>JAREYC010000003.1:87570000-92570000 GCA_030015325.1 Cryptoblepharus egeriae | reverse complement strand
ATTTCTTTATTAAATGCAGATTACAAACTCTTTGCCTCAATTTTGGTAGAAAGGTTGAAAAAATATTTAAATAATTATATTCATTCTGCCAAAACGGATTTCTGCCAAAGAGACAAATTAAAGGCAATATGAGAGTAATTTTGGATACTTTGGAATATTATGAGGCACACTCTGAAAAACAAATGGCATTGATATTTTTAGATGCGCAAAAGGCATTTGACAATGTGAATTGGAGATTTATGTTGATATTATTGGAGCAGATGGGTTTTGCCAGAAACTTTATTCAAGCAATAGAAGCCATATACCATGAACAAACGGCAAAATTAATAGTAGAGGGAGAGTTGACAGATTCTATTAACATAAGAAAAGGTGTAAGACAAGGATGTCATTTATCACCTCTGTTATTTATATTGACTTTGGAAGTGTTGAATAGAAATATTAGAGATGATAAGAGTATAAAAGGTATGAAAATTAAAAAAGAAGAATTTAAATTGCAAGCCTTTGCAGATGATTTGGTTTTTATATTAGAGGAGCCCTTGGAGACAGCACCAAGGCTATTGGAAAAAATAGAAGCATAAGGCAAGGTGGCTGGGTTAAAAATAAATAAAGATAAAACAAAAATTTTGACAAAGAATATGTTAGTAAAACAAAAAGAGGAATTGGCAGATGTATTGGGGATGCAAATTGTAAATAAGGTTAAGTATTTGAGAATTCAATTGACAGCAAGATGCAGTTCTTTAAAAGAGGATAATTATGTCAAACTTAAACAAAAGATAGCTTCAGATCTGACTAAATGGGAAAACTTACATCTCTCATTAATAGGGAGAATTTCAACAATTAAGATGAATATCTTGCCCAGAATACTATATTTGTTTCAAACAATACCAATCAGGCTTGGAAAAGATTATTTTAAAGAACTTAATGAAATTGTTTCGAAATATACATGGCAAGGTAAGAAAGCGAGAATAAAGTTAAAACTGTTGCAAGGTACTAGGACCAGAGGAGGATTTGGTTTGCCGAATTGGGAGTTATATTACCAAGCTGCAAATTTGATGTGGGCTAAGGAATGGATAACATTAAGAAATTCTAGATGGTTGACATTAGAAGGTCATGATTTGCTACTGGGGTGGCATGCTTTTCTATGGTATAAGGGAAGTAAGGTGCAGGGTTGTTTTAGAAGGCATTATATACGGGATTCTTTGTGGTTAAATTGGGAGAAGATTAAAAGATTATGTTATTTGAAAATTCCATTATGGTTATCGACTATAGAAGCATTCTCTTATCCTATAACATATAAAAAAGAACAAACAGTGAGATATGGAGAAATTGTGGATGAAAAGGGTGAACTCAAATCGATGCAAAAATTAGAGGAACAAGGCATAAAGATGAATTGGTTTTCATACGTACAAGTACGTTCAAGATATATTGAAGATTCCAAAACAGAAGGTTTTTACCATAAATTGACGGATTTAGATAAAATTTTGACAGGTACTGATGATAAGGTGATTAAAAAGCTGTATGGTCATTTATTGGAAATTAAACTAGAAGAAGAACAGGTGAAAGAAACTATGATTGTGTGGGGAAAGAATTTTGGATATGGGATTGATTTAGAAAAATGGCAAAAATTGTGGTCTCAAAATTATAGTATGACAATGTCAACAGCATACAAGGAAAACCTGTATAAGATGTTTTATAGATGGCATTTCCCTCCGACTAGAATTGCAAGAATGTTTAAGAATAAATCTGAAAAATGTTGGAAATGCCATCAGATTCCTGGCTCATATTATCATATGTGGTGGACCTGTGGGAATGCTAGAAAGTATTGGGCTAAAATATGTTTGTGGCTGGAAAAAATGACAAAGAAACATATTGATCTGAAACCAGAAATTTTTTTACTGGGAATTCTACCTGATATGTACAGTAAAGAGTTAAAATATTTGATTGTAAATATATTAACAGCGACTAGGATTGTATTTGCTAAAAATTGGAAAAGTGAGAAGATACCATCGCAGGAGGAAATGATTAAGAAAATGTTAGAATGTGCAGAAATGAGTAGATTGACATTTGAAATTAGAAAACAAGAGGATAAACAATTTTATGAAATTTGGGATTGTTTCTATCAATGGTTAGACAATAAAATTTTTTAGAATAGTCACCTTGTAAAGTATCAATGAATAAGTTTATAGTTCAAAGGTTGATTAATATGAGTTAATGTGTAATGTAACAGTAATTATGGCTAGCAAAAGGTGACAAAAACTCTGTATAACAACCGACACACTATTTGTATATTTTTGGACTTATTGTTTGTGTTTTAATTTGCCTTTAAAAACCAGTAAATCTTGTTTAAAAAAAAACTTAGCCCTACTCCATAACTTAATGGAGCAGGTTCCTTATTCCTTATTGAACCATAATACTTTATCAAAATGGGTCTTTCTTTCATTGCTATTGATGACATGCTTTTTACTGACAAAGAATTATCTTTGTCCAGCCACTTCCCTGCCTCCCAAAATGCAACATTTCATTGTTTAAAATAAAAATTACCTTTCAACAGGAATTAAACCAAAGTTTTCATGGTTAAACCACTGACCAAACGTCTTTGCCAGTATCCATGCCATGATGCATGTTGGAAGGATCTTTTCAGTGAAACTCACAAAGCCAGTTGTAAAGGTCATGTCCAAAGGCCAGCCTTCCCCTGAAACACGGCTCTTCACCCACGTTCCAGTTCTGGTGCTGAGCAAAACCTAAAGAGAATTCAAAACTATTCTGGAGGATGGCCAATTGCACAGGAGCTGCTTTGAGAACCCATGAAACTAGAATTCGTTGGTAAGGCTGCATTCCTATACACACTTCCCTGGAAGTAAGTTCAATCAATCAATCAATCAATTAATCAATCAAGAGTATTTATATACTGCTTTTCAACAAAATGTTCTGAAAGTGGTTTACAAAGAAAATGAAATAATGAATGGCTTGCTGTCCCAAAAGAGCACACAATCTACAAAGACGTCAAAGAATACTAGCAGAAGCCATAGAGAAGACACTGCTGGGGTGAGGAGGGCCGGTTATGCTTCCCTACATAGGACCACACACTAGAAAAAGTGCCTCTTGCCCAGTTAGCAGGTATCACTGAATTCAATAAGACTTCTCACTAGTCAGACATACAGTTTAATCCTATCTACCTAACTACCTATCTATCTACAGTATTTATATACTGCTTTTCAACTGAAAAGTTCACAAAGCGGTTTACAAGAAAATGAAAAAATTAATAGCTAATTAATAGCTAATGGGTGCCTGTCCCAAAAGGGCTCACAATCTAAAGTGCAAAAAGAACACCAGCAGAAGCCACTAGAACAGACATTGCTGGGGTGTGGAGGGCCAGTTACTCTCCCCCTGCTAAATAAAAGAGGAACACCCACTTGAAAGAGTGTCTCCTGCCCAGTTAGCAGGGGTTAACTAAGCCTGTCCACTCAGAAGTAAGTCTTATTGTATTCAATGGGGCCTACTCCCAGGAAAGTGTGTTTCAATGGGGCCTACTCCCAGGAAAGTGTGTTTCATTAGAAATGATAATGTTTATCACAAATATGTTTATGGTACAAATAACCAGGGACATGTTTGGCACTCTCTTCTGGTTCCTGGCAGTTGGCTATAGTCCAGGTTTCAGATTTTACCCTCCAGAGCAAGGTGACAAAAAGAGTTGCAGATGACCTCAGAACCTTTCTGATGGTAAGAATGCTAATCCATAGAAGTAACTCCTTTATTAATTAGTGGAATAAGGTCTGGACATAAAGAAGAAAAGATGAGACTTTCTTTTGCATAGACCAAGAGTGGGTAAGCTGAGCCACTTTAGGGATCAACCACCTTTAACAATTGTATAGAAGGAAGCTTGTCATCTGTCTTGTATAGTAGGGGTCTCCAAACTCTGGCCAGAGGGCCATACGTGGCCCTCTGCAAGTCCAATGTGGCCTACAATACCCCTCGATCTTGCCCTTGGGCAAGCCTGGTAATCCACTCCAGTACATTCTGATACGTAAATTTATGTAAATGTATTCAGATTTGAAATGTAAATTAGTTTTTGGGCCCTTGAACTGTGTCAGAGAAACGATGTGGCCCTCCTGCCAAAACATTTGGAGACCCCTTTTCTATACAATTGTTAAGGACCAAGATCCCTAAATGGCAGACATTGTGGTCTGCCATAGACCACAATGGGTGGCCTTAGATGGTGCATCTAATGGAGCTGTTGCAAACACTGAAGAATACCAGTGCTTTTCAGTTATGTCAGTTCATGTATTCATAATGCAGTATTGATGTGCATGCATTTGTGAATCAGGATGATAGGAAGAGGTAGATGGAAGTGTTCATGGGAGACAGAGGACAGCACTTCTCCATATGGTGAAACTGTATAATAGGGGTATTTTAAGCACAATCCACATTCCGCTGTTTAATGTGGTGGATGAGATACTATAACACATATAATTTTGGAATTCTAATTCTTTTTTATTTGTATTCTTTTGTAAACTTAACAAATAAAATTTGAAAAAAAATAATAGAGAAAAGGCTTGGAGGAAAAAGAGAAAGGATTACAACAACATCAAAGACATAACCCCTGCTAACTTGGCAAGAGGCACTCTTTCAAGTGGGTGTTCATCTTTTATTTAGCAAGGAAAGAGTTACTGGTCCTCCTCAACCCAGCAATGTCTGTTATAGTGGCTTCTCCTGGGGTTCTTCTATATCTTTTCAGACTGGGAGCCCTTTTGGAACAGGGATCTATTAACCATTATTTTTTTTAATTTTCTTTGTAAACTGTTTTGTGAACTTTTTAGTTGAAAAGTGGTATATAAATACCGTAACAGATAGACATGAAGCCCTACAGGAGTGTATTTAAACTCTAAATCACAGCTTTGTATCTATAACAACTGGGTGTTCATAGGGTGGTTGTAGGATTACAGCAACCGCAAGGATGGAGGATTACAGCAACATCATAGAAATAAAGCCCTACAGGAGTGTATTATTACTCTAAACCACAGCTTTGCAACCAGTGGGTGTTTATAGGGTAGTTGTAGGATAACAGCAAGGGTGCTTGGAGGAATACAGCAACATCATAGACATAAAGCCCTCCAGGTGTGTATTATTACTCTAAATCACAGCTTTGCAACCAGTGGGTGTTTATAGGGTAGTTGTAGGATTACAGCAATGGTGCTTGGAGGATTACAGCAACATCATAGACATAAAGCACTACAGGGTTTTTAAAAAAATTATTACTCTAACCACATCTTAGAGTAGAGATTAGATTTGCTTATTCTAATTGCACCTCAGGCTCAAGATGCAAAGCAGCAGTGCAACTGTTTGTACCTTAGTATCTGTGCGGCCAATCTCTACAGCAATATCTCCTCCAGAATTTCCAGCACCAACCACGAGGACCTTTTTCCCTTCAAATGGTTTTTGATCTCTGTATTCCCAGCTGTGCAAGTAGCGACCCTGAAAGTTCTCAATTCCTGAAGAAAAGAAGGGGATGCCTTACAATATAGTTGGTTCTTTGGGCATGGCACAATAACAAATTTCTTATCCTTATTCCTACAATCTGCCTTACTGAGCTCGCTTACTGGATTCCAGTAGTATATGATTTCATTTACATTCATATTCTCAGTTTATCACACATTCCAACATGAGTACAGCAAGCACAAGGGGGAGGGAGAGGAAGAGGAAGAAGAGTGCTACAGCAAACACTGCCCTTGACCAAGGGTGTCCAGACCCCAGCTTGGAGGCAGGATGCAGCCCACAGTGATTCCCTAAGATGTTTTAATACATTTTTATTCCATGCATTCTCTGGAGTGGAGAACTATTAGTATGGTTTTATATATTTCAAGTTCTGAACTTACCAGGAAAAGAATCTAGTGGTAAGTTGGGTTCAGCATTAGGACCACTGCAAACCATAACACCATCAAAGATAGCCGAAGTCCGCTCTCCATTAGTCTCAGTTACAACCAGCCATTGGCCAGTGAAATCATGCAGTTTTCTGACACTGCATACTGTGGTCTAGTATCAAATAAAATAAAAGAATTCAATGCCAGCCATATATTTATAGAGTCAAACATCTTGTTGTGGTATTGGGTTGCTGCGACATGCAAGACTTACTAGGAACCAGTTTGGATGATATTGTCTGATCAACCGATCCATCATGCTTAAAATCAAAGAAATGTGAAAATGCCCTTTCCCCTCCTACCAGTATATTATTCTATCACTGTATAATCATGTTCGGGTGGTTTGCATGTTGTGGCTCTCATATGAACATATATAGAGATGACTTGTGTGTGTATGATTGGGTATGCATGGACAGTTGGGTATGCATGGATAGTTGCACTAGAAGTGTGACACTAGAAGTGTGGAGTTCCACCCTCCACCAGTCCCCAAAAGAGTGGATACAGCTTAACAAAAGAGTGGATATAGTTTAACAAAAAATAAGTGACATTCAAGGGAACACTGGCAATGTTTAACCTACAGGTTTTTGTGGCCTCTGGGCAAAATATCTGCTGTTGTCCCCTCTCCACCTATGCAGGATCCTCCTTTCCCTTTTCTGCTGCTCTTATTACTACTTGCTGAACTGCCTGACCTGGAATAATCACATTCCAACCTTTAATAATCACAGCAAAAACATTCTAGGTAGGTAAAGTAGTACCGTGCAGGTTAACCTGTTAGTGATCGACTCTAGGGTGCAGGGGCATGAGTTACAAGGCCAAAGAGCCAATGCTGTCCGAAGATGCCTCTGATAATGTGCCCAGCATGATTAAACACCAAAGCGCATGAAACACTGTTATCCTCCTACCTGAGGGCGGCTGCTGCAGGGGCTCAGCTGGCTGGCTTGGGGAGGCTGCAGACTTGGTGGGGAAGCTTAGAAATGGAGGTCCAGGCACTCCCCATGCTGGCTGCGGAAGCCCAGACAAGGCTGCTCCTGTGCTCCCTCTGCTGGCCTGTTCACTGGCATCGCAGGCAGGAGAAGTCCTGCCTCAGCCACCCAGCCCAGCCAATGCAGGCAGGAGGAGAGGGAGCGCAGCCAATGGGGATTCGTCTTTCAAAGCATATTTGTTTTACAAGGCAGAATCCCACAGAAATTTCAGTTCCTTTTACAAAGCATTCATCATATAGGGCATTCATCTTGCAAGGTACTACTGTACTAGGCTGGCAGAAGCTGAGCTCATGCTGTCTTGCAGTTCTCAGGTATTGAACTGCTGACCTGCTGACCTTCAGGTCAACAGGCACAGCATCTTACCACAAGTAGTAGAAACACTGATTTTTTAGTGTCATTTGTGAGAATGGAAAGGCAGGGGTGACCAGAGCCCGCATGTCACCCAGTGCGGGGGCACAGCATGTCACCCGTGGTACGCGTGCACCCTCAGGGTCACATGCACCGCCCTTTGTGACATTGCACATGTGACATGTGCGCAGTGTTGTTTCTGAAGCTGACTGTTCGGCTTCAGAGGAGACTTCCTCCTCTCTAAGGAGGAGCAGCCGGCTCCTCATTACAGAGGAAGAAGTCCATGCCTCTGTGCAGCCATTCGGCCCCGTGTTTACAGTGCCTCAGCCAGCCAGAATGACGGGTTGATGCTTGGGGCTAGCCAGAGGAGTGCCAAACTCCTCCGGCACATCACCCCTAGCAGGCGCATCACCCAGTGCGGACCGCACCAGCCACACCAGTCTGGTGACACGGCGGTGGAAAGGTGTTATTCATGTGGGAATCACTGCAAGATATCTGATGGTTAGCATAGCTCCTGGAATCAAGCCTGACTCATGGGGCTTACATCCAAGAAGACATGCATAAGCTTGCAGTGTAAATTTATGATGCAAAGGTAGCCAAACCTCAGAACTGAAAACAGGGAGAAATACATTTTGTTTTGTGCAATTCCAGCTATGAAGCATGTTCCTGTCCAGTCTCTTGCAAATCATTTGTCTTAATGATAAAACAATTTAACATTAACGATTAAAACATTTATTTCCCTTCACCTTAAAGTGTATGTAGTCTAGAAGGTGAAAGTTCTCAGCATACATCCTGAGGTAGTCCAGGAGTTTGGAATGGCGAAGGTAGTTGGGGAAATCTACTGGGAATGGAAAGTCGCTGAAACAAGTCATCTCTTTGGAGGTGTTGCTGATCACAGATCGGTAAACGGTGATCCTTCCTTCTTCGGGAGTTTCCTGTGCAATGGTAGCAGATAAGTGAATGGGACCCTAGATTCTGAAATGGGTACATTTGCACTAGACCCAGCCTGTGGGATTTTTGTAGACATCTGAGACAGAGGGCTATTTTACAACAATATAAATGCAGAGATGGAAACACAATTTGGATGACTGAGGCATGGGTTGCTAAAATACAAAAAGGGGTAACTCAGCAACTCAGAAAGTGCCCCCATTAAGACTCATTTTCTTTTTGAGTCTTAGGGGACAGTGACCACCAACTCGACGCAAGTCAAACCATGCTAGATTTTCCCATCAGTGGTAAATGGCTTGGAGAAGAAGAGGGACGGGAGGAGACGACAGACGTATTTGCAATGCGAATTCCAACAGGACCTATTTCCTTGGGGGAATGCCCTGAAATTTGAGTAGACCTATGTATATATACACTGAATTAGGCTTCTTGAATTTTACACAAGTGCTTTCCGATGCAGCAAATTCATCCTACTAGGCCTGAGAAACAACTTCAGGTAGCTTCTAATGCCATATATGAGCATGACAGACCACCAATCAATTAGGGGTTGATAAGCTTGCATTACCATATAAGAGGATGATAAAACTAACAATCAGCCAGGGGATGTAGAAGTAGAATATATGACATGGAAGGTACCATCAGATCTTTCTGACCTGAAAAATTTGTCAACACAGGGAAAAAATTAATTAAAAAATAACAAAAACAATAACACTGAGTCACATTGTTGGAAGGGTCTAATGCAGGAATATGTGAATGGTTAGGTCACTAAACATTAGAGTTTGGAACTGGGTCAAAAAGACCCAATGGTACCTTACAAGAGTTAAAACTATAATACAATTAAAACAGTATAAAATGCAGTCAGCAATAAGTCACCAAGTAAAAAACAGTATCAAAGGTGACTGTACAAAGTACAAATGCAGATATGTACAGTGTACATGAACTCTGAGAGTTTTCCAGTTTGTTTTTCTCTTGTTGAGCATGCGTAGCTTCTCCCCGACCTTCATACAGTATCTATTTTATAGTTACTGAACATGGTTAATTGAATATGGATTTAATAGCCTGGCCTGCTCGTTCCTCTGTTCTTCATGGGAAACTTGTCGTTTTTGTTTTTTCAAAATGTTGTACAGGTATTTCCATTTATTATCTCAAAAGTATATTTGTATATGATATATCTTTTATATAATAAGAAATAGCAGCCCCAGTTTTTAACATGTTAAAAGTTTGCTTCATGGAGAAGGAGGAAGGGGCATTAGTGATATCACTGGCTATCAGCCAATATGCACTGTGCACAGGCTATTTTGCTTTTAATTACAGACTGGTTTACTTAATAACTGGTTTTCCCTGCGCTTGATCCCATAAACGAAATTGTATCTCCCTTTCAGGCATTCAAATTTCTGTGAACAGGTTATGTAGAGATGGATGGATAAGTTGCATCATACACATTGTTCAGATCTATTCACTTGAAGGTTGGAATAGCATTGAAGTGCATACAACTGTATATGCATATGGATTCCTCTCAGCCTGGCCTTTCTGGCAGACTATAGCACATTCACCTACTCATGAGTAAAGATGCTATATTGGGCACTTTCACTTTCCCATAGAGCTCAATGCATTTTTTGGCCATAACTTTTGATAGGAAGGAAATATTTCAAAACCTATTATTACATTGGATTCTGCTCTTCAGTATGAATCCAATGACATATGACATGATGGGGTACTGCGCACCATTGTGAAGTTCCCAAATGAACTTTGTGCATGGGGGATGTTGTATGGGATGATGCACATGGGGGATGGTGCACATGGGGGGACGGGGCACATAGGGGAATGATGCGCATGGGGTGGTGTACATGGGGGTTGATGTGCATGGAGGGTTTTCCATATGGTGCGCATGGGGGACTGTTTGCATGAGGGAAGGTGTGCATGGGGGATGGTGCACATGAGAGTGTTGTGCATGGGGGGACAGTGCGCATGGGACAATGTTGTGCATGGGAGGATGTCTCACATGAAGGACAGTGCACATGGGGGACAGTGCACATGGGGACGGTGCGCAAGGGAGGACACTGGTCATGGGGGGATGGTGTGCATGGGAGGATGATGCTCATTGGGGTTGTTGTTCATGAGGGGTTGTTGTGCATGGTAGGGTGATGCACATACAAGGATGATGCGCGTGGAGGGTGTTGCGCATGGAGGGTATTGTGCATTGGGGACTGCGTGCATGGGGACAGTGCACATGGAGATGGTGTGCATGAGGACGTTTTGCGTGGGGGATGGTGCACATGGGGAGATGATGAGCATTGTTGCACCTTCGGGGGGTGTTGCACAAGTGGGGATGGTGCACATGAGGGGGATGATGCACATTGGGGGATGGCGTATGGGGGAAAATTTTACTCCCGCACTGTGGGTACGTTTTTGCTAGTTATATTCATATGCTGTATTACAACCTTCATAAGATTTTGTTAGGAATGGCAACGGTGAGTACAGTCATGCTCCCGATCAATACAGTCTACACATATTATATATCTAAAAAAGTATAAACTCTTTTGAAGTGTGGTTCCACCATTGGTTCAGTGCTCTTTTGTATGTCTGTACCCAACCCTAGTGATTTTAAAGTTAGATTACTGGGTAATGGTGATAAAAATAAAATGTCTAATAATAATTTAATGTTTCAAGTTGAGTTGATGTCACTCACCGTTAATTTCCAAATTCCTCCAATGCTATCATTCTTCTCAAAGCAGGTGGGCTCCAGTCCTTCGTCCAGGCAGCATTTGATAGAGGCCAGTCCACTCACACCTGCTCCAATGATTGCCACTCTTTGTACCATGGTCTACGGTGAACTTCCTTTTATGAACATAAACCTCTAAAAGCCTAGTTTCTTGAAGCAGTGCAGACCTTTCCATCTGCAAGAGTAATGTGCAAAGGTTATCTCAGTACTATATAACTTGCACTGCTTCTGGCAAGACCGGATGTTGCACAAGGTGGCATTTCTGCAGACTCATACCTGGACTCCTCCCTCCAAGGGATTTCCCTTCCAAGAACTGTACTTAAACTTTAATAATGATGCATTTAATGAATAATGAAATAATGAAACTTTAATAATAATGAAACTTCAAATGCCTAGATGAGTATGAACCATTGTTCACTAATCCTTGCAGGACCCCTCCTGCTACTCACTGCTCTCCTAGAAAATGTGGGAACAAACTACAGTGCAGAAGACTCCTAAGAATATATATGAATCTACAATCTGGAAAAGTATGTAATTTAAAAATGTAATAATAAAATAGTCAAATCAAAATGTCAGACATGAGGCTGCAATCCTAAAGACAGTTTCTGGGGAGTAAGACTCATTGAACACAATGGGGTTTACTTTTGAGTAGACATGGTTAGGATTGCACCCTATATCTGGATCATGAAAAAAAAAAAATTTCTGGCCTGAAGTGGCTGTATCTGAAGCCTACTGCCAGAGATTGGCCCCTACCTGTGAGCTCTCATGCCTGCTAGATTGGCTGGAATCTGGGGATGTGGGTCTGGGGCTTGGGATAGAACAGGGTGCTCTGTAGCTCTGGCTGCCCACACTGCAGCCTCTGGGTTCAGCAGTGGACCTGGCACTGAGCAAATGCCCTGCAAATGAGCCTGGGTAATATTTTGGACCTCTGGGGAAGGCTTTTTAGGCTCCTGTCATGATTGGCAACAGTATTCATGGTTTCCTAATGCATAAGACTATGAGTAAGCCTTTGAATGTGTCTGCAGTTGGTCCTGGAGTCACATGAGGCTGCATTTTACTGGTAAGCATGGGAGTGGAATGGCATGGTGGCATGGGGGACATCAGCATTCTCATAAATGCGACCCCAGAGAGGCTCTTGTTACTCTCCCAGCACATTTTCAACATTGGTTCTTGGTGTGTGTTGATGTCACAGAAGGAACGCTCTCTCCAAATTTCATGCTTCTAGGTCCAGGGGTTGGGGCAGAGTGTCCATTAGTTACCAATTCTTCAATGCAAAGTATAGGGAGGAAAACGTGTTGCACCCCTTTTCACTCTCTGCTGGTTGGGATTTCAGAAAACCAGTTCTCAGTTGGTCCCTCCGTCATGGAAGGAACACCATCCCCAAATTTCACACTTGTAGGCCCATCGGTTTTGGCTGGATGTTGAGTGAGTGAGTAAAACTTTTCAATTTTATATATATTTAGACTAGCAGACTTTACTCATCAATGTGGGAGTAAAATTTCAAGAATATTGTGGGTCTCACATATAGCTGAGCACTGGTGGGTACTGCTGGGCACTGAACAGTGACACTGGGCAGTGGGCATCAGGCCCCACTGGGAACTGGCCATTGAGGATCACTGGCCACAGAAGGGTACTGGAGGGAAGTGGTGAGGGGAGGAATAGGAGGAGAAGTGGAGTATGTGGGAAGATGCAGTGGGTGTTCCTCAGCAATCTGCTGCCTGAAAGGTTCACTTCAGTTGGCATGAAGTTGGCTGCCTCTTTTGCATCTGGTAAAGAACAACTGTTCAAAATGCAGACATTTGTTGAATGGAAAAGGGAAGAAAACGGTTCAGTAAAGAAATAAAGAAAATACAGTCTTCGAATCATTTTGGTAACTATTTATAGAAAGATCACTGTAAATATACTTGCTTTGGATATACCATAAAATGTTCCAAAATCAGTATTTCCTCTCTTTCCATTTAAATCACCTTATTTCATCTGAGTGTAGCTGTTAATTTGAAAAAGTATACTCTTTATGACAAGGACATTCAACATTGTTGATTTGTTCTAGAACAGGGGTGTCCAACCTTTTAGCTTCCCTGGTCCGCATTGGAAGAAGACGAGTTGGTTTGGGCTGCACATAAAACACTAACAACTTTTTTAAAATGTAGGACAAAATGAGGGATGTCCTATATTTTATCCTACATTTTTAAAACCTTGGAGTATGTCTCATTGATTTTAACGGGGCTTACTTTTGAATAGGCATGATGCATAGGATGGGCAGCGATCCTCTCCAAGTTAAACATTGGAGTAAGTCTCATTGATTATAATGGGGTTTTCTGCTGAGTAACCATGCATAGGATTGGGCTCTCAGACTGCAACTTGGAAGTAAGCCTCATTGACTTTAGTGGGGCTTACTTCTGAGTAGGCATGATGCATAGGATGGACTGTGATCCTCTCCAAGCTTAACCGTAGAGATATGTTGCAATCCTGAACACACTTTCCTGGGAGTAAGACCCATTGGGTACAATGGGTCTTACCTCTGAGTAGACATGGTTAGGGTTGCAGCATATCTCCTGGAGGAGCCAGGCAGCCCAGACTGGCTTTATGGTGGCTGCCTAGGGCAGCACACACAGAAGCGCACAAAATCTACAAATGACTGCTGCCACAATGGTGGTGGCCAGCTTTGCAGGAGGGCCACATCCACCCTCATCCTGGGCCGCATGTTGGACAGGCACGTTCTAGAATTTAAAACCACACATACACAATATTTAGCTTATTAAAAAGAACACAATCTTTATTTGGCATATTCAAAGCTGCAAAATCAAGAAGCTGTTGTGATTCACACAGGGGGGTTGTCAAGCCCCCCTGGCTCGGGCCACCCATGAGACCCTTTACCCCAAAGGGCTCCTACCCAGGTCTGCCTGCTGCAACCCCCTTTTCCTTAGGGGTGCATAAACCCAGACTGCACTCAGATCCACTGAGTCAGTCCACCTTAAAAAGTCCCTCCCAGTTAGGAACCCAACACCTCCTTTTGTTGAGGGTTGACCAAGTAATCTGATTAAAAGGATTAAAACACCTTGCAGGAAAGTTTACTTGTTTATTCAAAACAGGCACAATGCACTGAATTACTCCACTAAGGAAAACAACAAAAGATATCTAAATCTCTCTAACACATTCAACCCTATGGTAGCATATGATCTTACAAGCCCATTGCTTCGTAGCCTGTACAGAGAACTGCCCAGCCTTCTGTCTTCTTGGTCTTCCTTGGGTGCAGTCTGCCAGCCTCTCAAACACATCTCCTTATATTACCCAAATGTAGCTTCAGCTGCAAGTCATGGGATTCATCATGTTAAATCCTAATTGCCTGATCCCTGACAGTTGAGGAAGTCGGAAGTAATTCCCAGGTGCTGTAAATTCAGGGAACATCCTTCCCCAACCTTTCCCTTCCTGATAAGGATGGCGTCTACAATCTCCTTAAACCAACAAACTCCTTAAACTACAAACTCCCCATCAATTCTCATGCATTCCTCAAGGGACATATGGTGGCTTACAACTGCTCCTTTGATCTTCCTTCCTCCCCTCTTTGCTTCTCACCCAAGCATCACCTCTCAACATTTTACATCTTAGGAGACACTTTATCTTTAACCTTACAAAAATTCATAACTTTGCCCTTCTTCTTACAGCTGTAAGTTATAAACACATGAAATATGGTATATTTATTTGTGTAAGTAGTGCACAAAAATATATGATTAATACACCTTAGGAAACGAATACCCATAAATGTATTCAGCTAATGTGATGTATCAAAGGTGGATACCTTTGAAATGGAAAACATGCCCCCAGAAAGACAGAAGAAAAACTGCTGATATGCTTTCAGAACTAATTGAAACTGAGAAAAAATCCCACAAGGACAGCAAATATGGCAAGCCATTTCAGCAAGTAAGGAAAAGAATCTGAAGAGTCATCGACCACACGGGTTCTTGTGGGCTTCACAGTTCGATCCCACTGATGCATGATTGCATTTCTGGCTCCATCCCACTTCCCTGGTCCATTCAGGCGGTATTGGTAGGCAGTGCAGGGCCCAAAGAAGACCTTAAAAGCCAATTCCGGATCTTGGAGAAGTAGAGATGGCACAGAGGGTTTTATCCCAATAAAGGAGGCAATCTCATCCACGTATACAATGCAATCTGTTTTCAGAACTTCATCATAGGACAAACCAAACCTTATTCAAATAACAAAAATGAAAAATTGAAGGAAGGGAGAGGAAAGAAAAAAGATCTCTAGTTAGTATGTGAAATAAAATATACAATGTGAGCTACAGCCCTCCAGTGTGCTGCAAAGATGGCGATAACGTGGGCTTTCAGATATCTCTTCCGGCAACTAATCATTTTACACCAACGTAGTTACAGTGCCACCTTTGGGAAACTTATGGGAAATGGATAGAGCAGTCTAGAGCAAGTTGCCCTCTTATGTCTTCCTGTAGTTACGGTACTCTGGATTGTAGGATCAGTCATTCCTGGATGGTGTGATAGTGCTACAACAGGCCAGCCATGCTGTTGGTCTGACTTAGAGTACAATCCAGAATAACTATGGGAGCATGCAAGAGACATTACATGCACCCGTAGTTACTGTACCACCTAGTGAAAACCTATAGGAAATTCATATTGCAATCCAGAGCAAACTGTTCTTACACTGGAGCAAGGTCTTCCCATAGTTACTCTGGATTGTGCCTGAAATGTGATTCAGGTGGGATGGGGACTTCACAAAGAAAGAAAACACATAACAAAGGGCGAGCAACAGAGCTATCACTAGGGTTGGTATCACTAGGGCAAGACATCATGGTGTCAGTGGCATTGCTAGGTATGGAGGTGCAGGCAACTGTCGGTGATGCAATTGGGGAGAGTGTGTGTTACCACCACAAGCCAAAAATGTGAAAATCTTGGTATTTTCAAATAATACTATCATTATTCAATGTGGAATTCCATACAGAATGCAATAAAACAAACTGTTTATTTTTTGTATTTGATCAAATGGTATGACCAAATAACCAGAAAAGAAAAATGCAACTGACTTATGTAATAAAAAGTGGAATTTTCTGTGGCTGAAAGAATGGAAGAACAGAGCTGGTACTATGAGGAATGCTCATATGTTGGAAGGGGAAGAGGCAAAGAGTGACAGAGGAGAGAGAGAAGCAGCAGAGACGGGAAGGCATGACTCCAGATGGCTGGAGGAGTATAAAAATGAGGATATAGAGGTAAAAGGGTTCCCCACAGGCTGCCCATCTAAACGTAGGTAACCTTAGAGTGCGGTGCTCATCTCCGTTTCTAAGCCAAAGAGACAGCATTGTCCAAAGATGCCTCCATGGTCTTGTGGCCAGCATGACTGTATACCGAGGTGCATGGAACGCTGTAACCTCCCACCAAGGTGGTACCTATCTATCTACTTGCATTTACATGCTATTGAACTGCCAAGTTGGCAGGAGCTGGGCAGTTGACAGGAGCTCACTCCATCTTGCTGTACTTGGGTCTTGATAGGCACGACGCTTTTAACCACTATAGAGGATAGCGGAGGATTATTTTGGTTATGTAGAGGAACTTACCATCTCACTTTATTTTTCTTCTTTTCATTGACTTCCTCCATCATTGTGTTCATTGAAGGCAACTTACACAAGCCTAGAAGATAGGAGCAGCTTTTCAGCAGCAAACACACGAAAACAAACAAACCACAAAAACAAACAAACCAAACACACACAAACAAACAAAATTCCACACCAGGATGGTATGATCACAGGATCACATGGCATGTTTGAAAGTCATATATTAAGGCTAGGAATAGGAGACATTTGGTGAAGCTGATCAGAGCTAGCCCTGGACAGTGCACAGAATTGTAAATTGCTAGGGAACTCATGTACACTGCTCTGTCATGGAGAAATGTGATGTGTATAATTAATAACAATGGTTTCTTTTGTCACCCAATGCTGGCTTGTTTATAACGGACATCCTGACCTAGCTTTCTGCAGTGGTGGTGCTGAATTTCAACAGAAAGTAAGCTAGCATCGACCTCTACTGGCAGACGGTCATGCTGACAAAGAATAAAGCACATGGATGTGCTTCCAAAGATCCCTCTTGAAGATTCCCGTCCCCATTGTACATAAGATCCCTTCCCCATTGTACATAAATCATTAAATACTGTATTTACTTGACTCTAATGCTCACCTTTTCCAGCCAAATTCAGTTTCTAAAAACAGGATGCACATTAGATTCGATGGTTATTTAGATATGAGTAAATATGGTATTTTGATTATAAGTATAGTTGCGCATTAGATTCGATGGCGCATTCTATTTGAGTAAATACTGATATATTCTTGGCCTTGCAGGGCTTGCTTGAACCTCCTCTCACTTACCTTTAAAGACACGAGTGACCCATCGTGCTTGGATTTCCACAACCGGCATGACAGCCCCAAAAGGTTTGATGTACCCTATCAGAGCAAGTGTTGGTTTCTCCATTTGAGGGGGAAAAATGTATTTGTATAAGGAGGCATGCTTATTTTCAACTTTGATGATGGACTCGTCAAGGAAAGGGAAAGAAGATTTGTAGCCAGTGGCAAAGACGATAATATCCACTTCCTCTTCACCAGGAGTGTTTTTAAACACAACAGAGTTTTCCTTAAACTCCTTCACCCCAGGTTTAATAGAAATCTTCCCAGAGATGATGCGCCCAGGGAGTTCATCATTTAACACCGGCTCTCTTAACATGGATCTAGTGAGGAAAAAGAGCAACAACAATTTGATTATTGTACTTGGCACAATAGATATAGATAACAATTAGATTATTAGTAGGGCACAATAGCAGGGACCCGTCAGTCTTGAGAGGCTGTGGTATAGTGCTTGCTGCATATACTGCATGTGAAACACGAAGACCTGGGTTAGATTGATATGGAGGATAGGCTGTTACCCAAGCAGCAAATCCCCCCTCTCCACACCACTGAAATAGTCCAATGGAAAGGCAGAGCCAATGCGATTGGTTCCAGCTGTGTTGCATAGCTGGGCTAAGGACAGGAACTCACCTGTCTTGTGGGGTCCAACCTGGGTCTCGAACCCTGGCCTGCTGGTTAACAGGCACAGTGTCTTAACCACTTGCGCCACCCACAGCCCTCCCGGCACAATAGACATAGTTAAAAAGTTATGTTTTGTAAACCTATGAGCATGAGGTTGCAGGCTCAGAAGTTAGATCAGGTGTGGTTTGATGCTTGGGCAAAGGGCTACTGAAGAATGCTAATCTGGAAAAGACCCGGGTAACTCTTGGATGGGAGATGGAAAGCTGATAAAACTGTCATGAGATAAAAGAGCCAGATGTGTCACCGTTCACAGCTTGGCTGACCTGAAAACTGCTCCTACTGGAAACTTGGAAGGCTTTTCCTGATGAAACACACTTTGAAAGGATCCCACCCAGAAGAGAATTATTATATGAGCTGCCCTAGAACTATTGCATACCTAATAGGGATGTTGTGAGGACAAAAAAGGTGCGGCATAAATCTCTTAAATAAATAAAATAGATTTGGGGCAGGCACTGGTATTCTCCTTTTCAAGCTCATTTAAATAAATGAGACTTGTCCAAGAGGAAGGATTTGGGATAAGAAAGCTTCAGCTGGCTTTTCTTCCACATCACAGAAATAAAGAAAACTTTATAAATAAAGAAAACTTCAAAAAACAATTTTTTGAAATTGCTTTATAAATTTCAATCTTTGCTATGTAAATACTATGTTTTAAATTTATTTTCTTAATGTTTATCCTCCACAACTCCCAGTGTATCTCATGTACCTGTCCTCTGGATTTATCCCATAGTTTGTGTGGTTAAACCACTGGTTCACTCGGCGTGAAACGAGCCATCCTGCTATGCGTCCTGGAAGGGAATTTCGGACAATGTTCATGAAGCGAGTTAAGAACACCATGTCCCATGGATAGCCATTATCAAAAACACGGCTGATCACCAAAGCCCCTCTATTCGTGCTGATCATCACCTAGAAAATGAGAAGATCATCAAAAGATGACAACATCCCGCCAGCAAAAATAGCCTACTTGAATTTCTACAGGACAGATTTAAATTGATTTACCAGTAATTATCACAGGTTGCCCTGCCTGCCATGACCGGCTATAGGATGTGGTGCTCATCTCTGTTTCTACGGCTGAAGAGCCAGCACTGTTCAAAGATGCCTCCATGGTCATGTGATACACCGAATGCTGTTGACCTTCCCACCAAAGTATTTATCTACTTGCATTTGCATGCTTTCGAACTGCTAGGTTGGCAGGAAATTGTGCCAGGGAATGCTGTAAATTTTACTTGGTGGGAGGGAAGGTAGTGTAATGAATTCTGGTATCTAGTAGGAAGCCCAGAGTTTGTACCATGGATCTCAGGGCCAACGCAATGGAATATTAAATGCAAATTAATGAAGCACTGAATTTATCTCTGGTTATTTAACCTTATTTCCAGCTGGGTTCAAAGTAGGACTTCCTCAGAAGTAGTCCTATGTGCTCTGCTGTGTTTTTAGGGCACCTGTCTATTTCGAGGGCAACTGTCTGCTCGCAGTCAGTGAGGAAGAGAGACAGATCATTTGTTACTACAGATGTAGTAGTTCTGTAGATGTCATCTGTACAGATTTATATAAAGTTCTGTACCCTGGGAAAAGTGTAACATAAAAGGGAAAAGAGTAGCATCGCCCAGGTCCAGGGTGACCAGATGCCCAAACCTCAAAAGGAGGACAAGGTCTTGGATTCCTCACAGCCTGACCTTTCTGGTGGGCAATGGCACGTTTGCCTACACACAAGGAAAGCCGCAATTTTGGGTATTTTCACTTTCCCATAGAGCTCAATGCATATTTTTGATTTTTAGTTTTTTGGCCATAATGTTTGATAGGAAGGAGATATTTCAAAAGTGATTTTTACATTGGATTCTGCTCTTCCATGCAAATCCAATGATATATGACATGATGGGGTACTGCACACCATTGAAAAATATGAAGCCAAAATGGAGGACCAGAAAGCCCTTTTGTAGGACACCTGAAAAGAAGCTAAAAAGGAGGACAAATCCGCAAAAATCTGGAAAAATCCAGTCATATGGTCACCCTGGCCCAGGTCAGATATAAAGCAAGTCTTGCAGATCTTACTTTTTTTGCAGTATGAGAGGCTTCCACTCCAATATCGACTCCAGAATTTCCCATGCCAACCACAAGCACTCTTTTATCCTTGAAAAGCTCTGGACTTTTGTACTCCCGACTGTGAAAGTACTGGCCTTTAAACTTGTCTACACCTATATGGAAACAATAATGTACCCCACTGAATTACAAAACAGAAATGATATGCATCGCTGGATCTTCTAATTGAATAAGTTCTATTTAAGTGCACTGATGACTCTCGAGTAAGCAGCCCCGAAAATGTCTTCTGATCTAATACTTTTCCAGTATGCAAAGTGCTTTACGTATATTATGCCTGTTCTCTTGACATCCCTTCTACAACATCCCATGCACCAATATGGGTATTCATTTTGTGATAGTGGTTAGAAAGTCACTGGAAATAATCCACAACATCACTTGGCTGGAATTGAACAACCAATAACTGTCCACATTTTTATGTACAGGGATTCTTTCTTGTGGAGAAGCTAGGGTGTGATGCTACTTTGCCTCCTCGTGGTGCACCCCGGATAGCACGAAAGTGTGAACTAAACAACTACTGTAGCAACAATTAGCAGCCAGAGTACACTGAAGAAATGGCAGTTGGTGATACTTGGCAGCCAGACATCAATGTGGAATTCCTGGCTCTCAAAATACATGCAGGGTGACCATACAGAATGGAGGACAGAGTGCCTCCACCTTTAAGCATTGCATAGAGGAGGGAATTTAGGCAGGCAATACATGGCAATGGAACAGTAACATCTGATGTACCATAAGTTCATGTATTTGCCATATACTAAATCTATATATATAAAACTGGAAAGTCACTGACTGATTCACTCTCTGACTCACTGACTCATCAACACCCAGCCAAAACCACTGGACCTAGAAGCATGAAATTTTTTTTTTGGGGGGGGGGGTGTTCCTTCTGTGATGGAGGCACCCACTAAGAATTCATTTTCAGGAATTCCAACCAGAAGGGGGTGAAAAAGGGCGCAACATGTTTTCTTTCCTATACTTTATGTCCCAGGAACTGGTTCTGTGGAAAAGAAATTTTCCAGGGACCAACCCAGGGGTGGGGGGATAGTTCTGCCTCTGGCGACCTGGAGGGAAAGCTTCCCCACCTAGATCACAGCACAGCTGCCTCCAGCTGTAAATGCCATTATAATAAATGGAGCTATTGCTAGGTTATTGTGGGTGGGATTGCAGGTGAGAGCCCAATGTCTCAATGCATGTCAGAGACATGGGATTTTCAGAGCACGGATTTTCAACTTTTTTCAATGCAGGATGTATTGACAGTGCACAAAGCCATCTTAGTCACAGGATAGTGCACAGGGGATGATGGTGTGCATGGGGAGATGGTGCACATGGGGGGATGATGTACATGGGGGGATGAAGCATATGGTACGAATGAGTGGACAGTGCGCACGAGGGGTTATTGAGCATGGGAAATGTGCATGGGGCTTGATGCACATGGGGATGATGCGCACAGGGGGATAATGCACATGGAGGGTGTTGCACATGAGGGGAATTCACATGAGGGGGTGATGCGCATGAGGGGTGTTACACATGGGGGACAGTGCACATGGGGGGAAGGTGCACATGGGGGGATGATGTGCATGGGAGTGTTGCCTATGGTGTGCATGGGTGGATGCAAATAACCCCCCATGCGCACTGTCCCCCATGTGCACCGTCCCCCAATGTGCACATTGGGGGACGGTGCACATGGGGGACAGTGCGCATGGGGGGTTATTTGCATGGAGAGGTTGATGTGCATGGAGAGGTTGATGTGCATGGAGGTTGATGCGCATGCACATGGGGTATGGTGTGCATGGCTGATGGTGCACATGGGGGATGTTGTATGGGGGTAATGCACATGGGGGATGTTGCACATGGGGGATGTTGTGTATTGGGGGACAATAAGTTCTGGGAGGATGGCATACAGGGGGAATTTTACTCCTGCAACATGGGTACATTTTTGCTGGTACATAAATAAATGTGGAGAAGCATTTTGATGTGAGCCTTTTTGTGCACTAGGGATATTCCTGAAGATGGGAGCAGCAATGCCTATGTAAAGCTCCCCTTCCCCTTGCCATGAAGCAAGGAGGAAGGGCACTTTACACGCCTGAAAATACTTAACGGTGCAATCCTAACCAATTTTCCAGCCCTGGGGTAAGATAAGGAATAAGTCTGAGATAAGGGAACAAACACTGCTTTACCTTGAGGAGGCCTCTGTGACTGCCCCAACTGCTGGAAGCAGCACATGCCTTCCTGGCACGATACGCCAGTTCTGGAAAGCTGGTTAGTATTGCACCTTTTGTGTTTTTCTCCCTTCCCAGGAATGCCACAGTTGTGCAAATACCTAACAGCGTCTAACAGACCCAATTTGTTAACAATTTTGAACAATTGTCTCGGGAGAGACATATGTAAGCATTGTCTGCAAATTTTAAGGAGCCTTTAAGAAGACCAAACCATCTTTGTAAGCCGGGAGGCAAGACATGGAAACAACATGTATTTGCTTATGCATATTTTGTTCTTGAAAAACATGTGCATGTGCCTTCCATGTGTTTGGCCAGAATAAAAAAAAGATGTGAGCACTAAACAAAGAAAAAAAAACCAGGATCAGTGGTACCAGGGAAAGAGCTGAGTGGCAGTGAAGGCTCAGTAAGGTAACCAATGCAAACCATCACAGCATCAAAGATGGCAGACTTCTGCTTCCCATTGGTCTCTGTAACAATATCCCATTGACCGGTGGCAGAAAAGTCAGGGCGTTTCCTTATACTGACCACTGTAGTCTGAAATATTTCCAGAAAAAAAAAAACAGTCCATTGTAGTGATTAAACCAGAAAGGAGAGAGTAGATTTGCAAA
This sequence comes from Cryptoblepharus egeriae, assembly GCA_030015325.1. Taxonomy (NCBI): domain Eukaryota; kingdom Metazoa; phylum Chordata; class Lepidosauria; order Squamata; family Scincidae; genus Cryptoblepharus; species Cryptoblepharus egeriae. The sequence goes on along the minus strand of JAREYC010000003.1, from coordinate 92,547,070 downwards.
TGAAACCAAATTAAGGTTACCATAATTCTCTTCCTCAAAATCAGATCTTCTGTCTCATTCACCAGCATGTGAACACAATCCCCAAAAATCAGGACTGTCCCTGTTTTTCAGGCACATGGCAACCCTAACTCAAATAGAGATCATAATCTGGCTTTCCTAATGCCATAGGCATATTTTTGAAAAGGAAAATAAAAGGTTTGTCTGCTTATTGCAAAAAAGTCTTCAAGCCAGATTTAATTGCAAACCATGAAAAGTTCTTCATTAAATCAGGTTATTTTGTTCATTAGGCATACCAGAAGACCAGATGAGAGGAGCCCACCACATTCAAGAATTGATATAAATTGGTATGAACAGCCTTGCACGAGGGGAAACAATCACATCGAACACTGTTTTTCAATAGTGGTATAGGTACCAATGGTGTTTCTTGTGGCGCTTGTCTGGTGGTATGCATGTGCATCCAGTTTCCTAACATCGAAAACTGGTAGAATGTTTCCTAACATCTAGTTTCCTAACATCTAAAACTGGTAGAATTTTTAAAATTCTCAAATTTAAAAAAAATTGCCAATGGATGTTAATGCAAATATTTAATTATAGCTGTCCAAAGCTTTTCTAGCTTACCTGGAACTGGATGTGTTTCCGAAGATCAAAATGTTTTGTGTACATCTGCAAATATTCCTGAAGCTTGGCATGGGGTAGAAAATTTGGAAAATCTTCTGGATATGGAAAATCTGTGAAGGCTGACATTTCCTTGCAGGCGTTACTGACCACAGATCTGTAGAGGCTGGCTCTTCCCTCCTCAACATGCTCCTAGCCACATAACATCATTAGAATGGTACTTTGCATGCATATATGGATGCATGTACTCGATAAGAAATAAGAGATAGGTGAAAACTGTGATAATAAAACACATAACACTGCTTTCTGCACTTCTCATTTATTTAAAAAAATTTAAATCCGCAAAGAAAATTAGTTATTTGGTTTATTATTCAATGGATGTTGGTGCACGAGTAACAGTTGTGGCTGCATCTGCTAATACTATACCATCTGTATCACCTACCTGGTACGCCCTTAAAGTGATTATAATTATAATGTAAATTTTGAATAGAAACATGTTACACTGCTAACTGCACTTGGGCAAAAGAATGACACAAGAAAAGGCGCTGGTGAATAATTGGTGTAAGAGAAGACGTTGGTGGGCAAGAGAAGGTGCACAAGCGACAGTATTGCTGAGTAATTTGTTAGATGCATGGAAAAATTCATATCAGGTGAAGCCTGGCATGGAAAAAAATTGTGAATGATTATACATAAACTAGTGTTATTTTTAAGAGATGTGTGAGTACTGGAGGAAACGTAGAAGAAAATCATAGCTATTGGAATAATCATTACTCCAAAGGGAACATGAGATTACAAAAACTGCCAGTGTTGTGGGATACAATATGATCAATATCATTTGGATTGCTCATTAATTTTATATTATTTTTCTTGTTTTGATATATACAGAGTAGTACTCCTATATGCTGTTATTATTTGAATATAAGACAATGGAAAGAAAAATATTTAGTGAACATCATGAAAGCATTTGCAAAGAGATACTGAGGGCACAAGGCTAATCAATTTAGGCCAGCTCAATTCATCCTATCTCCTTGTTCCTGTGGTGGTGTGGGACTAACCCTCCCAGAAGTGGTGTGACATTCCTACGTCAGAATGGGACTGCTGTGGAACAGCTTGCCAAGGGAGATGGTGGACTCTCCCTCACTGGGGATCTTCAAGCAGAGGCTCGATGAACACCTGTTGGAGCTGCTCTAGGAGGATTTCCTGCTACAGGCAGGGGGTTAGACTAGATGACCTACTAGGTCCCTTCCAACTCTAGGATTCTATGATTCTGCTGGGACTTTTGCAGGCCTAAGTGGGATTTAGGATTGCATTGTCAATCTTTGTCATCAGGCTTTGCAGAGGATAAAATTCAGTTTGTCCACTTAATTTGTTCCCCCTCACTACCAATAAGGAGCCTCTTCTAGGCTACAGAGGCCCAGATGAATTTCCCTCTCCACAGGTTTTGCCTGCTTCCTCATCACAACTCACTGTGAACCTCCACAATCCTCCGATGTCATCACTTCTTTCAAAACAGGTGGGCTCCAGCCCTTCCTCCAGGCAACATTTGATGGAAGTCAGACCACTCAGACCTGCCCCGACGATGGCCACTCTCTTAGGCATGGTCACTTGGAACACAAAACAAAAAATAACACACAAATGTGTTTTAAAAGTTGCTTTGCTGTATAGACACATCAGGTGGGTTGGGTCTGAATTGAATCCAGGCTTCAAACCATAATCTGAGCACTCATTTGCTGAAGCACACTTGAGCATAAGTGCATTCCAACTGGTTTTATAAATCCCCTTTTGTTACATACTTTTGAATAATCTTGCCAAAAATATTAGGTAGATATCTAAATGGATGCAGTACAACGTCTACATTGAAGGATGCATCTCCAGGAGAGGTCAAGGGGAACAGAGCAAGTTTCTCATATAGTGGGCTCTGCAAGCAAGAAAAAGTAGGGGTGCAGACTTATAACCGTATCATTATATGGTTATAATTATTATATGTTATTACCGTAATTATTATAACTATGTTATAACCCTGAAAGAGGAGAAGCTCTCCTCTTGCCTGACTGAGACAGGATGAATCCAGTGGTGGGCTTCAGGGGGTTCTCACAAGATCTATAAAACCCTTTGCTAATGAGCACCTGGTTCTGAGAACCGGTTACTAATGGGACACAGAACCTGTTGTTAATTTATTTGAATCTCACCACTGCATGCATCTTTGCCTTGTCATGCCCATGGAGTGAAGGGGATGTTTCCATTGCTACCAGGGTAGGATTGTGTAGGGGAAGGGAAGGGGTTGGCAAGTTCTGTGCTGCTACAGGAAATTGGGTGGGTGTGGATGGCAGGGAGTGTTGAAAGGGAACCGCCAAGCATGCGCATTGACAGTTAAATGGCCATTTTTTGTGCACAGATGTGCAGTGGGCTTTTAAAAGAGAAGGGGGTGACTTGATGAATATTTTGAAGGGGTGATGGCAGGCCAGGGTTCGGCCCCACAAGGTAGGGTGAGCTCCTGTCCTTAGCCCAGCTCTGCGACGCAGCTGGATCCAATTGTATTGGCTCTGCCTTTCCATTGGACTAATTCAGTGGCGTGGAGAGGGGGGATTTGCTGCTTGGGTAACAGCCTATCCTCCATAACAATCCAACCCAGTCTTTCGTGCTTCGCATGCAGCGTATGCAGCGCCAAGCACGATACCATAGTCTTTCAAGACTGACGGAGGCCTCCTGCTGTGGCAACTTGGAAAGTGCCCCTGATATGACTCATTTTTGTGTTGAATATGAGCAGTGACTTTAATTAAGTCCTGTTGGACTTTTCCCATCACTCGCCTCCCCACCTTTGCTAGGACAGAATTCTATTGGACAGTAATTAAAACCCTTGGAAAAGAGTCAGAAGAGATTGCTCAGTATTGCTGCATAATCTCTTTCATTTGTTTTCAAGGCAACTACAGGGAACCTTTTGCTTACATTTGCAGATGTTGTATAATCTGCCTGGCCCATGCATATCATACTCAGACTTGATAATTGTTGTGGAAGTGGCACAACCTGTGAACAACATGTAACTTTATTTTAAAAGTGTTCTCCCTTGTAAGCATGAGGACTAGAAATATGAAACATGATATTCACAAGATATTTCTCTGCTGACTGGGGAAAGGGTACTTTTTCAAGTGGTGCTTATATTCAGCAGGGTGAGAGCAACTATCCCTCTTAACTCCAGCACAGTATCTTTTCTAGTGGCTGTTTACAGTCTAAGAGCACAATCCTAATCATATCTACTCAGCAGTATGCCCCATTACATTCAGTGGATCTTACTCCCAGGAAAGTGTGTTTACGATTACAGCCTAATTCTTCATTTTTTAGATTGTGAGCCCTTTTGGAGCAAGAAGCTATTTAGTTATTTGATTTTGCCTGTAAACCACTTTGTGAACATTTTTGTTGAAAAGTGGTATAAAAATACTGATGATGATCCATAACAGGTTCTCTTTTCAAGATAGGTATCTTGGATATACAGTATATGTATTTACTTTAAAAAATTATATGCTGTCTTTCCCTTATAAACAGGGTGATCAAATGACTAGAAAAACCCAGATTTGTCTGGATTTTTAGCCTCCTGTCTGGCTGTCCTACATTTTGGCTTCATTTTGTAATTTTGTGATAGTGCAGAGTACCCCATCATGCCATATGTCGTTGGATTCATATTGGAGAGCAGAATCCAATGCAAAAATCAGTTTTGAGATATCTCCTTCCTATCAAAAGTTATAATCAAAAAAACCGAAAAACAAAAACCAAAAAATACATTTTTGGCATTTTTTAAGCAGGTAGGAATTTTGGCCTGGGATTAGGAATTTTGGCCTTGGGGTTCAGGAATTTTGAGTTTGGCATCTGATCACCCTGCTTATAAAGCACCATAAGAGTCATACAAAAGTCATCAAAAGAAAGTATTAAAACAAAAATTTTAACCTTAAACACTAAACCATAAAATGTTAAGATAGAGCAAATCCAGCACATATTGTTAATCCATGGTGAGAGGATGCAAATAAATTACATAGTCTGGGGAAGTAGTCAAGTAAGAGCATTATTAAAGAGGCTCAGGCTGCAATCCTAACCTGTGCTTTGGCTAGCATAAGTACCGGCAAAGTCTGTGCAGGCCTGGGAGTGTCACAAAAGTGCCATAAGGTACTTCTGCCCCACTCCTGGGGGGTTAGGCATGTGCCAGCCTCCACACAATACAATGGTAAGTTATGTTAAGTTCATCAGCAAAAAGACATCATGGAAAGCAGTCACAGGAACTTCTGCTAGCCCTTCTCTAATTCCTCATTTGGATGACCAAAAAGCAGCTGAAGTGATTGAAGCGGATCCCTTTACCTTTATTTCCCTGCTTTTCACAAATCTGAATTTGGCAGGTGTTAGAAATATGTAAACCAGGTTTAACAGAGCTAGTATTCATAAATGTTAGCCTAAGTTGTGAGCCATAGCAAAGCCATAGCAAAGCCATAGCAAAGCCTGAATGACCTAGCAACAAAGATGGGAACAACCGGTGGGTCAAATGTTCCTGTTGGAGTTAGATTCCAAGGACCTTTGGATTTATGGTCTGGAAGGGTTTGCTTATCTGCCATAAATCTGTTATCTGTTTGCTTATCTGCCATCAATTAGACGAGACTCTTTAGGCACCAGGGGGATAGGGAAGAAGCAAAGAAATGTTTTAGTACATCTGTAAAAATATATCTAACCTTACAATCCAGAGTAATTACAGGAGCATGTAAGAGACATTATGTGTACCCCTAGATACTGCACCACCTTTTGAAAACCTATGGGAAATTCCTATTGCAATTCAGAGCAAATTGCTACTGGGGAAGGGTGAGTGAGCCCCTATAAGAAGGAGAGGGCAGAATGCAGGAGGAGAGACCACTGGAAGATGGGACAGGAGAGATCAACAAAAGATCCTTAAAAAACTAGCAGTGGAGGAGGAGGAAGAGGAGGAAGATTCCATGGGCTAGAAAGAACAGTATCTTAACCCCAGCTGGAATCCTCAACCATAAGCTGATGCTTTCAGGAGGATGATTGTGTATCAGACCTTTTAAAGGAACCAAGGACTTTCTTATTAGTATGTGGATTATATGTTCTTAGCTATGCTACTACTTCGCCTTCGTTAAGGTAATATAAAAGATTAGCCTAAGATAAAAAAAAATACGCACAAGTGGCTAAGACGCTGTGCCTGTTAACCAGCAGGCCAGGGTTCGAAACCCGGGTCGGCCCCACAAGACAGGGTGAGCTCCTGTCCTTAGCCCAGCTCTGCGACGCCAGCTGGATCCAATCGTATCAGCTCTGCCTTTCAATTGGACTAATTCAGTGGCGTGGAGAGGGGGGATTTGCTGCTTGGGTAACAGCCTATCCTTCATAACAATCTAACCCAGGCTTTTGTGCTTCGCATGCAGCGTATGCAGCACCGAGCACGATACCATAGTCTTCCAAGACTGACGGAGCCTAAGATAGTTGTTTCTTGTGTTGGAACTGAATTCTGTATGAATGTGTATTTGCCTTAGAAGATTCCTCAATAAACCTTGATCTATATGTCTATCGTGGAAGATTATTCAAGGTATCATAAGAAAGGGAAAAGCTACCCCTGTTGAGAGGGGAAAAAGGATTAACAATCCACTTATGTTTTTGGAAGCAAGAGATCTCTAAAAGAAAGAGGCTCCAGGCTTTATTTTGTCTCTCTAGAAGAGAGAAGAGTAAAACCCCTGGATGGGTAGAGGGTAACACAACCCAAAGGTACTGGGTTGGGATCGGAAGATCACTCTAACATGTAGAAGTCCTAAAGTACTTCTAAGTACAAGTAAAAGTACTGCAAGTAAAAGTCCTAAAGTACTGGGCTTTGCTGTGCCAAGTGGGGACTTTTTAAAAGTATAAAAACTGTCCTGGCATCAGCTGTTACACTGAGGAGACTTAAAAATCTCCTCCAAGAATTATATAGGGGAGGTGGTTGCCCCCTACTGTTCTAAAATTGATAATTGTTATAAAATTTTGATCTCTTTTTTGATGTCTGTTGGAATTGTTAAATAATCTTATAGTTTAAGAAAAAAATTAAGTAGTATAATTTAATAGAAATTAATAGAGAGTAATTTTAGACTAAAGAAAGGTAAATTAGAAAATCTGTGCTTGCCACGTGCTTTGTTAAGATTATATGTGTTTATTTTTTCTTTTCCCTTTAATATTTTTTTCTTTTTTTCTTTTTCTCTTTTTACTTTTTGTTTTCCTTTTTGGAAAAAAAATCAACACAAAATATATATTATTGAAAAGGAAAGAAGGTGTATATTTTTTTAGACAAACAAATAAATACTGTTCGGGGATTGCTCAGTTGCCTTCTCATTTGCTTGGGGCCAGGGTGTCCATATAGAATGGAGGACACAGTGCCTCTGCCTTTAAGCATTGTATAGAAGAGGGAATTGAGGCAGATGCTGCTTGTTAACCCCTTCCTATGTTGAGTTAAATCTGCCTAAATTCCCTCTTCTATGTAATGGGGTAGAGGCACTCTGTCATCCATTCTATATGGTCACCCTGCTTGGGGTGCAATCCTAAAAAATTTAGACTGGCCTAACTCAGCAAACTGGGGGTGGGGGTTGGTGTATGTCTGTGCATTGGCCTAAGCCTCCCTCCCCAAGGAGAGGAGCAGAAATCTCCTACTGCACTGTTGTTGACACCCCCAGGTCAGCACAGGATTTATGCCGGGGCTTAGTCTAGCCTAAGTGGAGGTTAGGACTGCAGCTGTTGGTCATCCTCCCCCCTTAGGCACCAGAGAGGATGAGCAGGCAGGTAGTGCAGGATCTTTGGGGGAGAATCCAAGCAGTGGGGAGCACAGGGTGCTCCTGTTGGCTGGAGGGTAGATTACGACTGCCTGGCATGGCACTTTGACCCAAGGCAGGTACAAAGCTTGCTAAACTTCCAGAGACTTTGAAGGGGCAGGCAGACATTTCTGCCAACTTCCACATTTTTCCCAGATGAAATATTGTATTTAAGCAGGTCTCATATCAACATTACACTATTTTGCTCTAATGCTATGCATCTCAGGAAAATGATCCTGTTAAGAACAAACCTGAGTTTGAGCACTTACATTCCTCATCTGGCTGCTTTAAAATACTTATGTACAAACTAGTGGATACTTATTCAAACTAGTGGAGGTACAAAAATATGTCAAGGAGATTAGCTAAGCAACTTGTGGGATGTGGATCGTCGTCCTTCTATCAATCCTCTCTCTAAATCAAAAAAGCAAATATTTACGGCAAATTCAGAATTCTCACAATGATGGGCACACCTCCTTAAGGAAATGAAAACAGATGGCAGGAATGGATACAGTCCTTCCTAACTTAGGAAAGGTTTAAACCTGCCCATAAGCCGACCCTGTGAAGTGGGACGAAGAGAAGAAACTCCCATGTCATCCTAACAGTGTTCACTCAGAAAGTAGTGGTCCCACAAAGTCTGATGTGATGTACATTTAGGATTGCCTAAGCACACTTAGCACACCTAGGAGTAAGCCTAACAGAGACTTATTCCTGTGTAAGGCTGCTTAGTATTGTCCTGAAAATGTTATAAAAATCAAAACAAGACAAAATAAAAACACATAATGTGATATAATGGACTACATTTTCACTTATACTTTTGCTGAAATGCCTGCATTTATGAGGATCTAACCTAATCCAGGTGTTACTTCCCTAAATGAGGACATAAAGATCAGAGTGACTCTTCCCCTTGCAGTTTAGACACATCTGGATATGATTTCTTGTTCTTTCAAGAAAGCTGGTGACCCATCTCTGCCACAGATTAATATTTGCTTTTACCCCCAATGCAAACTCCAGAACCATTTCCAAAGGCAGAACATTCCAGTGGAGTTTCACTTGACCTCCATTTGTGCCTTCAGGTCTTATATGGGAAGCTTACTTTTACCCATGTTAAAAAATTAATGCAACTTGCCTCTATTTCCCTGAAAATGGGCAGATAGGAAACTTAACACTGCCTCCTTTTTTATTGGCCTTTTGCCTTTGATATCAACCAGACACAAAGAAATTAAACTGATTATGGGTGCAATCCAGAGTAACTACAGGGAGTCCTTGCTCCGGAGAACAATTTGCTCTGGATTGCAATATGAATTTCCCATAGATTTTCACTAGGTGGTGCAATAACTACGGGTGCACGTAATGTCTCTTATGTGCTCCTGTAGTTACTCTGGATTGTAGGGTAAATTTCTTTCAGAAGTAACTACATCATAGAAAATTTCTGTGTGCTACATTGCTGCTAAAGAGCATCGGAGCAGAATTAATAATTGTGACAATCCAACATGTTCTCTAAGAATTAACAACTTTTTAGCTGTAGCATGTACCTTTAATAGCAGTATGATATATTATTATTAATCAGGCAATAATATTCAACTTGTTCATCATTATGATCATCATCATCATTGCCATTCAAGCTGATTTTTGTGCATCAGTCTGTGGTTAAGGCACCACATTATGTTTTTCCTAATAAGCTGGAAAACATATTCTCTCTTGTTCTCCTTTTCATTATAATCCCGTGAAGAAGATTCTAGTCTATGTCTATGTGAGAACTGAGACCACCAAACACATGCAGAGATGTCCAAATGGACCCCATCCCCATTCAACTCACAGCCTCCTCCACACCAAAAGACTGACATATTGTTCCTTTCTTACCTCACTCAACAGGTTTTCTTGAATACTGCGATAGTTTCATAAACTTTCCCAGGCAGAAGAATATTTTGTGAGGCAGATGTAGAGGTAGAAGCATTGGATAGTGCAAGATGAGATGGAGGAAGTCAAAACACTCCCTTACATAAATTAACTCATTTGTTGGAGCCCTATCAAACCTTTGAACATTGTCCAGACTATTGTGCAACCCAAAGCTGGCCAGAAAAAATAGTATTGCTTGGGTGGCTTCTTGTTTGAATAGAAAGAGTACACCTGATTAACTTGAATCTGATGTTAGCCCATGGTGGCAAAACAAATTGTTGTGGAACCATAAGACTAGTATTGGGAAATGTCCCATGGTGCATGAGTTGATGTGAGACTACAGTAGGGTTGCTATATGTCCTGAAAAACAGGGACAATCCCAAATGGGAGGACTGTGTTCACATACTGGCAAATGGGACAGCAGGTCCCATCCCAATTTTGTGGAAGTGAATTATGGCAACCCTAACCTAGAGTCACAACTTCAAATATAGAACACCTCAGAAAAATGCAGGACATAAATTAAAAGTTAAAAACATATTGATTTCATGGGGTTAATGAATTGATTTCATGTTGTTATTGATTGATTTCATGTGGCTGATTTAAATACTTTTTTTACATTATTAGGAAATTTAAAACTATTGCATATAATTTATTAAATTTAATAATTACAAAAGGCTACATGGTGCCTGCATATAAGGAAAAAAAGAACAATGAGGTTTTTTTCCAGGACACAAGGCTAAAAAAGAGGATATGTCCTGGAAAAAAAGGATATATGGGTTTGCTCCCCCCGAGGAACAACAGAACAAAAAGGAATGGTGGAAAAGTGTGATCATAGTACAAACTGCCTCTGCACACTTCCTGCTCATCTGCTCCCTGGGCTCTTCTGTAGCCAATCTGTAGGCATGGATCCTCTTGGGCTTTTCCTCCTGCCCACGCTCCATAAAAATATGAAAATGAAAATATGGGATGCAATGACAGAACAACATAGCCTGCTCCTCCTCTCCTGTAGAAGCATGCAGTAGACCTTCCCTGCCTCGTGGCGGGAACTCCTTGCTGCTTTCCTGGCTTGAATGATGGTTCAATAAGGTTTTCCATACCACAGAATCAGTAAGCAGGCACCCCCAGATACAAGCAGATTGAACTTGTTGACTCATAGAAGATCTGAGTCAGGGAGACTTGACTGAGTTTTTTCAGTCTTCCATGCACATAAGTTGCTGAGTCAACAAAGAACATGAATTTTGCATGACTCGAGTCTGACAACGTAATCCAAATTTGCACTGGAAACAGGCAGGCTAGCATGCCTGCAGTATATCCAGCCCACAGTTATAGAGGCTGCTGCTGCCGCACTACCCTATGGAGGAGAGGTATCTCTTACCCCAGTGTAAGGCTGCAGCAGCCTTTATAGATCTACTTGAATTTAGGCCTCTCAAGGTGGCCTAAGCAGAGAGGAATGGTGGTGTGGTGCTCCTTCCTGCCTGCCAGGATGTTGACTCGGAGGGGTGTGTGAAAAGGGGTGCTGTGCAATGTGTTTTTGTCCCTATATGTGTGTGTGTATAAAATGTGTGTGTATAATGTATATAATATAATTCCAGTGGGGAAAACTCCACAGCAGTGGAAGTCTCCAGATGGAACAGAGATATGTGCAAAATGTGGGATAGAGAGGAATAGGCAAATGCTCAATCATAAACCCAATCCTGATGACAGACATGCCCCACACACTGATGTGACATTACACCCATTACACCCTTGTTGGAGCTGGTGGAGCTGCATATTATTAAATGCACACATAGAAAGCAATAGAGAGAATTGTTTCCAAAGCCCTCTACAATCCCGTCTGCAAACATTACTATGACTCATAGGATACAGACTACACCCAGCAGCTTCTCATGTTAGCAAGCCATGTTAGCAAGCCTCATGCTTGCCACGTTAGCAAGCCTCATGCACCATCAATGTCAGAATTGCTAGTAACAATGGTTCATTCATACTGATCTGAAGCATCAGATGTGTCCCTGACATCTTAAGAAGACAAGCAATTGAGCAAGTTATTGTTTGTTTGCAAAGTATTGCCTGACATCAATCTGAGTGCATTTCTGTAAAATGGAAGAAAAGAGAAAATTAATGAAAATATGAGAAAAAAGAATGTGACAAGACTGGTGTGACCAAGTAAGACAAACCTGTTTTTAGATTAGCAATACAATGGACTGCACTCAAAGCAGTCCAAGATTTACAATGTCCCTGAGAAATGAGAGATCCTCCATGAAACTTGAAGGGACTCAGGGTCAAGTGACACAAGAATTTGAGATGTACAGTTTTTACTGGTGTTATTTTCTTCTTCCTTTTTGCAAATGCAACTATGGAAGGTACAATCTAGAGGGGGACCTATGTGGAGCAGAACAAAACAGTCCTCTATAACATGCATAGGGTTCTAGAGCATAGGGTTCCAAGACTTCAGACTCTTCTCCCTAACTCCAGGAACTAGGCTTACTCAATATGAGAAAGCAGATTTTGGCTGCAATCCTAAGAGCACTTTCTTGGGAGTAAGCCCCATTGAACTCAATGGAATTTACTTCTGAGTAACATTGCACTGTTTGCACTCCAGCACTTCTGAAGGGCAGAACCAAGGCTCCTGGACACAAACCAGATATTATAGAGGTAGCCAAAGCATGTCGTCCCTTCATGCTCTGGGTTCCGAGACCTGGTGACCACCAGTGGCTGGGCAGATTTTCAGGGATTACTGACTATTCCTCCTGACTCTCGGTGATATAAAGCAGGCCTCCGTCAGTCTTGAAAGACTATGGTATCGTGCTCAGCGCTGCATGAAAGCCTGGGTTGGATTGTTATGGAGGATAGGCTGTTACCCAAGCAGCAGATCCTCCCTCTCCACGCCACTGAATTAGTCCAATGGAAATGCAGAGCCAATACGATTGGATCCAGCTGGCATCGCAGAGCTGGGCCAAAGACAGGAGCTCACCCTGTCTTGTGGGGCCGACCTGGGTCTTGAACCCTGGCCTGCTGGTTAACAGGCACAGCGTCTTAACCGCTTGTGCCACCCACAGCCCACAGCCCACCAGCTCGGTGATATGGAATCCCAGCATAAGGAGGTGAAAACATCCCTGTACATCTGAAGAGGACAATCATGGTGCCCCAAAATCACGTAGACATCATAGTAATAGGTGATCAGGTCTTCCATCCCCTGGAGCTGCAGGGCCCAAATGAAAGCATCTTTTGTGTGGAGAGCCCAGGTACACAGCCAAGGTCTGTAGACCCTTAGAGATATAAATAAAATATAGTATAGAAGACTTTACATTTTTATGGTAGAATGGAAAGTAATCAAATATGTGCTTTAAAAGTGTGGGTCAGTAAATGGATGAAATTGATCTAAGGACACATTAATATTAAAATGCATGCTAGTATGCCTATAAGTGAACAAACAGCATGTATAGATAGATATAAGTAGTTATAAAACCCATGTTTTAGTGACCATGAAATGATTTTGTAAAAATATTATTTTTATTTTTACCCTGGTGCGGATCTTATGAGGCCCAACTGGCCCAACTTGGTCCAACTGGCTTAAAGGAAACCCTGACTAGATACGTCTTCTGAACCTATTTGGACTTGTTATCTGCTTCAATGAGGAGGTATTGTCAGTTGCAACATGCAAGTCCTTCAGCAGTTATTTTTTAAAACGCTACACAGTTTTTGATGCAAGAGATTAGCATGACCTCTTCTGGAATTTTCATAATTCATGCTTCTCAAACCACAGCTTAGAACCTGCACTCATGTTTTTAATTTTTATTTCTTCTAAGTGGCCCCCCCAAAAATTGACTTTGGCTGCCAAAATGTATTTTTCCAAATAATTTGGGAAAATCCGATTTTATGCTCAAAGGGATATTTTTTTTGCAAAGATGGCAAAGATTACACATGGACAAAGATGTAGAGTGGAGTGGAAGAAACCCACACCACATAACCTTTGTGCTAAGTCCAAAGGCATGACAGAATAACATGTACTTAAGAACTGGCTTGCCAATATTTAGCTATTTTGAAGGAAGGGAATGCCAAATTTTTTTTCTAAGCAGAGGTACCAAGATTGATGAATGTGTTTACTCATTCACTGTTTGAGTAAGCAGAGAAAGTATACAGTCAAAAGGTGAAATTGGAAGTATCATCGAGGTGGGTTTTCAAGTCTAGTCCAACCTCCCTGTAGAAGCAGGTAGATGGTAGGACACAACATTGGGCTTCCAATCTCTCTTTGCATTGTTATGCTTATCAAGTAAATAATAATAGCCTGTAGCTGTAACTTTTGGAGGTACAATATAACAACATTCATCCGTAAAAAAAAAACAACCATCCCGCTTTCCAGCATCTCAACCGCCCTTTTGCTATGTCTCTTCCTAGCTAATTCTCAACCTGGCTTGTTATCAGTTGATAACTGGAATGTTGACAGTTGCATCACCTCAACCTACTTGAGTGACATGGAACGTTGGGCAGAAGATGCAGACACACTTAAGGCTTTTGTGTCAAAAGATGTCCCCTCTGCAGCTGCTTTATATTGTGTCTAGTTGTGTTTTAAACAGTTTTTTTAATTTTGTTTATTCTGTCCAGAGGTATTCCTGGAGAAGAGCATCCTAATGCCTGTGTAAAGTGCCTCCTACCTGTCTAATTCCAAGCCATTCAGAAACTTTGCTTTCTTAGCAAGGATTGGCTTGGACTCATATGGGGAGAAGGTGCTAAGCATCAGTTTGACCCTGAGGGGTCAAACAGGTTTGACTGTTTCACTCTGCTAAAGGAACACTTCTGATTCTATAAACTATTCTGGAAATGAAGACATTGAAGGTCCCATGATATGAATAAATGATTTACACAGGTGAAAAGTGCCATCACTTACCTTACCTTAGAGAAGAAACTTCTGATTCCATCCACATTACTTCAAATTTCAAATCCTTTTTGTTATAGTCTGTGTTCACAGCTTCATGTGCAAATTCTCAGATGTGAATCAGATCTCCACAGGGAGATCACCCAGTGCTTTAGAATTAGAGGTCTTCAATAATTTGGTTTGTGGAGGATGGGAATAAGGTTCTCCAGGGTTAAATTATTTTGCTGCCTTCTCTACTAGACCAACCTAGCTGGCCATTAGAATCACATCAGTGACACAAATATCAAAGGGACATTCTTCACCCAGTCACTACTTTGGAACGCTGCTGGTTTTTTAAGGTAAAGTTAAAGCTGTCTCCTGCAGGTTGCCTGCTAGTCATGACCAAATCTGTGGGTAGTGCTCATCCCCATGTCAATTCAGAAGAGTCACTGTTGTCCATGGTCTTGAGGCCAGCAGGACTAAATGCTAAGGGTGCACCAAACTCTGGTATTGTGCCTTCCCACTGAGATGATACTTACTTATCTACTTGATAACTTGCAGGCAAACAAGCACAGCATCTTTCTCCATTAAGCCTCTGTAGTCCTCACCGCCACGGGCTGTTCTTTTACCCCAGGGCAATTGGGAGGTATTACACAGAAGCTTGGTGATCCTCCTGGCTTAAGGCTCATGACTAGCTCTGTGGCTCTATTACATATGACTGCTTTCTCCATTTCCTGGTGATGCTTGTGTCCCTTATCAACTTTCCCTTATTCTCTCTTTGACCATGCCTTCACCCAAATTATGTTCCCAGGTTCTCCTGCTGGTTCTTACAGTGTTCTGTCTCCTCTGGATCATTTTTTGATTTCTTTCTTTCTCCTAACCCCCAACTTCTCACTTTTCATGATCTTCTACCCAGCTATGGTTGCCATATGTCCCAAAATGCAGGGACGATCCCAATTTTGGGGGACTGTATTCACATACTGGCAAATGGGACAGAGGGTCCTGTCCTGATTTTGTGGAAGAGAATTACAGCAACCCTATACCCATTCTCATCTCCTTTAAACCTCCCTGCCACCTTGTTCTAACCCACATCTTGGAATTACAATCAGTTGTATGGCTGATCATTTTCTGAGTCTGGATCTCCCTGTGAAGAGATCATTTTAGGCCACCATATGGGGAAGCCTCCAAAGCCATTCCAGTTGGTGAAAGCAACATGGAGGTTTCTCTTCACACTGCTATCACTGGACAGAATGGATTCAGAAGTGGGGGTGGGCACTTCCATGGCATATTGAGATTCCAGCAAAATGTACTGTTCCACCACCTGTTACTCCACTGATCTGCTCAAAGACACGGGAAGAATAGCAATCTTGGATAGTTTTTATATAAGGAAGGATCCTGAATAAAAATTTTTTGTGAGAGTAGGGCTGCATTGGCTGACATTCACACTATTCACTCTAGGAAACATCCCAAGAATCAACATTATACATTCTCTACCAGCTTTGCTTCTCTGCATCCTGTTTAGATTTAAAAGTAGTCCATCCTGGGCAGAAAAAAGTAAGTCTAATAATAAACAGGCATTTATTAATGAGCAGATAGTTCCAAATTGATTAGAAGAAAATTAAGTTCAGATATGGCACATATAGCACATAAGTTCACATATGGCACATATATGGTATAGCACATATTTTTTCATAGCATTTTTCTATGAGCGCGCAAATTCACCTTTCTGGGCCTCCTCGGATCTGGGCTAATTAGATGCTTGCCTCTTCTTGTGGAGTGTTAAAATTTGTACCCCATGAAACATATTCTAGCCTCATTACAATGGCATTGACTGCAGAAACAGTCTGCAAAATCTGCAAAAACAGTTTGCACATTTCTTCCTTCTGCCCATTTTATAATACTTCCTTTTCTACTTTTGGAAGGCTTTTTTGTATAAAAAAGATTGCAATCCAACTTTTTGTGTTCACAGTTTATCTTTGTAAGATATTATTTCTCCTTGCAGATTTAAAAAAAACTTTTCAACTCTTTTTCCTATTTCATAATTCCCTAAAGACAACTTTCTACTTTCCTTTCCTTTTGGTAATATATGCAGAAATTACTGTATGTTAGCTGAACCTAAGATGGCACAGGCCTAATTTTGCTGATCGAGCACAATAGAAGCCTGCTACAAACCTGCATATGTAGAACATCCAGTGATTACAGGAAGAAGCATGCAAAACTTAAGCAGCGCAACCAATTGCAGCCTTCTTCATAGGCAGAGATCACTTGTGGCTGATGTAAAGGAAAATTGCAGCCACGAGAACAAAAAACCCAAGGATCTTAAGCAATGAGAACAGGATGTAGTTTGAGGAATTTTTCACAACTCGTGTTTTTGTGGGTTTAATTATTCTTTCCTTCTGGGTGAGGATGGCATTTCTGGCTCCAGCCCACTTCCCTGGTCCCTTCAAACGAAACTGGAATGGGCTGCAAGGCCCAAAGAAAATGGCCAGGGCCAGTTTGGGATCTGTCAGCAGTAGAGAGAACAAGTCTGGCTTTGCTCCTGAGGCAGCAGCAAGCTCATCCAGGTACTGGATGAAATCTGTTTGGATCGACTGGCTGCGGCTGGTACCAAAACTTGAGAGAGAGAGAGAGAGAGAGAGAGAATGAATTACATCAGCATTTGCTAGAAGGAGGAGACAAGTGATTGTGCTTTTGAGCAAGAACAATTTTAGTGGCAAAAGTTGAAGCAATCATGAAATTGGATAAAAAATCATGGAGCCTAGTCATGATAAGGTATACTATTTATACATTTACAGTTTATCATTCATGAATCAAAGCTATTTCTTTTATCTGTTACACTGGGATTGTTTTATTACAAACTAGCAGTAATGCAGGATCAAATAGTTAAGGGGAAAGTTAACTATTAGCCAGAAAGACCAACTGCAGAGCAAATGCAATTGTTAGCAGCCCAATCCAGGGTTGTCTTAAAATGAAGCAGTTGTCTAAAATGTCTGCTGATGGCCCATGCAGTGCTCTGTCAGTGTGGGGTTGCCATAATTCTCTTCCACAAAATTGGGACAGGATTCTTGAATCCACTTATCAGTATGTGAAAACGACCCCCAAATAGGGATTGTCCCTGTTTTTCTGGACATAGGGCAACCCAATGTCAGTGGCCATTCTGCAAGTCCTGCCACAAGAGGTGGCAACACTTCAGCGTTGCCAATGGACCATCCTGCACCTGCTGGACTCAGTACATCAGTGGCAGGGTAAGACAGTGGGAGGTAGGCCGAAGGAGTGGGAGACTTGGGGACATAGCTGGGTTGTGAAGGGGGAAGAACCAGAGAAGGGGCACGCTGGATACCCTCCTCATTTGAAATTCTCCCACCTCTTGGACATACACCAGCAAAAGAGTTGGCATTTGTCTGAGGAGGTCCATAGGTGGCCCCACATCTTATGCAGTGGTAAGCATAAACGTTTTACACTTTTAGGTTCCTCCTTCCTCTGTATTTGAATACAGGGCATGCTTTCAGGAGTGGCTGCATCAGAACTTCTGGAGGGTCATAGGATTGGGTGGTGTGAAGCACCAAGAATCCCAAACTGAACTACCAGTATATTTCTAACAATGGGACCCAGGCATCTCACCCGTAGTACTGCAGCTATCCAGGAGAGGGTGCTTATGAATTGCACAATGTTGTACTGCAACATTAGCCGATCATGTTACAGCAGTGAATTCAACAGGGAATTTTAAGATACCAGGGGGACAACAGGATTCAACTTGGTCCTATAAACCTGCTTATTCTTCAAGTCTAAACAATTTCTCCTTCTGACTACCCATCACATTTCAATTGCTCCCCTGTCTGCTTTTTGGCTTGTTGCCTGTACTGATAGGAATTTAGTGCTCAAACAGGGAGAGCCAGACAGTTCAAGAGTCAAGTACAGGTAGAAGAGGCAGGCATTTCATTGCTAATGGCAAACTTATTTCTCCCAAATAAACAAGAACATACATTTCATACAAAAAGACAGAGTGGGGTGGAAAGAACAAAACAAACTAGTAATTTTGACTTTGGGGTCAGTTTTTCACACTTGTTCATCACCAACGCAAATGCTCCAGTATGTATATGCATATGTAAAATGACTGACTTAACCTGTGGCCAAAATGAATAATAAAGCCTGCATTATTTATCTTACCATTTGATCCTCTTCTCATTCCTTTGGATGGTATCAGTCACCATGGTGCTTTCTGATGGCAGCACGCTCAGCCCTAAATAAGACAAACAAGTGGGGCTGAAGACATGTCTATAACACCTTGTCATGGGGAAGGGGAGCTATGGCAGAGGAGACCATCCTCCCACTCCACTACACATTATTTCCCCTAGTTAGGGCAAGGCTAGACAATATACCGTATTTCTTTTTCCCTTTTCCTTTGCAGGGAAGGTGCAAGTGTGCAAGTGCCTGAACCTGTGCACTATTTTTAAATCTATTTTTTGAAAGAATAAAGACAATAAAGGTAGAGGAGGGCAGGGAAGGAATAGGAAAGAGGAGCAAACAGCAAAGGGAAAAGGGAGAAATAGGAAAAGTGAAGGTAAAAAAGGATTTCCCAGAGGAACACTCATGCCTTCTTTAATCCTGTTTTGCCTCTTTCTCTCACTACTACTCTACTTTAATTCAGTCAAGGACCAACTGTGTGTCTGGCTCTCTGCTTTGATGGAACAATTTGTGAAGCCAAACTTACGTCCTTAAGTTTCAGCCTTGTTTATATGTCATCTGTTCCTGCTTAAAACCTTGAGTTTCCGAATAATGCCAATAGACAAATTTGGGTAACTTGGCCTTGGAGTTGAGATAATAATACATAGCATTTATTAAGTGATGTGAAAAGTTGGATATCAGTATCCAAAAAGATGTCTAAGCTTGAATTTTAAGGAATTTCTGGTTTGACATCTGTATTTCGAAAATTCAGAAAGTCATCAATGAACACTGGCTCTTTCATCAGGGATCTGGAAGGCAAAACATAGTGGAGAGGTCTGATTTGCTCACAGATTGGCAGGGATTTCCCTCATAAGTTCCCTAAAGTACTTGTGTTGTACTTTATGGTGTTCATGCTGCATAGTAATCTTTAAGACACAAGATTGACATACCAATGTACTGACCACCGCTGACGTACTGAGTCCAGCAGCTGCAGGATGGTTCATTGGCAAACCTGGTTTGAAGTCACTGATGGATGTTCTAAGCTCTTATGAATAGTCTTGAGATTGCCAGATTGTTGGCACAAATCTAATTTGCTGTAATGCCATTGTAGTTGTTGCTGCTCCATACTAGGTTTTCATATTTGTGCCATAAAGCATTCTGCAACAGACTAGGCAGCTAGATAAAGGCGTTCCCATCAGCCGTCCTGCTAGCCCACAGCAGTTAGGAATGCTGACAGGAAAGTCTACTTCATCTTGCCAACACTGGAACAAGAGAGATCATGTGCTGGAGCAGATGTTCTGAGCACTGCAGGGGTGGGGAAAAAGCTGAGGTCGGGGAAGAGGGAAGAGGGAAGATGAGAAGGGACCAGAGAAGGAATAGACAGGGTTCTGAGAAGGTGGTGGGATCAGAATTGCTGGCACATGCTTAATCCTATTCCCTCCAAGGCAATTCTTACATTGGCTATTTAGATCTGAGTTGTCCAACTGAGCAGGGTGGGGGGGGTATATATTACCTCAAGGAGATCCCAATCTGTTCAATTTACATTTCAAATGCAGAGTGGCCCTCCTGCATTGGTGCAGATTGGGACTGGGTTGCCCAAGAAATAAACAGCAGTTATTATTTATGGGTTAAAACCCAACCCATTTACCCTTGAATACTCTGGTAGCCCATCGGGCTTGCAACTCTGCAGTGGGCATGATTGGTCCAAGAGGTTGGATGAGGCCAATAACAGCCAGTGTTGGCTTCTCTAGATGAGGAGGAAAGATATGTTTATACAATGGGACACGATTGTCTTCCACTTTGATAACTGACTCTTCCAGAAAGGGGAATGCCACACTGTAGCCTGTTGTAAAGATGACAACATCCACATTCTCTTCGACAGTCTCATCTTCAAAAATGGCAGAGGTTTCTGTGAACTCCTTGACTAGTGGTTTCACATGCACAGCACCACAGAGGATACGGCTTGGCAAGTCATCATTGAACACTGGCTCTTTCATCAGTGATCTGAAAAGCAAAACATAGTGGAGAGGCCAGATTTTGTCACAGGTTAGAAGGGATTTCACTCTTGTTATTCTCTATAATATATGACATTCATATTGTGTTTTATAGTGTTCATGGTGCTCAGTAATCTTCTGACATGGAAATCTGGTCTGATGTCACTGGTGGATGTTAAAATCTCTGATGAATAGTCTTGAGCCTACATTTGAACCTGTCACATCACAATCCATGCAACTTATGGGCCAGTTTGAGTCCAGTTCTGAACTCCTCCTGTTGATTGAACATGCAAAAAATGTGTGTACTGTATTCAGTGGGGTGGCTAAAGAGGGAAAAGGAGAATTATTTCACCTTATCCATTTGTAACCCTCCTACTTTTCAGTGTGAATCCTCAAACCTCTGGCAATGCTGTAGTTCGTGCATCTCCAAGCAGAAGAAATAAATGGGAGACTTAAAAAAGAGGGTATAGGATTTTGTGCATGCCAATGCCCTTCCAATCATCCCCCCTCCAAAGCAGATGGAAAGGTACAAATTTATGTACCTGTTTCGTGGCACAAGGCCATAGTTTTCATGGTTAAACCACTGATTCATCTTCTGTTCTGTCATCCATTGCAAAATGAACCAAGGAAGATAATTTCGGACCACATCAGTGAAGCGAGAGTGAAAGATGATATCCCAAGGATAGCCATTGTCATAGACCCGGCTCATCACCCACGAGCCTCCTCTTGTGCTGATAAACACCTGCAAGGTGACAATGGAAGCAATGGAAGCTGTATTAAGATCTAAGGAAGTCCCTGTGATATGTTAGTATCCTGAAGTGACTGCTCTACCATTCAAATGCAGTAGCCACGACTGCCTTGTTGATTGGCAAGCCATGATTGCCTTGTTGATGTTGTTGATTGTGTAACCTCATTTTTATTTCCTAAACTGACCACTAACAAAGACCTTGGCATTGACAAAGGTCATTGATCTAGGAAGCTCATCCAATCCACCGTGTTTTTCAGCAGATCTGAGAAACTATGTGGCTGAATTAATGAGGGCTCTCCAAACGCTGGCCCAAACGGGCCAGATGCAGCCTGCAGCAAGGCTCTATCTGGTCCTGAGCCAGCATCTGATCCACTGCATTTGGTCCAAAGCATCTGATCCAAAGCTTTTAGCCCACTCAACAGAACACAACCAGAGCTGTGCACTGTTTGCATCCTGAAGCTGTTCCTAGCACCTGAGAATAAGAGTTTTTATCTCTAAAGTTTTTATTAATTTTATTTTTATTTTATTTAATTTATCAAAATTTATCTAATTTTATTTTTAATTTATTTTTGGCCCTTGACAACATGCCAGATATGTGATTCATTGAGTTTAGACTGAGTCATTTAGAGTTTAGATTCTTTTTTGCGTCACTGGCCCTGATTGACAAATTGAATCTGGATCAGCGATATCCATGAGTGAAATAAACTTGAGTCATCAAAAACAAGTTTTTGCATGACTTAAAACAAGTCAAACCAACTTGAATGCCTATTCCTGATAATGTTACCGGTATAATGTATATTAAGTTAAGTTTGGGATATGTTAATGAAAGGTTAGTATCTATTTTATTATTAATATCCATAACAAGATCTTAGTATTCATCTGAAATGGTATAGTGGTCCCCACAACTTATATGACTCCATCTCCATATACCTTCTTTGCCTTCCGACAGATCTCCACTGCAATGTCAGCAGCTGAATTCCCCATTCCAATGATCACAGTTGTTTTCCCCTGGAAGCCTTCCGGATTCTTGTAATTTCGGCTATGAAGATATTTACCCTTGAATTTTTCAAAACCTGCCATGAAGCAAAAAGCAATGATGTCATTTTAGAAAGACTAGCATTGCAATCCTAAGCATGTCTACTCAGAAATAAGTCCTATTGTATTCAGTGGAGCTTACTCCCAGGAAAGTGTGTTTGGGATTGCAGCTTTACCCTACAATCCAGAGTAACTACAGGAGCACATAAGAGACATTATGTGTACCCGTAGTTACTGTACCACCAAGTGAAAACCTATGGGAAATTCATACTGCAATCCAGAGCAAATTGTTCTTACACCAGAGCAAGGACTCCACGTGGTTACTCTGGATTGCACCCAGTGTTGCAAGAACCACCTTTGGGATTCTGGATCTAGATTTCAAGATGATGGGGTTTGAAATTCAAGTCTAAGGTATACCTTGTTGCAGGAGCTGATAGAGGGAAAGTTCACATAACCTTCTCTGTTTATGATGATACAACAAAACAAAATAAAAACACTGTATTATACCACTTTCTCAAGTAATGCTATGTTTCAAATGTACTTTAAAAACATATAAAGCTTTTGAAAGAAGGTGTATTCTTCAGAGAAGTTTTCCTGAACAAGTCCTATTAAGGGCACAATCCTGATTGCCAACTGGGGCCAGCACAATCCCCTTGTGTTGGCCCAGACGTGTTGTGAAAGTGCCATAAAGCACCTTGTGCCACTCTCACTGGAGATAGGCCAGCAGCTGCTGCAGGCTCCAGGCAAAGCAAAGTTGTGCAGTCGGGGGCAGAGGTAGGGGTAGGACCGTTCCTGGGTAGCCTGTAGCAGCCCATGGCTGCTTGGATCTGTTCCACCATAATTGGTGGTGTAGATCTCAATGATCACTGATGCATAGTGATTCAACCAGATTATGTTTTTTGAACGCTTTTGTAGATGCAAGAAACAGCTAAACTTTTTATAGTTTGCAGCCACCTGCCAAGCTGCAGATCACTTCAATAATATCTTACCAGGAAAAGACTCCAGTGGGGTGTAGGCTTCTATTTGATGGCCTGTGCAGATCATAACAGCACTGAAGACTGAGAATTCTTGCTTCCCATCTTTCTCTGTGATCACAGTCCATTGGCCAGTGGTAGCATAATCTGGCCTCTTTTCTACTTTGACAACAGTGGTCTGCCAAGAAGTCAGAATAAGGAAACTTACACTGCAATCAGCTACTTTAATATTGTGTTGTATGTTCCCCTCTTCTGTGAACAGTAGGATATTCAAAGGAAAGTCTTTAAGAAAAATCGTATGCATGCCTACTCAGATGTTAGAGTGCACAGGGCAGCTAAGCCTTAGAAAGCTTGGGAAGAAGGTGGATTGAAGATGTGCAGTATATTGCAATCCCCTATATACTGAGTATATAGGGTGTCATTGAGTGTACTTATGCTTATGATTTGATTAAGAATACTACAGAAATCGGTTTAAGAATAAATGGTTTTTGTCCAGAAGATCTAGGGAATTGTAGTTCTTGGCAAGGGCGTAACTGGTGATTTGTGGGAGCTGCATTCATTGGATCGGGACAATTCTGGTATCCTTGGATTCCTCTCAGCCTGCCCTTTCCAATGGAATATGGCTTTTTGAGGAAGCCATTAAAAGCTATAGTACAATATAAAATTAATGTACTTTTATAGCATGGGTGCAAAGCTTACTTTTTTCTATTAAATTCTTTGCACTTTAGATGGTAGGCCATATCTTCTTCATAGACAACACAGCTACACCGCTTTTTAAATCCACATACCTTGAACTTGATATACTTGAGCAGGTCAAAGTGCTTTGCATACAGTCGCAAATATTCTAAGAACTTGGTGTTGTGAAGGAAGTTTGGAAAGTGGTCCGGCATTGGAAAATCACTGAAGCAAGACATTTCTTTAGAAGAATTGGTGACGACCGAGGAGTAGATGCTTGCTCTGCCTTCCTCTACTTTTTCCTATAGGGCAAGAACACAAGAGCCCTACTGGATAAAACCAAAATTCTATCTAATCCAACTAGTCCAATTTCCATCTTTGGCTAGCCACACATTCCTGGAAAGTTCACAATCAGGGCATGAATATAAGATGTTTTTTGCTCACCAGGCATTTGGTGATGGGAGGCAGGCTGCCTCTGAACCTGGAGGCTCCATTCAGTTATCATGGCTAATGGAGTGAAAAAGTTGCTATGGGAAATCTAGTCTGAATTGGCAGGCTTTAGGAAGCTTGGTGAAGGAAAATGGAAGGGTGGAAGTTCTCCACCCTGCTAGCCCTTCCTTCTGCTTGCTTGCTAAAGTTGCAAAGCCAAGTCCACTTGACCCTATGTAGACAATACTTGCTCACCACCTCAGCTCCTCAAGATTTGTGTCCTTCGCCCAGTGGAGGCAGTGGGCAAATATTTTTTGGCCATTGGATGCAGCAAGGACCAGTGAAGGCACCTTGCTGTCTAGGTTCTGTGCAAAATAGAGGTAAAATCAATACATTTTGGAGAATCCAGAACAAGTGCTGGTGCAATGCGAGACCCTGCAAATTTATTGGGGCACAAACAAAAAGTTAACCTTTTTGCTCCCAACCCATCTCTGATCTTCTTCCTGATGCTGCTCCTGCTTGCCAATTTTTTTTTGAAAAAATTGTAGCAGGTGGGATGCATGTGATGCTGCATGTGTGTATTTTCGTATGACTCAAAGACCTGAATAGGAGAATCAAGTCAGTAGCGTCCTGATTCAAGTATTTTTCAGAATCTTCCATGCATGGGACTCATGAGGTACTGAGTCAGTAAAAAACATGCAGTTTTATGACTCTTGAGTTACACAAGTTGAGTTCCCATCTCTGATCTACAGAACACCATAGTGAAGATAATAATAATAATAAACTTTATGTGTAATGTATAATACTATTTCCTCTGCTAGTGTCTGCTACTTTACTTTCTGACAGTGAGAAAGAACTAGGCTTCATTCCAAATTTTTATCAGAGTTTTCCTACAAGCAGATTATATGGTGAATGCTCATTATGCATGCTTTCTCATATGATCACATATATTGGCCTTTGTTCAACAGAGGTATAAAAAGGGCTTGTTTATGACTGACATTAAATCATTTCCACAGAGTGCAATTGAATCCCCAGCAAGGAGTCACAACCAGGTCATATTCATCTTTCAAGGCAGCTGCAAAATGGAGCCTCACCAGTTCTTCGCTGGGCATATTAAAGGACTATTAAAGTAGTGATCTAGAGCATGACTTTAATGTATGCAGAGTAGGAAAAAAATGGACTCCAAAGAGAATCAAATGTATCCAAAATAGGAAAAGGTTGTGTTTTTTTTTGTACAATAAGAAAAGTTGATTTTTTTGCCTGCATGGGGAGTACTCATTGCTCTTGTATTACCATTACATCAAAGAGTACACTTAGGCTGCAATCCAGAGCAAATTCAGCCTGCTCTGACCTAACTGCACTCTCCTAACTATTCTGTATCCAGAGCAGAAAGTTATGCTGAATCCAGAGAGTCAGGAAGCCTGGGCTGCCCTAACTGCTCCAGAGCATGCTCAGTAATTGACACAAGGGGAAGACTTGCTCCTGAGGAGACACTCCTCAGATCACACTGAACAAGGAACAGCTGTGGTGCCTACAGTGGTGACGTGACTCTGCACATCACCTGGTGCGGAAGTCTGTGCGTCATCCCTGGGATGCGCGCCCCTCTCCACCTGACTGCACAGTCACCAAAGTTGGCGCCTGCGCAGTTGTTTCTGAAGCCAACTGGCTTCAGAAAGAGTACTGCGCAGGCACCATCTCTGACACCTGCGCAGTACTTTTCTGAAGCCTTTTGGCTTCGGAGGAGACTGTAGGCGTCAGAGTTGGTGCCTGTGCAGTACTCTTTCTGAGGCCATTCGGCTGCCGCTCCGCCTCCTGAGTGAGGCCGAATGGCTGTGCAGAGGCGCGGACTTTCTCTGCTCTAAGGAAGTCTCCTCTGAAGCTGTTCGGCATGCTCAGTGTGTTTCTGCGCAGTGCACCTCAGATGGCCGTTCAGGCCAGCTCCTCAGACGAGTGTCAGCTTCTGGCTGATTCTCCGCCTTGGAGCAGGCTTGAATGGGTGTGCTGACGCCCGGGGCCTGCCAAAGGACAGTCAAACTCCTCCGGCACATCACCCCATCCGGAGCGCATCCCCAGTGCAGCCCACACCAGCCGCACCAGTCTGGTGACGCCACTGGGTGCCTGCCTTATAAGGAGTCCCTGATGAGATGCCAGTACATTCTACAGTGAATACAAGGGGCTTCTTGGAGTGGCCTGCTGTATCCTGAGGTTTGTGGGCAGCCGTAGTTTCTTCCATATCCTGAGGTTGAGAGGAAGGGGTTGCACCTAGGATGGCCAAGAACTCAGATTTTTGGTCAGCACTGCCATTCTTACTCGGGCCTTATCATGGACCCCTATGGGTCTACTCATTACTATACCTGCTCCTGAGGTGGTATAACTCTGAGGGCTGGAAGAGGGCATTTCTGCCTTGGAAACAGGCTCTGGATACAGAGTAACTGCTCTGCCCTAGGCAATGCTAAACATGCCCTCAACTTTCCTCTCCTGAGCTGCCTAGGCTGCCCCAGTTAGGGCAGAGCAGGTCCACCTCTCTGAGGGCACCCTATCATGCCTTGCTCTGCCCTAAGCCTCCTTCAGAGTAACTGGGCTGGAGCATCTTGCAGTTGCTCCAACCTAGTGTTAGATAGGGCAACCTAAGGGCTCTTATGTGGACAGATTAGTTGCTCTGGATTGGGCTGTTAAAGAGCAAAAAATTCATAGTGCAATCAATTGGTTATTGTCCTTAGAGTTTAAGAAGGGAGCGTGTAATATCTTACAATGTTCTATTCAATTATGTTTAGGGAAAATGGAAGGCATTCAAGAAGTCATGAGGACATCGGCTGAGTCATGGAGCAAGCCAATTTTTTGCAGAATTCAGGGTGAAATGTAGCTGTGAGACATTGGAAAAAATTGCTATATTGCCTCACCCAATCACCAGCTGGATAAGGGCTTCTCCAACAGATCAAGAGTACTTCATATTTGGTAACCCCAATTTTCCATCATTTCTTTGAGGATAGATAAAGAAAAATAAATACTACGAGCACAAGCCTAACCATGTCTACTCAAAGGTAAGCCCCACTGTGTTCAATGGGTCTTACTCCTAGGAAAGTGTGTTTAGGATTGCAGCTATAAGACAAAAAAAACCTAGTTTTCAGTCTTGAAAACAGGCTGATAATTCTCGTTTTTCTAAAATTCTAGTGAGAATGTTAGGCTGGAGAAGCTCCACTTCAGGAGAGACATCAGGATTGCCCAAATCAATCATGAACTGAGAGTCCTGATTTGAGCAACCACCTGATCCATCTGATTTGAGCAACCTCACAATGGCCATGGCAATGCCAACATATCATAAGTGGGTGCATGGAGGAGGATGCCACAAAGAACCTTCTACAAAGCTTTGCCAAGGAATCCCAGCTTGAAACAGACATTAAACAACCTTTGTAGATATATGCTCTATAGTGACTTCATGAGTATGTATGGACTTTATGCATGCATAGTTGGTGTCACACCTCCTGAGTGTGTTCAGTTTCCACTTTCCCCTCCCGGTGTACCCTAGCGATGCCTCTGAGTCTACCCATCCCATGTATCTTTCAGGGGAGTCTTAAGTCCAATTCCTTCTGCATTTCTCTTTTATTAGAGGCCTTTTGAGGTCCCATCTTTCAAACGATGAGATTGCTACTCACCGTGAATCTCCACAGGCCTCCAATGTCATCACTGCGCTCAAAGCAAGTAGGCTCCAGGCTTTCATCCAGACAAGCTTTGATGGATGTGAGCCCACTCACACCAGCACCAATAACTGCCACTCTTTTTGCCATCATCCCCTACAGCAGGAAAAATGAAGAGAATCTTTAAAGGGAGAGCAGGAATGTACAACTCAAATCACTCTGAGGACCTTTCTTCATAACCCGGGTACTTTCATTATTACATAAACCATTGGAAAAACCCTTTTAATATTTTAAGAAATGAGGAATTAACAGAGGATGGGTTCAGTTGTGTAGTTGTGCTATGTTCTGAGGTTGGCTGGTGTACTTGTGCCATATCCTGAGATGTGCTGGTATAGTTGTGCCGTATCCTGAGGTTGAGAGGTAGGAGTGGTAAGTAGCATATCCTAAAACTTAGAATTTATTCCATTTTTACTCTGGCTTATCATGGGGTCCTATGGGTCTACTCAGATTTATTCCTGCTCCTGAGGTGGCCTAACTCTGTGGAGCAGGGAGGGAGCATGTCTGTCCTGGAAACAGGCTCTAACTACACTGTTTCAAGTCATGTCCCACATGCCCTCAACGTCAACACACCCCTGCTGAACTGAACCGCCAGCCCAGGTCCATCTCACGTGGACCAGCCTAAGTAGACTTACACCAGCCCAAGCCTTCTCTGGTGTAGCAAGGCTGGCCTATCTTGGAATTAGGCCAGCCCAGTGACGAAAGGCTAGCCTCACTGCACTTCAGGATTGCAACCAAAGGCTTTGAATTGATACTGTGGGTTGGCACTTTCAGGGCCCAATCCTATCCCTTCTTCCAGCACTGATGCACCTGCAATTAGGCTGCGAGGAAAGGGTACAAATGTTCCCTTACCTTGAAGAGGCCTCTGTGACTGTTCTCCTACTGCTGGCACTCTACTCCTTGTTGGCCCAGCTGCACCAGTTCTAGAAAATTGGATAGAATTTGGTTCTTAATAGTTTAATCTGGGTTGTTTATTTTAATGTTTTAATTGTTTTTAAGCTTTATGTTTTTGGTATTGTTTTAACTCAGTGGAACTATTTTTATGTTGTTAGCTACCTCCACGACGTGGCAATGGAGCACTGATACCCATCACCAATATAGCAACATTCCATGGCATTTATGAATCAGGCAGCAGCATCTGGGGCAGTGGTCTCCAAACCTTTCGGCATGAGGACCCTCTTTAAAAATGACACACTCTCAGGTCTCACGTAGGTTTATCAGAGTTTTAAAAAGGTATAAGAAATAATCTTAAATATTATTTAAATAATAATGTAAATAATATATTTACACATGCTTGCAAAGTGCAAGAGCTGAGCTCCTTGTGGGGCAATTACTAGCAGTCTTTCAAGTTGTAGGAACTGAGATCTTTGAAGAGTAACTAGCAGCTTCTAAATCTGGTTTTTAAAAATAGCCTCAGGGCTTGAGGTAGTTAACTAGCTGATATTTCCATAACTCTGGTGGACCACCATAAATTAGGTTGTGATCCACTATTTGAGAACCACTGCTCTGGGGCCTCTAAGACGTTTGTGAACTACTGCCTTATTCATAAACCCAAGGACTGGAGAAAAAGGAGTGAGCTGAGGTGACATTTGCACATGCATTTTTTCATAACTACAGCTATCATTACTGTTGCAGACTGTTTTTTGCTATAGTATTGCACCAACAGATGGCAAACTATGAGGTGATAAATCTACTTTGGGTTTGCTATCACTGAAGTGCATTTGTATGTTCAGTTCAGAAGTCAGAATTGTGGGAAAAGTGAACAAAAATGAGAAAGACACTGGAATAAATGGAAAGAGTAATTAGCTAGGGAGAAAAGGTGGGCATATTGACTGGTCATAAGTAGGGCTGTGGGTGGCGCAAGCGGTTAAGGCGCTGTGCCTGTTAACCAGCAGGCCAGGGTTCAAGACCCGGGTTGGCCCCACAAGACAGGGTGAGCTCCTGTCCTTAGCCCAGCTCTGCGACGCCAGCTGGATCCAATTGTATTGGCTCTGCCTTTCCATTGGACTAATTCAGTGGCGTGGAGAGGGGGGATTTGCTGCTTGTGTAACAGCCTATCCTCCATAACAATCCAACCCAGGCTTTTGTGCTTCGCATGCAGCGTATGCAGCGCCAAGCATAATACCATAGTCTCTCAAGACTGACGGAGGCCTGTTTTTAAACCAATAGAAATTTTCATGCAAAAAACATCTTTATTTTCATGGGTTTCAAAATGCCTAATTCTGACTTGGATTGTGACTGTTTGTGTGATTACATCTGAGTTCTCATATAAAAATTTTATTCCATTTTTAAAAACAGTTATGATTATAGCTTTGACAAGCAATTTCACTTGAAAATGAGTAAAATTTCATAAGAATCCATTATGGGCGCAGTCCAGAGTAACTACGGGGAGTCCTTGCTCCAGTGTAAGAACAATTTACTCTGGATTGCAATATGAATTTCCCATAGGTTTTCACTAGGTGGTGCAGTAACTATGGGTACACATAATGTCTCTTACGTGCTCTCATAGTTACTCTGGATTGTAGGGTAAGTAAAAAACAAGTGGGAAAAAAACAGGCTAATATTGAATCCTTAACTACGCAAGAAATAGTTTTTTAAAAGCATTTCATTTGTATCAACAGCACACTCAACAAATGCTGTTTTCTTTCAGGCTGTTGAAACCTTAAAAAACACAATGTAGCACTGTCTTTTTTTATTTAGGGCAGCAATAGAAATAGCCATAGAAACATAAGGAGATGACTGCTGGATCAGGCCCCAATGCCAAAGTATTTCAGAAATGAATACAAGAGTCAACAAATATGCGGGGCCAAACAAGGTGTGACTTGAAATTCTCCGTTTGCCTCTTTTGTCTTTTTCTTCTTTCTCCTTCATTTCGTAAGCACCTTTAAGGGTGTGGATGGAAGTGTTGATAAGTGCTTGGACTATGGCATGGTGGAAAAGGGTTTAACTCTTTCCTTCTTGGAATCCTAACAAAAACTGTGCCCCTGAAGCCACATAGTTCCCAAAGAGAGGCTGCTGATGAGACAAGAAGATCAGGGAGAATTAAAATTCAGACCAAGATTTCCAAAGATTTCCAAGATTTCCAAACTGCATGTGATGCAGGAGATCTCTAAGCAAATATACTCACAATGCACTTCCCACATTAAATAATAATAATAATAATAATAATAATAATAATAATAATAATAATAATAATAATAATAATAATAATAATAAAGTTGCAGGGGGCTCCAAGCAGCACCACAGCTGTACATGTGTTTAGTTTTTTTATTTCTTAGTTTACTCAGTTTCCAAACCTAGATTATCCCACCATCACCCCTGCAGGAAAAGCACAGGTACTTATGGTATGTTTTCCCCCTTAGTAAAACAATTAGCAGGGAGAATTTGGGTGGGAAAAAGGAATGTAGTGGAAAAGCACTCCCTCCCTCAGCACAGTGGACAGAAAAATCAAAGTGGACGAAAAGATTTTTACTAATCATCATTACTTTAAAGCTTGTTTTAGTGTATAATTGATTTAGAATAATTAATTGAAAATCATCATTATTTTAAAGCTTGTTTTAGTGTATAATTGATTCAGCGTAATTAATTAAAAAATCAATTCAGGTAATTGATTCGCAGTCTTTCTCATTCTGTATGGTATAATATATAAATAAAATATAAAAATAATGATAATGAATAATGATATATGAATGATAATGAATAATGATTTTATATAAAATATAAAAATAATGATAGGCAGAATATAGTAGGGGAACACTTCTTACCTATTCTCCTCTGTCTTATGAGTTGAGCCAATAGTCCCTTCAGTGTCTAAAACACCCATCAGAGTGCCCATCAATATAACACAGTCACCCACGTGTTCCTCTATCTCACTGGCACAGGCACGGCAGGCTATGAATTAACTTTGTGACAGAAATACCTCCCCTCACCCCAGAAACTTGGCCTAAGGGATATCTGTGGTTGCCAATTTTCTTTTTTAAAAAAGGGAATCCTGACTGTTGCATAGAGTTGAACAATATTGTGGGCATTTATAATAGACCTTCCTTGAAATATGACAAGGCTAATAGAGGGTCTTGGTTGCAAAATCTTCTGAAACGAATGTCAACATCTTTCTATAGCAGTTTGGCAGGATTCAGCGACAGATTCCAAAGAAGACAGGGCTTTGCTACCATGACTTTGTTTTCAGTGTTTCTATATGCAGGATCAGCAATGCACGACTGGGAGAACTGGTACCATTTTAGGACCCTGGTCCTGCATGAATGTGTTTTAAAAACCATTTTCCCTACACACTATGAGCAAAACATGTTCTACCTGTGGAAAGCGTTCTTAATTTTCATCATGGAGAAGAGCTCTTCCTGAGTACAACATTCGTTGCTTCAGGTAAAATCATGACAGACATTACTGGTGTTCCTGGAGGGAACTAAATTTTGTCAGGTGCCCAGCTGCTGGTAATAAAACAGTCCCAACTCCAGAGGTTCTCAAAGTGGGGGCTGGAACCTGTTGAGGGGGGGTCACAACTTCATTTCAGGGGAGTCACAAAGAGCTAGGTGCTGCCATCTTGGAATCTGGCACTGGGCGCTGCCATCTTTGAATGGAGCTCTCAAGCTGCTTTCATGAGAGTAACCCTACAATCCAGAGTAACTATGGGAAGACGTAAGAGGCACTTGCTCTGGATTGCTCTATGCATTTCCCATAGGTTTCCCAAAGGTTTACATCAGTGTAAAAGGTCCTGTAGTTACTCTGGATTGTAGCCTCAGTCTCAATGAACACGTAGGAAGTTCTGCTTGTCTGCTTACTTCCAACATATGTCTACTTACTTCCAAGTAGACATGGGCTGCAATCCTAAAGACACTTTCCTGAGAGTAAAACCCATTGAACACAACGTGGCTTACTTCTGAGTAGACATGGTTAGGGTTGTGCTCATGGAGGAGCGCTGGTACTTCCTGTTTTATGTCTCCCCCTTCCAGGAACACCAATGGTTTTTCAGTGGTGGACAGGTGAAACCACTTCCAAGCATATTAGTGGAGGTTCTGTGTATGCTTCTGGTTCCCCTGACCATGTGTTGCTACCCTGTTGGAGTGCCAATGGAAAGGCCAAAACTTCATATTTTGAATTCTGACAACTTAAGTTTGTGGTCAGTTCTAGGCTGCCAAAAATGTGTTGTCTGGGAGTTAACTGAGAATATCTGAAGCTGGAGCCTTGGAACATTATGAAGTGGTATTTGTGCTAACCCCACAACCTTGGGTGGCCAGATGCCAAGTAAGAGAGGGTGTCGGTGCTTTTAATAACTCTATGAAGGAGACTTTTGAAAGTTTGAAGAAAGTTTTGCCTTTATGGGAAAGTGCACCTGAAAACATTTCCTCTTCTGATTGATTCTGAAAAGTACAGGAACTGCGCTGTCTTTGCTTCAGGCCATCCTAATGTGGAAAAATATGCAGGAAATGGGAAACATATGTGTTTTGTCAGCACTTGGAAACTCAAGTCGTTTACACTTTGTTTTCCAAACTGAAGGTTCATATTTTCGTTTTGGGAAAGAGGAGTTTTATTTTTTTTTAGGTTGTGAAGTTATGTGAATCTGGAAGTTCTGATTTCACTGCTGGTATCTACAGATGCTTCTTTAACAGCGGGCTCTCAGCATGTGCCGCTAGATGGGTGAGTTTCAACTGGGCTATTGGTCTCTGGGCTCCATGTTCCTTGGCTCTGTTCCTGAGATCTATTCCTGAGAACACTCTTTAATAGGCTCAGCTACCACAAATTTAGCTAAACAATAAATGTGAACTGTGACTCCACACAGTGCTTATATAGCATTATATAATGGTATGGCATATATCTATATATATAAAACTGAAAAATGACTGACCGACTGACTCACTCATCAATGCCCAGCCAAAACCGCCAGGCCTAGAAGCATGAAATTTGGCAAGGGTGTTCCTTCCGTGATGGAGGCACCCAATAAGAACGGGTTTTTGGAAATTCCAACTGGAAGGGGGGGTGAAAAGGAGTGCAACGCATTTTTCTCCCTATATTTTCCATTGAGAATCCCTGCCCTGTCCTAAACCATGGACCGAGAAGCATGAAATTTGGGGAGGGTGCAGTGGTGGGCCCAGCCTGGCCCAAGAACCGGTTCCCCGGAAGTGGGCGTGGCCAGGAAGGGTCAGGGGGCATGGTCAGAGTCAGGGGGCGGGGCCAGGGAGAATTTAAAGGGGGAATTTTTTTTAAAAAATTAAAAATTTAATTTAAAAAATCTACGTTTTAGTTAGTGGGACTTACTGTCAGGGGACTTACTTCAGAGTAGGCATGCATAGGATAGGGTTCTCAGGCTGCAGTTCTAGCCACACTTGCTTGGGAGTAAGCCCCATTGACTGTCATGGGACTTACTTCAGAGTAGGCATGCATAGGATAGTGTTCTCAGGCTGCAGTTCTAGCCACACTTGCCTGGGAGTAAGCCCCATTGACTGTCATGGGACTTACTTCAGAGTAGGCATGCATAGGATAGGGTTCTCAGGCTGCAGTTCTAGCCACACTTGCCTGGGAGTAAGCCCCATTGACTGTCATAGGACTTACTTCAGAGTAGGCATGCTTAGGATAGGGTTCTCAGGCTGCAGTTCCAGCCACACTTGCCTGGGAGTAAGTCCCATTGACTGTCATGGGACTTATCTCTGAGTAGTCATGCATAGGATTGGGCTCTCAGGCTGCACCCTGTCCACACCTTCCTGGGAGTAAGACCCACTGACTGTAATGGGACCTACTTCTGAGTTGACCTGCCTAGCCTTGCTCCCTGAGGATGCACCCTGTCCACACTTTCCTGGGATTAAGACCCATTGAGCACAATAGGACTTACTTTTGAGTAGACATGATTAAGATTGTAAGCACCAGGCTGAGAAAAGAAGATCTATCCTGGAAAGAAGGGAGGAATGCTAGAGACAGTTTCCTGGGAGTAAGACCCATTGAGCACAATAGGACTTACTTTTCAGTAGACATGGTTAGTATTGTAGTCACCAGGCTAAGGAAAGAGGATCTATCATGGAAAGGAGGCAGGCAAGAGTTAAAAAGAAAAAGGGGCCGGGGAGGCTGTGTTCTCCTCCAAAAGAGGAAAGACGCTCTGTGCTGGAGCCTTTAACTGCTGCTTCAGCTGGGAACTGGTCCCCTTGTTATGGCCTCCAGCTGCTGCTACTGGCTCCCCAGCCGCCGGGGATTTGGAAGATCCGTTCCCAGGGACCGGAGCGAATAGGCCTCTGCCCATCTGTGGGAGGGTGTGACATGAGCACCCACCAAGATGCGATGCGCAAGGGGGGTTGATGTGCAGTGGAGGGAATGGCGTATTGGGGGAATTTTACTCCCACAACATGGGTACGTTTTGGCTAGTACGTTTATACCATTCCAATCTGCAATTCTAGTCTATGAGGCAAAGGGGAATAATACCTGCTACTGAAAAGTGAGTGAAGGAGCTATTCAGTATTTGTGGTGCTTACTTCCACTGTAACACACCAAGGAAAAGTGAGTGAATTTCAAGCTACAGCGGTGCCTCACATAAAGAGCTTAATTTGTTCTGGAGGCATGCTCTTTAAGTGAAACACACTGTATGTGAAGCGGGTTTTCCCATAGCAAATAATGGAAACTCAGACGATTGGTTCCACAACCCTCAAAATATTCATATAAAAATATTAACTGGATGTAAAAATGATGAAAGAACACTGGGATTGAATTCAAAACATGCATTCAATGTACATGATCTTATGAAGTTTACTTAGGCTGCAGTCCTAAAGACACTTTCCTGTGAGTAAGACCCATTTAACACAATGGGGCTTACTTCTGGGTAGACATGGTTAGGAGGCTGAAATCAAAAACACATTCCTGGGAGGCTTACCTGGGCTGCTGCTGGAGGTTCAAGGTGGTTGGTGGGGGCACTTGGGGGCAGTTAGGGGCAGCTGTCTCTGGCAGCCCCAGGCAACTGCCCCCAAGTTAGGGGCAGTTAGAGGCAGCAGAGCTGGCTAGCAGCCCTTTTAAAGAACCTCTGTGCGGAGCGTCAGGTATGCATAGCACGCAAGTCCATAGCGTGCTTGCTTGTTAAGTGAAGCAGAACTTGTTATGTGAAGCAAGTTTTCTTGGAAATTTTTGCTTGTTATGTGAAATGCTTGTTATGTGAGGTGCTTGTTAAGCGAGGTACCACTGTATTTCAATGTTAAGGATGGTTACTTCCGCTGTTAACAATACTAATGGCATTTTTAAAGAAAATGCAATGAGGAAGCAATTTAATACTAATATCTCTCTCTCTCCCCCACCCCATAATAAGGACACACTATAAGAACAAGCAGACAGGAAAACTGAAGTAGTAATTTTACAGTAGTAAATTCACTCCATGGGAGAGATTGTGGAAACTTGATGTTTTCAGAGTTGCTAAATCTTAGAAGGCCTCCATCAGTCTCGAAAGACTATGGTATCATGCTTGGCGCTGCATATGCTGCATGTGAAGCACGAAAGCCTGGGTTGGATTGTTATGGAGTTTAGGCTGTTACCCAAGCACAAATCCCCCTCTCCACGCCACTGAATTAGTCCAATGGGAAGGCAGAGCCAATATGATTGGATCCAGCTGGCGTCGCAGAGCTGGGCTAAGGACAGGAGCTCACCTGTCTTGAGGGGCTGACCCGGGAAACAAACCCTGGCCTGCTGGTTAACAGGCACAGTGCCTTAACTGTTTGCGCCACCCACAGCCCATCTTGATTAAACAACCTCCTCATCTTACTTAATAGATGACATTGTCCTGAACCCATAAGAACCATAAGAGAAGCACTACTAAGGCACCAATAATAGACAAGAACAAACATTACCAAGACCTGACAGTGCCTGAAAAAAGCTAACATGAAGAAAGAAGCAGAGATAATGGCTGCACAAGAACAGGTTTTAAGAATAAATGAAACAAAAACAGAAGTAGAAAAAAAACAGCAACTGCTGTCTCTGCAAAGAAGTAAACGAAACAACGGACTATCTAATTAATTGTTGTAAAAAGATCACAAAAATAGACTACAAACATGGTCATCACAAAGTAGCAAAAATGATACACAGGAACATCTGTAAAAAAAATACAAGATAACTGCAGCCAGACCACAAAATTGAAAAAGAGGAACCACAAAATTGAAAAAGTAATTGAAAACAAAGATTCCAAAATACTATGGGATTTTCAACTGCAGACAAACATCTGTTGCACTGTACCCCAGATGTAATGTAGTTGAAAAATGTTAAAATAACTGATATAGAAATAGGAGGGGATAGCAGAATAGAACAAAAACTGGAAAAATAACAAAATATAATGATTTACAAATAGAAATTGAGAGACTAGCAGAAGAAACCAAAGTGATTTTAGTGGTGATTGTGTCATCAGTGCTGTTCCAAAACACCTTGAAGAGCACTGGAATCATAGAAACTACCACCCACCAATTACAAAAAGCAGTTTTACTGGGAACAGCTTGCATCTAGTGATTCTATTTATAACAGCAAAATAGAATAAGTCAGGCACCTCAGGTCCTTGGGAAGGATTCTATATCTGGATAAAACAAACCAGTCAATAACATTTAGCTAATTATGTGAAAATCTAATAATACTTCCAGTTGTGCTAATTATGTGAAAATCTAATAATACTTCCAGTTGTTTATACCTTTTTCCCAGCTCCAGTTTGAATACCCTTGGATTTTAAAAATACTTGATTAGTTGGATGGTGCCAGAGATATGTTTGAACTTGTTGTGGGTGATGCATACAACCTGATGAGAATGTTTGCAGATTGGGGATAGAACCTGCCAGGGCAGGATGAGTGTGCAACAGACTCAGATACATAGACTAGGTAGCAAAGTACTCAACACTGAACCAAGCCCAGTGGCTGGTAGGGGTGCCTGGTGCCCACTAATGCCTGCTGGGGCCTAGTACCCAGTAGTGCATGGTAGGTTGTCCAGTGCCCAGTTGGTTGGAATACCTGATGCTTGGTGGTGCCCATGATGCCTAGTAGTGTCCCATGCCCACTAGTGCCCGTTTGTGCCTGCAGCCCACTGGTGCCTGCTGGTGTCCACTGTCTGGTGGTTCCTGCTGGTGTCCAGTGGTGCCCCCTGCTTGGTTAGGGTGCTCAAAAATGTTAGGGGTGCCTGATGATGCCCATGATACCTGATGGTGTCCTCTGCCTACAGGAGCCTGGTGCTGCCTGATGCCTGCTGGTACCTGGTGGTACCCAGTGTCCCATGCTGCCTCCTGCTGCCCACTACCCAACTGGGATGCCTAGTGGTATCCCCTGGTGCCCAGTGCTGCCTGCCACTGCCCCCTGGTACTTTCTGGTGCACGTAATCTGGCAGTAATCTGGTGCACGTAATCTGGTAATCTGGGCCTGGTGCCAGTGCCCAGCAGTGACTGCCACTGCCCAGTCAAGCCTAAAGCCCACAAATATTCTGCAGTGACGGGTAAATTATGCTAGTTGGAAGTGTGCTTTTAGCATGGATATTACAACATAGTCGCTTGGTCCAGCCTTGCAAGGAATTCAAGCCCACAACCAGCCAGAGGATTCTTGTGGAATTCTTCAGGGCTTGTGAAAGTAATGATCCCATACTCCTGAAATCCTTCCCAGTCATATAGCTATGTGGTGTAGGGAGTAGCAGTTGAACCTGAGAACAAGCTTTATGGAGCAACAACCTGAACCTGACACTAGTGGCTAAAACTGTGAAAACTTAATATTTTTAAATAATACCATAAGAACATAAGAAGAGCTTTCACTGAATATGGCCAAAGGGCCATCTAGTCCAGCTTTCTATATCATACAGCCAGTGGCTCACCAGATGCTTCAGGGAGCACATATGACACTTCTAGGTACCCTGCCCAGCATCTGGCGTTTTGAGGTTGTCTTCTCTACACACACTCCTTGTGGCTTGTAGCTGTGGTGGTCCTTTCCTCTAGGAATTTGTTCTAGAATTTGTCCTATATTGGACAAATTAGGGGACACTAGTTATTAGTGGATGTCCCCTAGCTCTGGTGTTATGTGAAAGGGAAAATAGTATCTCTCTATCCACTCTATCCTTGCATAATTTTGTACGTCTCAATCATGTCCCCGCACTCAAATGCCTCTTTTCTACATTGAAGAGACCCAAATGCTGTAGCTTTTCTTCATACGGAAGATTCCCAGACCATCAATTTTAGTCACTCTCTCCTGAACCTTCTCCATTGGGAAGTTGGTGAAGATATGGAGATCTTTCTCTTCTCTACAGGAAAGCATCTCAGGAGGAAGTGATTTTTAGCAGAGAAGCCACCTGACCTGAGAGACCAGAGTTGAGAAGATAGTCTGTAAGTAAGCAATTTTAGGTAAGCAGTAGATCCCAAAAGGCAGTCCAACAAGATGCCCATAATCATATCGTACAATTCCTGAGTAATGAAAGGTCTCTCCAGGGCCTTAGTGAACCTTTTAAGAGTCTCAGGGTCAAAAGATACAAGAATTTAAGTTTTTGATGGTATAATTTTTTTTCTTTTTTCTTTTCCAAATGCAGCTATAGAAGCTAGAGAAAAGATCTGTGTGGAGCATATCATAGCCTTGACCTCTGTAGCGTGCTCACCACAGCTGGTTTTCTTCACCTGGAGGAAAAGCAGTGGTGAGCTCCAGCAGGTTCACACCTACTCTGTAGCACCTACTCTATAGAACTGGTTGTTAACAAGAGATAGGACATATAAAGTTTAAAAATAGCCATTTGAAAGTGGCTGCCGGATGGGCATAGAACTGATTGTTAATTTCTTTGAATCCCATCACTGGAGAAATGATATAATTAGTTGGGGTTGGGAAGGGGTGGGGACTGCAGGAAGGGAGTGGATTTGGTAGTGATCCTTTCCCTGTAGCTTCCCATTCCCTTTCTCCCCTCAACTTGCACCAGCAATTTCACAGGTGCAGATCTGAAGAGACCTATTGCTCTGGAGAAGCTTATGGAGATCTAAAGAGATTAAACCTCACTAGAAGAAGTCTGAAAATTTAATCCCCATTTGCTGCCAAAGTTTTGGATTTTTCCTCTCCTCTCCACTGGATGCAGTGTGTGCTTGTTTTTGAAGTCTGACAGTTCAATCAGGCAAACAGTTCTGGCAAAAACATCTGGAATTTCCTGCCAATGAAGCTTCTCTGAACAGAGCTATGAAATGGACAAGGATTAGGCATGGTAATACCCATGCTTAATTACTGGAGCTGTGATTTTCATACTTTTCCAACTCATAGCACACCGACAAGGCACTAAAATTGTCAGTCCTTTGACAACTGAGAAGGAAAATCATGCTGCTGTTGGAGGGTTCACATTCCCTTATACATGATATTATCTAATAAATACTGTAAATTTTCTAAATTCCCATGGCACACCGGTGGACCACTTGCAGCACACCAGTGTGCCACGGCATTGAGCACAATTCTAACAATGTCTACTCAAAGTAAGCCCCATTATGTTCAATGCATCTTACTCCCAGGAAAGTGTGTTTCTCCCAAAAGACACTTTCCTGGGAGTAAGACCCATTGAACACAATGGGGCTCACTTCTGAGTAGACATGGTTAGGATTGTGCTCTCAGTATCTACCTAAGTTGCTTTTGGGGCAAGATATGAGACTTTAGTTGTGGTTCCTTTTTGTCCTGACCTTAATGGATAACTTTAGCTCCAATGCTATATCTTTAAGGCTGCAATCATAGATATCATATTCATTATCATCAACAGTATTTATCTACTGCTTTTCAAGAAAAAGTTCACAAAGCTTTTATTTACTAAAAGTTGGTAAAATACACACGTACTTGAGAGTAAGACCCATTGAATTAAATTAGGCTTATTCCTGTGTAGACCTTGTATCACAGATAAGAAATAGCAGAAGCATCAAAACATTATTATTGTGTTTAGAGTTATTTGTATGGCCTGGAGGGAAGCATATTCTCCGTGACAGACAGAGTAGAATGTGTAGTGCTTCTCAGACTCCTACAAGGGATTTGAGAGCACTATAAGTTGTTGCAGGGGTGAAGGGAAGGCAACAATGTGACCCTCAGGATCATGCTGTTGCCAGGGAGGGGAGGGAGGTTTTCTACTTACTGCAGCCATGACTGTTGCAGGTAAGTAGAAAACCCCCTTGCCATCCCCAGCAGCAGGGGGCTCATGTCTTCCTCCTTCCCACCACTCCTTAAAGGGGTATTGCTTCCAACCTTGACATGGATGATCCAGGTTCAAATCCCCACTAAGGACACAATCCAGAGCAAATTCAGCCTGCTCTGACCTAACTGCACTCTCCTAACTATTCTGTATCCAGAGCAGAAAGTTATGCTGAATCCAGAGAGTCAGGAAGCCTGGGCTGCCCTAACTGCTCCAGAGCATGCTAAGTAATTGACACAAGGGGAAGACTTGCTCCTGAGGAGACACCTCTCAGATCACACTGAACAAGGAACAGCTGTGGTGCCTACAGTGGTGACATGACTCTGCACATCACCTGGTGCGGAAGTCTGTGCGTCATCCCTGGGATGCGTCCCCCCCCTCCACCTGGACTGCGCAGTCATCAAAGTTGGCGCCTGAGCAGTTGTTTCTGAAGCCAACTGGCTTCAGAAAGAGTACTGCGCAGGCACCATCTCTGACACCTGCGCAGTACTTTTCTGAAGCCTTTTGGCTTCGGGGGAGACTGTGCAGGTGTCAGAGTTGGTGCCTGTGCAGTACTCTTTCTGAAGCCATTCGGCTGCCGCTCTGCCTCCTGAGTGAGGCCGAATGGCTGTGCAGAGGCGTGGACTTTCTCTGCTCTAAGGAAGTCTCCTCTGAAGCTGTTCGGCATGCTCAGTGTGTTTCTGCGCAGTGCACCTCGGATGGCCGTTCAGGCCAGCTCCTCAGACAAGTGGCAGCTTCTGGCTGCTGCTCCGCCTTGGAGCAGGCCTGAATGGGGGTGCTGACGCCCGGGGCCTGCCAAAGGACAGTCAAACTCCTCTGGCACATCACCCCATACGGAGCGCATCACCCAATGCAGCCCACACCAGCCGCACCAGTCTGGTGACGCCACTGGGTGCCTGCCTTATAAGGAGTCCCTGATGAGATGCCAGTACATTCTACAGTGAATACAAGGGGCTTCTTGGAGTGGCCTGCTGTATCCCGAGGTTTGTGGGCAGCCGTAGTTTGTTCCATATCCTGAGGTTGAGAGGCAGGGGTTGCACCTAGGATGGCCAAGAACTCAGATTTTTGGTCAACACTGCCATTCTTACTTGGAACTTATCATGGACCCCTATGGGTCTACTCATTACTATACCTGCTCCTGAGGTGGTATAACTCTGAGGGCTGGAAGAGGGCATTTCTGCCTTGGAAACAGGCTCTGGATACAGAGTAACTGCTCTGCCCTAGGCAATGCTAAACATGCCCTCAACTTGCCTCTCCTGAGCTGCTTAGGCTGCCCCAGTTAGGGCAGAGCAGGTCCACCTCTCTTAGGGCACCCTATCTTGCCTTGCTCTGCCCTAAGCCTCCTTCAGAGTAACTGGGCTGGAGCGTCTTGCAGTTGCTCCAACCTAGTGTTAGATAGGGCAACCTAAGGGCTCTTATGTGGACAGATTAGTTGCTCTGGATTGTCCTGTAACTCATAAAACTTCCTGGGTGATCTTGGGCTAGTCACTATCTCCCAGTTTTCCTCACAAGGTTGTTGTGAGGAAAAGGAGAGGAGGAACTACATATGCCACCCTGAACTGAGGATTATGTGAAAATGTGAAAAATAAAAACAAACTAATCCTATGCATGCCTATGCAGAAGTTCTATTGAATTAAATGGGATTTATTCCATCCTTTTGTTATTCCACTGTCAATTCTCCTGGAAACTAAAATTTTTGACAAGTCACTAGACTAACATAACAGGCTCTGCAGACCTATCAAATTATCTTCTCTTCCTCTTTCCTTTAGTTTTCTCTTCCCAGCCTGAGGCACCAGCATGACCACCAAACTGACCTCTATCTGATAAGGTAGATTGAATTTTCTACAAGTGATTCAGCCTAGCTCTTGTTTATTTAACTGCAATTTCATATGTTAATTATTGCAAACCCAGACCTGCCTGGGTTCGATATCTTTGACAGAGACTAGAATTAGAGCCTTGTTCTCATAATGAACAGTTTCGAAGCTGTACTTCTATCTTTGTTTTGGACCAGTACAACAAACTACAAGAGAGGCCTCACATGACTGAACACTCTCCATACAAAATCATTTCTGGCTCATAGAAACTTAGCATGCCTTGTGGAAGACAACGGTCCAATTCTTCTCCGCAACTTTTGACAAGGAGGGATACTTCTCTTGGAAGGAATAGCATTCAATCAAGTGAGACTCCTCTGCAGTCTGACCTAGCAGCACAGACCTAATCTGCAGATGTAAATGTAGGAGAGAAGTGTACACACACACACACACACACACACACACACACACACACACACACACACACAAAACATTTTAGGTATAAATTTTTTAAAAAGTAATGTATGGAATAACATTTTTTTCATGCTTGTTTGCTTGCTTGCATATTTGCCCTCTCAAATACACACAAACAGGAACAAACATAACCTGTGGAAATTATCCAGTTTATTTTCATCGTTGTTGAAGGCCAAACTGGATATGACATGTTTATTTAAATCTGAGCATGTAAAGTATTTCTAAGTGATCACATTTCCCGAATCACTTAGAAAGAGATTTAAAGAGATTTAAATTTTGATTGATTTAAAATGTAATGCTAAGTAATGAGGCAACTTGCAGCTCACCTCTCCACAAACAATTTTCCTCTAGCTGGGCTAGTTGAAGAAATAACTATGTAATTGTACAAGCCAGATACATGCAGTAGGATGTGAATAAGCTCATCTAGAAACATTTCCTACAGCCTCATAATCGATCTACCCCTCATGTGCCCCAAATAGTAACATAAAACCGCATGTGATAATAAGCCTACAAGATGGTTGGGAGGGATGTTATGGGATTAGCTGGATATATCATTGTGTGCAAA
The DNA here is from genome assembly GCA_030015325.1 of Cryptoblepharus egeriae. Classification (NCBI taxonomy): domain Eukaryota; kingdom Metazoa; phylum Chordata; class Lepidosauria; order Squamata; family Scincidae; genus Cryptoblepharus; species Cryptoblepharus egeriae. Next base: position 92,503,197 of record JAREYC010000003.1, on the reverse strand, counting down.
TTAACCCACTTGGCTGCAATCTTAACTCTCATTTAGGCCAGCATAAGCCCCAGCATAAGTCTTGTGATGACTTGGGGGGTGTCACAAAGTGCTGTATGGCACTTCTGCCGCACTCCTGGGTAGGTTAGGCCAGTGCGCAGGCATACGCTGACATCCCCACCCTATCAAGGGAAGATATGCCAGGTGACTTAGGCTGGCCTAAATTGGTTAAGACTGTGCCCTAAGTCAGATAATTGGTCCACCTAGCACAACAGATCTCCAGAGTTTCAGACAGGGGCCTTTCCCAGCACTACATGGAGATTCCAGGGATTGAACCAAATATCTTCCACATGCAAAGCAGATTATCCACCACTGACCTTTGGCCCAAAACTGCAAAACTGCAATTGACACTGATAGTTTGGCAATTTTCAGTTAAAGATCACAAAAAGAGCAGCTAGGAGAAGCGGGAGGGCAAGGACTTTGAGTAAAGAAAAGAATGGGAAAGAAACTGGAGGGCTATGTACAACTCGGGTCCTTGTGGCCTTCAGCGTTCGGTCCCATTGTGTCAAAATGGCATCTCTTGCTCCATCCCATTTTCCCGGTCCCGACAGACGAAACTGATACGGACTGCAGGGTCCAAAATACACTTGCAGAGCCAGCTTTGGATCAGTAAGGAAGAGGAGTGGAATGTTTGGCTTGACACCTATTTGGGAGGCAAGTTCATCCATGTAGGTAATGTAGTCTGTTTGTATGGTATCGCTCTGGCCAAACCTTAAGGAAAAGGAAATAGATGTTTGAAATATGTTTCTGTTTAATCAAAGCATGGTAAATGTTCAAGAAATCCTTGCTTTTTTAAAAAAGGATGGACAAACCCCAGCACATGGGTGATTTGTGGGCCTCAGATTGCTTGGATTTGTGTCACCATTTGAGGTGGTGCATATTTGTGTAGCCCCATTGGGACTACAATGGTTGTCCCCAGCATAAGGGGAAAGGTTTCCTGGAGTCACTTCCTGTCAGCCTCACCTACCTCACAGGGTTGTTGGAAGGACAAAAAAAGCAAATTAATTAATCTAATTAATCTAATTAATCAACTTAATTAATTTTATTTTTATTTGTCCTTCCAACAACCCTGTGAGGTAGGTGAGGCTGACAGGAAATGACTCCAGCACAGCATGAAATAGCCCTCGGAAGGTGCATGCTAGATCCACTAACCCTACAATCCAGAGTAACTACGGGAGCACGTAAGAGACTTTACGTGCACCCGTAGTTACTGCACCACCTAGTGAAAACCTATGGGAAATTCATATTGCAATCCAGAGCAAATTGTTCTTACACCGGAGCAAGGACTCCTCGTAGTTACTCAGGATTGCGCCCTAAGGCTGTTAGGCTATCAAGAGACAGCCATAAAGGAGGTGCTGCTAACTTCTTTTGCTCAAAAAAGGTATATCAGCACCACTCTCAGTGCTGCCCCTTCTTTTTTTAAAAAGTAAGGAAATTTATGATCAAGTAAATAATTTTTGTTTCCCATCACTGCAAACAGAATTGCTTACTGCCTTACAGGGCCAACAGGTCCCTTTTAAAGTGGTAAGATTTTTACCTGGGAGGGGGACACTGTCCAGCGCAGCACAGCATCTTTTCTAGTAGCTGTTTGCTGATGTTTCAGTATTGAAAAAAAATCATTGTGATCTTTCTAGAGATCAGTCTGGGCAACTACAAGCACACAAATTCAAGCAACAAACCAACCAACAACAGCATTTTTTAAATCTGGAATCTGTTACTGCCTGATTACATGCAATCATTTGTGACAAATTTAGAAAATAAGGGACAGAAATTGATACTCGTGAGCAGAAAGTAGTAGTAGGGGTTGATTTAAACAAAATATACCACTTGAGCTTCTTTCCCATTTTCTCATCTATATCATCCATCATGGTGCTCTCTGAAGGCAGCTTACATAAACCTGCAAAAGAGGCATTGGTCAGTGGCGTGCAATCCTTTATGCCATGACCAGTGGTTCCCAAACTGAGTCAGGACCCAACACTGGATTGTGACCCAATTTATGGTAGGTCGTGAAACTGACAAACTGATAGCTGACAAGGAAAATGTTCTGAACCTTATGGAAACAAAAATGGAGTAGCACATGTATGTTTACTCGTGGGGGAAGAATCATTTCCTACAAGGGGACATTTAGTTTCAGTGGTTTCTGTTTCATGGGGGTTTCACTTGTCATGACCCACAAGTTGAGAATCTTTAAAGGCAAAATAGAAATATATGTATTGTATGTAGAAAGCTTCAATCCCGCTATCCGCAATTAGCTGAGATAGGCTGCTGTATACCGTATTTCCCAGTTTATAAGACGCACTTTTTTTCCTCCCCAAAGGGGGGAAAATATCTGTGCGTCTGATAGAGTGATAGGGCCAATCCTGGAGCACCTTACCCCATCATGTCATATGTCGTTGGATTCGTGCTGAAGAGCAGAATCCAATGCAACAATCAGTTTTGAGATATCCCATTCCTATCAAACGTTATGGCCAAAAAAGTAAAAATCAAAAATATAAAAACAAAAAAAAATACATTTTTTGGCAATTTTTTTTAAGTGGGTAGGAATTTTGGCCTTGGGGTTCAGGAATTTTGGGTTTGGCATCTGGTCACCCTGGCACAGTTGCAATCCTAAGCAGCCTTCTCTGGCTTGGAGACTTGCTCCAAAGTAGACATGCACAAGACCTGGTCCCTCCTGCTCCATGCTTGTGCCTCCCTCACTCTTCCCTATCTATCTAGATCCCCTCACCTTTCCCTACCTACCCCCAAAAGAACCCCCCCAGCTTACCTGCCTTCCTGGACTATTTACAATGAGTTTGTGCAAAATGTTGTCTGATCATTTGCTATGAGATTTGTGCAAAAGTTGCAAATCACTGACACTAGAGTTGAAGCTTAAAGTCTTTCCTCATTTGTTAATGACAGTGATGATGGTTCTTAATACCACTGTTGAATTTACATGGTTAAAAATTATTCTGCTATATTTTATTAAATATATTAGTACACCATTTGGTTTTTTTTTTCTTGTTTTGCTCCTCTAAACTTTGGTACGTCTCATGGTCCGGTGCGTGTAATAAGCCGGGAAATACGGTAAATGTTTGAAAACTTGGACTGTGTACCTAGATTGATCTTTGATCTCCCTTGTCGCAACTAATTGAGACAAGGGAGATCAACAATCATGGCATGTAGTAATTTTGCAGATGTTTCAATTTACAAAACTGTGTTGGGGGAATAATTTTTAAAAAGGCTTCAGTGGAACCACACTGCGTCTAACTTGATCCTTAACATAAGGCAGCATCATATGCTCATATTTTGTCAAGAGATGGTGGCTTGCCAAACCATAGCTGCTATGCTCACAAGAAAAATTAGGTTGGAATTGTCACTCTGCTATGATGGTAAACCAGCAATTTTCAGCCACTGTGGCATGGCACACTGTTGTGCTGCAGATGGTCTGCAGGTGTGCAGGGTAGGATAATTTTATTGGGCAGTTGGGGGATTTAAGCCCTCTACCAACAGCATAGTTAAGAGTCAAAACAACGATGGTATCCTTTGATTATTAGCTGTCTTGGGCATCTATTGTTAACAGAGGAAAGGTGGGATATAAATAAATAAGTAAGTAAGTAAGTAAGTAAGTAAGTAAGTAAGTAAGTAAATAAATAAATAAATAAATAAATAAATAAATAATTTTAGTGCCTTGTCAGTTGTCAGTGAAAAAAGAATGAAGATTGCTGCTCTGAACTCACCCTTAAACACTCTTGTGGCCCAACGAGCCTGAAGGTCTGCGGTTGGAATAGCTGCTCCAAGGGACTGGACCAACCCAATTACTGCCAAGGTGGGTTTCTCCAGCTTAGGGGGAAGGATGCTTTTGTACAAAGTGACCTCATTATTTCTGCACTTGATGACGGATTGATCATCCATGGTCGGGTAAGCAAAGCTGTAGCCTGTGGCAAAGATGACATAATCGAGGCCCTCCAGAACTGTCCCATCCTGAAATATAGCAGAGGTTTCAGTGAACTCCTTCACATTGGGCTTCACTACCACTGTTCCACATGCAATGCAGCTTGGGAGCTCATCGTTGAACACAGGTTCCTTGCGCAGAGTCCTAGGAAGAGAGAGCAAAGACCCATCAAAAATAAAATAAAATAAAACTCACTGACTAAAATGTCAGTGAGATACAAACAGCAGGACAATTTACTGACCTTAATGTTTGTGAATACATAAAACAGAATCAGAGGTGTAGAGCAGAGCCTGAGGGCATCAGCCCTGAGCACCAAACCACAGGGAGCGCATGACTGCCCCTCAGACTCTGCCGTAGTAATGGAGGATGTGCTGGCAGCTTTGTTCTTCCTATTCTTTCTTTTGTGGAAGCTGTGGCACCCACATGGAAGGAATAGGGACATGAAGCCACCACAGCAAGCACCCTTTCCTACAAGGATGAACATCGAAATGACATCATTATACATGCGATATCATGACCTCACTGCAGTGTGATGGGACAGTGTGTTATTCCTCTAAACTGGGCAGCACTGAATCTTTGTGGGTTTTTTAGATGTACAAGGTGAAATGTTTAGATCAGTGGTTCTCAAAGTGGGAGTTGGGACCCCTTCGTAACTCCATTTCAGGGGAATTGCAAATGGGTATCGCCACCTTGGAAACTGGCACTGGGTATCGCCATTTTGGAATGGGTCACTCAGGCTGCAATCCATACTTTCCTGGGAGTAAGTCTGGGGACTTATTTCCAAGTAGACATGGAGGAGTTCCACCACCACCATAGTGATGTTACTTCCTCTTTGATGGTACTTCTGGCCATAGCATAACTTCCAGGCTGATTACATCACTTCCAGGGGAGTCCCAGACAGACTGTCATTCTCAGAAGTGGGATCTTGGCTGAAATGGCCAAAAATAATCAGTATAGATCATCCCTGAATATATTTATTATCTGACTGCAGTTGTTTTTTCCATTAGTGCAGCACCAAGAGACCCAACAAGGTCTTGCATCACACTCTAGGGGGCCCAAGCAAGTTCTACTATCCAGCCAACATTTTTAAAATGAATGTTTAAGTTGATACTGCTGCTGCTTTAAACTAAAATTTTGCCCCAAAACATTGTTCTTTGGAAAGTTTGGGTCTAATGTTGGCTGGAGATATGTATGGCTGGGAATTATGAAATGAGACTTAGGAGGGTATGGTTCCTTAGCTGGGTTCTCACTGATATGATTTAGAAAGCCAAATTCTTGAACACTGGCCATTCTTTTATAATCTCAATGTTTATGCAAAGGAAATAGTTTATACAAATCAATTTCACTTCACAAGAGTATATAAAGTAATTTATACCCTGCCACCCCTCTTACTGAACTGTTTGTAATTTTTCATGATATTTAGATGATCTATGGAAAAAATGACATTCCAAATCTTTTTCTCAGAAAAATCAAGTAATTGCTGCCTGTTCTCAGAAAGATGTTGCTTAAAATACTGGTTCTGTATCAGACAGGATGGGCAATAAGCCTAATATCACACATTTCCAAATACTGGTAACTCAAACTCATTCCTTAAATATAGTTGAAATTCTTAACACTAGAAAGGATGCGTGGTATCATGGACCAACTTCAGAACTTGGATTCTCACCTGTTGGCCATATGTCAATATTTCTTTCCTAACTTACCTTCCAGAAAAAGATAAATTATGAAAATTTGGCCTTGTTACGCTGAATTCCTTTATTCATGTTAAATCAATATTTTTATTTCTTGGAAGTTTGAGAGGGAATCTTTTTGAAAGTGTTTCTGAAGCTGCTGCCTGGAACAAGGGGAGGCTAGGTTAGAGGGCTTGCTCAATAAGGAATCAAGCTAGGTTTGCCATATGTCCCCAAAAACAGGGACAATCCTGATTTTTTGGGGATTTTATTAACATACTGGCAAATGGAGGGGTCCTGTCCCGATTTTTATTGGAAGAGAATTATGACAACCCTAAATCAAGCTCTTGCTGAGAATATGTGTCTGGACTACACAACTTTAAACTACATATGGGAGCCACATAACTGAAAACTCCTCCATGCAGAAAATTACACAGAAAGAAATACTTCTGCTCCTCTTCTTGACTGCTCCGCTTTGTTCAACATTGAACATATGATGGTGAACTGGCCAATCAACGTGGCCAAAGTGGTTGCTTCAGGCAACAGATTAGTGGTGACCTTCCCCATATGTGCTATATGTGACCTGCTTTGAACATTTCAGAGTGCCATGCAAGTATTAAGCATGATGATGTGCCTGATCTTAATTGTCCAGATTCCTTGAAGGGTCTGTTATGTTTTCAAAATGAATCATTATCATCACTTTTCTCTGTAATATTACCTATTTGTTGGTATCAGGCCATAGTTCTCATGACTGAACCATTTGTTCATTCGCTTCACATAAAACCAGTCGGTGATGGCTGTTGGAAGAATGCTCATGAGGAATGATTCAAAGCGATTAATAATCACCATGTCCCAGGGATAGCCATTATCCCACACACGACTCATGATCCAGGATCCACTTCTAGAGCTGATATAAACCTTTGGAAACACGCATATGACATTCAAGTTAGCAACTAAGAATAATTCTTGTTATCCTCAGGAGCTGCAGGCTCCAACTGGAAACATTTTTTGCAAGGCTACTAAGTTCATAGGCAACGTCTGTAGAATCTTAGAGATATAAATAAAATTTATTATAGATATTACATTTCTATGGTAGAATGGAAAGCAATCAAAATTTTCCCTTATTAAGTGATGTGAGTTAATGGACAAAACTGATCTGAGCACATTTTAATATAAAATTGCATATTCAGGGCTGGATTTAGGTTTGATGAGGCCCTAAGCAATTGAAGGTAATGGGGCTCTTTATATGTCTAGCTGTCCTTTGTCAACAACAAATTGTTGCTGTTTTTGTGCTGAATATATGCTATATGGTAATTTATTGACCTAGTAGGTATCTAAAGCCATTTGCACATAACAAAGTATGAATTTTATCAAAACGTATTTTTATCTTATATTTTGGAAATGTACATCCAATTTTTTTTCCTTTAAATTTTTGGGGTCCCGAAGAGAGTGGGGCCCAAAGCTATAGCTTGTTTAGCTTATACGTAATTCCGGCACTGTGCATATTGCATAAGACTACACATAGACGTGTAGATTACCTTTGAACAGTAAATGCAGGTCATGCATTGGTATCTGCAGGGATTCCGTTCCTGATAATCCCACAGATATAGAAATCTACAGATAATAAAATCTATGAAATAGGGCATGAAAAATATGACCAGCATAAATCCCACAGATATAGAAATCTACAGATAATTAAATCTATGAAATGGGGCATGAAAAATATGAGTGGCATAAACCCATAAGAAGTGAGAAACTGAGAAACCAGAAGGGGTTTTTAAAGTTATTCCGAGAGTTGGAACTTGTTCTCAATTGTTGTCACTTGTTTTAATGACTGTGAACTTATTAAATTTTAATTTTAATTTTTAATTTTTAACCTAGCACAGGGGCCTCTTAGGCACAGGCCCAACTGGGAGCAGTTTTCCTTACGCAAGTCAATAGAGCTTGCTCAAGAGCAACATTCAGTCAGTGGCATCTTTATATATATTGCTCAATAGTTTACCTGGGTGGCTTTATTACTGGTCTCCACAGCAATGTCACAGCCAGAGTTTCCAAGTCCAATCACCAGAACTTTCTTCCCTTTGAACTTTTCAGGTCCTTTGTATTCCCGGCTGTGGAGGAAGCTGCCCTGAAATTTTTCTAACCCTACATGGAAAGATGGAAAATGTGCAAGGTATCTAGCAGTGGTGGGCTCCAGCAGGTTTGCACATACTCTATAGAACCGGTTGTTATCAAGCCATTTAAAAGTGGCTACCAGATGGGTTTAGAACTGGTTGTTAATTTCTTTGAATCCCATCACTGATCTTAGGGAAACAAAATGTCCTGAAAGTTCATTGCACTAATCCTGACGAACAGAAATTGGCAAAAGTACAATGTTGTCATGGGAAATAAATTAAAAGATGAGGGCAATTTCAAGAAACACCCAAGACTAAGGGCACAATCCAGAGCAAGTTCAGCCTGCTCTGCCCTAACTGCTCTCTCCTAACTATTCTGTATCCAGAGCAGAAAGTTATGCTGCATCCAGAGAGTCAGGAAGCCTGGGCTGCCCTAACTGCTCCATAGAATGCTAAGTAATTGACACATGGGGAGGACTTGCTCCTGAGGAGACACCCCTCAGATCACACTGAACAAGGAACAGCTATGGTGCCTACAGTGGTGACACAACTCTGAGCATCACCCAGTGCGGAAGTCTGTATGTCACCAGGTGCGGAAGTCTGTGCACATCCCCCCCACCAGGACTGCGCAGTCGCCAAAGTTGGTGCCTGCACAGTTGTTTCTGAAGCCAACTGGCTTCAGAAAGAGTACTGCACAGGCACCATCTCTGACGCCTGTGCAGTACTCTTTCTGAAGCCATTCGGCTGCTGCTCCACCTCCTGAGTGAGGCCGAATGGCCGTGCAGAGGCGCAGACTTCCTCCACTCTAAGGAAGTCTCCTCTGAAGCAGTTCGGCATGCTTAGTGTGTTTCTGCACAGTGCACCTCAGCTGGCCGTTCGGGCCAGCTCCAAGGACAAGTGGCAGCTTCTGGCTGCTGCTCCGCCTTGGGCGTGCTGACGCCTGGGGCCTGCCAAAGGACAGTCAAACTCCTCCGGCGCATCACCCCATACGGAGCGCATCACCCAATGCAGCCCACACCAGCCGCACCAGTCTGGTGATGCCACTAGGTGCCTGCCTTATAAGGAGTCCCTGATGAGATGCCAGTACATTCTACAGTGAATACAAGGGGCTTCTTGGAGTGGCCTGCTGTATCCTGAGGTTTGTGGGCAGCTGTAGTTGTTCCATATCCTGAGGTTGAGAGGCAGGGGTTGCACCTAGGATGGCCAAGAACTCAGATTAGTTGCTCTGGATTGTGCTGCCTATAAATGAAGGGCTGATCTCCACTAACTGTCCACTAACAAAAGCAAGTAACAAGGCACAGGTGTCTCTCAAGCCAATCCCTTAACCAATTCATGAATGGACAATACAGTACAAGTTTCCAAATGATTAACATACAGTGCAATCCTAAGTATGTCTACTCAAAAGTAAGTCCCATTGTGTTCAATAATACTTACTCCCACAAAAGTGAGGTTGGGATTGCAGACCTTACCAATTATTAAGAGCACAATAAGCCCTATTGTGTTCAGTGGATCTTACTCCCAGGAAAGTGTATTTAGTATTGCAACCAAAATCAATAAAAAATTGTCACTTACCAGGGAAATCATTAGCAGAAAAATTTGGGTAGACATGATGTCCAGAGCAAATCATAACAGCATCAAATACATGCAATTCTTCCTTGCCATCCTTTTTTGTCACTATATCCCACTGGCCGGTGACAGGGAAATCTGGGTTTTTCTTGATACTGATCACAAGTGTCTTTGAGGAAATATTCAAGAAATGCTATCAGTGTGGCTTAGACGCCAAAACACTGAGAGAAGTATTTCATGTTGTGAATCTGATACTGGATAACTGTTAATAGGTCTGGTCCTATTCATAAGATTGTTCTGTGAATTTCAGTATGCCCTTGAAAGAAATATTACAAAGACAATGTTCGGTCTCAAGTAATCTCTCTGCCAAACAAAATCCTTGGATTTGGCTGCTGGAATGTCCAGCTGTTTAGGGAAGTGAGGAGTATATATTGTCCTCACCATTAAGGGTGTTGGATTGCAAGTAAAATCCTGCATGGGCATGAAGTCTGGGCTCAAGCACATGAACAAGATCCAGGATTTTAAGTCCATTATATTAGCATTAGTATTAACATTATAGCATTATAGCATTATATTACCATTAACTCCAGCATATTAGCATTTGTGGGAGCACACTAAAACAGTACAGTATTATCCGTTTCATACTTCTTACTCAGAAATAAGCCCTATTTAATTCAATGAGGCTTACTCTCCCATAAATGCACATCAGATTGCAACCTCAGTGTGCATAGTGCGCTCTCCCTCAATAAGTGTGCGCAGGATTGCAAAGATACCTGCATATGATATCAAAAATCACAATATGTCAACTGTTTGTGCTATTCATGGATACAGGAATAATGATCACCACTTCTAGAACCAGAGTCATTCTGGACTTGGACTGCCTCCTGGTGTCACCTCCCCTTTCCACCTCCTGCATGGAAACTCAGAAGAAATTTGTGATGACAAGATGTGACCGTCATGTTGTCACCAGAAGCAGCCAACTGACTCAACTGCCTTTTTGTTGTCTTCACAACAATCCTAAAAGGTGGACAAGACTAGCAATACATTGCAACTGGGAGGGAGGAGTATGGGTGAAATCCAGAGTAACTATGGGGAGTTCTTGCCCCCGTGTAAGAACAATTTACTCTGGATTGCAATATGAATTTCCCATAGGTTTTCACTAGGTGGTGCAGTAACTACGGGTGCGCGTAATGTCTCTTTACGTGCTCCCGTAGTTACTCTGGATTGTAGCCTAGTTTCATCTTTGCGTATAACTGGTTGTGAAAATGTCCCCTGGATCTTACTCTACCCAGTCAGAATTTAGGGACTTTTCAGTGCTATATCTTGTGCTGAGTTAAATTAAAGTTCAGTTGCATCATCTTTTTATCTGACCCATTTGCTTTTTGGATTGGGGCTGCAGTAGAAGAACATTAGGCAACAGTAGATTATTCTGCATTTGCTCCCTGACACTGTGAGCAAAGGTTTTGCTCATCTATCACCAAAAAGAAAAAGGCACTGCCAGTGGGGCACAGAAAGGACAATTTCTGCTCAAAGGAAATCTGGTTGAGGTGAAGCCAGTGAACCTGTTTATTGATTCATGTGACAATCCATTCATATATAAAGCAAAGGTAGGGTTTTGATGTTAATATGAAAATGAGTGCATGGATGAAGAGACCCTTTTCACTGAAGAATGGTATATAAGTACTGTTGTTGTTGTTGTTGTTGTTGTTAATGATGATGATAATGATGGTGATGAAGGAAGTTGATCTCCTTCCCCTCATCCACTTTACTTTTTTCCTTCACCCCTCTCATTTTTGCTCTCCTCACTCTTAGTATTAGGAGTTGTCTAGGACGTGAAACATTGAGGTGTAAGGTGGGAGAAGGTTCCACTCCCATCATACAATATATGATGATGATAAGACATGCATGCGCGCGCACGCACACACACAGCGCATTATGATTCCAATGTATTCTTGGGTTCCTCAAAGTCAGTCTGAGGGATGCTTTGGCAACAATTACTGGCCGCTATTGCTATGTCCCTATATCCGTGTATCCCAGTCTCCCATCAATTAAGTCTTAACTTCTTACCTTAAACTTTATGTATTTCACAAGATCAAAATGTTTGGCAAACATCTGGATATATTCCTGAAGCCTGGAGTTATGCAAGTAGTTTGGGAAATCCTCTGGGAAAGGGAAATCTGGATAGCACGTCATCTCTTTACAAGAGTTTGTGAATACCGAATGGTAAATGCTGGCTCTGCCTTCTTCTGCTGTGTCCTAAAAGACAGAAGAAAACAAAATATCTAATAGGTGAGAATAAAAGACTGTCTCCAAAAGGTGGGAATTCTTACTGTTAGTTTGAAATGTGGGTTGTCTCATGTTCAGTATTCTTGATGGGATGGATTGCACTAAGGTTTTGAAGACAAAAGAGAACCTACCCAACCAACCTATTACCCAACAGTGGGTACTAGGCTCAACAAAGATCCCCCAGACCCAGGTTGGTCCAGATTCAACCTGATGCCCTCACCTGAAACTCCAAAGGTCTTTCTGAAGTCAGCAGAGACACATGCAATTGCCTGCAGCCTCTGCAGGCTTCAGAATGGCCTATAATGGCAAAAAACCCCTGACTTCCAGTCTTGTTTAGAAAACTGGAGGTTATATTTTTATACCTTTTACTGCATCCTGAAGCTCAGGGAAGCCCTCGGAGGATCACACAAGCAACCCATAGGCTCCAGCTGCTCAGAGGATGTGTGTTTTGTCTGAACATTTCAGCAATGGTGGCTCCACTTTTTGAGGACTCCCCACAGGGCGTCACTGTCTCACTTTCCACTCTCACATGACGTTTCACTGAAGTGGGTTGAGGCACAGTTTTTTACCCGCAAGTAAATGCACACATGTGGCTCAGTTTCATTTTCTATAGAGCTCAATAGATGTTTCTTTGTTCAGCGATCAGCTTGTCAGTTTCGGTTTCACAACTCATCAACAACCAGGTCTGACCCACCACTTGGAAAACACTGTGCTACATCAAAGCCACCCAGTTTGACCAGTATTTCCTGTGTTTGGCTGGCCATTTGGGTGATTATTGAAAAAAGGCAATTATAGGACATTGCCCTCCCATATACACAAGGTGGATATAATTACTCTTTTGCACCACAGTTATAATGATTGTAGGAATCAAAGTGGATGCATGGAGGGAAGCACCACTGAGGAGCTCCAATTCAATAAAGGAGACCAGGGCAGCAACCATTTTGGAACAAGTATTACTCAAGTCAGTGGTCCTCAACCTGTTTTGGCTCCAGGGACTGGTTGAAATTTTCGAGGGACCAGCCCAGGGATGGGGGGAGAGTTCAGCCACTGGCAACCTGAAAGGAGCACAGCTGTCTCCTGCTGCGAATCTCATCATAATAAATAGAGCTACTGCTAGGTTTCTGTGGATAGGATTGCAGGTGAGAGCCCACTATCTCAATGCATGTCTACTCAGAGCAGGGATTTTCAACTTTTTTCACTGAAGGATGCATTGAAAATGCACAAAACCATCCTAATTACTCTTATCGGAGAGTAAGCCTTTTTGACTATAATGGGACTTATTTCTGAGTAGACAGGCATAGGATTGGGCTCTGAGGCTGCAATCCTGTTCACACTTTCCTGGAAGTAAGCTCTACTGAACACAATGGGACTTACTACTGAGACAACAAGCATAGGACTGGTCTCTGAGACTACAATCCTCTGACAAAGTCCTCCTGCTGAGGAGTCTTCTTGCAAACTTGTCAGGCCGCTGCCAAGGACCTCCAGTGGTCCCCGGACCCAGGGTTCAGAAACCCTGACTTAAGTGATACAGTGCAGTACTCCATATTTCAGTTGCATCCTTTTACAAATCTGCAACAGGAAATTTTACTTGGTGTTTGGATCTGCAATGCATTAAAAGTTTTTAGTGATGGATGAAACAACTGAAAATGCTGGTTGTCAGTATCAGTTACATCCAGGCTAGAAGTACCAAATAGAAACTATGATTATCTTAGGGATGGTTTCCATATATTCATTGGTTCTGTGTGTACAAGTTGGATGTGTGTAGATTCTGTACAAGGAATCCTCCAGAAAGCAGGATCCTGAATTGCATGAAGACAGCCTTTGAGCCTTATATATACACTACATACAGTATATTCAGTGTGGTGGTAAAAAAAACCAACTGGAATAACCGTGAAACCACTAGAAATATCAGTGTGCCAATTTATACAGTTTGGAACTCATAAATATAAAATACAGCTGGCTAGAAAATTATCAGATCCTATATTATTGCTATTATGGCCTTCACAAACTCTGGGGTGAGCTCCTTGAGCCTTCTCTACCATGGCATCTAGTTGCAGGCTTCACACCAAAAATGTAGTGCAGGAATCTATCTACAGTACATTAACATGCTGAACATATGCTTGTGGTGGGGCAAAATTCATTTAGAAGGGGGAAGAAGTTTAAGAATGGTTGGAAAACCCTCCATTAAGGTATTAAAATGATTACCAGTTTAGAAGCAATCCAAGGATTTAAGCAGATAATTGTATAATGTGCTGTGTATGGCAATAATTCCTTTGCACCTGGAATAATCTGCAAATGACTAAGAAGAGTTGTATAACAGACAGTGAAAACATGTCTATTGTGAAAAAGCCTATTCACAGAAAACAAAGAAGGAAATAGAAAGAAATCTAATGTTTGTCAGCTGTACTCTTATTATAAAAAATAAGATATTATTTATAGAGGCATAGATAGCCACACTAGCACCAAGGTAAAGTTCAAAATTATAAACCCTCCATGTCACATCTGGAAGTGACATCACTTCCAGGAGTAATATCACACCATGTCATGTGTTTTAAAAAATAGAAATAGTGGCAGAAAGAGCCCCCAAGCTGAGTAATAGATCAGGGTGCTTGGAGAATTCATCAGATTAGGAGACTGCTAAATAAGGGTACCGTCTGAACCAGCTGCCCAGCACCCTCAGCTCTCATTATGCTTTTGTAGGACTGGGGAGAGCAAAAGGGGGAGCAGATTCACATTCCACCCAGCCTGGAAATTGGGGGATCATGACTTAAAATCAGTCTACAGCTGACTGTAAGCCACTTTAGGTATCTGTTTTTAACATAGGAAAGGTAGGATAGAAATCTTTTAAATAAAGTAAATTAAAAAAATAAATACAGAGACTTTGTCCTGGCTTTTTATGAGAAAAATTCTAAGGATCAAAAGCAGCAATAGCAGATTCCTATAGAGCAGTAGTCCTCAGCCTTTTTGGCCCCAGGGACTGGTTCTGTGGAAAAGAAATTTTCCAGGGACCAGCCCAGGCCAGGGTTGGGGGGAGAGTTCTGCCTCTGGCGACCTGGACGGAGGGCTTCCCCACCCAGAGCCTCCAGCTGTAAATACCATTATAATAAATAGAGCTATTGTTAGGTTACTGTGGATAGGATTGCAGGTGCAGTACAATGTCTCAATGCATGTCTACTCAGAGCAGGGATTTTCAGAACTTTTTCAATGCAGGATGCATTGAAAATGCACAAAGCCATCCTAGTCACTCTTATTGGAGAGTAAGCCTCATTGACTATAATGGGACTTATTACTGAGTAACAGGCATATGATTGGGCTCTGAGGCTGCAATCCTCCAACAGAGCCCTCCTGCTGTGAGGAGGGGAAGGGGAGGGGAAGAGGTGTCCTTTCCCGGGCTGGTCAGGCAGCTGCCAAGGATCTCAAGTGGTCCCCAGACCAGGGATTAAGAAACCCTGCTGTAGAGGAAATTTGGGGGGAGGTAGAATGAATTGGAAAGCTATTATACTATTACGTTGCCTTGTGAACAGGGAAGTGGCTTGGAGCCTGTGAAGGGAACCAATTCACAGTTTAAAGCTTTACTGTTTTGGGAAAAAAGGGCTGAGTGTGAGCCTTCAGGGAGAGCACAAAAGTGAAGAACTGCAAGCAGCACAAGGCAGTCATATCCAGGTTCTCCCCAAAGGTGGTGACTTTGAAAACCTTATAACGTCTCCTGTGGAGGCTCCCTTCTAAAGTGAGCACCCCATCTAAGTTGAGCCTGCACAGGAGAAGGAACCGGGTCATGAAGTTGCCAGTACTTCCTCCTCTGAGAAGTGATGTCATAGCTAGAAGTACCATCAAACAGAAAGTTACATCCCAATGGTGCCAGAGCTCCTCCATGTTTACTCAGACATAAGTCCAGGGGTGGGCCCGGCCTGGCCCAACAACCGGTTCCCCGGAAGTGGGCGGGGCCAGGCCGAGGTCAGGGGCCGGGATCAGGGGTGGGGTTGGGGTGGGTCAGGGGTGGGGCCAGAGAGGGCATGCCACCCACCCCAGCATGGTGCAGGTGGGCGGGACAAGGGGTGGGCACCACACTGTGTGCGTGCCAACCTCCTGGAAGAGACACACTGTGCATGCGCCGAGGTTGGCACGCGTGCAGTGTGTCTTCTCCAGCTGGAGGAGACGCACTGTGCATGCACCGACCTCGGCGTGTGCGCAGTGCGTCTCCTGGAGGAGACGCATTGTGCATGTGCACCGAGATCGGCGTGTGCACAATGTGTCTCCTCCAGCTGGGGAAGACGCACTGTGCACGTGTTGACCTTGCGCTGACCTCCCTCAACTGGAGGAGATGCACTGCGTGCACAGAGGTTGCACAGTGCGTCTCCTCCCCAGCGTGCCGAACCGGCACGCTGGGTTTTCTGGTCCCCCCATTGCTACCGGATCGGTAGCGGGGGGCAAGGGGACAAGCGGTTCAGGCGATCTGGCCCGAACTGGCTTGGGCCCACCACTGCATAAGTCCCATTGTGTTCGGTGAGACTTACTCCCAGGAACGAACACTGCATGTCCATTCCAAGATGGTAGCACCCAATGCCAAATTCTAAGATGGTGGCAACCAGCTTTTCACAACCCCCCTGCAATGAGGTCACGACTCCCCCAAGAGATCCCAGCCTCCCTCTCTGAGAACGACTGCTCTAATAGTGGGATTGTTTGCTCTAGTCACAGGAACAAATACTACTGAGGGATCCAGAATATTCATTATACAAATTGGACCTGTATCCCATTTATCTTACCATAAACTGCCACAGTCCCCCGATGCCATCACTTCTCTCGAAGCATGTAGGCTCCAGTCCTTCCTCTACACAGCATTTGATAGATGCCAGTCCACTTACACCAGCTCCAATAATTGCTACTCTTCGTACCATGGTATTCTAGTACTGTACAAGGAAAATTTTACAGAAACCTTCTCAGGGCTAGGATTCAAGGACATTGGGCTTGGATGCTGAATAGGAGACAGCTAAAACGCCATCATAAAGCAAGCTCTTCCCTCTGTTTGCATTTGCACCCAGAAAGTAGGTCTTGCAAACATGGATCATGATGCACTCCATATATATGCAAAGCATCCCCTTGTCTCTGCTCTGGCTGGACTTCTTTTCATGGTTTGCTAATAAGAAGCCTGATCTCTACCTAATGCTTACAGGCTCCCATGATCAGTACAGGGCTTATGACTCGGTTAAAAACAAATCTGGAACTAAATATTCTTTCTTGTCCTTTTCATTCCAGACCCACTTGAGCAGTTTCCTTGGATTAGCCCCTCCACTCTACCTGGATCCCGTTACTTTTCTTTTCAGCTGTTCCTCTTCTCCGTGTTGTTCCAGCTCCTTTGCTGTTGCAAGTGGGATCAACAAGAAAGGCAGGCAAATTCTATTCCTGTTAGTTTTGGAGGATGGTCTAAGTAGAATACAGGAGGAGCTTCACTTGAACAGATCTGCATTACATATTGATTACAGCATTACATGCTGATTATGGCCGAGTCTTGAATATCTGTGGCTTTCACTCATTGTCTGTTGTCTACCTGTGGCAGGAGTTTAATATGTTGCGTTATCATATTTCAAGTTGCTGCTGCCAAAGTCAAGTTGCTTTGGAATAAATTGATGGAGCTAATAGTCTATTTTGATTCTATTAATAGAGTCAATAATTCTCTTAATAGAATTATATTTTAATGGAATCAAAATAATAGTCTATTTTGATGGAGTTAATTGTTTTGGAGTTAACAGTCCTCTGTTTCTGAGCTAGGCTGCAGAACTTCTTCCCTCCCAAGCTTCAGCTCCCCAACTTCAATCTTATACATTGATTGTATAAGTGAAACGAATAGGAATAGGAAAAAAATGTCAACTATGATATACGAAGATTTTTTTTAAGTCTTTCAAGGAATGCTGGGTAGTTTGGAAGCTTACCAGCAGCTCTTTAACAAAAAATGAAGGGGAAAACTCTGCCAAATACAGAACTACACAGAGAAGCGACTTGGGTTGCCGCTCTTGGGGGACTCTGAGAGAAAATCTATAATGTACTCACCAATGTTTAGGAACACACATGCCAGCTACCCTCCATGGTGGCCAGGAACAGGTTCTAGTTCTCCTTCAACACGACTGTTATGGGTGGTGGTATAAAGGAGAAGTCACATCTATGTTGACCCTCTCTCTATCTCCTTCTAAGATTCTCCTTTGGGTTCTGGGCATTTTCCCTCTCCCAGTCATTGGTGTCCCAGGATTTTTGTGTCTTTATGCATAAATATTTATGCAATTATTTATTCAAAAACTTGCATAAATAATAATTAAAAAAACATCTTGGTTATTACATCCCTCCACAACAACAAACTATAACTGGACAACATTTTAACAAGGCAACAAATCCATGTTATACAGGTATATACTGAACCTCTTATCCTCCCTAATTCTACTTTTGCATTTCTTTCTATAAAACAAATACATCTGACATAAATATACAGATATTGCGGCATAGATATTCAGGGCAGAAAAGGAACAGACACAAACGCCCAGGGATGCCCATTTGGCCAGGATCCAATTGTCCAGGGTGCAATGGTCCTGTCACCAGAGAAAATAATATTTAGTTCAATATATGTTCTGTTTTTGTTTGAAAATAAAAGTCAAGAAGGTATATCTGTGCCTGGTTTATTGAATTCTTTGCCAATCCCAATGAGTGAGAGTGACAGGAAGCTCTCTGTCACTGTCACCTTCCGCATGTTCTATTAGCAGCTATGCATCTAGAGGTGGCCAAACTTCCACTTTTAGGGCTCCTGGACCTTACAAGTTGTACACAAGAGGGAGTTTGAGCAGTTGCCACTTGCCAGATGCTGAAATTCCCTCCTCTACACAATTGTTAAAGGTCCAAGAGACCTCAAATTGAACGGTTCCCCACTAGATTCTCTGCTTCCAGTTGCAAAAAAGGAATAAAAAGCTTGCTTTTGCAAATAGTTTGCAAATGAAGAAAGTTGAGTCATGAGCATGAACAGAGAGGGGATATGATTAGGTTTTTTTAAAATCCATGGTTTTGGGTATCTGCAGTAAAAGCAAGAACCTATCTCCTGGATAGATATGAGTTGATGCCTATATTTCAGTAACCTCAGATTTGGTATTTGAATAGTTCGTTTCCCATTTTAACAGGCGCTGCCTTGTCCTGGTTTTTTATTGGCTGTTATGTGGGCCATTCTATGTATGCCCTATGACACAAGCTCTGTTCAGAGTAAATTATGGTAAGTTCCAACTTGTGAAATGAAAGTTTGCTTTAGAATATCCATAGGGTTGCACAACATGTGTACTTAGATGTGGAACAAGTTTTCTGGATGTGGAACAAGTTTTTGAAAGGCACAGCAGTATACTATTCAGGTATAAGTATAAAAAGTATAAAAAGTATACTACTTTTTACAGTCATAACTGTAAAAAAGAACAAGGCCCCCTAAAATGTAAGAAACCCAAGAAAAATTTAGGACATGTCAAATAAATACTAAAAGCACTCATGCATATTGCTTTCATGTGGTTAAACACGATCAGTGCTATCGTAACCAGTTTAGGCTACCATAACTAATGTGGCATAACTTCTTGTGTGGGGAAACTTCCCCAGTGTGGGGAAACCAGTGCATGCTCTCCCCCCACTCTTGGAGTGGGGCGGTTGTTAGGCCAGTGCACAGGCATGCATTGCTTCCCCACACCACCACTGGAAGTTTTGCCAGATTAGTTATTCTGGCCTAAATTGGTTAGGATTGCACTATATATTACTTTTTATCAAATTTGAAACTATAAAATATAATTTATTACATATAATTTATAAATTACAAGAAGGCTATACGCTGCCTGCTCATAAGGAAAAGGAGGACAATAAAGATTTATTCCAGGACACAAGGTTTAAAAAGAGGACATGTCTTAAATGGTCAGCCTATACTACTTCTTGTTAGTACAGTTAGAAATCAGTGGTGGGCTCCAGCAGGTTCGCGGCTACTCTATAGGTCCGATTGTTAACGAGAGATAGGACATATAAAATTTTAAAATAGCCATTTAAAAGTGGCTGCCAGATGGGCATAGAACTGGTTGTTAGTTTCTTTGAATCCCATCACTGTTAAAAGTACTTTTTATTATCTTTAACAAAATGTTTTGTAAAATCCTCATTTTGCCTTGAGTTACAATCCAGCTCCTCTTTGTTCAAGCATGCCGAAGTTGCATGCAAGCAGATGTTTGTTTTTGGCTGTATGGTTGGCATGCTTTCACCTCAGCTTTGGGGTAAGGTTCAGAGTTTTTCAGCATTAACTGGAGAGGTTTCTGAACCTGAAATGAATGGTGAAAGAAACAATCAGATCTTTCGGAGAAGGCTATTTCAGTGCAGGATCAGGTTCAGGTTCAAGATGAAGAGTGCAATCCTAACCTTGGCAGGCAGAATTAATCAGTCTTCCTATTGTGGTGATGTAGAGAGGCAAGCGCATGTCTGCATATTCGCCAAACCCTTCACCAGAAGTGGCGCAGAACGTGCCTTACAGCACTTTTGTGACACCCACAGGCCAGCATGGGACTTGTGCTGGGGGTTAGGCTGCCTAACTGGGGGTAGGATTGCAGCACTAGTCTTTGACAGCTCAGGTTTCTCTAGCTGCCCTCCAGAAAGAAAAGGCTGTTACATGACAGCAGAGAGAGGAAGCATGAAATCCCTGTTTTTGAAAACACCTTCCACTGAAAAATAATCTGAATATATTTAATGAAATGGTGGTACTTTTGCCTTGTATGAACTGTGGGTGGTGCAAGTGGTTAAGACACTGTGCCTGTTAACCAGTAGGCCAGTGTTTGAGACCTGGGTCCCCACAAGACAGGGTGAGCTTCTGTCCTTAGCCCAGCTCTGTGACGCAGCTGGAATCAATCATATCGGCTCTGCCGTTCCATTGGAGTATTTCAGTGGCGTGGAGAGGGGGGATTTGCTGCTTGGGTAACAGTCTATCCTCCATATTAATCTACCCAGGCCTTTGTGCTTCGCATACAGCATCGAGCACGATACCATAGCCTTTTCAGACTGATGGATGCCAGTACTATACTTTTGCCTATCTTTATTGCTTTGCACAGGTTTGTGTAAAGGGATACTCTGGTTTGTGTCCGGTATCTACATAAAGTCTCCAGGTTTTATCTTTTGCTCTGCATGGTTAGTTGCCCTTTTGCATGCATGCCTTCCTTACCACACATCCTGCAACTGCCCAACACATACACATTTCCACTTTGCCTGCCATCCCACTGCTACTAGATCCCCACCCCGTTTCCAATACCCATAATATAGAATTTAACACAAAGCATGGAAGTTAAGCATTCCATCTTAGAGTTGTATAAAGCAGCAGTGACAAGACTCATCACCATTGTACAATGGAACAGTGGTCCTGGTTCAGACTACTTCTTTCCATTCCACCTCTGTGCCGCACAAAATCCCCCCTACTTTGGGGGAAAGTGTCTGGGCAGTTATCTGTCCAAGCATCCTATGACACTACAGATTGTCTGGACAAATGTGCCTGCAGTCTCCAAATAATGGAGACTGTGCAATTGCAATATAAATTTCCCATAGGTTTTTCACTAGGTGGTGCAGTAACTACAGGTGCATGAAATGTCTCTTGTGTGCTCCCGTAGTTACTCTGGATTGTAGGGTATGAAAAAAAAAACTATAGTCAGATACCCACCCAAGTTTAACCTCTGACTTATCTGAGGTTAGTATGGTTTTTCCCCCTCAGGATCTGCCCTTGTTTTATCTGTGAAAGATGGATTATGTTATAGTCTTTGTGTGTAGACATTCCTAGAATCGCCTTATAAGGAATGCACTTAATAACATTCCGGTGTGTTAAATTATTACTGATGTATGTTGAACGCAGACCACAGTATAATCAAGCTGAATCTTGACACACCAGTGACTTGTCTTAGAGCCTTGCAAATTTCTTCAACTCCTTATATCACCAAATATTAGCCAGCTGTGAATGGTAACTGGAAATAATGCTTAAAAAATCACTAATGACAGTTAAAACACTAACTCAGGAGAGACAAAGATTGTATAGTATCACACTGTGAATTACCCTGTTTGTGTCTGAATCACATCCTTTAGATTCCTCAGCATTGAAGAAGGGATCCATGTGCTCGCTGGACTTCAGATGTCACACTTTTTGTCTCTCCTTGAGACAAGATGTCTTACTACAAGGGCAATATGACTCTTATGTACCTTAAGATGGCTCATTCCTCTCAGAACTGTTCCAAAAGTTGGAAGGGACAGTTGCTTAAGTGGAAACACTGACAAGCAGGCATTTGCTGCATTCCTCTGAAAATGGCATAAATAAAGCATAGCTAACAGGGGAAGAGTTACTAGGTTAAAAGAGTACACGAACAAAAGCCAGCAAATAGTAATACTTCTGAAACTTCTTTTGTTCCACGGTCTACATGTGACACAGAAGAAAGGTGTGTTTTTTTTTAGTAGTGAGAGCAAAGAATCTCACTGGTTTAGGCAGAATTTGTTACAATTTTAGAGGCATCATTTTTGATTATTGATCCTCAATTGTATCTCTGGACTCAGAATGATACACTCTTGTTATCTTATTCCTCATTTCCTGACAGCTATGGGATTGTCATAATAAAAGATTTGACCGGCAGATTGAGAGAAGTAAACGTTTTTGCAGTGGCGATTTGGTGGATGATTTGAAGGAAGCTGGATGGTATATTGGGAGCACCAAGGAAAGGCATGCATAAGAAGCATTGGGAGAGGCCAGTGAGGGGCTTCAGGGGGTTCTCATAGGTTCTATAGAACCCTTTGCTAATGAGTGCCTGGTTCTGAGAACCGGTTACTAATGGGACACAGAACCTGTTATTCTATGGGCATAGAACCTGTTTTAATTTATTTGAATCCTGCCACTGGGGGAGGCCAATTCATTTGAATTTCTGTGCTGATAGTGCCCTGCAAAGGAAGGTGGGAACATGCCAACTATTAGCCCCCAAAACCAATTGAGTCCTTGAAGAAGGGACAGGACTTCCAATCTTAGGGAAAGTAGAGCCCCTTTCTTCATGTTGCAGTCCACTGTAGATTGTGGATCTCTTATAAAGACATTACCAGATTTAGCCATGGTCTTTTAACAGTGAATTCTATATAATTTGTAGCTTACTCCTCAGACACCCAGCTTAGCACTGACGATTTTATATAATATGGTGAAAAATTTACCCCTTGAAGTAGCTGCTTGTATTCACCCCGTGTAAACAAGCCTTATGGAAGAAAGGTGCAGAAAGCCATAATGTTTTCCAGGGCTTTTCTACAAATTGACGCCTCTGTTTTGCAAAGTATGAGAAAAATCCAAAGTCCAAAGAAATTTGGAAAGATATTAGTTCTTTGAACTGTGGAAAAAGAAAATTATGTTTCCAGCTTCATCCCTGAAGTTAAAAGGGTGTACAAAGGAAATGTCTGTTTGTATTTAGCATGGAGGGAACATTCTTGTTTGCCAGATCGGTTTGTGCAACCAGGACTGGCCTCCTCCTTGATTTCAATTCCCACCAGATTATTCTTAATGAACCCAGAAGTAGAACCCAGGCAGAGAACTGGTAGGAGCATTTTGAGGACCATAGCTTGTTATTTGCTTGTTACTTAACTTCCTTTCCCCATGAAGCCTTTTTGTTTTTCTATAACAAGTTATATTCAGCTGTGTTGAACGCTTATTTGCTTAGTTGACAGTTCAATAACAGGCTAGTATGCAGTTGGAAAGATAAGGGGCTTAA
This sequence comes from Cryptoblepharus egeriae, assembly GCA_030015325.1. Classification (NCBI taxonomy): domain Eukaryota; kingdom Metazoa; phylum Chordata; class Lepidosauria; order Squamata; family Scincidae; genus Cryptoblepharus; species Cryptoblepharus egeriae. The sequence goes on along the minus strand of JAREYC010000003.1, from coordinate 92,479,838 downwards.
GGAACAATGGTAAAATTGGCCCACTTCTCCACCCCATATTCATGGCTTTTCTGCTTAGGGCTTGAGAGATGAATGATTAATATCACAATAACATAAAGGTCAAATTCCCAGTACTTTTCTCGGAAAGCAAAAATTGGTTTCTTTGGCAGCTACAGGGTAATCTGTAAGTCCCTTCCCATCCATATATCTTACTAGCAGAAATGTACCCACATTGAGGGAGTAAAATTCCCATGTACTCCATTCTCCAGCTGCACACCATCCCTATGTGCATCATCCCCTATGCGCATGATCCCCCATGCATATCATCCCCATGTGCATCATCCTTTGTGCGCATCATCCCTCATGCGCAACATCCCCATGTGCATCCACCTCGATGTGCATCATCTTCCCATGCACATCATCTCCCCATGCACCCCAATGCAACCCCTCTCTCCGAACAACACCCCCCCCCTTGTGCACCAGGCACTGAGCACCAAAGTGGCTGGATGTTGGTCAGTCTTCCCTGTTAAATATAGGACAAAAACACGTTGTACCCTTTTTCAGCCCCTTAAGGGTTAAATTTCTCCACATCATTCTTGGTGTTCATGTGACAGAAGGAGCACCCTCCCTGAATTTCATGCTTCTAGGTCCGGGGTTTGGGGCACAGCATCCCTCAGTCACCAATTCTTCAGTGCAAATTATAGGGAGGAAAACACGTTGCGCCCTTTTTCACCCCCTTCTGGTTGGAATTTCCAAAAACCAGTTCTTAATGCACCCCTCCGTCACAGAAGGAACACCCTCCCCAAATTTCACACTCCTAGGCCCAGTGGTTTCATCTATCCTTGACTGTAAGCACATTCAAATTATTTTGAGAGGGCTGCAATCTGATATCTGATAATTTTTTAAAAAGTAGAAAACAACTGAGCATTTCCAAATGTGAATATAAGGTGCCACCTTGTGGTAGAAGGAAGAAGGTGAAGGTTTACTGCAAAACCAATAGGGTTTTATATCATAAAGTGTCAATAAACACAATAAGGTGATTCTCAAAAGTTCATGCTTACCGTTCTCAAATGCTTGTGCTGAAATCAGTTTGTTAGTCTTTAAGATGCGATAATTCTCTTTACTGTTTTTGTTGGGTTTGGTTTTTGCACTCTTCTGAACGATGGGAAAGAATAGCATTGGATTTCAATGGGGTGGCTATGTGGTTCACTTGCTTCTTCCCCCTTATGTAGGGTTGTCATAATTCTCTTGCACAAAACTGGGACAGGGCTCCCTGTCAAACTTGCAAATATATGAATGCAACCCCCGAAAATGGGGACAGTCCTAGTTTTCCAGGACATATGACGTCCCTACTCTTATAGGATTGATTGTGATATGTGTGCTCAGAATTGTAGCAGTGCAGCCTAAAGTTGGGGGAAACAACCATCCTGGAGAAGAGGCAGCCAGCTGCTACTGTCCCTCCCTGAGTCAGCAACCCCCAGTATAGACAATGATACTCATGAATCTTTCCCTCCTGCAGGTCGATGTGTCTCCTTATAACTGCCTCTTAATGAAAGTGGACCATTTCATCCATATTTTTGTCTCACGTGATCTTTGGAGCATGCTCTGGTGATAAAGTTTTATTTCTGAGTATGCAGATATAGCAGACCTCTATGTCATAGATGATACTGCAACAACAAAGGATTGCATGTTCTTCAAAGACCTACAGATTTATTGTGCAATAAGCTTTTTAGCCTGGAGTACAAAACATTTGGTACACAAAAAGTAGTTCTTAGTTGGCAAATATACTGTATAATAAAACTGCAGATTCTCTCTTAAAAGCAACACAGAACTTGATCTGTACAAGTTGTATGAGATAGGAGCAATATAAATGTTCGCAGGTGTCATCAATGCTGTACTCTCCCCATCCTCTTGGAGGGGTTAGCTCCCCACCGTCCTTATCCTCCGTCCCATCCATGGCAACATGTCAGCGTTAAGTATACATTAACAATAATTTACTTTTTCCTTTCGATAATCAACATCATTATTACATGGCTTTCAGTGACACTACCCTAGTCTCTCTTCATAGGGAAAGTTCAATTATAGTCCGTGTGCAATCCAGTCTCATCATCAAACAGGTAAGTACTTAGAACCATAGTTCTCTCTAACAACAACTTATGTCCATACTTTCTTTCAGCCACCAACTCTCCTCGGGCCAAGATACAGACGAGGTGTACCTGCACACTCTCCAGTGCTTCCTGTCGGTTTCCCGTGCACTGCGACCTGTCTCCCGCCCTCCCCCTTTTATATTCCTCACACTCCTCTTCTCCCCTTCTTCTTCCAGGGGAGGTCCTGGGGAGGTTGGCAAGTCATATATAGACTTGGATCAGGGCCATATGTCAGTGCGCATGCATATCTGGTTCATGGTTGCACAGTCCCATGGGCCCGATTCCAGTCATCACGATACAGTGGGGGATCATGCACTGACATTTGCTCCTCTGGTGACTCCTCCAGCCAGAGGGTGCAAAAATCTCCTAGGGGTCTTTCACCACAGAAGGTCAAGAAGGTTCATGATATTCATATAAGAAAAGGTAAATGTAGGTTTCTTTTACCTTCTATCATAGAAGAAACTTTGCTTTCTTTATATACGTATTTCTTATATTTCCTTTCTTTATATATATCTTTATAAATTTGGGAATGTGGGTACTTGAAGTAGGGTATTTGACAGGTAGAGTGAGCTACTATAATTGTCAATGCTCAGTGCTAATGCTTAGGAACCTAACGTCCAAAAGGATTTAAGCTGAAATTTTGCCTGTTTGAAATTTTAAGTCAAAATATGAATTTTCTGGATATACTCCAGTTTCTGCTCAGAATCGCATCATACATTTCAACAGTGGCTCTCAAAGTGAGAGTCAGGATTCCTTGGGAGATTGTAACTTCATTTCAGTGGGGTCGAGAACATCAGTGTGCTGCCATCATGAAATCTGGCACTGGGTGCAGCCATCTTGAATCTATACTTTCCTGGGAGTAAGTCTCATTGAACACAATTGAACTTACCATATTTACTCGAATCTAATGCACACCTTTTCCAGCCAAACTTTTTCAGTCCCCAAAATAAGGGTGTACATTCAATTTGATGATGTATTCAATCCTAATAAATATGGTATTTTGATTATGAGTAGAGGGGCAAAATCCAGATTAACTACGGGGAGTCCTTGCTATGATGTAAGAACAACTTACTCTAGATTCCAATATGAATTTCCCATAGGTTTTCACTAGATGGTGCAGTAACTACGGGTGCACGTAACGTCTCTTAGGTACTGCCATAGTTACTCAGGATTTGGGGCTAGGTTAGTATTTAGTTAAACAGTTTACTATATTGTAATAAGAAATGTAACAAACCCAAAGTGCAATTAGATAAAAATCATAATATAAACCCATTTTCATATTATTATTATCATACAACTCATTGTTGCATCTAGTAAAATTGAATTTAGCACCTGCTCTGTAGCTGTGCATCACAACTGCCAGTAAACCTCAATCTCAAAGCTTTTTAATAGTAAATCTCAAGCTTTTTTAAAATAGAGGTGTGCATTAGTATCAATGGTGCATTAAGCAGGCCTCTGTCAGTCTTGAAAGACTATGGTATCGTGCTCGGCGCTGCATACGCTGCATGCGAAGCACGAAAGCCTGGGTTGGATTGTTATGGAGGATAAGCTGTCACCCATGCAGCAAATCCCCCCTCTCCATGCCACTGAATTAGTCCAATGGAAAGGCAGAGCCAATACGATTGGATCCAGCTGGCGTCGCAGAGCTGGGCTAAAGACAGGAGCTCACCCTGTCTTGTGGGGCCGACCCAGGTCTTGAACCCTGGCCTGCTGGTTAACAGGCACAGCGTCTTAACCGCTTGTAAATATGGGTACTTCTGAGTAGACAAGGAGGAGCTCTGGCATCAGAGTGATGTCACTTCTGGTTTGATGTCAATTACAGCCATGACATCACTTTCAGGTTGATATCATCACTTTGGGGTGGGGGCTGCTGGAAAGATTGTCAATCTCAGAAAGGGTCTCTGTCCGAAATGTTTGAGAACCACTGCTTTACAAGCACTGTGGGAATGCTGGGTTCACATTCTATCAATGTTTGCCACAATGAATATGGAAAAGTGCACAGAGTCATGAAGGCAAGGAGACTCTCCCAGCATAGAGTCTCCAGGGAAATCTTGTAAGCAAGTCAGTGCAGTGAATTTGTGCAAGGAAAAAGAAATCTGAAAATGGGAAAGTGCGGGCGGGAGAACTTCATACTTTGGAGAACCTCATTCTTAATTACAGATAAGCTAAAATGACAGTGAAGAGAGCAAAACAGCAGATCATTCTGATGAAGTAAGAGGAAGCTGATGAAGCACTGCAGTCCACACGGGAGTGCAGGGCACGTGTCTTGGTGGCCTTGACAATCCTCTTTTGCTGAGTCAAGATGGCACTTCTGGCTCCCTCCCATTTCCCAGGCCCGGTTAGACGGAACTGCACAGGTGAGCAGGGCCCAAAGTACACTTTCAAGGCCAGTTTCAGGTCTGTTAGGAAGAGATGCAGCAAGTTGGGCTTCACTCCGGCCAGAGTGGCCAATTCATCCATGTGATCGACATACTGCACCTGTAGAGTGACATGTTGGCTTGGTGCGTACCTAAAAACACCGGGCAGGAATTGGCAGGCATTAGTTGGGCCCTGACGATTGTGGCTGGCTTACAGTAACACATATTAGTCCTTGCTGGATAATATGATGTGCAAGTAAATATTATAATATTATAATATATATTTGATATAATATATTGTCCCCAGGGCAACAGAATAAATATTCCTGTTATTTATAGGAGAGCCAAAACTCTCCTGTAGGATACAGCAGACACCACATTGGTGCCACTGCATCACCATACAGGGAGTTAGGTAGGCCTGGGCTGCACTTGAGAGCATCCCACAAAGCATTCAGCTCTGATGCTTAGTAGGTACGTAAAGATAGCTTCCTACCTTTTCTCATTGTACTTGTACTTCTTAGCAATGTCAGCGGTCATCTCCTCTGCTGAAGGCAACTTGATCAGACCTGTAAAATAATTTCAGTTATTTAGGTTGAGTTTTGCCAATTTGCAGCCTAAATTTTGGACAGCTTTAAGTGTATTTGCCAATTTGCCAATGTTGCAGGAAAATCTGGGTCAGTTTTAAGTGTAGGTGAGAGATGATGATGATGGGTTACAGTTTTAAGTGTAGGTGAGATCATCTTCCCCAGATGATGGAGAATGATGATGGATTGATAAATAAATGGGGAATAATGGGGAATGATGATGGATTGATAAGAACTGTGATGCTTTAAGATTTGCAGAAGTCTATGGTTCTAGGACACAAGGCTAAAAAAGAAGACATGTCTTGGACAAAGAGGTTCACCCTGCATTGTGAAAGGATAGACTATAGCAGCTCTTGTATTTTTTCCTCTTACCCTTAAAGACTCTTGTGGCCCAGCGAGCTTGTAGTTCAGATATTGGCATGATGGCTCCCAAAGGTTGAAGGAGGCCAATTACGGCTAAAGTGGGTTTTTCCAGATTTGGTGGGAAGACAAACTTATACAGTGGGGCCTGATTGTTCCTGATGTCAATGACACCCTCTTCAATAAAGGAGAAGGAGAAGCTGTATCCTGTAGCAAAGATCACAACATCTACATCTTCCTCTTGGCTGCCATCTTCAAAAATCACTCCTCTCTCAGTGAACCCTCGCACATTTGGCTTCATTAGGATCCTGCCAGAAATGATGGCATTGGGTAGGTCATCAGCTGCAATTGGATACCTGCTGAGGAACCTGCAATGTGAAGAAGAAAAGACAGGCTGGAGACATTGCAAGGTCTGAATAGGACGATGAAAGTTGACCATCCCTGAGGTCAACTTCAGGTAACACTACAGAACTGGGGGTACCCACTTCCGTCTACCCACTTATATTTATAATACTGATTATTTATTTTTAATACTGTTGTAAATTCCACCCCCAATAGCCCAATTCTGAATAGGATTGGGCTGTCAGAGACACAACAGCCTGCACATGCACCTGCTTTGCCTCTGAATAATCTCTTAAAATTATCATCTCAAAGAACTGAGACATTTTAGCTTTACCTGTGCTCAGGCTTTATCCCATAGTTCTCATGGTTAAATCTTCTATTCAGTTTTTTCTCCCCCCACAGATTTACCAGAGCCACAGGGAGAATATTGCGAAGGAGGTTTTTGAAACGTGTAAAATGCACCACATCTAAGGGGTACCCATCATCAGAGACACGATTCACCACCCAGGTGCCAGTTCTGGTGCTCAGAAAGATCTGCCAAGAGGAATCAGAAAAAGAAAAATTGATGGTAAAATCTTCCAAGGATGAGTCAAATACAAAGTTTCTCCACAGAATCATATGTCTTAAGTCAGGATCTCAGTGGTATGTTACTGTGTGGACAGTGGTCCTTCTACTGTCCCTGCTTGTTCCAACCTCACTGAAAGGAGAGATGGATGGGACAGAAGTACCTGTACATTGCAACTGTGTGACAACTTATCTCTTGCCTTTCAACAGAAATCCAGCTTGGGATACCTGACTCTTTTCCCCATCATTTGTCTGCTCTAGGGTATGATCCAGTCCAGGAGCTGCAAGCCCAGTTTGCTGTGGAAGGTCATTGTTTGCTCTGCTCTGGACTGGGGTCCAGTGGCTGCCCATACCCTCACAAGATACATAAACAGAATTCTTATGATAGTTTATTGTCCTCATATTTTTATCATTTTTATCCAGTTTTAATTATGTCTGTTAATTAGTTAGCCATCTTGAGTTCCTCTTTAGGAAGAAAGATGGAATATACATCAATAATAATAATAATAATAATAATAATAATAATAATAATAATAATAATAATAATAATAATAATAATTCTGCCAGTAATAATTCTGCCAATAATAATAATTCTGCCAGTGGCAAAAAACTGGTGGGACCACAAGCCTGAAAAAGTGGCTGCAAATGAGCAGGTCAAGCTTCTGTGGGACTTCAGGATACAGACGGACAAGGTCTTGGAACACAATACTCCAGATATCACCATCATAGAAAGCAGTAAGGTGTGGCTTGTTGACATCGCCATACCAGGTGACATTGAGGAGAAACAACTGGAAAAGGAGAATTGAGGAGAACTGAATTGAGGAGAAACAACTGGAAAAGACCTCCAGCTACCAAGACCTAAGAATCGAATTACAGCGTATCTGGTATAAGCCAGTGCAGGTGGTGCCAGTGGTAATTGGCATCCTTGGTGCAGTGCCCAAAGACCTTGGCAGGCACCTGAAAACTATTGGCATTGACAAAATATCACTCTGCCAACTGCAGAAAGCCGCTCTTCTGGGATCAGCATGAATTATACGCCGCTACATCACACGGTCCTAGACTCTTAGGAAGGGTCCGGCTAGTGATGTGAATGAAACCAGCACGAAATTGTTCGCTGTGTATTTATTATTATTATTATTATTATTATTATTATTATTATTATTATTATTAATAATAATAATAATAATAATAATAATAATAATAATAATAATAATAATAATAATAATAATAAATTTGCCCTGGCCAAGTTATTTTAATCTCCTATATCTCTTGTGGGTGAGAAAATAACTTGGACTTTGTAAGGTTTTCATTGAAAGAAAGGTTGCAAAAGAAAGGGTCCTGCTAGTCTTCTGCTCAACCTTGAAGCTGCTTTGAATTGAAAGAAAATTGGAAAAGATATCAGAGAACAATACGCAACATGTAGCTTTGCCTCAAATCACATTGACTAGAATGGCAAGAAAACATTCATAGGACCAGGCTAAATTTCATTGAAAGAACTAGGTTCCATTAATTTATTCTACTAGTTTCAGTGGGACAAAACTTTAGCTGGATCTGGTTGATTTGAGATGAACCTGCTTAGTGACATGGCTGAGGTCCACGGAGATGTCTGCTCCAGAATTTCCCAAACCTATCACCAGGATTCGCTGGTCCCGGAATTTTTCAGGATGCTTATATTCCCGACTGTGCATGATTTTCCCCTTAAATTTCTCAATACCTGTAAAAAAGATAAAAGGAAAAATATACATTATTTCCATGATCTGCTAAACAGGGCATATCCAAGAGTTTGAAATGTGAAAGCAGATATGTTTCTGAGCTGGGTATATTCAAGGGGGATTTCTATGGATATGGTTGAGGACCAGGATTTCAGCCTGTCATACTAGATTTCCCCAGGGGATTACAGGCTAAACTTACCTGGGGAAGGGTGCAGATTCTCAGAAGAGCCTTGGTGACTCCTAGGTAGTTTTAATAAAAACCCTTCCCTCCATGGCAGTGGCATGATCAGCCTCCTCCATTTGGTAATTGGAAACCACTGATTGCACAATACTGGTTGAAGGCATCAATCACTGATTGGAGCTATTTGGGGCAGCATGGAGACCTGCAATGTGGCTGAAGCCTTCAAGGCACTCTTGGAGGGCAGCATGACCCCCAGGCAAATTTACAGATCTTGCTCCTTGTGGCACTGTAGTTGTGGCCAGCCATTCCCCACCCACAAATATACTTACCATGGTCCCAAAATCTGAATAGGACTTTGGGAACTGCTGCATTAGCATATATGAAGTTTTATCTTTTTTTGTCCCAGTGTGCGTTACTTTACGTTTAATTACATTGGGGTTAGGATTGTGCTGCAAGTGTCCTCAGAGGTCAGACACTCTTAGTAGGGTAAAAGATGAAGCAAAGAGGATAGTGAAGTTCTGCTTTCAAGGAGGCTACACAGAATCCTTAACCAATTGACATGATTAAACCCACAAACCTGGAAAGGAATCCACAGGGAAAAAAGGGTCAATGTGGTGGCCAGTGCAAACCAGAACAGCATCAAAAATGGCAGACTCCTGCTTCCCATAAGTTTCTGTGACCACTTCCCACTGGCCAGTGATGGAGAAATCAGGACATTTCCTTACACTGCAGACACGGGCCTTAAAGACAAGGTAGCTTGCATTTAGCTATTGCTTTGGCTTTTGGCTTTTCAAACAAAGCAATACATGAAAAGTCGTATATAAATACAGTAGACAGACAGAATTAAGGCAATGTTAATTATAAAGAATTATAACTTTTAATTATCTTGAAAAGATTCTCTGGGAATAATGGCACAGGCAAAAAAAGAGAGTTACCAAGGTTTGACTTCTTACCTTGAAATGTATGTGCCTAAGCAAGTCAAAATGTTTTGCATACAACCTGAAGTACTCCATTACTTTGCTGTGATGCATGTAGTTGGGATAATCGTCAGGAATGGGGAAATCACTGTAACTCATCATCTCCTTTGAGGTGTTAATAGTCAGGGATTTGTAAATACTGGCCTGGCCATCGATATCATACTCCTGTGGAAAATTGTCAGCGTTAAGAATACAGGTCCTCAAAGACTCCTACCATCCATATTCTGCAGTGCAGAACTGCAGCAGAATGATGGACATATTCACAGAGTATATCCTCCATGCATGCAATGGTGTGCGCACCCTGAACATGTTCCACAATACTTTGCTGCGTGTGTTAATAAGTACGGTAAATATACTGATTTTACGGTAAATATACTGAACAGTGGAAAGTATACGGTAAATATACTGAACAGTGGAAACTGTTCGCCACTGGTAGAATGCTACTGCACATCAGTTATCAGAACAGCCAAATCCTAAACATTATTTGCATGTCAAGTATTAAAAACAATAAGATGTATTGTCAGATATCAAATATTGGTGTGAAACGTATCAAATATTCAGATAATCTTGGAGCACTCTGAGAATATTCATCATTAATAGTCATGAAGGATAAGTTTGTAGAGTTATCTGGGAGCTGTTTAGATTAGTAAGAATATGAGAAAAATCCAACCAAAGTGTTATCTACTCTAGTATATTCCCAACAAGAGCCAGCCAAGTGCCTCCTGGGAGTTTTCAAGCAGGGCATAGGTCTGACCTATTGCTTGTCCCCAGCTAAACAGACTCCTTTTAGTTATTACTAAATACCAGTGCTTTTTCAGGGGGGCGGAAAGGTGCTGGTACTCACTACAGTGGTGTAGCCAGACATCCACATCTGATTAATTATAAATTAGCTGCTGATTTGGGCAGGTGGGAAAAGGTGCTGGTACTGAGTACTGATGAGTACCCCCAGAAAAAAGCCCTACTAATTACTACTATTAGAATAATCATTGGCATCCTTCAGTCTCGAAAGACTATGGTATCGTGCTCTGATTGGAGGTCCTGAAACAACATCTAGTGTGGCTAAAAAGGCCAATTCGAGAGTGTCCATCCCTTCCACACTGAGGACAAATAAATTCCGTCCCCTGCCCAGGTCCCAGGTTTCGCTGCTTTTGGGTCTGTCTCTTTGCTTTAGCCTGCCAAACAAGTGTCTCTTCCAGTTGGAGAAGGCCATGCTGGGTATTTTGCCTCCACTATTAGAATAATAGTAATCAAATAATCAATATATGACTTGATTATACAGTATATTGATATAATATATATTATATATTCCAGTATGGCACAATGTGTAGGATCCAGTGGAACAGGGCTCTGCTGGTCCAGCCCCCATACCAGGGCAGTTCCCTCCTGGCCCTGCCCTCCCCATCCCAGGGGCTCTCTCCTTCCCAAAAAGACTGTGCCCCAAGACTGCTTGAGCTGTTGTGGCATTGGAGCGTTCTACTCTGAGGGTGTCATTAAAGTACATTATGGCACATTCATGACACCCAGTCCCAGCACTAAGGCCCAATAAGTTTGGATCCCAAGTCTTACTGAACTTACGGGGCTTACTTCTGAGTAAAGTAAAAACACCATTACCTCTACTGTTTCCTGTATTATAATGTTCAACCATGGTAAAGACTTTTGCATTTTAGATTGTGAGCCCTATTGGGACAGGGATCCATTAGCCATTCATTTTTTTAAAATTATCTTTGTAAACCACTTTGTAAACTTTTTAGTTGAAAAGCAGTATATAAATACTGTAGATAGACAGACTGATTGATTGATTGATTAATGATTGATTATTTTTGCATGAATGCCCTTCTAAGCAATTCTGGCTTTCTCTGAAGGCTAGAGATCTGTACTGTAAGTTCAAGTTCTGAGTCAGCACATCTTTTTTCACAGCAGATATTTAACCTCTCATCTTCTTTTCTGTTAAATGTTGTACATGAATAGATGGACAAAGCAAGTACAGATGCCAGCATTATGTTGTTATTTGCAGCTTATTGACATTTTGCATTTACGTCCCTTGCAAGCGCACAACTAAGCTTACCTGGAACCGCCACAGTCCCCCTATGTCTTCACTTTTCTCAAAGCATGTTGGTTGAAGGCCCTCATCCAAGCAGCATTTAATAGCAGTTAGCCCACTGGCCCCAGCTCCTATGACAGCAATTCTTTTCACCATGTTGTCCTGCATCCAGATGACAACAAGCATTACAGACATCTCCAGATTGATACAGTCACATCTTTTGATACATTATTAGGATTACAAGATCCGTAAAGCATCTAAAAGCATCTAAAAAGGTAAACAGTTTCTTCCCAATGAGCCACAGGTATATGGGAGATATTAGTTTCATTCATTCTACCCAGGACATGTGCGTTGGGTATAAATGATACAGAAAATCCCATTGCTCAGTACCCTCCTGTTAGGGTCTGGGGTGGGAAGACATACAGAGAATGATGTCTCCTCTGGGATCTCTCTGTTCCCTGTGATAGATACAGTTCTCCTTTCTTGCAGTTCTTATTTTGTGTGCCCTTTGTGTACAGGGAACCATTTATAAAGTTGTTTTGTTTTAGTGATATTTTGTTGAAAATCTGCATATGATAATTTCTCCCTATTTTGCAGAATTGGTAGTGAAACTTTAATATCTGTCCCTCTAAATCTCAACCAAGCAATGGGTGGGGAGCCCATTATGAATTTCCCATAGGTTTTCAGTAGGTAACTACGTATCCGTAACTACGGATACACATAATGTGTCTTACATGCTCCCGTAGTTGCTCTTGTAGGGTAAGTATTGTAGGGTAAGCATGTTTCTTCCTTTCTCCTTCAAAGGTGAATTACCAAAAGTCATCAGCCTTTTTGAAAGAGACAAATAAAAATCTATTGTAACTCTTTTTATAACAGGAGTCTTTGAAGTTCATGCTCTCATTTGTTGTGTGTATGATTATTCGAAAGAGAAAGTTGGTTTTACAATACAGTTTTTACAAATGCATAACCCAGAGGTTCTTAAACTGGGGTGTTATGATGCCCCAATCTGAGTTTTTTTGCCTTTACCCCTTTAAGGGGCAGGGAGGGGTAATATAGCAACAAGATCCCCAAGATTGTGCTGCTGTTGGGGAGGGGGAAGGAACTTGACTTACAAAATTAACTGGGGTGCGGAGGCTCCCCAAGTGCAATAAATAAATAAATAAATAAATAAATAAATAAATAAATAAATAAATAAAACTATCACAACACACTTCTAGTTTGTGATTTCAAATTATTATCATTATTATTTTATTCTGCCCTTCCTCAACAGTGGTGCAATGAAATCCTGGGGATCATATTGCTGTATTCCCCTCCTCGAGCAAGACTTACTTTGGGAATTTTACTCCAGAGGAGTTTGAGTCCCCGACAAAAACAAACCCCTAATAAAAACTGTCCGGAAACTGGCAATGCTTTATCTATTGTGTGCATGTGAGAACATTCTTTGAAGATTGGTTAAGAGTACCTGTCTACTACCAAAAAGTCTACTACATGTTAACAAAAACTTGTGATGAAAAAAAACTAATTGTCAGAATTAATTATTTGAAAGATCACTTACAGTAAATAGTTAAGGTGAGTGATCTACTCTATCCATTCTTGAGAGGACCACAAGCAATACCATGATGTCCATGAACCTTTACCAACTACTATTCATCTTCTTCTTTAAAGGTAATTGTAGGTTCTGGTGGCCAGTTTTTCCCCCCATTTGTTTGAAACTTGCATGAGAATCAGGACAAAGCATTATAAATAGTATACTTACTGATTCCTGATGGCTGCCTGTTCTTAAAGACCTCTGATTTCTCTCTGTAGCAGGCTTGCTAGGTTCTCTTCAGATGTTGCTTGAAAAAGTTGCCTCTGAGTAGGGCAACTACTCAGCTATGCAATTTCACAAATGGATGTAATGAAAGGGCTGTTGGAGTCTTTTAAAACCTCTTGATCATCAACCTGTCCATTATTTAGAGATAAATGACTCTCCCAAATATGTTCAAATATATTTTTTGTGGTAGTCATCACTGTTTTTCGTTATCCAAAGACTTCCTGAAGGCCAAACATTAAATCAAAACATATCAAGTTTAGAGAATATTGTTTGTATACCTTTCAGGAATCTCTAACAATCAATTATGTCTGAAGCAGTGGTGCATTCATTAGGTAATAATTTTGGCAGTAGCACGTTCATTAGGTAAATTTTTGGCCCTTTTCTTGAAGGTCAACCATTAAATCTCCAAATGGTTATATAATCAAAATGTTGCCTATTAGTGTAAAAGTATACAGATATTCTTAACAACATCAGATAATACTGGTATACATTTGTACTAATCTCTGATGATCAATCACACCTGATAAGTATCAGAGAAAGCCCTACCATGAACCAAAGAGAGAAAGAGAGAATGAATGAACAAACTCTCAGCCATTGTATCCCTCTGTTAAGGAGTTCCTGCAATTTCAAGACATCCACACAATCTAGGGGCCTTTATATTTTTCATACTAACTACTGCATTGGTAACTTCTATGGCGGTAATGGACAGATTTGGTCCATAAGTCGGTATACCTACTAGGATTGGTGGATGTGGAAATTAAGGGCACAATCCAGAGTTAGGGCAGTGAGGAGAGACCTAGCTAGGCTGCCCCAAGAATTCTGAATCCAGAGCAGAATGTTATGGAGTCAGGAAGCCTGGGCTATCCTACCTGCTCCAGAGCATGCTCACTAGGCACCAAGTCAGTGGCACCTTGGAAGGGCTTGCTCCCGAGGAGACCCCCTCAGATCACACTGAACAAAGAACAGCTGTGGTGCCTGCCTTATAAGGAGTCCCTGATGAGATGCCAGTACAGAACTTCAGGATATGGCACAACTATGGCAGCCCACTGATCTGCGGCTTCAGCAGGCCACTCTAACAAGCCCCTTGTAGTCACTGTAGACTGTCCTGGCATCTCATCAGGGACTCCTTCTAACGCAGGCACCACAGCTGTTCCTTGTTCAGTGTGATCTGAGGGGGGCAAGCCCTCCTGATGTGTCACTGACTTGATGCCTACTGAGCATGCTGTGGAGCGGTTAGGGCAGCCCAGGCTTCCTTACTCTGTGCATGCAGCATAATGTTCTGCTCTGGATTCAGAATTCTTGGGGCAGCCCAGCTAGGGCCCTCACTGCCCTCACTCTGGATCATGCCCTTAGTTTACTTTAGAACAGGTCACCCAACCAATCAGTAGCCCCAAAAAACTAAAAAGTGGGCAACACACTTGATGACACACATGTAACTGAACAGGAGTTTGAGTTTTATTTCTGATTTACTGAAAGGGAGTTGACTCATATCAACACTTCATTGGTTCTATGCCATATTAACACTCACAATCCAATCCTAACTTCTGTGCTGGAACAGACAGTCTGTGCTGGAACAGACAGACCTGTGCTGTATACAGTCCAAGTTTTGGGACCGCTAATGTGCGAATGCAGGGAAGGGGAGGTTTGTCCCTTTCTCCATGGTAGGACAATAGCAGCCGCAATAGATATACTCAGACTTAGGCCACCTTCCAGAAGTGGCCTATGTCCGAAGACATGACTGCCCAGGAAGCAGTGTTTGGATCAGACAAACCCCATCTCCTGCACACCTTCCTCCTGTCTTGTCCATCCCACTCCCTGCCCCAGAATGCCCACATCCTGCCTACTTTGGAATGCACCTGCGCTGTCCTTGGACATCTCCAACTGGGGAAATAGTGCAAATTGGAGGGCACATTCACTCCCACCCCCCATTTGTCCCCATGGGCACAAATCACCTCATGCAACATGAATGGTGTGCCACTGGGTGTTATCCTCTCCAAAGGTGGTTTTATAGAACACCTTATTGTTCCATGTTGTATCATAACATCTCATCTCATAAGACAGTTGCATTTTTGAGAGAACAGATATACCGTATTTACTCAAATCTAAATCGAATCTAAATCTTGAATTTACACACCTTTTCTAGCCAAATTAAGAATTCAAACTAGGGGTACGCATTAGATTTGTGGGTGCATTAGGTTCAGGTATATGGTAATTTCCCAGAAATTACTAGAAGGTGGGAGGAATCCACATGGCCTCAGGTAGATGTCGGAGGTGAGGGTAGGTCGTCAGTGGCTCCCTGTTCTACCCTGATGGCAAGAGTAGCCCTGGAGCCCAGAGACATGTGGATGTATACAGGCAGTCAGGGGAGGTGACAGTCTCCCAAGCTCCCAATTCCCCTCCAAATGCAATGTACTTTGTCTCATTGTTTCATTTTGTGTTAAAGAAATGTACTTTTTATCATATTAAGAGTTTCATTTTTGGTTTGTGGTTTTTGGCCATAACTTCTGATAGAACTGAGATATTTTAACCCTTTTTTAAAAATTGCATTTTTTATAATTAAAAGTTTTCACAATTAAAATTACAATTTTAACAATTTTGATCACTAGTGGTACCACCCCTTCTGGTGCACATCAGCCCCCCTGTGCATGTCACTCAGTGTGGGCCTCAACTTTACCCAGCAATGCTTTAGCATTGGCCTTTGTTTTGGTTTGGCCAGGCAGCCTCTTTTCTTGGAAAATTAGCACGAAAGGATCTTTGCCAACTTGTTGTTGATGAATTCCCTCTTTTGTCAGGTCAAGCAATCATTTGAACCTATTCATGATGCATGAATTACACAACATTTTTACATCTTCATGCCATAAGCCAACTCTTGAGCAATGTTAGATCAGTTCTCTGATTTAAGGAAGACAAATTATAAACTACCCCATGTTACTCAACGTTATAGAACTGGGAGTCTAATCTTTGTCTATGAATGGTTTTACTTGGGAGGAAATGAAATCTATAAGATCTGACAATCAGGTTTTTGAGGGCACTGTAAAGGGAGCATGATAATAGTGGCCAAAATTGTAGAAGTTTTGGTATTTGTGAATAATGCCATCATGTTATACAGTGGTACCTCTCATAACAAGCACCTCACATAACAAGTGTTTCACATAACAAGTATAAATTCCCAATTCTTGCTTCACATAACAAGTTCCGCTTCAATTAACAAGCAAGCGTGCTATGGGCACAAGTGCTATGCAGCCCTGATGCTTCGCATGAGGGCTCTTTAAAACGGCTACCAGCCAGCACTGCTGCCTGTAACTGCCCTTAACTTAGGGGCAGTTGCCTGGGGTGCCAGAGGCAGCTGCCTCTAATTGCCCCCAAGTGCCCCCACCAGCCACTTTGAACCTCCTGCAGCAGCCCAAGTACGCCTCCCAGGTAAGTGTCTTTGATTGCAGCCTCCTAACCATGTCTACCCAGAAGTAAACCCCATTGTGTTAAATGGGGCTTTCTCCCAGGAAAGTGTCTTTAGGATTGCAGCCTAAGTAGACTTCATAGGATCATGCACGTTGAATGCATGTTTTGAATTCAATTCCAGTGTTTTGTCATCATTTTTACATCCAGTTCATATTTTTATATGAATATTTTGGGGGTTGTGGAACCAATCGTCTGAGTTTCCATTATTTCCTATGGGAAAATCCGCTTCACATAAAGAGCGTTTCACTTAAAGAGCATGTCTCCGGAATGAATTAAGCTCTTTATGTGAGGCACTTCTGTATATCATTTGATAGGTTATTTAATGCAGAATGCAATGAAACAAACCATGTTGAAATATATCTATATTCTAAGATTTTCAGAATTATAGCCAGTAGTAGTGTCACATAGACACTCCTCTGAGTTTGTCATCTGGTGCAGCCCCCCGTATCTCCCTACCTATGCCATTGGTGCCAAAATACTAATTTGTTCTTTTATAGGATTGTGCAGCCGTCTGCAGTTCCAGCCCAGAGTTGAAATACAGAAACAAATGCAAAGGAATAAAAAAATATTTAAAAACTCTTGTATATTTGACATGTGAGAATACAATACTGCTAATTCTCTCATTGCCTTGTTCCCCTCAGAATATTTACTAGGGCTGCAATCCTAAAGCCGCTTTCCTGGCAGTAAGGCCCATTGAACACAATGGGGCTTACTTTTGAGTAGACATGGTTAGGATTGTGCTCTTTCTTGAGATTACCTCATCCTGAGATGCACAGCACAGAGAAGAGTGAAAATTTTATGAAGTAATATTACTATCTCAGATTATATTAATATAATTTCAAATAGACAAAATTCCAACATGTATGCAGTTATAGTGTCATGGTGGTGTTATGGTGGTGGTTTTTGTGGTCCTACCCTGTAAGTGGATTGAGGCACACTCACCTACTCATGGGAAAATTTTCAGGCACCTTGGGAAGAGGAAAACAGATGGGTTTTACTAGCCTAAATGGGTTAGGTTTGCACAGCAATTTTTTTGTGCTGACACGGTAAGGGCAAAAATTTTGACTTTACTTCACCTTTAATTTCACCTTTTCACTTTCATTTCATCACTTTTACACATTTAGTTCATCACCTAAACGGAGGGTGTATTTCAGGGGGAGAAGGATTTTTTTTCAAAATAAAATTATCTTACACTTACCGTATTTACTCGAATCTAAAGCGCACATTTTCCCACCAAATTTACCTTTAAAATGGTGGGTGTGCATTAGATTCAGGAAAAAGTGCAGGTAGCCTGCCTCCCAAGATAGTGTAACCCCCAAATCCAGAGTAACTACGGGAGCATGTAAGAGACACCAACCATACAAGGGCTGACAGCCTTAAGGTCTGCTCCTGGCACTGGGAGGGGGAGCAGTCCCACCAGTGGACTTAGGCACCCACCCTGGTGCCATCCAACTTTCATGAGGGGGGGGGGTGGAGCTGATGATGGTGCTGATATGGAGAGATGGTGCATAGTCTCAAAAGACTATGGTATCGGACTCGACACTGTATGCAAATCATGAAGCCCTGGGTAGATTAATATGGAGGATAG
This sequence comes from Cryptoblepharus egeriae, assembly GCA_030015325.1. NCBI lineage: Eukaryota > Metazoa > Chordata > Lepidosauria > Squamata > Scincidae > Cryptoblepharus > Cryptoblepharus egeriae. Next base: position 92,461,734 of record JAREYC010000003.1, on the reverse strand, counting down.
GCTGTTACCCAAGCAGCAAATCCCCACCCTCCACACCACTGAAATAGTCCAGTGGAATGGCAGAGCCAATATGATTGGTTCCAGCTGCGTCACAGAGCTGGGCTAAGGACAGGAGCTCACCCTGTCTTGTGGGGACCCAGGTTTTGAACCCCAGCTTTCTGGTTAACAGGCACAGTGTCTTAACCACTTGTGCCTTATGTCTCGAAAAACAGAGACAATCCCAATTTGGGGAGCACATTAGGGCAAATGGGACAGAGGATCCTGTCCAATTTTGTGGAAGAGAACTATGGCAACCCTAAATGGGCACCCCCTTTTCCACCAAATTCATGCTTTAAATAGGGATGCACATTAGATTTACAGGCACATTGGATTCAAGTAAATACAGGCATTTTGGCGTGCTTTTTAAAAGACCTTTACTCTTTATTTAAAATCTTCCTTCTTGAAATGACAGAAGCAGGCACCTGAAAGGTGCCTATTAATGGACTGTATCACACCATGTTCTGGGACCTTCCTTTTCATATCATAAAAAAGTCTATATCTGTCACTTCATCTTTCAGGATGGAGGAATGATTCTGATTGCATCAGGAGAGGAAAAACAGCTTTGCTATGAGCTTGGTACGATCCCATAAAAATCTGCTTGAAGCTCCAGAATCCTATATTATAATTATTTATATGCAACTTACAAACAAAACATCAATTCAAAACTACCTTATCATTGGAGAAGGAGTAAAACACTGACGTGCATAATGAAGAAAAGCAAATTCCTCTGCAACTCCTTTACCTGTTCGTTGCCCATCCATCATTCTGGGTAGCATGTTGTTATCAAATATGACTTCCATCATCTGTTTGATTTGTGGAGGGAAACATAGGGAGGCTCTTCGTGCAATCCATGTACCCATGTCTTCATTTTTACTTTCCACCATATAGTTGCCTAAAAAGAGTGAGGAAACAATTATAAATGGTGAGGTAGGGTGATGCCTCTTGATGTCGTCTGCAGCTCTTAAAATCCAGGGGGCATCAGGATGTCTTGCAAACATGGAAAGTTAATTGCTTGCGAATCAAAGGTTATGAGTAGCTGTTGTAGGATCTGATAATTGGACAATAACAGTAGCTGGAGAAAGCCCAGCCTTATGAAACCTGTCCCTGCAACACTGCTATTAGGTATAAGAATCAAACTGTCATTATGTTCAGCATGTGCTCTACAACTACAGGTACATGCTTAATTTTTTAATGATAAACAGCAGCAAAGTTAGAATGGAACCATGGTAGAGGAGAAGAAATTTTAATCCTGCTGTCCACCATGCTGCTTGGCTGTTTTCTCCATTGAGAAAATATCTCATTGGGACAATTGGCTCACATTGACCTCATTAAAGAGCAGCCATGGGGCTGAGAGGGCAGGGATTGTCCAGACGAGGACTATGATAGAAAATTAGGGGGATTATGTGCATAGGATGGATGCAGTGGTGGGCCAAAGCCGGTTCGGGCCAGATCACCCGAACCAGTTGTTGTTTGTGCTACCCCTGTTAACTGAGCAAGAGGCACTCTTTCAAGTGGGTGTTCCTCTTTTATTTAGCAGAGGGAGAGAAACTGGCCCTCCACAGCCCAGCAATGTCTGTTCTAGTGGCTTCTGCTGGTGTTCTTTTTTGCATTTTAGATTGTGAGCCCTTTTGGGACAGGGACCCATTAGCTTTTAATTAGCTATTATTTTTCCATTTTCTTGTAAACCGCTTTGTGAGTTATTTAGTTGAAAAGCGGTCTATAAATACTGTGGACTGTGCCCCCCTGCTACCGATCTGGCAGCTATGGGGGGCACAAAACCGGGTGCACTGGCTTGGCATGCCTGGGGAAGCCCTACACTGCACCTGCGTCAAGCTGAACCTGCTTCAGGATACGGACTGTGCGTGCGCCAAGCTTGGTGCATGTGCAGTGCGCCGGGGTTGGGGCCCACCCCTCGCCCCGCCCTCGCCCCGCCCCACCCACCTGCACCCACTGCATGCTGAGGTGGGTGGTGTGCCCTCCTGGCCCTGCCTCTGACCCTCCCTGGCTTCACTCCGGCCCTCCCGGCCCGGCCCCTGACCCCGGCCCCGCCCCCTGACCCCAGCCTGGTCCGCCCACTTCTGGCGATCTGGTTGTTGGGCCAGGCCGGTCCCACCACTGGGTGGATGATGCGCATGGGGTGGATGAACATGGGGGATTTTGCGCATGGGGGATGTGGCACATGGGGGTTGATGTTTGTCAGGGATTGAATCGCAGTGGGGGAATGGCATACGGGGGAATTTTGCTCCCGCAACGCAAGTATGTTTTTGCTAGAAATAGCTTTAAATGTTAAGCTGTGTGGTAGGCAAATTCTGATTCAGAGCTTACCTGAGCCATGATCTCCCTGGATTTCCCTGGGCAGCTATTGTCAGCCTGGGCTATTGTATAGCCAAGTCCACTGCATGCCTACTCAGAAGTAAGTCCTTGTAGTCCAATGGGCCTTACTCCCAAGAAAGCAATTATAAGATTGCAGCTTCAATCTCTCATCTTTGATCTAGAAGTCAAAATGCTGGTCTACCTTACGATGTGATTGTGAGAAAGATTTATGTGTGACACTGTGTGCTAAAAGTTATTTTTAGAGCCAGGGTGGCCAACCTTTCAACTCTGGGGCTTCAGGTCTTTCAAAAATTGTGTAGAAAAGTAAATTTCAGCAGGTATGGTTTGTCCCCCAAAATTCCTTCCTTTACATGAGAGCTCTCCAGACTCTGGCCTATGGCTGGATCTGTTGCCCAGCCTAAGCCCTCCTTGCCTGTGGACTGTGCTACTGTTCTATGGGAGAGCAACCACAAAGTGCTTCTGTGCATCCCCAGCCTTTGTGCTGCCCAGCATGTAACAGTCTCCACTTTAGAGACTGCTGCTCTATGCAATTGTTAAAAGTCCAGGAGCCCTAATGTTGAAAGGTTGGCCACCCCATGTACTTCTTCATGTGACCAAGAAGAAGTCTTTGCCTTATCCAACTTCTTGCTTCATTACAAAGCAATTCCCATAAATATCAGAGCAATTCATTTTCTCTTTTCATGGAGAAAGCCAGTGATTTCCCTGTTGCATAAGTACCGGTAACTTAGTATCAAGTTGGGTCAATTATCTATGCATTTTATAGGTCAGGTAGGATACAATACACTGCTATTTTTACCTTGCCCAATGGCCCATTAAACAAAACACAACCCATCGATAATGTTTTCTGATCTCTCTCTCTCTCTCTCTCTCTCTCTCTCTCTCTCTCTCTCTCTCTCTCTCTCTCTCTCTCTCTCTGAATTAGTGGAAACTTTTTGGGCTACCTGATGCATTGGGGAGGGTTTGCTCCCCCAACAATTCTAAATATTTAGATTGCGTATCAGTTGGCCATTCCTCTTCTGTCTACTCCCATGTGGGGAAACTGCAGCTGCAGTGCCAGGTGTGGCAGGAGTAGCTGCAGCTTACCTTTGCCTGTACACCAAACCATTTCTAGGATGGTGTGAAAAACAAACGCAAAGCCTATACCAGCGCATTCAACGCCTAGGTCCACAAGCACCATACCGGGTGCTGGAGTTGTTGGATATCTGGTGATAAATAGGATATATGTCTCAGGAACTTCAGTTGAGCAACCAGGAGTAGAGATTGTAAGGATTCTGGAATGAATATCACATTGGTATAACTTCTGGTATCTGTCCGTCTGTCTAAATGAAAAGTCACTCACTGACTCACTGACTCATCAATGCCCAGCCAAAACTGCTGGGCCTAGAAGCATGAAATTTGGGGAGGGTGTTCCTTCTATGAAGGAGGGAGTCACTAGGAACTGGTTTTTGGAAATTTCAGCCAGAAGGGGGTGGAATGGAGTGCAATGTGTTTTCCTCCCTATACTTTGCATTGAAGAACTGGTGGCTGAGGGATGCTTTGCCCCAACCCCTGGACCTAGAAGCATGAAATTCAATGGATGTATAAGGTGAAAAGTCTTTTGAGTTCGGTCCATTCCTGCCTGGTTGATGAGGTCAAGCAGATATAATCTCAGACACATCAGTAAATTCCAAACGTAACAATGTTGTTTTCCCACAAAGAGACTAGGGCTTTCCTACCAAGAATCATATACTTGGTTTGGTACATGTTGTTCCAGGGAAAAAAATGTTATAAGCATTTATATGTTATAAGCATTTATATAAGCATTTATACGTAAATATATAAAACATTTAAGACGGCTTTAATATAGTGATTATCCACACCTGTACAGGAAGGGTATAGTGGAGAGCCCCTTTTAGAATCCTGGAGGATTAAGAAGGAGGAGGGTGGAAGAAGGAAGTCAAGGCTGGAATGTGCAACTTACTTTGGTAAGGGAAGTCTAGTTAATTTTTTATTATTTTTCTCTTGCTTTGCTTGGCTGGGAAATATCATTGGGGGAAAAATTCACGGAAATCACAACAATGAAGTAATAATATATTTTTACAGTAAAACCTTGGTTTGCAAGCATAATTCATTCCAGAAACATGCTTGTAATCCAAAGCACTTGTATATTAAAGGTAATTTCCCCATAAGAAAACTCTGAAGTAAGCTTATTACAGTTAATGGGACTCATTCCTGTGTAAGTGCCGCAATGGAAAGAAGTCTGAGAACCTTGCATGTCTACTCTAAAGTAAGCCCTGTATTAATAAGTGGGGTTCACTGCTTCTGTAAGGGGGGCAGATTGCAGCATGAGAGACCTGAAAGACTAAACTGCAGGTTAATTTGTTTTATTTTTCTTTCTATTTTGTATTTTTATTGTACCAATGTACCACTGTATCCAGATACAGAAATAACAGGTTAGCAGATTCATAATGAGAAATAATATGTTCATACAAGTTGGATGAACTGCAAAAAATAATTCAGGTTCAAGAACTGCAAGAAAAATTGCCACCAACTGAAGGTGCCCTGTTTAGGTGGAGGAGGTTTTGACAGTTTTGGTGTTGAACTGCCTCTTATCTAGCTCACATCTGTATCTCAAATACATGAATGATGCTTAACAGAAAAGCAACAAGACATTCAGTGCAATTCTAAGCATGTCTACTCAAAAGTAAGCCCTATTGGGTTAAATGGGTCTTACTACCAGGAAAGTATCCTTAGGATTGCAGCCAAAAAACTGAGCCAAATACCAAGTTAATGACTTCCATCTCTAAAATCAGTTGCAAAAAAGCATCTTGTTCAAAGGATGTAAACACTGTATTTGCAGAAATAATAACTTAACAATTTGCAAGAAATTAACCAACTTATGCATAGTGCAGCAATCATAGAACCCTAGAGTTGGAAGGGACCTAGTAGGTCATCTAGTCCAACCCCCTGCCTGCAGCAGGAAATCCCCCTAGAGCATCCCCGACAGGTGCTCGTCGAGCCTCTGCTTGAAGATCCCCAGTGAGGGAGAGTCCACCACCTCCCTTGGCAATCTGTTCCACTGCCGAACCGCCCTCACCGTCAGGAATTTTTTTCCGGATATCTAACCGGAATCTCCTTTCTTGCAGTTTGTACCCATTGGTTCTAGTTCTGCTTTCAGTAGCAGCTATGAACAATATAACAATTGTTATGATTAGAAAATAAAATTGAATAGCTGAAAACAGATACTAGCAAACTGAAATATATGAAAGACATGAGGTTGAACAAGGAAAATATCCAACTTTCCTTACAATCCAGAGTAACTACGGGAGCACGTAAGAGACATTTATGTCAATGTAGTTATGGCACCACCTAGTGAAAACCTATGGAAAATTCATATTGCAATCCAGAGTACCGTATTTGCTGGCTTATAAGATGCACTCCCCCCAAAAGGGGGGATGTCTGTGCGTCTTATGGAGTGAAGAGGACAATCCTGGAGCACCTTCTGCAGCTGTGCTCTGCCTCCCTGGGCAGGGCAGGCTTATAGGAAGGTGAGGGCAAGCTGGGGAGGAGGGACAGAATCTTCCCCACAAGATTTGCTTGGATGTCAGGAATTTTGGGGGACCTTGTCCTCTTTTTTGGGATCGGCATTTGGTTACCCTGGCTCTGGACCCAGCAGAACTGAGCTCTATTGGTTCCACCACCTCCAGCTCCTCTTCCTTCCCTGCCACACCTTCTTCCTACCCTTGCCACCCTGGAACCCTTCCCCACACCTTTTCCACATCCCCATTCGTCTTTCTGACACCTGGAGCTCCACACTGAACGTTGGGCAATGGATTGTGTGTCCAGTGCCAGAGCTGACCCAGTGGGTGCTACATCCAGAGCTAGACCTATAGAACAGCTTGCACACATGTTTTATGGCTGTGGTACTCGGGCATTTCGGCCTGGGACCCCCTTTCAATCTTAAAAATTTCTGTCAAACTTACCAGGATGTGACATCACTGTGATGCCAGAGCTTCTCCATGTCTACTTGGAAGTAAGTCCCATTGTGGTTAATGAGACTTGCTCCCAGGAAAGCCCAGTGCCAGAGTCCAAAATAGTGAATCCCACCTTCTTGTGACCTTCCTGACACAAGGTCACAACCCTACCAAGGGGTTCCTAACCCGCACTGTGAGTGTCACTGTTTTATGGCATGTTGTGACAGTGTGAACCATTGGCAAGCATTGTTCAGTGGTCAACATTGGATCCTGACGCTACCCAATCCTATCCTCCCATACCCATACTGGTGCTGCCACACCAAATGCTAGTGCCTTGAAAGGGTGGATTGGGCTCCTTTAGAAGTGAAAGAGGATTTAAATCCTGGTGTAAACCTCTCAACTCAGTGGATCTCTTGGACCTGCCCTCGTGATCTCACTAGGGCAAGTCCAATGTGATAAGGGGGGTGAGGAGGCGGCAGCAACAACGGGAGATAAGCACTTTAAAACTGCTTTTCAGCTATATCTGGCAGCAAATTACTCTATGGCCAAAGTCCATAGGAGTGGGCAAGATTTCCAAGCTCCCAGGAAACAATGATTTCCCAACTGGGATGCAGTCATGGGAACTTGCACTCCTCTTTCTCTTGTTTGGCACAACTTCCGCTGTCCTCCCTCATCAGCCTTCAGCAAAGTGTTCACTGAGTGTTAGATGTTAACATGGGAAAATGTTAACATCCACACTGACACTAGCTTAACAGTAGGGGTGGCCACCTAGAACTCCCGCAAGTTAGAAGAGCTGATCTTCTGGTATCCAAATGGCAAAATTGTAATACTTTACCCTTTACCGAGTTTCGTAAATGTGGGAAAAAGCATGAAACTGGAAGCAGCACAAATGAGAGGATATCAGAGGAGACGTGGTGGGTTGCAAGAGTGAAATGGGGGTGGAATGTCCCACATAAGACTCCACTTTTATTGACATCCACCTATCCACCTCTCCAGTCCGTCCTATAGTGCATATGTCCCAATCTGGGAAGTAAATCTGGAAAAAAGATATCTTTGTAAAGGCAATTTGCTTTAGTAATGTCAAAGCAGGAAAAATATTTTCTTACTTTGATTCCATCGTACTTAAGGACAAATCTGCTTTTCATAAGATCTGTAACCACAAACAGATAGGGCTATCCCATATGGAAACAGACAGCGTGGGATTGGATATATATGCGCGCGCATGAGAAATTAAAGAAATATGTGCTGGCATCACCAAAACCTGTTTTCAATTACTGCCATTGCAAGAGCATTAAGGGGAAATATTTTAAACAAGGCCACTGCAAAAATAGATTTTGTTTGTCATTAGCTTTGAAGCAATGTTTGAGCTGAAGGACTGAAATTTCCATACTCCCAGTTTTGCGCTGTCCTGATTGGCCCAGGAGAAAATATGATTTGCTCTGGTACTATAATTCTGAACAGATCTTCCTATATAAGGATTTATTTTGCTTTCCCATAAGGCCTGATAGTTCTGTGTCCAGTGGGAGTTCAATTCAGGACCGGTGAGATTAATCCTAACTAAGCACTGTGGCGAGCTAGATCTATAATTGTCAACGTGTTTTTGCTTCCTCTCTCTGTACCCCATAAGGAAAAGTCAAACAGCAAATTTTGGTTACCATTCAAGGCAACTGACAGCAGAAGAGAGTCAGATCTGACACATAAGTATGATCTACCCCGATGATGTCCAACACAAGCCTCATTCAAATGATAGGGAATTGCAAAAAAGCATAATAGAATAAAACATTAAAGGAACAGAGATTATTGCATTGGCATTTATTGATCTGCATCCCAACATTGACTCTCCCTGGCATAACAAAACATGAGTGTTACACACGTGTCTTTTTAGCAGTTCATTTTGTTCTCTGTAAAAATCACCCCCTCCTTTTTAGCACTTTTAAAATAGTATGAAAGTGTTCAGGGGTGCACTGCAGTGGTGGGTTCCAGCAGGTTCGCACCTACTCTATAGAACGGGTTGTTAACGAGAGATAGGACATATAAAGTTTAAAAATAGCCATTTAAAAGTGGCTGCCAGATGGGCAGAGAACTGGTTGTTAATTTCTTTGAATCCCATCACTGGTGCAGTGGTTCAGTATTTAAGGATGGTATGCTTGTCAACCTAAAGATCAGCAGGTTGATGGTTCAAGACCTGAGTACCACACAATGGAATACGTTCCCATGACTTCCCCAGCTCCTATCAACCTTGAAGTTCAAAAGTATGTACGGTAAATACAAGGGGATAAAAGTACCAGTTAGGGGTAGCGTTGCCATCATTTTCTTCTTCTTCAGAATTTTTTATAAAATAAAAACACAACACAAGCTTTTCACCTCTCATTTTTGTAAAACACACCCACACACCTAAAAAATGTGAAAAATACATTATTTTCTAACACCATTATGTACTGATCACTGTAAGATGGTTGGGCTGGACTTTGGAGAGGTGCATGCAATGGTGGCCGTCAGGGGGTTATCACAGGTTCTATAGAATCCTTTACTAATGAACACCTGGTTCTGAGAACTGGTTACTAATGGGACATAGAACCTGTTGTTAATTTATTTGAATCCCACTACTGGGTGCATGGGTGCAACTGTATGCAGTGTTGTGATGGTGGATACTATAGCACACTTCTGATTTATAATTATAAATTAGATTGCATTTCTTTTAACATCTCCCTTTGCGACTCAGCTACATCAGCATTTTGGTGGACAGAGAGCCTGCAGGGAATGTGCCTGTGGTGAGATGCCCTCTGCAGTGTCTCCTGTTGATGTCTCCTTCTTTTCATAGATACCCAGGGGCAGTGGTGGGATTCAAATAAATTAACAATAGGTTCTATGTCCTAATAACCTAAATTAACAACAGGTTCTATGTCCAACAGACAACAGCCTTGACCTCTTTTTGCAGTTAAGACATCTGTCCCTACTTCTTCTGCTTCTCTCCCTGGACCAGGGATTGGAGGTTGTCCATCCTGGAATACTGAAGCCTCCATCAGCAGCTTACTGGGGAAATTTTCATTGCTGGCTCCCATCCCATCCTAATTGTCTCCCTTTCCCACTAAGATTTCTGCTATGTAGAAGCTGTGTGGAAGAAGAGACAGGAAAATCTGCATTTTTATTCCAGTTAGGTCAGAAGATCTTTTCTTGTGGTCTTTGAAGATCAGTCCTATTATAGCATTTTCTGAAGCATGTCTCTTAGATTCAGGATGAGCTTACATTGTATCGTATGTACTATCCTTGTCTTCGATATCACATATACCGGAATATCAAATGCTCCAAACGTTGACAGCATTTTGTTAATAGAAAACAGATGGTTTTCCGCCTCTTCATTCATTCTTCCTTTATTGTTGATGCTACAGTTGTGCCTCACATAAACAGCTTAACTCGTTCTAGAGGCATGCTCTTTAAGTGAAACGCTCTTTAAGTGAAGCGGATTTTCCCATAGGAAATAATGAAAAATCAGACGATTGGTTCCACAACCAAATAAAATTCATATAAAAATATTAACTGGATGTAGAAATGATGATAAAACACTGGAATTGAATTCAAAACATGCGTTCAATGTGCATGATCCTATGAAGTCAACTTAGGCTGCAATCCTAAAGACACTTTCCTGGGAGTAAGCCCCATTTAACACAATGGGGCTTACTTCTGGGTAGACGTGGTTAGGAGGCTGCAATCAATGACACTTTCCTGGGAGTAAGCCACATTTAACACAGTGGGGCTTACTTCTGAGTAGACATAGTTAGGAGACTGCAATCAAAGACACTTTCCTGGGAGGCTTATCTGGGCTGCTGCCGGAAGTTCAAGGTGGCCGGTGGGTGCACTTGGGGGCAGTTAGGGGCAACTGTGCCCAAGTCGGGGCGCAGTAAGAGGCAGCAGCGCTGGTTGGCAGCCTTTTAAAGAGCCTCTGCGTGGAGCGTCAGGGCTGTATAAGTGCTCTTTAAGTGAAGTGGAACTTGTTATGTGAAGCAAGATTTCTTGGAAATTTTTGCTTGTTAAGTGAACGCTTGTTAAGTGAGGTACCATTGTATTTTATTGCTATTTTATTTTTTTCTCCACAGGGTGGTGCTGCAGACTGTCCTCACGACCCCAATGAGAGCAAAATTCTGAGCATCAGTTCAAGCAGATGTGCATACAAACCAGCCCATTTCTGCTTTTGCAGAACATCATGTATAAGAATCTAAGAGGAAGCCTGCTGGATCAGATCATCAGTCCATCTTTTCCAGCATTGTGTTTCCAACATTGTGATTCTTTCTTCTGAGCAATTTGACCATATTTCCTGTTTTTCTAGGACATCTCCTGGATTTTACTCTTATGTCCTGGAAAAAACTCATTGTCCTCCTTTTCCTTGTGAACAAGCAGCATGTAGCCTTCTTGGAATTTATAAATTGAATGTCATCAATTATATATAATAATTTTAAATTTAATAATAAGCAAACCGGGTTTGCTTATTCATGAGTGTTTTTTATTTGTGGGAAAGCAATATTTATGAGTGTTTTTAGTTTTTATGTTGACATGTCCTACATTTTTTTGGATGTCCTAACATTGGGGGGGGGGAACTTGTCCCCTTTTTTGATCATAACATTTGGTCACCCTGTTTCTGGAAAAACCCATAAATGGAATTAAAACAGCTTTCCTCTATCACTTGAATCAGTCATAAGTACATTGCCTCTGGATCTGGAGAAGGCTCCCTTTACCTACCATAAGTAAAGTTCTCCTCCCCACCTCCCCCCATCTCTCTCTCTCTCTCTCTCTCTCTCTCTCTCTCTCTCTCTCGTGTGTGTGTGTGTGTGTGTGTGTGGTGTGTGTGTGTGTGAAGCTGATCAACGTTACGTATTTTTATTTAAAGAATTTATATACATTAAGTCCCAGAACTCTACAAACACAGATCTTTGTGAGGCTTCTTGATCCCCCCCCCCAATTAATCTTTTTACATGCACAAACTAGTAACTGTCTGCATTCCTGGCAGTTCTCCAAAAATGCAGTGACTATCTTTCTGAGTGTCTCGGTTTGCTACCAAACAAATAACTTAAGTTTAGATCAGAGGGAATGGTGGTGGAAATCATGATAAGACTTAGCGCTTTCAGAGCACTTTCTAAGTGTTCAAAGCTAGTCTGAGTAATTCTTACAACAATCCAAAATAGGAGATCAGTTTTCTTGTCTTCTGATTGCAGATGGAGGGCTGAAATTGGGCACCACATAATGCATTCATGATAGAGGCAAGGTTTAATTTTTTTTGGGGGGGGGAGATGGGGAGGTCCCGATTTGTGGCTTAATCTTTTGGCTAGGGTTGCCATAATTCTCTTCCACAAAATTGGGAGAGGACCCTCTGTCCCATTTGCCACTATGTGAACAGAATCCCCCCAAATCAGGACTATCCCTGTTTTTCAGGAAGTATGGCAACCCTACTTCTGGCTATCATTCTACAAAAACTCTACAACTAGGTAAGTTGGCAAAACTCTTCCACTCCACTTGCAGGCAAACTATAGGAGACAGCTTGAAAAATCACAAAAAGGGAGCAGCATGGAAATGCATCAGTAAATAAAATCCTGGACTCAGTACCCCCGGAGGACAGAAAAACTGCAATCAGATCCATTCTCACTGTGACTCTCCCAGACAGTCCCGTCCTGTAACTCTACCTCTGTAGGACTGTTGAAACGTTTCTCAGATTGCTGTGGGACGTAAATCTTGCCGAGGAACCCCTGACACTTAGCAAACGTTATTGTATTATTAAGGCATAAATCTCATGTCATCACAACAAAAGGTCTGTGGATGTTGAGTTAAATGAATCAAGACGATGCTTAACTGTTCCCAAACATGATTGGAGGCAAGTAGTACATACTGACTCAGCAGAGAAGGGGCATTGAATGTCTATTTCTCATGTGTCCTCACATCATAAACTGATCTGCTGAACTGTAAATCAGTTGACAGTGGCCTCAAGGGCCATCTAATCCAACCTTTAACCAGTAAGGGCCATCTCCAATGGGAAGGTTTCCTTGATCAATGCTGCATTTGGTGGTGATGGTCCAAAATTCCTCTCCCATTTCTAGGGTTTGCACTGGGTTTACGCAATGCAGCAGTGAGACCAAACATTTGCCTATCATATGTGGATTATGCATCCTCTAATGTGCCCCAGAATCCTCTGCAACATATGTGCATCGGGGGATCCTGAGCTAATGAATTGACATGGAAAGGGTTTCTTGTGGGCAGAAAGTCTAAAAACAGTTCTCCCAAACATTGTGTGGGGAGATAAAACAGACCAATCCTATGGGCCAGGAGTGCCAGTACTGGAACTCAGCACAGGCGTAAGTATAAGAATGTACCATAAAACACATTTATGGGAGGAACTGGCCTTGGATGTGACTAGCAGAGATCCTTCTCTACATAGGGTTGAAAAAGCCTAAAAAATAGGTTTGCAAGTCTGTGTCATCAAAATAACCAGACTTGAATAACCTAATTTTGTATTTGAGGCTATCTTTAGGGGAGGGGACAAGTGTCCTTTCCCCAATGAGACTTCTAGCAGCTTCCCCCACATTTGCAGGATACAATAATAGCCATTTTGGTGCCGTTGTTCCTCTGTGTACCACAAAGCATAGGATTCAGCTGTAAAAATATCTTCCCTGACAGATCCATTCATTCTCTCTATAGTATGTTCCAAAGTGACATAAAGGGCAATCCTATTTGTGTCTACTCAGAAGTAAGTTCCAATGAGTTCAATAGGGCTGACTCTCAGGAAAGTACTCTTAGATTTGCAGCCGTAATCAAGAAACCCTATGACAGCCCTATAATGCTATGACAACCCAATCCTAAGTTGGTCTATTCAAAAGTATGGTAAGTCTCATGTTTATTGGGGCTTGCTCTGGAAAAGGACACACTGGATCACAGCCTGACATTCTCAACAAAGCATTTGCTGCCAATGACTCAAGCTGTGGATGTAAAGTGTAAGTTGCCTTTACTTTCTAAGAGACCTTGGGTGCAATCCAGAGTAACTACGGGGAGTCCTTGCTCTGGTGTAAGAACAATTTACTCTGGATTGCAATATGAATTTCCCATAGGTTTTCACTAGGTGGTGCAGCAACTACAGGTGCACATAATGTCTCTTACTCTGGATTGTAGGGCTTGACTATTAGTAAATGGAGCAAATATTCTATTTTCAGTCCACACTATCCCAGTCATTGGCTGATTAGCAAGGTCCAGCGGCATATCGGAGAACCTTATAGCTGATCCTGAGGCTTTCACCCAGTTGCTTAACCTTTGTAGCTGATCTTATTTAATGTTTGGCTGCTTTGCACTGATCACCTTGTCAATTCTCAAGTTTCTTGGAATCACTTTAACATCACCACTGGAGAGAAGTAAGGCCATCTTCTAGGTATGGCAGTCTGGAAGGTAGTGCTGAGAAAGACCACATTCACCTCCATGAATCCAGGACAACAGTGAAATGCAGCAGAAAGATTTCCAGAAAGATTTCAAAAATACAGAAAGATTTTGATCAAGGCTATTATGGTATGGGAATACCAACCCGTCATGGGATTCCAATATCCATTTCAGTTGGGATGCTACCCCAGTAAAACGCACCCTACAATCCAGAGTTACTAAGGGAGCACGCAAGAGACATTACATGCACCCATAGTTACTGTACCACCTAAAAGCAGGCCTCCGTCAGTCTTGAAAGACTATGGTATTGTGCTCAGCGCTGCATACGCTGCATGCGAAGCATGAAAGCCTGGGTTGAATTGTTATGGAGGATAGGCTGTTACCCAAGCAGCAAATCCCTCCTCTCCACGCCACTGAATTAGTCCAATGGAAAGACAGAGCTGATATGATTGGATCCAGACGGCGTTGCAGAGCTGGGCTAAGGACAGGAGCTCACCCTGTCTTGTGGGGCCGACCCGGGTCTCAAACCCTGGCCTGCTGGTTAACAGGCACAGTGTCTTAGCCACTTGCGCCACCCACAGCCCACTGTACCACCCAAGGAAAATTTATTTTGCAATCCAGAGTAAATTGTTCTTACACTGGAGCAAGGACTCCCTGCGGTTATTTGCACCCAAAGCTTTAGTCCAGTGGTTCTCAAACATTTTTGAGAATAAATATATGACCAAAATTATATATCAATCCACTTTACTTTTTTCTTCACATTTTTCTTTCTTTTCTGTTTTTCTTAAAATGTAACCTATAATATTATATTCAGGTAATAGTCTTTTAAGTTTTCCTTTTGATTTCCACAATTAAATAAATCATTACAAAAAATAAGTATGAAGAGGTTTGGCTTAAATGATAACTGGGCAGAAGTGCTTCACCATTTGCACCAGTAGCTTGTTTAGATGCACATAGCCTAATGCATATAATTGGCCCTGTCAGATTTGTGACCCAACAAAAATTGGATCGCAATGATTAGTCCTGGATCCACACTTCAGAAAATGCTGCTCTGCTCTGATCGGGGGATGTGGTTGTCAGTCTGATTTCCGGCTGATCCTCAGTGTATGCAGAGTACTGTCATTTAGGGGGGAAAAGTGAAGGGGATTCAGGAAAGGTTGACAACAGCTTAGAAAAGCTTTTGTGAGAAGTGCTTCTCAGTCATCCCTGCTGTTTTTACATAGTTCCTTTTTCTGGCATAACATAAACTTTGACTACACAAGAGAACCCCTAATTATCCAGGGCTATTTTCCTTGAGAGGCAAACTTCACCCTCTGATTAATCGCTTGATTATGAAAACAAACTACAGACCAGAGACAGGATGGGATCCATTGCCCTTTGGGAATTGGTCATGTATACAAACTTTCCAAAGTTTTTTTTTTTAATCTAGACCAGCAGATTCTGCCTGATGGACAGGACATGAATCTATGGGATCGTTAATTATAACAATACCTTCCTTTTCTGATCAGTCCTGCATGTCTTGACCCATTCCATTGCTTCCCTGTATGTCTGTCTGCGCTTGTGCGTGTATGTGTGTAAAAGATTTCTGCTTGAACTTCCTTGCTACAGATACTGCTAAATCTACTATTAAAATAGTTTTAGCAGTGTATCTAAGCACACAATTCAAACACAGTGGAAAGACTGTTGGAAAGGAAGAGGGAGGTGTGCTGCTTGGGTGGTTAAAGGATCAGTGTTTCTTAATCTGTGATGTGGTATGGCTACCACCATTGGTGCTTGATTCGGTGTCTTGCAGAACCCAGAGGCGTACCTAGGCAAAATTTTGTCCATGGCAAGGACTGAAATTTCGCCCCTATCAAAACAGCTGGAAGGGTCCCAGGAGGTCATCTAGTCCAACCCCCTGCTTGTAGGAGAGATCTCTGCAGAGGACTAGACTTTTGCACTAACATATTTATATGCACATACACACATGTGTGTCATAATGCCAGTGAGTTCTACACACATGATTCCACCAGAGGAGTGTAAGTGGTGCCCCTGGTGCCCTGTCGCCCGTGGCAGATTGGATCCCACGCTATTCTCTCATTACACCTCTGGCATTTTTACTACCCAGCTGCGAAATCAGGAACATAACATAATAAACTGCAGCAGGAGACTCAAAGCCTGCTTTTCAGCATTCTGAAAATGAGCATTTGTTCCTCTCTTTCAATCAGAATTGGCCAACGAATTATCTCGTGCCTCCCTTGCCCAGCTGCAGAAGCATACCTAGGCAAAATGGTGCCCATAGCAAAGACTGAAATTTTGCCCCTATAAAACACCTGAAGCCCACCTTTTAGCTAATGTTACAAGTCAATAATATCAAACTGGGCGTATGCGCCCATGGCACGAGACATCTCGTGCCCAGCTGGAAGTTGTTAGCCCGTCCCTACCTCGTGGCCAGAATTCCCAGCTGCTTGTCTGGTCTGTATGAAAACCCCAAGGATTTTCCACACGGCCAAAACAGTAAGCAAGCACCCCAAAGGCAGAGAATTGCTGACTTGGGAGTCACGACTTGAGTCTGTTCCTTTTTCAAACTTCCACACAACTCTAGAATCATGGTGTCATTCCAAAGTGGAATTTTTGTAATAGAATTTTATTCCAAACTGGAATTTTAATTAATTAATGAATTATGGAGGTGTCAAAAATTTGTGAGCCCTGAATTCCAAATGACCTGGGTATGCCACCTTACCTAAGACCATAATATTTTAAAAGGTCTATGTGTGTTTTTGATGGCATAGTCCTGTGCTTGTCTACTCAGAAATGGATGCCACTGAGTTCAGTGGAACTTGCTCCCAAGTAAGTGCGTATAGGATTGCAACCTAATAAGCTGGTTTTTTTATTGGTTTGCATACCAATCCTGATTTCAGTGTCATTGACTTGTGACGGGAGACCTTTTGTTTCTCTTCTGAGGTTGAAGTCAGCAAAACACAATATTTTTCACTAATGTGAAAGTTCCTATTTTAATGACCTTTCCACGTTTGTGGTGTTTGAAGAAGGTCCTTTGGGAAACAAGGCTGCCAGTTGAAGCACAGTTCCAGCTTCAGTCTCCAGCTTTCAGAAGGATAAGGAACAGATTGCTGGCTGTATTCAATCTGTTAAGCACTTTTGGAACAGTTGATAAATTTGTGGGAATCTTGGCTTTTACCAAATAATGAAATGAAATTTTCTCCACATTCATGGTTGTACAAAAACACCATGTGAAGTCCATGTTTCTAGATATACATTGGAACACTGAT
Source organism: Cryptoblepharus egeriae (assembly GCA_030015325.1). NCBI lineage: Eukaryota > Metazoa > Chordata > Lepidosauria > Squamata > Scincidae > Cryptoblepharus > Cryptoblepharus egeriae. The sequence goes on along the minus strand of JAREYC010000003.1, from coordinate 92,444,732 downwards.
CTGTTGCAATCCAGCCGTGCGCCACATTAAGAAAAATGCAAGCAAGTTTGGAACATCGATAAAAGTTTGTGTGGAATTGGATAAAAGTGCATCAGAAAATTTGGAAATGGTGAAGAACGCTTACGGAGGAGCTGTGCTTCTTCAAGTGTACCAATATGTACACAAGTATACCGATAGCACAAGACCTTCATAGAAGGATGAGAAAGGGTTGAAGATGGACCATGATCAGGACACCCCTGTCAAAAGTGAACAAAATGTGGATGTGGTGAGGTCTGTTCTCAACCATGATGGATGGTGAATTTTTCTCAACTTGTAGAATTGTTCAAAAGGAATTTGTACCTACTGGTCAAACTGTGAATCAAATATTTTTCCTGGAAGTTTTTGGTTGCTTGAGATAAAGGGTTTTTCATGTGTATCCTGAGATTGGCTCAACTTGGCTCCTTCATCACGACAACACACCAAGTCACAGTGCTTTGGGTATCAGAAACATTTTGCCTGTCATATCACAGCGCTTCCCCATCTACCCAACAGCCCCAAGTTGGCTCCTTGTGACTTCTTCATATTCCCAAAGATCAAGAATGGTTTGAAAGGACACTATTTTAACAATGTGGATAATGTCCAAAGAGCCACTATACAGGCTCTGAATGCCATTCCACTTGAAGACTTCCACTATTGCTTTGAAGAATGGAAAAAACGCTGGACAGATATGAACAGATGTATACAAAATAGAAGCGGAAGTACTGAAATATGAAGGTTTTTTCTAAAATTAAATCTTACTGGGAGCTTCTAATTTTCAAGTACAGTGGTGCCTCACATAAAGAGCTTAATTCGTTCTGGAGCCATGCTCTTTAAGCGAAACAGATTTTTCCATAGGAAATAATGGAAACTCAGATGATTGGTTCCACAACACCCAAAATATTCATATAAAAATATTAATGGGATGTAAAAATGATGACAAAACACTGGAATTGAATTCAAAACATGCATTCAATGTGCATGATCCTATGAAGTCTACTTAGGCTGCAATCCTAAAGAAACTTTCCTGGGAGTAAGCCCCATTTAACACAATGGGGCTTTCTTCTGGTTAGACTTGGTTAGGAGGCTGCAATCAAAGACACTTTCCTGGGAGGCTTACTTGGGCTGCTGCTGGAGGTTCAAGGTGGTCAGTGGGGGCACTTGGGGCAGTTAGGGGCAGTTGCCTCTGGCACCCCCAGGCAACTGCCCCCAAGTTGGGGGCAGTTAGAGATAGCAGTGCTGGCCAGCAGCCCTTTTAAAGAGCCTCCATGCGGAGCGTCAGGGCTGCATAGCACGCATGCCCATAGTGTGCTTGCTTGTTAAGTGAAGCGGGGCTTGTTATGTGAAGCAAGATTTCTTGGAAATTTATACTTGACTGCTTTTCTACTGTTGTAGATAGGTACTCCTGCAAGCAATCATTCCATTTTTCAGTCCAAGAATCAAACGCCTGCAGATATTGAGGCACTACCTTATTGAATTAGGCACAACAGAGGAGTAGGAAACCTAGAAGTGGGTCTTTAAACCAATTTTTCCATTGTTTTCTTTATACATAGATTTTTTTTTATCCATGGGAAGTTCCAAAACAGAACCCTAATGGATAATGAAGGGACAACTGTTTTATTAATATTTATATAACCATTTTCAATAAAAGGTTTACAAAGCAGACAAAATCAAATAATTGATCTTTCAGTATCAAATATAATCCAGGAGCTACAATATTTTCCCTTTGCTTTCTTTTCCTGTTTCTGCAACACCTGTTCCAATGCTTAATGTGTCTACTATGGTGAATGAAACTTAAGACACAATCCTATCCAACTTTCCAGCACTGATGCAATCATGCCATTGGGCATGTGCTGGTGTGACAGTGTCATGGAACCCTCCTCAAAGTATTTTCTCCTAACTCAGGGAACAATACATTGTATTGGTGTTGGAAATTTGAATAGACCAGGCCCTTAAGTAGTTTATCCAGTTTCTGTACCAGGTTCTACAGTGGAGCATATACTGCAATCCTAAAAACACTTTCCTTCGAGTAAGACCCATAGAATACAATGGGGCTTACTTTTGAGTAGACATGATTAGGATTGTGCTGATAGGCTCTACAATGGGCCCTCCCTGACACGTTCCGAGGGATATATTGGACACAACAGCAATAGTAGTTTATCTAGTCGACTGGATCCTCTAATGCAGTGGTTTTCAATCTTTATCATCTCATGGCACACCATCAGTTGTTTTTACCAGTGACAAGGCACACCATGCTGTTGAAATTCCCATGTTTTCCTATTAATAAATGTCCCTTCCCAAATTCCTGCGGCACACCTGAAGATTATCTGCAGCACACCAGTTGAAAATTACTGCTCTAATGGGTGTAGACCTTCAGCCAATGTCCAGCCTGGCTGACCTCTGATACTACTTGGCCTCTGTCACACACGTGATTGAATACCATGAAATAAAAACCACTTAAAATTTCCCACATCCACCTTTTATTTAACTAACCCAGCCAGAACCAAACTGTAGTACCAGCCACATCTCAACCTAAATCAGAAGCAAACACCACTGATTGTAACATATGATGAACACGGGGCGTCCATATGTTAGACGTTGACTCTTTTGCTTTGATCCATGGAAGAATTCAAACTGAAGAACAATTCCATCCAATTCCCATCTGTTTCAAATTAAGATTCTGATTTGCTGGGTTAGGGCCAGAAGGCACAGCCCTTTTGCAGAACCTAGAGAAGCAGGGGAAGGCTTCATTAAGAAACAGTAAAATAATATCTTTATGAGAACCAAACAATGTTTTCAAAGTGGTGCGTAGCTTCTCATGTTACATAGAACTTTTCTTGGGGCTGGGCATAAAAACATTTTTTAAGGAGGGTGAGAGCAAAATACTGCTGGTAGATAACATGGTGTTGAGTAGCCTTCATTGTAGCTGATTTAAGTTTTAAGATAGCAATCAGGGAAGCTCCTAGAAACTTGGATTAGTACTGTGTCTCTCTGGGACCATAGAAGTATATTACTAAGATATAAAAGTGAATGGTAAATCACCTTCTGAAAACATGAAAACCAGCAGGTAGCACAGGCACTCAGCTTATTCTGGATTAGATTTTTGGTGTTTATATTTCCAAGTGGAGAAGACACAAGAAATGTGGAAAGTTTGAAAAAGTAGATAGATTGTCCCTTGGCAAGAAAACCAACAACTGCGAGGCAGGTCTGAGTTCGGGAACTCAAGATAAAAAGCAGTGTTGCATTTTCCAATTTTCTGTTCCATTTCGTTTATTTTCTGTATGTTTCTCCCTGCTTTGGGGCATTTTAACCCCTTCCGTTTGCAGCTTTGTGCCATTCAGATGTTGAGAGTAGCCGGTTATAGCTTGTCCCCTTTATGTGTAAATGTCCATAACACATGAATCTGGCAGAAGCTGGCTGATAGATTCCTGGCAACATTCCTCCAGGTGGGGAGAAGGTAGAGATCAGATAACATTGTGATGTTATTCCAGCTAACAGTGCAATCCTAAGCATGTTTACTCAGAAGTCCCATTGTGTTCAATAGAACTTACTCCCAGGAAAGTGTGGTTGGGATTGCTGCCTATGGCCCATATCCTAAAGTCAAATTAAGCCCTTTGCTCCGGAGCAGTTATGGTGACCTTCCATAACATAACACTAGACGGTGACGTAACTGTGTGGACCTGTAACAGCTCTGGATTTTGCCCTAAGTTACAAATCTTACCTGATTGGAAGCTCTTTCTCTCTCTCCAACTGTCCAACTGTGGCACATTGACGATGATTATTGGCTATACCCTACAATCCAGAGTAACTACGGGAGCACATAAGAGACATTACGTGCACCCGTACTTTCATCACTACCTAATGAAAACCAATGGGAAATTCATATTGCAGTCCAGAGCAAATTGTTGTTACACCGGAGCAAGGACTCCCCGTAGTTACTCTGGATTGCGCCCATAGTCACTAACAGAAAAGGCAAAGGTTGGTGGTTCAGTTAAATAGGGCTAAAATCCTACCCATGCTTTCCAGGGTGTAAGCTCCATTGTCTATAATGGGACTTACTTCCGAGTGGACAATTTACATACCAAATGCCTCAAGGTAAAATAGACAGGGAACTAGTATAAGATCACAATTGTAACCATGTCTACTTAAAAGTAAGCTCCATTGTGTTCAATGGGTCTCAGTCCCAGGAAAGTGTCTTTAGGACTGCCCCTTAAGTAAAGAACCATTAGTCTTTAAACTGTTTATATTTTAACCCCGAGTCTGCCTGGCCCCCAGTATCAAAAATACAGTGGATTGTCCCATCTCCTTTCTCTCTGCAGGTGCTGCTGTAAGGGTTATTTGGATAGGAACCTCTGAGTTTTAGTATATCCCTAGGAGGGGGATTCTGCCCAGGGAGTCCCTCTGGCTAGCCTGATCTCCTGGGTTGGTGGTGATGGATTCATTCTGCCATTCCCCATTCAGCAGCATGCCCAAATGGGAAAGGAGGACAGGAAGGGAGTGAGCATGATAAACTAGACCAGTGTGAAAGCAATTCCCTTCCACCCTGACAATTCTGACATTGCATCTGAAAAGGATTAAAATTAAAATTAGGACTTAGGGCCTTCAGAACTGATAAGGTGTTGAACTGGAGATACCAGAGATCCTTGAGTTCGGGCACAATAACAAATGCCAATGGGAACTTTCTTCCTGATCAATACCACATCAGAGTTGAGGAGAAAATCCAAATTGTACCAACACCATGGTCACTAGTGGTGAAAGAAAAAACAAGAATTTCATGAGCCTATTAAATGTCACAGGCAATTGCTCCAAACATTGCACTGGAGTAGGGGACAGGATGGGTATGTATAATCCAGTCCTTGTTGCCGTGTTTCTCACCCAGACTAAGCTGTTTTGGACCAAACGTTCAACCCTTTCTCTTGTGCAAACTGCTCCCACAGCTAAAACATCTACATTCAAGGGATGGGGTGTAATAATAATTATGAAATGCATTGCTTGCCCTTCTAGTGGAATGTTTTTTCTCCCTGTTATTCCAAACAAAGGACCACTCTCCATCATTCCTGCCGTAGATGCGATGAAAGACGTGGAGTGGCTGCCACTTCAACTATTCCTTCACCCTTGTCAAACAATTGCTTTTCACGCTTAGGCGTTTGTCCCTGGTGAAAGAAATTGAGCTTATTGCACATTCCTGCAGGGAGAGTGTGAGCTGAAAGTTTCCACAATTGCAGCCCATGGGGCAGGGGGAATATCTTATGCTTTGATGTAAAGAGATGTCAAAAGTCCCATGATAAAACAAATGAAGCACTCTCATTCTTTCAAGAATAAACGGTAAAAGCAGAACATCCCAGAGGGAAAGATCTTGAACCTTGAGAACATTTCAGAGATTAGATTCATCACTTTAAAATATGTCCTTGAGGACTAGAAACCAGATATGCCACAAATATCCATTATTTTAAAACTCGCATATTCACGGTTTTAGATGAGAGTTCTAAACAAGTGACAAGCCTGCGGACAGATTTTGTAGATCTGTAAGTAGGTAGGTAGGTAAGTAAGTAAGTAAGTAAATGGATATGTCATAGTACAATCCTGACATGTCCTCAGTAGCAGGACTCCCACAGCACCTGAATGACTACCACAGGATCCTGTATGTTAGCAGCTTGCTGCAATGGATGCCTAACATTTCCTTGGGGAAAGGGGTTGAATGCACATAAGGAAGCAGCCTTTAAATGGGTCTACATCAGGGTGTCCAGATGTCCGGAAATGCCCGGACGCCTCCGGAAATGGCAGGGAGGTCTGGCACGATAAGGAAACCCCCTGACGTGTCCGGAAAGCAGTGCCCATGGTCGCTGCCATTTTAACTTGTGTGCACACCTCAGTGTGCACACTCCTCTGTGCTTCACAGTGCAGGAAACTGGAGGCGGGCCACGAGGAGGTCCCTCCCCCGCCCCATGATTGGCCCTGGGCTGGAAGCCCTGCCCACAGTCCAGCCCCTTGCTTCCTCAGCAGCCACGTGGAGCCTCCCTGGCCAGCCAGAGGGTTGTAATGGTGGCCACGCAGCTGCAAGGCGCTTTCCCCGGCCGGCCGAGAGGGCACAAAGGCCTCAGCGCGGCTCCTCCACACCTTCTCCTCCCTTTCCCATCAGCCAAGGGGGCTTAAAGGCCCCAGCGCGGCTCCTCCGCGCCCCTGCAGCCTCTCCCCGGCTGGTTGGGGGGGTTTAAAAGCACCAGCGTGGCTCCTCCTTACAAGGTAAGCCCTCCAGGGATTTTTTTAAATGTAGGGCAAAATGTAGGACAAGGTCATCCAAAAGCAAAGTCCAGATTTTCAACTGAAAATCCGGACTTTGGGGGACCCTTGTCCTACATTTGGAGGTCTACCATATGGTCACCCTGGTCTACATCATGGGTCTGCATCATGGGTGTACATCATTAAATGGGTCTGCATCAGCTTTGCTGCATCCCTCTCTGTCTCCTCAGCTCTCCACAGAAAGCAAAGGTAGATCTCCTGAAAGGAGAAGAAGGATGGAACCAGAATAGAACTAGACGTGTCATGTGCAGGATAAGAGCAGAACCTGCCACTTGAGGGAACTGCAGTTTTTTTCCTTCAACAGGTGTCCCAAAGAGGCAGTCAAGTACTATTCACTGTGCAGAACATCTGACTGGCTCCCTCAGTCAGAACTATAGGTGGGTATACAATCATTTAGTATCCACTGATCTGACTTGCCACTGATACAGGGGTCCACTTTTAAGTGCCTTGTTACAAGACCTACTAGGTCCCTTCCAACTCTATGATTCTATGATTCTAAGTTAAAAAGCAACAAAATCCAATTTCCCATCTTTGTGCTGTTAAATAATTATAATTTTGTTCCACTGATACTTTTATTTATCCCATTTAGTGGCTGAATGTGCTATAGTGGCTATATCAGTGCACTGAGGAAACAATGGAGGAGCAAGAAACCTAGAAATGGTTTCTGAAATCTGTTTTCCACTTATTTGATATATAGTGATTAAAAAAAAATCCACTGGAGGTTCTGTCCTGGAACCCCCAGAGAGCAAGACATGACCTGTTTTCTTTTTTCCCTCCTTGGTCCAAACAGGGATGTCCAAACATTTTGGCAGGATGACCAAATGACACTATCAAGCTTGAATTGTGCCAAAAACATGCACCCCAGACCCCAGGGGAATCCCAGGGTGGGCAGAAATTGCCCCATTCCCCTGCATGCTTCAGCTCCAACCCTGCAAAGACTAAGAGCAAAATCTAAACCATGCCTACTCAAAAGTCCAAGGAAAGAGTCTTTAGGATATCAGCCTTAGGGAGAGAGTAAGGGTGCAATCCAGAGTCCTTGCTCCGACGTAAGAACAATTTGCTCTGGATTGCAATATGAATTTCTATAGGTTTTCACTAGGTGGTGCCATAACTACATCAATGTAAATGTCTCTTACATTCTGCCATAGTTACTCTGGATTATAGGGTAAGTTTGAGAAACACCGCATTAGCCTACATGTAATAGAACCCAGAGGAAAATGGAGCAGAATCAAAGTGGATTCAATTTTTTAAAATTTTAATTTATTGTTAAAATTGTTTAGTGGGGCATGGCAATGGGGGCAATCATGACATGCACTTGCATTTCAAAATTTGTCACTACACTGCAGAATGCTTGATGGTTCTGGGTTGCACTGGTCATGGCATGGGAGTTTTTGGTGATTTAACAGAAGCCACGATGTGTTGACAAGATGAGGATTTCCTGCTACAGGCAGGGGGTTGGACTAGATGATCCACTGGGTCCCTTCCAACTCTATGATTCTATGATTCTATGGCTCCTTCACTGCCCTTTCACAAAGCAAAATAGCTTACTGCTATTAGCTAACTTTGCAAACAGCCGGTCTATGCTTACAGGGGCTGTCAGTTGGAATATGAGAATGGAGCAGATTCATCATCAAATTGTGGATTCACAACTGGAAAGACGTGTGTCCGTAGGTGCAGAGGGCTGTCAGTTGGAAGCCACTCTGAGATACATCATATGGAGCCCCCCACACAATACGTTTTACATTTGGCTACCCATCCATTTAAAAACTCAGTGTGACCACATGCATCCAAAATGCTCTCAATTCATTTTATTTTGTTTAATAAAAAATGAAAACCCACAAAGCTTGTATGTATATCTTATATATATAAATATATACAGTATATATAAAACAAATTATTCTGGACAACACTGTGGCATGAAAAAAGGAGTAGCAAGAAAGTATGTGGGACCAAAATCCAGTACAGAATTAGGCACACTTTAGTTCATTGAAATCACTAGGCTTGCGCATGCCTAACTCTGCACTGAATGAGACCTCTCAATATTCGCACTGGAATCTGACTTCCAGTGGTCAGGACCGGCAAATTTATTTTTCTGGGTTCTCCAAGGGGTTAAAGGCATCTGCAGACACTGGTACTCCTGTGCACCTGCATCAAGCTGAAGACTTCTTTTTAATTCAGAAAATGTGCATATCCTAAAATCAACACAAGCAGGTTCAGGATAACATGTCGCCTTTTATTATGTGTGTGTTTTATTTCCTGCAACTGTTCATACCAAAGAGGTTGTAGCAGAATAAACAGTGAGACCCACATTTCTAAATGAATTTCAAGATGGAAGGAGATGAAAGTCCTTCCAGGAAATGAAGGCTTTGGATGCTAAGGTAGCCAGGCAATTGCTGGTGATCAGAACTTCAGGCATGATCCTCTTGGGCGTTGGAGTGATGAAGGTAGAAACCCACAGGGCATCTTTGGCTTTGGAAATCCTTTTTGAGAAGGGCTGTGCATAAAAATTGTGAGTGACACACACACATATATATAGCAGTTCAAGTGCAGGACTGGTGGGATTGGTTTGCAGTAATTCGTAGGACTAGTAAGTGCCTTCAATCCTTCCCTGGAAGCACCTCCTGCTGTACTGAATTAAAAAAAGATTTGCTGGTGCATTATGTAGTGATTTTTTTGTGGGGGTGGCAGGGTCACTTTTGGAAGCAATATCCCATTAATTTAAATCCTGATTCCATTCCCAATATTGAATTCTCATTTGGGTTGTCGGATTGGTTTTCTGGGTCTGAATCCAAGCAGGCTGGCTGCTCCTCGACATGCTTTTTTTTCTCTAATTCACTGTTGGCACCTGGTTTCTCTGTAAACTGTATTCCTTTGCCTTCAGTCTCAGATTAGCAATACTGTTGGCCATATTCATGCCCTGGGCAGGGCTGGCATTGGAACAGGAGGCGGAATAAGAAGCCATGGCACTGCTAGGAGAGAAAAAGAAAGGGAGGAGAAGAGGGAATGGAAAAAAACAGTGACGTCAAAACAAAGTTTTTTGTTGCAGTTTGGTTATATTTAGGTTGTCACATTTTACAAAAAAATTGCTGGGCCTATTTTTGTGCCATTAACAGCAACATGATGTTCAGAAGAATGCAGATGACGTTTGGTGGCATTGAACTCACATACTAATGTCTGCAGATCAAGCAGACAGCCTTGGTAGTCTGTCCTCCCCAGGACACTTGGTTGTCTTCCCCAGGACACTCAAATGGGTGAGGATTGCAAGAAGCTGGCTTTGTGGACTGCACAGCTTGTGTTATTCCCGATCTGGAAATTGGAAAATTATGGGATCAAGAATCTTGCAAATATGAGGCTGGAGTTTGGGAGCATTCAGAAAGTTACATCATTCTTGAGATAATAGCTTTTGGCTTAACTGCTCTCTTTCCCTGGCTAAAAATGCGGAGAAAAACAACAAAATTGACTCAAGTTTTCTCACTGTCTCTTATTGGGGTGACAATAATGAAAAGACATGCCAGGAGCCAGGTTTGTGGAATGTCTCCCCCTAGTGCTGCCGTGCGCCTCCATCTAGGGAGACCTTCAGAGGGCTAAAACTCAATTTAGTTTTGGGGTGATGACTGGAACTGATGTTTTAGGTTCTTAGGAAGCCTTTGGAGGGCTGGTGAGGGGAAGAGTCTGGTTTTCATCTGAAAACTGGAAACTGGTATTGGGAATTTAGGTTTTCTGGAGGCCTCAATACAGGGTGTCTGTAGAGGGTGCTGTGGGGAGGGGGAGTGGATGTTGACAGCAATTTTCTCCCTATGCATCCCAGGACATTGGCAACCCTTGCCTCCCTGATATGCCAGTGCCCTACCCAATTTCATGTAGCTTCTGCATCTGGATGACTTGCAACTAGGACAGGAATCATCCTACACATCTTTAATCTGTGTTTGAAAGTGATCACTGCTTTGAGTCAGAGGACCAGTCACCAGATTGGGGGAGAGTCATGTGGAAACAACTTAATAACTGAATTCACTGTCCAACAAAAACCAACATATGTACAGAAAGGTATATATGTAGCCGACATGAAATCCATCACTTTATCAATGCACTAGAGCAGGGGCCTCCAAAGTTTTTGGCAGGAGGGCCACATCATCTCTGACACTGTGTCAGGGGCCAGAAAACTAAATTACATTTCAAATTTGAATACATTCACATAAAAGAATGTATTGGGGTGGATTACAAGAGTTGTCCCAGGGCCAGATAGAAGGATCTTTCCAAGGGCCACAACTGGCCACCGGGCCAGGGTTTGGAGACCCCTGCACTAGAATAAGAAAAAGCCATAAAAAGGTTGCAGCTCTAAATTCAAAATATTGTCTGAGTATCAAAAAGAAATCAAAGAAAACCAGTTTCCCTGTTATGACTCTGCCATACCAGCTAACAGATGTGACCAGAGGTCACAGTGACACATAGTAACTAATTGGTAAAATAACTTCTAGAGAAACTTTGTGTTAATAGGCTCAATCAATCCCTGTTTGACATCTGAGTCTGTGTTATGAACAAGTCTGTATGAATGACCAGAAAAAATATAAATAGATGCTTGACTTGTGTTGTGATTTTTGCTACTGTTGGCACGTCTGGTACTAACATGGTCTGTTTGCCAAGCACAATAAATTATGTGCCTAATTTATTGTCCTTCCTTGACAATTTTGTGTCACTCATTAAGATTCTCCAATTTCCCACTTTTGGGAACACATACATTCTTCTTTCCTAAGGCAAGAGGTATAGTATTCAGGGTACAATCCTAACTACTTTAGGCTGGCACAACTCACCCACTTCCCACTTCTGCGGTGGTATGGGGAGGTTGGCACATGTCTGTGAACTTGCTTAACACCCACCCACCAGGAGTGGTGCAGACATGCCTTTTGCAACATCCCCAGGCCAGGACTTATGTTGGCCTAAGTGAAAGCTCCCTAGGCATAGGCAAGGGACATAAAAAGCACTTTTGAGCCATCTGAGACTAGTTAGGTACATCAGCCTAACTCTGCCAGAAAACAGTGGCAGAAGAGGGACATTGTGCCAGCCTCCCTGGGCCAGTGCAGCATCCCAGGGCAGGGGTGGGCAAGAGGTGGGGAAGGTGGAGGAGGTGAGAGGGGACGAGGGGCAGGCGGGGGGTGAGCAGAGGACGTGAGAGAGAAGAGTCATGGTAGAGCCAGGAACCAACAGTTACATCGGTTCATGACTCCTCTCCCAGGGCAGCTCATGGCCAATCCAGTCTGCTCAGACTTGCACCATCTCCAGAGGTAGTGCAAGTATGAGTAGATCCATAGCAGCTGCTGCAGCCTTACCTCTGGGAAGAGGACAAGCCTCCCCTCCTAGCAGTAGTGCAACAGCAGCCTCTAAAATTGTGCCTGCCTGTTCCAGCACAAGTCAATTTGTAACTTCAAATCTATTTGGTGAGTATTATTACTGTTTTGTTGTTTTGTACTGTTTTCATTTACTTGGGTTTAAATCATCTGTCTTGGTCATTAACCTTCACGGGGGTTGAACTTCTGCAAGGAGCATTGCTATGATCAATCAGTAGCTGTTTAGCTCTTGCAAAGTATGCCTTCTTGGCCTAAAGATTTAAAAAATGTAGTTTAAGAAAGTAAACAGGTTAGAAGTTTTTGCATTTATATAGGATAGGCTGGGCCCACATCCATATCTATATATGATATGCGGGACCCATATTATATAGGATATGCTGTCTAGCAACTGCACATACATTTGATCTGGAAGACCTGCTTTCTAGTTCCAGATGCCTCCTGGTGGTAAAGGAAGAGTATGTATTCAAAAGTCTTATTACTACTACATCACACATTCCACTGTTGAGATGGGACATTATTTCCCAGTATATATCCTGTGATGGCTGGGGGGTGTCACAAAAGTGTCATAAAGCAGTTCTATGTCACTGACATGCTCCGGCCTCCACACACCACTGCAGGAACAGGGAACAGGTAGTTCAATTCTGGAACTAGAGAAGCAATAGAGAATCTTATCTAGGTGGTTTATTTTTCTAGATTTGGCCATGTAATTATGTAAGAACTGGCTGGATGCAGCAAAAGAAAACCGGTAAAATGGAAATCGATCTGTCTACAGTATTTATATACCATTTTTCAACTAAAAAGTTCACAAAGCACTTTACAAAGACAATGAAAAAAAATTAATAGCTAATCAATAGACATGTTATACAATCACCTGTAAGGTGAGGCAGACCCCCAAGAGAGATAGTCAGTGGGTCTTGGAGCTGGGCGAGGTACAATTGGCTGCTCCACTGCAGTCACATCCCCTGAATAGGATTTGAGGAGAGATGCATTTTTGTTGGCCAGCATGGCTCTCTCGTTCCTGCGAAACTTTGCTCGCCTGTTCTGAAACCACACCTAGGAATGGAGGACAACATACCCGTGTTAGCAGTCAAATCCCATTTCAGGATATTTCTTGTTACTCGAATAGTAGTTATTTATTTGTTTTTGGTTCCAACAAAAATATGGTAACAATCCAAAATAACAAATAATGACCAGAACATAGCAGACAACCAGACTAGGGTGAATTACTATTTTTTGCACCCAGCAGATTGCCCCCAACCATAAATAATTTAGTGCATATATATTAAAAATGTGTAAGTTAAAAAAATCTGTCACTGCTATACACTGCTTAGCCACATTCACTGCCACTTGCCTTGGCTCCTGATTATCTCCTTGTTTTTGACAGCTGCAAACTCATTTTCTGTGGAATGGCCAGTATTTCTAATTTTGCCATAACTAGTCAAAGAGATCCTACTCTACATTTTCAGTAAGACAGGCCCAAGACCTCCTGGTGCATGAGGTGTCCTGCCAAGTGTTACCCTCACTTACCTGGAGTGCTTTTTCCCACTCCCCAGACTGGAAAAAGAAGGGCAGATGAAATAGATGACAAATTGGGAGGTGAAGAGAGAGGTGGGCAGCATCATCAGTCTTTCATATCAGAAACAAACCAGATGTTATGGTTAACCCCCTTTCCCTGTGGACTGTAGCCCCAAGCTGGACTCCCCCGCTTTTCTTCCCACTCCATGGCTGTTTCTCTTGAATCAAAGGAACACTTCCAGCTTATATCTAGTGTAACCCCCCATCAATCCTGGAGAAGAGAAAGCTGAAAGGGGATACGATACTAAGCTCCTGAACTGCCTGAATGGCTGTCATATGGAAGAAGAAACAAATTTGTTCCCAACTACCTTTGAGAGTCAAATTAAATCCAGTGGGTACAAACTGCAGGAGATCTTGGACATCAGGAAGAAATTCCCAACAAAGTGATTTGGCAGGGGAGCATGTCACCAAGGGATATGGTGGATTCACTCCCTATTCATTCATTCATTCATTCATTCATTCATTCATTCATTCATTCAGTCAGTCAGTCAGTCAGTCAGTCAATCAATCAATCAATCAATCAATCAACTTGATTTGATTTATAACCTGCCTTTCTTCCGAATTAGGGTTATCATAATTCTCTTCCACAAAACCAGGGAAGGACCCAGTCACACTCACCAGTATGTGAACACAATCCCCCAAAACTGGGACTGAACCAGTTTTCCGGGACGTATGGCAACATACGTCAACAGCTGGGAAACCTTAACCTCCAATTATTCAGCATGGAGGCAAAAGACCCAGCATGGGCTTCTCCAACTGGAAGAGACATTTGTTCAGCAGACTGAAGCAAAGAGACAGACCCGAAAGCAGCGAAACCTGGGGCCTGGACAGGGGACGGAATTTATTTGTCCTCGGTGTGGAAGGGATGGACACTCTCGAACTGGCCTTTTTAGTCACATTAGATGTTGTTTCAGGACCTCCAATCAGAGCACGATACCAGAGTCTTTCGAGACTGAAGGATGCCAATGATGGCGACACTGTTCTTAAAGGAAAGATACACAAAGTGGCAGTCAAGGAATGCATGGCTGGTGCCTGCCAGAGGTGCTCTAGGAGGATTTCTTGCTATAGGCAAGGAACTCTAGATGATGTTGTAGCCAATGGTGGGCTTCGGGGGGTTCTCACAGGTTCTATAGAACCCTTTGCTAATGAGCACCTGGTTCTAAGAACTGATTATTAATGGGACATGGAACCTGTTGTTAATTTAGGTTATTAGGACATAGAACCTGTTTGAATTTATTTGAATCCCACCACTGCTTGTAGCCCCTTCCATGAATCTATAAATTAGTTTCCTTCCCAGATATACAGCATAAATGGTTGTCCTGATTGCTGTATGAAGCAATCCATGTTCCTGCAGCACTTCCCCAGCACTTCAAGAAGTCTGAATTTTTTTAATAGCAGGCACCCTTTTCATCACATCCATGATTTTGTTTTTTGCTTTTGCTTTTTCATTCCTTTTCCTTTTTCCTTTTTCTTTTTTTCATTGCTTTTTCTTTTTCATTTTCTTTCCCTTTTTCATTGCTTTTTCTTTTTCATTAAGAGTGACATTTAGTAGCCCAGAAACTTGTTATGCTCAAACCAGGTCTGGCTGGTTTGAACACTCCTTTGAGTGATGTGGAACTCGGAGAAGCAATTGCAATTTGGAGAAAGGCTTCTTCCCCTCAAGAAAGTCTACATTTACATGTGTACAGCTTCAGTATTAGGTTCAGTGTCAAAGTGGAAATATTAAGAGGAAATTTAATTTTCCACACGTAGTTGCAAACAGCTTTGCTTCCTACCTCCTTTGCCCTCCCCCTTTTCCAAAATGTAGTCAACAGTCTTGAGAGGCTCCTGGCTCTCACCTTAGGAAGCATCTGTTTCTCGGATTAAAAATATACAGGGCAAACCTGTATGCGAACCTCAATGCAAGATTTCTTTTGGCAGCTTAACTTGACTGAGAATTTTGTCTGTGCCATAAATTCAGTTCAAAAATAGACATATATTTTCAATGCATATTTCCCAGTTCCTCCAAGTTCTATCCGATTGTTAAAGCAGGAAAGCCCTGCAGCTGCTTCAAGAATTTAATAGCTATTTCCCCCTCAGTGGAATTTTCTAGGTTTGATTTAAGGCCGCTGTATGAAGATCACAACCCTCTGCTAATATGTGGGTGCTGTCAGTTCCTTGGGACAGAGACCCCAAGCACATTCCAGACCAAAATAAATAATTTTTAAGTCCTCTTCATTTATTTTGGAGAATATTTAAGTCCACGTTCAACAGTCTCGTTGAAATTTCATAGGAGTTAACCATGGTTGAACCAGATCAGATTCACACCCACCTACCCCCTAGTACCTTGGGATTAGTTACTGCTCCCCATATTGAATTAATATCAGTTTTCACCCCTCAGTCCACCCTGTAATGCTTTTACCTCTTCCTTACATGCTCTCCAAGTTTATCTTCTTATCCTATCACTGTTCCCATTTCATTTCAAGAGAGGGTGTGGAGCAGAGAAAAAGTTAGGGGAGGAGATGATGAGACTAGAATGGCTTCTCTCCTTACTTCCTCTTTCCCTCACCTTTTCAAGCAGGAGTCAAGCAAGGAGGAGCAATTGAAAGAGGGAGGTAAGGAGGATAGTATCATGGTAGTTCTGATATGGGGTGCAGTCTTCATCCATCCCTAATCTGGTTTTACTGCTGGTTAGTTGTTTTTTCCATTGTTTTTAATTGTATTTTATTGTCATTGTTTTCATTGTTAGTTGCCTTGGGTGTCCTTCGGGACAAAGGCAGAATTAGAATTCAAATCGAATAATAAATAAATAAATACTGGCTAATGAAGAGCCTAATATCTGGGGTGGCTGATGGAAATATCATCCTCCCCTGCCAAACTGCCACCCTTAGGTTAATGGGTTGGCCGCTGAGTTTAGCTTTATTTGAACTGTATTTAGGAGAAGAAGACCTCACTGGGGCAGAGGAATAGTTATGCAAAGCAATTGATTATGCAGATTCAGTTTCTAGAAGATACTTCTGGAGCTACTTTGTTGAATAATGTGATGGGAACCTTCTTTCTACCTAGTTTTCCATTAATCTAATCCTTTTCCCAAAATACTTTGAGAGCACGCATATGTTTCAGAAAACAGCGAAGAAACCCGAGGGAGCCATCCCACATCCACTGTCACCTGAAACTCAACCAATTTCTTTACGAACCAGTAAAGTAAAATGCCTGGTGGAATTTCAGAGGTTCACAGCACAATCCAGAGTAACAACATGAGCTCTTATGTCAATGTTAGAGACATTTACGTTGACGTCACGGTGCCACCTAGTGGAAACCTATGGGAAATTCATAGAGCAATCCAGAGTAAATTTTTCTTACGTCAACGTAAACCCCCCTAAATTACTCAGGATTGTACTGCCAGAGACATTGCCTTTTAGTATGGGGTTATATCCTTTCCTTCTCCTGCTGCCCATCACCTTGAAGAGCCAGCAAATTCAGTTAATTTCCTTACCCTCTCATTGTTAATGAACCATTCAATACTTGTTTGATTGGACAATACTTGTGTGATTGGTATAGACCTGGAATAGAATCAATTGAATAGTAGCATTACTAGTACCTAGTACCATCCTGTTCATTATGTTATGTTTTGCAGCCAGTGCTGGAGATAAATGTATTCCTATGAAATTGGAACAAATTACCTGAACCCTGGCTTCAGTAAGGTTTACCCTACGTGCTAGATCTTCTCGTACAAATGCATCTGGATAGTGTGTCCGCTCAAAAACTCTCTCCAGTGCCTGCAGCTGGCTACTGTTAAAGGTGGTTCGATTTCTCCTCTGCTTTCTCTTCTTCTTCTCTTCTGAATTTAGCTGGTCACCTGGAAAAAAGACAGAAGACGAATGATGGGGCAGTTTTACAGATAGTTTGTAGCCTTAATAGTTTGTAGCCCTAATAGTCCATAATGCAAGGATTTTAGATGATAAATAATTTTTTTCTTTATCTGTCCAATCAGTTGGACAAAATTTAAAATAAATGGTTATTTAGTTGAGCATTTATATTTTAATATTTATTTTATTTCTTTATTCCTAAAGTATTCAAGATGCTGAACATCAAAGGACATGAAATAATAAAAAGAAAATGTGAGTGTAGTTTAAGCCCAGAATTGTTGAATGAAAAGAACGCTCCAGTGGATCTGCCAAGACGGAAAGTTCTGGCTCTGCCACAGGAAACAAAAACACTTACTTGCAAGTTCAGATCTACTCTAATGGTGATGGAGTGTGCAGGATCATGTTTATGAGTACTATGGCCCATATCCTAAAGTCAAATTAAGCCCTTTGCTCCGGAGCAGTTAAGGTGACTTTCCATAAGATAACACTAAGATAACATAAGATAACACTAGAGGGTGACGTAACTGCGTGGACCCATAACTGCTATGGATTTTGCCCTATGACCAGTGGTGGGCTTCAAATGTCCCGTAGTTACTCTGGATTGGCCAAACAGAATATCTTTGCTCATTCCTTTTTCTATTTGGCAGACAGAGAACAGAAACAAAGCTTATCGCAAAGGACATCTCTCAGTTATTAAAGAGACATCCTGGTCAGCAAGAGACTTTTAATGGATTACATGATATGTGCATGAAGTTTAGATCAGATCAATTCCATTCGTGGTCCATTCGTGGGCATACTGTCTCCACTAACTGGCAATGGCTGTACAAGAATTCAGGCAGAAGTCCAACCTAGTTTTTTACCCATGGTTGTTTAAACGGAGATCCTAGAAACTGAACTTGGGGCATTTTACAGGGAAAGA
Organism: Cryptoblepharus egeriae; assembly: GCA_030015325.1. Lineage (NCBI taxonomy): Eukaryota > Metazoa > Chordata > Lepidosauria > Squamata > Scincidae > Cryptoblepharus > Cryptoblepharus egeriae. The sequence goes on along the minus strand of JAREYC010000003.1, from coordinate 92,426,733 downwards.
ATACTGTTTGCTCCCAAGTTTGATAATAGGACTACACATGTGCATTAGGATTATATTATTCACCCCCGGATTTGGTGATAAATTTTAGAACTGTGAAGAACCTGGAGAGTTCATTTTCAAAAATAAAGGTTTGGGGATAAACGGACAAAGGAGTAGAAAACAGTGCAAATACTTCTATCCAGATCCTATTAGAAAAAAGCTCTAGATATTTACTTGATGACTAGCGGATTCTATTCAGTAAATCTTAGGTTTCATTTTGCTAAATGCACTTCTCACATTCTTCCCAAAGAGAGAAATCAGAAGGAGGAAAGTGAAATTAAAAAAAAAAACATACACAATGCCTGCCTGGAAAAGATAAGTGAAATTCTTTGGCTTTAAGGTATACTCTATTAACAAGCTTTGTGAAAACTCAGCTGAGACTACTGGGGTTGGGCAGCATCAAGACAATGATAAGTGCAATAAGTGCATTGGATTGCAGCTTTGCCTAAGTAATCTCTCTCTCGCTCTCTCTCGCTCTCTCTCTCTCACACACACACACACACATATACACAAAAAGCAGCATGCTCTTTAAGGAGGGATGACTTGTCTCAAAGTGCTTTTAATGTGCAGAGAGATAATAAGAACTTAAAAAGGGTCCCTATTATGACTCTTTTTTGACTTGATTTGTGGGGTGGGTGGCTTGGAGACTGTGGCTGCGATCCTAAAGACACTTTCCTGGGAGTATGACCCATTGAACACAATGGTGCTTACTTTCGAAAAGACAGGGTTATGATTGTGCTCTTAATGTTCATCTCAACTCAGCCACCTCTTCCCATTTTTCCCAACATTGGAGATGTTCTCCTGCAAACCCACCCTTTAAAATACAGAATGACATACTTTTGCAAGTACATCATAAAAAGCAGAAGAAATCATACAGATCATGAAATTACAGTGAACCTTTAATGGACCTCAGTGTAATGTAGTTAACGTAATGGACGTCATTGTAACAGACTTTAGAAATAACAGAAGCAGTTTGCTTAATTTAAAACTAAAGTCTTCATATGATTTGAACATCTGCCTGCACAGTCACTCAGATTTAACAGGCTTGCAGTATTAATGGACATCCCTTCTGCTCATCTGTATGTTAAATCAAAACTTAACTATAGTGATCTTATGTAAAACCAATTACACATAATATTTCTGGATATATTTGGTTTCCCCATAAGTGTTTGAAAATCATTTGGTTATCTTTCTCTTCCTTTTTAGTGAACGGGTTTTTTTTTAAGAAGGTAGGTCACCTCTTATCCAACTCCTTCACCTCTTATCCAACTCACTTCAATGGGGCCAGAGCCAACAGAAACTATTAAAAGAAGACTGTGCTTATTTATTTGCAGTGGGTTTTTTTAGTTTTTAGTCTAAAAGAGTCATAGAAACAGATGATCCATGGCTGGAAAATTTAAGGCTGTGAACAACACTGAGGGGGAAAAATGATTTTAAAAAATCAAACAAAACGATGGAAACATTACTTTTTTTGGCTGGAAATTCCAGAATAAAATTTTGCTTTATTCAGGATTACAGTCTTTAAATTCACTGCCAGATTTCAGAGTTGAGTGAATGTACACTCAAAGGCAAAGGCAAAACTAACAGAGCAATCCTAAGCATGTCTACTCAGAAGTAAGCCCCACTATGTTCAGTAGTACTTGCTCCCAGGAAAAAAGTCTCTCCCAGCATTTTTATTTTAACTTGAATACAGCGGCAGGGTACTTAGAATTTAATCAGATCCGCAAGAGGGATGAGTTGCTCACCCCTTTTCCCACAAGCCATAAAAATCACACACACATACACTTAATCAAGCTGCTTTCCAACAAATGGCGGATAAGATACGCCAATTAAATGCTGAATCCCATGACTATTCTATATACAGTGGTACCTTGTAAGACAAATGCTTCATAACACAAATTAAAATTTCAATGGGATTCTGCTTTGCAAGACAAACGTGCTTTGTAAGACTAATGCCCATTGGCTGGGCTGAGGAGGCGGCGGGACGTCTGGGTCTCCCCTGCAAGCATGTCTGAGCCTCCTCATCATTAAAGACTGACTGATCAACATCCAGCTCTTGCACTGGGAGGGAGATTGAACAGGGAGTGATAGTGTGTGGGGGGATGGTACATATGGAGGGATGGTGCTCATGGGGGGTGTTGCGCATGGGGAGGTGTTGCGCATAGGGTAATGATGCACATGGGGAGATGGTGTGCATGGGGGAGGGTACGTATGGGGATCTTGTATGGGGGGTGTTGCGCATGGGGTTGATATGCATGGAGGGACGATGCGCATGGGGTGGTGTGCATGGGGGACAGTGCGCATGGGGGAATGATGCACATGGGGAGATGGTGTGCATGGGGCGATGGTGCACATGAGGGGACGATGCATATGGGGGATGATGCACTTGGGGGGACTATGCGCATGCAGTGACGATGCGTATAGGGGATGATGCGCATAGGGGGTTGATGCACAGTGGGGGGATGGCATGTGTGGGGAGTTTTACTCCTGCAAAGCTGGTATGTTTTCATTAGTATTCTAATGAAATCAAACCTTCAGAGCCACTACACAAATGATGTCATCATGTCTTAGTGTGGTGTGGAATTATTTTCTCTTTCCTCCTCTATTCCATGTTCTCCCTGAAGAGATGCCCTTGATTTATGAAGAGTTTGACAGTAGGGAAAACATATAGGATAAAAGCAGCAATATGAGAGTGGGAGAACTGGGGACATTGGGCAGGTGACATTTGAACAAAAATTGTTTGGTCATTACAGTAAAACTCCAGATGTGTTGCTCTGTGTCCAATAAGATTCGCTCACAAACTATATAGCCAAATGTAAATTTCCTCCAGCAAGCAAATCTCTTGTAATACTTTGTTGGGTGTGATTATTCTTTTTCAAACATCTGCATCATCATTGCTGTTGTTATAAAATGAGAAGTACAGTGGTACCTCGCTTAACAAGTGTCTCGCTTAACAAGTGATCCACATAACAAGCAAAAATTTCTCTAGGATTCTGCCTCACTTAACAAGCATTGCTTCACTTAACAAGCACACTCTTTGGCAGTTGGGGCAGACGCGCTGGCCAACAGCCCTTTAAAAAAGTGTCAGGGCTGCCTAGCACGCCTGCCCATGGCGAAAGAAACAGTTCAGCGCTGTTCCTACTGTGGCCAGGTATCCGCTGGGCAGATGGAGAGAAGAGCAGTGGAGAAGAGGGAAGCAGCTCAGGGCTAGCCAGAAGGGAGCAGGGGAGAGAGGGGCTCAGGATGAAGAGAAGGAGAAAGTGGGGAGACACTTGGAAAGTGTCTTTGATTGTTGCCTCCTAACCATGTCTACCCAGAAGTAAGTACCATTATGTTAAATGAGTCTTACTCCCAGGAAAGTGTCTAGGATTACAGCCTAAGTAGACTTCAAAGGATCATGCACATTGAATGCATGCTTTGAATTCAATTCCAGTATTTTGCCATCATTTTTACATCCAGTTAATATTTTTATATGAATATTTTTAGGATTCTGGAACCAATCGTCTGAGTTGCCAGTATTTCCTATGGGAAAATCCGCTTCACATAAAGAGCTTTTCACATAACAAGCATGCCTCTGGAATGAATTAAACTTGTTATGTGAGGCACAACTGTATAAATAATATAAAGAATTCCAGTAAGCATTAAACACTGCATACATTACGTTGTGATCTGAAAGATCCACACAAAGAAATGATTATTTTCTGGGAATGCAATGACTTTTTAACCCTGATGGAAATCTCCATAGAAAAGCAAGACTCACAATGGTCTCCTCAGCATCACTCTAGGATGGAAGCAAAGTATGTGCATGCACACCACTAATCAACTTTCATCCGAAAATAATCCTTCCAAAAGCAAAATAAACAATTTCAAGTCAACCAGGGACTTTGCTGTGTGTGCCATGATGTTTAGTGAAATGTTTAATTACAGCAACATCCTGAAGTTGAGCTGCCAACTTTTCTCTGGAAAGGCTCTTTTGCCTGAAACAGCTACATTTAGGCTGCAATCAATCCTGTTAACCTGGAAGAAAATCCCATTGAACTTACTTGGACTTAATTCCACGTAGGCATTAATGGGATTGTTTGGTTAGTGGCAGAAATTTAGCAGGTGATGCATTGCTCATCTTATTCTTAATTATAAAGAGTCTACAATTGCTGAAATTAGAAATTAATTAACAATAAGAAATATTCCAGGGTGCGATTTAGGTTTTCAGTCTAAAGTTGTTTTAAAGACAGTTTTAATGTTTTATGGCAGTGGTTTCCAAACTGGTGGGTCACGATCTACTAGGGACCCAGAATCAGGACATTCTCCCTAAAGGGGAGGCTGGCATTGACAGCACCACAGCAATTGTGGCACAGCAGCAAATAAAGAGCTTGTTTCCTTTCTGGAAGAACGCTGGCCTCCAGCAGGGTACGGGAGGCATTTCAGCCCCCTCTGTGATTGACCCACTGTGGTATAAAGCCCTAATCTCCTATTGGAAGCCACATTAGTTTTTCGGGTTTCACTTTTTTAATGTGAAAATTTCACACATACACCCCCACAGAACATGTTTTCACTGACAAGCCATTTTTTGTCTGTGATAACATGACATGACTCAGCCTTGAGTGGGCCAAAAACTGCTGAGCAGAGCGCCAGAGCACATATTTAATCAAAACCAGCAAAAATGAGGGTGATTAATCAAGAAAACATGGGTAATTCATTGATAGAAAGGGCGCAATCCAGAGTAACTACGGGGAGTCCTTGCTCCGGTGTAAGAACAATTTACTCTGGATTGCAATATGAATTTCCCATAGGTTTTCACTAGGTGGTGCAGTAACTATGGGTGCACGTAATGTCTCTTACGTGTACCCGTAGTTACTCTGGATTATAGGGTTAGTAGTTTGCATGCAGACATACTTCCTACTTACAGACTTATGCAGACATACCTCCTACTTAGTCTTTCCTTTAGGTAGGCCTGCATAATAACATATTCTGAAACTAATGGCATAATTTTGTACAATTCTCTCAGACATAAATCTCGTTGAGTTCAATGGGACTTACTTCCAGGTAAGTATGCATAGCCATAGGACTGTGGCCAAGGCTTTGTTCTGGGCATTCTTACTGGTACTCAGTACAGGCACCTGTTGCCCACCAGACTACTCCTGAATAAATATGAGTCTTCATGGTACCAGCACTTTTTTCTAGAAAAAAGACACAAGCGGTTAAGACACTGTGCCTGTTAACCAGAAGGCCAAGGTTCGAGACCCAGATCCCCACAAGATAAGGGTGAGCACCTGTCTTTAGCCCAGCTCTGCAGAAGCAATATTTTAAAAGATTGGGTTCCATTTTTCAACAGTTTTCACTTTTGGACAATGTGCCGGTCCCTAAGCTTTTCAGTAAGTGGGGCATTCCTGCTGGTTTTTTTAATCTAGCTACTTCTACTACGCACATCTTTTATTATGGTTTTAATCAGTGTTTTAATGTAGATATTTTTATTGTTTTCAAGATGCCTGATTTAACTGTTTTAATGAATTGGATTTTATTGTGTATGTTTTATGGATTGTTTTTGTAAGCCGCCTAGAGTCCCCCTGGGACTCAAGAGAAAGGCGAGGTATAAATAAAGTTTATTATTATTATTGTATTATTATTATAAAATAGCCTGTGGAATCTCATAATCAGCTGGATTCTCAAGTCAACAAATTCTCTGTTCAGTAACAATTCAGTCTGTCCATCATTCAAATGCTCAGTTCACAAACGCAAGAACATAGGGCTGGAGATCATCTTTTGTGCCAAATCTCTCTAGTTGTAAATAGCCAGGAAAAGGAGCGGCGATGTTGTAATTCACTTGCGCTGATTGGGTGTTACAGGGTAATGAAAGATGTAAATATGAGACAGAGCAAAAGGGTCAGGCCACCAAAGGCAACACTCTTATTATATAAAAGAACAAAAATGAATCGTATTTGCTTAAACGAGATGGGTTCCCAGGATAATATCGAGATCTTGTTGGAACCTTAAGCGGATTTTCATTTAGAAAGCCAGCTCTGAACCACTAATATGCTTTATGGGTCCCTCTGGCAAAATCTGTCTTGACTAGGACTCAAAAATGAAGGCACAGAATCCAATAACAACATAACCTGAGACTGCTCATTACATTCCAGGCTCCATTAGTCTTTCAATGCAGACAAGCAACTCAACACATTCCATGGATGAAGAATAAGGATCCTTTCATCTTTTACTGGGATGGTAGATCTCTTTGGAGTCCTTGAACTGTTGAGTGTTTAACACAAATTCTAATTTGCCTCATTCCTTCTATTTAAGACAACTTACAAATGGGATTTGCCATTATTGGGCCCAAGGAATTGAAAGGGAATAGAAACAATTCTGCTTATGAGCTGCCAAGGATTTCTTTTTGTTCTTTTTTGGGCAGATCCGGAGTCAAGCATATTTAATGATGGTTTGACTAGTCTCAGACTAACTCTTCAAACTTTGCATAGTGAATGCAGGTTCTCAGCCAGGTATCAAAGGGAATTTTGATCCTAAGATTTAGAATTCCATCTGAATTAGTCCTACTGAATTTCATTGGGCTTACCTCTGAGTAAAAGTACTCACTCAACTTAATTTGCTGTCACTTGTGGGGTGGAGAGTTTTGTGACATGATGACATCCCACCATCCACTTTGTTTTGTTAGTGGGGGAAAGAGGAAGTGATAGGAGGACTACTGAGCAACCAAGAAACAGAAGGCTATGGTACCTCTAGATCTGTTATTTCTAGCCACTGTGCCATAGCACAATGGTGTGCCGCAAATGGTCTGCAGGTGTGCCACAGGACTTTGGGGAGGGCAATTGAGGGATTTGAGTCCCTACCAGCAGCATGGTGTGCCTGGACAATTTTAGTGCCTTGTCAGTGTGCCATGAGATGAAAAAAATTGAAAATCATTGTGGGCATTGTGTAGTATTTTGATGATTTCAGTACTATTACTGATTAGGATGTTAAAATACTATGACTTCATATTATTACAGCGTGGTTATTTACACCATAGCATTGCATTCTGATAATTATAGATGCATGGGACTGACATGAAACTTGAGACATGTTTAATTCCTTGGAAGTCAGTTTTGCAAAGCACTTACTCTGCAATAGTCCCCTTGGGGTGGAAGGTTTAACCCACCATGAACAGCAAATGGATTTCACATTTATCTAATACACTGTTGCATTTCACATCTCTTAACCTTTTGGTATGATGAATATTTGGAGCTTATTGTTCCTGGTGGCCTGCCAAAATCTAATGACCATCATGAGATTGTAAATCAAAAAGATGAGTAATGGGACCCTCTATATATTTCCAAAGAGTTGAGTGCTGTTTAAAAACCAAAATTCCCAATAGAAAAAGAGATGGGAAGTTATTATGAGCAGTTCTGTGATCTGAAAAAATTGTATGCTTCATTTATCTGTGAAGAACTATCACCATATAAAGAGAAAAGGCATGATTACTAAGAAGCACTTTCAAGCCTCAGAGACTGACGCACATTTATGTGTGTGACTCTCTCACTGATATTAATTTTGCTCTCTGATGAAAGGGTTAACAACTTTAATCAGTGGTTAGTGGGTGTTGAGATCAGGGTGACCAGATGCCCAATCCTCAAAAGGAGGACAAGATCTTGGATTCCTCTCAGATTCCTCTCTTGGATTCCTTTCCAGCACACAATGACACATTTGCCTACTCATGAGTAAAGCTGCAATATTGGGCACTTTCACTTTCCCATAGGGCTCAATGCAAATTTTTTATTTTTAGTTTTTTATCCATAACTTTTGATAGGAAGGAGATATTTCAAAACTGATTCTTCCTTTGGATTCAATGGGTTTTTGCATTGATACAAATCCAACGACATATGATTGGGTACTGTGCACCATCACAAAGTTCCCAAATGAAGCCAAAATGGAGGACAGTGAAGCCCTTTTGGAGGTCACCTGACAGGAGACCAAAAAAGAGGACAAATCTGGAAATTTCCAGACATGCTGTCACCCTGGTTGAGACCCCCTTGGGGTCAAAACTTCATTTCAGGTCGGAAGCCCTAATAGTTGGGTGCCATCTTGGAATCTGGCACTGGACACTGCCTTTTTGGGATGGGGCACTCAGGCTATAATCTACTTTTGTAGGAGTAAATCTCACTGAATACAATGGGATTTACTTCCAAGTAGACATGGAGAAGCCATGTCTAATGTTATGTTCTGTGTGATGTCACTTCTGGCCATGAGATCACTTTCAGGCTGGTGACATCACTTCTAGGGGGAGTCCCAGTCAGAAGGGGGTTGTTGGCTGAAATGCTCGAGAACTACTGGTTTTAGTTATTGTGGTTCCTGTTGAGGATTTTCACTCCGGCATCTGAGGTGCTTCAGACTCAAAATGAGGACCAGCCAAGAGAAGAGCTGGGCATTTAACAACCTTGCAAAGCTTTCTTGGGGAGGGCTTTTGTACATGGAACACCTCTGGAAATGAGATCTCTTGGGTTGGTGGCAGCGGAATAGAACAACTAGCTCTGGTCCCACCAAGCTGCACGTTAAACCAATTGGAAAAGTGAGGGACAGGAACGGACTGAGTGCTTGCTACTTGCTGGAAGTCATTCCCCTTCACAAAAGCTCAAAAACACAACTTTGGCTGAATTGTTCCCAACTGTATTTTATATTGTGAGCTACTCTGCCCATACATCACCATAGAAAGCTTGGAGCCTTAAGAAACTGACATTGATTTATGGTTCCCTTTACCGTACAAGTATATTGCCTTTCCATGCCATTGCCACATGAGAATCCCAAACTCTGACTCCATCCAGTTAATGATATCTCCTTCCTGTTTGAACAGTCCACAATGTAAAAAATGCCTGGTGACAAAATCATTAATAAAAGCAGATATTTTTAAAATACATAGTATATCTTCCCTTGATGGCTGTTCGATGGTGACCACAGGCATTTCAAGTCCTTGGAAGCACCGCTCATTATCATGTTACTACTGTATTGTGAATGCAGGTTTGTGGTAAATGAATGAATGAATGAATGAATGAATAAATAAATAAATAATATATTATGCATCATCAGATCTGTCAGTAATGCCAAGGTAGAGCAGCCAAACTGCTAAAATAAGTGGTAATGGTGGTATTGAAAGAACTTTTCTCATGCGTGTAGTGGTGGGCCAATTTACACCAATTCATAATGAAAAATTATGGAATATAAATATAAATGTTCAAGGGATGCACTGATTAATTTTTGTTTTAGCAAATGAGTGAAGGAGTGGGAAGTGGGGTGTCCTGGGTGTTTTCCTTTATATATGGAATATAAATATAAATGTTCAAGGGATGCACAGATTAATTTTTGTTTTAGCAAATGAGTGAAGGAGTGGGAAGTGGGGTGTCCTGAGTGTTTTCCTCAAGCCAAGGAGGCTCCCACGCTCCTGAAAGAGGCAACTTTTGAAGTATTATTAAGTATTTCAATACTAATACTTTTAGTACTATACTTAGGAAGAATGACTGACTGAGGGATGATTGATTTGTGGAATTTTTAACCTTATGTTTTTCTGCTTTCTGCCTCCATATACAATAAGTACACTATAAAACACCCCATACCTACAAGCAAAAGAAATTGCTTCACATCATGCATAACAATGGTTGCCACAAGATGTCGTGATGGTCATGGGTTTAGGAAGAGCAACTGTGAGAGAGGAGGGTTGCCTTCAGTCCTATTTGTGGACTTCCTTGAATCATTTGGCTACTGCTAGGATGCCAGAGTCAGCTTAACCGAGTCAGACTCATGTTCTATACAGGCTGTATGTTGCCCGTCACATGACAAGAAAACATTAACAGTTTGTGACACGTATCAGCCTAGGAAGATCCGTGGATTCGAATGCATGAAGTCCAGTTTAAGACAGCTCCTTTAAATAGGTTTGTAAAGCACAGCTCATTAAATGTTTGCGAGGGGAATGAAAACAGGAAAGATTTTTCCACACAGAAGAGAATGTCCAAGAAAAGCCCCTTTTTACTGAAATTGGCAGGCGGTGTGGAGACATTTATCTTCCATGCCGAATGTGTTCTGTCACTCAGCCTGTAACGAACAATATGCTGACAAGCGCACCACAGACCTACTCTGTATTTTATTTGGCATGCAGGGATTATTCCTTAGAATCAAGTACTTGCAACTGGCATTGGTTAAATGAGGAATTACAGCCTTTCAAAAGCTCTGTTTATTATTGGCAGCAAATTTGCCTTTGACTTCAGCAACGATATTATGCGCCTTCGTGCGCTCACAGCCATAATGTGTTTGGCAGCAGGCTGTAAATTTCGAGTGGAAAATTGACTGTCTCATGGATAGTCTCTGTGAGGTATTTTAATTTGCAGCATGTTATACAACCAGTTCCCCTTTCATTCACCAAACCAAAGCTCTCAAAAGAGTTATATAAATGCTAAGTATTATTAGGGAAAAGTCCATCCGTTTCACAGATATCCTTAATTAAATGTGTACGACAAATATGGCAAATAGGACGAATGACACATGTGAAAAATATGGGATGGCAAACTAGTATCATGTACTTATATTGCTAGCATTTCAATATCACTTCTTATAAAAATAAAAGTGCTTTTTAAATATCGGGGGAAATCCAGAGTTACTCCGGGGAGTCCTTGCTCCTGAGTAAAAACAAGTTACTCTGGATTGCAATATGAATTTCCCATAGGTTTTCACTAGGTGGTGCTGTAACTACGGGTGCATGTAATGTCTCTGACGTGCTCCCGTAGTTACTCTGGATTGTGCCCATCATCTTAGAGCAGGGGCGTCCAAACATTTTGGCAGGAGGGCCGCATCATGTCTCTAACAGTGTGTCGGGGGCCAGAAAAATGATTTTTATTTCAAATTTGAATATATTTACATAAATGTACATATAAGAGTGTATTACAGATGTATTCAGGGAATTACAAGGCTTTCCTTGGGGCTGGGTGGAGGGGTTTTGCCACACTGAGGTTTGCTGTGGGCCACATCTGGCCCACAGTCTGGGGTTTGGACACCCCTGTCTTAGAGGATCCACAGCAATTTTTCAAGGTAGATCAGTGGCATTTCCATTTCGCAGAGATGAGAGACGGTAGATAAAGTGAACTCCTGACTAATGTGAGATTTGGAACCAGAGACTTCTTGATTCATAGCTCAATCCATTTCCCACTGTATAACAACAGAACAGATAACAACAACAGATAACAGAAGCGTTCATAATAGGGAAGTATGGGGTTTCAAAATCAGTAATTAGAACACATGAAGGATAAGTTTAAAAATATTTATTTCCTAGTTGGTTAACTAGTTGCCAAAGAGTCTCCTACTTGGACCCATACCAACTATTTTGCAGGTTTTAATCGAAGGAGCCTCAGGAGGTGGACCTGGGCTAGAAAAGAGCTATAGGATCCAGCATGAGTTACCAAGAGCCACCCTCTCCCACTCAAACTGCTCCTGAGTTTGGTCCAGTCCCTGTCCCAAACAGCTCACACATGGCACCTTTCTACTGCCAGAGTGTCCTCCTGGTTCTGGCATATACATTAGAGCCTCCAGCTTTTTCCAACAGAGGCTCTATAACACACAATGGCAAACCAGTATTTGTACCATTGCAAGGTGACTTAGTAGTAGATAGCTAAATCAACTGCCACTGGATTGGACCAAAAGTCTGATTCCAGTTGAACTATTTGCAATGTTCCCGTAGGTACCCAATGTATCTGTTTGCAACATCCTTAAATGGAGTCCTCCAAAACAGAATGGAAAGTTTGGATGGATGATTTGTAAATGTGTTGTTTTAGCCCCAGACTTAGGTTTTATTCAGTGGTGGAATTCAAATAAATTAACAACAGGTTCTATGTCCTAATAACCTAAATTAACAACAGGTTGTATGTCCCATTAGTAACCAGTTCTCAGAACCAGGCGCACATTAGCAAAGGGATCTATAGAACCTGTGAGAACCCCCTGAAGCCAACCACTGGTTTTATTCTACCGCTTCTCTAAATGTTATATTCTTCCTTGGCAATAAAATCTCCGTAGGGTTCTCTCCAACCCTTCATCAACTCATTTTTATTAACTTTTTTATTACTCAACCTACTACTAGTCAAAATGTGTAGTATTAGTGTCAGTTTTGCTGGGAAATGCTATGACAATATAGCTGAAAGTTAGTCAACAGAACATCTTTAGATAACAGCATCTCATGAGTGGGTGCATGGAAAAAGTAATTTTGGGGAGCATCAACAGAAAATTGACATTCTGGGCATATACGTAGATATATCATTTAACACCAGTGATCCTTAATTTTTTTTTTACCCCATTTCCCCCCCCCCCCCAAAAAAAAACATAACCTAATAATAATGGTCAGAAAATAAACACTTTTCACTTCTCCGGAGTTGAAGGACAGTCAGGGAGAAAAAAAACCTGCTTTAACCATTTCTGTAAGGAGCAGCAAATAATAGGTTAGAAAGTTGTTGGAAAGCGAGCTGCGACTGCATTTGTTGGAAGGCGCATCAGAACACAGACAATGTATCCTTTCTCTGGTATGTATAATTTTAAAATTCTGCCAAAAACTCCACCTTATGTGATCACTTGGGTTATTTTTGTAAGCTTTGCCCCTTTCGTTCCCACAAGAATCCAGCTCAGTTCCATTTAGTGACAACTTATGATACCTGAGCCCTTGTCTCTTTTTAGATCTTCTCAGTTCAGAGCATGTTGTCGACTTCCCAATTCCCCTTTCATTCAAAAATTCTGATACTGTTTTTGTTCAGTCTTTCCCCAAAATATTAACCTTTAACCGGATCTGGGAAATTTCAGTGTAATGGGTAAATGGTACAGAAATGCAAGGGATTGAAAACAAGGTGTTAAAATGAATTTCATACTATTAAGCTTTCTAGTGCTGATGCAACCATCTCCATGAGGGGTGGGCTGCGTCCTGCAGTGGGTAGAGGCAGACATGGAAGTCTTCCCAAGGGAAGGGAACATTTGTTCCCTTAGATCGGGGCTGCGTTAGTACTGGAAAGTTAGAAAGGATAGAGCCTTCAGTCATATAAGTCACTAGGTTAAACTGAATTTCTGTTGCTGACGAAGGCTGCAATCCTAAACACACTTTCCTGGGAGGAAGATCCACTGAACACATTGGGCTTACTACTGAGTAGAGAACACACAGGGCTTACTACTGAGAAGACCCACTGGGCTTACTACTGACTATACATGGTTAGGATTGTACTCTAAATGAACTTATGAAATGAAGCCACACTCTCAGCCTAACCCCCTCCCCACTTTGCAATGTGGAGATAATACAGAGCAATCCTAATCTCCACTTAGGCCGGCATAAGCCATGGTGACCTGGGGGGTGTCACAAAGTGCCATAAGGTACTTCTGCCCTACTTCTGAGGGTCTGAGGCCAGTGCACAGGCATATGCCGACCTCCCCACAACACCACAGGAAGATATACCAGGTGAGTTAGGCTGGCCTAAATTGGTTAGGATTGCACCCATAGTGATCTACATTACAAGAGTGTTGGGAGACTACTGTGATTAAAGATATATAAAGCACTTTGAACACTATACATTAACAGTATTTAAATACTAAAATATTATTCAAATAAAAAAGCAGGCCTCCGTCAGTCTTGAAAGACTATGGTATCATGCTCGGCGCTGCATACGCTGCATGTGAAGCATGAAAGCCTGGGTTAGATTGTTATGGAGGATAGGCTGTTACCCAAGCAGCAAATCCCCCTCTCCACGCCACTGAATCAGTCCAATGGAAAGGCAGAGCCAATACAACTGGATCCAGCTGCGTTGCAGAGCTGGGCTAAGGACAGGAGCTTACCCTGTCTTGTGGGGCTGACCCTGGTCTTGAACCCTGGCCTACTGGTTAACAGGCACAGTGACTTAACCACTTGCGCCACCCATAGCCCACATTATTCAAATAATAATAGCAATTATAGGCCAATCCTATGAGGGCCTGCTGCTAGTCGAACCCGTTAGGACTGCCCCAGACATTCAGATGAAGGTAAGACAGTGAGGGAAGCAGGATGGAGTGGGGTGTGTGAAACAGTGATGGGAGAGGGCAATGTCCTTACTCCTTTTCCCAGATCCCATCCTACAGACTGGTTCTACAGTAAATTCACTAGTGCAAGTCCAAATAGACCCTTCTATGTTTCAGAGCTGTGATTTTCAGCCTTTTTCATCTCACGACGAGGCACTAAAATTTCACAATAAGGCACTAAAATTTCCAAGGCACACCATCAGTTTTTTGACCATTGACAAGGCATACCATGTTGCTGGTAGGGGGCTCAAATTCCCCTCCTGATAAATGACCTTCCCCAATGTCCAACGGCATTCCTGTTGACCATATACAGCACATCAGTGTGCCATGGCTTACCCCCAAGTTAGGGAATGAATGAATGAATGAATGAATGAATGAATGAATGAATGAATAGGGAATTAATGTTCCCAGAGGAGACTTCCACAACTCCCACACACACACACAGCACTAACCACTTTTTATTGTTGCATCAGTCACAGAAAGAATTTGATTGTGCTGTTAGTTTGAAAATAGATGCCCACTAACATCTATATTTCTTGTTCTTTGGGATCCAGCAAAAATATAGTGTCTGCATGCATTGTGCACAGAATTTTTTTTATTGATGCTCTGATTCAAGCCTGCCCCCCCCCCCCATGCACACACAATTTGTCTTCCACTCCCCCCATTACACCTCTAATGTTTTATTTTGCTCCATCATGACATCACACAACCTTGGAGTCTCCTCGGCGCCTTACTTCATGCCACATTGCAACCTCTGCTGTGTCCAAAAAGGAAAGAAAAATATTCTATGATGGGAAAATGGCTCTGAGGTTTTGCTGGAGAGAGCACTTGGAGGCGGGCATTTACACAAGTTGGATGTGGAGGGGGAATCAGATCAGAGGCCTCGTTGCAAACATGGAAAACCACAGAGATCAGGAAGCTACTCTCTCACCACTCCCTAAGATACAACCTCACAGTCTTCTAGCAAACTCCTATAATAACCCCATCTTCTCTGCCCAGGGCTAAGTAAACAGTTGTGGTGCCACAGCTGAAGGCCAAAAGGGCATGACCTGCCATTCCCAGACATAAGAAAGCTCTCTCGGACCCAAGACTTTCACAAACAGATTAGCTGGGAAGAAGGCAAAAAGATTAGGGCAATGACATGCCAGTTGAGGAAATTTGCTTCACTCATCAGTCCCATCCAAAGAAGAACAGGCATTCCCACTTTCTGACGGTTTGTTTTCTGACAATTCCACTCCTTCAACACCTTTCAATTAAACCCAGAACTCATTCATTCAACACATGTGCCACTCTCTCAATCTCTCTCTGGTCTAAAGGCTAAAATTGTCTTCCCTAATGGTGATTTGTATGTGACATGGTGATCAAACTCTTCCTTATGACTTTCTTCAGTAAATAACAATCATTCAAATACATAAAATATTCATTGCCTTAGTTAATTTCACTGTAATTTGTTATGTTTTTTGGCTAAGTGAACACTTTTAAAACAGGCCTCCGTCAGTCTTGAAAGACTATGGTATCGTGCTTGGCACTGCATACGCTGCATGCGAAGCACGAAAGCCTGGGTTGGATTGTTATGTTGGATAGGCTGTTACCCAAGCAGCAAATCCCCCCTCTTCATGCCACTGAATTAGTCCAATGGAAAGGCAGAGCCAATACGATTGGATCCAGCTGCGTCACAGAGCTGGGCTAAGGACAGGAGCTCACCCTGTCTTGTGGGGCCGACCCGGGTCTTGAACCCTGGCCTGCTGGTTAACAGGCACAGCGTCTTAACCGCCTGCACTACCCACAGCCCAAGTGAACGCTTTAGGCTTTTACAAATGATATTTATGTCTTTTTGGGTGGCCATTTTACATTTGCAAGCTGAAAAAGCCTGGGTTCCACTTTTCACCGGTTTTTACTTTTGCACAGTTCTCCAGTCCTTATCCCATCCAATAAGTGTGGGGTGCCTGAATCTGGTTGTGCATCCTCTCAGACATATGTTGAGCAACCAGAATGCTGTCTTCGATGTTTGTAGTCAGCACAATCCAATGGATGTCTACTAAGATCTATGGGCTGTGGGTGGCGCAAGTGACTAAGACACTGTGCTTGTTAACTAGCAGGCCAGGGTTCGAGACCCAGGTCGGCCCCACAAGACAGGGTGAGCTCCTGTCCTTAGGCCAGCTCTGCGACGCAGCTGGATCCAATCGTATTGGCTCTGCCTTTCCATTGGACTAATTCAGTGGCGTGGAGAGGGGGGATTTGCTGCTTGGGTAACAGCCTATCCTCCATAACAATCCAACCCAGGCTTTCGTGCTTCACATGCAGCGAATGCAGCACCAAGCACGATACCATAGTCTTTCAAGACTGATGGAGGCCTGCTGCTAAGAAGTAAGTTTCAAACTGCTTAATGTGACTTTAAAGTAAATGTGTCACCCGCAGGTTATGCTGCTAGTCATGACTGTAGGGTGTGCTGCTCATCCCCATTTCTAAGCCTTAGAGATATCTGAAGATATCTCCATAGTCATGTGGCCAGCATGACTGTACGTCAAGGCTCACATTGCTTATTCTCATGAAATTGTGTATAGGATTGCAGCCTAACAGCTCAATCTTATTTTCCCATCACCATCAAACTGACAAATCCTGCATTCCATTTTAGGGGTGAACAGAGAAGGAACCTTCAGCAGGGATTAGGAATTTTGAATTCCCTTAACCCTGCACAAGCCTCCCAATCTGCAATGGGTCTCCTTGGACCTCCACCGGCAGTTTGCCACTGCAATTCCAAGGACTTAAAGGAGTGGAGAGGCTGCTGCCAGAGGGGATAAAATTTGAGTAGGGAAAATCTGAATAGGGAAGCATAGAATTGTACTGTATGATGAATATTGAGAAAGTCTGAAAATAAAAAATAAAATTTCCTCATTATTGCGCATGGACACATGAAAATGAATATTGACAAGCAGATAACAGCTGTCAATATTCACTGCTGAATATTTGACTTTAAGTTCATTAATAAGTCTCAGACTGTCAGCATGAATGTGCGATTATAAAGATTAATCAAATTTTCAGTGTTCATGAGATGGAACAACTTCATACCATTCTTGTACTGTACTATAAGTATAAATATATATGAAAGTATAGAGTATATTTTCATTTTTTAAAAAAACTTTTTAGACCACGTTTCCACTCTAACAAAAGGGTCACGAAAGCAGCCTATAATTTTAGTAAATACCAAATTGCCAAATAAAACATTGGAACAAATAGAATGAATAAGCCAAAAAAATGGAAAAAGAAGAAACCAATAAACAACATAAGCAGAAAAAAAACTGAAGCCCATCCGAGAGATCAAAAGAAAGCGCAATAGATACATCACACTCTGCAACGAGTTATATAAGCAGCTCTTCCCCCTTAACAGGGGAGCCATTGGGGCAATGACAGCAATGTACCATCTGCCCTGAATGGCCCCAACACCAAGAAAGATGGGCCCCTTTCATGCCACATTGCACAGCATGCACTGCTGCCCGCTGCCTTGCTTCTGGTTGACACTGATAGAGTGACAGTTTTCACTTTTGGATGATGCTCTGGTCCCTATAATCTCCCAATAAGTGGGAGATGCCTGTAAATAATACAGTTCCACCAGAATGATTCCTTCAGACGGCTCTACTACGTTTCATAAAATAAGCCCTACTACGTTTCATAAAATTATTAAAATAATTTCAAAAGAAATTATTTATTTACTAGCTTAAAAGCCACACTCCACGTGGACTTTTAAGCCAGCTCCTGCGAAGGGCGGTTTGGGCCTTCTGCCCATAGAGCACAATCCTAACCATGTCTACTTAAAAGTAAGCCCCATTTTGTTCAATGGGTCTGACTCCCAGGAAAGTGTCTTTAGGATTGCAGCCTAAAAGGACCTCTGGTCCAGCTTAGAAAACAGCAATTTTGAAGAAATAAACTTGAATTCCTTAATTCAGTCCATGGAACTTCAAAACCTCACTGTAAATTGATCGGTTATTTTCAAATTTGAATTTTTTAACTGTTCCCTCCTCATCCGGACACAAATGCCAATGCTGGATGTTATAATATATCTATGTAGAGCAAGTGTAAACTCAATATAAATTTAAAAAATTAAATTCATAAATTTTTTCAGTAATTTTAAAATTTGTATTGGAATTTGAATTCAAAAATTTGAATTTTTAACTGTTCCCTCCTCATCCACACACAAATCCCAATGCTAGATGTTATAATATGTCTATGTAGAATAACTTTAAACTCAATATAAATTAAAAATAAAAAAATTTAATTGTTAATTTTTTTAAAAAAAACTTTAAAATAAAATGTGGGGTAGTGATTAGGTTGTGTCTGGGAAAGAGTGTAGGTTAAGTTGTGTGTGTGTAGAGTTCGGTTTTAAGTGTGTTTGTGGAGTGTGGGGATGGGGATGTGTGTGTGGATTGAGATACATTGTGTGCGTGTGAGTGTGGGGTTATGTTGTGTGGGGGGGTTGGGCTATGTTGTGTGTATGTATCAAAGAGTGGGGTAGCGTCAGGGGTGGGCAGATGCCAGTTCAGGCCTACTCGCCCGAACCGGATCTTGCCTTTTCCCTGCCATTGGCGAACCGCCAGCGGCAGGGAAAGGAAAAAGAGGGCGGACCGGTTCGCGCCAGCCGCCATCTTTTCCCCCCGCGAGTGTGTCTCCTCCAACTGGAGGAAACGTACTACGCACGCGCCTGCCTCGGCGCATGCGCCTGCTTCGGCGCATGCGCAGTACATCTCCTCCAGCTGGAGACACACTGTGCATGCGCCAACCCCTGAGGTCGGTGCGTGCGTACTACGTCTCCTCCAGTTGGAGGAGACGCAGTACGCACGCGCCAACCCTCGGGGCCGGCGCGTGCGTGCTGTGTCTCCTCCAACTAGAGGAGACACATTGCGCATGCGCCGGGGTTGGGGTTCCGCCCCTAGCCCCGCCGCCTGGCCCTGGCCCCGCCCCCGATCCCAACCCCCCCAACTTCCGGCAAACCGGATCTTGGGGGAGGCTCAGCCCACCTCTGGTTAGCGTGTGTTTGTGTGTGGAGTTGTGTTGTGTTTGTGTGTGGAGTTGGGTTGTGTGGGGGGCTGGGCTACATTGTGTGTGTGTGTGTGTGTGTGTGTGTGAAAGAGTGGATTAGGTTGTATGTGTGTGTAGAGTTGTGCTGTGTGTGCGTGGAGTGTGGGGTTGGGTTGGTGTGGGGGGTCAATTCTAGGATCAACCCAATTCCAAAAAGGTATGTCTATGTAGAGCGAGTGTGGGTGGAGCTAGAGGGGTTTAAGACATGTGTGGAGTTGTGCTATGTGTGTGTGGGGGGATTGTGTTGTGTGTGGGGTTTAATCCCGGGATCATCCCGATTCCAAAAAGGTATAATATGTCTATATAGAGCAAGCGTGGTTGGAGCAAGAGGGTTATCTGACAGACAGAATTAGCCTTTTATTAGTATAGATTATAAATTTATTTATTATAATAAATTTAATTTATTTATAATTTATTTATTATAAAAATTAGCTGATGAAACCAGGTCTTAAAACAAAAACTATTGGCCAGTGACAATGTGCCATGGCACAGTGTTTGAAAATCATTGCTTTTAGCTGACCAAAGTCCTACATCTCTCCAGTAAAGTGTGAATCTGAGTGATTCTGTCCCTGGAGCCCCTCACTATTCAGACAAGCAGATGCCCCAACACCACACACCACACTATTGACCAGAAAACAAATGCCCAAGAATTCATTGGAACTTCTGAGTAACCGCTCAAAACTGCAATTGTGATTCAAATTACATAAATAGTTGGGTCAACGTGAGTAAACAGTAATCAGAAACAACCAGAATTAAAACCCCACATAGGTTGGGTTCGATGGGTCCACATGGTTTGGATTTCTCCACATGGGTTAAGTTAGGTGGGGGGATTTGATGGAAATTACACCAATGTGGGTTTCTTTCAACTAGGTAAAAGGGAAACCGAATTTTTAAAAATGCATGCAAAAGGTGGATTTTGAGACTGACAGTCCTTTGTATAGCAAGTTATTGCTATAGTGGAAAAATAGATTTTCAAGATAGTTATATATAGAAACCCTTGTAGGTGGCAGGCTGTGAATCTTAAATCACAAATAAAAAATAAGTACCACTTTGGTGATTTCAATGGCGGTCTCATACCTCTAAGCAGTCTAGAGAAAGACAAATGCTTGGTTAGTTAACTCGCATAATGGTCACACAATTTTGCTTTCAAAAAGGACTTTCCCAAGGGTTTCAGTCAAGGTTTCAGTCTTCATTAAATTACACCATCTAGAATGGAAATTCACTGCAGATGACAGACTGTTGATGCTTGTGAAAGGCAATCTGTCAATTCAGGTAGACCAAAAATTAAGGTTTGGTCTTATCTTCTGATGTCTGATGTATTCATTTATGCTGTTTTATTTGAAAATGGCAGGACAAAAGCACACGTCATGTTGTGCTTTTAAAAGGCAAGGAAATGAGGAAGACTACAGAATCCTACAGATTGGAAATCTTATTAAATAGGGCAACTTTTTCTTGTTTTCTTTTCAGGGAACAAAATATTTCATTGAAAATATTCCTTAATGGGAGAGGAATGTGACTATACGTTCTGCAAACTATCTGATTTAAAGTAAGAGCACAACCCAATCCACGGGGATATGCTCGAGTATGTGTCCCTTTGAAATAAACAGAAACTGCACAAGGACCCAGTATAAGAGCACATACTCAGGTCTCCCACTGAAAACAATATTTTTGTTGTGTTTTCTAAGATGATTTATATTTTTTTAAAGTTTAAGGAATCTCTGGTTTGCATATTTAAGTAATTTATACTTTTATATATTTTCACACATCATATGCATATATCAAGGAAAGTCTTCCAATTGTCCACAACTATATCCTACATTACTGCAGTCTATTTGCTTAAAAGTTGATAAAGTCAAAAAGTATCGTAGGAGAGCACTTACTCTTCCAATTTTTTAAAAAATATATCTTTTTTTGCAAGTGTTTTGAAAACAGATATTCTTAGTTTCTCCTTGTGGTTTGTTCTGTTTGTAATTGTATTGTTTACTTCAATGTATCTTTTTTCTTTCACAAAACTGAAGAATTAAAAAATGATCTGAGCACAGCTCATTTGTTTAAAATAGGAATATTCACTAATCAAGAATAACAGCAATACCATTATGATGAAAAATAATAATTATTTCTAATAAATAACACAAATAAAAATTGAAAGCGGTGGTGAAAGAAGCCCAAAGTGATCACAGTGTGATAAGTTCCCTCTGTGCTATTCCAGAACACCTTGAAGAGCACCTGAACAACCACAGAAATTACCATCAAACAACAAAAAGCAGCTTTATTCGGAACACCTTACGTCTTGCAACAATATTTATAAAGCAAAATAGGATGAAATTCAGATATCCTTGGGAAGGACTCGATGTCTGGATAAAACAAACCAGTCAATAACATCTAGCTGACTGTTTGAAAATCTAATAATAAATTATGATGATGTTCAATTGGATAAACTTACAAAGGGAGTTATAAGTTTAGTTCTTTCTAGATAATTAAAAAATGCACATATTCAGAGCTCTTTTGGTCTTAACTCCTCCTGCCCAGCTCCCTCCCTCACCACATCTCCTCCACACCCTCTCTACACCTTCTCTCACCTCTTCCCCCACCAGAATGCTTCCTCCTCACATCTCACTCATCTCTCAAAAAAACCCAACAACTTATAGGTCCATCCTTGTTATACACAGATTTTTTTTGTACACAGATTTGACTCAACACAAATGGCCACTGCAAATCACAATGTTAAAAAACAGCTTTTCTACTGTTGTAGAGAGGCAGTCATGCAAAGAATCATTCTATTTTTCAGCCCCAGAATCAAACCCCTGCAGATATGAAGGTTCTACCTTATTCCATTAGGGCTGTGGGTAGCGCAAGCGGTTAAGACGCTGTGCCTGTTAACCAGCAGGCCAGGGTTCGAGACCCGGGTCGGCCCCACAAGACAGGGTGAGCTCCTATCCTTAACCCAGCTCTGCGACGCAGCTGGATCCAATCGTATCGGCTCTGCCTTTCCATTGGACTAATTCAGTGGTGTGGAGAGGGGGGATTTGCTGCTTGGGTAACAGCCTATCCTCCATAACAATCCAACCCAGGCTTTCGTGCTTCACATGCAGCACCAAGCACGATACCGTAGTCTTTCAAGACTGACGGAGGCCCGCTTTTTAATTCCATTAGGCACAGTAAAGGAGCAAAAAACCTCAAAGTGGAACTTAAAACCTATTTTCCCACTGTTTCCTTTATACACTGATTTTTTTTATCCATGGAAGATTCTAGAATGGAACCCTAGTGGTTAACAAGAGACACCTGTAGTTCAACGAGGTGTCTGAAAGTGCCCCATACAAGCAGTTGTTAACACTGTCACCCCCTTGATGGGAGATGATTATAAGTAAAAGGCATGTAAAAGCAGAATAAACAATATATTGAATAAATAAATTCTTATTTAGCTGTGAATAAACTACATAGGATTATAATAATATGTATAAAATGGAATATAATATGCAGAGTTAAATAATATTGAACTTAATTTTCCTGAACAATCATAAGCTAAGGGAATAAACTGATTAAAAAAATCAATTACATGATTCTTGAGTTTTGGTTTTTTAAAGCTATAGGCTACAATCCTAAAGACACTTTCCTGGGAGTAAGACCCATTGAACACATTGGGGCTTACTTTGGAGTAGACATGGTTAGGATTGTGCTGAAAGTTACAGATTTCAGTGGTAAGCCTTTACAAAAGTGACTCTAAGAAAATAAAGTCAAGCAGTAAATTCAAGGGTGTCTGAATTTGACAAAAATCTTTGCTGGCCTTCTGTGCTCAAACTTAGATGTACCAAGATGCTGATGTTTGCTGTTGAATGAACTTCTTAATTATCATATAAGCGAATCAGACTTTCATGAGGTTGTTTTATAAGAACAAATACGCATTTCTGACTCCATTCCAAGCAGAGCGGCTTTTGTTCCCATCTTTGGGGATTGCTTCCCCCACCACAATTACGATTGAGTTATTTATTCTAGGCTTATTATCATGCTTGTCAACCCAATCCAATCATCTCATAAAAGCTATCTCCTGTTGCTAAATTTTCAACCTAGTTCTCCTTGCTGTACTTTGTCAAAGTGATTAAACTTGCTTTCCAAATCTCTGGTTATGTTCAACATTTTATAATCTATTTTCTATCTAAAATGTCAAACATTTATCTATGAAGATCGAGCCTTTAGTTTTGAACAGACCGTGTAGGAGTTTAATAATATTAAACTTAATTTTCCTGAGCTCTCTTAAGCTAAGGGAGGAATGGGGAATTTTGGTGATAATTTTACTTATCATTTCAGCTCTAGCTAATCCTATTACACTAGAGACACCAACCTGGTAGTATAACTCACAACACAATCCAATCCATGTCTCTTTAGAAGTAAACTCCACTATACTCAGTGGGGCTTACAATCAGCAAAGTGTGTATAGGATTTCAGCCTGAAATCTGAATAAGCATGGGTATAAGAATTAATCCCAGTAGTCACTGATTCAAATGTTGCCTGTATTCTTCACAAAGGGCACAATCCTATGCATGTCTACTTAGAAGTAAGACAGCGTAACCATAAGTCCTCTTTTCCCAGGACATCTTCTCTTTTATAGCCTTGTGTCCTGGAAGTAGGCTTACCATAATTCCCTTCCACAAAACAGGGACAGTACAAAACCACTAAAAACTGGGACAAAACTGGGTCAGAACCTTCAGGGTAGGGCACAATTCTGTGCAAGTCTACTCAGAAGTAAGTCCCATTATAGTGAATGGGGCTTACTCCTAGGAACAATGAGCCTCTATGGGTGCTTCCCTGCCTGGTCCCCTCTCACCTGGAGTGACAACTGGGGAGAGCCCTCTTGGGCTTACTCACACACACACCACCACCACCACCACCACACCCATACCTCTTCTCCTCTCTCTGGCTCGGTCCTGATCCGGCATGTGGACCTATCAGTACAAGTCAGGACTCCCCAAAACAGAAATGTCCTGGTTTTTCCAGGTAAATGGCAACCCTATCTGGAAGAAAATCTTCACTGTCCCCCTTTTTGTAATTCTTGTACAAAACAGCCTTCTTGTAATTCATAAATTATATGAATTTATGTAATTGTTTTAATAAATTATGGCTACAATCCAGAGTAACTACAGGACCTTTTACACCGACATAATTACGGTGCCACCTATGGGAAACCTATGGGAAATGCATAGAGCAATCCAGAGTAAGTGCTCTTATGTCTTCCCGTCGTTACTCTGGATTGTAGGGCAAATGTAATATATTATGTATATGTGATGAATTATATTTAATAGTTTTAAATATAATAATAAGTAATTTTGACTGCAATCCTAATCCCAGGTTAGGCCAGCATAAGCCCAAGTACAAGTGCTGACCTTGGGGCCTCAGAAAAGTACAGTAAGACACTTCAGTGCCACTCTTGAAGAGTCAGGCCAGTGCACAAGCATGAGCTTGACTCCCTACATCACTGCAGGAATGGGAATACCAGTGAGTTGTGCCACCCTAGGTTAACTGCACCCATAGTATTTGAAATAACTACATGACAGCAATATACATGAGTATTTGAGCTTTTATTTTTGTTATGTCCTACATGTCCTTGTTCTCTTTGTGGTTATGACATCTGGTCATTTGGTGTAAGATCCATTATGTCCAATAGGTCTTACTCCGAGGAAAGAGTGCATAGGATGCAGCCTCACCTCTCTCACCCCTGTCTGCACTGTGGGGATAAAATTATATTGGGTTAGTGGAAGGACTACTCAGAAAATGTATGTGAAAGTGTTTTAAATAATCAGAATGCACTATATAAAAATGCTATTAGCCTAGTACTTATCCCAATTCATTCATTCCACATTTCTATCAAAAAATATCATTAATGGATGCATTTAAGAGCAGCCAACTATAATCCTAACCCTAACCCAAACGGGCACCTCTGGGATCCCTATACCTATAATTACAAATAATATCTGCATGGTGACCACCCCCACTTTTATTTCTAGAAGAAGCACTGATCATCCATAATTTAGAGATTGTGATTTGGTAGCAATAAGAGAAATGAAAAAATAAAAAACTACAGAAATTGGCAAGTAGGAAGTTCTTAAATACTGATCACTGCAAAATATTATGGGCACAATTCAGGTAGAATTACAGTCTAGTCCTACGCGGGGCCAGCCTTAAGAGCTGCAGTGCCAATCCAAAAATTTTTTGTAAGGACCCCAGTGGCACGGTTGCCATCAGTGATGGCACTGCTACCAGGGGACCCAATTTTAAGCCAGTCAGACCCAGGGAGAACCATCCAGCAGAAATGCTCAGCTTATTGTGCACTACTTGTGATACCTTGGCATGGAAGATCCCATGCCAAAGCATCAGCTGAAGAGAGATATGCCAGCTGTGGGCACTCTGCTTGCCACCCCAGTATAGAGACAAGGTATAGAACTCATTTTGGCCAAATTGCCCTAAGGGCAATGATCCTGATCAGTGCTCCTGATCCTGATGATATGAGCTCATTGTTCTGGTTTATAGCTGGGTACACCTGTACAATGAAGGAGGAGGGGAACCTTTCAAATCAAAATTAGTTATGACTGAAAGTTATTAAAGTAGCCTTGTTTGCATCCTTAGCAGCCAAGATTCATTCTCAAATTCCTGAAGATACGTTGTTAGATAAGTCTGTGCTACAGTCTAATAAATGACCACATAATATGCAGTGGATGCAGAGTAGTCTTATGGCCATCTCTGCATGTCTATGATATAAGGCAATACTGTCTGTTCAGTAAAGCAAGATATTGATCTGATAGATGTTGAACAGAATATTCAATACTGAATATATTAAGATATTGAATATACTTTGACGATATTGATTTGAAGATTTGAAGTTATTGAACCGTCTCTCCATTTAAGCTATCATCTTGCTCACCAGCCTATTCCAAAAACGATTGTGATCACACTACAAGGAAGTTTTACACAACACCAACTAAACAACTAAACTAAACAGGATCTGAGAAAAGGAAGCCCCTGACTTTATGTTGACCAGGGTCTTCCTCCTAGTTTAATGGAGACCATGGAACAATCCATTCTACTGTACTAGACCATCACATCCCACTGAAAGGGACAGAATTCGCTTCCATTCAAATATATTGTATATGTTAAAAAGAAGCTGTGGCATGAGTCTGAACCAGTCCCTATTTGGATTTTCCAATGCATCCTGTTACGCGTACTGATTAGATAAATCTTAAAACCTTTGCTTTCAAGCAAATGTGCCCGGAATTGCAGCCTTACTTGCAGGTTAATTCTATCCTTAACTTGCTGCCTTATCCTTAATCATTTCCATAGACTTCCTGCATAATTTTGTGCACATCGAAGTAATTACATTGAGTTCCATGAGAACTACTCCCAGGTAAGAGTGTAAAAAACTACAGCCTGACTTTACAGCAATGTCCCAACCTGCACGGGGTTCTAGTGGGATAAATGTATTAGGAACGCAATGCGGCCCAATCCTAAACCCAGTGGTGTCCCCCAGAGGGCATCCTCAGATCTCTGCCTGGTTTTGAGGGAGGAAAGTAGACACAAGGGGGTTCATATCACATTATACAGCTTGGGAGGGAGGTTAGGATTTGGCGGCAGTCTGCCATCTCTGCAGCCTCCCTCTGTCTCATGTCTCCATTGTCCCCCCAAGAAGTCTTACTGCCAGCTGGTTCTGGAGGAATGCTGGCCAGCTGAGTGACACTGGCCCAACCTTATGCCCATTCCTCCCCTGATGCCATGGATATGCCTTTCTGCATATCAATCAATCAATCAATCAATCAATCAACAGTATTTATATACCACTTTTAACAAAATGTTCACAAAGCAGTTTACAGAGAAAATGAATAGCTAATGGCTAACAGATCCCTGCCCCAAAAGAGCTCACAATCTAAAAAGAGGCAAAATGGCACACCAACAGTGTTTTGACAAGTGACAAGACATACTGCATCGCTGGTGAGGGACTCCAGTTCCCAAATGCCCTACTAATAATGACCTTCACCCAAATTCCCATGGCACATGCATATCATTCGTGGCACATCAGTGTGTCTTGGCACAGTGGTTGAAAATGGCTGTCCGATAGACTGATTTCAAAGGAATTCATGTGGAAGTAAATTGCAAGAACAGCAATCAAATGATTTTTAAATGTAAATTTCAAAAACATAGCCGTGTTTTCTTTTTTTCTATTAAAATTGCGGCTCAAACATTATGATCTTTATTCAGATTCAACAAATGTCTAACTCTCCCAATGAAATAGATGGGATCAGGACAGGACTCTAAATCTGTGGCTAACCTTTGGGTGCTTCCCTATGAGTTTGAGAGGTGTTGCTAAGAGTGGGTGTAAAGCACTAGGTTTTGCAGGGAGCATCACCACAGTGTGCAGGTGTCCCTTTCCTACTTTGGAGCCATTCCAGATACTGGGAGCAAATGAAGGGGAGTGACAGGGGACACCTGCACACTGATGTGCAGGTGATGAGGCTTCCTACAAAATCTAATGCTTTGCACCCTCTCTAGGTATGCCACTGGGCTGACTTTTTAGACGACTGCATAGGGTTGTGCTGCAAAGTCCTTTCTGTTCATCGCATTAATTTACTTCTATACTTAGCTGGGACTTACTGGGTTCAGCTGGGACTTACTACAAACTAGTCCTGTGTAGTAAACCTTTGGCACTACTCACTCCTCCCTTTTAAGAGGTTTGCTTGTTATGAGCCGGGAACACCACTCATTCAGCCCCAACAAGTGTGAAGACTTCAGCCCAGGCATAGCACCCCTGATGTCTCAGGACTGCATATGTCAGCAAAGCCACAAAATATTGTACAAGCTCAGCATAGTGATGGCAGTGAAATCTGCAGGGTGGATGTTGGTGCTTTCCATTTCCAAAGATAGATGATCTAGCCAGAGCCTGAAATTAGGCTCTGAATTAGGAAGGAAGGAAGGAACAGGATGCCAATGTCCTTTTTTGTCCAACATGTCCTCTTTTTTAGCCATGTGTCCTGGAAAAAAAATCTTCATTGTCTTCCTTTTCCTTGTAAGCAGGCAGCATGTAGCCTCCTTGTAATTCACAAACTCTATGTAATAAATTTTATATGTCATAGTTTTTGTAATATAATTATGTTTTATATATATATATATATATATATATATATATATATATATATATATATATATATATAACATAATTGACAGCTTATATAATAATAAGCAATATACTGTCATATGAAAACAATCTATATGAATGTTTTTAGCTTTTTTGTCATATTCTACATTTTTCTTGGGAGTCCTAAATTTTGGGAGGCCTTGTCCTCTTTTATTTGCGTTGTTACCTGACTTGAGTAATAATTTATCTGGGAGTAAATCCCATTTATTCTAATGGGATTTACTTGTGAGTAGACATGCTTAGAATTGGGCTTTACATGCTAGGAATGACCTCTCTGTGTTGGGACTGGGAACAATTAGATATTTTATTTTCTCTGTAAATCGCTTTGTGAACTTTTTTTTGTTGAAAAGTGGTATATAAATATTGATTGATTAATTAATTGATTATAAGAAGGAAGTAGAAGGGAATGGTGGAGAAAAGAAGGAACTTCTCCCCCCTCCCCTCCAACTGGAAAGGATTCCAGATGCACATCAAAACACTACCCTTGCAAATCTCACTCTTTTTTGGGGGGGGGGATCCCTGCCTAGAATCCAGGCAATGAAGAACAAAACCATCTGGGCTCAAGGGACCTGATTTCCAAATATTTTGGGGGCAGTGGCATAGCTACTGGGTGTGCAAAGCTGTAAGTTTTGTAAGGAGCCTATGGGCAGGAGGAGAGGAGAAAAAGAAATAATAATAATAATAATAATAATAATAATAATAATAATAATAATAATAATAATAATAATAATAATGGTCACCCTGAGCCTTATTATTATTATTATTATCATCATCACCATCATCATCATCACCATCCATAAATACACAGCGAACAATTTCATGCTGGTTTCATTCACATCACCAGTTGGACCCTTCCCAAGAGTGTGGTGTACTGTGTGGTGTAGCGGCGTATAATTCGTGCTGATCCCAGAAGAGCGGCTTTCTGCAGTTGGCAGAGTGATATTTTATCAATGCCAATAGTTTTCAGGTGCCTGCCAAGGTCTTTGGGCACTGCACCCAGTGTGCCAATTACCACTGGAACCATTATTATTATTATTATTATTATTATTATTATTATTATTATTATTATTATTATTATTAAGTGAAATAGTACATCATCATCATCATCAGAAGAAGAAGAAGAAGTCTGCAAAGCTCAGGGTGAGTATCCTACCAACTACAAGATGATGGAAGGGGAGAGTGTGAATCCACTCCTAAAACTGCAAGTCGCTGCATACTTTCCTGAGAGTAAACCTCACTGAAGACAATGGGACTTACTTTTAAGTAGACAAGCATTAGCTTGTGTGCTGCCATTGCATCCTTATTCCTCTGTGTCTCTTTCTGCCCTGCTCCTTGGGAGCAACTTTTATTGGTCCTGAGACATGGTGATCATGTGTCCTCTTTTTCCAGGACATGTCCTCTTTTTCAGATTTGTTTCCTGGAAAAAATCTTTATTGTCCTCCTTTTCCTTAGAAGCAGGCAACATTTTGCCTTCTTAATAAATTATGAGCACAAGCATAACCATGTCTACTCACAAGTACCACTGTGTCCAATGCATCTTACTCCCAGTTCAGTGTCTTTAGACTGCATCAGAAATTTAGTAAATTATATGTAATAGTTTTAAATTTAACAGTAAGCAATATACTATTTAAATAAACCACATGAAAACAATCTATTTTTTTTTTGCTTTTATTTTGGCAAGTTCTACGTTTTTCTTGGGTGTCCTACATTGGGGGTGTTGTCCTCTTTTTGTGATTATAACATCTGGTCACCCTGGGCTTTCCCCTCTGGCTCCTGCTACGTCATAACTGCAAAAAGAGGACAGGACCCCCAAAATGTAGGACCCCCAAGAAAAATATAGGACAAGACAAAATAAATGCTAAAAACGCTAATAAACGAGGCTGCAATCCTAAAGACACTTTCCTGGGAGTAAGACCCATTGAATACAATGTGGCTTACTTTTGAGTAGACATGGTTAGGATTGTAATCTAAAAACACTTTCATGTAATTAATTTAAACACCAAATTACATTTCATTAAATTTAAAACTATGACGTATTATAATAAAAATGTTAAATAATTTTTAATGATACAGTTTTAATAAAACTATGACATGTATAGCCCAATCCTAACCATGCCTGCTCAGAAGTAAGCCCCATTGTGTTGAGTGGATCTTACTCCCAGGAATATTTAGGATTGCATGTATTTAGGATTGCAGCCATAATTTAATATATGTATGAATTACAAGAAGACTGCCTACTTCCTGCTCACAAGAAAAAGGACAATGAAGATTATTTTTCCAGGACACAAGCCTAAAAAAAGAGGGCATGAACTGGAAAAATAGGACTCCCAAGTCAATACATTGACAGCGATCCTGCTCAGAAGTATCTCCCATGATGTTCAATGGAGCTTAACTTTCAGTAAAGGACTGGATGGTGAGGGGGAGACTTCAGACCAGAGGTGAGTGGAAGAGGCAGAAAGGGATGGATGGAGCAGTGAACCCAGGGCTGTTAACCCTAAATGTGTTGTTTAGGAAAGGCTGTCATCACTTCTATGTGCCATCACAGAGCTGCACACATGGGATGTGATCTGAAGTCAGGAACTCCTTTATACTTTATACTCCTTGGTCCCAAGGAATTAAAGTGTTATATTATCCACACTTAGCTGGGAGGAAGCCCCAGTGACTATAAAGGGACTTACATCTGAGTAGACATGCATAGGATTGGGATCTCAGGCTGGAATCCCATCCACACATTCCAGGGAGGAAGCTCCATTGACTATAAAAGGACTGATTTCTGATTAAGACATATGCATAGGATGGGACTCTAAGGCAGCAATGCTATCCACATTTTCCAGTGAGTAAGATCCACTGACTACAATGGGACTTGCTTCTGAGTAGACATGCATATAGGATTGGGCTCTAAGCTTGCAGCACTTAATTGGTCCAGGCATGGTTATCCTGGAACATCCCAGGATAGGAAGGCGGCTGCTATGTCTCCTTATTAAATTTAAATTATTACAAGCAGTCTTCAATCCTCTTCACACTTTCCTGAAAGTAAGTCCCATTGAACATAATGGGACTTACTTCTGAGCAGACATGCATAGCATTGCAGTGATACTTTATTACATCTAATTTCTTAATTACCTGACAGTGACATGCTGCCTGCCCACAAGGAAAAGGAGGACAATGAAGTTTCCTTTCCCCCCCGCCCCCCCCCCCGCCTCCACATAAGGCTAAGAATGAGGACATGTCCTAGAAAAAAGATATGGTCACCCTGCAAGTAAAGGAAATTTAGTTCAGTTGGAAGCAAGCCTGCCAAGCATAAATTGCCTTAGGATCCAGTTGCTGAGATTCTTTCACAGCCTAGGGATGAAATCCTATATGCACTTTCCTATATAAACTCCATTGAAGACTATGCGGATTATGTCTGAGTAGACCAGTATAGGATTGTGCCCTAAGACTGCAGTCTGGCCAAAGCTAAGCACTTTTAAGTTCTATTGCTATCAACAGAAAAACTACACCGAAGCTGGAGGCACCAGACCTATATTGTACCTATTTGGGGGAATAAATCCCATTGAATTCAGTGCGCCTTTCTTCTGCGTAAACATGCACAGGATCAGATGCAACAATCTTCAGTTAAAGTGGATGAAGTTGCCTCTCCTGGTATGTTGTTAAAATTACTGGATATAAAGAAATTAGTGGCGTTTGGATGTAAGTTTTGCTAGATTTCATTCAAGGTTGGTTAAACGCAGATACTCAGAGTCTACTCCAGTACAGTATATGCGCAGCAATAATATTTGTATCAAATAGGTAAATGAACATTAAATATAAAATACCAAATAAGACTAGAAAGAGTATCTAAATTCTGAATCAGAGAGAAAAAATAGTTGTGATGATTGCTAACTAACCCGTTACTAACTAACCAAGATGCTAACGAACGTATTTGGGTTGTGAGAGGAGATGTTCGATCCAAATAATAGCTGTTATGAGCTGGCATGAGAGATTGTGAATATGCCAGGACATTCTGCAGTGCCAGTTTCCTTCTTTTAGAGATGGACAGACCACAAACTGCATCAAATGTAAGTCTTATTGCAGATTTTCAGGAAAAAACAAAATGCATTCATAACAGGTCCTTTCCTTGTGGTTTTGAGGCATATAAAACTCTTGGTCAGGTTGGTTCTATATTCAAAATACTTTTAATTGGCAAAAGTCTTGCTCAGCTTTGTTTGCAGACTGTTGGAGAATTAAAATAGTAAGTGAATTAGTCCTCACACTGCTGGTTTTTGTAACATTATTCATAGTTAAAATAGTATAAAATAGTATAAAATGACATTGCAAACTGTGGGAGAATTAAAATAGTAAGTGAATTAGTCCCTCCTTGCTTGTTTTTTGTAACATTATTTAAAAATAGTATAAAATGACATACTGGCCTAAAATTCCAAAACAATTGTTGTTGTGACATTTTCTCACTTTGTTTTATAACTCAGTGCAAAGATCATCTCTGAATTATCGGTAAGTAGGCTTTTGCCATTGGATGTTCAATGTACAGCAGGAACCGCTGTGTATCTATTAAGAAGTACCATTGTATTCAGTGAGACAGTGCAATCCTAACCATGTCTAACCATGGATAAACCTAAGCCTAACCATGTAAGCCTAACCATGTAAGCCTAACCTAAGCCTAACTACTCAAAAGTAAGTAAGTGTTCAGTGGGTCTTACTCCCAGGAAAGTGACTTTAGGATTGCACTCCCAGAAAGGAGTGTATAGGATTATAGCCTTCGCATGTTAAGGATTACAGTGGTATCCTTATTTCATTAATAATAAAACTGTAAGTAATAATGAATTAATAAGTAATGAAATAATGAAGTAATGAAATAATAAGTAATACATATGCAGGCAAGCTTTCAAGGTAGACAGAAATCTTCATTAGGCAGAAGAACGACGATGATGGTGATGATGATGATGATGATGATGATGATGATGATGATGATGATGATGGAGAACTCAGACAATATTTCTGAGTTCATCTGTGAGAGAGGAAGATGAAGGGAAGGGTGGCTTTCCCGCTTCCTTAGCATTAAGCAGAAAAGTGCACATTTTCTTAGCAATAAGCCTGGCTTAGCACAGTGGGGCTTACTCTTGAGAAGGCAAGCCTTGGATGGTGCTGCGAGGAGCTCTGCAGGTTGCACTGCTTGGTCCCACCCAAGGTGCCAGGACAGAAGCCCTTCCTTCTTCAGGCAATTCAGAGAAGCAGATCTGCTCTTAGTTATGGCGCGATCAAGATTAATCTTCCTGACCCAATTAACAGTTTCATAAAAGCTGTTTGTACTTAGTTCCACAAAAACAAAACGCCTTAATTTATGACCACCTCCACTTTCTTCCCAGCTGACAATGAACTGGCTTCCATTCCAGCAACTTCATTCTGCTCACATCAAATACTTGCCAACTCACAGGCTCATGTTCGAATGGGGGCAACACACATACCACTCAATTAAGGCCTATTAAATGCTGTGGAACCTGAAGTATGCACAGTGCTGTACTGGAAAAAAAATATTACCTTATACAAAGAGGGTTATTACATTAGAGGAGAAGACTTTTCACTTACAGCCTGTGCAATCCTATCCATGTCTACTCAAAAGTAACTCCCACTGTGTTCAATGTGTCTTACTCCCAGGAAAGTGTCTTTAAGATTGCAGCCATCATCAGAAATGCATTTACTTGAAAGTAAGGCTGCAATCCTATACAAATATACCGGGGAGTAAGTCCCATTGACATGTACAGTACATGCCTGTGCTTGTCTACTCAGAAGTAAGGCCCATTGTCTTCAGTATACCAGCTCTCGGGAAATATACATTGCCACCACAGTCACCTTAAAATGCCTAGATCTTTCTTCCATCTTCATCTTTCATTTTGACTATTTTATTTCATTCTCAAATTTAAATTTTGCTTTAGCTGCTCTGTCTCAGGGGAGTGATCCAGAGAGTAACAAATTTTTTACTCGAGTATCATTTGGAATGGCTTCACTTTGCTCATTAGATTTTATTGAATTGGGGCAAAGAAAGGGGTTTAGGTGCAATCCTAACCATGTCTACTCAAAAGTGAGTCCCACTGTGTTCTATGGGTCTTATCCCCAGGAAAGCGTCTTTAGGATTGCACCCTAAGTCCTTCCACACAGAGACAAATGGATGATAATGTCACCCCTGTAGTATTATGTACAGTTCCTGTTGTCACATCTTAAAAAAGAAAAAGAGGAAATAAAAAGGTGCAAAAGAGATCAACCAAAATGATTACCAAAATGATTCCTTCTTTAAGAGGAAAGAAACCACTTAAGTTCCTCAATCTAAAAAGAAGATGTCTGAGGAAGGGGGACATATTTAAGACATACTGGCTGCAGTCCTAAACACACTTTCCTGGGAGCAGGCGCCATTGAATACCATAGGATTTACTTTTGTGTAGACATGCTTAGGATTGCACTGAAAACTATGCAAGTGGGAAAAACACCAGAACCTGAAGACATCCACTAAAATTGAATGTTGGGAGAGTTAGAACTGAGTCACAGACCCCCAAAAATTATTTATGTGGAGTTCTGTGGATGTCTTTGCCACACAATGGCTGTAATCCTATAAACACTTTCCTGAGAGTAAGTCCCATAGAACACAATGAACTTACTTCAGAGTAGACATGCTTAGGATTGCACCAGATGGCCTTTAGTGGAGATGAATACTGTAGATTGATACTGTAAAGATGTATACTGTACATTTAGCGGAGATGTATACTGTAGATACAGATAAATATTGTAGATAGATAGATAGATAGATAGATAGATAGATAGATAGATAGATAGATAGATAGATAGATAGATAGATAGATAGATAGATAGATAGATAGATAGATAGATGGGCAGTTTTCTGGGCAGTTTCACTGGGCAGTTTTCAGGAATAAAAGTCCATCACATGGGATACAGTCCTAAAGACACTTTCCTGGGAGTAAAACGCATTGAACACAATTGGGCTTACTTTTGAGTAGAGATGGTTAGGATTGTGCTCATTATGCAGATGTGCAACCTGGAAGTAGGTTACTTCAGAATGCCAGACGCAGGGGAGGGCATCAGGATGGAGGTCTCTTATCTTGTGTCCTCCCTGAGCCATCTGTGGTGGGCCACCATGATTTACAGAAAGCTGGACTAGATGGGCCTTTGGTGTGATCCAGTGAAGCTCTTATGTTCTCAGACAAATTTGTGACCCTAGACATAGACAGCTAATGAAGTCATGGAAGTAATCCAAGCAATTGCTGACCAAGGATAAAATGATAATTCATTTGTAGATCTAGGAGGAAAAGACACACTGTGAGAATCACTCAGCCTTTGTCCAGAACCTGTCTTGAGTCTTGCCAAAGGAACTTGGCAGGTTGCGTTGGGAGACATTGTGTACTCGGGATAAGGCAAAGTGTGTGTGTGGTGCAAAAGAGAGTACTGTACTTTTACTAGCAACTGCCAAACTCAAGAAGATGTTCTGCATTAAGGAACTGAAACATTTTCCCCAGTGGTCCAGATAAGCAAGTATGGAGAAAAACGCACAAAGATTTCCGCTTATTAACCACAAATATCAGTTTTCTAACAAACGGAGGAAGGAGGCACCCTTGACAGCTATTTTATATTCGGCTCTTTTATTTTGAAGAATCCTGGCCTGGTGTATGGTATGGAAAGGAAATTTCTTAACTCCTTTTCCTCTAGTGCAAAACTGAGAATTTAGGGGAAAGTGTTATTTTTAATAGCACTGATTCCTACTAGTCCAGAGTGGATTGAGGAGTACTGATAATTGGTAATTAAAGAATGCACTCATTGATTTATTGGTGTGGCCGAATTCACAAACAGCTTCATGTTTCCCTGTGGCCACTTCCTTCTGGTTCCACATGTTATTCTGCAATGATCGCAGGCGCACACGTGCACAGAAACACATACAAGAGGCATTGAACATAACGGGGCTTACTTTTGAGTAGATATGGTTAGGATTGTGCTCTACGTTACATTTTAATCACAATATAGTCAACTGTTAAACTAAATACTGACCAATACTTATAATAAAATACCTGTATTTACTTGAATCTAATGCACCATCAAATATAATGCGCACCTCAATTTTGAAGGATTGTGCTCTAAGCCCTTCTCTCTTGGAGAAATGGGTTGCCGCAATCTTGTTCAGGCATCAAACGCATGGGAAGGACCAACAACAACTCCGTTATAATTTTACCCCATAACTCTCAGGCACAGGATGGCAGACGTGTTCATTGCAGAGACTTCCTCTACCCCAGGTCTGATCTTCTCCATGTTCTCCAAGCCAACACCTTGTGGAGCACCAACAGACCAACCCAGCTGTACAAATGTCTCCCCTAAGCCTAATGCTGCAAACCTAAAGACACTTTCCTGAGTGTAAGACCCATTGAACACAGTGGGGCTTACTTTTGAGTAGACATCAACAGTTCTAGACAACACCCAAATGGACAGGAGGAAGAATTCCTCTTAAGGGGAAACTACGGCCTGGAGTTTTTACTTCTCATTAATTCACACTTCCAAATTTTGAGAGTCACCCTTGGTATTAGTGTCCAGTTTCCACGCCACGTCACATATATATGAAAATATAAAGTTCACCATGCAGGACTGAGAAAAGGGGATGGGTAGGGTTTTAGGGTACAGAAGGAATGAGAAGAAGAGGAAGAGCAGCAACCCGAGGAAGAAGAGGAAGACCAGTCTCCAGATGATTACGATAATTATGAAGTCTGCAATCCTATGCATATCTGAAGTAAACCCCACTAAGTTCAGTGGGGCTTACTCCCAGGAATGTTCACTTAGGAATACAGAAGTCTATGACCTCTCCAGGCTTAAGATCTTCCTACAGACTGTATATCCATCAAAAAGCCATGGCTCCAGACTGAGCCAAGGTCTCTAGTAGTAGTAGTAGTAGTAGTAGTAGTAGTAGTAGTAGTATTGTACCTTAAGCAGTTCATCCCAAGCACTGCTAATTGTAACCACCCCTTGCTAAAGAATATTGGCAGCCAAATGACTGCCAATAAAAGATTTACATTTTACTGTCATGTCCTACTTGAGTGGTTTTAGCTTTAATTTTGTCCTACATTTTTCTTGGGTATCCTCCCTTTTGGGGAAGGGTCATTTTCATCTTTTTTATGGTTATGACATAGCACACTCCTAACCATATCTACTCAAATGTAAGCCCCATTGTGTTCAATGGGTCTTACTCCCAGGAAAGTGTCTTTAGGATTGTCACCCTACTTTATCAGTAAAATGAGATCATGCTTTTTAGGTAAATGACAACCCGGTCTAAGGCTGCAATCCTATCTATATTTTCATGGGAGTAAGGCCCACTGACTCTAACAGGACTTACTTCTGAGTAGACATGCAGAGGATTGGGCTCTCAAGCTGCAAGCTTGTACAATGACTCAATAGTAAATGCTACTGAATTGAGTGGGATCTTTTACCTCCAAATAGACAGGCATAAAACTGTGCTGTAAGTAAGAATGGAAGCAGAAGCCCCTTCAGGGTGACCATAAGTCATAACCTGAAAAGACGACAAGGCCCCCCAATGAAGGACACTCAAGAAAAATGTAGGACTAGACAAAATAAAAACTAAAATCACTCACATATACTGCTTTGATGTGGTGAATCTATCTATCTATCTGTCTGTCTGTCTGTCTGTCTGTCTGTCTGTCTGTCTGTCTGTCTGCAGTATTTATATACTATCTACAGTATTTATATATGTATCTATCTACAGTATTTATATAAAGAAAAAGCAGGCCTCCATCAGTGTTGAAAGACTATGGTATCATGCTTGGCGCTGCATATGCTGCATGTGAAGCACGAAAGCCTGGGTTGGACTGTTATGGAGAATAGGCTGTTACCCAAGCAGCAGATCCCCCTCTCCACTATCTATTTACTGTATCTGTCTACAGTATTTATATATTATCTATGTGTGTATCTATCTATCTATCTATCTATCTATCTATCTATCTATCTATCTATCTATCTATCTATCTATCTACCTACCTACCTACCTACCTACAATATCTATCTATCTATCTATCTATCTATCTATCTATCTATCTATCTACAGTATTTATATATTATCTATGTATCTATCTACAATATGTACTATCCATCTACTGTATCTATCTACAGTATTTATATATTATCTATGTATGTATCTATCTACTGTATACTATACTATCTATCTATCTATCTACCTACCTACCTACCTACAATATTTATATACTATCTATCTATCTACAGTATTTATATACTGTCTACAGTATTTATATATTATGTATCTATCTATTGTATTCTATCTATGTATCTATCTACAATATGTACTATCCATCTACTGTATCTATCTACAGTATTTATATATTATCTATGTATGTATCTACTTTATACTATCTATCTATGATTTATATACTGCTTTTCAACTATTGCTTAATATTAAGGTCATTACATATCATTACATACCAATTTAGTACAAAAAGTTTATCAGTTCCAAGAAGGATCCAGAAAAAGGAAACGAAGAACAGTGAAGACTATTTTTTCCAAGCTAAAAAAGAGGGCACGTCCAGGGAAAAGAGGCCATCTGGTCACCCTGGCCTCCTTCTCACCCCCCGAGATGGGAACTTTCTTGGGGTTTCGAGGGGGGAGATCTGACGGGGAAAGGGCCCGATTCGGTGGAAGCTGAAAGGAGGGGCGCCCTGTCGAGCTTTCCTCTCCTCTCCTCCCGGCCGGCGAGCCCGAGACGACTCCGTCCAATGCATCGCTGGTGGACGAGCGGGAAGAGAGACTGAGCAGGGCTGGCAGCCCCGTCGGGGAAGCCCCCTCGAGTCTTCCGTCGGAGCGCCGCACCTTCCCCGCTGGCCCTTCACGCACGCCCGGGGGTGGGGGGGAAGCGGGCAGGGTCCGCGGGGAGCAGAGCCGTCGAGGCACTTCCCCGAGGGTTGATCGAGGGGTGGATGGCCCGACGTGAGACAGGCTTTCTGGGACTCATCCCCGTGGAAAGTGCAGCCAGTTTGTGCCCTCCGCATTTCACGGCTGGGGCTGGAACAGGATCGCTCCCCCCGACGGGAGACTGCAGCGAGAGCCTTCAGGTCTTGAGGTCCGCCCTGCCTTGGTGCGGAGGTGGACCAAGCCTCGTCCGCTCAATCGCCCGGATCGACTGCCCTCTCAGTCTCGGATCGACTGCCCTCTCTGTCCCTCGAGGGGGCAGGAGCCTAACGGGGGGCTGTGAGAAGTGGTAGGCAGGGCATCCTATCCACACTTTCCTGGGAGGAAGCCCCATTGACTTGAAGGGACTTACGTCTGAGTAGACGACCATAGGATGGGACTGCAAGGCTGCAATCCTATCCACACTTTCCTCGGAGGAAGCCCCATTGATTAGAATTGGACTTACTCCTGAGGAGACCTGCAGATGAGAGGCTCTGAGGTTGCCATCCCTTCCACACTTTCCTGGGAGGAAGCCCCACTGACACTTTGAAATTATTGTTTCAAACAATTGATTAAAATTGATTAAATCGATTGTTTTTAAATTAATTAAAAACTGTAAAACCATATTACATATAGGGCTCTATCCTAACCAACCAATGCAGCTCTGTGATGCCCCCCAACTGCAGGGTGGAGCACATGCCCCACTGGCACAGCTATGCTAGTGCTGGGAAGCTGCTTAAGATTGAACCCATTGAGGCTGCAATCCTAAACACACCTTCCTGGGAGTAAGACCCATTGAACACAATGGGACTTACCTTTGAGTAGACACAGTTAGGATCGTGCTCCATATTACTTATTTATTACAATATACTTTATTTTTATTACATAGAGTTAATATTTTATTTTATACTTATTACCTACCATTTATTACATGTAATTTATTAATTACAAAAAATAATTCCTTGTGCTGCCTGCTCACAGGGTAAAGGAACACCAGAGGACATGAAAAATAGGACATATGGGAAAAGAGGATGATGAAGATTTCTTTTTCCCCAGGACACCAGAGGACATATGGAAAAGGAGGAGGATGAAGATTCCCCCCCCCCGGACACCAGAGGACACGAAAAAGAGGACATATGGAAAAAGAGGATGATGATTTCTTTTTCCCCAGGACACCAGAGGACATATGGAAAAAGAGGATGATGAAGATTTTTTTTCTCCAGGACACCAGAGGACATGAAAAAGAGGGCATATGGAAAAAGAGGATGATGAAGAATTTTTTTCCCCAGGACACGAAAAAGAGGACATATGGAAAAAGAGGATGATGATTATTTTTTTTCCCCAGGACACCAGAGGACATGAAAAAGAGGACATATGGGAAAAGAGGATGATGAAGATTTTTTTCCCCCAGGACACCAGAGGACATGAAAAAGAGGACATATGGAAAAAGAGGATGTTGAAAATTGTTTTCCAGGACACCACAAGAGAGGACGTGTCCTGGAAAAGGGGGATATATGGAAAAGGAGGACAATGAAGACTTTTTTCCAGGACACCAGGCTACAAAAGAGGACATGAAAAAGAGGGAAAGGGGGAAAATAAGTTTTTTTTCCTAGACAGCAGGCTAAAAAAAGAGGATTTGTTCTGGTAAAGGAGGGCACTGGTCTCCCTTCCAAAGCCAGACCCTCTCTGCTGGCTCCTTCCGAAGAGATTGGTTCAGTGGCGGGGAGGGTTGGGGCGATCCCCGACGGGGAGGACGGTCCTCCCTCCCGGAGCTCCCGGAGCCCGACGGAGGCACTTACCGTCCTGCTGCTGGGTGTCGCTTCCGCTGGTGAGCCCGGGGGACTCGAGGAGGCTCCTGCCGCCCTCCGCGACGCCCTCGTCCCCCTGGACGGCCACCAGGTCCCCGGCCTCCTCCAGGTCCAGCAGGTGGCTGACGGAGAAGTTCTTCTTGGCCTGCAGGCTCTCCAGGTGGCCGGCGGGGCTCTCCAGGCGGGCGGGCAGGACGTGAGCGTAGCTGGAAGTCATGGCTGGACCCCCGGCCCTGGAGGGTCAGCCTCTCCCCAGTGCCGTCGAGTGGGCTCCAGGGGGAAAATCCACACCGAGAAGCGGCTCTCCTCTGCTCTCCTCCCGCCTCGACGGCCGCCAGGGAAGGGAGGGAGGGCGGCAGGACCTCTGATGGACGGTCCTCGACGGCAGCTCAGGATCCCTGCCTGCCTGCCTGCCTGCTGGCGCTGCGGAGCGGTCTCTCCCTCCCCCTCGACGAGGCTCTGCTCT
The DNA here is from genome assembly GCA_030015325.1 of Cryptoblepharus egeriae. Taxonomy (NCBI): domain Eukaryota; kingdom Metazoa; phylum Chordata; class Lepidosauria; order Squamata; family Scincidae; genus Cryptoblepharus; species Cryptoblepharus egeriae. The sequence goes on along the minus strand of JAREYC010000003.1, from coordinate 92,385,173 downwards.
GGCACTTCAAAGCACCCAGCCGGGCATGTGGGTGGGGATCTGGCTGGCTGGCTGGCTCGACGGGGAGGGCAAAGCCCGGCTTCGCTTCGCAGGAGCCTCAAATTACGTGGCAGGGCTTTGTGTGGCTGATCCTGACGTTTTACAGACCTCCTCTCTCTCTCTCGCTCTCTCCACCCGCCCCGTCCCCCCACCGCCTCCAGACCAGCCCCACAGAGAACCCACGGGGGATCCGCAGCCCCTTCCTCACCCCTCGTCCGCAGCTCAGCCCCCGACGGCCAAAGCGCACTCCCATCCGCCACAGGAACCAGGGGTGGTTGGCTCTACCAGGATGACCAGATCTCCTCTTTTTTTTCCGGGACATGTCCTCTTTTTTAGCTCTATGTCCTGGAAAGAATCTTCATTTGTCCTCCTTTTCCTTGTATCCTCTTTTTCCATGTCCTCTTTTTTAGCCCTGTGTTCTGGGAGAAAAAGTCCTCCTTTTCCATTTGCCCCATTTTTCCAGGACATGTCCTCTTTTTCAGCCTGATGTCCTGGAAAAATCTTCATTGTCCTCCTTTTCCATACATCCACTTTTTCCATGTTCTCTTCTTTAGACATACAGTACAACCTGGAAAAATCTTCATTATCCTCCTTTCCTTATGTTCTCTTTCCACATGTCCTCTTTTTTAGCCCTGTGTTGGGGGGGATCTCCACTGTCCTCCTTTTCTATATGTCCCATTTTCCCTGAATATGTCCTTTTTTTAAACCTGATGTCCTGTAAAAAAAAATATTTCCTCCTCCATTTCCTTGGAACCTCGCATCATGTAACCCTCTGGTAATTAACAAATCAGATATAACAGTTTTAATTTGAATATTCAGGAATACAGCCTGCAATCCTAACCACACTTTCCTGGGAGTAATTACTATTGAACACAATGGGACTTACCCTTTTGAGTGCTTAGGATTGCGTTGATAGTGTTTGAATTAACCACAGGAAAGCAACCTATATGAGGCTGCAATCTTAACCACACTTTCCTGAGAGTAAGTCCTATTGAACACAATGGGATTGACTTCTGAGTAGACATGCTGAGAATTGCACTTTGTTTTTAGGTTTTATTTTGTCATGCCCTACATTTTTCTTGGATGTCCTACACTTTAGAGGACTTTGTCCTCTTCTGCGGTTATGACACCTGGTCACCCTGGCTTCAGGTCCTGCTGGTGGAGAAGAGACTCCATACACTGTCTGCCTCACCCACATCCTTCTAGTCTTGTTTGGACTCCTGAAGCAGATGGAAAAGAGAAGAACCCAGAGAAAACCCCAGAAATTATGGGATCTACATTCACTTTTTCTATGCCTCTTTGGGCTGATTCACATGTGATCAGTGATCACTAGGGTGCAATCTAACCAACCTTCCACCACTGGCATAGCTACACTGCTGCATCTTGCAGTTGGGAAGCCGCCACAGAGCAGGGTGACCATATGTCATAACCAAAAAAAGTGGACAAGGTCACTCCAAAATGTAGGACACCCAATAAAAATATGGGACGTGACTAAATCCTAAAACACTCATGTATATTGCTTTCGTGTGATTTATTAAAACACTATATTCCTTATTATTTAATTTGAAACTGTTACATATACTTGATTACATGTTTGAATTAGAGCAAGGTAAGGCAATATTTCTTCCCTTACCTGGGAGCTGTATTATACCAGTGCCGGAAAGCTGGTGAGGATTGCGTACTTAGGGCACAATCCTAACTATGTCTACTCAAAAGTAAGTCCCATTGTGTTCAATGGGTCTTACTCCCAGGAAACGGTTTTTACTCAGGGCTTGATGAATGAAGACTCTCTACCCAAAGGCTTTCATATGAGAAGTGAGAAATTTTGCGCAGGCCACTATATACAAGCTGCACCTGGCGCACCTAAAATGTGGAACCTGCACATGTGAGTCAAGTCTTGAGTGTGTCTATTCCATGTCTATTATGTCTCGAGAGACAATATCAATGATGGCAGTGTTTTTCCACCAAAGTTTTTATACAATTGGTATTTAGTTTTGTAAAATTAGTTTATAATTAGAGAGAGAACAGTCAGTTTTGGAGAAAGTCTCTCCCATTCCATGCTCTGCTTGCCTGGAATGGCTCTGAAAGGGTGAAGCTCCCTCTAAAACTGACTACTCCACCCCCTCTAGCTATGCCACCATTGGGTATGCATGCAGGCATGTATAACAGAATTAAACATCAACCATATTCTGTGCTTTTCATATATTCAGTATAGGACTGCAGTACGTATAATCACGTATGCAGGGGTGTCACTTGGCTTTGTGTCACCCAGTGCGAGAGGCGAGCTTGTCACCCCCATACACTGGGCAGGGCAACAATATGAAAGACGGGCATGGTTATGTCCATTGCACCCCCTCTGGTTTCTTTGCTATACATTTTAATAGCATAAAGATATTTCAAAGTGGTTTGTTTCACTGCATTCTGCTATAAATTACACATTCAAAAGTATATAACATGATGGGATTATTTCTACAAACCATGATTTTAGCCATTTAGGTCACAAGAGCTGCCACCCCCTTCAAGGGTGCCCCCTTTCTAATGCCCTAGTAATGTCCCTGATTGGGACCATTTTGGAAGTCTTGTCCTCTCCTGGACTGATCTTCCACTCCAGCCAAAGCATGCCTGCTTACTCACAAGTAAACACAGCTGTGCAGTTCACATCCATTTTCAATGAATTTCAATGCAATCATCAGGGACCTCCTTCTGGGGTGATTTGTGTTCACTGGATCAGGACAATTCTGGTGTCCTTAGATTCTTCTCAGCCTGCCCTTTCCATGGAACTATGACATGTTTGCCTACTCATAAGTAAAGCCACGATATGAGTCACTTTCACTTTCCATAGAGTTCAATGCAATTTTTTTACGTTTTTGGCCGTAACTTTTGATAGGAAGATGAAATTTCAAAACAGACTTTTGCATTGGATTCTGCTCTTCAATATGAATCCAACAGTATATGACCTGATGGGGTTTGATGCACCATCACAAAGTTGCAATTTTTAGGTCCCCCAGTGCGCATCACCCCTTTTCTTTCTGCTTTTGGAAAAGAACTACATGAAAGAGGAACAAGGTAAGAAACAGGGTGATCCATTTCTCATTCATATTTAACATGTGGGAAGTGTATACATGTGACACTGTTTGTGGAAATCTTAGGAGGGACAGGTGGCAGCAGTCGTGGGGTGAAGGGCACCCTGAATCCCTCTTCTGCTGCTCAACATGAGATATGTCATCTGCTTCATGGGTGGCCCAGCCTTTCTGTATATTTCAAAAATGTATTTTTTATTTTTAAATTCTTGTTCATTTCATAAGTGGGTGGTCCATTACTACTCGTAATACTACAGCCAAATATATCTTTCGCAACACTGCAAATGAAACACTTTTCAAGAGATTCAGTTTGCAAATTCAGCCGCCAGTCATGTGTACACAAACAGAATAATGTACATCTGAGATGTGCAATGAGGTCCAGGCTTGGGGAGGCACAGCCACACAAATACACACCCACACCATCCTCTGTGATCCCAGTCTCATTGAAACACTCACACTTTCCTCTGCCCCCCAAAAACTCACCTCTTACTTACCCTACAATCCAGAGCAACTACGGGAGTACATAAAAGACATTACGTGCACCCATAGTTACTGCACCACCTAGTAAAAACCTATGGGAAATTCATATTGCAATCCAGAGCAAATTGTTCTTACACCGAGCTTGCGCTCCCCATAGTTACTCTGGATTGCGCCCTTCCTTCCTTCCTTCCTTCCTTCCTTCCTTCCTTCCTTCCTTCCTTCCTTCTTTCTCTATCTATCTATCTATCTATCTATCTATCTATCTATCTATCTATCTATCTAGCGAAATATAATGCTCACCTTTTACAACCTAATTTACTTTTCAAAATTGAGGTGTGCATTATATTTGATGGTGCATTAGATTCAAGTAAATACATGTATTTTTATTATAAGTATAATTATATAGTTTTTAGTTTAACAGTTTACTATATTGTGATTAAAATGTAACATAAACCCATTGTTGTATAAAGTAGGTCTATTAGGTAAAAATTTAATGTTGTCATTTTATTATTATCATACAACTCATTATTATATGCAGTAAAATTTAATTTTGTACCTGTTTTACAGCTGTGCATTACAAACGCCAATAAACATTTAAAAAAAACCAAAAAACCTCAAGTCTTTTAAAATGGGAATGTGTATTAGATTTGATGGCTCATTAGATTCAAATAAATATGGTATTTATTCATTCATTCAATTTATATACCTCCTTTCTTCATAGGAAGGAAACCGAGGGTGGCTAACAATATATAAAATATCAGAATAAAATAGAGTTAAAAGCTAGATTAAAACATTTTTTTTTAAAAAAACCAAACAATAAATATTCTCCCAATATTTATTCCCCTAAATATTCCTATCAAAACTATATTCCCCCAATCTAACCTAGTTAGAGCTTAACAACGTGCTCCCTGAGGCAAAGAAAAAGCTACCTCTGCTGGTGCTTAAGAGAGCTGGTCTATTGTGCACCTCACTGTTTATTTGTAGTTCTTTATTTGACAGAATGGAGGCAAGTCTTCCTGCTGCCTCTCCAGAGCTTGTTGATGCAGATGTTCTGTTTTTTCTTTAAATGTGAAAACTGGTTGGCCTGTCTTTAAAAAAAATGAAACCTGGTTATGATTATAGTCTAACCTGCTGGAGGCAACTCTGCTTACTGCCTCTCCAGAGATTGCTGACACAGGCTCTCTGCCATTTTTTAAAATTGGAAGCCAGCCATGATTGCTGCTGGCTGCTTCCTGTACACGTTATTTCCTATCTTACTAATGTCTCTGTGTGTGCTACTTACTAACTATGCTGGAGAAGAAAGAAGTGGAATGGAAAGGAGAAAAAAATTGTTCTCTTTTTACGTACATGTTGTGTATTTGGGCTTTTTTTTTTAAACGTACTAGGTCTAATGAGGCTCTGCCTCTTCGATTGCTCATCACAGATGTGGACACACTCTAACGCGTATACTGAAACAACCTTAGGTGGGCACCTAAGAAAAGGTGTGAATTACCATTAAATGAAAGTGTCTCATTGGAGAGTACTGGGCAGAGGAGAAATAGGAAACCATTCATCAGATTTGCCTGCTTCTCTGAGTGGAGAAAATAGCAGGACAGGAAGGGTATGTGAGAATGTTGCAGGGGTCACCTGACAGCAGGGAAGGAGACGGGCCCCTGTAGTTCAGTGGTCGGAGGCAGCCTGGTCTCCAAGCTGCCACAGACAGGCCAGAATTTCCACCTCCCCCCACAATTTGGGAAAGAACATCTGATGCCATCAAAGGTCTGTACAAATTAAAACCAGATGTGCTTCTCCCAAGTTCTTGTAGTGCATTTAATTAAGGAGCTGGGACTTGGAAGAGGCAGTTTTATCCTGACCTCCTTCTCTCTTTCTGTTTTCCAGGCAGTCATATAGCATAGTGCCAAGGAATGGACCAAAGTGCCCCTAATACGTTTATCATGCACCTATTCTGCACTCTGGACACTTTCAACTCACTTGAATACACCAGAAGAAATCTCTTGTAGGTTCTGTCTTGTACCCTTACCTGTTCCCTTTACCCAAACTCGTTTAGGATTGTACCCTCCCATCCATGTTCAGGCTCATTCCTCTAGAGCAGGGGTCTCCAAACCCAGATGCAGCCCTTGGCAAGCCACAATGTGGCCCCGGGCAAGTCAAGACCCTCTATCCAGTCCTTGGGCAAGCCTTGTAATCCACTCCAATATACTGTATTCCTATATGTGCTTGCCTCCCTACATCACCACAGGAAGGGAAAGACCAATCAGTTAGGCCAGCCTAGGTTAGGATCTCATTGAACACAATGGGACTTACTTCTAAATCAACATGGAGGAGTTCAGCATCACAGTGATGTCACTCCCTGTTTGATGTCACTTCAGCCATGACATCATTTCCAGACTGATGACATCACTTCTGGGGGGTTCCAGATTGATTGTCTTTTTCTGAAGGAGGTTGTGGGCTGAAATACTCAAGAACCACTGATCTATAGGTGGAGTTGGTGGATCTTACTCTGATTAATCAGGCATTTCTCATGTTCTTAAGCAAGAACGCATATGAAATATCACGGAATACAGGTTAGTTATCTGTGTAGTGCCGTGGCTGTGGATTGTGCAGTTTTAAAAAAATTATGCCAGATTTAAGTGAGACTATGGGAGAAATCCAGAGTAACTACGGGGAGTCCTTGCTCCAGTGTAAGAACAATTTACTCTGGATTACAATATGAAGGTTTTCACCAGGTGGTAAAGTAACTACGGGTGCACGTAAAGTCTCTTATGTGCTCCTGTAGTTACTCTGGATTTGGGGGTATGCCAGCCATAGAGGCCTGAGCTCCAGCACCTTCATCTGAAAATTCAAGCACTTCCCAAATCTTGACAACATTCGGAAAACACAGCCAGAATATTTTGAACCGTTATTGCTTGTGGTACTCTGATGCCCCTTCGGAGCCATTTGTTTTGCCACCACGCCTGGCATGGCTCCAAAAGGGACCTTTGAATGCTCCCTCCAAGACTAACTGCTCCTTCCTCCCTCTCGCTACACCACTGACTTCATGTGATGAGGTTCAGTTCATTCACAGAATCATCTGACTGTGTTGAGCTGCTTCTACGCCAGTTCTTTTCTCTGAAACGGCCACCCTTTTGTTTTGTTCGCTTTTTATGGAGCATCCAGATGGCATTGTCATCAGACTGTTGCATTCCACTCTCTTCTGTCCTCCAACTTTTTTTTATTTTTTATTTTTCCAGTCATGACTTATGGCAATTTGTTGTAACTGTAGCAGCTCCGTCTAGAAAGGCTAAGCACTATTTTAAAATATTTTGAATCTTTTAATTAAACACTTTCTATTTCCGAGTCTCGTCTGTTCTATCAATCCTATTGATCACACTTGGGAATTAGTGATAAATTGCACTTTGAAAGCCTCTCTAAGCATAAAGGCCCATAAATACTGTGTAAGAACCAAAGTCAATAAGAACACAATTGTAACCATGTCTACTCAAAAGTAAGCCCCATCGTTTTCAATGGGTCTTACTCCCAGGAAAGTGTCTTTAGGATTGCAGCCTAAGGGCAAAATTCAGAGTAACTATGGGGAGTCCTTGCTCCAGTGTAAGAACAACTTACTCTGGATTCCAACATGAATTTCCCATAGGTTTTCAGTAGGTGGTGCAGTAACTATGGGTACACGTAAAGTCTCTTACGTGCTCCTGTAGTTACTCTGGATTTGGGGGTTAGTGTCGGGCTAGTTAATCTTTGGAACTGAGCCAGGTTTGCCCTAGAAATCAGGAAGTCCTAAAATGGTCTGGAAACAGCAGCTTTGAGTGTACTTTGAAGTCACCCAGAAAAAAAGCGAAGGTGTTAAAAGTGTGCTTCTGCCATCCTAGGCTTGCCCCATCAATAACCCATAGAAACCAAGTTGCTTGCTTTTGCCATAATAAAGTAAAACAATCTTTTGAGGAATGGGAAAAGTACATATCCCCATGAGATGGTAGCTGCAGGGATAAAGAAATATTAGCTGAGCACTGCTGGAGAGCGGGGAACATAGTAGGCTCAGGGCTCCGTGAGCCTTGAAAGAGGACGAAAGAAAAGAAAACATACAGAGAAAAAAATCCCAAAAGGACACCTTGACTCATAAGCAGAGGATGAAGCAGAAACAGGCAGTTCATTGAACATTACACCGCAGGCAAGACAACCATGGCAATATGCAGAGAAACCTGGTGATTTCAGCAACAGAGCCCAAACCTGATCCATACACTATGGCTCACCGCCAGCGCACACTTTTGTAAATGCCCCATAAGGTATGAGAACAGTAGTGCAGACCTGGCATCGAAGCTACCCTGGTCCAGATCCAGAGTCCAGTGTCATGCCCCATGACCTAACATGAGACTTCAGGCTAAATAACTGAGTTGAGTTGAGAAGCTTCCCCTACAACTCAGAGTAACTACGGGAAGGCGAAAGAGGCACATACTCTGGATTGTTCTATGCGTTTCCCATAGGTTGCACTGTAACTACATTGGTGTAAAAGGTCCTGTAGTTATTCTGGATTGTAGCCTTATCAGGACACAGGTGCATGATCAGTTACCCTATCCCCCCCAACTACCTTGTTCATTAATGCTGCTATTCTATACAACCCTTAACCCAAGGGGTACCAACTGGGTCACTGTGACCCTCCCTGTCAGAAGTTAGTGCTGTTGTTTTTTTAATGGAATTTATTATTATTATTTGATAAGAACACGACTTTTTTACTGCTAATTAGACAGTTATAATCCAAAAGCATGAATCTTTTGAATTTACGTTTCTGTAAATTCAAATTATAGCATCGAATACTGCCAGGGTCCATCTGACCCATGTTGCTCTTCACTGGTTATTCAATATTTTGCTAGCTAAAATTATAATCAAAATTCATAATTTCACAATATTTCACAATTAAAATTAGTATAAAATAATTATACTAAAACTTGATGCAACATTTATTCATAATATGCACCAAACTATAGTACAGGGTAATCGGTGATACAAAATTCATGCTTTTGGATTTATTACTGTCTAATTAGCAGTAAAAAAAGTCATACGTTCTTATAAAATAATAATAAATTCCATTAAAAAAACACAACACTAACTTCCTACAGGGTCCCCTACTAAAACTTGATGCAACATTTATTCATTATATGTACCAAACTATAGTACAGGGTCTATTTCACCCTGGAAGTATTCAGTGATACAAAAATATGTAACCCTTGGGTTAAAGGGAGCAAGGCTGCAATCCTAACCACACTTTCCTAGGAGTAAGTACTATCGCACAATGGGACTTCTGTATGCTTAGGATTGCACTGTATTTTCCATTTCCCTCAATGGCAAGTGTTGGATTGCCATGTCAAAGGCAGGGACTTTTTGATGGGAAGAAGACCCATTTAATCACAGGGTCCTTCCACCAACATCCTGATGCGGTACAACCCAGATCACAATTCTGATGAATTTACGCACTGGCCCCAAGGAATCCAAGGACTACACCAATGAGATCAGGATCACAATCCAACTTTTCAGCTCTGCAGTACAGCCCCAAGGTAAGGGAACAGTGTCACCAACAAGCCTCCAACAACAGTGGTAACTACAAGAAAGCATCTCCTGTTGACTTTCAGGGAATGGGAAACCACCAATAGCTTGAATTGCACCTGGAAATAATTTGGTAGCCAGTAAAGCGGGTATAATAATGGCATTACTGAGTCAAACCACTAGGCTGCAGTTACCATACATTTAGCTGCATTTTCCATCAACTCAAGTTTCCAAAGATTGATTGATTGATTGATTGATTGATTGATTGATTTGGGATTTCTACCCCACCTTTCCCACAATAACTCAAGTGGCTTGCAAAGCTTTAGGTCCTCCCTGCCTGCTGTGCCCCACAATAACCCTGTGAGGTAGGTGAGGCTGAGAGTGAAGGACTGGCCCAAGATCACTCGGGAAGCTTCATGGTCAAGGAGGGATTTGAACCTGGATCTTCCAGATCTAGCCCTACAATCCAGAGTAACTACGGGAGCACGTAAGAGACATTACGTGGTGCAGTAACTATGGGTACACGTAATGTCTCTTATGTGCACCCGTAGTTAGTCTGGATTGTGCCCTAAGTGTCCAAAATCAAGGGGGTGCATTAGATTCGATGGTTAATTAGATTTGAGTAAATACAGTATTTAAGTATAGAATCATACCCTACAATCCAGAATAATTACGGGAGCATGTACGAGACATTACGTGCACCCATAGTTACTGCACCACCTAGTGAAAACCTATGGGAAATTCATATTGCAATCCAGAGCAAATTGTTCTTACACCGGAGCAAGGACTCCCCATAGTTACTCTGGATTGTGCCCTTAGTCCGGCTTCTTAACCATTGCAGCATTCTGGCTCACAGCCTCACTATACAGAGCACATAATTCAGAGCCTTGTTCTGTGAGCTGTGAGGACTGGTGCTGCAGCTGCAGCACTCAAACCAGGTGTTGTAAAAGTGATGTAAAGCACTTTTTGGCACCTAGCAAGCTAGTCTGATGGCAAGACATGCGTCAACCCATGGGCACTGCATCGTGCCTGACAGCCATTGATAAAAGTAAGGTTTGCTTAGGGTAGCAGGGTAACAATATGCCCTCTTTTTCCGGGACATGTCCTGGATTTAAACCTTGTGTCCTCAAAAATATCTCATTGTCTTTCTTTGGCTTGTGAGCAGACAGCATGTAAAATTCTTGTAATTAATAAATTATGTGTAATAAATTATATGTAATAGTTTAAAATTTAATAAGAAATGGATTAATCATGTGATTCAAATCAATCACATTAAAGCAACTTATAGGACTGGTTTTTTTTTGTTTTTTTCATGCTCTACATTTTTTTGGGGTGTCCTCCATTGTGGTGGCTTTGTCCTCTTTATGTGGTTATGACATATAGTCACCCTGGGATAGATGAGGGTAGTGGGAAGGTGATCCAAACGCAGGGGGTTGTTTCTGGATGGAATTGTGGACTAGGTCCAGGTGTAGGGAAGGCAGAACAGGCTTCTACAACATCTAATCCCTATCCCAAGCCTGCCAGCATTATCTTTGACTACCTCGTTCTCCACCAGCTAAATAGTTGGAGCAGTTCTGAGTAGCCCATCTGAGATAGCTGGAGTGCTACACATGGGAAGAGAAGAAATAATCCCTTTCTTGGAGGAGATCTCCTTCCTCCTCATTTGCAGTACTGGATACAGTATGAACCTCGTGGCTCCATTGCACAATTCATCACCTATATCACCCGTCTCTTGGCCAGAGGCACTACTACTTTATCTGTTTCAATTTGTTCAGCCTCATCCTGCCTACAGCTGATTCTTGATAGCCAAAGTCCATACAAACACAAAAGCACCCAAACTGAGAATACTGTACTTACTCAAATATAACGCTCACCCTTTCCAGCTAAATTTAGGGTGAAATCCAGAGTAACTATGGGGAGTCCTTGCTCCAGTGTAAGAACATGTTACACTGGACTGCAATATGAATTTCCCATAGGTTTTCACTAGGTGGTGCAGTAACTATGGGTACACGTAATATCTCTTACGTGCACCCGTAGTTAGTCTGGATTGTGCCCTAAGTGTCCAAAATCAAGGGGGTGCATTAGATTGGATGGTTAATTAATTTGAGTAAATACAGTATTTAAGTATAGAATCATACCCTACAATCCAGAATAATTATGGGAGCATGTAAGAGACATTACGTGCACCCATAGTTACTGCACCACCTAGTGAAAACCTATGGGAAATTCATATTGCAATCCAGAGTAAATTGTTCTTACATCTGAGCAAGGACTCCCCATAGTTACTCTAGATTGCGCCCTTAGAATCAGAATCATAGAATCATAGAGTTGGAAGGGACCCAGTAGATCATCTAGTCCAAGAGTGCGCATTAGATTCAATGGCACAATAGATTCGAGTAAATACAGGTATTTCCAGTGTGACAAAATCCATGCAGCTAAATTCATCAGAAGATGACTTCTAACATCAAGAGGAAACTTGCGTGTATCACAAGTAGGGAAGACCTGGAAGATCCAGGTACAAATCCCTCCTTGACCATGAAGCTTCCTGAGTAATCTTGGGCCAGTCCTTCACATACATACATGCAATGGAAACATATGTTGTTCAGAGGCAGTTGATGGCCAACCTTAGGACAGTTGGGGTTCAGCCAGGGTTCCAACAGCTCTGAAAGGCCAGAAGCACATTGCAGACTGGGGGCTCCCTGGGTCTGAAAAGGGGGTACCTAAGGGACACAAACGGCCCACGGGCTCTGGTTTGCCCTTCCTTGCTGTGAGTCTAGCCACTGTCACACACAGGCTAGTGCATGAAACAACACTCCAGGACAGAAGCGTCTTATATTAGTGCCTTATTCAGCAGTACCCGTTCTTAGAGCACAATCCTAACCATGTCTACTCAAACATAAGCCCCATTGTGTTCAATGGGTCCTACTTCCAGGAAAGTGTCTTTAGGATAGCAGCCATAATTGGAAATGAAAAACTAAAAGTATCATATACTTACATTTACTTTTGGAAAAACCACAGCAGAGATACTTGTGGCACCCTTAAAGACTAGCTGTTAGCATTAGCATTTATTGACTGCTAGAGCCTAGTTTAGAATCAACTCATCTATCAAGTGGACCCCAAGTCTACAAAAACCAAAGCCACAACAAATCTTATGCTACATGTAACTTTTTGCAGTTTTGTCTGTAACAAACACAACCCACCCTTTTAAATGTATATTCTGTGTGGCCCTGTCATGTGAGTGACTCACAACAATTCCTTAATTGGTAGCAGACGTAGTATAACACATTTTCAACCAGTCACACACCCATATTATACTCTACCACAAACTTTCCCCCTAAAGTGGTTTAAATATAAGGAATTGCCTTCAGCAGAGATAACCCAGGAGTCACTGGGCAAAACAGAAGTCTCTCGAGTTTCATAACTTTAGGATTTTTAAAATCCATCCGGGGTCCCCCAAACAACACTCACCTCAAAGAAAGAAAATTCTCCTGCACCAGAACAGAACTGATGAATTCACTGCATATCTTATGGCTGTGAATTCCAGAAAGAACATGAGTATTGTGTGAACCACATTTTCTTTTGTCTGCCCTGAATGTATTGCCAGTCACGTTAATGGGATGACTCCAGATCTAGGGCTGTGAGAACTTATTCCATCATGTCTTTGTTTTTAGGGTGTTTGGGGCTAGCGTAGCTTGTGCTGCCTTCCATACCCCCAAATCCAGAGTAACTACAGGAGCACATAAGAGATTTTATGTGCACCTGTAGTTACTGGACCACCTAGTGAAAACCTATGGGAAATTCATATTGGAATCCAGAGTAAGTTGTTCTTACACCGGAGCAAGGACTCTCCATAGTTACTCTGGATTTTGCCCTTAGTGTATCAAACCTCTTTTTTTAAAAACAGAAAACTAAAATCCAGACATCTTGTTATTATCTAGGAATGCCACTAGCAGTTTAAAATTAGTCTTCAGAGCTTCATATACCACAGGCAGTTTTTGGGTGAGCAGATCATCAGGGTGCAATCAAGTCTGCAATAGACCAGCAACTTGAAACCAAAGTTTACTCTCCCTCATTACATTAAGGACTCTGAGTTCACATCTGATGCCGTCAGGTCCCATTCACTGTATCTAACTACAAAACAGATTGGGAATACAGAGAAGTTAGTAAATGGCAATTACCGTCGTGCTATCGCACTGGTCCTTCTCCGACCACGGGTTCCAGAATCTGATATTGGAAGACTCTTGATCAGTGCTATGGACCTTGGTTTATGGTGTCCTGCAAGTTTGTTCTGCCCCTATGGTATTTAACACCTCCCAGAGGAAAGGAATGCTGAAGATCATTCAGGAAGTTGGCATGGGTGCTGTCAATAAACCGGTGGCATCCAGTTTTACATTTCTCTGTCAACCCTTGATGCAAAAATAGTAGATACTCTATATCAGTGGTTCTCAATCTTCCTAATGCCGTGACCCCTTTATAAATTCCTCATGTTGTGGGGACCCCAACCATAAAATTATTTTCATTGCTAATTTATAACTGTAATTTTGCTACTGTTATGAATCGTAATGTAAATATCCGATATGCAGGATGTATTTTCATTGTTACAAATGAAATGTGTGTTCTATGCACACATTGAACACAATGGGATTTATTTCAGAGTAGGCATGCATAGGATTGGGCCCTGAGGCTGCAATCCTATCCATATTTACATGGGAGTAAAGGCCTCCTGACTATAAGGGGATTTATTTCAGAGTAGGCATGCATAAGATTGGGCCCTGAGGCTGTCAGTAAGCCCCAGTGCGCGTGCAGCTACAGCCGGAGGTTTGGCAAGCCTGACCTGGCCCCCTGCACCAGAGGTCTTTAGGCGACCCCCAAAGGGGTCCCGACTCCCACTTGGAGAAACACTGCTCTATATGGTGATATGGGTGAACAAGTGGAGATTACATTTGGACACAACAGACGCTGTCTCGGTCAGGAGACCTGCTGATTTAGGAGTTGTGCTTTTTCCTGTTCAGCAGGAGGTTGTATGAACACATGGAAAAGCAGGTTCACAGCCTATCCATATTTTCCTGGGAGTAAGCTCAATGGAGTATAATGGGGCTTACATCTGCATAGACATAGGATTTGGAGTACTACTACATCCTGGTCAGGTGAGAGTTGTAACTGTAGTTCTTCATCTCATTCACCTTTCGTGTCTATTTCTGTCTCATTGGGACTTGACTTTGGGTTACCATGCCTTTCTCAGTTCATGTTTGGATTGAGCATGCTTTATATGGGACTTAAAGAACCTTCAGGAATTTCAAGTGGAACACAATGCCAATGAAATAAAAGTATTAACAGAAATGAAATAGTATGCTCACACTTTGCCTTGACAGGGTTAAGCATATAGGTGGCCAAGTTTGTGGACTCCTCTAAAAATATCCAAGTGGTCATGATCAGAAGGGATTGTGAAGAGCTCTGGAAGGATCCCTCCACACTGGAAGAGCCATCAGGTTCTTCTTAGGTTCTCCTGCATTGAGGCAAAACCCCCAAACTTCACATATAGGGTAGTGGGTTCTGAACTGTCTGTGACATAATAGGAGAGAGATCTTAGCCATTAGCCATTAATTTTTCATTTTCTTTGTATACCACTTTGCGAACTTTTCAGTTGAAAAGCAGTATATAAATACTGTAGACAGACAGACAGACAGATAGACTGATAGATTGATAGTTTGATAGATTGGTTGATTCTTGGGGTGCTGGTGGACAGTAGGATGAGAATGTCGACCCAATGTGCATGTGGATCCAAAGGATGTTTTAGGATGAGGGAGGGCAGGCCAATTTAGGATGAGGGAGGGCAGGCGTTATATGGGCTGCTCAGTTTTTCATCAGCAATCTTGCTAGGGCAGGTAGGAACCCAGGAAGAGCCTTAGGGCGCAATCCAGAGTAACTATGGGGAGTCCTTGCCCTGGTGTATGAACAATTTACTCTGGATTGCAATATAAATTTCCCATAGGTTTTCATTAGGTGGCACAGTAACTATGGGTGCACGTAAAGTCTCTTACGTGCTTCCGTAGTTACTCTGGATTGTAGGGTTACAAGCCAAAAACCCATCTAGTCCAGTTTCCAGTATCTCACAGTGGCCCACCAAATGTTTTATCAAGAATTCTGCATCCTGTCACTATACATCCTGTGCCAAGGAGTTCCACAGACTATTCACATAGGAAATCTGTACTGTAGGGTTGGCTGGAATATTACTCAGGGTAAGGGAAACATATCCTTTTGCCATCTTCTAACCAACACTGGCCGTAAGATAGCAAGATCCTGTTCTGTGGATGAGGAGGAACATTCTGCACATGTTCCAGTGGACACATTTTTATGACTGCTCATCAGTCTTTATTATATAGCCGATGCCCAGGAACTGAAGAGGCTCTGAAACTCCACACTGAGAAAGCCCAGAGTTGGAATCAACCGGTAGTTTAAACAGTTTTTATTACCAGGCAGCATAACGAAAGCTCTCCGGGGTCATCTTGAAACTTTAATCAGTGCCAGGGGTCACTGGATAGCACTTCTAGACAGGAGACAGGGCCAGTCAGGAGGGAGCATAGGTAAATAAATAAACATTCTCTTGTCCTTTATTTAAAATATCAATTTTTCTTCTTGTTCCAGAAAAAAAAATTAGTGTTTCAAATCAGAAATACCATAACAGACATAATTGCCCAGAGGAAATAACAGATCTCCTGCAAAGTTAGGCAAAAAACAAAAAACAAAACAAAACACCAATCCATTGACCACTTTCCTCCTTTCCCTCCCCTCTTTTGAGATGAAAGTTTGCCCTTCTGGCCGCACTCCAAATGGATATCAGATATCTCTAACCCTGAAGGAAGAAACCCCCACTCCATCCAGCCTCTCTTCCCTACAAAAAAATCCCCAATAATCAGAGCAGGGGCAGACAAATTGGCACCACTAAACTCCCCCCTCACCCCACAGCCCCTGGTTGTTTTTTAAAGCCCCCAAAAAGTCTTCAACATTGAGTCCAACTCACAAATATTTGAGGTATTATATTGCAGGAGGAAAAAACAACGTAAGGTAACTCTTAAAAGCTTAGCCTCTACCTCATGGAAACCAAGTTTATGTGTTTCCATAAATCTCCCCAGTAAGTACCCATTAAAGTACCATTTAATTTAATTAAAATCTCATTGACTTCTAAACTTGTCTTTAATCTTGAGAAAGGCATTATGTCATTTGCATGCTGTTCACTCGTTTAATAACTTTTCTATGCATGTCGGGTCCTTGTTTTTGGCCTTTGAAACATGTCATAAATGGGAAGGTTTGGAATAGCGGTTGTAGGATTTGTTGTAGGACTTCAGGCCGGCAACAAGTTTACCTTCACGAGCAAAGATAAATAAATGCAACTTAAAAAAAAATCAGCAGGAAGCAAAAGATCAAATCCAGAACTTATTTGGGCTAAACATACTAACTTCTTATTAAACATTTGTTCTGAACACTTGTTTAATTTCCTTTCCATAAAGGAAAGCACGCCTCTGTATGGGTTTTTCAACTTATATGTTATATACAAATATATGAAAGATGCTATCCAAGGCACACGGGACTTCTTTGAATCTCCGACTTTTGGATTTGGCTACACTTCTGATAACAGAAAGTAACTGCTTGCATTTACAAGTTGCGTTGAATGGATCTTTGGCATCTATCCTGGATACCTTTTAGAAGGGATTGGACAAATTTCTGGAGGAAATGTCCATCAAAGGTTACAAGCTATGATGGTTATGTGCAACTTTTCTTTTTTAGATGTTGGCTACCTCAGAAGACCAGAAGTGGAAAGCACCAGGAAGCAGATTTCTTGTTGTCTTGTATGCTCTCTGGTGCATTTGGTGGGCCACTGTGAGATATAGGACTCTTGACTAGATGGACCTATGGCATGATCCACAGGATTCTTCTTAGTTCCTCTGCAATGTTGTGGGCTGAGGATAGGGTTGCCATATTTCTCCTCCACAAAATCAGGAGAGGACCCTCTGTCCCATTTGCCAGGATGTGAACACAATCCCCCAAAACTGGGATTGTCCCTATTTTTTTTAGGACATATGACAATCCTAGTTGAGGATGGCAAATAAAAGAGACTTACAGGGCTGTTGTGGAGGTTGATGGATATTTTTAGAATATAATCATTATCAATTTTGTCAGTTTTCTCCCATCTCTTTCACTCCTATTTTTGAGTTTTCTTGGATTCCATTAACTTCACCTCTTCAAACCTTTATGTCTTATTTATTTGGCATCTTTCCTATAAGCATTTCTTGGATTTAAAAAAAATCAGGGCAGTCATTTATGAAAGGCAACAAAAAAGTACTGCAACTACCTACTACTGCAGCCAAAGTGCTGTCCTATAACAGCACCTCTAGGCAGCTAGAACAAAGTGGAGATCAGGTGGTAAGAATTTCAGCCATGGTTTTTTTAACCCCTTATGGATCATTCTCTTAGCATGGAAATATCTTTGAGCAGATTCAAAAACTCTGTAGCGCTAATAGCTACAGTTTTAATAACGTAGAAGTTTTACAATTTTCTGAAGTTAAAAATTAACTTTAACTTTAACTTTAATTAACGTTAAATGTAGACTTTAACTCAACTCTTTGGGAACACAATGGAAAGATGACAAACAACACATACCCCTTGCACTCCCAAATGAAATAGCATGTGAACATGTCGAAAGTAAATGAAATACACTATAATGCGGAATAATTAGGATGTTAAACTCAATGAAAGTTGAATACGTTTTTGAAGGGAACATTTGGTTGATTTGTATTTTTCTAATCTTTAAGAACTGTCTTGTAGCACTGCAAAAAATAGCAGACTGATAGGATGGGATGCTGTCATTGGCTAGAATTTGCTTTTTTTCAGATGCCGCAATAAATCTGTTCATCTTTAAGGTCTTTGCTGTTTTCGCTGCAACAGATTAACGTGACTACCTCTTTGGAATCTGCTTCCACTTGTGGGGATTGGTTCTCTGAGGTCTTCCCATATTCAGATCATTATTTCTGAGATAAACCACATTGTAATTTGAAAGCAACAGGCCATAGGATTGGTGTGAGACAGAAGGAACTCCAATTCAGCATTAAAAGTCTGGTCTGTTTCAAAGCATTGAATGTGTGCGTATGTGTGTGTTTAACCAAACCAGTGGAAAATTTGCAGATTTCCAACAACACAGTCAAAGTCAGTTTATTTGTGGGTACCATTTGTGTGTTGTTGTTTTTTTAAAATAACACTTCAGGAAGCCCTAATACCCCAAAAGCACTGTTACAAGTGCCCAGGAATTCATACAACCTGAACAGAACCTTTGCTTTTCCCAAGACACTTAAACAATAGGGGGTAGAATTAATGTTCAAATTAGCAATCTCAACACAGTCTTAATTATGGTACAAGCATCTTTAGGAAAGAACTTTTAAACCATGAATGACAGAAATACCCCCAAACCAAGGTAGGTATTGGGTTCAAGATGGGATTCAGTCTGCTTGCTGATGTAGTCAGCTGTGCTGTGCTGGATACTGAGAAGATCTAGATCCATACAGATAACATTCCCATCCAGCTTCTGCAACACTTCAAAGCAGAGGTGGTACTTATCTGATTTGTAGGCAATTAGAAATCAGTCCTCTATTCCTGAAAATACAGTTCCATGGAATATTTAACAAGAATAGAAAGTGCCTAACTTGACTCTGCTGACATGACACCCCAACCCCCATCAAACAAAAGAGAAATATTTACATAAATCATTTATTTAAAAAATATACAGTACAATCAATGTAGTTGTTTTGTATTATATATAAAGAAATGTCAAATTTCTATAATGAAATGTGAGTAAAACAAACTCAGTTGTCAGGTACTGGTGAACACTGGTGTGTCTCCCAAAATGTTGTGGCATGTCATCTTTGCACACATCATAGGTTCACCATCACTGCATTAACCCATTAAGATCTCCAGGATTGCTTTCTGGAGATTAATTCTGATTATTGGAGGCATTTAGTAAGCTATTTTGGAAGACTGACAACCATATAACACAACTGAACATGTTTATAGTAAAGAATATTCATTTTGCCTATTCAGAAAGATTGATCAGATTGATCAGATGTGACTGGCCAAAGTGAACTAGCTCAGTGTTTCTCAACCAGTGGTACCTGAAGTGTTGTGTGGTGGTACTTGCAGAAACCTTGGACATCTGCTAACCAACAGCAAGATCAGGAATGTGACACAATCAACAGTAATAAGAGACACCAAATAAGAGACTCCAGTATGCTAGAGAGTCTCCAAATAAGAGTCTCCAAATAAGAGTCTCCAGTATGCTTGTCTGCACTTGACAAGCCCTCTTGTCCAACCTGTAACTAATATTTGCCTTGATCCCATGGCAAATAGGCCTTCCAATCCAGAAGTAACTGGCAAGAATGTCATTGTCAGTTATTTCCAGTGGTATTTCAAAAAGGTGGACCATGTAAAGAGGTTGAGGATAAATACTGAAAATACACAGCTTAACTATAATTTTCTAAGGATAAAAGGGGACCAAGCTCAAATTTGAGCATAAATCTTTGCCAGCAGTCAACGAGGTCAAATCTGAACATTAAAACCTTCTAGTCCAGGATTATAGTTTACCTTATTATTTCCAGCCTTACATTCCTCAGATTATTTTGAACTTGCATTTAATTTACCAGGGTTTACACGGGAGAGGGAAGAAAAGGAATGAAAATTAGAGCATTGGAATCTATAAGAGAAACATTCTATAGAGAACATTAAAGTATTAGATGTGCACCAGAAGACAAACCTTTCCCAATTTTACTAGTCACTAAAGAATCTGGGGTGAAAAAGTATTGGGGATAGGCCTCACGATACCCATTTTTTTCTCCTCTTTCTCAAATAGTATTGAGAAGGGGAGATAAAAAATACTCCCACCGTACAACAGATATACTCCCACCGTACAACAGATTGCTCTTTCAAGTCTAAATGAACATCTTTCTCAGCTGATCCCAAATCTTTGCCATCAATAAGCACTACTTAGACTGAGGTATTCATGGATTTTGACTCCTTGGGTTTGATTCAACACAGACATCAGAAGTCCTTAAAAACAAATAAAAGGGCCAAAATAAAAGGTTCCTACATTTTTGTTGATAAACTACAGTTTCCAAATCTACAGAACTGTTTTTAGCACTGAAAGACTGAAAGCACTGAAATGGCGTGCTGTTTTGATTCAGCAGCCATTCCTTTGGGCACCTTCTCCTAAAAACTACCAGGTTAATGTATCCTGGTTGAGTGGTGGGTTCCAGGTACAGAGGTCCATCAATTGAGTATATCAGTGCATGACAGGTACCACCTAGTGCCCAGCTGAGCAACAACATGAATGAGAAGAACTTAAGAGAAAACTTTGCAGCAGAAGCCCAAATTAAATTAGTAAAGCACAACCAAAAGTTACTTTATCAGAAACAGCGCTCATGTAGTCATAATTTCTCCTGGACTGAAGTTTATCATTTGATCCTGGTCACTGGAGTGTGAACTTTTGGACTGTTCCACTAATTGTTCTGACACCACTGCTGGATGGTCTTTGTTCTCACATTCTTTGTCAATACTCTGTGAAACATCATTCCCTCCATCAACAGGAGCAAGCTTCTGCGACACAGTCACTTGGCTGGCAGCTTCTCCCTCCTGTTGCTGCAGCATTTGCTCCACCTCTATCTCAAGTTCCAGGTTCTCTTCATCTGCCTCAACTTCCAGCTGTTGCATTAATTCCTCCAGCTTTTTGGCCTTGCGGAGCTCATTCTGCTGTATGATAGTGCACAAATGCTCTGTGAGTTGCTCTTTGATTTCAGTTTTCTTTTGGAGATCCAGCTTTGCAGCCACATACTCAATTTCTGCCTTATCATAACGCTTCCTGGGGGGAAAAACAACTCTCTTAAGCATCTAAGTAGACCTGCTTACTGTTGCATTGTAAGAGAAGGACTGAGCAAGGGACAGACATGAGGGACAGAGAGAAGCAGGGGCAGGAAGGAGGGGGGGTTCTTCTTCCACAGGGCTGCAGAGAGTGGGGCTGCAGGAAGGGAAGGAGAAGCCTGGAGGAGGCTCAAGCCCAGACAATTTGATGGTGCATTACATTCGAGTAAATACATTATTGTACCTTTATTTTATATGCAGATGGATTCTCAGTTGTTTGTGATGGATCAGGACAGAAATGTGGGAGATGTGTGTGTTGACCCAATAATCAGCAGCTGTATAGAAGGCCAGTATTTGGTTTGCCCTCAAACAGATCTACCTTTTCACACATGAAGGGCGATTGTGTGCGGTACCATAAATTGTTATACTCACAGCCCTACCTGTATGTATGGTTTTTAGCTTGCCTTCTCTAGACTTGATTTTATTTGATGGCTAGAAATATACAAAATCAATTCTAAAAATTTACATTTGTAGAAAAAAATGTAACTGCCAGTTCCAGAAGGCTTACTCTAACCTGAAGTTATATGAATGCTCTTTGGTATTAATTTATTATATTCTACCTTTCTGTAAGACACATCCAGTGCAGCTTACAATAACAGAACTGACAATAATTTTTTTTTTAAAGTGTGTGTGTTTGAAAAAAACACAAAAATAATTATGCACACTGGCTTTAAAATCAATGGAATATTAATAATTAAAAGCTTGTTGAAATGTTTAAATCTTCCATTTTCATCTAGAAACAGGATACAGCAAACATGCTTCATCTCACCTGCTGCAGGGAGTGCCCAATAATATTTCAGCTGAGTCTGCTGCTGCCTACCTCTAGCCTTCCATAGAGCAACATCTAGCCTCATTCAACTGGAAGGAAGGAATCCTGCTCTATATTCCACTCCTTCCTCATGCAGTCCCTTCAAACAGCCAACTCCTGCTGTTGCTGTTTTTGTTTTCAATCCCACAGTAATAGTTTCCTGGCATATTCCAGTATTTTTAAGGCAACTGGCACAAGCTGGATGATGGAGAGATGATCAGCACTTCAAGTGCTGTTGAAGAGGTATGAACTAGAGAGTGCCAACATAATTCCTGATAGTCACCAACAATCAGACAGACATTGGATAATGGAGCCAAAGCTCTTACATACCATGAATATTGTCAGTAAAAGCAAATAAGTAATTAGTGTGTTTATGTCTGTGACCAATTGTGGAAACATAAACCCACACACATGGACATGGATTAAATTATTAAGATGATGTGGTACCACCTTAATCAGCCAAACATTCTTCAGATATTCAGTAACTTTAGCAAGTTACTGAAATGAAGCAGAAGAGATTCAATAATTGTGATCTGAATCCTAATTCTGGTTATGAGTCAAGCATGTTTGATAGACAAAATGGTTGTCTTCCTAAACTTTGATTAAAGTTTGTCTGAAGAGCTGGTGCATTATGTCATTTTTTTTTTAAATGGCTTGTGCCCAAAGAATTATGCTAAGGAATAAAAATCAGAGGATTATGCAGAGAAATAGCAACAAGGATGTAGCAATGCTTATGACGAGACCTGCCAGGAAATAAACTCATGTGATAAAAGAGGCATTTGCTCCAAGAACACATTTCAAGATGGCAAGCAAGATTGGTGCATTACCATTCAAAAGTACAGGTCCAACCTTGATACACATGATTTTCCTCTATACAAATGGCCACTGCTAGTCACAATGCTAAAAACTGCTTTTCTACTCTTGTAGAGCAGCAGTCGGGCAAGCAATCAGTCCATTTTTCAGTTCCAAAATCAAACCCCTGCAGATATTGAGGCTCTACCTTATTCAATTAGGCAGAACAGAGGAGCAAGAAACCTGGAAGTGGGTCTTTAAACCTATTTTCCTAATGTTTTCTTTATACACAGGTTTTTTTATCCATGGGCTTTTCCAGAACAGAACACTAGTGGATAACAAGGGACACCAGTAGATCTGAAATAACACCGTTCCTTAAAGTAGGTGCATAACAAAGGATAGTGATGCTTCCCACAAGCAACTCTTGTTGCTTGTCCTTACCGAGCATATGAATAGTCCAAGCTTGCCTGGTCAATCCTGTTTCGCAAGATCCCAATATCAGCAGACACCATGTCATCCAAGGCTTGGAGTTGATTTTGGATCCGCTTTAACTTCACTGTTTCAGCCTGAGTTTTTTTGGATCTGGAGAACAATGAAGGAATTTGAAGTCAAACTTCCTAAGAAATTCTATTTTCAAAAATTATTTTACTTCCACAGAGAATTTATGTTAAGAGCAATTTTACAAAACTTATTAAAATTATTTAGTGTAATTCTGGGTCTACCACACTGGAGAACTGGCCTTCTCTGCGATGCACCATAACCTCACTTTATTCATTAATACTGGCATCTTACAATTCCCTACAATTCCCAATTGCAGTTCTAAACACATTCTCATGACAATATGTCCCATCATTTTCAGCAGAACTTGTTTTTAAGAGATCACAGGTCTCACCAAAAAGAAGAGCATCTTTAGAATGTAGAGGATAGATTCTATCTTAATAACACAGGAAAAAATGCTGCATAATAGCGCTGAGGACATGACACCAACAGAGCTTGCGAAAATCTAACAACAAAATATATAGGAAAAATATATATTGTATCCCTTTGGCATATCCAAAGATTACATAAAAGCCTCCATACCTTTCAGCAATTGCTTTAGCCAGCAGCGCTTTTTTGCGCTTGTTTTTTTCTTCCATAAGTTTCTGCTCTTGATGAAGAACTTCCCAACGAGATTTCTCCTGCCTGGCCATTGATAAAGATAATCAAGTTAACAAGGAATTGTCTTCTGTCTTTTTGGCTTCAAATAAAGGATTGAAAGCAGCTTTTTAAAAATATATATATATATATATTAGATCAACAAGACAGCATACATATTACCTTTTCTTGACAAAGTTAAAGCTTTTACAATCTCTAATAATACTCAGTCTAAATATAGTTGTTCATACATTTAGCATTTTCCCTCTGAGAGAAAGCTGTCTCATTCAGACCTTGGGAGGACAAATTTACAGCAAGCAATACTCTGAAGTTTTACATATCAGATATTATACCATGACGTCTTTTTACATGCTTATTTATGGTCAAATAAATTAATTCCTCCTTCCCTGCAAATAATAACCAAAACATTTCAACCTCAACAATCCTTTGATTTACTGTAGCTAGTTTAGGGCCCAATCCTATACATCTTTTCAGGACCAGTTCAGCCACAATGCAGCCCAAAGATAAGGGAACAAATGTTCCCATATTCTTGATCCACAAAGGGCTATGTGATTGCCACCCCACCACAAGATGCAGTGCACCAGTACTGGAAAATTGGAAAGGATTGGTTCCTTAATATTGCTTACCAACAGAAGAGAGCTCAAAATAGTATATTTATCCAGCTAATTAAGACTAATCGATACAAGACACAGAACTATGTATTTCTCAATACCTGGCACAGAAACCAGGTAGTAAGCTATTCAACTAGTTAGAAAGCATCCTTTATATCAGTGGTTTTCAATCCATTCTGCAAAACTATAAGGTACTTTTAGACACAATATTATTTAAAATATTTATATAACACTTTCAACAAAGAGTAGTTCACATATGAGAAGATCAGTACAAGTAGGGCATCCCTTATCCAATGCATTTGGGACCAGAAACATTTTTGATATTAGATTTTTCTGGATTTCTGAATACTTGCATAAACATAATGAGAGATCATGGGGTAGGAACCAAATCTACACACAAAATTCATTTATGTTTCATATCCCTTATTCATATAAAAGTAATTATTCACAATATTTTAAACGTTTTTATGCATGAAACAAGGTGTGCGATTTTGTTTTAGGTAAAAAAAGTTTTTTAAAAAGTCATGTAGGCACACAATTAAAAGTTCCATATTTGAAATTCCAGGTAAGGGAATTGATAGGCAAAATAACTTTATCTGATCATTATTGGTCATTCTTTGCCACATGCAGTTTGCAGGACAGTACTAAGCGTGCTATACATATGAGAAAAAGTGATGCTCCTAAGGCCTTACTACTGTCCAACAAAAATTGAGAAACTTACATGATCCAGATTCATTGAGAGTTAAGGACATAGAGCCAGTTTAACCTCATCCAGCTCATCAGAAATAGGGTACAAGAATATGGAAAAGTGAACAGATTTTGCTTTATGCAAAAATAAAAGTCACACAGCATACTGTGTTCCTAGAAAGTATTAGATTGGAACATTTTCCAGAAACATTTATGGAATTTTTTCTAATAACCTAAATCGATTAAGCAAGGCTGACTTTTTAACAAAACAATTTTAAGTACACTAATTTAATTTTATGAGCTATAAATCTAAAAAATAATAATTCCAATAGACAACAGTATTTTAAACTGAAATAGCCAGTTGGGATACTAAATGGATATTTTGCTTTTTTACTGTAATATTTTTAAGTATTTTAAGATATGGCACAAATCATCTGCATGTGCTTCCTATTTAAAAACTAAGTCAAAAATGAAGCAACAGAAAATGTTAGCACACATACAGTGCAATCCTAAGCATATCTACTTATAAGTAAGTCCTATTGTATTCAATGGGGCCTACTTCCAGGAAAGTGTGTTTAGGATTACAGCCTCATTCATTTAGCACATTCAGGTATGCTTCCTAGAAATAGTCACCTGAAAAAAACAGAATTCTAAAACTGCCCAGTTTGATTCTATTTTATCTAGTCTTTGTGTTAATTTGGGAAACGCTGCCCTTTAGAAGTGGAAATTTTTCCAAAGAAAAATACAGCAGGATAATACTTTCTCGAAAATTTTTCATCCTATATCATTGGTGCCAAGAAAACAAGCAGGGAAAGTTCTTGACATTCTAAGCACCACTACAAAATTTGGTACAGATCTCCCAATTTACACTACAAATCTGAAATGAATTTAATGAGAACATTCTTTCAGTTTTATTACAGACTTACTAACAATTCCATTTTCTTTTTCACCAGTTTATGGTTTGTTTCTGCATCATGATCAACATTACAGGGTTTCTCAAGTCCAGGTTCATCTTGTAGATATTTGGCATTCTGTTGCTCTCCAGTTGACAGAGGCTGGGATGGTGGGGGAGATGCCTGAGGAAGGCAGGGCTTAGGGTTAGGCACAGAAAGGCACTGTTCTGGGGGTGCCATGGGAGCTCCATCCTGCTCTCCTATTCTTTGATATATCTGCCTAACAGCCTTTTTGCTCGACAGATGTTGGCGCCTTTTGTTTACAGAAGACAGCTGACGTGGTTGATCAAGAGGAGGTTCTGCTGGATCAAAACAACATTAAAAGCACAATTAAACTATTTACATCTGTGAATCTGCTACTAACTCCACATGCGTGGAACAGGGTGGGCTACATGAGAAAAACATATGATTGCTTCTCCCTTACTCCCATTAGCTATTAAGAACTCAAGACAGATGTGTCAAAAAGTAAGAATTAACAAGGGAAACAATCCACTGATACTAGCAGTGCTTAGATTACTGGGAAAACAACAGAGAAGGTTCAGTCTTATTTATATTTGCAATTGTCCTCTCAGATACCATTTCTAGAGATCAGGAACAGCTCAGCTGAGGTGGAACTTGTATATTCCTTGTCTCCAAACACTGAAAAAGACCACACTTGCTACATTTTGTCCAGGTTGTCCTATCTCAGGGTGATGACCATATGTCCTCTTTTTCCAGGACATGTCTCCTGGAATAAAAATATTCATTGTCCTTCTTTTCCTTGTGAGCAGGTTGCATGTAGTTTTCTTGTAAATAATAAATTATGTGTAATAAATTTTACATAAAATTTGTTACACACAATTTATGAAGTTAAACTTAATGGTAAGTAATACAGTGTTTTAATTAACTACATGAAAGCAATAAACTGATTTTTTAATATAGGGATTTGATTCAACACAAACCGCCACTGCAAATCACAGTTTTAAAAACTGCTTTTCTACTGTTGTAGCGAGACAGTCATGCAAGCTATCATTCCATGCAAGCAATCATTTTTTTAGTCCCAGAATCAAACCCCTGCAGATATTGAGGCTCTATGTCATTCAATTAGGCATAATAGAGGAGCAAGAAACCTGGAAGTTTGTCTTTATTTACTTTTCCATTTATTTTCTTTGTACACTGATTTTTTTTCAATTCACAGGAGGTTCCTGAACAAAGCCTAGAAGATATCTAGGGACACCTGTATATGAGTGTTTTTAACTTTTATTTTGTCATGTCCTACTTTTTTGGGGTGTTCTACATTTTGGGAACTTTTGTCCTCTTTTGTGGTTTTGACATCTGGTCATCCTGAACTAGTGTTATATAATGAAAGAGAATCTTCACATGTGTATGCATGTAATAATGCGCATAACATGTAATTACCACCCAGTAGAGCCTGACACTGTTTGCTGCAGCCTTTGATGCAAGGGGTACCCATCCCTTGCAGGTGTGTGTGTTTGGTCTTTTTTCCTGGAAAGCATCATGGTAGCCATTCCTAGTGCAGTAAATGAGACTCAAGCTACAATCCTATGCACACTTACCTGGGAGTAAGCACTATAATGGGGCTTGCTTCTGAGTAATCCTATACTTCTATAGGATTACTTCCTTCTGTGTAATACTATACTTCTGCATAGGGTTGAGCTTTCTCTCAGTCTTTATGGGCAAAATCCAGAGTAACTACAGAGAGTCCTTGCTCTGGTGTAAGAACAACTTACTCTGGATTCCAATATTAATTTCCCATAGGTTTTCACTAGGTGGTCCTTACGTCCTCCCGTAGTTACTCTGGATTTGGGGGTAAGTTACTCTGGATTTGGTGGGAGATAAGGCCACTTCTGGGTCACCGGCCTCATCTCACCTGCACAGCAGTGTACCTGGCAGTGTGTGGGTATCCTTTGGGTGATCATAAGTCATAGCCACAAAAGTGGACAAGACCAAAAAATAGGACATCCAAGAACAATGTAGGACATGCCAAAACAAAATATACCAAATATATTATTTTCTTGTGGGAAACTGAAACATTATACAGTATTACTTATTATTGAAATTAAAACTATGACATCTAATTTAGTAATTGCAAGAAGACTATCTGCTCACAAGGAAATGGAGGGCAAGGAAGATTTTTTTGCAGGACACCAGGACAAAAAAAAGAGGGCTGTCCTGAAAAAAAGGGAATGTCCTGGAAAAAGAGCACAAGGAAGATTTTTTCCAAAGGATACAAGATTCTATAAAAGGGGAAAGTCCTGGAAAAAGACCTTTGACTATCCTTTTGGGAAACTGGGGAAAGGTCCCCTCAGTGTGTGCTCCCTCAGGGGATATGGTGGGGAAGCTTCTCCCCTCAGCCTGCCTAGTGCTTCCCTCAGAGAGGCCGCCTGTCCCCTTCCCCTCACCGCAGCCCAGGCTGCTCAGGGCTGGCTGGCTGGCTGGGCCTCCGCAGCTCCTACCCCTGCCAAGCCAGTCCCCAAACACGGCTTTCCCTGGAGCCAGAGGGAGCTGCAGCCACGACACCCACCCGACTCACCCCCGCCCTGCCTGCCCCAGTTACCTGAGCGCTGCCCCTGCAGCCGCAGAAGCTCTTGCTCGGAGAAGCCGGCCCAGCCCCCCGCCATGGCCCTTCCTCACCATCCCTGCCGCCTCAGCCGCCACCGGCTTCCGCTGCCACGTCCCCCGACCCCGCCCCCGGCCTGGGAAAAGCCGAGGCTCCGCTCGAGGCCTCCGCACTTCACCGACCTCTGACTGATGTCCCCACCCAGCACTCAGGAGGCCACCTCACCCCCTCACATGGGCTCTGAGGCCGCCTTCCCCTCCACAGGCTTCCCCCAGGCTTCCCATTGAGTCCCATTGACTCTGATGGGACTGACTCCCGAGGAGACCTGCAGAGAAGCCCCATTGACTCTGATGAGACTGACTCCTGAGGAGACCTGCAGAGAAGCCCCATTGACTCTGATGGGACTGACTCCTGAGGAGACCTGCAGAGGAGCCCCATTGATTCTGATGGGACTGACTCCTGAGGAGACCTGCAGAGCAGCCCCATTGACTCTGATGGGACTGACTCCCGAGGAGACCTGCAGAGCAGCCCCATTGACTCTGATGGGACTGACTCCCGAGGAGACCTGCAGAGAAGCCCCATTGACTCTGATGGGACTGACTCCCGAGGAGACCTGCAGAGAAGCCCCATTGACTCTGATGGGACTGACTCCCGAGGAGACCTGCAGAGCAGCCCCATTGACTCTGATGGGACTGACTCCCGAGGAGACCTGCAGAGAAGCCCCATTGACTCTGATGGGACTGACTCCTGAGGAGACCTGCAGAGCAGCCCCATTGACTCTGATGGGACTGACTCCCGAGGAGACCTGCAGAGCAGCCCCATTGACTCTGATAATAATAACTAATAATAACTAGGCATTTATATACCGTTTTTCTGGACATATTGGATTGCTCCTCAGTCTTTAATCAAAGCGGTTTACATAGGCAGGCGAATTCTAAATCCCCGCAGGGATTTTTACAAACACAGATTGTCTCCATCTTTCAAGAGACACTACATTCAGGATGTTACATTCACAGTCTGGTTACAACACTGGCCCCGATCTCTGAAATGCTGGCTGACAAAGTTCTCACGAAGGGCAGCTGAGAAAGCTCCTTCACTCCCACTGAAAAGCAGATGGAAAATCTCAGTTACAGCAGCCGCTTTTTCAAAGTCTTGCTTCGGATCTGACTTCCGGTTATCTTGATCCGGCAACCTTCAGCTCTTATCTTCAGGCAAACGGAGGCTCTACCCTCTAGACCAGACCTCCTGATGGAACTGACTCCTGAGGAGACCTGCAAGGGGGGGGGCTATGAGTGCATTTCCATCCACACTTTCCTGGGAGGAAGCCCCATTGACTCTGATGGGATTGACTCCTGAGGAGACCTGCAGAGGAGGGGCTCTGAGGCTGCCACCCCATCCACGCTTTCCTGGGAGGAAGTCCCATTGACTGTGATGGGACTGACTCTTGAGGAGACCTGCAGAGGAGGGAGTTCTGAGGTTGCCATTCCCGCCACACTTTCCTTTGGAGGAAGTCAATTGACCGTAATGGGACTTACTTCTGGGTAGATATGCATAAGTTGCTGCCCTTCATTCATTGTTAACTGTATTGCACACTTAACATGGCATTAGGTCCTGTTGGAATCTGGCTGTGGCATAGCTAGGTCATTTGACATGTGGTTTCTATAAGGTTTTGACACCCCATAAGATGAAATTTTTTTCATTAGCATCCTTCAGTCTCGAAAGACTATGGTATCGTGCTCTGATTGGAGGTCCTAAAACAGCATCTCGTGTGACTAAAAAGGCCAATTCTAAAAAGAGTGACAATCCCTTCCACACTGAGGACAAATAAAGTCTGTCCCCTACCCAGCCCCTAGGTTTTGTTGCTTCTCTTTGCTGTCTGTCTCTTTGCTTCAGCCTGACAAACAAGTGTCTCTTCCTGTTGGAGAAGGCCATGCTGCATCTTTTGCCTCCAAGCTGAACGATCAGAGGTCAAGGTTTCCCAGCTGTTGATGTCCATTCCCAAGGCCTCTAGATCCCTCTTGCAGATGTTTGTTCAGTTCAGTGTCTAAGGCTTGGGCAAGTGGTTAAGACACTGTGCCTGTTAACCAACAGGCTAGGGTTCAAGACCCGGGTCGGTCCCCACAAGACAGGGTGAGCTCTTGTCCTTAGCCCAGCTCTGTCACGTAGCTGGATCCAATCATATTGGCTCTGCCTTTCCATTGGTCTATTTCAGTGGCGTGGAGAGGGGGGATTTGCTGCTTGGGTAACAGCCTATCCTCCATAACAATCTACCCAGGCCATTGTGCTTCACTTGCAGTGTCAGCATCGAGCACGATACCATAGACTCTCAAGACTGATGGATGCCAAGTGAAATTTTTAATTAGTTAATAAAAACATTAAGGCTGAAATCCTAAACACACTTTCTTAGGATCAAGGCCCATTGAACCCAATTGTGCTTACTTCTGAGTAGACATGTTTAGGATTGTGTTCTAAGATTTTCATATTTTTATACCATCTCATATTTCTCATTTTCATATTTTTATATCAGTTGATATGCCTGGTTCTTCCCCTTCTTTTTTATCCTCACAACAATCCTTGATTGGTATGCTGAGAGATTGTAATAGTTATGGCATGAAATGAATTAATTAATTCCAAAATGTTGGACATCCAGGAAAAATGTAGGATCTGACAAATTAAAACTTAAAAACACACATGTATTTTGCTTTCATTCGGTTAATTTAAATTATGTATTGCTTATTATTTACTGGTAAATCTATTACATTTAATTTATTTTTTACAAGAAGGCTACATTCTGTCTGCTCACAAGGAAAAGGGGGACAGTGAAGTTTTTTCTGAGACATAAGGCTGAAATCCAGGACATGTTCTGGGAACATGGTACATATGCTCACCCTGTGTATAGAAGTCAGACTGTGCCTGGCCAAGAGCCCAGGTTTCCCCACCTGGAAAAAGCTGCGCCAGAGGGCTGCCTCAGAATGAGAGCCCAGGTCTACTCAGCTAGTAGAACTGGGTTTAAAGTCTGAGTGGGAACCACCTGGAAGATGTAGCTCCAGAAGGCAGCCTCTGAATGGAGCCCAGGTTTACCTGGCAGATAGATCTGGTCAAGTCTGTGTGAGAGCCTGACCGCCAGGCAGTGGATCTTCCCCACAGGGTGGGGGGGGGGGTTGGAAGGTGGGAAGGAGGCATTCCAGGGTGAGAAGATGTGGGGAGATTGCAGGAAGGAGCTGTGGCAAGGGAAGGGAGTGGAGATCCAAAGCCCTTATGTAGGGCAGTCATACTAGATTTTTATGGGCAGGGAAAATGAAGATGTTCTAAGAGTGGCCTATTCCAAAATATGCTTTACCAAAATTGGCCTACGTCTCATATACCAACAACTAGGATGAATGTAGGATGAAATTATTGTGAGAATTTTATTTACATTGCATATAATAGCTAATGGGTCCCTGTCCCAAAAGGACTCACAATCTAAAATGCAAAAGAACCCCAGCAGAAGCCACTTGAACAGACATTGCTGGGTGAGAAGGGCCAGTTACTCTCCCCCTGCTAAATAAAAGAGGAACACCCACTTGAAAGAGTGTCTCTTGCCCAGTTAGCAGGGGTTAACATGCCCTCAACGTGCCTCTCCCGAACTGCCTAGGCTGACACAGCCAGGCCGGCTCAAGTCCATCTGTCTTGGCCAGCCTAAGTTGACTTATGCCAGCCCAAGCCTTTCTGGTGTATTTGGACTGACCTATCCTGGAATTGGGCCAGTCCAGTGATAGATAGGCTTGCCAAAGCGCACTTCATGATTGCAGCCTAAATGTCCAAATTCAATGACTTCATCTGATTATAATGAATTTTGGCCATGTGTAATCAAGTCTCTGGTTCAATGCTGGTTCATTAGTTGAAGCAGAGCTAATTTGTCTAGCCTAACTGTGTTTAACAATTTTGAACACTTTAAACTTCCATTTAAAGTACTTGGAAATCCTGGGCCTGAAATATGTGCTGTAATAAAAGGACTGTGGTCTATTCTTGTTTATGCCATTAAAGGTTGGGAAGAAAAGCTATTCCTTCATTTCCATCTGGAGTTTGAACCCGTCCCATTAAAACTGGGTTGGTCAGCAGTGCTGGTTGGTTTACTACTGCTTAGTAATAGCACTGTTGGTTTAATAGCATGCCAAAACTGCTATGAACACAATCCCAGCTGTAAAGTCTCTCTATTTCTTAAACTGCATGCATGTGTGATGAAACTTAAATTTTGAAAAGTAAAAAAACAAAAAACAGTGCCTTGCCTAATATAAAAGTGAGTCACCTCAGAGTTGGGATAGTTTTCTGCTTACTCCTAGCCTGCCTTAAGGGGTTCATCTGATCTGCACAGTTGACTCCCAAGTTGGCCTTATGACACCTTTGCAGCCTTACAGCACATGCGGATTCGGGTCATATGTTGTTGTTTACTAGTTGTGTCCAACTCTTGTGACCCCATGGACTTGGGTATTGAAGGTGATAAGCTATTGAAGGACCTAATAAGTATTGAAGGACCTAAGGTATTGCAGGTAATGTCCAATATGTCCAACTGTCCTTTGTCAACAACAAATTGTCGCTGTTTTTTGTGTTGAATATATGCTATATGGTAATTTATGGACCTAAGGCCAGGTATGCAAAGCCATTTGCACATAACAAAATATGTATTTTATCAAAGTAATTGATATCACTCTATAATTTTATATGTTTTTATCTTATATTTTGGAAATGTATGTCCAGTTTTTTTTCTTTAAATTTTGGGGGGGCTCCCAAGAGAGTGGGGCCCTAAGCTATAGCTTGTTTAGCTTATATGTAAATCCGGCACTGCATGGACTTCAGCACACCATGCCAGTCTCTTTTCCACTAATTTCCAGAGTTTGTCCAAATTCATGTTCCTTGCTTCAGTGACACTATCACACTATCTAACCACCTCGTCCTCTGCTGCCCATTCTCCTATTGTCTTCATTTTTCCCAGCATCAGGATTTGGTTTTGTTTTTCTAAAGAGTCCTCCCTTCTCACGATGTGGCCAAAGTATATGAAGTGTCTGTATCTGTCTTTTCAATGTATCTGAAGTGTCAGATACTGACGCTTCAGTATCTGTCTTTTCAATGAACAGGCAGGGTTGATTTCCTGGAGGGTTGACTGATTTGATCTTATAGTTCAAGGGATTCTCAAGAGTCTTGTCATGTGTACTTACATATTTCTTTCATTTTCACTTTGTTAGGTTCACTGCAAACTTGTAGGAAGAGGCTCAAAGCACAAGGAAAGTGCAAAGAATATTCTTTTGTGGGTTTGTGGCAGAGTCACTTTCATTTGGAATTTGATATACAAATGCTCATATACATATACATATGTATATATGTACAAATGCTCATATACAAATGCTCTCACATAGTAATCATATGAGAACACAATCCTAACCATCCCTACAATCCAGAGTAACTACGGGAGCACATAAGAGACATTATGTACACCCGTAGTTACTGCACCATTTAGTAAAAACCTATGGGAAATTCATATTGCAATCCAGAGTAAATTGTTCTTACACCGGAGCAAGGACTCCCCTTAGTTACTCTGGATTGCGCCCCATATCTACTCAAAAGTAAGCCCTATTGTGTTTAATGGGTCTTACTCCCAGGAAAGTTTCTTTAGGATTGCAGCCTTAGAGCACAATCCTAACCATGTCTATTCAAAAGTAAGCCCTATTGTGTTTAATGGGTCTTACCCCCAGGAAAGATTCTTTAGCATTGCAGCCTGTGTCATATTAATCATATTATCCCACATATTAATCATACACTTATTAGCACTGCTACTTCTTAATTAAAGAAGGAACAGTCTCATTTGATCTTTCAAAAAGGGACCTACCGGTAAATTATCCTGTTATAGAATATTAAGGGGCTGCTGCATTTCACACATGGTTTGCTTCAAAGAGCTAGAAGATAATGATCCCTGCAGATCAAATATACGGCAGGAGTACTCCAGCAATGTTCAGAGGAGTACAACATGCTAGATCTCTCGTTCCAAAGTAATCCCATTGTGAGGCTTGTGCTGCTGTTCCAGCCCTTCTTTAAGGAGATACAAATATGCAAATTTAGACATGCCACATGCTTACAACTCTCACACTGAAGTTAAGTCCATTGTGTTCAATAGAATTTAGTCCCAGAATTCACTCCATTAAGGCACCCACAAGTTAACTTTCTTGAGGATTGGGCCCTATGCTAATTCATGCAACTGGAGGTGTCATTTGGATTGTCGGCCCTGATATCTTCAGAAGGTATATCAGAAGGTATACCTTCAATCACAACTCCCCGGTCAGAAACGTTGCTTCTGTCCAACACAGGCATCCCCCATTTTCTGACCCTTCATTATCTGATGGTCCAGCTCTTTCAATACCTTTCAGTTATATCCAGAACTCATTCATTCAACACATGCTTCACCCTTTCAATCTCTCAATGCTGGTCTAAAGGCTGAAATTATCTTCCCTGATGTTGATTTGCATGTGACATGGTGATCAAATATTTTGGCATAACTTTTTGAATTTCTTCAGTAATTAACCATCGTTCAAAAACATGAGATACCTGTACTTACTCAAATCTAATGCACCATCAAATCAAAGCACATCCCTATTTTAAAATGCTTGAGGTTTTTTTTTTTTTAAATCCACTGCAGTTTACTGGCAATTGTGAAGTGCAGCTGTAAAGCATGTACAAAATTTAATTTTACTGCATATAATAATGTATTATATGATAATAAAATGGGAGTGGATTTATGGTATGATTTTTACCTAATTGTACTACTTTATACAACAATGGGTTTGTTACATTTCAGTCACAATATAGGGAACTAAACTAAATACTGACCTATACTTATATAAAAACTGACCTATACTTATATAAAAAACCCTGCATTTACTCAAATCTAATGCACCATCGATCTAATGCACACTTCAGTTTTGGAGATTAAATTTGGCTGGAAAAGGTGAGCATTACATTGGAGTAAATAGGGTATTCATTGCCCACACATGTCTTTGTTCATTTTACTGTAACTTGGTATGTATTTTTGCTATGTGTTAATAAATATGTGGATAAGTAGCAGTGCAATCCTAATGTTGTCCTGAGCTGGTGCAGCCGTCTCTGTGCAGGCACCAAGTGTCAGGACACGTCTGTGGCTACTTAGCCAGTTGGACCAGCTTGGAAGCCTGTACCAAACCAGTAGTGCTAGATTTTGAGCAGGGGAATATTGGGCCTGGGCAGGGAGGAATTATGGAGGTTTTCTCTGCCGTATACAGTAATAATCCCCATCCCAAACCTTGCAGCCCTACATGGGCTTCTCCAATTTGCATATGAGCACAATCCTAACCATCTCTACTCAAAAGTAAGTGTTCAATGGGTCTTACTCCCAGGAAAGTCTCTTTAGGATTGCAGCCTTAGTTATGTAGCCACCACAAATCTGGGAAGCCATAGTAAATAGAGACTTTGGTGAGAAAAAAGTCCAAAAGTTGTTTTACAGTCCAAATTTTGCTTCAATCAAGAGATATATCCCCTTACCCCAAGAAGACCTCCAGGCTGTATCTACAGTAGATACAGCTGTGCAGGCTGTATCTACACCAGTGCAGTTTAGGATTGCTATAAATTTGTTTAAGCAATAATTGCAGGGTTTTTTCCATTTAAAACAAATGCTTTTTGTCCACTGGATTTATTTTGGTTAAATGTATATCTACCAATTAACCAACCAAAATTAAGGAATTCTATATCCCACCATTCTGGATGAGAGAGAATTAAGCATTTACAGTACTTAACTTTCCTATTGCGATCAATGGGATTTAAGGGGTTAACTTTGGCTGAATTATGTCTAATATAATTTTAGTAAAAGAAAAATATCATTGGTTCACTCACTCCTTACGTGGAATCAAAACAATTTCTCAGCCAACCATTGCATTCCAAAGTTTTCCCTGTTCTTACTCTTTCTTAAGACTATTTTTACGGCTTGTGATTTTTAAAAACTTTCAATGCAATTGCAATGCCTGCTTTTCATATGTGAATTGGTAAAATACTATTGACACACCTAGACACCTGAAAGAAAATGGTGATGTAGTTGATGAAGCTTTGCTTTTCTGAATTATTTGCTCTGTACAGCAATCACTCTTCCAATGCAATCCTATGTCTGTCTACTCAGAAGTAAGTCCTATTAGTTCAATGGGGCTGACTCCCAGGAAAGCATGCAAAGGATCGCACCCTCAGTTCTGCACTCATGGAACCAGTTTGAAATGGTAAGATCCCACAGTGCAGCTATCGGAGAGATGCTACATTGGACAAAATCCAATGGCCCAGTTGTATTCTGACACTGCCAAAAGTGTGCCAACCTTGGCACAATGTCCATCATACTCTAAACCTGTTCATGAAGGAGGAGGGGTAAAGTAAGGTCTACTCAAAAGTAAGCCCCATTGTATTCAATTGGCCTTACTCCCAGGAAAGTGTCTTTAGGATTGCAGCATTAGTTCCACTTCTTTCCCCAACAATGGCCCTACAGTGCAATCCTAAGCATGTCTAGTCAGAAGACCCAATGAGTTCAATAGTACTTACTCCCAGGAAAGTGTGGCTAGGATTGCAAAACTAGTTTGGGAGCATTAGAAGAGACGAAAGAAAATGCTTCTTTACTGGGCATGTTAATCAGTGGAACTCCTTCCTACGGGATGTGGTAATGAACTAGACGCCCTTAAAGGGGGTGGGGGTTAGAGAAATTTATGGAGGAAAATTTCATCACAGCTTATAAGCCATGGTGCATAAATGCAACCCCAATTCTGGAAAAGGTTCTAGCTGAATGTCGCATGTCTTATGCACTTCTTGAAGCATGTGGGGGCCACTGTGAGATGCAAGAATGTTGCTAAACGAGCCTTTAACCTGATTCAACAGAGCTCTTATGTTCTTATGCCATCCAGCATAAAAGCAGTCATCCAATCATTTGCTAACATAAAATCTGAGTTTATTAACATAAAATCTAACATAAAATCTGAGTTTACTTTTGTAGAGGCAACATTGGAGGCAATTGTTTGGTTAAGCCATACCCTGGCATCAGTGCCACAGTACATACCTGTCCTCTTCCTTCAATAGAAGTAGAATCCAGTGTTGGCTCCTGTAATCTACCGATGGTATTTTTATACTGCTTTTCAACTAAAAAGTTCACAAAGTGGTTTACAAAGAAAATTAAAAATAACTTCCTAAGTGAAGACAATTTTTTGTTGTTATTGCTTACACCATCAAATTCTCAGGGGAGGAAACTACAACACAACTTTTGAATTTCCAAATTAGACAATACCTTGTAAGACAAACATAATTCGTTCTGGAAGTATGTTTGTCTTACAAAGCATTCTTTATACAAAGCAGATTTTCCCATTGGAAATAATGGAAACTCAGACGATTGGTTCCACAACCCAAAAATATTCATATAAAAATATTATCTGTTTAAAAACGATGACAAAACACTGTATTCTAATTCAAAACACTGTAATATAATACAGAATACAATTACTGTAATATTAATAAAAACAGTGTAATAAACTGCACAGTATAACAAAAGAAAAACGTTTATGGCTAAGGATGACTAATTTTCACTAAAGGAGTCACTGGTGTCTTTTTGAGCAACTTTAACAAGGAACCTTCTAATGACACTTGCTTTTGTCTCCTTTTGAGGATTTCACGGCACTGTGACATTGCCTTGTCATTCAACAGATTCATTGCTCACACTGCTACAGCCTTATTTGGGTGGTGCTTTTCTACAAAATTTTGCTAAATTTCCCAATGTTTACAAATGTCCTTAATCTCGTTTGATGTGAGGGATTCCTCCTCCTTATTCTCCTCCTCCTCTGCAGATGAGATAATTCTCCTCCATAACCTCTTGCTGTTGCTCACAATGCAGATCCATCAATTCATTCGTTTACAACAAATTTTTGTTGTAAAACTATCTTACAAGGCACTGTTTATCTTACAAGGCAGAATTTCTTAGAAATTTTAGCTTGTCTTACAAAGCATGTCTCACAAGTTATTTGTCTTACAAGGTACCACTGTAGTTTTTTTCATCTTATTGCAACTATCAACTATTATGAATGGAACCGACTTTTTAAAGTTTGCAGTTTGGTCACGTTTTCAACCTGTAGGATTCAAACACTGGAAAATTACACCACTCACCACAAGCCGACAGGAAGGTTGAGATTTCTTAGGATGCTCAGAATAGTTCTAAGCTTGCTACAGACGAGAGCATTGATTTGATACAAGAATCGGTTAGGTTTCTTTGCAACTACCAAAACACTTCCCACTGTTCCATTTGCATGGTACCTGCATGCATTATGTATGTTACACAGGTATGGAGGTATGGACATATGTCCTCAAATTGATGTCCCACGCCTGCATGCATTAACGTGATGAAAAAGTAATGTTTGCAATGAAATTGCAAGTTGATTAGTGCAAGTGAGCCACAGTTGTATCATTCAGAGTGGGAGATTTGGTACTGGTTAAAAATCCCCAGCCTCAAAATGAAATCTAATGCCCTTTTATCTCTCATCATATCAAATCATAATGATTTTATTTGGCATATGGCAAATACATGGACTTATGGTAAATCAGATGTTCCATTGCCATGTATTTTGAGAGCCAGGAATTCCACATTAATGTCTGGCTGCCAACTGTCACCAACTGCCAACTCTTCAATGTAGTCTGGTTGCCAGTTGTTGCTAGTCATTTAGTTCACACATTCATGCTCTCCGGGGTGCACCACGAGGAGGTGAACTAGCATCACACTCTAAAAAGTACAATGATAAAAGGAGTGTCTACCTCAGAGTGTCCCTCAGTCTTCAAAATCAGATATGCTTTCACACTCTACGCCAATGTTATCCTATTGCTTTTGCTGCACCAAATTCAACAAATCCAAATGCTCCAGAGAAGGCAGATCAGCGCCAAGAAAGGAGTTAGATTTGGGTGTGCAGCACTGTAGCCAAAACTGCTTCGTCCCAGTCCTAATTTACCCACTCCCTGCCCCATTCTGCCCACTACGTGCCTCACTCCCACCCCATATGCAAGTAGGTGCCCACAGTCTGCTGCCGCACTGAACCAGCCAATCAACAGCTGTGGTATGGTGACTTTGGTGACAGATTTAGCAGTGCCAGGTTCCAGTGTGGTTTGGCACCCTTAGGATCACACTTTTCAGCTGCCATCTGTGAACACTTATCTGGGAGCAATCTCCATGGAAGACTGCGGGACTTATTTCAGAGTAAACATGCACAGTTGTTGCATGTCATTCTCTTACGTATATTATGTTAGTTATTTTACTTATTAAAAGAACAGCTCGATTGGTCCAGCACAACCTCAGATCACAACAATCTCAACATCAATGCATCGCTTGATGCGTTTTTCCGACAATGCCTTGAATGTCTACTACGTGTTTCTAATATGAAACTGTGGCATTGCTCTGTTGGTATGGAGAAGTACACAACTTTGTGCTTCATTTGACTTCACTCCCTTCAAGTGGAACACATGAAGGTGGTGCCATGAAGGTGGAACCCATGGAACACATGAAGGTGGTGCCAGCCATGAGACCATGTCGACAGCATCCTCTGCAGCCTTCGAGGGGAAAGAACATGGGGTTTGCTCCGAGGACTGAGCTCAGTTTCATTTTGGAAAACAAAAACTCCCGGTTTTTTGGCGCAGTTGCTGGAAAGCTATTAGCAGGAAAGCAGTGACAGCGATTCAAGGTTAGAGAACTCCAGACAAGACCCTCAGGGCACCACAGCACCGAGGCGCCTTGTAGACCTTAACTGTTAATTTGCTGGACACTCATACAACCCAGCCCTGCAGCCTCTTTTAGATTGCAGCTGAGTGGAACCCATTAGCATTTTAAAATACTTGCAGAAATCAGAGGGGGAAAAAAGGTATTTGTGGAGGCCCATTACTCAGTGTACTTTCATGTGTGCCAAAGTTTGCTGGCATGGCTCAGAGTTTGATAGGGAACATCTGGGCAGCTGCTGCAACATGGAGATTGGCTCACAGCAGTGAACAAAAGGAGCTTGTACGGAGAATATGTGATTGGGGAAAATGCCTCTGGATAAAAGAAAAGCGTCTTAAGAAAGAGCCCAGTACCATGCCTGTAGTTTTCTCCTCCAAAGAATGCCACAAAAGTATAGTTTGCTCTTAACTACACACAGAAGTGTCCTTGTTGTGCTGCATTTTTGTTTAGTTTGACAGCCTCGTAAAAGGTTTCACAGAGAAAAGGATAGTAAGAAAAATACTGGTGCATATTAAAAATGATAGGCAATTTTTTTTCAGTGCCCTGAAATATACCATTTGTAATACCATCGAGCAAACCAGGGGTGCCTTCTATTAAGCTGTCAGTTCAATTTCACACCGCTGCAAGCAAATCTGGGAATGCTGAATAAAGCCGTTTCATTTCTGCATAATTGTATTTGCAGTGTTTATAGGCTAACTTTCAACAGAAAACTACTCAGAAGATTTACAAGAAATAAAAGGAAAAGATTCCATACTGAACATGACACCAGTATGGCTAACAGCCCAATCCTAATGAAATACCCAAATGGTGATGTTGCGACACCCGTGCCGGGTCTGCTATGTTGCATGGGGGAATGTTGGCTGAGGGAGTTTTCCTTGATGTAAGGGAACATTTGTCCCTTACCCCACGGTAAGCCCCAGCAGCCACAGCAGGTCAACTTGGACCTGTGCCAGACTATAGATGGCGCAATTCTGAAATGATCTGTCAGCAGATCAGGCCCAGAAAGTGGAAAGGATAAGGCATGTGCCAGTGGTGCTGATCCTACCTGTTTGTCAGTCTGCCCATCCCTGACCATTGTCATACTCCTCCTGCCCTATTCCGCAGACCGCCAATCCTCTCCTGGCCTTTGCACCAGAATTACCTGTTCTAATCCATGTCCTCATGGTCACAAGTGACAGCAGGAAGGCTCCAGCTTTCCCACTTGTGCATCTAGATGCTCTTCTTAGAGCTTTTGTGACAGTATGTGCCAGTGGAGAACACATGGTGCCAGTGAAGACCCAGGATAAACCTGGGACATAAATGAGTACCAGTTACATAAAAATAGTTATAATCTCCATTGTTCTCAATGTCAAGCACAACAAAAATATTTTTCCAGTTCCATTAAAAGTCAAGACCTTTGGTTGGCTCAAGGCCAGATGATACCTCCTCAATTATTTTTTTATTGTGATAAATTTACTATGCTCACTCCTCCTGCCACCAGGCTCTATCCTTTCCATCTTTCTTATTTTTGCACCACTGACATCTGCCACCACTACTTTCCTA
The DNA here is from genome assembly GCA_030015325.1 of Cryptoblepharus egeriae. NCBI lineage: Eukaryota > Metazoa > Chordata > Lepidosauria > Squamata > Scincidae > Cryptoblepharus > Cryptoblepharus egeriae. The sequence continues at coordinate 92,343,203 of JAREYC010000003.1, read as the reverse complement.
AGCCAGGCTGCAATCATTCCGCTGCCTCCTCCTTCTCCTTACCCCACTCTTGCCATTTGAAAAGAGAAGCAGAGAAGATATGGGAAAGGAAGCAGCAGACCCAAGAAAAATGAAAATGAAAAACTTATCTCTGAAAATGAACCACTAGGAGATGATGGCACCAATTTGTTGTGGTACCAACAATGTCACCAATTTGGTGACAGAAATTGTGTTTGTCACATTTGGGCAATTTGTGCCCTCTACCAGCAACATGGTGTGCCTTGTCAATGGTAAAAAAACTGATGGTATGTCCTGACAATTTTAGCACCCTTTCAGCAAGCCAGAGATGAAAAAAGATTGAAAATCTCTATCCTAGACTCAGAGACCTGAGTCTCTGAGAAATTAAACCCAAAGTTTCTAAAACAAAACTTTTGGGATAACCAGGAACCACTATACTGGATTATCAGCCTGTTCTGGATGGGGTTGCACTACCTTTGCAGTAGCAGGTTCATAGTTTGGTGTCCTCCTGAAGTCTTCATTGCCACAGGATAATCAGGTGGCAGCTGTAGCCATAAGAACATTTACCCAGCTTCAAATAGTGTATCCTATCTGATTTAATCAGACCTGACCACACATGCACTGATGACATCAAGACTCGGCTTAAACAGATTTTATTAAGACTTAAGCATATTTTATTACAGTATTTGTATTCTGCCTTTCTCTTGGAGATGAAATGCTGTAGGCACTGCTTTTGTTGTTTGAAAGCCACACCACTATTTTAAAAAACCTGGAAGTTACCTTTACAAAAATAACTGAATGTCCCATCTTAGCCCCATATAGGCTGGGCAGATGCCCACAACCTCCATAGGATTCATAAGAATCTCTGGAGGCAAGGCAAACACAGCTTCCATCACTTCTGGAGGGTGCGGGGCAAAATGGCAGTGTCGTTAAATGAAAGCACAAATGTGGAATCTATCCATAGCTACAGGGTCTTCACTATATTTTTTTTTAAACCTTCTATGGCAGAGGTTCTCAACCTTCCTAATGCCATGACCCTTTAATACAGTTCCTCATGTTATGGAGACCCCCAGCCATAAAATTATTTTTGTTGCTACTTCATAACTGTAATTTTGCTACTGTTATGAATCGTAATGTAAATATCTGGTATGCAGGATGCATTTTCATTGTTACAAATTGAACATAATTAAAGCATAGTGATTAATCACAAAATAATATTTAATTATATATTGTGAAATGTTTATTTCTAATTACAAATAAAAAAGATGCAAAATACCTTGCAAGGCTTCCTATACCAGGGGTCTTTAGGCGACCCCCATAAAAGGATCAGGTGACCCCCAAAGTGGTCCCGACCCCCAGTTTGAGAAACACTGTTCTACGGAACTGCATTCCAAAGCTTGTCAAGCAGTGGGTCTTAAATCAGTTACTCTTACAGGAAGATGTAGGCCCTATGTTGTTCTCCATCAAAATTTGTCCCCCATCATACTGCTTCACGTGGTCCACCTTTCCATCACCTCTGGAAATTATTGGCAATAACAGTATTGCAGGGTCCAGGTGACCATATGTGACCAACTAACACCAGGAAGAGGCTCAGAATGGATGGAAGGGCTTTTCAGAGCATAGAAAGGATGCTTTGAAGCTCTGTCCACTAAACCAAGTCTCCTACCACTGTTTGTTGTGTCATGTTCTTGGTCTTGCTGCCCTGTAACTGGAGTCCAAAGGGTCCACGAGTACCAATGGACAATGTCTCAAGTACTATTGGGGGTATCCCTACCTCTGGTTGAGAAATACTGATGCAGGCAAATTTCATTTGCCAGGGTCACAGCACTCAGTGTTACTATTACAGAGGGCTGGAGACAGTCAACTTAGGAAGTAATATATATGTTTTGCACATAAAGATTTTCAAATATTTTCACAATATTTGCAGCAACTTGCAACACTTACTTGCTTTTGCATTCAGCATAGCTTTTTCACCTAACCATCAGATGCTCATCGGAAAAAGGAAAATGGATAAAAGCACATGGTGGTGAACAGAGCTTGAGGAACACATAATTATAATGCAATTGGTATTAGTGGGTTGGTCAAAATGCATTTGTTGGCATGATCTGAGCAGTGAACCATACTTTGGAGATCCCTAATTTAGCCACTTGTCCTCTGCACTATTGTGATCGATGGCTAGAAGATGAATCTGCCTTTGCTGTTTATCTGAGAGGTGAGAGGGTGGTATTGCAAGTGCGAGATCTGTATAAGTCTGCAATCCTATCATCATTTACCTCGGAGTAACCCCCTTAATAGTGCTAACTTCTAAGTAGATGTGCTGGGATTTGGCTCAATGTGCAATAGAGATCCACCGAATCCTATAAAATTGCTAGCCATACAACCAAAGGCTGCTGGAAGATGCACACCCTTCCTTTCAGCGAAAGAACATTCATTACCACTTCCATCTGCTGTTTGGACTGCTGCCAGAGTTCACAGTATTTTTAGGGAGGTTCCATTGCCATGCTCCACCCTAGAAATGTACAAGATAAAACAGTTATGTAAACCATTGAACGCTTTCGAGATGCAACAGAATATCGTTAGATGTATCGCGGGCACTTTATGTCATAGGATTCAAATATTTTAAATGCATAAAAATCTAATAAGCACGAAAGCAATTCTTTTGAGTACAACCCAGAATAATTAAAATCAAAGGGAGATTCTCTGTTTGGGACAGAACTCAAGCTTTTGGTTGCCATCCAGAAAAGCACATGGGGCAACCCATACACACAGCAGGACTATATCAGAAACAGCACGAGACGTTCTCTCTTTCATACCCGACCCTTCTGTTTTTGTGCTAAAATCCAAACAGGGTTCATTTTTCTTGGATCCTTTCCTTGGGGCTATTTTTCACTCTGTCTCTCTCTGCCCCCCTTCATCAAGCATGAATAAAGTAAATCTAATTCATGGCTGTTTTAGCAAAAAAAAAAAAAAAGTTGCTGGAAACTTCACAGTGGCAGAAGGCAGAAGCAGCACTATATAATAACAGGAAATTCACTATGGCAGGATTTTATTGGTTTATCTTTCAATTTTCTCTAATACCCTGCTTTAGGTTGGCTTGTATGCTGTCTAGTCTTTTACTTATTGCTATAACTGCATTGTGCAAACCTGCAAACAAGTACAGTATGTCCAGTGATGGGATTCAAAGAAATTAACAACCGGTTCTATGCTCATCTGGCAGCCACTTTTAAATGGCTATTTTTAAACTTTATATGTCCTATCTCTCATTTACAGCCGGTTCCATAGAGTAGGTGCGAACCTGCTGGAGCCCACCACTGAATATGTCATGTGCAGGAAAAAAGTGACTGTAGGCACAAAGCCTTGTGTGGGTATTTCTTTTCTGTGGGTATCTGGAGGTGGAACAGTAAGTTGCTCCAAAACCACAAAATACTATGGTTAAAGGAGCAACATAGAAACATATGCATTTATCCACAGTGACCAACAGAAAGTAAGGGAACAGTTATATCCACCTGAGAAGGATATAAGACAGACCACTTGAATCAAACAGCAGCTTTGTAGATTACAGTCTATGGTCAATACCTGAAAGGTAGTAGTGTCAAAGATCATTGACTGTTGACAGTGATTCAAATCTGCTGGATGCAGCTGCTGACCTAGCACCTGTTGAGACCTAGATCCATTGATGCTCAACTTAGAATGAACTCCAAACCACCAAAGTTGGTGTAGAACTGTTTTGTTTTTTTACTTTCTCAGCCTCAGTTTAGGAGTGCCATCAAAACCTACTTTGGTTGTCAGGTGGAGCCAATTGAACAGAGATTTGAGTCAAAAGACTTTGGGCGCAATCCAGAGTAACCACGGGGAGGCCTTGCTCCATCATAAGAACAATTTACTCTTGATTGCAATATGAATGTCCCATAGGTTTTCACTAGGAAGTGCCGTAACAACATCGACGTAAATGTCTCTTACATGCTCCCATAGTTACTCTGGATTGTAGGGTCAGTCTCAACTCACAAATATTACATTCTTCAAGACACTTGAAGATGCTGGAGTTTGGACTCTCTAGAACATGCAAGTTGGAACCCTCCAGACTTTTCCCAACTTGAGTCACCAAGGCTGCAACCCTAAACACACTTTCCTGAGATTAATTTCCCTAGAACATGAGACTTACTTCTGAGTAGACCTCCATAAGATTGCATCCCAAGTCTCCTGTTTCTGGGTGGAGTCCTCGCTTTTTGTGTTCAGGAGCAATCAACTCAATGCAAGTGTAGAGTCAACTTGACTCAGTTTAACTTGAATGCTTTTAATTCAAAAACACCTGACTCAGGAACTTGTGGTGAAACCCTAGAGTCACTTGACTTTAGTTATCATAAATTGAGTCTCTAGACTTGACTTGAATCTGCACTCCCACAAATGTTCCCCATCACTATGCATTTGAAACTAAGGTGTCATTAAATCTAATGCACACCTATACTTATAATCAAAATACAGCATTTACTCAAATCTAATTAACCATTGAATCTAATGTGCACCCTGATTTTGGAGACTGAATTCCGCTGAAAAAGGTGAGTGTTAGATTCAAGTAAATATAGTATTTTGAATAGAACCAGCAATGAGCAATGGCTTTAAGAACTGGAGGTCTCCAGCAGTGGTGGGATTCAAATAAGTTAACAACAGGTTCTATGTTCTAATAACCTAAATTAACAACAGGTTCTATGTCCCATTAGTAACCGGTTCTCAGAACCAGGCACTCATTAGCAAAGCGTTCTATAGAACCTGTGAGAACCCCCTGAAGCCCACCACCGGTCCAGTGTGGCAAACAGGTAGCAAACCTAACTATGTTAGGTCCTTTACCATGTGTGCCAATAACGTTAATGAAAACATTGAGCCCTTAGTGACTCCATGGATGCTCACAACATATGAAGGCATTTGGCCTAACACACCCTGGACTCTGCAGGTCTGAGAGAGTTGAGGGCACAATGATGTACTGGAGGAAACACCAACCCTCATGGTGTTTTTGCAAGCCTCTTTTTGCCTCAGAAAACTTGGGCAGCCCGTTCATGAGGTAACAAAACTTGCCTCAGGCAGCAGATGAGGGGCTCCCATTCCCGTTTACCACCTTGCCTCCACTGCTTCTCCTCTTCCTTTCACTCCTTAGCTTGAAAAAGAAGGAAGGATACAGAAAGAAAGATGTGGAAGGGAAGGGAATGCTGGAAAGTCAAGGGAGCAGAGACCAGTACATCCCCTACAATTCAGAGTAACTACAGGAAGATGTAAGAGGCACATACTCTGGATTGTTCGATGCATTCCCCATAGGTTTCCCATAGGTGGCACCATAACTACGTCAGTGTAAAAGGTCCCATAGTGACTCTGGATTGTAGCCATCATCAAGTGAGGGAGGCAGCATTTGGCATGGCACCTCAGGTTCCTGAAGATCTGTGGGTGCCCTTCACCTTTGGAGAGAATAAGCAAAGATGGCATACTGGGGCCCAGTGGATTGTAAATCCACTCTGGAGTTTTGGCAGAGCGGAATAAAACCTCCCTGCTCTCTGCCAAGTTTTTTTGAATGGGAACAGTTGGTTTGGCTCCACGCTCCCTCCAATTTTACTTTTACAACTTTCCTTTCTAATTCCCACGCCCCTCTCCCACTTTGACCGCTTCCCTTATCATCTGCCCACTCACCCCAAGTGCTTTCTTCTTCTGGGCACATTGGTTTTATAGTCGTCTTTTTAATTCTTCCTCTCATCTTATCTCATCCCTTCTCTAGAGACAATTTCATCACAGGCCTGAAACCACATCACCACCCACTTGCGGACTTGAACAGATTGTCTCTCTTGCTAACCCTTTCCTCGCCCCTAATTTTCTTCTGTCGGCCTCATTACTTCCCTTTTGAAAGCTCTTCTCCATCGCCTGCTTTCTTCCTTCACTGAATCTCTTTCTTAATCTTTATTTGACTTTATGGCTGTGGGCCAGAAAACCCATTTGCGTACATGCAGGGGACTGAATTTGCACAGCTGGACTTTCTGTATTTTTTTTAGTGCAAGCATAACCCCTCTCGTTTCACCCCAAAGCATTGTACACCAGTTTTGAACCACTAACAGCCAAACCCTAACATGATAACCTAACATGAGCATAATGCAGTGTTGTCACGGGGGTGCACTATCTTCTGTGGTAGAGGGCCATCATGGAGGACTCCTCAAGGAACGTTTGTTCCCTTAACTGCCGTTGCATCAGAGTTGGAAAGTTGGTTAGGATTGGACTGTTATGGCCCAGGTTTATCCAACTTTTCTATGATGATGCAGTCTTGCTCATGGGAGTGTGCACGGCATCCTGTGGGTGCATCCTATAGAATCTCTAGTGCAGTGCAGTGTAGAGGTGAGTCCAGATTGCTGGTACCTGCAAAGGCACAACATGCGGCATCCAGAAGTAGTTTTATGGTGACACAATGATGCCATTACGTCACAGCCGAATTTCTTTTGAGGGGCCTCAACTTGTGGCCATTTGGAGCTGCAGGTAGGCAGGCCCATCCATGACCAAATGCATTATAGAGCTCCTCTCCGTGGGTATCAGGCAGCACAGTAGTCATCCCCCAACACACCCCAAGGCATGGCACACTTAGGTTCAGTCCACACCAGCCCCCTCCCCAGCTACTGATTTATCTAAGAAAAATGCCCCTGCCAATGGTGTTCCTTTTTAGATTGCAAGCCCTTTTAATACAAGGAAACATCCGCTCATTCTTTTGCTATATGAATCACACTGAAAACCTTTTTTGTGAAAAGTGGTACATAAATATAATAATACAGATAATTATACAATGAGGATTGTATACACTGAGGATATGTTCTCTGATCATCATTGCTATGTGATTAGGTTGTTAAGCAAATATAGTCCAACCTCTGGTGGTGCAAGTGGTTAAGGCACTGTGCCTGTTAACCTGCAGGCCAGGGTTTGAAACCTGTGTCCCCACAAGACAAGGATTTCCTGCTACAAGCAGCGGGTTGGACTAGATGATCCACTGGGTCCCTTCCAACTCTATGATGCTATGATACAGCCCAGTCTGGTTGCGTTAACAAATACTCTGCTTAACACTCTGTTGATCACTGGAGACAGATTGCCTCTTCTTTGCATTAAGGAGAAGCATTAAGAACTTTTTCTTTGTTGGGTAAACAGTCACACTGCTGCAGGCTAAGGAAAAATTACCATAAAGAGTCTCTTTAGTCATCCGCTATCATACATATGGTCTGTCGTTAATCAGTCCATTGTAATCAGCCCGCAACTATTTCAAAAGTGGCATCACTGAACCAGTGTCACTCATGCTAGAGAGCTATACTAGGCTCTAAAAAGAATAATATAGTGTGACCCCAGATAACTCAAGATTAAAAAAAACAGACCGGATGGAGTTGATCGGTAGGACAAATACATCAAATACAATCCAACGTACTGTTTAATAAAAGTGGTGAATGAGTTAGTCGTAGGGCAGGAGTGTCAAACATGCAGAGTGGCCTAGGAAGTAATTTTTCCAGCCTCCATTAAAACTGGATTTTCTCAGCAGGATAATTGGGCTCTCTTGTTTTTTTTGTTTTTTTTGCAAAATACGAACAAGATTTCTGCCTTTTATTTTCTGTCATTTGCAGCTGAGTTTCTACCTTTAAAAAAGTGCTTTTTCTGACCACCTTCTCTTTAATGATGTCATTTTTTGCTTATTGATGTCACATCCACCCCTCAGCAGATGCCACGTTTGTTAACTTTGGTCCTCTGTTTCAAAGAAGCTTTATACTCCTATTCGAGGGGGTAGAATAATGAATTTGATGTATGAACCAATTTTCAAAAAGACTACATCTGTGGCTGCAATCTTAAAGACTCTTTCCTGGGAGTAAGACCTATTGAACACAACGGGGCTTACTTTTGAGTAGACATGGATAGCATTGTGCCATCCATTCCAAAACCTTTATTGGCATAAAACAATAAAACAAGACAAAGTAGCAAGACAGATAAATAAGTGGGTAACCAAAAAACTGCTATCTGCTGATGTAAAAATGTATAAAATAGCATAAAATACATAAAATCCAACAAGGAAATAGGGAATAGGCATGTCAATTACAATAAAACAGTCAATAACATTTATTACAATAAAGCAATCTTTTTCAAAACTTCATCTAAAAAGCTCTGTGTCACATTTCATGCTGAAAGAGGCAGAAACCGCTGTAATATTTTTATTATATCATTATGCAAATGTGGTTCATTTTGGCCCTCTTACTTCATAACTCAGAAGGGATGAAGAGGTCACACTTAAATAAAATATATATTTTAATGAACTTTGGATAGAGACCAAGCATGAAAAGTTAATGCCTCCAAAAATTGTAGACTTGTGAAAATAGTGGTTATAGTGGAAACTGTTTTACAACATCAATTATATCAGCGTGAAGTGTGCATGTCATAACACACCACACAATCAGGCACTTGAACAGAGCTGTTAATTAACTACAGGGAATGCTGTAATAAGCAAGCACTATGCAGACTTTCGACGAACATTCAATAACATCTACTTCAAAAGGATTTTCAAATAAGTACTTGAATAGGATAAACACCAAGCAGAATAATTGTACTCACAGGCATAGCTAAGAGGGTGAAGGTAGTAGCAACTACATTGGGTAACAAGCTTTAGGGGGCATCAGTCTGAGCTTGACACCAGTGGCCATAATTGTGAAAAATGGGGTATGATGAATAATACTATCCTGTTTTTGTCCACAACTTTTGGTAGCATTTAGATCTTTTACATTGTTCAAGGTGACCATATGTCCCAATTTTCCAGGACATGTCCTGGATTTTAGCCTTGTGCCCTGGAAAAAAACTTCATTGTCCTCTTTTTTCTTGTGAGCAAGCAGCATGTAGCCTCCTTGTAATTCATAAATTATATGTAATAAATTATATATAATAGTTTTAAATTTAATAGCAAGCAATATAAGGTTTAAATTAATCACATGAAAGAAATATATATGAGTTTTTTAAAGTTTTTTATTGTCATGTCCTACATTTTTCTTGGATGTCCTACGTCTTGGGGGCACTTGTTCTCTTTTTTTGCTTATAACTATAGTCACTCTGCTTATATATCATTGGAAAGGTAATTTAATGCAGAATGCAATGAAACAAACTGCATTTATACACATTAGTGGAATTAACCCACTGTTGCATGAGTGAAATTTCAAGAATATTGTGATCAAGGCAGTGGGCACCCTGACCCCATTGCTGGCTCTGCCTTGTACACTATTGCCAGTGAAGCTACAGTGCAAAGGACAAGTTTTCCTGCAATTCCACATAGAAAGAGTCATCTTTTGCTTGTGCCATTATTGAACCTGGGACCTTCTGCATGCAACACAATTAAATTATTATGCTTGATCTTCTCTGACTCTTAGGGCACAATCCTAACCAATTTAGGCTGGCATAACTCACCTGGCATATCTTCCCGTGGTGGTGTGGGGAGGTCAGTGCATGCATGTGCACTGGCCTAGCCCACGCACTAGTAAGGGAGAAGCGCCTTACAGCACTTTGTGACACCCCCAGGTCGGCACAGGACTTATGCTGGAGCTTATGCCAGCCTAACTGGAGCTTAGGATTGCAGCCTCTGTCTTCTCCATCAAGGCTTTAGATAAGATCCACTCTAGCCCTCGTTAAATAACTGTAATCATCAGGAACCCAAATACACAATTCATCAGGAACCCAAATACACAACACTTGGGCATCTGATAAACCCACCAGTTCTTATCCATAACATTCTTGTGGTCAACTGGCCAGGTAAACTATTTGTTATGCACACAAGATTCACACCACCCCAAACTTTCCTAAATTAGCCTGCTCAAAACCTTATTAAAAACTTTCCTAAATTAGCCTGCTCAGAACCTCAAAAGTTCTGCTCAGAACTTCCAAATTCTTTATATCAGTGGTCTTCAACCATTTTCATGCCATGACCCCAATAAGAAAAAAGCAAGAAAACAAGTAAGCATGGGACGGGGCCCAACTATCAATTCCACATCCCATCTAGGACCTTATCTACCCACTCTACCTCCGCTGCCATTATTCAAGATGAATTAAAGGTCCACAAAATTTGAGGATACCATAATCTCTGGATTTCAGAATCTGCAGGGGTACCAGGAACAGAACCCGCACGGATAGTGCAGGTCAACTGTATAGGACTGTAGCCCAAACGGGGAGCCACAGTCAATGGCCCAGTAGATCAAGGGGAGCAGCCAGTCAAAAACGGTTGGGTTCCACTGCCCTACAGTCTTCGTCCAAAGCCCTTTTTTCTGACCTGTTGTGGGTTTCTGTTTCCTCCTGATGATCAGGGATGGTGCTTTTTTCTGTGATGACTCTCCATCTCTGGAAGTCTCTCCCCAGGATTTTGGCAGATCCCACATGAGCTATTTTTAAACAAGCACTTATAATGTTCCTGTTTTGCAAAACTTTTAACTGATACAGTGATTTTGTCTTTGTTGTTTTCTGTTTTGTATGAATGTTGTTTGATTTCTTTGTTTTCTTTCATGTTTTATCATAAGATAGTTCGCCCTCTTGTGAGAACTAGTCAAAAAGGCAGACTAGTTGCCGAAAAAGTAGTGTAGTAAAAAGGGGAAGGGATTTCTTGACCTGCTCAGCTTCTCACCTCTAAAGAACTTCCAAAAACATTCACACTGCAAAAGAATGTCATGCAAATTTGACAGGGTTTTTTTTATAGGTTATATTTGAATTAGTGATCTTGACTCAAATATGATCTGAAATTGGATCAACCATTGCAGGCATCAATTGGAGAGCAGAAGGAAACAATTTTTTCCTCCAGGAGTTTGAACTCGGATCATAAATTTTTTTTGTGCATGTGTACAATACTTCTTTCCATGACACACATATTTTCAAAGTATGGTATGTTTCACCTGTGAACTGAATTGTGGGGGTGGGATTGCTGTAGTTCCCAGTACTGGCCATGGTAGAAGCTTTTATAAATAACCATTTATTTGTTTGTTTGTTTGTTTGTCTGTCTGTCCCCCCTGCCTCAACTTCTTATCAGTTCAGTTCAGTTCTTTATTTACGGTCACAGACCCAAATTACAATTTATGACAACCGCTAATATTTCAATCAACTTCTTATCAGCCTGCCATGTTGTTCAACACTCTTATCTTCCCTGTGCCCCAGAGACACATGGAAATAGAACCCTCAGCCTGCCTGATTTACAAGTGGACAAACCATGACAGATAGGGCTCTGATGTAGATAAATAGGTGGCGGTTACTCATGTGTATGACTTGGTTGAGACTGTCTACCTTTCCCTGAATATTTGTATATTTGCTTTCTGAGTGACAGTTGCTTAAGGGTTGCCTGTTTCACCCTTCAGAGATTAGTTTGTTTTCTTAACACAGTTATTGCCACGTGGCTTGCCCTTCCACATGGATCCAACCTGCAGAGCGAGATTAAAAGGACTGATAAGAACTTGCTGTGGTAGGGACAGAACAGTCTTTCTTGGCCATAGTGTGTGCGATCCCATCTGGAAAGGTGAGAGGGAGAAATGGATATAATGAATTGTACAATAATGCATATATTGAGCAAGCCAGCTGGCGTATAAACTCTCTATAGGCAGAGAGATTGCCAGGCACCAGGCAAGGTCTTTCATTAAGTAGTCAAAACAAAAGAAACTGACAGCCCAGTTCTGTCCTGGACTTACGGTGGTAGATCTTGTGATTTGCCTAGGTTTTATTCTGTTGTCCTACTTTTTCTTGGGTGTCTGACATTTAGAGGGCCTTGTCTTCATTTTCAGTAATAAAGTCACCCTGATCAGAGGGAGGGTTTAACCTGATTTGGATTGGAGTGGCCTCTGGGGAAGCAAGCAAAAAAATTGTCCCCTCCCATCACAGCATGCAATGTGCACTCCATTTGTTGTGCTGCACTTTTTAAAATCAATCAATCAATCAATGGGCTGGAAAGTAAAGGAAAACAATAAATCTTCTAATTGTTCAAAACAAAGTATTTATTGGAAAGAAGGGGACCATATTGCAAATTTGGACAGGGCTTAAAGAACTTGGTTTGGTTGTAGGCCCTAGTACAAAAAAAAAAACAGGTTTTCCAAGCCAAATCCCTTTAAAAAGAACAGTATAATTGTATATTTTTGCTACTGCAGACTTTATAAAATGATACCACAGGAAACTGATGAGTGGAACAAATGTCATCGTGCAATTCTTACCATCCATTATGAAAGGATCTGCTTGGAGCTGACCTGCTGGTTTTTATATAAAATCATAAGAACAGCGGTAGCATTTGGAGGGGGGCTACTAAATTTTGCAGGTTACATCATACATGCCCCTTAAGCTGCCCTCCTATCTCATGTTATATTTTACATTATATTCTTATATGACAATAAGAGATTGATTTTGTAATGATGAAATGTCATGTGTAACACTCGGAGCCATTCTAAGTCGTAAGAACAACATGGAGGCATCTCCTTCACATTGCTTTCACAACTGGAAATGGCTCCAATGGCAAGGGGAGGACAGTTTACAGGGAGTTGTTTTCTGGTATTCTACAAGACGGAAAAAATCCCTCTGTCCATTATATCCATGCTATATATGAATTTTACACATCTCATTTATATCCATCCCCAGGGGCATACTTTTTCTCTCAATAGAAGAGCTCCAAACACTGCAGCCTTTCCTCATAAGGACCTACTCCAGTCCACTAATAATTTTGGTTAATTCTGCATGAAACTTGACGTGGCCTCCTGCAATGAAATGCCTCATAGAAGAAAGCACCAAAGTAAAACAAAGTGAGTTAAGCATTAAGTTCAACAGCAGGACAAGGAAGCCCCAAACTCTGCCATTCACCTCTCTTGAGAATGGGTAGCATACTGGAGTAAACTCTCTAAAGATCCCCAAGTTTGAATAAAAGTGATCATGAAACTTTTGCTGGCAATACTCATAGACAGTCAGGCTTAGCCAAATGTGCCCTAGAAACCTGTTAGTCCTTTGTTCCAATGCCAAGTCTTAGGCTACAATCCTATCAGTCTGAACTGGGAGTAAACCACATTGACTGTAATAAGCCCAACATCTGAATACACATGCATAGGCTTGGACTATAAATGTATAAATAATGAAATGTGTGCACCCCTCCTCCAGAACTTAGGCTGTATATCTTCTATAATGGATATGGCTGTGGGAATTTGGAAATAGCCACAATACAGCTATTTAACTTTACAAGATTCAAAAATAGACAACTGAAAAAACAGACAAACTTGCTGTTTCCAATTAAGAAAGGATTTCTGTGAATTCCCTTGCCAGTGGCATTCTTGGTTAGATAAGTAACAAACAGTGGAATGGACAAGAATTAGCACGGACAGGGCAGGGCAGGCAATGTCGTAGGGCCAAATGAGAGGTGATGGGACAACTACATTTTTAAATTCATGTGTCATGCTTTTAGAGCATGGAATATTTGGTGGATATTTTTTATTATCAAAATTCAGCTCCACTCACCTGCGTTCTCCTTTTGGTGTAAACAGAGAAATGTGCACATGAATGCACAAATGGACACTCACAGTCTGCTTTATAACAGACAAGTAAAGAAGAACAAATGTGGCTTCTTTTTGCTAAGGGCGCAATCCAGAGTAACTACGGGGAGTCCTTGCTCCGGTGTAAGAACAATTTGTTCTGGATTGCAATATGAATTTCCCATAGGTTTTCACTAGGTGGTGCAGTAACTATGGGTGCACATAATGTATCTTGTGTGCTCCTGCAGTTACTCTGGATTGTTGGGTAAATCTAGTTTTAGCCTAAAGGCAGGCGTAGGCAAACTTTTCAACAGGGGCCACAGCATTTCTCTGACACTGTGTTTGGGCCAGGAAAAAAAGCATTGATTTACATTTCATATGTGAATAAATTTACATAAATTTTATAAATGAATACACTAGAGACATAACTTATATGAATTAATGAATTTTACTGAGTTTATTTATAATACATGAGAACTATATAATAGAAGCACGTAAAACTACATGAGAACTATGAACTGTTTGTCACACATCTCGTGCACAGTGAAAACATACAGACCAGCCACAAACAAATGGAGATATAAGTTGCTCAGAGGCAATGCACAGGTCAAAGAATCCTAGAGTTGGAATGATCCTTGGAGATCTTCTTGGGTTCCAGTGTCTTTTCCAGCTGTCACTACCCTTCCCATGCCCAGTTTCACCAACTCCCTGGCCTGCCCACTCTCATCACAACTGTCCCCAAATTATATTTCTCCCCTCCCCTTTGGGAAAGGACTCAAAAGAAACTTTGCGTCCCCTGATAAAATTTCTCTTGGAAGCCATGACAAAATTCCTCCTGGAGGCTTTAAGAAAAGCTTTGGATTCCTCCTTTAGTTATTTCTGTTGACTAGAAATGAGGAGACAGAAAAAGAGACTTGATGAGACTGTCAGAGGTCCATGCAGACCTACTAACTGGGGTTCAGGCAAGTACATTTAATTGTCAGTTCTTTAGCCCAGCACTTGACACCTGACTGGAGAAAATCCTGGGGAAGGTTTGGCTCCAGGTGTTAAGACACCTGTGACAACTCCTCAAAGCCACATTGAAACCAGGATCAAAGCACAACATTCAGTTAACTTGGCTTTGATTGTCTTCCAGATCTTCACCCCCTGTTGCTTGTTCTTTTCCATACCTGACCAAAAAGGTGCCTGTGTGGCAGATGGTGAAGTGAGTGGAACCATCAGCTGACTAGTTAGACCACATTCTGGGTTGCAAAACAGCTGGCCATTCCTCAGAGAATAAACCAAAATGTCCTCTGTCTAGCAATCAGGCAAGCAGAGTTCTTCTCATTTAACATGGTTCATGCTCCAGCGGTCAGTCAAATGTTAATATGGAGTCCTAACTCTGCATCTATTCCTATTTCTTCACAGGAGGATGTCTATTTCTGTTGGGGATGCAGACCAGAGGGACAGGATGAAGCACTCCCACCCCATGCATTGTGGTCCCAATTCTGATCAGTTCCCCTGGACACACACATGGGGAGGGGTGGAACAGAGGGGGTTAAGAGGGAAGTCCTAATGAGTCATTTAGTGTCACCTGTGTTTAAACTCTTAGCTGATGTCTCATTTTGCTTAGAAAGGGTGGGAAGTGTGAAATGTGAAAGCTCACATACCATTTTTATTGGTTCCCCAAAAAGAAGCTGTGGAAAGATTGTGGACATCATCCTTCCAAATCTCTGGGATATGTGGTCTTCATCATGCACGGCTGATGCCTATACTGCATTTCCTATGATACCAAAGCAGCTGCCATTGCAGCACATAAGCGACAAAGGAGAAATGGAGGGCTCCCCAGCCCTACTACCATGTTGGGGCCTAAGGCAGTGCAACTGCACTGGCCTCCCCTCTTCATCAGGTGTTGCAGAGATGCTTTACATCACATTTGTACTTTACAGCACATGCTTTACATCACATGCTTTACATCATTTGCACCCTGGGCTGGTGTAAAAATGACTTGTGGCCGGGACTGTTGGCTTAGCTAACTTTTCCAACTTTTTTAAATCTTTGAAATGCCTCTAAACTCTGTTCTCAAGCAAACCCAATTTTACTTGTCATTACTATAATGTGTGTAAAATTAAAATTAATTTTAACTAATATAGTAAAATAATATAAATTTAATCAATATGGTCAAATTAATTACTATAATTAATTCCACCCATCCTACTCATGCTACTGCTGGATTGTTACCATAGGATGTGGAATCTCCATAGGATGTCCTTCTAAAAGTATTTTGTCTCCTTAGGGGTGGAATCCAGAGTAACGATGGGGAGTCCTTGCTCTGACGTAAGAACAATTTGCTCTGGATTGCAATATGAATTTCCCATAGGTTTTCACTAGGTGGTGCAGTAACTACAGGTGCACGTAATGTCTCTTGTGTGCTCCCGCAGTTACTCTGGATTGTAGGGTTAGAATTACTGGGGACACAATTTACAAGATAATTTTTTTCAGGAGAACATGTCCAAGTTTATTCATGTCTTAATTAAGGAGGTGTCCAGTTACAGAATTTTGTGTCCCTAAAAACCACTTTCTTCCCATCATTGTCTGGAAACCTAAGTCCACTTCACTGGGGTTATAATAGCTAAAATGGGAAATAACCGGAACATGGATAAGAATTTTAGGAGCAGATACAGTATGATAGGCAATGGGTAAAGGCAAATTGCCCATCAATCTTAGCCCTATTTTTTGTCATCCAAGATTTTCAACATCAAGGTGGAAGCTTTACTCGGGAGCTTCCTTTCTTCATTCACACAAAATTGTAGGGTGTCCAGGGAGAGTAAAAAAGGTGTAGCAGGCAGGGAGTTTTTGGGGATGTATCATGTAACAGAACTTCTGAGGAAAGCATGCAACCCCTTTTGCTGGTTGCTAATGCCTGTGGTGGAGCTCCTACTAGCTTTCAGGTTTGACTCCAGGGCCAAGTCTTTGAGGGACGGCTATGCCACATTAGTTCAGCAACCTTTCTATTAGGGCTAGCTCAAAGCTGCCGACACCCACATGTGTTAGAAGTGAACGCTAATTCTTCTCTGCACATCTGGATCCCATGTTCGGCAACTTGGGCAAGTGGCGAGATTTATGTCCTGCTGAGGCATTCCGCAGGTTTTAGTCCAGAAAAGATTGAACTCCAGATGTTAACAAGATGCAGGGATCCCTTTCTACTATTAAAAACGTGATTTCTTGTTTTGCTCATGACAAATACTGTCAGATTAACATATTAGGAATTGGACTACAGTCCCATTTGTGGACAGCTTAGACAGGGCTGGGTGACGGCAACTTTGATGGAGATTTCCTAAAACCCTTGGGAGGCAGACCCAAATTCTGAGCATAAAATTGACAATAATGAAGAAGCCATCTTTCAATGGTTTCTGTAGCAAGATTAATGAAGTACAACAAACCACCTTCCATAGCTTGGTTGTACAGATTTGAAAGCAGAACACTCCACATTCAACCCCCAGCATCTCCAACTAAAGGATGTCTAATTAAAGGACAATCTAGCCCGGCTACGTAGGAAGAAGTTCTGAGGTTGTCTGCAAAGTGTAGATTGTTGTCTATCATAGTAAACAATGCTGGGTCTGTCTTGATTTAAGTCTAGATCTCACTTCATATCCTCTTAACCAAGCAAGACTGTATGTTCTTCAATCAGCAAAGTCCCATTCAAGCATATTGCCAGTTGTGGCAGAGCTGCTTACCTAGGCAGAGATCTAGTGCTCAAGCATCATTTCTCTGGACAAATTCTGGCAAACCCTCAGTTCTTGAAACATTTGGCTTAACGAGAGGTCCTCTAATTTTAGGCTGATGGCAGAAACTATTTTCCCCCCACATTGTTGAAAACAGCTGCAAAGAAGGGTTTCTGAACATATTTGAAATATGATTTTTCCCCATTTTGGTTGAACAGTTTGGCATGTTTTATCTTTCAAAGACCTACTAAACCTGTTTGCTCAGGGGCAGCAATAGGGCAAAAATAATATTGCTATACATGTGTACAACTTGGGAAACAGGGACGCTCTCCTACATATATTCAACTATTGTTAGATATTCTGTGTCCAGACTTAAGGGGAAAAGGCCAAATTTCCTTTTTGTTTGCTGTGGGACTTTAAAAATAAAGACAGTGCTCAGTTAATTGTATTGGGCTTTTAGTTCAGAAAGTATAACCCAGCCAAAGTTACACTCTTTTAAATCCTGTTGATTTCAGTAGGAATTATTTAAACATAGGTTTAACATTCTCACTGAAATCAACGGGAACTAAATGTGCTCAGCTCTGGCAAGATGGTGCCCATAGTTCCTTTATGCTTTTATTTCTTTGGAAAGATGGGAATTTTTCCAATGGCAAAATGGCAAATCACTAGAACGTTCATTTCTTCACATCTCCTGGGGCAAAGGGGTGCCAAATCCTTTTTGCTGAAAACAAAAATGTAATGGTCTGTTGAAAACCATGTTCAAAGGATAGAAGTCCAGCCAATTCAAATTATGAGTGTGGTCACCACAACGTTTCCTCTGAGAAATCTCTCCTGAGCATGCGCAGTAGCGGCATGCGCTGGGATGTGCCCCCAAGGGAGAGCTTCATAAACCCATGGTTGCTAGCAGTGCATGCCGGGATACGCATTTTCTGGGAAGAGCTCATGCTCCGCTGTGCTGACATCGTCCATTTCCTCTCATTCTTGGCTCAGCAAAATGCACACTTCAAAGAGGCCTCGGCATAGAAAGAATGTTTCGATTCCGTGATATTTCCATCTGTTATTTCAATATTGTGTGCTGTGGGACTTACTTTGCAAACCCTCTGCTTTGCTTTGATTCCATTTAGATGAACAAATATTTGATTATGAAGCCTCACGGGAAAGTCTGCCAATCAAGTTGCTGGGCTGTGAGCATTCCTGACCTTATAATTTTGTCTATACTGGGAAACCCCTGTTGGAGAGGAATGCTAGAAGGTCCTTTCATTGTTAGGTACATGTTGTTCCATCGGAGAATATCAAGGGGTTTAGTGGAGAATTTGAGAACACATGCTTAAGCTCAATAAATTGAAATTGTGAGCAGCTATGGGGGTTGGCCAACGATAAGGGCCAAGGTTCCCATGAGCCTGCCTTAACGTCAATATTTAAAGGTTTTCAAATGACTCTCAAACCAGTGTAACCCCCCAAATCCAGAGCAACTACAGGAGCGTGTATGACACATTACATGTACCTGTATTTACTGCATCACCTAGTGAAAACCTATGGGAAATTCATATTGGAATCCAGAGTAAGTTGTTCTTACACTGGAGCAAGGACTCCCTGTAGTTACTCTGGATTTTTAAGTCATGTGAATATAGGGAGCAATCCTAGACTGGCACAATTCATTGGTCTTTCTGTTCCTGTGGTGATGGGAGGCAAGCACATGTCTGTGCACTGACCGAACTGTCCCCCAAGAGTGGTGCAGAAGTGTCTTACAGCACTTTGTGACACCTCCAGGTCAGCACAGAATTTACGCCAGCGCTTAGAATGGCCGAACTGGAAGTTGGGATTGCAGTCCTTTGCGGTAACGCCACTTATAACAAAGACTTAAGAAGAAGAATAAATGCCTCCCCTATAAATTGGAAATCTTTTCAATGAAGTATTTCATCTGAACAAAGTTAGAAGGGGTTCCTTTGTTTGTTTAGAAAACATTCTGGCTACCGTTTCATTGTACCAGTGACTTCACTGGGGATATTGTGGAGACTGAGGACCACACTCAATAACACCAAAATAACTCTTCACTCCCACTCTGCTGGAGGATGACAATATGTCTTCTTTTTCCAGGACATATCCTCTTTTTTAGCCTTGCATCCTGGGAAAAAAACATTTTCTTCTTTTTCTTGTGAGCAGACAGCATGGAGCCTTCTTTAATTGTTTTAAAATTAAAAATAAGTAACATAGTGTTTAAATTAAGCACATGAATGCAATATAAATGAGTGCTTTTAACTTTTATTTTGTCATGTCCGACATTTTCCTTGGGTTTCCTACATTTTGGGAGGGCTCTGTCCTCTTTTGCAGTTATGACATATGGTTACCCTTGCTCTGCTCTGCACCACCTGAGGCACTGCCTGACATCAGGAATCGCAGCGCAGTTGGCTATCTCACTGGGTACCATGCAGACAGACTTCCTTACCTGATTCAGACCCAAGCATGCCTTGAACTAAGCTGACTGGGGCACTGTGACCTCTGACTTTGGGTGGCACAGAAGGTGGCATAGAGCTAAGCAAGTAGACTGGGGAGCCTTTATGAAGGGATGAGGCCTTTATGATATGCCAACAAGGCTTGAGTGGGCAGAGCTGACTGCCATATTCACTGGGTGACGCCAAAACCTAGTGATGCCACTGCAGAGACACCCCGCCTCTAGCCTGGGCACATCACATTGTGAAAAAGAATTACCTGTTGGGCTCTTTTCCCTTCATCTGGACAGTTCCCCAGAAGAGACTTTGCCCTTAGCAGCCCAGCCTGTTTTGGGACCAGAGCTGGTAGGGGTTGGATTGGGAATGACAGGAGGGGTGCACCATGACGTGCCTCTGGATGCCAGGGGACATCCCATATCCCGAGTGCATCCATGGAAAGACACACAGAGAGGGGTACTCCAGATGTCAACCCCCAGGGTATTGGTGGAGCCTCACCTGCATGACTATTTGGGCTGGTTGGCTTGGCCGCACCCCAGAAGAGGAAGGGATTCCAGGAGTGAATAAGAAGGGGGGAAAGGGGGGAAAGGATGGGAGTGGAGCAGCTGGACTAATGCTACTGTCTCCTGTGTGATGGTTTGTTTTGTACAATGTTACCCGACTATGAACAGTGACCTTGTAAATAATTCCAAGTAAAGTTCTTTCGCGTTCTTTTTTGAATAACCTGATACGCTGCCTAGAGAAAGTTATTGTGGGAAAAATGGGGCTGAGGAAGAGGAAGGCGCAGATCGACGCTGGGAAGGAGGGGAGACCCCCTTGGACCCCACCATATATTTTCCCAATCATTCTTATTCATGTTTCACAAAAGTTATCCCTCTTCACTTTGGGGCTTGTTCTAAGAAAATGCATCTAGAACTGTAGCCTCACAAGATCCAAAGTTTATCATTATGAGACTTGAGTCTTGTGCAGATTAAGAAAATAAAACTGCTATGGAAATTAAATATGGTTTGTCTCATAAAATCACCATTTTACTAGTCTTGTTATAATAAAATAGATCTGCTACTCTGTGTGGTGTCTCAAATAGAGCAGAGTTCAGCAGATTTTATCAATAACGTCATGGGATTCCTACAGTGTAACTTAAGTGGATTGCCATGATGATTATGACAGATTTACTATCATTGTAACTTGAAGTACTATAATAAGTATCTGCACAGTTGTTACTGGTTTACAATGATAACTATAGTTCAACCACAGCTTTATGACTAAATGTGTAATATCACAAGGATGGTTAAGTTTGCCCAGAGAACTGTGGAAGGAAATCTACCGGTACTTCAAACTTACAAAATACTCAATGTGGGGGCCAAGACACATCTTCCTGTCCCCTTCCAGATACGACATATAAAAGAAAAGTCTTCACAAATCTACTCATAAATTGAATGAGGACAGAATTCAGTTGCAGGTCATAAACTTGGAAGGGCTTGTGGCTTAATTTCCCATTATAACCATGCAATTTATCCCAAAGGAAAATAATCAACAGCAGCTGTCTCGTTACACCCGCAAATGCAAACACACAAGACACAATCTTCCACTAGATTTTCAGAAAAAGATGAATCGTAATCTTCTGCAACTTAATGAATCATAAAAGGTATACGGGCACAAAAGTATTACCATGCATTTCAGTGCCAGAGCAGGAAAGCTTTGTCTGATCTCAGCATGCAGATTATGTCCCAGATGGTATCTTGGTTCTTCAAAGGCAGGAGGCATGTGCTCTTGCTCAAGACTTCAAGACTTGGTGTACTCAGGCCATAGCATTCAAATATACCAGCAAAAACGCAGTGAAATGCTACCTCTTCCACTTATATGTGGCTAATGCAGCTAATGCACTATACAGTATATGTAAAAAGTATCACAAGAAATGGACTGCAGGAACCAAATCAAAATACAGGTCCAAGCTTGTTATACACTGATTTTTCTATACATGGTTCAACTTGGGTTGCCATAATTTTCTTCCACAAAATCAGTTCAAGACTCCCTGTCAAACTTGCCAGGAGAGTCCATGTTTTCTGGAATATACGGTATCCCTAACCACTGCAAACCACTGTTTAAAAAACAGCTTTTCTATTGCTGTGGAAAGTGATCTTTCCACTTTTCAGCTGAGCAAGGGGGTCCTTTACATTTACAATTGCTGAATACCTTGCTACAACTGTAAGAAAAGCTGTGTTTAAACCATGTGTAAATGGAACATATTTCTAATTGCTTTTGATTGACACATTTTTTCATATCAGCAGGATTTTCAAAATCCAAACCCTGCAGATATTGAAGCACCACCTTATTCCATCAGGAGCAACAGAGGAGCAAGAAACCTGGACATGGACCTTTATATCTTTTTTTAATTCTATAGTGGGTTCCATTCTAGAATAAGAAGAGGATAAGAAGAGACACCTCTGTTGCTAATGCAATGGCCTGTTTTGGTCTGTGCCAGTAGTTCAGGCTCAGGAAAGACATTTGGATATAGTGTGTGCAGGCGCATGACCTGCCCCATCCAGAGCCCAATCCAACCACCCCCATCCAATCACCACCACTTTCTATCTTTCCACCTATTTGACCCTCTTCCTTTCCTCTTCCAACCACTGCTCTAGATCAGCAGCTCTGGAATATGTAAACCTCCGTTGTCAGCAGGAAGATCCCAACAGTGTGCCTGGGCTTTGTGCTATTGCAACACACACTACAAAAATTCTGTAACTGTGTGTGCTGTCAGAAAGCCCATTCCACATGCACAGGCTTTCATTAGAAGTGGACTGTAACAGTCAAAGCATGTAATTTATAATTATAAATCACTAATAAGGATTATAACCATAGTTCCCTCTAAGCAGTACGTGTCCACACAACTCTCCGAACTAGTGCACATAAGTTTCTACCAAGGACACAAAGCCAAAACTGGCCATGACATTGGCAATGACAAAAATGACAATGTAAACTCATTATCTTCTTCCATACATTGTATTGTATTGTACATATTGTAATAAACGTACACCTTGTTTTCTGAAGTGTAGTCAAAAGTATATAACTCCAATTGTCATTATGTGCCGCATAAAAATTTAACTAATAAATATTGCATGGTTAATATTTTTTGTCCACACAGCGCAAAATTACCGAAAATTAGAGGGAACATTGGTTATAACTCTCTGATAATTAAGAACCATACCGTCATATGGGCTGTGGGTGGCGCAAGTGGTTAAGACACTGTGCCTGTTAACCAGGTTCGAGACCTGGGTTGGTCCCCATAAGACAGGGTGAGCTCCTGTCCTTAGCCCAGCTCTGTGACGTAGCTGTAACCAATCGTATGGGCTCTGCCTTTCCATTGGACTATTTCAGTGGCATGGAGAGGGGGGATTTGCTGCTTGGGTAACAGCCTATTTTCCATATCAATCTAACCCAGGCCTTCGTGCTTCGCATAGTCTCTCAAGACTGATGGATGCCTGCTGCTTCATATCATTTAGAATTTGGAAAATATAATGATATTTGGAATATAAATATTATTTATAAAATAAAAAAAGAAAAAGGTGGGCAAAGCCTTCAGGGGAGAAGCAAAGCCAGAAGAGAAACCTTCTTTCAGACATGACAGAAAAACTGCATCTGCCCACACACATACTTCCCATTTGATGGGCATCCCAATAGCTTTCTTGGTATGTTCCTCATGATAGTTCTTGGTTTACAACCAATTTCTCAGGACTAAGAGTTGATCTGGAAAGTAGACAACACAGTCCAATGGCTCCAGTCAGCAAGCATGAGTCATCTAGTCACCAAGTGAGTCACAGCGAGGATGCTAAAGGCCAGAATCGTGGCTGGCGGGAATAATATTTTCATCCTGTTGGGAAATTCCAATATTTCAAGCATTTGTTTTCATCCCAGATTGGATGGAAGTGGAGAGCAGGAATACCACACGAAATGCAGCTAAACAGTTTGATGTGCAAATGTGAAAGGGATAAATATGTTACCATTTCCATTATGAAACATGCTCCTTGTGGGTTTTTTTTGTTCAGATCCAAGAAGTTAGTTCTATATCTACTTCAGTTCTTACATGGAACAGAGAGGATTAGCAGGTCAGGATTCATCTCCACTGCCAAGAAAAAAGTGAGAAGGCACAGATAAATTTAGCTATGATAGTAATTGTTAGTCCTGGGATTTCATTTATTATTATTTTTTTACAAATTTATGTCCTGACTTATCTCCCAAGTGGACATTCAAAGCAGCTTACAAAAAGTCGATAAAAATATTTTAAAATATAATAAAAAGAATTTAAACATTATCAGTCCCTAAACTCAGTGTATATGCTCTTTATAAAAGCCAGGAGCAAAGAAGCAGCAAACACTAAAAAAGAACACAAACCTATAAAACTAATGCATAACAGCCTTAAATATTCATAATAAAAAATCCAAAACTCAGAAGGCAAGAGTTTTGTGAAGGCAGTGGATTAATCACAATTCTCATTCAAGTTTCCAACTATCTCCTCCTCTCTTACTGTCCTTTATGCCTCAGGGTGACCAGATGCAGAACATCCGAAAGAGGACAAAGTCCCCCAAAATTCCTGACATCCATGCAAAATTCCAGACATGTTTAAAAAATGTAGGACACCCAATAAAATGTAGGACAAAATGTAAGACGTGGCAAAATTTATTTATATACTGTACAGTATTTATCTACAGTATTTATATACTTTTCAACCAAAAAGTTCACAAAGCGGTTTAAAAAGAAAATGAAAAAATAATAGCTAATTAATAGCTAATGGGCATTAGCTATTAAGATATGGGGATGCTATGAAGCATTCCCATATCTGTTTCTTGCACTCCCAAACACCTGGATGTGGTTGAAAGTGAGTACAGGAATCCTTCCAGCAGAGGAAGGAACTGCAGTCCAGCCATGTGGCCTGTTTTTCCTGCACTTTCGGCTTGGCCACTGGGGGCAGTGGCGCTGAACCGTTCCTTTTCTTTTTTCAGGTGTGTGCTCATGTCCGCTGCCTAGTGGCCAAGATGAAAATTGCAGGCCAAAAAAAATTATTTTTGTTTTAAAAGTGCTTAAAAATTTGGTGCTGCGGTGTAATTCTTGAAGCATGAACAACATGTTTGTTATTGATGAACAATAAGCATAGGATTGCCAGAGGGTATGCCCGGGAAAACTGGGAAATCCTGGTTTTCAGAGATAGTTTTTACTTACTGGCAAGTTAGACAGGGGGTCCTGTCTCAGTTTTGTGGAAGAGAATTAGGGCAACCCTAAATAAGCAAGAACAAGAAGCATGAACATATTTCTACGACAATGCCTGAAAAAGAAGTGGCGGTGCCCTGGTGCCGTCGGCCTTCTTGGAGAGCAGGACGGCATGGATGTTGGGCAAGATCCCTCCCTGGGTGATGGTGACGTAGCCCACCAGCTTTTTGAGCTCCTCGTCATTGCAGACGGCGAGCTGGAGATGGCAAGGGATGATGCAGCTGATCTGATCATTCCTGTGCTTTTGATCAGGATGGAAACTTATAGCAAGAAACTAGGGAGAGAAGGGGGCATGTCAGGGCAGGAGGGGGTGCATTCTGGTACATAGGACTCTCCTAACAAATGCTCTATATATATATATATATATATATATATATATATATATATATATATATATATATATATATATATATACAGTATATCATGGATACACAAACAGCTGGCACATGTTTGAGACATCCATTGGCGATTGGGAATATTTTCCCCAACCAATTACTCTCCCATTTTCCCTTGCCTCTTCCAAGGCTCCTGGTCAGCTCCTTCACACAGCATGTGGAACAGCCCTTTTGGTAGAGCAGCACACTAATGTTCAACCACTGTCCTCGTGTGTCAATGTATCATGTTTAGCCCAGTGATTTTCAACCTTTTTCATTACATGGCACGCTTAATAAGGCACTGAAATTGTCAAGGCAAACAATCAATTGTTTTTACCATTGACAAAGCACACCAGACTGTTAAGATCCTCAAATTTTCCTATTAATGAATGTCAATCCCCAAATTCCCACAGCACACCTGAGGACTATCCATGGCACACCAGTGTGCCATGGCACACTGGTTGAAAATCAATGATTTAGCCTTTAGGAAAGCCATTTTCCTTTGGCCCCAGCCGCCTCTCAATTTACAATACAGAGATAATATTTATAGTCTGTCTTGCAAAAAATATAATAAAGATTGCTGAGATAACGCACAGAAAACATACTTTACAGTGTATACACGATATACTGTATATATAGCATTTGTTGCTACTCTGTTCTATATCTTTTACAGATTTTTGGAAAATTTTTGTGATTATTTTGCAAAAAAAAAAAGTAGTATACAAATTTGGGAACTTTTAATACATAACTTTTGATACATAAAATAGATAAAAACTGGCTAGGGTATGTGTGGCCATATCTAGAATATGCACAGATTAGATTATTACTATGGTGATGATCAAGTCTATGGTGTTTGCAAATGCTAAACTCACAATGATTTTCTATTCCTTAAGTTCCATGCTGGCGTCTTCCATACTCATCCACTTCCTATAGCACTAACCTTTATTTGCAAGGGAAGGAGCTGGAAAGGAAGGACAGACATGTGGATTCCATGTGCACTACTGTTAGAATCTTTTTTTAAAATTCTGAATACTTTCAATATCTTCTCTCATTCTCTCTCTCTCTCTGTTCCCCAAAGAATTAACTTGCTTGCTCCAGACTCTCTAACAATCTCCAGATATAACTTATCTGTGGCTGGGAGAAGATTCCCTCAGTCAGTATGGTGTAGCTAAAGATCATGTAACCTAGTACAAAGCTCAAAATGTTGTCCAAAAGCTCAAAAGTGATGCCACAACCTTAGGTGATGTCATTCCTAGGGGGATGGGGGGTCCAGGGCTCCATACCTTAGGGTGATGACTTGGTGGTGACCAAAATAACAAAAATAGCTAAAATCATTGAATTCCTTTGCAATAGCTACATCAAGTCACATACCATTTGATTGAGGAAACTCTACTTGCGCAACACAGCCATGTTTACTCATGAGTAAGCAAACATTTCTCAGAGCAGTCCATCTCATGGGAAAGTTTTGAGTTAAGAAAATCCACTTTTAGTTCCATGGGCTTTTGAGTTTTCATTTTCTGGTCAATTGTCCATAACTTTTGATCCAATATAAAGTTATATTCTTTATATAACTGCCTTCCTCTTCCTGTCTCCAACTTGATAGAAACCCAGAACTTTGCTCCATCCCCTCCTCCTGGCTGGAACCATCCTACTGCTTGCCCAGCCTGAATGATGCTCCACAAGGTCTTTCATGCTGCAGAAAAAGTAAGAAAGACAAGGTTGTCACACAAAGTTGGCACACATTTCCAAATCAGTTGCCTCAGACTCAATTCAATGCTGGAGTCATTGATGCACCTGACTTGAGTGTACACAAGCCATTAAAAATGTTTTGCAACTTGACACTTGAGTCACCTAACTTGAGTTCCCATCTTAGACATATTTTTGCAAGATTTTTAAAATCCATGTTTGCCAGGATAATGGGAATGAGGGGTTGTCTTGATTGAAGGAGGACATCCCAATAGAGCAGTTGCCTTTATAAGCAGAAGAACTTCAGACAGAAGGGTTTTCTGAAGTCCTCCTGTGGGTATCAATTCTCTGCGAATTTCCCCCTCCCCTGCAGCTATTTTTCTTTCAGTCAAAATACTGGGTTCATAATATAGTTGAGAAACAAATTAATGACAAATGTTGGGTAAGAGACATTTGCAGGGGAGAACAGCAAATGGGAGAAGAACCCCCTCCTTCCTATTGATCCTCCCCTGAATTACTATGATGGGGAAAAACATGGAACTGATATTAACTCCATGTCCTCTTTTAGTGAGTGGTTCTGCTTTGAGTATTTCAACAAACAAGTACCCTTTCTGTACACAAAAGTTCACACATCTGACCATTCTGATGTACAGCCTGCGTCTTACATGCATTTTTGGTTTTCAAGTCATCCTTCATAATCAAGGGAAGAAAGTTTTTTACTTGATTTCCCAGATTTTCATGGTTTACATGTTTTCTTAATTGTGGCTGATTTTAAGGATCTACACTATGTTCAACATGAGCACAGTTAAAATAGTTGGGCTGGGCGGAGAGGAATAAAATGTGAATCAGCATCATTTTTTTAAATTCAAGGAGCTTTTTTTTAAAGTGATGGCTCCACACCGGTTCTAGCCATATTTGTGTACATATTATTTGTGTTAGAATATACCAGTATGTTTGATGGTATTGTACATCCCACTGAAAGCAATCCTGTGTGGATACAAAGCATCAACATTTGGATGTGCATATAGGTATGTATTAGAATTTATTTATTTATTTATTTATTTATTTATTTATTTATGCCCACAGTTCTGGATCCATCGAGTGATTTCTGCATGGAAGGAAGCATGCTTAAAACTGCAAATCTGCTTAGCTATTTTAGACTGGATATTCAAGAAAGCCTGAAGCGAATGATGGTCACTTTTTGCCAGTAGAAGATCTCTTCTTACCAGTCTCTAGAAATGCTTATTCTCCAGGACTGGGCCTGAAGTGGCCCCAAAGATTGGAGAGGGAGACATATATTGGATCACCAATGCACCTGCCTCCAACACTCTTGTGATGCCACTGTGATAAAAACTGTAGACAGAGCTTTTTATTGCCTCTTTTATTTTCTTCAATGTATATATTCAACAAGATCTTGTGGTAAAGCTTTTTTCATTACTTTTATCATTTTAGTTTGTAGGTGGGAACTTCAAAAGTCCCTTCACAAAATTCAAAGCAGAACAAAAGTACAAAACCATCAGAATCTTAAATGTCAAGGAAAAAATGAGGACAAACCTTTCTTCTTGCCATGCTGATTCTCTATGGACAAGTAATGTAGAGGGAATGCCAAAACCCTGCAAAACAGGTTTCAACTAATTTTCATTTCTATTTTCATTTCATTTTCAACGAAAGCAATCCTCTATATACTTTCCAGGGAGTAAGCCCAGCTGAACATGGTAGGAATTACCTCTGAGTAGACATGCATCGGATTGGGCCATTAACTGTTAAGACGTGCAGTTTCTGTGTGAATCAAATTCTCCTAGTGTTAGGATACGTAACCCATGCTACTTAATTGGAGCAAAATAAAATTGGCATCTGGAAGATACACTGTATTACTCAGTAGCAACTGTTTTACTTCAACAGGTCATAAAATGCTCCGTGGTGGTTGTGTTCTGCCTACATTCCTTGACTATGTAGAATGGATACATCTGGTACATGAAGACACCAGAAAACCCCAAATCCTGGCATAACGTCTACTTAACCTTCAAATTATTATTTTTCAAAACTCTGTTTCTTCCAGCACTAACATTGCTCTAAGTAGGTAATGTGTGTGACATTATTTTTCCTTCTGCAAAGCATAACACCCTCAATCTTGGTTTATCCCATCTTTGCCATATCAATCATCAGCAAAAACAAGGCAAATGAACTTTTAATTAACAACAGCTACTGTTTCTTGTACTGTGACTGTTCATAATTTTTAAAGAGTGGGGAAAATTAAATCAGTACCAACATGAACATTTTTCATCAGTGGGAAATCATATGTCAGAAGCTGGATTTTTAATACACTTTTTAAAGACATAAAAGCTAAATTAAGTTTAAATTGTTTTACAGTGCATATATTTATTTCAATATTTGTATGATTTCTCCTAGGGACCTAAGGCAAAATGTAGATTAAACCACATTTAAGGATGAAGAACCATGATCTGGACCAAATTAATTTTGTGCATAAGAAATTTCCCACAGTTTATCTGCTCTATATTGTCATCCAGGGATGCTCTATCAGTATAACAGGCAACCATTTGTATTTCAGTGTCCAGTCAAAACCATATAGCAACAAAATTTGGTTTTTTGAGCACCATTTCAGATTGGCAAATGTACTGCTGATGAGTAATCTTGAATATTGCTTCTTTGTAATTAATATGTAAGATACCTTTTTCGTACTTCTCCAGATGGTTATGGGTCAAGATCAACCATCATTTCTTGATAGTTTGGCCTCTTCCTGGGTACATTTGGGATGCTGACGCCAAAGATGGCGTCAGCTTTGCCCTATTATGTCTAGTTTCAAAGATACAGCCTCATTAGGGGAAGGCACCTCGATGCAGGTGCCATATGTGCTTCCCAAGGGTTCTGGTGGGCTGCTGTGTGATACAGGAAAGTGGACTAGATAGGCCTTTTGCCTCATCCAGTGGAGGCTCTTTTTATGTTCTTATTTAAATTGGTTCAATCATCTTTCTCATGAGGAAGTCTATGCCATGACTTCCGAAGAAAGAGTTGCTTGAAACATTCACAAATGATGCCATGCCATATTTCCAAAATGTGAAAGAGCAAAACTGATGCCATTTTTGGAATTGGCACCCCAAACACATATAAAATGAAGCATAAATGGGGGGAGGAGTTTTTCTGATATTCATTTCACATGGCTGGGAAACTACAACAATTAAAACCAATTAATTAAATAATATTGTGATACTGGTGTTGCTCTGATTTCATCCGACTTATTACTGTAATGACTCTCAAAGTGAATTGCCATAGTTAATAACAAGTTCCAGCAAGGGAGATGAAGGGTCAAATTCAATCCAACTTTCCAGTGTTAATGCAGTAGCAATGCAGCCACAAGGTAAGGGAACAAACATTCCCTAAACTTGAGGAGACCTCCATAACACCCCCATACAGGATTTAGCACATGCTCCTCCATTGGCATACCTGCACTGGCACTGAAGAGTTGAATAGCATTTGGCCCTACTTATGCAGAGTTGTCTACATGTTATTAAAGAACAACGGCTTCCTTACAATGTCTAGAACCGTGGTTTTCAATCTTTTTCATCTCAAGGCGCACTTAACAAGGCACTGAAATTGTCAACACACACGATCAGTTATTTTTACCATTGACAAGGCACACCAGTCTGTTCAGATCCCCCAGTTTTCCTATTAATGAATGTCAATCTCCAAATTCCCATGGCTTACCTGAGGATTATCCATGGGAACCAGTGTGCCACGGCACACCGGTTGAAAATCACTGGTCTAGAATAGTTTCTTCCAGCAGTAACTAAAACAAAATTCAACCGTGATGAACCACAGTGATGATAGCATTTTTAGTTTCAGCTGTACTACAGCATAAGGGGGGTGGTAAAGCTTATGTTCAAGGGATGTGGTGTACTTTACAGCAGGGTTTCTGGAGGCCAGGACATTAACAATTCCCAATTTTGCTGCACCAACTAAGTTGTATGTTGAAGCAGGCAAGACACCAAATAATCACAGCTTTTCAGTAAAAGACTCATACCCAAGATTTCTTTCATCCCAAATGTGTGATATCCATTCTCTTTCTCACTTCATCACATAGTGAAAACTATAAGCTCTGGAAGCATGTAGCTACGGTTGCAGCAGGAGGATGTTCCCCAGATGGCCAAAGGGAAACAACTCAGACGCAACGCACATTCTTGAGGCATGTGAGTCACCCACCTAGGCACATTCTTATACATATGAGGCAGAAATGCTACAGGACTCGTTCCAATTTCAGCCTACCATCTGCTGGTGACTGAGAATCCAATCCTATACAAGTCTACCCAAAAGTAAATCCCATTACAGTCAATTGGGCTCAGTGGTGGGCTTCAGGGGGTTCTCATAGGTTCAACAGAACCCTTTGCTAATGAGCACCTGGTTCTGAGAACCGGTTACTAATGGGATATAGAACTTGTTGTTCTATGGACAGAGAACCTGTTGTTAATTTAGATTATTAGGACATAGAACCTGTTGTTAATTTATTTGAATCCCACCACTGGGCTTACTTCTAGGTAAGTGCAAACAGGTTTGTAGCTCCTTGAAACTTACAACTTTGTGACTCCCCAACCTCCACCTTTGACATGATAGTTTGATTTAGGCTGAAGTCCTATATTCTGTTTCCTAGAAGTAAGCCAACTGACACAATGGGACTTGCAACTAGGAAACCAAATGCATAGGTTTCCACTCCTTACCCCTTGTTCTTCTCATTTGTTTCATCTTCACAGTTCCCTGACAGTGAAATTTGGCACGCATATTTGTTAAGTTAAAATGAACCAAATTTCCTATACTAGTGAAATACTAAATTGCTAGGATTACCATATACAAAGGGGAACAGTGTGCCTTCACCTTTGTACAGAAGAGGGAATTTTGACAGGTACAGCTCAACATGGAAGAGTATAAAAGCTACACCTCTCAAAATTCCCTCTTCTATACCGTATGAAACTTGGCATCCATCAGTCTTGAAAGACTTTGGTATCATGCCCAACACTGCATGTGAAGCACAAAGGCCTGGGTAGATTGATATGGAGGATAGGCTGTAACCCAAGCAGCAAATCCCCCTCTCCACACCACTGAAGTAGTCCAATGGAACAGCAGAGCCGATATGATTGGTTCCAGCTGCGTCACAGAGTTGGATTAAGGACAGGAGCTCACCCTATCTTGTGGGGACCCGGGTCTCAAATCTGGGCTACTGGTTAACAGGCACAGTGTCTTAACCACTTGCGCCACCCACAGCCACACTGTATAATGGTTAAATAAGCTCTTTCTTCCTTTTGTATCTGGTAACCCTAACAATATCACAACCCTTGTTTTCTTGGATTTACTTCCACCATATCTGAGATATCTCTCAGGGGCAGCGCAGAAACCTACGCAGCCCTCTACTGAATGTTCAAAAGCTGTCCAATTTGAATTTGTAGGGTAAAGGACAGTTGAGTTCTACACTGTGTCTACTCTTTTGATATACACATTTATAGATGCCTTGGCTTACCTTCAAGTTTTCTAGCAATAAACAGAATGTTAATAATTCGTTACCATTACCTTCTCAAAAACAAATATGTTGTGCCCATGCTATCCATGCTTGAATGTAGTTAAAGTTGGGTCACCGATATCCAACGTGAGAAGAGGCAGTCTTGCAAAGTGCTGTCTGTTGATGGAGGCGCTGCTATTTCAGATGTGCCCAGGACAGTCTAGCCACTAAGCATTTCTTTTCAAGATGCTGGCTATGAAACACCAAAGACAAACTGTGAGAAACAGCAAAAGATGTCTTGGGTGAAGCAGGAGATGGGTCAAAAATACAAGATTCCAAATCTGAAGAAAGTTTACTCCAAGAAGAATCCATCCTGTTTGTTTCTTTAGCACTGATTCATTTTTTTATATGATTGAGTCCATATCCCCAATATTTGGGTCCATGACCCCATACTCTCATTTTCCATACCTTCCAAAACCCCAGGAACAGAATTACAGTTGTAACAGGTGTACAGTTGTAATAGCACAAACTCAATAATAAAATAAGAAAGGCTTTCACTATTGAGGAAGAGAAATAGGTGTACAGTTGTAATAACAAAGGGCTGTGGGTGGCGCAAGCGGTTAAGACGCTGTGCCTGTTAACTAGCAGGCCAGGGTTCGAGACCCGGGTCAGCCCCAGAAGACAGGGTGATCTCCTGTCCTTAGCCCAGCTCTGCGACGCAGTTGGATCCAATCGTATTGGCTCTGCCTTTCCATTGGACTAATTCAGTGGCGTGGAGAGGGGGGATCTGCTGCTTGGGTAACAGCCTATCCTCCATAACAATCCAACCCAGGCTTTCGTGCTTCGCATGCAGCGTATGCAGCGCCGAGCACGATACCATAGTCTTCTAAGACTGATGGAGGCCTGCTTTTTTTTGGGTAATAACACAAATTCAATAATAAAATAAGAAAGGCTTCCACGATTGAGGAAATGTTTACATGGGAAATGAATAGGCCTGGCAGTCGGGTAAGTTGAAAAAAAGTAATGCGACAAAAGGCATTTCCACAGGTACTTTGGGTAAGATTGCCTGCTTCCAAAAGTGTTTGTGGCAACCAATATTGGTTAGACCAATATTGGGCTTTTGAAACAGCATGATCTGGGACATACCCTATAATCCAGAGTAATTACGGGACCACATAAGAGACATTAAGTGCACCCTTAGTTACTGCACCACCTAGTGAAAACCTATGGGAAATTCATATTCCAATCCAGAGTAATTTGTTCTTAAACCAGAGCAAGGACTCCCCATAGTTACTCTGGATTGCACCCATCGACTCCAGCTGTTCTTGATGTTTCAATGAAAAAACACATTGCACACCTGAACCCACAACAAAAGAACTTTGCCAGCCTGGACTTGCACAAAAGATCATTCAGACCCTGCAATCCATGTCTCCCAACCCAGCGCCGTCTTTCCTTCTCCGCATTGCAGGTTCATTAAGGCTTTTTCCAGAGAAAACAGCCTGCATTTTGGGGGCCGCTGAAACGTTTGATATTTTCCACTCTGAGAGTCAAGGGCATTTACAGTCGGAGTCAGAATGTTCTGTCAGTCTGAGGGAAGCACTTTGAAGTGTTTGTGGTCTGGGCCACATGTGCAGGCAAGATGTGCCTCTCCGTCAACTCCTAAGGTTCTTACTCAGCTCACATTCTCAGCGTCATGTGACAAGGAACAACACTGTTTAACCCTTTCCTATGCCACTGCCAACTTTCAAACAGCTGGGGTATGTGATGCAAACGGGACCCAGAATTTGTGTGCTGCATGGCACACCACACCAAGAGGATGTCACACATGGGGTGCAATCCTAACGTCCACTTAGGCTGGCCTAAGCCTCAGCATAAATCCTTTGCTGACCTGGGAGTGTCACAAAAGTGCCGTAAGATACTTCTGCACCACTCCTGGAGAGCATTTAGCCCAGCGCACAGACATGCGCTTGCCTTCCTACATCACCACAGGAATGGGAAGACCGATGAGTTCTGCCAGCCTAGGTTAGGATGGTCTTAGAACTAATAATAATAATAAACTTTATTACGGTCTGCAGACCAGCCACAAATAATAATCAAAATGTATAAAAACATACAGATATAGGGAATATACAGCAAAATTATGATCCCGCATAAAAAACAACTTTAAAATTACCATCAGCATCAGCGGTCTTAGAACTTAATTTACTAACCTGAGCAGACTCTCACCCCTTTGTTACCAACTCGAACCAAAGTATGAAAAGTGAGATTTTGCACTATTTTGTAAATAGTGCCACTAACCCTACAATCCAGAGTAACTACGGGAGCACGTAAAAGACATTTATGTCAATGTAGTTACAGCACCACTTAGTGGAAACCAAGGGGAAATTCATATTGTAATCCAGAGTAAATTGTTCTTATGTCGGAGCAAGGACCCCCTGTAGTTACTCTGGATTGAGCCCTATGTGTGCTGGCATAGTATGCACATGAGAAATAACACACTGCATATGGTGATAGTAGCTGCATTTGTGCATGAAAGTGCAAATGCATACACATTTGTTACCATGTGAAAATTAGTGCCCTATTAACACTGTTTCCTCAGAAATGCTCAGAATTACCAATCAAATTTCACAACTGACAACATGGTACATCTGTGAAGAAAATAGGCTGCATTAAGGTGGATGAAAACAGGGATTTAGGGGTTTTATTTGCAGATTTTGGTGAATTCCAAAGTTAGAGATGCGGAAAATCATGTATGTATGAACTGAGATTTATGCGCTCAGAGTTGTCACGGATTAATCAGCAGTCGCCAAACTCATGTCCGCTGTGTAACAAAAAAGCAGTCTCCATTCAAGCTAGAGCATACCATTTCACTGGGCTGCTATATCACATCTACTGAGATAGGAGACAGGGATGCTCTGGGCAGTTGCATCTGCTACCCAACAAGCTGTGCAGCAGGACATCTGGACAGACTTGACGACCGCAATCACAGTAGAAGTCATGCAGTGACCCAGTGGAAAAGGATGGGAAAGAAAGTTTATTCCAAACCCTGGATCCAGCCCCCTAAGGAAGAGGTTGGAGGACCTTGAATTTATCTTTTAAGGCTTTAAGACTCCCCTCCCTGGTCCACCCACACCCATGCGCCAACCTTATCTCCCTCGCAGTGGCGCTGATGTGCCTTACCTTTGCAATGCTGATCAGCAAGGAACTTGTGCCAACCTAGGACAGAACTTGGTTTTCTCTCTCAAATTATCAAATGGTTTTCTCAGAGTCTGAAAATATAAATGTTTGTTTCCTCTATTCTTTTATCATAATACTCCAGCAAGTCCAGTACTATTCTAATACTGTCATTAAGATGCCTTTTCATTAAGCAACCACATCGATCACATTGATTTTATCATTCATCAAATTTTGTAATATCATGACTGTATATGTGTATGCATATGACATACATGTGCATGCTTGTGCTCATGTGCACATGTGTCTTCACATGTCTTGAACTGAAAACTAGAGTACAAGCAGAGGCTCGACAAGCACCTGTTGGGGATGCTCTAGGAATATGTCCTGCTGCAGGCAAGGGGTTGGACTAGATGACCTACTAGGTCCCTTCCAGCTCTATGATTCTATGATTTTCCTCATCATTAATTCATCAGAACTACCATCTGTCCTTCTGAAATTAGGTAGTCAACCTCAGAGGGCACAACATAGGCATTCAGGCTTCAGTATTGTACAACTGTTTTCAATTTAAGGGTTTTTTATTGGGTTGGACAGTTCTTAGAATGGGGTTTCTCATACCAGTATGTTACCCAACAACAACTTTGTTTGGATGGGGAAATTCCTGTTTTCCTTTTCTCATTTCTCTAACAGCCAGCAGAGAGCATGACTCACACACAGGATCTAATCTTCCCCCTTAGTGATTCACTCTTTTGTGGAAGGATCTGTTTTTCGGATATTGAGGGCATTGATCAAATGACCCCTTTTTGTTGGCTTCAGCACCAAGGAGGCACTCTCAGAAGACAGGCAACTGGCAGCAAAATCGGACTGAACGTACAATTTGCTATGATTCATTGGCTCACTTAGAAAACAAAAACAGGTCTGTAAAGGTCAACACTGTAAAGAAAAGCCAGATTTCCAAAATGCTAAAAATACTATACTGTCATCCAACAGGCTTGATCCTGTCATTGGATGTTGGCTCAGAAACAGGACTGAGTTGTTTGTTCTGAGTATTTCTCTAGGACAGTGAACGATTTGCAAACTGAGAGCTCGAAACCCTTTTGAAAAACCTGCTGCCATATAATATATTGGATTGTATACCTAATAGGAGTTGTGTAGTGGTGGGATTCAAATCAATTAACAACAGGTTCTACAACCATAAAACAACAGGTTCTATGTCCCATTAGTAACAGGTTCTCAGAACCATTCGTTTGAGCCTCTATCTGTGTAGCACTGCAGACATGAGTCCCATTCCCATATAATAAAAAGGGTCATAACCTAGTTGTAGGGGCAAATTCCTTTCTGCTGTTGGTGCAATGATGCAATGAGTATTTGCATGGGTGATGCAAACCCTAGCAACCTTTCCGTTCCCCATTTATGTTCATGGCAATTTGTGACAAACATGATGGATGGTGCAGGAACATATTCATTTTTATACCCCATTTCCTAATATTTTTAAGCTGCTAGATTCCATACGACTTACAAGAAGCCTTGTTTTATTTTTAGTACCAGGTGCTAAAGTCTGAGCTGTTTAGATTGATCATCTTCAGCCTTGGGGATATTACCAGTGGTGGGATTCAAATAAATTAACAACAGGTTCTATGTTCCATTAGTAACCGGTTCTTAGACTCATGCGCTCATTAGCAAAGGGTTCTGTAAAACCCCGTGAGAACCCCCTGAAATCCACCACTGGTTATAACCCCATTGGGGTTGATAAGTTTCAGGTGAGGAACATGGCAACCTATGGGAACAGAAAAGGTTGAAGAGCACTGGACTAGGGGAGGCATATGGTGGACCCTACAGGTACCAGGGATCCCAATCCTGCTTAGGTTCTTAATAACTCTGCTGAAAGAGTTTTCACTGTGATGGTAGGCTTTATGTTAACTTTTCCTGTTCTCTCTAATCAGAATATTAGATTACAGTGAACAACTCTGGGAGGGCAAAACAAGGGTGGAGAATGGGGGACAATGAGGACAACGTGTTCCAGGAAGGGGGCAAGATTGACAGTGGATCACCAGACTCATACTTACACACTCAAACAGGGTTGTTGTGGTATGAAAAATCTATCTATCTATCTATCTATCTATCTATCTATCTATCTATCTATCTATCTATCTATCTATCTATCTATCTATCTATCTGTCTGTCTGTCTGTCTGTCTGTCTGTCTGTCTGTCTGTCTGTCTGTCTGTCTGTCAACAGTATTTACATACCATTTTTCAACAAAATGTTTACAAAGTGGTTTATAGAGAAAATAAAAAACTATAGGTTCTTCAACTATAGGTCGAAGACCACTGAGTGTGATCGTAACAAGATAGTAGTTCTTTCCTTCCAAGTACCCCCATTTTGTCATTTTTAGTACGGTGTCTAATGTGTGCCTAGAATAGATTAGACACTTTAAAATTTAAAAAATGTAGTATTGTAAGACTGGACTGTCTCTGGCCGCTCAAACTGGTGATTGGGTTCTCCTAGACAGGAAGCACTATAAAGGTTTCCTGTTTGGCCTGGAACTTTGCCTGAGCAAGAAGGGTCCTCCTGGCTTTGGCTCTTGGCTTTGTCCCTCAGTTCTGATTCTTTGGCACAATTCCTGGCACAAGTTCTTGGCTCCCCTCTGACCGCTGCCTACGACTTGGCTCCGACACTGTGCCGTTCTATTCAGTGAACTGTAAATCTGTTCTATGAAAATGGGCCTTTCAGAAAAAAAAGAGCAATGCATTCAAAAACGCTCATGTTTCAGTGTGTATTTGGTGTGCCGCCACCTATGAAGGTGACTTAACTGCTTGGCTTAAGTCACATCATGAACGCTGTTATATTTTACCAGGAATAAAACAAACAAACGAAAAAAACCTTCAGCCAAGAAATGGAAGGTGCAAATTCACTAAGGCTACCATCAAGAGTAACTACGGGACCTTTTATACTGATGTAGTTACGGTGCCACCTATGGGAAACTTATGGGAAATGCATAGAGCAATCCAGAGTAAGTGCCTCTTACATCTTCCTGTAGTTACTCTGGATTGTAGGGTAAAAACATCTTTTATCCCATGCTAGAATTTTGAACTATTCAGTGTTAAAAATTAGAAAGCCTGGCCCTACAATCCAGAGTAACTATGGGAGCACGTAAGAGACATTACGTGTACCCATAGTTACTGCACCATCTAATGAAAACCTATGGGAAATTCATACTGCAATCCACAGCAAATTGTTCTAACATCGGAGCAAGGACTCCTTGTAGTTACTCTGGATTGTGCCCTTAATCACAGATGAGAATCAGAGCTCCTATTAGAGTAAATTATTATTGAAGAAAATTGCAGTATGGCTGCGCTTGCAAAAATGAATCCCCACAGGCTGCATTTATAATGGTCATGTTTATACCCTGCTGGCATCCATGTACAGATCAGCGACACAACAACAGGGGAAGATCTCGCTTTCTATAGAATGATCCAACCCAAGCCACTTAGAAGCATGTATGGAATATTACATTATTCACTATAATGTAATAAATTATATGTAATAGTTCTACATTTAATAAGTAATATCATGTTTAAATCAACCACATAAGTGATTTTATGAGTGTTTTAAATTTTACTGTATTTTGCCATGTCCTGCATGTTTCTTGGGTATCCTACATTTTGGGAGGCTTTTTCCTCTTTTGTGGTTATGACGTCTGGTCATCCAGAAAGCCTCATATCTTATCCCACGAAAGGTGTCTCAGAACTTGCGCACAGACATTCACCACAGGCACAGACTAGTGCAACCATGGTTCACTAATATGTCTGACAATATTGCCAGAGACTTAGCAAGAGTCTCACATTTCTGTGGATAACTCTCCTCTCGTATATAGTACAGTGGCATCTCGCATAACAAATTTAATTTGTTCCAGAGGCATGTTTCTTATGTGAAACATTCTTTACGTGAAGCGGCATGGAAAATAATGGAAACTCAGACGATTGGTTCCAGAACCCAAAAAATATTCATAAAAAAATTATGAACTGCATGTAAAAATGATGACAAAACACTGGAAGTGAATTCAAAACATGCATTCAGTGTGCATGATACTATGAAGTCTACTTAGGCTGCAATCCTAAAGACACTTTCCTGGGAGTAAGACCCATTTAACACAATGGAACTTACTTCTGAGTAGACATGGTTAGGAGGCTGCAATCCTAAAGACATTTTCCAAGCGTCTCCCCACTTTCTCCTTCTCTTTATCCTGAGCCTCTCTCTCCCCTGCTCCCTTCTGGCTAGCCCTGAGCAGCTTCCCTCTTCTCCACTGGTGTTTTCTCCCTCTGCTCAGCGGACGCCTGCTCAAAGGAGGAACAGCGCGGAAGTGTTGCTTTTGCTCTGGGCAGGCGTGCTAGGCAGCCCTGACGCTTTTTAAAAGGGCTACCAGCCAGCGCGTCTGCTCCAACTGCCAATGAGTGTGCTTGTTATATAAAGCACAATTTGTTACATGAAGCAGAATCCTAGAGAAATTTTTATTTGTTACGTGGAACATACGTACTTTATGTGAGGCGCTTGTTATGTGAGGCACCACTGTACTTGTTTTCAATCTGTTTGATCAAACTGAATGCCTTCGACTGAGTCACACGGTCACCATCGCTCTGCCGAGCGCAGTATTACCTGTGACGAGGCAGTGGCTCTCCAGAGGCTTACTTAGATCAGGACCTGTACCTCCTAAGTGTTCATTGCCTGGAGAAGGAAACCTTGAGTTTCATGCCAGGGATGGAGCCTGGGACCTACTTCATGTGAGGTGAGGGTGGCTATATGACCTGGAAAACCAGGA
Organism: Cryptoblepharus egeriae; assembly: GCA_030015325.1. Taxonomy (NCBI): domain Eukaryota; kingdom Metazoa; phylum Chordata; class Lepidosauria; order Squamata; family Scincidae; genus Cryptoblepharus; species Cryptoblepharus egeriae. The sequence goes on along the minus strand of JAREYC010000003.1, from coordinate 92,302,733 downwards.
CTATCCCACTTTTGGGGGATTGCATTCACATACTAGCAAGTTTGACAAATGGTCCCATCCTGGTTTTGTGGAAGATATTTATAGGAACCCTATGTGAGGCATATCAGTATGCCTTTAGATATCAGTCCCTCAAACTTTGGGAAATGGACATTTTCCATACATGTTGGTGATGGTTCTGGGAAAGAACCCCACCAGTTTGTTCCACTTATCTCAGTGTTCTCCTTGCTTTGCAAAACTCATCTGTTCTGCAATTTCTTTGGAGAGGTTCCCCTTACGGACAATGGCAATAGGCTCTTCTGGCACCTCAAGTCTCTCCTCAGTTTCTCAGTTACAGAGCAGTGTATTAGTGTTGGCAGTGCCCAAATGCTAGCTTCCTTCTTGTTGGAACTTGGTTTCATGGGTTGTCACACCAAGGTCTTTGATCCTTCCAGGATCTGAGACTTGCCAGAAGGTCAACTTTGTTGGAGATAATTACCAGGGAAAGCTTTGCAGTGTAAAAAACCAAAATGCGGAGGAAGTTGTTAGGTACTCTTGGGGATATTGCTCACATATTGTGCTCTCTGAAAGGTACGCTGGTGGAAACATTCCTTATTTTGATTGTCCCACATCCACAGGAAAAAGGAATGGAGGGGAGAGGATGTGTCTGGGAGGACAGCCAGATGTGAATTTCTAAGACTTTGCTACTCTTTCTCCTTTAAATCTAAAACAACTCAATAAGCAACCAAAAACTTCAGGGAAGTCTTCTTCTATAAGACAGGATTAGGACTGCTCAATTAGGACTGATAATATTCCAAAAACATCAATACAATTATGTACTGATAATTATGTATATGTATTTTGTATATATGTATCATGTACTTTCATATACAATTATGTATATGAAAACATTTGGTATGTGTTTAATATATGTTTTAGTATATCGTTTTAGTATACAAGGTGTTAACCAATCGAGAGCTGAAAAACAGCACAAACCTAATGTTTTTCTCTGATTTAAACTATGGTTAATATATTTATGTAATATATACCCTGCTTTTCCCATGCCAAAGCAAATACCAAAAGTGGCTTACAAAACTTTTCTCCTATTTTTCTCACAACCACCCTGTGAGATAGGTAAGGCTGAGAGTGAGTGACTGTCCCAAGGTCACCAGGTCATCTGGTGGCACAAGTGGTTAAAACACTGTGCCTGTTAACCAGCAGACCAGGGTTCAAGACCTGGGTCTCCACAAGATGAAGATTTCCTGCTACAGGCAGGGGGTTGGACTAGATGATCCACTGGGCCCCTTCCAACTCTATGATTGAAGCTTCATGGCTGAGGGAGCTGGATGTGAGGATAACAGAGGCAACTTTCTGCTTGATTAGGGATTTTGCTAATACCGTCTACCTTATTTCCATCATCAACATCCAGCTAAGGGTCCACCTTTGATCCACCAGGTCTAGCCAGATTCCGTAACCTAACCCACCAGGTGTCAACCCCAACAGATTCTCATCCAAAGCTTGCCAGGCTAAATCTTCCTTTCCCAGACGTTCTTCCCGAGTCTCCAGATCTGAAAACCTGGCAACCATAATTTCACTGCATTTTTGTTTCATACTTTTAAATACATACACACATGCTTAGAAAGGGGTCTAATTATCACTTTGCCCCCTTCAGCTCAGCCAAATATTTGTAATCTAGAAAGCAAACATCATATCCATTTCATGGGACTCTTAAAAAACAGCATGGTTGGTTCAGCAGGCCTGGAGTTGTGAAAGAAAAGCAGAAAGCCCACCGTAGATCATCTGTGGCAGGCCTGAACTGCTGCCAATGCAGAGAGAAATAAAATAAGGGAAAATAAGGGTGTTTTGGTTTTTGTTTTTAAAAAAGAGGGGACATTACATTTGAAAATGGGAGTAATTGTATTCTGTATCTGAAATGGCATCTGAAAGTGATTTAGCTGAACAATGTGGTTTCTGATTGGTATTTGAATTGGTTCCAGAACATTTTTAACAACCATCATAAAGATCCCAATTATCTGATCCTTTCTTCCCCACCCCCAGCATGGTCATAGAGTTAACTTTTCCAGAGGGATATTTTATTCCTCCTTTGCTTTCTCAACCTTACACACAACCCGATCTCTACTCATGTACAATTCCATCCTAATGAAGAAAACACAGATCACACCCAGACAAGTTTAAAGGGCTAGCTCTGCAATTGCTAGGTGCAGTTCTATTCTGATTAAGTGAATGAGGCTATTAAATGTAGATCAGTTGGTTATTCCAAGAGCTGTTCAAGATTAATTTATAATTCACTAACGCAGATCTCTGCGTTCCCAAAATAATTACTTACTAAAATAACCTTGTAAAACTCAGTGACCACCAAAAATGAATGACAGAAACATTTTCCTACTTCAGTGATATCCAGGTTATATGCCAACCAAATTTTGATATTAACCCCCTCCCATTTTTATGCCATTTAGGAATGACAACCAAATAGAAGAAAGAATAAAACTTGCCTAACTGTCTATCACTACTATCCCTGACCCGAATCTGAAGCATTGCCAAATTTATGTGTGCATGTATATAAAATTTTAGGGTAGTGGCCATCACTCTTTCTTTCTTTCTTTCTTTCTTTCTTTCTTTCTTTCTTTCTTTCTTTCTTTCTTTCTTTCTTTCTTTCTTTCTTTTGTAAATCAAGAATTGGAAAATTTGATACAGTTATTTTCACTTAGTCCATATAAGCAAATAATAATGTACCTGTGGGCTGTGGGTGGCGCAAGTGGTTAAGACACTGTGCCTGTTAATCAGCAGGCCAGGGTTCGAGACCCGGATTGGCCCCACAAGACAGGGTGTGCGCCTGTCCTTAGCCCAGCTCTGCAATGCCAGCTGGATCCAATCGTATTGGCTCTGCCTTTCCATTGGACTAATTCAGTGGCGTGGAGAGGGGGGATTTGCTGCTTGGGTAACAGCCTATCCTCCATAACAATCTAACCCAGGCATGCAGCGTATGCAGCGCCGAGCACAATACCTTAGGGTGCAATCCACAGTAACTACGTGGAGTCCTTGCTCCGGTGTAAGAACAATTTGCTCTGGATTGCCATATGAATTTCCCATAGGTTTTCACTAGATGGTGCAGTAACTACGGGTACATGTAATGTCTCTTACGTGCTCCCGTAGTTACTCTGGATTGTAGGGATAGTCTTTCAAGACTGACAGAGGCCTGCTTTTTTTAACGTACCCAGCTACAGGCAGACTTGAGTCTGAAGATGTGAAGATGTGGGGATAATCAGGAGAACCCTGACTCGAGTGTTTTTAAGTGAGTGATCCACTCACTAATCCTGCAATCCTAAACACATTTTCCTGGGAGTAAGACCAATTGAGGCTTACTTCTGAGTAAACATGGTAGGATTGCACCCTAAGTCAGTGAAAAAGATGGATTTTTTTTACACTAGTTGAGTCATCCAATTCGAGTTTCCAACCCCACCCTTAGGTGCAGGCATTCTAGCATGGTAGGAGGAAGGGGGTCATGTCCTAATGGAGTGGAAGCTGTTAGAAAGTATAATATCCTGAACAAGCCTCGTATGTTCCTGTATGCACTCCACTAAAGTGAATCATTAGTTGCACTAAAGGTACAAATAATTATTTGGATTTTCTAATATTTTCTATATAGGCGCTTCACTGTTTTCAGCCAATCCTATTCATGATACTATAAGGAATAAAAGAGTCCCTCTTGCTTCTGTTTTCCACCCCTCTGTTCCATTTTGCCAAAGAACAACAAAAAGTGCTCTTGCAGCAAAGAGGAGATGGAAAAACCACTGCTGACCTCAGCATCCCATTTCAATCCTTTGAAGCTTTGCTTCGGCCCTTGCATGCAATTTATGAGGTGTCACAATACTCTGACCAAAATAGTTTGGGCCGAGACCATTTTTACACTCCAGTTGTGGTTTCATTTCGTTTCTTTCTCCAGCACTGTGTGTCCCCTTAAAATCAGCAGAGGCTCAGGTCTCCCAGAGATTATTTGGATAGTCACAGCTTGACTCGCAGCTTCACCAAGACACACAATTCTTGCCTTTCCTTTCTTGGCCTTTGCATTCTCTGATTGGAGGGGAGCCCCCTTTTCTTGGTGTGGGGCCATGGAAAGACTTCCCTGACAAATTGCTGTGTACATGTTTCAAGAGAAAGGGAGGGAGCTTTGCATCAAGGATCTCTTAGTAAACCTGAAGTCTCAAAAAGTCAGACAAGCACCATCGTCAACCACAATATCCATTTGGATTCCGAAATTTCTCTGCTAGGAATTCACGGAGAAGAAAAAAGAGGCCCCAGTACGTTCGTCTCCTCCAAATCCGCTATGGGCCTCTGTCTCCATGAAAGCGTTCTTGGGACCAAAGCTGTGTTTCCCTTGGCTGGTATGCCCAGCCTCCTGGCTCCTCTTGACATGCAAAGCTGTAGACATTCTGCTGAGTATCTTGCAACCCAGCTTGCCAGGAAAACCCAATGTCTCCACAGAGAAATCTCAGTGGAGGCTTTCCATATCAGTCATCCGACTGAGAAGAAGAAGGTTTTTTTCTCTGCCTTTTGGAGACCTAGCCAGATTGTTTTGGGGTTTTTAAAACTCCACGCCATGCCAGAGTGCTTCGGGAACCACCCAAGGCACTGCACTGAAAGTGTCATAATATTTGGACAGAGGTGAGGCCAAATAGAGTGTGGCTGATATATGCAAAACTCACTGGCATTCATAAGATTCTCAACAGATTATGGCTTGGGATAGATGTGATGGTGAAGATCAGGAATGGACCATGGGCTCCTGTGCTCACTCTTTCCCCTCCAGTGCTGATGCTGTAGTGGCTCTGGAACCAGCAGCATGTTGAGACTCTGAAGGAGAAACATCACAACGTCAAATGATGTGACATCAGTTCTGAATTCTCCAAGGAATATCACAAAGGAGTAAGTGGAAAGATGTCCTCTTCACCACCTCTCCCCAGAGCTAGCAGCAGGTCCAAGATGTTTCAGCACCAATCGAGGCTGTGCCTCAAGCCCCCTAGCTCTGTGCTCCACAGTGGCTGTGCTCTGTGCCTCCACCCCGCTTCTCATCTACAACTTACCACTCGGACTGGCCTGCTCTCCATCCTTCTCCCCGCTGCCAGCAGTCCCACAGTGCCTGGTGCATGACATTCCTTCACTCCACGCATCTAAAGTTCACTGATAGTCACTGTCTGCTGCCCCCTTCATTCAGAGGAGGTTCCAGGAGAGCCAGTAGACACTTTTTCCAGTGGTAGGTATCTCAGGGCAGGTGTACAAAACTCCTACACGCTAGATATATCTCTGTCTCGGGTCCAGTCATGCAATGGTCCCACATGGTTTTTTGGGCCCTGTATCCCTCAACTTACTAGCAGTCAGCAGCAAGCAATTGAATATCTCCTAGATACCTGTGAAAATTCAGGACCTCTGGAAGAAACTGGGTAGTGGGTGGTGGTGAAGTCTCTGGACCAGCTTGTGTGATGGCTGCACCATCAGTGGGAATTAACCTGGCTGGCTAAGCTCTTTGTCGTGGCTGCTCTTTGACTACAGCTCCTTTACCTATATAATGCTTTTAGATCAACCCAACAGCTTGTCAGGTGGCACAGTGAATCAGTGGGTTTCACTTCATATAACTTTCTCATACAAGCAAAGGAGTATGGTTAGAAGCTAAGCAGGATGAATATTCTTTTTAAAAGAAGGGAATCTATCAGAAAAACTTTTTCTCTGTTTTAAGGCCAAGTTTCATATGATATAGGACATCCATGGTGGGATCTCCCAGCAAATTATTGTCCTTTTAACAATGGAGCAGGGACATCTATGGTTTGATCCAAATGTCAGAAGTTCTGAAGGCAGAACTGTTTAAGGCTGCAATCCTAAAGGCACTTTCCTGGGAGTAAAACCCATCGAACACAATTCGATTGCACCCTAAGTGTCTCATATGCTGTACGCAATTTGTACTTTTCCCCAAAGCAATTGGACTGTGGCATAAAATGGCCCATAGGCTTATACCGTTCTACATTGTAGTTGTGTATCCTGGGTGGAGCAAGTGATGTGTGTATACACATTTGAGAAGTATGGTGGTAATTTTTGGCTGGAAATCAAATCAAGCCAACCTCAACTTTTACCTTCTGCATTAACAGTGTACCACACTGCAGGGCTGTCATGAACTACAGTGCAACTCACCTGTCTCCTTCTCCTGTGGGGAGGCTGGTGCACGTCCATACACTGGCCTAAACATTGTGCCACCCCCACGCCAGCAGGTGACTTGTGCAGGTACTCATGTCAGCCTAACTGGGGACTAGGATTGCACTGACAATCTTAACTACAGGCTCCTGATCCAACAGTATGGACTCTATTGGCTGTGGCATTACAACAGCAATTTTAAATGGTATCAACTTTTAAAAATCACAACCTACAGATTAAAAATATAAAATAGGACCAGAATTAGGGGGAAATACCAGAATTACCCTATTCACACCAGGAAAGCTTTTTCCAGCACATGGCTGTCTCCACTTTAGAGTCCACTGAGTAGAGAACAAAATAAAGTCAAAAAATTCAAGCACAAAACATTCCTCTCTTTGCTTTTGTTTTTCTGGTATATATGCTGTTTCTCTAATAACATTTGACTTAAGTCTTGAGATACATTTTTGCTCAAAAGCAAGGGCCATTTTTATTTAATTGTTTGAGATATTTTAAAAGCCCCATTCTCCTATTTTAAAAATACACAAATAGAAAAAGTAAAATTCATGTACATATGGATGGAGCATAATTTTCTATACATAAAATAAATTTATAGAAATAGAGGTTGATATAATACCTTCTATGTAAAAAAAGACTCAGGGCAACATTTTAAAATGTGATTAAACTAATCTACAAAATGATCCATAGTATGATGAAAGTGCTGTCTGATGTGTCTGGAATTACCAAAGATGAAAATTCCAGATTATATCATAATATACGTATCATGATATTTAAAAGCACTTAAAAAAAATCAAAACATGTATCTAGTGGCATTGCTAATAATCATGTAGCCAACCTCAAAATGATACCCCAGAAGTGATGCCACAATCAAAAAGGACATCATGCCTGTGCTTGATATAGGCTATAACTTTTGATAGAATAAAGATATTCCAGTGTGGTTTGTTTCACTCCATTCAGCATTAAATTTACTTTCCAATGATATATGACATAACTAGCAAAAAGCGTAACCGCGTTGCGGGAGTAACATTTCCCCATATGCCATTCCCCCACAGCACAACTTCTCCCCATGCGCAACATCCCCCATGCGCATCAACCCCCCATGCACAACTTCCCCCATGTGCATCAACTCCCATGCGCAACTTCCCCCCATGCACATCAACCCACCATGCGCAACTTCCCCCCCGTGCACAACTTCCCCCATGCGCATAAACCCCCATGCGCATAAACCCCCCATGCGCATAAACCCCCCATGTGCAACTTCCCCATGCACATCAACCCCCATGCGCAACTTCCCCATGCACATCAACCCCCCATGCGCAACTTCCCCATGCACAACTTCCCCCATGCGCAACTTCCCCCATGCTCATCAACCCCCATGCGCAACTTCCCCCATGCGCATCAACTCCCATGTGCAACTTCCCCATACGCAACTTCCCCATGCGCATCAACCCCCAATATGCAACTTCCCCCATGCACAACTTCCCCCCATGCACAACTTCCCCCCATGTGCATCAACCCCCATGCGCAACTTCCCCCATGCGCAACTTCCTCTCATGCGCAACGTCCTCTCATGCACATCAACCCCCCATGCGCAACTTCCCCCATGCACATCAACCCCCATGCGCAACTTCCCCCCTGCACAACTTCCCTCATGTGCATCAACCCCCCATGCGCATCAACCCCCCATGCACAACTTCCCCCCATGCGCATCAGCTCCCCATGCGCATCAGCCATCCATGTGCATCAATCCCCATGCGCAACTTCCCCCATGCACAACTTCCCCCATACGCATCAACCCTCATGCGCATCAACTCCCAAAGTGCAACTTCCCCATGCACATCAACTCCCAAAGTGCAACTTCCCCATGCACAACTTCCCCCATGCACATTAACCTCCATGAGCAACTTCCCCCATGCGCATCAACCCATGCGCAACTTCCCCCATGCGCAACTTGCCCCCAAACGCATCAACCCCCCCATGCGCAACTTCCCCCATGCACAACCTCCCCCATGCGCATCTTTGCTCCATGCGCAACTTCCCCCCATGCGCACCAACCCCCCATGCACAGCATCCTCCACAGTGCAACCCCTCCCTCCGAACAACATCCCCCAGTGCACCAGGCACTGAGCACCAGATTGGCTGGATGTTGTTCAGTCTCCCATGTTAAGTATAGGACAGAAACACGTTGCCCCCTTTTCAGCCCCTGAAGGGTTAAATTTCTCCAGGTGGTTCTTGGTGGGAGTTCAGGTGACAGAAGGAACTCCCAGAATTCCATGCTTCAGGCCCAGCAGTTGGGGAGGAATGTTGATGAGTCAGCAATTCTCAATGCAAAGTATAGGGAGGAAATCGCGTTGCGCCCCTTTTCACCCCCTTCCAATTGGAATTTCCGAAAACCGGTTTTTAGTGCACCCCTTCCTCACAGAAGGAACACCCACCCCAAATTTCACGCTTCTAGGTCCAGCAGTTTTGGCAGGGCGGTGATGAGTCAGTCAGTCAGTGAGTCAGTCAGTGACTTTTCTCTTTTATATATATAGATTATATTATTTGTACATACCAGTTTTGGCCACTAATGTCAATCTCAGCTTGTTGCCCCCCCGTTAAGCTTGTTGTCCGGTTCAATTGCTACTCTTTCACCTGCTTTACTATGCCACTGCATGAATCCCAGCTTTCAGTGACACAGCCTCCAGGTTAGCTAAGACAGGCTGTAATCCTAACCTCCACTTAGGCAAGCCTAAGCTCCAGCTGCCTGTGCTGACCTGGGGGTGTCTTAAAAGCGCATTAAGACCTGGGGGGTTAGGCCAATGCACAAGCATAAGCCAACCTCCCCACAACATCACAAAAAATTGCACCCTACATGAATTAAAAATGATTGAATTAAAATATATAGCAGCAATTTTTGGAAATTCAGAAAAAGGAAACCTACAACAAAACAATGAGCATCAAAATCAGCAATATTTTCAGTCCTCCGCTTATGAATATAATCCATCTATGTTCTTCAATTCTACCGAGTTATCAGACAGAATGGCCAGGTCCACTAAAAAACAGCACTTACCAACTGCAGTAACCATTTAAAACAAAAAGCAAAAAAAAAAAAAAAAACAGCTCTGTACCATCACAGGACACTTGCCTCTCCGACCTGCAACACTGACTTTGCGCCATCTCAGATTGCAAAGACCAGGGAACCCAGTCAGATAGGTCCTTAGGTTTAAGTATCCCATCCAAATGGCAACATGCCGGCTCACCCAAATAGAATCTAACTCAGTAGGTGACATTGAGGAAGGCATTTAAGGATTGGAGGTCAGGTTTCTCATCTGCAAATTAGGGAAAGGGGTAGCAACAGTTGGCTGCCTGATTCACTACGTGTTAAGATGTAGTAAGATTTCATCAGACTCCAGGGATGGTTTCATGTGGTTTCAGGGATGGTATGGTTTCATGCCGGGTTTTCCTTTATGCATTTGATCTGAAGAGCAAACACAGATGTCCCTATTTATCCAATAGGGTTTCATTTTGGAACCTCCCATGGATTTTAAAAAAATCAGTGGATTAAAAAACAGTTGAAAAACAGATTTAAAGATCTACTTCCAGGTTTCATGCTCTGCCATTGCTCCTAATGGAATAAGGTTGTGCTTCAGTATCTGCAGAGGTTTGGTTCTGGGACTCCCTGCTCATACAAAAAATGTGTCAAACAAAATCAATTTAGAAAAATTAAAAAGTGTGTCCCTTTTGTTTAAAGCAACTTTTCTATAGTAGAGAAGGAATCAGCCATTAGAAATGCAAGATACCCCATGCCTTTGCCTGGCTTGGCTGAAGAATAGAATGATTGCTTGCATGACTTCCTCTCTACAACATAATTTGTTTGACTTCCTCTCTCTATCCACCTGCGCACCATCCCCCCATGTGACCCTTCACCCATGCGCACCTTCCCCCAAGGCGCACCCTTCCACCCAGGCACACAATCCTTTCCCATGCACCATCCTCCCCATGCAACATTCCTCCCATTATGCTTACAGGATATGATAAGAACAGACACATGAAAGTGATTGGTTTTCTGAATCAGTATTGCAACACTTCAGAAATGCCATCATCTGGAAGTGGCACTGGCAGATTGACTTCTGGCCTTATCCACAAAGGATACTCTTATGTCATTATGATGTTGTTCTTCACAGATGAACAAAACTGATTCTTCTCAGGCATGTTTATTCTTGAAGCTGGGTTACTGCGACCTTCCAGAAGAAGTGAATCGTTGCAAAGAAATGCAGCAGCCTCTTCCTGGCTTGATCATACAGGCATCAAAGGAAGAGAAGGAGGGGAGTCAAAACAACTGGTTTTAATCACATATAACAGTCAAACTCATTTGGCTGTTATCTGCTGCCTGACATGCTAATATAAGATATTTAATAACGGAAACAGAAAATCACAATGATAGCAATAATAGTCAAGATACAATATGTGATAGTGGACTTTATTACATTAATTTCTGGAATTTGATTAGGCATTCATGTGTGTCCAATATGAATAGCCAGTTGTGCATATGGAAGCCTTACATACTTTGGAACTGTAATTAAAGAAAAGATTATGAAATTACCTTTGACAGATTCTGTGCTGAGAAGCAAATTTCTGTTTATTAGTTGCTTTTCAGTTAAATAAACTCTTAAAGTGGTTTACAAAAAAAAAACAAAAATACACATATTACTCTATTAACATGGGTTGAAATACTGTAACTATCTGAGATGGCATGGCTGGCCACTGAAGAGTCAGGGAATTCTTCTATTCTGGCTTCAATGGAAGATAAACTCCTCAAGCATGAGGATCACTGATACTTTTGTTATTTTAGAAAAGTGTTTTAGCCTGAAAATGTTGAGAAAAGAATCCCTGCAATCATGTCCAAGAAGAAAATGAAAATTCTCCGGGATAGTTATGCAGATAGAGAGTATAAGAGTAGGCAAGATCGCTTACACATTTAGTATTGTCCTAGTACCCACAAAAAGGCTAAGGATAGCAACCTCACCACCAGCCACTGAAAATCAGATTCTGCCATCCTGCTAATCCACATGATTTTTTAAACATGGGTTCAGAGCCATAATGGCTAAAAACTTAATTATTATTTAAGGTTTTCAAGAAGCTGAACACAACAGGCTTCATTTCCACCTGCTTGCAGAATTGAGACACAACTCTGAGAACATATAAAAGTAGGGGGAACTTAAGTTTATATCACAGCTCTAAAATTTGGATAGTTGTGAAACTATCAAACTAAACAGATTTGTAGGACAGTGCAGCTGTCACTTATTAAATGTACCACAGCCCCATGTTCAGTATACGATGAACTGTCACTAACCTTCCTTCAGTGTGTACTATGAGACTTGTTTTCTAATATAGACATGAGCCACATGAACAACCAATTTGAGATCTTTGTTTGCTGGAGGCCCACTGAAATAATTGAAGTCATGGAGAAGTTTCAGTCCCTTTCCATTTGATTCAGCCCATGAATCATCCCTATGATTTAATCCTGTTTTAAGACACCTCAAAGAATTACATTTTCACTTTTCCAGAGACTGATACTCTGGAAGTTCAGCCTTTTAAAAGATAGGTGGCCAAAAGATTGACGTTATTTGTTCTCATGAGTAGTGGAGAAAAATGGCACAAATCATTACTTTTTTAGGCTTCTTCAGTGACAGAGCTCCTGATTTAAAGCAAATCTCAGGATCAACCTCTGTGTCACTAACGTGGGGCCATGGTATACCCCTGTCTGGAAGCCACAGCCAGTTAATAGTTAATACAATAGAATCATAGAATCCTAGAGTAGGAAGGGACCTAGTAGGTCATCTAGTCCAACCCCTGCCAGTAGCAGGAAATTCTCCTAGAGCATCTCTGACAGGTGCTCGTTGAGACTCTGCTTGAAGTTCCCCCATGAGGGAGAGTCCACCACCTCCCTTGACAATCTATTCCACTGCCAAACTGCCCTCACCATCAGGAATTTTTTCCTTATATCCAAGTGGAATCTCCATCACTATTGAACTAAGCAAACATTGAGGCTACAATCCTAAACCCCAGTTAGGCCAGCACACGTCACAAGTCACGTGCTGGCCCTGGTATGTCACAAAAGTGCCATAAGAGTGCTACTCTTAGGGGGTTAGGCCAGTGCACAGACATGCGTCGCCTCCCCACACCACCAAAGAAATGAGGGGACAAGTGAATTGTGTTGGCTCAAACTGGTTAAGATTGTACCCTCAATCTGTATAAAAAAGACTGCTTCATACAGACTTTGTACTTCCTGTGTAATAACAAAGATTGGTATCCAGAAGTTGTAGAGAGACAGAGAAAGAGACTTGATTTAGAGCTGATTTTCTTTTTTTCTTTTAGTCAGTATCCCAATAGATTACATTCAGACCAAAGCCTCTCTGGCTGATTGTTAAAATGGCTAAGTATAAGCCTGCAATGATAAGCACCTTATGGCCAATCAATATGACCTCTGTCTTGTGCCAACATATACAATTCCAGTTCATCATACTCATATAATAAGGATTTTTTTAAAAAAGCAACAGTCCTATCACCCATTTTCTTGCATGGCAAGTAGAATTTGACTTTCAGTGTTGGAAGTCTGAATTCAGCATTAACTTGTGGATGAGTGGTTAAAGGCATCATGCCTGCCCATCTGTAGATTGGCAGGTCAGCTACTCAAGACCCAAGCACTGCAAGACAGAGTGAGCTCCCGTCCTTAGTCCAGCTCCTGCAAACATAGCAGTTCATAAGCATGTAAATGAAAATAGATAAATAGGTAGCACCTATTTATCAGGTGTCTCCTGATCAACACATGATAACAATGAAACAGACTCTACAATCCAGAGTAACTACGGAAAGACATAAGTGGCACCTACTTTGGATTGCTCTATGCATTTCCCATAGGTTTCCCAGAGGTGCCACCATAACTATGTCGGTGTAAAAGGTCCTGTAGTTACTCTAGATTGTAGCCATAAGCATCTTTGTACAACTCTGGCTCTTTGGCTTAGAAAGAGGAATGAGCACTGGACCCTTGAGCACCAGAGTCATGACCCTGCGGGGTACACCTTAGTTGTAAGTTTAATTTAAATAATGAGTTTTACTTCCAAGTAAATATTTTAGAATGGTGCTTGTTAACAGGTTTTACATTGACTGTGTTCTTTTCGTTGAAGTAGAAAGATAGCATTAAAAAAATTTCAGAAAAACTGATTTGAAAAACAGAATAAGGCATGAGACCTTATTGTCCCTGATACATATTTTCACCACAACATTAATCATGAGGGGAATTAGGCTGGCAAAAATTGGGCAAAATATTTTCAATCATTTATGTTCACAAGTGAGGAGAGAAAGAGCATGAACCTTTTTGATGGGTTTTGTTAATGGGGCTTAGGATACACCCTCTCTCTTGATTGATTCCCAGTCTTTGAGTTCCAGTCCTATTTCAATGGCCCTTACAACATCCCATTTCTGGTATGGGTGGGATTCTTCTGCAGGGCCATCATCCAGACAGGTACACATTGCTCAGGAAAGTCCTCTTGCCTTTCTTGTCTCACTATAGTGAGTCCACTCTTTTCAATAATGCTCTTGAGGATGTTCAAATCTCGGATTACACTGCTGTCTAGCTGATCCAGGACGCAGCCCTCCCTGGCCACATTATCCTTAAGGATGATAATTCCATTCTCCCTCAAGCCATTCTGGCAGCGAATCAAGAATGCCAATAAGTCCTTATCTGTAAGGTTGCCTGTAGGAAACAAAGTAGGCAGATACGTTTCATATAATCAATGGCTTGAATATGTTCCTCATGAGCCTTGCAACAGCACAAGGTTCTGTGAGGCACAGGTATAAAATTTACTATTTAAAACTTTGTCAACCACTGCCAAAAGACAGAAGTGTGCAATGCACACAGTTTGCTTCACTGCACAGTGAAACCCTTTTTCTTCTCCATGAAGTTTTCCCTAGAAGGAGAGGCATGAGAAAGCTGGGTGTGTTTTCTTCCCCAGCACCACTTTCATTAGTGTGGAGACCAAGCAGCAGTGCATCCCCTCTTGGCCTACTACTTGGAGCAGATACCCCTCAGGCTAAGCACTTATTACACCTCTGCACTCTCCTATCATCACTGTCCTTGAATTGGTACTGTCCTCTACACCAGTAGTTTCCAACATTTTTTCACTTGTGTATTCCATTGCAGCCATTTTCTGTAAACTATACCATTCATCTTAGCAAAATTTTTAATGAATATAATTGTTGTTATTTCAAATTTATATATTTTCAACTATTGATCTATATCTGAAATAATACAAAGATGACCAGAAACTAGCAGTTGATGGGGCTTTCACCGCAAACTAGCTGGCTTCCTTCGTAAATTGACAGTACTACCAGTCATTCTATCTTTCCGCATCATTATTTATTTTTCAAGAACTCATAAACTTCCTGGGAAATATGCCTGAAGTACACATGCCCCAGATTGGGATTCAGTCACTGATTGGTGATGTGATTACTCAAGGGTAATCCTAGATCAGGAGTGTCAAACTTGTTTCATATAGCAGGGCAAATGGCATTCCAAAACCACTGTATTCACTTTATATTTTGAGTCTATTTTCAACATCATATACATGCCATCATATACATATACATCATATACGACAAGAAGTCATTTATTTTGCTTCTTCATTTTTACATTATGCCAAACTGATACAACTGACCTGAAACCCACTGAATCCAGATGACATCATATTTTCTGGGTGTTGGTGTGAATTCCTGGAGGCTGCTACAATAGTACATGTCAACTTTTTTCCCCTGACCTTGTAAGTAGTGTTGAGCTTCTACCAGAAAATTCTCCATCATGTCCACCAGCTCCACATGCTTGAATACAGGCAGGAGGACATTCTTGCTGACCCTTCCAATTCCTGAGCCACAATCAAGGGCACAATCAGTGCCAACTTTGCCAGTGCCCTATGGACAACATGATAAGTGATCAAAGTCTTTCATTGTTCAAAGTGTTCAGAGTCTTTCAGTCATCAATACGATCACCCAGTAAGATTACTATTAAGATAACTATACTGCAATTGAGGGCTGGTGAAGAAAGGAAGGGAGATGGTAACTAGCTTGCAGTGAGTCCATTGCAGATACTAGATTCAAACCAGGGATTTACAGTATTGGCTCTTTCTCTTCACCACCAAACTATAAAGTTTTAAAATTTGAAATGGAGGGATTTTGTATGGTGGACTCTGGCACGATTGATCCTATCCACTTGCCGTGCCAATCCTGTCCATAAACTACACACCTCTCACCCCTGTGACTGCCCCCCCCCCCTCAATTGCTGCATGTCTTTTGCCCTCCCACATTCCTTCTCTGGACTTATCCTCTCCAGTGAACATCTGTGTACTTTGCATTAGTGTCATCGCAAAGCACTTTATAGCATTTTTGCAAGAGTGTAATGGCTTGGCGCACTGTTTCATTAAGATTGGGATCTGTGTCTATGACTGAGGGCAGTTGAGCTTTGGAATGGCACATTCCTTACTAGGGAAGTGACTAAGAAAACTTGCCACCTGGAACATCTTATGATCTAGGAAAGTGGGGAGCTGTGATATGTCACAGATTCAAATAGAAATACCTTCTCTGCTCCTCCATTACATCAAAGGAGTAATTAAAGTAAAAGTAAAGGCCAAGTGCAGTTCCCAAATAAATCTGGCTACAATGGAAGTTACACCAAGGCTGTTTGTGTCCCCAAATAGTGTTCCTCTGACATGGCTAATAGTAAATCATGTCAGGTGACTGTGTAGCAGTGCTACTTGGGTTCTACTTCAGCAGTTAATTCAGCAGCTTATTAAGGTCAAGCAAGGGCCAAGCAGATGGCATATTTGCTATAAATATTCAATGGGTGCATCTGGTTGCAAAGAGAAACTGTAGAATGCAGAAATAGCCAGCATCCTGCCCTCCCAATTTGGCTCCACCAATGGTGTTGGCCTCATATAAAAATGCAGCACTTTTTCACTTTTGAAATAAATATTTTCTTTCATATAGATCAGTGGTTCCCAAACTTTTTTGGCCTACCAGAAAAAAATATTAGTTAGCGCCCCCTGGAAATTATTTTTTTTTTAATTTTAATAGCAATTAAACAGAAAGATATATGTATATATATATGAAAGACATCAACAACTGGGAAACCCTGACCTCTGATCGTTCAGCGTGGAGGCAAAAGACGCAGCATGGCCTTCTTCAATTCGAAGAGACACTCATTCAGCAGGCTGAGACAAAGAGGCAGTCCCGGAAACAGCGAAATCTGGGGGCTGGGCAGGGGATTGACTGTATCTGCCCTCAGTGTGGAAGGGATTGCCACTCTCAAATTGGCCTGTTTAGTCATAAAAGATGCTGTTTTAGGACCTCCACTTCTGAGCACGATACCATATCTTTCGAGACTGAAGGATGCCAATGAATATATGTATTAATGTTTCCTGTGGCCATCACCGCCCCCCTGGATCACTGCAGAGCCCACCAGGGGGCAGTAGTGCCCACTTTGGGAATCACTGATATAGATAGACCATGATGATATTCTATAAGTATTTTGAGAAATCTAAAGTATTTATATATAGCTTTTCAACTACAAAGTTCACAAAGCGGTTTACAAAGAAAATGAAAAAGCTAATTAATAGCTAATGGGTCCCTGTCCCAAAAGGGCTCACAATGTAAAATGCAAAAAAGAACACCAGCAGAAGCCACTTGAACAGACATTGCTGGGGTGTGTAGGGCCAGTGACTCTCCCCCTGCTAAATAAAGGAGGAATGCCCCAAGATAATTTCAACAAAGGGGAAACAGTGGTAAAAGTGACTGCCATTTTAGAAGCCATATACTCCCCTGAACAGACCCTCCATGCCAACCAAGGCATGCTTGCTTACTCACAAATAAATGCAGATGTGCAGTTTCACTTTCAATAGATTCAATGTATGTGGAACCTTAGAGAAGAGACTTTCTTCTGGGGTGATTGGTGGGGACTGCATTCATTGGATCAGAATCAGATTCCTCTCACCATGCTCTCTCCAATGATCTAAGTCTCATTCACCTACTCACAAGTAAAGGCACAAGATGGTTCCGTTTCAACTTCCCATAGAGATCAATGCAATTATCAGGGCTTCCTTCGGGGTGGTTTGTGGGTCTGCAATCATTGGACGAGGACGATTCTGGAGTCTTTGAATTCCTCTCAGCCTACCCTTTCCGGTGGACTATGGCATCTGCCTACATGCAGGTAAAGCTGTGATACAGGGCAGTTTCACTTTCCATAGCGCTCTATGCATATTTTGGGGTTTTTATTTCAGTTTTCTGACCATAATGTTTGATAGGAGGGAAATATTTAAAAATTGATTTTTGCTTTGGATTCTGTTCTTTAATACATATCCAACAACGTATGACATGATATGGTAGTGCACACCATTGCAAAGTTGCATATTTGTGGTGCCACAGTTCCACCTAGTTCACATCACCCCCCCCCCCCGGCATGTCACCTGGTGAGAGCCAACCCCTTCCAACATCCAAGTGATGCCCCTGTCTCTGGGCTATATCAGTTTGCTTTGCATTTTAATTATTTGTATTGAATTGCTGCTAGCCACTAGAAGAGTTCATTTTTGCAGAATACTGAATAAAACTTTAGGGCATTAAAAATAAAGCTTTTAAGCCTTAAAAATAAAGGCTTTAGGGCAGCGATTTTCAGTCTTTTTTATCTCATGGCACACTGGCAAGGCAGTAAAATGGTCAAGGCACACCATCAGTTTTTTGACCATTGATAAGGCACACTATTCCTCTGGCAGGGGATTCAAATCCCCCAATTGCCCTATTAGTAAATGATCCTCCCCAAAAGTTCCACGGCACACCTGCAGACCATCCACGGCACTCCAGTATGCCATGTACTGTGGTTGAAAATCATTGCTTTAGGGTTTACCCTTATATCCCCTCCCCCCATCATATTCATAGAGCTGTGCATTCTGTTCACTCCCAAGGCTGGATTTATGTACATACTAAGTAAGCTGCAATTTAGGGCCATGCATTACAAGGAGAATCTAAGTGTGAAAGTCCTAAGATTTACATAATCTGTTGATAAACAAAAGTCTAGGAAAAAATATTCTCCAAAACCATTATTTTCATTCCTATATAAATAGCACAACTTAGTCAACGTCAAAATTAGAATAATCCCCATCATATTTTGATTTCTGGTCTAAATAAATGGGTGCAGTACCATTTCCCATTTATGCTTATCACCGAAGTTTGTGATTGATTGATTGATTGATTGATTGATTGATTGATTGATTGATTGATTGATTGATTATTACCCAGATTATACCCCAAAACAGACTTTAATGATTATCCCCTCAAATGCACTGTTTGGTAATGTTATGGGAGGAGGTCTTTCTTACTTGACATAGTTTAGGGACCCCGCACATCACAATAAAATTCAACCAATCTTGCATATCACAATAAAATTCAGGGGTACCAGAACTTAAAAATGTGAGCAATGGAAATGACAATAGTATGTTTGCATATATGAATGGCATCTACAGGGCATACTCTACTCCATTCCATGACCAATGCAGATTAGGTAAAATCCTGATGATGACAGAATCTGTGAGTCTTGGTGGCCCTGTCCTCTGGGAAAGGAGGGATATACATCCCTTGAACAAATATGCAGAATGCAAGCAAACCTGAATGAAATTATTTAAGTAGGTTGAATACTTGCTTTTTTACTCTGAGTGAGAAATGTGTTCAGATGAATGAACTGCTTACTCTGGAAGCTAAAACTGAGTGCAAAGGATTAAAAACCACTTGAGCGTCCTTCAAAAATATAACCAGTAGGTCTGAAGGAGAATTTATTACACATCATAACTCTGGCTCAGAGCCGACTGTAAAGTTGGTATTAAAAGGGTTTCATCTTAATATTTCTAAATGAAATTGTAAGTTAGGGAAAGAAAAGAGCTGTCTAGGCAATTGTCACCTTTTGTCAATATTTTTTATTATTTTTAAGCAACTGATCTTTTTACCCATTACTGCCATAGGGCACATCCCATGTGGACATTGTCCTATTCAAGCTCCACTAGAATCAATCAATCAATCAGTCAGTCAACCAGCCAACCAACCAACCAACCAATCAATCTACAGTATTCAATTCAAAATGAAAAAAATTAATGGCTAATGGGTCTTTCTCTCCCTCTCCCCCCAACTGTTAGAAATCTGTCCTTTTTGCTTATGTTCCCCTTAAAAGCAGCTATGTTCAACCTTATTTATGTCACAGCAACTGATGAGGCACTAAAATTGTCAAAGCACATGCTGCCAGTGGGAAGTTCACATCCCCTGTTGGCCAAACTAATAAATTATCTTCACCAAATGCCTATGGCACATCAGTGGTCCATTTGCAGCACACCAGTGTGCCACAACACAGTGGTTGAAAATGGCTGTTCTGAAGCATAATATACACTAACGGTGCATTAAAATATAAAAAGGTTATGAGGTCAAAAGGATGGAGGGAACTATGTACTCCACTCTTGAACTCACTGGAGGAAGGGTGGTATACAGTATAAATTTGAAATAATGCCAATGTCAATACGATTCTGCCTCCTTCTCTGTGAATTCAGGTGCCATGGTTTGAACTGAGGGTAGGTTCCAAATCTGTGGGGTCCAGATGGAGGCTTGACCTGTACCCTCCAAATGTGTGACCAGAACTGCACTGGTTTTCAGCTGAAAACTGAAAATGTAATTTTCAGCCTTTCAGAGGCATCAGATGGCCTTTTGAGGGTCAGCGAGTCCTTGCCAGCCCTCAGAAGGTACACTAGAAGGTGCCAGCCCTCAGAAGGTACACAATCTTAACCTAGGCCGGCCTAACTAATCAATCTTCCTGTTCCTGCGGTGAAGTAGAAAGGCAAGTGCATGTCTGCGCACTGGCCTAACCCTTCCTTAGGAGTGGCACAGAGAGTCTTATGTCACTTTGCTGACACCCCCAGGTCAGCACAGGACTTATGTCAGGGTTTAGGCTGGCCTAACTGGAAGTTAGGATTGCAGCCTTAATTATTTAGGACAGCCCTACAACATGGTACATTGCTTGTTTCACATGTAATCGACTATGTTAAAGCGTGGTTGATTTTTCCTGTCAAAAAAATCCCACAGAACACTTTTGAAGCTGCAGCAAAAGGCAATGTACATAAATTGCCTTTCTCCAACTCCCTCACAGGCCAAACACACAGAAGCTTTGTGCTCCACTGGCCTGTACTGAGACATATTGCACTTTTACATGAAAACGGGAAAAAAATCACATTTGAAAAAGGAAATAAGATCTGAATGGGAAATAAAGTCCTGTCTTTGCTTTTGGCAGGCAGTCATTGGGGCCTAGTCACAGCTTGTTAAAATCCTGGATTTCTCCCTTATATTCCATGGGCTGCCTCATTTCCTACACAGGGGAGGGGAAAAAAGCCAATAGCGTCATAATGGAACCAGTAAGTTCCATCTTCATACAACAGGGCCGTGGTAGTAATCTTTTCATACATCTCATCTTTCCATCTTGTGTGTGAGAGAGGAATGAAAACATGATACTACTGCTTTACGTACACGTCATTTAGTTTTGCCTTTTCTCTCTAGGTACAGAATGGGCTAGCAAGGGGTGGGATGCCTAAAATGTGGGGGAAATTTCATATTCTGAGTAACATAGCAATTGTAGGCAAACCCTTCCTGGTGAAACTTCCCAGGTGTCGTCTTTATTTTATGTTGGTTTTCTTGAGAAAGCCTTTTTGTTCTGCCAGACAATTTGACAGGATTAATACCACATGCACTCACTCCTTCTTTTTCAACAGTTATTTTACAAATTGCTTGTAGGTTTAATGCTGATTTATTTTTACTCTGTGGTGCTTTTTAAATTGGTTGTAGATTTGGTTTATTTAACTGTCCTTTATTGGTTTTGTACATTGCCCTTAGGGCTAATTTTTAGCAGAAAGGCAATTAAGAACTATAATAAAACACATAAATATATCAACTGTCTGTCTTAAATATATCTTGCTGGTCTGGTAATTTTTTTTCTTTAAATGAATTCAGGTTTTCTAAGAAGTGTTTTTTTCCCTTCATATGGAACTATTACTCCTTTAAAAAGTAACATAATTCTGACAGAAATACAAATGAAAATCTGTCATGGCAGCCAATTGCACCACCACACCTGATGGAAGACATAAAAAACACAACACGGGGCATCCATCAAGGAGTCCTCAGTGTGGAAGCAGAGTGTTTGGCATAAAGCTGCAGGGAAAACTCCAATCTCTCTGAGTCTATGAACTACAGAGTAGTTCAGGGTATGGTGCCTGTGGGCAGTTTATGTTTAGCTATTACTAATTTGTTGCAAGGAGTCAGTACCATAAACTGGTCCTTTCCCCATTTGGGGGAGGCTTCCAGATTTACATGCCTTTCCCCAGGAACCAGCACTAAGTTGAGTTAAAAATGGTTCATATAGTTTACAGGTTAAATTCCAAAGTTCTCCCTTATCAGACAATTCCTTCTGAGAAGCTGTTGTTCCAAACACCCTGCTAATTGTTGCTGCTACTACTGTCTAATGCCTCATCCCTTTCAAATTCACCTCTTCCTTCATCAGCCTCATCCCAAATGCCTAAGGCTACAATCCAGAGTAACTACAGTAGCTTTTACACCGACGTAGTTATGGTGTCACCTATGGGAAAAATGTGGGAAACCTATGGGAAATGCAATCCAGAGTAAGTGCCGCTTACATATTCCCATAGTTACTCTGGATTGTAGGGTAGCCCTACAATCCAGAGTAACTACAGGAGCACGTAAGACATTTACGAGTGTTGACATAGTTACGGCACCACCTAGTGAAAACCTATGGAAAATTCATATTGCAATCCAGAATAAATTGTTCTTACATCAGAGCAAGGACTCCCTGTAGTTACTCCCTGTAGTTACCCTTAATGTGCTTTCCTTTATTCAGCTGAAGGCAAACAAATAAAAACTGCAGTAATGCAGTCTGCCTAGCCTGCTGCCTTCATAAATAGTCTCAGCACTCCCTCTCAACATATTTAGATTGCCAAGGGAGGTGGTGGACTCTCCCTCACTGGGGATCTTCAAGCAGAGGCTCGACGAGCACCTGTCAGGGATGCTCTAGGAGAATTTCCTGCTGCAGGCAGGGGGGTTGGACTAGATGACCCACTAGGTCCCTTCCAACTCTAGATTTCTATGATACGAGTATAAGTTATAAATGCTTTGTAGTTCCTAAGGCTGACTGATGCTCACAAGTACAGACATGAAAATAAGATTTTCACAAGCAAACAGAAATGTGAGAATAATTTTTATACATTTCTTCAAGAATCCATTCTCCACACAGCTCATAACCTGAATGAAGACATCACCAGAAACACAATCGGGTACAACCAAATCCAGTCTCAGCCAAGATGACACTCAAAGTGGTGCCCAAGTTCTCCGCTTTTGTTCGTGCCCATACTACTGCCATCTCCAACTCCTCATCATCTCATCCTTACCCACCAAAGCAAGTTGGATAAGGCAGCATATAGAGGAGGAAGCAATCTTCCCAATCACTGGAGAGCGACTGAGAACAAGATCACAGCAGCCAGTCCTACTTCTTTCTCAGTGCTCAACTACCATGTTCCTTGCTCAGCCACCATGTTCCTTGCCAGGAGTCCTGGAGGAGGACGTAGTAAGGCCCTTCCATCACTACCAAGGAGAGCAAGTGAGAATAGGATGAAGCAGAGTGTGGGTAGGTGCAAGGTGTCTCTCCCCAGTTCTCTCTTTCCCCTGGTCCACTGCTTGAAACACTGCTTGAAACCATCCAGTTCACTGGTGAGCTATCCCCAGGGTATATGTGAATTGCAGAAACTGTACAACTCACCCCTATAAAATTCCTAAGGAATTTCCTGGATGATTCAATATCTGTGTTGGACAACTCAATGAAATCTCCCATCATGCCCTCTTCTGATGCTGGCACCTCTCTGTAGAAATGCTTGGCTCTGGCATAGAACTGCATCTCACCATTGATAACTTCACTTGTCAGAGAATAAAGTTTGACTGCAAGGAGAAGAGAAACAGTTGATCACAAACTGCTAGCTGTATAAGCTGCTAGAATTTTTAAAATTTATCTCCAGTTAAAGAAGGAACAGATAAAGAAACTAATACAACAGATAAGGAAACGTGATAGGATATGGGCTTCTGATCATGATTTTCACTCATTTGCAGGTGGACAATGACATGTCCACCTATTCATGAGTAAAGCTGCAATATGGGGCACTTTCACATTCACGTTGAGCTTTCACTTTCCACACAGAGCTTTTTTATTTTTGCCCATCTCCTTTGATAGCAAGGAGATATTTCAAAATGGTTTTTTGCATTGGATTCTGCTCTTCAATACACATTCAATGACATATGACACAATGGTGTACTACTGCATTGCAAGGTTCCAGTTTTGGGGTGCTTCAGCCTCCCCAGTTACCCCCATGGGTGCATCACCTTGTGCAGGCCGCACCCTCCGCATCCCCCCTAACAACGTCCCTGGTGCTGGCTTCAGATAAGCCTTTCCCTGGAGATTATTGCTGCCATGCTCCTGCTCCTGCCTCTTAAGGGGCCAGAGCTCAGTGTTCCCTGGCTGGTGGGTCATGAGACTCACCTAACTTTATGAAACTTTTAAAAATATTACTTTACTATATGCTCAAACCTCTGTTTGTTACTCAGAGATGGTGAATTCTGGAGCATTTGTTGAGTTCCATGTTAATCAGATGAGGACCATTATGATGACCTTACATTTCCTCTGGCCTGGCCTTCCATAAGAGAACAAGATACATTCACCAACTTGCGAGTAAATGTACACATGTGGCTCAGTTTCACTTTCCATAGGGCTGAAAACACTGAGCTGAGGATGGGAATGTGACTTAGCACAGGAAGAGGAGGCCCTAGAGCTTCCTACGGCCCCTAGGGCCAGTGATGAGAGGGCTCAGGACAGGATACCTGAGGACTGCTTCATATCTGCTCCCCTATGACTGTGGCAAACCCACGAGAAAGAGGAGGAGGAGGCCTGGATAGAGGATCATGGTTCTTGGGTCAGCAACTTCCTTTTTCTATCCCTTTCCCTGTCACCAAAATGGGCAGCACAATCCTAACTTGCATTGGAACAGGCAGGCTGTCCTCACCTGTATCCAGTGCAAGTTTAGGGTTTGATGCTGTGCTGCCACAGGAAAGTGGACGCTCATCCCCTTCCCTATAATAGAGCTGCAGCCATTCTAATGGGTCTACTCAAGCAACCTCTGGAAGCTGCTCCATGCTGCTCCCAAAACAAGGCTTTGATCTGGCATAAATGCCAGTCCAAGCCCCAAACTCTTACTCCCCTCCCATCTCCGCATGGTCCCATCCTCCACCCACCAGTACATCTCCTCCTATGCACCATCTCTGCAGAGGTACAGAATGGTGTGCAAGAGCCGACACACATCTGTGTACCAACCTAACCTCCACTGTTGGGGCACAGATGTGCCTTATGGCATGATCGCAACGCTGGCTAAAGGGACTTCTGCAATCTAGGACTGCATGATCAAACACCAAATGGAGTGTGTGGCAGGCCTGTTGGGGTTGAGGATTTAGAAACTTACACTCCAGGAGGAACTGTAAATGAATAAAATGCAACATTAGTTAAATGGAAAATCCAGAATTATGGATATACCCATTTTTTAGTGCAGATGCCATCCCTCGCGCAAACCACAAGTCTAAGTTGCAACAAAGCACACTGTGAGAATAGGACTTTTCGATTTCATCTACACAGGATGCCAGGGCTATTGCTCCCATCCAACAAAGGCAGTGTTCCCAATCCTTCTTGTCATCACCTGCTTAAGATAACTAGTCAGTGGATACTATTATACCTTTTAATCCATTACAAATTTATGCTATGCCTGAGAAATGTATGCTGCAAATGAGTGCTGAGCTCAGCAAGGGTGAAACCTGGAGATTTATACACAGTCTGTTGATTTATTTTCACCTTCTCTGTGTAAAAAGATTTTGCAAAGTGAAAACAAACAGTGGGAGAAGATATGTTACTGATCAAGCAGTTATAGTTGCTGGGTAATTACAGGAAGTTCTCTTTCTCTTTTGTGCACATGTGCATGCATGCACGCACACACATACTGAGCTCATATAGTTTTATCAACCATTATATTCATAAAGGTGTGTATCACTTAACAGGGATATGTTCTCCTACCCTGATTGTTATATCATTAGGTCACCAAGTGAACATTTAGCCCAATCTAGTGTTTTTGCAATGTACGCACTCTCTAACTGCACAGGCTATCTACCTCTTCTTTGCCTCTTAATTGCCTATTTATTGTGCTTTGACCACAAATATATTTACTGTATGTTCACAAATATACTTGACTACAAATATATACACGAGAATGTACCCACATTGCAGGAGTAAATTCATCCCCATGCACCTCTTCCCCTGTGCACTACACACCCCTCCCATGCACCATACCACCTTGTGTACTTCCCCTGCCCCCATGCCTCATGCAGTATATCTCATCTCCTGTGCAGCACTTCACCCTGGCAGCATCTTCTTCCCATGCACCACCACCCATTGACCATGGACACCCCTACTGGACAGGTGCAGAGTTTGGGGCTGGGTTTTATCAATCTTCAATGTTATGTATAAGATGAAAACATGTTGCACCCCTTTTTCACCTCCTTAGGGATTAAATTTCTACACACTGGTTCTTAGTCGGTGCTCACATCATGTAAGGAATACACTCTCCTAATTTCATAAGTCCAGGGATTGAGGCAGAGCATCCATCAGGCAGGGATTCTTCAATGTGAAGTATAGGGACGAAAACGTGTTGCACCCCTTTTCACCCCTTCTGGTTTGAAATTCCAAAAGCCAGTTCTTTAGTGGGTGCCTCCTTCACACCCTCCCCAAAGTTCATGCTTCTAGGTCCAGAGATTTTGGATGGGTATCAATGAACCAGTCAGTGGGTCAGTCAATGAGTCAGTCAATCTATCAGTGACCCTTCGAATTTATATATATAGCTATATAAGTACATTCAGTCCTTTGTTAAGTGACACACTCCATGCAAATGTTGTAGTTTCTGTTTTAAGAGGTATTGTGACTTTTCCCTCTCTTGCCTCATAAGAACTGTCAGTCTATGTACTGAATAGTACCTGTTAATGTGGCATGTGGCAGCTATTGCAATCAAGTTTCTAGATATTCAGTTTCACAAGATCTATCACCATAGGGGGTTGAATTGCAAAAGCCTTAAGTGTTTTTACTAGGATTAATGCGTCCTGTCAAACTGCGTAGTGTAAGAAAAAGGACCATTAATGCCGTCTGTAAGGCACATAACTCAATATGTCATACAACAGCAGTGCCGTAGCACTATACAAACTGGTACTCCTAAAGGAACATATGTCCTGGCTCTGGATTCTGTAGGCAATATCTCTTTTGCCAGTGCTCCTAGATTCATCAGTACCTTCTCTGGCCTTGCAGAAGATGTATGGGAACTGTCTATCACTCTTCAACATCTCCCCTTCTCCTTGCTGCTACTCTTTCATTTCCCTATTGACCCTGGTCTAGCTGTTTTGCTGCTTCTATAAGCCATAACAGATGCATTAATATTTACTTCTGTCTTATTGGCATGTTTATGCTGCCTTTCCACCCAAAACAGATCATCCAAAAGACTTATAATGGAAAATAAAAACCAAAAGAAAACAATTACTGTCTATCTTAAAACTAATCACAAGCAGAGACAGCAACAGAACAAATCAAACACAGTTCAGAATAAAATAAGGTCCACTCAGGCCTGGGACAATATGACATTTTATAACCATGTCTACTCAGAAGTTAGCCTCATAATATTCAGTGGGTCTTACTCCCAGGAAAGTGTGTTTAGGATTGCAGCTTCATACACAGCTTATCCAATAGTGCTTATCCAGCTCTAGCTAACAGCTTCCAACTACAGTCAAACAAGTGCACGAGCATTTCTATCATACTGTAGTATTCATATTACCTCAAGGATGAAGTTTCAGACTTCAGCATTTACTTCCTAAGAAGTTCTGTAAACTCTGTACTGTCAGTTGGCCAGTGACAGAAGGCCAACAGGAAAAGAATAAATCTGTCCATTGTATGTGAGAAGGACAAGAATATTTTCACAGTTGTGACAATCATCTGCACAATCCATTGGAGGATATAATAGGATATACTGTATTTACTCAAATCTAATGCTCACCTTTTCAACCAAATTTAATCTCCAAAATCCGGGTGCGCATTAGATTTGATGGTTAATTAATTTGACAAGGTGTGGTGCTTAGATTGTAAGTATAGGGTGTGCATTAGATTTGATGGCACATTAGAGTCAAGTAAATACAGCAGACGGAGAAAAGATATACTTGGTTATGTCAGGCCCAAGTTATTCAAGAAGAACCTAGGTATGCTTTTGTTCTTGGAATTTACATCCAAAGGTAGTTAACCTCAGTCCAAGTTTTTAAAGGGATTTGCCCTCATCACATCCTACTGAAGATTTCAAGTCCATCTTTCAAGAACAAATACACTGGTTGACATGTTGCATATTTGAAAAGCTTGGTTTGACAATGTTCTGTGCTGCTCTTCTGCTGGCATAGTCTTTGGCTTCACAGAGTGCACTATTTGTAACAAGAAGCATAAAACCAATAACAGCAGATAAACACAATCAAGCTACTGAAGATTAGTCAATATATCTAAAAAATTAATATAGCAATCACCACACATTGCCACCAAAAGTCACTTACAGTGCATGCTTATGCATGTCTACTCAAAAGCAAGCTTAACTGACTTCAATGGAGCCTGTTCCCAGGTAAATGTGTAAGATTGCAGCCTTATAGTGCAAATCCTATGCATGTCTACTCAAGAAGTAAGTGGCACAGAGTTCAGCGAGTCTAGGAATCAATCTATACACATTTACCAGTGAGTAAATCCAATTGATAATACTGGGGCTTACTTCTGAATAGACACTCATAGGTTTGCACCATAAGAACCTTGGAGAACAGAAATGGCTTCAAAATTACAGAAAAATTGGTGTTTCCATCATATTTCTCAGAAATGGTACAACCTACTTGGAATTCACTCTCCCTGGTCACTACCCAACTAAGTTCTTAGCTGGTTGAGACTTGCTGTGTGTGACCTGAACATCCACAAAAATAAACCAGAAGATCCAAAAAATCATTCTTTCCCACCCTGCTCCACCCTGTTTAATTTGAGACTGGACTCAGTTCTATATATTTGGGAATCCTCTGGGGGCCCATGGAGCTTGCAAATCAACATTTAAACTATGTTTACGGGCAGAATGTTGTTCTTTCATCACTGGCAATCCCCCTACATCTTGGATGAGCATAAAGCTTTTAAAGCAAAGTGTTTAATTTTATGGAGGAACTGAACTCCTATGCCTAGTGCTAGAAATCAAGGATTCCAAGCATACCACATGTTAATGTTGCTTACTTATTACACATGCTAACATTACACATGCTAATGTTGCTACTCACCCAGAGGTAGCCTTGCCAATAGGTAGAGATAACTCTGGAAAAAGTCATTCCGAATTGCATTGTGCAAGATGAAGGACATACTGTGTCGACA
The DNA here is from genome assembly GCA_030015325.1 of Cryptoblepharus egeriae. NCBI lineage: Eukaryota > Metazoa > Chordata > Lepidosauria > Squamata > Scincidae > Cryptoblepharus > Cryptoblepharus egeriae. The sequence continues at coordinate 92,273,923 of JAREYC010000003.1, read as the reverse complement.
TAGTTCCTCATCTGTCTTCTGCCAGCGTGATCTAAAGGCTAAGTGGGCCGCCATATGCTCCATGTTGTTCATGATTTCCTAGAGAAAGTTGTCTGAGTAGCACCCTAAGTGAGACCTGTCTGTCCTCTCAAAGGATGTTATTTGGTGTCATTTAAACCATGGCCATCTCTGTCATTCTATATTCGGGAGTCTGTATGCCTGTGGCTCCTGACACTTGCTCAGAATAATCTCTGAAGTGTCATGCTCCTAGACCAGCAGGTGCTGGGAAGTGATAAAAAACTAGATTGCTTAGACAGGGAAAAAGTATAGTGGTTCTCAGAGAGGTCACTTTAATTACTGTTTAAAATAACATTGGCTTCTTCTTGAGATGGACAGAAATATTGATCATGGATGCCTCTTTCTTTCACTCTGCAGACACTAATATTGTTTTTTGCATATCATCTCTTTAAATTTCACCCACATGGTACTAATGGGGTGGTCCATAAAAATTTATCCCTCTAGCGCAGTGATGGTGAACTTTTTAGAGACCGCCACTTAAGAGACCTGCCCACTGATAGCCTGGGCATGCGCACTGGGCCAGGAGCACCCTGAGCCTATTGCACATGCCCAGAGCTCTGGACACCAGTGTGCTCTGCTCCTGGCCCAATGCACATGCCTGGAGTTCCATGCATATGCACAATGCACATGCACTGGTGCAATCAGTCGCCTCTACTCCAAAAAGGAGCAGGCTGCTCCTCTTCGGAGCAGGCTGCTCCTCTTCGGAGTAGAGGAGACTGAGTGTGCCAGTGCTTAGTGTGCATGCCCTGAGTTCTGGGCATGCACCCTGCGCTTAGAGCACTCCCACACTGAGCACCATGGCTGCATGCCAATAGTGCCCGCTCTGGTATGTGTGCCACAGTTCACCACCACTGCTCTTGGGTCAACCTGTCCATAAGGTAGACTGATATGGTCACCCCAGGAGATAGATTTGGTGGGGAATCACTACTGTCATCATCACTATTTTTGTCCTCACTTCTCCTCCCCACTTTAAATACAGAAGAGCAGGCAAGGAATGGTAAGATCTAGAGTTCTGGACCACAGAACAGGGTTCATCATGCATAGCACAGAAGATAATACCATGACAGATTTACAGGATGAGCACTCAGTGTTCTGGATCATTAACTGGTGATGGACTTTCTCCACAAATAAAAGATGGAGAATGGTACAGTTCTGCCCTCAGATTCAGGATTGAGCTCATGTGTATTTGAACAAATTGGCCAAATTGAACCCTATGCCTGCAGATCTGCCGAGCATGATCAGTGGATGGCCTTCAGTCCCACCTGCCCTGGGTCCAAATGGTTTGAAATTGGGGGGGGGGGGGAGCAAATGGTTGTATGTCTCAATGCTGCTGCTCGTTCTGGCAATTAGACCAATTGCCAATGAAGTATTACTATGATACAGCATGGAACCAATAAGGTGTTCTCAGCTCTCATTCTCCTGTGTCATAATACAGTTACTCCTGCACACTGGATAAAAAGGTACTTTTTCAAGTAGTGCTCTTCTTACAGTTAGCTGAGGTTACATTTAAATTTAACTTACATTTAACTGCCACTCTTTACTTCAGCATAGTGTCGTTTCTAGTGGCCAGAAGATTTTATTTGCCTGCATCTTTTTGTGATTGTGAATACCTTCAGGACTGGGTGTCATGTAGCAAATCCTACTGCATTGTATCCAACTGTACTTGGACACTAGAGCAGGGGTCTTCAAAAAGGGGTGGGCTGACTCACTCCCAACAACTGGTTCACCGGAAGTGGGATGGGCCAGGCCGGGTCAGGGGGTGGGGTGGGGTGGGGTGGGGTGGGGGTCAGGGGGCGGGGGCAGGCCCCAACCCTGGCGCACCGTGCATGGGCCCACCCCCGACGCATGCGCAGTGCATCTCCTCCAGGAGGCACACTGCACAAGCGCGGGGTTTGGCGCATGCGTAGTGTGTCTCCTCCAGGTGGAGAAGACGTTCTGCGCACGCGCCGAGGTCAGCGCATGCGCAGTGCATCTCCTCCCACGGGAGGAGACGCACTCATCTCCTCCCACTGGAGGAGACACAGCCGACCCTGGTGCATGCGCTGTGCGTCTTCCCCACCAGGGAAACATCCTCCTCCTCCTACCAGCGTCCGAACCGGTACGCTGAGTTTCCAGGCAACTCCGCAGCTACTGGTTCAGTAGCGGCAGGGTAATGGGAACAACCGGTTCGGCCGAACCGGTCTGAACCGGCTTGGGCCCATACCTGTCTCCAAACTATAGGCTGGGTCCACAACAGCCTGCCACAAGATGCCCATGGCAACTTTTCTTCCTTGTCACATCATGTGAAGGAGTTGAGTGTCTTGGTGCACTTGTTACACAAGCATCTAGGTTCTCTTTGAGCCATTTCCTCCTACAAGGAGCACAGACACTCTCCAAATGAGAGTAAAATAAGTACCCAAGGGAAGTTACATGAAAGTCAGTACACTCAAGGTTACAAGAAAACAAGGCTTCATAAAGTTTAAATGTTCTACATACAGAGTTATCTACACCTACAGTGACGCCTCACATAAAGAACGCCTCACGTAAAGTAAGTTTCACGTAACAAAAAAAATTTCTCTAGGATTCTGCTTCACGTAAAGAAAGTGCTTCACGTAAAGAAAACATTCGTTGGCAGTTGGGGCAGACACGCTGGCCGGCAACCTGTTTAAAAAGTGTCAGGGCTGCCTAGCGCACCTGCCCATAGTGAAAGCAACACTTCCATGCTGTTCTTCCTGTGGCTGGGCGTCCACTGGGCAGAGGGAGAGAAGAACATTGGAGAAGAGGGAAGCAGCTCAGGGCCAGCCAGAAGGGAGCAGAGAGAGAGAGAGAGAGAGAGAGAGAGAGAGAGAGAGAGAGAGAGGCTCAGGATGAAGAGAAGGAGAAAGTGGGGAAGTGTCTTGGATTACAGAAGAAAGTGTCTTTGATTGCAGCCTCCTACCCATGTCTACCCAGAAGTCTACCTCATTGTGTTATATGGGTCCTACTCCCAGGAAAATGTCTTTAGGATTGCAGCCTAAGTAGACTTCATAGGATCATGCCCATTGAATGCATGTTTTGAATTCAATTACAGTGTTTTGTCATCATTTTTACATCCAGTTAATATTTTTATATAAATATTTTTGGGGTTGTGGAACCAATCATCTGCGTTTCCATTATTTCCTATGGGAAAATCTGCTTCACGTAAAGAAAGTTTCACGTAAAGGAACTGCCTCCGGAACGAATTAATTCTGTTACATGAGGTACCACTGTATATTGTTTCTACACCTATATTGTTTAGAATGACAGGAACTTGTGCAGCATGTGCCAGCCTACAAGGGGACCCAGAACAAATCAAAGCTTATTTTTATAGAAAATTGGTTTTTGATCCCATGAGGGTCTCAAATCAATCATAATTTCTTCCTGGCCCATGTCAACATTTGGACCAATCAAAACTGATGCATGTTAGCCTTGCTTTAGGTCTGATCTTATCCTTGCACCTGTGTGTTATCTCATGTTCTTGAGGCCATTTGTTCTTGCTCTTCTCTCCTTCCTGTTAGTTAACATCTCTTTAAGTCTCACCACTTACACATCAAAGTCATGTACTTATTTTACATTTAGTGGTTATCCATCATTATCTTTCTTTAATGTACTTCCTTAGTTGTCAACTTATTTTTCATAACATAATTCCCTTAAGTCATAACCTTAAGAATTCCTCTAAAATCTCCCCTTTAGCCCTTCACACAACATTTGCTGATGTTTGACATCTTTACTCATAATACCATTTCTCAGTTTAATAGTTGTTAAAGAACTGATGTTGCTGATCACTTGGCTAAAATATAGAATTTCTCCCCAGTGGCATAGCTAATGATCACATAGTCCAGTGCCAAGCTCAAATGAGGAGCAGGGATGGGAATAAGTCAGGTTTCTTGGTTAAAAAAAAAATTTCATTGACATGTACTCATGAATCATGCACATGGAAGATTTAAGTCAAGGGTCCACTGTCTCGGCACTCATCCCTTACACATGCAGACTCATGTCTACCTCAGTCTCATTGATCAGTTTTGAATTAAGAAAATCCAGTTTTTGTTACATAATGCAATTGTGTTTTTATTTTCTGGTTATTTGGCTATAATGTTTAATAGTATGAAAATTTTGATGCTGTTGTTTCATTGCATCTTGCATTAAATTCCATCTCAAATACATAATCTCAAACACCATTATATTTTAATGGTGTTTTAATCTTTATGAGCTATTTTAATGATGTTTTATTCCCTGATGTCAGCCGCCTTGGGCTCCCCCTTGCGGGGGAGGAAAGGAGGGATATAAAATGATTAAATAAATAAATATAAATAAATAGTGTATAACATTTTGGTATTATTCAAAAACTGCATCTTGGCCAATAGTGTCAAGTATAGGTGGTTGTCAAACAAAAGCTTATTGTCCAGTGTAATTGCTACCCCCTGAAGGCTGCAATCCTAAAGACACTTTCCTGGGAGTAAGACCCATTGACCACAATGGGGCTTACTTCTGAGTAGACATGGTAAGGATTGTGCCCAAACTTTCTTAGCTAAGAAACTGTCGGCTAGTCAGCCTAATATCTGTCCCAGATAAGATGGTGGAATTCCTCTTAAAAGATAAAAGCATACCAAAGAACAAGACTTGATGAGGGAAAACCAGCATTTGTTTCATGAACCTTTTTGAATTCTTTGAAAGGGTCATCAGGCTTGTAGATCCAAGATATTATATCTTTTGGATTTTCTGAAAAGCCTCACAAAGGCAGCTGACAAAACATCACAATCAGGGAATAAGAGGGCAGGTCCTCCTATGGATTAAGAATTGGTTGAGGACCAGGAATTCAGAGTATGGCTGTCAGGAGTCAATTTTCATTAGGGACAGAAGTGAAAAATGGTGTGCCCCAAAGATCTGTTGCTTTTCAGCTTGTTTAAAAATGACCTGTTGTCCTGGATAAGCAGCGAGATGGCCAGGTTTGCAGATGACACAGAACTTCTCCTGGTGGTGAAGATTAGAAGGGATTGTAAAGAGCTCCAGAAGACCCATTCAAAACTGGAAAACAGGCAGCAAAATGGCAGATGTGCTTCAGAATAAGTACTGGTATGTGTAAAATGATGCATTTGGGGGCAATAAAAAAGCTTCACATATAGGCTAATGGGTTATGAGTTGTCAATGTAGGTATGGTGAACTCAAAGTGCAGAGAAGGCCTATTCCATGCTAAAAAGGAATTAAGAAGAATATGGCCAATACAGTATTATGCCATGGTACAAATTGAAGGTAAGGCCACATTTAGAGCACAGTCAGGGCCGGATTTAGGTTTGATGAGGCCCTGTTGACGGTAATGGAGCCCTTTGTATGTCCAGCTGTCCTTCATCAACAACAAATTGTCACTGTCTTTTGTGTTGAATATATGCAATATGGTAATTTATTGACCTAATAGATATCTAAAGCACATAAGAAAATATGTATTTTATCAAAGTAATTGATATCAGTCTATTATTTTATTTGTTTTTATCCTATATTTTGGAAACATACATCCAGTTTTTTTCCATTAATTTTTTGGGGGGGCCTCAAGAGAGTGGGGCACTAAGCTATAGCTTGTTTAGCTTATATGTAAATCCAGCACTGCGTGTAGTGTACAGTTTTGGACATATCTGAAAAAAGATATAGTGGAAATGGGAAAGGTGCAAAAGAGAGTGACCAAAATGATTTTGAGTTAGGGCATCTCCTTTAGGAAGAAAGGGTGCAGTGTTTGGGCTTTTTACAGTGCCATTCTATTTGTGTCTACATCAGAAGGAAGTTCCATTGAGTTCAATGGGACTTACTCCCAGGAAAATGCTGTTAGGATTGCAACCATGGTCTAGAAAAAAATTGCCTGAAGGGAAGAATGATTGAGATGTACAAAATTGTTCAGGGGATAGATGTTCTTTTCCCAGAGCCTTCCCCTAAAATTGACTGTTGGGAGAGTTAGGACAGACAAAAGAAAATATTTCTTTACTGAGCATGTAATTAATCTGAGGAATTCTTTGCCACAGGATGTGGTGGTGGCATCTAGCCTAGATGCCTTTAAAAGGAGATTTTACAGATTTCTGAAGAAAAATATCCAACACAGGTTACAAGTCATGATTGGTATGTGCATCCTCCTGATTTTAGAGGTATGCTATATAAGAAGCTAGAGAGTAGCATCAGGATGCTGGTGTCTTGTTGTCTTGTGTCCTCGCTGAAATATTTGGTGGGTCACTGGAAGGTGCACTAGATGGGCCTTTGGTTAGATTACTGGGACTGATCTGATATTCACAGTATTGTTTCTTTGTAATTGTCACATTTCTCTTCTATTCTGAATTGTATTGTGTTGATTAAAAAGAAATCTATGTAAAATTCATTCATTTAAATTTCATTCATTTATAAAACTGATTTTTTGAGCCTGAGACTTTCGGTATTTGTATATTCAGTATGTGTCCCTCATATTGAAAAGTATGGAGATGCTTGCAAAAGAGAACCAACTCTCTTACTTCAAACAAATTTGCAAGGATATAGATTTATCTTCCAAGAAATAATAGCTTATTGAAGCAAGATTTGTGCAACTTTCCCTACAATCCAGAGTAACTACGGGAGCATGTAAGAGACATTACATGCGCCCGTAGTTACTGCACCACCTAGTGAAAACCTATGGAAAATTCATATTGCAATCCAGAGTAAATTGTTCTTGTACCGGAGCAAGGACTCCCCATAGTTACTCTGGATTGCGCCCTTTTTGAATATACAGATACTGATACTTTCCTGGATGGAAAATATTCAGCAACATATATTTTTTCCAACAGTTCTTTAGCAGGGATTATTCAGTTACAAGTAAATGTTCACAGTTTACTGCTGAAGTTATGTCTCATTTTCAAATACAGTACTCTTGACATATTTTTTAAGAAAGAAGCAACACAAATTATTCCATATGGGCATGTTGCCCTCTGTTGGTTGGATGCTCCTCAAAATGGAGTTTGGTTGCTCCTTGAAAGCTGAAGATAATGTTCAGAAGGTACTATAGTGTGGCAGATCTATCATTACCTGTCATATTCAAACTTATTTGTTTTGTTCTATTGTTTATTCAAATCAAGAAGGATATTGAAGCAAAACACTGTAAAGCTTGAAGCTGTTGAAGCCAGCTGTTTGCAGAAGAGGCAGTGTAGGGTTGTACCCAGTATGCTTAGGCACATCCAATCGAGAAGACACCAGGGAAGGTATAGCAAGACACAGTGTTTATTGCTTACTGAAAGCAATTGGCACATGGGGGTAGACTCCAAAGCATGTGCACAGGTCCAACAGAAAACAGTCAACTTATATCCATTACAAGACAGTAGGGGGTAATCCACAACCCTCATTGGGGGTGCCTCCTCCTTCTGCCCATTCTCCTGTATTCTGAAGGTGTCTAAGAGTACAATCCTAACCATGTCTACTCCAAAGTAAGCCCCATTGTGTTCAGTGGGTCTTACTCCCAGGAAAGTGTCCCCATTGTGTTCAGTGGGTCCTACTCCCAGGAAAGTGTCTTTAGGATTGCAGCCTGAGCGGCCTGTCATTTGCACGATAACAGAGGCTGGGTGCTTCTTTGACATAAGGAGGCAGGAAAACGACTTGAAGGGCTGTCGCTCTGTAGCTGGCTTCAAAGCCCCCCTTCCCCTTATTTAGGGAAGCAACTGTTGGGTGTTTAGCCATTTTTCTCTGGCCTGTTGACCAGCCAGGCCAGCAGCCTCAGAACTTTAGTTAGCCTAGCCCTTGTCAGTGAAGCTTTGAATGGCCTAGGCCCGGCAAATGTTTAATTGACATTCTTTAAATATCATGGTATAAAAACCACAGGCATCACTGTCAAGACTTTCAAAATTGCATTCATGACCTACTCTAGTTTGCAATTGCAATTTTAAAGGATTTTACTTGTTGGGAAGCTCTGGGAGACTGGCATGGGGCTCCTCATCCTACTGGGAGCCTGTTGAAGCTCTGGTGAGGACCAGCAAGACCCTGTGCACCTCCAAACACTATGCAGGACCTCGTGTTGTTGCCTTCTCCCCCTCCCTGCCCCTTACGAGGGTAGAAGCCAGGTCCTTCAGGCTGAGTGTCATGACACACCACTTTGAGAAGTCATTTAAAATGACTTCTTATCTCATTTTGCATTACATTGTGCATTTTTTCTTGTCTGACATCTGGATCATCAATGCTTCACTGGGAGTTGTTTGCCAGGCTGCCTAGATGTGGGTGTAGGATAAAGTACCCACAAAAATTGTATTGGTTTGCTTAATTTTCAGCTTGCATTTTAAACAACTTTGGGTGCAATCCAGAGTAACTACGGGGAGTCCTTGCTCTGGTGTAAGAACAATTTACTCTGGATTGTAATATGAATTTCCCATAGGTTTTCAATTTCCTCTGGATTACAATATGAATTTCCCATAGTGCAGTAACTACGGGTACACATAAAGTCTCTTACGTGCTCCCGTAGTTGCTGTGGATTGTAGGGTAAGTCAACTTTCACTGTTACACCCACTTTTCCTTCAGTTGGAGTACCAGTCCCTTACTTTTTATACTTGCATCTCTTTGTATAAATATTTTCATAGTTTTTCAACATGGGAGGTTCTGGAACAGAACCCTAGTGGATAACAAGGAATACCTGTAAATATAAAATAAAAATCAAATTTTAAAAATTCAAATTAAAAAAAATTCTTTCATAAGTCACTTGCAGTTTTACTTCCTTCTCTCACTTCAGTCAGGAGCAGCTGATTTCTCAGATTTCCTGCTTTTGCTACTGCTCAGTTTTTAAGGTAACCCCTGGGATTTGGAGGCTCTCCATATTTTGGGGTGGGAGTCTTCCCAAAGGCAGTCTCCTCCTACCTGCTTTCCCTTGGCTTTGGGTGGTGTTAGCAAGCACTACCATCCCAGTTTCATGACAAGACGTACCTGAGTAGATGCTGATTGATTGGAGCTGTGCCTTATACCTACCTGTCCCACTACTTAAGAGGCATGTCAAATATAAGGTACAGGAGCCATATGCACCCCATGGGAGCAATATATCTGGCCCCTGTTATAATTGAGCTGTCCTAGGATAATTGGGCTCCGTTATATCTTGAAAATATCATTTTCTCTTCCACCATTTTTGTTTCTATCAGTTTCTATGCGAGAACAAAGCACTTATTTCTGGCCATCATTAATTCCAGTGGTAGTTCCAATACACTGAATATGAAGTAGTACAGTACAGGAAAAGCATTGAGAAACACGGGTCTAGTCTGGCTTACATGGCATTTCAGTTGTTCTAGTCCCTACCCTATTGTTTTCATTGGTGATTCTAGGGTGGTAAAATCCCAGTACAACCGACTAAGCATTCCCTTTGCCATGGTCAGCTGACTGGTCTTGACCAATAGTTAGGTGTTGACTGAAACAAAATTCATTCCTGATGAATTCTGATGCCTTTGATGTTTGATGAATTCTGATGCCTTTATTTTACGTGGTCAAGGTCAAATTACCTGGTATTTCCAAAACATATCTGATGGCTAGCCTTTCTGTGAAGGTATATGTTCTTGAAGCCAGAATTGGAGATGCTGCCAAAGCTAATTCTGGCAAACTCAGCACTATATTAGACTCACAAAGAGATTTGAAAAATGGTTCCAACATCGCAAAACCAGGGTGTTTATTGAGTTTTTGGCAGGCTATTTTACACAACTCACAGGCCTGGTTCAGCTTGTTGAGTCAAATGTAGTACACATGCTTTTGTAATTTCTAAATTTGCTTTCAGATATTTTTTTTTAAATTAGAACTGTCAATGTATTTTATCAATAGAATAGAAAACTGTAGAGCACAATCCTAACCATGTCTACTTAAAAGTCAGCCCCATTGTGTTCAATAGGTCTTACTCCCAGGAAAGTGTCTTTAGGATTGCAGCCCATGTGGGAAGCCACTGGTCCTGTAATCTACCATCAGACAGAAAGGAAATTTTAACACGCATATATACCCAATCAGAAAATGAAGCAGAGGAAGAAGAAAAAATTCTTCTTGCCATGTAATGGCATGTTACAACCAACTTCCCACTTGGTAAGTGGTCATTTGTAGTCATCCAGATAATGTAAGCAGGCTATTTTAGAAACTACTGTATTCTACTTGTTTTACATTACTGCATTCAGCTCTGCACAATCAGCTCCGAATAATTGTAATACTAGTATTGTAGTAGGGGAGTCTTTAGCAGACTCTAAGAACTGTGAAATAATCAAAAAATGAAAGGACTAAAGAAGGTAGGAATAAGGAGCCTGATCAAGTAACAAAGGTAAATAAAAAAATCTCTTAAAATGACCTGACAAGGGAAGCTTAAATTGTATTTTTAATGGGGTTGGTTGTACTAAACTGTCTCAAGAGAGCCATATCCCACTGAAAAAAACACCATGTTAAGTTTATCACATATCCAACACCTAGACATTGAGCCTTGGGGACTACTAGGCTAAAATTTCCTCTGGATTAGAGTGTTCCAAGTGACATTTGTATAAGGACAACTTTAAAACACCAGATCTTTCCTTATAAGATAAGCCATTAACATTAAAAATGTGATTTCGTAAGTTCATGAAAAACTTGTATCTATTTTTCTTTAGTGATTTCATATCTGCTTTAGGCTTCATATGTTTTTAAAGACTTCCAAATCATTTAACATAATATAAATAAATGACAGTCCTAAAAATTCCGGAAAAGAGAAAGAACCTCAGGAGAGGCAGCCTCCACAAGATCTTAGCAGTGAGGGTGAAGGACTGTACTGAATCTTTTCCCCGACATACTAGTTTTCTATGTCTAGAAAATGTAGATTTTATGTGTGGGCAGTGAGAAAAACTGCAGCCTCAATTCAGTTACAAATCTGCAACTGTATTTGTGGAACTCATTGAGAACCAGTGCAGTAGGCAAAAGAAACCAAACTGTGCCATAGGCACATGGAGACCAAACTGTGGGCTGGGATCCACCAGAAGGTCACAACCTGATTTTTGGTGGGTTGTGAAACTGACAGGCTAATAACTGATAAGGAAAATGTATTGAGCCTTATGAAAACCAAAATGAAGCAGTAGAGAACATGTCTCAATCCACTTCAAAGGGCAGGCAGAGGAGAACGCAACACCAGAATGGTCCTAATCTGGTGAACAGAAGCATGACAAGCACTTGAGAAGGTCCTCCCCAAAGGAAAATATATGCCCTATAGAAAGTGAAACTGAGCCACATATGCATGTTTACTTGTCAATAAGAGACTGTGCCTTGACTCTTACTGAAGGGAAGGCCACTTGAATGGCCCTGGTCCAATGAAGGTGGAGCTCAATAGGTGGAGCCTATGATGACTAAGGGCGCAATCCAGAGTAACTACGGGGAGTCCTTGCTCCGGTGTAAGAACAATTTACTCTGGTTTGCAATATGAATTTCCCGTAGGTTTTCACTAGATGGTGCAGTAACTACGGGTGCACATAAATTCTCTTATGTGCTCCCGTAGTTACTCTGGATTGTAGGGTTAGGCTGCCCCAAGCCTTTTCGGGTATAACTGGGCTGCCCCATCTTGGAATTGGACCATTCCATTGATAGACAGGGCAGTCCAAGTGCACTTCTGGATTGCAGCCTTAGGGCGCAATCCAGAGTAACTATGGGGAATCCTTGCTCTGGTGTAAGAACAATTTGCTCTGGATTGCAATATGAATTTCCCATAGCTTTTAACTGGGTGGTGCAGTAACTACGGGTACACGTAATGTCTTTTACGAGCTCCCATAGTTACACTAGATTGTAAGGTATGTCTCATAAAGCTAGGTGCTATCCAATAGAGTGTCATCTTTAAAAGTGAGTTCCAAACATGCAAAAAGTTTGGGAGAGCAGCAGTCCACAAAGCTCTTTTCAAACTGAGCCTTATTTAAGACTGCCTATAAGGCTGCCTCAGGGTGCAAAGATGACCGGAAATGCCTGGAGGTTTCCAGAAAAAGCCTTCAGAGGGCAGGAGGTCCATTTTTCTTGGAAATACCAGTAGCTGTTCCTCCCTTTCAGAAGAGTAACTGGCCCCATACATTATCTCCAGAAATACAAGACATTTCTTCTGAAAGGGGAGGGGAACAAGACCCCTTACATGTAGCCTTCAAATTTAGAAAGTGCACACAAAGCTGTCTCCTGAAAGAAATTAATTGTGTCAGACAATTAGTTTCAGGTCTGATTCCTCTGCATAAAGTGTTTCTGGTGCTTAAATATACATTATTGTATTGCATTCTAAATTAGCAGTTTCTTGATGAGCCAGTTTTGCATGCATAGAAGAAATTATGGAGGGACATTCAAATATCTGATCTCCTGCCAGCTTTTGAAAGTGTATTTCTCAGCAATGTCCATATAAGCTGTGCTATGCCTGTCTATTCAGAAATAAGTCCTACTAACTTCAGTAAAAATTACTCCAATGATTGCAGTTTGTATGGCTTCTGCTTGCCCCTGGTATAGCCCTGCAGGAGAAGCCAGATACTGTCTGACTGATCTTAGATTATCTTTCTGCTTCCCCCTAAAGTACAAGAATAATTATTCTTGTAAAATTGTACATAAAATAATTATTCTTGTATTAACATAAACAATTATTCTTGGATAAACAAAGATATTTTTTCCCAACAGAAAAAAGAAACAAACCATAACAAAATAGCAAAGCTGGGCCCAGTTGGTCTTGAACAGAAAGATCTTGCTTCACCAAGCTTAAAAAGAGCAAAAAGAGAGTGTACAGTTCATGAATACAAGTACTTCTGTCTACCACTACTAACTGTGTAAGAGACACTTTTTCAAGTGGGTGCTCCTCTTTTATTTAGCAGGGAGTGAGTAGTGTCTTTTTTTAGTAGATTCTACTGGTTTTCTTTTGCAAATTTTTAGACTGAGCCCTTTTGGGATGGAGCCATTAGAGAGCCATACAGAGCCATTCTCTGTAAACTGCTTTGTTAACTTTGATTAAAGTGGTATAAAATAAAGTGGTATAAATTCTGTTGTTTTTCAAACAATTATAATTGAAATCTTCATATTTTGCTAATAGGACTCAGCTGATTAATGAAGAAGGGGTTAAATATTCTTAACATCTCTTCCCTTGTGTGTGGCTCACTTTCTAAAGGGAAAAACTGAAATAATAATATCACTCCTAAGCAATCCTTCCACACACTTTTAGCTACAGGAGGAAAAAAAACCATAATTATTAAGGAAAAAATTAAATGGGCACAAATTAGCAGCACAAGCACAACTTAATGTGGTATTCAGGTGGTATTGTTCTGCTTCTTTTTAGACTATAAACTCTTGTGGGATCAGATTTCATTTAGCCATATGATTTTCTTCATGAATTTTTTTGGTTGAAAAGAGGTAAGTAAATTCAGTGTTCTTATTAATAACAACAACAATGTGTCCTTTTTATCAACCAATGAGCCTGTGGGAAGCATAGTGATGTCATAGTTCATTGGTCACTGATATGTTAGCCCTAAGCAACACAAATGCCTTTTTGATCAGTGCTCCCTTTTAGATATGAATTAAAAGTATCTGTAGGGACTGAAAAGAGGATCACCATAGACTACAATGATGGGTGAGGCACCTGGCCAGCACGAAATCTTTGATCCTCTCTTCAACTTTGTAACAAGGTAACACATTGTTAAATGTCAACTAATGCGCAGGGGTGTCACCTGATCAGTTTTAAATTGGTCAGTTAAGACTATGAAGTTTTGGTTTTGTTTATTCATTATTATTTTACCATTTTCCATTAGTCAGATTTCATTTCTTTACACGCCAGCCAGCAATTTTATAATGAATGAATGCTGAAATACACAAACTAAGCTAAAGTGTTAGCTTTTATCAAACAGCATTTGGGTGGCATATATATTTTGGGTTACGCAAGGGAAGTTTCCACCAGGCACAATGCAAAAAAAGCTGAATTTTAAGCAACATAGAGAATAAAAGTGTTTATTAGTATAAAAATGTAGTTACCACATTAGGAAGAGTGGAAACTAATCTTACCTAACTTTCCTTCCCTCTTTCTACTAGCACGGAGTGAACACACATTCATAGTATTTGGCAGACTTATCAACTGTCTCCCCAAGTTTTATTTCTTTGTAGATCACAAAAGATCACACTTCTTTTACACAGCAGTCAAGGCTTTTTGCACAGGTAGACTACTCCTAAAGCATCATTTTTCAAATGACTTTTTAATCACATTTTCTTGTGAGAACTCACAGAACCCTCCATTCACCATATGTTTCAGTTTCATTATCCTGGCTCGGCTCTGCACTTTCAAGCATTTACAGCAGCCACAGTCCCCCCCCCCCCTCTTAGTCAGGACTCAAGAGCTCATCTGACTATAGCTCAGTGGTTCTTGAGAGAATGACAGTCTGCCCCCCCCCCAGTGATGTCATGCCTTGGAAGTGATCTTAAACAGGAAATGACATCATTGTGGTGCCAGAGCCCTCCATTTCTACTAAAAAGTAACTCCCATTGTTTTCAATGAGACTTACTCCCAGGAAAGCATCCTGATGGTTCCATTCCAAGACGGTGATGCCCAGTTTTTTACAACTCCCCTGAAATGAAGTTGCAACCACCCAAGGGGGTCCAGACCTCTACTTTGAAAACATCTGCTCTAGCAGATTCTTTTGCATTCCACACTCTCTCATAGTGTTCCTCCATGCAGTCCATCAATAAGTTTCTTGTTTTCGATCTAAAGTCTCCCATCCAAAATCAAGACCACAATTAAACCTGCTTAGTCCTTTTCAGGCAGAGTTAACTTGCTGACAGAACACGTTTATGCACTAAGATTGAAAAGAGGCATAAAAATTTTCTGTACAGTTCTTACTGTAGCTTAGGAATTAAGTAAAGAAGAACAAAATTCAACAGATTTTAAAACACCACTAATATAATAGTTCAATAAAAACTTGGATTGAGAGTAATTTGAATAGAGTGTTATGCAAGCAAACATTTTTAATAAATTTTAACTAACTATACAAGCAACGTCTTGATAAACAAGCCAAATAATAGTCCTGGCCAGGATACATCTGGTTTCAGAGCTCCACCAGCACGTGCTCAGCCTCTCCTAAGAGTCCAGCCTATGGATGTCTACTCTGAAGTAATGCTATTACAGTTAATGGGGCTCACTTCTGTGTTATGGAATGGAGCATGAGAGATCTAACATGTATGTCTACTCTAAAGGTAGCCCTAGTGTAATCAGGGGTCTCTCTTCTGTGTAAGGGACAGATTGCAGCCTGAGAGACCGAAGTTCAGGTTAATTTGTTTTTTCTTTATATTTTGTATTTTCTTTATTATTTTGTATTATATTACAGTATTGTAATGATTTCAGATGAATATTTTTGGGATGTGGAATAAATCATCTGAGTTTCCATTATTTCTTATGGGAAATTTGCTTTGATATACAAGCATCTTATTACAAGCATGCTTATAGAACAAAATTTGCTTTGATATACAAATATAGAACAAATCATGCTTGTAAACCAAGGTAACACTGTACCTCTTTCTAAAAACATGCCATTTTAAAATGAAACCTGAATTTGATAAATACTAGATGGTGTAGGTGTAGAACCTACAGCTGTAATAACTTAAAATTGAATCCATTACCTTTTGAAGAAAAAAAAATTACCATTGTTATTATATGTGAATTAATCCATTAATCAAGTTTTCAGACTTGAACCACTTGGGGAGGAGGGAGCAACTTGGAGACTGATGACTCTGAACTTATTGGAGATGCTCTAGGAGGATTTCCTGCTACAGGCAGGGGGTTGGACTAGATGACCTACTGGGTCCCTTCCAACTCTAGGATTCTATGATCCCAGGCATGCCTACTCAGAGGTAAGTCACATTTATAGCCAATGGGTCTTACTCTCAGGTAAATGTGGAAAGCACTGCAGCATCTGTTTTCCTGCACTGACTCCTGAACTACTTTGTTGAAAAGAGGAATATAAATACACACACACACACACACACACACACATATACATATACATATACATATACATATACATATATATATATATACATATACATATACATACATATATATATATATATATATATATATATATATACACACACACACACACACACGTACACACTGTATAGGATAGAGCAAGCAGCAAATCCCCCTTCTCCATGTCACTGAAATAGTTCAATGGAACAGCAGAACCGATATGATTGATTCAAACTATAAATTAAAAATATATATAAATTTTCTTTTATACACACACAGGGCACAAGCCTAACCATGTCTACTCAAAAGTAAGCTCAATTGTGTTCAGTGGGTCTTACTCTCAGGAAAGTGTCTTTAGGATTGCAGCCACATATACATACATGCTGGAAGAGGTGCTGCCTGTATATATAGGTATATGTGTATACATACCTGTATATATGTATGTGTATATGCAATATATACAGTATGTATATATACACAGTATGTGTGTGTATGTGTATGTATATGTGTATATATATATATGTGTGTATGTACTGTGTGTGTACATGTCTGTATGTGTACCATTTATATGTCTGTGTATATAAACAATACATTCATTCATTCATTCATTCCTGCTACACCCAGAGTGGTGCACTGCGCCTGCGCAGCAGAAGGAAAGGCGCACCCCCACCCATCTCGCGCATGCGCTCTGAGATTCGCTTTATTCCCCTTGGTAACCCTGCTTCCCCTGCTCTCACCTCAGCTGGCCGCCATCCTGTTCCCTGATTGGTGTCGCCGCTATGCAGGGAGAGGACGCCCGGTATCTGAAAAGGTAAGGCTTCCCTTGGGGGAGGAGGGAGGGGAGGCTGCCCTGCAGGGAAGGGTGGGGGTGGAGGCAGAGGCAGTTGCCCCCCCCCCCCGGGCTGGCTGGTACTGAGAAGATGGCGGTTGGGGAGGAGGGGCATGACCGTTGACAACACCTGCAGGGTGACCGTTGCCCGCATCTAGGGAGGGGAGGGGGTGAGAGGAGGGCGCGTGCAGGTGCCTGAGGTAGAAAGGGGCGTGGCCAGGTGCAGACAGCAGGCCCCGCCCCTTTAGCTCAGGTGGGAGGGGCTGTCCCAGGGATGGTAGTGGGAGTGAGGACAGAGAGGGGCAAAGGGGTGGTGGGATGGGGAAGGTTGACCCTCCAGCATGTGCAAGGCAGGCTGTCAATTAGTGGTTACACGTACCATCAGAGTGGTACTTGAGATGCTGCCTGGTGGTACTTGTGGGACCCTGGTCACTGCTGTCCACAATGACCATATGTCCTCTTTTCCCAGGACATGTCCTCTTTTTTAGTGATGTAGCCTGGGAATCTTCACAGTCCCCTTTTCCATATGTCCTCTTTTTCTAGGGCATGTCCTCTTTTTTTGATCTTGTGTCCTGGGAATAAGTCTTCATAGTCCCCCTTTTACCTATGTCCCCTTTTTCCAGAACAAGTACTCTTTTTTAAGTGATGTGTCCTGGGAATAAATCTTCATAGTCCCCCTTTTGCATATGTCCTCTTTTTCCAGGACATGTTGTCTTTGTCTAGAACTTGTGTCCTGGAATTTTTTTTGGTCCTCCTTTTTCTTGCAAGCTGGCAGCAGGTAGCCTTCTTGGAATTAGTAAAATCATCAACTTCTTAGCCATAGTTTTTAATTTAATAATAAGCAAACTGGTCCAACCTTGTTACACACTGATTTTTTTATACATGGATTTGACTCAACACAGATGGCTACTGCAAATCATAGTTTAAAAAACTGTATTTCTGCTGTTACAGAAAGGCAGGGATTGAAAGCAATCATTCCATTCTTCAGTCCCCGAATCAAACCATTGCAGACATTGAGGCACTACCTTTTTCCATTAGGTGCAGTGGAGGAGCAAGAAACCTGGAAATGGGTCTTTAAACCTATTTTCCACAGTCTTTATTCTCACTGATTTTTTTATCCACAGGTGGTTCTAGAACAGAATCTTAGTGGATAACCAAGTATAACCTGCATAAAAAAAGCAGGCCTCCGTCAGTCTTGAAAGACTATGGTATCATGCTCGGCGCTGCATACACTGCATGTGAAGCATGAAAGCCTGGGTTGGATTGTTATGGAGGATAGGCTGTTACCCAAGCAACAAATCCCCCTCACCACGCCACTGAATCAGTCAAATGGAAAGGCAGAGCCAATATGATTGGATCCAGCTGGCGTCGCAGAGCTGGGCTAAGGACAGGAGCTCACCCTGTCTTGTGGGACCGACCTGGGTCTCGAACCTTGGCCTGCTGGTTAACAGGCACAGCGTCTTAACCGCTTGCGCCACCCACAGCCCTCAGTCAGCCTCAACCTGTATAGTGCTTAAAGTAACCACATGAAAGCAATATATATGAGTGTTTTTAGCCTTTGTTTTGTCATAATCGACATTTTTCTTGGGGGTCCTATATTGGGGGGGGCTTTGTCCTCTTTGGTTATGACATATAACCCTGCTTGAGGGACCCCTGGCTACTGCCGCTTGGCAGAGAGACCACAAATGTGACACAACACACAGAGGTGGGATGCCCCAAAGAATGCTTTTCCATGCTTGAAGAATGCCCTCCTGTCCACCCTGAGCTTCCTATTATTATGCCACATCTGGTCTCCCAACCCACTTGATGTCATTGTCCATCGGTGTTCCTTTGATACTACTTACGTCCAGTGCTACTTCAAATAGGTAGACCATGTGAAGGGTACGGTGGAGAACACATGTTGGGAAGCACTGCCTTAAGGATGTTTCCTGGGATGTTGAAGGAAGCAGAATGCAGGTGTTACCTGGGTGAACTAGAAGAGGGAACTGTTAGGTTGAAGGATGGAAACATCCTTCATGAATTGATTTATCAGTGTGTTCAAACCACAAATAAAGCTTCTGTGTTATGAGAATAAAGGTTAGTTGTCTAGTTTTTTTAGAGGCACTACTTGGAAGCATGTAGAATTACATGAGAATCATGAATTCTTTGCCACACACCTCTTGCACAGTGAAAACTACAAATAAGGTAAGAAACACATGGGGACATAAGTTGATCAGAGACAATGTGAGGGTGGTTCAGAAGCAATGAGCTTAAAATACTGCACAGGAAAATGCAGAAAACACATGGAGACTTGAATTTACACTTGAAACAATTATGGATGTCACAACTGGCATCCAGCATGGGCTCCAACTGTCTTTGACACAAGCCAGAGGCTCGTTGAAGACTGGGGGCATCACAAAAGCCGAACTGGAGGTCCCTGAAGGCTGCAAGTGACTCTCAGGCTGCAATACAGGATGGCTTGTCTCCTAATATAGTTATGGGTCAGCTTTTGTCGACATAGTTACGGGGCACTTATGGGAAATGCATTGAGCAATCCAGAGTAAGTGCCACTTATATCGACGTAAGAGGTCCCGTAACTACTCTGGATTGTATCCATAGCAGGACTATTCTTATATTGCTACGTAGTTAAATATTGATTGTTAGACCAATGAGACATACCCCCAAATCCAGAGTAACTACAGGAGCACGTAAGAGACTTTACGTGCACCCGTAGTTACTGCACCAAATAGTGAAAACCTATGGGAAATTCATACTGGAATCCAGAGTAAGTTGTTCTTACACCGGAACAAGGACTCCCCGTGGTTACTCTGGATTTTGCCCATAGAATGCTATCCTGTGCATTTAGACCATTTTAGTGTGTAATAGGACTTTTTCCAAGGTAAATTTGCCAAATCGGGAAATTCAAGGACTTCTTTTTCTTTCTGTGCTGCATGTGTGAATATCTGGTACAGCGAGTAGAATAAAACTGCTGTATCACTATCATCATTGTGATTTAGCACATTTTTTTCTTTTTAATTAACAGAAAGGTGAAAGGAGGAAATATCGATGTGCATCCATCAGAAAAGGCACTTATTGTTCACTATGAAGTGGAAGCTACAATTCTTGGAGAGATGGGAGATCCCATGTTGGGAGAGCGTAAGGAGTGCCAAAAAATGTGAGTTTACCCTTTTATAAATACAGCATTTTCAGAAATGCTTTTTAAAACTTTCTGGATTTCTGGATCTCATATTTTTTTTCCAGTGTCTTATCTTAAGTCAATAGGACAATATGATTTACTATATCTGATGAACTTGTATCATTTTGACACATATGAGCCTCTTTTATCCCTGTGTTCCTCATGTAAGGTTCATGTGGGGTTAGAATTTGCATGACAATGGTAATATTATATTATTAAAATCATTTATACAGAATCCATATGCTTTGTTATTCAAAACTTAATTCTGTTGTTTAAAAACAGGACAGAGATTTGTATAATTTCTAATTTTTTGTTTAAGTTTTGACTGTCATAACATCATTTGTTATGTTTTGGTCAGCTATGGGGAACATAGGAAGTAATGCAGTCTTCATTGGAAATTAGAGGCAGTCCAGGTTGACCCAGAGCTCAAGAAGATGTCAAATTCTGTGACACACCACCTTGTCACGCTCCCAATCCGGTTGACCATACGCCCCCTCCCCCCCATCCCTCCCGAACATGTCTTGTGTCCAGGAAAAAGACCTCAGTGTTCCCCTTTTCCTTGTCAGTGGGTAGCATGTAGCCTTCTTATCTACATATATAGAATTGAAGAGTCACTGACTGACTGCCTGGCAGACTCACTGAGTGCATTCCTATTCCTTAGTAAAGCCAGTGCAAGTCCTGGCACAAGTCTCATGCTGGTCTGGGGGTGTGGCAAAAAAGCTGAAAGGCACTTCTGCGACTCATAGGGGGATGAGGCCAGTGCACAGACATACGTCAGCCCCCAACACCACCACAGGATCAGGGAGATGGGTGAATTGTGCTGTCCAAAATGGGTTCAGATTGCCCCCTCCATCTTAAAATAAAATAATTAGGAAAAGGTTAGAACTTGCACAAGATCATTTATTTCTTGAGATCGTTAACAAGGAAAGATCATTAACAAAGGAAAAGGTTAGAACTTGTGCAAGATCATTTATTCCTTGACTATAAATTTAAACCCAAATACAAATTATTGTTTCTGCATAAGCTGAAATTGAATGTTTCTGAAAAATATTTTGCAGCATTCGGTTGAAGAGTCTCAATGCAAACACAGATATTTCTTCTTTGGCTCGGAAGGTGGTGGAAGAATGCAAGCTTATTCATCCCTCCAAACTAGCAGAAGTAGAGCAATTGCTCTACTACCTGCAGAACCGGAGAGACACTTCTTCAGCAAAAGGTAGGCGGAGCAAGGTTAAGTAAAGAGCTTTAAATGTTCGGTGATGTTGGTTTTTCTCATTTGCTCAATATTTTGTGGTGGTTGAGATGAAGGTAGGTTCTCTTTCATCCATAGACATAGCTTTATGAAAAAAAATCTGCTAAGTGTGACATTAAAATATAAATGCACTTTGTTATTAGCCAAATATTATTTTGATCCAAAGCCTTGATATAAAATAAGCTGTATTTGGTTCATCGTTTAAATTTTTAAACTATAGACTTGTCTCTAAAGAATTTGTAAACTTGCCAGATGGTCATCTTGTAGGAAATAATCCCCATTGTTTTCAGTTGAACTTGCCTGTGGGGAAGTTTTGATTACAATAGCAGTTTTCAGGGTGTCTATATATATAGAAATGCTGACTCCACATTTGTCAATTTCTTATTCTGTACATAAGGGCAGAGTTAAAATAAGGTGAAAGCTTGAACTGAATGTATTTGTGCAAATGTATACTTAAAGCCATGACTTCATTATCTTTCCATAGAAAAGAAAGAGAAATCCAATAAGCCAAAAGACCCACCACCTTTTGAAGGGATGGAGGTAGGCATTATTGTAGAGGTTTATAATACAGTTAAATTTTTACCACATCTTGTGTGTCTTATAAGCTTATAGGTGTCAGCCTTTTTTGGTCCACCAGACAAGGATATGCATTTTATGGAACATTATAAATTGCCATGTTTTCTAATGCCCTAAATAGAGTGTAATCTAATTTGGACTGATTTGATTTGTGTGCTTTGTAAGCAAAACTAAAAATGTTCCCTTTGTTATATATGCTGAGTAAGTATTTCAGAAGCTTTCTTCATGATAACAAGTGTAGAATTTGAAATTAAATGTTTGGTTAGAAAGAGTATGTTTAATATCTTTGTTTACAATCACACAAATTGAAATCATTGTGTGGAAATGATAGCTCCTTCCAAAACAATGTCTGAGGGTAGGAGAAAAAATCAGCATCCTTCCTTCCTTCCTGCTACTGGTCAGGTCATAGTCTCAAAGGCAGTTGCTTTCTTTGATAGGTGCCAAATATAAAAAAGTGTTTCCTGATGGAAATAACCCAGTTTGACATGTTTTTTAAAATTAGACTTTTTACAAACAGTACCACTTTTTGAAATGCATTAAGTTTGTATTCAGCAAACATGATAAACTAGTCATTTTGAAGAGAGGGGGATAGAAATATATTCACAAAGTAATCTACAATCTAACAAAAAGATCTTAAAATAAAATTATCATTTTTAGCACAGTGGCTCTCAAACTGGTGGATCATGACCTACTAATTTGTGTAAAGTTCCCCTGTCCCTATAAGGGGCAAGGAGAGGGAAGAGGTAGCAACATAATCCCCAGGATCATGTTGTTAAGAGGGATAATGAGGAGTGATGTGTGATGAGCACTGATTTTAAAAAGTGCTACATGGTGTTGCAGGAGGTATAATATGGAAGGCATCAACTTAACTAATCCTACAATCCAGAGTAACTACGGGAGCACGTAAGAGACGTTACATGTATCCACAGTTACTGCACCACCTAGTGAAAACCTATGGGAAATTCGTATTGCAATCCAGAGCAAATTATTCTTACACCGGAGCAAGAACTCCGCATAGTTACTCTGGATTGCACCCTAAGAACACAATCCTAACATGGCCTATATCCTAAAGTGAAATTAAGCCCCTTGCTCCGGAGCAATTAAGATGACTTTCCATAACACTAGAGGGTGACATAACTGCGTGGACCCGTAACTGCTATGGATTTTGCCCGATTTCTACTAAAATGTAAGCGCCATTGTATTCAGTGGGTCATACTCCCAGAAAAGTGTCTTTAGGATTGCAGCCTAAAATTCTTTCCTGAACACAACAGATTTGGCCAGGTGTTGAAAGGCTGCCAGTGATGGGACTAGATGGAAAGCAAGTCAGGATGGATTTAGCGACATTGACTGAGAAAGCCTGTTAAGTGTGTGTGCTTGTGCCTAATCATATGGAGGGTTTTACTCACATTTTTAAAAAATCACACAGCACGGTTTTAAGAGAATGAGCAGGCAGATGCATATGAGATAGTCCAGGTTTTCAAAGACAGCGGCAGTTAACCTTATTTTTGTTTTTTGGCACATCCTTCCCCTTGATGCCACACAAGGAAGGTTTGGTTGAAAAGGTGGCTTTGGTCAATGTAGCCAAAATCTATATGGCCACATACAGGTATCCCCGCTTTCTGATGGGTCATTTTCTGATGATCCACTTTTACAGCACCTTTCAATTTTTCAATGCATGTTCCACTCTTTCAACCTGTCTCTGCAGTTCTAAAAGCCAAAATTGCCCTCCCCCATGTTGTGCCTCGTCTAATCTCATTCTCCAAGAAGTTAATGAGAATCCATTTGCAGAAAAATTGATGTGGCAGCAGCAATTTGCAATAGACGCATTTGCAATTTGCTAGCTAAAAAAGCATAGGAAGCAACATTTATAAACTAAAAAGATTGGGTTCCACTTTTCAACAGTTTTAACTTTGGATGGTGCTTTAGTCCTAACTCATCCAATAAGTGGGAGATGATTGTATGTTTAATCACATTTTTATTTCCTTCGGTTAAGATAAAAGCTCTTGAATTCAGTGGAACATTCTATATGTGAAAAGTTAAATATGAATCTCATTTGTATAATCAGTCATTCACTCAATTGTATCTGTATTTCAGTATTTGTTTCTGTCTTAATGCTTTCAGATTGATGAAGTAGCCAATATCAATGACATGGATGAATACATTGAGTTGCTTTATGAAGATATTCCTGACAAGGTGCGTGGCTCTGCACTCATTTTGCAGCTGGCCAGGAACCCTGATAATCTGGAAGAACTTCTGCTTAATGGTAACGCTGCATGTATTAATATCACTTCACTAACATTAAAGCTCAGTAAATGACATAGTTGTCTATATTGGTCCAGTAAGGTAACAATTCTGTTTCTGCCCAAAGATTAAGCTAACTAATGGGTTCTTGATTAGTGGGTTTTTGAGTGTGTAAATCTGTATTGCTTGGGGAATCTGAATTCTCTTATCCTAACAATTAGAAAATGAAAGTAGAAGAAATTTTACAGTAGTGTTATGCAAAGGTGAGCATTTCAGGCTTAGCTTCTTGCTGCTGGATGGGAAAGGATTTGTTGTTTCGGATGTCTAGTGCGGCTGGTTTGGAGATTGCTATATTGCCATTCATTTTACTTTGCAATAAAGGAATCAGGGTGAACGTATGACTGGATTTGTCCTCTTTTTTAGCATCCTGTACAGGTGTCCTCCAAAAGGGCTTCATTGTCCTCCATTTTGGCTTCATTTTGGAACTTTGCAGTGGTGTGCAGAACCCCACCATGTCATATGTTGTTGGATTCGTATTGAAGAGCAGAATCCAATGCAAAAATTGGTTTTGAAATATCTCCTGCCTATCAAAAGTTATGGCCATAAAAGTAAAAATCAAAAATATGCAATGAGCTCTTTGGGAAAGTGAAAGTGCCCAATATTGTGGCTTTATTCCTGAGTAGGCAAATATGCTATTGTCCGCCAGAAATGCCAGGTTGAGAGGAATCCAAGACCTTGTCCTCCTTTTGAGGTGTGGGCATCTGGTCACCTTGAGGAATGTGAAAGTCTGTTCAGAATTGATGCTAAAGACAATCTAATGTGACATTGAAATTATTAGTCTGTTTTCATAAACAGTTTTCTTTCATAGAGTATCGATTCTTAGGTGTATTGCAGCTTATAAGCCAGCATCTGAACTAATGGGATCTCATTCAACATTTGGGCTAATTGATGCCATTTAACTTCTGAAACACAAGATGCAAGGCAGAAAAAAACTTGAATGCTAAGTCAATACATATAGTGTATATTCATGATTAGTGTAAGGGTGACCTTCACATGACTGGGAAAAAACAGACTTTAATTTCTGTTTGATCTAATGGGGTGGATATAGCTATAAGGAGTATTCAAAATTATAAAACTTATTTGGGCCATTAAACTGATGCTCAATATGTTCATAACTTCTAGATTTATTATAGAATCCCCTTGACAAATGATAATAATGAAGTCACCACCCACTGATAACCATTGATTTGATTATCAGTGCAAACCTTGGCCAGATTGATTTAAATTTATTGGCTAACAGCAAAGAGATCATATATCTTGTTTTTCCAGGATATGTCGTCTTTTTAGCCTCGTGTCCTCGAAAATTTTTTCCTTCTCCATTTTCTTGTGACCAGACTGCATGTAGCCATCTAGTAATTAGTAAATTATACATAATAAATTAATATGTAATAAGTTAAAATTTAATAAGTAGGGTGTTAAATTTAAACACATGAAAGTGATACATGAGTGTTTTTAGCTTTTATTTTGTTATGTCCTACATTTTTCTTGGATGTCCTATATTTTGGGGGCCTTGTCCTCTCTTTGTGGTTATGACATATGGTCACCCTGGTTAATCGGAATTTATTTCAATCTTTTGTATAGCTGCAAACTCTAGTAGTCTTTCCTCAGGTTAAGCTCAATCTGCCAAAATTGACACCTCTTGCTTGTGTTGATTATCTTTAAGGTTTATCCAAAGTAGATTTGGCAGTATTTTGTATCTGATTGTTTCATCTGCAATTAATTACACATATTGTGAACTATTGTAATCCGCTTACTTAGAATTAGTAAAGGTCTTGAAGCTTTTTTATTTTGAACATGATTTACAACTTAAAGGCCATTGGAGGGCTTGCATGCTGCCTGCTTCATCTTTTATGTGCTGAGATTACACAGGGTAGAAAATGGTTTTTAAAATGTTAATCATGTCAGGGCATAAACTGAAGTATCCTTAGCAAGGTGACTGTGTTACAAACAAGATGTAGGTAGTGTCCTAAGATTCACAAGGTTTCAGGAGCCCAGAATTACGGTGTCTTTGTTCTGATCTCACCACAAGAATTTGCAGAAGAGCTCAGTAAATCTAATATATCTATACTCTGAAAATGCAGTTTGACCACATGCAGACAATGGAATAAAAACTGGGAGAAATGGGAAAGAATTTCTAAGCTGATAGTGAGCATAGTTGGTGGATGTCTGACCATCTCATATGGCTATACCTAGGGTCATACAGAAACTAGTTCCTCATCAGTTACTGATAGCTCTGATTTTTCATTTTAATTAGGATGCATTTCTGCTTTTTGGTTGAAGCATCTGCAGGGATGTTAATTGTGCAACAGGTGTGCTGATCTTGTTTAGGTGTTAAAAATTAGTCAAATAAGATAACCTCTTACTGAAATTGTATGCTCTCTGATTCTTTCTCTAAAGAAACTGCACTGGGAGCCTTGGCTAGAGTACTAAGAGAAGACTGGAAACAAAGTGTGGAACTTGCCACTAATATAATCTATATTTTCTTCTGCTTCTCTAGGTATGCATAATTGCTTATCATGTATATGAAATGCTTTGAAAATACTTTAAAAATGAGAAGCATTTTTATATATTAAATCATTTAAATACAGTATTAGAGCATAATAGTAAGACTTTTGTCTTTAGTTACAAACTAATTGGTCCTCCTTTAGTGAATAGTAGTATAAATGTTTTGATTTAAACTTGAAGTTACTTTTGGGTTTCTCACATTTATTTTTATTAATATAGCTTTTCTCAGTTTCATGGACTTATTACACACTACAAAATTGGAGCTCTCTGCATGAACATAATTGATCATGAGTTGAAGAGACATGAACTCTGGCAAGAAGAACTCACCAAGAAGAAAAAAGCTGATATCTTTTAACTTTGTAATTTAGCTGAGCTACAGTGGTTCTCAAGCCATCTCAGGAACCATCTTCTGAGAATGATGGTCTGTCCAGGACACCCAGAAGTGATATCGTCAACCAGAAGTGATGTCATGGTTTGAAGTGCCATCAAACAGGAAGTGACATTACTGTCATGCCAGAGCTCTGCCACGTCTACTCGGAAGTAAGTCCCATTGTGTTCAATGTGACTTACTCCCGGGAAAGTTTGGATTGCACCAAGTGCCCCATTCCAAGATCACAGCACCTAGTGCCAGATTCCAAGATGGCAGCACCCAGCTTTTTGTGACCCCCTGAAAATTGTCATGCCCCCTGCTTTTTGTGACCCCCTGAAAAAAGTCATGACCCCCCAAGGAGGTTCTAACCCCTATTTTGAGAACTACTGACTTAGCAGATTAATATGATCTTATTGATTGCAGAACTTCTAATAGTTTTTGGATAGTATCCTGTAATGACATCAAAATACTTGAAATTAAACAGAAAATATACTTCTCAGGCTCAAACAGTGCAATCCTGAGCATGCTAACTCAGAAATATTTCCACTTGATTCAGTGAGACTTGCTCCTTGATAAGGAGTACTTAGGAGAAGGTGAATGTGGGAATATATAGGATTGCTTCCAAAGTGTATTTCATCCATAATTGTTCATTATTTTCTGATAAGTTAAATGCCTCCTTAACTCCAGATATTTACTTGATGAAGATCCTGAAAATCAGACTCTGAAAAAAGAATATGAAAAAACCTTTAAAAAGTACCAAGGGCTGGTTGTTAAACAAGAACAATTACTTAGAGGTATGAGCACCTAGTCACAAAGGTATAGATGTATGGAATAGTTGCATTTCTCTAAATTGAAAGTTGTGGGAAATATTCAAGGATTGTATGTGTCTTCATGCATCTGTAGGCATCTCTGTATCTTAAAATCAGAGTATATTTGTTTTAGTGGTGTGTTTCTTTTTGTGCAATGTATGTAGACTTGGATCAAAGCCCTATTAAGTATAATGGGACTCACTTCCAGTTAAGTGTGGATAGGATTGCAGCCTTGATTTAGGAGAGTGATTTGCAAAATGGTGGGTTCACAACTGGTGGACAGAAACACTATCTTTGCCTCTTTATTTAACTATTTAGTGTCCAATTTTTTATTTTTTATCTGCACTCACCATGTGTAATTGAAACCTTAAATTTGTTGAAAACTGCCACACTGTTAGTTCCACGAACCTTTGGAGAGTTTTGCGCAGTGGCAGATCACAAGGACAGGATTGGGCAATCAGGCAGGAAAAATAGTTTTAAATAATTTTAGAGACTGAGCTATTCGTTCTTCTGATAAAATATGTATTTTTTAATTTTTACACTACATCTTTTCAAAAACCAGTTAAAAATGACTTTGTGTTTTAATCTCTCAATGCTATGATTTCTTTTTCTTCCTTGCCCTCTTTATGATAGTTGCCCTTTATTTGCTGCTGAATCTTGCGGAGGACACTCGCACTGAGCTGAAGATGAGAAACAAAAATATTGTCCACATGCTGGTGAAAGCTCTGGACAGGGAAAACTTTGAATTGCTGATACTGGTGGTGTCATTTCTGAAGAAACTTAGTATCTTCATGGAAAACAAAAATGACATGGTAAGTGTTCTGATGTGCTGCTGAAACATTGTGTACAGGAGGATAATTGGCAAAGGCAATATAATTTATTTCCTGCTTTCCATTTGTAACCTTTCCATTTGTAACCTGCTTTCCATTTGTATCCATTTGCACCTGCTTGAGCTACATGGCTTCTGCCTTGTGAGTTACAGTGTTTTGCTAGCTGAAAATTGGCTCTGTTAAAACTCTCCCAAGAGAGACTCAAAACCATAAAAGCAACAACAATTAAAATGCATCAATAACATTAAAAAAGACATTCATTTTAAAAAGAACAATTAACAATAAAACAATACTATTAAAAAAACTGAAAATACAAAGGTCAAAATACAAAAACAAAGATAAAAATACCTTGTAAAATTCATTTAAAGGCAGCACTGAAATTTCCTTCAAATGCCAATCGATAAAGTAGCAGAGGAAGTGGAGACATTTGAGGGCCCAGTCTTTTCCAGCTGCTATCCAGGTTAAGTTGATTGAAACTGCAGGAGGCTCAGTTTCCCAAAGGGAGGAAGCACAACATTAGTTTTGCATGCACCTCAATGCACCATGCAAGCTGACATTCCTCCTGGAGCTATTTTGGGCACCAAGAGCAACGTCAAGGCATTTCCTCTGTGTTGCTCTCTCTGCCTGGAATTGCTCCAAAGTGAGGAGGGTATCTTATATGGCAGACGTTGAGGTGTCTGCAAAACCTAGCACTGTGCCCTCCCTGTAGGGAAGGTACTACATACAAGAGGCTATTTTTAGGTAAGATTCTGTTATCTACAAGAAGTGCTAATACCACACTGGCACGCATCTTCCTGCATCTCATTGCTAATGCTACATTGGCAACCAATTTCCTGCATGTCATTGATGTTGAGATCCGCATTTATATTTCTCAGCCAAGCCTTATGATGGTGTACTCCTATTCAATTCCCATTTTATTTATTTGAATGAGGCTGACCAGTGGTATAGCTAATGATAATGTATCCCAGTGCTAAGTTCAGAATGATGGCTCAAAGTGATGGACGAAGTGATGCCCCTGGACTTCTAAAAAAATGAAAATGGGAGAAAATCCACCTCTGTCCCCTAGCGGCACACCATCTACTTGCTCTGCTACTTCCCCCCCCCTTCAATGCCTCATTATTAATGCCTTATTGCTTTCACTTTTGAATTAAGAAAACCCAGTTACATGGGATTTGTTGCATACAGTTGTAACCATTTGACTATAACGTTTGTAAACTAGATATATTTTTGACACTGATTTGATTCTGTATTAAATTCTGCATCAAATGGTATATAACATGTTGGTGGTATTTATACATACCAAGCTTTTCACAATTTTGGCTACCAGAGTTTTGCTCAGCTCCCTAATCTCCCAACAAGCTCCCTTAAAGCTTGTTGCCTGGTGCAGTTGCTACCCCTAACCCACTTAGCTATGCCACTGAAGCTGGCACTGATTATATTCCTTAACAATTATTTCAAAAAAGTTTTTAAAAACCTGCAAACCTGGTCAGTTGCCTATCAGGCAGACGTAGAGTGCTCTGAAGTGTTTAGTTAGCAACTGGATATGCAGCTTGGCAGCTACTGGTTGATATACTGAAGAGTCAGATCAAGCAGACACAGCAGGCAGTTCCTTTTAATACAGCTACATGTTTTATAAGTGGCAGTGGTGTTCTAATATACAAAGAATACTGCGGCTTGGATTAGTTTTCTGGTAGGCATTTTTATTTTGAAAGTACAGAAGAAAAGAGAAGTCTGTTTCATGTGGTTTAGGGTCAAACTCCTTCATAGGAGGAAGGGCAACTCAAGGAAGTTTGAGACTGTGGAGACATAGGCTGCCCCTTCACACTCTCCAACTGGGCTTTCACACTCTCCAAACACTTTCTATAGATGCACCTTATAAAGCTCCCAAAATTGTTTTTTAAAAGCAGTATAGCAGAACTACAGAGTTTATAAATGACATATTCCTATGTGCACATAAAATGCAGTTACAGCAACATGCTCTGCTCTCAGGATTCATAGGTGTCTTTGAAATGAAAGTTTTTGTTTTCCACTTCCTTTTATTTCAATGGGGTGTATGAAATAGTCCAGTCCAATGTATTGTCAGTTGTCTTAACTTCTTTCAATTTAAATTTTATTGCTATCTTAAAGACAATTCCTTCTCCAACAGTTGCCTTGAATTCTGCAAACTTGAATATGCCATATAAACTGCTGCATAAAAACTAATTTTTTAAAAAAGTTCTATTTCAGGTTCTTGCTTCCCATTTATTTTCCTCGTTTCAAAAAAAGGATGCTTTACAAGTAAATGTAGATAAAAATCTGTGTCTTCATATAGGAGATAAACGGTGAAAAGTGATACATTTTTTTTTTTCGCCAGCCGTGATTTTTTTTTGCTGTATTTTTTTACTTTTTCAGAAACCATGTATTAACTTTAAAAATGAAATTATTAAAATTAATCATTTTGGCACTTAAAATATTCAGTTGGATAATAATTTTTTGTTTCCTGGAAGTTAGGTAGTGTCCCAGTGACAAACACTGTAGTGGAAACAGGCATCGCTAGAGCGTGTGGGGAGTGCAGTCCATGCCAGGGGACATGCACGGGGGACCCCACATATGCAACTTCGAGACAGTGTGGAAAACCCCATCATGTCATATACCATTGGATTTGTATTGAAGAGCAGAATACAATGCAAAAATCTGTTTTGAAATAGTACCTTCCTATCAAATGTTATGGCCAAAAAATGCATTGAACTCTATAGAAAATGACCCATATCGCAGCTTTACTTGCAAGTAGGCAAACATGCCATAGTTCATTGGAAAGGGAAGGCTGAGAGGAATCCAAGGACACTAGAACTGTCCCGATCCAATAAACACAGACCCCAAATCGTCCCAGAAGGTGATTGCATTCAATAATGACTGCATTGAAATGCATTGAAAATGGATGTGAACTGCACAGCCACGTTTACTACCAAGCATTCTTTGGCTGCTGTAGAAGGTCAGTCCTGGGGAGTGAGTGCAAGGCTTTCAAAATGGTCCTGATCAGAGACTCCACTAGGTGTCAGAAAGGTGGCACCCTTGAGTGGTGTGACACCCCTAGAGACCAAAATGGCTAAAATCAGGGTTTGTAGAAACAATCCCATCATGTTATATACATTTGGATGTGTAACTTATAGCAGAATGCAGTGAAGCAAACCTCTCTGAAATACCTTTATTCTATTAAAATGTGTGGCTAAAAAAAATGAAGATGGGGCAATAGCACATAACCATGCCCACCATCCAGGTGTTGCCCCACCCATCGCATGGGGGTGATGTACTGGCCTCCTGCATTGGGTGTCCCGAAACCTAGTGACACCCCTGAATGAAAGAGCATATTTTAAAAACAAATTTTACTCTGTTACTGATATCAAACTCCAGTCTCTAATACTTACTGAGTCTTAAGAAGCATAAAAGCAGGTTCTTCTGCTGTATGTGAAGTACAGATTAATTCAGATACATATGTTAAAATTATTTTAATAGTTTTTTTCCTCAATATTATCATAAGAAAACTTCAAGCATGTTCAAGTGATACAATTATACGTATAATACAATGGTAATTATAATATAAATATAATACTGTATAGCGGTAATTATATATAATAAGAGTTTTGTCACACAAAGTTTGATCTATCAGATTAAATCTGTGAAATTTTTGCAATGATTTTGAGTTCAGCCGATTGAAAATCTCAACTTTTCAAACTTCCTTGCACAGGTTGAAATGGATATTATTGACAAACTGGTGAAAATGGTACCATGTGAACATGAAGACCTACTGAACATCACTCTTCGACTTCTGTTGAATCTCTCCTTTGATACAGGCTTAAGAAATAAGATGGTACAAGTTGGCCTTCTTCCTAAACTCACTGCATTGTTGGGTAGGTTTTGTTTCTCATCACTATCTTTAATAATTAACTAGACTTAACTTTGCGATACTACTAAATCACTGCCATAACACATCCCAGACAACAAACTTTTGTGGATGAATCCAACTTTGAATGAATCCAATTTGCTAGATAAGATTTCAGGTTCAAAATCAGTTTGGTCTCTTTTTATTGCTTCCCTTTAGTATGAATCCTTGCTCTTATGACAAATATTCACTGAA
This sequence comes from Cryptoblepharus egeriae, assembly GCA_030015325.1. Classification (NCBI taxonomy): domain Eukaryota; kingdom Metazoa; phylum Chordata; class Lepidosauria; order Squamata; family Scincidae; genus Cryptoblepharus; species Cryptoblepharus egeriae. The sequence continues at coordinate 92,241,189 of JAREYC010000003.1, read as the reverse complement.
AGCATTAATGTTTATGGCCATTCATAAATCCTCTACAGCAGTGCCTTTCAAACATGGGGGTCACAACCCTCACCCCTCCATTTGTGTAAAGGTCCTGCTCCCTTTAGAGCAACAGTACTCAAAGTGGGGGTCAGGGCCCTCATGGGAAGGTCACAACCTCAGGTTGGGTGTTGTGAGATGGTTTGGAATCTGGCGCTGGGCTTTCCTGGTTGTAAGTCTCATTGAACACAATGGGACTTACTTCCAAGTAGACATGGAGCTCTGGTATCAGAGTGAGGTCACTTCCCAGTAAGTTTGACTGGGAGTCCTGGACAAATATTTAAGTTTGAGAGGGTGTCCCAGGCTTAAATGCCCAAGTACCACTGCTTTAAAGGATTGGAGAAGGGAGAAAAGCAGCACTGTGATTGTCAAGATTGTGTTGATACAGGGAATTGGGGGATTTTCTGCTTCACCAAGAGTCCTAACAGGCTGTACCAGAGTCTGGAGAGCCCAGAAACTTTCCCTTTTTGCTAGTTGGGGGGAGCTCTGTCAAGCAATCTGCAGACCTCCCCAGATCCTGGAAGACTCCAGGGGAGGCCCCCCCATTCCTCTGCAAGAGTGAGATCCTAAGGATCACATCCCTGCCCCAGCTCCTTTTCCATTAATACTTAGGGAGAGTAAACCCACTGTTCTACAGGGACTTTTCAAGTTACTCTGTCTACATGCATAATGAACCTCTTATGTGATTTCTTTCGCTGCCCACTGTATCTGGGGAGCAGGACAGCTCTGAAATGCCCATTATGGAGTAAAGGTTAAATTGTCATCTGCAGGTTGCCCTGCTAGTCATGAGATTCTTAGGACGGTTCTCATCCCTGTTACATGGCCAAAGAGCCAATGTTGTCTGAAGATGTCTCCATAATCATGTAGCCAGCGTTCAGAGGTGCATGGAAAGTTGCTATCTTCCCTCCAAAATAGTACCACCAAAATTTACATGCTTTAGTATTGCTAAGTTGGTAGAACTGGACAAGCAACTGGAATCACTCTGTCATGCAGTACTCAGTTCTCAATCTGCTAAAAGCAGGGTATAAATGAAGATGGCACCTGACATTGAAATGAACAATATTGGGTCTGAAGACTCTACTTGGTGCCTCCTACCACTGACCTGATTTGCTTGCTAGTCACAGACCAAGCAACCATATCATCATTGTTTGTTACCACATGACTGTGCTCATGTAGAAAATGGGTTACATTCAAAGAAAAAGATTCATGACAAAGTCCTATGAAATTAAATATGATCAAGGTTTGTCAGAACTTTACTTCTTTGAATTAAATGGTACTTTGTCATAACTTCCTCCTTCAAATGTACAGAACTTTTTTTTGAGACAAGAGCTCTAGTCAGACATCCAGAATATATTGTTTTTATTATTTGACCGTTGGCTCATGGAAGAATATGCCACTAAGCAAAACCATAGATTATCGTTTTAAAAACAAAACAAAACGGGGTACCTAGTTTAGGTCTAATGGAGCTGTAGTGGTTTTCTAAATGCTTTTATGAATGCCTTTTCTAAGAAGCTTTAAACCATATTTTTCTTTATGGTCCAACATGGCCTTTTCTTAATGAATTTAATATGGAGTTTCACACATTTGTTTGAGAAAGGCACTTCTTATGGGCAACAGCAGTTTTCCTAATTTTAATAAGCCTAATTTATCCTATAACAAAACGTACATTTTCCTACCCGATTAAGTGAGCAAACAAAAGGGGTTAGATGTGGGAGATTGTAACGGAAAGCACATGTCCGGCCCTGAGAGTGCAAGTAAAGCCTTATCAGGATTTCTTGAAGTTATTAATGGCAGTAAAATGTTATGTTTCCTCCTGTTTTCACAATCAAATGAGGAAACCTTTATTCTTAAAACAGTTCTGTCACAGCTGGTTCCAATATTTTGTGTGTGAACATTGCCTGGGGTGTCTATTTCTTTTGCGCAGTAACTGGCTAAATTGTATTAAGAATAAAGGAACTGGTTTGTTGGAAAACAGTAATTATTTAGAGATTTATTTTGAAGATAGATTTAATGCTATTTGCTGCATGCAAGCCTTGGAAGAAAATGTGCTGCCCCCACCAAATTCACGACTGTGTGTAATCCACTTGTCAGCCTGGAATTGTTTTGATGAAGAACACCTTGGCAAGAGCAGTAACTTGTTGTACATGAATTGTATCTCCTGTAGTGCTGGATTATGTCATTTAAATGTAAGTTGAATCACAAAGTGTAGCTCTGCTCTATTTGATGGCAGAAAACTTTCATGCTTAAAGAGCATGAACAAGGGTTTTCAGTCAAAAATGGATTACTTTCTCACCCACTTTAATTAGAATCTTAATTTGTTAAGAACAAAAAACCCATCAAGGTTATGTATTTAACCAGAGGAAGTAATTATCATTATTAATATCAGTATTATTGGAAACAGGTTTCAGGAAAGGGTTTACGTTGAGTTTACTTCTGTCTGTGTTAAGTCTGAGGCTAACATCCAAGAAAAATATCTAGGCAACTTACCATGTGGCCTTTGGGCTGAGATACAGCCCACTTTTCATAAATTGTGTCTATAATACAAAATCTCCATAATTTAGCATGCCTGCTAAAACTTACCTCATTTCATTTAGGTTATTGTTATTAGCTTCTGCTGTTTACAGCATGGTTCTGGCATTTGGCTCCTGTCTTGCTTTCAAATCTGGTGCAGATTTTATTTGCAGACTTTCTTTGCAGACAACTAGAATAATGCAGCGTAACTGAGCTGACTGTAAGGATGAGTACGCAGACTTGTTTTGTCTTCTCTTTTTTAATTAAAGAAAAATATTGCATGATCTAGTTATACTACTGTGGCTATGTTGGCTCAGTGGTTAAAGGTGCTGCTCTTGTTGATCTGAGTGGTTCAAGATCCTAACACTGCACAACAGAGTGAACTTCTGTGAGATCCTGCCAACCTATGCCGTTCAAAAGCATGCAAATGCAAGTAGATAAATAGGTACTGCTCTAATAGAGAGGTAATGACTCATCATCAGGCCACTGTGACAGGTGGGCTGGTTTCCTCAGTCTCATTCTAACATGGATTGGAAAACTCAAATTCAGAATAGTGGACTTGGCCACCACATGGGGCAAATGCTGAAAAAGTTGCCGTTTTTGCATTATCTTGTACTGAAATATTTTACTAATAGTCTTGTTTTGTAAATTGCATATTGCATAAGGAAGCACAAGAAGATGGAGAATAAGCCTTCTCATGCTGTGGAGAAGTGACTACAAGTCCAGTCCTATCCAGGATTATATCAGCCATGCCACCAGGGTGCTGCATCCAGGGGGGATAATCACAGAAACTCCTTAATATAAGGAGATGTTTGTTCTCTTACCTCAGGACTGCATTGTGGCTGCATCAAAGCTGGGAAATTGGATAGGATTAGGATCTAAAAGTGGTAGAATAATAGGGATGCCGTATGTATATTTAGTATAGCCCATGATGACTGTGTTGTAAATATGGGATTTCATACATCAAGTTGTAAAAGGTCCTTTTTGAAACATAGCATCTTTCGTTTCTGAGTAGGTTTGCAGATGGTTCAATACATGTAGTCTAGAATATAGACTACATGAGCAGGCAAAATGAATCCCAAATCAGAAAAAGTCAAGTTGCGTGATAAATCCCACTACGTTTGTCCCAGTCTTAATATGGGTGAAAATTGCCGATTGTGTGCTAAGCAATAGTTTTGGTGCATAATTGATATTAACATGGCTTTCTCAAAAGTTTAAAGAATTTGTAACTTTGGGCCCATCTTTTTTTGGTACACTTTTCATTTAGTTGAAGCTTTTAATTTGTTGAAAACTTGTTGTGAAAACTGCCCAAGGGACATAATATTTTTCCACCCCAGCTGTTCCAGATGAACTGCAGCTGCAAATTTAACTGCATTATTTCTATAAACCATGGAGTATATTTTATAATGGCAATAATTTCCACAGAAGAATCACTTATTGCTGCTAATGAGTGGTTTGTTGAACATTAACTGCCCTCAGCTGGGAATGACCAAGTGTTTTGGAATGGCAGTATAAATGCAAAGGACAATTGAGTAACACTTCAGAATAATGATTTAATTAATTATAAATTCCTGTGTGAATATACTCGAAGTATTCCTGACCACCCTATTTATTAGTCAATGAGCTCATCATTAGTCAGATTTATTACCATCCAATATAACATCTATGTGTTAGTTTCTAGAACTATTCTCTGGTTCTCTGGCTAGTTCACCATAAACAAGTTGAAACATCTTTTGCATATTTTGAAAACTTATTACCTCTGTAGAATGCATTTAGAACACTTCTGTTATAGTTTTCCCCTTTATCTGAAGGTCTTTATATGGCTAGGTTTTCTGTGTGCATCTAATTAGTGCGCTGTGCCCTGTTAAACTTACCACATGAAATCCCATACAAAACCATACTTTATAGGTGTTATCACAGGTGTGCTTGGATGTTATTTATTCCCTTCATTTTCCTATCACCTTTTGTCTATTTCTCCAGTACCACAAAAGACTTGGTGCTGCAATTTCACTGTAATGTCACATATGTCTAACGCTAATCAAAGAGATATTATTCAAAGAGGTAGAAGTGACCACCAGAACTGTGCATTTCCTGAGGCACAATGTTCTTCCATGGGTGCCCAAGGCTTCCATAAGTGTTAACTGCGAAACAGCCATGCAGGCATTTGATTTACCATAAGTCCATGTATGCCATACGCAAAATAAAAATAGTCTAGTACTGGTATGTTTTTACAGCTACAGCTCATTGACTGAATATTTGTACATAAGGATTTGACAATCACCGGTAGCACCTTAAATGACAAATTCTGAAAAGCACATACTGTATTAGAATTCCTTTGTAAGTTTTCCTTCTTGTGTTTTCCATTTCTTGATCTCTTCTGTAATTCTTGGGCATAAGTCCCATTGAATTTAAAAGGAACAGTGGACCTTTACACAAACTAAGGGGTCATGGCACCCCCCCCACCCAGTTTCAGTACCACTGCTATAATCTTTTTCTAGGGAGCTCAATAATGTGGTTGTTGAAAACTTTAATAATAATAATAATAATAATAATAATAATAATAATAATAATAATAATAATAATAATAATAGGCATTTATATACCGCTTTTCTGGTCATTTCAGATTGCTCCTCAGACTTTATTCAAAGCAGTTTACATAGGCAGGCGAATCTAAATCCCCGAAGGGATTTTTACAAACACGGCTTGGTTCTATCTTTTAAGAACCGGCTACGTTCAAGGTGTTACATTCACAATCTGAACACAGCAATACTGGCCCCCAATGTCTGAGATGCTGGCTGACAAACTTCTCCTTCAGCTCTCACCTGAAGGGCAGCTGAGATAGCTTCTTTACTCCCACTGAAAAGCAGATTTACTGTTTGAATTCCAAGGTATTCAAGTAGTGTGTGTCCAAACGAATCTGCATAAGGTTGCTGGTCTACTTTGGATGTGTTTGATTCTATTATGCAAATCATTTGAATGGTTTCATTTTTTGCAACCAAGAAATGTTGCTCCTGATAGAGATGCGCAAAATTGGTCTCTCTATTTCTGTTTTTGCTGTCCGATCTTGGGTATCATCTTGGGTATCCTTTGTGTTCAGTACCATGGTTGTAAGTCAGATCCTACATGTGCAAATGTGGATGCAATTAGTGGTATACATTTTGGATGTATATCCAAATATGCAAGGCATACAAAGATGCTTAAATCTTTAACAGGTTGTGCAAGTATTTCTGCACTGAGGGAATACCATAATTTACCCCCCAAAATGTGTATCCCTAACAATCAGTCTGTTGTCCCAACAGATTATATATGAAAATGGTTGAGAAAATTGTTTGCTCTAAAAAGCTGCAATGAAACAAAACCTATCAAATTGCCAAGTCATCCCTTATATATATTGCAGCTGTTCTCTCTCTTGGTTCATACAAACATATTGGTTCATACTAACATATTGCATGAAAATGCAATATGTATTACTCTAGTACTGTTGAAATACCAGATATGTCTTTTCAAGGAACTGAATTAAATGTTAGCTTTCAATTTTAATTTGGTTTCCTCTATATTTCTGAATACAGTTTGGTTGTTGCTCTGGCAATAAATATAATTAATAGCACTAAATTCTTCTATAACACTGGACTAAGATAAATTTCATGATGATGATTATGTTTTTCAATGTAATGCTTTCATGTAAATACTGTGATCCAACTAAGAAGCACTCCTTACACCTGATTCTTTTGCATTCTTCAGAACTATTGAGTTGCACTTAGAGGTGTTTGAGAGTGGTGGTTTATTAAGAAGAGCCCAATCCTAAGGGCTCAGCCCTGAGCTTTGGCAGTGGTGAATGGGTGTTGTAAATGTGCCCAAAAGAAGCTGCCCTCAACCTTTTTGAGGAACCAGTTGCGTGGGGAAAAAAATTTTCTATGGAGCGCCTTGGGTGTTGGTGGAGGATCTGTAATACAGTCAGTGGTGGCAAGCAGTACCATATGTATACGAAATGGGGCGTTAAAAACTGCTCATGCCCCCCCCTCAGCCCCATCATAGCAGCCATGCAGCTTCAAGGAGCTGCTGCAGCCTTTGAAATGGAGCACAGCACCACCTCCTTGCCATCTTAGACATCCACCTGCTGCTGGGAGACTGCCTGGGTTCTGTGCTCCCACTTGAGGCTTGGCTGTAGTCCCTGAAGGCTGAAGCAGTGGTGCTGCCCATGCAGCTTCTCCACCTCTGCTCATGGTGCACAGTCCAGTCTGCCTGGAACCTACTGCATGCTTGCCCAAGGCTTTGCTCCTTGAATCCCAAAGTGGTGGCAGGCAGAGGAGAAGCTGTGCTGCTGCTTATTCAACCTTCAGGCAGCCGAGCCATGGGCATGCAAACAGGAGGACCCAGGGAAATGGAGAGTGGACCCTGGAAACTGCGGCTTGCCCGCCTGCATCTTGGCAGTCCAGATCCTTCCCTTCCACAGGTGTGCCTGTGAGCCTCACTGCTAGAGTCAGTTCAGTGCCAAGAGATTATGTGTTAGCACCAGGTAAGCACCCGTTCCTTTGCTATTTGGCAGTCCATGCAAAGTAGCAGCAAGCTAAAGAGCATGGGGATGGTGGGAGAAGGTGCCAGGAGAGGAATGCGGAACTAGTGTATCCTCCATATCCAAAGCTCTGTGGAAGACTTTTCACCCTCGCAAAGCTATTTTTCTGTACTATTTTTCTATTTTTCTGCACTAGCTCTTGAGCCCCACTGAAATGAATGGGGCTAATCTGCTTACATGGAAGAAGGGGATGAACATATCCTTTTCCCAAGAGAGCATCGGGGATCCACCACAGTAGCCTACTTGTCCATAGGATATCATGGCAGCCAATCAGGTGTTGCAGGAATCCTCATACCTCACAGATTATTTTCAAAATTAAAAAATGTTCAGGAACATAAAGAAAACCAGGAAACCATTTATCATAATATGCACATCCTAATATCAAGACATGTACTAACGTGTCTCTGAAAGCAATCCTATTTTGAGTCCATCAATTCAATTTCTTGAAAATGTTTTCTTTGGAAAAGAAAGAATGTATGAGCAGAATCTCTGTAAACCTAATTAAATCTTAATAATATCAACTTAGAAATGGCTGGTTCATGTGAGTTTTATAACATTATTTTTCTTTAGGAAATGAAAGTTATAAACAAGTGGCCATGTGTATTCTCTATCACATAAGCATGGATGATCGTTTTAAATCAATGTTTGCATACACAGACTGTATACCACAGGTACGTGTGCTTCTTTTTCAGATGATAATTTAACCCATAATAGTTCTGTCTCCAGTTATCTGCTAACAGAATTCAAAAGCACTGTTCAAGTAATAGTAGAATTTGCCTCTTAATTTAGCGTACAAATGCTGTACAGTTGTTGCCACCATTAAACGTGTAATTTCTCAGAATTTGTTATTTCAGAAAAATTCTGGGAAAGGTATAGGTTTGCAGTATTCTTGTTCACTCTGAAAGAAATCCAGTCATGACTAAGGGTGCAATCCTAAGCATGTCTACTCAAAAGTAAGTTCCATTGTTTTCTATGGAATTTGCCCTACAATCCAGAATAACTACGGGAGCACGTAAGAGACTTTACGTGCACCCGTAGTTACTGCACCACCTAGTGAAAACCTATGGGAAATTCATAGCAAATTCAGAGCAAATTGTTCTTACACTGGAGCAAGGACTCCCTGTAATTACTCTGGATTGCACCCTAAATTCCATTGAAATTTATGGGACATAAATTTGTCATAATTCACTTGATGCTTTGATTTCTATTCTCATTAGTTATTGTTAACGTCTATGGGTACAACCTGTTGCTGTAAAAAAACAATACTGCATAACAGTGCTTTGATGTTCTTGGTTTTAAGAGTTTTCTGTTATGTTGAGACTACTTTTATGGTCTTGCATCTCCATATTCTTTTCATTTTCTCTGCTGAATTCAGGTACTAATTTTTCTGTAATAATTTAATGGAGTGGACAAAATAAATGAAGACTTTTCTGTTGGTTATCTGGGAATGAAATGTCAGTTTTGGAACTCGCTTCTCCCTTTCCCTGTATGTGTCTATAAAAATGAGGCTGACGGTCAAATACTATCCACTTTTCCAGTAATGATGCAGTCATTCCCATCGGGCATGCACAGCATCCTATGATGGTAGGGGGAGTTAGTGGTATCACTAGAGTTTACGTCACCTTTTTGGGAGGCCAGTGTATCATTCTCATGATGGACCTCTTCCTATCCAGTGGGCTGGGCAATAACCCAGATGATGTGCGTGGTCGTGAACCATTGCCCTGCTCCCACTTGCTTTTTAGACATACCTTTTGAGAGAATAAAGATATTTCAAAGTGGTTGCATTCTGCTGTAAATTAAGCATCTAGCAGTATATAATATGATGGTTTTATTCCTAAAAACAGCAATTTTGGTTACTAGTAGTGTTACCAAACTAATATCTTATTGCAGTGGATCTCAGACGTTTAGCTCTGCACCCACGTTTTAGAGTGATAATCAGGATCCACCAAAAGTGATGCCATGGCTAAAAGTGACATCATCAAGCAAATTAAATAATTGTAAATAATTATATTTACCAAAAAAGCCTATCTGACTTTACAAGGATTGGGACCATTTTGAAAGCCTTTCCATTCCCCTTACATTCTGCCTGAAAGTCTTTCACTCCCCTTCCATACCAGCCAAGGCATGCTTGGTTTCTTGCAGGCAAACATGAACATTTAGTTTAGTTTCACTTTCCATGGGGCTTGCAAAGAAGATATTTCAATCTGGTTTTTTAAAATTGTATTTTGCTGCAAATTCTGCATCCAAAGGTATTAGCATGATGGCGTTATTAGTAACATCTGCGATGTTAGTGATTTTGTGGTGTCACCCCCCCCCCCCAAGACCATACAAACTGCACTATCCCCACCCACCATCAATACCACTTAGGCAGTCAACTAATGTCTCCTTAAGATAACAAAAAGTTTGTTCCCTTTCCTCCAGGTTTCATTGCAGCTGCACTAGTGCTGAAAAACTGAATAGTTTTGGGCCCTGAATTACATAGTCATTGATCCAGACAAAGTGAAGCCCTTTAAACCTCATTCATTTCAAAGGCAGAGATTTAGTTCTCAAGTAATACAGCATGTTTAGATATGTTTAACTTTTAATTGAAATTTGATTGTATTCCCATATATCACTTTGATCAGATCACATCTGTAATATTTACAACTTTATCAAATGTGTCAATTGTTTTCTAGTAAAATTAAGTTGAAAAACATGGACACTTAATTATTATTTTCTTGATAATCCAGAGTAACAACAGGAATACGTAAGAGACTTTACATGCACCCATAGTTACTGCACCACCTATTGAAAACCTATGGGAAATTCATATTGGAATCCAGAGTAAGTTCTTACACTGGAGCAAGGACTCCCCGTAGTTACTCTGGATTTTGCCGTAGGCTGAATGGCATTTTATTGATTTTGTTGGTTCACAATAAGAGCTTGATCATTCAGAATACCTTTGAGTAGTGTATCCTATAATTATGTTAAATGTGTGTTCCCTATTGGAACTGCTAGCATTAACAGTCCATTCTTGTTTAGACCCAGCAGTGTGTACTTTATTTAAATAGGTGCAAATGTCATCCAGATGTTTATAAGAACAATATAGGTAATAACCTGGCCAATCAAAGGGTATGGTTCTGCAGTGATGTCATGGTGATATTCAATATTTTTCCGCAGAGCAGTATACAAGGTTCTCTGCAGCTTTCTTATCCACATTTTTTCTACCACTCTTGCATTGTGGCCCCTCTTTGATCTGCAGGCTTCTTTTTAGCTTAATTCTGGTAAATGTCCTCTCTTGACAGCCTCCTTTGCTCTTGTCCACCATTATCTGCTGAAGTTCAGAAACCAGAGCATTACTTCAAACATTAAGGGTTAGGGAGTAGCTAGTCAGAAGAGATTCTTAAGGCATGCAGTTCTGGCATAATCATTCAAAGATGTTTGAGCTGGGGATCGGGAGGGGGCTGCAGTGAGGTGTACGAACAGAAACCTGTGGGGGTTGGCCTCTGGTCACTGGTAAATAAGTGAAGTCAGGTGCCAGAGAGTCTAGACACAGTGATTTTAGGCCTGGGCTGTGGTATCTGATACTCAATATGGGACTTGTCTGATTGAAAAATACTGCCTCTTCATTGCACGCTGTAGCCGTTTTACTGCTCTCCTGCTAAATGAGGAAAAGATGACAATGGGCATAGTAAAAGCAGAACAAATTTAATTTTAATATTTCCTATTTGGCAGCAATTATGCTCCCCTTTGAAGTGGCACGAGTAGCAATCAAATTAAATGTCGACATAATGGGAAACATGGAGCTCATACTAAAGGATTTTTTTAAAAAAATTGAATTGTTTTTAGATAAAATGACAAGATTTTTCTTCCTTTACAGAGGAATGTGGTTTTTTATTAGCAACATACTTCAATCAAAATTAAAGAATAAAAACTTTGTTTAATAACATGAATGACATTAAATAAAGTTTTCATCTTTAATTATGATTGATCAAATTTTGGATATGCACAGATAATTTTAGGGCAATTTGGAAAACTCATCATTTTATGTGAATAAAATATGGTAATTCCTATTTAAAAACATTATTCATGATTGTTACAGAAGCAAGTCTTATAATTTTTAAGATTGAGATCTTACAGGATCTAGTCAATTCTCACTAGATTTTTTAAAATTATGTATCTCATAACACCTTACTATGTATTCACATAGTACCAATGGATTAGTATCCTAAGAAAAATATAGTTTAAATCTAATTGAACTGCTATGAACTTGTTAGTCTCCACTGACTTTTCTCAGTTTTTTCAGTCGTATTTAATTGAAAACTATAAGCCAGTTATTTTTACAAAAAAAGTAAGTTTCCTGATCTCAAGCCGCTTACAAATTATTTATTTATTCAACCAGCGAAGTGTACCCTCATTGCGGGATCAAAATTCCCCCATACGCCATCCCACCACGGCGCATCAGCCCCCCATTTGCAACCCCCCCATTTGCAACCCTGCCATGCACAGCATGCACGTTGTGCCCCTTTTCACCCCCTTCCGGTTGGAATTTCTGAAAACCGGTTCTTAGTGACTTCCTCCGTCATGGAAGGAACACCCACCCCAAATTTCACCCTTCTAGGCCCAGCGGTTTTGGCAGGGTGTTGATGAGTGAGTCAGTCTGTGACTTTTCTCTTTTATATATATAGATTTATTTATTATATTTTGCCTTTCTTCCTTTAAAAAGGAAACCCAAGACATGTTTAAATGAATTTAAATGTTCAAAGGAATAGAGAAAACAAAAGGAGATAAGAAAGGACGTTTGTGTGGAAAATATATAGAAATTCAGTTTCAGTCTTAATGTCCAGTTAGGCCAGCACAAGTGCAATGCTGGCCTAGTGTATTGCCCCACTGCTGGGGTGGCATTTCACTACCTCACATACATTCACCAGTCTCCTCACACCACCATGGAAATAGGGAGAAATGTAAGTTATGCTGGCCTAAATTGGTTAGGATTGCAACCTCGGGTTTTGTTTTTTTTAGTTTCAGTAGGGACATGAGAACTAAAGAGTTGTGCCAAAGATCTGAGAGGAGCAAGTTTTCAAGAGAAATTTGCAGGAAAAGGATAGCCATGTATTTGTGTTCTGGACTGAGGGGAATTTGTGCAGAGTTTTTTACTGGAACAAAAAACCTTTATTTGTCCAGTTCTGCCATCCTATGTGACACCCTTAGTCAGAATATTCCGTATTGGGTTATGAGACTAAACCTACAATCCAGAGTAACTACGGGAGCACATAAGAGACATTACATGCACCCGTAGTTACTGCACCACCTAGTGAAAACCTAAGGGAAATTCATATTGCAATCCAGAGCGAATTGTTCTTACACTGGAGCAAGGTGTAAGATTGCGCCCTGAAGTTACTCTGTATTGCGTCCTAAAGTGATGAGGTGGAGCAGGGCCTCTTTAAGACTTGAAAGATGAAAGTAGATTGTATTATAAGCAATATGTGTGAAAAAATTAATGTTGGAGTTTAAGGAAGGGTGTCACATAGTAAAATAACAAATATTTTTGCTGCAAAATTCAGCATAGAATTGAGATGGCTTAAATATGGACAGGTAAGGTTGCAACATTGAGTATGTGGATAAGAAATGAAAATTTTGACATGGACAAATTTTGACATAGACATTTGACATGTTGACAGTGCCAACACTGAATGGGCTCGGCTCTAGAATCTTTGTTAAAACTTCTGATTAAACTTCTTCAAATGTCTCTTTACTCAGAGGACAGAATATGGTCACAGGGTCAGAAACAACCTTACGAAGCGGAAAGATTAGAATGTGGTATTTACCAGAATTATGGAATTTCTAATTTTCCTTAATGGGAAATGAGAAAATAGTATAGCCTTCATGACTGAAGATGAAAGTATGAGTATGTATTTGTTGTATTTGACTGGAAAGCAGTAGGGTTAATTTGGGTAGTTTCCACTAGGAGTTTCCATTTATGAAAATAGGAATCGTCTCTTTGCTGAACTGTCACTGGTATTATATATTACATGATGAACTGTTTCAGATAACCTTTTGGATGATTGTCTTAACTGGGCCTGTGTGTAGTTCAGCAATCATTTTTGTTGATACATATCTCAAAAATCTATAGAGGCATGTAAATCTCCACAAACTGCCCTCCTGTAGTTCACATCAAAAGCTGAAAATAATAAGTATGATTGAGAACTCTGTTCACTGGCTGTAGGGCAGGGGTGAAGACTTCTTGCTTTCCTGGACACAGAAATAAGCAAAAGCACCTCCTCTGGTTAGTTTGCATAATTTAGACAGAGCAAATGAATTGTGAGTAGGGTCTCTTTTGTGCTTATTATCAGAATACAATCTATAACCATCATAGTAAGAGACATTTTATGCAAATCCTTCATCAGATATTGTGTGGTATCCTTTGCTTATGTTGCCTCCTCCTTCTTTCTATCTCCTTACAAATATCCATGAACACTATTCATAAAGTGCTGTTGCTATATTATATCCTCCTTGTTGTTTTCCCATTGCCTGCTGGCCTACTGGCCCAAAGCCTAGTTTGTTTGCCCAGTGCCTACTGTGATAGTTAGTGCAGGTGAAAATTGATTATGGCTGCAGTCATATCCCCCACTTAGGCTGGTGTAAGTCTTGTGTAGACCTGGGGGAGTCACAAGTTTTTGATGGCCTTCGTCAGTAGATTTTGTGAATTACTGCCATAAGTCCCATTCCAGCAACACATGCTTTGGAGCTGCTAGCCTGAACAGCTGTAGGCTCCATGAAAATACATGCCAGTAGCTCCAAACAACCTGCTGGAGGGGATAAAGTGGTGACGGGAGAGGACTGAGTTAGGACCAGGCCAAATGGGGCTTGGAAGAAAAGGAATTAAATGATAGAATTAAATGATACTGTACCAAGATTTTTTCTGACGTATCACACATCCTGAGACTCCTTCAACTTTTGCCATCTAGATAACTTGTATCAATTTGAGGAGACCCATAGATTTCCAGGAGGCTTACAGTGTAGTCAGTGTAGGTATACAGTGTAAAAAATGGTTTACTTCTCCTGTCTGGTCCACCTCTCCCAGTAGCATGCACACCTTTGGTGACAGCATGCTAATAATGATCTATAGGATTAAGATTGGTCTATAGGACTAAGACTGGATTAAGACTAATAGTTATACTAATTCTTTATAAGGAATGAGTTGATTTTTAGTGTTGCTACTCAGTGTATTTTGCCACGCTACTAGCAAATCTAATGGTTTGAATTTTATCTGTTGGTAGTTAATGAAAATGCTGTTTGAGTGCCCTGATGAACGTGTTGATCTGGAGCTCATTTCTTTCTGCATTAATCTGGCTGCTAACAAGAGGAATGTGCAACTCATTTGTGAAGGTGGGTTATGCTTGGTTTAATTGCCTAGCTAAGTATAACAATTGAGGCTGCAATCCTAACCCCAGCTAGGCCAGCATAAGTCCCAGCACAAATCCTGTGCTGGCCTGGGGGTGGCACAGACATGCACTGGCCTCTCCACACCACCGTGGGAATAGGAAGATAGATGAATATAGGGAATAGGGAGACAGATTCTGCCTAAATTGGTTAGAATTCCCTCTCATAAAATATTACAAAAATTCAAATTGATGAATTTTTTCAATTCAGATTGAGCTTTCTTTCCAGTTCTAACTCTGAAAGGCATCCCTCGTTATCCACTATCATTATCCACTAACAATAAATATCCTCGTTATCCATTCCAGAACCTCCTATGGATTAAAAAAATCAGTGGATAAAAAACGGTGGAAAAATATATTTAAAGATCCACTTCCAGATTTCTTGCTCCTCCATTGTTCCTAATGGTATAAGGTTGTGCCTCAGTATCTACAGGGGTTTCATTCTTGGACTCTCTGCTGATATAAAAAAATGAAAGTAAATTAAGAAAGTGTCCCTTTACAATTGTTTTAAAACAGCTTTTTTACTCTCTAGTCAGTCACCAATTAGAAATGCAAAGGACCCACTTCCTTTACCTGGTTCAGCAGAAAAATTGAATGATTGTTTATATGACTACCTCTCTACAACAGTAGAAAAGCCATTTTTAAAAACTGTGATTTGCAGTGACCATTCGTGTTGAGGCAAATCCGTGTATAAGAAGGTTGTACTTGCATCTGCTAGATCACTCATCTCTCCATGCTCGTTGACATTCTCAAAAAACTCCCAAAACCTCCCAAAAAGGATCTTGTTTTCAAAAATTGGCAGTTTGGTCACTCTCCTGTTTTCTAATACAGAGACCAGTTTTAATGGCAATTGGTATCATTGGATAGAATTGTACTGAATTCCCTCTGTTTGTTAATACTAACAGAGATGTCATGAATTATTTTTTAGTTAATGATTTTTTTTTTTTTAGGAAATGGACTGAAGTTGCTGATGAAGAGAGCACTGAAATTCAAAGACCCTTTATTGATGAAGATGATTAGAAATATTTCTCAGCATGATGGACCAACCAAAACTCTGTTTATTGTAAGCATTTGTGCCATATATCATGCAAAAGGGAGCTTGTACTAAGCAGCTGGAATAATATAATTCAGTGGTACTCAGAATTAGAGAGAGATTTAAGCTGCAATCCTAAAGACACTTTCCTGGGAGTAAGACCCATTGAACACAATGGGGCTTACTTCTGAGTAGACATGGTTAGGATTGTGCTCTTACTCTCTGGGGCAGTGACAAAAGAAAAGTAACCTGTTCTTGTGACAGGTTTCCAGAATCTATCCTCCAGAAAGGTTCATAATTGAGTTGCAAACCAAGAAGTCTTCTATTTTGCCTCTGCCATGGGCTCATTTAAGTGGTCATAGTCAAGCTATTATCTTTCGGGCCCTGCTTTCACCCTTACTTGAATGTTAAGTGATGGACTAACTACAAGAGTATTAGACAGTGGGCCCTTGATAGCTGGTGAATTTATAACCTGCTGTTGTGATTATCTGGGCCCTCCTACACATGACCATTTCAAGTTAAAAAACCCATGACTTCTAGTTTTTTTACTAGACTTCTAGACCATGACTTCTAGAAAAGCCTTATACAGCATTTTGAGGCCTTGAGAAACCTTGTCCCAGGCCTCAGAAAGCCTTTTAAGTACGTAGTCTCAGATGCCAAACATGACATTTTAATGTTTCAGTTAAAAAAAAGCAACCCAAAAATCTGAAGTTGTGTGTGTTTTTTGTTTTGTTTTTATTTTTTGCATGGAATAGGCATTCTAAGCAATGGGGAAGCTGTGCTCTGTCAGCTGTGTTTGGGGTACTCAAATCCACATAATTGAATGTACACTGGTTTTGGTGTTTGCATGGGTTCTGCAAATATACCGATAACCCGCTGGATAAAAAATGATAGTGTGTATATTAAGTGCTCTGAACATTTTAAAGGCAGTGTATGAGTCCACCACCAAAGTTATTTTTAATAAGTTGTCACAGGATGAACAGTTATGGCTTTCATTTGTAGAAAAGTATGGTGTAACTATATTGAATTCACATGTGTATTGTATCTGATAATACATGCATCAGTTTTTGTCATTGTGGTCGTTTTATTTTTAAAAATGTTTTATTCTTCAAATTCGAAAAATCTGATTTTTTTCCCCTTAAAATTAGGATCCTTCATTAGCATCAGTGCCACTAACCCAAGAGTCTTACACCTCATCTTCACTCACTGCCTTCAGAGCAGGACAGAATGACATTTCACATGTTAAATGAAGTACTTGTGGAGTTTGTTTTCCCATTTTAGACCACAGATGTCAAACACAAGGACTGAGGGCCAAATCTGGCCTGCCAAGCTATTTTATCCAGCTCACAAGAGATTCTCGGGCTCCACGGCCCTAAGAGTAAGCTCCACTGACTTCAATGCGACTTACTTCTGAGTAGACAGGCCATAAGATTGGATTCTGGCCCTTGGGGGACACCGTTAATTATAACTTCAGCCCTCTGTATGAAATGAGTTTGACACCCCTGCATCTAGTCCATCACTGCTCTTAAATGTCAGAGTTTCCACAGCTTCCCCTAGGATCTGATGAAAAACAAGGCTGGTAGAAGTATCTATAATATATTGATGACGCTTTATCGCAAATCTTCAATGATCTCAACCAGAAGCATAAGTAGATGTCTCCCTTATTTACACGATAAAATGTCACCAAGCTGTTCCCCTGGTGTTTTGTGCTCATGTGATTTATTTGCTGTTTGCATATTTGTGTTCAGGATTATGTGGGTGACCTCGCTGCCCAGATTTCTAATGATGAAGAAGAAGAATTTGTGATAGAATGTCTAGGAACCTTGGCTAATTTGACCTTGCCTGATTTGGATTGGGAACTTGTGTTGAAAGAGTACAAAATGGTACCATACCTCAAAGATAAACTGAAGCCAGGTCTGTATAAAGAATATCTTTCTTATCAAGATGTTTTGTTAATGCATAGCAATACATTAATTGGTTTGTTGCTGTTGGTGAACTTAAAGTCCATTTGAAATTTAGCTGACTTTCACAGCTTGGATTAATGTTACCCTAATGACAATTCAAACACTTCCTATTAGTCAAACAAAAGCATCAGACCAGCTAGTTAATTTTACAAGAATATAGGAGGACAGGTTGAGTGTTGTGGGTTAGTTGATCAAGGCAGAAATTGGTGTCTGTTCATTTAGAAAAATATGCTTTCATTTATCTACAGAATAATTGAAAGCATCTATGGAGAAGCTTTAAAATTCTGTTTATAAGATAAACACAACTACTTCCACAATGTGCACATGCCATTTTTTCACTCTTTGGGGGTAGGAGCTAGAGATAGCATGGGTCTGTAGATAGCTTGTAAGATCCTCGTAATTTGTGACTAGTGCTTTCTTGAGCCAAATAAGAGCTCAAGGACAGGGATTTAGAGCCTGAATTACCAAGTGGTGGTGGTGGTGCCGCCATGCTGCACGGACACTGCACTGCATATACGTACATGGACACTGCACTGCATATGACCCACAGAATGCTTTTGTTATTTCCAAGAATCAGTGGCATAGCCAAAAAGAGTCTGGATCACATTCTGGTCGTAGCTCTCTTGAGCTGTCCAAAGTGTTAACGATAATGTTCACACTGTCGTGATCAATGGCCATGTGTTGTGTTTACTGGTATAGTAAGCTAAAACAAGGTGTCATGTCAGCCAGTTTTGACACTCTGATACAGCATTGTCCAGTTTCTGTTCTAGGAAAAACATAAAATGTTTGCTTGAAATACTGAAGTATTATACCATAATCTCTGGGTATGAACTTCTTTTTATCCAGCAGGATAATCTATGAGGTTTAAATATATGGGGAGGTACATGTCTAAGTGAAATTCAGCAATATTGTTTTTCAATTCCACTTAATCAGGTTCTGCAGAAGATGACCTTGTTTTGGAAGTCGTGATAATGATCGGAACTGTATCAATGGATGATTCCTGTGCTGCACTATTGGCCAAATCTGGGATTATTCCAGCACTCATTGAACTGCTAAATGGTAATTGATGACACACCCTCTAGGAACAGCACACAGTTCCCACACATTTGTAAGCACTTCACTAGGAAGCTTTCATTTGAAATATGGTTACTATTTATTATAAATTAAAATTATTTATTGCCTTCATTATGTTCATTCCTCATAAGCAACAATGGTAGAAATAAGACATCCTTACTGCAGTCATATGCACATTTAGTTGAGTAAGGCTATTGCATTCAGTGGGACTTAACTTCTGAGTCAGCGTGCAGAGGATTGGGCCACATGTGCAGGATTTTAGAGCTTAAGAAAGCAGGATCCCCTGGATTAATATATGAGGGACTTAAAATAGTATCTTCCTGTTTAAATGTGCCAGTGAACTCCACCTTCATTCAGATCCATCTTCCTTCAAGGTGGATTTGGCTTGAAAAGGCTGACTCTGTACTTTGACTGTGCTTTGCTGGCTGTTACCATCTTTTTCGCATAAAAAAATTCTTACATTGGGAAATGGGGAGAAAGATATGGGTGGCTTTTCTAAGCAGGGAGCAGAGCATTAGTTTTTGCTGCCAGGTATAAAGGGACTGTGGCTGTAATCCTAAAGACACTTTCCTAGGAGTAAGACCCATTGAACACAATGGGGCTTACTTTTGAGTAGACATGGTTAGGCTTGTGCCCTTAGAGTCTCTCCTCTCATGCCTTTGTACCCTTTACCTCATGTAAGTTTATAAGTAAGCTTGCCCCATGTACGTAACATTTTTTAAAAAAATGTTTATGCATGGAAGGAGACAGAGGTGAACAAATTGGGCTTTTTGGATGTTCTCTAGGCTAAGTGTAGGCTAAGGCTGAAATTATACTAGCCCCCAAATCCAGAGTAACTACGGGAGCACATAAGAGACTTTATGTGCACCCGTAGTTACTGCACCACCTATTGAATACCTAAGGAGAATTCATATTGGAATCCAGAGTAAGTTGTTCTTACACCGGAACAAGGACTCCCCGTAGTTACTCTGGATTTTGCCCATATATACTTTCTTGAAATATTGGCATCTACTTTTTCCTCTCCAAAAAGGTAATGGAAGTGAGCAATTGGAAGCTTCACTGAAGTTCTAAATCCATTGGAAACTACAGGAGTGGCAGGGTTAAGGAAAAGCAAGCAGTGGAATTGTGAAATATCCCCCTTTCCTGCTAGTTTCACCTCCAAATCTCATGAACTGCGTTGTAGAGAAGTATTAGATAGTTTCAAGACCCAAGGTGAAACATGGACTTCTTTCTTAAAGCATCAACAGCTTGTTCCAAGAACCTGCCCTCCATCCTGAACCCATACAAGTCCATTTCTTGTTTTATCGCATTTCCCAAGTAAGATTGGTAACTACCTTGCTTGAAGTTTAAGAAATAATCTCTGAAGATGCTATTCTTGCTTTTAACTGGACTGAGACTCTCATCTAATTTGTGCTGGGCAAACATCTGGATAAGATGAAATTTTCAAATATGAGGGCAAATGTGAGCCAATAGTAGATTACATAAATGAAGCCAAATATGTCTCTCCATAACACATCACTGTCTTGCAGTGATCTTCCTCACTCTTCTAAATTGTGAGGTAGTACAGAGCTGTGTTCTGCCCAAGAAAAACACAGAGGAATATGAAATCCATGCATAAAGATAAACTGCTGGAATAGCAGCTGTTCAATAATTCCCGTAAATGAAAAACTTGGGCCACGTGTGCTGTTGTCAAATTTATTATTGACGTCTGAGAAAACCCATGTTGCAAAAAATAGTGACATTTCTTGAAATAACAGTAAACAAATTGGTTTACTGCTTCTACAAGAGACAGGAAGCCTTCAGAAACTGTTGTTTTTGAGGTTAACTGAAAAGGTATAGGCGGGTGACCTAGCTTTAAATAAGTATGTACCGTAGGTTATATACATGATGATTGTATTACTCCAGTAAGTTGAAATGGGTTTTTGTTTACCTTTGCAATCAGAGTTGCAACATTTGATTAAAGTAATTATATTTCCTTTTATACAGCTCAGCAGGAAGATGATGAATTTGTGTGCCAAATCATTTATGTATTTTACCAGATGGTCTTCCATCAAGCCACTAGAGATGTTATTATCAAGGAGACCCGTATCCTTCCTTTGTAGACCAATTGTTTCGTGATGTAGTGTTTTTGTTTGTTCTACAGCTTATGTATGTTTATACCAAGGATACATCAATATGATTGTATAAATCACATATTTCAGTTTAAAATTTGATTGAAAGAGTGTCTAACAGGATTTGTTTTTAATAGCTAAACATTTATAGAGTGAATAATGAATTACATGTGATATTGCAATAATAACAGGAGTATTTTATAACATTCTAAGTTATTGCGTTATAGTGTTTAACAAGCAGTTATGTCTTTCCTTCTGTGAAGTTGCCAATTCTCTGGAGTTAGGACAGGGTACATTCAGGAATGTCCAGGCTATGCCCCGCCCTGTCCGGCTCTGTCTCGGACTGGGCGGGGCATAGCCTAGACATTCCTGAATGTACCCTGTCCTCATCTCTAAGAAAAGGACATTTAAGGTAAGGAAATTCCATCCTTTTCTAGGACTCTTATGCCTCCTATGCATGATAGACACCAACATAAGAGGTGTAGCTGAACTTAGCGTGGCGATGCTGTGATGGTGAAAACTGTACCCATTATTGCACTTTCTGTCATGCAGCTTTCTTAGGCATAGGGACCTTGTGCCTTAAAAAGTTAAAAGTTTTGACATTCCCATTCATCTTCTGTGGTGTTTTCAGAACTTCTGGCATTACATAGTGTCTCCTCTACACTGCAGTAACTAAATTGTGGCAGTCTCAACTAAATTTCTGTTCTTATGATGGTTAATAGATTAGTGATAATCTTCTCCTATGCAGGATAAGACTGCCACAAACTCATCTCTCATCTTCTCATCTTCACAAATCCAAACTTTTCCTGGATTCAGCCCAAGCAAATCTATGCACTTTCTCACCTACTTCTGAGTATCAGTGATTGAGTATCTGAGTATCAGATTTAAAATATTTTTGCAACATTTGGGAGTCAGCACAAGAGACTAAGGGCGCAATCCAGAGCAAGTTCAGCCTGCTCTGCCCTAACTGCTCTCTCCTAACTATTCTGTATCCAGAACATAAAGTTATGCTGCATCCAGAGAGTCAGGAAGCCTGGGCTACCCTAACTGCTCCAGAGCATGCTAAGTAATTGACACATGGGGAGGACTTGCTCCTGAGGAGACCCCCCTCAGATCACACTGAACAAGGAACAGCTGTGGTGTCTGCCTTATAAGAAAGCCCAGAAGTTCCTGACAACCAGTTACAGCTGCAGTTCCTCTAGTGGAGGGTGGATGTTTGGAGTGGCCTGCTGTATCCCCAGGTTAGTGGGCTGCCGTAGTTGTTTCATATCCTGAGGTTGAGAGGCAGGGGTTGCAGCTAGGCTGGCCAAGAACTCAGATTTTTGGTCAGCACTGCCATTCTTACTCAGGCCTTATCATGGACCCCATGGGTCTACTCATTACTATACCTGCTCCTGAGGTGGTATAACTCTGAGGGCTGGAAGAGGGCATTTCTGCCTTGAAAACAGGCTCTGGATATAGAGTAACTGCTCTGCCCTAGGCAATGCTAAACATGCCCTCAACATGCCTCTCCTGAACTGCTTAGGGCAGAGCAGTTAGGGCAGAGCAGGTCCACCTCTCTGAGGGCACCCTATGTTACCTTGCTCTGCCCTAAGCCTCTTCCAGAGTAACTGGGATGGAGCATCTTGCAGTTGCTCCACCCTAGTGATAGATAGGGCACCCTAAGGCCTCTTATGTACAAGGAATAGTTGCTCTGGATTGGGCTGCCTGGCTGCAATCCTAACCAGACTTTCTTGAGAGTAAGTACTGTTGAACACAATGGGACTTACTTCTGAGTAGATATGCTTAGGATTGCATACTAATGCTGGTTCAGAGGCAAGTCAGGATTGGTCTGTTAGTAACATTTCACAGCAGATAAATTCAAACTGAAATAGTCCTGAATTACAGCTTACTGTTATAGCTATAGTGCTACATTGACTCATATGAGTTCTCAAATGAACATGGGGGAAATGTGGCTCAGTAAAATGAAAGATATCCTGAGAATAGCTAATAATTTAGTCAATAGTCATTAGTCAATGCCCTGTGACTGACTAGAGGACTGCACTGCCTCAGGTGTGCATGCACAAATGTGTACGTATTTCCTATATGCACTTTACTATAGTTTTCTTCTAACAAGAACTACAGGTGAAATTACTGATGGTAACAAGTTTTGCCACAAATTTGGTAACAAACTTGGTTACTGATGGTAACAAATTTAATCCTAAATTTGTATATTTGTTACAGTTGTTGTGGTTTTATTGTTGATATAGCAGGGAATTCTCTGTATTTCTTATTTTCAAATATGATAAATATTTTTCCTTCCAGCAGTGTTAACTTAAAATTTAACAAAAAGTCTCATGCTTAAATGCAGTTGTCCCTTTTCTTTCAGATTTTCAGAGAGGCTCTCTCTGTGATATTTGTAACTGTATTTCTTCTTTCTGCTTTGTTCATAAGTATCAATCAATCATCAATTATTCTTTTTCAACAATGTTGTGTAGAGCATCATTCAGAGCAATCCAAAACTGATTTTATCCTTAACTAAGTTTCCTAGAGGCTCCAGCATATCTTATAGACCTGATGCATGATAAAAATGCTGAGATCCGTAAAGTCTGCGACAATACACTGGACATAATAGCTGTGGGTGATTCCTTTTGTTGTACACACAAAAAGAATGACATATTCTGATGTTTTACAAGTAAAAATTGACTAGTGATGCATAATGCAACTCATTATGTTGCAATTATGTTTCAGCTCCTACTGTGTCATGTTGAAACATGCCATTTCCAAGGCTCTGAAGTGTAAAAATAATAACACTAAATTTGCAGTTGCAGTCATGTGAAGGTTTCTTTTCCCTCCCATCATAGCTATACTGCATGCAGCCACTAGATGGAGCCGAATGTAATGGAGTGAAATTATTACATTGCCTAGAGCCCATCTAGTGACTGATTATAGTATAGCAATGTTAAGAGGAGAGAGGAACCTCCTTGCAACAGAAAGTGGGTTCTTTACAGCTATTTTTTCAATCAGAGCCTTGGAAATGGCATGTTTTCTCTGCACCAAGTTCAGAATGCTGGTTTTGTTGATTTAAATATATATATATATTTAAAAACCCCGGGGAGGGGCAAGGGATTTGTGACAGCCTATGTACAGTGTAGGATTGCACTGTGAATCACTTTTGACTGGTTATGTGGATCATTACTCTCTGCTTCTATTTCTGTCCACTAGACTGTACTCAGTTCAGTTCTCTAATCTGTTGAGCGCTCCACATTTGTTTACAGTTTCCATACATCTCAAGAGGACCTGGCTATTGGCAATTCTAAAAGCAGCATTATCTATAGTCTTTGAAGATTTGCTTATCCGGTGACAATAAGTAGAGTTGCTTGCCTGTTTTTTTTTGTTCTCTATTTTTGGTGCTTTTACAATTGACTTGTGGATTGTTAAAATCCATACTCTACCAAGAATGCATTTCTGCACCATTGCCAGCAGTGTGTTTTTTGCAACATTTTCAGGCTATTTCCAAGAAGAAGTAATAGCCTGCAGAAAAATTCAAGGTGTTTCCTCATACTCGAAACGAAAGTATCAGTGGTGATATTTCTAACATTTTTACAGTACTGTCCAAGGTGCTGACTGAACATTCATGTGTAAGTCACGCTCAGAAGCTGGCCCTAAAATCTTTTTTTCAAACTGAGCATGCAGGCCTGGTTGTTGCCAGATCTTGCGGAGCATGTCTTCTATTCGTGCTCCCTGACCTTTGAATGCCCTGGAGATAAAAACAACTTATTTCATGTTGAGCTATATACTAAAGCAGCAGTTTAGGTGTTTCCCATGCTTAAAGCAGAGTTGGCTAGCTGCCTTCTTCCTATGGATATGGAAGTTACTGATAAAAGGGAATACAACATAGAAAAGTAGAATATTTCTTTGTGGGAGCACTCCTCCGTGCCCATTATCTTTGTATGGCTTCTCTATCCTGGCGTCTAGCAAGTTTTTTTGATTTCCTTGTACTGAATGAAAAAATTGTAATGTGAAAGGCAATCTGTGACTGGGGGGGACAGAATGTTAGTAGGAAGCAGAAATAGAAAACACTTCCGTCTTCAGCCCTCCAGTGTACTTGTTATGTTTATTACTTTCATTCATATTGTAGCATTACGTCTTGGCCGTTAGGCTGGGAAGGCATTCTCTATAAGATTAATCTTTAGACCTTTCAACAGGAATATGATGAGGAGTGGGCAAAGAAGATCCAGAGTGAGAAGTTCCGGTGGCATAACTCACAGTGGCTGGAAATGGTGGAGAGTCGGCAGATGGATGAAAGTGAACAGTATTTGTATGGGGATGACCGCATTGAACCTTATATCCATGAAGGGGATATCTTAGAAAGACCTGATCTTTACTACAATGCAGGTGAGAAACACCCTTTTCCCACTGCATTCCATTTTCAAACATTTGGTGGAAGAGACTAAAAACAGATGCAGTGCTGTGTTAATAAAGTTCCTATGCTGGGCATAATGTTGCATACAACTGGACGTATAGTTGCACCTCCTGGATGTGTTTTATCAATTCCATACCAGATTCCATATAGTTTTATACTGATACTAAGCACATTACATAATTATATCTTTAATAATTCACAAGTACTCATCAATTAGTTCTTATGAGTTTAGTTTGTTTGTTTTTTGTCAATAAGTGGTTTTTAGTTGTTCACTTTTTCAGTGTTTAAAGGTTTTGTAGCTGAACTGGTAAAAGTAGGGTTTTCAAATCTTTCTCTGCTACAGTGGTCTTCAAAGTGGGGGTTGTGACCCCCAGGGGCTTACGGTGGGCCCCCAAGTGGGTTATGAAGGCTGAGAGACCACCATCTTTTCCCTGTCCTTGCAACCCCAGTGTTTCCCCAAGGTCACCAAATGCGCAATCTCAGGAGAGTGCTGCAACCATAAGGCTACCCAGGTGTCATCCCAGGCAGCCCAGAATCCCCCTTTCCTGCTGGAGCACGCTTCTGAAAGGATCCCCACTGGAGCTGCAGGGAGGCTGGCTGGGAGTCTTGTGAAGGACTGTGCCTTTCCTGGTTGGGGAGGGGAGAGCATCCAAAACATGGCTCTCCATTTTGGATGCCCTCCCCTTCCCAAGCAGGAAAGATGCAGTCCTTGCCAGGACCCCCAGCCAGCTTCCCTGCAGCTCCAGTGGGGCTCCTTTCAGAAGCATGCCCCTGGAGCTTTGCAGAGCACTCCAGCAGGAAGTGGCTTTAAGACGAGTGAGTGCATGCATGTTGTGTAGGTGTGTTTATGTGTGTGAATTGTATGTCTGAGTGAGTGCATAATGTGTGTGCTTGTGTGTGTGTATGTCTATGAGTGAGTGCATGGTTTGTGTGTGTGTGAGTGCTGTGAGTGAATGCTGTGTGTCGGGGTGGATGAGTGCATGGCGTGTGTGTTGGTGTGTGTATGTCTGAGTGTCTGAGTGAGTGTGTGTGTGTGTGTGTGTGTTTATGTTTGTTGTGGGTGAGTGAGTGAATGCATGGGATGAAAGGTGTGTGTATTGTGTATATGTGAGAGTGCATGTGGGGATTGAGGACAGGGGGTAAAAGAGAGCTGGAGGTTGGGGACAGTGGGGGGAGGGAGAGAGCCTGGAGTCCTGGGAGAGCACGGTAACCATATGTCCTGTTTTTTTATGGGACATGTCCTCTTTTTTAGCATTGTGTCCTGGATAGGGGATAGCAAGTTTGACCGGAGGGAGGGGTCCCAGACAGATTCAATAGTTTGAATGGGGGTCCTGGGTCAAAGACCACTGCTCTACTGAAAAAATCAACATTTTTGACAAAGCTTGTGAGTAGGTAGGTAACTTAACTTTAAATTAGGAAAAAATCTACTAGCTTTTTTAGGATACTCATAGCACAATCCTGGTTCAGCCAGCAAAAGTCCTGTGCTGCCCTGGCAAAGTGCCATTAGGCACTACTGAACCACTGCAGGGTGGTGGGGTTAGGCCCGTGCACAGACATGTGCCAGCCTCCCCACACCATTGTGGGAACATGAAGAAGAGTGAGTTGTGCTCACCTAAATTAATATGGCTCCCTCAGAAAAATAAAGTCATGGGGCATCATCTTATTTGAGTGAGGCAGTTCTGAACATGTGTCTAGAATCAGCAGTGAACTGGATAAGGGTAAATCCTGGCTCAGAAACTATTTGCGGCTCTCAGTTACCCATAATTTGGCCCTCAGGGAGTCCCCAATCCCCAGTCTCCAGTGTTTCTCAAACTGGGGGTCAGGACCCCTTTGGGGGTCACCTGACCCTTTCATGGGGGTCGCCTAAAGACCCCTGGTGTAGGGGGTCTTGCAAGGTATTTTGCATCTTTTTTATTTGTGATTAGAAATAAATATTTCACAATATATAATTAAATATTATTTTGTGATTAATCACTATGCTTTAATTATGTTCAATTTGTAACAATGAAAATGCATCCTGCATATTAGATATTTGCATTACAATTCATAACAGTAGCAAAATTACAGTTATGAAGTAGCAACAAAAATAATTTTTGTGGCTGGGGGTACCCACAACATGAGGAACAGTATTAAAAGGTCACAGCATTAGGAAGGTTGAGAACCACTGCTCTAGCCCATTGAAGACTGTGGATCCTACTCTGACCCACAACTGCAGGCTGTTACATCCATAATTGTTCCATAATCAGTTCACTTCTAATCTCTCTGCTAAGTCTTGCTGCAACAATATCATGTTCAGCTTCTCCTTTTAATCTTTATAGATGGCTTGATAGCACATGATGGAGCAGTGAGTCCAGATTTCTTCAGTGAATATCATCTTCAGAATGGAGATCTTGTGGGCCAGCATCCTTTCTCTGGCAGGTAAATTTGTTTTTGAAAAGGGCTGATGAAAATTGCAAATTAACAGATTTTTAGCAATTGATAACAGATTTTTAGCAATTGATTACAATTCCAAGCATTTCAGTCAGATTATTGTTGTTTTTTCTCTCTCTGTACTGTATCATATGAAATGGGCTGTGGTGGCTCAGTGATTAAAACACCTGAAAGTTGACAGGTTAGGACCCAAGTTTTGCACAGCAGGGTGAGTTTCTGTTACTTGCCCACCTCCTGCCAAACTAGCATTTTGAAAGAATGTAAATGCAGGTACAGTAGATAAATAGGTACCAGAATTTTGGTACTTTGAAAGGAAGGTAACAGCATTCCGTGCACCATTAGCATTTGGTCATGCTAGCTACATGATCATTGTAACATCTGTGGACAACACTGGGTCTTTAGCCCTATAATAAGAACGAGCACTTCCCTTAGAAACCATCAGTCATGACTAGCAAAGTAACCTGTGAGGGACACCTTTATCTTTATGGTGTGAAATAGATTTGTGAAGGAAAACCCACCATATGAAAATTGCCAAACCTCACTATTTTATCATCTTTGAAAATCCTGGCTGTCATTTGAATTGTCTTGTTTTTTAATATGTTATTTTATCCAGCTATTTCCAAACACTTGCCAGAGGCAAAGAATTCGCAATTCTTTCAGTGTAATGACTGTTATTCAGAAATTATTTGAAAACATAATTGTTTGGGAAAATCTTTGATGCACTTGGGATTTTGCTAAATTAGTAGAGGGAGTTCCTATAATATTAAATGAGTGCTTAAATTGTTTAAATAAATCTTCATAGCTCTTGGGCAGCATTATTGCAGACTTGAAAAGTACGGTAGGAAAATGAAAAATTGATGTTTTATCTTATTTTGACTAGTTCCAATTAATACTGAGCCCAAACAGATGACTCACCTTGCAAGGAAACATGCTTCTGCAAAATACCATATTAAGCAATTTCTTACAAGGGAGCAGCATTTGTGGAGCATAAAGGAAAGATGTCCCTATTGCAGTGGTCGGGGAACAGGGATAAAATACCCCAAATTGGGTAAAAATGAGATTCCTGGGGGTAATGGATGGTCCACAGCGTGACTGTCCATTACCCCCAGGCACTGGCGGAAGGAGCAGGGTGCAGAAAGAGAGGAAGGACAGAGTCCTGGTGGGAAGACACAAAAGCTCCTCCCCTCCTCTTGGCCAGGGCAAGGAGAGCGGCCGAGGAGAAGCAGCAGAGTGAGCTCCGTTGCTGCGCTCCATTGCAGCCTCCAGCCCAGCAGGCAGCGCAGCTTCTGCTCTTCCATGAGCCCCTGCCTGCCTGGCCTGCATTCCTCCTGCCGCCCCCCTGCCAGCCTGGAGATGGCCGATGGAGACCCAGCAGCCACACTCCTCCAGGAGCAGCTACCCCAGCATCTGCCACCAGGTTCTAATCTTAACCATGTCTACTCAGAAGTAAGCCCCACTGTGTTCAGTTGGACTTACTCCCAGGAAAGTGAAGGTAGGGACATGGATCTGTCTCCAACCACACACAGCCTCCCCTTTTTCCAGCACCCAGTCTATTCAACATGTAATACATAGCCCAGTCCTAGCCATGTCTACTCAGAAGTAAGCCCCATTGTGTTCAGTGGGACTTACTCCCAGGGAAGTGCAGACAGGGACTTGGATCTGTCTCCAACCACACACAGCCTCCCCCTTTTCCAGCACCCAGTCTATTCAACATGTAATACACAGCCCAATCCTAACCATGTCTACTCAGAAGTGAGTCCCATTGTGTTCAGTGGGACTTAACCCCAGGAAAGTGAAGGCAGGGACATGGATCTCCAACCACACACAGCCCCCTTTTTTCCAGCATCTAGTCTGTTCAACATGTAATACACAGCCCAATCCTAACCATGTCTACTCAGAAGTAAGCCCCATTGTGTTCAGTGGGACTTACTCCCAGGAAAGTGTCTTACTCCCAGGAAAGCGTCAGGCCCTTGTGTCTAACATGCTCCCCTGCATGATGCCCCGGGCCCTGCCTCCAAGTCTTTTCAAATCAAGGGGGAACTTTCAAATCAAGGGGGTAATCAAGGCATATCTAAATATATTTTGGGGTAAAAGGTAAAAAAGTTCCCTGACCCTTGGCGTATTGCAAATGAAATGTTCTTGAATAAGATAATCAAAATGTTGATTGGAATCCCCATTCTGATGCACATCTAAATCCACATCCCTATTGATATTCTGCCCATCTAGCCCCATGCAACTAGCACTGGATCAAGCCAGCAGTGGATCAAGCCAGCAGTACAGCAGTGATGAAAAAGGAACATCTAGAGAGGTGTGGAAAAATAATCATACTCAGTGGCTTAGGTGTTGGAGGTGCATTCCCTCTTTAGTGGGAATTATTCTGTTACTCAGAATAGTGATAATTCAGCATCACCCATTAAAATCAGATTAGCAGTGTAGTGTGATGCTGCGATATTCTCATGTTCTCTTCAAGTAGTCAGCCCCTAAAAATGGTATGAAAACAGCCATGTATTGGGACTGTGAGAAAAACCTTTAAAAAATCACCAGTTGAAGGATTTCTCAAATCTCTTGAAAGCTCACTTCTCATGCTGAAAACCTTATACAAAAATTATACATAGCACATTGGAAAATGTGCATCTGTTTTGATTTCCCAACTCTGTCAAAATAGATGGGAAGCAAACCTGGCTGTTCCCTTCTTATCACATGGTATCTTTTCTAAGATTAAGGCCTGCAATCTTAAATTCCAGTTATGCCGGCCTAAGCCCCAGCATAAGTCCTGTGGTGACCTGGGGATGTCACAAAGTGCCATTAAGACACCTCTGCGCCACTCCTGAGGGAGGGTTAGGCCAGTGCACAGACATGCGCTTGCCTCCCTACATTACAATGGAAATGGGAAGATCAATGAGTTGTGATAGTCTAGGTTAGGACAGCATACTAAATAAGTTACTTCCAATTAGATAAAAATTATATGGTCTTTGTTCTCCTTAGGTGTTGTGTATTTCCTTGTATATGAAACCACATTATTTTGTAAAATAAAAAATTGTGTGTGAAAGATATTATTTTGAACAGAATATAAGTAATCTACTGAATATGTAGTGCAGGTGGGGCTTTGGTATTGGCCAGGGAACAGTTCTTGGAACCTCACTCATACCAAATATTACAGAAAATGAAATCTGTGATATTTGCCTCAATAAGTCATCCAAAGGGAAGTGGAGCTTCATTCTGGTCACCTTCAGAGGACTTTCTGAAGCTTGGAGAGGAAGCATGCGTCTACTTCTGCAAACTTCCGAATAGCCCCTACTAGTTAAAGAATGCTGTTTCTTGTTTCTTGAGGTTTCCCTTATGGTTTCCCCAGGCCTCAGAATGCCTTGAAAAGTAGAAAAAAATCCTTGCATTTTCACTCTGGAAACCAGATGTAGATTATCAACTAGGGATCATTCTTAAGCCAATAGAGGCTTCAGAAAGCCTCTGGCAGAGCTGAGTCTGGTTCAGTGCAGATTCTAGAGACCCATGTTGAGCAGATCTGCAATGAAAATTCTACTGTTAAACAAGCTCCACCTATACTTCAATAACAAGAGGTTCACATCAGTCTTCATATGTAAGGAGAAAATATAGACAGTAGATGGTCATTGTAATATTTTTCCAGAACTTTTTTAATCTGGCATTTCATCATAAGGAACTTTTAGAAGTTTCTAAAATATGAAAGTACCAAGAGCAGAACTGTTTTGTACAGTTAATTTCAGTCACCTGAATTGTAATATTTGTGCTTGAAATATGGAGTGGAGCACAGATATATGCAAAGCAGTTTATGGAATCGGAGCAAGTGGTTCACAGACAATACAGACTCTACTGTATTTTTTGCTGGAGCCTATTGTGTTGACAGTTTTCAGCATGCAGCAATCCATCTTGATCAGCTAGGTCTCATATTCTTATGAAAGATGATGATGGCTGCTGTCTGATTTGAGTTTGGAGATCTTGTAAATTTGCCAGTAAAGGCACTTTTTTAAGCTATGGAAAGGCTGTGTGTCCTTGTAATGCTGAATTGCAAACGTTTTAAAAAGAGGTTTGTAAAATGTCTTGGGAATTCAGACGAAGTAGAAGAAATACGTATATTTGTGTCGATCATAGCCACTTAGGAGACCATTTCATATTAGTACTGCTAAAATATGCAGGCAGAATAGGATCACAGAAGCTTTTCCCCTGTAAAAAGTGCCCTGCCTATCTTTATCAGGCAAACTTTGAAGGGTATAGAAAAGCACACAAGAAGATAATTTTCTTTAAAATGTTAACCATCCATTTCAAGGAAGTGATCTGCAGCACAATGCACACTGTGCTTCCTCTCCTTTCAAAGCATGATTGATCATGCTGCACCTTATTTGGCATGTAAAATAATTTTATTTTTAAAAAGGGTGGCCGTATCCTAAAAGTTGGTTCTCGTTATCCACTAGGATTAAATTTCTGAAAAACCTACTCAAAACCAAATTAGTGGTCACTGAGCCTATGGGGGAAATGGGGCTAGATTCCAGGAAGCCCTGTTCACCATACATTCCACGACTTTTATGGACCTGAATCTTGAAATCTGTGGAGCAGGTTGAAAGCAAGGGATCATCAACATCTCCATCATATGATGCTTCTTTCTCTCTGCTAGTAATCTCTCACTGCACTGAAGGTTGTGGCAGTGGTGATTTCTCCTTGCTGACTATCCTACAACTCAATGAAGTTTTCAGAGTTTAGCAGTCAGGAGTGAGTGGCTTTACCTGTCCTTCTCTACCAGTCACTTGGCCGCTTCCTTGCCCTAGGTCTCTGGATAGCCCTTGAGTAGCTTTCCAGAGACCTCTCATCATTGGCCTTATATTGTTATCACTAAGGTTGCAAATAATGAGAACAGAGACACAGATTTAATGACAGGTAGGTGGAAATTCAGGGACTTGATAACACTTGCAGTTTTAGCTATAAGCATGCAATGAATGGCACAATAAAATATTAATAAGTATGGTTGGGGCACTGCAGGCAAATATAGCCACACTAATGTTTAGGACATTGGACTAGATAGTTCTATATATCCTGCATATGTTATTTAAGGATTACTCCTTTTTGGTAATACTTTTAAATAAGGTCATCCATGAATCTACCCCAACAGAAAAAGACTGCCTAATTGAAAACATACACAGCTGCAAATATTAGGTTCCAGGTAGTGAAGGGGGATGATTTGCTTGATAGAGTAGACAGCAGCATTTAGACAGTGAATCCCAGTTTTCAGACATGTGTCATTATCGTTTTGAACTTCTTGGCGCCAGGAGCCAGGGTTTCCTGATGCTTGGACTTAAATGTAAAATGCATTAGTGCTTTGAGGCATGAACAAGGAATTGCTAGTCCCTTGAGTTCTGAGGCTCAACTCTCCCACCTCTACAATTTGAACTGGTGTTGTAAAATTGATTCATACTTGATGGAAAGGCTAATTAAAAGTAATCATAGAAAACCTGAGTTATTTTATGTATTATACAGCATACATTTAATAAATTCCATAAGATAATTCTAGGGCATTTATATATTTGCTTTTAAATGTACCATAATAAGAACCTTATGTATGCTTGGCCTTCAGGTGCCCACTTTCTATTTTGCAAACTACTCCCAGCTTTTGAATATCAATTTTTACTGTACAGTATTTTAAATAGAAACTTCTCCTCCCCTTTCCCTCCCTTGTTAAATAACAATGTTATCGGTAAACAAATTTCAGCACTTATAAGAGGAAAATATTAGGAGTAAAGAAGTACAAGGTGGAACTTGTTCATCCATGGATTATACGTCCAGGGATCTGGCTCAACACAGGTCCCCCAGACATGCATTGAGCCAGACTAGGCTCCATCTGAAGGATTAATTGAAAAGTTTCCACAGCCCAACTCTCAAGGACTTTCTGTAGCCCAAGAGGCAGTGCACATCTGCACACTCCCTCTCTGGGATATTCGAAAGGCACAGCTCCTCCAGCTCCGGTCCCCTTCAGAAGATTTAATGGTGTGAAAGTTGTGGATTTAAGTATTCATGAAATTCAGTTTTGGGGGGTGGCCTGAGAACAGAACCTAGTGGATACTAACTATTCCATTTTGAACTTTGGTCTGGATTGGTCTAGATGATGGATTTATTCTAATCTATGCTATTGCTTCCTTAAGACCTGATTGTAATCTATATATAAATAAAAGAGAAAAGTCACTGACTGACTGACTGACTGACTGACTGACTGACTGACTGACTCACTCACTCACTCACTCACTCACTCACTCACTCACTCACTCATCACCGCCCTGCCAAAACCTTTGGGCCTAGAAGCGTGAAAATTGTGGTGGGTGTTCCTTCCGTGACGGAGGGGTGCACTAAAAACCGGTTTTCGGAAATTCCAACCAGAAGGGGGTGAAAAGGGGTGCAACGCGTTTTCCTCCCTATACTTTGCATTGAAAATTGCTGACTCAGCAACATTCCGCCCCAACTGCTGGGCCTGAAGCATGGAATTCTGGGAGTTCCTTCTGTCACCTGAACTCCCACCAAGAACCATCTGGAGACATTTAACCCTTCAGGGGCTGAAAAGGGGCAACGTGTTTCTGTCCTATACTTAATATGGGAGACTGAACAACATCCAGCCAATTGGGTGCTCAGACTCTGGTGCACTGGGGGATGTGCACTGGAGGAAGAGGTTGCGCTGGTGAGGATGCTGCACATGAGGGGAAATTGCGCATGAGGGGAAATTGCGCATGAGAAGTTGCGCATGTAGGAAAGTTGCGCATGTAGGAAAGTTGCATATGGGAGGAAAATTGAGCATGGGAGCAAGTTGCGCATGGAGGAATGTTGTGCATTGGGAAAGTTGTGCACGGGGGAAAGTTGCGCACGGGAGAAAAGTTGCGCACAGGAGGAAAGTTGCACACGGGAGAAAAGTTGCGCACGGGGGGACGATGCGCACGGGGGGACGATGCGCACGGGGGGACGATGCGCACGGAGGAAAGTTGCGCACGGAGGAAAGTTGCGCACGGGGGAAAGTTGCGCACGGGGGAAAGTTGCGCATGGGGAAATCTGCACATGGGGAAAGTTGTACATGGAGGAAACTTGCACCCGGGGAAAAGTTGCGCATGGGGAAAAGTTGCGCATGGAGGAAAGTTGCGCCTGGGGGGAAGTTGCACCTGAGGGAAAATTGCGCACGGGAGGAAGTTGCGCACGGGAGGAAGTTGCGCACGGAGGGAAAGTTGCGCATGGGGGAAAGTTGCGCATGGGGGAAAGTTGCGCATGGGGGGAAGTTGCGCATGGGGAAAAGTTGCGCATGGGGAGAAGTTGCGCATGGGGTTTGATGCATATGGGGAAGTTGCGCATGGGGGAAGTTGCGCATGGGGTAACTTGTGCATGCGGGGTTGATGCGCATGGGTGAAGTTGCGCATGGGGGATTGGTGTGTATGGGGGAAGTTGCACATGGGGGGTTATTCCTGGGGGAAAGTCATCCATGGGGGATTGATGCATATGGGGGGATGGCATACGGGGGAATTTTACTACTGCAACGTGGGTACGCCTTTCGCTAGTATTGCATAAATTGTGAAGACTAGAACTGAGCCAAAATGAAAGAAGAAAGAATGCAAAAACATAGTGTGATTTTCCTCTCTACCAATTTCCACCAGTTGTTCAGAAAGCAGAAGAAAATGTTCACTCATGCAGAGTGTTGGTAGGAAATGTTGCAGTCACTTTCACTGGTTTTGTGATGTGGTATCACCTTCAGATGTCCCTTTGTGATCCCTGCTTGCCTGTGAGTACCTCAGGTAGAAGCTCCTGTTTTGAGTGCTGAAAGGTGAACACCAGGAAAAAAGAAACTGCCAGCTGGCAGTGAACTGTATCTCCAAAAACATGTAAAGGAATTCAAAAAAACTTCCTCATGTCCACTCTCCTTTGCCCTGAAAAGGTTCATAGACAGAAAGCCCTTATGAATGATCGTAAAACAATGCAGCTTTTAAAGAAGTCTTTGTAGCCTATGATGTGTTAGTGTCTACTCCAAGCTAGTCATCTATTGCAGTGATTTTCAACCAGTGGTTTACCACAGATAGTCCTCAGGTGTGCCACAGGAATTTGTGGAGAGTCATTAATCAAAAGGAAAGTTGGGGCCATTTGAACAGCCTGGTGTGCCTTGTGCCTTGAACAGCCTGGTGATCAAAGCAACTGATGGTGTGCTTTGACAATTTCAATTTCAAGGCCTTGTTAGTATGCTGTAAGATGAAAAGGGTTGAAAATCACTGGTCTATTGCATTCTTTTCCTGTCTTCAAGTTAAGGGGTTGAAAGAGCCTTAATTAATAATTTATTAACTTGGTTAACATTTCTATTCATCTATCCCTATCCACTTCTCCAATGATTTATTTATTTAAAGGATTTTTATACCGCTTTTCTAAAAAGCCAAATTGATGCAAAACAAAACATATACAAAGGTAAAAATATGAGAATAAAATATTAATATGAAAATCATAAAAAACAATTTTAATAATTAAAAAGCAGTTAACATAAAATAATGTATTAATCCTCATCCTGCCCAGCTCCCTCAGCATCGTACTCATGCAACTCAACACTTCCTCGCTACCAGGCAGGGTACCTAGCAAGACTTCCGCAGACCAGTATTCCATCCCTGCTGCCTTGGCTGCTGTAGTACATAGAAACCAGGTAGGGCCTAGGTGGGATTAGCCCTCCCCATACCCAGTGCCGGATTTACATATAAGCTAAACAAGCTATAGCTTAGGGCCCCACTCTTGAGGGCCCCCCCAAATTTAAATTTTATTTCAGTTCAACAATTACTTTGATAAAATACATATTTTGTTATGTGCAAATGGCTTTAGATATCTATTAGGTCCATAAATTACCGTTTAGCATATATTCAACACAAAAAACCACAACAATTTGTTGTTGACAAAGGACATATAAAGGACATATAAAGGGCCCGTTATTCAATAGCTTAAGGCCTCATCAAACCTAACTTCAGCCCTTCCTACACCTCAGCCTACCAGTTCTCTTTAATACAAGCCAGGTCAGTGACCTCCTCCATATTTAAGCCTGGAAGATGGCCGCTAAACTGATTTAAAGGAGAAAAACATTTTTTATCTGTTTTCCTCCTTTAAATCTAGGGTGCGCCCTATACCTTGGGACGCGCTTTACCCCGAAAAATACATAGTACTTTTAATATGAAGACAGTGTTAATCTATGTTTGTACAACCACATAAATTAGTTTTATATCTCTGCTTGTTGTAAACAATATCTATGTGTCCAACCAACATTTTTAACGGCCATTATTTTACCATTAGTTTTTATATGTGCTTTTTGATATGTAGTCTACTGCGTCCTTGTTTGGATTGGAAACCATTATTGGAAACCATTGGATTGGAAGCCATTGGACATACATTAGATGATCTTCCAGATATGTATGTCGTCAGTCTGCAGCATGTTATATTCAACTGGATGTGCATTTGGGCAATTATGTATTTATTTTAAGTATTTCTGTGAAGGCTCACCTACATTTTGGATTATATTGTTCCATATATTTCTTGTGCTGGAACTGGATGATAATTGTATAGGATCAGCTTGGTGGAAATTATTCCTTTTGGATAGCTTAAGAATATGAAAAAAGTTAAGATGTGTCTGAGGACCCTTGAAATCTAGCTTTTGAAGTGATATTTAGCTTTTAACTTTTGGACACAATTCAATTTGCCCTCTCCAGGAAGAACTGTATTAGAGTTTATTAGTAAATTGGGCCTATAACCCAGTATTTACATTTTATTAGTTTATCACACATCAGCATTAGCAAACTGTAAATCTGTCTTTAGTTGACAAGAAAAGGTCTCTGGAGATGTTTTGGAAATACTGAAGTTAATAGAGAAAAAACATTTTACAGACCAATTCTGTGCATGATCCTTTAGAAGTAAATCTCAATATAGTCAATAGGGCTAACTCCAAGGTAAGAGTGGATGAGATTGCAGCTTTAATCTGAAATGTATGGCATGGACACTGCAATCTGGCAGGAAAACCTATTTCTGGCTGCAATCCTGACACTTTCCTTGGAGTAAGACCCATTGAACACAGTGGGGCTTACTTTTGAGTAGACTTGGTTAGGATAGTGCTATCTTTTTCCTTTACTTTTCCTACCTTTTCAAGGATTACCCCATACTCTGATATCTGTGGATATCAGAGTATGCCTGTAATTACACCAGAATTTTTGACTTGATAAAAGGTGCAATAGTAAGTCTCTAAGCAATTTCTTTAAAAAAAAACTTGGAAAGATTCACATCGTTGTTGCAGCTTGACTACATAGTAGTTTAAAAGATTTTGGACTTCACTTTTATCTTTAAATTGATTAAAGACGCAAACACACACAAGTTGCTAATAATATTCTTTATTAATAATACTCTCTCCTTTTCATTAAATGGAGAATCTTGTTTAATTTTCAAAAGATTTCTTCTTTCTGGGTAACTTTTTAAACTTCCAATTTCCAGGTAAATCAGTCTGAAGGAAAAAAGGAAAGGGCAAACCCTCTGACCTACTATGAATGTGTCCCATCCCAAAGGGCTATTATATTGTATTTTGAGCTGAATTTACCTGTCATTGCAGGAGTAAAATATTAGTTGGCACCGCTGGGTACATGGGCAGCAGCCACCAGCAAACACTGGATACCAGCAGCCACTGGCAGTCAGTGTGCACCTGTAGCCACCGCTGGGCAACAGCAGGCACTGGTCACTACCAAGCAGTGGGCAGCAGGCACCACCAGGGACGAGGCACCACTGGAAACCAGTGGGAACTACCAGGCAGCAGGCATACCTGCCAAGTAACAGGCACAGGGCACTGTAGACATTGGGCATCAGGCACCACCAGGCAGCAGGCACCACCAGGCACCTGCATCCCTACTGGCCACTGGGCACCACTAGGCAGCATTGGGCACCACTAGGCACCATCGGGTGGCACTGGGAACCACCAGGCAGTGAGCACTGGGCACCTCCAGGCTATGGGCACCACTGGACACCAGGCACGAAATTTGTTCTTAAAAGGTCCTTATATCACAGAAGGAATTTCAAGCACCTAGGTCTAGCAGATTTGGCTGGGCATCATGAGTCAGTCATTGAGTCAAGTCAGTCAGTGATGCTTCAGTTTTATATACATATAGATGTGGAATGTTTGAGAGTTGAGATCTGCCATGATTAAGTTGCATTTATTGGACTAGAATCTATATATTCTCTATTTGAATGAATGGAGGATTGCTCAACAAGGTTAGGAACTAGCCTTAGATGTCTTGGACTTGTGAAAATGTGTGCTTTTGCTGAGGGTGTGAATCATGAGACACATGACTATAAACTCTACTTGAGTCAAGCCGCACTGTTGCTCAGTAACAACACTTGATGAATTTTACTTTTTGGCTCTTTCTTTTATGGTTTGTAGAGTTTCCATAATTGCTTCAGCAATCATTCTTCACTTTGCTGTGGATTGTTGTCAGTAGTGCTGATTCTGAACAGATACTGATACCATTGCAAGGAGATTGTTCACATGTCTTGAGTATTTCACTATGTTGCTTTTTCACATGTATCTCTTAGTTGCTGTTTGTGTAATTAGGAATGCAGCATTTAATTAATATGTTAGTGCCTATTGAAACTGTTTTAATATTAGTGTAGTAATTTGAGGGTTCTCAGAATGTCCTTTGAGAACATAAAACATTTGGTCAATTTTTGAAATTTAGTATTAATTAATTCCCACGTTCTCACTGCTGCCTGAACTTCCTCCAGATGTGCTGCTTGGAATAGACTGGCTCCTTGGTTACAAGCCATCTGGGCTGTGTAAACTGATTTGTGCTTATATTAAACAATAATTGAACAGAATACGGAAGAGTTATTAAAGAAAATGTACATTGCCTGTAAATCTCTAAAATAAAATATTAAAATGTAGTAAATGTGAATGGAATGTGCAAATGAAGACCTGCTTCTTTTAATGAGTTTAGCTGTGACCTTCTCAATTTTAACCCAAAGGAAAGAATTATACTTTTTTATAATTTTTTTTAAAAATCCTATAAAACTGCTTACAGAAGTATGTGAGACAGAAACGAGGAAATATAATGTTCTGAACTTGACTGGTCCAAACCACTTGAGCTGCTGTGACAGCTCATAAAACTGAGAACAGTTTTTAGGTGGACTCTGTTTTCGTTTGCCAGAGTGAATTTTCTTGCAGGAAGTAGCCTGAAGGTTTATTTTAGTTTCCAGACTGAGGCTTTGATCTCTCTGTTCTGTCACTTCTCCGGTTACATAGCCCTTTTTCACTGCAGTAAATCTGCAACAGTTAAATGGAGTAAAATTTCCTCCTCCTCAATGATTGCATGCTGTTAAATGCCAAGCAATAGCCAGAGAAATGTTTGCAGAGGTCTGCTGCATGGCATAAAAGCAGCGCAATCTGTTTATTAGTATATTGTAGTGTGTGTGTGTATTCGTGTGCACATGCATGTGTGTTCAAGTGAACCTATTCTAACCTAGCATTCAAAAAGCCAGGCTTGGAAAAATTTCTAATAAATAAAAAGGGAGTATGTGTATGACTATGAATTTGTATGATTGCATAATTCTGAATTAAATAGACCAAGAATGGTCTAACCAG
This sequence comes from Cryptoblepharus egeriae, assembly GCA_030015325.1. Classification (NCBI taxonomy): domain Eukaryota; kingdom Metazoa; phylum Chordata; class Lepidosauria; order Squamata; family Scincidae; genus Cryptoblepharus; species Cryptoblepharus egeriae. The sequence continues at coordinate 92,201,000 of JAREYC010000003.1, read as the reverse complement.
GCCTCAGAGTTAATGGGCTGTTTTTAGGGATAATATTCCTGAGTGTAACTGGCCTGTTTAACAAGCCAAATAATTAAATTTTAGTTTTTGCCAGGTAGAATTTTATTGGCTTACCAAGCACTTTGCTTTCAGAAGTTGTAACTTAACACATCTTCATAATGGGCCTCGACTACTATTATATTTTAAGTACTGTCATTGTTCTTGCAAAATCATCCTTCCCTTAGTTTTCTGGATGCTATACAAGTGGATTATACAGCTGTGTGCAACATTACCCAAGAATAGCCTTGGAAGAACCTTCTTGTGTTTGAACTGAATATGCCATTATCACCCATAGAGTGAGGATTTTTTCACATGGTTTTCTTCCATTCTCTCTCTTCATTTATTCATCATCAGTCCCCCATAGATAGGCAATGAAATCCTGATTTGTTGGACATCTGCTGAACCAGCAAACAAATGTGCTAGCCCATCCATATGATTAGTTTTTATATTTTTGCTGTATATTGTATATAATGTCATGGGCTGTGGGTGGCGCAAGTGGCTAAGACACTGTGCCTGTTAACCAGCAGGCCAGGGTTCGAGACCCGGGTCGGCCCCACAAGACAGGGTGAGCTCCTGTCCTTAGCCTAGCTCTGCCACGCAGCTGCATCCAATCGTATTGGCTCTGCCTTTCCATTGGACTAATTCAGTGGCGTGGAGAGGGGGGAATTTGCTGCTTGGGTAACAGCCTATCCTCCATATCAATCTAATCCAGGCTTTCGTGCTTCACATGCAGCGTATGCAGCGCTGAGCACGATACCATAGTCTTCCAAGACTGACAGAGGCCTGCTTTTGTATATAATGTTGTATATTTTGTATAATGTTGTTATATTCATTTGTATAAGCTTTGTTGAACTCCAAGGAAATTTGCTGCAGAATGGGAAAGGGGAGATCTCCTAAATAAATAATATATTTCTTCTTTCCCTAAAGGGCTGCAGAAAGTCCCAGCAATGGTCTAGCTCAGTAACGGGCAGTTTCATTTAGAAAGGCTAAAAGATGCCATAAATGGATAAATAAAGAATAAAATAGCAAAATGGTTCTTAAGGTTCCACTGGACATACCAAGTTGTGCCTTAGAAAGCATTACATATTATTGTGTGAGTTGCAACAATTCAGATTTTTAGAGCCCCTAATTAGTTTTCCGTACTTGAGGAATTTCAATCTTGTGGTTTTATCCAGCATCTCTTTCCAGGGAAAAATTTCTTTTGGCAACACTAGCCCATACTGCTGCAGTTTCCAATCTCACAAGAAGTTTGGGAGCTTTGGTAAGTCTCTGAGGTGAAAGGGGGAATACAGTGACAAGACCCCAAGACTGCATAGTGGTCAGGGATGACAAGGGCTTCATTTTACTCACTACCACCACTGCAGCCTCCTTTAATAAAGATTATAGCCCACTTCCTGGTTTCATTTGTGAAACCAGAAGTGAGTTATTGTCTTTATTTTTAGATTTAGTGGGTTATTGTCTTTATTTTTAGATTTTCCTAGAATTGGGGAGCAGAGGGGTTAGGCGTCCTTTAAAGGGATATAGTACTCCTCAGGCTGTGGCATCAGAGTGCCCCAGTTTGAGAATCTCTTGTTATAAGAGTGTGCTGCTCCGCTATATATACTAAGTATATATATATATACTTAGTAACTAAGTAGTTACTGGCAATCCCTTAACGAGTGCTTTGTTTTCTACAGTTCATTTCACTGTGATTCATTAAACAGACCACTCATATTTCCTGACCTCATATTGTGATTATTACTTGGTTGTAATTATCTGTTTGTTAGTACTTATACACACCAAGGGAAACCTTGTCAGTGAATTACAAGAACTTCCTGTGGAGTTGTATTTGTATTGCAACAAAAATTCAAGCAGCCAAATGGAAGGGAAGAGGTTGACGTCTTGGTCAACCAGCATGAAATCTAATAAAATAGTTACCTAATTGATAATTTTATCTCAACACAAATCAAGTTGGTCCTTTAAATTAAAAAATAAATATCATTTAAACAGCAGTTAATGGCTTAAAAACAACCTGCTTACCAAGTAATTAATCTTTCTCTTGGGCAGAGAAAGGCCTTAGGCCACTAGACAGGATTTCCCCAAGCCTCAGAAACTTGAAAGAGCAATTGGAATACAGTTCCAGGGGTGAGTTCCAATTGGTTTTTTCATTTCTGATGCTTGGGCAACTCTACAAAGGCATCTGCAGGACTCCCCATACTTCCAGATTTAGCACTGCTGGCAGAAAGTAAGAAAACCCACCTTTCTGATCCTGATAGCAGTGCAATCTCGAAGGTTTCATCACTGCCCTCTCCCTGCATCCCTTTTAAAAAAGGCTATGGCCCATGTTTCCCAAGCTGGAAAGTCACATCCCATCAGTTTGGGGACCACTTCTTTAGAACATAGGAAGAGCGTTGCTGGATGGGGCCAAATGAGACCCAGGACGGTGTAGTGGTTATGCCCCCTCAGCCACGTACCTTTCTGGGTGACCTTGGTCCAATCAGTCTCGGCCCCACCTTCCTCACAAGATTGTTGTGATGACAAAAAATAAAATAAAATTTTTAAGCTGCCTTGTGCATTTGCTTTGGCAAAGGAGTGGCAGGGTATGTATAAATAAGAATAAATAAATTAATTAAATAAATGCCTATTAGTCCAGCTTTCTATATTACACAGTGGCCTACCAGGTCACCACTGAAAAACAAATAAATTGAAAACAAATACATGCATCCTTGTTTCACCCCCTTGCATCTGGTATTTCACCTCTAGCTTACTTCTAAAACCAGGAAGTTTTGTATTCCCTGCATGGCCAATAAATTTTGTTGGTATTTTATTCTACAAAATAGTCCAATATTCTTTTAAAGACATCAACGCCAAGAGCCATCACTGCATCCTATGGCAAGGTGCTTTACAGAATAATGACATGCTGGGTAAAGAAATGTTTTTCTTTAAGCTGTCTTGCTAAAGGGGACTTCCTTGGTAGTGAGCCACAGGAGAAGGTGCAGATGTGAATCTGTTTCCTCTTTCCTCTGCTCTTTTATACCTTCTTGTGTTTTGTGCTTCTAAGCAGGAAAACTGCTTTTATTGCTGACAGTGCATAATTCCCTCAGTCCGCGGAAATGTCAAATAATGGTTGTAGGTTTGGCCTTATGTAGGGGTACTTGTAAGCAAAGAGGCATTCAAGCGAATGTAAATCCAGGATTGTATTTGAACAAGGGTATCTCACTAAGCAGTTCTAAGTTTAAAACTGCTAGGGAAATATCTCCTTTTGATGTGCCAGTTTCATTTTAGAAATACTGGTAGCTGAATTGGTTAACCATCCTTAGCATCTGTTGTACTTGTGGTAGTGGTCATTAATGACAGTCAGCTGTGGGTGGCGCAAGCGGTTAAGACACTGTGCCTGTTAACCAGCAGGCCAGGGTTTGAGACCTGGGTTGGCCTCACAAGACAGGGTGAGCTCCTGTCCTTAGCCCATGTCCTTGACTCTTTATGGGCAAATGCATTAGCGCATAGTCTTCTCTGTGTACTGGTATTCAAATTCTCATGAGACTGTCATATATCTATGTTCATTTTAAGAACAGAAATTACAATCAGTTTTTCATTCTGAATTCATTAATGAACTGATTAGAACCCATTAAGCTCCTTATAATGTACAGAACATGAAATCTGGATAAATTCCTTTCTGCATCAGTTGGCAAGAATCATTAGCACTGACCGACCTCTGGCAACAAAAAAAAGTGAAGCAGCAGGATCTTGACCCACAATCTCCATCTGTCTTGCCATAAAGTCTTTAACGGTGCAGCGGTGTGTAGGTGACTGTTTTGTCAATAACGTAGGGCCACTGTAACTTCGGATTTTGGACTCACAGATTTCAGTATCCACTGGTCCCATGGACTCCAGAAATGAGAGGAATGATGCTAATGACGTTCTTATGATGGGTTTCTGAGATCTTAATCTGTGGCTGTGTGGGAGGCCTTACAAAATCACTTTTGGTTTTACAGAAAAATTGGAAGTGATGTTTTATGGCCTTAAAAATGCCTTCAGAGGGCTGGGGTACAACTTCTTTGGCCCTTTGAAGGCCTTAAAATCATTTCCAGTTTCTAGTAAAACTGGAAGTTGTCGAGGCCTTAGACAACATCTTACAGATTAAAAAAGCAGGCCTCCGTCAGTCTTGGAAGACTATGGTATCGTGCTGTGCGCCGCATACGCTGCATGCGAAGCACGAAAGCCTGGGTTAGATTGTAATGGAGGATAGGCTGTTACCCAAGCAGCAAATCCCCCCTCTCCATGCCACTGAATTAGTCCAATGGAAAGGCATAGCCGATACGATTGGATCCAGCTGGTATCGCAGAGCTGGGCTAAGGACAGGAGCTCACTCTGACAGGGGCCGACCTGGGTCTTGAACCCTGGCCTGCTTGTTAACAAGCACAATATCTTAGCCACTTGCGCCACCCAAAACCCACAGGGCTCCCAAAACCCACAGATTTTATTATCCATCAAGGTTCCTGAAATGAAACCCCCAAGAGAATGCAAGGAGAACCTGTATTGAGCACTCTGGAAATTAAAGACATTCTGACAAGACTTTTGGACACAGTAAATAAAGATTGTGCTGCTCTACTCTGTATTGATTTTGCTATAGGTGTGCCCAAGTATTAAGTGCATATACATATACCATAGTACATACCTTTTTAAAGCTTAATGTGAGAAGTGGAAATGTGCAGGCTCAAGTGTAGAGTTTGTGGATGAAGTGTTTCTGCACTTTATATTCCCTTTACTTACAGCACAATTAAATGCATCTTTTATTTCAGAAGTCAATCCTCCTGATTTCAATGGGATGTATGCTGTAAGATCCCATAGGACTGTGACATGCATTGGCTAAATTGTACATAGGGCTTTTGCTCCTTCAGAATCTGACTTTCTTTTGGTCTCTTTGGTGTTTGCTACCAAAGAAACTTTTATCATCCAGAGACCTTAAGCATATCAGTTTTTTTTTCTAAAAACTGAAGTCTTACAAATATGAAAAAAATTACTTCCACAAGATGGATAATTTTCCTCCTCAGTGTAATTCTGGTCATGTTATTTGCTCACATCATTTGAAGTCTCAGCCACTTTTGGGGTCTTGACTATCAGTGATCATTTTTGTTATGATTTTGAATTTTGGAAATCTTTCCTCTCACGATCACATTAAAAAAATAAACTGTCACTTTGGAGAAGTCCTAGATCATGCTAGTAGTCTGGGTAATTCAAGAGGTTTTAAGTATTGACCTTCAGTTTACAGTGAAATGTGCTCAGACAAGGCTGGCAAATGTTTAGGAAAAAATATTTGTGCTCAAGAGAAGTGCATATGTAAAGACCCACAAGTATAACTGATGGCTGGAAATGATTTCAGACTAAAAAAACAAATCGTTAAGAGTGCATGGGGGTAAAATACACAGTTCCTATTTTAAAGGGTTTCAAAATCATCTAGCACTTGAGGTTAGAATTACACAGTAATTAGCTAAGCTAAGTTGTTTACTGCTTTAACTCCATGTTTCCCAGTTGCTGTGGGGAAAAATCTTTCAACCTGCGTCATATGTTTGTATGTACCACTAGTAACAAGATTCTACCTAGGCTAAGTGCCCAATCCTAAGTTCTCTAGTGCCATCTGACATGAGTATAATGCCAGTGCTGGGTATTACAAATGGGCACCCTTTGGGTGAAAGGCAGAATACAAATCAAATAAATAAATGTCCCACAAAGCACATTCACAGCATCCAAAGAGTAGGGAATTCTGGAGCTGGGACTTAGTGCCAGGAGGAAGATGACACCTGACTGCTGGATGTAACAATTTTCTAGGTGTGGGGAGGTTGGGACAGAGAAGAGGGTGGGACTGGTAGAGGCCTCCTCTGCCAAATCCTATATCCCATGTCAGGCTACAAAGCCTGAGACAGGGCTTCTCTTATTTGCACCTGCCAAATACATGGCGAGGTGCAGGTATGGCCATTTTGGGGCCTGGAGCTTTCTTCAGAATAGGGGATGTTTTTCTCTTTTCCTCTGAGGAGATCGTCAAATGTTTCCCTGTCCTCACTAGATGTAGAAATAGCCATTTTGGCACCACAGCACCCGGTGGTACTAGGGTGGATAAGACTGGGCTGTTAAAACATTTTGACACCCAGTTTAACTAATAATTGTTTTCATTTTCTTTCACTGAATTTCACAAAGGTGCAACTGCTGTTCAAAACACAGGAATTTTATATCTTCAGTAAAAGACTGGACAACTCTATAAAATACGTTGTTTACTGGATAACATCAGTAAGAGACTAGACAACTATATAAAAATTATTTAAAAGGCAATGCTTGGTAGGAATTTGAATTGGATTGCTAGCCTGTTAACACTGGAGGATAAAATGGTTTGATTGAGCATGGTATCCTTTGCACATTTTGCACAGTCAACTACTTGTTGATTCAGTGCCTATCACTGAAATATTGCGACCCCATGTCAGGGTGATCAGATGTCACCACCATAAAAGAGAACAAAACCCCGCAAAATGTAGAATACCCATGAAAAATGTAGGACATGATAAAATCGAAAAACACTCATACAATAGTTCCTATTATTCCTATATTCCATAGTACCTATATTATGAACAAATGAAAAATAAAGCTTAAAGTGTGCCACATGGTAGCAGTCTGAGTATCCTCTGTTATGGCACTTTCATATGGGATGGGGGAACATTTGTGCATTTATTATGTTCAGCAAGAGCTGTAATGGCACTTGGAAAACCATTCATTTTGTTAATCAGGAATCCATACTAATACGCATGAAACTATGAACTTGCATAATTGTAGTGCCTTGATGGAGGCATTCTCTAAAATTTTGGAGAAAATGCATCCAGATTGTGAGCATCTTCAGGCCACATATCTGTGCTTCTCTTCTGAAGTGTAGCTTGGAATATGAATTATTCCCTTTTCCATGCTAAAATTTAAGAATTTCCCCATAGAAGAGGGGAATAAAAAAGGCAAATAACTCTCTAAGACAATCACGCTTTTGCAGTATAATATATCTAGGCTTACAATCATGGTAGTCTGAAGATTGGCTGTGGTGTTCTCATTAGAAGGCTACGTATTCCTGGGAACATGCAGTAAACAAAGATGTTTGAAAACATTGTTGTTTGGCTTTACACAGAACTAAGCCCAGTAAGACTAGGACTCTAATCCTGTCTTACAAGCTTAAATGCCTCTAGAAATAATTGAGGAAAAGAGAAGTGTCTAATTGCTTTGTGGTCTGTTTGTCTACGCCTTGTCCAAGCTTATTATTCATAGAATCATACTTGGAAAGGACCTGGTAGGTCATCTAGTCCAACACCATTTGACATTATCTTTGCGCATAGAAAATGGCCATGTTGTTGTCACTCTTCCATTGTGTCTCTGGCACTGAGTAGCAAACATCCCAAAAAAGTAGCACATGAACTAGGCCAGATCTACAGGCTAATTCTTTACTGTTAGGTTTTTCTTGGTTTGCCTTTTTTACTTTAGTGCTATGGTGTTTGTCTCAAATTGTCCTTACAATTCTCTTTGGCACCATTTGGAAATAACCAGAATTTCTCAAGCTTTAAACTCTTAAGGCTCTGTGCCTAATTACATACATGTTTATTATAAAAGGGCTGATTTGATCAGAACATAATTGAAACCATGATTCCTTTCCCTTACCTAATTCTAAATGTGTTCAGAAATAGTTCTGAGTAAGTTGAAGTAAATTGGAAGTGGCTGGAAGCAGCTGGTATTATTCCAGAGATAAGAGAAGGGTGCCATCTAATGGCTCAAGCAGAAGCTTGCTTTAACTCCATGTTTCCTAGCTGCTGTGGGGAAAAATCTTTCAACCTGCGACCTACTCCTTTGCTCCCTTAAAAAGGATGAAGAAATGAAGCTTACTTATTCAATGTACCCTCTCTGATGTGAGGGGCATTCATCTCTGTCCTCTTAGGCTGCAATCCTAATCCCCAGTTAGGCCAGAACAAGTCCTGGCACAAGTCTTGTGCTGGCTTGGGGGTGTTGCAAAAGGGCTATAAGGCAATTCTGCACCACTTCTGGAGGGGGGGCATTAGGCCAGTGCACAGACATGTGCCGGCTTCAACATGCCATTGTGAGAAGAGGGAGATGGGTAAGTCTTGCTGGCCTAAATTGGTTAGGATTGCACCCTCAGTTTTAAAGGTTCTCTTACAGTGAATACCAGTCTGGGACTGCACGGTACTTGGCAAGTTGAATCAATGATATATAAATGTACATTGGTTCTCAAACTCTCAGGTAGTTTGAGAACCAAGATAAATTGTTGCACAGCAGAAGGGAAGTCAACAACATGATCCCCAAGATCGCAGTGCTGCAAGGGACAAGAAACTTTTTTCCCTCAAGTTCTGTTGTCAGTTCTGTATTCTTGTGGGTCCTGGGAGCCTGCAGACCATTTTCCAGGGTATTCCAAGCCTCTAAACATGGAAAATGTTTGAAGGCTTGGACCTGCAACGGGGTTTGCAGGCTCCCCAGATTCCCCAGGAGTCTGGCACTGGCTGCAGGTAAAGGGGAAAACTTCTTGTTCCTGTAGCAGTGTGATCTTGGGGATCACTTTGCTGCCTTCCTCCTTTCCATGCCCCTTAAGTGGTCAGAGACAAGGATTCTCAGGCTGACGGGTTTCCTCTCACTAGTTTGAGAATCACTGATTTATAAGGCCTATTCATCTGTTCAAATTGACCATTGGCTGTCCCTGAAATAGTGAAAAGTGATTGTAAGTATGCACAGACCTACTTAGATGTGTCATCAAAACACAAAGTGTGCATGAAGTGCTCAGTTGGTGTTCACTTACTTATGAATTGTCCTGAAGTTTTTATCTACAGTAGTGATTCTCAAACTGGTGGATCCTCTGCAGGGGTGAGGGAATCATATCACTGCCCTCACTTCTTCGCCCACAAAGATTTCCTTAGGGAATAAATCTCCCTAAACGTTTGAGAACCACTGTTCTACAGTATCCATTAAAAATTGCTACTATGTATTCATTTTCTTCCCATTGACATGGCAATAAAGCCAGACTTCAATAGTATTTTATTTGGATGACACTATTGTATTTGGAAGTAGCAAGTTTCTCATCCTGCATGCTTATACCTACATTCAAGATAAGATATGGGCTTCTGTTCACTATTAAACTTCATACTAGATGTAATGTGGTCTATGCAGACTGAAGGTGATGACAAATATATACTTGGAATATATACAAATATACTTGGACTGAAGGTGATGACAAATATACACTTGGAATATATACTATGTCTTTACATCTGTTCACGGGCCTTGACCCCTACCTGCTCCAGCTTCTAATAATGAGGATAAAATTAGGCCAGAACAAGTCCTGGCACTTTCACGCCAGGCACTTTCATTAAGGTAGATTTCCTTAATGACATAATATGTGACCAATCTGAAAATATCTTTGGTTGTGGGGGTCTATTTAGCCCATGCTGAAAGTTCTCCAGGTCAATTTGTTTGCATACTCCATATTTTTTTTATTGTTAACTATAAAATCCTTAGCAAATCTGAGTACTTTTAGCTTCTATAGACTTCAGAGAGATAGCCCTACTTCCTATGGTCTATGAGAGTGTTCTCCAGTTATTTGTAGCTTTCCTTATTACCTATCATCAGTACCTGACAATGAATATTTTGACTCAAGGTGTAAGATCTCTCAAGTGTGGGCAATGTAACATATGAACTATGTTAGACCACAGCTCTGATGTCCTATGGCTATGTTACAAATGTCAACTCAGCTATGTTTTCTTTTTTTGAATAGTGCTGCAATAGATGGATTTGGCCAGCCTATGGGTATCCCAAACCGCCCTACCACTGCTTACGGATATCGACCAGATGAACCTTACTACTATGGTTTTGGAGCTCGATAAAGCAGTCTGCTGTATTAGACTACTACTACTTTCCTGTATTCTTGGTTAACTGTAGCTGAATTGATACTTTTTCTCAGTAATGCATGGTGCTACTGTTCACAGGTCTGTGTGGTACATTTTTGTTTGGTATGCATCATTCCAGTGATATTGGTTATTTATTCATTCTTTGACCAACACATTAGTTTTCTTTTGTACAGTTTTTGCCAGATGTTGGAAATTTTATTAGCTTAGAAGGTCATAAAAGGTTATGTAGATTAATTAACTAACTTAACTTCTATTAATAACAGATTCTACAGTCTTTGGTACTGGATGCCTAGGCTCCATGAGATTTTAATTGAATTTGATACTTTGTTTATGAGCAATAATCTGATTGGTTTGTGAAAACATAATGGATTTATCTTGTTTTAATATCCTTGAATAAGTGTAATCTCTAATCCACAGACAGGCCTCCCCATCTTGAAAGACTTCTCCCAAATAGGATATGCTTAGCATACCTGTTGCAAGTAATTATATGTTGTATTGTTGATTCATAGTTGTTATACAGATGTGCATATACATTGTGTTTCTTTAATTGTGGTTGAAATAAACCCTTCAATGTGCTTTCAAATTATAAGGGAAATCCCCGGTATAGTAGTGTCTTGTTTTGTCAGAAATAAGAAAGGGAATCACCAAAAACAAAAGCAAAACACCATCAGTTTTTGACAAGACAGCAACCTGCTGGTGTGTGGCTCACAATAGCCCTAATAACGAATCGCCTTTCCCCAAGACTCCCATGGCAAATCAGTGTGTCACAGAACAGTGGTTGAAAATCACTGCTCTAAGGGTCCAACCCTTCCAGCTTTCCAGTACTGATGCAGCATACCAAAAGGGCATGCACTGCATTTTGGCAATGCAATCCTAACCTCTGGTTAAGCTGCCACAAGTCCCATGCTGACTTGAAGGATGTTGCAAAAAGCACCATAAGACACATGCACCGGCCCTCCATGCCACCACGGGAACATTAAGATAGGTGAGTTGTGCTGGGTTAAATTGGTTAGGATTGTGTTGTGCTGGGTTAAATTGGTTAGGATTGTGTCCTGCATGTAGGTTGGGGGGAGTTGGAATTACGAAGGCCTTCTCAAGGTAAGGAATTTTTGTCCCATTGTAGTTTCATCAGTGCTGGTATGTTGGATAGGACAGGGCCCTTAGCCTAGTAACTGAACGACAATGGCTTAATAAATGTTAAAAATATCTATATTTTTAATGTTAAGCCATTGTCTTTTTAATAGTTTCTGCTTGAGTAAGAGTTGAGTAACTGCTTGAGTACAAGAACTGTTTGAGTAAGTAATGCATACGAATTCCTTACAGTTTGTTAACCTTGGGCAGTGATTTTCAACCATAATGCCAATAAAGGTCTATTGACGTGCCATGAGTGGTCCACAGGTGTGCTGTGGGAGTTTGGAAAATTTATTTATTTAATAAACATAATTTATTAATAGGTTATTGAGGATTTGAACTCCCCCCCCAAAAAAAAAAAATAGCACGGTGTGCCTTGTCACTTCTCCAAAGATTGATGGTGTGCCTTGGCATTTTTAGCACTTGGTCAGTGTGCCTTGAGATGAAAAAGATTGAAAATCACTGACCTAGAGGTAAAATGATCAATCTGGGTTTCTTATGAGTCATTGATATGAAAATAAGTAGTAAACCCAGACCTCCCATTGTGAGAGTGCAATTCCATTGCATGTTTGTTTTACTGACAAAAATTCTCACAGGAATGCTCCCCCTAGTCCTTTTACTACACTGTACGGAGAGCTATTTTTAATAGCCTAAAACCTGCCTTTATGTTGCTTACTATTAAAATGCTGAAGCAAGTGCTAAACTTATTTGAGGAGGGGGCCTTACCCCATACACAGACCACCAGGCATGCCTTTTGGTTCCACCTTTGTGGCTCACACATCAGTTCACTTGATGTGAACTAACAGACTTCCTGGTGTACTGTGGGGTTTGCATGCTGAAGATTTAATACTCACAACTCACATATAAGAAACAAACTAATAATATGAAGCAATTTCCTAAATGCTACAAGACTTGTTCAATCCAGGCTTCGCTACCCAACCAATGTAACTTTTATGTGTTTCTGTAGTGTTTTTCCACTACATGATTAAAATATTACAGCCTATGTTTGCTCCTTCTCTGTAGGCTGATCGTGATGTTATGTCATATTAAGCCCATTTTGCAAGTTAGGCCCTGCTAGCCTGAGGATAATCTTTCAACCAAGATTATATCTGAAAGAAAAGGCTTAGAATTAAATACATAAAATAACACATTGTACCAATAAGCAGTGACATGATTGATCAGTGTGAAGTAGTAAAAAAGCCAATAGTTTGTAAAACACCATCAAGATAGAATACTTTATAAATATGTACCAGCACAAGCTTATCTCCTTCCCCACAGTATGGCAATAGGCAGCTTAAGTTGGTCTACTTGGACTTTGGCTACCTGTGGATGTGGCTGAAGTTTGCGCAGAAGGAAATTTTGCCTGGGAGATTCAAGGGAGATTCTTTCTGCCTGGGAAATTGGGTTGGATCCAACATAAGTGACAGTCATCCTCTGCCTCCTGGTCCCCTCCTGCCATCTTTCTGCCCTCCAGCCGTCCATCCCCACCCTAGAATGCCTCCTCCTCCCACCTCCTCCCTGCCCACAGCAGAGGTTCAAGTTGGCAGACTTAGGTCAGTGTACCTCTCTGTGGAAATCTAAGTATTCCCCAGGTTGTGCACCTTACAGCACTTTTGTGACACCCCCAGGCTGGAGCAAGAAACTTGAGGCAGCCAAAGGAGCACTCAGGATTGTGCTCATAAAGAACAGAAAAAAGTGGGAAAATGTAAAACAAAGATTAAAGAGAAAATGAGAGAAAATCTCAGTTTTATATTCAGTACTCCAATACACACCTCTGCAGCATAACAGTGAGTCATGCACACTGCAACTTTTTTGCAGGACACTTTTTGTAATTTTGAAATCTTGTGCATTCTAAGTGAAACTTCTAGTTGGAGTGCCAACCCGGAATTAAGCAAATTTGACATGATGAACCTTAATCTCAGCAAGTCATAGAACTGAGTACCTCTCTGTAAAAAAGAATTCTTCTTACATGTTCATCTCTAATTATGCATATTCAGCACTAGCACCTCTGATTAAGTTGGTTCAGCTCCCTATGGTTTTTATCACAATGGCAGCACAATCCTAACACAATCCTAACTCTTGTCCCTGGCCTGAGCAGTGTTAAAGAGGCAGCTTAGATTTGTACCAATGAAATTGCAGACAGATCCTAGTAGCCCCAAAGCATTTCTGGGGCATTTCTCAGGGCATGGCAAGGCATTTCTAAGTTGCACCCAAGCCTGCACTTGATGGCAGCATAGGCCATTTGGCCTGCCTGCCTGTTACAGCACACTGTACAATTGCAACCTAAATTTTCTCATCTTTAAATCACTACAGGATTTTCTATAGCCTTCACATACCCAAATACAGTCTGGTATGCATTTGCAGACATGATACTATGAAATGTTTGAAGAAAAGGAGGCTGTCATTGTTGAGGGATGCAGCTCAAGTGGCAAACCTGTATTAGAAGTGACACAGGGAAATACATAAGTTGCTGGCATATAGAAGAGACACTAGAAGTTTTTTTTGCTAATGCTAGAAGACCCCACGCCAAAAAGTGAGAATAGCGACATAATGGGGATACTGGAAAGCTGAAACAATGGAGAGAATTGTTGGGAAGGACAGTTATCTCTGGGTACAAGCTATATAAAAAGATAAAAAGTATTGATATGGTATTGTTGTGTGTGTGTAGTGAAAGGCACCATCCCCTAGAATATAGTAATAGTTTCTCAAACTGTGCATCTGCCACTAACTACTGGGCCATGACGATTTGGGCTGGTTTGCTGAACCGAAATGGCAGATTAGGCTGTGTGCCTCAAGGCTTAAACAAGGTGCCGCTTGGGGGAAGCAGTGCTACCAATCACCATTATAGCTACTTTCCTCAGCATTTACAAATCAGGCAGCCACTTCTAAATTCTCTAAAAAAGTTGAGAAACACTTCCCTAGTTGCCAGTCCATTGTATTTTAATGCTGATATAAGCTGAATACACTTATTGCTGTTACTATTCTTCCAGTGTTCTGCTGCAAGTACTACAGCACAGCTTAACCTAGACTTCTCAAGCTGTGGGTCAGGACCCACTTGGTGGGTCTCACAGAGTCTGCACAGGTGATGGAAAGATTGCCTCAAGGCTTCTAAAAACTCAGATTGCTAATCACTGTCCTGCAAAGAACTGAGCTCCTGCAGTTTGTATGTATGATAAGTCATAGGATTGAGTGAAGGTTGGGTTACATAAGTAATGCTGCAATCCTATTCCTATCTAACTGGAAGTAATCCCAATTGACATAATAGGACTTGTGAGTAGACATGCACATGATTGGGCTCCAAACCTCAATCCTTGAAGTTATACATTAGGGCTGCCTTGTTACAAGAAATTGAATTTTTTAAATAAATAAAATATTACTTGTAATAAAGAAAATTTCTTTCTCTTTGTAAAGCTATGTGAGCCGCACTAGCGTCATTTTGAAAAATGGGTCCCAGGATTAACAAGATTGACAATCACTGGCTTAGGATACTGAGTGAGAGGAAACAAAGGTTTCCTTACCAAAATCGCCCAGACTTAACTTCTCTGTGAGAGTAGTTCACACTCATGGTTCCACATCAGCTCATTGGACTTGACAGCAAAAAATGTAGGGTTTTGTTAATAACAAACCAATGTAGAATTGAGAGAAGACACTTTTATCCAAAAAGAAAGAAAGGCAGCTGGAGGTGCTGTGAGAGGATTCCACCAGGTAAGAAAGAATTTTACTGAGAGATTCTACTCCTCCATTTCCATTGCGAACCCAGACTGCACTCATAACAATTTTCCAGTTCCAGGGTAAAGGCAATGAAACTGAGGTAAGGGAACAAAGATTCCCTCGAGTGCTTCCCAACTGCAGCATACAGAACATGCCCCACAGGCACAGCTACTGTATGCCAGTGTTCAAAAGTTGCTTAGGATTGCACCCCTAGTCATCTTGATGGTAAGTGAAAGTGTAAACTAAAGAAGCTTGTTAGAAACTGTTTTATTTTTTATTTTTTTATTTATGTGTTGAACTTTACCTCTGGACTCTGTTTAATTTATCTGTATTTATTTGGGTTTTTGTTTCAATAAATCTTTTCCTTGTTATGAAGTTTGTTTGGTTTGTATGTGTGTGCGCGTGTGTGTTTTAGCCAGAGATAGCAAAAGCCTCTTTCCTTCCCCAACCAGGTCTTCACTCCCAGGTTATTTATCTGTGTGTGGGTGCAGAGGAGCTGAAAGGGGACATCATTTCAGATGCTTCCCCCTCCTTCATTGCTGCTAGCCAACAAGGAGACCCCAGGCTTGGAGAAGGACATGGAGCAACTGAGACTGCATGTTTGTGTGTTTTAATAAGTGACCTATGGGGGAAGGGGAGTGCCATGTTCAGGAAAGAACACCAGGTTCATTCTTAGATGCACTCTGGTGGATTTAATAAAAATACAATAAAATAGAACTTGTGGTCTGATAGCAGACCAACAAATTAATTTAGAGTCCTGGGGCTCTGAGCCTGCCATCCTATCCACACTTTCCTGGGAGGAAGCCCATTGACTCTGATGGGACTGACTCCTGAGGAGACCTGCAGAGGGGCCTCTGAGACTGCCTTTCCATCCACACTTTCCTGGGAGGAAGCCCAGTGGTGGGCACCAGCAGGTTCGCACCTACTCTATAGAACCGGTTCTTAACAAGAGATAGTACATATAAAGTTTAAAAATAGCCATTTAAAAGTGGCTGCCAGATGGACAGAGAACCGGTTCTTAATTTCTTTGAAGCCCATCACTGAGGAAGCCCATTGACTCTGATGGGACTGACTCCTGAGGAGACCTGCAAGGGGGGGCTGTGAGACTGCCTTTCCATCCACACTTTCCTGGGAGGAAGCCCACTGACTCTGATGGGACTGACTCCTGAGGAGACCTGCAGGGGGCCTCTGAGACTGCCTTTCCATCCACACTTTCCTGGGAGGAAGCCCATTGACTCTGATGGGACTGACTCCTGAGGAGACCTGCAAGGGGGGGGGGCTGTGGGACTGCCTTTCCATCCACACTTTCCCGGGAGGAAGCCCATTGACTCTGATGGGACTGACTCCTGAGGAGACCTGCAAAGGGGGGGGGGGGGGCTCTGAGACTGCCTTTCCATCCACACTTTTCTGGGAGGAACTCCACTGACTCTGATGGGACTGACTCCTGAGGAGACCTGCAGAGGGGGGGGCTCTGAGGCTGCCTTCCCTCCATGCTCTTCTGGGAGGAACCCCCTTGACTCTGATGGGACTGACTCCTGAGGAGACCTGCAGAGGAGGGGCTCTGAGGCTGCCTTCCCGCCACGCTTTCCTGGGAGGAAGCCCATTGACTCTGAGGGGACTGACTCCTGAGGAGACCTGCAGAGGAGGGGCTCTGAGGCTGCCTTCCCTCCACCCTCTCCTGGGAGGAACCCCCTTGACTCTGAGGGGACTGACTCCTGAGGAGACCTGCAGAGGAGGGGCTCTGAGGCTGCCTTTCCCTCCACCCTCTCCTGGGAGGAAGCCCATTGACTCTGAGGGGACTGACTCCTGAGGAGACCTGCAGAGGAGGGGCTCTGAGGCTGCCTTTCCCTCCACCCTCTCCTGGGAGGAACCCCCTTGACTCTGATGGGACTGACTCCTGAGGAGACCTGCAGAGGAGGGGCTCTGAGGCTGCCTTCCCTCCACCCTCTCCTGGGAGGAAGCCCATTGACTCTGAGGGGACCTTCATTGGAGGTGGGGTCCAACTGACAGGACCAAAGCAGGGCCAATGCAGTCTCCACTCCTGAGTTCTGCTCTCAGTGGGAGCTTCTAGTTCTGCGTTCCCTCCTTTGTCCTCTGTGGGGCTCTCAGAGGAAACATTGAGTTCTGTCCCCGCCCACCTCTGAGCGTTCCTTTGCCAGCCTCTGCTGCCCTCATCCAAAATGGCGCCTCCTGCTTCCCCAGGCAGGGACAATGAGGAGGGCCAGGACTCTGCCGTCAGTTCTCTGGGGCGCTTCTATGTGCCGGAAGTCGGTCTCTTCCCCTCCTCCGCCTGCTGTGGATGCGGCTGTTGAGGAAGCGAAGAGCGCAGAGTGGAAGGGCAGCCGGGCCCCTTCCCACCCCCTCCAGGGGCAGCAGGTGAGCGAGCAAGGCAGGGAGGGGAGAAAATGGCGCCCCCTCCTGGGGTCTCCCTGTCAGCCACCCAGGGGTTGTCCAGGGTTGGCACCTCTGGGGGGTGGCAGGGTTGCCACTATGGCTGGGGGTGCACAAAGGTTGGCTGCCTTGTTAGGTATTAGGCTTGGTCACTTGGGGGGCTGCCCCTTTGCTTATTACTAGGGTTGCCTTGGTGCTGGGAGAGGGGGGGACTAAGGGGGAAGAATGTGCCCCCCTGAATGTAAACAAGGGGTTAAACCCCCTCTGCTGTCCTTAGAAGCCCCCCTCCCCATGGCTGCCCCATAACCTTGGGGAAGGTGGGGGCAGCCTGTTAGTACTTCCCTATTAGTACTCAGGGCACCTTCAGTGACCTCCCCCCACTTGTGTGGTGTCAGAAGCTGCTGCAGATTGAAGCCCCCTTCCCCATAAGTGTGGAGTGGGTGAGTAGGAGGTTGTAGCAGGGGTGAAGAAAGGAAAAATAAATTTAAACTGAAGCCCTAAATCCATGAAACTTAAAAGGTGACTGTCAGCCCTATCTATCTATCTATCTATCTATCTATCTATCTATCTATCTATCTATCTATCTATCTATCTATCTATCTATCTATCTATCTATCTATCTATCTATCTATCTATCTATCTATCTATCTATCTATCTATCTATCTATCTATCTATCTATCTATCTATCTATCTATCTATCTATCTATCTATCTATCTATCTATCAATCATCTGTATTTATGTTCTACCTACCTACCTACAGCATTTATATACCACCTTTCAACAAAAAGTTCACAGAGAAAATGAAATCACCAAAGGCTTGATCCTACACAAAAGTAAGCAACATGAGAGTCAATGTGACTTACTCCTAGGAAAGCAAGGATGGCACTGCAGCCTGTGACACGGAAGGGTGTATCTCTGCTGCTTCTGATATATCCAGTCTTTCTATCTTGCATGGGTTACCTTCTTTATCTCTGCGTGTTCATATTGAGGATATTCCTTCTTGTTTTTGATAACATGGGCTCTCACTCAGGGGTCTCTAAAACTTTGGGCAGGATGGCCACAATCTTCTTTCTGATACTGTGTTGGGGGCTGAAAGAAAAAAAACAAATTGGTTTAGATTTCAAATTTGAACAAGTTTACATAAATGAATTTATTAGTGATGGAACTTGTGAATGAATGAATTGAAATCAGTTCATAAACTCATGTCCTAGGGCCGTATGTAGGCTTGCCATGGGCCACATCTGGCCCCAGGGTGGGGTTAGGAGAGCTTGCTCTAGTTCCACAAAACCAATGCCACAATAGTTCTGTTAGTTTTTTTAAAGTGTTCCAAGAAGCCGTTGATTTTGTGTGTGTTGTAATGCCCACTGGTGATATAAATGGGACAAGATGCCATTGATATGCCACGATGTTGTTCTGTCAAGTTGTGCCAAGATGCCATTGACTTTGTGTGTGGTGTAATACCCTCTGGCAGTATAAATGGGCCAGGAACTGTGAGGTTGAGGGCTGTCAAAATGGAGGAGCTTTTTTTGTAGGAGTAGGTAAATCTAATATTTAGAAATAAAGATGTGATGGATTACCCAGCAGAGGTTTGTGATTGTTTATTCATAACCTACCTTTCTCATGCCAGCATGGCTTACAAAGCTTTTATCCTTTTGTCCTCACAACAACCCTGTGAGGTAGGCGAGGCTGAGAGTGACTGGCCCAAAGTCATCCAGGAAGCTTCATGGCTTTGTTGGGATTTGAACTTTGAGCTCCCAACTGTTCAACTCCCTAAAGTAACACTACACCTTCCTGGCTCTCAACAATGTCTGGTATCAAGGTGAGCAGGAGATCTTTCAGCTTGGAATGACTAAAGGTAGCATGTATTTTTAAGCTCTCAATTTATCTGCCCAGATAATTCTGGTTAAATAACACCAAGAAAGAAAGAATAATCTGTTTTTTTTCTGAATGTCATTACAGTTCTGTCATCCCCCAAATCACTGCCTTTGTAAGATAAGACAAAAGGTTTCCTCTAGACAAATATAAATAAATGCTTATTGGCATCTTGAAATTTTGCATTTCATTTTTATTTATTTTGCATTTCAGAGCTACATCATTCAATCAAGAAGTTAGTGGCTATTGTGTAAGAGGGGAAATCTGAAAATATACTGTGTTTACAAGTTGTATTTACAGGGGGCTCCATCTGTTATGCCCACCAATTTTGATTCTATCAAAGTAGGGTTACTGTACTTTTATTAAGACCAAGGATCTCCAAACATTTTGGCCATAGGGCAGCCTCGAATATTTGGCATGATGCTGATGGCCAGAAAAATAAATAAATTTTACATATAAAATTTAGATGAATACATTAGAGATGGAAATTGAATGAATGGGCTCCCAGTTCCAGGATTTCTCCAAGCACCAACACACACTGCAGGGATAATGGACAATCAAATGGATTCCTATTCCCCCAACTTACAAGAAGCTTGCTTACATGTATAGGAGTAAATAACTCTGAAACAGCACATCACAGGGAGCACCTAGGACATGTTCTGAGTGCTGTGAAGGCCTCTCCAACCCTCAGAAAGCCTAAGAAAGCAAAAAAGTTACTTCTGGTTTTTTTGGGAAAAGTGATATTGTTAGATCTTTAGAAGGCATTCTGAGTTATGACCTCCCAGACCTTCAGTACACCCATCATATTCAGTCCAGCTCCTGTCACATTCAGTCAATGGCCCAGAGGCTTGCAGGAGATCAGATATTTGTCACAGCCAGTTAGAAGCTCATCATGGGCCTCATTTCACATCTAGGCCAGGGTTTAAAGACCCCTGATCTTTTCCAAAATATCAGAAAATAGCTAGTTATGTTTAACATTCAGCAGACGCAGTTGTTCAATAAGACCTTTTGAGGAGACGACGAAAGGGAAAGAAAGTCATCTGACTTCTGAAGGGAAGAGGTCTGTGAGAAGTGTTTGTATGTCTTGGATACAGAGAGAGCTGTTTCTGTTGTCTTCCGAGCTAGATAGAGAAGCTAAACTTGTTTAGTGCAATCTCTAGGGATAGAGAAACTTGTGCAATCTCTAGGGATAGTTAGAGGTTTCAACATACGCTCCAGGGATAAATCCGCATGTGATTATGTAGGTTGTTGCAAAAGCAAATGAACACCAACAAGCTCTTTAACAAAAACATATTCTAAATTAAAAGTATTACTGTATTGCTATGAGATTGATTGATGGATTAATTTAGAGTATTTTTATTCTACATTTCTCTCACTGATCTGTGTGCTCAAAGTGGCTAATATAAAATATACACCATGAAAGTACCCATAAAACAACTTGGAAAGAAACATTATTAAAACAATACAGCAATTCCTCTCAAAGTTGCTGGTAAGTTCTTGGGGATTACAATTTAAACAAAACTACTTAAGAAAAAATTTTACTATAGGGTAACTGATATATGTAAAAAAAGAGTTAAGTGTCTACAGCGTATGTCTGGTAACAAAAACGCCACCAAACTTATAAAAATCCCAAATACTTCTAATATAAAACATTGAAACAAATGTGAGCTTTCCAGGTCAAGGAAAACACATACAGACATGGAAAGAATGTACAGACTCCCTATGTGGCCCCAGCCAAGAATCAGGTTTTTTTCCTCAACAACTTTGTAACTATATGAAGAAGGCTGCAATCCTAATCCCCAGTTAGACCGGCATAAGCCCCAGTACAAGTCCCATGCCAGCCTTAGGGTGTCAAAAAAGTGCCTTAAGGCACTTCTGTGTCACTCCTAGGGGAGGGTTAGCCCACTGCACCGACATGCGCTTGCCTCCCTACATCAGCACAGGAATGATGAGACCAATGAATTGTGCTAGCCTAGGTTAGGATTGTATCCTGAATTACTAAGTGAGGGCTTGTGTGTATATAAGAATGTTTTTCTGATCCTTTTTTTCTTAGCTTTCTCCATAAATTTTGGATAATATCTCAGGTAGTGGATTTACTTCCAAAACAAAAAGATAGAAACTGTAGTTTAAAACTGTACTGGCTGTCTTTCTTATTTGTGGCTTTCTGCTTTACTTTTGGCCAGGATGCACAATTAGCTTTCTTCCATGATGGAATCATAGTATCCTAGAGTTGGAAGGGACCCAGTAGGTCATCTAGTCCAACCCCCTGCCTGTAGCAGGAAATCCTCCTAGAGCATCTCCAACAGGACAGGTGCTCATCAAGCCTCTGCTTGAAGATCCCCAGTGAGGGAGAGTCCACCACCTCCCTTGGCAATCTGTTCCACTGCCGAACCGCCCTCACCGTCAGGAATTTTTTCGGATATCCAACCGGAATCTCCTTTCTTGCAGTTTGTACCCATTGATTCTAGTTCTGCCTTTAGAGACAGCTGAGAACAAATGAGCCCCTTTCTCCCTATGACAGCCCTTCAGGTATCTGAAGAGGATAATCATGTCTCCTCTCAGCCTTCTCCAGGCTGAACATCCCAAGTTTCCCCAGCCTTTCTTTGTAGGGCTTCCCTTCCATCCCACTGATCATCCTTGTTACTCTCCTCTGGACTTGCTCCAGTTTGGCTGCATCTTTCTTAAAGTGAGGTGCCCAGAACTGAACACAGTACTCAAGGTGAGGTCAAACAATGCAGAATAAAGAGGAACTAGAACTTCTCATGACTTGGAAGCTACAGTCCTCTTAATGCAGCCTAAAATGGCATTTGTCTTCTTCGCAGACATATCACACTGCTGATTCATGTTCAGCTTGTGATCCACAGCGACTCCAAGGTCTCGCTCAGTTGTTGTGCTGCCAAGCCAAGTATCCCCCATTTTATACCTGTGTTTTTGGCTTTTTGTTGCCTTAGTGCAGAACCTTGTTCTTCTCCCTGTTGAAATTCATTCTATTTGTTACAGCCCAGTATTCCAGTTTGTCCAGAACCTCCTGAAGGTTTTTCCTGTCTTGTGTTGTTTGCTACTCCTCCAAGAAGGATGCCTTTCAGTGCTTCTGGTTTAGGAATCCAACATGAATGGATGATGATGATGATGATGCAGATATACCTTTCATTTCAAGTCTTTATGTGCTCTAGACACTGATTGGAATTTGAACCCTTAGCTTCGACATTCTTAAATCTCACTATTGTGAGATGCCTGCTGCCTTGCACAAAAATGCATATTAATCCCTTAAGATTATTTACTGAGTATTCATTCCTGCTTCTAGAGGAAATGCTGTAAAGAATTTTAAATTAACATCTGTTGGGACTAACTGGGCTCAATTTTCTTTTTTTTTAAAGCCTCTTTGACATTAGGAACCTCCCCAACTCTACCAAACGGCTTGACTGTAGAAGGTAATGGGCTCGGAGAACAGTGCTTTAAAGCGTGATGCACTGGAAGAGCCTCCATTTATGTTACCCTCTGGAGTCTATATTTACCCAGCGGTGCTGCAGCGTGGAAAACTTGCTTCAGTCTTTGTGTACAAGAGAGAAAATGAAGACAATGTTAACAAAGCGGCCAAGGTATTGTATCTGATACATAATCTTTTAGCATCATGATAAGTTTCCTGAACACTTCCTTATAAATGACAAATAATCTTCATTCAACCTGAAAAGGGTTGTTAAAGCAGGAACCAAAACAGACCAGAGGAAAAGCATTTTAATTCACAATTCCTGGAGCATAAACAGCCCTGTTTCTTTTAGGTTTTGCTAATTCAAGTAAAGCTCAAATGCATCAACTCCCAACATGAGCTGTGTTTGAAAATTACCATGGATCAAAAATGCCTTATTGAGCTGATGGTATTAAACAAACATTGAAAAGAGGGACAACATGAAATGGAAAGATGTACCAACATGAAACCAAGATGGTCAATTTGGATTATCTTAAACTTAGAAATCCATAATAAGTAGTTTCAAATTATTATAAACTGGCTTAAAAGCCACACTCCATGCAGACTTTTAAGCCAACTCCTGCAGAGGTTCTTTTGGGCCTCTGGCCCAAAACTGAAGAGACAAATTCATTGTCTCTTGAATTCAAATGGCATGTCTGCCAATTTGGGCCAGACATATATTCCAATTCTGGATGTGCAAGCAACAGATGAAGGGCAGATTTTCAATCCTAGGATTATTCTGATTCCAGAAAGGTATAATATGTCCATGTAGAGCAAGTGTGGCCTGAGTTAGAGGTTTCAGACACACAGACAAAATTCGCTATTTATATAGATAATTTCAGGTGAAATAAACTCAAAAACTTTGAATACATGGAGCACAATCCTAACCCTGTCTACTCTAAAGTAAGCCCCATTGTGTTCAATGGATCTTACTCCCAGGAAAGTGTCTTTAGGATTGCAGCATTCTTCTCTGTAACTATAAGGGAGCAATCCTAACCAATTTATGCCAGCACAACTTTCCTGTCTTTCCATTCCCATGATGGCATGGCGAAGCTGGTGCATGTTTGTGCGTTGCTTAAATCCTCCCCCAGGAGAGGTGCAGAATCAAATGTGCATACCACTTCATAGTACCTTATGGCATTTTTCAACATCCCCAGGCCAGCACAGGACTTGATCCGGCCTAACTGGGGATTAGGATTGCAGCCTCAGGCCCTTAATTCTTTTAGGAGATAAATGCATGAACAGAGGAAACTTATGGTGCATGAACACCAACTATACAAATTTGGTATACTAAATTTGTTTAGCCATAAAACATAGTTCACTGAAAATTTCTGAATGT
This sequence comes from Cryptoblepharus egeriae, assembly GCA_030015325.1. Taxonomy (NCBI): domain Eukaryota; kingdom Metazoa; phylum Chordata; class Lepidosauria; order Squamata; family Scincidae; genus Cryptoblepharus; species Cryptoblepharus egeriae. Next base: position 92,177,138 of record JAREYC010000003.1, on the reverse strand, counting down.
TCTTATATAACAACAAAGGAGAAAACGGATGGTTAGTGAGTTGAAAAGAGAGGGCAAGACCATTCAAATTTACAGGCACATACCGGTAATTTGACAAACCTTCAGGTTCTGTGTTTTCAGACATTATTCAGGCTACTGAGGTTACTTGATCAGACAACCACAGAGAAGCTTGTTACCTTTAAAGGATCAGATGTGGCAGACAGCCTTGAATCTTTTCCCATTCCCTCCCCAGCCATGTTATCCTTCTTCTCTGAGCTGATGTAATTAACTCCCATAGTTTCCAAATTGTGGCTTGCTGCTACACAGCAACTGAAGTATATAAAGAACCATTTGTTCTTACATTCAGGTGCTCGGAGGTGACAAACTAGATGGAAAGAGCTAGAATCTGGACTGATGGAAGGAACCAGTGCTCTGTGCAAAAGCATAGTTGCTGAGTAGACAAGCACCCCGGGCAAGCATAGTGTCAGCAGAGGCATGTGTCCACTCAGCTGTTGTTCATTTGCTGTTGCTTGTAGCATCTTCTGGCTACAGTCCTTGAATATAATGGCAAGCTATATAAGTGGCAGCTATATAATATAATGGCAGCTATATAAGTGCAGCCTCCAAAATTTTTGGCAGGAGGGCCACATCATCTCTCTGTGTTGGGGGGCCAGAAAACTAATTTACATTTCAAATTTGAATACATTTACATAAATTTATATATAAGAATGTATTGGAGTGGATTACAAAGGCCTGCCCAAGAGCTGGATCTTGCCCAAGAGCTGGATCTTGCAGGGGACCACATTGAGGCTCGCCGAGGGCAGCATCTCCAGGGTTTGGAGACCCCTGCACTAGAAACAAACACTTCAGCCAAAACATTCTAATGAAGGTTTCATTCAAATTACAAAGAAACATATAAAAACTGTCTTCCTGCTGTTTTCACTTTTGGATGTGTCATTTGTAGGTAGAGGCTTCATACTAAGTGGTTTTTATCTTGCATTTTGAAAGCACCTGAAAACCTTACGCCACCCTTGCCTTCTGCGCTTCCTTTCTTGTACTGTGGAAACAGATGGAATCCACTTGGTTACAGATCGTGTGCAGCCACTGGAAAAGGTCCTGGAGACCCTCTCTTCTTCAGAGATATGTGCTGGAATTTATGATGTTTTGCAGGCTCTTGTCTTCCTTCATGATAGGGTGAGTTATCTTCCTCTAGATCCAGGAATGGAGGTGAATGTTTAATAAACTTAGGTCCTTTATGTGGAGCAATATTGTTCTGTCTTGTTCTGTCTTGCTAATTACAACAAATTAGATTGGTAAAATCAAATACTGTATATGAAATTGCTTTTTATTACTACTTTTATCTGATAGTGTGGTGTCATAATGAGCTATCATAAGAAAGTGAAATTTAATACTTTTTTATTCTGAGCACACATTTTTGGTAAGGAAATTTCTTTATACAGATCTGTTACTTTTTCTTAGACTGATTATATTTACATGTCCTTTTCTGAACTTGACAACCTATTTTGAACTTTTAATAAGTTGAATTATAGGCTGGGGTGGAACAGTTAGAAGGGGGAAGTTGAGATATATGGGGAAGATTATGGGGAAGATTATGAGAGAATTTTGAAGAACCAAAGAGTGGCAATAATGAGTGGTAATAATGGCATTTAAATGGTGAACTCCTTGAGATGGTAAATGTTTTCAGTAATATATATTAAACCCATTTTAAGGGTTTGCTGAGATGGATGGTTGTGATAACTGTCTGACCCTAGGCTCCTCAAGCAAATGAAGTAGTTTAGTTGCAGAACAAATGAAGTTGCCCATCAGAATATACAACCAGGATCATGGACCATGTGCCTTCTGAACATATTTTTTCCCCAGATGGTTAGAAGGCAAGCGATCTCTGACACAACTGTAGATAAGTATTGGTATCTCCCCCAAGTACTGTTTTTTAAAAACCATGGACAGGAAGCACCTTGAGACAGCATTTGCCAGTTGAATCAAAGTTTATTAAATACAGGTCTAAGCAAGAAAATTAGTAATTATAAAAGCCATCAAGCTAGATCATTATTAAAACCAGTCAGTGATACAAGGTAAAAGCCATTCTATGGTATTTACAATTCAAGTCACAAATCCCTAATCATTCTCATACATGCTTACTATCACTCCAAGGACTCAATCCTAACCAGTTTAGGCTTCCATAACTCACTTGGCATATCTTCTGATGGAGATGTGGGGATGCCATCATATGCATGTGCAGTGACCTAACCCTCCCCCCCTCAAGGTGTGTGGCAGAAGTGCCTTACAGCACTTTGGTGACCCCTCTTGTCAGCATAGGACTAATGCTGGGGCTTAAGCCGGCCTAACTGGAGCTTAGGATTGCAGCCTCATTCATTTGACAGGTACAATGCTGGAAAAAAAAAACATGCAACTTAGGAGAATACATGATGGCAGAGCTTTCTCTCTCTCTCTCTCTCTCTCTCTCTCACCCCCTGCCCCAGCTGGAAAGAATCCACTGAGAGGTATTGCCCAGTCTTGAATGGGAATCAGTGTAAAAGTGGAGACTTCAGTTTGGGTTCACTGTCCCCTTGGGGAAGTTGCTTCTGGAAGTACTTGCCTTCTGGGATGACTCTTCTATCCTGTTTTTTCCTGAAATAAATTTCCATCTTGGCTAGTCTGAGTTGGCACATCCTTGGGATAGACAAGCAGGCTTCTTTGTGGGACAGGATACACTGGCTCTATGTTGCATCTGGTTTTGATGCAACATATAGGATCCACTGTACTTTCCAGCTTTTGCTACTTTCTTTTCTCATTGCTTTGAGTTCTGATGAGCAAAGTTTCTGTTGATCAGAGGGCTACTAAGTTAGTCTGTTCATGTTCTTCTGCTGTTAGCCTTTAATCTTCTCTGTTCAACCAGCAGATCATTTGCACTTTTATTTCCTTTTGACTCTCTAATTAGTAGTGGTTCCCAAACCTTTTAACACTGGAACCCACTTTTTAAAACCCTCTACTAGTACCCACCTAAATTTTTCAGACTTTTTTTAAAAAAAAAAGATCTAGGAAAAAATGTTTCATTTTTTATTATAAATAATAATCAGAAAGAGAACTCTCAAATATTTATTTCCTTATATTTTTATTTGCCTGCAGACTGTAGGAGTGGGGATTCTCGTAGGGTGATTAGCAATTATAGTGTCTGATTTTTGAATAGCCTCAGGGTTTGAGGCATTTAGGCTGCAATCTTAAGCACACTTTCCTGGGAATAAGTGTTATTGAATGCAATTGGACTTAGGGCAAAATCCATAGCAGTTACGGGTCCACGCAGTTACGTCACCCTCTAGCGTTATCGTATGGAAAGTTATCTTAACTGCTCCAGAGCAAGGGGCTTAATTTAGGATATACGCCATACTTCTGAGTAAATATGCTTACACTTGCACTGTTAGTTATCTGACCTTTCCCTTTAGTGACCACCAAAAATCATGCGGCAACCCACCAGTGTGTCCTGACCCAGTTTGGGAACCATAGCTTTAAAGATAGGTGGGGCAGAGGGGAAGAAAAGAATTAAATGCAACATAAATGCATAAAAAGCAGCAGCATAAGCTATAACATAGTTTTAAAAATCTGAGGCTGTTTTTTTTAAAGGAAATGTTGGGGCTTTTGGTTGTGATAGAACTGGGATAGGGTTTTTTTTAGTGCAATCCACTGTATAAAATTCTCTATGGTATCTCTAGCTGTGTGGTTTAGATGTTTATTTTACATGAGTTTTTATCTTGAACAAAAGATGGCAGATCTTGAGATAGTCATAAATCTCTTTGCCGATATAGGTGTGCCAGGAATAATCTGAATTGTACTATTGAAACTTAGTCTGGCCTAAAGCTCCCCTCTTGCCAATTTCTTTCTTATGGCGTATAAAACTCCTCTGTGGTTTTGGCAGCTCTCCTTCAGAGTCTCATGATGCCTAATTAGTACAGTACTAACAAGAATCTTATGCCTAATCTATTCCCATCCTTATTGTATTTTTTCTCTTTGAAAAATTTATATTTTAGGGAAACCTAACACACAACAATGTCTGCCTTTCCTCTGTATTTGTAAGTGAGGATGGACACTGGAAACTAGGAGGCATGGAAACAGTCTGCAACCAGAAGGAAGCTACAGCAGAGGTAGAATCAAACAGTCTATTGCCTTTTAGCTCTCCAAGGGAGCATTTCCTACTCCCTGGGTGGTCCTACCTATAGTATTCAATCCCATGGAGTAAACTGTTGCAAGCGTGTGGGCTCATTATCTCAACCCTGTTGCTTTATTTCAAAGTCAGATTTCACTGATTCCTAAATAATGGTATTAAACACAACTGGGAATTAATTATCTATAAGACAGAGGACAATTGCTTCTCATAGGCAGCAGTAGCCAATCGCTTAGTAATGCTACTATTTCAGGTAATCCTTATATTCTGTCCAGATTTGGCTCTGGATTCTGCAGTTTTCTATAGCTGTACCTTCCTTTGTTGAATATATCACTTTAACAAGTGTTAAAGGAGCATAACGATCTGTGGGCCTTGAATGCAAACCAGCCAAACAAGTATTATGTATGTTATGCCAACTATGCAGCAATCCATATGCTGGGAACTGAAGACCTTGTGTGTAATCAGGAACTGTGGATGAAGAAGTACATAATTGTAAATTAGAGGGACAGGAAGGATAAATGTGAGCTGTTAAGTGTGAATAGAAGAAATATATTATATTATAATAGAGTATAATATATTATATTCTATATATAAAAAGAAATACAGAAGTATACTGTGCAGTAGCTGCAGTTGTGAGTGGCACAGTGTGTTTGTGAGATAGAATAGAGTGAGATTGTGGGTAAGGTGCAATGAGATAGCATCAAGGTGGCATGTGTTTATTGGTGGGGATATAGCTGGATGACTATAATGGAAAGTGAAAGGGATAGTGGCTATTGGTTTCCCTTGTTCTTAGGTGCAAACTGCTTCTTGTAGACTTTTCACACTATTCAGTAAAGAACAGATGACCTGATTCAGTATTACATTGTTGCAGAAGTCCAGAGTGCTAAAGAGCTCAGTTTGAAACTCTGGACTTGCCACTCTGGATTGTTAGGGAATGGCTGGTGCCTTCCTTCCAAGAGTAAGTCAGGGAAAGGAAAGATGGGGCTGCTGTTATCCGTGACTGGTTTTCAGGCATGTAGCTGGGTTGATGGAATAGACAAATATGAACACGTGAAGGCTTTTGCTTTGCATATAGTATTGCTGAGTACTGCCATGCCAGGCTTTCTTTGACTAAAATGTTTATCTTTGTAGTTCCTGCAAAGTATTGAGCCAATACGAGAGAAGATGGGCATTCCACCTGAAGAACAGGTAAATTTATCTATTGTTCATGCTTGACTTCTTCCATGGCAGAACTGAAAATGCAGAATGGTGCTAGGAATTGTGTAAAACTCAGGGCGCGCTCCTAACCAATTAAGAACAACACACTCATCTCCTTGTTCTTTCGGTGGCGTAGGGAGGGTAGTGCTTGTCTGTGCACTGGCCTAAACCCTTCTCCTGGAGGGTTGCACTTTTACTCCCAGCTGTATTGCACTTTTGCAACACTCCCAGGTCAGCATGTACTTGTGCTGGCCTAACCAGGGGTGAGGATTGAGCTGTCAGGCATTCTAGAGAATGTGTGGCAAAATTTAAAAGAAGCCTTTTCCATTCTGACCTTATGTACTTTACCTAGGGATTGTAAAGAATACCTAGGTATTCTGTAGAATGCCTACCCTTTTATGGCAGCATACAATAGACACTTTATCACCAAATTTAAGCCTAAAAATTTATTAATGAACTAGCAGAATTTACCTGTTGTTGCAGGAGTAAAATTTCAAGAGTATTTGTGGGCTGGGCAATGGCAGGCAATGCCGAGCATAGGCACTGGCACTGGGTGATGGGCACTGGGTAGCTACAGGCACTGGAGAGTACCAGGGTTAGTGGCAGGCAGCAGCAGGCACCATACATCACTACCAGGCATCAGTGGGCAGTGGGCATCCTTACTAGGGTGTGCGCATAACCAAGCATTAGCAGGCACCAGTGGGCATTGCTAGGCACCACCAGACATCACTAGGCAACAGGCACAGGGAACCACCAGGCAGCTCTCACACTTCCTGCCAGGCGCCAGGCAACACTGGGTACCTTATTTAAATGATTTATACCCCACATTTCCTAAGCCAAAACAAATGCCCAAGTAGCTTACAAAGTTCTTTCCTTCCTGCTTTCCTCACAGTAACACTGTGTGGTAGATAAGGATGAGAGTGAGTGACTGGCCCAAGTTCATCCAGGAAGTTTCCTAGCCAAGGACAGATTTGAACCATGGATCTTCAAAGTTTCAGTCCAACTCCCTAACCAATACCAGTGGTTCTTAAAGTGGGGATCCAGATCCCTTTGGGGGGTTGCAACTTCATTTCAGGGAGTCACATAAAGCGGGATGCCTCCATCTTGGAATCTGGCACTGGACGATACCATATTGGCTTTCATGGGAGCAAATCTCATTGAACACAATGGGACTTACTTCTGAGTATATACAGAGAAGCTCTGGCATCACAGTTATGCCACTTCCTGTTTGATGTCCCTTCTGGCCATGACATCATTTCCAGGAGGTCCAATACTGATTGTCCTTCTCAGAAGGGGAGAAATGTGAGAACTTTAGTCTTAAGAATATTGATTGCCTCTAGATTTTTGCATTGAGCTTCAAACTTGGCAACCCATTGAGTCAGCTGGCATTTTCAGCCCATTAAGTCTACTGGCATTAAGTCAGCAAGTATATTTATGCTACCTAAGACTGCAATCCAAAAGTCACTTTCCTGGAAATTAGACTCATTGAACACAATGTGACTTACTTTTGAGTAGACAGGGTTAAGATTGTGCTCTAAGTTAGTTTTCTGAGGCTTGCTTCTTGTTTCCCATAAATGACCTTTTACAAGAAAAGAATCTATTTATATGGCACACCTACGCCAGCCTACCTCAGGATATGGCACAACTACACCAGCCTAGTGAGCATCTGCCCTTGTTCTGTTGCAGCTAGGCCTGCTTAGAAGTCTCCTAGCCCTGTGGATTTGGCCTGTCTGGCATGGGAGTCCCTGCCAGTAGCTACACTACTGCCAGCATAGCTAGGACCTTGGAGCAGAGAGGGGGCAGAACAGAAGTGCTCCAGGACAACATCTGAGCCATGTCCTTCCGTCCTGGAGGGTTCACCTGCTGGCTGCCTGTGTGCACCTCCAGGAAGGTGCTGCAGAGGACAGTTCCCCTCGAAGCATCCAGGCTGGGGCCTCATCTGAGCATGGGAGATGAATACCCACAATCCCACAGAGCAAGAAAGAGAGATACATACCACTTGTATTGAAAGACATTGCTTGTTTATCAAGTTAAAATTTATTAGAAATGTTTGCTTGTCTTGCAGAACACTCTCAATCCAAGTTACTCTCAATTAAGGTTTTACTGTACATGGTTTTTACATGGGTCCACCAATTCAAAGTATTACCAGAAGTAACTGTTGATGATGTCCTTGCTGTGTTTGGGAGGCCAGATACAATGTTACAAACACCGGTGGACAGGAAGTCTTTTGGAAGTATGGAAAAGTATGCTTTGAAGCTGTGCTTACTAACCTGAGCCTCCTCCTGTTACTTGTGTAATGTTCTGATCTTGCTTCTGGGTAACAGGTTTTCCAGGGGTCCTGGAAGTACCACGAAGCAGTACCACTAGTGTTATCCATATCATTGGTTGAGAAACACTGGACTAGATAGTGAAAAGCATGGATGCTGCCCATCAGGAAGTTCTGCACAAATACTTTGTAAATCCATACTCGGTTCATTTTCATGTGGCTTGCACAGACGTATTTCCTGATGGCCTGAGACTGATGTGCTCTAGTGCTTTTCTCTCTCACACACAGACACACCTCTTATACAGTGTACAAAGTGTATAGAAGTACATTTGTGTTTCAAACCTGTTGAGCACCAATGATTTTTACCAATATATCTTCTACACCTGAAGTAACTGATTAGAATCTCAAGGAACATTGTGTTTGACACCAAAAGCAGTTTGTATAAATTGGCATCATTATTCTGTATATACTTCCTTGAAAGCACATCTCTTTGATTTCATGTCTTCTCAAGTAAGTACTGCCAAATCAGTGTTCTTTAAGTTATGCAGAAGTGGAATTTGAGTTCTAAGAAAACATGTCTTAATGTCAGACTGCAAGGCATGAAGTATTATTAAGATTATGTATTTTATTTGTTTGTAATTTTTAAAGATCTTTACTTAGATTACTGTATAGAACATCTCTAGAATAGAAGATGAAGAGTATCTGAAGATGACTGAACCAGTCCTTCTGTTATTATTCTAGTCTGCAGACTTCCAACTTCTTCCTGAGGGGCAGGGCCATTGCCGGGATGCCTATTCATTTGGTGTAATGGTTGAAAACCTGTTGACTTACATAAATGAAGGAGGTAAGAGTCCTTCAAAGCAGTTTCAGGTTTTCCCTGAATCTGTTAAGGAGCTGCTTGTGTTAGGAAAACAAACATAATGTCTATTCCAGCTTAATGGTTCATTTCCCCCCCTTGTATTTTAGTCTTTGATTCTAGAGAAGGGATATTCTGTTTTCATAATCCTCCAGAATTCTTGACCAATGCTGGGTTGTGTTCATTTACAAAATTATAAATTACATCTAGCCAAACTTGAAGCCAGCAAATGGCTTTCTTTTAAACCCAGCAAATGGCTTTCTTTTAAACCCAGCAAATGACTTTGAGGCTCTTTAATTTTACTAGACTCCTCCACGATTCATGGTGGAGAGCTAGAGCAACAACTAACTTAAACTTGGAAATCATCCAGTATCGGATTTTGTAGCTTACTGTTTGAGATAACTGTTGCGCACCATAAGCATATGCAGAACATGGAGGGACAGCAATTCAAACTTCTACCATGTTTGCTGAGTTGGTGTGCAGTAATGCTTGCCTTCAGCATTAAAAGCCCTGGAATTATTATTATTATTTTGCTCAGAACCCTCCCCATTAGGTGGAGACGTCAGAAAGTAAAGAGCCTGAAAATGCCTGATGGGAACAAACAGTAATCCCATAGTGCTCTCTCACCTTCAGTATCCTTGGTGGAGGGGTTGTATTTCACCAGCGGGTCCGTGATCCCAAAACTGTCATTTGCAGTTAGCGATTATATAGCCTTAAAAGTCTGCACAGTTCTGAGATGTTATAGTTTGAGAGAATATGTGGTTAGAGGTCCATGTCGGGATTGGCAAAGGATATAAACTAAAGCTGTTCCCTGATTCTTGTGTGAGCCGTAGGAAGCTTGCCCATCATTAACAGCAATTATCCAAATGTTCTCACCAGCATACATTGGATAAGAGATTTGTATCAGCGGCAAGACAATCTAGAGAGTGGTCCTCAACCCATTTATGCCTGAGTACAAATGGAGCGCAATGGAGCACAAATGGGTTAATTTACAGTTGAACCAATCTTTGCAAAAAGATTGTAAATCTGCCTCATTATTTCTATGTGTCTTAATTCAGGGGTTTTGAGCATAAGGCCAACCCACAGAAGCCTGTTCTCTATCGCACATAATAACTGGGCTCTCCAGCATCACCATGAGCTGCTAAGCTGTAAAGTGGCACATTGGCAAAAGTGGCATAGCTGAAAAGGTAATGCAGGGAAAGCCCAGTTCTGCAGCTTCTCTCACCTGCTAAGCAGTGACGTGATACCAAAGCAGAAGAGGTGCGGCTAAGAGGGTGGCCTGTCTAATGTGCTCTCTTGAAAATATCACGATTTGTTTACAAGTATGCACTTATATCTGTAGCAGGTTCTGTTCCAGAAAACAGTTGTGTTTTCTCCCTACCTTGGAAGCATTGTTTCTAAGTTTAAGGCATTTCAAAATGAATCTTTCTGCTCCACTCTTTTTATTTTATAATCCTTTAAGCTCCCAAACCTTGACATTTTTTAATCTCAGTTGCTAGAACGGATTTAACTGCTAAGTGGTGTATTTCAGTTTCAGAGGATGTTCTCTCCAGCTTTCAGAACACCATACGTTCTACTCTGCTCCATCCAGACCCCAAGTGCCGCTCTCCACTATCAAGTTTACTGTCCCATGAATTCTTCAAGTGAGCAGAGATGGAATTTATGCCTTTTTCTTGTTTTCTATGCTTTGTTTTTACTATTTTTTGAAGAAAAAATGCTTATAAATATTGTAAATATATAAGAATAAGAAACTTTAAAGCTTTTTAAAAATTTACCCATATGAAGTTCAGAGATCAATATAAAATTTATTGAGTCTAGGTGGAAGGAGTTTACAGCTTAGGGCTTGTTTTTGTAACGAGAGTTCTCCATTAACTTCCACTGTTTATAGAATAGTGAGGTGCTGAACAGCCTGCTGTGAATGCCTTTTCTCCAAATTTTAGGATGTGAAACATGGGATTAGAATCAAGCCCTTCAGGTGTTCTGATGCTAGAGGATCTCATTGACTGGCATCCTTCACACTCAGAAATTGAAATCATTTGGACGTTGAAATCAGAATTCAGAAGTTGAAATCAGAATTCAGGTCGTTGAAATCAATTCAGAAGTTGAAATCAATTATACCAAATCAATTATAGTTGAAATCAATTATACATGATAACCAAAACAGCACTAGAATATCATGAAGACAGTATCATTTCTTCCCCCAATCATCTTTCAGTTATGGCTGGAAAGAGTAATAGCTTTGGCATTATAATTAGCCAAACTTGAAGTTGTTACATCATTCTTTTTGGTGTCTCAAAAATAATTGTAGTTAAAGTGTTCCTGCCTTGTAGGCCAAGAAATTATCTTCCAAAGATAAATGATAAAATGTGCAGTGCCCAAATGAAAGCCACACCAAACACTTACCTGGTCTACAGAATCCACGAAATAAGTCTTTAGAATGGTGCTTCTCAGGGGTGGGTCAAGGCCAAATCATTTTGGAGAAGAAAGATTACAATAAAGCCTGCATTTGTTGATTTGTACAGAAGCCACTAGTTTAACCTTGCCTTACTGTAAGAATAGCACCAAGAAGTGATATTTCCAAAGTACATTGAACCCAACTCACCTAGGGCTTTATGGACTAAAGCCATCAAACTGAATTGTTCTTGGAATCAGTATAGGAATGTAGTGCATTAGATGTGCCATCATAATAATATGAAACAAAGAGCACAATCCCAACCATGTCTACTCAAAAGTAAGCCCCATTGTGTTCAGTGGGTCTTACTCCCAAGGAAAGTGTCTTTAGGACTGCAGCCATTGTCAAGAGTCATCTTCTACTGCACAAAGTGTAACCTCAGAACAAATTTTATCAGGGTTATGTTTCCCTTTAAAATCCCAGTTTATTCTAAGTATCACTTAAGTGTGCACATTTGCATCAATCCACTGTGAGCCTTCTGTGTGCCACATTCTGGAGTTAATGGAACTTTATAGGCAGCTTTCAATGTATTTGAAGGTTAAATTCCTAGAAAATGGCACACATATTAAATGTGTCACAAAAAACCAGCTTTCCAGTGAGATTAGGGAATCGTTTGAGTGCACAGTTTGATGCGTGATTATGGCTACTGGAACAATGTGGCTCAGAAGTCTGGGCAATTTGGTGCTGGGAGATCGTAGTATGAATTTTCTAAAACCCCCACCTCTCCTCAAAGCTGTGTCTGCCTGTCAGACAAAACTGGACAGTAAAGCTCACCAGCAATGGAAAGAGAAATACATTACTGTAGCAGCTCTGAAGGCAGTTATGACAGCCGGAGGTCCAAAGAGCTGAGTCAGAGCCCTCCAAGATTCAAGCAGGCGAGTGAGAGGTTTCACAGCTTTGTGGAGGGGATGAAGGTAGAAGAGGAAAACTCATTATTGGCATTCAAGAGCAACACCCCTTCCCCCCCCCAAAAAAAAAACACTAATGGAGCATCCATGCTATCTGAGTCTGGATCTCTCTAGGTTCAGGTTGGCCAGAAGTTTGTCTCTCCTCCAGTGCATTTTAGAATCTCCCTTCAGTCGCAAAATGAGTAATAGTTACCAACCATCAAGCTGTTTACTGGACTTCAGAGGAAGCTGTTCATGTGACCTTTGCACTTATCCTAATTCTGCTGTTTCAAAAAGATGCCTGCGCAATCCACACTTCTGGTATTAATTTTTCAATGATGCTTTTTTTCAAAATTGGCAAAACTTGGTAAATCGAGTTCTACCAGTATTTTGTATTCTCTTTGTGGATACTGATATTCATTCTGCTAAATTTTGTTATCTATAACCCTTATTTTTTTTTTCCTTCCAGAAATGATTTTCTGGAAGTTGTGAGCTTTCTGAATAGTTTAACCCTGAAAACAGAAGAGGAAAAAACTGAATTTTTCAAGTAAGTGAAAAATGTAGACTCCTAAATGTGTGGCAGAGTTTCAATTTATTACTAGATGAACCGGTCCTGTTTCAAATGTTTTTAATGAGAATTTTATGTGATAAAGATGGCATTACTATGTGTTTTGGTTTTATTGCATAAATTAAAGAGAAAACTTTGAGTCACAAACTTCAATTAAATACCATGCTAACTTTGTGTCAAAGGACTTTGTGCTTTTGTGTCAGTTATCAGAAGAGTACCACTTTGCAGAACATTATCTTTCTATTATCTTTTTTTTGACTAGCAAAAGCATTGCAGGAGTAAAATTCCCCATACGACATCCCCTTACTGCTCATTATCCCTCCATGCGCATCATCCTCCCATGCGCAATATCCCCTCAACCACCCTTGCCCGTATGAAGTGCATAGTGTGTCTGATAGGTTTTTCCCCCTGAAAAAAGCTAGATGGATATGATATAGACATTATACAAAGTCCTTGTTCAAGGTTAAATGGCTTAAGTCTCATGTAAAGAGATTTTGTGGCTATCTTGTTGATGTCATGCTAGCCTGAAAGTTAGCTGTCCCACCAAAATGTGCTTCACTTAAGCAGGATTGAACTAGAGTCAAGTTGTGCCAGAAATGGAAATGGCTCTTGTTCATCAGGAAGAGAAAGAATTTGCTTCTATCTAGAAGAAGAATTTGCTTCTAGGAGCACTAGGCTAACCATGTCTACTCAAAAGTAAACGCCACTGTGTTCAATGGGTCTTACTCCCATGCAAGTGTCTTTAGGATTGCAGCCTAACTGGTTTTTCTAGCAATTCACCATTTTGGAAGTTGGAACGATTATTGTTAAGCTGCAACTTACTTTCCCGTGTGTAACAGAAAATTCAGAAGAAGTGCATGAAATGAAAATTGCTGTGGTAAATGATAGTTCAGGCAGGCTATACGTGGAAGCCACTGAGGTGGTTTGTCGACAACAAGTCTTGCCTGTATGTACACATTTTCCTTCTGTTTATAAAAGATCCTGGTTATATGCAAACCCTGGCTTGCTAAGGGATAGGAGGGGTACACTTTCTGTTGTTTTTCATCTCCAGCTCCTCTTCCTGCCTATATTCCTGAGGTCCTGACCCCATCCTAGGAGCACAGTAGGAAGTGGAAAGGGAGGAAGAAATGGTGCTCTTCCCTTTGGCAGTACAGTATGGCACTTTTACAAGACTGTGTTTGGATACAGCCCAATGCTTTGAATATTGTTGACTTTCAGATATAAAGTGTGGATATAGCAGTGAAGACAATTATTTGTCAGTACAAAAAATACACCAAATTTCTTCTTTAAGCATCGTTTGCTTTTTTAAGCTTCTTGGAAAAACTTCTTTAAGCATCATTTGGTGTGATGCCTGAATTAATGCACTTCAGATTCATAGAATGAGGTTTGGAAAAGCCAGCATTTATGTGTCTTGGGTCCTACTGGAAGCTTTACATGGGGCTACAACACTTCTCGGATGAACCAGAAGAGAATCCTAGATATTTTTTGTGGGTTGTATTTAAGATAGAGCTCCAGAAAAGTTGCAGGGATTAGTAATTTCCAGACCTTCATTTGGAATAGCTCTTGGTGAGCTAGAGATATGGAAGCAAACTAGAACTGTACAAGTAAATGATTCTTTGATATTTTGTGATAGGGAAGAAATGTCAGGTGATGACTTTTCTTTTGCATCAGAATCTGAATTGTAGTAGTTCTGGAAATAAGAGGATTAAAAAGACTGTCAAAGCTTTAAAAGAGTATATTATGACTAAGCCTGTTGGAAGCGGGGGAAAAAAATTTCCAGTGCAGGGAGGCATAGCAAAAATTAGAAGTTACAGTCAGCATTTTAACCTTCAACTAGTAGAAGAAAACAAATAGAAATTGTAATGTGTGAATAGAAAGCCACCTTGAAGAGCTGTGTGTTAGTTAAACACAAACCTAACTTAATCTAGCAGTAACACTAGCTTATATGAGGTATATGATCTCAAAGGTCTTTCAGATGCTGAAAAATAGGAGATGTTCTAAATGGTCATCCGAGGTATGACGGCACTTTCCTGTAATACCACAATAAATTCCCTAGTGGGGGAATTAAGAACTATCCCCTTGTGGCTTTTTGGTGAGGGTTCAAATTATTTTTGTTTTGTCTACCATTTAGATGATGGGTTCATATCTACCTTTTGGGCTCCATAATAGTGTGTTTTGTAATTTGCTTTTTTCCGGTCCAAATTGTTATCCCCCCTAATGGTTTTATTTGGTTTTTATTAGTGATTTTATTGTTTATGGAATGTTGTGCATTTAATACATTCTGAGGGATGAGGAAAAGTCCCACTGCCTCTGCAGGCCTTAGATAGCTATGAAAACCATAAAAATGTCACTTCCAGTGTCCCAAGGGAAACAGAAGTGGTGTTATAGCCTCTCCAGGCCATTCTGAATCCCACAGAGGGGTGGACCCATGATGCCTCTTCCAGCTTCAGAAGAAAACCCTCCAAAGGGAACCAGATTGCAGCTCCAGGTGGAGCCAGGTCTGACTCAATGAGGATCCAGGGTATCTGCGCTGAGCCAGATCCGTGAATGTAAAATCTGTGAATAAACAGGCTCCACCTATGTATTTTCAAGAAAGTGTACAGAGAAAATAAAATGGAAGGTCATCTTCAGAACTAAAGTTCTGACTGGGATTTGGAGGCACTTCCCAGTCTATTCTGCAGTAGAAGAACAGTCTTTGGATGGTTCTGGATGACCTCCATTCCTGAAAAGTGAAAAGTTTCCACTTCCACTTCTTCATCTATAAGTGGGCTTTTCACCTAGATTTATAGCATTTGCGATAAATCTACGCTTGCTTTCTCCTTTAGTTGTGGGGGTTATAGGAATGGAATAGGAAACATTATGGCCTTTTCAAATGGAGTAGCTCACTACCAAGAAATTTTGTAAGACTTTTTGTAAGACTTTTATAAGACTTGCCCACATACAAAGGCAGCGTTGGAAGAGGTGAGCAGGTCCATCCTATAGGGCAAGTGGCTGAGATACCTAAAAGTGATGTGTTGATTTTGAAGATGGTAGAGATAGGATGGGACTCAGCAGTTTTTCTTCACACAGATTCCTGTTGGACCGAGTAGCTGGCTTATCGGAGGAGTTGATTGCTTTGCGATTGGTACCTCTCTTACTCAATCAACTGGTGTTTGCTGAGCCAGTAGCTGTTAAGAGTTTTCTTCCTCATCTTCTGTGGCCAAAGAAAGGTGAACTTTAACTATTGCCTCTCAACAATAAACACACATGCGTTCACTGTGAATTTGAAAGTAGTGGAGGTTGACACCTTCCCACAAAAACATGAGGGGCAGTGGTTGTTCTTACTCACTGCAATTTCCCCTCCTCACTTCTTTCCCTTTCTTTCTTGTAAAGATTAGAGTATTTTCCCCCTCTAGTCTCATGGGCCCAGCAGGTTTTGTAACCACTCAAGTGTACTGTTCTGATTCTCACATTTCCTTCTCCCACCTGACTTCACAGCCCACATACCTCTGTTATACCCCTGCTTTCCAAGTACTGCACCCTTCTTCCACTTCTTCATCTATAGGTGGGCTTTTCAACCAGATAAGCTTTGGAAAGACAGTGATTCCACGCTGGGGGTTTTCATTTGCTTCCAGCTCCAACAAGCCAGTGAAAAGCAGCTACATAATCAAACAACACCGAATCCTGTTTGGTGGCACAGATATATAACTGTCTGTGGTAGCCACTCTGAATTGCTACCAGTTTCAGCTGGAATCATGTTAACGCTCCCATTCTTTTCACCCTAGATAGAGTGGGTGAAACCCAGATCAACGGTCTACTGTCTCCAGCCATATTCCAAGCGCATGTCAGCCCTGTGCTGCTGAAGCTGTTTGAGGTCCATGAAGAGCATGTTCGATTGGTGTTGTTGTCCCACTTAGATGCCTATGGAGAACTGTTTACTCAGAAAGATCTGAAAAACATCATATTGCCACAGGTGAATATGGCCACAGCTGTACATATCAAGAAGGTACAGGTGACCGTCCTGAGGTGCTCATCTCAGTAAAGTCTGTACAGTCTGCACCATTCAAGCTTGCTTCCTACTTTTGTGCAACTAGTGCAGTTGATATGGGTGGGAATCAATATGTCTGACAGGCTTTCCTTATTCTAGGTTTTACTGGGGCTACGAGATACCAGTGACTCTATTGTGGCTGTAACACTGCAAAGCTTAGGAGTGCTGGTCTCTCTGCTCGGACCTGATGTTGTGGTGGGAGGCGACAGGACAAAGATCTTCAAGCGCTCAGCACCAAGTTTCAGTAAACCTACAGACCTTTCCCCAGAAGGTAAGTGCCGTAAAGCACTTCTGTGCCACTCCTGGAAGTGTTAGACCAGCACACACATATGTGCCAGCCTCCCCAAGCCACTGCAGGAATGGGGAGATGAATTTGTGCTGGCCCAAATGGTCAGGATTGCACCCTTATATGCTTCTTCTTTGCAATGTGGTTGAAGGGTCTACTCAGACCTGCTTTTGCCAAATTGCTGGGCAGATCCACAAAGACCTGTGCCACCACATGAAGTCTGGGAATGGGGCCAGGATATTGGTGGCACCCTGTCCATTCCTAGGCACAATCCACCCATTCCTGTCCTCTCCCCACCCCATTTTGCCCCATATGTGCCCCAGTAGCTTATCACCTTCTGTGGACAGCTATGCTCGCAGGGAAAAAAACCAGGGGAAGTTGAGCTTTCAGAACTCACCTGGGAATATGTACTGAAGCTTGTAAACTTACAAAGCAATCCTAACTTACGCTGGAGCAGGAAGGCCAGTTGACCTGTGCTACATTCAGCACAAGTGTGGAGCTGATGGCCATGCTACTGCACACCAAGGGGCAACATCCACCTATCCTGGGTACCACAGCAGCAGCCCCAATGGCTCTACTGGGTTCTCCGGTTCTACAGGTTGGGATCTGACAGATCAGCTGGGTCACAATACTTCCCCTTTTCTCAGCCCTCACAACCACCTTTCCTATTGACCACAGACACTGGAACCCAGCAGTTTCCCCCCAAGGTGGTGCAAATATACTTCAAGGCACATTTGCAACCCTCCTGAGCTGGCGTAAGGGACTTGCACTGGTGTAACAATCTCTGGATTTGCACTCTTAGTGATTTTCTCCTTAAGGGGTGAGAGTTGTTTAGGATGTTCCAAATCAAGGAAAAATATACTGGTTCCCTTTGATAAGAGTGCATTGTATGGTTAATAGTGATGATTACACTCTTTATTATTAACAATTTGAGGGAAGCAAGATGATTCATTTGAGGCCAGCGTATATTGCAAGTATTCTTAAAGAAGTCAAACAGTCTGTAAGACTTTCTATTTCTTACTTCCTTCATACCCAACTGAGTCCTCCACGCATAGGAAATATAGATAAGGTTAAGCAAGTATGCTTTGTGAACCAAAATGCTGAATTCCATTTAGAAGTACAGATACTTTATCTGTTCAGTGGCATTAAAATGGGCCTTTAAAAGCAGAGATAAGTCTCTGCTTTTCAGTATGTATCCTGTGGTACCTCTAATCTTGGGAGCTCTTGCTTTGCTCGGGCTTTGCTCAAAGGAAGAAAGAAATCTTAATCCATTAATCAGTTCGGTTGACTGATTAAAACCACTTTAACTTGTGTATGAATAAAACAAAGACAAGGCTTTCTTCTCTTTGTATGAGAAGGAAATCCTCTTCAAGGATGGTGCCCAGCATTCATGGTTTTGTAAGTACAGTGGTGCCTCACATAACAAGTTTAATTCATTCCAGGAAGCATCCTTGTTATGTGAAACGCTCTTTATGTGAAGTGGATTTTCCCATAGGAAATAATGGAAACTCAGATGAATGGTTCCAGAACCCAAAAAATATTCATATAAAAATATGAACTGCATGTAAAAATGACGACAAAACACTGTAATTGAATTCAAAACATGCATTCAAGGTGCATGATCCTATGAAGTCTACTTAGGCTGCAATCCTAGACGCTTTCCTGGGAGTAAGCCCCATTGAACACAATGGGGCTTACTTCTGGGTAGACATGGTTAAGAGACTGCAATCGAAGACACTTTCAAAGTGTCTCCCCACTTTCTCCTTCTCTCCATCCTGAGCCTCTCTCTCCCCTGCTCCCTTCTGGCTAGCCTTGAGCTGCTTCCCTGTTCTCCACTGCTCTTCTCTCTCTCCGCACAGCAGACACCCGGCCACAGGAGGAACAGCATGGAAGTGTTGCATTCGCTATGGGCAGACGCGCTAGGCAGCCCTGATGCTTTTTACAAGGGCTGCCGGCCAGCGCGTCTGCTCCAACTGTCAATGAGTGTGCTTGTTAAGTGAAGCAACGTTTGTTACGTGAGGCAGAATCCTCGAGAAATTTTTGCTTCTTATGTGGATCACTTGTTAAGTGAGGTACCACTGTTTGTCAATGCTTATAGAGCTGTAGATTTTTAAAATCACTATTACCTTTGATACTGGTTTGATGAAAACATCGCAACTTTCAAAACTGAACTATTAAGATAGTACGTATTGGATGACATTGTCTTGAGTTGTATTCTGACAACCTGCATAGTGACTACTACTATATTCCCTCATATATCCTCCTTTATATTTTTGCAGGCTCCCCCAAACATGCCATAAGCTTCGAGAAAAAGATAATCTATCAGCCGCTGCCGAATTATTCTTCAAGTGTGTTCCTTGCTTGCCCCAGCTCTGGAAATCTGTCCTTTAGTAACAACCATCATGTGCCAAGTCAGGATTCTTGCATAGCCTTAAAGAAAGGTAAACACGGGCTTCTTTATCATAGTAGCTACTAAACTCTCTAAAGCAGCTTTTTCAAACTATGGGTCATTACCCACCAATAGCTTAGATGGCATTTTAGCTCTCTAAGGGGAAAGAATGGTTCTTAAATTCAGGATATACCTTTGAATATGTCACCAAGCATGTATTGTGTGTTTTGCACAGGTGAACCAGATTCTTTGCTGCCCTTAAATGGTGTTCATGATGGATTAAATACATTAAGGAATAGTAGAAACTACCAACATACAGCTGAGAAAACAGCAGAGGAATGGCCAGACTGGAATGAATGTGAAAAGCCTGAGAGAAATGCAACTATCAGTATCAAAAAAAGAGAATTTTGTACCAGCCAGAGTCCCTCCGTTGGCAGTCACAACACGGATGAGAAACCTAGCGATGGTATGACTCACAGCTCCGACTTTAAACTCTCCTCAGGAAACAGCTCCAGTGCTTTAGGGTTTAATGACAGCAGAGAGGTGCCCCTGCATCCAAATATGCTTGAACTTGAAAGAGAATACAGAACTCTCCAATTTAATCCCTCTGTGGAGGCCAGTAATAACAGTTCTAATCACAGAAGCCAGCAGGGTGAACTCTCCAGTCTGCCCAAGGCATCGTTCTCAGAGAAGGCTCCCAAGTTAGAGTCTGGTTTAGGAGAAGAATTCACCATCCAGGTAAAGAGGAAAGAGGGTCATGATACAGAACTGGACTGGTTCGCTGACATGGTCCCCGACATCAAACCATCTTCAGCACTCTTGATTCTACCAGAGCTGAGTTCTCATCCTGTTGTCCAGAAAAACTTAGACACTTTTTCCAGCAGAGTTTATGATGCTCAGGGGACACACTTCTCTTCAAAATTTGCAGCTGCTGAAGTCACAGAGGTAAGAATTTGGCACTCTATGGAGTGTTTTCAATGCCAATACTGTTCAGTTTGCTTTAAACACACCTCGGCAATGATGAGAACTCTGGGCTAAATGGTCCCGTTAGGGTAGCCCTGTTACACTGACCCAAGAGTAAAAGGGACTGAGCTAATGTATGCCGCATTTATTAAACCCACTGCTCTTGGGAACCGTACAAAATGTTCCTTAATAACTCTGAAGAAGTCTTTCAAGAACAGTTGTTTCCACATAGAGCTGGGTACTTATGAAAGATGCTTTTGCGTTAGATGTTCCAATGAGAGGTTTTGAATAAATGTGTTTTTTTGAAAATTGGGGACAAATATGAGCCTGATGCAGCCTCAGAGATCTGAAGCTTCAAAGGGGCTGGGGGAGAGCAGAGGTTTCCTGATTTGTTACGTATTTTCTCCCTTCCAGCCACGAGCAGAGTCTGTATCTCAAACTTGACCTTTGCCTGTTATGGTGTCTATCTTGCCTCAAGCCTAAATATATTACACTGGATTACATTGGAGAGCCCTTTTGTTGTCTTTTAGCCCAATCAGCTTTAAGCTGCAGGACCTTCTGCAAACCTTTGCCTGTGTACAAAGGCCAGGAGCAGGCTGTTTAACGTACAGCAGCCATATACCATTCAGATTGTTCTTGAATAGGCCTGAGTTTGAAAAGGTGAAAGAAATGAAAATGGCAGTATGCTATTTGTTTAATTTCTTTTTGATAGTGTTAAGGTGCAGAAATGCTAACCTAAGAATGTTATAAAATGTGAAAGGAATCCTAACATTTAATACTGTGGATGATCAGCAAGTATGGCATAAGAACCTAAGAGCCTCGACTGCATCAGGCCAAAGGCCCATCTTGTCTAGCTTCCTGTATCACACAGAGGCCCAGCCTCAGGGAGCAGATATCCCCCTCTTCATCTGGCATTTTGAGGTTGTCCAGCTCTGCACGGACCCCTCATGGCTTGTAACATGTGGTCATTGAGTAATTCAGGGAGAAAGTGTAAATATCTGCATGACCTGCTTAAGAGGCAACACTGTGTTAAATAAGTTGTTTTGAGGTGTTGGGTTGATCAAAGAGATGATTAGCCCTACAGTCCAGAGTAACTTGGGAGCATGTAAGAGACATTTACGTCAACCTAGTTACGGCACCACCTAGTGAAATCCTATGGGAAATTCATATTGCAATCCAGAGTAAATTGTTCTTATGTCAGAGCAAGGACTCCCTGTAGTTACTCTGGTTTGCGTAAGTCAGCTATAATAAGTGTATCTGACACTTTCCCTTAATTTAAGTCTATTACTAATGAAAAGTTGTGGCTCATACCAATGTAATTAGATTCAGCAGTCTTGCTAATAATATTTTTTTGTAATTCTAGGAAGATGTTGTTGGCTGGGAAGAACATGAAGAGCTGAACTGGGAGGATGATGCCAATTGGTGACAACTAAGACCTTGTCCTGAACTGGAATTAGCAGCTTTGTTTGCCATGTCTTGGACTATTTTTACCCCTACACAGTCAGCAGACACTCAAAGTGTTTGTCTTTCTGACCTACAACAGTTGATTTTGGCTTGGGCTATAATTCTAGCCAAGTTTGTCTGCTCTGCTGACCACACATGAGCACTTGGACTGAAGAACGTGTTGCAGAGGAGTGGTTTTATCTTACAGAAGAGTGTGTGGAAAAATCCTAGGAAAAAATAAATGGATAATACACTATGGAAATACTTGTGGTCTCTATCAGAAAACTGTGCCTTCTAGTAGTTGGGAAGACCATTGAATACTGTGAGCAGCAGGAGTTAATGTACTGTAGCAATAAATATTTTTTTCTTAATGGGATGGATTTACTTGGGTTAAGTTCCCAGTGGGATAGCCTAAAGCTGCAATTCTAAAAACATTTTCCTGGGAGTAAGACCCATTTAACACAATGGGGCTTACTTTTGAGTAGACATGATTAGGCTTGTGCTATAAGACATGATTAGGCTTGTGCTTTTCTACAACTGCAGAAAATGAGTCTGAGAAAGAGGCATGGGAAAAAACATGTATTTTACTCTGGATTACTGTTAAGGGTTAAGTATCCTTTTCCTGCCAACAGTTCCCTGCAATATATATAAAACTGAACATCAGAATAAGTTAAACTAACCATCACCAGTAGGGGCAACCCAACTGCTTTTCTGACTTCCTGCTGAGGATGTTGGGCCTAGTTAGCCAATAATATGAACTGAAGTCACCACAAAAGGTAGCATTAAACGTCGCAGTGTATGCTGTTCTTCAAGCCATTCAAAGTTGCCTGTAATACTTCAAGTCTCTTAGCAAGCCAAGCGGGGGGTGGACCCTTCTGTAGCAACAGCTTCACGGTCTCCAGCGTCCCTTCAGCAGAATCGAGTGCTGCCTTGTACTGGGCCTCATTGGGTGAGAAGCAGCTTCTTTTCGGGGAGGGCTACAGAATGAAACACAGCAAATGTTGAGTAAAACAAATCCAAGAACCTCCAGGGAACGGAAGAATTATATTGTGATGAGAAAGATCCTTCAGTCCCCTTTCAGCTACCACTTGGGCTGTGGAGACTGAATGAGACTCCTCCTCAAATTCCAGGTCAGTCACATTTATAGTAGCCTTGAGTTAAATCCTGTGGAAGTTGGCACTTCCTGACAGACATGCATGACTAGCAAGTGCTGCATAACCTGTTAAATCCAGAGTTTCTGGTCTTACAAACTATGTGGAGCTCAGAATTGCAGTGCTTACTGAGAGCCAGGGTGATGGAGCAGTTGTGTAGTTGGACTGAGACCTGGATGATCCAGGATGAAATCCCTCCTTGGCCATTAAGCCTCCTGGGCAACCTTGGACCAGTCACTCACTCTCAGCCTTACCTACCTCACAGGGTTGTTATAAGGTCAGCAGGAGGAGGAAGAGGAACCTAGTTTTGTATACTGCCTTGGGCATTTATGTTCGCATGGGAAAGGTTAGGCCCTCGTGATCAAGCTATTTTGTATCCATATATTTGGCTTAATGCAAATGGCTGAGCTGCTAAGTAAACGTCCCTTAAAATGAAGACATAAATGGGGGAAGCTTCCTTTACCTCAGGAGGCAAACTGGGATTGCGGGGAGGAGGCCTCCATTGCAGAAACTGTTCAGCACCTCACACCACAACCCCATCCTATTGCTGATTCCTTCCCATACGCTGTGCTTTCCTCCAGTGCCACACTCCCCTTTCCCCTCACTTCAGATCATCCCCTTTCCAGCCTAATGACTCAAGACAAAGCCTAAAGGGGCACATCCTGGGCAATTCTACTCAGCTGCCTGCTTTCTGGCTCCATCTTGTGGGAGAGGAGGAACCAGAACCAGGTAAAGCATGTCAAGTCTAATCTGCTCCAAGCCACCGACCTTCCCTGAATCCCCACCGCAGAAGGGAGCAGCAGCCAAAACTTTCCCCCTTTGCTTAAATGTTTTGAAGTGGGCCTGAACAAGGCAAGAAAGCAAGCAAGTAGCCCCAAAGAAGTGTCCAGAAGTGTCCTTCTACAATCAATGATTTTCAACCCATTTCATCTTATGGCACACTAACAAGGCACACAACCAGTTGTTTTTACCATTGACAAGGCACACCAGGCTGTTCAAGTCCCCCAATTTTCCTATTAATGACTCTCCCCAAATTCCCACAGCACACCTGAGGACTATATGTGGCACACCAGTGTGCTCTAAACTGCCTTGAACCAAGTTTGATTGGAGGGGAAAGGGGGCCATGGAGGAAAAGCAATGAGGGAAGGAGCCAGCAATGGAACTATGGGGACTGTGGAAGTGCCAAACAATTTCCACAATAGAGCAAGTATCCTAAGAGCTGGTATATTCCAAAGGAAACCATTTGTATGGAGGAAGTTTAACTACCCCAACGTTCACAAACAACAATTCCTGTGACTGATAGCAAAGAAGAGAGCCATTTTGATCATTTAAATTTCTGTGCTCACTTACCCCATATATTACAGTACATGTTTTTAAGTGGCCACATGGTTAGGAGTGAAATAGCTTTGAATTTGCTAGCATAGAACCCAACTTTGCTACTATCTAAGAAGGTGGCGTCTGACTCGCTAACATCCATTGCAAAGTGAGGCGGCTCACCCACATGTCTACAACGTACCTCCAAAACCAGGGCCCTTTGCTCATCTGATGTAGCCTTCTGCAAGGAGCACTTGAGAAGAGCATTTTCTGCTTTTAATCGTTCTACTTTTGCATCTTCTGTCTCTTCTATTTGAAGAGTCTGAGGAAAAAGAAAAATACCTAAGAAGACTCACACCTGTTAATGACAGAGCAGGTCATTCAACCTGAGGTTTATCCACTGTGTTAGGGAGCCTATTTGAAGAATGACTAACCCTACAATGCAGAGTAACTACGGGAAGACGTAAGAGGCACATAGTCTACAATCCTAAAAACACTTTCCTGGGAGTAAGACCCACTGAACACAACATGGCTTACTTTTGAGTAGACATGGATAGGATTATGCTCTTACTCTGGATTGCTCTATGCATTTTCCATAGATTTCCCATATGTGGCACTGTAACTATGTCGGTGTAAAAGATCCTGTAGTTACTCTGGATTGTAGCCTAAACAACTGGTCTCACACATATACTACT
Source organism: Cryptoblepharus egeriae (assembly GCA_030015325.1). NCBI lineage: Eukaryota > Metazoa > Chordata > Lepidosauria > Squamata > Scincidae > Cryptoblepharus > Cryptoblepharus egeriae. The sequence continues at coordinate 92,152,488 of JAREYC010000003.1, read as the reverse complement.
CACTACGGGCAAATCCACCATATTTGCTAGAGGTTAGATAAGATGCATCATCATCCGAGTTACTAAAAAATCCGCAGTGGGCTGAATCCAGCCAGAAAGCATAATGGGAGCAGAAGCACTGGCAAGTGTGAAGCAGAGAACCTCCATGAAAACCAGTAAGCACTCAGTGCTATCAGCCACTGGGTCAGGGTGGAGCAAAACGTCCTGGCCAGTATCAGGACTGCTTCTGCTCAGCTTCAAGAAAAGCATTCTTGACCCCCATTTGGTTTTGAGGACTGCGACAATGTAGTCCTGATGATGGAAAGGAACTAGGAAGATCATATCATAGCTGATTTGACCAAGAGTGGTAACCAGAAAGCAGAGGGTTGACCTTGTATGATTCACTTGGAAAAACTGCGATGTCTTTCAGTGAGCAAGCAGGGTCATGAAAATGGATGTAAGACATTCATAGCATAATCAGGTAAAGATGCTAACATCTTGTCTTCCATGATCAAATTGCTGGGCTCCAAACTGCACTCCAAGCTGACCTTCATTCTTGACAATGACAATGTAAGACAATGTAGGCAGATTATACAACAGATTTCAAAAAAGGATGCTCTAACAGTACTTTCAGCATGGCTGAAATCGGTGACATTGATATTAATCCTGTAACTGGGGATGCATTACTCACAGACAAAGTGGACACTGTTCAGGGAAATGAACAGGCAATACACATACCATCCATGTGCTAGCTATCTCCCTGGTTCAAGCTCCATTCAGCACTTGCATCTATGTAGGTGTGAGCCCTTATATGGGACCACAAAGAAAGTTATCTGGCATAATATGCTTGCATAAACACAAAGGCAGGTGGACATCTGCCTTTTATCTGTAAAGCAGACAAAATTCTGTAATATGCAAGTTTTTATTATGCTCTCAGGTTGTAAAAATACTCCAAGTACCTAACAACCCAGTACATCTGTATTGTTAAAGCAGTTAGTATGCATGCATACCCAGGAAACATTAAATTTTATTTTGAAAAAATGTTATTTGAAAGCAGTGATACAAGCTGCCTTTGTTAAAAATCAATCTACCCCAATACAAACAGTGTCAATTTTATATAAAACATACCTTTGACAGGAAACAAACAACTTTGCTTTTAATTTCTTCAGAATTAAGGCACTGGGGAAGTATGTCTTCATGACTTGTTTCCTTAGTACAGCAAGAAAAAAGAGGGAGTTTAATAAACACCCATCTGCTTCAAAATAGTTACTTAAGTTATTTTAACTGAAACAAGAATCAATTAATGAAACAATCAAGCTGTTCAAGACATTTCTATTAAACTACTGATTTATTAGATGTGTAAAAAAGTTCGAAGATAAATGAAATCTTTGTAAATTTGTAAACAAGAAGATATTCAGTGGCAAGGGCTGTGGGTGGCGCAAGTGGTTATAGACACTGGGCCTGTAAACCAGAAGGCCAGGGTTCGAGACCAGGATCCTCACAAGACAGGGTGAGTGCCTGTCCTTAGCCCAGCTCTGAAACGCAGCTGGAATCAATTGTATAGGCTCTGCCGTTCCATTGGACTATTTTAGTGGCGTGGAGAGGGGGGATTTGCTGCTTGGGTAACAGCCTACCTCCATAACAATCTACCCACATCTTTGTACTTCACATGCAGCGCCAAGCACAATACCATAGTTTTTCAAGACTTATGGATGCCAAGTTTAAAGGGACTTAAAAATACATGAAAAATAATAGTCAGCTGCTAATGATTAGGCTCCTACATTCTCTCTGCCCTGTTATGTCTTCCCTTGTCTTTATTTTTAAATATTTTGTGGACTGCCACTTCCAAGTAGGGATCCACTATGAAGAAGGAGATAGGCAAGGATCCACCTGGAAATGACGGAGATAGAGGCTGGTTTAACCACTCCAAGGTATCCAGGTGAAACAAAAGGAAATGATGGTCAGGTTCTTTCCGCTTTGCACTGTTGGTTTGACAGAACAAGCCTTGCCCGAGACCAGGGATGTTTCACATAAAACTAAGAAGCAGGCTGGAAAGTAGTGAGGAGGGGGAGCTAGCAGATTATGAATGAATTAAGCTCAGGAGGAAAACCCAGGGTGTGATAAATCCCTTCTTCTCCATGTCTGCTGGATACTTTACCAGTGCTACTCAAATGAGGGTCATGATCCTCCTGTTGGTGTAAAGGTCCTCCTGTCCCTTTAAGTTGCAGGGAAAGGAGGAAAAGCAGCACAGTGCTCGAGATCACTCTGCTCAAGTGCTCAAGATCACTCTGCTTCAGGGGAATGGGGTTGTCTGGGGAGGGATCTGCAAATAGCTTTGCAGACCTCACCATGGCTAGGAAGACAGACCTGCTACTTTTAATCTTCTCCCAACCACTGCATCCAAAAGGCCTCAGAGAAGGAATGTGAAGTGTTGAGCATCCTCCTTTCCAGACATCAGGAATTAAGTTCCCTTGGCAAAGGGATTTGTGGATGCTAAAGTTTAGGAGCACAATCCTAACCAGGTCTACTCAAAAGTAAGCCCCATTGTGTTCAATGGGTCTTACTCCTAGGAAAGTGTCTTTAGGATTGCAGCCCAAGAGAGTTGCAGTCAGTTTTAACTGAATTTTGGCCCTTTCAGATCTGTCACCATTGGGGAGGGGTGGGGAAGAAATCATGAGTGTGAAAGTACATTATCTTCGCTGTTTCATGCTCTTTCCCACAAACGGAAAAGCACTGGTCACTTGCTTCTCTTACCTCTGCAAACTGAGTGAATGCTTGTAGGGCATGCTGATGAATCAACCAGTTACTGCTGGCCAACAAAGATGCAAATAGGCAAGACAACTTGGACAGAACCTGAACCTTTAAAACAAAACAGTCCGATATAGTTCAAAGAATTACAATCAAGGAAAGTCTGTGGTGATACTTATTAAGTACTAGAAGCTTTCCAAGAGGTATTATCAAACAACAAGACAAGGATTTCCTGCTATAGGCAGGGGGTTGGACTAGATGATCCACTGGGTCCCTTCTAACTCTATTATTCTATGAAATCGACAAGATACCAGCCCAGCTGTCAAAATGCATATTCATACATTGGCCCAGTGGGTTCTCAAATGTTTAGGGAAATTTACTCCCTAAATAAGTCTTGGCGAGGAGGGGCGAGGGCAGCAACACAATCCCCAGGATTGTGTTACCAAAAGGGGGGAGAGGAAAGGGGTGCTGATGGACAGCTGCAACAGACTCCAGTAGCTGTGAGAAGCTCCTTAGTGCTCTGCAAGTTTGGGAACATTTTCAAATGAGTGTCCCAAAACACCTCCTAGAAAATGGGAGCGTTCTGGAAAGCTTGTTGGTTAATGTTCCAAAGCTCAGAGAGCACTAAGGGGGCTGTGCAGGGCTCCCCACACCTCCTGGAGCCTGCTGCAGCCATCCATGTGAAAGTGAAAGCATTCCGTTTCCTTCTCCCTTCGCGATGCAATCCTGGGGGTCACATCTGTTCCCTACCCTTTAAAGGGACCAGGGGACCTTTATCAAACTAAGGGGGTCACAACCCCCAGTTTGACTACCACAGCATTAGCCTAGTACATTAGAAAATGACTTCTAAACATGGTAGCTAGAACTTCACTAAATCTAGAATTAAGCAACATATTTCTAATCCAGGAGATTTCCAAAGGATCTTACTATAAAGGATCCTTGTAATAAGAACATGGAATTATCAGAATGATCAGATTCTTGTCTGAAACCACCCTACGGGACAACTCCTAAAAGATAATTTCTTCGGGTCCTAGGATTTAAATCCTCTTTTTCACCTAGGAATGAGTCTCCAGGATACCCAATAGAATACAGGTCCACTATATTTACCTGAAACTCTGGTGGAATAAAAAGTTTTCCCATTGAAGAGAGAAAATCTGTGACAGTAAAGAGAACATAGTCTGGAGGATTTCCTTGGAGGAGGGAAGTTTGTACTGCAAATACCTACACAAATAAAGAATATTAAGAACCATCAGCTGTTAGGAAGATCAAAAACAGGAAATTCTGTCCCACTAAGCAAAGAATACTGAAGGTGGAACATTCAACTAAAAAAGTGAAATATTTAAATCAGAATGTGAAACTGTGAAATACTCAAATGATTAATGATTTTCCATTATACAGACATTGACTCCACTATGTACAATTATGCAGAGATTTCCAAACATTATTGATACAAATAGAATTATATCCCTCTGTTCTCAAACTGGAACTCACTTATTTTAATAACAGGCAAAAATATTAAATTGGAAGAAGGGAATTGGCACCCATGAGAATCTGCAGCCTGAAGCAAATATTTACAAAACATATAACACTAAACCATTAAGGCTACAATCCAGACTAACTACGGGGCCTTTTATATGGATGTAGTTACAGTGCCACCTATGGGAAACCTATGGGAAATGCACAGAGCAATCCAGAGTAAGTGCCTCTTATGTCTTCCTGTAGTAAGTGCCATTAAGGAAAGAGTGGTGATGGAATTTAAGCCAGATAAGAGGAGGAAACACACAAACTCACCGTCTCCAAGCCACAATTAAGAGATTTTCAGAACTGTGCCTGCACCTGGCCTAAACAAGGAGCATGACTCCAAAATATGATACACTCGACTTCAAAACCCTTCTTCATTATCTGCAGCAATCACTACTGAGAAGGAACTTGCTAGTCACCCATCTATATATGCAAGGCAGGTCTCCCTAGCATGCAGTTTCTTACCTGAACTAAAAGTTCAGGCTGTAGTTTTTGGTTGAAAGGTTGCAGAATTTGAAACATCAGGCAAAAGGTCTGGTACAAACAGGGCCGACTGGAAACCTTCATGAGGAAAAAAAACATGTTTAAACCTCACAGTACCCCCATTTCTAACTCAACTAGTTCAGGATTTTCAAGACTACAGACTGAATATTTAATAATAGTGATCACAGAATCATAGAATCCTAGAGTTGGTAGGGACACAGTAGGTCATGGTAGGTCATTTAGTCCAACCCACTGCCTGTAGCAGGAAATCCTCCTAGAGCATCTCTGACAGGCAGCATCAAGCCCCTGCTTGAAGATCCCCAGTGAGAGAGAGTCCACCACCTCCCTTGGCAAACTGTTCCACCACCTGAACCACCATAGGAATTTCTAGTTCTGCTTTCAGAGGCAGCTATGAACAAATGAGCCCCTTCCTCCCTATGACAGCCCTTCAGGTATCTGAAGAGGGCAAGCATTGTCTCCCCTCAGCCTCCTCTTCTCCAGGCTGAACATCCCAAGTTCCCCCAACCTTTCCTCGTAGGGCTTCCCTTCCATCCCACTGATCATTCTTGTCGATCTCCTCTGGACTTTGTCCAGTTTGGCTTTATCTTTCTTAAAGTGAGGTGCCCTTTCTTAAACAGGTGCCCATCTTTCTTAAGTGATGCCAGGGACTGATACAGTTTCTATGAAAGCAGTGAGAAAGGCTTTGGTCTCTCAAAACACAACAGACCTTGTTCCATCACAACAGCTGGCAGCACCTTGTATGGCAAAGAAAGTACTGTAATGGGTAGAACAGCACGCTTAATGAGACCATTCAGTAGTCCTCTTTCTATACTACTCTCTCAAGATAAGAGAAACTGCTTCCATCTATTCTGACTTACAGCTTCTCCCGCATGAGGAACACAGAGTAAGGCAGTGTTGAGGCAAATAAGAAAAAAATTTCCATACCTGTGTGGCTTGTAAGACAGACAACAACTGGGTAACAACTCCTATAAGTGCTGTTTTCTGTCCCTCCTCCAGTGTCTCTCCTGCACTTTGGCACATGGACAGTAAGGCAGAGAGACCAACATTCTGGAAGAGAAGGGAAGAGTTGTGCCGAGCCAAGAATTCATGAACTGTAACTTAAGAGTATAAAAGTTCATGGATCTTAAGGGGACTTTTAAAAGGTTAGCCCCATGGAGGTAACATTAAGAAAAAAACTCACATCTGTCTGTCTGTCTGTCTGTCTGTCTATCTATCTATCTATCTAGGAAAATTCTTTCACTGAAATAAAGTATGCAAAGTATGCAAAGCTATTCTGTATTCTCTAATTACTGGAAATATCACCAGTGCTTCCCAAATTTGTATGCATTTAGCATTACCTGTCCAAATGCATTACAGTTTTTGACAGCCAGCACATGGGCTAGGAAAAAGCACACATGGACTCTCTCTTCTGCCCTTAAGTAAAAGCCACAAATCTTGGGCTTCTGGAGTTCTAAATCCTTTGTATGAAGGACAAACCATATCCATGTATTCCTGTTAACTGGGCAAAGGACACTCTTTCAAGTGGGTGTTCCTCTTTTTAGCAGGGAAAAGAGTACTGTCCCTCCTCAGTCCAGCAATGTCTGTCAGCGTGGCTTCTGCTGGTGTTGTTTTGCGTTTTAGATTGTGAGCTCCTTTCAGACACAGACCTATTAGCCATTAAATTTTTTTCATTTTCTTTGTAAACCACTTTGTGAAGTTTTTTTGTTGAGAAATGGTATATAAATACTGTGGATAGAAAGATGTAGATTGACCTAGAACCAAAAGTTATAAAGCAAATCTAATCTCTCTAAAACTAGGCAATCCTTCCATGAAGGCTGAGCTTCACATTACCAGGACATTACCAGCTGGGACCTTGTCCTACCAAAAGAAAAATCCACACATTTTGGACCTTAGGGCCCAGAAGTAAGAGTCCACCCAGTCATGCCATTGCTTACCACCTGCAGGTGTTCTTCCAATTGCCTTTTGTTGCTCAGCCACTCCTGACAGTGTTCAATTCCAGCCACAAAAAGGTCGTGAGCAACTTGCTTCCTAAGCAGAGGCTCCAGGGCCTTGAGAGAAAGATGCTGCCACAACAACAAATTCTCAGTTTCTTTGGGAAGAAACCTTTGTGTAAACTCTACCTGCAGGGAAATGGAAACCACAAAAGAAAACCTAACAAACTGCTCCATAATTCTGGGGAAACCTACAAATAAATATTACTTGTAATAAAGTTATCACATTTCTTTTGTTCAGTGATACAGAAAGGTCAGTTTGAAGAAGGCTTTAGAGCCAGAAGCACTACCAAAATTTTGCAACAAGAAGCATAGAGGCTGCTTATCCTACCCCCATAGCTGGAAGGCCTCAGAGGAAACTCTCATGCATAACCAGAAAGCACTTTCAATTCATGCCAACAACCTCTGGCTGTGTCCAGAGAAGTTGTGAGGCATGAGAAAGTTGCACATTGCCTTATAATGACTGAGAACACCTCTTGAATGTGACAAGAAGTCACCAATGTGAACTGGATATGCTTTCTGGTTGCATCTGAGAGGCTTTCTGAGGAGGCCAGAAGCATGACACCCCTGGCAGGGGTGGCATGGTACCCAGATATGTTATTGCAGCACCACGCAGGGCCTCCTGCAGATTTAATTATTTACTGATGTTGCTATATCTGCAAAAGATTTTGGTATCTATGACATCAGCACCTCTCTCATGTCTGTAAACAAGCAGAAAATACATCAATGTCCTAGCTTAACAGCTTTAACAGGTATTGACGCATATTCCACAGGAACTCCTAAGTGAAGAGAACCTCTCCAAAGTTGGAGTCAAATTCAGGCCCTATGGCTTTCTTGTGGATGCAAACAAAAATTGCTTCTGTGGGGCAGGCTGTTATCTGCAAGTAGCTTCATGCCGGAATTGTATTCCAGGCCACTGTTGATATGTAAACCCTGGATGAACCTAACCTAACTGTACCAAACAATAAAAGCTGCAATTAACAGTATCTTTGAGAGTGAAAGGCTGCAAGATATCATAGTTTTCTAGATAACATACCTAAACTCATGGATAGCCTCTTCCCCCTCCCCCCAAAAGTACCAACATTACTTATCACCATACAATACCAGCACTTGCCAAGTCTTCCAAGAAACACATGGATATTTTGAACTCTTGGACACTTGGAATTGCTGGATGGATGCAGATCATGAATAACAGAACAACGTATAAGCCAAATTCTCTTAGCTAAGTTCTAATTAATAGAACTTTCCAGATCAAGAAATGCCAATTTTGCAACTTTTACTGGATATAGAAGCATTTCTGATTACAGTATCTCCCCATGGTAGGTGGAGCATTCAAGCCAGCCTTTCACAAACAGTGGGTCACAACATTAACAAGCTAGCAGATCATAAGGAAAATGTATCAAGTCCTATGGAAAGCTAAACTGAGAAACAATAAGTACTGTATTTACTCACGATTAGGCAACTATGCTGTGGTACACTATGAAGGACAGGCTGAGAGCAATGCAACAATACCAGATGATTCTGATCTGATGAATGTGGAGCTCAACAAAACAAGGCAGCCACACAAACATCCCTACCCCACTACAGAGAATAAAAACAGACTAAAGAAGCTGATAAAGGGAAACATTTTTTAGTTTTGTAAACCTAGGTTTAAAGAGTGGGTTCTAGTGCTAAGGGCTGTGGGTGGCACAAGCGGTTAAGTCACTGTGCCTATTAACCAGCAGACCAGGGTTCGAGACCCAGATCGGCCCCACAAGACAGGGTGAGCTCCTGTCCTTAGCCCAGTCCTGCGACGCCAGCTGGATCCAATCGTATTGGCTCTGCCTTTCCATTGGACTAATTCAGTGGCGTGGAGAGGGGGGGATTTGCTGCTTGGGTAATAGCCTGTCCTCTATAACAATCTAACCCAGGCTTTCGTGCTTCACATGCAGCGTATGCAGCGCTGAGCACAATATCATAGTTTTTTCAAGCCTGCTTCTAGTGCTAAAGGATTTGCAAACATTGATTCAAGCAATAAACAAGCAGAATGAAACACAGGGCTGGATAAAGAGCTTCCATGGTTCATTCCTTTGTAGGCCTTATGTTTAATGCTCCTATTCTAGAAAACTCAGTCAGAAATTGTTGGGCAAGGGGGGCAACCACTGTTCATTCCTGATCAATCCATCACAGATGAACTTTTCACCAGCAGAACACTGAGTTAGGACTTGACCCTGAAACAACATAGCCCAATTTTTATAGACTCACACAGGCCAGGAGGCTATAAGTTATACTTGCCTGGTGATCAGCAGCCATCAAGAAGAGGAGGCGTCTTAATAGGAACCCCAGCAAAGAAATCCGGTAACTCTCAGGTGGACAAGCTTTTATCTGCATGAAAGAAAGAAACTATAGTGTTCTCAGTGTTCAAACACTTTAGCAACATTTTAAATGGTTGTTTGTTGAAAGAAATGGCTAGAAGAGGAGCCCTTTTCAGTCAGCAAAGAGTTCAGGATTACACTCAACACAGAACAAAGGATAAGAAAACTGTCATATGAACCACATTGATTATCCTGAAATATACAAATTATCTTGTTTTTACAAGCAGAAAACAAGAGGCCCCACAGCAGAGATACATTAATAAGACAAGTTACCACAAAACCACCCAGATGGCTTGACAAACAATCCAAATTACATACAACAGGTGAAGACAAAAAATAAATCCATCAGTAAAAGAAAAAACACAGATCAGAAGCAAGTCTTCCTGCATTGCTGAACACAACATGATCAGTCTTTGCTTTATTTTTAATCACATTTGCAACACATCCTGTTCTGCTAGAATAAATCTTCAAAATTAGACTACTGTGATGGGCTGCACATAGGTATACCCTCAAAGATGGTTTGGAAGCTGCAACTCGTTCAGAATAGGGCAGCCTAGTTGCTTTCAGGGACCAGTTGGATTGAGGGACAGCTGCTATACTGGCTGCCCATTCATTTTTGGTCCCAATTCAAGATGCTGGTATTGACCTTTAAGGCCTTCATTCTTAGCATTAAGGTTGAGGTACCACCTTCTCCCATACATTCCAGCCCACATTCTTAGGTCATCCAATGCTTTGTTTCAATGTTTTGTTTTGATGTTTTGTATTTATTGTTGTGACAAACTGTACATTTATTATAGAGATTTGGAAACATCTCCATCTTGGGCATTTGCTTCAGCATGGGAAAGATGGGATACAATTTTTTTTCAAATACATAAAATTTTTATATATATTCTGCTTACCAAGTGGGCTATTATAAATGCATGATGAGCACACAGATCTGCTGTTCCATACCTGGGAAATACGAATACAAAAATATTAGCAAGCAACTCAAGATTTTTCTAAATTCAACTATTTTCTGTCACTCTTGGACCAAGTTGATATGTTGATACTGAGATACAGGTTCCAATCCTTGATAGACTATGAAGCTAACTGAATATCTCCCTGGCAAGCCATTACTTCACTGGTTTACTGGGAGGAGAAAGTTGGACTAATGCAAGCCACTCATAGAAGGAAGGTGAGCTCCTGCTCTGTCACAAAAAAGAAAACTTAACAGCTTAGGCCTTTATTATATCTAATGGTTGAGTATATTTTTATCTTACCGGGCAAGAAAGCACCAAGCATCCATAGCCAGAAGAGCAGTGATCATGTTAGATCCAAGTATAGTTTCCAATAGGAAGCTTTCCTGAGAAGAAAAATTGCATAACGAGAAAAAAATTCTTTAGAAAAAACTCCACTTTTTATTGTCATTGCACCAGTTTATGGAGTAATATGAACAGGATTTTAGAGGAGCCAAATAAATAGTCTCAGACCAGTTCTCTAAAAAATCAAGCATAGTAAAGCAAGCAGTCATAATTTGTTTTAGGGATCAGAGCAAAACTACTTATCATAGATACAAAGTTATACCAAAGGGATGGTGAAATACTGTGAAATCAGAGAAAGCTCTGAAAATTGGGTTTAAATTTTGGAAGGATATTTTACTGGGAAGGTCCCAGTTCAGATCCTCTATCATTCTTCAGAAATGAGGAAACAATTACATCTACTGAAACCATTTACATCATTATAGAGCAAAAGTGCATTTTACTGCTCTGAGGTTTTATAAACAGGACTGTGATCAAATCTCTTGCCACTTATAAATATGGCCAATTCAGACATAAGATTCTGCAGATAGAACCAACTCAATTGATGAAAGAATTTTGGAAATATGAATTTTCCAGATATATTAATATAGTGTGTGTCTCATCCAATCAATTCTAAAATGAATGAAAATAATTTGCTGCTTAATGTGTTCTCAAATTATTAAGTTTCTACATAATACTAGTGCACATATGTATCATCAAAGCATGATTTCTCCATATTCCCAGGAACTGAAAGCTTAAAAGTTTTCAAAATCCATTTTGACGTTTCAGATTAACATTGTTCTGGGCTTGCAATGCTCCTCCTTACCAGTAGAGGGAAATGCAACACCGAGAGGGATGTGATGAAGGTACATAAGTGGATGCAGACATAGTGGTACAAAGTGACAGGAGCCTCAGCTTGTTCTGCCCCTGTTGCATCCGCCAGAAAAACAGGAAGAGAGAGCTCACCAGAGCATTGCTGAAGTCTGAGGAAAAGGGCTACAAATAAAGGCACCCTGCAGAGAAACAGAGAACAGCATGTTTTATTTCAACACCACTAAATGAGTAGGTTCTTCGAACAATGCATCATATATAAAACAATGGAGACATTGCAGAACTAAGCAGTGCATGGTGGCTTATAAAGCTATTAATAAGGACTTTTTTCTGGGAGTACTTACCGGTACTCAGTATTGGTACCCTTTTCCACCCTTTTCAACTAATTAATTAATCATTAGTTATATGGGGATGACCTGTGGTGAATATTGGCACCTTTTTTCCCCAGAAGATAGCACTGCTATTGGTTTTCCCAAAAAATTCATGGTCGGAAATATCCAGAAAGCAGGTCAATATGCTAAGTGGAAATTATCCAACAAAAGGTAACCAGTACTTTGAAAAGGGCACTGAAGAGATGCTTAAAGTGGGGGTTAAAACATATTGCCCTTCAACCTGCTCACTCAACATAATACACCACCTTTCTTTCATTCTTTCCAAGTGTCAATGCATCTCTGCTTTATAAATCACTTCCGTAGCATTTTATGGACCCAACTTGTCTATACAGAGTATGAGAAATCTCACCAATTCCAACCTGCCAATACAGCTCTACAAATTACCTGGGAACTTCTTCTGGTAACTGACTTCCTGCATTCCAAAGAGACTGCACATCTTGAGGCTGGGATGGCAAAATGTCCATCACAGAAAGCAGAAGACGACACTGTGGAACGTGCAGCTCAGGAGACAGATCTGAAGGCAATTTTTAAAAAGTATTTAAAACAAGCTTCCTTTGTACACATCATTCAAATCCTGGTAAATAAATAAAAGTCTACAGGGGTGTCAAACATAAGGGCTGGTGGGCCAGACGCAGCCCTAAAAAACTCTTTATCCAGCCCCCATTATAATTGGGTTCTCCCAGAGTCACTTTTCAGCAGTGCTGCTTTTGTTGAGGATCACTTCACAGAGCACATAGCTGCTGAGCTACAAAATGATGCCTCAGCAGGAGTAGTACTACTGAACGTATGGCCACACTTTCCCATATCTTTAAAATATAACTTTCCCATATCTAAAATATAACTTTTATATCAAAAATATAACTTTCCCATAAAATATAAAATTCCCATATTTTTAAGACATAAATAAGATTTGCATATTTTCATTTGAAACTGATGAGTTTCTATTTGAGAACAAAGTGCTTATTTCTGGCCATCATCTGCTTGATAATGTCTCTTCCTGCTCAGTGATGCCACCTGTGGCCCTCAGCAGGCTCCATGAATGGTACTTGGATTATATGACACGAGTTACGACATCCCTGGTCTAGAAAGCATCAGCCATTGAGATAAATTAAACTATTGATACCATTTAACAACAGTGCTTTTTCCTGATTTGGTGTTTTATCAACAGACCTATGATCAGATCCAGATTTTATAAAATGAGTGTCAACTACATGCTTTGTTCAAAAAAAACACATTTGTGTAGTGAACCTAAAACCATCCCATTTAATGAGCTTCTCTCAAACATTTTGATCTCTCTCCCCACCCTCCATGATCACATCTGCCTCCTGTTTAGACAGTAAACAACCTGAGGTCTGCCTGGATGTTGCTCCCTATGAGTTACCTCAGTAGATTAGCAAAGATGGAAGGTGGAATTCATAAGTACACTAGTCAACTCAAGCAAGTGTACTCAGACCAGTTAAATTTTTATACATGAAAAGAGCCAAATATTACATTTGTTCAAATCCTTAAAATGATCCTGAGACAATATTTTTATTTTATTTTTTGCAAGCATGATGTATATCCTCATTGCTATTCTAAGTTTGTGGTCAGTGTGTTGGAAGTGACTGACAATTCAAATGTTAAGAGACCCAAACCTCAAACAGGAGCATAAAACAGGAACATGAAACAGGAGCATTTGGCTCAAGACCAAATGCTCTGGAACACAAATCCAAACTGCTACGATCAAAAGTTGCGTTACAGCTGCATTTAACACAAAAGAATACTTGACAGACAACCAGGGACTTTAAGCCTACCTAAAGTTTTATTTAACACCACATCCACAAAAGGCTTCAAAGAAAGTAGTTCATGTATAATAGGGTTCAATGCCACTAGGAATCCATTTACTATTTCATTTTGATGAGCTTCAGTAATCACTGGAGCATAGAGACTGGGAGGAAATTTGCTGTCGGGTTTAAAAAAATGCATGGTTATGACTGTATTCTGCACACCACTAAAAATACATTTTTAGGCTACTGAAAAAGGAAAAAAGACACCAGAACATTGTCTTTTGAAAAGAAACACTTCTAATATTTCCTTATTAGAAGTATATTAGAAGAATATTAGATGAGCTAGCCCTATTCAAGCACTATACCATAGTCTTTTGAGACTGACGGATGCCTTATTATTTCTATAACTTTGGGTTTATGGGAGATCTCAGAGATCTCAGAAAAGCTGAAACAGGAGATAAACTGAAGCATTTCATTATTGCTGGCTCATATTTTAAGTAATTGAGGGCATAATTTCTCTTAAGGAGTGAAAATACAGAATGCTGGCATTCCTTTCCTACCAGGAGTCAATCCATTAAATGGTTTGAATTAGTTCAGGTTCAAGCTGTCCATGCCAATAAAGTTCAGTAATTAGGTCAGAACTGATTCGGTTTTGGACCACAAGGGAAAAATTTTAATATTATAAACTGTATTAGTAATTTGTAAAGTAGGGCACAGCAAGTCAACAGATCTAGTTTTAATTGCTCTAAAACACCTTGAGTTCCCTTTTGAGAAGAAAAGAAGGGTATAAATCAATAAATAACAATAATTAATAACTTTGGGTTAAACCAAAGCCCTGTAATTATGCACTTCTGAGAGTTTGCTGAGCCAAATGGAGATTACCTACCACATGTGTACCTCTCATAGCTCCAAACGTAGAGGTTCACCGTGCACATAGATTAAATTATTTAACACTCTAAAATTAAAAGTGGATTGACATTATAATTTTTGATGCACCAACACATCTCTGGAAGGACAGGGAAGAGACATATACTACAACCTGCGCTTCCACGTTTGTGTTAATGCATCAATAATAATAATAACCTATATAGCTTAATGTAATTCTTTAATTAGCAGAAGTGCATGTAAGGAGGATATGATATATAATATCTGCACCAGACAACTTCATGTGCAAAGTTAATATTGTGCATGAAATTATTTGACAATACAGTGGACTGATGCAATCATAATATTATACCATCCATACACACCTGAATCTTCTTTTTCCCTTCCATGGCTTGCTGTAAGCACAGTTTACAGCATCACAAATAAGAGTACAGTATAGTAAAAACTTAATCAAGATTACCCTTGTAATCATTTTTTGAAGTGATAGTTACTAGGGTGGTCCTGATTAGTTAACAGGGGTCTTTTTGAGGGGGTACTCACTGGCATTGAGTACCGGCATCTCTGTGGCCCTCAAGAAGACATGCCTATGATTACAAATAACATCTTCATGGTGAGTACCCCCACATTTATAACATCTTTGTGGTGAGTACTCCCACTTTTATTTCTAGAAAAAAAGCACAGACTTAAAACAAATTCATGCTGATACAATACTAAACTATGGTGTAGGAACCATGGAAACAATAAATGAAATTTGTATGTAAGAGACACAGAAGTTCCATATGCAACCATATGCAAGGTTTACAAGTTATGTTCTACAAGTCCCCATGCCTGGAAGGTAAAAAGAACAGCAGAATAGCTCTAATAGTTATTTAATGAAAACAAATTAGTCACCAGGTATACTTACCTATCACTTACCTATATATCTGAAGATAAGTCTGATGTATTAGAGGGCAGGAATCTGCCAAGAAAGGTGTGAATTCCTGTAAACAAAATATCAAATACTACTTTAACTTAAAGCTCCACTTTCATAAGCTGGAATGTTGCCTAGAGTCCTTGAAAAAAACAGAGTTACGACATGCCCCCCAAAAGCCTTATGATTATTGCCACTTGTCTTGGCATTAATTTTTTTTATTTATACTTAATGCAACTTATGCCACTTCAAAAACATCTCAAAAATATAAAACTTAATCTACACCAATAATCAAAAAAATAACAATCCCAAAGAAAAGCCAGTAATTAACATCCCTACACATTACCTTTCTTTGTTTGCTTTATTAGTGAAAAACAACTCTATATTATTTACACTGAGCTCTTTTACACTGAGCTGAACTTCTGCAGCAGCTCAGCTCGATTTTGCAGCATTTTCAGAGACAGCTATGAAACTAATTACCTTTGCTCACTCTCTGTCTGTAGAGGAGGGCTCCTATATACATAGAGCATGTATCTGGATTCAGGTATCCATGAATGTGGGATCCACTGAACCATTTTTAAAAGTAATGAGGGCAAAAATTGGCTTGCCCTCTTTTCTTTCATAATAACATAGTCATAAAATCTGTTGTTCTGAAAAGGACTACTCTTACACTGTTCACAATGCAAATTTCAGATGTTTTGGTTGGGGCAATTTTTTAAAAACCTGATTTTAAAAAGGTTGTGCAAATATGTCATTGGTGGAATATGTTAAGCACTCTCTCTCTCTCTCTCCATCCTATTTATATACCACTTTTCAAATAAAAGTTCACAAAGCAGTTTACAAAGAAAAAAAAGCAGGCCTCCGTCGTCTTGGAAGATTATGGTATCGTGCTCGGTGCTGCATACGCTGCATGCGAGGCATGAAAGCCTGGGTTAGATTGTTATGGAGGATATGCTGTTACCCAAGCAGCAAATCCCCCCTCCACGCCACTGAATTAGTCCAATGGAAAGGTAGAGCCAATACGATTGGATCCAGCAAGAAAATGAAAAAAAATTAATAGCTATATAATAGCTAACAGGTCTCTGTCCCAAAAGGGCTCATACTCTAAAATGCAAAAAGAACACCAGCAGAAGACACTAGAACAGACATTGCTGGGGTGAGAAGGGCCAGTTACTCTCCCCCTGCAAAATAAAGGAGGAACACCCACTTGAAAGAGTGCCTCATGCCCAGTTAGCTCACTCACTAGTAGTTTCCAAATTAGATAACACACTTGACAGCACAGTTAATGAATATGTATGTCAGTAATACATTTTCCTTCTAACTGGTCCCTTTTGCTATTTCTTACCTTGGTGTAGCGTACCAGTGAAATTGCAAAGAATCGACACAGCTTGATTGTTCTCTGGAACAACTTATAATCAACGCTCTCCTATGCAAATGAGAGGAAAAAAGCAAGGCTCAATAGATAGCTATAAGCACCATCTTACATAATTGTCCATCAAAAACAAAAAATCTAACAGATGGATACTGCTCCCTCTTAATCTCTTTTTAAAATGATGTAGATTCATTGAGAATAATGTTTGCTCTATGCTATAAAATGGACATTAAAAAGTAAATTTTTCAGTTTTGCAGCAAATTCTCTACAAATGGAGAGACCAACCCAGTTCTTGTCTTCTTCTTTTCTGTAACTTGTGGATAATGGAAAATCAGTGACCTAAAGACAGAATAGAAACAACCCTCTATGCACATATGTTTTAGAACTGCTAAAGATCTATCTGAGTTCCAAGAAGACCTCTGGCTACTTCCCTGCCAGAGCAGCAGCCATTTTCCATCAAATGCAACAAACAGCAGCAACAAATAGCAGCAGCCATTTTCCATCATTTAATTCAGCTACATGGGATAGGATTAGGTCCTGAGACATGAAGGTAGAAAATTTAGTTTCTTCCCAACCTAAAAACACTTGCAAATAACACTAACTCCATTCACCTGAGTCCCAGAACGTTTCATTTGCTCGGCCAGTTGCAAAGAAGACTGAAAAGAAAACAGAATGTCCTCACAAAGAGCACTGAGGATATCGGAATGTTTCAGATTGTCCTTTATCAGTAATTTGTGTTTCAGACTTTGCCTAAGGAGAAAATTTGAAAATTTCATAATGTCATAAGAAGCACACCTTCCATCTCTAGCCTAACACGCTTCTACTGCCTGGTTTCAAGAACTCATAGGGAAAAATTCAAAAGGTATGCTTTCTTTCTTCTGCTCTACTTCCAATTTTATTACAAGCAGTAATTAAAGACAACTTAGCAATAATTCAACTATCTCATGCATACCATAATATACTAAGTTGGAGCTAGACATCCAAAGGCTGAACGATAGAGCTGCAATTTCATCAAAAATAATGAATTGATTCAGACTCACTGTAATGACCACAGTAACTGCAGTAATATACTGTACCATGAAACCAACACCTCCAAAATGGCAAACTTTATAACTTATTTAATGAGGGTCGCAGGTGAACTTTCATTTAAATCTTGTTCAATGTGGTCCCACACATAATCAAAGAAAAATTTATGGACAACAGAACCTTGACACTGAACTGTATACCAGTTTTTACCCCTTCCTTCTCAACAAGCTGAAAGAACTGGTCCAGTGTCCAAGAGCCAAGATGGTGAGTAGTTAGAGTTAGAAATGCCACAATAAATAATAAATAAATAATGGCACATGAGCTTCCATGACTAAGGAAAGAAGATAAGAGGAAAGGGAAGGCTGGAATCCTAAACACACTTTCCTGAGAGTAAGTCCAATAGAACAGAATAGGACTTACTTCTGAGTAGACATGCTTAGGATTGCACCCATACCCCCAAATCCAGAGTAACTACGGGAGCATGTAAAAGACTTTACATGCACCTGTAGTTACTGCACCATTTAGTGAAAATCTATGGGAAATTCATATTAGAATCCAGATTAAGTTGTTCTTACACTGGAGCAAGGACTCCCTGTAGTTACTCTGGATTTTGCCCTAAGTATTATAGTGCTAGGGGATGCGCTATTACAGAATAAGTGAGATACAGTACTTGACAGAGGTCTTTCGAACAAGGAGACCTTCTGCATCCAATGAGTTTGTGCCAGGGATGCCCCATATTTAGCTCATAATATCATTAAAAATGCTCCACCATGCAATAATTAATTTGAAATGCAACAAGAGTTTGGTGCCCACAAACTCCTAAACCTTTCAATCTGTTACCATCTTTATGAAACTAAAATACTTTGATTTTAGACAGTGTAGACTTATGTAATTTCATTGGTACTGTACCATCTTACATTCATGAACTTCATTGAGTACAACTATAGTTCAGACTGTTTCTCCATAAAAGACTAAAGATGCAATCCTAAGCAATTTAGGCCAGCACAACTCACTTCTCCTCATTTCCCCAGTCACATGGTGAGGCTGGAACATTTCTGTGCATTGGCCTAACCCCATCCTAGGAAAGGCGCAGAAGTGTGACACAATGCAGACTAGCACAGGACTTGTGCCAGGACTTGCGCTGGCCTAAGCAGGGGTTAGGATTGCACCTTATGGAATTTAATAAAATCATGTGAACTTACCAGCAGAAAAGACATACCTAATTATGAACTTCCATGTGTTTGCATGAAGAGCTTGATCTATGCTAGAAATAGCAGAGCAAATCTCTAATACTGTGTGAATCACTGTAAATAAAAAAGTAACAAAAACTAAATATACAGTATATAAATTCACTGTTTAATACAGCCAACATCACTCCCTGTCCTTGACAAGAGAACTGCTTTGCAGAATAGGATATAACAAATGAATGCTGAAGAAGTCCTATCAGACTTCTTTCATCTTGCTTTTAGATGTACAGCATTGAATTTGAGGAAGAGGTTGAGCTGAGGGCTCAACCTATAGGCTGAACAGCACCAGGAAGTAGCATCACAGGAAGAAATGACTGAGAGATAGGAAGGAAGCCCAAGTTTTAGAGATCAGCATCAGTAAAGGCAGACTGTCTTGGGAATCATCTTTTGTATTCCTACCTGATACCATAATTGCTAGGCTGTCTTCAGGAGCACAAGTGTCCACAGATACCATATCAAGTAGCTCCATAAGTTGCTTTTGCAAAACATAGGTCTCCTTAAACAGAGACTGAAGTAAATCAGAAAACAAGTGAAGACAGTCGCTATACAACGATTCACAGTCCTGTAGCAAAATAAAGAATGAAAATACACACATACAGTGGATGCATCACCTTCAACTAATTCATCACCCATATTATTTTTCCATTTATATTTTAGGAGGAACTAAGGAAGCTCTTGATGAGGGTGATAGAGGAAAGCGCAAAATATGGCTTTAAAAAACTAAAACTTTTTTATATAAAACTAAAACCATGGCATCTGGTTCCATCCAGTGTGACCATATAGAATGGAGGACAGAGTGCCTGTACCTTGAACCATTGCATATAAGAGGGAACTGAGGCAGCTGCTGCTTTTTAAACAACTATAGAACAATGCTGGGCTTTAGTATGATTATGTAATGGCTGATATACAATGATGCATTTATTTTGCAACATTTGTTTTGTTTTGACTTGTAGCCACCATAGGTCTACCACAAATACAAGCATGGAATAGTGTTGTAAAATAGAAGATAGTTGCAAAGGGCAAAATCCCACTAATATGGCATCTGAAACTCAGCCCAGAATTATTTATTTAGTTACTTCCCATGTTTCTTCCTAAAGGAAGGATACCCAAGGTGGCTAACTGAATTTAAAACCACAGAATAAAATACAGTTAACAATTAGATAAAAGCACTATATAAAAACAATTAAAAACCCAGGTTAAAAAAACAGGCAGACAGCAGTAAAATGACCTTAAGTATCTAAAAGAGTATCTTAAGTATCTACGAAGAGCCATCACAAGCCTGTCTGAATTAAAGAGACTGTCTGAATAAGAGGCATAACTCAATAACTCAATGGAGAATAACTCAATGGTTAAGGAGTTCCGTAAAGTGGGTGCCACCACTGAGAAGGCCCTGTTTCTGACCACCAACTCCCTAACTTATTTCAATGGCAGCACAACCAACAGGGTCCCCTCAGATGACCTCACTGAACAGTATGGAAGAATGCAGTTTCTCAAATATGCTTGTGCCAGGCCAATCATTTATTGTTTAGGGACAATGCTGAAGGAGACTGCAAGCTGAAACTTAGTGCTTGTCTTATCACTCTGCAAAGTTCAAACACATTCCTATCATTTCAATTATATTTTTACCAAACTCCTTCCCTCATAATCATTTCTCTGTTAAATCATGCATATTGTATATCTATAGAATTAAGTTACTCACTTTGCAATATATAAATGTGTTCTTGATTATATGAAGAACAGAAGAGGGAACACTGTGAATGTATTCTAGGGGCACCATATCCTTAGTACAGATGTGCCGCACACACCCTGTTAATGCTTCCAGTAACTGTCCCACAGCCTACAAGAAACATATATTGACAAAAGCAACAATGTAAATTATACAAACAATAGATCCAAGCCTCAAAGTCATCTATCTAAGAGAAATTTAAGGTACTTTATCAGTGGCAGTTCTCCCTGATAAATGCATAAGATGTAACAAACAAATGGAACACCTGGTTTTGTAAAATTCCCCAAAGGAAATTATATTCAAATGTGAAAATCTTTGAGAATAAAGAGCATTGGTCAAAAGTGATGAATGCTATAATTCAATATGTTACAGTTGCATTTACTAATAGATCCAATATGACACTGTTAAATTAAGCAACTCACACCTTTAGATTATCAGAATATGAGAGCATCAGTTAAAATGATTTTGGCAGACACTAGAAAGAAACTCTCCCCCTCTCCTCCAAAAATGGTCTTTCAAAAAAGAATGGTTACTGAGAACTTAGTATGTGAAATAATTGGTTAAACTGACCCCCTTATTCATCAGAGCCTATTCTGGGCTGGTTATAGTCTTACTCTACAATCCAGAGTAACTACAGGAGCACGTAAGAGATATTACGTGTACCTGTAGTTACTGCACCACCTAGTGAAAACCTATGGGAAATTCATATTGCAATCTATAGTTACTGCACCATTTAATGAAAATCTATGGGAAATTCATACTGCAATCCAGAGCAAATTGTTCTTACACCGGAGCAAGGACTCCCCGAAGTTACTCTGGATTGCGCCCTTAATTTTATATCTAACCAAGATTGAGAATGCAATCGTAACCTCCAGTTAGGATTGCATAAACCCCAGCATATGTCCTGTGGTGACTAGGGGGTGCTTTCTGCACTTCTGCCCCACTCCTGGGGGTTCAGGCCAGAAGACAGGAAAATCTTCAAAGGATTAACATTTATAAGCAAGTATAAACATTTGCAATATATTGCCAATACTGTGAAAAACACATTTAATAAGCAGAACTCCTCTTAAAATTTTTATTCAATTTACCTGCAAATGGTTTCTCAATGTCAAATGTAAATCCACATTCTGGTCTGTTAATCTTTTGGCCTGGTTAGATATTTCATACATCAAATGGTCAAATAATTCTACTGTCTGTTAGAACAAAGCAGATTTATAATTAGAACAGTATTTGTATTAGGATGCAATCCTAAGCATGTCTCTTCTGAAGTACAGTGGCGCCTCACATAAAGAAAGCCTCACGTAAAGTATGTTTCACATAAAAACAAAAATTTATTCTTGGATTCTGCTTCATGTAACAAACTGTGCTTCACGTAAATAACACATTCATTGGCAGTTGGGGCAGACGCGCTGGCCGGCAGCCTGTTTAAAAAGCATCAGGGCTGCCTATAGCACCTGCCCACAGTGAAAGCAACACTTCCATGCTGTTCCTCCTGTGGCTGGGCGTCCGCTGGGCAGGGAGAGAAGAGCAGTGGAGAAGAGGGAAGCAGCTCAGGGCTTGCCAGAAGGGAGTAGGGGAGAGAGAGGCTCAGGATGGAGAGAAGGAGAAAGTGGGGAGACACTTTGAAGGTTTCTTGGATTGCAGCCTCCTAACCATGTCTCCTAACCATTGTGTTGATAGGGCTTACTCCCAGGAAAGTGTCTTTAGGATGCTGCCTAAATAGACTTCATAAGATCGTGCACATCGAATGCATGTTTTGAATTCAATCCCAGTGTTCTGTCATCATTTTTACAACCAGTTAATATTTTTATATGAATATTTTTGGGGTTGTGGAACCAATCATCTGAGTTTCCATTATTTCCTATGGGAAAATCCGCTTCACGTTAAGAACGTTTCACGTAACAAAAATGCCTCCAGAACGAATTAAATTTGTTACGTGAGGCATCACTGTATGTCCCATTGTGTTCTATGGGACTGACTCTCCAGGAAGTGTGTATAGGATTGCAGCCTTA
This sequence comes from Cryptoblepharus egeriae, assembly GCA_030015325.1. Lineage (NCBI taxonomy): Eukaryota > Metazoa > Chordata > Lepidosauria > Squamata > Scincidae > Cryptoblepharus > Cryptoblepharus egeriae. Next base: position 92,129,947 of record JAREYC010000003.1, on the reverse strand, counting down.
GAAAAACAGTATTAGTAGATAATCAATAAAAATGTCAATAATTGCAAATAGGACAGATTGATGAACACTAGTTTGGTTAAAATGCTTTAAAGAAGCGTTACCAAAGGTTAAGGGTGTCCAAACCCTGGCCCTGGGGCCAGATATGGTCCTTCAGGATACTCCATGCAGCCCTTGCCAAGTCCTAATTATTATATTGGATTTGTTTTATGTGCAAATATTCAAAAATGTATAAAAAGATATAGGGGAATTATCTGAAAAAAGAATGACATGAGTCTGGAAGAAAAGTTACCTCATGCAAAATATTCCAGAAGAAAGACAGTGCAATACCTTTGGTAATATTTTAGAGAAAAATGTTTGCTCCACTTCAGAAATATTAATGTGCGGCAGAAATTTTTCAGTCAGGATCTTAAATACACCTGTGAATGACAAGGTTTAGAAAAACAATTATTGAGAATCCTTTTGAACTAAAGAGCACATTACAGACATTAACATGATATAAAATATAATGCATTAAAGAAATAAATAATACATGGCTTATGTATTGAATCACCCCAGTGCAACTTACTGCAGCTTTTTACTACAAATTAAGTGATTTGGGGCACAATCCTAACCAATTTAAAGGTAGAGGTACTCTGTCCTCCATTCTATATGGTCACCCTGGCAAAAATCTTTACTTACCAAATCCAGCCAAGCCTGTAAACCCATTCAGCTCCAGAAATGTGATATAAGTTGTTCATGATATAGCATGGACAGGACTTCCTCCTTTGGACCAAAGCTCTCAGATGTTCTGCATGAGGTTACTATGCCCCATCCCAAATTGGCAGGATTTGCCCAGCAAATAGGGTACAAACCTACATTCATGCTATATGTTTCTTAGTCCTCATTTTTAATTTATTATTAAGAATTTATGTATTGAGAGCATCAATCACTTCTGAATAATAATTCTACATAATAAATTCTACGTAATAAATCAAAATATTCATAATAATCCTACATAATAAATCAAAACATTCAGTGAAAAAACATGACTTCCATCATGTATAAATTAGGATAGGTAAATTATTTTAATTACAAAAGACTGTATTTTGGTGGTTCATAAAGATAGATACTGGTAATATATTCATTTCTCTTTATTTGTGATTTCACTTATCTGTGAGGGGCCGAATTGCTACCATCTCTCATAATCCATGCCTATGTTCTCAATACCTACTGTGCAGGTACCATCTAGTGGCTTCAGGGACCTTCAAAATGGTGTCTGTGATCCGCACAGATCCCTTTAAATTGGCCAGCGGAGGCTTCCACCTGTCATTTTTAAGGGTTTACAGTGCAATCCTAAACCTGTTTACTCCTATTGTAAGTCCTATTGTGTTCAATGGGGCCTACTCCCAGAAAAGTGTGTTTAGTATTGCAACCTTAAACTGTTTTAAGGATTTCAGTCAGTAATTTTAACTGATTGCAGGTATGGCCAATTCTGAAGGTTCCTGCAGCCTCTGAATAGTCTCTGCATCATATTTTTGGCACTTCACAGTGATGTCCTGAGGTTCTCTGTTGGATTCTTCTGATGGTAACTCTGCTTCCGCAGTATCACCCCATTAATCCCATAATCATGTTTCCTTTTTTGCTAGCTTGCTGTTAACTAGATCTTCCAAGAACCTAACCCTAGAGTAGTGGTATTCAGGCATTTCAGTTCAGGACCACTTTTCAAATTTAAAAATCTGTCCAGGACGCCCTGTCAATCTTACTGGGATGTACTTCCATGTCTACACAGAAATCCCATTGTGTTCAATGAGATATAGGGCGCAATCCTATCCATGTTTACTCAGAAGTAAGCTCCACTGTGTTCAATGGATCTAACTCCAAGGAAAGTGTACTTAGGATTGCAGCCTTACTCTCAGTGAAGCCCAGTGCCAGATTTCAAGATGGTGGATCTCACCCTCTCTCAACCCCTCTGAACTGGGGTTAGGACCCCCTTTGGTCCCCACTTTGAAGACCACTGCCTTAGAGAAAAGTGTTGTTATGCCACAGGAACAAATGTACATCACATGAGCACGCTTGAACCGTACAATAATAGAGCAGGGATACAAATAAAATATATATGTGGCAGAATGTTTTTTCTATAATTGCAGTCAATAAAGCACTTTTAAATATGCATAGATCCTGTAGATGGTTTGCATAACATTTACTTACAAATATGCTGGCTCCAGTCGTCAGAAATCTGATACATGGAGTATAAATATTAAGGAATGAAACACATATATCTGCAAATAAAGTGATTGGGACCAATCCTATCATTTTATGATTTATTGTCAATTTTACAAAGAAAATGTTTTTGACTATTTCGATATTCTACTGTGTATAAATTACAAACAACTACAGTATTAATAGCAGTTTGTTGTTTGGTGAGGGTCCTAAAAGGGAACCCTAGCTTTCCTTTCCATCACATAATTGTATTTCTGATTAATGCCCCACCGCAATATCTAGGGATGAAGATATTTTAAATTATTAATAATTTAAAAAGAACAACTGATACCCATAAATGAAAGCTTATGGGTCTGTTCTCTGAGGTCATCAGAGGGGGTCTCACTCAATCCAATGGAGCCACATTCCAAGTAAACAGATAACAGTGCAAGTGCATCCTGCAACCCTATCTTCTCCAGACTTTCCTAAGAGTAAGTCCTATTGCTTCTAATGGGACTTACTTCTCAGTTGACCTGACTAGGATGGAGCTCTCAGGCACTGGGTGCCTTTCGGGGAGAAAGGCGGAAGACAAATTGAATAAATATAAAATCTGAAAGCAGGTCCAGACCCCCACCAGGTACCCCCATAATGGGACTTGTGCAGTCCTACCCACACTTCCCTGAGACTAAGCCCTATGGATTCCAATGGGGCTTACTTCTGAGTATACTTGCTTATGAATGGGCTATCAGGTCCAGATCCTTATCAGGCACCACCACAACTGGTCTTGTACAAGGCTATTCACACTTTCCTGGGAGTAAAGTTCTAAATATGGATTATAATAGGTTTACTTCTGAGTAGAACTACCCAAGATGGGACCCTCAGGTGATCTGAAAGCAGGTCCAGATGACAGACACAGACACACCCCGCAGCCCCACAATGTGACTTATGCAGTCCTAGCCACACTTTCCTAGGAGTAAGCCCCATTGATTCTAATGGGTTTACTTCTGAGTAGACCAGCCTAGGAAGAGGGCTCAGGTCCAGACCCCACCAGGCACCCCCACAATGGGACTTATGCAGTCCTATCTACACTTTCCTGGGAGTAAGCCCCAATGATTCTAATGGGTTTACTTCTGAGTAGACCAGCCTAGGAAGAGGGCTCAGGTCCAGACCCCACCAGGAACCCCCACAATGGGACTCATGCAGTCCTATCTACACTTTCCTGGGAGTAAGCCCCATTGATTCTAATGGATTTACTTCTAAGTAGACCAGCTCAGGACGGGACTCTCAGGGTCTGAAGCAGGGCCAGAAGCTGCAGGCTGAGGAAGGAGGGAGACCCCCATCCACGCCTCCGGGGCCCCACCGCAGACCCCGCGTCCACCGGGGAAAGGATATGAGGAGGCTGGGCAGGGCGGCGGGGAGGCGTCGGCGACAGAGCTCCGGGTTCCAGCCCTCCACCTCCGCCAGCAGCAAGCACGCCTCGGGCTCCGCCTGCGCCATCCCGGGTCGGAAGAGGCCTCCGAATAGCCCGCCTTCAGGCCTGGCCCATCACAGGCTCTGCTCCCGTCAGCCCCTGCCCGCCTCAGCCTTGGCCAGGAGGGCGGACCGCCCAGGAGAGGAAGGAAGGCTGGCTGGGCTGGCTGGCGGGCGGGCTGAGAGGGAGGGAAGAGAGGGGGGTCCAGGGAAGGCTCCTCCGCAACAGCTCATCCTCCAGGAAGGGCGGTGGTAACTCCTCTCACGCCCCGCAGCTCAGCCCAGGCTCAGGCTGCCTTTTGCCTTCACTGGCTCCACTGGTCACACCCTGTGTGTGGATAAAACCTATAAATGTTGGGGTGAGTATGCCTTTGTTTGTATATTTCCATGTATGTTTACATGTATATCTACATGCAAACACAAACACACAGGCTGCAATCCTAAAGACTTTCCTGGGAGTAAGACCCATTGAACACAGTGGGGCTTACTTCTGAGTAGACCTGGTTAGTATATAAGCTTACACATTTAGGTATATAACACCCCAAAATAACTGAGAAATAAAGATGATGAGTACAATCCTAACTGTGTCTACTCAAAAGTTAGCCCCATTATGTTCAGTGGGTCTTACTCCCTGGAAAAAGTCTTTAGAATTGCAGCCAAAGTGTCCTAAGATGATAAATTATTTATTGAAAGGATGGATATATATATCCATCCTGTGTGTGTGTGTGTAAAACTTATAAATGTGTGTATATATAAGCATAAAGTTTATATATACTGTATATAGTATTGTATATATACATAATATGTATATATATATGCACATATATATATATAATGTGTGTATATTATGTGTGTGTATATATATTTACTTATATATATATATATCCTGTATAAGCTTATATATACACTCTCTCTATATATAGTGTATACATATAGTGTATTTATATATAGAGTGTATATATAAGTTTATAAGTGTGTGCACCTATTTAGATATTGTATATGGTATGTGAGAGTACACACACACATATATAAACCCTTTATCAACTGAATGCTTTGGGGCAATTTGAACACTTTATCACCAAATAACTCTCTTACTAGGGGCAGTTATTTTTGCTCTCTCTTCTGATTATGCAGTGGGTAGAAATATCAAGCCTTTTGAAATTGGTTCTGGGTCTGCTTGGATCTGTATAGATTGGGCTCTCTTGGTTGCACTTTTTTTCTGAATACAGTAGTAGGCAATTGGCACTTCTCCCTCCTCTTCTCCCCCATCCACAACCCCCCCAAATGTCAAAATCAAAGTTAATACCCACTTACTGTCCTTCCTCTTTGTCCCCCTTTCCAAAGATCCAGAATCGGCTGCCTCACATATTCTCTCTTCCTCCACCTGCCTGCTTGAACCCTGCACTTGTTTCAATCATGTCTCCTCACTGCTCCTCATCCACATTTCAGAATGCTAAAAAAGGGGAAAAATAATTCAGTACTGTATTATCGTTTTCCCCTATTACTACTGTAGTTTGTCAAATATCTACAATTAGTGTGTATGTGTTTCTTTTTTAGACCACTGTGCATTTTGGAAGTGACCTTGATTCAGACACAATTACATAGAAGGGAACCTTACAGACTTCAGCACAGCACTTCGTTGATGGTACATTTTGGTCACACAATCTGATTTTTTGTGTGTGTTTGCATCACAAGAAAAATGTCATTTCAGTTCAACTTTTCAATAGAGGATTCAGCAGAAAACAAGACGGATGTTCTTGAAAATGACACGGTGCAGCAGGAATTGATACACGATTCTTTGGTCTCCTCAGACAATCAAGAAAACCTGCTAAGAAAGGATAAGGTTTCCTACTCCTACCCTGCCAAGGAACATAGTGTTCCTGAAGATGTCAGTAAAATATTAGAAAATAAAGTTATTGGGACCCTACCAGACCTATGCCCCATAAATATTTCTGTGGTGGAGGCAGCACTTCCAAGTGACTCCCCTGAAGAAGACGTGTCTCCGAGTATTTCTTCTCACTCTGATCTAATCACCGGTGTCTATGAAGGAGGTCTGAAAATTTGGGAATGCACCTTTGATCTCATGCATTATCTCTCAGAAGCTGATATTCAGTTTGCACACCAGTCAGTTTTGGATCTTGGCTGTGGGGCTGGACTGCTGGGAATAGCTGCATTAAAAGGAAATGCTGAAAGAGTCCACTTTCAGGATTATAACAGCATGGTGATCGAAGACATAACACTGCCTAATGTTCTTATTAATTGTGATCAAGACGATGATGGTGATGGACAAATTACTGAACCTGCTTTAAAAGGATGTAGAAAAAAAGACTTTACCCACGACTTGCTCTCTAAATGCAAATTCTTTTCTGGAGAATGGTCAAAGGTTACTGAACTTCTCTTAAGCAACAACTTAGATAAATATGATCTGATTCTCACCTCGGAGACTATTTACAATCCTGATTACTATGAAGCTTTGCATGATGTGCTTTCAAGACTGCTAAAAATAAATGGTTGTGTATATTTGGCTAGCAAAGCACATTATTTTGGATGTGGTGGTGGGATCCTCCTTTTTACAAAATTCATTGAAGAGAAAAATGTGTTTAAATCTACAATTGTTAAAGTTATTGATAAAGGACTAAAACGTTTCATTATCAAACTGGACTTTAAGTAGTCCTGTTAATGTGGACTTGCTTAGAGTAGTAAGCCTTTGATGACCAACTGGATGCATTGACTGGCAATTATAGTTTATGCAGATTAGGCTATTTTTACATGGTCATTTAAGGGGTTAATAAAGACTTTCAAAAATTGTTTTTTGGTCTCTTTTGTGCATTTATGGGCTCATCATTCTATTCTCACATAGCTTCAACTGTACACACACACACACACACACACACTTCAGATAGTGTTTGGAGTCTCAACATGATTTTGAGAAATTTTTGTGATGGAAAAATATACTGTCAGATATTTGTGCTTAATATTTGAGAGATGGAGCCCCATTTTAATATTTCATGAAATCCACTGGGTGATCCTGGGTCACTCCTTGTTTCAGCCCAACTTAGACCACAGTCCTATCCACCCTTACCTGTGAGTAAGCTCAGTTGTGTGTAATGGGACTTAGTTCTGAGTAGACATGCATAGGATTGGAATCTTAACATGTCAACTCAGAAATAAATCCCACTGCAATCAGTGGGGCTTAGTCTCAGGCAAGTGTGTATAGGATGGCATCCTGAGAGCCTCATCCTGTGCATGGGTTACTCAGAGGTAAGTCCCATTGTAGTCAATGGGGTTTACTCCAAGGTGTGGATAGGATGGCATCCTGAGAATATGTGCATGTTTACTCAGAAGTAAGTCCCATTGTAGTCAGTGGGGTTTACTCCAAGGTAAGTGTGCATAGGATGGCATCCTGAGAATATGTGCATGTTTACTCAGAAGTAAGTCCCATTGTAGTCAGTGAGGTCTACTCCAAGGTAAGTGTGCATAGGATGGCATCCTGAGAATATGTGCATGTTTACTCAGAAGTAAGTCCCATTGTAGTCAGTGGGGTTTACTCCAAGGTAAGTGTGCATAGGATGGCATCCTGAGAATATGTGCATGTTTACTCAGAAGTAAGTCCCATTGTAGTCAGTGGGGTTTACTCCAAGGTAAGTGTGCATAGGATGGCATCCTGAGAGCCTTATGCTGTTGTCTACTCAGAAGTGCCATTGTAGTGAATGGGATTTACTCCAAGGTAAGTGTGGCTAGGATGGCATCCTGAGAGCCTTATGCTGTTGTTCTCTACTCAGAAGTAAGTCCCATTGTAGTGAATGGGGCTTACTCTCAGGTAAGTGTGGCTAGGAGTGCAGTTCCCTTCCCAGAGCGGGGGAGAGTCCCCTGAGGTGAATCCTGCGTGTCTGAGGCCCTGTCTATAAATGTATCCGCCCTCAAGGGGGAGCAGGAGAGCAACGCCTCTCCACTTCTGTCCCGCCCTTGGTCCCTCTCCTCCAGTCAGCGGCTGCGGAGGGAGAGGCTGAGCCAATGGGCGCCCGCCGTGGTCCCCCGTCTGCCTGGCTGTTCTTGAGAGCCTTTGCGGGGAAGATGGCTCTGGGCTCGGTCCCTGAGGTGGAGATTGACCCCGAGGGCGCCTTTAAGTACATCCTCCTGAGGGTCCAGGGCGCCTCCGGAGAGCACCGGGAGATAGTGAGGGGCACTGCGGCCGCCAAGTACCACAGTGAGTGGAGCGGTGGCGGGGGGGTCATTCACACGTTCGCAAGGCAGACACGTGTACAGAAGACGCGTGTCTAGAATGCGCATGCGCACCATGGGGTCCTCTTTTTGGCCATGTGTCCTCTTTTTCAGCCTTGGAAAAAAGTCTTCATTGTTCCTCCTCCCTGTGAGCAGCATGTAGCCTTCTTGCAATTCATAAACTTTATGCAATATATCTGCATTAAGGGCAACAATCCTAACCTATCCTAATCCTAACAATCCTTACTACTCAAAAGTAAGCCCCATTGTTTTCAATGGGTCTTACTCCCAGGAAAGTGTCTTTAGGATTGCAGCCTTTATTAATTAATTAGTTAACAAATAATTATTTATATTTATTTATAAATATTTTATAATTACACTTTTTCATTATTAATTAAAAGGTTTTATATATATATATATATATATATATATATATATATATATATATATATATATATATAACAAGTAATATAATGTATAAATTAACCACTTTTTACCTTTTATTTTGGCATGTCCTTTAATTTGGGGGTCCTACATTTTGGGGGTGCCGCATCCTCTTTTTTGGTTATGACATATGGCCACAGAAGGAGTGGTGCTGCTTCATTTTGCAGGCGCATGTTTGTGTGTGTGTATCTATAAATAGGGTGACCAGATCCTAAGTGGGGTAATGTGCTTTGGAGCTGCAATCTTAAACACACTTTCCTGAGAGTAAGAGCACAATCCTAAACATGTCTACTCAAAAGTAAGGCCCATTGTGTTCAATTGGTCTTACTCCCAGGAAAGTGTCTTTAGGATTGCAGCCTTAGAGGACAATCCTAACCACGTCTACTCAAAAGTAAGCCCCATTGTGTTCAATTGGTCTTACTCCCAGGAAAGTGTCTTTAGGTTTGCAGCCATGGTCCCATAGAACATAATTGGACTTACTTCTGAGTAGACGTGCTTAGGATTGCACCCTTAACCACGAATAGAAGAGGCAAAGCCGGCTCAACATGGAAGGGTTTAAAACGCTGCATCTGCAATTCCTATTCTTCTAATAATCTTCTAAAGAATATTCTAATATTAGCATATTATTATTCTAAAGGTAGAGGTGGTGGTGTAGCTAGAGTGTGGGCAGAGCTATCAGCCTTGTGCATGCTGTTGACCCTCCCTTACATCTGGCATTCAGAAATGTACACAAAGTATTACAATTATTTCTTAATCCTTTTTTATTCTTCTGGATCTGTATTCAGTTTTGTAGTGTACTTTGTCTCAAATGTGAAGTGTGGAGCGGACATGGATACACTTTACCATCTTAACTAAAAAATCCTGGGAGTCCTTGAAAGCTCAAAAAGAACTGTTTATCCAAAAGATACTGTGGGTAGTGTTTCTTGAAAGACAGTTTCCCCCTAGTCCACAGCCAAATGCAGTGTCCAGCTGTGGGGTGTGTTGTGTGTTTTCTAATCCATGTTCTTTGGGTCATTAACTCAATTGTAAGACTTCAGTTAAAATAAAGCACATCTATCATCTCAAGTGTCTTGGCTTTGCTTCTACCTGTTCTTGACCTTTTGCTCTCTGAATCTGTGTTTGGCTCAATATACACTAGTGTTTATAGCAGGGAAATAGCAGCAGAAGAAGTGTGCAAGAGAAAAGGGAGATGCCTTGTCTTCAGAAATTTCTACCTTTCATGTATTTTTTAAAGTCTGGTTCTTTGTGTGTGTGTGTAGTATTTTTAGTACAATACTCTGCTTAATCATTCTGTATTTTTGTTTTATAGATCACATCTTTGAAAAAGTCAGTCCTGAAATGAAAAAACTAGGTTTTGAGTGTACATGTCTTGGAGGAGGAAAAATTGAGCACAATAGCAAAGACAAGAAAATTCATGTGTTTGGCCTTTCCACAGTACGTGTTCCTAAACCTCATGCCTGTCATAGACCAGTTCACCTATAGATATTGTTCATTTATAACAATTGAAGTGTCTTCATGTCTTATACTTTGTACAGGCATACGTTGTACAACAAAGTACAGGCATATGTTGGGAAATAGGTGTCTGGGTTTACATTTATCTATGAATAATGTCTATAAAACTGAAATACTGTATTTTTGTTTAGCTTGTTAATATAGTGATCATTGTATGGTTGATTGGCCCTACAATCCAGAGTAACTACGGGAAGATGTAAGAGGCACTTACTCTGGATTGCTCAATGCATTTCCCATAGGTGGCACCATAACTACATCAGTGTAAAAGGTCTTGTAGTTACTCTGGATTGTAGCCTAAGAGACCAATCCTATGCAACTTTCCAAAGCTTTTGCAGCTGTGCCAGTGGGGCATGCACTGCATCCTGCAGTGGACGGTTAGCTATGGAGGCCCCTCAAGGTAAAATAAGGCTGCAATCCTAAAGACACTTTCCTGAGAGTAAGACCCATTGAACACAATGGGGCTTACTTTTGAGTAGACATAGTTAGGCTTGTGCTCTAAATGTTCCTTACCTTGAGGAGGAACTGCAGAGCCCTGAACATTTATTGATGTGCTGTAATCTTAATAGTCCATGTACAATGGAGGATTTGTTCCTGGCCAATGAAAAAGCTATTCCGCTATTTTCTGGATCTCAAATGCAATATAATGTGAAGTAAGTTCTTTAAACATCTTTGTGTAGTCTTGAAATTGCTGATGGTCTTGAAATGTTTTATCTAGATTTTTACCTCAATTTTTAAATATTATGCCTTTTATACAAGATGTTTTGGGCTCAACAAATAAACCTTGAGGACGTTCCCTTATCTCAGGGCTGCACTGCAGCAGCATGGATGCTGGAAAATTTATTGGATTGGGGCCTAAGAGACATGAGTTCTGTCTTACATACAGAGCACTGACTTTCAATTGAAGGGTTTTTGTATTAATAGTATCAAACGGATCATAATTCCACTCCTTTCAGCTTATTCTCACCCTCTTACTGAGAAACAGCAGCTATCCTCTAATCCAGGGCTGTCAAAATATAAGGCCCATGCACAAGATATGGCCCTTGGAACTCTTTATCTGGCCCACATGATGATTGGGCCTTCCAGCACCACCCTTTCACTTCTGCTAAAGCTCTAGGAGGGAGCTAGAAAGAGACCTTGGAAGATACAGGCCAAGAACAGCTACAGGGAGATACTGCTGAGGTGCTGGGAGATATGTGAGTTGTGTCCAGATATGTGGAGATATGTCCAGTTATGTGATCTTCATTTTCAACATATTGTATTTTAGACTAGCTTAAAAGCCGCACTCCATGCGGACTTTTAAACCAGCTCCTGTGGAGGGCATTTTTGGCCTCCAGCCCGAAACTAAAGAGACAAATACCGTATATTGTTTCTGGAATTCAAATGTCTGCCTATTTGGGTCGGACACAAATTCCAATGCTGGATGTTCAAGCAGCAGATAAACACAGATTTTCAATCCCAGGATCATCCTGATTCAGAAAGGTATATGTCTGTGTAGAGCATGTGTGGCCCAAGTTAGGGAGGTTTTGGACACACAGACGGACATAATTCGCTGTTTATATAGATTTATATTCTGCCTTTCTCCTAAAGTGGAAAAGGTCTTTTCCATCTGCAGCCAATTAATTCCTATGTGAGAACAGAATGATTGTTTCTGACCACCATGAGCTTAATGTTTTCTGCTTAATGATATTTTCAGCCCTTAATAGGTTCTGTGAAAACCATCTACTCCACAGTATAAATGGAACTTTTCCAGTTAATTTATACTCTATGATAGGTTAGGAACTGCTTTAATCCAGTTATCTCTTCCTCGGCATTGTGGCTATATAGACTTTTGCTGCAATCCTAAAGACACTTTCCTGGGAGTAAGACCATTGAACTCAAAGGTGCTTTTTTATGAATAGACATGCTTAGGCTTGTACTGTTTGTATTCTTTTCTCATTCTTTATTTCCCAAGCATATTTTACTATTATAAGAAGAAAGCATCTACCAGAGAATAAAGGGGGGAAGGCCCACACGTCCTAATTGTTCTAGTTGGGGCTATTAATTCATTAAATAATGAAACTTGTCAATAGCTCTGTATTCCAACTGGATCCTTTGAACAAGTATTAACAAAAGCCTCTTGGTTTTTCTTTGGAATAATAACAACATAATAATTTATGTACTGTGAACTGTATTTTTTATTAAGCAGTATGTAAATACTTATAGTAGTAATTTTAACTAGTAATCTTTATTTACTTACAGGGTTATGGCAAAGCTGATCATCGCAGAACTGTAGAAATACTGAAGAAAACCTTTGTGGATTATGACATCAGTTGGTCAGATGACCAGTAAATTATTGCTATGTGAAGTCTAAAATACAAAGCCTTGTTCCAGCATAATGTAAACTTCTAGGCTTTCATGACAAAAGTGAATTCAGTTGGTGCTGAATAATGTTTTGAATAAACATTTATAAATGTTTGTGGGTACATGATTCAAATAATCAACTCAAAAAGTACTTTTGATCTTGTCTAACCACCATTATGCTGCACCCCAACAGCGTGTTCAGAATGTGCATACCACTTCACATGTGGGATGTTGATCATCTTTATCATCCCTACGTGAGTAAATATTAGCCATCTAGTGAATCTATATGGCAGAAGTGAAATGGCTCCATCTCTTAGCCTTATCCCAACTCTTTGGTGATTATTATCACACATGTAGCGTCATCTTCAGCCCATTGTTTGCCACAGACCCACTGAAAAGGGCACAACAGGTACTTCTTAAATTAAAAACAATTCAGGGCATTGAATTGTCAGAATCTGCTCTTATTTTGGTGGACTACTAGTTCAGCACTTTCTATTTGTGAATTGAAGATACAGGTTGAACCTGTACATTTGGCAGGAAGCTCCATAATTTACTATTTTTGTAAAATATTTTTAAAATATTAAATATTATTATTTTTAAATATTATTTTTGAAATATTAAATATTATTTCTGAAATATTAAAATATTTTGGTACTATTTTTACTATTTTACTATTTTGTAGTTGCAAAGGAAATTAATTACCATTAGTTACAAGACAGGGAACAAATCAAGTTCCCTTTCAAGTGCTTTCAAACAGCTTAGTTTCAGCTCAAAGGCAATTCAGGAGTGATTAACACTTGGGGTGGGAAGGTTTCTGCCTCCCAGCTGAAACAGAAACAAAACTGACCCCTTTGTGAAGTTTTCTAAGGTCAGCTTAATTGCCTGCCATGTTGCCAGGGTAAGAAGGCTCCCTTTAAGTCAGTGGTATTCAAGCATTTCAGCCTGGACCCCCCTTCTGAGAATGATGATCTGTCCGGGACTCCCAGAAGTGATGTCATGGCTGGAAGTGTCCTGAAACTGGGTTTCAGCTGGCGTTATAGATTGTTGCCAACCCCTAAGACCAGAGGAAGCTGGACAAATACTGTTAGAGGGGAACCACTCATGGAAGAAAATCCACCCCCCCCCCCATGGAGCCCTTTAAACAGCTGGGATTAAAAACTATCAGGAAGTTTGGAACTGTCCAGAAGGTGAGACAAACCTTCTCCCTCCTGAGTAAATTTGAGACCAGGTAAGCAAAAGAGTAAAAATTTATTTTTAAAATAAATTTTAATAATATTAATAATAATATTATTTTAATATTTAAATAATATTTTTAAAATAAATAAAACAAAAATAATATTTTTAAAATAAATAAAACATTAAAAAATATTTTTAAAATAAAACAAGGGAGGAAGTAACAAGGAAAAAATAAAGCATTTGAAGAATTTTTGAAAGATTAAATTGTCGGGTTGGCAAAGCTTGGCGTGAAAAGCAAACAATACAACCCACCACTGCAACTTCCTTTGGTTTCTTTCCATACGCTGTATAAGCTGGTCCAGATTCATGGTCATTGGTACCACACTTGCTCTACAATCCAGAGTAACTACGGGTGCATGTAAGAGACTTTACGTGCACCCGTAGTTACTGTACCATCTAGTGAAAACCTATGGGAAATTCATATTGCAATCCAGAGTAAATTGTTCTTACACCGGAGCAAGGACTCCCCGTAGTTACTCTGGATTGCGCCCTTAGCCAAGTGTGTGGGTGATCTCCTTTGAAACATCAGGTATCACTGGGTCTAAATTAGGTGTGTGTGTGAGTGTGCATGCGTGGGTGTGCATGTGTGTGTGTGTAAGTGAGTGCGTACATGGGTGTGTGTGAGTGCATGATGTATGTCCATGTGTTTGCATGTGTGAGTGAGTGCATGTCAGAATCATGTATGTTGAAGTCACTTGCGTGGGTTGTGTTGCTGCAGACTGCTTTCAGGGCGTCTTGTATGTCCAGGTCAGAATCATGTATGTTAAAAGGTTTTCAATTTGAAATTGAAATTAGGTGTTGAAATTAAGTACAGGAAACCAATACAAGTACTTTTTGCTTTATGTACTACATCTTGGGGGGTGTCCTACATTTTTTTAGCCAGATAGGAATTTTGGTTTGGGGGACAGGGAATTTTGGCAGGGAATTTATGTTCAGCATCTGGTCACCCTGTATCATAAAGACATAAATATCACTTGCAAGAGCCTAAATAGCACATTTTTTAACACAAAGCCAAAATACATTAAAAATCACAGTAAAAAAGATATGTGTGGGCAGTGAATCTCTTATTCTCTGGAGGAGTTGGAAAAGGGCCACTCATCAAGCATGGGTTTGCCCCGCCCCCTGACAGTCAAGGCCGGACGTAGTCTTTCATCTCCTTCCGGTGCCGGGCATCCCTTCCCCAGTCCGGTTCTGACTCCCTAAGAGTAGGGTTGCAGTCTTGCTATGCTCCATAGAGCATAGCTAGTCTCCTTCCTCCATCTCTCTCCTTTCCTATTGCCTCTCTCTTCCCCCTTGGAGAACAGGACTGCTGGATGGGACCCCCCCCCCTGGGACTTTCTATTCCTGCAGGTGCCTCTGGTTGGAGGGGTGCTCAGCAGGTTCCCCCCCTTCCATTACCTTGCCGTCCTGCGGCTGTCAGGCTCAGCTTGGGCCGCCCATCGGCTTAGCCCTCTCGGACGGCCTGATCCTCTGGACGCCTGCGAGGCGCGCGTTGGTCGGGGCCGCCCGGTGGCTTAGCCCCCTTCCTCCGCAGCGCCTTGCCAACGCCGGGGCCGGGCGGAGGTCGCTGCAGCTTAGCCTGCCCCCAGCCGATCCGGCCAACAGCATCTCCGCGTGCCTGCGCGCATCCTCCTCAGCGGCTTCAGCCCCGACTGCAGCCTCGTGGGCTCTGCAAGCCGTGCGGCTCCCCGCGATGCCTCCTCGATCTTGGCAGCCGCTACAGCTGCCTGATCTCCTCCCTCCGGCCACAGCGCACCTCCGGAGGCGGTGAGAGCCCTGATCCTGTTGGCGGCCGCCATTTTGGGCGCTCTTTTTCCCGCCGTCACGGCGGCCATTTTAGGTCCCTCCTGTCTGCCAGCTTAACTGTGAGTAGCAAGGCCTTGCCTTGCATGGGAAACGGAGAGGAGGCTTAAAGGAGGGGAGGATAATCGTTTTTTTAAAAAAAGTTGGTTCTTGATTGCTGGCTATTGCTTGCAATTGCTTCCAGGATACAATGGCACAAGAGGGGGGAGACAGGGTTCTCAAGGCAGGTCAAGGGGTCTCTAACCTGACAGGACCTGGTATCCCTCAGGCCTCATTATCTGCCCACATCCAGGGCCTTGAACCAGTGATTGCATCCTTGAAAGACGCCCTTGATGCCGCAGTAGCAGTTAATCTCCCAGGTTTGGTCAAGACAGCGGTTCTAGATGCCACTTCTGGCAGAGGCGAACCCAGACACAGGAGGCCTCGTTCTCCCAGTCCAGTTACACTGGTCTCATCTCCCTCTGATGAATCTGCTCAGTCTTCCCCTCGCAAGAAGACGCGCAAGACCAAGCACATTGAACAGCCTAGGCGCAAGCGTAAATCGTCTCATCTCAAACGCCAAAAGTTTTCCTCTTCATCATCGGAATCCTCGGTCTCGGCCTCTTCTGGTTCTGAGGAGGAACACAAGTCGGGCACGGAGACAGAGGAACCTCGCAAGAGCTCCCGGCTTTTTCCCTCAGAACTTTTGGAACCCGTGGTGGACAGATCTGCCAGATGCCTTACTCTGCGCAGGTCAGCAACCTTGGACTCTGATTCTGAGCAGGACCGGGCCGAGGCTTTTCCCAAATCAGAGGTGCAGCAGACAGTGATTCCCTTTCCCAAGGCCTTCCAATCGGTTTTCTCCCAGGAATGGCGAGCCCACTCCAAGAGTACAGGCTCCCAGGTGGCAGATAAGCTTTACACACTGCTGGAGAAACAGATGGAACTGCTCAAGATACCTGTGGTAGATCCCCCGGTGGCGGCCTTAGCATCATCTTCAGTCCCAGTGGATGGGGACGTTCTTCCCAAGAACCCCACCGACCGGTGCATGGAAACACTGCTTAAGCGCAACTTTGAGTTCTCATCCTTTGCATTTAAGGCTGCCTCAGCCAACTCCGTCATGGCTTGTGCCGCATTCATCTGGGCACAGAAGGCAGCTCGAAATAAGAAGCTTCCCAAGGACTTCAGGCATACTCTCAAGAACATTGCCCTGGCTTCTGCCTTTGCAGCCGACTCATCTTTGGACGCCATGCATTTTTCAGCATGCGCCATGGCCTCCAACGTCTCCACCCGCAGGGCATTGTGGCTATGTTCCTGGACAGGCGAGGCTGGATCTCACTCTGATTAACTTGCCTTTCGAGGGAAGTAAATTGTTTGGGAAGGCCCTGGACCCTATTTTGATAGAGTCTAAAGACAAACGGAAGATCCTTCCCCCAGGGAAGAAGGACGTTCCGAAGCCACGTCAGCCTTCCTTTCGTCCTTCCAGGCCTCAATTCCGAGATTCTTCGGGGACTCAGTTTCGATCCCGCTGGACCAATGCCAGCATCCTCCCCAGAGCTAAATCCAACAACTACAACAACTCTTCCAAGGGCCAATTTCCCCGCAAGGGCGGAAAAACATCCAGGTCTGCCTGACGCCAGGCCTGGGCTCGAACCCAGCGTTATTGGAGCTCGTCTCCTGGACTTCGCTCCCTGCTGGCAGGGATCTACTTCAGATGCTTGGGTTCTCAACACCGTGTCAAAAGGCTACGCAATAGAGTTCCGGCATCGGCCTCCCAACAGATTCTGGCGGGTTCCAGTATCCAGGGATCCCCTGAAGCACCGTCAGAAACTCCAAGCCATTCAACATCTCTTGGAGATCCGTGCTATAGAGCGGGTTCCTCTTTCACAAAGGGGCAGAGGGGTTTACTCCATCGTGTTCTTGGTTCCAAAGAAGAACGGGGATGATCTTCGACCTGAAGTGGCTAAATCACTTCACGCTGAAGAAGAACTTCAAGATGGAGATGTGGAGGACCATCACTGCGGCCCTAGACCGGGGGGGATTATCTGACTTCCATAGATCTGTCAGAGGTATATCTGCATGTGCCCATTCGATCGTCCCACCGGAGGTTCCTTCGCTTTGCCTACGGGTCGCAACATTACCAATACCGGGCCCTCCGCTTCGGTCTCTCCGCTGCACCGAGGGTCTTCACCAAACTACTCGTGGCAGTGGTGGCCAACCTCAGGCTATAGGGCATCCGCATCTTCCTGTATTTAGATGACATCCTTGTTGCCGCTTCATCTTCTACCCGAGCCTGCGAGGACCTTCAGTCAGTCGTCTCGTCACTGGAACGTCACGGTTTTGTGATCAACCGCCCCAAGAGCGTTTTGACCCCCACTCAGACTTTAGTTCATTTGGGACTCTTGATTTGGACAGATTCATTCCAGCTCTTCCTCTCGCCAGAGCGCAGAGTGAAACTCAGAGAAGCCCTTTTTCAAATCAAGGAATCCAGGTCGGCTCCTCTGATGTCCCTGGCGTCCCTCACGGGTCTTATGGTCTCCTGCCAGGACATACTGCCCTGGTCCAGGTTCCACCTCAGGCCGCTTCAGCTCCTTCTGCGTCCCCTCGTGAAGTACATAGAACGCAGGTCTGCAATGATGGTCTCCATTCCTTCCTTCGTGATGCAATCTTTGGAATGGTGGCTGGAGCCTTCCAGGCTGGACATGGGGATCGACCTAGAACTTCCGGATCGTCAGGTGATTACGACTGACGCCAGCCTCTTAGGGTGGGGGGGCTCATTTTTGGTCCCACCTGGCACAGGGTACTTGGTCTCGCCAGGAAGCGAGATTTTCCATCAACAGACTAGAGCTCAGGGCTATTCATCTGGCCCTGACCCACTTCCAGGACCTTCTGTTCAAACCCATGTGTTGATTCAGACCGACAACGTCTCAGCCAAGGCGTATGTCAATCGGCAGGGGGGGACCAGATCCAAGGGGATGTTGGCCGAGGCTACTCTACTTTTTCACTGGGCGGAGACCAATCTCTCCTCATTGAAAGCAGAATATCTCTCCGGGATCCTAAATTCGGAGGCGAACTGGCTCAGCAGACAATCACTGGATGAGAACGAGTGGAGCTTACATCCACAAGTTTTTTTCTGTCATCACCACTTTACTGGGGACACCGGAGATAGACCTGTTCACGTCCCCCACAAATGCGCAGGTACCAGCCTTCATTTCCAGGGCTCCTCACCCTTTGGCCGTGGGGGTGAATGCCCTGTTGGTTCATTGGCCACCAGTACTCCTTTATGCCTCTACCACTAATCCCAGCAGTTCTACAACGTCTAAAGAAGTTCAAGGCCGAACTGATCCTGATAGCCCCGGATTGGCCAAGGAGACCTTGGTACCCAACCCTGGTCAACCTAGCAGTGGCCCCTCCGGTCCGACTTCCACCTCGTCATGACATCTTGCAACAGGGCCCACTCCTGCACCCCAACCCAGGGCTGTTCAGGTTGACAGCCTGGCGTTTGAGCGGCAGAGCCTCAGGAGGAGAGGCTACTCGGACAGAGTGTTAAATATCTTACTGGCTTCACGCCGGGCCTCTACCAACCGGATCTACGCCAGGACTTGGAGGAGATTCGTGCTCTGGTGCTCTGACAGGAACATCTCGGTCAGGAATCCAAAAGTAAGACACATTTTGGACTTTTTACAGGATGGAGTGGATCAGGGATTGAGCACTAATACCATCAAAAGACAGTTGGCTACGCTCAGTTCCATTCTGGGTCGCAGAAAATTTGGGCCACTTTCCTCTCATCCAGATCTTAGGAGGTTTCTGAAGGGACTAAAGCTCATTAATCCCCCGGTGGTCCACCAGTTCCCGACCTGGGACCTCCATCTAGTTCTCAAGGCCTTGATGGGGAAACCCTTCGAGCCTTTGGGATCAGTTCCTGTCAGGTTCATGACCCTCAAAGTTGTGTTTTTGGTGGCTATCACGTCGGCCAGACATGTATCCAAATTGGGTTCACTATCAACTAACTCTAACCTTTGTATTTTTCAGGAGGACAGGGTAGTCCTTAGAATGGATCCTTCCTTCCTGCCGAAGGTTAACTCAATTTTCCATCGCAGTCAGGAGCTAGTTTTACCTACTCTGTGTCCCAATCCCAAGTCATCGAGGGAGAGGGCCTGGCACTCTCTTGATGTTAAAAGAGCTCTCAGCTATTATTTGGATAGGACCAGAGAATTCCACAGGTCTGAGGCATTATTTATCTTATTTGGGGGTGATTCCGTCTTCGTTATCCCGTTGGTTGAAAACAGCTATAGTTGAGGCTTATAAAGCAGTGGGGATGGATGTTCCGGAGGGAATAACCGCCCACTCCACGAGAGGAGCAGCTGCCTCAGCAGTATTTGAAGGAGCTGCTTCCCTGGAGGCAATTTGCAGGGCAGCTGTCTGGTCTTCAGCTGATACATTTATCCGCCATTACAAGGTAGACCAAACGGCATCGGCTGAGGCCGCGTTTGGTCGCAGGGTCCTTCAGTCCGTGGTATCTAAATGAGATTAATTGCGTCTCTCCCACCCTGAGAGTGAGCTTTGACATATCCCATGCTTGATGAGTGGCCCTTTTCCGACTCCTCCAGAGAAGGCAGGAATTTACTTACCAGAAAATGTCCTTTTCTGTGAGGAGAGGAAAAGGGCCACTCAGGCCCACCTCAGCAGAGACACAATTTTTCTCGCATTACAGTTTACTCCCTGGGATGTTAGTTTTTCTAGTAGTCCTGTTGGTCCTGTTTTTCCTGGGGGAGTTGTTCGTTCTTTTCTTATCACTGAATTGTTCTGTTTGACAATACTGGCAGGTGGTTTTCCTGTTTCTCTATGGTTCTGTTCTGCTCTGTCTGTCTCTGTCTTCGAGTGGTTACATGATGAGCATGACAGCGAGGGTGTCGACTTCCTCTTCGGGCTTTGATAGCCATATTGGGGAAGGGATGCCCCGTACCGGAAGGAGATGAAAGACTATGTCCGGCCCTGACTGTCAGGGGGCGGGGCAAACCCATGCTTGATGAGTGGCCCTTTTCCTCTCCTCACAGAAAAGGACATTTTCTGGTAAGTAAATTCCTACCTTTATTTGAATGATGGTTATTTACTGAAGAAAGTCATAAGGCAATGCCAAAAACAGAGTTTGAGCACAATCCTAACCATGTGTCCCCACAAAATGAGGATTTCATGCTACAGGCAGGGGGTTGGACTAGATGATCTACAGGGCCTCTTCCAATTTTATGATTCTGTGTCTAAGCCCAGTTGTGTTCAATGGGTCTTACTTCCAGTAAAGTGTCTTTAGGATTGTAGCCTTTGAAAGAGTGGGGCATGTGTAGAATGAATGAGTTCTGGGTATACAGGTCCAACCTTGTTACACTGATTTTACACTGATTTTGATACTGATTTTGATACACTGATTTTGTATACACAGATTTGACTCAGCACAAATGGCCACTACAAATCAGTTTAAAAAACTGCTTTTCTTTTGTTGTAGATAAGTAGTCATTCAAGCAATCATTCCATTTTTAAGTTCCAGAATCAAACCCCTGAAGATAGGAGGAGAACCTGAAACAATCTAGGAAAGGTGATCTCAATAGGTTGAGATGATCCTATAATATCCTCAATAGTTATTTGCATTGCCTGCTCCAGAAGGTACTGATCTATTCTTGGAGAAGCAGAGAGGCTGCTCTGTACAGGAAGCATGTAGAGCCTGAAGGGCTTTAATGGCCATTCTGTCTCAAGGGACTGTCAACATGCCCAGTTTTAGCAGATGGAAAAGGGCCTTCGGAGTGCCACCAGGCTGCTCTGTCTAGGGACACAGGCCTGGTACTGATTCCAGTATCTCATTGGCACCAGGGAACTGCCATTTAGTATCTCCCTCTCCAGGCCTTTTAGCAGGGCTTTTTTTGGGAGGGGGGTACTCACCGATACCGCATAGAGGCACCTTATTCCACCTGCTCCACAGCAGCTAAATAATTAGCCATATGGGGATGACTAGCCATTCCACAAGAAATATTTGGAAATACATGGAAAAAATTTTTCCATGGAGAAATATTTTCCACATGTCTGTGGATTTCAATCTGTGGAAATGAAGCCTGTGGTTGGAGGGCTCCAGAGGACCCTCCAGACATGAACTCAAAATCAGTATCTACAATGGGAGGGGTCTTTTTGAACCGATCTCCATTTGATGCTAAGGACCCACTATACATACAAACAAAATGAGGTCAGCTGGCCTTGCAATGCAAAAGCACTTTCTTCGCCAACTGGATGCTGAGTTAAACACTGACATGATCTGAGTGTGTATGTGAGTTTACGCTCCTCTCTATTCTGTGCAGTTCCAAAACCAAACCTCGACTCCTTTGTGTTCCTGTGGGTGAAAGAGAAGCAAGAGAACATCCTGGTGGGAGTCACAGACTGATGAGCAGAGGTAAGAAGCTGGACCGACTGGGCACATTTCATGCAGAAACAGTGGCATCGTCAGGCTGGTGCAGCTGCTTGCGGGCTGCTCTAGTGACACTCCACTGGGGGTGATGCGCCACTGGAGGTGAAGCGCCAGAGGAGTTAGACACTCCTCCAGCAGAATCTGCGCCTTCTTGGTCCTTTCACCATTTTGATCAGCAATTGCCAACCAGTTTGCTGTAAATGATGTGCAGGTTTTCTGGAGAAACACCTAGCAGTACGGCCACTGAGAAATGTATGCAACCCACTTGCAGTGTGGAGTGCCTTGTCAGTGGCCAAAGACCAATGGTATGCAGTGACCATTTTGAACACCTTGTCATTGTGCCGTGGAATGGAAAAGCTTGAAAACTGATTTTTAGGATGCAATCTGCTCACACCTACCTGGGAGCAAGAATTATTGCCTATAATGGGACTTATTGTTAACAAGAGATAGGACATATAAAGTTTAAAAATAGCCATTTAAAAGTGGTTGCCAGATGGCCATAGAACAGGTTGTTAATTTCTTTGAATCCCAACACTGGGTTGAATCTGACTTTTTGAGAGATTTGGAGAGTTTGTAGATGTTATAGGGTTATGGAAAGTTATGGAATATACACACTATATTGTGTAGTGTGTGTCGGTGTGTGTGTGGAGGCAAATGAATTTTTGAAAAATTCCCAGTTACAAACATGGATTTGGATTGTGGGGCTTGAACTGGACTAGGCTGCCTGGGACACCCTATTGCTCCATCAGGGTGAGAGCTGGGTGGAATCAGCTGTGATCACCATGTTTCAATAAAGCCCCAAAGGCACATCCCTGGAGAATGTGGGGAGGCATTGCCAAGAAGTCCTGGGAAACAAGGCACCTGCTGACCACCTTCACCAACTGCTGCCCACTCACTCACCAGCTGGCCATGCCACCCTCCCTATCTCTTCCTCACTTGCCTTCTCTTCCTTCCCACCAGCAAAGGGACTGAGGAGTTGAAGGGCTAGAGGTGGACAAGGTCAGGTGCTGCTGCCACTGCGGTTGTCCTTCTGTCCATTTTCCCTCAAGTATGAAGGAGAGCAGGGCAGCGAAGCTCCTTGCCTTGTTCTCCTGCCTTCTTCTGGCTCCTCTGTTTTGTTTGTTTGTTTGTTGTCAGAGAACTGGGAAGGCAATTGGCAGGAAGAGGTCTAAGAGCTGGTGAGAAGGAGGTGGGTGGTGTAGAAGGCATGTGCCCGAACTAGCAATAATTGTGCCACTTCAGACCCTGGTGCAGCCTTGCCTAGCCCAACCCTCCTGACGTGGGGTGTGTCTGAAAGAAGTGGCATAAAGAAGTGGGCAGCCCAAACTGGCAGTGGTGGAGGCGGGCATGGAGGGAGGTGCTGGATCCTTTGGGCTTCAGCAAAGGAAATCAAATTCTGCCCCAAGGAGAGCAGATTCTGCTACCACGTTTTGTGTGTGTGTGTGTGTTTCCTTTGTGATAACGCAATGGAAACACAAAACACTTTTTGACATTTCTTATTTTGGTTAAATTTTAAAAAGGGCTTGAGACAATTAGTTATCCCATCTTGCCAACCCCCTTTGAAGAAGTACTAAACCACAAGTCATGATCCACCAATGGGTCCTGAGCCACAGTTTGGGAAATAATGGCACAAATAACAGCATGTCCATAAACCTTCATTCTTTTGTTTGCCTGCTGCAACTTCTACCCATTCTGAACCCATTCCCGGTCATTCCCCCAAACACCCTCCACATCCAGAGGGGCATTACTGCCTCCATTTCTGCCAGGGGCCACCCCTCGGATGTTCAGCCTCTCCCCGGCTCTGACAGATACTGTGGAACTCATGAGATTCCGGTGGAACTTCTGACACCAACTGTCAGGATTCAGGTCCTCTCAACTCGGCACAGGCACCCAATTGCTGGATTGCCAAAGAGTTGTGAACCAGTTTGAAAAATGGACGAGTCCATAATTAGTCTTTATCTCCAGAGATTCAAGGTAACTTCAAATCTTTCTCTATCACTCCATGAGTAGAAAGCAGAGTGTTTTGCCATCAGCTTCCAAGTTTTCCAATCCCAAGTCTCTAAATTTTCCCAAAGTCTACACTCTGGACTAACCTCCAATTAAAAATTGAGGGGAAACCTAATTTTTGGAAGAAAGTTCCAAAAAAGTTCCATGTCCTGTCATGGCTTATTAAAAACAATTAAGAAAAGCCTGTTTCCTCCCCCAACCCAGCAGTTTGCAGTCCATTTGCTCTGCCGCTTCCCCCCCTGCTCAGTGATTTTCAACCAGTGTGCCGTGGTGTGGTGCAGGATTTTGGGACAAGTCATTATTAATAGGAAAATCAGGGAATTTGAACAGCCTGGTGTGCTGTGTCAACGCTAGAAAAAACTTATGGTGTGCCCTGACAATTTCAGTGCCTTGTTAGCATGCCATGAGATGAAAAGGTTGAAAATCAATGCACAACTAGTGGCAAAGCTAAGACATCTGTCTGGGATCTGGCAGAGCTAAGACTGCTATCTGGGATCAAAGAGGATTTTGTAGCCATCCAGCCCTCCCTCTCCTCCCTAACAACAAAATCAAATTTTATTATGCAAATAAGTACACAATTGGCCTTAATGGCCACTGCTTATTCTCTGGTTATCCTCTCTGCTAAATATCAGAGTAGAACAACTTAAAAGTGCCTCTTCACACAGTTAGCAGGGGTAACAGCAGTGCTTTTTTTCTTGGGTCATCCCCATATAACTAAGGCTACAATCCAGAGTAACTATAGGACCTTTTGCACCAACGTAGTTACGGTGCCACCTATGGGAAACATATGGGAAATGCTTAGAGCAATGTAGAGTAAGAGCCTCTTATGTCTTCCCCTAGTCACTCTGGATTGTAGGGTAATTATTATTTAGCCATTGAAGGGGGAAGGTGGAAAAAGGTGCTGGTACTAAGTAGCAGAGAGTACCCCCAGGAAAAAAAGCCCTGGGATAACAGTATCATTATACATGGAAATGAGAGCTGAATCATATGAACATCTTATTAGTTCCATGTTGTATCTATCTATATAAAATGAAAAGTCCCTGACTGACTCACTGACACACTGACTCATCAATGCCCAGCCAAAACGGCTGGGACTAGAAGCGTGAAATATGGAGAAGGTGTTCCTTCGGTGACGGAGGGAGTTACTTAGAAACAGTTTTTGGAAATTCCAACTGGAAGGGGGTGAAAAGGGGCGCCACACATTTTCCTCCCTAAACTTTCCATTGAAGAATCCCTGACTGAGGGATGCTCTGCCCCAACCCCTGGACCTTGAAGCATGAAATTTAAGGAGGGCGATCCTTCTATGACATCAACATCCACCAAGAACTGATGTTGAGAATTTTAATCCTTATAAGGCTGAAAAAGGTGCAACGTGTTTTCGTCCAATACCTAACATTGAAGACTGACCAACATCCAGCCAATTTGGTGTTTGGTGCCTGCTGCACTGGGAGGGGATGTTGTTCAGAGGGAAGGGTTGCACTGGGGAGGATGCTGCGCATGGGGGTTTGATGCACATGGGGGTTTGATGCACATGGGCTGTTGATATGCCTGGGCGTTGATACATATGGGGGATGTTGTGCATGGGGGTTGATGTGTGTGGGGGAGGTTGATGCGCAGTGGGGGGATGGCGTACGGAGAATTTTGTTCCCACAATGTGGATATGTTTTTGCTAGTTATAATGTAATTTTGTTGGCTCTCAGAGAAATCAGTCTCATAGTCTGTTTTGAGCTAAGGAAATCCACTTTTTGTTCCATAGGAAGTTGATCTTTTCATTTTTTGGTTTCTTGCCCATTAATTTGAGAGAATACAGATATTCCAGTGCAGCTTTTTTATTGTTTTTTATTGTTTTCTGCCTTAAATTACCTTTTTTTATTGTTTTCTGCCTTAAATTACCTTTCCAATGATATATAATGTGATGGTGTTATTATTCATACATACATACCCGTTTTGACATTTGCCAACTTAAGCTTGTTGCCTGGTGCACTTGCTGCCCCCCTGCACCCTCTGGGTACACCACTGATTAAATGACAAGCCTAAAAGTTTAAGCCATAAGCACAGCCTAAAGCAATGGTCTCGTAATTCATCGGTTTTCCCGTTTCCCGTATGGTGACTTATGGAGGCAAACACAAGTCCACTTTGTGTTTCATAACGTATGAAATGTTCCATCTGCACTATGGAACTCCCTCCCCTTGGAATTAAGATCAGCTCCTCATCACTAACCTCCGGTGGGGCCTTTTTTAATTCAAAAAAGTCTTTGAGACCTCATAAAGACTGCCTTTTAAATCATCTTTTACTTCTTTTTTACTGCTGACTACAAAACATTTTGTTTTAACTGGATTTTATTGTATTCAATTGTATTTTACTATGCATTTTATGGATAAAAGGCCGCCTTATATTCTAATATTCTTATTTGTTCTATTCTTATAACAAATATTTTTACTGCTACTGCAACCAACAACAATTGTGCCAATAGTGGTGGGTGATTTAGGAACCATCCCTCTGGACTTGGAAAAATACCTACCTTAGTCCCTGCAAAGGACTTGATCTTTAGAAAATGCCAGGCACCTTTGGGTGGGCTGTGTACCAAGCCCTAAAAATAACAGTGTGGATCTCGAGCCAGCTATGGGTTATTTTCTGACCCGAAAGTTTGGTTTTTTTCTTTAGTAATTGGAAACCTACCTAAAATAAAGTGATAAGAGGGAAAGCTTTCTGTAGATACCCCTTTATTTTAGGAAATCAATTTCTTTACTCTAGGACAGGGGTCTCCAAAGCCCGGCCCAGAGGCCAGATACAGCCCTCGGCAAGCCCCTGTGTGGCCCCCAGCAAGACTTCTCTATTCTGCCCTTGGGCAAGCATCTGTCAGTCTTGAGAGACTCTGGTATCGTGCTCGGTGCTGCATATGCTGCATGCGAAGCACGAAGGCCTGGGTTAGATTGATATGGAGGATCGACTGTTACCCAAGCAGCAAATCCTCCCTCTCCACACCACTGAAATAGTCCAATGGAAAGGCAGAGCCAATACGATTGGTTCCAGCTGCATCGCAGAGCTGGGCTAAGGACAGGAGGTCACCCTGTCTTGTGGGGAGCGACCTGGGTCTCGAAACCTGGCCTGCTGGTTAACAGGCACAGTGTCTTAAACACTTGCGCCCTCTATATGTAGATTATATAAATTTATTCAAATT
Organism: Cryptoblepharus egeriae; assembly: GCA_030015325.1. NCBI lineage: Eukaryota > Metazoa > Chordata > Lepidosauria > Squamata > Scincidae > Cryptoblepharus > Cryptoblepharus egeriae. The sequence continues at coordinate 92,103,128 of JAREYC010000003.1, read as the reverse complement.
TGAAATGTAAATTAGTTTTCCAACCCCTGATACCGTATCAGAGAGATGATGTGGTCCTCCTGCCAAAATGTTTGGAGTCCCCTGCTCTAGGAGAAATTCCTAAAGGAAAGGACCATCCTAGGCAGTAAGCCCCAATGGCTATAAGCTTGCTGCCCTTTTGCAACTCCTACTCCCTGCACCCTCCTAGCATGTCCTTGGAGGTTCCCTTTCTACTCTCTGCGTTATGCACATGCACCCCAGTCAGGTTTGGGACCAGGTTATCTGAGGAACCGCCATTGCCCATATATTCTGACCCGCCTTTGCCTGTATATTCCGGCCTGCCTTCTTAGGTCGTCTGAAAGGAGCTTCCTTCAAGTGCCACCATTCTCCCAGGAAAGGGGAATGGTGGCAAGGGGTGAGTCTACTTGGTGGAGGCACCACTGTTATGGAACCCCCTACTAAAGGAATGAAGATCTACCCCCTTCCTTATGGTGTTCTGGAGAGGGCTGAAAACCTTTTGGTTTTTACTCTTAGACAAATATGGACAAAATGGCTACCCTTCTCTCTCATCTTGCAGACATCCAGGGAGCAGGAGGAAGGAGGTCTTCTGGGGAAGAGACTCTGCCTGAAGCCGGGGGGAGGTATTAGAAAGACCTGCCTCCACCTCGGCTGGGCCCCACCAGTGAGTATTCCCGTACCCCACTTTATGCCAAGCTATGGGACACGCTCAGGATGTAATGGGAGAGTCTCCTCTCCAGCATCCCCTGAGAATAGAAGGTGAACATTGCCCCAAACACAGAGTTGGCCATGCCCCTGGAGAGCAGTCTGCTCCTCATGTAAAGGAGAGACCTGGATTCCAAGGACTGGAGGGAAACTGAGGGGGGACTTGTGGTTTCAGAAGAGTCTGGCTGGCTGGTGGTGAGTGCCAGGGTAGGACTGTAGGCAATGGAGCTGAGTCTCTTTGAGCAGGGTCTGGCAAAAGCTGTGTTGGCCAAACCCTGCTCAAAGAAACCCAGCAGCATTGCCTGCAGCCCTTCCCTGACACTGACCACCATTCAGCTGATGAGAGCACTTGGGGAGCGTTGTCTCTGTCCATCCCTTACCAGTTCCTCTTCAATTACATGCAGGTCCCCCAGGCAGAAAATCTCAGCGTGCTCTTTCGTCTGCAGAGAAGGGCTGGCTTCTCCTCCACAAGGGCAGAGGCCAGGTGGATGGCCCTGGAGCAGCATAGGAAAGCTCCAAAAGTGAGTAGGAAAAAAACCCCTAACTCTGGTGCACACGTAGATAACTTCCACACAGATACACAGTGCCAGACTCACACACGCACTTAAATACATTTATTTACTGAATTTGATATACAGTGGTACCTCGCTTAATAAGCATTTCGCATAAGAAGGAAAAATTTCCAAGAAATATTGCTTCACGTAACAAGTTGCGCTTCACTTAACAAGGAAGTGCGCTATGAACACGCGTGCTATGCAGCCCTGACGCTCCACATGGAGGCTCTTTAAAAGGGCTGCCGGCCAGCGCTGCTGCGTCTAACTGCCCCCAACTTGGGACAGTTGCCTGAGCGCCATGTGGAGGTGCCAAAGGCAGCTGCCCCTAACTTGAGGTGCCCCCAAATGCCACCTTGAACCTCCAGCACCAGCCCAGGTAAGCCTCCCCAGTAAGTGTCTTTGATTGCCGTCTACTCAGAAGTAAGCCCCATTGGGCTTACTCCCAGAAAAGTGTATTTGATTGCAGCCTCTTAACCATGTCTACCCAGAAGTTACTCCCAGGAAAGTATCTTTAGGATTGCAGCCATAAGTAGACTTCATAGGATCATGGACATTGAATGCATGTTTTGAATTCAATTCCAGTGTTTTGTCATCATTTTTATATACAGTTAATATTTTTATATGGATATTGTGGGGGTTGTGAAACCGATCGTCTGAGTTTCCGTTATTTCCTATGGAAAAATCTGCTTCACTTAAAGAATGTATCACTTAATGAGCATGCCCCCGGAACGAATTAAGTTCTTTATGTGAGGCACCACTGTATTTGGGCTGTGAAGTCTTCTTTGACCCCTGAAAATTGATAGGTGCCTTAGCTGTACCACTATTTTGGGAAGGCAGCAAAAGGAAATGGGTGGCAAGCTGGTGAGGGGGGAAGGTGGTTTTCTCCCAGTTTTCTTGTTTGTAAGCATGGGTATGATGGCACTTCCGGATGTGGCAACATTTTGAGCTTTGCACCGGGCTACATGATTATTACCAATGCCATTATTAGCAATGCCACTGCCACTGATTAGCAATGCCATTAGCAAACCCACCAGGAGACTTGATCTGACCCATAGCATCCCGTTTTTTTGGTCACCATTTGCTAATGGAATTTATCATTTAGCTATTTAAATGTGGTATTTTTTTTTGTGACCACATTTTTTTCTTTTCCAAGATCCATGTGCAGAGGAGCAACTGGAGAATAGAAGTCACTGACCTGATCGGTGACGGCCATGTGGGAGCAAGGCGCTGTGCTCAGCCGGGGGGAGGAATTCATAAAACCTGCCTCCACCTCGGCTGGGCCCCACCAGTGAGTATGCTCATGCCCCACTTTATGGGAATGTATAGGAACCACTCAGGATGTAATGTGAGTGTCTCCTCTCCAGTGTCCCCATAGGATGGAAGGTGAACGCTGTCCCAAACATGGAGTTGGCCATGCCCGAGTAGAGCAGTCTGCCCCTTTTGTAAAGGAGAGCTGGGATCCAAGGACTGGGGGAACTGATGGGGGACTTGTGGGTTCAGCAGAGTCTGGCTGGCTGGTAGTCAGTGCCAGGGAAGGACTGCAGGCTGGGTCTCTTTGAGCAGGGTCTGGCAAGGGCTGTGTTGGCCGAACCCTGCTCAAAGAAACCATGCAGTGTTGCCTGCACCCCTTCCCTGGCACTGACCACCATTCAACTGTTGGGCACACCTGGGAAGAGTTGCCTCTGTCCGTCCCTGACCAGTTCCTCTTCCGCAGGTCCCACAGGCCGAAGATCTGAAGCAGCTCTTCAGACTGCAGAGGAGGGCTGACTTCACCGCCAGAAGAGCTGAGGCCCGGTGGATGGCCCAGGAGCAGCGGAGGAAAGCTGCACAGGTGGGGAAGAGAAAACACCTCAGTCACATGCATACACATGCCTGCACAGACACACTCACGCACACGCTTGTACACACAGAGTGCACTAAGAAGAAATCTGGATGGTATTTTTGAAAACAGAAACTGAATATATGTCTCTTCCTATTCCAGGCGGACATACAGTTGGACAGCATGTGATGAGGATCCTCAGAACTGCCTTTAAGGAAGTTTGGGTTTGTCTTGAGCATCAGTTGGATTGGATGGAAGCTAAGCCAGCCTTTGTACACTGCTCTGAAGGAGAACGCATGGAAGAAGGATACGCTTCTGAAGCACGGGAAGATCTGGCAGCTCTCAGAATGGGTTATGAAGAAGCGGGAGCAGATTCTGTTGAAGCTGAGGCAGAAGAAAGGAAAGAATATTAATTAAAAGAGCTACAGCAGATGAACTTACAAACATTTTCATACTTCAGTATGAAGTAGCACTAGAAGGACAGTCATGAGAGCTCATTCTTGGCTTTCTCTCAAGGACCCTTGTTTGCCACAGGACGTCCCCGTTCTCTTCTGGACCAAGGCTGAGAGTGGAAATGTAGCTACAGCACTCAGTGCCTTACTAGATACTTTGGAACTTCATTACTTTGGTACTTTCATTTCAATTTATTTATTTAAAAAATTTATATCCTGCCTTTCTTGGGCCGGAGACCGACTCAAGGCGGCTCACAGGAAAACATAATTAAAAACATTAAATAAGACAATTCAGTTAAAAGCAACTGAAAACATACAAGCTAAAAACAATACTCGAGAATTTGGAACTTCATTACCTTGGTACATGTAGCAGCATTCCAATTTCTCCCCTACATTTCACTGTTTATGTGAAACTAGAATATTAAATTGCAATGTTCCTACATGAAGTGGTAGCTAATGACTGACTGTCGATGCCAGCCTCAGACAGGACAGGCAACAACCTTGAAAGCCTCTCCGGAGACACCATGCTTGAGTGTACCTCTATTCATGTTGGAAAAGAGGGCGTTCAGATCGGTAATGCTTGTTGGAAATGCTAGTGATAAAACCTTAGGGATTGGACATGATTCCTTGAACACTCCCTCAAAATGTGATCTGGGTTCAAGGTGTGCATCAACTGTAGAATGCCTACCTTTCTATATAACACCTATCTTCTTCCTATATAACACCTTGTTATATAACCCCTATAGAGGTGATTTAATTGATTTCATTAAAATGAAATAAAGGCAACTGATTCATATTATCCACTGAAGGCTTCCCCCACAACTACAATAGGTTTTCTTTATGTTTTTATGGACAGGTTCCAATGTTGGAGCAGGTTCCTTCCACGTATTCCCTTTTTGTGCCCCCAACAGCCCCCAACAACCCTGTGGGGCAGGTACTGTAATGGCTCTATGGCAGCTCGTACACCTCTTCCCTCCCAGGTGGTATCCTTCATGGCGTGGTCTTCTTCACGTCTGGTATCGGGAAATGCCTTCCAAGCTTCCAGCAGAGGTTTTCAGGTCAGCCAACGGCGACAACTTCTGGCTGTGATGACTCATGACAGTTTTTATGTGGTAGTTTGTCAGTGTGCAAGTTATCTCTGTGTCTATGCACGTGTGTGCACAAGAATGAGGTTTTTTCTTCCTCCTAAGTGTTCCTCCTCAGTTCCTGGGCCATCCACTGGGCCTCTTGCCTTCTTGCTGATAAGTTGGCCCTCCTCTGCATTCTGAACAGGGCTTTGTTGTTGGGCTTTGTTGTTTCTTGAATGAGAAGTTGACCCTCCTCTGCACCCTGAACAGCAGTCTTAGATCTTTGGTCTGGGGAATCTGCATGTGATGGAAGAGGAACCTATGGAGCTTTCCTCCTCTTTTCCTGGGCCATCCACTGGGCTTTGTTGTTTCTTGAGGAGAAGTTGACCCTCCTCTGCACCCTGAACAGCAGTCTTAGATCTTTGGTCTGGGGGATCTGCATGTGATGGAAGAGGAACCTATGGAGCTTTCCTCCTCTGTTCCTGGGCCATCCACTGGGCTTTGTTGTTTCTTGAGGAGAAGTTGACACTCCTCTGCACCCTGAACAGCTGTTTTAGATCTTCAGGCTGGGGGACCTGCATGTGATAAAAGAGGAACCTATGGAGCTTTCCTCCTCTGTTCCTAGGCCATCCACTGGGCCTCCTCCCTTCTTGCTGAGAAGTTGGCCCTCCTCTGCATTCTGAACAGGGTGTTCAGTTCTTTGGTTTGAGGGACCTGCATGTGATGGAAGAGGAACCTATGGAGCTTTCCTCCTCTGTTCCTAGGCCATCCACTGGGCCTCTTCCCTTCTTGCTGAGAAGTTGGCCCTCCTCTGCATTCTGAACAGGGTGTTCAGTTCTTCGGCCTGGGGGACCTGCATGTGATGGAAGAGGAACCTGTGGGGCTTTCCTCCTCAGTTCCTCTGCCATCCACTGGGCCTCTTCCCCTCTTACTGAGAAGTTGGCCCTACTCTGCATTCTGAACAGGGTGTTCAGTTCTTCGGCTTGAGGGACCTGCATGTGATGGAAGAGGAACCTATGGGGCTTTCCTCCTCAGTTCCTCTGCCATCCACTGGGCCTCTTCCCCTCTTACTGAGAAGTTGGCCCTCCTCTGCATTCTGAACAGGGTGTTCAGTTCTTCGGCCTGGGGGACCTGCATGTTGATGGAAGAGGAACCTATGGAGATTTCCTCCTCTGTTCCTCGGCCATCCACTGGGCCTCTTCCCTTCTTGCTGAGAAGTTGGCCCTCCTCTGCATTCTGAACAGGGCTTTGTTGTTGTTGGGCTTTGTTGTTTCTTGAGGAGAAGTTGACCCTCCTCTGCACCCTGAACAGCTGTTTTAGATCTTCAGGCTGGGGGACCTGCATGTGATAAAAGAGGAACCTATGGAGCTTTCCTTCCCTGTTCCTAGGCCATCCACTGGGCCTCCTCCCTTCTTGCTGAGAAGTTGGCCCTCCTCTGCATTCTGAACAGGGTGTTCAGTTCTTTGGTTTGAGGGACCTGCATGTGATGGAAGAGGAACCTATGGAGCTTTCCTCCTCAGTTCCTATTCCATCCACTGGGCCTCTTCTTGCTGAGAAGTTGGCCCTACTCTGCATTCTGAACAGGGTGTTCAGTTCTTCGGTTTGAGGGACCTGCATGTGATGGAAGAGGAACCTATGGAGCTTTCCTCCTCTGTTCCTAGGCCATCCACTGGGCCTCTTCCCTTCTTACTGAGAAGTTGGCCGTACTCTGCATTCTGAACAGGATGTTCAGTTCTTCGGTTTGAGGGACCTGCATGTGATGGAAGAGGAACCTATGGAGCTTTCCTCCTCTGTTCCTAGGCCATCCACTGGGCCTCTTCCCTTCTTACTGAGAAGTTGGCCCTACTCTGCATTCTGAACAGGGTGTTCAGTTCTTTGGCTTGAGGGACCTGCATGTGATGGAAGAGGAACCTATGGGGCTTTCCTCCTCAGTTCCTCTGCCATCCACTGGGCCTCTTCCCCTCTTACTGAGAAGTTGGCCCTCCTCTGCATTCTGAACAGGGTGTTCAGTTCTTTGGCTTGAGGGACCTGCATGTGATGGAAGAGGAACCTATGGGGCTTTCCTTCTCTGTTCCTAGGCCATCCACTGGGCCTCTTCCCTTCTTACTGAGAAGTTGGCCCTCCTCTGCATTCTGAACAGGGTGTTCAGTTCTTTGGCTTGAGGGACCTGCATGTGATAAAAGAGGAACCTATGGAGCTTTCCTTCTCTGTTCCTAGGCCATCCACTGGGCCTCTTCCCTTCTTACTGAGAAGTTGGCCCTACTCTGCATTCTGAACAGGGTGTTCAGTTCTTTGGCTTGAGGGACCTGCATGTGATGGAAGAGGAACCTATGGGGCTTTCCTCCTCAGTTCCTCTGCCATCCACTGGGCCTCTTCCCCTCTTACTGAGAAGTTGGCCCTCCTCTGCATTCTGAACAGGGTGTTCAGTTCTTCGGCCTGGGGGACTTGCATGTTGATGGAAGAGGAACCTATGGAGATTTCCCCCTCTGTTCCTGGGCCATCCACTGGGCCTCTTCCCTTCTTGCTGAGAAGTTGGCCCTCCTCTGCATTCTGAATAGGGTGTTCAGTTCTTCGGCCTGGGGGACCTGAATGTTGATGGAAGAGGAACCTATGGAGATTTCCCCCTCTGTTCCTGGGCCATCCACTGGGCCTCTTCCCTTCTTGCTGAGAAGTTGGCCCTCCTCTGCATTCTGAACAGGGTGTTCAGTTCTTCGGCCTGGGGGACCTGCATGTTGATGGAAGAGGAACCTATGGAGATTTCCTCCTCTGTTCCTAGGCCATCCACTGGGCCTCTTCCCTTCTTGCTGAGAAGTTGGCCCTCCTCTGCATTCTGAATAGGGTGTTCAGTTCTTCGGCCTGGGGGACCTGCATGTTGATGGAAGAGGAACCTATGGAGATTTCCCCCTCTGTTCCTGGGCCATCCACTGGGCCTCTTCCCTTCTTGCTGAGAAGTTGGCCCTCCTCTGCATTCTGAACAGGGTGTTCAGTTCTTCGGCCTGGGGGACCTGCATGTTGATGGAAGAGGAACCTATGGAGATTTCCTCCTCTGTTCCTGGGCCATCCACTGGGCCTCTTCCCTTCTTGCTGAGAAATTGGCCCTCCTCTGCATTCTGAACAGGGCGTTCAGTTCTTCAGCCTGGGGGACCTGTGTGTGATGGAAGAGGAACCTGTGGAGCTTTTCTCTTCTGTTCCTGTGCCATCCACCGGGCCTTGGGCTTCTTGCTGAGAATTCACGTGTTCTCTGGATACTGAACAGTGTGTTCAGGTTTTTGGCGTGTGGAACCTGAGTGTGATGGAAGTGGAAATGGTCAAGGAGGGACTGAGGCAGTGCTCGGCCAGTGCCCCCAACAGCTGAATGGTGGTCAGTGCCAGGGAAGGGCTGCAGGCAGCCCCTGATTAGCCATCTTCAGCCAACAGGCCATGCTTGCTGGATGCCTTCCGCTCCATCAGTGGAGCTCCAGGGTGCACCAGTGTGCCTTCTGCTCCATCACGCTCCAGGGTGGATCCTGCTCCATCACAGCAATTCAACCTTTTTCTGATGAAGGTGATTTAAAAAGAAAGAAATGTGAATCCTAACCCTCTGCCATTTGGCACTCTGTCAGGGGCAGTTTAGAAGAGGTATTTACTCCCAAACCTCCTAGTCTCACTGGAATATCACATTCTTTTCTCCTTGCAGAGAGTATCTTAGAAACTACCAGGCAAGATTTAGTACAGTCTACATTTTCTGATTCTCTTCGGTTGCCATGTAAAATGAAACACAAATACAAGTCAGAACAAAAGCCAGAAATTTCTAATAACACAAGTTGAGCCAAAGGATAGTGGTTTGGTTATCTTTTTTCTGAAACTATCCACAACTGATCAACTCAAAGGGTTCCTGTATTCCTCAAGTTCAGAATATTCTGGTGGTGAAGGATTTAGCCACTGGTGGAGCTTCCAGTGTTGCCCAGAGTACGCCCGACTGCTGGGAATGTCATTTCCACAGCTGTCTCTTTTGAGCCTCCTTCCATGTACCCCCTTTGTGTCCTCACAACAGTCCCTGATTAGCCATCTTCAGCCACCCTCCACTCAGCCATTGGGGTGACAGATGTAGCTGTGGTTGGGGGTGGGTCTTCTTTGGATAATATGGATCAGTTGCATATAGTTCATTTCAATGAAATGAAAAGCCTCTTCCAAAGTATCTAGTAATGAACAAGAACAGATCTGAGTATTGAAGCCACATTTCCACTTTCAGCCTTGGTCCAGTGGTTATTATAGTGCTACTTCATGGTAAAGTATGAAAATGTTTGTGAGATAATCTGCTGTAGTTCCTTTAATTAATGGGGAAAGCGCCATGGCTGGGAGTTGGATGACGTGTTAGGCCTTTCCGGGCCGGTGTGTGTGTGTGTGTGGGGGGGGGGGTGCTGCCATAGAGGTCCTTTACCACCAGATCAAGAAGCAAATCCATGAGGTCCAGTCCTGTATGGGCCACCTAGAGACTTCAGACAAGCAATCTGTCCACTTGGTAGAAAATGAAATTCAGGCATGGAAAGACAGGATCTTCAGCAACCCAGAATGGCTAGAAATCTTTTGCAACAAGGAACCTCCCCGCAAACGGCAGAATGCAAAACTTTGTGTTGATCAGCTGAAGTATGACATTCTGCATCTGCAGGCGGCACTGAGGAACTTCCAGCATAGACGGTATACACGGGATCAGCAAGAGAGAGAGCGGGAACAGCGTCTGGCTCAGACGTTCACCACTAATGATTCTGACACAACCATCCCGATTGATGCAACATTTCAGTATAACGAATCCCTTCAAAATGCACATCGTGGCATGGATGATTGTATTGGCAGCGGAACCAGCATCCTACAGGAACCGAGGGATCAGAGAATGACATTAAAGGGCACCCACAAGAAGATCCTGGATGTTGCCAATCAGGTGGGCTTCTCCAACACCATCATGTGTCTCACTGAGAAATGTGTCTTCCTGGATAAATACTTCATGAAGCTTGTGACGGGTGTTATGATGGTTCTCTTGGTGCAGTACCTGACATGAGTGGCCAGAAAACCTTCATAGTGGACTACGATGGACTGACTTTCTGAATAGACCTCCGACTGAACTGTGAACCTCTTGCCTTCTGGACTCGTCATGTTCTTTGTGTGGCTGATCTAATGCTCCTGTGTGGAGGCAAATGTGAGCCTCCAAACGAAGTGGGAGAAAACAGCTGTATGGACTATTCTGTTGACTTTGCCTACAGAAGGGGCAGGGAGACTGACTGTTCAGCTGATGCATACAACTGTTCAGAGTAAATAGACCTTCCCATGTACTGAACAGTCTTTCCTGGTTAGGTGAGGATAGTGTGCCTGCTTCTTGTGTACAATGAGCTGATCATCAAGGCTGGATTAACTAATGTGGAGGAGTAGGCCTTTAATTAATGCTCTTTTAAAAGTATGTTTTCAATTTTCTGGATTTGTTTCTCCATTGACTCTGTCCTTGGTTTGAAATTTTTTAAAAAAGTTTTCCTCTGATGTTATTCTGTTGGTTTACCTGTTTTATTATTGCGACTATTTTCCACTGCATTTATTCTGTATGAATGTATTTATCACCTTAGGGAAGTGTGGCTCACTGACAGGAGTGCATCATTCTTGGATCTTGCAACATCTCATAAGATTTACAGTGTAACGAATCCCTTCAAAATGCACATCGTGGCATGGATGATTGTACTGGCAGCGGAACCAGCATCCTGCAGGACCTGAGGGATCAGAGAATGACATTAAAGGGCACCCATAAGAAGATCCTGGATGTTGCCAATCAGCTGGGCTTGTCCAACACTGTCATGTGTCTCATTGAGAAATGTGCCTTCCAGGATATGTGCCTTCATGATGCTTGTGACTGGTGCTGTGATGCTTCTCATGGTGCAGTACCCGACAGGAGTGGCCAGAAAACCTTCATAGTGGACTACGACGGACTGAACTTCTGCATAGACCTCCAACTGAACTGTGAACCTCTTGCCTTCTGGACTCGTCATGTTCTTTGTGTGGCTGATATAATGCTCCTGTGTGGAGGCAAATGTGAGCCATGACACAGGTGCTGAATGGTGCATAGTAATGCTTGGATTTAATGTCTTACAATCACCTGGTAGTCATAATGCCAACATGACACTTAGGTTTAGTGGACTGCTTGGGACCTGTTGACTGTGTGGTGTTCACATTGTTGCACACACCCATGTGCAACCCCTGTGTAATCACTGGAAATGTGAACCCCATCTGACTGGACCTCTGTGTTTCTAAGATCCAAGCTACATATACCCAGGACGAAGTGGGAGAAAACGGCTGTATGGACTATTCTGTTGACTTTGCCTACAGAAGGGGCAGGGAGACTGACTGTTCAGCTGATGCATACAACTGTTCAGAGTAAACAGACCTTCCCATGTACTGAACAGTCTTTCCTGGTTAGGTGACGATAGTGTGCCTGCTTCTTATGTACGATGAGCTGATCATCGAGGCTGGATTAACTAATGTGGAGGAGTAGGCCTTTAATTAATGCTCTTTTTAAAGTTTGTTTTCAATTTTCTGGATTTGTTTCTCCATTGACTCTGTCCTTAGTTGGAAATTTTTAAAAAAAGTTTTCCTCTGATGTTATTCTTTTGGTTTACCTGTTTTATTATTGCGACTGTTTTCCACTGCATTTATCCTGTATGAATGTATTTTTCGCCTTAGGGATGTGTGGCTCACCCACAGGAGTGCATCCCTCTTGGATCTTACAACATCTCATAAGATTTGGGTGCTGATCTTTAATCTCATGAGATTCCATGAGATCCAAGATGGCAGTGCCCAGTTCAGCTAAGAAGACTTGGCTATGGGAGTGTCCTCATCCAGGGGTTTGGGAAGCACTGCTCTAATGCATTAATAACTCATATCCTAAAGGTCATGATCCCTTTGGCAAATACTACCCCCAGTCTTCCCATTTCTCTATTCAAGTTAACATCACCACCACCAGGTATTCTGTTTGGGGGTTTAAAGAAATACATTTAGCAACAATAAGAGTCAAATGGGAGGGAAAAAGATATATCCTATGGTGGTTTATCTCATATAAAACTGACTCACTCACTCATCTGCACCCAGCCAAAACTGCTGGACCTAGTAGCATGTAATTTGGAGTGGGCATACCTTCTTTGATGGAGGCACCAACTAAGAACTGGTTTTTGGAAATTTAAATGGGAAGGGGGTGAAAAGGGGTATAATGCATTTTCCTCCCTATATGTTGAAAAATCGCTGACTGATCAATGCTCTGCCCCAACCTCAGCACCTAGAAGCATGAAATTTGGAGAGGGTGTTCCTTCTGTGACGTGATCACCCACTATGAATGGCGTTTTAGAAATGTAATCCTTAAGGGGGGGAAAAGGAGTACAACGTGTTTTCATCCAGTACTTAACACTGAAGAATAATAAAGCCCAACCCCAAATGCTGCACTTACCTGGTGGTGATGTGGTTTAAAAAGAAAATGAAATAACTCATAATTAATGGATCCCTGTCCCAAAGGATTTCCAATCTAAAAAGTTGGAAAAGGACAACAACAGAAGCCACTATAAAAGGTATTGCAGGGATGAGAAGGAAGTTATTCTTCCCCTGCTAAAGAGAAACAGGAGCACCCACTTGAAAGAGAGCGTCTTCCCCCTTTAAGGGGACTGTTAGGGTTATAATGTTACGTAATGATATCTTGTGAGGTTTGTGTGTGTTGGTGAGGAGGGTGGAGGCTGGGGAGGCAATGAATTTTTGAAAAATTCTCCGTTACAAACATGCAACCCAATCATTTGGATTTTGGAGCGTAGGCTGGACTGGGCGATTTGGGATGCCCATTGCTCAGTTCCAGAGACCTGGGTGGAAACAGCATCAGATCTGGGTGGAATCAGCAGTGATCACCATCCTGATAGAGCCCCAAATGCACAGGAGAATGTGAGGAGGAATGCCAAGAAGTCCTCAAAAAATGTGGCACCTGTTGATCACATCCACTAGTTGATGTCCACTCACTCACCTGCCAGCCATGCCACCTTCTCTATCCTGGGTGGGAAAGCAAGCGTGCGCACAAACTAACAAGTGGGGCAGAAAACAACTGCACTGTTTTGGATGCTGGTGCAACGTGGTCTGACCTTCCTGACTTGGCATGTGTTGGAGTCGGCAGCCCAAACTGCTGGTTGTGCAAGAGGGCATGGAGGCAGGAGCTGGTTCCTTTGGGCTTCAGCAAAGAAGGGTAAACTCTGCTCAGATAAAGTCTGTCCTAAAGAGGGCAGGCTTCACGATGGTTACATTTGAGGAGCTTGGAGGAATTTTTGTGATTTTTTTAATGGAATGGAAACACACAACACTTTTGCATTTCTTATTTTTGTATAATATAAAAAGTGCTTGAGGTTCTCATCTTTCCAACCCTGTCTGGAGATACACCCAAAATCAGACTGTGATCCAACAACAGGTCCTGACCCCCAGTTTTTGGGAACCACTGACACAGATCACACCATGTCCCCAAATTTTCATTCATTTTACACCATGTCCCCAAAGTTTGCCCATTCTGAACTAAAGTTCCAAGTTGTTCTAACATTTTTCTAAACCTCTGGATATGTTTCTTTCTGACAACAGTTTTCATTCCCTTGTGTTACATCATCCAACATAAAATGACAAGGTATTTATAGCCTCTGTCTGGCTGGACTTTCTCATTTGGCCATTTGGCATTTCAGTGCCATCTTCTCCTGTGATTCTACCTCTCTCCAAAGCTAGTGTGGCACACGCAGGGCCCCCATAAAGCTGGAATTGGCTGGATTTGTCTGGCTTTTACGTATTGGACTGGACTGGTCCTGTCCAATAGGGCCATGTCTGACCAATTCTGGTTGGTGGGAGGTCGTTGGGGGCAGTTGGGGGCACGTATGAGCAGTAGTTGCAGCACAGTGGCTAAGTCTCATTGGCTGTGGCATCAATGTTTTTTAAAACGAGCACGTAGCTTGGGGCTGCAAAGCACATGCGCTCCAGAACCACCACTTCCTAGTCCGGCCATACGTGCCCCAAATGCCCCCATCAGCCTCCACCGAACACCCTCCAGCCAAGGTAAGCCCTATCCACCATGTCTACTCAGAAGAAAATGTCCAGGGAAATGTCTTTGGACAACGCTGGCTCTAATGGCTTAGAAACGGGGATGAGCACTGCACCCTACAGTCGGTCACAACTAGCAGTATACCCTGCAGGAGACACACCTTGACCTTTTTATTCCAACAGTATTGGTCAGTGACTGCAATCCTAACTTCGAGTTAGGCCAGCAAAAGTCCCGGCACAAGTCCCGTGCTGGCTTGGAGGTGTCACAAAAGTGCCATCAGACGCTTCTGTGACACTCCTGGGAGGCTCCTGGGACATGCACTGGCCTCCCTGCAAACGGATAGGATTGCACCCTCAATTTCTGTTTCTGATTTTCCATCCTTCACTCAAACCAAATGGTCCAGTTTTTGGTGATTTTTGGCCATCTGGTAACCCGGCCTTATTTAATTTAATTCAGCTGATAATGGAATTATGGCAGTGAGGCTTCCTAAGTTGGAGAGGCGACAGGAGGGAGGGGAGCCCAGGAAAGAAAGAGGTGAGGAGGAAAGGGGATCTGCTCTCCAGTGCCTGATCTGCAGGTAGGCTGGAAGGGGCTCCAGAGCCTCTCCTCAAGCAATGCATGCAGCCCCCTTTTGCAAGGGAGAGTGGATGGGAAAGCATGAATTGGGGGAGCGCAGAAGAAGACACTATCCAAGTGCTGCTGGCTGGCTGCAGCTGGGGGGGGGGGGCTTTGCAGCAAGGCGAGCACACATGGAGCTCACCCAATGCCCACAGCCATCTGGGGCTGGAGGGAGGCATTTTTGGGGTGCAATAAAAAGTGTGTCCCTTCTTTGTTAAGAGAAACTGTGCTTTAAGAATTGAGAGAATAGAAATATTCAGCTGCAGCTGGTTTCATTGCATTCTGTCTTAAATTGCCTTTCCAATTGTATATACAGTGGCGCTTCACGTAACAAATTGAATTCATTCTGGAGGCATGTTTGTTATGTGAAACGTTCTTTATGTGAAGCAGATTTTTCCATAGCAAATAATGGAAACTCAGACGATTGGTTCCACAATCCAAAAAATATTCATATAAAAATATGAACTGGATGTAAAAATGATGACAAAACACTGGAATTGAATTCAAAACATGCATTCAATGAGCATGATCCTATGAAGTCTACTTAGGCTGTAATCCTACAGACACTTTCCTGGGAGTAAGCCCCATTTAACATTTAGGCTTACTTCTGGGTAGACATGATTAGGAGGCTGCAATCAAACACACTTTCCTGTGTAATCCAAGACACTGTGAGGCGCTTGTTACATGAGGCGCCACTGTACTGTGATGGTGCGATTATTCATACATATCCTAGATTAACATTTGTGGCCACTAGTGTCAAGCTCGGCTTGGTGCCAACCTAAAGTTTGTTGTCTGGTGCATCTCCTGCATTCTGTCAAGTGGACTGAGGTCAGCCTAAGCTTTACTCAGAACCAGCAGAGACACCACAGGTGAGAAGCAAACATCACTGGACGCAGGTGAGTAAACTGTGCCAACACCAAGGTCTCTGATAGATCAATGATAGTCATTAGGGCAAAGCCAAGCCAAAATCACATCTACAAGCCAAGAGGTCATACATATACAAGTCAAGTCAGAGTCCATGACAGAGTCCAAAAGCTTCCAGAGTTGAGGGAGTCCAGTCCCAGGTCAGAAGTCAATAGTCAATCCAGCAGAACTTCGTCACAAACTCCTTCCTACAACCCAATGGTTAGAGTGGGCAGCAAACATATTTTAGGGATCCATAGTGTCCATGCAACCAGTCGGTGTCCACCAACACAGGTGGCTGTAGTTGCCTGATGAGGCTGCCTACCTGCTGCTTGGAATGTGAGCTCACAGGTGCAAGATTGTTATCACAGACCTTACTGCAAATGTCCTTGGTGGCAAGCACAAAGCTGTGGGGAACCACTTCTGGGCCTTGCATGCCCTGGCACATTCCCCTGGCTATGCCACTGATGAAATTACAATATCATACTCACAGCATAAATACAGTGGCCTCAGGTTTGGTGACAACCCGATGAACTCTAAGTTGTATGTCACTCTTCATAGATTGCACTTCATAAAGCAGTGTTTGAAAAAAGTGTTCCAGATCTGTTAAAATACTTGTCCCCAAATGTGGACTCTGCGTTCTCCATTTACAAACTATAGGGGCAGCATCCCTGTATGAGAACAGTGAATGAATGCTGATCTATTTATTTGTAATAAATAAAATACCAAACAAATACAAGACAAGTATGATGTTGTGGCTCACATCAGGCAGACAACGATTCCTACCTCTCACGCATACTGACATCAAATGATAACATAGGCATAGGTGACTTTTGGTATAGGTGTCTTTCCTCTGTGTGGAAATGAAACTGTGGAACTCCTTGCAACATGATATTGTGTCCTTTGTGTTTTTGGTGGAAAAAGCCTGAAGACACTTTGAACAGTTTGGCAGCAATACTGAACACACTGTCCTGTGAGTAAGTCCCATTGAACAATGGGACTGACTTCTTACTAAGTGAACATGCTGTTTGAAGGATGTGGCAAGGAGTTCCACAGATCCATTTCCACACAGACTTGGACAGGCTGGGTTGCTGCTTGGGAAGAGGAAGGGAGGACTTCCAAAATGGAGCACCTTTCTCCTATCCTGAATTGGAGGCAGGCACATGTTTCTGGAGGGGGAGTTGCTCAAAGGAGAAAAGCACTCTGTCCATGCTCAGGAGCTCTTCAGTTTGCTGGAAGGAATGTCCATGAGGGTGGGTGTGGGGCAGGGACAGTGATAAATAAGACAGCATTGTAATATCTAGGCACATGGACACAGACTGAAGCCGCAGCCAGTGTGGCCAGGAGGGACCTGCAGAGCCTTGCACAGGAGCACTCTTCAGTCGGCTTAGGGTAAAAACCATCATCACATTAGCAAGGACTAGATATGTGCTGGAGCTGTCCTTTGTACTGGCTCTTTAAAGGTGCTTTGCCTGAAGATATCTGAAGATTGACAGGTCAGTGGTTTGAGACCCAAGTACAGCAAGACAGATTCAGCTCCCATCAATTGCCCACCTCTTGCCAACCTAGCACTTCAAAAGCACACAAGAGCTAGTAGAGAAAGATAGTAGGTCCCACCTCAGTGGGAAGGTGACAGTGTTCTGTGCGTATGGAGCAGTGATGGGCCCAGCCTAGCCCAAGAACCGGTCCCCCGGAAGTGGGAGGGCCCAGGCTGGGTTAGGGGGTGTGGCCGGGGGCAGGGGGCAGGGCCAGGAAGAATTTAAAGGGGAAATATTTTTTAAAATCTAAAAATTTAAAAAAATCTAAGTTTTTGTTAGTGCCCCCCGGCAACCTTAACCACACTTTCCTGGGAGTAAGCTCCATTGACTGTCATGGGACTTACTTCAGAGTAGTCATCCTATGATTGGGCTCTCAGGCTGCAGTGCCAGCCACAGTTTCCTGGGAGTAAGTCCCATTGACTGTCATGGAACTTACTTCTGAGTAGACATGCAGAGGATGGGCTGTGACTGTGAGGCTGCAGTCCCAGCCACACTCGCTGGAGCGGCAGGGGCAGCCAGCCAGGCACTTTTAAATTGGCCATCCAGCCCGGCGAGGTGCCCCACAAGCCCCAGCGGCCGCGAACTGGTCCCCTAGTAATCGCCCCCCCGCCGTTGCTACCGGATCGCCACCGCCAGGAAAGTTTAACAACCGGTTCTATAGAGTAGGTGCAAACATGCTGGTGCCGACCACTGGCATGGAGGCCACATGTCCACAGGGGTGTCTTTGGAAAACACTGACTCTGTGTCTTAAGAAACGGGGAGTAGCAGCACACCCTAGAGCAGCGTTTCTCAAAGTGGGGGTTGGGACCCCTTTGGGGTCGCCTAGAGGTTTCCTGGGGGTCGCCTAAAGACCCCTGGTGCAGGGGGCCAGGTCAGGCTTGCCAGATCTCCTGCTGTAGCTGCGCGTGCACTGGGGCTGATTGACAGCCTCAGGGCCCAATCCTATGCATGCCTACTCTGAAATAAATCCCATTATAGTCAGGGGGCCTTTACTCCCATGTAAATGTGGATAGGATTGCAGCCTCAGGGCCCAATCCTAAGCATGCCTACTCTGAAATAAATCCCATTATAGTCAGGAGGGCCGTTATTCCCATGTAAATGTGGAGAGGATTGCAGCCTCAGGGCCCAATCCTATGCATGCCTACTCTGAAATAAATCAATGTGTGCACAGAACACATATTTCATTTGTAACAATGAAAATACATCCTGCATATTGGATACTTACATTACGATTCATAACAGTAGTAAAATTACAGTTATAAAATAGCAACGAAAATAATTTTATGGTTGGGGGTCCCCCCAACATGAGGAACTTATAAAGGGGTCAAGGCATTAGAAAGATTGAGAACCACTGCCCTAGAGTCAGTCAGAACTAACAGGGGAACCTGTGGGGGACACTTTCACCTTGTTATAAAAGTATAGGTCACCCAACAAATAAATGTCGCATCACGTTTTAGTATAATTTTCGTATAATTATTTTTATTGTGTAATATTGTGAAATTATGAATTTTGATTATAAGTTAATCTAGCAAAATATTGAATAACCATGAAATACAAAGAAATGCTTATTTGTTTGGTTATCTATCTATCTATCTATCTATCTATCTATCTATCTATCTATCTATCTATCTATCTATCTATCTATCTATCTATCTATCTATCTATCTACAGTATTTATATACCGCTTTTCAACTGAAAAGTTCACAAAGCGGTTTACAAGCAAATGAAAAAATTAATAGCTAATTAATAGCTAATGGGTCCCTGTCCCAAAAGGGCTCACAATCTAAAGTGCAAAAAGAACACCAGCAGAAGCCACTAGAACAGACATTGCTGGGGTGTGGAGGGCCAGTTACTCTCCCCCTGCTAAAAAAAAGAGGACACCCACTTGAAAGAGGGTCTCCTGCCCAGTAAGCAGGGCGATATAAATTATATAATAAATTTTATAATAAATGTTATAAATAAATGTTATAATAAATTTTATTCTCCATATTTTGAGCACCAACTGTGAAGAGTATTTCGTCTTAAATTATTTTGCACATAAATTCACAGATAAGGATAAAAATAATAAATTGTTAATTGAGAGAAACATGAAATTTTGATATGTAGGAGCAGGGCATAGGAAGTTAGGAAAGTTATGCTAATATGTTGAAAATGTTCCACTGTCCATACTTCAAACATACCACTTTCAGATGTTCTTGACATACATTTTTTTCTTCTTCGCCAAGATGGCTTCTGGCCTTCATCTTTTAGCCAGCTACAGAAAGCAAAAAGCCTTATGTTCACTTTATTGGCTACTTCAACTAACATGACCATTACAAACAATTCTGATTGGTTTAAAGGCTGTGGTCGGGGGGGCTGTACAACTTTACAACCCCCCTTTTATACTATGAATCAAATTTTGATTTATTGTATGACTATTTTGGTATACAGCATTTTAACACATACGATACACTACCGCATTGGTGATAGTTTGGGAACACTTTTTTAGGTTAACTGGTAACACTGTAAACTGCAGCAAACAATAATGGTTACAAATAGAACTGCTGTTGCAAACGCTAGGATCGGTAAGCTTTTGGGGCAGAAGAAATGAATTAAGACAGAGTTCACAGAAATATAGTACTGTTATGAACTAAAGTTCACACTTTTTTGGGTAGTCACAAGTCATTATTTGAAGTACAGTATAGTTCATTAAGCACCTAGTTCTTGTGGCGACACAACAAGGCCGAGGCAACAAGGCCAAAAGAGGCTGCAATGCTCTGCAAGGGAGCCTCAGCCAGTCCTTTGTTTTTCTCTGAACAGCACGAATACAAATGTTGGCAAGATCAAGTGTTCAACAAAAGTAGGAGACAACACCTGAGGTGATTTGCATCGAGGTCTTTGTGTTACAAGGTTAGAAGAACATGCATAGGCAGAGGTCACAGTTCAATGGTCGTACACAGAGAGTCCAATAACAAAGTTTAAATCACAATTTAAGTCTTAGAGTCCATAACACAGTTCAGTTTTTTAGGCTTTTAGTCCTTAAGCAGTTTGGCAAAGTCTTTTGAGGCAAACACTGATTTAGGCCAGACTTGACAGAACTGATGTTAGGTCTTGTGAAAGGCTGAGCTGAGAGGCCGAGGAGGGATCTTGAGGAGCACAGGGGCAAAGGTCGACAAACATAGGATCACAAAGGAAGCAAGTTCTTGCAATTCCGTCTACTGTATGGCCTTTTTAGAAAACTCAATTTTGGACTCCACTTTGGAGAGCTGGGGATGACTTACGACATTCACTGCTTTCTTTTGAACGTGGAGATATCAACCCGGGGAGAAGTACACTGTTCAGGTCACAAGCATGCAAATGCTAACACAGCAAGTCAAGCCCATGTGGCTCAGCAGAGAGGCTTGGAATTGATAAGCTGCTCTGAGGCATTGTGCAGCTTTGGAGCACAAGCCGGGCTGGAAGAAGGCTCTGGACAACCCTGCTGTGATATGGTGGGGAAGTGGAGGCCACACAATTACGTCCTGCCTTCTGAGTGCTGCTTTTTCAGGTCTTAGACCATCCTTGAAGTTTAGCTGTTTAAATGACTTTTTATTGTTTAAATGACTTTTTATTGCATGGTGTGGTCTCCCGTGCCCCCTCCTGTGGGTCTTGGCTCTCTCTCCCTTGCAGGGATCCCATTAGGGAAGTAGTCAACTTCGGTATCAGCATCACTATCCACACCTGACATCTTGCCAGCTTCACAAAGAAGGCAC
This sequence comes from Cryptoblepharus egeriae, assembly GCA_030015325.1. Lineage (NCBI taxonomy): Eukaryota > Metazoa > Chordata > Lepidosauria > Squamata > Scincidae > Cryptoblepharus > Cryptoblepharus egeriae. Next base: position 92,082,683 of record JAREYC010000003.1, on the reverse strand, counting down.
ACACAAGTAAGCAACAAAACAGGTGTTAAGTATTGGTTACTCACATGTTCTTTCTCTTAATCACCGGTACGAACAGTGCAACTGAGCTCACAGGCTCTCAGAACAGGTAAGGTAAACAGGTACGTCCAACACCTTTAATTCTGCAGGTAACTGCCAATAGGTCCTTAATCTTTCCTCCCTCTCTCTCTCTTTCAGGTTCTCTCCAGCTTAGAGTCCCAGCCAGCCTTCCCTGGCTCAGATTCTTCTGCTGCTGCTGCCACCTCCTGCTGAGCAGCCCTGGAGTCCTGCTGCTTCTTTCTCCAAGGCAGCTCCTCCAACTGCCCTTCCCGCTCTTCCTCGTCACTTAAATTTCCCGCCTGATCCGCCCTCCTCCAATAACCGGGTGTGCTCCGCGGGAGTATGCGCACTCCCAACGTTGCATACCATCTTGGGGAAGGACCCACAGTAATCCCCCTCCTCCGTCCAAAGTCTCCCCTTCCCCGACATTGCAGCTACACAACGTCTTTCATAGACCACACTTCCACAGCATCAGGGAAGAGGTCTTTATCAAGGGGGGGGGGTACTTAGGGTGCCTGCTCACATACAAGCCCTCTCCCATATAGGTCCCCAGGGGTTCCAAGTTGTATTTCTGGTAATCCTCCCAGGAGAATTCACCACACATGGACTGTTATTTCACGGACACAGACAGCCACATCTTTGGATTCCTTGTAAGGTTGTTGTGTAGAGGACTTCTTTTGAACTCACACGGTTGATTGGTTCACATTTGTTGCAAGATTCAGGCTCTAATCCTAAGAGTACTTTCTTGGGAACAAAACTCCATTGGACTTAATGGGACATCCTGTAGTTGGAAACACAAGTCTGACAACACAGAGAAGCATTTCTTGTGGATTTAGGCAGGCATGGGACGCAAGGCAGGAACTTAATAGAGCCATTTTGTTGCACTTCTTAGACAAGGTTCTTTAAGGCAACTTACAGCTTGGCTTTAGACCCGTAAAAGAGGAGCCTAAGACATGGTTATTGCTGATTTACTTAAACGTTTGCACAGATACTGTTTTACAAAAACAAAAATATACAGTTTTTGAGGTGTGTAGGGTCCTTAATCTTATTTACTTTTCACGAGATGGGTGGGTGGGGTGCACCCCCACAGTTTGCAGAGGAGGAAAATAACATTCAGACAGAGGTAGCCTTAGGAATTTTTGCAGCCAGAAATAGTAAAACATACTGTGTGATCCTCGTTCTGCTGTAGGCAGCTCTACTCTTCTTCTTCTTCTTCTTCACTCTGTTTCCCTCTTCCTTTGCAAAGCCAGGAGGAAGGAGCAGCAGAGGTGCCCACAGGAAAAGAATGGGATGGGGACAGTCAGTCTTGGTCAGGTCCTCTTTGTCATGACCCACTGGTTTGCGTTCAGAGAGCAGGAGCAGGAAAGGTCTGAGAGCGACACCGCATGTAATGGTGTCTCCTGGGGACGGGATCTTGGATTGCTTGATCACTGTGGGGACTGCAGGACTTGGAGACAGCCAGGACTTAGTCTGCTTTTGGGCAAGGGAGACAGAGTTACTCTTGAGTAAATATAGACAAAATGGCTACCCTTCTTTCTCCTCTTAAATGTGGTATTATTCCTTTGTCGTGACCACATTTTTTTTCTTTTTAAAGTTTCATGTGCATCCCAACCAAGGCGACTGGAGAGTGGAAGGCACTGAACTGATCAGAGAGGGCCATGTGGGAGCAAGACGCTGTGCACAGCCGGGGGGAGGAATTAGGAAAACCTGCCTCCACCTCGACTGGGCCCCACCAGTGAGTATGCCTATGCCCCACTTTATGGGAATGTATGGGACACACTCAAGATGTAATGGGAGAGTGTCTTCTCCAGCATCCCCATAGGACAGAAGGTGAACGCTGCCCAAGGGGCGGTGCCCCTGGAGAGCTGTCTCCTTCTCATGTAAAGGAGACAGCTGTATTCCAAGGACTGGGGGGAACTGATGGAGGACTTGTAGGTTTCAGCAGAGTCTGGCTGGCTGGTGGTCAGTGCCAGGGAAGGACTGCAGGCTGGGTCTTTGAGCAGGGTCTCGCAAGGGCTGTGTTGGCCGGACCATGCTCAAAAAGACCCAGCAGCGTTGCCTGCAGCCCTTCCCTGGCACTGACCACCATTCAGCTGTTGGAGAGAGTTGCCTGGGGAGAGTTGCCTCTTTCTGTCCCTGACCAGTTCCTCTTCCATTACATGCAGGTCCCACAGGCCAAAGATCTCAACAATCTGTTCAGGTTGCAGAGGAGGGCTACCTTCACAGCCAGAAGGGCCAAGGCCCAGTGGATGGCCCTGGAGCAGCGGAGGAAAGCTGCACAGGTGAGGAAGAAAAAACAACTTATCCAGGCACACACAGACATAACTGGCACACAGAGACACAGTGCAAGACTCACGCACACACTCAAATAAATTTGATATATTTGGGCTGTGAAGTCTTCTTTGACTCAGAGAATTGATAGGTGTCTTGGCTGTACCACTAGGTAGGGAAGGCAGCAAAAACAAATGGGTGACAAGCTGTTGAGGGGTAAGAAGGTGGTTTTCTCCAAGTTTTCTTTTTTGTAAGCATGGTTATGATGGCACTGCCAGATGTGGCACTGGGCTACATTGCAGGGTGACCATATAGTATGGAGGACAGAGTGCCTCCACCTTTATCCATTACATAGAACAGGGAATTGAGGTAGGTTTAGCTCATCATAAGGGTTTAAAAAGCAGCACATGCCTAAATTCCCTCTTCTATGCAATGGTTAAAGGTAGAGGCACTCTGTCCTCCATTCTATATGGTCACTCTGGCTACATGATGATTAGCAATGCCACTGGTACCCTGTCATGCCTTTGAATCTCGACTGTTTGGGTGATGTTTATAAGGCATCTATGGGGTGATCCAGTTTTGAATCTGCTGCTTTGTTGAGACAGCACTTGCTATTTGAGGTTCTTCATTCCAGTTTTCCTTTTGCTGCATTTGAATAAATTGAAAATATCTCTTTCTAGATCACCTTTTTAAAGAACCTTAGTTAGGTGGTTTCCAACATCAGTTCATTTTAAAAAGTGGGTCCCGAGTCCAAAATGTTTGTGAACCACTTATATGAAGCTGTAAAAAGGCCCTCTGTTTCCCATGCTTTAAGAGTCAGGTCGGTGAATGTCATCCTCCTGTCTCAAGACGACGTGCAAAGCAATCTGAACCAGTCTCCAAGCAGGAGGAGCTTTGATGCTTCTTCCTCATCCATCCCTACTTCTTGTCAATCTGCTATCCAAATATCTTACCATCAGTTAAAATGACTTCAGAAGATGTCAAGAGCATAGCTGTGTTGGAATTTATGTCCATATAATAGGGAGCAGATCGCCTCACTCTGTATTTAAACTGGTCAGAAATGATCATGTAACTTGGGTGTGTCCAAATAACGCGCAGGGCCCAAATCTAACCAGGAGACTTTATCTGACCCACAACAACCCACTTTTATGGTCAGCATTTGCTAATGGAAATTATCATTTAGCTGTTTAAATGTGGTCTTGTTCCTTAGTTGTGACCACGTTTTTTTTCTTTTCAAAGCTCCATGTGCATCCCAACCAGGGCGACAGGAGAGCAGAAGGCACTGAACAGATCAGCGAGGGCCATGTGGGAGCAAGACGCTGTGCACAGCCGGGGGGAGGAATCAGGAAAACCTGCCTCCACCTTGACTGGCCCCCACCAGTGAGTATGCCTATGCCCCACTTTATGGGAATGTATGGAACACACTCAGGATATAATGGGAGAGTGTCCTCTCCAGCATCCCCATAGGACAGAAGGTGAACACTGCCCCAGGGGAGATGGTGTTCTTTACTGCCCATGTAAAGTGTCCTTTGCTGCCATGTATCCATGTAAAGTGTCCATGTAAAGTGTCCTTTACTGTCCTTTACTGCCCATGTAAAAGAGAGAGCTGGATTCCAAGGACTAAGGAAAATTTAGCAGCGAGGGCCATGTGGGAGCAAGACGATGTGCTCAGCCGGGGGGAGGAATTCGTAAAACCTGCCTCCACCTCGGCTGGGCCCCTCCAGTGAGTATGCCCATGCCCCACTTTATGGGAATGTATGTATGACCACCATTCAGCTGGGGAGAGTTGCCTCTTTCTGTCCCTGAGCAGTTCCTCTTCCATTACTCGCAGGTCCCACAGGCCGAAAATCTCACCAGTCTGTTCCGGTGGCAAAGGAGGGCCCAGTTCAACGCTAGAAGAGCCGAAGCCAGGTGGATGGCTCAGGAGCAGCGGAGGAAAGCTGCACAGGTGAGGAAGAAAACCCTTCACTCACATGCACACACTTGCACACACACACCAACACTTGGTGGTAACATTTCTTGAATTTCTTGACCCTGCATTATGCTTTGTAGTTCTTCCAGCTCAACGTCTGTAAATACTTCAGTCCTTTCTAGCAATCTTTGCTAATTTGCTAATGTTTGCTTTGATGTTTGTGTATCTGGACGTCCCTTTTTCCAAATTTCATCCATTATTTTCTCATAAATTCTCTTGACTGAGTTAAATTTTTGATCATTACTTATTATTATTACTTTCATATGACAGCTGCCACTTTGGTAATCTTCTCGATATTCAGCACTTGTAGATCTAATTCATGCATTCTGGGGACTGCAGTCCCCACTGGAACAACTGTTGCTGGTTTGTGCCCTAACCATTGGGTCTCAGTTTTCAAATCCTGAAGTCCAAGTTACTGGCCAGCAGGGCAAAGGCCCGGTGGATGGAACTGGAGCAGGTCCCGCAGGCAGAAGATCTCAACTATGTGTTCAGGTTGCAGAGAAGGGCCGACTTCACAGCGTCAGTAAAATCACAGATTTGCTGCTGGATATTAATTGATCAGTCAATCGATCTGTACATTATAAAGATTTTCCACAGAGTGATGTTTTTTTTTCTGTGGGAGAACATTTTGAGTCCAGCACAAGCATCCAGTATCCTTGGTTAGTTAAACACAGAAGGCATAAAATGGCTTCCCTTCTCACAGAAGGCACAAAATGGCTCAATACAAAATGGCTTCCCTTCTCACAGAAGGCACAAAATGGCTCAATACAAAATGGCTGCCCTTCTCACAGAAGGCACAAAATGGCTCAGTACAACATGGCTGCCCTTCTCCTCAGGAGAGGAGCTGAAAAGAACGGAAACAATTGTGAAGATGGAGGGAGGGTTGAGGGAGCACCTAAGAGAGAATCAAAGCTCATAGTCCAACATTTAAGGTATTTGAGCATTCATCCTTGGCCCCCCTTCTGAGAATGACAGTCGGTCTGGCTTTTGGACGCCATTAACGGTGCCCAGTGTCAGATTCCAAGATGGCTGCACCCAGCTATTCTCAAACCCCCTGAAGTGAAGTCAGGACACCCCAAGGGAGTCCCGACCCCCATTTTGAAGACCGCTGATATAAGGCAGTCATGGTGCCTTCTGAGGGCTGGATCATTGAAACTGTCTGTCATGGAAACTCATTCAGTCAAACCTTGGATTGAAAAAACTTGGATTGAGAGTGTTTTGCAAGACAAGCAAACATTTCTAATAATTTTTGACTTGATAATAATTGATAATTACTTCATAATTTTGATTTATATCAAGCGATGTCTTGATAAATAAGTATAAGAAAAAGAAAGTCCTGGCCTGCCCGGCTGGTTTTGGCGCTCCGCCAGCACCTCCTCAGCCCTTGCTGAGAGAAGAGCTTATGCATGTCTACACTGAAGTAATCCTATTACATTCAGTGGGGCTCACTCCTGTGTAAAAGGGGCAATGGAAAAGAGCCCAAGAGATCTGAGAGATTAAGTGCAGGTTAATTTGTTTTATTTTTCATTATATTTTGAATATTCTTTATTATTTTGTATAAAACAGTGGAGCCTCACATAAAGTGCTTAATTCGTTCCACAAGCATGCTCTTTAAGTGAAACGCTCTTTAAGTGAAGCGGATTGGTTCTACAACCCCAAAAACATTCATATAAAAATATTAACTGTATGTAAAAATGATGACAAAACACTATGATTGAATTCAAAACATGCATTCAATGTGCATGATCCGATAAAGTCTACTTAAACTGCAATCCTAAAGACGCTTTCCTGTGAGTAAGACCCATGTTTAATATAAATTTGGCCCGGCTGATCATCACCAAATTTTGATTATACATTCACTCCCGTCCCGGGATGCGCATGCGCACTGGCCACCAGTATGCTGGTGCCCACCGGGCATTCCTAGAAGTCAGGGCATGCACAGTGGTCTTATGGTGCTCCTAGCTCACGGTGCTCCTGGGCATGTATGCTGGGAACCAGCATGCTGGTGGCCAGTGCACATGCACATCCAGGGGCAGGGTGAATGCGGGAGTTCTGGACATGGGCACTGGGCATTGGCTCTGCTCCAAAGGGCTAGCCTGGCACACTGTACATATCCGGAGTTCCGGGTATATGTGCTGGGCTCATGGTGCATGCACACTGGGCTCAGAGCACTCCCAAAGTCATCGGCAGTCATCTGGAGCACTGTGGCCGCTGGGGTCATCTGGGAGCGCTGTGGCCACTGGTCACCCACCTGGCGACCCTCCTGCTCCCATGCACACACAAAAACATGCACACATAGATATACTCGACACAGTGTGCACTAAGTAACTGTAATTTTGTTACTGTTATGAATTGTAATGTAAATATCTGATATGCAGGATGTATTTTCATTGTTACAAATGAAATGTGTGTTCTATGCATACATTGAACACAATGAGATTTATTTCAGAGTAGGAATGCGTAGGATTGGGCCCTGAGGCTGCAATCCTATCCACATTTACATGGAAGTAAAGGCCCCCCTGATTATAATGGGTTTTATTTCAGAGTAGGCATGCATAGGATTGGGCCCTGAGGCTGTCAGTCAGCCCCAGTGCGCCCACAGCTACAGCCAGAGGTCTGGCAAGCCTGACCTGGCCCCCCTGCACAAGGGGTCTTTAGGTGACCCCCAGGAAAGCTACTTTGAGAAACGCTGTTCTAGAGGGACTAAGAGGAAAAGTGAAGGCAGAAGGAAGAAAAAAGGAGCAAGGAGAGTTTGAGGAGATTGAGGAGGTATGATGTCTTTGAGGGGACCATCCGTTCTAGTGGGCTCTGGGAATGTCAAGCCGAGTGCACCTGCCTTCGAGGTTCCAACCTGTATGCTGAGAGAAGTGCCAGACTTAAGGGTTTTAGAGCGAAAACAGCTTAATTCACTGGGTTAATTCACTTAATGATGCGGCCTTGTTCCTTCACCCCTACAGACTTCTTCTAATATGAGCTTCATCTCTGTTTCTTCACAGCTTCCACTAGTGTGATCTGGGGACCTCAAATGTGCTCCAGATCAGGTAGGTTGATCTGTGTGGCTTGCACCTGGGTGACACCTGGGTGGCAAAAGGTTGTAGACCAGGGTGGGTCCTAAGGTGGTGTCATTGCCCATGGCCCAACACTACTGATTGCTCCATTTTATTTTCAGGGCTGGTCCCCAGCATCCCATCCCTATCAGCTATCCTGCTGTTCCCAGAGAGAGGGTTCTATGCAATCCTGATGGCCCACTACTTTCCATGCCAGGTGTCCACCTGTTGCACAACAGCAAGTTCCTGGCTGCCTGTTGATCTGCAGACTCTGCAGCAACCATCTTCCAAGGCAGAAGATCCTGGGATGGTTGATCTCCAGAGCAGTCTGGAGGGAGCCTTAGAGGGAGTGGACTGGAGCAGTCCTTTAGAGGGAGCCACTGTGGGCCAGAAGGGCAGGGGGAAGACTACAACTGATCAGAAAGGCAAAGAAGCTAAACACCTCTTTTTCTTACAGACCATGAGTACCCAAGGATGAGTAATTCTGTACCAGCTGCTGGCCTGTTCTGAATGACAGAAGCAGAAACACCGAATGGGAGGAAATCACAAAGAAAGAGGAGGCAATGAAGGTCAGAGCTGGACTTCCCAAGGGTGAGCAAGGTGGAGTAATGTCTGCCTTAATCCCCCCACCCAGCTGGCTGCATACACACTGGTCCTTCCGGAAGTGGGCTCTTGCCCTTGAGATTTGCAAGAGTTTGTTCACTTGGGGAACCTGCGTGAACAGGAGAGGGCTGGTCAAGGAACACACGGGATAATTCCCACCTTCAGAGCATTTGGGCTCCATAGCACCGGGGAAATATCCCCTCCTGGGAGGTCCAGCTCTGGGAAAGGCTCAAGAACTGCTTTGAAGACATCTTTGGAGGCATCAGTGAGATCAGTTTTGGTCCCTTGGGAACCCTCAAGTATTTTTTGCAGCATGTGCTGTTCCTTCACCCCCGGCCCTGTGGCATGACTCAGTGTGGGGCCTTGCATAGCCAGGGAGTTTGCTGCCGCATCCTGCCCAACTTCAGGGGGTGAGATCAGCCATACTCTCCTTTGGAGCTCCCTTGAGGTACAGGAACACCTTACAGATTCCTCTTCCTGGATTGCTGATGTATTGCTGATTGATGACGGCAACTGGTGCTTGAAGTTCTGAAGCCGACACTCAATGCAGGGAGAAGGTGTGGGAAAAAGGAGGCTGCGTCCCTCTGCTTAGGAACAGGAATGTATTTGGTTGGAAGTTATTTATCAGTTGATGAGCTATTAAAATTCTTAAAGAGAAATATCAAAGTTGCAAAATCCTGAAGCCTCCGTCTTTGATTCTGTGTCATTGCAGAAAGTCTTCTGATATGGCTTCTGTTTGGCTTCTTTGGTGCCATGACCAGAAACCTCTGCATTTGTTTTTGCTTTTCTCTTAAACTTCATTTGAGTGCAGATACAATATCAGGAACTGGCCAAAGAGAATAAACCTGGTTATCTTATTATTTATTTAATTTCCCATATTTTTACACCACCAGAAAATACTCCGAGAAATTCTCCGGCCCAGGGTCCAGTTCCAGTGTGGCCTGGTGGGCAAGACTCCGCGGACCAGCACTGGGCCATGGACTGGAGATTGAGGACCCCTGGCTTAAGGCAAATGTTCCCACCTCCTAAGGGGACAGCTAAAAGAGGCGTTTTAATGTCATATATGGAACAACCGCTTTAGAGGGTGTGGCAGCATTTCTAGGCCTTCCTGGAGTGGCACAGTGATCAGGACCACGGGTCCAATCCTATCCCACTTTCCAACACCAATGAGTTATAATGAGGCCTGAGATAAGGGGACAAACCTTCCATTACTTTGAAGAGGTCTCTCTGACTGCCCTTCCTTGGGGACATTTGCATATCAGCATTGCAGAGTTGGATAGGATTGGGGCCCAAGTGTCATCAGTTCCGGTCAGGCCTAAGAGAATGGGGTGGGGGCTTCCAGAGAAAAACGAACTACAGTGGCGCCTCACGAAACAGAATTAATTTGTTCCAGAGGCAGTTTCTTTACGTGAAACTTTCTTTATGTGAAGTGGGTTTTCCTATAGGAAATAATGGAAACTCAGATGATTGCTTCCACAACCCCAAAAATATTCATATAAAAATATTAACTGGATGTAAAAATGATGTCAGAACACTGGGATTGAATTCAAAACATGCATTCAATGTGTATGATCTTATGAAGTCTACTTAGGCTGCAGTCCTAAAGACACTTTCCTGAGAGAAATTCCCATTTAACACAATGGGGCTTACCTCCAGGTAGACATGGTTAGGAGCATGCAATCCAAGACACCTTCCAAGTGTCTCCCCACTTTCTCCTTCTCTCCATCCTGAGCCTCTCTCTCCCCTGCTCCCTTCTGCCTGGCCCTGGGCTGCTTCCCTCTTCTCCACGGCTCTTCTCTCCCTCTGCCCAGCGGACACCCGGCCACAGGAGGAACAGCGCAGAAGTGTTGCTTTCGCTATGGGCAGGTGTGCTAGGAAGCCCTGACACTTTTTAAACAGGTTGCCGGCCAGCGTGTCTGCCCCAACTGCCAACGAATGTTTTCTTTACCTGAAGCACTTTCTTTACGTGAAGCAGAATCCTAGAGAAATTTTTGTTTGTTACGTGAAACTTACTTTACATGAGGCGTTCTTTACGTGAGGCGCCACTGTACAGTCAAAAACAACTGTATTAGAAAATAAATTTGGGTGCCTCAATCCCTGCTTATCCAGGGCTGTCTTTCCATTGGTCTCCTTTCAGTCTACGACTGTTCCCACGGAGCATTCAGGAGTCTGGTCTTTTAAGGATACCACCAACAGCTCTCAGACTCCTGAACAACCCCAAGAACTCATTGAGGAACAGAAGTGCCATGAAAGGGATTAAAGCTGTAGTGGAAATGCAGCCCAGTCTTCTCAGCCCAGAACTACCAGGCCCCAGTAGTAACTGGTCAGCCATGCAGTTCAGATGACCTCTATTCCTGTCTTAGGATGCACAGAAAGGGGCCTGGTCTATTCAGACCTGCAACAGGGAGACCAGATTGACAGGAAGCACCTAGGACTGGATCAACTTCCCATCTCAAGGAGGCCTCTCTTCCAGTCCTCCATGATGTCATCACCATCTGGAAGTGGTGTTGGGAATCTGCTCTAGGGAAGCGATGGCAGTGGAGGAAGGACTTGAGCAGGATAGGGACTCCTCGGAGGCGGTGCTGACCCAGGCCCAGCTCATTGCAGCCTTGAGCAGGTGGGGAAGGACAGGATGCCAGGGTCTCTATTGGGGGGTAGGATAGCAGCCGGAGCATAATCCTGTAGTTTACTCTCTTAATTGGCTAGCTTCTTTTTGGTGTACAGAGCTGCAGCGTTAATGGATCCTTTTTGATGAGATTAATAAGAACAAAAGAAGAGACTCCACTGGATCAGGCCAAAGGCCTATCTAGTCCAGCTTCCTGTATCACACAGTGGCCCACCAGATGCCTCAGGGAGCTCTTTCTGTGTCAGTTTGGATGCCATGTTAAACACTGACATGATCTGTGTCTGTATGTTAGTTTATGCTCCCCTCTCTTCCGTGTAGTTCCCAAACCACACCTGGACTCCTTTGTGTTCCTGTGGGTGAAGGAGAAGCAAGAGAACATCCTGGTGGAGCCATAGATGATGAGCAGAGGTAAGAAGCTGGACCGGCTGGAGATATTTCATGCAGAAAACCACCTGCTTTGGGCTTCACCCTTTTCACCTTTTTGATCATCAGTTTTCAACCAGTTTAGTGTGAATGATTTGCAGGTTTTCTGGAGGAACACCTAGCAGTAGGGCCACTGAATAGGGAACATGAGCCACCCACCTGCAGTGCAGGGTGCCTTGTCAGTGGCCAAACACCAATGGTGTGCAGTGACCATTTTGAGCACCTGGTCAGTGAAATGAAAAAGTTTGAAAACTGATGTTTTAGGCTGCAATCTGCCCACACTTACCTGGGAGCAAGAATTATTGCCTATAATGGAATTTACTTCTGAGTAGCTATCCATAGGATTCTGCTGTTAGATGGCAGGTGAATGCCAGCTTTGATTCCATTTGGCTTTTGCAAAGGGATGTGAATCTGGTCATGTTGTATGACGGACTTTCATTCAGATTTTTGAGAGGTTGAATCGGACTTTTTGAGAGATTTGGAGAGTTTGTAGATGTTATAGGGTTATGGAACAAGCTATCTTGTGTGGTGTGTGTGTCAGTGTGGGTGGAGGCCAATGAATTTTTGAACAGTTCCCAGTTACAAACATGAATGTGGATTCTGGGGCTTGAACTAAACTAGGGTGCCTGGGACGCCCCATTGCTTCATCTCCAGAGTGAGATCTGGTTGGAATCAGCAGTGATCATCATGTCCCGATAAAGCCTTAAAGGCACATCCCTAGAAAATGTGGGGAGGCATTGCCAAGAAGTCCTGGGAAACATGGCACCTGCTGACCACCTTCACCAACTGCTGCCCACTCACTCACCAGCTGGCCATGCCACCCTCCCTATCTCTTCCTCACTTGCCTTCTCTTCCTTCCCACCAGCAAAGGGACTGAGGAGTTGAAGGGCTGGAGGTGGACAAGGTCAGGTGCTGCTGCCACTGCGGTTGTCCTTCTGTCCATTTTCCCTCAGGTATGAAGGAGAGCAGGGCAGCGAAGCCCCTTGCCTTGTTCTCCTGCCTTCTTCTGGCTCCTCTGTTTTGTTTGTTTGTTGTCAGAGAACTGGGAAGGCAATTGGCAGGAAGAGGTCTAAGAGCTGGTGAGAAGGAGGTGGGTGGTGTAGAAGGCATGTGCCCGAACTAGCAATAATTGTGCCACTTCAGACCCTGGTGCAGCCTTGCCTGGCCCAACCCTCCTGACGTGGGGTGTGTCTGAAAGAAGTGGCATAAAGAAGTGGGCAGCCCAAACTGGTGGAGTCGGGCATGGAGGGAGGTACTGGATCCCTTGGGCTACAGGAAAGGAAATCATATTCTGCCCCAAGGAGAGCAGATTCTGCTACCACGTTTTGTGTGTGTGTGTGTGTTTCCTTTGTGATAACGCAATGGAAACACAAAACACTTTTTGACATTTCTTATTTTGGTTAAATTTTAAAAAGGGCTTGAGACAATTAGTTATCCAGTCTTGCCAACCCCCTTTGAAGAAGTACTAAACCACAAGTCATGATCCACCAATGGGTCCTGAGCCACAGTTTGGGAAATAATGGCACAAATAACAGCATGTCCATAAACCTTCATTCTTTTGTTTGCCTGGTGCAACTTCTACCCATTCTGAACAAATGTTCCCGGTCATTCCCCCAAACACCAGAGGGGCATTTCTGCCTCCATTTCTGCCAGGGGCCACCCCTCGGATGTTCAGCCTCTCCCCAGCTCTGACAGATACTGTGGAACTCATGAGATTCCGGTGGAACTTCTGACACCAACTGTCAGGATTCAGGTCCTCTCAACTCGGCACAGGCACCCAATTGCTGGATTGCCAAAGAGTTGTGAACCAATTTGAAAAATGGACGAGTCCATAATTAGTCTTTATCTCCAGAGATTCAAGGTAACTTCAAATCTTTCTCTATCACTCCATGAGTAGAAAGCAGAGTGTTTTGCCATCAGCTTCCAAGTTTTCTGATCCTAAGTCTCTAAATTTTTCCAAAGTCTACACTCTGGACTAACCTCCAATTAAAAATTGAGGGGAAACCTAACTTTTGGAAGAAAGTTCCAAAAAAGTTCCATGTCCTGTCATGGCTTATTAAAAACAATTAAGAAAAGCCTGTTTCCTCCCCCAACCCAGCAGTTTGCAATCCATTTGCTCTGCTGCTTCCCCCCTGCTCAGTGATTTTCAACCAGTGTGCCGTGGTGTGGTGCAGGATTTTGGGAAAAGTCATTATTAATAGGAAAATCAGGGAATTTGAACAGCCTGGTGTGCTGTGTCAATGCTAGAAAAAACTTATGGTGTGCCCTGACAATTTCAGTGCCTTGTTAGCATGCCATGAGATGAAAAGGTTGAAAATCAATGCACAACTAGTGGCAAAGGTAAGACATCTATCTGGGATCTGGCAAAGCTAAGACTGCTATCTGGGATCAAAGAGGATTTTGTAGCCATCCAGCCCTCCCTCTCCTCCCTAACAACAAAATCAAATTTTATTATGCAAATAAGTACACAATTGGCCTTAATGGCCACTGCTTATTCTCTGGTTATCCTCTCTGCTAAATATCAGAGTAGAACAACTTAAAAGTGCCTCTTCACACAGTTAGCAGGGGTAACAGCAGTGCTTTTTTTTCTTGGGTCATCCCCATATAACTAAGGCTACAATCCAGAGTAACTATAGGACCTTTTACACCAACGTAGTTACGGTGCCACCTATGGGAAACATATGGGAAATGCTTAGAGCAATGTAGAGTAAGAGCCTCTTATGTCTTCCCCTAGTCACTCTGGATTGTAGGGTAATTATTATTTAGCCATTGAAGGGGGAAGGTGGAAAAAGGTGCTGGTACTAAGTAGCAGAGAGTACCCCCAGGAAAAAAAGCCCTGGGATAACAGTATCATTATACATGGAAATGAGAGCTGAATCATATGAACATCTTATTAGTTCCATGTTGTATCTATCTATATAAAATGAAAAGTCCCTGACTGACTCACTGACACACTGACTCATCAATGCCCAGCCAAAACGGCTGGGACTAGAAGCGTGAAATATGGAGAAGGTGTTCCTTCGGTGACGGAGGGAGTTACTTAGAAACAGTTTTTGGAAATCCTTATAAGCCTGAAAAAGGTGCAACGTGTTTTCATCCAATACCTAACATTGAAGACCTGGGCTTTGATACATATGGGGGATGTTGTACATGGGGGTTGATGTGTGTGGGGGAGGTTGATGCGCAGTGGGGGATGGCGTACGGAGAATTTTGTTCCCACAATGTGGATATGTTTTTGCTAGTTATAATGTAATTTTGTTGGCTCTCAGAGAAATCAGTCTCATAGTCTGTTTTGAGCTAAGGAAATCCACTTTTTGTTCCATAGGAAGTTGATCTTTTCATTTTTTGGTTTCTTGCCCATTAATTTGAGAGAATACAGATATTCCAGTGCAGCTTTTTTATTGTTTTCTGCCTTAAATTACCTTTCCAATGATATATAATGTGATGGTGTTATTATTCATACATACGTATCCCATTTTGACATTTGCCAACTTTAGCTTGTTGCCTGGTGCACTTGCTGCCCCCCTGCAGCCTCTGGGTACACCACTGATTAAATGACAAGCCTAAAAGTTTAAGCCATAAGCACAGCCTAAAGCAATGGTCTCGTAATTCATCGGTTTTCCCGTTTCCCGTATGGTGATTTATGGAGGCAAACACTTGTCCACTTTGTGTTTCATAACGTATGAAATATTCCATCTGCACTATGGAACTCCCTCCCCTTGGAATTAAGATCAGCTCCTCATCACTAACCTCCGGTGGGGCCTTTTTTAATTCAAAAAAGTCTTTGAGACCTCATAAAGACTGCCTTTTAAATCATCTTTTACTTCTTTTTTACTGCTGACTACAAAACATTTTGTTTTAACTGGATTTTATTGTATTCAATTGTATTTTACTATGCATTTTAGGGATAAAAGGCCGCCTTATATTCTAATATTCTTATTTGTTCTGTTCTTATAACAAATATTTTTACTGCTACTGCAACCAACAACAATTGTGCCAGTAGTGGTGGGTGATTTAGGAACCATCCCTCTGGACTTGGAAAAATACCTACCTTAGTCCCTGCAAGGGACTTGATCTTTAGAAAATGCCAGGCACCTTTGGGTGGGCTGTGTACCAAGCCCTAAAAATAACAGTGTGGATCTCGAGCCAGCTATGGGTTATTTTCTGACCCGAAAGTTTGGTTTTTTCCTTTGGTAATTGGAAACCTACCTAAAATAAAGTGATAAGAGGGAAAGCTTTCTGTAGATACCCCTTTATTTTAGGAAATCAATTTCTTTACTCTAGGACAGGGGTCTCCAAAGCCTGGCCCAGGGGCCAGATACAGCCCTCGGCAAGCCCCTGTGTGGCCCCCAGCAAGACTTCTCTATGTTGCCCTTGGGCAAGCATCTGTCAGTCTTGAGAGACTCTGGTATCGTGCTCGGCGCTGCATGCGAAGCACGAAGGCCTGGGTTAGATTGATATGGAGGATCGACTGTTACCCAAGCAGCAAATCCTCCCTCTCCACACCACTGAAATAGTCCAATGGAAAGGCAGAGCCAATACGATTGGTTCCAGCTGCATCGCAGAGCTGGGCTAAGGACAGGAGGTCACCCTGTCTTGTGGGGACCGACCTGGGTCTCGAAACCTGGCCTGCTGGTTAACAGGCACAGTGTCTTAACCACTTGTGCCCTCTATATGTAGATTATGTAAATTTATTCAAATTTGAAATGTAAATTAGTTTTCCAACCCCTGATACCGTATCAGAGAGATGATGTGGTCCTC
Source organism: Cryptoblepharus egeriae (assembly GCA_030015325.1). Lineage (NCBI taxonomy): Eukaryota > Metazoa > Chordata > Lepidosauria > Squamata > Scincidae > Cryptoblepharus > Cryptoblepharus egeriae. The sequence continues at coordinate 92,066,923 of JAREYC010000003.1, read as the reverse complement.
CTGCCAAAATGTTTGGAGTCCCCTGCTCTAGGAGAAATTCCTAAAGGAAAGGACCATCCTAGGCAGTAAGCCCCAATGGCTATAAGCTTGCTGCCCTTTTGCAACTCCTACTCCCTGCACCCTCCTAGCATGTCCTTGGAGGTTCCCTTTCTACTCTCTGTGTTATGCACATGCACCCCAGTCAGGTTTGGGACCAGGTTATCTGAGGAACCGCCATTGCCCATATATTCTGACCCGCCTTTGCCTGTATATTCCGGCCTGCCTTCTTAGGTCGTCTGAAAGAAGCTTCCTTCAAGTGCCACCATTCTCCCAGGAAAGGGGAATGGTGGCAAGGGGTGAGTCTACTTGGTGGAGGCACCACTGTTATGGAACCCCCTACTAAAGGAATGAAGATCTACCCCCTTCCTTATGGTGTTCTGGAGAGGGCTGAAAACCTTTTGGTTTTTACTCTTAGACAAATATGGACAAAATGGCTACCCTTCTCTCTCATCTTGCAGACATCCAGGGAGCAGGAGGAAGGAGGTCTTCGGGGGAAGAGACTCTGCCTGAAGCCGGGGGGAGGTATTAGAAAGACCTGCCTCCACCTCGGCTGGGCCCCACCAGTGAGTATTCCCGTACCCCACTTTATGCCAAGCTATGGGACACGCTCAGGATGTAATGGGAGAGTCTCCTCTCCAGCATCCCCTTAGAATAGAAGGTGAACACTGCCCCAAACACAGAGTTGGCCATGCCCCTGGAGAGCAGTCTGCTCCTCATGTAAAGGAGAGACCTGGATTCCAAGGACTGGAGGGAAACTGAGGGGGGACTTGTGGTTTCAGAAGAGTCTGGCTGGCTGGTGGTGAGTGCCAGGGCAGGACTGTAGGCAATGGAGCTGAGTCTCTTTGAGCAGGGTCTGGCAAAGGCTGTGTTGGCCAAACCCTGCTCAAAGAAACCCAGCAGCATTGCCTGCAGCCCTTCCCTGACACTGACCACCATTCAGCTGATGAGAGCACTTGGGGAGCGTTGTCTCTGTCCATCCCTTACCAGTTCCTCTTCAATTACATGCAGGTCCCCCAGGCAGAAAATCTCAGCGTGCTCTTTCGTCTGCAGAGAAGGGCTGGCTTCTCCTCCACAAGGGCAGAGGCCAGGTGGATGGCCCTGGAGCAGCGTAGGAAAGCTCCAAAAGTGAGTAGGAAAAAAACCTAACTCTTGTGCACACGTAGATAACTTCCACACAGATACACAGTGCCAGACTCACACACGCACTTAAATACATTTATTTACTTACCGTATTTCCCGGACCATGAGACGCACCGGACCATGAGACGCACCAAAGTTTAGAGGAGCAATACAAGAAAAAAATATTCTGAACCAAATGGTGTACTAATATATTTAATAAAATATAGCAGAATAATATTTTAACCATGTAAAGTCTACAGTGGTAATAAGAACCATTATCACTTTCTTTAACAACTGAGGAAAGACTTTAAGCTTCAAGCACTCTTTTAATTTTCTGGTAACCCCCAAAACTCACCATCTCTAGTGTCAGTGATTTGTGACTTTTGCACAAATCTCATTGCAAATGATCAGACAACAACATTTTGCACAAATCTCATTGCAAATAGTCCAGGAAGGCAGGTAAGTTGGGGGGGTTCTTTTGGGGCGTAGGTAGGGAAATGTGAGGGGATCTAGATAGATAGAGAAGAGTGAGGGAGGCATAGGCATGGAGCAGGAGGGACCAGGTCTTGTGCATGTCTACTTTGGAGCAAGTCTCCAAGCCAGGGAAGGCTGGTTAGGATTGCAGCTGTGCCAGGGTGACCAGATGCCAAACCCAAAATTCCTGAACCCCAAGACCAAAATTCCTGAACCCCAGGGCAAAATTCCTACTTGCTTAAAAAATTGTCAAAAAATGTATTTTTTGTTTTTATATTTTTGATTTTTACTTTTTTGGCCATAACTTTTGATAGGAAGGAGATATCTGAAAACTGATTGTTGCATTGGATTCTGCTCTTCAATACGAATCCAACGACATATGACATGATGGGGTAAGGTGCTCCAGGATTGGCCCTATCACTCTATCAGACGCACAGACATTTTCCCCCTCTTGGAGAAGAAAAAAAAGTGCGTCTTATAAACCGGGAAATACGGTAATTTGATATACAGTGGTACCTCGCTTAATAAGCATTTCACATAAGAAGCAAAAATTTCCAAGAAATATTGCTCCACGTAACAAGTTGCGCTTCACTTAACAAGGAAGTGCGCTATGGACACGCATGCTATGCAGCCCTGACGCTCCACATGGAGGCTCTTTAAAAGGGCTGCCGGCCAGCGCTGCTGCGTCTAACTGCCCCCAACTTGGGACAGTTGCCTGAGCGCCATGTGGAGGTGCCAAAGGCAGCTGCCCCTAACTTGGGGTGCCCCCAAATGCCACCTTGAACCTCCAGCACCAGCCCAGGTAAGCCTCCCCAGTAAGTGTCTTTGATTGCCGTCTACTCAGAAGTAAGCCCCATTGGGCTTACTCCCAGAAAAGTGTCTTTGATTGCAGCCTCTTAACCATGTCTACCCAGAAGTTACTCCCAGGAAAGTATCTTTAGGATTGCAGCCTTAAGTAGACTTCATAGGATCATGGACATTGAATGCATGTTTTGAATTCAATTCCAGTGTTTTGTCATCATTTTGACATACAGTTAATATTTTTATATGGATATTGTGGGGGTTGTGAAACCGATCGTCTATGTTTCTGTTATTTCCTATGGAAAAATCTGCTTCACTTAAAGAATGTATCACTTAAAGAGCATGCCCCCGGAACGAATTAAGTTCTTTACGTGAGGCACCACTGTATTTGGGCTGTGAAGTCTTCTTTGACCCCTGAAAATTGATAGGTGCCTTAGCTGTACCACTATTTTGGGAAGGCAGCAAAAGGAAATGGGTGGCAAGCTGGTGAGGGGGGAAGGTGGTTTTCTTGTTTGTAAGCATGGGTATGATGGCACTTCCGGATGTGGCAACATTTTGAGCTTTGCACCGGGCTACATGATTATTACCAATGCCATTATTAGCAATGCCACTGCCACTGATTAGCAATGCCATTAGCAAACCCACCAGGAGACTTTAACTGGACCAATGGCATCCCTTTTTTTGGTCACCATTTGCTAATGGAATTTATCATTTAGCTATTTCAATGTGGTACTGTTTTTTGTGACCACATTTTTTTCTTTTCCAAGATCCATGTGCAGAGGAGCAACTGGAGAATAGAAGTCACTGACCTGATCGGTGACGGCCATGTGGGAGCAAGGCGCTGTGCTCAGCCGGGGGGAGGAATTCATAAAACCTGCCTCCACCTCGGCTGGGCCCCACCAGTGAGTATGCCCATGCCCCACTTTATGGGAATGTATAGGAACCACTCAGGATGTAATGTGAGTGTCTCCTCTCCAGTGTCCCCATAGGATGGAAGGTGAACGCTGTCCCAAACCTGGAGTTGGCCATGCCCCAGTAGAGCAGTCTGCCCCTTTTGTAAAGGAGAGCTGGGATCCAAGTACTGGGGGAACTGATGGGGGACTTGTGGATTCAGCAGAGTCTGGCTGGCTGGTAGTCAGTGCCAGGGAAGGACTGCAGGCTGGGTCTCTTTGAGCAGGGTCTGGCAAGGGCTGTGTTGGCCAAACCCTGCTCAAAGAAACCATGCAGCGTTGCCTGCAGCCCTTCCCTGGCACTGACCACCATTCAACTGTTGGGCACACCTGGGAAGAGTTCCCTCTGTCCGTCCCTGACCAGTTCCTCTTCCGTTACACGCAGGTCCCACAGGCCGAAGATCTGAAGCAGCTCTTCAGACTGCAGAGGAGGGCTGACTTCACCGCCAGAAGAGCTGAGGCCCGGTGGATGGCCCAGGAGCAGCGGAGGAAAGCTGCACAGGTGGGGAAGAGAAAACACCTCAGTCACGTGCATACACATGCCTGCACAGACACACTCACGCACACGCTTGTACACACAGAGTGCACTAAGAAGAAATCTGGATGGTATTTTTGAAACAGAAACTGAATATATGTCTCTTCCTATTCCAGGTAGACATACAGTTGGACAGCATGTGCTGAGGATCCTCAGAACTGCCTTTGAGGAAGTTTGGGTTTGTCTTGAGCATCAGTTGAATTGGATGGAAGCTAAGCCAGCCTTTGTACACTGCTCTGAAGGAGAACGCATGGAAGAAGGATACGCTTCTGAAGCACGGGAAGATCTGGCAGCTCTCAGAATGGGTTATGAAGAAGCGGGAGCGGATTCTGTTGAAGCTGAGGAAGAAGAAAGGAAAGAATATTAATTAAAAGAGCTACAGCAGATGAACTTACAAACATTTTCATACTTCAGTATGAAGTAGCACTATAAGGACAGTCATGAGAGCTCATTCTTGGCTTTCTCTCAAGGACCCTTGTTTGCCACAGGACGTCCCCGTTCTCTTCTGGACCAAGGCTGAGAGTGGAAATGTAGCTACAGCACTCAGTGCCTTACTAGATACTTTGGAACTTCATTACTTTGGTACTTTCATTTCAATTTATTTATTTAAAAAATTTATATCCTGCCTTTCTTGGGCCGGAGACCGACTCAAGGCGGCTCACAGGAAAACATAATTAAAAACATTAAATAAGACAATTCAGTTAAAAGCAACTGAAAACATACAAGCTAAAAACAATACAAGAGAATTTGGAACTTCATTACCTTGGTACATGTAGCAGCATTCCAATTTCTCCCCTACATTTCACTGTTTATGTGAAACTAGAATATTAAATTGCAATGTTCCTACATGAAGTGGTAGCTAATGACTGACTGTCGATGCCAGCCTCAGACAGGACAGGCAACAACCTTGAAAGCCTCTCCGGAGACACCATGCTTGAATGTACCTCTAGTCATGTTGGAAAAGAGGGCGTTCAGATCGGTAATGCTTGTTGGAAATGCTAGTGATAAAACCTTAGGGATTGGACATGATTCCTTGAACACTCCCTCAAAATGTGATCTGGGTTCAAGGTGTGCATCAACTGTAGAATGCCTACCTTTCTATATAACACCTATCTTCTTCCTATATAACACCTTGTTATATAACCCCTATAGAGGTGATTTAATTGATTTCATTAAAATGAAATAAAGGCAACTGATTCATATTATCCACTGAAGGCTTCCCCCCACAACTACAATAGGTTTTCTTTATGTTTTTATGGACAGGTTCCAATGTTGGAGCAGGTTCCTTCCACGTATTCCCTTTTTGTGCCCCCAACAGCCCCCAACAACCCTGTGGGGCAGGTACTGTAATGGCTCTATGGCAGCTCATACACCTCTTCCCTCCCAGGTGGTATCCTTCATGGCGTGGTCTTCTTCACGTCTGGTATCGGGAAATGCCTTCCAAGCTTCCAGCAGAGGTTTTCAGGTCAGCCAACGGCGACAACTTCTGGCTGTGATGACTCATGACAGTTTTTATGTGGTAGTTTGTCAGTGTGCAAGTTATCTCTGTGTGTATGCACGTGTGTGCACAAGAATGAGGTTTTTTCTTCCTCCTAAGTGTTCCTCCTCAGTTCCTGAGCCATCCACTGGGCCTCTTGCCTTCTTGCTGATAAGTTGGCCCTCCTCTGCATTCTGAACAGGGCTTTGTTGTTGTTGGGCTTTGTTGTTTCTTGAATGAGAAGTTGACTCTCCTCTGCACCCTGAACAGCTGTCTGAGATCTTTGGTCTGGGGGATCTGCATGTGATGGAAGAGGAACCTATGGAGATTCCCTCCTCTGTTCCTTGGCCATCCACTGGGCTTTGTTGTTTCTTGAGGAGAAGTTGACACTCCTCTGCACCCTGAACAGCTGTTTTAGATCTTCAGGCTGGGGGACCTGCATGTGATAGAAGAGGAACCTATGGAGCTTTCCTCCTCTGTTCCTAGGCCATCCACTGGGCCTCTTCCCTTCTTGCTGAGAAGTTGGCCCTCCTCTGCATTCTGAACAGGGTGTTCAGTTCTTCGGCTTGAGGGACCTGCATGTGATGGAAGAGGAACCTATGGAGCTTTCCTCCTCAGTTCCTCTGCCATCCACTGGGCCTCTTCCCCTCTTGCTGAGAAGTTGGCCCTCCTCTGCATTCTGAACAGGGCGTTCAGTTCTTCGGCCTAGGGGACCTGCATGTTGATGGAAGAGGAACCTATGGAGATTTCCTCCTCTGTTCCTGGGCCATCCACTGGGCCTCTTCCCTTCTTGCTGAGAAGACGACCCTCTTCTGCATTCTGAACAGGGTGTTCAGTTCTTTGGCCTGGCGGACCTGCATGTTTATGGAAGAGGAACCTATGGAGATTTCCTCCTCTGTTCCTGGGCCATCCACTGGGCCTCTTCCCTTCTTGCTGAGAAGACGGCCCTCTTCTGCATTCTGAACAGAGTGTTCAGTTCTTCGGCTTGGGGGACCTGCATGTTTATGGAAGAGGAACCTATGGAGATTTCCTCCTCTGTTCCTGGGCCATCCACTGGGCCTCTTCCCTTCTTGCTGAGAAGACGACCCTCTTCTGCATTCTGAACTGGGTGTTCAGTTCTTCGGCTTGGGGGACCTGCATGTTGATGGAAGAGGAACCTATGGAGATTTCCTCCTCTGTTCCTGGGCCATCCACTGGGCCTCTTCCCTTCTTGCTGAGAAATTGGCCCTCCTCTGCATTCTGAACAGGGCGTTCAGTTCTTCAGCCTGGGGGACCTGTGTGTGATGGAAGAGGAACCTGTGGAGCTTTTCTCTTCTGTTCCTGTGCCATCCACCGGGCCTTGGGCTTCTTGCTGAGAATTCACGTGTTCTCTGGATACTGAACAGTGTGCTCAGGTTTTTGGCGTGTGGAACCTGAGTGTGATGGAAGTGGAAATGGTCAAGGAGGGACTGAGGCAGTGCTCGGCCAGTGCCCCCAAGAGCTGAATGGTGGTCAGTGCCAGGGAAGGGCTGCAGGCAGCCCCTGATTAGCCATCTTCAGCCAACAGGCCATGCTTGCTGGATGCCTTCCGCTCCATCAGTGGAGCTCCAGGGTGCACCAGTGTGCCTTCTGCTCCATCACGCTCCAGGTGGATCCTGCTCCATCACAGCAATTCAACCTTTTTCTGATGTAGGTGATTTAAAAAGAAAGAAATGTGAATCCTAACCCTCTGCCATTTGGCACTCTGTCAGGGGCAGTTTAGAAGAGGTATTTACTCCCAAACCTCCTAGTCTCACTGGAATATCACATTCTTTTCTCCTTGCAGAGAGTATCTTAGAAACCACCAGGCAATATTTAGTACAGTCTACATTTTCTGATTCTCTTCAGTTGCCATGTAAAATGAAACACAAATACAAGTCAGAACAAAAGCCAGAAATTTCTAATAACACAAGTTGAGCCAAAGGATAGTGGTTTGGTTATCTTTTTTCTGAAACTATCCACAACTGATCAACTCAAAGGGTTCCTGTATTCCTCAAGTTCAGAATGTTCTGGTGGTGAAGGATTTAGCCACTGGTGGAGCTTCCAGTGTTGCCCAGAGTACGCCCGACTGCTGGGAATGTCATTTCCACAGCTGTCTCTTTTGAGCCTCCTTCCATGTACCCCCTTTGTGTCCTCACAACAGTCCCTGATTAGCCATCTTCAGCCACCCTCCACTCAGCCAATGGGGTGACAGATGTAGCTGTGGTTGGGGGAGGGTCTTCTTTGGATAATATGGATCAGTTGCATATAGTTCATTTCAATGAAATCAAAAGCCTCTTCCAAAGTATCTAGTAATGAACAAGAACAGATCTGAGTATTGAAGCCACATTTCCACTTTAAGCCTTGGTCCATTGGTTATTATAGTGCTACTTCATGGTAAAGTATGAAAATGTTTGTGAGATAATCTGCTGTAGTTCCTTTAATTAATGGGGAAAGCGCCATGGCTGGGAGTTGGATGACGTGTTAGAGAGGCCTTTCCGGGACAGTGTGTGTGTGTGTGGGGGGGGGGGGGGGTGCTGCCTTAGAGGCGTTTACTACCAGAGCAAGAAGCGAATCCATGAGGTCCAGTCCTGTATGGGCCGCCTAGAGACTTCAGACAAGCAATCTGTCCACTTGGTAGAAAATGAAATTCAGGCATGGAAAGACAGGATCTTCAGCAACCCAGAATGGCTGGAAATCTTTTGCAACAAGGAACCTCCCCGCAAACGGCAGAATGCTAAACTTTGTGTTGATCAGCTGAAGTATGACATTCAGCATCTGCAGGCGGCACTGAGGAACTTCCAGCATAGACGGTATACACGGGATCAGCAAGAGAGAGAGCGGGAACAGCGTCTGGCTCAGACGTTCACCACTAATGATTCTGACACAACCATCCCGATTGATGCAACATTTCAGTATTACGAATCCCTTCAAAATGCACATCGTGGCATGGATGACTGTATTGGCAGCGGAACCAGCATCCTACAGGACCCGAGGATCAGAGAATGACATTAAAGGGCACCCACAAGAAGATCCTGGATGTTGCCAATCAGGTGGGCTTCTCCAACACCATCATGTGTCTCATTGAGAAATGTGTCTTCCAGGATAAATACTTCATGAAGCTTGTGACGGTTGTTATGATGGTTCTCTTGGTGCAGTACCTGACATGAGTGGCCAGAAAACCTTCATAGTGGACTACGACGGACTGACTTTCTGAATAGACCTCCGACTGAACTGTGAACCTCTTGCCTTCTGGACTCGTCATGTTCTTTGTGTGGCTGATCTAATGCTCCTGTGTGGAGGCAAATGTGAGCCTCCAAACGAAGTGGGTGAAAACGGCTGTATTGACTATTCTGTTGACTTTGCCTACAGAAGGGGCAGGGAGACTGACTGTTCAGCTGATGCATACAACTGTTCAGAGTAAATAGACCTTCCCATGTACTGAACAGTCTTTCCTGGTTAGGTGAGGATAGTGTGCCTGCTTCTTGTGTACAATGAGCTGATCATCAAGGCTGGATTAACTAATGTGGAGGAGTAGGCCTTTAATTAATGCTCTTTTTAAAGTTTTTTTCAATTTTCTGGATTTGTTTCTCCATTGACTCTGTCCTTGGTTTGAAATTTTTTAAAAAAGTTTTCCTCTGATGTTATTCTGTTGGTTTACCTGTTTTATTATTGCGACTGTTTTCCACTGCATTTATTCTGTATGAATGTATTTATCACCTTAGGGAAGTGTGGCTCACTGACAGGAGTGCATCATTCTTGGATCTTGCAACATCTCATAAGATTTACAGTATAACGAATCCCTTCAGCATGCACATCGTGGCATGGATGATTGTACTGGCAGCGGAACCAGCATCCTACAGGACCTGAGGGATCAGAGAATGACATTTAAGGGCACCCACAAGAAGATCCTGGATGTTGCCAATCAGGTGGGCTTGTCCAACACTGTCATGTGTCTCATTGAGAAATGTGCCTTCCAGGATATGTGCCTTCATGATGCTTGTGACTGGTGCTGTGATGCTTCTCATGGTGCAGTACCCGACAGGAGTGGCCAGAAAACCTTCATAGTGGACTACGACGGACTGAATTTCTGTATAGACCTCCGACTGAACTGTGAACCTCTTGCCTTCTGGACTCGTCATGTTCTTTGTGTGGCTGATATAATGCTCCTGTGTGGAGGCAAATGTGAGCCATGACACAGGTGCTGAATGGTGCATAGTAATGCTTGGATTTAATGTCTTACAATCACCTGGTGGTCATAATGCCAACATGACACTTAGGTTTAATGGACTGCTTGGGACCTGTTGACTGTGTGGTGTTCACATTGTTGCACACACCCATGTGCAACCCCTGTGTAATCACTGGAAATGTGAACCCCATCTGACTGGACCTCTGTGTTTCTAAGATCCAAGCTACATATACCCAGGACGAAGTGGGAGAAAACGGCTGTATGGACTATTCTGTTGACTTTGCCTACAGAAGGGGCAGGGAGACTGACTGTTCAGCTGATGCATACAACTGTTCAGAGTAAACAGACCTTCCCATGTACTGAACAGTCTTTCCTGGTTAGGTGAGGATAGTGTGCCTGCTTCTTATGTACAATGAGCTGATCATCAAGGCTGGATTAACTAACGTGGAGGAGTAGGCCTTTAATTAATGCTCTTTTTAAAGTTTGTTTTCAGTTTTCTGGATTTGTTTCTCCATTGACTCTGTCCTTGGTTTGAAATTTTTTAAAAAAGTTTTCCTCTGATGTTATTCTGTTGGTTTACCTGTTTTATTATTGCGACTGTTTTCCACTGCATTTATCCTGTATGAATGTATTTTTCGCCTTAGGGATGTGTGGCTCACCCACAGGAGTGCATCCCTCTTGGATCTTACAACATCTCATAAGATTTGGGTGCTGATCTTTAATCTCATGAGATTCCATGAGATCCAAGATGGCAGTGCCCAGTTCAGCTAAGAAGACTTGGCTATGGGAGTGTCATCATCCAGGGGTTTGGGCAGCACTGCTCTAATGCATTAATAACTCATATCCTAAAGGTCATGATCCCTTTGGCAAATACTACCCCCAGTCTTCCCATTTCTCTATTCAAGTTAACATCACCACCACCAGGTATTCTGTTTGGGGGTTTAAAGAAATACATTTAGCAACAATAAGAGTCAAATGAGAGGGAAAAAGATATATCCTATGGTGGTTTATCTCATATAACACTGACTCACTGACTCATCAGCACCCAGCCAAAACTGCTGGACCTAGTAGCATGTAATTTGGAGTGGGCATACCTTCTTTGATGGAGGCACCAACTAAGAACTGGTTTTTGGAAATTTAAATGGGAAGGGGGTGAAAAGGGGTATAATGCATTTTCCTCCCTATCTATTGAAAAATATCAATGCTCTGCCCCAACCTCAGCACCTAGAAGCATGAAATTTGGAGAGGGTGTTCCTTCTGTGACGTGATCACCTACTATGAATGGAGTTTTAGAAATGTAATCCTTAAGGGGGGGAAAAGGAGTACAACGTGTTTTCATCCAGTACTTAACACTGAATAATAATAAAGCCCAACCCCAAATGCTGCACTTACCTGGTAGTGATGTGGTTTAAAAAGAAAATGAAATAACTCATAATTAATGGATCCCTGTCCCAAAGGATTTCTAATCTAAAAAGTTGGAAAAGGACAACAACAGAAGCCACTATAAAAGGTATTGCAGGGATGAGAAGGAAGTTATTCTTCCCCTGCTAAAGAGAAACAGGAGCACCCACTTGAAAGAGAGCGTCTTCCCCCTTTAAGGGGACTGTTAAGGGTTATAATGTTACGTAATGATATCTTGTGAGGTTTGTGTGTGTTGGTGAGGAGGGTGGAGGCTGGGGAGGCAATGAATTTTTGAAAAATTCTCCGTTACAAACATGCAACCCAATCATTTGGATTTTGGAGCGTAGGCCGGACTGGGCTATTTGGGATGCCCATTGCTCAGTTCCAGAGACCTGGGTGGAATCAGCATCAGATCTGGGTGGAATCAGCAGTGATCACCATCCTGATAGAGCCCCAAATGCACAGGAGAATGTGAGGAGGAATGCCAAGAAGTCCTCAAAAGATGTGGCACCTGTTGATCACCTCCACTAGTTGATGTCCACTCACTCACCTGCCAGCCATGCCACCTTCTCTATCCTGGGTGGGAAAGCAAGCGTGCGCACAAAGTAACAAGAGGGGCAGAAAACAACTGCACCGTTTTGGATGCTGGTGCAACGTGGTCTGACCTTCCTGACTTGGCATGTGTTGGAGTCGGCAGCCCAAACTGCTGGTTGTGCAAGAGGGCATGGAGGCAGGAGCTGGTTCCTTTGGGCTTCAGCAAAGAAGGGTAAACTCTGCTCAGATAAACTCTGTCCTAAAGAGGGCAGGCTTCACGATGGTTACATTTGAGGAGCTTGGAGGAATTTTTGTGATTTTTTTAATGGAATGGAAACACACAACACTTTTGCATTTCTTATTTTTGTATAATATAAAAAGTGCTTGAGGTTCTCATCTTTCCAACCCTGTCTGGAGATACACCCAAAATCAGACTGTGATCCAACAACAGGTCCTGACCCCCAGTTTTTGGGAACCACTGACACAGATCACACCATGTCCCCAAATTTTCATTCATTTTACACCATGTCCCCAAAGTTTGCCCATTCTGAACTAAAGTTCCAAGTTGTTCTAACATTTTTCTAAACCTCTGGATATGTTTCTTTCTGACAACAGTTTTCATTCCCTTGTGTTACATCATCCAACGTAAAATGCCAAGGTATTTCTAGCCTCTGTCTGGCTGGACTTTCTCATTTGGCCATTTGGCATTTCAGTGCCATCTTCTCCTGTGATTCTACCTCTCTCCAAAGCTAGTGTGGCACACGCAGGGCCCCCATAAAGCTGGGATTGACTGGATTTGTCTGGCTTTTACGTATTGGACTGGACTGGTCCTGTCCAATAGGGCCATGTCTGACCAATTCTGGTTGGTGGGAGGTCGGTGGGGGCAGTTGGGGGCACGTATGAGCAGTAGTCGCAGCACAGTGGCTAAGTCTCATTGGCTGTGGCATCAATGTTTTTTAAAATGAGCACGCAGCTTGGGGCTGCAAAGCACATGCGCTCCAGAACCACCACTTCCTAGTCCGGCCATACGTGCCCCAAATGCCCCCATCAGCCTCCACCGAACACCCTCCAGCCAAGGTAAGCCCTATCCACCATGTCTACTCAGAAGGAAATGTCCAGGGAAATGTCTTTGGACAACGCTGGCTCTAATGGCTTAGAAACGGGGATGAGCACTGCACCCTACAGTCGGTCACAACTAGCAGTATACCCTGCAGGAGACACACCTTCACCTTTTTATTCCAACAGTATTGGTCAATGACTGCAATCCTAACTTCGAGTTAGGCCGGCAAAAGTCCCGGCACAAGTCCCGTGCTGGCTTGGAGGTGTCACAAAAGTGCCATCAGACGCTTCTGTGACACTCCTGGGAGGCTCCTGGGACATGCACTGGCCTCCCTGCAAACGGATAGGATTGCACCCTCAATTTCTGTTTCTGATTGTCCATCCTTCACTCAAACCAAATGGTCCAGTTTTTGGTGATTTTTGGCCATCTGGTAACCCGGCCTTATTTAATTTAATTCAGCTGATAAAGGAATTATGGCAGTGAGGCTTCCTAAGTTGGAGAGGCGACAGGAGGGAGGGGAGCCCAGGAAAGAAAGAGGTGAGGAGGAAAGGGGATCTGCTCTCCAGTGCCTGATCTGCAGGTAGGCTGGAAGGGGCTCCAGAGCCTCTCCTCAAGCAATGCATGCAGCCCCCTTTTGCAAGGGAGAGTGGATAGGAAAGCATGAATTGGGGGAGCGCAGAAGAAGACACTATCCAAGTGCTGCAGCAGGGCGAGCACACATGGAGCTCACCCAATGCCCACTGCCTGGCTCAGCCATCTGGGGCTGGAGGGAGGCGTTTTTGGGGTGCAATAAAAAGTGTGTCTCTTCTTTGTTAAGAGAAACTGTGCTTTAAGAATTGAGAGAATAGAAATATTCAGCTGCAGCTGGTTTCATTGCATTCTGTCTTAAATTGCCTTTCCAATTGTATATACAGTGGCGCTTCACGTAACAAATTGAATTCATTCTGGAGGCATGTTTGTTATGTGAAACGTTCTTTATGTGAAGCAGATTTTTCCATAGGAAATAATGGAAACTCAGACGATTGGTTCCACAATCCAAAAAATATTCATATAAAAATATGAACTGGATGTAAAAATGATGACAAAACACTGGAATTGAATTCAAAACATGCATTCAATGAGCATGATCCTATGAAGTCTACTTAGGCTGTAATCCTACAGACAGTTTCCTGGGAGTAAGCCCCATTTAACATTTAGGCTTACTTCTGGGTAGACATGATTAGGAGGCTGCAATCAAACACACTTTCCTGTGTAATCCAAGACACTGTGAGGCGCTTGTTACATGAGGCACCACTGTACTGTGATGGTGCGATTATTCATACATATCCTAGATTAACATTTGTGGCCACTGGTGTCAAGCTCGGTTTGGTGCCAACCTAAAGTTTGTTGTCTGGTGCATCTCCTGCATTCTGTCACGTGGACTGAGGTCAGCCTAAGCTTTACTCAGAACCAGCAGAGACACCACAGGTGAGAAGCAAACATCACTGGACGCAGGTGAGTAAACTGAGCCAACACCGAGGTCTCTGATAGATCAACTATAGTCAGTAGGGCAAAGCCAAGCCAAAATCACATCTACAAGCCAAGAGGTCATACATATACAAGTCAAGTTAGAGTCCATGACAGAGCAGGGTGACCAGATGCCAAACCCAAAATTCCTGAACCCCAAGGCCAAAATTCCTAATCCTAGGCCAAAATTCCTAACCACTGGAAAAAAATGGCCAAAAAAATTATTTTTTTGTTTTTGTTTTTCGGTTTTTTGACCATAACTTTTGATAGGAAGGGGAGATCTCAAAAGAGATTTTTGTGTTGGATTCTGCTCTTCAATACGAATCCAAGGACATTTGGCATGATGGGGTACTGTGCACTATCACGAAGTTTCAAAATGAAGCCAAAATGTAGGACAATGATGCCAAAATGTAGGACACCCAGACAGGAGGCTAAAAATCCGGACAAATCCGGGTTTTTCCGGTCATCTGGTCACCCTGATGACAGAGTCCAAAAGCTTCCAGAGTCGAGGGAGTCCAGTCCCAGGTCAGAAGTCAATAGTCAATCCAGCAGAACTTCGTCACAAACTCCTTCCTACAACCCAATGATTAGAGTGGGCAGCAAACATATTTTAGGGATCCATAGTGTCCATGCAACCAGTCGGTGTCCACCAACACAGGGGGCTGTAGTTGCCTGATGAGGCTGCCTACCTGCTGCTTGGTATGTGAGCTCACAGGTGCAAGATTGTTATCACAGACCTTACTGCAAATGTCCTTGGTGGCAAGCACAAAGCTGTGGGGAACCACTTCTGGGCCTTGCATGCCCTGGCACATTCCCCTGGCTATGCCACTGATGAAATTACAATATCATACTCAGCATAAATACAGTGGCCTCAGGTTTGGTGACAACCGATGAACTCTAAGTTGCATGTCACTTACTCTTCATAGATTGCACTTCATAAAGCAGTGTTTGAAAAAAGTGTTCCAGATCTGTTTAAATACTTGTCCCCAAATGTGGACTTTGCGTTCTCCATTTACAAACTATAGGGGCAGCATCCCCATATGAGAACAGTGAATGAATGCTGATCTATTTAATTTTAATAGATAAAATACCAAACAAATACAAGACAAGTATGATGTTGTGGCTCACATCAGGCAGACAACGATTCCTACCTCTCACGCATACTGACATCAAATGATAACAGAGGCATAGGTGACGTTTGGTATAGGTGTCTTTCCCCTGTGTGGAAATGAAACTGTGGAACTCCTTGCAACATGATATTGTGTCCTTTGTGTTATTGGTGGAAAAAGCCTGAAGACACTTTGAACAGTTTGGCAGCAATACTGAACACACTGTCCTGTGAGTAAGTCCCATTGAACAATGGGACTGACTTCTTACTAAGTGAACATGCTGTTTGAAGGATGTGGCAAGGAGTTCCACAGATCCATTTCCACACAGACTTGGACAGGCTGGGTTGCTGCTTGGGAAGAGGAAGGGAGGACTTCCAAAATGGAGCACCTTTCTCCTATCCTGAATTGGAGGCAGGCACATGTTTCTGGAGGGGGAGTTGCTGAAGGGAGAAAAGCACTCTGTCCATGCTCAGGAGCTCTTCAGTTTGCTGGAA
Organism: Cryptoblepharus egeriae; assembly: GCA_030015325.1. Classification (NCBI taxonomy): domain Eukaryota; kingdom Metazoa; phylum Chordata; class Lepidosauria; order Squamata; family Scincidae; genus Cryptoblepharus; species Cryptoblepharus egeriae. The sequence continues at coordinate 92,051,238 of JAREYC010000003.1, read as the reverse complement.
GGAATGTCCATGAGGGTGGGTGTGGGGCAGGGACAGTGATAAATAAGACAGCATTGTAATATCTAGGCACATGGACACAGACTGAAGCCGCAGCCAGTGTGGCCAGGAGGGACCTGCAGAGCCTTGCACAGGAGCACTCTTCAGTCGGCTTAGGGTAAAAACCATCATCACATTAGCAAGGACTAGATATGTGCTGGAGCTGTCCTTTGTACTGGCTCTTTAAAGGTGCTTTGCCTGAAGATATCTGAAGATTGACAGGTCAGTGGTTTGAGACCCAAGTACAGCAAGACAGATTCAGCTCCCATCAATTGCCCACCTCTTGCCAACCTAGCACTTCAAAAGCACACAAGAGCTAGTAGAGAAAGATAGTAGGTCCCACCTCAGTGGGAAGCTGACAGTGTTCTGTGCGTATGGAGCAGTGATGGGCCCAGCCTAGCCCAAGAACCGGTCCCCTGGAAGTGGGAGGGCCCAGGCTGGGTTAGGGGGTGTGGCCGGGGGCAGGGGGCAGGGCCAGGAAGAATTTAAAGGGGAAATATTTTTTAAAATCTAAAAATTTAAAAAAAATTAATTTTTTTTAAATGTAAGTTTTTGTTAGTGCTCCCTGGCAACCTTAACCACACTTTCCTGGGAGTAAGCCCCATTGACTGTCATGGGACTTACTTCTGAGTAGACATGCAGAGGGTGGGGCTCTCAGGCTGAAAGCATCCCCTCACTGCTCTGGGAGTAAGCCCCATTGACGATCATGGTGCTTACTTCTGAGTAGACATGCAGAGGATGGGCTGTGACTGTGAGGCTGCAGTCCCAGCCACACTCGCTGGAGCGGCAGGGGCAGCCAGTCAGGCATTTTTAAATTTGCCATCCAGCCCGGCAAGGCGCCCCACAAGCCCCAGCGGCCGCAAACTGGTCCCCTAGTAATCGCCCCCCCCCCCCGTCGTTGCTACCGGATCGCCACCGCCAGGAAAGTTTAACAACCGGTTCTATAGAGTAGGTGCAAACATGCTGGTGCCGACCACTGGCATGGAGGCCACATGTCCACAGAGGCGTCTTTGGAAAACACTGACTCTGTGGCTTAAGAAACGGGGAGTAGCAGCACACCCTAGAGCAGCGTTTCTCAAAGTGGGGGTCGGGACCCCTTTGGGGTCGCCTAGAGGTTTCCTGGGGGTCGCCTAAAGACCCCTGGTGCAGGGGGCCAGGTCAGGCTTGCCAGATCTCCTGCTGTAGCTGCGCGCGCACTGCGGCTGACTGACAGCCTCAGGGCCCAATCCTATGCATGCCTACTCTGAAATAAATCCCATTATATTCAGGGGGGCCTTTACTCCCATGTAAATGTGGATAGGATTGCAGCCTCAGGGCCCCATCCTATGCATGCCTACTCTGAAATAAATCCCATTATAGTCAGGAGGGCCTTTATTCCCATGTAAATGTGGAGAGGATTGCAGCCTCAGGGCCCAATCCTATGCATGCCTACTCTGAAATAAATCAATGTGTGCACAAACACATATTTCATTTGTAACAATGAAATACATCCTGCATATTGGATATTTACATTACGATTCATAACAGTGGCAAAATAACAGTTATAAAGTAGCAACGAAAATAATTTTATGGTTGGGGGTCCCCACAACATGAGGAACTTATAAAGGGGTCACGGCATTAGAAAGATTGAGAACCACTGCCCTAGAGTCAGTCAGAACTAACAGGGGAACCTGTGGGGGACACTTTCACCTTGTTATAAAAGTATAGGTCACCCAACAAATAAATGTTGCATCACGTTTTAGTATAATTTTCGTATAATTATTTTTATTGTGTAATAATGTGAAATTATGAATTTTGATTATAAGTTAATCTAGCAAAATATTGAATAACCATCAAATACAAAGAAATGCTTATTTGTTTGGTTATCTATCTATCTATCTATCTATCTACAGTATTTATATACCGCTTTTCAACTGAAAAGTTCACAAAGCGGTTTACAAGCAAATGAAAAAAAATTAATAGCTAATTAATAGCTAATGGGTCCCTGTCCCAAAAGGGCTCACAATCTAAAGTGCAAAAAGAACACCAGCAGAAGCCACTAGAACAGACATTGCTGGGGTGTGGAGGGCCAGTTACTCTCCCCCTGCTAAAAAAAAGAGGACACCCACTTGAAAGAGGGTCTCCTGCCCAGTAAGCAGGGCGATATAAATTATATAATAAATTTTATAATAAATGTTATAAATAAAAGTTATAATAAATTTTATTCTCCATATTTTGAGCACCAACTGTGAAGAGTATTTCGTCTTAAATTATTTTGCACGTAAATTCACAGATAAGGATAAAAATGATAAATTGTTAATTGAGAGAAACATGAAATTTTGATATGTAGGAGCAGGGCATAGGAAGTTAGGAAAGTTATGCTAATATGTTGAAAATGTTCCACTGTCCATACTTCAAACATACCACTTTCAGATGTTCTTGACATACATTTTTTTCTTCTTCGCCAAGATGGCTTCTGGCCTTTATCTTTTAGCCAGCTACAGAAAGCAAAAAGCCTTATGTTCACTTTATTGGCTACTTCAACTAACATGACCATTACAAACAATTCTGATTGGTTTAAAGGCTGTGGTCGGGGGGGCTGTACAACTTTACAACCCCCCTTTTATACTATGAATCAAATTTTGATTTATTGTATGACTATTTTGGTATACAGCATTTTAACACATACGATACACTACCACATTGGTGATAATTTGGGAACACTTTTTTAGGTTAACTGGTAACACTGTAAACTGCAGCAAACAATAATGGTTACAAATAGAACTGCTGTTGCAAACGCTAGGATCGGTAAGCTTTTGGGGCAGAAGAAATGAATTAAGACAGAGTTCACAGAAATATAGTACTGTTATGAACTAAAGTTCACACTTTTTTGGGTAGTCACAAGTCATTATTTGAAGTACAGTACAGTTCATTAAGCACCTAGTTCTTGTGGCGACACAACAAGGCCGAGGCAACAAGGCCAAAAGAGGCTGCAATGCTCTGCAAGGGAGCCTCAGCCAGTCCTTTGTTTTTCTCTGAACAGCACGAATACAAATGTTGGCAAGATCAAGTGTTCAACAAAAGTAGGAGACAACACCTGAGGTGATTTGCATCGAGGTCTTTGTGTTGCAAGGTTTGAAGAACATGCATAGACAGAGGTCACAGTTCAATGGTCGTACACAGAGAGTCCAATAACAAAGTTTAAATCACAATTTAAGTCTTAGAGTCCATAACACAGTTCAGTTTTTTAGGCTTTTAGTCCTTAAGCAGTTTGGCAAAGTCTTTTGAGGCAAACACTGATTTAGGCCAGACTTGACAGAACTGATGTTAGGTCTTGTGAAAGGCTGAGCTGAGAGGCCGAGGAGGGATCTTGAGGAGCACAGGGGCAAAGGTCGACAAACATAGGATCACAAAGGAAGCAAGTTCTTGCAATTCCGTCTACTGTATGGCCTTTTTAGAAAACTCAATTTTGGACTCCACTTTGGAGAGTTGGGGATGACTTACGACATTCACTGCTTTCTTTTGAACGTGGAGATATCAACCCGGGGAGAAGTACACTGTTCAGGTCACAAGCATGCAAATGCTAACACAGCAAGTCAAGCCCATGTGGCTCAGCAGAGAGGCTTGGAATTGATAAGCTGCTCTGAGGCATTTTGCAGCTTTGGAGCACAAGCCGGGCTGGAAGAAGGCTCTGGACAACCCTGCTGTGATATGGTGGGGAAGTGGAGGCCACACAATTACGTCCTGCCTTCTGAGTGCTGCTTTTTCAGGTCTTAGACCATCCTTGAAGTTTAGCTGTTGTTTAAATGACTTTTTATTGTTTAAATGACTTTTTATTGCATGGTGTGGTCTCCCGTGCCCCCTCCTGTGGGTCTTGGCTCTCTCTCCCTTGCAGGGATCCCATTAGGGAAGTAGTCAACTTCGGTATCAGCATCACTATCCACACCTGACATCTTGCCAGCTTCACAAAGAAGGCACACACAAGTAAGCAACAAAACAGGTGTTAAGTATTGGTTACTCACATGTTCTTTCTCTTAATCACCGGTACGAACAGTGCAACTGAGCTCACAGGCTCTCAGAACAGGTAAGGTAAACAGGTACGTCCAACACCTTTAATTCTGCAGGTAACTGCCAATAGGTCCTTAATCTTTCCTCCCTCTCTCTCTCTTTCAGGTTCTCTCCAGCTTAGAGTCCCAGCCAGCCTTCCCTGGCTCAGATTCTTCTGCTGCTGCTGCCACCTCCTGCTGAGCAGCCCCGGAGTCCTGCTGCTTCTTTCTCCAAGGCAGCTCCTCCAACTGCCCTTCCCGCTCTTCCTCGTCACTTAAATTTCCCGCCTGATCCGCCCTCCTCCAATAACCGGGTGTGCTCCGCGGGAGTATGCGCACTCCCAACGTTGCATACCATCTTGGGGAAGGACCCACAGTAATCCCCCTCCTCCGTCCAAAGTCTCCCCTTCCCCGACATTGCAGCTACACAACGTCTTTCATAGACCACACTTCCACAGCATCAGGGAAGAGGTCTTTATCAAGGGGGGGGGGTACTTAGGGTGCCTGCTCACATACAAGCTCTCTCCCATATAGGTCCCCAGGGGTTCCAAGTTGTATTTCTGGTAATCCTCCCAGGAGAATTCACCACACATGGACTGTTATTTCACGGACACAGACAGCCACATCTTTGGATTCCTTGTAAGGTTGTTGTGTAGAGGACTTCTTTTGAACTCACACTGTTGATTGGTTCACATTTGTTGCAAGATTCAGGCTCTAATCCTAAGAGTACTTTCTTGGGAACAAAACTCCATTGGACTTAATGGGACATCCTGTAGTTGGAAACACAAGTCTGACAACATAGAGAAACATTTCTTGTGGATTTAGGCAGGCATGGGACGCAAGGCAGGAACTGAATAGAGCCATTTTGTTGCACTTCTTAGACAAGGTTCTTTAAGGCAACTTACAGCTTGGCTTTAGACCTGTAAAAGAGGAGCCTAAGACATGGTTATTGCTGATTTACTTAAACGTTTGCACAGATACTGTTTTACAAAAACAAAAATATACAGTTTTTGAGGTGTGTAGGGTCCTTAATCTTATTTACTTTTCACGAGATGGCTGGGTGGGGTGCACCCCCACAGTTTGCAGAGGAGGAAAATAACATTCAGACAGAGGTAGCCTTAGGAATTTTTGCAGCCAGAAATAGTAAAACATACTGTGTGATCCTCGTTCTGCTGTAGGCAGCTCTACTCTTCTTCTTCTTCTTCACTCTGTTTCCCTCTTCCTTTGCAAAGCCAGGAGGAAGGAGCAGCAGAGGTGCCCACAGGAAAAGAATGGGATGGGGACAGTCAGTCTTGGTCAGGTCCTCTTTGTCATGACCCACTGGTTTGCGTTCAGAGAGCAGGAGCAGGAGAGGTCTGAGAGCGACACCGCATGTAATGGTGTCTCCTGGGGACGGGATCTTGGATTGCTTGATCACTGTGGGGACTGCAGGACTTGGAGACAGCCAGGACTTAGTCTGCTTTTGGGCAAGGGAGACAGAGTTATTCTTGAGTAAATATAGACAAAATGGCTACCCTTCTTTCTCCTCTTAAATGTGGTATTTTTCCTTTGTCGTGACCACATTTTTTTCTTTTTAAAGCTTCGTGCATCCCAACCAAGGCGACTGGAGAGTGGAAGGCACTGAACTGATCAGAGAGGGCCATGTGGGCGCAAGACGCTGTGCACAGCCGGGGGGAGGAATTCGTAAAACCTGCCTCCACCTCGGCTGGGTCCCTCCAGTGAGTATGCCCATGCCCCACTTTATGGGAATGTATGTATCTCCTCCTCATGTAAAGGAGAGAGCTGGATTCCAAGGATTAAGGGGAACTGAGGGGGGACTTGTGGGTTCCCAACCAGGGCGACTGGATAGATGAGGGCCTGGCTTGGGCTACATTTAGCAGCAAGGGCCATGTGGGAGCAAGATGCTGTGCACCGCCGGAGGGGAGGAATTCAGAAAACCTGCCTCCACCTCGACTGGGCCCCACCAGTGAGTATGCCTATGCCCCACTTTATGGGAATGTATGGGACACACTCAAGATGTAATGGGAGAGTGTCCTCTCCAGCACTCCCATAGGATAGAAGGTGAACGCTGCCCAAGGGGCCGTGCCCCTGGAGAGTAAATGAGACAGCTGTATTCCAAGAACTGGGGGGGGGGGACTGGGGGGAACTGATGGAGGACTTGTAGGTTCAGCAGAGTCTGGCTGGCTGGTGGTCAGTGCCAGGGAAGGACTGCAGGCTGGGTCTTTGAGCAGGGTCTCGCAAGGGCTGTGTTGGCCGGACCATGCTCAAAGAGACCCAGCAGCGTTGCCTGCAGCCCTTCCCTGGCACTGACCACCATTCAGCTGTTGGAGAGAGTTGCCTGGGGAGAGTTGCCTCTTTCTGTCCCTGACCAGTTCCTCTTCCATTACATGCAGGTCCCACAGGCCAAAGATCTCAACAATCTGTTCAGGTTGCAGAGGAGGGCCACCTTCACAGCCAGAAGGGCCAAGGCCCGGTGGATGGCCCTGGAGCAGCGGAGGAAAGCTGCACAGGTGAGGAAGAAAAAACAACTTATCCAGGCACACACAGACATAACTGGCACACAGAGACACAGTGCAAGACTCACGCACACACTCAAATAAATTTGATATATTTGGGCTGTGAAGTCTTCTTTGACTCAGAGAATTGATAGGTGTCTTGGCTGTACCACTAGGTAGGGAAGGCAGCAAAAACAAATGGGTGACAAGCTGTTGAGGGGTAAGAAGGTGGTTTTCTCCAAGTTTTCTTTTTTGTAAGCATGGTTATGATGGCACTGCCAGATGTGGCACTGGGCTACATTGCAGGGTGACCATATAGTATGGGGGACAGAGTGCCTCCACCTTTATCCATTACATAGAACAGGGAATTGAGGTAGGTTTAGCTCCTCATAAGGGTTTAAAAAGCAGCACATGCCTAAATTCCCTCTTCTATGCAATGGTTAAAGGTAGAGGCACTCTGTCCTCCATTCTATATGGTCACTCTGGCTACATGATGATTAGCAATGCCACTGGTACCCTGTCATGCCTTTGAATCTCGACTGTTTGGGTGATGTTTATAAGGCATCTATGGGGTGATCCAGTTTTGAATCTGCTGCTTTGTTGAGACAGCACTTGCTATTTGAGGTTCTTCATTCCAGTTTTCCTTTTGCTGCATTTAAATAAATTGAAAATATCTCTTTCTAGATCACCTTTTTAAAGAACCTTAGTTAGGTGGTTTCCAACATCAGTTCATTTTAAAAAGTGGGTCCCGAGTCCAAAATGTCTGTGAACCACTTATATGAAGCTGTAAAAAGGCCCTCTGTTTCCCATGCTTTAAGAGTCAGGTCGGTGAATGTCATCCTCCTGTCTCAAGACGACGTGCAAAGCAATCTGAACCAGTCTCCAAGCAGGAGGAGCTTTGATGCTTCTTCCTCATCCATCCCTACTTCTTGTCAATCTGCTATCCAAATATCTTACCATCAGTTAAAATGACTTCAGAAGATGTCAAGAGCATAGCTGTGTTGGAATTTATGTCCATATAATAGGGAGCAGATCGCCTCACTCTGTATTTAAACTGGTCAGAAATGATCATGTAACTTGGGTGTGTCCAAATAACGCGCAGGGCCCAAATCTAACCAGGAGACTTTATCTGACCCACAACAACCCACTTTTATGGTCAGCATTTGCTAATGGAAATTATCATTTAGCTGTTTAAATGTGGTCTTGTTCCTTAGTTGTGACCACGTTTTTTTTCTTTTCAAAGCTCCATGTGCATCCCAACCAGGGCGAGAGGAGAGCAGAAGGCACTGAACAGATCAGCGAGGGCCATGTGGGAGCAAGATGCTGTGCACCGCCAGGGGGAGGAATTCGTAAAACCTGCCTCCACCTCGGTGGGGCCCCACCAGTGAGTATGCCTATGCCCCACTTTATGGGAATGTATGGAACACACTCAGGATATAATGGGAGAGTGTCCTCTCCAGCATCCCCATAGGATAGAAGGTGAACACTGCCCCAGGGGAGATGGTGTTCTTTACTGCCCATGTAAAGTGTCCTTTGCTGCCATGTATCCATGTAAAGTATCCATGTAAAGTGTCCATGTAAAGTGTCCTTTACTGTCCTTTACTGCCCTTGTAAAGGAGAGAGCTGAATTCCAAGGACTAAGGAAAATTTAGCAGCGAGGGCCATGTGGGAGCAAGACGATGTGCTCAGCCGGGGGGAGGAATTCGTAAAACCTGCCTCCACCTCGGCTGGGCCCCTCCAGTGAGTATGCCCATGCCCCACTTTATGGGAATGTATGTATGACCACCATTCAGCTGGGGAGAGTTGCCTCTTTCTGTCCCTGAGCAGTTCCTCTTCCATTACTCGCAGGTCCCACAGGCCGAAAATCTCACCAGTCTGTTCCGGTGGCAAAGGAGGGCCCAGTTCAACGCTAGAAGAGCCGAAGCCAGGTGGATGGCTCAGGAGCAGCGGAGGAAAGCTGCACAGGTGAGGAAGAAAAACCCTTCACTCACATGCACACACTTGCACACACACACCAACACTTGGTGGTAACATTTCTTGAATTTCTTGACCCTGCATTATGCTTTGTAGTTCTTCCAGCTCAGCGTCTGTAAATACTTCAGTCCTTTCTAGCAATCTTTGCTAATTTGCTAATGTCTGCTTTGATGTTTGTGTATCTGGACGTCCCTTTTTCCAAATTTCATCCATTATTTTCTCATAAATTCTCTTGACTGAGTTAAATTTTTGATCATTACTTATTATTCTTACTTTCATATGACAGCTGCCACTTTGGTAATCTTCTCGATATTCAGCACTTGTAGATCTAATTCATGCATTCTGGGGACTGCAGTCCCTACTGGAACAACTGTTGCTGGTTTGTGCCCTAACCATTGGGTCTCAGTTTTCAAATCCTGAAGTCCAAGTTACTGGCCAGCAGGGCAAAGGCCCGGTGGATGGAACTGGAGCAGGTCCCGCAGGCAGAAGATCTCAACTATGTTCGGGTTGCAGAGAAGGGCCGACTTCACAGCGTCAGTAAAATCACAGATTTGCTGCTGGATATTAATTGATCAGTCAATCGATCTGTACATTATAAAGATTTTCCACAGACTGATGTTTTTTTTCTGTGGGAGAACATTTTGAGTCCAGCACAAGCATACAGTATCCTTGGTTAGTTAAACACAGAAGGCACAAAATGGCTGCCCTTCTCACAGAAGGCACAAAATGGCTCAATACAACATGGCTGCCCTTCTCCTCAGGAGAGGAGCTGAAAATAACGGAAACAATTGTGAAGATGGAGGGAGGGTTGAGGGAGCACCTAAGAGAGAATCAAAGCACATAGTACAACATTTAAGGTATTTGAGCATTCAGCCATGGCCCCCCTTCTGAGAATGACAGTCGGTCTGGCTTTTGGACGCCATTAACGGTGCCCAGTGTCAGATTCCAAGATGGCTGCACCCAGCTATTCTCAACCCCCCTGAAGTGAAGTCAGGACACCCCAAGGGAGTCCCGACCCCCATTTTGAAGACCACTGATATAAGGCCCTCATGGCGCCTTCTGAGGGTTGGATCATTGAAACTGTCTGTCATGGAAACTCATTCAGTCAAACCTTGGATTCAAAAAACTTGGGTTGAGAGTGTTTTGCAAGACAAGCAAACATTTCTAATAATTTTTGACTTGATAATAATTGATAATTACTTCATAATTTTGATTTATATCAAGCGATGTCTTGATAAATAAGTATAAGAAAAAGAAAGTCCTGGCCTGCCCGGCTGGTTTTGGCGCTCCGCCAGCACCTCCTCAGCCCTTGCTGAGAGAAGAGCTTATGCATGTCTACACTGAAGTAATCCTATTACATTCAGTGGGGCTCACTCCTGTGTAAAAGGGGCAATGGAAAAGAGCCCAAGAGATCTGAGAGATTAAGTGCAGGTTAATTTGTTTTATTTTTCATTATATTTTGAATATTCTTTATTATTTTGTATAAAACAGTGGAGCCTCACATAAAGTGCTTAATTCGTTCCACAGGCATGCTCTTTAAGTGAAACGCTCTTTAAGTGAAGCGGATTGGTTCTACAACCCCAAAAACATTCATATAAAAATATTAACTGTATGTAAAAATGATGACAAAACACTATGATTGAATTCAAAACATGCATTCAATGTGCATGATCCTATAAAGTCTACTTAAACTGCAATCCTAAAGACGCTTTCCTGGGAGTAAGACCCATTGAACACAATGGGGCTTTCTTCTGGATAGACATGGTTAGGAGGCTGCAATCTAATACATTTTCCTGAGAGTAAGACCCATGTTTAATATAAATTTGGCGTGGCTGATCATCACCAAATTTTGATTATACATTCACGCCTACCGGGCATTCCTAGAAGTCAGGGCATGCACAGTGGTCTCATGGTGCTCCTAGCTCACGTTGCTCCTGGGCATGTATGCTGGGAACCAGCATGCTGGTGGCCAGTGCACATGCACATCCAGGGGCAGGGTGAATGCGGGAGTTCTGGACATGCGCACTGGGCATCGGCTCTGCTCCAAAGGGCTAGCCTGGCACACTGTGCATATCCGGAGTTCCGGGTATATGTGCTGGGCTCATGGTGCATGCACACTGGGCTCAGAGCACTCCCAAACTTGCACGCATGCCTGGAGTTTCAGTCATCGGCAGTCATCTGGAGCACTGTGGCCGCTGGAGTCATCTGGGAGCGCTGTGGCCACTGGTCGCCCACCTGGCGACCCTCCTGCTCCCATGCACACACAAAAACATGCACACATAGATATACTCGACACAGAGTGCACTAAGTAACTGTAATTTTGTTACTGTTATGAATTGTAATGTAAATATCTGATATGCAGGATGTATTTTCATTGTTACAAATGAAATGTGTGTTCTATGCATACATTGAACACAATGAGATTTATTTCAGAGTAGGAATGCGTAGGATTGGGCCCTGAGGCTGCAATCCTATCCACATTTACATGGAAGTAAAGGCCCCCCTGATTATAATGGGTTTTATTTCAGAGTAGGCATGCATAGGATTGGGCCCTGAGGCTGTCAGTCAGCCCCAGTGCGCACACAGCTACAGCCAGAGGTCTGGCAAGCCTGACCTGGCCCCCCTGCACAAGGGGTCTTTAGGTGACCCCCAGGAAAGCTACTTTGAGAAACGCTGTTCTAGAGGGACTAAGAGGAAAAGTGAAGGCAGAAGGAAGAAAAAAGGAGCAAGGAGAGTTTGAGGAGATTGAGGAGGTATGATGTCTTTGAGGGGACCATCCGTTCTAGTGGGCTCTGGGAATGTCAAGCCGAGTGCACCTGCCTTCGAGGTTCCAACCTGTATGCTGAGAGAAGTGCCAGACTTAAGGGTTTTAGAGCGAAAACAGCTTAATTCACTGGGTTAATTCACTTAATGATGGGGCCTTGTTCCTTCACCCCTACAGAGTTCTTCTAATATGAGCTTCATCTCTGTTTCTCCACAGCTTCCACTAGTGTGATCTGGGGACCTCAAATGTGCTCCAGATCAGGTAGGTTGATCTGTGTGGCTTGCACCTGGGTGACACCTGGGTGGCAAAAGGTTGTAGACCAGGGTGGGTCCTAAGGTGGTGTCACTGCCCATGGCCCAACACTACTGATTGCTCCATTTTATTTTCAGGGCTGATCCCCAGCATCCCATCCCTATCAGCCATCCTGCTGTTCCCAGAGAGAGGGTCCTGTGCAATCCTGATGGCCCACTACTTTCCATGCCAGGTGTGCACCTGTTGCACAACAGCAAGTTCCTGGCTGCCTGTTGCTCTGCAGACTCTGCAGCAACCATCTTCCAAGGCAGAAGATCCTGGGATGGTTGATCTCCAGAGCAGTCTGGAGGGAGCCTTAGAGGGAGTGGACTGGAGCAGTCCTTTAGAGGGAGCCACTGTGGGCCAGAAGGGCAGGGGGAAGACTACAACTGATCAAAAAGGCAAAGAAGCTAAACACCTCTTTTTCTTACAGACCATGAGTACCCAAGGATGAGTAATTCTGTACCAGCTGCTGGCCTGTTCTGAATGACAGAAGCAGAAACACCGAATGGGAGGAAATCACAAAGAAAGTGGAGGCAATGAAGGTCAGAACTGGACTTCCCAAGGGTGAGCAAGGTGGAGTAATGTCTGCCTTAATCCCCGCACCCAGCTGGCTGCATACACACTGGTCCTTCCAGAAGTGGGCTCTTGCGCTTGAGATCTGCAAGAGTTTGTTCACTTGGGGAACCTGCGTGAACAGGAGAGGGCTGGTCAAGGAACACACGGGATAATTCCCACTTTCAGAGCATTTGGGCTCCATAGCACCGGGGAAATATCCCCTCCTGGGAGGTCCAGCTCTGGGAAAGGCTCAAGAACTGCTTTGAAGGCATCTTTGGAGGCATCAGTGAGATCAGTTTTGGTCCCTTGGGAACCCTCAAGTATTTTTTGCAGCATGTGCTGTTCCTTCACCCCCGGCCCTGTGGCATGACTCAGTGTGGGGCCTTGCATAGCCAGGGAGTTTGCTGCCGCATCCTGCCCAAGTTCAGGGGGTGACATCAGCCATACTCTCCTTTGGAGCTCCCTTGAGGTACAGGAACACCTTACAGATTCCTCTTCCTGGATTGCTGATGTATTGCTGATTGATGACGGCAACTGGTGCTTGAAGTTCTGAAGCCGACACTCAATGCAGGGAGAAGGTGTGGGGAAAAGGAGGCTGCGTCCCTCTGCTTAGGAACAGGAATGTATTTGGTTGGAAGTTATTTATCAGTTGATGAGCTATTAAAATTCTTAAAGAGAAATATCAAAGTTGCAAAATCCTGAAGCCTCCGTCTTTGATTCTGTGTCATTGCAGAAACTCTTCTGATATGGCTTCTGTTTGGCTTCTTTGGCGCCATGACCAGAAACCTCTGCATTTGTTTTTGCTTTTCTCTTAAACTTCATTTGAGTGCAGATACAATATCAGGAACTGGCCAAAAAGAATAAACCTGGTTATCTTATTATTTATTTAATTTTCCATATTTTTACACCACCAGAAAATACTCCGAGAAATTCTCCGGCCCAGGGTCCGGTTCCAGTGTGGCCTGGTGGGCAAGACTCCGCGGACCAGCACTGGGCCATGGACTGGAGATTGAGGACCCCTGGCTTAAGGCAAATGTTCCCACCTCCTAAGGGGACAGCTAAAAGAGGCGTTTTAATGTCATATATGGAACAACCGCTTTAGAGGGTGTGGCAGCATTTCTAGGCCTTCCTGGAGTGGCACAGTGATCAGGACCACGGGTCCAATCCTATCCCACTTTCCAACGCCAATGAGTTATAATGAGGCCTGAGATAAGGGGACAAACCTTCTGTTACTTTGAAGAAGTCTCTCTGACTGCCCTTCCTTGGGGACATTTGCATATCAGCATTGCAGAGTTGGATAGGATTGGGGCCCAAGTGTCATCAGTTCCGGTCAGGCCTAAGAGAATGGGGTGGGGGCTTCCAGAGAAAAACGAACTACAGTGGCGCCTCACGAAACAGAATTAATTCGTTCTGGAGGCAGTTTCTTTATGTGAAACTTTCTTTATGTGAAGTGGATTTTCCCATAGGAAATAATGGAAACTCAGATGATTGCTTCCACAACCCCAAAAATATTCATATAAAAATATTAACTGGATGTAAAAATGATGTCAGAACACTGGGATTGAATTCAAAACATGCATTCAATGTGTATGATCTTATGAAGTCTACTTAGGCTGCAGTCCTAAAGACACTTTCCTGAGAGAAATTCCCATTTAACACAATGGGGCTTACCTCCAGGTAGACATGGTTAGGAGGCTGCAATCCAAGACACCTTCCAAGTGTCTCCCCACTTTCTCCTTCTCTCCATCCTGAGCCTCTCTCTCCCCTGCTCCCTTCTGCCTGGCCCTGGGCTGCTTCCCTCTTCTCCACGGCTCTTCTCTCCCTCTGCCCAGCGGACACCCGGCCACAGGAGGAACAGCGCAGAAGTGTTGCTTTCGCTATGGGCAGGTGTACTAGGAAGCCCTGACACTTTTTAAACAGGTTGCCGGCCAGCGTGTCTGCCCCAACTGCCAACGAATGTTTTCTTTACCTGAAGCACTTTCTTTACGTGAAGCAGAATCCTAGAGAAATTTTTGTTTGTTACGTGAAACTTACTTTACATGAGGCATTCTTTACGTGAGGCGCCACTGTACAGTCAAAAACAAATGTATTAGAAAATAAATTTGGGTGCCTCAATCCCTGCTTATGCAGGGCTGTCTTTCCATTGGTCTCCTTTCAGTCTACGACTGTTCCCACGGAGCATTCAGGAGTCTGGTCTGTTAAGGGTACCACTAACAGCTCTCAGACTCCTGAACAACCCCAAGAACTCATTGAGGAGTAGAAGTGCCATGAAAGGGATTAAAGCTGTAGTGGAAATGCAGCCCAGTCTTCTCAGCCCAGAACTACCAGGCCCCAGTAGTAACTGGTCAGCCATGCAGTTCAGATGACCTCTATTCCTGTCTTAGGATGCACAGAAAGGGGCCTGGTCTATTCAGACCTGCAACAGGGAGACCAGCTTGACAGGAAGCACCTAGGACCGGATCAACTTCCCATCTCAAGAAGGCCTCTCTTCCAGTCCTCCATGATGTCATCACCATCTGGAAGTGGTGTTGGGAATCTGCTCTAGGGAAGCGATGGCAGTGGAGGAAGGGCTTGAGCAGGATAGGGACTCCTCGGAGGCGGTGCTGACCCAGGCCCAGCTCATTGCAGCCTTGAGCAGGTGGGGAAGGACAGGATGCCAGGGTCTCTATTGGGGGGTAGGATAGCAGCCGGAGCATAATCTCCTGCAGTTTACTCTCTTAATTGGCTAGCTTCTTTTTGGTGTACAGAGCTGCAGCGTTAATGGATCCTTTTTGATGAGATTAATAAGAACAAAAGAAGAGACTCCACTGGATCAGGCCAAAGGCCTATATAGTCCAGCTTCCTGTATCACCCAGTGGCCCACCAGATGCCTCAGGGAGCTCTTTCTGTGTCAGTTTGGATGCCATGTTAAACACTGACATGAGCTGTGTCTGTATGTTAGTTTATGCTCCCCTCTCTTCCGTGTAGTTCCCAAACCACACCTGGACTCCTTTGTGTTCCTGTGGGTGAAGGAGAAGCAAGAGGACATCCTGGCGGAGCCATAGATGATGAGCAGAGGTAAGAAGCTGGACCGGCTGGAGATATTTCATGCAGAAAACCACCTGCTTTGGGCTTCACCCTTTTCACCTTTTTGATCATCAGTTTTCAACCAGTTTAGTGTGAATGATTTGCAGGTTTTCTGGAGGAACACCTAGCAGTAGGGCCACTGAATAGGGAACATGAGCCACCCACCTGCAGTGCAGGGTGCCTTGTCAGTGGCCAAACACCAATGGTGTGCAGTGACCATTTTGAGCACCTGGTCAGTGAAATGAAAAAGTTTGAAAACTGATGTTTTAGGCTGCAATCTGCCCACACTTACCTGGGAGCAAGAATTATTGCCTATAATGGAATTTACTTCTGAGTAGCCATGCATAGGATTGTGCTGTTAGATGGCAGGTGAATGCCAGCTTTGATTCCATATGGCTTTGGCAAAGGGATCTGAATCTGGTCGTGTCGTATGACCGGCTTTCATTCTGACTTTTGAGGGGTTGAATCGGACTTTTTGAGAGATTTGGAGAGTTTGTAGATGTTATAGGGTTATGGAACAAGCTATCTTGTGTGGTGTGTGTGTCAGTGTGGGTGGAGGCCAATGAATTTTTGAAAAATTCCCAGTTACAAACATGAATTTGGATTCTGGGGCTTGAACTAAACTAGGGTGCCTGGGACGCCCCATTGCTTCATCTCCAGAGTGAGATCTGGTTGGAATCAGCAGTGATCATCATGTCCCGATAAAGCCTTAAAGGCACATCCCTAGAAAATGTGGGGAGGCATTGCCAAGAAGTCCTGGGAAACATGGCACCTGCTGACCACCTTCACCAACTGCTGCCCACTCACTCACCAGCTGGCCATGCCACCCTCCCTATCTCTTCCTCACTTGCCTTCTCTTCCTTCCCACCAGCAAAGGGACTGAGGAGTTGAAGGGCTGGAGGTGGACAAGGTCAGGTGCTGCTGCCACTGCGGTTGTCCTTCTGTCCATTTTCCCTCAGGTATGAAGGAGAGCAGGGCAGCGAAGCCCCTTGCCTTGTTCTCCTGCCTTCTTCTGGCTCCTCTGTTTTGTTTGTTGTCAGAGAACTGGGAAGGCAATTGGCAGGAAGAGGTCTAAGAGCTGGTGAGAAGGAGGTGGGTGGTGTAGAAGGCATGTGCCCGAACTAGCAATAATTGTGCCACTTCAGACCCTGGTGCAGCCTTGCCTGACCCAACCTTCCTGACGTGGGGTGTGTCTGAAAGAAGTGGCATAAAGAAGTGGGCAGCCCGAACTGGCAGTGGTGGAGGCGGGCATGGAGGGAGGTGCTGGATCCTTTGGGCTTCAGCAAAGGAAATCAAACTCTGCTCCAAGGGCAGCAGATTCTGCTACCATGTTTCTGTGTGTGTTTGTATATGTGTGTGTGTGTGTGTGTGTGTGTGTGTGTGTTTTCTTTGTGATAACGCAATGGAAACACAAAACACTTTTTGACATTTCTTATTTTGGTTAAATTTTAAAAAGGGCTTGAGACAATTAGTTATCCGATCTTGCCAACCCCCTTTGAAGAAGTACTAAACCATAAGTCATGATCCACCAATGGGTCCTGAGCCACAGTTTGGGAAATAATGGCACAAATAATAGCATGTCCTTAAACCTTCATTCTTTTGTTTGCCTGGTGCAGCTTCTACCCATTCTGAACCCATTCCCGGTCATTCCCCCAAACACCCTCCACGTCCAGAGGGGCATTTCTGCCTCCATTTCTGCCAGGGGCCACCCCTCGGATGTTCAGCCTCTCCCCGGCTCTGACAGATACTGTGGAACTCATGAGATTCCGGTGGAACTTCTGACACCAACTGTCAGGATTCAGGTCCTCTCAACTCGGCACAGGCACCCAATTGCTGGATTGCCAAAGAGTTGTGAACCAGTTTGAAAAATGGACGAGTCCATAATTAGTCTTTATCTCCAGAGATTCAAGGTAACTTCAAATCTTTCTCTATCACTCCATGAGTAGAAAGCAGAGTGTTTTGCCATCAGCTTCCAAGTTTTCTGATCCTAAGTCTCTAAATTTTTCCAAAGTCTACACTCTGGACTAACCTCCAATTAAAAATTGAGGGGAAACCTAACTTTTGGAAGAAAGTTCCAAAAAAGTTCCATGTCCTGTCATGGCATTAGAAACAATTAAGAAAAGCCTGTTTCCTCCCCCAAGCCAGCAGTTTGCAATCCATTTGCTCTGCTGCTTCCCCCCCTGCTCAGTGATTTTCAACCAGTGTGCCGTGGTGTGGTGCAGGATTTTGGGAAAAGTCATTATTAATAGGAAAATCAGGGAATTTGAACAGCCTGGTGTGCTGTGTCAATGCTAGAAAAAACTTATGGTGTGCCCTGACAATTTCAGTGCCTTGTTAGCATGCCATGAGATGAAAAGGTTGAAAATCAATGCACAACTAGTGGCAAAGCTAAGACATCTGTCTGGGATCTGGCAAAGCTAAGACTGCTATCTGGGATCAAAGAGGATTTTGTAGCCATCCAGCCCTCCCTCTCCTCCCTAACAACAAAATCAAATTTTATTATGCAAATAAGTACACAATTGGCCTTAATGGCCACTGCTTATTCTCTGGTTATCCTCTCTGCTAAATATCAGAGTAGAACAACTTAAAAGTGCCTCTTCACACAGTTAGCAGGGGTAACAGCAGTGCTTTTTTTCTTGGGTCATCCCCATATAACTAAGGCTACAATCCAGAGTAACTATAGGACCTTTTGCACCAACGTAGTTACGGTGCCACCTATGGGAAACATATGGGAAATGCTTAGAGCAATGTAGAGTAAGAGCCTCTTATGTCTTCCCCTAGTCACTCTGGATTGTCGGGTAATTATTATTTAGCCGTTGAAGGGGGAAGGTGGAAAAAGGTGCTGGTACTAAGTAGCAGAGAGTACCCCCAGGAAAAAAAGCCCTGGGATAACAGTATCATTATACATGGAAATGAGAGCTGAATCATATGAACATCTTATTAGTTCCATGTTGTATCTATCTATATAAAATGAAAAGTCCCTGACTGACTCACTGACACACTGACTCATCAATGCCCAGCCAAAACCGCTGGGACTAGAAGCGTGAAATATGGAGAAGGTGTTCCTTCGGTGACGGAGGGAGTTACTTAGAAAGAGTTTTTGGAAATTCCAACTGGAAGGGGGTGAAAAGGGGCGCCACACATTTTCCTCCCTAAACTTTCCATTGAAGAATCCCTGACTGAGGGATGCTCTGCCCCAACCCCTGGACCTTGAAGCATGAAATTTAAGGAGGGCGTTCCTTCTATGACATCAACATCCACCAAGAACTGATGTTGAGAATTTTAATCCTTATAAGGCTGAAAAAGGTGCAACGTGTTTTCGTCCAATACCTAACATTGAAGACTGACCAACATCCAGCCAATTTGGTGTTTGGTGCCTGCTGCACTGGGAGGGGATGTTGTTCAGAGGGAAGGGTTGCACTGGAGAGGATGCTGCGCATGGGGGTTTGATGCACATGGGCTGTTGATATGCCTGCGCGTTGATACATATGGGGGATGTTGTGCATGGGGGTTGATGTGTGTGGGGGAGGTTGATGCGCAGTGGGGGGATGGCGTACGGAGAATTTTATTCCCACAATGTGGATATGTTTTTGCTAGTTACAATGTAATTTTGTTGGCTCTGAGAGAAATCAGTCTCATAGTCTGTTTTGAGCTAAGGAAATCCACTTTTTGTTCCATAGGAAGTTGATCTTTTCATTTTTTGGTTTCTTGCCCATTAATTTGAGAGAATACAGATATTCCAGTGCAGCTTTTTTATTGTTTTTTATTGTTTTCTGCCTTAAATTACCTTTTTTTATTGTTTTCTGCCTTAAATTACCTTTCCAATGATATATAATGTGATGGTGTTATTATTCATACATACATACCCGTTTTGACATTTGCCAACTTAAGCTTGTTGCCTGGTGCACTTGCTGCCCCCCTGCACCCTCTGGGTACACCACTGATTAAATGACAAGCCTAAAAGTTTAAGCCATAAGCACAGCCTAAAGCAATGGTCTCGTAATTCATCGGTTTTCCCGTTTCCCGTATGGTGACTTATGGAGGCAAACACAAGTCCACTTTGTGTTTCATAACGTATGAAATGTTCCATCTGCACTATGGAACTCCCTCCCCTTGGAATTAAGATCAGCTCCTCATCACTAACCTCCGGTGGGGCCTTTTTTAATTCAAAAAAGTCTTTGAGACCTCATAAAGACTGCCTTTTAAATCATCTTTTACTTCTTTTTTACTGCTGACTACAAAACATTTTGTTTTAACTGGATTTTATAGTATTCAATTGTATTTTACTATGCATTTTATGGATAAAAGGCCGCCTTATATTCTAATATTCTTATTTGTTCTATTCTTATAACAAATATTTTTACTGCTACTGCAACCAACAACAATTGTGCCAATAGTGGTGGGTGATTTAGGAACCATCCCTCTGGACTTGGAAAAATACCTACCTTAGTCCCTGCAAAGGACTTGATCTTTAGAAAATGCCAGGCACCTTTGGGTGGGCTGTGTACCAAGCCCTAAAAATAACAGTGTGCATCTCGAGCCAGCTATGGGTTATTTTCTGACCCGAAAGTTTGGTTTTTTCCTTTGGTAATTGGAAACCTACCTAAAATAAAGTGATAAGAGGGAAAGCTTTCTGTAGATACCCCTTTATTTTAGGAAATCAATTTCTTTACTCTAGGTCAGGGGTCTCCAAAGCCTGGCCCAGGGGCCAGATACAGCCCTTGGCAAGCCCCTGTGTGGCCCCCAGCAAGACTTCTCTATTCTGCTCTTGGGCAAGCATCTGTCAGTCTTGAGAGACTCTGGTATCGTGCTCGGCGCTGCATATGCTGCATGCGAAGCACGAAGGCCTGGGTTAGATTGATATGGAGGATCGACTGTTACCCAAGCAGCAAATCCTCCCTCTCCACACCACTGAAATAGTCCAATGGAAAGGCAGAGCCAATACGATTGGTTCCAGCTGCATCGCAGAGCTGGGCTAAGGACAGGAGGTCACCCTGTCTTGTGGGGACCGACCTGGGTCTCGAAACCTGGCCTGCTGGTTAACAGGCACAGTGTCTTAACCACTTGCGCCCTCTATATGTAGATTATGTAAATTTATTCAAATGTGAAATGTAAATTAGTTTTCCAACCCCTGATACCGTATCAGAGAGATGATGTGGTCCTCCTGCCAAAATGTTTGGAGTCCCCTGCTCTAAGAGAAATTCCTAAAGGAAAGGACCATCCTAGCCAGTAAACCCCAATGGCTATAAGCTTGCTGCCCTTTTGCAACTCCTACTCCCTGCACCCTCCTAGCATGTCCTCGGAGGTTCCCTTTCTACTCTCTGTGTTATGCACATGCACCCCAGTCAGGTTTGGGACCAGGTTATCTGAGGAACCGCCATTGCCCATATATTCTGACCCGCCTTTGCCTGTATATTCCGGCCTGCCTTCTTAGGTCGTCTGAAAGGAGCTTCCTTCAAGTGCCACCATTCTCCCAGGAAAGGGGAATGGTGGCAAGGGGTGAGTCTACTTGGTGGAGGCACCACTGTTATGGAACCCCCTACTAAAGGAATGAAGATCTACCCCCTTCCTTATGGTGTTCTGGAGAGGGCTGAAAACCTTTTGGTTTTTACTCTTAGACAAATATGGACAAAATGGCTACCCTTCTCTCTCATCTTGCAGACATCCAGGGAGCAGGAGGAAGGAGGCCTTCGGGGGAAGAGACTCTGCCTGAAGCCGGGGGGAGGTATTAGAAAGACCTGCCTCCACCTCGGCTGGGCCCCACCAGTGAGTATTCCCGTACCCCACTTTATGCCAAGCTATGGGACACGCTCAGGATGTAATGGGAGAGTCTCCTCTCCAGCATCCCCTTAGAATAGAAGGTGAACACTGCCCCAAACACAGAGTTGGCCATGCCCCTGGAGAGCAGTCTGCTCCTCATGTAAAGGAGAGACCTGGATTCCAAGGACTGGAGGGAAACTGAGGGGGGACTTGTGGTTTCAGAAGAGTCTGGCTGGCTGGTGGTGAGTGCCAGGGCAGGACTGTAGGCAATGGAGCTGAGTCTCTTTGAGCAGGGTCTGGCAAAGGCTGTGTTGGCCAAACCCTGCTCAAAGAAACCCAGCAGCATTGCCTGCAGCCCTTCCCTGACACTGACCACCATTCAGCTGATGAGAGCACTTGGGGAGCGTTGTCTCTGTCCATCCCTTACCAGTTCCTCTTCAATTACATGCAGGTCCCCCAGGCAGAAAATCTCAGCGTGCTCTTTCGTCTGCAGAGAAGGGCTGGCTTCTCCTCCACAAGGGCAGAGGCCAGGTGGATGGCCCTGGAGCAGCGTAGGAAAGCTCCAAAAGTGAGTATGAAAAAAACACCTAACTCTTGTGCACACGTAGATAACTTCCACACAGATACACAGTGCCAGACTCACACACGCACTTAAATACATTTATTTACTTACCGTATTTCCTGGACCATGAGACGCACCGGACCATGAGACGCACCAAAGTTTAGAGGAGCAAAACAAGAAAAAAATATTCTGAACCAAATGGTGTACTAATATATTTAATAAAATATAGCAGAATAATATTTTAACCATGTAAAGTCTACAGTGGTAATAAGAACCATTATCACTTTCTTTAACAACTGAGGAAAGACTTTAAGCTTCAAGCACTCTTTTAATTTTCTGGTAACCCCCAAAACTCATCATCTCTAGTGTCAGTGATTTGTGACTTTTGCACAAATCTCATTGCAAATGATCAGACAACAACATTTTGCACAAATCTCATTGCAAATAGTCCAGGAAGGCAGGTAAGTTGGGGCGGGGGTTCTTTTGGGGCGTAGGTAGGGAAATGTGAGGGGATCTAGATAGATAGAGAAGAGTGAGGGAGGCACAGGCATGGAGCAGGAGGGACCAGGTCTTGTGCATGTCTACTTTGGAGCAAGTCTCCAAGCCAGGGAAGGCTGGTTAGGATTGCAGCTGCGCCAGGGTGACCAGATGCCAAACCCAAAATTCCTGAACCCCAAGACCAAAATTCCTGAACTCCAGGGCAAAATTCCTACTTGCTTAAAAAATTGTCAAAAAATGTATTTTTTGTTTTTATGTTTTTGATTTTTACTTTTTTGGCCATAACGTTTAATAGGAAGGAGATATCTGAAAACTGATTGTTGCATTGTATTCTGCTCTTCAATATAAATCCAACGACATATGACATGATGGGGTAAGGGGCTCCAGGATTGGCCCTATCACTCTATCAGACGCACAGACATTTTCCCCCTCTTGGAGAAGAAAAAAAAGTGCGTCTTATAAACTGGGAAATACGGTAATTTGATATACAGTGGTACCTTGCTTAATAAGCATTTCACATAAGAAGCAAAAATTTCCAAGAAATATTGCTCCCCGTAACAAGTTGCGCTTCACTTAACAAGGAAGTGCGCTATGGACACGCATGCTATGCAGCCCTGACGCTCCACATGGAGGCTCTTTAAAAGGGCTGCCGGCCAGCGCTGCTGCGTCTAACTGCCCCCAACTTGGGACAGTTGCCTGAGCGCCATGTGGAGGTGCCAAAGGCAGCTGCCCCTAACTTGGGGTGCTCCCAAATGCCACCTTGAACCTCCAGCACCAGCCCAGGTAAGCCTCCCCAGTAAGTGTCTTTGATTGCAGTCTACTCAGAAGTAAGCCCCATTGGGCTTACTCCCAGAAAAGTGTATTTGATTGCAGCCTCTTAACCATGTCTACCCAGAAGTTACTCCCAGGAAAGTATCTTTAGGATTGCAGCCTTAAGTAGACTTCATAGGATCATGGACATTGAATGCATGTTTTGAATTCAATTCCAGTGTTTTGTCATCATTTTTATATACAGTTAATATTTTTATATGGATATTGTGGGGGTTGTGAAACCGATCGTCTGAGTTTCCGTTATTTCCTATGGAAAAATCTGCTTCACTTAAAGAATGTATCACTTAAAGAGCATGCCCCCGGAACGAATTAAGTTCTTTATGTGAGGCACCACTGTATTTGGGCTGTGAAGTCTTCTTTGACCCCTGAAAATTGATAGGTGCCTTAGCTGTACCACTAGGTAGGGAAGGCAGCAAAAGGAAATGGGTGGCAAGCTGGTGAGGGGGGAAGGTGGTTTTCTCCCAGTTTTCTTGTTTGTAAGCATGGGTATGATGGCACTTCCGGATGTGGCAACATTTTGAGCTTTGCACCGGGCTACATGATTATTACCAATGCCATGATTAGCAATGCCACTGCCACTGATTAGCAATGCCATTAGCAAACCCACCAGGAGACTTTAACTGACCCATAACCTCCCTTTTTTTGGTCACCATTTGCTAATGGAATTTATCATTTAGCTATTTCAATGTGGTATTGTTTTTTGTGACCACATTTTTTTCTTTTCCAAGATCCATGTGCAGAGGAGCAACTGGAGAATAGAAGTCACTGACCTGATCGGTGATGGCCATGTGGGAGCAAGGCGCTGTGCTCAGCCGGGGGGAGGAATTCATAAAACCTGCCTCCACCTCGGCTGGGCCCCACCAGTGAGTATGCCCATGCCCCACTTTATGGGAATGTATAGGAACCACTCAGGATGTAATGTGAGTGTCTCCTCTCCAGTGTCCCCATAGGATGGAAGGTGAACGCTGTCCCAAACCTGGAGTTGGCCATGCCCCAGTAGAGCAGTCTGCCCCTTTTGTAAAGGAGAGCTGGGATCCAAGTACTGGGGGAACTGATGGGGGACTTGTGGGTTCAGCAGAGTCTGGCTGCCTGGTAGTCAGTGCCAGGGAAGGACTGCAGGCTGGGTGTCTTTGAGAAGGGTCTGGCAAGGGCTGTGTTGGCCAAACCCTGCTCAAAGAAACCATGCAGCGTTGCCTGCAGCCCTTCCCTGGCACTGACCACCATTCAACTGTTGGGCACACCTGGGAAGAGTTGCCTCTGTCCGTCCCTGACCAGTTCCTCTTCCGATACATGCAGGTCCCACAGGCCGAAGATCTGAAGCAGCTCTTCAGACTGCAGAGGAGGGCTGACTTCACCGCCAGAAGAGCTGAGGCCCGGTGGATGGCCCAGGAGCAGCGGAGGAAAGCTGCACAGGTGGGGAAGAGAAAACACCTCAGTCACGTGCATACACATGCCTGCACAGACACACTCACGCACACGCTTGTACACACAGAGTGCACTAAGAAGAAATCTGGATGGTATTTTTGAAAACAGAAACTGAATATATGTCTCTTCCTATTCCAGGTAGACATACAGTTGGACAGCATGTGCTGAGGATCCTCAGAACTGCCTTTGAGGAAGTTTGGGTTTGTCTTGAGCATCAGTTGGATTGGATGGAAGCTAAGCCAGCCTTTGTACACTGCTCTGAAGGAGAACGCATGGAAGAAGGATACGCTTCTGAAGCACGGGAAGATCTGGCACCTCTGAGAATGGATTATGAAGAAGCGGGAGCGGATTCTGTTGAAGCTGAGGCAGAAGAAAGGAAAGAATATTAATTAAAAGAGCTACAGCAGATGAACTTACAAACATTTTCATACTTCAGTATGAAGTAGCACTATAAGGACAGTCATGAGAGCTCATTCTTGGCTTTCTCTCAAGGACCCTTGTTTGCCACAGGACGTCCCCGTTCTCTTCTGGACTAAGGCTGAGAGTGGAAATGTAGCTACAGCACTCAGTGCCTTATTAGATACTTTGGAACTTCATTACTTTGGTACTTTCATTTCAATTTATTTATTTAAAAAATTTATATCCTGCCTTTCTTGGGCCGGAGACCGACTCAAGGCGGCTCACAGGAAAACATAATTAAAAACATTAAATAAGACAATTCAGTTAAAAGCAACTGAAAACATACAAGCTAAAAACAATACTCGAGAATTTGGAACTTCATTACCTTGGTACATGTAGCAGCATTCCAATTTCTCCCCTACATTTCACTGTTTATTTGAAACTAGTATATTAAATTGCAATGTTCCTACATGAAGTGGTAGCTAATGACTGACTGTCGATGCCAGCCTCAGACAGGACAGGCAACAACCTTGAAAGCCTCTCCGGAGACACCATGCTTGAATGTACCTCTAGTCATGTTGGAAAAGAGGGCGTTCAGATCGGTAATGCTTGTTGGAAATGCTAGTGATAAAACCATAGGGATTGGACATGATTCCTCGAACACTCCCTCAAAATGTGATCTGGGTTCAAGGTGTGCATCAACTGTAGAATGCCTACCTTTCTATATAACACCTATCTTCTTCCTATATAACACCTTGTTATATAACCCCTATAGAGGTGATTTAATTGATTTCATTAAAATGAAATAAAGGCAACTGATTCATATTATCCACTGAAGGCTTCCCCCCACAACTACAATAGGTTTTCTTTATGTTTTTATGGACAGGTTCCAATGTTGGAGCAGGTTCCTTCCACGTATTCCTTTTTTGTGCTCCCAACAACCCCCAACAACCCTGTGGGGCAGGTACTGTAATGGCTCTATGGCAGCTCGTACACCTCTTCCCTCCCAGGTGGTATCCTTCATGGCGTGGTCTTCTTCACGTCTGGTATCGGGAAATGCCTTCCAAGCTTCCAGCAGAGGTTTTCAGGTCAGCCAACGGCGACAGCTTCTGGCTGTGATGACTCATGACAGTTTTTATGTGGTAGTCAGTGTGCAAGTTATCTCTGTGTGTATGCACGTGTGTGCACAAGAATGAGGTTTTTTCTTCCTCCTAAGTGTTCCTCCTCAGTTCCTGGGCCATCCACTGGGCCTCTTGCCTTCTTGCTGATAAGTTGGCCCTCCTCTGCATTCTGAACAGGGCGTTGTTGTTGTTGGGCTTTGTTGTTTCTTGAATGAGAAGTTGACCCTCCTCTGCACCCTGAACAGCAGTCTTAGATCTTTGGTCTGGGGGATCTGCATGTGATGGAAGAGGAACCTATGGAGATTCCCTCCTCTGTTCCTGGGCCATCCACTGGGCTTTGTTGTTTCTTGAGGAGAAGTTGACCCTCCTCTGCACCCTGAACAGCTGTCTTAGATCTTTGGTCTGGGGGATCTGCATGTGATGGAAGAGGAACCTATGGAGATTCCCTCCTCTGTTCCTAGGCCATCCACTGGGCCTCTTCCCCTCTTGCTTAGAAGTTGGCCCTACTCTGCATTCTGAACAGGGTGTTCAGTTCTTCGGCTTGAGGGACCTGCATGTGATAGAAGAGGAACCTATGGAGCTTTCCTCCTCAGTTCCTGTGCCATCCACTGGGCCTCTTCCCCTCTTGCTGAGAAGTTGGCCCTCCTCTGCATTCTGAACAGGGCGTTCAGTTCTTTGGCCTGGGGGACCTGCATGTTGTTGGAAGAGGAACCTATGGAGATTTCCTCCTCTGTTCCTGGGCCATCCACTGGGCCTCTTCCCTTCTTGCTGAGAAATTGGCCCTCCTCTGCATTCTGAACAGGGCGTTCAGTTCTTCAGCCTGGGGGACCTGTGTGTGATGGAAGAGGAACCTGTGGAGCTTTTCTCTTCTGTTCCTGTGCCATCCACCGGGCCTTGGGCTTCTTGCTGAGAATTCACATGTTCTCTGGATACTGAACAGTGTGTTCAGGTTTTTGGCGTGTGGAACCTGAGTGTGATGGAAGTGGAAATGGTCAAGGAGGGACTGAGGCAGTGCTCGGCCAGTGCTCCCAACAGCTGAATGGGGGTCAGTGCCAGGGAAGGGTTGCAGGCAGCCCCTGATTAGCCATCATCAGCCAACAGGCCATGCTTGCTGGATGCATTCTGCTCCATCAGTGGAGCTCCAGGGTGCACCAGTGTGCCTTCTGCTCCATCACTCTCCAGGGTGGATCCTGCTCCATCACAGCAATTCAACCTTTTTCTGATGAAGGTGATTTAAAAAGAAAGAAATGTGAATCCTAACCCTCTGCCATTTGGCACGTCAGGGGCAGTTTAGAAGAGGTATTTACTCCCAAACCTCCTAGTCTCTCTGGAATATCACATTCTTTTCTCCTTGCAGAGAGTATCTTAGAAACTACCAGGCAATATTTAGTACAGTCTACATTTCTGATTCTCTTCGGTTGCCATGTAAAATGAAACACAAATACAAGTCAGAACAAAAGCCAGAAATTTCTAATAACACAAGCTGAGCCAAAGGATAGTGGTTTGGTTATCTTTTTTCTGAAATATCCACAACTGATAAAATCAACTCAAAGGGTTCCTGTATTCCTCAAGTTCAGAAAGTTCTGGTGGTGAAGGATTTAGCCACTGGTGGAGCTTCCAGTGTTGCCCAGAGTACGCCCGACTGCTGGGAATGTCATTTCCACAGCTGTCTCTTTTGAGCCTCCTTCCATGTACCCCCTTTGTGTCCTCACAACAGTCCCTGATTAGCCATCTTCAGCCACCCTCCACTCAGCCAATGGGGTGACAGATGTAGCTGTGGTTGGGGTGGGTCTTCTTTGGATAATATGGATCAGTTGCATATAGTTCATTTCAATGAAATGGAAAGCCTCTTCCAAAGTATCTAGTAATGAACAAGAACAGATCTGAGTATTGAAGCCACATTTCCACTTTAAGCCTTGGTCCAGTAGTTATTATAGTGCTACTTCATGGTAAAGTATGAAAATGTTTGTAAGATAATCTGCTGCAGCTCCTTTAATTAAATGGGGAAAGTGCCGTGGCTGGGAGTTGGATGACGTGTTAGAGAGGCCTTTCCGGGACAGTGTGTGTGTGGGGGGGGAGGGGGTGCTGCCATAGAGGCGCTTTACTACCAGAGCAAGAAGCGAATCCATGAGGTCCAGTCCTGTACGGACCGCCTAGAGACTTCAGACAAGCAATCTGTCCACTTGGTAGAAAATGAAATTCAGGCATGGAAAGACAGGATCTTCAGCAACCCAGAATGGCTGGAAATCTTTTGCAACAAGGAACCTCCCCGCAAATGGCGGAATGCTAAACTTTGTGTTGATCAGCTGAAGTATGACATTCAGCATCTGCAGGTGGCACTGAGGAACTTCCAGCATAGACGGTATACACGGGATCAGCAAGAGAGAGAGCGGGAACAGCGTCTGGCTCAGACGTTCACCACTAATGATTCTGACACAACCATCCCGATTGATGCAACATTTCAGTATAACGAATCCCTTCAAAATGCACATCGTGGCATGGATGATTGTATTGGCAGCGGAACCAGCATCCTACAGGAACCGAGGGATCAGAGAATGACATTAAAGGGCACCCACAAGAAGATCCTGGATGTTGCCAATCAGGTGGGCTTCTCCAACATGTGTCTCATTGAGAAATGTGCCTTCCAGGATAAATACTTCATGAAGCTTGTGACGGGTGTTATGATGTTTCTCCTGGTGCAGTACCTGACATGAGTGGCCAGAAAACCTTCATAGTGGACTACGATGGACTGACTTTCTGAATAGACCTCCGACTGAACTGTGAACCTCTTACCTTCTGGACTCGTCATGTTCTTTGTGTGGCTGATCTAATGCTCCTGTGTGGAGGCAAATGTGAGCCTCCAAACGAAGTGGGAGAAAACGGCTCTATGGACTATTCTGTTGACTTTGCCTACAGGAGGGGCAGGGAGACTGACTGTTCAGCTGATGCATACAACTGTTCAGAGTAAATAGACCTTCCCATGTACTGAACAGTCTTTCCTGGTTAGGTGAGGATAGTGTGCCTGCTTCTTATGTACAATGAGCTGATCATCAAGGCTGGATTAACTAATGTGGAGGAGTAGGCCTTTAATTAATGCTCTTTTTAAAGTTTGTTTTCAATTTTCTGGATTTGTTTCTCCATTGACTCTGTCCTTGGTTTGAAATTTTTTAAAAAAGTTTTCCTCTGATGTTATTCTGTTGGTTTACCTGTTTTATTATTGCGACTGTTTTCTGCTGCATTTATTCTGTATGAATGTATTTATCACCTTAGGGAAGTGTGGCTCACTGACAGTAGCGCATCATTCTTGGATCTTGCAACATCTCATAAGATTTACAGTATAACGAATCCCTTCAGCATGCACATCGTGGCATGGATGATTGTACTGGCAGCGGAACCAGCATCCTGCAGGACCTTTGGGATCAGAGAATGACATTAAAGGGCACCCACAAGAAGATCCTGGATGTTGCCAATCAGGTGGGCTTGTCCAACACTGTCATGTGTCTCATTGAGAAATGTGCCTTCCAGGATATGTGCCTTCATGATGCTTGTGACTGGTGCTGTGATGCTTCTCATGGTGCAGTACCCGACAGGAGTGGCCAGAAAACCTTCATAGTGGACTACAATGGACTGACTTTCTGAATAGACCTCCGACTGAACTGTGAACCTCTTGCCTTCTGGACTCGTCATGTTCTTTGTGTGGCTGATATAATGCTCCTGTGTGGAGGCAAATGTGAGCCATGACAAAGGTGCTGAATGGTGCACAGTAATGCTTGGATTTAATGTCTTACAATCACCTGGTGGTCATAATGCCAACATGACACTTAGGTTTAGTGGACTGCTTGGGACCTGTTGACTGTGTGGTGTTCACATTGTTGCACACACCCATGTGCAACCCCTGTGTAATCACTGGAAATGTGAACCCCCTCTGACTGGACCTCTGTGTTTCTAAGATCCAAGCTACATATACCCAGGACGAAGTGGGAGAAAACAGCTGTATTGACTATTCTGTTGACTTTGCCTACAGAAGGGGCAGGGAGACTGACTGTTCAGCTGATGCATACAACTGTTCAGAGTAAACAGACCTTCCCATGTACTGAACAGTCTTTCCTGGTTAGGTGAGGATAGTGTGCCTGCTTCTTATGTATGATGAGCTGATCATCAAGGCTGGATTAACTAACGTGGAGGAGTAGGCCTTTAATTAATGCTCTTTTTAAAGTTTGTTTTCAGTTTTCTGGATTTGTTTCTCCATTGACTCTGTCCTTAGTTGGAAATTTTTTTAAAAAAGTTTTCCTCTGATGTTATTCTTTTGGTTTACCTGTTTTATTATTGCGACTGTTTTCCACTGCATTTATCCTGTATGAATGTATTTTTCGCCTTAGGGATGTGTGGCTCACCCACAGGAGTGCATCCCTCTTGGATCTTACAACATCTCATAAGATTTGGGTGCTGATCTTTAATCTCATGAGATTCCATGAGATCCAAGATGGCAGTGCCCAGTTCAGCTAAGAAGAGTTGGCTATGGGAGTGTCCTTATCCAGGGGTTTGGGAAGCACTGCTCTAATGCATTAATAACTCATATCCTAAAGGTCATGATCCCTTTGGCAATTACTACCCCCAGTCTTCCCATTTCTCTATTCAAGTTAACATCACCACCACCAGGTATTCTGTTTGGGGGTTTAAAGAAATACATTTAGCAACAATAAGAGTCAAATGAGAGGGAAAAAGATATATCCTATGGTGGTTTATCTCATATAAAACTGACTCACTGACTCATCAGCACCCAGCCAAAACTGCTGGACCTAGTAGCATGTAATTTGGAGTGGGCATACCTTCTTTGATGGAGGCACCAACTAAGAACTGGTTTTTGGAAATTTAAATGGGAAGGGGGTGAAAAGGGGTATAATGCATTTTCCTCCCTATATGTTGAAAAATCGCTGACTGATCAATGCTCTGCCCCAACCTCAGCACCTAGAAGCATGAAATTTGGAGAGGGTGATCCTTCTGTGACGTGATCACCCACTATGAATGGAGTTTTAGAAATGTAATCCTTAAGGGGGGGAAAAGGAGTACAACGTGTTTTCATCCAGTACTTAACACTGAATAATAATAAAGCCCAACCCCAAATGCTGCACTTACCTGGTAGTGATGTGGTTTAAAAAGAAAATGAAATAACTCATAATTAATGGATCCCTGTCCCAAAGGATTTCTAATCTAAAAAGTTGGAAAAGGACAACAACAGAAGCCACTATAAAAGGTATTGCAGGGATGAGAAGGAAGTTATTCTTCCCCTGCTAAAGAGAAACAGGAGCACCCACTTGAAAGAGAGCGTCTTCCCCCTTTAAGGGGACTGTTAAGGGTTATAATGTTACGTAATGATATCTTGTGAGGTTTGTGTGTGTTGGTGAAGAGGGTGGAGGCTGGGGAGGCAATGAATTTTTGAAAAATTCTCCGTTACAAACATGCAACCCAATCATTTGGATTTTGGAGCGTAGGCCGGACTGGGCTATTTGGGATGCCCATTGCTCAGTTCCAGAGACCTGGGTGGAATCAGCATCAGATCTGGGTGGAATCAGCAGTGATCACCATCCTGATAGAGCCCCAAATGCACAGGAGAATGTGAGGAGGAATGCCAAGAAGTCCTCAAAAAATGTGGCACCTGTTGATCACCTCCACTAGTTGATGTCCACTCACTCACCTGCCAGCCATGCCACCTTCTCTAAACTGGGTGGGAAAGCAAGCATGCGCACAAAGTAACAAGAGGGGCAGAAAACAACTGCACTGTTTTGGATGCTGGTGCAACGTGGTCTGACCTTCCTGACTTGGCATGTGTTGGAGTCGGCAGCCCAAACTGCAGGTTGTGCAAGAGGGCATGGAGGCAGGAGCTGGTTCCTTTGGGCTTCAGCAAAGAAGGGTAAACTCTGCTCAGATAAAGTCTGTCCTAAAGAGGGCAGGCTTCACGATGGTTACATTTGAGGAGCTTGGAGGGATTTTTGTGATTTTTTTAATGGAATGGAAACACACAACACTTTTGCATTTCTTATTTTTGTATAATATAAAAAGTGCTTGAGGTTCTCATCTTTCCAACCCTGTCTGGAGATACACCCAAAATCAGACTGTGAGCCAACAACAGGTCCTGACCCCCAGTTTTTGGGAACCACTGACACAGATCACACCATGTCCCCAAATTTTCATTCATTTTACACCATGTCCCCAAAGTTTGCCCATTCTGAACTAAAGTTCCAAGTTGTTCTAACATTTTTCTAAACCTCTGGATATGTTTCTTTCTGACAACAGTTTTCATTCCCTTGTGTTACATCATCCAACGTAAAATGCCAAGGTATTTCTAGCCTCTGGCTGGACTTTCTCATTTGGCCATTTGGCATTTCAGTGCCATCTTCTCCTGTGATTCTACCTCTCTCCAAAGCTAGTGTGGCACACGCAGGGCCCCCATAAAGCTGGAATTGGCTGGATTTGTCTGGCTTTTACGTATTGGACTGGACTGGTCCTGTCCAATAGGGCCATGTCTGACCAATTCTGGTTGGTGGGAGGTCGGTGGGGGCAGTTGGGGGCACGTATGAGCAGTAGTCGCAGCACAGTGGCTAAGTCTCACTGGCTGTGGCATCAATGTTTTTTAAAATGAGCACGCAGCTTGGGGCTGCAAAGCACATGCGCTCCAGAACCACCACTTCCTAGTCCGGCCATACGTGCCCCAAATGCCCCCATCAGCCTCCACCGAACACCCTCCAGCCAAGGTAAGCCCTATCCACCATGTCTACTCGGAAGGAAATGTCCAGGGAAATGTCTTTGGACAACGCTGGCTCTAATGGCTTAGAAACGGGGATGAGCACTGCACCCTACAGTCGGTCACAACTAGCAGTATACCCTGCAGGAGACACACCTTGACCTTTTTATTCCAACAGTATTGGTCAGTGACTGCAATCCTAACTTCGAGTTAGGCCAGCAAAAGTCCCGGCACAAGTCCCGTGCTGGCTTGGAGGTGTCACAAAAGTGCCATCAGACGCTTCTGTGACACTCCTGGGAGGCTCCTGGGACATGCACTGGCCTCCCTGCAAACGGATAGGATTGCACCCTCAGTTTCTGTTTCTGATTTTCCATCCTTCACTCAAACCAAATGGTCCAGTTTTTGGTGATTTTTGGCCATCTGGTAACCCGGCCTTATTTAATTTAATTCAGCTGATAAAGGAATTATGGCAGTGAGGCTTCCTAAGTTGGAGAGGCGACAGGAGGGAGGGGAGCCCAGGAAAGAAAGAGGTGAGGAGGAAAGGGGATCTGCTCTCCAGTGCCTGTTCTGCAGGTAGGCTGGAAGGGGCTCCAGAGCCTCTCCTCAAGCAATGCATGCAGCCCCCTTTTGCAAGGGAGAGTGGATGGGAAAGCATGAATTGGGGGAGCGCAGAAGAAGACACTATCCAAGTGCTGCCGGCTGGCTGCAGCTGGGGGGGGGGGGCTTTGCAGCAGGGCGAGCACACATGGAGCTCACCCAATGCCCACTGCCTGGCTCAGCCATCTGGGGCTGGAGGGAGGCGTTTTTGGGGTGCAATAAAAAGTGTGTCTCTTCTTTGTTAAGAGAAACTGTGCTTTAAGAATTGAGAGAATAGAAATATTCAGCTGCAGCTTGTTTCATTGCATTCTGTCTTAAATTGCCTTTCCAGTTGTATATACAGTGGCGCTTCACGTAACAAATTTAATTCATTCTGGAGGCATGTTTGTTATGTGAAACGTTCTTTATGTGAAGCAGATTTTTCCATAGGAAATAATGGAAACTCAGACGACTGGTTCCACAACCCAAAAAATATTCATATAAAAATATGAACTGGATGTAAAAATGATGACAAAACACTGGAATTGAATTCAAAACATGCATTCAATGAGCATGATCCTATGAAGTCTACTTAGGCTGTAATCCTACAGACAGTTTCCTGGGAGTAAGCCCCATTTAACATTTAGGCTTACTTCTGGGTAGACATGATTAGGAGGCTGCAATCAAACACACTTTCCTGTGTAATCCAGGACATTGTGAGGCGCTTGTTACATGAGGCGCCACTGTACTGTGATGGTGCGATTATTCATACATATCCTAGATTAACATTTGTGGCCACTAGTGTCAAGCTCGGCTTGGTGCCAACCTGATGTTTGTTGTCTGGTGCATCTCCTGCATTCTGTCACGTGGACTGAGGTCAGCCTAAGCTTTACTCAGAACCAGCAGAGACACCACAGGTGAGAAGCAAACATCACTGGACGCAGGTGAGTAAACTGAGCCAACACCGAGGCCTCTGATAGA
Source organism: Cryptoblepharus egeriae (assembly GCA_030015325.1). Lineage (NCBI taxonomy): Eukaryota > Metazoa > Chordata > Lepidosauria > Squamata > Scincidae > Cryptoblepharus > Cryptoblepharus egeriae. The sequence goes on along the minus strand of JAREYC010000003.1, from coordinate 92,017,134 downwards.
TCAACTATAGTCAGTAGGACAAAGCCAAGCCAAAATCACATCTACAAGCCAAGAGGTCATACATATACAAGTCAAGTCAGAGTCCATGACAGAGCAGGGTGACCAGATGCCAAACCCAAAATTCCTGAACCCCAAGGCCAAAATTCCTAACCACTGGAAAAAAATTGCCAAAAAATTTATTTTTTTGTTTTTGTTTTTCGGTTTTTTGACCATAACTTTTGATAGGAAGGGGAGATCTCAAAACAGATTTTTGTGTTGGATTCTGCTCTTCAATACGAATCCATCGACATTTGGCATGATGGGGTACTGTGCACTATCACGAAGTTTCAAAATGAAGCCAAAATGTAGGACAATGATGCCAAAATGTAGGACACCCGGACAGGAGGCTAAAAATTCGGACAAATCCGGGTTTTTCCGGTCATCTGGTCACCCTGATGACAGAGTCCAAAAGCTTCCAGAGTCGAGGGAGTCCAGTCCCAGGTCAGAAGTCAATAGTCAATCCAGCAGAACTTCGTCACAAACTCCTTCCTACAACCCAATGGTTAGAGTGGGCAGCAAACATATTTAGGGATCCATAGTGTCCATGCAACCAGTCGGTGTCCACCAACACAGGGGGCTGTAGTTGCCTGATGAGGCTGCCTACCTGCTGCTTGGTATGTGAGCTCACAGGTGCAAGATTGTTATCACAGACCTTACTGCAAATGTCCTTGGTGGCAAGCACAAAGCTGTGGGGAACCACTTCTGGGCCTTGCATGCCCTGGCACATTCCCCTGGCTATGCCACTGATGAAATTACAATATCATACTCAGCATAAATACAGTGGCCTCAGGTTTGGTGACAACCCGATGAACTCTAAGTTGTATGTCACTTACTCTTCATAGATTGCACTTCATAAAGCAGTGTTTGAAAAAAGTGTTCCAGATCTGTTAAAATACTTGTCCCCAAATGTGGACTCTGCGTTCTCCATTTACAAACTATAGGGGCAGCATCCCCGTATGAGAACAGTGAATGAATGCTGATCTATTTATTTGTAATAAATAAAATACCAAACAAATACAAGACAAGTATGATGTTGTGGCTCACATCAGGCAGACAACGATTGGTTGTGGGGCAGGGACAGTGATAAATAAGACAGCATTGTAATATCTAGGCACATGGACACAGACTGAAGCCGCAGCCAGTGTGGCCAGGAGGGACCTGCAGAGCCTTGCACAGGAGCACTCTTCAGTCGGCTTAGGGTAAAAACCATCATCACATTAGCAAGGACTAGATATGTGCTGGAGCTGTCCTTTGTACTGGCTCTTTAAAGGTGCTTTGCCTGAAGATATCTGAAGATTGACAGGTCAGTGGTTTGAGACCCAAGTACAGCAAGACAGATTCAGCTCCCATCAATTGCCCACCTCTTGCCAACCTAGCACTTCAAAAGCACACAAGAGCTAGTAGAGAAAGATAGTAGGTCCCACCTCAGTGGGAAGGTGACAGTGTTCTGTGCGTATGGAGCAGTGATGGGCCCAGCCTAGCCCAAGAACCGGTCCCCCGGAAGTGGGAGGGCCCAGGCTGGGTTAGGGGGTGTGGCCGGGGGCAGGGGGCAGGGCCAGGAAGAATTTAAAGGGGAAATATTTTTTAAAATCTAAAAATTTAAAAAAATCTAAGTTTTTGTTAGTGCCCCCCGGCAACCTTAACCACACTTTCCTGGGAGTAAGCTCCATTGACTGTCATGGGACTTACTTCAGAGTAGTCATCCTAGGATTGGGCTCTCAGGCTGCAGTGCCAACCACAGTTTCCTGGGAGTAAGTCCCATTGACTGTCATGGAACTTACTTCTGAGTAGACATGCAGAGGATGGGCTGTGACTGTGAGGCTGCAGTCCCAGCCACACTCGCTGGAGCGGCAGGGGCAGCCAGCCAGGCACTTTTAAATTGGCCATCCAGCCCGGCGAGGTGCCCCACAAGCCCCAGCGGCCACGAACTGGTCCCCTAGTAATCGCCCCCCCCCCCCCGCCATTGCTACCTGATCGCCACCGCCAGGAAATTTTAACAACCGGTTCTATAGAGTAGGTGCAAACATGCTGGTGCCGACCACTGGCATGGAGGCCACATGTCCACAGAAGCGTCCTTGGAAAACACTGACTCTGTGGCTTAAGAAACGGGGTGTAGCAGCACACCCTAGAGCAGCGTTTCTCAAAGTGGGGGTCAGGACCCCTTTGGGGTCGCCTAGAGGTTTCCTGGGGGTCGCCTAAAGACCCCTGGTGCAGGGGGCCAGGTCAGGCTTGCCAGATCTCCTGCTGTAGCTGCATATGCACTGGGGCTGACTGACAGCCTCAGGGCCCAATCCTATGCATGCCTACTCTGAAATAAATCCCATTATAGTCAAGAGGGCCTTTATTCCCATGTAAATGTGGAGAGGATTGGAGCCTCAGGGCCCAATCCTATGCATGCCTACTCTGAAATAAATCCCATTATAGTCAGGAGGGCCTTTATTCCCATGTAAATGTGGAGAGGATTGCAGCCTCAGGCCCAATCCTATGCATGCCTACTCTGAAATAAATCAATGTGTGCACAAACACATATTTCATTTGTAACAATGAAAATACATCCTGTATATTGGATATTTACATTCCGATTCATAACAGTAGCAAAATTACAGTTATAAAGTAGCAACGAAAATAATTTTATGGTTGGGGGTCCCCACAACATGAGGAACTTATAAAGGGGTCACGGCATTAGAAAGATTGAGAACCACTGCCCTAGAGTCAGTCAGAACTAACAGGGGAACCAGTGGGGGACACTTTCACCTTGTTATAAAAGTATAGGTCACCCAACAAATAATGTTGCATCATGTTTTAGTATAATTTTCGTATAATTATTTTTATTGTGAAATATTGTGAAATTATGAATTTTGATTATAAGTTAATCTAGGAAAATATTGAATAACGATGAAATACAAAGAAATGCTTATTTGTTTGGTTATCTATCTATCTATCTATCTATCTATCTATCTATCTATCTATCTATCTATCTATCTATCTATCTATCTATCTATCTATCTATCTATCTACAGTATTTATATACCGCTTTTCAACTGAAAAGTTCACAAAGCGGTTTACAAGCAAATGAAAAAATTAATAGCTAATTAATAGCTAATGGGTCCCTGTCCCAAAAGGGCTCACAATCTGAAGTGCAAAAAGAACACCAGCAGAAGCCACTAGAACAGACATTGCTGGGGTGTGGAGGGCCAGTTACTCTCCCCCTGCTAAAAAAAAGAGGACACCCACTTGAAAGAGGGTCTCCTGCCCAGTAAGCAGGGCGATATAAATTATATAATAAATTTTATAATAAATGTTATAAATAAATGTTATAATAAATTTTATTCTCCATATTTTGAGCACCAACTGTGAAGAGTATTTCGTCTTAAATTATTTTGCACATAAATTCACAGATAACGATAAAAATGATAAATTGTTAATTGAGAGAAACATGAAATTTTTGATATGTAGGAGCAGGGCATAGGAAGTTAGGAAAGTTATGCTAATATGTTGAAAATGTTCCACTGTCCATACTTCAAACATACCACTTTCAGATGTTCTTGACATACATTTTTTTCTTCTTCGCCAAGATGGCTTCTGGCCTTTATCTTTTAGCCAGCTACAGAAAGCAAAAAGCCTTATGTTCACTTTATTGGCTACTTCAACTAACATGACCATTACAAACAATTCTGATTGGTTTAAAGGCTGTGGTCGGGGGGGCTGTACAACTTTACAACCCTCCTTTTATACTATGAATCAAATTTTGATTTATTGTATGACTATTTTGGTATACAGCATTTTAACACATACGATACACTACCGCATTGGTGATAATTTGGGAACACTTTTTTAGGTTAACTGGTAACACTGTAAACTGCAGCAAACAATAATGGTTACAAATAGAACTGCTGTTGCAAACGCTAGGATCGGTAAGCTTTTGGGGCAGAAGAAATGAATTAAGACAGAGTTCACAGAAATATAGTACTGTTATGAACTAAAGTTCACACTTTTTTGGGTAGTCACAAGTCATTATTTGAAGTACAGTATAGTTCATTTTGCACCTAGTTCTTGTGGCGACACAACAAGGCCGAGGCAACAAGGCCAAAAGAGGCTGCAATGCTCTGCAAGGGAGCCTCAGCCAGTCCTTTGTTTTTCTCTGAACAGCACGAATACAAATGTTGGCAAGATCAAGTGTTCAACAAAAGTAGGAGACAACACCTGAGGTGATTTGCATCGAGGTCTTTGTGTTGCAAGGTTAGAAGAACATGCATAGGCAGAGGTCACAGTTCAATGGTCGTACACAGAGAGTCCAATAACAAAGTTTAAATCACAATTTAAGTCTTAGAGTCCATAACACAGTTCAGTTTTTTAGGCTTTTAGTCCTTAAGCAGTTTGGCAAAGTCTTTTGAGGCAAACACTGATTTAGGCCAGACTTGACAGAACTGATGTTAGGTCTTGTGAAAGGCTGAGCTGAGAGGCCGAGGAGGGATCTTGTGGAGCACAGGGGCAAAGGTCGACAAACATAGGATCACAAAGGAAGCAAGTTCTTGCAATTCCGTCTACTGTATGGCCTTTTTAGAAAACTCAATTTTGGACTCCACTTTGGAGAGCTGGGGATGACTTACGACATTCACTGCTTTCTTTTGAACGTGGAGATATCAACCCGGGGAGAAGTACACTGTTCAGGTCACAAGCATGCAAATGCTAACACAGCAAGTCAAGCCCATGTGGCTCAGCAGAGAGGCTTGGAATTGATAAGCTGCTCTGAGGCATTGTGCAGCTTTGGAGCACAAGCCGGGCTGGAAGAAGGCTCTGGACAACCCTGCTGTGATATGGTGGGGAAGTGGAGGCCACACAATTACGTCCTGCCTTCTGAGTGCTGCTTTTTCAGGTCTTAGACCATCCTTGAAGTTTAGCTGTTTAAATGACTTTTTATTGTTTAAATGACTTTTTATTGCATGGTGTGGTCTCCCGTGCCCCCTCCTGTGGGTCTTGACTCTCTCTCCCTTGCAGGGATCCCATTAGGGAAGTAGTCAACTTCGGTATCAGCATCACTATCCACACCTGACATCTTGCCAGCTTCACAAAGAAGGCACACACAAGTAAGCAACAAAACAGGTGTTAAGTATTGGTTACTCACATGTTCTTTCTCTTAATTACCGGTACGAACAGTGCATCTGAGCTCACAGGCTCTCAGAACAGGTAAGGTAAACAGGTACGTCCAACACCTTTAATTCTGCAGGTAACTGCCAATAGGTCCTTAATCTTTCCTCCCTCTCTCTCTCTTTCAGGTTCTCTCCAGCTTAGAGTCCCAGCCAGCCTTCCCTGGCTCAGATTCTTCTGCTGCTGCTGCCACCTCCTGCTGAGCAGCCCCGGAGTCCTGCTGCTTCTTTCTCCAAGGCAGCTCCTCCAACTGCCCTTCCCGCTCTTCCTCGTCACTTAAATTTCCCGCCTGATCCGCCCTCCTCCAATAACCGGGTGTGCTCCGCGGGAGTATGCGCACTCCCAACGTTGCATACCATCTTGGGGAAGGACCCACAGTAATCCCCCTCCTCCGTCCAAAGTCTCCCCTTCCCCGACATTGCAGCTACACAACGTCTTTCATAGACCACACTTCCACAGCATCAGGGAAGAGGTCTTTATCAAGGGGGGGGGGTACTTAGGGTGCCTGCTCACATACAAGCTCTCTCCCATATAGGTCCCCAGGGGTTCCAAGTTGTATTTCTGGTAATCCTCCCAGGAGAATTCACCACACATGGACTGTTATTTCACGGACACAGACAGCCACATCTTTGGATTCCTTGTAAGGTTGTTGTGTAGAGGACTTCTTTTGAACTCACACTGTTGATTGGTTCACATTTGTTGCAAGATTCAGGCTCTAATCCGAAGAGTACTTTCTTGGGAACAAAACTCCATTGGACTTAATGGGACATCCTGTAGTTGGAAACACAAGTCTGACAACACAGAGAAACATTTCTTGTGGATTTAGGCAGGCATGGGACGCAAGGCAGGAACTGAATAGAGCCATTTTGTTGCACTTCTTAGACAAGGTTCTTTAAGGCAACTTACAGCTTGGCTTTAGACCTGTAAAAGAGGAGCCTAAGACATGGTTATTGCTGATTTACTTAAACGTTTGCACAGATACTGTTTTACAAAAACAAAAATATACAGTTTTTGAGGTGTGTAGGGTCCTTAATCTTATTTACTTTTCACGAGATGGCTGGGTGGGGTGCACCCCCACAGTTTGCAGAGGAGGAAAATAACATTCAGACAGAGGTAGCCTTAGGAATTTTTGCAGCCAGAAATAGTAAAACATACTGTGTGATCCTCGTTCTGCTGTAGGCAGCTCTACTCTTCTTCTTCTTCTTCACTCTGTTTCCCTCTTCCTTTGCAAAGCCAGGAGGAAGGAGCAGCAGAGGTGCCCACAGGAAAAGAATGGGATGGGGACAGTCAGTCTTGGTCAGGTCCTCTTTGTCATGACCCACTGGTTTGCGTTCAGAGAGCAGGAGCAGGAAAGGTCTGAGAGCGACACCGCATGTAATGGTGTCTCCTGGGGACGGGATCTTGGATTGCTTGATCACTGTGAGGACTGCAGGACTTGGAGACAGCCAGGACTTAGTCTGCTTCTGGGCAAGAGAGACAGAGCTACTCTTGAGTAAATATAGACAAAATGGCTACCCTTCTTTCTCCTCTTAAATGTGGTATTTTTCCTTTGTCTTGACCACATTTTTTTCTTTTTAAAGCTTCGTGCATCCCAACCAAGGCGACTGGAGAGTGGAAGGCACTGAACTGATCAGAGAGGGCCATGTGGGCGCAAGACGCTGTGCACAGCCGGGGGGAGGAATTAGGAAAACCTGCCTCCACCTTGACTGGGCCCCAACAGTGAGTATGCCTATGCCCCACTTTATGGGAATGTATGGGACACACTCAGGATATAATGGGAGAGTGTCCTCTCCAGCATCCCCATAGGATAGAAGGTGAACGCTGCCCGAGGGGCCATGCCCCTGGAGAGCAGTCTCCTCCTCATGTAAAGGAGAGAGCTGGATTCCAAGGACTGGGCCCCACCAGTGAGTATGCCTATGCCCCACTTTATGGGAATGTATGGGACACACTCAGGATATAATGGGAGAGTGTCCTCTCCAGCATCCCCATAGGATAGAAGGTGAACGCTGCCCAAGGGGCCGTGCCCCTGGAGAGTAAATGAGACAGCTGTATTCCAAGAACTGGGGGGGGGACTGGGGGGAACTGATGGAGGACTTGTAGGTTCAGCAGAGTCTGGCTGGCTGGTGGTCAGTGCCAGGGAAGGACTGCAGGCTGGGTCTTTGAGCAGGGTCTCGCAAGGGCTGTGTTGGCCGGACCATGCTCAAAGAGACCCAGCAGCATTGCCTGCAGCCCTTCCCTGGCACTGACCACCATTCAGCTGTTGGAGAGAGTTGCCAGGGGAGAGTTGCCTCTTTCTGTCCCTGACCAGTTCCCCTTCCATTACATGCAGGTCCCACAGGCCAAAGATCTCAACAATCTGTTCAGGTTGCAGAGGAGGGCCACCTTCACAGCCAGAAGGGCCAAGGCCCGGTGGATGGCCCTGGAGCAGCGGAGGAAAGCTGCACAGGTGAGGAAGAAAAAACAACTTATCCAGGCACACACAGACATAACTGGCACACAGAGACACAGTGCAAGACTCACGCACACACTCAAATAAATTTGATATATTTGGGCTGTGAAGTCTTCTTTGACTCAGGGAATTGATAGGTGTCTTGGCTGTACCACTAGGTAGGGAAGGCTGCAAAAACAAATGGGTGACAAGCTGTTGAGGGGTAAGAAGGTGGTTTTCTCCAAGTTTTCTTTTTTGTAAGCATGGTTATGATGGCACTGCCAGTTGTGGCACTGGGCTACATTGCAGGGTGACCATATAGTATGGGGGACAGAGTGCCTCCACCTTTATCCATTACATAGAACAGGGAATTGAGGTAGGTTTAGCTCCTCATAAGGGTTTAAAAAGCAGCACATGCCTAAATTCCCTCTTCTATGCAATGGTTAAAGGTAGAGGCACTCTGTCCTCCATTCTATATGGTCACTCTGGCTACATGATGATTAGCAATGCCACTGGTACCCTGTCATGCCTTTGAATCTCGACTGTTCGGGTGATGTTTATAAGGCATCTATGGGGTGATCCAGTTTTGAATCTGCTGCTTTGTTGAGACAGCACTTGCTGTTTGAGGTTCTTCATTCCAGTTTTCCTTTTGCTGCATTTAAATAAATTGAAAATATCTCTTTCTAGATCACCTTTTTAAAGAACCTTAGTTAGGTGGTTTCCAACATCAGTTCATTTTAAAAAGTGGGTCCCGAGTCCAAAATGTCTGTGAACCACTTATATGAAGCTGTAAAAAGGCCCTCTGTTTCCCATGCTTTAAGAGTCAGGTCGGTGAATGTCATCCTCCTGTCTCAAGACGACGTGCAAAGCAATCTGAACCAGTCTCCAAGCAGGAGGAGCTTTGATGCTTCTTCCTCATCCATCCCTACTTCTTGTCAATCTGCTATCCAAATATCTTACCATCAGTTAAAATGACTTCAGAAGATGTCAAGAGCATAGCTGTGTTGGAATTTATGTCCATATAATAGGGAGCAGATCGCCTCACTCTGTATTTAAACTGGTCAGAACTGATCATGTAACTTGGGTGTGTCCAAATAACGCGCAGGGCCCAAATCTAACCAGGAGACTTTATCTGACCCACAACAACCCACTTTTATGGTCAGCATTTGCTAATGGAAATTATCATTTAGCTGTTTAAATGTGGTCTTGTTCCTTAGTTGTGACCACGTTTTTTTTCTTTTCAAAGCTCCATGTGCATCCCAACCAGGGCGACAGGAGAGCAGAAGGCACTGAACAGATCAGCGAGGGCCACGTGGGAGCAAGACGCTGTGCACAGCCGGGGGGAGGAATTAGGAAAACCTGCCTCCACCTCGACTGGGCCCCACCAGTGAGTATGCCTATGCCCCACTTTATGGGAATGTATGGGACACACTCAGGATATAATGGGAGAGTGTCCTCTCCAGCATCCCCATAGGATAGAAGGTGAACGCTGCCCGAGGGGCCATGCCCCTGGAGAGCAGTCTCCTCCTCATGTAAAGGAGAGAGCTGGATTCCAAGGACTAAGGGGAACTGAGGGGGGACTTGTGGGTTCCCAACCAGGGCGACTGGATAGATGAGGGCCTGGCTTGGGCTACATTTAGCAGCGAGGGCCATGTGGGAGCAAGATGCTGTGCACCGCCAGGGGGAGGAATTCGTAAAACCTGCCTCCACCTCGGTGGGGCCCCACCAGTGAGTATGCCTATGCCCCACTTTATGGGAATGTATGGAACACACTCAGGATATAATGGGAGAGTGTCCTCTCCAGCATCCCCATAGGACAGAAGGTGAACACTGCCCCAGGGGAGAGAGTGTTCTTTACTGCCCATGTAAAGTGTCCTTTGCTGCCATGTATCCATGTAAAGTATCCATGTAAAGTGTCCATGTAAAGTGTCCTTTACTGTCCTTTACTGCCCATGTAAAGGAGAGAGCTGAATTCCAAGGACTAAGGAAAATTTAGCAGCGAGGGCCATGTGGGAGCAAGACGATGTGCTCAGCCGGGGGGAGGAATTCGTAAAACCTGCCTCCACCTCGGCTGGGCCCCTCCAGTGAGTATGCCCATGCCCCACTTTATGGGAATGTATGTATGACCACCATTCAGCTGGGGAGAGTTGCCTCTTTCTGTCCCTGAGCAGTTCCTCTTCCATTACTCGCAGGTCCCACAGGCCAAAAATCTCACCAGTCTGTTCCGGTGGCAAAGGAGGGCCCAGTTCAACGCTAGAAGAGCCGAAGCCAGGTGGATGGCTTAGGAGCAGCGGAGGAAAGCTGCACAGGTGAGGAAGAAAAACCCTTCACTCACATGCACACACTTGCACACACACACCAACACTTGGTGGTAACATTTCTTGAATTTCTTGACCCTGCATTATGCTTTGTAGTTCTTCCAGCTCAGTGTCTGTAAATACTTCAGTCCTTTCTAGCAATCTTTGCTAATTTGCTAATGTTTGCTTTGATGTTTGTGTATCTGGACGTCCCTTTTTCCAAATTTCATCCATTATTTTCTCATAAATTCTCTTGACTGAGTTAAATTTGTGATCATTACTTATTATTCTTACTTTCATATGACAGCTGCCACTTTGGTAATCTTCTCGATATTCAGCACTTGTAGATCTAATTCATGCATTTTGGGGACTGCAGTCCCCACTGGAACAACTGTTGCTGGTTTGTGCCCTAACCATTGGGTCTCAGTTTTCAAATCCTGAAGTCCAAGTTACTGGCCAGCAGGGCAAAGGCCCGGTGGATGGAACTGGAGCAGGTCCCGCAGGCAGAAGATCTCAACTATGTGTTCAGGTTGCAGAGAAGGGCCGACTTCACAGCGTCAGTAAAATCACAGATTTGCTGCTGGATATTAATTGATCAGTCAATCGATCTGTACATTATAAAGATTTTCCACAGAGTGATGTTTTTTTATCTGTGGGAGAACATTTTGAGTCCAGCACAAGCATACAGTATCCTTGGTTAGTTAAACACAGAAGGCACAAAATGGCTGCCCTTCTCACAGAAGGCACAGAATGGCTCAATACAAAATGGCTGCCCTTCTCACAGAAGGCACAAAATGGCTCAATACAACATGGCTGCCCTTCTCACAGAAAGCACAAAATGGCTCAATACAACATGGCTGCCCTTCTCACAGAAGGCACAAAATGGCTCAATACAACATGGCTGCCCTTCTCACAGAAAGCACAAAATGGCTCAATACAACATGGCTGCCCTTCTCACAGAAAGCACAAAATGGCTCAATACAACATGGCTGCCCTTCTCAGAGAAGGCACAAAATAGCTCAATACAAAATGGCTGCCCTTCTCACAGAAGACACAAAATGGCTCAATACAACATGGCTGCCCTTCTCCTCAGGAGAGGAGCTGAAAAGAACGGAAACAACTGTGAAGATGGAGGGAGGGTTGAGGGAGCACCTAAGAGAGAATCAAAGCATATAGTCCAACATTTAAGGTATTTGAGCATTCAGCCCTGGACCCCCTTCTGAGAATGACAGTCGGTCTGGCTTTTGGACGCCATTAACAGTGCCCAGTGTCAGATTCCAAGATGGCTACACCCAGCTATTCTCAACCCCCCCTGAAGTGAAGTCAGGACACCCCGAGGGAGTCCCGACCCCCACTTTGAATACCACTGATATAAGGCCCTCATGGTGCCTTCTGAGGGCTGGATCATTGAAACTGTCTTTCATGGAAACTCATTCAGTCAAACCTTGGATTGAAAAAACTTGGGTTGAGAGTGTTTTGCAAGACAAGCAAACATTTCTAATAATTTTTGACTTGATAATAATTGATAATTACTTCATAATTTTGATTTATATCAAGCGATGTCTTGATAAATAAGTATAAGAAAAAGAAAGTCCTGGCCTGCCCGGCTGGTTTTGGCGCTCCGCCAGCACCTCCTCAGCCCTTGCTGAGAGAAGAGCTTATGCATGTCTACACTGAAGTAATCCTATTACATTCAGTGGGGCTCACTCCTGTGTAAAAGGGGCAATGGAAAAGAGCCCAAGAGATCTGCGAGATTAAGTGCAGTTTAATTTGTTTTATTTTTCATTATATTTTGAATATTCTTTATTATTTTGTATAAAACAGTGGAGCCTCACATAAAGTGCTTAATTCGTTCCACAAGCATGCTCTTTAAGTGAAACGCTCTTTAAGTGAAGCGGATTGGTTCTACAACCCAAAAATATTCATATAAAAATATTAACTGTATGTAAAAATGATGACAAAACACTATGATTGAATTCAAAACATGCATTCAATGCGCATGATCCTATAAAGTCTACTTAAACTGCCATCCTAAAGACGCTTTCCTGGGAGTAAGACCCATTGAACACAATGGGGCTTTCTTCTGGATAGACAAGCTTAGGAGGCTGCAATCTAATACATTTTCCTATGAGTAAGACCCATGTTTAATATAAATTTGGCCCGGCTGATCATCACCAAATTTTGATTATACATTCACTCCCGTCCCGGGATGCGCATGCGCACTGGCCACCAGTAAGCTGGTGCCCACCGGGCATTCCTAGAAGTCAGGGCATGCATAGTGGTCTTATGGTGCTCCTAGCTCACGGTGCTCCTGGGCATGTATGCTGGGAACCAGCATGCTGGTGGCCAGTGCACATGCACATCCAGGGGCAGGGTGAATGCGGGAGTTCTGGACATGCGCACGGGGCATCGGCTCTGCTCCAAAGGGCTAGCCTGGCACACTGTGCATATCCGGAGTTCCGGGTATATGTGCTGGGCTCATGGTGCATGCACACTGGGCTCAGAGCACTCCCAAACTTGCACGCATGCCTGGAGTTTCAGTCATCGGCAGTCATCTGGAGCACTGTGGCCGCTGGAGTCATCTGGGAGCGCTGTGGCCACTGGTCGCCCACCTGGCGACCCTCCTGCTCCCATGCACACACAAAAACATGCACACATAGATATACTCGACACAGAGTGCACTAAGTAACTGTAATTTTGTTACTGTTATGAATTGTAATGTAAATATCTGATATGCAGGATGTATTTTCATTGTTACAAATGAAATGTGTGTTCTATGCATACATTGAACACAATGAGATTTATTTCAGAGTAGGAATGCGTAGGATTGGGCCCTGAGGCTGCAATCCTATCCACATTTACATGGGAGTAAAGGCCCCCCTGATTATAATGGGTTTTATTTCAGAGTAGGCATGCATAGGATTGGGCCCTGAGGCTGTCAGTCAGCCCCAGTGCGCGCACAGCTACAGCCAGAGGTCTGGCAAGCCTGACCTGGCCCCCCTGCACAAGGGGTCTTTAGGTGACCCCCAGGAAAGCTACTTTGAGAAACGCTGTTCTAGAGGGACTAAGAGGAAAAGTGAAGGCAGAAGGAAGAAAAAAGGAGCAAGGAGAGTTTGAGGAGATTGAGGAGGTATGATGTCTTTGAGGGGACCATCCGTTCTAGTGGGCTCTGGGAATGTCAAGCCTTCGAGGAACCTGCCTTCGAGGTTCCAACCTGTATGCTGAGAGAAGTGCCAGACTTAAGGGTTTTAGAGCGAAAACAGCTTAATTCACTGGGTTAATTCACTTAATTATGGGGCCTTGTTCCTTCACCCCTACAGAGTTCTTCTAATATGAGCTTCATCTCTGTTTCTTCACAGCTTCCACTAGTGTGATCTGGGGACCTCAAATGTGCTCCAGATCAGGTAGGTTGATCTGTGTGGCTTGCACCTGGGTGACACCTGGGTGGCAAAAGGTTGTAGACCAGGGTGGGTCCTAAGGTGGTGTCACTGCCCATGACCCAATACTACTGATTGCTCCATTTTATTTTCAGGGCTGGTCCCCAGCATCCCATCCCTATCAGCCATCCTGCTGTTCCCAGAGAGAGGGTCCTATGCAATCCTGATGGCCCACTACTTTCCATGCCAGGTGTGCACCTGTTGCACAACAGCAAGTTCCTGGCTGCCTGTTGCTCTGCAGACTCTGCAGCAACCATCTTCCAAGGCAGAAGATCCTGGGATGGTTGATCTCCAGAGCAGTCTGGAGGGAGCCTTAGAGGGAGTGGACTGGAGCAGTCCTTTAGAGGGAGCCACTGGGGGCCAGAAGGGCAGGGGGAAGACTACAACTGATCAAAAAGGCAAAGAAGCTAAACACCTCTTTTTCTTACAGACCATGAGTACCCAAGGATGAGTAATTCTGTACCAGCTGCTGGCCTGTTCTGAATGACAGAAGCAGAAACACCGAATGGGAGGAAATCACAAAGAAAGTGGAGGCAATGAAGGTCAGAACTGGACTTCCCAAGGGTGAGCAAGGTGGAGTAATGTCTGCCTTAATCCCCCCACCCAGTTGGCTGCATACACACTGGTCCTTCCAGAAGTGGGCTCTTGCTCTTGAGATCTGCAAGAGTTTGTTCACTTGGGGAACCTGCGTGAACAGGAGAGGGCTGGTCAAGGAACACATGGGATAATTCCCACTTTCAGAGCATTTGGGCTCCATAGCACCGGGGAAATATCCCCTCCTGGGAGGTCCAGCTCTGGGAAAGGCTCAAGAACTGCTTTGAAGGCATCTTTGGAGGCATCAGTGAGATCAGTTTTGGTCCCTTGGGAACCCTCAAGTATTTTTTGCAGCATGTGCTGTTCCTTCACCCCCGGCCCTGTGGCATGACTCAGCGTGGGGCCTTGCATAGCCAGGGAGTTTGCTGCCGCATCCTGCCCAACTTCAGGGGGTGAGATCAGCCATACTCTCCTTTGGAGCTCCCTTGAGGTACAGGAACACCTCACAGATTCCTCTTCCTGGATTGCTGATGTATTGCTGATTGATGACGGCAACTGGTGCTTGAAGTTCTGAAGCCGACACTCAATGCAGGGAGAAGGTGTGGGAAAAAGGAGGCTGCGTCCCTCTGCTTAGGAACAGGAATGTATTTGGTTGGAAGTTATTTATCAGTTGATGAGCTATTAAAATTCTTAAAGAGAAATATCAAAGTTGCAAAATCCTGAAGCCTCCGTCTTTGATTCTGTGTCATTGCAGAAACTCTTCTGATATGGCTTCTGTTTGGCTTCTTTGGCGCCATGACCAGAAACCTCTGCATTTGTTTTTGCTTTTCTCTTAAACTTCATTTGAGTGCAGATACAATATCAGGAACTGGCCAAAGAGAATAAACCTGGTTATCTTATTATTTATTTAATTTTCCATATTTTTACACCACCAGAAAATACTCCGAGAAATTCTCCGGCCCAGGGTCCAGTTCCAGTGTGGCCTGGTGGGCACGGCTCCGCGGACCAGCACTGGGCCATGGACTGGAGATTGAGGACCCCTGGCTTAAGGCAAATGTTCCCACCTCCTAAGAGGACAGCTAAAAGAGGCGTTTTAATGTCATATATGGAACAACCGCTTTAGAGGGTGTGGCAGCATTTCTAGGCCTTCCTGGAGTGGCACAGTGATCAGGACCACAGGTCCAATCCTATCCCACTTTCCAACGCCAATGAGTTATAATGAGACCTGAGATAAGGGGACAAACCTTCCGTTACTTTGAAGAGGTCTCTCTGACTGCCCTTCCTTGGGGACATTTGCATATCAGCATTGCAGAGTTGGATAGGATTGGGGCCCAAGTGTCATCAGTTCCGGTCAGGCCTAAGGGAATGGGGTGGGGGCTTCCAGAGAAAAACAAACTACAGTGGCGCCTCACGAAACAGAATTAATTTGTTCCAGAGGCAGTTTCTTTACGTGAAACTTTCTTTATGTGAAGTGGGTTTTCCTATAGGAAATAATGGAAACTCAGATGATTGCTTCCACAACCCCAAAAATATTCATATAAAAATATTAACTGGATGTAAAAATGATGTCAGAACACTGGGATTGAATTCAAAACATGCATTCAATGTGTATGATCTTATGAAGTCTACTTAGGCTGCAGTCCTAAAGACACTTTCCTGAGAGAAATTCCCATTTAACACAATGGGGCTTACCTCCAGGTAGACATGGTTAGGAGGCTGCAATCCAAGACACCTTCCAAGTGTCTCCCCACTTTCTCCTTCTCTCCATCCTGAGCCTCTCTCTCCCCTGCTCCCTTCTGCCTGGCCCTGGGCTGCTTCCCTCTTCTCCACGGCTCTTCTCTCCCTCTGCCCAGCGGACACCCGGCCACAGGAGGAACAGCGCAGAAGTGTTGCTTTCGCTATGGGCAGGTGTGCTAGGAAGCCCTGACACTTTTTAAACAGGTTGCCGGCCAGCGTGTCTGCCCCAACTGCCAACGAATGTTTTCTTTACCTGAAGCACTTTCTTTACGTGAAGCAGAATCCTAGAGAAATTTTTGTTTGTTACGTGAAACTTACTTTACATGAGGCGTTCTTTACGTGAGGCGCCACTGTACAGTCAAAAACAAATGTATTAGAAAATAAATTTGGGTGCCTCAATCCCTGCTTATGCAGGGCTGTCTTTCCATTGGTCTCCTTTCAGTCTACGACTGTTCCCACGGAGCATTCAGGAGTCTGGTCTGTTAAGGGTACCACTAACAGCTCTCAGACTCCTGAACAACCCCAAGAACTCACTGAGGAATAGAAGTGCCATGAAAGGGATTAAAGCTGTAGCGGAAATGCAGCCCAGTCTTCTCAGCCCAGAACTACCAGGCCCCAGTAGTAACTGGTCAGCCATGCAGTTCAGATGACCTCTATTCCTGTCTTAGGATGCACAGAAAGGGGCCTGGTCTATTCAGACCTGCAACAGGGAGACCAGCTTGACAGGAAGCACCTAGGACCGGATCAAATTCCCATCTCAAGAAGGCCTCTCTTCCAGTCCTCCATGATGTCATCACCATCTGGAAGTGGTGTTGGGAATCTGCTCTGGGGAAGCGATGGCAGTGGAGGAAGGGCTTGAGCAGGATAGGGACTCCTCGGAGGCGGTGCTGACCCAGGCCCAGCTCATTGCAGCCTTGAGCAGGTGGGGAAGGACAGGATGCCAGGGTCTCTATTGGGGGTAGGATAGCAGCCGGAGCATAATCTCCTGTAGTTTACTCTCTTAATTGGCTAGCTTCTTTTTGGTGTACAGAGCTGCAGCGTTAATGGATCCTTTTTGATGAGATTAATAAGAACAAAAGAAGAGACTCCACTGGATTAGGCCAAAGGCCTATCTAGTCCAGCTTCCTGTATCACACAGTGGCCCACCAGATGCCTCAGGGAGCTCTTTCTGTGTCAGTTTGGACGCCATGTTAAACACTGATATGATCTGTGTCTGTATGTTAGTTTATGCTCCCCTCTCTTCCGTGTAGTTCCCAAACCACACCTGGACTCCTTTGTGTTCCTGTGGGTGAAGGAGAAGCAAGAGAACATCCTGGTGGAGCCATAGATGATGAGCAGAGGTAAGAAGCTGGACCGGCTGGAGATATTTCATGCAGAAAACCACCTGCTTTGGGCTTCACCCTTTTCACCTTTTTGATCATCAGTTTTCAACCAGTTTAGTGTGAATGATTTGCAGGTTTTCTGGAGGAACACCTAGCAGTAGGGCCACTGAATAGGGAACATGAGCCACCCACCTGCAGTGCAGGGTGCCTTGTCAGTGGCCAAACACCAATGGTGTGCAGTGACCATTTTGAGCACCTGGTCAGTGAAATGAAAAAGTTTGAAAACTGATATTTTAGGCTGCAGTCTGCCCACACTTACCTGGGAGCAAGAATTATTGTCTATAATGGAATTTACTTCTGAGCATCCATTCATAGGATTCTGCTGTTAGATGGCAGGTGAATGCCAGCTTTGATTCCATGTGGCTTTTGCAAAGGGATCTGAATCTGGTCATGTTGTATGACGGGCTTTCATTCAGATTTTTGAGAGGTTGAATCGGACTTTTTGAGAGATTTGGAGAGTTTGTAGATGTTATAGGGTTATGGAACAAGCTATCTTGTGTGGTGTGTGTGTCAGTGTGGGTGGAGGCCAATGAATTTTTGAAAAATTCCCAGTTACAAACATGAATTTGGATTCTGGGGCTTGAACTAAACTAGGGTGCCTGGGACGCCCCATTGCTTCATCTCCAGAGTGAGATCTGGTTGGAATCAGCAGTGATCATCATGTCCCGATAAAGCCTTAAAGGCACATCCCTAGAAAATGTGGGGAGGCATTGCCAAGAAGTCCTGGGAAACATGGCACCTGCTGACCACCTTCACCAACTGCTGCCCACTCACTCACCAGCTGGCCATGCCACCCTCCCTATCTCTTCCTCACTTGCCTTCTCTTCCTTCCCACCAGCAAAGGGACTGAGGAGTTGAAGGGCTGGAGGTGGACAAGGTCAGGTGCTGCTGCCACTGTGGTTGTCCTTCTGTCCATTTTCCCTCAGGTATGAAGGAGAGCAGGGCAGCGAAGCCCCTTGCCTTGTTCTCCTGCCTTCTTCTGGCTCCTCTGTTTTGTTTGTTGTCAGAGAACTGGGAAGGCAATTGGCAGGAAGAGGTCTAAGAGCTGGTGAGAAGGAGGTGGGTGGTGTAGAAGGCATGTGCCCGAACTAGCAATAATTGTGCCACTTCAGACCCTGGTGCAGCCTTGCCTGACCCAACCTTCCTGACGTGGGGTGTGTCTGAAAGAAGTGGCATAAAGAAGTGGGCAGCCCGAACCGGCAGTGGTGGAGGTGGGCATGGAGGGAGGTGCTGGATCCTTTAGGCTTCTGCAAAGGAAATCAAACTCTGTTCCAAGGACAGCAGATTCTGCTACCATGTTTCTGTGTGTCTTTGTGTGTGTGTGTGTGTGTGTGTGTGTGTGTGATAACGCAATGGAAACACAAAACACTTTTTGACATTTCTTATTTTGGTTAAATTTTAAAAAGGGCTTGAGACAATTAGTTATCCGATCTTGCCAACCCCCTTTGAAGAAGTACTAAACCACAAGTCATGATCCACCAATGGGTCCTGAGCCACAGTTTGGGAAATAATGGCACAAATAATAGCATGTCCTTAAACCTTCATTCTTTTGTTTGCCTGGTGCAGCTTCTACCCATTCTGAACCCATTCCCGGTCATTCCCCCAAACACCCTCCACGTCCAGAGGGGCATTTCTGCCTCCATTTCTGCCAGGGGCCACCCCTCGGATGTTCAGCCTCTCCCCGGCTCTGACAGATACTGTGGAACTCATGAGATTCCGGTGGAACTTCTGACACCAACTGTCAGGATTCAGGTCCTCTCAACTCGGCACAGGCACCCAATTGCTGGATTGCCAAAGAGTTGTGAACCAATTTGAAAAATGGACGAGTCCATAATTAGTCTTTATCTCCAGAGATTCAAGGTAACTTCAAATCTTTCTCTATCACTCCATGAGTAGAAAGCAGAGTGTATTGCCATCAGCTTCCAAGTTTTCTGATCCTATGTCGCTAAATTTTCCCAAAGTCTACCCTCTGGACTAACCTCCAATTAAAAATTGAGGGGAAACCTAATTTTTGGAAGAAAGTTCCAAAAAAGTTCCATGTCCTGTCATGGCTTATTAAAAACAATTAAGAAAAGCCTGTTTCCTCCCCCAACCCAGCAGTTTGCAATCCATTTGCTCTGCTGCTTCCCCCCCCCGCTCAGTGATTTTCAACCAGTGTGCCGTGGTGTGGTGCAGGATTTTGGGAAAAGTCATTATTAATAGGAAAATCAGGGAATTTGAACAGCCTGGTGTGCTGTGTCAATGCTAGAAAAAACTTATGGTGTGCCCTGACAATTTCAGTGCCTTGTTAGCATGCCATGAGATGAAAAGGTTGAAAATCAATGCACAACTAGTGGCAAAGCTAAGACATCTATCTGGGATCTGGCAAAGCTAAGACTGCTATCTGGGATCAAAGAGGATTTTGTAGCCATCCAGCCCTCCCTCTCCTCCCTAACAACAAAATCAAATTTTATTATGCAGATAAGTACACAATTGGCCTTAATGGCCACTGCTTATTCTCTGGTTATCCTCTCTGCTAAATATCAGAGTAGAACAACTTAAAAGTGCCTCTTCACACAGTTAGCAGGGGTAACAGCAGTGCTTTTTTTCTTGGGTCATCCCCATATAACTAAAGCTACAATCCAGAGTAACTATAGGACCTTTTACACCAACGTAGTTACGGTGCCACCTATGGGAAACATATGGGAAATGCTTAGAGCAATGTAGAGTCTCTTATGTCTTCCCCTAGTCACTCTGGATTGTAGGGTAATTATTATTTAGCCATTGAAGGGGGAAGGTGGAAAAAGGTGCTGGTACTAAGTAGCAGAGAGTACCCCCAGGAAAAAAAGCCCTGGGATAACAGTATCATTATACATGGAAATGAGAGCTGAATCATATGAACATCTTATTAGTTCCATGTTGTATCTATCTATATAAAATGAAAAGTCCCTGACTGACTCACTGACACACTGACTCATCAATGCCCAGCCAAAACGGCTAGGACTAGAAGCGTGAAATATGGAGAAGGTGTTCCTTCGGTGACGGAGGGAGTTACTTAGAAACAGTTTTTGGAAATCCTTATAAGGCTGAAAAAGGTGCAACGTGTTTTCATCCAATACCTAACATTGAAGACCTGGGCTTTGATACATATGGGGGATGTTGTGCATGGGGGTTGATGTGTGTGGGGGAGGTTGATGCGCAGTGGGGGGATGGCGTACGGAGAATTTTGTTCCCACAATGTGGATATGTTTTTGCTAGTTATAATGTAATTTTGTTGGCTCTCAGAGAAATCAGTCTCATAGTCTGTTTTGAGCTAAGGAAATCCACTTTTTGTTCCATAGGAAGTTGATCTTTTCATTTTTTGGTTTCTTGCCCATTAATTTGAGAGAATACAGATATTCCAGTGCAGCTTTTTTATTATTTTCTGCCTTAAATTACCATTCCAATGATATATAATGTGATGGTGTTATTATTTATACATACATATCCCGTTTTGACATTTGCCAACTTAAGCTTGTTGCCTGGTGCACTTGCTGCCCCCCTGCACCCTCTGGGTACACCACTGATTAAATGACAAGCCTAAAAGCTTAAGCCATAAGCACAGCCTAAAGCAATGGTCTCGTAATTCATCGGTTTTCCCGTTTCCCGTATGGTGATTTATGGAGGCAAACACAAGTCCACTTTGTGTTTCATAACGTATGAAATGTTCCATCTGCACTATGGAACTCCCTCCCCTTGGAATTAAGATCAGCTCCTCATCACTAACCTCCGGTGGGGCCTTTTTTAATTCAAAAAAGTCTTTGAGACTTCCTAAAGACTGCCTTTTAAATCATCTTTTACTTCTTTTTTACTGCTGACTACAAAACATTTTGTTTTAACTGGATTTTATTGTATTCAATTGTATTTTACTATGCATTTTATGGATAAAAGGCCGCCTTATATTCTAATATTCTTATTTGTTCTATTCTTATAACAAATATTTTTACTGCTACTGCAACCAACAACAATTGTGCCAGTAGTGGTGGGTGATTTAGGAACCATCCCTCTGGACTTGGAAAAATACCTACCTTAGTCCCTGCAAAGGACTTGATCTTTAGAAAATGCCAGGCACCTTTGGGTGGGCTGTGTACCAAGCCCTAAAAATAACAGTGTGGATCTCGAGCCAGCTATGGGTTATTTTCTGACCCGAAAGTTTGGTTTTTTCCTTTGGTAATTGGAAACCTACCTAAAATAAAGTGATAAGAGGGAAAGCTTTCTGTAAATACCCCTTTATTTTAGGAAATCAATTTCTTTGCTCTAGGACAGGGGTCTCCAAAGCCTGGCCCAGGGGCCAGATACAGCCCTCGGCAAGCCCCTGTGTGGCCCCCAGCAAGACTTCTCTATGTTGCCCTTGGGCAAGCATCTGTCAGTCTTGAGAGACTCTGGTATCGTGCTCGGCGCTGCATATGCTGCATGCGAAGCACGAAGGCCTGGGTTAGATTGATATGGAGGATCGACTGTTACCCAAGCAGCAAATCCTCCCTCTCCACACCACTGAAATAGTCCAATGGAAAGGCAGAGCCAATACGATTGGTTCCAGCTGCATCGCAGAGCTGGGCTAAGGACAGGAGGTCACCCTGTCTTGTGGGGACCGACCTGGGTCTCGAAACCTGGCCTGCTGGTTAACAGGCACAGTGTCTTAACCACTTGCGCCCTCTATATGTAGATTATGTAAATTTATTCAAATGTGAAATGTAAATTAGTTTTCCAACCCCTGATACCGTATCAGAGAGATGATGTGGTCCTCCTGCCAAAATGTTTGGAGTCCCCTGCTCTAGGAGAAATTCCTAAAGGAAAGGACCATCCCAGGCAGTAAGCCCCAATGGCTATAAGCTTGCTGCCCTTTTGCAACTCCTACTCCCTGCACCCTCCTAGCATGTCCTCGGAGGTTCCCTTTCTACTCTCTGTGTTATGCACATGCACCCCAGTCAGGTTTGGGACCAGGTTATCTGAGGAACCGCCATTGCCCATATATTCTGACCCGCCTTTGCCTGTATATTCCGGCCTGCCTTCTTAGGTCGTCTGAAAGGAGCTTCCTTCAAGTGCCACCATTCTCCCAGGAAAGGGGAATGGTGGCAAGGGGTGAGTCTACTTGGTGGAGGCACCACTGTTATGGAACCCCCTACTAAAGGAATGAAGATCTACCCCCTTCCTTATGGTGTTCTGGAGAGGGCTGAAAACCTTTTGGTTTTTACTCTTAGACAAATATGGACAAAATGGCTACCCTTCTCTCTCATCTTGCAGACATCCAGGGAGCAGGAGGAAGGAGGCCTTCTGGGGAAGAGACTCTGCCTGAAGCCGGGGGGAGGTATTAGAAAGACCTGCCTCCACCTCGGCTGGGCCCCACCAGTGAGTATTCCCGTACCCCACTTTATGCCAAGCTATGGGACACGCTCAGGTTGTAATGGGAGAGTCTCCTCTCCAGCATCCCCTTAGAATAGAAGGTGAACACTGCCCCAAACACAGAGTTGGCCATGCCCCTGGAGAGCAGTCTGCTCCTCATGTAAAGGAGAGACCTGGATTCCAAGGACTGGAGGGAAACTGAGGGGGGACTTGTGGTTTCAGAAGAGTCTGGCTGGCTGGTGGTGAGTGCCAGGGCAGGACTGTAGGCAATGGAGCTGAGTCTCTTTGAGCAGGGTCTGGCAAAGGCTGTGTTGGCCAAACCCTGCTCAAAGAAACCCAGCAGCATTGCCTGCAGCCCTTCCCTGACACTGACCACCATTCAGCTGATGAGAGCACTTGGGGAGCGTTGTCTCTGTCCATCCCTTACCAGTTCCTCTTCAATTACATGCAGGTCCCCCAGGCAGAAAATCTCAGCGTGCTCTTTCGTCTGCAGAGAAGGGCTGGCTTCTCCTCCACAAGGGCAGAGGCCAGGTGGATGGCCCT
The DNA here is from genome assembly GCA_030015325.1 of Cryptoblepharus egeriae. NCBI lineage: Eukaryota > Metazoa > Chordata > Lepidosauria > Squamata > Scincidae > Cryptoblepharus > Cryptoblepharus egeriae. The sequence continues at coordinate 91,994,228 of JAREYC010000003.1, read as the reverse complement.
GGAGCAGCGTAGGAAAGCTCCAAAAGTGAGTATGAAAAAAACACCTAACTCTTGTGCACACGTAGATAACTTCCACACAGATACACAGTGCCAGACTCACACACGCACTTAAATACATTTATTTACTTACCGTATTTCCCGGACCATGAGACGCACCGGACCATGAGACGCACCAAAGTTTAGAGGAGCAAAACAAGAAAAAAATATTCTGAACCAAATGGTGTACTAATATATTTAATAAAATATAGCAGAATAATATTTTAACCATGTAAAGTCTACAGTGGTAATAAGAACCATTATCACTTTCTTTAACAACTGAGGAAAGACTTTAAGCTTCAAGCACTCTTTTAATTTTCTGGTAACCCCAAAAACTCATCATCTCTAGTGTCAGTGATTTGTGACTTTTGCACAAATCTCATTGCAAATGATCAGACAACAACATTTTGCACAAATCTCATTGCAAATAGTCCAGGAAGGCAGGTAAGTTGGGGGGGGTTCTTTTGGGGCGTAGGTAGGGAAATGTGAGGGGATCTAGATAGATAGAGAAGAGTGAGGGAGGCACAGGCATGGAGCAGGAGGGACCAGGTCTTGTGCATGTCTACTTTGGAGCAAGTCTCCAAGCCAGGGAAGGCTGGTTAGGATTGCAGCTGTGCCAGGGTGACCAGATGCCAAACCCAAAATTCCTGAACCCCAAGACCAAAATTCCTGAACCCCAGGGCAAAATTCCTACTTGCTTAAAAAATTGTCAAAAAATGTATTTTTTGTTTTTATATTTTTGATTTTTACTTTTTTGGCCATAACTTTTGATAGGAAGGAGATATCTGAAAACTGATTGTTGCATTGGATTCTGCTTTTCAATACGAATCCAACGACATATGACATGATGGGGTAAGGTGCTCCAGGATTGGCCCTATCACTCTATCAGACGCACAGACATTTTCCCCCTCTTTGAGAAGAAAAAAAAGTGCGTCTTATAAACCGGGAAATACGGTAATTTGATATACAGTGGTACCTCGCTTAATAAGCATTTCACATAAGAAGCAAAAATTTCCAAGAAATATTGCTCCACGTAACAAGTTGCGCTTCACTTAACAAGGAAGTGCGCTATGGACACACATGCTATGCAGCCCTGACGCTCCACATGGAGGCTCTTTAAAAGGGCTGCCGGCCAGCGCTGCTGCGTCTAACTGCCCCCAACTTGGGACAGTTGCCTGAGCGCCATGTGGAGGTGCCAAAGGCAGCTGCCCCTAACTTGGGGTGCCCCCAAATGCCACCTTGAACCTCCAGCACCAGCCCAGGTAAGCCTCCCCAGTAAGTGTCTTTGATTGCAGTCTACTCAGAAGTAAGCCCCACTGGGCTTACTCCCAGAAAAGTGTATTTGATTGCAGCCTCTTAACCATGTCTACCCAGAAGTTACTCCCAGGAAAGTATCTTTAGGATTGCAGCCTTAAGTAGACTTCATAGGATCATGGACATTGAATGCATGTTTTGAATTCAATTCCAGTGTTTTGTCATCATTTTTATATACAGTTAATATTTTTATATGGATATTGTGGGGGTTGTGAAACCGATCGTCTGAGTTTCTGTTATTTCCTATGGAAAAATCTGCTTCACTTAAAGAATGTATCACTTAAAGAGCATGCCCCCGGAACGAATTAAGTTCTTTATGTGAGGCACCACTGTATTTGGGCTGTGAAGTCTTCTTTGACCCCTGAAAATTGATAGGTGCCTTAGCTGTACCACTAGGTAGGGAAGGCAGCAAAAGGAAATGGGTGGCAAGCTGGTGAGGGGGGAAGGTGGTTTTCTCCCAGTTTTCTTGTTTGTAAGCATGGGTATGATGGCACTTCCGGATGTGGCAACATTTTGAGCTTTGCACCGGGCTACATGATTATTACCAATGCCATTATTAGCAATGCCACTGCCACTGATTAGCAATGCCATTAGCAAACCCACCAGGAGACTTTAACTGACCCATAACATCCCTTTTTTTGGTCACCATTTGCTAATGGAATTTATCATTTAGCTATTTCAATGTGGTATTGTTTTTTGTGACCACATTTTTTTCTTTTCCAAGATCCATGTGCAGAGGAGCAACTGGAGAATAGAAGTCACTGACCTGATCGGTGATGGCCATGTGGGAGCAAGGCGCTGTGCTCAGCCGGGGGGAGGAATTCATAAAACCTGCCTCCACCTCGGCTGGGCCCCACCAGTGAGTATGCTCATGCCCCACTTTATGGGAATGTATAGGAACCACTCAGGATGTAATGTGAGTGTCTCCTCTCCAGTGTCCCCATAGGATGGAAGGTGAATGCTGTCCCAAACCTGGAGTTGGCCATGCCCCAGTAGAGCAGTCTGCCCCTTTTGTAAAGGACAGCTGGGATCCAAGTACTGGGGGAACTGATGGGGGACTTGTGGATTCAGCAGAGTCTGGCTGGCTGGTAGTCAGTGCCAGGGAAGGACTGCAGGCTGGGTCTCTTTGAGCAGGGTCTGGCAAGGGCTGTGTTGGCCAAACCCTGCTCAAAGAAACCATGCAGCGTTGCCTGCAGCCCTTCCCTGGCACTGACCACCATTCAACTGTTGGGCACACCTGGGAAGAGTTGCCTCTGTCCGTCCCTGACCAGTTCCTCTTCCGTTACACACAGGTCCCACAGGCCGAAGATCTGAAGCAGCTCTTCAGACTGCAGAGGAGGGCTGACTTCACCGCCAGAAGAGCTGAGGCCCGGTGGATGGTCCAGGAGCAGCGGAGGAAAGCTGCACAGGTGGGGAAGAGAAAACACCTCAGTCACGTGCATACACATGCCTGCACAGACACACTCACGCACACGCTTGTACACACAGAGTGCACTAAGAAGAAATCTGGATGGTATTTTTGAAAACAGAAACTGAATATATGTCTCTTCCTATTCCAGGTGGACATACAGTTGGACAGCATGTGCTGAGGATCCTCAGAACTGCCTTTGAGGAAGTTTGGGTTTGTCTTGAGCATCAGTTGGATTGGATGGAAGCTAAGCCAGCCTTTGTACACTGCTCTGAAGGAGAACGCATGGAAGAAGGATACGCTTCTGAAGCACGGGAAGATCTGGCAGCTCTCAGAATGGGTTATGAAGAAGCGGGAGCGGATTCTGTTGAAGCTGAGGCAGAAGAAAGGAAAGAATATTAATTAAAAGAGCTACAGCAGGTGAACTTACAAACATTTTCATACTTCAGTATGAAGTAGCACTATAAGGACAGTCATGAGAGCTCATTCTTGGCTTTCTCTCAAGGACCCTTGTTTGCCACAGGACATCCCCGTTCTCTTCTGGACCAAGGCTGAGAGTGGAAATGTAGCTACAGCACTCAGTGCCTTACTAGATACTTTGGAACTTCATTACTTTGGTACTTTCATTTCAATTTATTTATTTAAAAAATTTATATCCTGCCTTTCTTGGGCCGGAGACCGACTCAAGGCGGCTCACAGGAAAACATAATTAAAAACATTAAATAAGACAATTCAGTTAAAAGCAACTGAAAACATACAAGCTAAAAACAATACTAGAGAATTTGGAACTTCATTACCTTGGTACATGTAGCAGCATTCCAATTTCTCCCCTACATTTCACTGTTTATGTGAAACTAGAATATTAAATTGCAATGTTCCTACATGAAGTGGTAGCTAATGACTGACTGTCGATGCCAGCCTCAGACAGGACAGGCAACAACCTTGAAAGCCTCTCCGGAGACACCATGCTTGAATGTACCTCTAGTCATGTTGGAAAAGAGGGCGTTCAGATCGGTAATGCTTGTTGGAAATGCTAGTGATAAAACCTTAGGGATTGGACATGATTCCTTGAACACTCCCTCAAAATGTGATCTGGGTTCAAGGTGTGCATCAACTGTAGAATGCCTACCTTTCTATATAACACCTATCTTCTTCCTATATAACACCTTGTTATATAACCCCTATAGAGGTGATGTAATTGATTTCATTAAAATGAAATAAAGGCAACTGATTCATATTATCCACTGAAGGGTTCCCCCCACAACTACAATAGGTTTTCTTTATGTTTTTATGGACAGGTTCCAATGTTGGAGCAGGTTCCTTCCACGTATTCCCTTTTTGTGCCCCCAACAGCCCCCAACAACCCTGTGGGGCAGGTACTGTAATGGCTCTATGGCAGCTCGTACACCTCTTCCCTCCCAGGTGGTATCCTTCATGGCGTGGTCTTCTTCACGTCTGGTATCGGGAAATGCCTTCCAAGCTTCCAGCAGAGGTTTTCAGGTCAGCCAACGGCGACAACTTCTGGCTGTGATGACTCATGACAGTTTTTATGTGGTAGTTTGTCAGTGTGCAAGTTATCTCTGTGTGTATGCACGTGTGTGCACAAGAATGAGGTTTTTTCTTCCTCCTAAGTGTTCCACCTCAGTTCCTGGGCCATCCACTGGGCCTCTTGCCTTCTTGCTGATAAGTTGGCCCTCCTCTGCATTCTGAACAGGGCTTTGTTGTTGTTGGGCTTTGTTGTTTCTTGAGGAGAAGTTGACCCTCCTCTGCACCCTGAACAGCTGTCTTAGATCTTTGGTCTGGGGAATCTGCATGTGATAGAAGAGGAACCTATGGAGATTCCCTCCTCCGTTCCTTGGCCATCCACTGGGCTTTGTTGTTTCTTGAGGAGAAGTTGACCCTCCTCTGCACCCTGAACAGCTGTCTTAGATCTTTAGTCTGGGGGATCTGCATGTGATGGAAGAGGAACCTATGGAGCTTTCCTCCTCTGTTCCTAGGCCATCCACTGGGCCTCTTCCCCTCTTGCTGAGAAGTTGGCCCTCCTCTGCATTCTGAACAGGGTGTTCAGTTCTTCGGCTTGAGGGACCTGCATGTGATGGAAGAGGAACCTATGGAGCTTTCCTCCTCAGTTCCTCTGCCATCCACTGGGCCTCTTCCCCTCTTGCTGAGAAGTTGGCCCTCCTCTGCATTCTGAACAGGGCGTTCAGTTCTTCGGCCTGGGGGACCTGCATGTTTATGGAAGAGGAACCTATGGAGCTTTCCTCCTCTGTTCCTAGGCCATCCACTGGGCCTCTTCCCCTCTTGCTGAGAAGTTGGCCCTCCTCTGCATTCTGAACAGGGTGTTCAGTTCTTCGGCTTGAGGGACCTGCATGTGATGGAAGAGGAACCTATGGAGCTTTCCTCCTCAGTTCCTCTGCCATCCACTGGGCCTCTTCCCCTCTTGCTGAGTTGGCCCTCCTCTGCATTCGGAACAGGGCGTTCAGTTCTTCAGCCTGGGGGACCTGCATGTTGATGGAAGAGGAACCTATGGAGATTTCCTCCTCTGTTCCTGGGCCATCCACTGGGCCTCTTCCCTTCTTGCTGAGAAATTGGCCCTCCTCTGCATTCTGAACAGGGTGTTCAGTTCTTCAGCCTGGGGGACCTGTGTGTGATGGAAGAGGAACCTGTGGAGCTTTTCTCTTCTGTTCCTGTGCCATCCACCGGGCCTCGGGCTTCTTGCTGAGAATTCACATGTTCTCTGGATACTGAACAGTGTTTTCAGGTTTTTTGGCGTGTGGAACCTGAGTGTGATGGAAGTGGAAATGGTCAAGGAGGGACTGAGGCAGTGCTCAGCCAGTGCCCCCAATAGCTGAATGGTGGTCAGTGGCAGGGAAGGGCTGCAGGCAGCCCCTGATTAGCCATCTTCAGCCAACAGGCCATGCTTGCTGGATGCCTTCCGCTCCATCAGTGGAGCTCCAGGGTGCACCAGTGTGCCTTCTGCTCCATCACTCTCCAGGGTGGATCCTGCTCCATCACAGCAATTCAACCTTTTTCTGATGAAGGTGATTTAAAAAGAAAGAAATGTGAATCCTAACCCTCTGCCATTTGGCACGTCGGGCAGTTTAGAAGAGGTATTTACTCCCAAACCTCCTAGTCTCACTGGAATATCACATTCTTTTCTCCTTGCAGAGAGTATCTTAGAAACTACCAGGCAATATTTAGTACAGTCTACATTTTCTGATTCTCTTCAGTTGCCATGTAAAATGAAACACAAATACAAGTCAGAACAAAAGCCAGAAATTTCTAATAACACAAGTTGAGCCAAAGGATAGTGGTTTGGTTATCTTTTTTCTGAAACTATCCACAACTGATAAAATCAACTCAAAGGGTTCCTGTATTCCTCAAGTTCAGAAAGTTCTGGTGGTGAAGGATTTAGCCACTGGTGGAGCTTCCAGTGTTGCCCAGAGTACGCCCGACTGCTGGGAATGTCATTTCCACAGCTGTCTCTTTTGAGCCTCCTTCCATGTACCCCTTTTGTGTCCTCACAACAGTCCCTGATTAGCCATCTTCAGCCACCCTCCACTCAGCCAATGGGGTGACAGATGTAGCTGTGGTTGGGGTGGGTCTTCTTTGGATAATATGGATCAGCTGCATATAGTTCATTTCAATGAAATGAAAAGCCTCTTCCAAAGTATCTAGTAATGAACAAGAACAGATCTGAGTATTGAAGCCACATTTCCACTTTCAGCCTTGGTCCAGTGGTTATTATAGTGCTACTTCATGGTAAAGTATGAAAATGTTTGTGAGATAATCTGCTGTAGTTCCTTTAATTAAATGGGGAAAGTGCCGTGGCTGGGAGTTGGATGACGTGTTAGAGAGGCCTTTCCGCGAAGGTGTCTGTGTGTGGGGTGGGGGGGTGCTGCCATAGAGGCGCTTTACTACCAGAGCAAGAAGCGAATCCATGAGGTCCAGTCCTGTATGGGCCGCCTAGAGACTTCAGACAAGCAATCCACTTGGATTTCAGACAAGCAATCCAAGCAGTCCACTTGGTAGAAAATGAAATTCAGGCATGGAAAGACAGGATCTTCAGCAACCTAGAATGGCTGGAAATCTTTTGCAACAGGGAACCTCCCCGCAAATGGCAGAATGCTAAACTTTGTGTTGATCAGCTGAAGTATGACATTCAGCATCTGCAGGCGGCACTGAGGAACTTCCAGCATAGACGGTATACACGGGATCAGCAAGAGAGAGAGCGGGAACAGCGTCTGGCTCAGACGTTCACCACTAATGATTCTGACACAACCATCCCGATTGATGCAACATTTCAGTATAACGAATCCCTTCAAAATGCACATCGTGGCATGGATGATTGTATTGGCAGCGGAACCAGCATCCTACAGGACCCGAGGATCAGAGAATGACATTAAAGGGCACCCACAAGAATATCCTGGATGTTGCCAATCAGGTGGGCTTCTCCAACACCATCATGTGTCTCACTGAGAAATGTGCCTTCCTGGATAAATACTTCATGAAGCTTGTGACGGGTGTTATGATGGTTCTCTTGGTGCAGTACCTGACATGAGTGGCCAGAAAACCTTCATAGTGGACTACGATGGACTGACTTTCTGAATAGACCTCCGACTGAACTGTGAACCTCTTGCCTTCTGGACTCGTCATGTTCTTTGTGTGGCTGATCTAATGCTCCTGTGTGGAGGCAAATGTGAGCCTCCAAACGAAGTGGGAGAAAACAGCTGTATGGACTATTCTGTTGACTTTGCCTACAGAAGGGGCAGGGAGACTGACTGTTCAGCTGATGCATACAACTGTTCAGAGTAAATAGACCTTCCCATGTACTGAACAGTCTTTCCTGGTTAGGTGAGGATAGTGTGCCTGCTTCTTCTGTACAATGAGCTGATCATCAAGGCTGGATTAACTAATGTGGAGGAGTAGGCCTTTAATTAATGCTCTTTTTAAAGTTTGTTTTCAGTTTTCTGGATTTGTTTCTCCATTGACTCTGTCCTTGGTTTGAAATTTTTTAAAAAAGTTTTCCTCTGATGTTATTCTGTTGGTTTACCTGTTTTATTATTGCGACTATTTTCCACTGCATTTATTCTGTATGAATGTATTTATCACCTTAGGGAAGTGTGGCTCACTGACAGGAGTGCATCATTGTTGGATCTTGCAACATCTCATAAGATTTACAGTATAACGAATCCCTTCAAAATGCACATCGTGGCATGGATGATTGTATTGGCAGCGGAACCAGCATCCTGCAGGACCTGAGGGATCAGAGAATGACATTAAAGGGCACCCACAAGAAGATCCTGGATGTTGCCAATCAGGTGGGCTTCTCCAACACCGTCATGTGTCTCATTGAGAAATGTGCCTTCCAGGATATGTGCCTTCATGATGCTTGTGACTGGTGTTGTGATGCTTCTCATGGTGCAGTACCCGACAGGAGTGGCCAGAAAACCTTCATAGTGGACTACGACGGACTGAATTTCTGCATAGACCTCCGACTGAACTGTGAACTTCTTGCCTTCTGGACTCGTCATGTTCTTTGTGTGGCTGATATAATGCTCCTGTGTGGAGGCAAATGAGCCATGACACAGGTGCTGAATGGTGCATAGTAATGCTTGGATTTAATGTCTTACAATCACCTGGTGGTCATAATGCCAGCATGACACTTAGGTTTAGTGGACTGCTTGGGACCTGTTGACTGTGTGGTGTTCACATTGTTGCACAAACCCATGTGCAACCCCTGTGTAATCACTGGAAATGTGAACCCCATCTGACTGGACCTCTGTGTTTCTAAGATCCAAGCTACATAAACCCAGGACGAAGTGGGAGAAAATGGCTGTATTGACTATTCTGTTGACTTTGCCTACAGGAGGGGCAGGGAGACTGACTGTTCAGCTGATGCATACAACTGTTCAGAGTAAACAGACCTTCCCATGTACTGAGCAGTCTTTCCTGGTTAGGTGAGGATAGTGTGCCTGCTTCTTATGTACGATGAGCTGATCATCAAAGCTGGATTAACTAACGTGGAGGAGTAGGCTTTAAATTAATGCTCTTTTTAAAGTTTCTTTTCAATTTTCTGGATTTGTTTCTCCATTGACTCTGTCCTTAGTTGGAAATTTTTAAAAAAAGTTTTCCTCTGATGTTATTCTTTTGGTTTACCTGTTTTATTATTGCGACTGTTTTCCACTGCATTTATCCTGTATGAATGTATTTTTCGCCTTAGGGATGTGTGGCTCACCCACAGGAGTGCATCCCTCTTGGATCTTACAACATCTCATAAGATTTGGGTGCTGATCTTTAATCTCATGAGATTCCATGAGATCCAAGATGGCAGTGCCCAGTTCAGGTAAGAAGAGTTGGCTATGGGAGTGTCCTCATCCAGGGGTTTGGGAAGCACTGCTCTAATGCATTAATAACTCATATCCTAAAGGTCATGATCCCTTTGGCAAATACTACCCCCAGTCTTCCCATTTCTCTATTCAAGTTAACATCACCACCACCAGGTATTCTGTTTGGGGGTTTAAAGAAATACATTTAGCAACAATAAGAGTCAAATGAGAGGGAAAAAGATATATCCTATGGTGGTTTATCTCATATAAAACTGACTCACTCACTCATCAGCACCCAGCCAAAACTGCTGGACCTAGTAGCATGTAATTTGGAGTGGGCATACCTTCTTTGATGGAGGCACCAACTAAGAACTGGTTTTTGGAAATTTAAATGGGAAGGGGGTGAAAAGGGGTATAATGCATTTTCCTCCCTATATGTTGAAAAATCGCTGACTGATCAATGCTCTGCCCCAACCTCAGCACCTAGAAGCATGAAATTTGGAGAGGGTGATCCTTCTGTGACGTGATCACCCACTATGAATGGAGTTTTAGAAATGTAATCCTTAAGGGGGGGAAAAGGAGTACAACGTGTTTTCATCCAGTACTTAACACTGAATAATAATAAAGCCCAACCCCAAATGCTGCACTTACCTGGTAGTGATGTGGTTTAAAAAGAAAATGAAATAACTCATAATTAATGGATCCCTGTCCCAAAGGATTTCTAATCTAAAAAGTTGGAAAAGGACAACAACAGAAGCCACTATAAAAGGTATTGCAGGGATGAGAAGGAAGTTATTCTTCCCCTGCTAAAGAGAAACAGGAGCACCCACTTGAAAGAGAGCGTCTTCCCCCTTTAAGGGGACTGTTAAGGGTTATAATGTTACGTAATGATATCTTGTGAGGTTTGTGTGTGTTGGTGAGGAGGGTGGAGGCTGGGGAGGCAATGAATTTTTGAAAAATTCTCCGTTACAAACATGCAACCCAATCATTTGGATTTTGGAGCGTAGGCCGGACTGGGCTATTTGGGATGCCCATTGCTCAGTTCCAGAGACCTGGGTGGAATCAGCATCAGATCTGGGTGGAATCAGCAGTGATCACCATCCTGATAGAGCCCCAAATGCACAGGAGAATGTGAGGAGGAATGCCAAGAAGTCCTCACAAAATGTGGCACCTGTTGATCACCTCCACCAGCTGGTGTCCACTCACTCACCTGCCAGCCATGCCACCTTCTCTATCCTGGGTGGGAAAGCAAGCGTGCGCACAAACTAACAAGAGGGGCAGAAAACAACTGCACTGTTTTGGATGCTGGTGCAACGTGGTCTGACCTTCCTGACTTGGCATGTGTTGGAGTCGGCAGCCCAAACTGCTGGTTGTGCAAGAGGGCATGGAGGCAGGAGACTGTGAGCCAACAACAGGTCCTGACCCCCAGTTTTTGGGAACCACTGACACAGATCACACCATGTCCCCAAATTTTCATGCATTTTACACCATGTCCCCAAAGTTTGCCCATTCTGAACTAAAGTTCCAAGTTGTTCTAACATTTTTCTAAACCTCTGGATATGTTTCTGACAACAGTTTTCATTCCCTTGTGTTACATCATCCAACGTAAAATGCCAAGGTATTTCTAGCCTCTGTCTGGCTGGACTTTCTCATTTGGCCATTTGGCATTTCAGTGCCATCTTCTCCTGTGATTCTACCTCTCTCCAAAGCTAGTGTGGCACACGCAGGGCCCCCATAAAGCTGGAATTGGCTGGATTTGTCTGGCTTTTACGTATTGGACTGGACTGGTCCTGTCCAATAGGGCCATGTCTGACCAATTCTGGTTGGTGGGAGGTCAGTGGGGGCAGTTGGGGGCACGTATGAGCAGTAGTCGCAGCACAGTGGCTAAGTCCCATTGGCTGTGGCATCCATGTTTTTTAAAATGAGCACGCAGCTTGGGGCTGCAAAGCACATGCGCTCCAGAACCACCACTTCCCAGTCCGGCCAAATGCCCCCATCAGCCTCCACCGAACACCCTCCAGCCAAGGTAAGCCCTATCCACCATGTCTACTCAGAAGGAAATGTCCAGGGAAATGTCTTTGGACAACGCTGGCTCTAATGGCTTAGAAACGGGGATGAGCACTGCACCCTACAGTCGGTCACAACTAGCAGTATACCCTGCAGGAGACACACCTTGACCTTTTTATTCCAACAGTATTGGTCAATGACTGCAATCCTAACTTCTAGTTAGGCCAGCAAAAGTCCCGGCACAAGTCCCGTGCTGGCTTGGAGGTGTCACAAAAGTGCCATCAGACGCTTCTGTGACACTCCTGGGAGGCTCCTGGGACATGCACTGGCCTCCCTGCAAACGGATAGGATTGCACCCTCAATTTCTGTTTCTGATTGTCCATCCTTCACTCAAACCAAATGGTCCATTTTTTGGTGATTTTTGGCCATCTGGTAACCCGGCCTTATTTAATTTAATTCAGCTGATAATGGAATTATGGCAGTGAGGCTTCCTAAGTTGGAGAGGCGACAGGAGGGAGGGGAGCCCAGGAAGGAAAGAGGTGAGGAGGAAAGGGGATCTGCTCTCCAGTGCCTGATCTGCAGGTAGGCTGGAAGGGGCTCCAGAGCCTCTCCTCAAGCAATGCATGCAGCCCCCTTTTGCAAGGGAGAGTGGATGGGAAAGCATGAATTGGAGGAGCGCAGAAGAAGACACTATCCAAGTGCTGCTGGCTGGCTGCAGCTGGGGGGGGGGGGCTTTGCAGCAAGGCGAGCACACATGGAGCTCACCCAATGCCCACAGCCATCTGGGGCTGGAGGGAGGCGTTTTTGGGGTGCAATAAAAAGTGTGTCTCTTCTTTGTTAAGAGAAACTGTGCTTTAAGAATTGAGAGAATAGAAATATTCAGCTGCAGCTGGTTTCATTGCATTCTGTCTTAAATTGCCTTTCCAGTTGTATATACAGTGGCGCTTCACGTAACAAATTTAATTCATTCTGGAGGCATGTTTGTTATGTGAAACGTTCTTTATGTGAAGCAGATTTTTCCATAGGAAATAATGGAAACTCAGACGATTGGTTCCACAACCCAAAAAATATTCATATAAAAATATGAACTGGATGTAAAAATGATGACAAAACACTGGAATTGAATTCAAAACATGCATTCAATGAGCATGATCCTATGAAGTCTACTTAGGCTGTAATCCTACAGACAGTTTCCTGGGAGTAAGCCCCATTTAACATTTAGGCTTACTTCTGGGTAGACATGATTAGGAGGCTGCAATCAAACACACTTTCCTGTGTAATCCAGGACATTGTGAGGCGCTTGTTACATGAGGCGCCACTGTACTGTGATGGTGCGATTATTCATACATATCCTAGATTAACATTTGTGGCCACTAGTGTCAAGCTCGGCTTGGTGCCAACCTGATGTTTGTTGTCTGGTGCATCTCCTGCATTCTGTCACGTGGACTGAGGTCAGCCTAAGCTTTACTCAGAACCAGCAGAGACACCACAGGTGAGAAGCAAACATCACTGGACGCAGGTGAGTAAACTGAGCCAACACCGAGGCCTCTGATAGATCAACTATAGTCAGTAGGACAAAGCCAAGCCAAAATCACATCTACAAGCCAAGAGGTCATACATATACAAGTCAAGTCAGAGTCCATGACAGAGCAGGGTGACCAGATGCCAAACCCAAAATTCCTGAACCCCAAGGCCAAAATTCCTAACCACTGGAAAAAAATTGCCAAAAAATTTATTTTTTTGTTTTTGTTTTTCGGTTTTTTGACCATAACGTTTGATAGGAAGGGGAGATCTCAAAACAGATTTTTGTGTTGGATTCTGCTCTTCAATACGAATCCAAGGACATTTGGCATGATGGGGTACTGTGCACTATCACGAAGTTTCAAAATGAAGCCAAAATGTAGGACAATGATGCCAAAATGTAGGACACCCGGACAGGAGGCTAAAAATTCGGACAAATCCGGGTTTTTCCGGTCATCTGGTCACCCTGATGACAGAGTCCAAAAGCTTCCAGAGTCGAGGGAGTCCAGTCCCAGGTCAGAAGTCAATAGTCAATCCAGCAGAACTTCGTCACAAACTCCTTCCTACAACCCAATGATTAGAGTGGGCAGCAAACATATTTAGGGATCCATAGTGTCCATGCAACCAGTCGGTATCCACCAACACAGGTGGCTGTAGTTGCCTGATGAGGCTGCCTACCTGCTGCTTGGTATGTGAGCTCACAGGTGCAAGATTGTTATCACAGACCTTACTGCAAATGTCCTTGGTGGCAAGCACAAAGCTGTGGGGAACCACTTCTGGGCCTTGCATGCCCTGGCACATTCCCCTGGCTATGCCACTGATGAAATTACAATATCATACTCAGCATAAATACAGTGGCCTCAGGTTTGGTGACAACCCGATGAACTCTAAGTTGTATGTCTCTTACTCTTCATAGATTGCAATTCATAAAGCAGTGTTTGAAAAAAGTGTTCCAGATCTGTTAAAATACTTGTCCCCAAATGTGGACTCTGCGTTCTCCATTTACAAACTATAGGGGCAGCATCCCCGTATGAGAACAGTGAATGAATGCTGATCTATTTATTTGTAATAAATAAAATACCAAACAAATACAAGACAAATATGATGTTGTGGCTCACATCAGGCAGACAACGATTCCTACCTCTCACGCATACTGACATCAAATGATAACAGAGGCATAGGTGTCGTTTGGTATAGGTGTCTTTCCTCTGTGTGGAAATGAAACTGTGGAACTCCTTGCAACATGATATTGTGTCCTTTGTGTTATTGGTGGGAAAAGCCTGAAGACACTTTGAACAGTTTGGCAGCAATACTGAACACACTGTCCTGTGAGTAAGTCCCATTGAAGAATGGGACTGACTTCTTACTAAGTGAACATGCTGTTTGAAGGATGTGGCAAGGAGTTCCACAGATCCATTTCCACACAGACTTGGACAGGCTGGGTTGCTGCTTGGGAAGAGGAAGGGAGGACTTCCAAAATGGAGCACCTTTCTCCTATCCTGAATTGGAGGCAGGCACATGTATCTGGAGGGGGAGTTGCTGAAGGGAGAAAAGCACTCTGTCCATGCTCAGGAGCTCTTCAGTTTGCTGGAAGGAATGTCCATGAGGGTGGGTGTGGGGCAGGGACAGTGATAAATAAGACAGCATTGTAATATCTAGGCACATGGACACAGACTGAAGCCGCAGCCAGTGTGGCCAGGAGGGACCTGCAGAGCCTTGCACAGGAGCACTCTTCAGTCGGCTTAGGGTAAAAACCATCATCACATTAGCAAGGACTAGATATGTGCTGGAGCTGTCCTTTGTACTGGCTCTTTAAAGGTGCTTTGCCTGAAGATATCTGAAGATTGACAGGTCAGTGGTTTGAGACCCAAGTACAGCAAGACAGATTCAGCTCCCATCAATTGCCCACCTCTTGCCAACCTAGCACTTCAAAAGCACACAAGAGCTAGTAGAGAAAGATAGTAGGTCCCACCTCAGTGGGAAGGTGACAGTGTTCTGTGCGTATGGAGCAGTGATGGGCCCAGCCTAGCCCAAGAACCGGTCCCCCGGAAGTGGGAGGGGCCAGGCTGAGTTAGGGGGTGTGGCCGGGGGCAGGGGGCAGGGCCAGGAAGAATTTAAAGGGGAAATATTTTTTAAAATCTAAAAATTTAAAAAAATCTAAGTTTTTGTTAGTGCCCCCCGGCAACCTTAACCACACTTTCCTGGGAGTAAGCTCCATTGACTGTCACGGGACTTACTTCAGAGTAGTCATCCTATGATTGGGCTCTCAGGCTGCAGTGCCAGCCACAGTTTCCTGGGAGTAAGTCCCATTGACTGTCATGGAACTTACTTCTGAGTAGACATGCAGAGGATGGGGCTCTCAGGCTGAAAGCATCCCCTCACTGCTCTGGGAGTAAGCCCCATTGACGATCATGGTGCTTACTTCTGAGTAGACATGCAGAGGACGGGCTGTGACTGTGAGGCTGCAGTCCCAGCCACACTCGCTGGAGCAGCAGGGGCAGCCAGTCAGGCACTTTTAAATTGGCCATCCAGCCCGGCGAGGCGCCCCACAAGCCCCAGCGGCCGCGAACTGCTCCCCTAGTAATCACCCCTCCGCCGTTGCTACCGGATTGCCACCGCCAGGAAAGTTTAACAACCGGTTCTATAGAGTAGGTGCAAACATGTGGTGCCGACCACTGGCATGGAGGCCACATGTCCACAGAGGCGTCTTTGGAAAACACTGACTCTGTGGCTTAAGAAACGGGGAGTAGCAGCACACCCTAGAGCAGTGTTTCTCAAAGTGGGGGTCGGGACCCCTTTGGGGTCGCCTAGAGGTTTCCTGGGGGTCGCCTAAAGACCCCTGGTGCAGGGGGCCAGGTCAGGCTTGCCAGATCTCCTGCTGTAGCTGCGCGCGCACTGGGGCTGACTGACAGCCTCAGGGCCCAATCCTATGCATGCCTACTCTGAAATAAATCCCATTATATTCAGGGGGGCCTTTACTCCCATGTAAATGTGGATAGGATTGCAGCCTCAGGGCCCCATCCTATGCATGCCTACTCTGAAATAAATCCCATTATAGTCAGGAGGGCCTTTATTCCCATGTAAATGTGGAGAGGATTGCAGCCTCAGGGCCCAATCCTATGCATGCCTACTCTGAAATAAATCAATGTGTGTACAGAACACATATTTCATTTGTAACAATGAAAATACATCCTGCATATTGGATATTTACATTACGATTCATAACAGTGGCAAAATTACAGTTATAAAGTAGCAATGAAAATAATTTTATGGTTGGGGGTCCCCACAACATGAGGAACTTATAAAGGGGTCAAGGCATTAGAAAGATTGAGAACCACTGCCCTAGAGTCAGTCAGAACTAACAGGGGAACCTGTGGGGGACACTTTCACCTTGTTATAAAAGTATAGGTCACCCAACAAATAAATGTTGCATCACGTTTTAGTATAATTTTCGTATAATTATTTTTATTGTGTAATATTGTGAAATTATGAATTTTGATTATAAGTTAATCTAGCAAAATATTGAATAACCATCAAATACAAAGAAATGCTTATTTGTTTGGTTATCTATCTATCTATCTACAGTATTTATATACCGCTTTTCAACTGAAAAGTTCACAAAGCGGTTTACAAGCAAATGAAAAAATTAATAGCTAATTAATAGCTAATGGGTCCCTGTCCCAAAAGGGCTCACAATCTGAAGTGCAAAAAGAACACCAGCAGAAGCCACTAGAACAGACATTGCTGGGGTGTGGAGGGCCAGTTACTCTCCCCCTGCTAAAAAAAAGAGGACACCCACTTGAAAGAGGGTCTCCTGCCCAGTAAGCAGGGCGATATAAATTATATAATAAATTTTATAATAAATGTTATAAATAAAAGTTATAATAAATTTTATTCTCCATATTTTGAGCACCAACTGTGAAGAGTATTTCGTCTTAAATTATTTTGCACATAAATTCACAGATAACGATAAAAATGATAAATTGTTAATTGAGAGAAACATGAAATTTTTGATATGTAGGAGCAGGGCATAGGAAGTTAGGAAAGTTATGCTAATATGTTGAAAATGTTCCACTGTCCATACTTCAAACATACCACTTTCAGATGTTCTTGACATACATTTTTTTCTTCTTCGCCAAGATGGCTTCTGGCCTTTATCTTTTAGCCAGCTACAGAAAGCAAAAAGCCTTATGTTCACTTTATTGGCTACTTCAACTAACATGACCATTACAAACAATTCTGATTGGTTTAAAGGCTGTGGTCGGGGGGGCTGTACAAATTTACAATCCCCCCTTTTATACTATGAATCAAATTTTGATTTATTGTATGACTATTTTGGTATACAGCATTTTAACACATACGATACACTACCGCATTGGTGATAATTTGGGAACACTTTTTTAGGTTAACTGGTAACACTGTAAACTGCAGCAAACAATAATGGTTACAAATAGAACTGCTGTTGCAAACGCTGGGATCGGTAAGCTTTTGGGGCAGAAGAAATGAATTAAGACAGAGTTCACAGAAATATAGTACTGTTATGAACTAAAGTTCACACTTTTTTGGGTAGTCACAAGTCATTATTTGAAGTACAGTATAGTTCATTAAGCACCTAGTTCTTGTGGCGACACAACAAGGCCGAGGCAACAAGGCCAAAAGAGGCTGCAATGCTCTGCAAGGGAGCCTCAGCCAGTCCTTTGTTTTTCTCTGAACAGCACGAATACAAATGTTGGCAAGATCAAGTGTTCAACAAAAGTAGGAGACAACACCTGAGGTGATTTGCATCGAGGTCTTTGTGTTGCAAGGTTTGAAGAACATGCATAGACAGAGGTCACAGTTCAATGGTCGTACACAGAGAGTCCAATAACAAAGTTTAAATCACAATTTAAGTCTTAGAGTCCATAACACAGTTCAGTTTTTTAGGCTTTTAGTCCTTAAGCAGTTTGGCAAAGTCTTTTGAGGCAAACACTGATTTAGGCCAGACTTGACAGAACTGATGTTAGGTCTTGTGAAAGGCTGAGCTGAGAGGCCGAGGAGGGATCTTGAGGAGCACAGGGGCAAAGGTCGACAAACATATGGATCACAAAGGAAGCAAGTTCTTGCAATTCCGTCTACTGTATGGCCTTTTTAGAAAACTCAATTTTGGACTCCACTTTGGAGAGTTGGGGATGACTTACGACATTCACTGCTTTCTTTTGAACGTGGAGATATCAACCCGGGGAGAAGTACACTGTTCAGGTCACAAGCATGCAAATGCTAACACAGCAAGTCAAGCCCATGTGGCTCAGCAGAGAGGCTTGGAATTGATAAGCTGCTCTGAGGCATTTTGCAGCTTTGGAGCACAAGCCGGGCTGGAAGAAGGCTCTGGACAACCCTGCTGTGATATGGTGGAGAAGTGGAGGCCACACAATTACGTCCTGCCTTCTGAGTGCTGCTTTTTCAGGTCTTAGACCATCCTTGAAGTTTAGCTGTTTAAATGACTTTTTATTGTTTAAATGACTTTTTATTGCATGGTGTGGTCTCCCGTGCCCCCTCCTGTGGGTCTTGGCTCTCTCTTCCTTGCAGGGATCCCATTAGGGAAGTAGTCAACTTTGGTATCAGCATCACTATCCACACCTGACATCTTGCCAGCTTCACAAAGAAGGCACACAAAAGTAAGCAATAAAACACGTGTTATCTTTACTTCCGACGAGGTTCATATGCGTATTGGTTACTCACATGTTCTTTCTCTTAATTACCGGTACGAACAGTGCAACTGAGCTCACAGGCTCTCAGAACAGGTAAGGTAAACAGGTAAGTCCAACACCTTTAATTCTGCAGGTAACTGCCAATAGGTCCTTAGTCTTTCCTCCCTCTCTCTCTCTTTCAGGTTCTCTCCAGCTTAGAGTCCCAGCCAGCCTTCCCTGGCTCAGATTCTTCTGCTGTTGCTGCCACCTCCTGCTGAGCAGCCCCGGAGTCCTGCTGCTTCTTTCTCCAAGACAGCTCCTCCAACTGCCCTTCCCGCTCTTCCTCGTCACTTAAATTTCCCGCCTGATCCGCCCTCCTCCAATAACCGGATGTGCTCCGCGGGAGTATGCGCACTCCCAACGTTGCATACCATCTTGGGGAAGGACCCACAGTAATCCCCCTCCTCCGTCCAAAGTCTCCCCTTCCCCGACATTGCAGCTACACAACGTCTTTCATAGACCACACTACCACAGCATCAGGGAAGAGGTCTATATTGGGGTGGGGAGGTACTTAGGGTGCCTGCTCACATACAAGCTCTCTCCCATATAGGTCCCCAGGGGTTCCAAGTTGTATTTCTGGTAATCCTCCCAGGAGAATTCACCACACATGGACTGTTATTTCACGGACACAGACAGCCACATCTTTGGATTCCTTGTAAGGTTGTTGTGTAGAGGACTTCTTTTGAACTCACACTGTTGATTGGTTCACATTTGTTGCAAGATTCAGGCTCTAATCCTAAGAGTACTTTCTTGGGAACAAAACTCCATTGGACTTAATGGGACATCCTGTAGTTGGAAACACAAGTCTGACAACATAGAGAAACATTTCTTGTGGATTTAGGCAGGCATGGGACGCAAGGCAGGAACTTAATAGAGCCATTTTGTTGCACTTCTTAGACAAGGTTCTTTAAGGCAACTTACAGCTTGGCTTTAGACCTGTAAAAGAGGAGCCTAAGACATGGTTATTGCTGATTTACTTAAACGTTTGCACAGATACTGTTTTACAAAAACAAAAATATACAGTTTTTGAGGTGTATAGGGTCCTTAATCTTATTTACTTTTCACGAGATGGGTGGGTGGGGTGCACCCCCACAGTTTGCAGAGGAGGAAAATAACATTCAGACAGAGGTAGCCTTAGGAATTTTTGCAGCCAGAAATAGTAAAACATACTGTGTGATCCTCGTTCTGCTGTAGGCAGCTCTACTCTTCTTCTTCTTCTTCTTCTTCTTCACTCTGTTTCCCTCTTCCTTTGCAAAGCCAGGAGGAAGGAGCAGCAGAGATGCCCACAGGAAAAGAAGGGGATGGGGACAGTCAGTCTTGGTCAGGTCCTCTTTGTCATGACCCACTGGTTTGTGTTCAGAGAGCAGGAGCAGGAAAGGTCTGAGAGCGACACCGCATGTAATGGTGTCTCCTGGGGACGGGATCTTGGATTGCTTGATCACTGTGGGGACTGCAGGACTTGGAGACAGCCAGGACTTAGTCTGCTTTTGGGCAAGGGAGACAGAGTTACTCTTGAGTAAATATAGACAAAATGGCTACCCTTCTTTCTCCTCTTAAATGTGGTATTGTTCCTTTGTCATGACCACATTTTTTTCTTTTTAAAGTTTCATGTGCATCCCAACCAAGACGATTGGAGAGTGGAAGGCACTGAACTGATCAGAGAGGGCCATGTGGGAGCAAAACGCTGTGCACAGCTGGGGGGAGGAATTAGGAAAACCTGCATGCACCTCGACTGGGCCCCACCAGTGAGTATGCCTATGCCCCACTTTATGGGAATGTATGGGACACACTCAAGATGTAATGGGAGAGTGTCTTCTCCAGCATCCCCATAGGATAGAAGGTGAACGCTGCCCGAGGGGCCGTGCCCTTGGAGAGCTGTCTCCTTCTCATGTAAAGGAGACAGCTGTATTCCAAGGACTGGGGGGAACTGATGGAGGACTTGTAGGTTCAGCAGAGTCTGGCTGGCTGGTGGTCAGTGCCAGGGAAGGACTGCAGGCTGGGTCTTTGAGCAGGGTCTCGCAAGGGCTGTGTTGGCCGGACCATGCTCAAAGAGACCCGGCAGCGTTGCCTGCAGCCCTTCCCTGGCACTGACCACCATTCAGCTGTTGGAGAGAGTTGCCTGCGGAGAGTTGCCTCTTTCTGTCCCTGACCAGTTCCTCTTCCATTACATGCAGGTCCCACAGGCCAAAGATCTCAACAATCTGTTCAGGTTGCAGAGGAGGGCCACCTTCACAGCCAGAAGGGCCAAGGCCCAGTGGATGGCCCTGGAGCAGCGGAGGAAAGCTGCACAGGTGAGGAAGAAAAAACAACTTATCAAGGCACACACAGACATAACTGGCACACAGAGACACAGTGTAAGACTCACGCACACACTCAAATAAATTTGATATATTTGGGCTGTGAAGTCTTCTTTGACTCAGAGAATTGATAGGTGTCTTGGCTGTACCACTAGGTAAGGAAGGCAGCAAAAACAAATGGGTGACAAGCTGTTGAGGGGTAAGAAGGTGGTTTTCTCCTAGTTTTCTTTTTTGTAAGCATGGTTATGATGGCACTGCCAGATGTGGCACCGGGCTTTCACCGGGCTACATTGCAGGGTGACCATATAGTATGGAGGACAGAGTGCCTCCACCTTTATCCATTACATAGAACAGGGAATTGAGGTAGGTTTAGCTCATCATAAGGGTTTAAAAAGCAGCACATGCCTAAATTCCCTCTTCTATGCAATGGTTAAAGGTAGAGGCACTCTGTCCTCCATTCTATATGGTCACTCTGGCTACATGATGATTAGCAATGCCACTGGTACCCTGTCATGCCTTTGAATCTCGACTGTTCGGGTGATGTTTATAAGGCATCTATGGGGTGATCCAGTTTTGAATCTGCTGCTTTGTTGAGACAGCACTTGCTATTTGAGGTTCTTCATTCCAGTTTTCCTTTTGCTGCATTTAAATAAATTGAAAATATCTCTTTCTAGATCACCTTTTTAAAGAACCTTAGTTAGGTGGTTTCCAACATCAGTTCATTTTAAAAAGTGGGTCCCGAGTCCAAAATGTCTGTGAACCACTTATATGAAGCTGTAAAAAGGCCCTCTGTTTCCCATGCTTTAAGAGTCAGGTCGGTGAATGTCATCCTCCTGTCTCAAGACGACGTGCAAAGCAATCTGAACCAGTCTCCAAGCAGGAGGAGCTTTGATGCTTCTTCCTCATCCATCCCTACTTCTTGTCAATCTGCTATCCAAATATCTTACCATCAGTTAAAATGACTTCAGAAGATGTCAAGAGCATAGCTGTGTTGGAATTTATGTCCATATAATAGGGAGCAGATCGCCTCACTCTGTATTTAAACTGGTCAGAACTGATCATGTAACTTGGGTGTGTCCAAATAACGCGCAGGGCCCAAATCTAACCAGGAGACTTTATCTGACCCACAACAACCCACTTTTATGGTCAGCATTTGCTAATGGAAATTATCATTTAGCTGTTTAAATGTGGTCTTGTTCCTTAGTTGTGACCACGTTTTTTTTCTTTTCAAAGCTCCATGTGCATCCCAACCAGGGCGACAGGAGAGCAGAAGGCACTGAACAGATCAGCGAGGGCCATGTGGGAGCAAGATGCTGTGCACCGCCAGATGGGAGGAATCAGGAAAACCTGCCTCCACCTTGACTGGGCCCCAACAGTGAGTATGCCTATGCCCCACTTTATGGGAATGTATGGGACACACTCAGGATATAATGGGAGAGTGTCCTCTCCAGCATCCCCATAGGATAGAAGGTGAACGCTGCCCGAGGGGCCATGCCCCTGGAGAGCAGTCTCCTCCTCATGTAAAGGAGAGAGCTGGATTCCAAGGACTAAGGGGAACTGAGGGGGGACTTGTGGGTTCCCAACCAGGGCGACTGGATAGATGAGGGCCTGGCTTGGGCTACATTTAGCAGCGAGGGCCACGTGGGAGCAAGACGCTGTGCACAGCCGGGGGGGAGGAATTAGGAAAACCTGCCTCCACCTTGACTGGCCCCCACCAGTGAGTATGCCTATGCCCCACTTTATGGGAATGTATGGAACACACTCAGGATATAATGGGAGATTGTCCTCTCCAGCATCTCCATAGGATAGAAGGTGAACACTGCCCCAGGGGAGAGAGTGTTCTTTACTGCCCATGTAAAGTGTCCTTTGCTGCCATGTATCCATGTAAAGTATCCATGTAAAGTGTCCATGTAAAGTGTCCTTTACTGTCCTTTACTACCCATGTAAAGGAGAGAGCTGAATTCCAAGGACTAAGGAAAATTTAGCAGCGAGGGCCATGTGGGAGCAAGACGATGTGCTCAGCCGGGGGGAGGAATTCGTAAAACCTGCCTCCACCTCGGCTGGGCCCCTCCAGTGAGTATGCCCATGCCCCACTTTATGGGAATGTATGTATGACCACCATTCAGCTGGGGAGAGTTGCCTCTTTCTGTGCCTGAGCAGTTCCTCTTCCATTACTCGCAGGTCCCACAGGCCGAAAATCTCACCAGTCTGTTCCGGTGGCAAAGGAGGGCCCAGTTCAACGCTAGAAGAGCCGAAGCCAGGTGGATGGCTCAGGAGCAGCGGAGGAAAGCTGCACAGGTGAGGAAGAAAAACCCTTCACTCACATGCACACACTTGCACACACACACCAACACTTGGTGGTAACATTTCTTGAATTTCTTGACCCTGCATTATGCTTTGTAGTTCTTCCAGCTCAGCGTCTGTAAATACTTCAGTCCTTTCTAGCAATCTTTGCTAATTTGCTAATGTTTGCTTTGATGTTTGTGTATCTGGACGTCCCTTTTTCCAAATTTCATCCATTATTTTCTCATAAATTCTCTTGACTGAGTTAAATTTTTGATCATTACTTATTATTATTACTTTCATATGACAGCTGCCACTTTGGTAATCTTCTCGATATTCAGCACTTGTAGATCTAATTCATGCATTTTGGGGACTGCAGTCCCCACTGGAACAACTGTTGCTGGTTTGTGCCCTAACCATTGGGTCTCAGTTTTCAAATCCTGAAGTCCAAGTTACTGGCCAGCAGGGCAAAGGCCCGGTGGATGGAACTGGAGCAGGTCCCGCAGGCAGAAGATCTCAACTATGTGTTCAGGTTGCAGAGAAGGGCCGACTTCACAGCGTCAGTAAAATCACAGATTTGCTGTTGGATATTAATTGATCAGTCAATCGATCTGTACATTATAAAGATTTTCCACAGAGTGATGTTTTTTTATCTGTGGGAGAACATTTTGAGTCCAGCACAAGCATACAGTATCCTTGGTTAGTTAAACACAGAAGGCACAAAATGGCTGCCCTTCTCACAGAAGGCACAGAATGGCTCAATACAAAATGGCTGCCCTTCTCACAGAAGGCACAAAATGGCTCAATACAACATGGCTGCCCTTCTCACAGAAAGCACAAAATGGCTCAATACAACATGGCTGCCCTTCTCCTCAGGAGAGGAGCTGAAAAGAACGGAAACAACTGTGAAGATGGAGGGAGGGTTGAGGGAGCACCTAAGAGTGAATCAAAGCATATAGTCCAACATTTAAGGTATTTGAGCATTCAGCCCTGGACCCCCTTCTGAGAATGACAGTCGGTCTGGCTTTTGGACGCCATTAACAGTGCCCAGTGTCAGATTCCAAGATGGCTACACCCAGCTATTCTCAACCCCCCCTGAAGTGAAGTCAGGACACCCCGAGGGAGTCCCGACCCCCACTTTGAATACCACTGATATAAGGCCCTCATGGTGCCTTCTGAGGGCTGGATCATTGAAACTGTCTGTCATGGAAACTCATTCAGTCAAACCTTGGATTGAAAAAACTTGGGTTGAGAGTGTTTTGCAAGACAAGCAAACATTTCTAATAATTTTTGACTTGATAATAATTGATAATTTCTTCATAATTTTGATTTATATCAAGCGATGTCTTGATAAATAAGTATAAGAAAAAGAAAGTCCTGGCCTGCCCGGCTGGTTTTGGCGCTCCGCCAGCACCTCCTCAGCCCTTGCTGAGAGAAGAGCTTATGCATGTCTACACTGAAGTAATCCTATTACATTCAGTGGGGCTCACTCCTGTGTAAAAGGGGCAATGGAAAAGAGCCCAAGAGATCTGAGAGATTAAGTGCAGGTTAATTTGTTTTATTTTTCATTATATTTTGAATATTCTTTATTATTTTGTATAAAACAGTGGAGCCTCACATAAAGTGCTTAATTCGTTCCACAAGCATGCTCTTTAAGTGAAACGCTCTTTAAGTGAAGCGGATTGGTTCTACAACCCAAAAATA
Source organism: Cryptoblepharus egeriae (assembly GCA_030015325.1). NCBI lineage: Eukaryota > Metazoa > Chordata > Lepidosauria > Squamata > Scincidae > Cryptoblepharus > Cryptoblepharus egeriae. The sequence goes on along the minus strand of JAREYC010000003.1, from coordinate 91,969,603 downwards.
TTCATATAAAAATATTAACTGTATGTAAAAATGATGACAAAACACTATGATTGAATTCAAAACATGCATTCAATGTGCATGATCCTATAAAGTCTACTTAAACTGCCATCCTAAAGACGCTTTCCTGGGAGTAAGACCCATTGAACACAATGGGGCTTTCTTCTGGATAGACATGCTTAGGAGGCTGCAATCTAATACACTTTCCTGTGAGTAAGACCCATGTTTAATATAAATTTGGCCCGGCTGATCATCACCAAATTTTGATTATACATTCACTCCCGTCCCGGGATGCGCATGCACATTGGCCAGCAGTAAGCTGGTGCCCACCGGGCATTCCTAGAAGTCAGGGCATGCATAGTGGTCTTATGGTGCTCCTAGCTCACGGTGCTCCTGGGCATGTATGCTGGGAACCAGCATGCTGGTGGCCAGTGCACATGCACATCCAGGGGCAGGGTGAATGCGGGAGTTCTGGACATGCGCACTGGGCATCGGCTCTGCTCCAAAGGGCTAGCCTGGCACACTGTGCATATCCGGAGTTCCGGGTATATGTGCTGGGCTCATGGTGCATGCACACTGGGCTCAGAGCACTCCCAAACTTGCACGCATGCCTGGAGTTTCAGTCATCGGCAGTCGTCTGGAGCACTGTGGCCGCTGGAGTCATCTGGGAGCGCTGTGGCCACTGGTCGCTCACCTGGCGACCCTCCTGCTCCCATGCACACACAAAATCATGCACACATAGATATACTCGACACAGAGTGCACTAAGTAACTGTAATTTTGTTACTGTTATGAATTGTAATGTAAATATCTGATATGCAGGATGTATTTTCATTGTTACAAATGAAATGTGTTCTATGCATACATTGAAAACAATGAGATTTATTTCAGAGTAGGAATGCGTAGGATTGGGCCCTGAGGCTGCAATCCTATCCACATTTACATGGGAGTAAAGGCCCCCCTGATTATAATGGGTTTTATTTCAGAGTAGGCATGCATAGGATTGGGCCCTGAGGCTGTCAGTCAGCCCCAGTGCGCCCACAGCTACAGCCAGAGGTCTGGCAAGCCTGACCTGGCCCCCCTGCACAAGGGGTCTTTAGTTGACCCCCAGGAAAGCTACTTTGAGAAACGCTGTTCTAGAGGGACTAAGAGGAAAAGTGAAGGCAGAAGGAAGAAAAAAGGAGCAAGGAGAGTTTGAGGAGATTGAGGAGGTATGATGTCTTTGAGGGGACCATCCGTTCTAGTGGGCTCTGGGAATGTCAAGCCTTCGAGGAACCTGCCTTCGAGGTTCCAACCTGTATGCTGAGAGAAGTGCCAGACTTAAGGGTTTTAGAGCGAAAACAGCTTAATTCACTGGGTTAATTCACTTAATTATGGGGCCTTGTTCCTTTACCCCTACAGAGTTCTAATATGAGCTTCATCTCTGTTTCTTCACAGCTTCCACTAGTGTGATCTGGGGACCTCAAATGTGCTCCAGATCAGGTAGGTTGATCTGTGTGGCTTGCACCTGGGTGACACCTGGGTGGCAAAAGGTTGTAGACCAGGGTGGGTCCTAAGGTGGTGTCACTGCCCATGACCCAATACTACTGATTGCTCCATTTTATTTTCAGGGCTGGTCCCCAGCATCCCATCCCTATCAGCCATCCTGCTGTTCCCAGAGAGAGGGTCCTATGCAATCCTGATGGCCCACTACTTTCCATGCCAGGTGTGCACCTGTTGCACAACAGCAAGTTCCTGGCTGCCTGTTGCTCTGCAGACTCTGCAGCAACCATCTTCCAAGGCAGAAGATCCTGGGATGGTTGATCTCCAGAGCAGTCTGGAGGGAGCCTTAGAGGGAGTGGACTGGAGCAGTCCTTTAGAGGGAGCCACTGTGGGCCAGAAGGGCAGGGGGAAGACTACAACTGATCAAAAAGGCAAAGAAGCTAAACACCTCTTTTTCTTACAGACCATGAGTACCCAAGGATGAGTAATTCTGTACCAGCTGCTGGCCTGTTCTGAATGACAGAAGCAGAAACACCGAATGGGAGGAAATCACAAAGAAAGTGGAGGCAATGAAGGTCAGAACTGGACTTCCCAAGGGTGAGCAAGGTGGAGTAATGTCTGCCTTAATCCCCCCACTCAGCTGGCTGCATACACACTGGTCCTTCCGGAAGTGGGCTCTTGCCCTTGAGATCTGCAAGAGTTTGTTCACTTGGGGAACCTGCGTGAACAGGAGAGGGCTGGTCAAAGGAACACATGGGATAATTCCCACTTTCAGAGCATTTGGGCTCCATAGCACCGGGGAAATATCCCCTCCTGGGAGGTCCAGCTCTGGGAAAGGCTCAAGAACTGCTTTGAAGGCATCTTTGGAGGCATCAGTGAGATCAGTTTTGGTCCCTTGGGAACCCTCAAGTATTTTTTGCAGCATGTGCTGTTACTTCACCCCCGGCCCTGTGGCATGACTCAGTGTGGGGCCTTGCATAGCCAGGGAGTTTGCTGCCGCATCCTGCCCAACTTCAGGGGGTGAGATCAGCCATACTCTCCTTTGGGGCTTCCTTGAGGTACAGGAACACCTCACAGATTCCTCTTCCTGGATTGCTGATGTATTGCTGATTGATGACAGCAACTGGTGCTTGAAGTTCTGAAGCCGACACTCAATGCAGGGAGAAGGTGTGGGAAAAAGGAGGCTGCGTCCCTCTGCTTAGGAACAGGAATGTATTTGGTTGGAAGTTATTTATCAGTTGATGAGCTATTAAAATTCTTAAAGAGAAATATCAAAGTTGCAAAATCCTAAAGCCTCCGTCTTTGATTCTGTGTCATTGCAGAAACTCTTCTGATATGGCTTCTGTTTGGCTTTTTTGGTGCCATGACCAGAAACCTCTGCGTTTGTTTTTGCTTTTCTCTTAAACTTCATTTGAGTGCAGATACAATATCAGGAACTGGCCAAAGAGAATAAACCTGGTTATCTTATTATTTATTTAATTTTCCATATTTTTACACCACCAGAAAATACTCCGAGAAATTCTCCGGCCCAGGGTCCAGTTCCAGTGTGGCCTGGTGGGCACGGCTCCGCGGACCAGCACTGGGCCATGGACTGGAGACTGAGGACCCCTGGCTTAAGGCAAATGTTCCCACCTCCTAAGAGGACAGCTAAAAGAGGCGTTTTAATGTCATATATGGAACAACCGCTTTAGAGGGTGTGGCAGCATTTCTAGGCCTTCCTGGAGTGGCACAGTGATCAGGACCACAGGTCCAATCCTATCCCACTTTCCAACGTCAATGAGTTATAATGAGGCCTGAGATAAGGGGACAAACCTTCCGTTACTTTGAAGAGGTCTCTCTGACTGCCCTTCCTTGGGGACATTTGCATATCAGCATTGCAGAGTTGGATAGGATTGGGGCCCAAGTGTCATCAGTTCCGGTCAGGCCTAAGGGAATGGGGTGGGGGCTTCCAGAGAAAAACGAACTACAGTGGCGCCTCACGAAACAGAATTAATTTGTTCCAGAGGCAGTTTCTTTACGTGAAACTTTCTTTATGTGAAGTGGGTTTTCCTATAGGAAATAATGGAAACTCAGATGATTGCTTCCACAACCCCAAAAATATTCATATAAAAATATTAACTGGATGTAAAAATGATGTCAGAACACTGGGATTGAATTCAAAACATGCATTCAATGTGTATGATCTTATGAAGTCTACTTAGGCTGCAGTCCTAAAGACACTTTCCTGAGAGAAATTCCCATTTAACACAATGGGGCTTACCTCCAGGTAGACATGGTTAGGAGGCTGCAATCCAAGACACCTTCCAAGTGTCTCCCCACTTTCTCCTTCTCTCCATCCTGAGCCTCTCTCTCCCCTGCTCCCTTCTGCCTGGCCCTGGGCTGCTTCCCTCTTCTCCACGGCTCTTCTCTCCCTCTGCCCAGCGGACACCCGGCCACAGGAGGAACAGCGCAGAAGTGTTGCTTTCGCTATGGGCAGGTGTGCTAGGAAGCCCTGACACTTTTTAAACAGGTTGCCGGCCAGCGTGTCTGCCCCAACTGCCAACGAATGTTTTCTTTACCTGAAGCACTTTCTTTACGTGAAGCAGAATCCTAGAGAAATTTTTGTTTGTTACGTGAAACTTACTTTACATGAGGCGTTCTTTACGTGAGGCGCCACTGTACAGTCAAAAACAAATGTATTAGAAAATAAATTTGGGTGCCTCAATCCCTGCTTATGCAGGGCTGTCTTTCCATTGGTCTCCTTTCAGTCTACGACTGTTCCCACGGAGCATTCAGGAGTCTGGTCTGTTAAGGGTACCACTAACAGCTCTCAGACTCCTGAACAACCCCAAGAACTCATTGAGGAGTAGAAGTGCCATGAAAGGGATTAAAGCTGTAGTGGAATGCAGCCCAGTCTTCTCAGCCCAGAACTACCAGGCCCCAGTAGTAACTGGTCAGCCATGCAGTTCAGATGACCTCTATTCCTGTCTTAGGATGCACAGAAAGGGGCCTGGTCTATTCAGACCTGCAACAGGGAGACCAGCTTGACAGGAAGCACCTAGGACCGGATCAACTTCCCATCTCAAGAAGGCCTCTCTTCCAGTCCTCCATGATGTCATCACCATCTGGAAGTGGTGTTGGGAATCTGCTCTAGGGAAGCGATGGCAGTGGAGGAAGGGCTTGAGCAGGATAGGGACTCCTCGGAGGCGGTGCTGACCCAGGCCCAGCTCATTGCAGCCTTGAGCAGGTGGGGAAGGACAGGATGCCAGGGTCTCTATTGGGGGGTAGGATAGCAGCCGGAGCATAATCTCCTGCAGTTTACTCTCTTAATTGGCTACCTTCTTTTTGGTGTACAGAGCTGCAGCGTTAATGGATCCTTTTTGATGAGATTAATAAGAACAAAAGAAGAGACTCCACCGGATCAGGCCAAAGGCCTATCTAGTTCAGCTTCCTGTATCACACAGTGGCCCACCAGATGCCTCAGGGAGCTCTTTCTGTGTCAGTTTGGATGCCATGTTAAACACTGACATGAGCTGTGTCTGTATGTTAGTTTATGCTCCCCTCTCTTCCGTGTAGTTCCCAAACCACACCTGGACTCCTTTGTGTTCCTGTGGGTGAAGAAGAAGCAAGAGGACATCCTGGCGGAGCCATAGATGATGAGCAGAGGTAAGAAGCTGGACCGGCTGGAGATATTTCATGCAGAAAACCACCTGCTTTGGGCTTCACCCTTTTCACCTTTTTGATCATCAGTTTTCAACCAGTTTAGTGTGAATGATTTGCAGGTTTTCTGGAGGAACACCTAGCAGTAGGGCCACTGAATAGGGAACATGAGCCACCCACCTGCAGTGCAGGGTGCCTTGTCAGTGGCCAAACACCAATGGTGTGCAGTGACCATTTTGAGCACCTGGTCAGTGAAATGAAAAAGTTTGAAAACTGATATTTTAGGCTGCAGTCTGCCCACACTTACCTGGGAGCAAGAATTATTGTCTATAATGGAATTTACTTCTGAGCATCCATCCATAGGATTCTGCTGTTAGATGGCAGGTGAATGCCAGCTTTGATTCCATGTGGCTTTTGCAAAGGGATCTGAATCTGGTCATGTTGTATGACGGACTTTCATTCAGATTTTTGAGAGGTTGAATTGGACTTTTTGAGAGATTTGGAGAGTTTGTAGATGTTATAGGGTTATGGAACAAGCTATCTTGTGTGGTGTGTGTGTCAGTGTGGGTGGAGGCCAATGAATTTTTGAAAAATTCCCAGTTACAAACATGAATTTGGATTCTGGGGCTTGAACTAAACTAGGGTGCCTGGGACGCCCCATTGCTTCATCTCCAGAGTGAGATCTGGTTGGAATCAGCAGTGATCATCATGTCCCGATAAAGCCTTAAAGGCACATCCCTAGAAAATGTGGGGAGGCATTGCCAAGAAGTCCTGGGAAACATGGCACCTGCTGACCACCTTCACCAACTGCTGCCCACTCACTCACCAGCTGGCCATGCCACCCTCCCTATCTCTTCCTCACTTGCCTTCTCTTCCTTCCCACCAGCAAAGGGACTGAGGAGTTGAAGGGCTGGAGGTGGACAAGGTCAGGTGCTGCTGCCACTGTGGTTGTCCTTCTGTCCATTTTCCCTCAGGTATGAAGGAGAGCAGGGCAGCGAAGCCCCTTGCCTTGTTCTCCTGCCTTCTTCTGGCTCCTCTGTTTTGTTTGTTTGTTGTCGGAGAACTGGGAAGGCAATTGGCAGGAAGAGGTCTAAGAGCTGGTGAGAAGGAGGTGGGTGGTGTAGAAGGCATGTGCCCGAACTAGCAATAATTGTGCCACTTCAGACCCTGGTGCAGCCTTGCCTGACCCAACCTTCCTGACGTGGGGTGTGTCTGAAAGAAGTGGCATAAAGAAGTGGGCAGCCCGAACCGGCAGTGGTGGAGGCGGGCATGGAGGGAGGTGCTGGATCCTTTGGGCTTCAGCAAAGGAAATCAAACTCTGTTCCAAGGACAGCAGATTCTGCTACCATGTTTCTGTGTGTCTTTGTGTGTGTGTGTGTGTGTGTGTGTGTGTGTGTGTGTGTTTGTGATAACGCAATGGAAACACAAAACACTTTTTGACATTTCTTATTTTGGTTAAATTTTAAAAAGGGCTTGAGACAATTAGTTATCCGATCTTGCCAACCCCCTTTGAAGAAGTACTAAACCACAAGTCATGATCCACCAATGGGTCCTGAGCCACAGTTTGGGAAATAATGGCACAAATAATAGCATGTCCTTAAACCTTCATTCTTTTGTTTGCCTGGTGCAGCTTCTACCCATTCTGAACCCATTCCCGGTCATTCCCCCAAACACCCTCCACGTCCAGAGGGGCATTTCTGCCTCCATTTCTGCCAGGGGCCACCCCTCGGATGTTCAGCCTCTCCCCGGCTCTGACAGATACTGTGGAACTCATGAGATTCCGGTGGAACTTCTGACACCAACTGTCAGGATTCAGGTCCTCTCAACTCGGCACAGGCACCCAATTGCTGGATTGCCAAAGAGTTGTGAACCAATTTGAAAAATGGACGAGTCCATAATTAGTCTTTATCTCCAGAGATTCAAGGTAACTTCAAATCTTTCTCTATCACTCCATGAGTAGAAAGCAGAGTGTATTGCCATCAGCTTCCAAGTTTTCTGATCCTATGTCGCTAAATTTTCCCAAAGTCTACCCTCTGGACTAACCTCCAATTAAAAATTGAGGGGAAACCTAATTTTTGGAAGAAAGTTCCAAAAAAGTTCCATGTCCTGTCATGGCTTATTAAAAACAATTAAGAAAAGCCTGTTTCCTCCCCCAACCCAGCAGTTTGCAATCCATTTGCTCTGCTGCTTCCCCCCCTGCTCAGTGATTTTCAACCAGTGTGCCGTGGTGTGGTGCAGGATTTTGGGAAAAGTCATTATTAATAGGAAAATCAGGGAATTTGAACAGCCTGGTGTGCTGTGTCAATGCTAGAAAAAACTTATGGTGTGCCCTGACAATTTCAGTGCCTTGTTAGCATGCCATGAGATGAAAAGGTTGAAAATCAATGCACAACTAGTGGCAAAGCTAAGACATCTATCTGGGATCTGGCAAAGCTAAGACTGCTATCTGGGATCAAAGAGGATTTTGTAGCCATCCAGCCCTCCCTCTCCTCCCTAACAACAAAATCAAATTTTATTATGCAGATAAGTACACAATTGGCCTTAATGGCCACTGCTTATTCTCTGGTTATCCTCTCTGCTAAATATCAGAGTAGAACAACTTAAAAGTGCCTCTTCACACAGTTAGCAGGGGTAACAGCAGTGCTTTTTTTCTTGGGTCATCCCCATATAACTAAAGCTACAATCCAGAGTAACTATAGGACCTTTTACACCAACGTAGTTACGGTGCCACCTATGGGAAACATATGGGAAATGCTTAGAGCAATGTAGAGTCTCTTATGTCTTCCCCTAGTCACTCTGGATTGTAGGGTAATTATTATTTAGCCATTGAAGGGGGAAGGTGGAAAAAGGTGCTGGTACTAAGTAGCAGAGAGTACCCCCAGGAAAAAAAGCCCTGGGATAACAGTATCATTATACATGGAAATGAGAGCTGAATCATATGAACATCTTATTAGTTCCATGTTGTATCTATCTATATAAAATGAAAAGTCCCTGACTGACTCACTGACACACTGACTCATCAATGCCCAGCCAAAACGGCTAGGACTAGAAGCGTGAAATATGGAGAAGGTGTTCCTTCGGTGACGGAGGGAGTTACTTAGAAACAGTTTTTGGAAATCCTTATAAGGCTGAAAAAGGTGCAACGTGTTTTCATCCAATACCTAACATTGAAGACCTGGGCTTTGATACATATGGGGGATGTTGTGCATGGGGGTTGATGTGTGTGGGGGAGGTTGATGCGCAGTGGGGGGATGGCGTACGGAGAATTTTGTTCCCACAATGTGGATATGTTTTTGCTAGTTATAATGTAATTTTGTTGGCTCTCAGAGAAATCAGTCTCATAGTCTGTTTTGAGCTAAGGAAATCCACTTTTTGTTCCATAGGAAGTTGATCTTTTCATTTTTTGGTTTCTTGCCCATTAATTTGAGAGAATACAGATATTCCAGTGCAGCTTTTTTATTATTTTCTGCCTTAAATTACCATTCCAATGATATATAATGTGATGGTGTTATTATTTATACATACATATCCCGTTTTGACATTTGCCAACTTAAGCTTGTTGCCTCGTGCACTTGCTGCCCCCCTGCACCCTCTGGGTACACCACTGATTAAATGACAAGCCTAAAAGCTTAAGCCATAAGCACAGCCTAAAGCAATGGTCTCGTAATTCGTCGGTTTTCCCGTTTCCCGTATGGTGACTTATGGAGGCAAACACAAGTCCACTTTGTGTTTCATAACGTATGAAATGTTCCATCTGCACTATGGAACTCCCTCCCCTTGGAATTAAGATCAGCTCCTCATCACTAACCTCCGGTGGGGCCTTTTTTAATTCAAAAAAGTCTTTGAGACCTCATAAAGACTGCCTTTTAAATCATCTTTTACTTCTTTTTTACTGCTGACTACAAAACATTTTGTTTTAACTGGATTTTATTGTATTCAATTGTATTTTACTATGCATTTTATGGATAAAAGGCCGCCTTATATTCTAATATTCTTATTTGTTCTATTCTTATAACAAATATTTTTACTGCTACTGCAACCAACAACAATTGTGCCAATAGTGGTGGGTGATTTAGGAACCATCCCTCTGGACTTGGAAAAATACCTACCTTAGTCCCTGCAAAGGACTTGATCTTTAGAAAATGCCAGGCACCTTTGGGTGGGCTGTGTACCAAGCCCTAAAAATAACAGTGTGGATCTCGAGCCAGCTATGGGTTATTTTCTGACCCGAAAGTTTGGTTTTTTCCTTTGGTAATTGGAAACCTACCTAAAATAAAGTGATAAGAGGGAAAGCTTTCTGTAGATACCCCTTTATTTTAGGAAATCAATTTCTTTGCTCTAGGACAGGGGTCTCCAAAGCCTGGCCCAGGGGCCAGATACAGCCCTCGGCAAGCCCCTATGTGGCCCCCAGCAAGACTTCTCTATGCTGCCTTTGGGCAAGCATCTGTCAGTCTTGAGAGACTCTGGTATCGTGCTCGGCGCTGCATATGCTGCATGCGAAGCACGAAGGCCTGGGTTAGATTGATATGGAGGATCGACTGTTACCCAAGCAGCAAATCCTCCCTCTCCACACCACTGAAATAGTCCAATGGAAAGGCAGAGCCAATACGATTGGTTCCAGCTGCATCGCAGAGCTGGGCTAAGGACAGGAGGTCACCCTGTCTTGTGGGGACCGACCTGGGTCTCGAAACCTGGCCTGCTGGTTAACAGGCACAGTGTCTTAACCACTTGCGCCCTCTATATGTAGATTATGTAAATTTATTCAAATGTGAAATGTAAATTAGTTTTCCAACCCCTGATACCGTATCAGAGAGATGATGTGGTCCTCCTGCCAAAATGTTTGGAGTCCCCTGCTCTAGGAGAAATTCCTAAAGGAAAGGACCATCCCAGGCAGTAAGCCCCAATGGCTATAAGCTTGCTGCCCTTTTGCAACTCCTACTCCCTGCACCCTCCTAGCATGTCCTCGGAGGTTCCCTTTCTACTCTCTGTGTTATGCACATGCACCCCAGTCAGGTTTAGGACCAGGTTATCTGAGGAACCGCCATTGCCCATATATTCTGACCCGCCTTTGCCTGTATATTCCGGCCTGCCTTCTTAGGTCGTCTGAAAGGAGCTTCCTTCAAGTGCCACCATTCTCCCAGGAAAGGGGAATGGTGGCAAGGGGTGAGTCTACTTGGTGGAGGCACCACTGTTATGGAATCCCCTACTAAAGGAATGAAGATCTACCCCCTTCCTTATGGTGTTCTGGAGAGGGCTGAAAACCTTTTGGTTTTTACTCTTAGACAAATATGGACAAAATGGCTACCCTTCTCTCTCATCTTGCAGACATCCAGGGAGCAGGAGGAAGGAGGCCTTCTGGGGAAGAGACTCTGCCTGAAGCCGGGGGGAGGTATTAGAAAGACCTGCCTCCACCTCGGCTGGGCCCCACCAGTGAGTATTCCCGTACCCCACTTTATGCCAAGCTATGGGACACGCTCAGGATGTAATGGGAGAGTCTCCTCTCCAGCATCCCCTTAGAATAGAAGGTGAACACTGCCCCAAACACAGAGTTGGCCATGCCCCTGGAGAGCAGTCTGCTCCTCATGTAAAGGAGAGACCTGGATTCCAAGGACTGGAGGGAAACTGAGGGGGGACTTGTGGTTTCAGAAGAGTCTGGCTGGCTGGTGGTGAGTGCCAGGGCAGGACTGTAGGCAATGGAGCTGAGTCTCTTTGAGCAGGGTCTGGCAAAGGCTGTGTTGGCCAAACCCTGCTCAAAGAAACCCAGCAGCATTGCCTGCAGCCCTTCCCTGACACTGACCACCATTCAGCTGATGAGAGCACTTGGGGAGCGTTGTCTCTGTCCATCCCTTACCAGTTCCTCTTCAATTACATGCAGGTCCCCCAGGCAGAAAATCTCAGCGTGCTCTTTCGTCTGCAGAGAAGGGCTGGCTTCTCCTCCACAAGGGCAGAGGCCAGGTGGATGGCCCTGGAGCAGCGTAGGAAAGCTCCAAAAGTGAGTATGAAAAAAACACCTAACTCTTGTGCACACGTAGATAACTTCCACACAGATACACAGTGCCAGACTCACACACGCACTTAAATACATTTATTTACTTACCGTATTTCCTGGACCATGAGACGCACCGGACCATGAGACGCACCAAAGTTTAGAGGAGCAAAACAAGAAAAAAATATTCTGAACCAAATGGTGTACTAATATATTTAATAAAATATAGCAGAATAATATTTTAACCATGTAAAGTCTACAGTGGTAATAAGAACCATTATCACTTTCTTTAACAACTGAGGAAAGACTTTAAGCTTCAAGCACTCTTTTAATTTTCTGGTAACCCCCAAAACTCATCATCTCTAGTGTCAGTGATTTGTGACTTTTGCACAAATCTCATTGCAAATGATCAGACAACAACATTTTGCACAAATCTCATTGCAAATAGTCCAGGAAGGCAGGTAAGTTGGGGCGGGGGTTCTTTTGGGGCGTAGGTAGGGAAATGTGAGGGGATCTAGATAGATAGAGAAGAGTGAGGGAGGCACAGGCATGGAGCAGGAGGGACCAGGTCTTGTGCATGTCTACTTTGGAGCAAGTCTCCAAGCCAGGGAAGGCTGGTTAGGATTGCAGCTGCGCCAGGGTGACCAGATGCCAAACCCAAAATTCCTGAACCCCAAGACCAAAATTCCTGAACTCCAGGGCAAAATTCCTACTTGCTTAAAAAATTGTCAAAAAATGTATTTTTTGTTTTTATGTTTTTGATTTTTACTTTTTTGGCCATAACGTTTAATAGGAAGGAGATATCTGAAAACTGATTGTTGCATTGTATTCTGCTCTTCAATATAAATCCAACGACATATGACATGATGGGGTAAGGGGCTCCAGGATTGGCCCTATCACTCTATCAGACGCACAGACATTTTCCCCCTCTTGGAGAAGAAAAAAAAGTGCGTCTTATAAACTGGGAAATACGGTAATTTGATATACAGTGGTACCTTGCTTAATAAGCATTTCACATAAGAAGCAAAAATTTCCAAGAAATATTGCTCCCCGTAACAAGTTGCGCTTCACTTAACAAGGAAGTGCGCTATGGACACGCATGCTATGCAGCCCTGACGCTCCACATGGAGGCTCTTTAAAAGGGCTGCCGGCCAGCGCTGCTGCGTCTAACTGCCCCCAACTTGGGACAGTTGCCTGAGCGCCATGTGGAGGTGCCAAAGGCAGCTGCCCCTAACTTGGGGTGCCCCTAAATGCCACCTTGAACCTCCAGCACCAGCCCAGGTAAGCCTCCCCAGTAAGTGTCTTTGATTGCAGTCTACTCAGAAGTAAGCCCCATTGGGCTTACTCCCAGAAAAGTGTATTTGATTGCAGCCTCTTAACCATGTCTACCCAGAAGTTACTCCCAGGAAAGTATCTTTAGGATTGCAGCCTTAAGTAGACTTCATAGGATCATGGACATTGAATGCATGTTTTGAATTCAATTCCAGTGTTTTGTCATCATTTTTATATACAGTTAATATTTTTATATGGATATTGTGGGGGTTGTGAAACCGATCGTCTGAATTTCTGTTATTTCCTATGGAAAAATCTGCTTCACTTAAAGAATGTATCACTTAAAGAGCATGCCCCCGGAACGAATTAAGTTCTTTATGTGAGGCACCACTGTATTTGGGCTGTGAAGTCTTCTTTGACCCCTGAAAATTGATAGGTGCCTTAGCTGTACCACTAGGTAGGGAAGGCAGCAAAAGGAAATGGGTGGCAAGCTGGTGAGGGGGGAAGGTGGTTTTCTCCCAGTTTTCTTGTTTGTAAGCATGGGTATGATGGCACTTCCGGATGTGGCAACATTTTGAGCTTTGCACCGGGCTACATGATTATTACCAATGCCATTATTAGCAATGCCACTGCCACTGATTAGCAATGCCATTAGCAAACCCACCAGGAGACTTTAACTGACCCATAACCTCCCTTTTTTTGGTCACCATTTGCTAATGGAATTTATCATTTAGCTATTTCAATGTGGTATTGTTTTTTGTGACCACATTTTTTTCTTTTCCAAGATCCATGTGCAGAGGAGCAACTGGAGAATAGAAGTCACTGACCTGATCGGTGACGGCCATGTGGGAGCAAGGCGCTGTGCTCAGCCGGGAGGAGGAATTCATAAAACCTGCCTCCACCTCGGCTGGGCCCCACCAGTGAGTATGCTCATGCCCCACTTTATGGGAATGTATAGGAACCACTCAGGATGTAATGTGAGTGTCTCCTCTCCAGTGTCCCCATAGGATGGAAGGTGAATGCTGTCCCAAACCTGGAGTTGGCCATGCCCCAGTAGAGCAGTCTGCCCCTTTTGTAAAGGACAGCTGGGATCCAAGTACTGGGGGAACTGATGGGGGACTTGTGGATTCAGCAGAGTCTGGCTGGCTGGTAGTCAGTGCCAGGGAAGGACTGCAGGCTGGGTCTCTTTGAGCAGGGTCTGGCAAGGGCTGTGTTGGCCAAACCCTGCTCAAAGAAACCATGCAGCGTTGCCTGCAGCCCTTCCCTGGCACTGACCACCATTCAACTGTTGGGCACACCTGGGAAGAGTTGCCTCTGTCCGTCCCTGACCAGTTCCTCTTCCGTTACACACAGGTCCCACAGGCCGAAGATCTGAAGCAGCTCTTCAGACTGCAGAGGAGGGCTGACTTCACCGCCAGAAGAGCTGAGGCCCGGTGGATGGTCCAGGAGCAGCGGAGGAAAGCTGCACAGGTGGGGAAGAGAAAACACCTCAGTCACGTGCATACACATGCCTGCACAGACACACTCACGCACACGCTTGTACACACAGAGTGCACTAAGAAGAAATCTGGATGGTATTTTTGAAAACAGAAACTGAATATATGTCTCTTCCTATTCCAGGTGGACATACAGTTGGACAGCATGTGCTGAGGATCCTCAGAACTGCCTTTGAGGAAGTTTGGGTTTGTCTTGAGCATCAGTTGGATTGGATGGAAGCTAAGCCAGCCTTTGTACACTGCTCTGAAGGAGAACGCATGGAAGAAGGATACGCTTCTGAAGCACGGGAAGATCTGGCACCTCTCAGAATGGGTTATGAAGAAGCGGGAGCGGATTCTGTTGAAGCTGAGGCAGAAGAAAGGAAAGAATATTAATTAAAAGAGCTACAGCAGGTGAACTTACAAACATTTTCATACTTCAGTATGAAGTAGCACTATAAGGACAGTCATGAGAGCTCATTCTTGGCTTTCTCTCAAGGACCCTTGTTTGCCACAGGACATTCCCGTTCTCTTCTGGACCAAGGCTGAGAGTGGAAATGTAGCTACAGCACTCAGTGCCTTACTAGATACTTTGGAACTTCATTACTTTGGTACTTTCATTTCAATTTATTTATTTAAAAAATTTATATCCTGCCTTTCTTGGGCCGGAGACCGACTCAAGGCGGCTCACAGGAAAACATAATTAAAAACATTAAATAAGACAATTCAGTTAAAAGCAACTGAAAACATACAAGCTAAAAACAATACTAGAGAATTTGGAACTTCATTACCTTGGTACATGTAGCAGCATTCCAATTTCTCCCCTACATTTCACTGTTTATGTGAAACTAGAATATTAAATTGCAATGTTCCTACATGAAGTGGTAGCTAATGACTGACTGTCGATGCCAGCCTCAGACAGGACAGGCAACAACCTTGAAAGCCTCTCCGGAGACACCATGCTTGAATGTACCTCTATTCATGTTGGAAAAGAGGGCGTTCAGATCGGTAATGCTTGTTGGAAATGCTAGTGATAAAACCTTAGGGATTGGACATGATTCCTTGAACACTCCCTCAAAATGTGATCTGGGTTCAAGGTGTGCATCAACTGTAGAATGCCTACCTTTCTATATAACACCTATCTTCTTCCTATATAACACTTTGTTATATAACCCCTATAGAGGTGATGTAATTGATTTCATTAAAATGAAATAAAGGCAACTGATTCATATTATCCACTGAAGGCTTCCCCCCACAACTACAATAGGTTTTCTTTATGTTTTTATGGACAGGTTCCAATGTTGGAGCAGGTTCCTTCCACGTATTCCCTTTTTGTGCCCCCAACAGCCCCCAACAACCCTGTGGGGCAGGTACTGTAATGGCTCTATGGCAGCTCGTACACCTCTTCCCTCCCAGGTGGTATCCTTCATGGCGTGGTCTTCTTCACGTCTGGTATCGGGAAATGCCTTCCAAGCTTCCAGCAGAGGTTTTCAGGTCAGCCAACGGCGACAACTTCTGGCTGTGATGACTCATGACAGTTTTTATGTGGTAGTTTGTCAGTGTGCAAGTTATCTCTGTGTCTATGCACGTGTGTGCACAAGAATGAGGTTTTTTCTTCCTCCTAAGTGTTCCTCCTCAGTTCCTGGGCCATCCACTGGGCCTCTTGCCTTCTTGCTGATAAGTTGGCCCTCCTCTGCATTCTGAACAGGGCTTTGTTGTTGTTGGGCTTTGTTGTTTCTTGAGGAGAAGTTGACCCTCCTCTGCACCCTGAACAGCTGTCTTAGATCTTTGGTCTGGGGGATCTGCATGTGATAGAAGAGGAACCTATGGAGATTCCCTCCTCCGTTCCTTGGCCATCCACTGGGCTTTGTTGTTTCTTCAGGAGAAGTTGACCCTCCTCTGCACCCTGAACAGCTGTCTTAGATCTTTGGTTTGGGGGATCTGCATGTGATGGAAGAGGAACCTATGGAGCTTTCCTCCTCTGTTCCTAGGCCATCCACTGGGCCTTTTCCCCTCTTGCTGAGAAGTTGGCCCTCCTCTGCATTCTGAACAGGGTGTTCAGTTCTTCGGCTTGAGGGACCTGCATGTGATGGAAGAGGAACCTATGGGATTTTCCTCCTCAGTTCCTCTGCCATCCACTGGGCCTCTTCCCCTCTTGCTGAGAAGTTGGCCCTCCTCTGCATTCTGAACAGGACGTTCAGTTCTTCGGCCTGGGGGACCTGCATGTTGATGGAAGAGGAACCTATGGAGATTTCCTCTTCTGTTCCTAGGCCATCCACTGGGCCTCTTCCCCTCTTGCTGAGTTGGCCCTCCTCTGCATTCTGAACAGGGTGTTCAGTTCTTCGGCTTGAGGGACCTGCATGTGATAGAAGAGGAACCTATGGAGCTTTCCTCCTCAGTTCCTCTGCCATCCACTGGGCCTCTTCCCCTCTTGCTGAGAAGTTGGCCCTCCTCTGCATTCTGAACAGGGCGTTCAGTTCTTCGGCCTGTGGGACCTGCATGTTGATGGAAGAGGAACCTATGGAGATTTCCTCCTCTGTTCCTGGGCCATCCACTGGGCCTCTTCCCTTCTTGCTGAGAAGTTGGCCCTCCTCTGCATTCTGAACAGGGTGTTCAGTTCTTCGGTTTGAGGGACCTGCATGTGATGGAAGAGGAACCTATGGAGCTTTCCTCCTCAGTTCCTCTGCCATCCACTGGGCCTCTTCCCCTCTTGCTGAGAAGTTGGCCCTCCTCTGCATTCTGAACAGGGCGTTCAGTTCTTCGGCCTGGGGGACCTGCATGTTGATGGAAGAGGAACCTATGGAGATTTCCTCTTCTGTTCCTAGGCCTTCCACTGGGCCTCTTCCCCTCTTGTTGAGTTGGCCCTCCTCTGCATTCTGAACAGGGTGTTCAGTTCTTCGGCTTGAGGGACCTGCATGTGATAGAAGAGGAACCTATGGAGATTTCCTCCTCTGTTCCTGGGCCATCCACTGGGCCTCTTCCCTTCTTGCTGAGAAGACAGCCCTCTTCTGCATTCTGAACAGGGTGTTCAGTTCTTCGGCTTGGGGGACCTGCATGTTTATGGAAGAGGAACCTATGGAGATTTCCTCCTCTGTTCCTGGGCCATCCACTGGGCCTCTTCCCTTCTTGCTGAGAAGTTGGCCCTCCTCTGCATTCTGAACAGGGTGTTCAGTTCTTCGGCTTGAAGGACCTGCATGTGATGGAAGAGGAACCTATGGAGCTTTCCTCCTCAGTTCCTCTGCCATCCACTGGGCCTCTTCCCCTCTTGCTGAGTTGGCCCTCCTCTGCATTCGGAACAGGGCGTTCAGTTCTTCAGCCTGGGGGACCTGCATGTTGATGGAAGAGGAACCTATGGAGATTTCCTCCTCTGTTCCTGGGCCATCCACTGGGCCTCTTCCCTTCTTGCTGAGAAATTGGCCCTCCTCTGCATTCTGAACAGGGTGTTCAGTTCTTCAGCCTGGGGGACCTGTGTGTGATGGAAGAGGAACCTGTGGAGCTTTTCTCTTCTGTTCCTGTGCCATCCACCGGGCCTCGGGCTTCTTGCTGAGAATTCACATGTTCTCTGGATACTGAACAGTGTTTTCAGGTTTTTTGGCGTGTGGAACCTGAGTGTGATGGAAGTGGAAATGGTCAAGGAGGGACTGAGGCAGTGCTCGGCCAGTGCCCCCAACAGCTGAATGGTGGTCAGTGCCAGGGAAGGGCTGCAGGCAGCCCCTGATTAGCCATCTTCAGCCAACAGGCCATGCTTGCTGGATGCCTTCCGCTCCATCAGTGGAGCTCCAGGGTGCACCAGTGTGCCTTCTGCTCCATCACGCTCCAGGGTGGATCCTGCTCCATCACAGCAATTCAACCTTTTTCTGATGAAGGTGATTTAAAAAGAAAGAAATGTGAATCCTAACCCTCTGCCATTTGGCACGTCAGGGGCAGTTTAGAAGAGGTATTTACTCCCAAACCTCCTAGTCTCACTGGAATATCACATTCTTTTCTCCTTGCAGAGAGTATCTTAGAAACTACCAGGCAATATTTAGTACAGTCTACATTTTCTGATTCTCTTCGGTTGCCATGTAAAATGAAACACAAATACAAGTCAGAACAAAAGCCAGAAATTCCTAATAACACAAGTTGAGCCAAAGGATAGTGGTTTGGTTATCTTTTTTCTGAAACTATCCACAACTGATAAAATCAACTCAAAGGGTTCCTGTATTCCTCAAGTTCAGAAAGTTCTGGTGGTGAAGGATTTAGCCACTGGTGGAGCTTCCAGTGTTGCCCAGAGTACGCCCGACTGCTGGGAATGTCATTTCCACAGCTGTCTCTTTTGAGCCTCCTTCCATGTACCCCTTTTGTGTCCTCACAACAGTCCCTGATTAGCCATCTTCAGCCACCCTCCACTCAGCCAATGGGGTGACAGATGTAGCTGTGGTTGGGGTGGGTCTTCTTTGGATAATATGGATCAGCTGCATATAGTTCATTTCAATGAAATGAAAAGCCTCTTCCAAAGTATCTAGTAATGAACAAGAACAGATCTGAGTATTGAAGCCACATTTCCACTTTCAGCCTTGGTCCAGTAGTTATTATAGTGCTACTTCATGGTAAAGTATGAAAATGTTTGTAAGATAATCTGCTGCAGCTCCTTTAATTAAATGGGGAAAGCGCCGTGGCTGGGAGTTGGATGACGTGTTAGAGAGGCCTTTCCGCGAAGGTGTCTGTGTGTGGGGTGGGGGGGTGCTGCCATAGAGGCGCTTTACTACCAGAGCAAGAAGCGAATCCATGAGGTCCAGTCCTGTATGGGCCGCCTAGAGACTTCAGACAAGCAATCCACTTGGATTTCAGACAAGCAATCCAAGCAGTCCACTTGGTAGAAAATGAAATTCAGGCATGGAAAGACAGGATCTTCAGCAACCCAGAATGGCTGGAAATCTTTTGCAACAAGGAACCTCCCCGCAAATGGCAGAATGCTAAACTTTGTGTTGATCAGCTGAAGTATGACATTCAGCATCTGCAGGCGGCACTGAGGAACTTCCAGCATAGACGGTAAACACGGGATCAGCAAGAGAGAGAGCGGGAACAGCGTCTGGCTCAGACGTTCACCACTAATGATTCTGACACAACCATCCCGATTGATGAAACATTTCAGTGTAACAAATCCCTTCAAAATGCACATCGTGGCATGGATGATTGTATTGGCAGCGGAACCAGCATCCTACAGGACCCGAGGATCAGAGAATGACATTAAAGGGCACCCACAAGAAGATCCTGGATGTTGCCAATCAGGTGGGCTTCTCCAACACCATCATGTGTCTCACTGAGAAATGTGCCTTCCTGGATAAATACTTCATGAAGCTTGTGACGGGTGTTATGATGGTTCTCTTGGTGCAGTACCCGACAGGAGTGGCCAGAAAACCTTCATAGTGGACTACGACGGACTGAATTTCTGCATAGACCTCCGACTGAACTGTGAACTTCTTGCCTTCTGGACTCGTCATGTTCTTTGTGTGGCTGATATAATGCTCCTGTGTGGAGGCAAATGAGCCATGACACAGGTGCTGAATGGTGCATAGTAATGCTTGGATTTAATGTCTTACAATCACCTGGTGGTCATAATGCCAGCATGACACTTAGGTTTAGTGGACTGCTTGGGACCTGTTGACTGTGTGGTGTTCACATTGTTGCACAAACCCATGTGCAACCCCTGTGTAATCACTGGAAATGTGAACCCCATCTGACTGGACCTCTGTGTTTCTAAGATCCAAGCTACATAAACCCAGGACGAAGTGGGAGAAAATGGCTGTATTGACTATTCTGTTGACTTTGCCTACAGAAGGGGCAGGGAGACTGACTGTTCAGCTGATGCATACAACTGTTCAGAGTAAACAGACCTTCCCATGTACTGAGCAGTCTTTCCTGGTTAGGTGAGGATAGTGTGCCTGCTTCTTATGTACGATGAGCTGATCATCAAGGCTGGATTAACTAACGTGGAGGAGTAGGCCTTTAATTAATGCTCTTTTTAAAGTTTGTTTTCAATTTTCTGGATTTGTTTCTCCATTGACTCTGTCCTTAGTTGGAAATTTTTAAAAAAAGTTTTCCTCTGATGTTATTCTTTTGGTTTACCTGTTTTATTATTGCGACTGTTTTCCACTGCATTTATCCTGTATGAATGTATTTTTCGCCTTAGGGATGTGTGGCTCACCCACAGGAGTGCATCCCTCTTGGATCTTACAACATCTCATAAGATTTGGGTGCTGATCTTTAATCTCGTGAGATTCCATGAGATCCAAGATGGCAGTGCCCAGTTCAGCTAAGAAGAGTTGGCTATGGGAGTGTCCTCATCCAGGGGTTTGGGAAGCACTGCTCTAATGCATTAATAACTCATATCCTAAAGGTCATGATCCCTTTGGCAAATACTACCCCCAGTCTTCCCATTTCTCTATTCAAGTTAACATCACCACCACCAGGTATTCTGTTTGGGGGTTTAAAGAAATACATTTAGCAACAATAAGAGTCAAATGAGAGGGAAAAAGATATATCCTATGGTGGTTTATCTCATATAAAACTGACTCACTCACTCATCAGCACCCAGCCAAAACTGCTGGACCTAGTAGCATGTAATTTGGAGTGGGCATACCTTCTTTGATGGAGGCACCAACTAAGAACTGGTTTTTGGAAATTTAAATGGGAAGGGGGTGAAAAGGGGTATAATGCATTTTCCTCCCTATATGTTGAAAAATCGCTGACTGATCAATGCTCTGCCCCAACCTCAGCACCTAGAAGCATGAAATTTGGAGAGGGTGATCCTTCTGTGACGTGATCACCCACTATGAATGGAGTTTTAGAAATGTAATCCTTAAGGGGGGGAAAAGGAGTACAACGTGTTTTCATCCAGTACTTAACACTGAATAATAATAAAGCCCAACCCCAAATGCTGCACTTACCTGGTAGTGATGTGGTTTAAAAAGAAAATGAAATAACTCATAATTAATGGATCCCTGTCCCAAAGGATTTCTAATCTAAAAAGTTGGAAAAGGACAACAACAGAAGCCACTATAAAAGGTATTGCAGGGATGAGAAGGAAGTTATTCTTCCCCTGCTAAAGAGAAACAGGAGCACCCACTTGAAAGAGAGCGTCTTCCCCCTTTAAGGGGACTGTTAAGGGTTATAATGTTACGTAATGATATCTTGTGAGGTTTGTGTGTGTTGGTGAGGAGGGTGGAGGCTGGGGAGGCAATGAATTTTTGAAAAATTCTCCGTTACAAACATGCAACCCAATCATTTGGATTTTGGAGCGTAGGCCGGACTGGGCTATTTGGGATGCCCATTGCTCAGTTCCAGAGACCTGGGTGGAATCAGCATCAGATCTGGGTGGAATCAGCAGTGATCACCATCCTGATAGAGCCCCAAATGCACAGGAGAATGTGAGGAGGAATGCCAAGAAGTCCTCAAAAAATGTGGCACCTGTTGATCACCTCCACCAGCTGGTGTCCACTCACTCACCTGCCAGCCATGCCACCTTCTCTATCCTGGGTGGGAAAGCAAGCGTGCGCACAAACTAACAAGAGGGGCAGAAAACAACTGCACTGTTTTGGATGCTGGTGCAACGTGGTCTGACCTTCCTGACTTGGCATGTGTTGGAGTCGGCAGCCCAAACTGCTGGTTGTGCAAGAGGGCATGGAGGCAGGAGCTGGTTCCTTTGGGCTTCAGCAAAGAAGGGTAAACTCTGCTCAGATAAAGTCTGTCCTAAAGAGGGCAGGCTTCACGATGGTTACATTTGAGGAGATTGGAGGAATTTTTGTGATTTTTTTAATGGAATGGAAACACACAACACTTTTGCATTTCTTATTTTTGTATAATATAAAAAGTGCTTGAGGTTCTCATCTTTCCAACCCTGTCTGGAGATACACCCAAAATCAGACTGTGATCCAACAACAGGTCCTGACCCCCAGTTTTTGGGAACCACTGACACAGATCACACCATGTCCCCAAATTTTCATTCATTTTACACCATGTCCCCAAAGTTTGCCCATTCTGAACTAAAGTTCCAAGTTGTTCTAACATTTTTCTAAACCTCTGGATATGTTTCTTTCTGACAACAGTTTTCATTCCCTTGTGTTACATCATCCAGCGTAAAATGCCAAGGTATTTCTAGCCTCTGTCTGGCTGGACTTTCTCATTTGGCCATTTGGCATTTCAGTGCCATCTTCTCCTGTGATTCTACCTCTCTCCAAAGCTAGTGTGGCACACGCAGGGCCCCCATAAAGCTGGAATTGGCTGGATTTGTCTGGCTTTTACGTATTGGACTGGACTGGTCCTGTCCAATAGGGCCATGTCTGACCAATTCTGGTTGGTGGGAGGTCGGTGGGGGCAGTTGGGGGCACGTATGAGCAGTAGTCGCAGCACAGTGGCTAAGTCTCATTGGCTGTGGCATCAATGTTTTTTAAAATGAGCACGCAGCTTGGGGCTGCAAAGCACATGCGCTCCAGAACCACCACTTCCTAGTCCGGCCGTACGTGCCCCAAATGCCCCCATCAGCCTCCACCGAACACCCTCCAGCCAAGGTAAGCCCTATCCACCATGTCTACTCGGAAGGAAATGTCCAGGGAAATGTCTTTGGACAACGCTGGCTCTAATGGCTTAGAAACGGGGATGAGCACTGCACCCTACAGTCGGTCACAACTAGCAGTATACCCTGCAGGAGACACACCTTGACCTTTTTATTCCAACAGTATTGGTCAATGACTGCAATCCTAACTTCTAGTTAGGCCAGCAAAAGTCCCGGCACAAGTCCCGTGCTGGCTTGGAGGTGTCACAAAAGTGCCATCAGACGCTTCTGTGACACTCCTGGGAGGCTCCTGGGACATGCACTGGCCTCCCTGCAAACGGATAGGATTGCACCCTCAATTTCTGTTTCTGATTGTCCATCCTTCACTCAAACCAAATGGTCCAGTTTTTGGTGATTTTTGGCCATCTGGTAACCCGGCCTTATTTAATTTAATTCAGCTGATAATGGAATTATGGCAGTGAGGCTTCCTAAGTTGGAGAGGCGACAGGAGGGAGGGGAGCCCAGGAAAGAAAGAGGTGAGGAGGAAAGGGGATCTGCTCTCCAGTGCCTGTTCTGCAGGTAGGCTGGAAGGGGCTCCAGAGCCTCTCCTCAAGCAATGCATGCAGCCCCCTTTTGCAAGGGAGAGTGGATGGGAAAGCATGAATTGGGGGAGCGCAGAAGAAGACACTATCCAAGTGCTGCCGGCTGGCTGCAGCTGGGGGGGGGGGGGGCTTTGCAGCAGGGCGAGCACACATGGAGCTCACCCAATGCCCACTGCCTGGCTCAGCCATCTGGGGCTGGAGGGAGGCGTTTTTGGGGTGCAATAAAAAGTGTGTCTCTTCTTTGTTAAGAGAAACTGTGCTTTAAGAATTGAGAGAATAGAAATATTCAGCTGCAGCTTGTTTCATTGCATTCTGTCTTAAATTGCCTTTCCAGTTGTATATACAGTGGCGCTTCACGTAACAAATTTAATTCATTCTGGAGGCATGTTTGTTATGTGAAACGTTCTTTATGTGAAGCAGATTTTTCCATAGGAAATAATGGAAACTCAGACGACTGGTTCCACAACCCAAAAAATATTCATATAAAAATATGAACTGGATGTAAAAATGATGACAAAACACTGGAATTGAATTCAAAACATGCATTCAATGAGCATGATCCTATGAAGTCTACTTAGGCTGTAATCCTACAGACAGTTTCCTGGGAGTAAGCCCCATTTAACATTTAGGCTTACTTCTGGGTAGACATGATTAGGAGGCTGCAATCAAACACACTTTCCTGTGTAATCCAGGACATTGTGAGGCGCTTGTTACATGAGGCGCCACTGTACTGTGATGGTGCGATTATTCATACATATCCTAGATTAACATTTGTGGCCACTAGTGTCAAGCTCGGCTTGGTGCCAACCTGATGTTTGTTGTCTGGTGCATCTCCTGCATTCTGTCACGTGGACTGAGGTCAGCCTAAGCTTTACTCAGAACCAGCAGAGACACCACAGGTGAGAAGCAAACATCACTGGACGCAGGTGAGTAAACTGAGCCAACACCGAGGCCTCTGATAGATCAACTATAGTCAGTAGGACAAAGCCAAGCCAAAATCACATCTACAAGCCAAGAGGTCATACATATACAAGTCAAGTCAGAGTCCATGACAGAGCAGGGTGACCAGATGCCAAACCCAAAATTCCTGAACCCCAAGGCCAAAATTCCTAACCACTGGAAAAAAATTGCCAAAAAATTTATTTTTTTGTTTTTGTTTTTCGGTTTTTTGACCATAACTTTTGATAGGAAGGGGAGATCTCAAAACAGATTTTTGTGTTGGATTCTGCTCTTCAATACGAATCCATCGACATTTGGCATGATGGGGTACTGTGCACTATCACGAAGTTTCAAAATGAAGCCAAAATGTAGGACAATGATGCCAAAATGTAGGACACCCGGACAGGAGGCTAAAAATTCGGACAAATCCGGGTTTTTCCGGTCATCTGGTCACCCTGATGACAGAGTCCAAAAGCTTCCAGAGTCGAGGGAGTCCAGTCCCAGGTCAGAAGTCAATAGTCAATCCAGCAGAACTTCGTCACAAACTCCTTCCTACAACCCAATGGTTAGAGTGGGCAGCAAACATATTTAGGGATCCATAGTGTCCATGCAACCAGTCGGTGTCCACCAACACAGGGGGCTGTAGTTGCCTGATGAGGCTGCCTACCTGCTGCTTGGTATGTGAGCTCACAGGTGCAAGATTGTTATCACAGACCTTACTGCAAATGTCCTTGGTGGCAAGCACAAAGCTGTGGGGAACCACTTCTGGGCCTTGCATGCCCTGGCACATTCCCCTGGCTATGCCACTGATGAAATTACAATATCATACTCAGCATAAATACAGTGGCCTCAGGTTTGGTGACAACCCGATGAACTCTAAGTTGTATGTCACTTACTCTTCATAGATTGCACTTCATAAAGCAGTGTTTGAAAAAAGTGTTCCAGATCTGTTAAAATACTTGTCCCCAAATGTGGACTCTGCGTTCTCCATTTACAAACTATAGGGGCAGCATCCCCGTATGAGAACAGTGAATGAATGCTGATCTATTTATTTGTAATAAATAAAATACCAAACAAATACAAGACAAGTATGATGTTGTGGCTCACATCAGGCAGACAACGATTCCTACCTCTCACGCATACTGACATCAAATGATAACAGAGGCATAGGTGACGTTTGGTATAGGTGTCTTTCCTCTGTGTGGAAATGAAACTGTGGAACTCCTTGCAACATGATATTGTGTCCTTTGTGTTATTGGTGGAAAAAGCCTGAAGACACTTTGAACAGTTTGGCAGCAATACTGAACACACTGTCCTGTGAGTAAGTCCCATTGAAGAATGGGACTGACTTCTTACTAAGTGAACATGCTGTTTGAAGGATGTGGCAAGGAGTTCCACAGATCCATTTCCACACAGACTTGGACAGGCTGGGTTGCTGCTTGGGAAGAGGAAGGGAGGACTTTCAAAATGGAGCACCTTTCTCCTATCCTGAATTGGAGGCAGGCACATGTTTCTGGAGGGGGAGTTGCTGAAGGGAGAAAAGCACTCTGTCCATGCTCAGGAGCTCTTCAGTTTGCTGGAAGGAATGTCCATGAGGGTGGGTGTGGGGCAGGGACAGTGATAAATAAGACAGCATTGTAATATCTAGGCACATGGACACAGACTGAAGCCGCAGCCAGTGTGGCCAGGAGGGACCTGCAGAGCCTTGCACAGGAGCACTCTTCAGTCGGCTTAGGGTAAAAACCATCATCACATTAGCAAGGACTAGATATGTGCTGGAGCTGTCCTTTGTACTGGCTCTTTAAAGGTGCTTTGCCTGAAGATATCTGAAGATTGACAGGTCAGTGGTTTGAGACCCAAGTACAGCAAGACAGATTCAGCTCCCATCAATTGCCCACCTCTTGCCAACCTAGCACTTCAAAAGCACACAAGAGCTAGTAGAGAAAGATAGTAGGTCCCACCTCAGTGGGAAGGTGACAGTGTTCTGTGCGTATGGAGCAGTGATGGGCCCAGCCTAGCCCAAGAACCGGTCCCCTGGAAGTGGGAGGGCCCAGGCTGGGTTAGGGGGTGTGACCGGGGGCAGGGGGCAGGGCCAGGAAGAATTTAAAGGGGAAATATTTTTTTAAATCTAAAAATTTAAAAAAATCTAAGTTTTTGTTAGTGCCCCCCGGCAACCTTAACCACACTTTCCTGGGAGTAAGCTCCATTGACTGTCATGGGACTTACTTCAGAGTAGTCATCCTATGATTGGGCTCTCAGGCTGCAGTGCCAGCCACAGTTTCCTGGGAGTAAGTCCCATTGACTGTCATGGAACTTACTTCTGAGTAGACATGCAGAGGATGGGCTGTGACTGTGAGGCTGCAGTCCCAGCCACACTCGCTGGAGCGGCAGGGGCAGCCAGCCAGGCACTTTTAAATTTGCCATCCAGCCCGGCGAGGTGCCCCACAAGCCCCAGCGGCCACGAACTGGTCCCCTAGTAATCGCCCCCCCCCCCCCGCCATTGCTACCTGATCGCCACCGCCAGGAAATTTTAACAACCGGTTCTATAGAGTAGGTGCAAACATGCTGGTGCCGACCACTGGCATGGAGGCCACATGTCCACAGAAGCGTCCTTGGAAAACACTGACTCTGTGGTTTAAGAAACAGGGTGTAGCAGCACACCCTATAGCAGCGTTTCTCAAAGTGGGGGTCGGGACCCCTTTGGGGTCGCCTAGAGGTTTCCTGGGGGTCGCCTAAAGACCCCTGGTGCAGGGGGCCAGGTCAGGCTTGCCAGATCTCCTGATGTAGCTGCATATGCACTGGGGCTGACTGACAGCCTCAGGGCCCAATCCTATGCATGCCTACTCTGAAATAAATCAATGTGTGCACAAACACATATTTCATTTGTAACAATGAAAATACATCCTGCATATTGGATATTCACATTACGATTCATAACAGTAGCAAAATTACAGTTATAAAGTAGCAACGAAAATAATTTTATGGTTGGGGGTCCCCACAACATGAGGAACTTATAAAGGGGTCACGGCATTAGAAAGATTGAGAACCACTGCCCTAGAGTCAGTCAGAACTAACAGGGGAACCTGTGGGGGACACTTTCACCTTGTTATAAAAGTATAGGTCACCCAACAAATAGTGTTGCATCATGTTTTAGTATAATTTTCGTATAATTATTTTTATTGTGTAATATTGTGAAATTATGAATTTTGATTATAAGTTAATCTAGTAAAATATTGAATAACGATGAAATACAAAGAAATGCTTATTTGTTTGGTTATCTATCTATCTATCTATCTATCTATCTATCTATCTATCTATCTATCTATCTATCTATCTATCTATCTATCTATCTATCTATCTATCTATCTATCTACAGTATTTATATACCGCTTTTCAACTGAAAAGTTCACAAAGCGGTTTACAAGCAAATGAAAAAATTAATAGCTAATTAATAGCTAATGGGTCCCTGTCCCAAAAGGGCTCACAATCTAAAGTGCAAAAAGAACACCAGCAGAAGCCACTAGAACAGACATTGCTGGGGTGTGGAGGGCCAGTTACTCTCCCCCTGCTAAAAAAAAGAGGACACCCACTTGAAAGAGGGTCTCCTGCCCAGTAAGCAGGGCGATATAAATTATATAATAAATTTTATAATAAATGTTATAAATAAATGTTATAATACATTTTATTCTCCATATTTTGAGCACCAACTGTGAAGAGTATTTCGTCTTAAATTATTTTGCACATAAATTCACAGATAATGATAAAAATGATAAATTGTTGAGAGAAACATGAAATTTTGATATGTAGGAGCAGGGCATAGGAAGTTAGGAAAGTTATGCTAATATGTTGAAAATGTTCCACTGTCCATACTTCAAACATACCACTTTCAGATGTTCTTGACATACATTTTTTTCTTCTTCGCCAAGATGGCTTCTGGCCTTTATCTTTTAGCCAGCTACAGAAAGCAAAAAGCCTTATGTTCACTTTATTGGCTACTTCAACTAACATGACCATTACAAACAATTCTGATTGGTTTAAAGGCTGTGGTCGGGGGGGGGGGCTGTACAACTTTACAATCCCCCCTTTTATACTATGAATCAAATTTTGATTTATTGTATGACTATTTTGGTATACAGCATTTTAACACATACGATACACTACCGCATTGGTGATAATTTGGGAACACTTTTTTAGGTTAACTGGTAACACTGTAAACTGCAGCAAACAATAATGGTTACAAATAGAACTGCTGTTGCAAACGCTAGGATCGGTAAGCTTTTGGGGCAGAAGAAATGAATTAAGACAGAGTTCACAGAAATATAGTACTGTTATGAACTAAAGTTCACACTTTTTTGGGTAGTCACAAGTCATTATTTGAAGTACAGTATAGTTCATTAAGCACCTAGTTCTTGTGGCGACACAACAAGGCCGAGGCAACAAGGCCAAAAGAGGCTGCAATGCTCTGCAAGGGAGCCTCAGCCAGTCCTTTGTTTTTCTCTGAACAGCACGAATACAAATGTTGGCAAGATCAAGTGTTCAACAAAAGTAGGAGACAACACCTGAGGTGATTTGCATCGAGGTCTTTGTGTTGCAAGGTTAGAAGAACATGCATAGACAGAGGTCACAGTTCAATGGTCGTACACAGAGAGTCCAATAACAAAGTTTAAATCGCAATTTAAGTCTTAGAGTCCATAACACAGTTCAGTTTTTTAGGCTTTTAGTCCTTAAGCAGTTTGGCAAAGTCTTTTGAGGCAAACACTGATTTAGGCCAGACTTGACAGAACTGATGTTAGGTCTTGTGAAAGGCTGAGCTGAGAGGCCGAGGAGGGATCTTGAGGAGCACAGGGGCAAAGGTCGACAAACATAGGATCACAAAGGAAGCAAGTTCTTGCAATTCCGTCTACTGTATGGCCTTTTTAGAAAACTCAATTTTGGACTCCACTTTGGAGAGCTGGGGATGACTTACGACATTCACTGCTTTCTTTTGAACGTGGAGATATCAACCCGGGGAGAAGTACACTGTTCGGGTCACAAGCATGCAAATGCTAACACAGCAAGTCAAGCCCATGTGGCTCAGCAGAGAGGCTTGGAATTGATAAGCTGCTCTGAGGCATTTTGCAGCTTTGGAGCACAAGCCGGGCTGGAAGAAGGCTCTGGACAACCCTGCTGTGATATGGTGGGGAAGTGGAGGCCACACAATTACGTCCTGCCTTCTGAGAGCTGCTTTTTCAGGTCTTAGACCATCCTTGAAGTTTAGCTGTTTAAATGACTTTTTATTGTTTAAATGACTTTTTATTGCATGGTGTGGTCTCCCGTGCCCCCTCCTGTGGGTCTTGGCTCTCTCTTCCTTGCAGGGATCCCATTAGGGAAGTAGTCAACTTCGGTATCAGCATCACTATCCACACCTGACATCTTGCCAGCTTCACAAAGAAGGCACACAAAAGTAAGCAACAAAACAGGTGTTAAGTATTGGTTACTCACATGTTCTTTCTCTTAATTACCGGTACGAACAGTGCATCTGAGCTCACAGGCTCTCAGAACAGGTAAGGTAAACAGGTACGTCCAACACCTTTAATTCTGCAGGTAACTGCCAATAGGTCCTTAATCTTTCCTCCCTCTCTCTCTCTTTCAGGTTCTCTCCAGCTTAGAGTCCCAGCCAGCCTTCCCTGGCTCAGTTTCTTCTGCTGGTGCTGCCACCTCCTGCTGAGCAGCCCCGGAGTCCTGCTGCTTCTTTCTCCAAGGCAGCTCCTCCAACTGCCCTTCCCGCTCTTCCTCGTCACTTAAATTTCCCGCCTGATCCGCCCTCCTCCAATAACCGCGTGTGCTCCGCAGGAGTTTGCGCACTCCCAACGTTGCATACCATCTTGGGGAAGGACCCACAGTAATCCCCTCCTCCGTCCAAAGTCTCCCCTTCCCCGACATTGCAGCTACACAACGTCTTTCATAGACCACACTTCCACAGCATCAGGGAAGAGGTCTTTATCAAGGGGGGGGGGGGTACTTAGGGTGCCTGCTCACATACAAGCTCTCTCCCATATAGGTCCCCAGGGGTTCCAAGTTGTATTTCTGGTAATCCTCCCAGGAGAATTCACCACACATGGACTGTTATTTCACGGACACAGACAGCCACATCTTTGGATTCCTTGTAAGGTTGTTGTGTAGAGGACTTCTTTTGAACTCACACTGTTGATTGGTTCACATTTGTTGCAAGATTCAGGCTCTAATCCTAAGAGTACTTTCTTGGGAACAAAACTCCATTGGACTTAATGGGACATCCTGTAGTTGGAAACACAAGTCTGACAACATAGAGAAACATTTCTTGTGGATTTAGGCAGGCATGGGACGCAAGGCAGGAACTGAATAGAGCCATTTTGTTGCACTTCTTAGACAAGGTTCTTTAAGGCAACTTACAGCTTGGCTTTAGACCTGTAAAAGAGGAGCCTAAGACATGATTATTGCTGATTTACTTAAACGTTTGCACAGATACTGTTTTACAAAAACAAAAATATACAGTTTTTGAGGTGTGTAGGGTCCTTAATCTTATTTACTTTTCACGAGATAACATCGAGATAATCTTCCAGACTTGAGCTCATAACCCTTCCCTCTAACTGATCAAAGAAAACCTTCTTTAACATAGGAAGTTTTGATGGAAACAAATCTGATTTGTTACTTTTTGCTTATTCTTCTTTTGTTTAGTCTACATAATTTTTGATTTCAGTTTTTTTTACATTCAGGCTTAAAGGCCTGGCTTTTTTCAGAACTCTGTATGTGGCTTGGCTTATACTTGTGCTGTAACAGAGAAACAAAACAATAGCATGCAGTAATAGAAAAGACCTTGAGCTGGCTCTGCTTATAAGGCTTCTTAAAACAACAGTGGAAAGAGACCAACCCTACAATCCAGAGTAACTGCGGGAGCACGTAAGAGACATTACATGCACCCATAGTTACTGCACCACCTAGTGAAAACCTATGGGAAATTCATATTGCAATCTAGAGTAAATTGTTCTTACATTGGAGCAAGGACTCCCCGTAGTTACTCTGGATTGCACCCTAATTATTAGACTTGCCCCAAAATCCTTAATTTTGTAACTACGGGAACACATAAGAGACTTTACGTGCACCCGTAGTTACTGCACCACCTAGTGAAAACCTATGGGAAATTCATATTGGAATCCAGAGTAAGTTGTTCTTACACCAGAGCAAGGACTCCCCGTAGTTACTCTGGATTTTGCCCATTCACAAATTATTTGTTCAATATAGACACACAGACACACAAAACTGGTGATTCTGTTTTAGTGATATCAACTTTTTACAGCACAAACTGAACTCAGCAGGAATGCATCTTGTTTAAGGCTTTACACCTGGAAATTGACCATCATTAAGGGCTCATCATTTACATTTCTGAGGCAATTATTTAGAAAATGGAGATCCTGGTAGGCTTTGGAATAAGCAGTAAGCTGTGAACAAATCCAAAGTTAAACACTTTTAAAGTCATTTTGGTAAAACAGGCTGCAATCCTAAAGACACTTTCCTGGGAGTTGAAACACAACGGAGCTTACTTTTGGGGGGCTACATAGCTTTGCACTATTAGGCAGTTGCGATGACTTTAATCCTTACATTCCCATCTAAAAATAGTCTAATTTGCATAAATTAAAAATGTGGGTTGAATCGACCCGCCTAGGAAAGTGCTTGCGGATGGAAAGCAGGAGGGCACAAGAGAAGAAGGTGGCTGGGTGGGGTGCACCCCCACAGTTTGCAGAGGAGGAAAATAACATTCAGACAGAGGTAGCCTTAGGAATTTTTGCAGCCAGAAATAGTAAAACATACTGTGTGATCCTCGTTCTGCTGTAGGCAGCTCTACTCTTCTTCTTCTTCTTCACTCTGTTTCCCTCTTCCTTTGCAAAGCCAGGAGGAAGGAGCAGCAGAGGTGCCCACAGGAAAAGAATGGGATGGGGACAGTCAGTCTTGGTCAGGTCCTCTTTGTCATGACCCACTGGTTTGCGTTCAGAGAGCAGGAGCAGGAAAGGTCTGAGAGCGACACCGCATGTCTCATGGGGACGGGATCTTGGATTGCTTGATCACTGTGGGGATTGCAGGACTTGGAGACAGACAGGACTTAGTCTGCTTTTGGGCAAGGGAGACAGAGTTACTCTTGAGTAAATATAGACAAAATGGCTACCCTTCTTTCTCCTCTTAAATGTGGTATTGTTCCTTTGTCGTGACCACATATTTTTTCTTTTTAAAGTTTCATGTGCGTCCCAACCAAGGTGACTGGAGAGTGGAAGGCACTGAACTGATCAGAGAGGGCCATGTGGGAGCAAAACGCTGTGCACAGCCAGGGGGAGGAATTAGGAAAACCTGCCTCCACCTCAACTGGGCCCCACCAGTGAGTATGCCTATGCCCCACTTTATGGGAATGTATGGGACACACTCAAGATGTAATGGGAGAGTGTCTTCTCCAGCATCCCCATAAGATACAAGGTGAACGCTGCCCGAGGGGCCGTGCCCCTGGAGAGCCGTCTCCTCCTCATGTAAAGGAGAGAGCTGGATTCCAAGGACTGGGGGGAACTGATGGAGGACTTGTAGGTTCAGCAGAGTCTGGCTGGCTGGTGGTCAGTGCCAGGGAAGGACTGCAGGCTGGGTCTTTGAGCAGGGTCTCGCAAGGGCTGTGTTGGCCGGACCATGCTCAAAGAGACCCAGCAGCGTTGCCTGCAGCCCTTCCCTGGCACTGACCACCATTCAGCTGTTGGAGAGAGTTGCCTGGGGAGAGTTGCCTCTTTCTGTCCCTGACCAGTTCCCCTTCCATTACATGCAGGTCCCACAGGCCAAAGATCTCAACAATCTGTTCAG
Source organism: Cryptoblepharus egeriae (assembly GCA_030015325.1). NCBI lineage: Eukaryota > Metazoa > Chordata > Lepidosauria > Squamata > Scincidae > Cryptoblepharus > Cryptoblepharus egeriae. The sequence continues at coordinate 91,936,829 of JAREYC010000003.1, read as the reverse complement.
GTTGCAGAGGAGGGCCACCTTCACAGCCAGAAGGGCCAAGGCCCAGTGGATGGCCCTGGAGCAGCGGAGGAAAGCTGCACAGGTGAGGAAGAAAAAACAACTTATCCAGGCACACACAGACATAACTGGCACACAGAGACACAGTGCAAGACTCACGCACACACTCAAATAAATTTGATATATTTGGGCTGTGAAGTCTTCTTTGACTCAGAGAACTGATAGGTGTCTTGGCTGTACCACTAGGTAGGGAAGGCAGCAAAAACAAATGGGTGACAAGCTGTTGAGGGGTAAGAAGGTGGTTTTCTCCTAGTTTTCTTTTTTGTAAGCATGGTTATGATGGCACTGCCAGATGTGGCACCGGGCTTTCACCGGGCTACATTGCAGGGTGACCATATAGTATGGAGGACAGAGTGCCTCCACCTTTATCCATTACATAGAACAGGGAATTGAGGTAGGTTTAGCTCCTCATAAGGGTTTAAAAAGCAGCACATGCCTAAATTCCCTCTTCTATGCAATGGTTAAAGGTAGAGGCACTCTGTCCTCCATTCTATATGGTCACTCTGGCTACATGATGATTAGCAATGCCACTGGTACCCTGTCATGCCTTTGAATCTCGACTGTTTGGGTGATGTTTATAAGGCATCTATGGGGTGATCCAGTTTTGAATCTGCTGCTTTGTTGAGACAGCACTTGCTATTTGAGGTTCTTCATTCCAGTTTTCCTTTTGCTGCATTTAAATAAATTGAAAATATCTCTTTCTAGATCACCTTTTTAAAGAACCTTAGTTAGGTGGTTTCCAACATCAGTTCATTTTAAAAAGTGGGTCCCGAGTCCAAAATGTCTGTGAACCACTTATATGAAGCTGTAAAAAGGCCCTCTGTTTCCCATGCTTTAAGAGTCAGGTCAGTGAATGTCATCCTCCTGTCTCAAGACGACGTGCAAAGCAATCTGAACCAGTCTCCAAGCAGGAGGAGCTTTGATGCTTCTTCCTCATCCATCCCTACTTCTTGTCAATCTGCTATCCAAATATCTTACCATCAGTTAAAATGACTTCAGAAGATGTCAAGAGCATAGCTGTGTTGGAATTTATGTCCATATAATAGGGAGCAGATCGCCTCACTCTGTATTTAAACTGGTCAGAACTGATCCTGTAATTTGGGTGTATCCAAATAACGCGCAGGGCCCAAATCTAACCAGGAGACTTTATCTGACCCACAACAACCCACTTTTATGGTCAGCATTTGCTAATGGAAATTATCATTTAGCTGTTTAAATGTGGTCTTGTTCCTTAGTTGTGACCACGTTTTTTTTTCTTTTCAAAGCTCCATGTGCATCCCAACCAGGGCGACAGGAGAGCAGAAGGCACTGAACAGATCAGCGAGGGCCATGTGGGAGCAAGACGCTGTGCACTGCCGGGGGGAGGAATTAGGAAAACCTGCCTCCACCTCGACCGGGCCCCACCCGTGAGTATGCCTATGTCCCACTTTATGGGAATGTATGGGACACACTCAGGATGTAATGGGAGAGTGTCCTCTCCAGCATCCCCATAGGATAGAAGGTGAACACTGCCCGAGGGGCCATGCCCCTGGAGAGCAGTCTCCTCCTCATGTAAAGGAGAGAGCTGGATTCCAAGGACTAAGGGGAACTGAGGGGGGACTTGTGGGTTCCCAACCAGGGCGACTGGATAGATGAGGGCCTGGCTTGGGCTACATTTAGCAGCGAGGGCCATGTGGGAGCAAGATGCTGTGCACCGCCAGGGGGAGGAATTCGTAAAACCTGCCTCCACCTCGGTGGGGCCCCACCCGTGAGTATGCCTATGCCCCACTTTATGGGAATGTATGGGACACACTCAGGATATAATGGGAGAGTGTCCTCTCCAGCATCCCCATAGGACAGAAGGTGAACACTGCCCCAGGGGAGATGGTGTTCTTTACTGCCCATGTAAAGTGTCCTTTGCTGCCATGTATCCATGTAAAGTGTCCATGTAAAGTGTCCTTTACTGTCCTTTACTGCCCATGTAAAGGAGAGAGCTGAATTCCAAGGACTAAGGAAAATTTAGCAGCGAGGGCCATGTGGGAGCAAGACGATGTGCTCAGCCGGGGGGAGGAATTCGTAAAACCTGCCTCCATCTCGGCTGGGCCCCTCCAGTGAGTATGCCCATGCCCCACTTTATGGGAATGTATGTATGACCACCATTCAGCTGGGGAGAGTTGCCTCTTTCTGTCCCTGAGCAGTTCCTCTTCCATTACTCGCAGGTCCCACAGGCCAAAAATCTCACCAGTCTGTTCCGGTGGCAAAGGAGGGCCCAGTTCAACGCTAGAAGAGCCGAAGCCAGGTGGATGGCTCAGGAGCAGCGGAGGAAAGCTGCACAGGTGAGGAAGAAAAACCCTTCACTCACATGCACACACTTGCACACACACACCAACACTTGGTGGTAACATTTCTTGAATTTCTTGACCCTGCATTATGCTTTGTAGTTCTTCCAGCTCAGCGTCTGTAAATACTTCAGTCCTTTCTAGCAATCTTTGCTAATTTGCTAATGTTTGCTTTGATGTTTGTGTATCTGGACGTCCCTTTTTCCAAATTTCATCCATTATTTTCTCATAAATTCTCTTGACTGAGTTAAATTTTTGATCATTACTTATTATTATTACTTTCATATGACAGCTGCCACTTTGGTAATCTTCTCGATATTCAGCACTTGTAGATCTAATTCATGCATTTTGGGGACTGCAGTCCCCACTGGAACAACTGTTGCTGGTTTGTGCCCTAACCATTGGGTCTCAGTTTTCAAATCCTGAAGTCCAAGTTACTGGCCAGCAGGGCAAAGGCCCGGTGGATGGAACTGGAGCAGGTCCCGCAGGCAGAAGATCTCAACTATGTGTTCAGGTTGCAGAGAAGGGCCGACTTCACAGCGTCAGTAAAATCACAGATTTGCTGTTGGATATTAATTGATCAGTCAATCGATCTGTACATTATAAAGATTTTCCGCAGAGTTATGTTTTTTTTCTGTGGGAGAACATTTTGAGTCCAGCACAAGCATACAGTATCCTTGGTTAGTTAAACACAGAAGGCACAAAATGGCTGCCCTTCTCACAGAAGGCACAAAATGGCTCAATACAAAATGGCTGCCCTTCTCACAAAAGGCACAAAATGGCTCAATACAAAATGGCTGCCCTTCTCACAGAAGGCACAAAATGGCTCAATACAAAATGGCTGCCCTTCTCACAGAAGGCACAAAATGGCTCAATACAACATGGCTGCCCTTCTCACAGAAGGCACAAAATGGCTCAATACAAAATGGCTGCCCTTCTCACATGAAGCACAAAATGGCTCAATACAACATGGCTGCCCTTCTCACAGAAGGCACAAAATGGCTCAATACAAAATGGCTGCCCTTCTCACAGAAAGCACAAAATGGCTCAATACAACATGGCTGCCCTTCTCCTTAGGAGAGGAGCTGAAAAGAACGGAAACAATTGTGAAGATGGAGGGAGGGTTGAGGGAGCACCTAAGAGAGAATCAAAGCACATAGTCCAACATTTAAGGTATTTGAGCATTCAGCCCTGGACCCCCTTCTGAGAATGACAGTCGGTCTGGCTTTTGGACGCCATTAACGGTGCCCAGTGTCAGATTCCAAGATGGCTGCACCCAGCTATTCTCAACCCCCCTGAAGTGAAGTCAGGACACCCCAAGGGAGTCCCGACCCCCATTTTGAAGACCACTGATATAAGGCCCTCATGGTGCCTTCTGAGGGCTGGATCATTGAAACTGTCTGTCATGGAAACTCATTCAGTCAAACCTTGGATTGAAAAAACTTGGGTTGAGAGTGTTTTGCAAGACAAGCAAACATTTCTAATAATTTTTGACTTGATAATAATTGATAATTACTTCATAATTTTGATTTATATCAAGCGGTCTTGATAAATAAGTATAAGAAAAAGAAAGTCCTGGCCTGTCCGGCTGCTTTTGGCGCTCCGCCAGCACCTCCTCAGCCCTTGCTGAGAGAAGAGCTTATGCATGTCTACACTGAAGTAATCCTATTACATTCAGTGGGGCTCACTCCTGTGTAAAAGGGGCAATGGAAAAGAGCCCAAGAGATCTGAGAGATTAAGTGCAGGTTAATTTGTTTTATTTTTCATTATATTTTCAATATTTTTTATTATTTTGTATAAAACAGTGGAGCCTCACATAAAGTGCTTAATTCGTTCCACAGGCATGCTCTTTAAGTGAAACGCTCTTTAAATGAAGCGGATTGGTTCTACAACCCCAAAAATATTCATATAAAAATATTAACTGTATGTAAAAATGATGACAAAACACTATGATTGAATTCAAAACATGCATTCAATGCGCATGATCCTATAAAGTCTACTTAAACTGCCATCCTAAAGACGCTTTCCTGGGAGTAAGACCCATTGAACACAATGGGGCTTTCTTCTGGATAGACATGCTTAGGAGGCTGCAATCTAATACACTTTCCTGTGAGTAAGACCCATGTTTAATATAAATTTGGCCCGGCTGATCATCACCAAATTTTGATTATACATTCACTCCCGTCCCGGGATGCGCATGCGCACTGGCCACCAGTATGCTGGTGCCCACCGGGCATTCCTAGAAGTCAGGGCATGCACAGTGGTCTTATGGTGCTCCTAGCTCACGGTGCTCCTGGGCATGTATGCTGGGAACCAGCATGCTGGTGGCCAGTGCACATGCACATCCAGGGGCAGGGTGAATGCGGGAGTTCTGGACATGCGCACTGGGCATCGGCTCTGCTCCAAAGGGCTAGCCTGGCACACTGTGCAAATCCGGAGTTCCGGGTATATGTGCTGGGCTCATGGTGCATGCACACTGGGCTCAGAGCACTCCCAAACTTGCACGCATGCCTGGAGTTTCAGTCATCGGCAGTCATCTGGAGCACTGTGGCCGCTGGGGTCATCTGGGAGCGCTGTGGCCACTGGTCACCCACCTGGCGACCCTCCTGCTCCCATGCACACACAAAAACATGCACACATAGATATACTCGACACAGAGTGCACTAAGTAACTGTAATTTTGTTACTGTTATGAATTGTAATGTAAATATCTGATATGCAGGATGTATTTTCATTGTTACAAATGAAATGTGTGTTCTATGCATACATTGAACACAATGAGATTTATTTCAGAGTAGGAATGCGTAGGATTGGGCCCTGAGGCTGCAATCCTATCCACATTTACATGGAAGTAAAGGCCCCCCTGATTATAATGGGTTTTATTTCAGAGTAGGCATGCATAGGATTGGGCCCTGAGGCTGTCAGTCAGCCCCAGTGCGCGCACAGCTACAGCCAGAGGTCTGGCAAGCCTGACCTGGCCCCCCTGCACAAGGGGTCTTTAGGTGACCCCCAGGAAAGCTACTTTGAGAAACGCTGTTCTAGAGGGACTAAGAGGAAAAGTGAAGGCAGAAGGAAGAAAAAAGGAGCAAGGAGAGTTTGAGGAGATTGAGGAGGTATGATGTCTTTGAGGGGACCATCCGTTCTAGTGGGCTCTGGGAATGTCAAGCCGAGTGCACCTGCCTTCGAGGTTCCAACCTGTATGCTGAGAGAAGTGCCAGACTTAAGGGTTTTAGAGCGAAAACAGCTTAATTCACTGGGTTAATTCACTTAATGATGGGGCCTTGTTCCTTCACCCCTACAGAGTTCTTCTAATATGAGCTTCATCTCTGTTTCTCCACAGCTTCCACTAGTGTGATCTGGGGACCTCAAATGTGCTCCAGATCAGGTAGGTTGATCTGTGTGGCTTGCACCTGGGTGACACCTGGGTGGCAAAAGGTTGTAGACCAGGGTGGGTCCTAAGGTGGTGTCACTGCCCATGGCCCAACACTACTGATTGCTCCATTTTATTTTCAGGGCTGATCCCCAGCATCCCATCCCTATCAGCCATCCTGCTGTTCCCAGAGAGAGGGTCCTGTGCAATCCTGATGGCCCACTACTTTCCATGCCAGGTGTGCACCTGTTGCACAACAGCAAGTTCCTGGCTGCCTGTTGCTCTGCAGACTCTGCAGCAACCATCTTCCAAGGCAGAAGATCCTGGGATGGTTGATCTCCAGAGCAGTCTGGAGGGAGCCTTAGAGGGAGTGGACTGGAGCAGTCCTTTAGAGGGAGCCACTGTGGGCCAGAAGGGCAGGGGGAAGACTACAACTGATCAAAAAGGCAAAGAAGCTAAACACCTCTTTTTCTTACAGACCATGAGTACCCAAGGATGAGTAATTCTGTACCAGCTGCTGGCCTGTTCTGAATGACAGAAGCAGAAACACCGAATGGGAGGAAATCACAAAGAAAGTGGAGGCAATGAAGGTCAGAACTGGACTTCCCAAGGGTGAGCAAAGTGGAGTAATGTCTGCCTTAATCCCCCCACCCAGCTGGCTGCATACACACTGGTCCTTCCAGAAGTGGGCTCTTGCCCTTGAGATCTGCAAGAGTTTGTTCACTTGGGGAACCTGCGTGAACAGGAGAGGGCTGGTCAAGGAACACATGGGATAATTCCCACTTTCAGAGCATTTGGGCTCCATAGCACCGGGGAAATATCCCCTCCTGGGAGGTCCAGCTCTGGGAAAGGCTCAAGAACTGCTTTGAAGGCATCTTTGGAGGCATCAGTGAGATCAGTTTTGGTCCCTTGGGAACCCTCAAGTATTTTTTGCAGCATGTGCTGTTCCTTCACCCCCGGCCCTGTGGCATGACTCAGTGTGGGGCCTTGCATAGCCAGGGAGTTTGCTGCCGCATCCTGCCCAACTTCAGGGGGTGAGATCAGCCATACTCTCCTTTGGGGCTTCCTTGAGGTACAGGAACACCTCACAGATTCCTCTTCCTGGATTGCTGATGTATTGCTGATTGATGACGGCAACTGGTGCTTGAAGTTCTGAAGCCGACACTCAATGCAGGGAGAAGGTGTGGGAGTAAGGAGGCTGCGTCCCTCTGCTTAGGAACAGGAATGTATTTGGTTGGAAGTTATTTATCAGTTGATGAGCTATTAAAATTTTTAAAGTGAAATATCAAAGTTGCAAAAACCTGAAGCCTCCGTCTTTGATTCTGTGTCATTGCAGAAACTCTTCTGATATGGCTTCTGTTTGGCTTCTTTGGCGCCATGACCAGAAACCTCTGCATTTGCCAGGGTCTCTACTGGGGGGTAGGATAGCAGCCGGAGCATAATCCTGTAGTTTACTCTCTTAATTTGGTTGGAAGTTATTCTCTTAATTTGGTTGGAAGTTATTTATCAGTTGATGAGCTATTAAAATTTTTAAAGTGAAATATCAAAGTTGCAAAATCCTGAAGCCTCCGTCTTTGATTCTGTGTCATTGCAGAAACTCTTCTGATATGGCTTCTGTTTGGCTTCTTTGGCGCCATGACCAGAAACCTCTGCATTTGTTTTTGCTTTTCTCTTAAACTTCATTTGAGTGCAGATACAATATCAGGAACTGGCCAAAGAGAATAAACCTGGTTATCTTAGTATTTATTTAATTTTCCATATTTTTACACCACCAGAAAATACTCCGAGAAATTCTCCGGCCCAGGGTCCAGTTCCAGTGTGGCCTGGTGGGCACGGCTCCGCAGACCAGCACTGGGCCATGGACTGGAGATTGAGGACCCCTGGCTTAAGGCAAATGTTCCCACCTCCTAAGGGGACAGCTAAAAGAGGCGTTTTAATGTCATATATGGAACAACCGCTTTAGAGGGTGTGGCAGCATTTCTCGGCCTTCCTGGAGTGGCACAGTGATCAGGACCACGGGTCCAATCCTATCCCACTTTCCAACGCCAATGAGTTATAATGAGGCCTGAGATAAGGGGACAAACCTTCCATTACTTTGAAGAGGTCTCTCTGACTGCCCTTCCTTGGGGACATTTGCATATCAGCATTGCAGAGTTGGATAGGATTGGGGCCCAAGTGTCATCAGTTCCGGTCAGGCCTAAGAGAATGGGGTGGGGGCTTCCAGAGAAAAACGAACTACAGTGGCGCCTCACGAAACAGAATTAATTCGTTCCGGAGGCAGTTTCTTTACGTGAAACTTTCTTTATGTGAAGTGGATTTTCCTATAGGAAATAATGGAAACTCAGATGATTGCTTCCACAACCCCAAAAATATTCTTATAAAAATATTAACTGGATGTAAAAATGATGTCAGAACACTGGGATTGAATTCAAAACATGCATTCAATGTGTATGATCTTATGAAGTCTACTTAGGCTGCAGTCCTAAAGACACTTTCCTGAGAGAAATTCCCATTTAACACAATGGGGCTTACCTCCAGGTAGACATGGTTAGGAGCATGCAATCCAAGACACCTTCCAAGTGTCTCCCCACTTTCTCCTTCTCTCCATCCTGAGCCTCTCTCTCCCCTGCTCCCTTCTGCCTGCCCCTGGGCTGCTTCCCTCTTCTCCACGGCTCTTCTCTCCCTCTGCCCAGCGGACACCCGGCCACAGGAGGAACAGCGCAGAAGTGTTGCTTTCGCTATGGGCAGGTGTGCTAGGAAGCCCTGACACTTTTTAAACAGGTTGCCGGCCAGCGTGTCTGCCCCAACTGCCAACGAATGTTTTCTTTACCTGAAGCACTTTCTTTACGTGAAGCAGAATCCTAGAGAAATTTTTGTTTGTTACGTGAAACTTACTTTACATGAGGCGTTCTTTACGTGAGGCGCCACTGTACAGTCAAAAACAACTGTATTAGAAAATAAATTTGGGTGCCTCAATCCCTGCTTATGCAGGGCTGTCTTTCCATTGGTCTCCTTTCAGTCTACGACTGTTCCCACGGAGCATTCAGGAGTCTGGTCTGTTAAGGGTACCACTAACAGCTCTCAGACTCCTGAACAACCCCAAGAACTCACTGAGGAATAGAAGTGCCATGAAAGGGATTAAAGCTGTAGTGGAAAGCAGCCCAGTCTTCTCAGCCCAGAACTACCAGGCCCCAGTAGTAACTGGTCAGCCATGCAGTTCAGATGACCTCTATTCCTGTCTTAGGATGCACAGAAAGGGGCCTGGTCTATTCAGACCTGCAACAGGGAGACCAGCTTGACAGGAAGCACCTAGGACCGGATCAACTTCCCATCTCAAGAAGGCCTCTCTTCCAGTCCTCCATGATGTCATCACCATCTGGAAGTGGTGTTGGGAATCTGCTCTAGGGAAGCGATGGCAGTGGAGGAAGGGCTTGAGCAGGATAGGGACTCCTCGGAGGCGGTGCTGACCCAGGCCCAGCTCATTGCAGCCTTGAGCAGGTGGGGAAGGACAGGATGCCAGGGTCTCTATTGGGGGTAGGATAGCAGCCGGAGCATAATCTCCTGCAGTTTACTCTCTTAATTGGCTAGCTTCTTTTTGGTGTACAGAGCTGCAGCGTTAATGGATCCTTTTTGATGAGATTAATAAGAACAAAAGAAGAGACTCCACTGGATCAGGCCAAAGGCCTATCTAGTCCAGCTTCCTGTATCACACAGTGGCCCACCAGATGCCTCAGGGAGCTCTTTCTGTGTCAGTTTGGATGCCATGTTAAACACTGACATGAGCTGTGTCTGTATGTTAGTTTATGCTCCCCTCTCTTCCGTGTAGTTCCCAAACCACACCTGGACTCCTTTGTGTTCCTGTGGGTGAAGGAGAAGCAAGAGAACATCCTGGTGGAGCCATAGATGATGAGCAGAGGTAAGAAGCTGGACCGGCTGGAGATATTTCATGCAGAAAACCACCTGCTTTGGGCTTCACCCTTTTCACCATTTTGGTCATCAGTTTTCAACCAGTTTAGTGTGAATGATTTGCAGGTTTTCTGGAGGAACACCTAGCAGTAGGGCCACTGAATAGGGAACATGAGCCACCCACCTGCAGTGCAGGGTGCCTTGTCAGTGGCCAAACACCAATGGTGTGCAGTGACCATTTTGAGCACCTGGTCAGTGAAATGAAAAAGTTTGAAAACTGATGTTTTAGGCTGCAATCTGCCCACACTTACCTGGGAGCAAGAATTATTGCCTATAATGGAATTTACTTCTGAGTAGCCATGCATAGGATTGTGCTGTTAGATGGCAGGTGAATGCCAGCTTTGATTCCATGTGGCTTTGCAAAGGGATCTGAATCTGGTCATGTTGTATGACGGGCTTTCATTCAGATTTTTGAGAGGTTGAATCGGACTTTTTGGGAGATTTGGAGAGTTTGTAGATGTTATAGGGTTATGGAACAAGCTATCTTGTGTGGTGTGTGTGTCAGTGTGGGTGGAGGCCAATGAATTTTTGAAAAATTCCCAGTTACAAACATGAATTTGGATTCTGGGGCTTGAACTAAACTAGGGTGCCTGGGACGCCCCATTGCTTCATCTCCAGAGTGAGATCTGGTTGGAATCAGCAGTGATCATCATGTCCCGATAAAGCCTTAAAGGCACATCCCTAGAAAATGTGGGGAGGCATTGCCAAGAAGTCCTGGGAAACATTGCACCTGCTGACCACCTTCACCAACTGCTGCCCACTCACTCACCAGCTGGCCATGCCACCCTCCCTATCTCTTCCTCACTTGCCTTCTCTTCCTTCCCACCAGCAAAGGGACTGAGGAGTTGAAGGGCTGGAGGTGGACAAGGTCAGGTGCTGCTGCCACTGTGGTTGTCCTTCTGTCCATTTTCCCTCAGGTATGAAGGAGAGCAGGGCAGCGAAGCCCCTTGCCTTGTTCTCCTGCCTTCTTCTGGCTCCTCTGTTTTGTTTGTTGTCAGAGAACTGGGAAGGCAATTGGCAGGAAGAGGTCTAAGAGCTGGTGAGAAGGAGGTGGGTGGTGTAGAAGGCATGTGCCCGAACTAGCAATAATTGTGCCACTTCAGACCCTGGTGCAGCCTTGCCTGACCCAACCTTCCTGACGTGGGGTGTGTCTGAAAGAAGTGGCATAAAGAAGTGGGCAGCCCGAACTGGCAGTGGTGGAGGCGGGCATGGAGGGAGGTGCTGGATCCTTTGGGCTTCAGCAAAGGAAATCAAACTCTGCTCCAAGGGCAGCAGATTCTGCTACCATGTTTCTGTGTGTGTTTGTATATGTGTGTGTGTGTGTGTGTGTATGTGTGTGTTTTCTTTGTGATAACGCAATGGAAACACAAAACACTTTTTGACATTTCTTATTTTGGTTAAATTTTAAAAAGGGCTTGAGACAATTAGTTATCCGATCTTGCCAACCCCCTTTGAAGAAGTACTAAACCACAAGTCATGATCCACCAATGGGTCCTGAGCCACAGTTTGGGAAATAATGGCACAAATAATAGCATGTCCTTAAACCTTCATTCTTTTGTTTGCCTGCTGCAACTTCTACCCATTCTGAACCCATTCCCGGTCATTCCCCCAAACACCCTCCACGTCCAGAGGGGCATTTCTGCCTCCATTTCTGCCAGGGGCCACCCCTCGGATGTTCAGCCTCTCCCCGGCTCTGACAGATACTGTGGAACTCATGAGATTCCGGTGGAACTTCTGACACCAACTGTCAGGATTCAGGTCCTCTCAACTCGGCACAGGCACCCAATTGCTGGATTGCCAAAGAGTTGTGAACCAGTTTGAAAAATGGACGAGTCCATAATTAGTCTTTATCTCCAGAGATTCAAGGTAACTTCAAATCTTTCTCTATCACTCCATGAGTAGAAAGCAGAGTGTTTTGCCATCAGCTTCCAAGTTTTCTGATCCTAAGTCTCTAAATTTTTCCAAAGTCTACACTCTGGACTAACCTCCAATTAAAAATTGAGGGGAAACCTAACTTTTGGAAGAAAGTTCCAAAAAAGTTCCATGTCCTGTCATGGCATTAGAAACAATTAAGAAAAGCCTGTTTCCTCCCCCAACCCAGCAGTTTGCAATCCATTTGCTCTGCTGCTTCCCCCCCTGCTCAGTGATTTTCAACCAGTGTGCTGTGGTGTGGTGCAGGATTTTGGGAAAAGTCATTATTAATAGGAAAATCAGGGAATTTGAACAGCCTGGTGTACTGTGTTAATGCTAGAAAAAACTTATGGTGTGCCCTGACAATTTTAGTGCCTTGTTAGCATGCCATGAGATGAAAAGGTTGAAAATCAATGCACAGCTAGTGGCAAAGCTAAGACATCTGTCTGGGATCTGGCAAAGCTAAGACTGCTATCTGGGATCAAAGAGGATTTTGTAGCCATCCAGCCCTCCCTCTCCTCCCTAACAACAAAATCAAATTTTATTATGCAAATAAGTACACAATTGGCCCTAATGGCCACTGCTTATTCTCTGGTTATCCTCTCTGCTAAATATCAGAGTAGAACAACTTAAAAGTGCCTCTTCACACAGTTAGCAGGGATAACAGCAGTGCTTTTTTTCTTGGGTCATCCCCATATAACTAAGGCTACAATCCAGAGTAACTATAGGACCTTTTACACCAATGTAGTTACGGTGCCACCTATGGGAAACATATGGGAAATGCTTAGAGCAATGTAGAGTAAGAGCCTCTTATGTCTTCCCCTAGTCACTCTGGATTGTCGGGTAATTATTATTTAGCCGTTGAAGGGGGAAGGTGGAAAAAGGTGCTGGTACTAAGTAGCAGAGAGTACCCCCAGGAAAAAAAGCCCTGGGATAACAGTATCATTATACATGGAAATGAGAGCTGAATCATATGAACATCTTATTAGTTCCATGTTGTATCTATCTATATAAAATGAAAAGTCCCTGACTGACTCACTGACACACTGACTCATCAATGCCCAGCCAAAACCGCTGGGACTAGAAGCGTGAAATATGGAGAAGGTGTTCCTTCGGTGACGGAGGGAGTTACTTAGAAAGAGTTTTTGGAAATTCCAACTGGAAGGGGGTGAAAAGGGGCGCCACACATTTTCCTCCCTAAACTTTCCATTGAAGAATCCCTGACTGAGGGATGCTCTGCCCCAACCCCTGGACCTTGAAGCATGAAATTTAAGGAGGGCGTTCCTTCTATGACATCAACATCCACCAAGAACTGATGTTGAGAATTTTAATCCTTATAAGGCTGAAAAAGGTGCAACGTGTTTTCGTCCAATACCTAACATTGAAGACTGACCAACATCCAGCCAATTTGGTGTTTGGTGCCTGCTGCACTGGGAGGGGATGTTGTTCAGAGGGAAGGGTTGCACTGGAGAGGATGCTGCGCATGGGGGTTTGATGCACATGGGCTGTTGATATGCCTGCGCGTTGATACATATGGGGGATGTTGTGCATGGGGGTTGATGTGTGTGGGGGAGGTTGATGCGCAGTGGGGGGATGGCGTACGGAGAATTTTATTCCCACAATGTGGATATGTTTTTGCTAGTTACAATGTAATTTTGTTGGCTCTGAGAGAAATCAGTCTCATAGTCTGTTTTGAGCTAAGGAAATCCACTTTTTGTTCCATAGGAAGTTGATCTTTTCATTTTTTGGTTTCTTGCCCATTAATTTGAGAGAATACAGATATTCCAGTGCAGCTTTTTTATTGTTTTTTATTGTTTTCTGCCTTAAATTACCTTTTTTTATTGTTTTCTGCCTTAAATTACCTTTCCAATGATATATAATGTGATGGTGTTATTATTCATACATACATACCCGTTTTGACATTTGCCAACTTAAGCTTGTTGCCTGGTGCACTTGCTGCCCCCCTGCACCCTCTGGGTACACCACTGATTAAATGACAAGCCTAAAAGCTTAAGCCATAAGCACAGCCTAAAGCAATGGTCTCGTAATTCATCAGTTTTCCCGTTTCCCGTATGGTGACTTATGGAGGCAAACACAAGTCCACTTTGTGTTTCATAACGTATGAAATGTTCCATCTGCACTATGGAACTCCCTCCCCTTGGAATTAAGATCAGCTCCTCATCACTAACCTCCGGTGGGGCCTTTTTTAATTCAAAAAAGTCTTTGAGACTTCCTAAAGACTGCCTTTTAAATCATCTTTTACTTCTTTTTTACTGCTGACTACAAAACATTTTGTTTTAACTGGATTTTATTGTATTCAATTGTATTTTACTATGCATTTTATGGATAAAAGGCCGTCTTATATTCTAATATTCTTATTTGTTCTATTCTTATAACAAATATTTTTACTGCTACTGCAACCAACAACAATTGTGCCAATAGTGGTGGGTGATTTAGGAACCATCCCTCTGGACTTGGAAAAATACCTACCTTAGTCCCTGCAAAGGACTTGATCTTTAGAAAATGCCAGGCACCTTTGGGTGGGCTGTGTACCAAGCCCTAAAAATAACAGTGTGGATCTCGAGCCAGCTATGGGTTATTTTCTGACCCGAAAGTTTGGTTTTTTCCTTTGGTAATTGGAAACCTACCTAAAATAAAGTGATAAGAGGGAAAGCTTTCTGTAGATACCCCTTTATTTTAGGAAATCAATTTCTTTACTCTAGGACAGGGGTCTCCAAAGCCTGGCCCAGGGGCCAGATACAGCCCTTGGCAAGCCCCTGTGTGGCCCCCAGCAAGACTTCTCTATTCTGCTCTTGGGCAAGCATCTGTCAGTCTTGAGAGACTCTGGTATCGTGCTCAGCGCTGCATATGCTGCATGCGAAGCACGAAGGCCTGGGTTAGATTGATATGGAGGATCGACTGTTACCCAAGCAGCAAATCCTCCCTCTCCACACCACTGAAATAGTCCAATGGAAAGGCAGAGCCAATACGATTGGTTCCAGCTGCATCGCAGAGCTGGGCTAAGGACAGGAGGTCACCCTGTCTTGTGGGGACCGACCTGGGTCTCGAAACCTGGCCTGCTGGTTAACAGGCACAGTGTCTTAACCGCTTGCGCCCTCTATATGTAGATTATGTAAATTTATTCAAATGTGAAATGTAAATTAGTTTTCCAACCCCTGATACCGTATCAGAGAGATGATGTGGTCCTCCTGCCAAAATGTTTGGAGTCCCCTGCTCTAGGAGAAATTCCTAAAGGAAAGGACCATCCTAGGCAGTAAGCCCCAATGGCTATAAGCTTGCTGCCCTTTTGCAACTCCTACTCCCTGCACCCTCCTAGCATGTCCTTGGAGGTTCCCTTTCTACTCTCTGTGTTATGCACATGCACCCCAGTCAGGTTTGGGACCAGGTTATCTGAGGAACCGCCATTGCCCATATATTCTGACCCGCCTTTGCCTGTATATTCCGGCCTGCCTTCTTAGGTCGTCTGAAAGGAGCTTCCTTCAAGTGCCACCATTCTCCCAGGAAAGGGGAATGGTGGCAAGGGGTGAGTCTACTTGGTGGAGGCACCACTGTTATGGAACCCCCTACTAAAGGAATGAAGATCTACCCCCTTCCTTGTGGTGTTCTGGAGAGGGCTGGAAACCTTTTGGTTTTTACTCTTAGACAAATATGGACAAAATGGCTACCCTTCTCTCTCATCTTGCAGACATCCAGGGAGCAGGAGGAAGGAGGCCTTCGGGGGAAGAGACTCTGCCTGAAGCCGGGGGGAGGTATTAGAAAGACCTGCCTCCACCTCGGCTGGGCCCCACCAGTGAGTATTCCCGTACCCCACTTTATGCCAAGCTATGGGACACGCTCAGGATGTAATGGGAGAGTCTCCTCTCCAGCATCCCCTTAGACTAGACGGTGAACACTGCCCCAAACACAGAGTTGGCCATGCCCCTGGAGAGCAGTCTGCTCCTCATGTAAAGGAGAGACCTGGATTCCAAGGACTGGAGGGAAACTGAGGGGGGACTTGTGGTTTCAGAAGAGTCTGGCTGGCTGGTGGTGAGTGCCAGGGCAGGACTGTAGGCAATGGAGCTGAGTCTCTTTGAGCAGGGTCTGGCAAAGGCTGTGTTGGCCAAACCCTGCTCAAAGAAACCCAGCAGCATTGCCTGCAGCCCTTCCCTGACACTGACCACCATTCAGCTGATGAGAGCACTTGGGGAGCGTTGTCTCTGTCCATCCCTTACCAGTTCCTCTTCAATTACATGCAGGTCCCCCAGGCAGAAAATCTCAGCGTGCTCTTTCGTCTGCAGAGAAGGGCTGGCTTCTCCTCCACAAGGGCAGAAGCCAGGTGGATGGCCCTGGAGCAGCGTAGGAAAGCTCCAAAAGTGAGTATGAAAAAAAATCTAACTCTTGTGCAAACGTAGATAACTTTCACACAGATACACAGTGCCAGACTCACACACGCACTTAAATACATTTATTTACTTACCGTATTTCCCGGACCATGAGACGCACCAAAGTTTAGAGGAGCAAAACAAGAAAAAAATATTCTGAACCAAATGGTGTACTAATATATTTAGTAAAATATAGCAGAATAATATTTTAACCATGTAAAGTCTACAGTGGTAATAAGAACCATTATCACTTTCTTTAACAACTGAGGAAAGACTTTAAGCTTCAAGCACTCTTTTAATTTTCTGGTAACCCCCAAAACTCATCATCTCTAGTGTCAGTGATTTGTGACTTTTGCACAAATCTCATTGCAAATGATCAGACAACAACATTTTGCACAAATCTCATTGCAAATAGTCCAGGAAGGCAGGTAAGTTGGGGGGGGGGTTCTTTTGGGGCGTAGGTAGGGAAATGTGAGGGGATCTAGATAGATAGAGAAGAGTGAGGGAGGCACAGGCATGGAGCAGGAGGGACCAGGTCTTGTGCATGTCTACTTTGGAGCAAGTCTCCAAGCCAGGGAAGGCTGGTTAGGATTGCAGCTGCGCCAGGGTGACCAGATGCCAAACCCAAAATTCCTGAACCCCAAGACCAAAATTCCTGAACCCCAGGGCAAAATTCCTACTTGCTTAAAAAATTGTCAAAAAATGTATTTTTTGTTTTTATGTTTTTGATTTTTACTTTTTTGGCCATAACGTTTAATAGGAAGGAGATATCTGAAAACTGATTGTTGCATTGTATTCTGCTCTTCAATATAAATCCAACGACATATGACATGATGGGGTAAGGGGCTCCAGGATTGGCCCTATCACTCTATCAGACGCACAGACATTTTCCCCCTCTTGGAGAAGAAAAAAAAGTGCGTCTTATAAACCGGGAAATACGGTAATTTGATATACAGTGGTACCTTGCTTAATAAGCATTTCACATAAGAAGCAAAAATTTCCAAGAAATATTGCTCCACGTAACAAGTTGCGCTTCACTTAACAAGGAAGTGCGCTATGGACACGCATGCTATGCAGCCCTGACGCTCCACATGGAGGCTCTTTAAAAGGGCTGCCGGCCAGCGCTGCTGCGTCTAACTGCCCCCAACTTGGGACAGTTGCCTGAGCGCCATGTGGAGGTGCCAAAGGCAGCTGCCCCTAACTTGGGGTGCTCCCAAATGCCACCTTGAACCTCCAGCACCAGCCCAGGTAAGCCTCCCCAGTAAGTGTCTTTGATTGCAGTCTACTCAGAAGTAAGCCCCATTGGGCTTACTCCCAGAAAAGTGTATTTGATTGCAGCCTCTTAACCATGTCTACCCAGAAGTTACTCCCAGGAAAGTATCTTTAGGATTGCAGCCTTAAGTAGACTTCATAGGATCATGGACATTGAATGCATGTTTTGAATTCAATTCCAGTGTTTTGTCATCATTTTTATATACAGTTAATATTTTTATATGGATATTGTGGGGGTTGTGAAACCGATCGTCTGAGTTTCCGTTATTTCCTATGGAAAAATCTGCTTCACTTAAAGAATGTATCACTTAAAGAGCATGCCCCCGGAACGAATTAAGTTCTTTATGTGAGGCACCACTGTATTTGGGCTGTGAAGTCTTCTTTGACCCCTGAAAATTGATAGGTGCCTTAGCTGTACCACTAGGTAGGGAAGGCAGCTAAAGGAAATGGGTGGCAAGCTGGTGAGGGGGGAAGGTGGTTTTCTCCCAGTTTTCTTGTTTGTAAGCATGGGTATGATGGCACTTCCGGATGTGGCAACATTTTGAGCTTTGCACCGGGCTACATGATTATTACCAATGCCATTATTAGCAATGCCACTGCCACTGATTAGCAATGCCATTAGCAAACCCACCAGGAGGCTTGATCTGACCCATAGCATCCCGTTTTTTTGGTCACCATTTGCTAATGGAATTTATCATTTAGCTCTTTCAATGTGGTATTGTTTTTTGTGACCACATTTTTTTCTTTTCCAAGATCCATGTGCAGAGGAGCAACTGGAGAATAGAAGTCACTGACCTGATCGGTGATGGCCATGTGGGAGCAAGGCGCTGTGCTCAGCCGGGGGGAGGAATTCATAAAACCTGCCTCCACCTCGGCTGGGCCCCACCAGTGAGTATGCCCATGCCCCACTTTATGGGAATGTATAGGAACCACTCAGGATGTAATGTGAGTGTCTCCTCTCCAGTGTCCCCATAGGATGGAAGGTGAACGCTGTCCCAAACATGGAGTTGGCCATGCCCCAGTAGAGCAGTCTGCCCCTTTTGTAAAGGAGAGCTGGGATCCGAGTACTGGGGGAACTGATGGGGGACTTGTGGGTTCAGCAGAGTCTGGCTGGCTGGTAGTCAGTGCCAGGGAAGGACTGCAGGCTGGGTCTCTTTGAGCAGGGTCTGGCAAGGGCTGTGTTGGCCAAACCCTGCTCAAAGAAACCATGCAGCGTTGCCTGCAGCCCTTCCCTGGCACTGACCACCATTCAACTGTTGGGCACACCTGGGAAGAGTTGCCTCTGTCCGTCCCTGACCAGTTCCTCTTCCGTTACACACAGGTCCCACAGGCCGAAGATCTGAAGCAGCTCTTCAGATTGCAGAGGAGGGCTGACTTCACCGCCAGAAGAGCTGAGGCCCGGTGGATGGCCCAGGAGCAGCGGAGGAAAGCTGCACAGGTGGGGAAGAGAAAACACCTCAGTCACGTGCATACACATGCCTGCACAGACACACTCACGCACACGCTTGTACACACAGAGTGCACTAAGAAGAAATCTGGATGGTATTTTTGAAAACAGAAACTGAATATATGTCTCTTCCTATTCCAGGTGGACATACAGTTGGACAGCATGTGCTGAGGATCCTCAGAACTGCCTTTGAGGAAGTTTGGGTTTGTCTTGAGCATCAGTTGGATTGGATGGAAGCTAAGCCAGCCTTTGTACACTGCTCTGAGGAAAACGCATGGAAGAAGGATACGCTTCTGAAGCACGGGAAGATCTGGCACCTCTCAGAATGGATTATGAAGAAGCGGGAGCGGATTCTGTTGAAGCTGAGGAAGAAGGAAGGAAAGAATATTAATTAAAAGAGCTACAGCAGATGAACTTACAAACATTTTCATACTTCAGTATGAAGTAGCACTATAAGGACAGTCATGAGAGCTCATTCTTGGCTTTCTCTCAAGGACCCTTGTTTGCCACAGGACGTCCCCGTTCTCTTCTGGACCAAGGCTGAGAGTGGAAATGTAGCTACAGCACTCAGTGCCTTACTAGATACTTTGGAACTTCATTACTTTGGTACTTTCATTTCAATTTATTTATTTAAAAAATTTATATCCTGCCTTTCTTGGGCCGGAGACCGACTCAAGGCGGCTCACAGGAAAACATAATTAAAAACATTAAATAAGACAATTCAGTTAAAAGCAACTGAAAACATACAAGCTAAAAACAATACTAGAGAATTTGGAACTTCATTACCTTGGTACATGTAGCAGCATTCCAATTTCTCCCCTACATTTCACTGTTTATTTGAAACTAGAATATTAAATTGCAATGTTCCTACATGAAGTGGTAGCTAATGACTGACTGTCGATGCCAGCCTCAGACAGGACAGGCAACAACCTTGAAAGCCTCTCCGGAGACACCATGCTTGAGTGTACCTCTATTCATGTTGGAAAAGAGGGCGTTCAGATCGGTAATGCTTGTTGGAAATGCTAGTGATAAAACCATAGGGATTGGACATGATTCCTTGAACACTCCCTCAAAATGTGATCTGGGTTCAAGGTGTGCATCAACTGTAGAATGCCTACCTTTCTATATAACACCTATCTTCTTCCTATATAACACCTTGTTATATAACCCCTATAGAGGTGATTTAATTGATTTCATTAAAATGAAATAAAGGCAACTGATTCATATTATCCACTGAAGGCTTCCCCCCACAACTACAATAGGTTTTCTTTATGTTTTTATGGACAGGTTCCAATGTTGGAGCAGGTTCCTTCCACGTATTCCCTTTTTGTGCCCCCAACAGCCCCCAACAACCCTGTGGGGCAGGTACTGTAATGGCTCTATGGCAGCTCGTACACCTCTTCCCTCCCAGGTGGTATCCTTCATGGCGTGGTCTTCTTCACGTCTGGTATCGGGAAATGCCTTCCAAGCTTCCAGCAGAGGTTTTCAGGTCAGCCAACGGCGACAGCTTCTGGCTGTGATGACTCATGACAGTTTTTATGTGGTAGTCAGTGTGCAAGTTATCTCTGTGTGTATGCACGTGTGTGCACAAGAATGAGGTTTTTTCTTCCTCCTAAGTGTTCCTCCTCAGTTCCTGGGCCATCCACTGGGCCTCTTGCCTTCTTGCTGATAAGTTGGCCCTCCTCTGCATTCTGAACAGGGCGTTGTTGTTGTTGGGCTTTGTTGTTTCTTGAATGAGAAGTTGACCCTCGTCTGCACCCTGAACAGCAGTCTTAGATCTTTGGTCTGGGGGATCTGCATGTGATGGAAGAGGAACCTATGGAGATTCCCTCCTCTGTTCCTGGGCCATCCACTGGGCTTTGTTGTTTCTTGAGGAGAAGTTGACCCTCCTCTGCACCCTGAACAGCTGTCTTAGATCTTTGGTCTGGGGGATCTGCATGTGATGGAAGAGGAACCTATGGAGATTCCCTCCTCTGTTCCTAGGCCATCCACTGGGCTTTATTGTTTCTTGAGGAGAAGTTGACACTCCTCTGCACCCTGAACAGCTGTTTTAGATCTTCAGGCTGGGGGACCTGCATGTGATGGAAGAGGAACCTATGGAGCTTTCCTCCTCAGTTCCTCTGCCATCCACTGGGCCTCTTCCCCTCTTGCTTAGAAGTTGGCCCTACTCTGCATTCTGAACAGGGTGTTCAGTTCTTCGGCTTGAGGGACCTGCATGTGATAGAAGAGGAACCTATGGAGCTTTCCTCCTCAGTTCCTGTGCCATCCACTGGGCCTCTTCCCCTCTTGCTGAGAAGTTGGCCCTCCTCTGCATTCTGAACAGGGCGTTCAGTTCTTTGGCCTGGGGGACCTGCATGTTGATGGAAGAGGAACCTATGGAGATTTCCTCCTCTGTTCCTGGGCCATCCACTGGGCCTCTTCCCTTCTTGCTGAGAAATTGGCCCTCCTCTGCATTCTGAACAGGGCGTTCAGTTCTTCAGCCTGGGGGACCTGTGTGTGATGGAAGAGGAACCTGTGGAGCTTTTCTCTTCTGTTCCTGTGCCATCCACCGGGCCTTGGGCTTCTTGCTGAGAATTCACATGTTCTCTGGATACTGAACAGTGTGTTCAGGTTTTTGGCGTGTGGAACCTGAGTGTGATGGAAGTGGAAGTGGTCAAGGAGGGACTGAGGCAGTGCTCGGCCAGTGCCCCCAACAGCTGAATGGGGGTCAGTGCCAGGGAAGGGTTGCAGGCAGCCCCTGATTAGCCATCATCAGCCAACAGGCCATGCTTGCTGGATGCATTCCGCTCCATCAATGGAGCTCCAGGGTGCACCAGTGTGCCTTCTGCTCCATCATGCTCCAGGGTGGATCCTGCTCCATCACAGCAATTCAACTTTTTTCTGATGAAGGTGATTTAAAAAGAAAGAAATGTGAATCCTAACCCTCTGCCATTTGGCACGTCAGGGGCAGTTTAGAAGAGGTATTTACTCCCAAACCTCCTAGTCTCACTGGAATATCACATTCTTTTCTCCTTGCAGAGAGTATCTTAGAAACTACCAGGCAATATTTAGTACAGTCTACATTTTCTGATTCTCTTCGGTTGCCATGTAAAATGAAACACAAATACAAGTCAGAACAAAAGCCAGAAATTCCTAATAACACAAGTTGAGCCAAAGGATAGTGGTTTGGTTATCTTTTTTCTGAAATATCCACAACTGATAAAATCAACTCAAAGGGTTCCTGTATTCCTCAAGTTCAGAAAGTTCTGGTGGTGAAGGATTTAGCCACTGGTGGAGCTTCCAGTGTTGCCCAGAGTACGCCCGACTGCTGGGAATGTCATTTCCACAGCTGTCTCTTTTGAGCCTCCTTCCATGTACCCCCTTTGTGTCCTCACAACAGTCCCTGATTAGCCATCTTCAGCCACCCTCCACTCAGCCAATGGGGTGACAGATGTAGCTGTGGTTGGGGGTGGGTCTTCTTTGGATAATATGGATCAGTTGCATATAGTTCATTTCAATGAAATGGAAAGCCTCTTCCAAAGTATCTAGTAATGAACAAGAACAGATCTGAGTATTGAAGCCACATTTCCACTTTAAGCCTTGGTCCAGTAGTTATTATAGTGCTACTTCATGGTAAAGTATGAAAATGTTTGTAAGATAATCTGCTGCAGCTCCTTTAATTAAATGGGGAAAGTGCCGTGGCTGGGAGTTGGATGACGTGTTAGAGAGGCCTTTCCGGGACAGTGTGTGTGTGGGGGGGGAGGGGGTGCTGCCATAGAGGCGCTTTACTACCAGAGCAAGAAGCGAATCCATGAGGTCCAGTCCTGTACGGACCGCCTAGAGACTTCAGACAAGCAATCTGTCCACTTGGTAGAAAATGAAATTCAGGCATGGAAAGACAGGATCTTCAGCAACCCAGAATGGCTGGAAATCTTTTGCAACAAGGAACCTCCCCGCAAATGGCGGAATGCTAAACTTTGTGTTGATCAGCTGAAGTATGACATTCAGCATCTGCAGGTGGCACTGAGGAACTTCCAGCATAGACGGTATACACGGGATCAGCAAGAGAGAGAGCGGGAACAGCGTCTGGCTCAGACGTTCACCACTAATGATTCTGACACAACCATCCCGATTGATGCAACATTTCAGTATAACGAATCCCTTCAAAATGCACATCGTGGCATGGATGATTGTATTGGCAGCGGAACCAGCATCCTACAGGAACCGAGGGATCAGAGAATGACATTAAAGGGCACCCACAAGAAGATCCTGGATGTTGCCAATCAGGTGGGCTTCTCCAACATGTGTCTCATTGAGAAATGTGCCTTCCAGGATAAATACTTCATGAAGCTTGTGACGGGTGTTATGATGTTTCTCCTGGTGCAGTACCTGACATGAGTGGCCAGAAAACCTTCATAGTGGACTACGATGGACTGACTTTCTGAATAGACCTCCGACTGAACTGTGAACCTCTTACCTTCTGGACTCGTCATGTTCTTTGTGTGGCTGATCTAATGCTCCTGTGTGGAGGCAAATGTGAGCCTCCAAACGAAGTGGGAGAAAACGGCTCTATGGACTATTCTGTTGACTTTGCCTACAGGAGGGGCAGGGAGACTGACTGTTCAGCTGATGCATACAACTGTTCAGAATAAATAGACCTTCCCATGTACTGAACAGTCTTTCCTGGTTAGGTGAGGATAGTGTGCCTGCTTCTTATGTACAATGAGCTGATCATCAAGGCTGGATTAACTAATGTGGAGGAGTAGGCCTTTAATTAATGCTCTTTTTAAAGTTTGTTTTCAATTTTCTGGATTTGTTTCTCCATTGACTCTGTCCTTGGTTTGAAATTTTTTAAAAAAGTTTTCCTCTGATGTTATTCTGTTGGTTTACCTGTTTTATTATTGCGACTGTTTTCTGCTGCATTTATTCTGTATGAATGTATTTATCACCTTAGGGAAGTGTGGCTCACTGACAGTAGCGCATCATTCTTGGATCTTGCAACATCTCATAAGATTTACAGTATAACGAATCCCTTCAGCATGCACATCGTGGCATGGATGATTGTACTGGCAGCGGAACCAGCATCCTGCAGGACCTTTGGGATCAGAGAATGACATTAAAGGGCACCCACAAGAAGATCCTGGATGTTGCCAATCAGGTGGGCTTGTCCAACACTGTCATGTGTCTCATTGAGAAATGTGCCTTCCAGGATATGTGCCTTCATGATGCTTGTGACTGGTGCTGTGATGCTTCTCATGGTGCAGTACCCGACAGGAGTGGCCAGAAAACCTTCATAGTGGACTACAATGGACTGACTTTCTGAATAGACCTCCGACTGAACTGTGAACCTCTTGCCTTCTGGACTCGTCATGTTCTTTGTGTGGCTGATATAATGCTCCTGTGTGGAGGCAAATGTGAGCCATGACAAAGGTGCTGAATGGTGCACAGTAATGCTTGGATTTAATGTCTTACAATCACCTGGTGGTCATAATGCCAACATGACACTTAGGTTTAGTGGACTGCTTGGGACCTGTTGACTGTGTGGTGTTCACATTGTTGCACACACCCATGTGCAACCCCTGTGTAATCACTGGAAATGTGAACCCCCTCTGACTGGACCTCTGTGTTTCTAAGATCCAAGCTACATATACCCAGGACGAAGTGGGAGAAAACAGCTGTATTGACTATTCTGTTGACTTTGCCTACAGAAGGGGCAGGGAGACTGACTGTTCAGCTGATGCATACAACTGTTCAGAGTAAACAGACCTTCCCATGTACTGAACAGTCTTTCCTGGTTAGGTGAGGATAGTGTGCCTGCTTCTTATGTATGATGAGCTGATCATCAAGGCTGGATTAACTAACGTGGAGGAGTAGGCCTTTAATTAATGCTCTTTTTAAAGTTTGTTTTCAGTTTTCTGGATTTGTTTCTCCATTGACTCTGTCCTTAGTTGGAAATTTTTTTAAAAAAGTTTTCCTCTGATGTTATTCTTTTGGTTTACCTGTTTTATTATTGCGACTGTTTTCCACTGCATTTATCCTGTATGAATGTATTTTTCGCCTTAGGGATGTGTGGCTCACCCACAGGAGTGCATCCCTCTTGGATCTTACAACATCTCATAAGATTTGGGTGCTGATCTTTAATCTCATGAGATTCCATGAGATCCAAGATGGCAGTGCCCAGTTCAGCTAAGAAGAGTTGGCTATGGGAGTGTCCTTATCCAGGGGTTTGGGAAGCACTGCTCTAATGCATTAATAACTCATATCCTAAAGGTCATGATCCCTTTGGCAATTACTACCCCCAGTCTTCCCATTTCTCTATTCAAGTTAACATCACCACCACCAGGTATTCTGTTTGGGGGTTTAAAGAAATACATTTAGCAACAATAAGAGTCAAATGAGAGGGAAAAAGATATATCCTATGGTGGTTTATCTCATATAAAACTGACTCACTGACTCATCAGCACCCAGCCAAAACTGCTGGACCTAGTAGCATGTAATTTGGAGTGGGCATACCTTCTTTGATGGAGGCACCAACTAAGAACTGGTTTTTGGAAATTTAAATGGGAAGGGGGTGAAAAGGGGTATAATGCATTTTCCTCCCTATATGTTGAAAAATCGCTGACTGATCAATGCTCTGCCCCAACCTCAGCACCTAGAAGCATGAAATTTGGAGAGGGTGATCCTTCTGTGACGTGATCACCCACTATGAATGGAGTTTTAGAAATGTAATCCTTAAGGGGGGGAAAAGGAGTACAACGTGTTTTCATCCAGTACTTAACACTGAATAATAATAAAGCCCAACCCCAAATGCTGCACTTACCTGGTAGTGATGTGGTTTAAAAAGAAAATGAAATAACTCATAATTAATGGATCCCTGTCCCAAAGGATTTCTAATCTAAAAAGTTGGAAAAGGACAACAACAGAAGCCACTATAAAAGGTATTGCAGGGATGAGAAGGAAGTTATTCTTCCCCTGCTAAAGAGAAACAGGAGCACCCACTTGAAAGAGAGCGTCTTCCCCCTTTAAGGGGACTGTTAAGGGTTATAATGTTACGTAATGATATCTTGTGAGGTTTGTGTGTGTTGGTGAAGAGGGTGGAGGCTGGGGAGGCAATGAATTTTTGAAAAATTCTCCGTTACAAACATGCAACCCAATCATTTGGATTTTGGAGCGTAGGCCGGACTGGGCTATTTGGGATGCCCATTGCTCAGTTCCAGAGACCTGGGTGGAATCAGCATCAGATCTGGGTGGAATCAGCAGTGATCACCATCCTGATAGAGCCCCAAATGCACAGGAGAATGTGAGGAGGAATGCCAAGAAGTCCTCAAAAAATGTGGCACCTGTTGATCACCTCCACTAGTTGATGTCCACTCACTCACCTGCCAGCCATGCCACCTTCTCTAAACTGGGTGGGAAAGCAAGCATGCGCACAAAGTAACAAGAGGGGCAGAAAACAACTGCACTGTTTTGGATGCTGGTGCAACGTGGTCTGACCTTCCTGACTTGGCATGTGTTGGAGTCGGCAGCCCAAACTGCAGGTTGTGCAAGAGGGCATGGAGGCAGGAGCTGGTTCCTTTGGGCTTCAGCAAAGAAGGGTAAACTCTGCTCAGATAAAGTCTGTCCTAAAGAGGGCAGGCTTCACGATGGTTACATTTGAGGAGCTTGGAGGGATTTTTGTGATTTTTTTAATGGAATGGAAACACACAACACTTTTGCATTTCTTATTTTTGTATAATATAAAAAGTGCTTGAGGTTCTCATCTTTCCAACCCTGTCTGGAGATACACCCAAAATCAGACTGTGAGCCAACAACAGGTCCTGACCCCCAGTTTTTGGGAACCACTGACACAGATCACACCATGTCCCCAAATTTTCATTCATTTTACACCATGTCCCCAAAGTTTGCCCATTCTGAACTAAAGTTCCAAGTTGTTCTAACATTTTTCTAAACCTCTGGATATGTTTCTTTCTGACAACAGTTTTCATTCCCTTGTGTTACATCATCCAACGTAAAATGCCAAGGTATTTCTAGCCTCTGGCTGGACTTTCTCATTTGGCCATTTGGCATTTCAGTGCCATCTTCTCCTGTGATTCTACCTCTCTCCAAAGCTAGTGTGGCACACGCAGGGCCCCCATAAAGCTGGAATTGGCTGGATTTGTCTGGCTTTTACGTATTGGACTGGACTGGTCCTGTCCAATAGGGCCATGTCTGACCAATTCTGGTTGGTGGGAGGTCGGTGGGGGCAGTTGGGGGCACGTATGAGCAGTAGTCGCAGCACAGTGGCTAAGTCTCACTGGCTGTGGCATCAATGTTTTTTAAAATGAGCACGCAGCTTGGGGCTGCAAAGCACATGCGCTCCAGAACCACCACTTCCTAGTCCGGCCATACGTGCCCCAAATGCCCCCATCAGCCTCCACCGAACACCCTCCAGCCAAGGTAAGCCCTATCCACCATGTCTACTCGGAAGGAAATGTCCAGGGAAATGTCTTTGGACAACGCTGGCTCTAATGGCTTAGAAACGGGGATGAGCACTGCACCCTACAGTCGGTCACAACTAGCAGTATACCCTGCAGGAGACACACCTTGACCTTTTTATTCCAACAGTATTGGTCAGTGACTGCAATCCTAACTTCGAGTTAGGCCAGCAAAAGTCCCGGCACAAGTCCCGTGCTGGCTTGGAGGTGTCACAAAAGTGCCATCAGACGCTTCTGTGACACTCCTGGGAGGCTCCTGGGACATGCACTGGCCTCCCTGCAAACGGATAGGATTGCACCCTCAGTTTCTGTTTCTGATTTTCCATCCTTCACTCAAACCAAATGGTCCAGTTTTTGGTGATTTTTGGCCATCTGGTAACCCGGCCTTATTTAATTTAATTCAGCTGATAAAGGAATTATGGCAGTGAGGCTTCCTAAGTTGGAGAGGCGACAGGAGGGAGGGGAGCCCAGGAAAGAAAGAGGTGAGGAGGAAAGGGGATCTGCTCTCCAGTGCCTGTTCTGCAGGTAGGCTGGAAGGGGCTCCAGAGCCTCTCCTCAAGCAATGCATGCAGCCCCCTTTTGCAAGGGAGAGTGGATGGGAAAGCATGAATTGGGGGAGCGCAGAAGAAGACACTATCCAAGTGCTGCCGGCTGGCTGCAGCTGGGGGGGGGGGGCTTTGCAGCAGGGCTCGCACACATGGAGCTCACCCAATGCCCACTGCCTGGCTCAGCCATCTGGGGCTGGAGGGAGGCGTTTTTGGGGTGCAATAAAAAGTGTGTCTCTTCTTTGTTAAGAGAAACTGTGCTTTAAGAATTGAGAGAATAGAAATATTCAGCTGCAGCTTGTTTCATTGCATTCTGTCTTAAATTGCCTTTCCAGTTGTATATACAGTGGTGCTTCACATAACAAATTGAATTCATTCTGGAGGCATGTTTGTTATGTGAAACGTTCTTTATGTGAAGCAGATTTTTCCATAGGAAATAATGGAAACTCAGACGACTGGTTCCACAACCCAAAAAATATTCATATAAAAATATGAACTGGATGTAAAAATGATGACAAAACACTGGAATTGAATTCAAAACATGCATTCAATGAGCATGATCCTATGAAGTCTACTTAGGCTGTAATCCTACAGACAGTTTCCTGGGAGTAAGCCCCATTTAACATTTAGGCTTACTTCTGGGTAGACATGATTAGGAGGCTGCAATCAAACACACTTTCCTGTGTAATCCAAGACATTGTGAGGCGCTTGTTACATGAGGCGCCACTGTACTGTGATGGTGCGATTATTCATACATATCCTAGATTAACATTTGTGGCCACTAGTGTCAAGCTCGGCTTGGTGCCAACCTGATGTTTGTTGTCTGGTGCATCTTCTGCATTCTGTCAAGTGGACTGAGGTCAGCCTAAGCTTTACTCAGAACCAGCAGAGACACCACAGGTGAGAAGCAAACATCACTGGACGCAGGTGAGTAAACTGAGCCAACACCGAGGCCTCTGATAGATCAACTATAGTCAGTAGGACAAAGCCAAGCCAAAATCACATGTACAAGCCAAGAGGTCATACATATACAAGTCAAGTCAGAGTCCATGACAGAGCAGGGTGACCAGATGCCAAACCCAAAATTCCTGAACCCCAAGGCCGAAATTCCTAATCCTAGGCCAAAATTCCTAACCACTGGAAAAAAATTGCCAAAAAATTTATTTTTTTGTTTTTGTTTTTCGGTTTTTTGACCATAACTTTTGATAGGAAGGGGAGATCTCAAAACAGATTTTTGTGTTGGATTCTGCTCTTCAATACGAATCCATCGACATTTGGCATGATGGGGTACTGTGCACTATCACGAAGTTTCAGAATGAAGCCAAAATGTAGGACAATGATGCCAAAATGTAGGACACCCGGACAGGAGGCTAAAAATCCGGACAAATCCGGGTTTTCCCGGTCATCTGGTCACCCTGATGACAGAGTCCAAAAGCTTCCAGAGTCGAGGGAGTCCAGTCCCAGGTCAGAAGTCAATAGTCAATCCAGCAGAACTTCGTCACAAACTCCTTCCTACAACCCAATGGTTAGAGTGGGCAGCAAACATATTTTAGGGATCCATAGTGTCCATGCAACCAGTCGGTGTCCACCAACACAGGGGGCTGTAGTTGCCTGATGAGGCTGCCTACCTGCTGCTTGGTATGTGAGCTCACAGGTGCAAGATTGTTATCACAGACCTTACTGCAAATGTCCTTGGTGGCAAGCACAAAGCTGTGGGGAACCACTTCTGGGCCTTGCATGCCCTGGCACATTCCCCTGGCTATGCCACTGATGAAATTACAATATCATACTCAGCATAAATACAGTGGCCTCAGGTTTGGTGACAAACCGATGAACTCTAAGTTGTATGTCACCTACTCTTCATAGATTGCACTTCATAAAGCAGTGTTTGAAAAAAGTGTTCCAGATCTGTTAAAATACTTGTCCCCAAATGTGGACTCTGCGTTCTCCATTTACAAACTAAAGGGGCAGCATCCCCATATGAAAACAGTGAATGAATGCTGATCTATTTATTTGTAATAAATAAAATACCAAACAAATACAAGACAAGTATGATGTTGTGGCTCACATCAGGCAGACAAAGATTCCTACCTCTCACGCATACTGACATCAAATGATAACAGAGGCATAGGTGACGTTTGGTATAGGTGTCTTTCCTCTGTGTGGAAATGAAACTGTGGAACTCCTTGCAACATGATATTGTGTCCTTTCTGTTATTAGTGGGAAAAGCCTGAAGACACTTTGAACAGTTTGGCAGCAATACTGAACACACTGTCCTGTGAGTAAGTCCCACTGAACAATGGGACTGACCTCTTACTAAGTGAACATGCTGTTTGAAGGATGTGGCAAGGAGTTCCACAGATCCATTTCCACACAGACTTGGACAGGCTGGGTTGCTGCTTGGGAAGAGGAAGGGAGGACTTCCAAAATGGAGCACCTTTCTCCTATCCTGAATTGGAGGCAGGCACATGTATCTGGAGGGGGAGTTGCTGAAGGGAGAAAAGCACTCTGTCCATGCTCAGGAGCTCTTCAGTTTGCTGGAAGGAATGTTCATGAGGGTGGGTGTGGGGCAGGGACAGTGATAAATAAGACAGCATTGTAATATCTAGGCACATGGACACAGACTGAAGCCGCAGCCAGTGTGGCCAGGAGGGACCTGCAGAGCCTTGCACAGGAGCACTCTTCAGTCGGCTTAGGGTAAAAACCATCATCACATTAGCAAGGACTAGATATGTGCTGGAGCTGTCCTTTGTACTGGCTCTTTAAAGGTGCTTTGCCTGAAGATATCTGAAGATTGACAGGTCAGTGGTTTGAGACCCAAGTACAGCAAGACAGATTCAGCTCCCATCAATTGCCCACCTCTTGCCAACCTAGCACTTCAAAAGCACACAAGAGCTAGTAGAGAAAGATAGTAGGTCCCACCTCAGTGGGAAGGTGACAGTGTTCTGTGCGTATGGAGCAGTGATGGGCCCAGCCTAGCCCAAGAACCGGTCCCCTGGAAGTGGGAGGGCCCAGGCTGGGTTAGGGGGCGTGGCCGGGGGCAGGGGGCAGGGCCAGGAAGAATTTAAAGGGGAAATATTTTTTAAAATCTAAAAATAAAAAAAAATTAATTTTTTTTAAATCTAAGTTTTTGTTGGTGCTCCCCGGCAACCTTAACCACACTTTCCTGGGAGTAAGCCCCATTGACTGTCATGGGACTTACTTCAGAGTAGTCATCCTAGGATTGGGCTCTCAAGCTGCAGTGCCAGCCACAGTTTCCTGGGAGTAAGTCCCATTGACTGTCATGGGATTTACTTCTGAGTAGACATGCAGAGGATGGGGCTCTCAGGCTGAAAGCATCCCATCACTGCTCTGGGAGTAAGCCCCATTGACGATCATGGTGCTTACTTCTGAGTAGACATGCAGAGGATGGGCTGTGACTGTGAGGCTGCAGTCCCAGCCACACTCGCTGGAGCAGCAGGGGCAGCCAGTCAGGCACTTTTAAATTTGCCATCCAGCACGGCGAGGTGCCCCACAAGCCCCAGCGGCTGCGAACTGGTCCCCTAGTAATCGCCCCCCCCCCCCCGCCGTTGCTACCGGATCGCCACTGCCAGGAAAGTTTAACAACCGGTTCTATAGAGTAGGTGCAAACATGCTGGTGCCGACCACTGGCATGGAGGCCACATGTCCACAGAGGCGTCTTTGGAAAACACTGACTCTGTGGCTTAAGAAACGGGGAGTAGCAGCACACCCTAGAGCAGCGTTTCTCAAAGTGGGGGTCGGGACCCCTTTGGGGTCGCCTAGAGGTTTCCTGGGGGTCGCCTAAAGACCCCTGGTGCAGGGGGCCAGGTCAGGCTTGCCAGATCTCCTGCTGTAGCTGCGCGCGCACTGCGGCTGACTGACAGCCTCAGGGCCCAATCCTATGCATGCCTACTCTGAAATAAATCCCATTATATTCAGGGGGGCCTTTACTCCCATGTAAATGTGGATAGGATTGCAGCCTCAGGGCCCAATCCTATGCATGCCTACTCTGAAATAAATCCCATTATAGTCAGGAGGGCCTTTATTCCCATGTAAATGTGGAGAGGATTGCAGCCTCAGGGCCCAATCCTATGCATGCCTACTCTGAAATAAATCAATGTGTGCACAGAACACATATTTCATTTGTAACAATGAAAATACATCCTGCATATTGGATACTTACATTACGATTCATAACAGTAGTAAAATTACAGTTATAAAATAGCAACGAAAATAATTTTATGGTTGGGGGTCCCCCCAACATGAGGAACTTATAAAGGGGTCACGGCATTAGAAAGATTGAGAACCACTGCCCTAGAGTCAGTCAGAACTAACAGGGGAACCTGTGGGGGACACTTTCACCTTGTTATAAAAGTATAGGTCACCCAACAAATAAATGTTGCATCACGTTTTAGTATAATTTTCGTATAATTATTTTTATTGTGTAATATTGTGAAATTATGAATTTTGATTATAAGTTAATCTAGCAAAATATTGAATAACCATGAAATACAAAGAAATGCTTATTTGTTTGGTTATCTATCTATCTATCTATCTATCTATCTATCTATCTATCTATCTATCTATCTATCTATCTATCTATCTACAGTATTTATATACCGCTTTTCAACTGAAAAGTTCACAAAGCGGTTTACAAGCAAATGAAAAAATTAATAGCTAATTAATAGCTAATGGGTCCCTGTCCCAAAAGGGCTCACAATCTAAAGTGCAAAAAGAACACCAGCAGAAGCCACTAGAACAGACATTGCTGGGGTGTGGAGGGCCAGTTACTCTCCCCCTGCTAAAAAAAAGAGGACACCCACTTGAAAGAGGGTCTCCTGCCCAGTAAGCAGGGCGATATAAATTATATAATAAATTTTATAATAAATGTTATAAATAAAAGTTATAATAAATTTTATTCTCCATATTTTGAGCACCAACTGTGAAGAGTATTTCGTCTTAAATTATTTTGCACATAAATTCACAGATAAGGATAAAAATGATAAATTGTTAATTGAGAGAAACATGAAATTTTGATATGTAGGAGCAGGGCATAAGAAGTTAGGAAAGTTATGCTAATATGTTGAAAATGTTCCACTGTCCATACTTCAAACATACCACTTTCAGATGTTCTTGACATACATTTTTTTCTTCTTCGCCAAGATGGCTTCTGGCCTTTATCTTTTAGCCAGCTACAGAAAGCAAAAAGCCTTATGTTCACTTTATTGGCTACTTCAACTAACATGACCATTACAAACAATTCTGATTGGTTTAAAGGCTGTGGTCGGGGGGGCTGTACAACTTTACAACCCCCCTTTTATACTATGAATCAAATTTTGATTTATTGTATGACTATTTTGGTATACAGCATTTTAACACATACGATACACTACCGCATTGGTGATAATTTGGGAACACTTTTTTAGGTTAACTGGTAACACTGTAAACTGCAGCAAACAATAATGGTTACAAATAGAACTGCTGTTGCAAACGCTAGGATCGGTAAGCTTTTGGGGCAGAAGAAATGAATTAAGACAGAGTTCACAGAAATATAGTACTGTTATGAACTAAAGTTCACACTTTTTTGGGTAGTCACAAGTCATTATTTGAAGTACAGTACAGTTCATTAAGCACCTAGTTCTTGTGGCGACACAACAAGGCCGAGGCAACAAGGCCAAAAGAGGCTGCAATGCTCTGCAAGGGAGCCTCAGCCAGTCCTTTGTTTTTCTCTGAACAGCACGAATACAAATGTTGGCAAGATCAAGTGTTCAACAAAAGTAGGAGACAACACCTGAGGTGATTTGCATCGAGGTCTTTGTGTTGCAAGATTAGAAGAACATGCATAGGCAGAGGTCACAGTTCAATGGTCGTACACAGAGAGTCCAATAACAAAGTTTAAATCACAATTTAAGTCTTAGAGTCCATAACACAGTTCAGTTTTTTAGGCTTTTAGTCCTTAAGCAGTTTGGCAAAGTCTTTTGAGGCAAACACTGATTTAGGCCAGACTTGACAGAACTGATGTTAGGTCTTGTGAAAGGCTGAGCTGAGAGGCCGAGGAGGGATCTTGTGGAGCACAGGGGCAAAGGTCGACAAACATAGGATCACAAAGGAAGCAAGTTCTTGCAATTCCGTCTACTGTATGGCCTTTTTAGAAAACTCAATTTTGGACTCCACTTTGGAGAGCTGGGGATGACTTACGACATTCACTGCTTTCTTTTGAACGTGGAGATATCAACCCGGGGAGAAGTACACTGTTCAGGTCACAAGCATGCAAATGCTAACACAGCAAGTCAAGCCCATGTGGCTCAGCAGAGAGGCTTGGAATTGATAAGCTGCTCTGAGGCATTTTGCAGCTTTGGAGCACAAGCCGGGCTGGAAGAAGGCTCTGGACAACCCTGCTGTGATATGGTGGGGAAGTGGAGGCCACACAATTACGTCCTGCCTTCTGAGTGCTGCTTTTTCAGGTCTTAGACCATCCTTGAAGTTTAGCTGTTGTTTAAATGACTTTTTATTGTTTAAATGACTTTTTATTGCATGGTGTGGTCTCCCGTGCCCCCTCCTGTGGGTCTTGGCTCTCTCTCCCTTGCAGGGATCCCATTAGGGAAGTAGTCAACTTCAGTATCAGCATCACTATCCACACCTGACATCTTGCCAGCTTCACAAAGAAGGCACACACAAGTAAGCAACAAAACAGGTGTTAAGTATTGGTTACTCACATGTTCTTTCTCTTAATTACCGGTACGAACAGTGCAACTGAGCTCACAGGCTCTCAGAACAGGTAAGGTAAACAGGTACGTCCAACACCTTTAATTCTGCAGGTAACTGCCAATAGGTCCTTAATCTTTCCTCCCTCTCTCTCTCTTTCAGGTTCTCTCCAGCTTAGAGTCCCAGCCAGCCTTCCCTGGCTCAGATTCTTCTGCTGCTGCTGCCACCTCCTGCTGAGCAGCCCTGGAGTCCTGCTGCTTCTTTCTCCAAGGCAGCTCCTCCAACTGCCCTTCCCGCTCTTCCTCGTCACTTAAATTTCCCGCCTGATCCGCCCTCCTCCAATAACCGGGTGTGCTCCGCGGGAGTATGCGCACTCCCAACGTTGCATACCATCTTGGGGAAGGACCCACAGTAATCCCCCTTCTCCATCCAAAGTCTCCCCTTCCCCGACATTGCAGCTACACAACGTCTTTCATAGACCACACTTCCACAGCATCAGGGAAGAGGTCTATATTGGGGTGGGGAGGTACTTAGGGTGCCTGCTCACATACAAGCTCTCTCCCATATAGGTCCCCAGGGGTTCCAAGTTGTATTTCTGGTAATCCTCCCAGGAGAATTCACCACACATGGACTGTTATTTCACGGACACAGACAGCCACATCTTTGGATTCCTTGTAAGGTTGTTGTGTAGAGGACTTCTTTTGAACTCACACTGTTGATTGGTTCACATTTGTTGCAAGATTCAGGCTCTAATCCGAAGAGTACTTTCTTGGGAACAAAACTCCATTGGACTTAATGGGACAAACTGTAGTTGGAAACACAAGTCTGACAACACAGAGAAACATTTCTTGTGGATTTAGGCAGGCATGGGACGCAAGGCAGGAACCGAATAGAGCCATTTTGTTGCACTTCTTAGACAAGGTTCTTTAAGGCAACTTACAGCTTGGCTTTAGACCTGTAAAAGAGGAGCCTAAGACATGATTATTGCTGATTTACTTAAACGTTTGCACAGATACTGTTTTAAAAAAACAAAAATATACAGTTTTTGAGGTGTATAGGCTCCTTAATCTTATTTACTTTTCACGAGATGGGTGGGTGGGGTGCACCCCCACAGTTTGCAGAGGAGGAAAATAACATTCAGACAGAGGTAGCCTTAGGAATTTTTGCAGCCAGAAATAGTAAAACATACTGTGTGATCCTCGTTCTGCTGTAGGCAGCTCTACTCTTCTTCTTCTTCTTCTTCTTCACTCTGTTTCCCTCTTCCTTTGCAAAGCCAGGAGGAAGGAGCAGCAGAGGTGCCCACAGGAAAAGAATGGGATGGGGACAGTCAGTCTTGGTCAGGTCCTCTTTGTCATGACCCACTGGTTTGCGTTCAGAGAGCAGGAGCAGGAAAGGTCTGAGAGCGACACCGCATGTAATGGTGTCTCCTGGGGACGGGATCTTGGATTGCTTGATCACTGTGAGGACTGCAGGACTTGGAGACAGCCAGGACTTAGTCTGCTTCTGGGCAAGAGAGACAGAGCTACTCTTGAGTAAATATAGACAAAATGGCTACCCTTCTTTCTCCTCTTAAATGTGGTATTTTTCCTTTGTCGTGACCACATTTTTTTCTTTTTAAAGCTTCGTGCATCCCAACCAAGGCGACTGGAGAGTGGAAGGCACTGAACTGATCAGAGAGGGCCATGTGGGCGCAAGACGCTGTGCACAGCCAGGGGGAGGAATTAGGAAAACCTGCCTCCACCTTGACTGGGCCCCACCAGTGAGTATGCCTATGCCCCACTTTATGGGAATGTATGGGACACACTCAGGATATAATGGGAGAGTGTCCTCTCCAGCATCCCCATAGGATAGAAGGTGAACGCTGCCCGAGGGGCCATGCCCCTGGAGAGCAGTCTCCTCCTCATGTAAAGGAGAGAGCTGGATTCCAAGGACTAAGGGGAACTGAGGGGGGACTTGTGGGTTCCCAACCAGGGCGACTGGATAGATGAGGGCCTGGCTTGGGCTACATTTAGCAGCGAGGGCCATGTGGGAGCAAGATGCTGTGCACCGCCGGAGGGGAGGAATTCGTAAAACCTGCCTCCACCTCGACCGGGCCCCACCAGTGAGTATGCCTATGCCCCACTTTATGGGAATGTATGGGACACACTCAAGATGTAATGGGAGAGTGTCCTCTCCAGCACTCCCATAGGATAGAAGGTGAACGCTGCCCAAGGGGCCATGCCCCTGGAGAGTAAATGAGACAGCTGTATTCCAAGAACTGGGGGGGGGGACTGGGGGGAACTGATGGAGGACTTGTAGGTTCAGCAGAGTCTGGCTGGCTGGTGGTCAGTGCCAGGGAAGGACTGCAGGCTGGGTCTTTGAGCAGGGTCTCGCAAGGGCTGTGTTGGCTGGACCATGCTCAAAGAGACCCAGCAGCGTTGCCTGCAGCCCTTCCCTGGCACTGACCACCATTCAGCTGTTGGAGAGAGTTGCCTGGGGAGAGTTGCCTCTTTCTGTCCCTGACCAGTTCCTCTTCCATTACATGCAGGTCCCACAGGCCAAAGATCTCAACAATCTGTTCAGGTTGCAGAGGAGGGCCACCTTCACAGCCAGAAGGGCCAAGGCCCGGTGGATGGCCCTGGAGCAGCGGAGGAAAGCTGCACAGGTGAGGGAGAAAAAACAACTTATCCAGGCACACACAGACATAACTGGCACACAGAGACACAGTGCAAGACTCACGCACACACTCAAATAAATTTGATATATTTGGGCTGTGAAGTCTTCTTTGACTCAGAGAATTGATAGGTGTCTTGGCTGTACCACTAGGTAGGGAAGGCAGCAAAAACAAATGGGTGACAAGCTGTTGAGGGGTAAGAAGGTGGTTTTCTCCAAGTTTTCTTTTTTGTAAGCATGGTTATGATGGCACTGCCAGATGTGGCACTGGGCTACATTGCAGGGTGACCATATAGTATGGGGGACAAAGTGCCTCCACCTTTATCCATTACATAGAACAGGGAATTGAGGTAGGTTTAGCTCCTCATAAGGGTTTAAAAAGCAGCACATGCCTAAATTCCCTCTTCTATGCAATGGTTAAAGGTAGAGGCACTCTGTCCTCCATTCTATATGGTCACTCTGGCTACATGATGATTAGCAATGCCACTGGTACCCTGTCATGCCTTTGAATCTCGACTGTTTGGGTGATGTTTATAAGGCATCTATGGGGTGATCCAGTTTTGAATCTGCTGCTTTGTTGAGACAGCACTTGCTATTTGAGGTTCTTCATTCCAGTTTTCCTTTTGCTGCATTTAAATAAATTGAAAATATCTCTTTCTAGATCACCTTTTTAAAGAACCTTAGTTAGGTGGTTTCCAACATCAGTTCATTTTAAAAAGTGGGTCCCGAGTCCAAAATGTTTGTGAACCACTTATATGAAGCTGTAAAAAGGCCCTCTGTTTCCCATGCTTTAAGAGTCAGGTCGGTGAATGTCATCCTCCTGTCTCAAGACGACGTGCAAAGCAATCTGAACCAGTCTCCAAGCAGGAGGAGCTTTGATGCTTCTTCCTCATCCATCCCTACTTCTTGTCAATCTGCTATCCAAATATCTTACCATCAGTTAAAATGACTTCAGAAGATGTCAAGAGCATAGCTGTGTTTGAATTTATGTCCATATAATAGGGAGCAGATCGCCTCACTCTGTATTTAAACTGGTGAGAACTGATCATGTAATTTGGGTGTGTCCAAATAACGCGCAGGGCCCAAATCTAACCAGGAGACTTTATCTGACCCACAACAACCCACTTTTATGGTCAGCATTTGCTAATGGAAATTATCATTTAGCTGTTTAAATGTGGTCTTGTTCCTTAGTTGTGACCACATTTTTTTTTCTTTTCAAAGCTCCATGTGCATCCCAACCAGGGCGACAGGAGAGCAGAAGGCACTGAACAGATCAGCGAGGGCCACGTGGGAGCAAGACGCTGTGCACCGCCAGGGGGAGGAATTCGTAAAACCTGCCTCCACCTCGGTGGGGCCCCACCAGTGAGTATGCCTATGCCCCACTTTATGGGAATGTATGGAACACACTCAGGATATAATGGGAGAGTGTCCTCTCCAGCATCCCCATAGGACAGAAGGTGAACACTGCCCCAGGGGAGATGGTGTTCTTTACTGCCCATGTAAAGTGTCCTTTGCTGCCATGTATCCATGTAAAGTGTCCATGTAAAGTGTCCTTTACTGTCCTTTACTGCCCATGTAAAGGAGAGAGCTGAATTCCAAGGACTAAGGAAAATTTAGCAACGAGGGCCATGTGGGAGCAAGACGATGTGCTCAGCCGGGGGGAGGAATTCGTAAAACCTGCCTCCACCTCGGCTGGGCCCCTCCAGTGAGTATGCCCATGCCCCACTTTATGGGAATGTATGTATGACCACCATTCAGCTGGGGAGAGTTGCCTCTTTCTGTCCCTGAGCAGTTCCTCTTCCATTACTCGCAGGTCCCACAGGCCGAAAATCTCACCAGTCTGTTCCGGTGGCAAAGGAGGGCCCAGTTCAACGCTAGAAGAGCCGAAGCCAGGTGGATGGCTCAGGAGCAGCGGAGGAAAGCTGCACAGGTGAGGAAGAAAAACCCTTCACTCACATGCACACACTTGCACACACACACCAACACTTGGTGGTAACATTTCTTGAATTTCTTGACCCTGCATTATGCTTTGTAGTTCTTCCAGCTCAACGTCTGTAAATACTTCAGTCCTTTCTAGCAATCTTTGCTAATTTGCTAATGTTTGCTTTGATGTTTGTGTATCTGGACGTCCCTTTTTCCAAATTTCATCCATTATTTTCTCATAAATTCTCTTGACTGAGTTAAATTTTTGATCATTACTTATTATTCTTACTTTCATATGACAGCTGCCACTTTGGTAATCTTCTCGATATTCAGCACTTGTAGATCTAATTCATGCATTCTGGGGACTGCAGTCCCCACTGGAACAACTGTTGCTGGTTTGTGCCCTAACCATTGGGTCTCAGTTTTCAAATCCTGAAGTCCAAGTTACTGGCCAGCAGGGCAAAGGCCCGGTGGATGGAACTGGAGCAGGTCCCGCAGGCAGAAGATCTCAACTATGTGTTCAGGTTGCAGAGAAGGGCCGACTTCACAGCGTCAGTAAAATCACAGAT
Source organism: Cryptoblepharus egeriae (assembly GCA_030015325.1). Classification (NCBI taxonomy): domain Eukaryota; kingdom Metazoa; phylum Chordata; class Lepidosauria; order Squamata; family Scincidae; genus Cryptoblepharus; species Cryptoblepharus egeriae. The sequence goes on along the minus strand of JAREYC010000003.1, from coordinate 91,897,260 downwards.
TTGCTGTTGGAAATTAATTGATCAGTCAATCGATCTGTACATTATAAAGATTTTCCGCAGAGTTATGTTTTTTTTCTGTGGGAGAACATTTTGAGTCCAGCACAAGCATACAGTATCCTTGGTTAGTTAAACACAGAAGGCACAAAATGGCTGCCCTTCTCACAGAAGGCACAAAATGGCTCAATACAAAATGGCTGCCCTTCTCACAAAAGGCACAAAATGGCTCAATACAAAATGGCTGCCCTTCTCACAGAAGGCACAAAATGGCTCAATACAAAATGGCTGCCCTTCTCACAGAAGGCACAAAATGGCTCAATACAACATGGCTGCCCTTCTCACAGAAAGCACAAAATGGCTCAATACAACATGGCTGCCCTTCTCCTTAGGAGAGGAGCTGAAAAGAACGGAAACAACTGTGAAGATGGAGGGAGGGTTGAGGGAGCACCTAAGAGAGAATCAAAGCACATAGTCCAACATTTAAGGTATTTGAGCATTCAGCCCTGGACCCCCTTCTGAGAATGACAGTCGGTCTGGCTTTTGGACGCCATTAACGGTGCCCAGTGTCAGATTCCAAGATGGCTGCACCCAGCTATTCTCAAACCCCCTGAAGTGAAGTCAGGACACCCCAAGGGAGTCCCGACCCCCATTTTGAAGACCACTGATATAAGGCCCTCATGGTGCCTTCTGAGGGCTGGATCATTGAAACTGTCTGTCATGGAAACTCATTCAGTCAAACCTTGGATTGAAAAAACTTGGGTTGAGAGTGTTTTGCAAGACAAGCAAACATTTCTAATAATTTTTAACTTGATAATAATTGATAATTACTTCATAATTTTGATTTATATCAAGTGGTCTTGATAAATAAGTATAAGAAAAAGAAAGTCCTGGCCTGTCCGGCTGCTTTTGGCGCTCCGCCAGCACCTCCTCAGCCCTTGCTGAGAGAAGAGCTTATGCATGTCTACACTGAAGTAATCCTATTACATTCAGTGGGGCTCACTCCTGTGTCAAAGGGGCAATGGAAAAGAGCCCAAGAGATCTGAGAGATTAAGTGCAGGTTAATTTGTTTTATTTTTCATTATATTTTGAATATTCTTTATTATTTTGTATAAAACAGTGGAGCCTCACATAAAGTGCTTAATTCGTTCCACAGGCATGCTCTTTAAGTGAAACGCTCTTTAAATGAAGCGGATTGGTTCTACAACCCCAAAAATATTCATATAAAAATATTAACTGTATGTAAAAATGATGACAAAACAATATGATTGAAATCAAAACATGCATTCAATGTGCATGATCCTATAAAGTCTACTTAAACTGCCATCCGAAAGACGCTTTCCTGGGAGTAAGACCCATTGAACACAATGGGACTTTCTTCTGGATAGACATGCTTAGGAGGCTGCAATCTAATACACTTTCCTGTGAGTAAGACCCATGTTTAATATAAATTTGGCCCGGCTGATCATCACCAAATTTTGATTATACATTCACTCCCGTCCCGGGATGCGCATGCGCACTGGCCACCAGTACGCTGGTGCCCACCGGGCATTCCTAGAAGTCAGGGCATGCACAGTGGTCTTATGGTGCTCCTAGCTCACGGTGCTCCTGGGCATGTATGCTGGGAACCAGCATGCTGGTGGCCAGTGCACATGCACATCCAGGGGCAGGGTGAATGCGGGAGTTCTGGACATGCGCACTGGGCATCGGCTCTGCTCCAAAGGGCTAGCCTGGCACACTGTGGATATCCGGAGTTCCGGGTATATGTGCTGGGCTCATGGTGCATGCACACTGGGCTCAGAGCACTCCCAAACTTGCACGCATGCCTGGAGTTTCAGTCATCGGCAGTCATCTGGAGCACTGTGGCCGCTGGGGTCATCTGGGAGCGCTGTGGCCACTGGTCACCCACCTGGCAACCCTCCTGCTCCCATGCACACACAAAAACATGCACACATAGATATACTCGACACAGAGTGCACTAAGTAACTGTAATTTTGTTACTGTTATGAATTGTAATGTAAATATCTGATATGCAGGATGTATTTTCATTGTTACAAATGAAATGTGTGTTCTATGCATACATTGAACACAATGAGATTTATTTCAGAGTAGGAATGCGTAGGATTGGGCCCTGAGGCTGCAATCCTATCCACATTTACATGGGAGTAAAGGCCCCCCTGATTATAATGGGTTTTATTTCAGAGTAGGCATGCATAGGATTGGGCCCTGAGGCTGTCAGTCAGCCCCAGTGCGCCCACAGCTACAGCCAGAGGTCTGGCAAGCCTGACCTGGCCCCCCTGCACAAGGGGTCTTTAGGTGACCCCCAGGAAAGCTACTTTGAGAAACGCTGTTCTAGAGGGACTAAGAGGAAAAGTGAAGGCAGAAGGAAGAAAAAAGGAGCAAGGAGAGTTTGAGGAGATTGAGGAGGTATGATGTCTTTGAGGGGACCATCCGTTCTAGTGGGCTCTGGGAATGTCAAGCCGAGTGCACCTGCCTTCGAGGTTCCAACCTGTATGCTGAGAGAAGTGCCAGACTTAAGGGTTTTAGAGCGAAAACAGCTTAATTCACTGGGTTAATTCACTTAATGATGGGGCCTTGTTCCTTCACCCCTACAGAGTTCTTGTAATATGAGCTTCATCTCTGTTTCTTCACAGCTTCCAGTAGTGTGATCTGGGGACCTCAAATGTGCTCCAGATCAGGTAGGTTGATCTGTGTGGCTTGCACCTGGGTGACACCTGGGTGGCAAAAGTTTGTAGACCAGGGTGGGTCCTAAGGTGGTGTCACTGCCCATGGCCCAACACTACTGATTGCTCCATTTTATTTTCAGGGCTGATATCCAGCATCCCATCCCTATCAGCCATCCTGCTGTTCCCAGAGAGAGGGTCCTGTGCAATCCTGATGGCCCACTACTTTCCATGCCAGGTGTGCACCTGTTGCACAACAGCAAGTTCCTGGCTGCCTGTTGCTCTGCAGACTCTGCAGCAACCATCTTCCAAGGCAGAAGATCCTGGGATGGTTGATCTCCAGAGCAGTCTGGAGGGAGCCTTAGAGGGAGTGGACTGGAGCAGTCCTTTAGAGGGAGCCACTGTGGGCCAGAAGGGCAGGGGGAAGACTACAACTGATCAAAAAGGCAAAGAAGCTAAACACCTCTTTTTCTTACAGACCATGAGTACCCAAGGATGAGTAATTCTGTACTAGCTGCTGGCCTGTTCTGAATGACAGAAGCAGAAACACTGAATGGGAGGAAATCACAAAGAAAGTGGAGGCAATGAAGGTCAGAACTGGACTTCCCAAGGGTGAGCAAGGTGGAGTAATGTCTGCCTTAATCCCCCCACCCAGCTGGCTGCATACACACTGGTCCTTCCAGAAGTGGGCTCTTGCCCTTGAGATCTGCAAGAGTTTGTTCACTTGGGGAACCTGCGTGAACAGGAGAGGGCTGGTCAAGGAACACATGGGATAATTCCCACTTTCAGAGCATTTGGGCTCCATAGCACCGGAGAAATATCCCCTCCTGGGAGGTCCAGCTCTGGGAAAGGCTCAAGAACTGCTTTGAAGGCATCTTTGGAGGCATCAGTGAGATCAGTTTTGGTCCCTTGGGAACCCTCAAGTATTTTTTGCAGCATGTGCTGTTCCTTCACCCCCGGCCCTGTGGCATGACTCAGTGTGGGGCCTTGCATAGCCAGGGAGTTTGCTGCTGCATCCTGCCCAACTTCAGGGGGTGAGATCAGCCATACTCTCCTTTGGGGCTTCCTTGAGGTACAGGAACACCTCACAGATTCCTCTTCCTGGATTGCTGATGTATTGCTGATTGATGACGGCAACTGGTGCTTGAAGTTCTGAAGCCGACACTCAATGCAGGGAGAAGGTGTGGGAAAAAGGAGGCTGCGTCCCTCTGCTTAGGAACAGGAATGTATTTGGTTGGAAGTTATTTATCAGTTGATGAGCTATTAAAATTCTTAAAGAGAAATATCAAAGTTGCAAAATCCTGAAGCCTCCGTCTTTGATTCTGTGTCATTGCAGAAACTCTTCTGATATGGCTTCTGTTTGGCTTCTTTGGCGCCATGACCAGAAACCTCTGCATTTGTTTTTGCTTTTCTCTTAAACTTCATTTGAGTGCAGATACAATATCAGGAACTGGCCAAAGAGAATAAACCTGGTTATCTTATTATTTATTTAATTTTCCATATTTTTACACCACCAGAAAATACTCTGAGAAATTCTCCGGCCCAGGGTCCAGTTCCAGTGTGGCCTGGTGGGCAAGGCTCCGCGGACCAGCACTGGGCCATGGACTGGAGATTGAGGACCCCTGGCTTAAGACAAATGTTCCCACCTCCTAAGGGGACAGCTAAAAGAGGCGTTTTAATGTCATATATGGAACAACCGCTTTAGAGGGTGTGGCAGCATTTCTAGGCCTTCCTGGAGTGGCACAGTGATCAGGACCACAGGTCCAATCCTATCCCACTTTCCAACGTCAATGAGTTATAATGAGGCCTGAGATAAGGGGACAAACCTTCCGTTACTTTGAAGAGGTCTCTCTGACTGCCCTTCCTTGGGGACATTTGCATATCAGCATTGCAGAGTTGGATAGGATTGGGGCCCAAGTGTCATCAGTTCCGGTCAGGCCTAAGAGAATGGGGTGGGGGCTTCCAGAGAAAAACGAACTACAGTGGCACCTCACGAAACAGAATTAATTCGTTCCGGAGGCAGTTTCTTTACGTGAAACTTTCTTTATGTGAAGTGGATTTTCCTATAGGAAATAATGGAAACTCAGATGATTGCTTCCACAACCCCAAAAATATTCATATAAAAATATTAACTGGATGTAAAAATGATGTCAGAACACTGGGATTGAATTCAAAACATGCATTCAATGTGTATGATCTTATGAAGTCTACTTAGGCTGCAGTCCTAAAGACACTTTCCTGAGAGAAATTCCCATTTAACACAATGGGGCTTACCTCCAGGTAGACATGGTTAGGAGGCTGCAATCCAAGACACCTTCCAGGTGTCTCCCCACTTTCTCCTTCTCTCCATCCTGAGCCTCTCTCTCCCCTGCTCCCTTCTGCCTGGCCCTGGGCTGCTTCCCTCTTCTCCACGGCTCTTCTCTCCCTCTGCCCAGCGGACACCCGGCCACAGGAGGAACAGCGCAGAAGTGTTGCTTTCGCTATGGGCAGGTGTGCTAGGAAGCCCTGACACTTTTTAAACAGGTTGCCGGCCAGCGTGTCTGCCCCAACTGCCAACGAATGTTTTCTTTACCTGAAGCACTTTCTTTACGTGAAGCAGAATCCTAGAGAAATTTTTGTTTGTTATGTGAAACTTACTTTACATGAGGCGTTCTTTACGTGAGGCGCCACTGTACAGTCAAAAACAAATGTATTAGAAAATAAATTTGGGTGCCTCAATCCCTGCTTATCCAGGGCTGTCTTTCCATTGGTCTCCTTTCAGTCTACGACTGTTCCCACGGAGCATTCAGGAGTCTGGTCTGTTAAGGGTACCACTGACAGCTCTCAGACTCCTGAACAACCCCAAGAACTCATTGAGGAGTAGAAGTGCCATGAAAGGGATTAAAGCTGTAGTGGAATGCAGCCCAGTCTTCTCAGCCCAGAACTACCAGGCCCCAGTAGTAACTGGTCAGCCATGCAGTTCAGATGACCTCTATTCCTGTCTTAGGATGCACAGAAAGGGGCCTGGTCTATTCAGACCTGTAACAGGGAGACCAGCTTGACAGGAAGCACCTAGGACCGGATCAACTTCCCATCTCAAGAAGGCCTCTCTTCCAGTCCTCCATGATGTCATCACCATCTGGAAGTGGTGTTGGGAATCTGCTCTAGGGAAGCGATGGCCGTGGAGGAAGGGCTTGAGCAGGATAGGGACTCCTCGGAGGCGGTGCTGACCCAGGCCCAGCTCATTGCAGCCTTGAGCAGGTGGGGAAGGTCAGGATGCCAGGGTCTCTATTGGGGTGTAGGATAGCAGCCGGAGCATAATCTCCTGTAGTTTACTCTCTTAATTGGCTAGCTTCTTTTTGGTGTACAGAGCTGCAGCGTTAATGGATCCTTTTTGATGAGATTAATAAGAACAAAAGAAGAGACTCCACTGGATCAGGCCAAAGGCCTATCTAGTCCAGCTTCCTGTATCACACAGTGGCCCACCAGATGCCTCAGGGAGCTCTTTCTGTGTCAGTTTGGATGCCATGTTAAACACTGACATGATCTGTGTCTGTATGTTAGTTTATGATCCCCTCTCTTCCGTGTAGTTCCCAAACCACACCTGGACTCCTTTGTGTTCCTGTGGGTGAAGGAGAAGCAAGAGGACATCCTGGTGGAGCCATAGATGATGAGCAGAGGTAAGAAGCTGGACCGGCTGGAGATATTTCATGCAGAAAACCACCTGCTTTGGGCTTCACCCTTTTCACCTTTTTGATCATCAGTTTTCAACCAGTTTAGTGTGAATGATTTGCAGGTTTTCTGGAGGAACACCTAGCAGTAGGGCCACTGAATAGGGAACATGAGCCACCCACCTGCAGTGCAGGGTGCCTTGTCAGTGGCCAAACACCAATGGTGTGCAGTGACCATTTTGAGCACCTGGTCAGTGAAATGAAAAAGTTTGAAAACTGATGTTTTAGGCTGCAATCTGCCCATACTTACCTGGGAGCAAGAATTATTGCCTATAATGGAATTTACTTCTGAGTAGCCATGCATAGGATTGTGCTGTTAGATGGCAGGTGAATGCCAGCTTTGATTCCATGTGGCTTTTGCAAAGGGATCTGAATCTGGTCATGTTGTATGACGGGCTTTCATTCAGATTTTTGAGAGGTTGAATTGGACTTTTTGAGAGATTTGGAGAGTTTGTAGATGTTATAGGGTTATGGAACAAGCTATCTTGTGTGGTGTGTGTGTCAGTGTGGGTGGAGGCCAATGAATTTTTGAAAAATTCCCAGTTACAAACATGAATTTGGATTCTGGGGCTTGAACTAAACTAGGGTGCCTGGGACGCCCCATTGCTTCATCTCCAGAGTGAGATCTGGTTGGAATCAGCAGTGATCATCATGTCCCGATAAAGCCTTAAAGGCACATCCCTAGAAAATGTGGGGAGGCATTGCCAAGAAGTCCTGGGAAACATGGCACCTGCTGACCACCTTCACCAACTGCTGCCCACTCACTCACCAGCTAGCCATGCCACCCTCCCTATCTCTTCCTCACTTGCCTTCTCTTCCTTCCCACCAGCAAAGGGACTGAGGAGTTGAAGGGCTGGAGGTGGACAAGGTCAGGTGCTGCTGCCACTGCGGTTGTCCTTGTGTCCATTTTCCCTCAAGTATGAAGGAGAGCAGGGCAGCGAAGCCCCTTGCCTTGTTCTCCTGCCTTCTTCTGGCTCCTCTGTTTTGTTTGTTTGTTGTCGGAGAACTGGGAAGGCAATTGGCAGGAAGAGGTCTAAGAGCTGGTGAGAAGGAGGTGGGTGGTGTAGAAGGCATGTGCCCGAACTAGCAATAATTGTGCCACTTCAGACCCTGGTGCAGCCTTGCCGGACCCAACCTTCCTGACGTGGGGTGTGTCTGAAAGAAGTGGCATAAAGAAGTGGGCAGCCCGAACCGGCAGTGGTGGAGGCGGGCATGGAGCGAGGTGCTGGATCCTTTGGGCTTCAGCAAAGGAAATCAAACTCTGCTCCAAGGACAGCAGATTCTGCTACCATGTTTCTGTGTGTGTTTGTATGTGTGTGTGTGTGTGTGTGTGTGTGTGTTTGTGTGTGTGTGTGTGTGTGTGTGTGTTTGTGTGTGTGTGTGTGTGTGTGTGTGTGTGTGTGTGTTTTCTTTGTGATAACGCAATGGAAACACAAAACACTTTTTGACATTTCTTATTTTGGTTAAATTTAAAAAAGGGCTTGAGACAATTAGTTATCCGATCTTGCCAACCCCCTTTGAAGAAGTACTAAACCACAAGTCATGATCCACCAATGGGTCCTGAGCCACAGTTTGGGAAATAATGGCACAAATAATAGCATGTCCTTAAACCTTCATTCTTTTGTTTGCCTGGTGCAACTTCTACCCATTCCGAACAAATGTTCCCGGTCATTCCCCCAAACACCCTCCACGTCCAGAGGGGCATTTCTGCCTCCATTTCTGCCAGGGGCCACCCCTCGGATGTTCAGCCTCTCCCCGGCTCTGACAGATACTGTGGAACTCATGAGATTCCGGTGGAACTTCTGACACCAACTGTCAGGATTCAGGTCCTCTCAACTCGGCACAGGCACCCAATTGCTGGATTGCCAAAGAGTTGTGAACCAGTTTGAAAAATGGACGAGTCCATAATTAGTCTTTATCTCCAGAGATTCAAGGTAACTTCAAATCTTTCTCTATCACTCCATGAGTAGAAAGCAGAGTGTATTGCCATCAGCTTCCAAGTTTTCCAATCCCAAGTCTCTAAATTTTTCCAAAGTCTACACTCTGGACTAACCTCCAATTAAAAATTGAGGGGAAACCTAACTTTTGGAAGAAAGTTCCAAAAAAGTTCCATGTCCTGTCATGGCTTATTAAAAACAATTAAGAAAAGCCTGTTTCCTCCCCCAACCCAGCAGTTTGCAATCCATTTGCTCTGCCGCTTCCCCCCCTGCTCAGTGATTTTCAACCAGTGTGCCGTGGTGTGGTGCAGGATTTTGGGAAAAGTCATTATTAATAGGAAAATCAGGGAATTTGAACAGCCTGGTGTGCTGTGTCAATGCTAGAAAAAACTTATGGTGTGCCCTGACAATTTCAGTGCCTTGTTAGCATGCCATGAGATGAAAAGGTTGAAAATCAATGCACAGCTAGTGGCAAAGCTAAGACATCTGTCTGGGATCTGGCAAAGCTAAGACTGCTATCTGGGATCAAAGAGGATTTTGTAGCCATCCAGCCCTCCCTCTCCTCCCTAACAACAAAATCAAATTTTATTATGCAAATAAGTACACAATTGGCCTTAATGGCCACTGCTTATTCTCTGGTTATCCTCTCTGCTAAATATCAGAGTAGAACAACTTAAAAGTGCCTCTTCACACAGTTAGCAGGGGTAACAGCAGTGCTTTTTTTCTTGGGTCATCCCCATATAACTAAGGCTACAATCCAGAGTAACTATAGGACCTTTTACACCAACGTAGTTACGGTGCCACCTATGGGAAACATATGGGAAATGCTTAGAGCAATGTAGAGTAAGAGCCTCTTATGTCTTCCCCTAGTCACTCTGGATTGTAGGGTAATTATTATTTAGCCGTTGAAGGGGGAAGGTGGAAAAAGGTGCTGGTACTAAGTAGCAGAGAGTACCCCCAGGAAAAAAAGCCCTGGGATAACAGTATCATTATACATGGAAATGAGAGCTGAATCATATAAACATCTTATTAGTTCCATGTTGTATCTATCTATATAAAATGAAAAGTCCCTGACTGACTCACTGACACACTGACTCATCAATGCCCAGCCAAAACGGCTGGGACTAGAAGCGTGAAATATGGAGAAGGTGTTCCTTCGGTGACGGAGGGAGTTACTTAGAAACAGTTTTTGGAAATTCCAACTGGAAGGGGGTGAAAAGGGGCGCCACACATTTTCCTCCCTAAACTTTCCATTGAAGAATCCCTGACTGAGGGATGCTCTGCCCCAACCCCTGGACCTTGAAGCATGAAATTTAAGGAGGGCGTTCCTTCTATGACATCAACATCCACCAAGAACTGATGTTGAGAATTTTAATCCTTATAAGGCTGAAAAAGGTGCAACGTGTTTTCGTCCAAAACCTAACATTGAAGACCTGGGCTTTGATACATATGGGGGATGTTGTACATGGGGGTTGATGTGTGTGGGGGAGGTTGATGCGCAGTGGGGGGATGGCGTACGGAGAATTTTGTTCCCACAATGTGGATATGTTTTTGCTAGTTATAATGTAATTTTGTTGGCTCTCCGAGAAATCAGTCTCATAGTCTGTTTTGAGCTAAGGAAATCCACTTTTTGTTCCATAGGAAGTTGATCTTTTCATTTTTTGGTTTCTTGCCCATTAATTTGAGAGAATACAGATATTCCAGTGCAGCTTTTTTATTGTTTTCTGCCTTAAATTACCATTCCAATGATATATAATGTGATGGTGTTATTATTTATACATACATATCCCGTTTTGACATTTGCCAACTTAAGCTTGTTGCCTGGTGCACTTGCTGCCCCCCTGCACCCTCTGGGTACACCACTGATTAAATGACAAGCCTAAAAGCTTAAGCCATAAGCACAGCCTAAAGCAATGGTCTCGTAATTCAGCGGTTTTCCCGTTTCCCGTATGGTGACTTATGGAGGCAAACACAAGTCCACTTTGTGTTTCATAACGTATGAAATGTTCCATCTGCACTATGGAACTCCCTCCCCTTGGAATTAAGATCAGCTCCTCATCACTAACCTCCGGTGGGGCCTTTTTTAATTCAAAAAAGTCTTTGAGACCTCATAAAGACTGCCTTTTAAATCATCTTTTACTTCTTTTTTACTGCTGACTACAAAACATTTTGTTTTAACTGGATTTTATAGTATTCAATTGTATTTTACTATGCATTTTATGGATAAAAGGCCGCCTTATATTCTAATATTCTTATTTGTTCTATTCTTATAACAAATATTTTTACTGCTACTGCAACCAACAACAATTGTGCCAATAGTGGTGGGTGATTTAGGAACCATCCCTCTGGACTTGGAAAAATACCTACCTTAGTCCCTGCAAAGGACTTGATCTTTAGAAAATGCCAGGCACCTTTGGGTGGGCTGTGTACCTAGCCCTAAAAATAACAGTGTGGATCTCGAGCCAGCTATGGGTTATTTTCTGACCCGAAAGTTTGGTTTTTTGCTTTGGTAATTGGAAACCTACCTAAAATAAAGTGATAAGAGGGAAAGCTTTCTGTAGATACCCCTTTATTTTAGGAAATCAATTTCTTTACTCTAGGACAGGGGTCTCCAAAGCCTGGCCCAGGGGCCATATACAGCCCTCGGCAAGCCCCTGTGTGGCCCCCAGCAAGACTTCTCTATGTTGCCCTTGGGCAAGCATCTGTCAGTCTTGAGAGACTCTGGTATCGTGCTCGGCGCTGCATATGCTGCATGCGAAGCACGAAGGCCTGGGTTAGATTGATATGGAGGATCGACTGTTACCCAAGCAGCAAATCCTCCCTCTCCACACCACTGAAATAATCCAATGGAAAGGCAGAGCCAATACGATTGGTTCCAGCTGCATCGCAGAGCTGGGCTAAGGACAGGAGGTCACCCTGTCTTGTGGGGACCGACCTGGGTCTCGAAACCTGTCCTGCTGGTTAACAGGCACAGTGTCTTAACCACTTGCGCCCTCTATATGTAGATTATGTAAATTTATTCAAATTTGAAATGTAAATTAGTTTTCCAACCCCTGATACCGTATCAGAGAGATGATGTGGTCCTCCTGCCAAAATGTTTGGAGTCCCCTGCTCTAGGAGAAATTCCTAAAGGAAAGGACCATCCTAGGCAGTAAGCCCCAATGGCTATAAGCTTGCTGCCCTTTTGCAACTCCTACTCCCTGCACCCTCCTAGCATGTCCTCGGAGGTTCCCTTTCTACTCTCTGTGTTATGCACATGCAGCCCAGTCAGGTTTGGGACCAGGTTATCTGAGGAACCGCCATTGCCCATATATTCTGACCCGCCTTTGCCTGTATATTCCGGCCTGCCTTCTTAGGTCGTCTGAAAGGAGCTTCCTTCAAGTGCCACCATTCTCCCAGGAAAGGGGAATGGTGGCAAGGGGTGAGTCTACTTGGTGGAGGCACCACTGTTATGGAACCCCCTACTAAAGGAATGAAGATCTACCCCCTTCCTTATGGTATTCTGGAGAGGGCTGAAAACCTTTTGGTTTTTACTCTTAGACAAATATGGACAAAATGGCTACCCTTCTCTCTCATCTTGCAGACATCCAGGGAGCAGGAGGAAGGAGGCCTTCTGGGGAAGAGACTCTGCCTGAAGCCGGGGGGAGGTATTAGAAAGACCTGCCTCCACCTCGGCTGGGCCCCACCAGTGAGTATTCCCGTACCCCACTTTATGCCAAGCTATGGGACACGCTCAGGATGTAATGGGAGAGTCTCCTCTCCAGCATCCCCTTAGAATAGAAGGTGAACACTGCCCCAAACACAGAGTTGGCCATGCCCCTGGAGAGCAGTCTGCTCCTCATGTAAAGGAGAGACCTGGATTCCAAGGACTGGAGGGAAACTGAGGGGGGACTTGTGGTTTCAGAAGAGTCTGGCTGGCTGGTGGTGAGTGCCAGGGCAGGACTGTAGGCAACGGAGCTGAGTCTCTTTGAGCAGGGTCTGGCAAAGGCTGTGTTGGCCAAACCCTGCTCAAAGAAACCCAGCAGCATTGCCTGCAGCCCTTCCCTGACACTGACCACCATTCAGCTGATGAGAGCACTTGGGGAGCGTTGTCTCTGTCCATCCCTTACCAGTTCCTCTTCAATTACATGCAGGTCCCCCAGGCAGAAAATCTCAGCGTGCTCTTTCGTCTGCAGAGAAGGGCTGGCTTCTCCTCCACAAGGGCACACGTAGATAACTTCCACACAGATACACAGTGCCAGACTCACACACGCACTTAAATACATTTATTTACTTACCGTATTTCCCGGACCATGAGACGCACCAGACCATGAGACGCACCAAAGTTTAGAGGAGCAAAACAAGAAAAAAATATTCTGAACCAAATGGTGTACTAATATATTTAATAAAATATAGCAGAATAATATTTTAACCATGTAAAGTCTACAGTGGTATTAAGAACCATTATCACTTTCTTTAACAACTGAGGAAAGACTTTAAGCTTCAAGCACTCTTTTAATTTTCTGGTAACCCCCAAAACTCATCATCTCTAGTGTCAGTGATTTGTGACTTTTGCACAAATCTCATTGCAAATGATCAGACAACAACATTTTGCACAAATCTCATTGCAAATAGTCCAGGAAGGCAGGTAAGTTGGGGGGGGGGGTTCTTTTGGGGCGTAGGTAGGGAAAAATGTGAGGGGATCTAGATAGATAGAGAAGAGTGAGGGAGGCACAGGCATGGAGCAGGAGGGACCAGGTCTTGTGCATGTCTACTTTGGAGCAAGTCTCCAAGCCAGGGAAGGCTGGTTAGGATTGCAGCTGTGCCAGGGTGACCAGATGCCAAACCCAAAATTCCTGAACCCCAAGACCAAAATTCCTGAACCCCAGGGCAAAATTCCCACTTGCTTAAAAAATTGTCAAAAAATGTATTTTTTGTTTTTATATTTTTGATTTTTACTTTTTTGGCCATAACTTTTGATAGGAAGGAGATATCTGAAAACTGATTGTTGCATTGGATTCTGCTCTTCAATACGAATCCAACGACATATGACATGATGGGGTAAGGTGCTCCAGGATTGGCGCTATCACTCTATCAGACCCACAGACATTTTCCCCCTATTGGAGAAGAAAAAAAGTGCATCTTATAAACCGGGAAATACGGTAATTTGATATACAGTGGTACCTCGCTTTATAAGCATTTCACATAAGAAGCAAAAATTTCCAAGAAATATTGCTCCACGTAACAAGTTGCGCTTCACTTAACAAGGAAGTGCACTATGGACACGCATGCTATGTAGCCCTGACGCTCCACATGGAGGCTCTTTAAAAGGGCTGCCGGCCAGCGCTGCTGCTTCTAACTGCCCCCAACTTGGGACAGTTGCCTGAGCGCCATGTGGAGGTGCCAAAGGCAGCTGCCCCTAACTTGGGGTGCCCCCAAATGCCACCTTGAACCTCCAGCACCAGCCGAGGTAAGCCTCCCCAGTAAGTGTCTTTGATTGCCGTCTACTCAGAAGTAAGCCCCATTGGGCTTACTCCCAGAAAAGTGTATTTGATTGCAGCCTCTTAACCATGTCTACCCAGAAGTTACTCCCAGGAAAGTATCTTTAGGATTGCAGCCTTAAGTAGACTTCATAGGATCATGGACATTGAATGCATGTTTTGAATTCAATTCCAGTGTTTTGTCATCATTTTTATATACAGTTAATATTTTTATATGGATATTGTGGGGGTTTTGAAACCGATCGTCTGAGTTTCTGTTATTTCCTATGGAAAAATCTGCTTCACTTAAAGAATGTATCACTTAAAGAGCATGCCCCCGGAACGAATTAAGTTGTTTATGTGAGGCACCACTGTATTTGGGCTGTGAAGTCTTCTTTGACCCCTGAAAATTGATAGGTGCCTTAGCTGTACCACTATTTTGGGAAGGCAGCAAAAGGAAATGGGTGGCAAGCTGGTGAGGGGGGAAGGTGGTTTTCTCCCAGTTTTCTTGTTTGTAAGCATGGGTATGATGGCACTTCCGGATGTGGCAACATTTTGAGCTTTGCACCGGGCTACATGATTATTACCAATGCCATTATTAGCAATGCCACTGCCACTGATTAGCAATGCCATTAGCAAACCCACCAGGCGACTTGATCTGACCCATAGCATCCCGTTTTTTTTGGTCACCATTTGCTAATGGAATTTATCATTTAGCTATTTCAATGTGGTATTGTTTTTTGTGACCGCATTTTTTTCTTTTCCAAGATCCATGTGCAGAGGAGCAACTGGAGAACAGAAGTCACTGACCTGATCGGTGACGGCCATGTGGGAGCAAGGCGCTGTGCTCAGCCGGGGGGAGGAATTCATAAAACCTGCCTCCACCTCGGCTGGGCCCCACCAGTGAGTATGCTCATGCCCCACTTTATGGGAATGTATAGGAAACACTCAGGATGTAATGTGAGTGTCTCCTCTCCAGTGTCCCCATAGGATGGAAGGTGAACGCTGTCCCAAACCTGGAGTTGGCCATGCCCCAGTAGAGCAGTCTGCCCCTTTTGTAAAGGAGAGCTGGGATCCAAGTACTGGGGGAACTGATGGGGGACTTGTGGATTCAGCAGAGTCTGGCTGGCTGGTAGTCAGTGCCAGGGAAGGACTGCAGGCTGGGTCTCTTTGAGAAGGGTCTGGCAAGGGCTGTATTGGCCAAACCCTGCTCAAAGAAACCATGCAGCGTTGCCTGCAGCCCTTCCCTGGCACTGACCACCATTCAGCTGTTGGGCACACCTGGGAAGAGTTGCCTCTGTCCGTCCCTGACCAGTTCCTCTTCCGTTACACACAGGTCCCACAGGCCGAAGATCTGAAGCAGCTCTTCAGCCTGCAGAGGAGGGCTGACTTCACCGCCAGAAGAGCTGAGGCCCGGTGGATGGTCCAGGAGCAGCGGAGGAAAGCTGCACAGGTGGGGAAGAGAAAACACCTCAGTCACATGCATACACATGCCTGCACAGACACACTCACGCACACGCTTGTACACACAGAGTGCACTAAGAAGAAATCTGGATGGCATTTTTGAAAACAGAAACTGAATATATGTCTCTTCCTATTCCAGGTAGACATACAGTTGGACAGCATGTGCTGAGGATCCTCAGAACTGCCTTTGAGGAAGTTTGGGTTTGTCTTGAGCATCAGTTGGATTGGATGGAAGCTAAGCCAGCCTTTGTACACTGCTCTGAAGGAGAACGCAGGGAAGAAGGATACGCTTCTGAAGCACGGGAAGATCTGGCAGCTCTCAGAATGGGTTATGAAGAAGCGGGAGCGGATTCTGTTGAAGCTGAGGCAGAAGAAAGGAAAGAATATTAATTAAAAGAGCTACAGCAGGTGAACTTACAAACATTTTCATACTTCAGTATGAAGTAGCACTATAAGGACAGTCATGAGAGCTCATTCTTGGCTTTCTCTCAAGGACCCTTGTTTGCCACAGGACGTCCCCGTTCTCTTCTGGACCAAGGCTGAGAGTGGAAATGTAGCTACAGCACTCAGTGCCTTACTAGATACTTTGGAACTTCATTACTTTGGTACTTTCATTTCAATTTATTTATTTAAAAAATTTATATCCTGCCTTTCTTGGGCCGGAGACCGACTCAAGGCGGCTCACAGGAAAACATAATTAAAAACATTAAATAAGACAATTCAGTTAAAGGCAACTGAAAACATACAAGCTAAAAACAATACTCGATAATTTGGAACTTCATTACCTTGGTACATGTAGCAGCATTCCAATTTCTCCCCTACATTTCACTGTTTATTTGAAACGAGAATATTAAATTGCAATGTTCCTACATGAAGTGGTAGCTAATGACTGACTGTCGATGCCAGCCTCAGACAGGACAGGCAACAACCTTGAAAGCCTCTCCGGAGACACCATGCTTGAATGTACCTCTAGTCATGTTGGAAAAGAGGGCGTTCAGATCGGTAATGCTTGTTGGAAATGCTAGTGATAAAACCTTAGGGATTGGACATGATTCCTTGAACACTCCCTCAAAATGTGATCTGGGTTCAAGGTGTGCATCAACTGTAGAATGCCTACCTTTCTATATAACACCTATCTTCTTCCTATATAACACCTTGTTATATAACCCCTATAGAGGTGATTTAATTGATTTCATTAAAATGAAATAAATGCAACTGATTCATATTATCCACTGAAGGCTTCCCCCCACAACTACAATAGGTTTTCTTTATGTTTTTATGGACAGGTTCCAATGTTGGAGCAGGTTCCTTCCACGTATTCCCTTTTTGTGCTCCCAACAACCCCCAACAACCCTGTGGGGCAGGTACTGTAATGGCTCTATGGCAGCTCGTACACCTCTTCCCTCCCAGGTGGTATCCTTCATGGCGTGGTCTTCTTCACGTCTGGTATCGGGAAATGCCTTCCAAGCTTCCAGCAGAGGTTTTCAGGTCAGCCAACGGCGACAACTTCTGGCTGTGATGACTCATGACAGTTTTTATGTGGTAGTTTGTCAGTGTGCAAGTTATCTCTGTGTGTATGCACGTGTGTGCACAAGAATGAGGTTTTTTCTTCCTCCTAAGTGTTCCTCCTCAGTTCCTGGGCCATCCACTGGGCCTTTTGCCTTCTTGCTGATAAGTTGGCCCTCCTCTGCATTCTGAACAGGGCGTTGTTGTTGTTGGGCTTTGTTGTTTCTTGAATGAGAAGTTGACCCTCGTCTGCACCCTGAACAGCAGTCTTAGATCTTTGGTCTGGGGGATCTGCATGTGATGGAAGAGGAACCTATGGAGATTCCCTCCTCTGTTCCTAGGCCATCCACTGGGCTTTATTGTTTCTTGAGGAGAAGTTGACACTCCTCTGCACCCTGAACAGCTGTTTTAGATCTTCAGGCTGGGGGACCTGCATGTGATAGAAGAGGAACCTATGGAGCTTTCCTCCTCTGTTCCTGGGCCATCCACTGGGCCTCTTCCCTTCTTGCTGAGAAGTTGGCCCTCCTCTGCATTCTGAACAGGGTGTTCAGTTCTTCGGCTTGAGGGACCTGCATGTGATGGAAGAGGAACCTATGGAGCTTTCCTCCTCTGTTCCTGGGCCATCCACTGGGCCTCTTCCCCTCTTGCTTAGAAGTTGGCCCTACTCTGCATTCTGAACAGGGCGTTCAGTTCTTTGGCCTGGGGGACCTGCATGTTGATGGAAGAGGAACCTATGGAGATTTCCTCCTCTGTTCCTGGGCCATCCACTGGGCCTCTTCCCCTTTTGCTGAGAATACGGCCCTCCTCTGCATTCTGAACAGGGCGTTCAGTTCTTCAGCCTGGGGGACCTGTGTGTGATGGAAGAGGAACCTGTGGAGCTTTTCTCTTCTGTTCCTGTGCCATCCACCGGGCCTTGGGCTTCTTGCTGAGAATTCACATGTTCTCTGGATACTGAACAGTGTGTTCAGGTTTTTGGCGTGTGGAACCTGAGTGTGATGGAAGTGGAAATGGTCAAGGAGGGACTGAGGCAGTGCTCGGCCAGTGCCCCCAACAGCTGAATGGGGGTCAGTGCCAGGGAAGGGCTGCAGGCAGCCCCTGATTAGCCATCTTCAGCCAACAGGCCATGCTTGCTGGATGCCTTCCGCTCCATCAGTGGAGCTCCAGGGTGCACCAGTGTGCCTTCTGCTCCATCACTCTCCAGGGTGGATCCTGCTCCATCACAGCAATTCATCCTTTTTCTGATGAAGGTGATTTAAAAAGAAAGAAATGTGAATCCTAACCCTCTGCCATTTGGCACGTCAGGGGCAGTTTAGAAGAGGTATTTACTCCCAAACCTCCTAGTCTCTCTGGAATATCACATTCTTTTCTCCTTGCAGAGAGTATCTTAGAAACTACCAGGCAATATTTAGTACAGTCTACATTTTCTGATTCTCTTCGGTTGCCATGTAAAATGAAACACAAATACAAGTCAGAAGAAAAGCCAGAAATTTCTAATAACACAAGCTGAGCCAAAGGATAGTGGTTTGGTTATCTTTTTTCTGAAATATCCACAACTGATAAAATCAACTCAAAGGGTTCCTGTATTCCTCAAGTTCAGAAAGTTCTGGTGGTGAAGGATTTAGCCACTGGTGGAGCTTCCAGTGTTGCCCAGAGTACGCCCGACTGCTGGGAATGTCATTTCCACAGCTGTCTCTTTTGAGCCTCCTTCCATGTACCCCCTTTGTGTCCTCACAACAGTTCCTGATTAGCCATCTTCAGCCACCCTCCACTCAGCCAGTGGGGTGACAGATGTAGCTGTGGTTGGGGGTGGGTCTTCTTTGGATAATATGGATCAGTTGCATATAGTTCATTTCAATGAAATGAAAAGCCTCTTCCAAAGTATCTAGTAATGAACAAGAACAGATCTGAGTATTGAAGCCAGATTTCCACTTTCAGCCTTGGTCCAGTAGTTATTATAGTGCTACTTCATGGTAAAGTATGAAAATGTTTGTAAGATAATCTGCTGCAGCTCCTTTAATTAAATGGGGAAAGTGCCGTGGCTGGGAGTTGGATGACGTGTTAGAGAGGCCTTTCCGGGACAGTGTGTGTGTGGGGGGGGAGGTGCTGCCTTAGAGGCGCTTTACTACCAGAGCAAGAAGCGAATCCATGAGGTCCAGTCCTGTATGGACCGCCTAGAGACTTCAGACAAGCAATCTGTCCACTTGGTAGAAAATGAAATTCAGGCATGGAAAGACAGGATCTTCAGCAACCCAGAATGGCTGGAAATCTTTTGCAACAAGGAACCTCCCCGCAAATGGCAGAATGCTAAACTTTGTGTTGATCAGCTGAAGTATGACATTCAGCATCTGCAGGCGGCACTGAGGAACTTCCAGCATAGACGGTATACACGGGATCAGCAAGAGAGAGAGCGGGAACAGCGTCTGGCTCAGACGTTCACCACTAATGATTCTGACACAACCATCCCGATTGATGCAACATTTCAGTATAACGAATCCCTTCAAAATGCACATCGTGACATGGATGATTGTATTGGCAGCGGAACCAGCATCCTACAGGAACCGAGGGATCAGAGAATGACATTAAAGGGCACCCACAAGAAGATCCTGGATGTTGCCAATCAGGTGGGCTTCTCCAACATGTGTCTCATTGAGAAATGTGCCTTCCAGGATAAATACTTCATGAAGCTTGTGACGGGTGTTATGATGTTTCTCCTGGTGCAGTACCTGACATGAGTGGCCAGAAAACCTTCATAGTGGACTACGATGGATTGACTTTCTGAATAGGCCTCCAACTGAACTGTGAACCTCTTGCCTTCTGGACTCGTCATGTTCTTTGTGTGGCTGATCTAATGCTCCTGTGTGGAGGCAAATGTGAGCCTCCAAACGAAGTGGGAGAAAACGGCTCTATGGACTATTCTGTTGACTTTGCCTACAGAAGGGGCAGGGAGACTGACTGTTCAGCTGATGCATACAACTGTTCAGAGTAAATAGACCTTCCCATGTACTGAACAGTCTTTCCTGGTTAGGTGAGGATAGTGTGCCTGCTTCTTATGTATGATGAGCTGATCATCAAGGCTGGATTCACTAACGTGGAGGAGTAGGCCTTTAATTAATGCTCTTTTTAAAGTTTGTTTTCAGTTTTCGGGATTTGTTTCTCCATTGACTCTGTCCTTGGTTTGAAATTTTTAAAAAAAGTTTTCCTCTGATGTTATTCTTTTGGTTTACCTGTTTTATTATTGCGACTGTTTTCCACTGCATTAATCCTGTATGAATGTATTTTTCGCCTTAAGGATGTGTGGCTCACCCACAGGAGTGCATCCCTCTTGGATCTTACAACATCTCATAAGATTTGGGTGCTGATCTTTAATCTCATGAGATTCCATGAGATCCAAGATGGCAGTGCCCAGTTCAGCTAAGAAGACTTGGCTATGGGAGTGTCCTCATCCAGGGGTTTGGGAAGCACTGCTCTAATGCATTAATAACTCATATCCTAAAGGTCATGATCCCTTTGGCAAATACTACCCCCAGTCTTCCCATTTCTCTATTCAAGTTAACATCACCACCACCAGGTATTCTGTTTGGGGGTTTAAAGAAATACATTTAGCAACAATAAGAGTCAAATGAGAGGGAAAAAGATATATCCTATGGTGGTTTATCTCATATAAAACTGACTCACTGACTCATCAGCACCCAGCCAAAACTGCTGGACCTAGTAGCATGTAATTTGGAGTGGGCATACCTTCTTTGATGGAGGCACCAACTAAGAACTGGTTTTTGGAAATTTAAATGGGAAGGGGGTGAAAAGGGGTATAATGCATTTTCCTCCCTATATGTTGAAAATTCGCTGACTGATCAATGCTCTGCCCCAACCTCAGCACCTAGAAGCATGAAATTTGGAGAGGGTGTTCCTTCTGTGATGTGATCACCCACTATGAATGGAGTTTTAGAAATGTAATCCTTAAGGGGGGGGAAAAGGAGTACAACGTGTTTTCATCCAGTACTTAACACTGAAGAATAATAAAGCCCAACCCCAAATGCTGCACTTACCTGGTGGTGATGTGGTTTAAAAAGAAAATGAAATAACTCATAATTAATGGATCCCTGTCCCAAAGGATTTCTAATCTAAAAAGTTGGAAAAGGACAACAACAGAAGCCACTATAAAAGGTATCGCAGGGATGAGAAGGAAGTTATTCTTCCCCTGCTAAAGAGAAACAGGAGCACCCACTTGAAAGAGAGCATCTTCCGTCTTTAAGGGGACTGTTAAGGGTTATAATGTTACGTAATGATATCTTGTGAGGTTTGTGTGTGTTGGTGAGGAGGGTGGAGGCTGGGGAGGCAATGAATTTTTGAAAAATTCTCCGTTACAAACATGCAACCCAATCATTTGGATTTTGGAGCGTAGGCCGGACTGGGCGATTTGGGATGCCCATTGCTCAGTTCCAGAGTGAGATCTGGGTGGAATCAGCAGTGATCACCATCCTGATAGAGCCCCAAATGCACAGGAGAATGTGAGGAGGAATGCCAAGAAGTCCTCAAAAAATGTGGCACCTGTTGATCACCTCCACTAGTTGATGTCCACTCACTCACCTGCCAGCCATGCCACCTTCTCTATCCTGGGTGGGAAAGCAAGCGTGCGCACAAAGTAACAAGAGGGGCAGAAAACAACTGCACTGTTTTGGATGCTGGTGCAACGTGGTCTGACCTTCCTGACTTGGCATGTGTTGGAGTCGGCGGCCCAAACTGCTGGTTGTGCAAGAGGGCATGGAGGCAGGAGCTGGTTCCTTTGGGCTTCAGCAAAGAAGGGTAAACTCTGCTCAGATAAAGTCTGTCCTAAAGAGGGCAGGCTTCACGATGGTTACATTTGAGGAGCTTGGAGGGATTTTTGTGATTTTTTTAATGGAATGGAAACACACAACACTTTTGCATTTCTTATTTTTGTATAATATAAAAAGTGCTTGAGGTTCTCATCTTTCCAACCCTGTCTGGAGATACACCCAAAATCAGACTGTGAGCCAACAACAGGTCCTGACCCCCAGTTTTTGGGAACCACTGACACAGATCACACCATGTCCCCAAATTTTCATTCATTTTACACCATGTCCCCAAAGTTTGCCCATTCTGAACTAAAGTTCCAAGTTGTTCTAACATTTTTCCAAACCTCTGGATATGTTTCTTTCTGACAACAGTTTTCATTCCCTTGTGTTACATCATCCAGCGTAAAATGCCAAGGTATTTCTAGCCTCTGTCTGGCTGGACTTTCTCATTTGGCCATTTGGCATTTCAGTGCCATCTTCTCCTGTGATTCTACCTCTCTCCAAAGCTAGTGTGGCACACGCAGGGCCCCCATAAAGCTGGAATTGGCTGGATTTGTCTGGCTTTTACGTATTGGACTGGACTGGTCCTGTCCAATAGGGCCATGTCTGACCAATTCTGGTTGGTGGGAGGTCGGTGGGGGCAGTTGGGGGCACGTATGAGCAGTAGTCGCAACACAGTGGCTAAGTCTCATTGGCTGTGGCATCAATGTTTTTTTTAAAATGAGCACGCAGCTTGGGGCTGCAAAGCACATGCGCTCCGGAACCACCACTTCCTACTCCGGCCATACGTGCCCCAAATGCCCCCATCAGCCTCCACCGAACACCCTCCAGCCAAGGTAAGCCCTATCCACCATGTCTACTCAGAAGGAAATGTCCAGGGAAATGTCTTTGGACAACGCTGGCTCTAATGGCTTAGAAACGGGGATGAGCACTGCACCCTACAGTCGGTCACAACTAGCAGTATACCCTGCAGGAGACACACCTTGACCTTTTTATTCCAACAGTATTGGTCAATGACTGCAATCCTAATCTCTAGTTAGGCCAGCAAAAGTCCCGGCACAAGTCCCGTGCTGGCTTAGAGGTGTCACAAAAGTGCCATCAGACGCTTCTGTGACACTCCTGGGAGGCTCCTGGGACATGCACTGGCCTCCCTGCAAACGGATAGGATTGCACCCTCAGTTTCTGTTTCTGATTTTCCATCCTTCGCTCAAACCAAATGGTCCAGTTTTTGGTGATTTTTGGCCATCTGGTAACCCGGCCTTATTTAATTTAATTCAGCTGATAAAGGAATTATGGCAGTGAGGCTTCCTAAGTTGGAGAGGCGACAGGAGGGAGGGGAGCCCAGGAAAGAAAGAGGTGAGGAGGAAAGGGGATCTGCTCTCCAGTGCCTGATCTGCAGGTAGGCTGGAAGGGGCTCCAGAGCCTCTCCTCAAGCAATGCATGCAGCCCCCTTTTGCAGGGGAGAGTGGATGGGAAAGCATGAATTGGGGGAGCGCAGAAGAAGACACTATCCAAGTGCTGCTGGCTGGCTGCAGCTGGGGGGGGGGGCTTTGCAGCAGGGCGAGCACACATGGAGCTCACCCAATGCCCACTGCCTGGCTCAGCCATCTGGGGCTGGAGGGAGGCGTTTTTGGGGTGCAATAAAAAGTGTGTCTCTTCTTTGTTAGAGAAACTGTGCTTTAAGAATTGAGAGAATAGAAATATTCAGCTGCAGCTTGTTTCATAGCATTCTGTGTTAAATTGCCTTTCCAATTGGATATACAGTGGCGCCTCATGTAACAAATTTAATTTGTTCTGGAGGCATGTTTGTTACATGACATGTTCTTTATGTGAAATGGGTTTTCCCATAGGAAATAATGGAAACTCAGAGAATTGGTTCCACAACCTGAAAAATTTTCAGATAAAAATATGAACTGGATGTAAAAATGATGAAAAAACACTGGAATTGAATTCAAAACATGCATTCAATGTGCATGATCCTATGAAGTCTACTTAGGCTGTAATCCTACAGACACTTTCCTGGGAGTAAGCCCCATTTAAAATTTAGGCTTACTTCTGGGTAGACATGATTAGGAGGCTGCAATCAAATACACTTTCCTCTGTAATCCAAGACACTGTGAGGCGCTTGTTACATGAGGCGCCACTGTACTGTGATGGTGCGATTATTCATACACATCCTATATTAACATTTGTGGCTACTAGTGTCAAGCTCGGCTTGGTGCCAACCTAAAGTTTGTGGTCTGGTGCATCTCCTGCATTCTGTCAAGTGGACTGAGGTCAGCCTAAGCTTTACTCAGAACCAGCAGAGACACCACAGGTGAGAAGCAAACATCACTGGACGCAGGTGAGTAAACTGAGCCAACACCAAGGTCTCTGATAGATCAGCTATAGTCAGTAGGGCAAAGCCGAGCCAAAATCACATCTACCAGCCAAGAGGTCATACATATACAAGTCAAGTCAGAATCCATGACAGAGTCCAAAAGCTTCTAGAGTCGAGGGAGTCCAGTCCCAGGTCAGAAGTCAATAGTCAATCCAGCAGAACTTCGTCACAAACTCCTTCCTACAACCCAATGGTTAGAGTGGGCAGCAAACATATTTAAGGATCCATAGTGTCCATGCAACCAGTCGGTGTCCACCAACACAGGTGGCTGTAGTTGCCTGACGAGGCTGCCTACCTGCTGCTTGGTATGTGAGCTCACAGGTGCAAGATTGTTATCACAGACCTTACTGCAAATGTCCTTGGTGGCAAGCACAAAGCTGTGGGGAACCACTTCTGGGCCTTGCATGCCCTGGCACATTCCCCTGGCTATGCCACTGATGAAATTACAATATCATACTCAGCATAAATACAGTGGCCTCAGGTTTGGTGACAACCCGATGAACTCTAAGTTGTATGTCACTTACTCTTCACAGATTGCACTTCATAAAGCAGTGTTTGAAAAAAGTGTTCCAGATCTGTTAAAATACTTGTCCCCAAATGTGGACTCTGCGTTCTCCATTTACAAACTATAGGGGCAGCATCCCCGTATGAGAACAGTGAATGAATGGTGATCTATTTATTTGTAATAAATAAAATACCAAACAAATACAAGACAAGTATGATGTTGTGGCTCACATCAGGCAGACAACGATTCCTACCTCTCACGCATACTGACATCAAATGATAACAGAGGCATAGGTGACGTTTGGTATAGGTGTCTTTCCTCTGTGTGGAAATGAAACTGTGGAACTCCTTGCAACATGATATTGTGTCCTTTGTGTTATTGGTGGAAAAAGCCTGAAGACACTTTGAACAGTTTGGCAGCAATACTGAACACACTGTCCTGTGAGTAAGTCCCATTGAAGAATGGGACTGACTTCTTACTAAGTGAACATGCTGTTTGAAGGATGTGGCAAGGAGTTCCACAGATCCATTTCCACACAGACTTGGACAGGCTGGGTTGCTGCTTGGGAAGAGGAAGGGAGGACTTCCAAAATGGAGCACCTTTCTCCTATCCTGAATTGGAGGCAGGCACATGTGTCTGGAGGGGGAGTTGCTCAAGGGAGAAAAGCACTCTGTCCATGCTCAGGAGCTCTTCAGTTTGCTGGAAGGAATGTCCATGAGGGTGGGTGTGGGGCAGGGACAGTGATAAATAAGACAGCACTGGAATATCTAGGCACATGGATACAGACTGAAGCCGCAGCCAGTGTGGCCAGGAGGGACCTGCAGAGCCTTGCACAGGAGCACTCTTCAGTCGGCTTAGGGTAAAAACCATCATCACATTAGCAAGGACTAGATATGTGCTGGAGCTGTCCTTTGTACTGGCTCTTTAAAGGTGCTTTGCCTGAAGATATCTGAAGATTGACAGGTCAGTGGTTTGAGACCCAAGTACAGCAAGACAGATTCAGCTCCCATCAATTGCCCACCTCTTGCCAACCTAGCACTTCAAAAGCATGCAAGTGCACGTAGAGAAATACAGTAGGTACCATCTCAGTGGGAAGGTGACAGTGTTCCGTGTGCATGGAGGCCGCATGTCCACAGAGGCATCTTTGGAACACACTGACTCTGTGGCTTAAGAAACTGGGAGGAGCACCACACCCTAGATTCGGTCACAACTAACAGGGAAACCTTTGGGTCCGGCCCTGCCTGCTGCCCTTGAAAGCTGCGTGTATCCGCAGCACAAGCCGCTCACCCTTAGCCTTGTGGAGACCTGCTTGCTCTCGCCACAAGCCACCCGCCTGCGCACCCGCCTCCAGCCTCAGCCTCGGTCCCTGCTGCTGCCTGCTGCCCCTGCAGACATCTTTACCTTGTTATAAAAGTACAGGTCACCCAACAAACAAAGGTTGCATCAAATCTTAGTATAATTTTAGTATAATTATTCTTATTGTGAAATTTTGTGAAATTATGAATTTTGATTATAATTTAATCTGGCAAAATATTGAATAACCATGAAATACAAAGAAATGCTTATTCGTTTGGTTATAATAAAGTGTATTCTCCATATTTTGAGCACCAACTGTGTAGAGTATTTCGTCTTAAATTATTTTGCACACAAATTCACAGATAACGATAAAAATGATAAATTTTCAATTGAGGGAAACGTGAAATTTTGATATGTAGGAAGTTAGAAAAATTATGCTAATATGATGAAAATGTTTCACTGTCCGCACTTCAAACATACCATTTCAAACATACCGGTGGGCTGCACAACCATACAGTCCCCCCATTTATGAATCAAATTTTGATTTGTTGTATGACTATTTTGGTCTACAGGATTTTAACACATACAATACAGCATTGGTGATAATTTGGGAACACTTTTTTAGGTTTACTGGTAAACACTGTAAACTGCAGCAAACAATAATGATTACAAATAGAACTGCTGTTGCAAACGCTAGGATTGGTAAGCTTTTGGTGCAGAAGAAATGAATTAAGACAGAGTTCACAGAAATATAGTACTGTATTAACAAATTCACTTTTTTGTTTCGGTAGTCACAAGTCATTATTTGAAGTACAGTATAGTTCATTAAGCACCTAGTTCTTGTGGCGACACAACAAGGCCAAGGCAACAAGGCCAAAAGAGGCTGCAATGCTCTGCAAGGGAGCCTCAGCCAGTCCTTTGTATTTCTTTGAAGAGCAAGAATAAAAATGTTGGTAAGATCAAGTATTCAACAAAAGTAGGAGACAACACTTGAGGTGGTTTGCAACGAGGTCTTTGTGTTGCAAAGGTTAGAAGAACATGCATAGGCAGAGGTCCCAGTTCAATGGTCATACACACAGAAAGTCCAATAACAAAGTTTAAATCACAATTTAAGTCTTAGAGTCCATAACACAGTTCCGTTTTTTAGGCTTTTAGTCCTTAAGCAGTTTGACAAAGACTTTTGAGGCAAACACTGATTTAGGCCAGACTTGACAGAACCAGTTAGGTCTTGTTATCTTGTTTAGGCCATAGCAGAGAGGCCGAGGAGGGATCTTGTGGAGCACAGGAGGAAAGGCCTTATGTACTGACAAACATACGGATCACAGACACAAGGAAGCGAGTTGTTGCAAATGTCTTCTGTATGGCCTTTTTAGAAAACACAATTTTCGACTCCACTTTGGAGAGTTGGGGTTGACTTATGACATTCACTGCTTTCTTTTGAATGTGGAGACATCAACCCGGGTAAAAGTACACTGTTCACGTCACATGCATACAAGGGCTAACACAGCAAGACAAGCCCATGTGGCTCAGCAGAGAGGCTTGGAACTGAGGCTGCTCTGATGCACTTTGCAGCTTTGGAGCACAAGCCTGGCTTGAAGAAGGCTCTAGACAACCCTGCTGTGATATGGTGGGGAAGTGGAAACGGGAAGTGGAAACGACCACACAATTACGTCCTGCCTTCTGAGTGCTGCTTTTTCAGGTGTTAGACCATCCTTGAGGTTTAGATGCTGTTTAAATGACTTTTTATTGCATGGACTGTTATTTCACGGACACAGGCAGCCACATCAGATTCCTTGTAAGGTTGTTGTGTAGAGGACTTCTTTTGAACTCACACTGTTGATTGGCTCACTTTGACTGCTAATATTTGTTGCAAGATTCAGTGCTCTAATCCTAAAAGTACTTTCTTGGGAACAAAACTCCATTGGACGTAATGGGACATCCTGTAGGTGGAACCACAAGTCTGACAACATAGAGAAACATTTCTTGTGGATTTAGGCAGGCATGGGACGCAAGGCAGGAACTTAATACAACCATTTTGTTGCACTTCTTAGACAGGGTCTTTTAAGGCAACTTACAGCTTGGTTTTAGACCTGTAAATGAGGAGCTTAAGACATGGTTATTGCTGATTTACATAAATGTTTGATCAGATACTGTTTTACAAAAACAAAAATATACAGTTTTTGAGGTGTATAGGCTCCTTCATCTTATTTACTCTTCACATCGAGATAATCGTCCAGACTTGAGCTCATAACCCTTTCCTCTAACTGCTCTAAGAAATCCTTCTTTACTATAGGAAGTTTTGATGGAAACAAATCTGATTTGTTATTTTTTTGCTTAGTCTTCTTTTGCTTAGACTACATAATTTTTGATTTCAGTTTTTTTTACATTCAGGCTTAAAGGCCTGGCTTTTTTCAGAACTCTGTATGTGGCTTGGCTTATACTTGTGCTGTAACAGAGAAACAAAACAATTGCATGCAGTAATAGAAAAGACCTTGAGCTGGCTCTGCTTAGAAGGCTTCTTAAAACAACAATGGAAAGAGACTAATTATTATTCATACACAAATTATTTGTTCAATATAGACACACAAAACTGGAGATTCAGTTTTAGTGATATAAACTTTTTACAGTACAAACTAGACTCAGCAGGAATGCATCTTGTTTAAGGCTTTATTCCTGGAAATTGCCAGGACTTAGTCTGCCTCTGGGCAAGGGAGACAGAGTTACTCTTGAGTAAATATGGACAAAATGGCTACCCTTCTTTCTCCTCTTAAATGTGGTATTGTTCCTTTGTCATTATCACATTTTTTTTTCTTTTCAAAGCTCCATGTGCATCCCAACCAGGGCGACAGGAGAGCAGAAGGCACTGAACTGATCAGAGAGGGCCATGTGGGAGCAAGACGCTGTGCACAGCCAGGCAGAGAAATTAAGAAAACTTGACTCCACCTTGACTGGGCCCCACCAGTGAGAATGCCTATGCCCCACTTTATGGGAATGTATGAGACACACTCAAGATGTGTGTGGGATGTGTAATGGGAGAGGTACAGGATGTGTAATGGGAGAGTGTCCTCTCCAGCATCCCCATAGGATAAAAGGTGAACACTGCCCCAAACACAGGGTTGGCCGTGCCCCTGGAGAGCAGTCTGCTCCTCATGTAAAGGAGAGACCTAGATTCCAAGGACTGGAGAGAACTGAGGGGGGACCTGTGGGTTCAGCAGAGGCTTGGCAGCTGGTGGTCAGAGCCAGAGAAGGACTGTAAGCAATGTTTCTGGGTGTCTTTGAGAAGGTTCTGGCAAAGGATGTGTTGGCTGAACTTGCTCAAAGAAACCCAGCAGCGTTGCCTGCAGTCCTTCCCTGGTACTGACTACCATTCAGCTGATGTGGGCACTTGGGGAGCATTGTCTCTGTCCGTTCTTTACTAGTTCTTTTTCGATTACATGCAGGTCCTGCAGGCCGAAGATCTGATCCATCCGTTCAGATTGCAGAGGAAGGCTGACTTCACAGTAAGAAGGGCCGAGACCCAGTGTCCAGTGGAGGACAGCTGCACAGGTGAGGAAGAAAAAACACCTTACCAATGCACACACAGAGATAACTTGCACACAGACACACACTGCCAGACTCACGCACACGCTTAAATAAGTACACTTATTTACTTAAATAAATTTGATATATTTGGGCTATGAACCCCAGAGAATTGAGAGATGCCTTAGCTGTACCACTAGGTAGGGAAGGCAGCAAAAGGAAATGGGTGGCAAGTTGGTGAGAAGGTGAGACACACTCAGGATGTGTGTGGGATGTGTAATGGGAGAGTGTCCTCTCCAGCATCCCCATAGGATAGAAGGTGAACACTACCCCAAACACAGAGTTGGCCGTGCCCCTGGAGAGCAGTCTGCCCCTCTTGTAAAGGAGTGGTGGATTCCAAAGACTGGGGGAAACTGAGGGGGGACTTGTGGGTTCAGCACAGGCTTGGCAACTAGTGGTCAGTGCCAGGGCAGGACTGTAGGTAATGGTGCTGGGTCTCTTTGAGAAGGGTCTGGCAAAGGCTGTTTTGGCCAAACCCTGCTCAGAAAAACCGAGCAGCATTGCCTGCAGTCCTTCCCTGGTACTAACCACCATTCAGCTGATGTGGGCAGTTGGTGTGCGTTGTCTCTGTCCGTCCCTTACCAGTTCCTCTTCCATTACATGCAGGTCCCACAGGCCGAAGATCTGAGCTATCTGTTCAGGTTGCAGAGGAGGGCTGACTTCACAGCGAGAAGGGCCAAGGCCCGGTGTATGGCCCAGGAGCATCAGAGGACAGCTGCACAGGTGAGGAAGAAAAAACACCTTATCCATGCACACACAGGTATAACTAGCACACAGAAACACAGTGTCAGACTCATGCATTAATTAATTTACTTACCAGTAAATAAATTTGATATATTTGGGCTGTGAAGTCTTCTTTGACCCCAGAGAATTGATAGGTGCCTTAGCTGTACCACTAGGTAGGGAAGGCAGCAAAAGGAAATGGGTGGCAAGCTGTTGAGGGGTGGGAAGGTGGTTTTCTCCCAGTTTTCTTTTTTGTAAGTATGGTTATTATGGAACTTCCAGATGTGGCAACAATTTGGGCTTTGCACTGGGCTACATGATTATTAGCAATGCCACTGGTACCCTGTCATGCCTTTGAATCTCGTCTGTTTTGGTGATATTTATAAGGCATTTATGGGGTGATCCAGTTTTGCATCTGCTCCTTTGTGGAGACAGCACTTGCTATTTGAGGATCTTCATTCCAGTTTTCCTTTTGCTGCATTTAAATAAATTGAAAATATTTCCTTCTAGATCATCTTTTTAAAGAACCTTAGTTAGGTGGTTTCCAACGTCAGTTCATTTTAAAAAGTGGGTCCAGAGTCCAAAATGTTTGTGAGCCACTTATATATGGTTTTGAAAAGGCCCTCTATCTCTCGTGCTTTAAGAGTCTGGTCAGTGAATATCACCCTCCTGTCTCAGGATGACGTGCAAAGCAACCTGAACCAGAGTCACCAAGCAGGAGGAGATCTGATGCTTCTTCCTCATCCATCCCTACTTTTTGCAAACCAACTATCCAAATATCTTACCATCAGTTACAATGACTTCAGAAGATGTCAAGAGCATAGCTGTGCTTGAATTTACTTCTGTCTAGTAGGTAGCAGATCGCCTCACTCTGTATTGAAACAGGTCAGAATTGATCATGTAACTCGGGGGTGTCCAAAATACACCCAGGATCCAAATCTAATGCACCTGAAGATTTTAATCTAACCTCCCTTTATCTGACTTTTTTTTGGTCACCATTTGCTAATGGAACTTATCATTTAGCTGTTTAAATGTGGTCTTGTTCCTTTGTTGTGACCACATTTTTTTTCTTTTCAAAGATCCATGTGCATCCCAATCAGGGTGACTGGAGATTGGATCAGGTCCCCACTGACCTGATCGGCGACGGCCATGTGGGGAGCAAGACGCTGTGCTCAGTCGGGGGGAGGAATTCGGAAAACCTGCCTCCACCTCGGCTGGGCCCCACCAGTGAGTATGCCCATGCCCCACTTTATGGGAATGTATGGGAACCACTCAGGACGTAATGGGAGTGTCTCCTCTCTAGCGTCCCCTTAGGATGGAAGGTGAACACTGTCCTAAACATGGAGTTGGCCATGCCCCTGGAGAGCATGCCCCTCTTGTCTGCCCCTCTTGTAAAGGATAGGAGGATAGGTGGATTCCAAGGACTGGGTGAACTGATGGGGGACTTGTGGACTCAGGAAAGTCTGGCTGGCTAGTGCCAGGACAGGACTGCAGGCTGGGTCTCTTTGAGCAGGGTCTGGCAAGGGCTGTGTTGGCCGAACCCTGCTCAAAGGGACCCAGCAGCGTTGCCTGCAGTCCTTCCCTGGCACTGACCACCATTCAGCTGATCTGAGCACTTGGGGAGCATTGTCTCTGTCCGTCCCTGACCAGTTCCTCTTCCATTACATGCAGGTCCCACAGGCCGAAGATTTCAACCATCTGTTCAGGTTGCAGAGCAGGGCCAACTTCACAGCGTCAGTAAAATCACAGATTTGCTGTTGGATATTGACTGATCACTCAATCGCTCTTTACATCATAAAGATTTTCCACAGAGTGATGTTTTTTTTCTGTGGGAGGACTTTTTGAGTCCTGCACAAGCATACAGTATCCTTTGTTAGTTAAACACAGAAGGCACAAAATGGCTCGATACAACATGGCTGCCCTTCTCACAGAAGGCACAAAATGGCTCAATACAACACGGCTGCCCTTCTCACAGAAGGCACAAAATGGCTCAGTACAAAATGGCTGCCCTTCTCACAGAAGGCACAAAATGGCTCAGTACAAAATGGCTGCCCTTCTCACAGAAGGCACAAAATGGCTCAATACAACATGGCTGCCCTTCTCACAGAAGGCACAAAATGGCTCAATACAACACGGCTGCCCTTCTCACAGAAGGCACAAAATGGCTCAGTACAAAATGGCTGCCCTTCTCACAGAAGGCACAAAATGGCTCAGTACAAAATGGCTGCCCTTCTCACAGAAGGCACAAAATGGCTCAATACAACATGGCTGCCCTTCTCACAGAAGGCACAAAATGGCTCAATATAACATGGCTGCCCTTCTCACAGAAGGCACAAAATGGCTCAATACAACATGGCTGCCCTTCTCACAGAAGGCACAAAATGGCTCAATACAAAATGGCTGCCCTTCTCCTCAGGAGAGGAGCTGAAAAGAATGGAAACAATTGTGACGATGGAGGGAGGGTTGAGGGAGCACCTAAGAGAGAATCAAAGCACATAGTCCAACATTTAAGGTATTTGAGCATTCAGCCCTGGACCCCCTTCTGAGAATGACAGTCGGTCTGGCTTTTGGACGCCATTAACGGTGCCCAGTGTCAGATTCCAAGATGGCTGCACCCAGCTATTCTCAACCCCCCTGAAGTGAAGTCAGGACACCCCAAGGGAGTCCCGACCCCCATTTTGAAGACCACTGATATAAGGCCCTCATGGTGCCTTCTGAGGGCTGGATCATTGAAACTGTCTGTCCTGGAAACTCATTCAGTCAAACCTTGGATTGAAAAAACTTGGGTTGAGAGTGTTTTGCAAGACAAGCAAACATTTCTAATAATTTTTGACTTGATAATAATTGATAATTACTTCATAATTTTGATTTATATCAAGCAATGTCTTGATAAATAAGTAAAAAAGAAGAAAGTAAAAATAAATAAGTAAAAAAGAAGAGCTTATGCATGTCTATACTGAAGTAAGCCTATTACATTCAGTGGGGCTCACTCCTGTGTAAAAGGGGCAATGGAAACAAGCCCGAGAGATCTGAGAGATTAAGTGCAGGTTATTTGTTCTATTTTTCATTATATTTTGAATATTCTTTATTATTATTTTTATTACAGTGGTGCCTCACATAAAGAGCTTAATTAGTTCTAGAGGCATACTCTTTAAGTGAAACACTCTTTAAATGAAGCAGATTTTCCCATAGGAAACAATGAAAACTCAGACAATTGGTTCCACAACCCCCAAATATTCATACAAAAATATTACCTGTATGTAAAAATGATGACTGTGATTGAATTCAAAACATGCATTCAATGTGCATGATCCTATGATATCTACTTAGGCTGCAATCTTAAAGATACGTTCCTGGGAGTAAGACCAGTGGTGGGCACAGGCAGGTTCGCACCTACTCTATAGAACCGGTTGTTAACAAGAGATAGGACATATAAAGTTTAAAAATAGCCATTTAAAAGTGGCTGACAGATGGGCAGAGAACCGGTTCTTAAATTTTTTGAAGCCCATCACTGAGTAAGAACCATTGAACACAATGGGGCTTTCTTCTGGATAGACATGGTTAGGAGGCTGCAATCTAATACACTTTCCTGGGAGTAAGTCCCACTGAACACAATGGGGCTTACTTCTGAGTAGACCTGGTTAGGAGGCTGCAATCAAAGTCACTGTCCTCGAAGGCTTACCTAGGCTGCAGCTGGAGTTCAAGGTGGCTGGTGGGGGCACTTGGGGGCAGTTAGGGGCAGCAGTGCTGGCCGGCAGCCCTTTTAATCAGCCTATGCGCAGAGTGTCGGGCTGCATAACTGCTTGTTAAGTGAAGCGGAACTTGTTATGTGAAGCAAGGTTTCATGGAAATTTTGACTTGTTATGAGAAACGTTTGTTATGCGAGGCGCTTCTTATGAGAGGTACCACTGTATTACAAGGTTTGTGATCATTTTCATACAAATATTTTTGGGTTCTAGAACAAATTGTCTGCATTTCCATTATTTCTAATG
Organism: Cryptoblepharus egeriae; assembly: GCA_030015325.1. Taxonomy (NCBI): domain Eukaryota; kingdom Metazoa; phylum Chordata; class Lepidosauria; order Squamata; family Scincidae; genus Cryptoblepharus; species Cryptoblepharus egeriae. The sequence goes on along the minus strand of JAREYC010000003.1, from coordinate 91,863,217 downwards.
GGAAAATTCACTTTAATATACAAGCATTTTGGATTACAAGCATGCTTCTGGAACGAATTATGCTCGTAAACCCAAGGCACTACAGTACATACTAGGTTTTTCTTTGTAAAAGAAAATCCGTTCATCCCTTCTACCCTTAAGAAGTTTAATGCTAATGTGATTGTTTATAGTTTATGATTCCACAACTAATAGTTGTGGAATAGTTGTTACTAGTTTATGATTCCACAACTATTGCTTGGTATCCCCTTTTGAATTGAGGACTTATGGAATGTACTGGATCATTCTGAAAGCAAATTCTTGTGGGACACCTTGGGATTACCACGATATATTTCCTATGGACCTATGTGACTGGAAACAGTCCATGTTTAATATAAATTTGGCCCGGCTGATGGTCACCAAATTTTGGCTATACATTCACCCCTATCCCTGGATCTGCATGCACGCTGGCCACCAGCATGCTGGTGCCCAGCGTGCATGCCTAGAAGTCAGGGCAGGCACAGTGGTCTTATGGTACTCCTCGCTCACGATGCTCCTGGGCATGCAGGCTGGGTACCAGCATGCTGGTGGCCAGAGCACATGCACATCCAGGGGCAGGGTGAATGCTGGAATTCCAGACATGCGCACTGGGCATTGGCACGCTCAGTTGGCTCTGCTTCAAAGGGCTATCCTGGCCCACTGTACATATCCAGAGTTCTCGGCATGCTGGGCTCATGGTGCATGCACACCGGGCTCAGAGCACTCCCAAACTTGCACGCATGCCTGGAGTTTCAGTCATCGGCAGTCATCTGGGAGCGCTGTGGCCGCTGGAGAAATGCCAAACTCCTCTGGCATGTCACCCTTCTGGCGACCCCTCTGCTCCCATGCACACACAGAAACATGCACAGACACAAACTCAACATAGAGTGCACTAAGCAGGTGCATTGGTAGTGAATTTGTAGGGAAGTATAGAGCTTGCCGTTGAGTTTTGTGGAGAGCTGTAGGCGTTTCCTGACAAGGTTCTAGAGGGACTAAGAGGGAAAGTGAAGGCAGAAGGAAGAAAAAAGGAGCAAGGAGAGTTTGTGGAGATTAAGGAGGTATGATGTCTTTGAGGGGACCATTCATTCTAATGGGCTCTGGGAATGTCAAGCTGAGTGCACCTGCCTTCCAGGTTCCACCCCTGTGTGCTGAGAGAAGTGCCTCTTAAGGGTTTTTGAGTGAAAACAGCTTAATTCACTGGGTTCCTTGACATTTATGGGGCCTTGTTCCTTCACCCCTACAGAGTTCTAATATGAGCTTCATCTCTGTTTCTTCACAGCTTCCACTGGTGAGATCTGTCTGGGGAACTCAGATGTGTTCTGGATCAGGTAGGTTGATCTGTGTGGCTTGCACCTGGGTGACAGAGGGAAAAGGTTGTAGACCAGGGTGAGTCCTAAGGTGGTGCCACTGCCCATGGCCCAACACCACAGATTGCTCCATTTATTTTCATGGCTGATCTCCAGTGTCCCACCCCTATCAGCCACCCTGCTGTTCCCAGAGGGAGGGTCCTGTGCAATCCTGACGGCCCACTGCTTTCTATGCCAGTTGAGCACCTGTTGCACAACAAGTGCCCGGCTGCGTGTTGCTCTGCGGACTCTGCAGTAACCATCTTCCAAGGCAGAAGTTCCTGGGATGGTTGATCTCCAGAGCAGTCTGGGGGATTTACAGGGAGTCACTGTGGGCCAGAAGGGCAGGGGGAAGACTACAACTGATCAAAAAGGCAAATAAGCTAAACTCCTCTTTTTCTTGCAGACCTCAAAAACTAATACCAAAGATAGTACATCATGAGTATCCAAGGATGAGCAATTCTGTACCAGCTGCTGGCCTGTTTTGAATTACGAATGGGAGGAAAGTCACAAGGAAAGAGAAGGCAATGAAGGTCAGAGCTGGACTTGCCAAGGGTGAGCAAGGTGGAAGAATGCCTGCCTAATCCCCCCACCCATATGGCTGCATACACACTGGTCCTTCCAGAAGTGGGCTCTTGCCCTTGAGATCTGCAGGAGTTTGTTCACTTGGGGAAACTGTGTGAACAGGAGAGGAGCTGGTCAAAGAACAGATGGGATCATTCCCGCTTCCAGAGCATTTGGGCTCCATAGCACCCGGGAAATATCCCCTCCTGGGAGGTCCAGCTCTGGGAAAGGCTCAAGAACTGCTTTGAAGGCATCTTTGGAGGCATCAGTGAGATCAGTTTTGGTCCCTTGGGAACCCTCAAGTATTTTTTGCAGCATGTGCTGTTCCTTCACCCCTGGCCCTGTGACATGACTCAGTGTGGGGCCTTGCACGGCCAGGTAGTTTGCTGCCACAACTTCAGGGGGTGAGATCAGCCGTACTCTCCTTCGGAGCTCCCTTGAGGTACAGGAACACCTTACAGATAACTCCCCCAGGATTGCTGGTGTATTGCTGATTGATGACGGCAACCGACGCTTAAAGTTCTGGGGCCGACAGTCAATTCAGGGAGAAGGTGTGGGAAAAATGAGGCTGTGTCTCTCTGCTTAGGACCAAGAATGTATTTGGTTGGAAGTTATTTATCAGTTGATGAGCTATTAAAATTCTTAAAGTGAAATATCAAAGTTGCAAAATCCTGAAGCCTCCGTCTTTGATTCTGTGTCATTGCAGAAAGTCTTCTGATATGGCTTCTGTTTGGCTTCTTTGGCGCTATGACCAGAAACCTCTGCATTTGTTTTTGCTTTTCTCTTAAACTTCATTTGAGTGCAGATACAATATCAGGAACTCGCCAAAGAGAATAAACCTGATTATCTTTTTATTTATTTATTTTATTTCCCATATTTTTACACCACCAGAAAATACTCCAAGAAATCCTCCGGTCCAGGGTCTAGTTCCAGTGTGGCCTGGTGGGCAAGGCTCTGCAGACCAGCACTGGACCACGGACTGGAGATTGAGGACCCCTGGATTAAGACATATGTTCCCACCTCCTAAGGGGACAGCTAAAAGAGGTGTTTTAATGTCATATATGGAACGACCGTTTTAGGGGGTTGGCAGCATTTGTAGGCCTTCCTGGAGTGGCACAGCGATCAGGACCAAGGGCCCAATCCTATCCCAATTTCCATCGCCAATGAATCATAAGGAGGCATGAGATAAGGGAACAAACCTTCCCTTACTTTGAAGAGGTGTTGGGAATCTGCTCTGGGGAAGCGATGGCAGTGGACGAAGGGCTTGAGCAGGATAGGGACTCCTCGGAGGCGGTGCTGACCCAAAGCAGGTGGTTTTGCAAGGCCCAGCTCATTGCAGCCTTGAGCAGGTGGGGAAGGACAGGATGCCAGGGTCTCTATTGGGGGTAGGATAGCAGCCGGAGCATAATCTCCTGTAGTTTACTCTCTTAATTGGCTAGCTTCTTTTTGGTGTACAGAGCTGCAGCGTTAACGGATCCTTTTTGATGAGATTAATAAGAACAAAAGAAGAGACTCCACTGGATCAGGCCAAAGGCCTATCTAGTCCAGCTTCCTGTATCACACAGTGGCCCACCAGATGCCTCAGGGAGCTCTTTCTGTGTCAGTTTGGATGCCATGTTAAACACTGACATGATCTTTGTCTATATGTTATTTTATGCTCTCCTCTCTTCCGTGTAGTTCCCAAACCACACCTGGACTCCTTTGTGTTCCTGTGGGTGAAGGAGAAGCAAGAGAACATCCTGGTGGAGCCATAGATGATGAGCAGAGGTAAGAAGCTGGACCGGCTGGAGATATTTCATGCAGAAAACCACCTGCTTTGGGCTTCACCCTTTTCACCTTTTTGATCATCAGTTTTCAACCAGTTTAGTGTGAATGATTTGCAGGTTTTCTGGAGGAACACCTAGCAGTAGGGCCACTGAATAGGGAACATGAGCCACCCACCTGCAGTGCAGGGTGCCTTGTCAGTGGCCAAAAACCAATGGTGTGCAGTGACCATTTTGAGCACCTGGTCAGTGAAATGAAAAAGTTTGAAAACTGATGTTTTAGGCTGCAATCTGCCCACACTTACCTGGGAGCAAGAATTATTGCCTATAATGGAATTTACTTCTGAGTAGCCATGCATAGGATTGTGCTGTTAGATGGCAGGTGAATGCCAGCTTTGATTCCATATGGCTTTGGCAAAGGGATCTGAATCTGGTCGTGTCGTATGACGGGCTTTCATTCTGACTTTTGAGGGGTTGAATCGGACTTTTTGAGAGATTTGGAGAGTTTGTAGATGTTATAGGGTTATGGAACAAGCTATCTTGTGTGGTGTGTGTGTCAGTGTGGGTGGAGGCCAATGAATTTTTGAAAAATTCCCAGTTACAAACATGGATTTGGATTTTGGGGCTTGAACTAGACTAGGCTGCCTGGGACACCCCATTGCTCCATCTCCAGGGTAAGATCTGGGTGGAATCAGCAGTGATCATCATGTCCCGATAAAGCCCCAAAGGAACATCCCTGGAGGATGTGGGGAGGGATTGCCAAGAAGTCCTGGAAAACATGGCACCTGCTGACCACCTCCACCAGCTGCTGCCCATTCACTCACCAGCCAGCCATGCCACCGTCCCTATCTCTTCCTCACTTGCCTTGCCTTCTCTTCCTTTCTACCAGCAAAAGGACTGAGGAGTTGAAGGGCTGGAGGTGGACGAGATCAGGTGCCACTGCCACTACGATAGTCCTTCTCCTGTCCACTTTCCCTCAGGTGTGAAGGGAACAGGTGTGAAGGGAAGCCCCTTGCCTCGTTCTCCTGCCTTCTTCTAGCTCCTCTGTTTTGTTTGTTTGTTGTCAGAGAACTGGGAAGGCAATAGGCAGGAAGAGGTCTAAGAGCTGGTGAGAAGGAGGTGGGTGATGCAGAAAGCATGTGCCCGAACTAGCAATAATTGTGCCACTTCAGACCCTAGTGCAGCCTGGCCTGGCCCAACCTTCCTGACGTGGGGTGTGTCTGAAAGGTGCTGTTCTGAAATTTGGGGCATAAAGAAGTGGGCAACCCGAACTGGAGTGGTGGAGGCGGGCATGGAGGAAGGGGCTGGATCCTTTGGGCTTCAGCAATGAAATCAAACTCTGCCCCAAGGAGAGCAGATTCTGCTACTACGTTTTGTTTGTGTGTGTTTTCTTTGTGATAACACAATGGAAACACAAAACACTTTTTGACATTTCTTATTTTGGTTAAATTTAAAAAAGGGCTTGAGACAATTAGTTATCCGATCTTGCCAACCCCTTTTGAAGAAGTACTAAACCACAAGTCATGATCCACCAATGGGTCCTGAGCCACAGTTTGGGAAATAATGGCACAAATAATAGCATGTCCTTAAACCTTCATTCTTTTGTTTGCCTGCTGCAACTTCTACCCATTCTGAACCCATTCCCGGTCATTCCCCCAAACACCCTCCACGTCCAGAGGGGCATTTCTGCCTCCATTTCTGCCAGGGGCCACCCCTCGGATGTTCAGCCTCTCCCCGGCTCTGACAGATACTGTGGAACTCATGAGATTCCGGTGGAACTTCTGACACCAACTGTCAGGATTCAGGTCCTCTCAACTCGGCACAGGCACCCAATTGCTGGATTGCCAAAGAGTTGTGAACCAGTTTGAAAAATGGACGAGTCCATAATTAGTCTTTATCTCCAGAGATTCAAGGTAACTTCAAATCTTTCTCTATCACTCCATGAGTAGAAAGCAGAGTGTATTGCCATCAGCTTCCAAGTTTTCCGATCCAGAGTCTCTAATTTTATCCAAAGTCTACACTGTGGACTAAACCCTAGTTAAAAATTGAGGGGAGACCTAACTTTTGAAAGAAAGTACCAAAAATTTTCCATGTCCTGTCATGGCTTCTTAAAAACAATTAAGAAAAGCCTGTTTCCTCCCGCACCCCAGCAGCTGGCAAACCATTTGCTCTGCTGCTTCCACCCCCATCCCTACCCCCAACCCCCGCTCAATGATTTTCAACCAGTATGCCATGGCACACTGGTGTGGTGCAGGATTTTGGGAAAAGTCATTATTAATAGGAAAATTAGGGAATTTGAACAGCCTGGTGTGCTGTGTCAATGCTACAAATAATTGATGATGTGCCTTGACAATTTCAGTTCCTTGGGGGCAACTTGGGGGCAGTTGCCTGGAGGTGCCAGAGGCAGCTGCCTCTAACTGCCCCCAAAGGGCCCCCACCGACCACCTTGAATCTCTAGCAGCAACCCAGGTAAGCCTCCAAGGAAATTGTCTTTGGTTGCAGTCTCCTAACTATGTCTACACAGAAGTAAGCCTCATTGTGTTAAATGGGACTTACTCCCAGGAAAGTGTCTTTAGGATTGTAGACTTTAGCCTAAGTCGACTTCATAGGATCAGGCACATTGAATGCATGTTTTGAATTTAATTCCAGTGTTTTGTCATCATTTTTACATACAGTTAATAATTTAATATGAATATTTTGGGGGTTGTGGAACCAAACGTCTGACTTTCCATTATTTCCTATGGAAAAATCTGCTTCACTTAAAGAGCGTTTCACTTAAAGTGCATGCCTCTGGAACGAATTAAGCTCTTTATGTGAGGCACCACTGTATTTGGGCTGTGAAGTCTTCTTTGACCCCTGAAAATTGATAGGTGCCTTAGCTGTACTACTAGGTAGGGAAGGCAGCTAAAGGAAATGGGTGGCAAGCTGGTGAGGGGGAAAGGTGGTTTTCTCCCAGTTTTCTTGTTTGTAAGCATGGGTATGATGGCACTTCCGGATGTGGCAACATTTTGAGCTTTGCACCGGGCTACATGATTATTACCAATGCCATGATTAGCAATGCCACTGCCACTGATTAGCAATGCCATTAGCAAACCCACCAGGAGACTTGATCTGACCCATAGCATCCCGTTTTTTTGGTCACCATTTGCTAATGGAATTTATCATTTAGCTATTTCAATGTGGTATTGTTTTTTGTGACGACATTTTTTTCTTTTCCAAGATCCATGTGCACAGGAGCAACTGGAGAACAGAAGTCACTGACCTGATTGGCGACGGCCATGTGGGAGCACGATGCTGTGCTCAGCTGGGGGGAGGAATTTGGAAAACCTGCCTTCACCTCAGCTGGGCCCCACCAGTGAGTATGCCCATGCCCCACTTTATGGGAATGTATGGGAACTACTTGGGATGTAATGGGAGTGTCTCCTCTCCAGCGTCCCCATAGGATGGAAGGTGAACGCTGTCGCAAACATGGAGTTGGCCATGCCCCAGGAGAGCAGTCTGCCCCTTTTGTAAAGGAGAGCTGGGTTCCAAGTACTGGGGGAACTGATGGGGGACTTGTGGGTTCAGCAGAGTCTGGCTGGCTGGTAGTCAGTGCCAGGGAAGGACTGCAGGCTGGGTCTCTTTGAGCAGGGTCTGGCAAGGGCTGTGTTGGCCGAACCCTGCTCAAAGAAACCATGCAGCATTGCCTGCAGCCCTTCCCTGGCACTGACCACCATTCAACTGTTGGGCACACGTGGGGAGAGTTGTCTCTGTCCATCCCTGACCAGTTCCTCTTCCGTTACATGCAGGTCCCACAGGCCGAAGATCTGAAGCAGCTCTTCAGACTGCAGAGGAGGGCTGACTTCACCGCCAGAAGAGCTGAGGCCCGGTGGATGGCCCAGGAGCAGCGGAGGAAAGCTGCACAGGTGAGGAAGAAAAACCCTCCACTCACATGCACACACTTCCACGCACACACCGACACTTGGTGGTAACGCTGCTTGAATTTCTTGACCCTGCATTATTCTTTGTATTTCTTCCAGCTCAACTTCTGTAAATACATCAGTCCTTTCTGTCAATCTTTGTTGATCTGCTAATGTTTGCTTTGATATTTCTGCATCTGGATGTCCCTTTTTCCAAATTTCATACATTATTTTCTCATAAATTCTCTTGACTGGGTTAAATTTATAATTAATACTAATTATTATTACTTTCATGTGACAGCTGCCATTTTGGTAATCTAGTCACTATTCAGCACTTGTAGATCTAATTCATGCACTTTGGGGACTGCAATCCCCACTGGGACAACCACTGCTGGTTTGTGCCCTAATCATTGGGTCTCAGTTCTCAAATCCTGAAGTCCAAGTTACTGGCCAGCAGCACAAAGGTCCGGTGGATGGCACTGGAGCAGAGAAGGAAAGCTCTGCAGGTGAGGAAGAGAAAACACCTCAGTCACGTGCATGCACACGCATGCACAGAGACATGCACGCACAGACACACTGACGCACACGCTTGTACACACAGAGTGCACTAAGAAGAAATTTGGATGGTATTTTTGAAACAGAAACTGAATATATGTCTCTTCCTTTTCCAGGTGGACATACAGTTGGACAGCATGTGCTGAGGATCCTCAGCAATGTCTACACCGAGAGGGAGTAGCCGGGGAGTCAGTACTACCTCCAAGCCTGCAGGACCCGAGTTACACCTCACACTTCTCTGTTCCTCCGAGGCCTGTGACGGCTCCTCCGCACTCAGACTGTGTGACGTCTGCCTTTTAATTCAGTTTGTGATTTGGTGCCCAACTGAGTTTGTGAATTACCAGACATCCACTCAGTTAGACAAGGCACAGCATGCTGTGTGCATGTTAAGCAACAGAACTGCCTTTGAGGAAGCTTGGGTTTGTCTTGAGCATCAGTTGGATTGGATGGATGCTAAGCCAGCCTTTGTACACTGCTCTGAAGGAGAACGCATGGAAGAAGGATACGCTTCTGATGCACAGGAAGATCTGGCAGCTCTTAGAATGGATTATGAAGAAGTGGGAGCGGATTCTGTTGAAGCTGAGGCAGAAGAAAGGAAAGAATATTAATTACAAGAGCTACAGCAGATGAACTTACAAACATTTTCATACTTCAGTATGAAGTAGCACTATAAGGACAGTCATGAGAGCTCATTCTTGGCTTTCTCTCAAGGACCCTTGTTTGCCACAGGACGTCCCCGTTCTCTTCTGGACCAAGGCTGAGAGTGGAAATGTAGCTACAGCACTCAGTGCCTTACTAGATACTTTAGAACTTCATTACTTTGATACTTTCATTCATTTTATTTATTTAAAAAATTTATATCCCGCCTTTCTTGGGCCGGAGACCGACTCAAGGCGGCTCACAGGAAAACATAATTTAAAACATTAAATAAGACAATTCAGTTAAAAGCAACTGAAAACATACAAGCTAAAAACAATATTGGATAATTTAGAACTTCATTACTTTGGTACATGTAGGAGCATTCCTCTGCACCCTGAACAGCTGTTTTAGCTCTTCAGGCTGGGGGACCTGCATGTGATGGAAGAGGAACCTATGGAGATTTCCTCCTCTGTTCCTGGGCCATCCATTGGGCTTTGTTGTTTCTTGAGGAGAAGTTGACACTCCTCTGCACCCTGAACAGCTGTTTTAGATCTTCAGGCTGGGGGACCTGCTTGTGATGGAAGAGGAACCTATGGAGCTTTCCTCCTCAGTTCCTCTACCATCCACTGGGCCTCTTCCCGTCTTGCTGAGAAGTCGGCCCTCCTCTGCATTCTGAACAGAGCGTTCTGTTCTTCAGCCTGGGGACCTGCATGTGATGGAAGAGGAACCTATGGAACTTTTCTGTTCCTGTGCCATCCACCGGTCCTCGGGCTTCTTGTTGAGAATCTATGGAGCTTTCCTCCTCTGTTCCTGGGCCATCCACTGGGCCTCTTCCCTTCTTGCTGAGAAGTCGGTCCTCCTCTGCTCATTTACTATAGAAATTTTTTATCTCACATACCTGATTTTGCTAGCATATTGCTTAGATGTTCAAAATATAATGGAAGAGCTGAATACTGTTCCCCGTATGCCACCACCTGTTATGAGAATTGCTCCCTTATTATATTATACTTATTAATTTAATGATATAAAAGTGTTGGTCAAACTCTCTCCTTTCCCTCCCCCCTCTCACTTCTAAAAACAACCTTCATGGCTTACAACCAACTCTCCCTGTAATCCTTTCTCCTTTGTTAACTACCCTGCATTCTGGTATAACTACATCCTGGCTTCGGAAGAGGACATTTAGTTCTTCGGTCTGGGGGACCTACATGTGATGGAAGAGGAACCTATGGAGCTTTCCTTCTCATTTCCTGGGCCATTCACCCGATCTCTTCCCTTCTTGCTGAGAAGTCAGCCCTCCTCTGAAACCTGAACAGATAGTTCATATCTTTGGCCTGGTTTCGGAAGAGGGCGTTTAGTTCTTCGACCTGGGGGACTTGCGTGTGATGGAAGACGAATCTATGGAGTTTTCCTCCTCAGTTCCTGGACCATCCACTCGTCCCTTGCTGAGAAGTCAGCCCTCCTCTGCAACCTGAACAGATAGTTCACATCTTCAGCCTAGTTTCCCTTAGTTCTTCGGTGTTTAGTTCTTCGGTCTGGTGGACCTGCGTGTGATGGAAGAGGAACCTATGGAGCTTTCCTCCTCAGTAACTGGGCCATCCACTGAACCTCGTCCCTTCTTTAGGAGAAGTTGGCCCTCCTCTGCATTCTGAAAAGAGTGTTCAGTTCTTCAGCTTGGCAAACCTGTGTATGATGGAAGAGGAACTTTTCTCTCGTGGAGCTTTTATCTTCTGTTCCTATGCCATCCACCGGGCCTCGGGCTTCTTGTTGAGAATTCAGATGCTCTCTGGATACTGAACAGGGTGTCCAGGTTTTCGGCCTGGGGGACCTGAGTGTGATGGAAGAGGAACTGGTCAGGGAGGGACAGAAGCAGTGCCCGGAAAGCCCCCAACAATGGTGGTCAGTGCCAGGGAAAGGCTGCAGGCAGTCCCTGATTAGCCATCTTCAGCCACCCTCCACTCAGCCAACAGGCCATGCTTGCTGGGTGCATTCTGCTCCATCAAATGAGCTCCAGGGTGCACCAGAAATTTATAAGAATACAAGTTGAGCCAAAGGAAAGTGGTTGGTTTTTTTTTTCTGAAACTATCCACAACTGATAAAATCAACTCAAAGGGTTCCTGTATTCCTCAAGTTCAGAATGTTCTGGTGGTGAAGGATTTAGCCACTGGTGGAGCTTCCAGTGTTGCCCAGAGTACGCCCGACTGCTGGGAATGTCATTTCCACAGCTGTCTTTTTTGAGCCTCCTTCCGTGTACCCCCTTTTGTGTCATCACAACAGTCCCTGATTAGCCATCTTCAGCCACTCTCCACTCAACCACTAGGCCATGCTTGCTGGGTGCCTTCTGCTCCATCTTGCTCCAGAGTGCATCTTGCGCTAGGGTGCATTCTGCTCCCTCATTGAAAGTCAGTTCCACCAAGCGCACAGCTTCGGGAGGGACACACCTGGAGCCGTGAGAGAGGAAGGGGATACCTGCCTAGCCAGCCAGAGCTGCCGAATCAACCCTGGCAATCCATGGAGTGACAGAGGTAGCTGTGGTTGGAGGCTTCTAAGGATAATATGGATCAGTTGCATATAGTTCATTTCAATGAAATCAAAACACTGTTCCAAAGTATCTAGTAATGAACAGGAACAGATTTAAGTATTGAAACCACATTTCCACTTTAAGCCTTGGTCCAGTGGTTATTATAGAGCTACTTCATGCTAAAGTATGAAAATGTTTGTGAGATAATCTGCTGTAGCTCCTTTAATTAATGGGAAAGGGCCGTGGTTGGGAGTTGGCTGACATGATAGAGAGGCCTCTCAAGGCCAGCATGAGGGGGTGCTTTACCACCAGACCAACAAGTAAGTCATTGAGATCCAGTCCTATATGGGCCGCCTAGAGACTTCAGACAAGCAATCTGTCCGCTTGGTAGAAAATGAAATTCAGGCATGGATAGACAGGATCTTCAGCAACCTAGAATGGCTGGAAATCTTTTGCAACAAGGAACCTCCCCGCAAACATTTAGCAGAACGCTAAACTTCGTGTTGATCAGCTGAAGTATGACATTCAGCATCTGCAGACAGCACTGAGGAACTTCCAGCATAGACGGTATACATGGGATCAGCAAGAAAGAGAGCAGGAGGAGCGTCTGGCTCGGACGTTCACCACTAATGATTCTGATCCAACCATCCCGATTGATGAAACATTACAGTATAATCAGTCCCTTCAAAACACACACTGTGACATGGATGATTGTATTGGCAGCAGAAGCAGCATCCTACAGGGCCTGAAGAATCAGAGAATGACATTAAAGTGCACCCACAGGAAGATCCTGGATGCTGCCAATCAGATGGGCTTGTCCAACACCATCATGTGTCTCACTGAGAAATGTGCCTTCCAGGATAAATACTTCATTATGTTGTACCTGGTGATGTTTCTCATGGTGTAGTACCTGACATGAATGGTCAGAAAAACTTCATAGTGGACTACAATGGACTGACTTTCTGCATAGACTTCCAACTGAACTGTGAACCTCGTGCCTTCTGGACTCATCATGTTCTTTGTGTGGCTGATACAATGCTCCAATGTGGAGGCAAATGTGAGCCATGACACAGGGTGCTGAATGGTGCATATTAAGCCATGTGAAACTTGGATTTAATGTCTTTCAATTTTAATGTCTTTCAATCACATGATGGTCATAAAGCCAACATGACACTTAGGTTTAGTGGACTGCTTGGGACCTGTTGAATGTGTGGTGTTCACATAGTTGCACACACCCATGTGGCATTGCAACCCCTGAGTAATGATTGGAAACGTGAACCCCATCAGACTGTGGACCTTGGTGTTTCTAAGATCCAAGCTACATATACCAAAGCCAGGGTGAAGTGAGAGAAATCGGCTGTATTGACCATTCTGTTGACTTTGCCTACAGAAGGGGCAGGGAGACGGACTGTTCAGCTGATGCATTCAACTGTTCAGAGTAAACAGACCTTCCCATGTACTGAACAGTCTTTCCAGGTTAGGTGAGGATAGTGTGCCTGCTTCTTATGTACAATGAGCTGATCATCAAGGCTGGAGTAGCCCTTTAATTAATGCTCTTTTTAAAGTTTGTTTTCAGTTTTCTTGATTTGTTTCTCCGTTGACTCTATCCTTAGTTTGAATTTTTTTAAAAAGGTTTTCCTGATGTTATTCTTTTGGTTTACCTGTTTATTATTGTGACTGAAATACATTCACATTAATAATTCACAGTAATAATAAAAGAGCCTAAATGGGATGGAAAATGTAGTATCATTTGGTGGTTTATCTCATATAAAACTGACTCACTGACTCACTCATCAACACCCAGCCAAAACTGCTGGACCTAGTAGTACAAAATGGTACAAAATTTGGGGTGGGCATTCCTTCTTTGATGGAGGCACCAACTATAATGTTACGTAATGGTATCTTGTGAAGTTTGTGTGTGTTGGTGTGGGGGGTGGAGGCTGGGGGAGCAATGAATTTTTGAAAAATTCTCAGTTACAAACGTAACCTAATAATTTGGATTTTGGGGCTTTGGCTGGACTGGGCCATTTGGGATGCCCCATTGCTCAGTTCCAGAGTGAGATCTGGGTGGAATCAGCAGTGATCACCACCCTAATAGAGCCCCAAAGGCACATCCCTGGCGAATGTGAGGAGGAATGCCAAGAAGTCCTCAAAAATGTGGTATCTGTTAACCACCTCCACCAGCTCCACCACTCACTCACCTGCCAGCCATGCCACCCTGTCTATCCTGGGTGGGAAAGTAAGCATGCACACAAACTAACAAGAGGGGCAGAAAACAACTTCGCTGTTTCGGATCCCGGTGCAACGTGGTACGACCTTCCTGACTTGGCGTGTGTTGGCGCCAGGGTGACCATATAGGATGGAGGACAGAGTGCCTCTACCTTTAAGCATTGCATAGAAGAGGAAATTTACCCAGGTGTAGCTCAAGAGAGAAGGGATTAAAAAGCAACATCTGCCTAAATTCCCTCCTCTATGCAATGCGTAAAGATAGAGGAACTCTGTCTTCCATTCTATATGGTCACTCTGGGCATAAAGAAGTCGGCAGCCCAAACTGATGTTTGTGCAAGTGGGCATGGATGGAGGCAGGAGCTCGTTCCTTTGGGCTTGAACAAAGAAAGGTAAACTCTGCTCAGATAAAGAGGGCAGGTTTAAAGAGGTCCTAAAGAGACCTAGGGCGCAATCCAGAGTAACTACGGGGAGTCCTTGCTCCGGTGTAAGAACAATTTGCTCTGGATTGCAATATGAATTTCCCATAGGTTTTCACTATATTGTGCAGTAACTACGTGTACACGTAATGTCTCTTACGTGCTCCCGTAGTTACTCTGGATTGCGCCCCTAATGAGGTCCTCTGTCCTAAATAGGGCAGGTTTCACGATGGTTACATTTTGGGGAGCTTGGGGGGAATTTTTGTGATTTTTTTTAATGTAATGGAAACACACAACACTTTTTGGCATTTCTTATTTTTGTAAAATACAAAAAAGTGCTTGAGGTTCTAATCTTTCCAACCCGGTTTGGAGATGCACCCAAAATCAGATTGTGATCCAACAACATGTCCTGACCCCCAGTTTGGGAACCACTGACACAGCTCACACCATGTCCCCAAATTTTCATGCATTTTACACCATGTCCCCAAAGTTTGCCCATTCTGAGCAAAAGTTCCAAGTTGTTCTAACATTTTTCTAAACCTCTGAATACATTTATTTCTGACAACAGTTTTCATTTCTTTGTGTTTGATGTCATCCAATGTAAAATGCCAAGGTATTTTATATTCTATGTCTGGTTGGACTTTTGGCATTTCAGTGCCATCTCCTCCTGTGATTCTACCTCTCTCCAGAGCCAGTGTGGCACATGGCCAAATTTCACGAAGATATTAGTACTAAATATTCAAACACAGATAAACAGGTACCTCTTTGGTGGGAAGGTCAAATAGCATTCCATGTGCTTTTGGCAGTTATGCCGGCCCCGTGACCAGGGAAATGTCTTTGGACAATGCTGGCTCTAATGGCTTAGAAACAGGGATGAGCACCGCACCCTACAGTGACAACTTGCAGTATACCCTGCAGGAGACACACCTTTACCTTTTTATTCCAACAGTATTGGTCAAAGACTGAGGCTGCAATCCTAACCTCTAGTTAGGTCGGAAAAAGTCCTGGCAAAAGTCCTGGCCTGGCCTGGAAGTGTCACAAAAGTGCCATCAGATGCGTCTGTGAGACTCCTGGGAGGCTCCTGGAACATACACTGGCCTCCCTGCAAATGGATAGAATTGCACCCTCAGTTTCTGTTTCTGATTTTCCATCATCCTCTCAAAGCAAGTTTTTTGCGTGGTGCATCTCCTGCATTCTGTCATATGGACTGAGGTCAGCCTAAACTTTACTCAGAACCAGCAGACACCATTGGTGAGAAGAAGCAAACAATGATTGGATGCAAGTGAGTAAACGGAGCCAATACTGAGGTCTCCGAGAGATAGACTGACTGTATTCGGTAGGGCAAAGCCGAGACAAAATCAAATCTACAAGCCAGAGGTCATACACATACAAGTCAGGTCAGAGTCCGACAGAGTCCAAAAGCTTCCAGAGTCGAGGAAGTCCAGTCCAGTCAGTAGTCAATCCAGCGGCACTTCAACACAAACTCCTTC
This sequence comes from Cryptoblepharus egeriae, assembly GCA_030015325.1. NCBI lineage: Eukaryota > Metazoa > Chordata > Lepidosauria > Squamata > Scincidae > Cryptoblepharus > Cryptoblepharus egeriae. Next base: position 91,847,783 of record JAREYC010000003.1, on the reverse strand, counting down.
CTAAAACCCAATGATTAAAAGTGGGCAGCAAACATATTTTTGGGGTCCATAGTGTCCATGCAACCAATTGGAGTCCACCAACACAGGTGGCTGTAGTTGCCTGTTTAGGCTGCCTACCTGCTGCTTGGTATGTGCTTGGTATGTGAACTGCCAACCTAGCAGTTCAAAAGCATGCAAGTGCAAGTAGAGAAATATAGTAGGTACCACCTCAGTGGGAAGGTGACAGTGTTCCGTGCGCATGCAGGCCATATGTCCACAGTGGCATCTTTGGAAAACACTGACTCTGTGGCTTAAGAAACGGGGAAAAGCACCACATCCTAGAGTTGGTCAGAACTAGCAGGGCAACTTGTGGGGGACACCTTTACCTTGTTATAAAAGTACAGGTCACCCAACAAATCACACACACACACACACACAGAGAGAGAGAGAGAGAGAGAGAGAGAGAGAGAGAGAGAACATATGTATTTGTATTCATCATCACCACAATGACTTCTGCAACTCTCCATCCTCCCTTTCCACTTTTTAAAAATAGGGGGAAGGAGGCAGCCAGTATTCAGTGCAAGAGATGTGGACAGGTTCTGACCGGCTACTCAACCAGTCTGCTGGTCCCCCAGGGTATTCCTCTTCTCTTTAATTTCTTTCTGCTCTCAGAAGTAAAAATGATCTTTGTTTGTTTGCCAAGGGGTGGCAACCTTTGACAGGGTGCTCCTGCAACCATGGATCCTGATTAGATCTGAGGACTGCCGTCCTGTCTTCTCTCCTTGAAAGAAGGGTAGAAGAAGAGAAGATGGCCCCCAGATCTGCATGGATCTACAGTGGCAATAGCAGTAGGGATTCCTGACCATGCAGGAAATAAATAAACTGGTTGTGCTGGAGTGGGTTGCAATATAGCCCCCCAAGTGCCTGGCATCCTGGGTATTTGCACCCCTTGCACCTCAGGGTTTACCACTGTTCTTTCTTTTGATCTGTTTTCACCAGTAAACATGAACCTCAGTTGTGGCATCCTGTGATAGGGTAGCCTGTGCACTGCTTGGTGCCTTGCATTTCATGTGCCTGCATGTTGCAGAGAGATGCCTGGGAACGAGAGACACTCACCCAGCCTGGCAAAGGATGAACTATCTTGTTGAGGGAGCAGAACCTGAAGATAAGAAATACTTTACAGTTGCACCAGTAGTATTACTTGGGTTTGCGTCACCTCGTGTGGGAGGCCAGCTTTTCACCCCATGATTGACCTCCCATGTGGAGGGGACTACACAGGATGACCATATGACTGAAAATTCCCAGATTTGTTCTCTCTTTTAGCCTTCTGTCCAGGTGTCCTCAAAAAGGGCTTCATTGTCCTCCATTTTGTGATGGGGTACTGTGATGCTGCGCAGTACCCCATTATGTCATATGTCATTGGATTCATATTGAAGAGCAGAATCCAATGCAAAAATTCCTTTTGAAATATCTTCTTCCTATCAAACGTTATGCCTAAAAACCTCAAAATCAAAAATCTGCATTGAGCTCTATGGGAAAGCGAGAGTGCCCCATATTGTTGCTTTACTCACGAGTAGGTGAACGTGTCATAGTCCAACAGAAAGGCTAGGCTGAGAGGAATCTAAAAATACCTGAATGGTCCTGATTCTGTGCACCTGGATCTCAGCAAGTGCTCCACCAGGCAGCATTTGAGTGTCTTCAGCATATCAGTGTTTTCAGTTTTTATTTTGTCATGTCCTACATTATGCTTGGATGTCCTACATTTTGGAGTGGCTTGTCTTGTGGCATATGGTTCTGCTGGCACAGCAACACCCAGGCTGTGGTGTAGTCATATCCTATTGCCCATCTCTTCTGATTTGGAGTTATAACTTTTTATAGGACAGAAATATTTCAACAGGATTTATTTCATTGGATTCTTCTGTAAATTACACATTGATTGAAGTATAACGTGATGGAACTATTCCTAAAAGCCTCAATTTTACAGCGCTGTCCAGTAGTGGTGTCACTCTCCGTGAGCGTACATCCCCTGCATTGCCCTGGCAGCCACTAACAGCACAATCCTATTCCCTTGTTAGGCTGGCACAAGTCCTGTACTGTCCTGGGGGGTGTCACAAAAGTCTAAGAAGGCACTTTTGCACCACTCATTGGGGGTGAGGCCAGTCCACAGACATGTGCAACCTCCCCACAGGGTGCAGAAACAGGGTCACGAGTGAGTTGCGCTGGCCTAAATTTGGTTAGGACTGTGCCTTCCACTTTCCCCCACAAAATCTCTTCTGGCAGTTGATGGTACCTATTCTGCACTTCTTTTGAAATGTTGCACCCATTTGGGATAGGGAATTATTTGATTTACTCTGCAATCACTTGGTAATAAACAATTACGATAAAGAAATATTCTTACTACTACTACTACTACTTCTCCTACTACCAAAGATTGTGCCAATACTGGTGAGTGATTATGAAACCATACCTCCAAACTTGGAAAATATCTGCACACCAAAGTCCCTAGGAAGGACTTGATATTTAGAAAAAACCAGGTACAATTAGGTGGGCTGTGTACCAAGCCCTTACTGTAACAATCTTGATGTCCAGCCAGGTCAAGCCAAACTTCAAACCCAGAAGTTGGTTGTTTTCTTGGTAATTAAAAACCTACCTAAAATTAGATGAAGGAAAAATCTACCATAGATACCATAGACCAGGAGTCCTCAACCCCTGGTCCTCAACCCACTGCTGGTCCATGGCGCCTTGCCCACCACTCCTCTGTACTTAGAGGAGTGTCTGACTATAATTTTGTCTGAATTCACCCAAGGAACTTAAAAACAACCTACTAATAATTTGCTCTACTCTGCGCCTCTCTCCTCTCTTGCCTCCCCCCAGTAAGGGGCATATCTAAGGCTGCAAGCCTAAACACACTTTCCTGGGAGTAAGACCCACTGAATGTAATGGAGCTTATGTTTGAGTAGACATGTGCTATGATTGTGCTATCTGGCATTGATCTGCCACCTGGTCAAAGGTTTTGTAGCGCCCCTCCCCAGAACAAAATCAAATTTAGATAAATAAATAAATAAAAAGTGTGCCTCCTATATGTTAGAGACACTGTGCTGGGGCAAAGAGGGATGATTAATCTCTCCTTCTAAATATAAGAGGCAATCACCCTACTCATTTAACAAGGGTAAATGTATTATGATTCTGATACAGAAACGGGCGCTGACTGTTGTTAATACCAGATTCACTCCAGGCTGTATCATAAAAACATTGCATTGGCTCTCAGAGTAGTCAGTCTCAGAGGTCAATTTTGAATTTATTGTTGAAATGGTATACAGAGGATGAACTAGTTACAGTTCAAATGATAAAATGGGCGGTGAATTTTAACAAAGAGATACCGATGACCGCATGGGAACATCTTTGGAAAACATCAATGAAGATTTCAGCCTGTACAAGTATTAAAGAAAACTGCATGAAAATGATTTATCGATGGTATCTGACACCCAAAAAATTAGCGAAAATGGATAGTAAACTATCAGATAGGTGTTGGAAATGTAAATCAGCCACAGGATCCTTCTATCATATGTGGTGGACTTGTCCCAATGCACAAACTTTTTGGACTACTATACATCAAACAATGCGGAAGATTTTAAAAATAAATATAGAGAAAGATCCTGAATTTTTTTTGTTAGGTATGAATTTAGCAAAGTTCCAACCTATCGATAGAACACTGATTTGGTATATGACTGCATCAGCAAGGATGATGTATGCACAAAAATGGAAACAAGAAGAGATTCCAGAATTAAATGAATGGTTGTATAAAATGATCCATTGGTGTGAAATGGATATATTATCGAAGAAATTAAGGAATCAAGATATAACGATACTTCAACTACAATGGGTTAAACTTAAGGATTATTTTGAAAAAGAATATAATATGAAAGGAAAATGTTTGTTCTTGAATATCTAGGCCAATAAGAAGTATAGTACGGTTCGTATATTGAATTATTGAATTATGTAGAATTTACAAAAGAGAATTTTGTTGTAAGAAATAATAATCAATTTGGAATTAGATTGGTTTTTGTAGGGAGGGAAGTCACGGGGTGGTCTTTGGGGGATGAAATTTATGCAACTGAGTTATTTTTATTATGTAAAATTTAATAAAATTTAATAAAAAAATTTTTTTTTGAATTAAAGAAATCCACTTTTTGTTCCATGGGCAGTTGGTGTTTTATTTTCTGATTAATTGGAGATAACATTTGATAGAATGCAGATATTCCAGTACAGTTTGTTTCATTGCATTCTGCATTAAATGCCCTTTCCAATAACATTAATATGGTGGTATTACGATTTATACATAATATACCCCGCACACCTAGCACATAATATACCCAGCACACCTACTCTATAGAACTGGTTGTTAATGAGAGATAGGACATATAAAGTTTAAAAACAGCCATTTAAAAGTGGCTGCCAGATGGGCAGAAAACCAGTTGTTAATTTCTTTAAATCCCATCACTGAATACTGTATACCCATTTTTCATAACTTTGGCCACAAGTGGCAAGCTCAACCTGTTGCCCTCTAAAACTTGCTGCCCAGTGCAACTCTTACCTCTGCACCATCCTTGCTACTACCATGGCACAATGGAGGAAAGGGGGATGCTTCTGCATGTGTACTGGACACGTTCTTGGAGGTTCCCTTTCAAGTTTCCCTGTAATCCATGCCAGCCCAGCCCAGTACCTGGTAGCAGCACTGAGGGAAGGGTGAGGCAGCAGAAGCTGAGCAAGTAAGAAGTCCATTGTGATTGCCTGTCTTGGCCTTCCCTTAAGGATTCACTCGCTGCCTCCCCTCCATCCCACCTGGCATGCAGAATATGCAACATGGTGCGCTGACCCCTTCCCTATGCAATTGTAAATGCAGCTGGGAAACAAGCTGGAGGACGGCAGGGAAGCTCTGCAAATCTATCTACAGTATTTATATACCACTTTTCAACTAAAAAGTTCACAAAGCGATTTACAAGAGATGCCTGGACAACAAGGGGTAGGTCAGTCAGTGCTGAACCCCCACATGTACTTTCCAGGGCCTTTAGGGATATGTGAGTAAGGAACAGTGGTGCGGAAAGGCAGATGGGTATTAGAATGTGTTAGACTGAAAGCCCAGCCAAGTTCAATTGGGAGATGTAATGAAGGAACATTACAGTACATCATCATAAAGAGTTATGGGTAGCAAGGAGGTGTTGCCTCAATTAGGAACACCTGTGAGCACCTCCAGGCAAAGTATATAAGCCAACAAGTGCCCATCACTTCCCTGTGCAATGTGGAAGAAAGCAGCCGTAGGCTCTGTCATATTTGGACCTTGTGTATTGGATTGTTATTATGCTTGAATTGATTCTGGACTTTTTATTCTTGATTCCTGTTGTTTGTTACATGTGAATACATTTATTCTTTGCTATGACAGCTTGTACTCTGGTGTGCTTTTTGCTTTTTGCGCCTTCCTGGTTGCCCCTGGAAATCTCAGAATGCCAGGCAGGGAGGAAGGAGTTTGGCTGACTCCCTAAATGGCTCGGGTCCAGGGCATCTGAGGGACCGCCTTCTTCCGTACAATCCGTCCCGTCTCCTAAGGTCATCAGAGGGGGTCTTACTGACTGTGCCACCCCCAAGGGAGGTGAGAGGTGTGGCGGCCAGGAATTGGGCCTTTTTAGTGGCAGCACCCTGGCTTTGGAACTCCCTCCCCCTAGAACTTAGGAAAGCTCCCTCAATAGGAAAGCTTCTGGCAGAGCCTAAAAACTTTATTTTAAAAAAAGCTTTTTACTGCGGCCGAGGGTGGGGGGTTATTTTTTATTGTCTTTAACTTATGTGTGTTTTTAATGCTTTGAATTGTTTTATTGAATGTTTTTAATGTTTTACTGTAAGCCGCGTTGAGTCGGCAGCCAAGAAAGGCGGGGTACAAATTTATTAAATAAAATAAATTAAATTAAATAAGAAGCTGCCTGCTGGCCTGTGAATACAAGCAAGAGAACATGTGCTACACAACTACTTGCTTTGGCTTGTGTGAACAGTATATGTCCCCCAAATGATGCATGTTCTGCAGGCTGAGGCTTGGTGAGCCTGGATCCCACTCAGCCTACCCTGAAACCCAGGCCACTCGGAGCTCCTGCTTCCAGATGGGGAAGAAAACCATACCAAGAAGCCAACCCTACTTGATTTCCTTCTCATTCTCTCCTAGGGGCCCCTGCAGCCTTCCCTCTGATTCCCAGAAGACCCTCTTGTTCCTGCCCAGCCTGCAGCCTGCAGCAGAAGAGAAAAAGATTCTCCCTCCGACCCAGAGTTTCCCCTACGCCCCACCTGTCCAGCCCTTCAATGGGTTGGTACTCCTTCCCCCACTCCCCAAAATACCCTCTTCCCCAAACTATCAAAGTCATCTTAAACACCAGTCCTACTGTAGTACGTTATTACAAACAAGCAGACAACCTGAGGTATCAGATACAGGATCTTTTATTCAACATGTGTTGGGCAAACTTCCCCGACTCATGTCCTAAAGTAAGGAGCCAGCTTCTGGCCTTTATCTTTCATATTAGCAAAGCCAGTTACAAAAAACAAAAAGCATTATTTTCACTAAATTGGCTACTTCAATTAAAATGACCATTACCAACAATTCTAATTGGTTTACAGGTAAACATGCTCAGTAACCTCTGGGTACTTTTCCACTTCTTAGAGGATTCTTACAGACCCCCTTTTTTCTAGCACCTGAGATCACACTTTGGATACATGTTACTTTCTAGGAACTTTTTCAGGGTTTGGTTTTTATTCCTTTTAGCTTACATCCTGTGGTTGTTAATAGTTTAGTTAGATGGAGACCTTGTTTATGGCTAAGGGGGGCTTGCACAGGCTGTGGTTGGGGGGAGCTGCACAGACGTACAATCCCCCCTTTCATACTATGCATCAAATTTTGATTTGTTATAAGACTGTTTTGGTATACAGCATTTTAATGCATACAGTATAGCATTGGGAACACTTTTTTAGGCTAACTGGTAAACACTGTAAATTGCAGCAAACAACGATTACAAATAGAACTGCTACTGCAAATGCTAGGATTGGTAAGCTTTTGGGGCAGAAGAAATGAATTAAGACAATAGAGTTCACAGAAATATAGTATTAACAAAGTTCACACTTTTTTGGTTTCAGTAGTCACAAGTTATTATTTGAAGTACAGTATAGTTCATTAAGCACCTAGTTCTTGTGGCGAGGCAACAAGGCAGAGGCAACAAGGCTAAAAGAGGCTGCAATGCTCTGCAAGGGAGCCTCAGCCAGTCCTTTGTTTTTCCTTGAAGAGCACCAATACAAATGTCGGCAAGAGCAAATGTTCAGCAAAAGTGGGAGACAACACTTGAGGTGGTTTGCAAGGTCTTTGTTTTGCAAAGGTTAGAAGAACATGCATAGGTAGAGGTCACAGTTCAATGGTCATACACACAGAGTCCAGTAACAAAGTTTAAATCACAATTTAAGTCTTACAGTCCATAACAGTTAAGTGTTTTAGGCTTTTAGTCCTTAAGCAGTTTGACAGTCTTTCAAGGCAAACACTGATTTAGGTCAGACTTGACAGAACCAATGTTAGGCCTTGTTATCTTGTTTAGGCCATAGCTAAATGGGAGGGATATTGTGGAGGGATCTTGTGGAGAATAGGAGTGAAGGCCTTATGTACCAACAACCTTATGGATCACAGATACAAGGAAGCAAGTTCTTGCAATTACGTCTACCGTATGGTCTTTACAGAAAACACAATTTTAGACTCCACTTGTGACATTTACTGCTTTCTTTTGAACGTCACATGGAGACATCAACCCAGGTAGAAGCACACGGTTCAGGTCACAAGTACGCAAGGGCTAACACAGAAAGACAAGCCCATATGGCTCAGCAGAGAGGCTTGAAATTGATAGGCTGCTGTGAGGCACTTTGCAGCTTTGAAGCACAAGCCTGGCTGGACGACGGCTCTAGACAACCCTGCTGTGATATGCTAGTGAAGTGGAGACTATACAATTATGTCCTGCCTTCTGAGTGCTGCTTTTTCAGGTGTTAGACCATCCTTGAAGTTTAGCTGTTGTTTAAATGACTTTTTATTGCATGGACTGTTATTTCACGGACACAGGCAGGCACATCTTTGGATTCCTTGTAAAGTTGTTGCGTAGAGGACTTCTTTTGAACTCACACTGTTGACTGGCTCACTTTGACTGCCAATATTTGTTGCAAGATTCAGGCTCTAATCCTAAGAGCACTTTCTTGAGAACAAAACTCCATTGGACTTAATGGGACATCCTGTAGGTGGAACCACAAGTCTGACAACATAGAGAAACATTTCTTGTAGATTTAGGCAGGCATGGAACACAAAACAGGACCTAATACAGCCATTATGTTGTACTTCTTAGACAGGGTCCTTTAAGGCAACTTACAGCTTGGCTTTAGACTTGTAAATGAGGAGCTGAAGACATGGTTATTGCTGATTTACTTAAATGTTTGCACAGATTCTGTTTTACAAAAACAAAAATATACAGTACCCTAGGGAGTTTTGATGGAAACAAATTTGATTTGTTCTTTTTTCTTTTTTTGCTTAGTCTTCTCTTGTTTAGACCATGTAATTTTTGATTTCAGGGTTTTTTTCAGATTCAACTTTAAAAGGCTGGCTTTTTTCAGAACTCTCTGTGTGGCTTGGCTTACAGTACACTTACTGTGTTGAAACAGAGAAACAAAACAATAGCATGCAGTAACAGAAAAGACCTTGAACTGGCTCTGCTTATAAGGCTCCTTAAAACAACAATGGAAAGAGACTAATTATTAGACAAATACAAATTATTTGTTCAATATAGACACATAGACACACAAATCTGGAGATTCAGTTATAGTGATATCAACTTTTTACAATACAAACTAGACTCAGCAGGAATGCATCTTGTTAAAGGCTTTCTACCTGGAAATTGATCATTTTTAAGGGCTCATCATTTAAATTTTTGCAGCAATTTTTTTTAGAAAATGGAGATCCTGGTAGGCTTTTGAATAAGCAGTAAGCTGTGAACAAATCCAAAGTTAGACACTTTAAAGTCATTTTGGTAAAACAGGCTGCAATCCTAAAAACACTTTCCTGGGAGTTGAAACACAATGAGGCTTACTTTTGGGGGGCTGCATAGCTTTTACACTGCAGTTACAATGGGCTTCAAAGGATATCAAAAAAGTGCATGCCCATGGAAAGCAGGAGGGCACAAGAGAAGAAGGTGGCTGGGTAGGGTGCACCTCCACTGATTGCAGAGGAGGAAAATAACATTCAGAGAGAGGTAGCTTTGAATTTTTTACAGCCGGGAATGAGTAAAACATACGGTGTGGTCCTTGTGCTACAATAGGCAGCTGCACTCTTCTTCTCCTTCACTCTGTTTCCCTCTTCCCTTGCAAAGCCAAGAGGAAGAAGCAGCAAAGGTGCCCCCAGGAAAAGGGTGGGATAGGGAGTGGTCGGTGAGGTCTTCTTTGTCATGACCCACTGGTTTGTGTTCAGAGAGAAGGAGCAGGGAAGGTCTGAGGGACTCTGGATGTAATGGTGTCTCCTGGGGACAGGATCCTGGATTGCTTGATCACTGTGGGAACTGCAGGACTTGAAGACAGCCAGGACTTAGTCTGCCTCTGGGCAAGGGAGATAGAGTTACTCTTGTACAATATGGACAAAATGGCTACCCTTCTCTCTCCTCTTGCAGACATCCAGGAAGCAGGACGAAGGAGGCCTTCAAGGGAAAAGACTCTGCCCGAAGCCGGGGGGAGGAATTAGAAAGTCCTGCCTTCACCTCAGCTGAGCCCCACCAGTGAGTATGCCCATGCCCCACTTTATGGGAATGTATGTGACATACTTGGGATGTAACGGGAGAGTCTCCTCTCCAGCATCCCCACAGGATGGAAGATGAACGCTGTCCCAAACAGGGAGTAGGCCGTGCCCCTGGAGAGCAGTCTGCTCCTCATGTAAAGGAGAGAGCTGGATTCCAAGGACTGGGGGGAACTGAGCGGGAACTTGTGGGTTCAGCAGAGTCTGGCTGGCTGGTGGTTAGTGCCAGGGCAGGACTGTAGGCAATGGTGCTGGGTCTCTTTGAGAAGGGTCTGGCAAAGGCTGTGTTGGCCAAACCCTGCTCAAAGAAACCCAGCAGCATTGCCAGCAGTCCTTCCCTGGCACTGACCATCATTCAGCTGATGTGGGCACTTGGGGAGCGTTGTCTCTGTCCATGACTTACCAGTTCCTCTTCAATTACATGCAGGTCCCCTAGGCCGAAGATCTCAGTCAGCTGTTCCAGGTGCAGAGGAGGGCTGTCTTCTCCTCCATAAGGGCAGAGGCCTGGTGGATGGCCCATCAACAGCGGAGGAAAGCTCCACAAGGGAGGAAGAAAAAACGTATGTGCACACACATGCATACACACAGAGATACATGCACACATAGACACAGTACAATCCTATGCATGTCTACTCAGAAGTAAGTCCTATTGTGTTCAATGGAGCTTACTCCCAGGAAAGTGTGGTTATGATTGCAGCCACAGTCACATACACATTTGTACACTCAGTGGGCAATGAGAAGAAATTTAGATGATATTTTTGGATCAGGTACTCTGGTATTTTCCTTCTTCAACATTTTCAATTTTCTAGGCGGTTAACCATTTTGGCATAGTCCAGTTCAGTTCAATACCTTTGTCGTTTCGTAAGTTTTTGAATTTAACATATATTAAAATTCAGGAAAAAGTACCTGTATACCTTCATCAATATTTTTCATCAATACCTTCATACAAAATACATACAAAATACAAAAATTCATCAATACCTTCATCAATATTTCACACTTCTAGGTCTAGGGATTGGGGCAGAACGTTGATGAGTCATGAATTCTTCAATATAAAGTATAGGGAGAAAACGTGCTGCGCCCTTTTTCACCTGTTAAACTAAAAAGTGGAAGTTCTCCTTTACTGGGAATGTAGTACTCAATGGTATTGATCAACAGTAAAAAAAAAAAATCAAAATTTTTGGGATTGGCATTTTTGAAAAAAAAAATATTTTTGATTTAAAAAAATTCAGAAGACTGCAGCAAGAAAAGTTGAACACATATTTCAAAATGGAGTATTTCGTTTTAAACAGAAAAATATTATCTTTTAAAAAAAAACTGCAACAAAATATCTTGCACCATTCCAGAGATAAGAGCACTTTAAAATTTTTGTTGAAAATCGCAAGTGAGAAATGGTGCCCAAGACACCATATTTGGCGGCCTGTATATGAGGCCAGGAATTTTTTGCGCAAAACAAAAATATACAGGTATCTTACTTTTTCCTGAATTTTAACGTATGTTAAATTCAAAAACTTCTGAGACTATGAAGGTAAGATTTTTTTTTTGCTTGCCTGAATTGATATAGACTATACTTTTTATTTTCTAGTTAGTGATCCATTTAAATGATGCACAATGTTTTTACTTTTTAAATATCTTTTCAGGGACCCAGTACTTAAATTTTGGATTGTTTTACTGATGTATTTCCTAATCTGGGCAATAACTCTACAGAAACAGGAATAAAACTGTTTAAATCAATCATTTGATTAATTGCAGCGGGCTTCAAAGCGGGCTTTGAATTTTGTTCATCTTTTGGAAGATTTTGGAGCTTCTGAAGGCATTGAAATTCAGCCCATTTTAACAGATAATATTAAAGAGGTATGTCTCACTTAATTCAGTTCTCCATTTGGTACAAGATAAAAAAAGAGGTATGTCTCACTTAATTCAGTTCTCCATTTGGTACAAGGCCTCCATCAATCTTGAAAGACTGGTATCATGCTCAGCGCTGCATTCGCTGCATGCGAAGCATGAAAGCCTGGGTTGGATTGTTATGGAAGATAGGCTGTTACCCACGCAGTAAATCCCCCCTCTCCACACCACTGAATTAGTCCAATGGAAAGGCAGAGCCAATATGATTGGATCCAGCTGGGATCGCAGAGCTGGGCTAAGGATAGGAGCTCACCCTGTCTTGTGGGGCCAACCCGGGTCTCGAACCCTGGTCTGCTGGTTAACAGGCACAGTGTCTTAACTGCTTGCACCACCCACTAGATACAAAGAGTGGTTTATAATTCCCCTTAACACTCTTTTAGCTGCTTGCCAATGTTTTTGTGTTGGCTTAGAGCTGTGTCAAGCTAAATGATTCACACTATAGCAAATATCAGCTCTTGTCCAGTTTCCAAGGTAAGATAATCTACCTATTATGACCTGTATATGTCTGAATCAAACAGTGGGCTTGGAGAATCATCAGTGTGGTATGTGATATTGCAGAATCATCAGTGTGGTTTTAGCAGGATTACGTTGCTCCATGTAATACTTTTGTAGAAGTTGTATTATTTTGTGAGTTTGAGATAGCTTATACCCAGGAAAGTTCCTATTCTCTGGTCCTATTCCTGATTGCTTAGTTTATATATTTTAGTTTTTGCTGCTTTTCTGTTAATAAGACATTCAGGTTCTTGGGATGAAGGCAAAGGAGGGGTTGCCTGATTTTGAATCTGAGATGGTTGAACACCAATGGCATCCTCTGTCATCGAGGCTTCCACCACATGTGCTTGTGCACCTTGTTCCCTTTGTGGCAAATTTCTTTGCATTTTTTGAACTTGCGTTATTCTGATCATGTATCATATCTGAATTTATAATCAGTCTGTGAGTTCCTCTTGGCAGGAACTAAGTTTGTGGTCTATTGTTCCTTCAGCTTATTTGCACAATCTGCATTTTGCATCATTAGATGATTTTTCAATTCTGGCATTTGTTGCATTTATCTGAATAGCCGGCTGTTGAGCTGCTCATATCAATAATTCAGTTTCCTCCTTTAACTTTCCAGATGTTAACCATAGTCAGTTTTTTCGTTATCAATTTTATCCTTAAGACTTTTTCATGTGTTGGTTTTACTGTACCAGCTTTCAGTTTGTATTTTTAATACATTTTCCTGTTTGGTTCGCTTAACTGTTAGTAAGATCCTGTTCTTTACTTCTTGTTGGTACCTGTCTCTCTGTTACATAATTAGCCAGTGCATATTTCTCTTCCTCCACCATTTGTTTTACTTGCAAAACCTCTTCTGTCAGATTTGAGAGAAATGTCATTGGTCTGTGACACTTGGTGTATGTAGAGATTCAATGAGACTTACGCCCAGGAAAGTAGCCTGAGTGCTCCATTCCAAAATGGTGGTGCCAACTGTCAGATTCCAAAATGGCTGCACTCAGATTTTCAAAACCCTGGAATGATGTCACAACCCCTCAATGGAGTCCTGACCCCCACTTTGAGAACCACTTGTACTGTAAAGCATAGTGTACAGTATTGTCATAAGTTTCAGAGTTTTCCTATCCAAGGTGTCCAAATTGACTGCAATCCATTGATTATTCCAACAGTCTTATAACTGTTATAATGATACAGCTGTTCATGGCCTTACTTATGTTCCCACCATTTAACTAGAATTTCAAAATTTTTCTAACTCTCTGGATAAATTCCTTTTTCACACCAGTTTTCACATCTTCATGGTTAATTTGGAACAAAAAAGTTCATTTTAACCGCTCTCTAGAGATTCCTAAATGTGGAATTGCTGCCTAACTGCGGTATTGTTCATTTGTCATTACCACATTTTTTTTCTTCTGAAAGTCCATGCGCATGGAGTTCAGGAGGGCACAAGAGAAGAAGGTGGCTGGGTGTGGGGCTGCACCCCCACAGATCCCAGAGCAGGAATATAACATTCAGAGAGAGGTGGCAGTAGGATTTTTTGCAGCTGGAAATGAGTAAAACATATAGTGTGGTCCTCGTTCTGCTCCACTCTTCTCCTTCACTCTCCTTTCCCTCTTCCTTTGCAAAGCCAGGAGGAAGGAGCAGCAGAGCTGCCCTCAGAAAAAGGATGGTGTGGGAACAGTCAGTCTTTGTCAGGTCCTCTTTGTCATGTTTGAGTTCAGAGAGCAGGAGCAGGGAAGGTCTGAGGGGACTCTGGATGTAATGATGTCTCCTGGATTGCTTGATCACTGTGGGGACTGCAGGACTTGGACACAGCCAGAACTTAGTCTGCCTCTGGGGCAAGGGAGACAGAGTTACTCTTCAGTAAATATGGACAAAATGGCTACACTTCTTTCTCCTCCTGCAGACATCCAGGAAGCAGGAGGAACGTGGCCATCTGGGAGCAAGACTATGTGCACAGCCGGGGGGAGGAATTCGGAAAATCTGCCTCCACCTCGGCTGGACCCCACCAGTGAATATGCTTATACCCCACTTTATGGGAATGTATGGGACATACTCAGAATGTAGTGGGAGAGTCTCCTGTCCAGCATCTTCATAGGATGGATGGTGGACACAGCCATGTGTAGTCTAATGAAAGTACCTCAGCATGCCCTCAGATGGGACTGCCATGGCTTTGTCAGGCATCAGAAACACTGCAAAGCAGGCACAGAACGTGTCAGTAAAATCACAGACTTGCTGTTGTATATTGATCAGTCAATCAGTTGATCTATGGATTATATAGATTTTCCACAGGGTGGTGTTTTTTTCTGTGGGAGAACTTTTTGAGTAATGCACAAGCATACAGTATCCTTTGTTAGTTAGAAGGCACAATATGGCTGCCCTCACAGAAGGTACAGAATGGCTCGATACAAAATGGCTGCCCTTCTCCTCAGGTGAAGAGGGAGGCCTTTTGCCTCAGGCTGAAAAGAGCAGGAAAAATTGTGAAGATGGAGGGAGGGTTGAGGGAGCACCTAAGAGAGAACCAGAGCACATAGTCCAACATTTAAGGTATTCAAGCATTTCAGCCCTGGATCCCCTTCTGAGAATGACAGTCGGTGTGTCTTTTGGATGCCATTAACAGTGCCCAGTGCCAGATCCCAAGATGGCTGCACCCAGCTGTATGCAACCCCCTGAAATGAAGTCAGGACACCCCAAGGGAGTCCTGACCCCCACTTTGAAGACCACTGATATAAGGCACTCATGCTGCCTTCTGAGGGATGGAAGTGGCATCACTGAGCACAAGATGGCCGTCTGTCATGGAAACTCATTCGCTTTGTTCTATCACAGAAACTCCAACTCAGTTTTGGAATGCCAAAAACACTTGTTTTCATGCAGAAATTGAAAACCTAGAGCTGGGATTTCTTTATAGAAATGGCAATAGAAAACAATAAAACAAATAAACTTTTTAAGTATTTTGGAATGCACTTCCATTGTAATAGTTCTTAGGATTGCATTAAATTTAGCTAATGTTAATGCCCAAACCATTACAGTCAAACTTGGATTGAAAAAACTTGGGTTGAGAGTGTTTTGCAAGACAAGCAAACATTTCTAATAATTTTTGACTTGATAATAATTGATAATTACTTCATAATTTTGATTTATATCAAGCGATGTCTTGATAAATAAGTTAAAAAAATAGTCTTGGCATGCCCAGCTTGTTTTGGCGTTCCACCAGCACTTCCTCAGCCCTTGCTGAGAGAACAGCCTATGCATGCGTACACAAAGTAAGCCTATTACATTCAATGGAGCTCACTCCTGTGTAAAAGGGGCAATGGAAAAGAGCCTGAGAGATCTAAGACACTAACGGCTACAATCCAGAGTAAATACGGAAGCACGAAACAGACATTACGCGCACCTGTAGTTACAGCACCATCTAGTGAAAACCTGTGGGAAATTTATATTGCAATCCAGAGTAAATTGTTCTAGCACCAGAGCTATGACTCCTTGTAGTTACTCTGGATTGAGCCCTAAGTGCAGGCTAATTTGTTTTATTTTTCATTACATTTTGTATTTTCTTTATTATTTTGTATTATAGTACAGTATTGTAATCATTTCAATACAATTTCTTGGGTTCTAGAATGAATTGTCTGCACATCCATTATTTCTAATGGGAAAATTTGCTTTAATATACAAGAATTTTGGATTACAAGCGTGCTTCTGGAAAGAATTATGCTTGTAAACAAAGGCACTACAGTACATACTAGGTTTTTCTTTGTAAAAGAAAATCAGTTCATCCCTTCTGCCCTTAAGAACTTTAATGCTAATGTGATTCCAGAACTATTGCTTGGTATCTCCTTTTGAACTGAGGACTTGATCCAGTGTACTGGATCATCCTCAAGGCAAATTCCTGTGGGATACCTTGGGATTACCAGGATATATTCCCTATGGACTTATGTGCCTGGAAACAGGCCATCTTTAATATTAATTTGGCCTGGCTGATGGTCACCAAATTTTGACTATACATTCACCCCGTCCCTGGATGCACATGCGCACTGGCCACCAGCGCATTGGTGCCCAGAGTGCATACCTAGAAGACAGGGCATGCACAGTGGTCTTATGGTGCTCCTAGCTCATGGTGCTCCTGGGCATGCATGCTGGGAACCAGTGTGCTGGTGGCCAGTGCGCATGCACATCCAAAGGCAGGGTGAATGCAGGAGTTCTGGACATGTATACTAGGCATCGGTGCCCTCAGTTGGCTCTACTCCAAAGGGCTCTCCTGGCCCACAGTGCATATCTGGAGTTCCGGGCATATGTACTTGGCAATGGCACGCTTATGGTGCATGCACACTGGGCTCAGAGCACTCCCAAACTTGCATGCATGCCTGGAGTTTTGGTCATGTGAACTCATCTGGGAGCATTGTGGCCACTGGAGGAATGCCAAACTCCTCTGGCATGTCACTCACCTGGCGAACTCCCTGCTCCCATGCACACACAGACACATACTTGATATAGAGAGCACTGAGCAGGTGCATTGGTAGTGAATTTGTTGGAAAGTATAGTGCTTGCCTGGAGAGTTATAGGAATTTCCTGAGAAGGTTCTAGAGGGACTAAGGACAGAAGGAAGAAAAAAGGAGCAAGGAAGTTTGAGGGGATTGAGGGGGTAAAAGGGGACCATCCGTTCTAGTGTACTCTGGGAATGTCAAACTGAGTGCACTTGCCTTCCAGGTTCCACCCCTGTGTGCTGAGAGAAGTGCCTGACTTAAGGTTTCTTGAGCGAAAACAGCTTAATTCACTGGCTTCCTTGACATTTATGGGGCCTTGTTCCTTCACCCCTACAGAGTTCTTCTAATATGAGCTTCTTATCTGTTTCTTCACAGCTTCCACTAGTTTGATCTGGGGAACTCAAATGAGCTCTGGATCAGGTAGGTTGATCTTTGTGGCTTGCACCTGAGTGACAGAGGGAAAAGTTTGTAGCCCAGGGTGGGTTCTAAGGTGGTGCCACTGCCCATGGCCTAATACCACACATTGCTCCATTTTATTTTCAGGGCTGATCCCCAGTGTCCCACCTCTTTCAGCCACCCTGCTGTTTCCAGAGGGAGGGTTCTGTGCAATCCTGACGGCCCACTGCTTTCCATGCCAGTTGAGCACCTGTTGCACAACAAGTGCCCGGCTGCGTGTTGCTCTGCAGACTCTGCAGCTACCATCTTCCAAGGCAGAAGATCCTGGGATGGTTGATCTCCAGAGCTGTCTTGAAGTTGTCTCACCCCTTGAAGTTGGGCAGGATGTGGCAGCAAACTCCGTGGGCTATGCAAGGCCCCACACTGAGTCATGCCACAGGGCTGGAGGTGAAGGAACAGCACATGCTCCAAAAAATACTTGAAGGTTCCCAAGGGACCAGAACAAGAGTACTCCCTCCAAAGATGTCTTCAAAGCAGTTCTTGAGCCTTTCCCAGAGCTGGACCTCCCAGGAGGGGACATTTCCCTGGTGCTATGCAGCACAAATGCTCTGGAAGTGGGAATACCCTCTGTGTGTTCCTTGACCAGCTTCTCACCTGTTCGTGCAGATTCCCCAAATGAACAAACTGAACACCATTTTTTTACTGGAATGCCACATCATGTTTATCCTTCAGAAAGCCCAGGCCAGGTGGCTGGTCTCCTGAGCTCTCTGGAGACCTTAGAGGGAGCAAGTGTGTTCAGGGTAGGACTGCATCTATTGATGAAATCACACTATATCTGCTCAAAAAGGCAGAGAAGGTGAAATTTTCTCCTGCATATCTCATGGGCAAGAGCCCACTTCTGGAAGAACCACTGTGAATGCAGCCAGCTGGGTGGTGGGGGAATCAGGCAGACGTTCCTCCACTTTCCTCACATTTGGCAACTCCAGCTCTGACCTTCCTTGCCTCCACTTCCCTTGTGACTTCCTGTCACTGCTTCTGTAATTCAAGGCAGGCCAGCAGCTGGTACAGAATTGCTCAGTCTAAGGACTGCAACTGGTGCTTGAAGTTCTGAGGCCAACACTCAATGCAGGAGAACGTGTGGGAAACAGGAGGCTGCGTCCCTTTACTTAGGACCAAGAATGCATTTGGTTGGAAGTTATTTATCTGTTGATGCCTTATTAAAGTTCTTAAAGTGAAATTTTAAAATTCTGAAATCATGAAGCCTCCATCTTTGATCTTGTGTCATTGCAGAAAGGCTTCTGACATGGCTTCTGTTTGTTCCATTTGGCACCATGACCAGAAACCTCTGCATTTATTTCTGCTTTTCTCTTAAACTTCATTTGAGTGCAGATACAATAACAAGAACTGGCCAAAGAGAATAAACCTGGTTATCTTCTTATTTATTTAATTTTCCACATTTTTCACCATCAGAAAATACTCCAAGAAATCCTCTGGTCCGGGGTCCAATCCTGATGTGGCCCCGTGGGCAAGGCACCGCGAACCAGCACTGGGCCACAGGCTGGGAGTTGAGCATATATTGGGGCTTATGGCATATATTCCTACCTCCTAAGGGGTCAACCAAAAGAGGTGTTTTAATGTCATATATGGAAAAAACCACTTTAAGGTGGGGTGGCAGCATTTCCAGGCCTCCCTGGGGTGGCACAGTGATCAGTGCCACTGTGTTTCCAAGTGGAAACCAGTGCCACTGGTTTCCAAGGGCCCAATCCTATACCACTTTCCAACGCCAATGAGTCATTGTAAGCCCTGAGATAAGAACAAGCCTTCCCTTACTTTGAGATCGCTGTGACTGCCCTTCCACGGGGACATCTGCATATCTGCACTGCAGAGTTGGATAGGATTGGGGCCCAAGTGTCATCAGTTCTGATCAGGCCTAAAGGAATGGGGTGGGGGCTTCCAGAGAAAAACAAATAGTACAGTCAAAAACAAATGTATTAGAAAATAAATTTGGGTGCCTCAATCTCAGCCTATCCAGGGCTGTCTTTCCATTAAAACTTTGTTCTACTTTCAGTCCACGACTATTCCCGCAGTGCATTCAGGAGTCTGGTCTGCTAAGGGTACCACTAGCAGCTCTCTGACTCCTGAACAATCCCCAGAACTCACTGGGGGAATAGAAGTGCCCTGAAGTGGATTAAAGCTGTATTGAAAATGCAGCCCAGTCTTCACCATAAGCACCAAGATGTGTCAGTGCAGTCCAAACACTGGGAAATGAAACTTACACCTTCAGCACAGAACTACCAGGCCCCAGTAGTAACTGGTCAGCCATGCCGTTCAGATGATCTCTATTCCAGTCTTAGGATGCACAGAAAGGGGCCTGGTCTATTCAAATCTGCTATGGGGGAACCAGCTAGACCAGAAGGGCCTCTGGCCAGATCCACTTCCCAGCTTGAGGTGGCCTCCCTTCCATGCATGCAGAAGGTGCCCCTGGATTCCCCTCATGGCCCCTTTTAGAGGGATTTCCTTCAGGGATTCCCCAGCCCCCCATCATCACCACCTGGAAGTGGTGGTGGGAGGTCTACTCTGGGAAAGTGATGGCAGTGGAGGAGGGGCCTAAGCAGGATGGGGACTCCTTGGAGGCAGTGCTGATCCAGCCCAGCTCATCGCAGCCTAGAGCAGGTGGGGGAGGACAGGATGCCTTGGTCCCTCTAAGAGGGTAGAGGTCAAGATTTACCTCCTTCCTTATGATGTTCTGGCAAGGGCTCAAAATCTTTTGGTTATGTCTTGGAATAGTATTACTCTTGGGTAAATATGGACAAAATGGCTACCCTTCTCTCTCCTCTTGCAGATATCCAGGAAGCAGGAAGAACGTGGCCTTCGGGGAGCAACAATGCACAGCCGGAGAGAGGAATTCAAAAATCCTGCCTCCACCTTGGGTGGGCCCCACCTGAGAGTATGCCCGTGCCACACTTTATGGGAATGTATGGGTCAGACTTGGGATGTAATGGGACAGTCTCCTCTCCAGCATCGTCATAGGATGGAAGATGAATGCTGTCCCCAACATGGAGTTGGTGTGCCCCTGGAGAGCAGTCTGCTCCTCATTTAAAGGAGAGACCTGGTTTCCAAGGAATGGGCAGGGGGAATGAGGGGGGACTTGTACGTTCAGCAGAGTTTGGTTGGCTGGTGGACACTGCCAGAGCACAACTGTAGATAATGGTACTGTCTGTCTTTGAGAAGTTTCTGACAAGGGCTGTGTTGGCCAGACCCTGCTGAAAGAAACGTAGCGGCATTGCCTGCAGCCTGTTGTGGGCACTTGGGGAGTGTTGTTAGGGAGTGTTGTCTCTGTCCATCCCTGACTAGTTCCTCTTCCATTACATGCAGGTCCCCCAGGCTGAAGATCTGCACTCTCTGTTCAGAATACAGAGGAAGGCCGACCTCAACAAGAAGGGACGAGGCTGAATGGATGGCCCAGGAACAACGGCAGAAAGCTCCACAGGTGAGGAAGAAAAAACACCTTAGTCATGCACACAAACATGCATACACACAGAGATAACTTGCACCCAGACTCATTTATTGCCAGACTCATGCACCCACTTAAATACATTTATTTATTTAAATTTGATAAATTTGGGCTGCAAAATCTTCTTTGAACCCAGAGATCTGGTAGGTGCCTTAGCTGTGCCCCTAGAGAAGGAAGGCAGCAAAAGGTAATGGGTGGCAAGCGGATAAGGGGGAAAAGTAGGTTTTCTCCCAGTTTTCTGTCCTTTTTTTGAAGCATTGGTATGATGGCGATTCCAGATGTGGCATCACTTGCTGGGCAAAATTTTGAGCTTTGTACCAGACTACATGATTATTAGCAATGCCACTGTCATGTTTTAAAATCACCCTCCTGTCTCAGGATAACGTGCAAAGCAACCTGAACCAGTTCACCAAACAGAAGGTGCCTTCTTCCTCATCCATCTCTACTTCTTGCAAACCAACTATCCAAATATCTAACCATCAGTTACAATGACTTCAAAAGATGTCAAGAGCATAGCTGTGTTTGAATTTATGTCCATATAGTAGGAAGCAGATTGCCTCCCTCAGTACTGAAACTGGTCTGAACTGGAAACCAGGGGTCTCCAATCTACGGCACAGGGCCCAAATCTAACCTGCCAGAAAACTTTATCTAGCCCACAGCAACCCATTTTTTTTTTGGTCAGCATTGGCTAATGGAATTTATCATTTAACCGTTTAAATGTGGTATTGTTCCTTTGTGGAGACCACATTTTTTTCTTTTCAAAGCTCCATGTGCATCCAAACCAGGGCGGCAGGAGGGAGGAAGGCCCAGATTTGGTTGCACCCATCAGAGAAGAATATGGCCATGTGGGAGCAAGACGCTGTGCACAGCCGGGGGGGGGGGGTGGGGAATTAGGAAATCCTCCCTCCACCTTAGCTGGGCCCCACCAGTGAGTATGCCCATGCCCCACTTTATGGGAATGTATGGGACAGTCAGGATGTAATGGGAGAATCTCCTCTCCAGCATTCTCATAGGATGGAAGGTGAACGCTGTCCCAAACAGAGTTGGCTGTGCTGCTGCAGAGCAGTCTGCGCCTCACATAAAGGAGAGACCTGAATTCCAAGTACTAGGGGGAACTGAGGTAGGTCTTGTGGGTTCAGCAGAGGCTGGCTAGCTGCTGGGTCTCTTTGAGAAGGGTTTGGAAATGGCTGTATTGGCTGGACCCTACTGAAACCAGCATTGCCTGCAGTGCTTCCCTGGTACTGTTCACCATTCAGATGTTGGGGGCACCTGCAGGGCACTGCCTCTGTCCCTTCTTGACCAGTTCCTCTTCCATCACAAGCAGGTCCCCCAGGTAGAAAACTGAACACCCTCTTCAGGAACCAGAGGAGGTCCGAGTTCTTGAGAAGAAAGGCCAAGGTCGATTTTGGATGAGATTAGAGGAATTATTGTTTTAGATTGAAAATTTGATTTGGAAAGATGTTAACCTTTTCACGTTTTGGAGGTCCCTTTTGTATTTAACCTTATATGTACCTTTTCCCAAGTTTTTGCCTGTATCCCTGTACCTATATCTGTAACTAATAAAAGTTAAATTGCAAAAAAGGCGAAGGACCAGTGGGTGGCACAGGAGAAAAGGAGGGATACCTCCATAGGTGGGACAGAAAAAAATATAACACTCAAATGCACACTTGCATGCACATGCAGATAAAATGCACACAGTGGCAGACTCACGCACGCACGCACACACACACTTGAACACAGAGTGAATGGAGAAGAAATGTAGATGATATTTTTGGATCAGATACTTTTGGTAATTTCCTTCTTCAACTTTTTGTCTTTTTTTATTACTGTAGTTTAATTCCAGTTTAGTTTCCTTATGTCTTTTGATTGCTTAACTGTATTGTCATAAGTTTCCAAGTTTTCTTATCCAAGGTATCCAAATCGGCTTGAGTGCAGCTGATTATTTCATGTCTTATAATTGGTATGGTGCAGCTGTTCCTGGCCTGACTTATGGTTCCACTATTAATTTCAAAATTTTTCTAACCCCCTGGATAAATTCCTTTTTTACAACAGTTTTTATGTCTCCATGCTTAGTATGGAACAAAAAGTTCATTTTAACCACTCCCTTGAGCTGGTCACAACTAGCAAACTATTAAAATCATCTTAACCACCAATCCTATTAGGCAGTTACAATGACTTCAAAAGATATCAAGAGCGTAGTTGGGTTTGAGTTTACATCCATACAGTAGGGAGCAGAACTCACTCTGTATTGAAACTGGTCAGAAGTAATCACGTAACCCAGAGGTCTCCAAACTATGGCCCAGTGCCCAAATCCAGATGAGAATCCACATTGGGCACAACCCAGTGCCCAAATCCACATGAGAACCCATGAGATTTTACCCCTTAAGCATGTAGTGTGTTGCAGCTGCATCCGCTTCACCCCCTAGCTATGCCACTGATTGTAAAAAGACCTGGTTTTCCTAATCTGTAATAGTGTTTTTTGCCTTTTCAATCCAATACAATAAAAAAAATTTTTCCAGAATATTAATGTATTGGTAGTTTTCTTCAACAAATGGTATCTCATTTTCTACACTGACCAAAAAATATAGTAATTGTCTTGCAAAGATCTGAAACTGGGATCCTTTTATTAGAATTAAGCATCTGGAACCAGGGAGAATTCAGCAACAGGACAAAATCCTGTTATGCAATCGCTTTTTAAAATCCAACTTGATAACACAAGATTGATTGTGTGATCACATTCAGCAGCACTGCAATGTACACTCGAGATGTTACTCAGCAAACATGTTGTGATTCCAAGTGGGCCCAGGGGCTAAAGTGCTTATCTGGGGCTAAAGAGGTTGCCTGAAGAGGGCCGGATTCCTGCCCTCCCTTAATCTGGAAAGCTTGATTCATTATGGTGGAAGAAATTGTCTAGATATAGAGCACAATCCTAACCATGTCTACTCAAAAGTAAGCCCCATTATTTTCAATGGGTCTTACTCCCAGGAAAGTGTGCTTAGGATTGCAGCCATATTCTTTTTTTACTGATATTCAGTGATTGGGCGTTAGGGTCATTTAATGATGGATCTGAAGAAGATTTAAGCAGTTGCCTCAGGCTGCAGGTTGGCCCAACTCCCTCCACCTTCTTGCCTCCCCAATTCTCCCCTCCCTGCTCCTAACCAGAAAAGGATGGAGCCAGCCACACTAGGGAGGAGAAAAGAGCAACAGGCTAGAAAATTGCAGAAGATGAACTACCAGGTGAAGGGGACAGCATTTGGCGTGCTGCCCCAGGTGCCAGGAAATCTTGTGGCTTCAGCACTTTAGCAGCTACATTGAAGACTACTGATATAAGGCTTTCATGGTGCCTCCTGAGAGGTGGAAGTGGCATCATTAAGCACATGATTGTCCTCTGTCAGGGAAAGAAACTCATTTGCTTTGTTCTGTCACAAAAACTCCAACTCAGTTTTGGAAAGCCAAAAACACTTGTTTTCATGCAGCAATTGAGAACCTAGAGCTGGGATTTCTGTGGCAATAGAACTAATACACCATTTAGGTATTTTGTATATACGGTACTTTCACTGTAAGAGTTCTTGGGCTATGCAGCAAAGGATGGCATTAAATTATCTAATGTTTCTGCCCAAACCATTACAGTCAAACCTTGGATTGAGACTAATTTGGGTTGAGAATGTTTTGCAAGACAAGCAAACATTTCTAATAATTTTTGACTTATAATGATTGATAATAGTTTGATAATTTTGACTTGATATCAAGCGATGTCATAATAAATAAGTAAAAAAAAATAGTCATGGCCTGCATGGCTGGTTTTGGCACTCCCCCAGCACCCTCTCAGTCCTTGCTGAGAGAACAGCCTACGCATGTCTACACTGAAGCAAGCCTATTACTTTCAGTAGGGCTCACTCCTGTGTAAAAGGGACAATGAAACAGAGCCTGAGAGACTGTGAAGGTTAATTTGTTTTATTTTTTATTATAATTTTGTATTATATTGCAGTATTGTAATCATTTCTATACAAATATTTTTGGGTTCTGGAACAAATTGTCTGCATTTCCATTATTTCTAATGGGAAAATTTGCTTTAATATCAAAGCATTTTGGATTACAAGCGTAATTAATGAATTATGCTTGTAAACCAAGGCACTACTATACATACTAGGTTTTTCTTTGTAAAAGAAAATCAGTTCATCCCTTCTGCCCTTAAGAACTTTCATGCTAATGTGATTCCACAACTATTGCTTGGTATCCCCTTTGAGGACTTAAGGAATGTACTGGATCATCCCCAAGGCAAATTCTTGTGGGACACCTTGGGATCACCAGGATATGTTTCCTATGGACCTATGTGCCTGGAAACAGGCTATCTTTAATATAAATTTGGCCTGGCTTGATGGTCACCAAATTTTTGCTGTGTAATCCCTTCAGTTGTGACACTGACAGCCCCCTTTATTCGCTGCTCTTGGATCCAGCCCGACTGATCTTTCTGGGAAAATAGCTCATTGCCACTGGGCTGTCCTCAGATTCCTTGGGCATGGCTATCCAATATGACGTGTTTGAATGTGTTCAATGAAGACTTGCTGATATTGAAACAAAGACTTTATTTTGTGCAGCAACTAAAGTCTATGCCCCTTTGATGTTTTTCTCACCTATGGCCATGTCACAGCATACATCCAGTCCCCAGGAAAACAGAGCCTTTTTGTTAGTAATGTTCTGCCATCCACTGTCTTCTGTCTGGAAATTCCATAAGATTCCCTATGCAGGTGAATGCTGTCTGTGTGGAAGAGATAGTTGCCCCAAAACTATTGATTCCACTGCCCTATTGAGTCTAATGGAGCTTATATATGAGTAGATCTACCCAAGATCACCCTCAGGTGATCTGAAAGCAGGTCCAGATACCCCCTCATGGGACTTATGCAATCCTATCTACACTTTCCTAGAAGTAATCCCCATTGATTCTAATTGGTTTACTTCTGAGTAGACCAGCCTAGGAAGAGGTCTCAGGTCCAGACCCCCCACAATGGGACTTATGCAGTCCTATCCACACTTTCCTGGGAACAAGCCCCATTGATTCTAATGGGTTTACTTCTGAGTAGACCAGCCTAGGAAGGGGGCTCAGGTCCAAACCACCACCAGGCTTCCCCACAATGGGACTTAAGCACTCCTCTCCACACTTTCCTGGGAACAAGCCCCATTGATTCTAATGGGTTTACTTCTGAGTAGACCAGCCTAGGAAGGGGGCTCAGGTCCAGACACCACCAGGCACCCCCACAATGTCCTAGCCACAATTTCCTACGGATGGTGATGGGTCTTTCTTCTGAGTAGACCAGTCCGGGACGGGGCTCTCTGGGTCTGAAGCAGGGCCAGAAGCTGCAGGCTGAGGAAGGAGGGAGACCCCCGTCCACGCCTCCGGAGCCCCACCGCAGACCCCCGTCCACCCGGGGGAAGGATATGAGGAGGCTGGGCAGGGCGGCGGGGAGGCGGCGGCGACAGAGCTCCGGGTTCCAGCCTTCCACCTCCGCCAGCAGCGAGCGCGCCTCGGGCTCCGCCTGCTCCATCCCGGGACGGAAGAGACCTCCGAATAGCCCGCCTTCAGGCCTGGCCTATCACAGGCTCTGCTCCCGTCAGCCACCGCCAGACAGCCCGGAAGGAAGGGGGCTCGGCGGCCTTGCGTGTCTCAGCCAGGAGCCGGTGGGGCTCTCCTTGACCGGCAGCCTCCAGGAAGGGCGGCTGCGGCTCCTCTCCCTCTTCCACTGCCTACTTCCACTTAGGCGAGGCTGCTCGAAGGGGGGGCTCCCTTTGACTGTCTGTCCTCAAGCTCACCTTTTATGGGGTATCGGAAAAAATAGGGATCGCATTGAGATAAGAGTACCTCACTGCCTTTTGCCTATACCTTTATAGAAGCGTGTGTGAAAAACTTATAGTAAATTTTAGTGTATAAGTGTGTATGTATATCTACATGTGTGTGTATATAAATACACCCTAAAAATCCTAATTAAGAAACAATGATAAAGTATTTTAAATAGAA
Source organism: Cryptoblepharus egeriae (assembly GCA_030015325.1). Lineage (NCBI taxonomy): Eukaryota > Metazoa > Chordata > Lepidosauria > Squamata > Scincidae > Cryptoblepharus > Cryptoblepharus egeriae. Next base: position 91,821,174 of record JAREYC010000003.1, on the reverse strand, counting down.
AGCACTTCATAAAATATACTTAGAGCAAAATAATCATGTTAATTTTTTGTGGCAGTTATATGAATAAATGTAAATATAATTACTATTTCTTTTTCCTTTGGCCTTTCTGTTACAATATGAAACCCTTTTTGGGTAATATGATGGGATTAATGTAGGCTTGATGTATATTAATGCCCCAGCATGGTTTAATTCTGTCTTTCCCCCACACACACCTTCCTCAGTGCTAAACTCATGGAGGTGAAAAATATGAAGTCCTGTTCATATGAAGAATGGAGATTCTTCAGTTACACATCATCAGGCTGCAGTTCTATTCACTCTTACTGGAAGCACTGCTGATTATAATGGGACTCATTCCAGAATATGGAAAGAAACCAAAACAGGTTGAATTGTTGGTTTGTGTTCAGTTTGTTTTTCCATGCCATCCTTTGTCAACTCAACCACCTACACCTCCTTTCCAAACTTATTCAAATGCCTTGTTTTATTCCTTGTTTTTATGTCTTTATTTTATATCATCCTGTTACAAATAAACCATCCGCTTCCTGAGTAAATTGAGACCAGGTAGATAAAACAGTAGAAATTTAAGTTTATTTTATAAATTTAGATCTACAAACCTAGTTGAAACCCAGTTTCAGGACAGGTTGCAACTGGTTGCCAGGCACTTAGACTAGTAACAGCCTGAAGCAGTTGCTCACAGAGACACAATATGACAAAACTCATCAGTAAAAAACCATTCCCCTTTTCAGCATCTAATTTTCCCATATTTTCACTAGTATCTGGAATGCTGACAGTTTCCTCTTCTCAACCTGCTTTATTAACACAGAACATTGGCTAGAAGACAGAAACATATTAAGGCATTTATATGGATAGATGGATGCAGGATGCATCTATACTTGGTTTTATCTATTAAATTTGAAGAGTCCTTTTTGGGACATCTTCTCATAGCCACAATATTCTCAGCCTAGGCAGGCTCAATCAAATTAGCGTAATGGTCCCTGACTCAAAACGTTGACTGCCAAAAGGAAGACGCAACTGTGGACAGCTACTAGATCAAAAGAATCATTTATCACTTTTCAACAGAAAAAGATCAAAGCAGACTACAGAAAAAATCAAGAAACCATGTTTATCTCAGATGCTTAGGTATCACTTCCCATGTTTATCTCAGCTGCTTAGAATCACTTCCCCACCCTGATTAGTCCTATGCCTCAGGAAAAGGCAGAGCAAGAACTACAAGGGACTCTTTTACATATGAAGTGGTTAGCAAACCCTATTAACATAGTTCTACCTTCTGGGATCAGTGGGAGGAATAACCTGATCAAGTATACACTCTATCCACAAAGAAGTGCTGAATTAGTACTCCACTAAAACAAGAACAGATTGTGAAAATTATGAATTATTTTTAATTCAGGTTGTACCCTCTTGAATGGGTCTGTGACAAACAATGGGCTGAAAATGCCTCTACATCTGAAAATATCCAAAGAGTTGGGATAAGGCTAAGCGATGGAGCCAGAACTTCCCTAATTCATATTTCACTTCTGCCATATACACTACATGGACTTAAGCAAGCTGCTCCCTCTCAGCCTCAGTATCCTGGCTACAACATGGAAGTAATAATATTTACTTGCATTACATGGATATTGTAAGAACTATCAACATGTGAAATGCTATATAAATACTTAGTAAAGCATGCTACATAAAGGCTTGGTTATTTTTTAGGGTGCAGATTTACAAAAGTTTTGGGAATTACACAGGATCAAACATACTATTTAAGATGATTGTTTCAATCACATACCCACACACATTTACAGTCAAACTGTTTATTCAGCACAAGCTGATTCCCCTGTGTCATGAAAAGCCTAGATGTTCACACTATGCTGGAGAAAGTGCAAGGCTTTGTATTTTTGATTCCACATGGCAGGAACTTAATCAGAGCAACTGACTTCGTAATCACAGAAGGTTTTCTTCAGTAGTTCTACAGTTTTGCAATGATCAGCTTTGCCAAAACACTGCAAGAAGAAAATAAAGATTGCTAGTTACAATCATTACAAGTATTTATATATTGCTTAACAAAACAGACAAATGATTATGTTATGATTACTCAAAAGAAAAACCAAGAAGCTTTTGTTAATGCCTGCTAAAAGCATCCATCTGGAATACAGAGATATCAACTAGTTTCATTATTTAATCAGTTAATGGCACTATGTAAAACAATTAAGATGTGTGTGCTTTTCTCCCTGTATTCTCCACCAAAGAGCCAGATTGTTCCTTCTTATAATAGTAGTAAAATATGCTTAAGAAATAAACAATGAGAAGTGAAAACTGAATTAAAGAAATTCCAGCCTAATCTATCCTAATGAGTCTCTGTAAATTAACAGATCTTGAGTCCAATGCCTTTGGCACTATGCTTTTATGATAGCAGTTGCACGACAATGTTCAATTTTATAACTTTGAATTTTTTTATTATTGTTAGATCCAATAACGCTGAATCTTTTGTTGCAAAAGGGAAGTGTGGGATATAAATATTTCTAAAATTGAGTATTTGAACTTTCAGAATTATCTCAAGGAATGGGATCCTAGTCACTATATAAAGAAAGTACAATGCCCCTTGGTGCAGCCAACCACAGGGCGTCAGGTTTTACCTCTACTGTGATTATGATCCAACTACATCGTGTGTGATACTTTTAATAGAAAAAAACTTCACTTGAAAGCCAGTGCTCCATATATAAGACAGAAGGAATGTACCTTTTTGTAGGCCCAAATTCTATCCAATTTTCCAGCAACAATAATGCTGTGATGCAGCCCTGAGGTGAAAAAAAAAACTTCATCGAGGTAAGGAACGTTTATTTTAGCTTGAGGCCTCCACAGTTAACCTTCAGAACATTAGAAGAGCCTGCTGGATCAAGCCAAAGGCCAATCTAGTCCAGCTTCCTCTCAGTGGCCCACCAGATGCCTCAGGGAAAACAAAAGACACTTGCATCTGGTGTACTCTCCTGTATCTGTTAATCTGAGGTAGTTTGCATCTAAAATTGAACCTTCCACTACAGGATGCAGTGCACACCCTGTAGGTACAGCTGCATCTGCTTTGGAAAGCTGGCTAGGATTAGACCCCTACTAAAAAGTGCAGTTATCACTAGGTTAACAAGCTTAATGATTATATTTCAATTCTATCACTATTATACATAATTTATATTAACGTGTACCCAGATACCTCTTTCCCAGCCTACACCTGTACGTTTCTGTAAAAAATAATACTGAAAACACTTCAATTGAATTAGTATAAATGAACAACTGAGGGTGCAATCTTAACCTATGTCAGCATAACTCGTTGTGATGCAAGGAGGCAAGCACATGTCTGTGATCAGGCCTAACGTTTCCCAGGAGTCAGGCAGACGTGCCATACAGCACTTTTGTCACCTCCAGGCTAGCACAGGGCTTGTACTAGGCAGTATGGTGACCTAACTGGGAGTTAAGATTGCAGCCAGTTTTATATGTGAACTGGACTGTGGCATTTAGGCATGAGATGTGCAAACACTTACTGTAGAGACACCGAACACATGGATTTTCTTGTCTTTGCAATTGTGCTCAATTGTTCCTCCTCCAAGACACGTGCAATCAAAGCCCATTTTTTCCATTTCAGGCTTTTCTTTTTCAAAGATGTGGTCTACAAAACGAAAATAATGATTAATACAACACCTAAAAATACAGGAAAGGTAGAAATTTCTGAAGACAGACCATCTCCCTTTCCTATTGTACACATTTCCTCTTCTGTGAATTTTCAGTTTTCTAGCTAACAGTTCTATTACTTTGGACACAGTTGACATATCTGCAAGTTATTTGCAAGTTAGTCATACACCCAATGCTTGATTTTTTAAAAAAAATACCTTTCTAGTTTTTTGAATAAATTTACATAAATTTAGATATGAGAGTATATGAGACAGGTCTGGAAAATTACAAGGTTTGCCCGAAGACCGGTTGGAGGGGTCTTGCTGTTGACTGCAATGAGGCTCATGATGGGTTGCGACCAACCCTCAGACCTGCTTTTGGATACCCCTGGTCTAGGGAGCCAAATTAAAACATTGGTAAGATTCTTTGCTCCCGTTTCCCCTTTAAGGGTTAAAACATGCAATGCCTCATTTTCTGACTTTTCTAATAACTGGCATAGTAGGCTATTCAAAACCAGCGCTATTTATAGTGAGTTGAATAGCATTCATTGGCTCCTGCTAAGGGAGTCTGAAGTGATGTTACTAAGCAGACGATAGCCAAAAATGTGCACATTTTGTTCTTATCTTCAAGTTGCATTAGAGTCTAGTTATGGAACTGGGAGAACCCAATTATAAAAGGGCAGGATAAATGGCTTCTGAACCTGATATTCAGCCAGGGCTTTGCAGTATACTGTATTTGACATACCTGATCTAAATAGTATGCATGTGTCTTAAATTTATTATTCCAAATAAGCCAGTCAACTCCAAGCACAGACAAGCTACAGTTAGGGTGAACAGATACTAAATGGGATGGAGTGCCTCTACCCAGTGGCATAGTTAGAGGGGGCAATCAGTCTAGGAGAGAGCATCACCCAGCCAGTGGCTTACATAGAGGGGGGTTGGAGAAAGTCTTGGAGGGAGCCTCATCCACCCAATGGTGGGTGACCAAGCAGTCAGTCTTGGAGACAGCCTCACCCAGCCAGTGGCATAGCTAGAGGGGGTCAGAGAAGTCAGTCTTGGAGGGATCCTCACCCAGCCAGTGACATAGCTAGAGGGGGGTCAGAGAAGTCAGTCTTGGAGAGATCCTCACCCAGCCAGTGGCATAGCTAGAGGGGGGTCAGAGAAGTCAGTCTTGGAGGGATCCTCAACCAGCCAGTGGCATAGCTAGAGGGGGGTCAGAGAAAGACTTGGAGGGATCCTCACCCAGCCAATGGAACAGCTAGAGGGGGGTCAGAGAAGTCAGTCTTGGAGGGATCCTCACATAGCCAGTGGAATAGCTAGAGGGGGGTCAGAGAAGTCAGACCTGGAGGGATCCTCACCCAGCCAGTGGCATAGCTAGAGGGAGGTCAGAGAAGTCAGTCTTGGAGGGATCCTCACCCAGCCAGTTGCATAGCTAGAGGGGGTCAGAGAAAGACTTGGAGGGATCCTCACCCAGCCAGTGGCATAGCTGGGGGAGGGTCAGAGAAGTCAGACTTGGAGAGATCCTCACCCAGCCAGTGGCATAGCTAGAGGGGGGTCAGAGAAAGACTTGGAGGGATCCTCAACCAGCTAGTGGCCATAGCTAGAGGGGGGGTCAGAGAAGTCAGACTTGGAGAGATCCTCAACCAGCCAGTGGCATATCTAGAGGGGAGTCAGAGAAAGACTTGGAGGGATCCTCACCGAGCAAGTGGCATAGCTGGGGGGGGGGTCAGAGACGTCAGTCTTGGAGGGATCCTCACCCAGCCAGTGGCATATCTAGAGGGCGGTCAGAGAAGTCAGACTTGGAGGGATCCTCACCCAGCCAGTGGCATAGCTAGAGGGGGTCAGAGAAAGACTTGGAGGGATCCTCACCCAGCCAGTGGCATAGCTAGAGGGAGGCTGAGCAGTCTGCCTTGAATGACATGCAAGGTTTCCCTCCCTTTTGGAGCCATTCCGGGGTTCACTCCATACGGCTCCCTTTTGCTCTCCCCTGCCTTGAACGGCTCTGAAGGGAATGGGTTCCTTGCACGCCTCAGTGAGGCTCCCACCGCAACTGACTGCTGCGCCCCCCTCTAGCTACGCCACCGCCTCCTCGCCCCTCCCACCAGAGAGCCCTTTGCGCATGCGCCCCCTCCCTCCACCCGCTCTCGATTCCCGCGCCTTCCTTCACGCGGAGAGTCCCTCACCGCACTCGGCGTCCGCCGTGCCCCTCACAACGTCCCGGCACTCATCGGGACCGCTCTGGATCCTCATAAGGATGTACTTAAAGGTGCCCTCGGCGTCTATCTCCACCTCGGACACCGAGCTGAGGCACGTCTTCTGGCAGCCCGCCATGGTCGCAGCTGTTCTCAGACCCGGGCGACGGGAGCGTGGCGTGGGGGCCACCGGCGCAACGGCTACTGAGGAGCCAACGGTTCTCCCGTAGGGCTTGGCCCGCCTCGAAGCAACCGTCGCTGAGCGAACAATGGCGCCACGCGCTCATTGGCCGCCGCCCCTCGCGCGCTGATTGGTGGAAAGGGCGGCAGAGAACAATGGAGAGGCGTTGCTCGCCAGCGCCCCCTCAGGGCGAAGAAATGTCTGCCCCTCAGCAATATTCACCTCAGAGGACTCTCCCCCTATAGGCCCTGAGAAGTAAAGGTGTACTGCTATACTGTACACACTTGCCTGGGAGGAAGCCCCATTGACTAGAATGGGACTGACTCCTGAGGGGACCAGCATAGGATTGGGCTCTGAGGCTGCCATCCCATCCACACTTTCCTGCGAGGGAGCCCCATTGACTAGAATGGGACTGACTCCTGAGGAGACCAGCATAGGATTGGGCTCTGAGGCTGCCATCCCATCCACACTTTCCTGGGAGGAAGCCCCATTGACTACAATAGGACTGAATCCTGAGGAGACATCCATGGAATTGGGCTCCAAGGCTGCCATCCCATCCACACTTTCCTGGGAGGAAGCCCCATTGATTAGAATGGGACTGACTCCTGGAGTAGACATACTCTAAGGCTCTGGACATGCTCTAAGACTCCTGGAGTAGACATGCTCTGCATTGGGCTCTGAGTCTGCCATCGCATCCACACTTTCCTGGGAGGAAGCCCCATTGACTAGAATGGGTCTGACTCCTGAGGAGACCAGCATAGGATTGGGCTCTGAGGCTGCAATCCTATTCACATTTACTTGGGAGTAAGTCCCAAGGACTAGAATGGAACTTATTACTGAGTAGATATGCCTAGCCTTGGTTAGAGCCCAATACTGGGCATGTCTTCTCAGAACTAAGGCTGCAATCCTAATGACACTTTCCTGGAAGTAAGATCCATTGAACACAATGGGGCTTACTTTTGAGTTGACAGGGTTAGGATTGTGCTACTAGTCCCATTATATCCAAAGGGACTTACACCTAGGAAAGGGTGGGTAGGATTGTCTTCTGATGTTACAATCCTATCCACACCTACCTGGGAGTAAGCCCCATCAACTACAATGGGACATACATTTGAGTAGATATGTCTAGGCTTGGGCTATTAAAGCTCAATCCTAACACACTAATCCTAAGAAGGTCTACTTAGAACTAAGTCCCAATCTATTATACTTAATGGGGCTTTCTCCCAGGCAGTTGTGGTCTAAGTTAGACTGAAATGATTGATCACCCCATGGATTTCAAAGATCATCCACTGGATTTCATGAAATTTGAACTTGGGTCTACATCTCAGTTGAGGGCTAAGCACAAATTTTTGGCAATGTGTGGTATATTTTTCCATCACTTTCACATGTTCAAACATCATTAGAAAGATGGATAAGAGTTGCCAACTAGCAGCCCAATCCTAAGCTTGTCTATTCAGAAGTAAGACCCATTGTGTTCAATAGCTGTGGGTGGCGCAAGCGGTTAAGATGCTGTGCATGTTAACCAGCAGGCCAGGGTTCGAGACCCGGGTCAGCCCCACAAGACAGAGTGAGCTCCTGTCCTTAGCCCAGCTCTGCAATGCCAGCTGGATCCAATCGTATTGGCTCTGCCTTTCCATTGGACTAATTCAGTGGCGTGGAGAGGTGGGATCTGCTGCTTGGGATCTGCCTATCTGCCTATCCATAACAATCCAACCCAGGTTTTCGTGCTTCGCATGCAGCGTATGCAGCGCCAAGCACGAAACCATAGTCTTTCAAGACTGACGGAGGCCTGCTTTTTTTTTTTACTCCCAAGAAAGTGTGGCTGGCATTGAAGCCTATGGCCACAATTTTATGCACACTTTCTTGGGAGTTACTTCTGAGTGGATTTGCATAGGACTGGTCTCTAGATCAGGTAGCTAAAGATTGGTGACACTATCTGCAGCGAAACCCTCAAAATTAAATTATGCTGAAATAATTAAAACACTAATTTATGGATTGTATCATAGTACTTCATGAGACCACCAGCCCATTAAAAATATTACTGGTATATAAGGGTAGAATTTTGACCTGATAATTGATTGGGACCAAGTGAACAGTAAATAATTTGAATTCACTAATGCCATGAATTACAGTATTTGAATTTTCTTGACAAGGGCATCTTTTGTAGTCTTATGTGTTCAGAAAATTTACTTTTTGATCCAGAAGGCAATGGTATTTTCATTTTCTGGTTATTGGATGAAACGTTTGATAGAATACAAAATCACACACATAAGTGGGCTGCTGTGAAGTACAGTAAGCTGGACTACATGGGCCTGTGGCCAGATCCAGTGGTAACTCTTCTTATGTTTTTAAGTGTCACACACACAGGTGTCATGCTCAGCTTATTACCTCCCTAAGGCTTATTGCCTAGTGCAGTTGATATCCTCTGTACTCCCTTAGCTGTACCACTAGCCTGCAGCCTGCCTGTTCACAGTAACTAGTGTGATCTCAGCTACTGCTTGAAAAGGTTGGTGCCCTACTCATTCCAGGTTGGACCTTAGGGCTTTGCAACATCCATGGTAGACAGTGAAACAACTGGTGCAGCCAGACCTGAACTAACACCTGTTATGTGGCTGCCTGAGAGATATGATGCACAATGGCACAACAGCCATGCTGGGAGGAGATTGTTGGATCCATGTGTGTTTCTTTTCAGATGCTACTCTTAACAACTCTACTTTTAAACCACAATGTCTGCAATCTTAAAGGCACTTTCCTAGGAATAAGTCCCATTGAACACAATGGGGCTTACTTTTGAGTAGACATGGTTAGGATTGTGCCCTTTGTTTAATAACCATGTTGCTTGTAATTTTTTTGAACATTGACTGGATCCATTCTTCCTCGCCCAGCCTTTTCTTATCTAGCTGACCACAGTGGGACTCTACGGAGGGCAGGGCCTCTTTTACTCCTGAGATCGCCAACATCCTCATTCCTTAACACTTTGGCATGTATCACTTACTGAAGACAGACAGAAATTGCATCACTGAATCAAAGGGAATTTGCAGGATGGATTACTGTCCGTGGTGTGGACCTGTGGACCGTCACCTCTGGTTAACTTTTAAATGTGATGCAATAGCGACAGGAATACACCTCCCTTCCCCCAAAAAAGATTAACACAGAGCGCGATCCTAACCAATTTAGGCCAGCCTAACCTGGCATATCTTCCTGTGATGGTGTGGAGAGGTCAGCATATGCCTGTGCACTGGCCTAGCCCCCTCACAAGTGGGGCAGAAGTGCCTTACGTCACTTTAGTGACACCCCAGGTCAGCACAGGACTAATGCTGGGGCTTATGCCTGCCTAACTGGATGTTAGGATTGCAGCCATAATCTTCTTTGTATCTACAAAGATCTCCCTTCTAGGAACAATTGCAGCTGGGCATATAATTAATTATTTGCTGCTACAAGGAAAAAGCAATTTACCACAATGCCAAAAGAGAAAGGTGGAAACATCTTCCTGCTGCTGGCGCCACTTTTTCCTACTCTTCAATTGCTAATTTTGTCTGTCTTAAATATTCCTTTTCTAAGTATTTAGGCACTGTTCAGAGGAACAAAATAATTTCCTGGATGTTCAGAGGTTTTATGGCTTGAGTTTGCTCATACTTTGAACAAATGAGACTGCTGTCATCTGCTGCGGGAAAGGGGAGGCTTTTTTCCTTCCCCGGGGTAGGGCTGAAGCAGCCACAATGGGTCTACTCAGGGTTAGGCCACCTTCTGTGTGCACTTTATTGTATTCCCTTCTTTATTGTATCCCCTTTGCAAGGGCTTGATGTTCTGATACAGCACAGACATCCAACAGCAATTTAGCTCATATGAATCCAGATGCACCCAATTGTGCATGCTGGAGCTTTCCAAGTGTCTCCTTACTCCAAGGAGATCTGCCTGCTAAATTCCCCATTGTGTGCAGGTTGCCCATATGTACTCTTTTTTATCCTTGTATCCTGGAAAATAAATTTTCATTCCTCTTTTTCCATGTGCACAAGCAGCATGTAGCCTTCTTGTAATTAATTATACAGAGGGCGTTCAAAAGTAGGTATAGTTTTTATTATTAAAAACAATTAAAAATAAGGATGTCATACAAAATTGCAATCAAGTACAATCTCTTAAGTGTTTAAATTGCTTGCTTTCAGCTTTTATAGGCCTTCAGCTTTTACACATACTTAACTCTACATTGCCTTTATGTAAAAATTTTAAATTAAATAATCTAGTTTTTAGAATCATAGAGTTGGAAGGGACCTAGGAGGTCCATATGACCTACCTAGTAGGTCCTACCATGACCTATCTAGTAGGGACCTAGTAGGTCCACATGTTTAACCACATGAAAGCAAAACATGAGTATTCTTATCTTTTATTTTGTCATATCCTACATTTTTCTTGGGTGTCCTATATTGGGGGAGGGGAGAGGCTTGTCATCTTTTGCATTTGTGACATCTGGTCACCCTGTTCGCATGTGAATTTATACTGGATTGGGCTCTCAGTTCTCAGGGGAAAATGTGCATGTCCCTCCTCAAGAAACTACTTTTTAGTCTTGACAGTTCAGCAAGCTTGTTGCCCTGTCTGCTAGTTTAGAAATTGGCTGTGGACAAATTACTGCCTTGAAGCTCTTGTCACTCGATGTCAGAATGTCTTGTAAAGCCTGATGTCACTATAAGCTCAACAAAGCCTCTTCAGATCCCCTCTGCAACCAGGAGCAATTCACCCATGAGAATGTGGACCATATGCTATAACCAAAGAAAAGGTCAAGGCTCCTCAAAATGTAGGACATCCAAGAAAAATTATTATTAGGACATAATAAAAGCTAAAGAGCACAGTCCTAACCATTGTGTTCACACAAAGTAAGATTTGGATTGCAGTGAAAAATACTCATACAGTTTGCTTTCAAGTGCTTAATTTAAACACTACATTACTTATTATGAAATTTAAAATTACAAGAAGGCTACATGCTGCCTGCTCACAAAGAAAAAAAAGATAATGAAGATTTATTTTTTTCCACAACATAAGGTTAAAAAAAGAGGACATGGTTTAGAAAAGAGGACATATGGCCACTCTGCCTATGAGGCCAGTTAATGTGGGCTGAATTAATAGCAGATTGCAGAGGACTGAGAAGTTGATGGATTTGGGGTGCCCTTCACCCTTCTGCAACCACCATTACTTACCTTCAGTAAGCCACAGATGTGAACCACTTCAATCTGCTTACACACACCAAAAAGCAAAAATTGATCACTTGCTTCTTCAGCTTGCACTTTGCATGCCTTCTTCAACCATAGATGTGGAGGACTTCCAGAGACTGGGCAAATAAAGGATCTCGTTCGTTGGTTCATTAAATAACATTCTAAGAAACCATGTAAAGAGCATGGTAAGAGGCATCAGCAATGGATCCAGCAATAGATCTGTGATACTAATGGCATCGTGGGTCACACTGCCCCATCGATTCAAACAATGAAAAACACACCTCTGTTTTTGTATAATGAAACTCATTCTACCTAAACAAGAGGTAGGAAGGAATGCACAAAGAAATCTGTCCTTTGGTCTTTCCATACTATCAGTGTACTCAGGGTGACCAGTTGTCATAAACCCCAAAAGAGAACAAGGCTCCCAAAAATGTAGGACACCCAAGAAAATGTAGAACATGACATAATAAAAGCCAAAAACACTGATATACCTGATGCTATTTTGATAACACCCCTTTGTCAGGAAAAATAACCTTGCCTTTTGCAGGTCCCTATACAATATATTGCTTTCATGTACTTAATTTAAACACTATTATTACTTAAATTTAAAACTATTACATATAATTTATGAATTACAAGAAAGCTACATGCTGCCTGGCTACAAAGAAAAGGAAGACAATGAGGATTTTTTTTCCAGGACACAAGGCTAAAAAAAGAGGACATATCCTGGAAAAAGAGAACATACACTCATCCTGAAGTTTATTGCATTTTTAAAAGCCAAGGGGTGAAATCCAGTGTAACTACAGGGAGTCCCTGCTCCAGAGTAAGAACAAGTTACTCTGGATTGCAATATGAATTTCCCATAGGTTTTCACTAGATGGTGCAGTAACTACGGGTCCACGTAATATCTCTTATGTGCTCCCGTAGTTACTCTGGATTGTGCCCAAGGATGCCAAAGAATGCAAAATTAAGGAGGAGAATTTGCAGCATGGGGAGAAATCAATGTTATATAGTAAACCTTGAGTGTTAAATCATAGCAGCAAAAGAGAACAAATTTTACTATGACAGAAATTGTGTTTAGATCTGTATTTTTAAACTCCCATAGGTGAAATCAGATCAAAACTATCACAGAGACAAGAGAAAAAGAAGTTCTGATGGAATATATTACTATTCTTATTGTAAGACCTGTTTGAATTATCTGCTACTTGATGTTCCTCTCACTCCAAGCTGGGGTTGAAAATAAACGACTTTGTGGTATTTTTTAAATTCCACTGTGACACTGTTCCGGACATTTCCAGACAAACAGTCTTGTTTGGCAAGAATACAGGAAATAAATTTTGAATAGTCAAGCATCAAACACACTGAAGTTTCCACTCTTCTTGGAGCGCCTCCATTGCTTGTGATTGCTTCTTGGAGCTCCATAATTAAATTCCAGTCAAATTCCCATCAGACTTTGAGTGTCTGAACAATAACAATAAAATACCTTTAGTGCAGTGTTGCCTAGCTGTAGGAATTTCATAAAAAATCATTAAAGGAAAATTAATTATGATAAAGATGGAACAGATTATGAAGTTTGACTATGAAAGTCCACATTCCCAGCTGATCCTTGAATCCTCGGTACGGATGGCAGAGGTGACATCAAATGTTCCATGAGGGGCAAACAGATGGTGCCATGGTGGACGTGGTACTAGGATTTGCCCCATGACCACCAAGAATCTGGTGCAGCATTGGTCATAGCTGTAAGCATAGCCCTGCCGGATGTGTAAGACGTTATAGCTCTGCCAACTATTAACATAGATTTGAGAGACAATGTGTTGGGTTTTTCAGCCTGGCACAGACTTCAGGATACAGAAGAGTGAGCTCCACCAATCCAACCTCCTCCCACCTCACTGTCATACTGCCTGCCCTCTGTTCATCACCACACTTCCCAGTGGCATCATGTCATCCTCTTACTAGTGCTAGTGTTAGGCCTAACACCTGGCTGGCACTGGACCTGATTTCCATGCTCACTGGAATGCCATATATATGCTTTATAGCACATTTATGGCACCCATAAAGAGCTGAGCTGGTTTATGACTCTCAAACTCTTGCCATGGAAAACATATATGCTGGTTTCACATATAACATCAGCAGCGCATTTCATATGAGCCTACTATTGCTCTGCTTTGTTTTTTAAAAAAGGATATTAGTGCGTTTGTGTGTGTGTGAGTGAGTGGGTAAGTGAGTGAGAGCACAATCTTAAGCTCCAGTTAGGCCATACAACACCTCAAGAAGGTATATATAAAACCTCAAGAACTCACCGAAGTTTGTTAAACGTCCATGATGTTAAGACTGCAGTAATAACGTGAAAATGTCCGTGTAGCAGTACCAGTATTCAAGGGAAATTTCTTCTATTCTCTTGAATATTATTGGCTTATTATAGTATCCAAGCCAGATTGATGAGAAGCAGGCAACAGCAAATGTTTCTTCTCATTTAAAAATCTACATTTGTAAGAAAAAACCAATATCACACAATAAGAAATATACTATCATTATTTAATAAATATAGTTATTAGCAAATGTGTTTTATTTGGTTTTGGTTACAGATTTATTTTTTCTTAATTTGGAATTGAGATATTTTTGGTGTCAAAATAAATGCTTTGCTGACAAAGAACTGCTTAAATGCACAATTTTCATTAGAATTGTGAATGTACATGTACAGGAACTACAGCGTAGCACAAATATCAAATCAAGCTGAATGTTTTGAAAAGGAAGAAGCAAAGTACTGAATACCAGCTATTCCATGGAATTAACTTTTCCTGTCTTTCTCAGGAACTTTCTCAGGAATATCTTTTTCAGTCTGGGAACAACTTCTTCCTTTCTTTCTGATGACATCCTGTGACACATGTCATGGAACTTTCAAAGCGGCAGGAGATGGATGCATACAATATAAAGGATGTGGAGCCAGCAATGAAGCAAGTATCAGCAAGCAAAGGCTGTAAGTGGAGTCATCATATATTTTTCAAAGGAAACAAGCTGTACAAGCTATCTGTATCAGCACACAGCTTAGACCTTGGGTTCAACAGCCATTGTTGGTAAGTAAAATGGATTTTAAAAATTACATTTTGGGTTTTTCAGTTTTAAAGGATGACAAGAGAGAAAACAGAGCAGAAGAAAACAAGTAGTTGCTGGGTTCATTCCCTGTTGAAGCTACAGTTTGCTGAGAATTACTAGAAAGCACTGTTTGACTTTTACACTACAGAATCAAAGGAAAAAATTGCTACCTGTTTCACATCTATGGGGTGGGAAGTCAGGTTTTGCACCCCATGTACAGTCAAGTGGGATTCACAGTCAGTTCTTGGTCAATGGTGTTTTCATACACGCTATAGGACAGTTATATACACAGATGTCATTTAACTTATGCACAATGCACAAATGTTTAACTTATCATTCCGAAGTAATATTTTAGGTGCACACCAAAAAATTGTAAGACACGAAGACCCATAAGAGCTGAACGACATGTGTTTCATCTTATCTTCAACCTGTCCAAAAGTTTTTTCTTCTTATAATTAAACAGTTCTCAAAAAATACCAGTTCAAAATAATTTTAGAATGTCCAGGAAATAAGAGTGCATAACCTCCCAGAACAGTTGTGATCAACTACAGAAATTTGCAGAGAGACTATTGAAGACTTAATAACAAAATAAATGTACATTACATTGGAACTGTTTTGGGGGATATTATTGTTTGACTGATTTCAGTTTCATGGTTGTTAAGAACTCTTATCTGAATTGTTTAATTAATTAATTAATTAATTAATTAGTACTAGATTGATTGATTGAGTCATTGTTTGCCACTTTGAACTCTTCAAGGAAAAAAAATCAACATAACATAAAAGTCGTGTCCTAATGTTAAATCTTAGTTTATTTTTCCTGTGTTTTTAAATCAATTACTAGCATTTCATAATATATGGTCAATCTTCTTACTTTTATGCAGCTAATTCTACAAAACCAGCCCCATTGAAAAAAGAAGCTTTATTCTTTGCTCCTGTCGTAATGGATGCCTTTTGGTTGCTGCCAGTTCTTGCCTATGGTGAGTGTGTATCCAGGTGGGAAATCCTCCTGAAAGCAATAGAAGTGACAACACTCATGCGGGGTGGGGGGAATTGAAAACAATTGCTATACTTTGCAGAGATATATTAAAAAGAAACAAATAGAAACTATCATACAAAAAGAATAGAGGAAACTGATATGATATGCAAGAAGTTTATGTGGAGATGGAGTATGGGTACACCTTGCAATTTCATACATGTGACTTCAAACCTCTACTCCCTAGCTGCTTCATTTTATTGCCTACACCCTCAAAATCAGGATACATTAAATCCATATGCTCTCGTCTCCATGTCTATATGATGACTCTGGTTTTATATTTAGGAGATCTTTCCTCTTCAGGTCAATGAGTTCCTTTTGACTTATACGGACCGTTTTCCAAACCAGATCCATGTCCTGTTCTACCCTACAATGGTACTTAAGAGTGGGTATTTTCTTGTGAATAGACATTTACTTACAATGAGCACAATCCTAACCATGTCTACTCAAAAGTAAGCCCCATTATGTTCACTGGATCTTACATCCAAGAAAGTGTCTTTAGATTTGCAGGCAATGCCTACTCATTTTTGAGTATAGTCTTTTTGAATAGACTTACCACCAGGAAGACAATGCTAACTGCTGCTTCCATGAGACCAAGCTTCTGCATGCTTGGTTGTTCAGCTTGACCCCATGTTTCTTGCACTTTCTTCCCCTTCCATGGATCACATGTAATAGTGCACATACCTACATAGTACTTTGTTGTCTTTTTTCCCTAGGACTACTGTTTTTCAAGGATGGCACATGCTGGACCTATCACGTTTCACCAAAAAACATGACGTATGTCGAAGCAGAGACATGGTGTAGAACTTACTATATGCACCTGGTTGCTATTCAGAATAAGAATGAAAGTGCACAATTGAACGTAGAACTACCGTCAAATGCAGGCCATTACTGGATTGGGATCCGAAAAATTGACAATGAATGGAGGTGGGTGGGAACAAACACAACACTGACTAAGGAGGCTGAAAACTGGGCTGAAGGTGAACCAAACAACAAACAGGAAAATGAGGACTGCGTGGAAATCTACATCAAAAGATATAATGATGCAGGAAAATGGAATGATGAAAGATGCATTAAAGAGAAAGCTGCCTTATGCTATGCAGGTATAATTTAGAATTGTTCAATATATTGGCAGTTGTAACGGCTGAGAAACTAGCTATTGTTGAAACACAAGTCGAAATCTTCACAAGTTCAGGGTAGACTGTGTAAGATTTGCAGTAAGAAGTAATGGTTTGTGCTCTAAGCTGAGCAAAATTCAAGTGCTATATTTAAAGGCTTTCTACTATTGATGCTCATCATCCTCACTGTCATCATTCTAGATCTGGTTGGTGATGATATCTGTAAGGCCACAGACCTGATAATCAAAACAAGATACGTAGCTATGCTGTTTCTTAGGAATATCCCAAAATATCTAGACAATTCCATTGTTAAGAACTATCGCAGTGGTGGGCTTCGGGGGTTCTCACAGGTTCTATAAAACCCTTCGCTAATGAGTGCCTGGTTCTGAGAACCTGTTACTAATGGGACATAGAACCTGTTGTTAATTTTGGTTATTAGGACATAGAACCTGTGTTAATTTGTTTGAAGCCCACCAGTGGAACTATGTATTAATCTTTCAAGGTAGTATTGCCCTACAAGGCATGGTCAGCACATTTCAATGTCACCTTCACCATGAAAAAGCTCTTAATTCTTTACTTGCTCCAACTGTTTGCTTAAACAGCGGGTGTGAAGCCCAGGCCCACATTCCAGATCCAGCACCCATGAAAACCCAGTGTTAATGGGGCTTTCCATTCCATAAGGAAGCCTGCTGTCTTCATCTCCAGTCTCCCCCAGCTTATGAATTCTGACATCCCAACAGGTCCTGCACCTGAATTTCTGGCAGACATGACTGGCTGTCACAATTATTTGGAGGAATTTGGAGTTGAAAATGACAAGGCACCAGTCGTGCTGGGGAAGGTTTTCTTCACAAAGTCTGGAGACCTCTGGTTTTGAATATGTTATTTCAACTGTACATATAACATACCATATATGAATATGAAATTATTTATAAACTGCTTAATTGCCTACAGCTTCCTGTAAGCCAGATTCCTGCAGCGGTCATGGTCAATGTGTAGAGATCTTTAAAAATTACACTTGTCACTGTGATAGAGGATTCTATGGTCGGGATTGTGAAAACGGTAAGTTTAATTTTTTACGTACTTCAGACTTGGTCAAGTGAGCACATATTTCTTCAATTTCTTCTCTATTTTACTATTTTCAGTCTGTAGATTTATAGTAAGTAGCTTAAAATAATTTCCTTCCCTGAGTTTATACTGCAGCAACATCTTGTGGTTGTCTAAAAAAGTACTAGATTATGGTACCCTGATGTGTAATCACCCAGTGAAGGATTTCAGCCTTATTCTGAAAACTGATCTGGTCCCATTTCTTTAAGTAAAGATACGTGGATTTGGCAGGTTGTAACTCAGTAGTGGCCAAAGCAATTTCCTTGAGGAATACTTAAGTTGGAAGAAATCATTATCTTGTAGATAAAAATCAGAACCAAGATTCTTTAAGTTTAAATGTTTTTATGAATGCATTGTCACATTCATTCACAATACCACATTGCAATTTCACTGGAGTGTCTTTAAGTCTTGGATAGCTCAATCCTAACTTGTGCTGGAACAGGGAGGCTGATATGCCTGCACTGTATCTAGTGCAGTTTTCAGAGGCTGCTGCCACACTACTCTGGGAAGGGGAGGTTTGTCCCATTCTATAGGATAAGGCTGCAGCAGCCTGTATGGTCTACTCAGATTTACTCTAGAGCAGTGGTGAGATTCAGGGGGTTCGCACAGGTTCTATAGAACCCTTTGCTAATGAGCGCCTGGTTCTGAGAACTGGTTATTAATGGGACATAGAACCTGTTGTTAATTTAGGTTATTAGGACGTAGAACCTGTTGTTAATTTATTTGAATCCCACCACTGCTCTAGAGGTTGCACTGGACCAGAGTGGCCATGAGCTGCTTGCGTTTGCTCTCAGAAAGGAGTCAGGTTCCAACATAATTGTCCCTTCTGACCTCTGCATAGAGTCTTCCATGCATGCAACTCACGAGTCACAGAGTGAGCAAAAAATGCACAAGTCCAAGTCATCTGAGTCAAGTTCCCATCTATGGTAGCCACCCTATATATAAAACATCAGAATCAGCTAGCAGAGTGATCTGTTTCTGTTTCAGCCGTGAAATGTGAAGTGGTACATCAGCCCATAAGAGGCTTTGTGAATTGTACATATGCTGAGGAGGAGCTGACTTATGGTGCAACCTGTGACTTTGATTGTGAGGAAGGCTACTCCTTAAATGGATCGTCCCAGATTCATTGCACATCAAACGGAAATTGGTCAGAAGCACCTCCTTTTTGCAAAGGTAAGCGTTATATATTCTGTACCTGAAGTCCTTGAAACGTTCTGAAAACAGTTAATTGAATTCAACCCATAGTGATAAATGAAGAAACTGTATTCCACACACTTTTATTGCTCACTTTCATTGCTTCTCCCAGATGTAATATGATGTAATGATAGAAAATAAAGACAGAAGAATGCCTTCTGACTCAGTGGCGTACCAAGGTCATTTGGCACTCAGGGCCCAAAACTTTTTGACACCCTCATACATGAAAATTATTTAATTGATTATTATCAGTATTATCTAAAAGAATTGATTTGATATTAATTAATATTTCCATATTTTAAAAATCACCTTACCATTCAAGTCTCTGCTTTATTCCTTTTTGGGAGGGAGTCATGCTCCCTTCTGGAGCATTCACTGAACTCCACTTTCAGTGGATTGGAACCATTCTGGTGGCCTTGCATTCCACAGTGCTTGACCTAAGCACAAGCCAAGAAGTTTCATTACTTGTGAATAAATGTGACAGTGTAGGTCACTTCTGCTTTCCATAGGGCTCAATGCAATTATCAGGGATTTCCTCCTGAGTTGGTTTCAGGGGGCTGCATTCATTGGATCAGAATCATTCTGGGGATATTGGATTCCTCCCAGTCTGCCCTTTCCGGTGGATTAAGGCATGTTTACCTAATCACAAGTAGAAGCGTGATACAGCTCAATTTAACTTCCTATACGTCTCCATGCATTTTTGTCATTTAGCTTTTTGGCCATAACATTTGATAGGAAGGAGATATTTCAAAGCTGACTTTTGCATTGGATTCTGCTGGAAAATATGCATCCAATGGTATAGGACATGATGGGGTTTTTGCAAAGGATTTTAGCGATTTTAGAGATTTAACTATTTTGGTCACCCCCAAGTTGTCATCCCCTGAGGGTAGTACCCGGGGCCCAGGCTCCCTAGCGCCCCCCCCCCCGGCACCCCACTGTTCTGACTATAAAAATAGCAGCAAATATGTCTGAAAAGTGTACATTTCTACTCTTTTCATGCAAAGTATTTTTTCAAACTTTAGCTTCGGGGAATTCTGCAAGTGTCATTTCCATTGGAGTTGCAGTTACTGGGGCCTCTTTCCTGTCTGTGATATCCAGCCTTATTTGGTTTCTGAAGTGCCATCGAAGAAAATGTAAGATTTTTTTTTTGTTCTAAGGTACCTGATATGGAACAAATTTGTTGCAACAAATTATATAGTGTGTTTAGCATTCTAAATTATGTTTATGATGTTCTTTGCTGTTTGAACACAGAAATATGACATAAAAGTCTTTGAATGAATGAATGAATGAATGAAATGTATTCCATATGTTGTTGTAAACCATTACGTACTTAGGGATCAGCCAGCTACTAAAGGTTATTACGTTTAGCTCAGTTATTCATTCTGAGTCCTATGTATAGTGCTGGTGCTTCTGTGACTACCCCTGATATGAGACCAGCTTGAGATGGAAACAAAAAATGATTGGCTCCAGTCTGTGCTGTAAAGGCAAACCCCCCAATTTGACAATAAACTTTGAATTCAAAATTGCAGAAAGTATTAAGTGTACTAAAAGAAGGAGAAGTTTGCATTATTACCCACATCTAGACAGGTAGCATTTATCAGTGAAATGGTCAGAAATGCATAGAAATCAATTGTGTTTGTATATGAGCTAAGAAAACAGGATTTTATCAAACTTTTGTGAAACCTGCTCCTATACATGTGAACTGAAAACTGTATCCCAATGGGATTGCAAAGGGCCTTGCTCCCAGAAAAATACATATAACAATGATTTTCAGCCTTGGCACACTGAGAATGTGCTAAAACTGTCATACCATTAGTTTTTTTACAAGGCACAGTGCACTGCCACAGTGCACTTTTTTTACAAGGCACAGACGTTAGTATCCTGCAATGACCCTTACCCAAAATCTCATGGCACACACAGCCTTACCCTACAATCCAGACTACCGGAGCACATAAGAAACATTATGTGTACCCGTAGTTACAGCACCACCTAGTGAAAACCTTTGGGAAATTCATATTGCAATCCAGAGTAACTTGTTCTTACTCCGGAGCAAGGACTCCACTTAGTTACTCTGGATTTCACCCATAGTCTTTTTGAATAGACTTACCACTCTCCCCTTCCCTACTTACCTACCCTACAATCCCGAGTAACTACGGGAGCACGTAAGAGACATTACGTGTCCCATAGTTACTGCACCATCTAAAGAAAACCTATGGGAAATTCATACTGCAATCCACAGCAAATTGTTCTTACACCGGAGCAAGGACTCCCCATACGTACTCTGGATTGCGCCCTTAATGTTGCCCTATTAATTAGCCCTATGCTAATATCTCTTCTTTTTCTTTTGCAGCAAGGGGATTTACTCCTGCCAGGTATGTTGTGTTTCAAAACGCAAATAGGAAATTTAGAGTAATTTTTATATGGGAACAAATTGTGCAGGGCACAGTTAGTTACTATTTTTTAAAACTATTGTTTTACAGTTCTTACCCAAGTCTTACTTCAGAAGGAAGTTTTCAAAGTTCCGCTGATCTAATCTAACTCCATCAGGTAAGACATAGAAGAATCACAGATGCTTTGTTTTACTGGAAAATACATACAGTGATAGAGTGTTTGTGGAGATAGGGGCCTTAAGTATATATTTAAAGCTGCACATATTGTTGTTCTGTAGGATGTCATGCTGCCTTCACTGAAGCCTTCAGTATTTGAGGAAGGAGAATAAAGAGTGACCAGAAGTCATGGATCAGTAGCTATTCTGCCAATAAGAATGGTCTGAGCAAAACGAAGACAGTGCTGGTCTCTTCATCATAGCCTTCTGAGAGCATGGCTTCTCCATGGACAAATGCGACATATGCTGCCTGTAGAAAAGATCTGGTCTCTGGTACTGAAGGAATGCGACATCACTAATCTGTGAAAAATCTTCCTGCTACACCACAATTTTGGATATAATTTTGGATGTCCATTGTGAAGTAATTATATTTTGGATATAATTTTGGATGTCCACACTTGTTAGTGTGGGAAATTTTTTAAAAGTCAAAGCATAGGGTCTTAGGCACAATCCACCAATTCACCTGCCCCACTGTTTTTCAAGTCAGTGGGGCCAGCATAGAGAACTTCCTGGTGGACTCTGCTCCTTGTTTCATAAAACAAAATTATTAATTTTTCTATCATGAGACAGTTGAAATGAAGGATAGGGAAAGAGAAAAAGAATTACTGTACAACGAAGCCGTTGTGAAACAAGAGAATATCTAGCAATTAGCCAGCAGAGGGTGCTAAATATTTGCAAAGAGCTCCTGGATTATATTGGAAAACGCACAATTTACCTCAGAAATCAAAATACAGTGGTGCCTCACATAAAGAGCTTAATTTGTTCCGGAGGGATGCTCTTTAAGTGAAACGCTCTTTAACTGGTGGATTTTCTCATAGGAAATAATAGAATCTCAGATGACTGGTTCCAGAACCCAAAAAATATTCATATAAAAATATTAACGGGATGTTAAAATGATGACAAAACACTGGAATTGAATTCAAAACATGCATTCAATGTGCATGATCCTATGAAGTCTACTTAGGCTGAAATCCTAAAGACACTTTCCTGGGACTAAGCCCTATTTAACACAATGGGGCTTACTTCTGGTATACATGGTTCAGAGGCTGCAGTCAAAGACACTTTCCTGGGCTACTGCTGGAGGTTCCAGGTGGCCAGTGGGGACACTTGGGGGCAGTTAGGGGCAGCTGCCTCTGGCATCCCCAGGCAACTGCCCCAAGTTGGGGGCAGTTAGAGGCAGCAGCGCTGGCCGGCAGCCCTTTTAAAGAGCCTCCGTGCTGAGCTATATAGCACATGTGCCCATAGTGCGCTTGCTTGTTAAGTGAAGCAGAACTTGTTATGTGAAGCAAGATTTCTTGGAAATGTATACTTGTTATGTGAAATGCTTGTTATGTGAGGCGCTTGTCATGAGAGGTACCACTGTAGTAAATCTTTACTAATTTTGTAGTGCTGAACATGAAAATGACAATTGGCTTCTAATTGGCTCTTGTTTAGGAGAAAATAAATCCATTATGTGTTTATTGTGGCTCTCTCACAAATTGTAGCCAATTTTGCATTTCTGTTGTGATATGCGTTTTCAGCACCTCAAATTAGAAGAGACAAATTAAACCTTGAGGCACTGACTTTTGTAAGATGTTATTGTCTAGTGTAATACGTATCAGTTTCTTAACCAAAGGCACATATACCACCAGTGGTACTTGAGGTGGTGTGCAGTGGTACAATACATGCACACGGTATCCATATGTTCTGTTTCTCTGGGACATTTTGTATTTTTTAGCCATGTGTCCTGGACAAAAGCCATGTGTCCTCCTTTTCCTTGTTAGCAAGCAGTATATAGCCTTCTTGTAATTAATAAATTATATACAATAAATTATGAAAGCAATATATATTAGTGCTTCTAGCTTTTATTTTATCACATCCTACATATTTTTGGGGTATCCTATATTTTGGAGGGGTCTTGTCCTCTTTTGCAATAATGACATCTGGTCGCCCGGTACAAGTAGGACTCAAGCAGCGAGACCAGTGATGTGACAAACAGTGGCTGAAGGCTTGGAGGGCTGAGCTCCAGCATGTGCTTTGTGTGCATGAAAAAGCCTTCCATCCACTCTGAGCCTTTTACATTTGTTTGCCATGTCGGTCCTTTCAACTGGGAAGTATCTGGCAACTGCCAGTTACTTCTAGTGACACTTCCATTAGGCGGACATGCAAAATAGTATGGCAAAAAACGGAGAAACTCTGTAATATATACCACATGAAGGGGATCCTTTTTGAATGTGTTTCAAAGAATGATACCCCCCAAACCCCAAATTTTGAAATGGAATCAACAAAGACCGAGGGATATGACCTTCATCTCTGTGTAAGACTGACACATGTTCAGGAAGGGCTTCAAAGAAATGAACAAAAAATCAATTCTTTCTTCTTAGCTAACAGAAATAGACTGCAATCCTAAAGACACTTTCCTGGGAGTAAGACCCATTGAACACATTGGGGCTTACTTTTGAGTAGACATGCTTAGGATTGCACAGATATATGCATTCCTATTGCCAAGCACAAATGTCTATGGCTGGTATCCTAACAGCCCAGTCCTACCTAATTTCCATTGTGCTAATGCAGCTGTGCCAATGGGGCACAGCAGACCTCCGTAGTCTTGAAAGACTATGGTATCATGCTCGGTGCTGCATTCGCTACATACGAAGCATGAAAGCCGTGGTTAGATTGTTATGGAGGATAGGCTGTTACCCAAGCAGCAGATCCCCCCTCTCCATGCCACTGAAATAGTTCAACGGAAAGGCAGAGCCGATACGATTGGATCCAGCTGGCGTCACAGAGCTGAGCTAAGGACAGGAGCTCACCCTGTCTTGTGGGGCTGACCCAGGTCTCGAACCCTGGCCTGCTGGTTAACAGGCACAGTGACTTAACCACTTGCGCCACCCATACTTAGGGGGAGTGTCAAACCATGAAGTCCTCCTCAAGGTAAGGGAATATATATTCCCTTGGCCTAGGACAGGCGTCTCTAAACATTTTGGCAGGAGGGCCACATTGTCTTTCTAATACTTTGTCGAGTGCTGGAAGAAAATAAGAATTTATTTCAAATGCATTCGTGATGGAACTTGTGAATGAATGAATGAATTCAAATCAAATCGTAAACTTTTCAACGCTCGGAGAGAGGGTGATCTTCAAACCAGTTCATAAGCACTTTCATACAGAAACTGCACAATCCAGAGTAACGATGGCAGCCCTGTTGATGTAAGAAAAATTTACTCTGGATTGCTCTATGAATTTCCCATTGGTTTCCACTAGGTGGAGCCATAACTATGTTGACATAAATGTCTCTTAAGAGCTCCTGTGGTTACTCTGGATTGTGTACAAAATGAGGAGGTATGTGCAGCCTCCCCAGCCCTCTAAATTCCCACCCGAGGTGTGGAGAGCAGAGACAAGTGAGTTATGTTGCCTTAAATTGGTTAGGATTGCACCTCATTGTGAGAGAAGATAATAATGGGGGCTTTCAGTAAATAAGGCAGTGCTGCTTAAGCGCTTCTGTGGTCAGTGGCATCAACACAGCACGGATGACCTTTGGGAAGGAGATCTAAGTAGGGAATGCTTATTACATAGTGATTATCAACTAAAGAGTAGCCAATAATGTGCTTCTCCCCCACCCTTGAGCAGGCTGGAGCCCCCACAGGATGAGCAGATGTAGTGTGTTAATCTGACTGGTTCCCTGAGGTACTGTATAGATTAGCCCCATTCGCCCTACGTAGAATCCCAACAGAAGCTGTTCTGAGAATTAAAGCCCCACATGAGCTTAGATCTGTGGGCTCGCCATCATATTGATTTTTTTTTTCCTAGTTTGAAGGATCTGTTATAGTATGTAAAAAAAATCATGAATGGGAATTTGTCCATTTCTTTGTCTGAAGGCAGAACTATGTATCCAAACAAACTTTTAAAGTGTGTATTGGGGGAGAGGAAGCAAGAAAAACAGTAAAGAGCAACAACGGGTATGCTTTAACACAAGAAGAATGAATAAGAGTGAGCTGCTTTGTAGAAATATAACTCATGTTATGGGAGCAATCCTAACCATGTCTACTTAGAAGCCCCATTATGTTCAATGGATCTTACTGCCAGGAAAGTGTACTGAGGATTGCAGCCAAAGCATTGTAATTTCATTTGCCGTGCATATGCTGAACACAAAATGGCTGTATAGGAACATGTATATAACTGTATATGAGCACAATCCTAAACATGTCTACTCAAAAGTAAGCCCCACTGCGTTCAATGGGTCTTACTCCCAGGAAAGTGTCTTTAGGATTGCAGCCTATGTGTATGTTATGTGTGTGTGTGGGGGCGGGGGAAGGGAAAGGGAGTGCTGCCCAGCTCTGTTTTATCTGAAACAAGTGAGCAAGATGCAACAGGATCCTTATGAATACACCACAGTGACAATAATTCATGGAGGCTGCAATCCTATCCAGTAAGGCTTCAATCCTAAAGACACTCTCCTGAGAGTAAGACCTTGTCGCGGATTGGTCTATCTTTCCTTCCCGGGCCTCCACTAACAGTGACTTGATCATCCAGGACCACTGATATTTGGGTACCATCGTCATCCTCCTCCCCCAGGGTATACATCCTCAATTAAACACCAACTCAGGTAGGTAACTTGGAACCACGTTTACTTGTTCTAAAGCATAATGGTTGCAAAGTATTTCTTATAACAATCTCTTTCTTTACAGGTTTCTTTCTTTCCAGACATTTAACTTTCCAACAACATAACCAGGTAAGTATTAGTCCAATCTAAAGTCCATAGTATACTAGACCCTCGCCTCACAACTCTTCATCTTCCTTTCTAGGATGGGGATCGTGGACACCTCTTCTCTCCAGGCTAGCAGAGCTCTCTGGTGCGCCGCTGGCTGTACATACGACTCCCTTTCCAGTTTCTTTCGCACACCTCTCCTTCCTCCTGGATGTCAGTTCCACGTCTCTTGGGTTGGGGCTTCTCGGGGTCTTAGAGTTTTGCAGGTTCTCCCTATAAGCATGATAGGTGCTCGGCTCCTTCCAAGGGAGGTCCTCTCTCCAGAGTGGTTCCCTCTTTTTCTGCCCTCCAAATCCCTTACATCTCTGACTCCTCCTCCCATTTCCTCCCACCAGATTCCCGCCAATGACGGTACCCCTCCATGTGCATACCATTTGGTGGAAGGACCAACAGTTATTCCCCTTCTTGCTGGGCCACCCCTCCCTCCAGTCCTCCACAGCTCTACCATGTCCTCCATCCTCCATCCTTCCACTGAGTCTGGGAAAGATTGGATGTCCAAGAGAGGGTAATCCGGATGGTCCCAAACGGTCAAGCTTTCTCCCATATGAACCCCCATCGGCTCCATATTTACCTCTAGTATGCATCCCAGTCTATGTCACAGACCTATTGAACACAATAGGTACTTTCGAGTAGACATGCTTAGGATTGTGCTCTAAGTTTCATTGTCTATAATGGGACTTACTTTGAGTAGACACGCATGGGCTTGTGCTCTGAAGCAGATGGTCTGTAGCTTGCCAGATTCAGAGGCAAAAACCCTCCATGGGATCACAAGCACATCTTGTTAATGCTTTGCCCTTTATGAATTCGTGGATGTATGAACAAGAAAGACAAAGAAAAGGGCCTGATCCTGTACCACTGAAAAACTAAATACAAACCATCTCTGAGCTATGAAAATGAATATGCAGTTAGCATGTATCCTATAGTACAAAACTACTATAGGGCTAGTTCATCCACTTGTAGGTCCTCACTGGTCTAAATACCTGACAGAGACCAGTGCAAAAAAAAAAAAAAAAACAGTTCAGGGACAGCACTGACTTGTCTTCCACTTTGAGTAGGGGGATATTCCAAAAATATAAAACATCTGCCCTATTATTCAGATGTGTGCTTTTAGATACGCCCTGTAATGCTTCACATGGAGCATATGATGCTACCACAGAAGTATTGCCTGGAGAAACTGCATATTCTGTCATCCTCTGTTTTCCTCTTTCAACCCTCCCAGACCTGAATGACTTGGAGGAAATGATTTCCTGAATAACTTGGAGGAAATGATTTCATATTTGCTCTAGACAAGAGTCTAGTGAATCAGCATGGTCTCCTCAGGGACCTGAATAGCCTACGTAGGCCTAAGCAGACAAATAACTTAATATAGTACTCAGTTATGTTGCACAGTTATGTTGCACAGTTCTTGTTATTTTTAAGTGTGTTTTGCTGTCGTTTTGCAATAACAGGTCTATTAGAAGAGGTCTAGCATATGCTGCTGTTCTTGTTCATCCATTACTCCTCTTCTTCACCTCTTTAAGGGAGAGAAATTATATGAACCTAATGTTAGAGTGAATAGGTACTCACACAATGAGCCTGGCTCCCAGAGGATCCAATCTGACATGCAGAGGATGTGGGAGCATTCAACCATGCTACTGTATTTTACTTTCATCTTCCAACTGTTTGTATGACGGTGTGAATTTCTATACAGTTTCTTGCCTAGATTCCCTGGTTTCCCAGCTTTGGTCACCACGACAAGGAGACCACTCTCCTCTTTTTGCAGCCTGGCTTTAAACTGTCCATGATGGAGTTGATTGACATGGATTGCCATATTCACAGACACAGGTTCTTTACCACATCACCTGCAAAGCACAATCCAATGCCAAAGATTCAATGTAGAAGACCAAGGTTATAACCATGGATGGATCACAGGCCAACATTCACCTAGATGGAATTCAAATTGAAGAGCTCCAAGAATTTAAATACCTGGGGTAGCTGGTGCAGGAGAAGAAAATGGCATCTACTGCTGAAGTCCACAGCAGCATTGGCCGGGCAATCCTGGCCAATGGGTGGCAATCCTATGGGTGTTTGCCTCACCCAAATGTTTGCCTTTGGAAGAAGGCAAACATCTTGACCAATACCCAAATTTGCTTCTTCTGAACACTAATCCTGCTAATTCTCCTGCATGGGTCAGAAACATGGACTCTGCTAAAATCAGATATGAACAATCTTGAGGCTTTCCAAATGTGATGCCTGAGACAGACCCTATCTCGCTTCATAACTGCCACCATAATGAGACAATATGGAAAAGATGTGACCGACAACCCTCAGATGAAGAACTAATCCAAAAAAGGCTGAGATGGTTTGGCTATGCCTATAAAATGACCACCAATCGGCTGCCATATCAGGTCCTCTGGCATGAGTGACTTGTTCGCTGGAAGGTCTAGCAAGCAGCACTAAAAAAGATGTGGCTCAAACTGGTTGAGGAATACCTAAGGAACCAGCAAAATTTAACATGTCCTACACTGATGAGTCTAGAAACACAGCCACCAATCACCAACAGTGGGAGCGCATTATGAATGACACATGGAATCCAGCATCACCTACAGCAGCGTATTGGCTGAGAGGACGAACCTCTCCCCAAGTGCCAGCTAAGGACTAAAGAAGAAGATGACAGGACAGTTCTGACCCCTTGTTAGGTCAGCACAAGTCCTGGCACAAGTCCCATGCTGGCCTCTGAATATCGCAAAAGCGTTGTGCACTTCAACACCACTCCTGGGAAGGGGGTTTAGGCCGGTGCACAAACATGTATCGGACTCCCACGCCTCCGCAGGAATGGGGAGATGGTTGAGTTGTGCTGGCCTAAATTGGTTAGGAGTCCACCCTCAATTAGACCCAAGTTTTGAGCCTTTCCCTGTACTCAATATTATGCATAGAAGGATCAGTTTTCTTCCATACATCTCTCTTAGGTTCTGTGAGTTGAAAACATCTTGCTTCAGACTGTGACTTTTGCCAGCTGTGAAAATGACATTAACCAGGAGGCACACTTGTCCTTTCATATAATCAGTCACCTGAAAATGGGTTTTCTGTTGTACTCTTGTCACATAGCCCAGCACATCTTTTAGTCATCATGACCCAATAAACCACTTGCTACATACCTTCCTGAGATGTCCCTATAGTGGGAACAAGGGAGATTTTTAGGACATTGGGATCCTTTCTAGAGCCTTTCTAGGACATTGGGATCCTAGTATCATCTGGTGCAGTCGTTCCACAAACTGTGAGGTACACAATCTAATAAAGGGAGCAACAAAACTCTTGTTTACCAACTCTTCCGTCATTTAACCTTTTAAAGACACAACTTTATAAAACACAATGCATGTTCGTACCATGCATTTCAGGGAGGAACTGAGGAAAATGCAATTGGGAAGAGAGAATTATATAGCGACAGCTGTTTTACAATTATTAAAAGAATTCTGTAGCACCTTTAATGAAATAGGATGCACTGTGGGTCGCAAGTTAAAGAAATAAATTCATATCTTTGCAGTTATTCAGAGGAAAAATAAAAAAAATAATAGTATGAACTTGACATAAAAGACATTAGGATATAACTTCAGAAGATGTTCTCTTTAATAATATGAGCCGAAACCATAGTTTAGACTCTGTTTCTTACTCAATTCAATTTATAATTAAAATCCTTGTTTTGCTTTTTGTATTCACCAGAATTGAGTTTTCTTTGCTTATTTAATTTTAAATATAAGATT
Organism: Cryptoblepharus egeriae; assembly: GCA_030015325.1. Taxonomy (NCBI): domain Eukaryota; kingdom Metazoa; phylum Chordata; class Lepidosauria; order Squamata; family Scincidae; genus Cryptoblepharus; species Cryptoblepharus egeriae. The sequence continues at coordinate 91,791,307 of JAREYC010000003.1, read as the reverse complement.
TATGTCCATTAATTCCTGCCTTGGCTGTTCAATTTAGAATCAGGAATTTATTATAAGAAATACTGTATATCATGTATTTTAGTAGAAATGCCAGTGTGATTTTTCTGATCTTCTTCAAGGCTTGGATAACACAAGAAGCCCCAGAAGAGGAGAAGAAATTTTGACATCACTGTTCTCCAAATACAGTTCCTCAGAGATTGGGGTCCAATTGTATCTAACTGTTCAACTCTGATACAGCCCACTATGTGCATCTCACAATGGAAGTATGTGTGCATCCAACCGGGGTGGAGGGGGCAGTTACAGAGTATAGAGGCCCCAATCCTCTGTAAAACAAGTAGGCTAGACGTTTATGGCCATCTTCTTGATGTGCTTTCACATTCTTAACTTGCAGAGCTTAGTTTACATATGTTTACTATTTATATGATGAATGCTCAAGTACAAACATGCAGGATATTAAATTGATTCTTGACACTTTTTGCTTCTTTATTCACATACGGGCCTTGTCTCAGGGGTCTCCAAACCCTGGGCAGGGGTCTTGATGCGGCCCCCAGTGAGCCTCAATGTGGCCCCCGGCAAGACCCCTCTATCTGGACCTTAAGCAAGTCTTGTAATCTACTCTAATACATTCTTATATGTAAATTTATTCAAATTTAAAATGGAAATTAATTTTCTCCCCCCTGCTCTCAGACAGTGTCAGAAAAATGATGTGGCCCTCCTGCCAAAAAGTTTAGAAATCCCTGGTCTAGACCAATATTTGCTTCCAAAACATCATGTACATTTCTGAAAAGCAATACCGTACATTAAAAAAATCAAAAACCCACATGAATGTTGACAACACAAATCAATTATTGTAACAAACTATCCCATGTTGTGTATTTTTCAGGTTTTCTAGCCTTTAAAAAAGTTTGTTTTTAGAGCCTGACACTTCGCCCATATGTCCTCTTTTTCCATGACGTGTCCTCTTTTTTAGCCATGTGTCTTGGTAAAAAAAAAAAAATTTATTGTCATCCTTTTCCTTGTGAGCAGGCAGTATGGAAGTTTCTTGTAATTAACTAGTTAATTAATTAATTATATGTATACATTGAATGCATTATATTCAATATGGTAAATATAAACCTCCATGTAATGATAATTCAGTTGTGTTATGTCATGTAATATTATTTCCATCTTTTGTATAATCTAATATTTGATAATAGGAACTGATGCCCTGTTGATATTTTTTGGTGGCGCTGAATGAGCTTGATCAACAGCTTTTAATGGTTCATAACTATGGTTCAACACAACTTTTGGAACTCTTCATTATGGCAACGTGGGGCCCAATCTTATCCAGCTTGCCAGCTCTTGTGTGTAGCCACAACGCAGTCCTGTAATAAGTGTTCGTATGTACCTTATGTCATACCCAGTGACTGCTCCTCCACTACAGGAGGCAGTGCACACCCCTACAGCACAACTGCATCAGCACTGGAAAACTGGATAGGATCAGTCCTGGTTTGTATCTTCTAGTGTTGACTTTGGGAAAACCAGCTTTTTGAGTGTGGTGTGGTTGGAATTTTGTGAATAACAAGAATTGTTCTGGTTGCAGTATGCGGGAGAGTAAAGTGAGAGTAGCAACCAGTGGAAGGATGAGAGGGCAGATGTGGTGGTGACAGCAGTGGTTTCTTGAGCATTACAGCTGGGACCCTGGGACCCAGTATAGCTTCTGAGAATGACAATCTGTTTGGGACCCCCCAAAAGTGATATCATGGCCATAAATTACATCAAACAGGAATTGACATCACTGTGACCCAGACACTACATACTCAGAAGTAAGTCCCATTGTGTTCAATACTTACTCTCAGGAAAGTATGGACTGCAGCCTGAGTGCCCCATTCCAAGATGGTGGCACCCAGTGCCAGATTCAAGATGGATGCACCCAGCTTCTTGTGACACCCCTGCAATAAAGTCATGATCCTCCCTGCTCCCCACCCCCACAAGGATCTGGACCGACACTTTGAGAATTACTGGTTACAATATTGATTAATAGCTTGTAGAGTTGAAGGCATAGGAACCAGTGATGGGATTCAAAGAAATTAACAACCGGTTCTATGCCCATCTGGCAGCCACTTTTAAATGGCTATTTTTAAACTTTATATGTCCTATCTCTCATTAACAAACGGTTCTATAGACTAGGTGTGAACCTGCTGGAGCCCACCACTAATAGGAACTATCTCTGAGCAAAGCCCTGCCTGCCATATTCACAAACAATAGGTGTAACAACTGTGTTCTTGTGGAAGAAGCAACATACCGTAATTGCCTTCCCCTGATGTGGCTTTCCAGTCTCTCTCTCTCTCTCTCTCTCTCTCTCTCTCTCTCTCTCTCTGTGTGTGTGTGTGTGTGTGTGTTTTCCTATGATTTGCACTTTGTTGAGAAGTAACTGGATGTTCACATTACTGAGTCCCATAGCAACCCATTTCCTCCCTGATCCCTCACCCACCCTGTGGAATGACCTTTTGGAATGTGCTGCTTTCAAACTTCCCCATCTCACATGAAAACATTGTTTTTGAAACCAGAGCTACTTGACATATGAATGCTTTTAACAGTACTACTCCGATTGCCTTTCCATATCGAGAAACTATATGGGGAAGCTGCAGGGATGGAGCAAAACACTCCAAGCCTGTTCAGGAAATGGCTTTTCACTAAGAAAGGGGCAAGGAAGCTTTAAAAAAAAGTGAACCATCGATAGTAGTGAGATAGCAATGTAGTGATTCTGATTTTGTAATTTTCAAGTTTTTATATAGTGGATGAAGAAAGTAATAGCAAACTACGTGACTTGGGAAGTTGATAATTAAACATTAATTAGTGTTTTTTAAAGTAGTTTTCTAATGGCCCAGTCCTGTTTCCCCCTCTCCACCAGTGTTACTACCATCATTCATTCATTCATTCACTCATTCATTCATTCACTTATTCCACTTTTTCCCCAAAGGGCACCTACTGCACTGGTGGAAACTGCTTTTTGGTAGTTGTAAAGCAGCCTCTGCTAACCAACACAGTAGATCTTCTGGCAGAAAGGCTGCAGTGATCTCCCAGACACTGGCTTGAGCGGGTTGGAGGGAAGGAGGTCAAACAGGGAAGGAGGTGGGCGGGATGGGGGTGAGCAGAACAGGGTGAAGAGTAAGGATAGTGAATCAGGCCCAGCAACGAGTTGTTTGGGCTTACTGTTGCCACAAGGAGAACTCTAATAGTGTCCTCTTACAGTACAACGTATGCCAAACATATTTTCCCCCTGGTTGATAAAACAAGGGTGAGTAGGGATGGAAAAGAGATCTTGGGCAGATATGCACATAAACACAGTACAGCCTTTATGCTGTTTCCAGCATGTATGAAAATGCCAGACTAGGAACCCACAAGGCTTCAGGACAAACAACACTCATATAAATTAATGATTCTGCAACATGGAAAGAAATGAATGCAAGGAATTGCTTTTTCAAGCTGTGTGTTAACATCAGCAGGAGAGATACTTCCATCATGCATGTTGCATCCAGCTGCTGCCTCTTCATGCTTATTGTTCTCCCCGTCCAGCTCGTTCTGCAGGTGATGGACAGTGTGGTTGAATCTTAGAATCTTGTTTCCGGTACTAACTAGTCCAACCCAGTGGTGGGATTCAAATAAATTAAGAACAGTTTTTATGTCCCATTAGTAACCAGTTCTCAGAACCAGGCGCTCATTAGCAAAGGGTTCTATAGAAACTGTGAGAACCCCCTGAAGCCCACCACGCTCCAACCACAGTAAGGGCTGCTCATGATCTTTTCTAATCAAACAGACTTGGCAAACTTTTGTCAATTTACTCAACCAGAGATACTAGCTGGATCAAAGAAATGTGTGTAAACACCATGGGTAAATATTTGTACTGTTTTCAGTTGTTGTTTTTTTTAGAGGGGGAGGGAGAGAGAAGGCTACTATCATCATGAAGCTCCAGGTTGATTCAGTCCTTGCATTTCCCTTCTTTGGAAGATTATCAGGCTTCATCAGCATTTTGTAAAGCTTGACTGAGTTAGGATAGGAGATGCTTAAGATACAGGTAAGATATAGGAGATCTGTATCTTGTTTTAAGTTTCAGTAGCCAACAGAAGAGTCACCATACTTCAAAGTTCATTTGAGGTTTGGGGACTTCTTTGGTGACCTTTCTGAGTGCCAGTCTGAGTTATCTTTGGAGCCCAGACAGAATGACTGAGTGCTGCTTCTGGAGAAAGGAAGACTGGATTTCTTTGGTTGCGTGACAGAGGGTGATTTGATGGCAGTGTCATTTCTGCCAATAATCATATCCTTCACAGATCTCTCTAGCATAGGATGCTTCTTTACCAGGCTGTGCATCTTCCTTCAATTGTGGTCCAACTCAGTCACTTGCATATTGATTGTAGCAATTGACCTTTCCTTACTTATTGCTCCGTGCAAAGGTTGAGAGAACGAATGCTCAGAGGAAATATCTTTGTTCCATTTACCTTCAGAAGAAGGGTATAAAAGTTATTTGGAATTGTAGCATGGGAGGGGAAAAAGTGTACTCTGCTCCCCAATTTTAAGCTAGATTTCATGAGGCTTACCAAAGCATTACTGACTGACCCTACTACTTCCTTGTGATCTGAAGACTTAAAGCTCAGAGACACCATTTATAATATATGCATGTTACATATATGTGCCTTAGGGTGTATTCCTAACCTTGGTCAGCCTAATTCATCAGTTTTTCCATTCCTGTGGTGATGTAGGGAGGCAAGCGCATGTCTGTGCATTGGCCTAACCTTCCCCAAGGAGTGGTGCAGAAGTGTTTTACGGCACTTTTGTGACACCTCCAGGTCAGCACAGAACTCATGCCGGGGCTTAGGCCAGCCTAACTGGAGTTTAGCATTGCAGTTTGAGTACTCTAACAAAGGCACAGTTCAAACATTCTACAAACCATAGTTTGCATCACCTAAGAATCAAAACAATTGCTTGCATTTCCAAATACGCAGGCAAATCACAGCTCAAAAATTCTCCTTGTATATTATCTACTCAATAAAATGCTCTCAGCAGTTTTTAAACTGTGGCTCCACGGCCCACCAGTGGGACACAATCTAACTTTTATGAAACTTAGAGCCCAATCTTATATGTATCTACTTGGAATTCTATCTGTATCCACTCGGAAGCAATTCTCATTATGGTCAGTGGTGCTTACTCCTAGGTAGGTATGGATAGGAATGCAGCATAAGAGGGCAGATTAGGCTATGTGCATCAAGGATTAAACAAGGTACTGCTTGAGGGAGCACTGCTACCCAGTCACCATTATATCCATACCCCTTGGCATTTATAAATCAGGCAACAGCCTCTAGGGTAGTGATTTTCAACCATTTTCATCTCATGGCACACTCACACAGCACTAAAATTGTCAAGGCACACTATCAATTTTTTAACCATTAATTAAGCACACTATTCTATTGGTAGGAGGGCTTAAATCCCCCCAATTGTCTTACTAATACATGGCTCTACTTTAGTTCCCATGGCATACCTGAGGCACAGTGGTTGAAAATCACTGCTTTGGGCCACAAAAACTCTGGCCAGCACAGTACAGAGCCTCAGTCCTGCGTGGAAGGCCAGCCAGCAGTAAATAGTTTCAGGGTGGAGGGGAACTGGTGGAACGGTGTTGGGCAGGGAAGGGAAGGGGTCTAGAATGAGGGCAAATAGGGATGGGACTGGTGGAGCCCACCAGATCTTGAATTCCATGTTGGGTTGGAAAGCCTGAAACAGAACCTCTCGTCTCTACTGGAAAAATAGCCAGTGCAGACTTGAGAAATCCCATTGTGTGGTCTGGGGCTTTTCCTGGGAGAAGGAGAAGAAAATTCCCTTCCCCTGAGGATACCTCTGTTGGCCTCAGCGGTACTACAGGATGCAATTGTACCTGTTTTGGAGCTGCTACACCCAACAGAGCTGCCCACTTCAGAATTGGTCTGTAAAATAGTACCAAGCCATTTCTTACCTAGTGCCAATCAGTCTCATGCTGAGATATCAGCCATTCTAAAGGACATCCAGATCACATATAATTATAGTAGGCCAGACAGTGATGGCTGACTTATAGCAGTCTTCCTCATTTCCTGTCCCCAAAGCTATTGCTCTGCCTGAGGTAAGGTGATGGTGTCTTCATCTGGACACTGGAGTTGGAGACCCTTGAGAAATTCTCCAAGGATCTCATGACCTTTTACCCCACCAAGTCTGGACCAGTCCATACAGCAGGTTCACATTCTGCATTTTACTGTGCAAAATTGATATATGCCTTTCATATGCCAGAAGTTTATTGATTGCGTATATTGCGTAATAAACAATCAAGTTTATTGATTGTATATATCACAATTTGGAAGCCACAATTTTACTGATATATATATAGTCAAGATCTACTACTGTTTTGTTTTTCTCCCAGAGTCCTGCATATTAAAGCATTCAAGGAAAAGACAATACCAACCCAATGGCAGGAGTAAAAAACAGATCAAGATGACCACAGTACTACCATGATGGGTATGTGTAGCCTCTGTGGTGTTTTTTTTATCAGATCTAGGCAACCTCAAAATGCCAGATGCAAGAGAGGAAACCTGGATGCAAGTGTGTTGTTGTCTTCTGTGCTCCATGAGGCATTTGGTGGGCCACTGTGAGATACAGGAAGGTGGACTAGATAGGCATTTGGTATGATCCAGTAGGATCTTACCTAGGATGTTGCTAGGATGTTGGATCTTTCCTTATGCTCTTACCTGGGAATTATCCACTACAGAACAGACCCAGAATAAAAAGGATGATAAAACACTTGTCACCTTTATCTCACCTTCTTCTTACCTTCTGCTCCCAGCAAAACCCACTCATCAGCACTCTTCAGGCCACATAACTGAGGTACAAGGAAATATGTCACAACAAACCCAAGTGCTACTGCTGTCACATAATCACTCAGTGATCACTACTGCAGAACCGAATGAAAACAGTCATACTGTAAGGGACTTCTCCAGCTACTCATCCCCACTTTTATATATGCTAGCAGCAGCTAACATTATCCTTCTGCTGTCTACACAGGATAAACACATCTATCCTTATACACAATCTAGTTTATACGACAGCATTTGGAAAGCAGTGGGAGATCATTTCAACCTCCTCGCTGCTGACTTGAACATCGTCTTTCTTGAATTAAGCATGTTTAAAGGAAGAAACTACAATCACGCTGCTGAATTAGAACTCAACAGGAAACAAAGATCAAGTGATTTAGGTCAGAAGATAATTCATTTGTACCAGCTAAAAGTGTTGATGAACATAGCAAAGCTAGGATGATTAAGGATGCAATCTTAACCTAGGCCAGCACTACTCATTGATCTTCCTGTTCCAGTTGTGATGTAGGGAAGCAAGCACATGTCTATGCACTGGCCTAACCCTCCCCCAGCAGTGGCACAGAAGTGTCTCATGGCACTTTTGCAACACCCCCAGGCCAGCATAAGGCTTATGCTGGGCTTTAGGCCACCCTAACTGGGGCTTAGGATTGCAGCCTATATCACTAATATTGCTGTTATGAATGAGACTGTAAGATTGTCACAGATTGCACCTCTTATACTGTATAGCCATTTGCCCTCTTGCTTACAGTTTTTTTCTCCATACTCATGGAAGGAATAGCCTCACTTTGTGGGGTTGCATGGAATTTAAAATTTTGTGCATCTGATGAATGGGTTCTAGTCCACATTAACACGATTCAATACAATTATTAGTCTTTGATGTGCCACAAGATTCTTTCTGTTTATTGAATCAATGTGGTAGGTAAATCAATTCTAAGCAGAAGGATGAGTGATATAATTCCTGCCTCTCAGGGTTGATGCTTCATGAAAAAAAACCTTGATTTTTTTCAGTTGGAACTGTGCTTTAATGTATAAGAGATTACATATTTATCTCACGAAGTCACGATCCTTGATTTCTGCGACATTCAGGACTCATTTGCTGTTTGAGACTCTAATAATCCTTTATCTTGGATTGAAGGAGAGACAAGGCCAGAGTGGATTGACTCTCTGTTAAGCTCAACTTCTAAATCATCTCATGAACAAAGAAAGAAATGAGAGGTTCATGTACATTTCAGGATCCGCATTTTTGAACAATTTATTATGCAAGAAAACCCAGGTTTTCGGACGTCTAATTGGACGTCCAAGCTACAAACACATCAGAGAAAGCAGCACTTGCATCTTGCTCAGGAGCACTCTCTTCCAGAGCACTCATATTCCAGAGTTGAGCTCTTGTCCTAAAACAGGCTCTTTCCCCCGAGAGTACTTTCTATTCACAATATGTAGCTGAGCTGACTATGACAACCATAACTAGTATTTGGCTGCTCTTCAACCTCAGCCTCAGTGGATAACTTGAAAACAAGGATAGCACAACCACTCCACCTGTCACAGCACGAGAGCTTGCAACACATGGAGAATGGGAGCGACAAGGGGCCTGAAGCCTCCAGCAGAGATGCGCACTGACCTTGCAGAAATGTGCACTGACTTTTCATGGAAATCTTTACACTGCATATTAAATGGAGTCTCTCCTGCTTCTTTAAAAGGCTAGACTGAACTCTGGGTTGCTTAATTTCTTCCCATGGTGTCAGGTTTTGATACAACTAATTTGTAGGGGCTCGCACCAGATGTAAAAAACTAGTCAGATTCAGATGGGTGGTTGTGTGTGTGCTTGCACATTGAGAGGGAAAGTGCAGGTTTTCTTTGTTGGCCAGGATATGCTGTTTTCTTTTGAAAATAGCGCAGATTTCTGAATTTAACCCCACCTCCTACAAAATGCTGAGAAAAATACGACATCTGCTGCAGGATTTAATTAATTGAGCATTTTTTCTTTCATGTCGGAAAGTTGGTGTCAATTTGGTGTCTAGCAGTGGTGGAAGGCTGTGAGGAGCTTCTAGACTGAAGGCCTAGGAGACTGGCGGGGAGGCAACTGAGACTGGTGATGGGAGTTCGCAATCGGCCTTGGGAGGCCTAGGAGAACAGTAGGAGGTGGCAGTGAATTGCGGGAGGTGGTGCGGTGGAGAGGGCACCAAAGGCTGCAACCGGCATTTGGAGAAACCCCCACCAGTCTCAGCTGCCTCCCCGCCAGTCCCCGAGGCCTTCAGTCCGGAGCCCTCCATATCCTTCCACCAAAGCTAGACACACACCCATGTAAATGCCTCCAACCTACCTTTCCTCCCTTCCCCCTTACCTCTCCCACCCCTCTTCCCCTTCCCTACTTACCTCTCCCACCCCTCTTCCCCTTCCCTACTTACCTCTACCCTTCCCCATTTACCTCTCTCACCCCCTTCCCTACTTACCTCTCCCCTTCCCCATTTACCTCTCTCACCCCCTTCCCTACTTACCTCTCCCCTTCCCTACTTACCTATCCTCTTCTCTACTTACCTCTCCCACCCCCTTCCCTTCCCCTTCCTTACTTACTTATCCCACCTCCCTACTTACCGCTCTCACCTCCTTTCCCCTTGCATGTGTTGTGTTGCTGCAAACTGCTTTGAGGTCATCTTACATGTCTGGGTCAGAATCATGTACAGTGATGCCTCATATAACAAATTTAATTCGTTCTGGAGGCATGTTTGTTACGTGAAACTTTCTTTATGTGAAGCGGATTTTCCCATAGGAAATAATGGAAACTCAGACGATTGGTTCCACAACCCAAAAAATATTAACTGGATGTAAAAATCATGACAGAACACTGGGATTGAATTGAAAACATGCATTCAATGTGCATGATCTTATGAAGTCTACTTAGGCTGCAGTCCTAAAGGCACTTTCCTGGGAGTAAGACCCATTTAACACAGTGGGGCTTACTTCTGGGTAGACATGATTAGGAGGCTGCAATCCAAGACACCTTCAAAGTGTCTCCCCACTTTCTCCTTCTCTCCATCCTGAGCATCTCTCTCCCCTGCTCCCTTCTGGCTAGCCCTGAGCTGCTTCCCTCTTCTCCACTGCTCTTCTCTCCCTCTGCCCAGTGGACCCCCGGCCACAGGAGGAACAGCGCGGAAGTGTTGCTGTCACTATGGGCAGGTGCGGTAGGCAGCCCTGACGCTTTTTCAGCCCCAACTGCCAACGAATGTGTTCTTTACATGAAGCACAGTTTTGGATGTGAAGCAGAATCCTAGATAAATTTTTGTTTGTCACATGAAACTCACTTTACGTGAGGCGCCACTGTATGTTGAAGTCACTTGCATGTGTTGCTGCATACTGCTTTGAGAGTGTCTTACACGTCTGGGTCAGAATCACGTAGGTTAAAAGGTTTTCAATTTTAAAAGTGTTGAAATTAAGTACAGGAAACCAATACGAGTATTTTTGCTTTATTTTTACATGTCCTACATTTGTCCTACATTTTGGGGAGTGCCCTCCATTTTTTTAAACCAGGTTGGAATTTTGATTTGGGGGACAGGAATTTTGGGGAACTGGGGGGAATTTTGGATTCAGCATCTGGTCACCCTGACTGAAATGCAATTTTTGACATTTTAAAAAAGCATCCAAGAACTTCTAACATTATATCTGACTGGACAATAAAAAAGCAGGCCTCTTTCAGTCTTGAAAGACTATGGTATCATGCTCAGCGCTGCATACGCTGCATGCGAAGCACGAAAGCCTGGGTTAGATTGTTATGGAGGATAGGCTGTTACCCAAGCAGCAAATCCCCCCTCTCCACACCACTGAATTAGTCCAATGGAAAGGCAGAACTGATATGATTGGATCCAGCTGCGTCGCAGAGCTGGGCTAAGGACAGGAGCTCACCCTGTCTTGTGGGGCCGACCCGGGTCTCGAACCCTGGCCTGCTGGTTAACCAGCAGTGTCTTAGCCACTTGCGCCACCCATAGCCCTACTGGACAATAAATCTCTAGGAATATCTGCAGTCAGAGTGGACAACCCAAACAAAAGGCAGAGGAGTTTTGATTAAAATCCTTGATATTGTCATATCCAGAGTTACCATATAGGACAGAGTGCTTGTACCTTCAACCATTGCATAGTGGGGGGAACTTAGGCAGGTTTAGCTCAACATACTAGGGTCTATACAGAATAGAAGCAGCATCTGCCTAAATTCCCCTTCTATGCAATGCTAAAAGGTTCAGGCACCCTGTCCTCCATTCTATATGGTCACCCTGCCCATTTCTTACATGTTGAATTGTGATAATAAAAAACTACCAAGTAATGCAAGTGAAACAAAAAATTTAGAACTGAGATTCTCCCATTTCTCAAGATATGAGAAGGACTAAGAGCACAATCCTAAACATGTCTACTCAAAAGTAAGCCCCATTGTATTCCATGGGTCTTACTCCCTGGAAAGTGTCTTTAGGACTGCAGCCTTAATGTTTTTTCACTGCATGAGAGTCTGAAAAACAAACATTTAGGAAGCCCAGCCTTGTCAGATTCCCAGGCTCCTTGCTTTTTGGCCTTGAGGATTTCCCTCCTTCCCTTCATATTTGTCCAATTTCTGCAAGCCAGAGCCTGCTACACTTGCAAGCTCTTTATGGTGGTGCTTTTTTTCCATTTAGGGATATAAATCTATTAAGGGATTTTTATCATGTCTTTTGGTCCCCAAAAGGCTCCCATAATGGACAAAGATCATGCAACTGTAAGTATAAAATAACACAAAACATCAGTTTTTAGAAACTAAAAACAGTTATAAAACAAAGAGGAATACATTTATCAATCTGCTTGATCCAATTTTAAATATTTTTAAGAGGATGTTAATTGTAGGTTAGTTGTAACTGGTTAATGATTTTGTCAGAGAAAGCCACATTGCAAGATAGCCAGCTCCTTCAGAAGGTGGGGGAAGCCAATCTGAGATCAGTGGTAACCTCCACATGTTTCAAAACTCCTCACAACTTGCATCTAACCAGTGTAAACAGACTTTTGGAAGCAAACAGATGTGATGGAGATTGACAGTCAGTCTCAGGAGTTTTGTACTTGTACACGAAGAAAATCTAAAAGCACCAAGAGCAGGTGAAGAAAATCAGCAATCAAATGGCTGGTTGTTGCGGCTTGTGCTTTGGTGCTGAAAGACTTCAGACCAAAATGATTTTTCGGGTGCATATTTGGGAAAGTATATTATGCATCGTGATCAACTATCTCATGATTGATAGTAAAAATGAGATTGTTCTATCATTCTAAATGAAAAAAACCTCAAATTTGAAGCACCTGGATTTTTGTAGGTTAACTCGGCCAACCTCTAATATAGCACAGATAAAAAGTGGTTCACTTGGGGCTCTAATTCTTGCCCAACTTGCCAAGAGAAAGTTAAGAGAAGGGGATGGTGGGGGTCCCTGGCTTTCATCCCTCCTTTGGGACTAAAGGCAAACTGGCTTCTTTGGTTATCTTCAAAGCTGTAGCATTCCAGATATGGCCAATGCACTACCTCAACATGAGGGATTTCAAAACTGTAAAAAAAGGATGAGACGAAGAAGAGAAAGAAGGAGGAGGAAGAGGTGTAGGCCAATGAGGTGGTGTCATCTACAACTGTTCCATCCTCAGTTTGCTACAAAGTCAAAGGGAAACCATTTCTTCTAGAACAGGGGTAAATTACCCCAAATGGGGTAAAAATGAAATTCCTGGGGGTAATGGACAGTTGTGCTGCCAAGACACAGCTGGGCATGCATATGAATCTGTCGAGGGCAGCTCCCCCTGCAAATGGCCCCATCTGAAAGCCGAGAAGTAGAAGCCAGTTCACAGAGATCTCTCTTGGTGATCTTCTCCTCATCCTTCTCCTCTTCCCGGGAAAATTTGCCACACGCTTTTCCATTACGTGCCTGTTCATGACCTTTCCGCTCTGGCAAGGAAGAGTCATTGAAGCACATAGGCTATGATTCTTCTTCTCTCACAAAAGATGGGATTGTTGGCAGCCCTGGGGTACAGAAAGCATTTAATTGACTCAAGTTGCCCTGCCTGGGCTCTGAATGGGGTTTCTGCCTCGGGATATCTCAGCACTATAGTGGTCTCTTTTTTCCTCCTTCCCTCTCTCACTCTGTTTGAAGAAAGTACATTGTTGAATCTGAGACTGTGACTGCAAGTGAATGTGCAAGAAGGCTCTGGAATAGCTCAGATCATTTTTGGAACAAGTGTTTCTCATAGATGTCTTGAGAGCAAAACAAAGGGTGGATTAGGGGATACAACAGACATTGCACGTAAGGCTTACATGAGTCAGAGAAAATCAGGAGGAACTTTTTTTGCAATCTCGTAGCACAGTCTATGTGTGTAGACCATCCTCAAATGGACAAGAGTTGGGGTGGGGCTACAGTTTAATGATCAAACACATGCTTTGCATCAAGAAATTCATAGAATTATAGAACCCTAGAGTTGGATGGGACCTAGTAGGTCATCTAGTTAAACCCCTTGCCTTTAGCAGGAAATTCTCCTAGAGCATCTCTGACAAGTGCTCGTCAAGCCTCTGCTTGAAGAACCCCAGTGATGGCGAGTTCACCAAGAAGTCCACTGAATTCCTCAGTGCAGTTTCTAGTATCTCGGAATAATCTAGTAATAGCTTCAGTCCCATGAAAAACCTCAATGTGTATACCCTTCTAGGCCAAATGAGGCAATGACAATCCAATCCAAGAACCTTCTCTTCTTAAAAGATGGGAATTCCACATAGTTGGATACAAAGGGTGCAATCCAAACAGCATCCTGTGCTGGAGCAGTGAAAAAAGTGTGACTGTCTTGAGACTGGTGCTTTCCAACCTGTTCATAAATGACCTAGAGACAGGGTTAAGCAGTGAGATAGCGAAGTTCGCAGATGACATCAAACTATTCTGAGTGGTGAAGACCAGAAGAAACTTTGAAGAGCAACCAGAAGAGTCTTTGAAGAACGCCATTGGGATGCTTCTGTTTCGAGTGGGCAACGAATGGCAGATGTGTTTTAATGTAAGTAAATGTAAAGTTATGCACATTGGGGCAAAGAATCCTAACGTTACGTATAGGTTAATGAGCTCTGACCCATCTGTGACAGAGCAGGAGAGAGATCTAGGGGTGCTGGTGGATAGCTTGATGAAGGTGTCAACCCAATGTACATTGGCAGTGAAGAAGGCAAATTTCATGCTTGGGGTCATTAGAAAAAGGGATTGAGAATAGAAAGGCAAAAATGATGATGCCATTGTACATCGATGGTGAGGCTGCATTTGGAGTACTGTATCCAGTTCTGGTCACCACATCTCAAAAAGGATATGAAGAAGGTTCAGAGAAAAGCGACCAAAATGATTGATTGGGACAACTTCAGTATGAGGAAAGGCAAAAGATGTTTGGGGCTCTTCAGTCTTGAGAAGAGGCGCTTGAGGGGGGACATGATTGAGATGTACAAAATTATGCAAGGGATGGATAAAGTAGATAGAGAGATACGCTTTTCCCTTTCACATATCACCAGAACTAGGGGACGTTCACTAAAATTGAATGCTCATCTGCTGTTGCTGCTGCTGCTACTACTTCTACTACTATTAGAGACCTTTGGCTCAGACTTGAGCCACAGCAATTCTATGGATAGCAAATCTGTCAGAAGACTGATCATGTGCAAGTCTGGAGAGGTTAGCTAGATCCTTTTTCCTTGTTATTTTAATCATGTTGAACCATCGGGTTGCAGGTCGTAGTTGTCGTCTTCTTCTTCTCTTATTCCTTCTTTTCTTCCAAACATGATGTCCTTCTCTAATGCTTGTTCCCTCTGAATCTTGTGTCCAAAATAGGAAAGTTGTGATAGGTTGGTGATTCTCAATTTGAATGACATGTCTGACTCAGGCCTATATCCTAAAATGAAATTAAGCCCCTTGCTTCGGAGCAGTTAAGATGACTTTCCATAAGATAACTCTAGAGGGTGATGTAACTGCGTGGACCCGTAACTGCTATGGATTTTGCCCTTAATTTGTTCCAAAATTGATTTATTTGTTCTTTTGGCTGTCCATGGCTTCAGTAGCATCCTTTGTCAACACCACATTTCGAATACATCAGTTCATCTTTTATTCTGCTTCTTGATTGTCCAACCTTATGTGACTACCAAAAAGACCAAGCTATATGCAAGTTGTATTTTTGTCAGTATTCTTTGACTTCAAAACCTTGTCCAATGAGTTCATTGTAGACTTTCCCAATTTTCCCCCCAAAACTGTTGATTTGAAACTCGAGCTACATGGATTCCTAAAGTCTTAGTATCCTCACTTGTGTGGTTTTGCCACAGCAGATGACACTGCAGAGAATGTGCTATGGAGTCCTGGTGGGTTATATTTAATGGCTTGGGATGGGGCATGGTCATGGCATGGAACTCATTTCTTCTATGAGAAGAAATTTGTTTTATTTATTAGATTTGTACTCCACCTTTCTTGCTGTAGGGCAAGAACAAGGACTAAAGGAAATAGGATGTTGGTGAGAAGTCCCTCCATTTTTTGGTGGAAGCGCCCTGGATGCTGGAAGAGTTATAATGTTGGAGTTAGGATGTTTCACTTGATCAAAGCACTGTCATTTTCTTCTCTGTGAGATTGCACAGAATCCCAATTAAGCCACACTGATGTGATGCCAAACTGACCTGGATGCTTGCCTATTGAGGGGGGAGGGGGATCGGAGCAGATTGTTCTGTCCATTGACTAATTATGTGTATGTAAAAGAAGGAGAACAGCAAACAAATATGTTTGTGGGAAACAAACTGGGCTCTATTTATTGAGGTTAGGAATAACAAATACGGTTGTACAATATTGTTAGTGTATTCAGCTGGCATAGCACCTAGTCAGTGGTTGGCATCTAGCATGCAGTCCCCTGCTTTCATGTTCCTTCTCTTTACTAAGTAAAGTGGTAGTAGTGACGCTGCCACCATCCAAAGCTAGGGAATCCAATCAAAAGGAAGCCACCTTGGAAAAAGCCCTCTAATAGATAAGCCTACAACATCTTGGAAATTTATCTTTTTAAAAAAACTCAACAATAAATTTGGGTCAAGTGGGAAAGTCACTAAAATGTAAGGGGTTCATTAAAAATGGGTAAAGTGGCTTTGGAAGTGCTAGGGAGAAAACAGATCTTCAGGCAAAATGGAAAAAGGGGAGTGAGAGGGATTCAGAAGTTGGCAAAGAAATTTACAAACCAAGCATCATAGATAGCAAACTTGTATGTTCCCTTTCTTAGTTTTTTTTTTTTTTTTTTGCTATCCCCTTACTGATTTCTCAAGCCCAAGGATGTCAAAGAGATGAGCACAACACACACTGACAATTCAATGCTGGATCAGGGCATATAAACTGGGAGGGAGTACTATAATACTATATGGCTATACTATATGGCTGTAGTACATCGGGGCAACCCCCCAGTCTGTAAGACTGTTTTCTTTGAAGTCATTTATGTGTCAGCTAGTTTTTTTGAATTTCCCATTCTTGGACATCATGCCTATGCTTCAGGGTCAAGTTTCTTTTGATTACTAGTTAAGGGGAAGATGAAGAAGCTCAAAGCACCAGGAATATAGGTGGAATAATGCTGCAGGGATTGCTGAGCAACCTCTGGAGGATTTTGAGGCACTGATAAACATTGAAAAGCTAGGCTGGTCTACAATATCAAAAGGGGGGATTGGGGTGTCACCACAATGTTATAGTTTATACTGTAGCAACAATCTCAAATAGACTGCACACCAAATTATTATCAATAACTGTAGGATATCAGTGGTAAGAGGTCTGGGCAAGTCTAAGATGGTGGGCAGGTAAAAAGTCTGCTAGTATAGATAAAATTTGGCTGCAATCCTAACCTCCAAGTTGGTGGCTTAAGCCCCAGCATAAGTCCTCTACTGACCTGGGTTGTCACAAAAGTGCCGTAACACACTTCTGTACTGTTCCTGGGGGTGGGTTAGGCCAGTACACAGACATGCCATTTCCTCCCTGCATCATCACAGGAAGGGGAAGACCGATGCGTTGTACCTACGTGAACGTTGGTGTGAACATTGGTGCATAGCAGTGGTAGAAAACATCAAATCACCCTCCCTTTATCCCACCAGTCTTTTGAATCTGTGTTAGAAGTAATGTAATATCACGACTTGTGCCTGATCATGCAAGTAATTTGCTGGGAATAACAGGCAGCTGCACACACCGTGGGGCAAATCTGCTGGAAGTTCTTAGGCAGGCATAAGACGACTCAGTGACACGACTCATTAGTGTCCAAGGGTTCACTACAGAGTTAGTATTGTAACCAAAGGTCCTTTGAGGTTTAAATAGTTTTTAAATCATCTCTGTGTCTGGGGCTGCCTTGGTGCCAAGGTGCATTTTCTAAGGTAGGAGTTTCCCAATGTATCCCTTGATCTTTGTTTTACTGATGTACTTCTAGCTGAACCTCTTGCTCTGCATAGGGGAAATCCAATTTAGCATTGTTTTCTGATGTTAGAATGAACCCGTTTGAGCAGATGGGTGATCTGGGAGAAGAGACTGCCATGGAGATGCCTCCGTTTACAGGTGT
This sequence comes from Cryptoblepharus egeriae, assembly GCA_030015325.1. Taxonomy (NCBI): domain Eukaryota; kingdom Metazoa; phylum Chordata; class Lepidosauria; order Squamata; family Scincidae; genus Cryptoblepharus; species Cryptoblepharus egeriae. The sequence goes on along the minus strand of JAREYC010000003.1, from coordinate 91,773,887 downwards.
TTTCAGGATGTCATTGGTTTAATATGCCACACTTAGTAATTCAATTAGCTCCCGAGGCTTCTGGTGTTAATTTCATTAATGTGTTTTCAGCAGGTATCTCTTTAACACCCATGTCCTAAACACATTAAGTAGAAGGAAGTAGGCGTCCTCAAAATCGCACTTCATGGAAACACCAGTATAAACACTAGACCCTTTTCACAATCCTTCCTCTGTAGCTTCTAATCTGGGTTCCCAATGTAGATTCAAGTAGCCCTGTATAGGTTCCACCTACTGGGTTCAAGTAATCTTGAGGAATATGGCCATTTGCAACATAAGTTCTATCTGTAAATAATAAATGTTGTATATACTGTATATTTTGTATATATATGTTTTGCAACTTTGTAGAGGTTGCTTTTTTTCTTTTCTAGTCCTTAGGTGGTGCTTGGGGAGCAAGTTAATCTCTCAACCAATATGATGCTGTAAAATGTGCTGCTGGGATCCATATGTCATTCATACATGTATTTATGTTCAGGGGTTGGGGAAAGGGAGTTATCCTGTTCCTATTGCTTGCTGTGCTCACAGTAACCCTGAACAGGACTTCCTTGAATACATAGTCTAGCTCATTAAATTATTACATTGGGACAGATACCATATTTACTCAAATCTAATGTGCATCAAATCTACTGTGCACCCTACACTCATAATCAAAATACCACATTTACTCAAATCTAATTAACCATTGAATCTAATGTGGACCCTGATATTCGAGATGGAATTTGTCTGGAAAAGGTGAGCATTAGATTCAAGTAAATACTGTATTTGAAAAGCAGGATCCTTCTCAGATCTTCCTCTACCAGACCACTATTTTGGAATAGATGGCCTAAACCGACTTAGGCAGCAATCCTAAAGACACTTTCCTAGGAGTAAGACCCATTGAACACAGTGGGGCCCACATGGTTAGGATTGCACCATTAGGCCCACAGGTTTCCTCTGCTTTTTTGATGGTTACTGGCTCCCAGCAACCATCTGGTTTGTAGGGCTGGTTTGGCTACGAAAATAGTGTGACATAGGCTGCAATCCAGAGTAACTTCAGGAGCTCGTAAGAGACATTATTTTCACCCGCAGTTATGGCACCACCTCGTGAAAACCTATGGGAAATTCATACTGCAATCCAGAGTGAATTGTTCTTACACTGGAGCAAGGACTCCCCGTAGTTACTCTGGATTGCACCCATATTGGAAGAGTGATAATGATGGAGGCAGCCTCTCTAGTACATGGTTAATTGATAGATTCTCCTTGCAGAATCTTGCAGGCTTCTATAGAAGAAAAGCTCGAAGTGTCTCTAAACCAGTGATTTTCAACCAGTGTGCCATGGCACACTGGTGTGCCATTGATAACCCTCAGATGTGGTTATCTGATGTTTTAACTTCTATTTATTATTATTTTAATGGTGTTTTATTCTTCTTTTATGTTAGCCGCCTTGGGCTCCCTCTTGTAGGGGAGGAAAGGCAGGGTATAAATTAGGAAATAAATAAATAAAATGTGCCACAGGAATTTGGGGGTGGTCATTAATTAATAGGAAAATTGGGGGATTTAAACAGCCTGGTGTGCCTTGTCAATGGTAAAAACAACTGAGGTTGTGCCTTTATAATTTCAGTGCCTTTCAGTGCCATGAGATGAAAAAGGTTGAAAATCACTGCTCTAAATGCTTTGATTGGATAGGATTCGGGGTATGTGCATTTTCAAAGTTTTGTTCTGATTGTGGGTTTTCTCAGAAACGCATATAAAATGACACAATCTCATGATCTCATTCTTAAGATTCTTTTTTCTACTATGTTTGGTTAACATGCATAAATATTAATGTGTTATCAGGAAGGGAGGAGGAAGAAAGGTGAGAATGAACGAAAGAAAATTTAAAAAATGAATGAAAAAAGGTTCTGTATGCACAGATCTAGCACTAATAATTACAAAATGCTGGATTCCTTTTGTTTTATGGACACACTTGGGAACTCCAAAATTAAAAGTGACATTTGTCAGATTCATTAGGTTCAATCAATGCATATGCACACTAGCTCAAAAGAAATGGAAGAGGATGACAAACTCATATCCTGATATTATCATTTGCAACTGAGTGTACCTCTTTCAGGATCTGGAATTTGATCACATCTGCTACATTGCGTTAACAGAGTTTACGTTGAACAAAAGTCAGTTGGCTGTGGAGCTAGACATTTGGAAAGGTTAGAAAGAAAAGAATTGTTATGAATTATCTGGCTAGAAACATAAAAGTGGCCACTTCCTACAGCATCTTTGATGCCATGGAACTGGAGTAAATTTCAGTTGAGAAAGGTGTGTGGAATAATTATTGATCATCTCTGATCTGGCCGATCATATCTGATCTGAAAGAAAGAGGACAAGTCTGAGCTCCTTAAAGAGGCTGAAGTGCCAAGGAAGTAAGTGGATTACACTGTGCTCATTTTTTAGTGGATCTAGGTTAGCATCTGCTTAGTGTTCAACACTCTTGTCCAGTGGAACACAAAAGATAATATTGATCCTGTCTGCCCTGTCCAATATATATTTTTCTGTGTTTATTTAATGTGCTGATTTAATGATGGGACTTCTCAGGATCCATCTTATGTGGAGTTGAACCACTGGCCCACGTAGTTCAGTACTGTCCACTCCAGCTCGCAGAGGCTCTCCAAGAGGCACTGAGGCACCAGGCAGAGGTGGTACTAAGTCTCAAGTCAGGCAATCTTCCCCTTGCACCATACTGGCTATAGGGCCATCTCTGAAGGAGATATGGCAATCCCATTTATATCTGTGCATTTTGAAAGTTCTCTTCATTTACACTCATCACATCACTTTGTTTCTTTAAAAGGCAACATAGCATCCCGCTGAGTCATAGGATAGAATTCAAAGTACTTCACATTTTTTCTATTTGTACATTCTCCCATTAGAGACAGATTAGCAGACTCCTAGCTTCTGCTCCATGCTGTGAATGGGCTCATTGAAATGAAAGGAACTATGCGTTCTTCTGACTGGATTTTCAGTTGGTACATAACCAAGGCTAAAGTACCACTGTAAAACGTGCTGTTAGAGCAGGGACTATCTTCTATTTGGAAAATCCTTCAAAATTTTCACCAGCCACTAAACTGTATAAAGCTATCTTCTTGCATTTGGATCAGGTTCAAAAGATAATGCATGCTTTCCTATTAATACATAATACATAATACATGGGAGGGTAATGCACATGGGGGATTGATATGCATGGGAACGTGATGCGCATGAGGGTTTGGTGCGCAGGCAGGGTGAAGTGCATATGGAGGTGGGTGTGCATATGGGGGTTGGTGCGCATGGGAAGGTTGGTGCCCATGGAGGGTTGATGTCCTATACTCAACATTGAAGACAGACTGATCAACAGCCAGCTGATGCACTGGGAAGGAGGGATGCACTGGAGGAGGGATGGTGCATGTAAGGAATGTTCCACTGGGGGAGATGGTGCGCATTGCAGGTTGGTGCATTGAGGGTTGGTGCACATGGGGGGTTGGTGTGCATGGAAAGGTGTTGCTCAATGGGGTATGTTGCATAATGGGTGATGGTGTATGCGCAAGTACATTATTCCTGCAATGCGGGTACAATTCACTTGTTAGTTCTATAATTATTATAATTAGTTCTTCATTTGACAAAAACTTGTGTGCATTATGCATGCATCAAACATAGTAATGCATGCAATGTTCTGGGTTACATTTCATCAGACTAAGAGCACAATCCTAACCATGTCTACTCAAATGTAAGCCCCACTGTGTTTGAAGGTTCTTACTCCCAAGAAAGTATCTTTAGGATTGCAGTCTAAATATATTATCATGGACAGATTTTGGTGTGGTAATGAAGCCTTCAATGCTATGGTAGGACAGAAAAGAATTCACACGGTGACCATATGACCCATTTCCCCAGGACATGCCCTGGATTTTAGCCTTGTGTCCTGGAAAACACTTCTTTGTCCTCAATTTCTTTGTGAGCAGGCAGCATGTAGCTTTCTTGTAATTCATAAATTATGGCTGCAATCCTAGACACTAAGGGTGCAATCCTGAGTAACTATGGGGAGTCCTTGCTCCGGTGTAAGAACAATTTGCTCTGGATTGCAAAATGAATTTCCCATAGGTTTTCACTAGGTGGTGCAGTAACTACGGGTGCACGTAAAGTCTCTTACATGCACCCGTAGTTACTCTGGATTGTAGGGTAAGGCTGCAATCCTAAACACAGTTTCCTGGAAGTAAGACCCTCTAAACACAATGGGGCTTACTTCTGAGTAGACATGGTTAGGATTGTGCTCTAAGAATCGTTGAACACAATGTGGTTTATTTTTTAATAGGCATGTTTTGGATTGTGCTCTGCATGTAATAATTTACATATAATAGTTTTAAATTTAGTAATAAGCAATATAGAATTAAATTGACCACATGAAGGCAAATATATATGTGTGTGTGTTTTTAGCTTTTGTATTCTCATGTCCTACATTTTTCTTGAGTGTGTCCTATATTTTGGAGGGCCCTTGTCCACTTTTTTTAGTTGTGACATATGATCACCCTGAGAATACAGCTCCTGAACCTTCTTGCCCCTTCTTAATTCCTTAACCTTCTTTTGTGGCTTCCTAAGGGGCATAACTAGAGCGCCACTTATTTCAGCAGGCAGAGAAGGTGAAGCTGGGCTGGCCTTAGGGCAACTGGAGCAATTCCACCCGCTGCTGCATTTCCCCATGTACCACTCAAACATGCATACATCTGCGGGGTAGCAGATGCAGCCCACTTTCCAGCCCTTCCTCATCCAGCCATACTTTCTCAGATCCTCACGGTGCTCTAAAGGAATCTGGACTGCATTGTTCCCTGGTGGGATTCTGCTCCATTCCTGCCCTGCTTATATTACTTATTATTAAATTTAAAATATTACATATAATTTATTATTTGCAAGAAGGTGCATGCTGCCTTCTCTCAAGGAAAAGGAGGACAATGAAGATTTTTTTCCAAGTCTCCAGGGCAATTTTTTCCAGGATACAAGGGTAAAAAAGACGACTTGTCCTGGAAAAAGTACACGTGGACATTCTTCTTGCACCCTGTTGCTAGAAGGTGCTAGAAGAAATGGCAGCTATAGCAAACTGCCTTGTACAGGGAACAAGGTTACTTATGTAAATGTTTTATAATCAGGTGGATAGCAACCTAATCACAAATGCTAGTTCAAAAACAAGATAATACTTTGTACAAGATAATACATTGACCAGCAAGATACTGACTTCCATAAACTAAGAAGAACTCGATTACCATTTGTAGATGAAAATGAATAGCACTGCTCTTTTGCCCAATTCAGGTTTCTGTGCAACTTGAATGCTGGCATAATTTTAATTTAGAGCAACAGAAGTGAGGGTACTGTAATCCATACTCTCTGCTTTGTATTTCCCCAACAATTTTGTGAAAACTTGATGCAAACTCATATTGTAACTTCGATTTATGCTAGAGTTACCATTTTGGAAAAAACTTCCAGGATAAGAAGGAATCAGCTACTTGGATATATATGATAGTATAGTTGATAGCAACTTCCTGCACTTGGATATACAGTGGCGCCTCACATAAAGAACACCTCACGTAAAGCATGTTTCATGTAACAAACAAAAATTTATCTAGGATTTTGCGTCACGTATTTTGCTTCATATAAAGAACATATTTGTTGGCAGTTGGGACAGATGCGCTGGCCAGCAGCCTGTTTAAAAAGCGTCAGGGCTGCCTAGCACACCTGCCCATAGTGAAAGCAACACTTCCATGCTGTTCCTCCTGTGGCCGGGTGTCCGCTGGGCAGAGGGAGAGAAGAGCAGTGCAGAAGAGGGAAGCAGCTCAGGGCTAGCCAGAAGGGAGCAGGGGAGAGAGGCTCAGGATGGAGAGAAGGAGAAAGTGGGGAGACACTTGGAAGGTGTCTTGGATTGCAGCCTCCTAACCATGTCTACCCAGAAGTAAGCCCCATTGTGTTAAATGGGTCTTACTCCCAGGAAAGTGTCTTTAGGAATGCAGCCTAAGTAGACTTCATAAGATCATGCACATTGAATGCATGTTTTGAATTCAATTCCAGTGTTTTGTCATCATTTTTACATCCAGTTCATATTTTTATATGAATATTTTTGGGGTTGTGGAACCAATCATCTGAGTTTCCATTATTTCCTATGGGAAAATCCACTTCACATAAAGAACGTTTCACGTAAGAAACATGCCTCACGTAAATTTGTTACGTGAGGCATCACGGTATATAATAGTAGAAAAACCTTCACAAATCAAATTTCTACCTGTCATGTTTAAAGTGGGCCAGAAATTGTGCCCAAATTGAAGGGAGCAAAACTAGTGTAGGGCAGTCACAGCATGTGCGCAGATCAAGCAAAATTTGGTTATCATAAAAGATAACCTTGCCTATCTTATATTTTTATTATTCCTTGAGAGCAACACCACGACAGCTGGGTGTGACATATGCTATTCCATCAATTAATTACTCCAAACAGCATTGATTTTTTATTAGCACATACTTCAAATAATGCCTCCTCTCCCCACCCTTTCCTCATTTCATCAGCTTTTGATTTGTGACCTATTCCGTTCCTGCCTGCCATGCATCGATCAGTCTCATTGCTAGTGGATTAAGCTACCAATATAGCACACTGCAAGTTTACAGGGAGCTGAGAGAGAAAAAGCCCTGCCCAGAACCGAATGGGAGAGTGACAACAGTACTACTGCAGCAGCAACCTGCAGAGTTCAACTAGCTAGCAGTTTGCAGCAGCAGCACCAGCAGCACCTCTTTTTGCTGTGCCTCTATCTTGAGGATAGGCTGGACTTAATTCCTTCAGCCACACTCCTTCTCCACTTGAGGAGGCAGCTACCCTGGATGATGGAGAGAGCTTGCATTGCTACCCAGCACTGAAGATCAGGAGCATTTTGGAGGGCTGGCAGCACAGTTGTGATTCCAAGGAAGAGATGAATTGAAGATTAAACATGTATGGGAATTATCCACACTTCATTAAGTTTCCCACAGGCTTTGGAAGTAAGTTTTTTTCAGTGCGGCTTCAGCTTCCCGGCTTTAGATCCCAAAAGCAATTCAACAGCCTAAGCGTGGAAACACGCAAAGGAAGAAGGTCTTGCTAGATCACTAGTGATGGAGATAAAGTTTCTGTTCCTTTTAATACTGGATGCTGCTTTCTTCCTAGGAAGAAATTCCAGAGAGCATTACGGTGGGGGTCTGATTTGTTTAAAGGTGGATGTGAGGCTTTGCTTTAGTACAGTATATTGTGTATATGCCAATAAAGGTTCTTGAAATTGAATTGTACAGTATATTGTGGATTAGTGAGTTTGTCTATTCAAGTAGTCAGTTCCGTACCGTAATGTTAAGATGTGGCAGTTCTCTGCTGAATAGTTTCTTGTTAGAAATAAATGAATGAAAGCATTTGTTGAGGGCTTTTCTCATCCAAAACTCTGGGAGTTAAGTGGACAACCTGTACTTCTACTAATATATCTCTTGAGACCATGAGTACTCATAGGGTTGTACAGAGGAACTCTTAAAAACTCTTTTGAAAACATGGAATGCATGCTGAATGGGAAGCATTTTGGCTGACTTGTGCACCTGATACACTAGCTTTCTATGTGCAGGGATTTATTTTGTTTTGTGTGGAGAAATATCATTATGAGAACAAGCCTCACCTTCGGCTGCAATTGGGACAACGTAGGTAGAGATGCACCATCATCAGAAGAACTAGGTTGGCAGTTTCAGGCAATTGAGAGAGCAAGTGAGTGAGCCTTCCATGAGTTTGTTTCAGATTTACTGAGGTGCTATATTTGTATGTGACCTACTTGCTCAGAAAGCATACACATGGTGCATGATGGTGTGTGTGTGTGTGTGTGTGTGAGAGAGAGAGAGAGAGAGAGAGAGAGAGAGAGAGAGAGAGAGATTGGATACTACAGTCCTGAGTTTACATATTTGAGGCTCAGAATTAAGACTGAAGGCTCCAGCCTTGAGACTGAAGTCTTAGCTAGACAATAAGAACCACAGAGTGGTCCTAATGTCGACTGTAAGGAGAGAGAGTAGTGATGTATAGTATAGTAGGGTGATGGTACATGTTGTGCTTTCCTAGTTTGTATGAGGAATAGGGGCAAAAAATATGGGGGAAGCAGCAGTTTTATGTCTCCCAGACCTTTTAGCTGAGCCCTCACTAGGTGGTTTTGGTTAGGTGGCTTTTGATCTTGGCCTTTGGCCTCCACCTAACTCGAGAATCCTCTTGATTTATCAAATGGTCACCTTGAGACCAGGATTGCGGAGCACTTTCTACCAAGAAGTGCTACAGAAAATAAGGGATTGGATTATTGGGTAAGTCACAACAGACACAATTATTGGAATCAGTTCAAGTGATAACGGGAGAGACAAAAAAGAGATTTTATTAGATGTTTTCCCATCTCTTTTGGCTAGAAATGGATCATATTCTTAGCACAGAGTAACAGATTAAACAAACAACAGGTATCAATTTAAGACCACTGTCTGTTCAGTGACTTCTTCCCCCAAAACATTGTAGCTTAATAAATTACTATGTCATGATGTTATGGAAAAATTAATAATTAATAAAGAATACTGTATTTACTAGACTATAAAACGCACCTTTTCAGTCAAATTTGGTCTCCAAAATCAGGGTGTGCATTACATTCAGTGTTTAATTAGACGTGAGTAAATGCAGTATTTTGATTAGAAGGTGTACATTAGATTTGATGGTGCATTAGATCATTAATTAGATGTGAGTAAATGCGGTGTTTTGATTAGAAGTATAAGGGTCACATTAGATTTGATGTTTAATTATGTCTGAGTAAATGCAGTGTTTTGATTGCAAGTATAGGGTGCGCATTAGATTTGATGGCGTATTAGATTTGATGTTTAATTATATGTGAGTAAATGCGGTGTTTTGATTGCAAGTATAGGGTGCGCATTAGATTTGATGGCACATTAGGTTTGATTAATTAGATGTGAGTAAATGCAGTGTTTTGATTACAAGTATAGGGTACGCATTAGATTTGATGGTGCATTAGATTCAAGTAAAGAAGGTGCTTATATGCCACTTTTCAACAAAAAAGTTCTCAATGCAGTTTACAGAAAGAGGTTGCAATCCAATACAACACTGTCACTGGGCTGACCCAACTGCAAGAATGGCCACCCTAGTTATGCTGGAAAAGGCATGGGGCAGCCTAAAGCAATATAGGCTGCCCCAAGACAGGTGGACCTGGGCTGTCCTAGATGGGGCAGCCTAGGCAGTTCAGGAGAGGCACGTTGAGGGCATGTTGAGCATTGCCTAGGGCACAGCAGTGACTCCAGGGCAGAAATGCCCTCTTCCAGCTCATAGGGCTCCATGATAAGGCAGAGTAAGAATGGCTGTGTTGACCAAAAATCTGAGTTCTTGACCAGCCTAGCTGCAACCGCTGCCTCTCAACTTCAGGATATGGCACAACTACGGCAGCCCACTAACCTGTGTAGACAGCAGGCCACTCCAAGAAGCCCCTCGTATTCACTGCAGACTGTATTGACATCTCATTAGGGACTCCTTATAAGGCAGGCACCACAGCTGTTCCTTGTTCAGTGTGATCGGAGTGTGTCTTCCCCAGGAGCAAGCCCTCCCCAGGTGTCACTGACTTGGTGCCTACTGAACTTGCTCTGGAGCAGGTAGGGCAGCCCAGGCTTCCTGACTCTCTGGATGCAGCATAACTTTCTGCTCTGGATTCAGAAGAGTTGGGGCAGCCCAGCTAGGGCAATCCTCACTGCCCTCACTCTGGATTGTGCCCTAAATCTCACTGAATGCAATGGGATTTACTTCTGTATTGACATAGACAGGATTGCACTCAGAATCAAATGACTAAATGGTTCTCCATCTCCAAAAAGCTTACAATCTTAAAAGATGCAGAACACTAGCAAACAGCACTAAAAAAACGACACTGCTGGTGGTAAGAAGTACTAACACTTTCGCGGCAAACTATAAGGAAAGTATCGTGAGAAAAGTGCCTTTTTGCCACTGACTATGCATTTCTATGACATGCAACTGAATTTCATTCTGCAAAACATTTCTTGGCATGAGAATTTGGTGTTCGGTGTTCAGGGAAGCCTCTCTTGTTGAATTCCTATTGGTTGCAAAGCCTTGAAAATAATAGGTGATCTCCCAGGAAAAAAAAGAGCTGGCAAAGAACTAGCGTGGAATTATTTCATTCTGGGTTAACCCACCACTCACGCCTTTGCAGCTGAAACTATGAGGTGCTTGACACTCAAAAGTTCAGGTCATGAGATCAGAATTTTGATATACTGTGAAGCTATAGTAGCTTTTAAATATAGGTTCAGAAGTTATATTGGCAGGAGGACAGAAATTAATCAGGAATTCAGGAATATGTTTCTGATCCCGATCTTCCACTGGCATCTTTGGAACAAGAGAAAGGGCACAGGACAAATGACTGAAAATAGTGTCTTATTTTTAATTCATTGGGTTGTTTTAAAAGCTAACTTTTCAAAACCTCTGAGAGTGGTTGGGGTAAACATTCAAATAAATATATAAAACACTACAAATTTGACCAGAGGTTGGTTTGTACTGAATGCTTCTGAAAACCTTTTGAATAGCGGGTCAGCTTGAATTTATCCAAGATGGTTGTATGTAACAATTTACGTAGGTTTTTGAAGCTGAAGCCTTTATGAACTATGATTTTTAAGGTACTGTACCTTTTCACTTTTGTGAGAGCTGTTCTAGGGAAAGGAATGAAAATACCTCTGTTTTACAGGATGGGAAGGAGGACCCTACATGAAAAATTTATTCCTGATTGTTTCCATAACTTTTGTCAAACTACTTTTCACATTTTTCCAAGAGCAAATACCAGTCTCTGGACACAATCCTGAGTAGCTACAGGGAGAACAATTTACTCTGGATTGCAATATGAATTTCCCATAGGTTTTCACTAGGTGGTGCCGTAACTACGGGTACATGTAATGTCTCTTATGTGCTCCCGTAGTTACTCTGGATTGTAGGGTCTGTCTCATCTCTCCATTCCCTTTATTCCTATCACTGGAAAGTCAGGGAAAAGCCCATGAATATTAGTGGGCTTGTCATCTGAACTAATACTCAGAGAATTTGAGTCTTGTGCTCAATGAAGGTTGCATACATTCATCATGGCTTCTACCATCTTCCTTTGAAGACATTAGGCCAGGTGCCATTACAATATCCTGTGGCAAGGAGTTCCACAGATTCATTCCACAAACCCCTTCAAGAACTTTCCTCACAAAAGGTAGGATTTCTTAACAGAGGTAGGATTTCTTACCAGCGAGGAAAAAAATGATCACCTTAATTAGGGGCACTTTATTAGGCTAGAATTTTGGTGATGTAGCTATAAATATATTTTTATTTTCTTAGTGTTATTCCTGCTCCTGGCAGGGTCCACTTTAGCAGGGGCCTGTTGTCAGGATGTCGCTTCCGGCAGCACCCGGATCTCGAACTGTCTGACCTGCCAATTCTTCAAATCAACAGGCACAGCGCCTTTAACCACAGAGCCACAAAGGGTCCCCTATAGCTATGAAAATATGTAGCTATCTGTAGCTAAAGGCAGGCATCTGTCAGTCTTGAAAGACTGTGGTATTGTGCTCGGCGCTGCATATGCTGCATGCGAAGCACGAAGGCCTGGGTTAGATTGATATGGAGGATATCCCAAGCAGCAAATCCCCCCTCTCCACACCACTGAAATAGTCCAATGGTACAGCAGAGCCAATACGATTGGTTCCAGCTGTGTTGCAGAGCTGGGCTAAGGACAGGAGCTCGTCCTGTCTTGTGGGGACCTGGGTCTCGAACCCTGGCCTGCTGGTTAACAGGCACAGTGTCTTAACCACATAAAACCTAAATCCTGGAGCAAATACCTTGCATTTAAGAGCTCTTTAAAATATGTTCTTTGAAAAGCACAGCCTCCTTTAACGTAGTTAAGAAAAAATACAGGTTGTTCAAAATATATCTGTTGGGTTCATAACTGAGACTCGACTTAGGGAACACATCTTGCCAATACTTAAAGGACATCGCAACACTTAAGGAAAAATACATTTTGAAATTGGTAAGGTGTGCTTTTACGGATTGTCTGGACACTGCAGTCAGCTGCCTACAAGTTGATCTCATAGATAAGTCAAGAATCATAGAATCATAGAGTTGGAAGGGACCTAGTAGGTCATCTAGTCCAACCCCCTGCCTGCAGCAGGAATTCCCCCTAGAGCATCTCCAACAGGTGCTCATCGAGCCTCTGCTTGAAGATCCCAGTGAGGGAGAGTCCACCACCTCCCTTGGCAATCTGTTCCACTGCCGAACCGCCCTCACCGTCAGGAATTTTTTCCGGATTTCCAGCCGGAATCTCCTTTCTTGCAGTTTGTACCCATTGGTTCTAGTTCTGCTTTCAGAAGCAGCTATGCACAAATTGGCCCCTTCCTCCATATGACAGCCCTTCAGGTATCTGAAGAGGGCAATCATGTCTCCCCTCAGCCTCCTCTTCTCCAGGCTGAACATCCCAAGTTCCCCCAACCTTTCCTCGTAGGGCTTCCCTTCCATCCCACTGATCATTCTTGTCGCTCTCCTCTGGACTTGCTCCAGTTTGGCTGCATCTTTCTTCAAGTGAGGTGCCCAGAACTGAACACAGTACTCAAGGTGAGGTCTGACCAATGCTGAATAAAGAGGATCTATAACTTCTCGTGACTTGGAAGCTACAGTCCTCTTAATGCAGCCTAAAATGGCATTTGCCTTCTTTGCAGACACATCACACTGCTGACTCATGTTCAGCTTGTGATCCACGGCGACTCAAAGATCCCGCTCACATGTTGTGCTGCCAAGCCAAGTATCCCCCATTTTATACCTGTGTTTTTCATTTTTATTGCCCAAAAATAACTTTACTCAATGAACCTTGCACTTCTCCCTGTTGAAGTTCATTCTATTTGTTACAGCCCAGGATTCCAGTTTATCCAGATCCTCCTGGAGGTTTCTCCTGTCTTCTGATGTGTTTGCTACTCCTCTCACCTTGGGGTCATCTGCAGATTTGATCAGGCTCCCCCTAACCCTTCCTCCAAGTCATTGATAAAAATGTTAAAGAGGACTGGGCCAAAGACAGAGCCCTGGGGGACCCCACTTGAAACCGACCTCCAGGTTGATGCAGACCCATTTACTAAAACCCTTTGAGTGCGGCCATCGAGCCAGTTGTGGATCCACCTAACGATTGCCTTGTCTAGCCCATATTTTTCCAACTTCCCAATTAAGATGTCATGTGGGACCTTGTCAAGTGCTTTGCTGAAGTCAAGATAAATGACATCCACAGCTTTGCCACTGTCCAGTAAGCTTGTAGCCTCATCAAAAAAGGAGATCAGATTTGTCTGGCAAGATTTATTCTTGGTAAATCCATGCTGGGTTGTTTTGATCACTGAGTACTTGTCTAGATGTGCACAAATTGTGTGTTTTATGATTTGCTCTAATATCTTGCCCGGGATTGAAGTCAAACTGACTGGTCTATAATTTCCCGGGTCTTCTTTTTTCCCCTTCTTAAAACTTGGGACTACATTTGCCCTCTTCCAGTCCAGTGGCACTTCTCCACTCCTCAAGGATTTCTCAAAGATGATTGACAGAGGCTCTGCAAGGACATCTGCCAGTTCCTTAAGAACTCAAGGATGCAGCTCATCCGGTCCAAATGACTTGAATTCATTTAGGCCAGTTAAGTGGTTTCGAACCAGTTCTCTGTCAATCTTAATCTGCTCTTCTGCACCATCCATGTTTTCATTACCTCTTAGGGGATGTAAACACATCCCCGAATCAGTCAATGATCCTGCACCCCCATTTGCACAGCCCTCCTTCTGTGAATAGACGGATGCAAAGTAGGAGTTGAGCAGCTCCGCCTTCTGCTGGTTTCCAGACACCTGTTGTCCATCCTTGTCCAAGAGCAGCCACCCCCCCCCCCTTGTCTCTCCTCCTGTTCCTTTGGGCATATCTAAAGAGATATGAGGAGAAAGAGGAGGCAAGAAAGAGGAGGCATAGAGCCAAAATAATTAATAATCAGTAATCAAATCCTTTTAAGGTGCCTGGTATATTAAGCCAGTTAATATTAGTGGGCTTGTCACCTGAACTAATGCTCAGAGAACTTGAGTCTTGTGCTCATGTACAAGTACAGTCAATGGTTATTTTTTTTCAATAGCTATGGCTGCAAACCATCCTGGCAGCCTTGATAACCTTCTGAACATTTGCAAAAAGGAAGAAGGGTGCAGAACCGTTGGGTATGATCTTGCCAAAGAGAAGTAGGCTTTCTTGATTCAAATGGAAGTGTTGAGCCCTGGCTTTTTCACTTTGGCTGTTTGGCTGCAGCTTTGAAGCCTTTTTGCCAGGGAAATTAATAGCCCTCTGCAGTGTCCTCTTGCTGCCTGAACAGCCCTGACCCTAATGATCTCTGCAGTGTCCTCTTGCTGCCTGAACAGCCCTGACCCCTGAGTGGCCCACATATAAGGAGACGAGATGATTTACACTTGATTTATTATAAATCAATTATTATACACTTGATTTATTATATGATTTATCATAAATTTTTGGTCTCATGGGAAAGTCAGTCTTTAGGCCAGTGATCAGTTCAAGATAGTTCAGAACATTGTACTGTTGGGTCCTGGTGAAGTCTCATTGCTCCTCTTCAAACGCAAGATGGGAAGAGAAAACCATCTTAATTCACTGGGATATATTTTCTTCTCCTTTTTTTGGTACTGATGCAGAGATGGTAAGCGGATTCACCTGTCATGTTGTATTACCTAAATGACAGGTGGTGGAACTGTGGCGGCCCATATTTAAATGTCATGTGTACTAGAGTCTTCCGGAATGACTAGCGCTCAGTCCCTTTGGGCGGCTGCTGCAGCTGCTGCAGAGGAGAGTCTGTTTTTACTTCCAGAATGACGTAACCATCTGCAGCACAAACCTTCTAAGAGTCTTCTGATTTTTCTCTTTCATCATTATGACTGGTTATTTCAGTTTACAGAGGGAAGGCAGGTTAGAATTGTTCTGTTCTTTACATAGCACAAGAAAGAGTATAGCATGAGGAGCACTAATGCTAGCATTGTGTGCTGGAGACCCTGCAGTGAATTTCCAATGGACACCTGCCCACCTCTGATATTGCATTGGGTCCCATAACTGTGGCTTCATATTTTAGTCTGGCAGTGGGGAAAATCTGCTGGGCATGGATCCTGGGCCAGTGCCTGACTTCTCTGGACTTAAAAAGGCTCAAACTTCACATTTCATCATTTATCCCTTGTTAACCCTTTGTGCAACAAGAAAAACCATATTTTTCAAGTTGTTGCTTGGGGAACTGCCATTAATGCCAATGTGGAGTACTATTGTGTCAATCTCATTCTCATCCCTACTTAGAAAAGGTGTCTCCAGCCTTGGCCCAATGCTCAGATGTGGCCCACAGCCAGCTTCTGGTTCCCTAAGAGCAGTGGTTCTCAAACTTCCTAATGCCTTGACCCCTTAATACAGTTCCTCATGTTGTGGGGACCCCCAAACATAAAATTAGTTTTAGTTGCTACTTCATAACTGTAATTTTGCTACTGTTATGAATAGTAATGCAAATATCTGATATGCAGGATGTATTTTCATTGTTACAAATTGAACATGATTAAAGCATAGTGATTAATCATAAAAACAATACGTAATGAAAGACAGACAGACAGACAGACAGTCAGTCAGTCAGACAGACAGACAGACAGACAGATAGATAGATAGATAGATAGATAGATAGATAGATAGATAGATAGATAGATAGATAGATAGATAGATAGATAGATAGATAGATAGATAGATGTGGCATAGCTAAGAGGGGGTGACTGGGAAGGAAGGAAGGAAGGAAGGAAGGAAGAAAGAAAGAAAGAAAGAAAGAAAAAAAGAAAGAAAGAAAGAAAGAAAGAAAGAAAGAGGGAGGGAGGGAGGGAGGAATGGGAAGGTAAGTACCTGGGTGAGAGGAGGCCTCCATAGGATTGGGATCTCAGGCAGCAGAGCCAGCCACTGTTTCCTGGGAGTAAGTCCCAGTCACTATCATGGGACTGACTTCTGAGTAGACATGCATAGAACTGGGCTCTAAGGCTGCAATCCTCCCCGCCCCCAAGGCTTCACATCGTCTCACAGCTGCTCAGAGGCTCCTTCTGAGCTGCTTCTTCCAGCCGCAGCAGCTCCAGCGTTTCTGCCAGGTCTTCCAACTTGGCCCCCTGCACCAGGAGTCTTTAGGCAACCCCCAGGAAAGCTCCAGGCGACTCCCAAAGGGGTCCCGACCCCCACTTTGAGAAACACTGCCTAAGAGTCTCTAGCCCAGTTGACCAAACATTAAAGTGTGTACCATAAAGGAATGTGCTGTGTGTTGGTGCTTGCAGAAATCCTGGAAATTTAAGCCCATTTAGGGCACAATCCAAAGTAACTACGGGAGCATGTAAGAAACATTACGTGCACTCGTAGTTACTGCACCACCTAATTAAAACCTATGGGAAATTCATATTGCAATCCAGAGCAACTTGTTCTTACTCTGGAGCAAGGACTCCCCATAGTTACTCTGGATTTCATCCTCAAGTCATTAATCTTAGTTTGATCTCTAATGTATTTAGAATCCTATGCATGTCTGCTCAGAAATCCCATTGTGCTCAATAGTATTTACTCCCAGGAAAGTGTGGTTAGGACAGCAGCCTAAATTTTATATTTTAAGTTTCTTTGTTGGCCCTTGACACTGTGCCAGACATTTGATGTGGCTCTTTGGCCAAAAAGTTTAGAAACTCCTTAAGTAGGGAAAGTTTATAGTTTCGAGAGGAGACTCGACCCTCAGTTGAATTTTTAAGATAATGCTCTTCAAATATTTGAAGAACTATCATACGGAAAAAGGAGCAGTTTTGTTATCTGTTGAAAGTTGGAAGCTCTGCAGCATTTGTAGTGACACGGTGTATTCAGCATTCCTAGCCCAGCACAAATATCTCTGAAGAGCCAGACAGTTGACTGGCCTGCATGTGTATTGGCCGTTGGCAAATGCAGTTCACACTCAAGATGGTTTGCTGCTTGCAACGGATCATCAGATGATGCTCCTTCTTTCCCATCCCTTTTTCCCTGCTGAAATCAAGCCTTTCACTCCTTCCATTTCTCAACTCTCCCCCGTGTCCTAATGAAAAAGGAAGGAAAAGCAATGTGGAGCCCATTTTGCTATACTTTCTTGGCGTGGGAAGGGTGCTGGGTGGGCTGTTGTGCCACCCCTAAGAACTGGGCCACAGTCTTCCACCTAAAGTTGCCTACTTCACTCTGCTTTTATGATAATGCCAGCCCTGGGTATGTGTAGTTCTTTGGCATACTAATGAAGTACTGGTGTTTTAGCACTGGGATCCACTTTTTTAAATCACACTTTTGGGGGGACCCACCTAGCTTTAGGAGACTATTAGTTAGATTGTGGCCCACTGGTGGGTTGTGACCAGCGGTGGGATTCAAATAAATTAACAACAGGTTCAATGTCCCATTAGTAACTGGTTCTTAGAACCAGGCGCTCATTAGCAAAGGGTTCTATAGAACCTGTGAGAACCCCCTGAAGTCCACCACTGGTTGTGACCCACAGTTTGGGAAACACTGATGTATGTTTGGTGCATAAGTACAGTTGCTCAGTAGAAAGGTCAAGAGTTGTTTCCTCCGCTGCAAAGTCTGCGTTTGCAAGTGAGGCTGTGTCTTCTCTCCTTCAATAGTTATTTACTGCAAAAATGGTTCTTGTGACAGTGTTTGTTATTTTACCTGAAGTAACAGTCAAACCTGATTCTGAAGGAAGATGAACATTAAAAGATAAGAAAAGGTCAGCATCCTGAATAACGTTAAAGACGTTTGTCAGAGACAAAGGAGTCTGGATTCTCCTGTGATCAATCCATTTGAGGTTTAATTCTGTGCATGGAATAGAAAAGGTCCTTGTCTCATCTCGTCTCTTTCTCTCTCTCTCTCTCTCTCTGGCTCTGCTTTCCCAGTAGGCATGCACAGCAAAAGAATCGAACCACAATGGCCTTTCAAACAGCCTTATTTTGGGTTGGTACGGTATATGAAACATGAATGCCACAGTAAGGCTGTTCAGTGGCGTTCCAGTAAGGGGCACATCACTACATTATACAAGGCGCCTCAACACACCTTGTAATATCTCCACATTTCTCTTGTCGTTCGGCATGGTTGCAACAAGCAAGGAGGAGGGACTGCTTAGATGGTGCACTGATGCTCCTGCAAAACGTAGCATTTTGCACCGGGCATGCCATGAGGCTGCTATCATTTGCTCTCTCTCTCTCTGGAATCTTTGTGTGAATCTTTGTCGGTGTGAATCAGTGTAAAACCGCCATGCTGTGTAGACTGGGTGACATTTACCATATTAGACTCTCTCCATATGTGCGTCATTCAAACAGGATTGCAACCTCTGAAGCCATTCTTCTCTCCCCCCTCCCCACATATAAAGGTTGCACACTTACATGGAAATAAGCCCCATGAACATAGTAGGACTTGCTTCTGAGAAAACATGCACAGTATTACGCAGTAGGCTGCAATCCTAAACATTCTTACAGGGTAGCAAATCCTTTTGAATGTTACAGGACTTCTCAGTAAACATCCCTACGATTGCACTATCAGTGTTATATTTTTATTTAAAGCTGGGTCGCTTGCAGAATGGTCAGTTTTTACAAATAGGAAGTGACTTGTTAAATCTCCTTACCCAGTGAGATTTATTACTGTTCTTACATTGTTTACATTAGATTTATTACTGTACTTACTTTAAAAAAATAAATCCAAAGGATGCCAGGCTTAACTGAGGACTTCTTCCTCTGTTTTCTTTTTGTTCATTTGAGACTTTGGGTGCAATCCTAACCTAGGCTAGCACAACTCACTGGTCTTCCCATTCCTGTGATGATGTAGGGAGGCAAGTGAATGTCCCAAAAGTTGGGACAGTGCAGCTTCAATGTGTTTTACGTTCATTTGGGGTGTGAGAGACAGCAGCAACTTATGCATTTTTTTCAGCATTTTTTTCAGTTATCTTAGTTTTATTTAGAATTGAAATATTTTCTCTCTCATCTTTAAAACTGTATTAAGGACCTTAATGCACAGGTTTCTTGTGTCTTGTCTTATGGAAAGGAAATAATACCCAGTAGATTATTCAAGGAAGTGGGGTGTGTATAGTGGGGGGGATTGTGTTGGTGTGTTTTTCCCCTGGTTTGTCACTCTCCCTTTATTCAAGATCTCCTTTCTTTTCAGATTCTCCAGTTCATTCCAATTCCGCACCTGCAAATTTGGCACCAGTCCCTCCTTCAGGGAACTCCATAGATGGTCAACCCAACTACCTTGAGGCTCCCCTTGGTGCTTCAAGGATTCTGTCCTCGATGAACTCAGGAGGGCCTTCTAATACCCTGAACTCTCCATACAGAGTAATCGCATCCTCCATTGGATCCCATTCCAATCCCTTGTCCTCTCCACCAGGCATGAATTTTGCTGCACATACAAGTCCACAGGTAGGTGCCAACTTCTATCTGTGTTTCAAATAAAGCAGTTGACTTTCTGGTTCTGGTTCAGATATGAAGAGCCTTACTACTTTGCTCTACAGGTGATAATAATGTGAAGTCCTTTATTTTGGAAATAAAGCAATAACAGCTAAAGAGGCTTTTTTGATATCTATACTAGAACACAATTTCTGTTTTCTAGTTATGTTCCCCATTTTCAATGAGGATTTTCTTCCATAGGAATGGGAGATGCTGTAAACTATTAAAACTGCCAATTGGGAATAAATCAGATTTTGATTTGTGAAGTGCAGTGGTGGTATAAGCCATAAGATCCAAAGTCCTTGTTCTGATCTCACACCATTCATGTCTTTAATACTGGTAATTGGTCTTCATGGGTAGCTGCTATTGGAATTTTCATGATGATCAGGGCCAGCCTCAGGATTGACAGGGCTTAATGCAGGGTGCTAATGTGGGTTCCCCGCTCACTAGGCAGCCACTGCAACAGCAGCCATGCTAAGCTAGTGGTGCTGCATGAAAGCATGGCACCTGGAAAGAGTTGTCGGTGACATAATGTCACCAACCACTACTTCTTGGAAGCTCATTTCAGGCCAAATAGTCACAGGAGTTGGCAAGACCACACTCTGCTCACTGCACTGCCCTCCCAGACTGCCAGATGCTGGCTGCATCCATTTGTCACCCTCATGCAGGATCCCTCCCCATAGAGCCTAGTGTCATAAGATAGGCCACATTGCCTGGTGATAATGATAATGATAGCACAAGCTACCCTACAAATTTGTTGTAAGGATTAATGGATGTGAATATTTTGAGCTGTTCCAAACAGCTATGTAAATGCTAAATCATTACTTGTGGCCATTAGACAGTCTGGTGTCTAATGGTGTGGCCAGTCTGGATGGTGTGGTCATTAGACAGTCTTCTGGCTAATTTGTGAGTTAATAACTTGTGAGTTAATGAAAAAGGATCCAATGATACCAATTATATAGCATTACTGCTAAAAGTGGCATGTGCTGGGGAATGCATGTGAGCTGTGCCACCTTGTGAGCTGTGCCACCTAGTGTATATACTGTATATACACTGATTTTGGCCTCTACAAATGGCCTATGGTTCAAGATGGTGCCAGGTTAAGAGCTTGTGGGTTGCTCTCTTCTACTTTGACTGGGCTTTATTTTCTTGTCTATTTGTTGTATAGTAATGGTTGCAGCTCTTTGTCTCAGGAAAGTTCTTGATAACATTCAGTTTGCAGTGTGTGGACTTTAATCCAGTGATGGGATTCAAATAAATTAACAACAGGTTCTATGTCCTAAAAACCTAAATTAACAACAGGTTCTATGTCCCATTAGTAACCGGTCCTCAGAACCAGGCGCTCATTAGCAAAGGGTTCTATAGAACCCCCTGAAGACCACCATTGCTGTAATCCCTCAGCTTTGCTAACAATAAAGGCCAAGAGAGATTTCCCTTAATCAAGGATTGAAATCCACATCAAGATTTTGGAGAGGTCCTCATGGACCCATTCATGAAGTTGACTGAGAAAATGGCTTCAGAAGATTCTTCTCAGTCTGTCCACTCTCTTCTATTCCTCTAATACCTGGACTCCAAAAGCAGATGTTGAGAAGAAGTGAAGAGGAAAGTGGTGGGCCAGAGTATTTATGCACCAGTCCATCATTCTTCTCCACAGTATCCCATCCCTTTTTCTTTGCCAATCCAGAGAGTGGGAGCATCAGTGGCTGGAGCATCCTCAAATATGGGAGGGTCAGCATTGAACATCTGGCCTCAAGTTATAGGAGTTCCTGGATCGGCCATCTATGAACCTCTTCTTGACAGCCTCATTCTCTTGATCCTAGCTTTTTCTAATTGTTCTGTAAGAGAGAGCAGATGTGGGAACTATGGTGCTCTTTCACAAGTAGCTTTTCTAGGGTGTGCATAGGGGAGGTATGGAAGTCTTCAGTTAACCTCTCAGTTTTCCCCTTCCAGAGTGCTGTTTGGGTTTTCTGGGAAGCCTCAGTGATTTGTTCTTCCACTGTTCCCATCACGATGTGCAGTATTCTGTCCATGCTCCACAGCTGGACTAGGATTTGATCCTAGGGAATTCACAAAAAGAAAAATTAAACCACTGAGGTAGGAAAAGGAGACTCAGGAGTGATTTTAGATCAGTACTTGCGCTACTGGAATTTCTGGATTGAGTGACATTTTGCTTGCCCCTGTAGGCTCAGGTCTATGTTGTTGGCTATTAGAAGTGCTCAGTGACAAAAGTCAAGAGTCCTTACCTGGCCTTGTGACTCCAAAGCACAGGTATGTGCTTATCCAGTCTCCACTTACTATCTCAAACGCAACTGCTTTTTTGCATTGATAGAATTATTCTTCTGGTTGCACAGAATTTGTAGGGCATTTTGTCTCCAAATAATACTCTTGCTAACGGCAGCATTGTTTGATTGTGATACCAAATCTTTGGTAAAAGATTTTTGTGCACCCCTTTCCCTACCCAAAACCATCCTCCACCACAACATTCGGATTTTGCTGGTCCAGTCTGAGGAGGCATCACGCAATGGCCTGGTAGCCGTTCCAAGCTGTCGTGTTGAGCAGCTCCACAAAGTGCGCTTCATTTGCTTTCCTGTTAATGGGATGAGGCAGCTGGTCCCTGGGGATTAGCAAGCAGTCAGCTAATGGATTTGGGTTCAAGCAGCTGTCCCAAATATCATACATCATTGAACTTAACGTGCAGGAACCAAACTCCAAAGACATTTAAAGAGACAACAATTTCTGCTACCCCAAACTTCGTAAGTGCAGACAAGAAAGGTGTATGAGTAGCGGGAGGTTGGGTTTGTTTAGTGCTTGTTTTTTGAACTCCTCTTTTTTCATAATGGTAGATTTTTTCCCCCAGAAACTGCAAGCAGGAGGCCACAACCCAAACCCACACATAAGTTATGAGATAGCAGTGGGTCTGTACTGAGTGAGTGGCCATAGGTTTCCCTACTGTTGTAAGACAGTTCAAGCTTATGGTACTTATTCATTGGTGGAACTAGCCATCTGCCTAGGCTAGAGCTAGCAGCTGCCTCATGTTTTAGGAGTTGCAGATGGACTGAAAGATTTTCAGGCCCCAGAATAGCTTTACCTGCCTTATTCAGGTTGATACCTGTCTTGGCTAAATCCTGACTGGCCTAAACAACACATTCTCATTGCAATAAACTCTCCTTGCATTTAGTGGGTACCCTCGTTTGACTTCTTTTTTGTTCGTTATTCTAGCATTCTAGTTATTCTAGTATTCTGTGGGGGCGCTCAATATATACTAACACCCTGCCTGAGTGTTTGCAGGCAGAATCAGAACAAGCATGAATGTGCCTGCAAAAATCCTGTGAGCAATGTGGCCACTCAAAAAACTCTTGTTATCATTTGAACCTTTGCCAGCAGCTAAGGATGGAAAAGGCTTGATCTTTGTAGTTGCATTCAGATGTTTACAACTGATGGAACTGATGATGCACAGAGGCTTGTGTTCTTACAGACATTTGCTTTGTACAGAAACCAGACTAGATTTTGAATCCCAAAATGGGATTGCCTTTTCCAACCCTAAAGCATGTTCATCTTGTGCAGTGATGCAAATTAATCTGGCCTTCTTAATTCAAAAGTTTTCTTAGTATGGGTAAGGATACCCTGTTGTTCTTTCTTATTTTTTGCCCCCTTTTCGGTACTTCAAGACATTTTTAACTCCCTAGACGCTCTTGTGCTGGTTTAGCCCTCTAAAAATCTATTGGCAAGCAGTTGTGGCATCACTAGGAATGCGTGTACCACCCTGGGTGACCATCACATTTGGTGACTACAAACCTCTTAAGTTCACAAATTACCTATTATGTGTTAGTTTTGGGACTTTCTAGATGGGGGACGCAAACAGCCTGAAAGTACAACCCTGTGTCTTTCTATTCAGAAACAAGATCCATTGTGTTCAGTGGGGCTTATTTCCAGCAACGTATATATAGGATTACAACCTTTGTTCCTCTCCGACATTAGAATAATGAACTCCCCCCTCTGTTTCTAGTAATTATTTGTGTGCCTTCTTTCATGCTTTTCTATGCATTTTACTCAAGGACCATCGACAGCAAACTGGTCATAATATTCTGCACTACATGTGAATTGTCACCTGGCAAAAAGAAAGATGCTTATGCTAGTGGTATTCTGTGTACATAGATAAGAAGTCACACTTTAAGATCAAGCAGGGGAGAATACAGGGATGGAACTCAAGTTAAGTGACTTGATTCAGTGGTGAATAAATGCTGTTTTTGCTGATTCATGTGGACTGAAATCATATTTATCAAAGACTCAGGTGAACACTTGAATCTGGGGCTACCGGCTTAAAAAATACAATGGATTTAAATGATCCAGTCACCCAGACATTTCTTGGGAGTGCTGGTTGCATACTCTGACATTGTAGGGCTGGGGCAGCAGAAAGCAGCACCTGACCTTTGAGCTCTGTCTTAAAGACTGGAATACAGTTGCAACACCAACCCAAAGTCATCTCATCTCATCACTGTCTCTCTCTTTTAGCTCAGTGTCATGAACAGTATCAGCAGCTCTGAAGATGTTAAGCCACTACCAGGGCTTCAAGGTATGGGTGGCTTGAATTATGCATCCACAAGCCCCGGATCGCTGACCAAACACATCTGTGCAATCTGTGGGGACAGGTCATCAGGTACAAAACTCACTTTTTTACTACTGCTGGTTTATTTGGTTATTTCAGGGGATTTCTAGCCTTGCTTTCTGCCATAAAAGAGAATACTCCAGGTGATTTTCAAACAAGAAAGGCAATATTTTACCAAAGCAAATAACACAATATCAGTATCAGACAAAACAGTTATAAAAAGCAGCAATTAAAAAATTCAGAGCACAAGCAGAATAAAACTGAATGAACATCTACAAATGTACAAACATGCTAGAACAACATTTTTTAAAAAAGAAAGTTAGCAGAGAAATTGATTGCAATCCTAACCACACTTTCCAGGGAGTAAGTACTATTGAACATAGTGGGACTAACTTCTGAGGACACATGCTTAGGATTGCACTGATTGTCAAGAAGGTGTGCCTAGGCAAAGAATACTCTCGCCCCGTTGAAATAAATGGGAACTACATGACAGGGCTGTTGTTTAATTCTAGTTCATTGCAGTCAGGGCTTTCACAGGTTAAAAGATAAACACTAACAATTCACTATTGGTGACAACAACCTCTGAGCAGTTTTGCAGTAAAAACCAAAAACCATTCTTGTCTTAATCTGGAACAAGGGCTTATCAAAATGAAAGGCTACCGCCTTGATTTCCCCTCCCCTGATGCCTCTTGAACCCGTTTTCCTAATAGACTTGCATTGATATGTGTCGCCATCTTGCTGCTAGGGAAGCACTATGGGGTGTACAGCTGTGAAGGCTGCAAGGGCTTCTTCAAGCGGACCATAAGGAAGGACCTCATCTATACATGCCGCGATAACAAAGACTGCCTGATTGACAAGCGTCAGCGAAATCGCTGCCAATACTGTCGCTATCAGAAATGCCTAGCAATGGGTATGAAGAGAGAAGGTATGTCTATGTAAAGAGGAGCAACTCTCTCCACTTTTGGTTGTGCTAGTTGTCAGACAGCAGCTCTGAACTCCCCCCCCTCCCAAATACTTCTGATCCAATGATGTGCTGGACAACTGATTCCCCTAGTAGCTGGAGGAATGGTTACTGACTGCAGTGTAGCCATACAGTTATTCTCGGGATTAGAAAACCCTGACATAGGGTGCAATCCAGAGTAACTACAGGGAGTCCTTGCTCCGGTGTAAGAACAATTTCCTCTGGATTGCAATATGAATTTCCCATAGGTTTTCACTAGGTGGTGCAGTAACTACAGGTGCATGTAATGTCTCTTACGTGCTCCTGTATTTACTGTGGATTGTAGGGATAAACTGTCACCCTTCTCCATATTTTCAACATAATTGAACTTTGCCTGTTTTACTTCCAGCAGCTACTGTTAGCAGAATGGGGTTAAAAAAAAAGTTGTGAACCAAAATCTCAACCCAAGCATGACTCTTGGCTCTCACAAAATGCAGAGGGATTTCCCTGAACTTCACCAAAGTTTTAGTGGATTTTACTTTCATTTTCAAAAAAGCTGTTCTGCTTCAGGACCCCAAAGAGGAACTGTGAGATTCAGGGGTGCTTAAGAGCCTTCCATCGTTCACCCTGTCATGATAACAGGATAAGCCCCCAACTTTACTTGTAAAATTTCATACATCAACCAGTGGGTCTTCAGTGGGGACTCTGATTTAGCAGTGAGGAGAGGAATCCACAAGCCCCTAATTTCTCTTCCTCGAAAATTCTATCTGTCTGTCTGTCTGTCTGTTGTGAGGGTCTGCAACATCTCTTAGTTATAAGAGAAATAGGGATCATATAACTTGTTTGGTGCAAGATTTAAGAAAATTTAATGGATGGGTTTTTGTGGCAGTTAAAATGTGTTTCTGGAAAATAGGAGCGGGTTCACCATCACATTGAATTCAAGATTATAGTCAGAGCTGGATGCACACTCGGATCCCTTAAGTCTTTCTTAATGCAAGTTCTTAGAACTCTGCAAAGTTCTAGGCTGCAAAGGGATGCTGGAAAGAGTGTAGGCAATGGTGGATGAAATATCTGAAACTGGGTAATAGAGGGAATCTGATTAAGATGTTTAGGAGTTCAGGTCTTTCATCCTATCCCTATTTCTTGGCTCCTCCCCAAGACTTGGTAATATGAATTATGTAGCAAAATTAGCACAGTGTTGTATTAGTACATTAACATAATGTTGTCCTATTTGCAAAATTTATCATGGATACTCTATAAGTCAGTCTGACAGAAAAGTTGAAGGCAGGTTGAGCCAAAAATCATGGACGTTTCAATTCTTTTCGTGTATGACAAATACATGGATTTATAGTACCTCAGATGTTAATGTCCAGTCAACCCAGCCATTCAAGGACAGAGTGGTCTATATTGAAAAAGTCAGAGAGTGGGCAAGTGTAATTTTCTTGATGCAATTTTCAATGATCCTTGGATATGTCAGGTATTAAACTGAGGAGGGTATCTGACTAATTTTTTTCTGATTTTACCTAAGACCAGATCCTGAAAAATACTATATAAATAATGGTTACCTTAGAACTAAACAATATCTAATTTATTGGAAGCTAGCAAAATATACCCGCAATGCAGGAGTAACATTTCAAGAATATTTGTGTGCCTGGGCACACCCTTAAACCTTCACGTAACAAGCATGCCTCCGGAACAAATTAAACTTGTTACGTGAGGCACCTCTGTATAATTAAAATGTGTTGAAAGAGTGGAACCATCAGAAAGCAAACGGTCAGAAAGTGGGGGATGCTTGTATTGGAGGATAAGGTGGGGACTTGATGGAAAATAGCAGTGGGGTGGGTGCTTCTAAGCAAAATTTGAGCCTAGAAGATGAAAGCAAGAGGATGTGAGGGAGCACCAAGAATGTAATATATGAGAGGTATGGGGGAAAAACATGGCACCTGTTTTTATACTTCAGCAGTTCAAGAGGAGAGGCAGAGGAGCAGAGACCGGAGCGAAAATGAAGCAGAATCTACCAGTAGCAGCAGCAATGGTGGCAGTGAAGACATGCCGGTCGAGAGGATTTTAGAAGCTGAAATGGCTGTTGAACCCAAAACAGAATCTTACAGTGATATGAGTGCTGATAATTCGGTAAGTGGCACCTGGAGACTCTTCCTCATGCTGTCCAGTTGTTCAGGGTACCTTAGCTTTGTTTAGTTGATTTTGATGGTACTTGCACCTGTCCTAAAAAGGTAATACATTTTGCCTCTCAATCAATTAACGATAAGTTTGGTTCTTAATCCTTTGAAAGAAGGGAGTTGATTTCCCTTTGGTAGAAATCTTTCCTTTGGCAGAGACCTGGCAATTGGTCTTGTAGGTGTGCCTTTTTGTCACACATTTGTGACATTCTGCTTTGGCGACAGGCCCACAGTAGTGCCTTAGGATCGGGCCCTTATTAATAAAATAATTAATAAAAATAATATTGATAAATAAAATGAATAAAAGAATTAATTAAGGTAAGCCCTTGTGTCTATCACAGAAAAGCTGCAGCAAGTGCTCTGAACCCTGTCAGGTTTCTCCTATATATATTTTATAAAGTAGATATTGATAGCGTGACTCCTCATTTTCTAGCACATTGATTTTCAACTTTTTTCAGCTTGTAGCACTCTAACACAGCACTGAAATTGTCAAGGGGCCCCCTCAGTTGTTTTACCATTGACGAGGCACACCATTCTTTTGGAAGGGGTCTCAAATCTTTCCATTGTCCTACTTACAAATGGTTCTTCCTGTGGCACACCTGAAGACCATCCATGGCACACCAGTGTGCCATGGTACACTGGTTGAAAATCACCATTCTAGTGGATTCCATACCTCCAATAGGGATTATCCCTCTAGACAAGAAATGGAGAAAAGATCTTCACTTAATTGGTTTGTTAAGTCAAGAGGGAGCATTCTAGGTGATCAGAAGGAGATTCTTAGATATATAATTCCAGGAGTTGCTGAATGATGTCTCAAAACATGTTCTCCAGGGCTTTTACACCTTCCAATTATGACAGGACAAATGGCTACCTTTTATTGCTATTCTTAAAAAACTGCAAGAATGCAGGATATACCTCTTAGCAAGGTGTAATGCCATGCCTGCCCTAATATCTCAGAGACTTAAGAGTCTATCATACTTTGGAAGGCATTGCCAGTATGGAAAGGGTGTGGAAACATCACCTATAGTTCTAGACTGTTCACTCTATGAGAAGATGCATATAAAGTTTCTAGGCTTGATCTGGGCAAACATGGAGGTTGGTCAGATTAGGAAAGGTCTGATTGTTCTTTCTGCAGATGCAGTTGCTGTAACAGTAGTCATTTTATGGGTCATCATCAAGAGTCAGGTTAATGAGCAATAATGATGCTGTAATCAGGGCACCTATGGATATTATGTAGTACAAGTGAAATGTGCCCACAACCTCCATTGCACAATGTCCCCCATGCGCATCGTCTCCCATATGCATCAACCCCAAATGCACAACATACTCCCATGCACATCAACCCTGAATGTGCACCATCCCTCTATGCACCTCAAGCTCCCATTGCGCATCATCTGCCCCATGTGCAACAAACCCCCATTTGCATCATTCCCCTATTGTGCAGCAAACCTTCTTGTGCATGACCCTTCCATATGCATCACCACCATGCGTATCCACCCCATGCGCACCAACCCCCCCACATGCAATACCCCCACTGTGCATCAACCCCATGTGCATCATCTCCCCAAGCGCAACACCACCTGCACAACATCCCTCCCCCAGTGTACCCTTCCTCCCAATGCATTATGCACCATATTGGCTGGATGCTGATCAGTCTTCCATGTTAAGTATAGGACAAAAACACGTTGCACCCTTTTCAACCCCTGAAGAGTTACATATCTCAACATCGGTTCTTGGTGGGTGTTCATATCACAGAAGGAACACCCTCTCCAAATTTCATGCTTCTAGGTCCAGAGGTTGGGACAGGGCAGTGATCAGTTCGGGATTCTTCAATGTAAAGGATAGGGAGGAAAATGCTTTGCACCCCTTTTCACCCCCTTCCAGTTGGAATTTCTGAAAACCGGTTCTTAGTGGGTGCTTCCATCACGGAAGGAACACCCTCACCAAATTTCACACTTCTAGGCCTGGCGGTTTTGACGGGGCACTGATGAGTCAGTGAGTTATATATATAGATTTACGTTATTAGGCCAATAAAGGCATATAGATTATATATATATATATATATATATATATATATATATATATATATATATATATATATATATATATATATATATATATATATATATATATACACACACACACGTTATTAGGCCAATAAAGGTTCCTTGTATCTCGTAGCCCTGTGGTAGAGCTTTGCATCTAAAAAATCCCAAGTTCAATCCTTGAAAAAATGTTATTAGAAAACAACTAAAAGCTGCAGTAAATAAATGATCTCTGATAGAAGTACTGGATCAAGCCAATCAAAGTAGACAGGGCTGGACTAAATGGTCTGACTCTGGTCAAGGCAACTTTGGGCACAATCCTATCCAACTTTCCAAAACTGATGCAGCATTATTTTGTAGGTTGTGCCCTACATC
The DNA here is from genome assembly GCA_030015325.1 of Cryptoblepharus egeriae. Taxonomy (NCBI): domain Eukaryota; kingdom Metazoa; phylum Chordata; class Lepidosauria; order Squamata; family Scincidae; genus Cryptoblepharus; species Cryptoblepharus egeriae. The sequence continues at coordinate 91,744,172 of JAREYC010000003.1, read as the reverse complement.
CTCCAGTGGAGAGGCCTCCTCAAGATAAGATAATGTTTTGTTCCCTTACCTCTGGGCTGCACTGTGACTTCCTCCGTTCTAGAAAAACTGGATAAGACTGACCCTTTGAGCACAATACTAACATGTCTACTCAAAAGTAATCCCCCTTGTGTTCAATGAATCTTACTCCCAGGAAAGTGTCCTTAGAATTGCAGCCCTACAGCACAATCCAGAGTAACTATGGAAGCTCTTACGTCAACGTAAGAAAAATTTGCTCTGGACTGCTTTATGAATTTCTCATAGGTTTCCCATAGGTGGCGCCATAACTACGTTGACGTAAATGTCTCTTATGTTGACGTAAGAGCTCCTGTAGTTGTAAGTCTGTTAAGTATTTTATCCAGGATCTTCAACCTAGCTTAGAAATTGAGAAGGAATAGGTTCAAAGTGAGGAGATGGTCTTCTGTTATACGTACTTTAAGTAAATGGATGAGTTTTCAAAAAGTTATGAAAAACCTCAATTTTGTGCAAGTGGGAAAAAGTTGGCATTTCTTCAATTCTTGAAATCTTGAAAACATTTTCAGATTGTCTCAGAAACTTTAAAATTAAATATTTTTAATGGCAAAATTCACACCCATGATTCATACCCATTTAAAATGTATCACTTTTTTCTGTATTTCAGCTTGCTGAGCCCAAAGGGGAAAATTCCCCTTTGAAAGAAGTTCCCAAACAACCACTGCTTTAATAAGCAGCATACTATGATTCTTTGAATTCTAGTATTCTATGGTGAATTCTTTGATACTATGATTTAATTGCCATATGAATAAATAAATAACCACTTCTTATTTTTCCCCTCGGTATGTAGGCACAGGGGATGGTTGGGTGTTATGTGGGATTTATGGTTGCTTCACAGTGGTCAGCAGTAAGGTCTAGCTAGTTGGTCAACATACCATGTGAACATGCTCTGGAATGTTCTGAAGTGTGCAGTGGAAATTCCTCACCAAATATCTTGATGTGAAAAGTATCGTTGAACAGATAAAGGTTTAATGTCATTGCTATAGATTTCCAAACGTTTTAATGAGAATTTTGTTTTCCTAATGTCTAGGAACAAAGTTTTGGAGAAAAGCAAGATGTTGGTTGTTGATTTCACTGATTTGAAAAACCTGTTCCTTCCTCAGACCAATGATCCTGTCACCAACATATGCCATGCAGCTGACAAGCAACTTTTTACACTGGTGGAGTGGGCCAAGCGGATCCCACACTTCTCGGACTTGACACTGGAAGACCAAGTTATTCTCCTCCGAGCTGGTATGGATCTTGAACTCTATCCCTTGCCATTGGCCAGTCAAGTATTTAAGGCCAGATTGAACTATTAGGAAAACAGAGGAATGAGATCAGAGCACATTCAGTTCCATATTTTGCTAGTCTACAATTTTAGGCTGGAGATGAGATGACTGTTATCTCATTTATTTAAGTTTCAGATGAGCCAAATTTGGTATTTTGCAAAAAACCCTTTCTCTTCTAATGAAACATCTGTCTCCATTTTGATATCCATACAGTACAGGATTGCAAAACGAAGCAAATGTTCACCCATTCAGAACCATGGGAGAAAACATTTCCCTTACTTTGATTTGGTTTCATGATGTCGTGTAGTTGTAGATGTAACAAAGCCAAATCAGAAGGAATTTCTGTACTCTTAAAAAATTCTTATTTAATCCCAAATTATACTGAATCTGTTTAAATATTGGAACTTAAAATTTGAACAGGGTGTTGAAAATCTTACTGAATTTTTTTTGGGTGTGAGGGGAAGGTTGAGGTTATTTACTTGATTACAATTATTTATTTGTTTTAATTTGCTTGATGATGTCACTTTCAGCCATGACATCACTTTTAGTGGATCCTGGACAGATTGTTTCTCTACAAAGTGGGTCCCAAGTTAGACGGTTTGAGAACCACTGCAAAAAGTTGTTGGAAAGATGGGACCCTTGAGGGGGGTGATATCACTAGTGAACAAAATGGCTAAGAGCACAATCTTAACCATACTCAAAAGTAAGGTCCATTGTTTTCAGTGGGACTTACTCCCAGGAAAGTGTCTTTAGGTTTGCAGCCTTAAAATCATGGTTTTTTGGAATAATCCCATCATGTTTGGTGTGTTTAATACTGTTTGATGTGTAATCTGCAGCAGAATGCAATGAAACAAACCATTTTGAAATATATTTATTCTATCAAGACGTATGGCCATAAAACAAACGGAGGTGGAGCAATGGCACATAACCACACCCACAATCCAGGTTGTTGCCCCACCCACTGCATAGGGGTGACGCGCTGGCCTCCCGCAGTGGGTGACACAAATCCGAGTGACGCCCCTTTCAAGTAGCATATAGAAATAACTAGCTTGAAGTTTTGATTTGTACTTGTAAAATAGTCTGTGTCATCCAAATGTTTGCAATGAGTCTAAGTATAAATTAATCCAGTACCACAAGCAGGACCGCTTTCAAGAGACATGGCCTTAAAGTGCTCCTGTGGCTAATATCAGCATCATGTACACCTTTTCTTTTAGGTTGGAATGAACTGCTGATTGCTTCTTTTTCCCATCGCTCTGTCTCCGTGCAGGATGGTATCCTGTTGGCTACCGGCTTACATGTGCACCGGAGCAGTGCGCATAGTGCTGGGGTGGGCTCCATTTTTGACAGGTAAACTTTGTTCACACTTTTCCTTAATAACTTCTGAGTTAGGTTTTGGGAAACAGAAAAGTCAAGCAAGGGAAATTCACCTTTTGGAAACCTGCTGGAGAGGAAAGGCAGTAGTGGAAAGCAGAAAACTATGGGTGGGGAAAGAACACTCTTTCTGTCTCACCTGTCTTATCTGTTCTCATTCCACCATCCCTGAGTTTTTAAAACTGGCATCAAATGCATACAACATGTAATTAGCTCTCAGCCATCACCCTAAATCAACACTAATACGTTCAGTGCAATACTGACTTTCAGAGTAGGGTTGTTATATATCCCCAGAAAGCCAGGACTGTCCTGGTTTTGGGGGATTGTGTTCACATACTGACAAGTTTGACAGGGGGTCCTGTCCCAGTTTTGGGAAGAGAATTATGACAACTCTGTTTTAGAGCCAAACTGCACATTGTTTTAATTTCGTGGTTTGGGCCTGATTTTTTTAAAAAAATTAATTAGCAGTTGTCACTAATTAGCATCTCTAATTAGATCTCTCTTCCTCATGGCCAGTATTCCCATTAGGGCAGAGGTCAGGGAACTTTTTTACTTTTTACCCCAAAATATATTTAGATATGCCGACGTTACCCCCTCCAAACATTGCATCCATCCCTTCCCTAGTGTCTATCCCTTGCTTCCCCTATGTTGTTCCATTACCCCCAGGAATTTCATTTTTACCCCATTTGGGGTAATTTACCCTTGTACCCTGACCATTGCTCTAGGGGCAATACTTCACTGCATGGACTCATTGCTTGCTGCATGGCAGCTCCTTGGAGTTGCTGGACACAAGGTGATGATGTCAGATGTTATTGCCAGACTTCCAGGAATGTCATCTCCAAGCTGCTCATAACTTGACTTTGGTGGACTTTGAGTTACATGGCCATGTAGCAGCACAGCTTAATGTTCATAGATACTATTTTTAAGGAGGCCCAAACTCCACATTGGCTTGGATGATGATTATTGATTATTGGTCCCAAATCCCACTCTTGTGTCCTGAATGCAGGGTTCTTACTGAATTGGTGTCAAAAATGAAAGACATGCAGATGGACAAGTCTGAGCTGGGCTGTTTACGAGCCATTGTCCTCTTTAATCCAGGTAAGCCTTGAGACTTATTAAGTAGGCATCTTCCATTAGTAACTCTTAAGAGTAGGGCCAGCCTACTCAGTGGGACAAATTTCCTGAGCCCTGATCAGCGATCACTGGCTATTCTGTTTTCCCTGCTTGCATCTGCCTGGACTTGCTGTCACAGCTATATTCAGCTATGGGCCAATCTTATCTAATCCTTTCCAGTGCCTTTGCAGCCCCAAGGTAATAAAACAAACATTTTCTTAAACCAGAAGTGTCCAAACTTTTTGGTAGGAAGGCTGCATCACCTCTCTGAAACCATGTCTGGGGCTGGAAAAATGATCTACATTTCAAATTTGAATAAATTTCTATAAATTCACATTAGGCCTATATCCTAAAGTCAAATTAAGCCCTTTGCTCCAGAGCAGATAAGGTGCTTTTCCATAAGATAACACTACAGGGTGACTTAACTGCGTGGACCCATAAAAAAAAAGCAGGCCTCCGTCAGTCTGTGCAGACTATGGTATCGTGCTCGGCGCTGCATACGCTGCATACGAAGCACGAAAGCCTGGGTTGGATTGTTATGGAGGATAGGCTGTTACCCAAGCAGCAAATCCCCCCTCTCCACACCACTGAATTAGTCCAATGGAAAGGCAGAGCCAATACGAATGGATCCAGGTGGTGTCGCAGAGCTGAGCTAAGAACAGGAGCTCACCCTGTCTTGTGCTGCTGACCCGGGTCTCGAACCCTGGCCTGCTGTTTAACAGGCACAGCGACTTAACCGCTTGCGCCACCCACAGCCCATAACTGGACCCATAACTGCTCTGGATTTTGCCCATATAAGAGTGTATTAGAGAGAGAGGATTACAAGGCTTGCTCAAGGAGTTTTGCCACAGGGCACATTGAGGTTCACCTAGGGAGACCATATGACCAGAAATTTCTAGATTTGTCCTCTTTTTTAGCCTCCTGTCTGGGTGTCCTCCAAAAGGGCTTCATTGTCCTCCATTGTCCTCCAAGCGGTTTGGCAGTGAAACAGATTGCCAAGGAAGGTGGTGGACGCTCCCTCACTGGGGGTCTTCAAGCAGAGGCTTGACAAGCACCTGTCGGGGATGATCTAGGGGGATTTCCTGCTGCGGGCAGGGGGTTGGACTGGATGACCTGCTAGTTCCCTTTCAACTCTAGGATTCTATGATTCATTTTGGCTTCATTTTGGAACTTTGCAGTGGTGTGCAGTACCCTATCGTGTCATATGTTGTTGGATTTGTATTGAAGAGCAGAATCCAATGCAAAAATAAGTTTCAAAATATCTCCTTCTTATCAAGTTACGGCAAAAAAACGAAAACTAAAAATATGCATTGAGCTCTATGTGAAACTGAAAGTGCCCAATATTGTGACTTTACTCGTGAGTAGGCAAACGTGCCTATTCCACCAGAAAGGCCAGGCTGAGAGGAATCCAAGACCTTGTCCTCCTCTTGAGATTTGGGTATCTGGTCACCCTGAGTTCTCCACGAGCGACATCTGACCCCTGGGCCGGGGTTCAAGAAGTTGGGCAATTTTGGGGAGGGTGGGCAAGTAGTTAGCCTTCTCTAGGGCATAAGATAGCTGGCAATATTAGAAAGGTGGAATATAAATGTGTAAAAAATGGAGAAAAGAAGAAGTAATTGACAGGATGACTGGTGTACATATGGGTGACTGGAGAAAAGAGGAGTTGAGTGAGATAGGTAGGAAGCTGACCATGTTAAGGGAGTGAAAAGAGGACTGCTTAAGCCACTCATTCCTATTGCCCAAAATTGTTCCAGCTACAGTTATATCATAATTTGTCTTAAAGACAGCTGTGTGTCCTTCTGTCTAGAGTCTCATTAATTGTTACTCTCCACCAGTAGTTCCCAAAATCCTACTTAGGTTTTGTGATTGTGGTGTGGGGCAGGGGAGACCCTAACACCACTGCAGCAATTGTGGCACTGCAGGAACCCAGGGGTTGTTCTGGCCTCTGGCAGGGTCCAGGCGGTTTGCAGCCCCCTTTGATCAGAAAACGGAAGTTGGTCGAATCACTCATAAGAGCACTGATGGCTGTGGGAAGGCTTTCAGAAGAGAATGTGAGCCTTCCAGAACCTGTCAGAGAACAGTGTGACTCCCTCACTGGCGCACGTAAAAGTCCCTGGGGCCCTGTGGCACCACAGTCAGTGTGGCACCATTGGGGCACTCATTCATGGGCCACATCTCCTAAGGATGGAATAGGTTATGAGCCACAAGATTGGGAACCACTGCTTTACAGCATTTCAGAGGTGGGCTTCATCAGGTTCTCATGTACTCTATAGAACATATGTTGTTATAGGACTTGTGTCTATAGGACATAGAACCTGTTGTTAAGTTATTTTAATCCCACCACTAATTACACTCCTTGACTTGCCAAACTGAGCATGGGGAGGAATGTTTGTGGTGAGATACTGCCCTCTACTGGCTATGTATATTATAGCACTGTTATCTTTTAGTTATCGTTTATTTTAGTAACCGTTACAGCATCATTATCTTTTCAAGATAAATTGAAATTCAATAAATAATGGCAGAGAACTGTGTCTTTTTCTTCTCCTCACACTGGACCGTCTATTCTCTCCCCATTAGATGCGAAGGGCCTGTCCAGTCCTGCAGAGGTGGAATCTCTACGTGAGAAAGTATATGCTGCTCTTGAGGCCTATACCAAACAGAAGTATCCTGAGCAACCTGGAAGGTAGAGTCAGCACATGACTTATACCAAGGCTTATGCTGGCCAAGTTTAGGATTGCAGCCTGAATTCCTTACCCTTGGCATTCAATCAAACAGTATGTATGTAAAACTCAGCGTGCAATCCTAACTAGTTTTCCAGCTCTGGAGTAAGGGCAATGAAACTCTGAGGTAAGAGAACAAACATTACCTTACCTAGGGGAGGCCTCTGTGATTGCCCCCCAAACTGCAGGATGGAGGATGACCATATGTTATAACCGAAAAAGAGGACAAGTCCCTCCAAAATGCCCATGAAAAATGTAGGGCATGACAATATAAAAACTAAAAACATTCATATATATTGCTTTCACTTGGTTAATTTAAACTCTGCATTACTCATTTGTAAATTTAAAACGATTATATGTAATTTATTACATATAATTTATGAATTACAAAAAAGGCTACATACTGCCTGCTCATAAGGAAATGGAAGACAAAGGAGATTTTTTTTCCAGGACACAAGATTAAAATCCAGGATGTGTCCTGGAAAAGGGGGCATATGGTCACTCTGGCTGGATGCAGCATATGTTCCATTGGCACAGTTATGCCAGCACCAGAAAATTGGTTAGGATTGTGCCCATAGTCTGAACTGCATTGGTAGGTGAAACTGAATACTTGCTGATACCTCTGTTTGGATGATGACATGTTCAGCCAGCAACACTGCTGTAAGTATTCATTCCTGGATGTGAACTATAACTTATCTGAAGTAATCAGCCTCTGGTGCAGTTGCTGACTTATGCTGGGCAACAAACATTACAATTCACGTAAATTCAGTGGTGGGCTTCAGGGGGTTCTGACAGGTTCCATAGAACCCTTTGCTAATGAGCACCTGGTTCTGAGAACAGGTTACTAATGGGACTGAGAACCTGTTGTTAATTTAGGTTATTAGGACATAGAACCTGTTGTTAATTTATTTGAATCCCACCACTGCGTAAACTGTACTGTTTTTGAGGAGAAAGTAACTGCAGGCTTTCTTCTAAATATCTGATTCTTCCTCCAGGAACATTAGCGGTTTATTCTAGGTGGATTAACAATCTGACTGAGATTAACAAAAGCAAACAGCATTTGGACTTGTATTAGAACAGGGCCAGAAGTTCATGTATGAATGTTGCCTCACTTCAGATCCAGTTGAGAGGTGGAACTTGGCACTCAGTAAGCCATATTTTGGTGGCCTCCCCAGTAGCCATTAACTGCAAGCTGACTGCATGTCTGGTTCCTACAGGTTTGCCAAGCTTCTCTTGAGACTGCCTGCGCTACGCTCCATTGGCCTGAAATGCTTGGAGCACCTCTTTTTTTTCAAGTTAATTGGAGACACCCCTATTGACACTTTCCTCATGGAGATGCTGGAGACACCACTGCAGATCACTTGACGCCGATGGGATGCCAAAGGGGTTGGAAAGGAGATGATCTGGTTGGAGAGGAGATCTGGAGCTGAAGATTTCTATTCAGGATGCTGTGGGTCTGCTTGTGCCCACTCCCATTCTCTTGCCCTTCACTGCGGGATGTTGTAAGAGGAAGTGGTGCCTTTGTGAATGTTTATCTTCCAAGAGGTGGAATTTTGTTCAGGTGCTGACTTGCTATTTTACCCCTACTGGGCAGCTAGATGGGACAGTATCAAATATTCTCACCTGTACAAATAATTGAAGTTAAATTATTTTTTCATGACCAATAAAATATGAAAAATAATATATAATGATTGGTGTGGACATCGCTGTTGTCACCCCAGGTTATCCTTACCATGGAAGTGGTGGTTGTGGAGAAAAGAAGCTCAACAGTGCTATATGGAATCTCTCTCTCTCTCTCTCTCTCTCTCTCTCTCTCTCTCTCTCTCTCTCTCTCTCTCTCTCTCTCTCTCTCTTTCTTTCTTTCTTTCTCCATCCAGCATGGGCATAAATACTTTTTTCATCTATGCCAGTGGGGTTCCACAGATTGCACTGGTCCCAGTCAGTAGCCATGGTATACTATTAATCCAAGGGGCACCTATGATAGGGCCCAAAACTGTTCTAGCAGATAAGTCTTAAATAATTTTTTATTTCTCTGAGGATTTCTATCCTGCCTTTCCATCCCTGCCATGGACTTCATAGTAGCTAACCTCACAACAAAGAGACAATGCAGGAAAATACAAACTGAAATATAACCAATGACAATTAAACTGAAACATCACCAATGTCAATTAAACAAATGCTTACTGTATCTGCTTGCAAACTAGTTATATCAATAATTACCAGGAAAATCCAATTCAAATGCTATTTGTAGATTCCAGATAAATGTGTCAAATATTGGTCTGTCCTATAAACTTGTTAAGTTGACATCTTTTATTTTCCCAGAAGACAATATTGTGGGATGGCAGGCACAAACCTTTCATATTTTTTTTTTTGGTATTCTTTATTCTTGCTAGTTTCTTTTTATTTTGCTATTTTCTATGCTATTTGCTATTCTCTTTTTTTTACAAATTCCATATTTTTGCAACATCACATGGAAACACTGAACATAAAGCCACCAAGCACTACTCATGGAAATCAGGCACATGTTCCAAAAAGGCATGCATAATTTGCTTCAATCTGATCAGCATCATAAGCACATCAAGAGGGCATGACCCTCACTGATTCACTGGTAAATCTGAAAGTGCAGGAGTTCATTGTGACACACCCCAGATCCTCATGGAAGCTCCCAATAGGACTATACAACAACAACAAAACAACTTTCAGTTTCTTCATCAGAACATTTTATTTGCCTGCCGTATTCTGACAGCCAATCCTGTCTTCTCCCCTCCATTCCTGGAGCAGCGATGCCAAAAATAGGTAGCCTGTATCAAGAGTGTGTATTGGGTAGGGGGGTCACATTGAGGGACTTCAACAGGGAAAAGGGATTTAAATCTCATTACCATTGCATGAACATCCCACCCTGCAATGGGACTACTTGAACTTGTGATAGCAGTTTCACTAGCACAACGTTTGAGAAGAGGAACATGTTTCTCTTATTTAATGAAAAATTTCTAACCTGAATAGCACTGAATCTAAATCTTTGGCAAAAGTAACTATAAACAGAGACGGAATCTAATTGGATGCCCAATGGGTACTGGTGGCACCTTTGCTTTGTCTTTCACTCCTGTACTGGAGATACTGGGAAAGGTAGGATGGCACCCATCACCCTATACTCGTAAAGAAAGAAGCTGCCATGAAAATGTCCCTTTATCAAATAAACAGAGAGCCCCTCAGAATTGGGGGAATCCCTTAAAACCAAATGATGAGATGTAAATGATGAGATGCTAAGATGTAGCAACCCATTACCTCCTGAGTAAATGGAAACCAGGCAGATAAAACAGTAAAAATACAATGAATTTATTAAAAGGCGGATGAATAAAAAAAATGCATGGGAAAAGGAAAGAGCATGGGGAAAACATGGGGAAAGGGCAAGATCCCAAGGGCAGATCACCACTGACCAGGAGATAAAAAAAAACAACAACAAAAGCAATGGTTGACACAGATGAAAATATAATCCCTTATGTGGCTAACTGGATATGATTCGTACCCTACTTGCTTATACTGTTTCAAGGTTATGGTCCAAGCAATCCTTCATACTGCAGGTGGGTGAGCATCTTGTATGAAAGGATTAGGTTCTTGTGGAAGGGGACTTAGGCAAATCATAAAGAATGTATATATATATATACCCTCACTGTGGATTTTAACTGCATTTCTCACGTGGTATGGGGGAAGTCACTTGGTGCGCAATCCTCACCAATTTAGGCCAGCACAACTCACCATCTCCCCGTTCCCATGGCTGGGACATGTCTGTGCACTGGCCTAACCCCCTCAGGAGTAGCGCAGAGCTGCCTTATGGCACTTTTGCTACATCCACAGGCCAACAAGGGTCTTGTGCCAGCCTAACTGGAAAATAGAATTGCAGCCGTGAGATCTTGAATTTCTGCCTAAGGGTTAAATAAGTTTCACAGACCAATTAAGTGGTTTAATGGCAAATGATGCATTTGTCAGTTGGGAAAGATGTTCAACAAGTGCTAGAAATGTGGTGAGATGTAGAGAAATAATCAGAAATATTCAGCCCAACAACAAAGTCCAATACATTCCTAGCTCCTGCCAGATTTTTGTTTAAAATGTAAACAATTTAAATTTAAAATGATAAATGATGCTGCTCTGAGGCAGCAGAAGAATCAGAAACCCAGCAGGATAGAAAAAAAATAAATAAATTGGGACTGAGCGGGCATGTTAAAATACATAACAAGTTAAACAACAGAGTGGTGGTTGCCTTCACTTGATTGTTGGACTGAAGATGAACACCAGATGTAAAATGTAACTGCCTCCACGATGTTGGCCAGATTTCAGATTTCTCAAGATGCCTTATTTTTCTGAGAATATCTACACTATGGACTTAAATGTACTACAGTTATTCTCTCTTCCTAAGAAAATCTGAAATCTGTAATTGAACAAGGGTTAGAACAAGGATTTTTCATCCTTTTTTGATCTTCACATTGAGAAGTTGCTAAAATTGTCAAGGCCAATTGACAAAGCACACCATTCTGTGGGGGGAGCACCTATCGCCCAGCGGCGCTACTAATAAATGTTATTAGTGGCCCCGCTAATAGGACCATCTCCCAGTGGTCCTACTATGTCACACAGAAGATCACCCAGATCTTCTGTAATGCCTATGATCTTTCTCATAGTGGATCGTTTCCTTCCTTCAGGGATTAGCAGGTGGAGGGGATGTGAATGGGAAAGATGTGGGCACTGTGGGCAGAATAGTGCTTGCTGCAACTTGGAAAGCTTGGCACTGTCAAGTATCATTCCATCCCTCACATTACTTGTGATAACATCACATCATAGCACATTACATTACTGGGAGGACTTTGGTAGTAACTGCTGTTTGATCCCATTGTGGCAGTGGCACAGATAATCTCATGATTTCATCCCATAGTGCCGCCATAGCATTTAAAGGCCCAATGCTATGTGAAAGTAACCAGTTGTGTAGGTTAATAATTCACAATTATTATCTGGCTGGGAAGTGGAGAATTATTCAAGAGAAGGTGTATCTGATTAGCTCGATATTATATCAAGGTCATGGAATAAATTCACAAAAAAAGTGGTTTTCATGATGCTTCTGTAACATAGAACAGGGTTGTCCAAATGTTTTGTCCGGAAGGCCACAGCATCTCTCTATGTTGGGGATCAGAAAAATGATTTACACTTCAAATTTGAATGAATTTACATAAATTTAAATACATTATAAGAGTATTTGTGTATTAGATACATTACATGGCTTGTCTGTGGGCCAGATGGAGGGGTCTTGCACAAGCCACATTGAGGCTTAATTACCACATTTGGCTCCTGGGCCAGGGTTTGGACACTATGACATAGAAATATACATAAACCAGTTTTTAAAAAACAAAAAACATGTTTTCTCAGCTTCCACAAGGGGGCACCCAATTACATAATTTTTCTCCAAGACTATGCTTCACTACCAAAATATTGGGCAATTGGATTATGGCCCATTGAAACTCTTGCTACAACTGCTTATTGTCTGATGGAAACTCGCCCAAACTACAACCTCTAAAAACTTTTTATGATAACAGAAGTTGTATATATGAAGCAGCTTTACACACAATCAGATTGTAAGTCTATCTTGCCTTCTATGGACCAGACTAGACAACCTGGACATTAACTTCTGCTGTGGTTCCCAAACTGTGGATCCAAGACCCACGGATCCTAATCCTTCCGGTCATGATTAGGACATGGTCATCAAGGGTTAAATTGCCACTGAGGCGGTGGGCACTGCTCCCTAATCACCATTATAGCTACCTGCCCTATAGTTACAAACAGTGGTTTGGGAACCACTTATATACTGTACACTGCTTTCGGATTTGATTTAGGTGGTGACCAGTGATGGGATTCAAAGAAATTAACAACCGATTCCATGCCCATCTGGCAGCCACTTTTAAATGGCTATTTTTAAACTTTGTATGTCCTATCGCTCTTTAACAACCGGTTCTATAGAGTAGGTGCAAATCTGTTAGAGCCCACCACTGATGGTGACCTCCAGGAAGGGAAAAGAGGCTTTCAAGAAACAGACTTGTCCACAGACTTCCATGAAGGAGAAGAGGAACTCCATCAAGAGCTAGCTCCAAGAACCATCAAGTCAGCTTGTCAGTGGGAAGAATGAAAGAAACAACCCTCTTCTCCTGACCTGGACATTACTATCTGCTTCACTCACAATATGGGAAGTATTCAAGGGATGGGGTATTTGATATTTGCCACTTCACCCAACTATTGATAGTACAGACATAATCATTTGCTGGGTCAGGGATATGTCCTTTTATTCTCTAGGGCAAGGGTCTCCAAACCCTAGCCTGGGAGCCAGATGTGGCCCTCAATGAGCCTCAATGTGGCCCTCAGCAAGACCCCTCTATCCAGCCCTTGGGCAATCCTTGTAATCCATTCCAACACATTCTCATATGGAAATTTATGTAAATATATTCAAATTTGAAATGTAAATTAGTTTTTGGGCCCCTGACCAAAATGTGTTTGTAAGTCCTATTTTGGGCCCTTATTCAAATGCGTTTGTAAGATCTCAATAAAAGAAAGAGGGATATAAATCTGTGATGCCCATATAGTAATTTTACTGTGGCAGATGCTTAAATCTAATACAAATATTTTTCCCAGCCCTTCTGCCTAAAATGCTCTACTAAAGAGATTACGGGCACAGTCCAGAGTGAGGGCAGTGAGGAGTGCCCTAGCCGGGCTGCCCCAACTATTCTGAATCCAGAGCATTGAGTTATGCTGCATCCAGAGAGTTAGGATCAGGAAGCCTGGGCTGTCCTACCTGCTCCAGAGCATGCTGAGTAGGCATCAAGTCAGTGTCACCTGGGGAGGGCTTGCTTTTGAGGAGACCCCCCTCAGATCACACTGAACAAGGAACAGCTGTGGTGCCCTCCTTAGAAGGAAGCCCAGAAGTTCCTGACAAATAGTCACAGCTGCAACCTGAGACTCTAGTACAGCAATACCTCTAGTGCAGGGTGGATGCAAGGGGCCTCTTGGAATGGCCTGCTGTATTCCCAGGTTAGTGGGCTGCCATAGTTGTACCATATCCTAAAGTTGAGAGGCAGTGGTTGCAGCTAGGCTGGCCAAAAATTCAGATTTTTGGTCAAGTGCCATTCTTACTCTGCCTTATCATGGATCCTTATGGGTCTGCTCATTACTATACCTGCTCTTGAGGTGGTATAACTCTGAGGAGCTGGAAGAGAGCATTTTGCCCAGGAAACAGACTGTGGATACAGAGTAACTTCTGTGCCCTAGTTAATGTTAAACATGCCCTCAACATCCCTTTCCTGAACTGCCTTTCCTGAACCAGCTCCATCTGTCTTGGGGCAGCCTATGTTGTCTTAGACTGCCCCAAGCCTTTTCCAGAATAACTAGGGTGGCCCATCTTGCAGTTGGGACAGCCCACTGGTAGAACGGGTAAACCAAGTGCACTTCTGGATTGTGCCCTATATTTATGTGAAATGCTCTATATATCATCAAAAACTGCAACTCATATTAGTTCCTTTTTAAGGCTGCATTCCTGACCTCCATTTAGGTTGGCATAACCTGGAGTTGTCACAAAAGTGTTGTAAGGCATTTCTGCCCCCTGGTTTAGGCCAGTGCACTGGGATATGCCAACACCCCCACACCAGTGGTGGGCTCCAGCAGGTTCACACCTACTCTATAGAACTGGTTGTTAATGAGAGATAGGACAGATAAAGTTTAAAAATAGCCATTTAAAAGTGGCTACCAGATGGGCAGAGAACCGCTTGTTAATTTCTTTGAATCCCATCACGGCCCGACACCACCAGGGGAAGATATGCCAGGTGAGTTAGGCTATTTTAAATTGGTTAGAATTGTGCCCTTAGTGAACAGTGCTTTAGTACAATTTCTATTTAGTACAGCATTTCGTTAAAATGAGGAGTTTGACTGCCTTTGGAAGAGTTTGAGTATGGGCTGAACTTGTCATTCTTCAGCCAGTTTTTGGAAGTATTATTGGAAGTATTATTCTAAGGCTAGGGCTACGGGTGGCGCAAGAGATTAAGACGCTGTGCCTGTTAACCAGCAGGCCAGGGTTCGAGATCCGGGTCAGCCCCACAAGACAGGGTGAGCTCCTGTCCTTAGCCCAGCTCTGCGACGTCAGCTGGATCCAATCGTATTGGCTCTGCCATTCCATTGGACTAATTCAGTGGCGTGGAGAGGGGGGATTTGCTGCTTGGGTAACAGCCTATCCTCCATAACAATCCAACCCAGCCTTTCGTGCTTCACATGCAGCGTATGCAGCGCTGAGCACGATACCATAGTCTTTCAAGACTGACGGAGGCCTGCTTTTTTTATTCTAAGGCTGCAATCCTAACCTCCGCTTAAGATCTAGCAGAAATTCTGTCCTTGCCTGGGAATGTCACAAAAGTGCTGTAATACACTAGTGTGTCACTCCTGGGGGAGGGTTAGGCCAATGCACAGACATGCTCTTGCCTCCCTACATCACCATGGGACTGGGAAGATCAATGAGTTTTTGCCAGCTTTGGTTTCATACGTAAACTTTTACCAATATATTTTGTTTATTTTTTCTCTATCATAATATTTGTTTTTTAAAGGATTAAATATATCCTTAAAAGACCAATGGTGTGTTTGGACAGTTTTAGCACTTTTGTCAGTATGCCATGAGATGAGAAGAACTGAAACTGGTTGGCCTATGCATCTCTTTTTTACAACCATACTTGCCACCTTGGGTTTTCCTTCTCAAGGAAGAAGGGTGAAAAATGAATGAATGAATGAATGAATGAATGAATGAATGAATGAATGAATGAATGAATGAATGAATACTAGTTATTAGAAATGCAGGGAATCTTCAGTAAATAGCATCTCCCTGAAATGTTTATTTTTACCTTCAATGTGTTCTTCCTATACTCCCATATTGTGCACTCCTCTGCAACACCAGCCAGAAGTGGCCAGTGAAGCAGGGGTGCCACACAGCATGATGGTGTCAGTAACTTCCAACACAGTAAGCTTCTACTGCTGGCTCTGCCTGTTGCTAACATGTCTTAAGTGGCATCAGTGAGGGGTAGGTGGACCTCACAGCCACAGGCAAGAAGCATGAGGGTGTGGGGAGGTTAGTGTGGGAGAGCAGAGGGAGACATTCTTGGGTGGGGAAGAGCGGAGAGTAAGTAGGATGAGAGGAGGGACCAGTGGGGGAGAGGTGGCACTAGTGAAAGCCTCTTCCACCACATCCTATATCCTTTATTGGCGTTGAAAAACAGACATAGGACTTCTCAAATTTTCACCAGCAATTTAGCTGGCACAGATGCGAGTAGCCCCATTGTGTAGCTTTACTCAAGATAAAGGGACAAATGTTTCCCTCCCCTAAGAAAACCTTGGCCCTTAAAGTATAGAGTAGCAGCCATTTCAGCACAGCTATAGCCTCAAATGGTGGGAAGCTTAGCATTGTGCTTCCCGTCTCTAGGGTCAACTGTTATGATTAGTTTGTAACTGTGGTTTATGCTGTGGGTGGTTTATGCTGTATCTGGCTGTGGGTGGCGCAAGCGGTAAAGACGCTGTGCCTGTTAACCAGCAGGCCATGGCCCCATAAGACGGCCCCATAAGACGGCCTCAAACTCAGGGTGAGCTCCTGTCCTTAGCCTAGCTCTGCGACGCCAGCTGAATCCAATCATATTGGCTCTGCCTTTCCATTGGACTAATTCAGTGGCGTGGAGAGGGGGGATTTGCTGCTTGGGTAACAGCCTATCTTCCATAACAATCCAACCCAGGCTTTCGTGCTTCGCCTGCAGCATATGCAGCACAGAGCACAATACCATAGTCTTTCAAGACTGACGGAGGCCTGCTTTATGCTGTATGCTTAATGAGTTCTTTGATTTTTCTCTGCAAACCACTTTGTGGACTCTCATTGAAAAGCAATATATAAATAGTGTGTTTGTTGTTGTTGTTGATGATGAATGATTGTGAGAAAGTTTCTTTGAATGTGATTTACATATAGCAGAAAATATGTATCCCAGAGGGGGACAATACAAGGACTGCATATTATCCAGACCCAAAGATACTGTACAAAGGAGGTGAAGCAAGTCTGTACACATGTCTGGAAAATTTCACAAGTTCTAGTACCACCCTTGTGATTCTTTTTGTGGAGTCGTCCACAATCCCTTCTCTCCAATGCCATAGGGATAGACAGAGTCTGACCCACTATTCAATATACCGCTCATACAAAAAACAGTAATAGTGGGGGTAATGGTTTTGGTGTTGGACTTAGATCTCAAAGACCTTGAGGTTCAAATCCCCACTCAGTCATGACATTTTCTAGGTATTTCTCAGCCTACCTCACTGGCTTGTTGTGAGGACATGCCAACTAGTTATGCGACCACCAAGCAGCTGGCAGACAACTTCCTAGACAAGCCAGTGGCAGAACTAATGACCACGTAGCCTGGTGCAAAGTGCAAAATTTTGACACAGAAGTGATGATGTGATGCCAGAAGTGACATCAGGTCCAGGCTTAAAAAAAAAGAAAATTGAAAGAAAACTCAGTTTCTCCCCACAACCAGTTCACTCCCCATTTCCTCTGCTGCTTCCCCCCACTAGTGGCTAAGGCATCCATCTGATATCTGGGGTCAAAGAAGATTTTGTAGTTGTTTCCCACCCCCCAACGATCTCTACAATCCAGAGTAACTACGGGAGCATGTAAGAGACATTACGTGTACCTGAAGTTACTGCACCACCTAGTGAAAACCTATGGAAAATTCATGTTGCAATCCAGAGCAAATTGTTCTTACACCGAAGCAAGGACTCCCCATAGTTGCTCTGGATTGTGCCCAAAATCAATTTTAACTAAGGCTGCAATCCTAAGCTCCAGTTAGGCCAGCATAAGCCCCAGCATAAGTTCTGTGCATACCTGGGGGTGTCAAAAAGTGTTGTAAGGTACTTTTGCCCTACTCTGGGGAGCGATAGACCACTGCACCGACCTTCCCACATCACCATGGGAAGATATGCCGTGTGAGTTAGGCCGGCCTAAATAGGTCAGGATTGTCCCCTAAACAAACAAGTAAATAAACAAGCAAGCAAGCATGCATGCATGCAAGCAAGCAAACAAATAAATAAATACAGTAAATGAAAAATGTGCCCATTATGGGCTAGAGATACTGAGATAGGGCTAAGAGGGATGATTATTTTCTTTCTGCTAAATACTGTACATGAGGAGCACTATTTCAAAAATGCCTCTTTACCCAATTAACACCTGTATTGCAATTTATGGAAATGGTGTCATAGTAAGACAGCCCAATAGAGGAAGCATGGTATAAAAATGTGAAAAAAGTAAAAACAGATCATATTTTTATTTCACGTGCTGTCTTTGAGCATAACCCAACTAAACTTTGAAGTTGTAATCAAGTCACATTGAAAAGTCATCTAGACTTTGCTCTGAATTTCACCCCAAATTTCCAATGGCCAGAATATCTGAATAATTTTGAAACTTCCCAACAAAGCTGGGCACCTTATTAATGTGGTATTATATTGCAACAGCCTGGTTTCATTTATAAGCTCCAATTCATTTTTTTCTCACTGAAAACAATAGATATTACTATCATGTGAATATAGATAAAAATTATATGTAATACACAATTTTATATATTATGTAGAACTATATGAACTTAAGGGCATTAATTTTAATTGTTACTGTTTTGTGATAGCTGAGATAATTTTTTTTAATTTGAAAAGAGTAAAATGCATAAATTCTGTTAAAATTATGTGAAAGGTATGTCAGAGAGCATTATATCAAAGGTATGTCAAAATTAAGTTTAATTTACTTGGAGAGTTTTCAACATGTGCTTACCTCTTCCCCTAGAACTCTTCTCCCTAGAATTAAAAAGTGCCTGGATGGGTGACGCTCTCTAGGTGAGAATCAGTATATTTATTTCTCCAATTGGTTATTTCAACCAGTTGATTGCTATTCATCAGTTATTCACTTCTCCCTCCAAACCAGTTGAAGCATCAGAATCAAACAATTGGGGGTTGATACCTTCATAGAGAAAGCCAGAAAAGAGAGAGAGGAAGTTGATGAAAATGAAATAAGGGTATTTCAGGGGTTTAAACAGTTCAAATGATAAGTTCAGCTGGTAAGACAAATTACGCAGATAATTAATGTAGCATGCTTACTAGCATGGTACTGTATTATAAATAGGGTATAAATAGGATACTAATACTTCATTAGTATCCAAGAGAAGAAGGGGCCTTCTTGCAAATCCCCTTTGCCACAATCAACCCAGTTTTTCCCCTTGCATCACATGCCAAAAGGAAGCCAATGGCAATAATAAGACTGTTATAATTATATGTACTAACCCAAGACCAGATGGGAGACCCCTCAGAAGGTTGTGGAGAATGACAGGGCTAAGGTCCTGTGGGACTTCCATATCCAGACAGACAAGAAGATACTGGCTAACCAGCCAAACATTGTGGTGGTAGATAAGGCCCAGAAGAGAGCCTGGTGATAGATGTAGCGATACCAAACGACAGCAATATCAGGAAAAAGGAGCATGAAAAGGTGGAAAAGTATCAGGGTTTGAAGGAGGAATTAGAAAGACTGTGGCAAGTGAAGGTGAATGTGATCCCAATAGTGATTGGAGCATTAGGGGCTGTGGCACCCAAGCTGGAAGAATGGCTCCATCAGATTCCAGGAAGGACATCAGAACACTCGATCCAGAAAAGCGCATTGCTAGGAACAGCTAAGATACTGCGCAGAACCCTCAAACTCCCAGGCCTCTGGTAGAGGACCGGAGATTGAGGATAACATACATACACCACCCATGGAGGGTGAGAAAACAATTTATATATATATGAAATTTATATATGTATTATAATAATAATAATCTATTTATATAAAAGAGAAAAGTCACTCACTGACTCACTGACTGACTGACTCACTGACTGACTCACTCACCACCGCCCTGCCAAAACCGGTGGGCCTAGAAGCGTGAAATTTGGGGTGGGTGTTCCTTCCATGACTGAGGGGTGCACTAAGAATCGGTTTTTGGACATTCCAACTGGAAGGGGGTGAAAAGGGGCGCAATGCGTTTTCCTCCCTATACTTTGCATTGAGAATTGCTGACTCATCAACATTCCGCCCCAACTGCTGGGCCTGAAGCATGGAATTCTGGGAGTTCCTTCTGTCACCTGAACACCCACCAAGAACCATGTGGAGAAATTTAACCCTTCAGGGGCTGAAAAGAGGGCAACGTGTTTCTGTCCTATACTTAACATGGGAGACTGAACCACATCCAGCCAATTTGGTGCTCAGTGCCTGGTGAACTGGGGGATGTTTTCCGGAGGAAGAGGTTGCACTGGCGAGGATGTTGCGCATGAGGGGAAATTGCGCATGAGGGAAAATTGCGCATGAAGGAAAGTTGCGCATGTAGGAAAGTTGCACATGGGAGGAAATTGCGCACGGGGAAGTTGCACACAGAGGAAAGTTGCGCATGGCGGAAAGTTGCGCATGGGGCGCACGGGGGAAAGTTGCGCATGGGGAAAATTGCACATGGGGGAAATTGCACATGGGAGGAAGTTGCACATGGGAGGAAAGTTGCGCATGGAGGAAAGTTGCGCATGGGGGAAAGTTGCACATGGGAGGAAGTTGCGCATGGGGGGAAGTTGCGCACGGGGGGATGATGCGCACGGGGGAAAGTTGCACACGGGGGAAAGTTGCGCACGGGGGAAAGTTGCGCATGGGGGAAAGTTGCGCATGGGAGGAAAGTTGCGCATATGGGAAGTTTAGCATATGGAAAGTTGCGCATGGGGAAGTTGCGCATGGGGGAAGTTGCACATGGGGGGATGATGCACATGGAGGAAAGTTGCGCACGGGGAAAGTTGCGCATGGGAAAGTTGCGCATGGGGGAAGTTGCACATGGGGGAAATTGTGCATGGGGGAAGTTGCGCATGGGGGAAGTTGCGTATGGGGAAAATTGCGCATGGAGGATGTTGTGCATGGGGGAAGTTGTGCATGGGGGAAGTTGCGCATGGGGGAAGTTGCACATTGGGAGAAGTTGCACATGGGGAGAAGTTGCACATGGGGGAAGTTGCACATGGAGAAGTTGCGCATGGGGAAAGTTGCGCATGGGGAAAGTTGTGCATGGGGTTTGATGCATATGGGGGAAGTTGCGCATGGGGGGTTGATGCACATGGGGGAAGTTGTGCATGGGGGGTTGATGCGCATGGGTGAAGTTGCGCATGGGGGGTTGATGTGTATGGGGAAGTTGTGCATGGGGGGTTGTTACGCCTGGGGGAAAGTTATCCATGGGGGTTGATGCATATGGGGGGATGGCATACGGGGGAATTTTACTCCCGCAACGCAGGTACGCCTTTCGCTAGTAGTAGTAGTAGTAGTAGTAGTAGTAATAATAATAATAATAATAATAATAATAATAATAATAATAATAATAATAATAATACTCCAGATATCACCATCATAGAAAGCAGTAGGGTGTGGGTTGTTGACATCGCCATACCAGGTGACAGCAGAACTGAGGAGAAACAACTGGAAAAGATCTCCCACTACCAAGACCTAAGAATTGAATTACTGCGTATCTGGTGTAAGCCAGTGCAGGTGGTTCCAGTGGTAATTGGCACACTGGGTGCAGTGCCCAAAGATCTTGGCAGGCACCTGATAACTATTGGCATTGACAAATATCACTCTGATAAATGCAGAAAGCCGCTCTTCTGGGATCAGCACGAATTATACGCCGCTACATCACACAGTCCGACTCTTGGGAAGGGTCCAACTGGTGATGTGAATGAAACCAGCACAAAATTGTTCGCTGTGTATTTATGGATAATAATAATAATAATGGCTCTGCCAGAGACTATGTATTAGAGGTGGATCAAGGGGGAAATTTGTAACTGTGCCCAGAATCCAAAAGGGGGCCCGAGATTCAGGGTGACCATATGACTGGAATTTTTTTGGACTTGTCCTCCTTTTTTAGCCTCCTGTCCGGATGTCCTCAAAAAGGTCTTCATTGTCCTCTGTATTGGCTTCATTTTGAAACTTTGCAATGGTGTGCCATATCCCATCATGTCATACGTCATTGGATTTGTATTGAAGAGCAGAAGCCAATGCAAAAATCAGTTTTGAAATATCTCCTTCCTATCAAACGTTATGGCCAAAAACCTAAAAATCAAAAATATGCATTGAGCACTATGGGAAAGTAAAAGTGCCCAATATCATAGTTTTACTCATGAGTAGGCAAACATGCCATTGTCCACTGGATAGGCCAGGCTGAGAGGAATCCAAGACCTTGTCCTCCATTTGAGGTTTGGGCATCTGGTCACCCTGCCTAAGATTTAAGGTAGCAGGCTTAGAAATTTCCTGGGATGTTTCATTTTTCTGTCTCAACTGGACTTGCTGCCCAGGCAGAATGTTGGAGATGACACTTGGACACATAGTGGCAGCCACTGCCACAAGTCATATATACTGGCTTCCAAGAACAAATACATGATTATACAATATATATCACATCTATATCACATGATTATACAATATATATCACATCTCAGAGGCCTGCTGTTATACCACATAGTCCCTTACTAAGGAATGTGTGGGAGCTCCAGACCAAATCTATAGGACCACAACTCTTGCTGCAGATGTGGGTTTTGTTCCACACCAGATACTTTCCCTTCTAATGTCAGTCTAAATTAGACAATGCTCAGTTTCTGCAACAATTTTGTAAATTTAAAGATTTTACCTATACAGTACTTAGATGTGTGTTGATTTTCTGTACACATCTAGCAGTTGATGCCTCACAGGCAGATGGACCTCTCCATTGCAAACCAGGTAGATAAACAGTGCGATCCTAATCATATTTACTCAAAAGCCCACCCATTGTGTTCAATGGGCCTTACTCCCAGAAAAGTGTCTTTAGGATTGCAGCTTTGGACTCCAAAGATGGTGCTGGTTGTTATTGCCCCCCCCCACTTTTGGCCCCAGCCCCTATTGCCACCCTTCTTTCCCATTCTGTTTTGTTCTCCTCCTCCTTTGGAAAGGGATCCAGAATAAATTATGGAAACCATGATAAGAACCTGGCAGCCCAGATCAGGTCCACAATGGGAAATGTTCTCGTACAAACACCATTGAAGGGGGTCACGACCCACCAGCTTTAGTGGGGATTACAAAGGAGACCTCATCTAGTGGAGTTTTGCCACGTGGAGTTTGTGGACACTTTGACATTTCTTTCTCCAAATCTGGTCTGGATCATCCTCTCTCTCTCTCTCTCTCTCTCTCTCAAATGTTTACTCTGATGGGATTGACTCCCAAGGAGACCCGCAGAGGAGGCTGCCATCCCCTCCACATTGAGGAGAATGGGACTTTGCTTGCAGATAGAGGACTTAACTTCTGAGTAAGCCAGGGGTGCCTCATGCGCTTGGCTATCCGGTGGTGGGTTGTGTGCACTATTCAATGGTGCCCACTGTACACTGCATGCTGGTGCCCAATAGGGATGCCTAGTACATTCTTGAAATTTTATTCCCGCAACAACGAGTTAATTCCTCTAGTATATATTGCTTTCATTTCATGTGGTTAAATTTAAATTCTATTTTGCTTATAATTATATTTAATACTATTACGTATAATTTGTTCCATCTGCTGTATTAATGACATGCTTCCTGCTCACAAAGGAGGACAATGAAGATATTTTTCCAGGACACAAGATCACAAAGAGGACATGTCCTGGAAAGAGGGTCAGATGGGAAAGGAGGACAAGGAAGATTATTTTCCAGGACACAAGGCTCAAAAAGTGAACATGTCCTGGAAAAAGAGAGGATATGGAAAAGGAGGACATGTCCCGGAAAAGGAAGGGGTATGGAAAAGGAGGACATGTCCTGGAAAAGGAAAGAGTATGGAAAAGGAGGACATGTCCTGGAAAAGGAAGGGGTATGGAAAAGGAGGACATGTCCTGGAAAAGGAAGGGGTATGGAAAAGAGGATATATCATGGAAAAAGAGGGCATATAGAAAAGAAGGACATGTCTTGGAAAAAGGGGATATGGCCACCCAGTTGGAAGCGAGGTGTCCAGCCCGGAGTTGAGCTGGTGGCGTCCCAAGTACTGCCGTCCAGGCGCCCCCCTCCCTCTCCGGCCAAGGACGGCCCCTTCCCCGCCCCGCGGTGTGGACGCGTCTTCTCCACTCCATCCACCCCACTCCACTGCAGGCCGGGGGCTGCTCTCCTTCCGCGGGGGGATGCGTGTGGGAGTCGGGCTGCCTTCCTCGACGGCGGGGCTGCTGGCTCAGGGGGGAGGCGGCTAAGCTGGGCGCAGCGCAGGACCTCCCCGCTCTGCTCTGCCCGTCCCGTCGAGGGTGCTGCGGTGCGCGCTGCGGTCACAGCCCCGGGACGGGAGCGCTGCGGGAGGCTCCGTCGGGCCGGCCGTCCCATGCGGACGCTCCTTTCCCGGCACAGTCCCCGAGGGCTGCGGGCCAAAGGAGGGCAGCCTCCCTCTCCCAGCCTCTCCCCGACGGGCAAGCGCCGTTGGGTGTCCGCTTCCCCGACGGAAAGGGCTGCGGATCGGGGCTTCCCTGCCCCCGGGTGACCGTCTGTCAAGCAGGCGAGGGTCGCACCGGCATTCCCTAGCCATGCTGGACGGCCTGAAGATGGAGGAGACCCTGCAGAGCGCCCTGGAGCCCTCGACGGCAGCCTTCTCCTCCCTCCTGGGTAAGTGTTGAGCTGCTCCCCGCCTGGGTAGATACCCTGGGGCAGGATCAGAGCCCAGTCCTAGGCATCTCTCTTCTCAGTCCCATACTAGTCAATGGGGCTTCCTCCCAGGGAAGTGTGGATGGGATGGCAGTCTCAAAGCCCCCTCCTCTGCAGGTTTCCTCAGAAGTAAATCCCATTTCTAATGGGACTTCCTCCCAGGAAAATATGGATAGGATGGCATCCTCAGAGCACCTTCCTATGCCTGCCTACTCAAAAGTAAGTCCCATTTTAGTCAATGGGGCTTCCTCCCAGGAAAGTGTGAATAGGCTTGCATCTCAGTCTCCAACACCTTTACCAAGAACTCAGGGATATTCCCAAAGTTGAGAGGGTGACCGAGATTCATAGTAAGGAAAAAATATTGTGTTTCTATTACCAGTCTTTGCATCAAAGTACAGGTGTGTACTATATTTATCCAGATGAATGCAAACAAATATGACAGTGTAATTATTACTATAGGTAATAATATGTATATCATTATGGGTATTATACATATTTGGGGTCAAATAATAATCTTTATCGGTATTGACCCATTAGCCGTTAATTAATGACACATTGCCCCATTAATGTTGAAGTATAATAATTTTTATCGATATTAATGACCTGCCATTAATTTTTTTCATTTTCTTGTAAACTGCTTTGTGAACTTTTTAGTTGAAAAGTGATATATAAATACTGTAGACAGACAGATATATATATTTTGGGGTAAAATAATAATCTTTATCGGTATTATGCTCATTTTGGGGTAGGATAACAATCATTATGAGTATTATGCATATTTTGCAAAATATTATGCATATTTTGATAACAATAATTATCAGTAGTATGCATATTTTGGGGTAGAATAATAATCTTTATCGGTATTATGCAAATTTTGGGGTAGAAAATATGGTAATTTCTGGTAATGCTTTCAGAAATTAGACACATTATTTTCATTCCTTATACCTGCCCATTTAATCTCTATAGTAATTTTGATTTTTATCCTCATCTGAATGTATGCCCTGTATTGGGTCAGTGCAAAGGCACATCTCATCCAACTCTATAACAGTTTAAATCTAAGGACAGTATTTAGGTCCAGCAAACAATTATAACAAATAATAATCATATAACAAATAATGTTCCATTTAATCTCTATAGTAATTTTGATTTTTATCCTCATCTCAATGTATACCCTGTATTAGGTCAGTGCAAAGGCACATCTCATCTAACTCCATAACAGTTTAAATCTAAGGACATAATGTTCCAGTGAATATCCCAGTTCAGATCTAGGGTGGAAGGAGGCTTCATTGACTGGACTGTATCAGAATGTGACAGTCTGATACTCTATGGACATTTTGATGGGAGACGCAGTTTGACTCTTATCTGATTTAGGGCCCAATCCTGTCCAAACTTCCAGCACTAATGCAGCTCCAATGTAAGGAAACTAAAATATGGCACCTTTGCATCAGTGCTGAAAAACTGTATAGGATTGGGCCCCCAGGCTGCAATCCAATGCACATCCACCTGGGAGTAAGTCCCCCAAAGGGACTGACTGTGGATAGAGGTGCATAGTTTTGGGCTATGAGGCTGCAATCTTATCCGCACTTTCCTAGAATAAGGCTGCAATTCTATACACTTTCCTAGGAATAAGACACATTGAACACAATGGGGCTTACTTTTGAATAGACATGGTTAGGATTGTGCTCTAAGACTGCAATCCTATACACACTTTCCTGGGAGTAAACCCCATTGAACATAATGTGCCTTCCTTCTGAGTAGACATGAATAGATCTCACTGTAAGACCTATTGGAGACTGAGGGACTTACTTCTGAGTAGTAACAGTTAGAAATGAATAGATTGCACTGTAAGACCTATTGGAAACTGAGGGACTTACTTCTGAATAGACATACCTTGGATTGTAGCCTGAATGTGCTCCCTTGTTTTTTGTGCAAATGCAGATCCCGTTGGGGAAAAAAAAGTATTTTTCCTGTTTCTAAGTGGCAATATATTGGGCTATGGCCTCTCATTTACATGTGAAAAATACATTTTTGTCATCTGAGAAAAACCTCTAGATTTTTATTTTTATTTTTCAAAATTTTTCCTAGAAAATTTGGTCTCATGAAATCTTGGTATTGTTTTCAAAAAAACAGCGTTTCCCAGTATTTCTCTGCCTGCAAAAAACGAAGCTGGAATGGAAGAAGAAACAGGGAGGGAAGGTGCACATTTTAATCATTTATTTCACATAATATTCATCATAGCGATCTCGAATTAATCAGTTAGTTTGGAGCTCAATCTTATGCCTGTCTACTCAGATGTAAGTCCCAGTATATTTCAGGAGTGGAATCCCATCTCCTTAAAACGTTCATCTGAATTTCAGGGACAAGAAGAAAGAAAATCAACCTTCTTCATCTTGACCCTCCTTTTCTGCCAAGCCTTTCCTTCTACCAGGTGCCACATTTAATCTGGGGATCCCCAAATATTCACCCCCTCTTTTGCTTCTCCAAGTGTGAAAGAATTTAATCCACCAGCAATCTCTGATCACCCCCATCCAGCTGTGTTGGTTAAAATCCAAACAGCCTTTAAACCAAAACTTTTTTGACACCAGTATGGGGGGTGGAGGCTGGTGGGGATCAGAGGGGACCATATCCAATTAGCATGGGTAACTGTATTTATATATATACGCTGTATAAGATATATGTACTGAGATCTGATCAAAGCAGCATGAGATATTAAAGAGAAAGGGAGATCTGTCCAAGTTTTCTTAAGAAACACAGATCCACCAAGGAATAATAAATTAGAAAAAGATCTTTCTTCTGACACCAGTATTATAGAAGAGAGGCTGATCAAATGTCATAATTTCAGAAGAGGACCAGACACCCCAACTTGTAGGACATTTAAGAAAAATGCAGAACATGATAAAATTAAAATCTGAAAACACTGACATACTGATTTCATGTGCTTAAATTGAACACTCTTATTACTTACGATTTAATGTAAACTTATATTATATTTATTACATGTATTTTATATTTTATTACAGGTATTTTATTTATTACATGTAATTTATTAATTGCCAGAAGGCTATGTGCTACCTGCTCACAGGGAAGATATTTTTCCAGGACATCAGGCCAAAAATAATTAGACAGCTCCTGGAAAAGGAGGACTTCTGGTTGAAGAGCCTTGCTTGAAGTTCAAAGGGGGGAACAGAACCCCACTTGCTTCCAACAAGAACAGGAGAATTGAAATACATTCTCTAGACTGCAAGAGAAACTATTGAAAAGCATTCACTCTTATTAGGGTGACAATATGTCCTTTCTCCAGGACATTTTCCTCTTTTTAAGCCTTGTGCCCTGGAAGAAATCTTTCTTGTTCTCCTTTTCCTTGTGAGCAGACAGCATGTATAACGCTTGTAATGAATAAATTAGATGTAATAGCTTTCAATTTAATAAGAAGTAATATATAGCCCAAATTAAAGCAATAGGGATGCGTATTTTTAGCTTTTATTTAGTCATGTCCTACACTTTTCTTGGGGGTCCTACATTTTGGGAGGCCTTGTCCTGTTTTCCGGTTATGACATCTGTTCACCCCCTCCAGCCACAAGGCGATTCCCACCCCTTTCCTGAGCTGGTTCCCTTTGAAGGGCGCCTATAGATTCCCCCATCCCCGTCTGTTCCTTCGGGCAGCGGAAGGTGCTGGGAAGTCAAGGAAAGTTGGTGGGCAAGCACTATGCAGGTCACCTCAGGAGTCAGTCCCATCAGAGTCAATGGGGTTCCTCCCAGGAGAGCGTGGAGGGAAAGGCAGCCTCAGAGCCCCTCCTCTGCAGGTCTCCTCAGGAGTCAGTCGCACCAGAGTCAATGGGGTTCCTCCCAGGAGAGCGTGGAGGGAAAGGCAGCCTCAGAGCCCCTCCTCTGCAGGTCTCCTCAGGAGTCAGTCCCACCAGAGTCAATGGGGTTCCTCCCAGGAGAGTGTGGAGGGAAAGGCAGCCTCAGAGCCCCTCCTCTGCAGGTCTCCTCAGGAGTCAGTCCCCTCAGAGTCAATGGGGTTCCTCCCAGGAGAGTGTGGAGGGAACGGCAGCCTCAGAGCCCCTCCTCTGCGGGTCTCCTCAGGAGTAAGTGCCCGTGTGGTCAGGGGTGCTTCCTCTTGCTTCTGTGTGTACAGGATGGTGCTGTGAGATGCTGTGGGGCCCCTATCCGTGGGGTCTCTGCCGTGGGTGCTGATGGTGCTGCTGTGTCTTCCCTGCAGGGGCTGCGGCGGGTCCCCCTTCCAGGTGTGAGGGGTGTCGCGGGGTGATCTCTGAGCGGTTCCTGCTGCGCCTGGACGACAGCCTGTGGCACGAGAGGTGTGTGCGGTGCGCCTCCTGCCTGCAGCCCCTGCAGAGCACCTGCTTTTACCGGGAGAAGAAGCTCTACTGCCGCCTCCACTACCAGAAGTAAGTGCTGAGCTGAGCAGGGCGGTGCGCCCCGTCGGGGCTGAGCTGGGCTGGGTGACCCTCCCAGGCTGGGATCAGGAAGGGATGCTCACCCTGCAGTGCTCACAGGCTGGGGCTTCCCAGAAAGGTGGGAAGTGATCAGAATGATCCTATCTCCACCTTTTCCAGGACATGTCCTCTTTTTGAGACTTATGTCCTCCTCACTGTCCTCCTTTTCCATATGTCCTCTTTTTCCAGGGCGTCATGTCCTCTTTTTGAGACTTTTGTCATGGAAAAAAATCTTCCTTGTCCTCTATTTCCAGGCACTATTCAGTCTTCTAATTAATAGATTATAGCTGCAACTCTAAAAATAATTTCCTGGGATTAAGCCCCATTGTGTTCAAAAGTCTACTTACTTTTAAGTAGACAAGGTTAGGATTGTACCTTATATAATTTAAAATTTAGAAATACTTAATCTTAACCATGTGTACTCAGAAGTAAGCTCCCTTGTGTTCAATGAGTCTTACTCCCAGGAAAGTATTTTTAGGGCTGCATCTATAGGCTGCAATCCTAAAGACACTTTCCTGGGAGTAAGGTCCATTGAACACAGTGGGACGTATTTCTGAGTAGACATCGGATTATGCCCATAACCTATTAATTACAAGTAGGCTATAGGCAGATAATAACCACATAATAGATAACCACATGAAAGCAATATATTGTTTTTATTTGGTTATATCCTGCATTTTTCTTGGGTATCCTACATTTGTGGGGGATCTTGTCCTATTTTCAGGTTATGACTTATGCCACCTTGGGGGAAAAGTTCCCCTAAGTGTGGGGGACACTCGGGAGTTCAACAGATGCAGAACAGGGTCAAGCAAGATAACCATATAACTGGAAAAAAGGACAAAGCCCCCTCAAAATGTAGGACACTCAAGACAAATAAAAGTTACAACCACTCATATACAGTATATGGGTGCAATCCTGAGTAACTACGGGGAGTCCTTGCTCCGGTGTAAGAACAATTTGCTCTGGATTGCAATATGAATTCCCCATAGGTTTTCACTAGGTGGTGCAGTAACTACGGGTGCACGTAAAGTCTCTTATGTGTTCCCGTAGTTGCTCTGGATTGTAGGGTCTGTTGGTTTAGTGGAAAAGTTTTTAGTTCAATCCCACCCTTTTATGCATGTTCTTCCACTCCAGGGAGTAACTTTGGAGAAATAGGGTTGCTTTACATTGTCCTCCAGTACATTGTCCCTGGGAAAATAGGGTAAAACTACCTGGACCAGGAAGATCTTGTCTTTGTGGCAGGTGTTGGTGGAAACCATAATCCCCCCAATGTGGCTAATGAGTGAAAACCCTGAGTGCAAGGTTAGTGCCATATGCCATGTGTCCTTGGCAGGTGGTTCCTGCTATGCACAAGAGGACATTGGTCACTTGTTTACTTGACTGCTCCAGACAGTTTTTGTGTTTCAGTGGGATCTACTGTAATGGAGGGAATTGTCTTTTGTGAAGGATACCACAAGGATTTAGATAAGGTTCACACAACGGTTAAAAGAAAGGGTCAACTAAGGGCTTCAGGAGCCACTTCAGTTTCCTGGTTATTTTCTTTTCAGTCTTTCAAAACGCTTCTGAACAAAAGAAATCCCATTAGGCTCTTTGCTTCAGCAATGAATTGGCTCTCAACCCCTAAATATACACCATATATCCACTAAGTGTGGGGGACACTCAGGATTTCAACAGACGCAGAACAGGGTCAAGCAAGGTAACCATATGTCATATGGTTATACATACATAACTGTATCTACACACATATACATAAATGTATCTACATACATACACAAACATAGGCCCATATCCTAAAGGCAAATTAAGCCCTTTGCTCCAGAGCAGTTAAGGTGACTTTCCAGAAGATAACAGCAGAGGGTGACGTAACTGCATGGACCTGTAACTGTTCTGGATTTTGCCCATAATAGATACATACATAACTGTATCCGCAGTATATCTGTTTCTATATGTATTGTTGTTTTCTTCTTAAGTTATGTTGGACTTTTTGTGACCCCAAGGACTGCAGCACACCAGGCCACCTTATCTTCTGTAATCCATCCATATTCATGTTCATTTCCTTGGTGACACTATCTAACCACCTCATTCTCTGCCATCCCCTTCTTCTCCTTTTGCCTACAGTTTTCCCCAGCATCATGCTCTTTTCTAGTCCTCCCTTCTCATGATGTGGCCAAAATATTTGAGCTTCAGCTTCAGTATCTGTCCTTCCAGTGAACAGTCAGGTTGATTTCCTGGAGGATGGACGGATTTGATCTTCTTGCATTCAAGGGACTCTCAAGAGGCTTCTCCAGCACTATAATTCTAAGGCATCTATTTTTTGGGACTCAGCCTTCCTTATGGTCCATAGCTTCCTTCCATAGCTTTAATTAGAAGGTTTTTGTCAGCAAGGTGATTTTTTAACTTCTTAGTATCTGTACTATCTATAGCTATATTATAACTGTACTGTATTTATCCACTTTTCAATGGTGGAGAGAAGTGTGAAGATCCCCAATTGAGAATTCTCAGGATTTTCACTGAAATATAGTTCATAGCATTCTTGTTGGAAGTCAGAATAATTAAACTGGTTTAAAACATAAGTGATAGTAGCTACAATAAACCTGCCCTCTTTCGCGTTGTACTTTTCCTCCTAGTTTGATTGACAGATGTTGGGTAGTCAATAGGAAAAGCCTAACTTTTCCTATTGCCTTCAACAGCATTAACTTTAGTGCTGTTTTCATGCAGTGCTTAACTTGGGAGGAATTGATCCTTGCCTCGGCAAAGCTATGAAACCCAGATATCCCATTCTGACATGTTATCCTTGTAGATGTTTCTCCTTTCATAACACAGAGCAACCTGGCATTTCCCTCCCTTTCCACCTCCCAATCCAGGTGACAATCCCCTTGAATAGATGAAGAAATTGAGTTGGGAAGGGCAATCTGTTATCAGCTTGCAAAGAATCTGCAGGAGAGAAACCCCTAAAACCCCAAAGCTGTTGAGTTTTGCCAGCCTGGTTGTTGATGCCAGCCTGGTCTGTAATTTATTTGTATTTGGCCTAGTTTTATATGGTCACATATATTATTGGAAAGGCAACATGTGTTGTGTTAGCTACTATTTATCTACCTAACCAATTTAAAAACTATACTTGTGTTCATAAGTTAATTTTGTTGTGTGCACATCTGAGAATTTTGGTCCTTTTTTGGCTTTTTTGGAAAGTTCAGAATAACTGAAAATCTAGAATATTTTTAAATCAGAAGATGTTGAGTCAATAAAAATTACCCTCTTGCTTCTTTTGTATTAATCCACGCCCATTTCTAGTGCATGGAGACCCTGAACAGGGCTAGTAAATTTGAAGATGATTAAGAGTGCAGAGAAAGTTACCGGTAATTCTTTTGAATGGCCTCTGGCTTTGTAAAAAAACAAACACAATTGTTAGCGGAAATATACTTTGCCTATCATATATCCTTCAAAGGCTGCTTGGCAGATATATACATTTGTTGTTATGATATTTAAAGCAGAAAAGATATGGGAAGAAGAAAGCTGATGTGCATGCTGCAGAATAGACAAACCATATCTTTATTAAAAATTACCACGGTGTTGGTCTTTTTCGCATTGTTTGCAAGCTGTAGTGTTACAGCTTACAACAGGATTACTGCATAATTTTCTGTGATGTGTAAGCCATGGATCTTTGGCAAAATTTATCTTCAGTTCACAGAAATAAGCAATAGTCTGACTGATGGAGTTTATTCTGCAGGAAAACCACAGATATTGGTAGCAAACAGAGGCAGAGTCTCCACCATCTCCAGCTGAGAGGGTGGTGGGCAGTCATCACGTGTCAGGGTTTCAGGTCTGAAAAAGGTACCCCCACCTACTGAAAGAGAACAAATTTTCTTCAGGTGCATTAGGATCATAATACTACATGTAATGTACGTTACAGTGGTACCTCGCTTAACAAGCGATCCACATAGCAAGCAAAAATTTATCTAGGATTCTGTCTCACATAACAAGTGTTGCTTCACTTAACAAGCACACTCATTGGCAGTTGGGGCAGACGCGCTGGCCGGCAGCCCTTTTAAAAAGCATCAGGGCTGCCTAGCTGTGTGCCCAAAGCGAAAGCAAAACTTCCACGCTGTTCCTCTTGTGGCCGGGCATCCACTGGGCAGAGGGAGAGAAGAGCAGTGGAGAAGAGGGAAGCAGCTCAGGGCTAGCCAGAAGGGAGCAGGGGAGAGAGGCTCAGGAAGAAGAGAAGGAGAAAGTGGATAGACATTTGGAAAGTGTCTTGGATTGCAGCCTCCAAATAACCATGTGTACCTAGAAGTAAGCCCCATTGTGTTAAATGGGGCTTACTCCCAGGAAAGTGTCTTTGATTGCAGCCTAAGTAGATTTTATACGATCCTGCACGTTGAATGCATGTTCTGAATTCAATTCCAGTATCTTGTCATCATTTTTACATGTAGTTAATATTTTTATATGAATATTTTTGGGGTTGTGGAACCAACTGTGTGAGTTTCCATTATTTCCTATGGGAAAATTTGCTTCACATAAAGAACGTTTCACATAACAAGCATGCTTCTGGAACGAATTAAACTTGTTATTTGAGGCACCACTATACTTGTATAGTCTGGCTCTGTGTTTGTGTGTGTGTTATTTTAAAATTACATACAGTGTTACCTGTTAAATATCATGTTCCAGTCAATGTGGGTTTGTCCCAGCAATAATATTACTGGCACAGATCCGAGTTGAACTGCTGCATGTGATAGTATTTATGCTGGGGACAAGGGGACAAATGCCCCTTATCCCAAGGAGATCTCCTGCTGCCGAAATCTCCAATGATCCAGTGCACTCTGCCACTGTGGGGATTTACATTGGATTGGGCGGTTAATATTTAATTCTATGGACTGTATAATTAATGTTAATTCATAATAAATTGCTTCTGTTCAATCTGAATTCTTTAACTCTCCTGCTCTAATGAAGTTGTTCTCTTCCATTACATTTGAACTGTTTGCAAATGGAACAGGCAGTTTAATATGGCCTCACATCATCTAAGCAACTGCTGCTAAATTTGGGTCATGGAAGAAACCCAAGCTAAGAAGAAGGTGATGGCAAAACAAGTTCTAAGCAAGTTATTTAAACCATGCAGCTGAGTCAATGGTGCAAAAAACAAAAACAAAAACACAAAATTTAAATTACTCCTTAGATTTCTTCTGCCTCTCAGTACCCTGAGACTTCAAATTACAAGTGACGTAACATTAATTATGTAGAGTTTTTTCCACCTTTCTGTTGTTTCCTTAAAGTAGCAAGGCAAACTGCAATCTACAAAGAAACATTGTACTCATTTGGACAGCAATCCTAATACCCAGTTAGGCTGGCATAAATCCTGGCACAAGTCCCATGGTGGCTTGGGGGTGCCACAAAAGTGCTGTGAGGTTTTACTGGCATCCTTGCCTGTTTTGTCCCTTACAAGATGCCATAGCAATTGAACTTTTTTGTTGTTGACCTTTTTTGTTATAGTGCAATCCATAGGGTGCAATCCAGACAGTGCACTCAGCTGGCAAAAGGCCCTTGCACTGGCTAAAGAGTGTTTCAGAAATGCCATAAGGTACTTCGGTGACAACTCTGGAGGAGTGAGATTCATCCAGTTGGGCCAGCTTGAAGTTGGGCTGGTATGGGGCCAAGCCAGTGTGGGGCATGTGGTGGATATGCCTAGATCCTGGTTACTCAGATCTGCACTTCTTTTTAGATGGTGCTGACCTGAATATCCTCATCGGGGCTGCCATGGTATTACCCAGAGTAAGAGGAAGGGATTCCCTTTGCCCCAAGTTGAGTCGTAACTTACCCCAACCCTTCACTGAGTACGGAGCAGGCCAGCCTGTGCTAGTGTGGGTTAGGATTGGGCTGTTTATAGAGTATGGCTTTGGAATGGGGTGTCATGATGATCTCCCGTATTTCAAAATTTACCACTGCAGTGGAGAATTTGTAATCCTTTTCAGGTGCTAAGCATTTACCACTTGAAACAGTTGCTTTGCTTTTTATAGTGGCACTTCCTATGGTTCTTGCACCAGATACCTTGAAACAGCTGTCTTGTAGACTTCAGCGGGATAAATGCCAGTGAAGTGGTTTGAGAATTGTAGCCTGTTGTTTCATGATGGATTAAGGATCCTATAGCCAAACAGTGTGTTTGCCAGCATTGTTACGTCAGTTGTTCTCTTGCAACTCTTAGGTTTTGTAGCATAAGAAATGAAGATGAACAGATTTGTGTTTCATCATTGTTGGTTTTTGTGTGAGTGGAAAGAAAGTTTGGATACCAGCTTGGAGATCAAAATGACAGCCTTGGCTGCTATTTCAAGAGTTGCTTTTTACAAAACCACAATCATGATCATTTTCTCATACTTCAGATAGAAAAAAAAATTCAAATAAAAAACACATTGGCAGTGTTAAGCTCTTTCCAGTGAATGTTCTGTAACATATCAAAAGTTCCAGTGACTGTAGAACCCTTGAAATAATATGGGTGGAACCATTTATTTAGATCTGAGTTCCAGCTGCGTCCACTGTTGGCTTGGTCTTGATGACCTTCAGAGTTCTTTCATCTAATTAGACCATCCAGCTTGAATAGGAGAATGTGCACGAAAACATTAAGCACTTCACTGATTCATTTGCTAGATCTGTCTGTTGAAACAGCATCAGTGACACATAGAGGTGCAGTATCTCTATATACCCGTATTTACCCAAATCTAATGTGCCATTAAATCTAATGCACACCCTGATTTTAAAAGGCTTGAGATTTAAAAAAAGTTTACTGTTGATTGTCATACGTAGCTGCAAAATATTTGTAAAATTTAATTTTACTGCATACAACAATGAGTTATATGACAATAATATGACAATTGGTTTATGTTATGATTTTTACCTAATTGCACTACTTTATAAAACAGTGGGTTTATGTTACATTTTTTAATTCCAATATAATAACCTGTTTAAATATCTGACCTATGCATATAACCAAATACTGTATTTACTGAAATATGGTGTGCCATTGAATCTAATGCGCTCCATTTCGGAATCTAAACTCAGTTGAAAAAGGTGCACATTAGATTCGAGTAAAGATGGTACTTTTAAAAAGAACTGTACAAAAAATTGCAGATGATGGGTACCATTTTAGGATCATGGTAGATACATGCACTGTGCAGTTTCTGAATTAAATGGTGGTTTGAATGGGAGCTAGGTCCAGTTGGTGGCCACAATAGGAAATGTGGGCTTTAATGCTTTGTCCTTGCTGAGGTCCTGATCCAAACCCACCTCCCCACTGCTAGCAGCTCTGGGAGGAAAGCGCCCATTGGTACCAAAGGAAGCATCTTTCTCAAGGCTTTTACTTGGACCACGGTGTGAAGGGAAGCCACAGTTCTGATACAAAGAGAGTCCACCGTAGTTGCAATTTTAGTTAAGAAGAAAGATCTCACACCATACAATATCACATCTAGAGTTATCCTAACTTTTTGGAGCTGGAGGCTAATCATGACCTTTTTGGTCTCCTTTTGAGCTTCTTGGGGCATCTACGGATATCAAAAAATCAGGTGTGTTGTTTATGCAGCTCAAAAACTATTGATTTTACCACTCATTTCTTTTTGGTAATGTCATCTTTCCCAAGTGCACTTCTAAAGTGGTTGGCTAGATCAGCATTTTTCAAGAGACTCGGCATAATCGTAATAGTAATAGGTATAAAGTGTTAATATGACAACTTGGGCATAGCCAGGTTTCTAGTTGTTCAGAACCAGAATCTAGCCTAATGTATGAATGAAAACCTGAACCATGGATTCTAGTCTCCTAGACAAGTTGGATAGATATTCTCTAGTCTAAAACATTTAGAAACATCTAAAATGTCTAGGTGTTATATGGAACAAGGCGTCCACTGTTGCAGCAGATCAGATGTGCTGGGAAGCATTCATCACCCAATGTGCTGAAGGCTGCAAACCTAAAGACACTTTCCTGCGAGTAAAACCCATTGAACACAATGGGGCTTACTTTTGAGTAGACATGGTTAGAATTGTACTCTAAGGGCACAATCCAGATTATCTATGGGGAGTTTTTGCTCGGATGTAAGAACAATTTACTCTGGATTGCAATATGAATTTCCCATAGGTTATCACTAGGTGGTACCATAACTACGTGGACATAAATGTCTCATGTGCTCCTGTAGTTACTCTGGATTGTAGGGTAAGTTACACAAAAAGGAACTGAAGAAGAATCGGTGAAGGTTAAGAAGAAGAGGTTAGGGGTGGTTAAGAAGAACAGCAAATATGAGTAACAGACTACCTGAGTTTGATTAAACCTACTTAAGACCATCATATCATGCTATCCCCAGACTAATTATAAAGCTGTACTATAATCAGATCTTAATGAGAACAACTAAAAATACAGTGTTGGAATTAGAGGCTTCTAAAGCATAAAGCTGAAGAGCACATGAAAACCGTTCATCGACCATATTTAGGGCTCTATTTTAAGAAAGAGAGCAAATAATAGACTTGGCTTCTGGCCACTCACCTCACCCCTAATTAGATTTGTGTCTTGCAATTATTGTTTCAGAGGAAAGGACTCAGTTGATGGATATTTGGCAGACGGAGAGTTGGGCTTCGTCCCATGCATGAACCGAGTAAGCGTATATGTATCAGCCATCCCTTGTTGTGAGGCTCAGAGCTGATCTTGACTTGGACAAGGCCTTGCATGTATTCATTAGGGATCAGTTGTGTAGGTTGTGAAATGCTGAGTATGTGAAAGCCTGAGTTAGAGTAAAGTGGGAGCAAGACAATTATTTTTTTTTTGTTTTCCTTTTTTCAATGCATGAACATCCCATTTGGTCAAACAGTATTTGCAAGGCCTTTAAATTTTTTATTTTTGCAACAAAACAAAACAAAAAACCTATGAACCAGTTTCACCTCTGACTAAAATCTTTATAGCAGTGGTTCCCAAACATTTTACCACCAGGATGTACTTTTAAATATAACATTGCATTGGGATCCACTTAGCTGTAAAAGGTTATTTTAAAAAGGTTTACATGAGTCGCTCAAGCCTCTCTTTATGTTTTGTTGACCAAGGTGAGGAAGAGACCAGCTCTGGAGCATTTGATGAGCTCCACATCCATCGAATCACAACCATTCTGGTGGTCTTGCATTCCGCTTTGGCCTTAATAGAATCAAGGTACATTTTCCTCCACCCGAGTAAACACATATCTGTGGCTTGGTTTTGCTGTCTGGAAGGCTCAATACAATTTCCTTAGAAGCTTGGAGGTGGGGAATTTCCTTCCCAACAAACTTTCATTCTTCTCACCTTACCCTTCAGTGTGGAACATTCTTGCTCATGAGTAAATGTGCACTGGCACTCCATTTCCATAGGGCTCAGTATGTTTTCCTTGTCAGTTTTTAGCTTCACAACCTATCAAAAATCAAGTTGCAATCAACTGGTTGATCTTGACCTCCATTTTTGAGAATTGTTGTGATAAAGCATGGGCATGTAGAGCCAAGCACGTCACCTTCAGCTTTCCAAAAAGCTATTTCTATTGGCAGTGAGGCCGTTCAATCCTAGGTTATGCTGGAACAGGCAGGTTGACATGCGTGTGCTGCAGTAGCGGGTTCAAATCTCCCAATTGGTCGACTAATAAATCTCCAACAGTTCATCTGCATACCATCCGCGGCACACCAGCGGTTGAAAATCACTGAGCAGTCATTGAAAATCCCTGCTCAAAGCACACAACATGATTCAAGGAGTTGTCTATCAAATTTTTAAGTAGGAATGATGTGAAACAGAACAGTATCTGTGAAGCAAAATTGCATTGGAGGAAAAGTTCGAAAGCCCTCCAACTCTGTGTTTTCATTCTGTTTTGTAACTGTCTCTTTATATTATAATGATTTGGGTCCAATTTTTCATGTTGATCAAAAGAACAGAGAACAGCCAAGTACAGGTAGGAACAGGCAGGAGCTGGTCAATTTGTTAGTGAGAATACCCGCAGAGGAGGAAGCAGTGTGGGAGTATGATCTTGCTTGTCCTTGGATCTCATTGAGGTATATATTTAGTGTTTTTACATTTTTAAAAAACCTCATACACAATTTTTTCATAAGAAGAAATATATGTAAAATTCTTCAGCATAAAATTACCATTGCAATACCAACAACAAAATATTTAGACAACAAAAGCCCATCATAGATCCAGCTATCTATCCATACCAGCTAATCACCATAGGCATCTTCTTGAATAAAAGTCTTTACTTTTGTGCTTAGTGATGTATCTGAAATTATGAAAAAGTTTTATTGTGTACTGTTTTCTATAGAATTTTCAATGAAGAATCATAATTGTTTGGGACACTTCATTTTTAGTACTATAATTGACTGGATCTTGGAGTTTCAATATGTTTCAATGTGTGTTTAGCTGTAATGCATTAGAGTGCATACTATCAGGAATGAATTTATACTTCAGCCCACTTACCTGCTCTTGAATTAAGTGATTTTTTTGATTAGATCTACTCTTTTTCAGTGAACTCATACATAATAAATAAAACATGTAGGGTTGATTGCCAGTGATCATGAATTCATTGATTTATCACCTTCCTTTTAATAGATACTGATATATTGCATTCAAATTAATGTGTATATTTCCCAGTCCTCAGTAAAGCTGCCTTTCAGAGATCTGAATGAAATGTGAGATAACATTTAACAAACAAAAGCTGCTGATGCCTTCTTTAATGTTTTCTTTTTTGTTTGCTAATACATTTGACCAAAAAAAGCTACGGGCTTTTAAATAGTGCCATAATTTGCAGGTACATTGAAGAAAATGTCCAAATTAATTAAAAATTGGCTTCTTCCAATTAATCAACTCAAACTTTAGTTGATTAACCTGGCAATGGAACCAATTAAAGTTTATGGCACTGTTTAAAGTATTTCCCCTTTAAAACCCTGAAATGTATTTTAAAATACCATATGTACTTGAACCTAACATGTACCTTTTCCAGCTGAATTTTGTCTCTAAAATCAGGGTGTGCATTAGATTCAATGGTGCATTAGATCCTAGTAAATTTGGCATTTTGATTATAAGTGTAGGTCAGTATTTAACAGTTTACTGTATCGTAATAAAAAATGTAACATATTAGCACAATCCTAACCATGTCTACTCAAAAGTAACCCCAATTGTGTTCAATGAGTCTTACTCCCACGAAGGTGTCTTAAGGCATTAAACCCATTGTTGTTTAAAGTAGTGCAGTTAGGTAAAAATCATAACATAAACCTATTGTCATATTATAATTGTCATATAACTAATTGTTGTATACAGTGGCTGTATACTGTATACAATTTACTTACATATACTGTATAGAGTAGTGATTTTCAACCCTTTTCAACTCAATGGCACACTGACAAGTTGCTAAAATGGTCAAGGCACACCATCAGTGATTGGACCATTGACAAGGCACACCATACTGCTGATGCAGTTCACACCTCCAT
The DNA here is from genome assembly GCA_030015325.1 of Cryptoblepharus egeriae. NCBI lineage: Eukaryota > Metazoa > Chordata > Lepidosauria > Squamata > Scincidae > Cryptoblepharus > Cryptoblepharus egeriae. The sequence continues at coordinate 91,703,979 of JAREYC010000003.1, read as the reverse complement.
TAACCTTATTAATAATTGATCGTTCCCCCAAACTTCCATAACACCCCTCCAGACCATTTTTGGCACATCAGTGTTCCATGGTGCACTGGTTGAAAATCACTGGTATAGAGTATACTTACACAGACTGTATACAGTATACATCCAGTATGCAGCTGCACATTACAACCACCAGTAAACATTTTTTTTAAATTTCAAGCCTTTTAAAATTAGAGTGCACATTTGATTTGATGGTGCATTTGATTTGAGTAAATATGGGTATATTGAAATAAGATATAAAATAACTATTTTTAATATTTTCAAAGAGAGAGAGGAGGTTGGGGTTGGGGATGGCCTTGCCTCCTTATCCTAGTATACCGGTGCAAATTAAGCTTGCAGCATTCCTCTTCTGCCTAGTTCCAGAAGTGTTACAAACTGCGGACTAAGGCAAAATCTAGAGTAACTACGGGGAGTCCTTGCTGAAGTGTAAGAACAATTTAAGAACAGTGTAATAAGAACAGTGTAAGAAAAATGAATTTCCCATTGGTTTTCACTAGGTGGTGCAGTAACTATGGGTGCACGTAAAGTCTCTTACTTGCACCCGTAGTTACTCTGGATTTTGGGGTAAGTCTCCAAAGTGTCCAGAAATGTTTCTTTTTTTAATCTCTCCCCGCATTTTTGTTTCAACATCCACCCTGAAGATGTAGAGCTGAGGTGAATTTGGTATCTCACTACCTCTGTTGCAACTTTAATTGATCAAGTCTTTTTAAAAAAATTGCACTTTGATATTATGATTGAAGTTAAGCCCAAATCTATACAGGACAGATGACCTTGCTTTCGTCCTGGTTTCTTCTCACTGCTTCTGGAGCTGAGTACACAGCTTGTGAATGTGATGGGGAAAGAACCACCCCTGTACAAATGGCTTGGTCTGCTAAATGGCACTTCCTTCTATGCTGCATGGTATTTGGTGGGATCTGCTATCTCGCGTCTCTGTGTGGCTTTATGGCAGACAGTCCTAAATGTACACTGCATGTTTGCTGCCTGTCCCTGAGATGCTAATTGTGCTCTCTTCAGGGCTCTGTATTGATTCTGCCCAGCTGCTGCCCTGTCATGGTTGACTATATAGTGTCTGTCCCACTCTTCCCCCGTGGGCTCCTTTCCCTAATGCTGCTCTTAGGGAGAGCTTTCTCTTCTTGACAGCGGAACAAATCCCTTTGAACAAAGCCATCAGTCCCCTTCCCACTGTCCTTTCCCTTCTCCCTCACCCCTACTGACACCATGACAATCTTCTCTGGATGCTTTTCCCCCTGGAATGGGAAATGTTCACAGAAGCAATGGGATCTTAAAGCGTCTGGAGTGACACTAGCCACTTTGGCTAGGGTTGCCATAATTCTCTTGCACAAAATCAGGACAGGACTCTCTGTCCCATTTGCAAGTACATGAACACAATTCCCCAAAATTGGATCTGTCCCTGTTTTTTGGGACATATGGCAACCCTACCTTTGGCTGACAAATGAAGCACTCCCAAGGTAGCATTTTTCTTGTGACTGATGTCCCTGGATTTGGATAATTATAAAGAAGTGTGGCTTGTTTGAGGAAACATAGCCAATGTGCTTATTTATGGCTGATCAGTCATAAGGTCGTTCTTGGACCTGTACAGAATTCTGATCTTGGAGTGGATCAGTTGTTTGCCATTTATTGTGCATAATATTGACATCTGTCATGGAAGAAGGGGAGGACTTCCAGCCGCTCCAGGGCAGTGAAGCCTAATACCAAGCAATCACTCCCTTTCCATTCCCCACTCTTCCAATTGATTTATCTTGCAGGTTGGTGGAACCAGACCTGATCTACCAGATCTAGTCTGCTCCCACCAACCCAAGAGAACTGATTCCCAGAAAGGTTCCTTGCACAAAACACATCCATAAGAAGGCCAAGAATATCTGCAGAAGTGGGAGATTGTGACCAATACATTGATCTAGAACAGGCAGAGGTTTTGAACAAAAGGGTTTTAAGAGCAGCTCTGGATGTGACCAGAACAAGGCACTAGTTGTGCTGTGATTTCCAGTGGCCCTGAAAACCATGGCTTGTGTTATCCATGGTTTTTCCTATGCTCAGGGAATGGGGAAAAACAACAACAACTTTGGGTGGCATTCTGAGTTAGAATGGTGGCATGCAACCTTTCCAAGGTTCATATGTCTGGGAGGTCTTCAGTACGATGATCTAAGCGTTTGGCATCTGCAATGAGGCAAATCCATGGATGCCAAATAAAAAGGCTCCATATAATAATTTTTAAAAATATCAGTAGTGGCAAGATATTAAACAGGGAAGCTGCACAACTGAATATGGAAATTAGGTTAAGGGACTAGTTGACCAAGTTAGAAATCATTACTTCAGGTGTGATGGTGAAAGTTGGATTAAAATATTTGTGCCATGACCTCACATATAAATCAGCATATGGACAAGGAGCAGGAAAATTTAACACTGGGCTTCCTTCTTTTGCCTCTTTTTATTTTGCATCTTTGGGGATGAACCCACCCAGCAAAGAGAACGTGGTTGCCTTGTCTCCAAACCTGGGAATGTGATGTTAATTACCTTAATTGTATTTTATCTGAAGTATCTAGTTGGACCTTTTTAACCTTTAACTTTTTAATACCGACAATGTATAATTTCGATTGATATGTGCTTGTAAGCTTGTACACTACTTTTATTCTGGTCTGAGATCGTAACAAAGTTGAATTGAATTGTGATGATAACAGCTGCTTGTTCCACTGGACAGATTGATGAGAACTGTGGGGACAAATTTTATGACTCCTTGTTGTCTCAAAGGCACCCTCGTTCCCATAGTGGCATTCTCCAATGGCCATCTAGATTTCCTGGAGATGAGAAGAGATGACATGTGTTGTGTGGCAGATGATGCAGAAAAGGGTGACTCAACACCAGCACTCGAGGCATCCATTGGGTGGTTACTCAAAAGCCCACAACGGTGCTCTGGATGCTGATGTGGCATGCAGAGTGGAAGAACAGGTGCCACTTAAACCCTTGCCACATGGACCCTGAAAGTATGGACGGAAAGAGGGAAATGAAATGAAGGGTTCAGTGATCTCACCTTCCAGTGAGGGACCTGAGCAGACAGTGCCAGTGATATAACCACTATGTCCTGGGCCTCACAATCTTCTAAGACTACCATCCTAAGACTCCAGTTAGGCTGGCCTAAGCCCTGGGATAAGTCATGTGCTGACCTGGTGGTGTCACCAAAGTGTCATAAGACGTATCTGTGTCACTCCTGGGTGTGGGTTGGGCCAGTGCACAGACAAGAGCATGCCTCCCTATATCACCACAGGAATGGGAAGACTGATGAGTTGGGCTGGCCTAGGTTAGGACTGCACCCTAAGTTAGTCTAACAAACATCAAGGAACATTTCACCTTCACAGCATGACAAATCAGGATAAAAAACCTCATTGTTGCCTGACCTTTCTTCTTTCTGGCCTGCAGAGTTACCACCTGTTGCTTTGCAGGTGTAACCTTTCTTCTCTCTCACTACATAAGTGCAAGCCTGCGAGGACCAAAGGGATCTAAGAATACCTAGAGGAAGAGAGAAAGATTTAATTATTTATCTCTTTCCACTTCTCTGCTGACAGAGACTGGGAAAGGGGCACATTAAACGTATACATCCTTTTATGTAGTAACATAGGCAGGGTGCGTTCATTGGTATGAAAACCATTAGAGGGTAAATCTACTTAAGACAAGCTCAGGTAAATGACCTCTCTCCCCCACCACTCTTCCCCACTTTAATTCATAATAATTAGAGGTTTACTGGACAACCTTGATGGACGAGCTTAAAAGTTTAATGACAGTTAAAACCTTTATAGCTTGAACTATTAGGACAGGGCTTGTTTCAGATCTGACCTGGAGAATGCTGGTTAACTGAAAGAAAAAAGAAAGGTTGGTGTCTAACATGGGCATTGCCCGTACGGGTGTCAGATGCTTATTTGATAAGCGGTTACATTATAAAGATAGATGGCAGGATGAGATAATGGGAAAGACATTAACCATCATCATCCAGAAGGTTTTAAGAAGGAAGTGTCCTTCAAGCACCGTGCTGAACGAAATGTTACATTAATGTTCTACACATGCACTAGGGAAGGCTCTTTTGTGGAGCACGTGATACTTCCACGCAACGGTGAAGCTTAAAGGTTTGACACCTGGGGTTCATACATTTTTGGCTCTTACAACAAAATTATTAAATTATATTTTTCACATTTTTATACCACCCTTTCTTTAAATTGCTCAAGGTGGTGGACATGGTTCCTTCCCTTCTTTTGTCCTCACAACTACCCTGTAAGGCAATGCTACTCAAACAAGGAGGGTTGCAATACCCCTGTTAGTGTAAAGTTTCCCTTTCCATTAAGAGACAGGGAAGGGGAAAAGCAGAGGAGGATTGCCAGTATTGCACCCCTGCAGGGGGATAGGGAAGATTTTATGCCTCCCCAGATTTTCTGCCGGGATCTAGGGACCTGGGGACCTGGGGAGCCAAATTGCTTGGCAGAGCTCCCCACTGGAAATAAAGGAAAGTTTCAGGCATGATTGAATCTCAAGTCAGACACTCAGTTGTGTCTGAAAACATGTTAGGTACAAAGAATGTTAACTAAAAAATTGTGCCAACAAATTTTCATTTGTACCCATGATACTGATATCCAAAAGTTCAACCATGGACATACAATTTTTTTAATCTTCATTTATCTTAGGGTTATCAGTTTATATTTCACAGTGTCTGCAGTGACTCAGTGGTAAAAGATGCTCTGCTTGATGGTTGACAGGTTGGCGGTTCGAGACCCGGGTACTGCAAGATGGAGTTAGCTCCTAGTCACAGCTCGCAGCTGTCACCTGTGGAGGTATAATTTAACAACATGCATCAGTTAAAACAAAAAACAAAACCATTCTATTTTCCAGCATCTCAACTACTTTTTTTCCTCCTCTCTCCTCAATGGCTCTCTTCAATTGCCCCTTTTCTAAGTGGTTCTCCTCAACTGCCTCCCTATCCCCAGCCTGGCCTTTCTCACAGTTGAGATTCCATTATTCAGCCTATCTAGTGATTGAATGAGGTATAGCATCGGACTCTCAAACACACAGGTGAAAGCTTTTATGTAGGTATTTATTTTATTTTATTTGTTTAATTTATATCCTGCCTTTCCTCACCTGCAAGAGGGAGCTCAAAGCGGCTAACATCACTCAGAAAAATAAAACAAGAATAGAAAATAAGGAGCCAAAGGAATATCATAGTCAGTAGCTGTTGGAGGAGATGACATGGCTTCTGAACCTTTAAGAGTTATATAGATTGGGAAAGGAAACCTGTGAAGCACAGCTTTTTTCATGCATGCAACACTGTGTGATGTGGCAAGCCACAATTCCTATAGCTTTTCTCCCTTTCCTATGAACTCCTTTTGAATAAAGAGTTGATTCCTCTACCCTATTTTGTATGCAAACAGGACACATAGATGTAGGACCCCTGCTAACTGGGCAAGAGGCACGCTTTCAAGTGGGTGCTCCTCTTTTATTTAGCAGTGGGAGAGTAACTGGCCCTGCACACCCCAGCAATGTCTGTTCAAGTGGCTGCTGCTGGTGTTCTTTTTTGCATTTTAGATTGTGAGCCCGTTTGGGACAGGGACCCATTAGCTATTATTTTTTTCATTTTCTTTGTAAACCACTTTGTGAACTTTTTAGTTGAAAAGCGGTATATAAATTCCGTAGATGAGATGTGTCCTATCTTGAATTAACCTTTCAAAATCAACATGCTCCCTTAGCTGACCTGTGCATGCTTCATCAGCCTAAAGCCAAGGTGACGCATTGATGTCCTGCCTGCTCCTGCCTCTTTCATGCTCAAAGGTGCATGTTGCATTTGTGGCAACGATTAATTGCTTCCTGAACTTAAAACACATGAATAAAATAGTTTGCTTGGGAATGAGTTAGCTAGTAGCTGAATGCTTTGCTGCTGTTAATGCATTGTTGACCCTGAACCTTTTGAAGATGCAACAGAGCTCTCAACAAATTTACCAGAAGCCATTTAAGCAAGAGGTGCCCGTTGTAAATCCTTAAGTAATACATTGTAGGGAAGTGAATTAGATAATAGTTTGCTGTAAACCTGAATCCTTTCTGAGAATCTTTCAACTAGTATCACTGTGGCATTGTGATAGTGTGCTTTTTTTGTCCTTGGTGATATACACCAGAAACCCACGTTTGCTTTGGTGCACCAAATAACTAAATATTGGTTACAAAAAAGATTTGTATGATGCAACTAGCGAAATGTGCCCACTTTGCAGGAGTAAAATGCCCCCTGTACACCATCCCCCAATTGCATTTTATATGCATGGGGGGGGGGTTTATGTGCATGGGAATAAGTTGCTCATCAGAGTAAGTTGTGCATGGGGGTATGCACATGGGGGTTTATGCACATGGGGGATGATGCACATGGAGGATGAAGTTCATGGGACAAGTTGCGCATGTGGAGATGTTGCCCATGGGGGTTGATGTGCATGGGGGATGATGCACATGGGGAATTGATGCACTTGGCGGGATGTTGCACATGGGGATGATGTGCATGGGGAGTGATGCGCATGGGGGTGTTATAAACCCCCTCATGTGCATCATCCGACCATGCACATCAACCCCCATGCACAACATCTCCTCATGTGCAACTTACTCTACAATCCAGAGTAACTATGGGAGCACGCAAGAGACTTTATGTGTACCCATAGTTGCTGCACTACCTAGTGAAAACCTATGGGAAATTCATATTGCAATCCAGAGCAAATTGTTCTTACACCGGAGCAAGGACTCCACGTAGTTACTCTGGATTGCACCCATACTCCGATGTGCAACTTATTCTGTTGTGCATCAACCCCCATGCACATCATCCCCCATGCATATTATCCCCAATGTGCATCAACCCCCATGCACAACACCTCCCCATGTGCATCAACCCCCATGCACACTATCCAGTCCAAGCGCAACATCCCCCTCCCAGTGCACCAGGCACCAAATTGGCTGGATGTTGTTCAGTCAGTCTCCAATGTTAAGTATACAACAAAAACACGTTGCACCCCTTTTTACCCCCTTAAGGGTTAAATTTCTGAACATTGTTTCTTGGTGGGTGTTGATGTCACAGAAGGAATGCTCTCCCCAAATTTCAGGCTTCTAGGTCCAGGGGTTGGGGCAGAGCATCCATCAGTCACCAATTCTTCAATGTAAAGCATAGGGAGGAAAAGGTATTGTGCCCCATTTCACCCCCTTCTGGTTGGAATTTCCGAAAACTGGTTCTTAGTGGGTGCCTCTGTCATGGAAGAAATACCCATACCAAATTTCTTGCTCCTAGGCCTGGTGGTTTTGGCTGGGTGTTGATGAGTCAGTCAGTGAGTCACAGTTTTATATATATAGATAACAGATCTTCAAACATTTTTGGGAGTAGAACACCTGGAACTCTGGCAGTTTATCTGCATTTTCACGTGAATTGATCTGATTTGCTGGGTTCAGTGATGCTGCTAGATGCGATGGTTGCCACTGTACCCAGCAGAACCATTGGCTTTAGGACTGGGCTGAAAGCTTTTAGCAAACTTGGAGTGCATGCAAGCACTTTACTGTTTTTCTGACATCTACCCTCAATGTTGCAAAATTATTTCACAAGTGGGTGCTGGCGTGTGGAGTTGTGTGCTACCGACAGTGCAGAAACCACCTGATATTTGTTTATCAAATCTGATGGTTTGCTGCTATCGGCGGCGTCTTCTGGTTCTGAAAGCTCTTACCGAGTCCCTGGAGCTGACACATTCCAAATGATTGCTTTAATCCTGGCCAGACCAAGTCCATGACCAAACAGTGCGCAATGCAGTCATGATTTGATTTTATTTATTGCAGTCTATTTTAATATAAACAGAAGACAGAAGAAAAGGAAACTGAAATTAATCCCAAAAAGCAGAGACAAATTAGAGACAAAGCAGACACACCAGCAGAACAGGTGTGTCCCAATGTTAGCAAGCGAGTAGGACAGTATGACTCCCCGGACAGATGAAATTCTTAGCAGCATTTAGATTTCCAAGAAGAGTTCCAGCATTGTCTCATCATCCCAGCAGCCTCTATGTAATCTAGGAGGCTGACACATAGAAGCATTCTAATCTAATTAATTCATTATAGGGCTGCAAACTGAAATGGTTTGCCTTTGGATGTGCAATTTTTGGAACAACCGTCTTGGATAAATTTCTTTTCAATCTGATGAAAGGTCTGATCCTTTTTATTTGCCACCGTCTGCCACCCTGAATGTCAGAAATGTTGAGGTGGGGAGGCCCCAGTGGTGGGATTCAAATAAATTAACAATGTCCTATATTAACAACAGGTTCTGTGTCCCATTAGGAACCAGTTCGCAGAACCAGGCGCTCTTTAGCAAAGTGATCTATAGAACCTGTGAGAACCCCCTGAAGCCCACCACTGGGAGGCCCCTTATATTCCATGGAACTCTTGGTGTTGTTGCAGCTGTTGATGTTTTGGGATGTTCCTTACCACTGTTTTGCAGAGTTGGTGCAAGAGAAGAGGGCAGAGATTAGAAATAAGTAATGTGTGACTGAACTGACTGAAATACCATGAATAGAACTGCGTCTCTGGTTGCTTCTCTGGTAGAGATCCAGTGGCCCACCATTGACCCAACAGTTTTTGATCATGGTCTTGTCCATACCATCTCTCCCTTTTCAGAGGTGAAATGTCATATGTCATAACCAAAAAAAAGAAGACAGATCCTTCCAAAATGTTGGACACCCAAGGAAAATATTTAACAATATAAAAGCCAAAACAGTCAAATATATTGCTTTCATGTGGTTAATTTGAACTCTATATTACTTATTAGTAAGTTTAAAATTACTACATGCAAGTTATTACATATAATTTATGAATTACAAGAAGACCTGTTTACAAGGAAATGGGGGACAAGGCAGATTTTCTCCAGGACACAAGTCTAAAATCCAGGACAATCCTAGAAAAGGGGGACATATTGTCACCCGGCCTTTTTTGCAAGCATAACAGGTACAATCCTAACCTAGGCCAGCACAACCCTTTGGTCTTTTCATTCCTGGGGTGATGTAGGGAGGCAAGCGCATGCCTGTGCACTGGCCTAATTCTCTCAGGAGTGGCACAGAAGTGTCTTATGGCACTTTTGTGATACCCCGCAGGTCAGCACAGGACTTATGCTGGAGCTTCGATCTTGTTTAACTGGAGATTAGCACTGCAGCCTTAGTTAAATCAGCACACATATCATTGGCATCCTTCAGTCTCCAGAGCACGATGACCTGAGTAGATTAATATGGAGGATAGACTGTCACCCAAGCAGCAAATCCCTCCTCTCCACATCACTGAAATAATCCAGTGGAATGGCAGAGCTGATACGATTGGTTCCAGCTGCGTCACAGGAGTTACCAGAAACTGATCGTGCACAGTCACGAACTGCTTTCGGGACATATGCGCACATATGTGCTGCACCTAAAGCCCAAGTTGTGGGCAGTTTCATTATTTCACTATTTGGTTGAAAATGTTAACATTGTAGAACAGGTTGGTTCTTTCTATAGAGGCAGTAATTACTGTCCAAATATGGTATTCACATAGGAACATCTTGATACTTTATTTATATGTAGTGTTGAAAGGGACGAGAGCAAGCCAAAAGCTCAGGAAGAGAATATGGGCACAATCCAGAGCAACTATGGGGAGTACTTGCTCCGGTGTAAGAACAATTTGCTCTGGATTGCAATATGAATTTCCCATAGGTTTTCATTAGGTGGTACAGTAACTACGGGTACACATAATGTCTCTTACGTGCTCCCGTAGTTGCTCTGGATTGTAGGGTATGTGACTGTTTGGTTTGTCCTACGAACACTCAGGACCAAATGCGCACAAGAGCCTTCTCCCACAAATGAGTGTTTATAATTCTATGGCCCTGAGCAGTCTAGGACTTCTGTGAGGGTGTATTCAAAGGAACATAAACATAGCTTATTCCTAGGTAAGTGTACATGTTTAACGTGGTGGGCCAATTGAAATTGTGGGACAACTTTATTCTCTGTGGCAAGATCTAATCAACTTACTCAATGGCTAGGAAACCCAGGAATAAATATTCAACAGTTTATTGTCTGCGATGGGCCATTTGGGAATTTTCAGTGCAGTGCTAAGCATGTCCATTGGGTTCAATCGTACTTACTCCCAGGAAAGTGTGGTTAGGATTGCAGCCCAAGTAGCAGAAGATATTTATAGGCATAGTGGGGGAGAATCAGCAAGAGAGTCTGGTGGTCAACTGTCAAATTGCAGAGAGGTGAGAACGTTTTCATGAAGGTGTGTAGAGTATCAAGGGGCTTTTGAGATGACACTTGACAGCTAGTTATGAGTTCCAAGGTTCAAACCCAGGCAGAGATCAGCAGAGAACGTTTGGAGCAATTTGAAGAAAAAAAAACCAGTTGTGTGGAAAAAAGGAGTTTAGAAAAGGATAAGTGGCTGAGCAGGAGACGTGAGCCACCGGAAACTCGTAGATAGACAACCCAGAAAAGCTGCATCTAGGGGCAGGAGAATAGCCGATGCTTTTGCTGCTCCTGGTACTGGCCCCTGTGGATCTGGGTCTCTTTGTGGCTCTCAGAACTCTAGCCAACAACAGTCAAGACCAGACAATCTTCCTCATTGTAGAAAGTCTCCTCAGGGTCCAGCCATGGCTGGGTCCTGACAGTTTATCAGTAAAAGAAAGTTGACATTTCCACATGCCGCTAACAGTGGAAGCATTCTATGGCAAGTGAGTATGTGCTCCTCAAAATTCATTCCACTCTTCAGACAACATTAATGTTGAAAGAGGATTTCAGCGTCAGAAAATACTTGGCCAATCTGACTCGCTTCCTTGAATGAACGTACAAATTCCTGAAAAGCTGTTGAACTGATCAAATCATCACATCTATCATCCGTTGTGATAACTAATTGTATCATGTTGTCAGTTGCTTGAGGAGTCTTCTGGAACGGTGGATTAATATAAACCTTCTGTTGCTAGTTTGTGGAGGCACGTTCCTCTGCTGTAATGTTTATCCCAAACTACTCCAAGTAAGCTACTTGCAGCGACAGTTCAAGACCACGACTTACATACCTCATGGAGTGCTGGCAAAATAACAAAAGAATAGAATTATTATAACATTAGGAGTGGATGTCACCATATGGAATAATTGTGCCTTTCAAAAAATATAAGAACTTGTTTAATTAATACTTTAATTAAAAACCATTAATCTTGTTAGTTAAGGATAATAATATCAAGTGATGGGAGTTTTACCCTGAAAATCTTTTTTGAATTGCATTTCCCAAAAAGTGGGTTGCAACACATTGGTGAGTGACAACCTGATTTGGGGTGGGTTTAGGGTGATCATATGACCGGAAATTTCCAGATTTCTCTTCTTTTGCCTCCTGTCCTGGTGTCCTCCAAAAGGGCTTCATTGTCCTCCATTTTGGCTTCATTTTGGAACTTTGCAATGGTGTGAATTATCCCATCATGTCATATGTCATGGGATTCATATTGAAGAGCAGAATCCAATGCAAAAATCGGTTTTGAAATATCTCCTTCCTATCAAACATTATGGCCAAAAAAACTAAAAAAGCATTGAGCTCTACAGGAAAGTGAAAGTGCCCAATATTGTGACTTTACTCGTGAGTCAGCAAACGTGCCATTTTCCGCCAGAAAGTCCATGCTGAGAGGAACCCCAGACCTTGTCCTCCTTTTGAGGTATGGGCATCTGGCCACCCTGGGTGGGTTGCAAGTACTCAGCTGGTGATGGAAAGATAGAATAAGTACTGTAGACACTCAAGTATAAGTCAGTTTCACAGATACAACAAGAGCAGTTTCTGAGCCAAAAATTTTCTTTGACTCTCGAATATTTCAGGGGTTAAACTTACAAGAGTGTCAGACTATAGTTTTGTCTGATTTTACCCAAGGCCAGGTTCTGAAATTATCCTACTGCTGTTACCTAATAACTTTACAATCACTATTAATTAAAAATATAATAAAAATTCAGAAGGTACATTTTGTGACACCTTACGGCACTTTAGCAAAACACCCAGGACAGCACAGGACTTGTGGAAAGACTTGAGCTGGCCTAAACAGGAGTTAGGATTGCGCTGCCGGATTTGAATCAGAAAATTTGGGCAAAGATCTGATGGAGCAGCAGAAATTTGCCCCTTGATAGGGAACAAAAGTTCCCTTACCTACCGGACATCTCCAGACTGCTCCCTCCAGATCTATATTGGTGTGGCTGCATCGGATTTAGGCTGCAATCCTAAAGAAAAGAACCGGGAGTAAGGGCAAAATCTAGAGTAACTACGGGGAGTCCTTGCTCCGGTGTAAGAACAACTTACTGTACGCTGGATTCCAATATGAATTTCCCATAGGTTTTCTCTAAGTGGTGCAGTAACTACTGGTGCATGTAAAGTCTCTTATGTGCTCCTTTAGTTACTCTGGATTTTGGGGTAAGACCCATTGAACACAATGGGGCTTACTTTTGAGTAGATATGATTAGGATTGTGCTTTTTAGTTGGATTGTTTGGGGAGATGACACTTCAAGAGTGTTTTTTTTTTTTTAAATCTGCTTTTGGGAAACAAAACCACTCAATTTTCAGTGGCGTGGAGACGGGGGGATTTGCTGCTTGGGTAACAGCCTATCCTCCATATTAATCTACCCAGGCCTTCGTGCTTTGCATACAACATCAAGCACAATACCATAGTCTTTCAAAACTAATGGATGCCAATAATCTGTCCATGGGGCAGACGTCCTGCTGAAATTTGCTGTCATAAAAGCAAAAGGTTCAAAATGCTGTGAATGTGTTTCAAGACCCTTTTAACCCATCAGTTCGTTGCCTTTTTCTATAGTGGCATCCAGTAATTGGTCTTAACTGGCAAATTCAATGCAGGGTAAAGATTAAAAGAGGGTATTTTGGTGTGCATCCTAAAAATGCACACCATGTTGCTGTAAGTCCTATTTTTTCTTACATGAAGATCTGCAAGTGAAATAAGTTACCTTTATCGGGAATCACCAGATGAGCCCTCAACAGTTTGATGTTGACCAGAACTGGCAGCTAGGTAACTGGCAAGGACATCTTTCCCAACCTCTTTCATGTGGATGGAACAAGATGGCCTACGGATGCGGTAGATGCAGTGGCACATGACATGAGCGTACAGTGATTCGCTCCAAGTTCATATGGCCGTTCATACAGAATGGAAGGTATTAAATCAAAGATATTTGATTTAGCCAACAGTTAATTGGTATGATCAATATTTGTCTTGTAAGTGCAATAGGGGAAAGAAAGATTTAAGAGAACCAGAAATTAAAGGGATTTGTTGTGATAGATACCATGGAAAGTGAACCTTTTCTCCGCTGTGTAAATATTTAGAAAGCAGAAGCAATAAAATGAATAGGTATAGTGGTAATATCCTCTCTTCCTGGTGCCTCAGGGAATAACTTGTACGTCTCATGCAGTGATAAAGGGACCAGATGGAATTGCCTGTCTTGGACAAGCAAAGCCTGTTCCTCACATATAACAAGTTATGCTGTTGTGGTTTTTCCACACATGCATAGATCCAGGTTTCAGTAACAATCTGTGTTGATTTGCACAGATTAACAATTATAATTGTTACTTAAGAGGGATAGTTAATCTCTCCCTGCTAAATATAAGAGGAGCAATACTTAGAAGTGCTTCTTTACCCAGCTAGCATGGGTAACTGTAATATGAAATGTGGAAATGAGAGGTGGCTCTTATTAACCTTATTAGTTTGATAGGTATCACAATTACATCCCACTGGCTCTCAGAGCAGTCAGTCTCATGGGAAGGTTATGATTTTTACTTGTAAAAATCCATTTTTTGTTCCATAGGCTTTTGTGTTTTCATTTTCTGGTTAGTTGGCCATAAGTTTTGATAGAATACAGATTTTTCCAATTCAGTTTCTTTCATTGCATTCTGCATTAAATTACCTTTCTGATATATAACATGATGGTATTAGTCTTCATACATTCGCCGTTTCCCCCCCCCCCCAATTTTAGCCACTAGTTTCAAGCTCAGCTTGTTGCCCCCCCCCAAAGCTTGTTATCTGGTGCAACTGCTACCCCCTGCAGCTCCTAGTTACGCCACTGGATAGAATATCAGCTGGTTTCTCATGTATGCAGTGGTTTTCTTACTTGTTCTTGGGCATATTTCTTTGGTAATCTTCGGCTAAGCTGGATTGTGGCAGGCAGACATCCATATGGATCAGGAGCTCTTAGTACACAGTTGTATGAATGAGGAATGTCTCTTCTGGGACGCTCAGATCCACTGTCCAAAGTTCGGGGGAGTCTCATCTGGTTTGTAACTGATACAGCTCCAGCTGTTTTTCATTCTGAAAATGAGTTTTTGCAAACCGGTGGACTGCACGTTTCAGCCATCATTTTTGTCGCTTTTAACGGATCAACAACACAACTTCCCACTTGCCACGGGGGGATGAGCTGATAAATGCAAAGATGAAAGATTAGCTTATGAAGCTACAGCCTAACTAAAAATGGATAACTTCATTTGACAATCCCTAACCCGTTGATACAATGCTCAATCGCTGTTCGTCATGATCAGCCCAAACAGCTGGTTTGCACATTGGCCTCATAGTTTATTCTGATTCCAAGTTATATTACCTAGTGATTTTATGGCTGCTAATTCCTACGGAAATATAACATAGTTTGCCTTATCCTGAAAGGATATTGCTTTTTGTTAATTAGAATTATCAGTGATATAACGGACTTGACAAAGATCCTGTCCTGTGACTTTTAAATGCATGTGAGCACATTTATTTATTTGCACACCTGTACCAACAGCATCTGCAAGTTTCTTTGCCCTTGAATGGAGAGTGTTCCCCTCGCCTCTGCTGGAAACTGGTTTCCGTGTTAGTGTTTGTTTTATTTTTGCTTACTTTTTTAAACTTTATGTCCTCTGCTGATTTCTCAGTACAACCATTTTCTGTGCAGAACTCCCTAGCTGTGGCAGCAACTATGATCCCACCAGATCACAGACAGTTGAGATAGGATTGCTCCCAGACCAAGGCCCAGGTCCTTGAACCCTATCTTCCAGTATAACACTGCACAATTTGCAGTACTTCAGTAAAAATAACAGTACAGGTCCAAACTTGTTATACACTTTTTATATACACAGATTTAACCCAACAAGAATGACCTCTGCAAATCACAGTTTAAAAAATCTGCTTTTTATACTGTTGTAGAGAGACAGTCATGCAAGCAATCACTCCATTCTTCAGCTGAGCCAGGCAAAACCAGGAGGTCCTCTGCATTTTTAATTGCTGACTGCCTCTCTACAGCAATAAGAATTAAAAAAAATTGTAAAGGGACACGCTTTTTAATTTTTTTAACAACTGCTTTTATTTAACGTTGTTTGGGCTACGTAGGGAGTACCATAATCAAACTCAGTGAATACTGAGCCATGACTTTATTCCATTACCACAATGGAGGAGCAAGAAACCTAGATGTGGGTCTTCAAATCTATTTTCCACTTTTTATATCCATTGACTTTTTTATCCACGGAACCCTAGTGGATAATGAGGGACACTTTTATAGGCATTGGCTGGTCACTCTTGCACCTTCTTGGCTTGCTTTCACTCATATCTTTGCTTAGCATTCCCCACCCCACATCTCAGTTCAAGTGACCAAATCCCGGTTTTAAATTCTAAGCACTCAGTTCTGTTTTTGTACTTTCCCACCATCTTTTTTCTTTCTATGTTGTTTCTTGGTTGGTTGGAAGAAGAACCTCAGTTCGCAAAGGAACTTAAAGGTTGAGGCTCTTCATAGAAGGACTGTTATGAGGATTAGGACTTAAAGCATGGGGTTTCTCTAGCCCTGACCACTTATTTCAAGGCAGGATGACAGGTGAAATACTACAAATAATGTGCCAGGCAACTTCTGATTTCTGCACCACTTCTCACAAATTCTGTACCACTGTTCTATCCCACTTTGTGGTTATAATCAGGTATGTGCATGTAGTCGGCAGGTGTACACACACAAACACATGTACACGTACCCATTTTCCTGGTGTCATTTTTGTGTGATATTTGGATAGATTTGATGGCATTTTTATTTTTTTTAAATAGTTTTTATTAAAAAGGAATGAGAGAGAAGAAAAGACAGAGATGAAAGAAAAACCAAACATTGAAAGTTGTGTGGCAAGTGTGGAGTTGTAATGGATTTGTATGTAGGATACTACAAGATGCTGTTGTTTTGTTATGAAAGACTACCATGATTATTTATCTGGCGGATGTTTATACTAGTAAATGTTCCAAATGTTTTTACTCAGTTTCCTTACCCCCTGCAACGGGTGTCCAGTTATTGTTAATAGTATGTTTCTGATCTACTAAAAACCACAAGATCTGGGCAGCTTTTGGCACACATACTTGGTTTAGTCTGCCGCCATTTTCCAGAGCTGACATATGACGGGGGAAATGGAGCCTTCATTTTCCTGAGCAGTCAACTTGGATGATGTGTTCCTTCTAATCATTAATCTTAGCAGAAACAAAACCTTTGTTGAAAAACATTTAAAAGCTCCTGGGGTGGGATGTCTTAAACCAGGACTTACTAATAGTGTCTGCCGAACCCTCTTTGGAAACTCTTGATCCCCTGAGGAGAGGGCATGTTTATGCTGTGTTGTGCTGCAGCATGGTTGGGTGTAATTAATTCTGACCTCTGGCTTCTTCCTGCTCCAGGTATTAAATCTGACTGGTAATATTATGGTTTTCAATTATCTTTGTTTTCTTGGGGGGCAGGTTTTCTTCTATTCAGTTATGCCAATGTGATGCTTGCCTCTTGCTATCTTGGAAGAGATAGAAATAGTTTAAGGCCAGGCTAGAGCTTAGTTTTGAATTCAGGAAGAATTCCATTGTGTCCGCTGTGAACTTCTCCTATGTAAGCCAAATTGAAATAAATACTATAGAAGTTAAACAACTGCAAGCCTCTCATTTATTTCAGTGAGATTGTCCTCTCGTCCTCTGTTTTCTCTTCTCCAGCAGTGTCCACTGTGGTGTAAATAGATCAGAAAAATCAGACGATATAGTGGATGAACTTTTAAGAGAACAGGCAGTGGTAAAATAGACACGCCGCAGTCCAAATCTAGGTTACCATAATTCTCTTCCACAAAATTGGAACAGGACCCTCTGTCCCATTTGCCAGTATGTGAATACAATCCCCCAAAGTTGGGATTGTCCTTGTTTTTTGGGACATATGGCAACTCTATCCGAACCCCGAGTTAGGCTGGAACAAATCCCTGCACAAATCCCGCGTTGGCCTGGAAAGTCAGAAAAGTGCCATAAGGTAATGTTAGTGTTAGGCCAGCACACAAATGTGCCAGCCTCCCCATACCATCACTGGAACAAGGAGATGGTTGAATTGGGCTGGTCTAAATTGGTTGGAATTGCACTCGCTATTACTCACGGTGTATGGCACACTTTAAAAAAAATTCACTGAGGTCCTGGTTAAATATGTTTTGTAAGGTTTAAAGAACCTGATAAACCTGATTGACCAAAGATACTACTGGGACCAAAACAAATTGTATGTATGCCTAGACCAGTGATGGCTTTATCACAGTTCATATCACTGCCACTGCTATTAAAATCTGTTGTTACCAGAGAGGGGGATTTTATGGGAAGTTTATGAATGGGAAGTTTATGAATAACAAGTTCCACAATATATTTAATGTAGTTCATTCAGGCCAATTTCCCAGTGGATTGTTCCCCAACTGTATTAATTTTTTTTTTTTGCCCAGACTCCATTGGTAGCTGGGACATTTTTTTGAGTCAGTCCACCCCTTTAATTTAATAGGGGGAGAGTAACTATAAAATCTTTTATAGTGCCTTCTGATGGTGTTGCATCTTTTTCGATTGTGAGCCTTTTTGGGACATGAAGCCATTCGCCATTAGTTATTTAATTTTCTATGTAAACCGCTTTGTGAACATTTTGTTGAAAAGTGGTATTTGAATATTGTTGATTGATTGATTCTCATACGTCCATTCAAATTACAATTCGGGAAAATGCTGGATGTGTTATGTCCATTTCCAACGTGTCTGAAATTAATCGAGATTTTAACACACACGCAGAAACAAAATTGTTGACCTGTCAGAGCTTGAATGGTTGTACTCGATGGGCAGAGATGGGCATGAAGTTAGCCAAGGGAAGGCTGCAGAGAAAGGGTGATGGAGCTGGGAGGGGGGAAAGAGAGCCACAAAATTCTCCAATAAACCTGATTCTGCTGAGACTACATTTTACAAACATGCAGCTAAGTTGGCTCCTTTTGTCAAAGGGTTTGTTAAGCATTAGCTAAAGAATGCCATGGTCCAGCCTGCACGGTATGAAACCTAATTCTTCCCCTTTCTGGAGCCATGGCATGGGGTGTTTAATTTTTCTCTCTCGGTAGGGCTGCAGGCCCTCCAGTACTCCAGCCAAAAATCACTCATATTTGAGCAGGCTTAGCTTCAGCCCCGTTGCCAGGCAGTAAAGTGGACGCTTGTCCGCCGCAGGGGGGGAGGTGGGAGAGGCAGAGGGAGAAAAGGGTCATACTAATGTCTCCAAAAAGTCCCTCTTCCAACTGTTTGGTTGACAACTGTGATATTTTATTTACGGAAAGAAAACAACTCCAAGGTTTAAAGGATTGTCGGTGTTAAGCCTAAAAAATCAGTATCCTGAGATTTTTGTGTAGTCTTGACTAGTCTTGAGAGTACTTGATTTCTCCCGATTGATGTGATAGGAAAGGTTCAAAGGGACCTTCTCACATTGCTGTTCTTTCATTCAGTAATGATAATGAAAACTCTTGATTCTCCCAGAAAACTCCCAGATTCACTATCCATCCTGGCCTCACCATTCTTAAATGAATACCCGGTTTTGGGACATTAAAACTATACACAATGTATCTACACAAGCAAGTGGAGGCCATCTCCTGACCCATACACTGCTCAACCACCAACATGAACATGTCTCTATGGTGGGTATATCTGGCCTGACGAAAGGGTGATGCTAAAAAAATTAGGCAGGGTTACCAGCCACATAGAGAGACCGACGTACATTCAGTTTGTACATGCATGGAGGCTATGTAGATATCTATTCCTACACAGTGAGTCCTCTGTGTGGCATCTATCTGAGCAGAGCTGGAGAGAGAGATATTAAAAGCTGCTATCCCAAATACTATACTATACTATAAATGTGACACCTGACATTGGTTCACATGCATTCTTGTATATTTATTTGTATGGCAATTCCAATGTTCATGCTGTTTCTTCTTGCCGGGAGGTCCTTATGAGGTCTAGCAGCCAATATTTGTAGACTATTTATGCCTGTGGTGGATTATGAGAAGGCTAGTCTACATTGTACTAGGGGCAGCTTGTAGAAGTCTTCCAAATGGCAACCTTTCATGGTGTGGTAGTCACATCTGGCATCAGGGAATGCCTTCCAGTAACAGTTTTCAGGTTGCTCAGGTTGTAAACAGTAACATCTCTTGCTATGTTGTCTCATGACAGCTCTGTCAGTTTTCAGTCCCCCATCTGAATGTCTTTCCAGGTCTTTCCCTGCACAGCATTTTTCAATAGCCCTTCACTCAAACATCACACCACGCTTGCCACTTATTCTTATATATGACCTGAATGACAGAGCACTTGATAACTTGCAGTTGAATGTGCATTCTATAATGGAAGAGAAGAAATGCTATGCAGTTTAATGAATGATAGCACATGATGTGAACACAGTGGCTACAGGAACGTTTCTCTCTCTCTCTCTAATGAGAACTCAGGATCATCGATTGGAGATAGTTATGAATGGGCAAACACATAAAAGTGTATACACAAGTATATAACTTGTGTATATAACAAGTTATACTTGAATATAACTTGTATATAACAAGTATATACACAAGTGTATAACTAAATGTATGGAAAGTTATACAAAAGTGCATAACTGAATGTATGGAATTTATTGTCACAAAGTGGTTTATAATTATAGGCTTGGATGGCTTTAAAAGAGTGATCAGACAAAATGCTGGTTGATATTGGGAACGAGAGGCTGGATTAGGTGAACATTTAGAGCTGAAATTATCTTCTTACATAGGAAGAAATTCTAGCATCAAGCATTTTTAGGGAGTTTTTCTTGAATGTAAAGAAAATAAACTTTCCCTGACCTCAGAGGGTCCCTACTGAGCTGCCAGGACAACAGATATCATTCAAACATGAGTCTGTCTGGAAATAAGTGGGCATCCTTTTCCTTCCAGAATGCTACACTCTTCATATTAGAAATAGAAATCAGTCACACATTTAGCAACTAACACCCAGTCCGATCCCCTACATGTATGCTGCATACTGTGGTGGTGGTTAGAGTGACCAGATGCCCAAACTTCAAATGAAGGACAAGGTCTTGGATTCCTCTTAGCCTGGCCTTTCTGGCAGACAATGGCATGTTTGCCTACTCACAAGAAGAGCCACGATACTGGGCACTTTCACTTTCCCATAGAGCTCAATGCATTTTTTATTTTTGGCCATAACTTTTGATAGGAAGGAGATATTTCAAAACCAATTTTTGCATTGGAATCTGCTCTTCAGTACAAATCCAACGACATATGACATAAAGGGGTATTGCACACCATTGCAAAGTTCCAAAATGAAGCCAAAAAGGAGAACAATGAAGCTCTTTTGGCGGACACTTGGACAGGTGACTAAAAATGAGGACAAATCAGGAAATTTGCGGTCATATGATTACCCTGGGTGGTGGTAGACATGAAGTCAAACTGGAGGCAATTCAAATACTGTAATTTTTCACTTACCTCTGGTTAAGTCTTTGTGTTGCCCATAGGTATTACTTGGCATAAGTCTGAGGAAAGAGGGAGGGATTGGGTAAATAGGAATCAAGCTTGGGGTGCATGCTGGTAATCTACCCCTTCCTTCCCTGATCTGCCCTCCTGCCTTCCCCGATTCCAATCTCTCAGACCTAATGCCGGACACCACCACCAACTTATTGAGAGTGTGGTGCCCTGGGGTCATGGTAAAGTGGCATTGGGCGCAATCCAGAGTAACTATGAGGAGTCCTTGCTCCGGTGTAAGAACAATTTGCTCTGGATTGCAATATGAATTTCCCATAGGTTTTCACTAGGTGGTGCAGTAACTACGGGTACACGTAATGTCTCTTACGTGCTCCCGTAGTTACTCTGGATTGTAGGGTTAGTGGTGGTGCCACTTTGTGATGGTGGCTTAGATTGGTGTGGCACTGAACGTCCAAAAGTGTACATTTATACAGCCAGAATTATTGGTCTGCTGTTGCAACGTGCCAATAAAATTAGGTAATAAATGTAGTCATGGTCTATTTATAACTTAACTTGGTATCCATCAGTCTTGAAAGACTATGGTATCATGCTTGACACTGCATGTGAAGCACGAAGACCTGGGTAGATTGATATGGAATGCCCATAACCAATTCCTTTTTGTCTAAACTATATCAGCCACCCTGAGTCTCTAGAGAGAAAGGTGGGATTTAAATACTGTAAATAATAAAATCCTGTCTCTTGTGATATATTGGTATCATGTTGTCCTATTTGTCAGAGATAAATCTGAACTGCCTTTTTGTTTTCACTGTTGTAATTGTCAAAAGGGACAAAGGGATAATATTTTTCATTGTATATTACTTATTTTTTTCTCACCCAAGTCCTTGTACCTGTTCCCTACAAGGAAGCAAGCACAAATCACCCCAGTTTATTATGGGCTGGCCTCTTAAATTACTTTTTGTGGGGGTAAACTATCAGAAGCAAAACTGTGATGGGGGGTTAAGGTGGTGTAAATATTCTCCCCACTGTTGTTTCACTTCAGATGGTGCCCCTTAAAATGTTTTAAAATATTTTATTATGTTTTTGATCCATGTTAGCGGCCTTGAATCTGCTCAGTGGAGAAAGGTGGGATACAAATACATTAAATAAATAAATAAATATATACGTATGGCTGGATGGCTGGATGTATGTATCATTTTTAACAACAAGAAATGTTGAGGTCCAGCACATGCAATAGTTTGGTCCTACGTCTCTGGAGCAAAAATGCCATACAATCCCTGAGCTTCTCTGACCAAGCCTGGGGTAGGGAGGTATATTAAAGTGGATTATATGATGGGATTCTGCTCCAACTTTAGTTGAATCTGGTTAGGAATATCCATGATGGCCAAACTACATGTTATGTTAAATAGGTGTGCATGGGATTGCCATGCATTTTTTTAATGACAGCCATGGGAAGCCTCAAGTCCTTAGCTCTTCCATGGCTTCCCCAGAAAGAAAGCCATTCCATACTCTCAGTGTAATGTGTGAAATGGCTTATAGATGTTGGTTAAACATTAAGAACAAGTCTTCCTCTTTTAAGATTTTATCGGCCAAAAAATGTATACAGTAGCTGGTGTTTTCAGATATCACCTCACTTCCCGATTAGTGTGTTTCTTGCATGGAAATTGCCCTTTCCCAGCCAACATGCAAATGGCAGTCATTTAATAGTGGGAACTTGTGATTTTTACTCCCCTAGCTAATGTGTCCCTTGTTGTTTGGAGTGCTGTTTATTATATAGTTGTGCTGGAATTGCAGGTATCTATTGTCCATTTTGTATGAAATCACTGGAGATGAACTTACTCTTCTTCTCTCCCCCTGGCCCATGTAATTTTATGTTAATTTTTTAATCCGTTGTTATCCTTATAGGTTTAACATCTCCAACTGAACATTCAAATGCTTTGAGTTCATATTCCCTTTCAAAGGAGAGCAAAACAAAAAACAAAATCTCTCTCAAATGTCATTAAGGTTACTGCCTACCCAACTGCAATCTACTGCTATATTTTCCCTACTGAGATATATGTTCTGAGACTTTTCAATTGAGAACAACCACTTAGCCTGCTTATCCTCCTGCACAATTGCAGGACAAAATCCCCATTCATTCTGCAAAGGTTATTGCTCTACCAGTAGGGTTGACAAAATTATCTTCCATAAAATTGGGACAGGACCCTCTGTCATACTTGCCAGTATGTAAATACAATCCCCCAAAATCGGAACTCCCTATTTTTCAGGACATATGGCAACCCTAAAAACCAAGGCTCTACTCTGATGTTTATAATTATTAAAACTTGCCCACACTTCATTTATTCTCTCAGGGATAACCATCGTATATAAAGATTAGCAAAGATGTCAAAGATGAAGATATTTCTGTACTACTGGAACTATGTTGTGTTACAGTAGCCTCCCCATATTACCTCTGCTGGTGCATCAAGTATGACCACTGTCACCAGTACTGAGACTTAGGAGATCAGCCTGGTAGGACCAGCCATGCCTCTGATGGGCATCAAATTGTATGCTTGGGGCACCAAGGGTGTCTGCCTGTTTTTCAGCTGTGGTCACTGATGGCAGCAGAGGTGAATCTTCCATGGTGAAAACCTAAGAGCCCATTCTGAAACCCAAAAAGAAACATAAGGTGGTTTTCCCCCTGATTTTCGCTTTTTTAAAGAGCCTAGGTGTGACATCACTTCCGGTTGTTAGCAATGTTACAGAAGTAAATGTTACAGAAATAAGTCATTAGCTATTTCATTTTTTCTGTAAACCACTTTATTGTAAACTTTTTGTTGAAAAGTGGTTTGTAAGTCAATGGTATAAATACCATTGATTCATTCATTGATTGATTTTAAAAAATCCAAACCTGATTGTTCAGCCTGATTCAGCAAAGCTAGTGCTTATAAGTCTTGAAGTTAAGTACTGCAGTACTGAAGTTAAGCCAGCATTGCATCAGTGCAGACCCATTAGCCAAGATTTTTTTAAAAATACAATATATATTTTTAAAAATATAATATACAAAAAATATAATATACAAAAATACAAGATTTTTTTAAAATACAAAATTTAAAATAAAAAATTTATTTTTTAAAAATAAAATATGTATAACTGTGAAAAGTTATACAAGTGGTAGTTGGACACCAAAAGTATACATACTGAATTTATCTGCATAGCTCAGGAAGTTCAAAATATAATAATCCATACAACTTTGTAAGCTAGTCCCCCACCCCAAATTCCTTAACAAATCTTGTTACTACTCTTCCTGTTCACACACATCTTTATTGTTAATTTAATGTTGGGGGGGAAATACTCAGTTATCCTCTCCCTTTAGAAATGCTGTTATGTTTGGAAAGCTTCCATGCCTGGAGGTCATTGTTACCCCTTGCAGTCACTGCTAATGTAATGTAGGAAGGGGATTGCCAAGGAGTAAGGTGGAGTTAGGAGTAATTCCTAACATTTTTATACTCCTACATGTACAAGGTTCACTCTCTCTCTCTCTCTCTCTCTCTCTCTCTCTCTCTCTCTCTCTCTCTCTCTCAATATAATATAATATAATATAATATGGCTGTTATACACTGTGGGGCTTCTGTATCTACAGATGAAATATCCATGGTTTCACATATTTGTGGATGTGGGACTACCTGCACTTCCCCCACAACTTACAAAGGTGAGGGGAGCTGCACTCCCTTTGTTGTTGGAGGCTTTTCTCGGGGAAAGCAGGGGGTGCTTGTAACTGGGTTACAAGCTTTAGGGGGACAACAAGCTGAGCTTGACACTTGTGGCTAATATTGTGTATAAATGATATATATGTTATATATCATGTTATATACTGTTGGAAAGGTAATTTAACGTAGAATGCAATGAATCCAACTGCACTGGTATATCTAGATTCTATCAAAAGATTTGGCCAATTAACCAGAAAATGAAAGCACAAAAGCCTATATGGAACAAAAAGTGGATTTTTAAAAACGCAAACATTCCCATGATACTGATTGCTCTGAGAATCAATGAGATCTAATTATGATACTGTACGGAGCTAATAAGGTGTTAATATGAATCAACTCTCATTTCCATACACATATATCATACTACTTTATCTATGCTAACTAGTTATACAGGCACTACTAAATAGTGCTCCTTCTGTATTTAGCAGGGAACGAATATTTCTCTTTGCCCCAGCATGGTTTCCCTAACCAATAAGGGAAAATTTTTTTCATTATTTTACTTAATTAAATTTGATTTTGTTGTCCCGGGCGGGAGGGGGGGGGGGAGAGAAAATCTTCTTCAACTTCAGATAGCAAATAGGAGCTTTAGCAGAGCAAATGGGTGGTGAACTGCTGAGGAGGAGGAGGCAGGATTTCCCCCAATTTTCTTTTTAGAAATACCCAGGGATGATATCACTTCCAGTTGTGGCATCACTTCTGGGGCAACATTTTGATCTTTGCTCTGAGCTATACGATAATGAGCTATGCCGCTGGCTGCTTGCATCCACTCATGGAATAGTTATGTAGGCAAAAAAAGAGGCAGCTTCCAGGTTTTTATTTTAAAAGTATGTTAAGTGACATAACACTGAAAGTAAGGGCCCCCACCGTAAATCATTTTTCAAGCAAAAGGAACTTGGATAAAGATCCCAACTGAAACTAAATCTGAAACAAATCTGAAACAAAATCTGAATGTACAGATTAATTCTCCGTATATAACTCTGTATATATCAGAGTTTGATATAAAATTTAACTACTATTTTGGGCATTCCTTTCTTCCTCTTTCATCAGTAGTATGGTTTGTCTACAATTTTATAACCCCAACCTGAGAAGAAAACTCCTATTATTTTTTATTTTTATTTGTCCAACATTTCATCATGGAATCAGGGAGTCCAAAAAGTTTTTTTTGGGGGGACATGAGAGTGTGCTGTCATGACAATGTTCTCAACAGAAAACTTTGTCAGTTCCTCGAATCCCATACGTTCTTTCATTCACATCTCGTTTGTGGTAGTTTCATAATTAATGCTCTGTGCAAAGGTAAGCCACATAAGGACAGCAAATTAACTTTCCACCCACCAAATCTATTGCATTCCTAAATTATACCAAAAAAGGGTTATTCTAAAACATGGGTGTCAAACATAAGGCCCATGGGTCAAATGCAATCCCCAGAAGCAAAAAAAAAATGCATGGAAATCTGGCCTGTTATATAAGAAGTGCATATGGCACTTTTGTGGCATCCTCGGGCCAGCGAACGACTTATGCTGACATAAATGGGGATTAGGATTGCAGCCTCATATATATTGCTTTCATGTAGTTAAACACTATGGCTGCAATCTTAACTTTCATGTAGTTAAACATTATGGCTGCACTTTCCTGGGAGTAAGCCCCATTGAACTCAATGGAACTTATTCTGTGTAGACAAGAATTGGATTGCCTTGTATATTACTTATCACTAAATTTAAAACTATTGTGTATTATTTATTAGATGCAATCTTTTTTTTAACTACAAGAAGGCTACATGCTGCTTGCTCACAAGGAAAAGGGGGACAGTGAAGATTTTTTTCCAGCACACAGGCTAAAGAAAGAGGACATGTCCTGGAAAAAGAGGACATATGGTCATCCTGGACAACCCTATTTTAGAAAGCTCAATATTTTGCAAGTCTACTCAGAAATGAGATTCATTGAATCTCAATGAATGAGAATCGTGCCTCTTCGCAGATAAGTTTGTGGCCTTAAGTTACCGGCTTTGGCCTGACCTATCAAATGGGCCAACAAACTTCTCAAGCCATTTTTCTGTTTTTTGTGAAATCATTGTAAATAGAGATTCTATACCCTTCCATCAAGGGCAAGGAGACATGCATTCAATTAAGGTTGATGTGTTGCAAGTTTCTGCCCCCTAAAAAGAGCATACACGTTTGGCGTGATGCTCTCAACTGTTGTTGTAGCTGGATCTCAAAAGACTTTTGAAAAATAGGGCTCTTGGTAACAATAGCAAGTGTTTGCAATTAACTTCACCATATGGTGGATGTTGTTTTCTGCATCTTCTAGGCAGAATAAGAGCCAAATATCTGGCATAGCACAATATCCAGTGTGGCGTTAGCTCATTTTATTGAAACCACAGGCTTGTCAAAATTAAATGGTGATTTAGAAACTCAGCAAAGGAATCTCCCATCCATCAGTTGGCCAAAATCATTCTAAAGTGTCCTGTTACAAGGTTGTTCCATGCAGTGTCTATTATTGGATCTTCTCTTACCACACTGGCCCAGAACAGCCGGATTATCTTTTCTTCCTCTTTGGCTGTGTTTGGAATATGATGTAAAGTAACTTGAACATTTGCATTTTTGTTGCTCCTTTCCTACTTCTTCATTCACTGGCGGCACATGATTCAAGAATAGGAAGCTTATCCATCGTATTCAGTATCTTTGGGGAGTCTGGGAGTGGATCACTCGTGGATGCAGATGCATCACCTGTATTGCAATCATCAAGGCATAGAAACCTTGATTCTAAATCTGTACCAATGGTGCTTATGATCCTGGATATATATCAAAGCTCAAAGAATAAACAAATGTCCTCTTTGCAACATTTTTTCTGTACTGTATTTGGTTGTTGTTGGTGTCTGTCTGTCTGTTTGTCTTTATGTATTTATTTATAATCTGTGGAAAAGGAACAATTGATTGCTTTTATGATACAAAATACTTTGCAAGCAACTCTGGTTCAAAAGTATATTGTTAATAATAATTTATTTTGCAAGTAGTTTTGGTCTGATCGAGCCGATTCTGCAAGTGCAAAATTCTGCTATGATAAAAAAGGGAACTTCAGTAGAGGTCATCTGACTGCAATCACAAAAATTTTTTGGGTGATATTAGAAAGATGAAATAGGTTTAAAAAGGAGAATCCGGAGATCCGTCCTATAAACTGTTGTTTAATGAAACCCCACAGCATTCAGATTCAGACTTAAAACTTTTGGACTTTTGTACAACAGGCTCTTTGCGGTGAAGTGCAGCAGCTGCTTTGAAGCCATTTCTCCCAGCGAGTTCGTCATGCGAGCCCAGAAAAGTGTGTACCACGTGGGCTGCTTCTGCTGTTGCGTATGTGAGAGGCAGCTCCAGAAGGGGGATGAATTTGTCCTGAAGGAGGGGCAGCTACTGTGCAAGAGTGACTATGAGAAGGAACGTGAACTACTCAGCCTCGTGAGCCCTGCTGTGTCAGATTCTGGTAAGGTACTAAAAGGTATTGCTTGAATTGCCAATTGTTGTATACTATTAAAGCTGATGGTTTTTTTTCTATTTATATGTGAGGGTTGGAGGATTAATACTCTCCAATAACACACTGCTTTTTAAAATTTTCTGATAAAAAGTCACTTTAGGCAACTTCTTCAGAGTTTGTCCTGTATGGTGGTGGGATCCACTATTCTGAACTGGACTCATCAATCCATATTTTGATGCAGTGTTGAGGAAACCAGCCGGCCTATCGCAATGGCCTGTTTTAAGGTTGTCACCTTCCCACCAGAGTGGCATCTTTTAATCTACAAGCATTTGCATGCTTTATAACTGCTTGGTTGGCAGAAGCTGGGACCAATAATGGGAAATCCCTTCTTCTTCATGTATTAAAATCTGAACACATTTTTAATGTGATAGTCACATTAGACTTTGGAAATATGTAATTTGAGAGGATTTCTAATTTACTTCATCCCACTGGTTTTGGACAGGCGACATTAAAAAAACAGTAACAACCATAGAATAAAATACCATCTATTTAAAAACTCTATAATTAAAATAAGCACATATGCTGCCATCAATTTCCTGGGAGTAAGTCCCATTGAAGATAACAGGACTTACTTCTGAGTAGACAGGGATAAAAGCGCACCCATAACTACTTAAACCTACCAATTGCAACTAAACAAGGAAATGCTCCAGAAAATGTCCCATCTCTGGCCCATTTGTTAGGGTGCAATTCTTACCAGTTTAGGCTAGCACATCTCACCCATTTCCCTGTTCTCATGGTGGTGTGGGGAGGTTGGACCCTATTTGCACACAGGCCTAATCCACCAGGGGTGACTCAGAAGCATGGAACTTGTGCCAGGACTTGTGCCAGCCTAACCAGGAGTTAGGATTGAATTGTCACTTCGATAACAAAGCTGTGCCTGTTTCCGAAAACTTCTCTATACAAAGCAAAAATTCAGGATCTGAGGCAGTGGGAAGCACTTTTGCCACACTTTGTGGCACTTCCTCCATCCAGGACATTACTTGAACCAGGCCTGTAAAATGTCCCTTGCGTGTCAGGACAAAGGGTCTAACTTACCCTACAATACAGAGTAACTACGGGAGCACGTAAGAGATGTTTATGTCGACATAGTTACTGCACCATCTAGTGAAAACCTATGGAAAATTCATATTGCAATCCAGAGTAAATTGTTCTTACATTGGAGCAAGGACTCCCCATAGTTACTCTGGATTGCTCCCTAGTTTTTTTCCCAGCATGCGAGGTTTAGGAGGGGAGGAGGTTGCATGCAACCATCATGCAATTTTTCATCATGCAATCATGTATCCATATTCATCATGCAACCTGAAACAGCAGAGCCCAGTGACAGGTTTATCACTCAGGTAGAACTCAGACCCACCACTCTGTCAAATCTCTAGGGAAGGAAGATCCAGTGGAGTGACAGGCCGGAGAAAGTGGTGAAAAGCTTATTCATTTGAAGCCCCCTGAGAGTGCCCAAGGGTGCTGCTCCATATGAACTCTTCAGGTGGACACATGGTTGGGCTGGCTCTGAATGGTATGCATTGCACTGATCTCCATTCTGCATTCCAGATTTCTCTATGCAGTGGTGTAGCTAAGGAGGGTCAGGGAGTGCAGCTGCACCAATACAAGCATTAAGGGGACTCCAAGCTGAGCTGAGCTTGACACTAGAGGGTAAAATGGTGAACAGTGGGTTATGTACGAAGACAATACCATCATGTTAAATATCATTGGAAAGCTAATTTAATGCAGAATGCAATGAAACAAACTGCTTTGGAATATCTAAATTCTATTAAAAGTTAAGTCCAATTAACCAGAAAATGAAAACACAAGCCTATGGAACAAAAAGTGGATTTTTTAAACTCAAACTTTCCCATAATACTGATTGCTTTGAGAGCCAATGAAATATAATTCTGATGTTATATGGAACTCTTAAGGCGTTAATATGAATCAGCTCTCTCTTTCTCTCATATAATATAATATAATATAATATAATATAATTACCCGTGCTAACTGAATAAAGAGGCATTTCTAAATGGTGCTCCTCCTATATTTAGCAGGGAAAGAATAGCCATGCCTTTTTGCCCCAACACAGTTTCCTTAAACAAAAAGGGACACAATTTTCCATTTTTTATTTAATTAAATTTGATTTTGTTGTTATGGGGAGGGGGGCAACAAAATCCTATTCGACTCCAGATAGCAAATAGGTGCTTTGGCTATGCCTCTAGCACAGTAAATGAGTGGTGATCTGCAGAGGAGGAGGTAGCAGGTTTTTCTCCAATTTTCTTTTTAAAAATACCTGGGGATGATATCACTTCTGGTTGCGACATCACTTCTGGGGCAACATTTTGAGATTTGCACCAGGCTACATGATCATTAGCTATGCCTCTATGCCTCTATATACTGTCTCTATGGTTTTTGGCTGTTTCTTGGATTAGTGAGTTGTCAGATTCTTAAATTTTGCACTACCATATTGCACACCAGAGCAAAGAAAAGCAAATCCCCAAAGCTTTGTTTGCCTCTAATTTGCTAAAATGACGTTTTTATGAAAGATAGCCGCTGAGGGATTTTGGGTAAAAAAGCCATGATCTGGATCCAAAGTGTGACCCTACACAGCAGCTGCTTTCCAGAAAATGTAAGCCCTTCGCTAGACAAAGACACATTTAACGGCTTGTTCTTGATTAGTCTAAGGGCAAAATCCAGAGTAACTACGGGGAGTCCTTGCTCCGGTGTAAGAACACTTTACTCTGGATTGCAATATGAATTTCCCATAGGTTTTCACTAGGTGGTGCAGTAACTATGGGTGCACCTAATGTCTCATATGTGCTCACGTAGTGACTCTGGATTTGGCTGTAAGTGGAGATGTTAAAAGCAGCTGCCTCGTATGCATAGGATGCGGTGACAGACCTTTGCATCTCTGAGCACTACCTTCAGCTCTATCAATATGGAGTTTTCTACCCCTGAAGTGGGTGTCACTCGCTCACTGGGTGACATCTCTCTTACTGTGTAAAGCAGTGCATGTTGAGAGCAGTGGGAGGCCCAGGCCCACTGGCACCTGGTGAGCAGGTGCAACATGTGGCACCAGAAGTGGTTTAGTGGGGATGTGCTGTTGTCAGAGCATCATCACTCCACCACTGAAATGCTTCAATAAGGATGCTGTTTACAGCTGTTCAGCACCAAGTGAGGTAGGAAGAACCATTCACCCCAGCCGACTGCTTCCTTTGATGACACACAGCTTAGTACGACATCTGAAAAGGGCTTGTTCCTTTTTGTATTCATGAGGTCAAAATTTCCATTTTCTGAAGGAAGCCTTTTTTTATAGCATCCTATGAAAGAAATGTTGCTTTCATGACTAGAACATGCTTTAGAAAAATTTTTAAGCAGTCTGGGTGCAGGCCAGCCATTATTACTACACTCTCTTCTTTGGCTGCTTCCCTGATTTCTCCTTAAATCCCAAGCACTTTGGTGGTGAAACTGGGAATGAATGAAATGGGAATGACGGAAACTGGGAATAAATGAAAAACATACAGGGCAATTTTTTTGGTCCAGGTCTAAAAAACTTGGAGTGGGGCTTGTGGCCAAAAATTAAACATAAATGGGACAAAACTAAGACCTTTTCAAGAAATGCTGGAATAACTGAACTTTTTCACTCCCACTTTCAGATGGGTTATGGATATGGTTATGGGCTGTGGGTGGCGCAAGTGGTTAAGATGCTGTACCTGTTAACCAGCAGGCCGGGGTTCGAGACCCGGGTTGGCCCCACAAGACAGGGTGAGCTCCTGTCCTTAGCCCAGCTCTGCGATGCCAGCTGGATCCAATCATATTGGCTCTGCCTTTCCATTGGACTAATTCAGTGGCATGGAGAGGGGGATTTGCTGCTTGGGTAACAGCCTATCCTCCATAACAATCCAACCCAGGCTTTCGTGCTTCGCATGCAGCGTATGCAGGGCTGAGCAGGATACCATAGTCTTTCAAGACTGATGGAGGCCTGCTTTTTTTTATGGCACCAGGCAGATTTTACTATTGCCATGTAGTATAAAAATCAGAAAAATGCTGCCATCTGCTGGGAAAGAGATGGTTTTGCAATCACCATAATGAAAAGAAGTGGGGAAAGGGGAAAAGTTCCCCATTCCCGTAGTAGTGCAGTATCCTAATACCTCCTCCCAAATTTGCACTGAATACATCACAGATTAAAGCAGCCTTCCTGTTCCAGTGCAAGGTTGGATTGCAATACCCAGCTCTCTTCACTCTTAGCTAGTGTTTCTCTTCTGTAGATCCTTTTAGATACTACATTCAGAATTAAAATTCTTGAAACAATTCTTGACACACTTGACATAGTTGAACACTGCTCCACATCAGGTGTCATCATGACAGAGCCAAATAAAATAATAGAGATACTTCCTGAATGTGCGAGATATGGTGTACCAGTAAGGCACTGACACTGTTGACACTTACTTCATTGGCATAACTCCTAAATCCAAGTATTCCACATATTTCATTTTATACAGTATGCTCCTGAGTGTACCTTCCCAGGCCTTCGGCTTTCAATGTTTCCAAATCATCAGGCTCCATATGTGCTGAAAATAAAATCTTTGGGTCCAAAAGCAGTAAAGCTATTATCACCATAGATTCTGGGGGAAATCAACGGTGGATATTTACCTCCATCCAAACTTCCAAACCAAACCTCCAAATGTTTATCTCGCACCAAAAGTTGATTTGATTTTGTCCAGAGATATTTAAAAGATATCTAATTAGAAAATATTAAAAGATATATCTTAATTAAAAGATATCTCTTCAAAGAGATTTGTGTTCCCAAGTTATGTGCTTGCCATTTGTTATTCTTTTGTTCATACAGTCTAGTTTTATGGCATATTTACTCAGAAATAAATCTCATTGTGTTCATGGTTTCCATCTACATTGCAGTTTGATACCCAACATCTCATGGGAGGAACCCAAACTTGGTTTGGAGAGCTTAGTTCTCTAACAGCACTATCCTAACCATGTCTACTCAAAAGTAAGTCTCATTGTGTTCAATGGGTCTTACTCCCAGGAAAGTGTCTTTAGGATGGCAGCCTAAATTGCAGAAAATATGTTTAAAACCAACTGAAATATATCGATCCGTGACTTGCAAGTTGGGAACAGACTTCCTTTTATGGCACTCAATTGACTTCACTAGATTGTAACATATTCTTGCCCAGCTGTCATGCAGTTTTAAAGCCCTCTTCAGAAATATTAGAGCCTAAAGAGCGTAACACAAATTTAGGACCACTTTATGAAAAAATGAAGATAAAGCGCAAAGCATTGCGAAGCCATATGTTGTCCGTAATCTGCAAAGCCCCCAGTTCATTGACTCCCTCCCATGAGCCCCAATGGCCAAGCCTAAGTAAACAGGCTTCTGTGAAAGAGGAACCCACTTTCCAATTAAAAGTCTACTAACATCTCTCGTTTCCCTAATTCCCTCAAACCAAAGAATTTCTTCATCTTGGTGCGTGAAGCCGGTTCTTCATCGTTTTCCCCTGTTGAGCCTGGGGGTTGCGCAGAGGTCATGGCAGACAATGTAAACCGCCTGTAGTCCCTTCCCGTGTGACATCAGGAGGAGTCTTAAAGATTAATTAATTCCTACCCTGCTCATGGAAGGCTTGAAAGGCAGAGTTAATTAAAATTACTGCCACTTTAAAGCAGAATCAACTTTCCATCATTTGGAAGGATTTGGTGAGCAGGTGTTTGTGGTGGGGTTGGGGGGGTGTGTGTTGCCACTTTTCTTTCATGGATCAGGATTCCCCCAGATTTCTCTGCATAATTTCCTATCTTCTCTGAACTACATAGTTTCAAAGCTATTCCTATTCAGGTTTTTTCCCCACTTCTTTCTCCCACATACCCAGAGGCGGGAAATAATTTATTTCCTTGAATCTTTACATAGTCATCCTGTGACAGAAGCGGGAATTACTATCCGTAACAAAATGCTGAATAGGATCTGGAAGTAAAATCAGATGCATTTGCTCTGGTTTCCATTGTGGTGGTGGAGGGATCTATTTAGATCTGCTCTTGATAAATAAGTGGCACAGATACACATAGACCTGTGTGACTTGATATAGGTCATAAGACACTTCTGTGCCACTCATGGGATTGGGTTAGCGCAGTGCACAGACATGCACTTGCCTCCCCACATCACCATGGGAGCGGGAAGACCAATGAGTTGTGCCAGCCTAGGTTAGGATTGCATCCTAAGTCTCAGAATAGGGTTAGGATATTATCAGCACCAGAACCAACCATGCCAGCCACTCCCAGGCAAATTCTACCCTTCCCTGCCCTCTTTATGTCCTTCCCACCCCATTTTGCCCCATCCCTGCCCCAATAGGTCTGCACTGTCTCTGGATAGCTGGGCTCACACGAGTCACTGCAGAGATATTGTAGGATTTCCTTTAGGTCATCATGATGTCTTTACTTGAGGGATAGTTGCCTCTAGGGAGCAAAGGGAAACACAGAGAGAGTAACAAGGACTTGACGGCAGCTATATGATACCTCATCTCTGGCCTGAGATACATAATTGGTGTTTGTGAGGGAGAGTGGCACCACCAGTGTGTACATGCAGTTGGGTTCTATAGAGGGCAAGATCATGGTGGCTTGGAAAATTACTTTTCCATCTTTAGAGAGGCTGAAGTTGAACTCGGCACAGACCCCGCTGTTCAGTCCTCTTTGGCAGTGCTGCAGTCCCGAAAAACAAAAGGAATTCAAATGAATGGTTAACAGCAGCAATGGTTTGAGTCCCTGGGATTCACAAAGTTAGGGAACACACAGCTCAATCCTAACTCCAGGTTAGGCCACCAAAAGTCCCAGAACATGTCCCACACTGGCCTGAGGTGTTACAGAAGTGTTGTAAGGTACTTCTGCACTACTTCTGTGGCACTTACAAGGGGCATAACATGGGTGTATCTTGAGCATAGGGTTAGGCTGCAAAGGAATTCCCCACTCTGGGTACAAGCACGCAAAAGGCCCACCAACCATGTTCCTGAAGTGAGCTCATAACCTGATCAGAAAAGGAGATCAGATTTGTCTGGCAAGATTTATTCTTGGTAAATCCATGCTTTTGATCACCGAGTACTTGTCTAGATGTGCACAAATTGTGTGTTTTATTATTTGCTCTGATATCTTGCCCGGGTCTAAAGTCAAACTGACTGGTCTATAATTTCCCAGGTCTTCTTTTTTCCCCTTCTTAAAAATTGGGACTACATTTGCCCTCTTCCAGTCCAGCTGCACTTCTCCACTCCTCAAGGATTTCTCAAAGATAATCCACAGAGGCTCTGCAAGGACACCTGCAAGTTCTTTAAGAACTCGAGGATGCAGCTCATCTGGTCCAAATGACTTGAATTCATTTAGGCCAGTTACTGGTTACGAACCAGTTCTCTGTCAGTCATAATCTGCTGCCCTGCACCATCCAGGGCATTTCCATTACCTCTTTAGGGATGCAAAGAGATTTTGGGGATACCTAACTGAGATTCAGTAAGTGGCTATGCAATCTATGGTATTTTTTAGTACTAATGTCCTTCCTCATGAAACCTCTGGGAATGTGCCTGGATGGTTTCTTCAAGCATTTAGGAAAATAGTTGGAACATTCAATTCCTAAGAGATTATGGGCAAAATCCAGAGTAACTATGGGGAGTCCTTGCTCCAGCGTAAGAACAACTTACTCTGGGTTACAATATGAATTTCCCATAGGTTTTCACTAGGTGGTGCAGTAACTACGGATGCACTTAAAGTCTCTTACATGCTCCCATAGTTACTCTGGATTTGGGGGATTATTGTTTAACATCTCATTTTCTTTACCTCTGTTGGTTATTTTCTTCTGACTGATATTGTAAAGAGCTATATGTTTGTTGTGTTATAAAAGTATCCCCTCCAGTTCCATGTTCCTTCAATGTCACTTTCACAAAATTCCATGTAATTTCTAGCCTCACATATGGCATTTGAGAAATGCTTTATGTTTATAGCATTTCTCAAAAGGAAGATCTATGCATTAGTTCTGAGGATGAATCTTTTTGACATAGGTACCCCAGATTTTGGCCATCCCGTTTTAAATAAGCACTGCTCTGTGAATTATGTTACAGGGAATTGTTTTCATGTTTTAAGGTAAAAGTGACGATGAAGAGAACCTGTGCAAAATGGAAGGCCCTGGGAAAATGACTGAGGAGAATAAGGATCAAAAGCGTCCAAAGCGACCCCGGACAATTTTAACAACACAGCAACGCCGAGCATTCAAGGCATCATTTGAGGTGTCTTCCAAACCATGTAGGAAGGTACAGTTTACTATCAGAAGAGACTATGAAGAGTTATATGAAGGCTGGAATTCCCAGAGGTGGACAGGACACTCACACCATTGTGTGGATCTCATTGTATCCCATAGTCCAAGTAGAACTTATGTTTTAATAATTCATTGATCTTGTGGTCTGAATGAAGGTGACATTCAACATCTGAAAACTAGATTTTGGATGCATGGATGTGTCTCTGACATCTCTCTGATACCTTTAGGTGGCTTTTTGTTTTGTTTTTGCTAAAAGCTTCTATGTGGGGATGGGGGCTATGTCTTCCCTATGCCATAGCCCTGAGTAACATCTTGTATACCCCAAGCTGTTTTCAGTCTCAGAAAGGAAAACCTACAACATCAGTAGGCCTGGATCTTGATGAGGTTGTAGTGCTGGTGGATGGGAATTTAACCTTCCCCCTAGTGCTGTTTTTTTCCAATTAAAACGTGTCCCACTGCTATTTGCCCTTCAAAATTTCTGGGGCATTTTAATCAGGTAAAATAGCATTAGAGCAAAGGATTACATACTCCCCCCAAGTTCTACAATCTTGATCCCTATCAGGCTTTTTTTTAAAAAAAATGCTATTTCTAACTATGAATCTCTTGCATGGTGTCAGGTTGTGTTCATATAACTGGTCTCCAATTTAACTTTTCAGATTTCTGTTTGAAATTTGAATGCTGAAGGTCAAATTTGTAAGATTTTGAACCCCATACCCACCTCTAAACCCCTTTGAAACCAAGCACACATTTTGCAATTTTAACAATACAGTATTAACCTTTGTTTATAGCATGCCCAAGCAAATGCCCAAGGTGGCTTACCAAGTTGTATATCCTTTTGTCATCACAACAACCCTGTAAAGTAGGTGAGGCTGTGAGTGATGAGCCAGGAGCAAGTGACAGGGAGCTTCATGGCTGAGGGAGATTTGAACCCTGATCTTCCAGGTCTCAGTCCAACTCCCTAACCATGACACCATTTAAATGTTGCTTGGTCCCTTATCCTGCACTTTTAGGACTTGGTTGTTTGATTTGTCTTTATTTAAAGGAATAATTATGTCTCTTGCTCTGACATTTTACGAAGGTGAGAGAAACATTAGCAGCTGAGACGGGGTTGAGTGTCCGGGTTGTACAGGTCTGGTTCCAGAATCAAAGAGCTAAGGTAACAACCTTCCTCCTCAACTAACATACAACTTTAGGATTCTGAGTTTATAGGAACAGGCAATTAATTCACTGGAGTCTGGCTTTGAAGCATCAGTTTGAATTGAACACCCCAGTCTGCTTTGTATGAAATGCCAAACCCACACTTAAAAGGGAATGCTTACTATGTAGGAAAGGCCACCAAATTCTGGACCCAGTCTTATAGCTTTCATGAGGCTTCTAAGAAGATAATTGCCTAAACATGGTCTATGTCATAATGTGTTTATTATCTCTGATATTGTAAGGAACCATGTCAGCTATCCAACCCACATGGTTCTCTTTAACAGATGTTGCTGAAGTAACATATGATCCATCCACACGAGAGCAGCTATTATGCTGGTCCAGTAACATGTCATCATACCCTGATGCAGAGCTAGACGCAAAGTCTCCTTGGGGGAGGAGAAATATACAGGATTTTGGAAAATAGTGGAAGAAGTGGAAGATGCAAAAAAGGCAATAATGTTTAGGCATTCAAATATTTATAGTCTTGGCTGATTATGGAGATTATAGAGATTAAGGAGATTATGATTCTGCTTCTAATATTTAAGGCAGCTAGGACTAGAGCTTGAAGCAACTGGGGAAAAAAAATTAATAGCTGGCAAGTTGCCAAGGTCTTTCTTCTGGATCAGTGTAGTGAGAAAGGATAAGAGTAAGCAGGAACAACAGGGCCCAACATAACTATGGCATTCAAATGACTCAGAAGCCTCTGAATTCAGATGAAATTTTGGTGTTCCTGGGAAGGGGGAGAAGTTAAGTGTTGCTACTTCCTGAATCTGGATGTAAAGTGGTAGAAAGGTTTTGCTTTTGCAGCCGCAACTAGATGAAGAGCAGGGGCTGCTTCGCATCAGCTTTCAGGAAGTTGCAACATTTAGCATTTGGCCCTTCTCAAGAACACCAGAGATGTGAAGGTTCAAAATAGGGATTTTCTCCACACAACTTGCATGTAGGAAGGAAGATTATGCATTCAAATCATTTATCGCAGCTGCAGGCATTCCCTGCTTTACGACATTTTGGGTTTTTTTATGTTCCATATCTTTCAACACATTTCAATTATCCAGAATTCATTCATTCAACTTAGGTTCTGTTCTTTCAACCTTTCTCTGCTGGTCTAAAGGCTGGAATTGCCTTGCTCCATGTTGGTTTGCAGATGACATGGTGATTCGAACTATTGTGGGTGTATGAGAGACAGGGTGACCATATGGAATGGAGAACAGAGTACCTCTAACCATTGCATAGAAGAGGGAATTGGGGCTTTATAAACCTTTCTGTGATGAGCTCAATTCCCTCTTCTATGCAACAGTTAAAGGTAGAGGGACTCTGTCCTCCATTCTGTATGGTCACCCTGATGAGAGAGCACATACCAACTTTAGCTCCAGGTCTATTCCCATTACTGAAGGCATTAATGAGAGTCCAATTGTAGAAATCTTTGTGTTACAGCAGGAATTTGCAAGATAAAAAAAAAGCATTGGAAGCAACATTTGTAAATTAACTAAAAAGTTCGGATTCTGTTTTTCAACCATTTTTGCTTTTCACCATGGCTTCAGTCCCTATCTGTCAGATGAAGAGGGATATCTGTAGCTTTGATGGGATACCAAGCTTTGATGGGAAGCAGCCAGTTTGCTTCATATTTGGTCTACTCATGGTCCATTAAACACACAGACAACAATTGGAGGAGATGGGCCACTTTATTAGATGATTATTAATCAAATCATCAATAATCAATTAATAATCAATGATAAATGGCAGACCTTAAACTTGAACTTGAACTTGGGGTTAATTATTTTAAGACCCCCAAAGCCTGCCAAATGGCTAGGGGTAGAGAGCTGACAGATCATTTATGGGCCCCCAGGCGTAAACCTGGGTACCAGGGTTGGCGTGTACTGACTTGGGCCCTACCCTTTCAATCGGGTTCCGCCCCAATTACCCCTAACCCCAACCGGGGGGAGCGGGTCAGATTCAACTGTTGCCTGGTTACCCCCTCACATCGCGCCGGGGATTGAAAACAGGCAACCTGCTGGCATGGGGGTTGCCCATCCTCCCTCGACCCGCCGGGGACTGAGGTTGATTGTGCAGGCACACCCCCTCAGTTGATCCTGATTGTACGTTAACCAACCCATTTTTTAGACCTGTTCGCCCGCATTCCCTGCCATAAAAAGGGGGGGTAAGCCTCGCACTTGGCAGGGCGGAGCTGTGTTTGTTTGACCAGCTAGCCGAATTCGACACCTGCCTATTGGCTTTGTGTCGTCATTCCAGGAATAAGTTGTCAATCCTCATTTCCATATTACAGTTTTCTCTGCTAATTGGGTTAGAAGGCACTTTTCAGCACCCTTCAAGCCAGCACAGTGTCTCTGTTCAATGAGGGATACACTTCTTATTTGTTTACATAGTTAAATCTGATTTTGTTGTAGGGGGCCAAAAAATCTTCTTTGATCCCCAGGTTTCAGATAGCTATGCCACTCTTTGGGAAGAGGTGGCAGATCAAGTGGGTAGCAAGCTACTTAGGGGAGGAGGCAGGTTCCTCCACCCTGATTTTCACTTTAAAAGCCTGGTGCACCTTAACTTCCAGTTGTGACATCACTTCTGGGGCAACATTTTGAGGTATGTACCAGGCTACACAATCATTAGCTATGCCACTGCTCATGTTACTATCCCTTCATCAGAAGTACAGTGGTTTACAGACATCCAAGTATTTGTCACCTCTGTTAATCTCAGAGGAAACATTCTAAC
The DNA here is from genome assembly GCA_030015325.1 of Cryptoblepharus egeriae. Classification (NCBI taxonomy): domain Eukaryota; kingdom Metazoa; phylum Chordata; class Lepidosauria; order Squamata; family Scincidae; genus Cryptoblepharus; species Cryptoblepharus egeriae. The sequence goes on along the minus strand of JAREYC010000003.1, from coordinate 91,663,686 downwards.
TTCAAGCATAGCAAGGAAGGAAATTAATGTGTTCCAACTTGTCCTTGGCTTTTTATGATAGATGAAGAAACTTGCAAGGCGACAACAGCAGCAACAGCAAGATCAACAAAGTGCTCAGCGATTGAGTTCTGGTAAGTACTTTCTCATAAACTCCAATAAGTGAGGACTACCCCCCTATATAGTGAGAACCATGTTGTCCTCTATCCCAGGCAGCCCAATCCAGAGCAACTAATCTGTCCACATAAGAGCCCTTACGTTGCCCTATCTAACACTAGGTTGGAGCAACTGCAAGATGCTCCAGCCCAGTTACTCTGAAGGAGGCTTAGGGCAGAGCAAGGCAAGATAGGGTGCCCTAAGAGAGGTGGACCTGCTCTGCCCTAGCTGGGGCAGCCTAAGCAGCTCAGGAGAGGCAAGTTGAGGGCATGTTTAGCATTGCCTAGGGCAGAGCAGTTACTCTGTATCCAAAGCCTGTTTCCAAGGCAGAAATGCCCTCTTCCAGTTCCTCAGAGATATACTACCTCAGGAGCAGGTATAGTAATGAGTAGACCCATAGGGGTCCATGATAAGGCCTGAGTAAGAATGGCAGTGCTGACCAAAAATCTGGGTTCTTGGCCATCCTAGCTGCAACCCCTTCCTCTCAACCTCAGGATATGGAACAAACTACGGCTGCCCACAAACCTCAGGATCCAGCAGGCCACTCCAAGAAGCCCCTTGTATTCACTATAGAATGTACTGGCATCTCATCAGGGACTCCTTATAAGGCAGGCACCCAGTGGCGTCACCAGACTGGTGCGGCTGGTGTGGGCTGCATTGGGGATGCGCTCCGTATGGGGTGATGTGCCGGAGGAGTTTGACTGTCCTTTGGCAGGCCCCGGGCGTCAGCACCCCCATTCAGGCCTGCTCCAAGGCGGAGCAGCAGCCAGAAGCTGCCACTTGTCTGAGGAGCTGGCCTGAACGGCCATCTGAGATGCACTGCGCAGAAACACACTGAGCATGCCGAACAGCTTCAGAGGAGACTTCCTTAGAGCAGAGAAAGTCCGCGCCTCTGCACAGCCATTCGGCCTCACTCAGGAGGCGGAGCGGCAGCCGAATGGCTTCAGAAAGAGTACTGCACAGGCACCAACTCTGACGCCTGCACAGTCTCCCCCGAAGCCAAAAGGCTTCAGAAAAGTACTGCGCAGGTGTCAGAGATGGTGCCTGCACAGTACTCTTTCTGAAGCCAGTTGGCTTCAGAAACAACTGCACAGGCGCCAACTTTGGTGTCAATTACTTAGCATGCTCTGGAGCAGTTAGGGCAGCCCAGGCTTCCTGACTCTCTGGATTCAGCATAACTTTCTGCTCTGGATACAGAATAGTTAGGAGAGTGCAGTTAGGTCAGAGCAGGCTGAATTTGCTCTGGATTGCAGCCTTAGTCCCTTAATGGAGATTGGAAGCCTCTTGGGGAGTCATGAGAGGGTGGGAATCTTGGAATCTGGCACTGGGCTTTCCTGGGAGTAAGTCTCATTGAACACAATGGGACTTTATTCCAAGTAGACATGCAGTAACTCTGGCATCACAGTGAGGTCACAACCTCACAAGTGTGACAGGGAGTCCTGGACAGGTCTTAAGTTTGAAAGGGGGTCTCAGGCTGAAATGCCTGAGTACCACTGCATTAGTCTACCACTTCTGGCTTGGATTCTGAAGGTGAGAGGTGGACTCTTGTCCTATGAGGCAATGCCACACTCCTCTTTCAAATTCAGATTCTCAGTACATCCTTTATCATTCCATAAAGCAGGATCTACCAAGGCAATACTGGCAGCTGGTGGCTAATGGAACAGTCCTTTGCAATTTGCAGGAATTTCCTTGCTCCTTTGGGAAATCTTAAAAACATGCTTGGATCCAGGTTGACCTTCTTTACTCTCCTTGCTAATTAATATGTCTTACTACATGCTTTACTCAAGGCTCAGAATTTGGGAGCTAGACTTTACTTTCTTGCTCTTGAAAAACATTACTTTCTTGACTTGGAAAAGCTGTAATGAGATTTCCTTCTATTTACCTCCCCTGACGTCCTATAATTCCTCATGGCTGCAATTCTAAAGATTGCACTTTCCTGGAAGTTAGCCCCATGGAACATAATGGGGCTTACTTTTGAGTAGACATGGTTAGGATTGTGCTCAATGTCTCCTACATCCAAGATGGAATTCATCTCCCATTGTTTTGGCTCCCCACTATCATCCTTGAGACTTTTAAATCTTCATCATTGTTTCAGCCACAGCTGCCCATCTTTGTATGATGCTGCCCATAACTCATACATACACAACAGTTACCCAGTGAAGAAACTAGATGCCCAGTTGGGTCACAAACAGAGAAGACCTCAAGAATTAAACTAGACCAGAGATTGGTCTCTCCAGCCCCCAGAAGGTGCCCAATGAGTGGGCAACAATTGGTGAAAGGGCAACATTCCCAGCCCTCCAGATACCCTCCAGAGTTTCAGACAGCAGAGCATCCTTCATATCCAGAGGATTTCAGGGCTTGCCCAAGGGCTGGATGGAGGGGACTTGCCACAGGCCACATGGAGGTCACATCTGGCCCCCAGGCTGGGGTTTGGACTCCCCTGCTTTGGCGCAAAAGGAATATATTTGTTGATAGAAAGACTTGATGCCTATGAGCTGCTCACATATTCAATGAAATTCTGAGAGTTTGGCCTGTGTATTCTGTCATTCAGCAACGACAAAGCACAACATCGTTTTGGACTGAGTACAGATATCTTGAATGTAAAGCTAGGTCAGCTTAGAAAGAATTTGCACCTGGGACAGCACAGGATTGTTATCAGAAACAATGGTCTCAGTAAAGAAGGCAGTAAAGACAGGCAAGCAGAAAATGGGAGGATATGAAAATGGCCTTCCCAAGAAATTGGTCCTTTGGACATGTGTGCTTAGTTCTCCCATGCCTTCCAGGTCAGACAAACAACGGCAGCACCACTGGCCTAGAGGGTATCATGAACTCCTACACCGCTGTGCCACCCCCACCTCAACAAATGTTGGCTCTTGATCATAGCGTATACACCACCGACCCCTTCCGACAAGGGCTCACTCCACCCCAAATGCCGGGGGACCACATGCACCCTTATGGTAAGTTCTTCATGTTTCAGATTCCATGGAAGCAATATGTCAAGTCAAAGGTTAAAGCTGCCTTCTTATGAAAATAGCATTTTATTTCATGTGCATTGCACAGTGTCAGCTGGACTCCCTTAGCAGAACAAATTTAGGGTGTCAAACACCTCTAGATAGACACCTTTGAGAGGCTGTTGCATAACTGTTGAACTTCTTCCTCCAATCCTGAGAATTTTCAGAAGTCTCTAAGACCATATTTCAGCTTGGTTTAAGCAAACAGGGGCGCAAGATCAGGCCGTTTTCCAGCATCGAGGTGAGGCCAATGCAGCTTTGGGGTAAGCTAGGGTTGCCATATGTCTTGAAAACAATCCTGATTTGGGGGATTGTGGTCATATACTGGCAAATGGGACAGAGGTTCCTGTCCTGATTTGGTGGAAGAAAATTATGGCAACCCTAGGGTAAGGGAACAAAATTCCCTTATCTTGAGGAGGCCTCCATGATTGCTCTGAATCTGCAGAATACAGCACGTGCCCCATTTACACAGCTGTGCCAATGCTGGAAAGTCATCATATAGCAGGGCTTGGGATATTGAATATGTGTTACATTTTTTTATTCATTTATTTGATAAGGCTAAATTAAGTGCTTAATTTATCCAATTAGAGTGTCATGTAAGTGTGAGACCTCTCAGGAGGAGAGAGGAGACCTGGAAGGCATAGATGTACCTGAGAGAGATTATCAGAATTCTCAGGGCAGAATACAGAGGGACCTTCTTAAGCGTAAGCCTCAAGAAATTAACAGTCTTCCCTTTGCCTATGTCCCTTCCAGCTTTCTTTCCAGTCCCTTCCAACTTCCCCCCCTGGTGCCTCTTCTCTTCTTTCTCTTTTCTTCTTTAAGACCTCTCACTCTGATTTTCCTCTTCTCCGCCTTTTGTCCTTTCCCACTGTGTTCCCCTCACTTGTTGTCCATCATTCTTCTCTTTCCGAGCAGTGGCATTCCTTGCCACTATGCTGTCTGGGGGACACACCTATAGGGGTGCTGCCCCCTACCTGGACATGCCACCACCAGGCCTGTTGCTTTCCTTTTCAGTATTCAGAGGCCCGGAGAAGATATGTAGAGCCTTCATGGCCCTCAAAAGGCCTTCTGAAAACCCAAAATTTTCACTCACAGTGACTTTTGGCTGCATGTGGTTCCCTGGCTGTCAGAACAATTGCAAGGGAGACCCTCAGGGTGGCAGCCCTCAGATAGGCACACCAATACAATACTATTGCCGGGGGGGAGGGTATAATGAGGAGAGTGTATAGTAGTAGTGCACCAATGCCCCCCAAGTCTGCTGCAAGGGCATCTGTCTCCCTTGCTCCCCCCATGTGTTCATCTGAAGGGGAGCAACAGAGACAATACCCAAGGCAGCAGGCTTGGGGGGCAGTGGCGCACTGCCCCCACATCCCTTCATTATTGTGGCATTGATATCACCTGGTGAGCTACCGGTAGCTCATCTTTTGGGGTTGATCAGCAATGACATTGCTGAGTACAGGTCCCTGGATCCAAAGCCCATCCAATTCCCCTGAGGCAGCAAATGTGGTGGACAGACACAGGGTGACACATAAGTTCTATGATGTTGTTGCACAACCTCCATTCATTTTCAGTACAATGTGTGCAGAAAAACCTTCCTCTGAATTTTAATTGAACAAATCCTTTTCTTCATCTGCCCTGAAGGTGCTGAGCCCCTTTTCCATGAACTGGATAGTGATGACACCTCTCTCAGCAACCTGGGTGACTGCTTCTTAGCGACAACAGAATCTGAGCCCCTGCAATCAAGAGTGGGAAACCCCATTGACCACCTGTACTCAATGCAGAGTTCCTATTTTACATCTTAAGGGTCTGGACTGGCCAATTGGATGCTGGGCTCTTTGCAAGCATAAGCTCGAGAGAAGAAGGGAATGGGACCTACAGCTGGAATACTACAATTAAATTAGTTTGTTTCAATATGAATCATAATATAAAACATGAGAAACAAAGAACCATGGATCATCTTTGACATGGAAATTGCTAAGTTCGTGTCCCATGTGAAAAATTCAGCAAAAACCAGGACAATTTCAGAAGAATGTTTCAAAACTGCGTTCTCCATTTGGTAACCATGTCGTAGAACTAACTTAAAAATTCAAAACTGTCAAGTAATGTGTAGAAGAAAACAGAGACCTATTTTTCTTGTGTTTTATTTAAGACAATATTTAATGCAAGTTGCAAAAAACCCTGTACTATAGGTTTTAACTCTTCTTTCTGGTTGACACTAGTGATATTGGTGGGGTGGACATTTCTCCTGAAAAATACTGAGAATTTTCAAATATTCACTTTAAGAAATCCAATTTGCACCATAGTTTCTTCTGGCTAATGCTACCATTTTTCCCTTGATTGGTGCTTCTTCTCCTTGGATTAAGTTGCATTTCTAATCATACTTACTAGTCCCATTAAACAGAGTGGGACTTACTGAGTAAAATTCTCAGGTATGTGTTGGAATTCAAATGGGTGAACCTATCTTATCAGGGATAATGTAGTGAATGAGATTTTCTGCTGACAGTGCCATCCTAGGCACATCTACTCAGAAGTAAGCCCCAATGTATTCAGTGGAGATTATTCCCCAGTATGTGTGGATAGGATTGCAACGGGAGTCAATTAGATTTGGCTGCAGTATAATGTCACTGAGGAGAAATGTGAGCCAAACAAATGTTGAAATTTGTTTTATTTCAACAAATAAATGAGCATTTTTACAAGAAATGGCAACAAATGATTGAAAAAGGAGGCATATTTTTTGGCACTGCCAGAAATGTTTGCAAAAAGGGGGGCATTGCTTGGCTCGGCTTTGGTTTAGACTTCATGAAAATATAGAAAGCTGGAAACTCTTTAATGTGTGGTGCTTGGCAAGAAGAAGTAGAAATGCTTGTGTGGCTAGATTGTGTGCATGAGAGAAAGAGAAAGAGAGTTGGGTGTGCATACTGGGTGAATGCTTGTATGTATATATAAAGCAAAAATATACCTAATATTCTATCAGGTTAATTCCTGAGTATGGAAAAGTACTGTACAACAAAAATTATTTTCTATGTGAACCATATTTAAAGAATTGCTCAATGCACTTAAATTATGGAATGAAATAACTGTTTTTAAATAAAATGTCACATTTCATTTGCAAAGCCTGAACAACAGGACAGATATCAGACTCAGCTGGAGGCAGTTTGATACTTTCTGTTCCTTCATTTTATTTTCAAATGGATTCCATGTCTGGAAGTATCGGGATAACCAATGGTCACTTTTATATACAATCTAGATCCATTGCAATCAAGAACTCTGCTATGGACTTCAGAAGGATTGGTGTTGCATCCATGGAGAATTATACCAGCAAAGGGAAGAGGGTACGGTTTCATTACATGCTATGTGGCATCATCCACAAGAACTTTAGCCTTATAAATATAGGTATCTCCTACTCTGTGACAGTTTGTTCTCTGATGAGTCACTCTTTCAACACCTTTCAAAAATACCCAGAAATCATTCATTCAACACATATTCCGCTCTTTCAACCTCACTCTCGTGTTTTAAAGGCTAAAATTGCCCTCCTCCATGTTGAGTTGCATATTATTTCATATGCTGATTCACACAGAACTCATGGTATGTGTATGCTCAAGAAACTCACCATTATTATTCACAACAGACTACCTCCGATGTTGGACCACAATGGAGTTAAAGGCCTGGCACTTTCCAGAGAGCAGAACGTCTATTGTTGCTGTTGATTTATACAGTGAAGAGGAGGATGAATACATTTTCAAAGCCCAGAAGAATCTGAGAATCTAAGAAAAGAATCTTATACAGATGAACCAAAACCAAAATCCTCTGCAGCTGATATAAGGACTCCAGTGAATTTTGAAGGCTTTGATTAGGACCTTCCTATGAAGAAGGAAGCTGTATTTCTTCTGTGCCAAGAGTGAGATGTACTCATTCTTCTGCCTCCTGCTAATAAAGTCTACCATTTATTATTTATCTCACCATAGTCAACTGTTGCTGATATTCTCTTCAAGGCTCTGAGACTGCCATCTTTTATCTGGCCCCAAGTAGCCATATTTTTTAAAGCCCAACTGTGGAGCCCAAATCGATGATCTCGATAGGATCATCTCAATAGAGATGATCTCATGAGATGATTCCTCATGTATGGAACTGCAGTAATATGGCTGGTCACCCTTCTCTGTCTTTGCTTGTTGGGAAATGCCTTTTGGACACCATGCCAAGCAGAAGAGGAGGGACTAACAGCTGCACTCCACAATGGACAAAATAATCGTTTCCCCCTATGGGTCATGGGTTTAAAACTGGAAAGAAATAATTAGTCAAGCCTTAGTTTGTTCAGTTTGTAAAAGGGACTGCTGTTCAAGGTGTGGGATGTACCAATGGGTACAAACTGCAAGAAAGGAGATTCCGCTTGGATATCAGGAAAAGATTCCTGACGGTGAAGGTGGTTCAGCAGTGGAACAGATTGCCAAGGGAGGTGGTGGACTCTCCCTCACTGGAGATCTTCAAGCAGAGGCTTGACGAGCACCTGTCGGAGATGCTCTAGGTGAATTTCCTGCTACAGGCAGGAGGTTGGACTGGATGACCTACTAGGTCCCTTCCAATGCTAGGATTCTATGATTTCTATGTGGGGACCTCCAGAATGGTTGATCAGCTATGTTAAACTTACAGACAAATTTACAGACATACTTACAGCAATGTAAAGTGGGAACTGAACAAGAATTCACACAAGCATGGTTTTCAAGGAATAATTGCAGCTTCCATACCTTTTTCAGAATGACCAGGTTCTCCTTTCTTGCATAGATCTTAACACAGTATGTGAAAGCTGTACCCATCAAGGGGGAGAGTACTTGAATGCTAATGTCTGCAATTCTAATCTCCATTTAGGCTGGCCTAAGTCCCTGCATAAATCCCATACTAACCTGGATGTGTCACAATAGTGCCATTAGACCCTTGTGTGCCACTCCTGGGGGAGGGTTAGGCCAGTGCACAGAGTTGTGGTGGGCACCCCTGATCTACTGCCATGGAGTTCTGACCACTCCCTGCTTCTAGGTGTAGGGTGCACTTTCCAGCATTTTCCACTTGCAACAAATGGAAAGTGTGTTACACCCTCCAGACCACCATGCATTCCAGAACCATAATGGCCAAGTCGGATTGGGCCATACATCACTAACAGAAGAAAATTATTTAAAGCATCATAAAAGCACATCTTTATTTTGAAGTGGTGAGTTTTGGTACTATAAAGAATCAGCTTGAAAACATTTGTCCAGGCAAAAGCCACATTTGCATGGATTCCCTCTTCCCTTTCAAAAACTATTTACATATGGTACTTGGTTGGTGCTCTGGAAAATTTTCTTTATGGTCTCTGCTGATGTCAGCACATACACAACCTCATCACCCCCCCTCTCATAGTTTGTGCTGTATTGCAATATTGTCCTCTTTATTAAATTCTGTAAATATAAAAAAATATAAATGAAAAATAGATGTTATGCTGTAGGTTTTGGCTATGCCAGACATCATACATTAAATGTAACACAATTTGACATGTTGAAACCAACATATCAATGGAAATGAGATTAAATGGGGAACCCCTACTGCCGAATGGCGGATCCAATGTGTTTGTTGAAGAAGTGATGCCAAGAAAAAGCTGAGAGTGGGTGCCCCAAATCAGATGTTACATCAGACACAAACCAGAGGTCTTTAGAAAAAAGCACTATTCTCAGAACTACCTTCTGACTCAGAACTGCAATCATAACCTAATCCTATCCTCTGGATAGATCAGCACAAGTTCCATCAAAAGTCCCATGCTGGCCTGGGGTGTTGCGAAAGTGCCGTAAGGCATTTCAGTGCCATTCCTGGGCACTGAAGTGCCACTTCCCATGCCACCACAGTAAGAGGGAAATGGGTGAGTTGTCCTGGCCCAAAGTTAGGACTGCACCTAAAAAACTTAAGCATAAATCTAGGTTATGAGTGAGACATTCTCCTCTAGTAAGCCTGCTGTTATAACAGAAAAATCTGAGCAAATACTGTTGCTGTAACATGTGTCCTGGTTTTGAAAACAGATTCTGAAACTGAGACCAACTTAGATCCTGGCATGAAGTGATATGTATGGAGAAATGGACATTAAAACCTGGAAATTGAACCAGAAATTATATCCAATCCTATGCCAAACACAATGTGTACTTTAAAAAAAGGATTGCTTTCCTTATTTCCAGCCACATTTCTTATGGTTCCCAGCAGACCAAACAGGCCAGGAGAACCCATCACTGATGATGGGCAGTCAAATCACACCCAATCTATCCAGGACTTACATTGAAGCATATCAAAAATGTTAAGTCCCACCAATCCAAGTCCCACCAAAGACCCATTTAGTCCCACTTCCTCTATCTTCTTGTCCAGCTTCCTCTATCTAGTCCAGCTATGTTTCAGAGAGCATCATCTGAGACCATCATCCTGGTGTCCTCTCTGTGCTTGGCATTTTGATGAAGCCTATATCTAAAATAAGGAGGTTGCACATACCCATCATGGCTCATAATTTGTGATGGATTTTTCCTCCAGAAATAGATTAACTATATGTTATATAAATATTTTCTTTTGTACATCCTAATTCTCAACATTCAATTTTAGTGGATGTCCCCTGGTTCTGGTTGTGTGAGAGGGACAAAAGCATCTTTCTGTCCACTCTATCCATTCCTTGCATGATGTTGTATGTCTAATCATATCCCCATTTCTATAGTTGGTCATGCCCTCTCATTAGTACTCTGGCCATCATGATCCCCCCTCCAAAGATTCTTCATTATCTCCAGACTGGGCTTTCTCAGATTGCCCCCTCAATTCTAAATCAGCTCCAAAAAAACCCAAAGCCTTGTCCTGAAGGCGCCACAGAATCCTCCACAGGAGGATCTCCACAGGATGGATGCTCCGCAAGTTCAGCATGCAGGATCTGGTTTCTTGGGAGTGGTGGTGAAGAGCACTTGGCTGCACACACTCAGAATCAACTTTGCAGATGGTGAACAACAGAATCAACAGGAAAGACAATATTTCTATGTCCAGCATCTTCCTCATGAACTTGGAAATGTGTCGGTTTAAAAAGATGTCCATTTAACAGTAAACCTTTTGAAAACTTGGTGTTTTGTGATTGACGCCATTCACCACGGTTTACCCAGCAAAAGGAGTCTTCAGTATGGGGTGAGGGTGGATAGGGCTGGAATGGTGATGTTTCTGCAGACACCTAAGCACTGCTTACTCCAGGCAAGGACAAGGAGGGGGTGGTGGTGGAGTAGGTGGGTGACCTTCCTGCCTCAGCTGTAACACTGAATAAACAAAGCCCCTGTTATTCGCAGAAGCTGTGTGATGGCCAGCAGGAGATCAGTAGAGATTACCTTTCAGGTAAGGATGCTGATTAGATGCTATTGATAGGTAGGAACAAGCTTGCTCTGACCGATATTATGTAATTTAAGTTGTTTCCAAAGAAGAGATTATGCAGCAGTTTGGCAAGAGGCAGAAGAAACTGAACCTGTACACGGCACCTGGGCTGAAGTTGGCTTGACAACATCAGGATAGTGCATCACAAAATAGACTTACAGAAAGAGTCATGCTATAAAGATGGACTTCCCATTCCTTTTATTTCAGGTTTAAATTTAGATCCATGAAGTGATACCCCAGGGCATCATGATGCACGCCATCCTGGCAAGAATCTGTTCAGAATGCTTCCCTATTTGTACCAGATTATTAGATGGCTTGGGATACTGGACCTTCTTGGGGTACTGGGCCTTCCATTGATGAATGACTTCAGCACGCTCATAACATGGAAGTAGTTGATGATGATACAGGTCAGTAGAGCTTGGGAGCTCACAAATGTCATGTGCCACCTTGTTGGCTTCCAAAAGTTGGACCACCCTGTGGTAGATACTGTCTAGATCAGTATTTCTTAACATCTGTTCCTCCACTGACATCACCAGTTACTTTTGGACTGGAAACAACATCACAACCAATGGTAAGAAACTCCAGACAGATAGGAGGGCTGTTGGAGCATGGAAAAATTCATGCAAACTGGAGCACTGGACTCCACGCCTCCTACCATCATTTGTTGCATTGCATTGCTGATCTCGCTGCTAGGCGGTTGGTTTGGGGGGCTCCCAATGTACCACCAGACATCACATCATGTACCACTGGAGGTATGAGTACCGCTGGTTGAGAAACACAGTTCTAGATATAAGATTTTTCCAGCCAGCGGTAATATACTAATTCCAGGGTTCTAAAAATTCACCATCTCACACATCTGGTGGGCAAAGTTTTAATAAGTTCATAATTTTGGATAGTGATTAGAACAATTGTGCATCTATTCACATGAATGGGCTTCCAGTAGTGAAAGACTGAGATACTTCCAGTACTCTAAGAATGGGTCAGTACAGAAAAACTAGCACACCCCACCCTCCTTCATTGTGATGCACACTGTGATGATGACCACTTTGGATCAGGGAGTAGGAGATGAATGTCTCCTAACCTTCCTTCCTCTGTAACTAGAGAGTCCCAAGGATTAAAAGACAATGGCTGCAATCCTAAAGTGACTTTCCTGGGAGTAAGACCCATTGAACACAATGGGGCTTACTTTTGAGTAGACATGGTTAGGATTGTGCTCAATTTCTCTGAAGATAAGTGGAAAACAGGCCCACTCCTCATCCTGAGATTTCATGTCTTCTGCTAGCATTCCCTTGAGAAGTAAGTAGAAACTCAGAACCTCCAGGACAAACCTGTAGACCTTACAACCATAACCCTAGTCTTATTGAGCTAGAGTAAGGATAGATCACACCCCATGTCGGGTAAATCAGCTTCCCGCTTGTTGGGCTTAATGTAGCTACACTATGGTATGAAAACTGAGAGGATGTGACAGTTTCAAATTACTTGCTTATTTGGTTGCCACAGATCAAGGGCACAGAGTGACAAAACATTTGGGTTGAAATAATTTGTGCCTATTTGGAGTGATCAAATACCAACAAGTCTTCAAGCACCAGCAAACATTTGTCTGAATTTTCACTTCTCAAGACTGCTGTTGTGCATGGAAGAAGGACTGGTTTTTCCCCTGAATGGGTCATACTCATGAACATAAGAAGAAAAGAATGAAGGGAGAATGAAGTATGGAAATAAAGTGAGCATGAGCCACAGTGTGGAGCTGTGGCACAAAAAGCTCGCAGTTCTGTAGGTTACAGTAATAATCTCCTCAATTAACCATGACCATGGAAGAATTTAACCAAAGTGACCATAAGAAATAACCAAAAAAAGAGGACATGGACCCCTCCAAATGTAGGGCACCTGTGAAAAATGTAGAACATGACAAAATAAAAGCTAAAAACGTGCATATGGATTGTTTTCCTGTGCTTACTTTAAACACCATATTACTTATTTGTATTACACATAATTACACTATGTGTAAACTATTACACACAATTTATAACATATAGGACAAAATCCAGAGTAACTCCAGGGGGTCCTTGCTCCGGTGTAAGAACAACTTACTCTGGATTCCACTATGAATTTCCCATAGGTTTTCACTAGGTGGTGCAGTAACAATGGGTGCACGTAAAGTCTCTTATGTGCTCCAGTAGATACTCTGGATTTGGGGGATAATTTATTAAATACAAGAAGGAAACATGGAGCGCGCTTACAAGGAACAGGAAGACATTGGAGTTTTTCCAGGACACAAGGCTAAAATCCAGGACATATCCTAGAAAAAGAGGACATATGGTCACCTGAATTCTCTTACCTTAGTTTCAGAGAAGAGGGTGACCTTCTCTTCAATATACTTCCAAATTGCATAGAAAGGAATTAATAGTCCTTTAATCCAAATGGAGGCTGAAGATGAATTCAATGGGAGAGGTTGCTTTGCTTGAATTCAGATGAATCTGAATGATTATTTTTATATTCATACTATATAATTTGTAACTGGTTCCATTGTTGTGCTTTCATGGTTGGTTTTCGTATGTTTGGTATTCGTATCCGTGATATTCTCTGACCACTTTGTTTAAAAATAAAAACAACATGTAAGCGCTTTGGAGACAGGGAACCATGCATTCATTTATCTAGCTATATAAACCATTAGTTGAGAAGCAGACTATAAATAATGTACTCTTAACAACACAATAACAATGCTTCTGTTTCAGATCACAATTCATCCTCTGAAAGTACAGAGGCTTCCTCTTCCCTTCTTCCACTGGTTGCAATGTAAAGGCAAAAAGAAAATCTCTAATGGACGTAGAAGATAGTATAAAAATATTTAGCAATCCCAGGGATTTAGAGTATTTCTATTTTATCAAGACATTACATAGCATTAGCAGGGTAGGTATTCACTGATGGGATTGAGATATAAGTCTTTGCCTTTGGTTGGATCTTCAGACAAAGGAATAACCTTTGTCGATTCAGTTCTTTGTCGATCTTAGGTTGAGATGACAGAATCAAGTTTTTTGCCATAAGATCTTTTGCTGTTAGCTTCACCTTCTTGTCTCTCAAGTTGCACTCCTGAGCCATCACACATTGCTTGTCTTTTCCCTAACCATCATGTGCTGGCTCCTTCCTCTACCATGAGAAACTAGGCAGGGTGACCATAAGACCAGAAATGTCTAGACTTGCCTTCTTTTTTTAGTCTCCTGTCCAGGTCACCTCCAAAAGGGCTTCATTTTGGAACTTTGCAATAGTGTGCAATACCCCATCATGCCATATGTTGTTGGATTCGTATTGAAGAGCAGAATCCAAAGCACTAATTGGTTATGAAATACCTCCTTCCTATCAAAAGTTATGATCATAAAAATATGCATTGAGAAAGTTTAAAGTGCCCAATATTACGGCTTTACTCTTGAGTAGGAAAACGTATCATTGTCTGCCGGAAAGGCCAGGCTGAGAGGAATCCAAGATCTTGTCCTCCTTTTGAGGTTTGGGCATCTGCTCACCCTGCACCAGGCTCCTTTCCTTACCCCATAAGGCTTCTCCATCTTCCAGATACCATTCATCTCTCAGTCTTGTCCACCTGAGTCTGAACCTCCAGAAACCTGACTTCACTAAACATTTCCTTCTTTTTGTGATGTCCTTTAGTGATCTCCTTTTAATGTTCAGTCCAGAGCACATGTGGGTTGGTGGAGCACGCACACAGTGGAGGGCAGTGACAGGGATGTCCCCTCACCCTGTGACAGCCTCTGGAATGTTCCCTCATCCTGTGAACCTCTGGAATGTAAAATTCCTACAAACAAGGCTGCATAGTTCATACCAGCACTGCTGCACTACTATATGGGAATTTGCACAGGATGGGTCTGCCCAACCGACAGTTCTGGCAATCCTTCTCATGTGAGGCCTTCCAACTCAGAAGTAACTGGCAATGATGTCAGTGCTAGATGCTTCCCATGGTACTTTGAATAGATAGAACATGTGAATTAGTACAGTGGAGGACAAACCTTGAAGAAAAACTGCTATACAATATATCACAGTGACATGAGGATACAGAATTATTGGGGCAGCAATCGTTGGATAACACACCTATATAAAGCCCATTGGAATGAATGGGACACGACACTTGCACTTTTTTCAACTCATTTCAATGGGGTTGCATAATAGAACTTCCAAAAAAATTAAGCCCTCTGATTTTTTGAAGGCTACAGGAGGTTTCATTTTGCTAACTGAGCAGAGTAATCTTTTAATTTTGCTGCTCTTTTGCTGTTAGCTCCATCTTCTTGTCTCTCAAGGTGTTACTCCTGAGCCACCATGCACTGCATATATTTATCAAGGAAGAACAACATCCAGGATGTTGAGCAACATCCCCCTCCTGAAATGGCTCAGCGTTGAGGAGGTCCCCTGCACACTGAAAAACTTGGGTCGCAATCCTAACCATATCTACTCAAAAGTAAGCTCCATTGTGTTCGATGGGTCTTACTCCCAGGAAAGCTTCTGTAGGATCACAGCCTTAGTATTCCCCCCACCGTCCTGGCTACAGCCCTGAAGGAAACCATTTATTGATTGATTTTGCTCATGTATACGGGTTTGTGAACTTGTTCATTGAAAAGCGGTATAAAAAATTCCTTAATAATAATAATAATAATAATAATAATAATAATAATAATAAAGTATTATTATTCAGTATTTCAGTTTTGTATTGGTTTTGTGGGGCAGTTCTTATTGGAAAGATTGTTAATAGCGCAAATAAAAAAATATGACATTATATGTACACATGATTACAGTGCACAGCTGAGCCCTACAACCATTTTCTTAAGTAATATTCTTCAGGGTGCCATTGCCTATCTTTCCACCACATGTGAAATTACCATCCATCAGGCAATAATCACTTGTTCTGAATGCCTTTAAATGCAAACAGGCCTATTAAAAACGATGGAGCTATCACTTAATTAATTGCTCCTGCAGTTTCACATCTGTTTCTTTGGCTTCCCCTTCTAGAGTATCAGCTATCAAATAGTCCCACTCACCTCAGGCCAGTATTCACAAGGAGCTAACAAATGTTTATTTTGATGCCTGATTGATGTGGGATGGATGGCTGAGCGGACAGATTGTGCAAAGGAGAGGCAGAGAGATGGGTAAAGAGATAGAAGAAGCAGAACTGATTCCGATTTAGAAGGTTTAAATGGCAGCAGTTGGATCAATCGGGTACGTGTAGTGGAGATTTGAGAGAGAGTGAGGTGCAAAAGAAAGATTTTGAGTGCCCTTGGTGACAGATGGATAAGAGATAGTAAAGACAGTACATGTCATAGCAATAGACTGTGTATGTCATTATTTAGAAGGAACGTCGTTCTGAAGACGGGCCTCACATCAAGTCTAGATCCAGTGAAGATTTTCTCTACTAGTTTTTGTTGTTTTTTCCACTTGTAGAATGGGGGAGCAGTTCATTCCAGGAATAGACACTCTTAACTACGCATAGACTTCCATAAATTCAAGCAAATGTACAATAATGACCAGATTTCAATGTACGGTATGTATACACACACCAACATGCACACGTGCTTCTCCTCTCTCAGGAGACTTGGCAAGCCAAAATACCAACAACTCACGAACCAAAAATGTGTTTGGCTCCCAAAAGGCTTCACAAAGCCCAGTGTGTATTTAGACTGGGGGATCAGGGGTCCTGTTTCAGACTGTCAGCCTCAGCCACCCCAGCTTAGCGGCCGTCTGACTGCATGCTCTAGGCCAAGCTTGCTCCGATAACATCATCCCAAGCACAGAAGGAGCATTGTATGCTTGCAAGGATCCTGTTTCTTGGGAAAAGGTCAGTGGAGGCAGAATGCAAAAGGGAAAGAACAAAGCAGTGGGTAAGCAAAGACAGCATTAAAAGGGAATGGACGTGAAATTCTATATGCCTCTTTCGCCACTTGTCCTTAAGGTGCTTCCTAACTATCCTCCTCGATCCCTGCCACGTAACGCCCAATGACCAAAAGACTTCAGAGACTTTGGGTTTGACAGTTTTGACTTCTGCATGCATGAAAGTTTATTCATTTCTTTGACTTGTTCTTTAGCTGCAGCACAGGGCCAGATTAATTTTAGGATAATGCAAGGATGCCCAAACCCTGGTCCAAGAGACAGATGCAGCTTAAGCAAGCCTCCATGTGGACCATGGCAAGCCCCCTCCACCTAGCCCATAGGCAAGCCTTGCAATCCCCTAGAAATGAGTGGAGCTCTGCTCCCTTAACCTCTGGAGCAGGGGTGTCCAAACATATAGGCAGGAGGGCCACATCATCACTCTTGACTCTGTATCAGAGGCTGGACATATTATTAACATTTCAAATTTGAATAAATTTACACTGAAGAGTGCATTCCTATGGTGGTCTGGAGAGCCCTGGGCCCTGGGTACCACTTTCAGGGGGGTGATACATTGGGGGTGACCAAAAATTGCTAAAATCTTTTGGAATAACCCCATCATTTTATTCCGTAGGATGCATATTTTCCAGCAGAATACAATGCAAAAAACAGCTTTGAAATATCTCCTTCCTATCAAACCTTATGGCCAAAAAAACTAAAAGACTAAAATGTATGGAGCCCTATGGAAAGTGAAACTGAGACATATCATGCCTTTACTCATGAGTAGGCAAACGTGCCTTAGGCTGCAATCCTAAACACACTTTCCTGGGAGTAAGACCCATTGAACTCAAAGGGGCTGACTCCTGAATGGACAAGGTTAGGATTGTGCCCTTAGTCCATTGGAAAGAGCAGCCTGAGAGGAATCCAGCACCCCAGAATGGTCCTGATCCAATGAACGTAGCCCCACAAATCAACCCAGAATGAAGTCCCTGATCATTGCATTGAGCCCTAAGGAAAGTCAAACTGAGCAAACTGTCTTGGCTTGTGTTCAGTTTAGGCACAGAGGAATGTAAGGCCATCAGAACAGTCCAAATCCAGTGAAAGTGGAGCTCCAGAAGGCAGCCTCAAACCACCCCCTGGTCCCCCAAAACAATAAAACAGTATTAATTGGTAAGGTAATTTTTATATATGAAAATATTAATTAATGTCTAATTAATTGTATTAATACTGATAATTAACTAAATAATTTTGTTTATGTCAAAAAATTTGTGTGCCCCCGATGCCAAATGACTTAGGCATGCCACTGAAAGTGTGTATTAGAGACAGATCCAAAGGATTACAAGGCTTGCCCATGGACTGGATAGAGGGGTCTTCCTGTGGGCCACATTCAATCTTGTTGTGGACTGCATCTGGCCCCCAGGCTGAGGTTTGGACATGCTTGCTCTAGGGCAGTGATTTTCAACCAGTGTGCCATGGCACACTGCTGTGCCACGGGTAGTCCTCAGGTGTGCCACGGGAATTTAGGGATTGACATTAATTAATAGGATAATTGGAGGATTTGAATAGCCTGGTGTGCCTTGTCAATGGTAAAAACAACTGATGGTGTGCCTTGACAATTTCAATGCCTTGTTAAGTGTGCCATGAGATGACAAAGGTTGAAAATCACTGCTCTAGGGTATATGGAGGGCTGGGGAAGCTGCATGCACCACCTCTGTCAGTATATGAAGGTGTTAATGAACTAATTTAAAGATCACCCCCTTCTGTGTTTATTAAAGATAATCCCCTTCTGGGTTTATTAAAGATCATCCCCTTCTGTGTTTATTTATGAATTCATTCATAAGGTCCGTCTCTGATGTATTCATTCATGTAAAATTATGTAAATTTATTCAAATTTGAAGTGTAAATCAATTCCTTTTCTCTCGCCCCTGACTCAATGTCAGAGAGATGATGTGGCCCTCCTGAAAAAAAAAAAACTTTGGACATCCTTACCGTATAGATTTACTTTAGAGGTTCCAACCTCCATGAGCAGGATCTGGAGCTCCAAGATTACCTGCCTGGGTATGGCAGTGGAGGAGACTTTCCATTCCTTGCTACGGGACTTGTGGCAGTCCAAGCAGGGTTTAGGATTGAGCTATGAAAGAGAAAAACCTCTCCCTATCTGTGCATATGTTTATAATACTTCCTCTTCCCTCCCTTCCTTATTTAGTTCTCTCACATATCCATGAATTTTTTAAAAAAGATTTTTCCTAGCTTGATCTTTAATTATTCGGGACACGTCCCAATAAAGACATGCCCCAAATATTATCTTCAAGCAACAGGGATGGATGCTTAACATAAACCATTAAATAGAAAATCTACTTGTACAGTGAAGGATGGACTTTTTGGCGCAGGTATCTATGGGAAATAGCTAACAAAACCCTATGCTCAGAAGAATAAGGAAAAAAATTCTCATCCAAGCGAAATCACCTGGCTTCTTTCATCACCAGTGGGTGATCTCCTGTTTGAAAGTGTAGAACATTCTTGACTCTGCTTAAGTGAACACAGGTGCATTGGGCTTGTTTCCCCACAAACTCCCATCCACCTGCTTAAAAAGGCAGGCGGGCAGGCCGTCAGACAGATACACCATTATGTTGCCTGGACCAGCATTTCAAATGCTTCGTAATCAAACACATGTTTGTGTCACAATTGGTCGTGTGTTGATGTAAGAGAATTCCAAACTTGAATTGGTCCCCCCTCTGGGGAAAACACTTTTACATCACCAAGGGCCCAATCCTATCCTAATCTCCAGTTCTGATGCAGCCATGCCACTGTGGGACAGTAGGAGGAACAATCACGGAGGCATCCTTAAAATAAGGGAATGTTTGTTTCCTTGCATTGCAGCTGCATTGGTGCTGAAAAGTTAGGCTGGGTCCCAAATCAAGTCCCAATCCATCGCAATGGAAGGGAAAATGTTGTATCATTTCCCCCAAAGCTTGCCATGCAATGTTTCACTCTCATGCACATCAGGGAAAGTGATTTTAATCTGAGATATCCTGCTCTAAGGCTGCAATCCTAACCTCCACTTAGGCCAGTCTTAGGCCAGCCCAAGCCCTGGCAGAAGTCCTGTGCTGACGTGGGGGTGTCACAAAAGTGCTATGCGATACTTCTGCCCCACTCCTGGGGTGGTTAGGCCAATGCATAGGCATACACCAACCTCCCCACACCAACACGAAAAGATAGGCCAGGTGAGTTAGGCCAGCCTAAATTTGTTAGGATTGCACCCTTAGTGTGGATGGCCTAAATTTGCCATAAATGTTCCAGCTCTAAGAATACACTAATTTGAAAAATACACTAATTTTTGTATCAAAAAGTTCTTGCAATCATAATGCACAATATTTATTTCTTTTGCTACCAGCACCAATGAAATGCTGCACAGGGAGACTTGGTGAAGGCAGGGATTGTGAGACCCCCAATTTCTCTCCATAAAGTAGCTGCAGAATCTCTGTTGGGAAGCTGCTTTGCCTGAACTGGGTTAACCCGCCCTGCTGCATTTAAAATATTTGATTTTATTGCACAGCAAAATGCTTTTGAAAAGCTTTGCTATTATCCCCCAACTTAAAAAAAAATCAAGCCCCACCAAAGTGCCTTTGAAGTGAGCTACCTGAACGAAACCTGTGACCTCAGCGAGATGGCAGATAGACAGCAGGAACAAGCCTGCCTTTCAGCTGCCCACCAGGCCATCCAACGCACCCTTTCCATGCCACCAATATAAGTCCGAGATGAAAGACACCTTGGGCAGCCTGCCTGACCCCATTGCCTCCACTATCTCCACTTGATTGCACAGTGTTTTGCTTTGAACAATTCTTCACTGTCTGCCCCACGCAGGTGAAGCTCCTTCCTTGGCACGCGGTTGGAAATACCATGCATAGTCAAAGCGCCTGGCTACGGACTCCTGCCCACTGGCAGCCAAAGCCAACTCATGCTTTACATTCTTCTGTAGCACATGATGGGAGAGAGCTAGGCACGTACTGAAAGGAAAAGATAACTCTGTAGGGGCAGGTACAGTGAGAGGGACTTACAGGAACCACCAGAGACAGGCCCTGTACATCTATAGGATATACTGAACCCCAGTGTGCTTTTATATGTCTTTGTGTTTATTTATGTCTTATATGACACCAACTATAGTATGTGGATAGTGCTTTCTAAAGAAGGGGAGGGCAAATTTCTTGCAGAAGGACCACACCATCTCTCTAACACTGGGTCGGGAGCCAGAAAATTAGTTTACATTTAAAAATTGAATTAAGTTACAGTGGTACCTCGCTTAACAAGCGCCTCACTTAACAAGCATTTCACATAACAAGCAAAAATTTCCAAGCAATCTTGCTTCACATAACAAGTTCCGCTTCACTTAACAAGCAAGCGTGCTATGGGCATGTGTGCTATGCAGCTCTATTATGTTAAATGGGGCTTACTCCCAGGAAAGTGTCTTTGATTGCAGCCACTTAACCATGTCTACCCAGAAGTAAGCCCCATTGTGTTCAATGGGACTTACTCCCAGGAAAGTGTCTTTGGGATTACAGCCTAAGTAGACTTCATAGGATCATGCACATTGAATGCATGTTTTGAATTCAATTCCAGTGTTTTGTCATCATTTTTACATCCAGTTAATATTTTTATATGATTATTTGAGGGGTTGTGGAACCAACTGTCTAAGTATGCATTATTTCCTATGGAAAAATCTGCTTCACTTAAAGAGCGTTTCACTTAAAGAGCATGCCTCCGGAATGAATTAAGCTCTTTATGTGAGGCACCACTGTACATAAATGAATACATTAGAGATGGAATTTATATGAATGAATGAATTTTATTGAGATTATTTATAACACACATGAAAACTATCACACAGGTATGCTAACCACATGAGAACAATGAACTGTTCGCCACACACCCTCTTGCACAGTGATAATATACAGATCAAACCAGAAAAAAAACAACACGGAGACATACCGTAAGTTGTTCAACAGTAATGGGAGGTTAAAATAATGTCTGCAGGTTAAGATGGGCTCAACTGTCTCTGACAGGCACAAGGCTCATTGGAAACTGGGATCCTTGTGGAATGAATTGGGAGCCTCTGAGGCCCTATGCACCAGCCTAATCCCACACCGCAAAAGTGGGACAGAAGCAGTGGTGGGCTTCAGGGGGTTCTCACAGGTTCTATAGAACCCTTTGCTAATGAGCGCCTGGTTCTGAGAACCGGTTATTAATGGGACATAGAACCTGTTGTTAATTTATTTGAATCCCACCACTGGACAGAAGTGTCTTATGGCACTTTGGTGACACCCCAAAGTCGGTACAGGATTTATGCTGGGGATTATGCTGGCCTATCTGGAGGTTAGGGTTGCATCCTATGCCTGTATACAAGGATGTTTTGGGATGGGAGAAAAGTGATACAGAGGCAATCATAAAAGGACATGAAGATAAGGCTTAGAAGTTTGCATGAAGCAGTCAATATACAGTCAGGACAATAACAGTATATTATTGGACAGACGTGAAGGGATTAAGGTGAGACAATGGAATAGTAGAGGGAATACACAAGATATAATTTTATTGAAATCTAACAACTGCATTCAAATTTGTTTCTTTTTTATGGATTATCATTTCTTACTGGTGCCATACTTGAATCTGGAGGAAGATCTACCCTATAGTTGTGTGTCAGTGGTATACCCACTCAGACTTGGCTTATCCCAAAGAATCATGAGATCACTCTTATTGTGAGGTTGCTGAGATTTTTATATCAGGAATCTCTTGCCAGCTCTTTTGGAGAGTAGAGTGAGGGATTCATGAGTAGACCGCCCAGAAAGTCTGGGTTTTCTCAAGACCCAGACTTAACATGAGATCCGATTGTGTCTTTGTTTCATTATGGCTGCAATCCTAACCACACTATACTGGGAGTAAGTACTCCCAGGAGTAAGTACTTTTGAACACAATGGGACTTACCCCCAAATCCAAAGTAACTATGGGAGCACGTAAGAGACTTTATGTGCACCCGTAGTTACTGCACCACCTAGTGAAAACCTATGGGAAATTCATATTGGAATCCAGAGTAAGTAATTGTTACACTGGAGCAAGGACTCCCTGTAGTTACTCTGGATTTTGCCCTTAGAGCACAATCCTAATCATGTCTACTCAAAAGTAAGTCCCATTGTGTTCAATGGGACATCCTCCCAGGAAAGTGTCTTTAGGATTTCAGCCTTAACTTCTGAATAGACATGCTTAGGATTGCACAGTAAGGCATGTACTTACCTGAAAGAAGTCCTATTTAATTCAGTAGGACTTACGACATGCATTGGATTCTGCTGTAAAGAAGTACATTTTTTGAATATTTTGTTTGTAAATAATCTGCTTTGAATGCCCTTTGCGAAGATAAAGCGAGGTAGAAATTTAGTAAATAAATTAAATTGAAAAATATATGATTTCTATGAAAGAGCAGCGGAAATTAGAGTATAAAATCTACCAAGGACTCCTTGAGGATTGTTTTTTGTTTTTGCAGGGACTAAGTAGCATCACCTGAAAGAAGAAATGAATCTGCAGAGGCATATCTGCACACTGTGGTGGATTAGAAGAATTTCCACCTTTTTAAAGAATTAAAATTCTAATTTTGTGAAGGGCAGTTAGGATTTCTAACCAGTATGAAAATGATAGTAATTTTTTATATAGGTTTTCCTCTTTCATGCCTGTAGACAAGGGGTGTTCAAACATTTTGGCAGGGGAACCACATAAAAATATCTCTGACAGTGTATCGGGGGCCAGAAAAATGATTTATATTTCAAATTTGAATAAATTTACATAAAGCTCTCTATATAAAACTGAAAGGTCACTCACTCACTCACTCACTCACTCATCAACGCCCCACCAAAACCATTTGGCCTAGAAGCGTGAAATTTGGGGAGGGTGTTCCTTCCTTGATGGAGGGAGTCACATAGAACTGGTTTTCAGAAATTCCAACCGGAAGGGGGTAAAAGGGGTGCAACACGTTTTCCTCCCTATACTTTACACTGAAGAATCGGTGACTGAGGGATGTTCTGCCCCAACCCCTGGACCTAGAAGCGTGAAATTTGGGGAGGGTGTTCCTTCTGTGACATCAACACCCACCAAGAACCAATGCTGAGAAATTTAATCCTTAAGGGGCTGAAAAGGGGTGCAATGTGTTTTTGTCCTATACTTAACATGGAAGATGGATCAACATCCAGCTGATGCACTGGGAGGCAGGGTGCATGTGGGGGGGGTGTGCATGGGGGGATGGTGTGCATGGGGGGATGCTGTGCACATGGGGGAGTGATGCACATGGAGGAGATGGTGTGCATGGGAGATGGTGCGCATGGGAAGATGTTGTATGGGGCGGGATGATACACATGGAGGATAATGCGTATGGGGGGGTTGATGTGCATGGGGGGACAGTGTGCATGGGGACGGTGAGCCTGCTGTGCATGGGGGCTGATGTGCATAGGGATGTTGCACATGGGTATGATGCAGATGGGGTGTTGCATATGGTGCGCATGAGGGAACTTTGCAGATTGGGGGATAGTGCACATGAGGGAATGGTGCTTATGGGTGGTTGGTGAGCATAGGGGAAGGTGTACATGGGGATAGGGTGTGCATGGAGGGAGGGCGAGACAATGCACAAGAGGGGTTGATGTGCAGTGGGGAGGGGTGGCGTACGGGAGGAATCTTACTCCCTCGACGCATGTATGTTTTCGCTAGAGTACATATAAAAAGTGTATTAGAAACAGATCCGGAGGATTATAAGGCTTGACGAAGGGCCAGCTGGAGCAGTCTTGCTGTGGCCATGTTTGGCCCTCAAGCCATGGTTTGGATGCCTGGGCTGTGTACAAACTGTGATACGAGATTGTGTTGTAATCTTGTTCTAGAAATAGAACTACAAATTGTGTCTGCAGACATACAAGTTGGAAGTATTATCAGAATCCAGGTATGGGGTGCCTACAGACTTGAAAGAACTACTTCCATTACTTATTAAATAGCTTTGAAGAAGCATTTCTTAGAGGAACAGTAAGGAACGAAAAGATAAACAAATTTATCTTTTTTGTTGTTGTTGCTCTTTTCCAATGAAATATAATTCTGATGTTATATGGAACTAATAAGGCATTAATATGAACCATATCTCTCTCTCTCTCTCTCTCTCTCTCTCTCTCTCTCTCTCTCTCACACACACACACACACACACACACACACACACACACACACACACAAACACCCCAAAACAGTTTGAATCACCATGCCACATGCAAATCAACATGGAGAAAGGATGTTCAGCCTTTAGACCAGCAGAGAGAGGTTGAAAGTGTGGACCATGTGTTGAATGAATGAGTTATGGGTATAACTAGACCCATCAGAAAATGAACCGTCAGAAAGTGGGGAACACCTATATAACCAAGAGGACACAACTCTGCCCTCAAGTCTCTTCTCTCTTTTCCTCACTATGAAAAGTTTTTTTCTCTCCAAATAACAAAGAGGTTGCTGTTCCACAGAACCTGCCAATGAGACATTCTGGCTGGGTATATTCAAGGCACACGAACAGATGACAGGACGGCGGGCAGTCCAGTCCTTTCAAGGGAATAAGCTCAGGATTCCTTTAACACAATGTGACAACTAATATCTGTACAGCATCTGACTGAACAATTTTAATTACTACGTCTATACGCCATCTCAATACCATAGAGTGTTAAACACAGTCCACCCTCACTCCATGCATACAAATGCGCATTCTCATGAACATCATAAACATGTGCTTGGATCATTTCAACATTTTATTTCAAGAAACACGCTCCATCTTTTGTTACGTGTAAAAGTTCCAGTTACAATTTATTTTTAATAAAAAGCTCTATCTTCCATCCTTCCATCTGTTTGTAACCCATCAACACAAAATTTTGCTCCTTCCTCCATTTGAAGTTGCGATAAGCATATTTCTTGGAATAAAATGTTGAAATCCAACTGCCAAAGGTGCCAAATTTATTGACACATTAATCTAAAGTCGCTCAAAGTATGAGGATTTCAGTGGGACCTAAATCCACCTGCCCCTAAACCCACACTACTGGCCAACGTCAGCTCTGAGTAGGATTCTTGCGTCCCATTGAGAAGATGGTTTTGGATTTCATTTATAACTGCTGATGAACCTTTAGCATAATTCAGAGTTTTTGGTGCAATCTGCCAGATAATGTTTTATTCTGAATTTGTAGTAATTTTGAGCACAGATGCTTACCGAAAGGATGGGTTTGATTGGTTTTGGAGGTGGCAGTTCATCAACTGAGCAAAAGTGTAGTCTTGTACCATTTGGAGTACAAGGAACTCACCGTTTGCAATTCTAGACATAAAGTAGAAGAGATTTTGTGCAATTGTAAGAATCAATGTCCCTGAATGAATGGTGGACATGCAATTGCTGTCGTTTGTACAATCACAGTTCCCATTTTTTTGTCCAAAAAGATATTTAGCAACTCAATATAGAATCAAAGTAATTAAATCATTCATGACCGCCCAATCCTACACTGAGGCTACCATCCAGAGTGACTACGGGACTTTTTACACCGACATTGTTTCGGTGCCACCTACGGGAAACCTATGGGAAATGCATAGAGCAATCCAGAGTAAGTGCTTCTTATGTCTTCCCATAGTTACTCTGGATTGTAGGGTGAGTCTCATTCTAAAAAGTAGGTCCACTTGCTAAAACTTTGAGTCTGCAATGGATGCAAAATGATTTGGGGCCACATGGGAAATGTCTCCATCAGGATTCAGTATGGAGTCAATTCACACAGGGATGGTGACTCTAACATCGACTCAAAGCCCTCTGGAATGACTGGGGCCATGTTCGGGGCTGGCCCACCCATGTGGTCCACTGAAGCAGTTATCCCAGAGCTGTAACCAGAGGTGTACCTAGACAAAATTTCGTCCATGGCAAGGACTGAAATTTCGCTCCATCAAAACAGTTAGAAGGGGACTCAGGAGGTCATCTAGTCCAACCCCCTGCTTGTAGCAGGAGAGATGGGGCCTTGTCGCCTGTGGCTGATCGCATCCCGCGGTCCCTCATTATGCCTCTGGCTGTAACCTCAGAGCAGCTACCTCATAAGTGCAGATGCTATGAGAATGCTGCTGGTGTTGGTTGTTGCAAACACGCCATAAGGCAGTGGTTCTCAATCTTCCTAACGCCGTGACCCCTTTATAAGTTCCTCATTTTGTGGGGACCCCCAACCATAAAATTATTTTCATTGCTACTTTATAACTGTAATTTTGCTACTGGTATGAATCGTAATGTAAATATCCGATATGCAGGATTATTTTCATTGTTACAAATGAAATGTGTGTTTTATGCACACATTGAACACAATGGGATGTATTTCAGAGTAGGCATGCATAGGATTGGGCCCTGAGGCGGCAATCCTATCCACATTTACATGGGAGTAAAGGCCCCCCTGACTATAATGGGATTTATTTCAGAGTAGGCATGCATAGGATTGGGCCCTGAGGCTGTCAGTCAGCCCCAGTGTGCGCGCAGCTACAGCCAGAGGTCTGGCAAGCCTGACCTGGCCCCCTGCACCAGGGGTCTTTAGGCGGCCCCCAGGAAAGCTCTAGGTGACCCCCAAAGGGGTCCCAACCCCCACTTTTAGAAACGCTGCCATAAGGGATGTCTGCAGAATCTGGAATCCATAGAGGAGGGACTGCTATTGAATACTCCAGCATTGCTGGCCAGCAGTATTGGGGGAGGGTGAGAGTAGGCAGAATATGGTGGTGGGGAGGGAAGGGATGGAGGAACTGGACTGTCAGATCCTAAACTCTGTGTCAATATCACCCTCAAAGGGTGAAGGCAGATACCCGGTTAACAGGCGGACTTTATTAAGCCTTGCAAATCCAGCCTGAGGCCCAGCCAGCCAAACTTGACCAGAGGTAGGTTGCTGCTTAATTGTTAACATATTTTCACTACAATTCTGAAGTAATCTCTGAACTGTTTAGCCAACACGAGAACTCTGGCAACAGCAGTTTCCAGATCAGGAACCTCCAAAGCAAGGTGCCCAAATTTCATTCTTTTCCAGGACATCCTCTTTTTCAATCTTGTGTCCTGAAAAATATCTTCAATGTCCTCCTATCTTGTAAGCAGGCAGTATGTAGCTTCTTGTAATTAATAAATGATATATAATAAATTATTAAATTTAATAATTTAAATTTAATAATAAGTAATATAGTGTTTAATTACATGAAAGCAATATATGTACATGATTGTTCTTAGCTTTTATTTTGTCATATCCTACATTTTTCTTGGGTGTCCTACATTTTGGAGGGGCTTGTCCTTTTTTCTGAGTATGATATATGGTCACCCTGCTCCAATGGTTCCTTGGTTCTTGCACAAAATCACAGTTCCCAAGATCTTTTGAATTAGTTTCAAGAATAAAACCGTATGGGTGCAATCCTAAACAATTTAGACTACCATAACTCACTGGTTTCCTGCTCCAGTGGTGGTGTGGGGAAACTGACGCATATTTGTGCAATGGCCTAACTCGCTCAGGAGTGGTGCGGAAGGGCCTTATAACTTTTTTGACCCTCCCAGGCAAGCATGAGACTTGTGCTGGGACTTAACATCGGCGAACTGGGAAATTAGGATTGCAGCCTATGATTTTCTACATATTGTGTTCCAGTGGAGCTTTCTGCAGGGAAAGGATTACAATTGTACAATTCCTCAAATTAGCAGAAATTTGGTGCTGGCCACATGGACTTGAACAATGGCTGTATCCCTTCTGTGGCCTGAACTAGCAGCCGTGCTATTGCTCTAGTTGTGACATAGAGAAGATACATGTTAAGCCGAAGTTCATTTGCTACTTTGTTTGACCACAACTCCGCTCCATGTGCAGGAAGCGGACGGAGCTGGGATACTCAGCAAGCCCTCCTTCTCATCTGCCCATGTGGCAGAGCAGCGGGAAGCTAATGAGAAGCAAGGTGTGAAGCAGGAGCCTCTCTTGCAATTACGGGCATTGCAAACTGCCAAGCAGCAAAGTGTGGTCAGCAGAAGGGCTGCTGCGTCGGCAGCCTTGGCATCTCAGAGCTTATAATGAGGTTATTGCTGCCCTGCTGTTTGATGGCCCGCACCAGCCTCTGCTTGCTTAGTCTTCTCCACTTCCACTTGTAGAGATGGGGTGGCAGAAACCTTCCTGGAGCACAAGGAACTTTCCAACTCCTCTTGATGCTGGAAAGGAAGGAGTACCACTAGAAAAGGTTTCTGTGTTCACTTCTTTCAAGCAACAAGATGTTCTCAGGGCACTGCTAAAGAATTTTGTGCTGGAGACTTAAAAAATTTTTTTTGCTTTACAAATAGGCAGAGCAGAAGTGGAGGCGAACAGCCATCCCTGATACAGGTAGAAGAACAATACAGAGCAATTGGTACAAGGATGCCCACTTAGTTCCAGCTTTTTCCAAATAGTAATGATCATCTCTTTCTTTCCTTGTCTCCTTTAATCCCAATTCAGTTCAATGCTGTTACGCTGTTCCCTTCAGTCAGTTGCAAGGTGTCACCTTCTCCAACCGCTGGTAGGTATCTTACTCCAAAAGTGCAAGAGAACCATCTATCAAAAGACCATCTTCTGTCATTAGTGGTTGAAACATCAGGCAGGGTCCATGGACATTGGATAACAGTCACATGGATGAAGGATGGATGGGATGAAGGATGGATGAAGGATGCATGGATGAAGTGTGGTCTGCTAGTCCCACCCCCCCCCCCCCAAAGCAGTATGCAGTTTAATTGATGCAGGAGCAGTTTAAAGAAAAAGTGTAGAGATTATAATAAAGGAATGTCTGGGATGGATATAATGTAATTGTGAAAATATCATCATTGTCGCTATACATGAAACAACTTGGGGCTAAATGCCTGGGATGGTATCAGTTGTATCATTTGCTCTACAGATATGTCACACCTTGGAAAGGAAGACCACATTCCCTGCCTGTAGTGTGTAGAACGGCTTATCCTGTAGCCCTCACCACATGGAAATACTTTATGACCAATACCAGACAGACTTACCTTTAAGGAGAACGTTGACCCCTTCAGTGTGCACTTTGGGGGAAAAATGAGTGTTCATAATTGACAGAATGTCTGGGTAGGGCAATATAGAAAATCTCCAATTAAATTTCCTTTAGCTGCTACAATAATAAAAAGTCTAGCAAAACTCGCCACCATTCATGTATATCATTCCTCTTTTTATTTATTTGAGACATTTTTATTCTCTCTTTCCCATGCCGAAGCAAATTCCCAAAGTGGCTTACAAAGCTCCATAGTAGAAAACTAATGAGTTTCTACAATAATTTTTCTAGGGACAGTTTGCAAACCCTTCTTTTCTGGATGGAATCCTTCATTGTCTGGTCACACATCTGGCCTCTGGGCATGCCTTCTGAACTTCCAGCAGGAAGAGTTTCAGGTTGGTGAAGCTGAAAACTGCAACTTCTCCTGGTTCTGTTTTCTCATGACAGCATTCAGTCTCCCATTCAAAATTCAACTAGGACAATTCCTGCTTAGCTTTCTTTTGGCAGCCTTTCACTCAACCAACAGACCACATCTGCTGCTATCTTTTAGACAGAGATTGAGTTAAATACGGTTAGGAATACGGCTCCAAAAACAAACAAAAATATTATTGACTGTTTTTACTAAATATAAGAAATTGCCTTTTATCAAGGAGTGTAAAAAATGATCTGTCCAATCCTGGCAGAAGCACTTCAGGGTCTTCATCAGAAGCCTTTCCTAAGCATGGAAACTCCAGAAACTGAGCTGGTGAACTTACGCATGAAAATGAGCTATAGCCCATTTCAATAATAGCAGAGATTTTGAGTTACTCATCAAGCCAGTGTGAACAAGACTGTCTGAGCCAGTACCCTACAATATCGGGGATGTGCACGAGCACATGATTTTCTCTGGTGTGCTTCCTAATTCCACTAACTGCATGGATGCGCATCATCCCCCCATGCACAACTTTTCCCCATGCGCAACTTCCCCTCATGCACAACTGCCCCTCATGTGCATCATCCCCCCATGCGCATCATCCCCCATGCACATCATCCCCCCATGTGCATCATCCACCATGCGCATCATCCCCTCTGCGCATCATCCCCCCATGTGGAACTTTCCCCATGTGCAACTTTCCCTCATGCGCATCATCCCCCATGTGCATCATCCCCTGTGCGCATCATCCCCCATGCGCAACGTCCCCCATGCACAACTTTCCGCTGATACGCATTATCCCCATGCGCAAATTTCCCCATGCGCAACTTTCCCCCATGCGCATCATCCCCCATGCACAACTTTCCCCATGCGTAACTTTCCGCCTCTGTGCATCATCCCCATGCGCAACTTTCCCCCATGCGCATCATCCCCCATGCGCATCATTCCCCATGCGCATCATCCCTCATGTGCAACTTCCCCCATGCACAACTTCTTCCCATTCCTCCTGACTAAGCATTCTCCTCTCCTCCACATTTCCTCTTCCTCTCTACACCTTTTCCTTACCAATTCAGGGAGTGGAAGTTATGAGGTGGATCTATGGAGGCAAGTAGGTGGACCAAGATGAATAACCCTCACCAATCTTCTACCTGATGCAAGGGTCTCAAAGCACAATCCTATCCCCTGGTAAGGCACAAGTCCCTGGTAGTGCCATAAGGCACTTCCGTGCTTGTCCTGGTTGGGGGGGTGAGCCCAGGGCACAGATGTGCGCTTGTCTTCCCACACCACTGTGGAAATGGGTTGGACATGGGTGGGTTGTGATGGCCTAAATTGGTTAGGATTGTGTCCTTAGCTTCATAGGTGGGCCAGCACTTAATTTCCAAGCAGTTTTCAGACACAGCTCTCAGACAGATTTCTTTCCAAGTATTTCCAGCCAATACTTTGCACTCTCTTTTGCAATTGGCCACTATTCTGGTTTTCATGTCAACTGCAATTAGGCAGCAAAAGCCATTTATTTTGGCTTAATTTCTAGATGGGCACTCCCTCTTATAGATAGTTTACTATGCTTGTTTAACGTTTAAAAGTTTTTACTTTTAATTTTCTTTGTCATCATAAGACCAGGGGGGCACATCAGATCATACATAAACAAGTTAACATTCTTTATGGTCATAAACCATTGTTTCCCTTTTTTCACATTATATTTGTCACATATATTTCAGTTTTTTTGTACTGTGCCAGTTTTCAACTATTGATCCATATTTGTTAATACATGAAGGGATGACCAAAAACTAGCCATCAGTATGACTTTTGCAGCCAGCAAGCTGCCTGCCTCTCTTCCTGCCTATATAGCCACAGGTCAACATGTGCTTTGCATGCTTTTCTTTCCTTCCTGCCTATATAGTATTCTAATACAGAACTATCTTTTGTGCCATTATAAATTCTTTTTCAAGAACCCTAAAGGTCCTGGCAAGTACCCATGGGGGGACATGTTGGGAACCACTGGTTTAGATGAAGGCCCCAATCCTATTGAGGGCTTTTGTTACTGGAGCTAGCATTTTAGCAGCAGAAGGTCCTTATGTGGTAGCGCAAAAACCAAGCCACTGTTGTATGTTGCTGGGCTGCTGCTGTATATGGTGAGAGGTGTGGAGTCATGTTTGGCAGCCATGCTGATGTTAGAGATTTGGCAGCGAGCATGCGTTATGTGCATGGCTCAGACTGGCTCTTATTCCCAATTTTCCACCTGCCACATTCCCCGGTTTTTCTTGTTCTTGCATTGTATAGCTAGTACGGGTCTGAAGAGACCCATAAAAATGTTCTTATCCACTGCAGATTGCCTGATCATCCACCCTCCACCGTAGTATGCAGTATATGTTCCACTGGGATGGCTGCAGTGGTGGGCTTCAGGAAGTTCTCACAGGTTCTATAGAACTCTTTGCTAATGAGCGCCTGGTTCTGAGAACCGGTTATTGATGGGACATAGAACCTGTTGTTATTTTAGGTTAAGAGGACATAGAACCTGTTTTTAATTTATTTGAATCCCACCACTGGATGGCTGCATGCTATAACATGGAGAAAGGGTAGGACTGGGCAGTTAACTGGCAGTCATGTGCAAAATTGATGCAATTCCAAAATCTGCATTGGAGTATATTCATTCATTTTGTACCCTAAGTAAATAATTATTTTGTAAAGTTTTCAATACACAAGATTAGGCAAACATGTGCTTTGGGATGCCTTTTGGTTTTCAACGAGGAAGGTGGGATAATGCTGCAGAATTCACTATCTTCCCTTTCATGGAGTATGTTCTGGTATGTTACATTTGATCTTTCAGGCCTATTTGGGCTGGTAATAATATCTCATGCCTAATTTTTGGCATGGCATCATCCTCCCCTCTTTGGAACCATTTCAGTGGGGAGGCTGCCTCTCGGAACAGCTGGTCTATGTGTCACAGCCGATTAGAGCGGGAAGGAATGACACTCCACTTATTGAGCCCTGCTGTCATGGGGCAGATGTGGAGTCCGACACATGTTCCCCAACCCTATGATGCCTCTAATTAATCACCTCAGTCACAAAGTCATGACAATCTCACACCTAAAGTGAGAAGCATCATGAGGCAGGGAGCAGAAGGCAAGTCAGAGACTTGGACAGGGCTGGCTTTATCTCGTTCAATATGGAGTATTGTCCCTCCATCTGCCTGTGAGTTGAAGTGGCCTTCGTTTTACCAAGCCAGCTAGGTCATTGCCTCTCTCCTTGATTTGTCTGCCTATCTAGCTAGTGAAGTTGAGGCAGTAGTCAGAGGGAGTCTGCCCTAAGACAACCATAACTGACAGTCAAGTCAAACCAAAAGAGGAGACGAAGGCTGTACCACCATCATCCATATCGTAGGCTCTCTCGGAAGTGGCTTTTTTTAAAATGACAACTACTTTTTTAATATGGACGTGATTTTTATTGTAATTTTAATTGCACTTTAAATATCTGCATACTGTTTGTTCTACTGTTTTGGTTTTCTATTTCCTTGTAACTTGCCTTGCATCTTCTTTTAACAGAACTTTACAGTGGTTTCTAGCCCACAAATAAACATACCATCAACAGCAGCAAGACACTGTAGTGCAATGCAATGCTGAAACCTATCATGGCATTCAAATCTAAAGTTGATGAAAGTCTGATCAGAAGAGGTCTAAATATATGATGGTCTTCATATATTTAGACCTCTTCTGATTAGACTTTCATCAACTTTAGATTTGAATGTTCTATTCCAGTGGTTTCCAAACTTTGCTGCTCCCTGGGGAGGTGTAGAAGCAGACACGGAAGATGTAGAATGCTCTGTCTCACACATACACATATACACACTGCCCTATACAATGTATAGGTACAACGTAGATGGCCAAGAGGGCTACCAGTCTTTCTAATGTTTGGAACTGGTCTATTCTTTGAAATTTTCAGCTAACCAAAAACTGGAAGAGGCACACAGATAATGTTGTGAAACTGTCTGCTCAGGGTTTTATTTGGACCAGACACTACTTAGCATTGCAAGCCATATTCAGAGTCACAGAAATGTCAAACTGGAGGGGATTGCTTCAAATATCTATAAGCCACATAATAGGCTATTGGATTTTGTGACAGCAAACCTTATAGCAACAGTGGACTGGGTAGATGTAATATCAAGAATGCTCACGAAATAGTTAGGATGATTGTGCTAGCAAAAACTGTCACTTTCACCACTTTCACGGAGCCCTTCTAAGGGCAAAATCCATAGCAGTTAAGGGTCCACGCAGTTACGTCACCCTCTAGTGTTATCTTATGGAAAGTCTTCTTAACTGCTCCGGAACAAGAGGCTTAATTTCACTTAATTTCACTTTAGGATATAGGCCTACGTTGGCCTCTTCTACATCTACCCTATCCCATCCCTCATCACACATATTTAATTTACTTATTTAGGGATTTATACCCTGTCCTTCCCATGCCAAATCAAATGCCCAAGGCAGCTTACAAAGGTGTTTTTTTTTTAAGTACAATGTGATAAACAAGTTAAAAATTTCAACCAGTTATTTAAACATTAATCTTAACAACAGGTTGAAACATGTTGGTACTAAAACATGGTACATGTTGGGTTTTATCAACAAGTTTTAAAAAAAGAAAACTTGAGAAGTTTTAATATAAATATAAAAATATTGCTTTTAGCAATTAAGAAAAATGTGGCAAATATTTCACACAGAAACAGCACATAGGCTGCAATCCTAAAGACACTTTCCTGGGAGTAAGACCCATTGAACACAATGGGGCTTACTTTTGAGAAGAGATGGTTAGGATTGTGCTCAAACTGTCTCGAAAATATAGGGAGATAAATATTTCTTTCCAGTTATTATAAATAAATTTTTATAGATCCCATTTTTAAAAGTCTGATAAATCTAGTGGGTCCCAACAGAGTGTCATTTTTTTAAAAATGGCATAAAAAAATTTAGGAACACTGGTTTAGGCATTAAATTATTTTTTCCCTTTTTAAATAATAACATCAGTGTTTGCATGCATTTAACTGTGCCTTATCTGGGTACACAATAAACTTTATAATAGCAAGAAGAATCACCTTCAAGTGTATTCATACTTTCCATTTATCGGATCAGCATGCGTACCCCCTTTAGTGGTGAAGCTTCCATCTTGCGGCCAACACCAGAATAGCAACCAGTGGCTCTTCTGAATGTGAAAAGGAGTTAGCAATCATTAACATATAAACCAACCATACATGAGAAATGGCAACTGGGGCCAATTCAAAGCATCAATTTATTATTGATACTGTCATCAGGAGAGAGGAGGATGAAAAAACCACCCAGGAATAATTTTGGCACTGAATAGGATGCAAACAAAAGGGGAATAAATTCACCAATCATTTTTCAGGACAAAAAATCTCGAAAGAAATAGCACGTTTGTGTCACGCTTTCAAAATTGCAGAATATCAGCACAGCCAAACAAACAGGACATAATGGCATGATAAAATAAAGTTTGTTGAAGCTGATCACCACAGAGGATTTCAGCCTAGACCTTTTTTCGGAGTAAGACCCCATCTAGTACAGTGGTCTCCAAAACAGCAGTTTTCAACCAGTGTGCCATGGTGTGCCACAAATGGTGTTCCGGGGAAGTTTGGAGGAAGGATCATTCATTTGAAAGGTGTGCCTTGACCATTTTAGCAGCTTATCAGTGTGCCATGAGATGAAAAAGATGAAAATCACTGCACTAGAAACCGCTGCCTGATTTATAAATGCCAAGGGGTGCAGCTAACATGGTGATTGTGCATTCACAGCCCCAAAATACCAGTATGTTTAACTCTTGATATACATGCCCATTTTGTGACCGAACATAATTGGGTCACAACCCACTGGTAGGTCCTAGATCCGCAATTCTGAGAACCACTGCCCTATTGCAACCAAGAAAACTGCAGTCTTAGCATATTCAAATCACACTGAAAAATCTGATCTGAAATCTTCCCAGGATGAAAAGGTAGCCTCTTCAAATAGTTGTGGCCTTGGTTCTATGGCACCCACCGAGTTCATCAAGAGCGCATGATCTTTGCTAGGCAGCACAATTACAAGGAGAGCCCTTTTTCAGTCGGCATGTGCCAAAGATTGGGGGACATCCCATTTCATGCTGCATTTACAGCCAAGTTGGCACAGTCTTCTGATGCCACTGGTGACTGCTGTTTGTGGGGCTGTGCGCAGCTAAGGCTAAGCAGTGTTCAGTGTGCAAAGCTGTGGTAACTATCTCACCTCACCCATAACCCTCACTCCAATTATTGCTTGCCATGTTTTCTAATTTTCTGTTTGTCTGCATATGAGACACCAGTGATCACTTTGTATCAGCTTTGTTAAAAAGCGCATCCAGGAAGCATATGTCGAATGATTGCGTTGACACTGAGTGGCGTGTCATAAAGAAGCTCACAACAGTCTTGGCCACCAGTAGAGTGATCCAGAGAGTGCCAGTGAATGTCACGCCACTTGCAGAGAGGTGAAAGGGACAGAGAAGGCCAAGCTGACTTTTATAACTGTAAAAATCCAAGAGGAAAGAAGCAAGGGGACGGGCAAAGCTGCTGTGAGCAGAAGCACAATGATCCTCGCATGAGCATAATGTGCTAAGCTCTGAACCATGAAACACAAACAAAAATGTGTTGGCCAGAAAAGTGGGGAGAAGATAGATATTGGCAGCAATCCTAACCACACTTTCCTGAGAATAAGTACTATAGAACTCAATGGGAGTTACTTCTGAGTAGACATGCTTAGGATTGCACTAATTACCTACTAAAGAGCTCAAAATGCCAAAGCACCCAGGTACTAAGAAATAGACTGAAAGAGCAAGAATGACCATTTAGTCCAGTGATTTTCAACCAGTGTGCCACTGGTGTGCCATAGATGTGTGTCGCAGGAATTTGGAGATTGACATTCATTAATAGGAAAAGTGGGGGATTTGAACAATCTGATGTGCCTTGTCAATGGTAAAAATAACTGATGGTTTGCCTTGACAATTTCAGTGCCTTAAGTGTGTCCAGTGTTGAGCTTCAGCAGGTTCGCACCTACTCTATAGAACCGTTGTTACAAGAGATAGGACGTATAAAGTTTAAAAATAGCCATTTAAAAGTGGCTGCCAGATGGGCAGAGAACCGGTTGTTAATTTCTTTGAATCCCATCACTGAGTGTGTCGGGAGATGAAAAAGGTTGAAAATGAGATGAAAAAGGTTGAAAATGAGATGAAAAAGGTTGAAAATCAGCTTCATGCATTCCAAGTTTTCTAAGCATCTCTCCTATACTTTGATGTAACATGGGAGATGCTTGACCTGTCTCCCAACTTTTCACAGGAAGACCAGGCAAAGCTGTGATCCAAGGCAGCATCAAGGGAGAGGTTATTTCCATTTTTCCCCTTGGGATCTTTTCATGATCACATTGTCCTTCATCTCCTCTAACTGCTGTCCAGTTCTGAAAGTCTCTGGAATTAACTTTCCTTAGGAAAGTTTCCTTAGGGTCCTTCAGATTAACTTTCTTGGTCTTGCAAATGAATAACTGTTAGATATTTTATTTTCTCTGTAAACCACTTTGTGAACTTTTTGTTGAAAAGTAGTATATAAATACTGTTGATTGATTGACTGATTGATTGATTGATTGGTTGGTTGGTTGGTTGGTTGATACAGACTCCATTTTTGAAGTGTGGTGGAAGTAGGCTGGACATGTATTTGCTGCCCTGAGCCCCAGGATGTAGCAAGTATGTGTTGAAACTATGTCAACCACTATTGCCAGCACCAGGCCCTGGGGCAAGCTCTGCACTGGGCTCTCTGTGATATATAGAGCCTACACTCTCCATTTTACTGGATATGACAATGAGAGCACAATCAAGGGGTTCTGTAATGATGTAGGGCCCATTGGGGGAAGTTCCCACTTGTAGAAGGGGGTTCTAAGTAAAGTGATGATCTCAGTCTGTTTAAAACTGAATATTTGGAAGTCAATGGAGGTGCACATGCATAAAACATATATGCTTCGTTTTTAATGAAGCAGAAATGATCGAATGTTTCCAAAATATGTTGCAACCCATTATACTGAGGGTTCTCCATATCTATCGTCTGCTGCTTCAGGATTTAAAATTTACATTCTTAAAACGCTCCCCCTATTTTCTTTAGTTCAGCTAGATCAATGTTGTTCAGTGTTTGTTCCCCACTGTACTTCTTCAAATAGTCCACCTATTGGAAGTATAACTGGAGGTTGCTGGTGATGATGTCATTTTGAGTTACTAACAGATGGGGAAGCCAGAGGCAATGCAGACACCAGTAAGAGGCTCAGAATGGACGGGAGGGCTTTTCTGAGCATGTGAAAAGTGCATACTAGATCTTCGCTTGCTGCATGCTTTTGCTGCATGCCATGGACTCCAGGGCAATGAGAGAAAGTAAGACAACAACTGTGGCGCCCAAGGCGGCTAGTGCCAGGGTAACCATAAAATGGAGGACAGAGTGCCTCTACCTTGAACCATCGTATAGAAGAGGAAATTAAGGCAGGTGCTAATGTTTAAACCCTTCTATGCTGAGCTACATCTCCTAAATTCCCTCTTCTATGCAATACTTAAATAGGCACTCTATCCTCCATTCTATATGGTTACTCTGGGCTAGTCAGATGCCAGTTATTTTGATGGTTTAAATCTGTTAGTCCAAAAGGGACATATCTGGCCTGGTACGGACTCCTGTATAGGTCCCATCCCACCCTGATCACCACCCTGATCCATCCCTGTTGCTGATGTGTTAATGGGCAGTCTGCAAGGTGCTCTTGCGGGTTCATGGCCTTGCTGTCAGAGAGGCGACTACATTGGCAGACCATGGGATACACTGATGGACCTCTTGGTCTGCTAACATATCACTTGACTGTGATAGAACCATGCTTTCCATTAAACAGACTGACAAATCTTTCTAAGGAAACAGGCATGGCTTTTACTCCAGAGGATATTGTCACATTTTTTTAAAAAAATGAGAATATAGTGAATCTAAGTGGCTGCTTACAGAATCCTACTTACAGAAAAGCAATGTGTCAGCAGCACAAAAGTGTGCCAAAGTGGAAGCACCCAACACTTAATGTCATGCCTCTATAGCCGTGGTTAAAAATTGTGTCAAAGCACCCCTATGTGGCCAAACCATGGATTGCAGGGACTGACTTCAAAACAGAAGCACCCTATTCTACTGGAGTATTCTTAGTGTTTTAAAAAATTTTTCAACTTTTTATTATGCTAGATCAGTAATTTTCAACCAGTATGCCATGGCACACTGGTGTGCCATGGACAGGCCTGGGGTGTGCCTTGGGAATTTGGGGATTGACATTAATTAATAGGAAAATTGGAGGATTTGAACAGTCTGGTGTGCCTTGTCAGTGGTAAAAACAACGGGTGGTGTGCATTGACAATTTCAGAGTCTTGTCAGTGTGCCTTGAGATGAAAAAGATTGAAAATCATTGTGCTAGATAAACAAAACAAAAAATCCCTGAAAGAAAGGTTACATGGATATGTAATGAACAATTACATTAATTTTTTTTAAAAAGAATTATACATTATAGATTATTCCAATCCCTTATGTTTCTTATACAATCACATTATATTCAAAAATGGCCTCCAGATATTCTCGAATATGTCCATCTGCAACTGCCATCAATATGTCATTCTTTCAAATACTGATAAATGCAAAATGTCATCCTTCCATTGGGTGTATGTAGGTGGGCATCATTCTGTTTTAAATATTTTTTTAAGTGTGGAAAAATACTCATCTGAAATCCAAGACTTGCATGTTTCTAAATGTACATTCCAGATTCCATAGAAAAGTGTATTTTTCATGGCTTATCACAAATATTTTGGAGGAGAGATGTTTTTGTCAGATCCTAACATGGGTCCCTCATTTGGCTTGTTCACTTTACTGAATATCTGCTTTCTCTGTCATGTCATTATTATGCTCGCCTATCAACATCCTATTCTCTACTGGAGGATGTGACAATTCATATTTCTCAGCATCTTGGGGAGAGATTGCTATACTACCTTGCTTGGTGTTCATTGTTAGATTCAGGTATTGGGGGGGCATTGGAGACAATTTGTCCTCCACACTGACCTGGCTTGTCTGTGAAAGCTATTTTCAACCAATGTGTCGCAGCACACTGGTGTGCAACAAGTGGTCCACAAGTGTGTTGTGGGAGTTTAGCAAATTTAGTTATTAAATAAATATCATTTATTAATAGGGGCATTAAAAGATGTGAACCCCCCTCCACCATCAACATGATGTGCCTTGTCCATTATCAGAAAACTGATGGTGTGCCTTAACAACTTTAGTGCCTTGTCAATGCTGAAGATCAGATGATAAATGTTGAAAATCATTGTGTGAGAATAACAACAATCAGCATAAGGATAAACTCCTGCCTTGTAGTCAACTAATGAATTAAAAATATCCTGTTTTGTTAAGGATTTAGAACGGTATTAATTCTGCAGAAGTGCCACTAGAGGGAACTAAAACTGCATTCAACCACTTCATGATCCCACTAGATATGGAATTCTATATTCCCCAAATCTTAAGCAGCACCATGTATAGTCCTGCTATTAAGTAAGAGCGTTCATTCAGAAGATTACATAGCACATCTCTTCTGTTTATGGTGCAATCCTAAGCATGTCTACTCAGAAGTAAGTCCAACTAGGTTGAATGGGGCTTACTCCCAAAAAAGTGAGTATAGGATTGCAGCCTTAGGGCAAAATCCAGAGTAACTACGGGGAGCCCTTGCTTTGGTGTAAGAACAACTTACTCTGGATTCCAATATGATTTTCCCATAGGTTTTTATTAGGTGGTGCAGTAACTATGGGTGCACGTAAAGTCTCTTATGTGCTCCCATAGTTACTCTGGACTTGGAGGTAAGTCACTTGTATTGAATGCATACACATTCCTGTATGTATCGTTATCCTTTAGATTATATATCCTTTAAAATAATTTAATATTAATATTACATGCATGACAATATGTCTCCTATTACTATTTGCCTGAGATGCTTATCAAATTGCTTTCAGTTTAGTACAGCTCCTCTCTTTTGGATGCTTTTCTGAAAATGGAAAAAAAAACATTAAAAAGTTAAAATAGCTGAGGGTCCTGTATGTAATATGTAGCAGAGATGGAGTGAGATGGGTCAGACAATGCTACATTATGTCATTACTTTGGATGCGATGACAGAACCTGAAGATTCAAAATATTCATTTTGAGAGGTATCAAGAGACAACAGGGAATAAGCTTCTCCTTTGGTCATGCTCATACTCCTAGGTGCTTCATGGAGCACATGTTCCTTATGAGCCACGTGTCAGTGATAGGAAAAAGTGGGAGTCCAACACAAGTTGCCTACACTGAGCAGTTTCTCATGTAACATGCACAGTGAACTTAAAACACAGTTTTTGCATCCTAAACGGTCACAACATGCAAAAGAATACAACAACCTACAAAAAGCATATCAAACATCAACCTACAAAAAGCATATCAAAACCTAGAAGGTTTTGATGTGTCTGGCAAAATAAAAAATAAAAAATTGGTGTCCCTTGCTGGCCACTGAGGCATAAGACGTGCCTCTCTCGGTTTCTGCTGGCTGACACACAAGTCAATTTTCTGCTGAGTGGACCAGTGGTTCTTGCTGAGAAGGAAATGATCCACACAGTGCCCTCTAATCTCTTGAGAGTCCAGCAGGTAGTGAGGTAAATCCCTTGCCACCTCTTTTCCCACATATGCAGAGCACACTCTGTCAGTCAACCAGTAACGTGGAGGGCATCAAGAGTAAACAAAGGAGTCAGATATAAGGTTTGGATGGCACTGATTTAGAAGATGGTATGTTAAATGGAAGCAAATTTAGAATTAAAAAAATTATTATGTTACACAGGCTTTGTTGAAAATATGGAATGGTATGGATGTGGTGAATGTGGAACAATATGAATATGATGTGCATGGGGGGGCCTCTGGTGAACTGGTGTGAGATACAGGAACCTGGACTAGTATAGGCTTTTGGCCTGATCCAGTGGTGGCTCTACTTAACAAATATAATAAAAATAGGTTTTATATAAAAATACCATTAATGGTCTCACCACAAGAAGCTTATTTTTGGATACCATTCATGGTTATGTGAAGGGGAAAGTGGTTCAAATGAACTATGGATTTGATGAGTAGATAAAACGTTTTTTCCTCTGTTGTTGAAAATATATAACTAACAGTCTGTATATGATACGTAATATGTTATATGATTCTGTAGAAGAACATAGGAATGGACACTGAGAACTCTGCAGTTTTCACACAACTTTAAATATCTGTCCTAGGTGAAGCACAAATGATGCACACATTTTTCCCTTTTCTTTCTCAATAAAAATAAAATTAAAAAATAAAAGTTAAAAAAGAGGAAGTGAATAACTATCAGTTGTTGATCAGTGATCTCCACAGGTACACAGTAAGGTCCAAAAGCTCATTTTCATATTCATGAGAAAGGTTAACGTTCCTCCAAGTAGTGGGTCAACAAGTGAAAGTAATAGAGAAAACTTTGATTTCAACCTTCTAAAACTCCACACTGCTAATAGTCTTCAAAGGTAACTGGGTTAGTTCTATGCTGTGCTCCCTCACTTATTGTTTGTAACTTGCTCCATATATTCTGAGGTTGTTGGGATTACATTGTACTCCAGTTGTTCTGTATGGGAAACTGTAACTGATGAGCACCTGCTGTTCAGCATCCTTTTGGTAGGTACAGAAAATCATTATTGTTGACCCATTATCTATGTTGTTGTTCTATTGCTGTGCTGCCAAAGGGAAATATTTAATGAAGGGTTGATTTTTTTGTTTTTGTTTACAGCTGGTGTCATGCTCAAGGCAATTCATCCAGGTTGTTATTTTTATGACTTATTTTGGCATACATTTGAGCACTTGTTCAGCAAAGTACACATTTTTTTATTGAGTGTTTTATTGCATAATGTATGGCCCGATCCTTTGGGACTAATATTCCAGCAGTGCAAGATCCCTATGGCAGTAGCAAAAGGCAATGCACCATTCCGCATAGCCAGCTGCCTTCCAGTGTCCCTTAGTGCTGGTACATAAGCTGAGTGTACAGGAGGGAAGGTGGATAGAATGGGACAGTGAGGAGGAGGAAGGGAGAGGAACCTAATCACAGTACAGAAGAGGGTGGTATCAGCATCAATAATACCATCAATATCTTAAACTCCTTCCCATCCTCAATCTGCTTTCTTGGGTGCACTCAGACTTGTACTTGACCTAGTGTTGAGACAGCAGGGCGGTTGAGGCAGCATGACAGTTGAAGCAGCAGGATTACCTTTACCTCTTGGAAAGGAAACAATGTACACTTTACTAGAGGAGTCCTCCAGGACTGTCCACACCATCCTTTTTGTATCCAACTATGCACATGTTCTGCCCAGTTCAGTGGTTTTCCCATTTTTTGAGTGTGGGAAAGGTTATGAGAATCAGACAAATGACACACACATACAGTAACATGTGGCTTATATGTCATTTATGCTGTGTTCGGTGTGCCGGATCCTAAGACCAATGCCACACTACACAAAAAATTCATTGGATTAAATTTCTGAATTGATAATAGATGTCTGTCAACATTTTCTAGGTTACAGTGTCTTGGATGTCCTGCTACCGATGCTGCACTGGGGGTTGGTTCAACTGGGAATTGTAAAATGTTCTTTCTGGTTAAAAAAGAGCATGTGGGTCCATGTCATTCTCCTGGGTCTCCCAGAAGCTAGATTAATCAGTATTCTCATCTCTTAATCATATTCAATCAATTCTTCTTTTCCTCCCACATAAATGTATCCCATAGACTTTTCATAATCTGAATTCATGCTGAGCAGAACCAGGGATGGTGGGGATTTCATGAATATTTCTGTGAGCATGTCATTTTCTGTGACTGCGGAAGGACTTACATTAAAATGTTTGGAGTGGGTGAGAAAAGAGAATGCAATTCCATTGCTTTGGCAACTCGGTTGATGCTCTTTGTTTTGTCATCCACTACGTTGCAGCTCAGCCCAACAAAACAAGGAGCATTCAGTGCACAACTGGATGCATAGCAAAATGCACTTCGGACTGCACATCTGTATTTCAGTGCACCTGGATGGGTACATTTTGAAGCAATAGGAAGGACAATACTTATCCTCAGTTACACGACTGTCTAGCAAAAACTAATTGGCTATTTGCTGCTGTGACACTTTCACATTAATTGATTCCTAGTTCGCTAGGATAATGTAGTCTAGAATATCTCACAATTCTGGGAAAAGGCATTAGCAGAGTGGACTAGAAACATATATAAAAAGAGGGCAACTTGGGGGACAATTTGACACTTTTAAGTTCTGAACATAACATAACATTAAGTCCAATAATCTGAACAAACACACTCGTCTTTCACAATTGTCTTTCACAATTCAATATTTGTTAATTCAATTTTTCAGTCTGCATGTATTTCTTTTTAAACCATTGTAATTCACGCCAAGAGTTTGAGATGAAATGAGGTTGATTTTAAATGAAGTCTAAAAAGTTTCAAAGTAAGAATAAATGGCAATAGAGTAATGTGTTCTAATGTTGAAATTTCAAGTTAGTTTTGTTGTTGTTGCTGTTGCTGCTATTGTTGTTGTGTATAGGAACCTTGTTTATAGTCTTAAAGGAGTGAGGTTATTGGGGTGTGGTGCCATCCTTAGCTCCTACACTATTCCATCAATGGCTGAAAGAAGTTGTTTTGGTCACTGTTTAATAACAGTTACTTTCATTTTTATGGAGCCCAATCCTCATCCTGTCTACTCAGAAGCAAGTCTCATTGTAGTCAATAAGGCTTACTCCCAGGAAAATGGGTATAGGATTGCAAGCTTTCCATCTGGAAAAGCCATGCAGTGGTGGGCTTCAAGGGG
The DNA here is from genome assembly GCA_030015325.1 of Cryptoblepharus egeriae. NCBI lineage: Eukaryota > Metazoa > Chordata > Lepidosauria > Squamata > Scincidae > Cryptoblepharus > Cryptoblepharus egeriae. Next base: position 91,618,884 of record JAREYC010000003.1, on the reverse strand, counting down.
TTCTCACAGGTTCTATAGAACCCTTTGCTAATGAGTGCCTGGTTCTGAGAACTGATTACTAATGGGACATAGAACCTGTTGTTAATTTATTTGAATCCCACCACTGCGTTTAGGGAAATACGACAGCCCATAGACTTTTAAAAGAAGCTTTGGTCACAGAGACACAAAGAAGAAGAGAAGCAAGACAAATAAAGACATTAAAGCAATAGGTATGAAAGAAAGTTCTGATGGACTTCTTTGAACCTGGTGCGATACAAAGGCAACCTGTATAGAAAAAATCAACATTCATAGAGAATTGGCTGTAACACATCATGGGTTTAGTGGCAATGAAAGGGTGTACGTGTTTATCTGTAAGTGTGCCAAGGGTGCTGGAGACAACTGGTTTCCAACCCATTTGTTTGTATCTTGTCAGACCTTGGAAACCGAAGTGTGGCTTGACAGGCCTCAAACCACATTTATGCCTGTGCCGAAGATGTCCTATTCAAACATCACTAATCTCTTCAAAGCAAGCTCCTCAAGGGAAGTGGAAGAGACTTCCTGATCGAACTAAATGGGAGATATAAATGACAGTTTTCTGACTGGGTGAAAACTTTCGGAAATAAGGCTGGAGTCTCCATCTGACTCTGGGATAGGGGATACTGGAATATCTGGAACCCTATACATGGAGGCAGTATGTACTTACTTCTCAAACTTCTGATCTGTCCATCCATCTGTCCTCTTCTGTGCTCTTTTTGTCCTCATCTGTGCTCTTCTGTTCTCCATTGGTGGGGCTTCATGCTATGAACTAGAGGGGAATAGGACTTGGCTCTTACTATATCCGTACTTGAGTGTGGCTGCAGTCCGATACATACTTACCTGAAAGTAAAAATGGACAGGATTGGGCTGTGAAGTTTACGCTGCCTTGGACACATTAAAATAAGTAAAGTTTCAAACTCTAGCGTGCAGTGTTTGAGGAGAAGAGAGCACATTTGATCAACCTTGGAATGGAACAGGCTGTCAGCCAAGCCAAGCTGCACCTGCATGCAACTTCAGTGAGACGACCAAACAGAAAAGGCATATGATGACCAGTGATGGGCTTCAAAGAAATTAAGAACCGGTTCTCTGCCCATCTGGCAGCCACTTTTATATGGCTATTTTTAAACTTTATATGTCCTATCTCTTGTTAACAACCGGTTCTATAGAGTAGGTGTGAACCTGCTGGAGCCCACCACTGATGATGACCATATGGCCCAGCTTCATCCTTCTGATAACCTTCGAGTGTGACAGCTTAAAACCCTCCTTCCCATTTGGGTCCCAGTGCAGGATAAGCTAGTGGCTACAAGGAACTCACCGAGAGGTGGAAGATCTTTCACTTACTCTGCATTGTGATACAGGAATGGGGTCTTGGTTAAATTTTAGAGCAGAGGTTCTCAAAATGGGGGGATGCGATTTTATTTGATAGGAATTATGAAAAGCTGGGCGCTGCCATGTTAGAGTCTGGCACTGGAATCCATCATCTTGGAATGGGGTACTCAGGCTGCAATCCGTACTTTCCTGTGAGTAGGTTTCATTGAACACAATGGACTTATTTCTGAGTAGATGTGAAAGAGCCCTGCTTTGATGTCACTTCTGGCCATGACATTGCTGCCAGGTTAATGACATCATTTCTAGGGGCAGATTTTATTTTTAGGAGGGGGGTCCCAGGCTGAAATACTTGAGAACCTGCTTTAGAAGAGGTGTTTTAAATTAGTGTGGCCTGGGGTCAGGCAAGATTTTCTAACGCATGAGACGGTAAGCCTAATGCGGCTCAATTTCCCAACAATGTGCCATTATATATTTGTGGCTTGAATTTTAACTGTTCTCTCATCTCATTTTCCTGGATGTGGGTGGAACAACAGCTGGCTTTTATTCCTGCTGTGCCCCAGATCTCACTGCAGGTATTGAGATGTTACAGGGACTGGCAACACAGAAGGCAAGTGAAGAGGCTGGTACAGAATAATGGCGGTCTTTGCTCCTCAAGGATCAGCTGATGGGCAGCATTTCCACCATGGACTCAGCAGCAATGTGGCATGTTCCCTCTGCCTTTTGGGTTCCAGCTTGCCGTACGATTTGCGACGCCATCTCAGCCTTTCCTGGTCATCGTTTAGCTCTGCTAGTCCTGTTAATCTCTCCGTACGCCAGTCCCTCCAGCCCCAAATGAAAGCAAGACTCTGCGGAAGAGCATGTCTTGCTGGGAGGGACAGCATGACAAGCCTGGCTCCTTTGCAAAGCCTTTTTGGAATTTGTGGTGGAATGTAGCAGCAGGCAAACGCTGTGGGGCCGGTCACAGTGCCGGGCAGAGAGCGTGAGGGAACAATGGAGAGTCTGCTTTGCAGGAGGGAGTTAAGTGTTTTCACAGTATTATTGGCTCCAACCCTCAAACTTCATCTGCTCTTCCAGCGATGCCCTTGCTGTGGTGGTGCATCCCTTGCAGATGATCCATTTTAATATATTTATTTACGACACTTTCCCATGAGTGAAAGAAAAGAGAGGCAGCTTGCTGTCTCCATAACAGCAGACAAACAAGCAACCACACTACATGTGCGGACACTATTACCGACTCCCCGCTTTGATCCCCCAACCTAGACTTCTCCGTGCAGAAATATTCAGGGTGTGTTTTTTTTAACTTCTCCCCAGCTCCTTTCCCTTCTTTCTCCCCCTCCCCCTGAACCCTTTGTAAGCTGAGGAAAAGGGTTTATTTATAATCATTTAGTTACTTCCCTTTTACATAATTGAAATCATTAACCTTCTCATTTAATGAAAAACATGACTTCAGGGCTTTGGCACTGAAAAGCAGCCACAAGGGCATTGGAGAGAAAGAGGCTGGTTGACAAAAGCTGCCGGGGGCTTAAGCTGCCTCTACTGTACAAATTCTACAAGTCAGAGCAAAAATGCCTGGGCTGCTTGGAATGTGATTTGAATTTGGCCACCGGGATAGAGGCCTAAGACCTAGCGACTACTAGGGCTGAGTTTCATGCTTTTCTGGGGGAGAGGGATATGGTTTTCTGCACCCTGCGGGAAGCAAAGGGGGTGAGCGATGCCATTTCATCTTGATGGAGAAGTCAGCCACTATGACCATCCAGAGGATTCTGCCCGCCAGTCCCATTTCTCTGACTATATTTAGGCCATTATGAATATGTAATAGCAGTGAAAATGATTCACACAGACGTGAGGATGTCCAGCCTCATAACATCAAAGTCATTAAAGGGAACGGGAAAGTTTACTCTGACAGCAGGCCAGGAATTGCGAGCCTCTTCCCCCTTCCCTGCCTGTCCTTACGAATAGCCTCGGCACAAACCGAAGAGTGGCAGCAGGAGCCTCTCTGCCTTCTCAGCTGCTAAACATGTTTTTGTGCAGCAAAGGCAGAATCGGGGAAGACGAGGACATTCTGGGAGAATCTGTAGTGAATCTGTACTCACAAATTTGGGGCACAAACATGGTTCTTTCAGCTGTTCCAAAATGGTCCCCACAAAAATAAATTCTTCATTTGCAAATCTCACACTTCCTTAACTGGATGCTGCTTCAACACAATTTTTTTCTCTATTCTCCAAAGAAATGCAACATTACAGAGTGTAACCCTGTTGAATCTAATGAAAAAAAAACTCAGTGTAACAAGAAAGTGCCATATTTACTCGAATCTAACACTCACCTTTTCCAGCCACACTTAAGGCACAATCCAAAATGAGGGCAGTGAGGAGTGCCCTAGCTGGGTTGCCCCAACTATTGTATTCTGAAACCAGAGAAGAAGGTTATGCTGCATCCAGAGGGTCAGGAAGCCGGGGCTGCCCTTGCTGCTTCAGAGCATGCTCAGTAGGCACCAAGTCAGTGACACCTGGGGAGGGATTGCTCCTGAGGAGACCCTCTCAGATCACACTGAACAATGAACAGCTGTAGTGCCTGCCACAGAAGGAGTCCCTGATGAGATGCCAGTACAGCCTACAGGGAATACAAGGGGCTTTTGGAGTGGCCTGCTGTATCCACAGGTTAGTGGGCTGCTGTAGGTGTGCCATATCCTGAAGTTGAGAGGCAGGGGTTGCAGAGGCAAAGCCAAGAACTCAGATTTTTGGTCAACACTGCCATTCTTACTCGGGCCTTATCATGGACCCCTATGGGTCTACTCATTACTATACCTGCTCCTGAGGTGGTATAACTATGAGGAGCTGGAAGAGGGCATTTCTGCCCTAGAGTAACTGCTCCTGCCCTAGGCAATGCTCAATCTGCCCTCAACATGCCTCTCCTAAACTGTCTAGGCAGCCCAGGTCCACCTGTTTTGGGGCAGCCTATGTTGTTTTAGGCTGCCACATGCCTTTTCCAGAATAACCACGGTGGCCAATCTTGCAATTGGGTCAGCCCAGTGACAGATAGGGTAACCCAAGTGCATTTCTGAATTGTACCCTTAGTCTCCAAAATCAGGGTGCATGTTAGGTTCAATGGCAAATCAGATTCAAATAAATATGGTATTTTGATTATAAGTATAGGCCAATATTCAGTTTAAGAGTTTACTATATTGTAAGAAAAAATGTGATATAAACAAATTGTTGTATAAAGTAGTGCAATTAGGTAAAAATTATAACATAAACCCATTATTATACTATTATTATCATCACATTTCTCATTGCTATGTGCAGTAAAATTAAACTCTGCACCCGCTGTGCAGCTGTGCATTACAAAAGTCAGTAAACAGGGATCTCACATCCCTATTGATTCTATTAATAAAATATTCTTCCCCCAAACTTTGTGGCATATCTGCAGACTATTCACAGTTAAAAAGAACTGCTTTTTTTGTTTCTATTTTATTTTTTATTTGAAACTAACTGGACCAAGCAAGCATTTGAGTTCATCAGAACTCTTCATTAGGTTGTATGTTCACCATAAAAATATAAAACGAAATGAGGAAATACTTTGCTCTATAATACCCTTTCCTTCTGCACTTACACAAACATGCTTACCATAAACATCTGCTGATCTAATTCTTATGATTAACCTGAAGAGCCAATATGTAAGACTAGGGTTGCCATAATTCTCTTCCACAAAATTGGGACAGGACCCTCTGTTCCATTTGCCAGTATGTAGACCCATCATAAAAAAATCAGGATAGTCCCTGTTTTGGGGGACATATGGCAACCCTACATAAGATGTCCATGCTCAAAAACTTCTGTCTTGTGTCAAATCTTCTTTTCTTGGGCCAACGTGTCAGGCATGTGGCATCTCAGCTCCAGATTATGTATCTGGATTTGGCAGGTCATGTTTGGCTTATCCCAGTGGACAACTTGCACTGGGAAATTAACAGGGAAATTGAGACTCTGTTTTTCTCCGATCTTTCAGTGATTTTTAATAACATCACATTACCCATTGGGGCTGCTTGATGGGGATGAGTGCATGGGCGGCCATATTACTCAGATTGCCCAAACTACATTGGTTACCGATTTGTTTCCAGGCCCAATTTAAGAGAGTGAGGGATGGACACAGTAACAGTATGTGAGATTGAGGAATTGCCACAACAAGGGAGAGCAGATTGCCACAGCAGGGAAAGAGCAGGGTGGTCTACTGAAGGTTATGAGGCTTGGCCAAAGCCAAAGCTAACCTTTCCAAAGGCATCATATCCAGCAAGATTTATCTCACACAAAATCCCTCGAGGAGGTAAAATTCATTTTATGCTGGTTGATTCACATGGAGCACATGGAGAATCAAAGCACAGGATTCAACACAGCATCATTTCTTTATGATGAGTAGTTCTGTCCTGAGTCCTTGAGTTCACTATTGATGGCCCCAGAGTCCACCATTTATTATTTCTCCCACTTGAAAAAATGTCTTACATTTGAAATGTAAAGATTATTCATCATGGCTAACCTGCTTGAATTAGCACAGCATCCCTCAATGCTCTTCCCCATCAAAGCCACACCCAGCACAACCTCCTCTACCCTGGGCTTTCCTTTGCCTCTTTATTCCCAGGAGACATCCTCAAAAGAGATCCTGAGCAGAAAACTGCCATCCTTTCTGTAGCTTTCAGGCATTGCAGAAGAGAGGGAAAACAGCTTTATTCAAGCCGTTAATGAAATGTCATTTGCAATTGTTATCATATGCAGGCAGTGGGGGGGGGGGGTCCTGTCTCTCTGGCGTTTGGCTTTGATGCATCCAATTTCTGAAGAAGCTTGATTCAAATGCAGCAAACACTTTCTTGGGCGAATGATTCTGTGATCCACCAATCCTGTTTTTTATGAAATATGTCTTACATGCATCTGTCACAAATACTTCAACTGTCCCTGTATACCTGAGTCTTAGAAACTGACTGACCCTTTTAACGGACAGTTTCAACTTGTACACATATATGGGACAGAACACTATAATTTTTCCCCCATCCTTCTGTGACCCATGGTTGCTGACCCATTTCAGATAGGAAAATGTTACTGAATTGTGTTTTGTCACAGCTATTCCATACTAAGATCCATGGTGAAATTAAGCACTCTGTTACAACATTACCAATTTTATTTTTAATACTGTTGCAGTTAGTAGATTAGAAGCCTGTTTCAGAAGCCTGTGCAGTAACTATAGGCTATTGCGGGCTAAATGATCACCACACATAACAAGCAGAGAATAGCCTTCTGCAATGGCTCTTTTCATGCTAAGATCCTTCAGCATTGCTGAGGCTTCCATAATCAATGGAAGTGAAATGAAGAGTGTGTATGTCCACACTGAACTTATTAGAATGCTATACACATAGGGCTTTTTTCTGGGGGTACTCACCGGTACTCACTATTAGCACCTTTCATGTTCCAGCCTCCCCATACCATCACAGGAATGGGAAGACAGGTGAATTGTGCTGGCTTAAGTTGGTTAGAATTGTACCCTGATTCCTCTCCATTCATGTTGCTATCTATTCATTAAAATGACAAGTCTCGTACTGGTCTGGGGTTGTCACAGATGTCACTTCTGTACTATTTCTGGGGGAGTTAGGCCAATGCTTCCTATGGCATCTTCTCAAACCACTTCAGTAACGTGGGTAAAATGAAACCATGTAGTTGTTTCCACACATGTGGTTCCTTTATTCATAAAATAACAATGTGATGTTTTAAGATTCAGTGGTTTGCCCAGGTCTGGCAGAAGGCCCAGGTGCCATTCTTGTGGACCTTGTGGAGGTGGTGGCACCAGCACATCTGCCGCCTGGCCACCTCCACCTGCTACTGTGTTGCTTCTCCCTGCCCTCTGGAGCCATGCCTCAGGCAGGTAAAGCCCTGCAAAATGTTCAAGACTTCTCCAAAAGCCCTCTCAGGCTTTTGACACTGTCTTAAGGAGTACTTCCAGTAAACCCAAGGACTGCTTAAGACTGCATTGGAAGCCTCAGTACTTCCAGTAAACCCCAAAACTATGTTGCAAGCCTCATAAGGCTTTTGGAGTGGTCCCAAATTCTGTGCGAGGCTCTGAGTGGCAAGGTAAGTATCCCAAGAGAGGGATACTTACCTTGATAAGTATCAAGGAGGAGAGGGCACTGCAGGGCAATCCAGGGGCCAGGTCCATGGATCTTTGATGCAGGATATCACAGGGGACAGGTCCATAACTGGCAAGATGAAAAGGAAATATAATAACATGGATCTGCTCTACATTTCTTCTCCCAGGTTTCGGTTTTTCCCAAAGAGTAACAGATAGGTGAGTTAGCTATTGCAGAGTTGTACCTAAGGTTGCTGGGAGCATCTCACTCTTCCCCCTTTTAATGGGGGAATTATTTAACTTTATATTCCAAGAAATCATAATACTCCCCCTTGAAAAGCAGAGTGGGAATTCACACAAGTTGAATGAGCAGTTTTTGATGTAGCTTTTTGGGAGAACAATTGGGAAGAAGGTAACTTCATTTTTTCATTAAACCCCAGAATACCTTCCAACTTCTGTGTCCCCATACAACTTAGAAACTGCATGGCATTCAGGGCAGGGTGATCATATGTCCTCTTTTTCCAGGACCTGTCCTCTGTTTTAGCCTCATTATCCTCCTTTTCCTTGTAAGCAGGCAGCGTTAGCCTTCTTTTAATTAATAAATTCTATGTAATGGTTTTAAATTTAATAAGTAATATAGTGTTTCAATTAACCACATGAAAGTAATATACATGAGTGATTTTAGCTTTTGTTTTGTCATGTCCTACATTTCTCTTGGATGTACTACATTTTGGAAAGTCTTATCCTCCTTCTCTGGTTAAAACATATGGTCACGCTGCATTCTGGGGCACAACCTAGAAGCCACCAACAAAGTGGGTTGCTGAGGGAAAAAGTTTGTGAACTTCTCTGCTAGTGTAAAGGCAGAGTCCACCTGAGGTCCCACTTGACTAGACCAGGGTGATCAGATGCCTGAATCTAAAAAGGTGGACAAGGTCTTGGATTCCTCTCAGCTGGCCTTTCTGGTGGACAATGGCACATTTGCCAACTCATGAGTAAAGTTATCGTATTGGGCACTTTCACTTTCCCATAGAGCTCAATGCATTTAAAAAATTTTTTTAGTATCTCCTTCCTATCAAAAGTTATGGCCAAAAAAATGAAAAAAATATGCATTGAGGTCTATGGGAAAGTGAAAGTGCCCAATATCGCTGCTTTACTCGTGAGTAGGCAAATACACCATTATCTGCAGGAAAAGCCAGACTGAGAGGAATCCAAGACCTTGTCCTCCTTTTGAGGTTTGGGCATCCGGTCACCCTGAATGAGAAGGGTAATGAGAATCCATGCAGAAATTTTGTGTTGCAGCAGGAATTTGCAAAATATAAAGAGCATTTGTGATTTGCTAAAAAGCATTGGAAGCAACATTATAAATTTAAAAAGATTGGGTTCCACCTTTCAACTGTTTTCACTTTTGGACGGTTAGTCCCTAACCCATCCAATAAATGGGGGTTGCCCGTACAACTTCCCCCTGGCATGGAATGAGATCATGAGGAAAGGCTGGCCTTTTTTCCCCTTGCTACCAAAGACAGCAGAAAGTATCACCTATATGTTCAATATATGGTGTAATTGAAAACATAGAAGCTTTTAAGAAAAAAAGATGGCAAAATTAACTTGATTGCAAGGCAAAATGAAGACGGAAAGAGGCAGTTAATACACAGCTTCAAGCACAGAAAGAGAAAGTTGCAACTCTGTCCTCCTCTTAGTTGTACATGACAGTTTTCTGTTTCTCTGGGTCAAAATAGATTCATTTTTACTTTATATTTAACTTTATTTAACGTTATATTTAACTTTAACCTGGCAAATATTGTGTGTAAGTGGAATGAAGACTGGCCAGGGAAAAGGACCTTTCCCCCTGAGGTATTTTTTTTTTACCTCAGACAGATTTTTCACACACAGAAAAATACAGGGTCCCCATATTGGGGGGGGGGGGACTTTCTCCAGGGTGAGTGATTTTGAACTTAAAAATGCAAGAAGGCGATAGAGTTAGGCACTCTTTTCCTATTCACTGTATTTCTACTCCCAAATCTCTGACCAGCCTACTATGAAGAAAGAAAAATGGCAAGAAAAAATGTGCAGAAAAGAATAATGGTGCTCTGCTTAATGTGCAGTTTGAGCCTTGGTGTGACAGAATCTCCTCTCCATGCCTCCCCATATCTTTTTTTCCCCTTCCCCAGTTTCAGAATGATCCCAGGCAGCCACTAGCAGATTTCACAAATCTTTCTGTCAGTGGGTACTTTATGGAAATTGAAAACTAATTAAGGTTTATCTCGGCAGCTAATCGCATAAAATCCATTGCCTTCTCATCCCAGCTCTAGAAATAATGACTGAACGTGAGCATGAACCGGAGAGATCCTGATAAAGGCTGACAGCGTGCAAGGAAGCTGTACCAAGACAGAGAGGGCAGGCCGCAGTCCGCCCTGAAAATGGATGTGACAAAGATTTGGAAGAGCAGGTCTCTCGGAGGAGGCCCTCCTGAACCACATAGACATGGACGGTATTCATCTTCATCGCCCTGACCTGCTCCATCACTTCCTCTTCCCAACCCACTGCTCTGTTATGCCAGGACTCAATTGATATTAGGGATCTCTTTTCCATTCATGATCTACTCTCAGAACACGTTAAACAGTAAAGAGCAAAAAGAGTACTCTTAAGCATATGTGCATTGACTTTCCCTCATAGCATGTCCAGCCCACTACAAGATAAAAATTACCGAGTTAGAAGATGCACCTTGTAGGAAGAAAATAAGGATGGTAGCCAAGCGCCTCTTATTTTAGAAACCATTCCCACAAAGTATATCAGTATTCTTTTTATTGTTGTAGCCAGGATGATGTAGTAGTTAGGAAGCTGGACTTGAGACCAGGACGCTCCAGGTTCAAATCTCTCCTTGGCCACAAAGTTACTTGGGTTACCTTGGGTCAGTCACTCAGCCTACCTTACAGGGCTGTTGTGAGGACAGCAGGAGGAGGGGGACTTAAATTTTGTAAGTCACATTGGACAGTTGTGGTGGCATGGGAAAGATGGGATATAAATCCAATAAATAAATAAACAAACAAATAAATAAAACTTGAATGATTCTATCAGCTGTATTTCTTTGTTGTTTAACCTGGTCACTAGAAGACACATGTTTATTCAAAATACAGGCCCAACCTTAGTATTAAACAGATTCCAGTGTTTTGTCATCATTTTTACATCCAGTTAATATTTTTTGGGTTGTAGAACCAATCGTCTGAGTTTCCATTATTTCCTATGAGAAAATCTGTTTCACATAAAGAGCATTTCACATAACAAACATGCTTCTGGAACGAATTAAATTTGTTGTGTGAGGCGCCACTGTACATCAATCTGCTTGGCTATAGAGTTTTGGGGCAAGTGTCTCCACACACTGGACCTTTCTTTAAATGAAACATATGCAAGAAAAAAGGTAGCAAGGAAAGCTCAGTCACCACATGGGTAGATATTATAGATGAGCACCTCAAAATGGGCGCCATTTTGACTGTATTGAACATAGCCAGTACTGGAACATTTGCTAAAGGATCAAAATTCCAGTTTATTCTGTTATTGGATTTCTTTTGCACTGAACTGTTCACTAGCACTTGCTAGAAGGGCATTTGTATGTTTTGGTGCCCTTGTCCACTCCGCAGTGGAAAGCTTCCAGCCTCTGCCCTTTGCCCTCTTCTTTTCTCCATTTACAGCCTCCCCCAGGATATGTTGTTGTTCAACCATGGTCATCTCATATTTGCTGATGACTCGAATCCCTTCTCTCCTTTGACATATATTTATAGTCCTTTGATTATCTTGCCACAACACTTTCCCCAAAAGCACAAACTATTTAGATCTGTGTCCGAAGATTTCTGTGTTGGGGGAATCCACAATGTAGGACCAGAAAATATTATGAAAATAAACAAGCATATTATTGTTGTGCAAAGTTTCAGATAACTTTTTTCTTTCGCAACTGGATGTTTGTTTTTGCATGCTCTAATGATGGGTATTGAGAGGACTTAGGGCCACCATCTGGGACCAAAACTCTTGAGGCAGGACCCCACTGACTCAAGACTTGCTTTTGAGTCACAAGTCAAGCCTGCCTGTGTCGCTTGCTTGTTGCTTGTCTTCCTGTGTCGTTGCTTGCTTACGATTTTGTTGTATGAGATAACCTTGTTGGGGCTATCACCGGCTGCAGTGGGACTACTTCTGAGTACAACTGTCAAAGATTGGGTCATCCTAGTAACCCTCTCCGCTGCTGCATGTGACCCTCTTCCTCCCTCTTGCCACTTCCTTTCCCACAATCTCACAGTCCTTCCCACTCAGTGTATAGATGGGTTGGGGTACAGATAGCGGGGTAGTATTTAAAGAGAGCTTTGACAAAGCTAGAAAGTTGTCCCATTTTTTTCCCCACAGCGGTCTTTTTAAAGGGGGAGTCAACTCTTTTCTGTATAGCAGGAGTGTCAAAACTCATACCAGCACAAGGGTTGTCTCAGATCACAACTATATTAATAAAGTTTTGAGTTAAGTTGATAAGGTGGTGGTGCTTGTCCTGAACACACAGTTGATCCATCACCACCCGGAGACACCATATCACATACCGTTTGAAGATCTCACAGACCACAAAAAAAAAAATGGCAAGGAGGGTCAGATTTGGTCTGCAGGCCTTAACACCCATACCCTATAGACTTGCAAAGGGGTCAGAAAGTGCCTCCAGTTATGACTTGTTGAGTAGAGTTGTGGTGGGGGGATGGTACCTTGAGTCAAACACCACAGGACTCTTTCTTCCAATGGCACTTCCAAACTGGAAGTGAGATTGTGAGTAAAGTATGCTTGCGTGAAAACATCTCCAGCCTGTAAAAAATTCATCGGGAGAGGACAGACTGGTGTAAACAGGAGGACCAGATGGAAGCTGACATGCTGCCAGATCAATTTGTTTGTAGAAATGTTTTGCTCTGATCAAGAAAATAGACATTAGGAAGGAATTCTGTTGGGGTTTTCTGCACAACACCAAGTTATGGTTAGAGTGGAGTCAAGTGCTCTCAGTAAACATCTTTTTTTAAATGGAAGAACATTTCTCCAAGTTGCTCCAAATTCTTCCCAAAAGACCTTGTCTACTGTATTTGGAATTTCAAACAGTCTTTAACAAAGTCCCTCAGCAAGCCTCTGGAGTAAATGTAAGCAGACATGAAATAAGAGGACAGGTCCTTTCATGAATTGCTAACTGGAAAGCAGGAGCAAGAAGCAGAAAAGGGAATTGGACAAAGATATGGAGGTCAGAACTATTAATGGCTACTAGACATGATGCTTCCAGGTCCAGTGGCAGCTTGTGTTTAAAAACCAGTGGTACACAAGACATAGCCTACCTATCCTGCTTGTTGATTTGGCAGTGGCAGCTGATGGGTCACTACAGTGAACAGATCAAGATGGACATTTGGCATGAATCAGTATGGACTTTTCTTATGTAGTCATCTACAAGGGGTTACCGGTACTTTTCTTGCACCAAGTGCACCACTGCAGCCTGGTAAGCGGCAAACTTGGTGCCAGTGTCTTGGTGCCTATCGGTCTTCATCCTGGTAGCAATGACATAAACATGGAGCCAGTTCAGATTTAGTTCTATGGTTATGAAGTCATTGAGTGAAAATTACAAGAGTGCAGCACATTTCATATATGGACAAGTGTTTCTGATATGCACATGACACACCTATTTCAACTAAGCTCTAGCTATGATGCCATCAAAATAAAGTCCTATCTGTCTCTCCTTCTCCACTCCAGATGGAGACTGACAAACTTTTCCTTATGACCTTGCGGTGATCTGAGGTCACTGATGAGGAACTGCATGATGTACCATTTGAGAGATTCTGCAAGAGAAACTCCCTCCTCCAGAAGTGTGTGTTTGTGATGAGAACAAAGCTGGATCTTGAGCACTTGATCTTGCCCTCCACAAAATTCCCTCTTCACATGAGGGAGGTGCGATGATTTTAAACCGGTCACAGCACAATCCTAACGCTCTTCTTTTCTTACCATGCTCACCACTTTTGCCCCAGTGATCTTGGAAGCTGGCATCTAGAACATGATTAGGGAGGGAAGTATATTGGTATATCAAAGGAAACCCCAGAAAGCGCAGAATAAGAGGTTTTCAAATTGTGTGCGTGTGTGTAAGAAAGAGAGAGAAAGGACTAGTTTTGTGTCCTGCTGTTTGAGATGAGCAATGAAGCCCTTGATGTTAATTGCTTGCATTCTAAAGGCAACTCCTAATTACAGGACTAGTGGTGTAGCAGGAAAGGAAATTAATGGTTATATTTCTTTGCTGATGCTCCCTCTCAAGTCAGCAACATACAACTTCACATTCACTCAAGAAACACTTCTCGAACTGGGAGGGAGGTATGTTTTTATTCCCACTCATGCAGTTCACTAGACATTGTTTCTTCATCCATAACATATTTTAAAGATCTTTAAAGTGTTAGAAAGAATTTTTTTCTGTAATGGCTATTCCATGTATGTCAATGAGGACTGCAGCAACATAACAGCACTCAGATCAATGCTCCAGTCCAAAATAGAAGAAAATATGGGCCAAAATACCTATTATGGGGAAAGTTGTGACTAGATCCCATGATGTTACTTTTCAAATGAAATGTAGCCGCAGGAGGCTGTTAATTCCATTGGGAACTGAGAACACACATTCTTTTTGCTTAATTTCCAATAGACTTTTCCTACATGGTCAGTATTTCTCACCTCCCCAACAGCCTTCTTTACCTCCAAAAAAACTTGAGAGGCAAAACTAAATGCTACTAGATCATGGCCCAAGTTCAGTTTATAGATCAGTGGTTCTCAAAGTGGGGAGACCCGTTGTGGGGTGGGGGGGTTTGCAACTTCATTTTAGGGAGGGTCATGAAAAGCTGGGAGCCACCATCTAGGAACCTGGCACTAGGTGCTGCCATCTTGGAATAGGGCACTTGGGCTGCAATCCATCCTTTACTGGAAGTAAGTCTCATGGGACATGAGTTCCAAGCAGACATGGAGGTGTTCTGGCATTACAATGATGTCACTTCCTGTTTGACATCATTTCTGGCCATGACATCACTTTCATGTTGATGACATCACTTCCAGGGGATTCTGGATAGACTGTAATTCTCAGAAGGGAGTTCCTAGGCTGAAATACTCAAGAACCATTGATATAGTTGGTGATGATAGTTACTAAAGTGTATATTCCACTATTCTGAAGCTATTCACAAAATCGTTCACAGATCATCCATCCATCCGTCCGTCCGTCCGTCAGTCAGTCAGTCAGTCAGTCAATCAATTAATCATCTCCCATAAAACAAGGGGACAATGTCAAGGGTAGCATTTGGGAGGAGTGCTGCTTCTTTCCCCAATCATCCTTTCACATCTCAGAAAGCTACTTCTCTTCAGCAGTTTCTTTCTATGGCTGTTGAAGGCTGTTTCTGTTGTTATTAAGTAGAGCTTAACCTTTATTCAAAAAATTACTTTAGTGATGCAAACCCAGGGAAACTGGGATTCCTGACCTTCAGATGCAGAAGACAAGAGAGGCCAAAGGCCTTGCAGCCACCCTGAGACTGATATGTCTACCTGCTTTGACACAGAAGAGACTTTCTGTAGGCCAAGATCTATGCAGACTTCAGACAGAATCAGTTTCAAAAATTCTTGCTTATAATTTGAAGTTTGTACTTCCTGACTTCACCGGGGCTGATTTCAATATCTTGAAAATAAGGTTGCTGGTGCTGCCTTGAGGGTGAACTTTGTGATGGCTACAGTTGCTGGAGAAGGTCACTGGGTGAATCCAGATAGATGCTTTAGAACAGTGGTTTTCAAAGTGGGGGTTGGAGAGGTTGCAACTTCATTTTAGGGGGTGGTGAAAAGCTGGGCACCTCTATCTTGAAATTTGGCACTGGGTGCTACCTTCTTGGAATGGGGCATTTGGGACACATAGACAAAGTGCTAAAATTGTCAAGGCACACACTCAGTTTTTTCACAATTAACAAAACACACCATGGGCAAAATCCAGAGTAACTACGGGGAGTCCTTGCTCCAGTGTAAGAACTTGTAACTTGTAACAGTGTAAGAACGGTGACTTGTAACTTGTAACAGTGTAAGAACAGTGTAACTTAGGGCACAATCCAGAGTAACTACGGGGAATCCTTGCTCCGGTGTAAGAACAATTTGCTGTGGATTGCAGTATGAATTTCCCATAGGTTTTCATTAGATGGTGCAATAACTACGGGTACACGTAATGTCTCTTACGTGCTCCCGTAGTTACTCTGGATTGTAGGGCCACTCTGGATTCCAATATGAATTTCCCATAGGTTTTTACTATGTGGTGCAGTAACTATGGGTGTATAGAAAGTGTCTTATGTGCTCCCATAGTTATTCTGGATTTGGGGGCATGTTGCTAATGAGGGCTCACCTCTTCATTGGTCCTACTAATAGTCTTCTGTGGCACACCTACAG
This sequence comes from Cryptoblepharus egeriae, assembly GCA_030015325.1. Classification (NCBI taxonomy): domain Eukaryota; kingdom Metazoa; phylum Chordata; class Lepidosauria; order Squamata; family Scincidae; genus Cryptoblepharus; species Cryptoblepharus egeriae. The sequence goes on along the minus strand of JAREYC010000003.1, from coordinate 91,602,999 downwards.
TCCATTTGCAGCACACTAGTGTGCCATGGCACACTGGTTGAAAATCACTTCCCTAGAGAGATTTTTCAAAGTGCTTTCATATTCTTTGGCCTTAACTGGATGATTTTTAACATAGAAATTCTATAACTTTAGTAATAGTTGTATAGATGTACAGTGGTGCCTCACGTAACAAACTGAATTCATTCTGGCGGCATGTTTGTTACATGAAATGTTCTTTACGTGAAACAGATTTTCCCATAGGAAATAATGAAAACTCAGACAATTGGTTCCACAACTCAAAAAATATTCATATAAAAATATTAACTGGATGTAAAATGATGACAAAACACTGGAATTGAATTCAAAACATGCATTCAATGTGCATGATCCTATGAAGTCAACTTAGGCTGCAATCCTAAAGACACTTTCCTGGGAGTAAGTCCCATTTAACACAATGGGGCTTACTTCTGGGTAGACATGGTCAGGAGACTGCAATCCAAGACACTTTCTTCTGCAATCCAAGACACCTTCAAAGTGTCTCCCCACTTTCTCCTTCTCTCCATCCTGAGCCTCTCTCTCCCTTGCTCCCTTCTGGCTAGCCCTGAGCTGCTTCTCTCTTCTCCACTGCTCTTCTCTCCCTCTGCCCAGTGGGTGCCCAGCCACAGGAGGAACAGCGCGAAAGTGTTGCTTTCGCTATGGGCAGGCATGCTAGGCAGCCCTGACACTTTTTGAAAGGGCTGCCGGCCAGCACATCTGCCCCAACTGCCAGTGAGTGTGTTTGTTACGTGAAGCACAGTTTGTTACATAAAGCAGAATCCTAGAAAATTTTTGTTTGTTATGTGGAACATACTTTATGTGAGGTGTTTGTTACGTGATGCACCACTGTATTTAGTTACAGGTGTACAGACGTGTAGGATTCTTATAAGCATTTCTTCTTGATATGGCAAGTTGCTTTGAGATCTGTTCTTAGATAAGAACTAATGAACACCTTTACAAAATATGAGATTCACATCTTTGATAGTGTTTCAGAGAAGCAGCAATTATTCAGAACCACAGTGGGGTTCTGTGGTCAGTTTTTATTGTGACAGTATCAGGGGCGGTTCAGTAGATTCAAATTATTTCTGTTCAGCAAAAGAAGCCTGATGAATTGCCCTGAATCAGTGAGGATCAGTGAGAAAACTGTTGTGTGCCTTATATGCTGATGTAGTCTTTTAATATTGCAAAATAAAATAAAATCAGTGTTTACACATGCTGATGCAGAATGTCTTAATGTCTAGTAGTAATGATGATAATAAAAAGGGCAAGTCCCAATATGGGGAGATAGATTCCTTCACTGTCATGTGTACAAAAATTGAATGGTTGCGAGTCTGGGGAAATAGGGCTTAACTTAATGTGCTGATGGATCAATTCAACCAATAAGGATGCTTAATGGAAAGTTTTCTGTATGGCAAGAGGAGGCCGTTACCTTGCTCATAGGATTTTGGCTGCCACTAATAGGAACAGAGTGTGGAAAAAAAATCTACCAACTGTATTCTGTCTCACTTCAATAAGGTTTGCACAGAAGAACATCCTGATGGATTCTGCCAAGTAGGGAGGAGGGTGAGGGAGAGAAGGGAAGGAGGTAGGGTGGTGGGGGAGTTTTTGCCTTAGACACCAAAACACCCAGAACTGGTCCTGAGGTTGATGAATAGGGCGAAATTAATGGCAAGTTGTCATCTAACAGTGAAATGCAAAAATAAATAAATAAATGGTTGAGATTCAAAGCCAATTAAGTTTGTATAATGTGAGGGGGAAAGTGCTGGTTAAGGGCATGTTAACAGCTGAACTGTAAATCAACTTATTTAAATGCCTTTTCCTTTGATAGCTGAGTATATGCATATCATTAGCTTGTAAATGGCGCTAATAAGCCTGTCTACACTAATATGCCAAAAAGAATCTAATTAACTTTTTTCCCCCTCTTTGCAAGACAGTTGATGAGTCGATGAGGATCTTATGTTAGATCTCTTTTGCAGGAGTTTTTATGTGCCATTGTACTAAAATAACAATCACTAAAAGGCTATTCTGTTATATCTTAGAACTCCTGAGATTGCTTGTCATGTTCAAAGGGTGGATTGAACCTCTGGTGTCCTTTCATGCCTTTGTGGTGGTGCACCCCATATGTCCTTGTACCTTCTCCTTGCACATTATCTGCTCAGCCTCACTTCCTTCATGAAATGGGCAGCTGTACTTCTCCAGATGTTCTCTCAACAGTGCCCCCCCCCTCTCTCACCCTCTTTAGCCTCCATTGCCCCAAAACAAGGATTGGGTTCAGGAAGGCTTTTTCCTGCTCTGATCACAGTTTCTGAGACTTCTTGGCCAAGAATGTCTGGCATGTTGGCAATGTTAACAATACCTGGTCCTTGGATTGAGATAAGTGTCTGTTCTGAATGGAAAGGGAACAAAGATCCTATTGGGTTTTGCTAGATTGAAGGTTGCAAAAATGGAGATTAGCTAGTTATGAGCCTGGCTGGCTCTTTGCAGATCAGGAGCTGAGGACTAGGGCTATATTTTTTATCGGATCTAGATGTATGAATGTAAAATGCCTAATTACGTAGTATATAAAACTTAACATATAAAATTGTATTTGTTGATCATCTATGCAACTGACCATACAATGGCCCCAATACCATATACTTCCCCTCCCATGTGATGCATCCTGTGGTGCTGGGGATCTTAGAAGGTTTCTCCAGGTAACTTACCGGGGTAAGCTTCCAGAATGCATCTATTCAGACCTGCACCAGAGATTTTGCTGGTGCAAGTCTAAGTAGACACAGGAAGATGGATCAAGGCCCAGAAGATATCAGGATATCGGTGGCACCAACACTATTATTGCCCCTTCCAAATATCATTCTGTCCCATTTGCATCCATTCTCCTCCTCCCATCTCCTTAATTCCCCTTGCACTAACCACCATATAGCACCCTGCACTGTCAGAACACTTGAACTGCTCCCATTCATTTCAATGGAGCTGGTGCAGGTGGTGCTCCTGTTGGTTGGACGCCCATTACTCGGAAAATTCATCACATCTGCCTGCTCAGTGGATGAGCAGATGTTTCTCGGCAATAATCAAAGGTTAAATATTTTAATAAGAATTAGCCACATCATGAAGGGGATGGGAGCTCCTTTTCCTTTTTTCTTTATGCAAATCTGCAGAAAGCTCATTAACAAGGTGAGAGGCTGGAACTTAATTAGAAAAGAAGGGGAGGCAGGGACAGTTTGATATAGCCAAGTCAGCAAACTAACTGGCTAATTGGCCTTTGGCAGCATCAAAGGCCTTTATTAATTGAGCAACCTGTACTCATTCATTACAATCCTTACACTGATCATTTCTTTATTGTGGACTGGGAAAATGTTAATCATTCTATCTTCTGCTCAGCAAAACCAGCGATCTGTCCCAATGGCGAACCAGGGCTAGCCACAACGTGCTTGTATTTGGGAGGAGGTCTGAAGGGGGTGTCTTCTTCTTTGCATCCATGCCTTTCTGAAAGCGTTAAGTGTGTTTACTACCTGAAGTTGAAGGGCTCATTTGCTTTCTCATTAGTACTTGCCTCTCCTGTTTATCAAGTTGGTGTACATGATTTAGAGCACAATCTTATGCCTGCCTACTCAGAAGTAAGCCCCATTATATTCAATCAATTATATCCAATGGTGCTCACTCCCAGGAAAGTGTGCAGAGCAGAGCAGGTTTATAATGAAATATTCTTCCTTGGTTTCCTAATGAATGTGCAAGCTACACAAAAGAAACAATGTTTGAGCGTGCCAATATCCCATCTTCTTGCAGAGCAAAACTTAGTGGTGGAAACGGGCATATATAACCAGCATCTAGTCTATCAGTGACGTAGGAATACCACAAAATAATAAAGGGTTAAATATCTTCCAAATGCTGGCACTTACTTCAAGGTAAGAGGAAATCACAAAGAGGCCAGTATTAAGGGGAGATCAAGTTGTTTTCTGCTTGGTTTCATTCATTCATTCATTCATTCATTCATTCAATCAATCAATCAATCAATCAATCCACCCACTTTTTCCATCAAATTTCAACCCCTCGGGTTATGGCCAATCTCTTCCCTTGACTGGCCAGTTTCCCCTAACTCTGCCATCCTCAGGCACCACTAGACTCACCCCATCCTGCCAGTCTCTACCTCCTGATCTGCCATGTGCCACCCCTAGATCTCTCAGGATCTGGTCCTTGCAACTCAGGGTCTGAGCTCCTAAACCCTTCCAACCCTACAAAAATTTTAACACATCCTATGTTGCGGGTCTCCCCTTCACAAATCACCATTTCTTTACACAAAAGCATGAAACACACTGGAAGAATCCTCTTTAGTTCAGGAATCAGCAACCCTGTCAAAACCATCTTAGCAAAACCAGTACAGATTCTATCCCTATCCTATTCTTTTGACGTTTGTTTTTGGTTTTCAATATCACAGCTCAGGAAATGTCTGCAATGCATCTAAAACGGGTTACAGATATCCTAGGATTCTTCCCCGTCCCTTGATCTACTGGTTGGCGGTTTCACAAAACATTTCTCATTATCCCCCTCCTTTTCCATTCCACATAGTGTCCAGGACCTGAGAATCCATTGCCTCATTATTCAGATTATTATTTTAACAAGATGTCTGGTTCTCTCTGAGGCAGCAAATGTGCAGAAGAGCCCATCAATTTTCATAGAAAGACATTAAAGTTCTTTCTCATTAGCTATAATTAAAAGGTGCAGCCTGTACTCCCAATAGATCACACTGCAAGGTAGGGTCGCTGGAAAGATATATCCTGTACTTGGCACTTTAAATGATTCACAGTGCAAGGCAGCAAAGAGATTTGGAGAGTCAGGAGATGTTCAAGTGAATCTAGAAGGAAGAGAGAGAAGTTGAGTCCTCCTTGCTGAGATTTCTTTTTCAGGCTAGCTGAAATCTTTCAGATTTTTCAGTCTGCAGCCTACATAGTGGAAAGTTGAGGCATATAAATTGGGAAGTTGACTGAATTTTTGCTGTGTTACATACAGATGATTGGGAAATGTGCAGCATCTTTGTTCCTCACAGAATCACATAACAAAAATGCAACCAGTTCAGTGACTATATATATGTAGTATTCTTATAGAACAGAGAGGCAGTTCTATAGGGAGCTTCCATATACATATCACTACCTATTTGATTGGTCTACTATATACTGGTTCTCAATGTGGGGCTCGGGATGCCCTTGAGGGGGTTGAGACTTCATTCCAAGGGGCATCACAAAAAGCTGCATGGCACCACTGGGAGAGGGCACCACAATTTTGGACTGGGGCACTGTGGCTGCAATCCATACTTTCCTGGGACTACATCTCATTGAATACAGTCTTCCCATTCCAATGCAATTTAGGACTGAATTGCCCATTGTTTTATAGCATTTATGGCACTTCATCAATAAATAATTAAATATTTGTAATTTTTCCCTATCACAACCTTCCTCTTCAAAATATTGTGTATCACCAGCAAAAGAATACTGTCTTTAAAAAAAAAAAAAGGAAATAACACATGATTCTTGTATGTTTGTTTCTCCTGAACTATTTTATCTACCAGTTCAGACACTGACGAGCATCTCCAAGGTGGGGGTAGAAAATCCTTCCTCAACCGGAGGACAGAATAAAATATTTTAGTACAAAGCAGAATTACTCTGAAGACTGATGGATTCACTCGTGAGACCCACTCACATTTATAGAGGTTGTAAGTTATACACCCCTGGTGAACTAGAGGAAACATAACAATTGCCTTTTATGGGTAAAATATATTAAACTCACCAGGGAACAGACAAGGGTTTACAGCAAACTATAACTTTAATGCTTCCCAACCACTGCATTATTTTCAGAGGGATTATTAGTAACCAGGGAAGGGTTCCAAATGTTTCTCTGTTCCCATTTCTGTTGCCTACAGCTTGTCGTTGAGAAAGGAAGGCATTAGCCCCTTCCTATAGAAGTTGATAATCTGGGGGTGAACTCCCAAGGGTTAAGGGGTCTGGGACTTTGAAGGTGAAGTTTGTCCCTCTCTTTCTGAGATAATCAGTGAGAAGAATTGTGGGGTTTGGAGTTGGGTCGGGCTGGGCAGGGGCAAGAAGGAGAGGATCTTGCACCCTTTGGGGGCAAGAAGGAGAGGATCTTGGCATCAGTAATGTTTGGCAAGATCTTATTCCCTTTCCAGCCTGCTGGGAAATCTTTCTTACCTCTCTTGAACCTTCTATCAGCAGTACTATATGCTATGCGGGTGGGACCCTATGTTGCTGAAATCAAAGGCAATCCGTACTTATTTAGTTGATTTTAATAAATGGGGGAAGCTTTGTTGGGTCTGAAAAAGGATTCCAACCATATTCAAAGAATCTGGATTCAAATTGAAAGGGAACAAATAGTACATATATATGAGATTGCATCTCATTCTTTGGACAGATCAGTGAGAATGTGCAGGTGCCCCATCCTGAAAACTAAATATGATAAATCTTGGAAGGTATCACCAATCCAGGGCAAAATACAAAACGTCCTTGGTTCGATGGAGACAGTGGGGATTTGTTAGGGATGTCTCAAAGAGGGCTGCACCATCAGCTAATGAAGCACAAGATGCAAAAGGACAAGAATTGATGAAGAAGGGGTTGCTTAACCAATCCTTAATTTCTCAGGTACTTAGATTCTAAGATCCAGCCCAAGTGTTGGTCCATAATCCTAACCATGTCTACTCTAAACACTTGATCTTAGCCAAAAGGCCAAGAAGCGATATCTACTCAATCCCATGTCTACTCAAAAGCAAGCCCCATTGTGTTCAATGGGTCTTACTCCCAGGAAAGTGTCTTTATGATTGTTGCTGTAATCTCTGATGCTTCAAGGGTTACTATGAGGTTTTCAATTCAACAAATGGATAAGCAGGGAAAATGCAGATCAGTAGCTTTTGGTGGCCAGGATTTAAATGAGATAGAAATGAAGTATTCAGCAGCATAGCTGGAGCGTCTGACTATTGCAAAGGCTCTCAAACTTGTCAGTCTTATTCAATGGGTACAGATTTGACTGTTTACCTGGACTAAAGAGTTTTACAGGGGCAATTTACCATGAAGAATCCAGAAGATTGTTTGCGGCAATGAATTTCGTTTGGGAATGTTTGTGGCAATTGGAGTACTATGTTCAGTTCTGGTTGCCACATCTCCAAAAGGATATAGAGGAAACAGAGAAGGTTCAGAGGAAAGTGACTAACATGATTGATGGTCTGGGACACTGTTCATATGAGGAAAGGCTACAGCTTTGAGAGCTCTTTAGTCTAGAAAAGAGGCACTTAAGGGGAGACATGACTGAGACTTACAAAATTATTCAAGGGACATATAGAGTGGATAGAGAGATTATCTTTTCCCTTTCACATAACACCAGAACTAGGAGCATCCACTAAAACTGAATGTTGGAAGAATTAGGATAGACAAAAAGAAATATTTCTTTAATAACCAGCTTGTAGTTGGTCTGTGGAACTCCCTGCCACAGGAGGTAGTGATGGCATGTAACCTCAATGCCTTTAATAAGGATTGGACAAATTCTTAGAGGAAAGGACCATCACAGGTTACAAGCTGTATATGTGTATGTGTGCATAGATAGATGTATATGTAGGCAACCTCAAAATTCCAGATACAAGGAAGGGCACCTGGATGCAGGTATCTTGTGTACATCTGATGGGCTGCTGTGTGACATCTGATGGGTTGTGTACATCTGTGTACATCTGTGGGCTGCTGTGTGACACAGGAAGCTAGACTAGCTAAATGGACCTTTGGATTGATCCAGTGGAGGCTCTTCTTATGGATCAACATACTGTCTAAAATATACTGTACGCAGTTACAATCCATCAAAAACCTGGAATACAAAACACTGTTGCAAGATGCTCTCAGCTTCATAAAAGTAGAGAAAATAAGATACAGTCTGGCAACCTCCTTGAAGAGAACAGTTCCTGAATGTCTTCCTGATAATGAAATGGCAGCCCACTTGGTGTAAAAAAAGATGCTCATCAAGGTGTCAAGTCTATCCCTAGGAAATGATTTTTTTGGATTTCTGCTGTGGTGTGAGCTGATCTTCAGGCTGCAACACTATAGCACTGACATAGGAGACTGGCCTATGTTTTGTTATGATAACTGCCTTTAGAAAATTAGACCAGATGAGGCAAAATAGGCTGCAATCCCATCCATATTTTCCTGGGAATAAACTGCATTGACTATAATGGGACTTACTTCTGAATAGACAGGGATAAGATTGGGCTCCGAGTGTGTCACTTGCTAGATCAAAGCTTGACTATATTCCCCTCAATGAAAGGGAGAAATTGTGACTTAGCAGTTAAAAAAATAGCCAGGAAAGTAAAATAAAAATTATACTTTTTAAGAATACAAATTTTATTTTATGTAGTGGTGAAGATACCCAGGAATGTATTGTTGCTGATTCAGAAAAGCTTGTTTTGTCTCTTTGTAGCACATGGAAAAATCGTGCAATGATTCACGGAAAGAAGAAGATCAGCTGCAGATGGTCATCAACTCCCCCAAGAGAGCCCTGCAGGGAAGTGGTGGAGAAGAGCTCACAGCAGGCACCTGGGCCTTCTCAAGAGGATTCAGTCATTGAGGAGAAGTTACCAGAACTTTCTAATAACCCTCCAATGACACCATTGGCAGCAGACAATGTGCCCACAACAATGAGTTCTGATCTAGCATGTCCTGGCAACCCTATCTCAGCTACCCCATGGATGTGTCTTCTGAATATGCAACTCGAGTGAACAAATACCAAACCTTTCGCCCAGCAGATTTCAGCCTTTCTGAAATTTTTCCATTATAAATTTAATTGTGAGGAAAAAAGTTGAAATGATTGTATAACCAACATCTCCCTCCAATAGCTGGTATAGTTATATTTACTTCATGCTCAGCTGAAGTTCTAAGTCTTGTCTTGCTGGATATGTTCCTGTCTTGTTAGGGTTGTCAAATGCCCCTCAAAACAAGGACAGTCTCGATGCTTGGGATATAAATGTCACTTAATATAAAACTATTTATAGTACTTATTATTAAATTTAAAACGGTTATATATAATTTATTAATTACAAGAAGGCTACATGCTGCCTGCACAGAAGGAAAATGACGAGCTTTTTGAAAACGACAAAAGGCTTTTTTCCCTTCGAACAGAAGAAAAAGAGAACTTGTCCTAGAAAAAGAGGACATATGGTCACCCAGTATGCCTGGATAGTTATTACTCATAGCTATTTAATCTGCATGGGGGGAAAAATAGTTGTGCTACATTTCGTGCATTACAACATCCAATGTTTCTTCTTCTACAGAGATCAATCTCCATGTAGGACCCAGTGTGTGCCAATAGGTAAGAAGAACTGGATTAAATGTACTATTTCTGAAAACAACAATTTAACCATCAGAGGTCCCCAGCACTTCACATACAACAAAGTTAAAGCGGCAATCAAAAAATCTGGAGCTGTTTGTGCTGAAATTTGAGAAGATGCATGTGATTTTTATGCTTTGCTTAGGGATGGTTAGAGATGCTGTGACAGTCAGAGCCCAATCCTATGCATGGCTACTCAGAAGTAAGCCCCATTATAGTCAGTGGGGCTTACTCCTGCAGTCCCGTTTTCCAATCCTGGTGCAAAACATACAATCACTACAATCACAAAATATTGTGTGATTTACAACCCAATCTTTCCCTCTCCATTGTATGCAGCCATGCCAAAACAGGCTGCAGTGTATGCTATACAAGGTGGCAATCAAGAGAGGGTAAAGGGAAAATATTTCCCACTTGTGGCCCTTCAGCTGTCAGTAGGTCTCCTTCGAGTTCATTAGTTTGTAAAAATCTGAGGAGACAAAGGTGAACGTCAGCTCACTCCAAGGAGATTGAATTTGATGCAAGTTGCCCATGCTGGGTGCCACCTTCTCTTTCCTCTGGCATACCCCGACCACTCTGTTCTTCCTTGATCGTCACATCCCCCCTTATGCCTAAACACAATTCTTACTCCAACACTTACTCCCACTTCCTGGCTGTAAGTACTTACTTCCTGGGAGTAAGATCCACTGAACACAATGGGGCTTATTTTTGAGTAGACATATTTAGGATTGTGCTCTGTGACAAGTACAGTTCTTAGTCACAATTCTTTTGTAGGGAATGCCTTATTTATGTCCATTCACTATTTTTATATTTTTATAGTAACCCCAAATCCAGAGTAACTACGGGAGCATGTAAGAGACATTACATGCACCCGTAGTTACTGCACCTCCTAGTGAAAACCTATGGGAAATTCATAGTGCAGTCCAGAGTAAATTGTTCTTACACCGGAGCAAGGACTCCCCACAGTTACTCTGCATTTTGCCCTAAGTGTCCTAAATAAGAGATATCAGTTCTTGAAAAGGTGGAAAGTTCTGCAGACAATAAGGAGAGAGTGTTTGTACACCTTGTGTTCACTTCCTTGTGTGTACTACAGGACACAACTGTAATGATGACCAGGGGTGGGCAGATGCCGGTTCGGGCCTACTCGCCCGAACTGGATCTTCCCATTTCCCTGATGCTGGCAAACCGCCAGCGGCAGGGAAAGCGAAAAGGGGGCGGACCGGTTCAGGCCAGCCACCATCTTTCCCCCCCCCATGTCTCCTCCAACTGGAGGAGATGCACTGTGCACGCGCCAACCCCCGGGGCTTGGCGCGTGAGCATTGCGTCTTCTCCGGCCGGAGAAGACGCAGCACGCACACGCCAAGGTTGGTGCATGCGTACTGCATCTTCTTCAGCTGGAGAAGACGCAGTGCACAGGCGCCAACCCGCGTGGTCGGCGCATGCATGCTGCATCTCCTCCGGCCGGAGGAGACGCACTGCGCATGCGCCGGGGTTTGGTGCATGTGCAGTAGGCCAGGAGGGATCCGCCCCACCCCCTGACCCCGGCCCCGAACCCACCCCCCTACTTCCGGCGAACCGGATCTTGGGGGAGGCTCGGCCCACCACTGATGATGACACACATTACGTAAGGATCTGTCTTTAAGCTGGTAAATATTTCCAGTGGTGCTATCATTTAGATTTCAACTATTAAACAGATAAAACTATTTTTAGATTTTAAATAGATTAAAATTATTCCAGATGCTGCTATCATGGCAACATCAGTTACCTTCTTCTGAATGAAAAATTCTAGATAATTCCTATTGTTTTCAGTTTACTCCTCATCCATACATTATGGGCGCAATCCAGAGTAACTATGGGGAGTCCTTGCTCCAGTGTAAGAACAATTTGCTCTGGATTGCAATGTGAATTTCCCATAGGTTTTCACTAGGTGGTGCAGTAACTACGGGTGCATTTAAAGTCTCTTAGGTGCTCCCGTAGTTACTCTGGATTGTAGGGTTAGTCTGAAAACGTTTTGTGATTAACCAGTGTTCAATCTGTGAACTTTTTGTAGAAAAGCGGTATATAAACAACAACAATATCAACACCACCACCAACAACAATTGCATGGTTTTCACCTGGAGCTTTCTAACAGTTTACATTAAATTACTACTTAAACCTTATGAAGCATTCACCTCTCTTCTCAGTTTTTAAAAAGGAGAGGGCACTTATATTTCTTCTCTCTAAATTTACATTTGGCAGTAGCACCTTCTACTGAATCTCTGTCAACCAGAAAATGTACACAAAGTTTCTCCCTAGGGACATGTAGAATTCTCCCCTTCTGAATCTATATACAGTATATAAAATTGAAGAGTCACTGAATGACTGACTGATTGACTGATCAATGCTCAGCCAAAACTGCCCGGGAAATGCCAAGACCCTGCCCCTTCTAGCCAAGACCTAGAAGCATGAAATTTGGGAAGCATATTCCTTTTGTACACCTAATAAGAACCAATTTTTAGAAATGTAATCCCTAAGTGGGTAAAAAGCATGCAATATGCTTTTGCCATCTACTTATTGAAGACTGACTAATCAACACCCAGTGCCAACCCCCTGGACCTAGAATCATGACATTTGGAGAGTGTATTTCTTTCCTTCTGTGATATAAGAACCCACTAAGAACCAATTGGTGGTGTCTGCTGCCCAGTTTTCCCCACTGATGCTCTGTGCCTGGTGGTGCTCACTGCTTGGTGCTCGGCAGGTATGCCCAGTTTTTGGTAGGGATACCTGGTTCCTGCTGGTACCTGCTATTGCCCACCATTGCTCCCTCATACCCTTAGGCGCCTGGTACCTGTTGGAGTCCAGCCGTCCCCAGTGCCCGATAGTGCCCACTACCACCACTGCTCCCTGCCTGCTGGTGCCCAGCCATGCCCAGGGCCCTCAAATATTCTTGAAATTTTACTCCTGCAACAACAGGTTAATTCGACTAATTTTCAATAATCTTATTTATATTCTTCCTTTGCTTCCTTCTTTTAGAATTCAGGATGCTCTTCACTTTTGTGGAACTGATCCTTGGTGCATTTTTATTTTCTGGTGGAAGTTTTCCCAAGACTTCCAATGTCTATGTAAAATTCACATGTCTCAAGAAGGTCTGTTTCTTTGGAGGTTCTTCAATCCTTCACTAGTAGCTTAAAGCAACTCTGAGCCACATATTGGCAACTCATGAGCAATTCCATCGCTCTCTCCTCTGTTGTGACATGATGGAAGCTGGCGACACCTGAGCGTGAGCAGATGAAGCTGACAGCAGTAGGGCCCTTTCGGGGAGAAAAGTCCACAGCAAGCTGATGGAGATGACAAAGCACTCAACTCAAATGAAGAGAGCCCTTTTCAATGAACACACCCAAGAAAGGATTAGTCACATCTTTGCTGCCTCAACGAGGACTTAGATTTCATGGTGGTGGCGTCTTCCCTATTATTTTGTTTTCCATTGGTATTAGTACTGGTTGAAATTTGTTTCATACCATATTCCACAGAACGGACACTACTAAACAATAACAATCCCTATCCATACCTTGCCATCAAACAATCCCCACCTATGTAATCACTGTCTGGATAACACGTTCTTAATGGATGGTATATCCAAGACACAGGCCAGGGATTGCTCCTGTAGCTGCTGGTCAACTATCTTCAAAATAAGATAGATAAAACCAGTATGACTCAGGTTATACGTGTAAGGAACTGACATGGTTGTGGGTGATATAAAGATGGTGAACTTTTCCCCCCAGAAACTTTTGCAATCACAAAGATGACTACTAGCTTTGCACATTTACAGCCCAATCCAGAGCAACTAATCTGTCCACATAAGAGCCCTTAGGTTGCCCTATCTAACACTAGGTTGGAGCAACTGCAAGATGCTCCAGCCCAGTTACTCTGAAGGAGGCTTAGGGCGGAGCAAGGCAAGATAGGGTGCCCTCAGAGAGGTGGACCTGCTCTGCCCTAACTGGGGCAGCCTAAGCAGCTCAGGAGAGGCAAGTTGAGGGCATGTTTAGCATTGCTTAGGGCAGAGCAGTTACTCTGGATCCAAAGCCTGTTTCCAAGGCAGAAATGCCCTCTTCCAGCCCTCAGAGTTATACCACCTCAGGAGCAGGTATAGTAATGAGTAGACTCATAGGGGTCCATGATAAGGCCCGAGTAAGAATGGCAGTGCTGACCAAAAATCTGAGTTCTTGGCCATCCTAGCTGCAACCCCTTCCTCTCAACCTCAGGATATGGAACAAACTACGGCTGCCCACAAACCTCAGGATCCAGCAGGCCACTCCAAGAAGCCCCTTGTATTCACTGTAGAATGTACTGGCATCTCATCAGGGACTCCTTATAAGGCAGGCACCCAGTGGCGTCACCAGACTGGTGTGGCTGGTGTGGGCTGCATTGGGGATGCGCTCCGTATGGGGTGATGTGCCGGAGGAGTTTGACTGTCCTTTGGCAGGCCCCAGGCGTCAGCACCCCCATTCAGGCCTGCTCCAAGGCGGAGAATCAGCCAGAAGCTGCCACTTGTCTGAGGAGCTGGCCTGAACGGCCACCTGAGATGCACTGCGCAGAAACACACTGAGCATGCCGAACAGCTTCAGAGGAGACTTCCTTAGAGCAGAGAAAGTCCGCACCTCTGCACAGCCATTTGGCCTCACTCAGGAGGCGGAGCGGCAGCCGAATGGCCTCAGAAAGAGTACTGCACAGGCACCAACTCTGACACCTGCACAGTCTCCCCCCAAGCCAAAAGGCTTCAGAAAAGTACTGCGCAGGTGTCATAGATGGTGCCTGCGCAGTACTCTTTCTGAAGCCAGTTGGCTTCAGAAACAACTGCGCAGGCGCCAACTTTGGTGACTGTGCAGTCCAGGTGGGGGGGGGGGCGCATCCCAGGGATGACGCACAGACTTCCGCACCAGGTGATGTGCAGAGTCATGTCACCACTGTAGGCACCACAGCTGTTCCTTGTTCAGTGTGATCTGAGGGGTGTCTCCTCAGGAGCAAGTCTTCCCCTTGTGTCAATTACTTAGCATGCTCTGGAGCAGTTAGGGCAGCCCAGGCTTCCTGACTCTCTGGATTCAGCATAACTTTCTGCTCTGGATACAGAATAGGAGAGTGCAGTTAGGTCAGAGCAGGCTGAATTTGCTCTGGATTGCAGCCTTAGAGCTGATTTCACACAGTAATCTGTCCCCCCATGTAACAAAAAATGTGTGGAGGAATTTATTTATTTAATAATAAATAACATTTAATTTCACCTTTCTTCTGGTGAGGGTATTCAAGGCAGCTTACAGCATTTAAAACAATAGCATTTAAAACATGAATAAAAACAATAATACATTAAAAAAACAAGGATATACAGTATATCCATCAGTTGATATTAACAATTAAAACAATTAACAAAAAAAGCCATCCTAAAGAAAAATGTCTTATGTTTTAATCGGAAGATCTCCAAAGAGGGAGCCACTAACCCCACTAACCATCATCAACAGCAGCATGGTTCAAACTGATGATCTCAAATGATGGAAGAAATAGGCCAGATCTTATATGGAAAAAAGAGGCCAGGAAATGTGACACTGGTCACGAGTCATAAAGGACTTTAAAAGTAAAAACAAGACCTTTAACTGAGGGTAGGCTTGAGTGCCCATCAGGGAGAAAGTTGGGGTAAAAACTGAATAAAAAAATAATCAAGGCAGGAGTCTTATTCCCAATGGGAGGACGGAGGCCTAGTGGTTCACCTAAGGCCACTCAGCAAGTACATGGCTGAACTTGGAGACTTCCCAGTTACTTGCCCAAGCTCAGTCTCTGTCATGAAGCATTTGCTTTTGCTCCTGGTGGCCTCCATCTCCTTGCTGAACAGTTGCGACTCGATCTCTGCCGTGCATCACACCAAACGACAAGAGACAATATAGAGATGAGCAAGTCGTTTGCATAAGCAGCAAATGCCGAAGTGTCAGTGAGTGGAAGTAACACCCACAAACAACGCTCATCAGTAGCTTGTGAGACAGCGGAAGGCATGTCCTGTCAGATAATCCCTTGCCAGACAAACCATGTCATTGGACTTCAGCTGCACTGCCTTGATAGGGATCCGCTCCAGGTCCATGTTTGACACCAGATCATTAGGTAGGATTTGGTGCCTGGCCACATACCTGGCTTCAAAAGGCAACTCTCCTGACAGGTCTTACACAGGGCTGACTACTAGTTATCCTGGCTGGAGGGAATCCAGCAGGCCAGCTGGATTCCCCTGATCCGGCATCCTCCTTCTCGACAACTTCCATGGCAATTTGCCCATGGATAGAGAAGAGAGGATGTCACAACCTGAATGCTGATCATTTGGAATGCAAATAGTCACTCAGCGATTCTAAAAGGGAACAGGTTTGAAAGGTTGTGATGCGTGAAGGAATCTCTGTGTGCCACATGGAAACAGATACACTCATCAGGCTGACAGGTTAAGAAGCCTCTCCGCTCGCACCGCTCAGCAAAGTTTGTGGAGCCTTGCATATCACACCTAACTTGCACAGGTCACAACGCATTGGGAAATTCTCCTGCACGAGCCTCACTGAAAGAGGGGAGCTCTACCCGAGTGCCAGCTCCGATTTATTTCAGTGAGAATTGCGCAGGGCAAATCCCCTAGAAGGAATAAGAAGTTGTGGCCAGCATGTGAAAACATTAACTGTCCCTACAATCCAGAGTAACTACGGGAGCACGTAAGAGACATTACGTCCACCCATAGTTACTGTACCACCTAGTGAAAACTTATGGGAAATTCATATTGCAATCCAGAGTAAATTGTTCTTACACTGGATCAAGGACTCCCCATAGTTACTCTGGATTGTGCCCATAAGTACAAACCAATCTCGCAAACCAGTCCCACAATTTCCTTGGAAGACAAATTTTGGCTACAATCCAATGGGACCTTTTGCACCAGTGAAACCTTTTACACTGAAACTAGTTACAGTGAAACCTATGGGAAACCTATGGGAAATGCATAGAGCAATCCAGAGTAAGTGCCTCTTGCATCTTCCCATAGTTATTCTGGATTGTAGTGAGAAATTAAGTTAGGCTCTTTAAAGACCATCTAGCCCACCCCTTAACATTGAGGAAAAATACTTCGCCAATAACGCCGATGATTTATATATAATGACTAGAGGTTTGTTTCATGGTAAACACGAAACGACTTGGTATAACATGACATTTGCATCAAAAAGTACAATAAAAGCAGGGGTTAGCAGTTACCCCTGCTAACTGAGCAAGAGGCACTCTTTCAAGTGGGTGCTCCTCTTTTATTCAGCAGGGGGAGAGTAACTGGCCCTACACACCCTAGCAATGTCTGTTCTAGTGGCTTCTGCTGGTGTTTTTTTTTTTTTTGTATTTTAGATTGTGAGCCCTTTTGGGACAGGGACCCATTAGCTATTATTATTCTTCCATTTTCTCGTAAACCGCTTTGTGAACTTTTTAGTTGAAAAGCGGTATATAAAAACTGGGGATAGATAGATAGATAGATAGATAGATAGATAGATAGATAGATAGATAGATAGATAGATAGATAGATAGATAGAAAAAAAATTATACTAATAAAATGAAATAACTCCAATTTTTCCCTCTTAGCACTGTGTCATGATCAGGGTAATCAGATGTCATAAACACAGAGAGGACAAGGCCCCTCAAAATGTAGGACACTGCCATATGCAGTACAGTAAAAGCTAAAAATGCCCATGGATATTGCTTTCATGTGGCTGATTTAAACACGCTATTACTTATTATAAAAATATAAAATGACTGTATTACATATTACATACAATTTATTACATTTTAGTTATTAATTGCAAGAAAGATATGTGCTGCCTAGGCACAAGGAAATGGAGGATATTTTTTCCAGGACACAAGGCGAAAAAGAGGCAATTTCCTTGAAAATGCGGACATATAGTCACCCTGGCCATGATCCCTTTTTCTTTTATATGAGTTGCAGAGGCCTTTGAAGGCTGGAATGATCCTGCAAGGCAACATGAGTTCATTCATCTTATTGGTGCCCTGCCACTTTCCATTTCTAGATGGCTTCAGCTTGCAGTTTCCCAAAAGCACCATTCCTTTCCCAAGGGTTTATTCATGTTGCCCTATTATCCAAGTGCAAGAAGGTGAGGCGCTGCAAGCCAGCAAGTAAGTTGTAGTTTTGTAATGAAAGGTTATTCCTACCACTTTGCTAAAAGATTTTTATACCGGCCAGGAAAAACTGCTTATTGATTTCATTGGAATATTGGATTACACCGCTCTTTTGTACCCTGCCTGGGTGTTCCAGATTTGTATGATTTTGCATGGTTTTTTCCCCTGCTTTTGCATGCCTCCCTATTGCATTTTTCCCCCAAGTCCTCATTGTTTCCTCAAACACCTTACCAGGAGCTCTGCCATGCCTGTGGGCTGCCACTGCTTTCATCAGTGCATATTTACTCGATCTGAACAAACAGCACAATCAGCTAACTTGTAATAAAAGATAACTTGCACTAAAGATAACTTGTAATAAAAAGATAACTTGTAATAAAAACATACAACACTGCTTTTTGAATGTTTTATTTACCAAAATTTGCAAAAACAAAACAGCATTTTCACACATACAGAATCACTGAATGATCGAGTTGGAAGGGACCCAATAGGTCATCTAGTCCGACCCTATGTCTGTAGCAGGAAATAAATAATAATAAAGAATCATCCCCTGTAAGAATCTAATAAAGTTAGATTATATATACTAATAAAGCCTTGTAAGTTCTGGTTACCAAAACTTGTAAATAATAAGTTTCAACCACAGACAGGCAATTTTGTATATTAATGAGTAATGCTTGATTAATTGGCATGATGCAAACACCTTTCAGGATGGGTCAACCCCAAAGATCCAACTAGTGCTATCCTTATCTACCATCGGGCTAAATCCATAGCAGTTACGGGTCCATGCAGTTATTTCACCCTCTAGTCTTATCTTATGGAAAGTCATCTTAACTGCTCCGGAGCAAGGGACTTAATTTCACTTTAGGATATCGGCAATCATAACACGAGCGTGAGCAGGATCAGAGCCTCATTACAATGTCTTTTCTCTAACACCGCAATCCTAGGCATGTCTACTCAGACGTATGTCTCATTGTACATAATGTGATTTACTCTTGAGGTGGTGTGTAGTGTATAGGATTGTGGGACTGACATCACAAAAGGAATTTTGATGCAACTACCGCATACATATGTCACATCCATATAGATAATCACATCCAGGTTTGTGCAGAGCTTTATCAAGATGTGCATCAATGTACCAATGAGGTGAATTCTGAAATGAGCATGCCTTTCATGCTCCCTCTTGTGGTTCTTTCTTAAATGAACAGTGTAAAAATCACACACAGATAAACCAAACAGATGTTTTCCCTTATCAAGCTGTAAGAAAGGGAGATCAGTAGTGGAGCACCTGTTTCACCTTCAAGAGATCTTCAATAGATTCCATCTCTGGTGCCTCTCAATAAAAGGATCTGATCAGTGGTGGGCTCCAGCAGGTTCACGCCTACTCTGTAGAACCGGTTGTTAACAAGAGATAGGACATATAAAGTTCAAAAATAGCCATTTAAAAGTGGCTGCCAGATGGGCAGAGAACCGCTTGTTCATTTCTTTGAATCCCATCACTGGATCTGATAGAGGGTTTCTTCAGCTGCTACAGAAGGCAGGTCGGCTAGACAGGCTGGGCCAAATGTCTCACTCAGCTTAAGGCCGCTTCATCTTATAAGACAATCCATGTCATATTGACAGTGAAGAAATCAATGGAGATTCCCAAATCCCCTGTCATTAGTCACCGTCAGCTGCTTTATGGGTGAACAGTTTTTGCCTACACTGACAAGAGCCAGCTTTCACAGCAGCGTCACAACACCACACTCCAAATATCCCTGTTGAAAATGGGTTCCTTTCCTTTCGACGACTTCTTCCTGGAAAAGCAATCAGAGTTCATTCAATTAGACATGCCAAACAGCAGCCAGTTTAATCCAATTTTGTTCCAGTAGCTGTTGCAAAATTGATAATCATGTTCATCTGAGTCCAATTAATGACTACAGATTGGAAGACTAGTGGGGAGAGCACATTGCCCGAGGTGTACTGTCCAACGCAACCTATTTCAAAGGTATCGGTTCTGTTTTTAGGACTTTCCACATTGTCTCAACATGTTCAATTAACATGTGAAGGGTGAGCAACATTGCACCCTCTCACCCCCTTCCACTCACAAGGTGTTAATAGGGAACTTTTCAGGGGCTCTACCTTTTGTAGGGCTCTTGAACATGT
This sequence comes from Cryptoblepharus egeriae, assembly GCA_030015325.1. NCBI lineage: Eukaryota > Metazoa > Chordata > Lepidosauria > Squamata > Scincidae > Cryptoblepharus > Cryptoblepharus egeriae. Next base: position 91,583,328 of record JAREYC010000003.1, on the reverse strand, counting down.
GGAGATGCTACATATGCTTACATGTGCTACATGTTTGTGGAAGCTACATATGCTTCCGTAGCATGCATATTGATTCTTCCCCAGCGTTGGTTGAATAAAGAAAGGTGGAAGCAAGCACGATGGGTTCAGTCCTACTCCCCCATATGTATGGTTCAACATCTGAATACTGATTCAGGTATTGAGAAAATCAGCCTTTTAAAAGACTTGTGCATTCGCATTTAGAGAAGAGTAATGTATATATTTCAACACTATGAGAATTAGGTTAGATTATGGCTAGACTGTTAAATTAGCCTATGTGTATTACGGTAAACAATCTCTACTGGGGCTGGGAGTGGGGAGCAGAACTATGGACACTGAGGCTTGAGGGGTTGGTAATGCTCAAATGTTTGGGAACAACTGATCTAAACCAGTGGTCTTCAAACCCAGGCCTGGGACCAGATCAAGCCAACAGCAAGCCTCTAGCCAGCACTCAGCCACCCTGAGGTCCCCTGTAAGCTTCTGGCCACACCTGAACAGACAACACAACTGAAGGGTGCTTTGAGAGCCTATAAAACAGGGGTCCTCAACTCCATGCTGGAACTAGGTCCTGGACCACAGGTAGAAGCCAGAGAGGTGTGGGGGCTCAGCCCCAGCCTAGGCACAATGCGCAGCCCATTTGCACATGCCCAGCTCACCTTGCAGTGAGCCAATGCAGCGAACCAATTTACTGGATGATACAGAATGACTCAGGATGGTGAAAACCCAAATCTTGAATGTCCTCCTTTTTCTTGTAAGTTGGCAGCATGCAGCTTTTGTATAATTAATAAATTATGGCTGCAATCCTAAAGACACTTTCCTGGGAGTAAGACCCATTGAGCATATAGTCACCTTGAGTGGATAGCTCATTGAAAACTCCCCTCAGTGTATGGTTGCGTGTCCTCTTGAAATACTTCTGACAATTCTGGTTGTATCTTGGCATCCATCAGTCTTGAAAGACTATGGTATCATGCTCGATGCTGCAGGCGAAGCACAAAGGCCTGGGTAGATTAATATGGAGGATAGGCTGTTACCCAAGCAGCAAATCCCCCCCTCTCCATGCCGCTGAAATAGTCCAATGGAATGGCAGATCCCATACGATTGGTTCCAGTTGTGTCGCAGAGCTGGGCTAAGGACAGGAGCTCACCCTGTCTTGTAGGGTCCCAGGTCTCGAACCCTGGCCTTCTGGTTAACAGGCACAGTGTCTTAACCACTTGCCCACAGTATCAGTTGGGAGGAAAGCAGCACAAGTGAGCTGGAAAACTTGCATAAATCATGATCAGAGGGTTGGCGTACCTTTCCCAGAAGGAAAACCTAAAAGAGTTTGGGGCTCTTTAACTCAGAAAAAAAGCAACTTAAGGGGAGTTTAGAAAATTATGCAGTTTTTATGCATAGTTGACAGTGCTCTCTCTCTCTCTCGCTCTCTCTCTCTCTCTGATTTCCTGAATGGGAACTCAGAGCCCCATGCCGGCAGCTGCCGCCTTCCCTTTTATTTCCTCCTCCTGCCTGCAGACTAGCTCAAGCCCCACCTGAGACCTAACATTTGTCTGTTTGGAGAATAGATGAGTATTTATTAGAATTAAACAGCTGGGAGCGCAGTGATATTTAGACGAGCATTAGAAGGGCTGCAGGAGAAGGAGATAATTCCTGGAACAGCTTAGAAAAGCAGCCTGAGCTCGGTTACCGCTGGGATTTCACCGGTCTCCTGTGAGCAGCTGATACAGTTAATTTCATGCTGGAGCTGCAGGCTGGGCCACACTGATATTGCCATGTTATTTAGAATCGAAAGGTCAAGCTGGAAATTGAATAATCATTGACAAGGAATCCATCAGGGATGCCAAGAGCGCAGTGAGCAGAGGCTCAGACCGTGTCGAAGGCTGATGGGGAGCCTGGCGGATGGGGGTGCGTTGGCGCCATTCCATCACTTGGCTGAAAACTGCAAGCTTGTTTGTATAGTCAGCCAGGGCAGTGGAGCATTTAATAGGCAGCACCCTCAATGACTGCCTGTCGGTGCTGTTTTGCTGCCCTAGGCATACGTTTGTGCCAGCCAATACCAAACCGCATCCCTCTTCGGAGTATGGGTCACGTCCCATCAGAAACTTGGGTGTCTCGCAAGGGCCTTCGTTCTACATACCGAGCCCATCAATGCCTCTCTAACCACATTCAACTCACCCATGCTTGGGCAACTGGTGCCCTTATGGCCCTAAACCCTTCCAGCAACTAACCCTCCTGTGATCCTTTACTGCAATTGCTGCTAACTTCAACTCCACAGCAGGTGTACTTGTTAGTAGTTTCAGCTCTTTCTGCTGCATATTCTGAGTTGCTCACCCTTACCTGTCAACTCATCTTTACTAATATTCTGAGAACCCATTTCACTTCACATCACCTAGTTTTCCCTTTCTTTTTATGTACATCACTGTACTATAGTTGCCCAACTACACCTTCACATATCTTTCCAGGTACAGTCCATTAAAAAAATGACTTTTTTTTTTACTTTTCCCAGCATCACTTGGGTATTAGAAATTAGAAATCTAATTAAAAATTAGACAGTGGTCACTTTTACGTGTGCCTGGAGCATTCTCTCTCTGAACATTTGCAGGTTTAAATGTGGAGACTGTGGCTGTAGCTTAAGCTTTATGAATTTTATGGCACGAGGTAGAGCTGTCCCAGCTATCTTTATACTCCACCAGCCACTACGTGCGGAAATCAGGTATACACTACAGCAGTGGTTGTCAAAGTGGTGGTCAGGAGGACCCCCTTGGGGGGTTGCAACTTTGTTTTGAGGGGTCACGAAAAGCTGGGTACTTGGAATCTGTTACTTGGAATCTGGCACTGGGTGTCACACTGGCACTGGGTGTCACACTGTCACCATGTTGGAATGGGGCACTCAGACTCCAATCCATAGTTTCCAAATTGAACACAGTAGGACTTACTTCCAAATTGACATGGAGGAGCATTGGCATCACAGTGATGTGACGTCCTGTTTGATTTATGAATTTGATTTATTTTTTCCTAAAGGAAGGATATCCAAGGTGTTATGACACCAGCCATTGCATCAGTTCCAGGTTGATGACATCAGTTCGGGGAGGGGGGTGTCCCTGGACAGATTTTCATTCTCAGAAGGGGTCCCAGGCTGATATTCTCAAAAACCACTGCCCTATAGCACATGTGGATATTTGAACATTTCATTTCTGGTGCTATGTTCGTTCTCCAGAACTATTCAAACTTCAGAATCCTATGCAAGGCGAAAGTTAGTGATACTCCTCATTTTTTCACTAAAGCAGGAGTTTGCAAACTCCAGTCCAGGATCAAAACCTTGGAACTGTATGGTGGTGACCAAAGCCATAATGTCCACATTGAAGCCTTTTTACCTGATCTCTACAGAAACTGGCACCAGGCAGCCACTTCCACTGCATAAAGCCCAAGACGTCTCTGTACCCCAATTTCTTGGGGGAAGCAGTTGCGTGGTGCAAGTTTCTGTAACAATAAAGAAACAGTAAAGCTTTGCACCACTTTCCTGCACCTGAGATTATTATCTAGATCCAGCCTGTGGGCTCCAGTTTGGAGACTCGTGCATAAAAGATCTCCATTGAGAAGCAAAGAATCTTGAATACTTAGATAAAGTCATTCACATTTATTGCTGGGACACAACCAAGTGATGACAGTCAGTGGTCCTTATGGGAAAAGGCCCCTACCTGCCCGCTGTGTGTGTGTGTGTGTGACTAATGATGCCAAGGTGCCAAGTTATACAGAAACTTTCAGCATCTTGTGAAATTCCTGTGCTTGGAACCTTTATCGCCTTTTTGCTTTCCATATGCTGAAGGTACAGAATTACTGCTCCTTCCTCCTAGTAAGTCTTTGAGGGGGAGGGAATAGGGCAGTAACAAGCCCGTTTACCATTATAAAATAGTTTGCAGTTGCCACAAAATAGGAGCTTGTCCCTAGCAAATAAGTACAGTTGGGTATTATGAGAAGGCAAGTTCATGTTTGTGTATTTGATATTTGATGGGTTTATACCCTTCCAGAAAAGTCTAGACAGAAAAAGTAGGGTTTTTTTCCCCCAACATCAAATTTATTTGCTTTTAAAAACTAATTTCCTGAAAAGTATTTGTTTTAGAGACAGCAGCACTTTACCAATTTGGAGGTGAATGGTGAGCACTATCCACAGCTGATGTAAGTGGTGAAAGAAGGTGAGAGAATCAACATCCTAGAATCCGGTTCTAGATTTAAACCTCTCAAAACCCTTTTTAGTGAGCCTGACTCAGGTTTTTGACTGTGGCTATCTAACGTTGAAAAACTGGTGTGTTTCAGATGTCCGTGAAATTCTATTAATAATTACTATTTTTCTCAGCCTTTTGAGATATAAGATGCTTCTCAACATAAAGGACCTGTTGAGCTAGAGGAGCCTTGGATTGTCTCAAAACGAGTCATGTATTGAGGGCAAAAGAGAATATTCTCTAGCAGGCACTCGCAAGAGTTTTATTTTCTTTTTCACATTTTAATGCTGCTTTTCTTGTTCCACCAACGAGCTCAGTGTGGTGTACTTTTTTCCTCTCAGGTAGATGAGACTGAGAGCTAGTGACTGGCCGATAATGTCATCCAAGCAGCTTCATGGCTAAGCAGAGATATGAACCTGGATTGGCCAAGTCTAAGGCTGCAATCCTAACCACACTTTCCTGGGAGTAAGTTCAATTGAACACAATGGGACTTACTTCTGAGTAGGCATGCTAAGGATTGCACTGTTAGTCAAACTGCAGAATTGATGCACTATCCTGGCTCTCCATAAGGAAGAGTTCCATAAGGGAGATCATAAGGGATTTCTGAAGGGTGGGATCCTGCAAAGCCCTAACAAGGCAAAGAGAATTAAGGGGAGCTTTAATTCCAAATGAGGATCATGTTGGCAGAATTCAAAGTCCCAAAGCTTCTTGCATTCCCTGGAAATAGCATTCAGACATCCAAATCGCCTTGCAAAGTAAATTTCATATTAACAAGCAGAGAATCAGTTTTAAATAACCATTAAATTAATACGATTTCAGGCTTTAGGCAGTGGGGTTTGATACACTCTTGGCAGTCAATCTAGTCCACAAAACTCAGGGGACTCTTAAAAACTGTGGTGCTTGAAGCAGAGAACAAATAACTTCCTCCCCCGAATGTTTCTCCTGTATTAGGATAGTAACAAGAAAATTGAACCTTGAAACGTGAAACTCCCTTTGCTTGGAAAATATTGCCGGTTTCAGCGATGGGGATGTGTCCTTGTTCCCTCCTACAGTTCCCAAACTTGGAGACAAGGTTACAAAACGAAATGAGTGTTATTGTTTAAAACAATCTGCCAGTTATACAAGAGGGAGAAATCCCACAAGCCGAGGATCGGGTTCTGTATTGCAACAAAATGTTAAATCTGCCCATACCAAGAATACCTTTTCAGATTGACAAATTGCATCCTGGAGATGCAGCTTGTATCTTTGAAGCCTATGAGGCAGGAGGAGATTTGAAGTAGTAGGTGCTCTTCCCCCCATGATGTTAGCAAATCATGACCCATTGTAAGCTGGTGAGAAAATGAGTACCCCCCTCCCAAATCCAGAGTAACTACTGAGACTTTATGTGCATCTGTAATTAACTGCTCCACCTAGTGAAAATCTATGGGAAATTCAGATTGCAATCCAGAGTAAGTTATTCTTACACCAGAACAAGGACTCCCCATAGTTACTCTGGATAGTAAATATCCTACATAGGCATAATCTCCAGACACATATAACAAGCTTCTTTGCTTGGGAAAAAACTTTGAAAGTCTAAAGTTTGTATGTTAAGAAAACACTGGGGCTTTAATGGTAACTGATCACCCTTCGTCCATAATCCCTATTATTGTTACGGCCACAACTTGCACTCCTGTATCATTTGTTTGGAGTCAATACTTAATGCGTACTTAATCTCTTGCCCACAGCAAGAACCTGATCGTATGATTCAACACAGTTTCAATTTTTGTACCAAAATTAGTACTTAAGGCCACAGTTGCTCTGGGTTTGGGGTTAAGGATTGGATTTTCATTTCTCTCTGAAGCCAACACTCATGAGAGATTTGCCTGATTTTTCATTTTGAAGAAGCTAACATAGAGCTAAATCCATAGCAGTTACAGTTCCACGCAGTTATGTCAGCCTCTAGTGTTATCTTATGGAAAGTCATCTTAACTGCTCTGGAGCAAAGGGCTTAATTTCACTTTAGCATATAGGCCTTGCCCTACAATCCAGAGTAACTACGGGAAGACGTAGAAGCACTTACTCTGGATTGCGCTATGCATTTCCCATAGGTGGCACCATAACTACGTTGGTGTAAAAGGTCCTGTAATTACTCTGGATTGTAGCCATAATGTATTTGGCTTTGATGGCACAGTACAACGGTCAGGATTCTTGGCTGATTTACATCCACTAAGCTCTAAACCTCAGGTTTTAGTGAATGACAATAAGCTAAGTTTTGAAGTACTAGAAGTTGTCAGAAACATCTGATGTGCTACACTGTGCAAGTGGAAGATTGGTAGGCAGAGGTTTCCTTATATAACTAATTTATTTCCTTATAAACTACTAAGCCTCTTTCCATGTGTTTCCAGGATATCTATTGTCTCTTGGATGGATGACACTGAAAAATGGATGACACTTTTAACATGCCGTTGACTGACCTACCCCACTACCCCCAAAAGATTTCCCTTAAAAAATTCTGGATATCACTTTTAAGATAATGCAGGTAGGAACCTATATGTAATAGACACCATGGGAATGTAAAAATTTAAAATTTACTATTTCCTGGGAAGATCTGAAGAGGACAAATTAAAGAATGATGGCATGAGACGCCAAAGAAATAACTGTTTGTCTTCTGATGACTCCCCCCACCCCTAAAAATGCCAGCAGTAGCATTTTGCTTGGAAAATCAGTAGATGGGAGGATTCCAGTTTCATACTGGAAGTTATAGAGAGTAGCCAGTGCTTTGTTGGGTCATTTGAACAGAGAGTAGATGGATTAATCCTTTTGTTGGACAGAAGGTCTGTATATAAATACCTCTTGTTATTATTGTAACCCTAGCCTAAAACAATCTGCCCCCAATTTATGACCCCCAATTTATGACCCCCAAATCCAGAGTAACTACGGGAGCATGTAAGAGATTTTATGTGCACCTGTAGTTACTGCACCACCTAGTGAAAACCTATGGGAAATTCATATTGAAATCCAGATTAAGTTGTTCTTACACTGGAGCAAGGACTCACCGTAGTTACTTTGGATTCTGCCCATAGTCCTTCAAATAGGGGTGGGATTAGCAAAGGCAGAAACAACTTGAGGGTTTTATTTTCAAAAGGCATTTTCTGGGGCCTTTCTGAAAATTGGCAAAAATGCTTCTGAGGCTGAGACTTGGCAGGTTTGAACAGAAACATGTGTTCTGAGCTGCAATTTGCATCGCAAAGGCTTGGGCTGGACAAGATTCTGTTTTGGAGGCTGCTTTTCATTTTTTTTTGAAATTTGAGAATCTAGAAGTTTGGAGAAAAAATCTATGACCTGATCTTTACAGAATTTTTTTTTCTTTGGGAATTCAGTTGTAGTCCTGGCTATTTATGACCGTCACACAGTGACGTTTAATTCTCAGCAAGAAGCCCTAGGGCAAAATCCAGAGTAACTACGGGGAGTCCTAAGTTGTAAGAACAACTTACTCTGGATTCCAATATGAATTTCCCATGGGTTTTCACTAGGTGGTGCAGTAACCACAGATGTACATAAAAGTCTCTTACATGCTCCCGTAGTTACTCTGGATATGGGGGATTTTACTTTGGAGTCTATCAGAATATGAGGCCCAAAACTTCTGCTAATTACCATCTTAGCAGGTAGTTTTGCCCAATGATAGTAATATTATCCCTGCTTACTCGGCAAAAGAAACTCTTTCAAGTGGGTGTTCCTCTTTTCTTTAGCAGGGGGAGAGTAACTGGCCCTCCACACCCCAGCAATGTCTGTTCTAGTGGCTTCTGCTGGTGTTCTTTTTGTACTTTAGATTGTGAGCCCTTTTGGGACAGGGACCCATTAGCTATTAATTAGCTATTAATTTTTTCATTTGCTTGTAAACCGCTTTGTGAACTTTTCAATTGAAAAGCGGTATATAAATATAGATAGATATACTTAATTAATATTTGATCAGGAATTTCCTTAATTAACGATTCTGTCAAATTAATTCTATATAGCTAAAAATAGCTGCGTCTTCACCACTAACTAGCCTCTGTGGCACCCTGTTTTTAACCTAACAGCTTAGTCCTGGGTAGAATAGATGGCCGCAATTTTCGCATTTTATGTACCTCCCAATTACCATTCAGTAAGATGGACATTTTTTTGGCACAGGAAATACACCAAGTTTTGCAACAAAAGAAACTATTTATTTGGAATATGCATTACCAGTACAAATCAGGAGACTGTAAAACCTACACCTTGTTAGTATTATTATAGAACAGAAAAGTTTCAGTGGGAATCAAAAAGACACAGGCCTTTGTCTTTAAAGGAGCAGAAAAGCTTAATGTAAGTCAAAGCAAAGCCTTCCTAGGATTTATATGGGGAAGCCATTGGAAATGAAAGAAAGAAGACAAAGCAATTGAGAACAAGGCAGGATGTCTTTACAAGAAACAAAAGGGCTTGCAACAAGAACAAACAATGCGTGTTGTAATACATCTTTGATAATAACAAGTAATAACATTTCTAAGAAGCTTCAGGCAAACAATGCTGCTTGGGAAAAAAAACACGAGACTGATGCAAAGAGTGATGTGAAAAGTTCACAGTAACCTGCAAATGAAATGTGGAGGATGTGAAGACTTGGCCATATTCTCGGAGCAACTTTTAAAGTGCTGGATCCTGCACTGAGGTGCCTGCCCAAGACGAGCTCAGGTCTCGAAAATCCATGCCTGTGCCTAACTGAAAGCGTGACCCCAACAGGAAAGAAGCAAGACCCACCACTTCCACCCTACAGGAGACGATGATGGCTGATCCTGCTTATTTCACACTTAACTGAATGCACTACTGCATGGCCTTCCTGATCCATCCTTAAAAGGAATGGCAGGTTTCAGTGTCAGCATCAGTCAGTGTGACAAAATCAGTACAGTCTGAATCGGGCAATGCGGACTGCCCATCTGAGGCGATTCTTGTATTGAGATTAAACCCCTGGATATACTGTATTTTCTCAAATCTAACACTCACCTTTTCCAGCCAAATTCAGTCTCCAAAATCAGGGTGCACATTAGTTTTGATGGTTAAATTTGAGTATATACGGTATTTTGGATTATAAGCATAGGTTGCACCTTAGATTTGATGGCGCATTTGATTTGAGTAGTTTTGAGATTCAAGTAAATACAGGATTTCAAGGGGACCACATTGTTCCTTTAGAGCTATAGTAGAAAGATCTGGGGTTGCTTAAAAATGTAAATAAATAAATGAGGCACAGGCTATTATAAGTCAGTTGGACATACAATGTGACCTAGAAATATAAGACCCAGCACTGCAAATCCATGGGATCTGCTAGGATGATGCTGTTTTGTGTACGTTGCCCTCTCAGAACATGACAAGGTAGAGATTCTGCATACCTACTTAACTCGTTTCTTGACTATAAGGCCCCAAATTACCAACATAGTGTCTTGTATTGACCATTGCTTTGGCAATGGTATGGCCATTGACATAGTATTGACCATTGCTTTGGTAATGGGGCACACTCCAGTGAAATGTTTGCACTTGAGGGTGTTTTGAGAAAACCGAGGAACACCACAGGATCCAAGAGGGGGCAGTACTGGTTGCCTAGAACCTGCTGTCACGCTTGGGTACTGAAAGCATGACCCCAACAGGAAAGAACCAAGACCCACCAAGATACTACATGTATCTCTAAAGTTTCAATGAATTCAACAGGACTTACTCCTGTATAGGATTGTATACTGCAAGTATAGGATTGTAGCTGGTTTACTGGTTTGCTCTATATGGGACTGCCCTCGAAGACAGGTAGAAAATTCAGCTGGTAGAAAATGCGACTTTGTTTTTTTTGGCATGACTCAGGATGCTGGTAATGCTACATGTGACTGGGAGCCAAGATACCCAAAGGACAGTCTTCCTCAGCATGAATCTATCCACCCATTAGGATCCTTTGTGCATCCTCTGAGGTTCACATGGTGGTGATGAATCACAAGAGGGCATTTCTGAGTAGTTACTCCCTGGCTTCTAGTGTGCAATTGCCCCCTTCCTGGCAGGTGTTCTGCTGGAGACATAAGACCAGGCTGTTTACTTGACTCTCTTCATGATTTTGTTTAATAATTATTGATTGATTTTAGAAAATGATCATGTAAATATAAGAGAAAAGAAATTGACAAAAGACTTTTTGGGGGGAAATATGTTTAGTAATGAAGCTTTTCACATCACTTTGAACATAGTGCAAAGGGTGAGGGAGCAAGGAAAAGAATTTTCCCCAAGGCCATAATTTGACAATAAGAATAATAAAAAATACCAGGGCCCCAACTCCGGTGTAAATCCCATCAAAATGAAAGGGTGCTTTGCAGGAGATGATCCTGCCTTGCTCCCATTCATTTCAGTGGGGCTTGTGCTAGAGCACTTTCCGCTAGGTTGAGCCCTGAAATCAAAGCCTTTGCCAAAGAATGCAAAACGTAACAGAAAATGTAATTTCTGGCTCTCAAAGTTAGTAAACATAAAGTAATAGGTGTACCTATTATGCTCACTATTCCAACCATTTTTTAAAAGTTTTACAAAATGAATTACTCTCACTTTTTTTTAAAACATTGTGTAACAGGAAATGAATGTGCACAAGTCTACACTGGTCTAGCATTCTTGAACTAATTCACAAATGCATGAAAATAAAAAAGGAAACAAAAGAAGGGTGAATGTAGGTAGTTTGGTGTTAAAAACTATACAGGTATGAAGCGCCTTTTGCCACAGAAAGGGCAGGATGGGGACAGCCTGTCCTTTGATGCGTGCTAGAGGGTAACGTTTTATTTTTTTTATTATAAACACTATTAAATTCAGACTGCTTTTTTGGTTTTTTTTCTTTATCTGAATATACAAGAACATTCATTATCAAATGTTCATTATCATCAATACTACAAAGAACGAGACACAAATTGCAAGAAACAATGGAAAATGTTAATAAAGCTGAAAGAATTGAATTTTTTAATTTTTTAAGATTTTTTAAAGTTTTTTTTAGTTTCTGCAGTTTTTAAATTTTTTTTGTTTTTGGTATCGAAGTTGGGTTTTTCTGGGCAGAAAATAAAAAAAAGTAAGTGTATGAGAAAAGGTACTCAAACAGGTAATAAAAAATAACAAATATTAATAATAATCAATATTATAATAATAAAAATAGTAAATCTGGATATGAGAAGAACCATTACCAGTGTATGTACCATTAAGGATTTAGTACCATACCGAAAACAGGCAACAAAGAGGAAAGAATGCTGTTACAGGCAGATAAATGCAGTTCCATACAACTTTTCCCCCAAAATGGTTTGCCATGCCTATATAACTCAAATCCTTGTTTGAAATGAAATTAATGGACTAAACACCACTCCTTTTAATGGGACTGGAAAAAGAGAAATTCCCAGTGGATTGTCTCTGTTGTTCCTGCATTAAAGTTTAGGATACAATGATCCATGTAACACGTAATTAAGAAAAGAGGTCACAGTGTAACTATCTGCAACAATGCTACATACAGTAAGATTATTGAAGTGCCCAATACTATGCATGCCTACTCAGAAGTAAGCCAATGGGGCTTACTCCCAGGAAAGTACAGCTAGGATTGCAGCCTTAATAAGTGTTCTCAGAAGCATTCACATGTCCCAACACGGATCAACCACTTGTGGCTTGGGTTCATGGGATCTTCATTTTAGATCCATCTGGGTGACCAGGAAGATAGGCATAGATGGACTGGTCATTTGACTCAACACAAGGCAGCGGCATATGAGGTGGTAGAGTCAAAACGGTTATATAGTACTGACGCAGGTGGACCTTCTTGTTACTTGCCCCTTGCCTTGCTATGGAGGGAGAATTATGTTACACTGTCTCAGTTATGAGGAATCAAACTGGGTTATTGTTGCAAATGGAACTCCATTTGCACCACCATAGGTAATGCCAGTTGATAGGACTGGGGTGACCAAAAATTAAAATAGAACACATAAGAGGATACAGATTTTTACTGTGTTGTTTATTGTGTCGTTCAAACTGTGTACTGTGTTTACTGTCCCTGTGATGTCTGGGACAGAGTTATACCTAGATATGGCACCCATAGCAAGAACTGAAATTTTGCCCCTACCTTTTAGCTAATTTTACAAGTCACTAATATCAAAATTGGAGTATCTGCCCCTGGGGCACAAAACGCCTGATGCCACCATGACGGTTTGCCTCTGATCGGGGCTATTTACTATCTTAAAGCAAATTACTCACAATTCTTAACATGGATTCATATCCCCCTACTTCACATATACAATTATGTTGAAAGGGTGAGAAAAGTCCACCCTCTCCTCTAAAGCCCACCCTCTGTGAGCATAATAGGAAAGCCAAACAGTAAATAACCTGGGCTGAGTGATACTGAGTATGTAGCTAATAACAACACAACCTTTACAATCACAACCTATCCTCTCCTGCTTGGTAAGAAGGGAACAGGGACATGAATGGTTGAGGTGAATCCTGAGACTTCAGTGCCTTTTATTCATTTGTGTATCTACTAACGAAGAGGTCATGTCAAGGGCTTGGTTGGTGTCCATTTTCCAGAGGTGTCAATGAACAGCTGGATCATATTTGCAAAGTCTCCTTATCATTGAAGGTTGGTCCAAGTTATTTGTGCACCTGAGGCAGTACAACCAGATGGTATCTCCCTCTGGCTGTTTAACACAGGGTACAATCCACTGGGAAGTTGTCCTGAATAGGCCTCATTTAAATGAGATTTGTCTCCCTCCCTCCCTGCCACCCTTAATTACACCCAAAAACAGCCACCTGAGACAATCATCTCACCTCACCTTGTGGGACATGGTGACCTGCAGCTGAGCACAGGTGGTAATTAACCTATGTGATAAGCATCTCTTTTTAATATGCATTTCCAATTTTCAAAGAGTTATCCTTTGGCTCTGAATAAGTTCGGAAGGTCCAAGATGTGGGTTAAATCTGTTCATCCTTTCTATTTCATCGGGGAATCTTGATTTCCCAAGATCAAGGCAACAATCACAATTTCAGCAAGGTTTAACAGAGACATTTGTAAATCACGAGCAAAGCCACACAAGCCATTCGCTTACTAGCTACTATTTGTACTAGTAAATTGTGGTAGTTTCATGCTAGCAGTGTGGCATGTTTAGGGCATAATCCTAACCATGTCTACTCAGAAGTAAGCCTCCTTGTGTTCAATGGGTCTTACTCACTGGAAAGTGTATTTAGGATTGCAGCTTGATTTCTCAAGAATTTACTTAAGCTTTTTCCTTCTGTTTATTGGTAAGAAAGACTGTAATCATGTCTGTGACTATTTTCCCATGTCTGTAGCTGCTCTGTGAAAATGCAGTTCTGAATATCAAAGAGCATCGTGCAAGTTTCTTTTTTGAATCAAACTTCTGAGCCTTATGAAACACATGGAACCAGATGTGGCATGCCAAAAAAACAACAACAAACAACAACACTTAGAAATCAGAGGATGTAATATTGAGGGCCCCAGTGCCTTGCATGGCTCTTTACCCTTTGGCTCTTATGTAGTTTATCTCCCTCAAATCCAATGGTTCTCAAACTTTTTAAATGGTGGCTCCTTCAACCTGGTGGGCCATTGGGCACGGCTCCCATTAAGGCTACAATCATATGCATGAGGATTCCATAGCTCCCCTGGCTGGTTTCCACAGCTGTTCAAAAAGCCATGGCTCATAGTTTGGGAACCACTGTTCTTGTTCTAACCTCTCTGGCTGATCTACCCTTTTTGTTCTTCATCACCTCCAAAAAACCCAAAGCATGTTTCCATTACTTTAAAATGTTGGAACTGTAATAAATTATGAAACAATAGTTTCCTTCCAAATTTACTGCATTTGCAATGTTTTATTGTAAGTATCAACTGAATTTTTTGTGGTGCAAAAGTAGACACATCCCTAATAACAATTCTGTGGGAGGCCGTGGAACAGAGGAAGTGAGGAGTGACGGGAGGCATGGCTGGGGTGTGATACAAGGCACAAGAGGGTGGCAAAGAGGATTTGCTTGATAACAAGGTGGCATGTTGTAGTCGTATCTTGCAGCAACCGAACTGCATTTATCTAACCTGTAACAGGGAATATCCTGGAGACAACTCACCAAAGGCTTGGGGTCTTAAAGAAACAAGTGCCCTTAACTGGAGGAAGAGGAGAGTGGTGCCCAAAGGCCTGGAGGGGCATAGGTGGCTCCTGCAAAGAGGTAGTGAGAACATCAGAGAAACAGAAGGAGGCAAATGCCTGATAGATTGGAGTGAGGTAAAGATTGACTTCTCAAAAGAAAACAAGCAACATGAAAATGTACAAATATTTTTAGAGGCTGTTTTGTTTTTTCTTCAGATTGAAAAAATATTCTGCTGTGAGAGGACGTGATGACGGTGATGAAAGGAGAGGTGCCTTCTACCCAGAAAAGAAAGGGAAGAGAGAGTATAAAGAAGTGTCCAGATTGGCTGAAAAAGCATCCCGGTAGAGAGAAGGAGACTCTTGTGTGTGCCGATTGGCTCTGGATCCAGCCTTGCGGCTTCAACATTAGGAGAGAGAACCCCTCCTCTCTCAGCCCCCACCTCTGGTGCAGGGTGAGAGACAGCCAGGGATGCCAGGTTGCTGGGAGATCAGTTGGAGGTATCAGAGTGAACGCTGCCAGGGCCTTCTGTGGGGGAGGTCACTGACGAAGGAGTTGTAGCATCTTGCCAACCTCCATTAGCCTAAGATGAACAAAGAAAAATCTGTCAGTCATAGTGACACATGAAGGGCTTCAGCCTCAAAGGCTTCCCAGCAGGGGCTCCCCTTCATCCACAGTCTACATTAGATGAGGACTTTTACCAAGGATCACAGTGGGTATGCAGGAACAGCCACTTTAGTCTTAGGTGGCAGTTATGTAAAAGTAAATTCAAATGTCAACTTGATTTGATTGTAGTTTTTTTTTAATTGAAAAACTTTTCTATCTTGTTCCTCAGATAAAACCTTCTATAGCGGGCAAAGCAGACTCAGTTATAAATTAAAAATGCATACATTAAAACAACAGCAGGAGAAACTAAGATATACAATAACAATTCAGCATCTAAAAAGCCGAGGCAAATAAGGACTTCTGAAGAATAAGGTCTTCAGACTCTCTCTCCAACGGACACACACACAAACCACAAAGAAAGATCTCTCTAAGACTTTGGTACATGGGCAATTTCATGTTCATGTAAGAAAAGTTGATCCTTAAGATGTCCTGTGTCCCAAACCCTTGAGGCAATGATTAGTTCTCTTGACCAACGATTAGTTCTCTTACCAAGGAAAAATGGGTTTAAGACCTATCAATATTATAAAAGATCTAAGGACTTGATATTCATATCCGTTGAACATAGACAGCTTCACTTGCCAGAGTTCTTGTGACACTGGTGTGACACTGCTCAGGTGTGACACTGTTCGTGCAAATGTACCAGTTGTTTTAGCACCAAAAAAGCAAAAATGCACCATCAAGCTGGCAATAACACAGTATTATACTGTAATGTACTAATGAGCGCCTGTTACTCAAAGAGGTGTTTGATTGAAAGGCAAACTTCAGCCAGTACTGGATACAAAATGGGAAGGAAAGCTTGCTTTAAGTTTCTTTTCCATCATATTTAGCAAATAGGGAGGCAGCTGGCACATCTGACTGGCCTGCACAAATACTAAGTTGGTGAGTTGCTGTAGGCCCATTGAGAGCAAGTTGTAACTCACAGTTAAAGGGTTATTCAGTTAATTTTCAACCTTAGCTGAGTGGAGCCCCAATCCACATCCAAACTATTTGCATGCATGAGAAAAAGGAAACACAACATTTCCTCATTTCTTTTCCTTTCCTTTTCCAGTTCTCCTTCTCATCCCCTCCCCACATCCAAGCAGAGATGTCCAAAAGATCATTGTCTTCACATTAGGTTTCCAGCTCCCCACATATGGACAGAGACGGTAGATGCCAACAGACGATACTTGTTTGCCCTGCACACTGTTGCATGTTGTCTTCCACATGCACAGACACACTATTAAAGATATGCCCATTGTTTATTGCCTCCCAGAAGATGCCGCCTCCTCATGCGCTTCCATGTTCTGACCACTGCAAGAGGCAGCAATTACCACAGATTATCAGCCCGACAATGACAAGCCGTGTAAAGAGAGACACTGAGCCAACTCTGCCTCCCGGAGAGTGGCATATTCAAGTACACTCAGGACATTAATAGCAATTTACGTGCCATCACTGAGGGAAAGCCACAATGGCCCTGTTGGCAGCCTCTTATTTTGAAGGCTGTTATTTGTGGGAGATACAAGCTATAATCACAACAGAAACTTTCAAAACCCTTATCTTCAGTGACACACCAAATCTATTTCAGAACTGTAATTGCTATGTCACCAGAGAGTTTGCTGCTTAATGCACTCAAATGACATTTAGTGTTTGCAGGGTCATTACGGGGAAGAGAATATGTGGAGGAGAGCAAAGGAGGGAGGGAAGGGGCTCCATCTGAGCAGCTCCTTTTGTGCACTCCACTTATTTTTGGAAGGGGCTTTATTTCAGACACCCAATTAAGCAGGAAAGAAAGAGAATCTTTATACAACAGAGACATCCTTAAGAAATAAACCTCTCTCCCGCCCCCCCCCCCCCCAAGATGCTTTGGATATTGAACACTTCCACGTTATCTATTTCCTAAGCAAGAACACATCCCAGGTGATCAATCAGTTTGAGTTTGAGGCTGCAATCCTAACCTTCCCATGCTCGGCTGGGGATGTCACAAACGTGCCATAAGCACTTCTGCCTCACTTTCGGACCAGTGTACAGGCATACACTGACCTCCACATACGATCATGGAAAAATATGCCAGTTGAGTTAGGCCAGCATAAATTGGTTAGGATTATGTCCTGACTTCCACCATTAAAGGATTTCACCTGTAAACCTGCTTCTTATTACAGAATGTTAAAGCCCCCAGAATTCAAAGGGAGGTCTAAATTATTTATTTATTATTAATAAATACACATATCAATAGATCCAATGAAATTCTAGGTCTCCACATAACTGGACTGTGAAACATGGGTGCAAAGGTATAGGCGGCTCTACATCAATCCTGGCAATCTGAGGCTCAACTCCAATATTGTATACACTGGTCTATATTTGTTTACCAGGTTTTGGGTCTTTGGATGTCTTTTGGGTCTGAGCATGGGTGCGAAATGCTTGTGATCATGTTAAAGATAGTTATTGATTTTTAAAATTTTTTAACAGATTTAGTTATGTAAAAGTAGTTATGGCACAATCCTATCCACCCGTTAGGCCAGCATAAGTCCCATGATGGCCTAGGAATGTTGGAAAGGTGTCCCAAGGCAGTTCTGTGTCACTCATGGGATGGGGAGGCTTGGGTCACTGAATAGTCATGCACCGGCCTCTCCATAACACCATGAGAACAGGAGATGATGACTTGTGCTGGCTTAAATTGGTTTAAATTGTGCTCTTAACCTTTCCCCAGCAGTTGATGGAGTTAACTAGGGAAGAAAGGGTAGAGTAATAGATGTAAGATGTGGGAAGGGATAAAAAAAATTCATGTCTATATTGATGCAGCCATTTCCATTTTACAAAACATATGTCCCCGTACAATGTGCATCTGCAAGTCTGAAAATGAAATTCAGAACTGGATTAAGAACTGGGTTTCATTTACTAAATGAACACAGCTCTAAAAATACAGATAATGCTAACAGAAGAAGCACCTCAATTATGAACACATAAACAGGTTATACACCCGTTATTTGTCAGAGCTACTATTAGCCAGGAGGTAGACTTTACCCTTGTGGTCCCATAAAATCTTAGCTCTTGTCCTCAGGCTACCCCTATGAGCGCTGGCTCCTGCCCTTTGCACACCAGTTGTCTTCTATAATTCAAAATGCAGATTTATGACTAAGCAATACAATTTTCCAAACTCTACAGAATAATCACCCCAAACAAACTGCAACCAGAGCAAATCATGCATACTAAGTATAGGTTTCAAATTGTGCCTAATTTGCATAATTTATTTCAGTCACAGATGTTGGATTTTCTGATTGCACTATTAGATGGTCTTGAAATCAAACGCTTACTGCCTGAATCTTTTCCATCATCAGATTCCTCCTTTATTAATTAAGAGATTCATTTCTAGCAAATCATATGGGACCAGAGGTCTGTTATCAGGAGGGAGAGTATCTTTGCTCTGCATAATTAATGCCATACACATTTAATTCACACCAATTCAGGCTTGTGGTACATATGCTTACCTACTACTATAAAACTGGTGAAAATGTACCCGCGTTGTGGGAGTAAAATTCCCCCCATACACCATCCCCCCACTGCGCATCAAGATAAGATAATTTATTTGTCATTACACTCACAACTAGGTGCAACGAAATGAGGTGCTCTTCCCCAAGGCAAAACTGGACAACACCACTAAAAAAGAAACTAAAATAAACACAACATAAAATAATCTCTATGCAAATATCAATACCCCATTGCTCCCAGCAACTAAATTCCACAAAAACTTACTACCCACATTTAAACTCAATACTGCACTTGGATAAAAACTGTTCTTAAATCTGCTCGTCCTTGCTCTCAATACCCTGAATCTTCTTCTCGATGGTAATAGTTCAAAGAGCTGATGTCCCGGATGAGAGGAGTCTTTCAAAATATTAGATATCCGCCTCTTACATCTGTTCCCATACAGTTTTTCCAAAGAGGGGAGTGAGCAGCCAATGATATTTTGGGCCAAGAGGCACTCTTTCAAGTGGGTGTTCCTCTTTTCTTTAGCAGGGGGAGAGTAACTGGCCCTCCACACCCCAGCAGTGTCTGTTCAAGTGGCTTCTGCTGGTGTTTTTTTTTTGCATTTTAGATTGTGAGCCCTTTTGGGATAGGGACCCATTAGCTTTTAATTAGCTATTATTATTTTTCCATTTTCTTTGTAAACCGCTTTGTGAACTTGTTAGTTGAAAAGCGGTATATAAATACTGTAGATAGATAGATCTTAATCACCCTCTGAATCGCTTTTTTCTCTGCCACTGTGCAGCTTGTGAACCATACACAGAGACAGTAGGTTAATATGCTCGCAATTGAACTCCAATAGAAAATAGTCAGTAAACTCTCAGCCAATTGTTTTCTAAGAATCCTTAGAAAATACAACCGTTGTTGTGCCTTCCTAATTAAAGCAGCAGTGTTCGCACTCCAAGTCAGGTCATTTGTTATGATGGTCCCAAGAAACTTACATTCAACCACTTGTTCCACACAAACTCCATCTATACACAGAGGCTGAATGTCTGCTCTTTTTTCCTAAAGTCCACTTGGTTTTTTGAATATTAAACAAAAGACAATATCAATCCCACACGTGCAATACCCCCATGTGCATGAACACCCCCTGTGCACCAACCCCCCATGCGCACCCTCTCATGCATACCAAACTCCCATGGGCACCAACCCCACATGCATCAACACCTCCCCATGTGGATCAACATTCCCCACTATGAATCATCCCCATGTGCACTCCCCTTGTGCACCACCCCCATGCACACACCACCACATGCTCCACGCCCCATGTGCACCCCCACATGCACTATCCCCCATGCACATCAACCCCCGCTATTATGTACCATCCCCCATGCGTATCAACCCCCATGCGCGCCACCCTCCCATGCGCACCAACCCCACATGCACACCAATACCTCATGCGCACCAACCCCCCATGCGCATCAACACCCTCCACTGTGAATCACCCCCATGTGCATCAACCCCCTCCACTGTGAATCACCCCCCATGTGCACCACCCCCATGTGCCTCAACACCCCATGTGCCTCAACACCCCCATGTTGTGACATCCCCAGGTGCACCTCTCTCACACTTCTAGGACCAGTGGTTTTGGCTGGATGTTGAGTCAGTGAGTCAATGAGTTACTTTTCAGTTTATATGTGTGTGTGTGTGTGTGTGTGTGTGTGTGTGTGTGTATATATATATGTATATATATATATATATATATATATATATATATATATATATATATATATATATATATATATATATATAAAATCGATAGATAGATATAGATATAGGGCACAATCCAGAGTAACTACGGGGAGTCCTTGCTCCGGTGTAAGAACAATTTGCTGTGGATTGCAGTATGAATTTCCGATAGGTTTTCATTAGATGTTGCAGTAACTAGTAAAGATGTTGTTACATTGGGTAACAATGTATCTTACGTGCTCCCGTAGTTACTCTGGATTGTAGGGCCAGATATAGATAGATATAGATATAGATATATAAATTGTTTTCTCACCCTCCATGGGTGGTATATGTATGTTATCCGCAATCTCGGATCCTCTCGGATACAGGCCTCCCAGAGGCCTGGGAGTTTGAGGGTTCTGTGCAGTATCTTAGCAGTTCCTAGCAATGCGCTTTTCTGGATCGAGTGTTCTGATGTCCTTCCTGGGATCTGTTGGAGCCATTCTTCCAGCTTGGGTGTCACAGCCCCTAGTGCTCCAATCACTATTGGGAACACCTTCACTTTCCACATCCTTTCTAATTCCTCCTTCAAACCCTGATACTTTTCCACCTTTTCATGCTCTTTTTTTCCTGATGTCACTGTCGTTTGGTATCGCTACATCTATCACCAGGGCTGTCTTCTGTGCCTTATTTACCACCACAATGTCTGGCTGGTTAATCTGGCCCATATATAATGGGCTGTGGGTGGCGCAAGTGGTTAAGACGCTGTGCCTGTTAACCAGCAGGCCAGGGTTCGAGACCCGGGTCAGCCCCACAAGACAGGGTGAGCTCCTGTCCTTAGCCCAGCTCTGTGACGCCAGCTGGATCCAATCATATCGGCTCTGCCTTTCCATTGGACTAAATCAGTGGCGTGGAGAGGGGGGATTTGCTGCTTGGGTAACAGCCTATCCTCCATAACAATCTCACCCAGGCTTTCGTGCTTCGCATGCAGCGTATGCAGCGCCGAGCCGAGCACGATACCATAGTCTCACAAGACTGATGGAGGCCTGCTCTCCATGCACACACGCGCAAACTCCCCCTTACACTATACCCCCAGTGCGCATCAACCCCCATGTGCAACATCCCCCAAGTTCAACATCCCTCATGTTCATCCACCCCATGCACATCATCCCCCCATGCGTATCAACCCCCATGCTCATTACCCCATGTGCAAATCCCCCATGCACAATAACACCCATGCACAATAATACCCATGCACAACATCCTTCCCATGCACAACTTCCCCCATGTGCAACATCCCCCATGCGCAACTGTGTCATTATTACTAAGGGTACAATCATAATACATTGGTATTACCATTCCTGTTGTGATGAAGGGAGGCAAGTGTATGTGATTACCATTCCTGTTGTGATGAAAGGAGGCAAGTGTACTGGCCAAACCCTCCCCAGGAGTGGCACAGATGTGTCATACAGCACATTGGTGACACTCCGAGGCCAACAAGGGGTTAGGATTGCAGGCTTAAGCTTATTAAAGTGAATCAGTAAAATAACCAGGATTTTTGCATTTAGCTATTGAACTATATAAAACCACTCTGGCTGAAGTTGTGGTATCCAACAACCTTGGGATTCCCTGAGGAACTAGGATGACAAGTTGATATGACCATGAGTAAGATGATAAATTATCATTTAATAATTAATTAATTTATATTTTCATTCTAATCAAGTTGTAATTGCTCAACACTGGAAAAAAGCAAAAGTACTAACTTTAATCCAGTGGGGGGAACCTGGTGGCTAGTGATTAAATATGAAATGATGAAACTTATCTTCCTGGTTTCCATAAAAGGAAAAACATTTTGAAAGTACAGAAAGACCTCACTTAAAATTGTTTTGCTTCAAGTTGTTTCTTTGTATGGTGGATAGGAAAACAAAATATATTCCTGACCAGTGTCTGTGTTGAGTTTGCATGTTCTCCCCATGTCTATGGAAAGCTCATATTTTTTCAGTGTATAATATTAGAAGTATTAGATGTGTGGTGATGTCTTTGTGACTAAAACTATGCTATAAGAATGAGACCAAAATATACCTCCGACAGTTTTAATTCATTGCTTCATCATATGGTACGAAGAAATATTTTAACTTTTCTGCCCTACCTCTAACCCCACCTTCCTCAAGATATTCTTTTTTACCTCTTCCAAATTAATTAAGCCACCACAGCCTGAAGACAAACTGTATCACGCTACTTTGGATATTACAGCAGATACCCATTTGTAAATACTACCAAATTAATTTTAGTTCTGTATCTGGGGTGCAACAACCGGATCATTCTAGCTTTCAAAGCTTTCAATACCTTCTGTATTGTCTTTTGCAGAGAATATCCTGTGTTTTAGTGTAGTCCTGAAATGTACTATTTTCAAATAGCAATGCAGTGAGTGGGGTCTCTCCAAAGGAGTGGAGGAGAAGGAGAAACAGGGTTAATTTGTACACAAGTATCATCTTTTATCACGCTCAGTCCCTGATTTGTTTAGTCCCCCACGTTAGAGAGCCAGAATGGAAATGAATTCAGCTAAGAGATTAATGTGGAACGATGGGGTCTTTCATGTGGCATTTTCAAGCCCAGTACTTGAAATGGGTTTATATAATCAGACATAATTGTCTGCACATGTTCAGTTGCATTTGCTTCAGAAAGCTTTGCTGTGCTTGCCTAGTGACGTCACAGCACAGTGATAATGTGGGAGCCTAGATGCCTGTGTGAAATTCAGATGAAGTCTGCTCAGGATCCCAACAAAGCCATGGCCCATGCTTTGTGACATTCCTGCTCTTCCTCCCTACCCAGCAATAGGCTCCAATGGGATATTTTCTCATTCCTAATTGCGGAAAAGTCTAAGATAATAATAAAGTTGCCTTTTACTCAGAAAAAAGAAGACATCAATAAGGAAGAGGCATTGCCCAGCATAGTCTTTAGAGGACCTGTGTTATGACCTGGAATGCTGTTGATGTGGGAGGTGGGCATTAAGGCTCTGGGATTAAACTTTACGTGACATTACAATTACCTTTGTTACATTATAGCTAAGTAAAATGATAAAGTAATATTCTGGACCGTAGAATTACAGAGCGCATAAGACAATAATTGTTTTAATGCTTCCCATTGTTAAAAATGCCTGGTTCATAGTAAACTTAAAAATAGCATAAAAGCCATTTTTCCTGATATGCCTCTTTACCATGAAATGGTTTTATTTTTTAAATATGGAGAAGCATTTAAAAATTATATCTCTGATCTCTGGCCCGAAATTCTACCACCTCAGTATAAAACTGGATGAACCCTACAATCCAGAGTAACTATGGGAGCACGTAAGAGACATTTACGTTGACGTAGTTATGGCACCACCTAGTGAAAACCTATGGGAAGTTCATATTGCAATTCAGAGTAAGTTGTTCTTACATCGGAGCAAGGACTCTGTGTAGGTTGTGCTCTGAATTGTGCCTATAATCAAAACAGTTAGTACTTAAACTTTTAGCACTTTTTGGGTGTGAAAAGTGTTTCACATGTGTTATGTCAATGTTTGTCTTACCACATGTCTGCAAGGTACAATATTATTATTCCCATAGTGAGAATTCATGACAGTGGTAAGATTCAAGCCAGGGAAGTCCTTCACTGTTCAGTCTCTTAGCCACTATGCTATACCAACTCTGATGTGACAGGGTAGCCATGTTTTATGTTCATGTGTCTGCTTCATTCAAGAGTAATGCTGGTGATTTCTAATTTAAACATTAAATGGAGCAACCAGGTAGATGTACCCTTCCTTCTCTATACTCTGTCACTTCAGGCATTTTTCTCCCATTCTGGCTTACTTCTGGTATCAGGCTGGGAGAAAAATGCCTGGAATAAGATAGGGAAGAGGGGAGGGTTCATGTGATGTGATATTAAAAATTTCACACGTGACTATGGCAGGCACAAGGACAACAACCTGGCTGCTTCCATCATGGCCATCAGTTTATCTCCACATTCTACATGATCTGTGCATTGGCTCTTAATCATCCTGTCTACATAATGATCTCTTTTAGTGACATCTCCCCACCAACACAAAAATCATACACTTCCCCTGTCAACAACTCTTACCCAGCCTGCACACCAGTGAGTTCTGACCTCCGTCGGTAATCTGAGAACTTGGCTTTCATTGTCTCTTAATTTTGCACTTTAGCAAAAAGGATGAGAGTGAAAAGATGGAGAGAGATGTGCCTTGGCAAGCAGTTTCAGTGTTCCCTCACATCACATCTTATCCTTGTTGCTTTCATTTCAAAATGACATGAGCTCATGGAGAGAGCCTGGCAGGGCTGATGGTGGCATGCGGTATGTCCTAACTGAAAAAGGGCTTGCTTTGCTCAGCACTGTGGCTAGAGAAGCAAGCACTAGAAATTGTGAAGGTTATCTGAAAAGGGCAGGAGGGAAGCTTCTAGGCCTTGTTATGCCCCTCTGCCACCACTCCAACTGGTATTCCCATATTCAGGGCATGTATGCAAAAAAGCCCAAATAGCAGAGCCACATTTCATCCTTCCAGTATGTTCAGGTTGATCCTTGAGCACGGCTCTCCTTATGACCTCTAAAGGGACAGAGAGAAGCCCCAACATTGTGTATGGCAGCTTCCTTTTCCAGGCTGCCCTCCTGTCCCAGCTTGCTGTCATCGCTGCTGAGATGGCGGATGATTGATCTGAGAAATGAAGTTGGATTGCTGTCCCAAATCTACACTCGGTTCTCCTTGTGTCTGTCTGATCGATTTCACTCTGTACGACACAGCTTGTCGCTATGAATTTTCATGCTAGTCAGGAGCCGCCAGCGCAAACTAGAACAAGTAGAAGATGTTCCCCTCACCCTGCTCCTCTTTTTTGTTACTTTGATTTATGGACTAATATTGTTATTATTGTCATCATTATTACCGTGTTCCTGTCTTTTGACGCTGATTAAAGTTGGAGAGGGGCTGGCACTATTTTTGCCTAGCACAGAGCATCCAGCTGCAGTGGGCACCAGCCCTTGGCCTTCTTGTTGGAGTCGTCTAGGTCCTGGTTTGCGGTGACATCCCCTACCACTGTTGCACTAGGTGTCACCTGTTTAACAGCTCCTCTCAGCAGAACGCAAGTGGCCGCAGGTGCCGCGTGAATGTTGATCGGGTCTGACAGTCCTAGACGCCAGCTGCCTGCACAAGGCCTGCCCAATCGCCACTTTTCTGCTGATAGAACTCTGCCGTTGGCATGACCGATACAGAAGCAATAAACTAGGTGACCGTAAAGCCAAGACAAGTCCTACTAAGTGGCATTCTGAGCCCTATGGCTTTGAAATAATTGGGAGCGAAAGAACAAAAAAAAATGAGAAAAAGGAAGCCTATTTTTCTTACACTGATGCCCTGCGGACTATACATCTGACTTGCTGCGAGCCCGTCACTGTATCCTCCTGTCTGGCTGATAACATGGCGAAGGGTATCCACCTAAACAAACCAACGACAACAAAGAGAGAATTAGCAACATGCAGACTAAAAGGCTAAATATTTCTTTGTTTTTCATTTAAACATAAATACATGATGAAAGTCAAGATTTCTCAGTGTTTATTCCCAAGAGCAAAAAGAGATGCTTCTTCCATCCATTATCCTATCCATAATCACTGATATTAGCATTCCATACTGGATTCATAGCATTACAGAGGATGGTGGGGCAAAAAATAAACATGGGCAGGAAATTTGGATGTTATTGGTCGTGTTAGCAGTTATATATGGGGTAAAGAAATCTATCTCTAACCTAGACCTGTTGCTAGCCACCCATCAGTCATTCAGCTCAATGGCACTAGCAACTCAAGAGAGCTCACTCGATGTACATGTGCAGATAGAAGACTATCAGCATCTCACATCTCAAGGCCATTCATCCTTCTTCACCATTCTTGGCTGCTTGCCACACACTCTTCACATTTGGGGCAGCATTGCAACCTGGCTTGACTTTCAAGGCACACTGACTTGTCTGGGTGGCTGCTGACATTTTCTAGAATGCCAATGGGACAGGAGAGGGGTGAGAGGAGACTTCAGAAAAGGATGCAAATATGTAAGAATGGAAGCACTTGTTTTTGTAATACTGCATAAAAAATTGAAGAACTTTATACTCCTGACACCATTTCCCACATCCTTCCCTGTCAGAGTGGCTTCTAGGATAGAGTGGTTGCTGAGATCTGGTTTGACAGTGAAATGGAGGAGAGGCACTTCTGTAGTTCAACACCGTTCTTTCAGCATTAGGCTAAAACTGAAGATGAAAACATGGAAGTCTTGAAAAATAAACTCTGAAGTACAAATATCTGGTCCCTTCTTCCAGAAAATCCATGAAGCAAGCTGTACTTTGCATGGCACACTTTCCGTTCAAAATCTTAAATCTCTTTTCCTCCTATTATAACTATCAAGCCAGAGCCAAATGCATTCACAAAGCATGGGCAAGATCCCCGAAGGCTTTTGGTTGGTTTGTTTTGCTTATTTTGCTTTTGAAGTCTGGATTTTTTTTGGGTCTTTTTGTTTTCATTTTTGACTGGAATGTTGCTTACAGAGTTTCGATTCCTCTCTGGGACAGGAATGGGGGAAAGCCAATAGGATCAGAGGCTCTTCGTTCTGACATTGATGCATTCACTGGCAGTACATCCGATGGATCCCTACCTGTGACTGCACGTTGGCTCCAACCTGGGCCCCTTGGTAAGAATCCCCATTGAGTGACTGCACGCTCATGAACAAATCTCCAGAGTTTGACATGTTAAAAGAACTGGAAGAACCTGGAAAGGAAAGAGTGAGGCACCTGAATCACAGAAAGGAAGAGGATCAACCACACGCCTGTCAGCCAAGAAGAAGGAATGACATGCAAAGCCACCCCAAACAGGAAACCAAACAGTCAGGTTAGTAGCACGGAGGATAGAGCAAGCAAAACTAAAATAAAAACAGAGTGAGGATGCACTGCAAGGGCTGTAAAGATTGCATCTCAAAAAAAGTTTGACCTCTAAAAACTTGGCAGTCAAAAGTAATCCTTGGGACTCTGTGATTTCTGACATGTGGGGCTGTCACAGGAACATTCCACATTTCATTTGGACACATTATTCCTCTTTTTAGCAATAGGATGTTACTTCATTGCTATGTAAAGCATTGAAGTCCCTTTGATATTTTCCGCTGCGATGGTTACAAGGGATAGTTTTAATATATGGGTGAACAGCAAATATATGTGAGCATGCCATGCTCAGAAGCTGCAAGTTTAAAAAAAAGGATGCAGATGACAGTCCCACAATGAAACTATCATGACCAGCCTGGTAGGGTAGCAAAACCTGGCAGAGACAAAGGCCAAAGGTTCAGCCTCTGGCATCCCACTCATTCAGAGAGGCAAATAAGGTGTCATCTGTTAGGCAGAGGAGAAAATGGATCACAATAATGTGCTTAACTGATTATCTTTCTATGCTAACAGGAAGGCTCAGTCATCAAATGGGGCTGAAAATGTCATTCCAGACATAAGTTCAACTTCCTCCATACCTTCTCCGACATGGAAAACAATGGCAAACCTAACTGGAATGCATGGGATAGTTGGAAGGGATTATTTCAAAATTCTCGTGCATGTTAAGTGTGAAAAAGCTCAACGTGCAATGTTAAGTTCTAAGCATGACATTAGGCTTGAAGGGAGAGACTTCAGGGGCCCAGGTCAGCGCCACTACACTAGGACAATGCCACACTGCTCAGTGAGTCCCCGTGGAAGATACGCAACCCGTGTTCAGTGGTGGGATTCAAATAAACAACAGGTTCGATGTCCTAATAACCTAACTTAACAACAGGTTCTATGTCCCATTAATAACCGGTTCTCAGAACCAGGCACTCATTAGCAAAGGGTGCTTTAGAACCTGTGCGAACCCCCTGAAGCCCACCACTGCCTGTGTTCCTTGTGGAACCGCCCAACAAATGTTATCCAGGCAGAAGTGCTAGGAATCTTCACCTGCATTCTGGCTTTGCAAACACATTTGGTCAAACCCTCATTCTTAAAGCAAAGTGGGAAAAGAATAGAAATAGGGTGGGAGGTTCCCTGAAAATTTATCCACTGCCTAATCTCGCTTCTCCCCTCACAAAAAACTTTCCATAAGAGATTTTAGAAACTGATAACCATCAACACAAAGAACAAGATATTCTTTGGTGCCTCTCCTATAGCTAATTTAAAGATCCCCACTGATTTCAACAGCCTTTGATTGGAAAGCAAATCCAGAGGAAGTAGGTTTGGCAACATTCATGGATCACAGAGAAAAATCACACTTGTACAACAGATAATTCAAAGAGTCAAGTGAAAATGATCCCCTTTGCTTTTTAATACCTCCCATTCCTGCGTTGCACTTCACAGAGCTTCTGATTTTTTATATTGCATCCCACAAAAAGGCTGTGTTTATATCAATATTTGGCTTACAAGGCACCAGTCTTCGGAGCATACAGAGACCCTACCAACCTTAATTACTCAAGTCTCACAAGAATGTCACCAGGGCAAAGGAAGTATGGTTTTCTCCCCTTAACAGATGGTCTCAACAAATGAGTTTGATATTCAAGGTCATGTAACAATACAACAATATCATCAAGAAGATACCCTAGGAAACCTGCACACTTTCTTTCCTTCTCCTGGTTGCCCACTTTTGAACTTGTTTTGCTTTATTTTTCATGTGATTCAATAGAAGAGTTATTTTACTTAAGCCTCTTTTCGAAACATCCCCCCAAATAAATGGAAACTGCAAGAACTTAACAAATTGCACATTGTGAGTAAACTTGAAAGACTGAAGAGGGAAAAAAAGATAGATGTCCACTTGAAATAACACCATTAAATGCATGAGAAAGATAGCATTTGTAGGCTATAATTTGCTGCTGAATAGCACAGTTTCTCTCCAAGGTGTTCTTATAAGGAAATGAATGGGAACTGCAAAAGATCACTGTTGTAGTTGTAGAGTTTCCCATTCATTTCCATGGGGCTTATACAGGAGAATGTTCTGGTGGATTGTGCTCAGAGTCTCCTTAAATGTATGTGTGTTGCTAACTAGTATGTCTTGCTGCTGCCGTTGCTGTTGTATATGCAAAGATAAATATGCGCATACCAATAGTGTTCACATTATATGGATGCATTTGTGTCAGCAGTAACTGCTGAGGTGGTCTTTAGTGCCATCTGTAATGTTGCTTTCACATTCTGGATTAATGCAAAATCTTGAGATGCAGGGGGCGGGGGGAATGAAAAAAGGCCCAGGATTTTGGCTAAGGGTGCAAATGGTGGTAAAATAAAACAATATATAAAATATGGAAAACAAACCAATATATAAAATCATCCACCATGCCCTTTTCATGGTATCACAAAACTTGTTGCCTGAGTTAGCCACTTCACCCTCATAATGGTAGGGTCAGTCTTGAGCAGAGCTTGATTCAACTGGAACCTAGAAATTTCACAATTCAACCTGAATGTTATTTTTAAGTCTTTCAACATTCCATATACGTTGATCAGGACCGTCTGATCAATTTCTGTAGAAATTCTAAGGTAGGGCTCACATTTTTCAGACTCCAAAGCCCTTTACTATCCCAGAGTTTTGGAAAGTGCTGGTACCAGTGATGTAACTAAGGGGGCCAGGGAGACTGACTGTCCAAATACCACTGTTGGGGGTATCAGAGTGTGCCTTCTGGCAACCGTCCAACGCCCAGTGAGGCTGTGTATGATCTGCCTAAGCTTCAGAAGGCCTGCTGGTAAGGCCTTCCCTAAAAAGGCACGTTTAGTTTTATTGAAAATCACCAGTGCTTTTCTAAAACTTCTGAAATATAAAATAAGACATACATTCTTCCCCCAAATCTTAAGTCATAAGATATGCGGCAGGTGGAGAGGGGAGAAGGGATCCATAAAAGTGATAATGGACTATATATAAGAAAAGAATGTAGAAAATCTATGCATGAAAATGGCAGAATTAGGAGACTCTTTCGGAATCACTGAGAATATTTATGGTACTTTTAAAAAATAATGTTTCAAATCCTTGGCAGGTCAAATGTCCAGGAACCATTTGGAGAAACATTTGTTTCGCTCCCGCAATAAGGTCTTTGCTCTACCCACCTCACGTTCATCCCCATCAGACCCAATTTAATTCCTTAACATATTTGTTTCCAAATTATATATAACTGAACTTAATAATTACACTGTGAGTTCCTCAATATAACTATAGCTTTATCACTATCATGATGTGAGGATTTGAAATCCAAGTCTCTCTGGTCCAACAGCAATACTCTAACCAGCGTACTGTACAATTATCAACATTTCCATTCTGGTTTTTTTGTTTGTTTTGTATTTTGGATGGGAGGAATAAAATTTCCATCAGGACTACAATGTTTCAGTGGTTAAAGATGCTGCGCTGAAGACTTACTTCTGAACAGATTTGCATAGGATTACTCTTGAAGGACATGTATCTTTGTCATGATCAAATGGGTCTGACATAAACAAAAATTCCAGAAATGGATTTGCCAACTCTTATACCTGAATATTCTCCCTGTTCTCCTATCCGGAATTACTAGCAAAGGAAAGCAGCATTTTCATTGGCTCAGAATATTCTGTCGTGATGGCCACTGGCAACAAGAGCTTCATAAACAATTACCTAGATCGGGTACCCAAACCCTGGCCCAGGGCCCTTTTGTGGCCCTCAGGGACCTTGTGTCCAGCTGGTGGTGAGCCCTCAGTCCCCAATGAGCCTCTGGCTCACCAGAAACTTGCTGGAGCTCATGTTGGCCTGTGGGCTGAGTTTTCTCTCTGCTGCTTGCTGCTTCACACTTTCCTGATCATCCCATGTGCATCATTGCCCCAGTTAAATTCATTCATTCATATGAGTTTCATCTCTAATAACAGCTGCAATTCTAAAGTGCACTTCGACTAGCTTTTTTATCACTGGGCTGGCCCAATTCCAAGATGGGCCAGCCCAGTTACATCAGAAAGGCTTGGATCAACATAAGCTTGCCCAAGACAGAGGGACTTGGGCCAGCCTAGCTGTGCCAGCCTAGGAAGTTCAGGAGAGGCACGTTGAGGGCATTTTCAGCATGGCTTAGAACAGTGCAGTAATGCTGTTTCCAGAGCCAGTTTCCAGGGTAGGAATGCCCCCCCCCCCCCACAGCTCCTCAAAGTTATACCACCTCAGGAGCTGGAATAAATCTGAGTAGACCCATTGGGGTCCAAGATAAGTCAGAATAAAAATGGAAGTATTGGCAAAAATTCTGAGTCTTTGTCCAGACTATTTGCAACCCCTGCCTCTCAACCTCAGGATATGACACAATTACGACAGCCCATCAACCTTAGGATGCAGCCGACCATTCCAACAATCCCCTCGCATCCACCCTCCACCACACTCATGCTGCAGTTGTGACAGGTTGCCAGAGTCTCTTGGGCTTCCTTATAAGGCAGGCACCACAGCTCTTTCTTGTTCAGTGTGGTCTGAGGCAGTTCTCCTCAGGAGCAAGCCCTCCCCAGGTACCACTATGGTGCCTACTGAGCATGTGGTGCCTGGAGAAGCAAACTTGTGCTGCTCCCTGCTCAGGAACAGCTAGAGCAGCACAGGGTTCCTGACTCTCTGGATTCAGCACAACTTTCTGCTCTGGAGACAGCCTACTTGGGGCAGCCCAGCTGGGCCATTCTCACTGCCCAATTATGGATTGTGCCCATAATCATTTATTTAAATTTATTCAGATTTTAAATGTAAATTCATTCTTTTTTTCTCTGATGAAGTGTCAGAGAATTGATGTGACCCTAATGATCTAGAACAGTGGATGGTCAAGATTGCAAGAAGCCTGCCACCATGTTCACCAACAGTATACTACTGACTCCCAGAGATTGGTCGGTAAATTTTTCGGAGAAGTCTGTGCAGGTATCAGGATCTTATGTGAGGCAGATTTCACCAAAGATAATATTTTAAGTTCATGAAGAGTGTATACCACCATCCACCAACCTGAAAAGCACAGCGCATATTTATATCCCTATATATTCATGATTAAGGGCCAACGTTTATAGGCCAGATAATTTGACATCTGTATTTGTTATAAGCAATTATTAACACGTGTTTCCAGTCTGAACTAGATGGACCTGCTAAATGGGCAAGAGGCACTCTTTCAAGTGGGTGTTTCTCCTTTATTTAGCAGGGGGAGAGTAACTGGTCCTATACACTCCAGCAATGTTTACTCAAGTGGCTTCTGCTGGTGTTCTTTTTGCATTTTAGATTGTGAGCCTTTTGGGACAGGGACCCATTAGCTATTAATTAGCTATTAATTTTTTCATTTTCTTGTAAACTGCTTTGTGAACTTTTTAGTTGAAAAGTGGCATATAAATACTGTAGATAGATAGAGATAGACAGACCTCAGATATGACTCTGCAAGGCAATTTTTATATTCTTGTGAAATGTTTGATGCCTGGATCAGAGCTCTCAGGGTCTATTGGGAGGGATATCATTATCAGCCAGAAAAAACGGGGGGGGGGGAGGGAGAAACAAGAGGCAGGACCTACAACCAAATGTTGCATCTCGCCAGTCACTACCCAACTGGATAAAGTTGGCCAATCTGTCCCCCACTCCAATCATTCTACTGCTCTCCCTCCCTCTGACACAAACACCTTAAAATTCCCTGGCTTCTAGATGGAACTAAACATGCTCAGTTCACATCAAGGTTTTTCCAACTTTTTTGTTATAATATACAGCAGTTTATTAGGATGTAATTAGGATGTCCCCCAAGTATAAAGGCACCACTTCCTTGTGGGCAGCTCTGTTTTGCATACAAAGTGATAATCAGAATTCACTGTTAGCATATATGATGAGCACAGCAAAACAATTCCCGTGTCTGAATATTCCAGTGCCTGAATATTCTTGCAATTTCCATTAAAAGACATCACAGCAACAGAGTAATTTTGTGGAATGTGGCGTTCAATACTTAATTTTTTCCTCATGCTTTAGGATGTGGATTTGTATCAGAATGAGATCAAATAGAAAGGAAATGTTCTGGTGACTTTAAAAAAAACCCAATATGGAAACATTTACAGCCATGTTGTATTTGCTATACCTTCTTTTTAGTACATTCCATCCTCCGCTGCCTAGATTATGGAGACTACGCTAAGCTCTTTATGAAACAGCAACAACAATACAGTAATTTAAAAAGGAAACCATTCCTTTTTTTGTGTGAGGAAAAAAGAGGTCATCATTTCATGAAATTTATACAACTTCAGTTAGAGGCAGAACAAGTTAACACCTTATTCAAGTGACCCAGATCAGCCCAATTCTTGCTAAAATTATGGAGAAATTAACAATTTTGTTGTTTTCAGGTTTGTAAAGAGAATGCTGATTAAAGTGCACCTGGACTAGGTGAAAGCAGCGGTTTGCCAAGAGTGATTGATTTACACTGCAGGGGAGAAGGAGAAGATCAGAGGAAATACAGAGCAGCAGGAAGAGATTTTGAGATGGTGTCAGGGGTGGAGAGACGAACTGGCAGTTTTTGGAAAAGTGGAGGGAGAATCTGAAATGTGCAGTCGAAAAGAACAAGAAAATAGTGCTTCAAAAGTGGGGGAAAGGAAGGGACTTTTGCTAGAACAACAGGACTTGACTCACATGAGCCCCACCTGGCAGGAAAGCAAGAGGGGGCACAGAGAGATCAGTAAGCCAGAAGGCTAATAGCCTCAATTCATCCTATTAAATGCCATGACTCACAACAAGGCTGAGAGTATCACACAACATCCAAGGTAATTAGTGGCAGCTTTTCATTCTGAGCTAAGAATAAGGGACCACAACATCTGAATGCTCCGTACTTGAATGATTCTGAAGACCTCAGCATTATCAGCAAGGTGCTCAGCGTATAATCAATATGTAGGCTGGCGCTATGAAGTTAAAAATATGGATATTTTTGTACTGTTTTGTTAAATGAAAACAAAATGATTGTCAGCTATATTTCCTACATTCTAATACATATATCTGCTCTAACGAAACTTACTCTTACTTTCTTTCACTTTCACACATTACACAGCAAGAAACCAAAGTTTTCTGGCAATGCCAGTGCTCAATCTCTCAACTCTCACAGGGTGGATACATATAATACATGTGTGTGCAGAAATGTGTTCTTCATGCTCATGCAATGTTTTAAAGTTGTACCCTTTACAAAGCTTACATGCCCACTAAAAAATAGAAAGTGTGGAGTGGCCCAAATTGTTTCAACCATTCTAGGTCTAGATATTATCTAGATAAAGTGAAATTTTATCTAGATACTAGATAAGGAACTAGAGAAAGTGAAATTATTATAATTATAGAATCAGGCTTCTATAATATGGGTATTTTGTGATATCTGTGTTTAAAAGTCTACACAAAATATGTTGGGAAGATTTAGCATGCACATGGTTCCTTTTAAGTGCAGAAGAGTTAGCCCAGATCCTTGATGGCTGCTGTTCATAGGTCGGGGTGCACAGTTAATAAAAGGTCAATTCTAAACTCAAGCTGCAACTTCTAAACTTCTGGCTTTGAGCCAGAAAGCGGGTGATAACGCAAACACATTATCTCTATTTCCAAAAGTAATGAGTACCAGATTATAGTTTGTGATGTGTTGTCTGCATAATGTTACTGGTGAGATTTGATTTCTAAGACTTTTCAACTCTGCCTCAAGTGTCAGGCTGCTGGGGTAAATGCCAGCAATGCTGGACATCCCTTCAACTTTGTCTGCTCGTCTTGTACTTCCAGCTACCATGTCAACTTACCTCATGTTCAAGGTCTATACCCCTCTCACTGAAAGAAGGGATTCCTCCTGTGGAACAGTTGCTTGTTCTGCAATGGCAGAACCAAGGCTATCAAACAAATGTCAGGCAGAAAAGATAGGGGTGTCAGGAGAGCAAGCAGGCAAAGGCTGTAGCTAAGCTCAGGAAGGAGAAATGGAAAAGAGGTGAACAAATGGAGGAAGGCAACATGAGAAAATGAGCAGGGAACAGAAGAATAAGAAAGAGAGCTGCTCACCTACCGCAGAATCTAGCGAGGCACCAACCTGCCATGACAAAGGAGAAAGACCCAGCAGACTGGCTAACTAGTTCTTGAAGCTCCACTGCCTAACACAATGTTCTTTAATTGAACCCCTACCTGAATGAGGCTTAAAGTTGTAGGACCCTGGACCAGTCACAGGGTTGAGACACCAATCCTAGGTGAAGTAATATTTATATTTACCACCTGCAATAGCAGGTTGCAGAAGGCCTTTGCATTTTAAGGACTTTAGTGCTGCATAGGTTCTTCCTGATGTTTAGGCTGCTCTGTTTATAGAA
Organism: Cryptoblepharus egeriae; assembly: GCA_030015325.1. NCBI lineage: Eukaryota > Metazoa > Chordata > Lepidosauria > Squamata > Scincidae > Cryptoblepharus > Cryptoblepharus egeriae. The sequence continues at coordinate 91,547,837 of JAREYC010000003.1, read as the reverse complement.
TGGTTAAATAACTAAGGCTGCAATCCTAACTCCCAGTTAGGCTGGTTTAAGTCCCAACACATGTCCTGTGCTGGCATGCTGCAAAACAACTGCATCACTCTTGTGAAGGTTAGTTCAATGCAGACATGAATCAGCCACCCCCACCACCACCATGGGAACAACGAGTAGGTGAGATATGTCTTACTAAGATGTCTCCTTTGATATTATGGTATCCTAAGATACTTTGGGCAACAGCCCAAGGTCAAACACCTATTGATTTCCACATTTGAAATAGGTGCCTTATACAAATTTCCTTGAAGTTAGGATCCTTTCCTATAATTTTTTTGGCAGGGGTCTTCAGACCATTGGTGTAGAGATGGATGCAGGCACTTGCACACTAGAGGAGGTGCTCCTTTATTTGGACACATAGGATCTCTGTATTTCGCTCTATTTGTTTGGGGGGATTTTGCTCATGCAGACCTAATAAATCCAGTTTTTGTCTTCCTCCACCCACTTGGTTTGCTCTACTATTTCCACATCCATAAAGAAAAAAAAAACTTTTGCTTTCTTGCAATATACAGCCCAGATGGGGCTTTGATTTTGAATCAACAAAACATACAGACTGTACTGGGAGCCTCCTGCCGCCATCTGTTCTGAAAATGTCCTTCCCTCAGCCCCAAGAAATAGAGCTCCCCTCTTGAACAAACAGTGTGGGGTGTGTGACACAACAGGCCTCCTCATTTTATTTTCAAATGTGAATTAGGGAGCAGATTACAGATCATTGGGTTCTGTTTTTCATTGGACTCAGCAAACTGAACTGTGGACTAAAATATATACTAAAGTGATTCAAAACGATGCTTTGCCATGGACACAGAGTCCCATAGGGAAAGTGGAGGCATTATACAAATGCATTATATTCAACTATTCCCATATCATTACCAAACCTGAAAAAGACATCTGTCCTATAACCGAAAGGTATTTGACATTTCTCCCTCTGAAAACAAAACAGCCACACAATGAGTATTTGATCATACACCAGTCATAAAATCTATTGTTTATTAAAAAATCATCTCAAATTTCCAAAGCCCAGGAAGTCAGAGCCCATCTTTCTATATGCAAGTTGTTTGAAAGAGGAAGAGAATATCATGTTGCAAATATGAAACACAGACCTCGGTGGAAATTCTTTAGCACTCAAGTATCAAAACTGGGATTAGATCTATCTTACTCCTTAAAAACTGACATGACATACATAGATCCCACTGAGGTAAGTCAAAGGAGCAAACCATGCTTGACTTTCTGTAAAGCAAAAAGGCCTGTGACAATTCTGACATCAAAGAAAAATGATGAGACAAAACAAGACATATTTGAAAGGGAGCCACAGATTAACGGAGTAAATAAGTAGTAATCCAGGAACAAGATCTGCACAAAGCAGAGCCAAAATAGCATGACTGAAGGACCTCCTGAGCACAATCCATGGGAAGTTCTCCTGCTAAGGCTCCCCTGAAATAAATGTGCTCATGCGCATCTCTCATTTATTTTAATGTGACTTGCACAGGATAATTTCCTGGTAGATTGAGCCTCCTGAATGTGTTGGGTTTTATTTATCAGAGTCACCCAGTGATAAAACATCTCTATGAGACAAATGAAATGTTCATGGACGATCTTTGTCCTGAGAGATTCAGCGACTCAGACAAAATGCTACTCATGAAAAAAAATCACTGGTGTAAAATCACACAGTAGACCACATTGCCTTTAGAAACAGAAAAAACAGACAGGAACAAAATATCCTAAATGAATACATTGCCCCAAAAGTGAACAAACCAAAATGGAAACCAAATTAAAAGGAAAACAAAACTATCAACCAATAAGCATACACTGACACAAAAAGAAAATTAAAACCCCACAAAAAAGAACAATAACAACCCAAAAGAAAAAAAAAACTAACCAGCTGAATTGGGAGTTGAGGGCGAGTTAGCTTGGCTTCCATGGGCTGACACATTTGTAGCAGTGACAGCCGTTTTGGCAGCATAAATATTGGCTTCCTCTTGAAATTTACCTATGTTCTTCTTGTACCGGATTCGCTTATTTCCAAACCAGTTTGATACCTAGAATAAGTTTGAAAAAGACAGAAAAAGGTTAATAAGGAGTCAAAGATCTGAAAGGAATGGGAAACCAAAGGGAAGGGAGAAGAGAACGGAAGCTAAACGGAATTAAAGCATTCAAATTAATCGTTTAAAATAAATTCCTCACTGAAATTACAAAGGAAATCCATACAACAATCAGATTTTATGCTTACATATAATATACTTAAATTACAGCACACAGTTCTGGTTCTGGGGTTTAAGCTTTTGAGTAACATGCATGTTTTCAAACATTTCCTCCTAATGATAAGAATTGGTACATTCTTTTTCTTTTTAAAAGAAAGTCGAAGTTTTTTATTTGATTTATTGAATCAAATATTTTATTTTTGATTTATTGAATCAAATATTTTATTTGATTTATTGAATCAAACTGAAAGGCAGAAGGGAAACACAAAGATTTTCTTCCACAAATTAAACTGCCATAAACAGAAGGGAAGAACAAAGAACATATTCCACAACTTTAAAACCATTGTTAAATGTTGCATTCCAATGGAGGTCCTATAATGCAACCTTATAGGTAAATTTTGGGTGTAAATTTGCTTAGAACTAATTATAAAAAAAACTTGGATAAACATTATGGTTTAAATGGTCCTTAAGGTCAAGAAAATGGTCAGGCTACTGACTACCTATTTGAGACAAGTCAAAAGAAACATTTTCCCTCCATCCTAGAACAAAAGATGGCTACAGACGGACATCCCAAACTTATTTCTCCCTGCTTTACCGCTGGTATAAAAGTATTCCAGCAGTGCATGAAGTGCAATGCTGTCCAAGTGCTAGCAGGAAGGCCAGACCTTACCACATGTGTTAGGGGGATCGCTGACCACCCACTGGAGCAAGCAATATAGCAGAGGTCGCAGCACCGTGTGGGGAGAGGGTGGAATGGGAAAGTAACTATTTAGCATATGGCAAATACATGGACTTATAGGAAATCAAATGTTAATGTTCAGTCCACCCTGCCATTCATGAACAAAGTGATCTATATTGGAAAAAAAATGAGATACTGGGCTGGTGTAAGCTTTAGATGGACACTTGGACACAATGTGAAGACTATTTTGTTGAGGAGCACCACAGTCACACTAACCCTACAATCCAGAGTAACTACAGTAGCACGTAAGAGACATTACAAGCATCCGTAGTTATTGTACCAACTAGTGAAAACCTATGAGAAATTCATATTGCAATCCAGAGTAAATTGTTCTTACACCAGAGTAAGGACTCCCCGTAGTTACTCTTGATTGTGCCCTGAGTCATACAAGATCCCGTGAGTCGTGGCAGACACCGTGTTGGGTATGGATCCTATTCAGAGTGGACCAATGCTGGCAAGGTAGGCCAAAAACCTGGCACCTTTTGTGGGTTCATCTACATAACTGCCTATATTCAGCATTCAGCATCCCATTTAGCTTTCCATTATGTGTTGATGTTGAAGTTGATAGATAGCTATTGTAACTGGAGTAACTCGGTGGGGAAGAGAGAGGAACAGTGGCACGGAAGCTGTGGGCCTAGCAATGATGGTAAAACTCAAAATGCATTACAGGGGTGGGCAAGTACATGTTTGTAATTTACAAAGTGATAATAAGCAAGGAAGGTAAAGGGTATGATCAGTGGTGGGCTCCAGCAGGTTTGCACCTACTCTATAGAACCGGTTGTTAACGAGAGATATGACATATAAAGTTTAAAAATATCCATTTAAAAGTGGCTGCCAGATGGGCAGAGAACCAGTTGTTAATTTATTTGAAGCCCATCACTGGGTATGATGTGTTGGGTTAAGCAGTTAGGAGTCCCAACATTCCCATAACCTGGGAACACAAGATTAATGTAAAAGGAAATTCAGATTTGAATGTGAAAAGGACACTCTGACTTCGATGATAAGATCCACCATTTTGGTAGCTTCTTCTTTAATATAACTAAAGAAGAAGCAGCAGGTCCACTGGTTCTAGAATCCAGTACAACTAAAAATATGTATGTTGGGCTGAAGATTAGAATTACTCCCAACTTGTTACCATTGGTAGGATAGTTCATATGCACCATTCCCCAATCTCTCAGATCAGTAATCATCACATAGAAACACATATTGAAAAATGTAATTCTAAAATTGGGCTCCTAGCATCAGACATTGGCTATTTAACCATCTTCAAGAAAATACATCATGCTAATACATCAATACTAATTGATGTAATTCCAGATCTGACCAAATCTGATAAGATACTATAGCAAATACAAATGAATCTATGTATCAAAGACAGAAGGCTTTATAATAATCTGAATGTAAACCTCTGCATTCAATAAAACGTTTACTGTCCCTGCGTGAAATCTTCTTAAGAAATGTAGGACAGACAGAAACACTAAGTGGGAAAGAACATGAAACTATTTACAATTTGGTTGGATATACATACTAAAAGATCCCAGCCGTAATCCTATACATGCTTCCCTGGGCGTAGTTCCATTTGAACTCAATGGGACTTACTTCTGAGTAGGCATGCATAACATTGGGCTGTCAATATGCTGTTCCAAATATCTGCTATGAGTTTATCATAGTTCAAAAGTTTCACCAGTGTTCACAGAGAATAAGTGTGTATCAATCTGTGTGTGATGTATGAGGATGAAAATGATGCAAATAAGGATAAAGTTGTAAAAACTTTAAAATACAGGATTAACAACCCAATCCTAACAAACAAATTTACACCTTGGGGGTTGTTAGGTGTAAGGGGGTTGTAAGGTTACATTCCGGGTCAGGTCCCTTGCACTGACATTTGTTAGTACTGGGCTATTTGTGAAACGTAGGCATCTGTCTACTCAGAAGTAAGTCCTATTGTATTCAATAGTACTTTCTACCAGGAAAGTGTATTTTAGGATTGCAGACTTAGGGTGCAATCCTAACCATGTCCACTCTAAAGTAAGCCCCACTGTGTTCAATGGGTCTTACTCCCATGAAAGTGTCTTTAGGATTGCAGCCTTACTGAACCTGCTAACTACAAATCAAACCACCACTTTCTGTCTTACACATATCTGCTTAGCGTCAGCCTGTTACAGTAACTTTCTTATCAAAGAAGGCTTGATCAACTAGAACTGGAAGAGGATGGAAGCGGCTTGATTTCTACTGTGAATTTAAAGTCCATTCCATACAGCAGCAGCAAGGTATGGTCAGACAAATTGGGGAACTTCAACCAAAAGCATGTTGATGACCAACAGATGAGTTGGCACTTTTGCATCTCTGAGGGCACAATCCTAACCAATTTAGGCCAATATACCTCACTTATCTCCCATTCCCATGAGTGGTGGCCTAACTCCCCCATGAGTGGTGCAGAAGCATCTTATGGCACTTTTGCAACACCCCCAGTCCAGCACAGGACTTGTCCCAGGACTTGTACTGTCTAACCAGGAGTTAGGATTGCATTGTGAATCACCTAACAAACTTGGCACTGAATATGGCACACTTGACACTGTAATTGGAATCCATGGATGTTTTAGAATACTTGAGCACTAGAATCTTCAATAGCCTATATCATCAATATAGGAGTTCTATATTCTCATGGTGCCCTGGTCAAGTCAAATCAAGTATTATCACAGAAAGGGAATACTTCATCTTAAAATGCACTCACTATATATTGCAGAGGAAAATGGTTCACAGCTAGTTAGTAGCCTGTCAGGAAAGGTTGTCTATCATTACTGATCTTCTCACTGAAGAATTCTGAAAATGATACTGATTGCCCAACTGCAAAATTGTGCACTATGTACTAACTAGTAGTTGATAGGAGTCATACATTTTTCAGATGTTGTATTTCTGAAATTCATGCACCTATTCTCACCATTTGGTAACTTTCTCCAAGCTGACTCCATTGTGCTATTCCAGCTAAGGTTGACCAACCACCTGGATCCCTTACCTGTGAGACTGTGATGCCGCACTTCTTGGCTAGTTCCTCTTTGGCTTCCTCACTGGGGTAAGGGTTGCTGAGGTGGGAATAGAAATACTCATTGAGGATTTCTGTAGCCTGCTTGTTGAAATTTCTTCTCTTCCGCCTGGCAAATAAATAAATAAATAAATTTATAATTTAGTGTGCACACGGACTAGGCATGCATATATGATATCTTGGGTGAAAAAAAAATTGCATCTTGGAGAGGATTTTAATTATAAAAGTAGCGGGGAGAAAAGAGTAACCAAACTGGCAGCAGCCCTTGGTCTTTAAAAATGTGGGGGATTCAATCACACATCTCTTGCCAGTTTGAGGATTGCTTCTGCTGTTTTCAGTTGCAGGCTCTTTCTCCTTTGTGCCTTTCAGGGCAATGAAACTCTTAAGCTAAATATTGATTCTCTTGTTGTCTTTTAACAGCTTTCTCTTGCATGGCACCTTTCATCTGCCCATTCCAAGTGGCTTTTCTAATTCCAATCATTTGGGTTGTCAGGCAGACAGACAAGTTGGAAAAGCATGTGGCATAGGCTGTAAGTTGAAAAGTAAGCATCATAGAGAGGATAGCTAGTGTGCCATTCTGTAAAGGAGAAATTCACTTGCTCAGGAATAAGAGGGCTGACCTAGAACCTAAAAATTAAGTTTAGAAAAGAAACTCCCCAAATGTTCACTAGCTTACCTTTCCACGCCCATAAATATTATTTGTCAGTTGCACAGACACCCTGGCAGGGAATTAAAAAAAAAATTTTTTTTACAGTTTGCAAAATTTTCTTCCTAGCTACCAGGATGAGATTCTTAATTGGTACAGGCTACAAGTGGCTATTGAGATGCCTGAGCTAAAGCTCACCGTGCGTCAAGAAATCGGGAGCGCAGGATCATGACAGCTTCACACGTGCTCTGTTTGAGCTGCATCTGGATAGAGCTGAACTTGCGATGGATGATGCTGACCATCCGCTCTATCTCCTTGGGTGAGATGGGCCGGGTCCTGCTCTGCTCTCGTAGCAGGTTCATGACGTGAGTGGTGAACTCGTTACATGCCTGGGACAACAAGAGAAATCAAAAAGAAGAACCCTTAGGATCAGAGGTGTCACTGTGTACAAATTATTGCAGAACATGAAAATGTAAAACCTGCACTGTACTGCCACAGGGTTTGCTTTTTTGCCCTATAGTCTTAGATATCTACTGGAATTCCATGGATTGGCAGAATTTTAGAATTAAATTATTTTATATTCCATCTTTACAATGCTAAAACAAATCCCCAAGGCACCTTACAAAGCTCCAAAAGAAAGGATGAAGTATCATAACAGGGAAGAAGAAAAAGAACATCAAATGAAGCATTAAAAGAATTAATTTTAACATTAAGTAGTGAAACAAAAAACAAAAGCAAAGCAAGGCCTGTTACATAATGCTGAGTGGTTGGGGGAACAAGTAAGTCCAAAATCAGATGTACTTAGGAATGTGCATTCAAATGGAGATGCTAATTTGTCCACTGCTTTTGGTATGTTCAGTTAGTTGCTCATTCAGATATGCACTTAAAATTAAAATGTTGCCTTTTACACCATGATTACTGTTTAACTCTCATTGAACTTTTACAAGTTTCAGAATTCAGCCACTCTTTAGATGGCAAAAGAATTTGTTTTCCAGTGAAACGTTAATCAGACATGAGGCAGGTCCAGGACGTGTGTATGTGTGTTTCTGCTGCTTAATAAATACACACTGGACAGTAGGATGCAAGGAAGATAAAGCTTTGTATTGTGAATTCAATAGTTATCTCCCTGAGACTCTGAACAGTGCAAGATTTGCACATCAGATAAGGCAAGGTACAATTTCTGTGTTCAAAGGGGACTGGCTTTAGTCTATTAACTAGCAAAAATGTACCTGCGTTGCGGGAGTAAAATTCCTCCATACACCATCCCCCCCACGGAGTATAAACCCCCCATGCACACCAATCTCCCCCACACTTCAACTCCCCATGCACATCAACCCACCATGCTCATAAACCCCCATGTGCAACAACTTCCCATGCACAACATCCCCCATGTTAATCCATCCCCATGCGCATCATCCGGCCATGCGCATCCATCCCTCATGCTCATCTGTTCCCCATGCACATCACACCCCCATGAGCAACATTTCCCCATGCGCATCACACCCCAATGCACATGAACCCACATGCGCAACAGCTCTGCATGTGCATCAACCCCCCATGCGCAAGATCCCTCCATGCGCAACAATCCTCCATGCACAACGTCCCTCCATACGCATCATCCCCCATGCGCATCACATCCCCAATGTGCATCACTCCTTATGCGCAACATCCCCTCATGCGTATTCACCCCTCATGCGCATCAGTCCCCCATGGCTGATGCACTTCAACCCATCATGCTCACAAATCCCCATGTGCAACATCCCCCATGCGCAACATCTATGCATGTGCATTAACCCCCATGTACATCAATCCCCATGCGCAACATCCCCTCATGCGCATCCACCACCATGCACATCAGTCCCCCATGCGCATCACCTCCACATGCACAACAGTCCCCCATGCACAACATCCTCCCCAGTGCAACCCGTCCCTCCGAACAACATTCCCCCAGAGCACCAGGCACTGAGCACCAAATTGGATGGATGTTGGATAGTTTTCCATGTTAAGCGTAGGACAAAAATACGTTGCACTCCTTTTCAGCCCCTTAAGGGTTAAGTTTCTCCACATCCGTTCTTGGTGGGTGTTGATGTGACAGAAGGAACACTCTCTCCAAATTTCACACTTGTAGGTGCAGGGGTTGGGGCAGAGCATCCATCAGTCACTGAGTCTTCAATGCAAAGTATAGGGAAGAAAACACGTTGCACCCCATTTCACCTCCTTCCGGTTGGAATCTCTGAAAACTGGTTCTTAGTGACTCCTTCCATCACAGAAGGAACACCCTCCCCAAATTTCACGCTTCTAGGCCTGGCGGTTTTGGCAGGATGTTGATGAGTCAGTAATGATGACGATTAGTTTTATAAAACGCATTGTGCCCCTTTTCACCCCCTTCTGGTTGGAATTTCTGGTTCTTAGTGGATTCCTCCATCAAGGAAGGAACACCCTCATCAAATTTCACGCTAATAGGTCCGGCGGTTTTGTCTGGGTGTTGATGAGTCAGTGATGATGAAGATGCATTATATATATATAGACTAGTGAAATGTATCTGCCTTGTGGGAGTATAATTTCAAGAATATATGCAACACACATACCCCTGGCAACATATACCCCCGTGCACCATCCCTCCCCGTGCAACATCTCCCGATGCGTGCCATCCTCCCATGTGTACTCTCCTCCCAATGCATCAGGGTACCAAATTGGCTGAATGTTGATCAGCCAGTCTTCAATGTTAAGCAAAGGAGAAAAACACATTATACCGCTTTCCATCCCTTAAGGATTAAATTTATCAAAATTGTTCCTTGGTGGGTGCTCACATCACATAAGGAATTCCCTCCCCAAATTTCATGCTTCCAGGTCCAGGGATTGGGCAGGATGTTGATCAGTTATCGATTCTTCACCCACTTCCAGTTGGAATTTCCAAAAACCGGTTGTTAGTTTCACACTTCTTGGTCAAATGGTTTTGGCTGGGTGTTGATGAGTGAGTGAGTGACTTTTCAAATTTATATATTTAGACTCATGTCTTTCCTGAAGCAGGGTTTCAGAAGCGACAGTGAAAATTTGGGCTGTATAGAATATGGGCAGTGATTGATTCTTCTTCACCGGAAATCTTTAAGAAGAGGCTCAACAGGCACTTGCTGTAGGAAGATTTCCTGCTATAGACAGGATTAGATAACCCTTACAACTCTATGATTCTATGAAGGAACTCACTCTCATGAAAAAGATACCAATGTAAAAAATAAAACTAGCATGTCAAGTGGAAGTTAGGTTAAGACCTTTTTCTTTGGCATGAACATTCTATCTTGAGTTCTCCCTGCCTGCACTTATAGCGATACAGCCTAGAAATAGTTTTACTTCTCAGTGAGAATGAGGCTAAAGTGTATACTTGTCTGTACAGAATAGTGATTATTGGTCACTATTGGTCACTATACTATTGGTTGTAATAGTAATACCCAGACTGTGCACCAGGACTTATTAGCATATGATGTGAAACAGACTCAGAAAGGTTTCTGAGAATTCAAAATATGCATGCAAGTGGAGGCTGCCAGCCATGACTCTGCATGTCCAAAGCACCATGCAGTGAGGCATCCTCTGAAGTTGGGCAGCAGTTACCCACACTGTACAGGCAAACCTATTTAGCTTTTTTTTTTTAAAAAAGTGCATTGACCCTTTCTATCCTGTTTAGCTTTATTTTTAAAAAGTTGCATTGACTCCCTCTATCTATGTATTAAAAATGAGGACTTTGCTTCTGGCTATGCAAAATTCAGTTGAATAGGATAAGGCAAACATGTTTCCGTGATTGCTGAGAGTTGGAAGTGACATCATTAAGCAGAAAGTGACAGCATTAAGCAGATGCTAGCCAAAAATCAAACTGGAATGCCTAGACAACGACTACTCTGACAAAAATTGTTATGGCGATCCTAGACAACTTAATTAAATGTTGAGACATCACCTTGCTGACAAAGGTTCATATAGTTAGAGCTATGATTTTCCCAGTCGTAATGCATAATTGTGAGAGCAGGGCCAAAAGGAAGGTTGAGCGCTGAAGAATGCCTTTGAATTATGGTTTTGGAGAATCATAAGCTCTTGAGAGTCCCTTGGACTAAAAGGAGATCAAATCAGTCAGCCCGACTGATATCAACCCTTTGGGATAAACTTTGGGAGCTAGTGAAAGATGGGGCCCAGAGTGCTGTGGTCCATGGGGTCACAAAGAGTCAGACACGACTTTGCAACAACAAACAATAACAATCCAAAAATTGCTTCCTGGTGTTATGCTTATAAACCACAGGGCCATGGGGGTTTACCACCTTGAAAAGGGGTTGAAGTTGAGAAGTAGGTCAGAGAACATCAGCGACCTATGAAATAGAAAGTACCAAACTGCAAGCAAATGCAAATGAGAGGGACCGAAGTTTCTCACACTTTCCAGCAATTGAGAAGAACTCTAACACTCACCAATAAGGGCACAACTCCCGTTATTTCTTATTTGCTGATCAACAACATCAGTTCTTCCTTGTTTCCACTCCACCTCTGACTGGCTCCAAAGCCCCAAATCAGTTGCTATCCAAACTAGCAAAAACTTTGGCAGCCAATGACTTACAAGAGTGGATAAGTTATCTGTGTTTTTCATCTGACACAAATCACCTCGTTCTAAGTACAAGTCATGACACTAGCCTCCAGCAAGTTTTTTGCACGTCTGATAACAATGATAATAATTAAAGCCACAGAGATGTAAAGTGCATCAAGATCCCTGACATGAAAGGGCAAGCAGGTAATAGCTAAAATTAAGTGTGCTGAATGCATCATGCTGCCAGCAGCTCATACGCCCAGCTTCTGGGGGTCCAGTTCCTGACAACTGACCACACAACACTAATTTGAGAGAGTTTTGTAATGTGAATTTTTCTTCACTTGCTACATCATAGATAGTTGCATGAGTATTTCACTCAACTGGGCTGGGATAGGGCGTTGGAAACCACTGGAAAGTGGAGAAAGGAAAGAGTCCTGGATAAAACTGGCTTGTTGTACAAGTGAGCAATCCTAGCTAGACTAGTTCCCCAAACATTTCTAGGAGCATGAAACTACCATAGGAAGTTCACCGCATCTGTAATAACATCACTTTCTATTTTTGCTTCCTTCTGTCAATGACTGTGTACCTCATTGCAGGGCTAGTTCAACATGAGAGCCCCATGAAGACAATTTAGCAGTAGTGAAAACTATTATATGAAGATAACAAGAACCTTGGACTAGATGAGGCTGTCAGGCAAAGAACTGTCAAAGGGCCAAATGGCTGATTAATGTTCATCTTTTCCCTTTTAATTCTCTTTATTGTGAGAGAGTAGAAAGTAAATTGAGTGCTATGTAGCCTTTTGAGTAAGAGAGAAATCATCTCATCACTATTTCTAATTAGAGAGAACCAACCTAAAGACCTGAATTAAAATTCAAGATGGATCACTTCCAGAAATAGCTCCTTCCTCATTTATCGCATGTGGAATAACAAACCTGTCCTGTCTCCACTGCTCCAAAATCGAGGGTTCAGAAGGTCTGCAAAGTCCAAAGGTAAAGCCTTTGAAAATGGTTGCTCCAGTGGATAACTGAACCCGCAGATACCGAATCTATGGATACTGGGTTGCATGTATATTGCCTGAGTTCCTCAGATCATTCATGTATCTGTTGAGCATATTGGTTTTAACAGCTCCCCCCAAATGACTCATGGGTGTCTTTTCTGGGTCTTAACAGCATAAGAGCAACCATTTTCAACCTTTTTCAGCTCAGGGCACACTGAGAAGGCTCTAAAATTATAATTTAAAATTAAAATTAAAATTTCAAATTATATTATCAAGGCACTCCATCATTTGGTTGACAATTGACAAGCCACACTGTGCTGCCAACTGAGGGCTCACATCCCCTAATAGCCTGCTAACAAATGACCCTCTTCAGAATCCTGTGGCACACCTGTGGACCATTTGTGGTACACTAATGTGCCACAGCACACTGGTTGAAAATCAATATACTGAAGGGAAACGAACAGGAAGCAGCCCAATTCTGAGCTGCATCCGCCCAGAGGAGTAGCAACACCAAAATGGCTGCTACTGCATGCTGAGTAGCTGCCAGAATCTCCACAAGGGAAGGGGGCAAAAGCCCTCAATTCTATGCTGGCTATTTTGTCCCTACAGAATTGAGAGACCCAATATTGGGCTGGGAGGCCCAACATGGGGTTCTGGACTTAATGGGGGAGAGCTATGCTGTCCACTTCTGCCCTACTTTGTCCTCCCAAACTGTCTTCTCCTGCCCTGGAATACCTCCCCACATCCTGACTAACCTTTCCATAGCCTGGAACTCATCCTCTGCTCTTGGTGGCATGTGTCATGCCTCCACCCGGCGCTGAACGAATATCAGTGCTGACCTCACACTGCGTATCACAGGAGTACCTTATAACACATTTGTGACACTCAGGAAAGGCAAAGGGCCAGCGCAGTGAGCTCAGGATTTGACTCTTAATCTCTATGTAGCGGGAAGGCTTGCTACCTACATGTTCATTTCTTCAGTTCAGCAGAAACATGAAGCCAGAAGCACCTGCTCTGTCAATGCTACTATAATAAAACAAATGTACTTGAAATGGGTGTCCGATATACAGGGTGGCCCATAAGTCCCTACCCATCCATATATCTTACAGTATGTATCCAGTATATCTGTGTGCTGTCCCTCATTCTTGCTGCATCATATTATGCGACATCATCTTCTGTGAGACATTTTCCTTAACATAGCAGGGGTTATTGTTACAAATGCCGCGGTAACAGCTGCCTTCAACTCATCATTAGAATTAGAACATTTAGAATGCATAATAACAATGCATAATTAAATATAGCATAATAACATATGGATGGGTAGGGACTTAGGGGCCACCCTGTATAATAATGTGTTCCCCTGTAATCATGGTTTCCTTATCCACAGGGGAGGAGGCCTAGAATCAAATCCCCATAGATACTTTGTCCAACCTGTAATATTATCTATTTATGAGACAATAGGGATCTTCCAGCCTTGTGCTCCCTAACTTCTTAAGTGAAGACTAAACAGCAACAAGAGGACAAAACAGCAGTGGGGAATCTGAAGGGATTTCAGTATATAATCAATAATTAGCTGTAAAAGGTCAGATGGAGTTTTTTTCAGTTAGTATCCTACTGGTTGCCATTGCAGGAGGAAATTTTTCAGTCAAATCAATGCATATGCTTCCCCCTCCCCTTATGTTGTAGAGTAACAATAGGTTGACTTGAAGGGATATTTTTAGATTAGCCAACTGGTTTTATAGATGCTCTAATCTAATCTAATCTTTCAATGGTTTTTTGAGAATGAAAATGTTGAAGTTAGACTGAAGCTGATCTTTGGAGTAGAAAATCAAGACACTAATTCAGTACTTTGTGCAACAAGCCACATATGGAAGGGCTCTTGTGCAAGATACCTCTCTGCCTTTCTTCTTTATCATACCTCTCTCCTTTATCATGTAAATTTCCAGCAACCTTGTCGTTTAACCAAGAGTCCAACTGTTGGTTAATGAAATGAAACAAAATGAAAAAGGGAAGGTGGATGCATAAGTAGAAAGAAAAAAAAACCAAAAACAAACAGGCTCAGGAAAAGGCATGGTCATTTGCCACATCTAGGTGCAGATTGTAGCAAAAATACATGCAGCATATTGCATGCAAACCTTGCCCCCTAACACAGTGTCAGAGAGATGTTGTGGTCCTCCTGTCAAAATGTTTGGACACCTCAGGTATAAACCATGGATGAGGTGGTTTTTAAGCCTTGAGTCCAACACGTTATCCACAATAAGACTGCACAAAGGTTTGGCACTCCAACATCATAGCTAAGCATCTGCTGTGGTTTAGAAAACTGCTACGCATAAGACTGGTACCTGCTCATATTTTTCCAACTCAGTGTGGTAGATCTGTCGGATCTGAGAGAGTTTTGCCCGGTAGTCAGAATGTTCCACAGAATTGTCTGAGCCGGCACCTCCGGACGCTGCCGCTGCTGCCGCCGCTGCCGCTGAACCCCCTCCTTTCTCAGGTCCTGCTACTCCTTCCGCTAATAGCATATTATCCAGCCGCATTAACTGTGGATCTGTTGGTTCCTCTTCCTGAGCACCTCGAATACTCAACACTGTGAGAAGATAAAAATGAAACAGGCAGATGAAACCATGAAACAAAAGCAGTAACTTTCTTCTAGGCTGCAGTGATGTTTGTCTTGGAGTAGATGTTCACAAATTTCACAAATGACAATAGCAATATTTGGGTATCTATGGAATGCTAATAAATCATACCAAGGATCTCATTTTGGGTGCTGCCCGAGCCTGATCCTCATGAGCCAGCAGTACATTTATTCTGAAATAAACTTGCCCTGCTTCTGAACCAAAGTGTGCAAAGTTTCATGACCTTAACACCTTTCATTTCCATTAGAAAAACTCCTCACGGACACTCAGTGGCACAGTGGATTGTGGTGGAAATGGAAGGGAAACAGCACATTGATATTTTGTACTCCATCCAGTTTGCTGTGCTGAAATCTGGAAAATAACAATACTAATCCAACAATTCTAAAGCCCCCCAACTCCCTGCCTCAAACCCAAATAAGGCTTCAGGCATACCAGAGCAGGTGCCAGAAAATCCAGTCAATAAGAAGCATGGGGATGTGAAATCTGCACAACAATGGAGGCTGACCCAACCATTCTAAAATGATGTAAAGTAGAATGAGCACAATCTAATCAAAGAAGCACTTTTAGTTCCCCTCAGCTTTGACGGGAGAGCTAAACATACATTTAGCTTTAACCCACTAAAATCAATGGGGTCTTAGAGTACTTTACTTTTGCTGGATTGTGCCCCAAACATTGGCAGCAGTACAAGGGCAACATGCTCACTGGGCGGGTGTAGTTGTGCCGTATCATGAGGTGGGCTGTATCCTGGGATTGAGAATCAGGGGTTGGCTTAGGACTGAGAATTTTCTGCCATCACTTCTAATTTTACTCAGGCTTATCATAGAACCCACTCAGATTTATTCCTACTCCTTATGGAGGCCTAACTCTGAGAAGCTGTGAAGAGGCATGTCCGCCCTGGAAACAGGCATTGGATACAGTCTAACTACACTGTTCTAGGCATGCTGAACGTGCCCTCAACATGCCTCTCCTGAACTGCCTAGTGCTGGCACAACTAGGTCAGCCCAGGTCCACCTGTCTTTGGCCAGCCCAAGTTGACTTACACCAGCCCAAGCCTTTCTGGTGTAATTAGGCTGGTCTATCTTGGAATTGGGCCAGCCCAGTGATAGATAGGCTAGCCCAAGTACACTTCAGGATTGCAGCCTATGTGTTCTTTCCTCTTTTAAACCAAGACACAATAGCTTCTTGAACTGAACTATACATTTTCTGTAAGTATTAAGTATGATTTTGTCTAAGTTTACAAAAAATGTCTTTGGTGCTGGCACTCCAGCATTTGCTCTCCTTGGCTAATTTTTAAGAGCACTTGAGTGTAGCAGATCCAGCGGTGTAGCTAAGGGGGTTGCAGTGGGTGCAACTGCACCGGGATAAACCTTTAGGGGGGCTACAAGCTGAGCTTGACATAAGTGGCTAAAATTGTGAAAAACAGGGACTATATGAATGATAATTCCATCATGTTATATATAGTTGGAAAGGTAATTTTATGCAGAGTGCAATGAAACAAACTGCTTTGGAATATCTATATTCTATCAAAAGTTATGGCCAATTAATCAGAAAATGAAAACACTAAAGTCAATGGAAAAAGTAGATTTTCTTAACTCAGCACGTTCCCATGATATTGATAGCTCTGTGTGCCAATGACATATAATACTGATACTGCATGGAACTAATAAGGTGTTAATATGAATCAGCTCTCAGTACATATATCATATCAAATGCATATATCATAAAACAGTTACCCCATGCTAACTTGGTATACAGGCCCTTCTAAGTGGTGCTTCTCTTTTATTTATCAGAGAAAGAATATCCATTAATCTTTGCCCCAGCATAGTAGGGACACAATTTTCATTTTAGTACTTAATTAAATTTGGTTTCGTTGAGGCTGGGGGGTGGAACAACAAAATCTTCTTCAACTCCAGGTAGCAACTAGGTGCTTTAGCCATGCCACTAACAGAGCAAATGGTGGTGAACTGTGGAGGAGTAGGAGGCAGGTTTCCCCCCAATTTTCTTTTTAAAAATAACTTCTGGTTGTGACATCCCTTCTGGGGCAACATTTTGAGCTTTGCACTGGGCTACATGAGCATTAGCTATGCCACTGAACAAATCTAACCATTTTCTATCTTCTAAAATCTGGAACCTGCTTCTGTTCACTTTGCATTTACTGCTGCTCAGTGCTACAGAGGGTTGCGTTTACAGATGTGAACACTTCAAACAATATACATGTACTGTACTTGCAAATGCAGAACATTTACAAAGTCAAGAGGGCTATGCAGAACCAATACAATAAATACAAAGCCAGACTTTGACCTGGAGAAACAATTAGTCCATCATTTAGTCCATACTAAATATGTACTAAATGAGCTTTGTTTGCCAGTGAATGACTCACTCCCAAATTGAGAGTAACTACGGAAGCACGTAACGTGCACCCGTAGTTACTGCACCACTTAGTGAAAACCTATGGAAAATTCATACTGGAATCCAGAATACAATGTTCTTACACTGGAGCAAGGACTCCCCGTAGTTATTCTGGATTTTGCTCATAATAAGTATTTGATATCAAAGAGCACCTATAGTTGGTAAGGTATAATAAAAACTAAGCTAATGAATTAGGGCCCAATCCTATCCAATTTTCCAGTGTTGGTGCAGTTGTACCAGTGGAGTTTTTGCTGTATTCTGTGGTGGAGAAGTAGTCCATGGGGCTTTATCAAGGTATGGGAACATGTATTCTCTTTCCACACAGTATGTATTGTGACTATTCCAGAGTTGGAATGTTTGATAGGATTGGACCCTTTAACAGGGAAAGCATAGTATCCATAAATGCAATTTATTATTTTTAATTGTTCTTTTTATGGATTACTAACATTAACTAATGCAGAATTAAATACTGGATTTTAAAATTAAATTGTAATATGTCTATCAGCTGCAGTTCAATATGACACACTTTTTGTGATATGAAAGCTTATAGGCACCTAATCATATTTGCTCTGGACCTTTAGATACAGGCATCCCTCCCTCTTTATGATGGTTCATTTTCTGACAGTTCCAGTCTTTCAACATCAATGTAACTTCCCTGAGGTATGCTATCTCTTAAACTTTCATACACACACCCCGAAAAAACTTTGTTTAAAAGAAAACTGAGATCAAAGTTTGGTTTGATCTCAATTTAATGACGCCATCAAAATGGTTCTGTTTTCTTTGCTTGAACTGATGTAACTACATACACAAAATATCACCCAACGTTTTATACAAAATTCTATTCTAAACTTTCCATCTGTGCAATTTTTATTCCAAAAAGTTTTACAACTCAACCATTCATCTCAAACAGATGCTGTTTTGGCTTTCTTCCCTTATGTGGACTAAATAGATCAGTGTTATCACTTCCAAGTTATTTCATACTTTAATTCAGCCATTCGGCTACAGAAGGGTTTGATTTTCTACTATTGCCTATTTGGAAAGGGGGGAAAGGGAGCAGTGAATTTCCTAGAAAATTTCCAAACACAAATTTAAGCAAGACATTGGAGTTCTTGCCTCTGCATTTGTCTGGAGAAAAGGTTATTGATAACTGATCTGTATGTACAAGTCAGCAACAAAGGTGGACCAGCAGAATCCACACCAGACTTTAAAGGCCAAACTTCCTGATTTAAGTTTTTAAATCCCTAATGCCAGTGATAACAAAAAAGTTATCACCTTATTTCAACATAATATGTTCACATTTGTGAGATCAGTAAAAAATAACACCCTGTTTTTCCTAGTTTCATGTGAATATCTGAATAATGGAATTACTTTTGGCAAAAAGCATATTTATGTAAAAAAATGCGTTCCAGACTCAAAGGATTAAATACTGAAAATTGCTTGAAAATGATAATGGTCACAAATCCTTTCCAGTACTTGAGAGCTTTGTTGTGCATCTGAACTGGCACTTATAAAAGGTCAACAAGACAAAACTGTGACAGTGGAAATGTGATATGAAATTAAAATAATAATAAATAATGACAAGAAAGAAAGAGCAATAATATAGGTATGTCTATAACAGAAATTAGCCTTGCTAACAACATTTATACCCAGAGACAAAAGTCAGACAACCAACTAATCTGAACTGCTGAAATCCAGGGTCCTGGGTCATGCCTTATCTTGATTATGTATGTCAGACTTGTCCATGAGCTTAGCAGTTTGTAAAACCAGATTTCTGAGCCCTGCAGTGAACAATCAACCACATGATGGACAAGCAAGTACTGAATAGCATCAGGGTCATAGATAGGAAGATATTAGCAATGAGATCACAGAACTGTATTGAGAGACTGTGATTAAAAAAGGAACAGTCATGAAGCATGTTGTAGACTCCTGAAACGTACCCTCCCTTTTAAAAAAATTCATCCACATTAGTTTGAACACTGCCTCCACCAGCTTGCTTTCTTAGTAAGATTCAGTGGAGGTTAGGACCCCTTTTGGGGGTGACAACTTTGTGATGGGCATCACCATCTTAGAATTTGGCCCTGGACATCACCATCTTAGAATGGGGCACTCAGGCTCTTTTGCTGGGAGTAAGTCTCATTGAACAATATGGGACTTCCAAGTAGAGATGGAGGAGCTCTGGCATCACAGTGATGCCACTTCTGGCCATGACATCACTTCAAAGGATCCTGAGTAGACTGTCATTCTCAAAAGGGAGCCCCATGTTGAAATTCTCAAGAACCATTGGTTTATATTTCTACTTAGACAAACAACTGGATGGGCCATGAAAGCGGAGAAGGGATGTGCAGCAAATTTTAGAGAGACAACCCACTCCTTTCTGTTCCTCTTACCTTTCAGGCAGGCCATCCAGTCACTGCTGTCTCTTTCCCCTTACTTTCCCTCCACTGACCCAGTGAAACAATCAAGATGGGCCTGTCCTGTTGCAACAGGACAGGTAGCAAGCAAATGGGAAAATATGATGCTGAACTGCCCAAAAGTTAAGTGAAATGAGGAGTCACAAAAGTTTTGCTTTCTAGCCTGGCTGGCCTTCTTGTTTAATGGGCAAGAAGAAGACGATGGAGCCACATCATCCTGATCTTGCAGCTCTGCCACTGCACATGCTCAAGGAGACAGTGTTGGATACTGCCTTTAACCTTTTCTTGCTTGCTCTTCACAAAAGGCTACATGGATGGAGGATGAGAGATAGGAAGCAGGCAGACATGGGGTGCTAGATACTGTGGTCAGTTCCCTGGTTGAATGGTCCCACTCAACCTGCCACTTGAAAGAAGTCAACCTGATGGATGGGCTGGCTCTGTACCAGGGATCTGTAAACTTGTTCTGCTGGTACAACAGTTTCTTCTGCAGCAATGGAAAGCATTTTTTAATCTAACTAACTAATCCCAAGCAGTTTGGGATATGCCTAGGCAGTGGTATTCAAATTGGGAGTTGGGACTCCCTTGGGTGGTTGCAACTTTGGGTCAGGGGGTCATGAGAGGGTGGGATCCACCATCTAGAAACAATGAGAACACTGGCGCCAAGAAATCCAAATGCAGGCCAGTGATCCACCCCTCCTCCCTCCCTTTTCCGTTTGTCTTTCTACCACTTTTGGCACAATGGAATAATGTAGGCACTGCAATTTGAAGGGAATCTCCATTGCATGGCTAGTCAGGTACAGTAATAGAAACCAACCAACAAACAGGTTAACACATATGCACATTTGTTGCTGCAAGTCAACATTCTAGCCAGCTGAAGAAAAAGATGAATATTTACAAGCTCTCCGCCTCTCCTTTAATGTAGTCAGCCCCGTCACAGCAGCAGAGACATTTATGACTCCGTGATCCTTTTCCTAATGCAAACATCACTACGCATGTTCAGCCCCCTTTTGCGTTGACTGGGTCCACATCTGCCCAATACTTTCCCCACTCTGCTTGAAATGGATGAGGTCTATAAAAAGGAGACGGCTGACAGCTTCCAAAGATACAGAAACACCAGCCTTTGGGACTTCAGGGAGGAACAAAATACTATACTGGGAGTGACAGTCAGGAAAATAACAGGAATCTTACACACTCACATAGAGAAAATGCTATTATGCTATGCTATTAAGTACGCATTCAGATGGAACAGCATTATGATAATCTAGTTTGATTTTGTTAATATATAGTTTTTCACATATATAATAGTAGGACATAATAACACACATTTTGTAGAAACAGGAGGCAATTTAGCAAAGCACAAAGCTGGTGAGCTGATAATTTGGAGGATGTTTCACTTACATAGCTAGATTTGCAGCTTGTACAAACTGGCATAAATTCAGCCAAAACAGTAGAATCTTATTGCTTTTATACAAGCAACACATATCTTTATGAAGCACCAAACACCTTCGTAATCCAAATTTCCTTGAATACACCTTCAAATCCAAAATTATTTTACAAATATTTAAGTACTTAGATGAATTGAGTACCTTTTTTATTGGCTTTACAATGATAAAAAACAAGGGAAAATCTGGACATTTAAAAGATTGCAAAGGAATGATTTTTGTTGTTGTTGGAATGCAAGGTTTGGAGAGGGACATAAGGATAGTGTCCACAGTTTGTCATCTCTAAGCCTGGAGGCCCAGACTGCATTTAACAAATGTCCAAAGTGGCTTCAAGGCCACAGCAAAAGAGTAATGTTGAAAGGGACCCAAAGACACACTTCGAGTCTTGCAGTGACTATGTGCGGAGCTGGTATCACGCAGATCACGCAGATCCCCATTCTGCGGTTGGCACTCCAAGCCATAGAAAGGCTTTATCGTGTATCAGTTTCCAGCTTGAATGTCAGGAGGGATCCTTATTTCACTAAGAGGTCTTCCCATGCTTCTGGTCTAGCATTACACTAGTATGACAATCCTGAAAGTTGTTGCGTTGATGTGAAAGTGCGGTGGGGTGTTGATTATCCCCTTCCCCTCACGGAGCACTCCAGCATTTACAGATGCTTTGACTATGATAGTGTATCTTTCTCTATCATGCTTAGAGCTTTCCAAACAGTAAATCTGGCAAGTTACGTAAAGAACTAAAATAAAATGAGGCTAAAAATAACAGCATCGTTTCAGTCCATGAGCAGCATGCAAAGGGTACTAAAATATTTTGCTTGGATTCATCTTGCTCAAGGTGATTCTATAGATCCTCAGTTTATTTCCCAGTATTTAAGATTGGGAAGGGGGTGGAAACACAAAACAAATTGAAGAACCAAGCATCAAGGATAGCTTCACGCTGCCTGCTCTGAACCACTTGCTGGCCATTTAGACATCCACTAGAGGGTACTCTTTCTTCACAAAGAAACAGCACACCTCCAAGAACAAATAATAGTGCTAATAAAAACAAAAAAGAGCACACACCTTGTGCCCAGCACAAATCTATGCAACGTATAGCTCTTTTCTCACTCTCCTGGTGTTGTGGAAGTATGGAATTGCTGGGGTCAGTTTTCTTAGGCTGCAATCCTAAACAGACTTTCCTGAGAGTAAGCCCCACTGAATATAATGGGACTTACTTTTGAGTAGATGGTCATAGGATTGCACCCTTAGTGGGAATGAATGAGGCCAATATAAACTCAGCCCTCCTGTTCCGTGTATTTCAACGCATTTAATCAGAAACGGACTCAAGACACCAACCTGTGGGGTGATCTCCCCACCCATTTTGAAAGACTTGTAGAAGGAATCCCAGCATCAAGTTGGCTTTCATGCATCCATAGGAAAAAGCTGAACTGATCATATGCGGGAGGGAGTCACAATAATACCTCTTTTGGCCACATCCAGTGATTCAAAGGATGCCTTATTGGAAAGGTTACTCAAGTCTGCTTCAGGCATTATGAGGAAAGGGAGAAAAGAGTTGTTGGATACACAAATCATAGTAAGGACAGCGTGCGCCAATCTTGCTGTTATAATACCTTAGATGGAAGAATGCCATGCAGAGCAGTTTTAAAGGGTACTTCCAGTTTTTTTTATAAATCAACTGTTTTTGGCAAATCATATACAATCTCTACAGACCTCAGGAAAGCTCCTGGACACCTTGATGGCATCCATCAAGGAGAACATCTTCGGTGGCATTTGGGAGCTCAGGTCTAGCTTCCACCACAGGTTCTGAACCTGCGGTTAATTAAAATTCCAAATCCATGGTTAGGGAGTCTGGACCATAAACCCTTTTGGCAGAGACAGTGGGCATGATTCTGTTTTTCCTTCCCTATGTTGAGCCCAGACACTTTTCTGCATCATTATTTGAAGAACTGAGCTCCCAAATATTCCATGCATTCAGTGCAGTCTTGAGATGGAGTAAAGAGAACTAGGGAATATTCTGAAGCATATGGTCTAAACTTGAACTGGTCTAAACTTGAACACACATTTGCTACATTCTGGGGCATCTGCTTCTGCAAATGAGAATGTGTGTTCAAATAGCGTACAGCAGACTGTGAATGCCCATAAATGGAGGAGAATCTTCTTGTCCCTTTTAACCCTGCACAAGTTTCTTCCACCAGTTAACATCCCTGGACCCTGGAACAACATAGCAGCATGCAGGCCATGCCACTTCAGTTGCCAGTGGTGGTATCTTTTTCTCCTCTGGGATACCTGGACTTTCCCAGGCACTCTTTAAGCACAGTGGAGGCAGGAAAAAGCCCTTTGAAAATCACAGAGTAATCATTCCCATCTGCTCCCGTGCTGCTTCTTGGAGCTGCCTGCCAGGATTCTCGCCTCAGAAATTAAGTAGCACATTATTTTAGATAAGTTGCAATCATTTACTTGAAAAAACCCCTGCCTGTTTAAGTGTCCCCCTGGAAAAAAATAAAAGGGAAAAAAAACCCTCTTCAGCCAGAGAACCCTTATCTGCCCAAATACAGTAGATTACAATTGGAATTCAAGCATCATGTTTATTTGGGGTGCAAATTCATTTTATTTGACTGGAGGAAGGAGAAGATAACAGAAATTACCCGTCCAAGAATCTTTCCTTGGCAAATAGTTCTACGAGCTGGAAATAAATGAGCCTTGCCAAATGACAGATTTCTCATTTGGAGATGGTGGTGAAATCTGCCACTCTGGATTCCAAAATCAAATCTTAAACATTCCAGGAAAAGAGAAGTTCCACAATGGTTTCTTCATTTGCTTCTGAGTGTACTTTGGAGTGTAAGCTTGGAGGCCAAACTTTTAAGGGAAAAAAGGCTTTAAAACTTCATTTTTGCCATCAGTATAAACAGTGGAAATAAAACGGAGGGGAATAAGATTTAAAGGAAAATTAAGGCATCTGAAAACTTAAATCATATTGTTTCCCAAGATAATCTTGGGTTTTTCGAGACAGGCTGGAAGTTTCCAATGGAATTCTCAGCACTTTCATCAAATTATAGCTCCCCAAGTTCTTTGGCATTGAAACTATAATAGCTAAAGTGATATAACATTGATAGTATAGCTATAACCACAGATATTCAGACGTGAGCATATATGCCTAGCCAAGTAAACAACTGAACCACCAACCACACACCAGATCTTAGTGTCATCCATCTTGACAAAGGATGGCTTATGCCTTCTTAATCCACCTGCTCTCTGGCCTCCATTAATGTCTCATTCATGACAGGGTCTCCATGTTCCAGACCATAACCTCCCCACCCATTGCACCATGTATCCATGTTGGCCCTGCATCCAGTATGGTTGTAGCCTTTCTACTGCTAAATTGCTGCTTGTGAATGAAATGCCCACCAAACAGAGGGACTGATATAGAATAGCTGTTGCTGTTTTGTTGCTTGTTTTCTATTCATTCTTGATCCTTTCTTTCCTGGCCTGTTAAGTGTAGCAGTCCTTCCCCTTTCCTTTATCTGTCAGTTGCTAGACATGCAGATAGGACACAGATGAGAGTGGTGACTGGTTTAACAGCAGCAGACAGCCAATTTCACAAAGGTATTCTTTAAGCAGGGGAAAATGGTGTTAGTTACCTTTGTGGTTTCAGGGGAGGGAACATTTAGTACACTTTCTCCTTAGTCAGAGAACATGGACTACCCCCACCATTATCCCCACCGCACAGTCTGTTCATGTTCTCTCTCCGAGTTAATACCACACTGGCAAAGTTCAGGAAGAGAACTGTTCCTCCAAATGTTCCTCCCAAAGTGTGGGATATTATATTAATTCATCTATTGTTCAACATAATTTTTTTGTAACACATTTCAAGGAACAAGGCATAGTCTGTTCATGAATTGCAGTTTTCTTCCTTTGTTGTTTGTCCACACATTACGAAATATGCAACCACTTAAACCCAGCAGCCGTTTCTGACACCCTTCCTATACTTGTAGCCTGCCATGGGACAGGTGGATATATGTTGCTTACGCTTCTGGCTTGACAGAAAGCAGTTCTTGAGTCCAGCTGGCAGAGCGAACACCAACACACTTGGTGAGTGACTCCATCCATTCTGAAGACCTGCCCATGTTGTGCTATTAGGAATTCTAGTTCACTGGGTCAAGCCTAGATTTTCTGGTGACAAACATTGTGTGCTACTCATGTCACAAGCAAGACATAATCTAGACTGTTCTCTCTTCTTGGCTGACTTCAATGGCAATTTTGCAGAATTCAGTACTGTCAAAGCATCACAAAAAATGCTGGCTGCAGGATTTGTACTGTTATTGGGAAAGATATGTTCTCTTCCACTGAACTCCACAGCTTTAGGAGTGTCGTGCCATCTTATTCATGGAGTGGGAATGCAAAATCTTAATCAACATAAAGTCAAGAAAGCAGCCAGCAGCAATAGTCTGCAGTTGCCAACTTCCTTAGGGTCCTGTCCACTGGACACAATGGGTATTAGACCAGAGCTTTGGGCATGCAAGTTTGACTTCCCTTTTGACAATGCAGACGTTTTGGCTTATGAGCCATAGGACCCAATGCCAAATATTTTAGCACAAGCTCCACACACACTGCAACCCCCTATTCTCCAGTATGAGTTAGGTAACAAAAACAAAACTTGAAAATGTTTTGTGAAATGAAAATGTCAGTATGAAACTCATACTGAGTTAGGTAACAAAAACAAAACTTGAAAATGTCATCCTAAAGTAAACCAGGGAGAGTGTTGACATATTTAAGTAGATGAAGAAGGCTGTAGTGGCTATTCCTCCAGTTGTCTCTTTCATGTGCTGCAGCCATGAGGAGGTGCTGTATTGAATACTCATACTGCCTTAGGACATAACATAATACCAGGGAAATGTGCCATAAAAATGTCACTGCCATTTTTTTATCCACTCTGCCCTGGGACGACAATCCTAAGGCAATCTGAAAATTCAACATGGCACCTGCCAGAAGCTGACCACACCAAGGAGATCTGGCCGCCAGAAATGTAAGGGTTCGGGGTTCTGAAGAAGTTCTTATTGGAGTTCCAGAGAGGAGAACCAATACCCACTTATATTACATATGGAGCTTCATTTAGTAGTAAAGGGAAAATACGGTAAACCAAATGGGTCCCATTCCATCATTTTTCCCATTTATTACAAGATGAAGCCCTCAATTTGAAGGTGCAGGCACCATCCCTGGGTAAGGTCATGGTAATCCTATGGACACAACCCTTTCTGTCAGTGCAGTCCCCGAGCCATATAACATGCAACTCTCCACCTAAGGAATTCCTTAACTGTTACCCGCAGCTTGCAAACAAAGCCAATCTAGTTGAGGATTGTAGTCAAGGGGTATAACACTGCCATAGAGGGCCTAGCTGAGCTTTTCACACACGGCCAGTTTTGAAATCAAAAGAGGAGTACTACCGTAAGCACAATGAGTTGAATGATAACCATCTAATTTGTGGGACATCGTTTGGGAGCTCTAGATGCTACTGTTCCACTGAAGGTACAAAACATTGCCATACACCTGGTTAGGATGTCACTGGAAACCATGCAAAACAGGGCATATGTCTACTAAATACACTTCAAATCTTGCTGTCTTGGCTTAACATTGCAAGTTCGTTTGGTTCACCCAGCGGGCACTCTGTTTGCTATGCTATGGGAGACTAGAAAGGGCAAACACTCTTCGGGAGGGCAGACAAGAAGCTGGAAACAACTCATTATTATGCATTTCATTTCATATATTTCATTTTGCCAGCACTTTAGGAAAACAGAAGCCAAGTAGCAAACCAAAATTGCCCAGAGGCAACCCCTGACCAGGGTGATACTGAATTCTCTCCATGTCTCCCAGCTCTCAGTATAATTAAACAAGCAACTAAACCTTGGAAACTTAATTACCCTGCAATATTACTTTGTGGCTGATCTCTGACCCAGCTGCCAAACTCCTGGGAACCAGGAGGTCAAAACTGTCAGGATCCTATTATCTTGTCAACTTCTTTTCCCCTTGAAGAAACTAAAACAAATATTTAAGGGCCGTCTTGTGCTGGTAGTGAAGGTTCTCCTTTAAGGTGTCCCTGACCTGACCCCAGACATCCTGTCTTGAAGGCTGGGAGCTGTTTTGACACCACTGACCTCTTGGCAAGTTTACTCAAGGTAAGGGAGGGTGAAATCCAAGCAGACTAATTCCAAATGAAAACAAAACTCTTGCTCAGCATGGAGCACACCACACACCAGGTTGTAATCAGCTTATCTAATGAAGCAGTTCCCCTTTCCTAACCAGAGGAAGATTAGCAGGCCAGAGCTGCCGCAATGAAATGTAATCAATCCTCCATCTTCATATGCGAGGCCACCCCAGGCTGCGGAGCGCATTGGCTTTGGGGCATCACCTTCCCAAGCACCAAACTACCTGAGCTAATATGCCAGCACAGACATACCCGAGTGTGAAGAGAGGGAGGGAGAAAGTGAAGCAAAAAGAGAGGAAACAATCTCAAAGGACCTGGCTGCTTCCCTTGCAGTCCTCTCCCTCGCCAGGAGCACTAGAGTCTGACTGGAGAGTGTATTTTAGCTGAACCGTTACTTGCTGGCTCGGTTCACCACACCTGAATAAGCATTAAATGCTTGTGACTGTAACGGCACCTCAAGGAGGTAACAGTGGGAACAGGAGTAAACCAAAGTCATGATGTTTTTCTTCAACAATAAGCAAGATGCCTGCCCGCATGCAAGTGTGTGCTCGGGTTGTGCACTGCACCAAATTCTGCAACCAAAACATCAAATTCTGCAATCGGAACAACTCATGTCAATAAGCAGATTTACATACTGGTATTTAATTAACATGCTTTATGATGCTTGTGTGAATTATTATTTATCATTACAGCATGTTTCCCTCCTTTCAAGAGAGGCATATTACAGTAATCATCTCTGTATTCTTTGAAGAATGTGTAGGGTAGAAAATGTTTTGCTATCCAAAATACTTACTCTGTGTGTGTGTGTGTGTGTGTGTGTGTGTGTGTGTGTGTGTGTGTGTGTGTGTGTGCTACCTGAAAATTCACTGAGTTGAGGCATAAGTCACTGAACTGAGGTAAAATCCTGTCAAATCTGATATAGGTTCTGAGACAATGGGCTGGAGAAAAAAATGATAGGTTTCCATTGGGCATGCAACACTGTGATTCAGGTCCCAAACCTATCCTACATTATCCTATACCTATGATCACCAAATGCCTCCACTTCTGATCTAGATGAGACATATGTAGGACTGCTTGCCATTTGTGCCAGCTTGCCCTCATGCAAATGCTAGTGGTACAAGAAGCTTCTGCAAAACACAGAAAAATGGCACGCCAGGGACAATGTTTTAGCCTAACCACCTTCCTGATATGCAACTTTCTGAGGGCAAGGAATTGTTTTCTATATGGAGAAGAGATTCAGACACAAAGGTTGCAATCCTAAGCTAAAGTTAGGCCAGCTTAAACCCTGGCATCAATCCTTTGCTGTCCTGGGGTGTCACAAAGTGCTGTAAGTCACAAAGTGGAGGGTGGGACGGTTTGCCCAGTGCACAGGCATATGCTGGCCACATTGCACCACTACATAGATATGCCGGCTGAGTTAAGCCATCCTAAATCGGTTAGGATTGCACCCAAAATCTTAACCCCAAAGCCTGAAGTAAATCAGCATAGAAATAAAGTTCTCACCTGAAGTGACTTTAGACAGATAAAGTTAAAGGTTTCTCAAACCACTGGTGAGTCTCGGGTTCTAGGCTTGTCCTCTCTGCTTGTTAAGTACCAGAAAACAAAACAAAGATCTGAAGGAAACAGATAAATCCTGTTTGCCAAATTCCGAATTTTTTCCATAGAAAATATTCTTTTCATATCAATCATTTTACTACCAATTCATTTCCTTTGCACAAAAAGTATGTTCATTTGCTTATTTTGCAATGAGGTCATTCATTGATGTGGTATGGGAGCTGGGAGGGACCTATAGGCATTTAGGGTGTTGCAGACTTACTATAGTTAACTGGTCACTTTTGCAGATTTTAAAGGTTCCATATAAGATTATCAAGAATAAGGATTTTTCACTCATAGCTAAAAGGTACAAACTTAAGATGACAGTTTTATCAATTTTACTTATGCACACTTGAGATTAGCAAAATTTTTTTGATAAACATTGTATGCATAACTACTGTATGCATAACTACATAACATTGTATGCATAACTACTGAATGTATATGCATTCAGATATGCAGCACATACAAATAACCAGCACCAGTGTGAAAAAGACTTGTAAATCTCCTCAACCTATAACACACAGATGTCAGAAAATAAGTTTTCCAAGCATGGAATGCCCATAGACTAGTAACCTTTTCCACTACTGAGGCACTGCACTTCTGCAATTAGCCACAAGCAGAACTAAAATGTAGTTTCTACTTGGAATGGAGCTGGTTGTGGCTAATTTAACGTAGTACTATATTAATTCTGAAACATCCTTTCCCATGGCCCTGATCTTCCTATAATGTAACTAAGGCTGCAATCCTAAAGGCACTTTCCTAAGTAAGACCCACTGAACAAAATGGGGCTAACTTTTGAGTAGACATGGTTAGGATTGTGCTCTAAATTCCATTTAGCAAAGGATGTGGCAACTTTGAATAGAAACTGGTTTGCTTGCGACTTCAACCTATTTAAACCTCCTTTTGTGGAGGTCCCACATATCCCACACCTCAATCCTATACATATCTCATCAGAAGAAACAAACCTCCATAGCCTTCACCAAGATAGTTCCCCCCTCAGCTTCTTCCTAGCAAGGGTGCATTTGATCCAATGGCCAGTATGCCAGTGCCCCAACTTCCTTCCACCAACTTCTCTGAAGGACGGCAGCATAGTCCCGGAGATACCTAAGCTCAGGTTCACGTGACTTCTGAATTTTTACATACTGGAGGAGAGAATGCTATAGTTATTATTTTGGCAATTTAAATAGAAATGAAACAGAGGACGCTCATGAGATCTTATGTGTTATTTTCCCATCTTCCTTTCAACTCAATCAGGCCTCTGTCAGTCTTGAAAGACTATGGTATCATGCTCAGCGCTGCATACGCTGCATGTGAAGCACGAAAGCCTGGGTTAGATTGTTACGGAGGATAGGCTGTTATCCAAGCAGCAAATCCCCCCTCTCCAAGCCACTGAATTAGTCCAATGGAAAGGCAGAGCCAATATGATTGGATCCAGCTGGCGTTGCAGAGCTGGGCTAAGGACAGGAGCTCACCCTGTCTTGTGGGGCCAACCTGGGTCTTGAACCCTGGCCTGCTGGTTAACAGGCACAGTGACTTAACCACTTGCGCCATCCACAGCCTTTCAACTAACCTTTCAACTAACATTTGATTAATATCATCACTGTTTTGAAAAGGGAGAGAGGGACTGAAACAAAATTTAAGAATTGGTATCACAGAATATGTGACTGTGTAGACACTGTAAGCTTTCTGGTATCGGCCAAACTATGTAACAGGACAGGGCTGGGTAGCAAGTCTTATAGACTTTGCTTCTTATTTTTACGATGACAACCTTATGTTGTGCAAGGCCTTAACATCAGCAGGCAGGAACCTAAAAAAGGAACAGAAAACTCCTGCTGTGTCTCAGATCAAAATCATCCTTGGCAAACCATCTGGTCCTTGTAAAGGTAAAATAAGATTAAAAGTACGCCAGGGCCTTGTCCTTCCTCCAGGTGAAAGTGTGTTTGCAACAGAAATACACTATGTGCAATTTGGTTAGTGTACTGTGATCTTCCCTCTCACATGCAATCTGCTCCTTCATTTAAGCGTGTGATAATATGACTGCAATACCATCAAGAATCAACAATGGATATAAATATAATTTATATAGCAATATTCTGCTAGGTATAATTATGATACATTATAATTTATACAGTGGCGCCTCACGTGACAAAAGACTCACGTAAAGTATGTTCCATGTAACAAACAAAGATTTCTCTAGGATTCTGCTTCACATAACAAACTGTGCTTCACTTAACAAGCACACTCATTGGCAGTTGGGGCAGACGTGCTGGCCAGCAGCCCTTTAAAAAAGTGTCAGGGCTGCCTACCGCGCCTGCCCATAGCGAAAGCAACACTTCCACGCTGTTCCTCCTGTGGCTGGCCGTCCGCTGGGCAGAGGGAGAGAGCAGCAGTGGAGAAGAGGGAAGCAGCCCAGGGTTAGCCAGAAGGGAGTAGGGGAGAGAGGCTCAGGACGAACAGAAGGAAAACGTGGGGAGACACTTGGAAAGTGTCTTGGATTACAGAAGAAATTGTCTTTGATTGCAGCTTCCTAATCATGTTTACCCAGAAGTAAACCCCATTGTGTTAAATGGGGCTTACTCCCAGGAAAGTGTCTTTAGGACTGCAGCCTAAGTAGACTTCATAGGATCATGCACATTGAATGCATGTTTTGAATTCAGTTCCAGTATTTTGTCATCATTTTTACATCCAGTTAATATTTTATATGAATATTTTTTGGGTTGTGGAACCAGTCATATGAATTTCCATTATTTTCTATGGGAAAATTTGCTTCACGTAAAGAACGTTTCGTGTAACAAACATGCCTCCGGAACGAATTAAATTTGTAACGTGAGGTGCCACTGTACTCGATACATTTATACATTGAGCTACCATTGTATACTGAGAAAATGGGAGTAATGGGCAGCACAATCTTAACATGCACTGGAACAATATCCAATATCTGTTATATCCATTTTACGGGCAGCAGAAATCAAGCCTTGAATGACTTGTTGAGGAGCATCCCCAATAAGCAACGGCCCCGAGGTCCCCCCGCCATGTTCACTTCCAGCAGCCAATCTGCAAGTGGAAGATTCTAAATATTTAAGAAGGGGGATGTTTTGCTAGAGGCAGGACAGTGGTTGGGACTTGTAAATACACAACATGATGTGATCATCCATTCTTAAACTGCTACAGTGAAGAAGGAGTTAACTATGCCAACATAATTAACACCTCAACTACAACATAGTTATTACTGTCAGTGTACCAGTGGGAATAATTACCACCAGGATGCATGCATGACCAAATAATATAACACCAGTAGTGTTCAATTACATCCATGTTATTTGGTTGTGTGCATGGGGCCTATTTCTGGAAGAATTTCTGGATACTATCTGTTCTGCTGCAGTGTGAATCAGACTTTTCTTGAGCTGTCCTGGCAAACAATACTCTCTCTTCATTTGATAGTATGTGTCTGGGATGAATTAGATCTGTCTGTCTCTGTATTAATAAATGTGTTTATATGTCTGAACTTAGCCTACCCATCCCACCAAAACTTTCCCTCCCAAAACATCAACTCTCTCTTCCTTTCCTTCTCTTTAATCCTATTCCACACAAGATTGTGCAGAATTTAATTCCCAGCTGTTGGTTCTGTTTATGTAAGGCTTTGAAAGATCTCTATATGGTTTCATATCCTTTTTAATAGGTACTTGAAGCTGGGAGATAATGACTGGCCCAGTGAGTTTCATTCAGGCCAAGGAGGGGATTTGAACTCAGGTCTCCAGCAATCTGGCCGTCAGAGATGTTTCCAATGTGTGCAAAGCACACACATTGATGCTGGCATTGTCTACTCATTGAAAGTAGGCTCACTCCTAGGTGCAGTCCTAGTGGATGTCTGTAGGAAAAAAAAGTGCACAGGCACACACTGACTGACCAGGCATACCAGGTCAGAGCATGAGCAAGCATGTACCCTCTTTTGGAATAGTGAAGGTCTATAAGAACTGGCTGCAAAAAGAAGGGAAAGCAAGAAAGGAAAACTCCTCTAGTTAAAAAAGTACTAGAAAAAAGACAAAGAAAGTGGATAGTGAATGTTGTGCATTAAGAATGGAATGTGATTTAAAAAAAAATACAACTGGAATCAATGTTACAAGTTTACGTTAGGACTGTTTGTATAATTTCCATATCCCACTGGGACCTTTAAGTTGGAAAACTGGCCAACCCGCTATGTATGCACTATACCTAGAGGTGCCCAAAATGGTTTTATTTATTTTAGTTAGAAGTAAACCCACTCTGTCCAGTAATCCAAACGCACCAGAAAAAACCCTCTTACTATGGGCTCTCTAGTCAGCCCAGCCCTACTTCCCTAAACTTTTTTAAACTCTGGGAAAGGAGGGGCTGAGGATCCAAATTTGGGAAAATGAAAAAAGCCCTGTAGAAACTGTGGGGCAGACTAAACAAGGCATATTAATAAATAAGCCCAATCTTCAGAAGAATTTTCATTTTTCAGATCTGGGGTCTCTGGGTGTAGGATAATTTTTCTTTATGTATTTGTTTTATCCCTCACTTTACCTACAGAGTTCATTGAGTTATTCTGCAACAGAACAACAAGAATAAAGAAGGCAACATGTTCTAGTCTGGGGAATAACAGAATCCTGCATATGATACAGTTATTGTGCAACATTTAAAAAGTAACAAAGGGCTGGTTTGTCATATTTGTAGTTTTGTTGTTGTTTTTTAAGAAAACATCTGTGTACAAAATACCCTGGCATGGATAAGTGGGTTCTGCTCTGGCAAGCAAAGAGTTAAGAGGGAAATGATCTTGGCAAGAGGGGAGGGGGAGTGAGGAGTTCCTACCCATCAAGCTTTATTGTGTTATTCCAACTAAGCAGAGACAAAAAGACAAATCTAAGCTCCCCACTTTCATTTATAATTGAACCCAGTCCAGAAGGATGGAGCAAGCACCATCTGTAAGGCAGAGCGCGCTAGCAGCCGGCGGAATGAAATATTCAAATTACTGTAGGCTACCTCGCATTTTAATGACAGGGTTACAAAAAACTGACTTGTAAGTGAGGATTGCACTGGAAGAAAAGAAAGTTGGGTTTTTCCAGTGCATGAATTATCTGAACAAAAAGGCACTTTCAAGGAAAGGATCATGAATGTGTGGTTTTGCAACACATCCAGGATGTTTTACAAGACAAAGGAATTGCTCCACTTAGCTCTGTTAATTGATCAGCAGCAACTCCTAGGAGGAGTTTTAACCAAGTTAGGAAAAGCCATACACTAGTTTTTAGATGGAGGTAATGCTGCTGCAATTTAAGTACTTTAAAGAATGTGTCCAAGGGGATATGGACTGACTTTGCCTGGCCATGCTCTATCCGACCAGTATAGGTGAGGAAGCTATCCCCCCCCCCGCCCTAAACCCCCCACCCTGCCTCTGTTCCAACCTCTTGCTACCCTTTCCCGTCCTCTATACCAGCCGGTCCAGTGTAGCACAAACTTACCAGATCAGGAGCTTGATCTGGTGTGTGGAAGCTAGTGTGGGTTTCTGCTTAGGCCCAGCCAACTCTAGAAAAGGCAAAACTGTGCTTTACAGTACATTTGTGATATTCATATGCTAGTCAGTATAAGGGATCTATGCTGGTTTAATGAGCGTTCTGGATTATGTTCTAATACCTACCCATTTTTTGTGTGAGTCTTACACCACTCCATATATGGTGTGCCCACTCACAAAAATGCAGGTTGCTGGAAAGAATGTAGACAACTGCATGCCAAAATGTATTTAAATAGATTTGGAGCCCTCTGGAACACTGAGGCTGAAATCCTAACCTTCATTAGGTCAGCACAAGCCCTGGCCTAAGTCCTGTACTGACCTGAAGGTGTCACAAAAGTGCTGTATTTGCCCCATTCTTGGGGGCGGGGGGTTAGGCTAGTGCATCGGCATACTCGGACATCCCTACACCACCACAGGGAAGATATGCCAGGTTAGTAATGCCAGCCTAAAATGGTTAGGCTTGAGACTGTTTGCTTTATATCTTGCCTGTGACACATTTAAAATAGGCCTCTTTCATGTATGATGAAACCACATGACCAATGAGACTCACCTAATTCCTCCATTTCTTTGTTTCCCAACACCAGATTCATAGAGCAAGCTTCATTAGTACATACTGGAAATGATAAATCAAGCTAGGTTGGGTCCAATTAGACCAGTGGTTCTTAATCTTCCTAACGCCGTGACCCCTTTATAAGTTCCTCATGTTGTGGGGACCCCCAACAATAAAATTATTTTCGTTGCTACTTTATTTTTGCTACTGTTAGGAATCGTAATGT
Source organism: Cryptoblepharus egeriae (assembly GCA_030015325.1). Classification (NCBI taxonomy): domain Eukaryota; kingdom Metazoa; phylum Chordata; class Lepidosauria; order Squamata; family Scincidae; genus Cryptoblepharus; species Cryptoblepharus egeriae. The sequence goes on along the minus strand of JAREYC010000003.1, from coordinate 91,512,618 downwards.
AAATATCCGATATGCAAGACGTATTTTCATTGTTACAAATGAAATGTGTGTTCTATGCACACATTGAACACAATGCGATTTATTTCAGAGTAGGCATGCATAGGATTGGGCCCTGAGGCTGCAATCCTATCCACATTTACATGGGAGTAAAGGCCCCCTTGACTATAATGGGTTTTATTTCAGAGTAGGCATGCATAGGATTGGGCCCTGAGGCTGTCAGTCAGCCCCAGTGCGCGTGCAGCTACAGCCGGAGGTCTGGCAAGCCTGACTTGGCCTCGTGCACCAGGGGTCTTTAGGCGACCCCCAGGAAAGCTCTAGGTGACTCCCAAAGGGGGCCCGACCCCCACTTTGAGAAACACTGAATCAGACAGATGTGATCCACTGGTGAACCCATCTGATAACAAATGCAAATTACATGCAGCACAGTACAGGAGGTTCAAACAGGAACATTTTCTTCAACTCTGAGGAAGGCTAATTGTTGAGGGTTAGTATCCTCTGTTCACTGCAGGACATGAACATAAAAAACGAAGATTTAAGAACATGTGGTGTGAAGGAACACAGGAATTTAGGGTGCAATCATAATCTAGGCTGGTCCAACTTATCAGTCTTCCTGTTCCTGTGGTGATGTAGGGGGACAAGCACATGTCTGTGCACTGGCCTAATCCTCCCCAAGGAGTTGTGCAGAAGTGTACAAATGCACCCTTGTACATTGGCATAACTAGGGGAGTGCAGAGGGTGCAGTTGCACCAGGCAACAAGCTTTAGGAGGGACAACAAGATGAGCTTGACACTAGTAGCTAAAATTGTGAAAAACAGAGTATGTATGAATGATAATAACATCATGTTATATATTGTTGGAAAGGTAATTTAATGCAAATGTAATGAAACAAACTGAAGTGAAATATTTATATTCTGTCAAATGCTATGGCCAATTAATCAGAAAATGAAAACACAAAAGCAATGGAACAAAAAGTGGATTTTCTTAACTCAGAACTTTCCAATGATACTGATGGCTCTAAGAGCCAATAAGATGTAGGATCTAATAATGTGTTAATATGAATCATCTCTTATTTCCATATACATATAGCATAAAACAGTTGCACGTGCTAACTGGGTACACAGGCACTTCTAAGTGGTGCTCCTTCCCATATGGTCTAGCAGTTACGATTCCTGGTTTTCACCCAGGCGGCCCAGGTTCGATTCCCAGTATGGGAAAGAATTTGTTACCAGTGGTTGTGGGTGGCGCAAGTGGTTAAGACACTGTGCCTGTTAACCAGTAGACCAGGGTTCAAGACCCGGGTCAGCCCCACAAGACAGGGCGAGCTCCTGTCCTTAGCCCAGCTCTGCAACGCCAGCTGGATCCAATCGTATTGGCTCTGCCTTTCCATTGGACTATTTCAGTGGCGTGGAGAGGGGGGATTTGCTGCTTGGGTAACAGCCTATCCTCCATAACAATCTAACCCAGGCTTTCATGCTTCGCATGCAGCGTATGCAGCACTGAACACGATACCATAGTCTTTCAAGACTGACGGAGGCCTGCTTATACCCATTCCTCTTTGTCCCGGGACATCTTCCCTAACCAATAAAGGACACAATTTTCATTTTTTAACTTAATTACATTTATTGTTGTGAGGGTGGGGACAACAACAAAACCTACAACTCCAGATAGCAAGTAGGTGCTTTCGCTGTGCCACTAGCAGAGCAAATGGGTGGTGACTACCGAGGAGGAGGAAGGTTTTTCCCCAATTTTCTTTTTTAAAATACCCAAGGATGACACCACTTCTGGCTGTGACATTTTGGGGCAACATTTTGAGCTTTGCACTGGGTTACATGATCATTAGCTAAGCCACTGCAGTTTTGTGACATGCCCAGGTCAGCACAGGACTTGCACAGGGGCTTAGGCCAGCCTAACTGTTGGTTCGGATTGCAGTCTCAACTTGCAAATGGAACTGCCTATTAGGGAAAAGAGACAAGAGGGAAGAGATTGACCGGCTGAATGCCTGGTGTAATTCTAAAGTCTGTTTTTCATTACATATTGTCTGTTGCTTGGCTGTTGAAAGCTATGTTAATGGTATCTGTTACAGAGGAAGAAAGCTGCCTCAGAGCCACAAGCACCAGGAAGTCACCTTCCCTCAGTCTCTGGCAGACACCATTAGGCAATGACCCCTACTTCATATGCTCTCTAATACTCTCCACTCAGCGGAGTACAGGTCAATCCACAGCATCCGGCAGAGCTAAAACCCGGGCTCTTTGGGGAATGCCGACAGCCTTCAATGTCGCTTTTGACCAAGTTGTGTTGCAGTCAGTCAGTGCGGGAGTTTCATTAGCCCTGAGCCATGACACAGTGCAATGATATATTTAAGCAATAATGAACGGCACGCAGGCAGTGCCTGTGTTTAAAGTCATGCTGCAAAAGGGGGTAAACACGCCAAGAGGACTCCTGTGGAAATACAGTGCCCAGCACACTCGAGTCTTGCCTGTCCGTGCTCAAGCCGCAGGCTCCAATTTAAATGGGTGAAACAAAGAGTAGGTTTCCCCCAGGCAATCAACGCAACAAAAACATGTGGCGGTCTAATAAGCATCCCAGCAAAGTAGCGGAGTGATTTGAATATCATTGCAGATCACAATTGTTTCCAAAGGCTTTCACTCTGGCTGCAATTTCAGCGAGGATCATATACAGCCAGAGTTATCGTGTGTTTATATTCTTTCTCAGCACATCTCAAATTATTTTCTCTGTTAAAAAGCCTACAAAAGTGAAACAAATATGTGGAAATGAGCGTTTTTATATATCTCTCTGTAAAGCAGGACTACACATGAGGGATGCGAGAAAAGGGGGTGATCACAAAATCGCATTTAATGTCCCCCTCTCCCTCGGAAAAAAGTCTCCACCCTTCATTTCTCAAAAACACCCCAAGCAAAAGCACCTGAGGATCATTTTAATTGTAAATGGTGGTTGCACCTTCACCTCTGAAAGTCTGGCAAGTGGGGGAGAGAATTGTACACCAGACCATAAATTTATTAATTCCAATTCCACATCCCCAAAGGATCCTTTTCACTGCAGATGGGGGAGCTTACCCCAACTCGCAAACACTCTTGAAACTCACTTCCCTGACCTATTAATTCTCCATGGATCCCAATGAATGCATTTATACTTTCAATTTTAAAAAATATTTCAACAACACAGTCTAACATTATCAACCCCAGGCAGAAGAAAGGGGACCTAACAATGAAAGAATAATAGCATGTGTTCAGTTGCTATTGAACCTATGTAGGATTCAAACCTATCCAGTTTCCCAGTGCTGGTGCAGTTGTGCCAGCAGGGTAAGTGCTGTCTACTTTGGTGGAGGAGCAGCCACTTGGGCCATCTCAAGTATGGTAACATGTGTTCCTTTACCATAGGGCAGCACTGTGGCTACACCTGCGCTGGAAAATTGAGGATTGGGCCCCTATGCAGACAGAGTAGGTGAAATATGAATCAAATTGCACACATCTGTTCACTCGATCAGGACCATTCTGACGGCACTGCATTCCTGCCCTTCTAAGTGGACTACGGCACAGTCACATACACATGAGCAAACATGCATCTGTGGCTCTGTTTCACTTCCTGTTAAGTCTCATTATATTTTTCTTGTTGGCTATCAGCTTGTCAGTTTCACAACCCACCAACAACCAACTTGTGACCCACAGTTTGGAAAGCATTACTCAAAACCTAAAAAATTATTTGCACTAAACAAAAAAAATGGTCCATAAAAGTGGGGTGGGGGATAAGCTAGGAAAGGTAGCAAGTTGAACAGGGCTGTATCCCGAAAATGGCCTTCTGGACTCATATGTTGAAGCTGTTATTCACAGCTAGAAACTGTTATTCACAGCTAGATGTCCATTTCTTAAGGACATCATGTACTATAAGAAGTGGCATACACCATTCTCACTCCCTTGGTGGGTTCAGTATCAGACTGTATCAGTGGCTAGTAGGGGCCACCCAAGCTGAAGCACTCAATGCTAAAAAATGAAAGCTATCTGAATGAGCCTGCAGTGCAATCAATGATCAGAGGTTTGACCCGGCTCCTTTTTTAAGTTTGTTTTTGAATTTTGACTTGGTGGGGAGCTTTCTGCAAGGGCACCTTTTGCCCATTCCCTTTATCATTACCTGAACAGAGGAGTGTAGGATCGGGGCCAGTGCGTGCATTTCCACTGCTCAATGACTAACCCTAATTGAGTTACTTCACTTCTTAATGGTCTCCACTGGCACAACACACACTATTGTAATGGCAATACATGTTGAAACAAACCAGTCACTCTTTCTCCTGCTAAGCCATTAAATTAGAGAGTATTCAATTAATAACAGCTGAATATTCTGTCACATTTAGGAAGATGTATGGTAAGACAAGCGAGTTGTGATGTCTCTGACAGAAATGATAAAAGTTCTCCCGACACAGCCTGGCAGATACTTGGCTCGTGCTGCGGCTCCCTCTTCATGTTCTCAAACGTCAGCGCAGACACAAGATCCAGGCCTGGCTTCAAAGGAGGAGGGCTCCAAAGAGAGCAGGGGAACCTTTGCCAAAGAATTTGAAGGCAGCTCCTCCCAGCTTCCTTCTGGGTGCCATCTGAATGCACACAGGCTCACATGCGCGCGCACACATACACATGCGCATGCACGCACAAACACACGGAGATTCCCTTCAAACTCCACTGCAGAATCCAATGCCACAATGCAGACACATTCCTAGAACATATATGTTTTGAAAGTCAGATTAATTTATCAATACTAATCATTTTTAAAACATTGGTTTACATTCAGTGGAAAGTTCTCTTGTGCAAGTCTCACTGAAATGAACAGGAGCTGTGCTCAGCCATACCTCACACTTATTCCTTCATCTCCCAGTACAGCAGCTGTTAAAATGGTTGTTTCCTGGTGATTCTTCTGCATTTTTTTAGATTGTGTGTTCTTTAGGGACAGAGAACCATTTATTTATTTTGCTGTTTAAACCATGTCATGAATGTTTGTTTGTTTTTTAAATCAAAAAGCTGTATACAAATATTCTTCAGCTGCAATCCTGAAATGCAGTTAGGCTAGCCTATCTTTACCGGGCTGATCTATTTCAAATATGGGAAATAGGCCTATTTCCAGCCTAGCTACAACAGAGAAGGAGTAGGCTGGCATAAGTCTACTTAGGCTGGTCCAAGACAGATGGATCTGGGCTGGGCTGGCCTAGCAGGACTAGTGTAGGTAGTTCAGCAGGAGTGTGTTGAGGGCATGTGGGACATAGCTTGGAACCGCAGTTAGGCCATATCCAGAGCCTGTTTCCAGGGCAGACATGTTCCCACACAGCTCCTCAGATTTAGGCCACCTAAGGAGCAGGCATAAATTTGAGTAGTCCCATAGAGGCCCATAATAAGCCAGAGTAAAAATGGAAGCAAAAGAAAAAAGTTCTAAGTTTTAGGCTAGCCTAATTACCACTCCTGCCTTGGAATCTTAGGATATGGCACATCTACAGCAGCCCAGTCAGCATGCTGTCCTTATGCTGCAGCATGTAGGCCAGCCTGGAGGACTCCTCACCCTAGGGATTTGGCCTGTCAACTCAAGATAAGGCCTACTTAGGCCAGCTTAGCTGGGCCATTCTCTTTGGCCTAAGTCAGGACTGCACCCTTCATTTTCCCTCATCCTTATTTTACTATTATTAAGCTCCCATTCATTTCAGCAAGGCTTGCACAACAAAAGCCATGTCTATATTCCGATATAATGGTAAACCATGAAGAGTTTTTGTAAACTGCAGTGGTGCACTGGTCAGATATGCTGTGCTTGTCAAACTGAAGGCCGGCAAGTTGGTGGTTCAAGACCAAAGTATGACATAATGGAGTGAGCTCCTGCTACTTGCTTAGCTCCTGCCAGCCTAGCAGTCTGAAAGCATTAAATGCAAGTGGATAAATAGGTACCACTTTGGTGGGAAGGTAACAGCATTTTGTGTGCTTTGGCATTTAGTCATGCTGCCCACAAGACTACATAGTTGTTTTTGAACAATACTGGCCCTTGTAACAGGGATGAGCACCGCCCTTAGAGTCTATCATAACTAGCAGGGACAAGCTGCAGGAAACTGCCCGAGGCTACATATATACAGTCACAAAAATGAGTTTTCTTTCATTTTTTAAAGTATGATTGTCTCTTGTCTTCGCCTCACCATCATCTCCACTCTACTCCCACCATCATATGCTCAAAAATACTGCATGTTCACACTCCCTACAGCAGGGACAGACAACCCAGGATGCTTGAAACTTTTGTTTTGCCTTCACACAATATGTGTGAAAATGTGATGGCCCCAAACTGCCAAGGAATTGGAAACAAAAATCACATTCATTATTATTTTCAACTTGTAAGAGTTTGAAGTTCAAATATCAAAGTTTTCTAACACCTGGCTCTAATATTTCACCTCTTAAGAAAAAAAAATCAGAATATTGTCAAACAAATGTGACATGCACTTCAAATGTTTGGAACACACCCTGATTGTCAAGATGATACACAAATATGGTAAAGTTGTCATATTTTTATTGGTCCTGTTACTGTGCCTTTAGTAGCAGCCTGGCACACAGAAATTGAAACTTTTCCCAGTACAGTAATTATATATCACAATGTCACAGGGAGAGAAAAAACTGTTATCACTTCAATTTTGTATACCAGTAAATAGGGGCAGTGGGAAAAAAATCAGGACCAGTAAAAAATGATGGCAATTTTCAAATTAGACTCGTTATCTGTAATCATAGAATCCTAGAGTTGGAAAGGACCCAGTAGATCATCTACTCCAATCCCTTGCCTGTAGCAGGAAATCCTCCTAGAGCATCTCCAACAGGTGCTCATCGAGCCTGTTTTGTGTTTACTGTGTTGTAACAAAATGTAACATAAACCTGTTGTTGTACAAAGTAATGCAGTTAAATAAAAATTAAACCCGCTGTCTTATTATTGTAACTCATTGTCGTAAGTTTTGCACCAGAATACATAAATCAGCCATTGTGTAGGTTAAGTTCCCAATTTATTTTTATTTATTTGTGGGGGGACGATGGCCTAAAGATCTGTTAAAATGGCAGACCTGTGAAATGCATGTTTGTGCTCAAAGAAGCCACACATACACAACACAGTTATCCATACATAAACCCACTGATTTAAATAACTTAAGAGCACTATCCTAAGCATGTGTACTCAAAAGTGTTCAGTGGGTCTTACTCCCGGGAAAGTGTCTTTAGGATTACAGCATATGGCTGAAATCCTGACTACACTCTCCTGAGAGTTAGCTCCTTCAAACATAATAGGACTTACATCTGAGTAGACAGGTATAGGATTGCTCCCTATGATGTGTTACTAGGTTGTCTTATGTGTTGGATCATCTTAAGCACTAAAGGCCTTCATCCTCCATTTCACATGCCCCTCCTAAAAAAATGGTCAAATCAAACATTCAACACATCATACAGCCCCAATAATTTACAGTATCATTGAATAGGATTGGGGAGGAACAACATTTTTCTGCACGTCCCACTTGTTGCCCAGTTTTTAAAAGGACATCCGTTCTCCATTTTGCTTTTGTGCAAAGTCTCATTTTTTGTTTAATGAATTTTGTTTAATGAACCTAGAAAACATGGTCAAATCCCATCTCTGCCATGAACTTGCTGGACGGCCTTGGGCAAGGCACTGTCTCTTAACCTCAGTTCATCATCTGTAAAATGAGAGCAGCAGTGACCTGGTGGACAATGTGATTGTGAGAATGAATTAGATGAAGAAATGCTGACTGCCTTGAGCCTCGGGGATATGGTGGGCTATTAATCTAAATAAATAATACATAACACACCAAGGTAGGCAGTCGTATTTTAAAGATTCATGCCTCCACAGCTCTGTGCTAAACTGCTAATGCCTACTAAGAGTTAAATCATCCTTGCCCGGGAGGTTAATGCTGCTACCAGTCAGTCTCCTGCAATCCATTCCAACGAGAATATGCCGGCCAGTTACCACAAGCTGCTTTTCATGCTGTTGATGCTATTTTTTTAAAAAACAGGCTGTTCTTCAATGGCCTTGTTTGAGGATACATTTTAGTTGCTAAGAAACTAGTTTCTCTTTGTAGGCACCAAGCGGGAAGACAAAGAGACTGTCAAAGTAACATGCTATTTTGACAATAGCCGTAACATAATCATAAAATGATACAGTATTTCTGAATCTCCCTTTTTTAACATTTGCTAATACGGTTTAAATACCATATTCATGCATATGACACACATACAAATATATACACAAGCAGCTATACAATATGGACTCCTTAAACACCGACACACCCCAAAGTTGAAGATGCTATAGAACTATACAAACACATACACATTCTCTCTCTCTCTCTCTCTCTCACACACACACACAAATGCACACACCTCCATGTGCAATATCCCCTGTGCACATCAACCCCCATGTACAACATCCCCCGAGCATCAACCCCCCCATGAGCATCAACCCCACATGCGCATCACCTCCCCATGCACAACACCCCCATTGCGCAGTATCCTTCTTAGTGCAACCCCTCCCTTCAATCATCCCCCCCCAGTGCACCACACACTGACAATCAAATTGGCTGGATGTTGGTCAGTTTTTCATGTTAAGTATAGGACAAAAACACACTGCACCCTTTTTCAGCCCCTTAAGGTTAAATTTCTCCACATCAGTTCTTCGTGGGTGTTCATGTGACAGAAGGAACTCCCTCCCCAAATTTCACACTTCTGGGTCCAGGAGTTGGGGTAGAGCTTCCCTCACTCAGGGATTCTTCAATGTAAAGTACAGGGAGGAAAACACATTGCACCCCATTTCAGCCCCTTCTGGTTGCAATTTCTGAAAACTGGTTCTTAATGACTCTCTCTGTCATGGAAGGAACACCCACCCCAAATTTCACACTTCGAAGCCCAACGGTTTTGGCTGGGTGTTGATGAGTGAGTGAGTGACTTTTCATTTTTATATATATAGAAGATCCAACGAGGACAGGAAGGGCATAATCAGAGATTTTGTTTTGTTTTTAATAAAGAAATACAACCTTTATTTCCAAAACAGCTCAGGGTTGGGGTGCTAAAAGCAGTGCTATTTTTCTGGAAAATAGGTGTCGGTACTCGCGGGTACTCATGTGCGTGCATGTGTATGTGTGCGAATGCACGTCAGTTCTCACGCACAGGGGTGCCGGGACTCACCCACAGAGGGACCGTTACCCCATATGGGTGCGTACCGCCTCAAAATGACCCCTGCTTCAAAGTAAGAAACAAAAAGCACATTTGTGAGAGCAATTCTGTTAGCAAGTCACATGTTAATGACAGTTAATCCATCAGGTGGCTGGTTTGGATGATACTTTTATCACCTGAACTGGCTCCATGTGATAAGAGATACTTCCCTGGAAAGTGCATCTAGAGAATCGGAGCTTTTCTGTATATGTAGGAGGAATGGGGTTTGTCTGGCCTACCTCTATAAATAAACTGATAAATGTAAAGTTCCCTTGGCCTGGACAGGAAGGAAGAGGACCACTGTCAATTATAATATGCGGTACTGGTTCAAGTAATACAGCATCAACAGAATCACTGATTGTAAATACACATATTTTTCTACAAAATGCACAAGGGTAAAGCAATTAAATATAATGCAAGAATAATCAGGCAGGATGCTTTCCTGTATTTGCTCTGCTGAAATTATGCCGCTGAAATGAATGTGACCTCTACAAAGGACAGGTGTGTGCAGCATGACTGAAACTTAAAATGTTACTTCCATGGGAGAATGGATTGTGAATACCCACAGTTTCCAGAGGGACCCTGAGCAATGTATTTTAATGAACTTCTTGATAAATTGGCCCTGATTCTAAAACCATAAAAAGTGGCTTGTATCCACATGGTAGCTACAGTGGAATTCTGTAACAAGGGGGGTCCGTCAGCTACAAGGATATGCAAAATTAAGCTGAAGCCATTCGGTCCAATTATGCAAATCAGCCACAACTGCCTGCTCCTGTGCTATTTCTGCAGCAGCACACCCAGCATAACTAGATGGTCTCTCTCTCTCTCTCTTTGTGTGTGTGTGTGTGTGTGTGTGTGTGTGTGTGTGTGTGTGTGTGAGAGAGAGAGAGAGAGAGAGAGAGAGAGAGAGAGAGAGAGAGAGAGGGGGGGAGGGTGCTGGATTATGGATCTTCTGCATTTTCTCAAAGTTAAATGCAGCCACAGGGAGACTTGAATGAAAAAGAGACCATAGTGCTGAGAGAGGAAACTTTTTCCCCATACAGTGATTCTCCATCAAGATGATTCCTGATTTGCTGCCATTGGTCCTGATCAGGGATACATAGCTACATGTGTGGTGCTGTTAGGTTCTCCCACCCATCCAGGAGGCAAATAGCAGCTTATGGGGATCATTTTCATCAAGGAAAAAATGTACTGGATAATCTTCGCCCATAATACAATCCTAATGCAGTTCAGCATTCCAAACCATGCAGATGCATTTTATTTTATTCTTTAAATACAGAAGATCCAATCACAGATCTCATGCCTTCTCAAGACGTTTGACCCTCAAGAGCTGAACAAGCTGTCTATCCTATGAGATTAAGCAAAATGGAAGAACCTGGACCTCATCTTGATGAAGTTTGTCTCCCTCATTTACTTTTCTACCTTAGAGAGTCTCATTGAAGAGGATGAATGGTTTTTTCCAAGTGCTCTGGGTAGATGACAGCAATGATGGCAAAACACATACACAAAACACTCATCAAATGAGCCCGGGATCAAACAGCTTGTGATGTGAATAGAACCTACTTATCTAGAAAACCATTGCCGTCTTGGGAAGTGGTCTGTGATCAGAGATAGGACCTTCCACCCCTCCAGAGCACTGAGCTTCTGGAGCAACAGTGTGGAAAAGTCAAGGCTTAGGAATGCTAATGTACAAAATGAGGATTCCTTTTCTTGTCTGTGTCCTGATGCATCCACATGCCCTGACCATCTATCAGTATCTGTGAATAAAGCCTTTTGAAAAAACCACTAAGAGCACAAGCCTTACCATTTCTACTCAAAAGTAAGCCTCATTGTGTTCAATAGGTCTTACTCCCAGGAATGTGTCTTTAGGATTGCAGCCTAAGCGCTATTGTGCTGTCAAACAGAAAAGCAAGGACTAACAACCTAGCAGCAGCCACGGACAGATCACAGCACCAGACCATTCAGGCACAACCATCCCAGTTCTTGCCACTGACTTCAGCAGTGATGCTGAGCTGGAGAACACCCCTTTCTACCTGGATGTGGGCTCTAATCTTGAGTCAATCATCTGACTCTAAGTCACAATCAAGGAAATGTCATCTTTACCTAATAGTTCCCCCCAACCTGAAATGGCTAATCACTTTGCCCCCTTTTCATTTTTAGGGGTACATTAGCATCTGTGTGCCTGTTCCACTACCTTTCTTCCTCCTTCACTAATAGTGTCAGATCTCTTGCTTTTCTTTTTACAAGCGTTAGCATATCCACAGATCCCACTTGTCACTTCTCCATCTGTTCTGCTCCCTCTGTGATTTTAAAAGGCTTCAAAGAACCTAGGAAGCAGGTAAAGCATATATATGGCCACAGACAGAAGAGCGGTGGCCCGAATGTCTCAGAGAGGTGCCATAGACGACTAAACACTGAGCCCATGCAGGGCCCAGCCGAAAAAGAAGCATCCAAAGGAACTGAACCAGGGATCTGAAGGTCTAAAAGTTTTTTTAACTGTAAAACTGTTTTTCCCTCCCTATGTTGGGAAGATGAAATTTTTCCCAAATTAGGAAACTTGTGCAATAGCATGCCTAACACTGATTTAAAACCCAAGAAGATGTTTGTTCTTTTAGCTAATGATGTGCTGGAAAAACATCATTGTTCAACAATGTTATAAACAGCTTGAAAAGAGCTTCCCCAAAAGGGTGAATGGCAGAATGTACACTAACGGTGACTTCGTGTTCACACACATAGGTTTACTTGCACACAGAGGCAATATACATTTGCTACTCCATTTGAAGAATTAGGGTTCAATTCCATCCAACTTTCCAGCACTAGCCCAGCCACAATGCGGCCTCGAAGTAAGGGAAAAAATGTTTCTTTTCCTTGAGGAGGTCTCTGAGACTACTGCCATCATCACAGGATGAAGTGCATACCCTTTTAGCATGACTGCACCATCACTGGAAGAGTGGATAGATTTGAACCCTTAAGTTTCTGGATACTCTGGGAAGGGAATTCTAAATCCCAAAGAGTGTCAACAGCCAAGTAAATATGAAGCAAGAATAAGAACAGCTGGAACATATGCTAAACAAGTAACAATCTTAGGACTTGATGTTGGATCAGTATATATTTCAAGCATCTTCAGGTATTTGACTGCAGTCATAGTTTCTAGATAAAGCTCTAGAAACATGAAAAGGACCTTGTGCAATACAGCCACTAACTCATGCTCCTCACTTTTGCCTGAAACTCTTCCTGCTTCTGCATCAATTGAAACCAAGTTGGAATAGAAAGACCTATACATCTAAAGGGGAAAAACCCACACGAATGCATGGTACGAATTGAGAAATAGCTTTCCATTCATAAAAACTTCATGTTTTTTATGTATACAAAGTTCAAAGTTCAGAACTGCAAACTATCATCTTTCAGACACTGGTTTTTATTGGAGGAATAAGCTAGTGCTTAAACTAGCTCTTCAAGGATAGGCTAATTACTGAGATGAAGCAGAACATCACAAACTGAACCAATAAAAAGGGCTTCCAGAGAACTGGCCTGTGCAGTTTGCCCCAGATTGCTTACTGAAAAGCAAATCACTTTGAGTTCAGTGGGGTTCACTCTCTCTACTTTACATCTGAAAGATTATTACATATTATCTCACCTTTAACAAAAAAAACGAAAAACTAAAAAAATCTAAAAATCTTTTAAAAAATTACCAATGGAAAATAACACTAATTTTTCAGAGGATACAAGTTCTTGTCCACATGCACAAATGCTGTTACAACACCATTGGTCCACAAAACATGTGCCAATGCCAATGAAGTCATATATATATTTGATGAAGGCTGCAATCCTAACCACACCTTCCTGGGAGTTAATACTATTGAACACAATGAGACTTCTAAGTAGACATGCTTAGGATTGCACTATAGGATATACTTATGCATTTGTTTAAAACATCTCCTGCACCAAGTTATATGGACACAGTTCATCAGTCAAGTTGCTAATACTGTACAGTACAGACATCACAAACTATTATTATTCTCAGCATATAGGTACTGCATTCCAATTAAAAAATGTTCAAAGTAATTTTCAGACTAACAATGCAATCCTGTCTTTAGGCCAGAAAAATGGTCCAGCTAATCTGGCCTAAGTAGGCCATATCCTGAGATGACAGGCTAAATCAACAGGGCTAGAAGACCTCTTGCTGGCCTAACTGCTAACAGAGAGGCAGCAGCACAAGGCTGCTCTCTGGGCTGGTATAGTTGTGCCATATCCTAAGGTTGAGAGGTGGAGGTTGGCCCTCCACTTTTTTGCCACCACTTCCAATTTTACTCTGGCTTATCATGGATCCCGATGGATCTACTCAGATTTATTCCTGCTCCCTAGGTGGCCTAACTCTGAGGATTTGTAAGGGGGCATGTCTGCCCTGGAAACATGCTCTGGATACAGGCCCTCAACATGCCTCTCCTGAACTGCCTAGGCTGGCATATCTAGGCAAGTCTAAGTCCATCTGTCTTGGGCCAACCTTATGCCAGCCCGAGGTTGACTTATGCCGGCCCAAGCCTTTCTGGTGTAACTGGGGTGGCCTACCTTGGAACTGGGCCCACCCAGTGCACTTCAGGATTGCAGACAAAATCAAATAACTAAATGGCTCCCAGTTCCAAAACGGCATACAATCTAAAAAGATGCAGAATAACACTGCAAAAAGCCACTAGAAAAAGACACCGTGCAGTGGTGAAAATGGACAAGATACTCTCCCTCCGCCCCACTAAATATAAGAGGAGCACCTTTTGAAAAAGTGCCTTCTGCTCAGTTAGCAAGGGGTATCCAAACTAGCAGGTGATATGCTAAAAGCAGGGCTGTGGTGGCTCAGTGGTTAAGATGCCTGTCTGTCAACCAGCAGGTCGGGTTCGAGACCTGGATGCTACAAGACATAGTGAGCTCCTGTCCCTTGCAGAGCTCCTGCCAACGTAGCAGTTAAAAAGCATGGAAATGCAAGTAGATCAACTGGTACCACCTTGGTGGGAAGGTAACAGTGTTCCATGTGCCTCGGCGAATAGTCACGCTGACCACATGATCACAGAGACTTTGGGCGCAATCCAGAGTAACTATGGGGAGTCCTTGCTCTGGTGTAAGAACAATTTGCTCTGGATTGCAATATGAATTTCCCATAGGTTTTCACTAGGTGGTTCAGTAACTACGGGTACACATAATGTCTCTTATGTGCTCCCATATTTACTCTGGATTGTAGGGATCTTCAGACAGCACTGGCTCTTCTGCTTAGAAATAGGGATGAGCATTGCACCCTACAGACTGTCATGACTAGCAGTACAAACTGTGTACAACTCCTTTACCTTTACCTATCCAGGTGTGTCCAAACATTTTGGCAGGTGGGCCAAATTATCTCTCTGACACTGTTTTGGGGGGCCAGAAAAATTATTTACATTTCAAATTTGAATAAATTTTCATTTAAAAGTGTATCAGAGAAAGATCCAAAGGATTATAAGGTTTGACTGTGGGCCAGGCTGCATTGAAGCTTGCTGTGGGCTGCATTTGGGGTTTGGACACTCCTGATCTATGCTATTTCAAAGCAAGAATGAATAGAGCATGATACGATTAAGTGAGACCAGTCACAGGACAATCTTGGGACAGTCCCAGTTTTGTGAGAGAGAATTATGGCAACCCTACAAACTTAGGACCAAATTCAGCCCTGCCCCTGAAAAATAACATAGCATTGGCTGAGGGCCAATCTGTATAACAGGAGCCCTTTCCACCCTGTCCCAGCACTCGTTGTTAGGCCCAGCATAGACCAGCATGACTTGGGTTACAGCCACTGAATCAAAGGTATACCTGAAGAGATTATGCATGATATAATCGAATGCTCTTTGTGTGCTTTTCAGTTCAGCTCTTAAAAGTCCACAGTTCCCTACGGGCACTGGAAATGCCACATAAAGCTTGGGGAGAACAGAATATACGGGGTTTTTTTGAATGCTCATTGAAACTTTTAACAGCAGCAATTGAAATAAATTGCTGTATCTGCTTATAGAAATGAGAGGGGAAGGGAGAACACTACTTTCTTTTGAGGGGGAATTGAGCGGGTCAATGGCTATGACTATTCTCTCAATAACCACTAACAAAAGACCAGTTTTTGGTGGTTAGGGAATAGCGGTTATTCATTGAATCTCAGAGTAATTGCGCTTACCCCAAGCTGTGCTGAGAGAACTAGGCGATGTGGCCTGCTAGGTAACACATCGTAGCTGAGGCAGAAAAGAAAGTCGACAAAAACCAAGCCGTTCTGCATATGCTTATTTACTTAAAAGCAGGGAGTCGTGATATGTTACCTGTTTGCTACCAAAAGGCAGAAATACAAAGCCACTGCCAGATAAATACCCTTGCTTTGTATTTCACAGATTCCCCCAGCTTGGCCTATAATGTCTGAAATGTATTATCATCTGTCTAGGGCTGAGACTATTCAGAATTTTCACTGATTTTTTATAGACGTGCATAAGGAAATGTCTGTTTGTCTGTCTATCTACAGTATACAGAACATCGTTTTTGAAATCTAAGAACAGCTTAAATAAAAGCTTAAATTGCTTAAATAAAAGGTTACTGAAGAAGCTCAGTACTATAGAATCTCAGTACTACATGTGTTCATTTTTTAAACCATGTTTCTAATTTATATGGACCTAAAATATGTTAATAGGTTTCAGCTACATCTTGCTCCTTGGACAGAGTTCTGCTTTTCGCTATAGACATACTGTAAGTACACAAAATTTGAATGATGAGGTGGGACCTTCTTGCCATACCTGCCTGCTACTCAATATACCCCCCATTATAGTGCATGCTTGTACACAAATTGAGACACAAAACATTCATTTTTATTCATTTTTTCAGAGTTATGCAGTAAACTCAAACAGGATGGTGTCAGGAGTCAGCCAGGTTGGCACTGGTCGAAGACCATCTCCAATGGAGGACTAACTGGGCAAGGCAACTGGTGGCAGTTCCAGATAGCACAGTGCACCATCAAGGGGAGGACAGATCATAGTGGATGCTCCCATTGCTGGATTTTGCCCCAAGACTCTCAACAACACTGCAATGTTGACATGGTGGTAGAAAACTACTCATTCACTGTCATCACCACCATCTGAAGTGAGCTCTGGTTTTGTGTTCTGTTTGATTATGTCCATGCTTTCCTCTACTTAACATTCCAACTATCTTCCCAACTGTTTAATTTCTTCCAGGTCCTTGGCAAACCATGGAGCTGTATGGGATCTATTCAGTGGGCGAGTGAGTTTAGGGGTGAACTGTCTACAAGCTGGATCATCTCTATATTTTGCAGATCAACTGTTGCTCTTGACAATAGTACCAACCATGTCAATGGGAAACTCCACCTCAGGGTCATCTGAAAGCCTGGATTCATTAGGGTGGATAAAACCTATTTCACCACCCCTGTGGCACTTGGGAGGAAATGTGGGCCTAAACCTATCATGATCTGTGTGTGGCCCCCACCTCTCAATGCCCCATCCATATGCACCATACAGAACATTCAATCTAAAAGTGTCCCCATTAACATTCTCGGTTACCCCTATAGTTGTCATGGAGAAATTATGAGATGTTCCTAAAAGGGTGATCTGGGCATGAATGCAAATATCTTCACAGTAGCAAAAATCCAGCACCAACAGGATGCAAACAAGATCTGGACATGAATGCAAAAATTCTGCCAGTACCAAAAATCCAGAACCGCAACATCATAGGCTGCCAGTACCCCCAGAAGCATGGGAGAAAGGAAGCTATGCAGTGGCACGGACAATATAATGACATTACTGTCCTAGATATCCAATGCTGTGTGTAAAACTCTCAAAATCCAGACTCTGCCACACAGAAAATTGGCAAAGGAAATGAAATGCCAATAGACCATAGCAACTCCTCCTCCATGGCAACTCCACTGGTTCAGCGATGAATCTAGAATGCAAGACGACACAGCTGGAAATAGTTAGTCTTTCCCAGTTTGCCAACCTGGTCTCTTGTTATATATGCTAAGTTAGTACCCTTCTCCATGATTTAATTGTGGAAGAATCATGGAAGCTGCACTGAGTGCCCTTCAGAGACAAAGGCAAGATAAAAATTGAATGGATGGATGAAAGAGGATAATTAGTTTTTATATGTAACAATGTGACATTAACTGTTTATACTTGGGTAGGAAAAATACTCCAAACACTTCCTTTCCCTTCACCTCGCCAGTTAGGCTCTTATTGCTATTTCTGTCAAACCAACTGGGGTGTCCTTCCTTCCAACACCACTGCCACAAAATGCAAGGCACATCACCAAGGTCAAAAACTACGGGCTAAAAGATGTGAGATAAATTTATATCCACATTCTGCATCTACATTTAACACAGAACCATGCAGAAAAGCTACAGACCAACAAGATGCCAGATTAAACCAAACTGTTTACTATCCCATCGAGAGCAATTCACTTCTACCATCCAGTACCAAAAACTCAGCTCTTGTCTACATGCTTCTGTCACTGTGGATGTGTTCATACATTTAAATCAGTGTATTTAAATCTGAGAAAATATGAAATTATCTGAGAAAATATGAAATACGAAATCTGAAAAAATACGAAATACGAACATGAAATACGAAATCTGAAAAAAATGTCATTTCTTCGCAACTGATGCAGTTGCAGTAAGGAACAACACCCCCTGCAACAACTCAGCAATGGGTGTGTGTTTGTTTTTGTCCCAAGGAGATAAAAATGATTTGTCCCTTGATTTAGGAAGTCCGACTGCAGTAGCTTTTAAGAATATCTTGTCCACCATAAAAATGCAGTTTGTGCTCTATCATGTCATACTTCTACTTCAAGGGAAAGGATAAGAAAAGATGCTGCTACATCCCCTGCCCTTCACATTGTCATTGTGGTTGCCAGGGCTGCTCCTAGCCCACATGGCTCCTTTGTGCACATCAGAAAAAAGTGCCTTTGTCCGCAGTAGAAAAAGGCGCTCCCTTCTCCCAGCCAGCAACCTCCTCCTTCTCTTCATTCAGATGGCACAATGATGCCCTCTAAATACAGTGCACAGTATGCTCAACCTGGCCCTCTATGCGTCCTCTTCTATCGCAGAGATAAATAATTCCAGTTTAACTAGTTGCATACAGGGCAGTTAGCCCCAGTGGTTGCCCTTGCATCCTTCCTACATTCTCAGAGAGCACAATCCTAACCATGTCTACGTAAAAGTAAGCCCCATTGTGTCAATGGGCCTTACTTCCAGGGAAGTGTCTTTAGGATTGCAGTCATTGGCTGCAATCCTAAAGACACTTTCCTGGGAGTAAGGGCCATTGAACACAATGAGGCTTTCTTTTGAGTAGACATGGTTAGGATTGTGCTCATAGGCTCTCTACAACAGTAAGAAAATCCGTTTTTAAACCACTGAAAAGGGACATACTAGGAGTGTGTTGTGTGTCTACTCAAAAGTAAGTCCTATTATAGTCAATGGCACTTACTCCAAAGAAAGTTTGGATTGGATTTTAGCCTTAATTTTTAAAACTGCTTTTATTTAATAGTGTTTTTTTTGTACCAGCATGGAAACCCTGCAGATATTGAGGGCAATCTAATTTCATTAGGAGCAATGGAGGAACAAGAAAACTGGAAGTGGGTCTTTAAATATATATTTCGCTGCTTTTTTATCTACATATTTTGTTTTTATCCACAGGAGATTCTGGAATGGAACTGTAGGGGTCAACAAGGAACAACCTGTAAATGAAAGGACTGAAGCCTCATTCTGCAGAACTAGAGCTGAACTTTCTTAAATCATAGAATCATAGAATCCAAGAGTTGGAAGGGACCTAGTAGGTCATCTAGTCCAACCCCCTGCCTACAGCAGGAAATCCTCCTAGTGCATTTCTGACAGGTGCTCATCGAGCCTCTGCTTGAATGATACTGAGTGCTAACCACTGGATTCTCTTAGCAACACATACTCCAGGAAGAGTGGAATCAGAAATTATTTATGCTAGAAGAGATCCTGGGGCTTAAGCTTGCCTGAAAGAACTCTATACCTAGGAAGCTGTGTGATTTTATAAAATTATAAAATAATGTGTGATTTTTGAGATTACCTAGATTTCACTAGTGATGATAATGACAGGGCTGTGTTGTAGATCAGGGTTTCCATCACCTTGGCATAAAATGGTAGGAGGGGGTGAATGGATGTAGAGAAGGGGCAATTGCTGAATCCCCCCATATATTCCCCCTTCCTCTGTTACTTTTTTCCTGGACAGGTTCCAAGAGTGGCAGTAGTCTACTGGGAAAAAGCAGCTGAAGAGGTGGAGAATGTGGCAAGAAACGTACCATATTTTTTGGCTTATAGTGTGCACCGTCATATAAGACACACCTAGATTTAAAGGAGGAAAACAGAGAAAAGTGTTTTCCTCCTTTAAATCTAGGTTTGTGTGCATTGGTGCAGCTGAGGCGAAGCCATCGCACGGCCTCTTCGAGCCCACCCAAGTCTCTGTGAGACTTGGGCGAGCTAAAGGAGGCCGCGTGATGGCCGCGCGAGACTTAGGCTGGCTGGGGGAGACCATGCGAAACTTAGGTGGCCATTGCACACCTTCCACCAGCCCACCCCAGTCTACCCCAGCTTCTAAGGCGCAAAGATACTTTTACCCCCTTTTGGGGGTAAAAATATTACATCTTATAAGCTGAAAAATATGGTAGATGGATAATGGATTCATGCTTGTAATCCTATGCACACTTCCTGGGAGTAAAAGTTCCACTGATTACAAAGGGACTTACTTCAGAGTAGATATATGGGGATTGTGCTGTCAGCATCTCCCTCTTGCCCCCTCCTTACGTTGCTGCTTTTCACTTGTCCACTACAACTTTGCATTAGTAAGCCAGTGCCTGGTTCAGTCCTTGAGAGAAACTCCAAGAGGTCTGCAAAGCCAACCCTGACATGAGCATACACAGAGTCTTCCTCGGGCTTTGCACTGTTCTTTTGAACACACAGAGAGCATTTCCTGATGCCTGACTTTGTCACGGTGCTCAGATTTTACACAGAACAATGCCCATGCCCTTGCTGATCCTCTGGGGGCATAGATTCTCCCTCCCCCTGACTCCCCACCATCAACTGTTTCTTTATTTCAGGAACTGGAGGAGGGAATTTCCACCAAAGAAGTGGCTGAAAGCGAACAAGGATGAGATGTGTGCAAGCAGTGCCGAACTCAAGAGGAAGGTGTCAATTAAAAAAATGAAGCCCACTACATTCGGTGCCTGACAGTTGGGGTGAGCTGAGCTGACAGCCGTTGCATCAGTCGGTTTTGGTGGCTCCCTTCTCCCTCGTGGTCCCCTGAGCTGGAAACCTGTGACTGTGGTTAGAGCAGACCCTCACACATTTCATTTGGTCTCCCGGTGGTTCCCCTGCAGCTACTTCTAATAATGGTAATTATAATGATTTGAGGCTTAAGCAGTCCAAATTGAGCCTGGAGGCAGATTGTAATGAAGCAGACAGGAGGAGGAGGAGGAAGAGGAGGAGGTGGTGGTGGGTGCATAGGACTGGGGCCTGCATGCTTTCTCCCCAAGAAGGGACAGCCTGAAACATTGCGAGAGTGGACCAGGACATTTTGAAGCAAGAGGAGAACCAATGACATACCGTATATCTTTCATGCATATATACTGTATATGGTCAGTGGGATTTTCGGCATGCATTTGGGCATGCATTTTTTTGTGAAACTGCAATTTGCTGCAACCTTTCTGTGGAACGAGGTAAGCATTACAAATAACCCATCGCTGTCCCCTTTCTCCCCTCCTTGCAATGGCTATTTCTTTCGTTATATCCCTCTTGTATCCAGAAAGGGGGTTCTAAACTGGCTACAATAACAACGGAAAACAAAAACACACCATCGAAGTAATACAGCACAACAGTCACTGACTCATATCATTCTCGAGAGAACTTTAGGGCTGAAAATGTGCAGAATCAAACAGAACCATCCCCAGTTAACCAATAAGTGGACTAAGAAAGTGGGGTGTAACCAGGTGTTTAAACACATGCTTTCTGTGTTGAAGGTCCCAGGTTCAATCCTGGGCAGCATCTCCAGGGAAGAAAGGCCCTGACTAGAGCTACTGCTACTCTGGGTGGCTAATACTGAGCTATGTGGTTCAAGTGGTAACACAGAAGGAGGTAGCCTTCCTATGTCCATTTAATTGGATATTTAAAATGGCCTTACACATTATTAATTGGACATACACAGAGTTAGAACACAATCATAAACATATCTACTCAAAAGTAAGCCTCACTGTGTTTAATGGTCTTAGTCCCAGGAAAGTGTCCAAGTTTTCCCTTTTCATCTCACGGCACACTGACAAGGCACTAAAATTGTCGAGACACACCGTAAGTTTTTTTAATCAATGACAATCCACACCATTGCTGCTGGTAGAGGACTCAAATCCTAACTGCCCTTCTAATAAATGTCGCTCCCAAAGTCCTGTGAAACAACTGGGGACCATGGCAAACCAGTGTACCACAGCACAGTGGTTGAAAATAACTGATCTTAGAATTCTGGCACTTGAAATCTACAAAATCTTTAAAAAATAATAATGCCATGGTGCCCCATGTTTTTCGGATTGGCAATCCTGGCTGCCACTGAAAAATCTCCCTTCCACAAACAAGCACCGACATGGAGCAGGCACTGTCAAACATCCCTCCCACCTGTGCCTGCTCTTCCCATGGATGCCGGCTTGTTAGGTGATAAGACAGTTTTGGGAATCAGGGTGCTTTGGATTCTACAGACCTTCAATTTCTACTTTTTGTTTGTTGTAGATGCTCCTTAACAAGGTTGATGCCTCAATATTGTTTCTATAATGCACACACAGGGATGAAGTGGGGTCTTCCCTGTGACAATTCATGGCACAATAAACCAGTTAGTCTCAAAAATGGCACAGCACTCTTTGTCTTCTTGCTTACATTGTGAGGCCCTGGGCACAATCTCATTAGCACTGATAGACATCTCTCCAGCTTCAAACTTGGCTGAAAGATAGGCAGCAAGCACAGCAAACATGTTCTACGCTCAGTGTGTTAATGGTCGTGTGGTCCATGTCACTGCTGAAATGGCCTTAGGGAAAGACTTGATGGGTCTCCCAAGCCGTCAGCATCCTTCTTCCCACTCACCCCCCTGCCGCCCCACTTTCCCTTCCCCAGCTTGCTGCCCTTATTAAATCCATTCATTCTGAAAGCTAAATGAATATCTTTCATCTTCAAATGCTGGGGAACACTTGCAAAGAAAACAGAGGTCTGGTAGAACAATCTAAATTTAATCACTGCTCTCTCTCTCTCTCTCGCTCTCTCTTTGTATGTGTGCATGTGTATACACCCTGAATCTTCCCATCAAAAGCAGACATATATTCTTCCTCCATCAGGATGGATGAATTGTTGCCTCCTGTGTACCTATGCATGTATACATTGCTACATATGCAAATGGTTTCTGAACATTTGTGTGAAGGATATGAATGAATGTGCAGAAGCAGCCACTCAGCCTTACATGTTATGCCTAGACAACAGGCAACCTCATGCCGCTGTCGTGTCAGCAGAACAGAGAGCCCTTGTGAAGAACAAGTGCCTCATCAGAAATCAGGGAGATCCTTTGCTCTCCCTCTTAAGTTATTAAAAGGCATCTGGGTGACAATGCTGTCCTTCTCCTCCCCCTTCCATTGCTATCACTCCACAAGAAAGCAAAGGGAGGGACGAGAGGATGCGCCCGCCACATGTCCTAACTCGCTTTTTCACACAGAGAAACAATTGGATCTTACTCAAGCAGGCTCCAAGCATCATCTCTGCAGTTCATACAGTGCCGCTTATGTTCTGGCTCATACATATTTATTACAGATGCACTCCAGTCTGTTCTGATGAGGCAATTACCCCTAGGTAACAGAAAAGAATTTGTGTAGTATTTGCATATTTTACCCTAGGGAAAATTACCCTGGATGGAGTTGAAGACTAGCCCCTTCTGAACTGGGGATGCTAGGGCACAACTCTGATTTTTAAAAGTAGTAATGCTCACTCTTACCACCAAAAATAAGGGATTAAATGTTGGCCAAGAAAACAGGCCTAGCCCCATGGTTTATCTGGGTTCCCTCTTCAGTGACACATTTTCAACATTCAGTACTGTGGGAGGGAACAATAATATGGGATATGTTAATTTGGAGGGTCTGCCTTGTGCTATTTGTGACATATACCACTACCATCCCCTTACATCCCCTTCTTGTTTTTTTGAGGAAGCAGTACTAAGGCAATAAATATGTCATTTTGAAAGGAAAGAATGAATCTGTAGGTGACCTTATGCATGTCACTGTTAAGGAGCCTGCTGTCTCCTCACCACCGAGTGTAGATTGCAAGAAAAAAAATTCTCTGCAATGGAGAAGAAATGAGAAAATGAGAAGCCAGAAACAAATAAATGGTTCATTTCCTACATTGTTCAAATGCAGAAAAAAAGTTTGCTTGCAATCTTAATGCATTCAGTTTTTAGGCATAGATTTAAGAGTTTACACCTAAAAATGCAATATGTGATTGTGACAAATAGATGTTTGCAGACAATAATCATGCGAGGAATGGCTTTGTTGTTGGCTTC
Source organism: Cryptoblepharus egeriae (assembly GCA_030015325.1). Classification (NCBI taxonomy): domain Eukaryota; kingdom Metazoa; phylum Chordata; class Lepidosauria; order Squamata; family Scincidae; genus Cryptoblepharus; species Cryptoblepharus egeriae. The sequence continues at coordinate 91,488,800 of JAREYC010000003.1, read as the reverse complement.
TTGGTTCCACTTGATGGGTGAGAACTCCAGGTTTCCTGCTACAAAATGTGAGAGTGGTGAGCCCAAGGTTCAAGTCACTCCTACTTAGGTCCTTGGTACTGTGCTGAAAGGTTGGCAGTAACTCACCAATCCATATTTCTATTTTCATTGGCAGTTAGGAAAAAATTCTATGCCCTGTTGATTTTTTTAGGCTTATATAAAACAATGTCTAAGACAAATGTTGAGGTAGGTAAAAATATGCTCATTATTTACAAATAACCATGTGCTTCACTTACTGATGCTCAAAAAAATTTGTCAGTTCCTTAAGGTGGCATTGAGTGAAAGAAGGAAGATAGTGATCCAAACATGTCAATTTGGCAGGCAGGACACAGTCACCTTATTCCTCCATTTGTTTCAACTGGGAATTTTTTTCTAACTTTCAGGATTTAGCAAATGAGGTGTGTTGATCATATGAGACAACAACTCCTGGAAATCCATAGGGAAGTTTGTGTGTGTGTGTGAGAGAGAGAGTCATGGGACTTCTTGTGCCATTTGCATTTATGCCAGGGCTGTTGCCACCATGCCGCATGTGTGTGCGCGCGCACACATAGAGAAAGGAGTACCGAGGATCCTGATCCCCCAGCCCCGGCAACACAAGGTAACGGCAGGCAGGCGGAGGCATGCTGTAGCAATCCAGGCAAATGAGGAGCAACCTGCCAGGCCCACCCAGCCTGGCGCGCTTGTGTTCACTTATGTGGCAGGCTTCATAAGGCTCCGCTCTTTGACTGGCGTTGAGTTTATGTGAAAGTAATTAACAGTAATTAATCCTTAATTACAGTAATTAGCCAAGTCGCAGTAAATTAAACCACATCTGGAGCAGATGAGGGCTTCCGAAAGGGAGCCTAACACAGGCGACAATCGGGGAGATGCTGAATTCATCTGACAGCGTCTGATTAAGTCTACCTGTTGCTAGCAGCCTCATTTGCATATTGTTTTTGTTTGCTTTTCTTGGTAACCCTTTTAACTGCACTCACACAGCAGACCTCTCTCCTTTGCCTGTCACAAATTACCCTGCAATGCCAGCAAAAAGATGTCCAAAAGAGACTCTGATCGTAGGAACCAGGAGTAAGCCTGCAAGAATAACAAACGTTTGGAGTACTTCGTTGTTTGTTTCTCAGAGTTGAAGAAAGTTTGCAAGACTGCTTGCGGTGTGGATGCTCTCCTGACTTCTACTTTAGGGAAAAAGCCCTACAATCCAAAGTAACTATGGGAGCACGTAAGAGAGATTTACATCGACGTAGTTATGGCACCACCTAGTGAAAACCGATGGGAAATTCATATTGCAATCCAGGGTAAATTGTTCTTACATCGGAGCAAGGACTCCCCATAGTTACTCTGGATTGCGTCCAAGGTTTTCCAGCTGTGTGAGTTCTCTCAGGATGCGTGGGGCAGATCCTGACTCCTCTCCACACTGTTAACTATATGATCATGGGGAAACTATTTTTCTTCCAACCTTTAAACCTCCTGGCCTATGAAAATGTATAATAATTGGATGCCAAGTTCCAGAAAGACCTGAATAATTTATTGCCCATTAGTCCTTCATGCATCACATTCCGATCCAAAAGTGTCCTTTTTCCAGAATAAGCTGCATCAGCTCCAGTGGGTCTTGCTTCCAGAAAAGCATGCTTAGGATTGCATCCATGCAGCGTGCTCCTACTAAAGGTCAGCAAGTTTTAAAAACTGATTTAGGCTGCAATCCTAAAGACACTTTCCTGAGAATCAGACACATTGAACTCAATGGGACTTACTTCTGAGTAGACATGGTTAGGATTGTGCCCTTACTCTCTAGATTTCAACAAATTAAAAGTACATAATGTCATGTTAATTAAAAAAGGACATATTGAAAACTTTAGCAAAGTTTTCAAGATCCTGAAAGCAAGGAATCCTTTCTCTAAAGTTTATGATTTATTTTCAGATTTATTTATGATTTATTTCAGAGTCATATTTAAAGAAACACTGTAGGTCTCTGTCCTGAGGAGCTTATACTCCATACATTGAAACAGGAAGACAACAGAGGGAAGAGGAAATGAAAATAAGGAGAAACATATATAATTGTTTTAGTTGTACATGGTACTTACAGTAGGGAGGGGGGTAAAGGTGCAATGTCAAATAAGAAAAGATTGAGGAAAGCAGAAGAAAAGGAAGGATTTGCAGAAAAAGGAAAAGGAGAGTAAAAATGAATAATCTCAATTTTGGCAGTGAAATAAGAAGACAAACCATTAAAGAAAGGAGAAGGAAGTCTTAGAAAAGAACTGAATGGGATGAAAAATTCCTAGTTGAATAAATGCATTGTGAGAAAGTTCTTCTCTAATATTTTCCTTTTGGTCAAATCTGGAATATAGAGATTTTAGTAAGAAAATGCAACCAGAAAAAACAGGGGACAATCTGGACTTAAAAGACACTGCTGACAGTGATTTTCAACTGAGCATCATCAGCTTTATTGTCCATGGCTCAGCAGTTCAGCAGAAAGCCAAGTGGTTTCATTCCAAAAGATGAACTATCTGGTAGAAGCAGAGAAAAAAAAACACACCTTGAAATAGAAGCCTGGCAGAAGAAGGTGGAACACATGCTAAGTGGGCAAGAGGCACTCTTTCAAGTGGGTGTTCCTCTTTTATTTAACATGGGGAGAGTATCTGGCTCTCCTCACACCAGCAGTGGCTTCTGCTGGTGTTCTTTGGCATCTTTTTAGATTGCGAACCCTTTTGGGACAGGGAAGCATTAGCCATTTGCTATTCTCTCTATAAACCACTTTGTGAACATTTTGTTGAAAAGCTATAAATACTGTTGATTGATTGACATGCATGCAGCTTGCAAAAAGTGGCTGGACCCATGAGTCATATGATCTAATTTCTCTCTTGTCCCCTTCCTGATGAGTACTAAATTTGGATGTAATAATAGGGCACAGCTTCCAAATGAACCTTGTTGTTTTTTAGCAGTGATGGGAAAATCCAGCAGGGCATGACTCAAACTGAATCTAGAGTCACCTCCCCCACGACTTGACTCAAAAAAATCATATTGGGGGTACTTTATGAGTTACCAAGTCACCCCTTTGTGATTCTAAAGCATTCAAGTTGAGTTTCCCAGCCTTCTTTAAAAAGCACACAGCAGATCTATGGAAATACCTGGGCTGCCGCCAAGCTGTCTGTCTGTCCGTCTGTGTTGGAGCACCTTTTAACTACTCCCTGCTGCCCCAGCCATCTGTAAACAGGACAAGAGGGGGTGGCAAGGATGGCGAAAAAGCAGAGCAGAAACGGTACGAGGGAGGAGAGTCATGAGCAGCAGTTGCGAGTCTTAAACCAGGACAACCCAATCCTTGGCAGCTCTACTCGGAAGTATTCCCTTTGCAGCCAGTTACAGAGATTACTAAAGCCACACGGAGGAAACCATGATTGCAACAAACCTCCCCCCTTTCCTCTTCTCCATCGCCTTCTATTGCTAATTGTACAGCAATAATGGTCTTGGCTCCTTGTCCTGCCCTCCTTCGACTAACCCCCAAAACCAGAGTAACTACGGAAGCACGTAAGAGACTTTATGTGCACCCGTAGTTACTGCACCACCTAGTGAAAACCTTTGGGAAATTCATACTGGAATCCAGAGTAAGTTGTTCTTACACTGGAGCAAGAACTCCCCGTAGTTACTCTGGATTTTGCCCTAAGGAAAATATCAAAAACTCATCTTTCTTCCAATGATTGTCTGCTCCTTCTTTCCTCTCAGAGTTGGGCAAAAGAGTTTTATCCCTCTTCCCACGACCTAGGATGGAAAAGTAAGCATTAACCCTTCCTTGCCTCATGGCTGCAATTCCCTGCAGCTTGCCCAGTCTGAATGATAGCCACATGAGGTTTTTCACACCATGATAACAATAAGCAAGCCCTGACACAGGCAGACTAGACCCAGCATGCATGGGCACAAGTGCTGGGTCAGAAGTTCCCCGACTCAAGTGTTTTTCAGTCTTCCATGGGCATAACTGCCAAGTCAGTGAAAAACACACATTTCTGGAACTTGAGACTGAACTACTTGACTCAAGTTTCCATCCATGCCTTTTAGGAAATCTACTTCCCTGCTGTGGTTGAAAATTAAAAAAATATTTCAATCAGAATACCATATTTATTCAAAGCTAATGCTCACTTTTTCAGCCAAAAAAACTTTGGGTGCGCATTAGATTTGATGGTGCATTGATTCAAGTAAATACAGTATTATGATTATAAGTGTAGGTTAGTATTTAGTTTAACAGTTTGCTATATTGTAATAGAAATGTAACACAAACCAATTGCATTGGTGTACATAGAACAATTATGTAAAAATCATAAAAAACTCAATATCATATTATTATTGCAATTTAATTTTATGCAGTAAAATTAAATTTTGCACCTGCTTTGTAGCTGCGCATTATAATTGCCAGTATATGTTTTTTATATCAAGCCTTTTAAAAATTGGGGTAGGTATTAGATTCGATGGCGCATTAGAGTCAAGTAAATATGGATAGACAAGGCTGTCTGACTAAGTGTAACCAGTTTCATACTGTATGAGCACAATCCTAAACATGTCTACTCAAAAGTAAGCCCCTTTCTGTTCAATGGCTCTTACTTCCAGGAATGTGCCTTTATTATTGTAGCCAAAAGTCATTATAAGGTTATTCATGCAAAGGGATACCTGTTTTAGCTAATGAGCTGCCTGGCTTTAAATTCATTACGGAGGTGCCAGATTTACCAGATCATTCTACTTTTGGTACCATTCAACTTTAAGAGGGACTTCTCAGATCAGAGGGCTTCTTGTTATGTAGAAAAGAGGCTGTTTTTAACTGGATATCTTTGTTTTGGGTGGAAGTGAAAAATATTATTTCTCTCAGTAAACCCCAATCTGACCAGTGGGAAGTAAAGAGGAGAGAGCAAGGGCCATCACTAATCACTAGGCACTGTGTTGATTTTCCTTCTACTTATCCTCTAGCACAAAGATAAATACTCCAGTTCAGTGGCATAGCTAGGGGAAGTGTGGGGGGTTGAGTTGCACCGGGCTACAAGCTTTAAGGGGGCTACAAAGTGAGCTTGACACTAGTGACAAAAATTGTGAAAATCAAGGTTTGTATGTATTACAATATAATCGTGTTATATATCATTGGAAAGGTAATTTTATGCAGAATGCAATGAAACAAACTGCATTGGACTATCTATATTCTAGCAAACGTTAAGGCCAATTAACCAGCTTTCCCACTGAAAATCAGAAGCATTCAAATTTCTTTAATTTGGTTGGATCATGTCCATGCAGTATTGGCCTTCCATAATAACTCAATGTCAAATCAAATTCAATTCTTTTACAAGAATGCATACCACCATCACATTTACAACTATAATATTCACAGATGTAATAGTCTAGGGCTATAATCCTAAGCACACTTTCCTGGGAGTAAGATCAACTGATCACAATGGGGCTTACTTCTGAGTAGATATTAAGAGGATTGAACCCTGATTTAAAGCACTATGTAGTTTTTGGAAGAAAAAAACATCTTTTTTCAGCATTCTGCTCCTTTTTAAACATCTATAAAGTACCTGGAAATGTGTGCATAGCATTTCTCTTGCAAGGAGGAAAGAACTAAAGATGGGAGGCGAAAAAGAGAAAGAAAGAGAGAGAGAGAGCGAGAGAGACAGAGAGACAGAGAGAGAGAGATGTTATAATTTCCCCAACTTTGTGCAGCCCACAGGACTAGAAATATCCCTTGGAAGGATGGTCAAAAGAAGGCTCAAGGATATGCAGCTGAAATCAGGAAGCAAGATCAGAAATGCTTACGGCAGCTTAAACTTCTAGTCACCGCTGCAGAAGCACCTGATATAAATACATGCTCACAGTCACTCAATACATAACATAAGCTCCTTTCAGGCTGAAGGCTCAAGCCCTCTCCTCATCTGCACAGCTCGAATTAATTATACACTTTAATTTCATGAATTATTAATTTGATTCTGACTCGGCAGCTTAGCATTATCCAGGGCTACAGACTATACAATTCCAGCTTCATTAAAACATCACCAGCTGCCTGGGAGACAGACATTAAATAGGGGAGAGTAATAATAAAATTAAGTTCCCTGCGCATAGCAACAGAGTCTTCCCCCAGTTGCACTCCTATCCCTCACCAGGCCAAGTCAGTAAATAAATGGCAGCCATGGAGTTTATTTATTTCTATTTATTTCAACCAGGCTTCCCCAACAAATGCATTCAAATCAATATACAAATATTACGAACCTAACAGTCATTAGAAAGTATTAACTGATCCAGTCAAAGAGCAGTAGTGGAGCAAAACACAACAAAACAAGAGGAAAAAATCAAAAACTCAATGTCATTTAGGCTACTAAAATGTCTTTTAGGCTACTAAAAGGGGAGAAATAGACAGTTTGTGTGATCTCTCCAGAGAGAGAAATCCAAAAATTGTAATGCTACTACAAAAAAGTTCTCTCCCTGCGACTGTCGTCCAGGTAGTCAAGGGGGATGTGTGGCAAGCAGGACCTCTGAAGTAGATTTTAAGGTTCAGGCAGGTTCATGACAGCAAAGCTGGTGCTTAAAGGCAACTAGGTTCCCAGTCATTTAAATGTTAACACCAGAGCCTTAACAAAGCCCAGAACTGAACAGGCAGCCCCTGAAAACCAATCAGGATCAGTATGAATAGTTCCATCAGCAACGCATCAGCCAGCATTCTGGTGGCTGCATTTTGCACCAGAGATACTTTTCCAAACTGCCTTTACAAAGACAGGCCCATATAGAAATTAGAAGAGTCTTGCCTGGATGCAAAATAAGGTCATGAGATTCTGAAGTCAAATCTGCTTTCCAGATACTGTACAGCTGCTAAAACGTGATCCTGGAAATGTAGGCCTTCCTGCTGCCCAGGGACAATGCCAGATCCAGGAGTATCCCTAAACTACATACTATATCCCAGGGAGAGCTTAGCTCATTTATGATGTCTCAACTTGCCCTGGGGTACAGTTTAGGGTTGCCATAATTCTCCTCCACACAATTGGGACAGGACTCTCTGTCCCCGTTGCCAGTATATGAATACAAAATTTCCCAAAATTGGGGCTGTCCCTGTTTTTCAGGGCATATGACAACCCTAGTGTAGTTGCCCAATTTGGTGACGGATGTCTTGCCACCATATTGTCCTGGCATCTTTTCAATCAGATAAAGCACTCTAGTATCAGGGTGTCCAGATGCCCGGAAACCCCCGGACAGGTCCGGTATTTAGCGTCCTGTCCGGCCTGTCCGGGCATGGGGGGGGGCCTTGTCCAGGGCTTGGGGGGGGTCGTGTTGTGCTTTGCGCCACTTTAAAGGCTGCTCGGAGCAGCTCGCAAGCAAATGCGGCCGCCCGAGCAGCCAGCATGTGAATGAGAGGCTGTGCGCATGCGCAAAGCCTCTATCCCTGTCGGGTTTATTTTTAAGCTGTGCGCATGCGCACAGCCTCTCAATTCTTCAGTGTCAGACCGGCTGGTCTGATTGAAGAGAGCGCTCTGCGGGGTCCTGTGCAGAGCGCTTCGCTTTATGCTGCCTCTGCAGCTGCCTTAGATGAGAGGGAAGGTCCCTCGCCGCAAGCTCGGCAGCCTCCGCTGACGCCCTGAGAGGGAGGATGCGAGGGACCTTCCCTCTCATCTAAGGCAGCCGCAGAGGCAGCTTAAAGCGGAGCGCTCTTCACAGGACCCCGCAGAGCGCTCTCTTCAATCAGACCGGCCGGTCTGACACTGAAGAATTGAGAGGCTGTGCGCATGCGCACAGCTTAAAAATAAACCCAACAGGGATAGAGGCTTTGCGCATGCGCACAGCCTCTCATTCACACACTGGCTGCTCGGGCGGCCGCACTTGCTTGCGAGCTGCTCCGAGCAGCCTTTAAAGTGGCGCAAAGCACGACACGACCCCCCTCAAGCCCAGAGAGCCCAAAAGGTAAGACCCCCCAGAGTTGTTTGACAAAATGTAGGGCAAAATGTAGGATGTCCTACATTTTAAATTTTTTTTTAAAAAATAATATTTTTAAAAATATTATTCATTTTAAAAAATGTAGGACAAGGTCCTCCAAAAGTCCGGATTTTCAACTGAAAATCCGGGCTTTTTGGGACCCTTGTCCTACATTTTGAGGTTGACCATATGGTCACCCTGTCTAGTATGCATTTTCAAAGTCTTCCACTCTTTCAAAGCATAGATGACACATTCTCAAAAGCCATTGCTCCAAGGCTGCCGAATGACCCAGAATCCAGGTTACAGAAGTCTATGCCCACGCATGTTGAAAACACTGAAGGAAAAACAAAGGCAGTTGTTTCATTTTGTTCATCTTATGTAGGGTTGCCATAATTCTCTTTCCAAAAAATTGGGACAGGACCCTCGGTCACACTTGCCACTATGTGAACACATCCCCCAAAATCAGGTCTGTCCTTGTTTTTGGGAGACATAATCTTATGGTATACCGCAAGTCAAATCAACACATGTAACAGTGTCCAAGTTCTCCAGCTCCCACACATGTGCCCTGCTCATCCCCGCTGCCACCACCTCTAGCTACCAACCACCTTCACCAGCCTAGTTCTTCTTCAAAAGCTTCTTCTTCTGCAGATCCTCTATGGCCGGCCTATTTTGAAGAAGTGCTGCTGGCTAGCAGAGGAGGTCAGGAGATGATGGTAGGAGCATCCTCAGCAACAACAGCAATGATCCAGTCTGCCAGCTTATGACCTCCTTTGCTTTGCGCTTCTCCCAAGCTGGCCTGAAGCTTCCAGGATCCCTAGAATGAGGGCTGTTTGGAAGATCTGCTAGGTGACAGAGAAGGTACGGAGACATTAATCTTATTCCTTAGTTTGGTTGTTTTGGGAGATGAGTCATCAAGAATAGGATTGTAGTGACGCCTACTTCTTTGCCAGCCTTGCGGCTGCAAGTACCCATACAATCAAAGGATGAAATCCTTCCCATACATTATGGAAGGAAAAATCCCTGTGCCCTTAATAAGGCTGTATTCTTAAGGATGGAAACAGAAGGACATACTGGCTGTACTTTTTGTGCAACTTTGGCTTATTTGACACATAATATTTGGATTTCTGCCTACCCCCCTAACCCGAACAGCCAATTGTGGGGGAGAGAGAGACTTAGGCCATGCATTTGCCTGTGCTGTAACCTTGGGAGTTACTCTTTCAGATGGGGACAAGTTTTGGTGAGGCAGCTCAGGACCTACAGAGACGCTGAACTGTATCCAGTGCTATGTAGGCGAGCTATGAATCCATTTTAGACTGCAGAGTGAGAATATGAATGTGGACTAAATGAAGGGAAGCTATGGGGGCTTGATACAGGAGTTTAAAAGAATGCCAGGATGGAAGAGAGCTAGAAGCAGGGAAGGCAGTGAACTCTGTTTACCTATTTGCTGTTCTGAAATCAACAGCCAAATGCCATCTCCACCTGGTTTCTCACCTGGCAAGGTCACAAAATCAACCCTCTTTGCCATAATATACTTGACAAATAAATAACAGCTCAGGGCTGCCTCCCAGCAACTCCCCAGCCATATAATTTATAAAAGGAAAATGTTGAAATTTAGACATTCTATTTAAGCTGCTTCAGAAATCTAAGGACCCCAAACCTGGCGGGATTTGAAAATCGATGGAATTAACTAAGGGAGATGTCCACTAAGTAATCAGCAGGTACAGCAGACCTGAAATTCTATAAAGAAAAATGGAAAGAGATGACATTGAGGGAGGCAGCAGGGATTAAAAAATGAGCATCCAAGTGGTAAAGGCGCACACCCATTGATCGCTGCATTAGGGATTAAGGCTTCACCGAGCAGCCAGAAGATTCTGTAGCAGAAAATGGTTACAGAGGATGAGCATGAGCACAGCAGAGATATATAACCTCTGACAGCCGAGCACGACTGAGACAGAGGACAGTTCTCTAGTGAACCTTGGAGCGAAAAGTTTGTGTGTCACACACACACACATACACACACACACTCCCCCCTCTTTCTCACACACACACATCACAGTTTAGCTAGATTCAATCTACCTTTATATTCTAACCCACCAAGGGCATGTTCCACATAAGGTATTGTGTGGCAGAGAAACACTTTATAGTCCTCTGTCATTAATATGGGAACATGAGAGGAAGGTATTCTTTTCAGGATTGTCCTGAAACATCACACAAGAAATACCACAGAAATAAAGAACAGAAGGCTATTGTAGGGTATGAATAGTATATCTGATTTTACCTTAGATCAAAGAAAAATATATAATACACCACAGTGTCAACAATTGTCAGGAATTTTGGGTCTTTCATTGCACATAGCTTAGACTGCCATCCTATATAGACTTTCCTGGAATACATTCTTGAACTCAATGGGACTTATGAGTAGACATGTATAGGATTGAACATTACTGATCTATCAAGGGACATGGATGATATGCCCTCTTTAATTCAGCATCTATTAACATGGTCCTCCCTTGTAGACTGATTGGTCCAGATGAATTACAGAAAGCCCCAAAGGAGTTTCTGGTCTGCTGTTCCTGAAGAAGCTCTTGGGGTGTGGAGGTGACTCAAGCAGTGCTCCTAAACATCATAACCCACTGAAAAGAGCTCATTTGGCTTGCTGACTTACTGGCAAGCTGGGGGCAATGAAGTGGTCAGAGGGATGGTTGAATGCATATGCTGGATGACTCAGAGCAAGTCCAACCAAAAGACAAGGAAAAACTTGTTATTGAGCTAACTCTGTGATGGAAATGTTAGAAAAAGCTATAGTTCTGTTACCATCGGATCTTTGCAATGCCGTCCAGTGGAGGTTTTTTTAAGTGTCATGAACAAAAATGTGAAGAAACTACAACCTTCCACTTCCATGCTTTACAATTCTGTGTGCAACTACTGATATTCTTGGCAAGTAATATGTCAGGATACAAATGACAGGTTTGGATTAACAGGGTATATTAATGCTTCTTGCAAGAAAAAGCAGATCTCACTGCCTTGAAAGAGGTGGTTGAAAGGCTACTCCTAAAGAACCTAATTTGGACTTCAAAGATTGCAGTCACTCTCAGTTGTCAACTGAGAAGATCTGGGTGGTCAATTCTCCTTTTTAACTGTGTCAGATGAAGCCATGATGGTGATGAACTGGTAACAGAAACAGGGATGGACTGAATAAGGCCAATGTATTGAAACTCAGGCCAAACAAAAGTTTTGTTTGTGAATGATTCACCTTCACAAAGCAGTTTTGTATATCATGTTCTAGATGTGATTTCACCCTCTTTGAAGGTTATTAAGGATGATGTGGAAACAAGTATTTAAGGACTTTTTTATCCTACTATCATGCTCTCACTTTTGTCGCTTTTTAGTAATGAATTTTGATCAATGGCTGGTGTTTTATTATGGGCGCAATTCAGAGTAACTATGGGGAGTCCTTGCTCCGGTGTAAGAACAATTTGCTCTGGATTGCAATATGAATTTCCCATAGATTTTCACTAGGTGGTGCAGTAACTACGGGTACATGTAATGACTCTTACGTGCTCCCCTAGTTACTCTGGATTGTAGGGTATGTTGATTTTCTTGGCTTCCCTATGAACTCTTAAAAATTTTAAGAAAAATAAATAAGGCATTGGGCTATAGTCAATTCATCAATGGCTCTTTGGGGATCCCATTTCAAGCCAGTGGACAGTCAAATTTTTACAACAGAATCATTGTAGTCTCTGCTTCCTTCAAATCCTCAACACCATTCCTCCCATCTCTCCTTTAGAACACTGTTCTTCATTTCTACAAGTGAACCATCAATTTTTCCATTGTGAATACCATGGACAGAAAAGGAATGTTATAGCAGTAACAGTTTAATCAACATCCTGCCCTTGATTGGCTCCCTTGTGCATGTCCAACTAGCCTAATGTAAGACTTTGGTAGAGCTCAGTCATTCCTTGGAGGCCACGTAACCTGGGGTTCACATAGTCTTCCTTGTCCACACAAGCTGAAAAGTATTATTGCTAAACCAATGAATGGCTGGTTCCTACTGCTGGCATGGAACTACTGATGCTCTAGACCGATATTGAGTAATCCTTGTTCAAGGAGCATCAGCAAAACTAATGGAAGGTAATCAGCAAGGGAAGAAAAAGGGTTCCAGGAAACTAAGGAAGAGTATCTTAGGAGGAAAGTGCATTCCTATAGATAGCCGATCACCAAGATCTTTCTCCTCTTCCCAAAGATAAAAAGAAAGAAATCCAGCTTTTTCAGAGCAAATCAGGAGACTATTCCTAACTCTCTAGGGAAGCTGCATTCCCTTTATCTTTTTAGCTAAGAGAAGGGGAGGTAAGTGCCTGCTACCCACAGCCCTTTCAGAAATCTGCTGAACTGGTCAGAAATCAGACAAAAATTAGAGTGTCACATCTATTTTTAAAAGCATTATTTCTAGCTTTGGTTATAGAAGGATGCTTGAAAATGTACTGGTGCTGTCAGAAAAAAAGCTTCAAATGCAGTTCCCTACACAGTCCCTTACTGAAATCTTTCTACCATGCTCTTCTGCTTCTAAATACAATCCTGAAGACCCAAGAATATACTGGTGCATTTATTTTGGCTGCAGAAGAGCCCTGAACAAAGTTTTAACTAAAGATCATCTGGCAACCTCCAGTGCACACAGCCTGTGCAGATATAACATCCTTGGAGTTTCATTTAGTTGCTTGTAGCAACACCAGGCCAAACGCATCTGCATGCCAGGCCTGAACAAACCAATTACCAAGTGTGAAATTTCCTGCATCTGGAAGTATGCAATGACTCCTGCCAAAGTTTCCAGTCCCTTGTGCTTTGCACTATCATCAGATGGTCGGCTGCTCAGAGTGATCAACTTCCAGGTTTGATGACTATTTTTTAAATAGAAGACCCTAAGGAATAAGCCCTATATGCAAATTAACAATAACTCTGGCTAGGACAGTTAAGCAATTGCTAGGTAGGTAGCCTTCTGCTTTTTTCCTGGCAAGCGATCTGTAGTTTACTATGTTGAAAGAGTTCATAGGATACCAGAAGTCTTAGGACATGCCATCAAATGAATCTGCACACATGGCAGCAATAAAGGAGGACTGTTTTCCCAAAACAGAAGGGCTAGGAGGGTCCCAACTGCATTGGCACTTCTGCAGCTGTGCTCCAGCTCTCTGCACACATCGGAGTTTGCTAGAAATCCCTTCTTGAAAGACCTTGGAAACACGACTTCACCTCTCCTTGCTGACAGAATAAAACAGCAATGGCTGGCATATTTCAGTGAGAAGCTTCTGTTACCCATAAGCCAGCCACATCCCTCGTTCGGTGTCTCGAGAGGTCACAGGTCTGAGTCCAGCGAATCCCCAGCGAGCCTCCTATTCTTCATAAATATGCATTGTTCCAAGTCATTGCAAGCAAAATGTCAGCTGTGCCAGAAGGGCTTTTAAGCCGACGCGCACTCCAGAGATAATGCCTCGACGTAGATCTGAGTGAATGTTCACTTCATATGACAAAGGCAAGCACTTTAGAACAGGCTGATGGAGAATTCTACAGGTTGCTTCCCTCATCCCAATCATTTCCCCTACTTTCTCATTAGCTATGGTGACTGAAAATAATCCAATAAAGATGCAACCTTCAGGTTTTCTAGACTGCAGTTTCCCACACCTGATTTAACAACAAGTAGAGTACACAACAAGAGAATGCCCCACAAAATGCTCCAATTTCTCCTGAAACACCAAAATAGGAGAAAAAGAGGCTATCACCTGTGTTATGCAAATTGTGCTGATCTTGTCTATGCCTGTTAGATGTCTTCACTGCCTGGAAGTTGAGTGGGCTGAAGTCTAAAGACACCCCTTCCCACTGCAGTTACAGTATATGTAGTCTATATGGTCCTTGACACAAGAGTTATCAGCTATAAAATGCAGGGATAGAGAGTCTCAATTCCTTGGATCAAGAACTATCTATCTATCTGGGACTAATTGAATGAGACCAGCACCAAAAGGACTTATTTGAGAACCATGGATATTTTTGGAAAAGATGTGGATTCAAGTCCTGTTCAAGTTTACCAGCAATTCCCTATCTCTCATTTTCCATCCTCCACTTATAAAATGTGAATCATTAACTTTTTTCTCAGGACTAGTTGCTGGCCTCGGGACAAGTATGCTGTCAATCCCTTCAAAAGTCCTCTATAAATAACCAAAAGTAACATTTAATAAAGCAACACCCATATGTAACCAAGACTGAATTTTAATATCTTCTTCTGATACAGTTTTTCTCAAGGCTACTATGAGACCTCTGATAGTAGTAGTGGTAAGTTAACATGTTAACCTCTGACAGAAAGTGGCAGGTTAAAACCTTTGACAGAAAGTGGCAAGTTAACATGTTGCCTGAGTGCCACTTCACACCTTACAATTTTCTTAGACAGGGACCATCTCTGCCTATACGATGCTGAGAGCTAAACTGAAACAGTCTTTAGTGGTTTTTTTGCTACTGTCAAAAACTACCACCTGTTTTGGGTATGCATTTCCCCCTCAATATTTCATTTGTGTTTCATTTAGAGTCTGGATATAAGAATGGAGTAAGCCAAAGTCCCCAAGGATACTATTTTAAAATTCCAGTGTAGTGTGCAGTTAGTCCCTGGGCAGCCCACGGGTCACAGTTCAGGGATCTCAGAAATCTAAACAGCAAGGGAAGTGTGCAGTCCCTAAACTGGAGCATGGGGAAGCTTCCCTATCCCCCAGAAAGAATCTTTTTACTCAACCATAGTGAACATCAGGCTAGAACCTCTCTCTAAAACTGTCCTCTAGAATAGTCTATGTACAGGAAACTGTCTTGCAAGAACATCCAATCACACTTGCAATCTAAAGTGGTACAAACCAGAAACAAGTGGATCACCTTGGTGATAATTAGGTGTTAAGTTATAAACCTGGAGTAACAGTAGGCAAGGAGGAGACACAGAAGAGTTAGTAATCCTACAGAAGTAGAAATGATGGAGAAAAGGTAAACCCCAAATGCCTCCCTTCCCTAACACAGCAAGTCCTTTGAGAAGATGGCCTAGTTCATGCTGAGCTGAACTGCATCTACTTGCATCCACCCTCTTCTCCCCTTGCTAAGAGAGACCCTGGAGCGAGATCTTTGAGTGGTCACTTTGCATTCAGCTCAAAGGGTGTCTCAGAAATATGTAATAATAATAGCAGTAATGATAATAAATAACAGGGCACATTTCCCCAGGGGGCAAACATTAATAGTACAACTGGAAATGTTCAATTTGATTATAATGCTTTACGAAAAGGTCATTGAGAGACTGCGGAAGCTTACCTTCAGGATGTTCATTCTCCTTGCTGGATGAAATGGAAAGAGTCAGTTTACCCTGCTTGCAGCACCCACATTACACTGGGATTTCTGGGGCCAACAGCACACTGTGAGGATCATTAATGCAGTACTAGTCCATGTAGTGATGGACAAAGAGGACTGGACATAGAGTATGTGTATATGTCCACCCAACACACCTGGAGAACCATAGCTAATTTATGTATTTGATGTAATTTGAGTATGTTTTGGTTGCCAGAACTTGGTGGGTGCACACCCTGTGTGGCACTTAAAATGAGTCCTGTAAGGACTCAAAGACTAACCTGTTTATTTCAGCAGCAGCTTTCTTGGACCACTACAATCTACTTCACGCACCTGACTAAGGTGAACTGCAATCCATACAAGCTTCTGTGAAATAAACCTGTTAGCCTTTAAGGTGCTATCAGATGCTAAAAAAAGACTAATATGGCTATCATTATGGAAGCTGCGACAGTACTCTGCATTTTGAAACATAATATCTACACCTACATGTATTATTTTCCCTAAAACAAAAGCTAGGTTTTTCAGAATCTAAGCCTGCAAAGTGCATGAAGGTGACTGAAGATCCATATGCGGCTTTACCTGTCTTCTTTATTTTCTCTTTAGCATTACAATTGCTAATTCCCAATCCAACACCAATACCACAATTTTCCTTCCCCATGTGGCTTGGAGAATGGCTTCAGGAGGAGAATGAATTTGTCATGTGCAACTTTAAAAAAATAGTATCTCCATGTATCAACGAGCACCTGTCGGAGATGCTCTAGGAGAATTTCCTACTACAGGCAGGGGGTTGGACTAGATGACCTACCAGATCCCTTCCAACTCTAGGATTCTATATTAGCTATTTATAAGAAGGAAGTCGTAAGGAAATTTCTGCAATGGCACATCACATTTATATAGCACAATCTGAGTGTCCAAAATGGTCCATTGTCTCAGAAATTCAATGACTTTTAAAGATTCTCCCTATATTATAGAAAGGGAATAGAAGGAATTGCACCTTATCTAATGTTGCCACCAACCTAGTAGGGGAAATGAGGTTTTAACAGGGACGTCCTATTTCACATACACAAGCCTGAGCTATACATGAAGCAAAAGGAGGAGAGAATGAATTCAGAACTGTATGTGATGATTACATTTCTGAATGCATCTTTGGATTTTAAAATGTGTAATTCTGTAAGAAGAAAAGTTTCTCCAATTTGAAAGAGGTGTGTGTTTTTCTTTTTGCCTGCCAGTTGTTTTGTTTTTAAATGATGTGTGGGGACATTGAAAATGACACCGGATACCTGCAGTGTGAAAGGTGCAATCCACCTTACTACCCTGGGATTTTACCTCCACATTCTGCTATAGTGTAAACATGCACTGTGTAGACATGGATGTAAATTACAAAATTTATTTGGGCAAAATGAAGGAAGGAAGAGGGGGAGGCCGCTTTGCTGCGAGAGACTGCACCAACCTACCAATGTTCATTAGAAGACTGGGAGAGAGCCTCACACTTTCCACCCACAGAGAGTGGCTGCGTTGGTCTGGACTGGGAAAGAGAGGTGGGTTGGGCAAAAGACTCACATTTTCTCAGCAACAATGTATTCTAAGCCAGAATGGTGGAATGAAGGAACATCCATCAGGAGAGGTGCTTTAGAGAAGGTGTCTGCATCATATCAGCAAAAGGAATGGGAACAGAATAATCGCTTCCACGGGCAGACAAGTGTCCATTTTATGGAGCTTGTGCAAGAGAACTTATTGCCACAAATACAGATTTGGTAGGCTAGAAACTGATTGCCTATTAAGGTCACAAGCGATACTTCTGCCCTCTTGCAACATGGCCACAGTTGCGCTGAAAAGTCATAAGGTAGACCATAATCAGAACTTCTATAGCCAAACAAGGAGGTTTTTGTCCTCAGACGTCTGCAGATGAGTACAGAGACTTCACCAACAAGCACACACGCTGCATGTAGAGAAGCAATGTTTCCTTTCCAAGTTGGAATGGATGAAATAAACACAGCAGTTTGTTCCTAGTTCAGAGACGAGCCCATGAGGCAGAGCCAGCCTTGTGCCTGAACTGTGTTTGTTCTACCTTTATAACACTCAGGCACACACACCTGCCTATGGAAGCCGGATGAGGCATTCTCGCCACTCCAGTGCTGCTGAGAAAAACTCCCAGTTGCCGCCAGAAGGTATTTTTAGCTGCATTATTTATTTGAACACCTGCCTCTGATGCGGAGACAGAGAATGGAAGGCCTGTGTAGGGAAATCCGGACCTTTCAGTGGATTCAAGTGTGCAGATCCTGGCACAGCCCACTAGGCACCTGCCCTTTTGCTGTTGCAGCTTGCCCAGTGTAGCAAAGAACACACAATACATTAAAGACAACTGTTGTAAAGGTAGTGTCAATTCAAAACTTGCCCTCCTCCACTCAGTATGTTGTCCACCTGGCAAAGCTGAGATCCCGAACACTTCTCCAGAAATAGCACTGCTTCTTCTTAGGGAAGGGGGGAGTGGTGGGGAATTCCTCTGGAAATACTTGGCTATGGGCTGATGTACACCATTATGTACACCATTGTAGGAATATATATCCAGTCTGTGTGCAGATCCTGGCACAGCACACTTTTGTGTGCTGCAATTGCCCTTGCCTGGCCTAGCAGAGAATACACAATACATTGAAGAGCCTGATCATAAATGCAAGGGTCAAGTCAAAGCTTGCACTCTTCCATTCAGGGGTAGTTTTTGTATCCATGCTGTCAGCACGGATCTGTGCTTCCAGGCACATACTCCTCCCATATCAACAGGAGCACATGATAAAAACAACATTTTTGAACGTCTGAGCTGGTCCCAAGAAAAAACGGGTACATCAGTGTACCTGTTGCCATCTGCTGCTACCTATTAGATTGTTTGATGAGGAATATAGCCCATTCACCATGTGCTAGCTGTTGAAAAGTAATGTGGAAAGGGATTCTGATGCAGGACTTTTAATGACAAAAGTTCAAATGGCCAAAGCAGGTTAAAATACTGCTGATCAGCTGTTTAGGAAAAGAGACACAGTGCACAATCCTATCCATCTCTACTCAGAAGTAAGCCCCATTGTGTTCAATGGGTCTAACTCCCAAGAAAGTGTGCTTAGGAATGCAAGCTAAGCCCTTTTATCTCCTATTTCTTATTAAACAGCTGACCTGCAAAATGCTAACCATTTTTGAAAATTCAGGTTTTCACAGATTCAGGCTACCAGTACAGTGGTAAGTAAGCTTACTACAGTGGTAAGTAAGCACTGTGGGTAAGTAAGAAATGTGGGTAAGTAAGCAACACAGAAAAGCAAGACTTCACCAGAACCTGCACCAACTGGCTCATAGAACATTCCTCCAGACTGACATTTGCGCTTTGTGTGACCCACATTGAAAGGCTGTCACTGTAACTGCTTATAAGTCAGAAAAATGGACACAAACCAGGTTGTTATAAAGATTGGAGGAAGATACTGGAATAAAATAGTTTGGTAGCAAAGCCATATGGATTCTCTGAAAAACATATAAGCACACAAGTCCACTCCCAGAACAAAGGGGCGACTACGGATGCTTTATGGAAACAGACATTCTTCAGGTTGGTTGGTCTTGTAAAAAGTATCAATGAAGTTATTTGGATCTTGCTTCTAGCGTAATGATAAAAACTTCTGATTTTATTTTATGGGGGATGTTAGCCTGAGCATCTTCAATGACTCCTGAACAAATCTGGTATCACAAGCTACTTGTGTAAAGAACTCCTAGTGACATATTAGAAAGTCTGAAGGAATGCTCCAAAATGCTTCCACGATCTCAGGAAGTCAGGAAGATTTGGATTCATTGTGTTTGATTCTCATTTTGCTGCTAAAGTAAACCTGCTGTGTCCCACCTGGCAAACTGAAAAAGACTCACTACTGTTTAGTGACAATGCTTTAGGAACTTTAACACTTTTGAGTATTTCATGTGGCAAAATCCAAGTACTGAGCAAAATGGCGTTTTTTTCAGGCAAAACAAACAACCCCCCTCCCAAAATCTACATTCACAAATTGCAATTCTGTGATTTGTATTTGCAAGTGAACATCGTATGTAAACTGAACATAGATCAGAATTGTATTTATCTAGCTACAGTATTTACTGTATCTACTGTATCAAGTTTGAATGCAGTGCATGATTTGCATGATTTGCAGCCATGGGTGCCTTTTTTGTTTTATTGAAAGAGAATGCACACATTTATGCAGAATGCTATATTTTTAATATCAGCCAATGTGAACAGAACTGTAAAGGCAGCAGCTGTTGGGAGTCAGAGTGTGACCCAGAAGGGCAAGACCTAGCTTTCTATAGCATCAGGCTGAACAGGGCTGGAGACAGTTTGGGAAAGGCATTGGTAAGATGGCAGCCCCAGAAATCTCCAGGGGTTTCTTTTCTTTGATTCCATTCTGCCATGCCATCTCCTCTCTTTTTATTTAAGCTACATGTGAATGAAACATCCCCAGACATACATCATCCCCTTTGTTGATTAATCCTCCCCTGTGTGCCTTCAATTTTCTCCGAATCAGCCGGGAAAAGGCATCTCAAAAGAAAGGCCGGGCCAGAGGGTGCACTGGTAGGTTGGGCTCCTATGCTCACAGATCTGCTTATTTTGGCCTATCTCTTCCCAGTGATAAGGCTGCTAACAGCCTGTTATCAGGCAGTCTGTGAAAATGTGCTCCAGCCTGATTAGGCCTCAGTCTTTGCCAAGGTTATAAACAGCCGTTATCGTTTTCCCGAACAGAATAATCCGGACAGTATCAGCTCAGAAACATATGGGCCACACAGCGAAGATAGCCGCTGACGGACACTTCATTTTAATTGTAACGAGTGGGTAGCAGCAGCCGGCAGACAACAGACACAACTGCCCAGTTGGCAGCTGTTCTCCCTCCCTCCCTCCCTGTCTATCACTTGCAGCGCTTTGCCTTTGGATGCTAAAAGACGCACACTGGCTCTACCTAGTACAACTCTAACTAGAAGACTTGCCCATCACCTAATAGAACGAGGCAGCTCCCAAGTTCCAAACTCCACTTTTATACAGAGGGTGGAGAAACTATTAATACTCAAACCCTCATAGAACAAATCAGGCACCCTTAGCTCTCCTACCTCCCTAGCCCTTTTTATTCATCTCTAGACTGAAAATGGTCTAATTCTAACAACAAAGGAATCGGAAGGTCAAAAAAAGGCATAATTCCTTCATGCTTCAACCTTTGACCATTATTTCACGTAATCCATTTCATTCTCACAGCATGTCTGGAAATGCAGGAGGAAAACTAAAGCTGTCTTCTCTCTTTGGATTCTCCAAGTTCAGTGAAAATGTTGAGACTAGCTCCTTTCTCCATTGATTCCACACCAGCCTCCACACCATGTGGCAAAGTTGAGATCAGGGCTCTGCAAATTTCCAACTCTGTGCTCATGATTAAAACTTCCCACTATGAATATGGATCTCATGTACCTACAGCTGTGTTAACATAGGTTGCAATCCTAAAGACACTTTCCTGGGAGTAACTGAACACAATGGGGCTTACTTTTGTGTAGACATGGTTAGGATTGTGCTGTTAGAACCTATTCTCAGTTTTGGCTGGGAGTGAAAGGGTGGGTCTGATTCATTCACAAAGAGTTTCTGTGTGCTCCAAAACTGACATCCCCAGGAAAGAGAGTAAGCCAAGCCACTAAACAGGCAGTCCAATCCTAACCTTTCAGAGCAGGGCTGGGGCCGAGTGTGGCACAACTTGGGGGAAGGTGAGGGAATTAATTTCCTTTACTGAAAGTAACATGACCGCAGGCTGAATGGGGCTATTCAGATCTATGCCTTCTAAAGAGGTGGCACAGATCCAGGAAGCCTGGAATTTGTCTGGGCTACCCAAGGAGGGGTAGGATCTGGCCTAAGTGCCAAATCTTGGCACATACAGCCTGCCCACCTCTACCAGCAAAGCCACATGACTGGCCACATAGCACTTAAGAGATGGCAAAAATTCTCCGAAAGGGGAAGCAACAGTGAGCAGTCTTTAATGCTCCTAGAAAGAGTGTAGGCTTGAGCAATTTCACTGAGCTCCTAATGTTAGCAGGATGACAAGCAACCAATATAACTGATTAAGTAGAGACCTAGTGCAAGTCAATATTTAGTATACAGCACTAGTTGAACTGTCCAGTCTTTGGGGCAGTCCACACAACATGTGTTATAGTAATCCAAGTGCAATGCAAACCACCAAATAAACATTCATATCTAGGTCTGACTCAACTCAAGGAAGGACTCAGCCGGCACACCAGTCACAGCTGACACATGGGCATTCAGGTACAAGACTAAGGGCGCGATCCAGAGTAACTACGGGGAGTCCTTGCTCCGGTGTAAGAACAATTTGCTCTGAATTGCAATATGAATTTCCCATAGGTTTTCATTAGCTGGTGCAATAACTACGGGTACACTTAATGTCTCTTACGTGCTCCCGTAGTTACTCTGGATTGTAGGGTAAGCCCAGGAGTATTTCCCAAACTGCAAATCTGCTCTTTCAAGGGGAGCAGAGCCTCATTCAGGAAGGATGACAATGTCTATGGTTATATATTTCCTAACTAATAGCACCTAAAACTTTTATGGATTTAGTTTCAACTTGTTCAATCTCATCCAACCCAGCACCAACAAGTAATGTGTGTTGAAGAGTTCAAAGGAAGAGAGGCACACCCAAGAGTATGGTGGGGATGTGACACAACTGGACACAAGGGGGGGGGGCTCTGCACACCCTTGGAACCAATTTTAGACTGTGATTCAGAACTCTGTACCCCAAACCTTCTGATGACCATTCACAGTAGTTTCATGCAGTAAACAACACAGTCTTTTCTAGGAATTCCTATACTTGGTTGTCACTGCTCACTCACTCATTTTGCCCAACAAAGGGAATAGTAATTATTTAGAAGAAGGGTCTCCAAACCCTGGCTGGGTTGGGGAGATGCAGCCCTTGGTGAGCTTAAATGCAGCCCCCGGCAAGACCCCTCTACTCAGTCCTTGGGCAAGCCTTGTAATCCACTCTAATACATTCTTATATGTAAATTTATTCAAATTTGAAATGTAAATGTCATTTCCTGGCCTCCAATAGTGTCAGAGGGATGATGAGGCCTTCCTGCCAAAAATTTTGAAGACCCCTGATTTAGAATAATGGCATCAAAGGAGGATTTCTTCATGAATGGGAGGGATGAGTGTCATCTTGAAGCAAGGTGGTCACATGCTACCTTGACAGGCTTCAGAAAGTCCTCTGGAGGTGATAGGAACAGAGCTTCACTCACCTCTAGAAGACTCAAGTACAGCCAAGTGTGGCTTAAATGCAAGTCTGGGGGACCTACAATGAGCCAGATCTGCGGGTATATTATCCATGGATATGTAGCCCCCCACCTAATAATATGGCAGGAACTCTTCTTTCCCTGATCACAGTTTTGTTTAGAGATACAAAAAGGATAGTTTCAGAGTAAGTTTGTTGCTAAGGAATCCCAGGTGATATAACCCACACCTATACTTCTTTCATATAAAACATCCTACTATATACAAATTAAGATTATTTATATACCACATTTATATAATGCATGTAATAGAGCCTTGGTACCTTTTATTAACAAAACTAGTTTTCTGCAGCTGTGGTTTCGAATGAAGTGCTTGGGAAGAAGACTCACAGTTTTACCGCTTCAATTTTCTATGATCCTGACCAGTTTCCCCTTCCAGGGTTCCAGATGCATTTTCACCCTTGCAAATATGCATCTGGATTTTTATTAATGGCCCAGATCCATTTATTTTTAATGACCTATTTAAAAGCAACAATGAAAGATTATAACCTTGGGACCATG
Source organism: Cryptoblepharus egeriae (assembly GCA_030015325.1). Classification (NCBI taxonomy): domain Eukaryota; kingdom Metazoa; phylum Chordata; class Lepidosauria; order Squamata; family Scincidae; genus Cryptoblepharus; species Cryptoblepharus egeriae. The sequence continues at coordinate 91,465,643 of JAREYC010000003.1, read as the reverse complement.
CTATAGTTGACATTTACCTAATGATGTCACAGAGGCACTGGAAGGACCTTCTCTAACCAGGGTCTCATTCTCTAATTTTTGTTAATCGCATCCTCATTAATTAATTGATTGATTGTGCAAGTTGATAAAAAGCAAGTGGGACTTGGGTGTTATCTCAGCAATAACACTTAGGCTAGCACAATTACTCTCTCTCCCCACACACACAGAGAGAGAGAGAGAGAGAGAGAGAGAGAGAGAGAGGCACTGGATCACTTTTTCAGTCCATTAATAGTGTGATATTTTCTTCCACTCACTACCCACACAATTCTTCCTTCCTCCACATTGCACAGACCTGCTGACTCTTTCTGCCAGAGCACCGGTAATGAAGGATGGTTCATTGAGGTGCAAACCTTCATTCGCATTCCCCCAGTGTCCCATTTTATGCTGAGCCTTTTTTTCCCCTTCCCAAAAGGGGTGGCTTAGCGGAGAGATTCTTAACTGCATTTGCATTCCTGAGACAAGCACTTTGGCATTAATTCATCTCTGCACAAGGGTCTCCTTTCGTCTATTTCCCCCTCTCCAAGAGACCCAAAATGAATTCAGCAAGAGCCGTTTGCTCTTTCAATGCCGCAGCCCTGTGCTACGCAGGATTACAAGGGATTGGGGGGCTTTCCTTTTCTTTCTCTCCCAGCATTCGGCAGCTCTGCCTTGTTTTGCTATTAAAAATACAGCAAGATAATGTTCTTAGCTCCATTAGCTGCAGTAATGGTCCTGCCACTTCTGTCTCCAAATGCACCCAGCTCCTGCAGACACACTAGGCGCTAGATGCTCAGCTCCTGGCAGGAAGAGCACCAGATAAAACAACAGCCTAATATTCATACAGCGAGGAGAGTTAAAAACCTTGGGAAGGCTTAGGTCTAGGCTTTAAGTCACAGATGCTCTCTTTCCATAATCTGTATTCCGATCTCAGCGCCAGCAGAGCTGTGATCAGAATAACCAAGGTCTCATCAAAAATTCAGGCCTTATTGACTTCCCTGCATTTGCTGCCGTTTCATGCTGCTCAAGGCATCAAAAATCAGTCTGCTCTGCTTTTGGAGACAGAAATGGTGAAGAAATGTCGTTGCCCAGAAGGAATTCCTACTTTTCCCATCCTGTATCTGTTATGCTGGGACTGGAGGAATATTTCCTTTGTAATGTCAACCACTCCTCTCTTTAACCACAGTGTATTTTATTTAGGTAGCATAGCTGGCTAGCTTGATTAGTTTTGTTGTGTCTCTGGACTACAGACAGCTGTAAATAATACTGTATTTACTCAAATCTAATGCTCACATTTTTCAACCCAATTTAGGGCGCAATCCAGAGTAACTACGTGGAGTCCTTGCTCCGGTGTAAGAACAATTTACTCAGGATTGCAATATGAATTTCCCATAGGTTTTCACTAGGTGGTCCAGTAACTACAGGTGCACGTAATGTCTCTTACGTGAACCTGTAGTTACTCTGGATTGTAGGGTAAGTCTCCAAAATCAGGTGTGAATTAGATTTGATGGTTAATTAGATTCAAATAATTGTGTTATTTTGATTATAAGTATAGGGTGTGCATTAGATACAATGGCGCATTAGATTTGAGTAAATGCTGTAATTTATCACCTCTCACCATTCCCTTTTGGATAGTGTCCACAGCTATTGCAATGGGCATTATCCAAAAGGTCCTTGTGACACTAGGGCCCCCCTTCATATATTTTGAAACAGTGGAGAATTTCTACAATTTCACAATATATTAGCATTGTCATGCTCTATAGGCCCCACTTTCCGTTCTTCCCATGGATAGCATTTTTCTGAAGTGGTAAATACTGTTCACAAGGGAGATCATCCTTGTGATTTACAGTGCTGGGTATTCTCAGTCATGGGGATGATCTCTCTTCATGGACAGCACTTATCTCCAGACAAATGTTTGTGGTGGTGGTAGGGCTACAGAGCATGGGCTCATCAGTGCACTTGCAGAACACTGTGAAACCATGCAGATTCTCCCCCTTTTCATAACATCTCTAGAGGGCTCAGTGCAACCACAACCTGAAAGGAAATGTGTGAATAAGAGTACAATCCTAACCATGTCTACTCAAAAGTAAGCCCCATTGTATACAATGGATCTTACTCCCAGGAAAGTGTCCTCAGGATTGCAGCCTCCGTTTTGTTTGCCACAGCAAAAAACAATTGGCTAAAAAAATGAAAGCAGTTGCTGGAGTGAATCAGAATGTTTTCCTTGGGGAAAAACTATCTGGTAGCCTTTCTTCATAAGCCCCACTGAAGAGTAACACTCAGAGCGCTATCCTAAACATTTTTTCAAGCATAAGCTCCACTGTGTTCAGTGGGTCTCAACAGTGTCATAGGTTTGCAGCCTTCAGAGTAACTATGGGGAGTCCTTGCTCCAACGTCAATTTATTCTGGATTTCTATATGAATTTCCCATAGGTTTTCACTAGGTGGTGCCATAACTATGTTGACGTAAATGTCTCTTACGAGCTCCCGTAGTTACTCTGGATTGTAGGGCCAGTCTCCGAATATGAGAAATCACAGGAAAAATGTAAGTACCGGTACATGCAGCATACAGTGGTGTGCATGTAACAGTAATAAAAACAGGTCAGCTACTGAGGCTCTCAGAGAATTCTCAGAAGGACACAGACAATCTAATTCTTATATATTTAGTCTATTCTAAAAGATATTGATAGTGCAAACTTATGCATGTTGACTCAGAAGTAGGCCCATTGAGTTTAGGAATGGTTGTCAGATATATGTAAGCAAACATGGATATAATTTGAACTATATTTGAATATATGGAGATGGTTGACAAAATGGAGATACAGTAAACCTAAGAAATAAGACTAGCCATTAACCATTTTGGCTTCCGCCTTCAAAAAATATCCCAATTATACCATTGCATTATGTGTTTCAGTATCATACTTTATGATACATAGAATATATTACAACACATATTGGGAGATAAAGTGAGCAGATGGCCACATTCATCAGTGGTAGGCAACTTGCTACCACATGGTCCAATTTTTCCTAGGGTCCCTAGTGGAACAAGCAACCGTATAGCTGCTCTCAGCTTGTTACCTGACCTGTACTCTCTCATACTCTTTCCTTGTGAAGGCCTGGGGCTTTTAAGTTTGTGGCAAAACAATACTACTGGTTGAAACAGTTGAAATAGTGCATATAATGTCATGCAGGATATATGGAAGAAATTTATAAACAAATTTTATGTATGACCACACAAAATTAAGCACCTCTTTTGTGAGATACAACCAACTGCAGTCTTAACATTTCCATTGAAATCAATGGGCTGCAAGCTACTAATTTTGGTTGGGTAGTCCTCAAATACAGCTACAACAAGGTAATCAAATACAACAAGTCCTCAAATACAACTTACAACAAGATAAAATACTTGAATTTTTATCGATGTTGCCCCATTCACAAAACCAAAATATGTACAGAATGGATGGACACCGTGGACACAGCTTAAATTTGGAATTTCACATCACAGAAGCTATAATTTTTAAACCCGAACACTCCTATTTTTCTTGCTTCCAGGCTGGGCTAACACCAGCCTACCTGGTTTGAGATACTACGTTCCACCGTTCTGTGGCTCAGGCTATGTGCCAGGAAGAAATCGACAGTGCTTCTCTGCACTCGCTATCCTCACACCTCTGTGCTGTGACAGTTCTGACTTTCAGTAATGTGATAATATTATTTTTGAGATCAGTTAAGGTATAAAATGTGCGCACTCTCAGTCTTTAATATTAATAAGTCTTGTAACTAGTGCTTTCTCGTAGCTCCGAATTCTTGAGCACAACTAGAAAGGGCACTTATCCTGAAAAATCTAATAAATTTACAGTTTTATATACTTCCTTCAATTGTAAAAGTCTTGTTCAATAAACTTTAAAATGCCACTATAGAGCAATAACACAGACGGTATAAAGCCAGCCCAGGGAAGGCTGTGCAACTAGAAATTGTTCCCCTTTCTGCTAGAGCAATAAAGTTTTATATGTTTGAACTGACTGTAAAAAGGTTTGAATGTTGGCAACTGGGGAATAATCTGTCTTCTTTATAGTTATTATCATATTTCCCACAAGACCCCTTGGTCTGTGTCAATCCTTCTTGTATATGACACCTTTGTACTGTCAGCGAAAGCTAGAATACTTTACTTGTTTTTTTTCCTCCTATAGGTCTTGTGCCTGTATTCCTTCAGATTACAGCTCACAGGAATAAATTACTTGTGACAAGCTTCAATTGCACATTTTACCAAATAAAGCTAAGTCTGAGCTACCTTTTCTCAAGGAAAAAAATTAATAAACGAATATGTTTACCTGTCACTTGATCCAAATGTGATTCAGAGAGGTGATGGTGCAGGGGATTCTAATAAAAAGGGATTTTGCAAGAATGTTTCTGAAGGCTGCAAGTGGGTTTGGTTGGGGAGTCAGGTTAGGGCTCTGAAGCAGCACACACCACCTCTGGAGAAAGGCCTTTCTCCCTGAAATGCAGCTGTTTCTGGAGCAGGCAGAAGCATATTTGCCAGATGCAAGAGGAGACCTTAAAACTGTGGCTGATCAGCCCATAGAACCACTCTGGTTCTGGATTCTCAGACACATGATACAGCACTTTCACAATTAAAAAAATATTTGAAAATATTTTTGCACAAGACAGTCTTGATTTCTGCCATCCATATGAGACATCCAAATTTGCGCCTGGTGCTGGGGGCTGAAAGTCAAAGCGCCACAAAGAATAAGACGAATTAAAAATTAGGATGCCTACTCTTTAATGATCACAGAAGCCCTTTTAATTTTTAAGCAGCACAAGCCTATGCATATTTATACAGAAGTAAGCAGACTATGGGCAAAATCCAGAGTAACTACGGGTAGTCCTTGCTCCGGTATAAGAATAATTTATTCTGGATTCCAATATGGATTTCCCATAGGTTTTCACTAGGTAGTGCAGTAACTATGGGTGCACGTAAAGTCTCTTACTTGCTCCCGTAGTTACTCTGGATTTGGGGGTTTCAGTAATTGTATATAGGATTCTGGTCCCAAGTAATTGTACATGGGATTATAGTCCAATTCTAACAAGTTCCTACTCTAATATAATGCACTGTCACATGCTTTTCCAAAAACTCAAACACTGACCCTGGTGCACCAATAGTAAGGCTGGAGCCTTTTCAATGGTACCAGTGTAGATCAGGTAAATCCATGTGGGTGGAATGGGGCAGTGATGGAGGTGGTGAGTGGATCAGGCCAGAGAAAACAAATGGAACAAAAGTCCCCTTACCCCAAAGAGACCTCTAGTAGCCAAGAATCCCTCATCGGACATAGCACAGCCTAAGCCAGCACCACTGTATCACCACCAGGCAACTTGGGAAGGATTAGGCAGTAAGTGTTTCATAGTTTTTATTAAGGTAGCCCTGCAGTTCCCAAACTGTGAGTCTGGGACCCACGAGTGGTTCTTAATTCAATTTTTGTTGGTTTGTAAAAGAATGAGCACAATCCCAACCATATCAACTCAGAAGAAAGCTCCATTGTGATCAATGGGTTTTACTCCCAGGAAAGTGTATTTAGGATTGCAGCATAACAGGGCACAGACCATGTGCATCAAGCTGCTACTGGTGTGGGAAGCACTGCTGCTCAATAACCATTATAGGAACACCCCTTGGCATTCATAAATCAAGCGGCAGCCTCTAGAGCCTCTAAAAAGTTTGAGGTATAAATCTGACCACTATTATTTTCATTTTACAGATAGAAAGTGAGGCTAACATAGTATGAGCTGGTCAGTACACTTAGTGCATGCCGAAGGGCACATGAACTTAATCCATCTTAATCTAAGGCCCATCCTTTGTACAATGGACCACAGATTACTGCTTCTCATATTATCTACATTAATATACTCCATGGCTAAGAGCCCAATCCTATACATCTCTACTCAGAAGAAAGCCCCATTATAGTCACTCCTTTGATTACTGCCAGGAAAGAGTGTCAGGATTGCAGCCTCAGTCTCATAAAATTGGGTTTCCATGGCCAATGCAAACGTTGTGCTTCTTAGAATTTCAAGTTTCATTTAGAAATGGGGTGGTGATGGTTTGCTAGCATTATAGAAAAGCTAAGTTAGGTATAGGTACACTGTAGAGGAGAACAAAACAACATACAAAAACTGGAGAACAAATTCAGTTTGCAGTCTTGAGATCAGGAAGTGATCGGATGAAATGGAATAGAAATATAGCTTGAAGACAACCTTAGAGAATGAGGGTATATTCTATAATTCTACATATGCAATAAACTCAAATAAAATACATGGGAACTGCTCAAGTGTAGCCCAGAACTATCTTGCTGCCATGTGCTCGTAGAGTTCAGACAGTAAGAGGTGAGCCAATGGAAGATGCCAGAAGGTTTTGTATATGTATACGAAACTTTCCAGAGATTAGCACTGAAAGGGTTGTGATTAGATGGGGAAAGAATGGACAACAAACATAGAAGAAGCAACCCCAAAACTAAGGGTGCAATCCTAACTTAGGTCAGCCTAACTCATCAGTCTTTCCATTCCTGTGGTGATGGCAAGGGAGACGAGTGCATATCTGTGCACTAGCCTAAAACCACACTTAGGAGTAGTGCAGAAATTTCTTTTGTGAAACTCCTTTGTGATGCTCCCAGGTCATCAGAGGACTTACGCTGAGGCTTAGGCCAGCCTAACTGGAGGTTAGGATTCCAGCCTTTGTTAAGCTGACTAGACAGATAAAACCCTGAGGACTTCTTATTCACTAAATAGAGGCTACTTTACAGACTTGGGGAGCTGTTTGTGTACAATCAGAATCTGGACCTGGTGCCTGATGGGACATAAAACAAATCAATCTGCCAAAGTAGACATGTCAACACAATGGGTACAATCCATCAAATGTTAGTTATGACTTAAGTACCCTGAAAATGGTGGAACTGAAATTTAAACCACAAGTAGCTCAAGTTTCATTAATCTTGCTGAGCAGGCTCAGGGCCAAACATTGGAGATATGTGAATGACACATGACATTCTTTTTCTAAAAGCAGCCATGAATCAGGAGTAAATGTACGGATCATGGTAGAAGCATATGTGGGAGGTTACCCCAACAGCACAGCACCAAGCCAAATACTGTAATCTCTGGGCATGTTAACCATGAAGTTAGCAAGTTAGCCATAAGTCATCCATTAGCCAAGAAGGGAGAAGTAAATACTGTACTAATTTTTCCATGAATAGCAGCTTTGGTTTGCAGTTTAAATTGGGCTTATAGAATTAGTACAATAAGTTTAGTCTCCATGCACTCCATACAAAATTGTTCCCCAGCGGTGGCTATTAGTTGGAGAAAAAACACAGATACAATAAGGTTCTGGAAATTATGTGCCTCAAAATGTGCAACTGAAAAGAGGGGTGAAACTCCCCACATGCCATGCCTCTGCCTTCCATGCCATGCCACATGCCAACCCTTCCTCCTTCCCTCAAACCATGAGTGATTCACCACACAATCCTAACCCCTGTTTAGGCTGACACCAGTCCTGGCACAAGTCCCATGCTGGCTTTGAGGGTGGGGAGGAAGGGTAGCCAAATATGCACCAGTTTTCTTATGCTACCACAGGTGACTTGGTGGTGATGGGTGAGTTGTTCTGGCCTAAATTGGTTAGGATTGTGCCCTCATTTGCACATCTTTAGTTTCATGACTAAAATGGCACCTAGTTCTAACTTTTGCAGGATGTTGCCCATGAATTGACTCCCCCAAGTGCTGAAAATATCAAAGTTTAACATTGCTGCTCCTCTGTAGATGAATGGCTGCATTGGGGAAGTGGACTTTTTTGTTAGCATAATGACAAGGAATGTATAGTCTGTCTTTATAGGCCCTTTAAAGGACATAAAACACAGTAAGCCATAAAAATCCTGTAAGGATTAGGCCAATATGGCAGATGGGAGGACAAAAAGACAGCAACTTGCCTAAGGCCTATATCCTAAAGTGAAATTAAGTCCCTTGCTCCTGAGCAGTTAAGATGACTTTCCATAAAATGATACTGGAGGGTGATGTAACTGCGTGGATCTGTATCTGCTATGGATTTTGCCCTAAGCCACTCTTGACATGAACTGTGAACTTCTCAACTTATGTACATCTATCTCAAATCTATGGCTGCAATAGGATAAAGAAAACTTGGCAACACCCAAGGGCAAGTGCTACCTGACAACACACTTGAAGAGGACCACCATGAGTCTGGGATCATCATGGAAAAGGAGCATGTGTTGTTTCTTCTCATCAGTGTGATGTGAGGTACACCTACCTAGCAAGCTTTGCTCCACGTGCCCAAATCTCTACAACAGGGTTTCAATGGAGCAAAAAGTTGCTTGTCCAAGACACTCGCCCTGTACCCTTCTTCCCCTGACCAGGCTTCTTGAAATATATGTCACGAGAGAGAGAGAGAGAGAGAGAGAGAGAGAGAGAGAGAGAGAGAGAGAGACTGCCACAATGATGAGCATTTTGCTAGCAATAAAGGTAAAAATAAAGCACCAGACAAATACACACAAAACTTCAGATCCACCAAATGTGCTGAGGGAATAAGGAGCATAGCAAGGGTTAAGTCCATCCTGTAATAAGCATTTCTGTTCTGGCGCGTTGCAAGAGCCCATTACCTCCCGCCACATTACCTCATTCATTTCTTATATGCGGATGGTTTATTTTCCCATGAGCACCCTGGTGCTCAGACATGGCTAGTATAAAGTCCCCTCCCTCCCCTCTATTTCTCTATCCATCACATTTAACACTCTGACAGTAACAGTCTATAATGTTTCTATTCTACAAAACCGCTCTGTCAACTCTGGGCTTCCAGAGCAGCAACTGAGGAAAATAAATAACATCAACGCTGTGGACGACAGCATCACAGCTTGCTTTCTGCTGGGGATTTTTTTAAAAAAAAAATTCTTACACAAGGGGGGGGCAGTTGGGAAGAAAGATGTATGCATGGGAGGAGGAACAGGATCTTAACCACTTGACAGATGCAAGGGAATGTGGACAGCACTCCATGGCTGAGAAAGGGAGAGTGTCTCTCCTGAACTATGCTCCTTCCTGCAACGCTCCACTCTTTTATTTTTTCACAGCCAATATGCTGGCATATAGGGAATCCAGTGTACCCCCTTTCTTCTTGCAAAAACCAAGAAAGCTGAAACATGAACCAAATAACATTAGATAATTTCATAATTACGTTCCTCTTCTATTTTCCTACTCCTTTGGTTCACCCTCCCCTTGCTTAAAAAATGGGAGCTGGAAAGCAGACTGGCCATTCCAAGAAGCATGGAATGGAATTCAAAGAAGCTTATATGAGGTGCTTATGTTGCTTGACACCTTTACCTGTATAGCTGGTGCCAGGCAAATTTGACCCAGACCAGTCATGCAGCATTTCATCTGGGCTGATTACAAAGCAACATCATTTCCACAGGCCCAAGGCAACAAGCTTAATACTAACTTCAATGGTTCCCAAACGTGGGGGTCGGGACCCCCTTGGGGGGTTGCGACTTCTTTTCAGGGTTGCAGAAAGCTAGGTGACACCATCTTGGAATCTGACACTGCCATCTTGGAATGGGACAGTCCATACTTTCCTGGGAGTAAGTCTCATTTAACACAATGGGACTTACTTCTAAGTAGACATGTAAGAGCTCTGACATCACAGTGAGGTCACTTCCTGTTTGATGTTACTTCTGGCCATGACTTCATTTCAAGGGGGGGATGGTCACCGGGCTGAGATGCTCAAGAATGCTAGCATTGCCCCCTCTCATGACTTTGCTTTGGAAAAGCTGTGCCTCTTGGAAACTCCATGGATAGTCACACTTTGTTTGGGCAGCTACTTCTAACTTGCAAACAATGCCATGTCCTGGGAGCCAGATTTTGAAGTGATCAAGATCATTAGTGATCACAAAGTGCCTTCAGCTTTGGTTTCCCTCACTAAATGCACTATAAATTTCATCAGGAGGTATTTAGTAACCAAGGCACTTAAGAAGCAGGGCCTACACTCATAAAAACAGTAGAGTGCAAAAGCTGATATAGGCCAAACCCACGTGCTGTTCTGCTCAGGAAAAGTGGGCCCAGCCTATTCAAAAGCAGAGTAGCTTCTTATTAGTATACCAGCAAAAGCATACCCACATTATGTGAGTAAAATTCCCCATATGACACCACCCACTGCTCATCAACCACCCCATGCACATCAGCCCTCATGTTCATCACCCCCATGTGCATCATCCCCCAATGCTCATCACCCCATGCACATCAACCCCCCATGCGCATCACCTCCCCATGTGCAAATCCCCCAATGCGCAGCATCCTCTCCAGTGCAACCCCTCCCTGCGAACAACATCCCCTGCGAACAACATCAGTGCACCAGGCACTGAGCACCAAATTGGCTGGATGTCAATCAGTCTTCCATGTTAAGTATAGGACTAAAACACGTTGCACCCCTTTTCAGCCCCATGTGGGTTAAATTTCTCCACATTGGTTCTTGGTGGGTATTCACGTGACAGAAGAAACACCCTTCCCAAATTTCACGGTTCTAGATCTGGGGGTTGGGGCAGAGCATCCCTCAGTCACTGATTCTTCAATGCAAAGTATAGTGAGGAAAGTGCATTGCGCCCCATTTCTCCCCCTTCCGGCTGGAATTTCTGAAAACTAGTTTTTAGTGACACCCTCCGTCACGGAAGGAATACCCACCCCAAATTTCACGCTTCTAGGGACAGCGGTTTTGGGAGGGTGTTGATGAGTCAGTCAGTCACTGAGTCAGTGACTTTTCTCTTTTATATATATAGAAGAAGATTTCCCTAGCTACTAAGGGATCAGGACCAAGAGGATTCAATATCCCCTACCCTCTCAGGTAATCTGAGGCACTACTGGGAGATGTGCTATGCAAGTGGTTGTGACCACAGGAGGCAGAAAACCCTCCTTTCTCATTCCATCGACCATAAAGTTGTGATAACAGGTCTTCAAAAGTAACTTTACTAAAAATTAGGGGGGAAAGGTCTGGGAATATCCTTTTGTTTCATGGCCTTTTTGCTCAGATCTCAATCCCAATTCTGTGTGGTGTCTGTATTTACAAAGGAGCAGTGACATTTGCTTTGAGTTTCTGAGTGTCGACTGTGTGTCGACCTGAGTGAGGCCTGTGTGTCGACATGGACAATAACAACTTCTACATGTACTGTTATCTGGGGCTAAAAACTCTAATTTTCTACATATTTCCAGGGTGAGTCAGAAGTTGAAATAATCTGAATCAGAATCACCAATTTCTAGCAAAGTCTACTTTATTTTTTAATTTTATGTATTTATGTATTTATTTATTTAATACTTTAAACTTCCATTGCTATTAAAATACTTAAAAGCAGGCTTCTGTCAGTCTTGAAAAACTATGGTATCCTGCTCGGCACTGCATATGCTGCATGCGAAGCATGAAAGCCTGGGTTGGATTGTTATGGAGAATAGGCTGTTACCCAAGCAGCAAATCCCCCTTCTCCATGCCACTGAATTAGTCCAGTGGAAAGGCAGAGCCAATACGATTGGATCCATGTGGCATTGCAGAGCTGGGCTAAGGACAGGAGCTCACCCTGTCTTGTGGGGCCGACCTGGGTCTCGAACCCTGGCCGGCTGGTTAACAGGCACAGCGTCTTAACCGCTTGCGCCACCCACAGCCCTATATTTAAATACTAAGTATTAAAATAATAAGTATTAAAATAATAAGTATTAAAATACTATATTAAAATACTAAGGAGGGTCTATACGCACATATAGCTGTGGAGAAATGGAATGAATCTGTATTTTCACACATTCTGCCCAAAGGGCCATGGCGATTCATTCCATAATTCATGCTATGAAGAAGAGGAAAGAAAAGATACAGTGAGAATCAGTCCTTAGAGCCACTTCACAGATTACACATTTTAGGCATCCACCCAAGATGTTTTAAGTGAACACTTCAAAAACAAAAGTGTGAACACTGCAAATTGTTCACTCAGCGAGTAATTTGGAATCAGCTCTATGGAGTGCGCACAGTGAGTGGCAAACCCAGGTTTATGTTGTGTCATGTGTAAAAGAAGGAGCAAGTGATGAAGGAAACTGCATATGCAGCTTGTCCCTCTTTGCCATACTCCCTCCCATAGCCCCTTGCCAATGTGATCAAGATGTTAGTAGCGAAGGATTGCTGTGGCCTGCCATTAATGCACAATCAGCTGATACCACAGCAGCCAGCCCAAGAATGGGTCGGAAGGCATGCAATCAGAAGGGTTATCTAATGCTAGCTTCATTCTAATTGAGTTGGTACCATATGTCACCCAGCAATAACATCGCAAGCAGCGTGCAACTGAATACATATTTAATTCACATAATGGGTACAACAGTAGAAGTAATCAAGGCAGTTTGCCATAAGCCATAAAGAAATGTAGCTTGTTCCCTTTCAAGAAACATTCAGCACTTAGGGGAAAACTGTATCATCAGAGGCAGAGAAAAAGCAGGGAATTGCATCACTGCAAGAGCTGAAAACACCCAGCAGAGATTAAAGCTGTGCCCCTGATCTGGCATGAATGAAAATCAATGGGAGAATATTGTTGACAAATCGTTAGCCTTCTCAATATAATTAATGGCAATGGATTTATAGACAGGAGCTTAATGATTTTCATGTTAGAGAGAAGCCCAGAATTTTCCTGGACTGGTCAGTCTTCAGGTTCACCTGGAAGAAGGTTTCCCCTTCTTCCTTGCACGATCTTGCCAGTTCTGCTTGGAAGTGCTTGGACATGGAGTGGCAGCTGACAAAGCCACTGACCCCTCCCATTCATTTCCTACTGCAATGGGATGATTAATATGATCGTGGAATGCTCATCAATATCTTTGGACAGATCAACCGGCATTTCCATTAAAGTCCTATTAATGTGCCAGAAACACAGCTGTGGACAGGTTAGAGAGAAAAAGTTCCAAAACAAAGCCTTAGGAGAGCACCCCAGGTCTGCCTCCAACGCAACCTAGTCCTTCCACTCATTAAGGCTTCTTCAACCAACACGTTTTGATGTATATTTCATGAGGATTATCAAACATTCATTTCACTTTGGTGAGGTGGTTTGCTGTAACGTCTCATCAGCCCAGCGAGCAAAGAAGGGACATTAATTTCAATTCTGGTGTTTAAACACTTTGGCGAGGCCAATCACTCATTCCTGGCTTAGCCCTGCAAAGCCCCCAAGAGAAACTAAGGCTGTCCCCTCCTCCTGCCAGCCATCAGCCTATTCTGATCATAGAAGAGGGGATCTGATGTTCATGCTGAGTGGATGTCCAGGAATGGAAATCTCAGGAGCAAGAAGGGGGGGGGGGGTTGAGTAAGAAAAAGAAGAACCACATGCTTAATTACTTTACTTTCAAATTCTAATTTGAACAACATATTGAAATGGACAGTTGTTATTTTTTTGCATGGCCAGAAGGATAGGCAGGTAGGCAAAATAGAGATGTTCTTTCTGAAAACTGATGCAACTATCAAAGCTGCCCACACCTCTGGATTCCTGTTTGTAGATATATGCAAAGAATCTTGTATGGTTGCCAATAAAGGAATAGTAAAAGAATACAGGAATTCTCTCAAGAATGGAGGTTTTAGCATTTCCTTAGATCAGACATCTCTAACTTTTTTGGCCAAGAGAACATGTCAAATATTGGGCATGATGTCAGGCACACAATTTAAATACATAAGAGTTAGATTAATGAATAAATGGGCTCAAATTTCCAGTTTTCTGCAAGCACCAACACATAGCACAGACATAAAGCATAAACACTTAATAGGATCCCTGTTCCTCTACCACACCATCACAGCTCCAGTTGTGTTTTGTCAGAGGCTCTTAGGGGACCAGAGGTCAGCCACATGCCAGTTAGAGGCTTGCCACAGAGCACACCTGACACCTGGGACAGGGTTTGGAGACCCCTGCCTTAGATCAATAGTTCCAAAACATTTTGACTATCAGCTCCCATGATCTACTGAGAAATTGGGCATGGCTCCCCATTACGGCTATAATCCTATATAGGGCAGACGATTTTCATGAGAACATTGGTGCTTCCCTGGTTGGTTTCAATTGCTCCCCAGGGAGTATGGTTCACAGTCTGGGAACAATTGCCCTAGACCCTCTAATATTCATGATTTTAGGGGTTCGTGCTGTTCCCAGGGCAGTTAGCTATTATGTGAGTTAACAATTTCAATTAAGCTGCCCTCAACACACCATGAATACAGAGACATCATAGAGCACAATCCTAACCATGTCTATTCAAAAGTAAGTACTACAGTGTTTAATGGGTCTTACTTCCAGGAAAGTGTCTTTAGGATTGCAGCCTTAGGAGCCTGAGCCACACAAACAGAGAATGTTCCTCTCACCATCATCAAACCCTTATTAGCATAAAATAAATGTCTACAAAATCTGGTATAATGTACAACACCATGAGGAAAAGGGGGGAGAAACAGGAAGAAACATCATCACGTTGTAGGACATCTTTATTGGCTATGTAGGACTTTGTTGGGTACAAACCATTGCTATCTGCCTCTGAATGATCAGTCGCAGGCACTTTGCCACTGACTGAACACACGATCTGCTCCACTCTACCTTGAAGGCTATTGCAGCATCTTATACATATGAATATCATTTTTAGAAATACAGTGATGCCTAACATAACAAGTTTAATTTGTTGAGGAAGCATGCTTGTTATTTGAAACCCTCTTTATGTGAAACGGAAATAATGGAAACTCAGACAATTGGTTCCACAACCCAAAAAATATTCATGTAAAAATATTAACTGGATGTAAAAATGATGACAAAACACTGGAATTGAATTCAAAACATGCATTCAGTGCGCATGATCCTATGAAGTCTACTTAGGCTGCAATCCTAAAGAACCTTTCCTGGGAGTAAGACCCATTTAACACAACGGGGCTTACTTTTGGGTGGACATGGTTAGGAGGCTGCAATCAAAGACACCTTCAAAACTCCCCACTTTCTCCTTTTTTTCCTCCTGATCCTCTCTCTCCCCTGCTCCCTTCTGGCTAGCCCTGAGCTGCTTCCCTCTTCTCCACTGCTGTTCTCCCTCTACCCAGCAAATGCCTGGCTACAGGAGGAACAGTGTGGAAGTGTTGCTTTCGCTATGGGCAGGCGCGCTAGGCAGCCCTGATGCTTTTTAAAAGGGCTGCCAGCCAGCACATCTGTCCCAACTGCCAAAGAGTGTGCTTGTTAAGTGAAGCAACACTTATTACGTGAGGCAGAATCCTAGAGAAATTTTTCCTTGTTATGCGGATCACTTGTTAAGTGAGGTACCACTGTAATGTCTGTATGAACTGTTGAGATATTGTTTAATGCAATATGAATTAAGGCTTACTATTTACAATTATTTGGTCTGCTTTAACCAAATAATTTTAAACCTGGACCAAAAACTAATTTGACTAGTATTTTCATATGATGTCAGTATTATTAACAGTGGTCCAAGGGTGCAGTTCAGATACAATCTAGGAAAATATCAATTCAGGAAATGTTTTTTCCAAAACATTTTCACAGCGGAATCTGTTCATTCTGTTTAGTCACTGAGATTCGGCATCCCTTGTGTTTGTGTCCCACCATTCTGCATTCTAACTACCAGACCATGAAAAAAAATCCAAATTCTTTAAAAAGAGAAAGACCCTAGAAAGCAGATGAAATTATGCAAAATAAATTGATGTGCATTCACATCTGCATGAATTATCATGAGTGCCAAATCTGTGTTTCCATAATGCAGAATGCCTGTTTGTATTCTAGGGTCTACAATGAAATACATTTTTGTATATGCAAGTATTCTTTTACCTATTAAGTAAACCAGGTCATAAGAGGTTTACATGGATAAAGAAAAATTCTTTCTCTCTCTTTCACATTCCTGTAAATAACTAGATTATGTTTTAAGGGCAAATCAGGAAAACCTGAAAAAAAAGTACCATGGCTGAATCAGTGCTGCTGGAAAGGAAATTTATATGAGTATGTGCATGTCAAAAGATATAGGGGATATCAAAAAGCAGTGGCAGCAGGCATCTAAAAATCTGGTGGAAAGTATTAATACTCCAGGAATCTTCAGAAGGGAGCCTGACTGAAGACACTTAAGCTCTCAGCTCTGCCATTAAAGCTGGAGCCTAAATTATTGATCCCTTGCCTTGATCAGCATAACAGTCACGTCCCCGGAATCGAGATCTAAGTACACTGCGGTCCCTGTGCTGCAGCCACTGAAATAATTAGGAGAAATTCTCATTAAAGGAGAGTGAAAGGTTCAGAGATGGAGACAGAGTAAGGGGTCTGGGAGGGTGTTTAATGTGTTCCAGCAGGGTCGAGGGATCACTCAGATCAAATCCCTGTTCAGAGCTTTGGGTGTGCATGCATGTGTAGATGTCAGTATATCAAAACGAAAAGTACAAACAGCATTTTCCCTTCTCATGTAAGCATGCATGTGCATACACCCTAGGCAGCCGGCTATTGCTGAATTCATACCTAAGTATAGTCACATAAAGTGAGAAAGAAGGGGGGGCTAAAAATAAAATAAAAATAATTAAAACTGGAAAACCATCTTTGAATTCCTTTAAGTTTAATGTACTCATTCTTTAGCACTGCAGGAGTGGTGTTGGGAGGGAGCAAGCAGAAAGAATATATAACACATGTGGGTTGAAACTGCCGAGTAACGAGGAATTCAAACCTTACAAGCCCCCATCTAACAGAGAAGGGCAGGAATATAAAGAAAAATGTTGCTTGCCAATATAGGTCCTGGTCTTTCCCCCCCTCCCAGCGGAGGTAAAATTGACAGAATGTTTGATCCTGCTGGAAAACAGGCAAGCCTGGAATCCAAGGGTTCCTCAGCAATATAGAAAACAGTGCCCCCCCCCCCTCTAACACACACACACACACCCCACTCTCTCACTGGAGGTGTGTTGGGGGAGAGGCAGGGCAAGAAAGATGAAGCAAATGATGAAGAGAGCAAAAGGAATAAGACAAGGATAAATGCGAACCCATCCCCACCCTTGTCCCTCCCTCCCCACCCTCAAAGTTTCCCTATATTTAATGTCAACACACTGTAATTTAAAAGAAAAATTCTCTCTCACAGAGCTAATCAGAATGGTTAGAGAGACCATTACCACAAACACCGGGAACATCTGAAATTGATTATTTTTTACTTCATTCAGTTAATGAAATCCTCCAGCAGCTAAGAACGAGCAGTGGGTGCCTTTCTCGGGGATGGGGGTGGGGAGAGCGGAGGTGCTGTGGCAGACAATGTTGTGTGAGGGAAAACGTACCCAAATGCATCGTCTTTATAAAACAAAAACAAAAGAGGGTATAAAACCGTCCCTGCCTTCCCCCTTCCTTCCCACCCATTTTGTGACAGTGGAAACCACTTAACATGGACATCACTTCCCATAAGAAGCACCACATCATTAAGCGTCTTGGGCTGGTGCAGCAGGAAGAGAAATGCAGAATGTCACCAGCTGATAGGAAAGAAGATTCAGGGGTTATTTATTAGGGGACACTTCCCACAAACAGCACTTTTTCCATTTGCATTAGATACGCTCCTGTTAGCTAGCTAAGCTTATTGCAAAGAGAATCATATGGAAAGACAGCTCCAGCGCTCTTCATTCATGCTAGGCTTACAGACCTGAAGCTCTGAGACATTACAAACATGGGCCAATTCCTCCTCAACACAATGATCACTTGGCCCACAGTCCCCCATGGTGTTTCTCACTGAGCTCAACAACTAAGAAAGGCCACTAGTCATACAAAAACTTGCTGGTACCTTCACTGCCTACTCATCTCACTTAAAGATTGTAAGATTTGTGCAAATTTTATATAGGTATTTCTGGTTCCTTGGATTTCTCCAGCACATACACATAATGCAAATGATAATTATTATCTACTCAAATACAATTTACAGAGCAAGACAATATAAATAAAGACCCACTAAGCAAGTACAGTGCACAGGACTGCTTTTGCATGAACGGCTTTTGCATGAAGAAATGGGGAAGGGGGAGTAAAGGACCTAGAAGGAGGGTTAATGGGTGTGAAAACTGGCTGTCCATGATAAAATAGGAGGACAGTCTTCCAACTACACCTATTAACATGTACCAAATGTGTACTTTGGGTCATTCTGAGCTGCAATTCTATGTACACTTATTTTGAAGCAACTCCCATGGAACTCTTTGAAACTTGCTTCCAAATAAATATGCTTAGGATGGGAATGCAAGGTTATCTGGCTACAAACATGATTGCTTTCTTGTTGGTACCAGATCTAACATCTTTATTGGCACCTACTGTGATTGAATTATGCTTGTCTCATTAATATGATCATTGCATAACCACCAGACAACTTTAATGTAAGAAGCATAAGCTTCTTCATAAGCTTATGTTTATGCCATAAGCCAAAGCAAATGTGTGGTAGTTATTAGTTTTTTAGGGTGCAATCCTAACCAATTTAGGCCAGTATAACTCACCTGGCATATCTTCCCATGGTGGTGTGGGGAGGTTGGTATTTGCCTGTGCACTGAGCTAACCCCCTACCCCACTCCCAGCCACCAAAAAAGAGTGAGACTGAAGTGACTTATGGCACTTTGGTGTCACCCCCAGGTTGGAAAGGACTTATGCCAGCCTAACTGGAGCTTAGGATTGCAGCCTGTGTTTCACTCCATAGCAGTGCTCTCATCACATACCATAGGTACAATACTGAACAATAAAACAACAGCAAATAGTAAAATGCAAAGAGTTACTTCATAAATCAACGTCCATACCCAGATCACCTCAGGCAAGAATAAAAGCCATGATTAAAATTACCATCAACTTCAAATAAAAGCTCTCTGAAATAAAGTTGTCTTAACCTGCTTGTTGGAAGCAAGTGAGGAGGATTAAAAGTGAACTTCCCTGAATGGGAAATTCCTTAACTGGGGCACCATCTCCTCGGGGCAGGAGACAATATGAACGTTCCCCAGATGCACACATTTCATTCAGACAGTAAATGCAAGTTTCTCCTTTCTATATTTCTCAAAAGCATGAAAGAAGTTCAGGTCACATTTTTCTGTTTTTCAAAAGATGCAGAACGGTTGTTTCTTTCCATCTACACAAAAGCTTTCAGCTGTGTTGGCCAAATCAGAAATTCGTATACAGCAAAAATGCAGAAGGAACTTTCTATCCACATAATGCTTGGAAAAACATTCCTTTATGCTGCATTGATAAATGAGGGTGCAATTCTAACCAATTTTGGCTAGCACAATTCCCCCATTCCTGTGATGGTGTGGGAAGCTAGCACATATCTGTGCACTGGCCTAACTTCATATAGGAGTTGTGCAAAGTGCCTTATGGCACTTCTGGGACACTCCAAGCAAGGATGGGTTCGGACTGCTTGGTGAATGGCGTAAGCCAGACTGGTCCCCTCTTTTGCCACCCCAAATCTGGCTATAGGGTTAGGATTAGACAGTACATCACTATACCAAAATGACATCAGTATACTAAAAGGACACAGGCCAGAAACATGTTGCAGGAAGTGTGCAAAGAACCACATCAACCAAACCACCAGCCAATTTGATCCTGGGGGAAATCTTGGAAAACTTAAGCTCCTCATGAGATTCCAGACCAAGTAGAGATGGCCGTGAGCTAATGAGGAGAAGAGACGAGTGAATTAAGATTCTTATAAAAGCTAAGCCAGAGACTTCCTTGGTCAAAGAAACGGACAATTGCTTAAACTAGACTATACCCTCTGCCCTGTGAAGTGCAGAGTCACTGTAGGGTGTGCAAATAATTTCCCTATACCCACAGCAAGCCACTATTATAACAGGCTGTGTGTTATGCTTATAGAGATCTCCCGCCAAAAGACACCACAAACAATATGTCCTGTTTGTAGGAGGTCATAGAAAGGCTGCCACCGATAATGAATTGGGGACCCTGGAGTTGCTGCATGGTAGGAGGGCACAACTGGTCTCAGACCAAATGGTGACTTCCTCACAGCTAGCTGACCCAGTGCACGAGGGGTGACACAGCACATGACCCTAGGAAGGACAGGCACCTGAGGTTCTAAAGGTGAAAAGATGGTGCTGTAACCTCTTGCTGAGCTGCCGACACTGAACATCTTTGTACGGTTTGGCCTCGGCAGTGCCAGGGCCAGTTGCCGTGTGCCAGTGTGGCAGCAGCCATGGCCCTCAGCTTGTTAGACTGAAAGAATGTGCCGTTTTAATTAATGATATGTAAATATCCTTGAATGGGCTGCATTTGCATATTAAGAGAGATTTGCGGAATCTGCGGAGTAATATATTTTAATTAAGGATTAATTAAAAATAATGGGAATTTCATTTCGCCTGGCAGAATCCGTTTAGATCTTAGCACACGTCTGCTCAGGAGTCTGGTCGGACTGCTCAGCATCCCACGTCCTGCAGCTGAGCCCACCCCTCCCATGTTTATCCTCTGCCACCCGGGTCGCAAACAACAGAACAGAACCAAAATGGGGGGGGGGGAGAGACAGCCAAAGCATCTTCCCTGTGAACCTCCACTGTGTGATTCTCGGGCTGGTTTTGGTAGGGTTTTTTTATCGTAAAGTAAGTAAATGGCTCTGAGACACGGAACACTAGTTGTGTTGGCAATTATGTTAATGGGATGCTATTAGGCTATGATTCTATATGAGCAATTGGGGAGAAGAAATGCCTTACTGAGAGAGAATGATACAACAGACGTCTGTCTTATTGATATAGCTCCAATGGAGCTTTCTGCATAATTACACTCGGCCACTTTCCATGGGTGGGGGAGAAGGCCCGAACCATGGAGTGTAGGGGAGAGCAAGGACTCCAGAATAAAAGCCTAATCCTGCTCTACCACTTCTGGTGCGCTGGTGCCAAACACAGGCATTTGGGGCTGTTGTTAGAAGGTGTTGCGCTATGAGTAAAGAAGGGGAAAGGCTTCTCTGAGGTAAGTTCTTTACAGTAGTTAGGCAGTGGTAAGAAAAACTCTTGCATGCTCAGAAATATTTTTTGTGTTGAGATGTTCTAGGGCTGAGCTCAACTTAAAGCCCTAATGTCACCGCTAGCAGCCCATATTTCAAAGTATCTTTATCTGCTTCTTATTTTGGTTTCTTGGCCACTGGCCCCAGAGCTTGGAATAGGCAATAAAGGTTTAGAACAAATCTTATGTGTCAAATGTATTACATATATATATGCCCCCGTACCCACTGGTTCACCTCAAGTACTCAATCACTGGCCCATCATCAGGTAGCTAAGCCAATGAAAACATCTTGTAATGTTGCTTGGTGTTTACAACGTGTAAGCTAGAAAAGTGGAACCTGACAACAGTCTAAGGCAGTGTTTCACAAATCAGGGGGGAGTAGTGCCTCCCCCAATGGAGCCATGAAAACCAGCCAGGGAAGCCAGGGAATCCTAGCCCCCCTCCCCCCCCCAAAAAAACCTGCCCTATACAATGCATAGGACTGCAGCCCTAATGGGGAACCAATGGCCCAGTCGATCAAGGGAACAATCAGTCAAAAAAGTTTGGGACTAACTGGTCTAAGATGAAAAGACCTCACTTCCAAACAGTCTACCGTTAACAGGATTAGAAGTATCTTTCATATTCATAAGATTCAAACCTAAAGGTTCAGCATCTGGATGCTGACCAGGAAAAATCCAATTATCTGACATTTGGAATGCAATCCTAACCTAGGCCAGCACAATTCATTGGTCTTCCTGTTCCTGTGATGATGTAGGGCATGCCTGTGATCTGGCCTAACCTTCACCCAGGAGTGACGCACAAGCGTCTTATGGCACTTTTGCGACACCCACAGGCCCGCATAGGATTTGTGGTGGAGCTTAGGATTTGTGCCGGCCTAACTGGAGATTCGAATTGCAGTCTTGATCAGAACCTAAAAATAAATCAGGCAAACATTTCCACCTCTGGAAAATAGGTTTCAAGACTTTTTTATTTGGGGGGATTAATAAGATCTACATCTCTGAAACTCTCCCTAAAATTCAGCCAAGTGTATTTGGAATGTTTGGAGATTCTGAATCCAAGCAATTGTACTTTTAGCTCTGGGACCCAAGACTACAGAGAAGAAGGCCTGGCTAATTCAGATTAACAGGAAACAGGGAGACCTCAAAGAACTCAAATGCCTGGAAGTGAAGCCCCAATGAGGCAGATGTTGAGAGGAAGGCTAGCAATCTTAGTCCGTGTCCAGTCTCTTACATTGAAACTCTACTTCTGAGATAAACCGGCCTGTTAACACTTGTCAGCAACACAGAGCTTGAAGCTGCCGTTTATCAGCTCTTTCAGACCATATGTGTGCCTACTGCCCCCCTCTCAAGTATTACTGACAAGCCACTGCACTGAAATCCCCTGGGCATCTCATATCCTGCCATGCATGCCAGGAGGGGCAACTACAAACACTAGCTGAACACACTCATTCAGAATATTATACACATACAATATTCTCAATGGTTTCCATATCTGGCCTGAAGCTGGCATGGAGAGGTATCACCTCTGCCAAATCAACCATTGTTTGCCTCTGTTTCCCATGTGTAAAACTGAGCAACAACCTATATCACAGGATTCAAAAGCAATCGGGAAGGGTTGGTTGCTGAAAAGGTTTTGTGAGAACTAGAGTTCCCAGTACAGTACCATCGAAGATAGTGCTGGGCATTAAATAAAACTGCTAGGATCAAACTCTTTCCTCTATGCAGATGCCGCCATTTGTAAACAGAAAGAGCAGCATTTAATTCACCAGTTGGGTATAAAGATTACTGTTATGAGTACAGGTATAATGTGGCCTACAAACCTAAATAAGCAACACTGCCTTTACTCTTAGGAACCTGGTAAGGATTTCAAACTTCTAACCATGACCTAGATTTAGGAAAGAGGTTAAAAGGAAAAACACTGATTTCCATGGAGGGTTTCACAATATTTCACCATCCAATTAATCTAGTAATTAGTTTATTGCTATCATCAGGTAATTGAGCTTTGTCCATCCTCAAGACTGATTTAAATGGGACAAAAACCCTTTACTCATGCTACATCCCATGAGTTGGAATGGAAATGGTGTGTTGTTGCCCACACATACAGTGGTACTACACTGGGGATCTGTGACTCAGGGGGGTGCTGCGCTGATGTGCTAATAATACCCTATGGAGATGCTGAGGGTCCATTTTAAAAGGAAAGCTGGGCATATGAAAGGCCAATTAGACAGGTTTTGTGCACACTTGGAATCATACTTTAAGTTGGGCTTCTGTCTCTGCTTTTGGCAAATTACCAGAATTATGCATCATCTACAGGAGGGTATGGTGCAAACAGGATTAACCTATCTGATGATCATAGAATCCAGTCGTAAGGCAGATAAATTTCTCCCCATTCAAATTTTATCCCTTTTGGGGCGGGGGGGGGGGGTGCTTACAGCATTACCTTTTCTAGCCTCCAGAGTGTTCCTAACGTCTCAGCAATCTGCCATTCTGGATTTTGTTAAGATCTGCACATGTCTGGATCATGCAGCATTTTTTGCGTCTCTTTTAATTCCTTAAATCTTACAAATTCACCCCATGCATAATGGCACTTTTAAATCACAGAGCAAAAGAGGACTTTTCCAACTGCAGGCTAGCTTGGGGGAAATCCACTCATTTCTACATCAGCTCAATGAATTTTTAGGAGTGGTTCACATAAAGCTCTCTCTTGGAGGGATTAGTTTCTCCCAACCTAGAGAAGCTTTGCCAATCTCACTGAAATTTTGTTTGCTTCCCTTGACGTTCTTCAGAAGTTTTGCCAAGACAGGTATCACCAAATCCAACGGGGAATTTTGTTTAGATTAAATTAAGGGGAAACAACACCTGAAAACAGCTTTAGAAATATTGTTGGAGTAGGTTTCCAACACCCAATGAGGAAAGAAGTTGCAACTTACCACATCTTTGTGTGTGTGTATGTGTTTTGGGGGTGGTAGTAAATAGAAGGTATAGGGAATTCCAATTTGGATTGGGACCTCTGCAACGATTTAACCTCCCCCAAAAGTAAATAACCACACAAGACATGGGTCCTTAGAGACATGATGGGTTAGCAGAATGTTAAAACAAAGGAAATACAGTAGTGGAAAAGCATATTGAGTGTAAACACAGATTTACAGAACAATCTAATCCAAAAACAAAAGCAGGGCTGGTGCTATTACTGGGCTAACTGGGCAGCTGCTTAGGATGCAAACCTCAAAGGAGCTCAGTTTGATGCCAATTATCATTTTGAACCCATGTAAAAATGCAACTGACAATTTTTTAAATTTTGAGATAAATACAACAATAATGTTTTGGACATATTTACCAAGTCTTTTGAGAAGCATTTGGGAGGAGATGCAAGCAGTTAACCTTGCCTTGTCTGCAAAACAGCCTCACATTAGCCCTGAATGGAGGAATATGCTACAAATAAGTATCACAGGGGAACAAATCCCAGCCACTTGAATCCCACTACGCAGGGCAAAAAACATGAAATTCAAGATAGCCTGAGGGAACATCACTGTAATGAAAACTGAAAAGTTCTACTTCAGAGTAGAAGATAAAGGCAGGAAACACACCACCAGAACAGGAAATTCAATGGGACTTACAAAGGGAAAGTGTAATAATGGCATCCCAGCCCTTGCAGAGAAAGCAAGGAGTAGGCAATAGCACCTTTTCTCTCCCTACTTCACCATTTGTTCTTAGCTGCTCCTCTCTCTTCCCTTTTATCTCCTCTCCTCTTCCAACTGAAGAGTACTGCTCTCAACAGTGAGAGAATGTCTTATGTTTGTCTGCTCAAAAGTAAGTCCCATGATGTTCAAAGGGGCTTACTCCCAGCACGTGCAGGGAAAAACAAACAGCATACACCTGAAAATTAGCAATCACCATTTTTTCCTCACTGAAAAAAGTTTTTTAAAAACACCAAAAAAAAAATGCTGCTATCTCTGAACCTGTAAACCCCCTTTCCTCCACCAATGTTTATACCCCTCCCTGGACAAAGCCAAAATGGACAGTGATTAAAATCTTCAAGTAGAGACTGCTCCAGTCTAGATTGTACACTATCCTGCTGAAGTACTGTCTTGGCTCGAATTGTTTTGGGCCACTGATTCATACACCTTTGACATTTCCTCTTATCTTCGTCACATTATAAGTGGGAATTTAGAAGTGCAGGTGAATAGTATTTTGAAATTCCCTGGTTAGTTCTAAGATAGCAGACAACTCATTCAGGTTCTAAACTCCCCTTTCCATCCCATCACCTCCTCCATAACATTTTTTAAATGTCGTCTTCTCATTTTCAATGGGGTGGGAGATACCCATGATGCTGCACCACAATAAGTCTCACCATGATTAGTGCTGGAACAGAGGTCTTACTGGAAGCCCCATAGAAGCTGGTCTTAGCTTGCTGAAGAGTAGGATTTAAGTGCAATAAGTAAATATCACCCAGTTTGATATCTCCCCGTAAATATAATTCAGTATCTCAGTTTGAGAACAGCTACTGTATATACGTGAGTATAAGCTGACCCAAGTATAAGCCGAGGCATCTAATTTTACCACAAAAAAATTGGGAAAACTTATTGACTCGAGTATAAGCCTAGGGTGGGAAATGCAGCAGGTTCCGGTACTGGTCCTTTTCCTTGTAGCCTTCTTGGAACTCATAGGCTGCAATCCTAAGCACACTTTCTTGGAAGTAAGCCTCATTGAACTTAGTGGGGCTTACTTCACAGTAGACATGCATAGGACAGGGTGACCAGATGTCAAACCCAAAATTCCTGAACCCCAAGGCCAAAATTCCTAGCCACTTAAAAAAATTGCCAAAAAAGTATTTTTTATTTTTTTGGTTTTTTTGTTTTTTTGTTTTTTGGCCATAACGTTTGATAGGAAGGAGATATCTCATAACTGAGTTTTGCATTGGATTCTGCTCTTCAATACAAATCCAACGGTATAAGACATGATGGGGTTTTATCCTGCCACTTTTCAGTTCACCCGAGTATAAGCCGAGGGGGCTTTTGGGGCCCATTTTGGGGGACCAAAAAACTCAGCTTATACTCGAGTATATATGGTAATTATTCATTGAATAATAGCCCAGTACTCAAGCTGAGTATTCCTAGAAAACTTTAGAACATTCAAAACACTTCATACGCATTCTGTTGTCATCCATACAATAATCCTATAAAGTAGGCCCCATATCATGGGTGAGAGGAGGGATGAGGATGAGAGGGAAGGACTTGTCTAAGGCCACCTAATGATTTCACAACAAAGGCAAAATCTAAACCAGGAACATTTATAGCTCATTCTCTTAGTGCATGATACCAGCTCAGCATAGATTCATCTGCACCACTTTCCTTTCTCCTCCTACATTTCATCTGGATAGAGGGAGACTTGCTGTGTTTTGTATCTTGATATTTAATACCATACAGGCCAAGACACAGAAGCTTTGTAGCAAAAGCAGTTGGCACCACAGACAATAAGGGGGAAGGCTGCAGTGCCCAATTTCTGTCCCCAGGCATTAATTAGTTGTGAGGCTTTAGAGTATGGTAGATGGCAGCAAGGCTAAGGACAATTCTCACAGCTTAACTCTCCCCTTAGAAAAAGCTCACCACAGAAACCACTATCTTGTCCCAAAGGACACGCTCATGAAAATATCACCCTTTCATCTTAGTCAATAGATCTAACTCCTTAGCCAGTATGTGTCAAAAGATCTGTTCCGGTCCTCTTCACAGATTTCAAATTATGCAACAGAATTGAACTTTGGTTTCTGGGAAGAAATATTGGCTGTGATTCATTCACCCAGAGAATACCTACATCCATTTCAAAGGTCTACTCTTTGCTTCTAAATCTTACAGGCTAGACTAAAAGCAGCTAGGACCCCAGAGATAATCTAAATTCAGTGCTGTTTCCCAAGGTAGCATCCTCCATGCACAATATATTACTTCACACATCAATCACTGTACAGATTAATTCCCCTTATTTGTATTATTGTGGTATAAGCAGAGGGCAAGAGAAAACAAGTAGCCCTAAGGCCAAGGAGTGGATTCAGCAAATAGAAAAACCAAGATAGATGGCGCAAGCAAGCAAGTCAAGCTATACAACAGAAGAGAAGGAACACTCACATGCAGCACAATCCTAACCCTGTCTACTCAAAAGTAAGCTCCATTTAGTTCAATGGGTCTTACTCCCAGGAAAGTGTCTTTAAGATTGCAGTCATAGGTAGCCCTACTGATAAACATTCGGCACAATCCTAACCATGTCTACTTAAAAGTAAGTCCCATTGTGTTCAATGGGTCTTATTCCTAGGAAAGTGTCTTTAGGATTGCAGCCTTTGTGTTTTCTAACACCAACTATCTCTGCCATTTCAGGCAATGGACCACCAATATATGAAAAACAATCCTGACATTACTGATTGCTAATGTTCTAATCAAAATATGAGAGAATGCAGCTGGCAAAGCCAACAAAGTGCTTTAGTCATTTAACAAGTAATCCCTGATACATTTTGTTGCTCTTTATCAAGGGAATTTGTTCAGCACTTGGTTAGACACATATTACATCTTCTGATAAGACATGTCTGAAGAAGCTGTATCTCTAAACGTGATGTGGCCAGTCACAATTCCCAGGATCACAGTGTCATTTTCTGATCTGTTACAATTCAAAGAACTGCTGCCAGAGATCTGTAACCACACGTTTAATGTGCTTTTTTATTTTTATCATGTGAATGTTTACCTATGGACAGCTGGGAACGATGCAGGCCAGAATGTAAGAAATAGACATATGTGTAAAGCAGTTTCTATCTCTTCTCTCACCCCAACTGCTAAAACTTGGAATCAACTCAGCAGGAAATCGCACTGAGAGAAAAATTGGTAACAGAGCTGAAACAAATTTGCTCACACTGTGAACATGATGATTTGCTAATTTTTTTGTTGCAATACTTGCATTTCAAAATGTGCGTTTTCACCCTGGAACTTTGCTTTCGGGTCAGACAAACTAAGTGGGGAAGGTGAAACTGAGTTTTGCTTTGTATAAATTCAATTAAAACCTAGCTACAAATTTGTGGCTGGATTTTTGGGGTTTTAGAACATGTTGAATGCAACTCTCTGCATGTTTTCTCAGAAGAAAAGCCCTCTGAGTACCATGGGACTTATTCCCTGATAAGTATACTTAGGATCACAGCCCTCTTGAATATATTTGTTTTAGGAGAGTATATCTTAATTTGCCTTTCCACAAAGAGTTTTTTTTTTAAATTTAACCCTCAAACAATGATTATAGCAATGTGCAAACAGGGCAGAACAATAATCACCATTTCCCAACCTGATGCTGAGCCAACTTCTCAGAAATGATGCATATGGAGATCTAAAGAAAGAGCAAAGCAGGCTGTGTGCAGCTACCTTTTTTCTCCTTGCACCCCCATCCTTTATTTATTTACTGCCAAGCCAAGAGCTAAACTCCATACATAGCTGGAGGCTACAGGAAGGCAGCTCTTCCTTTGACTTTAACATGAGGCCCCCTGCTCTGCTCTTTCTTCATGGAGGGCACTTTGACAGATCGCGCACTGGCAGCCCAGACATCAGTGCCGCCGATAATGTGCAGGGAAGTTTCTCATACTGAACCTCACAGCTGTGTCCTTCTGCCACTGGACAGAGAGAGGGACTCATCACAAGGTGGTGGTACCACAGAATGGCAGGTGCCCCAGGGCTATGTGTAACCTACAGGACAAAACCATCCATCACCTGTTTTCTTCCCCACCTCGGAAACAGACAGTAAATGGCAAAGAAAACATTAATAAAAACAGGCAAGAAATGAGGCTGCTCTGAATCTGGATGGGAGAAATACAAGCCATTTACAAACACAACAATTCTATTCAGAGGCAGCTGACAATTGAAAATTCAAACTCCAAAGTGCAAATCTAAGTTCTGTTAGCATGTCTTCCTTCCTTCAAGAAATTCAGGGTGACATACATAGATCTGTTTGCCCCTACCCCAACCCAGGTCGTCCTGGTCCAACAATTTAATCACAAACACAATATGTCACAGTTCTACAATTTAATATATCCAGATGAAATGATCTGTCACAGTTTTGTGCCCTCAGGTAGGCTATAGATACACTGGACCTGCACCCTAATACTGATGAACCTAGCCACCAGGAACTCCTTAAATCAGTTACCCCTAAGCCAGTACCTCAAGGATGCCAACCTCAAATCTGAATTGCCACCTAACGTCTCACTTGCTTCATGGCTCATTTGTCAGATAAGGGACGCACCTGCAAGGAAACAGCAGAGGGTTAATAGATTCTAGACCAGGGAGACTTTCTCATTAAGGCTCTTCACTGGGTGTGTGGCCCAGGAAGGGCAATCAGGCCAAGGGCTCATCCTGACATAGGTTCAAGGCATCTGTTCCCAATGACAAGTCTGGGGTACTGAGGAACCTGCCTTCAACTGTCCTTGTACTGGGCTGTGGGTGGCGCAAGTGGTTAAGACGCTGTGCCTGTTAACCAGCAGGCCAGGGTTCGAGACCCGGGTCGGCCCCACAAGACAGGGTGAGCTCCTATCCTTAGCCCAGCTCTGTGACACAGCGGGATCCAATCGTATTGGCTCTGCCTTTCCATTGGACTAATTCAGTGGCATGGAGAGGGGGGATCTGCTGCTTGGCTAACAGCCTATCCTCCATAACAATCTAACTCAGGCTTTCGTGCTTCGCATGCA
This sequence comes from Cryptoblepharus egeriae, assembly GCA_030015325.1. Classification (NCBI taxonomy): domain Eukaryota; kingdom Metazoa; phylum Chordata; class Lepidosauria; order Squamata; family Scincidae; genus Cryptoblepharus; species Cryptoblepharus egeriae. Next base: position 91,435,954 of record JAREYC010000003.1, on the reverse strand, counting down.
GCGTATGCAGCGCAGATCACGATACCATAATCTTTCAAGACTGATGGAGGCCTGCTTTTTTCTCATAGCCAACATCTTGGATGGAACACGCCAACATCTCATAGCCAACATCTTGGATGGGACATGCAGCCCTTTCTGTTTTCTGGTCTTGTCATCGTTCAAGATACTGGTTGGACCAATGTCTCAGTGGGCTCAGCATCACTAGGATTAGACACAGAAGGCAAAGCCAAAGGCCAATGGAAACCACAAGCTGCAAACTTATTTCATCTCCATCTGCGCAACAGAAAGATTACACAGGTACATTCAAAGAGATACAGATTCTTCATAAAATCAGGAGACTGGTCACAGAGAGTTTCAGGCTATACAAAGCACTAATGTATCCACAGCTGTTTTGCAGGCTTCCCACCCATGGAGGTTCCAGTCAGGGCCAGGAGCCCAACCTTACCTTCTCATCACACTATTACTGAGTGAAGTGAAAGATGTGTGAACATGCCTAATAACTTGTCTGTGCTTCAAAAATAAGTAGATATAAAACTGGGTTTTCCAGTTGAAGTTGAACACTCTATCCATTACACACACTTGCCACTTTAAAAGTTTCATAGTTAAAATCCAAAGGATTCTTTATTGTTATAATTTTTTAAAAAACCCGTATGAACAGTAGACATGAAATATTGATAATGAACGTCAAGTGAACACCAACAAATCAGACTTGAAAGAATTTCTTGAAGCCTTGAAAGAGGATTCCATTGACAGTTCTACATTCCATTCCATCACAACATAATCAATATATACTTCTTTGAAACCTTCACAGAGAAGGATATCACCATTTCCTCATACAGTGGCGCCTCATGTAAAGAACACCTCATGTAAAGTATGTTTCATGTAACAAACAAAAATTTATCTAGGATTCTGCTTCACGTAAAGAAAGTGCTTCACGTAAAGAACACATTCGTTGGCAGTTGGGGCAGACGCGCTGGCCGGCAGCCTGTTTAAAAAGTGTCAGGGCTCCCTAGCGCACCTGCCCATAGTGAAAGCAACACTTCCATGCTGTTCCTCCTGTGGCCGGATGTCCGCTGGGCAGAGGGAGAGATGAGCAGTGGAGAAGAGGGAAGCAGCCCAGGGCTAGCCAGAAGGGAGCAGGGGAGAGAGAGGCTCAGGATGGAGAGACGGAGAAAGTGGGGAGACACTTTGAAGGTGTCTTGGATTGCAGCCTCCTAACCATGTCTACCCAGAAGTAAGCCCCATTGTGTCAATGGGTCTTACTCCCAGGAAAGTGTCTTTAGGACTGCAGCCTAAGCAGACTTCATAAGATCATGTACATTGAATGCATGTTTTGAATTCAATCCCAGTGTTCTGTCATCATTTTTACATCCAGTTAATATTTTTAGATGAATATTTTTGGGGTTGTGGAACCAACCGTCTGAATTTCCATTATTTGCTATGGGAAAATCCACTTCACGTAAAGAATGTTTCACGTAAAGAACATGCCTCCGGTACGAATTAAATTTGTTACGTGAGGTGCGACTGTACAAGTTATTTTGTTGTCCAATTAGAAAGCATTTCTTTTTGCTTATATTTGCTGCAAACATAAGACTATGGCTTCTTGTTTTTCCACATGAACCTTCCTAAATTGCAACTTTTTATAGAAAACATTTGCCTTGTCCTTTCCCCTTCTTTCTATCTTATTTTCTCTGAAAATACACTCTATACCCTTATCAACCTTTGTTGGTCTTTTTTGTACTCTCTCCCATTTTGTTTTTAATAGGGCTGTCACACCAATTAAAGTTTGAGGGGGGGAATCAATTAGCTGTCTGGCTTTTAACCAATTAACTGATTAAATTAATGTATTAAACTTTTAAAAAAATGAGCATATGTAAAACTGCTGTAATAAAGATGTTCTTTGGGGGATCCAAAAAAAAAAAACCAGATAATTTGCTATCTCAGTAGGCTAGCTAGCTTTTACTATAAGGAAGGAAATGTTACCTTTTACACATCTCTTCTAAAATATGGGAACGAGGAATATTTTCTATCAGCAGTTAACACAGCAGAGTCAAAATGGCTTCAAAAAACAATCCAGTAAAAGGGCCATCAGTGTTGCGTAAGATCCAGGTCTAAAAGATGTATTGACATTGATTTCATTTGAGCACTGTCAGCTTCAGTTGCCTGTAGGTCTTATAGCTGAAGGAAAGGAACATCAGTTCCACCCTGAAAGGCAAACTGTCAGCTAGCTTTGGATACAAACTGGAAGGAAAATATATCTTTAAATGTGAGAGTCAGAGTGGTGGTCAACCAATTGGGGCAAAGAACAGGGAGTCAGCATGTCTGTACAATCCATATGGTCAAGATTTCAAGATCTTTTAGACCTGGATCTTATGCAAAACTGACATTCCGTCAAGGTACAAAATTTAAAAAAACGCGATTAAGCCTTTTCTAGTCAAATTAATGAACTGACTAATTAAATAAAAGCTTGTTGTTCCCTAATTTTTATTCTTCTTTAAAGATGATATCTGAAATTCACAGGTTACTTGAATTTCTTGCTTCTTTTTCCTGCCTTTGTTAACCTGAAGGTAACACTGCAGACAGAAACTATCCAAGTTCTGCAGGTGATGACAGGAAGAAAAAGGGTATGCAGAAATAGGCAGCTGGTCAGCAGACATTTTCCTCCGTAGACTAGTAGGCCAAAGCAACTAAATATGATGTAAGTAGAAAGCCTCAGTGGCATTTACTAACTTCCTCTCCCATGTGACACCTGCCTTTTCCAGCATGACACAGATGTGCGTCTTTGATTTGCTCCTAAAATTCGCCTTGAATGCACTTCAGATATTCTCAATATGGAGATATATCTTTAGTAATTAATGTGTTTGACATCCTGTGATAATTTATTTCAATATTCATTGTTGAATGTTGGCATTTTTCATTATAGGGTAGGTGACATGCAATGGTAAGCAACAACTGACAGTATGGATGGCTGTAGTACAATGATTTTCACTCTTTTTCTTCTCACAGAACACTGACAAGGCACTTAAATTGTCAAGACACAACATCAGTTTTTTAACCACTGACAAGGCACACCATGATGCTGATAGGGGGCTCAAATCCCCCAACAGCCCTATTAAATGGTTCTCCCCAAAATTCTGTGGCACACCTGCTGACTCTCTGTGGCACACCAGTGTGCCATAACACAGTGATTGAAAAATACTACTGTAGTGGTATATTTTCCAAAATGTCTACCTACAAAGAACTTTTCAGCCAAGGAATCTCTCTGTTGGATTCTGGGTAATGTTCTCAGTTGCACATTCCATTCATGGGTGGAATTTCTAGGTCTCACCATCACCAACTGTTAAGTGAGAATGTGCCCAGATTTATTCTCATTCTTATCCCCCTGTGGTTGTGTATTGATTATTTCTGATTTGCTCACTGAAAAAATCTGGTAAGATTTCAACAAACTCATGATTCCCATAAGACAGTTTGAAAAGTGTTAATGTATCATTCTTGAGAGTGTTTTGATGATTGGCATTAATTTTTAACAATTTTCACTAGTTGAAATGAAAAGGTATTTTAAATCTTATAGTATCTGATAGAAAAGATCAAATGATAGATAATAGGAAAGGTGTCACCTTGTATTTGTCACCTGAAAGCAGTGATTTTCAACCAGTGTGCCGTGGCACACTGGTGTGCCATGGATAGTCCTCAGGTGTGCCATGGGAATTTGGGGATTGACATTCATTAATAGGAAAATTGGGGGATTTGAACAGTCTGGTGTACCTTGTCAATGGTAAAAACAACTGATGGTGTGTCTTGACAATTTCAGTGCCTTGTTAAGTGTGCCGCAAGGTAAAAAAGGTTGAAAATCACTGCCTGAAAGTATAGCAAAAATCAAAGCATTCGAGAGATGCTAACAAGTCTGAAGAATCTCAACTCTGAATTGCAGGATTATTGATGCAAATTTGCGTTTACATTCTTAGAGCACAATTCTAACCATATCTACTCAAAGTAAGCCCTCTTGTGTTCAATGGGTCTTACTCCCAGGAAAGTGTCTTTAGGATGCAGTCTTAATTAGGGTGATCACATGACTGGAAATTTCGGGATATCTCCACTTTTTTGGCCTCCTGTCTGGGTGTCCTCCAAAAGGACTTCATTGCCCTCCATTTTGGCTTCATTTTGGAACTTTGCAATGGTGTGCAATACCCATCATGTCACAGGCCATTGGATTCATATTGAAGAACAGAATCCAATGCAAAAATTGGTTTTGAAATATCTCTTTCCTATTAAAAGTTATGGCCAAAAATCTAAAAATAAAAAATATGCATTGAGCTCTATGGGAAAGTTGAAGTGCCCAATATCGTGGCTTTACTCGTGGGTAGGCAAGGATGCCATTGTCTGCCAGAAAGGCCAGGCTAAGAGGAATCCAAGACCTTGTCCTCTTTTGGAGGTTTGAGCATCTGGTCACCCTGGCCTTAATCTCTCATTCAAAATATTAATGGTGACATTTTAGATCTGGGTGGATTTGAACTGAGTTTTTCCTGTCATTTTTGGAGCAAACCCATTGTAAAATGAGTGGACAAATATTGCATCAGGAGTGGGCATTAAAAAAGTACAACCTCTAATCCTGTTGTATGTGATACATACAGCAGGACCAGCAAAACATATCCATGCCATGATACAGTACAGTTTCTAGCCAGACGTCTCAGCTGAGGAACACTCTGGTAAATTTAACTTCTCAAACATATAACTTGAGAAATTCAGGAAAACAATACATGACTGAAGCAAGACAAATGGAGTGGGACCTACACCCAGAGCTTTTAACAACACTTTCAGACAAATGCCTTTTAACAACACTGGTCAGACAAATGCCAATGTGAGATCTGTCAGGAAAGTGGGGAAAAATGGTTAAATCAAGACATTTGTGATTGAAAATTAGGAGCCAAAGCTATAATTTATTGCAGCCAACACTTAAAAAACAAAAACGCAGGTCTTGTCAAATAAAATCTATCAATTTAGATAAAATGGCAGGTGATAACATGTTGATACAACTTTCTCACCTGACACTTTTGATTTATAGCTTGCCTGCATGGAATTCACATATAATTAACTTTTTAAATCACAAAGACCAAAAACTGGCTCACTGACAAATCTCAAAATATAGTGGCAAAGGTGGAGAGCAGAGCAGTTTCTGGTTCTGTTGCACAGCTATGCTATAATCAGTTATAAGTATTACTAATGAAGGGGTGCTCTGTAGTCCTCTAGCCTGTAGAACTCCTTGGGAAGGACCTCTTTTGTTAAGCAACATGCATATTAACTATGCTATATAATTACAGGTTGTAATAACAGTCCGAATAACAACTGCTAATTTAGATATAAAGACAAACAAGCATCTTTACAAACTGCACATTTTAATATCTCTAGCTGGTTGTTTAGTGCAATCAAATCTGATCTTAAAAAGAACACAAACATTTTACTGACCCCTTTGCTACTTACAGCTATACATTTTATCCCTCTTTGCAGAAATATATCTTTTACTGATCTAAGGCTACAACGTGGTACAGTGGTACGTAGACAGACAAGCTTCATTCTCTAAACTTGGGAAGATGGATCAGCCACAGAAGTTGCTTAGAGCACAATCCTAACCATGTCTACTCAAAAGGAAGCCCCATTGTGTTCAATGGAACTTACTCCCAGGAAAGTGTCTTTAGGATTGCAGCCTAAGGGTGAAATCCAGAGTAACTACAGGGAGTCCTTGCTCCAGAGTAAGAAAAAGTTACTCTGGATTGCAATACGAATTTCCCATAGGTTTTCACTACGCGGTGCAGTAATTACGGATGCATATGTCTCTTACGTGCTCCCGTAGTTACTCTGGATTGTGCCCTAAGGCTGTAATTTATATACCCTATGTGAGAGGAACCCTACAATCCAGAGCAACTACGGGAGCATGTAAGAGACATTACCCGTAGTCACTGCGCCACCTAACGAAAACCTATGGGAAATTCATATTGCAATCCAGAGCAAATTGTTCTTACACCGGAGCAAGGACTCCCCGTAGTTACTCTGGATTGTGCCTGAAGTCTCACTGAAATAACTAGATCTTACCTCTAAGAAGAACTGTATTGCAAGCTGTTTAAAGTTCCACTGGTCTTACAATTGTTTCTGGGCATTATTACTCAGCGATGTTGAGCTACTTTATGATGAGAAGATAAAAACAGAATTATCAACAGGATGAGGAGATAGCAGATAGTTGTTCCAGCACATTTCCAAACTGAAAGGCAGGAATATATTCTGCAACTTTGTATTTGTTGAGGTTTGAGAAAGGATAGATTGGTTCACTTTAGTTAATGCTCCTTATTCAGTTTTAATCCCACCATCACAGCAGCACTGTGGCATACAACCACCAGCTTTGCAAAAAAGAAATCCCAGACAGAAATATGCAAAAAGTAAATAAATAAAAAATTGAATGGAGAGGCTGGGAATGGCTTTTTGCTGAGCACCCATCTAGTGGCAGCATGGAAAACTTCAGGGAGGCATTATGGAGGCAAGTCTATTAGACACAAGAACCATGTTCAACCCCTGATCTTCCCCATCACTACACAGTATCAACCCAAGTAAAGGAACTTCCAATGTGTCTTATAAGCTCTACCACCTTTTTTCTTGAGGTCTCAAACAATCTAAACATTGGTATACATGACTCAGGGTTAGAATTTAGAGAAAGTCATTAGAATTACAAAGATTCTAAATGCCTTTCGAAACAGAAGTACAGTGGCGCCTCACGTAAAGAATGGCTCACATAAAGTATGTTTCACGTAACAAAAATTTCTCTAGGATTCTGCTTCACGTAAAGAACATGCTTCAAGTAAAGAACACATTTGTTGGCAGTTGGGGCAGATGCGCTGGCTCGCAGCCTGTTTAAAAAGCGACAGGGCTACCTAGCACACCTGCCCATAGTGAAAGCAACACTTCCATGCTGTTCCTCCTGTGGCTGAGCGTCCGCTGGGCAGAGGGAGAGAAGAGCAGTGGAGAAGAGGGAAGCAGCTCAGGGCTAGACAGAAGGGAGCAGGGGAGAGAGAGGCTCAGGATGGAGAGAAGGAGAAAGTGGGGAGACACTTTGAAGGTGACTTGGATTGCAGCCTCCTAACCATGTCTACCCAGAAGTAAGCCCCACTGTGTTAAATGGGGCTTACTCCCAGGAAAGTCTCTTTAGGACTGCAGCCTAAGTAGACTTCATAAGATCATGCACATTGAATGCATGTTTTGAATTCAATCCCAGTGTTCTGTCATCATTTTTACATCCAGTTAATATTTTTAGATGAATATTTTTGGGGTTGAGGAACCAATCGTCTGAGTTTCAATAATTTCCTATGGGAAAATCCGCTTCACGTAAAGAATGTTTCACATAAAGAACATGCCTCCGGAACAAATTAAATTTGTTACGTGAGGCGCCACTGTATTTGATAATCTGACATAGATTATCATGGATTCTTCTGATGCAACCCCTCAATAACCCATATTCTCATTTATCTGGCTTAAAAAAATTTTAACATCCTGTTTTCCAAGGCTACAATTTTAGTTTGACTAACATGTTTTTAGCCATCACATCAGCATCTATTTCCATATTAAAGGCACAGGGCACAATCCTAACCAATTTAGGCCAGCACTGCGCATCAATCTCCCCGTTCCGAAAGTGTTGTGAAATAACCAACACATGTCTATGCACTAGTCTAACCCATCCTGGATGGTGCGTAAGTGCCTAATGGCACTTTTGTGACTCCCTTTGGGTCAGCCCTAGATGTGTGCTGGGACTTGTGCCAGACTTACTAGGGACTAGGATTGCCCTTCCAGTGGTACATAACATTCTGGGTGCCAGCTGAACTTTTCTTGGATGTTTTCTGCCATTTTTTGGGGCGTACTTAAAGAGATGGCCAATTGTATACTTTAGTAACAGCCATCATTAGGTGCAACGAGTTCCAGGTTCAATGATACAATTATATCAGGATTTAGGGTGTAAGAAAGGCCAGCTACACCAGCTTAAGACTAAACCAGGACATGAAAATCCAGAGCAGGGATGCAAAGCAAGGCACAGAGGGGATGCAAGCTATGCCTCTCTCTCCCAGATCAGTGGTGGAAATAAGTGCCTAGCATTTGACAAGCCCCCCTGTTTCGGAGTGTATGACCCTCTGCTTTTCTCCCCCACACACTCTCCCCCTCACTTCCCTTCTCCTTTTCCAGGCTGGGTTTAATTTGACACCTTGAGCCTCGGTAACGAGGTGGGGAGCAGAACAGCCACAGTGGATTTCATTAGGCTCGACACTGCAGGCCCCACTCTCTGTGTGTTAATGACATCGGAGGATAGGGAAACGAGACAGCCACCGCGCGAGATGAAATAAACATGAGGGCTGTCAGCAGTGACAGCTGAAGCAAAGGGGACAAAATAAGTCAGGTAGAGACCTTTCCCACTCTGCACAATGCAAAGCGACACCTTGCAAAGGCCTTTCGCTGCAATCCTCTCTTCTTGGAGGAAAAGGCTGGGTGAGGGGCAGAGGAGATGAAGGAAAGGAAATGCAATTAAATTAGCAGCATTTTACCATACAAATTACATTTATCAGTTTAAATGTCAGCGGGAACCAGATCCAGTCTCCTTTAGCAAAATATGATTTGGGAGGGAAACAGGCGTTCTTTGGCAAATCACAGTGTCGTTCCTCCTGGGCTTAGTCTTTAAAAATCCAACAGAATAGCAATGCATCTCATGAAGAGGCAAACAAACAAACAGTACTTCCAGCAGCAATGAAGGATCTGCTGAAAAGGGGGAAGGATATGGCTCAAAATTCAGTGGGATGCTCCATTAGCTCAGCCCAATTCCTACTGGCAGCACAGCAAGCTTCTAGGGCTGGAAAACACAGTGGTTTTTCACACAGAAGGCAAGTACCACACCAGCGGCATGACAAAACATCCACATGTTGAAGCCACACACATCTCACAGCAGGATCTCATGCTGAATACAGGCATACAAGCATGCTAAGAAGAAATAGCAGGCAAATTCACAAGGATGATGTTTTTGCATAAGATTGCATGCAGGGGTTAAACATAAGAAGATGCCTTATTTGCAGCTAGACTTGTGGTCCATCTAGTCCTGTGCTGTCTGCTCAGACATCATCTCAGGTTTTCCTTAGTTCTGCAGGACAGTTTCTTTTCTCAACTGCAGAAGTCAGCAGTTGAACCCAGTGGTATATCCTGTAGTGGAGCCAATGATGGGAAATGCCCTCACGCCGCATTTGGAGGGGTGTCACAATCCACTCCCCCACCACCATTTTCCCCCCACAGTTTGGAACAATACTCCTGCAGCCATTGTCAGCATGGATCCATACCAATCTGAGGGCCACCATCCTCTCTTCCCCTTAAAGGAAAGGGGAAGAGAAGAGGATGGCCCTCAGAACATACTGGTTACTGACTAGAAATGGCCCTTGCCTCCTCTAATTTAGGAGAAGGTGAACACCACTTTTAGCTTTGAAGGAACCTTTGGCAATCCTGCTAAGCAGTATAGAAGGCTCTTTTAGAATTTTTTTCACCACCACTGTAATTGGTGCCCAGGAGGCAAGCACCATTGCCAGGAGGTGGGCAGCACTCGTCTACTGGGTGCTGCTTCCAGTGACACCAAAAAGGGTCAGTGGGCTTTTTCAAAGGAGGAAAGATATAACTGCAGTGACTTTCCGTACATATGATCCATTGTTGGGCAGAATGTTGTTAAGCAACACACATCTGTACTCCTAACCAAGACCAAACCTGTCCTGTGGGTCTAAACCCACATTCAGAGGACTGAATGTGTTGATTCAGCTCAGATTCCCCGAAGAAAGAGCTGGAGCTTGAAGTGCAATAAGTAAAATAAGAAAAGTACCTGTAGCATGATTTTCAACCTTATTCATGTCATAGCACTAAAATTGTCAGGGCACAACAAAAGATTTTTGACTAGGCACACTTCCAGTGGCGGAGCTCACATCCCTCATTTGCTATACTAATACATGTCCCTCCCCCAAACACCCATGGCACACTTAGTGGAACATTTGTGGCTCACTGGTTAGAAAATCAATAATTCATAGCAAGCCTGATAATCCAAAAGATCACAGAGATGACATTCTACACTTTATTCCCTATTGTGAAAAGAAGTCTGAGGCATGCGCTCAGATGATCCAAGATCTCTTTAGATTCAGGCTGCAATGTTTCCTCACCTCAGTCACCCTGCAAAGGGAGATAACTAGCTACTATGGAGATTAAACACATAAAGTTAGAGTAGGGTGGATGTCAGGGCAGGAATGGGTGGTAGTGGCAGACTTTTCTCCCAATGCAACCAGAATATTCATGGTAATTCTCTTTCTCTGGCTGACTCCTCTGGCAATCCTAAACATGATCCTGACCAAGAGTATTGAAGAACCCCATGGATTTCATAAACTGGACCAGCAAATTCAGTACTGGATTCCTAATCAAATGATGATGGGGAACTGAGTGGGCACCATTAGACCATGGCTGCAAGAGAAAGTCTCTTTCGCTGTTCAGCTGTTAGGAGTCCAAGAAGCACCTAGAATATTAAGTGATATTTAGAGATGAAATTTGTTCAGATCTACAAACCCAACTTAAGTTTTCAATTAACCGAAATAAAAGCGAGTCTTAACAACAACAAAGGTCTGTGTCAGAGGTCTGTGATGGGAGAATCTGCCTTCTGGCCATGGACCTGCTTTGAAAGCCTAATTTGTCAGGCTGGTCTCTTAAGGTTTTATAGACAGGTTGTAGCTACTGGCAGACAAAGGGCCTTGAATTGTTTTTCTTCCTCCCCATAACTGCCACAAGTCATTCCACTTGTGGAGAACCTGGTACATGAACATGAAAAAAATTAGCTGGAGGCCTGACATTTCTCAAGCAAAACTAAGGATCAGGTGAGCAAGTAGACCAGAAAGCAGAGAGGGGCTCCTGCATTAGCCAACAGTGAGAAGCCTATATCATCTCAACCAATGGTTCTCAAAGTGGAGGTCAGGACCTCTTGGGGGGTTGTGACTTCATTTCAGAGGGATGCAAAAACATGGGAACCACAATCTTGGAGTCTGGCACTGGGTAATGCCATCTTGGAATGGGGAACTCACATTGCTTTGGGACTTACTTCCAAGTAAATAAGGAGCTTTGACTTTACAGTTATGTCACTTTCCTTTTGGTGTCACCTCAAGCCATAGAGGGGTCCCAGACATTATCAGAAGAAGGTCCTGGCCCAAAATGCTAATGAACCATGATCTAAGCCTTTTCAGGACTATTGTCTTGGCAAGTGGTCTGTAGGGTAACTATTGGGCCAACTGTATAACTATCTCCCTGTTCTTAGCTCCTCACAGCACAATCCTAACCCATTTAGGCCAGCACAAGTCCCATGCTGGTCTGGGGGTGTTGTAAAAGTGCTGTAAGTGCTGTAAGTGCTGTAACTGGTGTTAGGCCAGTGTACAGACATGTGCCGGTCTCCCCACACCATTGTGGGAACAGGGCAATAGATGAGTTTTGCTGACCTAAATTGGTTAGGAAGAGGACAATGAGGGCAAAGAGCTGCAGCAAAGCATGCTCAAGGAATAGAGAGTTGGACATGGATCTGGGTGCCTTAGTCCTTCAATCTGAAATTTATTTCTAGTCTTGAGTAAGTTACAGTCAAGCTCAAATCTCAGCGGTGATTAGAAGGGTCCAATAGGGCTTGAGTAAAATTGAGTCTAGAGTCACTGTCCCCTGTGACTCAACATGAAAAAGAATAATAACAGATGCTTTCCGATTCACCCCTTTGCAACTCACCCCTTTGCACCTCTAAAAACCATGCAACAGCTTCGAACAGAGAAACGGAGCTAATGTTGGGTGTTGCATTCTTGCAGAACTCAAAAATTCAAATATGAGACCTGAGTCAGTGGGGCCCCTAGTATTTTTAGAATCTACCATGATCATGATTCACTGAGTTGGTAGTGAAAAAGGCACCTTTTGTGACTCAAGTCCAAGTCCCCTAACTAGAATTCTTATCTCTGGTTCTCAGTCACTAAAATGAGAATAAGAGATGACTGAATCCCAAAACAGGTACTTTGCAAGAATGAAATGCTATATAAATGATCATCATAAATTCATTCCCTTACCCTTTTTTTACTATAATGGTATTTATGGCACTATGAGCACATTCCTAACAATGTCTACTCTAAAGTAAGCCCATTGTGTTCAATGTGTCTTACTCCCAGGAAAGTGTTTTTTAGGATTGCAGCCTATGTAGTGCTCACTCTTGTGTACATTATCTCAGTTTTCCTTAACCATAATAAGACAGGTCAGTATCATACTCTCATATATTAGTTGGAGAACAAAGGTTGTATGATTACCCACAGTTAGGTAACCTTATGTAGGTTAAACAGTGCTCTTAGTTCCACCCCAGAACTCTGAAAGTCCAATCCTATTCATGTCTATTCAGAAACAAGCTCATTTCAGTCAATGGAATATACTCCCAGGTAAGAGAGGATAGGAACGCAGACTCCTTTTTAAAAACATAGAGAGGATAGAAATGCTATTTATGGAGTAGAAAATAAACACTGAGACACTTTTAAGTAATCAAATGTCACTTCCTCTAAAAGGCCAAATTTAACCTATCCCAAATATAGAAGCAAGAATGTTGGTCACAGCCACAAAGATATGAGGGGTGGCAACCAGGGGGCTTAAATACAGAGGGACAGAGTTAATGGAAACTTTTTTCCAAGATCCTACAACCCCTGCACAACACAGAACGATCCAACTAAAGTTACAATCCAACATGGAACAGAAATCTTCCATTCTGCAGTCCAAATCCAGTTTCTCCTGCACACTGAACCAGAGTCTTTCTTCTGTTTTGGCAGCGTTTTACATGTCCAAGCACTTTGATCACTGCCTGCTTTCCTCCACTCCAGCCTTCTCTGCAGAAGTGAACACTCCCTTGCTTCTTATTTCAGCATTTCTCCTCAGCTTGGCATTCTAAGCGCTTTCCCTTCAAGGCTTTCCTCTGAAATCCTTCCACACTGCAAAGATCTTGCTCAAGGTATAATATCCCAAAATGTGCAGCAGATTTCAAGAGACCAAGCACAGAGTTCTCCCAGGCAGTAAGTTTATCAAGGAAAACACACCACTGAATAAAAGACTGTAAGGCTCCAATCTGATGCACTCCTTCCAAGCACCACTGAATACACTGGGATTTACTTCCGAGTACATATAGATAGGACTGTGTTGTAAGTTTTATAAATTGTGTTTTATTGTTTCCCTTGAAATTCCTTGGATATTTTGCATGAGGATGGGCTTCCAAATGCACTATTAACTTTATTTTAGACAGAATTTTTAGAGGCAACTCTATTCTAATGGATTTCCTTTGCTCGCCTAAAAGTGTGCCTGATGAAAACATATCACAGTGCTTTAGGCAGACACTGTTGCCACATTCTCCTATGTTCCTCCTGAAACAACTGCCCAGGAGAACATAGGCCATATCCACACCAGTAATGAAAGAACAACTCAGCTTTGATGGATCTCCAAAAATTTCAAGCTCAAGTATTATGGAAATTTGCCTTCAGGAATGCAACTTCAGTGACCACGAATTTTTCCCATGCACAAACTAAAATGTACTAGCACAGACCATTCAAAAAGTAGTAAGTGCTATTTGACATTTTCTGTGGACCATGGAATCCATATTGTAGAGCATCTCTGAACCCATACTGTTTCTCTGGTGCTCCTTTCCACTTGCCATTCTGCAAATTGCCTACAAAATAGAAACACACCAATTCTGAAACTAAACTTGGGTAGTAACTAGTTTCAACTTGTCATGGGGGTTCAGAGAATGGTTGCAACACACCATTTAACTGTGCAGTGGTCCTAGCCATGGTCCTCATTAGCATATTTCAACTACAACATGATTGATGAAGATAGATTGGGGAACCACATCCTTGGTGAAAACACTGTTTTATCAAGGTTAAATCATCATTCACAGAGCCACCATCTCTTATTCTTTCACTTTTGGCCTCCGAATTGACTTATAAAGAGTTCTTTCTTGGATACATACTAGGCATTTGTAGAGTTCTGAATTAGCAGAATTTGAACTAATTTCAAACCCTTAATACTTGTGCAATGTTAATATTGTATTGTAAACCAGGAAAACACAAGGAGTACAAGATCCCCGTGGGGAAGGGTATATCATTTTAGCATAAGATAATAGTAGTGTCCAGAGCAGACATATATGATTCTTCCATGTTCTGCCTGGATATCTCTCGTCCCTTTGGGAAAGGGTAGATGCAATTGCTCTGAGAGAAATGACAGAGGAGTTCCTTGTGTCAGAAGGATATCTATATATATAAAAGAGAAAAGTCACTCACTGACTGACTCACTGACTGACTCACTCATCACCGCCCTGCCAAAACTGGTGGGCCTATAAGCATGAAATTTGGGGTGGGTGTTCCTTCCATGACTGAGGGGTGCACTAAGAACCAGTTTTCGGAAATTCCAACGGGAAGGGGGTGAAAAGGGGCGCAACGCGTTTTCCTCCCTATACTTTGCATTGAGAATTGCTGACTCATCAACATTCCTCCCCAACTGCTGGGCCTGAAGCATGGAATTCTGGGAGTTCCTTCTGTCACCTGAACTCCCACCAAGAACCATCTGGAGAAATTAACCCTTCAGGGGCTGAAAAGGGGCAACGTGTTTCTCTCCTATACTTAACATGGGAGACTGAACAACATCCAGCCAATTTGGTGCTCAGATCCTGGTGCACTGGGGGATGTTGTTCGGAGGAAGAGGTTGCGCTGGCGAGGATGCTGCGCATGAGGGGAAATTGTGCATGGGGGAAGTTGCGCATGTAGGAAAGTTGCGCAGGGGGGAAGTTGCACATGGGAGGAAGTTGCGCATGGAGGAAAGTTGCGCATGGGAGGAAAGTTGCGCATGGGAGGAAAGTTGCGCATGGGGGGGAAGTTGCGGACGGGGGAAGTTGCGCATGGGATGAAGTTGCACATGGGAGGAAGTTGCACATGGGAGGAAGTTGCGCACGGGGGAAGTTGCGCACGGGGCAAAGTTGCGCACGGGAGGAAAGTTGCGCACGGGAGGAAAGTTGCGCATTTGGGAAGTTGCGCATGGGGGAAGTTGCGCATGGGGAAGTTGCAAATGGGGGATGATGCACATGGAGGAAAGTTGCGCACGGAGGAAGTTGCGCATGGGGGGGAAGTTGCGCATGGGGGGAAGTTGCGCATGGGGAAAATTGCACGAGAGGAAAGTTGCGTATGGGGAAGTTGCGCATGGGGGATAATGCGCATGGGGGGATAATGCGCATGGGGGATGATGTGCACAGAGGAAAGTTGCGCATGGAGGGAAGTTGCGCGTGGGGGGAAGTTGCGCATGGGGGAAGTTGCGCGTGGGAGGAAAGTTGCACATGGGGGAAGTTGTGTATGGGGGAAGTTGTGCATGGAGTGAAGTTGTGCATGGGGAGAAATTGCGCATGGGGGAAGTTGCGCATGGGAAAAGTTGCGCATGGGGAAAGTTGCGCATGGGGAAAGTTGCGTATGGGGAAAGTTGTGCATGGGGTTTGATGCATATGGGGGAAGTTGCGCATGGGGCGTTGATGTGCATGGGGGAAGTTGTGCATGGGGGAAGTTGCGCATGGGGTAACTTGTGCATGCTGGGTTGATGCGCATGGGTGAAGTTGCGCTTGGGGGGGTTAATGTGTATGGGGGAAGTTGCGCATGGGGGTTGTTACGCCTGGGGGAAAGTTATCCATGGGGGGTTGATGCATATGGGGGGATGGCATACGGGGGAATTTTACTCCCACAACGCGGGTATGCCTTTCGCTAGTGGGTGAATAAAAAAATACTCAAGTCTTCCTAAACGTGGTGGGCAAAGGTGGGCAAACAGTTTGGCAGGAGGACCACATCATTTTCTGTAGCAGGGGCTGGGAAAAAATTCATACATCCATGGCAAACTGGTTAAAAATCACTGGTTTACAGTGTGAGAAAAGCACCCACCACATGTTCAAAGTGCCCTGTTTGTCAGAACTTCAAACATCTGAAGGCCGAGTCCTGGTACTAAAAGTATATTTCAAAACAAAACCCTGTTGAACTACATCGGGGTGTCCAAACCTTTTGGCAGGAGAGCTACATCATCCCCTTGATTCTAGGTCAGGGGCCAGAAAAATGATTAATGTTTCAAATTTGAATAAATTTACATATGTATTATATGTGATAGAGACATTACAATGTTTGCCCATGGTTCAGATGGAGGGCCTTGCTGTGGTCTACATTGAGGCTGCAATCCTAAAGACACTTTCCTGGGAGTAAGACTCATTGAACACATGGGGCTTACTTTTGAGTAAACCTGGTTAGGATTGTACTCTCCAGCTCACCAAGGACCACATCTGGCCACTGGGCCAGGGTTTGGACACCCCTGAACTACATTATGGTGCAGATAACAGAAAAACAATATGCTTTCGGGGGAGGGGGACATGAAAAACTGCTAGGTTGACTCCATTTCTACTGCCAGGCCAGAAATATCAAGGGTACTTGCTAGAGTCAGGGTACCCATTAACCTAATATTCTCAGGGCCCTGATAATGAGGCAAGGAAGTTTTCAGGAATTTTTCAGGCAATTTTCAAACCAAGCCACTACTGGGAGAGGGTGCATTTCCCTTCCCATCACTTTAGACTATTAAAACACTTCGTATATATTACTTTACTCTAATCCTTACAACAACCCAGCAGGAGGTATAATGGCCATAATGTTAATTAGGACTGGAAGGACCCAAATTCAAATCCCCACTCAGCCATGAAACTCACTAGATGGCCATGCAGGGTTATTATGAGGATAAAATGGGCATGGAAAGAACATGTCAACAGCAGTGAGCTCCATGCAAAATGAACAAAATTTAATAAAAAACAAACTATGTAACAAGCCAATAAGGTAGGTCAATATTGTGATTTCCATACTATAGATGAGATAGCAACAATGACTTGTTAGATAGAATGACAGACACTGAACAAGGTTTTAACAGATTCAAAATTCTTCCAGAAGGAAGGTCTTCCTGATTCACACATTTTCCCAGTGCGTTTAACTTCCCAGTGTGTGGGAATTGCTTTGCAAGTTACTGCATTATAAAAGTTGAGTGGGGAAATTTGGAGAGCAGAGTCCCTGGTGCGTACACCCAGTATGCCACCCAGTACAGTGCTTACCTGCAAAAAAATCAGTGCTATGGAAGTTCAAGGCAACAAGATAATAAATAGGTCAGTTCAGATTTCCTGCAAAACCATAGTTTAAACTGAGTTCTATATGACTACAGAGTTTCATATGCAGTACTGGCTTGCTAGCAATTTATGGCTGCAATCCTAATCCCCAATTAGGCCAGCCTAAGCCCAAGCACCTGTGCTGGCCTGGAGGTGATACCAAAGTGCTGTTAAGACACTTCTGTGCAATTCCTGGGGGAAGGTTAGGCTAGTGCACAAACACTTGTTTCCCTATATCACCACCGACACAGGAAGATCAATGCATTAGGCCTAGGTAAGGATTGCACCCTATGTTTAGAAAAACTGGAATTGTGAGCTTTGGATATCACATAGCAAATCCAACTTTGTTTGAAACCAGGCTTGTTTTAAATCAGGATCAGAAATTTAAAATTTTATACATTTCTGTGGGAAACCGTATCTTAGTTAAATGGTGCATACAGTGCTTTTTTTCTAGAAATAAAGGTGAGGGTACTCACCATGAAGATGTTATTTGTAATCATACGCATGTCTACTTGGGGGCCACAGAGGTGCCGGTTCCTACCACAGTGGTGCTGGTACTCACTATTGATGAGTACCCCCTCAAACAGACCCCAAGTGTATCTAAACTGGACCAATAGCTTAGACTTTGCATCAGTTTTAACTGATTTTAGTGCATATGCTTTAACTCAGAGAAAAGGCCCACAAAAGCAGTCTACTTTGGTTGTCCTATCTCAAATTCTCTAATATACTCAGCATTGCTTTCTACCCAGTTCTTCACAACATCAAAAGTACAAATATACTTCTGATGAAGAATAGGCATTCTGCAGATGTTCACAAGCACTCTCTTTTTTATTATTTTTCATATGTTCCCATACCAAAGGCTAACACTTTGACATTGGAGATCTGTAATTAAGATCTCTTGGATTTTCTGTTGTGCAAATTAGCCTCAGGACAACTTTGTACACTTGAATGTAGTGGTTTAGGAAAAAAAAGGTTTCAACTCTTACATTAAATCTACTCTGCCCCAAAATGTTGCTATTAGTTCTGTTGCTATTAGTTCTATTGGGCAAGCAGTTAAGCAAGCAGTTAAGACGCTGTGCCTGTTAACCAGCAGGCCAGGGTTCGATTCCCGGGTCGGCCCCACAAGACAGGGTGAGCTCCTGTCCTTAGCCCAGCTCTGCGACGCCAGCTGGATCCAATCATATTGGCTCTGCCTTTCCATTGGACTAATTCAGTGGTGTGGAGAGGGGGGATTTGCTGCTTGGGTAATAGCCTATCCTCCATAACAATCCAACCAAGGCTTTCATGCTTCGCATGCAGCGTATGCAGCACTGAGCATGATACAATAGTCTTTCAAGACTGACGGAGGCCTGCTTTTTTTTAGTTCTGTGGAGGAAGGGAGAAGGCATGCCCAGATGCTGCTCCTGTCATATTAAGTCAGAGAAAGGACATGGGATGAAAGGGTGAAACACCTTCTCCTGAAGCACCACTGCCTTGATTTTCAAAACAGCTTCACATAATCTCCCTTTTTCTCTCTTCTCTTTCTTGGATTCCTCTTGCTGGATCTTCCTTCTGTTCTTTTTTTACCAGCAGGGGAAAAAAATCACTGATATGTAGCTTAGCAGCCAACTGACCCTAGCAACTATTGACCCAGGGAGAAGGTCGCTTATTGAATCCTGTTGTGATATGTGCTACCTATGATGTCATTCAGTCCTCAGCCGGGAGAGAAGCCAAGTCAAAACAGAGAGAAAGAGAGACTTTTCCCAAGCCTAGCAACTGTGAGACAAGAGATTAAAAAGGACCGGCATGCTAGAATTACGCTTCTACATTGGGGCTCTTTAATCATTTCGGGTCTGTATTTCCAATAGCGGCATTTAGAAACTGTCAGACCACATCAGCCAAAGGGCAAAGGGCACTTCCCATTCAGTGTCTTGACTCTGATCACTGCCAACATCAGCTACTTCCAAAGGAAGCTTGGAAAACCCTGAAGGAATCCCAGAAGCTGGCTCCAGGATGTATTTTTTATCCTCCCCATTTATTTCTATCCCCCTACCACTGATGATAGATATAAGCCAGAGATTCCAAAAGTGTGCATCGTAGCACCCCAGGGTGCTGCACAGCACCATGCAGTCTTTTCAGCTTTGTGAGTTCCAAAAAAGAGGTCACAGCCCCAGTGAATCTGGAAAACGCTGAATATAGGCTTGCAGATCAACAGAAACTTTACCTGGGATTAACATGCTTTCTGTACAGATCTACTAAGTCCAAACTACTATCTCAAGCAACGCATCAGTCTTAATTCTATACATTCCAGAAGAAGGGAAGTTGCTTGTAAACCTCTGAGGGTTGGGTTGCCAAATTTTAGGAGGAAACTTACTGTCTCCTTCCCCTCTAGGCCCACCTCACTTAAGGATTTCAGTCTCCCAAGATGGCTTTATACACTGCCAAACTGTTCTGGTATTTGAGAACCTTCCATTGTTTCACATGAATCTATTTTTCTATAGTTTTCTTTTGTCCAATCTTTTGACAATGTGGCAATGGTTTTCTTTTCTTTTCTTTCTGTGAAACTGCAGAACCTAGCCAATATCTTCTATCTTTCTTCAAGACATATAGCTCTCTTCTAAACCCTTTTAAAGGTTTTTTTTAATCAGCAACAGGCTAGAAAGGCACCTTAGCAGAATTCTTCCCTGCTGAAATTTAGACCAACTATCACCACTCTGGTGATCAGTTTGAAGGGCAGCTTCTTTCAATCTGGCTTTTTCAAGAACAGCAAGTTGGCTAAAGAGAGGAACTGTAGGAAGGCCAGTCATACCGTTTAGGAGGCCTCCTTGCATCAATAGGTCAGATGTTACTCCATAGTCTCTGTAAGGGCTTCTGTTTTGTGTTTTCTTGCAGAACCAAGGAAGCATATTCTGATGGGCTCTTTTTGCCTTACTAACCTTCTCCCTATGTAAGTGCTGAATCTCATGCCTATTAAAACTGCAGAACCATCATTTGAGATAACCTTACCAAACATTAGGTAAAGTTAAATCAGTCCTCCTTGTTCAAGATTTGCATCATTTTTTGTTCTTCTTTTCATGGCACACTGACCTCTATGGTCTTTTCCTCTTGCAGTGTCACTTCTGATTTCCAGGAAAAAGAGGAACAAATAATTTGTTACTATAGGCAGTTGCCCATAGAACCTAGAAGGGTATCAGCAATTTTCAATTGCTGTGCTCCAAACTCCTGCAGCACATCTGCACATTTTTCATGGCACCCAATGTGCTGTGGGACAGCCATTGAAAATTGCTGGTCCGGATTTTATTTTGTGTTCTAAAAGAAATTCTTCAGGAGTCTTCCTAATGCACACAGCACAAAGACCCACAAACAAGACAGGGGAGAACACTGAGATTTTCTATATAAGTAACAGGAATTGGCATCTCCATATCTGCAAGCTTCTCAAAACATTTAACAAACATTCCCTACAACCCAGAGTAACTACGGGAGGGGGCGTTTACGGGAGAGACGTTTACGTTGACGTAGTTATGGTACCACCTAGCGAAAACCTATAGGAAATTCATATTGCAATCCAAAGTAAATTGTTCTTACGTCGGAGTAAGGACTCCTTGTAGTTCCTCTGGATTGTGCCCATAGTGGTTAGGAATTAAAATGCTGATTCTCAAATCTGTTTGCTTCCACATTTCAGGTGTTCTGCTTTTTAAAGAAAAACAATATATTCTCCTTGCATGCACACTTTCTTTAAAAGCCAAATCAATATTCTAAAAGATGAAATATCTGAGAAGAGGCAACTGGTCTTTTAATGCTAAAAATGATACTAACAACGGGTGTTTCAATCATTCATCACTTGCTCAATCAGCTTCCAAGAAAGTCAAAAGAACTCTAGTGGATCAGGCCAATATGTCCACCAAGTGCAGCATCTTGTTTCCTGCAGTGGTTAGTTAACCAGATGCTCTGGAAAGCCTAGCAGCAGGTCATAAGGGTTTTTCCCCTATAACTGGTATTTAGAGGCATATAGCCTCTGAGCCTGCTACAAACGATCCAGTTCCTTCTGAATTCAGTCCTACAGACATTTGTTTGACCTCACCAAATGTGGTGAGTTCATTTCCACTGTGGTCCCATCACTCGAATTACATATGTTTTTATGTATCCTTGTCCAGATGGTACAAAGGGAGTGAACCAGGATTAGCAGCTTTGGCCTACCTACAGTTAATTCACACCTTTAGCTGTTGGTTGCCTTTTTCCAAATTTTTCACAAAATAGGGAGGCTTCATCAAATGTGATCCTTCAAAATGAGCCTTCTGCTTCCCCCCAAACTCAAAAATAAGCTAATGCCACTCGCACAGCAGGGAGGAGAGTTTAACAGCTAGCCCACTATAGCACTGCATCCCAGTCCTTCTTGGCTGGGTAGGATAGGGAGAGTGCAGAGGACTGAGAGGGAGGCCAAGGAAGGAGAAGAATGGAGAAAAGGAAGGAATAGGTGGGCTCTTTGGAGCCCAGCACGTGCACAACTTGTCTCTGAGAAGGCAGAGCTGGAACTGGAAGGGCTCGCCCCCACCGGAAGGAGACCTCTTCAGCACATCCGGCCCTGCCTCCTGGAAGGTGGGGGCAACCCCACACAGTAACAAGAATGCCCCCCTTTTCTGAGCTCCAGGGAACAGAATGGATACTCTTTTTAGGCACATACATTTATTTTAGGGATAATGGAATCAGAAACAACTAGATAAAGATGCACCATGCAACAAGCAGAACAATTGTTCTGATATTCCCAATTGCTATTTGCTTTGATTATGTCCAAAAAATAATAAAGTGCGTATTTTATTTACAACTCTTGGCAAAATCTCCACCATGGAGCTGCCTCCTTATTGTGGTCATACGCTTTATTGTGGTCATTTTAATTACCTTGTGCTACAGCAATACCATGAGGTAAATAAAAAAGGCCAGCACTTTAATAAATGGGGCTACTAGCTGTCATTTTTATGGTAACAACTTTTTGTTAATTGAACTGTTCCACGGCCAAAAATGCATCCTGGTGTATATGGATAATTAAAATGAGCACCACAAGGATGTGACAAGAAACTACAAACAAACAAACCCAAAATAACTAATTAAGCCAATAAAATAACATTACAATAAAAATAAAATGAATGAATTTTTAAAAATACAAAACCAGCACTTTCATGTCCCTGGTTGCATTTGTTTCCACATACTGTTTTTGTTCTTTGTGACTTCACAAACAACTGTGGGTCACAACTGCTATGTTTGTCTTGGACTCCTCAGGTACCGAGATATGGTTGTTCCATTTTATAAGAAATATTCGCTATATGAAATACAAAGACTTATTTATTTAAAATAAATACTGATCTTCAAAAGTGAAAATCATAGCAATACATATGAGAGAGAATATACCAAATCAGAAATAATATAGCATTTGAGATTATGGTCTACCACAATTTTCTACCACGTTCACTTCATCTGTGCCAAACAGTCAGATTTTACAAGTGGCCCAGCATCAGGAGAAGCAGTAACAGTTTATTTTCAAGACAGTACTTCTTATTTGAAATTAGAAGCTATGCTGTATCCAAAATACTGAAATGGCAAAAAAAGAAAGGAGAGTAGAGGATGCCATGTGCTGTTGGAAAGCAGTAGCAACATACCGGCAAGTGGCAATCTTTGTTAAGGAGGGAAGAAAAGCACAAAAGGTGCTTCTACCCTTGGTTGCTCAAACCCCTTTGTCTCAGACAGGTTAACAGGCAATAACTTCATCTTCTTCAACTTTCCTCCTCAAGCATGGAAGCTGGAAATGCAATTTTGAGAGAGAAAGAGAGAGAGAGGCTGAGGAATTTTTTTTGAATTTACCAGCCTCTATGATGTGAAATTCTGCTAACAAACCATATTTTAAATCAACGTCTCATATTTTATCAATATTACAAGTGCCGTTTTGCAGGTGTTTCAGTGCTGAGCAACATCTCTCTTGAACCCACTGGGATCTTCTGCTTCCAAAAAAGGCATAAATGCAGCCAACATATCGGAAAGGCAGAGATATCAATGTTCTGCCCCATCCCCCTATCCTTGATGCTTAAAATCAAGGATACCAGGATATGGCTGATACACAGCACTTCCTATGAATAAAAGTGGCTCTCTATTTTATTTATTTATTTACTTATTTATTTACTTATTATATGTTCTGAAAGGTATATTAAGTACCATTCACATTAATGCTGAAAAACAGGGAACTCAGATGGAAACTTCCAGGTCCTCCAGATGCACTATGAGGTTCCCTTGCATGTACACTTGGACATATAAATGTAACACACACACAGTTATATTACTGTAGGCTAGAAAAAGACAAAAGAGGGGCATAATTCAATGGGAAGTTCTTCTACACATGAATGAGAACATAATACGTAGGCCTAATTCATCTATGTAGATTATAATGAATACCATCTCTAATGCAAGCCTGTGCCCCAAGAATACATAAAATCTACTGTCTTTTCCCATCCCACTGATCAATGCCCAGCGCTTCAAGTCAGGCGTATGTGGGACAAGACCAGCTAATGCACACAGCACTTTCTTTTCTGTTACATTAGCCAGTTTATAGCACCATTTCTCAAGGGCTGCTCCATCTAGTTCTATCTCAATATGCTTTGAAGCTAGTAAAGACTCTTTTCTCAAAAGCATTTTAATTATTTTTTCACTGCTGCTGCAATTATGATGCACTGCTAAAGTAATTTATTTTTGTTTGTTTTGCTTTTCTACTGTTTTATGAAACTCTGGTCATTTAAAGGCATTTTTTTCAGTTTGCACTCTGCCTCAAACATATACTGGTAAATATTAGCAGTTATCAGAAACAAACAATACACAGTAGCAGTCAAGGAGGGTGGGATTTTATTTATTATGTATGTCGTATTTATTTTGGTCACTTGAATCTGGAGGGAGGTTGCCCTAGGTGGAAATGCAAGGTGTGTCAAAAGGAAGACTGGGTCCCTGTCACATACTGCAGCTTTTTTCCACCCGTATTATATGCCAAGCAGTACTGGCAGAAAGACTCCACATCTATTAAAAAAAATATTAATTTTTTGGGTGGGCTATGTCAATAAATGTAAAAGCAACAACTCTTCTAGGAGGCCTCATCTTTCCCCCCTTCTAGTGGGAAAATGTGTTTTCCCCAAGTTATTTGGACTCAAGTTACATGTATTTTGGAACTACGAGTCACTTGGGTCTCAATGGTTTTTCTCTGGATCAAGTGGAGACTCAGGTTGCAATCCTAACCCACAGTTAATGGCGCATGTCCTTGCACAAGTCCTGTGCTGGCTTGGGTAAGGCACTTACGCGCCACTCCTGAGTCTAGGCAGGTGCACTCCTCACCAGGTGCACAGATATGTACTGGCCTCCTCCCACCACCATGAGAATGAGTAGAAGGTTGACTTGCACTGGGCTAAACTGGTAAGGACTGTGCCCTCGGACTCAAATCTTCAAGTCTTTCCATCCACCACTCCAGTTCATGTCTCTTTGTGTGTGTGTGTGTGTGTGTGTGTGTGTGTGTGTATGTGCGCATGCCCACTTGCTTACTTTTTTTGCAGCCTCTATGACCCCTAAAGGATCTAGTGATAATCCTGGAAGCTGAGTACAAACTTGGCACTTGCAAGAGAGAAATTTGGCTCCAGGAGGCAAAAGTAGGAGTGGAAGGAGGGAGGCCTAGGTTTTGTTTTGTGGTTTCTCCGGGATGGGACATGAGGGGGACATGATGGGACATGAGGAGGTGAGCCCTCCTTATCCCCTCCCTCACTGTGACAAACACACACCGCCAGTAGTATGCTTTGACTTGTGTATCAAATCAACTTTGTGTGGATCTTGGCCTCAAATCAAATCAAGTCCCAATGTGGCTCTGGACATGACCCTACCATCATCCCAGCCCATTAAGACTCAAACACAAGTCAAGTCAAATGGGGTGTTGATTCTGGATTCTAGTCTCACTGAGATGGATCAGCACATTCCTGGCTGCTAGCTCTTTGAAACTAGCACGTAAACAAGATAAAAGAGAAACAAGAAACTTGGGGCCCACTGGTTATATGGCACCATAAACTTTACATGTACCACATGTCATAAAGAAATTAAATTGATTTCTCTATTAATAAAGTGTTCGTGAGGGCCTGCACAACTGCCAGTTATATTGCACCCATTGCTCCTTTAGCAAGGCAACACAAGCACAAAACCCAGTCTCACAGAAAAAATAAAGCATACTCCAAACACTTCCGATAAGGTACACCAAAGCATTGTCACTCACCATGCAAGAAAGAGAGGTGGTGCAGGAGAGAGTCAGTCTATTTGAAAGCATATTCTAACCAACCCTAATAAGTTAATGCAGAAATCCTCCCGTTGAGGCCAGCTATAGGAGACACTAGCCTCCCCTGAATCAAGAACTGTTATGTTCTAATATAATAGATGTAAATTAAAACAGAAAATCTATCATGCCTCTAATGTTGTCTGATAGCTGAGTGTGTGGATCCGTACAAGGAGAGGCACAGTGAGAAAGGGTGATATATGGCAAAGCTGGATAGAGGGTGAAAAGCGTGGCGAGACAAGCGGGAGAATGCCGCAGCTCGCGCTCGCTCCTCGGACCCAAGGGCAAGAGAGGAATAAATGTTGATTAGTGTTGATTTTGTCCGACGCGTGCCTGCCGAGTGACAGTTGGACTAAGCAGCTCTGATAGAGAACCATTAATCTTGGTCTGGTTTAAGTAGAGTATATTAATTTGTGTCATTTTTACTAAGTCGTACTGAGAAAGGCCTCTTACTGCTTTGCATTTGACTGCTTTGGTGGTTTAGTCTCCTTTCTCCCCCCTTACTCTCCCCCCCCCCCCACACACACACACACTTTTAAAACAGATATTGTGGGGATGGTGGCGGCAGTATCCTCCGCAGCAGCACCATATTCAAATGACACCGCAGGGGGCCATGAGACCCGGAGCTCCTCACTTGGATTAAGAAAATAAACTCCCAGGGTGTTGGCATAGCAACAGCATTTCAGATGAACTGCTATATAGGCCCTGATTAATAAATTAACATTTTTATACAGTTGTTCCTTCTCCCCCACCCCCAGCACTAAAACCACGCTCAGAACATGAGAGAGGAAATGCGGATGGGGTAAGGGAGGGGACATACCCTTCTGACTGCCATTAGTCTTGGCTGCTTGACTGATGGAGAAGGCTTCGGTTTGGCAGGAGGTGGAGCTGTTTAAAAATGCCATTTAGCACACTATAGGGCTTGAAGTGTTACACTTTGGTCCAGGGATGAATCCCACCTGATACGTCATGTATACTAAGGACAGATTTAGGTGGTTGAGTGTCTTATCTGTTGGAATGGGAAACCAGGCCACCCAAAAAAAGCTTATGGTTCCAGACTCAAGTAAAGACTCACTTTCTTTTCTCTGGGTAAAATCCAGAGTAACTACAAGGAGTCCCTGCTCCGGAGTAAGAACACATTACTCTGGATTGCAATATGAATTTCCCATAGGTTTTCACTAGGTGGTGCAGTAACTACGGATGCAGGTAATGTCTCATACATGCTCCTGTAATTACTCTCAATTGTGCCATCTGTTTTTTACATTCCATTTCTTTCAACATTTTCACTCTTTACTGCAACTCTTTACTCACTTATATATTATATATAATAACTGTATACACAAGGAATTGTCTAATACGTAGTTCACTTCCTATTATACTAGGATGGCCCCATTTCATTTACCAACAGGCACTCAAATGCCTGAATTTGAGGTTAAATAAGTAGGACTGGAAGGAAAAGGTTGCCATTTCTTTATGTTGCCACAACTTTATGGTGGTTTTTCCCTACTTTTCTTTTAATATACATTTCTTTTCATGTAATGCTTCTGTAAACCTAGGGAGTTGGCCTTGTTTGTAGAAGTGGCAATTTTGTCTGTGGTGTGACCTCTTTTCATATACAAATGGCTCGGCACTCACACTTGAGCTCACAATTAATATACAGAATGATGATGATCCAGGTTTAAGGGATTAGGTTTGGGAGTGCACAGCATATTCAGAGTTGCCAGGAGCAAAACCTTTACTTTTTAATCTTTCCACAAGGTGAAGAGAAAAGCATCTACTGCCAGCAACTCCGGCTCATTCCCTCCCCTGCCCTGTTACTCTATCTCTCTTTCAAAAGGCTAAAATGTGGGACACTCTTATAAGCAGTTAAAGGAAGACTGGCCCTCTTCCAGAAAGAAAAGGTGGCAAGTGACAACTTGATTATAAAGTGGGCTGATCTCTAGCCCTAAAGTTTCAGAACCTAAAAAAAATGACTTAGGGTGCAATCCTAACCTCTGTTGGGTTAACTCATCAGTCTTCCCATTCCCATGGTGATAAAGGAGGCAAGTGCATGTCTGTGCACTGGTCTAAACCTCCCCCAGGAGTGCAAAATCATTATATGGCACATTTGTGACACCGCAGGTTAGCACAGGACTTATGCTGAGGCTTAGGCTGGCCTAACTGGAGCCTGGGATTGCAGCATTATTTATTAGCCTATCTGCAACATTTTAGGTTGTGAGCCGTTCTGGAACAGGGATATATACATCACTCTTCCTCCGAGTGGTGTACATAGTTCCTCTTTTTGTCCTCACAACAACCCTGTGAGATACGAATACAGACATTCCAACATTTTCTGTTTCAGATATAGGACATAAAATACAGGGGCACCAAAAAATGTGTACACACTTCAGTAGTTGTTATCTATGCCAATTATAAAAACTGAAATTGAATTATGGCAGCAGATGAGGGGCAAAATCCAAAGTAACTACAGGGAGTCCTTGCTCCAGTGTAAGAACAACTTACTCTGGATTCCAATATGAATTTCCCAAAGGTTTTCTCTGGGTGGTGCAGTAACTATGGGTGCAAGTAAAGTCTCTTACGTGCTCCTGTATTTACTCTGAATTTGGGGGGATGTGTGGTATTGTTTCTAACATAATTATTAGTATTATGTAGCATTATTAGTACTATTACTATATACATTATATAATAATAATAGATATATAGTTGTATTTGTAGTACTATTGGTATAGATATATTCATATTATTAGTATAGACACAGTATAACACTATGGGTGAAATCCAGAGTAACTATGGGGAGTCCTTGCTCCGGAGTAATAACAAGTTACTCTGGATTGCAATATGAATTTCCCACAGGTTTTCATTAGGTGGTGCAGTAACTACGTGCTCCCGTAGTTACTCTGGATTGTTTCCTATGTCTAAAGATGACAACTGCCATCTGTTCTCCTCCCTGGACCTTAGGCTACACATCAGGAGAGCAGAAAGTTAACATCCCAGGCATCCCAAAATGGCAACTGTAATCTGCCCTGCTAGTCTAGAAGGACTAAAGGACCGCAAAAGTGTCTGGATGTCAATGGTGACCACATTGCATAATTCAAGCATGACTTACAGCTACCATACTAATACTTACAGCTACCATACTAATATAAATTTAGTAATAAAATTTTATGCATATATTTTTCATGTTGAAATGCATACATTTGGGGGGCCCTGTATATATATTAAATACATATATATTAAATGATTAAATTAAAATCTGCGTGTGTACACACATACATACATACTTATTTATTTATTTATTTATAAAAGCAGTATTCTGTAAATAAATTTCTTTTGTTATCAGCCAGTTGTGATATTGAGTTCTACACACTATTTCTGTTTACTATAAGGCCAATCAGTTCTGTTCTGAACAATGTCTTCCTCCAAGTAACTCTGGTTTGCATATACACTGTATCCTTGTAACAACTCTGTCATGTAGGTTCCACAAACTGTCTGGTCCAAAGGCATGTTGGAAATTTTTTGGCTAATAGGGATTTAAATCCAGGACCTCCTGGTCATATATAACATTTTATCACAAGGCAGTTCAACTTTGGGAAGCCAGGGACTGCATGACCCCTGGTGGTGTCGACCCTGAAGTTATTGGCAGTGATGTGATGATGTCTGAGCTGCCAAAATTATCTGAAAAGTTCAGGGTGCAGGTGGTGGTGAATGGAGTGGGTTTTTCAGACTCCCTACCATACAATTCTGGAGTCTCCTCCTCCAAAGGAGAAGCTAGAACACTGTAGCAGGGAAACAAAAAAGCTGCTGAAGCAGGAGGTGCTGGAGGGAGCTGTGGCTGGATTTCTGGGAGCTGTCAGAAAGGGTGCATGGACTTTATGCAGCCCTGTGGATCACATGAACCACCATTCACTATTGACCGTCTTACCCTGACTCACCTATAGCACAGTCTAACTTACAAAGTATCCTCTTGTGTTGCTTTGAAAATATAACAAATTTTGGTTATTGCAGCTACATCATGGGACAGCAATACAATCCTAATGGTGTTTATTCAGGAGTACGTTACACAACATGGCAGGGCTTCTGTTCTTGTGGCGAGGGGGGAATAGAGCAACACATTCCCAAAGTTCGTGACACTGTCGGGGTTGTCACAGCTGTCTTGTACTCACAACAAACTGCAGAAACTCCTGGAAGTGTGGGATAGACCTGAGGAAGCCTTCACAGGGCTCCCCAAGCTGCAGAGAATTTCAAAATAATAATTGTCACCCACTTCTGGTATTTGGTAGCTGTCAAACCAGCAGTGGTCAAAATCTTGCATTTTGAAGAGCCCCACAGAGGCTTCCATAAAGCTCCTTGCATGTATGGGAGGCTGCCAAAGTTTATTGTGAGTAAAAGCCAGCCCCTGTCATGAGATCCTGTGGCAGTGTCATCATAACACTTGAGGATCATATCACTCCATTCTTGGCAGAGGCCAGGGTTTAGGCTGGGGCATTGGATCTCCCCAGTTTGAGAACTTCTGCGTAAGGAATGGTGCTTACTCTCTGATAAATGTGTTCAGGATTTCAGATTAAAATGCAAAACAACACCTCATAAGAGCTGAATTATTAAAAAACCGACTAAATTCCAATGCCCCAAATTGTAAACAGTTACAGATTTTAAAAATTAAACAATCTACCCACTGTCCTTCCAACTGGCAAAACAAAGCCTTCCTGGTGATCTAATCTTCTTCAGATCATGCATTTCATCTCACTTTGATTCCTCAAGTGAATTTCACTAATGGCTCCACTATTTCTGCAAAGCTCCCTTTTTGGAACATACATCAGTCTTAAAAGTAGTAACTTCCTCTCCCACAAACTTACATCTGAATACACAACAGCATTGGGCTGTGGGTGGTGCAAGCAGTTAAGATGCTGTGCCTGTTAACCAGCAGGCCAGGGTTCAAGACCCAGGTCGGCCCCACAAGACAGGGTGAGCTCCTTAGCCCAGCTCTGCAACGCCAGCTGGATCCAATCATATCGGCTCTGCCTTTCCATTGGACTAATTCAGTGGCGTGGAGAGGGGGGATTTGCTGCTTGGGTAACAGCCTATCCTCCATAACAATCCAACCCAGGCTTTCGTGCTTCGCATGCAGTGTATGCAGCGCTAAGCATGATACCATAGTCTTTCAAGACTGATGGAGGCCTGCTTTGGCCAGGATCTGCAGATGATTCCTATCTTGGAATCCCCACTGATGCCAAAACCTGTGAGTAATGAAATTTGTGGGTCAGGCACCCTGTAGTCCTCTCAGCACAAATGATTCTGCACTCTGGTTACATTTAGAAGGCCATATGAGGGCTGGAGAAGCCTCCCCAACCCTCCCCAACCCTTCTAAGGCTTTCAGGTGGCTGAAAATAACTTCTGGCTGAAATCACAGTTTCTGGCTGAAAACTGTGTTATTTTTTACTTTCCAGGGGCCTACCTTCAGAAAGGCCTTCACATACAACAAGAGCTTTGCTCTGGTTGGATTCAGAAGGACCAGTTCCCACATGTACTAATTTGTTACCCAGCTCAGTTGCATTTGGACATGCATGTACATGTATGGTACATGCATGTACATTCATGTGCATGCTAGGTGAAGGATGAGTTTTGAAGGCTGTGTACCGTCATTTGGAGGTCTGTTGCCTTAGTAAGAAGTTAGAATGCACATATTTGTGCTGATCACAAGCAAGCTACTCATCCATGGTACCTCTTTTAAAACAGTGTCCTCTTATACTTAGTGGGGGGGGGGGGGAAGCAATTTCTCTACTCCAGCATGGCTTCTTTTCCAGTGGCTGCTGCTGGTGTCTTTTCTCCTATTATGTTCCCTTTGGGGATAGTTTTTCAAATCACTTCTTGCTGAAAAGCAGTATACAAATATTAATAATTAAGAGCCCAATCCTATGCCTGTCTACTCAGAAGTAACTTCCATTATAGTCAATGGAATTTACTCCCAGGAAAGTATGGATAGGATAGTAGCCACAGTGATTGGCTGCTGTCTTCTCATGGACAGGGGAAAGAAGAGAAAGGTTCCTTTTATATCAAGCCCAGCCTCAGGAAAGGCAATTGAACTTTCCATTCCCAAGAAAACACACTTTGTACATGTTCATGTATATTGTAAAACAAAAACCATAAATGGGCCACCTTCAATGCCTTAAAAGAAAACATATGAAACTTTTTGTTTTTAACACAGGAATTTTCAACAAGGTGCTAGTATTCTGGAGTTCAAAACCCAAATTATTTTCAGTCTATTTTTGTTTTCTAAATACATTTCCAACTGCATGTAATTCTAAATACGTTTCCAACTATGTGTTTTTCCCTCTCTGTGTATGGTCGTGACTTTCAATATAAAAAAATCAAGATCAATCAGTTCTTTTGTTCAACATTGAATTAACCCTCAATTTCTTAAAGTGTTATGCATTGTTACTATATGGTATATCTAACCTAGGAAACAGCTTCACTTCCACATTAATATTCAATATTTCATATAAAAAACAGTAGTCTATATCATGGAAAGACTTCATAGTTTTAATGCTTACACTGAAAAGTAAAATTAGTATTAATACCGCACAGCTACTTTACAAGCCAATTACATTTTGCATATGCACATTCATGACTTCAAACTGAGATGAGCAGAATATTAGAAAAAGGTATTAAATGTTATCCTCACATAATACTACAAATAACACACTTCTTCCAAATTCCAGCGAGACTCGAGATCAATAGGGCATGTGTAATAGAAGATCAATCGTTTCCATTCCATGAGGTGTCACTTACAGAGATGGAATTAAAGCAGAGGCCATAATATTGGAACTATAAGTTATGCTTTTTTGAAGAAACTCAACCATAAAATGGCACTTTTCCCCCCTTTTTCTCCCCCCACCCTCCAATCCCAGACTTTTCAATTAAGTGAATGCAAGGACAAATGGTCCCACTGCCTTAAGCTTGAAGTTATAAGTGCTCCTGAAACCTCTGTCAAAGCATTTAGTAACGCAAGATTTAAGATGCCCAATTAATTTTTCCCCCAACAAGCAGCCAAATGTTGATGCAGAAGGAGGATAAAAGCTAAGTGTTTAATTAATATTAAATTTATTTGATTCTTTACCACTGAAAGCATTGTAAAATTGAAAAAGCAGTTACTTTTATGGTCACTGTGCTCGACTTTGATCTTTGATCCATGGTATAAAATCACAGAGTGTAAAGATTCTTCAGCTTTACTATTCTTGTTTAATGATGGGGAGGACAGACCTGATGGGTGGGGGAGTAGGTGGGTTAGAGAGGGGACACTGCCACAGATCTCCTAGGACCAACTGCTCCAAGCTGTATGTAAGTAGCTATAGTCAATACGAACACAAAATCAGTCAATTATTTCATATGTTCTTTGGAGACCCCTTCACAAGAGACATTATAAGCACACATCGTAGACACACATAGGCCATGTCTCAAGCAGTTCTTTAATGTGATACTTTGTCAAGCAGCTTAGGACGTCTTCCCTTATTCCTTCAGACCTCACTCAGATTACATTGTGACACTTTTTAATGAAACACAGTAAAACGATGAATTGAGACAAACTTGGATTGAGAATGTTTTGTAAGACAAGCAAACATTTCTGATAAATTTTGACTTACAAGAAAAGCTATGTCTTATAAAACAAGCAAAAAAAAATCCTGGCCAGGATACGGCCAGTTTCAGTGCTCAAACAGCGCCACCTCAGCCTCTTCTGAGAGACCAGCCTATGCGTGTCTACTTTGAAATAAGCTTATTATAGTCAATGGGGCTCATTTCTGTATAAGGAAAGGAGCCTGAGTACCGAGTCTTGCATGTCTACTCTAAAGTAAACCCTGTTATAACAGGGTTTTATTTATTTATTTTATAAATGACACTGACACTGAATAATTTTATTATTTATTTTTTATTTTTATTTTTTGTTTATTCAGTGGAGCACACTCCTGTGCAATGAGGCAGATTTCAGCCTAAGAGACCTGAGAAACTAAGTGCAGGTTAATTTGTTTTATTTTTCTTTATATTTTGTATTTTCTTATTACTTTCTGTTATATTACAGTATTGTAATCATTTTTATATGAATATTTTTGGGTTGTGGAATAAATCATCTGAGTTTTCATTATTCCTTATGGGAAAATTTGCTTTGATATACAAGCATTTTGGATTACAAGCATGCTTCCGGAACAAATTATGCTCATAAATCAAGGTTTTACTGGAAAGCTAATTTTGAAACATCACTCATATGGTTTATTCTTGCAATGTCACAGCATGACATAGAGAAAAAATAGACAACTATGGCTAGTGTGGTGTGGCAACAAGTGAATGGAGAGAAATGGGACCAGTAGCAATTATATTTTACAACACAATCTGTTTTTTAAAATATATTTCCTGTTTACTGTAGCTACAAATCTTTCACTATCCCAAATTTGCTGAAGCTAGAGAATGAATATATAGGAGCAAAGATGAGTTTCCCTTGCACGGCAAACAGCAGCTTTGGTGTGGGTGCAATTTTCAATGGAACAGTAGTGTGAGAAAGAAGGATTAGCACCTAGATACATGGTCCCAATCTTGATTGTTCCATATGAGTGCTATATTTTTCATAAAACATACCAAAAAATAATTGTGATATCACATTTGTCATAATGCTCAGTTGATTCCAATGGGAAATGCAGCTACTGGTGCATTCTCACGATCTCTAAGTTTTGTGGGGAAAAGCAAGCTCAAATTAGGGGGAGGATGGGAAGGCTACCAACACAGCTGAGAACCTGCATTCTTTTCTGTATATAATGTGGGCTAAAAATCCCTTATGTAGAAATCAAATTTAGCTATAAATTGGATTTAGATGCAATACAAAACCATGGTTTGAGTTAACCATAGTTAAAAATGAATATCCTTTAGCCATGCAACAGCCAAGCCATGATTCAATGCTAGTTTGGCTTGTTTCCCATATGGATATGGGCTGGAGTCTTAAACACACTTACATGAAAATAAGTCCCAATGAATTCACTCCTTGTCTACTATTTGCAGGGTCCTGCCATACCCAAAGAACCCTATGGGTGAAAGCGGCTCAATAGCCCTTTTGCCATTGCTTACTTACGTAGTTATTAGATCAGCCGGTAGAGCTTACCTCATGTCAAACTTGCTTTTTACCTTTCCAGGTTCTTTCCTTGCTGTCTCTCGCTTGTGTCTCTTGGAGCCTCCTTTTGCTCCTAAGCGGAACAAAAGAGGGAGCCTCCTGTGCCATAAGTGGCAACCCCTGAAGTGGGTGGGACAAGCCCTGCCCAGATACTGAGGGGAGGGTCCTTGCCCCACCCACAGGCAGTCCCTTGGTACCTCCCCCTGCACGCACCACCTGGGCGCATGCGTAGAGGTCTTTCCCCTCAGTGTCACTCAGAAACTGAGGGGAGGGAACTTGCACGTGCCCAGTTAGTACATGCAGGAGGTGCTCCCTCCCTTCAGTGTCGGCCTGGTGCTGAAGGGAGGGACCACCCCCTGCATGTGCCCCCTGGGCGCATGCAGAGGTCCCTCCCCTCAGAGTCTCGCTGACACTGAGAGGGACCTCTGCACTTGTTCCTGGCTGGCACATGTGTAAGAGGCGGTCCCTCCCCTTAGCATCAACCAGATGCTGAAGGGAAGCACTGCCTCCTGCACTGGCACCAGCTTGGCGCATGCACAGAGGTTCCCCAGCTCCACGTCAGGCTGACCAGCTGGCATGGAGCTGAGGAATTGTAGGTGGCAATTATCACTGCCCCACTGGTTCCTGGGTTCTGGCCAGGTCATGGCCCTCACCAGGTCATGATTCTGGAACCCAGGAGCCACCTGGTTTTTCCAGGGAAATGACAACCCTACTTCTATGGATCTGATGCCATGTGGGTTTGCCTCACAGCCCTTGATTCCCCATTCTAGGTTCTCCATCTATTCTTTTCCTTCTCCACCTTATCCTTGATTTTGATGACAACAGCTTCCTCCTCCTCCTTCAGGGCTTCCTTCTTTTATACCTTCTCTTCACTCTCTGCACCTTCTGGCCTTCCTCCTCCTCCTCTCTTTCACTCTCCAGCCCCTGCTGACAATGCTTTTAAAGGGCCTAATACCAATGTCTGGTTCACCCACTTGAGACTCCTGTCAGCTACATGGTGGACAGCATCTGTGATTGTTAACACCTGGCACTGATGTCATCACCTGGTGTCAGAGGAACAAGTTCTGATTGCAGAGGCTCCACACACTCATAATGCTAAAATCTATTTAGGTTTTTTCAGTATTAACAAAATCTCTGAGCTGTAAACAAATACCTTACTTAATGCAGTTTCTTGCAATTGTCTGGGATCAGGCTGAAAATTACTAGTGCGTTTGAAACTAACATATATAGAGGGGGGTTCACATCATAAAACACAAGTAAATTCCACTGAAATGGTGCACACAGGATTGGGGTGCTCTAAGGAAAAAAACACAAGATGAATGGCCTGGTCAAATGACATTCATATACAGTCAACAGAAATACACACACACACACACACACACACACACACTCCAAATATTCCCCCCAACTCCAAACTGTTCCTGTACATTCATTTTCAGTGACTGTTTATCTGAGGCCACATCCAACCGGATTTGTCAAGCCCCCTCTTAACAACTTGTTGTCACAGTCCATTACCAAATTGCATATAGTTATATATTCCACTAATTAGGCTTCTAAAATATCATTAACATGTCTCTTGATCATTAGCATAACGTATGAGGCGTCCTCGTTAGGCACGACTCAAGTTTGTTAACGTGATAATGAAAGGCACGGGGCTGGCATTAAGGGAACTGTGCTGATAGGAGGCAGGGAACATCAAAAGCAATGAAGCTAAACAGAAAAGGGGGGAATGAAAAAAGAATGATAGAAAGAGAGCCAGCACCCTTGGGATTAGAGGTTTGTTCCGCGATGAAGAAGTTAGAGGAGAAATGAGGGCTCACACTTCCTCACTGGACACTGGCTCCTAAAGAATCCTGCCCATTCTACCTTTCACCTTCTGACCCAAAGACACAATCCACCAAGATCTTCTTCTGTGCAAGCCCTATTAGAACAAATGGGAGTTGAGCAAGGGATACTCTTCTGTATGACCTATTTCAGGTAGGATACTATTTCTGTATGACCTATTTCAGGTAGATTGGAGTTCCAGGTTTTACAGCAAAACCAACATTACAAGGATGACTCCAAAAGACAGTAGACGTAGCTAATGTTTTTCACCACCAGAACTAAGGTCTTCAACAGCATTGCTCTCCTGATAATGACCTTTGCCACTTTTTTGCTCCCACAAACTAATTCTTTTTAAATCAGTTCTATTGCAGCAAAATGCTGATAGATTCAGATGATCTACTATATGGGCTATTGTGGATTATGGCAGAGAAGGTTTTGCTGATGCAGAACACAAATGACCCCCATTTTAATAGCAAAGGGTCACCAGAATGCTGAAGCATCTCTTGGTTGTTTTCTTGTTCAAGGTTCAGATTTTGACCCAATAAGCCCTACGTAGCCTGGAGCCAAAATCCTTCCTCCTTTTCATTGTGAGTTCCAAGTTCTATGCCAGATTCTTCTTTGTATATCATATTACCAAGTACATGCCTGGAATATCCTGTACCTGAAAACTCACTGAAGTCAGATCACCTTTCAGAAAACTAATGTGAGACATTCTTCTAATGGTGAGGACTGAGGGTGCAATTCTAACTTAGGCCAGCACAACTCATCGGTCTTCCCATTCCCATCACTGGTCTTCCCAGTGATGTAGGGAGGAAGCGCATGTCTATGCATTGACCTAATCCTAAAAATGTCTTGTGGCACTTTTGTGACACTTCTAGGCCAGGACAAGACTTATGCTGGGATTCACGCTGGCCAAACTGGGGATTAGGATTGCAGCCTAAGAGAGGGAACGGACAGAAGAATGACAGTTTAGAGAGCTTTGAAAAGTCACTATTGTGTCAGGTATGGTGAATTCATGGCATCTTCCTACCTTGCATTCCCCGCCCCAAGCAAGTAAGAAAATCTGACATATCAGAGCTTATCAGGAATGCCTTACTTCATCAAATACCAACCAAAACCACTACTAGTATGGAAAGGGTAAACAGAAAGAATGAACTTGTGCTACCTGGTACATTACAGAACCCCTGGAAGGTCTCTAATGTGTGGGTTGGTTTATTTTAGTGGAAGTTAAATGAAAACCACAAGGGACTGGTGGGGTGCAGGGAAGAGGGATTAGTGGACAATCAGTAAGGGCCCAGTATATTGCCTTCAAGATTATTAAACTATAAAAACTCTCTCTCCCCTCTCCCTTCCAAATAGCCTTTCAATAGGAAACAGATGTGAGGGCTGATTAACAAAACACTAGGTATGAAATAGGCTTCTCCTCTTGTATACTGCAGATGTAATGCTTTTCCTTCAAACTGTGCTGCAAGGCTGGGCCTCTTCACGCAGAACAGCAACTAGTGGAGGAGTAGCAGCCAGGGCAGACAAGGTGCCTGCCATTCCAAATACTCCTTCCCCCAAGGCCTGGCAAGCTAGAGTCTGGGGCTTGACATAAATTTTGCTGACCTTGGGTGAAAAATTACCTCGTTTCTATGCTGAAGAAAAAACATTACATCATGTCGCTTGTGTCAGTTTCTCTAAATGCCCCCCTTCTCAACTCCAACCCACAACGGAGAGGGGGGGAAGTAACATAAAACTATCAAAACACCAGCAACAGAGAAGAAAGGGGGCCATTGTTGTGGGTTGTCAGCTCACTTTGCTTGCTTGAAGTAAAAAAGTTTTGTGGAAAGGGGGAGAATGGCAAGATTGGAGGTAAAAAGATGCTGTGTCTTTCTTGCCTGACCCTAAACTGGCTTTTCAAGCCTCCCCAAACTAACTCACACACCCCTTCCTTTTCTAAACTTCATCCACCCCAGATCAAGGCCCTCTATTAATAACAAACAGCAGTAACAAAATATGCTGCTGTTCAACTGCAAAATTCCAGCAGGCCCAAAGCAGCCTAAGAATAACACGACTGAGGCCGCAATCCTAACCTAACAGTTAGGCCAGCATAAGCCCTGGAATATGTCCTGTGCTGACCTGGGGGTGACACAAAAGTGAAGTAAGGCACTTTTGCCCCACTCCTGAGGGTGTTAGGCCAGTGCACAGACATATTCACACCATCATACTCCTCACACCATCACGGGAAGATATGCCACGTGAGTTATGCCAGCCTAAATTGGTTAGGATTGCATGCTAAGTCAATGCAATTGATCAGGATCTGGTGATATTTGGGTAGGCATTTCATAAGCTTTAAGCACCAGACTTTCTTCAGATATGAGTTAGAAGCACTCAGTTTGATGCTGTACAGAATTACATTTTAAGGAATATATGCCCTAAATTTCTTCTGTCGGTTCTGATCCTCCAAAATCTGAAAAGGGATGTTTAATGGATGGTAAAACAGTTTTAAAAGCTGCATCAAAAACAGACCAATGCAAGCAGAGACTGGAGATGGGTACGTTGGGAGGGAAAAACATCAGAATTTAGGGCAGCAGCCACTAAAATGTCAAAAACCATGGAAAAGAGAAGGAAAAAAGGAAGGCTCTTGGGTTTTTGAAAGGAACTGGAGATGGGAAAATGGAAACAAGAATTATTTTGGAGACAGTGCTCCGGAAAGAAATGAACACACAGCAGAGAAAAAGAACGTTGGCAGGACAAGAAAAGAAAGAAGGAAGTAATCCTGAATTTATTGCTAGAGAAGATTTAGGGAAGAAATACAAAAAGAGAGCCCAGCTGAGTGGCGACAAGCAGGCTGCCACTCTGATGTGAACTTGGTGCATTTTCAATTCAAATGTATCCATTTCTTTCCAAACAAAAATCAGGCCAAGGCTCTAGAACAATTTAGATATTCACCAACCATTAGGATGGCAGCCTCCTCAAACCCAGTAGACTTGCTACCTCTGTCAAACATACATGATAGTGGTAATACTACTATGAGACAAGTTGAGTGTGCTAATGGTGTCACTGCGGTCACTGGAGGCAGATCTGACCCCATGAGCTCAGAAGTAAAATATTTCTCATGCAAAAAAAAAATCCAGTCAGTCTCATCTTGCCTTAAAATCTCATAGTGAGAAATTATCCCCACAAAAATCTGAAAGCTTTTTAAAAGAGTTGTGGCCAGTTTTGATGATTTTCTTTATAGACTAAATGCAAAAATAATTCTTACCATCTTCCACATAAAAGATGGCAGATTAGAGAAGGGGGAAGGTAAAGATTCCTTCTCAGTAGAACATCTCCAGTGACAAATGACAAAGCCTTGGCTTTAAAGCCACACCTGGCTTGGAAGGAAAGTAGTGAGAACACCCAGACTGCTTTTACACCTTTTCTTCTGAAATGTACACTCTCATTAACAAGTGATAGGCTTTTATTGTCTGAAACAATGTCTGGTTTAGATCAGAGCCTTCACTCCAGACACTGCAGCCCTGCAAGCTGAAGAGCAGATGGTTTATATTCTAGAAGTCTTCCATACCTCCATTTCCCCACTAGCACCAGCCCCCAACATAATTCCTTACAAATTCCTGGAATGCTTATGGTGAAAAGAAAATTAGGCACAGGGAAAGAGTAATGACTTGGTGATGGAGGACTCATGGAGTATACAAATCTCATTTTTGCAAGTCCCATAGCAGCTGAATAATAATAATATTGACCATTTATATAGGGCATGAATTCTGCCCCAAGAGCAAATTAAGCTTAGTGTGGGGTGTGATTATGATATTTGGCTCCTCTGTGCTGTGGTCCCTAGTTCACTTTAAAAAGCAAAGAGACGCATATTTTCATGTCTTGTTTGGCCTCACTAAAGGGAAGGGATCAGGGCAAAAGTACTATTGTGTCCCTCCCAAAACTTCACTAAAGCCACTTCTTTTCTACTGCTAATCAATCTGGACAAGTTTCAAAATTTACCCATAGTCTATTGAGAAGTTTTGAAAGGTATGCAATGCAGTATATGGAGCAGGGACAAGACCCTATCTCTTTGACCAATCAAGATGTGCAAAATAAAAGATGCATATCTCAGAATCATAAAATCTTTTACAAGGTCCTGGGGGAATGCATTTTGTCCTATGTGAGTTCCATGAACAAAAGGACATCCACTGGGGAAAAAATAGTGGAAACAGTAGTTTTGGAGAGAAAATCACAGGCATAGGAAGGTTTTGCTTGTCCACTTCTTCTTGCCTGTCTTGCATTGTAAATAGTTCCTTGTGAATAGTAGGTTTCTATTACTCCAAGATCAAGAACCAAGAGC
The DNA here is from genome assembly GCA_030015325.1 of Cryptoblepharus egeriae. NCBI lineage: Eukaryota > Metazoa > Chordata > Lepidosauria > Squamata > Scincidae > Cryptoblepharus > Cryptoblepharus egeriae. The sequence goes on along the minus strand of JAREYC010000003.1, from coordinate 91,395,093 downwards.
AAAAAAATTGGTTATCAGGAAAAGTTCTTGATGGTAAGGGTAGTTCAGCAGTAGAATAGATTGCCAAGGGAGGTAGTGCCCTTTTCCTCACCAGAGATCTTCAAGTAGATGTTCAACAAGCATCTGTTGGAGATGCTCCTGTTGAAGATGTTAGATTAGATGACCCATTAGGTCCCTTCCAACTCTATGATTGTATGATGGTTCTTCTTGTCTGTGTTACATTGTATATAGTTCTTGCATTGCAGGGACTCAGCATGCTGTATGTGGATCATGACACATCAAATCTCATTGGCACTTGTATTTCCCCCAGAATAAATGCTACTGTACAGGAAACCTGGATTTCATTTGTCCTGTGGAGAAACAGGAAACAAGACCTCCCATCACCCTTGAATATTGTTTACTAAAACAAGGAGGAACAAAACATGTTCTGAATCTCCTTGGTAATTGTAGTATCAGACCCACTTCATTATTAAGTCCATGTGCTGGAGAAATTCAGCCATCTGTTCAGGCATGTTACTGCCTAACATGGGTCCAAATGCAACCACCTCTGGGAAGAACCAAAACAGATGTTTAACTATGTGAAATGCTGCTAGAACAACAGAAGGAGATCCACCTGAAAACTAGAGCACGAATTTACCAGAAAAAAGAAAAAAGATTGAAGCTGGAAGTTGGCCAAGATCTAAAGAACTGTAATTACCATCTCAGAATAAAATAAGAACGGGTGTCCTTAACCCACATTATCATGGCAGGGATCAAACTTTGGTATGAGCAACTGATGAGTATTTTATGCATATTTGTGTGATCCAAGCCATATTCACTCAGGACCCTGCATACGCTGTTAGGATAAAGCCAGCTTGCCATAACATGACTCATCTGAGGATGCAATCCTAACTCCGTTAGGCCAGTACTGGAGTGGGGGTATCACAAAAGTGCCTTCAGGAACATATGTGCCATCCTGGAGAGGTTAGGCATGGCCCTGCACCACATTAATGGAGAAACAGGTGAGTTTTGCTGGCCTAAATTGGTTTGGAGTGCACCTTGAGATATCTTAGCGCAGCAGTTCTCAAACATTTCAGTCTGAGACCACCTTCTGAGAATAAATAATTTTTCTGTGAACCCCTCCTGAAGTGATATCATCAACCTGGAAGTGATGTCATAGCAGAGGTAACTTCAAACAGGAAGCCAGAGCTCCTCCATGTCTACACAGAAGTAAATCACAATGTGTTCAATGAGACTTGCCCTATCCAGAGTAACTATGGGAGCATGTAAGAGACATTATGTGTACCTGTAGTTACTGCACCACTTAGTGAAAACCTAAATTCATATTGCAATCCAGCGCAAATTGTTCTTACACCGGAGTAAGGACTCCCTGTACTCTGGATTGCACCCTTATGCTAAGAAAATTATAGATTGCACCTTGAGTGCCCCATTCCAAGATAGATGTGCCCAGTGTCAGATTCCAAGATGTTGGCACACAGGTTTTTATAAACCTCCTACCCCCTGTAAATGAAGTCTTGACCACCACCACCCCACTTTGGAAAGATTAATACTTCCCACTTTGATTGGGCTCTTACCAGCAGTTCCCTGCCCAGAATATTGGGTTTGAGGGAAAACCAATAGCACTGCCCCAATAGTTTTTCTTTCTCAAAGTCCAAGATGGATGATTACTACAGCAGTGTGCAACGTCTTTTACACACACATACTTTCTGCAATGTTTTATATCACAATACAGCACTTTATATTCACTGGGCTCTTGTTTTATACCAATCCTAAATTCTTGGCATGGGGCAAGTTAGCAACTGAATTAGAATGCAAATTTTAAAAATCAATATATTATTTGCTTGATTTGCACAATTTATACTATTTTCAAGGTTCAGTTCTCAAACGACTAAATGGACAGAAAGAAGAAATGAAGACTGCATGTGTGTAGGCTGTTAGCATCATCAAAGAATATACATGATATCTAAAAAAAGTTGGAACTGTTGCTCTTGTTCAAGATAGCAGCTCAAGCAAGGTGTCATTCAACACATTCCCTTTCATTCCTAGGCAGAAAGTGGTGGTGCTCTTATTATATTTAGAAGGAGGAGGGCATCCAAATATAAATTAAGCTACAGAGCTTGAGGTCTAGATGTGTGTTCCATTCATATCTGAAAGCTTTCTGAGACCCCTGGAAATGCGAAAAATAAAATAAAAACAAGGGTAGTGCCATTCTGACACCATAAGGGGACATTCTGAGGTTTGGAGAGATAGTAATCAGGTTGATCCAACCCTAAAGGTACAAAACCTGTGGTTAGTCAAATCTGTGGGTTCTAAAACTGCAGATAAAAAAGACTGACCTGTATTTAAAATAGTTCTACCATTTACCAAGTGCATGGTTGCATGAAAGGCTGTGGGTGGTGCAAGCGGTAAAGATGCTGTGCCTGTTAACTAGCAGGCCAGGGTTCGATTCCCAGGTCGGCCCCACAAGACAGGGTGAGCTCCTGTCCTTAGCCCAGCTCTGTGACGCAGCTGGATCCAATCGTATTGGCTCTGCCTTTCCATTGGACTAATTCAGTGGGGTGGAGAGGGGGGATTTGCTGCTTGGGTAACAGCCTGTCCTCCATAACAATCCAACCCAGACTTTCGTGCTTCACATGCAGTGTATGCCGCGCCAAACACAATACCATAGTCTTTCAAGACTGACGGAGGCCTGGTTGCATGAAATGTAGGGCAATGTGTTATTCCACTGTAGTAAAAAATCAATGTAGTAAAAAATCAGAAAAAAAATTTTATTTTATTAACTTGACTGAAATTCATTCAGGGGAGGGAGGAATGTGACAAAGATACAGTTACAGTACTTTCTGGCTTGTCTTTAAACAGCAAAAGTAGGCATCATGTTGTCGTCTCCTCCTTTTCAACATCTCAATTGCTCTTTCGCCTCTTCAATGGCTCTCCTCAATTCCCCCCACCCCCACATAGCCTGGATTGTTAGCTGTCTCTGATGACAGCCGAAATGTGAATGAAATGTTAACAGTCCTTCTCTTCATCCTTCTCTGCTCTACACATGGGATAGAACCCTCAGCCTGCTTTATTGACAGGAGCGTGCATGGACCGCCCCTTGCATAGGTCAAGGCTTTTATGTAGATAATCTGATACTGAAAAACTTACGTCCAGCCTCTGCCTGGCTTCTCCTGCCAGAGCAGCCAACCTGTACATGCCATCCTGGAAACTCATAAAGGTTCCACTCGCAGAACTTCATTAACTTTTTATACACTCAGCCACTAATTTATAATCATTAGTAGACAAGAGGAGACAATTACCCAAGTGCTGTGTTAAGGAAGAGAGCACAAAAAAGCTGAGAGCCTTCAGTCTGAGCCTGAGGACCCTAGACAATACCAGTCTTGAGTGCAGAAGATGTAACATGAAGATTTAAGGATTAAGGAAGAATTGGAAACAAGGGGGTTTCAATTTGCAGGTACAGTATTTTCCAAGTCTTCATGAAGCTTCAAACAAGCAATATTCTAAAGCACTGCATATTAATCCATTTGTCATTTTATTTCTTATTAAGTTTTAAACAAAGGAAAAAACATTTTTTCAAAATGCAAAACAACTCAGGGAATTGAAGGCAGGTTTCCTGCTGACACTGTATGAAGTCAACCTATCAGCATCAAACATATAGGCACTTTCCATCTTAAGAGTTGCATAACTGTTATCATTGCATGATCCTAGAGAGGAAAAGTAGATTAGGCTTGAACAGCAAGGAAAAAATACGTAATCTCGCTGCTTTGTTAACATGTCCTCTAACATTTTTTAAGTATGAAAAGATAGATAAAAAACATTTTATGCTTCCTAGAGACTCCTTTTGCCCCTTCAAAAAAGTTGATCATTCACTATTACGACTTCCCAAAAATATAGTTTGAGGTGTATAGCAAAGCTCAGTATTGCTGACTATAATGAAACATCAGATCCATTAATGCCTGCTTCCTCTGCTTGTTTCAGTCAATCACACCCCCTTGTTCCACCCTCCAAAAGCGTCAAGGCTCCAGACAGTAGAACAATCTCGCAGCAGGTCACTTTTGTAAAACTTCAACCCCCAAAAGAAAAATGATGAGATTGAACTATTAACCCCACCCCAAGAAAGGGCCAGAATTAAAAGGTTTATGTATAAACCTGCAGCAAGGAACTCTGCTTGGGGAGCAACATTACAAAGAATAACCAAATGTGCAAGGAGCATAAACATGGAAGGCCCGAGGCTGCTAAGATCTGTGCATCATCAATATATGTCTTTCTGCAATAATGCCTAGCTGAGCTTATATCCCACCAAATGGTACTATAGGTTACCATCTTTAGACAGTAGACTCTCCCTGGAACATCAAGTATGCATCTCAAACCAAAGAACAGTGTGATCAATACTGTTGTCTAGTACTTGTTTATTTGAAAGTTTTATATCCTACTTTCCTATGCTGACGCAAACGCCCAAGAAGCTTACAAATTCCAAAATACCTGCATTGTTAATTTGCATTTCGCCTTGCTCTGTCTCAGAGAAAAGGACACTGAAGATCCCAAAGGATGCTTTTAGCCTACCTGCCTGCTGTGACCAGTGGAAGATGTGTCTCAGTGCAGTTACTGGCCCATTCCTTCCAGTCATCCCCCTGTGATTTTGCAAACTGGACTGCAATAGCTATTTTCTAGAGAGAGCTCCCTTCCTCCCACCTTCATTCTTTCATTACTCAAGGTGGAACTGAAAGAAAGGGACCTAACTGCCTCCTGAGTCCACAGTACCCTTTCTCCACATCTTCTTGGGCTCTGGGGAAGACACTCAATGATCCTGTAGCCTTTGTTCTCTATCACATAATGGGGCAGTGATGGGTTCTAACATGATGGGTCCGGGGGGAAGGATTGTGATGAGGCATCTTTCCTTGGTCCATATGGTAGAAGGACTGTAGGCCATGCCACCAGGTGCCAGTCATGATGCAAAAGGCATGGGGTATGTGTGGGTGCAGCCGATGAGCTGTCATTACACTAGAGTGGTCCCTGTGTCACATGCTAACTCTATGACTGGCTCATGCAGTATTCCTTCTGATAGATCCCTTAGAAGACCATAGCTATATTTTACCAAGGTATGCCCATTCGCAGTGATATAAAGCATTGATTGCTCATTTAAGTGCACATTACTTTCTTTCTAATGTGGCTGGGTGGCTAGAAAGCAGTTTTGTGGAATAGCTAGCAGGGGTTCTATACATCTGTTTTTGTCCATGCTATGGTGTTTTAAGGCAGTTATGCAAAAGGTGAGTTCCCTATTGATCAGGGTATATTCCTTGGCTGATGTGGCATTCCTTGGCCTTGTGGTGATTGGTTCCTTGGATATATCACTGATTCATGAGCATAACACAAAAGATTCACAGACATCTGCTCAGCACTGTGACATGCAGACACCAGGATGCAGCTTCATAGGTAATAGGCTATGTTGAGGTTTCCAAAAAGGTAATGGCAGCAGGAGGGCTACATCAGCATATAGGAAGGGCCGTACTGGTGTGGAATTGCCCAAACAGTCTTACAGCCAAATCCAGAGTAACTACGTGAGCACGAAAGAGACATTACGTGCACCCATAGTTACTGCACCATTTAGCGAAAACCTATGGGAAATTCATATTGCAACCCAGAGTAAATTATTCTTACGTCAGAGCAAGGACTCCCCGTAGTTACTCTGGATTCCGCCCTTAGGATAAGACATTCATTATGGCAGCTTCAGGGGTGGGCTGAAGCCAGTTGGGGCCAGATTCCCGAACGCTTCTTGTTTCTGACCCCCTGCTACCGATCCAGTAGCTGGGGGGTGGGCAGAAAACCAGGCGCACCGGTTTGGCGCGCCCAGGGAAGCCATACACCGCGTGTGCGCTCACCTTCATTTGGTCGACCAGCTTCAGCGTCCACTGCGTGTGCACTAACCTTAGCGCATGCGCAGTGCGCCAGGGTTGGAGCCCACTCCTCGCCCCGCCCACCCACAGTGCACTGGGGTGGATGGCATGCCCTCCCCAGCCCCACCCCTGACCCTCCCTGGCCCCGGCCCTCCCCACCCCGACCCCAGCCTGGCCCGCTCACTTCCAGCAATCTGGTTGTTGGGCCAGGCCGGGCCCACCACTGGGCAGCTTCTGTGCAATGTAACTGGCATCTGAATAGGACTGGGATTGTTAAGACACTTACTTGAACATGTTCACAAGATGCTAAAAATGAATTGCATCCAGTTGCAACAATGATACATGGAGAACACAAACTTCCAGGAACTTCAGCATGGGAAACAAGTGTTTCACTATTTCAGGAAAAGCAGGATTAACAGAGACCACACACATATAGAGGCACTTCTTTGTCATCTTTAGGAAAATACAATTTATATAACCACCCCAGGAGGCTAAATCAAACACTACCAGAAAAGACTGCCTTAATCCAAGGAGAGCATGTTTGGACCTATCAAGGTCTGAGAAACATGATCCTAGGCTTGGAAAAGAAATGTGGCAATCTCTGCAGCATGTATTGTATAAAAGTAAGAAGGGAGTCATTTGATATTCCTTTATGGGAAACACCATTTCTGAGAGAGGGTGGGAAAAGAGACAATAAGAATGAGGAGGGCAAAAATCACAGTTTAAAAAGAAGTTTTACAATCATGTTGGAGAACACATTCTTTCACAAACCTTTTGGAATCTCGGTGGGAGAGGAACCAGCCCCAGGAGAAGATAACAGGTACCAACTGAGGAACAACAGGGACTCTTTGAAGTCAATCAAAACACAGAACGCGGGATCTTAAAGAAGACACTTCACCTGCCTTGATCTATGTACTCATGCTCATCCTCATCCATCACCTCTGGAACCTCAAATATAGTGTCAATGTTCTATCACTGAAGATATTAAAGACTGATGAGGAAGTGCCCAGCTGGTTGCCGGACGTTTTGGCCTCCTGAGAAGGGGAAAGCAATCCCAGATACAGGATCATTACTCAGCAAGAATCACAAGGATGAGATTTCCTTTTCCTTCAATAAAACCTCAGTAACTCCTAGGCTCTCTGTGGAACAACAGCTCAATTTGGGAGCTACTTGCAGTACTGGTTCCCAGTTCTGTGTGTTCACCTGCTCTTTGTCTCCAGACTGTTGGCTTCAACTTCCTTCTACTCCATTTCTTGTCCCAGCTGCCCTCCCTGTTCTCCAACCTGCAAGTTCAGCCTTCCTCACTTCAGCTCTGCCTTGATCCAGACCTTGAGCCTCAGGTGGCCAGCTCTGCAGGCTGGAATTAACTGTGTGTTTATTGCATTTATCTCATAATACACAATACACAGACACTTCTGAGGAAAAACACAAGTGATTTGAAATGGAGAATGACAACAATAACATACTTTTGACTAAATGAGAAGATTGCACCTTTCCTAACAACTATTTATAGCAGACCACCATATCAGCATGGTTTGAGCTTCTAAATCTATAACGGGTAAACTTGACTTAGACTCACTTGTCAGATTTCATTTTTCATCTGCTCCTCTTCACTTTATACATTCAATCCCTTGCATTGTATAGCAGGCTCTGGAGATGAAATGATGGCTGTTAACTATGGTTTGTCATATCAGATATCACAGTAAACCAGTTATGTTTCTTTAACCATGATTAGCATCTCGGCTGAGCCACTGAAAACACAGCCACAACAAAAAACAGAATATCTCCTTAGTATGAATTTGTTCAAAACCGATCTTGCTCAGATCAAAACCAATAAACCACTTCGGGAACTTATTGCTGGAAAGTGGTATATAAATTCTGTTAATAACAATAATAATACTCTTTAAGTCTCTGTTCCACAATTGTGACAACTGGAAAAGTGGTTGTCGTTTTGCTTGCTCCTGAGCACTCAAAATTCCAGTCAGCAAGTTATCCGTTATGTTCAAGTGTAATGTCGCCAGAAGGTACATTTTACATTTGAAAACTGGACATGTATGTTAGAGAGTGCTTCTCTCCAACACGGTGAATGATGGTTGAAGCAGATTTATAGATAGGAACAAGCAATATTACCACCTGTGATCCTCAAATATGATGAGAAGTTACGAGTTATATAATGCACAGGTCTTAAGTGGACCTTTCAGATTAGGCTATCCGGTGGTGGAAGGATTCATCTTCCAAAAGAAACAGCAGTCACAGTACTGAGATGAATAAAGGGAGAAAAAGAAGACAGAGGAAAATGGCATGTACCTGAGCAGGTCTACAATACAATCTCACAATATTTGTTCATGCAATTTGCTAGTTAAAGGGCAATTCAAACATGAATTGTTTTATTGTTCCAGAACAATATGAAGGTTCAATTTTCATCTAGTCTTAATATTTATATACAGCTTTTCAGCCACACAATTCACAAAGTGCATAGCCAACCAAACAGCTATTGAGCAACTACAACTTGCGCTTACAACCCAAATGTCACACTTGGTGCTATAAAGTGAACAGGTTTCTTCATAGACACATAAGGAGGTATGACCTACCTTATGTCTAGTTTGGTTCTACTGAAGCACTTCATTTGCTTATTTTATATGACTTTTATAGCTTATAGTCAAAAGCAGCTTACAAATGCAATGCATTGCAACTTATCTATATAGAGGCTAAAAAGTCACTGACTCATCAATGCCCAGCCAAAACTGCTGGACCTAGAAGCATGAAATTTGGGGAAACTATTCCATCCATGACATAGGCACCAACTAAAAACCAATTTTGGGATATTCAAACCGGAAAGGGGTGAAAAGGGGCACAACATGTTTTTGTCCCTATACTTTACATTGAAGACTCGCTTACTGATCAATATCCTGCCCAAACCAAAAGACTTAGAAACATGAAATTCAGGGAGTTTATTCCTTCCTTGATGGGAGCATCCACTAAGAACCAATTTTTAGAAATCTAACCCCTAAGAGGGTGATAAGGGATGCAACATGTTTTTGTCTTATACTTATCATGGAAGACTGACTGATCAACACCCACCTCCAACCCCTGCCGTAGAAGCATGGAATTTAGGGGGCATATTACTTCTGTGATGTAAGAACCCACTGAAAAGTGAGCTAGTGCTCAGTGATGTCTGGTGGTATCTGCTTCCTAGTGTTGCCCGCTGATGCTTGGTGCCTAGCAGGGGTGTCTGGTGATGCCCAGAGTCCAGAGATCCACTGAAATAGGCCTGGTGGTGCCTCCTGCCCACTACACATTGGAGCCCAATGCCCAGTGCTGCCCAGTAAGGATGCATGGTGTTCAGTAGGGATGGCCAGTGCACAATGGTGCTCAGTGGTGACCGCTGCTGAGTGGGGCCCAGTGGTGCACTTTGCCCAATGGTGCTCTGTTTCTGCTAGGAATGACCGGTGCCCGCTGGTGCTCTCTGCCCACTGGTTCCTGGTGGTGCCCACTGTCTGCTGGGGCCTGTTGCCCACTGCATGGTGGTGCCAACTGCATGATGGGACCCAGTAGGTATGCTCGGTTGTCCTCTGGGACCTGCTGGTGCCCGGGGGAAGCATGCCTAGCCATGCCCGGGGGAACACAAATATTCTTGAAATTTCACTCCCTCAATAACAGGTAAATTCTGCTATTTTATAACAACTGAATTTAAAATGTCACATTAAATATATCAGAAAGGGCAATAGGTAATGAGTCAAACATCTGCAGAACATGCACAGCCTTGCCAGTTAATTAAGTAGAGCCCAAGTTCTAGTACTATACAAATAACCCCAAACAGTGACAATGTGCCAGTGACCCCAAACCACAAGTATATGTTTCTCACTGCAGAACACTGCTGCAGATCACTCCCATGGTGGGAGGTCTGGCCTTAGATTGGTTTCAGCAAAAAGGTGGTTCTTGCCAGATTTTTTGCTTTACCACTACTAAGTGATGGTAATGCCTGTATAGTGCTATGGTTACTCATAGTATTGATCAGATTTTTCTGTAAATAAATCACTTCAAAAAAATAGAGTTCCCCCAACTATCCAGGGTACCTTTCTCAGAATCTTACTTTACTGCACCTCAACCATAGAAACAAGCAAGACATATAAGTTCTTTGCCTATATTAGGAAAAGTCACCAATGAACAAAATATGTTTGTTAATGTACCCTTGCTTTCTGGTGAGTATTTTCACACAACAGACATACCTAGCCTCCCAACCCCTGATGGTGTGCTGGATTCCTGTCTTTAAATGAAAGGATGAGGACAAAGGGTAAGAAGTCAGGAAAAGGTCTAAACCACTGTGTTCATCTGTTGGATACGAACTTTCAGTGAACTCCGCTGGGAAGGAAGGAGAGCAGGATGAAACACACCAGGCGCAGCTCCCCACCCCATACCCCCCTCCCCAAAAAAGAACAGAAAAGGAGGGGGTCTTTCTCCATGCCCTTCAGCACAACAACAGGACCAAGAAACACTCTGCTCCAAGAAGACAGAGGGATATTCAAGCCTCCTTCCCAGGGGGCACATTCAGTAAAGGAGGATGCCAGCACAGCTTCTCTCTCAAACAAATCCGTCAGCAGCAGAGCAAGGGGCCGGCCTGAAGGGTTTGTATTTTGTAAAAACCAAATGGGAATTTCTTTTATTTTTAAAGTCACAATAGAGTTTACAAGGGGTAAGGGAGATGCAGGGAGAGCAAGATGGCACATAATTCCCCAGGAACGTTCTAAGGAGAAGTGAACATACCGAGAAAGGCCCCACAGAGAGAACTAGGCAAACAAAGAACTTGCTTTATAGTACCACACATCTGCCAATTCATGTTCCCGACTACTGGACATGGAAAGGGCTATTAATATTATTATTAACTCACACTGCCAAATGGCCTCAATGCGGCCTATCAGGACTTCCCTTGAAGCTTATCAGGAGCACCACAATGAATGTTCCCTTGCATGACCTTTGAAAAAGAAAGCAAGCAACTCTACAGTAAGCAGATGCTCCAGCCTTAGAGCCACTTTACTTAAAATATCCATATATGCAGGGTCCTATATCCATGGTATCAATCTGCAGAGCTGATCTTACCCTGCATGCCCATTAATATTACTTACCGGTAATATGCTTACCAAGCTTGGAGACTCTGGGAGAAAGAAAGGAGGAGAGACCTCAGAATGTAAGTACTTTGCCTTACATGAAATGGGCAGAACCAGAGGGATGAGATACGGAAAAACTGTAGTATTCCTGTGTGTAAATTATAACAGTTAAGACTCTTCTCTCCTTTCCACTATGCCGATAGCATAACTACTACATCTGTACAGGAATCTGTGCATTTTTTCCTCATGAGGGCAATGCCACAAACAATAATTCCTCATCACTTAACTATAAGCTCTCACTGAGGCAAGCAAAGCAAATGGAATGAAACATACTCTTTTAAACGCACTAGTTAACTTCAGTTTTCCCTCCCTAAACCTCAGTGTTAATGTTTTAGTAAGTTTTATTATTGGTCCATCCATAGAATTGGATCTCAAAAGAAAATTCCTTTGCTGTTTTGCATCCTTAACTTCTCCAATTTCAGTTTTACGGCCATGCTGGAAAAAAAAATACAGTACAGTACTGAAGACAGACACAATAATTCTTCTGCATAGTTGACCCAAAGAAAAACAAGGGGACAGGGAAAGCTAAGAGCTTTCCTGGTGAGCACCAATGTTTAAGAAAAGCTTTATTTGGAGCTGCAGAAACAAGAGGCACAATTAGACAGAATGGGGGGTTTAGGGAAGAGTGAGGAAGGTATACAAGGTCAGCATGGAGTGGACAGCAACCCGAATCTGGGGGTAGGTACAGTATTGCTCGGGTGCAGTTTGTTGCTCTTGGATGCAGACATGTTTTGAAAACAATAAAAAGGCAGCAGGAAGTAGAGAGCAAAGGGAGAAGAGAAGGCCAAAATCTGCAATAAAGAAAAGTTTGGATGTGTTATTACTTGGAATCTGAGAAGGAGCCCAATTAAATCCATTAGCCAGACTCCCACAGCAAATTCCTCCCTTCCAACAAGAAGTTGTCTAGCTCTCTTCTTACAAGCCAATTTTCTTTGTCTTTATATGGTTCTCATTTGTTTTTCCTACTTCGTTTCCCCTCTCTCCTCCCAAAGCTCAAGTGGAGATAAGGGGGAGGGAGTCGCCATCATCACGATATTGCTAAAGCAATATCATATAATTCTTTACTGTCGGGACTGGAATCTCCTTCTTTGAAAGGAGTCTGGCAAATCTGCATTGCTGGGCTCAAGATAAAGCAAAGGTCACCTCCCTCCAACATGATGCCAGGAGCCTTTGTTCTGGTTATGTGGGCAGACTCCTTTTTTAGAAAATACAGTCCTGGATGGCAGGCACTCGAGGACTATGCTGGCAATATCCAGATTCCACAGAGACCACCCCACTTTCCACCACTGGTTCAACATTCAGAGCCAGAATCCCAAATATTTCTGCTCTAACAGCTCATCTCTGAAGCTAGAAATATGCAAAAGGAGTGAGTTAATTGAGGAAATTTACCACAGAAGTCTGATCTGAGCACCTAAGATCCACTTGTGGCAAACTGAATTTAAGTGCGCTTTTGTTCCTGCAGTGCGTATATATTTGTGTCTCTGTACGTGAGGATTAAAGATCCCTCTTACAGCAAAGGCAAGAAACAGGCCCCTGTACTGCTGAGGGCAAACAAATGCCTTTGGCTACAGCAAGAGATATAGAGTCACAAAAGAGTTTTGGCAAGTTCAAAAGATACTTGGCTTAGAGTTTCTGTGTACACTATCCATGGAGAACCACTGTATAGCTAAATTAGTATGGCACATAACGACATACCCTCAGCCATTAGTCTCTAGCTTGGAATTTTTTTAAAAAAATCAAGTTGAACTCAGAAAATAAGAACGAATTTGGAAGATGACACCCCTGAATGGCTCAGTACACCTGATCCCAGCAACAGGCATGACAAAGGTGCTTTTATGCATATTGGTCCTTCACTAGTTTAACTGGTTTCATGTGTGAAGAGGAGGAAGGACTTGCATTTTCCAGGGATCCTTCCTAGACTAGTTACCCTTCCTGGTTTAGCACACACCAAAGTGTGCTACAGTTTAAGGTACCAACCGAAAGCTGCCAGATGGGCTCAGATGCTGTTAGAGACACAAACTGGTAAGTATAGTGGCATAAACTGGCCATGTCCAGATACAGGAAAATGCTATCAATTGTCAAAAGATAAAAACACACACACGCAAAAACCTATTTCCAGGTAGGTGTTCATTGTTCATGCTAGTTCAGAATTAAACACTTTTGCTCCCCAATTTGGGTAAATATTATGAACTCCCCAATTTGGTAAGCACCTCAAAATCCAAGATGAGCCTGGGATCTCTAAATCCCGGCCTTGGGGTCAGATGCAGCCTTTGGTGAGCCTCCATCCGGCCCTTAGCAAGCCTCCTCCTTCTGGGCCACAGGCAAGCCCTGTAAACCTCCAGAGGCGAGAGGAGCTCTGTTCTCCATACCTCAGGAGGGTACTTGTGAAGACTGGGGAGGCTGCACTCACCTTCTCTGAGTATGAAAGTGCTTATAAACTGGTTTGAAGATCATTCCCTCTTTGTGGGTTGGAAAATGTTATAAACCAATTTGAATTCATTCACTCACAAGTTCTGTCACTTATATATTCATTTATGTAAATTTATTCAAATTTGAAATGTAAACCAGTTCTTAATTTTCTTCCAGCTCCCATATCAGAGCCATATCCATATCCCATATCCCACCCATATCCCATTTCTTCCAGCACACTATCAGAAAGACAAAGGAACCCCCCTGCCAAAAAGTTTAGAGACCCTTGATCATAAGGCCTCAAAGCCAAATATGACCCACAGAAGTTCTTTATCTGGCTCATAGGATGTAAGTAGGCTCATCTCAGCGCTGCCCTTTCAGCAGTGCGACTTCTGCTAAGGTTCTGGGAAGGAAAAACAGAAGGTGGCCTCAGAAGGCAGGGAACATTACAGGCAAATGCACAGAGCAAGAGGGGTGAAATAGGGATGACACTCAGGCACACTTTCAGCAGTGCTGCTTCTACCAAGACTTCTCTTTGAACATCTCTCAACTGTTGAACAAAGTGTCACCTCAACAGAAGAGGTGCTGCAAGAGGGGAAGCCAGTATTTTAACTGGGATTTCCCATATCTTCAAAAAATATATGCTAAGCCTAATCATATTTTCTCTTCCATCATTTGCAACCAATAAGAACAAAGTGGTTATTTCTTGCCATCATCTGCTTAATTACCGGATGTATGGCCCCGCAGCCATGAATACTATTTACCCTGCTATACAAAACATGTTTGACCTCCCTGACCTAGTCAATGCCCAACCTAGAGACAGAATAACCTTCTCTCAACTCTCCTTCAATGAATGCCTGTTCAAAACTTTCTTGAAAACTTTTAGGCCAGGAAGGAGGTTCTACAGTATCCAATAATGTATATTTGCACAAGGAGGTCTGTTTGCTCCTCCTATTACAATGACACTACAGGAAAGGAGGGAGAAAGAGTGCTGTGGGATTCCACTTTGTTGTCCTGTGTGCAAAGCTTAAGATGCTCCAGGTGAGCAAATGTTAGGGAATGGCCCAAATAGGCAGAAAGCAAATTCCAACCACCTTGGGAAATGCAGAGTACCATCAGAATAGAGGATCTGCAAATAGCAAGCAGCAGCTTGGGAGGTGGTGGAGGGGGTAGGCAGCTTTGAGTAGGTACACCCACTCTTAATCCTTGCTGGGACCCTCAAAGGAGGGCATTTGTTCAAAATCTCATGAAAAATGGGCAAAAAATTAACAGAAGTCAAATGTCAACGTCAATGTTGGATCAGACTCATCCTATAGGAATGAGAATTACAAGACATTCGCTAGCACTTTTTATCAAATATAAAGCCTAAATAACAGTCCACCTGCTCCCTCTCTCTTACACACTTTTTATTAACCCAGCAATGGATCTAATGCAAGCACCATCTACAGGATAATCTTTCTCAGTAAGTGCCTTGACCTAGGGGTTATCTCAAAGGTCCCCCCTTTATGTCATCCTCCTACCCCAACATCATGCTAGTGATTACACAGGGAACAAGATGTGTGAACTGGGTCACAAGCATCCTGTAGTAGTTTCCATGATCTTAGCCACATTCTTTTCAACCACCATAATCATGGGAATTCAACTGGCTGTTACCATGTATAGCCTGTGGTGCATGCTTCTGTTTCTCCAAGCGATTGCCGGCAAACGTGTGGCTGGGAACAGGCTGTTCGCGTGGAGAAGCAAATAACTGTGCAAACTGGCCCTCAGTGTGCAATTCTTCTTGTCGTCCATTCCTTTGGGAGTATCTGATTAGGACCATATTTTAAAATCTGGCTAATAATGTGAAAGGCAGACTGTCTAACCAAGCCTTATTCTGCATAGCGATTTTGTACCCAGTCTCTCACTAAATGCCTTACGGAGTTTAAATAATTCGAGACAGCAGGCAGTACAAGGTATAAATTACAGAAAGCAGTGGAGTAAAGAGATTGTATGCTGAATAAATTAAAGCTTTCAGTTGTGAGACCAGTAATGGGTGGGGAGAGGAATTAGGAGCCATAGAGGCAGTGAGACAATGGAGGCATTTTTTTTCCGCCAATGGAGAACTAATGTGCATCTCTGGAGTTTATTTGCTTATTTATTACTTTGTAAATTCTATTTAAAAGGTATAATATAACATTACAGTGAAATTTCACCTTGAACCCTGCCTTTGAAAATGATGGACCAAAACAAGCCAAGTTATATACAAATCAGAAAAAAACCTTAGGATCATGCCGCAGGCAGGGAGGAATACAGTCAACAGATGAAGGCTAAAAGTTTAAGTACGTAGTTGATACAAGCCCAGAAGGCTATAGTTCTAGAACCAAAGCCCAGCCAATTCTTGTCTTCTGGCTGCTAGACCAACATCAGCAACCAATTCTATGTGGAATACCATGTTCAAATGCTTACAACAAAACTCATCCTTTTTAGGCAGGACCCTGTAACCTTTCCCCTGCCTGCCATTTGGCTGCTGCAACTCTCTGCCACTTTCGCTCAGGGAAATATCCAAACCTTTTTACAGGCATTCATCTCAACCTATCTGCTGACATTCTAAAGCATCCCACAATGTTTTAAAGTACTTTTCACTCCCTGAAGACAAGTTTTGAAGGTCTCCACTGACGTGCTAAGGATAGTCACTACTAGAAGGTAAGCTACCCGTTCCACTAATCCCACAGCTCCCACAGGATTGGCGATTTCCTATCAACTGATTCAGTATCCACTAGTGTTTCCAGGAACTAACCCTTGAGGATGCTGACTGTAACATATTGACTGTAACTGACCAGTAACATATCTTGGTCTACCTCTCCAGCATAATCAGTGCTTTTTTTCTAAAATTAAAGATGGGGGAATTAGTCATGAAGATGTTATAAAGGTGAAAGTACTCACCCTGAAGATATTATTTGTAATCATAGGCATGTCTACTTGGGGGCCACAGAGGTGCTGGTACTCAGTGCTGGTGAGTACCCCCTCCAAAAGACCCCTAGTTATAATCTACCTATGTGATGTGGTTGAAATACTATATATTTGAAATACTGTGATGTGGTTGAAATACTATATACTAATTGCCCAATCCTATCCAAATTTACAACACTAGTGCAACTGTAAGGCAGCCTTGAGGTAAGGGAACATATGTTCCTACACCTTCAGGAGGCCTCTGTGAGGTTGCAATGTCTGTTCCTTTACATTGGAAAATTAGATAGCATTGGGTCCAGAATAATTAGAGAAGCATATTTTAACCACACTTTCAACACCACTCACATTTGGAACAGGCTTTTGAAATGGTAACTTATTTTTTAAGTGCCTTCTTACAAGACAAAAGATAAAAATTCTAATCCAAGTTAGTGATCATTAGTAAACCAGAAGATGGAAGTGGTTTTAATCTGTAAGGGGAGATTTCCTTCACACTGGCTTTGTGTAAGGCACAAGGAATGAGAGAGATTTGCACTGGTTCTTTCAGAAAAGAAAGATTTGACATGACTCTAGAACAGTGTGTTTCTCAACAGTTATGTGTACCACCAGTGGTACTTAAAGTGGCGTCTGGTGGTACTTGTAAGACCCCCGCTACTTGGCAGCAAGAGCAGGAACATGATGAAGAAACTGGCAGGATGCTTGGCTTGGTTGGCAGAACTCCAAAGCATGCTTTCTATGCCCAAAATGTCCACCCATCCACCCTGAGCCTCTTCCTTGTATTTATCACATCAGGCCTCCCAACCCAGAAGTATCCCCATAATAATGTCATCACCAGTTACTTCTGGTGGTACTTGGAATAGGTAGATCATGTGAAGTGGTACAGCAGAGGGCAAACATTGAGAAACACAATTGTAGCCCCAACAGAGAACTTAGAAAAGGGAGAGTCAGAGGCAATCACAGAGAAGCAAAAATGAAGAGTTAGCAAAGTGAAAATGTGAGGATCCCTGAAATCAACACTCCTTCATATCATAAACATGAAGACACTTGGGAAGACTCACAAATATAACATCTGAGTAATCCTAATCTAGATATTTTTGTAAGATTTTTACCCACTTTTCCACAGGTCAAAGCAGAATGCAACATCAAACATGATTTAAAATAGCTAAAAACAAAATGTATAGAATGCAAAAAAACAATATACCTCATCAGTCCCTATTAACAGAATCACAGAGTTAGAAGGGACCTTATATATTGAAATACACATATTATTTTTTCTTGCCAAACACTTCACTCCCGTGCCTCAATGACTGGCAAGGCATTACACAGCCAGCCCTGAGTCAGAACTAGAGGTGGCTCCTGCCCACATGGAAGGGTCTTATCACATTGAGGTAGCTGCTATTTAGACAAGAAGTCGGATTTCATTGATCAATTCTTCTGAGAAATCAAGGAGAAGGAGGCAGCAAGGGTTAGCCAAGGTAAGAATTCTTCCACCATTGTTGTTCCTTTCCAATCTACTCAGCATCAGGACCAGAAGAAGTCGTATAAAAGTGAGTCTCCCCTTCCCTGCCACCGCCTTGTCTTGGCATTTCAGAGTCAATGGCACAAACAGAATAAATGCATTTGAACAAAGAATGAGAACGTGTGTGAGAGAGTGTGTGTAAGTGTGCTCGCAGTATCTTTGCTGTTGGACCCTGGAGGCAGAAAGGCTGCTGGCTCACCCCTCTCCTGGCATCAGCTCCAAATATAGCAAATAAGTGTACATATCCTAAGCACAAAGATAGAAGAAAGAGGAGCTCAGCCCCGCAAAAACTCAGGATGCTATCCTAACTAATATAGGCATATATCTATACACTGGCCTAATCCCCCAGGAGTGGAACAGAAGTCCCTTATGACACTTTTGCAACACCCCAGGCCAGCAGGGGATTGTGCTGGGACTTGTGCCACCCTAAACAGGTTAGGACTGCACTGTCACTTTACCATCTTGGCACCAATTCACATAATTAAACAAGAAAGATGAGCATGCAAGCTTGAGCATATCAGAGTTTATGTTAGGGAAGGACTGTGCAACTAGTTAAAAAGCCATTGGTGAACATTGACACCCATTGCTGTAATTTACAGTGCAGACGACACTGCAATACATTCTGGGTCTGTCACTGGCTCTTGAATTTTTTCCCATTTCAATTCCTTAAAGTTTCCCATTTCATCACAACTGCCTGGCACATCTCATTTTCAAATTAGTGATATTTGTCTTCTCTCATCTTTACTAACTTATTTCTGTGTTAACTAACTAATGTCACTGCTGGGGAATTTTGCCCCTGGAGCCAGAATTTTATTCCTTTTAGGTGCTTTTTAATGTCATAAAAATATGGAGACTAGATATCTGAAATGTGTTGCCTGAAATGACCCTTTTAAAGTCATCTCATGGGATAGCCAGTTCTGAATAACTTAACCATATTCTGTCTTGCAAATTTTGAGATTTCTTACATCAAAACTGGCCTGAGAAAGCAGAAGAAACAGGCACTTTGATCCAAAATTACATTAGAATATTATTTTGCACACCAGCATTACTTCATGGCTCGAGATGGTGGACCAGTAAGAATATTCCATCCTAAATGCTGAGCTACAGGTCTTACGCCTGGATAGCCTTTCCTTGCTGCTTTCTAAAAGGAGCTATACTTAAAAGATCAAAAGAATCAGACACATAAAAGGGAAAGTGTCCCTGTTATGCATTTCAACAGTTCCTAGCCTAGAGAAGCTTTATAATGCAATACAGGTTGTCCTTTGTTATCCTGTAGGGTTCCATTTTGGAATACCCCCTCCCTCCATGGATTAAAAAAAATCAGTGGATAAAAAAGTGGAAAAAACAATTTAAAGAGCCACTTCTAGATTTTTGCTCCTCCATTACTCCTAATAGAATAAGGTCATGCCTCAATATCTACAGGGGTTTGATTCTGGGACTTTCTGCTGATATCAAAAAATTTGATAAATTAAAGCAGTTCTTTAAAAATGCACCCCTTGCAGTTAATTAAAAACCTTTGTAGAGAGGCAGTAGTAGAGAGGCAGTAGAAATCACCTATGCAAAGGTAATCCTTATGCTTTTGCATAGAAGAATGAAGCTGAAGAATGGAATGAGTGCTTGAATGACCGTCACTCTACAACAGCAAGAAAAGCAGTTTGTGAAACTGTGATTATAAAGGGATGCCATTTTTCCCCATCTCCAGGGATTGGCACATTCTCATTGCAGTGGCCATTTGTGTTGGGTCAAATCTGTATTTAACAAGTTTGGACAAGTAATATGCATATTTACTCCAAAGTAAGCCCCACTGTTTTAGGAAGAGACTACTCCTAGGTGAGTACGCTTACTACAGCTTAATTACTTTTTCAGATTGTGAGTCCAGGTCCTTATGATTAGTTCCACAGTAGCCACAGAGATATCTAGTGCAATCCTATGCATCACTATTAAGTAAGTTCTGTCGAGATTATGGAGCTTGATCCAATTTGATCTGGCCAATAGTGTGCATAGTAGGGGTTCTCAAATTGGGGTATTGCATTGCCCCAGAGAGGGAAACTCAGTCTTAAGGACACAAGGCAATGTCAAAGGCAGCAATGTATTAATGGCTGTTGGGGCCAAACGTTATTGTGACCCACTTCCAGTTTGTGATTACTTCCCTCCCCAAAGATCTTGTTATTTTGTGGCAAAAAAGGCACTGGATGGCAATCTCAAAAGATAATTAACGTATACTAAAATCAACTAAAACTTTTAAAACTGGTGAAAGCTGCCTGCACAAATTCAAACATTTAATCACTACACACATATAATCATGTGGATAACGTAGAGGGAAAAAATATTTTGGTGCTGGAAATATGCCTCATTTTCACACACTTAAAATGTTCCAAGTGGGCCAGAGGTGAGCATACTTTAAGTAAAACTTGATTTTTCCAAATCCTCTCCCTCAAAGAAGTAAAATGTGTTAACACAATCCGGATTTTAATATTGTACTCAAGGTCACCTTTATGCTCCTGAAACCCTAAACCCTAAGTATCTTGCCTCACAATTAAAAACTTTAAACTTGTTCTCCTTTGATTAATATGGAATTAATTTGGGTTCAGATTCTATTCCTTTTAGACAAATTAAAAACATAAGCAAGGTAACCTTAATATCTCCCTTTCCTAACATGATTTTAACAACACTGAATAGTAATAAGGGTTCACAAGAAAAAAAGTTGCCGTTAATAAGCTTGTGCAATTGTCTTTTTCTTCTTCAAAAGAAGGAATGAGGAAAAGCTTCCACTAGAAATCAGACTGGGGCCTATTAAAAACAGATATTTTCCTCTTTGCCACTGGAAAAAAATGTCTCCTGTTTTGCATCCCGGTCCTATTTAGAAATTCTGATCATGCAGAGAAGGGCAGTTCTCTTTAAATCATCACTTTCTCATACACACACACACTTCCACACTATCCCAAACACCTTCAGAGTTAACACTCTAGTATCTAAAATCTATCGCATTTGATTTGTCTTATTAAGCAAATAAAATATTATAAATACCCAATTAATCACCGCAAGTCAGCTCCACACACTAATTCTTCATTAAGCAACTCTGCTCTCTCCCCCACAAAAGTACATGTTCATTCCAGATCAACAAGATGGAGGCATGAAATACCTGATCTTGTAAGCAAGATTTGCACTCCTCCAATTACATCAAAATTAAAACTTGGTCTCTCATTGTTTTTAAAAACTGAAGTGTGGTCCAATTTTATACAACTCAGACGCAGCAGCATAGATCAAAGAGAGATCAATGGTTTCCAACACCCAAACTTACATAAAAAGTATCCATAAATCCTTTCAAATAAATTGAAATGTCAGCAGACATGGGGGAACTGTTTGGTCAGTAAAGATGCTCTCTTTTTCTAACATCTTTATGGACACTTTGGGTTTGTTCCGGCAATGTTAACACTGTGAAATGTTAGCCGTAATGTTACAAGGGATGTTGGTCAAGTCTCCAGAAGACTCTGGAGTCATTTACGTAAATCAAATAGTGGGAAGGCGAATGCCCATTTCAAAACACTGGAATACCAGGCAGGGAAGTGATGAACACACACACACTTCAGCAGAATGAGATTTTGATCTGGCCAATAGATTTCCTTTTCAACTTTTGATCTTTGCAGGAAGAAACTCAGACAGACATGCTGCAATCTTCTCAACTGAATAATATGCTCCTTTCTTGACAATAATATATATAGAATATCTTCCCCACGATTATCACATTATTTGTTTACCAGTCTGGATTTCAAGATCGCACACACAGGCAACCAAAAACTCAAAATTGTGCATTGGAGGATAATGACAGAATGGTATATTTATAAATCCTTTTTACTACAATGACATGCAAAACACCAATGAGCATAACATAAAAATTAAAGTTCCAGTGGTTCCCAAACTTTATAGCACCAGGACCTACTTTTTGAATGATGCTCTATCAGGACCCAGTTGGGTTTACCAGATTTTTTTTTTAAAGGAGATTATTATAACAACAAGAAAAAGACCCTCAAACTTTCTCTATATATATTTACATAAGATTGTAATCTGCAAGAGCTGAGCTCTTTGCAGGCTAATAAGAAGCTATTGTATCTGGTTTCAGTAGCTTCAGGGCTTTTACCTTTCCATCACCCTTTGGGGACCCACCAAAAATCATGTCATAACTCACAAGTGAGTCCAGACCCACAGTTTGGGAACCACTGCCCAAGGGAGAACCTCCTTGCTCCTCAAATGCCAAGCTAAATAAATATTCCCGAGAGGCCAGGGCCACCTAGATTTTTCTACTATGGCTTTCTACATCACTTTCCACTGAAGAAATCAGTCAATTCCATCTCCTAAATCTTACTGCCTTGGAAAATGATATGGGGCATATATGTTTGTGTGCATATGAGCAACAAGAGGACATCTACTTTAAAAAAGGGGCTGCCTCTCAATTCACAGCACAGCCATAAGTATTAAGAAAAAATCCAAAACAATATACAGTAGTGGCTTTGTGTATTCATCCTCCTACTCAAAAGCCTACGAAGTGACAAAAGGGTGGACAACTTTCAAGCTACAGTCCACATACAGCCCTTCCCTTGACAGTTCTATGCAACCAAATTATAATCCACAAAATTATAGTCTTCCCAATAGTTTTTTGTTTCCATAACATATAGGACCAAAAACTGCAAATGGTTCAGGAACAAACAGGCGAAGAAAAAATCAACCTCATTTCCCACCACAATTCCTATGAGTCATAGCATCTCCAATGTTTTGCAAGGATCAATTCAAAGTGTCCCCTTTGGGGTAAGGGAAAAATGTCTAAATAAGGGCAAGATGCACATAAACTGTGGTTTGGCTCTGTTCTGGTGAAAATACAGAATATGACATGCAAATAATATGCAAACTAGGTGCATCTTCCAGCTGCCAACAGTTCCAGTATAGCCCTTGATGCTAAACAAGCTGCACACTGGTTGCAATAATAATGTACCTGGTATTAGCCAATTGATAGATGTTACAATATTCTAGCTTTTCTCCAGATAAAAAAGCCTCTCCAAATATCTGAGGGATATTTTTTTTCCTATTTTCATTAACAAAAGGACCGCATGCCACAACAACTTTATAACCATTTCAATTTCAGTTCAAGGCAGAAATCAATTAAAGGCACAAACTCCCAACAAACCAAGTAATACAAAGTTTGAAAACTGAAAACAAGACACAGGTTTTTTGGTTAGTTTTTAAAAGATATGGCAAGGGAAATAACCAAAAAAGCCTCAGAACATTTGGATCTTCTGATTACTACACTTTTCTATTCAAGCTGCATTACATCACATTATAGGAGGACTGTAGAGACCCCAGCTACATTATATTATTGGAACCACATAATGAATGGCTTCTGAAGAAGGTCAGCATTCAGCTCTGCAGCCTTAAGGGCTTTGGAGGCCTGAATGCCAATGCTAGGTGCTTTGTCTAGGTTACAAGCTGCACAAACAAGATTTAACAAAGGACCTCCTTAGTCATCGTATATAGATTGCCGGAGTCAAATAATCCCATTTCACTCAGCTGTTCACACGATGAAGCATATTCACACAGAAATTTTAAAGGCACATACACATCAACACAGGTTTCATGAAAGGCACTTTTCCTTTTATATGAATAACTTTTCAATGTATATCTAGCAAGTCTGCAACCACATTTATTCTTTCATCCATGCCCTTGCTTATAAGATTCCAACATTGCTGGCTGTTAGTGACCTTATTGAAAAAGAAGCAGGGAAAGCAGTACACAGTTTGCAAGACACAACAACTGAGCAGCCGACTTGAGAGCTAGAATTCGGCAATGGTCTACGCCACTGCCTTTCTTATAGGCAAAAGCAAAAGCCAGGATTTTCCCCTTCCAAAAAGAAAAGAACCTTTTCAAATAACTAAGTGCTGGATGTCACTAAAAACTCTTCGCCGCATCTGCTCTTTAAGCTCACCTTTGATTGATTACACCTATTTTTAATTGTTGCTTTTAAATTTTAAATGCCCCCCTGAGACATTTTATAAGTGTATTAGTGCATGGCAGAAGGCCTGCTAGTGGGAAACACAGAACAAGCGTTCTCATGTCATTAGCACCTTTGAAACCAAGACACACATCTGATTATAAGGCAACAGGATCCTAAAATTGCCAACAGGCAATTGCCTCTAGCAGGCAGGTCTCCAATATATATGCACGTTACCTGGGGTCAGAGTCTGCCAAATGATGGATTTTATGGAGTTTTCCCACATAGGTACCATTCACTGTACAATGAGCTTTAAAGCTTCATTGAGACTGCTGCTCTTTTAAAAATAGAATTTTTAAAATCAGAACAAATATCAGTTTCTAGACTGTTTAAAATCAATATATGAAACTGTGACATAGCATACGGTGCTTAAAAAGGAATATTTTCTGCAGGAGTGTGCCATTTAAACACTTATCACTCCTCCCCCCCAAAAAATCTAAAAGTATAAGCCAATCCCTACCTTTAAATATAAAGAATGAAATAAAATATTTGAGAAATGTAGAGGAAAAAATGGAAAAGACACAAGAAAATTATAATTTTCCTTACCTGTTTTTTCTTTGATTTCACACAAAACATTAAAAAGTGCTGGCTTCATTCTATGACAGTTTAAAGCATGTTTTCTACAAGGAAACAAAAAGGATTACTTTTAGAGTGTGCCATAGGCGTGCAGCAGGACTAAAAATAAATAAAATAAGATGCATGAGGCAGAGAAAATATTCCAGGTTCAAAAATTACTGAAAAATTTATTCATAAATGAAATCAAGTTACCCATTTTATATTAAATAGGAAGCCAGTTTGAGAATATCCAACACATGTACACAAAAGCTACCAGTATAGGGTACTGTTTGACAGCACTACTGTAACCGCATTCACAAACCAGACTCATTTGGCCAAGCCGTTAACAGGTCGACGCTAGGAGCATGAATAAGCTAGATGCAAGTCTATAATGATCTTATTGAACCACATAGGAAACTTTGGCACTGCTCTCTTGCCTTTCTCTTATATTCACTCAGGTGTGCCAATTCACTGTGTAGCTGACATTGCATTTGAAAAGCAAATCCCAATACTATATACAGAATTTCAGACCTCAAGTTACATTTCAAGTATAGAAATTAAGGTAATGCACTGCCAGAAAACAAGCACATTTATAATGGGGTATCATCACTTCCCTCTACTTATTACCTTGCTTGCTTATTTGAAGTATAGAAATCAGAAGTGTCTTCAAAACGTCAAGCATCCTTCATAATAAAATGTATGGATTCATAGCTGGATCTTGCTTTGTTATAGATGCCAGGAATGGGAGAATTGTTGTTTGTTTACTAGGTGAATTGCTTTCAAGTCCTAGTAGGTGCTCATTCATGAAGGAAACTACTGATATTATTATTTCTTAGACAAACGCTTGGCAAAGATTTGTTATGTGAAAGGGATCCAATCCCATAAAGCGTCAGTCAAAGAATGGCTTTTTGAATCAAAATTATATGTCATGAGGATGTGAACGTTTTGGCATCTCAGGCAGAAAATCTAAAAGGAAACTCCTCCTTCCATTGATTAACATGTGGCACATCCCACTATGAAGTTCTCCTGCACTCATTTCATAAGGGTTTTTATACAGTTTCTCATTATTTTAATGGAGTTGATGGGGGAAAATATCCCGGTGGGTTGTATGCATGTGTCAGTTCTGTTTCTCATTCCAATGCCTGTATCCAAAAATCACTGCCAGAAGCAATGGCTTCTCTTTACCTCACAGGAGGGTTACCTCTTTG
The DNA here is from genome assembly GCA_030015325.1 of Cryptoblepharus egeriae. Lineage (NCBI taxonomy): Eukaryota > Metazoa > Chordata > Lepidosauria > Squamata > Scincidae > Cryptoblepharus > Cryptoblepharus egeriae. Next base: position 91,369,357 of record JAREYC010000003.1, on the reverse strand, counting down.
ACAGCATCCTGGTACCCTAAACTCTATTTTTGCCTCCAAACACAAAATAGACACATGCCATGTACATGATGAGAACTGAAAATTTGCAGCTACACAATCACAGCATTCATCTTAAATTCTCCTTGTATTATGCAATTGAGGAGGAAAACAAATCTAAAACATGGTCAATGCTTTTTTTGAAAGGCTCGATTGCTGAAAATCTTAGCACTGAAACTAAAAGGAAGTACTGTGTAAAAATTAACTGACCGTAAAAAGCATCTTTACATTTGTATTGATTTGTGGTTAACTTAGGACAGTTAACAAATCTTTACGTACACAAAATAATTCACCAAACACACACCCTTAAAAACTTTTGGAAGCAACATCTTCCTTCTGCTTTGTTTCTATACTGAGCTATACTGAGAAGGATTATTCTGCATAGGCAATTTTTCCTGGAGCCCAAGCGAAAAGTGTTTCATGAAACTGGCATTCTTCAAATCATGCAGTTTTCTTAAATTAAAATTTTTAAATAACACTCTTTCACTTAAGCCTATCCTTCTGAAAGTTGATTGTCCCAAAGCTAGTCAGTGGAATGAGGAGTTTCCTAGAACATGAACCCTCCAGATAATAGGATGGTAAGTTTGCTAGTAGTGTGGTATAAAACAAAGAATGCAAACAAATAGCCAAAATGCTTTTGGGCACATAATATAAAAGTCTGATGAAGATAGGGCAGACTTGGAGTGTTCTTTGACTATTTTCCACTTTCCACATTGGTCTCTGCAGCCCGAGCTTCAAAATTTCAACTTTTGGTAATGGTTTTGTAGGCTTACCTAAAAATATGTTGATGCAGAGTCGAGACTGCTTTAGTTATGAAATTCTGTTTACTGGCTTTTCTTTCCTTTTTAAGAGGCTTCTTTTTAAATGAAACAAGATGGCCATGCAATACTAACTATAGAACAGAATTGTTCAAATGGAAGGTATTCTCTCAGAAACAAGGCATTCCAAACAACATGGAGTAACAATTCATAAAATTAAACCATTTCTCCCTCAGAAATCTATCCGGAGCCACATTGACATAATGGCTTATGAGATAATGAAGCATCACAAAACAATTGCCAATATAAATATTTCAGTGTGTAATCAATGATATACGTGCATGCGCTATTATCAAACATGATGATTTACACACAGGTTTCATGCTGCTTCCTATATGAAAATCGGTATTTGTGAGAAGCGGCATTTAGTGGCTGAATTCTGGTTGCAACAGTTAAGTTAGCAGGGTGCAGCAGTAACAGCCTCTGTGCTAAATTAATGTGCTCTACTCCTTATTTTAGAAAGAAAAAGGAGACCCTGTTTACGTCTTTACACACAAAACGCATACACAACTGGACACATGGCTCTAATTACAGTGAGCAACATTCTCCAACACAGAGGATAGGAAAATATGCTCTTTCTTCCACACAAGGGCCACAATCCAACAAGCGTTAAATGTGATTATGCCCATTGATTTCAGTTGGATTAGGTGTGCTTAACTTTGCTGGATTGCAGCTGAGGTGCTGAAATGGCAATGAACTCAAAGTGATCAAGTTTCTAAAAGATCAAGCCAGGCCTTTATTTTTATGGAGGGGGGGGGGGGGAGAGCCCTATGAAAATAGAAATTGAGCACCATTACCCTACACAGCTGCTCTACTGGGTCTACATTGTTTAAAGACCCTGGAAATAATTTTTGGAGTAAGTGAATACCCAGACAATAATCTATTTCGTGTGTGTGTGTGTGTGTGTGTGTGTGTGTGTGTACACACACACACACACACACACACACACACACACACACACACGAGTATAACGAATCTAAAATGGTGAGTAAAGGAGAGGTCTTGCATTTAAAACTCAATACCTCTATTATGTTGAAGCTCAGCTAGAAAGATGACATGATTCAATTGATTTGATACACATTTAGTTCTTTTGATCAAATAGTAATAAGAGCCCAATGCCTGCCTACTCAAAAGTAAGTTCCAGTATAATAAATGGATTTTACTCTTGGGAAAGTGAGGATAGCATTGCAGCCCAAGCATTTTCGGCTCTTGCTACAGACACACCTGGGGAGATGCTGTTCCAAAAGGAAACAAACCCACAGACTTAGACCTGCCTAACTTGGCCAAGAGCTCTGGCTATTTAATTCAGAACACTAGCTATTCACTGAAGTGTGCATATACTCCAGCTGTGTGTACACACACGCCTACAAAGGCAACCCTGGTCTATTACTTTATATGCATTTATATGCAAGACACACAGAGTGCCCAATCCTATGCATGTCTACTCAGAAGTAAATCTCACTGTAGTCAAAGGTGCCTACACCCAGGAAAGTCTGGATAGGATTGCAGAATGAGCCCAATCCTAGGTACATTAATTCAGAAATAAGCCTGATTCTAGTCAATGAGACTTCTTCCAGGAAAGAGTGGATAGGATTGCAGAATAAGAGCCCAATCCTATGCATGTCTGCTCAGAAATAAATCCCATTAAAACCAGTGAAGCTTACTCCATGAAATTGTGGATAAGACTGCAGCCTCAGACCACCATCCCAGGCATGTCTACTCATAAGTAAATCCCACTGTCGTCAGTGGGGCTTATACCCAGGGAAGTGTGGATAGGATTGCAAGTTGAGAGACCAATCCTGGGTACGCCTACTCAGAAGTCAGTCCCATTTTAACAAATGGGACTTACTCCCAGGAAAGTGAGGAGAGGATTGCAATTCCTCAGTTCTTCTCCTGCAGAGTCACCTTGTTTCCCTGCTAAAAGCGGGAGGGTAATCAAGGGCTTGAAGTTGGGCAAGATCCTGGCCTTCAAAGGATGGCAGGGGGTGGTGAGAACACTGATGAGGGCCATGCAGGAAGAGGAAGAAGAGGAGAAAGAAGGGGATGAGGGAAAAAAGGGGGAAAAGAGGATGAGGAAAAAAAGAAGGGGGAAAAGAGGATGAGGAAGAAAAGGAAGGGAAGAGAGGATGAGGAGAAAAAGATGGAAGAAGGGAATAAGGAAGAAAAGGAAGAAGGGGAAAAAGGATGAGGAAGAAAAAGAAGGGGGAAAACAGGATGAGGAAGAAAAGGAAGGAAAAAGAGGATGAGGAGAAAAAGTAGGTGGAAGAAGGGGATGAGGAGGAAAAAGAAGGGAGAAAACAGGATGAGGAAGAAAAGGAAGAAGGGGAAAAGAGGGTGAGGAGGGAAAGGAAGAAGGGGAAAAGGATGAGGAGGAAGAAGAGGTGGAAAAAGGAGGAACAAGAGGAAGATGAGAAGGAAGATAAAGATGAAGAAGAGGAGGAAGAAGAAGAGGAGGATGAGGAGCAAGGAAAAAGAGGAGGAAGAGGAGAAGGAAGAGGAGGAGGGACTCACCTGGCCTGCGCCTCATCCAAACTCTGGTCGGTGATGGTCATGATCTGCTGCAGGATGTCCCCGATGTCCTGCTTTCGCCCCCCTTCCCCTTCTGCGCCCCCCGCTCCGTCCTGCATATGCTGGGACAACCCCGGGTGCCCGGCCATCCCCACCCCGGCGTGGGAATGCATCAACCTGGGCTGATCATCCATGGCCAAGGCTGGGCTCCCGCTGCTGCTGCTGCCGCCCCTTCACCTCCGCTTCCTCCCTCTCGGGGCTGAGAGATCCTCGACGGCGCCTCCTCTCCCGGGGAAGAGTCCCTCGGCAGCGGCGGCGGAGACCACCCCGTCGGGGGACGCGGGCTCTGCAGGGGCTTCGGCGGCACCGGGACTCTGGAACGCCTCGCCCGCGACGTCCCAGCCGGGCTCTGATGGAGGAGCCGCCGCCTCCGACGACGACACCGCCGCCTGGTCCTCCCCTTCAAACTTTCTCCCAGCCTCCCAGCCCAGGCTCCTCAGGCTGCCCGCCGGAGGCTCAGCACAGCTCCGCGTAGAGCCCTCCAGGCTCCTTCCCAGCCAGTCACTGAGGCAGCCTCCCTCCTCCTCCTCCTCCCTCCCTTTTGTCTCAGGCTCAGGACTCCCTCAAACTGACACAGAAAAGGCACCGCCAGGAAGGCAGGAGGAGGGAGGGAAGGAGGCAGCAGCAGCAGCAGAGATGGGAGGCGCCCAACACACAGCCCAGCGCTCGCCCCGCAGCCCTCATTGGACGCCGCCCTCAGACAGCCAGCCTCAGGCTCCGCCTCGCCTTCCTCAGCCCCGGCCTACACCCAGGAGGGAGCCTGTCACTCCCAGGGTCAGAGGTGGGCAGAGCAGAAGACTCCGGCCCTTAAAGAGCACGCCCCACACGCTCCACTACACCCGCCCTCACTTGGGCTTACTCCTGAGGAGACCTGCAGAGGAGGGGCTCTGAGGCTGCCTTCCCCTCCACGCTCTCCTGGGAGGAACCCCCTTGACTCTGAGGGGACTGACTCCTGAGGAGACCTGCAGAGGAGGGGCTCTGAGGCTGCCTTTCCCTCCACCCTCTCCTGGGAGGAACCCCCTTGACTCTGGTGGGACTGACTCCTGAGGAGACCTGCAGAGGAGGGGCTCTGAGGCTGCCTTTCCCTCCACCCTCTCCTGGGAGGAACCCCCTTGACTCTGAGGGGACTGACTCCTGAGGAGACCTGCAGAGGAGGGGCTCTGAGGCTGCCTTCCCCTCCACGCTCTCCTGGGAGGAACCCCCTTGACTCTGATGGGACTGACTCCTGAAGAGACCTGCAGAGGAGGGGACTCTGAGACTGCAATCTATCTACAGTATTCTACAGTATTTATATACCGCTTTTCAACTGAAAAGTTCACAAAGCGGTTTACAAGAAAATGAAAAAATTAATAGCTAATTAGTAGCTAATGGGTCCCTGTCCCAAAAGGGCTCACAATCTAAAGTGCATAAAGAACACCAGCAGAAGCCACTAGAACAAACATTGTTGGGTTGTGTAGGGCCAGTTACTCTCCCCCTGCTAAAAAAAAGAGGACACCCACTTGAAAGAGTGTCTCTTGCCCAGTAAGTAGGAGGCAATCCTATCCACACTTTACTAGGACTAAGCCCCATTGACTACAGTGGGGCTTCTCAGTAGACATACATGGGAGTGGACAATAAGGCTTCAATCCCCTCCACACTTACCTGGGAGTAAGCCCTTTTACTAGAATGGGACTTAATTTTGAGTTGTCATTCCTAGTATTGGACTCTCCAGCTGCAATCCTTTGCACAGTGATCTGGTAATTAAGTTCCATTGACTTAATTCTGAGTAATCATGCATGGTGGGATGAGGCTCTCAAGCTGCAGTCCTATCCACACTTTCCTGAGGGTGATTCCCATGGAGTACAATAGGACTAACTTTCAAGTAGATTTGTTCTTGGGCTCTCAGCCGTTCCAAGGCAAAAAGTGCCCTCCATGCTGACTACCCTATATTGAGGTAGGGGTGCCATAATTTTCTTCTACAAAACTAGGATAGGAGCTCCTGTCAAGCTTACCAATGAATGCAGTCCCCCAAAACCAGGACAGTCCCAGTTTTCTGGGACATTTGCCAACCTTATATTGGGGGCTATTCAGTAGCACTTGGTTGGTGCGGAGACATCAATTATTTCTATATGAAATGGTTTGGCATTTTCATAAAACAAATAATAACAGCAACATGGTAGATCATGGATCAGGCCAAATATCTTATTGGTTCAACTGCATTTGGGTAACAAGATGCTTCCAGGAAGTCTTTGAGCTTGGCATGAAGGCATGACTCCCATCTGTTGCTCCATGAAATCAGCTTGCATATCGTGCCATCATATGTTTAAACCGATGGTCCTTCTAGCTGTTTATCAACCAATCAGTCATAAAATATATGTATTTAACCCCCTTTAAAAGCATCTGTTACAGTCATGTGGATTCAGTGGATGTGGATTCTACTTCATGTTTCAGTCATGTGGATTCATGTTAGATTCATGTTACAGTCATGTGGATTCTACTTGGAAAAAGGTCCCATTGTGCCCAATGCATCTTACTCTGGGGAATAACTCCAGAAACTGTAGGACCGCAACCTCAATGTCCCTACAGTCCTATAATACCTTTTAGCACCACCTTGTATAATACCTTGAAGTCAGTGATGGGCCCAGACTCCCCGAAGATCCGGTTCGCCGGAAGTTCGGGAGCTGAGCCGGGGTCAGGGGGCGGGGCCGGGGTCAGGTGGCAGGGTGGGGGCGGGCCCTAACCACGCTGCACTGCACATGCACCAGGCTTGGCACATGCGCAGTGCATCCCCTAAAGCTGAGCTCCAGGAGACTTAGTGTGCATGCGCCAGGCTTGGCGCATGCGCGCTGAGTCTCCTGAAGCCGAGCTCGGCTTCAGGAGAGTCAGTGCGCATGCGTCCAGCTGGACGCACACGCACTAAATCTCCTGGGGCTCGGCCCCAAGAGACTCAATGCGCGTGCGTCCAGCTGGACGCAGGCGCACTAAGCTTCCTGGTGCCAAGCCCCAGGAGATGCGGCGGCCGGTAGCGAACCAGTCCCTGCGGCTCTTGCAGCCGCAGCTCTGACTGGCTCGCCACCGTCCACCGAGGGGGAAGATCCGGTTCGGGCGAGTAGGCCCAAACCGGCATCTGCCCACTTCTGCTTGAAGTATTTCAATTCTTGTGTTCAATAGTGTTCAATTCTTGAATTGTGTTCAGTTCTTGAACACAGAATTAGAAGTTGTGTATGGATTCCCTTTTGTCTGTCCTAAATCAGAGGTTCCCAACCTTTGGGTATGTTTACTACCAGGACCTTAAGGGGTAGTTGGAAAAAGAATTGAATAACAGTGGGAAAAAGCAGATTTATATTATAATACCTCATGATGCAAATATGAGGTGTACAATTTATAGAAATGGGTTGCCAGGAAGTATGCAAGGAAAAAATATGACCCCAAGCTCTAACTCAGGGAGAGAAAAATGTCTTTTTTCCCAGCTTGTTGATAACCATGCATAATTTTATAAGCCTCTATCATGTAATTTTATAAGCCTCTATCAGTCATCTTTTTATGATTCTGGTTATCCCTTGTTAATCACTAAGAACCATTCCTGAACCCTCCCCCACAGATTTTTTTTTAAAGTGTAGATATTTTGGAGATTGGAAGAAACAACTAATAGGTTTATTGTAGCTCCCTTGCTCCTAATGGAATACAGTCATGTCTCTAAATCCTCTGGGGTTTGATTCTGCAACTCACTGCTAACAGACAAGTGTTAAATAGAAGAAGCTTTAAAAAATTGGAAAGTTGGTCCCTTTAAAATTGTTTAAAAACAGCTTTTATTACTGTTGTAAAGCATACAGCAATTAGAAACGCAAAGGACCCTCTGCCTTTGCCTGGCTTAGCTGAAGAATCGAATGATTGCTTATATGCTAGTAAGCGATGCTGTTTTATAAACTGTTTTTAAAGGGATGCATTTTCCCCTTCTCCAGCAATTGGCACCTTTCTTCTCCTTTGTAGCAGCCAATTTTGTTGAGTCAAATCAATGTATAATAAAGTTGAACCTGTATGAAAAAAATCCAATCAAGCTTTCCATGGGAGTGATATACCACTCTCCTGATCATTTTGATTTCCCTTTTCTGCACTCTTTCCAACTTCACTGAACTCTGGGCGTTATGATACTGTCCTTTTTATTTTCAGCCTCTTTACTAATAGTCCTCAGCACATCCAGTGAATAAGGACCTGTCACCTTTTATTTTTTTTAAAAAAACTATTTTTTGGTATCAGCAGGGAGTCCCAGAATCAAACCCCTGCAGATATTGAGGCATAACCTTCTTTCATTAGGAGCAGTGGAGGAGCAAGAAACCTGGAAGTGGGTCTTTAAATCTATTTTTCCACTGTTTTTTATCCACTAATTTTTTAATCCACAGGAAGTTAAAGAACTGAACCCTAATGGATAACAAGGGATATCTATGCTCTTTGGCCCATTGTATGAAATGTGTTTGGTACCTGGTACAGAGCTTACATGCTCTCCTTCAGTCCATAGTCGATAGCAGGCAACTACTAGAGGGTGTAACTTTATATGTATTGAATAGCCAACCCTGTAACACTTCTCTTATTGTTTTCAAGCAATCTACTTTGGTTAGCGTCTTACCTGTTTTATAACATCCCTTTCCATGGCATAACTGGTCAGATCTGAAGCCTAGAAGGCTATTGGTAATGCCATTCTTTGCAACTGGCAGGTGGCCCAGACTGATTCAGTGCCCTCGTCTTCAACTTCCTAACTGTAACATTGATGAATATAGTACACTAAACATAATGTCCAGAAAGAATCGCTATTCTATCAACACTTGGCTGAGGCAAACTGCACATTCCTACTCAAAAATAATGGGGCTGGGTTGGCAGCTCTCCTGGAAAACAGCACTCCCTATGAGGATGGACTCCCAGCTCCAGGAGGAGACCTGACCTGGTCATCCTGACCCAGGGCAAATGAAGCAATGCAAGCATATCCTTAATTCATAGCACTCCAACTATTTAACTATTAAATGCCATTATATGTGATTATACTTCTCATTACAATACATTACTCAGAATTTCTTCCCTTCTATGATCCCCTAAGGTGCTATAAAGTAAAAGCAGTAATATTTCCATTGTTATTTTTTTTTTTACATTTTCTGATCTGGATATTCTGGTGTGGTTGGTACAAGCTCAACTTTGGCACCAAGAGATTATGGAGTACTTTACCACACTGTTCCTCTTATGGCTTCCCATGTGCCCTGCAGAGCTCCTTTGTATAGCCAGCTGGGGTTCTGAATGGAGACTCATTAACAGCTGGCAGCCTATGCCATGCTCAGGACATTGTTTGGAGTGACTTAACTTTTCTTGATTCCAAGACCAGAGAACACATTTCTGGTTTCAGAAACTGGAGATTCAGATCAGAGCATGAGACTGTCTCAGTACGTGATTGTATGGATGCAGCCTTATGGATGCAGCCTACTATAGAATCCCACCACCACGGTTCATGATAAGTCAAATAAGAAGCAGTGGTGGACAACAGCAGGTTCGCACCTACTCTATAGAACCGGTTGTTAACAAGAGATAGGACATATAAAGTTTAAAAATAGCCATTTAAAAGTGGCTGCCAGATGGGCAGAGAACCGGTTCTTAATTTCTTTGAAGCCCATCACTGATAAGAAGGAATGCTGCTATGGAAGCACTCTCATTATATTCAGTATAAATTATAAATATATCTTTTTCTCTTGAAGTTGTATCAGTGAAATCAGTTCTAGGAGTCTGCAGCATGGCAATTTAAAATGAAAAGATGCCAATCAATTGTGATTGGCAACCACCTAGTTGTATCATATCAACACATTTCTCCCACCCCCAAACCCTGAAGCAGGATGACGCCTATTTTATCCTCTGCAGTGAAAGGGTGAAGGCAGACTTGTGGTGCATTTGCTGAGACTCAGGTGCATGGGATCAAGACCATTCTGGAAGCCTTGCACTCCCCTGGACTGACCTTCCACATCAGCAAAAGCATGTTTGCTTATTTGCAAGCAAATGCAGATGTCCAATTCAGTATCACTTTCAATAGGTTTCAATGCAAGGGGAAGCTTGGAGAAGGAAACTTCCTTCTGGGGTGATTTGTGGGGGCTGCATTCATTGGCTTAGTACAATTCTGGTGTCCTTAGATTCCTCTCAGCCTGGTCTTTCTGGCAGACTATGGCACACTCACCTACTCATTAGTAAACCATCTATTCAGATTATTTTCACTTTCCATTGTGTCAATGCATTATTTTGGCCATAATTTTTTATATGAAGTAGATATTTCAAAACTGAGTTTTACATTTGATTCTGTGTCAAATTCAGCATCTGATGGTATATAACATGATGGGTTTCTCCACACTGTCACAAAGTTACAATTTTGGCATGTCACAGTACTCCAGTGCATGTCACACACACTCCAGGCACATCACCTTGTGTGGGCTGCACCCCTTGTGCCCCCAGTATGTCCCTTGTTGTTTTGTTTTTGCAGTTTCTTGTGTTCCTTTTTTAATTAGGTAAAGGAAGAATATATAAACAAGTGAAAACATGCACTTATAATAACAATTTTATCAAGGTGGGAAGCTTGCCTGAATTGTGAGTGTGTGGTGGGGGAAGGCTTAAGACCAACACCTAGGCCATACATGCATGTCATGCAAAACCAAATTCATAGTATGGATATAGAACTCGGCTTGACTGCTCTATAAATATGACTTTTGTCTTCACTTTAGGCTAGCAGCCATTCTGGAACACCCACAAGTTTCCCACACTTACTCCTGTCTTACAACCTGATCACAAGATTTAAGGCCAGCGTAGATATTATAGTACATTGACTCTATTGATGTGCTTGGGCTTTTTCTTCTTTTATTTTGTAAATTGTTGCAAATGGGAGCTTATCAGGACTATGTTATAAGGACATGTCAGCCCTCCCCAGCTCCTTTTTAAGAAGCATTTGGTTTTAAAGAGACACAAGCAGTCCAGTCCAATCCATTGAAGGTATGGAAGGACTGCATAGTTTATGAAGAACTGAAATTAGGGAGGCTAGACATCTCTTTGGAACAGGAGTCTCCAAACCCCAGCCCAGTGGCCAGATGTGGCCCTCAGCAAGCCTCAATGTGGCCCCTGGCAAAACCCCTCTACATGGCCGTTGGGCAAGCCTTGTAATCCACTCCAATACATTTATTATATGCAAATTTATGTAAATGTATTCAAATTTGAAATGTTAATTAATTTTCTGGCCCTGAAACAGTTTCAGAGACATGATGTGGCCCTCCTGTCCAAATGTTTGGAGAACCCTGTTTTGGAATAACGTATCATTTGATCCAGTGGTGGGCTCCAGCAGGTTCACACCTACTCTATAAAACCGAATGTTAATGAGAGATAGGACATACAAAGTTTAAAAATAGCCATTTAAAAGTGGCTGCCAGATGGGCATAGAACCGGTTGTTAATTTCTTTAAATCCCATCACTGATTTGATCCCTTAGTATTTAGACCCACCCAGCCCAATGAGGTTATTTGGATGTGTGCCAGCTAAATTACTGGCACAAGTTCAATAAGCTCCGCTTTCAGGCCCATGGTTAGTATTAGGATATGTTGGAAGCCTGTCCTGCTATTCTCACCCACTCCTGAGCCTGAACTGCCCCTTCCCCAACCCTGAAACACCTTCTCTCTCCACTCTTTCAGCTTCCTACCACTATCCCCTGCACTGCTTTCCACCATACTTATTGGTGCTGGTGGCTATTCCTCAAGATTCAGTCCTGATAGCATGGTGCAGTCTTTCCTGCCAGTGCTGCTTACTTGCAGTGTCAAAAAATGCTTTTTAACACTTTTACAACACCCACCACTGTGTAGTGTTTGGAATGGGATGTACTATTATGACTACCGTGATGTTGGTGGATAACATGCCAGGAAAGTGGATAAATAGGTCACTATGAACATTTTGTATGAGGACAAAACACAACATCTAGTTGAAATGTTGGAGGAACCATGATCAGATCTCCTTTTCTCGTAAAATATTTTTAAGAGCGGAACAGGACCAGGAGAGGGTGGGCTTACTATATGGGTAAAGGTAAAGGATTCCCCTAAGGCTGACCTGCTAGTCACAACTGACTCTAGGAAGTAATGATCATCCTCATTTCTTAAGACATAGAGCCAGCATTGTCCAAAGATGCCTCCATGGACATGTGGCCCACATGTGCACATAAAGCTGTTACTTTCCCACCGAGGAGATACCTATTTATTTTCTTGCACTTGCATGCTTTTAGACTGCTCAGTTGCAGGAGCTGGGCTAAGGACGGGAGCTCACCTCATGCAATACTCAACTCTGAAACTGCTGCCTTGCCGATCTTCAGACTGGCAGGTACAGCACCTTAAACCACTAAGCCACTGCAGCCCCTTTATATATAGGCTATTTATAGACTAGCAAAATTTACATACTGTTGCAGGTAGCACCCCCCCATGCCAACCCCCAGGTTGCACCCCTTTTCACCCCTTTCTAGTTGGAATTTCCCAAAATTGGTTCTTAGTGGGTGCTAAGACCCTCCCCAAATTTCATGCTTCTAGGTCCAAGGATTTTGGCTGTGCATTGATCAGTCAGTCAGTGACTTTCAGTTTTATATTTATGGAGAATTTCTATCCCATTTGGGGAGAAAAGGTGTACAGTGTATGTTCATATTCATGATCAGTGGGGAGGGTTGCAAGATCCCTGAAGACACTCTTGAGATTTGAGCAGTAAACCCTTTGCAAGTTCTTTGGAGGAAGGTTTGATTAGAAAAACAAAATAATATTTTTTTAAAAAAATTCAAAATACTGTATAAATAGTTGCCAGCATTTGTGATTAAACTGAGAAGGAAAGCAGCTGCCAAGAGCCAGCTACCTTTCAAAATGTAGGAGAGAAGGAGTAATCCATAACAGTGGTAGTAGATCACCTTTCAGACAGGTAGTGTTACAAGGCCAGTGTGTTGTTGAATGCTACTAGACATATGTGGGAAGGCAAGAAGTGATCAGGAGAGGAAGCACTAGAATATTTGCTTTGTACTAAAGAGAGTGATAAAGTATTCATATATTCATCTTTCTCTGCCCAAAGAAGGAGGTGTAGGCAGGTTTTTTGTCACAAGGAGCGAGAGCTACTGCCTCCTGCTTCTTGCAGAAAGAATCAGTCATCACTCCCTTCTATCTACTCATGAATTTAAATGTCTTAATTGCCCAGCATTTAGACCAAATTTAAAATAAAATATTAGCCATCAGAAACCCTGAAGGTAGGTGAAGTTGTGCCAGAGTGATACAAAGGAATTCCCAGCACCTATCTTTAAATGGAGAAAGAATAACGCAAAATAATAAAGAACTGAAAATACAACAACAATTAAAATTAAGATCTCAATAAGTGATGTGACTGTTCGTGTGATGCAGGAAGCACTTTCAGTTACTCTGTTTACCCACAGGAAGGCTATTTACCCTCAGTAAGCCAAACTGAATCTTTACAAAGCACCATGAAGCCACTGAGTTCCATATGAAAGCCCAAGCTGGTTGGGATCAGGGTGACTATGGGTGCAATCCTGACTTAGGCCAGAGAAAGGTCCAGCTAAGCTGATTTAAATAGGCTGTATCCTGAGCTGATACTTAGGTCAAATCCAGCAGGCTAGGAGGCCTCTAGACTGGCCTAACTGTCTTGCTGAGGACCAAATAAGTGGCACCTGGGGAGGGCTTGCTCCTGAGGAGACCTGCCTCAAATCACACTGAACAAGGAGCCTGCCATATAAAGAAGCCCAGGAGGCTCTGGCAACCTGTCACAGCTGCAGCATGAGATTGCAGGACAGCAGTACCTGTAGTGTATGGTGAGTGCAAGGGGATAGGCTGCTGGAGTGGGCTGTTATAGTTATGCCGTATCCTAAGGTGGGTTGTAGTTGTGCCGTATCCTGAGGCAGAGAGATAGGAGTTTTGCTTAGGCTGCCCCATACTCTGAATTTTTTCCTTCCATTTTTACTTTTGCATATCTTGGCCCCCAATGGGTCTACTCAGATTTACACCTGCTCCTGAGGTGGCCTAAGTCGGAGGGGCTGGGAGGAGGTGATAGAAACAGAGACTGGATACAGCCTAACTGCATGGTTCTAGGCCATCCCCACATGCCCCCCCCCCAAATTCCCCTGCTGAGTTGCCTAAGCTAGCACTGCTAGGCTGCCACATGTCCATCTGTCTTGTACCTGCGTAGGTGGACTTATGCCGATCCAGGCATTTTCTGGTGCAACTCTATCTGGTACTAGGCTGGCCCAGTGCCAGATAGGCTGGCCTAAACGCACTTTAGGATTTAGCCTATATATCATAACCAAAAAAGAGGACAAGTCCCCAAAATGTAGGACACCCAAGAAAAATGTAGGACATGACAAAATAAAAGCTAAAAACACTCAGATAGATTGCTTTCATGTGATTAACTACCACTAAATTATTAAACTTAAAACCATTACATATAATTTATTACATAAAGTTTATTAATTACAAAAGGCTACATGTTGCCTGTTCACAAGGACAATGAAGATTTTTTTCTCCAGAACAGGAGGCAGAAAAAAGGACATGTCCTAGAGAAAGAGGACATATGGTCACCCTGATTGATGTGTAGAAGAAAGAAGCCCTGACCACAAAGGTGACGTCGTTGCCGATGCAGCAAGCACAGGCAACCAACAGCAAATAAATGGCTTTTAGAAAGTTGAATGTTATAGGATTGGGGGAAATAGTCATATGTATATATATATTTTAAGCCTTCTGTCTTTGTCCCCAGTAAAGATTCACAATGAACCAAGAGAATTCTTTTAGACTGACAACTCATCCAATGCAATTGACTGATGGATGGGTACAGGATTTGACTCAATTGAGTTCTTTACTTCACACAAGGCATATAAAGAATTTAATATATGGCATTTAATGTAAGGAATTCATTGCCATAAGGTGTGGTGATGGGAGATGACTTTTTAAAAAAGATTAGACCAATTCCAGGAAGAGAAGTGTATCAACATCTGTTAACTACATCTGATCACAAATGCTGCAGTCACCAAATGAGGATTAGTCTATCCATTGCCTTCATGCCCTGCAGTTTAGTTGCCTGGAGAGATCTACTTGGCCTTATGCTAGATTATATTGAATTTTACTTATGACCCAGCAAATTGGTGCTTGTATTAAGGCTTTTTCTTCACAATTACATCAACTGGTTTAGATGTGGTAGATGTCCTCAGCCACATCAAATCAGTTAAGGGGCAAGGATCCTTTTCCTGGCTATGTAATTTCTTGATGAAAAGTCATGCACTCTGGAAAATCCCAATGATTCGGGACCTTGGCAGTGTTTGTGGTACAGAGCCAGGAAGGTAGCCTACATCCTAATTTGCCAGGGCCATGTTGATGGACTCCTATATCTGACCTGCTATTTCAAGGGTTCAGCTGTCTTCTCAGGTTCTTCTGGAGATCAAGCAAAATTTTAGGTTAATATGGGGATTTTGGTGGGTTGGCGAGAATTCTTATTCTTTGATTTCACGTTCTAAATTGGGGAACAGGAAGGCTCTACCCAGACTAATAACTTGGCATTATCTCCTCAATCAGAAGGACTGATTTTCAGCAGATTCATTCCCTTATCTTCTTTTTGCTCCCAACTTTATTGCCTACTCAGGTATTCTGGAAATCTGGGTATCCAGAATATTAGGAATGAGTCCTTCAGGCATCTCTTAGTCCCATGATCTTTTAAAGTACATATTTCCTTCTGAAGAAACAGCCTGCTCTCAATTCATTAGATTGTAAATGAGGTTAAAGTACTCATGATGCAGAAGTGCTCCTCTAAATTACAATATTGCATGTGGCAGACTGAGAGCACAATCCAAACTTGCAGTGGAACAGCAGGTTGGATTAGACTACTGCCGTGGTACTGGGGGCTAGGAGAGGTTTCTTCCTTTCTCTGGGCTGCAGCACCAATAGGTCTGCTTGGACTTAGGCCACTTCTGGGTAAACGTGAGCAGCCAGAGTCTCCTCTGTGCCACCTAGGGATTCAGTATATCTGTGATTCAGTATATATATATGATTCAGTATATGTCTTTTGAATGAATGAATGAATGTCTTTTAGCTTGTTTTTAATTGTTCTTAATCTTTATTATTCTAATTGTATTTTAATTATGTTTTAAATTTGTATTTATTAGCAATTTTAATGGTGTTTTATTCTTTAATGTTAGCCGCCTTGGGCTCCCTCTTATGGGGGAGGAAAGGCGGGGTACAAATTGAATAAATAAATAATAAATAAATAAATATCTGATCCTATCCACCCCCAGGAACAGGGTGACCATATAGAATCGAGGACAGACGATCTTTACCTTAAAGCATTGCATAAAAGAGGGAATTGAGGCAGGTTTAGCTCATCATAGAAGGGTTTAAAAAGAAGCCCCTCTTCTATGCTATGGTTAAAGATAGAGGCACTCTGTCCTCCATTCTGTACGGTCACCCTGCCCAGGAAAACCCTCTGTTCACTTTCCCCTACCCCAGAACACCTTCTTCTATCTCTTTTCTGCCCTCTCCATTTCCCTCCCCTCCAAATCACTGTCAAGACCATGCTCACTCAATCATTCCCTGATGAACTCACTAGTTACCTGGAGTCTGCATTGGTGTGGGGAGGATGGCACATATCTGTGCGCCAGCCTATTTTCCTAAGAAGTGGAACAAAAGTGCTTTATGGCACTTTTGCAACACTCCTTGGCTCTTATACGAGCCTGGGCATGCTTTTGATTGCATTCTCAAGCAGGATTGCTCCATTGTCCCACCTGACAAGGACAAGGTGACAGTGGAGGTGGTGGGGCAATTATGTGCTGGTATGCATGGACAAAAAGGCAGGGCTAAACCTAGGAGAACTGCTTCACCTTGCACTGCATTTGCTAACTGATGATGACTTTCATTCACAAGAGCAGGTTTCTCTTGTGAATCTAAGGGTGCAATCCTAACCTAAGCCGGCACAACTCATCGGTCTTCCCATTCCCTTTGTGATGTAGGGAGGCAAGCATATGTCGGTGCACTGGCCTAATCCTCCCCCAGGAATGGCACAAGTGTCTTATGGCACTTTTGTGACACCCCAGGACAGCACAGGACACTGTGCTGGTAGGTTGGCCTATCTGCAGTTTAGGATTGCAGTCTCATTTATATGGCTGTCTAAAAGTCCCCTTCTTGTGGGGTAATGATCAGCTCATTGCGAACAATCTGTGATGACATGAAGGCAAATGCAGACTTTGCAAAAATCTGCCTGCTTAAGCCATACTTATGGTTTCCTATTTTTTGTGCCAGTAAGAAACGAATAGGAAGCAGAATCTGATTTTTAATATATATTTCCAGTTGGTAATTCCTGAGCTGTGTCATGTGCAAAGTGAAATCACCTGGATGGTGTATCTTTAAAAGCCAGGGAAGTGCACAGTGCAGCAGCAGCAGCCCTTGCAGTCAATAGCAATTTCCACACGTGGATCGATACCCTCTGATGGCTGCGAAGCTGGCTGCAAATACATTCTGGGAGGAGGGCCTGGGCAGGAAGGGGGAATTGGTTTAATGATTGCAGGATTCAAAGGGCTTCATTCTTGCTGGCTTGCTTTTATGAAGAAGAAGAAGCAGCCAATCTTTATAATTGGAATTTTCAAGTGTCATCTGACATCACGACTCCAGTTTCCCTGTAGGAGCGGGTCATAGGAGCAATTCGGAAAAACAACGAATGGCACTGTCATGAGCAACCATAACCCTTTATAATGAGGGACCAGCTTGAGAATGAAAGTCTTGACCTGAATATCAGAACGGCTGTTATTGTGACTGGTATGAGAGTAGCACATGGGGGCTGAGCCAAGCTCTCTGAGCGATGGCTAGGGATACAGCTGTTCCTGCTCCAAAGGAGGAGCTGTCCCAGTCACCTTTTGTTGCCTTGTACGTCTGTCCGGACAACCGATTTTTGCTAGAAGCATTGTGCAGCCACTGACTTGTCACAGTTGTGCACTCCCTACGGGCCACGAAGAAGGCAGGCTAGACACCTGTAAGCAGGCTGGAGATGGGGTCATTCCCCTGCTCAGGCAACGTCCCTGCTCAGCTGAAATATTTCAGCTTCATGTTGCTGTTTTGCTTGCTTTTAAGGAGTGGTTGGCCTAGTTTTCAGTTTTATCACGCTCAGCAGTATCACTCTTCCTTTCTTTAAGTTTTATGCTTACCATCCAGCCTGAATACAAGTTCTGAGAAAGCCAAAAGCTCATGCATTGATTTCTGACATTTTTGGTGGTCCTAATAAATATATCACTCTGTTGCAACTTTGGGATTTTTTCTCCAAAAGACTGAAAATGATTACCTGCAATTTTTTCTCTCACACCCTTGGCCTCCTCCTCTTCCTCCCTGGCAACCACTATGGCTTTGGATCAGGGCCATCATACTCACAGTATGAAGAAGCCAATTAGGTACAGCTGCAAATATCACAGAGGGAATTGCTCACTATATGCAATCAGCTTTAGTGGCAGCCCCATGGCAAACCTACTGGGTGGGAGAACCATTCATATTTCTGTACCACAGTTGGTTGAAATATAGCTAGCTCTATAGCTGGTGCAAGACCAAGAAGGGAAAGGAAGCATCTGGTGGATAGGATCTGGTGAACATCATGGTCTTTGGATCCACTCCCTCCTGCAACCTCCTGAAGCCTCCTCCTCTTCATCCCAGTTTTCCTGCCAGTGCCTTACCTACTTCAGTGGCTGTTATGGGGTCTGGCAATGGTGCTGCTAACTGTTGTGGCAGAATTCTCCAAATGGCAGCTGGTAGAGTGCTCCATATGCTAGAGTGCACTGTTCACTGTTCCATCATTGCACCATTGCAAATTGATCCAGCCAGAAACCCGATTTTGCATAGGCTTGGTCTGTTAGTGACTGACTGATGCTACTATATTTCATCAGCATTCCTTCACACCCTTTCAGTGTGAAAAAGTCAGTCTAGTTCTATATATTCCTTGCCATGGATGGAACAGGTTGAAGACAGATCATGCAAAGGGAAAAAAGGAAATCTAATAAACGTTCATGAAAAATGGTGATGATTTCCATTGACTTGAGTAGGAAGGTATCATAACATCCCAAAGACACAGCTAGGAAAATTAATTAATTAATTAATATCCTGCCTTTCCCTCTAGAGACGCAAGGCGGCTCACAATGAAATAGACAAAAAAAAATCAATATTAAAAACCATAAAAAAATCTATCACTTTAAAACATTATAAAAAACTAATAAAATATTACAGGAGTAAAATATTATGATAAAATTATCACAATAAAGTAATAAAAAGCTGTGTCATCTTACAATAAATCTAAGCCTCTAAAAGCCAGAATATGAAAGATGTTAAAAAAGGCTATGCACTTAGAAAGTTTCTCAAAAACTTTTAGAAATGGACCAAAGTAGTAAGCAGTAACTAGTAATTGTTAGAAGTAATGACGTAAGAAGTAGAAGCAAGTAAAGAAGTAACTAGTAACAAAAGGAGTGATACTGCTGATTCTATTCCTATTCTTGTATCCTTTCACAAACAACATCAGTAACCTGCAGCCAAATCCAGCTTCCTAACATTTGTTTTCAAACACCTGTTTGAAAGGGTGTCCTTTTCATCCTATACATGTATTCATTGAAATAAAAACTTAGGTGTTTTCCTCAAAAAATGATGTCCAAAAGGACCTTCTAGTCTTAAGTATACTTACGTACATGAAAGCTGAATTGGTTTTTTGCCTCCAGTCTCTCTGCAAGGCCCATTTTTTCTAAGCAGAATTTAAAGGGAGCAAGTTATTTTATTCAGTTATGCTGGTTTCTAGCAATTTACTCCAGCAGCTCTCATAAGAATGGACATTCCCATGGAAAATGCCATTTAGTGGTTGAGGAAGTGGGAAGACTATTTTCCATTTTTATTCTTTTTTGGGGTGAAAAAGTGAATGGAACAGTGTGATCAGACTTGCAGTGTTGTGGTTTCAGAAGGAGACCAGCAGCAACACATGACATTCTAGGAAAGAAATTAAAATCTAAACCTACATTACTGCATTACTGACAGTGGAAGATGGAACATTGTCAGCTACCTGGGATTAAAATCTGGAGTTTTAGTCTTGAGCAAAAAGCCACCTTTTGATAAGGATTTCATTTTTCTCACTATATCTACGAAAAGGTGGCTTTCTAGAATCCATGAGTTCCTTAACCTACATTCAGCAGTTATGAATAACCCACCTTTTTCAAGTAAGGCTGATACCAGTGGCTTACAGATATAACTCTTCTCAATGTATTTGCATGGTTCAGTGGCATAGAGATCCTGGATTTCTGTTCTGTTGAACCAAGTTAGAGCTCCCATTGTTGGGACAATCATCATAGTTCAGGTGCATGAGGTCCTTCCACAGGAGCCTCTTTCTCTAATCCTTCTGCTGGTACTGACATAGGTTCTGTCATGCAGCAATCCAGTCCAATGGTGCAGCTAAAGGAAGTGCCTACCCAGGGTCAAATAAGATTTTGTAGCAATCCACCCAAATGACAAAATCAAAATTCCAGCACAGTCCTGGAACAGGCAGGCTGGTGTGATGGTGCTGCCTCCAGTGCAACTTATGGACTGCTACACCAGCCCAAGGCAAGAGGAAACTTTCCTACTTACTCCATGTAACACCACAGCAGTCCCAATGGGCTATAAGGATCTGTGTCACTAAAATCAGTAGCACAAATCTGAGCCACCTGGGATTGCAATGATCTGCACAGGAATGGGGTAGAATTTATGAATTACAAGAAGCCTACATGCTGCTTACTCACAAGAAAAAAGGAGGACAATGATTTTTTTCCCCAGGAGACAAGGCTAGAATCCAGGACATGTCCTGGAAAAAGAGATATGCAATACAATCCTAAGTATGTCTCAAAAGTAAGTCCCATTGAGTTCAATAGTACTTACTCCTAGGAAAGTGTGGTTAGGACTGCACCCATGGTCACCCTGATCTGAGTGGCACAAATGTGCATTATGGCCTTTTTACAACACACTTGGACTGGTGCAATGGACTTGCATCGGTGATGGGCCCACCGAGCCCCAAGATCCGGTTTGCCGGAAGTTGGGGGACGGGCCCGGGGACAGGGGGCGGGGCGAGGGCAGGCGAGGGGCGGGCCTGCAGTGCGTCTCCCCTCCGAGGCACAGTGCGCCTACGTCAGGCTGGATGCAGGCGCACTGAGTCTCCAAGGATTTAAAGGGATTTGAAGCGCGGCTTCGGGTGACACGTGCGTTAGCGTCCAGTTGGATGCTAGCACACTGTGTCTCTTGAAGTCCCACTTCAGGAGATGTAGCGGCCGCTGGCGAACTGGTCCCCGCGGCTCTTGCCAGCCGCGGCTCTGGCCAGTTCACCAGCGGTCGCTACGTGGGAAGATCCAGTTCGGGTGAGTAGGCCCGAACTGGCATCTGCCCACCACTGACTTGCAGTGACCCAAGGATTGGTAATTTTGGTAAAATGGACTGTTGCAATGGCAATTTTAAAAAGATTAAAACAAAAAGGGAAAGAAAATAAAGCCTCTAATGTTAAAGTATGAAAAACTTAATTAGAAAGAGTCTTTGTTGCTGCCTGGTAGGGTGAAGGGAATGCTGTTGCCCATTCACATCTGTGCTAAAATCCTGGATTTATTCTCAATTGTGTTTTATAGGCAGCCCTAACATATGGCCCAAGGGAGAAAAAAAAGCAGAAACTCCTGCATTTGCTTCCATGTCCCCAGGGAAGGCTAAAGAAAGGGGGTGGATAGCCTTTTTCAAAAGCTGGGAAGTGTCCGCAAGTTTGCTTATGACAAACCAATGCTAAAACCAATAAGGACCTTCTTCCCCATCGGAGGTATGCTTTGACTCTCCAGAGCACAGAAAAAGAAAGAAGCAATTGCATCATTTGTGATCATGAGCATTAACTGGATTCTAAAATAAAATCATTTGAAAGAGAAATATTATTAATCTTTATTAAGAATACCGGAAGACTTTTTCAAACAAAAAAGTTTGCAAGCGACTTGCTCAGCAGAACAAATTAAAAAATTGTGATGCATTAAAAGAGGACTACAGAAGGTAATGAAGTTTATGAGCGTGCTGAAGGTTAACATACCTCACTCCCAAAACTTCTTTTAATTTTTATTTAGCCTTTGAGGCTCCAGCTACACAGTATTGTTATAAACTGCCTCGAGGCCACTTTATGGCAAGATATAAGAGTAGAAGTGCTATAATAAATAAATACTAACATGTTGCAATCCACAGTGAGTAAGAAACGTTACAGTGGGAAAGCAGGATTCCCTCTAAGTACTGCTTTGAATGGAAATTTGAAATGGAACTATTCACCAGAGATGATGCTTAACCTTCTCCTTATCCACATCTTGACTGGTATAATTAACACATTAATGACCAAGTCCTATTTTTTTCCACTCCCACCTGGTTTAGCTGTACCAAAAAGAAGTGTGGATGCTATATCCAGCAGCAGGGGCAGAGTGGGAGGCTTCAGAAGAGAACAGGCATTTAAATCCCCTTTCTTTCTGTAAGTCTCCTGCCCCACAATGGGTCTCCTCAACCTGCCCCAGCAATTTCACTGGTGCACGTTCAAAGATTGAAAGCGGACAGGGACACTGCTGCTGGAGCAGCAGTTGTGGTGTCTGCTATTCTGGATTGCTGTTGCCAGTTCTCCTGATTATGCGCTTGGTCTGGGTGTAGATGGGTGGTTGATACAATACATTTGTATCAGGCCATCACTGTTTTGGTTGATGCTTCAGTTGTTTGCCACTGACTTCCAAATGCAGGCCCTTCTGTGCTCTTGGGTTGACATGCAGAACATGGCGGTACCACTTGTGGTGACTTTCTCTCATCTTGTCAATCATTTAGACAATGCCAAATCACTACCAAATATAATTTTTGTGGATGTGGTCAAAGCAGGGCGTCCATACGCCTGGAAATGCCCGGACTAAGTAGGAATTTCGCCATTGGTCTAGACTGTCCGGACCAATGGCACCTTGGTCCGGCATTCCGGGGGCACTGTGGGGCACTGGGGGCTGTTTATGCTCAGCAGCGGTTAGCCACGTCTATTTTAAAAAATTTTAAAAAATTAACTGCGCATGCGCACACAACTAATCAGTGGCCGGGAGACTTCCTAGAGTGTCTCTGCATAGGCGGAGATGTCAATTGAACTCTTCCAGCACGCGCCAAGTGAAAGTGAGGAAGAGTTCAATTGAGGACTCTGCCTATGCAGAGACTCTCTAAGAGCTCTCCCAGCCACTGATTAGCTGCGCGCACATGCGCAGTTAATTTTTTTGAATATCTCAGCAGCAGTTAGCTGTGTCTAACCGCTGCTAAGCATAAACAGCCCCCAGTGCCTCCCAGTGCCTCCCAGTACATGCAGTCACCCTCCTACACCCCCCAAAAGGACTCCCCAGACCCCATTTTTTTCAAAAAATGTAGGACAAAATGAAGGATCAAAGCGAATTACATCACTGATCCACCACAACATCTTTCAAAAGCATGTAAATGCAAGTAGATAAATAGGTACCAATTCTGTGGGATAATGACAGCATTTTGTGTGCCTTTGGCATTTACTCATGCTGGCCAAATGACATCTTTGGATGACACTGGCTCTTCTGCCTTTTAATGGTGAGCACCACCTCAGAATCGGTCACAACTCTCAGGACAACCTGCAGGGAAACACTTTTTACCTATACCTTAGTTCCATTCCCACCTCCGAAATGCATTCACTCCCTAACAACTTGTACTAATTAGGTAGGTGTGTGGCTGCCCTATGAGAATTCACAACTGACAAGTGCTCTCATCTCCATGGCTTTGAGTAGTAACGGGTGCACAGCTAAAGCAGGTGTTTGTCTTGGAGAGAAGGGATTTATGCTCTCATTCCTTTTAGTGCTGATCAAACATGGCCATGGCTGACCAAACCCCTCACTGTGTGGATTTGCCAGGCCACAAAGTTTTGTTGCACTTGTCAGGCCCAGCCCAAGCCAAAACATCCATAACTGCCGGTGTTGATACCGTCATTCAGTTCCCCACAAAATAGCCACAAGACAGCAAGAGTTCCAGCAAAAAGGGGATTCACTGCATTCTGCAAAGTAAATGAATAAATGATCTTCGGTCAAGGCATTTATTTTGCCTGTTTCTCATTCTCAGCTCACTGAGGAGAAAACCACTAAGGCCCAAATTCCATGTGATGTTAAGTTGTGTATATTTTTTCCTCCCTTTTCAGCTACTAAAAATAATCTCCCTATTGTTCTTCCTCTCAGAGGGGGGAAAATTGCTGGATCAGACAAAAATAAGAAATTCCCTCTCATGTGCCTTTTGTTAACCCCATATTAAAAGACCTCCCCAAACTATCACCAAGGAATAACAAAAACCATGCTGAAAATGCCACATGGCCGAGCATTTGTGGTTTGAGAGGGGCAAGCTCATCTACCACCTGGGCAGTGCTCCTCTCATGTGCACAGCCCAGGCAGTGTCTGTTGCATATGTGCCATTAGGCATGTTGTGGTGGCAGAGAAGGGAGAAGTACCAGAAGGGAGGCTCTTGCCACTTGGCCGTAGACAGTAGCCTCCCCAATGAGTGGCAGGGAAGCCTTTCTGGATAGGGGGAGGGTAAAGAGAAGGCAGGAAGGGGGTGAAACAGGGTAGGGGAAGGAAGGAGAATGACCAGCCCTGGGAGGCAGGGATGGCAGCAAAGACTGCCACCAGAAACGTTCCTTGGTTCTGCACTGGTGAATGAGATGGCACAGATTCAAGTAGGCCCATCAGAGCTGCAAGCATGCTCCACCATCAGGGTGGCCAGATGCCAAACCCAAAATTCCTGAACCCCAAGGCCAAAATTCCTAATCCTAGGCCACAATTCCTACCCGCTTAAAAAATAACCAAAAAATGTATTTTTTTTGTTTTTCAGTTTTTTGACCATAACTTTTGATAGGAAGAAGATATCTCAAAATGGATTTTTGCATTGGGTTCTCCTCTTCAATACGAATCCAATGACATATGGCATGATGGGCTACTGTGCACTATCACAAAGTTTCAAAACAAAGCCAAAATGTAGGACAATGAAGCCAAAATGTAGGATACCCGGACAGGAGGCTAAAAATCCAGACAAATTTGGGTTTTTCCTGTCATATGGTCACCCGGTGTAAAGGAACCAATGTTTCTTTATCCTGAGGAAACCTCTGGCTGCTTTTCCTAAGACATATAATACAGAAGTGGTCATTTCTGTGCCATTGCACCCTGGGGCATTGAGTAGCATAGGACTTAAACTGTTGTATAGTGAAAACACTGTCGTTCTCATGACTGTGAGAACCCCAAAGCTCACAGTTGCCTACATCAGAGCCCACACAAGGCCTTCTAACACCTGAGGCAACACACTAAATGCTGCCCCCATTGTCCAGAATTGTGCCAGCCTTGGCTCTTCCCATATGTCAATTCTGCTCTCAAGAGAAATTGTACCAAGTGGCCATGGTGTACCAATTGTACTGAGTGTACCTATATCCTTATATTAAAGGATGGAATAGATATAAAAGAAAAAAAGTCTACCTTAAAAAAAATCTTATGGTTTTCCCATTTTAAAAAATGATACAATAATTATTATTACAATAGCATAATCCCTTCCTCAAAAAATATAAAACACTAAGATCACAAATCCAGAAGAATTTGTACCGAGTGTACCAATATTCTTATAATGAAGTATGGAATAGATGATAAAAGAAAAAAATCTACCTTTAAAAAAGTCTTATGGTTTTCCCATTTTAAAAAATGATACAGTAATAATTATTATTACAATAGCATAATCCCTTCCTCAAAAAAATACAAAACACTAGGATCACAAATCCAGAAGAATCCTATCATACTTCCCCTCCCCCAGCATTTGCATCAAACAGCAATATAAAAGGCTTGCACAAAACTTCGGTCCCCAGTGCCTGCCAAATTTCCCTAGACTTTGCAATGCAAAGGAAAGACAAAAGCTGGTGCTGTCTGTTTTCTCAATTCAAAGACTCTTGAAGCCTCGCTCTATGTGATCTCCATTGACCATATAACCCACCCACTTGGAGGATGCAATGCATCCCATGGCCATTCCATAGGCTATAGCACTGCACAAAGACTCTTTGGGAAGGAAGTGTCAAAGAAATTCTCCACTTGAAAAACTTCACAGTTAATGTATAGAGGCAGCATATAATTACCTACATTGGAATCTGGCCAGGACACCAAAGTTAATACCTCCACTCTCAAGGAGCTCTAGGAGGGCTTTAAAGTGACACTGCCCAAATATTTAACAAACAGCATGAAGCATGTTAAATTGCTATTATGGATTTTATAACTTTTTTTTTAAATGAAAGGCTCTTTTAGTTTTCAGAAAACAGAATTAGATGTGCAAATAAGGCTCAAATTCATCATCTACTCACTCAAGGAAGGTCTGAACATTCCCACGGTTTTGGATGCCAACACTCACCAGTTTGGTTCTTTTCTTAAATCTTGAGCTTTACTGATGATGAAGCTAAAACAATATGACACAGCCACTTTGAAAGGAATCCTAGGCACAGGAAATACTCATGATACACTATTAAGAAAACTTCAGGAGCAATACTACAAATGCATACAAAATTCTTACACTGTTGGGAGGGAGTGAGTATGTGTGTCAGGAGGGAGAAGGATCAGCAAATGGTTTTCTTTCTATATGTAGGGCTGGTGCTGGCAGAAAGGGTATGCTTCCCTCTAGGTTCTTGTAGAGGGGTGTGGGTGAGCAGGAAGGGAATTTTATATAAGGACATGGTGTGGAAACAATCCCATAGCATCACTGACTCATAAAGTTGAAAGGGACCTACAAGATACTCTTGTCCACCACCACCTGTAACAGGAAACCCTAGAGCATTTTCAGCAGGTGCTTGTCAAATGCCTGCTGGAAAAATCATCATTGAGGAAGAATCTACCATCTCCTTTGGCAATTTGTTTGACTGCTGAACTACCCTGATCATCAACATATTTTCCTGATGCACAGGCAGAATTTTCTAGTTTCTACCTATTGGGTCTAGGCAGCTGGTATCAAATTTGTTTCTTTTCCATATGACAGCCCTTCATGTATTTGAAGAGAACTATCTCTAAAACTGCTTCAGCTGCCACAGTTATCTGCTAGACTCCTTTCATCCCTCTTGTGGTCGATATGAGACCCCGTCTTAGTTCATCAAGTGAGCCGGTAGAAGGAATTATTGAGGAATGATTAGTGATGGTGGCCATGCACTGTATAATTTAGTGATGGACTGTGTAGATTCGTGACGGTGGCCATGCTCCTACTCAAAACTAGTAATGGTAGCCATGCCCCTACACAAAACTATGGGCAAAATCCAGAGCAGTTACAGGTCCACACAGTTACATTACCCTCTAATGTTATCTTATGGAAAGTCACCTTAACTGCTCTGGAGCAAAGGGCTTAATTTGACTTTAGGATATGGGCCTATGTAGGCCACAAGATTTACCATCCTCCTGCTTTTCACCTTGGGAACTGAGGGTCTGTTGCCCAGTATCCATATGCTCAAAACCCAATCCAAACCCTCAAATTCAGGAAATACCCTTAGAATATAAAGATATAAAGATATTTATATTTATAAAGGTATTTATATTCTAGAGGCATGTCCTTCCTCAAGGGTTGTTCATAGGTTAAGAACATAATATGATCCTAGTTGATCATCAGACCAAGTCCTCATCTAGTACAGAGAATTTCAACCTTTTTCATCTCATGGGAAGGTGCTAAAGTTGCCTAGACACACCATCAATGTTTTTACAGTTGACAAGGCACATCGCACTGCTGAGGAGGGGTTCACATCCCCCAAACTCAATGAAATGAATGAATGAAATGAATGAAAAAGCATTTATCCAGTACATGTTGTTTCCAACAGTGGCCAGGAAGAAGCTTCCGGGGATCCTATCAGCAGGACATGAATAGAGGTGCCTATTGTCAGTTCATGTGATTACTAGAAATTTTCTTTCCTAACATATCGTGTTCAGTAATTAAGCCAAGGACACCTTGTTAAAATTGCTTTCAGAAGTAACCAGAAGATTAGTGCCCAAATCTGGGAGACCCCAGGCCAGTCCTGGAAGCCTGGTAACCCTATGCAGAAAGGCAACAGCCATACTTCTGTTTGTCCCCAGGATCTCTGAACACCTTGGCATTCTTGGACTGGCCAACTGCTGGATCTCCACAGACTTGTTCAATACTTTGCCAAAAAACAAAAAACATCTGACCTAGAGAATGATTGCCCCTCCAAAGAAAGAGAAACAGCACCTCCTCCTGGCAATCTAAGAATGGTCCGACTGCACCAGTCACCCCGTCACAGTGATAAAAGGGAAACAATGTCTTGTAGGAGATATTTCATGCAGAGTTTGCCTCTGTTTAAAAAAAAGAAAAGAAGCTCACAGGTAAAAATTCATGTGAACTGGTGGAAGAACCTATGGTTTAGGAAATGTGGAGCTGCTGTACAAAGTCGGGCCATTTAGATTAGCTATATTGAATGTGCATTCTCCATAATGGACATAATATTTGGATAATATACTGTTATCAAGTTGATGAACTAAAGGCAAGCAGCCGAGCAAATTAAATTTTAAAAGCTTGTGGTGGCTTCCATGATTACATCAGCCACAGCCAATTGAAGGCAGCTTCATCAAACAAGTATGCATTTAAATAAATACCACAGTATATGGGACCTAGGGCGCAAATCAGAGTAACTACGGGGAGTCCTTGCTCCGGTGTAAGAACAATTTGCTCTGGATTGCAATATGAATTTCCCATAGGTTTTCACTAGGTGGTGCAGTAACTATGGGTGAACGTGAAGTCTCTTACGTGCTCCCGTAGTTACTCTGGATTGTAGGGCTAGAGTGTGGAATCGTGTGACTTGGCATCCACTGTATTTTTAATCAAATAATTAGCAGATATTATTTATTCAATTTATACCCTGCTTTTATCCTGACTAAGCACCCACAATAGCTTACAAACCCTACAATCCAGAGGAACTACGTGCACACATAAGAGACATTTACGTCGACGTAGTTACAGTACCAGAGGAAATTGTTCTTACATTGGAGCAAGGACTCCTCGTAGTTACTCTGGATTGTGCCCAAAGTTTCAAAACAGTATAATAAATGACTGAAATATAAAATAGATACACATAACATGTACAATTTTAAAAGTTTATACAAATATAAAAAACATTATAAACGCATGCAGTATAAAAATCCATCAGCAACAATTCCCCAGTGATAAAAGAATAAAATAGCAAGTATATAAAACACAGAGCAGCAATAAAACACATCCATAAAAAAGGCAGAACATCCAGTACCAAGATATTAGAAGATGGAGGTACATTCCAGACATCTCTTGCAAAATGAAGATGGAGAGCACATGTGCATGGAGGACCAGAACCTGAGTACCAAGAGATGGTTGGGGATGGGAAGAGAGGGAGAGAAAGGAAAATGGGTGGCAACAGAGGGAATTACTATTTAAGAATATTTATAGCCTGCCTTTTAATTAACAGTAACATTTAGCAGGGGGAGAGTAACTGGCCCTACACACTCCAGCAATGTCTGTTCAAGTGGCTTCGCTGGTGTTCTTTTTTGCATTTTAGATTATGAGCCTTTTTGGGACAGGGACCCATTAGCTATTAATTAGCTATTATTTTTTCATTTTCTTTGTAAACTGTTTTGTGAACTTTTTAGTTGAAAAGTGTTTTAGTTGAAAAGTTTTTAGTTGAAATTCAACTTTTTAGTTGAAGAGTTTTGTGAACTATTTAGTTGAAAATATATAAATACTGTAAACAGATTTCTGAAGACAGAAAAAATAAAATAAAAACAAGCTCAAAACAAAAATACTTAGGGCAGTGGTTCTCAAAGTGGGGGTCACAACATCATTTCAGGGGGAGTTGTGAAAGCTGGGTGCCACCATCTTGAAATAGTTGCAATCTTAGAAAGAGGCTGCAATCCATACTTTCCTGAGAGCAAGTCTCATTGAACACAATGGGGCTTACTTCCAAGTACACGTGGAGGATCTCTGGCATCACAAAGTTGTAACTTCCAGCCAGAACATCTCTTATAGATTGATGACATCACTTCATAGTGATGTCTCTTATAGGTTGATGACATCACTTCTGGGGGCGATGTCTCTTATAGGTTGATGAAATCACTTCAGAACATCTTATAGGTTGATGACATCACTGCTGGGGGTGAGGAGGAATCCCCAGACTGATTGTCCCTCTTAGGAGAAGGTCCCGGGCTGAAATGTTCAAGAACTACTGACCAAGGGGAACAATCAGTATTATGGCTAGCCTGCATATTGGGCCATATTGAATATATCTTCTCAGCAAGGTAGAATTTAGGGACTGGATCCTGAGGCAGGTGGGAATTATATAAAGATTGTATATATAAAAAGTTTTGTTTATATAAAGATATAAGTCTCTGCCTATTCACACTTGCTTCCGTGTCCTCTTTAAATGTTTCTGCTCTGAATGTACAAGCAGGAGTTGCTTTCTTGACAGGATAAAGTCAGCTCATTTTGGAAAGGAGCCCAGCCTGGCAAGGAAGTCATGGTAAGGTGTTTAATTTTTTTCCCCTTCCATTTTGCCTACTTTATAATTCAGCTTCTGCACCTCTTGCTCCTCCTGCCCTTGAAAGCTTTTCTCCAGCTGAGTAACTGCCAAATTTTGCACAGGTTTCAAATGTCCCTATGTGACCTAATTCTGACAGAGAGAGTGAAGGGCACGGGATGGATAATGCCAATGTTCCAAAAGGAGCCACTGAAAGAAGAAAACTTACCCTACAATCCAGAGTAACTACGGGAGCACATAAGAGACATTTACGTCTACATAGTTATGGCACCACCTAGTAAAAACAGATGGGAAATTCATATTGCAATCCAGAGTAAATTGTTCTTACGTCAGAGCAAGGACTCCCCATCGTTACTCTGGATTGCGCCCTAAAAGTGCTCTCCATTGTTCTGTTTTTTTTTGTTTTTGTTTTTGCTTTGGTCTAATAGCAGTTGTGGAGTATGGTGTGGCAGTGGTGATGACAGACCTGTTTGAGCCCTCAGCCTAAATCATTACATGTGTAAAATCCTTGATTGGAAAATCTCTATTTCCACAAATGGATCAAAGCATCCTGGGGCCAGCATACTAGCAGGAATGTCTCCTGTCATGAAATCAACTATTTATTCTTTGGGATCTGCTGGAGACATCTCATTTTTGCAACTTCCTTCCTTACATGATGAGAATGCTTGAGGAGCTTGGTAACACCATAGTTCAATGGTGACAACACCTTTGGAATCAGCCACATGGGGAGGCCAGGAAGGCAATCCTACTCATAGATGTAGATTAGTGGTCTCTAAACCTTTTGGCAAGAGGGCCACATCGTCTTTCTGATACTGTGTCATGGGGCCGGAAGAAAATTCTGATGTTCTATGAATTATACATCCCCATAGATACCTTTCAGAGCAAAGATCCATTAATACATTTTATAAATAAAAATATTTATTAAACCAAATCACATACCCCAGGCACCTTGAGGATCCCACAAAATGGGGGTGCTACATATCCTGTTTATTCTGATAAGCCTCTCATTCTTCCAAGCCAATCCAAGCTTTTGCCAAACAGCTCTTCTTCCTTTGTCTACGTTCACCCACATCTTCTCCTATTTGCTTAATCCAAGTTCTGCCCATTGGAAGCAGGGGTGGGCCTGGCCTGGCCCAACAACCGGTTCCACGGAAGTGGGCAGGGCCAGACTGGGTCAGGGGCTGGGGTCAGGGGGCGGGGCTGGGGTCAGAGGGCGGGGCTGGGGAGGGCACACCACCCACTTCAGTGCGCTGTGCCTGTGGGTCGGCAGGGCGAGGGGCGGGACTAGGGGCAGGCCTCAACCCAGGCGCACTGCGTGTGTGCCAAGGTTGGCACAGGCACAGTCGCGTCCCGAAGCTTGTCAAAGGACCAGCATCAGGACTCGACTGTGCCTGCATCAACCTTGATGCAGCCGCAGTTGCATCCTGAAGAGGACGCGACTGTGCCTGTGTCAACCATGGACACGACTTCAGGACGCATCTGCGGCTGTGTCATGGTTGACGCAGCCACAGTGATGGGCTCCCCTGGGCGGCGAACGGGTCTGCCCGGGTTTTTGGCCGCCCGTAGCTACCGGTACGGCCAAAATTAGGAAGCGGTTCGGGCAATCCGGCCCAAACCGGCCTGGGCCCATCACTGATTGGAAGTCTCTTGTCTGCCATGATAGCTAAAAGGAATGTATAGAGATAGTGTATCTCTGAATGCTGGAGGGAAAGGACAAACATTTGATGCAGCATTGCTCCCTCATGCCTTGTTTGTAAGGCATTTAGCTGGCTAGTACTGAATGTTTTAACTAGAATCCCTGAGTTGGAAGGGAGCTACGGGATACCTTGTCTAGCCCCCTACCAATGCAGGCAGCCTATTACTAGATGGAGACAATCAACTTATCAGAAGCAGGCTGATACTATACTATACAAAGTATAGTAAGGTGACATGTGAACCTTGTACACCAAACCAATTGTCTTTCTTTGCCCTCATATTTTTTTTCTTTTGCTACAACATCCATTTTACAGAAAGTCAATCCCAGAAATGTGCTCAGGGCATGATGTGTCTTGCAATACATGCTTCAAATAAGAGGTGACTTCATTAAGCTGGCAAATTATTCTTCATCTCGATCTTAAAGCTGAAGGTGAATTCCCAGATTTACATTCTTCCTCAGCACCTCAAACCTTCTCACTTCCTTCTTTTCAAGAACAACAACAACACTTTACCAAGCCTCTAATTCAGTGGTGTGGAGAGGGGGGATTTGCTGCTTGGGTAACAGCCTATCCTCCATAACAATCCAACCCAGGCTTTCGTGCTTCGCATGCGGCGTATGCAGCGCCGAGCACGATACCATAATCTTTCAAGACTGACAGAGGCCTGCTTTTTATTATGTATTAATCCTTTTATGTTGTATTAATTCATTTATGTTGTTTCATTAGTTTGATCTTATGAAAATAATTTTCAAAACCTTTTTGATTTTAAGTGCATAAGCAGCCAGGAAGTATTAGTTATATGTTTTTATAGGTTATCTCTTGTACCTTGCATTCCAGAGTAACTACGTGAGCACGTAAGAGACATTACGTGCACCCATAGTTACGGCACCACTTAGTGAAAACCTATGGGAAATTCATATTGCAATCCAGAGTAAATTGTTCTTACACTGGAGCAAGGACTCCCCATAGTTACTCTGGATTTTGCCCAATGCCAGTTATCTCATATTTCAAAGCAGATGTGGATGTTAAAATAATCTTGGCATGCAAGTTTTACTAATGAGATATGATGACTTTTGGATTACTTTGTCCTGTACTGCTCTTTTCAGTTCATCACATTCTGTTTTGGTGGGACAACTTTAAACACACTTAACTGTTGAATTCCATGGCACTTACCTATTGAAAACATGTTACGGATTGCTCTCCAAATATTAAGTGAGATGCCATTTCGTACGTATTATCCTCTGTCTAGGAGATGTTTCTGGCCAGTGGTGTAGCTTGGAGGGACTAAAATTGTGAAAAATGGGCATGTGCAAATGT
Organism: Cryptoblepharus egeriae; assembly: GCA_030015325.1. Classification (NCBI taxonomy): domain Eukaryota; kingdom Metazoa; phylum Chordata; class Lepidosauria; order Squamata; family Scincidae; genus Cryptoblepharus; species Cryptoblepharus egeriae. The sequence continues at coordinate 91,336,339 of JAREYC010000003.1, read as the reverse complement.
TAATACCTTCAAGTTATATATACTGTTGGAAAGGTAATTATATGCAGAATGCAATGAAACAAATTGCATTGGAATACCTATATTCTATCAAATGTTATGGCCAATTAACCAGAAAATGAAAATACAAAAGCCTATGGAACAAAAGTGGATTTTCTTAACTCAGACTTTCCCATGTCACTGATGGCTCAGAGAGCCAATGAGATGTGATTCTCAGACTGTATGGAATTAATAAGGTATTAATATGAATCAAGTCTCAGTACATATATTGTATACAGTACATCTATAATAAGACAGTTACCCCATGCTAAATGGGTATACAGGTACTTCTAAGAACACAATCCTAACCAGGTCTACTCTAAAGTAAGCTCCATTGTGTTGAATTGGTCTAAGTGGTGCTGCCTAAGTGGTGCTCCTCTTATATTTAGCAGGAAAAGAATAACCATTCCTCTTTGCCTCAGCATATTTCCCCTAACTAATATTAAGAGGCACAGTTTTCATTTTCGTACTTAATTAAATTTGATTTTGTTGTTGCAGGGCAACAAAATCTTCTTCAACTCCAGACAGCAAATAGGTGCTTTGACTATGCCACTAGCAGAACAAATGGTAGTGAACTGGAGGAGGCAGTTTTTCCCCATTAAAAAATAAATAAATCCCTGGATTGACATCACTTCTGGTTGTGGCAACACTTCCGGGGCAACATTTTGAGCTTTGCATCGGGCTACATGATCATTAGCTATGCCTCTGTTTCTGGCAGCAGCAAATTATGTTATTTAACTGCAATAAACTTGGAGAAATTTAACTTGTGACTGGGACTTCACAAGCTGGTGAGTTCTAACTTCTTGTCTGTCTATGTGCAGCAATGAAATGGTGGGGAATCGTGGCCTTTTTCCTTTTGGGGGGAGGGGATGAGAAAGCTGAAAAAAATTATGGCTGCAATCCTAAACACACTTTCCTGGGACTAAGACACATCGAACACAGTGGGGCTTACCTCTGAGTAGACATGGTTAAGATTGTGTTCTAAGATAGAGTAACGCCTGCTCCAGTGTACACACCTCTACCTTTTGTTCCACTTTCATCTCTTGCTTTGCATTTTATAGATTTTTGAAACAATACAAGATCTTGTCGAACCTTTTTCTCAGAAGAGAGATTGAGACTGGTGATGATGAGTCCCTCATATTGTTTGACGCCACTTTACAATTATAACACTTTACCAATTTCAACATCAGTCTGCTACCCTTAAAATGCAAACATTGAGAGCCAGGATGGTATAGCAGTGAGGGAGTTTAATTGAGGAAGACTCAGGTTGGAAGTCTCCAGGTTGATTGAGGAAGGTTGAGGAAGACTCCGGTTCAAATCCCCCTCAGGTTCATGGGTGACCTTGGACCTAGTCACTCACTTTCAGTCTCACCTACCTCACAAGGTTCTTGTGAAGACAAAAGGATGAAAACTTTGTAAACCATGTTGGCATTTTCTTTGGCATGAGCAAGAAAGGATATAATTTTCTTAAACAAACATTTTGGTAGCTGGGCAAGGTGTGGTGGGTAGAACTCTCCGGTTCAGTTTAGAGCCAAGCAATTTTTAGTAGGTTTCGGAAATGGGTAAAGACAAGTGGTGGGCTTCTGGGGGTTCTCACAGGTTCCATAGAACCCTTTGCTAATGAGCGCCTGGTTCTGAGAACTGGTTACTAATGGGACATAGAACCTGTTGTTAATTTAGGTTATTAGGACATAGAACGTGTTGTTAATTTAGTTGAATCCCACCACTGGTAAAGACCACTGCAAAACGGGACTATTCACCTAAGTTGTAGAGTTGAGAAAGAAAGACTTGAGGGGAAAAAACTGGTCTTGCTCCTTCCTTTTCTGGCAAGTGGCCTAAACCCCAGCTATGGCTAATTGAAAGCTGTGATAGATTCTTTGTAGAGCTTCAACCTTTAATCGATTAATGGGTATGATAAATCTATTAAAGCATTAATCTCAGATTTAAATTTGTACCCCTGTTAATTATGAGGCCTGATAACAAACGTATCTGGTGGACTCAGGGCTCAACATTTTCTCCTAACAATATAATGACAGGCAAATGACGTTAAATGAACTAATTTAGAAACAAAGTCAATACATCTTTTAAGTGAGGAATCGACCCACCCCACAAATTGAAATGGGACAGAAAAAATTCCTGACCTGGCAGTCAAAGGCCAAGCACTGTTTAACCAGTGTGACACTAGCACTAACTGGTCTGAATTCTTACAATTTTTTGAATCCTTTTGAGTTCTTGGTATATTTTCTGGTATATCTTGGTATATTTCCTGGTATATATAATTTCCTGGTATATCTTCTTGCTTGCCTAACTTCCCCTCCGAATTGCAAGTCTCCCATTTCCCTTTCATTTTGTCCTCTATTTTTGGTGGATCTGAATGTTGAGAAGGGGGATGTTTATGTTGCATTTCAGTTATAACAAAATATTTCAATATTCTTTACAGTAAAATACGTATTATTTTCCGGGAAACCTGTCTATTAGGAAGTCATTTAAGACATTGGCTTTAATTTAACACGGGGTGGTCCATATTTCATATTCCCAAATTTGATGGAAAATAGCCCCCCTTATAATAATCAGTAGCAGTTATAGTTACAGGTAGTTACATCATTAGCTTTACAACCTTCAAAAGAAACTGTGCAAGAATCTGTGCAAAAGATTCCTTCATTGAACGCTTAACGTTGTTTACATTTATTTAAATGTATTTGATTGATATATTAAAAAGTCAAGTAGCTGATTGAACAAAATAGCTAATGCATCTCGTTTTTAAGTACTATTAAAAAAAGAGTGAATAACAAACCTATTTTGTGGGTTCAAATATAGTAGGTATGTTACAGATGTCTGTTTCTGATGGAGTTGCTATGGAAGCAAGGTAAATTATGCAGATTGCAGCTGTTGCTTCTGTCATTTTGATCACCTCATAATAGGCTAGACTTAATTAATATTCTCTCTCTGGAAGTCACCACCCTTTATCCCACTGGCTGGGATTCTATGATGTCACTGAATGTTCATGAACACTGAGAATCTGTCATGAAATTATATTTCACTGCAGCTCCCGAAAGAGAAGTGCCGAGCCAGTAGAAACCTAATGATTTGGGATGCTAGGATGAAGAGGCAAGGTAGACTAGGAGACTGGGAAAAAAGGAATTTTTTTATAGGGACTAAAAGCAAAATCCGGAATAACCATGGGGAGTCCTTGCTCCGGTGTAAGAACAACTTATTTTGGATTCCAATATGAATTTTCCATAGGTTTTCACCAGGGGGTGCAGTAACTACGGGTGCACTTAAACTCTTTTATGTGCTCCCGAAGTTACTCTGGATTTAGGGATATGGATTGTATGAAGTTGATAAGAAGGGCTTTAGAGAGACAAGAAGGCTAGATCTTACATACTGTATTTTTGTAAATACAAAACTAGGACTCTCCCGGCCACTAATTAGCTGCGCCCACATGCGCAGTGATTATTTTTATATTTCAGTAGCGGTTAGTCGCGGCTACCGCTGCTGAGTTTACCAAGCCCCCCAGTCACCCCCCCACTCCCCAGAACTGCCTCTGAACAGCCCCCACTGCCCTCAAGTGTCCCCAGTCACCCTCCCACCCCCCAGAACTGGTTCTAAAGAACCCCCACTGCCCCCAAGAAACCCCTCTGAACCGGTCCCCTGGTTCTCGCCCCCCCTCCACAACCGGCTTGCCAGCGCCCCCAAATTTTAAGATCCGGTTCTGGCGAGCCGGTGCGAACCCCCAAGTGTCCACCTGTGCACCTGTGTCACATGAACCATTTCATCAGTTTAGATCCACACTGCTTAGTAAATGATTGGGGTGGACTCACATTGAAAGATATGGAGCTATCACTACTATGCATATCACTACTATGCATATCACTACTGACCTCTTACAGTTAAAAGAAAGGAGGTCAGAAAGAAAGATCACAGGGTGGTTTGAAATCAGTGGCCAAGACTGGACTGAATTCAGTGTAGTTAGGGTATTGGAATTCAGATGTATTGCCTTGGTGCATCCCATTCAAAATGTCCAGGAATTATGCTTGTGACTGTAAAATTCTGGCTATTGATGCAATTACTCCAATTTATACCAGCAGATATCTTGGCTTCTGACACAACCTATAAGGCAACAAATTGCTGGCACAGCTGAATTGTATGACTAAGTGCTGCCTTAGCCCTGTGGAACTGTCCAAAGAAAGGTGTAGCCAAGTCTGTTTTCTTCAAGATATACAACCTGGTCAGCATTTATTGCTCCATCTGTAAGCTGCTGCTATAACTTCCGCTGCATCGTGTGGACCAAACGCGACTCTAGTGGGCAAGGTCTATGGCTCCAGCGGGAGTCTTGCAGTCGCATATGTCGATTGTAAATAATGTCTCAATCTCTTACAGCAGGTCATAAATAAAAAAGGATTGAAAACTCTTTTCTCTGAGGAACTTTACAAAAGAAGAATCTATTTCTTGGTCAGCTACTTCTGTTTGAACTCACTGGGTTGCCTTGTCAGCTCTGAAGTTCTTGCTTTTTTTGCAGACCTCTTTGAGTTTTGGTGATCACCAGTGCTTTGCAGAGTATAATCAGACCAATGGGACACCCATTTTAAAGCCAATGAAGTTGTTAAATATTGTAACCAGTGGTGGGAATCAAATAAATTAACAACAGGTTCTATGTCCTAATAACCTAAATTAACAACAGGTTCTATGTCCCATTAGTAACCGGTTCTCTGAACTAGGTGCTCATTAGCAAAGGTTCTATAGAACCTGTGAGAACCCCCTGAAGCCCACCACTGAGTCTTTGTAACCTGTCTTCGCCTTCCATTTTATCTGTTTCTGAATGTATGTGTCTATCACACTATGCTGCAGTGTGATGTTGTTGATTCAATGCAAGAAGTGTTGGAACCATGCAGATCCCTATTCAACCACAGAACAAACTAGGGATGTTCCCAGGATCAACCCAAGCAGCCTGCGTGGGTGCCAACACCCTTTACAACCTTGTTGCCCTTTTCCTAAGGTCTTGTCTCCTACATTTCCAAAGTGATGAGCCCACAACTTAGGAAATGCTAATGCTGGCATGCCTTTATAAGCAATTAGGATATTTGTCAGGATGAAAAGCTGGAAGAAGGATGAATGGCCAATGCTTCCAATTTTCAGGTTCTAACAACACCCAGGGTGGGAACGTGTGGATTTCATGTAGTGTGCAATACATCAGCTCTTGACAACTTCTATAGTTTTGGGTGCCTTGTCCTTATTCCCACTCAGGCTAAAACCTGGCTCTGAAGTGCTCTAATCCAGGAGACAGTGTTGCTTGTCTTGTGACAGAAAAGCAACGATGGTGATGCTAGTATTATTCACTGCATGAATACACAATAAGGAAGAGGGAGCGTAAGAGGGAAGCATTTACTCAGAGGTCTCCAGTGAGCCTGTCAAGATTATATTCAAGTCAGGAACTTGCTTGAGACTTTGCCGAGGGGGCGGGAAGGAAATTGCCAGTAGTTAAAACAATGTCGCAGCATTGACTAATAACTTCCAGGCTAAGAGTAGATGCCATTAATGACCCTTTTTATTCATGCAGAAGCTCCAAAAGAGGAACATAATGTTCCATTAGTAATAATTGGGAGAGTCTGTCTTTGCAAGATTGTCAAAACCTAGAGATGATGCCTCTGCCAAAACATTTTGGTGACAAATGTGTGAAGCTTTTGACAGAAGGGTGCCACAGAAGGTTGAGAAGGTTTCACAGGGGAATTGAAGAGAGAAGGAGGAGGCAGGCTGTGTGTGCTGCGGGGGGTCAAGAGCAGAGCCAGATTTAGGTTTGATGAGACCCTAACCTATTGAAGGTAATGGGACCCTTTATATGTCCAGCTGTCCTTGATCAACAACAAATTGTCGCTGTTTTTTGTTGAATATATTCTATATGGGAATTTATGGACCTAATAGGTATCTAAAGCATTTGCACTTAATAAAATATGTATTTTATCAAAGCAATTGTTGAACTGAAATACAATTTGAATTTTTTTTGGGGGGGCCAAGAGGGTAGGGCACTAAGCTATAGCTTGTTTAGCTTACACATAAATCAAACTCTGGTCAAGAGTCAAGTTTGCATCTTCTCTATGAGCTTTCCTCATATTCCTCATATTTCCTGCGATCTTGAAGGTCCTACTGATGGCTAAATTGGACGTAGGCACTCACAACAACCGTAGTATACTCTTCACCTTTGCAGAAGACGAAAGGTAAAGTCAATGGGATGTGACTATTTTAAATTCATGACTATCAGTCTTTTCACACTCCAGGACTTCCTTTAATCTCAATCTGCAAAAGAGATCTACTTTTGATCAGTGGTTTAGCTAATGATCATGTAGCCCACCACAAAGCTAAAAATGTAGCCTTGGAAGTGATGTCACAACCAAAAGTGATGTCATCCCATGGTATTTTTAAAAAGAAAATTGGGGAAAAACCTGCCTCCTCCTCCTCTCCTCCTCAGCAGTTCAACCACCCACTAGATCTGCTAGTGGCAGAGGTAAAGCACCTTTTTCCTATCTGGAGACAAAGAAGATTTTTTTGCTCCCCCCCCCCCCCCCGCCACAACAACAAAATCAAATTTAATTAAGTAAAATATGAAAATTGTGTCCCTTATTGATTAGGGAAACTGTGCTGGGGCAAAGAGAAATGGTTGTTCTCTCCCTGCTAGATGTAAGAGAAGCACCACTTAGAAATGCCTAAAACCCAGTTAGCTTTATATGTACTATATATGATATATGTACTGAGAGCTGATTCATATTAACATCTAGTTCCATACAGTATCAGAAGTACATCTAATTGGCTGTTAGAGCCATGAGTAACATGGAGAAGTTTGAATTATGAAAATCCACTTTTGTTCCATAAGTTTTTGTGTTTTTATTTTTTGGTTAATTGGCCACAATTTTTGATAGAATATAGATATTCCAATGTTGTTTGTTTCATTGCATTCTTGATAAAATTACCTTTCAACGATATATAGCGTGATGGTATTATCCTTTATACATATCCCGTTTTTCACAATTTTAGTCACTATTGTCAAACTCAGTTTGTAGCCCCCCTCATGCTTGTAGCCTGGTGCAAATGCACCCCCTGCACTTCCTAGCTACGCCTCTGCTTTTGATAGATCCACAGGTTGCCCACTAGTTGTGACCAACTCTAGGGAGTAGTGCTCCTGTAATAAGGCCAAAGAGCCAATGTAGTCCAAAGACATCTCTGTGGTCATGACTAAATGCCAGTGCGCATGGAAGGTTGTTACCTTCCCTCAAAAATGGTACCTATTTAAAAACTCTGTTAATTCCTCTCTTTTCTTTTGAGGGTGACCAAAGACAAAAGAAGACAGTATGGCTGGCTGCTGTGCCTGAAAGTTGGGCAGAAGTATGTCGGGGTAACTTGTCAGGCTGCCATAAGTAGTACCTTTCATATTTCCCCTTTACACACCAAAGATAAAGGAGATTGAACTGCTTCCTTTTGGACTATTAAAAATGAACTAAGAAAGAAAACTTAAGTCAAGATTCAGTCAAGATTCAAAAGCAACCCAGTTGTAGGTTCTTGATGACCTACCTTTGAAATTATTTATCTTTATGAATAAAAAAAAGCATGCCTCCTTCAGTCTTGAAAGACTATGGTATTGTGCTCGGCGCTACATACGTTGCATGCAAAGCATGAAAGCCTGGGTGAGATTGTTATGGAGGATAGGCTGTTACCCAAGCAGCAAATCCCCCCTCTCCACGCCACTGAATTAGTCCAATGGAAAGGCAGAGCCAGTATGATTGGATCCAGCTGCGTCGCAGAGCTGGGCTAAGGACAGGAGATCACCCTGTCTTGTGGGGCCGACCCGGGTCTCGAACCCTGGCCTGCTGGTTAACAGGCACAGTAGCTTAACCACGTGCGCCACCCACAGCCTTTATGAATAATAATTGTGATAACAGGTTACAGTGTATAAAACAGCTCATAGTTCTTCTGACTCAATTTTATTCACAGTTTATGAAAACACTGCACTGAGGCACTGAATCCAGATTTAGCACATGGGTCTTCCATCTAGCCCAGGGGTTGCCATGCTCTGGCCCAGGGCCAAGATGCAGCCCGCAGTCAGCCTTTTTTAGATTGTGAGCCCACATATGACAAGGAGCCATTAGTTATTTGATTTTCTCTGTAAACCACTTTGTGAACTTTTTGTTGAAAAGTGGTATATAACTACAGTTGATTGATTGGTTGGTTGGTTGGTTGATTCATTGATTGATCCCTTCATCCAGCTCATGGGCAAACATCATAACCTTCCAGATCTGTCCCTAATAAACTCTTAATAAACTCTTATATGTAAATTTATTCAAATTTGAAATGTAAATCACTTTTCCAATCTCTGACACAGTGTCAGAGAGATTATGAGGCCTCCCTTGATCTTGTCCAATCTTGTAACTGGCCTGGGGTTATATGGTTTTGATCTTGGATCTACTTACTTTCTCAACTAAACTGATTTTCTCAACAAGCATTAACCAAATGAAAAGAAACCCATTTATGGGATTGTCAGTATGTTGACTGATAGTTGTGTCCTGTGACTGTTTATGTGCCGCAAGAGTGAAGACAGACACACCCCCAAATCCAGAGTAACTACGGGAGCACATAAGAGACTTAACGTGCACCTGTAATTACTGCAGCACCTGGTGAAAACCTATGGGAAATTCATATTGGAATCCAGAGTAAGCTGTTCTTACACTGGAGCAAGAGTAAGCTGTTCTTACACCGGAGCAAAAGTAACATATCCTGCAATCCAGAATAACTACGGGAGCACATAAGAGACATTATGTGCACCCATAGTTACTGCATCACCTAGTGAAAACCTATGGGAAATTCATATTGCAATCCAGAGTAAATTGTTCTTACATCGGAGCAAGGACTCCCCATAGTTACTCTGGATTGCGCCCATAGTTACTCTGGATTTTGCCCACAGTGGAGTAGATTATTTACTGTATTTACAAGTTTAGAGTAGTCTAACACAGTCCGGGTCAGACACATGAATTAAGTCCTTCAATCTAATTCTCCTCAGAGCTAACCAGTATGCTTCTTCTCTGATGAGAAGCTGAGCTCAAACTGATGAGACAGCTGAGCTCAAACTGCTATTTCCAATGGACAAACTGTTCTCCAAATGTCACCAACCAACTGGCAGACATTCAAATCTGAACATCCTATTCAGCTGAGCTTACCTGAACCAACTAGCCAGTTCTAACATGGGGTTATCCAGGCTATGTGGTTTTGAACTTGGATCTACTGACTTTCTCAACTAAACTGACTTTCTCAATTAGCATTAACCAAATGAAAAGAAACCCATTTTTGGAATGACTGAGCTAAAGCAAGACTATTTTCATATTTTAATGTTTCCTTTGTGCTATGATAAAAATCCTCTATCCATTTGCTGTTTGCTGCTTCTGCAATTTTTTGCTGATTTGTTCTGCATCAAGCAGCTCTCCACAATCTGAAATCATCCAAACAAAAAGCATTTCAATAGTCATTTGTTGTTGCTTGAAATTGCCCCCCTTTACTCTTTGTCATTCCAGGTTGGCCACTAACCCTACAATCCAGAGTAACTACAGGAGCACGTAAGAGACATTTACGTCGACATAGTTACAGCATCACCTAGTGAAAACCTATGGGAAATTCATTTTGCAATCCAGAGTAAATTGTTCTTATGTCGGAGCAAGGACTCCCCGTAGTTACTCTGGATTTCACCCAAAGCTGGCATGTAGTTTATTGAGCTCCTGGTAAACCACTGTGCAGCGTGTTATACAGTGTTCTGTAGTTCAAAGTGCATTATTATCATCTCAGTAATCTGTACAACAGACCTGTAATATAGGTTTAAATTATTACCCCATATTACAAATGTGAGAAACATTTGAGGAGAATGAGAGACAGTGACTTGCCCGAGTCCATCTAGTGTGAGTCCACACTAGAGAAAAAATATTTAAATATTCTCAGTTTACAGATCAGACTATGCAATACTCTGTTTTTTCCCTGTCTGAGCAGTAAGCTCACTTTCTCTCTACCTTTACTCCTCAAATTACATAAATTCTTGCCTCCAAACGCAACAGATTTTCCACTAACCCTCATCCCATGCTCAAGGTGGACTAGTTTGTACTGTCTAAAGAGAACAATAAATAATTTTAAATAATTTAAACAATTATTTAAATAATTAAATAATTTTAAATAATTTTTGTGTGGCATCTTTTCTTTCATTTGGAAAATAAGAAAGAAAATGCTTTAGTAATATTAGTAGGGCCACTCAATCAACACTGTACACAGAGAACTTTCTTGAGTAACGAGGACAACAGACTCTTGATGTTCACTCCTGCAGGGAAGATTGTATAGCTGATCAAAATGGAGTTGGTACTGTTGCACAGTGAACTAACCACTCAAATTATGTATGTCTATAAGTGTTCTTTATATTACAGTAATAGTCCAGTAATACCTGATTTTGGAGCAATACCTGATCTATCCAGTGACAAGTGAACCAACACATTAATTACTAAGTAGAATGCAAATTGTAAAAATAGGAAGGTCACCTACAAAACGACAGCCGCAAAAATAAAAAGGTAAATGGAATGCTTATACAAGGAGTCAGAAAGAGTAAAATTCTAGCAATGGAAATATCAGTGAATTCTGTTAGATAAAGCTGTATTGAATCTTTCCAGTACTTTTAGTATCCCCTTGATGAATTCGGCAATTAATCAGCTAAGGGTGAAATCCAGAGTAACAACGGGGAGTCCTTGCTCCGGAGTAAGAACAAGTTGCTCTTGATTGCAATATGAATTTCCCATAGGTTTTCACTAGGTGGTGCAGTAACTACGGGTGCACGTAATGTCTCTTACATGCTCCCGTAGTTACTCTGAATTGTGCCCTAAATGTAAGACAGTTAATCAACACAGCATTTTAATCTGTCGGCTGAGCAGCAGTTCCGTAAGGTGGATAAGAGAAGCACATGACTTTTTCACTGGTTCTTTAGCCACCATGACACACATTAGGCTTAATGTGTCAAGAAATGAGCTCCATCCTGGAATGCAATAGCTGAAGATAGGTGGAGAAACTTGAGCTATAGGGAGATAGGTGGAGAAACTTGAGCCAGTCTATCTGGATTTGGTCTGGCTTCAGCTGGAATGCATTCAGGTTGTCATGGCTAAAGAAAGCAATAGAAACACTGGGAAAGTAACACAACAAAGACAATGATGAAAGGCTTCCAAAGCCAGGCAGGCAAGGAGCTTGTCTCGACAAGAGAGCTGGCAAAAGAGTTTCAAACAGCAAGGATGTTGCAAACCTGAAATGCTTTCCTGCTGTGAAACTTTCCCCTTGAGATTCCCTAAGCACTGTTTTGCCAAGGCTCCTCGTGAGATGTCAACACTGCCCTAAACTGCTCTTTATTCCTTACCACACCGTTGGTATGCATTCACTTTTTTTGTTTTCTCCTGGTAGTAGCTTGGGTTGCTGTATTCTAGTCTCCAAATCCAGGCAACCTAGATGACGTTTTATGCCAAGTAATGGTTGCATAATCCAGTTATGTTATTGGGATCTTCTTCACATCTACTCTAATGGTGCAGAAGGATCAGAGGAAGTACAATTTAACCTGACTGCTGAGTGAACATACTGTACATAGGATGATTCTGCCATCTACAAGAGTTCTCCACTACCAAGTAAGGTGAGATCAAGGCTCCCTACGCATAATAGCATTACTGGTCCATACCACTAAAGCTGCCCTCTTTGTTTTATTTTCAATTCATGTCCTCCATACAGTTTCCATTTTCTAGCACAATCCTTGCTGAATGGATTTCTTCCCCTCCATGTTCTGTTTCAGTTTATTTTCATTAGAAACAAGAGGTAAACTTTTCCCTTAGAAAAAAGTAGGAAAATTCCGCTTTCCCATTTGTTTCTTCTCTCCCGTTGCTCACAAAATTAATTTATCTTGGCAACCTCTACATCTTCCTAGATCTTTGTAATATTTATTTGCCACTATTAAATACCTCTTTAAAAACTGCTGCTGTTGCTGCTGCACTTCAATCAGTTGAAATGTTCTCTAGTTAAGTCTGAGGCCTACAAACTGTGAAACTGGAGCATCAAAGACTTTTTTTAAAATGAGAGTGGCTGCAGGTAGGGCTGACTCATCTATGAAGACAACATCAGGAAACGTATACGGTACTTGTGGAATAACCCATCTCTGTCCATCTGCTTGCCTTCCATTGCTCCTTCTCCTCTTTCCACTTCTAGGATTAGAAAACAAAGGTGGTGATAGAGAGAAAGAGGATATATGGAAGGGGAGAGGCAGCTGAGCTGAAACACTGAAGGGCAGAGCCTGGCACATCATCAGACAAGGGGGCAGTGTTTGGTTGTTGCTTTAAGCATCAAGAGGCCATTAGGAGGCCAGAAACCAGTAGGGTGACCATATAGAATGGAGGAGAGAGTGCCTGTACCATTGCATAGAATAGGGAATTTAGGCAGGTGTAGCGCAACAAAGAAGGGTTTCAAAAGCAGCACCTTCCTAAATTCTCTCTTCTATGCCAGTGGTCTTCAAAGTGAGGGTCGAGACCGTCATGACCTCAGGTTAGGGGATCTCAAGAGTGTGTGATCCACCATCTTGGAACCTGGCACTGGACTTTCCTGGGAGTAAGCCTTATTGAATACAATGGGACTTACTTTCAAGAAGACACGGATGAGCATCCCAATAAGTTTGACAAGGGGTCCCAGAAAAATTTTTAAATTTGAAAGGGGTCCTGGGATGAAATGCCTGAATACCACTGTTCTATGCAATGGAGTTAAACGGTAGAGGCACTCTGTCCTCCTCCTATATGGTCACCCTGAATATGGGCATAGGGAGCTCCCTTGACTGCAGTTCTAGCCTCCCAGATACCACTTAAGTCACTTCCCATTTAATAAGTTCAAGCAACCAATCACTTCGAGCCTTAAAGCAGTTGTTCTCAAATTCGGGCATCATGACGCCCCAGCCAGATTTTATAATGACAAAAAAAAAACAATAAACTGAAACAACAGCTAGTGTCTGCCATGAACTTACAAGATGACCTCTTAAGCAAGCTGCTCTCTCTCTCTCTCAGCCTCAGCTACAATATGAGGATAATAACTCATAACCTAAAAAGGTGGTTCCCAAACTGTGGGTCTGGAACCCACTTGTGAGTTGTGACCCAACTTTTGTTGCAATGTGAAGCTGACAGAACAGACCAGGATGTGTGTTTCAAGGGTTTAACAAGCTGCTATGAGGGGCGGGGGTTAGGAGAGAACAGCCCTGATGCCCAGTCACCATTATAGCCACTCAAAATAGCAGCCTAAAAACTTTGGCAACCATTGCCTTTTATTGTAAGGATTCTGCCAACATAATACATATGAAACTCTGCACGCTCGGGAATCCCAATACCGGAGTTTTTCAATCTGGGGGTTGCAATTCCCCAGGATAGGTGTGTGTGTGTTTTAGGTTGTGATGCTTACACAGTTAAGGAGATAGTGATCTGAACCAGGTCCTATAGGCACTATTAGTACTGGCTTTTGCAACTGCCCACCATCAAATGCATGTGAGTAAAAAAGGTTTTTTTAAAAAAACTCACATGCACTTGGTTGCATATTCCAGAATGTATAGTACTTTGGTCTTGTACAGCACTTGTATAACACGTTCTCCAGAAGCACTATACTAATAGTGCCTATGGGTCCCTCCTTGGTCAGGACTTCACCCTCCTTAAGGGAGAAATGTCCCAAATGAAGACTGGGAAGCACCATATTCAAAGATGAAATTCTTTTTTGTCATAATGAATGTTTACACAGTGAATGTTTACTATTCAGTTTATATTATAGCATACTTGGGATGGGGGAATAAAAAAACCAATAAAAGATAAGTGCACATGTTCAAGGGAAGGCTTTGTTAGTCGTACTCTGGAAAAAAAACGATATGCAAAAGCTGTAACCTCTTCCAAACCGAATAAAAGCTAGCCGAAATGTACTGAAATAAGCATAACATCTGTCTGATGGTAGTGTTTCAACTGCAAACCCATGTAGCATTATTAGTAAATGAAGGGTAAGCCTGTAAGATAAGATACATTATTGTCATTGCACCAAATGTACAACAAAATTCAGGATTTCATTTCAGATGCTATCCTTTTAGGCATTTGAAGAATCTTGAAATGAGTCTTGCTCTCAAAACAAACCCCATTTCCATTTATTGAAACTTCATGAAATAGTTAAATTCTCTTTGTAATTCAAAATCTGACATTGCCTCAGGCAAAGCCTTGTAGGGGATTTTTTTTTTCAGTAAAGCCAGGGGTATGTTTTCATGACAACCTATAGTCTTGCCCCAATCTCTGAACCACTTCCCTGTATCCAGGCCCCATAAGATAAGACAGCAACAGAATCAACGAAAAGAAATTTTCACACTCAAGTTTTAACAATTCCATCTTAAGGTCTCTGCTCCATGTTAGAAATTTATCCATATATTGTTTTCTGAGCCAGTTACAAAGCAAAGCACTCCTGCCATATTTCAGTGATGAAGTTGCCATATTTCAGTTGCCATATTTCTATGTTGTGAAGAACATAGAATCCATCATTTCTCCCCACCAGGCAAAACTGTTTCAATTTTCTCCCACCCACCCATCTAATGGCAAAAAATTCATTCCCCCACTTCTCCAAAGGCATTGACTCATCAATTTTGCCCCATGTCCTCAAGTAAAAAAAAAAATCAATTTTCCCCCACCTTGATCATTTTCTGCTATGTTTCTTCTGGCATGGGGAGGGATGCATGACATTTCTTAGCCTTATAAAAAGGACATTTTAGTCTTCTGTCTCCTCTTGTTGGAAAGGTTCCCAATCTAAGACACAAAAGAGACACCAGCAACAGCCACTGGAAAAGACACCATGCGGGAATGAAAAGAAGCAGTTGATCTCCTCCTGCTGTATATAAGAAGACAACACTTTGACCAGTGAGCTTACGACTATTTATGGAATTATTCCTCAATGTGATGAGGATGGGAAGTGTAGGGTTCCTTTTCTGTAGAAGGTGATCAGTCTTCCAACTCCTATATCTCTTCTCCAAATTGCTCTGAATCAATGTTAGTCCAGTTTATAGGATTCCCACATGTCTGGTACAATGAAAAGTTTGTGGGTCTCCTTGTCTATGGCCATAATTGCTTCTTTCCATTCTTGGTTTGGTGGGAGTTGCAGCTTGGGGTCATGATACACAATATAGACTAGCAATTTTCAACTAGTCTATAGATCTGTAAGTGATCTTTAGATCTAGTCTGGATCTGCAGATGTGCCTCAGCAGTTTGGGGGACAATCATTTATTAGTAAGGGCCATTGGGGGATGTGAGCTCCGAGGCATGGTGTGCCTTTTTCAATGGTCAAAAAACTGATGAGGTTCCTTGACAGTTTTAACACCTTGTCGGTGTGCCACAACATGTAAAAGATTGAAAAATACAGATATATAGACTATCTAGAATACAGATGTACAGACTAAATACAGATATATAGACACCTGATATATAGAATACAGATGTATAGACTAAATACAGATATATAGACACCTGACTATCCCCTGGTAGCTCTCATAGAAGTGGAAGATCTTTCATTATTTAAACCACATTTGTTTAAGGAGAAAATATTGGCTAGTTATGTTAATACAAAATCAAGTATGAATTCTGTATGAATAAATTCTAAATGGAATTTTTTTCATAGAAAAGGCAATTTATGAGATGAGAATATTCATGAAAGGCATGACTAGGACAAAAATATTAACTGTGGGAAGCATCTATTTCTGTAACTTCATTTGGCATTTTCTTTGATTCACTGTATAAGGAGCCTGAAAACTTCTCATGGCAGGGAAGGGGGATTTAATAATAGGAGGATATATGAATGTGGTGCTTAATCTCAAAGAGATCATAAGTAATCCTTTCCATTTTTGATATGTTGATGTGAATCCAAAATGCAGTAAGAAGTGGTTTTCAGTTCCAATTGGAATTTGATTGATGTCTAAAGGCCCCATCCCAATACTCCTGCTGTTACGGCCCCATCATGCCAATATTCTAAGGGTCCCCCATCCTTTGTCCCCTCTATCCCAACTAAAACAAAGCCCATGTTTTAGTATAGAATTATATAGAACTAGCGAAAAGCGTACCCGCGTTGCAGGACTAAGATTTCCCTATACGCCATCCCCCCATAGTACATCAACACCCCATGCCATCAGTCCCCCATGTGCATTAGTCCCCCATGTGTATAAGTCCCCCATGCGCAACTTCCCCATGTGCATCAGTCCCCCATGCGCAACTTTCCCATGCGCATCAGTCCCCCATGCGCAACTTCTCCCCATGCGCAACATCCCCCATGCGCAACATCCCCTCATGCGCATCAGTCCCCCATGTGCATCAACTCCCATATGCATCAACCCCCATATGTATCAACCCCATGCGCAACATCCTCATGTGAAATATCCCCCATGCACAACATCCCCTCATGTGCAACTTTTCCCCATGCACAACTTCCCCCGATGCACATCAGCCCCATGTGCATCAGTCCCCCATGCGCAACTTTCCCCCATGCGCATCAACCCCTGTGCGCAACTTCCCTCCATGTGCAACCTCCCCCATGCGCAGCATCCTCCCCAGTGCAACCTCTTCCTTCGTACAACGTCCCCCCAGTGCACCAGGCACCGAGCACCAAATTGGCTGGATGTTGGTCATGCTTCCATGTTAAGTATAGGACAGAAACACGTTGACCCCTTTTCAGTCCCTGAAGGGTTAAATTTCTCCACATGGTTCTTGGTGGGTGTTCAGGTGACAGAAGGAACTCCCAGAATTCCATGCTTCAGGCCCAGCAGTTGGGGCGGAATGTTGATGAGTCATCAATTCTCCAATGCAAAGTATAGGGAGGAAAACGCGTTGCGCCCCTTTTCACCCCCTTCTGGTTGGAATTTCCGAAAACCGGTTCTTAGTGCACCCCTCCCTCACAGAAGGAACACCCACCCCAAATTTCATGCTTCTAAGCCCAGCAGTTTTGGCAGGGCAGTATTATGAGTAATATTATAATCTATAATAATATATATATAGATTATATCTGTTCATCAGTCTTCCTACAACCTCTCTGTCATGTGCTGTCAGTCCCTTCTTTTTCCTCTATTGTCAAGAATTAGATGTTAAAATCCTTGGATCCTGCATCATTTTTGCTTATATTCCTCCCCTTTTTATGTTTCTGTTGGCTATTGAGCACAAAGAAATTTCTTTAGTAGGAGGCAGACAAGACAAGCTTGGCTCACAGCATTCTTGGCAAGATCATCTTTACTGTGATCAGTTCATTTGATATTGGTGATCATTGTCTGTACATTAGAAGTGAACCAAAAATGTTTTATGTCTATTTCTGGAGCTGAAAATATTTTGTATTTATTTGTTTTTGGAGCTGTTTTTGGAGCTGTTATGTTGGTGTTTACTAAAGAATATTCAAAGCATATTCAGCTCAAACCTCCCCCATTTTTCATTTCCCACCTCTTCAATTTCATGCTGGGTACAGGGGCTTATTTTTCAGGAAGCCAGAGTGTTGAACTTCTTTCTCCCTGTTATAAAATCTTATAACATTTTAAAAGAACACCAAAGCTCCTGCCACTGTCTTCATCCCAAAGGTCCAACTTATCTCTCCCCAGTGCTTAATGTTGCTTCAGAGAACTGGAGATAAAGATGAGGTCCTCTGGTGGTACAAGTGGTTAAGACACTGTGCCTGTTAACCAGCGAGACCTGGGTTCCCACAAGATGAGGATCTCCTGCTACATGGGTTGGACTAGATGATCTACTGGGTCCCTTCCAACTCTATGATTCTATGGCCAATGTCTCAAAACGTGGCAGTTGCCAGGAGGAAGCCACTGGAATTATCTCTAATTTGCCCCTTGTTCTTTAAAAATATTGTCTAATATTGAAAACACGGGGAAAAGTCCCACCAACAGTGTGAGCTATCCCAGATTATCATGAAAGCAATGGGACCCAAGAATTGGGACCCAATGAGACTCAATTGGCCATGTAACACTCAGCCCAGCAGCCCATTCCAACCCTATAGGCGCTCACTTATAATCGAATATAAATTAGATTGAATGGATGTAATTCAGTTCAATTTCACCATTCATCATGGAATAATGCAAGAGTACATTATTTTCCCAAGAACACTGTATGCAGATGCCTGGGATCATCCAAGCAAGATGGGCTTTGATTCACTTTGATTGTTGCAAATTAGAAGTTGCAGGACTGCCTTCTTTCCGTCTGCTCAATTGCAATCACTTTTAAACCAGTGTTGATTTATTTTATTTTTTATTTTTATAATTGGCTGCTTTTCTGTCTGTGCTATGCACATGCCGTTCGTGACTGAAGTGGTTCCTGTTGTATCAGGTCACCGTTTGGAACCACAAAGAAGCTGCAGAGGCCTGGCAGATTTCGGCAAACACATAACCAGGGCTTTCACTGCAAATTCACTCAGATGTTGTGGGATGGCAAAATGTAGTTACATTTCCCTACATGGGATTAAATTTTACAGCATCTTCTCCTTGGTGCCCCTTTTTATTACCTGTTGGGTAATGGGCCCTCTTCATTACGGCTACATATTTACTACCTTTCATACCCTCTCTCCCTTCTTTCCTTACTACAGTCTCCCCCTCCCCCCTTAACTAGGCTGTCCTCTGCTAGATATGATCTCGTAAATCCACAGTGCAGCCTTAAAAGTGGATGTTCCCTTTTATTTTTATGGGGTTTTATGATAAAAGCGGATTGCACTTGATTTGTTGTATTGCCTTCAAATGCTTCAGGCTTGCTGTTGGACAAAACCCTTGGCTACTAAACTGAATAGGGACTGCAAGGCTGAGCTGGGCCGGGCCCAGGTTGCCTGAATCATGGTCTCCAGCCCTGCAGCCAAATGGTGACCTACTTTGGTGAGTGACTGCTTGCTCAAGGCAGTGGTCCACAGGTCTCCACAGAACTGCTTTCAAATAAAAGGCATTTTATTTGAGTTCCAATAGTCAGGACCTAATAATGATAATAAATAATGCTTAATTTTTTGCACTTTTTTTTTTAAGCAAGCAAAGCACTTCATGTATATCACCTTCATGTGATCCTTACAACAACCTATAAACATATTTGCAGTTGGAGAGCTCAGGCTGAAAAGGAGTAGCGTGTCTAAGGCCTCCTGTGGTGTTCATAGCAGAGATGTTCTATTCACAGCTCCATCTCTTAGAAACTTGACCGCACTCAGGAGCCAAAGCACAAAATAGTATCTGGATTCCCAAGTAACTTGAAGCCAAGATGCTCACACAACCTTAGACTGGTCACTGGTGAACTAGCTGCATTCTTTGGATCAAACCACAGTTGCCCATGAACTGCTTAAATTTACTCCGACTACTGAGATATGTTCATCATGGGGCTGAAGTCGACAATTATTTAGAAATTTTGGCTTGTACAGAATGCTGTTGCAGGACTATTGATCAGCACCTGATCTGCTGAACCATGCATACCATACATGCTTTGCTCCACCTGCACTGACTGCTGGTACCTTTCCAAATGCAATTCAAGCTTCTTGTTTTTAACCTTTAAAGCACTAGAAGGTTTGGGGTGAGGAAGATTCAAAAGATTGGTTTCTCCGTCATGAAACTGCCCACCCCTGAGATTTTCAGGAAGAGTCCTTTTACATGAGACCACAACCCAAGGCACATGTCTGGGTTTTCTCTATGGGGGCATCTAAGCTATTTGGGACTATCACTGATTTGGTGCTAACTGATGATTGCAGTTACAGGTGGTTTTCCTGTCTCAAACGACACTGAGTTTTTTGGTGTAATTTAAATATTATCCTCCGCTATATTTTTGGTATTGCTGATTGTGTTTTGTTGTATTTTGGAGAGGTTATTGTTGGTCTTTAAATTTGTATTGATAGGCATCTTTAAGTGAAAAGGAAAGTGCAGGATACAAATTTTAAAACTAAATAATTGAGTAATAAATAATATTTCTTAGGATAGGAACTTCGGGTATGCCAGTGCCACCAACAGCCACACCCTCCTCAAATTCTCCCTGCCCACTTCCTCCATTCCCACAACTTACCAGTAGATATGAGGCTGCGCATGGCCTGTAAGTGAGATCTTTGTGCTGTCTTTGGCCTTTAATGTCAGTGGCAGAAATCCCACTATCATAAATTGACCATAGGATTGAATAACAAAATCTGACCATGTACAAAACTCATTTAGTGGAATTTTCCAAACTAACAATTGCAGGTGAGGTTTATGCAACTTGATGCAGCTGCACCTGAAGTTTAATATCTGCTAAATAAAAAACTCACTTTTGGAATTCCCTACAACCCTCTGAAGGGAAAAAGGGAGGAGAACTACAAGGATTGTAAATAATTGATAGTTTATTACAGGAAATAAATCCATCTATGAGTGCAACACATTTCATTATAACTAACCTTCAGGGATAGAGGAAAGAATTAAAAGTGATATGGAGTTCCACTAGCTGTGGTGATCATCATGAATCTCAGGGCAAATCTTGCCTCTGCTGAGAATTTCCTTGTTAATTTTAAGCAAACCTAAAATCTCTCTCTCTCTCTCTGCCCCAGTTGCATCATGAGTGTAATAATACTGATCCCCATATGAGCTTTTTATAAATATTGCAAAACAAAAAGCAAAACACACACAACACAAAGTGCTTTGGGTGCCCTTAACCACTTATTCCTATCCACGTTTTAAGTATTGGTGCAATTGTGCCGTTGGGGTGTTAGCTGCATCCTACATTGTGGGAGTAATCAATGCAGGATGCCCTTATGTCATAACCCAAAAAAGGACAAGTTCCCCCAACATGTAGGACACCCAAGAAAAATCTAGAAAATTTAGAAAAATCTAGAACAAAATAAAAGTTTAAAAAACTCATATATATTGCTTTCATGTGCTTAATTTAAGCTTTATATTATTATATTTAAAACTATTACATATAATGTATGAATTACAAGAAGGCTGCATGCTGCCCTCTTATAAGGAAAAGAAGGACACTGAAATTTTTTCAGGACACAAGGCTTAAATCCAGGACATGTCCTGGCGACAAAAAACAGGACATATAGTCATGCTGAGTCAAGGAGGCCTTGATCTTGAACTTGTTTCCTTACTACAAGGCTGCACTATGGACGCATTGGCACTGGAAAGTTTAACTGGACTGGTCTCTCTCTAAATGTTACTTAAAAGTCTGTGTTCTGGTAGGTAGATATTCCTGAGCTGCACGGTGCCCAGAGGAGCAGCAATGTCAAAACGGATACCCCGCATGGTATGGACTTTGGACTCATGTCATCAGTGATGGCCCCAGCCTCCCCTAACAACCAGTTCTCTGGAAGTGGGTGGGGCCAGGTTGGGTCAGGGGCGGGGCCAAGGTCAGGGGGGCCAGGGAGAATTTAAAGTGGAATTTTTTTTAAATTTAAAAATTTTTTTAAAAATTGAGCATGCGGCTTACTTCTGAGTAGACCTGCATAGGATTGTGCTCTGAGGCTGCAGTCCTTTCCACTCCGCCCTGGGAGTAAGCCCCATTGACTGGCATGTGGCTTACTTCTGAGTAGACCTGCATAGGATGGTGCTCTGAGGCTGCAGCAGCCAGCTGAGCATCTTTTCATTTTTAAATTTGCCGTTCATTGCGGCAGTCCAGCGAAGCGCCCCAGAAGCCTCAGCGGCTGGGGAAAGAATAGCACTGAGGCTTCTGGGGTGCTTTCCTGGACTCCCGCTAGGGGCGGCAAATTTAAAAATAAAAAGATGCTGCTCACTGGTGCTACGCGCCACACCAGTGAACCAGTTCGGCCAGTTTTGGGGTCCCCCCGTTGCTACTGGTTTGGTAGCGGTGGGGAATTGGGAACTACCGGTTCCCAAGAACCGGACTGAACCGGTCTGGGCCCACCAGTGCATGGCATTTCCTCAAGGGAGAAGGCCCAGTGTTGGGCTAGGGCACCCCACTCCCCCCGCTCTACTCCTCCAGCACCATTCTCTATGTTCCCCACACTTTCCCTGCCCCAGACCAACTCCCCTTACCCCAGTTCAACAGTTCAGAGCTTGTACCTTGCTCCAGGTAGCATGTGGCAGGCTTGCTCAATAGTGCTTGGTGCTGACCTGGCATTAACAGTGACCCAGTGCTGAGTGTGGTGTTGTGACCATGTCTTGGCACATTTCTAGCACTCACAACACAATCCTAATCCCCAGTTAGGCAGGCACAAATTCTGGCACAAGTCCCGTGCTGGCCTATGACAGCTCTGGGGCAGGGGGAGGGGGTTAGGCTAGGGCAAAAAAAGACATGCACCAGCCTCCCTACACTACCACAGGAACAAGGAGATGAGAGAGTTGCACCGGCCTAAATTGGCTAGGTTTGTGCCCTCAGTGCTTGCATAGGCCCAACACTCAGTTGCTATGCTCTCTCGTCAGGTTCTTCTCACCTGGAACATGAATTTGGAACATGTTCACCTGGAACATGAACATTCACCTGGAACATGAATTTTTGCCATTTTTCTGGCACCTGATTTATTTCCCCAAGCATTTTGTGTGGGGAGTTTAGCTGCATATTATATGCAACTTTCCCGTGCTGACTGTTTTATTGTTATTTTAATACGCTACTTAATATGCTGTTGTATTTATTGTATTTAATCTGTTTTTATGTGTGTTGCTTTGAGGCCTAGCAATATAACTTTTACATTATTATTGCATGTGCTTCTCAGACCTCACTGGGTGTGGGGCAGAGAGGGAGGGGGGAGATGGAGTAGCAATCTCTGTAGAATCCATTTGCTTTCAAGTCCATCACTGTACACATTTGGAATCCAAAGCACTTTCCATCCATGTTATCTTGGCATACAATGATGGAAATGTTCAACTTCAGAAAGCTCATCTGAAACAGGGAAAGGATGTGTTTTTTCCTTCCAAAGGTAGCAAGGAAAAGCCAAGCAAAACATTGCCGAGCAACATAAATGATTTAAGACCCAACCGTTTTGCCAGGGAAACGTTAAAGATGGAGTCTAATCCTTTAATCTAACCCTGGTCCTTCTAAAAGCTTTATGCTAGGAGTTGACTCAGCATGTCACTGCCAAGAAGATCCATTGACCCTGAGTTCAGTGCTGAGAAATTGAGAAATGTTCTTTTTAATGTCTATTCAATAAATACAGCATCTTCCTCTCCATGGGCTAAGCAATCCACTTCAAATCCATTACCGTCTGTTCTCACAGACTGACAAGTTGTCCTGAGACAATAGTGGCCATGAGATGAGGTTAACCCTTGCGGAGGGGGGAATATATAAATCTTGCCAACTGCAACACTTTTGCTCCCTGAAGTCCTTGAAAAAGGGGGAAAAAACCAGGGGGATATTTGAATTGATGAGCGACAAGAATTGCATGTGGGCCTCCACCTCGACCAAGGTGATTTGTGTCAATAAAAGTTCAATGTGTGATTCAACCCCAAATCCCGCTTTTGATAGATACGAATGCTGCCCCTCAGACTACTCTGTGGATCATGGAAAGCTGACCAGGCAAAGCAGTCTTTAAAGTCTTTGTCATCCTCGCAATCATTGGAGACCAGGAGTCATGCATGGGTACTCATTACTTGTGACATCAAGTGATCATTGATCATTTGCATGCATGAAAGTTCCACTTCAGATCCACTGCTACACTGCCAACACTAGGGTTTGTGTCACCTGGTGCAGGAGGCCTTTGCATCACCCCCATGATAGTCCCCTTCATATGCAGAGGGTGGTGCGATAAGCATTTGATGGATGGAAAGATATACCATTGCCTTGCCCCTCTTTTTTCCCCTCTTATATCGCTATGCCTCTATTTTCTTCTTTTTTATTGGGGGGATGGGACGTTCTTCTGGAACATTTGCTAAGCACCACTTCATTGGATGTGGACCATTCTGGTGGCCTTGCATTCTTCTTTGCAAGTCCTGAATATGACCTAAGGAACATTTGCTTACTTGCAAGAAAACACAAACATGTAGATTATTTTTGCTTTCCATAGGGCTTAATAGATTCATTAGGTTTTTTTTTGGAGCAGGGGGTGCTGTGTTCATCACATCAACTGTTCTGCCGTTGTTGGATTCCCATTAACCTGCCCTTTTCAACGGGCAAAGGCAAATTCACTTACTTGCAAGTAAATGCACAATACAGCTCAGCTGCACTTTTCCATGCTCCATGCAGGGTTCGCAGACCTCCAGATTTTCCTGGAGGCCTCCTGAAATTCAGCCCCTGATCCGGAAAATGGAGGGACAGGAGGACGCTCCAATTATGCTGTTATGGTTGGTTTCCAATGAAAATAAACAGAGTGCCAGTATCAGTCATCAGTGGGTGCCATTATCAATGGAAAATAAACAGAGTGCCTGTATCAGCAAATAGAGTTGTCTCCAGCAAGTGAGGATGTAATTGTTGTTGGCGTCCAATTAAAAAAATTAAGAGCTGCTTCCATTCAGTTAAAAAAAACAAAGGAGGAAGCCTGTGCAATGGACTGGCTCTTGGGCAGCCCAATCCTATGTCCTTTGGTACTGATATGTGCAGCAGCACCAAAAGGTTGACTGCTGTATCCAGTGCTGCTGTGGAGGCCTTCTGAGATCATCCATGAGTAATGGATGATGCTTTGGCCTGCAACAGATATTTTGGGTCTGCACCAGCTATTTGACAACAGAGGTTAGGGTCTGACAACAGAGGTTAGGATCTGGCAAAGGAAGCCTTGAATTCAACAGACAAGACAAAATATACTTTATCGTGAAGGCAGGACAATGGATCCAAAACATGAGTCCTGTCTCATGAACTCATGTCTCATGTAGTCCTGTGGTTCCCAAGCTATGACAGTTCACACATCACCCTCGGTCCTCCGTAGAGACCCATACTTTAAAACTGATTTTCAAACTTTTTCATCTCATGGCATACTGAGAAGGCAGTCAAACTGTTAAGACACACCATCACATTTTTGACAATTGACAAGGCACACCATGTTGCTGGGGCATTGTCCCTACATTGTCCCTACAAATAATTGTCCTCTCCCCAAATTCTTGTGGTCGACCTCTGGACCATTCATGGCACAGCCATTGAAACTGGCTGCTTTTAAGGAAGTTTTGAGATAACCGCATTGTGGGTCAGTCTATCCAGGAGAGGTGCAGGATAATGGAGCTGAATCAGCAGTTGGGTATGCTGCTGCTGGTCTAGTTCATTTCTCAGCATGATACACTGCCAGGTAATGCTCAGTCTTACCCAGAAGGAAGCTACTTTTTGTGAGCACCATTTTGCTGAGTGGTTACATTGGTTGCACTATGAGAGTGCAATCCTAAACCCTGGTTAGGCTGGCACAAGTCCTGTGTTGGCCCGGGGTGTTGCAAAAGTGCTGTAAGGCACTTCTGCACCAGTCTTGGGGTTAGGCCTATGTGCAGATGTGCGCTGACTTATATATATACTAGCGAAAATGTACCCACGTTGCAGGAGTAAAATTCTCCCTGTACGCCATCCCCCCACTGCACAACAAATGCCCATGCACACCAACCTCTATGCACAATATCCCCCACTGTGCATCACCCCATGCGCTCCATTGTGGAGCCCCATTGCAGACCAAGCCTCCATGCGTAACAACCTTCCATGTGCAACAACCCTCCATATGCAACATCTCCCATGTGCACCGTCCCCCATGTGCATCAACCACCCATGTGCAATATCCTCCTATGTGCATCAACCCCCATGCACATCAACCCCTCCAGGCACATCAACCCCTCCAGGCACATCAACCCCCCAGGCACATCAACCCCACATGCACATCAACCCCTCGTACATAAAACCCTCCCATGCACTCCACCCCCATGCACACCACCCCATGCTCATCAACCCTCATCTGCACCAACCCCCATGTGCATCAACCCTCCATGCACAGTACTCTCCCATGTGCACCCCCAGATGTGCACCCCCTCATGTACATTCACCCCTCATATATATTCACTCCCATGCACACTAACCCCCCATGTGCACCAACCCCCATGCACACCACCCCTCCATGTATGCACACCATCTCCCATGCGCACCATCCCCCAGGTGCACCATCACTCTCTGTGCACTCTCCCTCTAAGTGCATCAGCTGGATATTGATCAGTCAGTCTTCGGTGTGTTGAAAAAAAATGTGTTACACTCTTTTTCAGACCATTAGGGGTTAAATTTCTAGAAATCAGTTTTTGGTGGGTGCTCCCCTTGCAGAAGGAATACACTCCCTGTATTTCATGCTTCTAGGTCCAGGGGCTGGGGCAGAGCGTCCCTCATTCAGGGATTCTTTAATGTAAAGTATAGGGAGAAAAACATGTTGCACCCCTTTTCATCCCCTCAGAAATGCCCAAGTGGGAATTTCTGAAAACTGGTTCTTAGTGGATGTCTTCTTCATGGAAGGAATACCCTCCCAAATTCCATGTTTCTAGGCGCTGTGGTTTTGGATGGGCTTTGAAGAGTCAGTCAGTGAATGAGTCAGTCAGTCAGTGACTTTTAATTTTTATATATAGACACAATGTATAATGTATTTATATAGTTTTAAAATTGTTGTTGTTGTTATTATTATTATTATTATTATTATCAAACATAAATACACAGCAAACAATTTCGTGCTGGTTTCATTCGCATCACCAGTCGGACCCTTCCTAAGAGTCTAGGACTGTGTGATGTAGCGGCATATAAGAATAGTTTTCTATAGTATAATAATAATAATAATAATAATAATAATAATAATAATAATAATAATAATAATAATAATAATAATAATAAATACAGTGGCGCCTCATGTAACAGAATTAATTCGTTCCGGAGGCAGTTTCTTTATGTGAAACTTTCTTTACGTGAAGCGGATTTTCCCATAGGAAATAATGGAAACGCAGATGATTGGTACCACAACCCCAAAAATATTCATATAAAAATATTAACTGGATGTAAAAATGATGACAAAACACTGGAATTGAATTCAAAACATGCATTCAATGTGCATGATCTTATGAAGTCGACTTAGGCTGCAGTCCTAAAGACACTTTCCTGAGAGAAATACCCATTTAACCCATTTAATACCCATTTAACCCATTTAATGGGGCTTACTTCTGGGTAGACATGGCTGCAATCCAAGGCACCTTCAAAGTGTCTCCCCACTTTCTCCTTCTCTCCATCCGGAGCCTCTCTCTCCCCTGCTCCCTTCCGGCTAGCCCTGAGCTGCTTCCCTCTTCTCCACTGCTCTTCTCTCCCTCCGGCCACAGGAGGAACAGCATGGAAGTGTTGCTTTCACTATGGGCAGGTGCAGAAGATCAGGGGGCAGAGGACTTTTGCAAGTGAAGCAGTCTGTTGAAGAAGAAAAACATGCCCTAGCAGATGATGTGCAAGAGAGCCAGGAATCAGCTCTACTGAAGTCAGCAAGAGAAAGTTGCTGAAAGTGCAGCAGACCAACTATGAATATCGCAATAGTGCAATTCAGGCTCCGACTGCCAGTTGGCAGAATAAAGTACTGCATGGCCAATTCCTTGCCAAGATCGAAGGAAAAGTGGATCAGGATAAGACCTGGTTGTGGCTGACGAGTGGCACACTGAAGAAGGAGACGGAAGGCCTGATACTTGCTGCCCAAGAACAGGCAATCAGGACAAATGTCATCAAGGTCAGAATTGACAAATCAGCCGATGACCCAAAATGCCGGCTCTGCAAAGAAGTGGATGAAACCATCGACCACATCCTAAGAGGCTGCAAGAAGATCTGCTTTTTTACAGATTCAAGGTAGCATACAGAAGGCTCCCAGGTCATCCTTGGCACAGACCAGACTAAGTACCATTTAAGTTTAGCAAGGTTTCTGTTCTGTGACTTCAGACTCTGCCCCACTTGTGCGAGTGGAACAGGCAATCCCAGATATCACACTGCAAGTAAATGCTCATTTTGCCTGTCACCTCAACTCAGTATTTGGTTTAAAAAATCAATTCATACATAGGTCTGTAACAAGTCCTGAAATATACAGTTGTCAAGTTTAGCGAGATGAAGTAATATACGTGCATATATGACCCAGGTCTTGATGACTGGCAGCTGAATGTGTGAACCAACTCTTTAAAAAAGCAGTATATATGAAGTGATATGAAAGTTCAGCTTGTGGTGTTTCGCTCTGTGATGGCCCATTCAGATGATCAAATCATCCCTTTATGATTGTTTCATGCAATGATGAACATTCATGTGTGAATCAACCCAATTTCTTTTTTATTATGGGAAAGACGGGGACCGAAATTATTCTCTCCTTGCCAACATTTCTTCAGCCATGTGATATAGGAACCCAGTCTTGGAAGGGTCCACTTTTTGGATTTATGGAAAAGGCGGCAGAAGAGCTTTTGTTTTGAGTTGAAGGATTTATGCCTGGCCTGATGTCCTGACTAGCTGAGCTGCTGAAATGAATCCTCTTCAGTCTATTTACTTGATATTTACCAAAGTCTGCAATCAACAAGAAAACACATCTCAGCAGCTCGCCTGGCAAGAGAAAGAATTGAGGCAGCACCACAGCTGTCATATTTATTTCGGTGGCAAAGCAGGTCAGGAAAATTGATAAAATTAATCATACAAACTAGCAGGCACCAGGAGTGAAGGAGCGGGAGACAGAGGGAGAAAACGAGAGTTGGCTGCACCTGCCTTTATTTCTTTTAATGGATTTTCTTGCAACAGAGCTGATAAAATCCTAGCGACTGACATCATTTCGTAAGTAGGGGTGTGTGTACACATGGGTGCGCGCATGCATGCTTTGAGGGAGGAGTTTGCGAACATTTCCGTTTGCTCTGTCCATGGACTTAGAAAAGGGTGATCATATGTCCCTTTTTCCAGGACATGTACCCTTTTTTAGTCTGTGTCCTGGGAAAAAAAATCTACATTGTCCTCCTTTTCCTTATGAGCAGGCAACATGTAGCCTTCTTGTAATTAATGAATTACGACTGCAATCCTAATCTCCAGTTAGGCCAGCATAAGCTCCGGCATAAGTCCTGTGCTGACCTGGGGCTGTCACAAAAATGCCATAAGGCACTTCTGCCCCACTCCTAGAGGGCTTAGGCCAGTACACAGGCATGTGCCGACCTGATCACACCACCAAGGGAAGATATACCAGGTGTGTTAGGCTGGCCTAAATTGGTTAGGATTGCACCCTCAATGTAATAAATTATATGTAATAGTTTTAAATGAAATAATCCATATATATAAAAGAGAAAAGTCACTCACTCACTCACTCATCACCGCCCTGCCAAAACCGCTGGGTCTAGAAGTGTGAAATTTGGGGTGGGTGTTCCTTCCATGAGGGAGGGGTGCACTAAGAATCGGTTCTCGAAAATTCCAACCGGAAGGGGGTGAAAAGGGGTGCAACGCGTTTTCCTCCCTATACTTTGCATTGAGAATTGCTGACTCATCAACATTCCGCCCCAACTGCTGGGCCTGAAGCATGGAATTCTGGGAGTTCCTTCTGTCACCTGAACTCCCATCAAGAACCATCTGCAGAAATTAACCCTTCAGGGGCTGAAAAGGGGGCAACATGTTTCTGTCCTATACTTAACATAGGAGACTGAACAACATCCAGTCAATTTGGTGCTCAGTGCCTGGTGAACTGAGGGATGTTTTCCAGAGGAAGAGGTTGCACTGGCGAGGATGCTACGCATGGGGGGAAGTTGCACATGGAGGAAAGTTGCACATAGGAGGATGAAGCGCATGGGGGAAGTTGTGCATGCAGGAAGTTTCGCATGGGGGACTGATGCACATGGGGAATGTTGCGCATGGGAGGAATGTTGCTCATGGGGAAAAGTTGCGCATGCGGGAAGTTGCGCATGGGTGGAAGTTGCGCATTGGCGGATTATGCGCATGGGGAAAGTTGCGCATGGGTGGAAGTTGCGCATGGGGGATGATGCGCATCGGGGAAAGTTGAGCATGGGGGTAATGCGCACGGGGGGAAGTTGCACATGGGGGAAAGTTGCGCTTGGGGGAAAGTTGCGCATGCGGGAAAGTTGCGCACGGGGGAAGTTGCGCCTTGGCTGATGATGCGCTTGGGGAAAGATGCGCATGAGGGGAATTTGCGCATGGGTAAAGTTGCGCATGGGTGGAAGTTGCACATGGGGGGATGATGTGTATGGGGGATGATGCGCACGGGGGGTAATGTGCACGGGGAAGTTGCACATGGGGCAAAGTTACGCATGGGGACATGATGCACATGGGGTCATGATGTGCATGGGGGAAAGTTGCTCATGGGGGAAAGTTGCGCATTGGGGAAAGTTGCACATGGGGGAAAGTTGCGCATGGTGAAGTTGCGTGTGGGGGAAGTTGCGCCTGGGGGAAAGTTGTGCATGAGGGGACATTGCACATGGGGGGACGATGCGCATGGGGGATGATGCACATGGGGGAAGTGGCACATGGGGTTTTTTCTGCGCCATGGGGGGATGGCATAGGGGGAAATGTTACACCAGCAACATGTATGCTTTTTGCTAGTAAATAATAGAGTGTTTAAATCAACCACATGAAGGCTGAGTGGTTTTGAGTAGTATATGGGTAGTTTGTCCTACAGTTCTCTTGAGTGTCCTTGGGAGGGGGGACTTGTCCTATTTATAGGTTATGGCATTTGGTCATTCTGGATGATTGTCCCCTCACCACAGAATGCTTGTGGCAGGAAATAAGACAAGGCTGTTACTCCAACGTAAGAGTATATAGGATTTCAGTTTGCATCTTTATTCAGGTGATAATCCTAGAAACTATTTCCAGAATGTAGCTTGCAGATCTCTTGGGTGGCCATGTGTGGACCTTTTTGGTGGACATCAGCTTCAAGTTTTAAAACTCTAGCCTCAAAACTTGCTTGTTTCCCACTATAGCTGCAGATTTTTATAACTTCCTCTTTCCCGTTTTTTCCCCTGGTGCTATGCTCCACTGGACTACATTGGCAACATGTTTCTGGGGTACAGCACAATGAAATTAATTTTTTTTTAATGGAGATGGTTGCTTTGGCCACTGCTTCTATTACAATTGCCAAGATCAGCTTGGGACAACAGCGTTCCAAGGCAGTTCTCCACACTTAAAGCTAAGATATAAGTGAGGGACACTGGGGAGAAGCCAGTTTCATTCTGAGATTAGTGTGAACCACACATCAGATCAGTCCAAGATACTTGTTTCGTTTCAAATAGGTTTTTAAAATTTGTCATCTAAGGACAGGGAAAGGAATGGAAAAATCAATTCTATTGTTGATTAAATTACGTATGTTTATACATATAAGCCAAGACTGTGCAAATAGTCAGGGAAGAACTTCCATTTTCTGCATTCGTTTAGCAAAGAATCATGAGAAACAGCACAATGAAAAGCTGGAAATTCTCCATTAGAGATCATATCTCCTCCAGAACAATGATTTCCCAGAGAAGACAAATCATAAATAAATATGTCAGCTGAGAAAAGAAGGTAACCTAGTTAGGGTGGATTATTTCTTAAGCCAGCGATTTTCAACCATTGTGCCATGTCTGTAAAATTTTGTTTGTAACAAGTTGGTAAAGAGTTTGTAAAATTGATTGATTTAAAAAACATCCAGTGCAATCCGCATCATGTTTACTCAGAAGTCAGCCCTACTGTGTTCAATATTACTTACTCCCAGGAAAATGCAGACTTGATTGCAACCATCATTTATTAATTAGGTTATTGAGGAACTGAACCCCCCACCAGCAAGATGGTGTGCCTTGTCAATTGACCAGTGCCTGCTATTGCCTACCATGGCCCCGATACCCCCCATTGTCCAGTGCCTGTCAGTGCCCAGAGGTGCTAATTGCTCACCAGTGGCAACCATGCGGTGCCCAGCAATGCCCGGGGCCCACAAATATTCTTGAAATTTTACTCCTGTAACAGTGGGTAAATTCCACTAGTTTAAACATAAAAAGCAATATCAGTTCATATTTTTGTTTGTTTAAATTGTGAGGATGTAGGATGGAGTTTGGTGTTATAGATACCACATAGGGCACAATCCAGAGTAACTATGGGGAGTCCTTGCTCCGACATAAGAACCATTTACTCTGGATTGCAATATGAATTTCCAATAGGTTTTCACTAGGTGGTGCCGTAGCTATGTCGATGTAAATGTTTCTTATGTGCTCCCGTAGTTACTCTGGATTGTAGGGTTAGTTTTTTTTCTTTCAGTGGCTCCTTTTGGAACATTGGCATTATCCATCCCAGGAGTGAGAGACAAGTATTCTGGATACAAGCCCAGTTTTCCAGGATCTGTACCTCAACAGGTGCACTTCATCAGGTGCTGAATCAGAACTCATCAGGTACTCATCAGATCCTCGTAGACCCATTGGGGCCACTGCACCCTTACCTTGGGTAAAGGGAAAATCTTCCCCTTGCTCCACAATAGCACCTGCTTGCACCAGTGCAGCTTTGGATTGCACTGTGAGTCACTTGCACAAGCCACTAAAAGAACCCACCTGGTCTGGCTTAAACTTCTATTTATTATTTACAGTGTTTCTTTATTAATCCTGTTATTATTAGTCTTGTTGACCCAAGACACCTGTTTAGCACATCCATGCTGCAGTTGAGCCAGAGGAGAAAAAGAAACAGAGCAGGCTGTCATCCACATATTGATTGCACTTCACTCCAGTTCTGCACACAGCCCCTTCAAGTGGCTTCACGTGGATGTCAAGGGAGCATGGGAGAGAAAAGAGAACCTTTGTGGCTTTTTCTAAGACAACGGATACTGAGCAAAGCTTAACTTGCCAAGTATCGCCATCTGGAAGCATCCTATCTGGGAGGAGCAGGACCATTGAAGTTTTTATTTATAATACCTAGAGGAATATGGGGTGAACCTGGAGGTGCCTTCTCAGGTTATGGAGGCATTTCAGGGGAACCTAGCATACATCTAACCATGCTAGTGAAATTTCTCTGAGGCTTTTTCATCTCCCTAGCTTGCCAAAGGATTGCATGAATATTATGGTTCTAGAGCAAGAAAGCCCAAAGACCTTCGAGAAGACTGAAGAAATTCTTTCAGTGAGTAGATTGCACTTAAGTATTCCAATATTAAGGAATTCACATACTCTACAGTCAGAAGTAGGAAAGAGGATGTCTGTGGGCCTTTTCCTCTGTGAGGTCCAAAGCAGCTGTTGTCTCAATTTTGTAATGGAAATGTGATTGGGGTCGTCAGATATCAGTTTTTCAATGTGCAATTTATAGACAAAGCCTATACTGGTTGGCATGAAGGATGAAGGGCCACCAGTGAAGTGGCCACTATATCCTGAGCACCAGCACAATATTAAGCCAGCTGGGAGAGTTAAGTATAGAAAATTATTACCTACCTCTCCAGCCACTGCCTTTCTCCCTATGGACCAACTCACATATATGCCAGCTCTTTTGCTGGTATAGATTTGTGCAAGGAACATGCCAGGCCCAGGATGGTTGTATAAGTAATAAGACACCACTAGAGCTGCCAAGACCTGCCCCATTCACCCCAGTACCATCTGATCTCCACCCTGATCCACTCCCATTGCCAGCAGAACTGCACCAGTGACCAGTGTGAATCCTTGACCACCTTGAGTCTTCCGGGGAAAGGGTGGGATACAAATAAAGGATTCTATTCTAATTTGCTGGCAATGCAAGGCTTTGCACCAGTGGCAACATTCTGCAGACCAGTGGAAAAGCTGCCTTGATGGTGGACTATCTACAGCGGGGTTTCTCAACCTATGGTCCAGGTACCACTGGAGGTCCTTGGTTGCTTCTGACCGGTCTGCGAAAGGACTCCTCTAAGTGCCTCTTCCCCTCCTCACAGCAGGAGGGCTCTGTCGGAGGATTGCAGCCTCAGAGACCAATCCTTTGCCTGTCTACCCAGTAGTAAGTCCCATTCTAGTCAGTGGAGCTTACTCCCAGTAAAGTGTGAACACTTTGTAGCCTCAGAGCCCAATCCTATGCCTGTCTACTCAGAAATAAGTCCCACTGTAGGCAGTGGAACTTGCTCCCAGGAAAGCGCAGATAAGATTGCAGCCTCAGAGTCCAATCCAATGCCTGTATACTCAGAAATAAGTCCCATTATAGTCAATAAGGCTTACTCATTGACTAGTGACTAGGATGGCTGGGCACTGGAAATTTTTTTTCAACAGAACCTGTCCCTGGAGCCAAAAAGGTTGAGGACCACTGATCTACCGTATTTATGGACTGCTGGTCCACCAGTATATGCATAGATAGAATTGGGCCATCAATTACTTTGTAGGATCCTTGCAGTTCTGAAGGGCTATGATTTCAGAAGCACTCAGCATGCATATTAAAAATAAGGTGACATTATACACTGATGGGCTTTTGGACTCTCATGACATCACAAATATTTGGGACTGGAAAAATGCTGCAAACAGACTAATTGTACAGCTAGTATAGGGGAAGTCATGCTACATTTCACACATTCCTCTGAAACCCATGTTCAGTCTCACCATAGAAACCTTGATGGAAGAAGAGGCTACTGCTTCCAAGAATGAAATGTTCTTATGCACCTAAAACAGAGTGATCACAAGTTCTCTTTTTCCAGGACATGTCCTATTTTTGAGCCTTTTTCCCTGGGAAAAAACTTTACTGTCATTCTTTTCCTTTGGAGCAGGAAGCATGTAGCCTTCTTGTAATTAATAAATTATATGCAATCGCTTTAAATTTAATAATCTCTATAAATAAAACTGAAAAGTCACTGACTGATTCACTGACTCACTGACTGTCCCACTAACTCACACACTCATCAATGCCCAGCCAAAACCGCCGGGCCTACAAGAGTGAAATTTGGGATGGGTGTTCCTTCCATGATGGAGGCACCCATTAATAACCGGTTTTCAGAAATTCCAACCGGAAGGGAGCGAAAGGGGTGCAACACATTTTCCTCCCTATACTTTACATTGACGTATTCCTGAATGAGGGGTGTTCTGCCCCAACCCCTGGGCTTAGAAGCATGAAATTCAGGGAGGGTGTTCCTTCTGTGACATCAACACCCACCAAGAACCAATGTTGAGAAATTTAACCCTTAAGGGGCTGAAAAGGAGTACAACGTGTTTTTCTCCTATACTTAACATTGAAGACTGATTCACCAACAACCAGTTGATGCACTGGGAGGGAGGGTGTACAGAGGGTGAAGGTGTGCATGGCCAGATGATGTGCAGGGAGAATGATGCACATGGGGGATGATGTGCATGGGGGAATGATGCACATGGGGAGATGTTATATGGGGTGTTGCGCATGGGGGGACGGTGCACATGGGGTTGTTGCATATGGTGTGCATGGGAGGATGGTGTGAATGTGGGGACAGTGACAATGTGGGGTGTTGCACATGGGGAACAGTGCTCATGGGAAGATGTATGGGGGTATTGAATATGGGGGATGATGTGCATGGGGGGATGATGTGCATGGGGTGTAGCATATGGTGCGCATGGGGTGAGGGTTTGTATGGGGGATATTTTACAGGAGTATTGTGCATAGGGATGATGAGGGGGTGTTGCACATGGGGGGATGGTGCACATGGGGAGATGGTGCGCATGCTGGCATGATGCAGATGTGGTGGTCCTTGAGCATGGGGGACGATGTGCAATAGGGAGATGGCATACGGGGTAATTTCACTCCCTCAACACGGGTACATTTTCACTAGTAAGCAATAAAGTGTTTAAATTAAGCACATGAAAGCAATATATATATGAGTGTCTTTAGGTTTTATTTTGTCATGTCTTACATTTTTCTTGGGTATCCTACCTTTGGGGGGGCTATGTCCTCTTTTTCAGTTATTACAAATGGTCACAACTGAACTTAAAATATTATATACTTAAGCAGGCAAAGAAGCTTGCCAGGTAGGGAGCTATAAGATCAGCCCCACTTATCTCTGATTGCCATTTTAATGATGTGGAAGACTATACTTGATGAGAATTATCCAACAGTTGGACAGCTTCTACATATCCTGGCCACTTTCAGCATCGTATGAGAAAGAGAATTCAGAGGAAATATAGCACGTCAGGACTTCGCAAGCTCAGCATCTATTTTTTCATTTTTACCTCTAGCTTTTTACTCAGCAGCTTGCTCAAGAAGCCCATCAAGTTTAGCAGAACAAGGAGGCACAGCAGAAAGGAGAGAATGAGGAGAGGTTGTCGAGCACAAGGAGAAATTTCTCGCAGTTAATTTGGCTTTTAAAATGGAGAATCAGACGGAAGTACCATTTTAAGGGAAGACATTTCATGAGCATTAAGCAACCTGAGTCATTGAATCATTTAGGTATGAACCTAAATTTATCCCTTTGCTGTCAGAACAACACCAACAAAAGTCAATAGACAGTGTTCAAATCACCAGCAAACAGTGGGAGAAGAGGTTGAAATACGTAGCAAGTCCAAATATACCTGTACTGTGGATAGCTCTTGATGACTCGAACAAATGAAGAAAGCTGAAAATACATTTTAGAAAAAAATGAATTATCAAAATTACCCAGAGAACATTCTAGACCAAATTTGGGGAGGTCGTATTTGTGTATAATGATCCTCACCTATCAGTTCTCAGGATGGTGGGTCAAGCAGTGTTTTTATGAACAATAAGTTAGACCCCTGGCTGCTGTCATCAGCATCATGTGCAATCATGTTCGTTGACTCAAGTCCTCAACTCTTCCAAACAATGGCCAACATAATTGGCCATTGAAAACAAAAGGGTTTTTAAGATGAATGACTGAACTAGTATTTGACAGATTTTCTCAAACGAATGTATCTCCAAACCAATATGCATTTTTCAAAACCGTTTCAGTTATTCTTCTTGAAAAAACATTGTAAATATTACATGGGATGCATCTTCAAGATTCAACTAAAAGTGCAATCCTAAGCATGTCTATTTAGAAGTAAGTCCCGTTGGGTTCAGTAGTACTTACTCCCTGGAAAGTTTGGTTAGGATTGCAGACTAAGAGCACAATCCTAATCAGGTCCCCTCAAAAGTAAGCTCCATTGTGTTCAATGGTTCTTACTCCCAGTAAAGTATCTTTAGGATTGCAGCCTTAGGCAGCAATCCTAAAGACTCTTTCCTGGGAGTAAGACCCATTGAACACAATGGGGCTTACTTTTGAGTAGACAGGGCTAGGATTGCGCTCTAAGAATCTAAACTATTATATGTATCCCTCTCAGTACTCAATGAGACCAACAGTCTACTCAGAAGTACGTCCCATTGTGTTCAGTAGAACTTACTCCCAGGAAAGTGTGGTTTGGATTGCAGCCCAAATCACTCTTAGGACACAATCCAAACCAATTTAGGCCAGCGCATTCTTGTTGTCATGATGGTGTGGGGAGGTTGGAGCTGTACACTGGCCTAACCCCATCCTCCATGAGTGGTGCAATATTGTCTCTGGTACTCTGCACAGGAAGCATATACAGGTTGAACCTTGCAATCTATATTGTTTAGTTCCAGGAACTTTCATGAAT
The DNA here is from genome assembly GCA_030015325.1 of Cryptoblepharus egeriae. Taxonomy (NCBI): domain Eukaryota; kingdom Metazoa; phylum Chordata; class Lepidosauria; order Squamata; family Scincidae; genus Cryptoblepharus; species Cryptoblepharus egeriae. Next base: position 91,298,883 of record JAREYC010000003.1, on the reverse strand, counting down.
ACCCAATATTGCAATATATAAAAGCAGTTGTTTACCATGATAATACGGCAGGCAATATATCAATATGAATCAAATTGCCTTTCAAGTGGTTTGAAACAGCTGAGTTTCAGCTCAGAGGCAAAAGCAATTCAGAAGTGATTATCACTTTGTATTGATGTAATAATCACATAGGGAAGGGTGGGGTGCAGTGGTGGACTTCAGAGGGTTCTCACAGGTTTTATAGAACCCTTTGCTAATGAGTACCTGGTTCTGAGAACTGGTTACTAATGGGACATAGAATCAGTTGTTCTATGGACATAGAACCTGTTGTTAATTTAGGTTATTAGGATATAGAACCTGTTGTTAATTTATTTGAATCCCACCACTGGTGGGGTCCACCTCCCAGCTGAAACCCCAAACCAGACTGATCCCTTTATGGACCTTTTTGGAGGCAAGCTTAATTGACTGTCAAGTTACCATAGTAAGCAGGCTGCTTTTCAGCCATTAACTGCTATTAAGAGATGTTTATCTTTTAAATTTAAAGAACTTTTTAAAGTTCATTTAATGAATGAACACATTCATTTTAATGTGTTGAGACAAAATTGCTAATAAATAAAACACTGATACTGTAATTAGGTTATACCTGTAGATGAATTAGCACAGGTGAAACATCAGCCAGGCTCTTTACATCACATGGGAGAAGAGTGTCTGCTAACATGGCTCCCACCATGGTTCCCCCACCCTGCATGTTATATTTCTTTTATGTAATTGCATGGGGTTGGTTTGGATGAATGAAATATTTATTACTAGCAAAAAGCGTACCTGCGTTGCGGGAGTAACATTTCCCCATACAACGTCCCCCCACGGTGCATCAACACCCCATGCGCATCAACACCCCACGCGCAACTTCCCCCGTGGACAACTTCCCCATGCGCAACTTCCCCATGCGCAACTCATCCCCCATGTACCTGAACTCCTCATATGCAACAACACCCATCTGCATCAGTCCCCCATGCGCAACTTCCCCCCATGCGCAACTTCCCCCATGCGCAACTTCCCCGTGCGCATCATCCCCCATGTGCAAATTCCCCCATGCGCAACTTCCCCCATGCGCAACTTTTCTCCATGCGCATCATCCCCATGCATAACTTCCCCCATGCACAACTTCCCCCATGCACGACTTCCCCCATGTGCAACTTCCCCTATGTACAACTTTCCCCCATGCGCAACTTTCCCCATGTGCAACTTTCCCCATGCACAACTTCCCCCATGTGCAACTTCCCCCATGTGCAACTTCCCCCCATGTGCAACTTCCCCCGATGTGCAACTTCCCCCCCATGCGCAACTTCCCCCTATTCACAACTTCCCCTCATCCTCAACTTCCCCCAAGCGCAACTTCCCCCAGCACCTTCTCCAGTGCAACCTCTTCCTCTGAAGAACATCCCCCCAGTGCACCAGGTACAGAGCACCAAATTGACTGGATGTTGTTCAGTCTCCCATGTTAAGTATAGGACAGAAACACGTTGCCCCCTTTTCAGCCCCTGAAGGGTTAACTTTCTCCAGATGGTTCTTGGTGGGAGTTCAGGTGACAGAAGGAACTCCCAGAATTCCATGCTTCAGGCCCAGCAGTTGGGGCGGAATGTTGATGAGTCAGCAATTCTCAATGCAAAGTATAGGGAGGAAAACGCATTGCGCCCCTTTTCACCCCCTTCCGGTTGGAATTTCCGAAAACCGGTTCTTAGTGCACCCCTCCCTCACAGAAGGAACACCCACCCCAAATTTCACGCTTCTAGGCCCAGCAGTTTTGGCAGGGCGGTGATGAGTGAGTCAGTGAGTCAGTGAGTCAGTCAGTGACTTTTCTCTTTTATATATATAGAAGATATGTGAGGGGGCAGTTTGAAAGGACTGCCCTTCAATTATACAGAGAAACTTCAACATGTGGAAAGAGCAGGAGTGACGTGTGCCCCCACATTCTTCCACAGGATTACAAGGAACTGAACCAACTAAACAATTCTCATCCATGTCTTACAGTGCTCCCTATAACCAGCAGCAAATGCTAATGCAGCGATTTCAACAGCAGCAAATGCTAAATGCTATGTCAACAGTTGCAAACGCTAATGCAGCTATTTTCATCCACTGTGCCATAGTACACTGTTGTGCCGCAGATAGTCCACAGGTGATCTGCGGACCTTTGGGGAGGCCCCTTATCAGCCTGTGGACCTTTATTAAGGAAATTGGGGTGTTTGAGCCCCCTTCTTGCAGCATGGTGTGTTTTGTTAGTAGTGTGCCTTGACAATTTTAGTGCCTTGCCAGTGTGTCAAGAGATGGAAAATGTTGAAAAGCACTCTGCTAATAGTACCTACTTGTGAAGGGCCTGCAGTGAAGATGGGTTTAAAAAATACTTCCACATTCGAGTTGTATTAACAGCATCTCTCCTAAGACTTCTAATGCAAAGTAAAGCTCTGCTCAAGTATCCCTAAGAGCTTTTTTGGGGTCATAACAATAATTTTGATTTTTGTTTCATTCTTCTTTTGTGCCAAATTCCACCATAGATAGTCGGAATCAGAACGATCCATCTCAGAGCCTCCAAGATAGGTCAAGGGGAACAAAACTCCACTCTGCTGCATTTGAGTCCTCCTGGTGCCCCTCCAAAACAAGTGTTTCCATTTTCTGGCTGGTGCAATATTCGGGGCAGAGAGGTTTCTTTCAGAGCTGCTCTGAAATCAAGCAAGTCCTCTAAGGGTACCTTTGATTTGTGTGAAATGCCAGCACAAACATACATTCACATCCCTGCTATGCCCTCTGGCACCCTTAAGGCTAAACTAATGCAAATATGCTTTATTAGGGAGCATCTCAGCAGGTGATTCACACATTAACTAGGAGAGCTGTGGAAGCCACAAGAGTGAACACATTTTACAAAAGAAAGCCCTTTATAAGATCTTGCTGACAAGCACTATTAAATATTCATTTTATAGACTGTGGAGACATCATTATACGTGCACATTCAGCCCCTCTCCTTCCCGATGCCACAAGATTTGGCATTTGTTTTACACAGCAGGGGTGAGACAAAGGGGTCTCATAGGACCTTCCATGTCCTTTTTGTAACAGGCCTAAAGATCCTCAGATTGAAAATAAGAATATTGGCCTGGATTGTTGGTTTTTCAGAAAAAAAAGCTAGTTTAACTATGTGGTCGGAGCCACAACACCACCCTCCTCTCTTGTATCCTCAACCATGCATCTAGTGAAAGACCATGAGCTTTTCCACAAGTCATATGGACAGATGCCAGGGCTTGGTGGATCATACCCAGTCTCACAGTAAAAGAGATCTCAGGTGAATATGAAACTTCCAGAAGTCTAAATATTTCATGTTAGATCACAGGTTCGAACTCAAGTTAGATCTTGTTGGATCTCAGGTTAATCTGAAACTCCAGGGATTTACCATAATATCCTTTTCTACTGGTATGTAGGGTTAAAGGGGAAATAAGGGGAGGGAAGGCAATTTTTTTTGGTTTGGCTTGAGAGATTGTTCTCCCTCCACCTCACACACATATACACAAAGAGTATGCCCAACAGGTTTCATCTGTAAGGCGCCAGATATAGCAAGGGACACTAGGTACAATTCTTTGCCTCCTCCAGGCCTCACGAAGCACCATACCCAGCATACTGAATATTAGTGTTGAAACATGAAATCCCTTTCATCCCTTGAAACATGAAATCTCTATCATCCTATGCCCCACCTCTTCTGCCTCAACTGCTATGCTCCTTCATTGTCCCAAGACTTCATTATTTCTGTAATATGCTGAATTACGTAGGAAGATGCTGAATTGCTTCTAGCTGATCTGGCATCTCAGCAACCAACATATCATCAGCAGCAGGCCTCCGTCAGTCTTGAAAGACTATGGTATCATGCTCAGTGCTGCATACGCTGCATGCGAAGCACGAAAGCCTGGGTTGGATTGTTATGGAGGATAGACTGTTACCCAAGCAGCAAATCCCCCCTCTCCACGCCACTGAATTAGTCCAATGGAAAGGCAGAGCCAATACAATTGGATCCAGCTGGCGTTGCAGAGCTGGGCTAAGGACAGGTGCTCACCCTGTCTTGTGGGGCCGACCCGGGTTTCGAACCCTGGCCTGCTGGCTAACTGGCACAGCATCTTAATCGCTTGCGCCACCCACAGCCATCAGCAGCAACAGAATAATAAGATTTGTTTGTAGGGTTTGGGGACCCATTACGGTGCAAATAAAATCACCAGAAACTGGAAGCAAACACTGCAATAAAGGACTGGGCTTTTCTTTAAAAGACTCCTAGGTTCTAGTTTTCTTTCATTGGAACTTGAGACCCACAGCCTATGGCCTTGCTTCTACCATGTATTGGATCCCCACCCCACATGTTAATTACAGATTGCAGTGAGTATCTTTAAGAGCAAAGCCACGTGTAGGTGCTACATATATTGCTGAGAAGAAGATGTGGCAGGACTAGGGACCAAGAATGGTGTCCTATTTCCAACATTCTCAATACAGGCAGGCAGGTGGAAAGGCAGGGGATGGTAATCCTCATCACTATTGACCTTAGAAGGGGCAATTGTGATGGATTTATTAACACAGAGTACAAGAGATGATCTTCTATATGCTGTGTTTCAACATATAGGTCTAGAAGGCCACGCAGTTCCATGCAGAACCTGGAATTCTACAGAGCTTTTCAGAGTCTGGTCTTTGAGGCTAATACAGAAAATATAACCTTCTCCTTGCACTGGATGTCAGCTGTTGTGTGTGTACATGTGTATGTATCACACACACTCACGCACACACACATGCACACACATTTGCTGGGATTGCATCATTTTTTAAAACAAACTGTCCATAAATGTCACTGAAAATCCAGGTCTCCTTTTATTAAAACTGAAAAATGTGTATAAATGTAAATAACAAATGACTGATACGGGGAGAGCGACCAGAGCGGCTGCCGGCATCACATGTTCCTGCTCTCTCTTCCCTCCTTGTGTAATTTGCATTAATAAAGAGGCTGTTCCTTGTCGGAATGCGTTTCATCCGGTTTAAAATCCCAGGGCGCTCCACCAGGAAGTGCTTTGGGAGAATCCGACTGTCAGAGCCGACAAGACAAATGAATCCCAGTGTCAGGAGCGTGTGGTTCAACGATGACAGATTGAGAAGAACTGTCCCCCTCTCGACAGGCGGGCTTCATTTTCAAATTAATAAATCTGAATAAAATATTTTTCCTTTCATTACAAGCCGGGCCTGGTTGACAGTTCCCATGACAAGGGGGAGTAGCAGTGTTGATGAGAAGAGTTTGCATCAATTCCACCTGGGCTTCAGTTGCTTTATTTTTACCTGCAAGTGCATCCCTGTTTGCCTCTCTTCCCCCTCCCTCTCAAGCTCTCTCCCCAGCCTGTTTCCTTTGCCTGTCAGTCCCCCTCCGTCTGCCCCCACCCTCACCCATCTGCACTTGCTACTGTTCAGTCCTCCCTCTTGTCACTTGCCTGAAGTCTGGAAGCAAAATCCAGAGCAATATTTATTCCTTGAACACACAAACAATGTATCTCACATACACATCCCCCTGATACGATACACCCAGGAGAGTCGGAAGAGGTGATCCTAAATAGCACAAGTCTCTTTGACTTCATATATATATAAAAACACACACACCCCTACTTAAGATATACACACTCCTTTGCTCCTGCCTAATAATCTGAATAAAATATTACCTTGCTGCAGTTTGTAAAATATTACCTTGCTGCAGACAAGTCCGTCCACTTAGATGGCATGGATTTCACTAATGATATTCTCTTCAAGATGCAGACAAAGCTTCACATCTACTGCAAATGTACACCTGAAAATTCTTAGGCTAGTACTGAAGGGAAGAGAAATGTGGAAGATAATTCCCAGTGGTTGGTAGGTAGTATGAAGCTTCTGGGTTGGCTTGCTAGAAATGGTAAGCCCCTGAGCTTCTTCTCTTATTTGGCCATCACAGGATGTCAAGAGCAGCAAATGACCTCAGGGACCTTGAGGACACACTTGAACTTATGGATTTGGTAGTAGGCCCAACCTGGCCATGGTACTCGCCTGTAATCCAACCCTGGAGATGGATGGCAGTCGCACCTCACCGGAAAAGGTTTACCCCAAGTTGATAATACTGATCAACTTTAAATGTGGTGCTCATCCCATTACAAGGCTGAAGAGCCAGAGTTATCCAAAGACATCTCCATGGTCAAATGATTGGCATGACTAAACAACAAAGCGCATGGAATGGAAGCACACAGAATGCTGTTGGTTGATAGATAGATAGATAGATAGATAGATAGATAGATAGATAGATAGATAGATAGACAGACAGACAGACAGACAGACAGATAGATAGAATGAATGAATGAATGAATGAATGAATGAATGAATGAATGAATACTGTTACCTTCCCACTAGGGTTGCCATATGTCCCCCAAAACAGGGACAGTCCTGATTTTGGGGGATTGTGTTCACATATTGGCAAATGGGACAGAGGATCCTCTCCCAGTTCTGTGGAAGAGAATTAAGGCAATCCTACTTCCCACCAAAATCATACCTATATACCTGCATTCACATGCTTTTGAACTGTTAGGTTGCAGGAACTGAGCAAGTGATGGGTGCTCACTGTTTTGCACTACTTGGCTTTCAAACTGCTCACCTTTAGGTTGACAAGCTCAGCATCCTTAACCACTGAATTACCACAGCCCCTCACCTGATTTAAGGAGTGTCAATAGTCACAATTTTCCAGTGGTACATAATGTGAAATTGTCATATTACAGCTTGGATAAGACTGCAAGCTGCGGCTTGGACAAAACAGCTTATAACATCAAGAGAATACAGCATGCTTATTGCTGAACAACTGAAAATGCTAAAACACTCCTTGGGTGAAGTTGCAGTGGAGTTGATGAAAGCTATGCAGTTTGTAAGTAAGGCTGCCTCTAATCTAGAATCCTATTCCAATTTAATGTAGTTGCATATTTCAACCTGAATTTTACTTCTGACAAAACCAACTGGAGACCTGCCTTTCTGTGTAGCACTGTAAAACAAAAATGGTATTGCGTGGAAATAATTATCGGAGCGGGTGAAAGATGGTAGTGGAAGAAACCCATACAAAACACCAATATTTCATTTTATGTATTCCAGGGCTGAGCTGTAGCAATGAAAAAATGGTTTGGGAGCTGAGTTAGGGTAAAATTAGTCATTACCACTGTACCAAACACACAGGTTTAGAGGCAATGCAGCCCTGTAATAGATGCGGTGGGGGAGCAACAGAAAGGGATCCTTTTGGGGGCTTCCTGAGGCATCTGGTTGTCTATGGAGATGGAGAAGAATGGAGAAGGAAGTTCTGTAGTCTGATCCAGCAGGACCGAGCTTATCTTATGTTCCTATGTTTCCTCTAGTGTTGATTCTTCCAGCTATTTTTCTCTTTTTGAAACTATAGTCTGCTCAGTACGGGTAGCCAAACAAGGAGAGAAGGAAGCATCATAGTTCAGAGCTTACCAAAGAATTGTCCTGCTGTAGGTTGAAAGTGCAGGATGAGTGCTCACCTTTATTAAACAGAGACAAACAAAAACCTTCTCCCTGCAAATCAAAGAAAATTATTGTTACTGATGTGCTTGCTTTCTACTTGCATATTCCTGTGTTTTCCAGTGTGAAAAATGGTACCAGGGCTGTGGAGTATTACAATGCACTCATGCCATTCTGCTGCATGTATAGATTTGGCTTAAATCCTATTCAGAAGGATTTGCATGTCTGATCACAAAGTGGCTCAGATGTCACCGCTGAATAAATGCCAAGAAAAAAAATGCAGTATTAAAATCAGGAACATAACATGCACCAGCAAGACAGGTCGTGTTCTGGAGTAGGGAATAAAAAGCATTCGAGCCACCAAGAGTTCATTCCAACAGCAGGAATCAAAGGAGGTTAGTAAGAAATTCAGGACCATGGAGAGGTCATAGGGCAAAGCCAACTTGCTGGGACAAGAACTTGAAGGTAACAGACTGCCCACTACAACCGTATTGGGTTTGGATTGGGATGAGTGGCCTATGCCATATCCAGCACTGGTTAGGAGTGGGCTGGAAGTCTCCATAGGGTAAGGAGATGTCATCAGACTTCACATTGTGTGTCTCACGCTGGAGGTCTGAACACTGTAACTTGGACAGAATGTGGCTTGCAAATTTTCCATTATATTCATCATTTCTTGATACTTAAGAAATCAAATTGCAAATTCAAAGAGAGGTTCTGATACATCTATAAAAGGGGGGCAGACCTCCCTCAAGCCCCCATGTAGCTACAGACTTGGCTAACAGCAAAAGCTTTCAGGCAGGTTATTCTTTAAGACCTGTCGGTTGTAATTAGTGGCTGTTCCCAGTTTTGTTCCATTATTATAACATAGGCTACAATCCAGAGTAACCTACAGTTACTGTAGTAGGCTACAATCCAGAGTAGCTATGGGACCTTTTTCACTGACATAGTTATGGTGCCACCTACAGGAAACCTATGGGAAATGCATTGAGCAATCCAGACTAAGTGCCTCTTATGTCTTCCTGTAGTTACTCTGGATTGTAGGGATAGATTCCGTTTCCTGGCAAATCAATCTCCTGAATTCCAGACTAACTTGGAGAATTTCTAAAATGAATTCAGGAACTGGTGTATTTGTCACAACTTTCAGTTTGTTACTTTTCCTCATTTAGATGTTACTAATGTGCAAGGGTGAATAAATGAAATACTGAAAAAGCAACCTTGATGAGACAGTATGCATTTTTGCACCAAGATTATTTTTGGATGCTGTTTTACAGCTATCCACATATGTTCTTGTGCTTTGGGGTAGGAAAGGAGGAAGGATGTTGATAAAAATTATACCTACAGTCACGTTGAGATTTATTTTTTTGCAATGTTTCATCAGTGTACACAATTACATCTGTGCATATTGCATAAAAAGAATGTTAATGCAATCACAATCACTCTGACAGTTATGTTTTCACATATAAGTGTTCCAATAAATAAATATAGAGAATAGCACTAAGGCTGTATCAAGGTTGCTTATTTGCTGTATAAATCAATGAGGATGTGTATTTTTTTTAACGTAGAAGATGCAAATGACAAGTGATGGCAAACAATGCATGCACAGCACACTGTACAAAATTAGGAAGTAAAAACTGAATAATTAAGTAGTTTCCGGAATATATCACTTCCACTCTGGAAAAGAGATCATATAATAGCTGCTGGTCTAATATGTATTTTGCTGGTCAAGTAAGGGATAGGCCAAAAATCTCCTTCCAGTTTCTTGTATAACACTATATTAACTACCCATTCCTTGTTGTAAATTCTTGCATTTAGGCTTCTAAATAAAACTCTCTGCTACCATACATACACCCAGGTGGTTATTCGCATATAGCATCATGAAGAAATTCTGAATGTTCTTCAACGAGTGACCTGGTCAGGCTATTACTTTATATAGATTCTACCAAATCAAGTGTTGGTGGCATTTACGATATAGGCTGATAACAGAGTAGTCTGACTTTTGCAAACTAAGCTTCCTTTCCAAGTATTCCATTCCCATATACAGCCAGAAAGGAGGGTTCTGGCATCTGTCCTTGTTCTCAGCATCCATGGAAAAACAGCCATCGAGTTTGGTTTTATTCCAGACCTTAAATGTGATGAGCTCAGCTGCAGTGTTAATGATATAGAGTGGTATGAGGATTTTGCTGTAAAGAATGTGGAAGAGACAGATGAGAAAATGAGAAAGGAGGGGAGTAAATTTAAGCAGCTCGAAGCTTTAACAACTGGTTGATAAATCTAACAAGGCTGAGCCAGGGGCAAACTGAGATTTTGGCACGTTTGAGGCAGAGTTTGAAACTGAGAGATACCCAAAGCATTGCCACATCCCCCAAGGCTAATGGGTGGCCCAGTCTTATGCAGGGCCAACGGTTGCAGATCTTGCAATATCTTTCTGCCATAAGATGTCTATGCATAAGTCCTTAAGCACCAGCACAGTGAAAAGTGCACTAAATTGTCTGTTATGAAGGCCCCCATGATATTAGAACCCAGGATCACCCAATGAAACTGTTGATTCAGGAGAATTAAATGAATGAATGAATGAATAAATAAATAAATAAATAAGCTTCTCACAACAGTTGGTTTATGGAATTCACTGTGAGGTGAAGTGATGAAAAAGGTCAGTGTCATAGAGTTGGAAGGGACCCAGTGGATCACCTAGTGAAGTCAAATCCCCTGCCTGTAGCAGGAAATCCTCATCTTGTGGGGATCCAGGTCTCGAACCCTGGCCTGCTGGTTAACAGGCACAGTGTCTTAACCACTTGTGCCACAATCATGCCATAACCTAGGGCAGTGGTTCTCAATCTTCCTAATGCCGTGACCCGTTTATAAGTTCCTCATGTTGTGGGGACCCCCAACAATAAAATTAGTTTCGTTGCTACTTTATAACTGTAAATTTGCTACTGTTATGAATCATAATGTAAATATCCGATATGCAGGATGTATTTTCATTGTTACAAATGAAATGTGTGTTCTATGCACACACTGAACACAATGGGATTTATTTCAGAGTTGGCATGCATAGGCCTACTGGGCCCTGAGGCTGCAATCCTATCCACATTTGCATGGGAGTAAAGGCCCCCCTGACTATAATGAGATTTATTTCAGAGTAAGCATGTTTTGGGCCCTGAGCCTGTCAGTTAGCCCCAGAGTGCGTGCAGCTACAGCCAGAGGTCTGGCAAGCCTGACCTGGCCCCCTGCATCAGGGGTCTTTAGGCAACCCCCAGGAAAGCTCTAGGCGACCCCCAAAGGGGTCCCGACCCCAACTTTGAGAAACGCTGCTCTAGGGGGCAGTGCTCATCCCAATTACAGGGCTGAAGGAGCCAGCATCTCCATGTGGCCAGCATGACTAAACACTAAAGTGCACAGAATGCTGTTACTTTTCCACCGAACTGGTACCTATTTTCTTGCATTTGTATGCCAGTGAGCTAGTATGTTGGCAAGAGCTGGACAAGTAACAGGAGTTCATCCCATCATGTGGTACTTGGGGTACTGCTCAAACCATTGACCTGCCAACCTTCAGGTTGACAAGCACAGCATCTTTAACTACTGTGCCATTGCATCACTATTGTGATGATACATTACCTTAAAGGGGGATTAGATGTAGTCACGGAAGATAGGTCTAGCAGTAGCTATTGGCCATGAGAGTTAACTGAAATCTTCTTCAAAAGCAGTATTGTATATCATCATCACTACATATACTAATGGGATATATATCACCATCATCATCTATCAAATAGACTGTATATACACTAATATTGTGCCCAGCTCTAATATTTCATATGCAAAGCAGGATAAGTGATAAGAAAAGCGGAAGTTTCTATATGGTCCTAAGGAGTTCATAGGTTTGAAGAAATATATGACTTTGTAATTAAAAAAGAAAAAGAAAACAAAAAACCACCAACCACCCCCCTCTTTGCCCTCTCCCCATCCCAGTTCTGCCCTCCTGCCTCCTTCTCCTTCCTCTTCTGCTAATTTATCCAAATTGTTCAGCAGCGAGAGGTGCGCTGTTGCGACATAAGTTTAAGACTGGGCTCAGCGTTTACTTTGGTATGTGCTACCAAAAATACTCAAATGCTTTTTGAGATAATGGTATCTAAATCTCTTTCCCATCTCCTTTGCAAATTTCAACTTAAAAGTACTCAGTGGATATTCTCTGAATATTTGAACACTGAATATTTGACACCAAATATTTGACATCCAATGACATTTTACTCCACTTGTAAATTTCTGACTCCCATATCTTATGCTTGACAGATTATATTTGAGAGTGTATAATATTTGGTAGGTTATAATATTTCATATTTGATTGTATTTGACAAACATGCAATGACATGCGTTACTGTTTTGATATAATGTACAATGGGCTTGCTTTGAATTATGGTGTTGGAGAAGACCCTTGGACTGCAAAGAGATCAAATCAGTCAATCTTACAGGAAACCAACCCTGATTATTTTTTTGTAAGGACAGATACTGAAGCTGAAGCTCAAATTATTTGGCCACTTCATGAAAACATAAGAACATAATAAGAGCCTCCACTGGATCAGGCCCAAGGCCCATCTAGTCCAGCTTCCTGTACCACACAGAGGTCCACCAGATGCCTTGGGGAGCACATATGACATATGAGAAGGGAATACTCTTTGAAAAAGGGAATACTCTTTCCCTGATGCTGGGAAAAATTGAAGGCAAAATAAGAAGGGACAGTGGAGGGTGAGATGGTTAGATAGTGTCACCAAAGCAATGAACATAAATTTGGACAAACTTCAGAAATTAGTGGAGGGTAGAATGCCCTGGTGTGCTGCAGCTCATGGGGTTATGAAGAGTAAAACATGACTTAACAAAATGGTCTTGAGCAGGGGTCCTCAAACTTTTTAAACAGGGGGCCGGTTCACTGTCCCTCAGATACTGTCAGGGGCCGGACAATAGGGGGGTTTCTGGGGGGTGGTGGGTACTGGCAGGACTAATGGGGGGTTTCTGGGGGGTGGGGGTTACTGGCAGGGCTAGTGGGGGGGTTTCTGAGGGTGGTGGGTACTGGCAGGGCTGGTGGGGGTTTCTGGGGGGTGGTGGGTACTGGCAGGGCTGGTGGGGGTTTCTGGGGGGTGGGGGTACTGGCAGGGCTAGTGAGGGATTCTGGGGGTGGTGGGTACAGTCAGGGTTAGTGGGGGATTTTTGGGGGGTTGAAGGCCTGTCAGGGATGGTGGGGGGTTTCTGGGGGGTGGAGGGGTACTGTCAGGGCTGGTGGGGGTTTCTCGGGGGTGGTGGGTGCTGGCAGGGCTGGTGGGGGTTCTGGGGGTGGTGGGTACTGGCAGGGCTAGTGGGGGGGTTTCTGGGGGTGGGGGTACTGGCAGGACTGGTGGGGGTTCTGGGGTGTGGGGGTTACTGGCATGGCTGGTGGGGGTTCTGGGGGTGGTGGGTACTGGCAGGGCTAGTGGGGGGATTTCTGGGGGTGGGGGTTAATGGCAGGGCTAGTGGGGGTTCTGGGGGGTGGGGGTTACTGGCAGGGCTAATGGGGGGGTTTCTGGGGGGTGGGGTTACTGGAAGCCTGGTGGGGATCGGGGGAAGAAAGGGAGGCACTTACCTGGGGAGCCCTGTGGCCACCATCCAAGCCCCCTGGCTGGCCAGGGTAGCTGTGGATTAGGCGCTGCAGCTGCGCGGTCCCCCATCAAAGCCCCCTGTCCGGGCAAGGAAGCAGTGGATGGGGCGCTTCAGCTGCGCAGCCCCCCATCCAAGTCAAGTTCTTCCGCTGGGCGAGCAGGTGGTCAGGCAAGTGAACAGACAGGCAGCCCCTTGCCATGGTGGGCACCCACCCCGGCGCTGTTGTGAGGGGATGGCTCCTCCCCCTCCCTGCCTGCTCTCGCCTGGCAGCCACTCAGCAACAGTGAGGCAGGAAGGGGAGGAGCTGTGCCCTCAGGACAGCACAGCACACACAGCAGCGTGCCAAATTTTAAATGGCAGCCACCACCAAGCCTCTTTTCCCAGTGGCGGCCAGCAAGCCTCGGCGGGCCGGACTGAGGGCCCTGGCCGGCCATATTGGCCCCCGGGCCGTAGTTTGAGGACCCCTGGTCTTGAGTAAGTAGCAGTTAACATCTGATGTGTTTTCATATTTAACAATTTCCAAAATTAAAGCAAATTTAATGGGCCCTATCTAAAAAATTGGGCAGTGCACTCTTGGCTGCCTGCTTGGGCCGCAGGGTGACCATATGACCAGAAAATCCGGATTTGTCTGGATTTTTAGCCTCCTGTCTGGGTGTCCTACATTTTGGCTTCATTGTCCTACATTTTGGCTTCATTTTGAAATTTCGCGATAGTGCACGGTAACCCATCGTGCCATATGTCACTGGATTTGTGTTGAAGAGCAGAATCCAATGCAAAAATCAGTTTGGAGATATCTCCTTCCTATCAAAAGTTATGTTCAAAAACTGAAAAACAAAAACAAAAATATTACACTTTTTGGCAATTTCTTTAAGCAGGTAGGAATTTTGGCCTGGGATTAGGAATTTTGGCCCTGGGGTTCAGGAATAATCTGGTCACCCTGCTGGGCCAACACATGCCAATTTGGACAATGTCTTCAAATTTCCTTCACTTCAATCATGGACCTTCCTTGAGTGCAATAATCTTACATTGAATAATGATGTTTGTCAGCTGATTCTGTACATACCAGGTCACTAGAGATACCTCAGTAATGGCTTCTAATTCCTTAGAGCGAATTCCTTTTGAGGGAGAGGAAGAAGAGAGGGATTGTTTCAGACTCTGGAAACCCTGACTGATTTACAACCCCACTGAGTTTTCTCATATGAACTTATAAAGTTGCCTGAGACCATGGATCCATCTCAGTCATGATGGTCTGCAATGACCGGAAGCTGCCCTCCTGAATTCTTTCTAAGCTTTTCCTGGACATTTACCAGAGACTGGATCCTGTGATTTTCTGATGTCAGTGGTGGGTCAAGGGTACTGTTAGAGCCATTCTGAGGGCAGGTAAACCCTACATGATTCTCTGAAGCATACAAAAAGTAATCTGAGGCATCTAATGTGATCTTGAATCATACTTCTGGTTTTGTCGGAAAACCAGAAGAACCCTTAAAGATAATGTCAGATACCGCACAGGGCTCTGTACACTTCAGTAAATATCCGCCGGGGAGGGTGGCATGATGTGGACTTGGCCTTGGGCAGCACACACTTGGGGGCAATTGAGGAAATCCACTGATGAAAGAGGAGGCAAAAGGGCAGTTGAGATGATGGAAAAGGGGATGGTTTTTTCTTAATTAATTTTGTTATATTGAACCTATCCTCCATATCAATCTACCCAGGCCTTCGTACTTTGCATGCAGCATCAAACACAATACCATAGTCTTTCAAGACTGATGGATGCCAAGTGCAAAGTGAACCTTCACAAACGACAGCTGTGGGCTGTTAGTAGTTTGTGAATGTGGCTAATGTGGTAAGTAGCATGGGCTATCACATTGTATCACATTGGGTTTTTTGGATGTAAGATAAGGGTAATATGTAAGGTAAGGTAATATGTAATATGTAAGGTAAGACATGTAAGCATACGATAATGTGGTGGATAAATAACAATACCCGTTTCTCTCATTACGTTCCACAACAGCCATATGTACACATTTTTAAATGGATGAAGTTTATGAACAAAAATACTTCACTAGTTGTACTTTTGAACCCCAGTTAATCTTGGTTTATGTATTGATTTATGGTGAGGCTCTGTGAGAGGCCTGCTAGAACTTCTGGGTGCTGCTGGGATCATAATTATCACAAATTAATTGATATGAATGCAAATGTAAAATGCCCATTGACTGCTACAGCTATATCTGAGCTTTAAAATGATTGTGACTATATTTGTTGGGTTGTGATTAAAAACGTATTTGCCTTGGAAGCAATCTGAGAGTCAAGGGCCAGTGTGCCATAAGCTGTGGCTTTCAGCCCGCTGCCCCTAGGCAATCAGGGAGCTAAGTAGTTCTTGCCACTCTCCCCTTATTCCACCCCCTCCATTTCCTGCCATTTGCCTTTAGAAATGCAGCACTTTCCCCGAATTGAGCTGTAAAGAATGAAGGTGAAACTCTAAGCCACGAGATTCATGGCTCGGATTTTTATATCCACATAAAATATGAATCTCAGTTGTATACAAAGCTGAGCCCATCGTGCCAAAAGGATCCAAGTCAAGCAGGTCGGTAAAATGAAATCCTCTTGGACTAATTTAAAGAGACCGGAGTGATATAAATTCTGGTCTCCTCAAATGGCGAAGGGAAAAAAAAAATAAGACACACCCGGACTTTCATGCAGGCTTCTCTGTGGATGTGTTTATGTAACATGGAGGCAAAAGAAATGAGAAATTAATTCACGAGTGGAGGAGAAGAAAGAAAATGAAGCTTTGGAGCTCCATGTTTAAACGATGGCATAGTGGTATCTCCTTGCTTGAGGATTTAATCGAGATCCTCAAGGGGACTTGTGTTTCTTAAGTCTAAGGATTGTCTGGTAGTGGCGAATTAATGGCAAACTCCCCTCAACTCATTTCAGAATTGGCTCAATATTTATGAGCTTTCTTGACAGCATTTGGAAAAAAGCTCATCTATTTTGCAAGAGCTCTCTCCCAGGTCATAATGCTGGTTCATATATGAGGCACCGGCAGCCACATGTTTTCATATTATTGTCTCAGGTAGTTTGGTTTCACCTTCCCTTCACCTCTCCACAGCACCAGGCTTACTGAAGATCCACCTAGAAATAGAAATCCACACACAGGGTATAATCCTAAGCAATTTTCCAGCATTGAGATAAGAATAATGCAACCTCCTTCCTTTGAGGAAGCCTCTATGATTGCCCACCAATTGCAGGATGCAGTACATGTCCCACTGGCACAGCTATGCCAGTCATGGCTGTAGCTGGGGAGGGGGCTAGTATGGGTGTCCCCTATCAGCCTGCTGCCTAGCGTGACTGCTACAGTTGGTTTCACTGATGGGCTGTCCTGGTTTTCCTGAACTTCTGCAACCAGCTGGTTTTGAGCAAGTGGTCTGAACCCTTAACGTTGCATGCCTATGCATCTCATTTAACATTCTGATCTTGTATAGCAGCTTACTTTAAAAAGACAGTTCACCTCTTTTCTGAAACATACATCTTGGCAGTGGTTATTTGATCAAAAGCATTTGGTTCTTTATTGTTTCTCTGTGACTGAGCTTTAGGACCAAAGAGCTTCTGATCATTCCTGGCTGCAATTCAGCCCTAAAATCAATGGCAGAAGTTATCAAATGGCCTTTCTCAAACTTTAACCTCCCCTACTCTAGAACAGAACCAACAGTCACATATAGAATCATAGAGTTGGAAGGGACCCAGTGGATCATGTAGTCCAACCCCCTACCTTTAGCGGGAAATCCTCATCTTGTGGGGACCCAGGTCTCGAACCTTGGCCTGCTGGTTAACAGGCACAATGTCTTAACCACTTGCACCACCGAATCTGCCATATAACAAGTTTGCTTGTGAGAACCACTAAAGGACAGGGGCATCTGTTCTGAACTTAAGAACAAGATAGGGATAGGAGCGTGCATGCACATGCATATACGTGCACACATGCATATGTGTGCATACTAACAAATAAATGTTGAGCTAGCCCTGGCATCATTCATTATACACTGTGGCAAAAAGGAAACATTTCAATTATGTTTTTTGTCTTTGAAAAAGCACCCCTTCCAACTAATGTTATATCCAATGACACAAGAGAGCAAGTACAGTTAAGGTACAGAATGCCAACAGAAGAGAGATCCAGCAGGTCTAACAGGGACGCACTACCCCTGTCCATTCCCTGGCATAGGTCAGCCATCAAGCCGACCGAGGCAGTCTCTGTTCCAAATCCCAGTCTGAAACCAGATTTGAAAGGATCTAGATAATCAGTTTCATCTAAGACCCTCTGAAGCTGGGACACCACCACCAACTCAACCACTTTTCCCAGAAATGGGATGTTTGAGACTGGCCAATCATTGTTTAAATTATTAGGATCCAGGGAGGATTTCTTCAGGAGGGGGTAGATTTCAATGCATTTCAATGGAGGAGGCAGCACCCCATCCCTCAAAGAAGAATTCACAACCCTCCCCATCCATTTGGCCAGTCCAACCCAGGCTGATCTAATTAGCCAAGCTGGGCAAGGGTTGAGCGGGCAAGAAGATGGTCTCACACTACAGAGAATCCTATTCACACCCTCAGGTTCTACAAGCTAAAAAGAATCCCAAAAGATGGATTTGCAGCTTGCAAGGTTGCACTTGTATCTCTCAGCAAAAAGGCTGGCTGCTATCCACAAAACATAAGCACAGAGTCGTTGAGGCTTGGTTAAAATTTCATTAAAAAATATTTCACTCATGATCCATAGTTGCACATATACATCTTCTGATTAGGGTCACATTTTAGGAGTGGGAAACTCAAGAAGTTGTTTCCTTTGTGTGCAAGTAAGGTGAAGATGGTCTGCAAGCAAGAAACTAGCTGAACTTCTCTCCTGCTGATCTGGAAAGAAAGATAGCATGGAGAAAGAGAAGTAAAGAAACTGAGGTAAGGAACCACACCTACAAGAACCAGAGAGAAGGACAGGTAAATGGTCTCAGGTGACTGGCACGTGGCATTGCATACAATTTCTAACTAAGGCTGCAATCCTAAAGACACTTTCCTGGGAGTAAGACTCACTGAACACAACGGGGCTTACTTTTGAGAAGACATGGTTTGGATTGTGCGCTATGTGGTTCTTTTAAAGCCTTGTTTTATCTTTTAAAGATGATTAGACATGGAACTAACATGGAAATGAGACGAATGAGGATGACATTGCATGAATGTGCATACCGGTAACTGTGGCACTAAAATATTGTCTGAACTGCTCCACAGAGTGTGATATTCAGTGGCTGCGGTTAAAGGAGAAGGGGCAGGATTATAAGGTTATCAGTACCTGTAATTTAACAACAGTATTCATAGTACATGTGAAAAGCAATTATAGCACACACATTCTCTGGCCTGTTCTCAATATGCTGGTAAGCCAGTCTCCAGACTATACAATTTTGATTCTGCAGGTGGGGTTCGTATAATGGAACATGTCTCTGTACAAACAAATAAAATGCTCTGTGCACATGTTCTCTCTCTCGCTCTCTCTCTCTCTCTCTCTCTCTCTCTCTCTCTCTCTCTCTCTCACACACACACACACACACACACACACACACACACACCCCAACAGACAGATAATGAAATATCAAATTTTGATGCCTTCTGGATTTGGTTCTTAAAGGGCAGCACAAAATACTTTTTGCCTCTAAACAGAGTTGGAGATCATCCACTTTGGGTAGGGTGACCCAATTTCATAGCCTCAAAAGAGGACAAGGCCCTTCCCAAAATATAGGATACCCAAGAAAAATGTAGACCATAACAAAATAAAAGCCACAAACACTTATATATTGCTTTCATGTGGTTAATTTAAACACTATAATATTTATTAAATTTAAAACTACTAATTTATTACATATCGAGCACAATCCTAACCATGTCTACTCAAATGTAAGCCCCATTTTTAATGGGTCTTACTCCTAGGAAAGTGTGTTTAGGATTGCAGCCATAATTTATGTAAAATGTATGTGAAACTATACCACATATATATTATACAACCTTAGAAGGTTACATGCTGCCTATTCACAAAGAAGGATGATGAAGATATTTTTTCCCAGGAAACAAGGCTAAAAAGAGGACATGTCCTGGTAAAAGAGGAAAATGGTCATCTTGACTTTGGGCAACGTTGAACTCAATATGGTCACCCTACATAACTGGGGTTGGACATGGACTTAGGAGAGGATGTTGTGAGCCCTTCTTCAGGATGATCAACAGTGCTGTTGTTGCTTTCTGGAGATGGCGCCAAAACCATGTTGGTGGTAACAATTTTCAAATGAGTCCATGTCCAATATTTGTAGCCTGGTGATGGGTGATGTTTCACATGAAGGGCTGGGGAAGAAAATTCACATAGGACTGTTTATCTCCAGTTTGCACTGTGTATGATTCAAGACTGTGTGACTCCACAATTCTAGGTGGATACAATTCTAGGTCTACTAGGTGGACTGTGGGTTGACCCTAATACTTCTAGTTGTAGCCCATGTGGGTCTGAGGCCTCTGGGGAACCCAAAAGCTGACAGAAAAAATACTGTACTGCAAAATAATTGCTTTTTCTCCCATTTTCTCACATGCCTTAATGGGTTTGGCACTTAGAGAACATTTTCTCTGCAGCATCTACATTTTCTGCATGGGACTTTTTGTTGTTTTTTGTTTCAGTTAAGGAATAGTATTATGTGAATTCCTCTGAAGTGGTTCAACCCTGATACATGCTCTGCTCATAGAACTATGGGCGCAATCCAGAGTAACTATGGGGAGTCCTTGCTCCAGTGTAAGAACAATTTGCTCTGGATTGCAATATGAATTTCCCATAGGTTTTCACTAGATGGTGCAGTAACTACGGGTGCACGTAATGTCTCTTGCATGCTCCCGCAATTACTCTGGATTGTAGGGTATATCTCTATCTCTGTAAGGAGAACAGCATGAGATGTTCTCCGAACTGGCCAGTGCCTTTGTCCCTGCTGACCAGAGGGTAAAGCGCAGGTTGTTGATACAATGGGAAAGTTAATGGGATCGCCTCCTTCCCATTTGATCACAGTAAAGGCAGGATTTATAGCAACCTTAAAACCCCGACCTCTCTCTGTTTTATGCTGATCATTAACCAAGATTATCTCACACCAGAGATTTGTTATACCAAAGAGCACTGACATCACTAACTGCTATTAAGTGTATTATACTTAAACTCCATAAAAGAGGAGCAAAATGCCCTTGTCAGCAACACGAGGGGGGAAAGACACATTATCAAGCTCTCTCCAGTGAAAAAGAGCAGCTGCCTGCAGCTTTTTGCCCGAGATGGAGATCTCATGATGTCCTCAGAGACTCTGAAATCCTCTGAATGCCAAGTGCCTGCTTTCACTAGACAAGGAGGAAATATTTGCAAGACTGCCTCTCCTGGACTGCCACAATCAGGTGCATGATGCCGTTGGATGGTGGCCAAGTGTTAAATCTGCCTGTGTAGCTCTGCCCTGAACAGCAGTCTGATGAGCTGGTGACAATGTATCTTCTCCATGCTAAAGTCTCACCAAGAAGCAGTTAAACATTCAAGCGCATACCACATCACTTTTTTTTCTGAAAAAGGTGGCTAGTGTATGAACAAGAGATGGCCAAACTAGAAACTGAGCAAAGGGTTCACAGATTCTTAGGGACTCAAGTAGCCTGATGTTCAAAATTTTCAGGTGGCACAGGTCATGCAAACAAGCCACATGTGCCATTGCTATCATGTCTCTTAGGACAACAGGACTTTCTCAAGCCCAACTAGGACCAGCCTACAATGAGGCCAACTGAAAGGCTGGCATCAGATTGTGGGGAGTGTCAAACGGATGAGGGGTGCATCATACCCTACATCTGCCTTCTGCCTCCCCATCTCACCACCCACCAAGCTGTTTCAGTTGGCTCTCCGATCCTCTTCTGATTCACTGAAGCAAGAAGGATAAGGAGGTGAAGCAGTTCCTGCAGTTTTTATTTGCAGTTCCAGCCCTGCCTACTTCGCCTGGCCTTTTAAGGAGGAGATGGTGCCAGGTCTGCAGGTACGAGGAAGAAGATGAGGCAGGCCAGGTTGCTGTACCTCACTGTCCACGTGGCTGCTTCCCTAAGCAACAGTTTGCCACTGCAATGGCATTTGTAAAATAATCCTTATTTTTTAATGGGGGAATTTGTAGGGGGTGGCAGATCCAACTCAGGCAGTCGATCTTCTTAGCACACTCTTGCAATCATTCAAGAACATCTCAAAAAGCACAGTTGTGGATGAGGATAGCATAGAAATGGATTCTTGTCTGCCCCTCCTTCAGCACCTCTGGACCACTTCAGAAAGGTCATCTACCAATTGCTCTTTCACGCTCTCCTTTTCCTGGTCCAACTGGGAAATGAAGAGAAGCAATCTTTGAGGCTTCCGTCTTCTCAGTGCTGCAAGTGTGCTGAGGGACAGGAGGATGTGCGGTAATCTGTGCTGAGTTTGCTCCTCTCTGACTTGATACCTTTACTCTTTTCCTGCACTACGTCTACTGTCACGATGAGAGATTGTCAGCATAGGAGCTTGGAATAGCAAAGAGCTTCCACTCTATTCATTACAATGATCAGGATGACGATCGTGTTCATGTTAGATATTTCATGTTCATGTCATTAATATTATTGTGCCTTGGTTGATCTTTTTTATTTGTATTACTTTGCACTTGATTATAAAAGCTTTGTAAGCTGCCTGGGACATTTACTTTAGCATGGAAAAGACAGCTAGACAGCTAGACAGACAACTAGCTAGCTAGCTAGACAGACAGACAGACAGACAGACAGACTGATAGATAGATAGATAGATAGATAGATAGATAAGCTATAGGTGGTGCAAGTGGTTAAGGCACTGTGCCTGTTAACCAGAAGGCCAGGGTTTGAGACCCAGGTCCTCATAAGACAGGGTGAGCTTCTGTCCTTAGCCCAGTTCTGCGATGCAGCAGGAACCAATTGTTTTGGCACTGCCATTCTATTAGACTGTTTCAGTAGTGTGGAGAGGGGGGATTTGCTGCTTGGGTAGCAGCCTATCCTCCATATTAATCTACCCAGGCCTTTGTGCTTCGCATACAGTGTCTTTTGAGACTGATGGATGCCAATATAATACTATGGACATTCTGGTGGATTACCAAGTATGAATCTAGTTTGTGGACTTGGGCTGCAACCCTAAAGACACTTTCCTGGGAGTAAGTCTCATTGAACACCGCAGGGCTTACTTCTGAGTTGACATGATTTGGATTGTGCTCTAGGAAGTTCAAGCCATGATACCAAAGGCCTGTAACAGTATTCCTAGGGTCAGATCACAGGCAGATTATCCATAGGGAGAAAGGAAAGAAAAACTGATCTAGGCAAGAAGAGCAACATTAGCAGGTTGTGTTGGGACTGGTTCTAGGCTGGGAACTGGACCAGATAAATGTCCAGTAGAAATCTGAAGATAGGCAAAGCAGAAATCAAAGTCTGGAACCTCTAGCCAACATATTGTATATCCAGGCCATAGATCCCTAGCCCTCTGATGCTACATCACACAAGCTTTGCTCCATCGGGGATGATCTTTTCACATCAATCAGGAATGAGTTTGCCCTGATGACTTACCAGGAGGCTGGCCTGTCTCCAGCAGACCCCAACATGAGGCTCATGGCACCTGACATGCCACCAAGATTACTGAACAAACTGACATGCTTAGAATTGCTTAGTGGAAAGCTTTGCTGGAACATGATTCCATGTGTCCTCATCTGACACGCAATTCCAGCATCAGCCGTGTATATCCCACCTACTACACATTTGGACTCCGACTTGTGGGTCCTTTGCTCTGCCTTCTTTCCCCGTCCCTTTCCCTCCCAGTATTCTCCTGGCTATTTCTAAGCAGTGGTTTTTTTTTTGTTGACTTGCTCTTTTGGTGGCATTGCCTTTTAATAAGGAAATCTGTCTCTGAGCTACATCCTGCCCAAGGCTGTGCTTAGTGAAAGTGCAAAATGTCAAACTCTTGCAGTGGCCTGGCAAGGAAGAATCTGCCCCAGCCATTGGATATTGGTGACTCAAAGGGACAGGCAAGATAATGCTGGCTTGAAACCGGGGCACGGGGTGCAATACGCAAACATTTCTATCCCAGCAGTACTTGGCCCTTTCTGAAAATCTTTGCAACATGCATCCCAGTCTTGCCATGTGCTATTAATTAATTGAGGCAGAAAATGAAAGGCATTGTACGTACAAACGTGCTTTCAACTACACTTTTCAAAAACACAGAAAAGAATTCAGTGATAACATCAGTGGGATGGGATCTCCATTGCGATTCTAGCTAAAGAGGAGAAATATGGGAGACTAGAGCAGGACGGGCAAAAAGTTTGGCTGCTTGGTACTAATGGGCTATGAACGCAGGGAACAGTTGCCCCCCACGTCATAAAGAGTGAGGAAGGGCATCTATGGTACCTCTGGGAGAATTATCAGAAGACTTCCATCTCTTCCCGGTACTAACCAGAACAATCCTAACTTCCGCTGGAGGTTGGCATCTAGTGCTGCTGCTCTACCCTGGGGCAAGGGAAAACTTTCCAGCCACTGCCCAGCAACAGCCTGAAGAATTGGTACACATGGTACACATCCAATTGGTATACTTGGTACACATCCAAGCAGAACAGAGCAGCCTGGAGATACCTGAGCTGCTCTGTGCTTACCAGGAACAGTACTTGGATTTGGCACAAGTACTGGGTTTCAGCCCTGCCTCCTGTTCTCTACCCACTGTGTGCCTGGATCACCTCCTCCCCACCACTTCTCTGCCTTCCCTCCTTCCAGGGTTAGCTTGGTTGGCACATACTTACTTCCACTTGCCACCATGAAAACTTGATCTGGCCTCTGGGGGCTGGTGCACTTCTATGGGCCAGTGCAGCAACCCCCAAGGAGGCACAGATGTGCTTTATCGCATGTGCGGGACTCTCCCGTGACTTGCACTCACCCATGGTGCACCTAGGATTGTGCCCAACAACAGAAGAAGAGCATCACTTGAGAAAGAAGGCCTGACTATTCAGCAGGGTTGCTACTTGTTGGAAAACAGAGCTGGGATGATTACTAGCCTCGATCCCAGTATTTGGAGCTACAGACCCATGACTCTGCACAGTTGCACCTCATCTCATGCACATAACAATCAGGGGTCAAATAATGTACACAACTCTGCATGTGCTTACCGTTGTGACTTTGTGGAGGTGCTTTGGGACTCCAAACCTGACTGGTGACTTTGATGTTGACCAACCTGGTCCAGTTTATTGTCTCAGGAATAAACTGCAAATCTCTGTGGTTTGATCAGGAAACCATTCAGGCTTGGCCTTTCGTTGCTTTGTTGTTCTTGGAGTCCAATCAGGCTGCAAACAGCCTGTGCGATCAGGGGAATGTGATGCTAACAAGGAGAGGCAAAGCCTGTGGGCTGTGCTGGGCCAGATTCAACACTTGTTAACTCCTCTACTGGCAGGAGATTCCCTGCAGCACATCCTATCTCTTTCTCCTTTTCTGACATGTGGTTTGTCAGGGAGAGAGAGATCTCTGCAGCAGTGGCTGTTGCAGGCTGAAGTAGGCAAGATGTGCCATCCTCCTGCCTTCCTTTGACCTGCTCACCAGTGGAGAAGGTGAAGGAAATCCTCGGCAGAGTCAAGGTGAAAGCAGATAAACATGACTGGCTTCAAACAGAGACAACTTTCAACTGGATCATGGAGGGTGCATAGCAAGGCCTGTCACTGTGAGCCTCCTCGTTTCAGTGCAATGCCAGAAAATGCATCCTTGACAGATTGTACTACTGGTACTCGTTGGGTACGTTCAGATAATCTGGGCATGTTTCATGAGAACTCTTGAAACCTGCCCTGATTTGTGCTGCCGGCATTTGTGAGCTGCAGCAAAATACCTAAACACACCTTAAAATCTCGCAGTGCAAACGAAAATCAGCATTTTACAGAATGTTAACTCTTACAATGATCCATAATCTGCTTTCACCAACATCAAAATGGAATTTCCAGCCACGGGATCACATCCCAGGATGGTATAGAGGTTAAAGACCTGAAAGATCCAGATTCAAATCCTCCCTCAGCCATGATGCTTCCTGGGTGACCTGGGCCAGTCACTTCCTCTCAACCTCACAGGGTTGTTGTGAGGATAAAAAAGGATAAACAACTTGGTAAGCTGCCTTGGGCGTTTGCTTTGGCATGGGAAAGGCACGGTATAAATCACTTAAATTAAAAAAAAATTAAAAATGTGCTGGTTCTTGAGTCAAGTGTTCCATTTGCAATCCCTGTGACTCAACTCAGGCACGAGTCGTAGAGTGGGATGGTGGCAACTTATCTGCTGAAATTCCTGAGTGAATTTGACTTGAGTCAGAGTGCAAGCCTAACCCTACAATCCAGAGTAACTATGGGAGGCCGTAAGAGACTTTATGTGTACCCATAGTTGCTGCACTACTTAGTGAAAACCTATGGGAAATTCATATTGCAATCCAGAGCAAATTGTTCTTACACCGGAGCAAGGACTCCACGTAGTTACTCTGGATTGCGCCCTTACTCAGATCAGGTGTGACACCACAGAAAATTCAACCACTGTTTCATGTATGTAAACAAAAGCCGGTTGATATTGGTGCAGTGCCGTAAAGCAGTGTAGCAGCGCAGCGAGTGCAGAAAAACAATCGGTTCCGTATGAACCCCAGCAATGCAACCTCCTGCTTCACATCACAATTCCCAAATCCACCTTATGAAAGATTGCAAGCCAGGAATGCCAGCCAGATCATGGACTGAAAAGAATAGGGCAAGGCGGGAAGGAGCAGGATGGAAAGTGTGAATGGATTGAAGCACTGGGAGGCTTATATTTCAAGTGCAACCCAAACCTTTGCAGCTCTACTCAAAAGTATTCCCATTGTGGCTAGTCACTCAATGAGGCTTCCTTCTCCCAAGTAACAATGGAGCCCATTGGAGCCATGAGGTTGCAAGGTGATCACTGGGAACTGTCCCCTGGCTTGCCCACCTTCTCCTTCCCCCTTCTTGGACTTCTCCAGCCAATCCTATGGCCTAACGCCCCACCAGGAGTGCTTTAAAACACTTTTGTGACACCCGTAGGCCTGTACAGGACTTACAGCGGAGTTTATGTCAGCCTAATTGGAGATTAGGATTGCAACTGTCCCTCTTGTATAGGGATGGTATGGATGAACCCTGCCACCTCTGCATCCTGCCACAATAGATTTGAGTTCCTCAAGGCTTTGACACGTTCAACGTTTCACTTCAAGCCCAGTAGTGTAAAGGGTACATCAGAATCCCTTTTGCTGTACGTCATGCCCTCAAAAGCCCATTCAATGTTACATAATTTCACTGATGAAAAAGGAGAGATGTGTGTGTTTGTGTGTGTGTGCATGCGTGTGTGTTCATGCATGCATGCGTGTGTGTTGTGTTTTCCCAGCTAACACTTGTCAAGTTCTGTTTAAGGCTCTCTTGGTGCTCAAATGTCACCCTGCCAGATTTCATTATGTCCCATTAATTAATTAATTAAAATATATTTATACAGAGCAGGCTTTGTTAGATGATGTTAAAAATAACGTTTGGAGAGCCACCCCTGGATAGAGAGAGGAGTCTCTAATGGCAGGGGTTCAGCCTGGATCTGCAGCCACCATGTCGGCGGTGAACGATTTGTGCTGCATTGATAATACAGAAAATATAATCATGAGAACATTTAATGCAGGTAATTGGCAATCTGCCTGCAATAGTTGGTGATTGCACAGGGAGCAAGGGGATAAAGAAAACAGGTGCCCAAACTGCAAGGTCATAGAAATCAGAGGGATGCCTGATAATGGGGAAATGTACGAGTGTGATCAATAAGTGTTAGGACTGGTGATATTAAAAGAAAACTACATCATGTAACAATTTGGCATTTAATCTCTTTCAAAGTAAGCCACACTCTTAATCCAGTGCTGTTTCCATTGATGGAAGCATTCCTAGAACTTGTTTTCTGGGATAGTCAGCAACTGCCTCATCACATTCACTTGGAGTTCCTTGATGTCCTGAAATCTTCATCCTTTAAAGTGGTATTTGATTTTTGGAAAGAGGAAAAAGCCACAAGGAGTGAGATCTGGGGAATAGGGTGGCTGTTGGACCTCTGGGATGTTGTGCTTGGTCAAAAACTGCTGCTCAAGCAGCGCTGAATGGTCACGTGCGTCGACATGGTGCAATTCCCACTCACCAGACGCATGCAATTCTGCCCCTTTCCAACGAATAGCATCCCATAAACACTGCAACACATCTCAGTAGTACTCCTTGTTTACTGTCTGATCACATGGAGCATATCATGATGAACAATCCCCTTGTAGTCGAAGAAAATGGTCAACCATGTCCTCATATTGCTTTGACTCAGTTGTGCTTTCTTTGGTCTCACAGAGGTTGGGGTCTTCCACTGCGAAGACTAAGACTTGGTTTCAGGCCATAGAATCACGATTCATCACCTGTTATGACTGTTTTCAAAAAGTTTTCGTCGTTCTCAACACAATCAAGGAGATCTTGCGCAACTGAACCCCTCGTTTCTTTTTCATCAGCTGAAAGCAGTTTTGGCAAAAACTTGGCAGACACTTGTCTCATACCCAAATCTTCAGTGACTGAACCGTAACTAATCTACACATCCTCCAATAACTCACGGATAGTGATTCAATTATTTCCCCTCACAGCTGCACACACATCTGTGTTGTTTTTCTCAGTTCTGCTGGTTGCGGGTCTCCCAGAATGTTCTTCACTGTCAACATTTTGTCGGCCATCTTGGAAATGTCTGAACCACTCATACACTCGTGTGCAGCTCATACATTCCTCTCCATACACTTTCTGCAACTTTGCATAGGTCTCTGCACAGGTATCGCCAAGCTTTTGGCAAAATTTGATGCAGATTCTCTGCTCAACTTTCTCTGTCATGGGCAATGCAACGGCCACACATTCACATGTTCCTTCCAAGCACTGCTATAAAAAAAGGGAGTGAGTTAGGACATGAAAACTTAGTGTGCATGCACAGTTGGGGTCAAGGTCAATCTGTGTCAAGTGGCTTCACTCTGCGGATTTTAGCTCCTTTACTATGGCACCAGTCCTGATACTTATTGATTACACCTCGGGCTAACCTGTGAATCCCTCTTGCAATTCTCACTGGGTCCAAGGTGGCTCCGTCTTAATCCACTGGGAAGCTCTTTCCCCTTGTTTAGGCAAGCTTAGTCCAAGGGAGATGGCCTCTCTTATGTTCCCCAGGTAGGACTACCCTCAGAATCTCCTTTGCATATCAGAAATAAAAGGGTCAAAACCCGGGGCAGGACACATGTTATAGATGAATACTCATAACCAGGGTTTTTTTTTCTGAGGGTACACACTGGTAATCAGTACTGGCACATTTCCACATGCCCCTACCGGCAGCTATTTAATAAGTAGTCATATGGGGATGACCTCTGATGAATACTGGCCCCTTTTTCCTAGAAAAAAGCACTGCTTATAACTATGTCCAAGCTAGAAATTTCCAAACTGGGAGTTTGGGAACTGGGTAAGTGTATGCAGGATGAGGGGTGAAGTCAATGACGTGATCACATCACTGCCGGGGCCAAAGGGGGATTTATGCATCTGCAGTTGCAATCTGGAAGTGATTGTGATCACTTCTTTTTTTAGTGTTGTGGAAGTTTGTAGGCTTCCATCTGTGTGGCTTCCTACACCAGTGTTGCCTTAGGTAAGTTTTTTAAAAAAACCTTCAGTCCTTATCGCAACACAGTCATGGTGATCATGTTGCTGCTTTTGCCATTGTCCTGCTTCTTAACGAAGTAAATGTATTCCAACAGCAATAGGTATTTATAAAGAAATGATGTAGTATGTGTTAAGTTTCCATCATTGTTCCAGTGGTACGTTTATATTCCTGATCATTGACAAACAGTTATGAATTAGTTTTCAGAGCAACATAAAGCTGTGTTTTTATTTCATAGAACTAACAATCTAAATTTAAACAGTAGGGGAGAGAGTTCTTTCCAGAATATTATTCTTAACCTGAAAGTTCAATGGATACCAGTGATACTAGTGGTTGAATTCAAAATTATTCCATGAGTTTTAATTTAATTTAATGGGTTGTGGATGGTGCAAGCGGTTAAGGTGCTGTGCCTGTTAACCAGCAGGCCAGGGTTCGAGACCCGGGTCGGCCCCACAAGATAGGGTGAGCTCCTGTCCTTAGCTCTGCGACGCAGCTGGATACAATCGTACTGGCTCTGCCTTTCCATTGGACTAATCCAGTGGCGTGGAGAGGGGGGATTTGCTGCTTGGGTAACAGCCTATCCTCCATAACAATTCAACCCAGGCTTTCGTGCTTCGCATGCAGCGTATGCAGCACTGAGCACAATACCATAGTCTTTCAAGACTGACGGAGGCCTGCTTAATTTCATGAATATTCTGTTTCATGAATCTTCACTTAATAACTGTAATTAACAGAAAACTAGCACCATCCTGTTAGGACAGGGTACCACTACCATGCAGACATGGACAGTCTCAGTAGGGTTCTTCTTGCCCTTACTTGTTTGTGCCCAAATTCCAACAAGATCTTTATTTTATTTTCAGCCTCAACAACTTCATTCAACAGGGATCATGCGACATCTCAAACAACCAGCCATTCCAACAAACAAAAGGTATTGTTACACTTCCAACTAAATTCCTTAAGAATGCAAAGCAACACCAGCCATGCTCTCCAGCACCAGAAGCATCTGCTGACACCTGGTGGTGGGCAGCTGACATAATCAGAAGCCCTTCCATTTCCTCATCAAGATTCGTTCCTTGTATGCTAAACTGGAAGGTGACTTGGCAGGATTTGGGATATTTGTGGAAGAATTTCCCACTTTGTTCCTACTGAAAGGTGATCTTCAAAGCTTGACGTAGTTGCATCCACAATGTGTGGAATGAACATAAAAAGTGTCCTCTGCTGGATCAAAACATTGGTGTCATTCAGGATTACACTAGCAACAGGATCCTTGCAGGGGACCTGACAGCAGTGAGCGAAGGCACTTATATTTTTGTTGATTTCCCCCAGCTAATGATATTCAGAGGAACTTCTGCCCCCGGAGGTTCAGTTTGTTATCCTGGCAAATGCCTTGGTAATATTATGGCTCATATTTCTTTATAGATTTGTCTAATCCCTTCCTAAGCTAGTAGCTATCACCACATTTTGTGGCAGTAAATTATATAAGTTGTACAGTAATTCCATCTTGAATTATCATAGTTTCATAGGGTAATCCCAAATTCTAGTGTTGCAAGAGAAGGAGAAAAAATGTTTCTATGTTCACTCTCTCCATAAATTTATAATTTTATGTCTGTGATGGCATTCCTTAGGGTTACATAAGACCAGTGGTGGGATTCAAATAAATTAACAACAGGTCCTATATCCTAATCACCTAAATTAACAACAGGTGCTATGTCCCATTAGTAACCAGTTCTCAGAACCAGACGCTCATTAGCAAAGTGTTCTATGGAATCTGTGAGAACCCCCTGAAGCCCACCATTGTGAAGGACCCATGATCATTTGTGCATGTAACAGCAAAGGTACAGCTATACTGTACCTAGAGGAGCATTTGTGGAGCATTTATGTGTGATGGTGAAACTTGGTCACATTAGGGTTTGGGCTGGGTATGGTTCAGGGAAGAGAGTCCCTCATGAAATAATATCTAACTCAATCATCATCATCATCATCATCATCATCATCATCATCATCATACCTAACTCTAACTCTATGACATTAAACTCTATGCTTTGCGGTGCATTTTTGGAGAGTTGAATCTCAGAAAATTAGTATTTTTTGTGAAAGACTCTTCTGTGAACCGTTGTTCATTACAAACCTTCATATTCTAATGAACTGAAACGAACAGAAATTAAGGGGCTGCATGCGCAGGCATGCTTAGCATTTAAGAAACAGGGCAGTTTTCCTTTTTAAACCAAGCACCTGCCTTTTAACATTCTCAATGATCCTGAGAACTGAAGTCTAAGAATCACCCTACAATCCAGAGTAACTACGGGAAGATGCAAGAGGCACTTACTCTAGATTGCTCCATGCATTTCCCATAAGTTTCCCATAGGTGGCACCATAACTACGTCGGTCTCAATGGTCCCATAGTTACTCTGGATTGTAGCCTCCGACTTACTCATTTCTGACTGAAATGAAACTGAATTGAATGAAAGTGGAAACAACTCATCATCACAAAGATTTAAGAAGAAATCTGCCAGGAACATCAAAGGGGAAAGACTTGAATTCACTTATTTTAGGGCCCAAAGGACAACTTTGGCCACCCTTTACCCACCCTGCCCTAAAAGTGGGAAGACTGTCAGTGTTCTAGGTTAGTTAGGAACCCAAAAGAATAGCTACATCCTCCCCTCAAGCTCTAAAGAATGACCTCTCCTTTACAGAGTGTGTGCCTTTTGACAGAATAGCAATGACATTTCTACAGAAAACTTCTCATGACCTTTTTCTGGGAACCCTTTGTGCTTCATTTGTTCTGTCACTTTCTCTTTCTCTCTCCCACCCTCCCTTCCTTCCCCCCCAGAGGTCACCTTATTTTCATATGACTCTGAGTGTGTGTGTGTGTGTGCACGTGTGCCACATGGATACAGCACGACTTTCTAATGTCAGTGGTTTTAATGGAACATAATATAAATCTGGAAAGAAAAAAGCAAGCGACGAAGAGGTTGTTAAAAGAAAGTCTTCAAAATAAGTATGTAAGAGCTCTTATATATAAACCTAAATGTCATTACTAAAATATAGGATTGGAAAAGTTTGGAATATGGTCAACTGCATTTACTAAAACTATTTGTACCAATTTCTCATTTTGCCTTTTTAAAATGGGAAATGGCTACCCATTAGAAATGCCCACTGGAAATGGTTCCCAGTCTGGGAGGGAGACGAAAGATATGGTATTTCATAGGGTTTTCTCAAGGCTGCCGCATCCCTTCCTCCTCCCATTTCCTAGACAGGACAAGGAAGAAGATAGTGGTCCAATGCATTGCCTCTTCTCTCCTCCTTGTTTACTTCCTTCTTTGTTTTTCATTGTAGTGGGAGAAATAAAAGCTGGCACATTGCTGAAATCACAGGTGGGCTGCAACCAGTTCTCACCGGTTCTGTAGAACCGGTTGTTGATTTGGGAACATGTTAGCGAACCGGTAGCTAAAAGGGGGAGAACCGTTAGCTAAGAATTGCATGCAACTGTGTTTGAATTTCTCTTAAAGGGTCTCTGGGTCTGTCTTCCCAGAGGTGAAGCTCCACTCCCTCCTCTTTCCTCCCCTTCTGAGGGGGGCTCTCTCTCTCCCCCCTTCCCCTTCTTAAGGCTATTTTTTAAATTTTAAAATAGAAATAGACTGTTCCCATTACCATCATTCAGACAAGGCATTACAACCATAGGAGGATGTTTGGATCACTATATAAATGTCTCAAAGCTCAATACTTTCAAGGGAGGGTGAGGAGCTTCTTTATGCCCTGAAGCTTTGGATGATGCCATTCAGGAAGTCTGTCCTTGCTAAACATCTTATTTTGATTAAAAACCTTATTTCTAGCAAGTTTTCAGAAGTTATTTCCTTGTACAGTTCGCAAAGCATGATGGGTTTCTCATATGCAAATGAGGCAGGGTATGGTGTTTTTGTGGGTATTTTGGATCAGGCACTTTGATAGACAGCTTTACAAACAGGTCCTTGGGCGGGAATAGAGAAGCCAGAGCTGCTGAGAAAGGTCTGGAAGCCTTAGAGTAGGTGAGTAGGAGCAGCATCTAAGTGTTGTGAGAATGAGATCCTCCAGGGCTTTTGGTGGGGGCCATGCCTGCCTGCCTATCTCCCGGGTGCCTTTTCAGCCCAGTACTAGGCATGGAGAACTACTCAGTACTACCCAGTACTACTCAGGAGTAAGCCACACTGTATAGTAGAGGATTGCAGCCTGTGGCCACAATCCTAGCCACACTTTCCTGGGAGCAATTCCCATTGAGTTCCGTTATAAGTTCCATTATAATAGTGAAGCTTACTCCCTGGAAAGAGTGTATAGGATTGCAGCCAGAAGCTGGTTTCTAAGAACTTGTAATCTTATGCCTGACTACTTAAAAGTTAATCCCATTTCAATCTATGAAGCTTACTCCCAGGAAAGTGTGCAGAGGAGTGCAGCATTAGAGCCCAATCCAGGCTACTCAGAAGTAAGTCCCATTAGAATCTGTGGAGCTTACTCTCAGGAAAGTGAATAGGATTGCAGCCAGAGGCTGGTTACTAAGAGCTCAGTCCTTTGCTTGATTACTCAGAAGTCCTATTATATTCAATGAAGCTTCCTTACAGGAAAGTGGGGACAGGATAGCATGAGGTGACCTGCCAGTTTGGACATGGTCTGGGGGCACATGATCACCCATTGCCCTCTTAGCCATGTAGACTGCCATGACTGGTGGCAGTGATCGCATCTACTGGGTCTTCAGGGAGTGGACAATTGCTCAGTGGTGATGGAAAACCACTCTGCAGATGGTTGGAGGCACTCTTAATGATTCCTCAGAATGGCCAGATGTCATGATGACAAAAGAGGGCAAGGCCCCTCCCAGAAACATAGGTCACCCTAGGAAATGTAGGACATGACAAAATAAAATCTGAAAACACTACAGCTGCAATCCTAATCTCCACTTAGGATAGCTTATGCCCTGGCGTAAGTCCTTTAATGCTAGGGTGTCACAAAAGTACCATTAGACACTTCTGCCCCGCTTGTGGTGGGATTAAGCCACTGCACAGGCATACACCGACCTCCCCACACCACCACGGAAAGATTTGTTTGGCCTAAATTTGTTAGGATTTACCCTATATAGGTAAACCCTATATACCCTATATATATAGGATTTACCCTATATTACTTGCTATTAAATTTCAAATTATTACTTATAATTTATTATACACTGGGACTTGTGCCATCCTAATTGGGGGTTAGGATTGCACTGACAGTCTCTCAGCAAGGTGAGGATGGAAATAGTTAACATTGCAGAATACCGACTCTGGCCTTGGCCCCCCACTCCCCCTTCCTACCAATCTCCCACTTCTAAGACGTCCCCTGTGCTGAATTCTTATTCAACTTTGAACTGACAAACTGTTTTTAATCTTTTCCTTCCATCCAGCTTGGGGATTGGGAAGCAAAAATCAATACTGGCTGGCAGGTGATCAAGCAGCTTGAGACTCAGGCTAAGAAAGAGAGAAAGAGCGAGGGAAAGGACAGGAGGGTGAGGGGAGGTATGACGAAGTGCTATGAATTACGGGGCCTCTGATTCCCCGTGCTTTGGCCTTGAGCAAGGGAACATTGAAGCAACGTTTGGGCAATCAGGTTGTGAGTTCACTGCTGTGTAGGTGCACTGTTGTAAGGCACACTGTTTTCTGGGGCAATTGCAAGATTTTTTTTATCAGGGATCGAGACAAATGCATTACAAACAGCATCAAATTAGCATCAAATTCTTACTATCCCATAGATCCCAAGTTTCGAGCTCCCACTGTCTGGTTTCAAAATGGGGACACTGTTGGCTATACGCTTTGGGAAAATGCACCACTATTTAGAGCCATATTCTAATCTATGGCAGGGGTCTCCAAACCTTGGCCCTGGGGCCAGATGCGGCCCTTGGCAAGCCTTCATATCCTTTTATCTGGTCCCTGGGCAAGCCCTGTAATCCACTCCAATACATTCTTATATGTAAATATATGTAAAATTTATTCAAATTTGAAATGTAAATTAATTTTTTTGGCCCCTGATACAGTGTCAGAGAGATGATGTGGCCCTCCTGCCTAAAGGTTTGGATATCCCTGATCTAGGGTATAAGTTGCCAGTGTTTTTGACAAAAGGGCCACATCAAATATCTGTGGGGTTGTCATAATTCTCTTCCACAAAATTGGGATAGGACCCTCTGTCTCATTTGCCAGTATGTGAACACAATCCCCCACAATCAGGATTGTCCCTGTTTTGGGGGACATATGGCAACCCTAGGTATCTGGCACAATGCCAAGGGCTGGGTGAAAAATGTAAAATATAAAATTTCAATAAATGCAGCAGAGATGGAACTTAGATTAATGAATAAATGGGCTCAAATTTCCAGGATTTCTGCAAGTGCCAGAATGTGGGAATAAGAGAGAGAGAGAGAATCCAGGGATGGAGGAATACTTCCCCCATATTCCAGCACTTGTTCCTGGGACTGAAAACAGACTACTGGTTGCCTTGATGGAGAGTGATCATAAGTCTTCTTTTTCCAGGACGTGCAAGTCAATTGTCCTTAGTTGGACAAAAAAAATCTTAGTTCTCCTTGTCAGCAGGCAGAATGTAGTTAATAAGTTATGAGCAAAATCCTAACCTCATCTCCTCAGAAGTACACCCCATTGTGTTCAATGGCTCTTACTCTCAGGTAAGTGTTTTTAGGATTGCATCCTACATGTAATAGAGTATACTGGCCTTAGAGCACTTTTGTGACACCCCCAGGCCCACATGGAACTTGTGCTGGGGCTTAAGCTGGCCTCACTGAAAGTTAGGATTGCAGCCATAGTTTTAAATTTAATAATAAGCAGTGCCATAGCTAAGGGGTAGTTGCACCAGGCTATAACCTTTAGGGGGGCAACAAGCTGAGCTTGACCCTAATGGCTAAAATTGTGAAAAATGGGGTAAGTACAAATGATAATACCATCTTGTTATATATCATTGAAAAGGTAATTTTATGTAGAATGCAAGGATACAAACTGCATTGGAATATCTATATTCTATCTAACGTTATGCCCAATTAACCAGAAAATGAAAAAAACAAAAGCCTATGGAATAAAAATATTAAAAATCAAATATTCCCATGACACTGATTGCTCTGACTGTCAATAAGATGTAGTTCTGATACTGTCAGGAACTAATAATATATTAATATGAATAAACATATATAATACGGTTTATATATATAATACGGCTTATATATATATAAATACAGTTACCCTGTACATCCAAGTGGGTGTACAGGCACTTCTAAGTGGTGCTCCTCTTATATTTAGCAGGGAAAGAAGAAGAATTCCTCTTTCCCCCAGCACTGTTTTCCTAACCAATAAGGGACACAATTTTCATTTTTTATTTAATTAAATTTGATTTTGTTCTTGCAGGGGAATTTTTTTTTTAAAAAAGTACCCCAGGATGACATCATTTCTGGTTGTGACATCACTTCAGGAGCAACATTTTGAGCTTTGCATCAGGCTACATGATCATTAATTACGCCACTGATAATAAGTAATAAAACTTGACATCCATCAGTCTTGAAAGACTATGGTATCGTGCTTGACGATGCATGCGAAGCATGATATAGTGTTTACATTACCATATGAAAGCAATATATATATGAGTGTTTTTAGCTTTTATTTTGGCATGTCCTACATTATTCTTGAGTGTCCTACATTTCAGGGGGGGAGCTTGTTCTCTTTTCTGGTTATGATATATGCTCACCCTGCCTTGGTGAACTCATGGCACACATTGAGTCAGTGGGATAAGGAGAACTGATAAGATACAAGAGGAAAGCAGAGGAAGGACTTCTTTGGAGAAGGAGCCAACAAATGCAAGAAGTACACTCTCAAAATAATGCTGATGTTCAAAAACAAGGCTACAATTCTATACAAATTTATGTGTGTAAGTCCCATTGAAATTAATGGAAATTACTTTTGAGTAGGCATGCTTTGGATTGTGCTGTAAGGGAATTTGCAACTGCAGTACTGTTTGCTTATCACTGCTGCCATCGGGGGCAAAAAATATCTCATTTCTTTGAATGTAGACGATTACTAGAGTCTAATGAATAAATACCAGGGCACCAGTGACAGGATTGACTAGAATCCCCATTTCATGGATAATAGCAGTGGGTCAAGGCATAGGCATGTGCCCCTGGAATTTGACAGCCCAGGCAGTTTCTGTCTATGATTGGGCCAGTCCCGCTTGAAAGGAATCTTTCTTCTTTTCTTTGCTCCTGCATCTGCTTCATTGAATTCTTCTCTGGTTTACATCAGGAAATTCTGGATCTCATTTATTTGGCTCGTGGTCAATTTGTGGGATTGGAGGGTTTGATCTGCAGGGGTACCAGTGCCCTTGTTTATGAGCGTCATCTGGTTTTAATGGTTCAAACACTATTGCAAGTGCCTGACATTCCATTCCAGTCACTGAATGTGCACCAACCAGCTTAAGACTGTGGCGGAGAAAGACAGATGGAGCATTTCTCTGGACAAACTGCAAGAAAGGAGATTCCAGCTGGATAGCAGGAAAAAATTCCTGATGGTGAGAGCGGTTCGGCAGTGGAACAGATTGCCAAGGGAGGTGGTGGACTCTCCCTCACTGGGGGTCTTCAAGCAGTGGCTCAATGAGCACCTGTCGGAGATGCTCTAGGAGGATTTCCTGGTACAGGCAGGGGTTGGAGTAGATGACCTACTGGGTCCCTTCCAACTCTAGAATTCTGTGATTCTATAGGGGCATTCAAGGGATGCCCTTGCAGTGCTTCTCCTACCTAATTCCTTGGTCACCAACACTGCTGCTTCATCATCACGTGCCTGAGGCGAAAACAGACAGGTAAAGAAAGGGGTGGAGATGGGTTGAGAAGGCAGCTATCTTGGAGCCCATCATTCTTACCTTAGCACCCATCTCCTGCCTCTTCCTTCTTCCTCCCTCCTATTTAACCTTGTTCCCTCCTGGATGGCCATGTTTCTTTGAACACAGCTGGGTAGGTGGACAGAAGCAAGAGGCAATGGCAGATGGATCTACAGTTAAGGAGGAGGAAGAAGGAAGAAGCTCCTGGTCTTCCTTCTAGGGAGGTAAGTTGAAGGAGAAGGCAGAGTGTGTTTGTTTGTATCTATCATGGAAGTGAGTGATAAGAACAGGACCAGCACTGTGCTGCTACTTCTAGCAGTGCCTCTGCTGTAGTAGTGGCATGGCAGTGGAATAAGTTGGTTGCTGCTGCCCCAACCTTCCTCTAGCTCACTTTCAGCAAGTGAGAAAAGGATCAGCATGCTGATTGAAACAGCTGATTTGGTGGGGACCTGAGGCATCCAGAGGTAGGGCGTTCCACAGACCCATGCCACTCCCCACATCCACAGGCAAGGAGTGCCATAGACCTATGACACTCAAAGTAAATTCCACAGACCCATGACACTCCCCACATCCAGAGGCAGGGAGTTCCACAGACCCATGACACTCCCCACATCCACAGGCAAGGAGTTCCACAGACCCATGACACTCCGCACATCAAACTCACACCCATGCAGAGCAGGGTGAGGGTTGCTGGACACGAGAGGGGCTCTCAGGAGGCCCATTCCCTCCCCCTCCCTCTCCCCCTGGTCTGGGCTACCAGTCAGAAGGTGATGTGCCTTTTGATGCCTTCTGATGTTGGGTATTTCTGTGCCATCTGTTGGTGGGTACTTCTTCCATTTCATGACTAAAGGTCCAATCCTACTGGGGCATGTGCTGCACCCCACACTGATGCCTCCTCAACATTTATTCCCTTATCTTACGGCTGTACTTTAACTGTAATGGCACTGGAAAGTTGGATGGGATTGGGCCCTTCTTGCTTTGGTTCATCACATCAGAATAAAAGCAAAAGCCAGGGATCTTTTCTGCCAGAGTGTGCTCTTTCTTACCCATTTTTGACCCATTAAAATTACTTTAGTGACTTAACCTTACCCACCCACCCTTTTCTGAGCACCCACGTTCCAGGGGCACTATTACTGCTGCTTGTTGAAAGGAGCTATGTATTGCAAGTTTTACATACAATCTCATATATGAGAGATCCAAAATGGAGCTCCGATTTTTGTTTTCAAGGTTGATCAAAAGGATTACAAAAATACCTGCAAGCTGGATAAACCGGTCAGCGTTAAAGCAGGGAAAATGATTGTCAAGGGAAAACTTCCAGAGATAATGAATATAATCTCCCGAGGGAAATTGCAGCAGTTCGTTCTTCTGGTTGTGTCTAAATGAGGCTGGACAAAACCCTTGGGAGTTCAAGGATACTGGGAGACAGTCTGGATCTAACTAAACACTACGTCTTTTCCTATCCTGGTGGATATGATTCCGAGATCTCTGTATATTGACCACATAAAGACCAGCTCCTGAAGCCTATGGAACAATTTCCATTTCCCCACATATGTGGACCACGAACGCAGCTGACATTTGAAAATGATCACTTTGGGAACCCGCTTTGAAAATACGCAACCCCCCATTCTATTGTTCCTGCTCCCCAGAGCTTTCATCCTAACAGTCTAAAATCTTCAGGAAACATGCCTGTGTTTCTGTTGTCACTTCTGATCAGAGCGATGCCAGCGGGGGAGGAGGCGGTGGGAAGGGCAGAGACAAGGGATCGCCCTGGGCCCCTCACACAGCTAGCAAGCATGCAAATGAATGCCAGCTCTGTAAAAATAGCCCCAGCAGTCACATTTTATTACAGACAAGTTATTGGGCTCAGGTTACTGGAAACTGGCAAAAGCAGAAGAAGGCGGTTGAGGTTTGCAGAAGAGGCATAATTTATTCAAACAAATGGAATTTAGCAAATCTGGAAGGGGGAAGGGCTGTCCAGCCATTTGGGCACATGCACACTTAGCATCCCCAGATGAGGCACACACTTGAGACTCAATCTGTCTGGACGTTTTGCTGTTAACTTCCACTGAAATGAAGGAGAAATGAGGAAGAGCGCATGAATTATGCCCTGAGTGCGTTGCTCACTTGCTGCGTTTTGATGCACATTCTGTTTTCTGACTCTGATTTTCTGGGCGGGGGGCTCTTCCCTTCTTTTCTACACTCTTTGTATAATGCTGCAGACATCCTTTGACTTGACCCACTTGAAATCAAGATCAGATTTGCATCAGATGGTGAATGTAAACATAGCCACTCGGACGTCTTCTCCTACACTGATCGTTTTATGTGTCTGGAAAGTGCGTTTCAAAGGAGTGTAGACTGAGAAAGATAAAGGTAATGTACAATATGATGAGGCCTTTTGAATGAGATGGTACTGCAGAGAACACAAAACACTGTTGGCTGCAGAAAGTGTTAAAGAATTAGCTGTGCAAATGAATGAAACCCCCAATCATGTTCATCTATTGGCCACCAAATTCTGTTGGTTGATAGACTCCCATCATCTTCCCATTGGCAATTCTGTAACAAGTCAGAAAGGGATGTGCATTGGCCAAGAAGCACAATAATGTGTCATGTCCGCGGGACAGAAATGATAATGTTCCCTTTGATATTAAGGGCAAATCACCATAAGCCATTCCTTATGAGACCTTTGCAATTGGTAAAGGGCAAAGATGCATCTTCCCCATGACTTCTGAAAGATCTTTTGCATGCAGAGATGTTACCCAAACTCTACTGATACTGTCTGATTGATTCTCTTGGGGGAAAGCCAGATGTTGGCTGGCTCGGGCTGGACTGCTTAAGTCTGACATTTTCTTTCCATTCTTTCTTAACCAACAGGAGTGTCGGCAATGAATGAATTTTGCTGATTAAGCCGCAAATGAACTAAACACCTTTCTCCACAGGATCTCTTTTGCCAGAGAAGATGGTCTTTTTTGCAGATCCAATTAAGAAATGAAGACATTTTAGAGACTAGAAGTTTCAGCAGCTGCAGATCTTCAACATATGTGCAAGTGTATAAGATCTAAGTTGGCCACAGTAAATCTGGCTTTGTTATAAAGTCCAATCTGATTTAGCACATAGGA
This sequence comes from Cryptoblepharus egeriae, assembly GCA_030015325.1. Lineage (NCBI taxonomy): Eukaryota > Metazoa > Chordata > Lepidosauria > Squamata > Scincidae > Cryptoblepharus > Cryptoblepharus egeriae. The sequence goes on along the minus strand of JAREYC010000003.1, from coordinate 91,258,006 downwards.
GGAATTAGAGAGATTTGAGGAAGAATTGAGGTTCATCTGCTCTATGAATCTGCTCCTTAAAAATGGGAACATTTTTATTACTACTCAGCATATATCAATATGTTATACGATAAGCCCTGCTAATACAATATACGGAGCAAGCAAGATTTACAGTATGTATTGTCAACAGCTGCCCTGGCAGTCTGAAATCCATAAATGTGTCCATGGTTTTTCAAAATACAATAAAATAGCACCACTTTATATGAAACGTGTTTCTATTAATTCTCTCAATGAAGTTTAACCTTTTCCATATAACTGTAAGTTCCCAGCTTTTCCTCCCACCAGCTGTGAAATCACAGATTGTTGTAATGGTACAAGAAGCCAGAGAATGATGATGACATTGATAAGAGCTCAATGCTTACATTTCTCTGCTTCTCATATTTCCTATCTAGGATTCCCAGCTCTGACTGAAGCTACTTTTGAATCCCTTTCCCTTAATATGAGACAATACCTTTAATGACTCAAATCCTAAGCAGACCTTGTATTGCCTGACTTACCCCCAAATCCAGAGTAACTATGGGAGCACGCAAGAGACTTTATGTGCACCTGTAGTTACTGCACCACCTAGTGAAAACCTATGGGAAATTCATATTGGAATCCAGAGTAAGTTGTTCTTACACCGGAGCAAGGATTCCCAATAGTTACTCTGGATTTTGCCCTTTGCCTTCTGGTAGTACGCAGGATTCTGGTGTCATTGTGCGCTTCCAGGCCATTGCTGCAAAAAGGCAATGGCTCAGCTTCTGACAGTGGAAGTGTTTTGTGGGTGGTGAGAGCAGGGGGAGTTTTGGGGTGGGGAGGGAGTCCCTCTTGCAATACTCAGGTCTCAAACCACTGACCTACCAGTCTTCAGATTGGCAGGCACAGTGCCTGTAAGCACTCAGCCACTGCAGCCCCGACGACATGTTTTACTTATAAATAAATGTAGAAGTTATTTTTACATGTTTTTTTATTTTCGTCCCGTTGGTTAGCTGACCCCACTGCCACCATTAGATGCAGTTCATGTTCCAACAGCAGGTCTGTATCATTGTTCGTGATGGGGGATAAGATTGGGCCTTAAGTCAAGGAGGCCATTTTGCAATCCCCAGAAGTCACCCGCTATCAGAAATCAGCTGGAGACTGATGCTGATCCCTGAAGACTCCCAGTTGTGAGAGCCCTCCTGCTGTGAGGAGGGAAACTGGCACTTAGATGAGTCCTTTCGCGGACCGGTCAGGCAGCTGCCAAGGACCTCCAGTGTTCCCCAGACCGGGGGTTGAGAAATCCTCATTTATGGCATTTTTGTGATTTATTGATCACAATACTATTAGGATTGCAGCTCACTTTTCCAGCAAACCATACTATTCAGACTACAAATTATGCCCCCTGTTCTAGAGCATACATTGCTAATGGGATAAATCAGTGGTTCTCAAACTTCCTAATGCCGTGACCCCTTAATACAGTTCCTCATGTTGTGGGGACCCCCAACCATAAAATTATTTTCGTTGCTACTTCATAACTGTAATTTCGCTACTGTTATGAATAGTAATGCAAATATCTGATATGCAGGATGTATTTTCATTGTTACAAATTGAACATAATTAAAGCATAGTGATTAATCCTAAAAACAATACGTAATGATAGATAGATAGAGAGATAGAGAGATAGATGTGGCATAGCTAAGAGGGAGAAAGAAAGAAAGAAAGAAAGAAAGAAAGAAAGAAAGAAAGAAAGAAAGAAAGAAAGAAAGAAAGAAAGAAAGAAAGAAAGAAAGAAATGGGAAGGTAAGTACCTGGGTGAGAGGAGATCTCCATAGGATTGGGATCTCAGGCAGCAGAGCCAGCCATTATTTCCTGGGAGTAACTCCCATTCACTATCATGGGACTGACTTCCGAATAGACATGCATAGAATTGGGCTTTAAGGCTGCAATCATTTCCTGGGAGTAAGTCCCATTCACTATCATGGGACTGACTTCCAAGTAGACGTGCATAGAACTGGGCTGTAAGGCTGCAATCCTCCCCGCCCCCAAGGCTCCACATCATCTCACAGCTGCTCAGAGGCTCCTTCTGAGCTGTTTCTCGGCGGCTTTTTCCAGCCACAGCGGCTCCAGCGTTTCTGCCAGGTCTTCCCACCTGGCCCCCTGCACCAGGAGTCTTTAGGGAACCCCCAAGAAAGCTCCAGGCGACCCCCAAAGGGGTCCCGACTCCCCACTTTGAGAAACGCTGGGATAAATGGAAATGATAGTTTCCATTGCTCTTTGCTCATTTAATTTAATTGGAAGTTGGTGAAAAAAAATCACTATTTTCATGCATCCTAGGAAAATGGATGCATCCAGAATGAGTTCTATAAGTCATTCGTAAAAGTCATCTGATAAAGGGCAGGAATTTTATCCTTCAGGGAAAAACTTTGGATGAACCTGATAGTTCTAAAGCGCAGTGAAATTTCAGTTAGAAAGACTGCAAGAAATTAGTTTCACTGTGTTGCTAGAATTAGAGAAAAATAGTGAAGCATTCGGAGATGAATGTATTTTTTTCTCCAACCCCTCATGTTTCATTTGAACTATGAACTTCATGCATTTTCCTAAATCTAACACAGAAAATGGATGGATTTTATTTTAGTGTGCATTTTATCTTCCATCCGTCTGTCATTTTGGGGTAGTGGGAAATACATTTGTTTATTCTGAAAAATAATCAACATGTACGGCATTCCCAATCTAGCGAAACTTACTCTTTTGAATAGTTGCTGGTGACATAAAAGACTTCGACTAGGAAAAAAAATAGCTGGCAACCTGATGAACTGAAATTAACAATGTGTGTTTGTGTGTGTGTATAAATCAACTATCTTGTTGCAATATTTGTGTACAATATTGTACACAATATTGTGTACAATATTGTATACAATATTACTTTTACTTTTTTCTTTTACTTTTTAACTTTTTTTACCCTTTACTTTTTTCTTTTAAGAATTACTAGAATTGGTTTTGCTTTTTCACTGTCATATCCAGTGATGGGATTCAAAGAAATTAACAACGGGTTCTCTGCCCATCTGGCAGCCACTTTTAAATGGCTATTTTTAAACTTTATATGTCCTATCTCTCATTAACAACCCGTTCTATAGGTGCGAACCTGCTGGAGTCCACCACTGGATCACATTGAGGCAACATTACCCATGAAGTATGTACTGATTAAAATCATGAGATAATTTTCCAGGATATTTTAAAGTTACAACTCACCTGGATGCAAAATATGACGTTTGCATTTTATGCCACAGTGTGCACTGTTTGAGACTTTTTAATTTATTTTTATTTACTTATATTTATACTGCTGTTTTGAGAGATCAAAGCAGATTACAGAACAAATGGATGAGACTAAAAATCATACACACATAATCACAGCAAAATCTGCAAATATGAAAATAGTATTAAAACTATAAGCAAGAACAGACCATGAAATATTCTGAAAAAAAATGTTTTCTATTTAGGTCTCTAGGCTTTTTAGGTTTCTTTGGGAAAAAAGATCCACAGCTATGGAGCCACTGCCAAGAATGAAATTATTTGTTGCAGTGACTCCAATTCACCATTCTTTTGCCCAGTCACTAGATGGATGTGATCCTTATGTATCTTCATTGTATGCATCCTGGAAAACGTTTGTGCCATTTGAAAATACAGCTGCATTATTCAAATAATACCAATACACATAGCCAACCATTCATATGAGGCCACCTGAAGTAGTTGCTTCTGATGGCAGATTTATGGGGATCTGTCTGTCTACTTGCCTACTATCTGTCTACTTGCTTCAATTGCTCCTTCTTCTCTTTCCATTCCCTGATCTGGAAATGAGAAGAAGGAAACAGAGGAAGACAACACAGTCAAGGCAAGTTGGAATGTTGGAGAGTGGAGAAGTGTGTACAGACTCTGATAGTATTTGGGTACTATCAGGTGGGTACTATCAGTATTTGGGTACTATCAGTATTTGGTGGGTAGTATTTGGCGTACTGCCTCTAGTGTCAGGAAGTATTGGGCCAGCCCTGCTAATACAGATCAGAGATTCCTTTCCTTCATGAATTCTTGCCATCAGAAAAATTGTCAACTCATTCCCAGCTCTTTGTTTTCGATCTTTTAAATGAGTTAATGAAGAAATTTTCAACTTTTGTCATCTCACGGAATATTAACAAGGTGCTAAAAATCAGTTTTTTGACCATTGACAAGGCACACCATGTTGCTGTTAGGAGGCTCAAATCTCCCACTGCTCTACTTATGATTCTCCTTAAAGTTCTGCAAAACACCTGCACACCATCTACTAGATGACCTACTAGGTCTCTTCCAACTCTCCCTACAATCCAGAGTAACTACAGAAGCACGTAAGAGACATTACGTGTACCCTTAGTTACTGCACTACCTAGTGAAAACCTATGGGAAATTCATACTGCAATCCAGAGCAAATTGTTCTTACACCGGAGCAAGGACTCCACGTAGTTACTCTGGATTGCGCCCTCTGTGATTCTATGATTTGTGCCCCACCAGTGTACCTTGTCCAAGTGGTTGAAAATCACTGAATTAAAGTATCAAACTGGCTATTTATGAAGCTTGACAAATAGGCTATCTGTAAAATGTATAATCTGATTTCTCTGTTCTTTTTATTTTGATCACTTAACATTTTTTGTCTGGAAAAATAATTATGTGAAACATCAATACTTGTTTCCAACCACTAAGTGTGTTTCCAACCACCAAGCATGCCGCCATATCCATTGGGGATCTGTTCCATGAACTCTCCACACCTTTACAAACAAAACACCAATCTCCAATACAGTGGTGCCTCATATAAAGAGCTTACTTCGTTCCGGAGGTATGCCCTTTAAGTGAAACGCTCTTTAAGTGAAGCAGATTTTTCCACAGGAAATAAAGAAAAATCTGATAATTGGTTCCACAATCACCCAAATAATTATTTTAAAATATTAATGGGATGTTAAAATGCTGACAAAAGACTGGAATTGAATTCAAAACATGCATTCAGTGTGCATGATCCTATGAAGTCTACTTAGGCTGCAATCCTAAAGACACTTTCCTGGGAGTAAGTCCCATTGAACACAATGGGGCTTACTTCTGGGTAGACATAGTTAAGAGGCTGCAATCAAATACACTTTTCTGGGAGGCTTACCTGGGCTGCTGCTGGAGGTTCAAGGTGGTCGGTGGGGGCACTTGGAGGCAGTTAGGGGCAGCTGCCTCTGGCACCTCCAAGCAACTGCCCAGAGTTGGGGACAGTTAGAGGCAGCAGCGCTGGCTGGCAGCCCTTTTAAAAAGCCTCCATGTGAAGCGTCAGGGCTGCATAGCACACGTGCCCATAGCGCGCTTGCTTGTAAAGTGGAGCGGAACTTGTTATGTGAAGCAAGATTTCTTGGAAATTTTTGCTTGTTATGTGAAACGCTTATTAAGCAAGGCACTTGTTAAGCGAGGTACCACCACAGGTGGGCAGAGGCCTATTCGCTCTGGTCCCTGGGAACTGGATCTTCCAAATCCCCGGCTGCTGGGGAGCCAGTAGCAGCAGCGGGAGGCCATAACAAGGGGACCGGATCCCAGCTGGAGCAGCAGTTAAAGGCTCCAGCACAGAAAGTCTTTCCTCTTTTGGAGGAGAACACAGCCTCCCCGGCCCCTTTTTGTTTTTAACTCTTGCCTGCCTCCTTTCCACAATAGATCCTCTTTCCTTAGCCTGGTGCTTACGATCCTAACCATGTCTACTCAAAAGTAAGCCCTATTATGCTCAATGGGTCTTAATCCCAGGAAAGTGTGGACAGGGTGCATCTTCAGGGAGCAAGGCTAGGCAGGTTACTCAGAAGTAGGTCCCATTACAGTCAGTGGGTCTTACTCCCAGGAAAGTGTGGACAGGGTGCAGCCTGAGAGCCCAATCCTATGCATGACTACTCAGAGGTAAGTCCCATGACAGTCAATGGGGCTTACTCCCAGGCAAGTGTGGCTAGAACTGCAGCCTGGAAAACCCTATCCTATGCATGCCTACTCTGAAGTCAGTCCCATGACAGTCAATGGGGCTTACTCCCAGGCAAGTGTGGCTAGAACTGCAGCCTGAAAACCCTATCCTATGCATGCCTACTCTGAAGTAAGTCCCATGACAGTAAGTCCCAATAACAAAAACTTAGATTTTTTTTTTAATTAAATTTTTAATTTTTTAAAAAATTTCCCCTTTAAATTCTCCCTGGCCCCGCCCCTGACCCTGCCTGGCCACGCCCACTTCCGGGGAACCGGTTCTTGGGCTAGGCTGGGCCCACCACTGGGTACCACTGTTTAATGACTTCTTGAATCCAATAACTTGTTTCCAGAACAGAAGGGACACAACTGGTTGCTTTTGAAATGTGCAGAGGACACATTTTCCACTTTCCACAGTGGAAAGACAGAGGTATTTGTGCAATAGCCAGGCAGTGCTATAGCTACTTAGCATTCACTTCAACTAAATTGCTGGTGTACAGCAATCATCACAGGCCACAGAATAATCATAAAGGGTATTTCTGCCTGTAATTATAGCATGTTTAGATTATGTTAATTGAGATTTTCATTTCAAGCTTCTCTTTAACAGCTTAAAAATGAGAGGCAGGAATCACTGAAAAGTTCTCTTGCGCGAATGAACGGGACCTGTGCAAACGAACAAGATCTCCCATTCATTTGACTGAGACTTGCATAGGAGAACTTCAAGGTAAATTGTGCCTTGAAAAGTTTTCTCTGAGTTTTACGTAATTTCTCTCTGTACGTGTCTCTCTGTCTCTCAAACTACTAATTGAAATGTTTCCTCAATGTGCGCTTCTGCACTTTGACAGAGGCGGCACCCTTTGTCATAAAATCAATGGCCTTATCCTTTCCCCTCCCTCACAGGCTCTTCTGTGACTATAGGGTCTGCTTTTCCCACTCAAGTCTCCTTCCGATCATCGGGGTTAAGTGATCTTTTCATACCGCCTGGTTGGACTGTCAAAAGGCGTTGAGTGGCTTTTGAAAATGAGCCATGCTAAGTGGACTTGATGGGGGTTACAGTCACCATTATTGCTATCACCACCGTAATAAAATGGAGCAGTAATGATGGGGATGGTACTTATCACTGTCTTTTTTTTAGATCACTCAAGATACTGTTGGTCTGGAGCTTTTTGCCAGAGATAAGTGGAAGGTATACAAGATAAGTGGTACCCATGCACAATCAGTATATGTGCTTTTCTGCTTTCCTATGTGCACAATTTACCTGGTGAGATCTAGAAAAGGAAAAGGCAACATCAGATCTGAAAGGGACAGCTGTAGTGGTCATTCAAATATGGCTTCCATTTCTTCAATGCATACACCATTATCAAAAGGCATTGTGCTGACATACATTGATATAAACGTATGCCAGTATGGAACCACATTGGTCAAATATATAAAGTTTTGATCATACATATGTGCGCTAACCTCCCTGCACTGACATTGGGTCTGGGACATGGTGAATTTGTGTTGGCCAAGCTCAGCCGGCTCAGGTGTTGGAGGTATGCATGGGGAGGAAGCAGGAAGGAGGCAAGAAGGAAGCATTCCTGGGCAACCTGGACCTGGAATTTGCACCATCTCATCGGATCCAAGTAGCTCTGGGATAAGGATAAGGGCTGATCCAAGAGCAGTCCAAAACTTGTGCTGGATACCATGCATACTTGCTGGCCTGCTACAAATAAGTTAGGATTGGGCTTTTAATTATTTCAAAAGAAAATTAGTGAATGTATAGATATCTCAAATATTTAACCAGCCCTTTGGAAAAGCTATTCAACTCTATTTGAAAAACTGTATTCAACTTTTGACCTTAAGTTTAATGGATAGCCGTTTCTTCCACAAGCTAATGAAGCATCATACATTAAAATTCTCCCCTGTTTATTTGTTACAAGAGTACTTTTTGTTGGAGAAGTGTGTAAATATTACTGCAGATCCTTGTAAAATGCCAGGACTCCTAGGAAAATGTAATAAGGAAAGAAAAATAAGGAAACTAAAGTCAAGGGGAAAAGAGGTTTACTGTAATATAAGCTTGATTATGCTGTGGCTGTTATTGTGTCCTGGATGTTGCTCAGTCCTCATTATCCACATGTCCAGGATGTTATTTCAGGTGTTCTTGGATGAGGACTCCAAGGTATATATAGATGGCTTCTCGGTTCTTTCAACCAACTACATTTCCCCTTTTCTTCAGGAGGCCCTGCTGCTGTTGCTGCAGAAATATTGACAGACAAAAGGATTGCTCATTTCCCACAGCCCCAGAAGGTAAATTAAAAAAAAAGATACAGAAAAGTCAAAGTTATTTCTGGCTGTGCTTGCACTTGGGGAGTCCCTATTCAATACATCTTGGTTACTCGCAGAAGATGCTTATTAATAAGCTAGGAAGGCACAGTTAGTTCAACAGACTTCGGGGTCGCCCAGTTAGGGGATAATTTACCTTGCAAACTCAGTGCCATATTGGATTCCTGTAACACTACCGGCACTAGACAGCTGGCACCCTGGCACTGAGCTCCATGCCGCACGCACAGGAAGAAGCAGGAGTGAAGCAGATCTGGGCTATCTCCAGTCTTCCTGTGATTAATCAGTGGCATGAAGCAGTTTAAGAGATGCGGGTCTGAATGAAAAAAACAAGGTTAGTAAAGGTAAGAAGGTGTCTCCTGTTATTAAACCGGAGGAAGAGGCTTGAGGAATAGGTAAATAAGCTTGAGGAGAGACCCAACAAGGTGAACTGCCGCTTGGATCAGGTCTGGTCCAGTGGTTTCTTGTGTTTTTTTTTTAGAAAGGTGGGTGAGGGTGAGTTTGAAGGTATGGACCAGAACTACACTGATTAATATATCAAGTAATTTCTTAGCAACTGCCCAGTGGGTTAGTTAAGGGGATGGTGGGGGAGCAGTTGCACCAGGCAGCAAGCTTTAGGGGGCATCAAGTTGAGCTTGACACTTGTGCAGAGATTTTCAATCTTTTTCATATTGGGGCACACTGAGAAGGCACTAAAATGGTCAAGGCTTACCATCAGTTTTTTTACCATTGGCAAGGCACATCATGCTGCTGGGAGGGCACTCAAATCCTCCAATTGCCCTACAGAACTCCCTGAACTCAGCCCTCCCTGAATTTCTGTGACACACCTACGGACCATTCGCAGCATACCAGGGGGCCAATTTTCAGTGGCTGAAAATTGCTAGTGGCTAAAATTGTGAAAAATGGGATAAACTGGATATGTGCAAAGAATAATACCATCATCTTATATACTATATATATCTTATATACTATATACTGTAGATAGATGTAGATAGATATTACTTTTCTGTAATTACTTTCCCATAATTTAATGCAGAATGCAATGAAACCATCCCCTCTCATCTCCTTCATCCAAGGAGGGCTTCTCGATTCTGTGTCATCTATCTTGCTGACCTGACACGGAGTTCAGGTATTGGCAGAGCAGAGCTCTGACAGCCCCACTCCATAATTGCCCTTATCCCCTGCCTCAACATTAGTTTCTGCTGGCTAGTAGTGCCAGCAGCCCCTCCAAATGGTGCTGAGGCTTAGCACTCACACTAGGCCAGCGCAAGCAGCCCCTTGTCTCTGGATGCCGCAAATATGCTTTGTGATACATTTGCAACACCCAGAGTTGGCATTAGCTTGTACCCCTGGTTGTAAAGAGGTCAGATTTGGGCTCTCAGTCAGGAAGAAGTCTCATCATGGATGTAGAGTCCACAGAAGCCTCCACAAAATCGGGAGGGCTATAAGAAGCTTGTTGGATGTTCTGGAGTCTACAACCACAGTAGTGCCGGACTCCACTGAGACTACACATATATTCTGTCCCTGCCTCAGTAGTCAGTTGCTGAGCTATGACAATATCTTGTTGGAAGACTTTAAAAATGCAATGGGAAATGCTTGGATATTATGGGTTTATTAGTATGGAATTATTATCTACTGTATTCACTCAAATATAACGCTCTCCATTTTCAACCAAATTCAGTCTCCAAAATCAGGGTGCGTATTAGATTTGATGTTAATTAGAATTGAGTAAATATAGCATTTTGATTATGAGTATAGGGTGCGCATTATATTCGAGCAAATACAATGATAATACTCTCAGCACAGAAGATGAGTCACTCATTAGCATCATGTGTGCTTTAAACAACAGTGACCCTACCACATTGTTGTAGGATAAAATATTGCTTTCAGTAAAACATTAAAGTTTTCTTTTGAAAAGTGTCTTAGGACACAATCCAGAGCAAATTCATCCTGCTCTGACCTAACTGCACTCTCCTAACTATTCTGTATCCAGAGCAGAAAGTTATGCTGAATCCAGAGGGTCAGGAAGCCTGGGCTGCCCTAACTGCTCCAGAGCATGCTCAGTAATTGACACAAGGGGAAGACTTGCTCCTGAGGAGACACCCCTCAGATCACACTGAAAAAGGAACAGCTGTGGTGCCTACAGTGGTGACATGACTCTGCACATCACCTGGTGCGGAAGTCTGTGCGTCATCCCTGGGATGCACGCCCCCCCCCACCTGGACTGCGCAGTCACCAAAGTTGGTGCCTGCGCAGTTGTTTCTGAAGCCAACTGGCTTCAGAAAGAGTACTGCGCAGGCACCATCTCTGACACCTGCGCAGTACTTTTCTGAAGCCTTTTGGCTTCGGGGGAGACTGTGCAGGCGTCAGAGTTGGTGCCTGTGCAGTACTCTTTCTGAAGCCATTCGGCTGCCGCTCCGCCTCCTGAGTGAGGCCAAATGGCTGTGCAGAGGCGCGGACTTTCTCTGCTCTAAGGAAGTCTCCTCTGAAGCTGTTCGGCATGCTCAGTATGTTTCTGCGCAGTGCACCTCAGATGGCCGTTCAGGCCAGCTCCTCAAACAAGTGGCAGCTTCTGGCTGCTGCTCCGCCTTGGAGCAGGCCTGAATGGGGGTGCTGACGCCCGGGGCCTGCCAAAGGACAGTCAAACTCCCCCGGCACATCACCCCATACGGAGCGCATCCCCAATGCAGCCCACACCAGCCGCAACAGTCTGGTGACGCCACTGGGTGCCTGCCTTATAAGGAGTCCCTGATGAGATGCCAGTACATTCTACAGTGAATACAAGGGGCTTCTTGGAGTGGCCTGCTGGATCCTGAGGTTTGTGGGCAGCCATAGTTTGTTCCATATCCTGAGGTTGAGAGGAAGGGGTTGCACCTAGGATGGCCAAGAACTCAGATTTTTGGTCAGCACTGCCATTCTTACTCGGGCCTTATCATGGACCCCTATGGGTCTACTCATTACTGTACCTGCTCCTGAGGTGGTATAACTCTGAGGGCTGGAAGAGGGCATTTCTGCCTTGGAAACAGGCTTTGGATCCAGAGTAACTGCTCTGCCCTAAGCAATGCTAAACATGCCCTCAACTTGCCTCTCCTGAGCTGCTTAGGCTGCCCCAGTTAGGGCAGAGCAGGTCCACCTCTCTTAGGGCACCCTATCTTGCCTTGCTCTGCCCTAAGCCTCCTTCAGAGTAACTGGGCTGGAGCATCTTGCAGTTGCTCCAACCTAGTGTTAGATAGGGCAACCTAAGGGCTCTTATGTGGACAGATTAGTTGCTCTGGATTGTCCTGCCTGTGTGAAAATTTATTGTTGTATTTTGTCATTGCATATCCCGATACTACTGAAAGGATAATGTGGATTTTTTTTCTTCTACTTCAAAAGAATGTTTGATAGTAGGATTTATTTGCAGTTACTTTACTGCAGTTAAAAATAGCACAAAATAAATGTATGATTAAATTTTTGCCTTTGAACAGTGCTTATACTGTGATGTACAAAAACAGTTGTATATAAAAAATAAAACATGTATACCCCATGTTTATTATATAAACATATTAATACTTATCTAATGGTTATCATAATGGGTTTATGTTATGAATGGGTTTCTGATTTTTACCTAATTGCACTACTTTATACAATAATGGGTTTATATAGTGGTACCTTGATTTAAGAGCAACGTGAATTAAGAGTGTTTTGTGTTAAGAGCAAACCATTCTCACAAATTTTGACTTGATTTAAGAGCACTGTCTTGAAAGAAGAGCAGTGTCTTCAGAAAGTTTGGAACAGGCTTCCTTCTCTAGGGAACTCATTGGTGGGAGCTGCCTGAGCCAGGTGTATTTGTGAGGGGAGGGGATCTGTGCTTGGCAGTGTGGAAGTCTTCCCCGTTTAGGTACTGACAGAGTAGAGGAAGAAGCTGGGGGCATATGCACTAACCACTAGACTCTACTCCTCTCAGACCGACTTCTCCTGAGTCCTTTTCACCTAAAACACAGGATTTTTATTTTTATTTCTACATGGTTTTTCTTCTATATGAGAGGACTGGTATTTTTTTCTGAGAGAATTACAGGCTGTCCTTTGTTTTTGGTCTATATGGGACAACATTCAACCACATTCCAGGAACAGGCTTATTACCTCACCTGCTGCTTGTGTGAATGAGGTTCGACTTTGTAATCTGCTTTTCGTTTTGGCATTGAACGTGGAAAAGGGCACTACTGTGAACAGAAGACATAGATAAAGGGTCTGCCACATGCCGTTTGCAGTTCAGTAGGAGAAAATTCCTTGGCAGGCATGGCTGTATCAAAATCCAATCCTTGTTTTCAGTGTTCATATAAGGAACCAAAATTGGCTGTCCATATGTAGGCTCGCTTTGTTTGTTGGCAATTTAGACATAAACTCTCCCCTCTCCAAATCGTTTTTCTCTAAAATAAGAGCTGGGGTTTTCATATGGTGATAGAAAATGGCTAATTTAAAACAATTAAGCAGAAACTAATTAGAATCAGCTTGGTGTCCCCGAACAGCAGCTGGCCAGGTACCCAACACTCACTGTTGGCGGTGGGGGCTGCTTTAGCTGGACAGACCCCTCCAGAAGTGCTCGGAGAACATAAGATCTGGTTCACCGCAGCAGCACCTATCTTTTTCTGCTTCGCACCTACCTGAAGCGCCTGGCTGTGCTTTATGGAGTCTGAAATTTTCCGGGGGTTGTGTCTTCCCATGCAAACTCATTAGGCACTATTTACACCCACTGCAGCTGTGAAGAGAGAGGTTCTGAACTCTGGCATTTGACGGTAGGCTTTGTTTCTCATTTACATTTGCATATTAAAGTGTTTGCCTGAAATAGGCTATTGAAATTAATTCAGGATTAATTGGTGTCTTTATCTCATTAGGACAATCTAATTTAAGGATGATGAAATTGTTTAGCCTCCCGTTTGTATAATTAGATTGCTTTGAATTGCTGTCATTATTGGCTCTTTAGCATCATCTGTAGGCCTCAGACAGACAAGAGCTCCAACCTCATAAAGACCAATCATGTGTTACAGCCGAGCACCATTAACCCATTTCAGCCCAAACACAAACAACAGGCACTACTTGAATGTGCAGAGTGAAGGCAACAGAGTCCTGAGACCCATGGATTTGCCATATGTTGGTTGGAAGGGCCGCACTAGCAGTGTGTCAAACTTTCAGCAGGGCTTCTTCTCCAAATGAAGGAAAAACTTTTTGTTTGCTTGAAATACTAAATTCATAGCTCATCTGAATAAGGGCACAATCCTATGCATGTCTACTCAGAAGGAAGTCTCATTATGTCCAATTGGTCCTACTCCCAGGAAAGTGTGCTTAAAATTGCAGCCTTAGGGCACAATCCAGAGTAACTACGGAAGCACGTAAGAGACATTACGTGCACCCATAATTACTGCACCACCCAGTGAAAACCTATGGGAAATTCATGTTGCAATCCAAAATTGTTCTTACACTGGAGCAAGGACTCCCCATGGTTATTCTGGATTTCACCCTTAGTTTACTCTAATAAATTTGTCATGGCCCTATAACTGGAAGCAGAGCCTCATGGTACACCTATAGTTTGCAGCTATAAAAGCATCACTAAGATTTTAACAATATAAAAAGTCATGATACACCTTCCATCACTCTATTCCAGTATCGCCTTACCACTGATAAATCTAAATTAAAAGGTCTTACAGAAAATGTTCCAGGTTGTTTGAACAATAAGCTTTCCATAGATTGTCCCTTTGCCTTAGAATTCCATAGAACAGAAATGACCCTTAGAACAGTGTCCCCAAATTCTGACGAGGGCCAGATGTGGTCCATGAAGAGTCTCTGTCTGGCCCGCAATCCAATTTTCCACTGCAATCCTCTGACCTACTTGACCAAACAAAACTAGAGCTATGCTCTGGTCAAGTTCGGAGGGTATTCAGAAAAATATGGAAGAGGGCCATATAAATTATAGGAGGACCTAAATATATTACTTCCTGATTTAAAACACAAAATAACTTTTTGTTCCCTCTTAGGAAGGTCTCCTCAGCCCTCACAATATACTCCAGTTATTTCTACAAAATGTTAGTTCTGAGGAATTTTATCCTACATATATTCTTATATTTAAATTTTTTTTTAGTCCCCTGACACAGCGCCAGATATTTGGCCAAAAAAATTTGTTGATTCCTGCCTCAGAGTTTTGGAATCCAGGACCTTAGCAGGTTTTTACTCTTTGAATTCTGTATCATATTTCCCAGAGCAGAATGAGGTTAAGGGAACTCAACAAGGCATGATGGAAAACTATATTTCCCAGTTCCTCCTGTTGACTGGGTATACTGAGAAGCTTGTTAGCATTCTGAGTTGGAGAAGGACTTTTGGCGTTGGGAGGGTTTAATGTTCCAGCATCTTCAGAGATAAGGAAGTTTGGGCATTGTCTTCATTGTCTTCAGACAATGTCAGTATAGACAATAATAGTCACTATAGTCAGCAGAGTCACTGTAGATAATAATGGGATAAAAAAACCTGTTGTCTTGATATAAAAGAGCTTCTTATAGAAAAAGAGATTTCCATTTTTTTCCAAGAGGTCATGAGGTCTTACACAAGTCCGTTCCTCTTCTCATGTCACACAGGTGTACCACTGTTGGGAATGGATAAATGTGCAAGGAGTGGCTGCTTCATAGCGCATGCCTCTGCCCAAGAGAAGCCACTCCGTCAGCTAGGGAAGGTGAGTGAGGCAACTTGGGCAGTCACATCACGTCTAACAACAGCTGGTTGTGCCTCATCACACCGCTAATTTATAGCCCTGGAAACAGTGTGTTGATGTTGATGCTGCGTGAAAAGATGCTTAGGCAGAAACCTATGGCCGGAGCAAGGGCAAGGGGATCACTCTTGACTCTTTTGCCTGAGTGTTTTGACCCTCTGACCTAGCAATCCACGCCTGCTCGGAAACAATATCAGTGCAGGGAGTCCTTATGTTGGCTCCAGCTGCAGCTGGGCTCCCTCTGCAGGTTTTAGTTATATGCTGTTCAGTCTCTTCATCAGCAGGGATGATGAACGGCCACCTGGGCTGCTCTCTTTGCATTTGACCTCCTGCACTGGCAGATTTTGCCTTAATGATGTTAGCGGATGTGGGTGGATCAGACTGGTGAGCTGTGTGCGTTCATTCTCCTGTGTTAAAAAAAAATGTATTTTTAAAAAATCATGCAGGTAGAAGTGAAATGGCCTTAGGTGGTGGAGAATGGCAGGCAAACATCAGATGGGTGCAGAAAAAGCGAGGCTATATTCAGCTACATACATAAACTAAGTACAGGTATCTGCCGCATTCTGCCAGTTCATTTTCTGACAATCCACTCTTTCAACACCTTTCAATTTTACCAAGAACTCATTCACTCAATGCATCTTCTTTTTCAACCTTTCTCTGCTGTCCTAAAGGCCAAAATAGTCCTCTCCTATGCTGTAGCTCCTAGTCCTATCCCATTCCCGCAGGTAATAATGAGAATCAATTGCATAAATCTTTTTGTGGCAGCAGGAATTTACCAGATAAAAAACTGTTAGCTAAAAAAGCATTTATAAACTAAAAAAGATGGGGTTCCACTTTTCAACCATATTCACTTTTGGATGGTGCTCCGGTCCCTAAGCCGTCCAATAACTGTCGTTATTATGTCTCTCCAGGGAATACTGCGAATTGAAGCTCAATGGGGGACACTCGGCCTCTGTAACTGAGACTTTTCAGCACCATTGCCAAACTGTAATTCCCATGATCCTTGGAAAGATTTTACTGAAATAAAATCATTGTAGGTTCTGGCAGAATGAAAGTGACAATTGCATAGTGATCTCATGCTTTCCCTGAGCAATATCAAAATATACTGAAGTGAGTTATGTGGTTATTTCTTAAATTGTGAGCAAGTAAAAATCTTTGTTTATTTAAGTCCTATTTAAAATCTCACGGTTAAATTTCTGTGAAATTTAAAGGAACTTCCTGTGAAAGTCAAAGGAACAGAACAGAAACAGGGCTTTCAACCAGATATGTTTGATGATGGTGTTATGAGTAGCCCATTAATACAGACAATGCATGATAAGCAGCCCTCTGGTACAGACTACCCACATGTGCAACACCACCACCAATGGACAGGTTAGCGCCCATTTAATATTAATGGGTGGTGTTGTTTCTATCCTACTTTCCTGAAAATGCCCATTGAGCTCTGATTTTTAAAAAATATTACCAGCTCAATGCTACTGAAATCCATTCTCCTCCACCAATGCAGCTGTGCTAGTGGAGCGCACACTGCATCTGCTGCGTGGGGACAGTGGAAAGCTCTCCACGGGGTAAGTGAAATTCCTCTATCAAAAGCCGCCACCACTGAAAGCCATGTGACTCCATGGATCTATGCCTGCTGTTTACCTCCTACTCGTACTGGTGGCAGTAAGAAAGATGAATCCAGTTACAATATCAGCACATGGGAGTGCTACTGATATTGACCCTCGTCCACCTCCTTCCCTGTCCTTGGCACAGAGTACCACCAAAAACCATTTTATGATGCATTTTGTCCCACATTTTAAATCCCCGCACACACTGGCCCAATCCTGAATAGGATGGCTGTAACTAAATTTAGGGCTGTATTACTTATACCAATCTTGAATTAGCCGATGAAATGTCTGACTGTATGTGAAATATGGCTATGGATCTGTTCTTGTGGAATAATAGCTGAAAATGATTAGAAGATGTCTCATCTGATTTAGGAGTTCCATGGTGTGCAGTAGCATTACCAAAGATGTAAGAATGTATGTATGGATGTATGGATGGATGGATCATAGTCTCATCTGAAAATAGGGGACTTTTAGAATGATAGGTGGGAGAGTATATAAGAAACAGTGGATGAAATGAATCACCCAAAATGGAAGGTAGCATGTTTCTCAGAAAATGCTACTCTGCCAAAACCACATCTCATGTTCTTGATTGGCTGGGTTTGCCTTAGGAAGAAACTAAAAAATGATGGCAGGGTTTCAGGACAGGGAAAGAAGCAGCACACGAAATTATGAAACTACTTAAATTGACATACTCTCTTCATTTCAGGAAGGAGAAGTTGAAATTGGATGGAACTGAGAAATTGCATATATAATTAATATCTCGAATGAGAAAACTAGAATAATAATATTGACGTATGAATATCTGTTTGAATTTGATAGATGCTTTGCATATTAAGTTACATTCTGACACTGGAGTAATGACGCTTTTAGCTCATGCAACTCCAAACATGTATAAAAGAATCCAAATCAGCCCCTCATGGATGCAAAAGGGCTTTTTATAATATCATAGCCATTTCACTTTCACTGGTCTTACACCACTCAGCTTCATGACTTTGGGTGCAATCCTAACTAAGGCCAGCACCACTCATCAGTCTTCCCATTCCCATGATGATGTAAGGAGTCAAGCGCATGCCTGTGCACTGGCCTAACCTCCCCACCCCCTGCCAAATGGTGAAGTATCTTATGGCTCTTTTGTGACACCCCCAGATCAGCACAGGACTTAGGCCGGGGCTTTGGCCAGCCTAACTGGAGATTAGGATTGAAGCCTATCTCTCTAATGTTTTGGTCACTGACTCCTGACCCACGTAGGTTATTCATTTCATCATTGGAATTTGAAACAGACCATCATTATTTTTTTTTTTTACTCAGAGTAGAAATCAGAGATATAGCATGAATTATTAAGTTTTAACAGTTGACACATCATTGCTAATACTCTAATCTGGCAGCACTTTACAATAGGTGACAGGTCCTCACTAATTCCTTTTGCCTTTGTTGTAGCGGCGGGTGCAGCAGCAGCCGTGTTAATCATGAACGATGAACTTTGCCTATTCAAAGGGTTGTAATAGGCACTTCCCTAGGACTGAGACTATAATTTAGTTATAACCTAATGGCCACTGATTGTAACAATAAGTAATTATGTCAGCTAAATGCAGTGTTGATAGCAATTGATGACAGCAGTCAAACCCATCACACCATTTTGGAACTGAGCTTGGCTCAGTCATTTCTGCAAAGTAGGAATGACCAAGAAGAGTAATGATGTGCTTTGAATACCCTTGTCAGCTTTTCGCTCTCAAACGTTGGGTGCCATTCACTGGAAAGATCTCTTGTGTGAACCCTATAAAAGTGGTTCATGGATGCAGCAGTCCACTCCACAGGCTTGGACAGGACAATGTCTTGGTGCATTCTGCCCAAAAGAAAGTTCCAGCAAAAGTCCCAGCAATTTGGTCATTGACCATAAACTTGAAGTGAAATCTAGCTCTGAACCAATTCTGAATCTAGAAGCAAACTCATGTGTCTTACTAAATTTAATTTAGTCATTCTTGTTTGGAAACAGAAAATGCTCTCAAAAGGGGTCACCACCAGGTTCTCTGGAAGGAGGCAGAACCTGTAAGGAGATCTCCCTAAAATAGCTTACAAGACTGGTAGATTCATGTGGGGAGGGGAGTGGTCCTTAATTGTCCTCTATTGCACATGGTGGGGTCACTGTTATGTTTGCAATAACATGTACATGCTGTAACAGAAGTCAGTTAGCCTTGGGCCATTCCAGATACTGTGATACCTTGGTTTATGAGCATAATTTGTTCTGGAAGCATGCTTGTAATCCAAAACACTTGAATAGCAAAGTGAATTTTCCCATAAGAAATAATGGAAACTCAGATGATTCATTCCACAAGCCAAAAAAAATCATGTAAAATGATTACAGTACTGTAATATAACACAAAATAATAAAGAAATTACACAATAATAAAGAAAAATAAAACAAATTAACCTGCCCTTAGGGCACAATCCAGAAGTGCACTTGGATTACCCTGTCTGATACTGGGCTGACCCAGCTGCAAGATGGGCCACCCTAGTTATTCTGGAAAAGGCTTGGGACAGCCTAAGGCAACATAGCCTAAGCTATGCAGCGTAGGCAGTTCAGGAAAGGCATGTTGAGGGCATGTTTAGCATTGCCCAGGGCAGAGCAGTTACTCTGAGCCTGTTTCCAGGGCAGAAATGCCCTCTTCCAGCTCCTTAGCATTATACCACCTCAGGAGCAGGTATAGTAATGAGTAGACCCATAGGGGTTCATGATAAGGCACAGTAAGAATGGTAGTGTTGACCAAAAATCTGAGTTCTTGACCAGCCTAGGTGCAACCACTACCTCTCAACCTCAGGATATGGCACAATTACAGCAGCCCACTAACCTGGGAATACAGCAGGCCACCCCTTGTATTCACTGTAGTCTGTATTGGTATCTCATCAGGAACTCTTTATAAGGCAGGCACCACAGCTATTCCTTGTTCAGTGCCTACTGAGCTTACTCTGGAGCGGGTAGGGCAGCCCAGGCTTCCTTACTCTCTGGATGCAGCATAACTTTCTGCTCTGGATTCAAAATAGTTGGGGTAGCCCAGCTGGGTCACTCCTCACTGCCCTAACTCTGGATTGAACCCTAGGTCTCTCAGCTCTTTTCCATTGCTCAGTTTACATAGGAGTGAGCCCCACTGACGGTAGTAGGCTTATTTTCAAGTAGTCATGCATAGGCTAGTCTCCCATAAGAGGCTGAGGAAGTGCTGGTAGAGCGCCAAAACTGGCTGTATCCCAGCCGGGACTGTTTTTTAGTTGTTTATCAAGACTTTGCTTTTATATCAAGTTAAAATTTATTAAAAATGTTTGCTTGTCTTGCAAAACACTCTCAATCTAAGTCTCTCTCAGTCCAAGGTTTTACTGTATACAAGTCAAGTACAAGTGAAGACAAACAGCATACTTGAATAATGAAGCGGGTTTGCCTGCCTATGTCTGAATACCAAAGAAAGATAGCCTTACATCCCAATCTTAGGGCGCAATCCAGAGTAACTACAGGGAGTCCTTGCTCCAACGTAAGAACAATATAGAGCACAATCCTAACCATGTCTACTCAAAAGTAAGCCCCATTGTGTTCAATGTGTCTTCTTACTCCCAGGAAAGTGTCTTTAGGATTGCAGCCTTACTTTGGATTGCAATATAAATTTCTCATAGGTTTTCACTAGGTAGTGCCGTAACTACGGGTGCACGTAATGTTTCTCTTACGTGCTCCTGTAGTTACTCTGGATTGTAGGGTCAGTTTACATAAGCATTGCAACCACTGCAGGTTCCCAGTTTCTTTATCCCTGCATGTGCACACAGGTTCAGATTTTCTTAACCCTAGACAGCTATCTCAGTCCCCATACTTAGCAAGTTTCTCAGATAATGAGTTTCACTGACATGGTTAGAGCGAGAATAAGAGTATTCCACTTTGTAACATCAGAGCTGCATTACTGACAGAGGTATTTGCCTAAGGCATTTGCATTGCCTCTGCTCTTGCAGCACAACTAGTAATGAAAATCTTTTTCTATGCCATGTCAGTATGTATACTCAAACCAAATCTTCACAGCTATAATCCTTTGCTAAGTTATTTAATTCTGGTGATCCCAATCATTCCACCTCCCGTTGTAGGAGAGTCATGCAAACAATTCCAAAAGTGACAAATTGGCAAAAGAGCATCAGTTTCCCCCCAACCCAGCAAACATACATTTTCTTTGGAGGCTTTCAGTTCTGGAGGTGTGTAGACTTCTGTCGGAAGTAATTCCTACTACTGGACAAAGAAGCTCAAGGTACATTTTCTTGCAGAACATATGGAAGTTAGCACAATTTCTTTCAAAAGCAATATTCTGGAAATGGTTCCTGTTTCTTTCTTTTGCCATAATTGAAATATTTTTCCGTCCGTCCAGCTTCTAGCTTGGTTCACACCACAGAGCTATCATATTTATTTATTTATTTATTTATTTATTTATTTATTTATTTATTTATTTATTCATTCATTCATTCATTCATTCATTCATTCATTCATTCATTTATTGCCTTATCTCCCCAAAGGGCATCCAATGCAGCTTAGAAGTGAAATTGTCTCCTTTCCTGCAGCACGGGCAAAATGTCGCATTCAGCAATTGCTGCAGAAATTTTACTTTACAAGCTATTCAGCAGAGAAAAAAGATGGACTGATAGCTCTTTCTTGGTCATGCAGCCTAAGTGCAGGTTAATTTGTTTTATTTTTCTTTACTGCATTTTCTTTCTTATTTTGTATTATATTCCAGTATTGTAATCATTTTTGTATGAAAATTTTGGGGTTGTGGAACGCATCGTCTGAGTTTCCATTATTTCTCATTGGAAAATTTGCTTTGTTATACAAGTATTTCAGATTACAAACCAACATGCTTCCAGAATGAATTGCTCATAGACCAGGGTACCACTGTATATGCAAACAGAAAATTCAGAGAATAGCAACCAAGCTGATCGTTGAAAAATGAATGTGAAATCTATTATCACACCCTAGTCCCTATATTGTAAAGTTTTCTCCTGCAAAACACTGTTGGTACAATCCTAACCAATTTAGGCCAGCACAACTCACCTGTCTTCCTGTTCCTGCAGTGGTGTGGTTAGGCGGGCGTGAGTCTATGCACTGGCCTAACCACTCCAGGAGTGACACTGAAGTGCCTTATAAAACTTTTGTGACACCTCCAGACTAGTATGGGATTTGTGCTGGGACTTGTGCCGGTCTAACTGGGGATTAGGATTGCACTGACACACTGTTCCCATTTTCTGATTCAGGAAAGTAGATTAAACGAATGTACAGTTTCTCTTTTTCTTTGGAAAGTGATTGCCTGCACTAGGGAGAACAGCGGGTGCTTTAGTTCCACATGGTCCAGATGATCAAGTCAATTCCTTCAAGAGCACTGCGTTCCCTTTAGACATGTTCAATACAGGTGGCACAATACAATAGGCAAAATGTGCTGCATTTACATTTTTTAAATACCTGTTGCCAGCCAGCATCTTCGACAACTGACAGAACTCAGCATGAGAGGAGAACTTGCAGAGGCAACGAAAGGCTGCCAACGAAGACTGCTTTTCTGAACAGGAGGTACTGTAAAGACCATGTGAACAAAAAGCCACCAGGAGAGAAAAGGCGCCTGGAAAACTTCAAGAAATGCCTCCTATTATTTAGAGAGAGAGACAGGAAAACTTCTCAGACTGAAACAAGGAAGGCAATTAGTCTCCTCTATGAAAACAAAGAGACATCTGGGCCAAGTCTGCTAACATATACTCAGGGGGCAGGTACTGTACATGAGGAATATTCTCCCGCTGCAAATCCGCCCCCAAATTCTCAAGTCAATCTCAAGTACTACAGTTCTCAGCAATCCTCTTTAAAGCGGCCAGATGCTGTAACGACTTATTCCCCTCCTTTCTTAGAAGCAGGTTTGCGGTGAACTCCCAAAGCACTGAATTAAGGCTAAGTGGCACAGGCAAAGTGGTGTGATCATCCAGGAATGAAACTGCAAAACTAAAATTAAGGACCTTGAGGGACAAAACTGGCCTGACATTCATGGTGGGGGGTTCTGACAGTGGAACTATCAGAGGATGGGACTAGTGAGTCTATGGGCAAAATCCAGAGTAACTATGGGGAGTCCTTGCTTATTATGCATTCCTATATGAATTTCCCATAGGTCTTCACAAGGTGGTGCAGCAACTACTGGTGCACGTAAAGTCTCACATGCTCCCATAATTACTCTGGATTTGGGGTTACAAATGGTTTGCTGATGGTGCTACATAACACTACTGTAAATGTGTGATCTGTGTACAAATGCCAACCCTGGTGGCCCAAACAGTGGCACACCCATTCTGACAATGGCATGCAGGATGTTGGGAGCAGTACCTGTCCCATCCATGTCACTTCCAGCCGAGCGGAAAGTTGCCACAGTGGGAACAGTGAATGAGATGGTGCATCCAATCAGTTTTTTTCCCTTGCAGCCTTGGTTGCAAACCTGGAGAAGCAAAGGCAGTGGGAGAGAGATCACAGTGGGACTTCCAGGAATGTGCAGGCATCATCACAGATGCCAGCATAGGAATTCTCAGGGCTGGAGGACATAATTCTGGAGAAGAGGTAAATGAGTTCCCATGGGGGACCCCTTTCTTCAGGAGATGGACTCATATCCAGTTATACCAAGGAAATTTTTACAAGACAGAGAGGGGTCAGGCTTCTTGTAGTGGGTGAATCAACTGTCAAGGACATAAAAGAGGGGGGATCTGTGACTGGTGTAAGGACAGGATGGTGACTTGCCTGCCTGGTGCAAAGGATGTGGACATCACCTCTTGCCTAAATAAGCTGGTAGAAAATGCTGGGGTGGAGGTAGCGATTGCGGTTCATGTTGGCAACAATGATGTAAGGAGGGAGCCAGGAGGTCCTACGGACCAAATTTCTGTCTGTTAGGTAGGAAGCTTAAAGGCAAGACCCCAAAAGCAGTGTTCTTGGAAGTGCTACATGTTTCATGTGCAAGTCTAACTCCATGCGTAGGTCATGCATAAGATGGTGGTGTCGGGGGGAGGGGTTTAGATTCAAATGATGGGCTTCACTTGAACCAGACTGCGGGCATTTAAAAAGTTTAACATTAAAGCGTAAAGAATAGTAACATTTAAAAAGTTAAAAATTTAAAAAACAAAACAAAAAACTCTTGAGTTTCCTTGGGGAAAAAAATCAAATAAATATAAAATGAAATAAATAAAATAAAAATAAAAGGGGTAGAGCAGCATTTACTTTGAACTAAGATCATGAGACTTTTAAAAAGTTTCTCTTTACTAGCCACTTAATGGTTTTTTCCCTTTTACTGTTGGGGGGACTGCTAGAACATTTTTTGAACTCCATGTTAATTGGATCAAGACCATTCTGGTGGTATTGTATTCCCATTGGCTTGAAGTTGACCAAGAAACATTTCACTGATGCACATGCTGCTTCATTTCAGGGTCCACAAGGTTCAATATAGTTTTCTTCTCAGATAACAGCTTGTCCGTTTTGCAACCCACCAAAAACTGGGTTGTGACCTACTGGTGGGTCCTGACCCTCATTTTGGAATCCATAAAATGGAATCCATTTTGTTTTAGTGTATTGCAACATATAGACTCAGTGGCACTTATATCCATCTTTGTAAATGTTCCTTGCAAAGGTTTTTTTTGAGCTCAACTGTTTTATCAATCCTCCTCCATTCTCTTTACCCGTGAAAATATTGCCGTATTGTTGCAAGTTAACATGAAAAAGTCTGGTGGCATTTTAATAGCAATTTCCACCACTTTTTATGTATTGTACTGTTTCTAATATGCTTTTAAAGTAGAGATCCTACATTAAGCAAATGCACACTTCATTGTAGCGAAAGGCTGATTTCATAATGTTCTTTCTTTCAAACTGCTTGAGAGACCATCTTCCATTAGGTTTTCATTGCTAATGCACTGTAGAGTGTAACATGCTATGTATTATGTTCAAAATTGAGGCTTCTGTATACTCACAATTTAGTAGTAACTGTGCTGTGAACTCTACTGCTTCTAAAGAGTAGCCTACATGTGAACAATTACATTTAATCTAGCAGAATACAGCAACTATTTTTGCATCCTGATGCAAAGTTCAGCAAAGTGAAGGAAGAGGTGGTGAGCTCATTTTCTATTCACTTTGTTTGGTGCTAAATTAAACTGCAATTCACAAAGAATACAATTATTGTGGATAATCCTACAGGTTTTAACGAAACCTGAATGAGTTTGTTCCTGAGGATCACAACACTTTCTTGCTCATGGATCACTTTCTAAAATGATCATGGGCCACTTTCAAAAACAACAAAACTATTTCAGCAACAGAGGGATGATTGGCAGTAGTAAGAAAAAGATCCCTCCTGACTTTCTGGAAGGTTTTTTTATGTTTTGGTATTTGGTTTTGGACTAGAGGTTTGATAGAGCGTTTAGTGTTTTAGGCATATTCTGCATTGGTTAGACCTCATCTTGAATACTGTGTTCAGTTCTGGGCACCTTGGTTTAAAAAAGATGCAGCCAAAACTGGATCAAGTCCAGAGGAGAGCAATAAGAATGATCACTGGGATGGAAGGGAAGCCCTATGAGGAAAGGTTGTGGGAACTTGAGATAGTCAGCCTGGAGAAGAGAAGGCTGAGAGGAGACCTGATTGCCTTCTTCAGATACCTGAAGGGCTGTCATTGGGAGGAAGGGGCTCATTTGTTCATAGCTGCTTCTGAAAGCAGAACTAGAACCAATGGGTACAAACTGCAAGAGAGGAGATTCCGGTTGGATATCCGGAAAAAATTCCTGACGGTGAGGGCGGTTCGGCAGTGGAACAGATTGCCAAGGGAGGTGGTGGACTCTCCCTCACTGGGGATCTTCAAGCAGAGGCTCGATGAGCACCTGTCAGAGATGCTCTAGGAGAATTTCCTGCTACAAGCAAAGGGTTGAACTAGATGACCTATTCGATCCCTTCCAACTCTAGGATTCTATGATTCAATGTACTTGAGGCAGAGAGTTGTTTGTTTTCTAACCTATAAGTGCAGGGCTTCCCTGGCTATTTCTGTCAATAAAAGCAGGAGTCCTGCACTTCTTGTTTGAGCAGCACAATAAGGAAGGGAAGACTCTGTTTCTTCCTTGAACAAATAGGAAGTAGATCATTGTGGTTTACAACAGTGATGGGCTGGAGGAAGGCAGGGGCGGCAGTGATGGCAGAAGATCCATCGTCCCCCTCAGACCACTCACAGTTTAACCCTGTTGCAACACATCTCAGCTGACGTCATGGATGGGCTGGACCTGGACCTCTTTGTACATGAGAAGATTGCAGTAAACCTCTTGTTTTAGGCATATTTACTTGGAAGCAAGTCCTTTTTAATTCAGGGAGTCTTTCACCTGAGAAAGTATGCATGATGAGTCTGGACTACATGACAAATTATGTAAATTGCACTCCAGTATCATAATTGTTAAACTGGGAGATTCCGCGCTGTATATGTAATGTGGTTGTTTGTGTAATACAGTATAAAAATAGATACGCGCACATAAATTTCTACCTTTTGTATGACTCACCTGCAGAAATCAATGCAGTTGCTTTGGGACATACATAATACTTTACTATATGTATATTAAGATGAGATTGTGGATTTCTATACTGTCGGGTGAAGGGGAGGCTCCCAACAACAACAAAAAGCCAATCTTTGCCTCAGCTAGAGAGATACTATATGAGGCTGTAGGCTGAGATTGCTAAGGACCCCATGGGAACCAGCCATGACAGAAATTCAATGTCAGCTGCTCAGCAAACCCCTTGGATGCCTGTAAAAGCTCCTGGCTGTGTTTGTTTTATTGGAGGAGGTGAGCCAGGCTATATTAACATTGAACGAGAGGCAACATAATGTGAGAGGACTGAAAGGCACAGACCTCCTTATGCTACCCTGTTGTGTTTTTCCTCTGCAAGACTCTTTCTTCCCAGGGAAACAGGGTGAAGATGGAACGGAACGGAGTGTCTGCTTTTGATTCCCACTAATGACAGCTGGGTGCTATCCATCAGAAAGAGAGATGGGCCAACTCTTAGGTCCACAGACCTGCTCCGACATGGACTAACGTAATTATGGCTTGTGCTTGGCTACATTCTTCCTATTTCTTGACAATTCAAATGCACAGTGAATCCGGGGCAAGAATGGATCAAGACTCTAAGTTGTTCTTACACTGGAGCAAGGACTCCCCGTAGTTGCTCCGGATTGCGCCCTAAGGCTACAATCCAGAGTAACTATGGGACCTTTTACACTGATGTAGTTATAGTGCCACCTATGGGAAATGCATAAAGCAATCCAGAGTAAGTGCCTCTTACGTCTTCCAGTAGTTTATTCTGGATTGTAGAGTTAGAGTTGTGTCATAATGACTTTAAAAATGGCTCTGGTTGAGTTGCAATGGCTTCCTTTACGTTACGAATCACAGGTGACTCAAGGGGCAGAGACTCGGGAGTTGGGACTCAAGTCTTGAACCTGTGGCTCTGGTACATCCCTGCTAAGAAACCAACAGTGCCTTCTCTGTCTCTACTGTGCAGTTTTACTAGTTTATCACAAGAATCATTGCTGCAAAGAGAAGAAAACTCCTAGTTTGAGTTTGTGTAAACTTTAACAACTCCTCACATCTCAGGATTTTCACATCCTAGCCAGATCTCTAGCAATGTCATCCCATTTCTGCACCAGTTCCTCTTGAATGTTTTGTTTTGTTTTGTTCTTTTAAAAAATTAACACCCTTTTGTCCTTCACTTTTCTTTCACTGTCTAGTGATGTGACAGTACTGATGTGGAAGCATTTTCAGGACACAAAGGTGATTATTGCACATTGATAGACAGGCTAATGAAGTCTTTTAGAGAGTGGAAGTACTTTATTTTGTCACATGATTATTTCACATAATTATTTAGCTAATTATTTCTCAGAATTATTTCAACATAATTATTTAGCTACCAACACCAGGACTGTTTTATGTTGTTTAAATTTCATTTCTCTAGTATACCCAAACCAAACCTAGACCTGGCAAAAAGGCACAATCATTTTGTGAAACAGAAGAAGGCAAGAGGCCATTTGGTATTCAGAAGGAATCATATGTTTTACATCTTTTCTTGTGATCCTTAAATAGGGTTGCCATATGCCCTGAAATACAGGGACATTTCCAGTTTTGGGGGATTGTGTTCACGTACTGGTCGATGGAATAGAGGGTCCTGTCCTGATTTTGTGGAAGAGAATTATGGCAACCCTATCCTTACAATATGCATGGTTATTGAGATAGTGAGAAATTAAATTTGAAATGCAGTGAGAAATCAAACTTGAAACTTATGTTCTGAATATGTACTTTCTTGTTGTTAAAGTCTACACGGACTCAAACTAGGAGTTTTCTTCTCTTTGCAGCAATGATTCTTGTCATTTTATATTAATTTTTATTTATCATATTATTTTGTAATTACCGGTAAACCTTTATACAACAAAAGACCTCAATTTGTCTTGCCAAAAAAGGCAGACCAGTAGAGGACTGCAATTCTTGAAAATGTTGAAGAATTACTTGTCCGGTGCTGCCTGATGCCCAGTAGGGATTCCTGGTGCCCAGCGGTGCCCTGTGCCTGCTCCCCAGTGGTGCCTGGTAGTGTCTGTTAGAGGTACCCAGTGGTGCCCACTGCCTGGTGGTGCCCAGTGGTGCCCACTGCCTACTAATGTCCAGTAAGGATGCCTGGTGCCTAGCAGAGATGCCAGCACTCATCAGTGCTGCCCAGTGGTGGGCTCCAGCCAGTTTGCACCTATTCTATAGAACCAGTTGTTAATGAGAGGCAATATATATAAAGTTTAAAAATAGCCATTTAAAAGTGGCTGCCAGATGGGCATGGAACTGGTTGTTAATTTCTTTGAATCCCATCACTGGTGCCTCCCTTTGCTCACTGCGTGGTAGTGTCCAGTGGTGCCCACTACCTCATTTTGCCCGATGCCTGGTAGAGATGCTCAGTGCCCAGTAAGGATGCCTAGTACCTGCTGGTGCCTGCCGGCGCCTGCTATTGCCCACCACTACCCTCTGGCACCTTCCAGTGCCTTCCGTGCCCAGTGCCAACGCTCGGTACCATTGGCAGTGCCTGCTAGTGCCATGCCCATAAATATTCTTGAAATTCAGCTAGTTCTAATAATAAAGACCACCTGCTCCAAACACTATTGATGTTGTTCTGCTGCTGGTGGCAGCGGTGGTTTCATCACTGACTCAGTGCCCTGCTAAGTAAAGGGAAGGGGGTGTAAAGAAACCCACAAGGTTGTGCTGACAGAAAACTGTCTCAGGAGGGGTGGACGTCCAGTGGTGGACGTCAGGAGGTTCTCACAGGTTCCATAGAACCCTTTGCTAATGAGCGCCTGGTTCTGAGAACTGGTTCCTAATGAGACATAGAACCTGTTCTTAAGTTAGGTGATTAGGACATCGAACCTGTTCTTAATTGATTTGAATCCCACCACTGGTTGTCTCTCTGACGTGGACTTTTGGGACCTCACAAACTCTTCTCCAAATTTGAGAAGGATCCCAAAGTCCACCTATTTCCAAGGGTCTCACGAGGATGCCTTGGAATGGGGTTCTCCCGTGTGCAACCCCGTCTCTTCCCATCACTCCTGAACCGGGGACAAGTCGAAAGCTTCCTGGAGCTCACTTTGGAAGCTGAAAGGAGCCAAGTGATGCTGAAAAGAGTCCTTTGCCCTGCGCACCCCATAATAATTGCCTTTCTCTTCGATTTCAGAGGTTCCCTTTTGTGTTTACAATAACAGAGGGATGCTTTATTGCGTTTCCACCAGGCCCGTTGTCATGGTGACCACCAGTTGCTGCGCGCGGTAAAAATAACCTCCTTCCTTGATAGATTTCACTCGAGTGAAAATAACCCTTAAAATAGGCTGAAATTTACATACTAACTCTTTGGAGAGGACCGAGGAAAGAAAAGGGTGAATTACAACACACCCTGGGTAGTGTTACATCAAACAGTCTAACTGGGGGTTTCGGAGAGTCGACCAGTGTTGCAGACCATCATACCACCAACTCGGATTCCTTGCAAGGTGTGGCTGCCACATTTCCAACTTGAATCTCAACTTGGCGATTTGTCGGACCAGAATGTCCATAGTATTGCATTGGCATCCATCGGTCTTGAAAGACTGTGGTATCGTGCTCGGCGCTGCATGTGAAGCACGAAGGCCTGGGTAGATTGATATGGAGGATAGGCTGTTACCCAAGCAGCAAATCCCCCCTCTCCACGCCACTGAATTAGTCCAATGGAACGGCAGAGCCAAACACTTGGTTCCAGCTGCGTCAAAGAGCTGGGCTAAGGACAGAAGCTCACCCTGTCTTGTGGTGACTCAGGTCTCGAACCTGCTAGCCCACTTGCTACCCAACCAAAATGTCCATAACTGTTGCCAATCAGGTATCAATTCAAGTCCTGATGGTTTGTTATGCTGCCAGAACATAGCTTGTTTTCTGTTTGCATAACTTGCTTTCTGGATGTTGGAGGAGGCAACACTGGGGGAGCACATGGTTTGGCCCCTGCTAGAAGCTGTGAGCTGCCAGTCCAACATGGAAAGAGACACTAGATGCCCACTGGATGCTACAGGTCAGACTTCACACAGGGCAAGATGGAGCTCCAGAAGCTTTTCCTGCAGCAGCATAGCAGGGTGTATAGTATATAGCGCATATTGCTGCACTATTAGTTCACAGGTTTGGGCTATGAGACTTTGAGAATAGGGTGGGCTAAAAAAATCACAACACTATACCAAATTTGTGTTTCCTAATGTGATGTTTAGTATTTCATAACAATTTCCATTGTAGGTTCCCAAGTCTTTTGGAACGTCCATCCATCCATCTAAAATAAGAGTGTTGTCCTTCAAAATGCCCTATATAGGTGTTAAAAGTGAATGCTTTGTGAAGATTAAATGGAATGGAAAACAAGACTTTCCACAACCACCATCACATCAAAGTCCATATATTGCAAGTAGCAATTGGAGATTTAACATGAGAGAGCTACATGTCTACTACATGTCTACTACATGTCCACTACATGTCTACCATGTCTACTACAAAGTAGCAGAGCAAAGTAGTTGAGCATGATCCTAACCATGTCTACTTCAAAGTACTGGTAAGCTCTACTGGAAAGTGTCATTAGGATTGCAGCCTATGTGTTGTCACCTTAGAAGGGAGTATAGATTTTATTTGTATTATTTAAGAAGTTGCGACTGAAAGAACAGAAATCTTGATTGTTGAGGGTGGGGACAGCTGAAATATTTGATACAGAAGAGGAAAGCTAGTGATTCATAACGATAACTGCTATTGGAACCTACCACCTGGTAAAACATAGGCATTTTCTGCAAAACTGTTACCGCAGTACAATTCAGCAACTTTTGGGTTGTTGTGGTTTCTGTTATCAGACGGGTGCAGTTTGCTATTATCTCAAATCTCCAGGGTAATATCAGCATTTCAATAAAACCGAACCTGTGTCATAATATTTAGAGATGAGGAGGACTTGTACATTCCAAGTGAAACCAGTAGGGAAGGTGGGTGCCTTTCAAGTTCCCTTCAAGTTAGGAATTATAGACACTTAGAATTGTGAACTGTACGTAATAACTGAAAGGTCAGATTGATGAAACCAGCTACAGAGATAGAATTTCAATGACAGGTTGATGGATACTACACCATCAAGGTGTACTTTTAATCATAATCTTATTACTTCACTTCTTATTTTTGACTCACCTAGGTCTGTCAGGTGTGCCTGGTCTGCCTTAGAAGTAAGCATTTGAAGAAGAGGGGGAAGTAGTGACATCAGAGCAAGTAGAAATCTACAGGAAAGAGGGAGGAAAACCATGTGTGTGCATATGTTTTCAGTGCTCATTGGACGGAAAAGCCTCATCTAGTTGTGGATGCAAAGAAATTGTGTGGTTCACCATTGCGATGGCCTCTCCACTGGTCTGTGGATCAGTGCTGAAGGTTCTAAGACTGGGAGGCCACACATCACCAACAGAGCCATGCAAACTGGCCTATGATGGGTTTCTGCCAGCGGGAAGGCTGAAAAGGGAAAAGGATCAGGAACATATGCAGGTGGGGGTTGATTACACCAATACCAGGATCCAGGGTACTCAATTCCCAATACCAGGCCTGATAAGCTCTTAGCAGGCTTCTAAAATCTGTCTCAGCTTAGCTAGATCTGAAGAGCCCCATAAAGTACCAGGGAAGTAAGTAAAGTCTTTCTTTACATATCTTTTCTTTCTGGTCTGGTTTATTGCTGGTTCACAGGATACAAACAGCCACTGCATCAGAGGCTCTGCATGATAAGCACCACCATGAGATAGGATTAGTACATAAATTGCAGCAGAAAACATATATAAGGTATGTGACAGAGTGGTGTGTAAAAGGGTGAAGATGGACAGCTGTTTTGTGTAAAAAGGTTATTTTAAAACACAGGATGCAAATTTCTATAGTAAGGTAGAAGTGGTTGGAAGCCGCATTTGCAGCATCCTAAGGCGTTTCTTTTCAACGTAGTGAATGTCGGTTCAAACCACATTCTCCACACTTTAGAATTCTTGCCTTTTTCATCTTTCTTTTCTTTTTTCTCTCAGTCTAAAACCTTGTCACAAAAGCCTTTTATGCCACAAATTGTCACTTCAGTTTCACATTGCCCTGACCAGGAACAGAACCTTTTAGAAGTTTCTGATCTGTTGTCAGTATTAAATATGTTGGCAAAGGAAATGTAATTCCCTACCCAGCTTGGGGAGACAGAAGTACACTGGCAAGATGTTATCAGACAGACCAGAAACCAATTAGACAAGTGGCGTTTCTCAGGAACTTTATGCACATCTCTTGTTGGCATTGAAATTTCACGCACAGTGAAATTCAAAGCAAATTACAGATTTTCTTCCAAAGTCATATGCCCATTTCCAATGGATGCTGAATTGGTTTCGATGAGAAGGTGAAATTTGACAGGGGCTTCTGCACATCCCTAAAAAATGTTTCCCCAATTTTAGATTAGACCAGGGGTGTCCATACTTTTTTGGCCACATCATTTTTCTGACACTGTGCTGGACATAAATTTATGTAAATGAATATATTAGAGACAGAACTTATAATAAAGAATTCAGATCAGTTGATAAACTCTCTCTCTCTCTCTCTCTCTCTCTCTCTCTCTCTCTCTCTCTCACTCACACACACACACACACACACACACACACATACACAAACAAGGTGTGTGCAACCTTCCCAGGCCTCAGAATACCCTCTGGAGTTGTGGGATCAAAATTTACCTCGCCTCTAGAGAATTATAGGCTTGCCTGTGAATTGGATGGAGGAGTTGCTGACAGCTGTATGGAGGCCTGCTGAGGACAACATCTGGTCCCCAGGCTGGGATTTGGACACCTTGGACTAGACCAATGACACTGGCTTAGAGCTCAATCCTAAACCGCCCACAGTGCTAGGACTACCATGGTGCTGAAATGGATGCCACAGTATCCTGAATACTACCATGCAACTGCTGGTGGCTCCTTGGGAGCCACGGAAAGCTCGGGTCCTTTCCTCCTTTTTGTTATTCTTTTTGTCCTACATAGTTCTTTCCCTCCACTTGTCCTCACAACAGCCCTTTGAGGTAAGGTGAGAGATGGTAACTGGCTGGTCATCAGAGAGATGGTAACTGGCCCAGGAAGGTTCACATCCTTCAGCTTCGGTGTCGTTGGTGTTTGTGATTTTATTCGAGGGAAGTAGCACATTTAATTTAGGTACAAAATGTTGTGGTTTACCTGCTGGGAAAATGAGATGGTTCCGCAACAAAAGAGCATCCGTGAGTGATGACGTGGGCACCAAGTGACCACCAAGTGAGAAAGAAATGCACATATTTGTGCAACAATCTAATGGTGTAGGAAGGCTTTTGTTCTTTACTTTGACTGACCTTGTCATCAGGTCTACTCATTTCTGGACCTCAGCAGCAGGCCCACAAAATTTGACAGCAGTCCATTAGAAACATGGGCCTGTCCCAGTACATTTCTGGCTCTAATGAGAACCATCAAGAACAGCAGAGGCTGCTCAAAAGCACTCAGTAGCTCAGCCAATGCTGGATACACAATTACAGCATAATGTTTTCTTTAAAGCTGTTGCCTTATAATGGATTAAAGGCACGAAGTAGCATTTTCTCAGAGTGATAAACAAGCATCAGCATGGAGGGGGTTATGGTTAACGCTTAGATTTACCAGGAGGAGCCATGGATTCCTGAAAAAATATACCATTCACCTGTCAGGCATAGCTGTTTATTTAAATGTTATTGCTACCTCGTAGCTCCCAGTGGAGTTTGCCCCCCATATTTAAACACTGCATAACTTTGAGTGCTACCCATATGGATTTAATACAATGAAACCATTCATTTTGTAGAAACAATCCCAGATATTTCAGTCAATAATGGATGCCAGCGGCTCCCAAGCAATGCCATGTCACAAGCATCACAATCCCTGCATAGTTTGACATGCCTTCCTTATGCAGGCATTCGAAAAAGCCAAGCTCCTGCTTCAATGGCAGAAGAGGAAGGCCAGATTTTTGGCATGCCAAGCATAGTGTGGACATCTTAAAGTGGGGATCTCCAGGGAGGACAAATGCTTTTCAAACATTTGGGTCAGCCAAGTTCATAGTGTCAGCCAACATCATTGTTGATTAGGAGAAAGAACTGCTGCATACAGGGCGACCATATAGAATGGAGGACAGAGTACCTGTACCTTTAACTGTTGCATAGAAGAGGGAATTCAGGCAGGTTTAGTTCAACATAGAAGGGTTTAAAACCACTCTCATCCCTGTTACAATATCAAAGAGTGGTGTTGTCCGGAGATCTGTTGTCATGAATAAATGCCAAAGGCACATGGAATGAATGAATGAATGAATGAATGAATGAATGAATGAATGAATGAATGATATAGGTACCGGTGAAGCAGTACCTATTTATCTACTTGAATTTACATGCTGGGCAAGTAATGAGAGCTCACTCCATTGTACACTACTTGGATCTTGAACCACGGTACTTGCGTCTTCAGGTTGACAAACACAGAATTTAACCACTGAGCAATTGCACTGCAGTAGGAAGGTCAACAAGTATAAAATAAATCTGGAAACGTACACACCACCACCAATAACAAGATCAACAATAACACGTACTATTATTTACTTGAATCTAATGCACCTTTGAATCTACTGCGCACCACTATTTTAAAAGGCTTGAGATTTTAAAAAATGTTTACTGGCAATTGTAATGTGCAGCTGCAAAGCAGGCACAAAATTTAATTTTACTGCATATAATAATGAGTTATATGATAATAAAATGGCAACGGGCTGACCTAATTGCACTACTTTATAAAACAGTGGGTTTATATAACATTTTAATTACAATATAGTAAACTGTTAAACTAAGTACTGACCTATACTTAGAATCAAAATACCTGTATTTACTTGAATCTAATGCACCATTGAATCTATGTGCATCTCAGTTTTGGAGACTATATTTGGCTGAAAAGGTGAGTGTCAGATTTGAGTAAATAAATACCAGTATATTGTTTTCTATAATGTGTCATTTTAACTGCTGTTGTAAGCCACCTTTAAAATCTATGTTTGATGGGGAAGTGCTCACTTCAAAAATCTGTTGTTTGACAAAGAGAATGAGGGCACAATGCTAACCAACTTCCCAATCCTGGTGTAGCAGCAGCTGTGCCAGTGGAGTACATGTTGCATCTTGCAGAGGCCTCCTTTATCAAAGCCCATTTTTGTTCCCTTACATCGGTGTTGCATCGCTCTTATGCCAGTGCTGGAAAGTTGTGCCATGAGAATTTCTCTTCCCCAAGTAGAATTTTGGGTTTATCGAGCATGGTGTGCTCTACATAATTAAGATCTCCCTCATGGTACAGAACATGGTACAGAACACTACACTTCTTGGGCTGATTCAATCTGATTCAAACCTGAGCTACAATTAATGTGTGGTGTTTCTGATTTTTGAGAGTATATACCTGCTTCTTCTTGTATTTACTGCCTCTTTATTTGCTTTTTAAATTTGTGGTGGGCTCTGTTGTGTCTGTTAGGTGGGCTACACTGGAAAAGTGGTAGGTAGGCTTTTGGGCCATCTCTATGTTTATCTGCTTATATTTTTAATAAAACCAATAACATCACAATAAAAAACTGAAGTTGATCATAAGATCCAAAATTCTATTGGATTGGCTGTTTATGACAGGGTTGGGTTGGTCTAGGAAGATCTGGATGTACAGTGGTACCTCTCATAACAAGCACCTCACATAATAAGTGTTTCACATAACAAGTATAAATTTCCAAGAAATCTTGCTTCACATAACAAGTTCCACTTCACTTAACAAGAAAGTGCGCTATGGGCACACGTGCTATGCAGCCCTGACGCTCCACGTGGAGCATCTTTAAAAGGGCTGCCAAAATTCTGCCAAAAGGCCAGTGCTGCTGCCTCTAACTGCCTCCAACTTGGAGGCAGTTACTTGGGGATGCCAGAGGCAGCTGCCCCAACTGCCCCAACGTGCCCCCACCGGCCACCTTGAACCTCCAGCAGCACTGGGTAAGCCTCCCAGGAAAGTATTTTTGATTGCAGCCTCCTAACCATTTTTACCCAGAAGTAAGCCCCATTGTGTTAAATGGGGCTTACTCCCAGGAAAGTGTCTTTAGGATTGCAGCCTAAGTACACTTCATAGGATCATGCACATTGAATGCATGTTTTTAATTCAATTCCAGTGTTTTGTCATCATTTTTACACCCAGTTAATATTTTTATGTGAATATTTTTGGGTTGTGGAACCAATATCTGAATTTCTGTTATTTCCTATGGAAAAATCTGCTTCACTTAAAGAGTGTTTCACTTAAAGAGCTTGCCTCCGGAACAAATTAAGCTCTTTATGAGGAACATATTTGCTTTCTTGCTTTAAGAGAACAATCCAGAGTAACTACCAACATAAGAACAATTTGCTCTAGATTGCAATATGAATTTCCCATAGATTTTCACTAGATAGTGCATTACCTACGCTGACGTAAATGTCTTTTACATGCTCCCGTAGTTACTCTGGATTGTAGGGTTAGAAAGTTTCCTTTTGCAGCTCTTCAGAGGTCAGGAGAAATGAAAATTTATTCTTTTGTATGTTTCTTGAAACTGTAAGCACAATCCTAACCATGTCTACTCAAAAGTAAGCCCCATTGTGTTCAATGGGTCTTACTCCCAGGAAAGTGTCTTTAGGATTGCAGCCAAAGAGCAAGGATTGTGGAGAAGCCAAACCACCTCTGTGCGTTCTGATGGCTGTCAAGGCCCACTAGGAACTGCGGAAACTTGGCTTCAAAACGAACATTTTCTTAGCATGTAGAAAATACATATTTTTGCATTTTAACCCCACAAACCTGTCTATTTTTCTGTGTATTGTATAAATCTGGCTCTCAAATACCATAATTTTTTTTTGGAATTTCAAAGCTCTGTATATATCAGTAAATTGATCACATCTGTATAAAAGCAAGAAAGCTGATATTTAACTAGCTAAATGGATACAGTTGGATGTTTGTTCCTTCAGGACCAGGCACCAACTTGGTACTTTTCAGTAACTGTCATGCACAGATGGTCTCATATTAAATATGAAGGAATTGTGTTCCTTTTTCTATGTATATAAAAGGGGCCACTATCCAGCCAAACTCCTTTTAAAGCCCAGATTCATTCCCCTACCAGTTCTGATGCAGCCATGCCGGAAAGATTCAAGCTGCATCCTATGATAGTTGCAGGAGGTAAGTGTACTATATTTGTACTTACCTCCTAGTACACTGCCCAACTACCTGCTGGGAGTACTTTCTCTATTTACCTTCTGGTAAACTGCCACTGGCTCTCTTCATACATACACTATTTTTGTGTGGTATATGACTAAAGTGCAATCCTAAAGACACTTGCCTAGGAGTAACACCCACTGAACACAATGGAGCTTACTTTTGAGTAGACATGGTTAGGATTGTGCTCTAAGAAGAAAAAAGGGAAGGGAACATTTTTAAAAGAGGGGGGGAAAGATCAGTTGTGTGTCCCTGCTGCCTCTCTTCATCCTTCCCTTCTGATTTCTCTTTCATGCCTGTCAGAGAAAAGAATGCCCTGTTACTTCCACTCCGTATCTTGTCCCTTCCACTACAGTGGATTGCAAATATGGCCCAAATCCTGAGTTTATACATTGTTTTTCTTTTAAAATTTAATTGTCACTGTAATGCCAAAGACCTTCACAAGCAGCTGCTGCAATCCAAACATACTCTCTCATTCCTGCTACACTGCATTGTTTTTCCTTCTTCTCTTTCTCTTTCATTTGTAAGCATGGCACTGAAACAGTCTTATTTTTTCCATTTTGATACAGTGCTTAGTACTTACATAACGTACAATACAAACTAATACAACATATGCACATTTTATTAGGAATGTTCTAAATACCAACTCTCCTGCACTTTTCTATCCTTTTCCAAGTGTTTAAAGTAAGTGGCACTTTAGAAATATTCAGGAGGAAATGAAAATTTTTTTACAGTTTAGGAGATGGCTTTCCACTAGTTTGCAGTGCTTTTTCTTGCTTTTGAATATTTGGGGGGTTTGCCTCTTTTTTAGGAAATAGCAAAACCTATATTAGAAATTTTCTTGGCAGCCAGTTGCAGACATTCACCATGTATGCCCCCCTCCTCATGAGATAGTGTCATTCCAAGAGAACTTTCTGGGGCAACATTGGATTTTGCATTGGATTCTGCTCTTCAATAAAATCCAACGACATATGGCATGATGGGGTACTATGCACTATCGCAAAGTTTCAAAACAAAGCCAAAATGTAGGACACCTGGACAGAAGGCTAAAATTCCGGACAAAACCGGGTTTTTCCGGTCATATGGTCACCCTGGACTCTGTCCCCAAGAAGAGCTGCACTGCTTTTGCATTGACAGCTCTGAAAAGGGAGGGGGAAAGTTTATTATTTATTTATTGTTCACATTTTTGAGGTGATGCACATAGTTCCTTCCATCCTTTTGTCCGCACAACAGCCCTCTGAGATAAATGAGGCCGAGAGATCTTGACTGGCCCTTGATCACCTAAAAGAAGAGATTTGAACCTGGCTGTTCCCCATCCAAGGCAAATGCCTAAAACATTACACCATCCTGGCTGAGAAACCTATCAAAAGATTTCTCATTCCCCCCAATTCAGTCCAGTTTCTCAGGTCTCCCAATTCACTTTGAATCCACAATTTAAAGCTGAGAGTGAGAATTTCAGCTCAGCACTCATTTGTTCTTAATAACTGCATTTGGATCAGAAAGTCTGTATGGTAAAATGGCAGGATACATATATATGTATATGTATATATACGATATATGATATACGATATATATGAGATATGTATATATATGATACATATATACGAGGTGTGTGTGTGTATATATATACAGTTTTCATGAGTAGTGGTTTAAAAATAATTTTAAATACAACAAGTAAATAGATGATGGACATCTCACTTGCTTTGTGTACCGCTACCTCCTTCCAGATGACTGAAGGAAACAGGCAGCATTTATTGGCCGTATGATGTTTGGTCTTCAGTCAAGCTTCATTTTGTGGTGCTATTTATTATTCAAATGTAGAATGAATTCACTACCACATCATGAATTGCTATCATTAATTATTCACTGGGATTAAGGAATCAGTTAAAACCCTATCTTTCCTTAATCCTGTTTTATTAATTTTATATTCTTGGCAGAAAAGGCCTCTTTACAAACGGATCATGTGGGTTTCTGTTGGGACCCTAAGAATGGAATGTCCCTGGTGTTCAGAGAATGCTGTACTTTTTAATTTGATAAAATAAATTAGCAGAGGATTAGCTAGGCTATTAGCATGCGATGCGGTGCTATTGCTGTTGCTACCATCTTAAGGGAGCTTTTAAAATGATTAGGTTATGTCTCGCTTGGTTCTTTTCTTCCAGTGGTCTCTTGGGTAGCAGAAAGCAATGTGGTGGTGCACTGTATAGCAAGTGGTACATTTGCTTTAAGTGAATTGGACAGAATATTTCACTCAACCTTCCTGTGCTTGTTAGATTTGTTAAAAACTCTGGAGACATCTAGACCCATGTCAGGACTTCCAAGCAAGACTTTAGGGAACCCATGGGATGAGACTGGCAACAAAGGCCAATCTTGTATCAATAATACAATTTCAGTCAGCATTGGTATGCTCATCTGGTGTTCTGGGTTCACTTCTGAACTCTACCATCCAAGAAGGGTGTTGACAAGTCAAAAGAAGGAAGCTTTATAAGAAAGATGGTGGATTTGTAAGATGACAGATTAGCGGAGTGGTTCTCAAAGTCAGGGTTGGGACCCCCTTGGATGTCACAACTTCATTTCAGTGAGAGGTCGCGAAAATGTTGGCACCACCATCTCAGAACCTGATATTGGGTTCCACCATCTTTTAGGGGAATTCAAGCTACTTTCCTGGGTGCAAGTCCCATTGAACACAATCAGTGGTGGGCACCAGCAGGTTCGCACCTACTCTATAGAACCGGTTCTTAACAAGAGATAGTACATATAAAGTTTAAAAATAGCCATTTAAAAGTGGCTGCCAGATGGACAGAGAACCGGTTCTTAATTTCATTGAAGCCCATCACTGAACACAATGGGACTTACTTCTGTGTAGACATGGATGAGCTCTGGCATCACAGTGATAGCACTTCCTGTTCTGACTGGGACATCATTTCTGGGATGGGGGGTGGCCTGGACAGACTGTCATTCTCCGAAAGAGTTAAAATGTGCCAGAACTACTGGATTAGCATATAATGAAAAAGCTGGGTTTGTTTATCCCAAAGGAAAGAGGACGAAGGGAAAAGTGCACTGGCTGTTTCAAATGCTGAAAAGAATGTCAGAATGAAGTGGGACGGGAGGAAGAGGCTCATCATCACCATCACCATCATCATCATTGTCAATGTATTTACTGAGCACCACAACAAAACTTTATAGATGTCTTTTTCAGATAAAGGGATGATAAGAGGGCAGAATAATGAAATCCACTGTGGACAGGAGTCAAACCCCAATCTCTTCTTTTCCATATCAGTTTTGGTTATGTTTGTACATAGGTATGTTTGTACAACTATGTTCTCTCTCTAGAACATGTGCATAGGATTGCAGCATCATATTAACCTAAAATGCAACTCAAATTTTTGCTGTTTTGCTGCTTCACAATTTTGGTACTAAATTTGTGAGCAGCGGACCATTTTGCACACAGAGCCTCCATGTCAGTTTAAGAAACTTCCAGTTCACTTTGGTTTGTTTTTTTTTCACAATGTGCTAGCATATATGCCTATTCATGAAATCTGAATTTCTTTCCATACTGAAAAGAAATTTGAGATTGCATCATCACATCATGATTCCTTTTGCTCTTATTTCATAAAAACACACTTATATGGATGTGCAGTGGTTTAAACATAATCCAAAAAGAAAAACAGGTGGATTGCTGATACTACTTTAGGTAATTAGGAAAACCCAAATATGGGGAGAAATTCAGATGGGAAGCATTTTAGAAATATCCCTCGTTTTCTAATGAAGGGATGGGATTTGGGTTTATTCTTTGTCACCTGAGCAAGTGACAGAGGCAAAAGCTGAATTTGGAATAAACATGACATGCTCTTAGTCTGTGTGGCTCATTAGAAGCACAGATTTGCTTTGAACTTTTTCCTGATGAAATGATTAGTGTATGCCCTGTACGCTGTCCCCCCTTTTCTTTCTCCAACAGCACTAAGCAAGGTGATCATGACAAACACAGCTGTAATGCTTTATTAACATTAATCAGAGGGAACCTTTCCCTCAGTGCTGCAGCTTGGAGCATGTTTGCGATGGCAGCTTGCCACTGACATTTCTTCAGCCGGGCTCTTCCCCTTTAATCTGGGTTAGCAGCTCCTTGTGCAAACACAGGGAATCAGAAAGCTGATTAAATAGCAGAGCTGGCCTGTAA
Source organism: Cryptoblepharus egeriae (assembly GCA_030015325.1). NCBI lineage: Eukaryota > Metazoa > Chordata > Lepidosauria > Squamata > Scincidae > Cryptoblepharus > Cryptoblepharus egeriae. The sequence continues at coordinate 91,216,366 of JAREYC010000003.1, read as the reverse complement.
TGAAAGCAAAGCCCACTGCAAACATGTGTTGATTGCTTTACATGAAAAACGTGCGAGGTGGATTTCAGGTAACGCCATGGTGGCTTTTCTCCTAATCCCATCTAAGTCTGCATTATCACTTTTAATGTTGCATTCATTTGAACGTTGAGCCCCATGAAGTCCCCACAGGTGAGCATAAAGGCCCAGAACCAGAGGTGGCCTAAAATGAATGCCTCAGGAGAGTAGCTTCTGGTTGGAGGGCAGATCAAAGTATAGGTAGATAAGGTGGGACAAAATTTAATGTGGAGGGCAGATAGGACTTAATGGGAGCTAGTCTGAATCTTGTACTGGTGAACCTTGTCAGTGACTCCTAACCCCCGTTTCGGCTGCACAAATCCTGGCACAAGTCCCATTCTGGTTTGGGCATGTCACAAAAGTGCCGTAAGGTACTTAAGGCTGGCCAGATTCCCCACGTCGCATCTATCATGGATTGGAAGAAACTCCAATCCACAACAAATGGACACCATCTCACACGGTACAAACACTGAAGAAGTTGCCTTTGCTTCCCTGAAAATTCCTTGAACTTCTCATCTGAGAACACCCAAATTTGGAAACTCTTCAGATGAAATTTGCTGACAATTCAAATTCCAATGAATGAAGCTGAGCAACATGAGCCCAAGTCCAACTGACTCTAGGATTTCCTTTGGGCAGATCAAACCACTTTGTAAGGGCTATTAACAGAACGCCTAAGACACTCTCCCTCCCACCAACTGAAATAGGGTTTCCTCTCTGCATAGGTAGAGGGTGAATTTAATAATGGTCTCACAATTTGCACACTTAAAAAAAAAATGCTTCAAAAGTGATTCATAATGGCAACTAGATTGGTGTCTTTTCTATGACGGTATTGATTTTCAGTAGAACTGCAGAGCAACTGGCAGCTCAGCAGCCAGAGCAGATAATTAATATACCAACCCTTGTAAAGAAGATGGAGGTAGGTCAGGCAGAATTTTATTCTAACCATGCCTCCCTTCGTACGGATCTCATCCTGGGGCCATAGACAATGCAGATACCTGCTGGAGTGGAACCAGCTCATTTGCATGTCAAGAGGGTAAGAGCTGAGTGTACACCAGCCCTATTAAACTTGTAACTTACACATGTCAGGGAGCCCCTGTGCTACAGACAGCTGTCTCGGTGGCTACTCCATTCCCTCCCTTTCCTTACACAGACTGAGCTGTTTCCTCCTTCAGTCTGTCCGTCCAACGTCTTTCTCTCTAGTTATCCTGTCTCTATAGACAGCAGGACCTGAGCACGTAAAAGGGGGGTGGATGGGTACATCATACCTGAATCTGGGGTGCAGGGGACTGAGCTGCCAGCCCATTACCATGAAGGGAAAAATGGAGGCTGACAGTGCAAGCCTAAGCAAGACTACTGAGAAGTACTTACTCCCAGGAAAATGTGGTTAGGATTGTAGCCTAGGGCTGCACTCCTAAGCACACTTTCCTGGAAGTAAGACCCATTGAACACAATGGGGTTTACTTCTGAGTAGACACGGATAGGATTGTGTCCTAAGTTGTGCATTATGCCTCGTATTGTTTAGGGAGACTTGTTTCCCTGTATCTTCATATGCAGATGGAACATCCAGTTTCGTAACATTTTGTGAAATTTGCTGGAGCCAGTTCAGAAGCAGTGTTAGAACAGAATAAAACTTGGCATCCATCAGACTTGAAAGACTATGGTATCGTGCTCGACGCTGCATGCGTCTGAATATAGTCTGCATGCGTCTGCATGCGTCTGAATATGACTGAAATAGTGGCATGGAGAAGGGGCTGCCTTTCCAATGGAAAGGCAGAGCCAATACAATTGGTTCCAGCTGCATTGCAGAGCTGGGCTAAGGACAGGAGCTCCCCCTGCATGTGGGGACCCGGGTCTTGAACCCTGGCCTGCTGGTTAACAGGCACAGTGTCTTAACCACTTGTGCCACCTACAGACCACCAACAGATTAAGCAATGTTGTGAGTAGTGAGTGGCTTGTTCGAGTCATCTACAGCAGAGAATGAGAACTTGGCCAGGAACATACACTCCGATCCTATCCCGCCACCCATTAAACACAATGGGACTTACTTCTGAACAGCAGCATCACTTGTGACCCACACCAGGTGACAAGCTCAGGGGGTGATGTGCACTGAGGGGCTGTGGCACCCCAAAATTGAACTTTGTGACGATGCGCAGTACCCCATCATGTCACATGTTGCTGGATGCAAATTGAAGAGCAGAATCCAATGAAAAATCTGTCTCGAAATAGCTACTTCCTATAATGGCTACAAAATGAAAAAAATAAAAAATATTATAGAACTGTATGGGAAAAGGATTGTGCACCATATCACAGCTTTACTTGTAAAAAGGTGAACGCTGGAAGCGGCAGGCTGAGAGGAATCCAAGGACACCAAAATGGTCCTGATCCAGTGAATGCAGCCCCTACAAATCACCCCAAAAGGAAGTCGCTGATAATTGCACTGATCTCTATGGGAAGTGAAATAGATCCATATCGCACCTTTCCCCACATGTAGACAAACTGCCTTAGATTATTGGAAAGGGAGGCTGAGAGAAATCTGGTCTGATCCAATGAATGTCACCACAGAACAAAGTCCCTCCTCCAAGGTTCCATCTGTATTAAACCCTATTGAAACTGCACATCTGCATTTTCTTGTGAGTAAGTATGCATGCCTTGGCTGGTGTGGAAGGTCAGTCCTAGGGAGTGCAAGGTTTCCAGAATGGTCCTGATCCTATGCACTTGAAGCTCAGCTTATGCTCTGCAATGAAATGGATGTATAATTTACAGCAGAATGCAATGAAAAAAATATTTTTATTTTATCAAACCGTATGGCCAAAAACCAGCAGAGGCAGGGCATTGACAGATAGCCATGTCCACCATCTAGGTTCTTGCTCCATCTACTGCATAGGGGTGACACGCTGGCTTTCCATACTGGATGACGTGAACCCTAGTGATGCCACTGCTTCTAAGTAGTAGTAGGAACTAGAAGAAAAGGACACCAGATCTTTGCATTTCTCATTGATTTTTCCAAATAGAAAAGAAATGTGGGTGGTAAATAAATGCTTACATATTAAAGTTTGTACTGGACTCAGAGACTTGATGTTTGGGCACCAGTGGCTGGGCACTAGTAGCTGGTTTCTTCTGAAGGAAGGTAGGGTGCTGCAAGCTCTTCATCTGTGTGTGCTATATTGGGGGGGGGGGGAATCAGACTGAAAAGCAGTCAAAGGCTGCAATCCAGAGCAAATTCAGCCTGCTCTGACCTAACTGCACTCTCCTAACTATTCTGTATCCAGAGCAGAAAGTTATGCTGAATCCAGAGAGTCAGGAAGCCTGGGCTGCCCTAACTGCTCCAGAGCATGCTAAGTAATTGACACAAGGGGAAGACTTGCTCCTGAGGAGACACCCCTCAGATCACACTGAACAAGGAACAGCTGTGGTGCCTACAGTGGTGACATGACTCTGCACATCACCTGGTGCGGAAGTCTGTGCGTCATCCCTGGGATGCGCCCCCCCCCCCCTGGACTGCACAGTCACCAAAGTTGGCGCCTGCGCAGTTGTTTCTGAGGCCAACTGGCTTCAGAAAGAGTACTGCGCAGGCACCATCTCTGACACCTGCGCAGTACTTTTCTGAAGCCTTTTGGCTTCGGGGGAGACTGTGAAGGCGTCAGAGTTGGTGCCTGTGCAGTACTCTTTCTGAAGCCATTCGGCTGCCGCTCCGCCCCCTGAGTGAGGCCGAATGGCTGTGCAGAGGCGCGGACTTTCTCTGCTCTACAGAAGACTTCTCTGAAGCTGTTCTGCATGCTCAGTGTGTTTCTGCGCAGTGCATCTCAGATGGCCGTTCAGGCCAGCTCCTCAGACAAGTGGCAGCTTCTGGCTGATTCTCCGCCTTGGAGCAGGCCTGAATGGGGGTGCTGACGCCCGGGGCCTGCCAAAGGACAGTCAAACTCCTCCGGCACATCACCCCATATGGAGCGCATCCCCAATGTAGCCCACACCAGCCGCACCAGTCTGGTGACGCCACTGGGTGCCTGCCTTATAAGGAGACCCTGATGAGATGCCAGTACATTCTACAGTGAATACAAGGGGCTTCTTGGAGTGGCCTGCTGGATCCTGAGGTTTGTGGGCAGCCGTAGTTTGTTCCATATCCTGAGGTTGAGAGGAAGGGGTTGCAGCTAGGCTGGCCAAGCACTCAGATTTTTGGTCAGCACTGCCGTTCTTACTCAGGCCTTATCATGGACCCCTATGGGTCTACTCATTACTATACCTGCTCCTGAGGTGGTATAACTCTGAGGGCTGGAAGAGGGCATTTCTGCCTTGGAAACAGGCTCTGGATACAGAGTAACTGCTCTGCCCTAAGCAATGCTAAACATGCCCTCAACTTGCCTCTCCTGAGCTGCTTAGGCTGCCCCAGTTAGGGCAGAGCAGGTCCACCTCTCTTAGGGCACCCTATCTTGCCTTGCTCTGCCCTAAGCCTCCTTCAGAGTAACTGGGCTGGAGCATCTTGCAGTTGCTCCAACCTAGTGTTAGATAGGGCAACCTAAGGGCTCTTATGTGGACAGATTAGTTGCTCTGGATTGGGCTGAAAGGCTACAATCCAGATTAACTACGGAACTTTTTACACTGATGTAGTTTCGGTGCCACCTATGGGAAACCTATGGGAAATGCATAGAGCAATCCAGAGTTAAGTGCCTCTTAAGTCTTCCCATAGTTACTCTGGATTGTAGGATATGTGGCTGAAGAAACTGTGACATGGAGTCTCAATAAAACTCCAATATATGTTTTCTTCATCTCTCTTCTCCCCTCTCTCCCTCTCCTCAAAACAAATAGACTTTCATTGAGATCAACATATCTCTCTGAATCAAAGCGGTTTTCATGGGACCAATAAATTTGTTCAAAACAATGCATTTTTATTACAGCATATTTTTGTTCAAACCAATACTTTTTGACAACCAGATATTAATGACTTGGCCAAGGTTATAAATTTACTCCAAAGTATGTGTTTTCTCATAGAAGAAAATAATTTTTTACATACACGTGTATGTATGATTGGATTAGTCCTTTCTTTTCTGAAATCAGAGTGAATGTTATAATAATAATAATAATAATAATAATAATAATAATAATAATTATTATTATTATTATTATTATTATTTAGCATACAGTATATAACATTATAATGTTAATTATTATTAAAATTATTATTATTTGATTTGGATAGGAAATCCCAGAGAAATGTTTCCCAGAGAAAAATATATATTTCCCAGAGAAAAATAAAGTTAAGAACAGTGGTAATAAGAGTTCAAGAAAATATTTAAAACACGCTGCTGAAACAAACAAGATTCCTTACAAAATATCTATCTATCTATCTATCTATCTATCTATCTATCTATCTATCTATCTATCTATCTATCTATCTATCTGTCTGTCTGTCTGTCTGTCTGTCTAACACTGACACTATATATCTTCCAAACTCAGATCTTTCTATCCTACATTAGAAATGATGAAACAAATTCTAGTATTAACTGGATTGTTGTTTGGAATTTTTAAAAAGTTTTTTTTAAGATCAAATCTTTATACAGTATTATATTATGGTTGTGGTGTATATCTAACACTTGCTAGAGTTCCCCCTCCCAAAAAATCCATATTGAGAAAAAGGGAGATAAACAATCATTTTTGCAGTGGGTAGAGGAAAAGTGGGCAATAATCTTTTTTTAAAAAATGTAATGCCCTCCCAATAATGGTCAGCATTATTGTAACCCTTGTTAAGTGGCTTCCCATTGCTATTAGAAAGAAACCTAACTATAGAGTAATGGAACATTTTAGCACCCTTTTGTGATCAGATTGCACCCAGAGCGCAAGGGCATAGAAAAGCAGGTACAGGACACAGCAGCTCCCAAAAGCTATAAATGGGCCACTGCAATTCTATTTATGTATTTAAGTTAACACAGACAACAAACAACATCCAACAACATTGTGCTCAGAAATGGCAATAGGACCTCTAGTGGCTTTGCTGAAGAACTGATGCTCAACATTTGAAACCTACAAATTGATGATAGTTTCGACAGTTCATGTTTTAGGCATGATGATAACATGGTTTGGTCACCTATAAACAGAAGCATTTGCTTAAACAGATCAATTTAGACAGGCAATTGCCATCCATACATTCATGACAGGAAAAACAAGTTCTGACAGGAGTATAAAGGACCACCCATTACTTGATCTGAAGCTGCAGCCCTGTGAGGGTTGTCCCTTTTCCCTCTGATTTCTTTCTACCTCAAAGTCGTCTTCTGATCATGGCACATGTGTGCATTCATGGCACATGTGTACTCTCATGTAGATTTGATCTGTGTGTTTGGAAACAGTTGATAATGATATTTGTGAGTCCTAAATCCACAAATAGCAGACCCACTGTTCTTTCTTGAACTAGCAAAATTTAACCACATTGCAGGCAACATTCCCCCCTATCCAGTCAACATCCCCCAAGCACCACCACACACCAAACTGGTTCTTAATGGGTCCTTACATCACAGGAGCTTCTAGGTCCAGGAACTGGGGCTGGATTTTGATCAGTCTTCAATAGGACAAAAAAAGTTGCACTCCTTTTCAGTCCCTTAAGGGTTAAACTTTTAAACATCAGTTCTTACTGCCTGCTCCCATCACAGAAGGAATACTTCCCCTAATTTCAGCCCTCTAGCTCCAGTGGTTGGGGTGCTGATCAATCAGGAATTCTTCAATGTAAAGTATAGGGAGGAAAACACGTTGCACCCCTTTTCACCTCCTTCTGGGTGGAATTTCCAAAAACTGGTTCTTCGTGGGTGCCTCCACCACGGAAGGAACACCCACCCCAAATTTCACACTTCTAGACTTGCTGGTTTTGGCTAGGTGTTGATGCGTCAGAGACTTTTCCATTTTATATAGAGAGATCTGTAAGTAAACCAACCATACAGCAGGCTCAAAAAGTTATTTTGGAGAACATAACTTTTATCACCATTCAACTTTGAATTCTAAAAGTTACAGAAGTTCTCTTTTTATGTGAATTCACTATCTGTGAATACACTATCCTGAGCCTGCATGTTCGCTTTCTGCTGGTTCAGAAGAATATTGCAGCCTCTGGAAGGCCTCTGCACATTCAGATATTTTAGCACTTCCTACTGAGGGTCTCTGTTGGATTCTTCTGATGGTACCACTTCCCCCCAGGGTACCTCTTTTATCTAACCCTATTGATCCCATAAAATCAATGGTTTGTTATCTGGGAATTTGCTAACCACTAGGGTTTCCTGGAACCTATCTTTTTTAGATAACAAGAACCTAACGTATTTCACATTTGCTGTATATCGGCAATTTTCAACCAGTGTGTCATGGCACATGGGTGAGTTGTGAATGGTCTGCACATTTGCCGTGGGAGTTTGTATTAGTAAGGTCATTGGCAGGTGTGACCTCCAGTGTGGTGTCAGCTGTTATAAAACTGATGGTTTGCCTTGACAATTTTAGTGCCATATGAAACAAAAATTTTAGTGTGCAGTGAAACAAAAAAAGAGTGAAGATCACTGCTGTATATAGTCGTGTATCAAATAGTTTCTAAGCATCTTGGCATGGATCACCCAAATAGATCACCCAACAACCTTTAGTAGACAAAAAATAGTTTACCAGCAACTCAAGTCTCTGTTTTTATCTTGTTTATTATGGAGGGGGACACATTCTGGAGTGTTTGATGAGTTCCACATTCATTGGATTGGGACCATTCTGCTGGCCTTCTGGTTGCCTACTGATGAGTAAACACACACATGTGGTTTTCCATATGGTCCAATACATTTTTCTTGTCAGTTTTGCAACCCTCCAAAAATCAGATTGGACCACTTGTGGGTCCTGACCCACAGTTTGGGAACTGCTGTCTTAAGGCATTTGTTTTTGAGATCTCTCTGTTTCTGGTACCCATAGCGTTCTGACATATTTATGCTGATTTTGAATGAACGGAGGGTTTGGAGGACTGTCTGTCCTCAGCAAACCTGACTATCATTTGAGTCACCTATTAAACTGAGAGTATTAATATCATCCATTAAACTGAGAGTGCAAATTCTTTAGTCTATAAAAACAAGCCTGTTTGTCTCATCTTCCTGAAATGTGATGTGAATTATTTAAGGTCACAATCAACCATATTTCATATTCGTTCCAGATCCCTTGAATAATGACTTCCCCAACCATGATTTTGTTCACAAAAATGAAACCACTTACAGTATAGGCTTTCTGAAATTGTGAGGAGATCAAAAATATATATGGTGGCTCTTCACCTGGGTTTAAAAAAAATTCCTTGTGGATAAGACGGAACCATAGCTTAGTGGTAAAAAAGAAAGTTCCAAATTTGACCTCCAAGCATCTCTCGTTAAAGGTAGCTCAGCTCCAAAAGACATCACTTCCTTGGAGAGCAAGATGAATGGATGGCATGACTCAGTAGAAGGGACTTTCATATAGCCACCATATATATAGGCTCTTGAGAATACCATCCTTGAGAATACAATCCTTGAGAATACCATCCAGGAATACCATCTTTTTTCCTGGGCAGTTCCTCACAAGCTCAACAAGAATCTTGAAGAAACCCAACTCTGGAGGACAAATCATCACCTAATGCTGATTGTTGTGGTTGCTTTTTCTAGGGCCTTGTAGGCCTACCTTAGTCACCATGTGCCTGGCACATGTAAATTTACTAACTACTTGAGCGAAAGGAGTGGCTGGGTGCCACTGTGTTTGTCTTCCACTGAATAGGCTTAGGGACTGTGACACAAGTGATTAATCACCATGCTGCCGACACACAGAACATGTCATCTCCGAACAGAGAGCAGCCACAATCTATGCCAAACAGCTGCTGGTTCCTGATATCAAACTTTCCTGATCTCTGCCTCTTCTGTCTGCTCTTTTCTCTGAGCAAAAAGCTTCAACCTCATCAAACCAAGCCTGAACTCGCAGACAGGACTGTGCTAAGTGGTTGCTGTTTCTTAGCGGTGAAGGTGGGTGGGAGCCGATATGTGTGCAGTGCTAACAAAACAGACACTCCTTTGCCATTTCTTGTGTGGTGAGGAAGTGTGGATGCTAATGTGGGGGTGCTAGTCTGTGCATGGTTGTCTCAGAACAGTATACTGCTCTATTAGTATCATTCATTCATTGGCATCCTTCAGTCTTGAAAAACTATGGTATCGTGCTCAGAAGTGGAGGTCCTAAAACAGTATCTTTTATGACTAAACAGGCCAATTTGAGAGTGACAGTCACTTCCACATTGAGGGCAGATACAGTCAGACCCCTGCCCAGCCCCCAGATTTTGCTGTTTCTGGAACTGCCTCTTTGTCTCAGCCTGCTGAATGAGTGTCTCTTCGAACTGAAGTAGGCCATACTGCGTCTTTTGCCTCCACGCTGAACGATCAGAGGTCAGGGTTTCCCAGTTGTTGATGAAAAGTATACTGTTATTATACTGTGCCAAGAAAACAAAATTCTGTGTTCAACATTTGGGCAAACTTTATATGCAGACAGCAACATGTTTAGGTCTAGCAGTTCAACTGTATGAAATTGCCACGAGGCTGAATAAGGGCACAATCCAGAGTAACTACGGGAGCAAGTAAGAGACATTATGTGCGCCCAAAGTTACCACCTAGTGAAAACCTATGGGAAATTCATATTGCAATCCAGAGTAACTTGTTCTTACTCTGGAGCAAGGACTCCCCGTAATTACTCTGGATTTCACCCATAGTAAGACTTGATCAACTACTGTCCCAAGTCTGCTCTGGACCAAGCACATGCAGTCCAACAAGCCAATGCTTTCTCTAAGGGAATCTGTAATGTCAGTTCCTATCCTCTGGGGGAAAAAATGGTTTGGACAAATTCATGGAGGACAGATCTACATAGGCTGTGGTTATTGTCTATGATGGCTAGAATCTATCATGCTATGATGGCTAGAATCGCCTCTATCATGCTGTGAGATTCCCACTGGGTTATGCCTAGCAATGTACTGTTGGATAGACTGCTGATCTATGTAATCTAGAATAGGAGCTCCCATCCAATATTCTGGACATTTTGTAGCTTCATAATGAATATAGCCCAATAAACCAAAAGAAACCCATTCTATTGTTTTTGTGGTAGAAATTCTTGTATTTGAATATAGTTGTTGGAGTAGTCTGTTGTCATTGTGAAAGATTCAATTTTACTTTTTCTTTACACTTTTAATTTTTCTGTCGTTTTTCTTTAACACAGAATTAAGCACAAATCAATGTACAACCCTAGAGTATAACACAAATCAATCAAATCAGTTGAGGAAGGTCAGAGTGGGGAAGTTTTCAATAAATATAAGGCAAAAAGAAGTTGATACTGAACAAAATGATCACCAACAAGATATTTACACGCATATTCCCACATATACTGTTTTGGTAGCTACATAGTCAACCATAGAGTTATCAGCAGTATGCTGCATGTTCAAAGATGGATAGAGCAGTAATAAGACAATTTGTCCATTGGTAGCCATAGAGCACAATCCTACCCATGTTTACTCAAAAGTAAGCCCCATTGTGTTCAATGGGTCTTACTCCCAGGAAGTGTTTTTAGGATTGCAGCCACAGCATGAGGATATCCTTCCAATGCTGGAGGATGAGTCTTTTGGCAAGAAGGAAAGTGGAAAGTATTCACCTCTCATAATATTCAGGAGAGGGAAGGTCCATGTCATTAAAACATAACTCAGTAGAAGGTTTAGTCAACAAAGTTGATCCAGAGGTGTCCATCCAAGGCATTTACATATCACATGCAATAGAGAGCACCATTATGCTTCACTGCCAGGCTTTTAAGGATACTTTCAGTAGGGTACAGTGCATTCTCAATAACAAGTTTCAGTTGGATTAAAGCACAGTCTGAGGTCTTCTACAAAAATGCAAATATTGGTGAGGGCCAAGTTCCACTGATTTTTGTGCATGGAACAAAGTTGTTTCATCCATTAGAAGAGGTGCTGATGTGAGAGGGCAGTGGATTTGGGTGCTCTTCTGCATCAGTCTCCCATCACTGTGACCTTCCTCCAGCCCACGGACTGTTCTCTTAAATAGCACTGAACTGCTTTCTAAAAGCACGAAGTGGATCATCTGCTTTCTTATTATTCCCCTGGCACAGTTTCTTCAAATATGGAAGTGTGAGACTGCAAGTTTGATTGTCAAACTAGCACTAATAAAAGAGCCCCTTCAACAAAGGAGCCAACAAAGAACAGTCCATTAAATAAAACTGGATGTCCCACACTTTGTTTTTACTTGAACTTTCAGAAAGCATATTATACAATCCTTTAGTTTTTGAAATGTTAAAAAAAGAAGCAACTCAAAGCTGGAATGCCAGCACTAGAGGTAGGAAGTATTTTTCATACTCCGAAATGAAAATGTTCACGTTTTCTAATTTGCTCTAGTAATTGCTCTAGTAAGTGATCATGTGTGAACATTGGAATCAGCATCTTATTCATCTTGCTTTAAGTCCCCTTCCACAGGTCTCACTCCCAGGGCAACGTGGAGACCTGGAGTCTCTCAAGTGTGTTCAGAATAGTCAGCATGGATTTGAGAAGCCCCATTTGCAGGGCTTGCAGCTTATCCTGGAGGAAAGGTTTGAAGGCTTTAGGACTGAGCTGTTAGTTTTCTCTACAGAGGCTTTTATTACAATATTTAATAAATTATAGCTTATTTAAATCCATTTCACCTTGTCTGCTGTCTTAATGAGGTATATGGACAACACATACCTTTCCTTCTGAATGTTGCACCCCGTGCCTTAAGACTCATTCCTCTGTTCAAACTGTTAGCAAGTGAGCTCTGCTTCAAATTAAACATTTGAAACCACCACCATCATATAGTGAATTTATTATTTCCAGCTGGTAAGTGTCAGAGGATATGTGTGGGGTTTTTTTTCCTTTTGCCGTGGTTCTCGATTTTCTCTCTGATTACCAAAACTGCCCAGCCTCCTAGTGAAAATCATTTTCAAGGATGAAGATGATTGCCGATTCCGTCGACTGTCCCTGCGCCTTGCTGCAGCCATCCCTGGTCCCACCTCCCCCTCTGCTCCCATGTTTCTTTCAGGTGAAAATAAGGAACCAGCAGTGGGGACGAGAAAATATCCCATGAAGGTTGCAGCCTTTGAAATGAGCCATTGCCTTGACCTTGTGGAAGGAGTGCTGGAGGCAAGTCCCCCCCTCCCTGCTGGTGCCTTGTGCAACATGCTGTCACTCAGACAAGCTACGTTCTTAATGGGTTTGTGGGAAAGGCCTGTCCGGCCTTTCCATCTGCTGGCTCCCATCACAAAGCACTGGCTCAACAGACGACATTCCCTTGAATTATTTAGCTAGCTAAATCTTCCTGCATCTCACATCTTTAGTCCATCTGTTAGCCGGGACCTTGCCTTTCTGTAGGAACTGTCCTTTATGCATGCCGGCATCTGTCAGCGGTGCAGTTGCCTCTTTTATTCATGATCTTCTGCGGGAGATGGTACAAGCTGCAGAAATGCCGTATTCCTGGTATGCATTTCATTTTAATGGAAGATTACATGACTGGGGCCCGCTTTATTACCTCTCGCCCTGCACGTCCATCCATCACAGCCCCATTCGCTGAGCTTGCACTGGGATGTTGGCCATCAGCAGCTGCTGGCAGAGTCCTTTCATGCAGCTCTCCCTTCCCCCTCCAACCCCGCAAGAAAATGCATTGCCTGTACAAAAAAAGTGAAAAGTGAAAAGTGTGTGTGTGAGAGAGAGAGAGAGAGCAAGAGAGAGAGAGAGAGAGAGAGAGAGAGAGAGAGAGAGAGAGAGAGAGAGAGAGAGAGAGAGAGAGAGAGAATGGATAGAACTCAAGGGAAGGAAAGCCAGCATGGAACTCAATTTGTCCTGGCTGTTTTGCATGTGGGAAAGTGATTTGGGAAAGACAAAGAAGTTGGTTGCAGAGTGATCACATCACCATGCACCTTCCAACGTCTCTTCCGTCATGTTCACATCATAAGATGACAACCCCTGGCCAATTGTTGAAACACCAAAGTATTCCCATGAATCTGGGGAAAGCGGCAAGTGAAATTGTGAAGGTTTTTGAAGCACTTTCCTTAGGAGGAAAAACAAAGCGATCAGAGTTTTGTAGTTTAGAAAACACACAACTCAATGAGGATGTGACCGAGGCTTATGAAATTCAGAGTCATGCCAAAATAGAGACGTTGATGTTCTTCCCTCAGAATTCTACAATTTGTGATCACTCAAAGAAACTGATTCTGGGTGTCAAAAGGCAAGCATATAAATTTTTACCTAGAACCAAAAATTAACTTACTGGATTCTCTGCATGAAGAGGTAATGTTGCTCTCAAATGGCTTAATAATGGAGCATAAGTCTGTCAGCGGCTATCAGTCATGACAGCTATGAATGGAACTTTCATGTACAATTACATTAGACCTCTGAATAACTAGTGTTGGCAACATATTTCAGGGGACGGCCATCCAGTTCATGCTCTGCTTGCAAGTGCCCAGAGGCATCTGGCCAGCTCTGTTGGAACAGAACGCGTGACATGCTTTACATTCTGTAACTCTCTGCACACTCTGGTCCATGCACACATGGAAACACAAGGATGGCAGCTGCTGATGACTTTGGTAAGTAGCATATCCAGTATCCTTGCCTGGGCACACTCACTAGTGTTCTGGCAACACAACAGGACTGAAAACTCAACATGATCTTAGTACTGTAAGATAAGTCAAGGCTTCAGGAGGATCTACAGTCACCAATAATGAAGACTACAGCTAGCTCCAAGTTGGGAGACAGAGGCTAAAATCCTAAGAGCACTTTCTTGAGAGTAAGCTCCATTGAACTCAATGGAACCTACTTCTGAATAGACACTATTAGGATTGCACTGTTAGTCTTCAAGGCCAACTCATCCAGCAGAGGTGGACTAAGGATTTATAGTTTACTCCATTCCTTCTCCAGGAAGCATATTGTGGTGTAGGGGAAACAACTGATTCTTTTTACGTTCCTTCAAAAAGTTACCTGAATCCAAGGAGATAAGGCACGGCTGTGCTTTCTGGCCAGGGAAACGTTGATGGGTCACGTTCTTGAGCATGGGTTTTTAAAGAACATGGCCTCTTGTCTGTGCCCAGGAATTCCTGATTTTGCTTCCTTGTCGAACTCTTCCATTTCATCTCCTGATGGTTGCAATTCTGTTTTTGGGGGGTACAGCAACCAGCAAATGTTGGACCAGTATACAGCCATTGCACATTAGACAATGACAACAATATGGGTAAGATTTCCCACTCATCCTTCCCACTCATTGCTGGACCCATTCTGTGTATTGCTGAACCAAACGGTATCTCCTGCAAATTGCTTTCACTGCTGAGAATTGCTTTGATGTTGAATGGGAGGGATTGCTTATAAAGTGTGTTACAGCACCTGCAGTACTTACCATTTTGCCCCCTCTAGATCCGCTACTCCTCAAGAAAGCCAAACAGCCTCATCTGCTTCCACGTTCACTGTCCCACTGCAACAACTGATCAAATAGGCCCACCTGTCCCCAACTGTCCCAGCAGGAGAGTCCTGAATGGCTTCCCTAAATGTTATGGTGTTGTACATGCTACAACCTGAATAAACTGCCACTGTTTTTGTTTTCCTGAGTGTACAACAAAATATGTTCAGAAATAACTATTTCATCTTCAGTACATCACACACATCTCCAGTGCAGGGTGATCATGTCACAACTGCAAAAGTAGACCCAAGAAAAATGTAGGACTCAACAAAATAAAAACAAAAAAACCTCATATATATTGCTTTTATGTGGTTAATTTAAACACTAAGTGCAATGCTAAGTATGTCTACACAGAAGTAAGTCACATTGAGTTCAGTAGTACTTACTCCCAGGAAAGTGGGTCTAGGATTTCAGCCTATATTACTTATTAAATTAAAAACTTTTACATACAATTTATTATTTACTAGCAAAAACGTACCCACGTTGCACAAGTAAAATTCCCCCCGTACGTCATTCCCCACTATGCACCGTGTCCCATGTGCATAATCCCCCCATGCGCATCATCCCCCTTGTGCATCATCCCCCATGCACAATACCCCTATACAATGTCCCCCATGCGCAACATCCCTCCACATGCATCAACCCCTCATGCGCAATGTCCCCTCATGTGCACCATTCTCCCTATGCAACACCATGTGCATCATCTCCCCATGCGCATCATCCTCATGTGCAATACCCCATACAACTTCCCCCATAAGCACCATCCCCCATACAAACTGTCCCCATGTGCATCATCCCCGCATGTGCATCAACACCCATGTGCACCATCTCCCCATGCACATCATCCACCCATGCACACAATGTGCAAACCCCCCATGTGCAACACTTCCCATGTGCATCATCCCCCTAAGTGCATCATTCCCTTATGCGCAACACCCTTGATACAATATCCCTCTCCATGCATACCATCACCCCCTGTGCACCCTCCCTCCCAGTGCATCAGCTGGATGTTAATCAGTCAGTCTTCAATGTTAAGTATAGGACAAAAACACATTGTACCCTTTTCCACCCTCTTAAGGGTTAAATTTCTCAGGGTTAAAGGGTTAAAGTTTCTAAGGGTTAAAGTTCTTGGTGGGTGTTGATTTCACAGAAGTAACACCCTCCCCAAATTTCACATTTCTAGACTCGGTGGTTTTGGCTGGGCGTTGATGAATGAGTCAGTGACTTTTCAGTTTTATATATATATATATATGAGTTCTCAATTACAAGATTACATGCTGCCAGCTCACAAGGAAAAGGAGGATTTTTTCCAGGCACAAGGCTAAAAAAGAGGACATGTCCTGGAAAAAGAGGACATATGGTCACTCTGCTCCAGAACCTTTTCAGTAACTCACTCCGACAGAAAAATTGCCTCTGAATCTATTTGGGCTTTGTCACGAAAACGTCGTTCAGGTATGCCATGTTATCTAAAAGGTGATCTGCGCTATAACTGACATTATATTTGAACCAAAAGAGAACCATGTGGGAAAACTTGACTTGTCCCATATTCCACATATTCACCGCTCGCACATCAAAGCAGTACCTATTTGTATGCAAGCTTCAAAGCCGTGCCTCACTCCCATTGCATGACTCTGTATAATCAAAAGAGATACTCTTTGATCTAGGAAGTCTTCATGTCAGAAAGGGACACAGAGAAATTGCTGGAGAATAAAAAAATCCTAACCATGTCTACTCAGATGTAAGCCCCATTGTGTTCAATGGGTCTTACTTCCAGGAACGTGTCTTTAGGATTGCAGCTATCTATCTCAATGCTATCTCATTGACTATAATGCTATCTCAATGACTATAGTGGGACTTATTTCTGAGTTAAGGCATTGGATTGGACTCTGGGAGTGCAATCTTAACCGCGCTTTCCTGGGATTAAGCTGCACTGCCTACAATGGGACATATTTCTGAGTAGACAGGCATTGGATTGGTCTCTGAGGCTGCAGTCCTCCAACAGAGCCCTCCTGCTGTGCGGAGGGGAAGAGACCCTTAGAGGAGTCCTCTCGCAGACTGGTCAGGCAGCTGCAAAGGACCTCCAGTGGTCCCCGTACTGGGGGTTGAGAAACCCTGATATGTAACACAGAAACTATTGGGTTGATGGTGATTTCCAAGATCCCAATTCAAAAGCAGAATAATTCTTGGTTGGATTCATGCTTTGGTAATCTCTCTTTAGTACTCCAAAGCCTGAGGGGTCAATCCTAACCACTTTAGACCAGCACAACTCATCCAGCTCCCCATTCCTGCAGTGGCATAGAGTGTCTGACACATGTCTGTACACTGGCCTAACCCCCTACAACTGGCACAGAAGTGCCTTAAGAGACTTTTGCGACAACGCCAGGCCAGCATGGGACTTGTAACGGCCTAATCAGGGGTTAGGTCTGCACTGTAAGTCCACATAAAGGTAAGGAGATACCCTGGATTAATCCTGGAATTTAGGCGTGTTCACCTACTCACAAGTAAAGTAAGCAAATTTGGGGGCTTTGGGGGCTTTTTTGTTTTTCTGCCATAAAGTTGGTTCCGAAGGTGCTATCTCAAAACGGATTATTGCTTTGGACTCTGCTCACCAAGACAAATCCAATTACTTATAATTTGGGGGTAGTGCACACCATCACAAAGTTGCTTTTTTGGGGTGCAACAGCCCCCCACTGTGCATCACTCCCCCCTGGGTGCTTTACCCCATGCGGGCCGTACCCCCCCCCCCCCCACTCCCTGGTGACACCAGTGCCTGGAAGATAGTTGCTGACCTGTATCATATGACTGGGGAAAGGGCTCCCATGACACACAAGCCATGTTGAATTTGTGCAAGGGGGGGAAATGCGGCGGAGATGTTGGCCTATTATTAAGCAGCTCTCACATCTCCTTTCTGTTGGAAACTGAATCAGCAGAGTGATGACCATAGAGCATCCCTTTTTGTGGTTCAGAAGCCTTTCCCTCCACCCTGGCTGTTTGCTTAGGCACATGCATAAATCAAGACTGAGACCAGAATCAAACTTTAGAACAGGTTTACTAACAGATCATGAAGGCTTATACTTACAACATCTGATTATCATCAGAGTTTTTACAACTTAATTTGGACCAGAGGCTCTAATGCGGCCCCTGCTTGCATGTGGGTTTGCGGCCTGGTGGAGAGCCATGTGCTCACATCTTGAGAGACAAAAAAAGGGAGAGAGGAAGAGAAAAAGGGTCCAAGTCACACCTCCTGCAATGGACTGTCCCAGGCTTACTGGGAACAATTCTCGGATGCAGCATAACTGCCAGGACGTAACCTTGCTTCCCACTCCCCATCTCCCCACAATCCTACCCGCTACCCAGGCCCTCAGAAGCAAGGGGATATCAGTGCAAATCTATGCACTTACCGATCTGCCCTGCACAAGGAGTGTCTTATGGCACTTTTGCAGCACTTGGGCCATCCTATTGACAGTTTCTGTTTAAACAATATGAGGACTAGCATCCCCTGAATAGTTTTTAATGGATCTCACCTTGGATCCAGGTCAACATTTCTCAGCTACAGTCATGACAAAACCTTCTAGAGCAGCGATGGACTTTGCTTATCTTGTAAGGCAAGCACGCTGCAGACAACTCCTTATCTTGGGAGAGACTTGTTTAGAAAAAGTGCGTGAATTCATTCAATCCTTTTCAGATGGCTGTGCTCTTTAATGCTTTCCTCATACACCCAACCTGTCCTAGCCTGAGCCATTAGTAGGAACAGGACATTAATAAGGAGGGCTCTTTGGTATCTTGCTCAGAAGCTGACCTCCTCCAGAAGAAGCAGGCCACCCATTACTGTGCAATGATCAATCACAGTCTCTCTCTCTCTCTCTCTCTCTCTCTCTCTCTCTCTCTCATGTATCTACTTGAAAAAGAAATACACAAGAAAAAGATAAAGCAAGGATCACTCCATCTGCAGGCTCTTACCTACCTTTCCTCAAATATAACCGCATTTTTAGGGAGTAACAGATTAATACCTTTTATTTGCAGATATCCTCATCTTCTCTAGGAAGCGCAGAACAGTCTCCCCTCTCCACACCGTATGACCTTCAGTGCCACAGTCTCAAATTATTCACCAGTTCCTTTCAGATATATTCTGTCTTTATGTTTCTTTTGACCTTGTGTAAGAACCTAGTGGGAATTCAGGACACCTAACACATGACCCACTTATGGCCCCATCTTTTTAAATACCATACCATAAGATCTAAATGTGAAAGGGAGGCACCCTGATGGCTGTCCCAAACTAGGATACAACCAGTCCAATTTTCATTCAAAGCACCCGTGGGATGTCTGGGGTTGGGGAGGTTATTGTAAAAGCATCCTGTCTTTCCTTCCCCTTTATTTCTGTGACACTTTGCATAATTTCATTTAAAAAAAAAGAAAAAGAGAAGGTGAGCATCTGAGCCTGGAGCCTATGTTAATTTTCCTTTCCAAAGATATCACACAGTGACTGCTATTTCTACTCACTCTGAAAGGCTGCCATCCTAACTCCCAAAATAAGGCTGGCTTAAGTGCCAGCACAAGTCCTGTGGTGGCCTGGCAGTGTCACAAAAGTACCACTCCTAGAGGAGGTTAGGCTGGTATACAGAAATGTGCTGGCCTCCCCACTACCACCATGACAGGAACAGGGAGCTGGATGATGCCACCCTATATGGATTAGGATTGCACCCTGAATATTATTTGCAAGGCCAATAGGGATATTTATATTATATTGTGGATGAAAGGTTGTTGGAGGCTCCAGCAGAGATTGTCCCTTTACTCTCATTCACTTCCAAGGAAACACTGCTTCAGCCCTTGATTTCAGAGGAGAAATTACATCCGCTGAGGATGATCCATGCAGGCAAAGGCAAACAGTGGGGATGAAGGATACTTCCTGCTCTAGGACTAGATAATCCCACCAAAAAGAAGAGACACACACAGTAACTCACAGAGGGTCAGCACAAGCTTATGGCTTGAATTATCTCAGGTTGAGAATTATTTCAGGTATCCAGAAAACCCACAGACAGCAATTTGTTTCTTGTATGGACTACTGATGTTCAACCTATAACCGAGGTTCTGTGCTTCCCATAATCAACTTTTCCGCTAAACTGCGAAGCCATCTGGCAAAGCAATAAAAAATACCCTGAGACATCTAGAGACAGGAGAGTGATGAAACACCCAGGGCATCTGGAGGTCCAGTCCCAAGATGTCCCACACAGCACACCCCTCCTCTTTATCCTCAGATACACAGGCACAATTTTTATTCATTTTACATTGCAAACATATATCCTGACTTTCTGTTTCCAGAATACTCAAGGAGCTTATGGAGGTTAGCAAAGCAACATCAAATTATCAATGCACCAAAACAAAATACAGCATATAGCCAAAATAGAGAAGTAACCTAATTTTTCCCCAACAGATAAGAGAGATTTTTAAAAAAAAAACCATAATTGTACTGTTCAAAATACACAATCATCAAATTAAAAAGAATCACATTGTCATCAGAAGGAGGAAATTGGGACCAAAATGTAAATAAAAGAAAAGAAGGCTAAAGGCCTGCTTAAGCAGAAATTTTATTAACAATGGCCAAGGAGGACGTAACGGACATCTCTTTGGGGAGGGAACTCTTGAGATGTCCACCTCCTCGACACAATAATATCTCATCAGAGAAAAAGAGCAAAACTCTACTTGCTCCAAGATCCCAGGGAGGCATCATTGACTCTCAGCCCTCAAGTGGTCAGCTGATTCCAGTGCCAGAGTTAAGTCCTATTAGTTGTGAAGCAAGAAATATCAGAAGAGTACGTTTCTGGTAATGTTTCTGGTAACTTTATCCCCCCACAGGTTGCCTTACAAGACTTGACGGATGGCATGCTCATCCTCTTTATAAGACCAAAAGTCAGCGTTGTCCAAAGATGTCTCCGTGGTCATGTGGCCAGCATAACTAAATGCCTAAAGCGCATGGAACTCTGTTACCTTCCCACTGAAATGGTACCTATTTATCTACTTGCATTTACATCTTTTTGAACTGCTATGATGGCAAGTAATGGAGCTCGCTTGGGTCTCAAACCACCAACCTTCAGGCTGACAAGTACAGTGTTTTTAACCAAGTGATGTTCTCTCCCCAGACTTTCCCTATAAGCACAGAATAGGGAACAGGCATACAGGACCAAGGATAGATGTCACTTCTAGACAATCTGGCATCCCAATATTCTTCTTTTCCAAAGTTCATGTATTTCTACAATGATAGGGATCACCCTTCACCTCCATCCAACACATCAGCGTAGAGAGCATTCATCTTGCTCATCACATGGGCAAGGATACATCCCTGCTTAACATTCTTTACAGGCTTCCTGTCCACTTCTGGATCTAGCACAAACTCCTAGTTCTTCATTTTAAAGACCTTTGTGGTCTTTTCCCTTCCTACTCCTCAGCTTTCATAATCCATTGCAATCCTGCCATGCCCCTCATTTTTCCAGCACAACTAGCCAAACATCTCCTGCACTTTTCAATGATTCCATTCCTGAACTCCGAGTGAAAGGCTTCCTCACTTACGCCTTCAAATCTGGGCAAAATCCAGAGTAACTATGGGGAGTCCTTGCTCCAGTGTAAGAGCAACTTACTCTGGATTCCAATATGAATTTCCCATAGGTTTTCACTAGGTGGTACAGTAAGTCCTTTACATGCTCCCGTAGTTACTCTGGATTTGGGGGGACGTCTTAAAACTCACCTGTTTTAAGCATACCTTAATTTTCTCATCCACAGTTGAGTCCGATCCTACCCACTTCCCCCATCATTGGAGCTGCTGTGCCAGAAAAGGCATGCTACATCCGGTGTAGGAGGTGGATTTGGAGTCTTCAGAGAAGAAATGGGATTGAAGTCTCCTTACAAACTCTTTGAAGATAACTGGAGAACATACCTCCAGAAGGCATAGGCTGGCCAGGTTTGGCTGAATATGGGATATAGAATCCATGCAAAATGCCCCCCAGTGAGATTGGGTTCAAGGCTTCAAAGACCAAAAAGGGTTATTGGTGAGATACCTCAGAGGGATGTTTTGTGACCCTTCCTCACCCAGGACCATACTGTGGAGATCATCAGGTCAATAAGATGTTGCAGTACAAAAGTCTTACCTGTGCCATACAGAAGCAACAGAATAGTAATCCTATAGAGATGAAGGTAAAGAAGCCCAGTTTTTCAATAGAAGCATAAATCGTTTCCAGTCTTTTTCTCATTTTCAAGTGAAAAATACTACCAAGGTATGATTCATTTGATCTATTACACTCAAAGAAGGCTGTGGAACAAGGACATTGAATTCAAATATGTAGATCTCATCACTGCCTCATAATAGAAAGACCAACATTTAGAATTTTTCATCATTTTTCCTAGCTTAATTATAAGAGAAAACGCACCAACAAACTGGGGCAATTCACTGTTCCTCTGCAAGAGTGTGTGGGAGTTTGTTTAAATATATATATATCTCACCTTTCGAAGGAAAAAGGCTTCTTGAGGGAGTCTGTGGAATAAAATCTAAAACAGCACAATAATAGCAGGAACAGCACAGCAAAAATAAGGAGTGCTAAAATCAGCAGTAATTAAAAGAGAATAAATACCATTCTTTGCCTACCCTGGTGCCAAAAAGACATGAGAGGTAGTACCAGATCCCTAGGGAGAGCGCTCTACAGAATGGCACCACAACCGAGACTGTCCCCAGTCACTGACCAGTTCAGACTGGGGAACACTGGGAAGAGAGCTTCCAAAGCTGATCTAAGTATATGGCAGTCTCATGTTGGAACACCACAAAAAAATTAGCTTTAAACACAAGGAGGAAACACTTATGTCAGGAAACAACCTGAAGAATGGCAACTGTTACATTCCCATTGACTGGTGGCCTTAACTACCAACCTAGTGGTCATATTCTGAAGAAACTGTAGTTTTCGAAAAGGTTTCAGAAGAAGCATCACACATATTAATAGTACATAATCAGTTATACTCGAAACCAGAAGTTATCAAGGCATCAGTAGCTGATCCCACTCTGACCAAGAGGAGTCCCAGATGGTGCACCAGTCCAGGAAAAGGTCCTCCATGCCACTTAGGCCTAGATTAACCAAGCTAGCTCTATGAGTTCTCTCAGGTTTACTACATTACTACATTTTACTACAGTTTACTATATTAGAAACCAGCCTGGAAGTGTCACAAAAGAGCTGTAAGGTACTGCTGCACCACTCCAAGGAGGATTGCAGCAAACATCCACCTGGCTCCTGGCTTTAGCAACAGCTTAAACTTTTTTGGGCACAACCCTAACAAATGTAGGCTGGCCTAACTCACCTGGCATATCTTCCCATGGTGGTGTGGGGAAGTTGGCGTATGTATGCCTGTGCAGTGATCTAACCCACCCACCCAGGAGTGGGGCAGAAGTGTCTTACAGCACTTTTGTGACACTCCCAGGCCAGCATGGGACTTATGCATGGGCATATGTTGGCCTGACCAGAGATTAGGATTGCAGCCTTGGAGTCCTTTTCACATCACTGCCATGGTTTGAGAGCTGCCTCAGCCTGGCTTCTTTCCAACTTGCTAAGATTACAACATAAGCCTCCATAAGTGGCTCCTTCCACACTTGCTCTGTCCCTCTTTGACATCAGAAAGAACTATAGCGTGTGGACTTCTGAGGCTTCTGACATCACCTTCCAGTGTTGCAGCAACTCCCATGCCAAAAGTTAACATGAAACAGGACCATTAGCTATACACTTGAAAACATTATGTGTTGACTGACAATCAACAACCCCCAGTTAGGCCAGCACAAGTCCTTTGCACTAGTCTGAGGGTGTTGCAAAGGTGCTATAAGGAACTTTTGAGCCACTCCTAGGTGATGCCACTGCAGAAATGAGGTGATGGGGAGATGAGATTACCTAAATTGGTTAGGATTGCTCCCTGAGATATTTGCACTAACTTCAGAACTTAACTGCCTGTTGCTAAACCCAATGCACTGGAGTACCTTGAAGCCCAGGCCCTGTGCAAGGTCACATTTCAACAGCTTCATAAGACTACCCCCCAAATCCAGAGTAACTATGGGAGCACGTAAGAGACTTTATGTGCACCCGTAGTTACTGCACCACCTAATGAAAACCAATGGGAAATTCATCTTGGAACCAGAGTAAGTTGTTCTTATACTGGAGCAAGGACTCCCCGTAGTTACTCTAGATTTTGCCCTACATGAATCTGGCCATGTTGTGATAAGCAATGATTCAGTGAAGGAACAGCTATAGTCTCCTTCTCCACCCTTGAACCTTTCTTCGGAAGAGCCCATTAAAAAAACCCAGCAACCTCTTTCAAGAGGGGCATTAGCTCCATTCACACTTAATGAAGCTAGAGAAATAGTGACAGGTACAGCTGGCGCAATTTAATAGGGATGTTCGCATGGAAGTCACAGCTGGGGGATTATTTCCTGCCATACGCTGCATAGGTCTTAAAATCAATTTTATTGGGACATGTCTGGGACCCAGTACTAGATTCAGAAGCTGGTTCATGTGCTGTAAGCATTGTAAACCGTGAAGTGGAATTAAAACGCATGACGGCAGATATTCTACATTGCATGCTCTGAAAATGAACAGGATTGGTTTCTCTTGCCATTGCTGAAAGGTCGTAAATTCTGTCTAACAAAATGTGGAATTTTGCTTACTAATAACGGTCACTCTGATTAGTAAATCACTCAAGCTGTGTCTGCTTTTGCTTTGGCTACTACAAAGCAGTGTCACCCTTATTTTCCAGCCATTAACTGGAAGTGAACTTAAAATATTTTAAGTCAACATTCTTAAGTAAAATATTTTAAGTGAATGTTAAACTTAAAATATTATCAGATTATAAGGGTCCATTCACTGCATTTCTGTTTTACTCTGATGCCCTGTTATTGAGCCTTATGGCCCAATTTATGGCAGTGGATGTTGTGACCTGCTGTCATAATACCAGTTACATTTCCACAAGCCCATTTCCTAATCCTTTTCTTTATGATTAATGACAGATAGCACAATCATAACTTGCATGGGATTAGGCAGGCTAGCTTAACTGCACTGAACTCCACTCATCCCCTTCCCTGAGGTAGGGTGACTGCAATCTCATTAGGTCTACTCAGACTTGGGCCACCTCCCCCAATCCCTTCCCTCCCACCCCGAAGCTGGTCCTCCATCCGCCCTCCCACATCCTGGAATGCCCCCTCATGCATCCTTCCCAACCTCCACCTCCCCTACCAGACCCGGTGCTGGCCTACAAGGGCCAAAGCAAGTCTTGCTGCACATTATCTCTGTGGAGTAGTGGTGCATCTCCATGAGTCATTCTAAGGGCGCAATCCAGAGTAACTACGGGGAGTCATTGCACCGGTGTAAGAACAATTTATTCTGGATTGCAATGTGAATTTTCCATAGGTTTTCACTAGGTGGTGCAGTAACTATGGGTGCACGTAATGTCTCTTACATGCTTCCGTAGTTACTCTGGATTATAGCCTTAGTGTCACAATGATAGTGTAGAAGTGCCTTATTGCACTGACAGTGCACATTAAGATAACTGAGCATCCTTTGGGGGGTATATTTCTACTTACCTCCCACAGGCTGCCAAACCCACCTCCTCCCCACCCAAACCCAAAAAGCAGCCCTACCTTCATTGGCATGACTGTATGTTTTACTGTGGCGGGGATATGATTGGCCTGTGAATCAGCAAATAGGGGGATCATTCTGGTGGAAGGTACTGAACCATGGAAGA
Organism: Cryptoblepharus egeriae; assembly: GCA_030015325.1. Classification (NCBI taxonomy): domain Eukaryota; kingdom Metazoa; phylum Chordata; class Lepidosauria; order Squamata; family Scincidae; genus Cryptoblepharus; species Cryptoblepharus egeriae. The sequence continues at coordinate 91,191,098 of JAREYC010000003.1, read as the reverse complement.
AAAAAATCTTGGACAGTTTGAAATTACTCAAGAGAAACCAAATTCATCTGTGTCGAGGAGGTAGTTCTTAGGACTGCAGCAGCATCAGTCACTCAGGAGTATAGAGTCAGCTACAATGATGGTATGTTTGTCACTAAAGCAGGCCTCTGTCAGTCTTGGAAGACTATGGTATCGTGCTCAGTGCTGCATACGCTGCATGCGAAGCACGAAAGCCTGGGTTGGATTGTTATGGAGGATAGGCTGTTACCCAAACAGCAAATCCCCCCTCTCCACGCCACTGAATTAGTCATATGGAAAGGCAGAGCCAATACGATTGGATCCAGCTAGCGTCACAGAGCTGGGCTAAGGACAGGAGCTCACCCTGTTTTGTGGGGTCGACCCGGATCACAAACCCTGGCCTGCTGGTTAACAAGCACAGTATCTTAGCTACTTGTGCCTCCCACATCCCATGTTTGTCACTATTGATGTTTGTATTATACTGATGAAGAGGATGATGCATCTTTACTCTGTCTCCTGATCAGAGTCACAGAGTTGGAAGGGACCCAATGGGTCATCTAGTCCAACCCCCTGTCTGTAGCACGAAATCCTCATCTTGTGGGGACCCGGGTTTCGAATCCTGGCCTGCTTAACAGGCACAGTGTCTTAACCACTTGCACCACCAGAGGCCTCCTTTGACTATTCCTCATGCCAAAAAAACTTAGGATCAGGCTGTAGGAGTTGGGTGCAAGCAGTGTTCTATATGACCAGCAGAGGGAAGAGGGTAGTTAGTCTGGGGGCAGGATGGGTCGGGGACGGGACAACACCAAGGAGTGGTCTGTATGAATGCAAACCATGGAGCGGAGTCACTTTAGAGAGCACTTGACTACCAAGTGAACTTAGTAGCCTTGTGCCAGGGAAGCAGGCTTGAAAATAGCAAAAGCTGTCATATACACAAGGGGTGGAGAAGAAATGTGCTGTCAGAAAACGTAATCTCTTCCAAGTGCAGAAATCCAACAGTGGGAGGATTTACGGGAGTTCAGATCCAGGGGACGCCAGGAAAGACAGCTAAATAAACACATAGATCATGCATCTTGAAAGCTGATGTCAGGCCCATAAAAAATCAACTTGATTATAGGAGCAGACAGGTGGTGATTGGTGCAACCCCTGCGCATTTTGTCCTGAAGCCTTTGGCTGGCCTTGTCCAGTGGAAACATCACCGAGCAGATGTTTTCCTGATTGCAAATGTTGTGAAATTTATAATCCACATCCTCATACTCAAACCATCTTAGAGCTTTGGGAAAGTGCAAGTTCATCCAATTTCCTCGCTGTCCAGCATGACAGCGTGATTGGAGAGGTGAACGGAAATCCATCTCAAATAGTTGGAACTGGGGGCCTAGGCTGGAATGCATCAAGGCACAGACTGTGCATTCCTATGCATGTCTACTCAGGAGTCAGTCCCATTATACTCATTAGGGCTTACTCCCAGCAAAGTGTGAATAGGATTGCAGCCTCAGTCACTGCAATCTGTGGAGTCCCGGGTGTCTACTGCTTGAATCCAAATTGAGTGACACTGCCTTCAGATGTTGGGCTAGACAGCCACCTGAAAATACTGTTGTCATGCCTGTGTATTTATTTAAAGAGATGTATGCCACAGCCACTGTTTCAGTTGGCAAGCTTTCAGAGCAGCTAACAATGCAATAATAACATTCGCAAAATAAAATCAAACATAACACAATCATAAAAGATATGTCTCACAGCAGAAACAATAACTGAAGCATAAGGAAAGCATTGCAACCAGCCTGACAGACTAAATAGGCATGGCAAAGAAAAAAGATTTGTATCAGGTGCAGACAACCCAACCAACTAAGTGCCAAGTCAACATCTCTGGGAAGCATATACCATGTATGGGTACCACAACTGAAAAGACCCTGTACCTACCACCACCTACCTGACCTATGAAGGTGAAGAGAGTCAGAGAAAGGCCTTTTCAAGCCAGAACAGAAATAGTGTTGGCCATAAGAGAAGATGGTTCTTCAGGTCCTGATGTTCCAACTTGAAAAGCAAGCACCAGAACTTCCAACTACACTCAGAAACAGACCAGCAGGCAGAGTAGCATACTGTGCACTGATGAAAAATATTCCCTGTAGATTAGAAGTTGTTCCCCACTAGCAACCTATAACTCAACTATCCCTACAATCCAGAGTAACTACAGGAAGACGTAAGAGGCACTTACTCTGGATTGCTCTATGCATTTCCCATAGGTTTCCCATAGGTGGGAAAAGGTGTAAAAGGTCCTGTAGTTACTCTGGATTGTAGCCTATGGGCAAAATCCAGAATAACTACTGGGAGTCCTTGCTCTGGTATAAGAACTTACTCTGGATTCCAATATGAATTTCCCATAAGTTTTCACTAGGTAGTGCAGTAACTATGGGTGCACATAAAGTCTCTTATGTGCACCCGTAGTTACTCTGGATTTGGGGGTATGTTATATATCAATAACTATACTACATTAACTATATTAAACTACACATATTTACTCAAATCTAATGCACCACTGATTCTAAAACACAGCCTGTACTTATAATCAAAACAGAACATTTACTCAAATCTAATTAACCATCTAATTTAATGCACACCCTGATTTCGGAGACTAAATTCTTCTGAAAAAGGTGAGTGTTAGATTCGAGTAAATACAGTATATAGCTCAACTTTATTAAAACTAATAGCACAATCCTAACCATATCTACTCAAAAGTAAGCTCCACTGTGTTCCTTAGGTCTTACTCCCAGGAAAGTGCCTTTAGGATTGCAGCCAACATCATGTTTCTGAACAGTTTTCAATGACAGCAGCACAGTTGTCTGTGCTGTCTCGGAAGTTATTGGAACAAAGACTGTACCAGCATCCCCCGGGTTTCTGAATTTTCTATGCCATAGGATCACCCACAAAGTGACCTAAAGGATCTGACCTTGGCTGTCTCCACCACCATCTCCCCTTCCCCTGTCCCATGTGAATGAGAAGATCATCAAGAGTTGGTGGAAGTGTTGGCAAAGGCCACAGTTCCATGTGTATGTTCCAGGCCACCTCTGCCAAGCTCCGTAAAGCAGCAGAAGCAATGGCAGATCTAATGAATGGCCACAGCAAAGGCAATAGAAGGTCCTCCTGAAGCAGGGTGGGCCTCCAGGACTACATGGGTCAGTGTAGAAAAGATGCTTCTATCTAATCAAAGGGAAAGTCCCCATTCCTATAAACAGTTTGGCAGCTGTGTTCTGAAATAGTTTAAGGGTCCAACCTAACCAACTTTCTAGCACTGATGCTTTCTAGCACTAATGCACCCTCAATGCATCCCATGAAGTAAGGGAACAAATGTTCCCTTTTCTTGAGGAGTCCTCCATGACTGCCCCCCTCACAGCATGATGCAGCATGGCACAACACAGCACACACAGTTCGCATGGCTGTGTCAGCATTGGAAAGTTGGGTAGGATTTGCCCCAAAGTGTTGGAACAAACTTAAAAGGCAGCACCATATAGGATGTATTATAGTAGTTGAACTGGCATGTCACTGGAGCATGGATGAATGTGACAAGCTACCTTTGTCGGGGAAGTGCTACAACTGCCATACTAACAGTGCTTCATGCCACTAATTCTACCGGGGTATCTAGAGTAAGCCTCTAAAGTTGCACACCTGCTCTTTAAAATCTAGATTGGCATCCATCAGTCTCGACAGATTATGTTGTTGTTGTGTTCAACACTGTATGCGAAGCACGAAAGCCTGGCTAGATTAATATGGATGATAGGCTGTTACCCAAGCAGCAAATCCCCTTCTCCATGCCACTGAAATAGTGCAATGGCACTACAGGGCCGATACGATTGATTCCAGCTGCGTCGTAGAGCTAGGCTAAGGACAGGAGCTCACCCTGTCTTGTAGGGACCCAGGTCTTGAACCCTGGCCTGCTGGTTAACAGGCACAGTGTCTTAACCACTTGCCCCACCCACAGCCCAATCAATGAGAGGCTGAACATTATGTCTTAGAACCACTGAATAACCTACCAGTGGATTGCATCATTATGGCAGGATTACATTTCAATGTATTTGCTCTCATCCAGCACATTATAAATTCTATGCACCTGTTAAATACATGGACAATCTCAGCTGGCTCAGATGTAAATAAGAAACAGAGCTTGGTGTTGTCTTCATGCTGATGACACTTCATTTCAAATCTCTGTACTACTTCACCCAGAAGTTTCATGGAGCTCTTAGAGCTTTGAGCAATGCCATAACACATAACACCGAACTTCAGTCTTTGTTCCCGACACCACCTTCTGAAATCTGTCAATAAGGCAAGATGGTAGTATGCACTGGAGTTCTGCCATACAGCTGGGAGCACACAGTCCTGAAGGATACCATGGTTATTATTATCATTTAACTAGTCAAAAAGTCACAGAGAACAACTATAGGAACAACTCCAGGGTTGCACCTCCTTTCTCTTTCTTTCAGCTCAAATTACCCACTAGGGTGGCCAAGATAGTTTCATTGCCAAGAATGAACCTGGACCAGAATGAAATGGATGATCAGCTAGAACATTGCACGATACTTGTGCCAACTCAAGGGCAATTAACCCTTAAGGAAAGAGGATAAATCGGTGTATGCAAGACATACTACACTTGACACTCTGACCTTTTTCCTCCTGTTTCCTTAAACATCAGCAGCTGGGACAAGTGCCTCTAAGACTACCAGGATTCAGTACACTATATGCCTAATATGTCTAATATGCATGTAAGCCTGAGCGTACAAACCTATGCATGTCTACTCAGAAGTCCACGTATGCTCAATGGGGCTTCCTCCCAATAAGGTGTGTATAGGATGATCTTTTATCCCCTTCCCCTGATTAAGGGAAGTAGCCACACCGGGGGCTTCCTTGATTCTGAAGAAGTTCTTGAGCCATAGACGCATCCCATGTTGTGCTGTAAGGCAACACAGGGCTCTAGATCTAGTAGCGCTGAGCTCCACCAGTTCCTTTCCCCTCCTGTCCCATTCTCACCCTGCCAGTCCTCCTCTGTGCCCTCCCCAGAACACCTTTCCCAACTTCCCCCAGGCATCCACCTACCTCTCTGCCACCTGAAAATACAGAAAACACAACTGTATGTTACAAATAATGAATCATCTGTTATCCAGAAAAGACAAGCAGTACACCATCCAGGTTGTAAGTCTTCTCTACCTTTGTTGAGAAGGGGAACATCAGGGAGCCAGACAAAATGTTTTAAATTAACTTTTCAACTTCGTTAAGCATATAAACGATTTGTGATCCTGTTCTCGTACACATACACATCTACATTGATGTCAGTTGTATTGTTTTGTATGCCAATAAAGGTTTCAGAATCAGAATCAGAACTGTGTGATGGAAAGCAGGCCTAGCAGCAGAGCTGGCCCAGCGTAGGATGGACTACCCCTGCTGCTGGGCACACAGTAAGGGTTGCAAACCTACCTAATGGCACACTTGTGACAGTGCACCCTGGTGGTAAGCCAATGTGAGTTCAATTGATCACCTATGATGTACTGAATAAATCAACCCATCTCAGATTTATCAGAGAAAAATATTTTTGGTTAAATATCCAGTTTACAAGATCAGTTCAGTTCCACCTTAGCATGCAAAAGGGTTGCGTGAACTGGCCTTCAGTCTGACAGAGTGGTCATCTCCATAGCTATTTTCAGACAGCTGAATTGAACTGGCCTCCGTTGGGATTCACGGGAGCTTGGCACGGAGCATTCTGCAGCTCCTTGAATAACTGAAGAATGAAAATACTTTTTATCTGATGGAAGAACTCCCTTCTGGTATCTCTTGATCCTTTTCAAGAGTCCAGTGATCTGAAAAATTCACATTAACAGTCCAATGTATGAGTCTGAACCCATTCCTGTCTTTCAAATAATAGAGCAATAATCATAGAGAAAAAAAGAGTGACAAATTGAAGTCCCTGAAGTGTGAGAACCAGAGTTCTTTCTAATATTTTGCTCCTGGAAAGTTTGCACTTCATTCCTTTTACTGCACAAAGAAACACCCACCAGTTTCACAGATCATTGGGAAATTCCAGGTTTGAGCAGCTCTCAAGCAGACAGGTTTGGATGTACGCAGTGCTTCAGTCATTATCCATAGCATTAAAAAAATCACTGCCAACATTAAATCACATGACTTAGGCCTATATCCTTAAGTGAAATTAAGCCCCTTGCTCCAGAGCAGTTAAGATGACTTTCCATAAGGTAACACTAGAGGGTGACATAACTACATGGACCAGTAACTGCTATGGATTTAGCCTTTAAGTATTCCCAGGAAACAGACTTCAGGGCAAAGCAGGGCTGTAGTTCAAAGTAGATCTCTGTATCAACAGCTGGGGAGACCAGGGTATATTTAAACCCTTCCCCATCCATTGTTTTTCTTATAGGAAGAACTACAGGGATCCTACATATATTGGACAGTTTAAGGACTGGAGTACTGTCCAAAAGTGAAAAGCGTTGAAATGTGGAACCCAGTCTTTTTCAGCTTGCAAATGCAAAATGGCCATCAAAAAGACATAAAATATCACTTGCACAAACCTGAATAACACATATTTATTACCAGACAAAATATATAACAAATCACAGTAAAATGAACAATGTGTGGGCATGCGTCGGCAATGAATATCTTATGTATTTGAATGATAGTTATTTACTGAAGAAAGTCAAAAGGAAATGCCCCAAAACCAGTTTGAATGCCATGTCACATGACAATCAACATCAGGGAAGACAATTTTAGCCTGTCATCAGAGAGAGGTTGAAAGAGTGGAGCATGTGTTGAATGAATGAGTTCTGTGTATAATTGAAAGGTTTACACACAGAGATACACACACAGACACCTGCAGATCATGATGGAATGATGGGCATTTTGCTAACATGTCATTGGTGGGCACATTCCTGGCAAAATCATATTGGTTTCAACTATTTAATGAACGATCTAAGACTTCTGTGGCCAGTTCTCACCAGTACTGAATACTGGCACCTTTATGGCCCCTGAGTAGATATGCTTATGATTACAAATAATATCTTCACGGTGAAGATCTTTGTAACATCTTCATGGTGAGTAACCCCACCTTTATATCTGGGGGGGAAAACACTGGTCTCAGGGATCATCAACCTAAATCAATGTGAGAAGAATCTTACCCAAAACTGTCTCTGCCAAAGGTCTCCATTGACAAAAACTATTGGATGTATATTGAGAGGTGATTTCAAGAGGCTCTGTCCCAAATTATCTCTGTCTCTGATCACATTCCCAAGCCCTCCACTTTTCCAGGTCTCCTAACAGCTGCAGGAGAAAGGATAAGCTCAGCTTACTGTGTGAAAAGAAATTGCATTACATCCCCTTCAGAGGTGGGCTTCAGCAGGATCGCACCTACTTTATTGAATCGGTTGTGATAGGACATATAAAGTTTAAAAATAGCCATTTAAAAGTGGCTGCCTGATGGGTATAGAACCGGTTGTTAATTTCTTTGAATCCCTTCACTGATCCCCTCCCATTGTGTGCACAAAGGAAGGGACAAGGAAAATTAGGGTTAGATTTATAATTAATTCACAAATGAACCCTAAATGAAGAAAGAACCAGTTTCATTGACTATATCTCCAAAATAGACTAGAGCAAGAGTGTCCAAACCTTTTGACAAGAGAACCGCATCATCTCTCTGACACTGTGCTGGGAAATAGAAAAAAATTAACATAAATTAACATAAATGAATATATTAGAGACAGAACTCACATGAATTAATTAATTAATTAATTACTGAATTAATGAATTCAAATCAGTTCATAAACACTTTCTAACTGAGTGAGGGTGATCCCCAAACCAGTTCATAAGCCCTCAGAATACCCTCCAGAGGTGCGGGGAACTGAGCTCCCTTTGCCTCTGGAGGATTACAGGTTTACCCATGGGCAGTATGGAGGGTATTGTCATGGGCTGTATGGAGTCTTGCTGTAGGCTGCATCTGGCCCCCAGGCTGGGATTTGGACACCCCTGGATTAGATGGAGAGTCTCAGAGGTGATGCTAAGATTCTTAAGCACAGCTACTTCTATATAATGATGTGACAAAGGGCTGTGGGTGTGTGATGGGCACAAGTGGTTAAGACACTGTGCCTGTTAACCAGAAGGCCAGGGTTCAAGACCCAGGTCCCCACAAGACAGGGTGAGCTCCTGTCCTTAGCCCAGCTCTGTGACGCCGCTGGAACCAATTGTATCGGCTCTGCCATTCCATTGGACTATTTCAGTGGTGTGGAGAGGGGGGAATTTGCTGCTTGGGTAACAGCCTATGCTCCATATTAATCTACCCCGGCTTTCATGCTTCGCATACAGTGTCGAGCACAATACCATAGTCTTTCGAGACTGATGGATGCCAATACTACTAATACTAAAGGCATAACATTTATTTACTTTGGTAATTGCTGCTGATCCATATGGGGTGACATTTATAGCCCATTTGATATTGTTGGTTTCACTTTCAGTATAGAAAATGAATTTCAGTTTCTGAGAGAAGTGCATACACAAATGTGGGTGAGCATGTAGCCACAAACACACCCAGCCCATCTCAGCCAGGCAGCGACATCTTTTTATAACCTAGTCAGCATTTTGTTCGTATGGACATGTGACTCCCAGCAGCTGGAGCATCTCTTCACAGCAGAGCCCCCTCCTATCCCGCAAAGTCCCATGGACCTATCTCAAAAGACAAATGAACACTAAAAAAATCTCTCCCATCTCCCTCCCTCAAGATCTTGCGAACGGAGAAGCCACTGATAGAGATCTCTGCGAGCCCATTAATAATGTGTTGCTGTGTTTGCATCTGGAACATTTTCAAATTGTTCCTTGTATATTAATCATGTATGTTTTATATTATAAATCCTGCATGCAGCCACAATCTAGGACACCCATATTCCCAAATGGAAATCTTAATGACTTAGCAATGCTAACAAAGCACGGCCTCTATAGGGAGGCTTCCATCTGAGTCCATCCCGCAGTGAGGTCTTCTGGAGGTAATAAAACACAGAGGAGATGCTATCTGGTGGGTCTGGAGTGTTTTGTTCCCTTGAAAGTCAAGCAGGCAGCTGATCTAAAGTTTCCAGCTAGGTCATACAAAAGTCAGGAGCAGCTGCATCCAGCCGGGTTCAGAGTTTGAATATTTATGGTGTCAATCTGAAATCCAGATAACTACAAATAACCAAAAGCCATTAACTCCCCCAGCCACAAGAGAAAGCTTGCTGGCTGCTAATGCAGAGACTGCTGGAGTTATAGAGGGGCTAAAAAGCTTCATCAGAGGTCACTTTACACTCCAGAAGGGGCAGCCAGTTCCCGCCACAGCAGACTTCCTTCCAGGAAAGCAGTTACTGGTGTCACGTGATCAATGGCAACATTTGGGAGCACCAACACTCAGGTCACATCAAGACCACCAAGTCTGGTCTGATAAATCAGTCATTGACAGGCTGCACTGCAGGAGTAATAATTCTGCCCACTTAGGCAAATGACCCCTGGCTGAAAAGTAGGCGTCTTGTTCACCGGGGAAAAGGCTGCCATCTAAAGGTTAACTAACTACTTCTGCAGAAACAATACCGAATTCATTGCAAGGCTCTTTGAGGGCCGACGGGGCCAGAAACTGCAGCATAATGATGTGAAAAATAAATAAATTCCATTGTTTAAATAAACTCACAAATGACTGATCGACCAGATTATCAGGATAATCTCCATTACTCAGATGTCTGAAATTTGGTCTGCATGTCGTCCATGACTCAACATGAAAAAAGAAAAAAAGAAATAAATAAATGGTGACATTCATCCACCTCTCTCAAAACAGTTAAACTAAAGTTTTTCTCCAAATGAGTAAGAGCCAAGCTTTACCAATTTTCCAGGGCTGGTGCATGATGATGATGTGGCTGATGCCTCAATGTAACCACGAGGCAAGGGAAAGGGAACCAATGTTCCTTTATACTGAGGAGGTCTCCATGAAATACCCTGGCTCCACAGCACGTAGCGCCATTGGCATGGTGCATGATTGCAGGGACATTTAATATAATTTAAATCCTTACTTCCAGCCCACTCAGTAGGCAAATTTTAGCCCAAGGCAGCAGGTTGGTGAGAAGAGCCCATCTCTATCTACCCATTCATCTCCACTGGTCCCTCTTCTCCATCCACTCCCTGGATTTGAAAAGGAAGAGAGGGATAGAGAAGAAGAGGAAATGTGGATAGAAGGAGTGTGCTGAACTACAACATTGGAGGATGGGGGAAGGAGGCATCATAGGAGTTACCTGAGGCATCACTAAGGTATGTGTCACCTGGTACAAGAGCATATTGCATCAACTCCATGATTGATGGGCGTCCTCCTGTATCAGACCATATGGAATACTTTACAATATCGTATGCACACTCTAAACGCAGGGGCATTACTAGGATTGGTATCACCCCAGTTATGTACAGGCCACCCAATAAATCACTAACCAACAAAAAAAAAAAAAAACAGTGGCCAACTTGATACTCATAAAACTGAATAAGGCTGCAATCCTAGCCACCCTTTCCTGGGAGTAAATACTAGTGAATACAATGGGACTTACTTCTGAGTAGACATGATTAGGCTTGCACCGTAAGAGTTCTAGAATTAGTTCTGGTATACAGAAATGAGAGCTGATTTATACTAACATGACATTAGTTTCCTGTTGTGTCATATGTAATAATACATCATTGGTTCTTGGAAAAATCAGTCTCATCAGTTCTGAATTAAGAAAACCACTGTTTGTTACATAAGGCAGTTGTATTGTACTTTTCTGATTATTTTTCCCCCACCATACTTTTTCTGAAAATTAAAAAATTAAAAGACAAACTGTCCAAAAGTAGAACTTGAACGTTTTAGGGTCATGTCTAGTTTCACTCTAAAACAGCCTGAAAAGGAAAGTAATCTGGAAGGCTCTCCTTGCAAACAGGAGACACGAAATGTTTCCCCATATGGATATGGTACTGAGCCATAAAAACAATGAAAATTGAAGCTGTAATTTAGTACGTATATAGCCCAAGACACGCTAGTTATTAGAAACATCTGAAAAGGAGACATTTGTATATTTCTCAATTGCAAATGAGGATACATGAGGTCTGTTGAAGTGTACCTCCCATACATATTTAGGCTGAACACATGGAGAGGGGGAACACACCATAGAGACTTTTATATTTATTTTCAATTTGGAAAGGCCATTTGGGGAATCTCTTAAAATACGTGTGAGATATCAGACCCAGTATTTGTTATCCACACATCTGGCAGGATGTGGTTGACAATCAATGAGAAAAAATCCTTCTAAACAAGGAGTAAAGGTGGAGAGCAAGGAGAACATAAATGTTGATACATTAGGACACTGTCCTCAGTACCTATAACTATTTAAAATAAATAAAAATTCATTTTAATAGCCTACTTGATGGATAAAAGGAAGCAGCCTTGCAAATGAAGGGAGGAGAGGCTGTTTCACATATATGAAGGGAAAAAAAACATAGGAAATGGGGTTCCAAGGAGCAGAATGGAGGGAATAAGAAATTTTTCAAGGGGAGATAATGAAAAAGACATCATGCATTTGGGCTGAATGGTTCACACTGTATTCAGTGCAAATAAGGAGAAGCTGGTAGAGGGACCTAAGGGAACTTCAGGGTAAAGGCAGTGGTAGGCTTCAGGGGGTTCTCACAGATTCTATAGAACCCTTTGCTAATGAGCACCTGGTTCTGAGAACCGGTTACTAATGAGACATAAAACCTGTTGTTAATTTAGGTTATTAGGACATAGAACCTGTTGTTAATTTATTTGAATCCCACCACTTAGTAAGGGGATATTTTTCCTCCTATCCTGAGTAACACTAAAGCCTCCAGCATAGCAGGCGCAAGTCCAACCAACCCATGTAGTATATTTGGGCCTAGGAAGAAAGACAGGATATGGCAAATTTCTGCTCTGCAAATGCCACCCCACTTCCAGGCTTGATCTCCCCCTACCCCATTCTACCAAACCTACCTTGAGATGCCTGTCCCCGCTTCCATTCCACCCTCCCAAATCCCTTCTTATGTCTTGTTAGCACCTAAACTGCATATTTTATAGCAAATGATGAGCAAGCAGATTTGTGAGGGAATAATTTCTTTATTTACAGAGATTGCTAGATACAAATAATTCATGGTATGTGATGGCATAAACTAAGAATTCAATAGTTTTAATGTAGTGTTGAAAAAGGAAAGGTAGTGGTTGTTCTGCTTCATCCAAAATGCCCATGGTATGTTACAGTTTTGCTGAACACACACATCTTGGACTGATATACAAGATGAATACAGATACACAAGATGTGTACAGATCAGTATACAGATCATGAATCATAATCAGCAAAAGTGTCAGCATCATTGGTTGCCATAACTAAACACCTCCTAACTTAGGCCGGCATAACTCATTGGTCTTCCCATCCCCTTGGTGATGTAGGGAGGCAAGCACATGTCTGTGCACTGGCCTAACCCATCCTCAGGAGTGGCAGTGGCACAGAAGTGTCTTACAACACTTTTATGACACCCCCAGGTCAGCACTTGACTTGTGCTGAGGCTTAGGTCGGCCTAACTGCCAGTGAGGATTGCAGGCCTAGAGTTGTTCACTCCCTTTCTTGTTGAGTAGGCAGGATGGAAGGTAAGGTGGGAATGGCCCTGTGTACCTGTCTACTGTGTACCTGTGAAATATCTGAGGATGGAGCCACCTATGGACTCACCTTGCTGCCCTCCCTCTGTCTCATCCACATCTTCTCAGCCTTCCTATCTCAGAGCTCATAAAAAGCAAGAACTGGCAACTGGGGTAACAACTGTGCTATGAAGGGGAACACCGGAAGTAACTGAGATTCTATGTGATGGAATAATACTTGTTAAATAGTGCAATCCTAACCATGACTACTCAAAGGTAAGTCCCACTGAGTTCAATAGTACTTAGTAGAAAGTGTGGTTGGGATTGCAGCCAAAATCTCATTGGAAAAAGTGCATTTGTGTTCAGCCTGTCTATGTAAATCATCTTGAAAGGCGGTATATAAATATAATAAATACCTCTCAATGGCCATAGGGGCTAGAATCTTGCATTATGTTTTCAAGATGGAAAGCGAACCCAAATGCCATTTCAGATACAAGATTACATTGGAATTGTCAGAAAACACGCTGCTCTGCGTCGAGGTATTCCTCTGTGTGCCGGAGAGTGCATGCCATGTGGTTGCTGGTTTACATTAATCATTGATCAGTGTCTGCCATCTTAGAAATCCCTCAAGCTAGCAGGGAGAGATGGTCACTTCACCTTCAGTCCTGCCTTGCTGCCGTCATTTACAGAGCAGGTACTGACAAACCCGTGAACCGTGTGTCATGTCATCCATCATAAGAAACGAAGCCAACAAGGCGTGAAGAGGCAGGAGCAGGAGGCAACACTGTCAGTTGCTTCGCTATATGGGAAATGCCTACAGCTGGGACGCAGCACGCACCGCGGTGGGTGGAAGCTTGTGGGTACAACACCCTAAACTCCACAAGTGCCACTTACTGGACTGGAATTACACAGAAGGTGTCCACATCCCTAGGCGACAAAATGCGCAGAGGCCAGAGGCGTTCTTCGTTTCAGAGGGTATTGCCGAACATTTTTGCTGGTGAAACCGGCTTGCAATCTCTCAGCAAGGTCGAGCACCGTGTGAGCCGTTCATTCTCAAATCAGAGCCACTGACCCAAGGATCCTAATAAAACCAAAGCATGCTTTATTGCAAGGGTGATTACGCACTGGGTGAAATCACCGAAAGACCGTTTGGACGAAGCTGGTCATCCTTTTGGGAGGCCTCTTCTACATGCCCATAAAAGAACATTGATTTTAGCATTTGCGTAATTTTATACACAAACTCTATAAACAGAGATTGCATTATTCAGCTACAACAAAACACTTGCCAGTTATCAACTTTAAAGAGAATTATCACAAACCAGATTCACAACCTGTCAACATCAACATTTTCTCAGAGGCTGTGCGATCTGTGGAAGGGGCAAGAACACTGTTCACTTCATCAAGTAGTTCTACTTAACAGTCTTTTTAAAAAGGAGGTTGTATCCAGTGATGGGCCCAGCCTCCCCTAACAACCTGTTCTCTGGAAGTGGGCAGGGCCAGGCCAGGTCAGGGGGTGGGGCCGAGGTCAGGGGGCAGGGCCGGGGAGAATTTAAATTAAATTTAAAAAATTTTTAAAAATTAAGCATGCAGGTTACTTCTGAGTAGACCTGCTTAGGATGGTGCTCTGAGGCTGCAGTCCTTTCCACGCTGCCCTGGGAGTAAGCCCCATTGACTAGCATGCAGCTTACTTCTGAGTAGACCTGCTTAGGATGGTGCTCTGAGGTTGCAGTCCTGTCCACTCCACCCTAGGCTACAATCCAGAGTAACTAAGGGCAAAATCCAGAGTAACTACGGGGATGGAAGGCCATCTGATGTAAGAACAAGTTATTCTGGATTCCAATATGAATTTCCCATAGGTTTTCACTAGGTGGTGCAGTAACTATGGGTGCACGTAAAGTCTCTTACGTGCTCCCGTAGTTACTCTGGATTTGGGGGTAAGGGACCTTTTACACTGACATAGTTACTGTGCCACCTATGGGAAACCTATGGGAAACCTATGGGAAATGCATAGAGCAATCCAGAGTAAGTGTCTCTTAAGTCTTCCCATAGTTACTCTGGATTGTAGGGCTAATCAATTTAGGCCAGCACAACTCACCCATCTCCCTTGGTCTAGAGAGGCTAGACCCCAACCCCCTACAGTAGAGCCTTACTTTTGCAACACCCCCAGGCCAGCATAGGACTTGTGGCTGGACATGTGCAGGATTAGGATTGCCATACAAACTTAGCCATACAAACGTAAACCATAGCCAGCTAACAGAGCTCTGGAAGGTTAGCTCTGGAAGCTCTGGATTCAATTCCTGCATGAGTGATTTACTGGAAGGATCACACCTGAGAATTTAATGGAATTTACTGGAAGGATCACACATGAGAGAGTGATATGGGAGCCAAAGGAGTGCTGCATGACCCAAATGTTCAATTTAGCTAGTTACATGGCTTTTGCATGACTCATATCACACTACAGCAGGCTGACTTTAAGCCAGTTGGACCAATTGCTCCACACTGGGCCCCACTGCCAAAAGGTCCTCACTGGTCATCTAGTCTGGACAAATACACACAACACTTTGCAAGTGATGGTTGAGCAAATGGCTGCTGAAGAATGCTAACCAGGAAAAGACATGGGTTACTTTGGGATGAGAGACTGAAAGGTAACAAATCTGTCATGAGACAAGAGAGCCAGGAGGTGTCGCGGTTTACAACTTAGCTGACCTGAAAACTGCTCCTGCTGGAAGCTTGGAAGGTACTCCATGATGCCAGATGTAAAGACCACTAAAGCAAGTGTACCCTACAATCTAGAGTAACTACGGGAGCACATACAAGACATTACGTGCACTCGTAGTTACTGCACCACCTAGTGAAAACCTATGGGAAATTCATATTGCAATCCAGAGCAAATTGTTCTTACACCGGAGAAAGGACTCCCTGTAGTTACCCTGGATTGCGCCTGTAATCTACATTTTTTTTTTACGATGTATACTAAAATGTTTTTAGAATCATAGTGCATTAATTCACATGCACTTTTAAAATGTACATTTTATTCAGTGATGGGATTCAAAGAAATTAACAACGGGCTCTACGGCCATCTGGCAGCCACCTTTAAATGACTATTTTAAAACTTTATATGTCCTATCTCTCGTTAACAACCGGTTCTATAGAGTAGGTGCAAACCTGCTGGAACCCAACACTGATTATATTGCTTTTCATTCTAACATAGAAATACAAAGTCAATGGTAAATTTTGTTGATGAGCAACGTTGAGATAATTTTAATAATATTTGTATGCCCAAAATTTCTTGTTTTTTCTGGCTGCAGAAGCCTTCACCCATGGGATGTCCTCACCTGCACTGTCAAGTTGTCCCATTCAGAAACAACCTAACAATGTTTTTGGCTCTTTGTGTGAACTATTTAAAAAGCAAAGAAATTTCTTTTTTATAAAACTGGTTCAATGGGCAGGTGTTGAAGCACTATTTGACACTGTGGAATCATTTTGTGAGTCTTACATTTGACAGACATCTTGCCTGAAGATGCAACTGTCTTCTGGTGTAAATAATGTACATTGTAGCACATCACTCCACTTGTGGTCTAATTGTTAAATTATGTTGAAGATGTACTGAGCCAAGAAAAATGTGTTTCTGTAATTTTAATAACTGTTTGCAGTTTCAGTATCTGTGCATATTTTGACAGATCTGAGGGCAAAGTTAAGGGGTGAGTGGGTGGCATATACCAAATGGGGTGTTAATGAATAATGATAATGCAATGAGGATTGAGTGGATAACTGAAGTTCCTAATAGGAACAAGTTTTTGGCAATGTGCAGAACTGCTTGTTAAATCTTATTCTTGTAGCCACTAAGATATGGGTTTCTTTGTTCAAGCTCATGATGTTTGCATGATGTATTTTTTTAAAAAATCATTGTTTTACTCTATACTATACTTGATTTCAACTTATTATTAAAAAAAAAACACACATAAAAACTTTGTAAGTCACACCAGGCATTTACATTAGCATGGGAAAGTTGGGGTATAAATACCTAAAATAAAATTAATTAAATTAAAAATTCCAAACCTTTTAAAAATTTATTTAAAATAAAATTTAAAATCTAATTTAAATGAAAAGAACTCTTTTAACCCTCTCAAGCAGTTGCTATTCTGTAAAACTTCCCTAAATCTTCTCAAAGGCTACAAACCTATACGCACTTACCCAGGAGTAAGCCCTATTAATTATATTGTTTAAAGCATATACTGTATATAGGAGCCTGTTAATGATACAGATCTGTAACACTTCCCCAGACCCATAATACATACCATCAAATTCATAATATTCTTCTATATATAAAAAATTGAAAGGTCCCTAACTGACTGACTGATTGACTGACTGACTGACTCACTCACTCACTCACTCACTCATCAATGTCCAACCAAAACCGCCAGACCTAGAAGCATAAAATTTGGGGAGGGTGTTCCTTCTGTGACATTGTTACCCACTAAGAACCAATTTTTGGAAATTCAAACTGGAAGGGGGCAAAAAGGGGTACAATGCGTGTTCGCCCCTATACTTTACATTGAAGAATCCCTCACTGATCAATGTCCTGCCCCAACCCCTGGAGTGAGAAGCATGAAATTTGTGGAGCATATTCCTTTCATGATGTGAGCACCCACTAACAATCAATGTTTAGAAATTCCACCCCGTAGGGGTAAAAAGGGATGCAACATGTTATCATCCCTATACTTAACATTGAAGACTGACTGATCAACACCCAGCCTCAACCTCTGCACCTAGAAATATGAATTGGCAATTCCTTGTGCTGATGGAAACTTACCCCCAAATTCAGAGTAACTACGGGAGCACATAAGAGACTTTATGTGCACCCGTAGTTACTGCACCACCTAGTGAAAACCTATGGGAAATTCATATTGCAATCCAGAGTAAGTTGTTCTTACACTGGAGCAAGGACTCCCTGTAGTTACTCTGGATTTTGCCCCTAAAGAAATATTTTCAAGAGACTCCAAGTGCCTCCTCTCTGTTTTTGTATCCAGAAACAGGATGCATGAATTTTCAAATTCTTGTAGAACATCTCTGCCACTTTTAGTTTTGGAAATTTTATTTTCCATCACTTTCCTGAATTGAGCATTGTACAAAGAAACAAGTTGACTCTCCCTGCGAGAAGAAACACACCAGTTTCATGCTAGGCAAATTGTTTATTGAACAGATCTCAACTGACTGAAATAAGTGAGTTCAATAAAGAACTAATAGAGACATCAGCCGCGGATCTACAGTCGCCTCAGCTCAGAGCTTCATAAGCCATGCTGGAGAGAGGCAAGCGAAGAAAAATGTTGCTTACTTTTATCATAATAGTCAAATGTTTATCAATGAAGAAAGAACAGCGGCCTCACTTTTCATTCAAAAGTCCACCAGGACTCTGCCAGCTACACTTGAATTACTCCACAGCTGTGAAGACTATTTTATGTTGACGTGTGGAAAATCATGCTGAGCAGCCAGTTTCTGACAAATGTGGATTTTATTTATTTATTTGTTTGTTTTGCTGAAAACATTAGTTTACGGGAAAGACAGGAGTGGCTAGTCCAGGTGCTGATCATATTTTCAAATAGTAGACAAATCAAAAGTTGGTATCAGTCCAAAAAAAACCAGCCCACGCATTTGAGTGAAGCAGCTCCCAGATGTTGAAAGTGAAGACAAGTCACTAATGGAGGATCCAATGATCTCTGGAAGTCCACAGGAGTTTTCTTCCCCCCTCTCTCTGTATGTGTGTATGCCCATGTGTGAATCTGTATGAGAGTATGCATCAGAGCCACATAGCATTTATGTGGAAGACATATCTTATAGATTCCTACATCTATGAGTCAGGACCTGTGGTCAAATTGGACCACTAGATCTATGTTCAAACTGTGAGTTAAGACCAACCATTTAGGTCACAAGCCAATTTGAGGAGGGTCCCTGTTCATTTCCAAGTGAGTTTTCTTTTTAACTGGTAAAATTTACTCACCATTGTGGGAGGTCCCCCTCCCCCGTCCACCATCTCCCTCCTGTGCAACATACCCAGTGGAGGGCTTCAGGGGGTTCTCACAGGTTCTATAGAACCCTTTGTTAATGAGTGCCTGGTTCTGAGAACCGGTTACTAATGGGACAGAGAACCTGTTGTTAATTTAGATTATTAGGACATAGAACCTGTTGTTAATTTACTTGAATCCCAATATGCACTATCCTCCCATGCACCATCCCCCATGTGCATTGTCCCCCATGCAACATCCCCCCACTATGCAACATCCCCCCACCATGCAACATCCCCCTCACTGTACAAATATAAAAAATATAAAAATATTATAATATTCCTTGTGCGGATGGCATTTCAGCCTGGCTGAGTCCCCCTAATTCTTATCTCAGGCAAGTTATCCAGAAAGATGCTTCAGTCAAGAATATTGGCAGCCACCAAAAGGCTTACAAGAATCAGAGAGGGGGCAATCTTCCTGTCTCTTTCAGTGCAGGTTGTCCATGAGGCTGCAAAAGATAGCCAATTTAATCCAGAAATGCCTGAGCTGAGCAGCTATCTATTTAAGCAGCTTGACCAAAAAGGACTCAAAGGAATTCCATATTTTAAATTATATATATATAAATTGAAAAATTGACTGACTGAATCACTCACTCATCAACACCCAGCCAAAACCGCTGGCCCTTGAAGCATGAAATTTGGGCAGGGCGTTTCTTCAGTGATGGAGGCACCCACTAAGAACTGGTTTTGGGAAATTCAAACAGGAAGAGGGTGAAAAGGGGCAGAACAGGTTTTTGTCTCTCCGTTGAAGAATCACTGACTGATCAACTCCCTTGTCCCAACCCCTGGACCTAGTTGCTTGAAGAGGGTATTCCTTCTATGACACGAGCACCCAATAACAAGCAATTTTTGAGAAATTTAAGCCCTAAGAGGGAGAAAAGGGACACAACACATTTTCGTAACGATACTTTAAATTGAAGAATCTCTGATTGATCAACGTCCTGCCCCAGCCCCTGGAGCTAGAAACATGATATTTGGGGAGTGTATTCTTTCTCTGACTTAAGGACCCACTAAGAACTGATATGGTACCCAGTGGAGCCCAATAGTACCTGCTGGCTGCTGTTGCTCACTGTTGCCCAGTGCCTGGTGTCTTCTAGTACCCAGTGCCTGGCTCCCAGTAAGGATGCCCGGTGGTTCCTGGTGGTGCTTGGTTCCTGGTAGGGGTGTGTGGTGCACAGTGTTGCCTGGTTCCCAATGTCTGCTGCCCCATAGTGCCCTGTGCCTGCTGCCCAGAGGTGCCTGGTGCCCATTAGGGGTGCCCGGTAGGGATCCACAGGATCTGGGGATGCCTGGCATCTGATGCCCCAATCCTGGTATCTAGTGGTCCTCACTGTCCAGTGGTGCCTGGTAGGGATGCCCAGTGCCTGGTAGGGATGCCTGGTGCCTACTGGTGCCCGATGATGCCTGATGCCTATTGGTGTCCACTGGTATGCAGTGGTGCCTCTTGGTGCACAGTTGTGCCTGCTGCCACATGGTCCCCAATGGTGTCTGGTGGTGTCTTGTGGTGCCCACTATTTCCCACTGGTGCCCCCTGCCCACTGGTGCTGGCTGCCTGGTGTTACCTGCTGGTGCCCACCGTCTGCTGCATGTTATGACCAGTGCTGCCCAATGGTGCTGGGTAGGGATGCCCAGTGCCCAGTAGGGATGCCTGCTGATGCCTGCTGATGCCCATCACTGCCCCCTGGTACCTTCCAGTGACCAATTGCCCAGCAGTGCCAACACTGGCAGATGCCTGTCATCCAGTGCCACTGCCTGGTGTCCACCAGTGCCCAGTTGTGCCCAGGGCCTATAAATATTCTTAAATTTTACTCTTATAACAGCAAATTCATTCCACTATTTTATCTAAAAAATGATTTGCAAGTAAGTCATAGGGAACTGAGAATTGGATAAAAGCATCTTGGGTTCTGTCATGGTGTGAGAGGTTCTGTTAAGGCCTCCTGATCTCAAGTGGCCCCAAGTGGTCTACATCTAGAATTTCCTGCCCAGTGTTCCTTCTATTTTGTTGCTGTTAGTTTTGAATAGATCAAGGAAAAAAATGGAAGAATGTGCCTACTACAAGCAATCATACCAACTGCATTCATATTCACATGGCCTACTATTCACAACTTGCCAAGGATAATTTCACCATACAGATTCCTTCCTTGCATTACCCATATTATTGCTTTTCTATTTATGCTACCAATTTAGACACAGATGCTTTTATTAAGGCATTCTGTTCACAGCTGTGTTGACAATAAAGCAGGCTGATTCAAATGTCCCAACTGAACAGCAGAAAAATTGTGAGGGATTTTTTTTTAAATAAGTTTTCAATGAATTCCTGAATCAGCCCAAACATGGCTCCTGTCATTTGCAGCTCTTCTCAGCTAAAGAGGCCCCATAGAGCTCCGCTAAGTAAATCATAATATGAAGCCAGAGATCATGGAACCTGCAAGCCCCACAATGCCTTTTTCCAAATGACAGTTTTGTGCAGCCACAGAGAGGCCCTAAGGTGTATCTCAACAGACCAACAGCAAGTCATGGGCAATGTAACAGAAAAGAAAAAATAATAAATTAAATTAGGTGCCACAAATAAACTGACAGTAGCTATATATAAATTTGTGTGTGTGTGTCCCACATAAGTGTGGTATATGTTACTACGAGTAAAAGCCCACCAGCTATCACTTGCAGTGGTAAGATATAACACCACTGATCAATTGAAAAAATTTACCTTTCCAGTACCTCATCTTCCCATATTTTAAATAGAAACTGCATTAGGTGCAATGCAAGTTGCCTGAAATTGGTTTGCGACCCATCTAATGACGTGCAACCTACAATTTGAGAAACACTACTCTATACTAATAGGCACTGAGCAAGTTTACTATTATTTTATGCAAAACCTAGATACTCCATGATGTGGAGCCCAGATACTAGAGACAATCATTGTGGCTGAAAGTCAATCCCACCAGTCAATCCCAAATCAGTTCCCAAGTCAACACATAGCATGTGCTTGTAAGCATGTGCCTTACAGCTGCAGTTTATTCTGTACTGGGGAGTGGAAAGGAAGATCTTGGCACTTTCCATTTTAGGAAGTAACTAACAAATCCCCCCGCGTAGCCACGCTGTTCTAATCATGGTGGTTCCAAGATAATAGCCATTCTGGCAGCTGATAAAGATATAATAGGATGGATGAAGCTGGTGCAGCTGTGATGACAATTGAATGTTCCGCACTGATACCACAATGGATCTATTGCAAACATTGACTTCCAAGACTGCAGCACGGGCTGCACAAAGCATTTCACTTCTTTTTATCATATGCACACTTGGGAGGCGGGGGGGGGACATAAATAAAAAACCAAGCCTTGCTGTTCTCTTTTGTGAGCTTTATTAGAATTTTGAAAAATTCTTTGCTTGAAGTCACATATTGGGGCAAAGACCCTTTGCTGTCAGATGCAAAATCTGACTTGTGCTACAAAAGATGCTCTGCTTGGAGAAGCTGGATTTATTTCCTATTTAAACATTATGGGACAGCCTACTTAATCCCCACTTAATATATGCTTGCCGGGGAATTGCCTCGCCAATGAGTGTGCCAGTATGATACATGTGTTTCCATACATAGTTGTCTTGTTCACACATCTAAGTGTACACTCAAAAATCTAATGGTCTGAATTGTTGTTCACAAAAGCTAATGCTAAATTAATAGTTACATAACTGAAGATTTCTAAATAAGCTACCATAATCTTGCTTTAACAATTTATATAGGCGGTTGGTCCTCCATACCCACAGGTTTTGCATCCATTGATTCCACCAACTGTGGATTGAAAGTATTTGGGAACAAAAATTCAGAAAGTTTCAGAAAACAAAACTTGAGTTTGATGTGCATTTAACACTATGGGCGCAATCCAGAGTAACTACGGGGAGTCCTTGCTCCGGTATAAGAACAATTTGCTCTGGATTGCAATATGAATTTCCCATAGGTTTTCACTAGATGGTACAGTAACTACGGGTGCAAGTAATGTTTCTTATATGCTCCTATAGTTATTCTGGATTGTAGGGTATGCTGAATTCATGTGTATGAAGTGATAGGAAGGCTTACCCTGCTGTAGCTTCCCACCATATCACGGCCTCCAGAAGTTATTGTTTGAGCATTATTTACCTCATTTGACTTGTTTGTTCTCTTATTGTGTAGGGTGGATCCTTTGGGGGGGAAATGGCTTCTGGAAAGAAATTAAATGGTCAAAGCAAATCCTCAATGGCTAAGAGAAAAATACAAAACTCAGATCTTTTGAAAAGTGACATGTTGCTTGCAGAAGTGGATCTAAGTTTGGTAAGAATGAAGCAGAAGAATGAAGCATTCACACAATAAAGAAGACCAAAATTAATATTCATTGAAGTGTTAATGTCATTGCTACAGCGGCAAGATGATCTCTCTGGATTATGATAAAGTGCTTGCAAAGCATATGGGAGGATACGTGTACGTTATATGCAAATGGTACATCACTTGAGCATCAACTTGAGCATCGAGAGACTTGAGCATCAACGGATTTTGATACCCACAGAGGGTTCTCAACCCAATCTGCTGTGGATACCAAAAGAAGACTGTATATCTAAAAATGTGTGAAGTACCGGTACATTAAAATGTTTGGGAGGCCAAAATAATACCATGACACAGATGACACTCTAAAAAATGATACTGCAAGAAATACCAATGATCTTCAACCATTAAGACTATATTTGAAAATCTCTCTCTCTCTCTCTCTCTCTCTCTCTCTCTCTCTCTCTCTCTCTCTCAGTTCTGCACCCACAAAATTCCAGACAAGCCTTGCACTTTGGCTGACATTCAAAACTATCACCTCTTTGTGCAAATTAACTTAGAGGGCTGTGCCATCCTTCATATTAAAATGCTATAACTGGGAACCAGCACAGCTTGGCACACACAACTTAAGAGCCTGTCTGTGACTACATACAGGGACAGTGTAGTCATGTCTCATGCTCGTATGTTCAGTTTTGCTGTAACATTTATGCCACTCAAAGTGTTGGCTGATGTCTGTTACATGTGTGCAAGCCCACATGTGAATAGCATCTTACCCCCAAAAGACAAAATCCGCAATGCCAGCTTCCTTCTAGCCTTACACCCCATTCTCAATTTGTTATTATTTAATCTCAAGAGAATTGGGAAAAATAGCTTTTTTGGAATGGTTAATTTAGAATCAGTGAAAAAGGAAGAAATTTATTGATTTTAAAAAATATTCCAAAAGCTCCTGGAGACATTCACTCCAAGAGAAAACTAACACAGGGCAGAAATAATAGTGAGCCCAAGACCTGTACCTTTTCTGATTTTCATAGTTCCCTCCCAAAGAGACACCAATTAGCAGTTTTTGTTCCTCCCAAACAGCTCCTAGCTGTCAATTGCGTTCTCCCTTGCCTGACCTCCCCTTATCTGCTAGGAATATTCTTTCCATATATGCAATAGGCCCTACAATCCAGAGTAACTACAGGGGCATGTAAGAGACATTTACATCGATGTAGTTACAGCATCACCTAGTAAAAACCTATGGGAAATTCATATTGCAATCCAGAGTAAATTGTTCTTGTGTCGGAGCAAGGACTCCCCGTAGTTACTCTGGATTGCGCCCGAAGGGCTGCAGGCAGTTAAAAACAAAGGGAGAAATGTCAAACAAAGTAGTTATCCTTCTGAGGCTAGATGACTTGGCTTGGGACCAGAGGTGCCTTGCTTTTTTCATAGCTTCTTCTGAAGCAACTCCAAGGTTGGGTGATTTGATGAGGATGGTGAAAAGTTCTGAATCAAATGTTCATCTCAGGAGAAACAAAAGTTAGAACTATCCCTCTGGTCCTTTGGTTTCTTTCAAACAGAGGAGAATATTTTTGCCTCACCCTCCTATGCCTAAGAACTTAACGTAAGTAAAGTGTAGCCTTTACAGCACAGGCCTGTAAAGCACAGCTGCTGTTTCTAGTTGCGTATGAAAGTGGCAAAATGCATATCACTATGTTGGGCAGAGTGGTGTGGAGAGAAAGCCCAACATTACAGAGTTCTTGAGAATGCTTGCATGTCCAAGGGTGCTGCTCAATATGATCATTTTAGCTGGCATTGAGGGGTCAGCCCTACTCAGGCGTGCAAATTTCATTTAAAGGTAAGAGACACGACTGATGTGTGTGTGTATATCTACAAGTATGTGCACACATGAACATTTGCATGTGTCTGCAGAGGTTAAGCTGAGGAGGGATGCATGGGTGCCCAATCTGAAATCAGGATGCGCTTCCACATAGATTCCCAGAAAATGGTTGCAAAAACTCTAGCTTTTATTACCCATCAATTCAATCCCTTGCAAAATCTCAGGTACACCCTGGTGAGCATGAAGTGCTCCCAAAGGTACAGATGAAAAGAACTTTGGCGTGAGGATGATTTGCTCAAACTTTTGGTTCAGTATTTGTGGGTAAATTCATACTTGTCTTGAACCTCTACCTGAAAGCAGTCAAGAAGAAGAGTTCCATATTTTGAGTTTCCGTGCTAGAATATTTGCAGCACCTCTTTGATTTGAAGTCTGGTTTTCCTCTCCTCTTTGAAGTGAGCATTACTGGTGCCCATTTCTGGGCACCAGTAATGCATTTTGCCGGCATCCCTAGAGAGCTGCAAAGTGTCGGTACACATTTTCTCTCATTCTGCTGTGTTGTTCTGTGCACATACTTACCCATGGCCAGGAGGAGAGAGAGAGAGAGATAGTTTGCAAGAACTCAAAGGAACAAACTGATTTAGGGTGCAATCCAGAGTAACTACGGGGAATCCTTGCTCCAGTGTAAGAACAATTTATTCTGGATTGCAATATGAATTTCCCATAGGTTTTCACTAGGTGGTGCACTCACTATGGGTGCACGTAATGTCTCTTACGTGCTCCCATAGTTACTCTGGATTGTAGGGTTAGACTGGCATAACTCACCTGGCTTAATGTCTTGCGATGGTGTGGGGAGGCCAGTACATGCCTGTGTACTAACCAAGCTTCTCAGTTATGAGCAGAAGTGCCTTACGGGTTTTTTGTGACACCTTCAAGCCAGCATGGGACTTGTGCTGGACTTATGTCAGCCTAACTGGGGATTAGGATTGCAGCCTGAATTTGTGATCAACCCCTCCTTGGCTAGTAGAATAAATCTGTAAAAATTATATCACTAATGTTGCTGTAACAGACACCTTGGACAGAAAATCCCAAAACAAATGAGTGAAGTTATGATGATTGTAGGATTGTGATGTGGACCAAACCCGTAGCTGATGAAAAGTAGCTGTTGCTGTGAGAGCCAGGACGAGCCACGATTTCCCCTGCTTTCCCCAGTTGGCAGTGAGCCAAGATCTTGCACATACTTCTTCAAGTTCCTGGAGTTATTCAGCTTGTCCACAGAGTTGCAGACCACAGGTCTGCTAAAATACTTGCGCTTGCAGTGAAAGCCTCTGACAAAAATAAATAAATAAACAACTTTGGAGTCTTTCTTCGACAGGGGGAAAGGGAGTAGGGGAAACTACCCCCCCCCCCATGGACTGCTTGGCTCTGCAGAGCATGGGGTGAAAAGTCATGGGAAGGACAAGCTGACTGATGGGGTTTAGGTTGTGAGGTCAGTATGAGGCGTCGTGATGTGGGCTCAGACAGAGCCATTTCCTCTGCGATTTTTATCTTTCGTCTGTTCACACATCAGGCCACCTGGATTTAATTCTCCAATAGCTGAAACATACCCACACACACGCTTAACCCTTTCCAGACGACGCTGCACAGAACTGAATGTGGTGAGATGCAGCCACTCACAAGTACGGCCCTGTACAAGGAATCCACCAATGCTTTGTCCGCTTGCCTGCCTGCCTGGCTGGCAACCAGGGGCGTCCCTTTATGAGGGACTGTAAATAACCCAACAAGTCACCTTTTTTATTACCTCAGACAAGTACAAGTAGCAACTTTCTCTCTCTTTGCTCAGCCTTTGGCCTCAGTTATGATTTACCTGCAACATTCTCATTTTGACTAGTTGTGAAAGTAGCCATTGGAGTTTTATGGCTTTCTTGAGTTTTACACTTTCCCCTGTTGCCTTTAGGCTTCCAGCTGTTCTGTCATAATTCTATGCGCTCAAGCTAAGATCAGCTGAGGTGGCGGTGTGCAGACAGACCCTTTTGCCTCACTAAATAAATAAACAGCTGTTTAAGGGATCACCGTAGGAAGGTTGCTAGTGCTACCCGTTTTATCAGGCCTTCCATGCTTTGAACAGCTGACAAATAGCAGCAAAACTGAACAGGTACAGCTTTCCCCACATCATTGTGTCTGTACACGAGAAGATTACGCATTGAATTTCTGGAATAATTGCGCTGGCTGCCGGCAAGTTTCTGGGTCCAATTTAAGGTGCTAGATTTGACCTTTAAAGCCCTTTATGGCTTGAGACCCTTTATGGTCTGAGATACCAAATACGCTCAGAGAGAAGCAGGAGGGGTTTTATGAGGATGGAAAAGCATGCTTTGGAGCTCTGGTGTCCAAACCCAGCCAAGCATCCTGCCACTGTTTATGTCCCTGACACACTCGTGCAC
This sequence comes from Cryptoblepharus egeriae, assembly GCA_030015325.1. Taxonomy (NCBI): domain Eukaryota; kingdom Metazoa; phylum Chordata; class Lepidosauria; order Squamata; family Scincidae; genus Cryptoblepharus; species Cryptoblepharus egeriae. The sequence goes on along the minus strand of JAREYC010000003.1, from coordinate 91,163,831 downwards.
CAATGTTCATCTATGCAACACCCCCCCACCACTACATTTACTCCTCCTCGTCCTCCTATTCTTTCTCCAGTTCAAGAAGTTGAAGGTGCATGGGAGTCAAGTATGTGGATATGACCATCATCACTACCATCACCATCATCATCACCAATCTGCAGTCCAAGAGAACCTGTTTATTAGCTGGCTTTGTGAAGGGGCTTCCCCTGTTAAAGACTACCTCCATGTCTTAAAAATTGTTGCAATTTAAGATTATGGGTGCAATCCTAACCTAGGCCAGCACAACTCATTAGTCTTCCTGTTCCTGTGGTGATGTAGGGAGGCAAGCATATGTCTGTGCACTGGCCTAACCTTCCCCCAGCAGTGGTGCAAAATTGTCCTACGGCATTTTTTGGAGACCCCCCAGATCAGCTCAGGACTTATGCCTGTGCTTAGGCCAGCCTCACTGGAGCTTAGGATTGCAGCATAAGTTGCCTTTTGCAAATATCAGGAGGGCAGCTAAACATAAAATCAGTATCTGAGGTGAGACTTTCCCTAGGGAACAAATATCAGGCACAATCCAGAGTAACTACTGGAGAATGTAAGAGACATTACGTGCACCCGATGTTACTGCACCACCTGGTGAAAACCTATGGGAAATTCATATTACAATCCAGAGCAAATTGTTCTTATACCGGAGCAAGGACTCCCCGTAGTTACTCTGGATTGCGCCCATAGTGTTAAATGCACATCAAACTCAAGTTTTGTTTTTTGAAACTTTCTGAATTTTTGTTCCCAAATACTTTCAATCCACAGTTGGTGGAATCAATGGATGCAAAACCTGTGGGCAAGGACTCCCCGTAGTTACTCTGGATTTCACCCATCAGCTCTCTGAGAAGCCAACTCCTAAGAGTAAAACTTTGAGCTGACCTAATAACAGCCAGCATGCTCATGAAAGTAAGGAAGACTCTGAGGAACAGTCTGAGGAAGACTGTCACAAAACTGAGGAAAGGATGCCAAGCCTAGGAGCTGTATCTGTGTGAACCTTGAAGCATTTCTGTGCCAGAACGCACCAAGTTGGGGCTGCTGATCCTGCAGCCCTCAACAGCATAACATCTAGGTGTCCTTGGTCTCTGGTCCCCCCACCCTAATCCCGTTTATTGCTGTCCATTCCCATCAGTGGTACAGATTCATGTGAGCATCATTAAAGAGACACATGGTTTATTTACTCATTAGCATATCCAGCTGTTAGCTTTCCTTCTCCCAATATTTCAGGCTAAGTAGCAGTTTGACATAAATAACACCCATTCAACTAGGGGTTGGAGGATATTGTAAATATAGAACTCTTAAGCGACAATGGCGGTTTTTAAGTATTCCCTGCAATCACTCGCTAGCGAGCGAAGGACAGGGTGGCAGGGCAGGGACTGGAGGAGGCAGGGAGGCCCAATGCTATTACTTAAATAGGCCTATTAAAATGAATGAAATATGGCGTTATTAAACAGGCGACATTACCTCAGGAACGATGAATCATAAAGTTTCTTTGCAATATTACAATACTATACAACCTTTTAAACTTTAATCATTCGCGTCATATCCCCAACAGCCATCAGGTGCCTGGACGCTACGGTTGATTGAATTAAGAGGAGCCAGCTGGGAACGGTTGGCTCTTCTTCCCTGGAGGCCCTGGAGCGGTCAAGGGGAGGTGACGGAGGCTTCTGCCAAGAGCAGTCACTGGAGAGCCTTGGCCTCATCTGTATTCTGCAGAACTAGCAGGAGATGGTCAGGTTACCTCCTCGCAAAATGTTGGTGCATTTGCCCCATTTGGTTCCAGGGTCATCATATGTGTGCTCCGAGTTCCAACCACCTGCCAATCATATCATTAGCATGTTTGACACTCCTTGTTTAATTCCGTTTCACAACCTAACACTCCACACAGTTAATGGTCTCATTTAAATAACAAGTATCTGGAGCAATACTCACATGTGAAGATTTTTTTTTTAACTTTTGTATATATGTACATGCACACGCACACACATATATTTAGAAACAGAGAGGAAAAAAATCCATATCTGCACTGAGCTGAATGCATATTTGGTTTCCATAATGGATATTGTTCATGTTCTGTGGTATCATAATAACAATATGACACAATGAACATGAAAAGGCAAACTTGTAGAAACCCTCTGCAGACACTTGCCCCTTAAAGTGTTTCATTTCCAAGTCAAGATCCAACTGTGGGCTTCCTAATTCAAAGAACAACAGGCAAACAACTGTGTCCCAGTAGCAAAAATGAAGACAATCTGAATACTAGGGTTAATTGCCCATTTAAAATTTTAGAATAAAATCATGCCCTTGATTTGTCACTTCAATGAGGACAGTGTTGCTGCTTGCTGAACCTGCTTAAGGAAGCCACTCCAGAATGGGCACCACCACTGAAAAGGTCCTGCTTTCCCTTGTCACTGTCTCCCGACTTTTGAAGTTGCGGTCCAGGGAAGAGATCTTAAATTCTGCACAGGTTCATAAACAAAAAGATGGTCCTTCATACTACTGACCCAAACCATTTTCAACTTTAAAGGTCAAAACTGGGATCTTGAAAATGGACCTAATAAAGCAAGGGAAATCCACTTGGCATCCTTTCCCCAGATTGAGGTTTACTAGATGATTACTGTTCCAATGTGAATACCAAAACATTCCTGTTAGTGCCAGTATGTGGAGGGATGCCTGCCAGACCTGGTAAGTCCAGTCCAGAGGTATGAGGACAATTGGAGAGGGCATGGAGGGGGTGTAGGTGGCAATGGGGGAGATTTGGCCTGAAGGAGGGAAGGATTAATATAGGATGGACCTGATCCCGTAACATGGATCAATAACATGGACTTCTACAAGCAATATTGCCGGCATGGGTCTGAGTTGATCCATTGTGACTACTGGGGCTTATTTTAAGACAAGGAAACAAATAATGGCTTATCCTGAGAAGAATTCTAGCAGCCAAAATTCCCCCACAAGATGCAGTGTAGCCAGTACTGGCACTGCTGCATTTGCGTGAAGGAATTTAGTTAGCACTGGGCTGCTACTGTGAATCATTTTTAGATTAGGAATGTGATTAAACACACCCTATATTTACTCATGATTATACTCTGATATCCTCCTCCTGCCCCGTTTGATTTTCTGCCCTACTTTCAGCTAGTTTGAATATTCTTTTGACTTTTTGCAATTGCCACCACACCGAGCAAAGAACCTAAAATAAGCATGTGAATCACTCTGAGCCTTTTGAATGTCTTGATCTGTCTCTTTCAAGATGGCATAGTGGGGCTGGTCCATGCCTATAAATAACAACCACAGTGTGGCAAATTTCCTTCAGGATTTAATAGCGATGCACTACAGCCCTGTATAACAGAAAAGACTGCCACACAATTTCTATATTTATATGTGTACTGCTAGATCCCTAGTCACACTCCAAGAAACTTCACAGAAAATTTTATTCAGGCCAATGCCAAGGACCTTGCCTCCTTGCTAGTTTCCAGTGTTCTGCATGTCCTACTCTGTTTTGGTCCAGCTCTGACTCATTCATCTTTGGATGTGTCAGTCAGACTTAGGTGCAATCCTAACCAACCCTTTAGGTTATCCTAACCCTTTAGGTCAACCTAACTCACCTAGCATATCTTTCTTTGGTGCTGTGGGGAGGTCGGCACTGATCTAATTCCCCAGGAGTGGGGCAGAAGTGTCTAATGGCACTTTTCTATCTTATGGCACCCCCAGGTCAGCACAGGATTTGTGCCAGGGCTTATGCTGGCCTAACTGAAGCTTAGGATTGCAGCCATAGAGATTTATGGGCTTCTAGGGACTTTTTTTTCTTGTGACAAATCAAATAGATGCCATAAGCTATACTGAGGAGAATAAGTCTCACCTTTACTCCAATCTCACCAGGGCTACAAAAATGCTGCATGACAAGCCACAAATTTCTTGGCCTCAGGGCACAATCTGAACCAATCATCCAGCACTGGCACAACTATGTCAGTGAGGCACGTGCTGCATCCTGCAGTTGGGGGGGCAGTCACTGAGGCCTCCTCAAGTTAACACAATGTTTGTTCCATTACCTCAAATTTGTGGTCTGACCCCAGTGCTGAGGTAACCATATAATGTCTGCCTACTTTGAAAGGATGTTGTAAGATTTCAGGGATATGTAGGTGATGCACTTTAAACATGTACTGAAAAAGTCTTCAGTATTTTATTGCCAAGGCCTGTCATATCAATTGCCAGATAATGCTAAATTTTGCATATCGTAATCACACATTGCTGAAAATAAAAAACTGTCAACTGTGAATACCGTGTGACTGTTTGCAGGTAGGGATAGGAAAAGACTGCTTGAGTGTGGGCAAGATGAGCTCAGCATCCTGATGTAGGCAAGCTCCATTTCCGGGTCTAAAAGGGAACAGATTTTGCCTATAAATCAGTGGTTGGAAAACATTTTGGCCACATCATCTCTCTGATGCTTTTTTAGGCCAGGAAATTAATTAACAGTTTAAATCTGAATAAACCTACATTAGAGACAGAACTTTTATGAATGAATGAATTTTACTAAACTTGTTTATAACACACATGATAACTCTAATATAGGTGGTGTAGAACCACTCGAGAACTATGAACTGTTCACTGCACACCTTTTGCACAGTGATAACAGGCAGACCAAGCCAGAAACACATGGAGACATAAGGTGTTCAGAGGTAATGGGGAGTTAATTAATGCCCGCATACCAGTTTATATTCCATTAGTCTCTGATGGGCCAAAAGCTTATTGGAAACTGCATACAATCCAAAAGCATACAAGCCAAACTGGGCAACTGCTATGGCCACAAATGGTCTCCTAAATCAGCAAATCTATCAGAGAAAACTCTTCACATTCTGTCTATATTAGGAGTGACCTCTAATGGCAGAAGCATATTGCAGAAGGTAAAACAGCAGACACCAGGGTAGAAGATACTGGAAGTGTTGCATGACTAACAAACAAAGCCAAAGAACTCTATTTTACAGAGTTAAATAGAAAATGGTTATGACATTTCCAAAAGAGAGTGGTGTGAAGAGGGGAAGGAAGGGCTCCTCCAAATCATTTTTCCTACACTCTCATTCCATATTCTCTTTCTCCCACCCTCTTGCTCCAAACCTTCTACTTTGCTTTCTACGATCCTACTCCATCTAGTTATTCCCCCTTTTACCCACTCTGCCCAATCCTATCTCTTTCCATCTGTTCATGCAGCAACACCTTCAATAATGGTAAGGGATGCATCTGGAGGGGCACTGGTGTGTGCCCCCTCAAACTTTCATGCCAGTTTGAAAGGAGCTTGCTGGGTGGGAAGTACCCCATAGATGGTTGCCATATATCCCAGATTGCGTTCACATACTGGAAAGTTTGACAGTGGGTCCTGTCAAATTTTGTGGAAGAGAATCCCTATCAAGTCTACTTGCCTGGAAGAGATGGCTCCAGGTGGATCTGCTCCAGATAGATCTGCTTCCTTGTGGAAATACAGGTTTACACATTCAGCAAACCTGACCCACAGAGGCTGGTAGATCTGGGCCCTGATCTACCTGCCCAGCAAATAGTCATATTTCAAATGGGACTCCAGATTTACCAACTTTCAAGTGGGAGCCCAGATTTATTCATCTGGTGGTGCTCATGCCTCCTTCCTATATACAAAGTTTTAATCCGCCTGGGTGACGATAAACCAGTCAGTGCAGGATCAAAATCAAGGCCCTTGCTCTTAGCTGTCTTGCTTTTTCAGTTTTCATCCCATGTTAGTGCCACTATAGCCAAATAAACAAGAGAGAAGATATGAGAAAAAGATGAGAACAAATCATTTCAAGGAATAGCTTCAGTCAGAGATTGAGCTTCATCTTATGTTCATACGTGCTGCAAACATAACTAGCTTCTCTACACTTAATGGTCAAAATTGCAGAGGTTTATAGGATTCTATTTTTCCCCATGGATTTGATCTCAGAGGGCTCTAGTACAAAATATGTAAATGGCACAGAAGGAAACCAGAAACAAAAGAACAAGCCCAGTTAGGGATTTTCCCAATACTTGATTATGGGTTGATAACCAGAGAAGAAAAATGAGAGAAACAAAAGACAAAAGCCAGCTCTGCAACCATTTATGAAAATTGTGAATCTTCATAGCCCAGATTTTAATTGCACACACTTGCATACATCAGCCTTCCTGTTCGCTACACCTGTCATTGCTGACACTTGTTTTGTGTGCTTGTCATAGTGAGAACTAATTAGAGGGGTTTGAAGTTGTTGGGGAGGTTTTCTAGTTGTGTAGGTTTTTTTATCTTCTCAAGTCCACATGAACTAAATGGTTATAATGCTAATTAGGGCACTGTTCTCAAAATAAGATTTGTGTAGGGCCTTGCAGGCAGATTTCAAAAGATTGAAGAGCCTGTTAATTAAGTATTCCTGGAATATTAAGGAAATATTTATAAGTATTTTAACAAATTGCTTCTCACTTTTAGACTTGCCAAATGGCCTTACCTGTTCCTGTGCCCAGGTGAGGCTTTTCATGGCACAAAACTCACTTAAAGATTATACACTAATTCCAGGAGTAGAATTTGTTGTGAATCAGTTGTAGGAAACCTCCTTAAGAACTATTTGCTGAACATTTTGATTGACACTGTCCTGATACAGAGCAATCTATGTTCACTCAAAATAAAGTGTTTAGCAGGGTTACTCCCAGGTAATGGAGCATATGCTTATAGCCTACGTAATTGCTGTACTTTATGACATCTTTAGAGATATATCCAAAATGAAGAAGTAATGGCTTATTAATTAATATGGTTTTTCAATAGGTGATATTTGCTGGTGACCCTTGCAGGTAGAAAAAGGACAGGATTTGATTTTAAGGTGGCAAAATGAGTCCTATTTAATTAAACTTGCTTGAGGAAGACAGAAAGAGGGTTGTTTTTTCTTTAGGACACCAATGGCATTTTAAAAAAATTGGCCGTAACACTCTGGTGCTATTTGGTCCTGTGACAAGTCCACGTAGGCAAAACAATAGCTTTTAATTACTCCAGTCACCCAGTCATGTATCATTTCCTGGTACAGTTGACATAAAAAAATCTCATTAAGAAACTTTAGCTTGGTTGGGATCTTGTCAAATGCTGATTAAATTCCTTCTATTTTCCATGTGCAACAAATCAGAGAGGCTCCACCACAAAAAGGGCATTGGGAGGTTATGTGACCATTGGGGTGGTACATAGAAAGACTTATGGAATGGTTCTCCTGTCAAATTAATAAGTTAAGTAAGTTCCCTTGGCTAACAATGCCTCTTTCAGTGTTTCTTTCCCCACCCAATCACCCTGTAAAACGGTAATACTTCAATGGATTGTTGAAAGAAGAAACAATTGGTATATACTACATATCAATATATTTTAAAGCCGTGTGTTTTAAAAGTCATACACCCATATTTTTAAACTGGCTAATAATAATAATAATAATAATAATAATAATAATAATAATAATAATAACAACAACAACAACAACAACAACAACAACAACAACAACAACAACAGAAGCAGCAAAGCAACTGCATTTTGATAACATTTGCTAAAGGTATGTTGAAGAATAAATACCTTATTGTCTTTGGAAACACAACAAGAAGGTGGTTAGACTCACTTCCAAATGGACTCTGGCACTGCAACAAAGATTCTCAAGTATTTGTATGTTACATTCTGATATGTAAAGCGGGAACTGCTGTATATATCAGATGCAATCTATCCTGCTCCTAGCAACAGTATAGTTGAAGTTAGGGTTTTCTAGCCTCTTTGTTAGGGACTTTGGGGTCAGAACTGCGACCTTCATTATAAAAACCTTGCTGGATCAGGCCAAGAACCAATCTAGCTCAGTTTCCCATCTCACACAGTGTCCCACCAGACAAACCTTTGGGACCACACAAGACAGCAAGGAACTTGTATTGTCTTACCACTTGCATCTGGCATTCAGAGATAGGATATCTCTAAAATCTAGAATCAGCAAAGTTTGTAAGACTTGCTTGAGTTTTTTCTTCATAAACTAGTTCAACTGACCATTGTTGGTGGGAGTAAAATTTAAAGAATATTTATGGGGACTGGTGGGCAAGTCTGGGCAATGGTGGGCACCACTAGAAACTAGTGGGAACCAGTGGGCAGCCGGCAGCACTGGGCACCACCAAGTAGTGGATTGTGGGCACTACTGGCACCAGCCATCCCTACCAAGCACCAGAAACCACCAGGAAGTGGGCACCACCAGGCACCACTTGGCAGTGGGCACCAAGGGGAACTGGGCACCAGCAGCAGTGAGCAACACCAAGCACCAGCAGCATCAGGCACCACAACCACTGGACACCAGAGGCACCCTGGGCAGTGGGCATCCCTCCAAGGTACCAGTCGGACACCAGGCATGGGCACCAGGGACCATTGACACAGGTGGCAGACACTGGCGGGCACTGGGTATTGGCTGACACTGGCAATCAGTGGGCACCTGCAGACACTGCATCAACAGGCACCGAGGAAGTGGCAGGTGGCAGGCACTGGCGAGCACCAGTGGGCAGTGGGTACCAAAAGGCACCAGCTGCAGCAGGCATCACAGGACAGTGGGCACCAGCAGGCTTTGGGCACCACCAGCTGTGGGCACCACCAAGCACTAGTAGGGACCACCAGGCAGCAGGCAGCAGGTACCACCAGTTCAATGGGCACCACCAGGCACTGAGCATCCCTACTGGGCACTGAGCATACCAACTTGGCACCAGGCACCATTGGGCACCACCAGGCACCTCGCACTACTAGATGGCAATGGGCATCCCCACCAGACTCCGGGCACCATCAGGCACTAGGAATCTCTGCTAGGCACTGGACACCACTAGGCAACACAGGACACTGGACAGGGGCTACTACCGGGCACCGCTGGGCACAAAATAAGTTCTTAGAGGGTCCTTACATTATGCTCCATAAATTCAATGCTTTTCAGTGTGTGGGTTTCTGCTGGGTATTGATGAGTCAGCAATTCTTCAATACTAAGTATAGGGACAAAAACACATTACACCCCTTTTCACTCCCTTCCAGTTGGAATTTCTAAAAATTGGTTCTTAGTGGGTGCCTACATCATGGAAGGAATATCCTCCCCAAATTTCACACTTTTAGGTACAGCGGTTTTGGCTGGCCATTAATAAGTCAGTCAGTCAGTGAATCAGTCAGTGACTCTGATTATATATATAAATGTATCCAGAACAACATCCTGTGCAGGGTGGCCAGATGTCATAATTACAAAAGAGGACAAGGTCCCCCAAAATGTGAGACATCCAAGACAAACAGAAGGCATGACAAAATAAAATCTAAAAATACTCATATATATTGCTTTCATAAGGTCAATTACAGTATATTACTTATTATTGAATTTAAAAGGATTACTTTATTTATTACATATAGGCTGCAATCCTAAACATGGAAGTAAGACCCATGGGAGTAAGACCCATTGAATATAGTAAGGCTTACTTTTGAGTAGACATGGTTAGATAATGAATTAATACAAGAAGGAAACATGCTGCCTGCTCACAATGAAAAGGAGGACAATGAAGATATTTTCCTGGATGCAGGCTAAAAAAGAGGACATGTACTTGAAAAAGAGGACATATAGTCACCCTGATCCAATGGCAAGGAGTTCTACAAATTAATCATAGGCAGGGTGAAGAAATATTTCATTTTGCCTATTCCAGTTCTCCCACCACTCAATTTTAGTGGGTTTCCTCTAGTTCTGGTGTTTTGATTACAGGAACTGAACTTCTCTCTATCTTTTCTATTTCTTCAAAGTTGTGTCCCCCACAGAAAGGGGGTAAACTCCTCCCACTGATCTCTGGAGGTGACGGGAGCTCTGCTTCCCTTGCATCTGGAGGGTCCTCTGTCTATTCTTCAGTCAATCAGTTGGTTCTGCTTACTGTAGGAAATTGCCACTGCTCATTGCCGCAGGTTGCCTTCATCCTGGTACTAAGCAAGGAATTGCTCACTGATCTAGTGAATGTAGCTTTCGAATCTGCCCATGATCCCAGGCTGATTCTGCTGTTTTGAGGGTTTTTTCAGATACTGCCTTTCTTTTTAGTTCCCACAATCTTGTATACTCCTTAATTGGGGCTCCCTATCATGCCTTCACCAGCATGAGATGGTCCCATGGCCATATGAGTTTATATGAGGAGGATGACAGGTTGGTGTCCCAGCTCACAAGGAAGAGTCCATGGAACCAATCATAGCCATCCTGTTTCAGCTATATAATTACAGCCCAGGGAGCAGCATAGGTCTGATCCAACAGTTTGCATCCAGCAAAGGAACCAACCCAACAGTTGATCAGCTCAGCTTGAGCCTGAAATATCTATGGATATCATGTCATAATTTAAAAACGGGTTCAGAACACAATACTGACTTGTGCTGGAACAGGCAGCCTGGCTTAGCCAGCGCTGAATCCAGCAAAAGGGTCAGGGCTGCTGCTGAACTTCCACTTCCCCAGGGTAAGGCAAGAACAGCCTCAATAGGTCTACTCAGATCTAAGTCACTTCTAGAGGTGACCAAGGGCAAAATCCATAGCAGTTACGGGTCCATGCAGTTACGTCAGCCTCTAGTGTTATCTTATGGAAAGTCATCTTAACTGCTCTGGAGCAAGGGGCTTAATTTCACTTTAGGATATATGCCCTAGATTCAAGTAGATGGGAGCAGCCAGAGACAGCTGCCAGATCCGAGCCCTGCCTCCCACTACTTGAAACACACTCCCCCCAATTGCCTTCCTGTACCCCAAAACACCAGGAATGCCAATACAACTCACCTCTTGCCCTATTCCCACAGTGGAGTGGTATCCAAATGCACTGTGTCTATGGCATCATGTAATTACAGCATTAAAACATGGATTGGATACCATCATATGGCAGAAGAACGAGTATTTTGAAAAACCTAAACATAAATGATATGTTCATGTTCTGTTCTCCCACTTGAGAGAGTTTTATTTAAACGTGTGCCTGCACAGCTTCAATCTCAAGTGCATCTATATGAATTACCATCCCTGTCCTTGGATCTGGCCTTCTCAGCAAATCACTGAAAGCTACACTGGGCCATTTTCCAGGAAATCCCTAGACTGGGGTCAGTGGTCTGCATGTGGCTTTGCATTTTACAGACACCTCGGATATCCTATGGAAGCAGTATCTAAATTCTAGACCAGGCTGTGCCTGCCAATTGTTGGCTGCTGATTTTTTAAAAAAATCTTATTCAGAAAACAAGAACATGGAAATCAATTTTCCCCCATCTCAGTTATGGCTGGGAACCCATCACTTTCAGCTCAGCTACAGGATTAATCTATTGAAGAGTTTGCAGGAGTTTTGCTGACAAGTAAGCATTTTCAGAATATATTACATTGCTCCCCCTCCCAATAGCACTACTTTATAAAAAACGGGTTGCCTTCATCCTGGTACTCAGCAAGAAGGAGACAGGAGAGGAGAGAGGAAGACAGAGGAGCAAAAAAGGATTTTTTTGGCGGCTCCATGAGTCCTTGAACTAGGGCCAATATTTTTGACTGGATTTAGAAATCCATGGAACAAATATTGGCGTTGGAGCCAGTGGTGAGCTTCAGGGAGTTCTCACAGGTTCTGCAGAACACTTTGCTAATGAGCGCCTGGTTCTGAGAACTGGTTGTGTATAGAACACAAACCTGTTGTTAATTTAGGTTATTGGGACATAGAACCTGTTGTTAATTTATTTGAATCCCCCACTGGTTGGAGCCAAGGTTGCATTTCCATAAGGTTGTTGTACACTTGTCATCCAAACTTATCTCCCACCTGAATCTACCCTGAAATTTCTCCATTCAACCTTACCCAAATTCAGGGTGAACAGATGCCCAAACCTCAAAAGGAGGACAATGTCTTGGATTCCGCCAAGCCTTTCCGACGGACAATGGCACATTTGCCTACTCAAAAGCTGTGATATTGGGTACTTTCCCATAGAGATTGATGCATATTTTAGATTTTTAGTTTTTGATTTAGATTAGTTTAGTTTAGATGTTTGGCCATAAATTATGATAGGAAGGAGATATTTCAAAACCAATTTTTGTATTGGATTCTGCTCTTCAGTACGAATTCAACAACATATGACATGATGGGGTACTGTGCACCATTGCAAAGTTCCAAAATGAAGACAAAATGGAGGACCAAGCAGCCTTTTTGAAGGACACCCGGACAGGAGGCTAAAAAAGAGGACAAATCCGGAAAAATCTTGTCATATGGTCATCCTGCTGAAATTCCAACATTTGCTAGTTTATGCACACCACCAACCCACATCCTACTAATATTACTTCCTGCTCCAGTGTGCAGCTTTTGAAATACTAGGGAGAATCCTGGGAGCAAAGCCTCCCTCTTCCCAACATTTTCTCTGTTGGCCACCTTACAAGAAGTGGCATCAGCACTAAAGCAGAAAAAGTAAACAATACAGTAAAAAAATTAAAAAGAACAGTTGATAGGAGTAGAGTAAAAAGGAACTGTCTGGGCCGATAGTGGGCAAGAAATATAGTGGCTCACGTGCTGGGTGTCACCCACCAACTTCTTGCCTTTCCCAGCCCACTATCTGAAATGTTCAGAGCTGGGTCACCCCTGAACGTGGCATTAGTAGTTGGACAAGAAAAGTAAAACTCAATCCAAAGATGTTCTTCTGCTTACTCAAGTGGAAGCAAGACCACTATTATAGAACCTGCCTATTATACCACCCTACAAACACTTCTTGAAGCATTTGTAGTGCAGGAGAAGCGGGTATTTTTCTTTCACTTGTAGCTCTTGGAATGCAACCTACTAATTTTCTCAAATGCAACAATCCTCACCACAGCGTATTTTGAGTGCAATCAGCATGTTTAGGTGCATGAAGAGCAGGCGGTCAAGTGATGGAAAAGGGAAACTGAGCAGAACCCTCTTCTCACCTTCGCTGATGCCACTGACATCCTGCAGCCTGCACACTGTCTCAGACCCTTTGCCTTCTTTGCATAGGTGATCTAGGAGTGGAAAGACCTTTGCAAAGGGATTGCTGTCTCAGTTAAGAGTGTTGTACAGCAGAATGCAAATTATGTAAGCTATACAGTTGGACACAAGCCAAGTATGGTTTTTTGATTTAATTAAACAGACAGGCCTATATCCTAGAGTGAAACTAAGCCCCTTGCTCCGGAGCAGTTAAGATGACTTTCCATAAGATAACACTAGAGGGTGATGTAACTGCGTGGACCCATAACGGCTATGGATTTTGCCCTTAGATCACGGCTCCAAATTTTAGAGAACTATGCCACTGACTCACCTCCTCATCTCACTCCCATTTTCTCTCCACCTACTCCCCCTGCACTCTCTCACAATGTACCCTTTTTTCTCTCTTTTATTCCAAGTTATTCCCTCATTTCCAGAAACATGAATGTCCTTCCCCCTCAGCTTTGCATCTTATGTCCCCCTACCTACTCCTCTTCAGAGTTGTATCGATATGTACGTTTGGCATAACTCCGTCAGTCTTGAAAGACTATGGTATCGTGCTTGGCGCTGCATACGCTGCATGCGAAGCACAAAAGCCTGGGTTAGATTGTTGTGGAGGATAGGCTGTTACCCAAGCAGCAAATCTCCCCTCTCCATGCCAGTGAATTAGTCCAATGGAAAGGCAGAGCCCATACGATTGGATCCAGTTGGCATCACAGAGCTGGGCTAAGGACAGGAGCTCACCCTGTCTTGTGGGGCCGACCCGGGTCTCGAACCCTGGCCTGCTGGTTAACAGGCATAGTGTCTTAGCCACTTGCGCCACCCACAGCCCTTGGTGTAACTATCTGCATGAGAATCCGGATAACAAATATAGCATATTGCATCAGATCCACTGTTCCCATCCCTCTGATTGTAAGTTATTCCCTTGTTTTTCTGTGGATGCCCATTTAGAGGTGTGCCATAAACCAGTGACTTAAAGGCCCAGAGCTCAAAGACAGGCATGTTTGGATGCATACATACAATATTAGATAAGGCTTGTATATACTATATACTACCTAAGGCAAAGGCTAGGTAAGACAAGTATATTTCCCTGGAAGTGAATCCCATTGAATTCAATGTGACATTTTGGGGAAGACATGCATAGGTTTGGACAATGCCCAATACTAGCCAGGGGAATATCTATCTATTTGTTTATTTAGTCCAGCGATTTTTAACCTTTTGCCTCTCATGGCATAAGGAGAAGGTGCTAAATTTGTCAAGGCTGGTCCTCTATAGAAGCCCTAATAGATCTACTCAGACCTTGGCCACCTCTAGAGATGGTCCGAGTCTGAGCAGAAGGGAACAGCCTCTGGCTGCCTGGGAAGCGAGGCAAGGATCCAACAACTATTAGATCCAAGCCCTGTCTCCCACTCTCCTCCCTCCTGTACCAAATGGCCTCTCCCGTGTTGTCCCTGCCCTCCCCACCTGGAAAGGCCAACTCAGGCCAACCTTTCTGTTGGCTGGCACTTGCGCAGGCCAACAGAAGATCTACTTACCTCCATGCACCAGCCTACCTACCTTCTTACATAACTTTTTTAGTGGAAATGCACTACCCTTGCCCCAGGCTGACCCTCATGCTGCATCAACCCCACTCTGGATAGTGGGAAGGCCAGCCGATCGTCCAGTTCTAGCATGAGTTAGAATTGGATTGTAAGCAAAATATGTAGAAATACTTGAAAAAGCTATCACATTTAATAGTTTTGATCACATCTACTGAAGGTAGAAGCAGCAGAATTAAACTACAGTTAACTTTGTTTAAATATTGTGCATGGTTCCTGATTAACTATGACTGCTAATATCCCCAACGCTACAGAATAAGCAGATTTGGGAAGGTGAAGAATGTCCTCTCTTGGATACTGTTGAGAAATATAATGTATTTGAGAATGCTTTTAAACAGAAAGTATCTAGTGCTAGAGTAGACAGCTCCCTGGATACCTTCCAATTATGATTCTATGAATCTTCTTCCCACAATTCCTCCATTCCTCTGGCTCTTTTTTCCCCTTACACTGTGCAGATTTTCAACTTTGGGCTCTCCTACAAAGTAAATATCACTCCTTGCAAAACCATTGGTAACCAAAGGTGTAGTATTTTCATGATCAAATATTATCGGTGTAATTCAATGCCATTTATGCAAGCTGGTAATAATGTATACAAAGCTTATGAATTAATGAGGCATATGTCTTTGTGATCCCCACGAAGACCTCTGGGGAACCTTATTTCCTTTTATCACTCTGTGAATTGTGTTGTAGAATAATCAGGATTATGCCCTTTTTTCTTGTTATGATCTAGGCACTGGAGGATCTTGATTAGGTTTTCTCATCTTACCAAGACATATGAGAGAGAGAGAGAGAGAGAGAGAGAGAGAGAGAGAGAGAGAGAGAGAGAGAGAGAGAGAGAATGAATAATCAATTAATTCTCCTGCTGAGCTCCATTTACATAATGAAAAACACAGCTTCTTGGTATTTCATACAACCTGTTTGTATTTGTTTAGACTGCAAATATGTCACTCGCAACTATGTCAGACTTTAGAACAGTAGCTCCTGCTTTTCTTGCTAAGCTACTGCTACGTTATTTTAGGAAAGTAAACTAGATGCACCTTCAGTGCATCATTCCTAAGTGTTCATAGTTTATTTGCTAAGCTTGTGTGGGGTTTTGCTGCCATCTAAGTATAAGAATGTTCATGAGATAGGTTTAAACATTTGCCATAGTTTGTAACCCATTCTGCTTCATTTCTTCTAATCAGGTCAGGTAACAATATTTTAAAATAAATTTCACACTCACATTGTTTTAAAAAAGGGGGGAAACCTGTATTTTCCATGTCGTCCTCAGAAATGTGTTCTCTCTTACAATGCTAATGGGATCCCATATGAAGAACCTCTGAATTTCTATACTGCTGATTGAGCAAGTATGGCAGCAATCCCAAGACATGTTCCTGGGAGTAAGAGCAAAATCCAGAGTACTATGGGAGTCCTCGCTCTGGTGTAAGAACAATTTACTCTGGATACCAATATGAATTTCCCATAGGTGGTGCAGTAATGTCTACAGGTGCATGTAATGTCTCCTATGTGCTCCCGTAGTTACTCTGGATTTGGGGGTAAGACTCATTTAACATAGTTGGGCTTACTTTTGAATAGATATGGTTAGGATTGTTAGACTATGAACATGCTAGAGACAGTTAGGGAGAGCGGTGGCAAAAAAGGGGGGCTGTTGAGGAGAGAGAAGGCAAAAGGGCAGATGAGATGCTGGAAAGGGCAATTTTAAAAAAAACACTGATGAATGTTGTGAAGCTGTACCTCTGCAAGTGACAGATGTAGCTGTTACTAGTTGTACATAAAAGATAAGATATTTGTAGTTACTTATCATTTAAACTCAAACAGTGCAACCTTGGATGCCACTTGACCCAGCTGCTGCAAGCTTTTGCCATGGTGCACAATAGGGGAGAAAGGTCCCTTACAACGCATCTTATACCGTTCCTCAAATCTGGAAGCGTCTGATTTCTGGTATTATTTAAAAGTATGGTTCAAATGAAGGAGTCCTCTCATTTGTGTAATCTGTTTTAATAAAATTGGTAGCCCCAACACTTTTGTTTCCATCTTTTGATTCAACAGTTTTCCTGCCTTGGTAACTAATAAATAAGTGCATTTCAGAGTCATGTTTTCCCATTTTCTTCCTATAAGCTTAGTCATATATAGGACCTTCAGCTGGCATGAGCAACTGACAATAATAGAGTGCAGAATGAACCAGACAAAATTTATATTGCTGGGTCATTCTGTAGAAAACTGCTCTCTCAAACTAGAATTCTTCTATCTTTGGGTTTCCCTCTAATACAGACATACCCATTTCCCAATTTCTTCACAACTGTCAAGCTTGTTTTTTAAAGGAAAGCAAATGTTTTGGGACCCTCTCACTATCACTTTGTTCATCATTAAAATCAACAATGTTTATACCTTTTGTGTTCATTTTTATGGGCCAGAAGCCTAAATCAGGATCATATTTCATAAATGTGCCACCTCGATGTTTCCATGATTGATTTTGTTACAAGAAAGAGTAAATTTGTTACTGTAAAAAGAGGCCGTTTCCATAATCCTTTTCCACACACCCAAATTGTCCTTGATTTCTTCCATCACCCATTTGCTATGAGTGGGAGGCAGGAATGTGGCTCTAATTAATGTAATAGGGATGAGCAAATGAGTCCCAATCAATTATGGTTACATTTGCTTTCATCATACTTGCCAGCGGTTGGTGAATTCTCTGACAGTTTGAGTGCAACGTTTTCAGAAGCCCCCAGTGAATCAATAATAAGTGACATTCATAAATATGCACATTTTGCTAAGGCTGCTCCCTGGATTGGCGAAGGGGGGAGGTATTAAAGTAAACCTCAGGAGATCCTAGGAGTTCAGAGTCACTGTAATCTGAGTTGGAGGCGTGAAGAGGGGAAGAAATTACAAGAATGTCATTGACTTGGCAGGGAGGGAGATATTGGTGCTAACTACAGTCGCCTCCAAAACTGATGACTCAAAACAGCTTAATCCAAAGATTGTGTTGGGCCAGCACAAGTCCTTTGACTGGGATGGTTGCAAACATGCCATTAAGCACTGGTTGGAAGTTGTGGTTCCAACCGTCCTGGTTGGAAGTTGTGCTGATGCACCCACACATGCCAGGTGACAGAGGCTGCATCCAACCTCGGCACCAGTTTAATTCAGGACCTCCACGCCAGCTGAGGTTGACCAACATGGAGGTCTAAGGGGGCAGGAGAAAGGCATGGAGGAGGCAGGAGGAGGCATTCTGGGGCAAGAGTGGGCAGAGGGTGGTCTTAGGGTGGTAGGAGGGCGGAATGTGGGACTGGGCCCAGTGAGATGCCGGATCCCAATCCCAGTCCCCAAGTGACACAGAGCAGCCTTAGCAACCCTGCAATAGTGCAGGAGGAGCATCAACAAAGCACTGGATGCCACACAGGTATGTCTGCCTGCCTTCTTCAGCGTTAAACTAACACAAGATCAGGATGGGTCTTTCTGATGTTGTTATCCAAAGACTTGTCAGTGTTCCAAGGTATTCCCACTGGGACATATGGCAATGCCATTGCTATATTACAAATTCATATTGGTTTGTTTTCCCCTTCCCAGAGAACTCAAGGAACTCTTGCTCTGTAAGATGACCAAGGGAAATCTAACACAGAATTAACACACTCTCATCAAGCTCTAATTGCCAGGATTTTTTGCACAAAGCCATGAGTCAAACTGATATAAACCATATTTATATATGATATACTCTGACTATGTGAGGCTATAAATGTTTATATTGCAAAGGGCACAATCCTTACCTTGAGATCAGCTGATTGAGATCAGCTGATACAAGTGCCTTGCACTGACCTCCTAGTGTTTCAAATATAACGGGTGTTGGCATATACATGAACGTTGACAAGTACAGCAGTTAGGGGAAAAATAGTTGTTGAGAGACTACAAAGACTGCCCTCCCATTTACTGTTCATTCACATGGGCCTAGCTTTCTACTTACTAAACTCAAGGTGTTTTAGGGCCCAGTCCTATGCTTGGCCAGCTTGCATCATGCAATAGTGGCAACTCAACCTCCCCTGCATCCTGTGAGCTGCTGAGGACCAGGCAATGGTGGAGAGGTAAAGAAAAAAAAATGTTTAACATACTTAGTCTGCCCATCCCTCATCCCCAGTGGGCATACTCAGATCTATGCCAATTATTTCGCTGGCATAAATCTGGTATGTTCAATGGGGTGAATCAGTCCCATTGTAAGGACATAGGAGCTCAGTGATAGATTGTGCTGTCCTTGTATCCCGAGCATAATATTGAGCTGCCAGTTGCCAAAGGTATCCTTACATGAACAAAATTATTTAGCAGTAGCAATATTGCCGAGGAGGGCAGCTGGCCCATATACTTTTTAATTCTTTGTATATTTGATATAGAATGCAATGGAGGAGGGTAGACAACCCCTACTTATAATACTGATTCACATTTGTATCTTACCCTCTCTCTGATGCGCTCATGAGATATCCTAATTCTTGCCTCATGTCCTGCATTTCATATGATGCAACCAAACCCCATAAATGCTATGGGTCAAAATGTTTTGCTTCCTCTGCCCTCAAAGGCTAAGGACATAAGAGATCCCTGGCTGGATCAGATCCTCCTGTATTCAGTTTCGAACAGCGGCCAGCCAGATGCTCTTCCCTTTGTTTCCCTTTGGTAAGCAAAGCTTTCCTCTCCAAATGAAACATCCTCTCTTCTTTACACTGAGCAGTCTTGATTTCCTCCACCTTCTAGTTTTACAGCAACACAACCAAGAAGCAGCCCGTGCGATGCGTCTGGCTTTTGTTCATAATAACAGACGCACCTTACATCTCCCTTAAATTGGCATATCATTTTCTTTTTCTCTTTCTCTTTTTCTTTGTAGCTGCATTTGCATGTGTATGTCAGGGCCCATTCATACATCTCATCTCCATAAACAAAAAGAAAAACATCTGCTTCCTGTTTTAACTCTCATTGGGAGATGGCTTTGTATCCTTAGATCAGGTGTGGGTTTCCACTTTTGTGTGTGCTGCAGAGCCATCTCCTGGCTGCCTGATGAACATGCCAGTCTTAAGTCAATCCAGTAACTACATCTACACCAGCTGGGTCAATCCTTCTAGAGTAGGGATCTCCAAAACTTGACCCAGGGCTAGATGCTGGACATTTACGTAAGCTGCTTGAAATGTGGGCAGTGGTGGGATTCAAATAAATTAACAACAGGTTCTAAGTCCCATTAGTAACCGGTTCTCAGAACCAGGCACTCATTAGTAAAGGGTTCTATAGAACCTGTGAGAACCCCCTGAAGACCACCACTGGCCCTGTGGAGCCCTTGTGTGGCCAAAGGCTGAGTCCGACTCAAAGGCTGAGTCGACTAGATTCGAGTCCGACTCAAATGTAATACCATTTCAATGTGGGGCTTATTTCTGTGGTGTGTGTTGGTGCTTTGAGAAATTCTGGAAATTTGAACCAATTTAGTCATCTAAATTCTATCTCTATGTATTTATTTTAATTTTATATTTAATTTGTTTTGGTCCTTGACACCTTGCCAGATATTTAATATGGCCCTCTGGCTGAAATGTTTGGAGACCCTATTTTAATTAGAGAATTTTTTTCTGATTGCCCAGGAGTGTCCAAATTTTTTGGCAAGAGGGCCACCTTCTCTCTCTGACATTGTGTCGGGGGCCAGAAAAATCATTTACATGTCAAATTTGAATAAATTTACACATCATGAATTTACATATATATAAGAGTATATGAGAAACAAAAGGATTGCAAGACTTGCTTGTGGGCCAGATGGAGAGGACTTGTCATGGGCTGGACTAAGGCTCACCGTGGGCCACATCTTGCCCCTGGGCTTGGTTTTGGACACTCCTGGCTTAGACTCTTCCACTGGTGCTATGTTGATATAAGTTGGGCATGAGTAGCACAATATTTTAGGTCCGTTTTGTAGTGAGCAAAAGGATTCAGCTGTCACATTCCTATTCGTAGTAACATCTCCTGGGGTCCTTTAGAGAGTCCTTACCCCGGCAACACAAGGGTGAGGGTCACTTGGTAAACCTTACCTGGATAAGCAGTTGCTCCAGCTTTCCACTATGACTCCCGTATACCCAAAAATAGAAATATACATAGAGTTTCCAGATATCCCGTTTTTGGGAGTTGTACTGTACATTTTGGAAAATCACCTTTGCTTTTCCCTCTTTTTCCACACAAAATTCCCCTCTTTTCTCACACAAAATTGCTTGCAGCAATGTACTAACTAGACAATAGTAATATTATTTGAAAATGTGACTTTAAAAAGTGTTTCATTCATCCATCCTTTATTCATCGATCATTGCCATTTCTCCCCTAAAATATTATTATTAAAAATATTTGAATTTCCTTCTTTTCTCCCCCAGTACCCCAGGGCTGTGCATGGACACATTTTTTTAATCATTCAGCAGAAAACAACTATTCAACATCACCAGGCTTCATCTCCTGAACTTCAGTAATATAAACTATTTCAATATGCCTAGATGATGATAATGGTTGTTGTGTCGCTACTGAAAGAAGTAAGAGGGATGGCAGCCAGAAACAGGGCCTTCTCTGTGGTGGCACCCACTCTGTGGAACTCATTCCCCATTGCTATCCTTCTGGTGAGGCCTTAAAACTCTTTTATTTAGACAGGCATATGATGGATTTTAAATGCTTAATGTTGTATTGTTGCCAGTTTTTAACCTGGGTTTTATTGTTTTTTACTGTCTTTGTATAGTTTAATTGTATTTTAATTGTATTTATTGTTATCTAGTGTTAATGGTATTTTATTGTTGTTTGAAATGTTGTTAGCCATCATAGGTTTCCTTTTGTTAAGAAAGAAAGGCAGGATACAGATCTAATGGATGGATGGATGGAAGGATGGAAGGAAGTCTGTACACAGGACTGATGGCTCAGTCTTATTCAACTATTTATGTATTATTATAAGCGCATACTAAAACACTATGTGGCAGAGCAAGCAGCCTGCATGCAAGTGGAAAGGTGAGAGCCTTCCTCTATACGTAGACATTGGTCAAGTCCACTGAAGGTTTTAAGTCCAGTCCACAGCACAGATCAGTGTTAGAATAAGTGGAATGGGAAGGAGATGGGATGGAGGAGGCAGGGGTTGGTGAATGCCAAACCCAGATCCCCTTCCTGGGCCTGATCTGCCTCCATGCAGCAACATGGACTTGCACAGCAATTGAGCTGGCACAATAGTGCAGTTGCCCATCGCAGGTGCTGTGTCCCCTTCCCTTGAGGAGATCTCCAGCAGCTGAAAATCCCCCAGTGGATGCCGTGAAAACCATGCTGGCACCACTTCATCAAAGTGCAGGTAACTAGGCTGTGAAATAGTGACTGGTTGATGTCTCCCAGGAGGTTTTCTGCTATAATGTGCAATACTCACAACACCTACAAAATACTATACAATCAAACACTCCAAAATCAAGTAATCACGTGCTAGTCTATGATCCTTTTCATGCAAGAATGCATTCCATGTCCAAAAATTCATTCCATTGACTCCCATGATTGTCCTTATTCCAATATTATAAGAATTTATTATTACAGTTGGTATCATCTGCATATTACCTTTTGCCCTTTCTGCATGTCGATCTTTCTGCATGTCGATCATTACCTTTCTGCATGTCGATCAGATAAGCAATTTTTAAACACTTCTTCAAAGTTCATATCCCATTTTATTAAAGACAAAACTTCTATTTGTATTCCATCAATGTGCTATTAACGTACAAGCTTGATTGACAGACAAAAGATGGTTTCAATCATTTGCTCAGACCCTAAAAATTTTCACAAATTCTAAAAATATAACCACTGAGTCCATAGGGAGTCTAGATCCAATCTTTTGGCAGTTCTCATTTGAAATCTGTAAACACAAGTCCTGAATTTTGGACAACACCACCAGATGTGCAATAAATCTGCTTTATTATGATTGCATTTCCAGCAATGAGAGATGTCTCAGAATATATTTTCTTTCAATTTCATAGCACCAACAAGCCATGATTTTACATTGATTTTCTGTTCAACCAACATAGGGAGATTGTCTCATTCCTGTTTCCTAAATGGAATTCCAATGGAGGAATGTAACTGTTCACATTCCTCTGAAGTCAATTTGGAAACTACAGGGAAATGGTAATGTTGACTGACCCTTCCCAGATCATGTGAGGGCACAGCAGGACCTGGATAACCACAGGTCACTGCTCTCACATCAGTTGTCATTCATATGCAGAACTCCATGATTTTTATAAATAGCAGGCAAAATGTTTTGATCCCGTTTGATAGGATCAGATTTTTAATTTTTTTTAATTGCTGTGCCACGCCTAACAGATACACAGAAGAATTTTATGAGCCATATCAATCAAGTTGAGGAGACAAAATCCCAAGCACTCCAGTGGATCTTTACTCATCTTTACCAATAAATCTTAACCAAGGGTCCTTGGACTTGATTACATACCATTTCCAGAAACACTCTTAAATAAGGACAATGCTGTCCTTTTCATTTACTGCTTTGATGGAAATAGAATCTGCCTTTGATGAAAACTCTGTATTCTCCCAGTTTTCTCATCAGTTTTATGGGCCATCTTCGATGTCGAAGCACCTTAAGCTGATAAGCAACACTTGACCTACCTGATGGTGGCAAAGGCGCCAGCAAGGTAGTTTAGGGAAGGTGGAATGGGGGTGTTTGGAGGGCATTCTGGGACAAGGTGTAGGGTTGGTTGTAGTGGTTGGGCTGGGCCTGGGAAGGGAGGTGGGACTGACCGCCAGCACTTAGACCAGATCTTAATCCTCCTCAAGCAGCCTTGAGGCTAACTCCAGGCTGCTCAGATATGTGCCAGTGATTTGGCTGGTGAAGATTCAAGTAGCTACACTGGTATGACTATGGCATGTTCATATTTAGGGGGAAAAATATCCCTTTGCCCCAAGTTGCACCACAGTCACCTCCAAGTCTGCAATGCACCAGAGTCACCTCAACAGATCAGCCTACCTGCCTGTTCCAGCACAACCTATGATTGGCTGTGAAAGCATAACTTTTGTGGAATAACTGCTAAGTCAATGAGATTCCCAAACCCCCTGGAAGTAGACATGGTGGGGGAGGACGACAAAATATTTTAATAAATTAATATTGCAAAGAGTTGAATACATTTTGACATTTTTGATCTGTTATACAGTATTACAGAATTAAGAATTTGGTTCTCTAATCCATTTTTAGCAACCCATTTTTACTTAATATATGTATTTGTCTTTATTTTAAAATATTTTTACACCATCTTTCAGGTCAAAGCAACCAAAAGAGATTTCCAGAATACTAAGACTAAGGATGCAATCCTATTCTCAGTTACCTGGGAGTATGCCCCATTCACAGTAATGTGCTATAATCATCATCATCATCACCACCAGTCAAACACCTGGCAACTGTGAAATAGTACATCATCCTCATCATCCTCATCATATCCTCCATATTAATCTATCCAGGCCTTTGTGCTTCTCATACAGCGTCAAGCATGATATCATAGTCTTTCAAGACTGATAGATGCCAATAATAATAATAATAATAATAATAATAATAATAATAATAATAATAATAATAATAATAATAATAATACAGTTTTAAAAACTGATTTTCTACATTTGCAGAGAGGTGGTCATGCAGGCAATCATTCCGTTCTTCATTACCAGAATCAAACCCCTGCAAATACTGAAGCACTATTTTATTCCACTGCGTGCAATAGAGGCATATGGAAATATCTCCATTTTTTCATTGTTTTAAAAAAAGATCCATGGAGTTTCCAAAACAGAATCCTAGAGCAAAATCCAGAGTAACTACGGGGAGTCCTTGCTCCGGTGTAAGAACAACTTACTGTGGATCCCAATATGAATTTCCCATAGGTTTTCACTAGGTTGTACAGTAACTACAGGTGCACGTAAAGTCTCTTATGTGCTCCTGTAGTTACTCTGGATTTGGGGGTAAGTGAGATACCTGTTTATTTAATTTGTTATCACCGGGTTTATATTTGTACTTTTGGATAAGTTACTGTTCTAGTGTGGTTCTGTTATTGGAATGCTTGAGTGATGCAATATATAAGAATACAAGTTTCAATTAAAGAAATTCAAATATGTGGAGTTTTTCCGATTCTGAAATTAAACTGCAGGTCACACCTGAAGTATTTTTCTTGACCCCCGTTCCCTCCAAATTCACAAATGCTAAACCACTTTCTCTCAGAGCTGTGCTTGAGAACAGGATCTGTTCATCCACCACCCCCATCTCTGGCAGGATGACAACAGCCCCCCTGTGTTGTAAACTCACATCTTATGTTGCAACATGTTGACCTGACAGTGTGCCACCACAATTTTAACAATATGGTTCTAAAAACCTTTCTTCCTGTCAACAAATATTTGAACTTGAAGTGAAGTCAGCAGCTGAGAGGAACAGAATGGAAAGGTAATTACCCACGATCTCCTCCAGGAGATGACAGAAAGCGCGCTGCAATTTGGAAGCTCTTGGGCTGAGCCTGACTTATTACAGCTACCCCTCGAATGCAGCGGCTGCTCGTCTCCGCACAACATTTTGAACGGCATATTTCTGATGTTCGACGACCGCAAAGAACAATCGCAAAAATGCCCCATCTTTTTTCTTAAATTGCAGCCAGTCAGACCACAAGCTCCAGCATAACAACATTGCGAGCCACAGGATCTCCTCAAAATCCTGTCACAGACAACACTATGAAGCAGTCAGTGTAGACTTTGGCTTCCTTCTTGTCAGTTGTTCTCCTGCAGTAACATCACATAAAATTTGGAATCTGGCGCATAATTAATTTCCAAGTTCCCAAGTTAAAAGCTGTGTCAAGCCCTACCCCGGGGTAGTGCCTGGCTATTTTGTGCCCTATGCAAAGCCTAATTACTTGCACACACACCCCAAAATACCTTTTTTTAAAGACCCAATAATTAATTATATTGCATTGCAGAGTTGTAGTATTTATTTTAAAATAAAAAATATATAAACTGTCTTTTGCATTTTAACATGGGCTAAAATAACTCCTCTATATAATACTCAAGAGGTCAATAACACAGTTGCCTAGTGGTCTGATGACATGACTGGAACGGGCTCTACCTCAGATTTAGTTCCCCATTACTACCCTGCCTTGGTGGCCTCAATCCCTACAATTCAGAGTAACTACGGGAGCACGTAAGAGACTTTACATGCACCCGTAGTTACTGCACCACCTAATGAAAACCTATGGGAAATTCATATTGCAATCCAGAGCAAATTGTTCTTACACTGGAGCAAGGACTCCCCGTAGTTACTCTGGATTGCGCCCAATGTCTCTTTTTCTGTCATATCACTTCCATTGCCAAAGAAATGTCTCATACTTCTCAAATTCAGAATAAAGAACTCAAATCTGATGGGATTTACTTCTCCCATGCCAATGCAAATGCCCAAGGAGGCTTACAAAGATTTTAGTTGCTCCCCTCCTGCTGTTCTCACAACAAACCTATGAGGTAGGCAAGGCTGAGCGTGAGTGACTGGCACAGAGAGACCATAAGTCCTCGTTTTCCAGGACATGGAAAAAGATGGTTTTTAGGCTTGTGTTCTTGGGGAAAAACTTCAATGTCCTCCTTTTCCTTGTGAATAGGCAAAAGGTAACTTTCTTGTAGTTAATAAATTATATGTAATAAATCTAAGGGTGCAATCCTAAGCATGTCTACTCAGAAGTAGGTCCCATTCTGTTCAATAGTATTTACTCCAAGGAAAGTGTGATTAGGATTGCAACCATAGTTAATAGTTTAAATGCAATAACAAGTAATATAGGCTGCAATCCTAAGCTCCACTTAGGCTGCAATCCTAAAGACACTTTCCTGGGAGTAAGACCCACTGAAAACAATGGGGCTTACTTTTGAGTAGACATGGTTAGGATTGTGCTCTTAGGCTGGCATAAGGCCAAGCATAAGTCCTGTGCTGAGTTGGGGGATGTTACAAAGTGCTGTAAGGCACTTCTGCCCCACACCTGGTTAGGTGAGACCAGTGCACAGGCATACACTGACATCCCCATTGTGGGAAGATATGCCAGATGAGTTAGGCCAGCGGATTGCATCATAGTATTTAAATTGCACATATGAAAGCAATTTACTTGAGTGTTTTTAGCTTTTATTTTGTCATGTCCTACACCTTTCTTTGGTGTCTTGCATTTTTGGGGGGGTCCTTGTCCTCATTTGCGATTATGACATATGGTCACCCTGGAGTAGCCCAAGGTCTCCCAAGATACTTCATGGCCAAGGGGAGATTTGAACATGGATCTTCCAGGTCTCAGTCCAATTCCCTAACCACGACACAATACTGACTGGCTCAATTATTCTGCATAATTTTTTGGAACACTGCCAGCTGCAAAAGCAATCTTATAGTAAAATATGAATATTTGGTTTGATTTCCTCAAACAAGGAGGCAGTTCTGCGTTATGTCAGCAGATCCACCGTAGAAAGCTTTCCATCTCCTCCTTAGATGAACAGGCTCCTTTGGCTGTTGGCTGTTGTGCTATTGTAGCTCTGGTATCATAGAGCGTTTGTCACATGGAAGACTACAAGCAGTACAAATCCAAAATATGGAAAGAGGGATGCCAATAAGTAGGTGCAAGAAACTGAGTAATTAAACAGGTCCCAATGTATTTTGATAGTCTGTAATCCTCAGGGACAATAGAACAATACATGGACAATGAGGGTGAAATCCAGAGTAATTACGAGGAGTCCTTGCTCAGGAGTAAGAACATGTTACTCTGGATTGCAATATGAATTTGTTTTTCACTAGGTGGTGCAGTAACTACAGGTGCACATGATGTCTCTTACTTGCTCCTGTAGTTACTCTGGAGTGTGCCCTGTGTTTCTATTTGAAATGAGGGAGCTGCTTACACTGGAAATGTTTATAACAGAATATTTGACATGCATCAAAACAAAATCCATGTTTGGCAGTGTCATATCTGGTGGGCTATGGCTAGTGTGTCATGGGATAGGTGAGTGTCATGATATTGCTATTGCTAATAATGAGTTGGCCCCATTCAGGCATGAAGAGTAGATGGATAGGTTTGGGCTGTGAGATGGCTGAGCCGTTGGTATGTCTTCCTTTGTAACTGGTGTACATTGGCAGTTTTGCCATCGATACTGCAAGATTATGTGGTGGTGTTGTAGCATCCCCTGTATTTTTGAATGCTGTAGTTTTCTTATGTGAAGAACAGACAAGAACTTGACTATTGTGTTGTACAATGTTGTGTACAAGTCAGTGTTATACAGGCCAAATAAAAGCAAGATGCCAGCTTAATGAAAGCAGAAGTTTGCCCATTCATGGTGCTGTTTGTTGTGTATGAGAGAGAAAAAAACCGCGTGAAGGGGAAGGAAGGATTTAAAAAGTATATGGTGGAATCAATGTCAATTTACAACTTCAGCATCTGTCCCATGTGGTGGCAGAATCGGCTTGTTCTGGATTAAAGTCATCCAAACCATGGTTGATGTGACATTGGGGAAATCTGACCAGCCTGTTGCAGGAATCTGTCTCTGTGATCATTGTGAATTTACATGGGCTTGAAACTCCTGAAGATGACAAAAAAGGTCTCATTCTCACTGACATTACATGTGTCTGGACTATATCACTTTAGGTTGTAGGTGAGGCTTACACAACTGAATGCTTTCCCTCCTAAAGCAATTCCCTATTCATTATAAAGCTTTTGGAGAAGAGTCCTAGTCCTGTCTTCCCCCTAATATACTGGTTTTCTGTATGTAGGGAATTTCTTGTGTAGGAAATATGCACTATGTACAGGTTAGCCACTTGAGGTTTCAAATTCTCTCTCTCTCTCTCTCTCTCTCTCTCTCTCTCTCTCGCTCTCACTTCCCTTCCCCCAAATTTACTAACTCCTAACAAATTCACCCAGATGTCTTCAAAATACTTCAGATACATGTTCACTAAGGTATTGTACAGCCCTAGCTCTCGGTCACTACACACAGTGTCTCTGAAGTGTCAGTGTTGTCAGTCACTGAAGTTCTCTCTTTATCCACATTTCAGGCTTCAGGGAAGACAGCCCTGCTTGGAGCTTCCCAGCGTACTTTGGTAATGGCCTTAACCCTGACCTTTGCAGATTGGGTGGTCTCTGGGGATAGCAAGGTAATTCAGAATCCATTCTCATTCTCTGCAGAGCTGTGGCTGCCAGTCTTGCAAAGATGTGCCTACGTGGGGAGATTGCAAAATCCACTGTGATGGACTGCTGTCCACGGGTGGTGAAACCAACTTGCGCAGAGAGGCCATTTGGCCAAACTCTGATCTTGGAAGAGCAGTGACTGATCAGTTTGGATTTGTGATGACATATTTGTATCCTGTGATGGTGCACAGCTCCATCAAGGAATGCACATTTTGTAGGGCTGTGCCCTATCAACATGCCCTTGTTCAGTCGTGTCCTTCTCTACAGTTTTTATGCATCTTTTTATTCTTACCATAACTGTGTCATGTTCATCCTTAATTAAATCTAAAAGCTGTCCCAGGCCGATCAACTTTGGCTATATTCTTTGTCACTAAGGAAAATGAAGCCAACTGAGAATGAAGACAATATTTCCTGGATCAGTCCCATAAGTGGGCACTTAGTAAATGAGGCTGATTCAGAAGCTGATCAGATTTGGCTACATGCTGATTTCACTAAGAACAAAATGTCAAATGCAGCCTCCCTGTGAATAGACGAACACTTTTATTCCCTTACAACATTTTTTTTCAAAAGGAAGTGATTTGCCAGTGGATTGCACCAAGCAATGCACACGTCAGGTGACACCACTGCTGGGAAAAAAATCTAAAATCTCGATATTTTTTTAATATCGTTATGTATGAATCAATGCATAACTTTGTACAGAATATGTTGAAAAAGTTTACACTGAAGTATCTCTACTCTCTCAAAATGAATAGCTAAAAATGAAGTGGGACATGGCAATTGTACATCACCTCACCCATGACCCAAGGTACTTCCCCACCCATTTCATGGAAGAATGTCCACCATAAGAGTGACGCATTGGCCTCACACAGGGTGATATAAACCCTAGTGATGCTACTGGCCTTTAATATTAAACAGCTTTCCTTAGGCTTCTATTTTGAAAAACCTATGGACATGTGTATATGCACTATATAGATTAACTGGTAGTTCATCCCTCCCACTCTTGCTTCCACCCCCTCCCAATTAGCTTCCCTGGCAGCAGTTTCCCTCTGCCGCTGGCTCCAAAATGTCCAGAAATAGTGTCTTCTTAAGCACTTTAGACATTCCTTAACATCTTCTGCTGAAAGGAGCAGGCTGCTCTCTCCACGGGGCTGGAGTACCACAATTGCATGATTACCCATTTATAGGCCACCCACATAAATGCATAATTATACAATCTATTTATGTTTCCGTCAAAACCCTCTATCATATAAAAAGTAAATCGAAGTACGACATGTGATATCAAGAAATCACACCAGAAAATATTCTCAGTTCAATCAATATTAACCAGTATTTTACATGCAGAATGTTTAAGGCACATGTGGAGGTGAATTGCCTTACAGACCAGCAGCAGTTCCTGCCTAGTTGAACCAGAATGTTTACTTCCAAAGAATCCATATTATCAGTAAAAGAAAGTCTCTGAAATGTATGATCACTTATACCCCAAGGCTGCTTTAAACATTATGGTATGCTCAGAAGCATCTAGTTCTCTTCCACCCTCATGCCATCAATTACCACTCCCACGTTCCCTCGCCTGGTGCTTCTCTCACCTCACATGGTCCTAGCTGATGGCAGAGAAATTTTCCAGCCTGGCACTCCAGCTCTGTTTTTCCATCCTTTTAAGCGCTAGGGAGCACTCCAGAGCCTGTAAATACACTTGCAAATATCTTGAGCCAGCACATCTTTACAAAACCTGTGCACTGCAAAACTCTGTAGTTTCACATCCACCCTCATCACAAAAAGGAATGCAAGAGGGCTGAATTTCAACTTGATTTTTTTTGAGGGGAGGGGGCAGAATTATGCCCAGTGAGCAACCAGTGTCAGTGTGAGCGCAATCCAGAGCACCTGGCGCAAGTCACTGCTTGCTGTAAAGCACTTCCGTGCCACTGACTGGAAGGACAGGCCAGTGCACTCCCTGCACCAGCCCAAGTCTCCTTTCAAAGCCAACATAGGAGTTTAGGGAGGGCAGGGGAGAGCAGGGAGGAGGCAGTAGGGGTTTTTCCAGGACAGGTGGGGCACAGCCCGGTGGTGGGAGGCAGGGCTCCCTGCTGCATCCAAGCCTCTGTTCCAAGATCAGGGCAGTCCTGCCTGCTTTGACTTAGGCCATCTAGTCTGAATAGAGATGGCCTAAGTCTGAATAGTCCACATTTGCACTTAACATTGCAAAGTCTGGGCCAGCCTGTCTGTTCCAGTGCAGGTTTGTATTGCACTGTGGCAGTAAGTACACAAACTGCCATTGCTGGAATCAACTATATATTTACAACTACTGTATACATTATTTAGGTAAAAATGAATGAAAAATTTAAATCAATGTGGTCTATTAGCTTCATTTGTTAACAAATGTCAGCACCATGAATGAATTCTGCATGTCATTTACTCATTCATTTTTTCAGAATTCTTGGTTTGGAACCTAAGCCTATGCTTAACTACTCAGAAGTAAGTCCCATTAGAATCAATGGAGCTTGCTCTCAGGCAAGTGCGGATAGGACTCCAGCCCTAAGTACGTGCACCTGTGGGGGTAATTATTAAAATATTTTGTTATAGTTTTATGTAATAAAGTTGTAGCCATTTATATATGGTGTCTTATCTGCGCTTCCTTATGCACAATGAACTATACCTTAGAGCTGTTGAAAAGATTATTGAACACCACAGAAGCTTTTGGGGCTCTGAACACCCCAGTAGTGCAACATCATACAACGTGGCTGAATTTTCCCTTAGCATCTTATTGCTCAGAAGCACATACGTTAAGATATGAAACGTCACAAATGCAAACAGCCAAGGTTTTCAGGATAGGATGAGAGTTAATTGGAGCAGAACTGAAACAATGTATTTTGTTTCCACATATTACACTGGCTCTCATCAAAACATCCATCTCCATTTTTCATGGGTGCCCCTGAGTGCCTGTTTTAAATTTCATTATGGTTTCATGCATGTCTAGACAAAAATGTGTAAGAGCCTCCCTTGCTGTTTCTTAAGGTGCCAGGAATTGTGCGTCACTGAGGACAACTCTCAGGAAAGTCCCCATACCTCTGGAGCAAGGGGGTTCACTACAATGTGTAAGTATGGGACAGGCTCAAACCCTACTAAGCAATAGCTTAGGGTGAGCCCCTTTTATTTTCTCTGGGCTAATCCTTCTTACATTCCGTGTGACAGGGAGCTTCTTCGTCTTCACTATATAACTTCAGACAAGTCAGAGTGAGGTGAAGGTGAAGGGACAAGGGTTACAGCAAGAATTCCAGATATCGGGGTAACCAGAAGCCAGGGAGATCCAGAAGTCTTAAGCACAAAAGAGGACAAGGCTTCTTAAAATGTAAGACATCCAAGGAAAATCTTAAATAAAATAAATAAAAGCTAAAAATGAAACAAAATAAAAGCTAAAAATACTCATATTTACCCACGGTAATGGAAGGAGTCAAGCTTATTTCTGTACACCAGTCTAACCCTCCCCCAGGAGTGGCACAGAAATGTCTTACAGCACTTTTTTTACATCCCCAGGTCAACACAGGACTTATGCCATGACTTATGCCAGCCTAACTGGTGTTGTGATTGTAGCCTGTTTCTCTACAACAGTAAAAAAAGATGTTTTTAAACAATTGTAAACAGACACACTGTTTATTTTTTAAACTGCTTTTATTTAACACATTTTTGGTATCCACAGGGAGTCCCAGAATCAAACCATTGCAGTTTATGAGGCATAGGCTTAATCTTATTCCATTAGGAGAGTGGCAAAAGCAAGAAACCTAGAAGTGGGTCTTCAAATCTATTTTTCCAGTGGTTTTTTTTAAATCTGCTCTGCACTATTTTTCCACTGCATTTTTTTTTAATCCATGGGAAGTTCCAGAACGGAACCCTAGTGGATAACGAGGGACACCAATATTGCTTTCATGGAATTAATTGAAACACTGCATTATTTATTAATAAATTTAATACTATTACATATAATTTATAATGGATTAATTACAATAAGGCTCTGTGCTGCCTGCTCACAAGAAAAGAACAATGAAGGTTTTTTCCCCAGGACATAAGTCTGAAAAAGAGGATGGGTCCTGGAAAATGAGGACATATGGCCACGCTGCCAGAAGTTGGATGCTAAAAAGGAAAATACTTCTGCCTTCTGGGGGTATATTTCCACCTTCTGGGGGATCTGCTTCACTGCTTGACAACAGGTTCTCCCCTCGCCTCACTCATAAATATATTTCTTCACAATCCAAATTAAAACTCACAAATATGCAGCTCAGCTTTATTCTCAGCAACCTGTATCTGCCATGTACTTTCTTGCGAACAACATCTCTGGCTGCACAGTATATGGGGAGGGGGAGTGGTGGGGAAGGGTAGCTGGCTGGCTCTCAGCTGTGCAGGAGAGCAAAGCAAGGAGAAGATTGATGATGCTCTCTGGATGTAAGATCTCCTCCTTGTGAAGGCTGCTTATGAGGCCTGATAGACTTGTCATCTCTTAATAAACATCACTGATATGTTGGAGAGGAGAGTGCAGGAGCAAGGGGAGGACAGACAGAAGGTGGCTAACAATTTACTCGTTGCAAAATCCTCCCAGCTGCTTTCCGAAGGCAACTTCAAAAGTAACACTTTGGGCTTAATTGAGAGCTTCATCCTAGCTAACCTTTCAGTGCTGCGGCAATGCAGCCCTAAGGTAAGGGAGCAAAATGTTCCCTTACCTCAGGGTGACCATATGTCTTCTTTTTCCAAGACATGTCCTTTTTTATGTTCTTGTGTCCCAGGGAAAAAATCTTCATTGTCGTCTTTTTCCTTGTGAGCAAGCCACATGTAACCTTCTTGTAATTAATACATAATTGGTATCAATTTAGGCCAGTGCAATTCATCCATTTCCCCGTTCCAGTGGTGGCGTGGGAAGGCCGGCGCACATCCATGTGCATACGGCATTACTGCAACACCTGCAGGACCTGTGGCAAACTAACTGGGGTTAGGATTGTGTTGCAAATGTAATACATTATATGGAATAGTTTAAAATATAATAAGTAATATAGGGTTTAAATTAATCCCATGAAAGCAATATATAAAGGTGTTTTATGTAAATATATAATAAATTATATGTAGTAGTTTTAAATTTAATAATAAGTAATATAGTATTTCAATTAACTACATGAAAGCAATATATAGAGGTGTCATGCATTTTTCTTGGGTGGCCTACACTTTCGGGGTCTTGTTTTCTTCTCTGGTTTTGACATCTGGTCCTCCCGTATCCTGAAGAGGCTCCAGAACCGCTCACCATCACCATAGAAATGCAGTGTGCACCTTGTTGGCATGGCTGTATCAGCACTTTGCAGTCCTAAACTCACTTTCCTGGATTTTTTTTTTTATTTAGAGTATGGCGAATATATAGATTGATGGTAAATCACTTTCTTGGAAGTAAGCCCCATTGAATATCATAGGATTTACTTCTGAGTATACTGGCATAGGATTGAGCTGTTTGTCAGGATTGGGCTGTTTGTTCATCCTTCTCTGCTTGTGAGGTGTTTCTCATGCAAGGCCTAAATCTGAAGTTCAAACTAAACCCTAATCAAAAGCTGGACTGTATTTATTTACATATATACTGCTTTTATTGCCTCACAGTTTCCTTCACATACTAAAACAACAAAAAAAGATGCAAAATTCAAAAAAATTAAATTTTCAGGACAGTGTTGGTCTTTCAGGATATGAGGGTTTGAACACTCAGACTTGGTCATCTCTTTTGCCTTGAGGCTGCAATCCCAAAAACACTTTCCTGGGAGTAAGACCTATTGAACACAATGGGGCTTGCTTTTGAGTAGATATGGTTAGGACTGCACTCTTAGGGCACAATCCAGAGTAACTACGGGGAGTC
This sequence comes from Cryptoblepharus egeriae, assembly GCA_030015325.1. NCBI lineage: Eukaryota > Metazoa > Chordata > Lepidosauria > Squamata > Scincidae > Cryptoblepharus > Cryptoblepharus egeriae. Next base: position 91,129,218 of record JAREYC010000003.1, on the reverse strand, counting down.
CTTGCTCCGGTGTAAGAACAATTTGCTCTGGATTGCAATATGAATTTCCCATAGGTTTTCACTATATTCTGCAGTAACTACGTGTACACGTAATGTCTCTTACGTGCTCCCGTAGTTACTCTGGATTGCGCCCTCTGTCTCAAACAAATAGGTTGAATGCTGTCATTTCCCCATACTGGCAAACAAATCTGAATCATTTTCCCCCCAAAGTTACCGTATGTGTTTAACCAAAATTAAAACAGACCTCACCAACCCAACTTTTAGGTCAGCAGTTCAGGGTAAGGGTTTGATTTTTTTAAAAAACTTTGCTGAAATACCAGATGTGGCAGTATGTTCACTGACCTCTTCTGGAACAAATCATGAGCCCATAAAACCAGTCTCTGGCAGGTTTTAAAAATACTATATACTCTCTATGACATTGCTATAAATGCATCCTTTTAAAAAAGATTTTAAAATTATTTTTTTTTAGATTTAAAATGCATCCTTTATCATCTGTGTTTAGAATTCAAATATTAATAGCAGATTTATTATGACGGGAGTCATCTAATATTGCAGGAGCCAAAATTAAATTTACAAAGCCTTTATCCAGAAAACAAGACTTTTTCAAAAGTATTCGTATTTTGTCAGCTTTCCTTCATTATCTTCATTTTTTTACATTTATCTAATTACACAGGTTTATACACATACTACTGTTGTAAAAGTGAGATCTATTCTTGGTTAGAGTTTTGGGCACTGAATCAAAAATGGCATTGGTTTTGCTCAATTGTTTTTACTTTTGGAGGTACAGTAAAGCCACCGTAGGCTGATTCAAGCAACTTTCTCATAAGGAAGTCATGTCAGCTACCTCACAAGGAAATTACTTAAATCAACATAAAAGGTGGCTATGTCATACCCCTGAAACAAGAGCCAGTCAGGTATATGTTTTCCATAAGTCCATTCAAGGCATTCTTACTGGTGTCCACACTGGGCTCCATCCTAGTCCTGAGTCCAGGAGGGTGGTGAGCAGGAGAGCAGTGGTTAACTACCCAGCAAAGGAAGCCTCAGAGTTCTGCAAAGGGGATGGAGGGGATTAATTCACCCAAATTTGCTTCCTCCCATAAATGCTGCTTTTCTAGGCTCCCAAGTTTAATCTCCAGGGGGAGCTGCCTGTTTATTATAGGCAGCAGCTGGGGTTTTTATGTCCCAGGTGCAACTTATGCAGCCTTCTTTGAGATGGTTTATTTCCCCCGGAGCTTAAATTAAGCATCTATTTTTAATAGATGTTATTTATTTCTGTTTTTATTGTTGTTAATGCAGAGCTGCTCGGGTTGTCACTTGGGTGGCTTCTGCTACTGCTGTCTCATCAAAGGTGTGGGAGACCACCTGCTCCTTGCATGATGGTTTGGACTGGAGTACCCTGGTAAAGCCATCATACATTCCCCCAGTCTGAGCAGGTCCTGGGTGAAGCTGATTCATGTGGCTCTCAGAGATAGTTGAGATTAGTGTGCAAATGGTGGTTTTGTTTCATTTTGTTTTAATGTTCCTGAGAACTCGTAAGGGAGAAAGGATGGTCATTGTTATGAGCATGATAATGGATATTTTACATTCTGCTTTGCAAGAAAAAAGTTCACAAAGTCCTTTATATTGCAAGGGATATGAGAAATGTTTCCTGCCCAAAAGGGACACAAAATCTATACAGAAATGCATAGGAGACATAAGTTGCATCCAGTAGAGGAGGGTGTCAAAACGTTATAGGCAGGAGGGCTATATCGTCTTTCTGTGTCAAGGACAGGAAAAATGTTTCAAATTTGAATAAATTTACAAAAATGTACATTTAATAAAGTAATGTAATCCAGAGGGTAACAAGGCTTGCTTGTAGGCCAGATGGGGGATCTTGTGCGGACCATATTGTGGTTTGCCACAGGCCACATCTGGCCCCCAGGCCAGGGCATGGACACCCTTACTGTAGAGGTATGCTATGCTGGGTTGAATAAAGTTTCTCTTCCCCGTTAATTCTCATTCACACCAGTGCCAGTAAGTGCCAACAGGAATGGAGTATAGTGAGAAGGAGTATAACAGGGCAGGGAAGGCTAAGACAGGGTGGATCCAGGCTGGAAGGAGGTGAGGTCAGTGGTGCTCCTCCTTCCAGAACTGATTGTTGTCTTTGGGGTGGCTTGGATTGCCGGAGTACTTTGCTGGTGCAGTTCTGAATAACCCCCATTGCGTACTCTGGGGTTCAGTTTCCAGCCTGCTCCATTCCAGTCCTGGATACAGCCTGTATGGCCATTGTACGGGCCCAGCTGCACAAGCAGTGGGCTTCCCAGAACCAGTATACACTTGTTTTTTTCCCCCACTTACTGTTGGAAAGATACACATTGTTTGTGAATTTTTGGCCATTAATTAGACCAAAATAGACTATGAATATTCAACCCAAACTGTCTTTAAAAGAAGAAAAATTAAATGCAAATTGAGGGAAGGAGAACCTGTAAATATAGTCAGCTGAATCCAGTGCCAATTTTGTACCAATGCAGATTGTCACTGAAGGTGTGAGAGGCAGTGAGAATGCTGCACTGGCAGAGCACACAAACATACACACTGACAACACAATCTTAATACATGACAATAGGGTAGTAATTCTTAACAGTGGCCAGGAATTTCAATCCATTGCTATTCCAGGCCATTTTGCTGTATGTGTAGAACAGAACTGCATATGGCAGCTTTTGGCCTTTTTCCCACTGATGTTCCCCAGAAAGTATAGTGATGATATATACACATTAGATATGTACTTTCATCTGTTTTTCAGAGTATTTTATTATGTTCCAGGGTGACTATCAGCTTCCTTTGGTAGACAGATTGCTGCATAAATGGCTCAGAGTGTTTGGCTGATGCGGACTAAAATTTGAGGACTTTTAGCCATATGAAATTTTTTAAGGGTATTGAAAATGTATGTTTTGAGCAGTCATTTGAGCACACACAAGATTGCAACTACCCTGAATGGAACACAACACCCCACCGAAACAAAAGCCCATCACAACAAGAGCATTCACAGAGTGTTTCTGTTCCAAAGCTGCTGGTATTCTTATTGATTTATATTTTTACCATTGGGAAATTATGCAATCATGTACTTCCCAATTTTCTCCATCCATCTATGCTGACCTCATTGACAAAATCGCAATGCAACAGCAGCCTAAATTTGGAAACTTCACATGGTCCACCTATCCAAAGTACCATTGGTAAATGCCAATGACATCATTGCCGTTATTTCTGGGTTGGGAGGCAAGATGAGCAACTGAAAAGGCTGACTTCAGGTAACTGCAAAAGACAATAAGGCTTCAATCTTAACCCACAGTTAGGCCAGCCTAAGCCCTGGTAGGGACGTCTCCCCCACTCATAGGGGAGGATAGGCCACTGGACAGGCATACAACAACTTCCCCTCACTACCGGCCTAAATTAGTTAGGATTAACTATCAACACAATCCAGAGTAACTATGGGAGCTCTTGCGTTGACGTAAGAGACATTTAAGTCGACGTAGTTCCGCCACCTATGGGAAACCTATGGGAAATACATACAGCCATCCAGAGTAAATTTTTCTTGCATTGACTCAAGAGCTCCTGCAATTACTCTGGATTGTGTTGTTAGTCTAGCTAGCAACTCACAGAGCTTATGTTATTTTTGCTGGTTTGCAGTCTTCCTGCAAACCTTTTGCTGGTTTGTAGTCTTATAACTACAAACTCTCCAATCTTGCCATTTATTTAACTAGTAATAATTTAACTTGCAATCATTATAATGCAGTGACCCCTTCTAACTAGGCAAGGGGCAGTCTTTCAAGTGGGTGTTCCTCTTTAGTAAGTGTTCCTCTTTAGTAAGGAAAGAATAACTAGCCCTCCTCACCCCAGCAATACCTTTTATAGAAGCTTCTGCTGGTGTTCTTTTGCATCATTTTAGATCGTGAGCCATTTTGGGACAGGGAGACATTAGCCATTAATTATTGGTTTTCTTTGTAAACCACTTTGTGATTTTTGATTTTGTTGTTGTTGTTGTTGAAAAGCAGTATACTGTATAAATGCTGTTGATTGATTGATTCCAATTTACTTGCAATGTGTGAGATCCAGCTCCATCTGTTGGCAACAATTATTATTGCACCTTTTGGAAACCCTGTATTTTTTCTGCCAAGCTTATCTTTTCTGTATTTGCCTCTCTTTTCTTGCCTATTTTATTTACTTCCTTTTTGATCAGACTACAATGGTACCTCGCTTAACAAGTGATCCACATAACAAGCAAAATTTTCTTTAGGATTCTGTCTCACATAACAAGCATTGCTTCACTTAACAAGCACACCCATTGGCAGTTGGGGCAGATGCGCTGGCCGGCAGCCCTTTTAAAAAGTGTCAGGGCTGCCTAGCGCGCCTGTCCATAGCAAAAGCAACACTTCCACGCTATTCCTCCTGTGGCCGGAGGGAGAGAACAGCAGTGGAGAAGAGGAAACCAGCTCAGGGCTAGCTAGAAGGGAGCAGGGGAGAGAGAGGCTCAGGATGAAGACAAGGAGAAAGTAAGGTAACACTTGGAAAGTGTCTTGGATTGCAGCCTCCTAACCACGTCTACCCAGAAGTAAGCCCCACTGTGTTAAATGGGGCTTACTCCCAGGAAAGTGTCTTTAGGATTGCAGCCTAAGTAGACTTCATAGGACCATGCACATTGAATGCATATTTGGAATTCAATTCCAGTGTTTTGTCATCATTTTTACATGCAGTTCATATTTTTATATGAAAATTTTTTGGGGTTGTGGAATCAATCGTCTCCATTAGTGTCAAGAGAGTCTGCCATTAGAGTCTCCATTATTTCCTATGGGAAAATCTGCTTCACATAAAGAGTGTTTCACATAACAAGCATGATTCCAGAATGAATTAAACTTGTTATGTGAGTCACCACTGTATTATCAAACTGTGAATATTTCTGTCCTGGGTGTGCCTGGTCTCTGGTATGGGAAGTACAGTGTATTTTTATGACTTCTCAGCTTGCAGATCCTACTGTGGGAGTGATTTGGATGGGAACCCCAGTAGTTAAGTATTTTCCTGGCAGGGTTTTTTTGCCCAAATGCCCACTTTCGTCTGGCCTGATCACCTGGACTAGTGGCAGCATATATTCTTCTAACGCTTTTTCCCCCATTCAGTTGCGTGTCCAAACAGAGGGAAGTTCAGGAAGGGTGTGTGTGAGTTAACCACTAGATACTACTAGGCACTAAATAAGGCACTAGATACTACTGCCCTGGATTAGCTGTTCCACACTGGGGGGGGGCTTGTGTGCTTTTCCAGTTATAACACATGGTCACCAGAGGTGGGCCCCGCCTCACCCAACAACTGGTTCGCTGGAAGTTGGAGCGGGGGCGGAGTCAGGGCGGGGGCGGAGTCAGGGGCAGAGCCAGAGGCGGGGCTAGGGTGACCCCTAACCCAGCGCACTGCGCATGCACCAACTCCTGGTGCACGCGCACTGTGCGCACACACCGGGGGTCAGTGCACGCGCATTGCGTCTCCCCACAACACAGGCACCAACCTCGGCACGTGCGATGTGGTCTCCTCCAGCAGGAGGAGACACGCTCGTCTCCTCCCACTGGAGAAGATGCACAGAGCGCGCGCCTTCTCCAACAGAAGGAGACACAGTGTGCGTGCGCCAAGATTGGTGCACGCGCATTGTGTCTCCTTCTCCCGGCGTACTGAACTGGTACGTGGGTTTTCTGGCCACCCCGTAGCTACTGGTTCGGTAGCAGCGGGGTGGCGGGAACAACTGGTTCAGGTGATCCGGCCCGAACCGGCGTAGGCCCTGGTCACCCTGGCCCTACCACCACCACTACAATCTGCTTTTTTATATAGACATGTCATGTGTGCTGTAACAAATATGGCTGCTCTACTAGAGGGAAGTGATGTAAGTCTTGCAGCAACAAAAACAACAAAGACTGAAATCTGAAAGATGCTTTACCCCATTGCTCAAAGTCAGGCAGGTAGCATCTGAAAGCCCAACCGTTCTCTTTCCACATAAGCATTTGTGGGCAGGAGACTATTTCACCAGGTATATAAAGTGAAATCCTCAGTGGGCAGGTGCTGTCTGTGTCCCTCCTGTAGCATCTGGCAGCAGAGAGTATATGCCAGAGTCTCTGTTTCACAGCAGGGGACTAATAGTATGACAGAGGTAGAGCACTAGCTTTGCATGCAGGTTTGATTGCAGGCATCTCCTGTCAAAAGGAACTCACACAGCAGGGCTGGGAAAGGCCCCTTCCTGAGGGCTGGAGAGCCACTGCAGGCTACAACAGACTATAGTGAGCGAGATGGGCTGATGGTCTCAATCAGCCTAAGGAAGCTGCAAAAATACTGAGGCTACTGAACCTGTCAAATGGTTAGATCCTTTTCCTGGTGTCTGGTAGCAAAGCCCAGCAAAGAACTGTTGATATATCTGCAGTAAAATATTCCACTACACATAAGTGAGAAAGTACATTTTCACATAATAGTATCCTAACCCTTGGTACATTAACTCGCAACTTGCCCATGTTGTACTTATGTGGGTAACAGGCTGATACATGTGATCCAGAGAAAGGCATTATGTTGGTAGGCCTTGGATATGGTTGGGAAAGAAAGAATTTTTTAAAGGTTGCTTTGAAAACCCTCCTGGGTCAGAGAGGAATTTTTATCTGTCATGGTTCATAGGCTTACAGCTAGGTGGGATGATCGGGATTTTGGATTTCCTTTTGTTACATAATTATTGCATCAAGAAGCAAAGCTATAAGGAAGGAAAATTTCCTGAATGAGGATCAGTCTTACCACTACCATCACCATTTCCATGATTTCAAAAATCAGTACATGACGCTTGTTAGTGACCTTGAGATTAGACCAGTGACAAGTTTTGTGTTTTTTTTGCATCTCATGGCACTCTGCCAAGAATCAGAAATATTCAAGGCACACCATTAGATTTTTTTAAACTTTTTTACAAATTGACATGACATGTCAATACCAGTGGCTCAAATCCCCCAATAGCCCTACTAATAAAAGATTTTTCACCCAATTTTCTGCAGCACACCAATGAGCTGAGTTACACTAAATAAAAACGGCTGGATTAGACTACTGTATCGCTTACTAATGGGACTATACATAAAGATGATTCACTAACTGTGAGTGGTATAAACTGTTCAATTGGTTTTGACATATCATGTTATACAGGTGCTTAAAAACCTCCAGTGTCAGGTCAAGTTGCTGACTTTGCCCAATCCAGCCTTTAATGGTCTAGATCCTGGCCATCTAAGGGAATGTTTCCTCCCATATGAATCTCCCATATGAGATCTGCAGACTTTTAGATCGTGTAGGCCCTACTTCAATTTACATCATACTCAGAATCCAGAATGACCTTCATAACAATGCGCCCTCAATTACTACCCAAATGATATGATTGAACTTCCAGATAATGGATAGTTAGGCACTCAAAATTGGTCTGTGCTACATTTTTCATGGACCAATTGAAGTAAAGGCACCAATCCTGGCCACTAGACCAAAATGCAAGAGGTTCCTCCATTTTACTCTAGCAGTTCAGAATAATTCCAGACATGCCCTACAGTCCAGAGTAACTATGGAAGCACGTAAGAGACGTTACGTGCACCCATAGTTACTCCACCACCTAGTGAAAACCTATGGGAAATTCATATTGCAATCCAGAGTAAATTGTTCTTATACCGGAGCAAGGACTCCCCATAGTTACTTTGGATTGCGCCCATAGTGGGGCTTTGCACCTCATTCTCGTTAAACTACTGTGGTCATGATCATGCTTTCATGATGGCACTTGTGACCTTTCTGGAGGCTCCTAGCTTAAAAGGCACCTTCCTGAAGGCAGACAGTTGTTGGTGTCTGAATGCCAGACTAAATGGATCTTGGTCTGCTCCAACCGCGCAATTCCGGCCCTCTGCGTAAGAGCTGCGTAACCTGCGATATCGCTATCCTGTGAGTGGATGACATGGAGCTGGGTGGACAAAGTGTTGTAACCACTGACTGCAAGCATCTTGTTTTAAAAAAAAACACGTTTATCTAAAAACAGTCCCACCTCTGCCTGCCACACTCAAGCATGGTTGTAGCACAGCCCTGCAGATATATTCTTTTTGCAAAACGCTCTTTGCAAAATGCAAGGGATGCAAAAGCAGGTGCCTCTTGCATCGGGAAAGGCGGCAGTGCAGCAGGAGCAAGAGTTGAATTCCCATTTAAATAAAATGCCAAAAGGCCGTCAGTGGAAGTGACATTTATGGTGTTACTACAAATGCATTCAGTGGGAAAGCTGAGTAGCAGGAGCCGGAGCAGGGGGGAGAACAAGCTGTAGTGAAAACTGCCATCTGTATATTGTGCCCCGTTTTTAATATTCTGTATTCTCATAAAAAGTGTTGTTTCTGTCACTATTCAATCTCACAAACTCACACGGAACACTGTTAAAAGTCAGCAGTGTGTGAAATGGTATTTTAAAATAAATGAAACCGGCTCACAGAGCTGCGGAGGAATATTGCGATGCTGGGGCGCTGACAGACAGGCACTGAAAAGTAACAACCGTTATCATCTTAAAGCAAAGCGGATTAAATAAAAACCCACAGCTAGTGGTGCATTACCAAGTCTGATATTGACACAGCTGCTGGGGTGGTTATTTTTCATTGTCTCATCAAGACAAAGCATCACGGGATATCAATCTTCCCTCTGTCAGGCCAAGCCTGGTATAAAGTTATTTTTTGTTGTTGTTTACATTTTCATTATATCCCTTTTATCTCAGCAACTGGGAATTTTTTTAGGAAGAGCAAGGGGGACACCCTGGATTCTCGGGGAGTTCTGAGGTGCAACATGGGCTAACATAATTCCTTCTGGGTTCATTCATTTTTTTTCTCACCCGCCCCTAGAAATGCTTCGGAGGCCACCGGTCATTATTCTTGTGTTTTGGTGAGAGATTAAAATCTGTGCCAAGATGGAACGAGAGGTAGGATGGGAGGTACAAATGACTTTTTTGCATCTATCAGCTTGAGATGAGGTTGGTAGCAAGTTGGAAACCGCTGGTTCCCTCGAGGCACCAAAAAGTGATGAATGGGCCACCCCTCCTTTCTCCTGCGTACTGGACTTTCCCTTCCCCATAACTAACTCCAGTTCACAATGAGCTTGGCTGGACGATGAAATGAAATTCAACTTGTAGTGAATTACTTCTCATATTGCATCTGTTTGCTGTTGCACATTTTCTCGACTGCTGCGTGGGAGGAACTCTGACTGGTGGATCATTCTTCTTTTTACATCATGGCTTTCCTTACACAGCGAAAGGGCTGCAACCCCATGTTAATGAGCCGCTCCTCCATCTATGGCCAACATGAGCAACAACATGATTTTCTCATCCTGGCAGCAGCCTAGTCAAGGCGGGGGCACACTTCTAGGACTTCTCCACACCAAAGGAGCTGTGATTTCATCAGCAAGAGTGTTCACTTGTTGCCTTTGCAACTTTTTTTCCCACAGGACAAACTGAGAGCATCAGGCTCATCAGGAGTCAGACTGAGAAATTTGTCTGGCCAGTGTTTCTCAAACAGTCAGACCCACTAGATGGATGATGAGCCCATTTCGCATGAATCCCCATTCATTTCAATGTGTTTTAAACGGTGGATAAGTCTAGGATAGTAGCCTTTGGGGTGTTTGGGGAATATCTTTAAACAGATCAGAAATTGATTGGTAGGTTTAGGAGGATTCTTCTTTGTTTTAAATTAAATTTATTTTAAATTAATTAGCATGTACATATTTTCTAACTTAACTGATTTTGGCTGCAATCCTAAAGATACTTTCCTGGGAGTAAGAGCCATTGAACACAATGGGGCTTACTTTTGAGTAGACATGGTTAGGATTGTGCTCTTAGTCATATGGGTGAAACAGGTTAGGGTGGGCAATATGGGGAGGCAACTGAGGCAAGGAGGAGAACGCTATGGTCCTTAAAATCCTGATCTCCTTCCCAGGCCCTATCCACCTTCTCCTGTCAACATGGATTTGCACCAATGATAATAACAAATGTTTCCTTCCCCCACGGAGGAATCTACAAAATTTTCCTGCAGGATACAGCAAAGGATGCATTAGTGCATCTGCACCACTGTGGATGGTGTTAGGTAGGATTGGGCTGCCCATAAGATACAGTATGGTATCAAAGTAGCAGGAGAAAACTCTCTAATGAAGAAATGGATTTTTAAATAGTTGTCAAGTGGTGTAGAGTAATGTCACGAGGAGTTTCAGGACATCAGAGGTACTGTAAATTTAGTGGGCTGCAAAGTACAGAAAATTCATATGGCTCATCTACCCCAACCATAAGCAAGACCTTGTGCATTTCACCAAGGTTTTTCAAATTCAAATACTCAAATTCAATATTCAATATTCAAATGAGAGTATTCATGCCAATGAGCCAAAGAAGAACAAATGTTCACTGAATTGGGACCATTAGACCCCAATCCAATCTTCTACCGCTATGAGTTGACTCTCTGACAATTTGCCCCAGCAGCCCCACAATACATGACAGGGGCATGCCATTGTAAGAAGACTCATGGTGCTGGTGGTGGTGGTGGTGGATCACTACTCTCCTTCATCCACTGCCCACTTTCTTCTCCTCCTCTTCTTTGGCAGAAGACAGTTGTAGCACCATCAGAGAAGATGGTTGAAGTTCACCTAAGAGAAAATTATGACCAATCAGACCAATTCCCAGTTTTCATCCTTTATCCATGAGGTTCATATTTCACAATATTTTAAGCTAGTTTTTTTCCCCAGTTTTTGAGCTGTCCATGGATGAGTATGTAAGCATTTCTTAATATCAAACTCAAGAGCTTTGCTGCTGTTCCAAAGCTAAAAAAAATATACTTTGCCTCTCAGAGATAATTGACCTACATAGTCCAGGATACTATTTCACCCACCCCTTCCCCCAATACTAAGCAAGTCAATAGAAATAAAGGGTTTGCCAAGCCTGAAATTCATGCAAAACAGGCAAGCCACAAACTGTAGGGGGAGGTTTTTTAAAAGCCCTTCAAACCTTCTTCTATGAGCTCCTGTGAAGATTCTATTCTAGTCCCAAATATGGTGATCTGTCAGACTCTGCGCACGGAGCAAATCCATTGACCTCTGATGCTTTTAATTGCTTGATGCCATGAAACTGTTCTTTATCATGAAGTGTTTTAATTAGGAAATTCCTCTAAATGCAGGGCTGCTTCATGCGCAAAGATCACATTAAGCTTAATGCAGGCTCACTGACAATTGATGTCCAAAGTGGAGCAGGTTAATGGATTGATGGATCATACACTAGGATAGTAAGTATAAGTAAATGCTGCAGATCATCCTTTTTAAAAAAAAAAACTGTTGAAAAGATAATAAATTGGCATCATCGTTCATCCCACTATCATGTATACAGGTTTTGCTGATTTCTGAAATGCAACAGAAAATCCTGGAAATTCATTTGGGCAAAAGCAATATTGGATCAAAACATCAGTGTATATGGAACAAGCAACAAAGATGCAGCAATACAACTGTAGAACCACTACAATACAACTTAAGCCACTTTAAAGCTAGTCTAGCCTAAATGCAGCTTGCCAGGCTTCCTCAGAAGACAATCACTGCCGTGACCATAGTACCAAATATGCTGAAATCAGATATGAACAAGTTTGAGGTCTTCCAAATATGATGCCTGAAAGAGCCTCTCTTTTTGTGATCACCATCGTAACAAGACAATATGGAAAAGGAGTGACCATCATCAGTTGAAGAACTAATTCAAAAACACAGACTGAGGTGGTTTGGCTGCGTCTGTAGAATGAAAACCAATTGGCTGCCCCATAAGCCCCTCTGGTCAGAGCGACCTATCCACTGGAATATCCAAAGAGAAGCACTGAAAAAGACGTGGCTCAAACTGTTTGAGGAAGATCTCAGCAACTGACCACTGACAAGGCTAAAAACATTGCTATCAATTGCCAAGAATGGAAGTGTATCGTGAATGATGCATGAAATCCAGTGACACCTACAGCAGCGTATTGGTTCAGAGGACACCCCTCTCCCCCATTGCCAGCTAAGGACTAAAGTAGAAGTGTTCTAAATTAACCAAATGAAAGCAATATATTTGAGTGTTTTAAGTTTTGTATGTATGTATGTATGTATGTATGTATGTATGTATGTATGTATGTATGTATGTATTTGATTTCTGTCCCAACTTTCTTGGCAAGGCCAACTCCAGGCGGCTAACAAACATTAATAACATTTTTCTTGGGTGTCCCACATTTTGTGGGTGTCCTCTTTTTCTGTGGTTAGGACATCTGGTTACCTTGTGAAAGTTTGCTACAATGCAGTGACCCAATAGGATTGGGTTATTAACTTAGGGAAGAATATCCCATTATTTCAATTCCACCTTGCAACAGGAATACAGGTAAATCAGTCTTAGGGCAAAATCCAGAGTAACTACAGGGGGTCCTTGCTCCGGTGTAAGAACAATTTACTCTGGATTCCAATATGAATTTTCCATAGGTTTTCACTAGGTGGTGCAGTAACTACGGGTGCACATAAAGTTTCTTACATGCTCCCATAGTTACTCTGGATTTGGGGGTTATTTAAAATGTGCTTAAATAAACCAAACAATGGGTTTGGTTTCCTCCAAGCTCTCATACCAGACTTTCTCACATGTAAGCAGAGCTCTTTTCCCCCAGATGAAGAAACAGTTCAGTTTATTTTTGAGCCATGCTGATTATGCAAACCCCTTGAGCCTCTCTCACGACACTTCCCAAGCTGGTGCAACCAGCAGTGAGCCATGGTATGCAGGGAGAAGGGAGGAGGGAATTTTCTCCTTCATGCCGGATGCTACACAGTACACTAAGCCATCTGCAGCCTCTGAAAATAGTTTTCCCAAGGGCTATTGACATGGTACTTTGTTTAAAAAAATGACATTTTGCACAAGGTATTTCCAGGCTGGCAAGCTCTGTAGCAGTCCTCTCATAGCAATAGAGGGCATTAGGGCACAACCACCACTCTTTTCTCCCTGATTTTGTAGGTTGTTGCTGTCACCGGAGCAGCTTCAGCTCAGAGAAGGGTGTCTGGAGCACCAGTCCAGTGTCCAGGTAAGAGTAGCAGGAGAATCTCCAGCTTGGATTAAAATATTGTTCATCCTAGTCACGCTCAAGTATTTTTCTCCTTACAAGGATAAGAACTGGAAAAAAATTTCTCTTTAAAAATACCTGAGGATGATGACATTACTTCCATTTGTTGTAACTTCTGGGGCAACATTTTCAGCTTTGCACCTGGCCACATGATCATTAGCTATACCCTGTTTGTAGCCACTGGATCTGAGGGGCAATACAAAAATAAGGTTTGGGCTACTAGGCACTGAACTCACCCATCTCCCACTGGCACCCATTCCCGCAGTGGCGCATGCCTATGCACTTGCTAACCCCACACAGGAGTAGTACAGAAGTGCATTACAGCATTTTGCAACATGCCAGGCCAGCACGGGACTTATGTTGGGACTTGCACTGGCCTAACTGGGGGTGAGGATTGCAATTTGACTCACTCAGAGGCAATGATTACTAATCTGCACTGTTAAGAGCATAATTAAACATCATGATGTATTTTTCAGTCATCACTAGAAATGATCATTAGTTTTGTTTTAAGTAAAGGAAATTTGCTATCGCCAGGAGTGGGGGAGAGAAACAGTAAAAACATTTTTTTAATTGGAAACAAATGTTAAAATACTTAACAATGTTTGTGGGGATTACCCCCCCCCCCACTTTCCAAGGGCATTAACCAGAGGTGGGCTTCAGCAGGTTCTAATCTACTCTGTTGAACCTGTTGTTATAGGACATTTGTCTATAGGATATACCAGTATATACTTGTCTATCGGATATATAGGACATATGTTATTTAAGTTTATTAAGTTTATTAAGTTTAAGTTAAGTTTAAGTTGCCAAGGGCATTTCAATTAATTTAATATATTTGGGGGGGTGCAGAATTAAAAAATAAAATCTGTTTTACCCGATTGGCTCTCATTTTGGTACTACAGCATATTAATTCATATAATGAATCAGTGCCCAATCTTATTCAGCTTTCCAGCATTGATGCAACCATGTCAGTTTGGTGTGAGCTGCATCCTGAGATGGAAGACAGTCATAGGCTGCAATCCTAAAGACACTTTCCTGGGAGTAAGACCCATTGAACGCAATGGGACTTACTTTTGAGTAGACATGGTTAGGATTGCACCCATAGAGGCCTCCTCAAAATAAAGGCACATTTGTTCCTATGTCTTGAGTCTGCATTGTGGCTGCATCAGTGCTGGAAAGATGGATAGGACTGGGTAATCAAGCAGCTTCCTTATGAAGAAACAGATGCCATGATTTTGTCATAAGGAAGCTTCTTGAATCAATTTATAAGGTGGCTATGCCGTACCTTCCAAACTAGGGCAAACAGAGCAAAACTGATGTCATTTTTTGATTCAGCACCCCAAATATACCCAAGAATAGGTGACACTTTTAAGACAGCAAAATGTATGTAGATCTGTGTAATAAATTGTTTTAGCTGTCACGTTGGTATTATTCTGGGAGATATTTTTTTAGGGTGTCCCCGTTGAGGTCAGTGTAACAGCAGCCGTGCAGAGCCAGTGGCAGACAGAGTAGCAAACCTCATCTCTTCTTATCTCTAACAGATTGACACTGATTAAAAAACAAGGTGCTGCATTTTCATTGGATCTGGCAATGCTTTTGCACCTACCGTGTATGTATTCTTATTCATGACATGCATCATTTATAAACATTTGAAAAAGCCGTTTTACACCCACCACTAAAATAGCATTACATTTACATTACAAAAATACGTTGGCAGTACTGTAACTATGTTATTTTAAAAAGACTTCTCTGCATATGATATGCTGGATTTACATCATCCTGCATTTGTTCATCTGTATATTTGTTTCTTAAGAGAGAATTTTTATTCTTAATCCACTCCAGACAATTCCGTCGTTGATGAGTCTCAATCCTGCTTTGCTATTTAAGGAAAGTACCATTGTGAAGTCCCTCCTTGGAGATTGTCTTGGGACAGAAACTCAAAATAATCTCCACAGTATTATGGGCCAAAAATATTTTGGGCTGTATATTTTGTATGCCATGACAGCAAATTTTGGTGTGTCAGGCAGGCTGCAGGTCAAAAGCCTGAAGCACTGAACTCTGAGCAAGTCATAGCTGAGAAAAACAAGGTCATCATCATTAAACCTGATCCAGGGTGACTCCACTTATTCAACTGACCATCATCTGCCATTCAAACTACAAAAATCAGACACAAAGTGGGCTTTCAGAGTGTCTCTACCCACCCACCCACCCACCCCACTCCACATAGTAGGTTTTTGTGACTGGTTGCTGCTTCTAGTGCAAACATCACTTCTTTCTTCTCATCAGTCCATCAGAGATAATATTGTTATAAACATTACAATGTCCCATTGCCCAAACAAATAGTAGTTCTCAAAATTTTAGGTCCAGGACCAACTTTTTACGATAAGAATCTATCGTGAACCACAGAAGTGAGGTCATAACTGGAAGTGACATTATCAAGCAGGATAATTTTTAACAGTCCTGCCCACACCCAGGAGTAATTCCCATTATCATTAAGAGCATATGCATAGTAGCCTGTTAAAAGTGCCAATCTGTAACAGTTCCCTAAATGCAGACACATAACATGCCATCAAAGCTAGTATATTAAACATGAAGTACTGAAATGAATGGGGACCCATCAGAAATTGGCATATGACTCTCACCTAGTGGGTCTCGACCCATAGTTTGAGAAACACTGACTTAACCAATGTTCCTCAGTATTAGGGTTGCCATAATTCTCTTCCACAAAAATGGGACAGGACATCTCCCCTTCCGCACACATGTCAAACATGCCAGTATGTGAATGCAATCCAAAACCGGGACTGCCCTGGTTTTCCGGGACATATGGCGACCTTACTCATGGCAAGACATTTGAGCCGGTTAAATATAACAACCTGAAGTAGAACATAAGTGGGGATGTTCATGTCAGCATCAGTACTGCATCATTTCAGTGGGATGTGCTTGCATAGCTGTCTAACAATAATAATAATCCAGCTTCAGTTGTAAACTTTTTGGTTCCTCTGATTTTGGAACGAGAGAGTTCAGCACTTGCAACTTAAACCAGTAAGGCTAAGGAGTGCCGGCTTTGAGCTGGATTACATCAGGCAAATTCAACAACCATCTTTTATGCTTCTCCCTTCCTTTTAATGAACCATGACTGGTTATACAGCAAATTTCTTGACTTCTGAGTCAATGAAAAATTCATGGGCTCCATCAGTAATTGGTATTTCTCTTTCCTGCTAACAGACAGAAGCAAAATGGCAGCTTAAGCAGGGGAAAAAGCCATTTCGCCTTTATGACGCTCACACCAGCAACACCCACTGGCGGCATTCTAGACTGACAGTGGACCCGGCCCAAGCAAGAAAACACAAGAGCATTTTTATAAGGACATGAAAGTAATTGGGGATATGCAATTACTGGAGCATAATCTGCTGGAAACGAAATCAATCCAATAAGGCAATGTTCTCGTCTCTTATTTTTCAGACTTCAAATGAGAGCTTCCCAAATTTCAGCTGAACTTACTGTTCAAATCAATATTGCCAGGGCTTGAAGCATAAGAGTCAATTAATAGGATGCTGGCAAGGATTTGCTATTGATTGCAGCCTGATCTCAAGCACAAGCCAATCATGCTGTAAGAAGCACCTTGAGCTGAAAGCACGGAGAATATAATAGAGGAATTCTTTGTAATGGGAATTCTGTGGAAAGTAAAGTTCCACTGAGTAGATTAAAAAAGAAAAACTATACTGACCTTCAAATTAAAATTAAGAGCTCGAGCTTATCCAGCTTCCCAGCGTTGATGCAATCCTGCCAATGCATTGCGAGTTAAAGAAACCTCCCCAAGGTAGTGCTGGAAACATGGATAGGATTGAATCCTTAGTATTATCTTGCTATGAATTTTCCTTTTTTAAAAAATTATGCTGCAACGCTGTACAATAATCCCTAACATACTTCAACCTTTTAATTTGCTGATTCCTTATAGAGAACATAGTGTGACCAGCTGTCATAACCAATGAAAGGTTATGACAGCTCCATAAGAGGACAAGTCCCTTCCAAAATGTAGAATGCCCAAGAAAAATGTAGGACATGACAAAAAAAGTTAAAATCACTGTGATTTTATATTTTTTATATAATCACTGTTATTTTATATTGAGTTCATGTGATTAATTTAAACACTATATTAATTATTAAATTTAAAACAAATCCATATAATTTATTATTTACAAGAAGGCTACATGCTTGTAGTTTACAGGAAAAAGGAGAAAAATGAAGATTTTTTTTCCCGAGAACACAAGACTAAAAAAGAGAACATGTCCTGGAAAATGAGGACATTTGGTGAGTTAACACACACTCTCTCCAACAATGCCAGGATAAAATCAGGGCCTAATGGACTGAGGGGCAAATTTTATAAATGATCCATGCTGAGATTACTACAAGGAACAATTACACCTTGGCTGACACGGACCCCCTTCAAATATTCGGAGGCAGCGTCAAGCTAAATGTGCAACTGCTGAAATCTTGATCCTTGAATCAATTCTCTGCTCTGGATGTCAGTTCAGATGATACCAGACTCCAAGGAAATCAGCTTCTGGCAGTTCCCATTTGCAAGAGGCTAATCCATGCCTATCACTGGGGCAAACAACCTGAGACATTAGAGGAAGCCTAGATCTATCCGAAGCACAGGGAACAGCGGGTGGAGACTCAAGCAGGCCAAATTATTGGCATGTCCCTTTCTATTTCCCTATCTCAAGCTTACCTGACTCCAGCTATTCGGGGTTTAAAATAGCTCTCCTAGAAGTGAATATCCTGCTTTGTCTCCAAATTGTCCCACCGGGAAACAACAACAACTTGGCAGCTCCACTAGCAACATGTGCATAAATGAAAGCCATAAAATAAATCTTCCCAGGGGTAGCCTCCATTCTACTTTGGTGTATAAACCACCCACCAGGATTACAGAAGCAAACGTGGCCGCGAATCTCTGGGCCATGGAGGAGGAAGTCAAGGCAGGTGATAGATCACAGATACTGCAAGTATCCAGCAGGAGCCCAAGCAGGACAGAAGACGGGGTGGTTGGACGTCATGAAATGCTGGGTAGGCAAAAATGCTGAGCCTCATAGCACAGGGGCCAGCAAAGATTGTAGAGCGTGTATATTGTGACATAAGTTGGAGCTTTATATTCTCACAAAACACTGACAGATCACACTGGCACTGGGCCAATTTAAGCCACTGCTGGAATCAGGTTGAGCTGTATGTTCCTGATCTTACTCCAGATGATGGCTGATGTCTGTCAAGTAACCTCCCTCCTTATAAGGAAGGCTGAATCCCAGCAACACACTGGTCACTTGGGAAAATTCAGGTTTAAGTAGCATCAAGCATTCTTCAGCTTCACTGTATATGCTCCTTATTTAATGATTTTCATTGTTCTGCCTCATCGGACGATGTCGCTCATGGTCACCTTGGCATCTTTACCTGTCTTCAGACTTTGGCCAGGTAGGCAGAGATGCCCAATGTGGACACATGATATCCCCCACTGTGGCAGGGATGCAAATACTAAAATGATGCCTTCTAAAATGATGATCCCTAAAAACAATAGACAATGTCCTGGTTTCTAATGGCGGGATGCCGTTTAAAAACTATTTTCCAGGACCTTGTTTTTAGAGAAAGGAACTCCAGGGATAGTCACCACATCCAACAAAGAGGAAACATCAAAGGCATTTAGGAAATATATGAATGTGGCAGCGCTGTTAATGTATGCAAAATGTTTCACAAAGTACTTCATCTTGTAATTCTTACAACAACCCTGTGTGGTAGATCAGTATCTAATAAATTTTATTATAAATATTAATAATAAATATTATTATCCCATAATATTTATTGGAGGCAAAATTCAAAAGAGTGACTTTCTTATTTCCAACACACAGCACAGATTTCCAAATCTGTGTCTTCCTGATTTGTAGCCAAGAGCACAATCCTAACCATGCCTACTCAAAAGGAAGCTCCGTTGCGTTCAATGGCTTTTACTCTCAGGAAAGTATCTTTAGGACTGCAGCCCAAGCCTCTTAACCAGTGTGCTGCATCAATTCCAGTTTTATTAACCAGTTATGCGGAAAGCTATTTCTTGATTTCTTAAGTGTTTCTCAATCAGGGCTCTGCTACTTCTACTTTACACATGGGTAACCATGGCTGAAAGAAATCAATAAGCAAGCCCATGCTCAAGAGGAACTTGAACCCACACCTCTCAGATGACACTGCTCTTTTGATGCAGGATCTTACAACCTCAACCCTTTCCTCCTTTGGTTCACAGAGAAGATGCTGTTAAGCATCAGGGCGTTTGGGAGAAGCGCATTGTACTTGGTAATTTCTGATTTACAAACAAAGCAAAGCTAAACCCGCAGTACTTGGAAGGCATAAATTCAGCAAAAAGCAGCAATAAGTCTTTTGGCAGGTGCGGCTGTAGCACAGGGCTCCCCTCCCCAAAGAAGAGATCTGGAGTGCTTTCCACGCAAGTTCTTTCTGGGGAGGGGGAAGGGGGGACATGTCACTGGCTGCATTGAAATGGAAATGCGTTCAAATTATTTAGCACAAGAGAACAGCTCCTGCCAGCCTTTTGTGCCACAGCCGGAATTTGTAATCAAGGAGAATAAATAGCATCAGATCCTGGCTAAACACAGAGGTCCACACCATACATATTCAGCACCTCTCCCTCTGTGCAAGGAAGTCCCCCTAGCCTTGTGCAAGGGGTTTGGGCGCTTTCGGTGGCCCACGGTCAGACACATGGCAATCCACAATGAGTCTTTCGGCTGTTTCCCCATTACACATCTTTGATGTGCCTGGTGGAACAGCCACTTGACAACACCACCCAGGCATCCGGGCTGCCCTTGCCATCACTCCCCAATGCGCCATAAAAGTGAACACCTTCCACCACTACTCTTTTCAACCCTTAATTGTGAGAAATAGGTGCATTAAATTTGCATGAAGGCGACAATCCCAAGCACTTGCAAGAAAGCGGGGGCACAGCTGAACATGCAAGTTAACGTGATTGCAATCAGTCTGCCTTTGAAAAACGTACTCCTCAAATGGCACTAAAAATGCAGGTGAGCAAGTTACCATGCTAGGCCCTGAATGTTTAGAAAAATCCTTTTCCAAAAAAGGCATTCTAGGATAAGAAAGTACAAGTGCACCTAGTAGGGGGAAGGGGTAGTCACAATTTCACGTATCACACAGCATTTCTTCCTCTAACCAAGTAACCTAGAAAACATCCCAAGCCTGACAAAGCATTTAGGCTTCAATCCTAACCTCCAGTTAGACAGGCCTAAGCCCCAACATAAATCCTTTGCTGATCTGGCGGTGTCACAAAAGTGCCGTAAGACACTACTGCACCACTCCTGGGGGGGCAGGGGTTAGGCCAGTGCACAGGCATGCGCTTGCCTCCCTACATCACCATGGGAATGGGAAGACTGATGAGTTGTACCGGTCTAGGTTAGGATTGCACCCTCAGTTTATGCTCCTCAGATAGTTCCTAGGGCTGAACTGAAATGCCCCCCCTCATTTTCTCCATTCTCAGGTAGTAAACACCAGAGGTCCAATTTTGACAACCCATGGTCTGAATTATTATTATTTGGCCATTGGCATCCACCATCTTTCCTCGTTCTCAGGTGGCAAAAATGTGGCATTTCATTTATTCAGCATTCCTTGGGACACTAAAGGCTGACCTTAAAGCGAGTAGCGCCTAAAGGTTAGCACTCTGTGCCCACTTCTGCTTTCCACTTCACTGATTAACTGCATCAGCAGCTGAATGGAAGGGAAATGGGTAGATATTGCTGGCAAACCTGAGCCTGGAAGTTCAAGATGCACCTATCATGGGCTGCAAGCAAATCACCTAGGGGAGAAAACTGAGGATAAATGGCAGATTATGGGTGCAATCCACAGTAACTACGGGGAGTCCTTGCTCTGGTGTAAGAACAATTTACTCTGGATTGCAATATGAATTTCCTATAGGTTTTCAGTAGATGGTGCAGTAACTACAGGTGCACGTGATCTCTCTTACATGCTCCCGTAGTTACTCTAGATTGTAGGGTATATCTGAAAATTTATTTGCCTGTTTGCAGTCCACAGATCTTCTAAATGTGAAAAGGCATTATAGCAAACAAGTAACATTTGAACAATGAATTGCTGCTTGATCCAGAGTTTCTGCTGGTATTTCCTAGATACAGGAGGAGGTGGTTCTGAATTGGCAGAAGAAACAATCAGCATACCCATCTGGGAAATGGGTAACCAATTTAGCCCAGCACAACTAACACATCTCTCTGTATCTGCAGTGGCATGGGGTGGCAGCAATGTCCATGCACAGGCCTACCATCCTCAAGAGTGGCACAGAGCCTTTTGGCATGTTTGCGACATCCCGAGGACACCATGGAACTTGTACCAGCAAAGAGCCCAGGGTTGTTGGATCCTATACACAGAGTATAGAAGAGTAGAATAGGAATTCCAGGTCCCAGAACATATATGAATCTATGTGTTTGATCTCCTGAATGCACAGAAGAATTGACACAACATCCCAAGACCAGTAAATGTTGTTTAAAGGGAGTTTATCATTTGTGTGTAATTAATATACAATACATGCATAATGTGCTACTGTGTCTGACCATGAATCAAAGCAGGCAGTATGAAGGGTTTGTTATTGCACAGGTAAGTAATACCTGGATCAGCAGCATAGATCTTGGAGATTCAAATACGTATATCCCCTGTATATCCATGTATACTTATCCTGCATTTTCTATTACTTAAATAGTTCCTGATCAGTAAGAAAATGTGTCCATATATCCCATGACAGCTAAGTTGATTTGTGGGCCATTCCTAAGGGACACGTGTCAAGAATTTTTTGGACATTTATATACCATGTTTACTCGAATCTAATGCACCATCAAAACTTTCAAAAATGCCTGTCAACATTCAAAACATTGTAAAATGTTGGCACGGTAGAACATGCCTTTTCAAGAGCCATGTTGATTCATCCCTATCAAAGCTCAGAAGATCCCTTCTGTGCTTTTAAAACTTATAGTTTTAATCGTGATTTTTACAGATTTCCCTGGACAGATTTCTAGTTATTGTATGAATTTAGCTGTACTTTTTTCAGTACAGCTAAATTTAACAAGTCCCAAAGTGACTTTAGAAAAAGAAAACACAAGATTGTTTCAAAAAATCAATCAGTGTCAGAATCATGGTGAGGATGCAGGGAACAGGAGAAAACGTATCTCTAGCAATGATATTACATTTGGGGGTGAGGTCTGGTGTTTCTACTTACTGTGGTTCAGTGACTAAAGTTATCCTACGAAGGCTGCAATCCTAAGGACACTTTCCTGGGAGTAAGACCCATTGAATACATTGGGGCTTACTTTTGAGTAGACATGGGTAGGATTCAGTGATGGGATTCAAAGAAATTAACAACCAGATCTATGCCTATCTGGCAGCCACTCTTAAATGGCTATTTTTAAACTTTATATGTCCTATCTCTCATTAACAACCAGTTCTGTAGAGTAGATGCAAACCTGCTGGAGCCCACCACTGGAAGGATTGTATTCTAAGGTTTCACTTTCCCATAGAGCACAATGCATATTTTTATTTTTAGTTTTTGGCCATAACTTTTGATAGGAAGGAGATGTTCCAAAATCAATTTTTGCATTGGATTCTACTCTTCAATACAAATCCAACAACATATGACATGATGGGGTACTGCACACCATTGCAAAATACCAAAATGAAGCCAAAATGGAGGTCAGTGAAGCCCTTTTGGAGGACATGAGGACAGGATGCTAAGAAATCCAGAAATTTCCGGTCGTATGATCACCCTGTTCCCTGGTGCATGTGAATGTGCATCTTGCTGCTCTGTCACCATGCTTTTCCCTTCCCCTATGCAGCAGAACAGTGGGGCACATCTTTGCATGCATGGGGGCCATAAATTTTGGATACCCTCATAAAACAAAGAGGAAAACCTACATGAAAGAACAAGGGAGCTGAAGGTGGCATAACGGATGCATCATCACCTACAGTAATATTCTTCAAGCTTGCGGTCATCAAGCCTTAGTTTTGGGTTTGTGGCAACTCATAAGATTTAAGATCATTGAGCACCAACAGGAAAGGGGGAGGCATCTGGTGTACCCTTTCAGGAACCAAGAGATTTCTCAGTCTTGCTCAGATTTCTCAGATTATCAGGCCCACTCAGTTGTGCTAAAATAGGTTCCATTAATGCCAGACTTCATGGTAACATTTTCTGCTAATCAGAATATTTTTATTCTTGTAAACAGTGCTGGGAAGACATTTGAGGGGCAGGAATAGGGAGCAGCACATGTGGAGGTGGTTGAAAAGGGTCCTAGGTATGGATGGGAACTGACCCTGGAGTTCCCAATCCCACCCTTTTTCATTTTGAAAACTTTGTTTTCAAGTTATTTCATTTTTTCTGTAAACAGCTTTGCAAACCTTTTGTTAAAAAGCAGTATATAAATACTGATTGATTGATTGATTGATTGATTGATTGATTGGCTGACTGACTGACTGACTGACTGACTGATTGATTGATTGATTGATTGAGTGAGTGAGTGAGTGAGTGAGTGACTGAGTGAGTTTGGGTCATGAAAAAAGATTGAAGACCCCATGGTGTATGCACATCTTGGTTTTCATCAGCGGCACAGGTCAAACATCTTTGTTTGATGGAGGGCCAAACCTTCCAAACTGTGGTGATGTGGGTGCCCACCATAAATGACAATACTCTTCCTACCAACAATCTAAGTAACAATCATGGCAATTGTCAGTTTGGTTTTTCCTGGAGCAGGGAACATAGGAAAATAGTCCTGCCTCTCTGTGTCTTGCACTGTACACGTTCTGCTTCCTCGGGATGTCATCTCTGTATTGCTAGTCCAGGCTCCGTCCAAACCAGGCTGACTCCACTGGCAAGATTTACAGAATGAGGAAATGAAATCAATGTGGCTGGTTTTTGAGTTATGTGGATATAATCAACCCAGAGTGTCCTGCTTGGGATGCAGTTTGTATTGCTCATAACTCACCAGCTTGTTCATTAAACAAACAGACAAGAGAGGTAGGCAGTCAGGCTATTAGTTGCAGTCCCCGGGGAAGGGAAGGCAAAGGCAAGGGCAGCAGTCTGGCTAGGAATGCCCTGGGTGCCTTCCAACTCCCATTGCATTATCATGTTCTTCTCCCTAACTGACCTTCTGGGTTCTTCAAAAACATCTCACAGACCCTGGGCTTGGGGCAGAATGGCTGCAGGGTGACTCTGTTTCAGTCACTATTGCAATCCGTCTATACCCACCTATACAGTGACTGCAGAGCCATAAGTCTTCACTAAATGACCTCTCTTTGAATATAACTGTCAATGAATATGCATGACTACATTTGCATGTATGTCAAGATGTACCCTGATTACCAGAATTTAAGCTGCAGGGCAATTTCCCCTGTGTGTGCTGCAGGTATTAGTTGACTGAGGAAGCTGTAAGGATTGCAAGGAGAGTATCAGGATTACTAGGAGATACAGGATTACTAGGAGATACTAATAACTGGGGAGAGTATCAGGATTACTAGGAGATATAGTAAGATGTGTTACTATATTGTGGGCGATCATGTGATACATGTGTAGATGTGTTACTATATTGTGGGCAATCAGGGTGATCATATGACCAGAAAAACCCGGATTTGTCTGGACTTTAGCCTCTTATCCGGGTGTCCTACATTTTGGGTTCACTGTCCTATATTTTGGCTTCATTTTTGAACTTCACAATGGTGTGCAGTACACCATCGTGTCATATGTCGCTGGATTCATATCAAAGAGCAGAATCCAATGGAAAAATGGTTTTGAGATAACTCATTCCTATCAAATGTTATGGCCAAAAAACCAAAAATATAAAAAAGTGGATAGGAATTTTGGCTTGGGAGGGTAGGAATTTTGGCCTTGGGGTTCAGGAATTTTGGGTTTGGCAACTAACTGTCCTGATACCTATCACTGCTCCCAGCCACCTGCCCCTTGTAGGGCCATTTGTGTACATCATAAAGTCCCTATGGAGGTAGAGGGGATTTTGGCATTTTAAAAAATGCACTAACATGAAATCTCCAAAATCTCACCCAATAAAATAAAATCAATCAGGACACAAGAAGAAAACTTGTGGGGGGGGGAGGAGGGAGGAATTATCTAAATTTAAGCATAAACATAATTGGTTTCAAGAACATGACACAATAGAGAGATTTGAGAAGTCGGTAAAGGGCATCATACACTACTACATGTGCTACTATGTCTGACCATTACCTTCACTTACTGGGAGTGTCACTTTCAAGAGTTCATCCAGCAGGGGACTGCTGAGTCAATGTTGCCAGCCAGAATGCCAGGATAAGGGCCAAATTTTATTAATGAAGCCTCAAAAATCTATATACAGTAGTGCCTCACGTAACAAATTTAATTCATTCCGGAGGCAAGTTTGTTACATGAAACGTTCTTTACGTGAAGCGGATTTTCCCACAGGAAATAATGGAAACTCAGACGATTTGTTCCACATCCCAAAAAATATTCATATAAAATATTAACTGGATGTAAAAATGATGACAAAACACTGGAATAGAATTCAAAACATTCATTCAATGTGCATGATTTTATGAAGTCTACTTAGGCTGCAATCCTAAAGACACTTTCCTGGGAGTAAGCCCCATTTAAAACAATGGGGCTTACTTCTGGGTAGACATGGTTAGGAGGCTGCAATCAAAGACACTTTCTTCTGCAAAGACACTTTCCAAGTGTGCCCCCACTTTCTCCTTCTCTCCATCCGGAGCCTCTCTCTCCCCTTGTCCCTTCTGGCTAGCCCTGAGCTGCTTCCCTCTTCTCCACTGCTCTTCTCTCCCTCTGCCCAGCAGATGCCCGGCCACAGGAGGAACAGCATGGAAGTGTTGCTTTTGCTATGGGCAGGCATGCTGGGCAGCCCTGATGCTTTTTAAAAAGGCTGCCGGCCTGCGCATCTGCCCCAACTGCCAACAAGTGTGTTCCTTACATGAAGCAGTTTGTTACGTGAAGCAGAACCCTAGATAAATTTTTGTTTGTTACGTGAAACATACTTAACGTGAGGCGTTTGTTACGTGAGACACCACTGTATATAAAAGAGAAAAGTCACTCACTGACTGACTGACTCATCACCGCCCTGCCAAAACCGGTGGGCCTAGAAGCGTGAAAATTGGGGTGGGTGTTCCTTCCATGACTGAGGGGTGCACTAAGAACCAGTTTTCGGAAATTCCAACCAGAAGGGGGTGAAAAGGGGCACAACGCGTTTTCCTCCCTATACTTTGCATTGGAGAATTGCAGACTCATCAACATTCCTCCCCAACTGCTGGGCCTGAAGCATGGAATTCTGGGAGTTCCTTCTGTCACCTGAACTCCCACCAAGAACCATCTGGAGAAATTAACCCTTCAGGGGCTGAAAAGGGGGCAACGTGTTTCTGTCCTATACTTAACATGGGAGACTGAACAACATCCAGCCAATCTGGTGCTCAGACCCTGGTGCACTGGGGGATGTTGTTCAGAGGAAGAGGTTGCGCTGGGGAGGATGCTGCGCATGGGGGGTTGATGCGCATGGTGGGTTGATGCTCAAGGGGGGAAGTTGCACATAGGGGGAAGTTGTGCATGGGGGAAAGTTACGCATGGGGGAAAGTTACACATGGGAGACTGATGCGCGTGGGAGACTGATGCGCATGGGGGGAAGTTGTGCATGGGGGGAAGTTGCGCATGTGCATGGGGGTTGATGTGCATGGGGAGAAGTTGCGCATGGGGGACTGATGCACATGGAGGAATTTGCCCATGGGGAGTTGATGTACCTGGGGGGTTGATGCGCCTTGGGTGGATGGTGTACAGGGGAATTTTACTTCCACAACATGGGTACGCTTTTTGCCAGTTTCCTATAAACACTGAGTGATTCTGCAACAGTACCATTAATATGAACTCAAGAGGAATTCCTGTACTAATATTGGCAGTGAAGGTTGTTGTTTGTATGTTGCAGTATGTCTTAGGGCACAATCCTAAGCAATTTAGGCTGGCATAACTCACCTGGCATATCTTTCCATGGTGGTGTGGGGATGTTGCAGTGGCATAGCTAGGAGGTGCAGTTGCACTGGGCAACAATCTCTAGGGTGGCTCAAGCTGAGGTTGACATTGGGCGCAATCCTGAGTAACTATGAGGAGTCCTTGCTCCGGTGTAAGAACAATTTGCTCTGGATGGCAATATGAATTTCCCATAGGTTTTCACTAGGTGGTGCAGTAACTACGGGTACACGTAATGTCTCTTAGGTGCTCCCGTAGTTACTCTGGATTGTAGGGCTAGGTGGCTAAAATTGTGAAACACCATCATGTTATATATATTGTTGGAATACCATCATGTTATATATCATTGGAAAAGTAATTTAATGCAGAATGTAGTGAAACAAACTG
Organism: Cryptoblepharus egeriae; assembly: GCA_030015325.1. Taxonomy (NCBI): domain Eukaryota; kingdom Metazoa; phylum Chordata; class Lepidosauria; order Squamata; family Scincidae; genus Cryptoblepharus; species Cryptoblepharus egeriae. The sequence goes on along the minus strand of JAREYC010000003.1, from coordinate 91,101,645 downwards.
CATTGGAATATTTATATTCTATCAAACAGAATATAGATACATTATAGATATTCTGGTTAGTTTTGGCTAATTAACCAGAAAATGAAAACACAACAGCCTATGGAACAAAAAGTTTCTTAACTCAAAACTTTTGTTCTGGGAGCCAATGAGATGTAATTCTGATACTGTATGGAACTAATATCCATCTATCTAATCTATCTACAGTATTTATATTCTGCTTTTCAACTAAAAAGTTCACAAAGCAGTTTACAAAAGGAAAAATTAATAGCTAATTAAGTTCTGAATCAGTTCTCATTTCCATATACATATATCATAATATGTATACTAAATGGGTATGCAGGTACTTCGAAGTGGTGCTCCTCTTAAATTTAGCAGGGAAAGAATAATCATTCATCTTTGCCCCAGCACAGTTTCCCTAACCAATAAGGGACACAATTTTTTTTTTTACTTAATTAAATTTGATTTTGTTGTTGTGGGGTGTGTGTGTGTGCAGAACAAGATCTTCTTTGACTCCAGATGGCAAATAGGTTCTTTAGCTTTGTCTCTAGCAGAGCAAACGAGTGGTGAACTGCTGAGGAAGAGGAAGCAGGTTTTTCCCCCAATTTCATTTTAAAAAATAACCGGAGATGACATCTGGTTGACATACTTCCAGGACATTTTGAATTTTGCACCAGGCTACATTATCATTAGCAAAGTCACTGGAAGTCGGCGCACACTTGTGTGCTGGCCTAACACCACCCACCCCACGTGTGGGGCAGAAGGGTTTTATGGCACATTTGTTACACCCTGCCAGCAAAGGACTTATGGTAGAGTTTTATGCTGTCCTAACTGGAGTTAGGATTGCAGCCATGGTCCTATAATAGAATATAAAATTTTGATACATCTCTATTGCACCATTGAATCTAATGCACGTCCCTATTTTAAAAGGCTTAAAGATTAAAAAAATGTTTACTGGACATGTAATGTGCAACTGAAAAGCAGGTACAAATTTTAATTTTACTGCATATAATGAATCATATGATAATAATAAAATGGCAATGGGTTTATGTTATGTTTGCCTAATTGCACTACTTTACACAACAATGGGTTTATGTGACATTTTAATTACAATATAGTAAACTGTTAAACTAAATACTGACCTATACTTATAATCAAAATATGTGTACTGTATTTACTGTACTGTATTTACTCTAAAGTACCATCAAATCTAATTCACACCTCGATTCTGGAGACTAAATTCGGCTGAAAAAGATGAGCATTAGATTCAAGTAAATAGAGTATTTTTAAGCTGCCAGCCAGAAATGACTGAAATCTTCCTCTTTAAAGCAAAAGTCAAGTTTTAGCTCACTATTTTTAAAATTATTGTTACTTCCTCCTGAGACCTGCAGTATTTATTATCTTAATGTGCAGCATCTAGATGGGTATATCATGTGCTGTTCCTCCCGTTCATTGTTCCAAGACATACATCTAAAGAAATGTGAACTACGGAATTAAGATGGTTCTCTATCAATGATTTGTATTCCAAATGCTGTAAAGAAATGGTGGGTTTCAAATAAATTAACAACAGGTTCTATGTCCTAATAACCTAAATTAACAACAGGTTCTATGTCCCATTAGTAACAGTTCTCAGCACCAGGTGCTCATTAGCAAAGGGTTCGATAAAACCTGTGAGAACCCCCTGAAGCCCGGATGTAAAGCCATAGAATCATGTAGCTGTGAGGCTGTGATGAGCCCTCCTGCTTGAAGAAAGGAATCTGCTCCAGGTGAGGTCCTCAAAAACAGGACGTCTTCACATTCTGAACATTAATGATTAGGTGCATCATTTTTTATTTCATTGTTACATTTTTATTCAATCATTTTTTGCTATGAGGGTTTTTCATGAGTTCACCACCACAACAGTTATTTTGATTCTGGAAAAATCATAAGATGGCATATAGGAAGAAAGGATCAAGGCAAGACTCCAGCTTTATGAATTTTCTGGCTTTAATCTGTAGGGTACTGAGATCGCATCATGCCAAGTTTGATACTACTGTATATGGTCTTAAAATACCAGACTTTCCACCATGGCATAGCTGGCGCCTCTGGCATCTGGGGCCCCTCATGGCATCACCCCTGAAAGTGCCTGGCCCAGGACAGTGACAGGATGACCACCAATTACATCCAGGTTATGGCTTGCTCTGAGCATGCCAATCTGAGTAGCCAATGGCTTCTTGTTGCCGTTTTTATCCCTGAAAGCAAGGAAGGGGAAAGAAAGCAACCAGTTGCTCAGAGTAACTTGCCCCTGCTTGAAGTATCTGCAAGGAGGATGCAAGAGCAGTTACTGCAGTGGTGAGGATGCCAGTACTGCAGTGCTCCAGTACTTTTTTTACGCCCCTTTTGTGATCACTCACCCCTCATAGACTTGCCTCCCCAGTCCCTATTGCTCAGCAGCGCTAATGTAAACCAGTTGGGAATATTAGGCTCAGTCTAACTTTCAGCACTTTTCCCACTTGGTTATTTTTTATATTTATAAGACATCTGGCAAGTGATGGATTCTCCGAGGGACTGTGTGGTCATTCACATTTGCTTATCTTTCACATGCTGGGGGCAAGCCAGAGATTTATAGCAGCCACTAAAGGTTGTTTCCAAAAATACAGGTTTTTTCCTTGCTTTTTTTCTTTCTTTCTCACTTTTTTTGTATGCTAATTTCTAATAACTCTTAGGCATGATAGCAATTACTGACAAGAGTCAGCCTCCATTAACAGTTTATCACAGTTCATCATACATCCTTTGTCAGTGGAAGCACTTTGACAAGCCTGGGGTTAATTAAAACCAAGAAGACAATAAAATACACCTAATCAAACATTACAGGTACAGAAATCAATTAGCAGATTTATGGTTCTTTGGAACTTTCGATAATGTGCCACATTCAAAGAAACTGTCATCTCTTTCTCCCCAAGACAGTGTAATTGAATTTCTAATTGAAACTACCTTTCAATGGGTAACACAATCCAGCAAAGTTGGATTTGCATGAAAGGGAGCTCTACAGAGGCCAAAAGAGTCTACAAAACCAGCATCCCCCAAGCTGTTTCCTCATTAATGCAAGGTTTCAAAAGAAGTTTTGAATCAATGGAAGGTGGAAGATTTGCCAGAGATAGGTCTGGAAAGATGATGGGTCCTCTGCCTCCAACAACCCTTGGAAGAATTAAGCCAGGCCACATCGCTGCAGGCACACATGCCAACAGCTCTTGCCTTTGCCACATGCAAATTCTCAATAAAATCAGGTTCATCTGTGCCAAATCATACTTTGGCAGGGTGACCATATGCCATAATAAAAAAAGAGGACAAGGCCCCCCCAAAATGTAGGACATCCAAGTAAAATGTAGGGCATGACAAAATCTGAAAATACTCATATGCTGAAAACACTCATGCTGCCTTGTGGAGCATTTGCTAAGCTCCAAGTGTGCAGGATCAGGACCATTCTGGAAGCCTTCCACTCTCTGGATTGACCTTCCACACCAGCAAGGCATGCTTGCTTACTCGTGAGTAAAAGAATCTGTGCAGTCTCTCTTTCAAAAGGGTTTAATGCAGTGGAGCTTGGAGGAAGGGTTTCCTTGTGAGGTGCCTTGTGAGGTTCATAAAAGCAACACCATCTTGTGCTAATGTTGTGGAGAGGTTTAATTAATTATAGATATGCCATATGAGCTTCCTTTATTGGATCAGGACCAGATTTCTCTCAGCTTGTCCAAAATATCTAAGGCAAGTTTGCCTATTTGCGAGTAAAGACGCAGTAAGGTTCCCTTTCAGTTCCCATAGAGATCAATGCAATTATCAGGAACCTCTTTTGGGGGTGATTTTGGAGGCTTCGTTCATTGGATCAGGACCATTATGGTGTCCTTGGATTCCTCTCAGCCTAGCCTTTCTGGCAGACAATGGCATGTTTGCCTGCTCATGAGAAGAGCTGCAATATGGGGAACTTTTCTTTCCCAGAGAGCTCAATGCATATTTTTGTTTTTCAGTTTTTTGGCCATAACTTTTGATAGGAAGTAGATCTCAAAACTGATTTTCACATTGGATTCTGCTCTTCAATACAAATCCAGTGACATATGATATGATGAAGTACAGCACACCATTGCAAAGTTCCAAAACGGAGGACACCCAGACAGGAGGCTAAAATCCAGACAAATCCAGGAATTTCCAGCCATATGGTCATATTTGGTCTTGCATAAGAGCTCAGAACCGAGAAGCTCCAAAATGTAGGGCTGCTTCAATGTGTCTTCAGCCCTGGAAGCTCTCACGCCAAATATATGGAAGATAATTGTGATTACTTAGAACATGATCCTAACAAATTTAGGCCAGCACAACTCACACATCTCTCCCCACAGTGGTGTGGGGAGGCAGGTGAAGGTCTTTACACCCAACTACATGCCCCAGGACTGGGGCAGAAGTAGCTTACAATACTTTTGTGACATCCCTGCCCATATTAAGCATCTGTTGGCCTAATTGGTGATTAGGATGTCACTTCCAGCCATGACATCACTTCTGGGGGATCCTGGACAGATTGTCATTCTGAGAAGGGGATCCCAGGCTGAAACGCTTGAGTTCCACTGGATTGGATGACGCTGTGGTGCCTTCCATTTATTCTTAAATGGAGCAATGCACATTCTGTTCATACAGAATCTATGGATCAAATTGTATACATACAAACACTTATTGTAGCACAAGTGTTAGATCTCCCCCTGGTTATCCTCATGTTCTTCACCAGCAATAGAGCCCCCTCCCACCATCTGCACTCGGCACTGACTGGGCAGTTTCTATCTAAAGAGTTTTTATTCAAGGTCTGCAGCAGCATTAACCCCGAACAACCATGTGTTTCAACAACAGCATATCATTTCCAGAATATTCACAATTATAGGACCAGGGATGGTGTCTCATGGCCTCCGGAATATCCTGACACAGAGTTTAGAACATAGAATTAAAAGGGACTGTTAATGATAAGATTACTGGAACAATGGTTGAGCCTTTCAACCAACTCATGTGCCAAGTTTGGGGGCTAAGGTAGGCAATAAGGCAAAATTATTTGAAAATTTTTGAAAGGACAAGATGGAACAACAAGAAGGTGGAAGGAAAAGTGGTTTTGATTTCAACAATTGGTCTGTCTTACAGAAAAAGTATGATTACCATTTCTTTGAAAAACAGCTGAACCTATTCAGAGGAAACTTATGAGAGAATAAAGACTGTGTGAAAAGAAATAAATCATTCATAAAATTCATATTCAGAAATCTAGCAGCAAAACATGTTACATAAATTCTGGAAACTACAACTTAGCTTTCAAAAGGTTTGTACTGGTGAAAAGTATTTGTGCCTACTGAGTTTTGCCGTTGGAATTAGTCTGCAAAGGAATTACTTAATAGAAATAAAACGTGGGCTGCAATCCTATACACATCTTCGTTAAGACTAATTATACAATCCAGAGTAATTACGGGACTTTTTACACTGATGTAGTTACCTATGGGAAATACATAAAACCATCCAGAGTAAGTGCCTCTTACGTCTTCCTGTAGTTACTCTGGATTGTAGGGTAAGTCCTAAAGAACACAGTGGGACTTCTGAGTAGACATGCGTAGGATTGCACCCATGGGTTGCCACCATGGGTGGCAGAAGTGGCGCAAAAGGGATTGCTGTCAAAAGGCAAGACTTATTGATAGTGAAATCCTTCTGACTAAGGGCAAAATCCAGAGTTTTTTTGGAGAGGACACCAGGGGAGTCCTCACCCCGGTGTAAGAACTTACTCTGGATTCCAATATGAATTTCCCATAGGTTTTCACTAGGCGGTGCAGTAACTACGGGGCACGTAAAGTCTCTTACGTGCCCCCCTAGTTACTCTGGATTTGGGGGTTACTCAGACGTTAATCCATTGGGTCCAATGGGACTTGCTCCCCAAAAAGTGTGGATAAGATTGAAGTCTTACTAACTGAAGTGGTACAGCGTACAGGTTATTGTGGCGCTTATTAACCCTTGATTCACTGAGTTTAGGAGTAAAGCTTGGGTTACGGCTAATACTCGGTGATAAAGATGTTACCCACTAGAAGGGGTACTGTCCCATTGCCTGGTATGGCTCCAAAGAGGAGGTTCTCCCCAAAAGCCATGCTGAGGCTCCCTCCAAGACGGAACGCTACCCCCTCCAGCTACACCACCACTGAAAAAGGTGGTAGTGAACATATGGGTGTACCTTGAATCTGGCTCCAGCCCTTTTCCTCCAGTGTTAACAGACTGTGCTTCAAAGTTTGCATCTTTTGTATCTTTTGCAATTTGTTCATGTTCCTTGGCAACAGATAAAATAACTTCAAAGCCTTTCTCTGTGTTGGCAATAATGAGATTCAAAAGAAAAGATTTCCCTTCTTCGCCCCCTCCCTTCTGCATTAAAAAAGCCTCGACTCCGAGCCCAGCAGTTCACAAATATTACTCATGTCGTTTGCGCAAAGAAAAGGGGAGATGAATTAAAAAAAGTGTTCCAACTGAACACAAGGAGCATTGTTTGCATATCAGAAAAATTAATCTCCATAGAAAAGTGAGAGCCTGCAATTCAGAAAGCAAAGAATTAGGACAGCCCAGCTGAGAATAATTTTCTAGCCAGTTAATTTAATTGCATAAATCATTCCTTTGTTAGCAATAAAGAGATATAATTAAAATGAGATTGCTTCTCATTTCTATTCTCTGGAAACTAAAGGAATTGATTTGGGGGCATGCATTCCCCAATATCGCATTGGCAAATTACATGCACCTTTTCATAAAAGCGACACCATCTTGTGCTAATGTTGTGGAGAGGTTTAATTAATTATAGATATGCCATATGATCTTAAAGAAATAATTTACTTAATGCCCATTGAAATGAAGTTTGCAAATGTGTATATATCCTTTGGACGGAGGGTGTTCTGATTTCTACAAACAGGTCAGGAAGTTTAACCGATAGCTGCCAGGAGAACTAGAAAGAAGCATAGAAGAAAATGGTAACTAGGGCAGGTAGTAGAATTAAATGTTAAAAAAACAAACTACGGTACCTTATGTTGAGTGAGGTTAGTGGTCTAGCCTGATTGACAGATGTCACTCAATGCAGTGTGTTCTACTACCAAACTCTTTCCCTCTCTGCATTAGATTTACTCACAGTGCAATCCTATTCATGTCTACTCAAAAGTAAGTTCCACTGCATTCAGTGGGGCTTACCTCAGGAAAGTGCTCTTAAGATTGCAGCCTTAGAAACATCCAATACAGTCCTTTGTATTTTTCAGTGCTTTGGATGCTCTTCATCAGTCAACAGGCTTTGTCCTCAAGGTAAGGGAGCAAATTCTCAATCTTTTGGGATCTTTGGAGAAAGGTTGCAATAAAGATCAACAAAATGATCTCAAGCACAGTGATCTACCCACATTACAACCAAAGCCATGTTTAAATAACTATACTATCATGATTTCCTTTCAAAAGCCCATTACAACAGTAAAGATTGGCACCTTTACAGAAGTAAAATTTGCAGGGTGGAGGGGGAAGAGGGTGAAGGGGGAAATAAAGGCACCATTAATGTGCCCAGAACAACTTCTGAACATTTTCCTTTTCATGCCCCTGCCATATGGGTTAAATTGGGTGGTGACTGGAGAGAGCCTTTCAGCGGTGATACCTCTCTCTCATATTGCCAACTCTTAACAAACTTTCGTGATAAATGGTTCAAGGCAATTGAAATTGGTGGACCGATTAATATTTAAATATTGGTTAACTATTTAATTGATGGCATTTCTGACCACCCCACACAACGAGCTTTGTCCTGCTTAGGGATGACTAGGAACTTGGTGGCATCTCAGAAGCATCTGTGAACCTGGAGCACACCAAAGAAGTCTCCTCCTTCCCTACGTTACTTCTCCCCACAATTCACATCAGTCATGTAATGAGCTACTTAGCAACTCAATGCTTGCCTCAACCCCAGCATCCCATTTGCTCTGCTTTAGCGTCTTGAATTGGCTTCAGGCATTTTGATTAAGACCTACTGGACCATGCCAAAAGCTTTTCTCAAGCAAAGATATGGGAGATAGACTCATGTACCATCTCTGTTTTTAGAGATTTCTGTGACATGCAGGTCTGGCTGTGTTCAAAGCTGCTTTTTGAGGTGCTGTCAAGAGGCAGGAGATTCACCTTTGTTCTGGCAGAACTGTGGCTCGAAAATACATATTTGTTCAGCTCTCGCAACACACATTTCAGGGTGCAACAGTGTCACCAAGTGGACAAATGCATAGCCCTACTCTTACAGGCACACCTCCCCGTTCCATAGATGGGTAGAGACAGGAAAGAACAGAAATAACTACAGCTTGCCTGTCAACATATCCTAACACAATAAATGTAATAGCAGATGCAAAGCATTTCACACCAACAAAACATATAATTTTAAAATAAGCCAAGAAATATGCATGGTCTGTTATCAGTTACGACTTAGGCTTGCCTAGAGACAGGTACGATAGAAGTATACACAGTATAGCTTTGCGGTATAGCATGTTCAATGTTAACTGCTGTTAACTGTCTAAACTGCTGTTTAGACAGTTGCAAGTGTACATCAACCCTAAAAAGGAAGGTCAGTTTCATAATGTAGATGTGGGTGACTTGAACATGTAACACCTAGTCTTCTGACACATTGACTACAGTAGGATTAGTCGGATTAGGAGCATCCTAATTCATTCCATAGTCTCATATCTTGTATACCACTGTGTGATTTTATGAGTTTTTTTAAATTAACCTATTAGTAACAAACAGGGTACCCAGGACAAAGGCCTAATTCACGGTGGAAGGGGTCGCATCACCCACTTTGAAGACCACTGGTATAGCCTATGTTCATGTTCTAAGATGGAGGCAGAGGGAAGAGTAGATACAGTGTATGCAATAGGTATAGAAGGACCAAGAACAGGGATCGACAGTAGAATCCGTTTTCAACTCCTGGCCTCAGAAAGCCCCCACCACATTATCTTTCACAGAATCAGAAAAGGGACCTAGAAAGTCAACTAGTCCCACTCCGTTGTGGCAGGAAATCCTTCTAAAGCAGGAGGATCTGGATAAACTAGAATTCTGGGCTGTAACAAATAGAATGAATTTCAATAGGGAGAAGTGCAAGGTTCTGCACTTAGGAAATAAAAACCAAAAATACAGGTATAAAATGGGGGATACTTGGCAGCACAACATGTGAGTGGGATCTTGGAGTCACTGTGGATCACAACTTGGTTGGTGCCCAAAATGTGGCTCAGGACCTGCATATTTGAGGGACCACCTTCTTTCATATAATGCAGACCACCCTCTTCATTAATCAGAAAAGGGCTTTTTTAAAAGTGTCATTGCTGAGAGATAAGAGGGATGAGGACAAGAAATAAGGCCTTCTCTGTAGTGACACCAACTTTATGGAATTCCCTCCTCTTGGACTAACGAACAGCTCCCTCTCTTCAGTTATAGTCCTTTGCAGCCCTTTTTTAGACTAGCTTTCTGACATTGATACTATACAACTGTCATCAATTGATGTCATTGTCCCGCGCCTTGATCTGTCCCTTCTCTGCCCTGTTCCTTCCTCTCCCCGTCCCTTTCCACTCATCCCTCACTTGTGCTAACTGGTGTTGGGCTGTGGTTCTAGCTCCATTGGTGCATGGATGCTCACAGCCAGATTAAAACATGTTTAATGTTTATGGTTACCCAGGATGGTGCAGAGATTAATGAGTCTGAATGATCCAGGTTCGAATCCCCCCCCCACCATTTTTGGTTCTTTTGGCACTTTGTAATACACCTTTGTGGACCTTCAGCCTTGCCTCCATTTTCTTTTCACCACCAAATTACATAGTTGTGCTACTAACCCTACAATCCAGAGTAACTACGGGAGCACGTAAGAGACATTTATGTCGACTTAGTTACGGCACCACCTAGTGAAAACCTATGGGAAATTCATATTGCAATCCAGAGGAAATTGTTCTTACACTGGCGCAAGGGCTCCCTGTAGTTACTCTGGATTGTGCCCATAGTCAGTGGCATATCTACTGATCATGTAGCCCAGTGCAAAGCTCAAAACGTTGCCCCAGAAGTGATGTCACAACTGGAAGTGATGTCATCCCAGGGAACTTTTTTAAAAAAAAAAAATTTCCCCTGCAAGAACAAAATCAAATTTAATATAAAAATGAAAATTTTGTCCCTTCTTGATTAGGGAAACTATGCTGGAGGAAAGAGAAATTATTCTTCTTTACCTGCTAAATATAAGAGGAGCACCACTTAGAAGTGCCTGTACAACCAATTAGCCCCCACTTAGTAACCCAGTTAGTAACTGTATTGATATATATAGTGTGTGTGTCACTGGCGGAATGAGGGTATAGCATGGGGTGCAGCCTGCCATGGGTGACAGGGTACCAGGGATGCCACTGACACTCATTTGGTGGCCCCTCCCACGCTCCTCTGGCTTTCCCCAGAGACCTGAAATTGATTGCCCTCTTCAGATACCTGAAGGGCTGCCATAGGGAGGAAGGGGCTCATTTGCTCATAGCTGCTGCTGAAAGCAGAACTAGAACCAATGAGTACAAACTGCAAGACAGGAGATTCCGGTTGGATATCCGGAAAAAAATTTCTGACTGTTCAGGCGGTTCGGCAGTGGAACAGACTGCCAAGGGAGGTGGTGGACTCTCCCTCACTGGGGATCTTCAGAGGCTCGACGAGCACCTGTCGGGGATGATCTAGGGGGATTTCCTGCTGCAGGCAGGGGGTTGGACTAGATGACCTACTAGGTCCCTTCCAACTCTTATGATTCTGATTTCCAGCAGGTGCTTGTCAAGCCTCTGCTTGAATCTCTAGTGAGGAAGAATCCACTACCTCCCTCGGCAATCTTCCACTGCCAAGCCAGCCTTACTGGCAAGAAGCCAATTGGAATCTCTTGCAATTTGCACCTGTTGGATCAAGTTCTACTTACAGTTTACAAGAGATGAGCTAAATTGTGGTTCAGTCCTTGTGCCTCAAGGTTGTGAAATAGAGACTTGTTAATTCTTTAGGAAAAGAAAATAGCCAGAGACCTTGAAGTTTAATAGATGCAGTGCCAAACAATTTTATACTAAAGCAAGTTCCTTCCCTTGCCAAATTACTGATCAATGTAAAACCTGCAACAGATTCCAGTTAAAAAAATATGTGCAGAAGTTGGTCAGAAATTTTCAAATATCTATTGCTATTCATATTTCAGCTTACTATATCTTTGAATGTTGAAATTTTGACTGTTTTTTCTTCTCCATCTCCAATTATTTTCTCCATCAAAACAGAACAATTTAATCAAGTTGGGCTTGGGTCCAAAAAGAAAACTACTGTAATGTCCAGTTTTGTAAGAAATACAAGAGAGGCAAAGGGTGCAATCCTAACCAAGTCTACTCAAAAGTAAACCCCATTTTGTTCAATGGGTCTTACTCCCAGGAAAGTGTCTTTAGGTTTCCAGCCTAAGGTAAAGAAATCAATTCCCCACTACTAAGGCCAAACTTTAAATTTTGAGATACACAGGCTGATGTACACTGACCAGAGATGGCTAGAGATGCTTCAATATCTAAGTGCTCAACATATTTTAAGTATATGTTTGCTCTTGAGAATAAGAAACAGGTTGTAAAACATGAAGGTAAGACCATTGTTTGGGATCTCCATGAGCTGCAGTTTACTCACTGACCTATGAGCAACTCAACTATTGGTAGCTTGTGAAGGGAGGTGAGAGGATAGCAGATTTCAAGTGTACTTTACCGAAGTTTGCAACAAATTTCCTCCAGGTGTCTATGGGAATGAGAACATTGATCTGCTTTCTGCTTGCTAAATGCACGTCCATATAAAGGAAATTAGAAGTCCCACATTTTGTGATCCTCAGTTCCTTCAAACACTGAAGTATGGGCCTTCTGGTTGGCTTTACAGGCACTGTGGCAAAGAAAGGAGCTCCTTCATTAACCCAGTCAGTCACTTTCAATAAAACTAGAAGTCCCACTTCCACATTTGAAGAAACCACTCAAAGAACGTGGTTAAGAAATACCTTTTAAAAAATAGTTCAGAAGCAGCTTGGCGGGTGGTTTCTGGGTCACACCATTCCTGCTTATTCTGTAGAAAAAGAATCTAAACAATGGGAGAAAATACAACTGTCCTCGGAAAAAAACTAAGAGCCCAATATAGGACCTCCTTCCTCAAGATCTTTGTGAAATGGGAAATTCACAGCCCGATCTGAATGTCAGCCATTTATGATGATAGAAAAGAATTTTACTAGTAAAATGGCTGCCAACAGAGCACATATCAGTCCCTGTGAGCATTCTGGGAGTGCTGTTGAAAGTGCTGACAGCACTCCTGTAATGTTGGTGGAACTCTGGACCTGGCAGCAATGGAGGTAAGGCAGCAATGGAGGTGAAACAGGGGCTATAACTGGCACACCTGGTGCCCACGATTATATCCTCCATTTCCCATAGCCTTTCCATATCATTCTGTTCCTCAGATTTGCACCAGTGAGAGCAGGAGACTTATGGAAGATAGAGGAGAAGGGGGGTTTAAATCCCTAATTGCCTTAAAAGTCTCAGATACAACATATGGATCCAAAGAGGGCGAGTGGCATGGCTCTTTGGCATAACTGCACCAACAGGGGCGGAGGAAAGGATAGGATTGTGCTATGAAGTGATCCAAACACCACAAAACATACATGCTTTATTTTTATTTAAAGTATTGGAAATTCTCTTCGTGCATCCACAGAATGAAGAGAACTGGAGTTAGTATTTACCTATCCTACAGATGCTGCTATTTTCAGTGCAGTAATACTCTAGAGGAGTGTGGAGCAGGAGGAAAGCCTGGAGATGGACTTCCACTCGGCACCCTTCGCCCATCATCATCTACAAATTCTAGAATTGTTGTAGCAGGTCGATCCATTTTTAAAACAAAATGAACAGGTAAACAGAATACGTGCAGCAGTTATGAATAACATTATTCATTCAACACTAAATAGGGCATGATTTTTCTCATTTGAGGTGAAAAAGCTTTTGAAAACTCTTCTGATATGAAAATGCAATCTGAAGTATTGTGATAAAGCAAAGTTATCAGTGGAATTAAAACAATTTCTTTAATTCAGCAATTTTGTCTTCTCTTGCAGATGTATAACTGTCCACCATCTTTGCCAGATTTTCATGGTATTTCTCCAAGCCACCTCTCAGGCTAAGGTAGATTTCCTGAAGGAAACATGGAGAGAAAAAAACCCAGGTGTTTATCATTACACATTGGGGAAGAGAAATAAGATGCTGTGTATACCAATAAGAATCCAACCAATATATTTTATATTTGATAAAAGGAGCCATATCACTTCCAACACATGCTAAACTGCCAACCATCCCAACATTTGCTTTCACTCATGATATTACTTCCAGTTTGATTGAAATCACTTTTGGGGTGGGAAGGTGGTCCCAGACAGATTGTCATTCTCAAAAGAGGGTCCTGGGCCAAAATGCTTCCGAACCACCTACATGTGAAAGCCCTAGTGAACCTTACATATACTGTATAGCAAAATTCCACCATGCCTACAGATCAGTGACATTCAACATCTGTGCCGTGGCACATTGGTGTGCTGGGGATGGTCTGCAGGTGCCCAAGAGACTTTGAGGAAGGTCATTTTTAGTAGGGCAATTGAGCACCCTACCAGCAGCATGGTGTGCCTTGTCAATGGTCAAAAAACTGATGGTGGGCCTTGACAATTTTAGCACCTTGTCAGTGTATGAGATGAAAAAGTTTGAAAATCTCTGCTACAGATACTGTTACTTAGCTGACCACTCTGGAGTAACAGCTTGGTGCCAGATCCAACTGGTACCAACCTATTGCTGAACCCAATTCCACTGCTCTGATGATACTTGTAAATTTCAGACTCCTGCCTCAACCTTTTTCTTGACTGCAATGACTGTTTTTACCACCTCATCAGTTCATATGCAGCCAACTCCAGTAGCAATCCCATGCAATTCAGAAACAAGTTCACAGCCATTGAATGAAGCCAATGAAACATCCAAGATCTACATCTAAGAAAACAACCAAGAGAACAATTTGTGGCTACAAAAGAAAAGATGTAAACAGCTTTAGAACAGCTCCTTTCTGAGGGTGCCAAATGAAGCTTTCGGTGTCCTTTATTCCTCCCCACCCAAGTATAGCAGAAGGCACAAAAGCGCAAGGTTCCCCATGGTTTCTTTAAAATTGGGACTTGTTAACTTATTTCAGCAGAACCTACGCTGCACACTCACCTGAGCCTTTGATTTCTTTTTTTCAGCATTATCATTTAGCTGCTGAATAGCATGTTTGAGCTGCTTGATTTCTGTGCGAGTTGCTGTTAGCTTCTCATAGACAGTTCCTCTCTTCTGCTGCAATTTTTCACAGTACCTAGAGAGAACAAAGTGTTAAATAGTTGGCACCACTTTTTGTGTGAGTAAAAGAATTGTTTAAACCACTAGCAAATGTTTCACATACTAGTGATTTGTACAGACAATTTACCAGTTCTAGACCAATTTCCTAAGTTGCTGCCAAGCCCAGCTGAAGAAAAGCCCATGTAAAAAACAATCAAAATAGGAAAGGACCAATTTTGTAGGACCAAAATTGGACGGGGATAACTAAAAGGGCCCTTCAAGAGTATCAAGTTTAGCACCCCGCCAATGCAGACTGTCCACAGCTACAACATGCACAGTAGATGGTTATCCAGCCTCTGTTCATTCTCCAAAACCTTTATTGGCATATAGATTATTAAACAATAAATAAATCAAATAAGCAGACAAACAAATAAATAAATCCTACTGCCCGTCAAAATTTAGTCTTGCAAGATAAAATATGGTAAATATAAAGTAAATATAGGAAGTAAATATAGGAATATGGTAAATATAGGGGATATGGGATGCTACATTACATTTGGCTGTCCAGCCTCTGTTTAGAGGCCTCTAATGATCTAGTGTCTAGTCGAGGGGTCTCCAAAGTTTTTGGCAGGAGGGCCACATCATCCCTTTGACACTGTGTCCACAGGCAGAAAACGAAATTACTTTTCAAATTTGAATGAATTTACATGTAAGAATGTATTGGAATGAATTACAAGGATTGCCCAAGGGCCAGAGAAAAGGGTCTTGCTGGGGGCCACATTGAGGCTAGTGTTTTATTAAACTTGTGTCTCTGTACAGGCAGTTCTCTATTTACACAGAAGTTGTATTCCTGAAAAATGGCATGTATATCAAACATATGTAAATAAAAACCAGCTTTCCCATAGGAATCAATGGGATTTGCCTGGGAAGGGAAAATGTCACTGAATACTTCTGCTAATGACTGGTTTTTAATTGCCCCAAAATGGCTAAGGGGGAGGGTTGAAGAGAGAGGCTACTGGGAGCAGAAGTGGCTATTGAAGTTGATAGTAGAGTTTCTACTTTCTCAGAGTGTGGCAATAGCCCTCCCCATGGAGAGGAGTCTCCCTTTGCTGTCTTCACAAGACTTAACTCCAAGCACTGTGATCTAGCCCAGTCTTTCTGCTTATAATTTTACAAGAGGTGCAGCCACAGTCATCACAGATGCTCCGTGAACAGTTGTGTCTCTATTTTAAGCTTCTGGCTTAAGAGACAACACCCCTCCACTCCACACACACACACGGGAAGCTGCCTGAGTCTAATAGGGTTGCTCATTAACAATTAGTAGCTAACTGACTGTGTAATTTCAAAAATAAGCTTGCACAAATCACACTTGCAATATTAATTTGTAAATTACATTATTTAAAAAATATGCAAATTAAAACTTTCTAGGTTTTTTTCACAATTGCTTCTCTGGCTCATGCAATAAGTCCAATGGGATAGGGGATATAGGATAGGGTCTATCTAATTCTGGGTAGGGTCAATTTTGCTCTGTAAGCAAAAAGAGAAAACGTAAATTAAAATATAAATTACATAATTTTTAAGGTTCAAATTTTTGGAATCTTTTTTGCTGACTGAACTGATAACTTTGCCTCTTAACACTTAAACCCTTTTTACTGATGAATTAGAGTAAGAATCGTTGCCATCAAAGGATAGCTTCCCAGTCCCTTAATGAAGTCATTGCCCTTAGAAGACAGATGGTGGTTCTGTAGTCATGAAAATGATTGCAATGTTAGAGATGTTGCCCTGTGAATTCAGTACAGCAGTGAGGAGAGGAGGCTGCCTACGAGGCTTTGATCAAGTGCCATTTCCCTTTTTGCTCAAGAAGTGTTGTGTTAGGATATTATGCCTTTGGGACACCAAGTCCAATTTTCCTGCAGCTCTGGAGCCTTTTGAGAAGGAGCAGAAGTGGCGGGGAAATTATGAAAGATTTATGAAAGGCAAATTGGCTTTTGTTAAAGACTTTACAAAAAAGTTATCCCAGTGTGACTTTTTTCAGGACGATCAAAGAATAAAGCAGCATTAAAAGTTAAATCAGTACCATGCTGAAAGTGCTGCTGTCAACATACATTGCCAATATTGATTTGAGCATCAAATACCCTGCCAACAAGCAACTATTACACCCATACACAAGCAACTATTACATCCATTTCCCAAAAGACAGCACAACTATGCTTCTTCCCCTGGGAAGAGGGTTTTGAAGTTGTATTAAGTTGTTTTAAAAGACCAAATAGGAGGAAACAGAAATGCCAGCTCATTCATACTCTGTTATCGCCTGCTTGCGCAGTTCAGTATCCTCACGCATCTTCTTTATTTTGATTTCAGTAGTGGCAAGCTTCTCCCGTTTAACTGTAACTAGTCTCTTCAAGGACATTTCCTCTGTCTTGGCATTTGTGAACGCACTTTTGCTATTTTCAATTTGGTCCTCTAGTGTTCGGATCTGGAATGTGGAGATTTTTGGAAGAAGACGTTAGATACATTTTTCTCTTCCATTCAAGTTTAAACAAAATGCAGCAAAGCTGAAGCAATGCAACTATGTCTCTGGCAACTTAAACAGATGAGGCAAAGCTTAACAGAAAGAGAAAACATTCACAGCCTTGCAAACAACCAGAAATGGTTTGGTACATTCAGATGTGTGAAAGCATCATTTCTCCAGGCTTTTGAAAAACAATACAGTTTTAACATCATGTAGGGTTAAGAAACAGTGGTTCTGG
This sequence comes from Cryptoblepharus egeriae, assembly GCA_030015325.1. Lineage (NCBI taxonomy): Eukaryota > Metazoa > Chordata > Lepidosauria > Squamata > Scincidae > Cryptoblepharus > Cryptoblepharus egeriae. Next base: position 91,084,544 of record JAREYC010000003.1, on the reverse strand, counting down.
GTTATGGGCTGTACAGTGATTTACAATTTTGTTGTATGGATTTTCTAAGCCAATTTGGTTGCCAGTTGATGGAAAGCAGGTTAGAAATTGTAGCTCCTAATTATTTTAATATCTTCATAATCAGATTAGCCAATATTGTTTTCTGCCAAGAACGCATTTCAAGAGATTCATTTAACTTTGCATTAACAACAACATTGCATTTTGGCAATTATAACATTCAATTAGATCTAACCGGATTAGATACACTGCTGATCAAAGAAACCAAAATGGAACTGGCATCTCTTACAGCAAAGGTGTCAAACACAAGGCCCCAGGGCCAGATGTGGTCTGTGAAAGCTCTTTATGAGGCCTTTGGGTTCTCCCAGCACCACTGATGAGGTGTGCTGAAGAATCACTATTGGAAGAGCAGCCCACATGGTAACTGAGGTCTCTCGCATCTTGAAAATATGTTCAAGATTTGTGTATTTTCCCTTCTCTTATTTGCAGTTAATTTGTTCCTAAGTGAGAATAACTGGGCTGCAGTGGAGGAAGTGATTAAGAAACTGTGCCTGTTAACCAGCAGGCGAGGATGATAGATAGGCTAGCTCAAGTGCCCTTTGGGTTTGCAGCCTAGTGTGCTTATTTTTTATCATGACCCTCAGCAGGCATCATGAATGCTATTTGGACCTCTATTTGAAAGTGTTTGACACCCTGCCCTACAGGATCTGCCTACATGTAGCTTCTCACAATACACTAGTCTGTTACTATTATTTACATGAATGCTGAATTATTCATTGCTACATCCTGGAAGAGAAATTCCAATCCAAAATAGGGTAGCAAAAACCGAGAGCAAAAACCATACATGCCAGACCAACTGCCACAGTGCGTGCCAAGAGTTTGATAAAAGGCTCTCATCTGCAACTGCTCAGGACTTGCTGCATGCAGGCATAACCAGAAGCAGAAAATGATGCATTTACCATTGACCCAATCATCCTTGTGACTCCAATGCAACCCCTAATCGGGAATTCATTTTGAGCTGTGCTCAAACTACAAGGTTCTGTACCAAATATTTGAGCAGCAGTTGTTTTAGAGGTAAAAAGCAGGGGGAGAAGAAATGTACAATACTAACCTGTGCCAGTATATTGGACAACTTATCCACATTTGCTCCTTGAGTTTGCATTTTCTTTTGGTACAGCTGTACCTCCAACTGACAAGATGGCAGGATCTCTACCAAGTCTCTGTATGTTTCATACTTTTCAATTATTTCAAGCTTTAAAAAAATGGGAAAGACAAAAAAACCACACAACTTTAGCAGTTCACAGACTAGCACTTCTAGAAAATTTAACATAGTTTGGCATTCTAAAATTGGAAAAATATTTTCTAATGAATTTAGATTGGATCCAGAAGTGGAGTATGCCAGCAATTAGCATTAAAAACCCTCCGTCACTCAAAACTGACCTGACAGGCGCTTTAAAGCTGTTCTTGCTCCCCTCTCTGCACCAAGATAGCCAAGAGGCCTATCCCTCCTAGTATCTTCCTATCTCTAAGTGCTGTTTGAAACCCCCCCTAAGTCAGTTTTCCTGCTGCCTGCCTGGGGTGCAGTAGTAACCCTCCTGGTCTCTCACTCCCACTGCGCCTGAACTCGTCCTTTTGCGGAAGTTCAGTGGTACCTCGCTTAACGAGTGCCCCACATAACGAGTGTTCCACTTAACGAGCACTCTGTTGTGTGGGTCCTCTGCCTCACTTAACGAGGCAGATTCGCATAACAAGCGCTTGTGCAGGCTGCCCTTTACATATCTTAATTATCCCTGTCATTTCAACAATCAAGAGTAATTAGACCCATCCATTTGTGATTTGTATTCAGGAGGGGCGGCTGGCAAGGCTCCAATCAAGAGTAATTAGACCCATCTGTGATGGGAGGGGCGCTGCTGCAGGCGCAAACTGCTTGGGCTGCCTTTGCTTGCAGCTTGGAATTAAAGTAGGCTGCAAGCTGCTTGCCTACAAGGAAAAGGAGGACAATAGAAATCTCTTGCCAGGACATGTCCTCACAGGGATGCTAAAGAGGACATGTCCTGGAAAGAGATCTTCAATGTCCTCTTTTTCCTTCTAGGCAAGTAGCTTGTAGCCTACTTTAATTCCAAGAATACTACCGTATCTACTCAGAAGTAAGCCTCATTGTGTTCAGTGAGGCTTACTCCTAGGAAAGTGTCTTTAGAAGTGTAGCCTAAGCAGATTTCATAGATCACCTTTCCATGCAGGGATCCCCAGTTCAGAGGGCATAAATTGGGAGCTGACTCTGAAAGCACAATCCTAACCATGTTTACTTTGCAGTAAACCTCACTATGTTCAATAGGGCTTACTCCCATGAAAGTATCTTTAGGATTGCAGCCTTGTAAGTGTCTTTAGGACTGCAGCTTCCTAAGTGTCTTTAGGATTGTGTATTTAGGATTGCAGCCTAAGTAGACTTCATAAGATCATGCACAATGAATGCACTTTTTGAATTCAATTCCAGTATTTTGTCATCATTATTACATGCAGTTAATATTTTTATGAAATTCTGTTTTAATAAAATAGTACCTAAGCTACTTTACTTATTTACAAAACTTTTTTCTCATATCCATCAGGCGAACCTCTGGGATTCCCAGTTTGGGCGCAATGGACCTGACAGGCTCCTGTCATTAGCACCTAATTAACTCAATTCTAATGCTCTTAATGTGATCAATGACCTTCATTAGGAGGGACAAAGAGAATATTCGAAATCTGATTTAAAAAAACCTCATTTTTTAACCTTAGAGCAAGTAACAAACAATACTGAAATTTTTCAGGTGCAGTGTGCCTGAGAGGCAACCCTGGACAACCTACATACAGTGGTGCCTCACATAAAGAGCTTAATTCGTTCTGGAGGCCTGCTTTTTAAGTGAAACGCTCTTTAAGTGAAGAGGATTTTCCCATAGGAAACAATGGAAACTCAGATGTTTCTCCCTATGTTTCTTAGGGACATTCACAATTGTCATATAGGTGCAGGGTGTGTTACACATAGAGATGCAATGTATTGAGTTACTTCATTACAACAAACAATACAACTGATCTGTACAATATTATAGCATTCTAACAACATGTGTATCAACCTGGTTAAGCTGTGTGAGGCCAACCTAAAAATGCACCAGTTTTAAAGCAACATCTCATTATTATTGCACTAGTGGCTCAAATATGAAGGATCAGAGTAAACAACGTGAAAGGGAAATTTTTTTCTGCATACAAAGCATGAAGTAGTCATGAAAATTTCATTTTGTCAAGCTTGCTTGATTACTTCTGATCATGAAAGAAACAAAGAGTAAAACAAGTCACACCTTGTCTCTCTTCAGTTTTTGTAGTGTCTCCTTCAGACGTTCTTTGGACTTTGTCAGTTCCTCTGGAGACTCTGTAATCTTGGACTTCAGTTGTTCTTGTTCCTCTTTCAAATTACAGATGGTAAGTTTTTGCTCGTTCTAATTATAGAGAGTCAATGCAAAGCTTATGTTAATGCCACAACCAAACATATAGTAGAATTTTATTGACTTCAGGAAACTGATAACCTCAACTGGGTGAAAAAAACAGCTTTTTGAGTACTACTTTAAAAAAAAACTTTTTCAGTACTGCTTTTAAAAAATTGCAACCAAAGAGGAGGAGGAGCTGTAGCAGTAGCATCATACAATATTACCAATAGTTACAAGGTCAGCACCTGATCAGTTTTGCAGAAGGGAAGTTTTTAATAGAAAATGGAGTGCAGTTTTCTCAGAATGCACACAAAGTGTCCTTTGTTATCCACTCGAGTTCTGTTCTGGAACCTCCCATGGATAAAAGAATCCGTAGATTAAAACAGTAGAAAGATTTAAAGGTCCACTTCCAGGTTTCTTGCTCCTCCACCGTTCCTATGGAATAAGGTTGTGCCTTAATATCTGGAGGGGTTTGATTCTGGGACTCCCTGCTGTGACCAAAAATTTGGGTTAAATTAAATCAATTTTTTAAAAATTAAAAAGTATGTTCCTTTAAAAACAGCTTTTGTTACTGTTAGAAAGAGGCAGTCAGCAATTAGAAATGCAAGGGACCCCTGAACTTTGCCTGGCTCAGCTGAAGAATGTAATGACTGCTTGCATGACTGTCTACAAAAGTAGAACAATTTTAAAAACTTTGATTTGTAGTGGCCATTGTCAAAATGTCAAAACGTGTGTATAAAAATATGTATATAATAAGGTTGGACTTGTACAATCTTTGCATAAATTTATACTGGCTTGTTTCCTGAGTGACTGTAATACTTAGGATTTAAAAAAATGTAAAGGAACAGACGTTCTCACTAGTAGGTGTGAGTGAGAGCCAAATACCACAATTGTGGGCTCAGAAGTTGACCGTGATAAAGAACTTTATAATATGTGGTTTGGCAACTCTACTATAGGGCTACCTTCAGGCTCAGAGGCATTATGCAGGAGGGCAATGGCAAGGGAGCATGGCTTTGCCTCATATTCTAGGCCTTTCCAGAAGCATCCAGTAAAGGTATGCGGACTGAATAGATGTCTGACCCAGCCCTAGAATAATTGATAAGGAAGCAATTAAAGACTCAGTACAAACAGGAGTCTTGTGTCCTATCTAAGTAGTTGGAATGTTCTTCTAGCAGGTAAATTTCTGATGGTGGCAAAAATCTCAAGAATTCTAATATTAAGCAATCTATATATATAAAACTGAAAAGTCACTGACTCACTCAAGCCCAGCCAAAACCGTTGGGCCTAGAAGCATGAAATTTGGGGTGGTTGTCCCTTCCATGACGGAGGCACCAACTAAGAACTGCTTTTCGGAAATTCCAACTGGAAGGGGACGAAATGGGGCACGTGTTTTTCCATTGAAGAATCCCTGATTGAGGGATGCTCTGCCCCAACCCTTGGACCTGGAAGTGTGAAATTTGGGGAGGGTGTTCCTTCTGTGACATCAATACTCATCAAGAACTGAGGTGGAGAAATTTAACCTTTAAGGGGCTGAAAAGGGGTGCAATGTGTTTTGTCCTATACTTAAAATGGAAGACTGACCAACATGCAGCCAATTTGGTGCTCAGTGCCTTGTGCACTGGGGGGGGTGTTGTTCAGAGGGAGGGGTTGCACTGGCGAGGATGATGTGCATAGGGGGTGGATGAACATGGGGCTGATGTGCAGTGGGGGGCTGGCGCATGGGTGAATTTTACTCCCCGACGCGGGTACGTTTTTGCTTGACTTAAAATACAGTAAAAAATGTTTAGAGATTTCCCAAGATTGCTGAGCTTCCCAAGATTCCTTTTGCAAGTTAAGACTATTCAGACCTGGAGTTCTTTAATTCACTTACTAATTTCTGGGTTTTTTCTGCAATTTCCATTCTTTTTCGCTGGATCACTTCTTGCAAAGCACTCTAGTGGAAAGAATAATTTGACAGTTAAGGAAAAAAGAAATTCTTCACCAGCAATTTTTTTGTTTTTTTATCTGATACGTTGTCCTTCGGATTATCTAGCCATTTTTAGAAGGCTAGATAAACACTGCACCTGGAACCATGGGTAGCTATGTGAATATTATGCCGTCTTCTTTGTGAGGATGGGGTACCCTGTCAGAAAGCAGCCTACACAGGTTTAACCCAACTTGTCAAAACTAGAAAAAATTATGACAACCTTCATAGGTCCAATGCTACTGAGGCATTGTAATGCCTCCTAGGTTTCATAAAGAGACAGCCATTATGACAGGTTTCATAAAGAGACAGCCTCCTAGGTTTCATAAAGAGACAGCCATTCAAAAAGGACAAGGAAGGAAAAATTACTGCAAGGAAAATAAGCCTGTCGACCCCATAGGTTATATCCTTGTGCAAAGAAACACAACAGTATATTTACCAAATATATGTGTGACCCACCTCAGGCAAAAGGTAGTTTGAGGAAACAAAAAGATCCATGCTCCATGTGCAACATCTGTCCCCACCCTCATTTTAAAGTCTAAAGGAATTCTACGTTTAATTTAATAACAAATGTAATACCAAAGTAGCTTTATATCTTAATCCAACTTTCATAAGAAAAACACCTACTGTTTTCTGTTGATATTCCTGATTGAGTTTTTGCTGCAGCTCTTGAATATCCTGAGACAGTTCCTTGAACTCAGCCTGCTGATCTGCAGGAATTGTACTGAATGAACAAAGACATGGTGCTGTTACTTAGACATAAATATACAGGGCAAATTTTGAAAAAAAGCTTTTTGATACAATTGTCTTACAAACTAAATTCTCACCTTTTATTTAAACTACCTCAATTGCATCTTACACTTCTTAGAGAAAAACAACTTTTGTAAACAAATGGTATTTGAAGTGTAACCCTCCACAAAAACTGAGATAAAAATATAATCCTCTGAAGGATTTTGTATTGGAAATAAAAAGATGCAGGAACATTAAACCCTGTGCCCTGTACACTTTCACAGACAAATTTGTTCCTTTCTAAAACAGGAAATACTTAAACTACAAAATATTTGAACAATGCCATTGTTGATTTAAATGTCAACAAAAATATGGCTTATTTTTATATTAACCATGGTATGATCACCCAAAACAATAACATCAACTAACTTGTGGTTTATTCAGACAAACCATTAGGTCTAGACCCATAGTTTTGATGTTGGTTTGTCAAACACTTTGCCATTTCTATTGTTCTGATTTACTTCAAAGAACCTGGATTTAATCCTGACATGTTTTGGTGTCAGGATTTATCTTTGCTGCACTAGTATTTACAGAGAGGTCAGCTTGGAATCACTAGTGAGACCTCTCTAGACTAAAAGCTGCTTTCATCAACTTTCTTGTTAAACTGTCCATTTCGCCAGTGCCTCCCTAAGCAGCTTGGTTCACAAGATCTCACTCTGCTAGCAATACACAGAGGCAGACAAACAGGAGCTTACCTGTTCTACTTATCAAACATGCAAAGAGGTATCAAGGCAACCAAAAATTATTCTTGGAAACCAGAATGATTTAAAAAGCAACGAGGGAACAATTTGTAAATCAATAGGTTTAACATACTCTAAAAAGCTGGCTATTTAACATTAACTATTATTATTATATGCTCTTAACATGTGAATGTTGTTAATGTGCATTTATTAATGCATTTGTTATGGGAAAGGGCAAGAAATTGTTAGCTTTCTGCTTTTTACTTCTCACTGAGTGCAGGTGAAAGTCTACAAGAAGCTCACAACCCCCTTCTTCTCCTGAGGCACAGCACCCTCAAAAGCCTACCAGCTGTTCATCTACTGCTAGATTTGTCCCAGGAGTGAAGTAATTTCTTTAACAGCTGCACGAACAAGGCTGCACATCTCAAAAGAAACACAACTTGTTAGACACTTCCCTTTCTTCATGTGGACTTGTGTCCAGTGTCTAATCTGATGTATCTGGTGATGATACAAATCTGAATGACCTTGGATCATCACACATTCTCAAACCTATCTCACAGAACAGAGAGAGGGGGATGAATGTGGGTATTCAGTAGTGAACAACTCAGAGAATATGTGTGAGCCCATTATATTAATACATGTAGTGTAACGCAGGAGGAAATTTTGGAATGACACATCTGTGGGATGGGCAGACTGTGCAAAAAAAAATAGACCAACATGTGCAAGCAAGGCTAAGACTTATATGGCTCAATTCATACTATAGACCAAATTTGCTTAGCATAAGATAAGCATGATAAAACGTCAGGTATTTGCAAGCTCATACATTTTAGAGCTGCAATAATTTAGAATTACATTCTTAACATATTTTCTCACCATTAACATTAAACTTACATTTTAATCCAATGGACTCTCATTTTATATACCATAAATTATAAAGCTTGAAAATTTGTGATTTACATTTTATATTAATTGTGAAGCAAAAAGGAGCTAAGCCAACATATTTCCAAGAGTAATTATTAATCAAAGTAAATCATGTGGCTCACAAGCTGGAGTTTGACCACTTCTGCTATAGACAGAGAAAAAACAGGAACATTCTATTATATGTAGGTCCCATGCTTTGGGAACCCCAAGTACCAGAACAGCGATTTTCAACCAGTGTGCCATGGCACACTGGTGTGTTGCTGATCGTCCTCAGGTGTGCAGTGGGAATTTGGGGACTGACATTCAATAATAGGAAAATTGGGGGATTTGAACTGTCTGGTGTACCTTATCAATGGTAAAAACAATTGATGGTGTGCGTTGACAATTTCAGTGCCTTGTTAATCTCATGCCTTGTGCCATGAGATGAAAAAGATTGAAAATCACTTTACTACAAATGGAGGTTATAAACTGAGCTAAGAATCCATATTTAGCTTATTCTTGCTCACTAGACAAAGGGAAATCTATTAAATGGTAGTTCCCTTCATTTATTATTATTTATTTATAAATTTATTTATTAGCATTTATTATTATTCATCCCAGTAAAGCCTCTTTTTCAGTACCTATTTGCTGAGATCACTTGTATCTTTGTTTTAGACTGTGAACCTCTGAGACAAGGAACATTTTTCAAATTTGTCTTACTAAATAAATCACTTTCATTTTTTAAATGGGAAAGCAAAATATTCTAAACAACAATACTCAAGCTTCTCCAATTTCAGGTTGGCCTCCTGGATTGCTGTCTGAAGTCGCTGCTCTTTTTCCATAGCTGATTTCTGTAAAAGAAGGAAAGCAGTGTGTAAAATATGGCTCACCTTATATTTAATTCAGTGCTATTTAAAAATTGTATCTTTCACAAAAGTCAGTATTCTATAGGTCAAAGATATTTTCCTGTTAGATGTTCCCATGTCCAGCTAGGACGAAAACATGTGTAAGTAGAGTATCCTCCAAAGTAGCTTTCTTCAGAGAAAGCAATTACTATCATAAGCAGACTATGGCAACTACCCACAGCCTTACCTCTGGTACTTTCATGACAGTTGAAGACTATACAAGCATCCCCCACTCATTTGACAGGTTACAAACTAGAGCAGTGATGAAAAACACAGTCAGTTGAAAAGCGAAACCTGGTCTTTTTAAATTTACAAATATTGCTGCCAGTGTCTTTTTAAAATAACAAATTGCAAATGCCTTTATTTTGCAAACCTGTGCTGTCACAAAGATTTCTGCAAATGGACATGCATTAATGCCTTCAGGAATGGAAATAAATCCAGAGCCCATGTTGGCATGCATGCATGCATTCTCTCTCACACACAAAAACAAAATATACACATAAAACATAGGAATCACCATCTCATATGGAACTCAACATGGGAGGACTTTAGCCTTTAGAACAGCAGAGAGGCAAGAAAGAGCAGAGATGGGGTCAATGAAAGACTTCTGGGTTTAACTGAAATGTGTTAAAAAGCAGATCTGAAAACAAACCAATCAGGGATGCCTGATAAGGTCCAACTTTGTTATTCATGAATTTGTCTCAACGTGAATAGCCACTGCAAATCCTTTATTTAAAAAGTTTTTCTACTGGTGTAGAAAGCCAGTCATGGAAGCAATCATTCCATTCTTCAGCTGAGTCAGGCAAGATAAGGGGCCCTTTGCATTTCTAATACCCAACAGCCTCTCTCCAATAGTAAGGAAAGCTGTTTTTATACAGTTGTAAAGGAGATACACTTTCTAAATGGCTTCATTTAACGCATTTTTTAATATCAGCGAGGGGTGGGGGGTGGGGTGGGGGTAGGTCCCAGAATCAAACATCTGGAGATACTGAGACATGACTTTATTCCATCAGGAGCAAGAAACCTGGCAGTGGGTTTTTAAATCTATTTTCCCACAGTTTTTTTCTCCACTTATTTTTTATCCATGGGAGGTTCCAGAATAGAACACTAGTGGATAACAAGGGACATCTGTATACAGATTAATGTATACAATGCTTGTTAAGAGATTTACAGTGCCATCTGAAGCATGTCTACTCAGAAGTAAGTCCCACTGTGTTCAATAGGACCTACTTCCAGGAAAGTATGGTTAGGACTGCAGCCTGAGGCTGCCATCCTAATCTCAGATTAGGCCAGCCTAAGACTTGGCATAAGTAATGTGCTGACCTGGGGGTGTCACCAAAGTGCTGGAAGACACTTTTGCACCACTCCTGTGGGAAGTTTAGGCCAGTGTACAAACATGCACTTGCCTCCCAACATCACCAATAGAATGGGAAGGCCAATAAGTTGTGCTGGCCTTGGTTAGGATTGCCCTCTAAGGGCAAAAGCCAGAGTAACTATGGAGAGTCCTTGCTCTAGTGTAAGAACAACTTACCCAGGATTCCAATATGAATTTCCCATAGGTTTTCACTATGTGGTGCAGTAACTATGGGTGCACGTAAAGTCTCTTACATGCTCCCATAGTTACTCGGGATTTGGGGGTAAGTGTGACAAAGGAGGAAGCAAGGCTGATTAGCCAAAGTCCTTATTTATCCTGTCTGCCTGCCGACCTCCCTCAGTAGTGACATTGGATGAACCTCTCCAAAAGAGAGCTGTAGTTACTAAGAAAGTTCTTTCCTTTATAACACAGTGGATTTATTAATTCTTCACTGTTTGAAATTTGAATTCCATATACTCCACTCACTGCGTTTTGAAAAATCCTTCTTTTAAGAGCTTTTACATCCAGAATACATAATCTAGGTTAAAGTTGCAAGGAAAGTTATGGCCTTTCTTGTGATACCAATAGCAACAATTTGTCCTCTGTGAAATGACGAAGGACTAGGAACCCATTCAGGATTTTAATGTCTCCTTACCTCATACCACCACACTGTTAAGCAAGCTATTATAATCTCTAGCAAATTTAAAGGAACTAGCATAATTTTCAAGATTCATTTAAAGTTATGTTTAATTTATATTTCTGAGATTATGTTTTGTAAAAAAAACCCACAAACTTAATCTTACATATGTGCTTTGGATTTCCAGGTAAACTTCACGACGTGATTCACGGAACAAAAGAAAGTTAAGGATGCCACTCAATAAACGAGCTGTCCTCTTTGCTTCTGGAATACCAACAGAAACAAATTGAGTGCCTTGGTCCCTGCTATACAACATGCAATTTTTTTAATTCAAAAGGAAAAGCATGATCTGTAATATATTGTTCTTGGCCAACAATAATTTATTCTTCTTATTTCTTTGCAAAGAAAAACTATTACAAATATTTAAAAAATAAGTAATCGATTAACTTGCACAAACTTATTCATCAGCTTCTACACAGTTTTGTTTAGCTAGATGTAACAGTTCAGTGAACTTCACTTTTAGTTAATCATGCTCAGGACTGAACCATTGTGTGTCTATGATCATAGCATATCAAAACCACATTTATACCACCAATATATTTTAATGACTTTTATTGTTAACTCCACCCCTAAAAGTAGAACTTATTCAATTTCTGGAAGATTTAAAAAATTTGAAGCTTTTTATAGATAATTTTAAACAAATGTCTCTTACAGTGTTGAACTGTTGGTAGCTTCACTTTTTAAATTTTACTTTCCCAAGTAACATTTTTTAATCTTTATCACTGTAAGTCCCTCAAACAAATCCTCCTTCCCCCATTGCCAGATTGAAACCAGTAAAAGAAAGGGGGAGTCTTTGTCTCACTGGGATTGAGCCTTGAAGTAGTTTAGCAAAATAAGCACACATCTCACTATTTTGCAAACTATGGAGCTAGTCAGGTCTGAGCTGGGAAAATTACTGACCCAAATCAAAGGAGCAAAGTGTAATACTCAACTGGTAGGGGAGGGTAGAATTCGGCCACATCTGGTCCTTTCCAGGCCCAGTCTGCCTGGCTTCCTGTTGTCTTCTGCTCCCAAACTCCCTTACTACTTCTGTTCTGTCCTCCTGCCACCCTCTCCCTCTGACCCACTCTGCTCTAGTCAAAGGAAGTTGATGTACCTTTTCTAACCATAGATCCTCAGCATTGCCCATCCTTCTTGAAAGGAGCTGCAAATATGCTTTATGGCACATTTTTAACACACTTAGACTGGCACAGGGAACCTACATCCACCAAAGTAAGAGCCAGGAATACAATTTTACTGTGTTTACATAAAAGAAGAGTGCATGGTGTGCAAACAGATCTTTTAAAAAGTAAATTTACAGTAAACAAATCCAATGCATGTGAACTGGCAATCAAACTGCTGTGAACTAACACTCAGTGGTCACCACGACAAGATATAACATAAGTAAGTATGGCACAGCACATCAGTATACAGAAGAAGCTGAAAATCTTACTTGGATATAAGACATCTGCAATCTGGAAGTCATTCACACGGCAGATGGGAAGAAATCGCTCCCTGTCAAAGTTGTACAAAACATTAAGCATTTTGTAAACAAATGTCTTATAGCATCTGTTTCCACAATATAATCTATAGTACAATTGATGGGTTGTCTCACTCTTATGCTGTTCATCTTATGCTGTTCTACATATGGGCATGCTACAGGAACCTGATAAACAGAAGTGTTAAAGGACTGTGAGTAAAATCCTACACTGTCTAAACAGAAGCAAGTCCAATGGAATTCAATATAAGGTACTCTCACGTAAGCATGCACAGGATTGCAGATTTAGGCTGCAATCCTAACCCCACTTAGGCCAACATATGTGCTTGCACAAGTCCTGTGCTGGCCTGGGGGTATCACAAAAGTGCCTTAAGACTTCTGCACCATTCCTGGGGTAGATGAGGTGGTGCTTAGCTCAGTGCACAGATATGCACCAGCCTCTCCATGCTCACCATGGAAATGGGGAGCAGGTGAGTTGTGCTGTCCTAAATTGCATCCTCTGTTTCCATTTATTCAGAGGAGAGGTGGGGTGTAAATTCTTCAAATAAATTTCACTAAAAATATTAAACCAGATATAATCTGGTAAGAACATATATACGTGTTCTACCAGACATGTTGAACTAGTACACAATTCCATAAACTGTTATGCTGTAAACGCCTGGATTTAATAAACTGAATAGAACTCTGTGCCAAATTCAACTATGTTTAGGAAGAAAGATACTAACATTAAGGATAATTTCAAAATTATACCAATATGTAAACAAGATGGTGTCCTGAAGTTTCTCAGCCATATTCTCAATTTGCAGAAGTCTCGAGTCAAACATTAGCATTTAATGTTCCTGCCAATCTAGCAGTTCAGAAGAATGGAAATGCAAGTAGATATACAGGTACTATCTCGGTAGAATCATAGAGTTGGAAGGGACCTAGTAGGTCATCAAGTCCAACCCCCTGCCTGCAGCAGAAATTCCCCCTAGAGCTTCCCCGACAGGTGCTCGTCAAGCCTCTGCTTGAAGATCCCCAGTGAGGGAGAGTCCACCACCTCCCTTGGCAATCTGTTCCACTGCCGAACCGCCCTCACCATCAGGAATTTTTTCCAGATATCCAACCGGAATCTCCTCTCTTGCACTTTGTACCCATTGGTTCTAGTTCTGCTTTCAGAAGCAGCTATGAACAAATGAGCCCCTTCCTCCCTATGACAGCCCTTCAAGTATCTGAAGAGGGCAATCAGGTCTCCTCTCAGCCTCCTCTTCTCCAGGCTGAACATCCCAAGTTCCCCCAACCTTTCCTCATAGGGTTTCCCTTCCATCCCTCTGATCATTCTTGTCGCTCTCCTCTGGACTTGCTCCAGCTTGGCTGCATCTTTCTTAAAGTGAGGTGCCCAGAACTGAACACAGTACTCAAGGTGAGGTCTGACTAATACTGAATAAAGAGGAACTAGAACTTCTCGTGACTTGGAAGCTACAGACCTCTTAATGCAACCTAAAATGGCATTTGCCTTCTTTGCAGACGCATCACACTGCTGACTTATGTTCAGCTTGTGATCCACGGCAACTCCAAGATCCCGCTCACATGTTGTGCTGCCAAGCCAATTATCTCCCATTTTATACCTGTATTTTTGGTTTTTATTGCCCAAGTGCAGAACTTTGCACCTCTCCCTGGTGAAATTCATTCTATTTGTTACAGCCCAGGATTCCAGTTTATCCAGATCCTCCTGGAGGTTTCTCCTGTCTTCTGTTGTGTTTGCTACTCCTCCCAGCTTGGTGTCATCCGCAAATTTGATCAGGCTCCCCTGTATCCCTTCCTCTAAGTCATTAATGAAAATGTTAAAGAGAACCGGCTTTTTTCCACGTTCTGTGTGCTTTGGCATTTAGTCATGCCAGCCTCATGACCATGGATATGTGTTTGGATAGCACTGGCTGTTCAGCCACAGAAACTGAGATGGGTGCTCATAGCCTTGGTGGGTGCCTATAGATTACATTGCAACCTGCAGCCAGTCACGGCTGGAGGGGCAACGTGCCAGGGACCCTTTGTATTACCTATGTATTACTTTGTAATACCTATGTATTACTAGAATAAGTAATACCTATGTATTACTAGAATAAGACAATTACAATGCTGAAAGGTATACCTTACTTCCATAGAGATTCCATTACAAACTACAAACAAAACCAATAAAATTTCAGCACACTCACATATGAATGAGTAGATTCCCTATGGGAAGGAAGCCTTCAAAAATCTGAGGATACGCCATTTCGAACGTCATTGGCATCTAAGGACATAACAGAACATTCACAACCCAATTTACAACACAAGCCTACCTTTCCCACCTCCTTCTGGTGCAGTTGTGCCTAAACTAGGCATACTTTATAGAGAAACAGGAAGGAGCTTCAGAAGGGAAAGGGAATTCTAATCCCCTTACTCCCATCTAAGCCTCCCACACTACAATAGGTGTCCTTGGACATGTGTTAATGGGTAGCTGTCTGCTGGGATGCTGAAGCTTTCCACAGCCATTATAAACTGCTTTGTGCTAGTCACAGACAGAGTTCTGAAGGCTGCAGAGGCTACAATCCTGAAGGCCTCTTCTGCTCGCAGGTAAGTTAGAAGCTAGCACTTTCCCCAACTCATTAATTCTATAGGATCAATGATTCTGTATCTATGATTTTCCCAAGAATCTAAACCCTGTGGATAACTAACTACATTCAGTGGTAATGAAACTTGCATTCAGCCTTACATAAAACAAAATCTACATTTTAACGAACTTGCAAACTGTCCCTGCAGAGTAATAAAGAATGAAGCCCTTCTTAGTACAGTTTTGCCTTGTGCCATGTCAAATTCACAGCAGGAAAGTCTTTGCTCAAGAATGGTATAAAACAGAGTAAGATTTGTGTTTGTTTCCAAATTACCCTGCTACATCTACACAAAACAGATGGTGTTATTTATTAAGAGGCAATAATATTTTGAAAAGATTATTGCTGTTGCTTTTGTCAAGAAACCAGCTTTATCTTATTTGTAAAATTCTAGTGAAATGTACCTGCATTATGGGAGTAAAACTACCCCCTGTGTGCCACCCCCTTTTCCATACCACACTGCACGTCAATCCCCCTAAGAGCCACCCTCTTGCACACAACCCCCGCACAACATCCCCCATTGCGCACCATCCCTCCCAATGAATCCGCTGGATGTTGATCAGTCTTCAATGTTAAGTATAGGACAAAAACACATTGCACTCCATTTCACCCCTTTAAGTGTTCTTGGTGGTTGCTCCCATCATGGAAGGAATCCGCTCCCTGAATTTCATGCTTCTAGGTCCAGGAGTTGGGGCAGAGTATCCTTCAGTCAGGTACTCTTCAATGTAAAGCATAGGAAAGAAAACATGTTGCGCCCCATTTCACCCCTTTCTGGCTGGAATTTCCAAAAACCTGTTCTTAGTGGGTGGCTCCTTCATGGAAGGAACACTCTCCCCAAATTTCGCACTTCTAGGCACGGAGGTTTTGGCTGGGTGTTGATGCGTGAGTGGGTGACTTTTCAGTTTTATATATATACAAAATTAGGCATCCATCCACATTTATTTTTCATACCTAGGTCTTTTCAGCATCAAGTTCTCCCCCAATTTTGATGGGATAAATTCCTGGGTTAGTAAAAACATCACAGAAAAAAGTGATGCAGGTGATATGAAACACTTCATATTACAGCACACATCACAGAAACAAGAGATATGGTTGAATTTTAGCATACTAGTTCGCTCTTCGTGGTACACCCTGGATAGCATGAAAGTGTGAACTAAACGACTAGCAACAATTGCCAGCCAGACTACATTGAAGGATTGGCAGCTGGCAGTCAGCTGGCAGCCAGACATCAGTGTGGAATTCCTGGCTCTCAAAATACACAGCAAGGGCACATTAACATCTGATTTCCCATAAAACCATGTATTTGCCATACAATAAATAAACATACATAGGGTAATAAGAAAAAATAACTGCTTTAAATAATAAAATTTCATCCTTATCTCAGATACAGTACATTTTTCTCATGTCCTGTTGTATACCTACCATGTAGAATTGCTCCAGACGGATTCCATATACCTTTTGCAAGGCTCTCATGAAGATCATTTGCAGTATTTCAGGCTAAAGAGAGGAAAAATTTATTTGCAAAATACACACCAAGCACATTTCTACAGATTAAGGTAAAAGGTTTTCCCTGCAGGGGTGACTGACTTGTAAGGGCAGTGCATTTACATGCCTTTGAAGTTGCAGGTTGGCAGGAGCTGGGCAAGCGACAGGAGCTCACTCTGACCTTCAGGTTGACAAGCACAGCATCTTTTAACCACTGTGCCACCACAGCCCTTTCATTACGAACTCATTCAGATTACTTACTTTTTAATAACCAATTTTTTATTCTACTATTGCAAGGCTATATTGCGATACTATTGCTTTTTCAGTGCTCTGAGAAATTATTGAACTACGAATCAAGAGGTCAATGCGGACAGTCTCTAGTAGTGATAGTTATTTTTGGCAGTTCCTCTTCTCTAGTCATCCAATGCAAAATTATACAAGTCCCTCCCTCCCTCCAACTCTGAGGGGAAGAGTTTACAGCATAGGCAAGAAAAGGGCATCTGCCACCTCACTATGAGTTCTTGGAAAGACAAGTTCTTCCCCTCTCTTTGCACCAAACTTTGAGGAAGATCAGAGCAGCACATGTATCATGTTTCCAACTTTCCGCATCAGATTACAAGACAACATGCACCCAGGACAAACCACAGGTATGAGGAAAATCAACCAAACACAACAGTCCAATACCAATTCCAGCCAAAATGTGTCAATCAAAAGTAATACAGTGGTGCCTCACATAACAAGTTTAATTTGTTCCAGAAGCATGCTTATTACATGGAAACGCTCTTGATGTGAAGCGGATTTTCCCATAGGAAATAATGGAAACACAGAGGATTGATTCCACAATCCAAAAAATATTCATATAAAAATATTAACTGCATGTAAAAACGATGACAAAACACTGGAATTGAATTCAAAACATGCATTCAATGTGCATGATCCTATGAAGTCTACTTAGGCTGCAATCCTAAAGATACTTTTCTGGGAGTAAGCTCCATTGATCACAACGGGGCTTACTTCTGGGTTGACATGGTTAGGAGGCTGCAATCAGACACTTTCTTCTGTAATCCAAGACACTTTCCAAGTGTCTCCCCACTTTCTCCTTCTCTTCATCCTGAGCCTCTCTCTCTCCTGCTCCCTTCTGGCTAGCCCTGAGCTGCTTCCCTCTTCTCCACTGCTGTTCTCTCCCTCTGCCCAGCAGATGCCCGGCCACAGGAGGAACAGCACGGAAGTGTTGCTTTCGCTATGGGCAAGCACACTAAGCAGCCCTGACGCTTTTTAAAAGGGCTGCTGGCCAGTGCATCTGCCCCAACTGCCAGTGAGTGTGCTTGTTAAGTGAAGCAACACTTGTTATGTGAGGCAGAATCCTAGAGAAAATTTTACTTGTTATGTGGATCACTTGTTACACAAGGCACTTTTTAAGCGAGGTACCACTGTACTTGTGAATCAATGGCAACTATAAGGTCCTTTTGCACAAACATCATTGATATTAATGGATTTGCAGAGACCTTCAAGATCAGTGATTTTCAACCTTTTTCATCTCATGGCACACTTTAAAAAAACACAGAAATTATCAAGGCACATCATCAATTATTTTTCCCATTGACAAGGCACACCATACTGTTCAAATATCCCAAATGGGAAATGGAGAGTTGCCCTGCAAGCTCATTAGCTGATTTAAGAAGTTAACCCAGCCAAAAGTTTTGAAATGGTCCAGTAAAAATTTCTAAGATAACAAAAAATATGCTTCTCTTAATATTTCTATACTTGTATTAACCTTTATAAGATACATGTAGATACAACTTCCAATTCTATCTCCATCCATACAAGAGCAACAACTTTCAATTCTATCTCCATCCACACAAGAGCAAAACCCGCCGCATTCCAAAAAGTGGTTCATATCAAAAAGTGTAGAGCAAGGTATTTTGATGTTTGAGATCAATGAAATCCTGTAGTCAGGTTTAATGAGCAATCTCTTTTTGGCCCTTACCTTTACGTTGGGAAATAAGTCACTTTTGGAAAAGTTTTTGGCCTCACTTGCAGTCAATAAGCAACTACGGATCTGCACTATAATATCATTCTCATTGTATCTTGGAAAGGTGCAGCTCTCCATTCTGTGAGAAAATAAAACATTCAATGAATTATAGGCATATTAGTGGATCACTTTCTACTTGGTGTCTCCTACATAATGGGAACATGTATATCAATACATTAATAATTGTCTAATTTGATGACATGGTGATTATACTGACTAACCATGCTATCTGCTACAGAAAACACAAAAGTCTCCCTATGCTACAACTAAAATAGCAGCAATACAAATCTAATGGATCATTCATAGAATAATACTTTCTATCACACTGCTTCCTACAATGCTGTTATCATGTGGATACTGGATGAGGCAAAGATACTAGATACTTCCGGCATCTCACAGTAAGCCATCACATGCCCCACAGTTTAGCAACATCTACTGCAGTGACATCCAGGGTGACCATTATGTCATAACCATAAAAGAGGACAAGCCTCTCCCAAAATGTAGGACACCCAAGAAAAATGTAGGACATGATAAAATAAAAGCTAATTCTCAATCACCATTACAAACCAATGAAATTTACCCACTAACGCAACTAACACCCCCCCAGGACAAATCCCCCTGTGCAAACACACACCCCCAAACAACATACCCCATTTCTCTCCCCAACCAGGCAGTGTACGAACAGGTTTTATCAGTCTTTAATGTAAAGTACAAGAAGAAAACATGTTGCACCCCTTTTCAACCCCTTTAGAGATTAAATTTCTTAAGATCGGTTCTTAATTGGTGCACACATCATGTAAGGAATACCGTCCCCAAATTTCATGCTTCAGGTTCAGGGGTTGGGAGGGGCATTTATCAGACAGAGTTCCTTCAATGTATAGCAGGAGTGTCCACATTTTTTTGCAAGAAAACCACATCATCTTTCTGACACTGTGGGGGGGATTTACACTTCAAATTTGTAAAAGATTGTTTGCAATCCCATCCACTTACCCATATGATCATCCAGCTTCTCTCAGGAGCTTCTGAAATCTAGTCTGTGCCCCCCGCCCACAGCTTCCTGTTCTCTCCTTACTCAACGAACCTGTCCATACGTTCCTGTGAGTGAGCCAAATAACTACAGTGGACCTTACTACTGAGTAGACCTCCATAGGGCTGGGCTCTGAGGCCACTATCCCAATCCACACTTTCCTGGGAGGAAGCCCCCTTGACTCTGAGGGGACTGACTCCTGAGGAGACCCGCACAGGGGCCCCCTTGACTCCGAGGGGACTGACTCCTGAGGAGACCCGCACAGGGGCCCCCTTGACTCCGAGGGGACTGACTCCTGAGGAGACCCGCACAGGGGCCCCCTTGACTCCGAGGGGACTGACTCCTGAGGAGACCTGCAGAGGAGCCCCCTTGACTCTGAGGGGACTGACTCCTGAGGAGACCTGCAGAGGGGGTCTGTCCCCTGAGAGTCAATGGGGCTTCCCATTGTAGGCATGCTTAGTACTGGCCATTGAGTAACCCACCCACTGACACAGAGAGACAGCCCCTGTACCTGGAGGCTCCACTGGGCTCTCCTCAGCCGCTCCCTGCTTCGTCCCCTTCAGGGGGTCTCTCCCTTCCTCCGAGGTCCCGAGGCGGCCTCCCTCACGCTCGCTCCGTCAGTGGCACGACCAGCCACCCGCTCCAGCTTGGCTCTGCCTCGGCCAAGCTGCGTCCCCAGATGCCACCCGTTTAAATTTGGCGGGAGCCCCGCCCCCTTCAACGCCTGAGCTACATCACGGTTCATGTGGGGCGTCACAGTTGCAGCAACGCAGTCTTAGTCCTGCCTCTAGTGCTTTACCTGCCTCTAGTGTCATGGCGGCAGATGAGCCACAGCAGAACTCCCGCCATCCTTTGCGTCACGCCCCCTCTCTGCTTATTCCTTCCACTATTAGCCCCTCTGCCTGTAGCGCTTGTCCCTGCCTCTAGTGTCATGGCGTCCGTTGAGCCACGTGACCTCCTTACAGCAGAACTCCCACAATCCTTTGCAGCACTCATGTCCAACTATTAGCCCCTCTGCCTATAGTGCTTGTCCCTGCCTCTAGTGTCATGGCGTCCGTTGAGCCACGTGACCTGCTTACAGCAGAACTCCCACAATCCTTTGCAGCACTCATGCCTTCAACTATTAGCCCCTCTGCCTATAGTGCTTGTCCCTGCCTCTAGTGTCATGGCGCCCACTCAGCCTCCAGTCATTGGAACTCCACCTTCCCTGCATCACTACCCCTCCCATTCTCCTTCTGCACTATAAAATTCAATGTTTCTCAAGGGTTCTCCCTTGCTGTACCACTTCACATGGTCAAAATCCCACCAGAGCTGTCCCATATGAGGCCACCAGAAACAGGCCACCATGTTTTTCCAGGACATGTCCTCTTTTTCCAACCTTGTGTCCTAAAAAAAGAAAATCTCATTTGTCCTCCTTTTCCTTGTGAGCAGGCACCATGTAGATTTCTTGTCATTCATAAACTACATGCAATAAATTTAGTTTTAAATTTAATAAGTGTTTAAATTAACAACATGAAACAATATACATAAGTGTTTTTAGCTTTTATTTTAATTAGTAATACAGTGTTTAAATTAATGACATGAAACAATATACATAAGTGCTTTTAGCTTTTATTTTGTCATGTCCTACATTTTTGTTGGGTGTCCTACATTTGGGAGGTTCTTGTCCTCTTTTTCAGTTATGACATCAGGTCATGGTGCACCAGAAACTGGGGAAGACATCATTACCAGTTCTGAGTTGGTAGATGTGATGCAACAAACACCAGTAAAGGCTCCGAGTGGGCTTTTTAGAGCATGGTAAAGCACACTTGGGAGCTTCAATTGTGGTTTGTTGTGTCACGTACCTGGTTTCACTGCCACGCAGTGGTGTAGCTAGATCATTTGGCACCGGGGGTGGGCATGATTTTTTTGGCATCCCGCCTATTATGATAAAATAATTTTTCAATAATTTTATATGAAACTAGCGAAAAGCGTACCCCGTTGCGGGAGTAAAATTCCCCTGTATGCCATCCCCCCTATGCTTCAACCCCCCATGCACATCAAACCCCCATGCACAACTTCCAAAATGCGCAACTTCCCCCATGTGCAACTTCTCCACATGTGCAACTTCCCCCCATGCACATCTTCCCCCATGCACAACTTCCCTCCATGCGCATCAACCCCCCATGCACAACTTCCCCCATGCGCAATTTCCCTCCATGTGCATCAACCCCCATGCACAACTTCCCTCCATGTGCATCAACCCCCCATGCACAACTTCCCCCATGCGCAATTTCCCTCCATGTGCATCAACCCCCATGCGCATCAACCCCCATGCATAACTTTCCCCCATGCGCAACATCCTCCACAGTGCAACCTATTCCTCCTAGAATTCGTGTTAAGTACAGGAGAGAAACACATTGCAGCCTTTTCAGCCCCTGAAGGGTTAATTTCTCCAGATGGTTCTTGGTGGGAGTTCAGGTGACAGAAGAAACTCCCAGAATTCCATGCTTCAGGCCCAGCAGTTGGGGCAGAATGTTGATGAGTCAGCAATTCTCAATGCAAAGTATGGGGAGGAAAACGCATTGCGCCCCCGAAAACCGGTTCTTAGTGCACTCTCAGTCACAGAAGGAACCCCAAATTTCACGCTTCTAGGCCCAGCGGTTTTGGCAGGGCGGTGATGATTGAGTCAGTCAGTCAGTCAGTCAGTGACTTTTCTCTTTTATATATATAGATAAAAAAATCAATGAGAATAAAGATGGTGAGTACTTCTTTTTGCTTCACAATGCCTCCCCTTACCCAAGAGTTAGAATAAGCCAAACTCTTGCATCTACACTTCAAGCACTTGAGAATTACTCTGAAGGCACACTTTAATATAAGAGACTATTAACAAGTTAGTTGGTAACATAAAGCAGGCCTCTGTCAGTCTTGAACGACCTGAAATCATGCTCTGCGCTGCATACAGCACGAAAGCCTGGGTTGGGTTGTTATGGAGGATAGGCTGTTACCCAAGCAGAAAATCCCCCCTCTGAATTAGTCCAATGAATTAGTCCAATGGAAAGGCAGAGCCAATACGATTGGATCCAGCTGGCGTCGCAGAGCTGGGCTAAGGACAGGAGCTCACCCTGTCTTGTGGGGCCGACCTGGATCTCAAACCCTGGCACACAGTGTCTTAACCACTTGCGCCACCCACACCCCTCCACAAACATCTATGCAAGGCCATCCACAAACATCTAAGGCCATCCACAAACATCTATGCAAGGGAAGGTAAAACATATGCAAGGGAAGGTACAGTAAATGAAAAAAGAATGGTAATGCTAGGCTACACAGTAAGGGTTCAGTATGTTGGGAGCAGCAAGTCTGCAGCTTTCTAGCAAACCAGTCTTAGGCCATTTCCCCTGCACTTGGAGTGTCTTGACCAAAGTTTGTTGGGAGTGTTTCTTGTGGAGCCAGTTTGTCTATGGGAACTAGAAAGGAAGTTTGGCAGAACTGTAAACATAAGAATTGTGAGGGGCCTGTTCAGTGGCTTGCCCTGGGCGTGCCTTACAGCATTTTATGACACTCCTAGGCTGGTACAAGGGTCTTACACTGGTCCAAGGGCACCTTAGGATTACATCCATAATGTGTTTACTATTCCCAGACTTTGAGGATCATGTGTAGTTGAAGCAAGCTGTTGTACAAATGTGTGGCTGTGATGCATAATGTGTTTTTCTATTGTGCCTTTTGTGCTTGACTGCAGTCATCAGAACACATCGCTGGAATCAACATCTTCCAGATAAGGAGAACCATATAATGATGCAGAGTAGAATAGTTAGCAATTCTTATTTCCTTTGCTATGACATGTACTGACCTGGAAACTTTTAACTTCTTCCTCCTGCCCCTGGAAGAAAGGGACCTGTTTCCTGAGCACTATAACTGTAAACATTCTTAATAAATTTATATCCTTTGAGTTTATGTCTCTTCCCAAGTCCTTTGAATGCACTTCTCTATGTCCTTTGAGCGTATGTCTCTTCTAGGAAGTGTTTTCTCAAAGATTGAATGCTTATAATTCTAGTTATTCTAGTTATAAGTTTCTAGTTATAAGTTTGCCAGCTAGAAGTTTGCCAACTAGGCTGTGAGTAGCCAACCTTGCAGGGGTGAAAGAGAGCACTTCAGACATAAACCAGCTCTCACAATCCCTTTCTCACTTGTGCAGATCTGTAGACATCTCCTTCCCCAACCATTTAAAAAAAAAGCTGACTGGATCGGGAAATGCCAAATATCCTTCTCCTTTCCCTTCCTGTTTCAACTGCCCTGCATATAGCCTTCTTATTCAACCAGGTTGAATGAGGAAGCACAATTATTTTCTTGATAGGATTAGAACAATCCACTGCTGTGAACAGGAGCCTTTCATCCAAAACAAGGATCAATTTGGAATGCTGTATTTTTATTACTTGTTTTATCTAGTTCTTAAACATTTATCGATTCTCTCCCAGAGACCTTGAAGGCTATTTATAATACAAAATTTATTAACAGCCTGTTAAAGATAATTTAAAAACAGGCATACTTTACTTTAATTTAAATTTACTTTACTTTACTCACGTAAAAAATTTACTTTACTTACGTAAAGTATGTTTCACGTAACAAAAAAAATTTTCTCGGATTCTGCTTCACATAACAAACACACATGTTGGCAGTTGGGGCAGACGCGCTGGCTGGCAGTCCTTTTGAAAAGCGTCAGGGCTGCCTAGCACGCATGCCCATAGCAAGAGCAACACTTCTGTGCTGTTCCTCCTGTGGCCGGGAATCCACTGGGCAGAGGGAGAGAAGAGCAGTGGAGAAGAGAGAAGCAGCTCAGGGCTGGCCAGAAGGGAGCAGGGGAGAGAGGCTCAGGATGGAGAGAAGGAGAAAGTGGGGAGACACTTTGAAAGTGTCTTGGATTGCATGTCTACCCAGAAGTAAGTCCCATTGTGTTCAATGGGGCTTACTCCTAGGAAAGGGTCTTTAGGATTCCAGCCTAAAAAGCCTTCATAGGATCATGCACACTGAATGCAGGTTTTGAATTCAATTCCAGTGTTTTGTTATCATTTTTACATCCAGTTAATATTTTTATATGAATATTTTTTGGGTTGTGGAACCAATCATCTGAGTTTCCATTATTTCCTGTAGGAAAATCCTCTTCATGTAAAGAATGTTTCACATAACAAACATGCCTCTGGAACGAATTACATTTGTTACATGAGGCATCACTGTATTTGGGTCTTCCAGGAGAAGGCATTCCACTGTGCAGAAATGTGAAATTCTCAGAAATTCATCAGAAATCTCTGTTTGCACCTAGTCCAGTGCTTCCCAAACTTATAGTCCTATACATGAGGATTCTCCTGCCTGGTTTCTACAGTTCCCCAGGGAGCCATGGTTCACAGTTTGGGAACCACAGACCTAGTCTGATGGCTGCATTCAGAAAAGGCAATCTCACATATGTTTTACTTAGACATAACCAGAGCATGCATTACTGTGGCTAGGTCCAATATAGCCACAAGATGTCACCATTGCATTACCTGCATGCATCCACTCAGGCGTCATTCACTATAGGGTGACAGAGCAGTGATTTTTTATCTCTTTCCACTCATGGCACACTAACATGATGCTAAAATTGTCAAGGCACACCATCAGTTTTTGAACAATTTACAAGGCACACCATATTTTTGATGGGGATCTCACATCTCTGTTGACCATATGGATAAATGATCCTTCCCCCAAACTTCCCTGGCATAGTGTTGAAACAGTAGTTGCTAAAGAGTGTTTTTACAACGTCTTCTCAAGTCACTCCAGGATCACTGCGATACAGGATTTAAAATCAGTAGAGGAGGCCTTTATTATTATTCCTCTCCGCTCAAGTGTTACCAAATGAAAATAAAGAGAATCCCAGCTGCTATATTGCAAAACAGGACATTGTACAGAGCACAAACCTATGGGGGAACTTGTATACATCCAGTTGAAAGTGAGGCTCAAACAAGTCTTTAGAACAGTGATTTTCATCCTTTTTCATCTCACAGCACACTAACAAGGCACTGAAATTGTCAAGGCACACCATCAGTTGTTTTTACCTTTGACAAGGCACACCAGGCTGTTCAAATCCCCCAATTTTCCTATTAATTAATGACACTCCCCAAATTCTCACAGCACACCTGAAGATTATCCGCGGCACACCAGTGTGCTATGGCACACTGGTTGAAAATCACTGCTTTAGAAGTCCTGGTGTAGGAAAACTATGTCATTACTACATTCTAGCATCTAGGTGTCAGATCTGAAGCTAATCTAATGATCAGACTGAGAGATTGTTATTGGTCAAGCAGGCATTACATTATTAACTGGACCACAGCACACTATTTTTGAAACCACTATAATTCAGGAACTAGGACTGTTTGTTAAGTTTGCATTAGTAAGACTTGTGTTCCAAGTCCCAGCTTTTTGATTATACGGTATCATGTGGCCTTGGTCAAATCATTTTCTCCATCCGTAAAATGAAATTAGCAGCTACCTATCCCATAAAATTATGCAAAGGTAAGATCACAAAGTGATTGCAAACAATATGGACAGAATGTCTTGCATGAAGCAGCCTTGACTGTGCTTTTGTCGGGCAGCTTGAGAGGACTACCATGGGGTAGGTGATTCTGGTCGTAAGATGTGCAACATATAAAAACAGTGTGGGGAAAAAAGAAGTGGAACAAGAAAGTGCATCAAATTACTACTCTGCAGCAACTGAAGGGTGCGGCTATATGCTTATCATTCCTATTAGGCAAATAATGCTATCAGGAGGTGAATATTTAAATGGGAAAAACAGTTCCTCAGGACCATGACCCCGACTCACTGCTGTTTTTCTTTTTTAAAAAAAATATTTACTTTATATCCAGAGACCCTTAACAGCTATGGATTTGGGTGGAATAGGAAGCACAGATATCCCCTGAAGTATATGTGACCTGCTGATCAAAGTTTTCCAGAAATTGATAGCACTGAAACTGAATTGTGCTGTTCCGACCAAGATAATTTAATGGCATTACACTGCTGAACTGACAGAAAAATTGGATAGGAGATGCTGGAACCAGAAAAGAGACAACAGATTTTGCAGTACAGAGCTGGGTTCACAAATATTGCTTGCAGAATGGATTTCCCGACATGGGACACTTTTGAACTAGTTCATCTTAAAAGCTTCCATTACTGCGTGCTGAGAACATGTCCACCTCTGGTACCTTCATCAGATATTTGTTTTTCTGGTAGGCTTTCTTATCTAGATCTACCCCTACTTTCCACACAGGAAAGTCTGGAGCTGCCTTTAACCAATAGTCTTCCATGGGTTCTGTACCAGTGAACCACCACTCCTAGGAGAAAAGAGAAAGATGGATACCTTTTCACAATATGACTGGAGATTTAATGGTAGCCACTTCTGGATAGTCTATCATTTGTTTAGGGAAGGGAGGAAAACAATTGCATTGTCTTAATGTCTTGTGCCACCTTGACTTGTCTGAAGCAACCTGCTGAAATAATTATTCTTAAGAATATTTAATTTAAGAATTAAATTAAAGAATATTTGAAACAACTGTCATTCAGAAGGTGGTGTCGGTCCCAGGCTTTCTTCCACCTAAGGCTACCTTCTACTTTACCACCCCTGCCTCCTAACCCAGAAGTAATTGCGGTGACATGTCATAGCAATCACTTCTGGAACCACACCAGTTGAAGCCAACCAAGAGTTGAAGCCTCACCTGGTGCAATTTAGCACCACAATGTGCTGCCCCCATTCCCCTCCTCCAATTCTATGCCACTCTGGCCATACTCCTCTGCTTTGGTCAGAGTGGCACAGAATTGTGCCAAAGTGGCTATTATTCCCAGCATGATACTGGTCTAGTCCATGTGTTTCATCTCCTCTGAAAATGGCCGATGTGGCCCAGATTCACATCTGGATTAGCTGCAAGTTGCAGCCACTCTAGGCATGTTTCTGTGCCACTCTGTGATGCTCCTTTTCCTCTCCTCCTTTATAGACATGGTACAGATGGGCATGGCATCATGCTGGGAGGAGCTGCAACTGGTGAAATGCCACTCTGAACACATTTGGTTAACAAGCACTCTGCTTTCCTTGGTGGCAAGTCCTAAAATGAAGCAGTTATTATAAATTATAAATTTTATTTTATATATATAAAGCAGGCCTCCGTCAGTCTTGAAAAACTATGGTATCATGCTCGGCACTGCATACGCTGCATGCGAAGCACGAAAGCCTGGGTTGGATTGTTATGGAGGACAGGCTGTTACCCAAGCAGCAAATCCCCCCTTTCCACGCCACTGAATTAGTCCAATGGAAAGGTAGAGCCAATATGATTGGATCCAGCTGCGTCGCAGAGCTGGGCTAAGGACAGGAGCACACCTTGTCTTGTGGGGCCGACCCGGATCTCAAACCCTGGCCTGCTGGTTAACAGGCACAGTGTCTTAGCCACTTGCGCCACCCACAGCCAATGCATATATATAGATATAGATATATATAAAATAATATAAAAATAAATATATATATAAATAAAATATAAATTTTATTATAAATTATAAATATATTATTATAAAAGAAGTTATAAGAGCAGGTACTCAAGAGATGAAGCTACTCTGATGTTTAGCTAGATACATTTTTGTTTTTACCTACAAAGTTATTTCAAAAACAAAGATCAATCAACATTTCCTCTCCATCCAATTGCTGGACTTTTCACACATACTTTGCTCTCCAAGTTGAGCAAAAACTTACAACAAATTTGTACTTCCCTGGGTCCCATCCAATTCTTTTCAAAAATCTTGGGCTGCAATCCTAACTCCCTATTAGGCTGGCATAAGTCCCAGCACAAGTCCCCTGCTGGCCTGGGAGTGATGTAATGTGATGTAATGCACTTCTATACCACTTCTACGCAACTCCACACATGCGCTTGCCTCGCTACATCACCACAGGAATGGGAAGACCGATGAGTTATGCCGGCCTGGCTGAGGATTGCAATCCTAGTCATTCAACTACCAGCCTGCGACATGCTCTATATTATTATAGAGTGTCACTGTTTGCTTCTGGGGGGACATTTTTGCTGATTGATTACTGTTTTCCTTACTTGTGTAATTTCCAGCCATGATCGCTCCAAACGGTTTCCATATACATCACAGCTCTGGAATGCCTTATCAAGGAAGATTTGACTGTAATCATCTTGTCCAAGCAACAGATGGACATAGGCCTTCATGAGGTAAACTCTAGGATAGAAGATTGGGCTTGTAGCGCACCGCACAACTGCCTGGTCCAAATTCTAACAAAAGACAAATGGAGATTTATAAAACAGCAGAGTCTGGGATATAACTTGAGGCAAGATCAAAGAAGGACTTAGGCTACAATCCAGAGTAACTATGAGACCTTTTACACTGACATAGTTATGGTGCCACCTATGGGAAACCTATGGGAAATGGATAGAGCAAATGCCTCTTACATCTTCCTGTAGTTACTTTGGATTGTAGGGTTATTCATACTCGAAGGTAAACAAAGAGAGTTCTCCCCTTCCCTCCTCTTATGCATTTTTATTAAAGAAGAAAGAGACATGGACGATAAAAGCAAAGATAGGGAGTAAGCCTCAGTGAATCGAGTGGATCTTATATACAGTATGTAAATATAGTGATAAGCTTGGTTTAACTCATTCTGGAAACATGCTCGTATTCCAAAATGCTCATTTATCGAAATGAGCATTCCCATAGGAAATAATAGATCCTCAGGTGATTGGTTCCAGCCTTCTTCACTTGCCCCTTCAAAGCCACAAACACAGATTTGAAGGGGCGAGCAAATGAGGTGCGCACCTCCTCAACCCTTCTAAAGCCAGCAGCTGCACTACTGGCCTGGTAGGGACACAAAAAGAGCACCTTTCCCAATCCATCAAAGGGGTGATCGTGCACTGGAAGGCGAAGGGACATTGTGCACAGATCACCAACTGAATAATAAACATGCAGTTATTGCTTAGTTTCTTTCCATAGAGATCAATACATTTTCTACATCAGCTATCAGCTTGTCAGTTTTATGACACATTGGTGGGTCCCAATCCACATTTTTGGAACCACTTAAGTTCCTTTAAGTCTTGATTCTATCAAATCAGCAGGAAAAAAAATCCCCTTTCTTAACTGGAGTGTAGTTCCTTTCAGCTAGGGTTGCCATATGTACCAAAAAACAGGAACAGTCCTGGTTTTCAGGGATTGCATTCACATACTGGCAAGTTTGACAGGGTGTCCTGTCCACAGTTCCCCCTAAGCTGTGTGCATGTGCACACACACACAACTCACTGAACTAGTGCACACAAGTTTCTACAAAGTGCACAAAGCCATCTGCCTGACTGACAATTTTTAAAAAGGCAACTAGCAATGACATTGGCAATAACAAACATTTTGACAATCACAACTGACAATGTCAATGTAAACTCATTCTCTTCTTCCATACATTGTATCATACATATTGTCATAAATGTACATATTGTTTTCTGACATGTAATCAAAAGTATATAACTCCAACTGTTGTTATGAGGTGCAGAAAATTTAACCTTCTTTGAAAAACTGCATGGCTAATATTTTTTGCGCACACAGCCTACCGAAAATCAGAGGGAACATTGGTCCTGTCCTGGTTTTGAATAATGGCAAGCCTATTTTCAGGACTTTTGAGTCCTGGCTCATACATTTAATGGTCCACCATGCACCAGAGGATATGAAAGAGATCCTATCACTACTGCCACTGTTGCAACAAATGCAGTAAGTGGGTGATGGGAAGGTGATTGGGTGAAACAGGCAGCTAGATGGGTGAGAAAAACAAGCTCCAAAGACAGAAGGGAGGGAATCAGACCTCATCATTCCTCCAATGATATAACTGGGGGCATGACAGAGGCTTAGTTATCTTGGAATTGGCCAGTAGTAAAATGAGCTATTTTCCATATTTCAAGGAAAAATAGTTTCATTTTCCAGATCATAATTCTCACTTAGGTTCACCTTATCCTCCAAAATGTGCAGTCTTGAATTAATGTAAGGCAGACAAAATGAATTGTGACTTCAATCCTTGGCTACAACATTCAAGACTGAAATTATATAGAAACAGAATCAGAGTTGGAAGGGATCCAGTGGATTATCTAGTCCCCCTGCCCTTAGCAGGAATCCTCCTCTTGTGAGGACCCAGGTCTCGAAACCTGACCTGCTGTTTAACAGGCACAGTTTCTAAACCACTTGAGCCACCAGAGGTCTCTCTTGACCCCTCTAAATTCTGACCTCCGCTGTAATAAAAATGCATGAGATATTCCAATCTCCTCACTTTTGCCATCCTGGTGAGCGTTTCATCAGCAAGTTCAGGGTTTTCCTCAATGTATTTTCGCAACAACAGAGCCTTACACTCCAAGAACTTGCAGAATCCATTGTTGGCAGACAGGGAGGTGTTTGTTCTCCTTACAAGCCTTCTTGCCTGTTCAAATGGCTCCTTGAAATCATCCCATAACTGAAGTCTGGCAAACCTGTAAGAGATATACATTAATCAAATATAAGGAGGTAGAAACCCAGCCCCTCCATTTCTTAGTATACATTGTTGGTGTCCAAACCTAACCTAGGGCCAGATGCAGCCTACAGTAAGCCTCCATGGAGCCTGTGGCAACCCTCTTCCATCTGGTCTTTGAGCAAGTCCTCCAGAAGTGAAGGATACTCTGCTTCCTGAACCTCCTGAGGGAATTCTGATTTATTCAAATTTAATATGTAAATCAATTCTTTTTTTTCTACCAGTGCCTGACACAGCGTCAGAGAGATGATGCAGCCCTCTTGCCAAAACGTTTGGGCACCCCTGATATAGTCTATTCTATGACAAGTACACTAAAATTTTGCAGCTGGATTAATTTGGATATACACTGCCCAGGGAAGCAGGATGGGAGTCAACATACTGCCAGGTCTCGCTCACCTCCCACCTGCCGAAGAAACCTGCCATCTTTCTGCCCTCCCCTATCCCAGAACACCCACTCTTACTTCCTCCCCTCCCTACCCCCACTGCATTCAAATCCCTATGCTAGTAAAGATCCAGTGCATCTTACTCCTTTTCTGGTTCCCACAGAGCCATGGGGAGGCTGGCGCATGGGTGTGCACCAGCTGATATCCAGTTGTAGTGAGGGCATATATCAAGACACTTTTGGGCTGGTGCAAGTGACCAGGGCACCTCTGGATTGTACCCTGCATCTAGTAGGTTGTTCAAGTTGAGCTCAAACACATCTTGATTCACATTAAACCATCTTACATCAGAGCCCTTCTATACTTCACATAACAAAAGATAAAGAGGATCCACTGTGCCCATGGTGGGCTTCAGCAGGTTCACACCTACTCCATAGAACTGGTTGTTAGCGAGAGATAGGACATAAATTTTTAAAATAGCCATTGGCTACCGGCTGGGCATAGAACTGGTTGTTAATTTCTTTGAATCCCATCACTGATTGTGCCCCATCATCCAAACTACAAGCCACAATTGCCGCCCCATGTTTGCCTGCAAACAGGGCAGGCAACAACATTGTGGTGATCCAGCAGTTGTGATACTGAGAGGGGAAATAACAAGAGCTAAACATTACCAAACTGCCAGAGAAGTGTACAGGCCCAGTGTGATGCTATTTTGAGACATAAGGATGAAGTTTGTTTCACTCGAGTTAACAAATTCCAGGCAGAATTGAAATGGTTTAAATGAAAAACCTGCAGAAGAAAACATGAGTCTGTAAGCAGATATCTGACGGTGGTGAGAGCCCAAAACAGAGATTGCCAAATGTATGAAAGATCCATGATAAACAGAGCCTGACAAAATGGTTGAAACATCTTTGGAGATATTTCATTTCAACTGGATGACTACTTGGGGAAGGACTCAATGGCATTGCCCAATGGCTGCCCATAGGCCTAGTGACATGCCTAACAAAGAGCCCAATCCTATGTCTACTCAAAGGTAAGCCCCATTGTGTTCAATGGGTCTTACTCTCAGGAAAGTGTCTTTCGGATTGCAGCCAAAGGCTATTATCTCAGTGCAAAATAGAAAAGTATTGAGTATCTGTCCTGCAACTCTGCTTCATATTAATCCATTTCGAATACAATCCTACATATGTCTATTCAAAAGTACTCCATTGTATTCAACGGGTCTTACTCCCAGGAAAGTGTGTTTCAAATTGCAGCCAAAGACATATTGATGCCTGAATTGGTATATTGCAGGTACTGTATATACCAGATTCAAGACATGCAGTTTTTCTTCCTCCTCTCACTCCTCCCGTCACATGGGGCAAACAATGCACATTATTGGGCTTAACTTATTTCAAGGTATGTACCTGTGAACCATTTAGATAAAACTGGATAGCTACCAAGTGGATTCAGGACAGGGAAGGCAGGGCAAGAGATGTCACTCTACTTTGTATTTATTGAATTATTTTTGCCAAATGCACGACTAGTCTGAAGACCTTTTCCAAATGTCGCAGCATATTCTGTTTTGAAGCCTTGACATGTGCATCTAACAGTGCAATCCTATTCGTGTCTACTCAGAAGTAAGTTCTATTGAGTTCAATGGGGCTTCCTCCAAAAAAAGTGCTCTTAGAATTGCATCCTAAATGCAGTGGTTTTCAAACTTTTTAGCACTGTGATCCACCTAAAAAAAATTTCCTTTTACCAGCTGCTCTGTGGCTACAGTGAAGATTGGACAGCAATGTTTCCCCCACATCCCCAACTAACAGGTTGTTTAATCCCTGACACACACAATCTAATCTGCCACCAAAAAACTCATTGGTGGGCCATGGTCCCACAGTTTGAGAACCACTTGGTTTGTGATTTGCATGTTGAAGAGGCAAATTTTAAAGTGAAGTCTTTTAATATTTCCCATGGAGAGGGCAATTGGCTGTCTTTATCCAAGCATAGTGTTTCTTCCAGTGGCTAGTGCTATGTCTTTTTAGATTGTGAGCCCTTGGGAGACAGGGAACCATTTATTAATTTTGCTATGTAAATAAGTTTGTGAAGTCTTCAAAACTAGCATATCAGTTACTCTTAATGATAAAATAATGATTGTAAAAATGATGGGATAAGTGGCTCTCAAACTCCCATTTGACCATGTTGTTTCCTGGATGGTTTTGGGCCAGTCACACTTACACTCAGCCTACATCTAGTGCTGTACCATGGATGAAATTGGGTTGCGAGGGGAAAATAACCATACAAATCACCCTGAATGCTTTGGGGGATGAAAGCAAGATACATTATGGCAGCCTAGATGGGGGCAGAGTCCATGGAGTCCATCCTTTCAACTTTCATTCTATTTAAGGGACTATCTAAGCAGCTAATGACAAAAGTGGACATGATATTTAGAAACTTAAAAACTTCAAAATTCTGTGACATATCTGCAGACCATCCATGACACATGAGTGCCACTGCAGACTATCCATGGCATACCAGCAGATTTTCAACACAGTGGTAGTGACACAGCAAGACCTTGAAAATTAGCCATTCTGCACAAACCC
Organism: Cryptoblepharus egeriae; assembly: GCA_030015325.1. Taxonomy (NCBI): domain Eukaryota; kingdom Metazoa; phylum Chordata; class Lepidosauria; order Squamata; family Scincidae; genus Cryptoblepharus; species Cryptoblepharus egeriae. Next base: position 91,050,658 of record JAREYC010000003.1, on the reverse strand, counting down.
TAGTTTCTTTCCATTCCATCACTTCCTTACCCATCAGACAACCCATCACTTCCTTACCCATCAGACAATAAGAACCCATGTTTTCCAGTGTAAGTACTTATGAGCACAATTCTAAGCGTGTCTACTCAAAAGTAAGACCCATTGTGTTCAATGGACCTTACTCCCAGGAAAGTGCCTTTAGGATTGCAGCCATTGTCTTATTAGCCTTGTGATAAGTACCAAGATCTTACCTGCATAAAGCATGAGATCCAAACAGCCAGAAACAAAGTAGGCCTTTGCAACAACATCACGAATGGAATGGTCCTCCAGCCAACTCAGTACTTGCACGGATTCCCGAAATCTAGAGAGGAGAATTAAGAGAGTCTCATTGGGCAGCTAAAGATGATCATTTCCCAAAAGGACTGCTTTGCTTTGCTGTGAAAAGCTGGTGTCTGTGCATTTCTCTGGGTACAACATGAGAGCTGGGAATGTCGTAGTAAACTTTTCCAACTCATTTTTTTTCAAAAGTACCAGTTATCAGAGCTGGCTTTAGCCCAATTGGGCCTTGTGCCTGAGGGTCCCTTGCAAAGAGCAGATTGCCTGAAGCCAGCACTTGTGTGACACTGTGTGGAGGTAAGACTCCATGCAGAATCTGATGCAGCAAGCAAAACTCTTATTGTGCCTGCCACCTATCCATGCTTCCAAATGGTCCCAGATCAGGCCACTCCAGAAACCTAATCTTGGTGGGAACACAATGTCAGTACACTATCACTATTTTACTTCCAGGTACAGTGCTGACATTTCATGCTGTGCATGGTCTGGGTCAATAGTTAATGGGAAACCAGGAAGTGACCAGCCCTACTTGTCATGCAAATGTAAAACTTAGAAAGGCTAGAATGTTCATTCACATGACAAATTACACTTTTATTTTTTCTTTCCTGTATGAACTAGAGTCTATTGCTATTCCCTCCAAAAGTACAGTATGTGAAAAGTTCAGTAAGTTTAGATCTTCATGTACACTAGTACAGAGTACTACTTTTCATAGTACAGTATTCACTCTTAACCTATTTGTAACATGAAATGCTGGTGTATCCTACTGGTTAATAGCAACTGATTATGGCTGCAATCTTAACACCCAGTTAGACCAGCACCAAGTCCCACGCTGGCGTGGGGGTGTCACAAAAATGCTATAAGGCACTTCTGTACTGCTCCTGGGAGGGCCAGGCCAGTGCACAGACATGTGCTGCCTTCTCCTCATACCACCATGGGAACGGGGGGATTGGGTGAGTTATGCAGGCCTAAAAGTTAGAATTGTGCCCTTTGTTACATGAACGAGTGAGCAGCTTAAGTTGGAGGTGCAATCACCTTTGGTTAAATTAGAGGCTTAGAACGGCCCGCCTTTTCTGTGCAGGTGCTAGTCCCAGGGACTCCCATTTGTGTTTGTGCTCCTAGCAGGTAAGCTGATCATCATCGCATATTCCTGAGAACATGCTGCAGAACCTTTAGTGATACAGATGGGTCCTCCAACAGTCACACAAAGGAGGTTCTGCAGTTGATATGGAAAGAAGCCCTTGAAGACAAGCATTCTGACTGTTTTAGGCAATACAGGAAAGTCCAATAACCAAAGTACCTGGTGCTGAAGAAAAGAGCACTGAAAAGATCAGAGAGGCAACCTAAATCAAGTTTAGGTTTCTTCAGAAGCACACACATTTCATGCGCTCGGTACCCTGCAAAGAAAGCAACACATGAACTGGCCTCTCATCTGATTACAACAACCTGTATTGTTGCCAGTTGTCAGGCCAACTTACCTAGTCGGATGGCTAATTTGAAGCTCCCCAAGCAAAGTTTCATGTAGGCCAATAATAACGCCAGCTTCACAATTGTTAACAGCCCTCCTCCAACTATATGAAGCCGGCAGCTTCGTTTGAGGGCCAAATACTCATATTTCATCCAATCATGTTGGAAGCCTATCACCTGACAGCAGAGTGAGAACTCCATGTAGGAGGTGATTATCTGTAACACACAAGCAAGAAAACAAGTCAACTTTGTAGTCCCTTTGAAATTCTTTGTTAGAGAGCCTTTACAGGAGGATTAAAAGAGAGAACTTGAAAAGGTCAAAACCCAAACAGCTTATCTGGAAGTGATTAGGTGTAAAAGCCAAGTGTATGTTTTCAATGACAGATTCACAAGAGTAATCTCAGTATTGTAGAAAAAAGCACAGCTTTTTTCCTGGGGGTACTCACTGGTGCTCAGTAGCTGCACCTTTTTCTACCTGCCCCTCAGCAACTAATTAGTACTTGGTCATATGGGGATGACCTGTGGTATCAGCACCTTTTTTCCCCAGAAAAAAAATCACTGATAGAAAGTGTGTACCTTGTGATCTTCAACCTGCCTGTGGTTCATATATGGTGTGTGCACCATATATATATACCCAACATGAAAAACCACACAAATCATATTGCTCTACTTGGTGGGGTTACTTCATTTGCAAATTGGAGGATTTGTACTTTTGTACACATCCTGTACATGTACAAGTACTTAAGTACTTGTGTACTTGCCAACATCCTTGCCAACTTGCCAACATACAAATAATACTTGTGTACTTGTACACAAGTACAAATCCTGATTCTGTATTTAAGAGTCATAAATGTGGGTGAGAATTCTTCCAGTAACTAGACATTCATGGCAAGTGTGAGAAACTAATCTTCTGTATTCTTTAACCACTTTCACTATAAATATAGTTGATAAAGATTGATCTAATGAATCTAACTGAAAGGTTACAGTGTCTTTAATTTACAATGTTTTTAATGATCTTTAATTTTTCCTTGCTTTCTTTGCCATATCAGCCTCTCACACTGAAACGCATTGGCAACCACATTTTTCCATAGTCATCATCATCAGAGCCTTCTGAAACACTTGCCATGGAGTTGCAGCTTTATTGCACATTATTGTGTCTGACACCGCCAGGCACATCCCTAGACAGGGCTGGATTGATAAGAGTAAGGAGAAAAAGTATCTTAGATGTACCTGGAACTCATCCTGAGATTCCTCTGCACAGTTCAACTTCATTAGAGCTGCCAAGCGAGAGAACTTCTTGCTTGAGGTGGCAAGGTCTAGGCTGAAGATCTGCCATAATATGGAAAGGCAGTGGCTTTGCTGGTATAGTACACACAGTCTTTTCTCCCTCCTAGAAAAGATAACACCACAGCTATGTGGGAGTCCAGGGCCCCAGGTACCAGCTTCAAAAGCTTCATAGTTTTGAGCCCCAGCACTCTCCAATAGCACCATAAGCATTCATGGACCTTGGAGGTACACATCTTGGGTCTATGTAGGTTGAATTTGGACCACTGTCACAGGGTATTAACTGCACTCACTTATGAGTGTGGGAACAGAACACTTTGGGGAGCGGAAATGGGAGGTTCACTCAGCCCATGGTGAGGGGCTTCCATACTGGTCAGTATTTGGCTTGGGGCATCCATAATTGTGCAAGCTTGATCTTCTAGATCAGTAGTCCTTCAACTTTTGTTATGCCATGACAATAAATAAAGTACCAAATTGTGGTCAGTGGGCTTAGATTAGTGGATGGTTAAATCCTAATGTGCCCAAGAAATCTCTTTCAGTCTTGTGACTCTAGTCTTCTCAAACCCTTGTTAAACAGTTTGCCCACATCCTACCCATTGGATGTTTGCCAAAAATATTGTTTCTTCTGGCGAGACATCAGTTTAGAAGTTTCCACCATGGTCATGAAAAAGGCTCCAACAAGAGTCAACGGGAAGCTCTTCCTCAATAATTTTAAAGCCTTCTTTATCAGTTTTTTTGCCAAATTGATTTGACCCATATTGAAAGAGACCTACAGTGATATGTGGGGGACAACAATACAATGATCATTAGTTAGTATTCTCTGAACACTACTCAGAACACTATTTGCACACTGTAAGTTTCCTGCTAGTGTCATAGCTTCCAGGCAGAGATATTTATGTGTCATAAAGAGACACAAGTAGCTCTGTGTATGGATCCTATGGGAAGCAGATAGATCAGCAACTGATAGTCCTCTGAATTTGAAGCAGTTATTCATACACTAGTAACAACGCTTGTGAAGGTACAATATAACAATTCATCAGAAAAATATCACCCCCCTTCAGCATCTCAACTGCCCTTTTCTCTCCTCTCTCCTCATATGCTCTCCTCAATTGCTCCCCTAGCCTATTCTAAGTCTCAGAGACAGTTAAAAATGAAAGTTGAAATGCAAATGGTATGTAAACAGTTCTTCCCCTCAGCCTTCTCTGCCTCAAAGACATATGGAAATAGAACCCTCAGCCTGTTTGATTGACACAGAATGTGCAGACACCCTTCTAACTGGTCTAAACTTCTGTTTAGAAAATGCTGCTCTATTGAGATTAGCGGCCCATATCCCATTCTGTGGTGCCTGAGAAGCAAAAGTATGAATCTATAGTACTTTTGAGCATTATGTTTTGGGTATACCTATAGAACAGGGTTGAACCTTGTTAGAAAATTAGGTATAGAAAATTGCTCTCGTATTGTGCACTCTACATTTTTCTATAGCTGATTCCAGATCATGTGGCTAGGTATCTTGGGAGGTATCTCAGCTAGGTATCCCAATATCTAGGAAGTGACTATTCTGTGGGTCTGCAGGTGCCTTTTCAGCAGGCAAGAATGCACTTACTGTAGTATTCTTGAGGTTAGTGCTGTGCTTAAGGTTGCCAGGAGATGTGCCTTGCACCTCAAATTCAAGGAGGAATGAAAAGACAAGGCAGGTGTAGCTTCTCCCACCTTTCCCTTTGCTGATCCTTTTGTCCATCTCCCACCACCTTCTAATGTGGCAAGCAGGACTTCAGGTGTGCCCTGCAATAGGCAAAGGAAAGGGATAGACGAAAAGGATTAGCGAAGGAACAGGTGGGAAAGCAATTACTGCTTTAATGATAAAGACTCCTATGGTATTTAACAAACATTAGCGAATTTAAAGATTATGGCATGCATCTCTAGTTTGCAGCCTGGCAACCCTAACAGTGTCTGACGGATCCTTCCCACAATCATATGTTCTTTTAATGAACATTCCAAAAATTAATTTCCACTAAATTTATGATTTATACCTCACCTTCCTCATTCCAATTCAAATGTCTAAGGTGGCTTACAAAGTTTTAGTTCTTCCCCTCTTGTTGTTCTTACAATCCTATGGGGTAGGTGAGGCTGAGAGTGAGTGCCCGGCCCAACATCACACAGGAAACCTAATGGCTGAAGTGAGATTTGAACCTAGATCTTCCAGGTCTCAGTCCAGCTACCTACCCACTACACCATCTTGGCTCTTGCTACACCATCCTGGCTCAAAGGGTTTACACTGTAAACACCTTTACAATGTAAATAAATAAAAAAGAGCAAAACTGCTATTTCAATAGAAGATGCCCTGTAAAATACAGTATGTTTTGAAGCATAGAGTAAAAATGTATTAAAATCAATTAAAATGAAAGCAACCATGTGTCCTTTAAATTCATCCCCCTCTATAATGATGCAACATTGCAATTTAGAATAATCCCTTATATAATATCTCTACTATTGCTGATTTTAAAAATGTGTGGGAGGGAATGGATAAAGCTAATAAATGTCTTATATAAGTTAGGATTCGATATTTGAAGAAAATCTTCAATATCTGACTCATCATTTTTGATGGGAAAGCTTCTCCTTGGTTAAAAATACCCATACTTTTTGCTACTATTCACTGTAGGGGATTTTTTTTACATTCACTTCCTCCCAATGTGTTTGAAGATCAGGTGAATACAGGACCAGCCCAAGACCATGGTTAGCTATTTTTAATTTTGTCTGTATTATGGGCCTATTTCAGAGGACTATGTGTGGATAGTTTCTTGATGGTTCCACCCAGGCAACAATAACTGACCCCCAATGTTAGCTTACCTCCCCTTTAAGGCTGTACAAAATGGACTCTTCAAACTGGCTAATAGGTTTCTGCTTCTGAGCGATAGATTTGAGCAGGTTCTCTGCTGTATTCAGATATGTAAATGCCTTGAACAAGAATACCACAGGAGAAAATTTACTTTTGTTACTCTTTGTTACTCTTCTCCCATCCCAAGAGTTCCTAACTCTTGAAATAAAATAATCTGAAACCTGGATGGGAGTAGAACCACACAAGCTGTAAAGCAGAAGCCCTGGATTAAAAAGAATTGATAGGGCAGAGTACTGTCTTTTCCAGGAATGCCTGTAAGCAAACATAAATCTATAACTACAGTAAGCTTGGGGATTTGTTTTGGTCAGTTGGCAAAGCCTGACCCCTATGCATTTAAACTGCAGAAGAGAAAAATGTTGGGTTTAATAACATGTAACCCATTTTGTGAACCTTTTTGTCGCAAAGAATAACAACAACAACACAATAACAATTACAACTAGCCCAGTATATGCCGTGATGAAACAGTGTAAAGCACAAATATATAATCCTAATCTAGAATGGCACAACTCTGTCTTCCCATTCCTGTGGTGATGTAGGGAGGCAAGCACACAACCAAACACTGGCCTAACCCATCCCTAGGAGTGATGCAAAAGTGCCTTCAAGCATTTTTGTGACATTCCCAGGCCAGCTCAGGACTTGTGCTGGGTCTTAGGCGAATCTAACTGGGGGTTAGGATTGCACCCAAAGTTAAAGGAAGATGAAACTGGCAGCAATAGTTTGTTAATCTCCCACATGACAAGAGTAGAGGCTCTTGTGACATCCGGATCTGTTAATCATTCAGTGCCTTGGGCTACAATCCTACACACACGTATCAGGGAATAAATCCCATTAATGGGCCTCAGATATGACTAGGATTGCTGAACTACACATGCAGTCAGACACATGTAAAAAAGTTAGGATCCCTGGGTCTTCTGGGATGGTTTTAAAACAGAGCAGAAGAGAGAGAATAAGCTTTGGGGCTGAACAACCTGTACATCCCACTCACCATGTAGTTGTTGGACAGCTGTATGTAGGCAGCCGCACATTCCAGCAAATAATAAAAGCTCCGAGTCAAGTTCCCCATAGTCAAACAGTGGTTAGACAAGGGCACGATAACAGAATCCACAACATCTTCACACTCACAGGAACATATCTGCTTAACTTTTTCCTTGCCCGTCTGAGTTAACAAGATGATTTCATCCATCCTAGTTAGAAACTCCTTTTCTGCATCTTCAGTTCTAGCAAAGGAGGGAAGGGGTGGGGAGAGAAGGCTTAGGTCAACATGAAAAGCAAATACCTATTTTTAGAGTCTTAGATACTCTATAAGCCACCCCGTGTAATATTGTGTGGCATGGTGATGCAATACACAGGCAAGGGGTCTCCAAGCCAAAGGGCCACATCAAATATCTGGCATGTTATCAAGGGCTGAAAATTTTTAAATATACAATTTCCTCTTCCATTGTCCCTTGGAATTTTTCAAATAGTAGAGCAAGATGGGATGGAGTTGCAGAAGAAAAGTGCAGTTGTGCACTTCTGCACTCACCGTGGTGGCTCTGGTTCACTCTACCCCTTACCCATTACCCTTATCCTACCAGTCTGCCACCTGCCCACTAGCTGAGGCAGCTGATTCACTATACTTCATCAACCAGCCAGTCCAGTTCACATCTGCCTAAATAATGTATAAAGCAAGCTTGGATATATTGGTATTTATTTTTTAGCATGTGTGGGGGGTAGGATGGTGGGGGGTATCTAAAGAGGAGGGTAACTAGACTTAGGAATTGGCAACATCCTTTGTGTCTTCTATAATATTGTGACTTAAGCTGCTCTGAACTTTTTGGGAGGGACTAGGATAGAATTGTAGTGAGTAAAGGCAGCCATTAAAAAATATAGAACGGGTAGAGTGGGGTTTGGGAATTGCATTGCTTTCATTGCCAAGGCTATCTTTATACAGTAATCTATTCATGTACTAGCAATCAATTGCTACCGCTATCAGTTTTTAAAGGAAATACAATTTTATAATAATCTATATTTCTTGCTAGAGAGTTGTGCTGGATGCTGCTCACTAGTGTGTGTGTGTGTGTGTGTGTGTGTGTTGTAAAGGCCAAATCCTTTCCAATTTTCTAGTGCTGGTGCAGACATGCCAACAAGGCATTCCTTCCATCTGACAGTATTGTGGGCAGCCATGGTAGCCTCCTCAAGATAAGGGAATATTTGTTTCCAAGTCTACCTTGCAGCTGCATTGGCACCAGCGCTTTTTCTAGAGGTACTCAGTGGTACTCAGTACTCATGCCCAACAGGCTACTCCTGAGTAGACATGCATAGGAGACTTCATAGTGACCCAGGAAAACAAACACTGATTAGCACTGAAAACCTGAGAAGTAATGGGCCCTAAGTAATCTCAGAAAACAGGAATGTGAAGTCTCTTGCTAAATGTGAGACTAATACAAGTGAGGGGAATGGGGAAGCCAACGCTCCTCAGTGCACCAGCCTTCTCCCCCATGAGTGGTACAGAAGTGCCTTTGCAACATAAGGCCAGCATGGGACTTGTTTCGGGACTTGTACAGGGATACCCAGGGGTTAGGATTGAACTGGGAGTCTTTTTAGTATAAGACACATTGATTCCATATAAGGTAACTCCTTTAAAAAAGTGACACAGAGTCAACTGGCTGATTCCCCTATCAGGACAGAATACACAGGAACATACAAACTTTTTCTATCAACCCTGGCTGTCTCTTGTTGGCTGGGGCGTTTCTGTGAAGCGGGTTCCATTCCTAAAGAGAAAAAGAGAGCAAAGTAAGTCCACTGGTACCTTGAATTAAGAGCATTTTGTATTAAAAGTAAAATTTTGCTCAAAAATTTGACTTGATTTAAGAGCGTTGTCTTGAAAGAAGAACACTTCTGAGGATGTTTGGAACAGGCTTCCATGGGCAGGGAATGCAATTTCCAGCACATGAAGCTATTTCCATTTCGCATCTGAGATCCATGTCAGTGATGCATTCCAGTCATGTCCTGGAAATGTTGGGAAGCCTGAGAAGGCCCAAAGCACACTCCATGAACTTCCCTGCATGTACCACACTTTGTGCTATACTCCCAAATCCAGAGTAACTACAGGAGCACGTAAGAGACTTTACTTGCACCTGTAGTTACTGCACCACCTAGTGAAAACCTAAGGGAAATTCATATTGGAAGCCAGAGTAAGTTGTTGTTACACTGGAACAAGGTCTCTCCATAGTTACTCTGGATTTTGCCCTTAGTGGGCCTTCAGGATACAACCAGAACCAACTTCCAGTTCATGAATATGAACTCTGGGCACATCCAGGAGGTCACTCAGTCATGTGGTAGTTGGGTCTCGAGATGACGACCTGCCAACCTTCAGGTTGACAAGCATTACATCTTTAACCATTAAGCCATTGCAGTCATTCACAGGCTGCTCAGTTCATTTAAAATAACATCTCTGTATCCTGTTCTAAGTCAATGTTCTAGTTGTAGTATGGGTAAGATGCCAGAAGTAAGTACTGGCTTTGACTGGGGGGACTTCCCTGAGCCACTGAGTGGGGGACTTCACCACAGTTGTTGAGCTCTCATGGGAGCCCACTGAGCTAGAAGAAGAGGATGAGCTCAGTTTTGGTTTGTTTTGTTGTGGGGTGTTTTAATGAAAGTATATTATTTCTATACCACTTTTGGTGGAGCAACTGGTTTTGGTGTTCTGTGTCTTGCAGAACACAGCTTGACCTACAACATATCCTTACTTATTCATCCTTAGATAAGAGATCAAGTACACTTCTGTAGAACCAAACATTTCACTTAGGCTACAATCCTAAAGACACTTTCGTGGGAGTAAGACCCATTGAACACATGGTTAGGATTGCATCCAAAGTATTTGCTTTCCACAAAATTCCTGTGCATTGCATTGAATTCTTTGGCACGACTAGCAGCAATTACTAATCCTGCTGGCTCTTACTATGCATTCTTTGAGGGATGATTATCCGTTATTACTGATATTCTTACTGAGGAACCCCGATGAGCTTATAAGGAATACCGTAGTTCCCTAACCATTTGAAAACCACTGATAGTTACAGTTACAATTGTACAATTACAAAGATGTCACCTCTCTTAATAATTCCCTAGCAAAAAACACTAATCTGTAAATAAAGCAGCACAGCGTTGTGGTTGATATATAATGGAATTTCCCATTTATATAGACAAGTGATATTTTTCTCATGAGTTTTCAATCTTGGAACAAAGCCAGCTTATGGCCACAATCCAGAGTAACTATGGGACCTTTTACACCAACGTAGTTACGGTGCCACCTATGGGAAACCTATGGGAAATGCATAGAGCTATCCAGAGTAAGTGCTTCTTATGTCTCCCCATAGCTACTCTGGATTGTAGTGTAGATTGGGAAAAATTATTCCAATGACCTGATCAGAATATTTTCAGTAATTTGGTGGAATGAGATAGAACAGAAACTGCCTTTGTGGATGTGTGACTTGAGAGCCACCTTCATTTTAAAAAGATGAGCCTACCTTTGTTTGCTGACTGTGCACTTGATCTCGCCGATGGATTAAGAAAACTTTCTGAAGGCAAGGAAAAAAAAAACATGGAAAGTTGTGTGTGACATGGTTCCATCATTCCTAACAGCTGATCATTGCACTTTTGCACATTTATGGATGAAGAGAAATAATTTTACCATTACTTGGTGATAGCATCTGATCTGGAACTGCAAGTTTATTTGTCTGGAAGATAAAGCCTAAGGATTTGCGAACTGGAAATGAAATAGAAAAAATAGTCTGTTTATAAGGTTTCTCAGAACCATAATTACCTATTTGTTCCTTAAACGTCTTCAATGCTAAATCAATTAACATTGCTAGTACAAGGAAAGACATGAATGACCTTTGGCTGATCAAATCATTCAGAATTCCTCATGCATCTATTGAATAGGTTCATCATAACAAATTGATTCAGGAGTCCCACTGATTACACAATATACTTTATTGATGGGTATTTTAGATATAATGATCAAAGCACTGCCAAATTTTTTAAATTAAGTTATTTTACAGAATTTTTGTAAAGAATCAAGCATCCAGAAGTAACTGAAGGAAGTAACTGCTTGTGATGCTGTCACTTCTGGATTTAAAGTTTTATATATCTTTAGCAAAATGTTGAAAGAGCACCTCTCCATTTTAGTTCTCCGTACACTACAAGGTATTTGAGTAAAATCTTGCCTCTTGTACAATAAACCTATAATCCAGAGTAATTATGGGACTTTTTACACCAACATAGTTACGGTGCCACCTATGTGAAACCTATGGGAAATGCATAGAGCAATCCAGAGTAAGTGCCTCTTACGTCTTCCCATAGTTACTCTAGATTGTAGGGTTAGAGTGCAATCCTTGTGCTCCACTTAAAACCAGTGCAAGTCACTTCCTCTGGCCAAGGATGTTGCAAACATGATGTAAAGCATGTTCAAGACACCTGGTGAGTAGGCTAGGCTGGCACAGGAAGTTGCCCAGCTTCCTGCGCTGCTCTGGGCCCTGTGCCACAGTAAGTTGTGCTGGCTAATCCCAGCGAATGTATGGTCAGGAACTGAGGGAGAAGGGGAAGGATAGGGAAGAAGGAGAGGGAGGTGTTCTGGGGAAGGCAGACAGAGGGCATTCCTAGAGGTGGGTACTCAGCAGTTATGCCACATCCAAGCCCTGTTTTCCAGGCAAAGCAGAGCAGCTCCGGCTGCTTGACTCTGCGCCACCCATTGGGGCTACTGCCACATTACCCAGGGTAAAGTGAAAAGTTTTCTATTGCCCCATGGAGCATGAAGTAGCCCCAAACTTGCACTAGTTACAGCACATGCCTGTTCCAACACAGGTTAGGATTGCACTGTCAGATATTTAACAACCCAAAGTGAATGTATCGGACACTCAGCAGGCCATACTTCTCAGTGGAGAAGCACAGAATTATGCTTTTATTTAAATTTTTATACCACCCTTCCTAGAAGGAACTCAGGATGTTATATGTGGTTTCTTCCCCCCTTTTGTCTTCCCAACCAACCTTTGAGGTAGAATCTGGCCAGCCCAAGGTCATGATTTCAACTTTTTAGCTGAAAAGCGGTATATAAATACTGTAGATAGATAGATTTCTAAAGGAGGGTGCCTGGCCTTATTTTAATTTAGATAGGGCTGCAACAGGCTCCTGATGGCTGAATGGTCCGATGTTGAACAGGCTCCCCAATGGACTCTTGCCCTCACCCACAAAGACTCACTTAGGAAGTACATTTTCCCGAAAGTTTGTGAACTCCTTCCTGTTTCTCTGAGCACTCAGTCTTGGATCCCACCATCATGGAGATCACACAGTTTCATTATATTTGATTCAAGACGGTGGTGCATGGCCGAGCCAATAAAAAACAGTCTACAAGGGCCTTATTACCCAGGCAAGTTTGGAAACCACTGCCATAAGCCTTCATTCTAGAATCAAAATAGGTTACAGCTCCCCCTCATTTCAGGAGGGTCCCAATCTCGGACAGGACTCCCACAAGCACACCCGTGTATGGACAAGCGTCTTCTGACATGAAGGATCCAGATGAGGATGGCAGCTTTGTAGCTCATCATCTGGCAAGCTTCTTTGACTCAGCTAGAGCATGGGTCACCATTCTTTGGTTACACCAGATACTGGAACAGCTGCATTCTGACCAGATCCTAAAGTGAAAATGTAGGACCTGGTCACCCAAAAGGACAAAATGTAGGACACCCTACATTTTGTCCTACATTTTAAAAAAGTAAAAAAATTAAAATTTAATTTTTTTAAAGAAGCTAGTAGACTGGCTTACTTACCATGCCTGGTCATGGTGGTGGTGGTGGTGGTGGTGATAAGCAGGCAGGCAGGGTAAGGCAGGCAGGGCAAGGCATGCAGGAAGGCAGGGAAGCATTGGGCAGAGGGCTGGGGTGCGCTTTGGGTCACTGGGGGGCAGTTTAAGGCTGCCGTGGTGAAGATCCACCAGCCGTGGCAGTCCTTTGCAAAAGGAAGACTGCGCATGCGCAGTCTTCCTATTCTTTGAGCTCCGGTGGAGAGCTCCTGGGCTTCTCCGTGGGCGGAGCTGAATATCCTCAGCTGACCCGAGGAAGTGAAAGTGACTTAGTGAAAATGACATAGTCAGCCTCGGGCCAGCTCTCCATCGGAGCTCAAAGAGTAAGGGGAGCACAGTCTTCCCTTTGCAAAGCTCTGCCGCAGCTGGCGGATCTTTACCGTAGCAGCCTTAAACTGCCCCCCAGTACCCCCAAAGCATACCCCAGCCCCGCACTGGCAAAGGAGCCCTAGGGACCCCTCCTTTTCCAGTGGGGTCTGGACAAGGGCAGGGGGCCGGATCAGGGCCCCAAATGTAGCACACTTCCGGGGAAAACCGGACGTCTGGGAACCCTGAACAGCTGCCATATTGTGAGTGGAGCATTTTCACCATGTTCAGTGTGAAGGACAAGAGGAGCTTCACATTCCTTCTCTGCAGCAAGTGCAAGAGTAACACTACTGGCACTACATCTTGTTTAGCTTTCTTTCACAACACTCCGTTTTGTGTGGCAGTTTTGTACGTTATCTAATCAATATGGCTTCAAAAAGGGAATTTACCTCTGGGTTTTCTCAGAAAAGCTGCTGGCATAGTTGGAGGATCTATTAAAGACCGGACATCTTTAGCGCCATACCCTGCCAATTTGACAGAACTGATTTAGTGCTTCTTTTTGGATTATTTCACCATTTTACGAGAAAAGCCCCAATTTAGGGCAACTTAACACATATCCAAACTACAACATGTAATATAAATCTGATAGCTGCTTCTTCCCTGCATCAGGAGGAGACAAACCATAGCACAGGAGTACTGGGTGAGAAAGAGGTTTTTAACTTTAGAATAAGTTTTATTTAATTTAATAGAGTTCTTTTAGGAGTCATGCTCATTGCACCACGCTTGCTAACAGGCAACAAGGGAGTTTCGCACAGGAAGGGGAAAAAGAGATGTGTGAGAGTTGACTGTTTTGTTTGTGAAGGTCTGTCTGCTGGGGGTGGTGCAGGGCACATGAGTATGATGTGCAGGGGCGCTCAATTGTACCTGGATCCAGAATTAAAAAGGGTCCTAGGAGCCGAAGCAGAGGGCCTGAACATTTCCTAGGATCTTACATGTTCTGATCCCACAAATGCAAATGAGAGGAGGTGTATGGGGTGCATCATATCTGGACTCTGGCCCCGGGTCAAAAATAGAGAAGGGGAGCAAAAAATTTCCTGGGATCTCAGAAAATGTTTGCTTATTCTGTGTGAAAACTAGCATTCACATTAAAAAAACATTTTTGCATAGTTTTATATACAGGTGGGTGGGGCCTTGGTATCTGCAGGGGATTCAGTCTCAGACCTATACTGTTACCAACCTTCAGATAACACTGATAAAAATCTTCAGGAGGGCTTTCTGAACCCTTGAGAGGCAACGCATGTCCATCTGCTGCCTCTAAATATTTTTTTCTGGTTTCCAGATAGGTTACCTTTTAAGGCATTCTAAGGCCCAGGAAAGCATTCATCTGTCTTTATCTTTTACTGCTCTTACAGCACTATCCTATGCATATCTTCTATAAAGTAAGTTATATTGGGTTCATTAGGGCTTCCTTCCAAGAAACTATGAATAGAATTGTGTCCTTGCTCCCTCATGACCCAAAACCACTTTATGGCCTAAAGTGAAATTAAGCATCATGCTCCAGAGCAGGTAAGATGACTTTCCAGAGGATGACATAACTGTGTGGACCCATAACTATTATGGATTTTGCCCTAAGTGTGGTTTATGATCAGAATCCAAGGCAATTCAAATGTTGTACCAGTATTATGCCATTTAAGACATCATCTTTACCTGAATCCAGTGAAGGATTCCTCAGTTTCATCAGTGTTTCAGAAACAATGATAGCAGCAGCATCATTCAGAAGACTGTCCTTGATGAATGGAGCTTTTGTCTCCTCTGGATCGATGTTGAATAGCATGCCTTCCACAGCGTAGCGATGGAAAGGAATGAAGTCTCCTTTCCCGCAGCATCTGCATTTGTGAGCATGCCACTCCAGGTAACTGGCACATTTCAGGTGTAAGGCTATCTTCTGGCTCTTGAGCCAAAGCTCATAGGCTGCTTCCTGCAACAGTGGTGTGCAGAACCTCATGACTTTGCATTGCATCACATTCTCTTCTTGCTTGAGTCTTTTGGCAATGAATGATCCAATCTCTAAAAGGCAACATGAGATCTGACTTCAGTGTTTGCTCTCTCATACCATGAATCCCACCAGCTGAAACCTACTGTCAGTGCTGTAATGGTAAATGAGGAAATTCAAAAGTTTCTCATAGTGCCCAAGGCTGCATTTTGGCCAATTGGAACAACTGCTTCAAATTGGAACCACGTGCTTACAATTTTATATTAGATCCAGTGGTGTACTGACTGTGGGGAGTCCAGAGAGCATGCAGGCAATCTGCCAGTTGGGCTCTCCTGCATGGCTGACGACAGAGGGCATATGCGCCCCAGTAAGGTTATCCTAGAACAGGGGCCTCCAAAGTTTTTGGGAGGAGAGCCACAACATCTCTCTGACATGGTGTCAGGGGCCGGAAAACTAATTTACGTTTCAAATTTGAATATATTTACATAAATTTACTTATAAGAATGTATTGGAGTGGATTACAAGGCTTGACCAAGGACCAGATAGAAGCGTCTTGTTGATGGCCACACTGAGACTTGCCAAGGGTTCCCGGGCTGGGTTCAGAGACCCTTGAAGATCAGTGAGAGATGAGGGCACAGAAAAATGGACCAGCTAACTTAAGTTACATTCTTCAATCATACTACACAAAACACACATGCAGAAACACAGGCTGCCATTCTTGCAGAGTTCTGTGCCACTCTTGGGAGTGGGTTAGCCCAGTGCATAGACATGCACCAGCCTCTCCACACCATCATGGGACTAGGAAATGGATGAGAAATACTGGCTTAAATTGATCAGGATTGTGTCCCCGTACACTGGGATCTTGCAAATTAGAATATTTGGTGAAGCATCATTTTCCTAGGAATATGCGTACCTGACCCACGGTCACACCCATGCCCCAACATTTCCCATGAAGGTTTCACAACATTGATGCAGAGCTCATCGGAGTTCATTCCCGCTAGTTCAAGCTCATGTAAATCCTTTCTTTCACCAAAACATTTAAAGATGTTGGATTCCACCAAGGCTGCCAATGTCTGATTCATCTTCATCTTGGTCCATTCAGGGAGGATATGGAGAAGCAATTCGGTTTCAAAGGTCACACCAATGATAGCTGCACATTTCACTACCATTTGTTCTGAAGGGTTCATGTTATCTAATTCTGCTAAAGCAATACCTAATTAGAAAGGAAAACAAAACTAGACACTCGTAAATGAATTCACACTGTAAATCAATTGGGAATTTAAGAGCAGATCACAACTTAGGCCATATTGTACCAGCTACATGATTTTTAAAAGTGCTTTATAATGGAACACTAAGGGTGCAATCCAGAATAACTATGGGCAGTCCTAGCTCTGACGTAAGAAAAATTGCAATATGAATTTCCCATAGCTTTTGGATTGCAATAGCATCTGGATTGCATCTGGATTGCAATATGAATTTGCATCTGGATTGCAATATGAATTTCCCATAGCTTTTCACTAGGTGGTGCTGTAACCATGTCGATGTAAACATATCTTACGTGCTCCTGTAGTTACTCTGGATTGTGTCTCCAAGTAGTACAGAAAGGAAGGAATTTCTTACCGTAAATGTCCTTTTCTTGGAGGTGAGGACAGGGTGCATTCAGTCAATGACTGGGTAATGCCCTGCCCACTCTTGAGACAGGGCCGGAACTAAAGTTGTCCCCTTCCTGTGCGGGGCATACCTCCCCAGTCCAAGACCAGAGCCGAAAAGAGGAAGCTGCTACCGCACACTGAAAACGTAGTGGAAAACTGCAGAATACAGAAACAGAAAAGCAGAAACCACAGGCAAAAGACGGAGCCCAGAAGAAGGATCCGCATAAGAAATTTGATAGAACTCACCAACCGGACCAGAAAACAGAAAACAACCCAACCTCTGGACTCCTGAGTGCAAAAATCACAACATTAATAGAAAAACCTTCCCCCTATTATAGAAGGGTGAGGTAGGTCTGCGTCTCTGCTGAGGTGGGACTGAATGCACCCTGTCCTCACCTCCAAGAAAAGGACATTTACGGTAAGAAATTCCTTCCTTCTCTGGAGTGAGGATCAGGGTGCATTCAGTCAATGACTGGGATGTACCAGAGCCTCACACTCAGGATGGGAGAGACGCAGAGCACCTCATGGGGTCACTACCTTCTGCAACACCCGTCTTCCGAAAGCAGCTTCGGTCGAAGCTGCCCTGTCCACCTTATAGTGCCTAATGAACGTATCAGGTGAAGCCCAAGCCGCAGCTTTACAAATGGACTCCAACGAACAGGCACCTTCGAACACCGCAGAAGTTGCGGCCGATCTAGTGGAGTGTGCCTTAATACCCGCTGATGGATCCTTACCCACAGCTTTATAGGCTTCCCCAATAGCTAGCTTCATCCACCGAGCCAGAGTAGCTAAGGAAGCCTTCTTTCCCTTGGAGGGACCCCCGAAGAGGACAAACAGGGCCTCCGACTTCCTAAATTCCTTTGTCCTCTCAAGATAAAAACTAAGGCCCCTCTTGACATCCAGGGAATGCCAGGAACGTTCCTTGGATGATCCTGGATTTGGGCACAGTGTAGGTAAAACGATTTCTTGGGACCTATGGAAAAGGGAGTTCACCTTAGGCAGGAACGATGGGTCCAACCTTAAAGTCACCCTGTCGTCCTGAAAAAGACAAAGGTTAGGATGTACAGATAAGACTCCCAACTCCGACACCCTCCTAGCTGAGGTGATGGCCACCAGGAAGATGATTTTTAGAGTAACAAACCTGACGTGCACCGTAGCCAATGGCTCAAATGGAGGGCCCATGAGAGCTTTGAGAACCAAGTGCAGGTCCCACGTCGGGAAACGATGTACAGGTGGGGGGGTTTAGTAACTTGAGTCCTTGTATAAATCTCTTACTGTGTGGATGCATAGAGAGAGGACCCGACTTCCTAGGCCCTAGAATCGAGCTTATAGTGGACAGCTGGCGCCGTATAGTGTTGGTACTAAGGCCCTTGTCCACTCCGTCCTGTAGGAACTCTAGAACGTGCTTTAATTTAACATGTTTGAGAGACAATGCCTTGTTTGCACACCAGATGGCAAAGCATTTCCAAGTTCGTGCGTAGACCTTATTGGAGGATGATCGCCTGGCCGACATCATGGTGGAAAGGACCCTCTCGGAATAGCCCTGGCAAGCTAATGCTGTCCTTTCAAAAACCAGGCAGTCAGTTTGAATTTGCCTGGGTCCGGATGGAAGATTGGGCCTTGATTGAGGAGATCCGGTCTCTCCGGCAGTCGAAGGGGAGCTGACTGGGACAGTGCCATGAGGGAGGGATACCATGGTCGACGTGGCCAGTCTGGAGCCACCAGGACCAGCGATGCCTGAAACTTTCGCACCCTCCGGAGAACTGCTTGGATGAGCGGAAAGGGGGGAAAGGCAAACAGAAGCCCTTTGGGCCACGGCGTTATCAGGGCATTCACTCCCCAAGCCTGGGGATCCCTGGCTCTGGACAGGTAGTTCGGTACTTGCGCATTGTCCCTGGTGGCGAACAGGTCCAAGATCGGCGACCCAAACCGGTTGACTATCTGAAAAAACACCTCCCGATGCAAGCTCCACTCGCTTTCGTCCACCTGACGCCGACTGAGCCAGTCCGCTTCCAGGTTGGCGATCCCCGGCAGATGCTCGGCTTTGATCGACAACAGGTGTTGTTCTGCCCATCGGAACAACAGGTTCGCCTCCTTCATCATGCCCCTTGACTTTGTGCCCCCCTGTCGGTTTATAAACACCTTTGCGGAGATGTTGTTTGTCTGAATTAATAGGTGAGATTGTTGGGTGACTGCTTGAAAGAATTGGAGAGCCAGCCGAATAGCCCGGAGCTCCAGCCTGTTGATGGAGAAGGAGGCCTCGTGGTTCGACCAGGTGCCCTGAGCCCACTGGGACCCCAGGTGTGCCCCCCATCCGAGGAGACTGGCGTCGGAAGTCAGAACTAGCCTGTCTGGAACCTCCATACTGGTGCCCTGGTCTAAGCGGCCCGGCTCTACCCACCAGGAGAGGTCTGTCACGAGGTGCCCTGGAAGCGAGACGACTCGACGAGCCTTCCGTTCGATGAGACGGGCGAATGGTCCAAGAAAGCTTAGAAGCGGTCTCAGGTGGAACCGGGACCATGGTATCACGTCCTGACATGATACCATGAGCCCCAGCAAGGAAGCCAACTCCAATAAAGACACAGATGAGGCCGTCCTGACGTGCTGGATCGCCCGGGATAGCTTCTCCTTGCACTCCTGGGAGAGGAACAGTTGAAAGGATGCTGTATCGACGAACAGGCCTAGGTGAGTGATGGATTGAGATGGAACAAGGGAACTCTTTTTCAGGTTGATCACGAACCCGTGACGTCTCAGGTAAGCCATGGTGGTCTGGAGATGTAGTGAGACCAGCGAGCTGGACGAACCTGCAATAAGAATGTCGTCCAGGTATGGAAACAGCCTTATCCCTTGCCGACGGAGGTTGGCAATGAGGACCACCAGGATTTTCATGAAGACTCTTGGTGCCGCCGATAATCCAAAGGGAAGAGCCCGGTACTGATAGTGGCTGGAACCGTACGAGAACTGGAGGAACCGCCGATGAGCTGGTAGAATCGGCACATGCAGGTAGGCTTCCGATAAATCGATGGAGACCAGGAAATCCCCTTGCTCTAGGGCTGCCGTGATCGTGCGCCATGTTTCCATCTTGAATTTCGGTTTTATAGCAAAGCTGTTGAGCCATTTTAGATCAAAAAAAGTCCTCATGTCCCCGTTCTTCTGCGGGACCAGGAAGAAGACCGAGTACACGCCCGAACCCCGTTGGTGAGATGGAACTGGTTCGATGGCTCCGATGTCCAGTAGGTGCTGGATCGCAAGAAGTTTTTGGGCGTGCTTGGCTGGGTCCTGGGACACTGGCACGTGCCAAAACCGATCTGGAGGACGAGATCTGAACTCTAGGGCAAGACCTCTGGACACGGTGCGAAGCACCCAGGCACCTGAGGTAGATCCCTGCCAGCAGGGAGCGAAGCCAAGCAGCCGGGCCCCAACGGCTGTTGGCTCTGCTGATGGTCCACCGTCATGCTGCCCCGGATCCCTTGTTTCCAGGCTTTCTGAAGTCTCTACGCCTGGCATAGCTAGGTCTGCCCCGCGGGATGACTGGAGCGTTGGTCCATCTAGACTTGACCTGTTGATCTGAGTTGTCTCTGTATTTGGCTCGAAAGGAGCGAAAGGAAGGTTGCTTGCTTCTGTTAGAGCTCTGCTTCTTCCCTGGGGGCAGGATTTTTCTCTTGTCTCTGGCCTCCACAAGTATGGGATCCAGTGCTTTTCCAAACAGCTTATTGCCCTCGAAAGGGAGATTGATTAACTTTGTGTGTGAGCTACCTTCCCCCGACCAGGATTTTAGCCAGAGAGCTCGCCTGGTAGCCACGCTGCTGGCCATGGTTCTTGCAGCTAGGTGCATGGAATCACGTGAAGCATCGGCGGCGAAGGCTGATACTAAGGCAATCTTTTTGAAGATCTTCTTAACCGAACGTGGAAGCCCCTTGAGCTTCGCAGCGTCCTGGGCCCAAATGAACGCTGCTCGAGACATAACGGAATTTGCCGCTGAGGCTCTAAAAGAGAAAGAAGACAGTTCAAAAGATCTTTTAAGTGAACTCTCCATTTTACGGTCATTCGGGTCCCTCGGCCAGACGTCCCCATCCACGGGGACAGTGGAAGAGGCCAGAGCCGCCACTGGAGCGTCCACAGAGGGCTGCTTTGACATGGCCATTTGTTTTTCAGGCAAAGTGTAAAACTTGTCAATAAGCTTTGGACCCAAGCCCTTGGGGCGGTGACACCATTCCTCCTCAAACACACTGTTGAATGCCTTAGGGAAGGGAAAAACGGTTTGCTTGTGGGAACCCCTTGGAAAAGCCTCTTCCCTGTCCTGGTCCGAGTCAGAGTCCAGGTCACTGGTGTGTTTTAGGCGAAGACATGCCGCAGACATGTCTACTGCTTGGGGAAGATAGTCAGAAGGAAAGAGACGTTCCTTCCGAGACTTGGATTCCTTTGCTTCTCTCTCAGATAGCTCCCCCTCCTCTGTCTCAGAAGATGAAGATAAGGACGGAGAGGAAGAGGAGGGCGAATCGGTCATACATTTGGAGGATCTCCTTTTGAATGCCTTGCGCTGTTTGCGCCGTGACTTATGCTCTATGTGTTTTGTCTTATGGGTTCTCTTGCGTGGAGGGGAACCTGGAGACACCTCCGAAGATGACAGGTCACTGGATGGCGTGAATGGACGCCTCCTGCCAGACCCTTTGGAACCCGCCGATTTAGTCACAGCTTTGACCGCCAGCACCAGGGTGGGCAAACTTTGGGACACTGCCGTGTCAATAGCTTGTTGAAGGGCAGAAGCCGAGATTAAGGAGTTTTGGGGAGCCAACATGACAGAGCCAGAGGCCTGAGTTATGCTTGGTGCAGTCAGGTTAGTACTCTCATCCTCATCCTCCATTGAGGCCCTAGGGCTGTGTTCCTGTGCCATCCTGAACAATGGGTAGGCCAGATGATCTCAGGGGGCCCCACTATACTCACTGCGACCTAAGATGGAGGATGTGGCTCAGCGCGGGAAAAACGGGCTCTCCAAAATGGCGGCCACGAGGTGGATGGCGAAAAGCGCGGGAAAATGGAGACACCGAGTGCGCCTGTAAGCGTCCGCGCTGCCCTACTGTGCCCTGACACAGCGGGGCACCCACCGAGTGCCAGAGGATCCGCCGCCGCTAGCCGCTCGCTGACCCGCTGCGCGCGCTTGCGTTGGCAGCCGGGAGAGCGAGGAGAGCCGTCCGCGTCCTGGCGTCCTTTCCCTGGGACGCCGCTACAGCCGCGCGTCAGCGGAGAGGCCCGGCCCGAAGGAGGCCTCCCTGCTGGTGCAGGCAATCTGGAGACAGTGGGGGGGGGGGGGGCGCGTCCCGCAGGTTAGCCCCTGCCCAGCCTGCAAAAATCCCTGGGGCTGCCCTGGTCACGGCAGCAGCCTAGCGAGAGGGGGGTACCCCAAAGGAGCCCCCACGCTTAAGCAGGGTCCCCCCTCTCCGAAGCTCAGGCAGGGAGATCTGGAGCCCTGGTCCAAAGGAGTGAGAGGGGGGAAAGCAAAGCCAGCAGAAGAAAGAAGAGAAGAGAAGAAGAAGAGCTGGAAAGGGACTGACTGTGCTCAATGGAGCACAGCCCAAAAATTCCGACCTTGCTCTTAAGGAGACAGAGCCGGACTGGGGAGATATGCCCCGCACAGGAAGGGGACAACTTTAGTTCCGGCCCTGTCTCAAGAGTGGGCGGGGCATTACCCAATCATTGACTGAATGCACCCTGATCCTCACTCCAGAGAAGACACACACACATAGAGAGAGAGAGAGAGAGAGAGATGTATAGTAAGTCAGACTAGATTGTTGCCTTTACAAAGAGCTGAATGTTCTATTTCCAAAGCCATGTACAGCAACACTTTGCACTTTTATCTGGTTAAAGACCAGAGCATGGATGAAAGTAAAAAATGGATGAAAATGCATAGCCTTATTTAGCTTGCATATTTATTTTGGCCAGTGAAAAAACAGAAATAGCTAATGCATGCAAAGCCTAAAAAATGGAAATATTGTAAAAGAAAATAAACATAAGAATGTTAATGGATATCATAGAAGAACCCCTTTGAAAACCAAAATTAAGAGTAATGGGGATTATATTAGCATAATGGAGAGAAATGGAGTAATGGGGTGGCATTGGGAAACCACAATGAGGATGTAAATATGATCTGTCTTCTTCTATAGGGAACTTTGCAAGCATGGTTAAATTTGAATGAAGGAAAGCTGATAGTGAATTAGCCCCATTTGGCTAAAATTTGTGATATCTCCAGCATACTATATTTTGTTCCACTGAAGCAGTTTTGCAATTATATGTAAACTAGCAAAATGTACCTGCATTGCAAGACCTGCATTAACCCCTCTGTGCATTAGTGTCCCCCCCACCATGCACACATCAATACCCCCCACGCAACATGCCACCCCACGTAACATGTCCTGTCCAACATGCCCCCACCCTGTGCACAACATCCCCCCGCAACCATGCACACCCCTACCAAACAGGTGCAGGATTTGGGGCTGGGTGTTTATCAGTCTTCAATGTTAAGTATTGGACGAAAATGCATTGCACCTCTTTTCTGCCCCTTAGGGGTTAAAATTTCTAGAAATTGGTTCTTGGTGGTGCTCCTGTCACAGAAGGAATACCTTCCCTGAATTTCATGCTTCTAGGTCCAGGGGTTTGGGGAAGGTCAGTAATCAGTCAGGGATTCTTCAGTGTTGCACCCCTTTTCACCCCTTCCAATTGGAATTTCCAAAAACCAGTTCTTAATGGGTGCCTCTGTCACAGAAGGAACACCCTCCCTAAATTTCATGCTTCTAGGTTCAGCAGTTTTGGCTGCGTGTTGATGAGTGAGTGAGAGGGTGAGTGAGTCAGTCAGTCTTAGTCAGTAGGAGCCCCTGACCACTGGACCAGGGTTTGGAGACTTCTGTTTAAAGCAACCAGAGGCTCAGAAACAGCACCAAGACTTGGACTTAAGAGTTCCTGGTACTGGCATCGCAACTGTAACTCCCGCCTGGCACTGCAGAAGACCATGAATTCACAGGGATTGGTCTGACTCCTCACCTTTTAAAGTTGGAGGGAGCATTATGTTGTGCAACTTCACATTTTGCCTGACTGTACAAATATATGCTTCTTCTTCTTCTTCTTCTTCTTCTTCGTGGTTGTCATTTGATGGTTGGGTTTGAATCTTGAGCGTAGTCCCTTCAAGTAAAGAAATGAAAAAAATGAAATAGGTTAAATCTCATGTTTTTTAAAATATCCAAATGAATTCCAGAAAACAGAGAGCTCAATATTTCTGTCATTGACTACAATATGTTTGTGGGACAGATATGTGGGATAGATATCTAAAGTCATATCTGATGTGGAGAAATGGCAAAAATTACCTATGCATAAATGTGGTCAAATACTGATAAGTCCAAAACAATTTCACATTCAGTAATTACAATTCACAATGAAAATCAACACAATGTATTCAAGATTGCTTATTTTGCATGAACTGTGTGTCCACACATGCATGCACATTTGCACACGATGATCCAGTACCCTCAGAACAGTTTCTAGAATGCCAAATACTAGGTAAAAAAAGTTGAAGGAATCAATGTTAAGATGCGCTATTGCCTCAGGGAAAATAAGGAATGTCCTGGAGCTAGCTTGATTTCCACTTGATCAATTGGTGGAGGCTGAGGATGCAAAGAAGAGGGTTGGAGATTGAAATGTACACTCCCCTTCAGTCATAGTGCTACTTCAACCAGTGAAGAGATTAATGGAAAGCTACACAGCTACTCTCTTCCCCAGGACTGCATAGATCTTGGAGTTCTATTCCCCTACCTATATCTGACTACCCAGAAGGCAAGGGATGGTGCCAACCTTGTCTGAGCGACAGTGATACCTCTTGGATTTTGAGCCTCTATCAATTAAGATGTGACTGCACAAAGGAAATCCTGATGCATAACTATATCCTACTATAACTAATCTCCAGAAACACTGTTCTAGAGATAGACAAGTTTTTGGCAGATATGGTAAAAGGTGGTGATAGTGATGGTATTATCACCACCACCACCTTATACTTTATCCACCAAAAACTTGTCTATCTCTAGAAAAGCATTTCTCAACCAGTGGTATAGGTATCTCCAGTGGTACTTGAGGTGGTGTCTGGTGGAACTAGTGAGACCCCGGATGGCTGCCTAACAGAAAGACCAGTGATGCAATACAACAACAATAGGAGGATTGGCTTGGTGAGCAGAGCTCTAAATCATGCTTTTCACAAGCTCATAGAAGACCTCTCATGCACCCCAAGCCTCTTAACTAATGTTTGACACATAATATCTAATTTCCAACTCTGACATAAATGGCGATGATGTCATCACCAGTTAATCCAATGGTATTTACATTAGGTGGACCATATGAAGTGGTATGGCAGGAGAAAAATGCTGAGAATTGCTGTTCTAGAAGATTGTTATACAGCACTGATTTCCAACCTCTGGTCAATAGATTCACATGTGGTTTCTAAGATCTTGAGAAGTGGACTGCAAGGCCTCAGGGGAAAAAATCACCTTTAATCCAGTATCTTGCTGAGCAAGTGCTACCTCAAGTACCATCAGAGAAGGTGAAGAATGGACTTTCTTCAATGCCAGCTGTAAGTATTCCATTCTCTGTCCTCTTTGGTAGCCCATGAGAGAATGCTCCCTTGGGCGATATTCCCTCCCAGACCACCAGAAAAGGTGAAGATACTGAATGTTACAGCTATGGGCAGGCTGTTCTTCATCCTCTCATGGGGAACCTACTGCCCACAGCTGGCATTGCATGTGGCCCACCACTATTCCAATTTTTGCTTCAGTAGTCTGCTCACTCCTAAAAGTTGGTAATCACTGCTGTACAAGAAACTATGTTATGTGGACATTGGTCCAAAGCTTACTGAACAGGTTGTCCCATTCATCCTCAGTTTCTTCCTCTTCTTCCACCACATGAAACTGAAGCACATTGTTTAAGTGGAGATTCCGTAGCAGTTCTTCACAATAGAAAGGGTTTCCATGGCTTCTTTGAATTAAGAAACTGGGAAGAAAAAAAAATATCATAGATCAGTTCCCAGATTTGAGGCACTGCTCTATACCTCTGCTTCACTTTCCCAACATTAGCACACAGGTAGTCAATCTATAGTAGACCTCAGTCATACCTAGGATCTGAAGACCTTCATAGTTCAATCATGACCCATTTGATCATAAATGGCTCAGCGGTGAGCCTTGTATCAAGAGACCTTGGGATTGGTCAAGATGCTGACTAGGCAGACTCTGGCCAAATGCTGTACAGCCAGGCCACTGTTGTGATTGCAATTATGAGCCCCATAGTGTCAATGGGGTCTATAAAAACTTACTTAATGGACATTTACTTCCATTGCTTTATGCAATTTCCTAAAAGTGAAGGGTATGTGAGCTTGGGGACCTGTTCTTGTGGTGAGAAGATGTGTTGGTGCAGAAAAGCCATTTGTGGATTGTACAGACAGATACTATTACTATCAGATTGCAGTTTTTTTAAAGTGAATGCAGTATTTTAACTGGTCTTTTATGAAAGGGTACAACATCACTGATGGACATGCTGGCACCTTCCCTTTGTACTCCTTCCCTTACTTCTCTCTTCCTATTGTTCTCTCCACATTATGTGGCTCCTCAACTACCTTTGACAAACTGCCTGAGAAGCAAATGTAGAATTGCCTTCTGAATCAATTGGTGTGAAGGGGGAAATAGATCACAGAAAATCAGGGGAAACCAGGTAAGGTTGACCACCATGTACATCATGGGAGACAACAGAATCATACTATATAACTAAGTATAGGACCATAGGTGAAACCTGTGGAGTAAGCTCGTCCAACATAGAGAAAGAATGTACATCACATGGCAATAGTTGAAAACTGGTGAATGACATGTAGAGGTGTCCATTCATTTCAGAATAAATGAAAAATGGATGGACAGAGGGCAAACCAATGCATGTCATCTGAAAAGTGGAAGCCCATTACATTTAAGAGGAAGCCCACTACATTTAATACTTACTTCTAGGGACATGTCATAGGATTGCAACCTGAATAAATTCTATTTTCTTGTGAGATTTATTCACCACAATGATGGTGGTGGTACCTGCTGATGGGGTTAATTTCCAAATCCCCCTACTCATTCACTACCCATTTGGCATTCAGTACCATAAAATGAAGTGTACCTGTTCCTTGAATTGTGTGTGTACTGAAGGAAAAAGGGGGGGGGGTCAAAACAGCTGGAGACAAAGGGACATGAAGGAGAGGGAAATATTTTGGGAAAGAAAAGTGTGAAAAGGTAAGGTAAGGGGGATGGAATGCAACAGCACAAGAAAAGCTCCCAAAATTTCATGTTTCTAGGCTCAGCAGTTTTGGCTGGGCGTTGATGAGTGAGTAAGCGAGTGACTTTTCTGTTAGATGAAAACATAAATTGCCTTTGCGTGCTTTTAACCTGTTGAAAAGATCCATTAGGTAAATGCTTCGTACTTACGTCTCAAGCTCCCTGGCAATACTAACCACCCCGAGATCTTGGCAGGCTTTTCGAACAATCACCGAAGGAGTTAATTCCCTTAGGTGAATATAGGTGGTGATTGAATTCTTCATAACTCGGGCTGCAGAAGGGCTAAGCTGTCGTCCTTTGCGCACCAGAGGAGACAGAGACATGACAATGAAGATGGAAAAATTCATTATCAAGTTATCCAGGAATTCCCAGGAGACCGAATCAATGAACTGAGCTTCATCAATGATAAAAATGAGAACTTCCTTCTCGGAGATCTAAAAAACCAAACCAACCAACAACAGTGACTCTCCAGAATGAAGTAATCAGAGAGCTTTGTTTCAGGCAATTGCATGTCATTTTAAAGCCAGAAAGTATCTTGAAGCAGAAAATTCAATTCCTTCACCCAGCTTTGGTTGTTTCTTGAAAAACCTACCCTCTTGCTTGCACTCTTCTGCTCCATTCTCTTAACACTCTAACAGCACAGTCCTAATGTTTGGTTAGACCAGCAAAAGTCCCAGCACAAGTCCTATACTGGCCTGGCTGTTTCTCAAATATGCCATAAGGCACTTCTATGCCACTCATGGCATAGGGGACATACGGGGGGGGGGGGGGTTAGGCCAATGCACAGATATGCACTGCCCTCCCTATACCAGTGCAGGAACAGGAAGATGGGCTAGTTTTGCTGGCTTAAATTGGGTAGGGGCTCCATAAGAGGCTCAATTTTTTGATGCCCGAGATGTTACTTCAACATGTCATTTTACCACTCAGTAACAACATATGTATATGTATATTACTATTCATACAAAAGAATCATATGAAAGAGGCCACATCAACCTCCCTCATAGTAAGGCCAAATATGTTTGCCATAAAAACTGTCCCACTCAGGCACTATTATAATTACAGAGTATTATAAACTAGGTCAAGCACTATTATAAATTTGATGCCATCTTGCAGAGAGAACTGCTCAGGTACAGTGCTGTATAAAAATAAGTATTTTAACATGTTGCAAATGTTAGGCACAACATACCATAGGTAACATTAAAATTGGAATCTCACTTTTTAAAAAATCATTCACCATCATCATCAATACTATGCAGCCTACAAACACTTCTTTTTTATGTGTAACTTGGCCCTATTTGTTTCCATGCCTGAAATAAAATTGGTATGGTCAGGGATCAAATAAAGATGGTCTACGGTCTGAGCCAACCCCCAGTTGCTCATTTATGGTCCATTTTGGTTCACCTAGACAAAATGCACCGCATATAATACAATGTTTGTACTGAAACATGATGCTGGAGTTTAGCATAAACATCATCTAAATAAAAACAATTCTGAGATAATCCTGGGAAGGTAAATGTGGGTGACATCAACCCAAGTCAGTTTTGATGATTTGCTGTGAATTTTGGAGACTATCACTTCCCGTCTTGATAATATGTATAAGAATGCCTTCCATCTCTTTGTTCTTCTCATCATTATTCAGTCTGGAAACCACTTCCGATATGGGAAACTGACCAGGAAAAAAAATCCACAGTTCTGTGGTTAGTAGAGGGCTCCACATTCGTGCTGCCAACACATATGTTATCCTTATAGAACACTTTGAGATAATCCAGAAGCCAGGTAATAGATTATATACCCATTTTATCTCACTAAATACTGGGAATGGATTTCTTTCCTTTTTTGTATTTTTTGACTGCCTGCTGAACATTTGGCTTGTTGCTTCATTGTTCCACCTATTACACTAGGCCAGGGGTGTTCAAACCCTGGCCCAGGTGCCAGATGTGGCCTGTGGCAACCCTTAATGTGGCCCACAGAAAGACCGCTCTATCCTGCCCTCAGGCAAGCTTTGTAATATACAGATCTATCTCCAATACTTTCTTAGATGTATATTCATGTATATTTATTCAAATTTGAAATGTAAATTATTTTTCCAGCCCTTGACACAGTTTCAGGGAGATAATGTGGTCCTCCTGCCAAAAAGTTTGGATACACGTGTAGTAGGCTGTAGTATACCCTAGTGCAGGGGTGGACAAACATTTCAGCAGGAGGACCACAACATCTCTCTAACACTGTATTGGGGGGGCAGGAAAAAAGAATAAACTTACATTTCAAATTTGAATTCATTCACATAAATGAAAACATTAGAGACAGAAGTTATATAAAATAATGAATTTACTGAGCTAATGCACATTAAAACTATATGGAACCACAGTAGAACTATGGTTTGCCACACAGCTGTTGTACAGTGAAAACATACTGAGCGAAACACATACCAGAAACACATGGAGCCATGAGTTGTTTAGAGGAAATTTTTTTTGAGGTGGTGGGGTTCCCTTGGTTAAAACAATGCCCAGGGAAAAGCAGAAAACACATGGAGACTTAGGGCGCAATCCAGAGTAACTATGGGGAGTCCTTGCTCTGATGTAAGAACAATTTGCTCTGGATAGCAATATGAATTTCCCATAGGTTTTCATTAGGAGGTGCAGTAACTACGGGTGCATGTAATGTCTCTTACGTGCTCCCGTAGTTACTCTGGATTGTAGGGTTAGATTGCAGTTGCACAATTATGGATGTTATGGCAGCAGTCGTGGGCCAGAACAGGATCCAAAAGACTTATTGGAAACTGAGACCTCCATGGGGATCAAACTGGGGATCACCAAGGGCTCCAAGTGACCCACAAGTTGGGGTTCCCCCACCTCCTGCTAGTGGTATCCTGAGTGGAATGTATCAGGTTCGACCACAATTTCTGCAGAATCATCTGAGGGGTAAAAGATGGAAAATTGTTCAAATGAGCTCTGAAAGCTGCAGACTTAACTGTTCCTGGAGACTTCAGTACATCATACCCAGGAGAAGGAGAGGCCTAAGTACATATTATACAGAAACAAAAGTAATAAAATCCCTTTGGAACAAAGGAATTGGGAGTGGATAAGAGGACAACTGGAGTGCTTAATTAACCCATCCAGTCACATCTTCCTGATGTTTCTTTCCTTATGTAAAGCAGCTGTTGGTCTTTTGTTACATGCACAGGTACATTGCATCTAGTCAGTGGTGGGATTCAAATAAATTAACAACAGGTTCTATGTCCTAAAAACCTAAATTAACAACAATTATGTCCATAGAACTACAGGTTCTACGTTCCATTAGTAACCGGTTCTCAGAACCAGGCACACATTAGCAAAGGGTTCTATGGAACCTGTAAGAACCCCCTGAAGTCCACCACTGCATCTAGCTCTGCCCTGAAATATATTGTATTCCCTTGACAGATGTCACATGACTAATTTCATGTGGCTAACGCCTTGATTAATGTCACATGTAGTTTGGACCTCAGCATCTTGATTTCATGATTGTTATAAAACTGTGCCATGTGTGAATACTTAGGGAAAGCAACACAGGTATGCATAGTGTAAACATAGGTTTATAGTTGAGTTAAATAGATCACTTTACCAAGTGATACCTCAGCTACATATAGAGCTGTTATCTTTACCGTGTGATCTGCATATCTCAATCAAGTAAACTGCACATCTCCCCAAGTATTCACACATACAATTCTGCACCAATCATCAAATCAAGATGCTGAGATCCAAATTGCATGTGACATTAATCATATTCTCTGCGTGTGTGTGTGTGTGTGTGTGTGCATGTGGGTGTGTGTGTGAGAGAGAGAGAAAGAGAGAGAGCACGTAAAATTTAGTCCTCTTAATGGGGAAATTATTCACAGTTTCCCTTTGAACACCAGAAAGCAGTTCTAAATAAAAAGGTCTTACACAGATGCACCTTTACCTTAACATGAAAGAGAGTGTTGAAAAGGCAAAGATATTCATCCTGTATTATTCCTCGGAGTTTGTTCACAAGAATAAACTGTCTTGCATCATAGGTCTTGCAGGTATCAATCCCCAAAAACATAGCCATGAGTGTTCGCACAGCAAAGAAATTCTGCCACATATTTATCTTTGTTAGCTCTATTGCCACAACCCTGTGTGATTACAAGGAACCGTCTTTATATGGAGACAGCAAAAAGCCATACAATCAATTTGTGAAGTTATTGGAAAACATCCCTTTGTCCTATTGCTCTGATGTTGCTGATCATCCAGATTCAACTGAGAGGGTTTAGATTAAGCATGCAACTCTAGCACAAGAATTTCGGAATACTGAACACAGCAACCTAGGCTGCAATTCTAACCACATTTTCCTGGGAGTAAGTACCTTTGAACACAATGAAACTTATTTCTGAGCAGACATGCTTAGTATTGCACTGATAACTATTTTTTTCACATGTAAAGAAATAAGTCCAAGGTAGGGGTGCCACAATTCTCTTCCACAAAATCAGGACCCCCTGTCAAACTTGCTACTGTGTGAATGCAGTCCCTGAAAATCATGACCTGTTTTCTCGGACATATGGCAACTATTCCAAACTGATTGCAGAAGGAAAATTCTAAAGATTCTGGTGGTTTTCACTTCTCTTAACATACAAACTCCAGTCAAAAGGATGGCAATGGTATCCTGTATGTCAGCACCAACACTTGGGACTTGCTGGCTTGAGGGTCAAAACAACAATAAAAGCCAATTCTGGAACCTTATGAAAACCAGCTTTTTATTATAAATATGAATGTCCCATGTTTCTATTTAAATATTCCAAGTTGGCTTTGAAACCATCTTTAAAACAAAAAAAACATTATCCAAGTGATATTAAATATCACAAGGAGAGCACAATCCTAACCATGTCTACTCAAAGGTAAGCCCCATTGTGTTCAATGGGTCTTGCTCCCAGGAATGTGTGTTTAGGATTGCAGCTTTAATATGACAAATATCAGCTTTAACCATTGAGACACCGCAGCCCTGCAGTGGGTGGTTGGAGGGTGGCAGGTGAAGGATGGGAGGAGGGCAGAAAGGAAGAGACCGAGCTAGAAACAGACAGTTATATAAGATCTTGACTCCTTTTCCTGGGCAACAGGGAGTGGCTTACAACATGTAAAGGGATTTATATACTACCATGTCATTAATTTTATCCTAACTTTATCTGAAGGTGATTTATACGGACAGGCTTTCTAACCATAAACCCTAGTTGATTAAGCAAAATGTTGTAAATTCCCCCCTGGGAAGAGGGCCAGGATATACATGCTCCATGAGTACACACATCTTTTATCACATGGGGCTAGTCAGACATATGAAGTATTGTCCACACTTTTTTATTTTATTCATTTACAACTTTCTATGCTGAGCATTAGAAGTGGCTTACTCCAAGAAGTTAAAAGCACTAACCTCTGATCAGGAGCCTTTGCTAAGAAAGCAATTTCAGCCATTAGCTGGCTTTTCCCATAACCCATTTGGCCTTGGTACACTATGATTTGGGTCTTTTTCTTTCCTGACTCTTTAAATTGTTTCAATGAACTCTCAAAGATTTCAGTCTCTTTCTGACGACCTGAGCAAAAAACATTAAGACAGAAGAAATACCTGCAAAAGAACAAAATGAAGCCCTGGAAAGTAGCAACAAGTATTCAAAAGTACTGATAGTTCAGATTTGAATGAGAAAGGTACCAGGTTATTGGAAAATATTTTAATACAGATAGTCCTTAACTTACATGCATCCAACTTATGGATAGATATACTGGTGCTTTTGCACACCACAGTCTACCCAGCATTGACTCAGTTCTGATTTTTGGACAAATCTTCAGAATGGTATCAGGACACAAGTTGGGGTTTTGGTACATATGATGGCAGTGAATTGATAGTAAAGGAGTCCACAAAAGGAAGAAAGGTGGTTTGGGATGGTCCCCATTGCAATTAAAAAGAAAGGGTCTTACTTATGATTAAAGCAGTTGGGATTTTAGAATCCCCTCATGGTCCATTCCAAAAAACCACATAAGGGGGTTGATAGAGGAGGTGGTGGATTCTGCCTGATCCAGCTGTTTCACTCACTTCCATCTCATACACATCCAGAAAACATCAAACAACATTTGAAAAATAGCAGGATCAATTCAGCAGAATAGGAAAATAAAATGGCAACTGCACTCACAAAGGCAACACATTTGTTAGTATTTTTCTTGCAAAGCTTTCCCACATACCCCCTTCTTGAAAGAAAGGAACAAATATATTCAGCTAATCAAATATATTCAGCCCCATCAACAAATTCATATCACTTACTTTCTCAATTTCTAACCCCCCCCCCATATGCTCCTCATAAAAGTCAGAAAATCAAAATCACCTACCTAGTAATGGGTAATATTCATTTCTTTCCCGGTTCAAATAAGCTTTGTAAATCATTCTAAAAGGGGAGGGGGACAACAAGAAAAAGAAATCTCAGCTGCATTAATAAAAACTAATCATGACAAATAGGCTACTCATAGTAGCAAATAACAGGGTGAATGATAGCCCAATCCGAAGCAGGTCTACACAGAAGTAAGTCCCGTTAGGATCAATTGGTCTTACTCCCAGGTAAGTGTGATTAGGATTAAATCCCAAGACTTAATGACCTTTTGCAGGTACCATGGTAAGAGAAAGTGTAAGTGGAAGCTGAACTATCTCCTGTCAGTGGAAGCTGAACTTGCTCAAAGATTCCCAATGAGAAAAACCCCAAAGGGAAAGAAACATTGTTTTGTTTTAGTTTTAGTTTTTTGTTTTGTTTTTTTTGGGGGGGGGGAGGGGGAGAGAGTCTGATTGGAGGTAGTTTGCATTGATTGATGTTAGCAGCAGAGTTTCTCTTGAGAAATATTTTTGAGAAATCACATGATTTTGGGAAGTCGGGGGTGGGAGGGAAATCTCACAACAAACATTCACAATCACTGAATAATGACTGATAACACAAGGATTTCACGCCTCTCCGAATTTCACGCTTCTAGGTCCAGGGGTTGGGACAGAGCATCCCTGAGCCACCGATTGAGCAAAATATAGGGAGGAAAATGTTTTGTGCCCCTTTTCACCCCTTCCAATTGGAATTTCTGAAAACTGGTTCTTAGTGAACCCCTCGGTCACGGAAGGAACACCCACCACAAATTTCACACTTCTAGGCACAGTGCTTTTGGCAGGGCATTGGTGAGTGAGTGAGTTAGTCAGTCAGTCAGTCATTGTCTTTTCTCTTATATATATATATATATATATATATATATATATATATACACACACACACACACACACACACACACACACACACACACACACACATACACAGTGGCGCCTCGTGTAACAAATTTAATTTGTTCCGGAGGCATGTTCTTTACTTGAAACATTCTTTACGTGAAGCGGATTTTTCCCATAGGAAATAATGGGAACTGGACGACTGGTTCCACAACCCCAAAAATATTCATATAAAAATATTAACTGGATGTAAAAATGGTGACAGAACACTGGGATTGAATTCAAACATTCATTCAATGTGCATGATCTTATGAAGTCTACTTAGGCTGCAATCCTAAAGACACTTTCCTGGGAGTAAGACCCATTTAACACAATGGGGCTTACTTCTGGGTAGACATGGTTAGGAGGCTGCAATCCAAGACACCTTCAAAGTGTCTCCCCACTTTCTCCTTCTCTCCATCCTGAGCCTTTCTCTCCCCTGCTCCCTTCTGGCTAGCCCTGAGCTGCTTCCCTCTTCTCCACTGCTCTTCTCTCCCTCTGCCCAGTGGACACCTGGCCACAAGAGGAACAGCATGGAAGTGTTGCTTTCACTATGGGCAGGTGCGCTAGGCAGCCCTGACGCTTTTTCTGCCAGCCAGCACGTCTGCCCCAACTGCCAACGAATGTGTTCTTTACATGAAGCACTTTCTTTACGTGAAGCAGAATCCTAGAGAAATTTTGCTTTGTTACGTTTATATATATATAAACACACACACACACACAGTGGCGCCTCATGTGAAGTATGTTTCACGTAACAAACAAAAATTTCTCTAGGATTCTGCTTCACGTAAAGAAAGTGCTTCATATATATATATATTACCCATGATGTTCCCCTGGTTGAAAAACCTTGCCTCTAAAAAGCAACTAACTCTCAGAATATCCTCTACTATGATGACAGTGTACTGATTTGAGAAGGTCAGTTTGCAGTGGGAAAATAGTACAATGAGAAAACAGAAGTTAATGACCCTCTACCTCTTTGCTACAATCCCAGTCCCAACCACATACGTCCCACAGGATTGCTACTCTCAGTTTTAATTTAGAGCCCAAATCCTATCCACATCTACTCAGAAAAAGCTCCCTTGTATTCAATGAGACTTAGGGCAAAATCCAGAGTAACTACAGGGAGTCCTTGCGCCGGTGTAAGAACAATTTACGCTGGATTGCAATATGAATTTCCCATAGGTTTTCACTAGGTGGTGCAGTAACAATGGGTGCACATAATGTCTCTTATGTGCTCATATAGTCACTCTGGATTTGGCTGTTAGAGCACAATCCTAACCATGTCTACGCAGAAGAAAGCTCCATAATATTCAATGGGTCTTATTTCCAGGAAAGTGTCTTTAGGATTGCAGCATTAGTCCCAGGAAAGTGTGTTTTAGGATTGCAGCATTAAACTGTAACTACAAGTGTAGTTTGGTAGTCATCCATTGGGCCAATGGTACAATAACTGGACACATACTTAAATTCAATGTTCTGTAGTGGAGAAAAGAAACAGTGAAAACTCATCATTTTTCTTGGAGCAACCAGTCACCACAGCTGCCAAGGCAGACCAGAAAATGGGCAGGCATATTTTGCAAGTATATGGAAAACAGTTCTTTGCAGCATAGAGAACTTTCTCCTCCTCTGTATGGCACTGAAGATGAGGAGGAAAGTTTTCAGAACCTAAACTGCTTTCAAAAATGGTCCAGACCAGGACTTTTGTCAGCCAAAATAGGAACAGTCACTCCAAATCCCTTTCTTGCCCAGTTGCAGATGGAGGTGGCACTTACGTTTTCTCGCTGACACCAAGAAATTGATAGACCTTCCCAGGGTTCAGAACACCTTTCATTTCAATATATGGGAGCTCTTCAAAAAAATGTTGGGGCAGCTTGCATGTGAAGTAGGTGACTGAATCACACGTCACTACCCCCGGATAATACATCATCATCCGAGCAGCGAGGTTCACTTTCTGGCCAATGACTGTATGAAGAGTGAGAAAGAGTTTGAATTCAAGCCTATGCTCTCAATAACACATATTTCCTTATTCATCCAGCCTACAAGCAGAACCAAACTGGGCTGTCAATCAAGAAACTATCTTGGCCAACACGCAGTAGGTAGAGCAGTAGGTAGAAAGGCTTCTACAACTCAGGAGGAGGGACAAGTGAGGAAAAGGTTCTGCTGGCCCAGGGAGGAAGGGAAAAGCCAAGCTACACGCAAGGGGTGTCAACAGCAGTGTTCCCTCTAAGGTTCATGGTGGCACAACCACTGGGCTTGGCGAGCTGGATGTTTGGCATAGATGTGATGACATCAATGATGACTATCTGGAGGCAGTGTTGCAATGAGTTACAACGTTCACAGTTGCCAAGGAGGTCCGTACACCTCCTGTTCCCTGGAGGGAAAACTGGTCAAGAATAGTAAGAGAAGATGAGAGAGATGTTCTTAGCTCCACAGACATGAATGAAGGACGTATTTGTAAAAGCAACTCACTGAGACCCTGAAAACATGGCCCACTGAGAGATGCAGTACTGGTTAGGGTGGACAAGTCAAGCATCCCAATATGGAGCAGCTTGGTGAGGCAGAAGCATGAATGAAAAGTTGAAAGCTGTTGTGATAAGAGTTTTAAGAAATGCACATGCCCAGATGGGCAGGATAGAGAAAGTGCCTTCAGGACCCTGTACGAAGACAGTGGGAATGAATCTCTTACCTACTGCACCAAAATGCCTTGAACAGGGGGGAAGGTACAAGTGGTCTATAATAACTGTACCTGTGTATTCATGTCTCAAACGATGGCCAACTACTCCGCAGAAAACTGGTCCACTGGTAACACCAATGGAGACAATCCTGGAATACAAGGTTAGTAGGCCAAAGGGGAATTCCAACTATGAGGTTGCTAGCATTATCACTACCTGCAGGGTTGGCCTCAGGGCAGTGGGGACCAATGTGGGGCACTTGTTCAGAGCACTCTTTTACTAGACAGCTGTAGTAACTACAGCTGTGGCGAGCCAGACACTTGTGATGATGAATGCAAAGCATGGTTACTTCTGGGAAGCCTGTTTAAGGCCAGATAGTCCCAGCAGAGAGTGAGCTTACAGTCCACTTGCCAGGCTGCCCTCCCAGGTTGCCAGATGATCTCAGTGTGATATTTTCCTACTGCCCCAGTGTGAGAGACCCCAAAGACAGGGCCAAATGTCATGACATTGGCTGCAATGCCCTAAGGCCAATACTACCTAGAAAGTATGCCAGTTAAGACTTGGACCAAAACACAGTGGAAGACCTCTTAACATGAATAAGCTCCCTTGCTGCTGTCCCCTTCTCGTTACATCCTTCGCCTCCTTATACCCTTAGCCATGTTCAAACAAACAGGCTGTGATGAATGATTTGGGAACAGAGTTCTGTACCATACCCTGCCATATTTAACCTATTTGAACACAATCAAATAGTCAGCAACATACAGGAGGCAGAGGAGGATGTAAAGGTGAGGAAGATGCAGAATGGGATCTGGGATCCCTCTACTGTTTGTTGATCCCAGAGCCTCTACTGACTCTGGGATCACTCTACTGTTTGTTGACCCAGTTGCTTTCCCCTTTCCCCTCCTGCTTCCTTGAATATGTAAATGAGGGGGATGCTGCAGAGAGGGGACACTGGTAGCAAAAGTTGAGAGATACATATAAGGCAGGGTTTAATGAGGGTGCAATGGCAAGGGTGGCAGATCTGAACCACAATAGGCAGTTAAGCACATTGTTTTGCATGCTAGGTAGATACGGGCTTGGGTAACATCACTACCCTTGGTGGTGTGTATATGGGATTCACCAGCATCCAACAGAAGTCTATGGTGACATAGCAACTCCAGTGAAACAGAGCTCCAAATTTAATGTGCAAGTGAATTTGGACCAGGATCCAATGTTCCTTCCCACAGCAAACATGCTTCTTTCCAGCTGAGATACTATAATAGAGACATTCTTTCCCCATATATGTCTAATGGGACAGACATATAGCCTGTGTCATGCAGATCTACTGAGTCTTATAGGCTTTATCCAGCACCTTTCTCTGCTTCTTAAATCCAAGTCCCAGTTGCCATGTTTTTTTTAAATCATACAACAAGCACTGAGAGACAAACAGATTTTGCTATCAGCAAGTGTCTGGGACTATGACAGTCCTGGTGTTATAAGCCCAGCTATGGGGAAGCAACACTTTGCCATGTGGCCACTTACTTTAATTTCATGAGAGCCGTAGAACAGAAGTGATGGATCTTAAAGGCACTGTCAAGAGCATGTGTGCTTTCATCAGGTTGCTTATCTCCCGGGAGGCCAAAAATACAAAGCACGGTGCAGCCCTTGAGGTGGGAAAGGGAAAAAAAAAACATGAAAGAGCATTGTTTAAAAATAGTTTCAGAAGAAGAATGTTCATTTCATAAAAAGGAACTTGGGTGTTAATTGGATAAGCATCAAGGATGATCACTAAAAATTGATGATATAGGAGATGTTAGTACGTTCCTCAACTGGTCTTAAAGCTGACAAGTTACTGGTATTGACCTTCCCATGGATTCTTTTGGCTTTCCTATGCCATTGCACCAA
Organism: Cryptoblepharus egeriae; assembly: GCA_030015325.1. NCBI lineage: Eukaryota > Metazoa > Chordata > Lepidosauria > Squamata > Scincidae > Cryptoblepharus > Cryptoblepharus egeriae. The sequence continues at coordinate 91,011,763 of JAREYC010000003.1, read as the reverse complement.
TCCTACTTTCTGTGGTTTTTCTTATCCTAATGGTTTTCTTATCCTGTGGTTTTCTTATCCTAATGCCATGCAATGCTGATGTGCCCCTGCCAATTTCAGCCTGAAACCAGAAGACATTCCAACTTACTTTGTCAAACATGAAGACTTTGTTAATCTTGCCACTGAGAGGGTGTATAAGACCTGTGATCCGAGTGTTGGCATCTTGGATGGCCTTACACAGGTGGAGAGTGTTGGCACTTTCATCAAACTGCAAGTTCACAAACACAATAGTAACAGGACGAAGCTCCGATAAATATTCCAGGGGCTGGTTGTCATCAATCTAGAAAACAGTGCAGTTTCACTTTTCTATAGGCTTTCATATTCCACTACTTCATCCTAAGCTATAATGTAATATATAAACATTAAACACAAATTATGTCCTAAAATCCTATTAGCATAATAGAATTAGCATATCCTACTAGCATAGTAGCATAGAAGCATCTTTTAAAGGGTGCAGTGCCCTTTCAGGATTGCCCCAAGAAATGCAGATGACCTTGATCTTCTGAACAAGGACTCACTAAAGCGTACTCTACAATCTGCTTTTTTAGTGTAAAAGCTACAAAGGCATACAAGGTGTGTCCAGCAAGTAATAAGAATGAAGTTCCTACACTCAATATACCTGGCACCCCATCACAAGTGACTACTCCAGCTTTTCACTTCACAGAGTCCTTCTAGAGTATAGGTGTTTCATTCTCATTACTTTCTGGACACACCTTGTCTAAAAGAATTTGGCACATGTTCAAAAGATATTCCATGCCACTGAGTACCCAGAAACCACCTTCACATGCCTAAGATTAAGGGAGGGGGGGGAAAAGTAATTTTATAAGCCCTTGGATCTCAAGATCCAGCTTAGCCTTAAGAAATGTAGTGTTCATTAACAGCCCAATCCTATGTAATTGTAGAGAGCAGAACATGTGTTCTGCCAATGTTGTAGTTGCAAAAGCATTATAAACATGTTTTGTAACAGTACAGGGAGGCAGCACACAGATCCTTTCCACATATGTGCCAGCTGAGCTGAGGACACCTACCAAGCCAGGTAAGTCTGGCGCAGGGGCACGGGGAGGATGAGAAGCGGGTAGGGGTTAGAACAGGGTGGAGGAAGAATAGCAATGAGGTTGGGCAGATCAGTCCCAGAAGGGCTGGGATCAGCTGTGCTGGCATATGTCATATTCTCTTTCACTTTCTGGGCCTGATTCACCTACATGGATTAACCTGATCTTGGGGACAACTGCCCCCTTTACCCTGAGGAGACCTCCAGCAGCTGAAATTCCCCTGAGGAATGCAATAGAGTCTATGCCAATGCAGCATCATTTGCACATGGGAACTTAATTAGGATTGGACTGTAAATTAAGACAGTATAAACACTTTTCTTTATTTAAAATTTTAATTTAATTTATAATCTGCCTTTTTCCACACTCAAGGAGCTTGAGAACATTCAAGTGCTCAAAGCTGTACACATACATCATTCCTATTAGCCTACTGATCCTCAAATACAACCTTTAAAAGGAGGTCAGTATCACTACTCCCAAATTACAAATGAGGAGTTGAAGCAGAGAGAGGCAACGATCTCTCCAAGATTGCCTAGTGAATTCATAGCTAAGGTGAGACAAGCAATATTATACCTTGCATTCTGAGCCAAAATACTGGGCCAAATTCTGGCCCACAAAAAGTGGGCCAGATTAGTTCCACATTCGTTCCAAACATTCATTGAATCTCATTTTAAAGTCACACACAAAAAGCTATCTAGAGACAATATCTAGAGCAAATCAATTATTCATTGGCATAAAGACCACTTCCCAGCACTCATTAAAGTACCTTCCTCAGGATGTTCCTCATCACATATTTTCTCAAACGCCTCTCAAGTTCTGCATCTGGTGGCAACACTGAAGCACCTCTCAAGAGATCTAGGAATAGAAGATGAGCACTTTCCATGAAGATAGAAGGATGCAGTGGATAAAGTATCTGATAGTATGCTTTTGATAGTCTCCCTGTTGCAATGCATCACAGACTGGGCCAGGGCAGGCAAGCTGCACAAACAGTGGGGTCAGAGCCAGATGCACCCCACAAATCTCCACTTGGTCATCCGTCTGCCAAGAGATTTTGTTGTGATTTACTGGCACCAGTTGGCAGAGCTATATTGTCAAGGAATGTCAACAATATTTTTATTAGAGGAAATGCATGAACAAAATCAAACATTCTTTTATAAGCAACACGCTTTGTCACAGCAAACATTTCACACATAAAGCCCTCGTGTCTTTGACTGCCTATGATTTACTTACTATAATGTAACACAAACTACGATACTCAGCATATAACTAGCCCAATGTCCATGCATACACGTGCATGTGCGCTCACACAAACAATGCATCAGAATACACAGACACAATGCAATGCACTTAATTCAGCACATACAGGATAACACAGATTGCAATTCTGAGCACTCTGTTGCAATATACCAGTGACTAGTTGGAACCAATCGTATCGGCTCTGCCATTCCATTGGACTATTTCAGTGGCATGGAGAGGGGGATTTGCTGCTTGGGTAACAGCCCATCCTCCATATCAATCTACCTAGGCCTTCATGCTTCGCATGCAGCGTCGAGCATAATGCCATAGTCTTTCAAGACTGACGGATGGCAAGTTTTATTAAAACAACAGCACAATCCTAGCTTACCCATTTGGGCTGGCATAAATGACATGCACTGGCCCAAGTGTGTTGCAAACATGCTGTCTGAGCCACTTTGTGAGGCCGGGAATTGTGCTGGTCTTCCCATACTGACATGGGCTCTGCACAATGCTGAGTTCCGCTGGGTGGTCTGGGGGTGGGGGAGGGCGGGGAGAAGGCAGGAGGGATGTGTTTGGGGTGGACAGAGGCCATTCCTGGGGATGGATGGACTGGGATGGGACCTGGCACTTTTGCTGGATACAAGTCCCCAGAGGAAAAAAGCTAGCACTGGTTACAAGGTCTTCTCCCAGCCCTGGGTATATATTGATTTGTGATTTGCATTTGACCAGTGAAAATGCTCTGAGGATTATTCTGAGGATTATTTATAGAAAGAAACTTGGTGACTACTTATTTCTTTACCCTTTCTACAGTATATGTATATGCTGCTTTTCAACAAAAATTCACAAAGCACTTTACAGACAAAGGGCACAATCCAGAAGTGCACTTGGGGGTTACCCTATCTATCACTGGGCTGACCCAACTGCAAGATGGGCCACCCCAGTTATTCTGGAAAAGGCTTAGGGCAGTCTAAGGCAACATTGGCTGCCCCAAGACAGGTGGACCTGAGCTGCCCTAGCTGGGCAACTTTGGCAGTTCAGAGAGGAATGCTGAAGGCATGTTTAGCACTGCCTAGGGCAGAGCAGTTATGCTGTATCCAGAACCTGTTCCGCAGGCAGAAATCTCCTCTTCCAGCTCCTCTAGAGTTATACCACCTCAGAAGCAGGTAAAAATCTGAGTAGACCCATAGGGGTCCATGACATGGCAGAGTAAGAACGGCAGCGTTGACCAAAAATCTGAGTTCTTGACCAGCCTAGCTGCAACCCCTGCCTCTCAACTTCAGGATATAGCACAACTACAGCAGCCCACTAACCTGAGGATACAGCAGGCCATTCCAAGAAGCCCTTTGTATTCACTGTGGATTATATTGGCATCTCACCAGGGACTCCTTCTAAGGCAGGCACCACAGCTGTGCCTTGTTCATTGTGATCTGAGAGGGGGTCTCCTCAGGAGCAAGCAATCCCCAGGTGCCATTTACTTGGTGCCTACTGAGCTTGCTCTGGAGTAGATAGGGCAGCCCAGGCTTCCTGACTCTCTGGATGCAGCATAACTTTCTGCTCTGGATTCAGAATAGTTGGGGCAGCCCAGCTAGGGCACTCCTCACTGCTTTCATACTGGACTGTACCCAAAATCAAATAACTACCGTAAATGGCCCCTGTCCCGAAAGGGCTCACAATCTAAGAACTGCAGAAAAATACCAGCACAGAGCCACCAGAAAAGAGCCTGTGCTGGGGCGGAGAGGGACAGTTATTCTCTACCTGCTACAAGACAAGACCACTTGAAAACGTGCATTGTTAGAGAGCTGACAGAAGAGAAATTGAAGAGAGTAGGCAGAAGAGAATCTGAATCATGCAATTTTCATAGGCATGATAAAGATAAACTATTTGACATAGAGTAGACAATTTATAATCCATGGCTGGGTGTTCAAACATTTTGGCAGGATGTCCACATTGTCACTGTGTGTGGGACAAGGAAAAAATAATTTAAATTTGAATGAATTTATGTAAATAAATATTATGGAACATACATGGATGAATGAAATCAAATCAGTTCATACACACTTTTCAAATGCAGAGAGAGGGTATGGTCTTCAGATCAGTTCAAAAGAGAGAGGGATGAACTCCCCTCATCTTTAGAGGATAACAGGGCTCACCTATAAGCTGGAAGGAGGGGGCTTTGACACAGGCTGGATGTAGGCTTGCCATAGGCCATATATAGCCCCATGCCAGGGTTTGGACACCTCTGATCAACAAATAATTCAGTAGGGTAACAATTCTTATGGGCTGAATAGGGCTTAGGATTCTCAAGGTGGATTCCTTTCTAAATTGTTACAAAGTTCCTCTCAGACTTCTTTATCTCATGGGAAGACAATATGAATAGGTTGGGATATGCCTTGAAAAGCATGGAAAAAGCTCCTTGCTAGAAATCACAACATTGGCAAAGGACTCACCAGTAGAGGCATATGAGCGACTTTGATTCAAATACGTCATGCATCTGCCTAAGAAATCCTCGTTGTTATAATTATATGCATTCTTAATGTATTTAGCCTGGAACAGAATAAGAGATATTCCACCATGTTCACTTCCGTCTCCTTGTAGCCATCTTCAGCCAGCTTCCCAGTACTAATTGGGAACACGTTCTCCATAATGCAAATTATGCTCAGTTGTTTTAATTATTTAAAAAAGCTTCTTCAGAGTAGCCACATTTTATCCTGGGGGAAAAACTCTGCCTATAGAACCTGACTATAGATTCTGACTAGGAGCTAAAGGAATCACAAACGATTAAGGTCTAATGATAAAAGACGAGAGAGAGAGAGAGAGAGAGAGAGAGAGAGAGAGAGAGAGAGAGAGAGAGAGATGGACATGTATGATATTAGTGAAAATCTGGCAGTTTGCTTTTAATTCAAAGGAGAACCTATTGAAATTGGATATTCCATTGCAGAAGCCATCATTCAGATTCTCAAGAATAGTCTTAGTGACAGGCAAATGGGCTACATCTTTCACCAGAAGACATCTTACAGCTAACATCATGCAATGAACCAATCTGCGGCTTGCATACATCCCTCAAAGGCATTACTGTATCTTGAACTCAACCACATTCTGTTACATTTCCTAGAAGTATATACATCTCTGCAGAAGGATGCACAAAACAGAAAAACCTAATGGCAGACAGGGTTCTTCATGACAGCACATGTAGATGGGCCCTCACCTTGACAGCTCGTTCATCTTGGATTCTTTCCACCTCAATTACATCGCGGTCACAGAGCTCCCAGCAATTGGGTGACAGGATAATTTCACTTGCTTTTGCTAAACTTTGAGCTAACCGTACTTCATCAACTGCTCGACCAATTACCAGGAAATAATGGTGCCTATTGTCTCCAACAACAACTTTAGAGATATGACCTGCAGATACTCCTAGCAAGAAATAATAATATTTTGAGGTTACAATTTGACCATAAAAAACGACTGAGTGTTGTACATGATTAGATTAAAAACACCACAAAATATACTAGCCATAATACAACAAAACACTTAACTTGTCTTCATTATACAGCTTCACTGTGAAATGTGACAACCTCACATAACAGTCTCCCTAAAATGAACAATTTAATGGCATATATGTAAAACAAGGTTTCTTTAGATTAAAAGTTGCTGCAGGTCATATGTTTAATTATTATCAAAGAGCTATGGGACTGTTTATCAGAAATATCAATTTATCCAGTAGCTGAGGTTTGAAAGACCATTCACTGAGGCATAAAGAAATACCTTCTTTTATATCTTCTTGGTGGAAAATGAAATTATACATGGCAGGATGCACTGAGAAACACCTCCCTGAATATATTCTTTCCCAATATATACACTCCCTGGATATATACACCCAATATACACATGGTCAGTTGTTCAGTTTCAGCCAGGAATGTCTTTTTCATACAGAACTTTATCCTCACAGTCTATGGGCACAATCCAGAGCAAGTTCAACCTGCTCTGCCCTAACTGCTCTCTCCTAACTATTCTGTATCCAGAGCAGAAAGTTATGCTGCATCCAGAGAGTCAGGAAGTCTGGGCTGCCCTAACTGCTCCAGAGCATGCTAAGTCAGTGACAACTGGGGAGGGCTTGCTCCTGAGTAGACCCCCCTCAGATCACACTGAAGAAGGAACAGCTGTGGTGCCTACATTATAAGGAAGCCCAGCAGTTCCTGACAACCAGTTACAGCTGCAGTTCTTCTAGTGCAAGATGGATGCTTGGAGTGGCCTGCTGAGGCCTGAGGTTAGTGGGCTGCCATAGTTGTGCCATATCCTGAGGTTGAGAGGCAGGGGTTGCAGCTAGATTGGCCAAGAACTCAGAATTTGGTCAACACTACCATTCTTACTCAGGCCTTATCATGGACCCCTATGGGTCTACTCATTACTATACCTGCTCCTGAGGTGGTATATGTCTGAGGAACTGGAAGAGGGCATTTCTGCATTGAAACAGGCTTTGGATACAGAGTAACTGCTCTGCCCTAGGCAATGCTAAACTTGCCCTCAACTTGCCTCTCCTGAGCTGCTTAGGTTGCCCCAGCTAGGGCAGAGCAGGTCCACCTCTCTTAGGGCACCCTATGTTGCCTTGCTCTGCCCTAAGCCTCTTCCAGAGTAACTGGGGTGGAGCATCTTGCAGTTGCTCCACCCTAGTGATAGATAGGGCAACCCAAGGGCTCTTATGTGGACAGAATAGTTGCTCTGGATTGTGCTGCAAGAGTCTAACCACTATGTTTTTCCTCCCTCTCTTTTTACTACATAAATAATTCCTGACTTAAAAACCTCTCACTTATTCATCATAAAGAAGCCCCCTCAAAAGATTCTATGGCTACAATTATAAAGACACTTTCCTGGGAGTAAGACCCATTGAACACAATGGAGCTTACTTTTGAGTAGATGTGATTAGGATTGTGTTCTGTGTATTAGAGTGGAACTGGTTCTTACAAAAGAGCTGTTGACTAGAAATGGGAGGGGGAAAGCAAGACCATGGGCAAAACCCAGAGTGACTACAGGGAGTCCTTGTTCCGGCATAAGAACAATTTACTCTGGATTGCAATATGAATTTCCCATAGGTTTTCACTGAGTGGTGCCATAACCACGGGAGCACATAATGTCTCTTATGTGCTCCCGCAGTTACTCTGGTTTGTAGTGCATATCAGTGATGGGCTTCAAAGAAATTAACAACCGGTTCTCTGCCCATCTGGCAGCCACTTTTAAATGGCTATTTTTAAACTTTATATGTCCTACCTCTCATTAACAACCGGTTCTATGGAGTAGGTGCGAACCTGCTGGAGCCCACCACTGGTGCATATCCATCAAAATTTTTAGTATCACCGTAGAGTTAAGCTGCGGAGACTTTCAATAAAAATAAGAATGGCCACTAGGAAGTTTGCTCCATGAAAATCCCTGAAATGAATACATATACACACTTTTCCACCACTGAATGGGACTTTAAAATGGGGCTTTTTACAACAGTCTTGGTTTACATTATTGGAACCAAGTGTGTTTTTTAATTTTTACAGTGCCCTTACGCCAATATCTCAGAGTGGTATACATAGTTCCCTCCCTCCTCTCGTCCTCACAACAATCTTGTGAGGTAGGTAAGGCAGAGAGATATTAATTGGCCCAAGATCACACAGAAGATTTATGACTGAGCAGAAATGTGAACCTGGCTTTCCCATGCCAATGCAAATGCCAAAGTGCTTACAAGATTTTAGTTCCTCTCCTCTAGCCCTACAATCCAGAGTAACAACAGGAGCACGTAAGAAAAATTACGTGTACCCGTAGTTACTGCACCATCTAGTGAAAACCTATAGAAAATTCATATTGCAATACAGAACAAATTGTTCTTACACCCGTGCAAGGATTCCCTGTTCTTACTCTGGATTGCTCCCTTACTGTCTTTGCAAAAACCCTGTGAGATAAATGAGCTTCATGGCCGAAGAAGGATATGAATCTGGATCTTCCAGGCCTCAGTCCAACTCCCTAACCACTACATCCCCTGGCTCTCAGGTTTTTGAAACCTATTTCACTGTCATGCCAAAATTACAATAACAGTTCAGTTGACTGTCAGTATGGTATAGTGGTTAGATTCAGAATAAGATTGTGAAGACCATAATTCAAATACCCACTCTGTCATGAAGTTCATTGGATAACTTTGTGACAGCAATCCCCTCTTAGACTAACCTATCTCACAAAGTTGTGTGGATAATAAGGAGAACTTCAAATAGCCTGAGCTCCTTGGAGAAAGAATGGAATAAAAATATAATATAAATGAGCAAACAAAGAAGTAATTTGAAATTTATTTGATTTTACTCCCTTTCAAATTTCTTTCCTAAAGCTTTAAGTGTTAAATGCAAATGCTACATTTAATACTTTTCTTCTTTTGTCCCATTACTGTCACTGTCCCATTACTATTGTTGCAACTCTGTCCCAGAGTTGATAGTGGGTCTTATATACCCGAAGCAGTGATGCAACATAAATCTGTTGTTTTGTATAACCGCAAATCCAGAGTAACAACAGGAGCAGATAAGAGACTTTACGTGCACCCATAGTTTTCCTAGTGAAAACCTATGGGAAATTCATATTGGAATCCAGAGTAAATTGTTCTTACACTAGAGCAAGAACTCCCCGTAGTTACTCTGGATTTTGCCCTAAATCTATTGTCCAGCCATGGACCTACTTCTTAGATTAGCAAAATGGGGGAGGTAATCTATGAAAAGAACTACAACCAAAAAGATACGATAACAGTCTTCAGTGCTACATGTGACTGTGAACCAAGAGGGCTTTCCTGCTGGCTAGAGTCAGGAACCTGATAACTTGAATGACCTTACCTTGATATCTTCCTGTTGTCCAAGCAAATGGTAGAAGTTAACACTCACAATTTGCCTTGGTGTTTTCATAAGAAGCAAGCTCTAGAAAGGGAGACAGTACCTATTTTCACCCGGAGCTCCAGTCCCACTTCAGTATCACGAACACCAAACTCATGCTGGATGCTAAAACTACATTTCAGTGCCAGAGTGATGATGTCATGTATATGGCAACGTTCCACCCTCCAGAGTGCCAGCAATGCATCTCCTAAGAAATCAGTCAAAAAGAACCAGACTCACAAGAAGCACCAAACCCACAGCTTGACTCATCAGATCATGGAAGTCTAAGCTCCCCTTAAACTTCCTTTCTGAAAAGCTAGCCAATCTCAACAGGTCCACCACTGTAAGAATCAATGTCTTGCTCCAGGAGGAGGGGAATGAGGTTGATCCAGCAATAGCGGCAGCTGTTGGGAAAACTACATCTCCCCAAAGTCATCATGGGCCCATCCACCCTCTTATATACTTATGCCAGTATAAGGAAAAGGAGCAAGAATTCCAACCACCTTCCTCTCTTCATCTAGTGATAGAAATTCTACCACTGACCTGGCAAGAGAAATATATTTTGCTGAAACAGAACAGAGGAAGAGGCTTTAGAGGTCCAGATTCAATCCAAGGGTAAACTTCAAATACTATTCCAGCTCAGAGTGTAAATCCCAGCTGGAAAAAGAATTTGGGAACTCTAACCCTACAATTCAGAGTAACTACGGGAGCACATAAGAGATATTATGTGCACCCGTAGTTACTACATCACCTAGTGAAAACCTATGGGAAATTCATATTGCAATCCAGAGCAAATTGTTCTTACACCGGAGCAAGGACTCCCCATAGTTACTCTGGATTGCGCCCTAACTGTTTCCTCTTCTATGGAATGAAATCTCTGAGCATCTGAAGTCAGTTTCCAAGCTCAAGCCCAGCATTTAATTGCATTTTTCAGGCATATTGGGGTGCAAATGTGTGGAGCTCAGAACAGCGCAACCTCTGTTTTTGCTCTACTGAAGCGAGGCTTCCCATTAGAAATAATGGGAACTCTGTAGATTTGTTCTGAAGCCCTTCAGCACCAGTTGCATAAGATATTGTTTGGGGCAAACCACTGATGAAAGGGGTTCACCTCTGCATCAACACATGAGCTGATGCAGAGGGGAGCCCCAGTGATCAGGGGATACCCAGTACCTGCATCATCAGAAGATTCCCTCGTGTTGGCAGCTGCAAAGGATACTCTGAGCCCTCTCCACAGCCACCAACACAAGTTGATCACCCAGGGATGCACCCTTCATCAGAATCCGGGTGCTGATGAAGGGGGCATCCCTGCCAATGGCCGCTTGGAGAGGGTAGATGGTGGAGGCGTGCACCTCCCCTATCAGAAAGTAGCTACTCCACTCACCAGTGGGGAAGGAGGAAGAAGAGAGCCCCCTCTCACCCTGCCGCTCCGCAATCACAGAGCTGCAGGGCTGGGTGGCAGTGAGCACAGTGCCTTCAGCTCCCAGAGGAGTGCACACTGAGACAGCCCATCATTTTGACCTAAATCACCAGCAGCATTGCTCACAAACCAAGCAAAGATGTATGGAAAATCTTTGCTCATCTTGTGAAATACTTGCAATCCGGCTCACTTGTAAACCTTGATATAGATGCTATACTTCATTCACCCACAAAATGGGGTGAATAACAAAATCAAGTGGAACAAAGTTATTATTTCATATCACAAATGTGAGAAATGGGATTTTGGTGCTTTTCTTCCTTGTTACAAAGCATTTAACCCTCCGTCAGTCAAAGCTGTTTGACTCTCCTGGGTGGTCGAAGTGGGAACCAAATTCCCCTGTTAGAAAACTGTCATAAGCACCTAATTAACTCATTTGTAACACTCTTAAAGTGTTAAGTGACATTCATTAGGATTGTACATTAGGATGTACAAAGAGACAATAATCAAAATCTGATTCAAAAATCCTCATTTATTAATCATTCAGCAAGTAAAACTAAACTCACTGAAAATTAATACCCGCCTCCACATTGCCTTATGTTTTCATGAAAAAGAAAGACATATGAGCATTAATTATGAGCTGAACTGGAAATATAGGCAATATATATGGAAATATAGAGTCTTCTCACTCTGTTGGGAAGTTCAGCAGTAGAAATGGTTTGGCACAGTGAGGTGCAAGGTTGCCAGATCATATTCGCATATGCATCAACAGGGTCAGGACAGGGTCAGGAACTCATGAACAATGGGAAAATCCTACCTCAAGGCAAAGAGGACTTATTCTTTAGCATGTGCATAGATAGCAATCAAAGGCGTGAAGAGGAGGAAATGGTCAGTAAAATGCAGGCTAAAAGGAAATAAGAAACTTCCAAAAGTCAACTTAGGATGGTGGTAAAAACTTTCCAGGGGTGTCACTACTGCTCCCCACAAAAGAATCAGCAAAAATGACTTGGGGGTTTTAAACAACACCTAGAACTAGGAAGGTAGTCGGAGGGGCAGGCCTCTTGGCCATCATGGGGCAGAGAGGGAGCAAAAACAAAATCAGGTGGAATTCAAATCCCAGCTTCTACTGATGGAGGGTTAAAGGTGAACCTCAGTATCAGTGATGAATTAGTATCATATTACTACTGAATCAATATCAGATTACTACTTCTGGATAGTTAGAGATCACTGATTGGATGTTCTTGGGTTGGCCAATTTACTGTGTAAATTGTTCACAACTGGTAGGTAGGTAGGTAGGTAGGTAGGTTGAAAGCAAGCAAGCAAGCAAGCAAGCAAGCAAGCAAGCAAGAAAGAAAGAAAGAAAGAAAGAAAGAAAGAAAGAAAGAAAGAAAGAAAGAAAGAAAGAAAGAAAGAAAGAAAGAAAGAAAGAAAGAAAGAAACCACAGTGAACACCCAGAGACACTGAAGTGGTGTAAATTGCTTACCTAACCCAATTGACTGTCTCAAGAAGGCCTAGGGAAGCTACCTGTCTCTTATCCCTAGAGATCCACAGCAGATGAATACCAATTGTACAAAGGTTGTTACATAGAGGTCCTGAAATATCTTGCTTAACCATGCCTTTCCCCCATCCAACAAGCATATAACAAAAAATGTGCATTTCAGTTCCTACATCAGTCATAAGGTTAGTATCAGTTTAAATAACAAAAGGGAGTTGCTTATCAACAATAACTTTTGTTATTACAAAATACAAAAACTTTCTGATACAGTCAGGAAGGAATTAAAAGCAGCCTTCATGGACCTCTGGAGACTTGGGACTGTCACATGGGTGACATAAAACAACATGGCAAAGAAGAATAGATCATTTGGTACTTATGCTAATCAAGCTCCCAAAAGCATCTGTAGAGCAAACACTGAATTAAATTTTAATTAAATTTTAATCCTCGCTGATGGGTGGATGAGATTTACAAGGATCCTTCTGCAAACTCTATATATATCCCAAATGGAATTGTGCAATGTTTTCTACTATATTTTCAACATACTGTAATCCATACCTGCAAATTTCAGTACATCACCTCCAAAAACCAGGACCTCTATTGAGGAAAAAGAGGGAAAGAAGAGTTACATGAAGGCATTCAAGTGAATCAGGGGAAAACAAACACTGAAGTGCTTTAGATCCTTCTATCAGTCACGCTTCAGCAACAGTTTGTGGCTAGATCATTGTGTAGCCTGATTTAAAAGAGGAAAAGTTTTGTCTGTCCTTTGCTCCTCAGTAAGTTCTTGGCTGAGCAGAGACCTGAAGGATTATTCTTAACTTGGCCTTGGCCAAGGAACTTGTTTTCAGAGCCAAGAGACAGCCAATACAACTTAACGCTGGGCTCAGTCCAGAGTAACTACGGCAGTTCTTGCATCGATGTAAGTAAAATTTACTCTGGATTGCTCTATGAATTTCCCATAGATTTCCACTAGGTGGCGCCGTAACTGCACTGATACCATAGCTACTCTCTTGCCATAGCTACTCCGGATTGAGGGGGTTATCCTTAAACTAATTAAATACTTAAATGTACTATATAACCACTGAAATATGAATGTCAGATGTTTAAAAAAATGAACAATTATAGAATGCTTACATACAGCATAACAGAGCATTAGACTTTTTAAAAAAAAAATGTACAAATATTTAAAATTAGGAATTGCCCTTCATGCAACAATGCAAGGGTGGGATTTAGCTGGGTAAGATTTGGAAAACATGAATAGAAAATCAGTGATTTCTTCAGAATCGGCTTAATATACAGTAGCAGGATTTGGAAAAGTTAATAAAGCAAATGGTGTAATTGAGGGTTGGGGAGCTTGAGGATCTACATTGCTCATTGTGCACAGTGTATGTGTTTCTTTCCTAGGGTTCTCTTAATCAGGTAGAAAAAAAGTTGAGGTTGAGCCTACTTATCTGCAAATTTTGGATCAATGGATCTGTGGCTCAATGCAGGACCTTTTGGACCTTTATTGGGCCAGATTCGGCCCAACCCGAAACCTCCAAAGGTGGAGCTATGCTCCATTCATCTCTTGAGGCTCTTCAAGACCTTCCAGTTCTGTGTAAAATTCGAGTTGCCTACAAACACATTCAGGGGTCCTTTCTAAGATGCACGCAGCCCATGAAGGCCTCTGAATCGCCCCAAATAAAACTGGATCTCAAATTTAATTTCACACAGAACTCAGTTTCTGTAAAGAATCACAGATAAGGAGGCACCATCTTATCTATACTGTAGTACAATTTCCCAACCCATCAACCAAAAGGAAAAAACAGCTACTGTTTTCTGTATGTGCCTGAAAAAAAATTGTTGCTTTGGGAAGGAAAGGTTAGCTAGTATTATCTGCAGGGTCATGGGAGGGGATTTATCTACATTTTTTGAGGGACAAAGTTCTGAATGTATTAGGGCGCTGCTACTTTTTACACTCACAGCCCAGTCTTAATTTGTACTTGAAAAGACCGGCTGAGTGGCCTGCACTTTATATGGCATAATGTATGTGCTGGCTGGATTGCAATTCAGGGTAAGGGAATTTTTTCCCCTCTTACTGGATATCATGTGCCAGCCACCCCATTGTGCTAGGCAGACGTGTGCCTTCAAAATTGCTGATGAAAATCCAAGTGGCTGAGTATTCAGGCTGGGAGCAGGATTAGGATGTAGCCTAAAATGCCACAACCAATCTAGTCTGCCTCCTATTCCACCTACGCACCAAAAATGCCCCATCTCTATCTCCATTCCACCTTCCTGCCACTTTCTCCCAGCTACTATGCTTGCCTGCCAGAGCCAGTGCAAATTCACCCCTTTCCAATCCAAATCCAATGTGGGGAGACCAGCACATTTCCTAGAGACCAGGGGCACAATCCAGAGTAACTACGGGGAGTCCTTGCTCCGACGTAAGAACAATTTACTCTGGATTGCAATATGAATTTCCCACAGGTTTTCACGAGGTGGTGCTGTAACTACATCAATGTAAATGTCTCTTACGTGCTCCCATAGTTACTCTGGATTGTAGGGTAGCCCACTCCTAACGAGGTACGAACATGCTGTCATACTTACCCTCCACAATGTCACCTACGTAGTGATTGAGAGTCTGTGTTAGCTGGTCAGCACCATGGTCCAAGTTGGTGTTCATGCTATACTTTTCTGTCAGTGCTGTGAAACCTTAAACATACATAAATACAGTCAATAAATACCTATCTTCCCATTACCGGTATTAAGATTCTCCCCGCATGAAAGTAGCTGGAAAGTTAACTGACCCGACGACTACCAGCATACACACATGTACAATTCCTTATAGCATTGGCCACAGGCTACCTCTAAGAGAGCAAGGGGAAATACTCTTTATCTGATTGAAACAAGATGGTGGACTTTCCGAAATTGAAATGGTGCTGCATGAAGGAGTCAGCTCCCATTGCTCAGTCTGGTTCCTGCAAACCTAGGTTCAAAAGTATGCAAATCCAAGTCGATAAATAGATACCACCTCCATCGGAAGGTAACAACCCAGTAATAGGCCTCTGTGATGGGCCAACCCAGATCCTAAAAAACATGGATCAAATGACTGATTCAGAATAGCAGACCCTACCATCACACAGGACAAATACTGAAGAAGTTGCCTAGCTGTCATAGATCTGAGGATTCATTAATTTTTAATTTTTTCAAAAAATTTAAAGTAATGACATGCCCTTCAAATTGAGATGCACATCCACACTTCCCCAATATCATTCACTGTATGCTGATCTCCTTTGACCTCACCTACCTGAAATGTCTACAAAGAGCAGAACACCATCAAAGCTTTCGATGAAAGGAACGTCCTGAGAAAAATCACCAAACACCACGAGATCAGGGACATGAGCAGCTATTTTACCCATGGTCGATATCTCAAATTGCTTTTTAATTCCAGTTCTCATTGTTAATGTTGTAGTCCCTGGTGCACGTGGGAAATTCATTTTGAAACTGTCTCAGGACTGCGATGGAGATGCATGAATCTTCTGTCTTGGTGCTTAGTGAGTTTGAGAGTTGCAACTTGTAGCACTGGCCATGTGTGTGTCACAATGAACTTATAATAGCATCTCATCCAATAAGAGCAATGGAGAAGCTCTAGACCTCCTGCCAACAGTTGCTAAGTTAGATATGCTCATATTGCCAATTCAATATTTGGTCCATTTTGCAGAGCCACCCATGCCCTCAGTGCCCTTGCCTAACAATCTCTGCAGTCCTCCACACATGTGTCATCAGGTGCAGATAACCTTTAGCAATCCTGACCATTAAACCACAAACTCCCTCCCCATCTTCTGAGTTGTGTGTGCACACCAACAGTCAATACCATTCTGCATTGGAGGAACAATCACAAAGTAAAGGAACATCAGTTAATTTGGAGCTTTCGTCCCTAACATGGTCTTTTTTCTCCTTTAATTAAAAGGGGTATAATTATATTAATAGTTATTGTAGACATGTATAAGAGACTTCCAACTCCTTTATCAGTGAGCATCAGTGTAGACTTTAAGACCAATCTGGAAGATGCTACAAGCCCACCATGGCTATCAAGAGTTCCTTGTAGATGAATGGTGTTCTGTTTTCACATAGCATTGATGTAAACATCTTGAAAAGGCGCTGCGCAGTGCACACACGGGGTGACTCAGCCTACAATCCAGAGTAACTACGGGAGCACGTAAGAGACATTACATGTACCCGTAGTTACTGTACCACCTAGTGAAAACCTATGGGAAATTCATATTGCAATTCAGAACAAATTGTTCTTACACTGGAGCAAGGACTCCCCGTAGTTACTCTGGTTCACACCCTATATGTAATCTTTACCGGAATATGTCCTTTCTAGCCTTGTCTTGGGGAAAAAAATCTTCGTTATCCTCCTTTTCCCTGTGAGCAAGCAGCATGTAGCCTTCTTGTAATTAATAAATTATTTGTAATAGTTTTAAATTTAATAAGTAATATAATGATTCATTTAATCACATGAAAGCAAAAAATACGAATATTTTTCACTTTTATTTTGTCATGTCCTACATTATTCCTGGAATCCGACATTTCAGGGGGTCTTATTGTCTTTTCCTGCAATGACATATGGTCACCCTGTGCACACACCACCCTCCAGAATTCATTTACTGACAATGGCAAAAATGGTATCTCATATCTATATTGTTCTGCTTGCTAGCATCTTAGGGCGCAATCCAGAGTAACTACGGGGAGTCCTTGCTCCGGTGTAAGAACAATTTGCTCTGGATTGTAATATGAATTTCCCATAGGTTTTCACTAGGTGGTGCAGTAACTGTGGGTACACTTAATGTCTCTTATGTGCTCCCGTAGTTGCTCTGGATTGTAGGGTTAGTTAGAATAATGAATCCCATTTCCGTTCTCTTTCCTCTGTATCCTTAAAGAATCATCACTTCTGACATTATACTGGGTCATACACATGCTTTACTTAATGTGTAGTTTCATTTTAAAGTATTATGTACTGCAAAGCCGGCCAGAATCACGATCACATTTTGAACAGGGAAATGTGATGATTACTGGAGTATCAAGAAAGAAAGACTTTTTAAAAAGAGACAACTATTTGTTAGAACATAGAACATGGACCATAGAACATAGAACATGATCCAGGTTGGTCTCCTTGGGCACCAGAATAAATGATGATGTCATAAAGCGAACACGTAGCACTAGCAACGCTTTATAAAACGAACAGGTAGCAGCTACTCATGAGTAGTCCCAGCACAAATTGGTTCTCCTTTAATTTTGAAATTTGGAAGAAGACAAGCATTCTGTCATTCCAGGTAAAGAAGGAAAAGATACCCAATGAAGTATTTTGTCCTGCCCACTTTTCAGAACTCTACATCTTTGTGGTTGGCTCTTCTAATTGGACTTAGATGGGTAGAAAGGTGCTTCAGTTGCCCACCTGGATGTCTCTGTGAACCTTTGACAGTGAACTGCACAGGTAGGAACTTGGTCAGCATTCCAACTATCAGCGTAACCACCAGGAAGTTGTATCTGGCTTTCAACGAAATCACGAGCTTACCACAGATAGAACTTAGCTATCTCAATGAACTCATCCACCTGGATTGCAACCATAACAGGATCAATATCAGGTCTCCATATGGATTTGTATTTCCTGAACTGCAAGAACTGACATACCTAGATCTCAGCTACAACAATATCTCCTTCATCACTCCCTACACTTTCAGACGACTGAACAAGTTGCTCTTCCTCAATCTCTCAGGCAACCGATGGTTAAAAGAAATTCATCCTAAAACGTTTTACCAGAACATGATGCTTAGTCATCTGGATATCAGTAACTGTGGCTTGTCCTACCTGAGTGCGGATCAATTCTTACATCTGCACAACTTTCATTACATTGGGATAACTGGTAACTCCTGGCATTGTGATTGCGACATGTTGGAGTTTTCCACCTGGTTGAACGAGACTAATGTTAAATTTACAGGCAAGTCCTTTCTGTGAGAGTGTTTGATTCCATTCCTCATAGTTATGTGAAACGGTTTACTCTGTAGTTTGTAGACACTGGATTGCTCTTTCAGTCCTGTGCATGGGAAGATTCTGAAAATACTTAAGTACAATCCCCAACTCAATTCACCTACTCTGTCAAGTCACGCACAAATAGAAGTTTGCATTGCACCACCTCCATCTTGCCTGCTACCAATTTTTTTTTCAAAACAATAGTTTTGGCTTGTGCAGGCTAGCATCAGCCAACAGGTCAGAGATCAGCTTGGATGACAGATTGAAATTGGTGGGTCTTGTGATGATGTACCTTTTCTGGATTTTGAAAAAACGTATCTGTTTACCTGTTTTACACAGAACCCAGAAGGTGAGGTGCCTCTATTGGTTCCTCCTGCATCCATTGGCTGGACACTTTTGGGGGGGGGGGTCACAACTTCATTTCAGGGGAGGGGTTGGGAAAATCTGGATACTGCCATCCTGGAATCTGGCACAGATAGCACCATCTCCGAATGGTATACTCTGTGCTACAACCCATACTTCTGTGCAAACAAGTCTCATTGAACACAGTGGGGCTTATTTCTTAGACATGGAGGACTCTGGCATAACAGTGATGTCTCTTTGGCTGCAATCTTAAGGACACTTTCCTGGGAGGAAGACCCATTGAACACAATGGGGCTAACTTTTGAGTAGACATGGTTAGATGGTGCTCTTCCTGTGTAATGTCACACCAGCCATGATATTATTTGCCAGGAGGTCGCAGGCTGAAATCCTTGAGAACCAATTGAGGATGCTTGTGCATGGCACACACTAGCCAGAGGGGATGTGTCCAGAGCAGGGAGGACATGAGGGGGCATAGCAAGCTTTTTCACATACAGAAAAATGGACTTTGCATTTGCAACTGTCTTTTGCAAGCAAGCAGAATAGGGTAACAGCCTGGAGACAGAGACAAGCACTGTGGGGAGGCTGTTAACTCCCATTCTCTTTCATCGAGGAGCTTCCTAAAGCTTGTCAATTCTAAGGGTGCAATCCTAAGAAATTTAGGCTGGCCTAACTCACCTGCCTATCTTTCCATGGTGGTATTGAGAGGTTGGTGTATGTCTGTGCATTAGCCTAACACAGAGTGTCTTACTGCACTTTTGTGACACCCCTAGGTCAGCACAGAAATTATGCCAGGGTTTAGGCCAGCCTAATTGGAGGTTAAGATTGCAGCCTAATTTTTCCAAAGCAATTTTTCCAGTCCATGTGTTCCTGTAAAAAGCAAATACATAGCTTGTTGACCTGGGATTCATCCCTCACTGCCATGTCCAGAGTGGCAAGGGAGTTGGTTTGGTTGTGGTCACAGTATGAGGAATGCCAAGGGGTTGGTTACTGCTGCCTGACAAGTCAGGTGAGATGGGTACAGCAGGGAATGGGTGCTTCTGAATGCTCTGGCATTTAGCATGGCACGTCCCCGCTTCTTTCTTTCCTCACTCACTTGCTGGGCTGGCATGACAGCTAATATCCTTCACCCTGCCATCTGGGCTGGGACAGAGTCTCAGCCTGCCATGCCTGTGGAACAAAGTGGGTTTTTGTTCACTGCAGCTAAGGCAGGATTGTGTAGCAAAGGAAGGGAACGGTTCAGGTAGGCAGTGCCACCATGTTCTGGCTGGCACTGGGGGATGACATCCCTTCCGGTTGTGACATCACTTCCAGGGCAACATTTTGAGCTTTGCACCGGGCTACATGATCATTAACTACGCCACTATTTTAGAGGATACAAAAGTTACTTCAGGTTTTGGGGGAAAAAGGAAGTAATATTTTTAGACCTTTATAAGGTGCTCAGAATAGTGGTGGGCTCCAGCAGGTTCGCACCTGCGCCACAGAACCGGTTGTTAACAAGAGATAGGACATATAAAGTTTAAAAATAGCCATTTAACAGTGGCTGCCAAATGGGCATAGACAGAACCGGTTGTTAATTTCTTTGACTCACATAACTGCCTCAGAACATCTATCGGTACTGGATGCAGAGCACAGCTCTGGTTCTGTTGGGTGGAACGGAGGCTGGCCAAGGGCCTGGTAGAGGTTTGCCGCAGGCTGCATCCACACACTACATTTTTCACCTTTTTACTGAGAACACTATTGAAGGGAACATGAATCAGATCAGTTGAACAGGAAGTCATCTGAGTCCTCTTTGCTCTTCATCTGTTTGCTTCTTGTCTTCAATCTGTTAATTAACAAGCAATTTGATTACTGGCTTACCAGCCACTGTGTAAAATGCTGAGAGTGAATGACCTGATCTTGTGTTTTTTCTTCTCCATCAGAAGGCGTATGCTCCAAACCAGATAAAATGCATGGAAACCTAATTGCTGAAGTAGAAAATACCCTTCATTTTGAATGCCTTGTGCACTTAGGAACAAACGATTTCATCTTCATTGTGCTGATTGCCTTCTGCCTCTTTTTTGTTGGAACTTTTGCAGCCTGGCTGGTAGGAATCAGTGCAGTGATATATTCACGCTATATTGCCATGAAGACAGATGATGATTCAGAAGATGAGGATCAGAAAACAGCTGTTGGACATGTCAATATCTAGTGTTGAAGGGACCATCAGTGTGGCCCTTTTGTTTTACTGCAAAATTTTATTGCAAAAAAAAATTATAGAAGTAGATCTTCCTCATGTGGCCTCTTTGTTTTTTATTGCAAAATCCTTCCATAGTTGCCTCCTTTCATGGAAGATCTCTCTTTTACCCTCATTAACAGACCACATAAAGATATCACCTTAAACGGTGGATGTCTTTTAGGGTTTCACCTGCCAAATAAATGGTGAGGACCTTTGCAAGAGACTTGGGCAGGATGCCGTTCTTAAAATTTTGTTCAGAGGAAATAAGGAGGGAAGAGCTTCCAAAATAAGGTGATGTGAAAATGGTGCAAAAAGGGACAAATTGCACTCTTATTTCTGAGAAAAAGATGGGTCCTTTGGGGCATACACCTGGATTGGAGTAAACTGCAGTTTTCTCCAATAGCTGGAGAGAAAGCTCACTGGCACTGAAAGGTCCTCTTATATGAAACCCGGATCCCCTGTGGTGGTTTCCATTATCATTCATTGAACACATGCTTATCTCCTAAAGCACTGGACACTGTTTCAGGAACAGCACTTGCAACCGAGGAGCCCAGTTTGATGGTTTATTCCCTAATGTGGTTTTTTTTAACCCTTATTAAAGGGATAAATATATTAAAAGTGCAACCCTACCTTACACCAGAGAGAATGGCCTAAATATGGCAGCCTAAAGTAGCCCATGTCCAGAGCTGATACTTAGGCCAAATCCACAGGGGAAGGAGGCCTCTAGGCCTGCCTAACTGCTGCTGAGGAGGCAGCAGCACAAGGCATGTGCCATTCCAGGGATGCTCACTGAGGACCATGTAAGTGGCACCTTGGGAGGGCTTTCTCCCAAGAAGACCTGCCTTAGATCACACTGAACAAGGAACAGCTGTCATGTCTGCACCCTGCCCACCATATGAGGAAGCCCAGGAGTCCCAGGCAACCAATAACAGCATTTTGGAAAGTGGACCAGACACCAGAACTGCAAAAAGGAAGTGAGCAATACCCTCCACAATGTAGCGCACCCAAGATAAATAGGAACAGGACCAAAGAACAGCTGGGAACACCCACCACATCCATTTTTGTCATGTGGTTGATGGAAACACTAAAGTATCTGTGGTGTACTTGTAGCATCCCAGTACGAGGATGGGTGCAAGGAGTCTGGCTGCTGGAATTGGGCCATATCCTGTGTTTGACAGGCATGGGTTGCACTTAGGCCAACCTAGGACTTAGAATTTTTGCTATCACTGCCATTTTTACCTTAGCTTTACACAGGTCCCTATGGGTCTACCATAACCTCTGTCTGCTCCTGGGGTGGCACAAATTGCAGGAGCTGTGAGGGGGCATGTCTGGGAATGGGGTCTGGATACAGCCTAACTAGACCATGCCCCAACATGCCCCCATCGTGTTGGCTCTGCTGCACTGCCTAGGCTGGCACTGCTAGGCCAGCGCAGGTCCAAATGTCTTGGCCCAGCCCAGGTGGACTTGTGCCTGCCCTGGCCCTTTTCTGGTGCAGCTAGGCTGGCCTATCTGGCATTAGGCTGGCCCAGTGTCAGATAAGCTGGCCCAAGTCCACTTCAGGTTTGCACCCGAAGAGTTATTATTACTCATATTATTACATATGTGTAAAAGTCCTCCAAGCCCTTTATCAGCAGGCATCAATGTAGACTATAGATCATCCAGGAAGCTGCTACTCACCCATTGTGGCTATCAGGAATTCCTTGTAGATTAATAGGTGTCCTGTTATCAGACAGCACTGATGTAAGCCTCTTGAAGAGGGACTGCATACACCAACCTCAATCATTCATTTACTGTTGTCCTGGAGTTGGCAAAAATGGTATTTTGTTTCATGCACTTATCAACACCCAGCCACAACCACCAAACGTGAAATTTGGGGAGGGAATTCCTTCTCTGATGTAGGCACCACTAAAAACCGGTTTTTAGAAATACAAACCTTAAGGGGATGAAAAAGAGTCCAATGTACCAATAGAATCATAGAATCACAGAGTTGGAAGAGACCTAGTAGGTCATCTAGTCCAACCCCCTGCCTGGAGCAGGAAATCCTCCTAGAGCATCCCCAACAGGTGCTTGTCAAGCCTCTGCTTGAAGATCCCCAGTGAGGGAGAGTATGTGTTTTTGTCTCTGTATCTAACATTGAAAAATCACTGACTCATCAACGTCCAGCTCAAACCCACGTACCTAGAAACATTATATTTGGGGAGAATATTCCTTCCATGACTCAAGCACCAAAAACCTATTTTTAGAAATTCAAATCCTAAGGGGGGATTTGACAAAGCTGAAGATTTTTACTTAACATTGAAGATCGCTTACTTAACATTTTTTACTTAACAATTATCTATCTACAGTATTTACAATATATACTACTTTTCATCTAAAAAATTCACAAAGTTTACAAAGAAAAAAGTTTACCAAAAAAATGAAAAAAAGTTAATGGCTAACGGGTCTCTGTTCCAAAACGGCTCACAGTCTAAAAAAATACAAAATACAAAAGAACACCAGTAGAAGCCACTATAACAGACATTGTTGTGGTGGGGAGGCCCAGTTACTCTTCCCCTGCTAAACAATAGATGACCCACTAGAAAAAGTGCCTCTTGCCCAATTAGCAAGGGACAAGATGTTATTTTACTTGAAGATTTTACTTTCTTATTATACTGGAAGATTTTACTTAACACTGAAGATTAACTGATTCACTTACTCCAGCCCAAACCCCTGCACTTAGAAGCATGACATTTTGGGATATTGCTTCTGTCATGGTATAAGGACCCACTAAGACCGATTTGCCCAGTGGTGTCTGGTGCCCAATGCTTGGTAGGGATGTCCATTGACTGGTGGTCACCAGGGGTGTTTGGCGCCTGATGCCAGGTGATGCTCACTGCTTGCTGTCACCATTGGTGCCTGCTGCCCTATACCTTGTGGTGCCTGGTGATGCCCACTGCTGTCTGCTGCCCACCACTGCCCTATGCCTGCCAGTGCCCACAAATACTTTTTAAATTTTATACATGCAGGGACAAGGAGGTTTAGCAAGTTGGAATACTAAATCACATTACCTTCCTTTTTCATTTTTTCTGTTTCAAAAAGAACCATCGCTTCTGACAATGTACTGAGCCATACACATGCTTAATTTAATGTGTAGTTCAGTATTAAAGAATTATGTACTGCATTGCTAGCCATTTCACAGTCATATTTTGAACATTAATTGTGATGATTACTAGAGCATAAAGCAGGATGATCATCAGAGGACACAGTACAGAGAAGAAGGAATTAAGACAGGTTTAGCTCATCATAGAATCTATCTATCTACAGTATTTATATACCGCTTTTCAACTGAAAAGTTCACAAAGCGGTTTACAAGAAAATGAAATAAATTAATAGCTAATTAATAGCTAAAGGGTGCCTGTCCCAAAAGGGCTCACAATCTAAAATGCAATAAGAACACCAGCAGAAGCCACTAGAGCAGACATTGCTGGGGTGCGTAGGGCCAGTTACTCTTCCCCTGCTAAATAAAAGAGGAACACCCACTTGAAAGAGTGTTTAAAAATCAGCAGCACCTGCCTGATTACCCTCTTTTATGCAGTGACTGAGGTAGATGCATGCTGTTCTCATTCTATAAGGTTACCCTGGTCTCAGGTGTCCCTGTTTTCACTTATGAAAGAGTGGAAGATATGTGCAATATAAAAAGACTTTCTAAAAGTGACAAGTATTTGATAAAACCCAGAATCCATGATCTAGGCAGGTTTCCTTGGGCACCAGAATAAACACATCATCTCTCATTTTGTGGGCAGGCTGATGATGACATAAAGCTAAAAAGTAGCAATGGAGATGATATAAAGCAGTCCCAGCAGCAATTGGTTACCCTTTAATTTTGAAATTTGGAAGAAGACAGGCATTCTGTCACTTCAGGTAAAGAAGGAAAAGAACTCAATGAAGTATTTTGTCCTTCCCACTTTTCCCAACTCTACATCTTTGTGGTTGGCTCTTCTAATTGGACTAAGATGGGTAGAAGGGAACCTCAGTTGCCCACCTGGATGTTTCTGTGAACCTTTGACAGTGAATTGCACAGGTAGGAACTTAAAGAGCATTCCAACTATCAACCTAACCACCAAGAAGTTGCATCTGGCTTTCAACGAAATCACCAGCTTACCACAGATAGAGCTTAGCTATCTCAATGAACTCATCCACCTAGATTGCAGCCATAACAAGATCAATATCAGCACTCTGTATGTATTTCCTGATTTGCGAGAACTGACATACCTAGATCTCAGCTATAACAATATCTCCTTCATCACTTCCTACACTTTCAGACAACTGAACAAGTTGCTCTTCCTCAATCTCTCAGGCAATCGATGGTTAAAAGAAATTCATCATAATATTTTTGAACGGAACATGATGCTGAGTTATCTGGATCTCAGTAACTGTGACTTATCCTACCTCGGTGCAGATCTGCTGTTAAACCTCCACAATCTTCATCATGTTGGATTAACTGGTAATTCCTGGCATTGTGATTGCGACTTGTTGGAGTTTACCACCTGGATGAAGGAGAAGAGTACTGTTACATTTACAGGTGAGTCCTTTCTGTGAGAGGGGTTATGCCTCATCTATATATATAAAAGAGAAAAGTCACTCACTGTCTGACTCACTGACTGACTCACTGATCACCGCCCTGCCAAAACCGGTGGGGCCTATAAGCGTGAAATTTGGGGTGGGTGTTCCTTCCATGACTGAGGGGTGCACTAAGAATCAGTTTTTGGAAATTCCAACGGGAAGGGGGTGAAAAGGGGCGCAACCCAATTTCCTCCCTATACTTTGCATTGAGAATTGCTGACTCAGCAACATTCCTCCCCAACTGCTGGGCCTGAAGCATGGAATTCTGGGAGTTCCTTCTGTCACCTGAACACCCACCAAGAACCATCTGGAGAAAGTTAACCCTTCAGGGGCTGAAAAGGGGGCAACGTGTTTTCGTCCTATACTTAACATGGGAGACTGAACAACATCCAGACAATTTGGTGCTCAGACCCTGGTGCACTGGGGGATGTTGTTCGGAGGAAGTTGAATTTTACTCCCGCAACGCGGGTATGCCTTTCGCTAGTTTCCTCATAATTCTGTGGAATGGTTTGCTCTGTTGTCTGTAGATGCTGGATGGATATTTACCACCAGAAGACTCTGTTTTGCAGCAGTCCTTAGGGTCATGAAGAATTGAACATGATGTAACAAAAACATTTAGGGAACATGTCCTTATTTTATATATCAAAATGCCAGTATTGGGAATATGATTCAAATAACTTTGACTCAAAAATTTGTTTTTCACGCTGACTCATGAGTCATGTGCATGGAAAGACTCTGAAAACACTTGAATATGATTTGATTCACTTATTCAAACTGCCATTGAGTCACACAGGCATAAGAGATTGGTCGGTGCCACTTTCATCTTGCCCGCTAATTTTTGTTTAAACAATTGTTTTTGCTTGCGCCAACATGTTAGAGATGGGTGGGAGGGAAGGAGCGAATGCATTTCAGTGGTTTTTGTCTGTGTTCTGAAAAATTATCAGGTCTCCTGATGCTGTACAGGTATCCCCCTTTAATCCACTAGGGTTCCAGAATCTCTGGTGGATTAAAAAAATCTGTGTATAAAGAAAAGAATGGAAAAATAGATTTTAAAACTCACTTCCAGGTTTCTGCTCCTCTATTGTGCCTCATTGAATAAGGTAGTGCCTCAACATCTGCAGGGGTTTGATTCGGGGACTGAAAAATGGAATGATTCCTTGCACAACTGCCTCTCTACAACAGTAGAAAAGCAGTTCTTTAAACTGTGATTTGCAGTGGTCTTTCATGTTGAGTCAAATTGAGTTAAAAATCTGTATATACCAAGGTTGAACATATACCTGTTTAGGATTTTGGAAAAAAATGCATTCATTTACTTGTTTTACACAGAACCCAGACATTGAGATGCCTTTTCTGGTCCCCACTTCATCCATTTGCGAGAGGATACTTGTGTGCTGCTTATATTAGCCGAAGGGCACATCTTCAGGGGAAAGAGGGGGTGAGAGGACATAGCAAGTTTTTTCACATATGGAAAAGGGTACAGGAGGCTGGAATAGACAGGGAGATGAGGAGGAGGCTGTTCATTCCCATTCTCTTTCATCAAGGGGCTTTCAAAAACCTGTCCATTAATATTAGGTTTCCCAAAGCATGTGCTCTTGTAAAAGAGCACATGTGCTCTTGTGAAAAACAAATACATAGCTTGTTGAGCTGGAATGCATCCCTCACTGCCATTTTTGACTTGGGTGTCCTTTGGAGAAAAAATAATATATCTAATAAACCCCATCGGCTGGGGTGCTCCTGCCCAGTTTACTCTGGGTGGCGGGGAGCTCCCCCACTAAACCTTACCATGGAAATTTTTTTCCCATGGAACTGGTCTATGGTACAAAGATGCTTCAGGACCACAGTTGTAATTGTATGTAATAATTTGTATGTAATTGTTTTACATACGTGTAATATGTAACATACCCTATAATCCAGAGTAACTATGGGAGCATGTAAGAGACATTATGTGTACCCGTAGTTATTGCACTACCTAGTGAAAACCTATGGGAAATTCATATTTCAATCCAGAGCAATTTGTTCTTAACACTGGAGCAAGGACTCCCCGTCATTACTCTGGATTGCACCCATAGGTTCCAGTCCTAAGCTCCAGTTAGGCCTGGCATAAGGGCTTATATTGACCTGAGTGAGTCACAGTGTGCCACTCCTGGGGGATTAGGCCAGTGCACAAGCATATGCCGACCTCTCCACACAACGGTGGGAAGATAAGCCGGGTGAGTTAGGCCAGCCAAAATTAGTTAGGATTGCTCCCATAATGTTTAAGTTAACTACATGAAACTACGTACATGTTTTGGGGTTTTATTTTATCATGTCCTACATTTTTCTTGGGTATCCTACATTATGGGGGTGGCTTAATCAACTTTTGTGGTTATGAAACATGGTTACCCCTGAGTTGTAACCATACCGCCCTAACATATAGAGACCATCTATATAAGTCAACAGTCCTGTTGCTGTGGTGGCAGATGTACCAGAAGCACATCCTCTCCCTCCAAAGACTAGGTGGTCTTGGAGGTCTCGAGTGGCAGTGTTGCTTGAAGCACTACAATGGCAGAAGAAGGGAAGCTGGCAAAGTGGAAAGCGTTCCTAGGCTTTGTTCCATTGCTAGGAATCAGGGCAAAGTTGGAAGAAGCAGGAACCTGATTTGGCTCCCTCCTCTTCACTCTGGAGGCATTAATCAGGGACAAGCAGTGTTAAGAACTCAGGTCGCAATCCTATTCAAGTTAGACTAGCACAACTTGTCTGTCTGCCCATTCCCATGGTAGTGTGGGGAGACCATAGCATATCTGTGCACTGGCCTAACCTCACCAGAAGTGGGACAAAAATGCTGGCCAAACTGGGGATGAGCCCTGTACCATTTAGCCGCGGCGAGTGCTTATAGGTGGCAGGGCAACCTGCCAGGGACCCTTTATTTTTAATCAATGAAAGCTTTCTAAATTGCTCAAGTTTTATTTTTCAATGTATCTGAAGGAGGAGTAGGATCAGTGGAATCTAGTAGGCAGAGAGCAGCGGGCACCCTCTGCTAATCTGCTGTCTGAGGCAACCAATTAAGGCCCATATCCTAAAGTCAAATTAAGCCCTTTGCGATGGAGCAATTGAGGTGACTTTCCATAAGATAACACTGGAGGGTACCATAACTGCGTGGACCCATAACTGCTCTGGATTTTGCCCTAAGTTGGCCTCATAGATGGGCCAGTTCTGGAATTTGATCACTTAAATTCCTAAACAAAAAATGGAAAGGAAGTCCTTTGTGTCCCTCTTTGCTCTTCATCCATGTGTTTCTTGTCTTCAATTTATTAACAAGCAATTACTGGCTTACTAGTCAGTAATTACTTACTTACATACATACTTACATACTTACACTTACTTACATGTGTAAAATGCTGAGAGTGAAATCCCTGATCTTTTGGTTTTGTTTCTTTCTTCTCCTTCAGATGCCAAATGCTTCAGACCAATTGAAATGAGAGGAACCCCAATTACTGATATAACAGACCGCTTTCATCTGGATTGCCTCGTGCACTTAGACAACCATGATTTCCTCTACATGGCGCTGATGGCCTTCTGCCTCTTTTTTGTTGGAACTTTTGCAGCCTGGCTGGTTGGAATCAGCACAGTGATATATTCCCACTATTTTGCTGTCAAGACGGATGAAGATTCAGAAGATGAGGATCAGAAAATGAGTTAGCTGTTGGAGCTGCTGGACATGTCAATATCTAGTGTTGAAGGGACCATCCGTGTGGTCCTTTTGTTTTATTGCAAAAAAGTAGCTCTGCCTCAAGTGGCCTCTTTGTTTTTATTATAAAATCCTTCAAGAGTAGTTGCCTCCTTTCATGGAAGATCTCTCCTTTTCCTTCATTAACAGACCATGTAAAGATAATCACCTTAGACATTGGATGGGGAGCTGGGTCGGTGGGGAGTCCTAGGGCAAAATCCAGAGTAACTACGGGGAGTCCTTGCTCCTTGTGTAAGAACAACTTACTCTGAATTGCAATATGAATTTTCCATAGGTTTTCACGAGGTGGTGTAGTAACTACGGGTGCACGTAAAGTCTCTTACGTGCTCCCGTAGTTACTCTGGATTTGGGGGCTAGTGAGCTAGGATGGCATCTGGTCTTTTACAGTTTCACCTGCCAAGTAAATGGTGAGGGCCTTTGCTAGGGACTTGGGCAGGATGCTGTTCTTGAAATTTTGTTCAGAGGAAATAAGGAGGGAAGAGCTTCCAAAATAAAGTGATGAGGCAAGGAAAGTGCAAACAGGGACAAATCACACTCTTTTACTGGAAAAAGATGGGTCCTTTGGGGTATACACCTGGTTTGGAGTCAACCGCAGTTTCCTCCTTCCGCTGGAAAGAAAGTTAACTTGCACTGAAAGGTTTTCGGACATCAAAGCTGGATCCACTGTGATAGTTGCTGTGGTGCAGTCAAGCCTACGCCTGAGGAAGAACTGGCCGAAGACCTGATGTGGCTAGACTTCTCGCGTGAGGAAGGAGACCCTGAGTGCCACTGTGGGGCAGCCACCAGACATACCACGCCTCGCACCCCTCCTCAGGAGAGGGAAAGAAGAGAGCAGGAGGTGGAGATAGTACTTACCGAGACTATGGACCCACAAGAGGAAAGGAGACTGTGGGAGAGGGAATGGCTGGAGGAACAGAGAAGGAAGCAGGAGGTGGTAGCCTACTGGAGGGAAAGAAAGGCTTGGGCCTATAGGGAGCCAGGAGGGGGGAGCCCAGGAGGCTTTAGCCTGAAGAGACCAGGGCTAGACCACGGGCCTGCGTGGTGGAGCAAGGTTCCCCTCCACCCCGACCAGAGTGGTGGAGACCCTTGCGGGGGCAGGGTCCATGGCCTGAATATAAAGGAGAAGAAGAGCGGGAAAAAGGCAGGCAAGGTCGGAGGAACTAAGAGAGGAGTTGAGCCCGCATGTGGCGTGATACTTACCTGTTTGTAGTTCAAGTTGGACTTACCTGAAGGGAGCTTGATCCTTCTGACATCTGGAAGGGAGGAAGGAGAAGTACTTACCTGGTGTTTTGGGGAGGGGGTAAGAAATTGTTGTGTAATGTTCAAGGTTGAAACCTCCAATTATGGAAGCAAGTAAAAGTGTTGTGCTTGATATCCTGTGTCTCCCTGGACTTATGTTAGTGAAGAACTAGCTATGGGGCCTGGGGAGGCCACACAAGACTCGGCCCCATCCACTCACATTAACTCTGTGGCAAGCCCACACCACAGTTGCCATTATCTCAACGTCTTATGGAAGAAGGAGGAACAGGAAAGGAGTTACAGGAAAGGAGGAACAGGAAAGCCACTAGCAGCTCCTGCTAGCTCTTCCTCAACCATTGGAGAAAAACAACTGGCTTTTCCCTCCAGTCCTTTTGGTGTTCACAGCTGGTTCCATGTTCCGACAGTTGCTGGAATCTTATTTTAATACAGTATATCTCAAAACAGTAGCTGGTTGTTATATTAATGTTACATTTTTCCCCTCTAAATTAGTTTTGGGGGTGGTGGTGTAGAAGTAATACAGTTCAAGACTCTTTAAAAGTCAACCTGTTTTTACTGGTAATTGAATTTGGAGAATATTCTTCTACCTACAGTATTTATATACCGCTTTTCAACTGAAAAGTTCACAAAGCAGTTTGCAAGAAAATGAAAAAATTAATAGCTAATTAATAGCTAATGGGTCCCTGTCCCAAAAGGGCTCACAATCTAAGGCTGCAATCCTAAAGACACTTTCCTGGGAGTAAGACCCATTGAAAACAATGAGGCTTACTTTTGAGTAGACATAGTTAGGATTGTGTTCTTAAGTGCAAAAAGAATACCAGCAGAAGCCACTAGAACAGACATCGCTGGGGTGAGAAGGGCCAGTTACTCTCCCCCTGCTAAATAAAAGAGGAACACCCACGTGAAAGAGTGTCTTTTCCTATGTGCTTATATGGATAAAGTAAAGAAACTGTTTCTTGAAATTTTTTCTCAGTATCTACAAGTCTGGAAGTCAGCATTGTAGGAATTGTCTTGTGAGTTCACCAATAGACCCATGCCAGCTTTTTTTGGTGGTGTAAAGCTGATGAGACGTGACAGCAGAGAATGGGGAGATCTGCTGCTCTCAGCCTTTTGTTAAACTGTGTTGTAAGCCTGGCTAGGCAACTGGGTGCAGACATACAACTGTCTCTGTGGGTAAGGATTCCACTGTGAACACTTTCTTCAAGAGTCAAAACAAAAGTGTGCAGGTATCTGAAGAACTGAACATAACTACTGCCAGTGAAGAAAGTCCCCTTTTGGAACTTAATGCTGAGTAATGCTGAGTGGTGAAGTATGAAGTTGTTGGCCATGTGTTCCTTCTCCATGTGGTTTGAAGTCAAAAGAAGGCATCCATCAGTCTCGAGAGACTATGGTATTGTGCTCAGCGCTGCATACGCTGCATGCAAAGCACAAAGGCCTGGGTTAGATTGTTATGGAGGATAGGTTGTTACCCAAGCAGCAAATCCCCCCTCTCCACGCCACTGAAATAGTCCAATGGAAAGGCAGAGCCAATATGATTGGTTCCAGCTGGCGTCGCAGAGCTGGGCTAAGGACAGGAGCTCACCCTGTCTTGTGGGGACCAACCCGGTCTTGTCTTAACCACCTGCGCCACAGTTTGAAGTCAGTAGCAGGACAAAATGCACAATAATATATTCCAGTGAGTCATTGGAAAAAAGAAGGGAAGAAGGAAAATGGGTGAACCAAGTGTTACAGCATTGTGGACTGTAAGGGCACGATCCAGAGTAACTACAGGGAATCCTTGCTCCGACATGAGAGCAATTTACTCTGGATTGAATTTTCCATAGGTTTTCACTAGGTGGTGCTGTAAGTACATCAATGTAAATGTCTCTTAAGTGCTCCCATAGTTACTCTGGATTGTAGAGTAAGTCACATTATGGAAACCCCACATTCCTAAAGTGATGTCCACCCTCACTTCCCATTCCATCCCATTATATGCAGTTCTTCATCCTTCCAGTTTAGGGAAACGTTCCAGTCCTGCTACCTGAAATAATTTTAAGTAGGAATCACCATGTATAACAGGTGCTATATTACCAAGCTATTGTGCCTCCCTTACCTGTCCTCTTCCTCTTGGTCATCTACATACAAGAGGCATTAATGTTGCTCAATTGTCCTTACTTCCAACTGTTAACACTAACATTACACAGAGCAGTAAGAAACTTATTGCACCTCTCATATGATTTATGAGATTAAGAGCACAATCCTAACCATGTCTACTCAAAAGGAAGTTCCATGGTGTTCAATGGATCTTACTCCCTGAAAACTGTCTTTAGGATTGCAGCCAATGTATGTTTGATATCTAGACTTCCTTCTGGATTGTTCCTTCCTTCCTGCTGACTTCCTTCTGGATTGTTTGTATGCACCCATATCACCCTCAAAGCAGTGGTGGGCTTCAGGGGGTTCTCACAGGTTCTATTGAACCCTTTTCTAATGAGCACCTGGTTCTGAGAACCGTTACTAATGGAACATAGAACCTGATGTTAATTTAGGTGATGAGGGCATAGAGTGCAATCCTAATAATGTCTACACAGAAGTAAGTTCCATTGAGTTCAATGGGGCTTACTCCCAGGAAAGTGCTCCAGGAAAGGATTGCAGCCATAGCAGCAGGCCTCCATCAGTCTTGAAAGACTATGGTATCGTGCTTGGCGCTGCATATGCTGCATGCGAAGCACGAAAGCCTGGGTTGGATTGTTATGGAGGATAGGCTGTTACCAAGCAGCAAATCCCCACTCTCCACGCCACTGAATTAGTCCAATGGAAAGGCAGAGCCGATACTATTGGATCCAGCTGCGTCACAGAGCTGGACTAAGGACAGGAGCTCACCCTGTCTTGTGGGGCCGACCCAGGAATCGAACCCTGGCCTGCTGGTTAACAGAACCTGTTGTTAATTTATTTGAATCCCACCCCTCAAAGCCAGGAGGGATTTATTTGCATCCTAGCCCCCCTGCCGAAACTTCTCACCTTAAACTTTCAGTGTAAGCCCTTGATCGGCTAGGAAACAAATTACCCTGGAATAAAACCAGCTCTCACAGAAACATAGCTGTTGAACTGACATATAAACTACATCCAAACCTTATCTATTCATTATGTTACCTGAAGTGTCATACAAGTGTCAAGTAGCCGTGAACCTGACACAGAGATGCTCCTGGCGGCAAGAAACTATTCGGCCCTTTTAAGAAGATGAGTTCTCCATCTCAGGTGCTGAAGCCAGCAGCATGCCAGAGATCCTGATGCGCAGAGTGCCTTCCTTGGAATTAATGTGAAGAAATGGCCTTTCTTCCAGAATGGCACAGAGGCCACCAGGCTACAAAGAGAGACGTGAGCTGCTGCTCAAGGTGCCATATCTTACCCTCTGCAAACCGTTCCCTGAGCATATGGATGGTGCTTCTTGTTGCAATCAGCTGGGTAGCCGAAGGTGTGAGCTGCCCCAAGGAATGCACTTGCCAGTACCTGGCTGTGAATTGCACAGGCAAGCAATTGGAAGAGTTCCCAGCTACCATCCCACTGGACACCAGGCAGCTGATCCTGGCTCAGAACAAACTCAGCTATTTACCATCGTTGGAGCTGAACTTCCTCAGTGACCTGATCTATTTAGATTGCAGCGGCAACAGTCTAGGCGAGGACCTGGATTTCACTTTTGTCAGTATCATTGAGCTGGTTTACCTGGACCTTAGTTTCAATAACCT
The DNA here is from genome assembly GCA_030015325.1 of Cryptoblepharus egeriae. Lineage (NCBI taxonomy): Eukaryota > Metazoa > Chordata > Lepidosauria > Squamata > Scincidae > Cryptoblepharus > Cryptoblepharus egeriae. Next base: position 90,977,750 of record JAREYC010000003.1, on the reverse strand, counting down.
CACGCAGGTGACGTTTGGCACATTTTCACAGCTCAGTAGTCTGGTGGTGCTCAAGCTATCTGATAACCCCAACCTGGCAGAGATCGAGAAGGACTCTTTTGCCAACAACACATGGCTAAGGCACCTGGATGTGAGCCGTTGCAGCCTGACATTCATCGACACCAGCACCGTCAGGGAGCTACCCAACCTGAGGAGCCTGGGCTTGAGTGGGAATCCCTGGTTCTGCAATTGCTCCTTCATGGAACTGAGCAGCTGGATGAAAGAGAGTGGGCTCACTGTCACTGGTGAGTGAAAGGAGCTCAGGAACCATGAGATCATTTCCCTGGCCATTTTAGTGCTGGACCTATGTGATCCACTAAGATGATGGGCTCATGTCTGCTGGGCAAGGGTTTAATATGAAACTATAACTGTTTCTCCTGAGTAGCTTGAATGAGATTTTGGGACTAGTTTGGGGAGACTAGTCCCACTGGTTCTACCCTTCTGGGCAGAAGGTCCTTCAAAAAATAAATCTACATAAAAGCATTGTATGCAAAGCATTTCTATCTTCCTTATCAATCAAGCAGCCTGAGGGTTCTATTCAGTGGTGGGCTCCAGCAGGTTCGCACCTACTCTATAGAACTGGTTCTTAACAAGAGATAGGACATATAAAGTTTAAAAATAGCCATTTAAAAGTGGCTGCCAGATGGGCAGAGAATCGGTTCTTAAATTTTTTGAAGCCCATCACTGGTTCTATTCCCAATGCCTCTTGGGCATTGAAAGCTGAGGGTTCTACTTATTTCAACTGTCAAGATTCTATTTCTACTTCAACTGACATTTCCAACTGTCTCTGGCCAATTCTCGGTCTCTGAGAAGAGCTAGAGGGGCAATTGTAGAAGATAAGGAATTGCGGTTAGAGTGTAAATACCAGCTGCTCTGTTTTATCATCTACTAGCTGATTTGTTCAATTTGCTGAAAAAAAATAATAATTGAAAGGTCTACTCATTTGTGGAAAAAATAGTTTCTACTGATCAATATTGTAATATTGCATCTTTGCAAGCGACAGGTGCAGGCTGTTTCTACATAAATAATACTTCTGTATTTAGAGCAATACTTTGTATTTACTCCATACTTTTGTATTTAGAGCAAGGAGATTGAAACTAGACACAATTTTTATACTGTGCACTGAGGGGGAGAAATTCCTTTACTCACAGAATACTATTGGAGTAGGAAGTTAATAACCAGATTTTGAAAATGTTGGACAAACAACTCTGATGTTTCTTTTTGGCTCCCATTTGTCTGGCTTCATTCACCTCTAGTGTGCAATCATAGCCACAAACTCCCCCAATGCAGATCATGAACTATGCAGTGTCAGAAAACAACAAATTCCTGCTATTCAGAGTAATATTCTTCTTACTTTATTAAATATTTTTCCTCCCCAAAGCAATGATCTATCACTATTGCTTTTTGTAATTGTTAAGATATCAGCACGGGTGTGAATAGTGTCATCCTGGCAATTGTAAAGTCCACACAAGTTTTCCATATCCAAGTTCTTGCCGTTGACAAATCATCAGTGGAGCATCCCACACAACCCTGTACTCAGGCAAACCTACACTACCGGAGGATTTTCATGGCCAGCTTCATGACTATTGAACGTGAAAGGGTGAAAAGTTGAAAGAAAGGGTCGGAAGCTTTTGTACTGGCCAAAGCAGCTCAATTTCTGAGCTTTGCTACTTCTCGGCAACACAGTGTGTGTGTGAAAGAGACACATCATTTAGCATCTCTCCTACGCCTGTGTGAGAGCAGCTGTTAAACTTTAATGCTGGGATGTAAGTCTATCTGACTGGAAAGGCTCCTCTTTCCTTCTGGAAGTGAAATAAGACGCACCCTGCTCTATGTCAGCACAAGATAGTACTACTGATAACTTCGAGGCTCCATTTAACTGCAGCTGTCTACCACGTGAGTGCAGATTGAAGCAACCTGGTTTTATCCTCAGTGGGTGATGGATGCATTCTGCAAGAGGTAAAATTCAACGTAGCGAGGATCACACAGTGCTGACAAAAGACCAAGTTCAGATCAAGTCCAGGAATTGGTGGAAATGGCAACAGTTGCTTCTGCCGTAGTTTACCCTCTTCTTGGGCCAGATTTCTCAACATGGAGATGCTCAGGGTCCAAGGGTACCCCCATAGTGGCTGCTGGAACTTATTCCAGGAGAAAGAGATGAATGCAGGGTGACCACATGTCCAGTTTTCGCAGGACATGTCCTGGATTTTAGCTTTGTGTCCCTGGGAAAAAAATTTCCAAAGTTCTCATTTTCCATGTAAATGGACAGCATGTAGCTTCTTGTAATTAATAAATGATATGCAATCAATTATATGTAATAGTTTTAAATTTAATAGTAAGTAAGTAACCCTTTAGTTAGAGTTATGAATAGTAAGTAACCCTATTGTTAGGGTTGCTGTCATTCTCTTCCACAAAATCATGACAGGACCCTTTGTCATATTTGCCAGTATGTGAACACAATCCCCCCAAAATAGGGTTTATCCCTGTTTTGGGGGACATATGGCAACCCTAAATATAGTGTTTAAATTAAGCACTAGATATGAGTGTTTTTAGCTTTTATTTTGTCATGTCATGTCCTACATTTTTGGATGTCCTATATTTTGGAGGGCTTGTCCTTTTTTGGTTAGGGTCATTATGAATGAATATCCCTTTCCCTAGGGGAGTCAGGAGACCTCTAACAGCCCCTATTCCTGTGCTGGTGCAACTGGATCACAACGCAGGTCTTCAGTTAGGATTGGACTGCTCATCTTTTCAGGGATTCAAACATTCATCTGTTCTTTTCAGGCATTATTTAGTCAGTGGTTCTGTCTTGTAAGAAGGAATCCAGCAACAGAACCACTCAGTGACAAGGACTTCAAGTTGCCATTTCAGAGAGAGATATAAACAGACCAATAAAAAAGATTCCAAAGTGGGTCTCGCATTGTAGGGTGGGTTTAAAGGTGGGTCTTGGGTCTGGAAATGATGAAGAGACAGGCTCAGACAGTTCCTTAATGGAAATGAAATTTATGCACAAGCTTATACTTACTTTCCCTGTTTTTCCTCTGCAGACTCAGACAACGTCACCTGCTACAGCCCAGCTTTTCTGCATGGCTTAAGAATGCTGGAAGAGGCACAGGAACAGCTCAATTATAAGTGTTATATCCATTTTAATGACCAAGACTATCTCTTCCTGGGACTTGTTGGTTTCTGTATATTTTCTGCTGGTGCTGTGCTGGGCTGGCTCTTAGGCATGTGTGCAGTCATATATGAATTCCTTACAGCCACAGGAGAGGAGGAAGAAAATGAAGATGACGAATAAGATGTAGAAATAACCCATTAGTATTCACCTCTGAAATTTGACTTGTTGACAGATTGACGGACTGATCCTGTGGCACTGGGTGTTGTAAAAGTGCCAAAAAGCACTTTCCAGTATCCAGTAAGTAAGCAGCAATGGTAGGAAGGCCAGCACCATCCTGTGTGTGCAGCATCCTGCCCACAGGCCACAAGAATAGGTAAATATTGCTCCTGGCAACAGAGGGTGTGTGTGAGAGGGTGATAGTAAGGAACAGAAAGGTGATGAGAGGTTGTTCCGGGAGTGGGTACTGGGTGTTTTTGGGTGGGAGTGGGGAATGGGCACTTCAGGCTTGGGAGGGGCAGGGATGGTGGAGCAGGCCTCCTTGCATCTTAATACCCATCCCAGATCTGAAATTCCTATAAAGGGTTACATGGTTCTGAAGCTCTAATCCTAAACCCCAGTTTGGCCAGCAAAAGCACCAGCATAAATCCCATGCTGGCCTTGAAGTGTCACAAAAGTGCCATAAGATACTTCTATGCCATTCCTGGGGGAGGATTAGGTCAGTGCACAGGAATGCATCTGGCTCCCTACATCACCAAGAGAACAGAAAGATCAATGAGTTGTGCCAGCCTAGGTTAGAATCACACCCTGAGTCAACTAAATAGATGGTGCACATCTGAGTAGCCACATTGAGCAGGCTGGGATGCTACACAGTGTAACAAAGGATCTCCTCAGCCCAAGGAGGGATGCCAGCCTTGATGGATGCCATGCTCCTGCTTCCCACCTCTCCCCATTCAGTAAATACAGAAATCATCTGCAGAGGGCTATAGTCATCCAAGACCTAAAACAGTGCAAGAAAATTTAGGCCATCTTAAAGGCAAAAACAAAACGTTTGCTTAGCCTCTAGATTTACGCATCATGCACCACATCCCACTGAATCCTCACCACCAGCTCATCTGAGTTTCAGGCACAGTTCTCAGTCTGTAGAATACATTCTTAGGATAAAGAAGATAAAGATCATTGAAGATAAAGATTCTTAGGATATAGAATGATAAAAATCATTGATATTAAGAGCTAGAATCAGTTATTGGGGGGGGGGAGAATGTGCCGGTATTCACCACAGTGGCGTAGCTAGTCATCCCCCACATGACTAATAATTAGGTGCTGGTACTGCATACTGGTGAATACCCCCAGGAAAAAAGCCCTGGCTAGAATTCCCAAATTTCTGAAAATACGTTGTATGTGCTCATTATTTATTAAATGTCAAAAACCTTTCCACCCCCACAACAGAGTACATTAAGCAAGAAATTTTTTTAAAAAGTGAAATAATCCAAATAAAAACACAATAAAAACCAAAATACTGATTCAAGTCAGGCAGCACATTCTTTGCTTGGGAACTAGTATAAAGTGGTTGCTGCAAAGCAACAAGGCCTGGTTGTTGAGGGAAAGGATCTAGCATAGCAATGCAAGAGAAGGGTGCGCAACAGAGGCCTTCTCACTGCCATTTTTGTTTCCTAGGGCTGAGCCAGAAAGATGTGTATGGGATTATATTCTACCTTTACCAGTCACATAGAAGAGGAAGCACGGTTAGTTTTTCTCATCCTTGTGAGACAAACTTTCCAGAATTCCCTCTTCTGTACCACAGGGTATGAAAGAGAAACGGGAGGAGGGGGTATGTTAAAGAGGCTTTAAGAATGAAAATGATATAATCTGTTGGTCTATGGATAATGGGATTGGCTATGGCCCATCGCTCAGTTGACAAGGTGTACATGAAGCTGCAAATGCCAAGAGCCAGAGCTTTCTATCACTGTTGGCTGCTGTGCCTTTTCACTGAGGTATGTTCATCCTGTTGTTATTATTACACCGTGAGCACATTGCAGAGGCCATCACAACTCGATTGCTGAACCTGACTTAGGATGAGATCCTATCCTGGTCCAGCACAACTCATTGGTCTTCCCGTTCCCATGATGTGTGAGCCAAGCACATGTTTGTGCACTGGTTTAACCCTCCCCTAGGAGTGGTGCAGAATGGACTTGCAGCCCTTTGATGACACCCCTCGGTCAGCACAGAACTTATGCTGGGGCTCTGCTGGCCTAACTGGAAGTTAGGATTGCAGCCATAGAGGCTCACAAAACAATATTTGAAATTCTACACACTCAGGCAGTGGATTACTCTCCTAATATTTTTTGGGACTATGGAATATATTTTAAGGTGCAATACCATGCTGGATGCTTGACCGAAAAGCAGTGTTCCTCGTTTAGAATTGCTCTTCATTTGTTATAAGAGTATTACCATCAAGAGATGTGCTATTGTCACTACTTCAAAACCAATATACTGTATATGCATATGAGAACACAGTGTGTAAAATTCATATATAATTTATAGCATGTGTACTGTCAACTGCAAGGGAATTGCTTTGCATTAAATAAATATACTCAGGGTTGCCACCTTTTTCTTGTCTTTTAACAGTCTTTATACACCAAACTGATGTTAAAGTTTGTACAGTATGGATATGAGACTTAAGAAAGTGTTCCTGCCAGGCTGCTTTGCCCTTCTTTTTTTTAATTAAGAGTAACAACTTTAAATGTATTCCAAGCCCAAACAGTGACAATTTCTGGTGGAAAAGGCATCTGATGGTGAAGAAAGCATGGAAAACGGCAGGCACAATAACGCTATACATAGTCTATACAATCATCATAACTCACAATGTTGATTTGGAATTAACATCAATGGACTTTCAAAGGAATTCTGTAAAACAAAAGTCCACATATGCATATGTTCTTAACTTTACAATGTACTAATCTATATTAATATACTAATATATAGTATATTAATCCTGTCAACTATGTCTACCAATGAATGTATAAATGGAGTACAGGGAAGGGAAAGACTGAGCAATGATCAATATCAGTATGGCCACCGGATGGGTGTGGGTGTGCATGTGCCTATGTGCGAGAAAAAGGAATGTGTGTGTGAGTGCACATGGATTGATGTATAAATAATGGGTACCAACAAAGACACAGGAAGTAATTAAGCTGTGTTACTCCTACATGTTCCCAGGTTGTGGATCTGCAGCCCACCTTTTCTTGGAGATTAGCTTCGAGATCTAAGAAATTGGCACTTCATACTGTGCAATGCACACACTTTCATGCTGTGCCTTCCCAAAACGTTTCTTTGCCTTAAAGCTTTTCTGTTCTGTACTTTTTATTTAACACTCTGGTCCTCCTAGGAAGTGTGTTGCTAATTGTTCTTGGGAAAAATCTGGCAGCAATAGCAAACTGCAATTGCTAACAGTCACAGATGGGGAGTCAGCAAAGATGGGGTCATTCACAGACGGGGGATTAGCAAAGCCTTTTTTAATCAAAAAAGCCCATAATATTTCAGTAGAAAGTTAGAAAGGGTCTTGAAGCTAATCTAGTCCAACCCCTTGAACAACATAGACAATTCTGACAGAAGGACCTCCAATGAAAACCTGCTTGAAAACCTCCAATGAGTTCCGTGGAAAGCACTTAACTGGTATATTAGGCAGACAGTTCCAGTGTTGGAAAGCTCTTATATTTAGGAAATTCGTTCTCGTGCCTGACCTAAATCTGCTTCCCTGTCATTTCATGCTACTGCATCTAGCCCTACCATCAAGAACCTCGGAAAATGAAGTCCTGCATTCTGTTTTGTCTTCAGAAGAAAGCTATATCTATTGTCTTTTCCACATTAAGTAGAGCAAGCCAGAACATTGCCTGACAGGACCTGGTTTCCAGACTTCTTGCCATCTTTGCTAACCTGCTTTGAACTTTCTCCAGTCTATCAATATCCTTCTTAAAACATGATGCTCCGAACAGGACACAATATTCCAAATGAGGTCTGACTAATACAATGTATAGCATAGCGGTTATCCTGGGCCCGGTAGCAAATTGTTACCAGATTACAATACTAGTGGCACTATTTTTTCTTGTGATCTGAATGTATCTTTGCAACATGGCAATGAAGTCATTTGTGTGCAGCTGGACCACAATACTAGCTCATGTTCAGGTTGTGGTCCACTTAGGCTGCAATTCTGAACACACTTTCCTGGGAGCAAGAGGTGTTGAACATAGTGGAGCTTACTTCTGAGTAGATGTGGTTAGGACTGCACTCCAAGACATCAAGATCATGTTCACAAATGTCACTGCCAACCCAGATTTGTCCCATTCTGTATTTGTTCCTCTTCTTATTCCTGTAGGACTATACACTGATCTTCATTTAACCTCTCACTGGCCAAGACTATTATTTTGATTCTGATTTGGCCTTCTAGGGATTTAGCTATATTTAACTTTATGTTATGAGCAGGATGACCAGATGCCAAACCCAAAATTCCTGAACCTCAAGGCCAAAATTCCTAATCATAGGCCAAAATTCCTACCCGCTGGAAAAAAATTGCCAAAAAAAATGTATTTTTATGTTTTTGTTTCTCGGTTTTTTGACCATAACTTTTGATAGGAAGGAGATATCTCAAAACTGATTTGTGCATTGGATTCTGCTCTTCAATATGAATCCAACGACATATGGCATGATGGGGTTCTGTGCACTATCACAAAGTTTCAAAATTTAGCCAAAATGTAGGACAATGATGCCAAAATGTAGGACATCCGGACTGGAGGCTAAAAATCCGGACAAATCCGGGTTTTTCCAGTCATCTGGTCACCCTGGTTATGAGCCAATTTAAGAAACATTCCCTCTACTCCATCATCCAGATCATTAAAAAAAAAACTGACCACCACAGGAGCCAAGTCAAAGGCCTGTGGTATTCTGCATATCACCCCATGTTGACAAAGAGCTATTTAATGGTTCTGGAAATGGTGGCACAACCAGCTTTGAATCTACGTAACAATAATACCACTAAGTACCAGAAGTATCATTGTATATTTCAGCAACAAGGATGTCAGGTATGGCTGCAGTCATGAAGTGCACTTGAGCTAGCTTAACTATCACTGGGCTGGCCCAATTCCAATACAGGCCATCCCATTCATACCAGAAAGGCTTGGGCCAGCGTAAGTCATCTTAGGCTGGCCCAAGACAGATGGATCTGGGCTGAGCTGGACTAGCAGGACTAGCCAAGGCAATTCAGCAGGGGAATGTTGAAGGGATGTGGTGCAAGGCCTAGAATAGTGCAGTTAGGCAGTATCCAGAGCCTGTTCCCAGGGCAGACATGCCATCTTCCAGTTCCTCAGAGTTAGGCCACCTCAGGAACAGGCATAAATCTAAGTAGATCCATAGGGGTACATGATAAGCCAGAGTAAAAATGGAAGCATAATAAAACGTTCTAAATTTTAGGCTAGCCTAATTAACATTCCTGCCTCTTACCCTCAAGCTATGGCATAACTACACCAGCCCACCTCAGGATATGGCATGATACCAGCCCAGTGAGCATGCTGCCCCACTGACTCTGATGGGACTGACTCCTGAGGCTGCCTTTCCCTCCACGCTCTCCTGGGAAGAAGCCCCTGCAGAGGAAGGGCTCTGAGGCTGCCTTTCTCTCCACGCTCTCCTGGGAAGAAGCCCCATTGACTATGATGGGACTGACTCCTGAGGAGACCTGCAAAGGAGGGGCTCTGAGGCTGCCTTTCCCTCCACGCTCTCCTGGGAGGAACCCCCTTGACTCTGGTGGGACTGACTCCTGAGGAGACCTGCAGAGTAGGGGCTCTGAGGCTGCCTTCCCCTCCATGCTCTCCTGGGAGGAACCCCCTTGACTCTGATGGGACTGACTCCTGAGGAGACCTGCAGAGGAGGGGCTCTGAGGCTGCCTTTCCCTCCACGCTCTCCTGGGAGGAACCCCATTGACTCTGATGGGACTGACTCCTGAGGAGACCTGCAGAGGAGGGGCTCTGAGGCTGCCATCCCCTCCATGCTCTCCTGGGAGGAACTCCATTGACTCTGATGGGACTGACTCCTGAGGAGACCTGCAGAGGAGGGGCTCTGAGGCTGCCATCCCCTTCCTCCCAGGAGAGCGTGGAGGGGAAGGCAGCCTCAGAGCCCCTCTTTTGTAGGTCTCCTCAGGAGTCAGTCTTGAGGGCACCTAAAGGACGCTCCGACCTGCCTGTGCAGGGCCTTCTCTCTGTGTGGGGCGGAGCTGCTGCTGGCCACTCAGGCTGTGTTGGGCTGTTCTTTCCGTTCTGTTCCCATCAGGACTGCGGAGAGGGCGGTGCTGTTGGTGTTGTGGCTGCTGGTTCTTCTGGGGTCCAGCTCCGCGGGACAGACGCAGTGGTGAGTGAGGGCGCGGGTGGTGTCTCTCTGGAGGGCTGCATTCCTCCTCCAGCCTCTTTTCTCTGGGGGTCTCTTGTGCTGTGGTTGGGATGCACACTTTCCTAGGAGGAAGCCCCTTTGACTATGATGGGACTGGCTTCTGAGTAGATGTGCAGAGGATCAGGCTCTGATTTTGCTCTCTGTGTGGAGGGCTCTCTGGATCTAAAGTGACTCCAGGAAGGGATGGAGAAAGGATCTCTGAGCATGTCTAGAGAGTCTTTGGTTAGCCAGGAAACAACACAAATTAGCTCTTTCTCATGTGGTCTAGAGATGGAGGAAAAAATGAACAAGGAAGATTTTTAGGCTTTTGCTTTCAGGATCTCATTTGGATCACTATGGCTGCAATCCTAAAGACACTTTCCTAGGAGTAAGACCCATTGAACACAATGGGGCTTACTTTTGAGTAGACATGGTTAGGATTGTGCTGAAAGTAGGTCTCCTTGCAAAGTGAATGCATCTGGATGTTGGATGACAACCCATGATGATATTAGCTATGCACGATGATGGGTGGTTTGCTCCACAGTTGGAGCTGCACATCTTTTCCCCAAACTGTTGCTGCTTTGAAGGATCTGGCCAGTGGATGGTCACACTTTGTCCTCCTTAGCTTTTCTTCCAAGAAAAGGTGTGTTGGTGCCATGTGACCACCACGGCAAGAGAGCCAAGCACCACCTGCTATAATATTGTGAAGTTCCACTAATGCAGTGTCTTTCAGGCTGTGACCTATGTGTAGGATTGCCATAATCGTCTTCCACAAAATCAGGACAGGACCTTCTGTCCCATTTGCCAGTATGTGAAACCAATCCCCAAAAATTGGGACTGTCCTTGTTTTTCAGGATATATGGCAATTCTGCCTATAGGCCACATGTTGGGTTGCCGCAGTTCTCTTCCACGAAATTGGGACAGTCACACAGATCCTCAGTGACACTTGCCAGTATGTGAATGCAATCCCCCAAAATCAGAACTCCCTGTTTTGGGGGACATATGGCAGCCCTTAGCCACATTGGGCCCACCAATGCATTCTGACCCACCCAGAAGCATTATAATTACATCTCCCCTCCACATACATGCAGATGTATGCGCGCGCGCACACACACACACACACACACACACATACATGTAGTTTCTTCTACCAGGTGCATCAACTACTGGGATGAGTTGCCCTCCCTGCCCAGCAGTGAGGTTGGGAGAGCAAAAGCTAGCAGTCCTGCAATTGCAAATATTTCTCTTGGAAATTCTTAAAGAACATAATAAAACAGTTTGTACAGTATAAAAAATATAATCGACAGTAAGAGGGATCTGAATTTTGTGATCTTGACAGCAGATGGTGTGCGTAGAAGAACAAAATGCATTAATAATCTAGGGGAGTTTTCATAGAGGCTACTTGTGGATTTTTACCTGTTTACCCTGGACGATTGAATGTTAATTGCCCTTTGCATGTTGTGCACCACAACAGATTTAGCACAATCTTCTGTAGGAGTGAAAGCATTTTGTTTTGTTTTCACTTGTGTCAATCATTCAGGTGAGTCTGCAAGATGTTCATGTAAGTGAATGGCTACTATCTGGTGGAGACTTTTAAAAAAATCTTTTAAAATTTCCCTAAGTAGAAAATGGTGTCATAACCACAAGATCCCATCTTGTGGGTTGAGTTTGCAGTACTCCGCTTATGATCATTGACGCTGCAAAGGATTGTATTTACAGACCGTTTTGGTGCACACAATTGCAGAGTTAAAGATTCTAAATATTTGCCGTAACTATTACATAAGTGGCATTACTATGTTATACTATGTAAGCATAGTATAAAATACTATGAACTAATTTACTCTGCAAGTACTATGAAACTGCTCTTTGCACTACTCCACAGTATTGTTAAAGACTGTTATTGAACTGGGTGCAAAGTTTGACTTTCTTATTGCTGAGCCAACTTGCTCTGGGGAAAAGTTGAATCAATCTCTTCTAATGAGAACTGCCTCCTGTTAGGAGAAAAGCTCCAGAAACAACTTTTGGAAAGTTTCTGTGAAGTATTTTCTATTTGGGACTGAAGCAGTTAAAATATTTTGCTTGGTACTACTTTGTATTGCTATAATCCTTTCTTCTTGTTCCCAGTTTTTCTGAATTGCATCAGCCTTTGGTTGTTCTCACACTTTTGGTGTATTTTCAGACTGATACATCCCTTTTATTCTCTCCACAGTGTGAAAATGGTGGTCCTCTCCAAGGAATATGGCTATGTGATTCTCACTGGTGCTGCCAGTTTTATCATGGTAATGCACCTTGCAATAAACGTGGGGAAAGCCCGCAAGAAGTTTAAGGTGGAGGTGAGTATGAAAATGTGAAGGACCTGAGAGATCCCCTATGAAAGACATCTTCAGACGATGCCACTTTTATTGCCTGGGGCAATTACATACTTTCCACATTGTCTGGGACATTCACATACTTTAAATAATGGTGTTCTAGACTTTTCCAGAAGAAAAGGGACCTGTGTTTTCATGATGCACACTCACCTTTAATCTTATGGGGCTGGACCATGCGAAGAAATATTGTCTAAACTAACCCCTGGTAGCATTTTTTTAAGAGGGAGAAGCTGTAGCTTTTCTCAAACAGTGATGAAAGGCCAATATCATAGCATCCCAACATGCCTTCTATGTATAAATCTGTGAGATGAATACAATTGTGATATTGGATTCTGTAATGTCATTGGAACTAACCCTACAATCCAGAGTAACTATGGGAACATGTAAGAGACATTACATGTACCCATAGATACTGCACCACCTAGTGAAAACCTATGGGAAATTCATATTGGAATCCAGAGCAAATTGTTCTTACACCTGAGCAAGGACTCCCTGTAGTTACTCTGGAATGTGCCGTATATCTCTTTGGGGTCATCCCTGTGTCATGCTATTAATGCCAAGAATTAAAGAGGCCCACAGCACTTCCTCCAGCATCAGACCCCTGGGAAGAGAGCAAATGCTCACCATATGTCACACACAATCTGATAGTTTGTTCCAAGAGGGTTCATATCCATAAGATATATATTTCTCAGGAAGCCATGTTTCTAAAGCACCAGCCAAGAGAGCTTTGTGGGACCTCACCTGAGACTTGTAGCTGAGCCAGATAGCCCAATGACACCCCATCCCTACCCATTGTTAACATGAGATTTGGTGCATCAGGAAGTTTATATGGTTTACTTTTGGTTCCAGTGGTTCAATGCTGTAACCCACAGTGATTAATTAATGCTGTAGCCCATAGTGATTAATCAATGCTGTAACCCACAGTGATTAATAGCTGTGAGATATTTGAGATGCCTCATTGCAGGAATGTCTCTTGAGAGTACCGATAGCATGTCTCCTGGCAGGCATCTCAGCTCTTTTAGTCAGCTCCTGCTCTGACCCATATATATCCATGCAACCTAGATATATATAAATATATTCCAGATTTATATAAATAGAAATATATAAATTTATATATAAAAATCCCAGCCCAGTTCCTTGTTTGCAGTATAGATCAAGATTTAGGCTGCAATCCTAACCTCCAGTTAGGCTGGTCTAAGTCCTGGCATAAGTCCTGTGCTGACTTGGGGATGTCACAAAAGTGCCGTATGACATGCGCAGGCCTCTCCACACCACCACAGGAATGGGGGAATGGGTGATTAGTGCTTGCATTAACTGGTTAGGATTGCTGCCTCAGTATCCTACTCCAGCCACTCACAATTGGGCCCAGTTAGTATGTTGCCTCCACAGCAATCACTGATACATGGAACTGGTTTCAATGTTGCATGTATATGACACTTTCCATTACGAGTCAGGAAGTCTTTCTGAATTTGCAACCTGGAAACCTCAAAACAGGCACAACTTGATTACTTCATTTTGTGTTTTCTCAGGGGCACTTTAGCTGCATTTGTGCCACAATTTCCAGGGTTGAATCCTGGTGTTGAAACTGGATGCCAGGGTTGGGCCCTGATGATCCTCAGCACATATTAGGTTTTGAGCAGCAACCGATCTACCGGCTGGTTCCCTGCTACTAAAGCATCCTTTGAAATGTGGTTTGGATCTGGGTTGCTCAGGGTGTCCAGACTTTTGTACAGGGTGCATAATTTCCTCTGACACTGTGTCAGGAAAAAAAAGAATTGATTTTCATTTCAATTTTTGAATAAATTTGCATAAATGAATATATTACAGATGGAACTTATGTATGGATGGATTAAAATCAGTTTATTTGATTTGTTACTTTCTAACACAGAGATGGAGTGATTTTCAAATTGGTTCATAAGCCCTTTCATAAATAGATTGAGGAGGTATGTGCAGCCTCCCTGGCCTTTCAAATTCCCTCCTGAGATGACAGGAGCAGAACTCCCCTTGCCTCCAGAGGACTACAGGCAGTGGTGGGATTCAAATAAATTAACAGGTTCTCTGTCCTAATAACCTAAATTAACAACAGGTTCTATGTCCCATTAATAATCAGTTCTTAGAACCAGGCGCTCATTAGCAAAGGGTTCTATAGAACCAGTGAGAACCCCCTGAAGCCCACCACTGATACAGGGCTTGTTCACAGATTGCATGGAGGGGCTTGCCACAGGTCGCATGGAGGCACACTGTGGGCTGCATCTGGCTCCAGGGCTGGGGTTTAGACACTCCTGCTATAGGTCATCTCTACCCTCTGTGTTTGCAAGAGAAAGGTCTCTGTACCCCCATGAAACTGGCTGAAACCCAGTTTCCTTTTGCTTTGCGTTCAGCGCATGCCCTTCTAATATAGCATGGCTCTCTTGCGCACTCATGGGCTTGCAGAGCAATTGATAGACTGTTGATAACAGGTGCTGCTTTTAGTCAATGTCCGAGCAGTGACAACTAAATGGCAGTGCTGTTCAGTGGGAAGAGTACCTCTGAATACCAATTGCTGGGATAAGCAACAGGGAAAAGCTGTTGGCTTCAGGCTTTGCCCAGCAGCATTTGTGACATGTGCAAATCATATTGCAAAACATCTCCTTTTAATTCTGTGGAGATGTAGAGAGATTGTAAGCCAGACTGCATATTATTGTCCAACATTGAAATTTATTAATGAGCCAGTGGTTTAATTTGTTTGGTTAAGGTTATATTGCTTAATTCCAGAATCTGTGACCTTATGGATTGTGTAAGTTGAGTTGAAGATAGCTGGTCCAATAAGGTTCAGTAGATGACCTTTGCATCTTCCAGCTCAGTAGCTTTTCATTAGATGTGATAAGAGTTGTGAGACCAAATGTGAGGAATTTGGGTGAGTCAAATCCTGTCACACTGTCCACCGCTCTCAGTGTTGTATAAATGTAGTAACAGCAAAAGCACATAGTAAAAGGCTTGCCTCGGGCAGGTTCGCAGCTACTCTTGCCAGTTTTTTGTAGTCCTCAGCTGCTAATGTTGAGCCTTGCAGTCTCTGAGAACAGGCATAACCTGGAGTAAAACTTGGAGATGTGGGTGAACAGGCTTCTAGGGATCTTTAACATAGGGAATGTTGTGCAAACCAAAAGCTTTTTTCCAAGCAAATGCCTTTCTCCACAATCGTTGGAGGCCTCTGGCACTGCAGTTGGCAGAGGACCAAAGGGTGTTTTCTACTCCACTCTCAGCCTGATGAGTCAGAAGTCTGACTAAAGGTCTTAACTAGGAACAGCTTGCAATGGACTTGTAAACACTTTTCTCCGGGCATGGTTTTTCCTAGCTCAGAAAAGGGATGAAGTTCATTTTACCTATAAGTCCATTTCCTTTTTGTTTCTCCTGCCGGTGCTGCTTAACTTCTGTACCGTAGACCACATGTGTTAGCCTATGTTATGAACCTATTGTGGTTTCTACATATGCACGTAGTTGGAAAATGTTTTCTGGACAACTCCAAAGTGAGAGGAAGCAACCATGGCATGAATGTTCCTTATTGAAAGAGCAAAAACAGTGTTTACTTAGGCTTGCTTGAGGTTTTCCCCCAAATCCAGAGTAACTACCGGAGCACGTAAGAGACTTTACGTGCACCCGTAGTTACTGCATCACCTAGTGAAAACCTATGGGATATTCATATTGGAATCCAGAGTAAGTTGTTCTTACACCAGAGCAAGTTACTTTGCATTTTGCCCTTTGAGTGACTCAACTCTTCAATGAATTGTGCATACAGTTCTCCACTTTGTTTAGGGCCTTGCCATAGCTCTGGAGAGGACAAGCAGAGCACGATACCATAGTGTTTTGAGACTGAAGGATCCCAATGCAATGCCATAGATTGGTAGCATTCTTGCTGCAGCATGTTAGTGAAGGACACTCCTTTCTTGTGCTGTCTTCATGAGTGTTCTGTTGTTGCCAAATTGCATGGAGTAGAAGGTAAAGGAAGGGTTGCCAATAGGGAAGAAAATCCTCCAGAGACATCACACAAGCTGCAATCCTATTCACACTTGACAGTACATATTATATAATGGGTATGTTTGAGTAGGAACATAATGGAACTTACTTCTGAGTAGACATGCATAGGATTGCATTGTGAGCAGGTTGCCTGAGCCTGAACTGAGCTATGGCTGCAGTAGAATCATAGAATCATAGAGTTGGAAGGGACCTAGTAGGTCATCTAGTCCAACCCCCTGCCTGCAGCAGGAATTCCCCCTAGAGCATCTCCAACAGGTGCTCATCGAGCCTCTGCTTGAAGATCCCCAGTGAGGGAGAGTCCACCACCTCCCTTGGCAATCTGTTCCACTGACGAACCGCCCTCACCGTCAGGAATTTTTTCCGGATTTCCAGCCGGAATCTCCTTTCTTGCAGTTTGTACCCATTGGTTCTAGTTCTGCTTTCAGAAGCAGCTATGAACAAATTGGCCCCTTCCTCCCTATGACAGCCCTTCAGGTATCTGAAGAGGGCAATCTTGTCTCCCCTCAGCCTCCTCTTCTCCAGGCTGAACATCCCAAGTTCCCCCAACCTTTCCTCGTAGGGCTTCCCTTCCATCCCACTGATCATTCTTGTCGCTCTCCTCTGGACTTGCTCCAGTTTGGCTGCATCTTTCTTAAAGTGAGGTGCCCAGAACTGAACACAGTACTCAAGTTGAGGTCTCACCAATGCAGAATAAAGAACTATAACTTCTCGTGACTTGGAAGCTACAGTCCTCTTAATGCAACCTAAAATGGCATTTGCCTTCTTTGCAGACACATCACACTGCTGACTCATGTTCAGCTTGTGATCCACGGCGACTCCAAGATCCCGCTCACATGTTGTGCTGCCAAGCCAAGTATCCCCCATTTTATACCTATGTTTTTGGTTTTTATTTCCTAAGTGCAGATCTTTGCACTTCTCCCTGTTGAAATTCATTCTGTTACAGCCCAGGATTCCAGTTTATCCAGATCTTCCTGGAGGTTTCTCCTGTCTTCTGATGTGTTTGCTACTCCTCCCAGTTTGGTGTCATCTGCAAATTTGATCAGCTCCCCCATATCCCTTCCTCCAAGTCATTGATGAAAATGTTAAAGAGAACCGGTCCCAAGACAGAGCCTTGGGGGCCCCACTAGAAACTGACCTCCAGGTTGACACAGAACCATTTACTAAAACCCTTTGAGTGCGGCCATCGAGCCAGTTGCAGATCCACCTAACAATTGCCCTGTCTAGCCCATATTTTTCCAACTTCCTAATTAAAATGTCATGTGGGACTTTGTCAAATGCTTTGCTGAAGTCAAGATAAATGACATCCACAGCATTGCCACTGTCCAGTAAGCTCGTAACCCAATCAAAAAAGGAGATCATATTTGTCTGGCAAGATTTATTCTTGGTAAATCCATGCTGGGTTGTTTTGATCACCGAGTACTTGTCTAGATGTGCACAAATTGTGTGTTTTATGATTTGCTCTAATATCTTGCCCGGGTCTAAAGTCAAACTGACTGGTCTATAATTTCCCGGGTCTTCTTTTTTCCCCTTCTTAAAAATTGGGACTACATTTGCCCTCTTCCAGTCCAGTGGCACTTCTCCACTCCTCAAGGATTTCTCAAAGATGATCAACAGAGGCTCTGCAAGGACATCTGCCAGTTCCTTCAGAACTCGAGGATGCAGCTCATCTGGTCCAAATGACTTGAATAGGTGGGATGCCTACCTTGTCATAGATGGGATATCTTGACTTCCCACCTTGCAATGCCTGCCAGTTGCTCCAAGAAGACATCGTCTACTCCTTCTCCTTGGCCTGGCGGTCTATAGTAGACGCCCACCACAATGTTTTGTTTCTTATTTTCCCCCCTTACTTTTACCCAAACACACTCTACAGGGATATCCGGACCACTCTCCTGGATTTCAGAGCAAGTATATATGTTCTTGACATATAATGCTACTCCACCTCCCCTTTTGCCACTTCTGTTCCTCCGGAACAGCTGATAGCCTTCCAATTGTGTGTTCCAGTCATGGGAGTCCCACCAAGTTTCAGTTATTCCTATCAAATCAAATTTCCCTTCACTTGCTAAAAGCTCCAGCTCATCTTGTTTATTTCCCAGGCTCTGTGCATTTGTGTAAATGCAACTTAAGCCCTGGAGGTTGCAACTCAATGCATTTCCCTCCTTTTTTGTAAGGCCAGGCCCCTCTCAAGATTTTTGAGTTACAGCTGTGCCCTGGCAATTTCCATCCAGAGCATTTTCCTTATTCCTAGGTTCCCTTTGGACGTAACCCACCCCCTTCTTATTTAGTTTAAAGCCCTCCTGATAAGGTTGGCCATCTCCCGTCTGAAGACACTCTTCCCCCAACCCGTAAGATGTAGTCCATCCTTTGCTAGGAGTCCTTCCTCAAGGAAGTTCATCCTGTGATCCCAGAATCCAAATCCTTCCCGATGACACCATTTTCGAAGCCAGCTATTGACCTGAAAAATCTTGCTATCTCTCTGAGGACCTTTGCCAATTACTGGGAGGATGGATGAGAATACCACCTGGGTATCCCCCAGGTCCTTAATCTTCCTCCCCAGAACTTCATAATCCCCAACTATCTTTTGGAAAGTTTCCCGAGCAGTATCGTTTGTTCCTACATGGATGAGTAAAACAGGTGACGATCAGCAGGTGTGATCATCCTCGGTAGCCTCTCCGTGATATCCCGTATCCTAGCACCAGGGAGGCAGCACACCTCACGGGAAAACGGGTCTGGTCGGCAGACAGCTTCCATGCCCCTCAGGAGAGAATCTCCAATCACCACCACCCTCCTCCGTGTTCTCCTTCTGTGTCTAGCTTCCCCCACACTAACTGGTTGTGGCTGCTGTCTATGAGGGGGATCTGTAGGCATGCCAGTATGGGCAATGCCAGGATCCGGTGTAGGTGTGCTAGCAAGAGGAACTTCTGCCAGCATGGTGGAATCTGAGAGACTCTGGAAATGGTTGTATAGCTCCAGTGGTTCTTGACTGCTCCTGCCCCTTTTTCTCCTGACTGTCACATGTCTCCATGAAGAGACATCGTTGCTGGGGTCCCCACTGGTGTCATCCCTCTGGAGAAGTTCCGTGTGTGTTGTATCAAGGAACTCCTCAGATGCCTTAATTTGACGAAGGGTGGAAACTTCACCCTCCAATGCTGCCACCTTCTCCTCCAACAGTGCAACCAGTTTGCACTTGCAGCATCGATAATCCCCGGGGTCCTTGGGCAAGAAGACAAACATGGCACACGTGGTGCATGTCACGACAACTGCACCCTTCCCTTCCATCTCCTGTCAGCTTCACAAGTCCTCCTTGCTCACAGGCTCCGGTCCACAGGATTGCGCCTCAGGCCCTAATAAAGCCCTTGAAAGCTCCTCCCACCAGGCAACCAGCCAATGAACACCTAGCAGCAATTAAGCACTCAGCTAAGCAGCCCCCTCCTCCACTCACCTGGGACTCTGTGTTCCTTCTCACCTCTCCTCTGAAAAGTAGTATGAACAGTAGTAGCAACCAGTTGGAACTTGGGAGTGCCATGCTGTTAAAGGATCTGGGTGTGGTGCAACATGCACACCATGCTGGCTAGAGTGCCAAGATAGTCAAGTTAATGCGTGACATTGATGTAGTTCGCACTTGGCTGTTCATTCCTCGATGGCAGGAAATTAGACTCTGTGATTCATTATAATTGTGCTTCGGTATACATGAATGACATTATTGCACACTTTCTTACAGTTGATCACTGCCTTCACTTCTTCCTCTTTTTTTGTCTCTCGATTTTTTTTACTGTGAACATGTCTTTGCATATAAAATGCCATGCACACAGATGGTGGCATAACACACATTCCATTCCTGTGGTTATGTGGGGAGGCTGGCACATATCTGTGTGCCTTTGCTAGGAATGGCGCAGAAATGCCTTATTCCACTTTTGTGACACCCCCAGGCCAGAACAAGACTTGTGTCAAGATTCACGATGGCCTACCTGAGGGTTAGGATTAGGATTGCACCTTGGGTTTAACACTCTGACTGAAGAAATCACTGGTGGGCTGGATATTCCCCTCCTCTCAAATTGGCCGCATACAATATCAGGTTACAATATCAAAGAAGTTCATTTCATTCTCTGTGTATGTCCTGGCCATCCATGCCCTGCCTGGTTACTTCCTTTAATCATGCGTTGAGTAAGTAATCCACTGACCATCTAGGTGCACTTCTAAATCTAGTTTGACAGCAGGCTTAGCCGTGCAGAAAAGTGTGATTCAAGCTAAGCAATCCCCATCACACATAATTAAGGAAACTAGCCGTATCAGAAGGAAGGGATAAGGAAATGTACACAACATGAGCACATGCATTAGTTGGTGCACTAAGATAGTTGGGGGGAATTATTGTTAACTAGTGAAAAGTGTACCCACATTGCGGGAGTAAAATTCCCCCATACACCATCCCCCCAATGTGCATCAATTCCCCACACACATCAACCCCCCATGCACATTCACCCTCATGTGCAACATCTCTATGTTGATTCCCCCTATGCACATCAACCCCCTCTGTACATCAAATCCCTCTGCGCATCAACCTTCCCATGCACAACATCCCCCATGCACATCAGTCCCCCAATGTGCATCAAACCCCCAATGCGCATCTCCCCATGCGCAGTCCCCCCTGCGCAGCATCCTCCCTAGTGCAACCTCTTCCTCCGAATAAAATCTCCCCAGTGCCCTACGCACCGAGCTCCAAATTGGCTGGAGGTTGGTCAGTCTTCCATGTTATGTATGGGACAAAAAGATGTTGTACCCCTTTTCAGACCCTTAAGGGATAAATTTCTCCACATCAGTTCTTGGTGGGTGTTCATGTGACAGAAGGAAAACCCTCCCCGAATCTCATGCTTCTAGGTCTGGGGGTTGGGTGGAATGTCAGTCACTAGTCAGTGACTTTTCTCTTATATATAGGTAGATAGATATAAATAGATATAGATAGATATATGTGTGGGATGTATTAAAGTGGGAAAAATGTAGGAAATGACAATAGGTATATTTTCCAAATGTTGTGTTTTTAATGCTCAACCCTAAAATTGTAGAGAAGGCATGTTGTTTGCCTGAAAACATAAGAGCATCAGGGTGTCAATGCTGTATAGTTCCCAGCAATGTGTTTATATCATAGGGAATATTCTTCCAATTTTTCTGCACTTCCTAGCTGGTGAAATGTTGATATCTCCTCACTGTTTTTATCTCCTCCTCCTCTCTGACAGTACCCAAACATGTATAGTACCGATCCTGAAACTGGGCACATTTTCAACTGTATCCAGCGAGCCCACCAGAACACGTAAGTAATCCCTGCTGCTTTGTTCCTGGTTTCTTAATCATTTGAATCTAAGAGCAAAACATGTGTGTTGCTTTGTACATCAAAGAGCACTTGGGAAAGGCTAATCTGTAGGCTGAGAGTAGCAATTCAGTAATTAATTTTGCCCTGGGTTCAAACAGGGCACATTCAATAAGTATTAATGCTATGAACCTTGCAGTGCACCTGTAACCAAATAAGCATGCATAGAAAAATGTTCATTGTAAATGGTTGTCCTGAACTTTTGAGCAGGGCTGGCCTTACTCAGTTAAGCTATCAGTTCCTGGTGTGTCTCTAGTGAGAGTGCTTGGGCTTTTCCTAATGGACTATTATTGGCCTATGGCCCATTATGTCTGCCACTATCTAGCTATGACGTCAGGAACTGCTGGAGTTGCATTATAGAGTGGGGCTTGTGCAAATATTGGGAATGGCCACCAAACTGTCAGTTAATTCTGAGCTTTAGGAACAGAGTTGATGCTACCTTCTGCCAAGAGGATTCGAAAGAAAGCATTGTTTAGTGTCTACTCAAGTTGGGTCCCTTGTCCTGCTTTTGCCTCTTCTCCTGTTGTAATTCCATTTCTCATTCCCTTTTAGACATTAATACAGTAACCCTACAATCCAGAGTAACTATGGGAGCATGTAAGAGACATTTACATCGACGTAGTTATGGCACCACCTACTGAAAACCTATGGGAAATTCATATTGCAATCCAGAGTAAATTGTTCTTACGTCAGAGCAAGTTACTCCCCATAGTTACTCTGGATTGCACCCTTAGTCTTCAACTTATAAACAAGTTCTGTACCAGAACCTCATTCATAAGTTGAAATGTTCCTAAGACAAACACCACTGATTTCAACATTTTTTCATTGTGAGGAAAGGTCCCAATTTGGCTATCCATTTGTATGTCTGAAAGTTTGTATCTTACAGGGACAATCATATGTCTGAAAATTTGCATCTTGGAAGGTCACAAGTCTGTCTCAAAATTCTATAAGGCAATGCTATAAGGACTTTGAAAAATGCATACATCGCAGAGAAGACTGAGGCACAGAGTTGCAACTTCTTTTCCATCCCTGGAGGCTTGTACTTGTTTCCGCACCACTGGGCTGTGATAGATATGCCTGCTTCTGTCAGGGCAGGATGGAATTCTTACAGGCCTGCTCAAGTTATTCAGGGACAACGTGAAACAATTTCCTTTTTATTTTTTGCTATTTTATCATAGCCAGTGGTACCCATGTCTTGGTAGGATAAGTTGGTGTGAATGCAAGGGCTCTAGATTTACAAGTCTCTCTTAAACCTATACTTGTTTCTGTATCTTCAGGCTGGAAGTGTATCCCCCCTTCCTGTTCTTTCTTGCCGTAAGTGGAATCTACCATCCAGTAAGTACCAAACTCCAGACTGGTTTAGATTGCTTCAATCTGTGGTATGTGTCAGGTGGGCTTTGTAGTGAGCACACATAGTAGTGAGCATAAATAATGCTACTTATCTGAATCCTCCTAAGGGGATTGGAAATTTGAAGGGGGAAATTTCTATTGCACAACCTAGGGTGGAGTTATTAACTTATCCTTAATACATGGGATTTGTAGTTGTAGTAGCATTACAGTCCTAAAGCAGCATGAGTCTAGAGTCAGGGTGGTTGCAACATGGAGGTGTGGCAATTCGGTCTTCTGCATAGGAAGCAGGAGGATCCCCTCATTCTGGTTTGAAGTTTTGTGATGTTTAACAAATTTACAGTTAGAGTCTGATTTTAAAGAATTCAAATGCAAAATATAAGCACCTTCTATAGTTACTGCACATGCTATGTAATACTGTATGAAGGACCTGATCACTAAGCTGCAGGTAATCTCTTTGCACAATTCTTGGGTTGACACCTAGAAAACTAAATTTTATGGCTCCTTTCTTCTTTCCCCATCCCTGCACTTACAAGCACTAGTAGTTTTCAAAGCATGCTCACTGCTGCTATTTTTGTCCTAGTTTGCTGCTACAGGGCTTGGTGTATCGTGGATCATTGGAAGGCTCCTTTATGCCTATGGCTATTACACAGGAGGTGAGTATTTGTTTTGATAGTTGCAGTCTGTTCATCAAGTTCATGATCTATCAAGTCCCTCGATGATCCATGACTCCTGGATCCATGTTGGGTCTTTCTCTAAACTCTACTTCCTGGTCCTTCTCCCTCCTTCAGGATGCACTGAGATGTACAGTAGGCAATTGGAATAGAGAGGAATTGTATTAAAAAGAACTTAGGGCACAATCCAGAGTAACTACGGGAAGTCCATGCTCTGACGTAAGAACAATTTACTCTGGATTGCAATATGAATTTTCCATAGATTTTCGCTAAGTAGTGCCATAACTACGTTGACATAAATGTCTCTTACGTGCTCCCGTAGTTACTCTGGATTGTAGGGTTAGTTTCCTGTCTTTAATAAACTTTCAACTCTGATTAAAGATAGGAAACTGAGTCAAGATATGCATATCATTCCTCTCAATTCCAACTGCATGCTTTCCAAATCTTAAAAAGCAAGAGATCTGCTTCAGGCTTTATCAGGGTGATCATATCACTGGAAATTTCCAGATTTGTACTCTTTTTTAGTCTTCTTTTTTTAGCCTCTTGTCTAGGTGTCCTCCAAAAGGGCTTCATTGTCCTCCATTTTGGCTTCATTTTGGAATTTTTCAATGGTGTGCATCATGTCATATGTCATTGGGTTTATATTGAAGAGCAGAATCCAATGCAAAAATCAGTTTTGAAATATCTCCTTCCTATCAAAAGTTATGGCCAAAAAACTAAAAATAAAAAATATGCATTGAGCTCAATGGGAAATTGAAAGTGCCCAATATTGCGACTTTACTTATGAGTTGGCAAACATGCCACTGTCTGCCAGAAAGGCAAGACTGAAAGGAATCTAAGACCTTGTCCTCCTTCTGAGGTTTGGGCATCTGGTCACCCTGGGCTTTATGTGGTTATCCTGTTAGTTCTTAAGAGCACATTTCTTGCCTCCCTTGTCATTTGCTAGTAACTGGGCGCACATTTTATTTTTGTGCTCTGGAAAATGCGAAAGATCACTCCTGGGGTTGGTTGCTGGTATAGCTGCTGAATAGTTGTGGTTGTCCTTGGACTTTGCTAGTGGAACACCTTGGGATGAGTTTTGTATTCTGGCTGCTCCAGGCATCGTTTTACTGTGATTTGCAACTCCTGCTGGGCTGTCACCTTCTCAGCCTGTTACTTGCATTTGTGACAAACTCATGTGAACCTTCTACCTTTTCCTTGCAGATCCCAGGAAACGATCCCGAGGAGCACTTGGTTCAATTGCGCTCCTTGGTTTGGCTGGGACCACCCTGTACTCTGCTTTCCAACACCTCGGCTGGGTTGGTGAGCACTAGACATCATGTCTGTGGCTCTCTTAAAAAGTAGCGATTTAAATCTTCCTGAAAGGAAAGCAATTTCCAATTTAATTACCTTTTTATAAAAAATTAAAAATCAAATTGAAGTACTACCATATTTTTCTTTGTCATTCTTGACTGAACCTGTTTGAAAGCTTTCTTGTTTCAGACATAAGGCATATTTTGTGTTGACAGCTCTAGCTCTGCACCCCAACTTTTTCTTATCCTAGGTACTGCCTATCAATTCTATGGTACTCCAGGGTGTACTTTTACCCTAATAAATGCTTTAATGTGGCACATCAATATCTATTTTCAGTTACATTTCTCAGGGCTGGAAGAAAGAACATTGGGCTGTCTCTAAGGTATTTAATCTGGATCCTTCCTACAGTCCCAGGGAAACTGTAATTTATAACCACTTACAACAATCACTGCATGGGTTTCGTAAGTCGGGTTTTTTAAATTTAAGCTGAGTTGTATTTGCTATATAAGGTTTGTTTCAAATGAATGGCAAGCATTCTTAACACATGGGTGGGAATTTCCAAAGCCAGCTGAGACAGAACAATTTGTTTGTAGCCCTCATATTGTAATAGGCTTCTGTACTGAAGCACGGTAGGTTTCCAGTCAAAACCTGGCACAGTCTGTCCTTCCTTAAAACAATTTTGCAGTATTTTTTTAACCACATCTGTATTTTTAGACAGCCAGAGTTAACTGGAGTATACAGTTTTTAGAAGAAGAAGCTCAAGGTGGGCAAATGAACATTACTTGTTTTTGCAGGTATATTCTTATATCTGCATATATAATTGACAAAATAATCACATGCAATATTGTTAAAATGAGTTTCATGATTATACGTACATTTTTTCTACACAGTAATTGTGAATGTTGGAGTGTGTGTTGCAGACAGCATAACTATCCAGTACTGGCTGAGGCCCAATGGCAAATTCTGAAGTACAGGCTTATCATGAAAATCCCATAGCCATATCCTTGTTGTCACTATAGACCAATAATAATAATAATAATAATAATAATAATAATAATAATAATAATAATAATAATAATAATTTTAAATGTCTGCTGAACTTAAAATGTGTTGATCCTGATTGTCCATCATGTGAAAATTTGATTTCCTTATCGTTCTTTACAAATAGAGTTGCTAACTCTCCAACATTAGCCTGGAATCTCTAGGGATTGGTATCAATCTCCAGGCAATTACAGAAAGCAATTCTGGAAACTTTAATGGGGTCTTTGGGGACATCCAGTATTACTTTAAGGGAAACAGCATCCCTAGGAATAGTGTCAGAGTTGGTTATGCTACCTGGAAAAAAGTGCATTTTCATTGCCTCTGTTGATTAGCTCTAGAGCAGGGGGTCTCCAAACTTTTAACTTCAGGGCACCTGGACCTTTAAAGGAGGGAATTTCAGCAGGTGCAGCTTCTCATCTCACAGATCAGAATCTAAAATTCCCTCTTCTACACACAGGTTAAAGGTCCAGGAGACCTGAAGTGAAGTTTGGAGATCCCTACTTTAGACCAATAGTTCTCAAACATTTTGGGAGACTCTATTCCTAAAGTTAGTCATTGCAGGGTAAAGGCAAGTTCAACAAAATCCACAGAATTAGGTCACTTAGGTGAGATTGGGTGCTTGTACTTAGGGTTTCAGGCTGGCTCCAGGAAATGTGAGGAGCCCCGTATAGTCCTCCACAGGGCTCCCCGTGCTTTGGAACATTGAGAAATAAGCATTTGCTACCATTCTCTGGTTAAAGGAAACCTTTATACCAACTGTCGGGATGTAGTTTGGTACCACTGCAAGTTTCGAGAAAACTGCAATCCAGTTTGCCCAATTCACATTTCAGTGATGCACAGTTCCTTTCTTCCCACATCTATGGTAACCAAACATTTGATCATGTATAGATGCTTGACTCATAGCATATGCCTTATCAGGATGAGTCTGTGTAGACCTTTATAAAAGGAACAAAAGTGCTACCAAAATGGAGGAAATCTCAATGAAGAGCCCATCAAAATGTTCAGCATTTTATAGAAAAAATAAAGCTTATCTAAAAAGGCAGAGTGTGAAAAAAGTCTTTACTCAGCTTTGGCACCTCCAAAGGATTGAAGAGTGGCAAAAACACCGTCATACCACAAGAAAAGTGACACAATCATACCACAAGAAAAGTATTCTTATGGGACAGTTCTAGGACTTTTCACAAAAGGAATAATGAGCCCAATACTCTTCAGCTTTCCCATGCTGAAGTAGTTGTGCCAAAGAGGCATGAGTGGCATCCTGTGATGGGGGAGCAGTCATAGACTACAATCCTAACTTTACTTATTTGGGAGTAAGCTCCACTGAAATAATGGGACTTATTTCAGAATAGACAAGTATAGGACTGAACTCATAGAGGCCTACTTAAGGTAAGGGAATGTTTGATCTCTTGCACTGGGATTGCATTGTGGCTGCATTGACTCTGGAAAATTTGATAGGATTGGGCCCATAAGCATTTGAGTGCTCATAGCACTCTGGAGTTTTTCTTAAGATATGCAGCATTTTTTTCCTGATTGAGAAACTATGATTCCTGATTGGGATTTAGTGTTTCCTTCTAGGAGTGCACAAAAGGCTTGATTGCATCCTAATCAGAGAAATTTCTGAGGGACAAGGCATAGCAAGGTGTCCGCTGCATCCATGCTTAGATTTTTGATGGGAGAGGCTTCCTGGCAGAAGAACCTGGAAAGATTATCCAGAAGATGTGGTCATTGGTAACTTGAAATCTCAATTTCAGGTGCAGCAAGACTAGTTTTTATAGCAAAATTTGCAAGCCCAATGAGGCACAGATGCCCTGCAGTGCAATAGCCTTCCTTTCCTTCAATGGCCCTTGATTATCATGACCTCTTAAGAGATCAGCATATCACTCTCTTCAGAGCAAAGTCCTGGTTAGCGCCTAGGATTATCAATCAGAAATCAGATTGAAATTAGGATAGACTGCACATGTGCTGAGAAAAAAGAGAACATTTATCATGGGTTGCCAGACATAGTGCTGCATCTTCATAGTTGGTTGTGATTAAGAATCTTCAAAATCAATGAGACAAATTAGTCATGAGTAACTTACATTGTATTGAATTTCAAGGGAATATAGTCATTATTCACTTTCTCTGGATACAACCCAGTAGCTATTCTTTCACCACTCAAGAAATATCCTCCAAATGCTTTTTGAAAAGTTATTGATTCATCATTGCTTTCATTTTAAACCAGTGACTTTCAGCCTTTTTCATTTCATGGCACACTTAACAAAGCACTGAAGTTGTCAAGGCACACCATCAATTGTTTTTACCAGTGACAAGGCACACCAGTCTGTTCAAATCTCCCAATTTTCCTATTAATGAATGTCAATCCCCAAATTCCCATGGCGCACCTGAGGACTATCCGTGGCACACTGGTTGAAAATCACTGTTTTAAACTGTTGATGGTGTGGAAGTTTGAATAAGAACTTTTAAAAGACGTGTATATGTTATACCAATAAAGGTCTTTAAAATTGATGTATAAAAACCTGAGTCCAAAGCACAAGAATCTTGTTGGGTCCCACAGAGGCTAACTCCAGGGTCTGCACCTACTGACTTTCTAGGCCCAAGCAAGTTAAAGGAACAGTCTTCCTTGATTATCTCTTGACACAGAAGAGGTTACCTGGCTGTGAGCCATTGCAGTCTAAACCTAAAGCATGACTGTCCCATATAATAAACAAATCCTCTTCTCCTTTTCTCCTGTTCCCTCTATATCAGAAGTGTGCAAATATTTTGACGGGAGAGCCACATGATCTCTTTGACTCTCTGTCTGCAATCCTAAAGACACTTTCCTGTGAGTAAGACCCACTGAACACAATGGGGCTTACTTTTGAGTAGACATGATTAGGATTGTGCTCCAAGTCAGAGAGTGGTGGTGGTGGTGGAGGAAATTAATTAAGGCTGCAATCCTAAAGACATTTTCCTGTGAGTAAGATCCATTAAACAAAATGGGGCTTACTTTTGAGTAGACATGGTTAGGACTGTCCTCTAATTTACACTTCAAATCTGAATAAATGTACATAGATCTGTACATTATCTGTACAATAAATGTACATGGAGAGTAAATGAAATGGAACTTCTACAAATGGAATTTATTATGACTAAATTTTACTGAGCTTATTTATAACACATACTAGTGAAAAGCGTACCCGCGTTGCAGGAGTAACATTTCCCCATACGCCATCCCCCACAGTGCATCAACACCCCATGTGCATCAACACCCCATGCGCATCAATACCCCATGCACAACTTCCCCATGCACAACATCCCCCCATGCACAACTTTCCCCCATGCGCAACTTTCCCCCATGCGCATCAACCCCCATGTGCAACTTTTCCCCATGAGCAACTTTCCCCCATGCGCATCAGTTCCCCATGCGCATCATCCCCCATGCACAACTTTCCCCATGCGCATCATCCCCCATGTGTGACTTTTCCCCATGCGCATCAGTTCCCCATGTGCAACTTCCCCATGCACATCAGTCCCCATGCGCAACTTCCCCATGCACATCAACCCACATGAGCTTCATCCCCCATGCGCATCATCCCCCCATGCTCAACTTCCACCCTTGCGCAACTTTCCCCATGCGCATCATCCCCATGCACAACTTTCCCCATGCGTAACTTTCCCCCATGCGCATCATCCCCACTGCACAACTTTCCCCATGCGCATGTTCCCCCTGCACAACTTTTCCCCATGCGCATCATCCCCCCATGTGCAACTTCCCCCATGCGCATCAGTCCCCCATGCGCAACTTTTCTCCATGTGCAACTTCCCCATGCGCATCAACCCACATGAGCTTCATCCCCCCATGTGCATCATCCCCCCATGCGCAACTTCCCCCATGAGCAACTTCCCCCCACGTGCAATGTTCCCCATGAGCAACTTTCCCCCATGCGCAGCATCCTCGCCAGTGCAACCTCTTCCTCCGAACAACGTCCCCCCGTTCACCAAGGTCCGAGTACCAAATTGGCTGGATGTTGTTCAGTCTCCCATTTTAAGTATAGGACAAAAACACATTGCCCCCTTTTCAGCCCCTGAAGGGTTAAATTTCTCCACAGGGGTTCTTGGGGGGTGGTCAGGTGACAGAAGGATCCCTCCCAGAATTCCATGCTTCTAGGCCCAGCAGTTGGGGCGGAATGTTGATGAGTCATCAGTTCTCCAATGCAAAGTATAGGGAGGAAAACACATTGCACCCCTCTTCACCCCCTTCTGGTTGGAATTTCTGAAAACTGGTTCTTAGTTCCGTCGTGGAAGGAACACCCACCCCAAATTTCACGCTTCTAGGCCCAGCGGTTTTGGCAGGGTGTTGATGAGTGAGTGAGTGAGTGAGTGACTTTTCTCTTTTATATATATATAGATGAGAACTATAATAGAGCCATGCAGAACCACATGGGAACTGTAGAATGGCTCAGTGGTTAAAGACACTGTGCTTGTCTACCTGAAGGTTGGCAGTTTCAGACCTGAGTACTGCAAGATGGAGTGAGTTCTCATAACTTGTCCAGCTCCTGCCAACCTTGATTTCAAAAGCATGTACAAGTAGATACGAGGTATCTAAATAGGTACCACTCTGTAAATAGGTACCACTTTATTGGGAAGGGAACAGTGTTCCATGCATTTTGGCATTTAGTCATGCCGGCCAGATGACTATGGAGATGTCTTTGGTGGCTCTAGAGGCATCTTCAGCCTTGTAAGAGGGAAGAGCAACACTCCCTAGAGTTGGCCACGACTAGGCACACAACCTTTACCTTTTCCGAACCACATGAGAACTATGAACTGGTTGCTGTATACCTTGATATCAGTGGAGAGATGGACTGCTGACAGTCAATGGTTCATCACCATGATCTTGCCTTCCCTCTCATACCTTTCAAACAGTGCTGCAGAGCTACTTTGCATGTCAGGAAGAAAGCCATGGTGAAAACAATACAGACCAAGAAAGAAGCACATGAAGATATAAGTTGTTCAGAGGCAACAGGAAGCTTGGAATAATGCTCAGGAAAAAGCAGGCAATACATAGAGACATGAACTGATGCACTGTGGATAATTATGGTTGTCATGACTGGCAGTCACAGATAGAATTGCCCTAACAGACAACATTAGATCCAGGAAGGACAGGAGGAGGGGTGTCCCCGAATTGCCCTTCTCCTGTCCTGCCCGGATCTAAGGTTGCCTGTTATGGCAACCCTAACTCCTGCCCTCCATAAGTTCTTTCTCACTCAGAAGTTTTCTTTAGATGTTTATGTGTCTATTGGCCAAGTATGATTTCCATACCCGGAATTTGGCTTCGGCAATGGCTGCGTACATACAAAAACCAACTCATAAATAACAAACAATACATACAGAATATACAATCAAATAAGAGCACTGCTTCAGTATTCTCCAATAATCCCTCAGCATAGTTGTTGGTTCAGCAATTTAATGGCACAAGGAAAAAAACTGTCCTTGTGCCTAGATGTCTTAGTGTACAGAGTCCTATACTGGCGTCCAGAGGAAGAAGCTCAAACAAGATGTGTCCAGGATGAAGAGGGTCCGCAGCAATACTCATGGCTCTCTTCCTGACCCAAGCGATTTATATATCCTCCATAGAGGGCAGGCTGACTCCAATTATTTTCTCTGCTAACTCTATAGTTCTTTGTAGTTTTTTCTTGTCCAGTTTGGTTGCTGTGCCAAACCAGACAGTGATGGAATTGCAGAGAACAGATTCAATAATTCCCCTGTAAAACAGGATCATCAGCTCTTGAGGCAGATTGAATTTTCTCAATTGGCGCAAGAAGAACAACCTCTGATGAGCCTTTTTAATAATGCTGCTGATGTTAGTTGTCCATTTCAGGTCTTGGGAGATTACAGAGCCCAAGAACTTGAAAGACTCCACCACAGAAACCACATTACCACAGATGGAAAGTGGAAGTAGCATAAGGGAGTGCTTCCTGAAATTTACCCTCATTTCCACAGTTTTTTGTGGATTAAGCTCCAGGTGGTTCCTGCTGCACCACAGAACCAGTTGTTCAACTTCCCGTCTGTATGCAGATTCATCACCGTCACGGATAAGTCCAATGACCATTGTATCATCTGCAAACTTCAAAATTTTAACAGAGGGGTCCACTGAGGTGCAGTCGTTTGTATAAAGGGAGAAAAGCAGCAGGGAGAGCACACACCCTTGGGGAGCTCCTGTACTGATTGTTCGAGTACTTGATGTAATTCAATTTAATTTAATGCGGTAGTTGAGCTTTGGCCATGATTACCAACACGATTGCTCTGCTTGCCCATCCAAAGTGACCAGCGCTAGTGTTTTCCTCCACACAAGTGTACAATTCTTCAAACGAACTCATTTTTTCCAGAGAGCTGGTATATTTCATACTGGCTGGCAATGAGCAAAATCCAGAGCAATTATAGGTCCACGCAGTTATGTCACCTTCTAGTGTTATGGAAAGTCACCTTAACTGTTCCGGAGCAAAGGGCTTAATTTGACTTTAGGATATGGGCTAATGTCAGTCAATGAGTACAGGCTTCTCCATTGTCTATTGTTGGAGGTGGGTTAAAGCTGCATTATTTTTCCTCTCTTCAGTGGCCCATGATAGCAGCCCCACTGGATTCCTGTTCCCTGTATATAAGTTATATAAATATATACAATTCATATATACTGTGTATCAGTATATACAATATTGATACATTAAAATATATCAATATATTTAATTCCTGGACTGTGGGTGGCGCAAGGGGCTAAGACACTGTTCTAAGCCACTGTTCTAGACCCAGGTCAGTCCCACAAGACAGGGTGAGCTCCTGTCCTTAGCCCAGCTCTGCGACGCCAGCTGGATCCAATCGTATTGGCTCTGCCTTTCCATTGGACTAATTCAGTGGCGTGGAGAGGGATTTGCTGCTTGGGTAACAGTCTATCCTCCATAACAATTTAACCCAGGCTTTCGTGCTTCGCATGCAGTGTATGCAGCACAGAGCACGATACCATAGTTTCTGAAGACTGACGGAGGCCTGCTGCTTTGGTAAGTATCAAATCAGTGCCTTGATCAGATCAGGGAATACTAATGAGACTGCACCAGTATTCCAGTCTGGGAACCCACATAATACTCAAGCAATTCCACTCCTTAACTGTCCTCCGTAAAAGTGGCTATCAAAGCAGGGATGGGGGAACTTTTGGCGTTAATTGCGTGGATTTATATCTTTTAAACTGAACTATCCATTGCTCTTTTTGATGGCTGTTTTCAAGCTTCTCCTCCTACCCATATAATCTATGGTTACCAGATATCACCGGAAGAGACAGGGTGCTGAGAGTGGTTCCAAACAGCAGCAGATCAAGGGATTAAGAGCACAATATTATGCATCTTACTATAGTGTGCAACAAGACTTACTCTAAGGAATGTTCGTACAGGCTGGCCATGACTCTGAGGGGACTGACTCATGAGGGGACCTGCAGAGGAGGTGCTCTGAGGCTGCCTTTCCCTCCACGCTCTCCTGGAAGGAACCCCATTGACTCTGATGGGACTGACTCCTGAGGAGACCTGCAGAGGTCTCTGAGGCTGCCTTCCCCTCCACGCTCTCCTGGGAGGAACGGAACCCCATTGCCTCTGAGGGGACTGACTCCTGAGGAGATCTGCAGAGGAGCCCCCTTGACTCTGAGGGGACTGACTCCTGAGGAGACCTGCAGAGGAGCCCCCTGGACTCTGAGGGGACTGACTCCTGAGGAGACCTGCAGAGGAGCCCCCTGGACTCTGAGGGGACTGACTCCTGAGGAGACCTGCAGAGGAGCCCCCTGGACTCTGAGGGGACTGACTCCTGAGGAAACCTGCAGAGGAGCCCCCTTGACTCTGAGGGGACTGACTCCTGAGGAGACCTGCAGAGGAGCCCTCTTGACTCTGAGGGGACTGACTCTTGAGGAGACCTGCAGAGGAGCCCCCTTGACTCTGAGGGGACTGACTCCTGAGGAGACCTGCAGAGGAGCCCTCTTGACTCTGAGGGGACTGACTCTTGAGGAGACCTGCAGAGGAGCCCCCTTGACTCTGAGGGGACTGACTCCTGAGGAGACCTACAGAGGAGGGGCCTGTTGAGGAGAGGAGTGAGGCTGAGGGCAGAAAGAGGAGCCTCAGTTCCTCCACTGCGCATGCGTCCTTCGTCTTCCTTCCTGTCCTGTGCAGTGTGACGGCGCTGCTGTTTGAGTGAGAGGCGGGAGCTGGAGGCGTCTGAGGCCATGGCTGAGCGGAGACGGTCGTCTCGCCTCCCGGAGGCCATCGAGGCTTTGAGCCTGAGCTTGCCCGGGTCTCGCCTCTCTCCGGAGACCTTCCGCCTCGCCAAGTTCGACCGCCCCGAAGTGGTGGGTGGAGGAGGAGGAAAGGGAGGCTGTTGCTGAGGAAGAGCACTCTGTGCATGCTCAGGGGCACTCTCGCCTTTGCCACAGCTTTGCACTGAGAGCGGCCTCTGAGTTTGAACCCTGTGGGGGAGGGAGACCTGGCCTCTCACAATGAGGCTGGAGACTCCTGGTCCCCTAAACTGAGAGGCAGGATGGAGAAGTGTGGAGGGAGCTGCACTGAGACCTGGAGGATCCAGGTTCAGGTCCCTCCTTGGCCATGAATCTTCCTGGGTGACCTTGGGCCAGGCACTCCTTCCCAACCTGCCTACTCCACAGGGTTGTTGTGAAGGCAGCAGGAGGGAGGGAGACCTTGCACCAGCAACTCCCTCTCAGCTTGCCCACCTTGCAGGGTTGTTGTGAGGGCAGCTGGAGGGGAGGAAGACCCTGGGCTAGGCTCTTCCTCTTCCTTGCACCAGGAGCTCCCTCTCAATCTTGCCCACCTCACAGCCCCATCAGGGTTTCAAGTAAAGCAGCGTGGGAGTAACTAAAACTTTTTAAAGCCAACTTGGGCATTTGTAAAAGGCATGGGAAAGGCAGGGTGGAAATCCAGTGAACTCCACACATGCTTTCTGCACTGTCAGTGTTTAACTTCTAATAGGTGTTACAATTTAAATCCACACTTTCTGCAGAGAAATTATATAATACTAGCAAAATGTACCCATGTTGTGGGAGTATAATACTCCCTCCATGCCACCCCCATTGCACACCCTACCCCCATGCACAATTCCCGTTGCACACCATACCCCCCATGCACAATCCCCCATGCACCATACCTCCCATGCACAATTCTGGCATGCATCATACCCTCTGTGCATACCCCCATGCGCAACACCCCCCCCATGCATCACTCCCCACACAACATCCCCCATGCGCACCATCCTCCCCACTGCACCCGGCCTCCCACTGCATCAGGCACCTGGATACCAAATTGACTAGACGTTGATCAGTCAGTCTTCAGTGTTAAGTATAGGCTAAAAATGCACTGCACGCCTTTTCAGCTTAGTGGTTAAATTTCTAGAAATTGGTTTTTAGTGGGTGTTGACATCACAGAAGGAACACCCTCCTCGAAACATGGTTCTAGGTTCAGGGGATGGGGCAGAGAGTCCATAAGTCAGGGATTCTTTGATGGAAAGTATAGGGAGGAAATGTGTTGTGCCCCTTTTCAGCCTCTTCCTGTTGGAATTTCTGAAAATCAGTTCTTAGTGGGTGCCTCCATCACGGAAGGAACACCCCAAATTTCACACTTCTAGGCCCTGTGGTTTTGGCTGGGCATTGATGAGTCAGTGACTTCAGTTTTTTATATATAGAAGACTGAGCCACACACCATTCTGAGTG
This sequence comes from Cryptoblepharus egeriae, assembly GCA_030015325.1. Classification (NCBI taxonomy): domain Eukaryota; kingdom Metazoa; phylum Chordata; class Lepidosauria; order Squamata; family Scincidae; genus Cryptoblepharus; species Cryptoblepharus egeriae. Next base: position 90,942,361 of record JAREYC010000003.1, on the reverse strand, counting down.
TGAATTGGCTATGCTTTGTATTGGCACTATGTGAATAGTCCATCAGATGAATGCAGCTGTAGTCTACTGTTTTAAAAAGAGTGTCTGGAGATATCTTTGAGATTAGGACCTTGTCCATAGAGTTTCCTGGGAGACCATGGGCCAGTCACTCACTCTTAGGCTGAAATCCTAAAGACACTTTCCTGGGAGTAAGACCCATTGAATATGATGGAGCTTACTTTTGAGTAGACATTTGGATTGAGGATTGTGCTCTTAGTCTCACATAACTCACAGGGTCAGTCAATCAATCAATCAATCTCCTTTGAAAGCTGCTGACTGGCACCGCATCTTGTGCCAATGAACTCTATGAATTATGTGTTTTGTGAAGCAGAATTTTAATTTTTATCTCTTCTGAACCTGTCATCAGCATTGAGTGAGCTGCATATTTGAAAGCCAGAGGTTTGTTTAAGCAAATTTCTTTTCCCGTTTCATGTTCTGATGGAGGGTCAAAGAGGGCAGGTGTGACAGCTGTATGTTTCTTTTCTTATATGTGCCTCGTTGTTCAAATTCTATGTTTTAATTGTACTTAATAGGGGAACTTTTTTGTATTGTTGATTCATGAGATAACGAATGTGACAAAAGTGCTCTGAACACTGCTGTGTTTCTCATATGTAGAGTGTGACATTCTGGAAGCTACTGTACTTTTTGCTGAAACAAATCCAAGACAAAGAAATGATGGAGCCTGCAGACACAGGTAACAAATTATATTCTGCTAAACTGAACCAAATCTGTATGAAGATTGTGACTAAGTTACAGATTTCCTTTAAGTTTCCAACTTAGTAACTGTGTACACTATGGTTTCCAATTCTAGTTTGGACAGAAATCAGTCACCACCATGTTTTGCCAATTTGAATGCCAGTGCAAAGTAAAGATTACCGCCCATAGAGGAGTATAATGTAGAACTGCTCCAAAAGGAAACACTATGTAAGGAATGAGGGTGTCAGCACCATTTTAAGTTATGTATATTATAGTTTACACAATCAAGTCCTCCAAAGTGTACATAAAACTCTGGAAATTTTGGGCTGACCTCTATCTACCGTGCAGATGCTAATGGGACAAAAATTCGCAATACTGGGAAACATGTTGACTAATATAGGTTTGCATGATAATGCATATAAAATGTTGCTATTGGTAGATTCTGTATGATCCAATAATTTTGTTACTAACTTCATCGATCTTCTTTATATAAAAAAACTGAAAAGTTACTGACTGACTCAGAAGTTTGTTTTGCTAAGTATCAAGCCATTGTCAAGTGACATCGTCTGCCTTATTTGCTTTTTAGAGGCCCAAGTCAGATTTGTCAAACGTGTTGTCTTGAGCCATGGTTACAGAAGACTGGAATTTTATCAGCTTCCTTCTGATGGTTCAGAGGGGAGCAGGGAGCTGCTCTTGGTATTTTCTTGGCTTATGTGCCGAATTGGCCTGGTGGAACAGCTGCTCACACTGAATAGAGTGAAACATTGGGATGAAACAATCATATGCATGGTGAGTAAATTTTTGACAGATATCTGCGTTTTTTAAGTCACGTTGGATGGACCAGTTTTATTGTTCTTTCTAACAAAGGGTAACTGTTTCTAACTGAGGGCAACCATGTTGAGATGTTCAAATCATGCTGTGAGTTTGAAGATTTTTTAATCAAACATTTGGGCCATTGTTTTAAGGATAGAGAATTGACTTTCTTTTTGTGTGGTACCCTTTTTCTGTACTTCTTCCCTTGTGTGTACTTCTTCCCTTTTTTTGTACTTCTACCCTTGTGTGGTCTTTTTGTGTGGTACCCTTTTTCTGTACTTCTTAATTCACAATAATGGCTTGGTATATATAAGAACTGATATATAAGAACATTAATTCTATGTTCTGTTTTGGAAGACTAGAAGTTATTAGGCTGTTAACAGGATAGAGAGAGACTTGTGCTCATTACAAAATCCCAGGCTGGCTCCCCGTAGTTTTGTGGTAATAACTATTATTTTCTAACAGAATGGAAAGGAAATGGAAATGCAGAGTACACTGTGAGCACAATACTATCCATATCTACTCAACAAGAAGCCCTGTTGTGTTTAATGTGACTTACTTCCAGGAAAATTGCATCCTAAGCTTCAGTCTCTTCCCTGATATGTCTACACGATCTCTGCATATTCATATGTATTGCCCTTTTGAGTTGCTGCTGGTTCTCTCCTCTTCCTATTGTTTTTGAAAGGAAAATTTATCTGGTCTAATCCAGTCCATCTCCAATTTCCATGCATTCTTTCTGTCTCTGTGCCTTATCAAAGACAGGCGGTGGTAATGCTACCTCATGTAAGGATCCTCCTGTCCCTAATAAGGATCTTCTTGACAGGTCAGTTAACTATTGTTCCACTTGTCTGATCAGTAATCCAGACTACAATCCTCATTTTGGGTATCTGTCACGTGCAAAAGTTTAGGTTTAGATTCAATGCTTTTTTGGAACCCAGTTGTAAAGCTTAGAAGAAATGTGCCTAGTATGTTTTCAGTGGAGCCAACAGGGATGTTCAGCTTGTGACAGGCTAAAATAAGCAGAAGGTTACTGTTGCTAAGAAACAGCAAACGAGCACAAGAAGATGTGATATAATTAAGGAGAACTAATGTGGGTTCTAGTAGCAGTGTCCAGCTCAGGTTGTTCCTTTTATTTTTCAGGCAACATAAATATTATTCTTAAATAGTCCTAATATTGAGAATCTAGGTGTCCAGAAGTGTGGGTGTGGGTGGCGCAAGCGGTAAAGACGCTGTGCCTGTTAACCAGCAGGCCAGGGTTCGATTCCCAGGTTGGCCCCACAAGACAGGGTGAGCTCCTGTCCTTAGCCCAGCTCTGCGACGCCAGCTGGATCAAATCGTATCGGCTCTGCCTTTCCATTGGACTAATTCAGTGGTGTGGAGAGGGGGGATCTGCTGCTTGGGTAACAGCCTATCCTCCATAACAATCCAACCCAGGCTTTTGTGCTTCGCATGCAGCGTATGCAGCACCGAGCACGTTACCATAGTCTTTCAAGACTGACTGAGGCCTGCTTAGGTGTCCAGAATGCTGTCTTAAACATTAAGAGTCAGGACAGGTTTTTTGTGTACCTGACAAAATTTCATGCTTTTCAGCTTCATTAAAATTAGTGGGTTGCATCATATATTTACGGTTAGAATTGCAACATACATTTTTAATTCAATTGTTTCTGTTCTATAAATGTCACTTTTGCTTCTGTTTGGTTGATCTGTGGATTCTACGCCTGATATATTAAGGAGAAAAGTATTAACATTTTACGTTATAAAGAGAAAGTTATGACTTCAGATTTGCTTACTCAAATAAAGAAAACATGTGATTATTAATCTGAAATCATGATTTTATGCAGACACAAATATAATTGGTAAATAAGACTATAACTTTTCAGCTAAAATCTATCAACCAAGATTTACATAGCTGAGTGATCTCCTAAAACAGTCAGGAAGTTTAGGGCTGTGTTTCTCAAAGTACACTCGTAGGAGCCCTGGGGCTTCCTGAGATTTTAAAGGGCTCCATGAGCACACAATAAGTAGCCACCATCTGCTCAGTGTTGCATCATTCTGCACATGCACTGACACTCTGGGGCTCCTGAAGACTCCTTCAAGCTCCATTTAAGAGTGTAAAGGGCTCCAGAGACCAAACATTTGAGAACTGCTGGTCTAAGGCATTATTAAAATAATGAATATTGTAAAATTAAACTTGACCTCTGAGATTAGGCATAAGAGGCTAAAAATTGAGCTTGTTCAACAGAAATGCATTGTTTAAAATAGAATAGTCCCTTTATAGTCTCTGAAGGGGTCTAATCACTGTATCTGTTGATTATGTCTTCAGGGAGAGTTAATTATTATTGGCTATTGCACCTTGTCCCATAAGTCCTTCTCTTGAGTTACTTCGTTTGTCAGCAGGTGGAAAGTTCACTGATAAAAGAACCTCTTCTTGAATAACTTATTCCTTTGAGCACTGACTTGATGCTGCACAAAGGCACCTTGCCAGTTCAAAAGCATAAATATTTGATACCTTTTAAATTAGAAGATTTAAAAAAAAATTTAAAAATTGCCCTAGGTGCATGTGATACTAGCACAGGAGTAGTTCTGTTAAGACCCCCTGCACCATTATAAAACATCCATGCAATATTTTCTGCTACATTAAATTGGTAGTTTGAATGGCAAAGAAAATGTTAGTTTTTACTAGTTTATGGCATCCCCATTGACTTAAGATCATTTTTAAAAGGTTGCTTAGTTTCTGCATTTATGTTACTTAAAAGTTACAGCTTTGTTCTGTTGCCTGTTCTGAAGTTGCATTACCCAAAAAAATAAAAAATTGAGTGATGATGATGTTGTCTCCTGCTTAGTGTGATGCGCCTCTGAAAAGCCTGAAGGTTGGAAGAAATCCGGTTGCAACAACGCAGTGGAAACACCAGAGAGATGTCAGATACTTGCAGTGGTTGAATGGCCGCCTGCAATTCCGATGGAGAAGTTGCCACACTGAACAGCAAGAGCATTGCAAGCTTCTCCATAAAGTAATTATTCTCAGAATGACCTATTTCTAAATTTGATTACCTTTCTCCAGACTGGTTTATAGAAGTGAAAATGAACACTTTTTTAAAAAAATTGGATATGATCTGAATAACACTTGTTTACAGAGGGAGAGGGAGAGAGAGAGTATAACAGTGCAGTCATACTACCTGGTTTTGCAGCATAACTCCCATGCTGGCCTGAGGTTGCTGCATGTTGTTTACTACTCCAGAGGGGTTAGGCAGGTGCATAGATATGCGCCGACTTATCCATGTCATCTTGCGAATGGAAAGATGGCTGAGTTGTGCTGGTAGGATTGCGTTCTGATTAAGATTGCTTTTGGACTACAGACAGGAGTATAGATCTACCTTTGAATGATAACCTTTAAGGTCACCTAGTCCAACCCCTTGATTTAAGTATCTGCATACTGGGCATTTTGTTAAATTTTGTTAAATAGTTAAAACCCATTCTTCATCTGATATTGTAAATTATATTGTAAGTTTCTCCTCTTGACTTAAAATTTCCCCTTCTTTGTTCATTATTCAAAAGCACCTGATTTTTTGTAGATAAAATCCTTTTTTTTACTTTAAATGAAACTCTCAAAATCTGCAAGTTTAAATTGTCATTGCTTGATTTTAAATTGCCTGATTTACAGCTTCCTAAGTTGTAAATATTGGAAACATCGAGGCTGCATCATTTAGTTTCTGCCTCAGCTTCTTCCAAATACCTAATGCATTTGTCTTGTTCAACCACATATAAAAATCTTACAACTTCATTCCTACTCAATAATGATTTCTGTTGACAATAAAAGTCTCACCATCCTGTTTTGCTGAGGGATTCCTTTCTTCACTGCCATATGACCATAGTTTCCCCAACAGAGTTAACTCAGATGTTCTTGCACAATATTAGGAATCTTGTCTTTCTAGTAACCTTTGCCTATGTCATGTAGATATGAGCATGCAGGGGTATTTCTGTAAGAACGGGATTGTATATCCCACTTGATGATGGTGTCATTCTGTGGGCTCTTGGTTTTTGGTGAAACCTTACATTGTAGTGCATGAGAGTCAAGCTAGGTAGGACTATTGTCTGAAGGTTCCACTGTGTCCCACAGACAAAAAATATTGACTGAATGCCAATTGAGCTCTCTGGGCAAGAGGACCCTGGAGTTCAAGTGCTCTCCAGTTTGTCTTTTATTAGCCTGGGACACCAAATCTGGGATACAGTTTTAAAATCTCTGTATCCATCTTTATCAAGGTGGAAGGCATTTCCCTGACATCTACGTTTAAAGGGAAAACTGTTCTAGAAAGCGTTGTTGCTCATTCAGGGTACATATCGGCACTTCTAGGTATTGCCATTTTCTAATACTCAACATTTTGCTGGAATACATTTCTCTGGACTCTCAAATGAGCTCCACTCTTGTACTTTGTAAGGTAATATTAGACTCATTTCCTTTTAGTTGCAAAGATCTCCTTTAGCAGCTCCTTGAAAGGGAGCAATCAAGGTTTTTCTTGCCTACAGCATTTAGACATGCCTTTCTTCTCTGCTGTTCTACAGGTCAAACACAAATGTTTGACCTTATTTTGAAGACTTTTCCTGTCCAGCATGTAACAGAGCAGGCAGACTCTCACTTGGCAATGGAATATAAAAGAGAATCTATAGCTTGCATGAGCTCCTTTTGGTTGGGCACTATACTTAACCCATTGTAGATTTTTTTTGGCACTAGATTTTACTTACAGAGTTGTTATAAGTTCAGTTTGTGTGTGTTGGGTAGTGGTAGGGTTGCCATATGTTCCTGAAAACCAGGACTGTGTGTGACGGAGGTCCTGTCCTGTATTATGGCAACCATATGTAGAGGACATGATTCTTTGTGTTATCCAGCTGATTTCTTGAAACACTGAAAATTTCCTTTCTGGATGAGCCATCAAGCTTTCTTTTTGCTGGCCTTCTGACTAAATTGGACTTAATTGCTTTTTTTTATCTTGATTGCCATGATCTTTTCTGGAAGACCAACCCCTATGTTTTACAAAAAGTTAAATTCTGAAACTGTTTACTGAGTGAATATGTAAATATTATTTATCAAATAATATATATCTAGTGGCTGAGTGAATATATAAATATTATTGTATCTGATCCTAAATACAGAAGTTTCATTTTGAGATAGCCTAACAGAATCAGGCATTGATTTGGGTAGGACTTAAATATACATTTTTAAAGTTTTCTTCTTTATACTGCAGTAGATTCTGATAACATTCTGATGGAATGCTCTGAGGGTATTCTGCTAACAGTGCTGAATGCTTCTGAGTTTCATTCATGTGTGTTTATTTTTATTAGCTTTACTGAAAGAAACAAAATGTCTTTCTGTGGTCCAAAATGTTTCCTTTGAAATTGTCAAGCCTGCCAAAAATTTCCAAACCCCAAGTTATCTACGGTACTTAACTGTAGTGATGGGCTTCTAGACAGTATCTTTTCCTCTCCTAACTCACACTTTTCTATTCCAGGTACATGCTTGCACAGTTGGCTCTCAAACTAACCCTACTGTTGGCCATTTCTCAGTCTTAGAAGCAGATGTCGTGAGACAACCTGATAACTACAAAGAGGTAACCCTTTTTTGTGACATGATGCTAGGTTGAAAATTTAGCAGAGGAATTCCATGGACCTATACACTTGTGTATTTCAGAGAACTCTAGAAGCTAATCTCAACGCTTTGATTTATTATCTACCTTTATCCACAGATCCCAAAACAACTCACAGAAGGATAAAAGCATCATAAAACAATAAAACCATAATCAACCTGCAGTGCAATCCTAACCCCTGATTAGTCCAATACAAGTCCTGTGCTGGCCTAGGGGAGTTGCAAAAGTGCCCTTAAAAACTTCTGCACCACTCCTGGGGGAGGGTTATGCTAATGCATAGACATTAGCTGGTCTCCACTTACCACTGCATGAATGGAGAGATGGGTGAGTTGTGCTGGCTTAAATTGGTTAGGATTTGGTTTCATACTTTTTCTGTCTTGGACAAGCATTTGAATCAGGGAAAAACCTTGTTAGATCATAGCCAGTGCAACCATCCAAGATTACAGAGATCAGGCAGAGGAGAGCAGTCGGGGGGACCTCCCATGAAAGTACTGAACCTGAGGGTTTCTTATTAACATTATCCCATTTGAAAATAATAGGAAGAATCACTATTGTGATCCTGTTTAGACAGTTCCAAATAAGAAAGAAATACGCAGGACTTCTTTGTGGTGGCCCCCTGGTTTCAGAACACCTTTCTGGGGGATTGTGATGCCATGAAATCTCTGGGTTTTATTCTCACCTATAAGATTAATTCCATCTGAAACAGAATTCCTGACCACAATTCGGTGCAGCATGGAAAACAGTGGGTCTACTTCTGAGTATATCAGGTTGCAACTATATGTAGCTGAGCTTGCTCATGTTCATTCCTTGTTGCTTGTCCCTCCGCTGTGAGTTGAGTTGTACACTTCCAGTTATGCACTGTAAATTGAATGTGAACACAGCACATGTTTTAAGGAAGGATTTGATTAATCATTCTACTGGTATGTTGTTTCCAGAGCACTTACTCTGATAGTAGTTCCAAAAAGATTGTGAAACCAGAATTAAAAAAATCCATCTTATGATCTTTTATTATATTTTTACTAAATTAGTCTGAACTGTTCTTAGGTAACAAATATTGGTAGGTTATTTTTTAGGAACTGGCTTTAGGTAAAATTAGACAAAATTATAGTTAGATGCCCCGCAATTTTAACCCCTGACTTATCCTAGGGTCACAGAAAACTCCATTATTTTTGTTTCAAAACCTGCTATTGACTTATAGGCAAGTAACTACAGTCTTTGCTTTTCACAAGGCATACCTAAATCTTACAGTTACAGTTTGGTAAGTGGATGTGCCTCTCTTTATTTCCCAGCAAATTGGCACTTCTTCCTACAGGGTTTAGAAATTTATAACTTGGCTGTATCAAGTTATATGATCAGTTTACCTGTTTTGGAGGAGTGACGCTCATTTGATCTTACCCTTTGAAATAAGGTAGGCAAGTTTGTTAACCCGTTGCAAAGTGCATATCATTCACAGCAGGAGGCTAGCCATCTCAGATCGGAAGGAGCATTCTGAATTTCTGTCTCCAAATGGTGTTTATAAAACAAAAAATAAAATCATCCCCAAAAGTATGTCTCAGCAGCACCCAGGCTGCCAAATGACACAGAAGCCTCTGGGAAACTAGAGAGAGCCAAGAGCACATCAAGTAGACACAAGAAGGAAGAGGAAGACTGGATTCATCACAACAGAGTTTGAGGCTATTGCCTGACTCTGCTTTTCCTTGAAGAAGGTTCTAGGTGAAAGCTGTTGTCAGCTTATGCATCACCTGAAAACTTCATGAAGACTTCAGTCTACAGCAGAAGTCTCTGAAATGCCAAAGGAAAAAAATTTAAATTTAAAATTTAATTAAATACATTAAAGATAAATCTTAGGTGAGTGAGCAAGCTCAAATTACCAGGATTTCCCCTGAACATACACTCAACATAGAAATACAGCACAAAAATAGACACACACTTGCCCACATCCCAAGCATTTTCTGGGGGCACAGAAAGTTACTTCTTGTTTTGGGGAAAACCAGGAAGTGATTTTTTTAGACCATCAGAACACCCTCCGGACATGACCAGAACACAGCTCTGGTTGTTTTCAGTTAAGAGGGCCAGAAACTGTCAGGGGACCAGAGGATGGTCACAGGCCATTTAGGGCCTTGCCACTGGCCACATCTGGCCCCCAGGTGGGGGTTTTGGGACCTTTCCTACCATGCTTTGTGAAAAGCCCAGTTTGTTAATTCGTCGCCATAGATGTCCCTAGGTCAAAGTCCAAAGTTTGAATTCTTGAGATAGAGATTTGAGCTTCTCCTTCCATATGTATGTACCTTATTTTTTCCTTTCCATTCCAGGCTGCTTGTTTTTAGCTGGGAACTGCAGCTGTCTTGCTTCTTGTTGATGGTCATTAGTGTCTGCTGGCTTTATCTGGCTATCCTTTACCTGTGTTTCCTTACCTGGTATCTCCACATTTTTTGTCACTTGTTTACCTTCTTTGTTTATTAATTCAGACTACTGTGGCTTTGGTGTTGAGGATTTGTTAACATTTGGTACTTCAGAATGTATTTACAGCCTTTGACTATACCCCAAGCAGTCAACTCGTGTTAAGTAAAAGCTCTAGCTAGTGCTGTCTTTTCCATGTGGGTTTCTCCATGTTGGTTTGCCAGCCAAGAAGCATGAATCGTTTTAGACAGTGGGAACAAAAGAACATGTAAAACTCATTCAAGTAAAAAAAATTCTCCACGGTGTGTATGAGGAGCAAATACAGAGCTAAATACCGTTAGTTTTAAAAGCAAGGAAATATATCATGCTCTAAATGCAATATGACATTTCTATTAAGCTGTTTTTGCCCAACGTTGCATAAATGCAACAGGAATCAAATGTGTATACCTGTGGGCTACGCAGAAATGGGTTAAGGTTGTTTTAAATGATATTTATTTAAATGTATTTATTTTAAAGATTTATACCATTTTTCTGGTGCTCAAAGAAGTGGCACAATGGATGAATTTTAAAAAGCCACATATTGGTTTGTATATAAATTTGGATGAAATTCCTTTTTGTGATAGGTAGTTATCAGACGGAGCTTACTCCCTCACTTAGACTTTGCTCGGGAGGGTCTAGTGCAGAGATGTGATCCCCAGGTTCACATTGTTTCTGGTTGAATTTCTGGTTTTGTCAAGTCTAGAACTTTAAATCTTTCCAAGCCTCGAGGAGACCTGCAAGTACTCTGCAGGCCTGCCCAGACCCTGTCAGAACCACTGGTAGATGTCAAAATTCCCCCCATTCACCTGCAGGGATGTAATCCTGGGGGCTGGGGGCTTTCCCCCCTCCACCACCCCTTAAAGGTAGAAAGGAAACCTGTGCAGAGGTCTTTACATAAAGCCCAGTTTGAGTACCTCTGCTTTAAAGGATTGGTGTTAAATCTACCAGCAGAAAGGTGGTAGCCTGGTTTCAGTGAAGTCAGGAATAACTTTTCACTGCAGAATTCCTGCGAGAGAACTTGCTTTGACCTACATAAGGTGAGCAAGATTGTTCTGACAATCAAGGTGTAACTGGCAGATAGTGAAGTTGCTATATTTGAATTGAAATGGAAAAGCCATGCCAGTCTTTTCCTTAAGAAGTTCAGCACCCAGTTGCTTTGTAAGCCTACTGCTTTAAGTTTTCCCTTTAAGGTTGCTTTTATATGTGGATTAGCTAGTCAACATTATTTTATTTAAAATGGTTGTTCCACTGATGTTCATGTCATGGTGGCAGCCCACAAAAGGTTTCTCATTTCTGGAAAGAGTGGAGTATGTGGACATTTGGTGCCTCTTGAACCAAGTTAGGCAGCCTTCTAATCTCTGAAAGTAAAGTCTGATGTATTTTGAGCTGATTGACGTCATCAGCCAATTATTTTACAGACCTGCTGAGTCCTTGACAGTTTTACCTTCAGACTTCATTAACAAGTATCAATGAAATGGTCCCTAAGCATTCTATCTACTCCTTGCCACCTAAATTCCTATTAATAGAGGGACTAAAGTTCCTATGGAATGGCTTGGGTAGACAATAAGGAGTTAAAGAGATTCAGCATGTTCTCTGCTGAGCATGTTGCAAATTTCATTTGAAGGTTGGTAGTGGCTTTCTTTTCAATCATCTGCTATGCTTCTAAGACCAAATTACATATAAGTAAAATTTATTTCTAGCCCACAGAAGATTCAGAAATTTGCTTGGCAGGTGTTTGTCAAGAGCAGGAAAGGCATGCAATAGTCAACCAGTGTGAGCAGCCAGTTAAATGGTTCTTTAACAAAAAGGTATATCAGCAAGCCCAGGTTCTACAACTGAATATCCTTGTGACATCCTCAAGCTTTGGTTTATGTAGTTGTGGAGCAAGAAATGAAGATGAAGTGGGTTCCATAAGGCATACCTCTGATTTTAAATTCTCCTTGATTCTGGTTACTGCAAGATTTCCTTCTGCTCAGGGAACAATCTGGAAATATTGCACTGGATAGATTGTGTGTTATCTGGACATGAAGAAAAAAAATTCCCATAATTTACAAAACAAGCAACTTCACTGAACTTCCTCAGTGGGGCTTGTGTGTGTGTGTGTGTGTGTGTGTGTGTGTATGTGTGTATGTGTGTATGTGTATACGTACAGCATACATTGAATGGCACAACCAAGTAGCCAGCATCATGTATAGGAACATCTGCTCAGCCTATGGACTAACCCCTCCCAAGATGGGAGACCCCTCAGAAGGTTGTGCAGAATGACAGGGCTAAAGTCCTGGGCGACTTCCATATCCAGACAGATAAGAAGGTACTGGCTAACCAGGCAGACACTGTGGTGGTAGATAAGGCCCAGAAGACAGCCCTGGTGATAGATGTAGCAATACCAAATGATAGCAACATCAGGAAAAAAAGAACATGAAAAAGAGGGAAAGTATCAGGGTTTGAAGGAGGAATTAGAAAGGATGTGGAATGTGAAGGTGAATATGATCCCAGTAGTGATTGGAGCACTAGGGGCTGTGACACCCAAGCTGGAAGAATGGCTCCAACAGATTCCAGGAAGGACATCAGAACACTTGATCCAGAAAAGCGCATTGCTAGGAACAGCTAAGATACTGCACATAACCCTCAAACTCCCAGGCCTCTGGTAGAGGACCCGAGATTGAGGATAACATACATACACCACCCATGGAGGGTGAGAAAACAATTTTTTAAATTTTTTTATATATACAAGAAAAATTGTTAAGAAAAGAGTGTTAGCAGCCAAACTATGCTGCATGGCTGTTTGATGTTTGATAAGCAAAAAAAAAAAAAAACAATCTGCCACACTGTTGACCAAGGACCACCTATTTTTCTGTGATCTTAGGTTTACTGAGTCTTAAGACTCAAACCCTTTTCTTTGGTTTTAGTTCAAAAGCTACTGCAAGAATAATAGGGCTTCACTTCACTTCATTCACTTTCTGAATCCCATGTAACTGGGACTCAGCTGTCTTTAAATCTCTAGGAAAATATTAGGACTGGCTTTTTTAAGCCACAAAGAATTAAAATAATTGGGGTTCTCTCCTCAGGACCTGATTGTCCTGTCTCTTCCTAGTCTAGGGTACTCCCAAACATCCAGATGATCATCTTTAAATTGCTTTCTGCACTCTAATTCTCATATTCTGCCTAGTTTCCTAGAGGGTGAAAAGATCAAACAGCTAGGTCTTAACAACTGTGGGTAGTGCCCAGCCTCATGTTTGGTATCTACTACAGTAGGTGGTGTCTGCCATGTTTGGTGGTATCTACTAGGACTGCAATTACTCAAAAATGATGCTCAGCAGGTTGGTGGTTCAAAATCTGAGAACTGAAGAAGCACGAGGGAGTAAGGTCCCATTACTTGCCCATCTCCTTCCAACCTAGAAGTGGTGGGATGGTCAAAGTGTTCTGTGCACCGTAGGCATTTAGTCATGTCTGCCACATAACTACAGAGACATCTTCGGACGATGCAGGCTCTTCTGCCTTGTAACAGGGATGAGTACTGTCCTTAGAGTTGGTCATGATAGCAAGACAAACTGTGCGAGACACCTTTACTATATACTGACACCTGGAATAACTTTCATTTTTGTTAAATGTGAGCAAGTATTCTATTGAAGGCTTAGCTATGCTTTTCTTGCAGGAAGATCTGAATACACTGTGAGTTGTTGACATTTCCCCCTCCCCCCGCCCCACATTGTTTTTGTCCACTCAGTGTTAAATTGGTTCTTCAGTAAAGTAACTTTCAGAATTCTATTGTAATTGACCTTTGAAGGCCCACCAATAGAATGTGTGTATATAATGAATTGCCTCCACAGATGCACAGATCCACATCCATAGTGTCAGTAAAGTCAGTTGCAACAATTTATTACAATTTGCATTACTTATTGAATGGCTTTTAGGAAGTAGTGGCAGAAGATCCAAAATTCCATCCCGAGCATCTTCAGGTAGGACAGAGGAAAAATTCCTGTTTGAAAAAGGCAGAGCAGTTGCTAGTATCCATGTTGACAATACTTTACATGCGGCAACTTCCTATGTTCCTGTAAGTGAGGAGGAGGGATTGCACATGTGTAGGCGAATGGAGAGGGAATGTATGTGCATGGTAAATATGTTCAGGGCAAAGGAAATAAAACAAATCTAATTGGAGTAGCATGGCAGAAATATGGGCAAATCAATAGAATTACATTTCCTGTTCCATTCTTACCTGCTGCTGCCACTTGCTCAGAACAAGTCGAGATTTCCCATGAGCATTAGGTTCACCAGGGTCACTGTTTGATGCATTGTTGTGAGCTGCCACCCTTATCTGCAAGCGGCTTCTCTTGATATGGAAGCTTTCGCAGTCTCCTTCCCTGCCATGGAAATAGTATCCTATTGCCTCCTGGAGTGCAAGCCTCAATTTGTCTTTCTTGCCTCCCTTCAAGATGCTTAAACCAAGCTGCTACTGTCTCTCCTATTATGTATGTCTGCTCATCAGCACTTTTGCTTATCACTACTTGACTTCTGCATACTTTGTCTTACTTGCTTCAAACATTCTAGCACTGCCTCTTGCAGAAACACTAGCAGGGCACTCCACAAGTTAGCAGTATATCCAGTGCAACCTGTGTGCAATGACCTCAGAAGGAATCAACAGTCTGGGTTACTGATAAACAAATGACCAGCTTTGCTGTGCAGTCAGCTATAAAACACATCTCCCATAGGTAGCTGTGACCCAAGTACTGCATGGCAGAGTGAGCTCCTATTACTTGCCAGGCTCCTAGCTCACACATTCTGATAGTGTGTAAATAAGTTTTACCATGATATATAAGAGCTAGGGAAAATATTTAGAAAATATGTGGGTGTGAAATCCTTAAAATCTCTCTGGAGGGATGCTTTTTGTTTATGACAACTTTGATCTTAACAGTATTTCTTTAGGTTTTCGTTTTTGTTTTTTTAAAAAGATGCTAGACAGCTTCTGCTTGCAATTAGTGCCCCAATGGGAAGTCTTGGCAGCGTTCTAATGTTCAAGCTGGCCATTCTACTTTGCAACGTTATTACCTTGAGCTAAAAATTTCCCTTGACTATCATCTGTTACTTAGATGGGCCCATAGTGGAAATTTTCCGTACCAGAAAGAGAATTAATAGAGCTGCAGTTCCATAGTTGCTGTCATCATCTTTAAGGAAGGCTTCAGAGAAGAGTGATTGCTTGGCACGTTTTATTGGCCAAGCATGTAGAGTTCTTGGTCCTTGAAAAATGATTCCAAGGTTCATTTTGGACTCTATAAATTGCTTGAATGTATAGCAATCATATTGTTCCTTATTCATTTTTTGGTATGTGAAATCCCCTCAAGTGGAAGTCTATGGTTGCATTTTAAACAGACACCCCCGCCCCCATCACCTTCACATATTTTGGTTCTGATAAACTGAGATGCCTGTAGTGGCTGTCATTGGTTTAATGCATTATATTGGAAAGCATGTAGATTGATAGTCTTTAATTTAAGGTCTGTTAAATAATCTGTCAATTATATGCTGTGACTCAAACAGAAAAATAGTATTCTTTTTGCTTTTCATATAAAATACTCAGTCAAATAATGTAGGCCTTTAAAAGTCATGACTAGTACCTTGAATTCGGCTTGGAACTAAAACAGCAGCCAGTGAGTCCACTGGAACAGCAGTGTGACAGAGTTGTACTGCCAGTCTCCAGTGACTATACAAGCCACCCTGTTCTGATCTAGGTGTATCTTCCAAACTGATTTCAAGGACAGCCCCATGTTGAGCATGTTACAATAATTTAATCTTAATGTCACCATGGCCAGATCTGATTGAGGCAGGAACGGCTGCAACTGGCACACCAACCCAAAGCTGGGCAGAGACACTCCTGGCCACAGCTGACACCAGGACATCTGGGAGCAACTGTGAATCTAGGATAACCTCTAAGCTGTGAACCTGTTCAGAGCAATGCAATAGGGAAGCACTTGCATTGTGAATTTCTGAACCAGGAAGACCTTTGTCTTGTCAGATTTAATTTCAGCTTGTTTGCTCTTATTCATATCTCAGCTGCCTCCAGGCAATGCTCCAAGACAGAGACAGCCACCTTATTATCGGGTGGAAAGGAGAGAGAGACCTGGGTGTTCTCTGCATACTTTTGACATCCACCTCCAAATCCCTGAATGACCTCTCCTAGCAGATTCTTATAGATATTAAACAATATGGGGAACAATATAAAACCATGTGGCACCTCAAGGGCCATGGTGCCAAACAGGAGTCTCCCAGTACCTGAAAGTGAAAGCAAGTAATCTAAAAACCCAATTACTCCTATTTCTTTGAATTTGTTTCAAAGTCTGAGAAAAGCTTTGACTCCTGCAAGATTCATTTCTTGGGCTGTAATTCTAACCTCCTGTTAGACCAGCATAAACTCTGGCATAAGTCCCGTACTGATTGTGAGTGTCACAAAAGTGCCGTAAGTCACATCAGCCCCTGGGGGGATTAGGCCAGTTCACAGCCACAAGTCTGCGGGATCATGTCCAGCCTCTGTTGGAGCTGGATATAGTAGTCATCTTTGGCTGTGGCTGGTCTCAGTTGGGGTGTAGGTGGACAGGATATGGGTCTTAACTGTGTTGGCAATTGTCAGAACTGCCAGGCGATCTGATATTGGCTGGAAGGCAATTACACTTCCAACAGCCTGTCTGTACACCATAAAACCAACACTAACTTCTCGTTTTTTGCCACTGGTGTAAAATAGTGCCTTGTTTTATCAGTTGTTGGTGGGTGGATGGTAAGTGTTCCAGATCCAGTGAGGCATAGTTTGGATTGGCATGATTGAGGTTTCCATGTTTGCCAGTTCCATGGCAATTTCCTTTTGCCCAGTGTGGTTTCCAGTTTGCACATTCCACACAGTGATGCAAACTTCCAATTTTGGTGTTATGAATGCTTGCTGTACTGATTTTCTGGAAGCTTGCTGACCATTGGACTATCTCTTGGACTTTACTAAATGTACTAGAAACACAGCCTACTGGCTTGCTGACCAAGACTACTAATGAGTGCTGCAGCTTGAAGGTCTGTGAAAGGGACCCTGCAGCCCTACCTGCAAGGGAAGCCTCCTACCTGCTGTCTTCCTATGGGTGTTGGTGTTTAGTGGTCGCTTCTTTTGCACTGACTGTGCTTGAACTGGGGGAGCTAATTAACTCAGAGCAGACACTACTTCTCTAGGTCAAGCTTAGGCACAGGCCTCTGGCAGAATACTTACGTCAAACCCCATCCTTCAAAATAGTTCCCACTTTCAAGAACTTATGCACCATTAACTATAATTGCCCGTGTATCTGGAGATGAAACCACCCAGATAACAAATTTTATAGCACCTGCATGTAAAGAGCATGGCAGTTGCCAGTTACTTGGCAGTTATACGGCACTCCGTTCGCCTAAACTTACTTCCTTTTTCTCCCTTTCTTTTCAGAATTGAGAAAAAGGAGGTGAGGTTGCATAATAAATCAATATATGGTTTATGTTCTTGTGTTTATATATACCTGTGATAGAATCTGTTGCTAATAATTGTTTTGGTCATAAATAAAATTGACTCACATACCGTAATTCATTAGGTTTTCATACTAGCTGATGAAGCCTTAGATCTCACTGAGGCGATAAACTTTTGTTTGGGTTGACTCATTTTGGACTGCAATAGGGAGCTTGCATGAGTGAATGCTCCACCATACAAAAATAAAATTTCCTGCATATGGAAATCTAGTTCCTGCATACCAGGATCTAAGGTTACAGCTTAGCGGTCTTATGAAGCATGATCTGTGAACCAGTGTTTCCCAATTCACATCTTACTTTTGGTAACCCACTCTCAGCCTCACCCACTATGCCCCTATAGAAAGTGAATATTTGATGTGTAAGCCTGTTCTCAAGGAGTAGCAGTCAGAATTCCTGTGGTGATGAATATGGAATACCCTAAAAAGCTCTATACCAGGGCTCTCCAAACATTTAGTTCCAGGGCTCCTGGACCTTTAAAGGAGGGAATTTCAGCAGGTGCAGCTTCTCATCTCACAGATCACAAGCTGAAATTCCTTCTTCTACACACTTCATAAAGGTCCAGGAGCCCTGAAGTGAAAAGCTTGGAGACCCCTGCTCTATACAGACAAATTAGTATTTGGCAGTGATGTCTGAATATCACATGATTCTGGTTTCAAAACACTGGGGTTTAGGGTGCAATCTTTAGCCTGGTTTTTTGAGCCAAAATCTTTCAGCCCTATGAAATGAAATCTTATCATTTTTGATTGCACAGCAATACTAAAGCAAAATGTTTCTCTTTATCTAGTTGTTGGAGTTGATGGAATCTGAAAACTCTCAGTTGGAAGCCTTTCTCAGATGGAAGCCTCTTGAATCAGTTTATTGGTCTTGGATGGTAAACTCTAAATTAAACCCTTAATTAAATACCGGAAGTACAATTAGATATGTGTTGAAATATCAAATGTTGTCTTGAAAAAACAAATAGCAGGTTAAACCTTGTTATTTACAAAAAATTTTTTTACCATATTCATGAATTTAATTCAACATGAATGGTCACAGCAAATGCGAAGGGACATGCCGATCCTTGGAGAAGGGGAAAATGCATCCCTTTAAAATCACAGATTAAAAAACAGCTTTTTTACTGTTGTGAAAAGGCAGTCATGCAAGCGTTCATTCCATTCTTCAGCTAAGCCAGAGATAGCATCATTTGCATTTCTAATTTCTGACAATCTTTCTACAATAGTAAGAAGCTATTTTTAAACCATTAAGGGGCACACTTTTTTTATACTGCTTTTAAAATTTAACATCTTTTTATATCAGCAGGGGGTCCCGAACCCCTGTGAATACTGAGACATGACCTTATTCTGTTAGGAGCAATAGAGCAGCCAGAAACGTAGAAGTGGATCTTTAAATCTGTTATTCCACTTTTATCCACTGGGGGTTCCAGAACAAGCCTTGTAGGTAACAAAGGACACCCTGAATCACACAAATTTATGTTGCTGCCTCCACTTTCCACATAATCATATCTCACTGTAAAGGATGAAATAAATCATATTGATTTGCCCAAAATATTATTATCCAACATTGCCCCTCCACACTAGGATGTGCCCCAAATGTGCTTACAGTATTGTTTTCCCTAATATTAGTGGTAGTCTTGCCGGTAAGGGCCTCGCAGTCTTAAAGAAAAAATATTATTGGGGGATTTAAAAGAAGAAAAATAAACTAAAGCATGGTGTTAAAACCTTTCTGCTCGATGCAAGGGTATTTGGTGTTTCTGTGGGAAGTTGCTCACACACTCTGCTTACAGCCCAGTTCTGCGCATGCCTACTGAGAGATAAGTCCCACTGAGTTCCTTTAGACTTCTGATAAATAGGATTGCAGCCGTAAAGGCGGGGGGGGGGGGGGCAGTAGCAATATGAATGAATGACCTCCTTTATTAAGTACTGCATATAAAAGCTAATGAATGTACAATGCTAGCTCTGGATTTTAGGATGTTGTTTGAAGTGGAAGGCCCTACTGAGTTTTCTCTTACTTGGTAAGCTGATGGCTCTGAGTGGGTGCCCAGCCTGCAATGTAACCTGCATCCTTTCATCATAACCTCTATTTGGTTCTAGGCAGTATGGTTAATGCCTGCTTGGATGGAACAAAAATGTTTCCCTCTTCTCTTTTTGCCTCTTATAAACAAAAGCCTTTTCTCCTTATTTTATGCTTTAAAAAATATGGCTATACATAGTTTGTAATAAATAAAATGGCTTTTCCGAAGAGGGCTTTTGAAACTTCATTACAGACCACAAGACAATAAATTTTATGAGGTGTCAAAACTAGTCAGGTTGCAGGTTTTGGAATTGCAGATTTCCTTCAGCAGCAGTCTCGGGAATCAATAAAAACCTCTTTGCATCTGATGATGGCATCAGAAATAAGTGCATTCATTCTGCTTAGATATGTATCTTTAACATTTCTACAGCTGCAAAAAATGTTTCTTAATGACAGTGAGTTGAAGAATATTTAAAATCTGTCCATCAAGTTTCTTTTAGTAAATTGTAAACCTTTTTTAAGGTGCTTCAAAGCCCACAAGTTACAATAGATATATTTATGCCACTTGCATAGGAGCCTTGTTAGTGCTTTGAAACAAGAGTGAAAGTAAACCTGAAGATATTTTTGTGCCAGCTTTATTACACTTGAAATTGTTGAAGGTTTTGAGTTACAGAGAAACAAAATTGAAAAGTAGCTCTGTTTTAGATTAATAAAATTTAATGTTAGGGTTTAGAAAAATTTTCTCACATGTTAGGAGTCTTCTAGGAATTAGCCCTGCATAGGGTTTGTAGCGGTTTGGATTTCTGAGAATTTCAGATAACTCTTCTTGTTCTGATTGTATCTAGTGTGTGTGTGTGTGTGTGTGTGTGTGTGTGTGTGTGTGTGTGTGTGTGTGTGTATATATATATAATGTATATATATTATGTTTGAAGTGAACCCAGGTAGATAAGTGATATAACAAAAAACTGCTTTGCAACTCAGCAAGCTATTAGCTGTTGCAATGAATTAAACTGTAGAGAAATCTTATTTCCTTCACTGAATATTGCAGGATTAAAAGTTTTAATTGGGCAAAGAAACACTTGTTAACATGATGCTACCTTGTTAACCTCATTGACCAAAATTGGACCATTTTTTCTTTGGAACTGGCCTTTCCCGTCGTGAATGCTTTCTTGATTACACATATAATTTGGTTTTAATATTGGTAGACAGCTATGTCTGGGCTGTTGTGGGAAAGAAATATATTAGGGATTCCACATGCCGTGATTACTATCTACATTTATTTTAGATTAGCGAAAGGCGTACCTGTGTTGTAAAATTCCCGTCTGCCATCCCCCCATATGCATCATCCCCCCATGCACAACTGTCCCCCATGCACATCATGCGCAATCCCCCATGCGCAACTTCCCCCATGCACATCAACCCCCATGCACATCAACCCCCATGCACATCAACCCCCATGTGCAACTTACCCATGTGCAACTTACCCATGCGCAACTTACCCATGCGCAACTTTCCCCCATGCGCATCAACCCCCCATGCGCAACTTTCCCCCAAGCGCATCAACCCCCCATGCGCAACTTCCCCATTCACATCATCCCCCATGCGCAACTTCCCCCCATGCGCAACTTCCCCCCATGCGCAACTTCCCCCCATGCGCAACTTCCCCCCATGCGCATCAACCCCCCATGCGCATCAACCCCCCATGCGCATCAACCCCCCATGCGCATCAACCCCCCATGCGCAACTTCCCCCATGTGCATCAACCTCCTATGCGCATCATCCCCCCTATGCGCATCATCCTCCTATGCGCATCATCCCCCCTATGCGCATCATCCCTCCATGTGCAATGTCCCCCAAGTGCAACTTCCCCCCATGCGCAGCATCCTCGCCAGTGCAGCCTCTTCCTCCGAACACCATCCCCCAGTGCACCAGGGTCTGAGCACCAAACTGGCTGGATGTTATTCAGTCTCCCATGCTTAGGACAGAAACACGTTGCCCCCTTTTCAGCCCCTGAAGGGTTAATTTCTCCAGATGGTTCTTGGTGGGAGTTCAGGTGACAGAAGGAACTCCCAGAATTCCATGCTTCAGGCCCAGCAGTTGGGGAGGAATGTTGATGAGTCAGCAGTTCTCAATGCAAAGTATAGGGAGGAAAACGCGTTGCGCCCCTTTTCACCCCCTTCCGGTTGGAATTTCCGAAAACCGGTTCTTAGTGCACCCCTCAGTCACGGAAGGAACCCCCACCCCAAATTTCACACTTATAGGCCCAGCGGTTTTGGCAGGGCGGTGATGAGTCAGTCAGTCAGTGAGTCAGTGAGTGACTTTTCTCTTTTATATATATAGATTATTTGTAGTTCGTATGGGGTGAATCATTATTCCAGAAATGTGAAAGCACATGTCTTGCATTTGGTGTTCCAGATGTACCTTCCTCATCTTGCCATGCAATAGACAGATTATTCTTACTCCACTGGGAAGCTAGAAACAACTCTTGTCATTTGCAAATGCCTATCAAGTCCTTTTTCTAGGAACAAGCCTTCCAGTATTCTCTACAAACAGGATCTGGGCCATTTAAGAACTGCAGTTTTTTTCTTATTTTATTCAATGTCACCTGGTAACTAATCTGCTTACAAGTCAATATTAAGCTGTGTGTTATGTAAAATGATTTATCTCCTGGAATTCTGCCTCCCCCCCTCCCCAAACAGGAGACCGTTCTGGATCCTAAAATGGAAAGTGTAAAACCCCACACTATGTGTAAAAACGACAGTATTTTGGCAAGTGCTGATCTGGGTTGCTGCGGTTTGGGCAAAATGGTTGTGGAAATTGAAAGATTCAGAAAAGATCTGGTGACTCTTCACAGTGGGCTGCGAGAACTTGCAAAGTGCAGAAAATTGGTCTTCTGTGAAAAGGTAAGAAATATTTGGAGGGTTGTTAGAAATTCCATTTGATATGATTAAATTCATAAATCTGTGTTATTACTTCAGTAGGGTCTTTATAGGATGTCCGATTCACACAGTACTGTCTGCATCAGTGATTTGAAGCCACTGTGCTATTGCATGTTGATGTGCCATGAATGTATACCGCAGGAATTTGTCTCATCACTGATCTATACGAAGGCACTGTATATATTCAAATTGCTGCCACCCCCACAGCATCTTAATACAGAGCTAGCTCACTGATCAGTGTTGTCTGACTGGCAGATACTCTTCAGAGTTTTAGACAAAAGTCTTTCGTAGCCCTACCTGTAGAAATGTCAGGTGTTGAACCTGAGGCGTGCAAGTACTCTGCCACTATGTTCCTGCCGCTTCCAAAAGGACTGTAGCAGTAGCCAGAGAGCCTGCTTCGAGTGCATACTTTAAGTTGCATCAAGTTAAATTCCTTGTTTACTTTTTGGAATTTCTATCTTCTTTCATAGGCAGATTCTCAAAACTGGCATCAGTCCCGCCCCTGATTCCCTTTTCTGACAGATTGAAGCAATTTTTCAGTGTGTTCAGAAGCTTTACCAAGTCCCCATAGATCATGTGATGCATAATGTAAAAGACAATCCTTTTGTCATCAATTGTTGTTCGTGACTGCAATGCTTCTTCTTACTACTTCTGAGTGTCTATTTGAATGCAGTTCTCTCTCTTGAGCACCTGGCTTTAAAACCTTTCCTTCAGTCCCTGTTCAAAGGATTCTACTCTCTTTTGTGGGGTTGGCTACCTTCCATTACCTTCCAGTTGGCAAAGTCTGTCACCTTTCAACTTGCCTTGGAATAACAGTCACACCTGAGATAGCTTTGAGCAGGAGTGACTTGCTTTTAAAATGAATGAAGCAAAAGTGCATGTTTTCCTCTATTTATAGGAAACTGCCAATCCTGATAAAATTTAATGCTAAAAGCACATTATCACTATGAGTGCTCTTGGGCATATATACTAAACAGTTCATAAGTTACCCAGGACAAACATGTCAAGGGATCTTTTACTGTTGATCTAGTCATGCACCCAACTGGTACAAGATGTTGACTTACACTGGCCCAAGCCTTTCTGGTGTAACTGGGCTGCCCCATCTTGAAATTGGGGCACCCCAGTGATAGATAGGGTAGCCCAAGTGCACTTCGGGATTGCAGCCAAAATTACTTATTAAATTTAAAACTATTGCATATTATTTATTACAAAAAAACTGAAAAGTCACTCACTGATTCACTCATCAACAGCCAGCCAAAACCGCTGGGCCTAGAAGCGTGAAATTTGGGGAGGGTGTTCCTTCTGTGATGGAGGCACCCACTAAGAACAGGTTTTTTGGAAATTCTAACTGGAAGGGAGTGAAAAGGGACACAACATGTTTTCCTCCCTATACTTTACATTGAAGAGTCCCTGACTGAGGGATGCTCTGTCCCAAACCCCTGGACCTAGAAACATGAAATCTGGGGAGGATGTTCCTTGTGTGACATCAACACCAACCAAGAACTGATGTTGAGAACTTTAACCCCTAAGGGGCTGAAAAGGGGTGCAACATGTTTTTCTCCAATACCTAACATTGAAGACTGACTGATCAACATCCTGCTGATGCACTGGGAGGGAGGGTTGCACATGCGCACTATCCCCCCATGTGCACCATCCTGCCACTTGCAACACCCGCCATGATCATCAACCCCTCCCATGTTCTCTGTCCCCCCATGCACAACACCACCCATATGCACCATCCCTCCTTATGTGCCATGGTGTACTAGTTGGAAATCACTGTTTTATGGGTTTGAAAGTAATTTGAGGCTTGGCATGACAATTACCATGCAAAATGGTCTATATGATTATTATCCCAGTTTTTATTATGTTTCCAGTTGATTCACCCCTTCTTTCTTCTTCATTGTTTCTTCCTTTACATGCGTTCCCACTTCACTATTTTAATTACAGGCAGCCTTCCTGCCTATTGTTTGGTTGTCTTGCTGCCTCTCCCACCACTCCACACACCCAAGAGCCTGCTCAGGTCATATCATGTCAATGAATGTCTTACCACACCCCAACTGCCTCAGAGACTATCTGTGCTAACTGAGGGAGGTTTCTAACCATGTAGAAAGCCTCAGCTACTATTTGCCATATATGGAGTAATATGATCTTGCAGAACTTTGGCCCAAGGTAAGCAAATGCCTGAACTCCATCAGCTAAACATCTACATCTACAGTATTTATATACCGCTTTTCAACTGAAAAGTTCACAAAGTGGTTTACAAGAAAATGAAGACAAGAGCAAGACAAGGGTGGGTGAGGCCAACAACTGGATTCTCTCTCTTTGGACTTCCATCTTAACTTTCAGCCATATAATATATGGATATAGAGAAGAGGAAAAATTTAAAAAGTGAGGCCAAATGGCCATGAGATGCAAGAGGTTTTAAGGAATACATTATTGGCCTAATTGTTGCTTCTTCTTCTTCTTAGGTCCAAGCAAGAAAGCAAGAACAGCTAGACGAAAGAGAGCTCAGCAGGACTATCAGGAAAACACAAGAGGTTGTGGAACTGAAACTCTCTGATCTGAAATGCCACAGCAGTGCCTTGAGAATAAATCAAATGCATGGTCCACACAGACTTGTATTTAAAGCCAAGTGTTTAAAGGGCAGCAAAATGGATCATGGCAGGTCAGCCTCCAATAAAGACATTCCAGAAGGAATAAGTGCAGCAGACGTGATCTGTGATCTGAAGAAGAAAGAAGCAAGGCTAAAGGCCAAGCTGAAGCAACGGCAGGATGTAAGCAGGTGGAAGATTCAGGAAGCTGCAGAGGGACTTGGTCAAGTGCTTTTCATCCCACCAACGAAAAGATGAGAGGCAAACCAATAATAGAATTTGGCAAGATTCATAGAAGCTACCAATGGTGTGATTCCTGTCATGGGCATGGGGGAGACAGGTTCTATTTAAATATTTTATTGCAACTTTAGATTTGCTTCTTATGGAATGTATTTTAAAATACTTGGCACATTATCTCAGGGGATGAGGCAATAATTTAAAAGTCATAAATAAATGTTAGCATTACTCAATTGTGAGCTACAAGTTTTCCCTTTGTCTTTCATATCCAGTGTGTGTCAAATGCTCAGGTTCAGTTTAACTGGAGCAGTTCTCCATAAGAAGTGCATTCAGTTTTCACATATGTGCTAGCACTGAGTTGAAATCAAAGTTTTGCCTGAAATTGAGAACTGACCCTACAATCCAAATTACTATGGGAGCACATAAGAGACATTACTTGTACCTGTAGTTACTGCACCACCTAGTGAAAACCTATGGGAAATTCATATTGCAATCCAGAGCAAATTGTTCTTACACCAGAGCAAGGAGTCCCTGTAGTTACTCCAGACTGTGCCCTGAGGGTAATTTGGGGAGGCAGGGGATAAAGGGGGTTGAGGTGGCAGCCACAAGAGAATGCCAAGCTCAGGACCAGACTTAAAGCTCCTGATGCATGAGGTGCCATTCCAAATGTTGTCACCTGATGTAGTACCAGCCTGTGTCCTCCCTCTATCTTGAGTGGGAATAGGAGGGAACAGAGTGAAGATGAGGATAGTGCTTGAGGCTTCAGTCCTATAGGTCTCCAGTGTTCTAGCTCACTCCTTTTTTCCAGAGTTCCTCTTCCATTCCACTACTCACTTCCCTTTCAAATCCAATCTCTAGAGAGGATGATTTTCCAGGAATTTTGACATGGATGGCTTTGAGAGCCGCTTGCCTTCTAAGGAAGAGAATAGCAGTGGCATGTTGGCTTTCATCAGTCTTCTGCCTAGCCCACATAAATTTGTCTCAGGTTAGAAATTTTTGTTCGACATAAACATGGAAAAGAGATGTCCATTGTAAAAATTCAGATTGTGTGCAGTTCTATCTGTAGGCAGCTGAGTTGGAACATATAAAACAACACAAATGAAACCTATTTAAAACTTGTAGAAGGAATCACCTTTGTGCTTCTGCCACAGACAAAAATCAGGATGTTCTTGCTCAATGCCTGGTCATAAAGCATCTCTGTTGCTCAAACTTGTGTATAAATTGTAGTAGTCCAATAGCAGAAGAATGACCAGCTCTGCAAAAGAAAAACTCCCAAAATACAGCCTTGAGTTGATCATTTTTTAAAGTTCTGGAACTTGCCGCTGAAATATTTCTCGTTTAGCAAAAAGGTTTCACCTGGTACTTGTGTTTTGCATCTGTTGGATTTTTCCCCCTTATAAAAGAAATTATTACATACCATTATTAGTTACTTTTTAAAGAAAGTGAAATGCCTTTTTTCTTTTCAGCCTTGCATTAAAGAAATGGATTTTTCTTTCCATCTGCCCGCAATGAAAAGAGTACCATCAAATTGATGGGACAAAGAATTTTTAGAAGTAACAAAAAAAGGAAAAAAAGTTGTGCTTTTTCACAGGCAACCAACCTGTAATATGTGGGCTAATTGGACCTTGCTTATAGAACACCGGTGTAGAAATCCCTTTTAAAGTAGAGATCTTTCAAAATTCCTGCCTCTGTAGTAGGAAACTGTTCCCTTTGCAAAAAACAGACAAAGCCTTCTGCTGAAATCTGTTTGTAGTAAACTTAACTTTTTTTTTGTATGTGTTGTAGGCTTCATGCAAGCCTATACAACTTGAAGGTTTTGTTCCAAGATTTTTAATTGGTTGGCTGCAAAAACTAGCCATGCCTTTGTCATGTGGGTAATGAAGCGAGGTCAACGCCATTTTGAGGATGGCCTTAAGGTTTCATTTAGCCTGGCAGATTAAGGGCACAATCCAGAGGGGCACTTGGGTTACCCTATCTATCACTGGGCTGACCCAACTGCAAGATGGGCCACACTAGTTACTCTGGAAATGGCTTAGGGCATCCTAAGGCAACATAAGCTGCCCCAAGAGAGGTGACCCTGTGCTACCCTAATTGGGGCAGCCTAGGCAGTTCAGGAAAGGCATGTTGAGGGCATGTTTAGCATTGCCTAGGGCAGAGCAGTTACTCTGTATCCACAGCCTGTTTCCAGGGCAAAAATGCCCTCTTTCAGCTCCTCAGAGTTATACCACCTCAGGAGCAGGTATGGTAATAGGGGTCCATGATAACCCAGAGTGAGAATGGCAGTGTTGACAAAAAAAATCTGAGTTCTTGGCCAGCCTATCTGCAACCCCTGCCCCCCAACCTCAGATCAACTACAGCAGCCCACTAACCTGGGGATATGGCAGGCCACTCCCAGCATCCACCCTCCACTAGAGGTACTGCTGCATTGCATTCTCATGCTGCAGCTGTTCCAGGTTGTCAGGAACTTCTGGGCTTCCTTAGAAGGCAGGCTCCACAGCTGTTCCTTGTTCAGTGTGAACTGAGGGGGGTTTCCTCAGGAGCAAGCCCTTCCCAGGTGTCACTTACTGAATGCCTGCTTAGAATTCTCTGGAGCAGTTAGGGCAGCCCAGGCTTTCTGACTCTCTGGATCCAGTATAACTCTCTGCTCTGGATACAGAATAGTTGGGGCAGCCCAGCTAGGGCTCTCCTCACTGCCCTTTACTCTGGATTGTACCCTAAGAGATATTTGCCATTGTGATACAATGATGCTTTGTTTATAATGTGTATATTTTTATTATGCTTATAATTATAGAATCATAGATTTGGAAGGTATGTTATCTAGTCCACACCCCTGCCTGTAGCAGGAAATCCTCTTAGAACATCTCCTACAAGTGCTTGTCGAGCCTTTATTTGAAGATCCCCACTTGCACTGGCATTCTATTCCACTGCTGAACTGCCTTTTTCCTATCCAGTTGGAATCTCCTTTCTTACAGTTTGTATCCAATGATTGTGTTTTCAGAAGCCATTCAGAACATATGAATATAAATAATATATATAAATAATATGAATTCATGCATATTGGTTGTTGCTAATAAAGAATTCCTTGTTACTTCCCCCCCCCCCTTTTCAGGAAATGTTACTAAAAAGTGGAAAAATGCAGGGAGCAAAATTATTATGAATATGAGAGGTTAGCCAGGCTCAGTGCTAATTTTGACAAGAAACTGAAGAAGACTGAGGAGATAAGGAAGTGTAACCAGGAGAGCTTTCAGGTACCGTCTGTATCTGTAAGAAGACCTTCTTTGCTGAGAACAAAGGCTCTCAAAGCCAGCACTATAAGGAGAATTGGAAATATGGCACAGACAGTGTTCTGTATACCTTCCTTGCAAAAGCCCATTTTAAAATGGAATTTTCTAGCCCAGGAGACAGAGGGACCCATCACAGAAGTTGCCCCCTCCAGGAGGAACCATCTCAAGGGACATCACTATACCCAAGAGAGCTGGGAAAGAAAACTCACCACCCTTCTCTCCATTGTGAACTGGGTGTCTAGCAGAAGAAAAGCTCATGATTCATTTTGACAAATATAATGTATGTGTGTGCTGAATGAGAAATCAAGTTAAAATAGAAAATACTTACAGGAGGTAAAACCCCAATGATGAAAACAGCAGGTTTCTGGAGTCCTTTGTCCAGCAATATTCTACACTGTCTGATTTATCAAGGTAGACAACCTCTAATCAAATTCTCAAAATTTTAGTTTTGATAACATTGTTGGTTTTATTTTCTATCTTGTTGCATCACTTGGCTTTTTTCCTCTGGGGTTGTTGGTTTTTGGTTCCTTTATTGCCAATGTTTTCAAAAGTTCCTGTCAATTCCACACTGGGAACATTCTAGCAGCAGTAACAGTTTGTCCTGGCAGATAATGAGTCACAAGCTATATTAGAATCAGAGCTGGAAGAGACCCACTGGATCATCTAGTCCAGCCCCCTTCCTGTAGCAGGAAATCCTCGTCTTGTGGGGACCCGGGTCTCAAACCCTGGCCTTCTGGTTAACAGGCACAGCATCTTAACCACTTGTGCCACTAGAGATAAGTGGTTCTCAAAGAGGGATGTCATGTGGGTCAGTGGTAGGGTTGGGGCAGGTGGAAAGGGATCCATCAAAGGGGGACCTTCCTCCATATGGTTGACATGGATGACAGAGGAAGACTCTTCTCTGTAGGAGGAAGGTAGGGTGCTCTCAACTGTATGGGGGTGCTCTTCCCCCACACTGGTAGGCTGGATGAAGAGTTTCTCCTTCCTGGGAGGGCACCCACAATTCCCCAGTCTTGACCAGCTTTGCCAAGAGCAGGACATGTCTGAGCTCTCTGCTCTGTTCTTCTCCTTCCTTATTTTTTCACTCCCCCCAGAGGCTCATTGGCATGCACAATGGTGCGGCTGGCCCAGCAGTTGGGCTGAAGAGGTGGAGCGATGGGGGACAAGCAGAAATCTGGTGGGGCGCATCCTACTGCAGAGTGCCACCGGCCTTGCTCACAGGACAGTGCAAGGAGACAGCAGAGGCCCAGTCAAGTGCATCCTACTGCAGAGCACCACCAGCCTCATGCATAGGGCACTGCAAGGAGGCAGCAGAAGCCCAGTGGAGTGCATCCTCCTGTGGAGTGCCACCGGCTCTGCCTATGGAGCAGCGCCAGGAACCAATGGAACCAGGAACCAGCACTCAGCATGGCGCTTCCCCCAGAGAAGCATTGTCAGCACTGCTTGATTAGATGGTCTAATTTTTTCCTTCACATACCAATGGCAGTAAGCCCTGTTTTCAACCACTTTTGTAACTCTTCTGGGTGGTAATCAAATGGGTATTTATTTTGTGTTGTGCATCAATTGTATGATGGCGGTGACAACCTTGTCACTCATGTTTGTCTTTTAAATGGCTTTCTTGAGAGTCCCTGGACTATGTAACAGAATAAATTGTGTTGTGGAGCTGCTGGCTTGTAGCAGAGACTTAACATGGCAGCAGCTGTCAGTCTCTGCGCAGAAGAAAATATTTAGCTCTAATGTCACCAACTAAAGAGCTTTGCGGTGAAAGCAGGAAACATAATTCAAGTCATAGAGCAATGACAGAAATATGCTCATATTGCAGGATAAGATCCATACTGCAAGAGCAGCATTTGAACTGCTAAAACAGAAAACATTGCAGGCATAGCTGCTACAAATCTCTGCCCCGATGGGAAACTCAAGAAATTTCACTTTTAGTGTGAAATGTCAAAAATGAAAGCAATTTTGCAGCAAATATTTACACGTTCGGAGGAATGTGCCCAAGTGCAATCTGAATGATAGCCTGTTCAAGGCAATTCTGCTATGTAAGCAAAGATGGAAGGACCTGCATCTTTACTAGTTTCTTGTTCGTGAGCAAGGCTAACAAATTCCAAAGCTGCTGATAGCAGAGAGAAGTGATAGCAGTAGTAGTGGTAGAAGAGCAGGGCTCCCCAAAGTCCCTGCTTTTGTCAAAAGCTGAACCTCCAAAGCAGCAGAAACAATTGCACTTAAACGCTCCATGTTGCAATTGTGCAAGAAATCTGAAAATCACTACAAGCCAATGCTTGGTCAGGGTGGAGAAGGAAAAAACAGAAATTAATATCACCTCAATTCTCTAGAGTAGAGTAAATGAGAATTGATGGAGAACAGAGTAGTGTACATAATACCATCTTGTGTTATCCAGTAGCGCAGATTGTCTCTTCGTGTGGTGCCTCACACAGTATACAGTGGTGCCTCACATAAAGATCTTAATTTGTTCCAGAGGCATGCCCTTTAAGTGAAATGCTCTTTAAGCAAAGCAGATTTTTCCATAGGAAATCATGGAAACTCAGATGATTGGTTCCACAACCCCCCAAATATTCATATAAAAATATTAACTGGATGTAAAAATGATGACAAAACACCGGAATTGAATTCAAAACATGCATTCAATGTGCATGATCCTATGAAGTCTACTTAGGCTGCAATCTAAGGACATTTTCCTGGGAGTAAGCCCCATTGAACACAATGGGGCTTACTTCTGGGTAGACATGGTTAAGAGGCTTCAATCAAAGACACTTTCCTGGGAGTAAGCCCCATTGAACACAATGGGGCTTATTTCTAGGTAGACATAGTTAGGAGACTGCAATCAAAGACACTTTCCTAGGAGGCTTACCTAGGCTGGAGATTCAAGGTGGTTGGTGGGGACACTTGGGGGCAGTTAGGGTCAGCTGCCTCCGGCACCTCCAGGCAATTGCCCCCAAATTGGGGGCAGTTAGAGGCAGCAGCGCTGGCCGGCAGCCCTTTTAAAGAGCCTCCATGCAGAGTGTCAGGGCTGCATAGCACGCGTGCCCATAGCACACTTGCTTGTTAAGTGAAGTGGAAATTGTTATGTGAAGCAAGATTTCTTGGAAACTTTTGCTTGTTATGTGAAACACTTGTTAAGCGAGGCGCTTGTTAAGCGAGGTGCCACTGTTTTTCATTTTAATTCTTGCAGGTGCACAAAGCATAACATTGCAGCAGGCAGTTATATTAATTGTTTCACAATTAGGGGCTGCGGTGCCTCAGTGGTTAAAGACACCTGTCGACCTGTAGGTTGGCGGGTTGAGACCTGAGTACCGCATGATGGAGTGAGCTCCCATCACTTGTTGTAGCTGTTGCCTGCCCAGAAGTTTGAAAGCATGCAAATACAAGTAGATAAATAGGTACCACTTTGAGGTGAAGGAAGGTAACAACCCAGCAACAGGCCTCTATGAAAGGCCGGCCAGTTTCCTCAGCATCACATCAAAACATTGATCGGATGACTCTGATCCAGAACAGCAGATCCAACCATCATACAGAATAAATGCAGAAAGTTGCCTTTGCGGTGATACTAATTATGCTTCTTGCTGGAGAAAGGTTGTTATCCATGCACACTCTCAGCAGTGAAGGAGGAAATAATGAGTACTAATTAGCTGGAATATCGCTGGTAACCTAGTGACAGAGAAAATCCTCTTGGTTGGGAAACAACTTGGTTAATTCTGAGCCCAGTTCAAGTACTCACTTGACTCCGTCAAGTCCCTATATCAGCTTTGTAGTGGCTTCTCCAACCTATCTGTCTCACCTGCCTGTTATCTCCCTCCCTGCCAATCCCTGTGTTATTTTGACAGAGATGCTGTAAGGGATGGGAGATGGCTCGTTGTCCCCTGTGTTCTCTTATCCTGACTCATGGCATGCTAGGTTACAGGTGTATCGGGAAATACAGATTCTCTAATGCTCCATGTATGTAGTACACAGCTATAATAGCATGACAGCTGCCCAAGATATGGGGGAGAAGCATCCCACTCCTTCCATTCTACAGCTGCTAAGCACAGATAATGCAATCCTATACCTTTCTTCTCAGATGTAAGTCCCATGATAGTCAATGAGGCTTACTCCTAGGAAAGTATGGATAGGATTGCAGTCTAAGAAAAGTAGGGCAAGTAGGAGGAGCCTTAGGTTCAGCCTTGGGAGCACCTAAGTGGCTGGGTAAAGGGCTTCTGTTCCTCTCCATTAAAATCTAAGCTGGAGAAAAATTTATGAAGTCATATACTTGCCTAATATCTGTGCGATGAGATTAGAGCCAATGAATTTTTGGTTCATTGCAGGCTAAAGCTAGTTTGAATGTAGATGCATTTTGGGAGCCTTATTCAGAAGTCAAGAAATGGATTTTGTGCAGATGACAGGAGAGAGAAATGGAATGTCTTTTTCTGCCTTTGGAAAATGGCAGGTATACCCAGAAGGAGCTTACTTGCTTCTTTCTTAGAACTACTTTCTCAGAGATCAGTTTTCCCTGCTTTGATGGCTAATGGATATTCATGTTCCTTCTCAGATGGATTCTGATGGCATTAGTCATATGGGGATATTTAAGATTTACTTACTAGTGGAATTAACCCTTCACTGCAGGAGTAAAATTTCAAGAACATTTGTGGGCCTCAGGCATGGCTGGACACCATTGGCACTGCCTGCACCAGGAGAACTGCTTGGCACCAGGTGGTGGGCATCAGCGAGCACCAGGGGGCACTGGACACTGGAGGGTACCAGGGGCAGTGATGAGCAGCAGTGGGCACTAATAGACACCTGGCACCCCTATTGGGCACCATCAGGTAGTGGGCACCAGCAGGCAATAGCCACTAGCAGTAACCACTAGGTGTTTTATTCTTTAATGTTAGCTGCCTTGGGCTCCCCTTATGCAGGAGGAAAGGCGGGGTACAAATTGAATAAATATAATAAATAAAATAAATAAACCAGGCATTGATTGTATTCCAAAACTATTGTATATCAAAGCAAATTTTTTCCATAAAAAATCATGGAAACTCAAATGATTTGTTCCACAATCCAAAAATATTCATATGAAAATGATTACAATACTATAATACAAAATAATAAAGAAAATAACAAATATAAAGAAAAATAAGCAAATTGACATGCACTTAGTCTCTCAGGCTGCACTCTGCCCCTTTATAAAGAGTGAGCCCAACATATTTTTAAGAGGGCTTACTTTAGAGTAGACATGCAAGGAGTGAGCCTCATCGTCTGTAATAGGCTTACTTCTCTCAGGCAAGGCTGAACAGGTGCTGGTGGTATGCCTAAACTGGCTGTATCCCAGCTGGGTTTTTTGCTTGTTTATCAAGACATTGCTTGTATATCAAGTCAAAATTTATTAGGAATGTTTGCTTGTCTTGCAAAACACTCTCAAGCCAGGGTTTTAGTGTATATAGATTAATTTATTTAGAGGATATATACCCTGCCAGGGCTGTGGGTGGTGCAAGTGGCTAAGACACTGTGCCTGTTAACCAGCAGGCCAGGGTTTGAGACCTGGGTCAGCCCCACAGGACAGGGTGAGCTCCTGTCTTAGCCCAGCTCTGCAACGCCAGCTGGATCCAATCGTATTGGCTCTGCCTTTCCACTGGACTAATTCAGGCGTGGAGAGGGGGGATTTGCTACTTGGGTAACAGCTTATCCTCCATAACACTCTAACCCAGGCTTTCGTGCTTCGCATGCAGCGTATGCAGCACCGAGCACAGTACCATAGTCTTCCAAGACTGACGGAGGCCTGCTTTTATATACCCTGCCATTCCAACGCCAAAGCAATACCCAAGGCGGCTTACAAAGTTTTAAAATTCATACAAATTGGTGCATTATGTGAGATGAAGGACTGTTACCTTGTGCAGCCATGTTCTAGAAATATCCATGGGATAGGCATTCTCTCTACATATCCTGAGGTAAATGCATTTGGAGTCTGGAAAGGCATTTTGCAGAGGTGCTGTTAGTTAATTTGGCATCCATCAGTCTTGAAAGACCGTGGTATCGTGCTCGACACTGTATATGGAGCACGAAGGCCTGGGTAGATTGATATGGAGGATAGGCTGTTACCCAAGCAACAAATCCCCCCTCTCCACGCCACTGAAATAGTCCAATGGAAAGGCAGAGCCAAACAATTGGTTCCAGCTGCGTCACAGAGCTGGGCTAAGGACAGGAGCTCACCCTGTCTTGTGGAGATCCGGGTCTCGAACCCTGGCCTGCTGGTTAACAGGCACAGTGCTACCACTGTGCCACCCACAAGACACCATATGTTGGAGTTCCATTCTGTAATACTCCCAAACAGTAATCTGATTATTTTCTTCTTAGATATCACTGAAAGTTAAATGGGGCCATCACATGGCTCTGTCTTGTGTTGTTCCAACTCACCAAGGTTAAAGGAGAATATTTCTTTATTATAGGAAGGTGTCATCTACTGCGGCTGTACACTTATAAATGGCGATATTTGACTCATTCATCCTTCCCTTCACAGCTTGAAGTGATGAGCTGGTGCAATGCAGTGCCTCAGGGACGGAGCTGTGGATGAAGAAGAAGTCCCCAATTTGAATGTCACCTCTGCAGTGAAGATAGGTGCTTCTAGACAAGACACTGTCTTTGAGTTTCAGTAGCAAAAGGTAGGGCCGGGGGTGGCTTCATTAAAGGAGCTTCTGAAATTCGAATAGGTTACCCTGTCTTTAAATTGGAATATGATATGACTTTCCCCTGCCTCCTTAGCAGGCTCAAGAAAGGGGGATATTTAGACTTTATGTGGCAGCCAAGGTAATTTTTTGTGGTGTGAAGGTCCAATGAAGGTCTTTCGTGGTGTGAAGGTCCAATGGTGTCACCACAGTCACCACTTTCTAACAGCTGGGCTGTGCTTAAGTAGCATGGAGGCCAGATTTCTTATACCTCCTTTCCAACTCGTCTCTCACAGAGACAGCAAGATGTTTCATTATTTCTTCCACACCTTAGGGGTCAGGTTGAAGCTGCACTGCTGTACACCAACTAAAGAAAATAGTCCTTAATGAGAAGCAGTGGACCTTACTAGCTCTCAGGCTAGCCCAAAGAATTGGAAACATAAGGGAGACAGGAACAAGTCCCTATGTATCTCATGTTACATGCAAGGTTATGTATGATGTGGGTGTCAAGCAGTCCAATCCTATCTAAATCCCTGTAAAGTGATAAAGTGCTGACTACACTGTATCCTGTTTGAGAATTTTTGTCTGCTGGAGGTTTCCTGAGGATAAGGAGACTTGTGTCTCCTTACTCTTATTATAAGCCCCAGTAACCACAAGGGGTCAACTCAGATCTGCACCAGCAATATTAACAGACACCACCCCATATGGGGAAGAAGAAGAAGAAGATGATGATAAATATGAATATGCTTACTGCTGGTGCAAGTCTGCCTTGATGGGCGGAAGTTGCAGAACTCATAAAATGAAACATGTTACAGTAATTGTTTGTAATGCAGAGTGGATGGAAAAAGTTTCTGACAAACATCCTACCTCCCAAAGATGAGCAATTAAATTTGTATTTGGTGGGATTGAAGAAGAGGAAGCATATGATTCAATTCTCCAACATGTTCTACAGTCTCAAAGGTGTCTTTGATCAGGAAGGAAGGGGAAAAAATGCTCCCACAGAGCCAGGGCAGAGCATTCTTAGCATCATAGAATTGGAAGGAATCTTGGAAGTCATCAACTGCTCAGAATTTCTGCTGTTATATCTGCAAAGATGTTTCTGCTTTGTGGACAAAGACTATAATAGGCTCAAGCTGAATATTCAGAAGGTGGGAATAGTAGTTTGTCCAAAGGGGGACACAGTGTTCTTTCCTCAGGTGTCTTCTGTAGTTCTTTTTTCAAGAACTGTTCTTAAAAATTCAATATTTTTTTTGGTTAGCTCATTAAATGTAAGGTACCACTAAATGAGGAAGAGTACACTTGTTGGATGCTCCCATGTGTCCTTGCTTTCTAATTTTGTGTTACCAGCAGAGGGCACTGGTTTACCTTCTGATCCTAGTGACAAGATGCGTTGAAGCCACACCGGACTTTTAAGGAGAATGTCATTAAGCCTTTAGCCACCCATTATTGGTGACATCAGCAATTATTCAGTGCGTGTCTTAGCAGCTTCTACCAGTGCTGAAGGATGATCTCTGTAAAATCTCTCTGTCTGCAGCTCCAGTAACAGACTAATCTTAAGATTCATCTTGTTTGGTGCCATGACCCTCATGAAGGCCAAAGTCTCTGGGTCAGAGCATGGCAAGCTGACAAAACTTCTTACTCCCCATCTTGCTGGGCAAATCTTTCTCGACTGTATTACTGTTTGGGAAGCAGCTGGATGAGGTTTTAAGTTTCAACAAAGAATAAACAGAAATTCCAGCTGCTCTGTCAGCAGTACTGGTGCAAATTGGTGCACTGGAATAATGTTTGCTGTAGAACATCAGGGCAACATGTGCCCATGCATCACCCCCACCCCAAAATAGATTAAGAAGGTGAGGAGTGGCAAATGGGCGGTGTTGCCTTTGTCCTCCCTTTCCCATTATTTGCACCACAACACCACATGCACAGGGTGACCATTTGACTGGAAATTCCCAATTATATCCTCTTTTTTAATCTTTTTCTCTGGGTGTCCTCTAAAAGGGCTTCACTGTCCTCCATTTTATTTGCTTTGTAATATCCCCTTTAAATTCCGTGCTCCTCCACACAACCTTCCTCCGATGAGCCTACTCAGATTGCTGTTGCATGGGAACCAAGCTGAGGGGCTCATCTCATGGGTCCCTAAATGCCATGTTACACAGTTCCCAAATTAGAAGTTTATGGATGATCATTCAAAATATTGTCCCAGCTATGCTGCACCTCTGTGAGAGGAGCCAGGTTCAAAGGCATTAGAGTAAGATTGTCTTCATGTGGTGGTGGAGGAGGATTGGTGAGCACCTTAAAGAAAAAAATCTCAATCAAGTGAGTGTCAGCACTAGGAGGGAATAGTGTATATACAATAGTGTATATTTCCAATATACAGAGATGAGAAACCTATCCATACCCTGTTGAATTTCACAGGGTGCTTGCTGGCTTGCTAAGCATGTAGATGCATTTCTTTGACCCTGCTGTGTTTCAGCTTGTGGTGCTATCTTGCCTGTCGGTCATGAGCAGCTTTGAAAATGGTTGTGAATGCTCTTCTCTCCTTTCTGAAAACAAGGAATTCCAACAGGCCAACTTCAACTACAGGCCATGTTAGAGAGCTCCATCTTTGCCCAATTAGATTCATATTCTGCCACACTTAGCTTGGGATTTCTACCCATACTGATCCTGCAAGAGAATGTGTTATTTTGAGCCAAATCAGATGAGACGTTAAACATGTTATATGTAATATACATGTGTTTTGCTATTTAAACCAGCTGGGGGGAATTCAAAGTAAAACTACAGTGTGGAGGGATATTTTGTTGCAAACAGAACTGGCCCAATTAGCACCCTTTGCAAAATAGCCGGGGGGGGATTATTGACAGGAAAACTGCAGGGTACAGAGGATTAAAGTCCCCCTGTAGCTATGTTGCAGTTACAATCTTGGTTGTATTGCTACAGCTCAAAACACCCAGGTACAGAAAACTGATATGTATAGTATCTTGTCTATCTTGGACTACTCTTCTTATTTGTTTTAATGCTTTATTTTGAAATAGGGCTAAATCCAGAGCAGTTATGAGTCCATGCAGTTACGTCACCCTCTCGTGTTATCTTATGGAAAGTCATTTTAACTGCTCCGGAGCAAGGGGCTTAATTTCACTTTATGATATAGGTCATATGCATACATTCCAGGTTGACTTCGGGCGCAATCCAGAGTAACTACGGGGAGTCCTTGCTCCAGTGTAAGAGAACTATTTACTCTAGATTGCAATATGAATTTCCCATAGGTTTTCACTAGGTGGTGCCTTAACCACATCAACGTAAATGTCTCTTACGTGCTCCCGTAGTTACTCTGGATTGTAGGGTTATTTTGTCTTTTCTTTAAGTTCTCTGTTAACCAAAAAGTGCTGAGTGCTCCAGTGTTTTTTTTCTTAACCTCTCTGATTTCTGGCATTTGCTGTGTATGTTTCCTTCTGATACCAAGTATTCAGTCTTCGTTCTCAGTCTTTTACTACTGGTCTTAAACATTTACAACATCTGCTTTGCAATATACATCTATTGAGATTTTGGTAATACATGCAAATGTATTTATATTTAATTGATTAATTATGGTATATCGTTGATCCATCACATCCCTCCTAAAGCTTCAGCACCAAGAAAAGGATTTCCTAAGATGTGTGTTTATGAGTTAATGGCTTAGGCTTCAATCTGCACTGCACTAAAAGTAACTCCCAAGTAATTTTGTTGGACTTACTGCTGAGTAAATAGGCATATGGTTGAGCTGTTAGTTACTTTAAGAGTCTGCATTAATCTAGATGAGAACTTGTTAAATTTTGATTAAGACTTCATTCCTCCAAATGCATTTAATAAGGACATAGTAAAGATTACTCAAATTTCCCATAAGCTTAAGTTCAGCCAAATCTTACAAAGTATGCCTTATTTGCATAATTTGAATATATGGTGGTAATTTGGGCTGTGTGCATATGCTTTCTCCAAGTCCTTCATTGGAGGAGAGGTCTAAGACAGACCTGCTGCTGTGTACTAAAATGGCCATAAGCTATCCATGGATGATGCAAGCCTTACCTTATTTGGTTTGTTGTTTTTGTTAAATATGCAGTTTTATTTGCTTTCTCTCCACTACTTCCTTCCAAAATGACACCAAGGAAGTAAAAGAATATCACAGCTAATTATAGCCCTGACCCCACTTAACTCACATGATATATTCTCAATGAATTATGTGAGCATATCAAGATTGATTCAACAGTTGATGAAGTACCAAAACATATAAACTGAACCTAGAATAGAGCTGAGAAGAGTCCACCCTCACTTCTGTGAATTTGTACTTCTCTGCACCTTCAGGTCACATCAGCATACACTCAACATGCTGCATCATACATGTTCTGGCATTCTTTTTGTTGCCACCAGCTGGTCAGCTTACTTTTACCTAATTTGTACCCAAGGTTAAGTGGTTGGTATGAAACTATTGGATACTCAGATTGTTCACTTCCAAGTTGGGTGGGCAGGCTGATTGGATTAAATGTGAACTAAACCCAGAGTGTATCCTAAAAGATTTTGTTCAAGGCTATTGTTTTTTTCCAGCATTACCAGGCTGACATTTCATATCTTTGTTTTTGACAGAATGGAAATGATGAGCTGATTCCTAGATTTACTTCATTGCATCCAGATGGTCTGCAATTTAAGAGAGGAAAAGGAAGCTTCCATGAGAGAAAGAATAATATTTATGGCAGAATAATATGGTCACCTCTGGCTATACTCCCAGGAGAATTAGGAATGTGATTTGGGTGAGCCAGCCTCCCATGGTCTTTCTTACCAGGTGTTCATTCATTTCAGCCCTCATTAATTTCACCCCTTCTGCTGCAAATGATCAAAAGTTAGATATTCTTCTCATCCATCAAACCTAAAGTTAGTCTGAAATGTGGGCTTGCCAAACTTGTTTGTTCACTAACATGTGCTATAGGAAAATGTAGCGTCAAAAGGGCTACCTTATCCAGTTCTTGGCTATCGACAAAACTATCAACATCACCCTGACAACTGGTGCAATCTAGACCAGGGATGACCCAAGACCTGCTGATGCCTGGGATGGCATGTCAAATGCCACCCTCTCTACACTTAATGTGGTCACTTTTGTCGTGTCCCAACCAGTGATGGGATTCAAAGAAATTAACAACCGGTTCTATGCCCATCTGGCAACCACTTTTAAATGGCTATTTTTAAACTTTATATGTCTTATCTCTTGTTAACAACCGGTTCTATGGAGTAGGTGTGAACCTGCTGGAACCCACCACTGGTCTCCACAATCTCCAGTGTTCTCGCCCATCTCCACCCCACAATCTCCAGAGTTCTAGACCATTTCCTCACTCCCCCTGCTTAACTATTGTCATGGAAAAATCCCAGTATTGATACCTTCTTTTCTTCCAGATTCTGGGCTCCAAACTAGCAGACCTGAATACTGTTTCTGTTCTTTTTCAAATCTTTCCAGTCAAAACCAGAATACATTTTCAGCATGTTGTATGTTCAGATTGCTTTGATCCCAAGAGTCCACATTAACAAGGATAAATTCTTTGCTGTAGTAATTGAACAGTGGGAAAAATATATATTGTACAAATTGACTCTACAAATGAGATCATTCTGGGAAAACTTCTTATCTGCAGGAATGAGCAGTACACACCTCTGGTTTTGAGGTGAAAACCAGAGGGTGAATATGCTGGACACACAATTTCAGAGAAATCTTCCCCAGAAATTAATGCCTTTGCCCTGCTCTGTTTCTCTTGAGATTGATGCACCTTTTTAGGACAGTGGACGATGAAGAAGAATGTCAGCTCCCAGCACTGCAGACAGTATGGGCCAGGAAAGATATCCCAGGAGACATACTTGATTTTATCTAGCCCCAAATTGAGAAAGATCACTCAAAAGAAATAAAAAAATTTTCTGATGTCTTTCGTCTATGATATAATGATACATAAAAACAGGTTTTTATTTTTATTTAAAATTTTATCCACCAAATTTTTATTTTTTTTAAAAAAATATGTAAGGCAGCTTTAAATCTATGTTTTAAAGAATACACTTACAATCCAGTAAAAGCTATTTAAAGAATAGCATCAAACAAAATAACTTACCCTACAATCCAGAGTAACTACGGGAGCACGTAAGAGACTTTACGTGCACCCGTAGTTACTGCATCACCTAGTGAAAACCTATGGGAAATTCATATTGGAATCCAGAGCAAATTGTTCTTACACTAGAGCAAGGACTCTCCGTAGTTACTCAGGATTGCGCCCTTATTCTAAAAGTAAGCAGTGCAACTGACAGTGCAGTTCTAACCCCTAGTTAGACCAGTGCTGGACCAGAGCGTCACAAAACTCTTGTGCCGCTTCTGAGCGAGGGGCAGGGTGTGTAGGCCAATGCCTTCCAGCTTCCCTATGCCTCTGTGGGAATGGGAGATGAATAGTTGTGGTGGCCTAAATTGGTTAGGATTGTGCCCTGAGCAACAATGCATTTTACATTGCATCGGGAACTCAGAGAGAAAACTAAAATTTAATATTTACCATAAATGTTACTCTTCTAGGAATTGAAAGCCAAACTCCTGGAAGACTGGAATGAAGACTGGATCTGTCCAAACCCTTGGACAGATATTTGTCTTTTGAGGACCTCTTCTAAACAAGACCAGCTTCCTCCATGGAAATCCTTTCAGTGTAGCATTACCATCATTGTTTATGCTCCAGTGATCTTGAACATTGATTACTGTAATGCGCTCGACTCTGAAGGCAGCTTGGAAGCTACAGCTGGTGCCACATGCTGTTGCTCATCCTTTCATTAGAGCAGGATTAAGAGGGCATGCAACGCTGGGTTTAGCTATCTGTACTGGCTGCCGATGAACCTCTGATCACAATTCTGGGTGTTGCTAGGTTTGACCTTTAAAGCGATACATGGTGGAGTCCAATTCATGTTTGGGGACACCTCTTCCCTAATAAGGACCCCAGGGCAATATTTTCTGCTTTAAACTTTGTAAAATGATGGCATATAGGAGATTCAAGTGTGAAATGAACAAGCTTTACATCAGTATGCAGTCTGACTTCAACAGCTTTCTCATCTCTTGCTAACTGGGCAAAGAGGCACTTTTTCAAGTGGGGCTCTTAGCAGATGGAAACTAACTGTTCATTTTCATCCCATCATAGTGTCTTTTCTAGTTAGTTGCTGTTTGCTGGCGTTCTTCTGCATCGTTTTGGAATGTGAGCCCTTTTGGGATTGGGAGGCTTTATTTGTTGATTTTCTCTGCAAAACACAGTGAACTTTTTTGTTGAAAAGGGGTACGTATTCCTAAATAATAATAATAACATGCTATTGTCCAAGGTTTCAGTTCTGTACTGTGATTCCTAAACTGCTTCTCTCCACACATCTGCTTGTGGATCACTGTTGTGTCCACTGTAATTGCACCCAAATCTGTGTCAGGTGGGCATTGCCATTTTGGGGAGCAAAGCATTTATTCTGGTAATGCCATAATTATGGAGCGGCCTACCCAAAGAGGCCATCTAGCATCTTTCACCAGAGTGTTTCATTTCAGTTTATTTCACCCTTCTGAATGACAATCTGTCCAGCCACCACCACCCCTTGAAGTGATGTCATCAAATAGGAAGTGCCATCTCTGTGATGCCTGAGCGCCTCCATGTCTACTAAGAAGTCCCATTGTATTGAATGAGACATACTCCCAGGAAAGCAGCCTGAGTGCCTCATTCCAAGATGATGTCATCCAGTGCCAGATTCCAAGATGGTGGCACCCAGCTTTACAGACTGCCCTGGAATGGAGTTGCGACCCGCACTTGGAGAACCACTGTTCTTCTAAATATAAACCTTTGAATTATATTAGGCCTGCCAGTCCTAGTACTAGCTCTTGGTCTTCACTGTATTTTTGGC
The DNA here is from genome assembly GCA_030015325.1 of Cryptoblepharus egeriae. Lineage (NCBI taxonomy): Eukaryota > Metazoa > Chordata > Lepidosauria > Squamata > Scincidae > Cryptoblepharus > Cryptoblepharus egeriae. Next base: position 90,899,595 of record JAREYC010000003.1, on the reverse strand, counting down.
TTTGTTAATTTTATGTATTTTCTCCTCTATACGTACTGCAGTCTGGTATCACATCTATCACTAAAGCTTTTGCAGGTGCAATTTTACTTTTTCAATTTATCTTTTTCTTTTGTCCTTAAATATTTTCCACCAATCTGGAACTTTAACTCTCCCCAACTATGCATCCCACACCAAAGGAATGTGCAGAAAGATCACATGAATGTTCAAGTACTAAGTTGTGCTTTGCTTCTACTATAATCTTATGCACATCTACTCAGAGGTAGACCCCATTAAGTTTCAGGGGACCAATGCCCATGTGAGCATATAAAGGATTGTATCCTTAAGGTGAAACTGGAACACTGATCTGTGTTTAAGGTAGGGTTGCTGTAATTCTCTTCCGCAAAATCAGGACAGGACCCTCTGTCCCATTTGCCAGTCTGTGAACATAGTCCCCCCAGATTGGGATTGTTCCTGTTTTTTAGGACATATGGCAACTCTAACTTCAAGGTCAAGTTCTTCTCAGTATATTGACAAGTACACGTCGCACTGTGTACATGGCCACGTACTCTGTATTGACAAGTAAACAGCAATAGTCTCATTATGCCAGCGGACTGTCTATAATGATATCTGTTTGCTTTCATCTTATAAATACACACCCTGTTTGGGAATGCATTTTCAGTATACAATGAAGGAATAATCCATGCATGTCAAAGACAGCTTTCCTCCATGTATCTATTAGGTTTCCCTGTAGACAGGGCTTGTCCATTAATGAGAACAATTTAAGCAGTCACTTCAGAAAACAGATGGATTGAGGGGCACCCATCTTTGTCTGCCCATTCTCCTCTGCTGCTCCTTTTTCCCCTTTCACCCACTTGATTGTAAAAAAGGTGGGGGAAAAGTGATATTTATTTATTTGATTTATATCCCGCCTTTTTTCCTAAAGGAAGTATACCGAAGGCAGCCCAAGAAGACATATGCAGGGGAGTGCTGAGCTTAGGACCCTGAAAATTGTTAACAACCCAATTGGCAAAATTCCTTGCAGTGGCAATTAAAACAAGATCAATCATGGTCTCAAATAGCCCTAATTGATATTTTAATGTCTATATTGCTTGTTTTGCTATGGCATTTTTGCTAATGCAAATAAAGTTTGAATTTAATTTAGGACCGTGAAAAATGGGAAGACCAGATGTGATATACCATATTATTTGATATGGGGCATGCACTCAGGAGGTCTTGGACTGACCCTAGCTTCTGTACTGCCAGCTTTACTCTGATTCATCAGTCATGACTCAAGTGCACCTGGGTACTGAAACCTTGCAATTGCTGAACTTTCATCACTTCCAATGTGACAATGTTTATAGCTAGTTAAGCTTGGCAGAGCAGTAATGGAGCTGAATGGTGATAACGTTTCCTCTTGTATCACAGCACCTTGTAAAGTGCTTGTAAAGTATCCCACCCCACACCTGCACCGTGCCACAATACCACCCAAGTGTCTGGAAAGGCTCCATTTAGGAGCCAAATGCACGCAGGGCAAGATGAGAAGGCCCACTCCCAGGACTACCTTTTACAACTGGACTGCGTAACACAGTGGAAGGATTGCATCTGAAGAAATTAAGATGCAATCTTGCTTTTAAATTTAGGAAACTTTAAATTGCTTTTAAATTCAGGAAAAGCATTTTTAACCGTGAGATATTCTGCAGGCAACAAAATTAGAAATGTTCCAGGTGATAATTTTTTTTTGCAAATCATCACTATACAGTTTATGTTCATCCATTTATTCATAGAGAAGCTGGTGGTATCCTCAAGGTATCATATACCTTGAAGAAATATTACATTTCTCCAGCTTCTGGAGAAACTTTTTACCATTGGGAAAATGCAATTCATTTCTTGGGTAGTACTGTACATTGAGTGCCAAAATGAATGTTATATACAGGATGTGGTTGTGCAAGTTTCTGTGGCAAGACCATATGTTCCATCCTGTCCAATGGGGCTACTGTGAATATAACAGAAACGTGTTTTTTTTCATTTGGAAAGACCAAAAGAGAAAAAGAGAGCAGACAATTACAAAACATGTCACATCAATCAGATGGTTGTTTCCTGACTGATGACTATACAAAAGTGGATGTTAAATTGCAAATATTACACAGACAAAAACACAGAAAGCACAATTTCTTGGGTTGAAAGTTCCAGACTTTGTCAACGTTTCGAGGATTAAGTAAACATCATCTAGATAGATGCTCAAATTGTACTTGCCACATTTCTTTACGATAAGACTCAAACATTCATTTCTGTATTATCCTTCTTATTCCCATAGAGAATGGGGGAAAATATCCTTGCATCTGGATCCAGCAAACTTTCTCCAACAGAAACAAAGGCAGAATGTCATCGAAACAGGCTCTTGTCATCAGCATTCATGATTTACTGTTTGTGCTGAAATCTTGCACATGCCTGAGTGATCACTGAATCCCAGATTACTTTGCAATTAAACCAATATCTTCATCCCAAGGAAGAAGAAAAAGGTCTCATTTTAGGTATACACAAAACATAGGCAAGCACAAGGTCCTGGATGAATAATAGCTTTTTGATTTGTGCACTGCTGCCCCTTCAAGGAGCTCCAGGTTCTTTACCTGGATCCCATTCCTTTTATCCTCACCAAATCCTTGCAGATCCTTTGGAGCTTAAAAAATGTCAAATCAACATGCAGTGGCCAGAAGGGGTGTCTCCAGTGATGGGATTCAAATAAATTAACAACAGGTTCTATATCCTAATAAATTAACAACAGGTTCTCTGTCCCATTAGTAACCGGTTCTCAGAACCAGGCGCTCATTAGCAAAGGGTTCTATAGAACCTGTGAGAACCCCCTGAAGCCCATCACTGGGTGTCTCCAAAGGCACAGCACCCTCTGGATGAACTGGGCCATTCTGGGAATTCATGAAGAAGCCAGATCCCTCTTTTTCGGGATAAAAGTTCTCTTGACGCTTCCTCTCCTCGGCTTCTGTGCACCCAGAGATGCAGGCTGTTGCCATGGTGAAGGCTGTAACATCACCAATGTGGTACAGCCATTTATAAATGACTAATTGTTTGATGCTTTAAAACAGTCGGCAAAATGCCCAAAGAGCCCAAAATAGATCATTGTACCCAACAACTCAAAAGCAGCTGGATTTCTTTTAAATTGATTTCACAGTCTTTGGTGTTTATTGTTCAGGATGGATTTATTCTGCCTCTCCTGAGAGTGTCAATACTGTCCTTAGGAGAAGGTGCTTCCTTCCTTTCTGTCCCCCCTACCCTTGAATGGGTGTCACCCAGTGGTGGGCTTCAGGAGGTTCTCACAGGTTCTATAGAACCCTTTGCTAATGAGCGCCTGGTTCTGAGAACCGGTTACTAATGGGACATAGAACCTGTTGTTGATTTAGGTTATCAGGACATAGAACCTGTTGTTAATTTATTTGAATCCCACCACTGGTGTCACCTGTTTCCAACCCTTGTGCTGTGTTTGTAGGAAACACAAACACCAAGAGCAGGTAAGGCGGAAGGAAGGGATCATAAATAACCCCTGCTAACTGGACAAGAGACACTCTTTCAAGTGGGTGTCCCTCTTTGATTTAGCTGGGGAAGAGTAACTGGTCCTACACACCCCAGCAATGTCTATTCTAGTGGCTTCTGCTGGTCTTCTTTTGCATTTTAGATTGTGAGCCCTTTTGGGACAGGCACCCATTAGCTACTAATTTTTTTCATTTTCTTGTAAACCACTTTGTGAACTTTTCAGTTGAAAAGTGGTATATAAATACTGTAGATCAGGGGTCTTCAAACTTTCATATTGAGGGCTCCAAGACCTTTAAAATTTGTGTAGAGGTGAGAATTTCAGCTGGTGTAGTTTTGATCTTTGAGATGAAAAACTTCACCTGTTGAAATTTCCTCTTCTACACAATTGTTAAAGGTCCAGGAGCCCTAATGAAGAGAGTTTGAAGACCGCCGCTGCAGATAGTAGATAGGTAGATAGATCAGAGAACTTCAGAGTAGACTTTTGAGGTTCGACTTACGCTTGATAGAACTTTAAGAAACAATGATTGCAATCCTAAAGACACATGCTGGTAGTAACACTTAGGGCAAGATCTTGGTGAGAGACTCCATAGGAGAGTTTTGTGATTAGAACTCCCTACCTTTTATTTTCTTTTTTCAGAAACAGCCACAGCAGGGTTGAAGGAAGTAGGTCTTTTGGATCGAGACTAAGCTGCAAAGGAAGGAAGGCTCAGCTTTTACATTTGTGCCAATTCTCTCAGTTTAAATGCTTCAAACACCCACTGTCAGCTATGGGCAAAGATTAATATTGTTGTGCTTCTTTAGTGAAAACAAAACTACTACGATGGTAAGAAAAAAACGCTACAAGTAGCTGCCTTACAAGCAGCAGAGGGAACAAACCAACTGCAAGAAGAAGGTCACGTATGCTTCAAGAGTGCTCAGCAAAGCTTTTACTGAAGAAACTGCCTTCCATTGTGGAAGGGTATAATAAACTGCACCGGCATGTGTATGGCTTGGAAGATCCATTCACCACTATAAAATCTGGATCGAAAGATGAGAAAAACAAAAACAAAAGCCCTACTATGACTCGAACGCAAACCCATGAAACCCAATCAAAATAAAGTGGTTCCAAATAAATGTTCCAAAATAAAGATGAAAAGTCCTGATGATCGGTAGAGACTGGATGAAACAACAGAGTCTACACAACAGCCCAGATTGTATTTAGAATTAAATAGAAATTGAGAGATAATCGGATGCAATAACAGCTGAGACTCACACATGGAAATGTGTCCTTGCCAAGAGATGGAAAGGGTATGAGTGATCTAGAAACAGAAGATGATGAGCATTATGGCTTTATAAAAGCTAAAGGAATTATACTGAACTGAAACCAACTGAAACCAAGTCAACCAGCAGAACTAACATTCCTTTTTTGTTTTTTAAGCATTTTAGATACAGGTATAGGCAAATTTTGGTTACATTGGTAAGGGATACACAAGGAACACACATAAGGAAACTTTGAGAGACAACCAAGGAATATGTCTTCTTCAATTAAACATACATAAAATTCCATTAAGGATAACCACTTCTCTAACAACCTCCAGTCTAATTATTCATTATTAGTTTTTAATTCCAGCACATTTCATTTCCAACACCTTTTAAATTACCATTCATAAACATAAGTCCAATATTCCCACAAACCCAAGAATCAGAGAATCAGTACCAAATTAAAAATAACAGAACTAACATTCCTGTAAGACAACTCAGATGTGGACACAGCTGGGGCACATTCATGTTTGGTGTTAGGGAGAGACCATTTTGGTTACTGGCTGAGAGCCAGCAGTCATCAGAGGGCCCACCTCAATCTTGGTAGAGGTGGTATCACCCAATTGCATCATTATTGGGAAATAAATGTAGTCTTGCACGTTGGGGCAAAGAATTCTAACTTTACATATAGGTTAATGGGCTCTGAGTTATTGGTGACAGAGCAGGAGATAGATCTAGGGGTTCTGGTGGACAGCTTGATGAGAAGTGCCAACTCAGTGTGCAACTGCAATGAAAAAGGCTAATTCCATGCTTGGGATCATTAGAAAAGGGATTGAGAATAAAACATTTTTAATAAATAAATAAATAAATAAATAATACTTTACTGCAATTGTACAAATTGATGATAAGGCCACATTTGTAGTACTCTGTCCAGTTATGGTTGCCTCATCTCAAAAAAGGATATAGAGGAATTGGAAAAGTTTCAGAGATGAGTGACCAAAATGATTAATGGTCTGGAATAGCTTCTGTCTGAGGAAAGGCTTCAGCGTTTAGTGTTCTTCAGTCTAGAAAAGAGGCATCTGAGGGGGGATATCATGACTTGTAAAATTATGCAAGGTATGGACAGAGAGCTGCTCTTTTCTCTTACGTATAACTCCAGAAATAGGTCACAGCCAGTAATGTTGGGAGGTTTAGGACAGACAAAAGAAAATATTTCTTTACCCGGTGCGTAATTAATGTGTGGAACTCCTTGCTACAGGTTTTGCCAGTCGCTTATTTGGGGACTTCAGTCTGCCACTTCACATCTTTCAGAGTAACTATTAGCAAAAACTTGAATGCTGTCCAAGCCCCGGCAGTAAGTCTTGGTGGAAATATGTTATTTATAAGGGAAACTCCTTATCTGACAAGCGTAACCTCTTCTCCCTCTCTTCCTTAATTTAGGAGAAACTCCACACTTCTGCTGTGCTAAGGCAATGTGAAAAGTTCTCCAATGACAATAAATGAGTAAAAGTTTTTCCACAGCTCAGCAACCACTGAAAATGTTCCCTATGTAAGTGGCAATTTAATATTGTGATGACAACTCCGTTGCCTCCTACATACCTGGAGGGAGGAAAAAGTGAAACCATATTTGACAAAAATGTTTCAGTCCTTCAAGGTGCTTCTCCCATTGTTGGCCGTATAAATATATAGTATATATTTTATACTCCCCAAAATGTTAAAGCAAGAAGTTTTTTATTCTTCATCAAGGGATTATGTGAAGCCTTCAGTACTCAAATACATTTGAAGTAACGTTTTATATTTTCTTCTAAAATCCCACAGCCTTGTGTTGTTCTCTCGGAATATCCCTGAGGGCCTATATGCCAACTCTTTCATTTTGCTCATACATATTTGTACCTGGCAGGTATGCACTGTGTAATAACTTTATGTGCCTGGATTTGTCATAAACTGTATGTAAAAAGTATTTAAAATAGGCAGGAAGAGCAGGATTATCTCCAGTGTTTCAAAAATTCAGGCAGCTATAGCTGAGGAGAAATTGTTCTAAAATAGTTGGAGATGAGACTTTATTTTCCATTTCCACAAAGGAAGCTTACTGGATACCCTTGGCCAACCCACCATATCTCTGCCTATTCTAACTCATCCAAGATGCATCCTGTGAGGATGGAGGGGTACAGATCTAAGGGTGCAAAATGACGAAAAATTGTGAGTAGATTGCATAAAGTTCTCCTTATCAAAAAAATAAACACGACTCTAGAAACCCAACCTGGAATTAACCTTGATCGGCAAGGGGTCAGATCTGCTTTCTTCTTTGAGCCCCTTACACCTTGGCAAGCACAGAGATGGAGCTCCTGTCTGCTACCTTGTTAACTACTCCTACTGCCAGGATCTCAGTGGTGAGCTCCAGCAGGTTCGTACCTATTCTATAGAACCAGTTGTTAATGAGAGATAGGACATATACAGTTTAAAAATAGCCATTTAAAAGTGGCTGCCAGATGGGCATAGAACTGGTTGTTAATTTCTTTGAATCCCATCACTGTGCCAGGTGGCTACTGCTTTAAGGCCACCTTTAAGGTGTGCCATGGCTCATGCATTACAATAGAAAGAAGCAGCAGGATATATATGACCACAAGCCTAACCATGTCTACTCAAAAGTAAGCTCCATTGTGCTCATTGGGTCTTACTCCCAGGAAAGCATCTTTAGGATTGCAGCCTATGTCCTTCTTTTTGAGGCTTATCGAAGTTACCATTACTAAAACCTGAAGACAAGCACAAACAGAATACAAGTCATGCAAATATTCCTTACATTTTACTCTCAAATCAACAGGTAAATATAGCTAATAGTAGAATGAAATTATTCCAATAGATTCCATTATTCCCCTTTTAGTGACTAAGGGCACAATCCAGAGTAACTACGGGGAGTCCTTGCTCTGGTATAAGTACAATTTACTCTGGATTGCAATACGAATTTCCCATAGGTTTTCACTAGGTGGTGCAGTAACTGCGGGTGCACGTAATGTCTCTTACGTGCTCCCGTAGTTACTCTGGACTGTAGGGTAAATGTGGTATAGCATTCCAATACATTTTGGGGTGACAAGGGAGGGCAAAAAAATCCCAAAGTGTTTCACCACTGTAGGGTGAATGTTATAACCAGATAAAAGGACAAGGCCCTCCAAAATGTAGGATACCCAAGAAAAATGTAGGACACAACAAAATTAAAGCTAAAACCGCTCACATGTATGGCTTTTAAATGGTTAATTTAAACACTTTAATTTAGCTGTAAATTAAAGCTAAAACATTTATTGCTTTTTGTGGTTACTCTATTATTAACTATTTTAAACTATTACATATACTTGATTACATTTAACGTATTAATCGCAAGAAAGGGGCATGCTGCCTGCTCCTCCTCCTCCATTGTCCAAAGGAGGACAATGAAGATTTTTTCCAAGATATGAGGCTGAAAACAAGGATATTTCTGGTAAAAAGATATATCATCATCTTGGTTTAACAGTTTAAAGGAAGGAAATTGAATTTTTGTGCTTTTTTCCTTGTTACACGGCATTTAAAGGTGGACCCCAATATCAGTTGTGAGTCAGTTCAATGGATGCAGAATCAGTGGATACCAAGGTCCCACGTGGATACATTTATTCCCTATTCTGTGCCCTCTATGGTTCCTTCTAAGAAAGGAAATGCTAGTGAGTGGTTGTGAGACCTATTACCATTGCCATACGTTGCTAGTGAAATCCAGTTTTCTTGCCATACTTTGCTAGTGAAATCCAGTTTTCTCTCCTATGTTGTTTCCCTGCAAAGCAACGGTTAAGAATCAGTTGTAGAGGGCAAAAGTACACTGTGCGAGTGTACTTAATAGATAAGATAAAGACTGCCATTATTTTTTTATTCTACCATGACAAACTACCTTGGACTTCTTGAGCAACAAGGAATGGATGGTTTTCATAAGCTAAACTTAACCCTTCTTGTTGCTCCTACTAGCTGCCTCCTAAGACTTCAAAGTTGAATGGGCTTCTGCAGGCAGCCTTAGCTTTGAAACAAGAATAAAATCAGCAATACTAATCTAATACTAATCAGCAAAATTAGTATTATTAATGACATTGATCTACTGAATCATAGCATTCAACAAGAATTTGCCTTGTGATGCATGAAGTTAAACTGAGGGCAAAATCCAGAGTAACTACGGGGAGTCCTTGCTCCGGTGTAAAAACAACTTACTCTGGATTCCAAAATGAATTTCCCATTGGTTTTCACTAGTTGGTGCAGTAACTACAAGGCATGTAAAATCTCTTACGTGCTCCCATTGTTACTCTGGATTTGGGGGTAACAATCTAAGCATGTACTAATTAATTTTACCATTGTGGTGGTTTGATTGAAGCATGTTGAGATCAGAAGATGATGCAGTACCCCACATCGAGCATAGCTGTCCCCCAAAATCTTCCCATTTCTGGCCTCCATGTGCTTTTTTATTACTTATAGCATATCCCATAGACTGACCTCTCTGTAGGGTATGCTCTGTGCTGCATTGCAGAGCTTCCTGTACCATGGCTGTGAATGCATCATTCCCTTATATCAGTCAGTGGGGGAAATATGGCTCTTGGATGGGACTTGATCATCCTGACTAGAGCTACTGAAGCACAGGATGTATTCTAGGACAAAACGTGTGAGTCTTTCAATATTCTCAGAACTTTTTTGTTGCACCAGCTCATATATTTTGGATAGATTTAAAATAAGAGCAAACAAAAGGAAAAAAATGCTCAAAATCAATAAAAAATAAAAGTGGAAAAGGAATGAGACAGTACACAGTATTTAGATTAATGTGCAACCTTGTAGGTAATTATGCCTCTTGCTTTAAAGTATGTTTAGGAGAAGCACTCCAGAAAACAAACTTTCTTCATTAAATTTCATACTGCTGTACTTCTTCTTCCTGAAAGAGGACAATCAGATTCAACATGAAGGAAGTTTAGGGGTCTTTCAGAAGAAACATTACAGCAACAGCTCAATAAAGCTTAATCTTCTCATTGTATTTTAAGGCCCAAACCAAACATGCATTTTTTCCAGAGTAAAATATGATGTGTTAATAACTGGTGTGCTATAGGTATGCATGGACAATTTCATATTGACTGTCACCCAAGTGGACCTGGTGCAATTGCAGCAGCACACCTCCTGGTCGAGAGATGCTGTAGTGGTTGTGAGAGTGTGAGGGTTCACTGTGGGAAACCAGTTGGCACATTCTTATGTTCTTATATTTTTATCTTCCAAGAAAATGAAAGAGGGCTTTGGGGCACCAAATGTGCCAAAGACATCATAAATGAGGTCATCATCCCACCCTAATCATCAAAATTACTGGGCAAAATCCAGAGTAACTATGGGGAGTGCTTGCTCCGGTGTAAGAACAATTTACTCTGGATACCAATATGAATTTCCCATAGGTTTTCACTGAGTGGTGCAGTAACTACAGATGCACATAATGTCTCTTATGTGCTCCTGTAGTTACTCTGGATTTGGGGGACTGCCTACCTGCTGCACCAATAGCTCATGAAGGCCTAACCTTTAACCCTTTCCCAACCCGCCCACTCACACTAAAGAGTGAGCATTTCAACTACATTTTCCACCACTGGAAGATATCAGTGGAAACAGCTTTTGGCCACTTGAAAGAATAGTGGAGGAACCTGCTTAGACTGTACTTTAGTCAAACAGCTACTCCAAGTAGGGGTGATGACGAGAAGACTCAGATCTCACAAGATTTTGCAAGATCCAAGATGGCAGCGCTCAGGGAAAGCAGTAGAAGAGCAACCAGGGACATTCTTTTGTAAGTATGCCATGATGCCTCAAGGTGTCACAATGCACAGTTTGGGAACCCCTGCATTAAGGTTTAGTTTCCATGAATATCTACCTGGGACTAAGTTCTCTTTAACACAGTGGGACCGACTTCTCTTAACTAGCACTCTTTTACTGAGATTTTCTTTTAATCCCATTTACCAATGTTTATCCATTTGTTGCAATCTAAGTTTGGAATAAAACGAGCTACATCTTTAGGCACAGCATATTACGTTTCAAAGCAGAAATAAGTGGCAGGAAAAGAAAACATTCTAATGAAGACATTTGAAGCTGATTTTTTAATAGCTGCTGTTGAGTCGGGCTACGGAGAAGTGTTACAAAAAAATCTACCTCGACACTACTGCTTCAGACAGCCAAAATTTGAAAGAATAGTGGTGACCTGATTCTCTGTATGCTGTGCTCACCGTGCCTCCTTAGGGATCAAGTCATCACCTCCTGACTTTGCAGTCTAATCAAAACATGGTTCGAGTAGCATCACTCATACTGAAACCACTTCCTTTCAAAGACTCACCTTGAAGAGCCCAAATGGTGAGTCACAGGTTGGTTGCTGGGATGTGGATTCAAGCTTTGAGTTTGATGTTCACATGAAGGACTGCTCTGCATGTTACAGAAAATAGTGTTCCCATTGGATTGATAGTGTCTTTAATGTTTGCTGAACATTTGCACCATTTGTTGAAGATGGAAAGAATGTTACCTTCAAACACTGCAGGAAAGACATACCCCCAAATCCAGAGTAACTATGGAAGCATGTAAGAGACTTACATGCACCTGTAGTTACTGCACCACCTAGTGAAAACCTATGGGAAATTCATACTGGAATCCAGAGTAAGTTGTTCTTACACTGGAGCAAGGATTCCCTGTAGTTACTCTGGATTTTGCCCTTAGTCGACTCACAGTGACTAGCTTTTTCTGTGATGGACAAAGTACAGTATTCCCCATTCATTTATGGGAATACCCAATCTAAGAGATTTCATTTCCACATCCCTGTTGGAAGGGAGAATTAAACAATGAAGAATTGATTTTCTAATGACTATCAATTAAGTTTCTAACCAGAATATTAAATTACTCAGAGGCTTTAGGGAATGCTGTGCAGTTCACAAGAATCCTCACTTTGTATGGGAAGACAATTAATTCAGAAATTCATTATGGCTCTTGTAGTAAATGAGAGTGTATGAAACCAGTAAACATGTTTAATTAGAGGACTAGGGCTTGCTCTCATGAGCTTGGAATATTTAAGGCCCGGTTGCCATTGCATGGGCTTTCATGCTGAATAGTCTGACAAATTTAATTACCTCTTTATTACTTGGGAAATTGACAGGAGGCTAGAATGAGGCAGAATGCGCCACAATGAATGGCTGATTTGCTTTCAAGTTGCAGGATGCAACATTATTTGCATTTAGTATATAGACTCTTCCAGTTTCATGTATCTATAAAACCATATCTGCTTCTCTGGTGGTGGTGGTGGTAACATCAGTTATGAACCAAACCGCTCTCCGGACCATCTGCATAAGTATCCCCACAATCCAGAGTAATTACAGGAGCATGTGAGAGACATTTACGTTGATGTAGGTACAGCACCACCTAGTGAAAACCTATGGGAAATTCATATTGCAATCCGGAGTAAATCCAGAGCAAGGACTCCCCATGGTTACTCTGGATTGCACCCTAAGCCTCTTATCACCAATGTTCAGCTCACTCTCAACTTTCTAACATCCCTGTTTCCTCTGTCTAATTTAATATTCTGATTAGAAACTTAATTGATAGTCATTAGAAAATCAGTTTTTCATTGTTTAAGTCTCCCAACAGGGACGTGAAAATTTTTTTAAGTTTTCTAAGTTTTCTATAGGGTTTTTTAGTGTAATAATCTCAAATGTGACCACAACCAAGTTCTCTGCCAATTTTGCCTCCTCAGTTGAAAACTTTCATGTGGCAGAAGTGATATTGGGTGGGCAGATGGAGGGACAGTCCTCTCACCCTACCCATGAAAGCAATTCTTATATTACTGGTAAAACAGAGTGGGCTGGTATTTCTAGAAAGCTTTTTCCTCCATTAGATAGTAATAGCAGATGCTGTTGGTGGTTTGGTTAAGGAATAATCTCTGAAAGCCTCAGGAATTCCTATCAGTATTTCTTTTTTTGTTAAGGAATTTACATTATCTTCCAATTCTTGATCAGAATTGCTTATCTCGATCAATTCATCACTTGAACTAAAATGTACCATAACCACATTCACGACAATAATTGTGCTCTCACTGAGCACAATTATTATATTTTTGCACAGTCTAAAAGATGTTATTGACTGCTTTGTTTAATCCAGACAATGAGTCCTTCCCAACGATCTGAAATGCTGGGTTTTTAATTCTATTTTAATGTTAGAAATATTGCTGCAAGACGTAAGCTGTCCCCTATAAAGCTGCTTCTTGTAGTTGGTGGGTGGTAATTTCTGTGGACCCAATGCTGTTCAGGTGTTCCTCAAGATGTTGTGGACTAGCACCAAGAGAAGTGGAGAAGTGGAAGTGATTGGTGCCAAAAAGATGACTTGTGTCTTCTTTTGCCACAACCTTTCAATATCTATTTGAAATTTTTGCGTTTTGTTACTTTTCCTGCTTTTTTCCCCTTCTACTCTGCTATTACCTGGTATTGTTATATAAATGGTTTGGCTTGTTTTTTCTTCTTCTCAACTATAGTTGTATCAGATGTATTGTGCAATAGATATTTGTCTGTATGTAGAAATTCCATAATATTTTAACTTCTTCATTCTCAACAACTTTTTCAGTTTTGTCTTCCCACCAATTTCTAGGCTGCAGGTTCCTTGAATTCTTTTTACAAATGTTCTAGTATATTACAGTTGCTTATACTTTTCATGCCCTTGTTTGTGTGATCTTTTAACAGCAAATAATTAGGTATTCCACTGTTTCATCTGCTTATTTGAAGAGACGTCATTGCTGTTTTTCTTTGCTTTTATTACATTTGTTCTTAGTGCCTGTTCTTGTGCGTTCATTATTAGACCCCCCAGTTCATTCTTCAAGTTTCCTTTTTTTCAGCCACTGCCAGGTCTAGACAATGTTTATTTCTCTTATGATATCTCACAAATATTGTCTATGCAGTGGCTTATTTTTCCACTTTCCTGCTTGTTTCTTAGAATCCTACCCCAACTCCAGAGTAACTACGGGAGACCGTAAGAGACATTACGTGCACCCATAGTTACTGCACCACCCAGTGAAAACCTATGGGAAATCCATATTGGTATCTATATTGGTATCCAAATTGTTCTTACACCGGAGCAAGGACTCCCCATAGTTACTCTGGATTTTGCCCTTAGAATCCTAGAGTTGGAAGGGACCCAGTTGGATCTAGTCCAACCCCCTGCCTGTAGCAGGAAATTCTCATCTTTTGCGGACCTGGGTCTCAAACCCTGGTCTGCTGGTTAACAGGCACAGTGACTTACCCTACAATCCAGAGTAACTACGGGAGCATGTAAGAGACATTACGTGTACCCGTAGTTACTGCACCACCTAGTGAAAACCTATGGGAAACTTATATTGCAATCCAGAGCAAATTGTTCTTACACCGGTGCAAGGACTCCCTGTAGTTACTCTGGATTGCGCCCTTAACCACTTGCGCCACCACTGGCATTTATTTGTTCTTTTTTATAAGCTTGCTTTGTTCTGCTGGTATTTGATAATTTTTTTATTGTTAACCATTATAAGTGATTATCCTTTATATAGTCTTCATGGCCTTTTTTCTTCCTCTACTGTTTGAAGGACTTGCAGCATTCCTTGTTGAACTGTGAAGGAGATACAATCTGTCCACATCACTGCAACCATACAGGGCCTCTGGGTGTTCACATTTGCTCAGTTCTGTGCCGACTCCAGAGGCGGAGCAGAACTGAGTAAACCCATTGGAGCTGCTATCACATTACCTGGGGTAAAGGAAAAGGCTTCCCACTGTCCTGCAGTAGCACAGAAGTAACCCCAAAGTTGCAATGGATGCAGTGCAGGCCTGCCTTCTCCAGCAGTTCTTAGGATTGCACTGCCTACCTCTTAACCACTACATTTACTTTGATCATTTCTGATGTTATAAAAATCTCATTATCTGCTTACGAGTACCTGATACAATTGTAAAGTGGTCATGGCATCTAGTCTAAAACAATAATATCATAAAAATGGAAAAGATTCATAGTAACTGCCTGGCAATAATAAACCTTGCTTACTGATGATTCAGGCAATATGAACCATGCTTACTGATTATTTTGCATCTTATTACTGTATTTCAGCAATCTCCATTTTTATTACATTTATTCTCTAATTTGTGTACAATTTAAAATCTTCAATAAATGTATTGTTTTGCTTGGTCAGGCAATATGCAAAATAAATATACTTTGCAGTCTAAACTCCTCAGACTTGAGATGTAGGCTTAAAGTGGGATTTCTGAATCTTTTGTTTGATTAAATAATTAATTCCAGTTATAGAACAATCTATGATAAGAATTTAAAGTATTAACAAAAGTGAATGAATACACATTAATGATTAAAGTAACGCACAATATTTGAAATGAATTTGAAACGTGCTTATCTAATGCAAAGTTTTCCCCTTTCACAGCTGTGATCTTGGCTCTTAAAGATATTTAAATGGAAGGGGATGGAAATGAGACCAACAGCATCATGACATAGATAAAACCATAGAGATTATCTTTCAAGGCAACCAATCTGAGATGAGGCCTGGGCTTCATTTCCCTTTGAGAAAAGGCTATACTGCTGGGAGCTGGTTAATTCAAAAATGATATGACTGGGAATAGTGTTGAGAGATTTTATAATCTCCCTCATTCAGAGTAGCTGGAATTCAATGAAACTGATTAGGGCTGGAGGGTATCTAGACAAGATCACTTGACTGTAATTGAGTTGCCCTCATTAGTTCTTGCTGTGTGCTTGGATAAGCAAGGAGTTCATGGCCACATCAATGAAGGTGTCTAACAATACATGTGAGAGCAAATTCTTTGAAACAGAATGGAATTTCCTTAGGATCCTGGGTTAGACACTTCAGGCATCTGAGTTAAAGGAACTGTAACCTCCTCTGATTTGTAAAAGAAAAATAAGATATATTTAGGAGTCCTTATCCAGTATGTGTCACTTTATATTTTGCCCCATGCTTGGACATAGATGGCGAGTGCAGTGGTGTAGCTAATGATCAGGTAGCCCCAGTGGTGGGCGTCAGCAGGTTTGCACCTACTCTATAGAACCAGTTGTTAATGAGAGACAGGACATATAAAGTTTAAAAATAGCCATTTAAAAGTGGTTGCAGACGGGCATAGAACCGGTTGTTAATTTCTTTGAATCCCATCACTGGGTAGCCCAGTGCAAAGCTCAAAATGTTGCCCCTGAAGTGATGTTATAACCAGAAGTTATGTCATCCCAGGGTATTTTTTAAAAAAATCAAATTTTCCCCTGTAACAACAAAATCAAATTTAATTAATTAAAAAAATGAAAGTTGTGCCCCTTATTGATTAGGGTAATTGTCCTGGGGCAAAAACCAATGGTTATTCTTTCCTTGCTAATTCTAAGAGGAACACCAATTAAGTGCCCATAAACCTAGGTAGCATGGTTTAACAGTATTATTCTATATGTATAAGATAAAGAGACTGATTCATATTAACACCTTATTAGCTCCATACCATATCAGAATTGCATCTCATTAGCTCTCAGAGCAACCAGTATCATGAAAACATTTGAGGGTTTTTTAAAAAAATCCACTTTTTTCATAGGCTTTTGTGTTTTCATTTTCTGATTAATTGGCCATAACTTTTGATACAAAATGTATTCCAGTGCAGTGCAGTTTGTCCCATTGCATTCTACATTAAATTATCTTTCCAACAATATATAACATGATGGTATTATCATTCATACATACCCTGTTTTTCACAATTTTAGCCACTAGTGTCAAGCTCAGCTTGTTGCCCCCCCCCCAATAAAGTTGTAACCCGGTGCAACTGTACCCCCTGCACCTTTCTAGCTACGCCATTGGATGAGTCTATAAAAACAAATGTATTTGCTAAGGGTATGAGAGCACATATATAGGTTTTAGTGTGGGGAAAATTGTAGGAGCTCACAACTGCATTCTAGAGATCCATCCATTTCCAGTTTTCAGGGACAAGGGCTTCCTATTAATTGATAGAGGAGCTGTGAAGTGGGGGGCAAGTCAGAATGAAATAAAAAGCAAAACTGACCCAATGTGAATGTCAACAAAGGACAAATAAATCTTCATGTCGTTGCTATAGAGATACTCTATAAAAGGAAGAGGAGGAAGGTGTTGCAAAGCAATCTCTGGAGTGAGCTGTAGCATGTAGTGCGGAAATATTGCAACCCTCCTGGCCTTGCTTGGTGGATTGGGAGCCTAGAAGGAAAGGATCCAGCAGCCTGGTTGCATCGTCCCTTTCCTTGTACAGCTTCTAATTAATTCATATACAAATGAGTCAGAGAGGGTGAGTTGATAGATGGTCAACAACATCTGGTCAGCTCAAAGACTCTGGATTATCCCCCTTTCATTTTGAGGATGCTCAAGTGATCATGTACGTAAAACCAAGAACGGGCTCATAACTCCCAATAGATGAAGTGTTGAGACAAAAAGTTGACCGTGAATGATGTTAAAACAGGGGTAGGCAACATATGTGGTGCATAAATGCTGATGATGGTTGTGGTAGTGATGATGATGATATAGACCTGCAGACCTGATGAGGCCGGGCACTTGAAATCATCTGGCCTGTAGTGGAATGTTGGCAGGGGAGAAGAGGCTATCACGCCCCTTCTTCCTCTATGGTTTCCTCTCCCTCTTTTCTCTATTTCACCCTAAACAATTGTGGGATCGCTGGGCAGCCAGGGAGCACTCAGAGATCTCAGCTAGAGGCGGCTGTATACCAAAGAAGGCTGCTGCTTACTCCTAAGATCTCTGGGATGGGCATGTCAAAAACAACCTAGAATTTGTGTAAAGAGATGCATCTATAGAAAGCTAACCTTATGATCAAAGCAATAGGATGTAGTTAAATTCAACCCCAGCTTCTTGGACCTGTAGCTTCAACATGATGACTAATATGTGTACGTTCATAAAGTCATATGCAAACATGTTCATATTTTACAGGGTGACCAGATTATTCCTGAACCCCAGGGCCAAAATTCCTAATCCCAAGCTAAAATTCCTACCCACTTAAAAAAAATTGCCAAAAATGTATTTTCTTTGTTTTTGTTTTTTTGTTTTTTGATGTTACCTTTTGATAGGAAGGAGATATCTTCAAACTGATTTTTGCATCTTATTCTGCTCTTCAGTACGAATCCAACGACATATGGCATGATAGGGTACTGTACACTATCGCGAAGTTTCAAAATGTAGCCAAAATGTAGGACACCCGGACACGAGGCTAAAAATCCGGACAAATCCGGGTTTTTCTGGTCATATGGTCAACCTGTTTTTTATGTCCATAAAAATATAACGTGGCAATTGGGAACCATTGAAGCGTGTTTCATAACCATTTAGTTCTATTCTTAATGCTTAATTTCATTATTTTTCCATTGGCCAAATTTAACAGGGCCTATGATTTAGATATTTCTTGCCCTGCTCAAGTGGAAAGTACAGTTTTAGATAAAAACACAAAATAGGAAGTTTACTAAAAGGTTAAGATCAGACTATGTAGGTTTGCTCAGGATTGTGCTTGAGACATCACTCCATGGAGCAATTTTGCAGAGGCTGTACTAAAGAACTCATTATCAATTTACATAGAGACATGGCTGGATTCTCTGGTGGTGCAAGTGGTTAAGACACTGTGGCTGTTAACCGGCAGGCCAGGGTTGGAGACCTGCGTCCCACAAGACGAGGATTTCCTGTTTCAGGCAGAGGGTTGGACTAGATGATCCACTGGGTCCCTTCCAACTCTGTGATTCTATGAAATTATTAACACAATAATATACAGTAAAACCCTGGTTAGAGAGCATTTTGGATTGAAAATGTTTTGCAAGACAAGCAAACAGTTCTAATAAATTTTGTTTTGCAATATAAGTGATGTCTTGCAATACAAGCAAAAAAATTAGTCCTGGCCAGGATATGGCTGGTTTCTGCATTCTCCTAGCACTAGCTCAGCCCTTCCTGAGAAACCATCCTATGCATGTCTACTTTGAAGTATGCCTATTACAATCAGTGGGGCTCACTCCTATGTTAAAGGGGGCAATGAAAAGGAGCCTGAGAGACCTACCCTACAATTCAGAGCAGTTGCGGCAGTAGATGCGTCAACGCAAGTTACATTTATGTTGATGCAGTTATGTCACCATCTAGTAGAAACCTATGGGAAATTCATAGAGCAATCCACAGTAAATTTTACGTGCATTGATGCAAGAACGACAGTAGTTACTCTGAATTGAGCCCCTAGTCTTGCATGTCTACTCTAAAGGAAGCCCTATTATAATCAGTGGGGCTCACTCCTATGTAAGAGGTGACCATGGCAGCCTGAGAGACAAATTGCAGGTTAAATAATTTCATTTTTCTTTATATTTTGCTTTGATTATTTTGTAATATATTACAGTATTGTAATCATTTTTATAAGAATATTTTTGGGTTGTGGAATGAATTGTCTGAATTTCCATGATTTCTTATGAGAAAATTCACTTTGATATACAAGCGTTTTGGATTACAAACATCCAACATGATGTTTATGCTTGCTTCCAGAACAAATTATTCTCGTAAACCAAGGTACCATTGTATGCTGACAGAGGTGGGCCCGGCCTGGCCCAACAACTGGTTCCCCGGATGGGGTCAGGGGGCGGGAGGGTCAGGGGCGGGGCCAGGGAGGGGCAGGGGCAGGACCGGGGAGGGCACGCCACCTATCCCAGTGCGCTGCGGGTACGGGTGGGTGGGGTGAGGGGTGGATCCCCAACCCGGGCGCACTGCGCATGTGCTAAGGTTGGCGCACATGCACTCTAGGGCTTCCCCTGTCCTTAGCCTGACCTCCAGCCAGGGACAGGGAAAGCCTGGAGCGGTCCCCGGGGAGTCCCGCCCACACCTCTCCCTAACTGAAAACTTCCGACTGTCATTGCACTTGCTTCTGAGTAGTCATGTATTGGATTGTGCCAAGGCTGCAACCCTATCCACACTTTCCTGGGAGTAAGCGCCATTGACTGTCATGGCACTTCTGAGTAGTCAAGCATTGGATTGGGCTCTCAGGCTGCAGTCCATTCCACCCTTTCCTGGGAGTAAGTGCCATTGACTGTCATGGCACTTACTTCTGAGTAGACCAATTTGGAGTGGACTCTGAAGATGCAACCCTATCCATAGTTTCCTGGGAGTAAGCACCATTGACTGTCATGGCACTTACTTCTGAGTAGTCATGCATTGGATTGGGCTCTCAGGCTGCAGTCCCATCCACCTTTCCTGGGAGTGAGACCTGCCTAGCCTTGATCCCTGAGGGTTAAAAAGAAAAAGGGGCCAGGGAGGCTGTGTGCTCCTCCAGCAGGCTGCCGCTCCAGCAGCCAGAGGAAAGACGCTCAGACGTTGGGGCTTGTGGGGCGCCTTGCCGGGCTGCTGCTTGGAGCAGCAAATTCAAAAGTGCCCGGCTGCCCCGAGGAGAAATGGCTGCAGAACCCGTACGCCCGGTTATCTGCTCTCCCCCTTGCTACTGGATCAGTAGCGGTGGAGGGAAACTTAACAACCTGCACTGGCGATCCGGACTGAACCCATTACTGCCCACCAGTGCTGACACACCAACAGCAAGTATTACTACCACTACCAGTAATATTGGAACCTATCCTCAGGCTGCCTTTTCAAAAGTCTGAAATCAGAAGATCATTGTGATGTTTTGTTTTTAAAAGAATGTGGTGCTTTATCCATGGTTAAATAATTTGACTGTATCATACAGCATCATGGCAAGACGTACATTGTAACCTGGGAGAACACCTGTTTTGACTTCTTAACCACAGCTAATCTATCTTGATTTTAACATTAATCTGAATTCTTCCACAGAAATCTCTCTGGTTATTATCAAAATATGTTGCAATTGAATAATTTATGTTTTATGAAATTTTATCTTAAATACCGAAAATTGTAATAGAGTGTTGCCTCACATAAAGAGCTTAATTCGTTCCGGAGGCATGCTCTTTAAGTGAAACGCTCTTTAAGTGAAGCAGATTTTTTCATAGGAAATAAAGGAAACTCAGACGATTGGTTCCACAACCCCCAAAATATTCATATAAAAATATTAACTGAATGTAAAAATGATGACAAAACACTGGAATTGAATTCAAAACATGCATTCAATGTGCATGATCCTATGTAGTCTACTTAGGCTGCAATCCTAAAGATACTTTCCTGGGAGTAAGCGCCATTTAACACAAGAGGGCTTACTTCTGGGTAGACATGGTTAAGAGGCTGCAATCAAAGACACTTTCCTGGGAGGCTTACGTGGGCTGCTGCTGGAGGTTCAAGGTGGTTGATGCAAACACTTGGGGGCAGTTAGGGGCAGCTGCCTCTGGCACCCCCAGACAACTGCTCCCAAGTTGGGGGCAGTTAGAGGCAGTAGCGCTGGCCAACAGCCCTTTTAAAGAGCCTCTGTGCGGAGCGTCAGGCCTGCATAGCAAGCAATTCCGTAGCACGCTTGCTTGTTAAGTGAAGCAGAACTTGTTATGTGAAACAAGATTTTTTGGAAATTTTTGCTTGTTAAGTGAAATGCTTGTTAAACAAGCCACTTGTTAAGCGACGTACCACTGTATTTTGTTCTGGTTTATTGCAATATTTTCTAGATTGCTTGTTATGTCATTTGTTTTAAAAATCTTTAATAAATACACACACATATGGGCTGCATTTCTGGATTGCTCATTTCTTTGGGAAAACACATTCCCAGAAGTTGAATGGCAGGCAACCAACAGCTCCTCACAAGCATCCAGGTCAATTTGTTTGCTTGCAGAAGTCTCAATGTGTTCAGGAATTCCCTTGTAAGTGTGTGTGTGTGTATTCCCTTCAAGTAGGCTTATGTGGTGCTGCTAATTCAATTTGAGTGTTGTTATTTGCCCTATAGGGAAAAACAGATTTGTTCCCATACGGCGGTTGTATGTTTCCCCATGGGATAAATTTCAGTTGGGAGCAGTAAAATGTTTGAGATCAGAAAAAAGATGCAGAAGGAAAGCATTAATCCCCCTGTGCAGCGTCTCCAATTAAATTAGAACTACCTGGCTGCTTAAGGTTTAAAAATAAAAAGCAGTGGGAAATCCTTGATACTCAGCAAAATGGGTTTAGAAGGCACTTTCTGAAAATCTGCACTTGGAGACAGGTAACTGCAAGGAGGTTGGTATGATCAACACTAGAGTCTTCTCTGTAATTTATGTACTGTTTCCCTGATACTCTGGAGGAGCTGCTCTCGTTTTGCCTCTATCATCTGGGCTGACCACTGCAATACTCAGACTTCATTAATACAAAGAAAATTAGATGCCTGTTGACTTTTATCCTCCTTATTCCTACTCTTCTTTTTAACTGTAAGTATAGGTTTGCAACCCTGTAATCACTACATTTTCACGTAGGCCTTTATTTTCCAGAGCCAGGGGAGGGTAGTTTAATTATTATTATTTTTCCTTAAAGTTGGATATGGCAACACTTTCATAAACTACAAACTTTTATGTGACACGTTTGGCAAACCAAATGTCACATCTCCACTTGGGGGAACTTTAAACCTGTCGCTCCATCACCATCATCCAGGACTGTTCCATGACTTCCTGACACCTCGGGTGGCATTCCAAATGCTGTCTCTCCTTATCCAGGGTGACTGTATAGGATGGAGAACAGAGTGCCTCTGCTTTTATGTGTTGCACACGCGATAAGAAGTTGATATCCCCTTACTCCAAGTTATGCCACAGCCACCTCCTAACCTTAGCTGGATACTGGCTTTTCCAGGACAGGTTTGGATTGTGTTGCCCATGTCATGGAAGGTCCATGCCTCCACCCCAGCATCCTTGCATTCATTTCCTTCTCACCCACTCCATGCTAATTATCTGGCCATTGAAAAATCCATTATTTTTTAGTGTATCTGTTTACTGAACTGATAAGGACAATTTCCATGCTTAAGAACAGGCAACCAAGGCATATTTTTTCCACTACACAAAATTAACATATATCTTCCAAAATGTTGTAGATGAAAACAGGTACTTTTGTGCAGGGGTCTTTTTGAGGGGGTACTCACCGGTACTGAGTACTGGCACCTCTATGGCCCACAAGTAGACATGCTTATGATTACAAATAGCATCTTCATGGTGAATATCCCCAACTTTATTTCTAGAAAAAGCAGTGTTTTGTGTATCTGCTACACCCCCATTCCCACACTGAGGATTGTGACCTGTGCCCCACCTCCAACTCTACATAATTGAAAATTCTTTTTCCTTTCATCATATTCTGTACACTGTGGATATAGTTGTAGAAGGAAAGCACCGGTTTATGGTCACATGTTCTTTAATCATGTTCAGGTTTGGTTACTGTAATATATTATGCATGATGCTATCTTTGAATTGCCTTCAAAACTGAACTGATTCAGAATCTGACAGTTGAGTTGTTAACGGGGTCTCAAGGGAAATATTATAAGAGCAAACCCCAGTGTGCCAAAGAAGTTGGATTTTATTCTAAATTGAAAAAATTAAATAAAACCAAGTCTCTGGCCCTTATAAACATAGCAATATAAGAAGAAACATATGATCAATATTCTACTCACCGCCCAGTAATTAAACCTGCACCAGCCATGCAGGTCAATTACTTCAACACATTTGTTAACAAGTAGAGGATGTGGTGATGTCCCGCATTTATCTCCTTCTAACCTCCAATGAATGAAAAAGAGGCCATATTGTTGTATTGTCTGTTCATCAATCACCTTGCTCCGCTTCACCAGAATCTTATGAGGGCTGGACCTGATAGAAAGAAGCTGGAATCAAGTTGATCGCAGCAACAAAAAGGAAGCACTGAACTCCGCTAGAGTCATTCTCTTGCAGGACCAAGCAGCAGAATGCAAATGACCAGCAGTGCGCAAGAATGCTTCTGTGGGCACATGCACATTTAATTTTGTTGCTCCATCAATTTTTGTTATTAAAAGCATTAAAGTCATTATGCATTTGTTAAAATCACATTCGTTTCAGATGTGATTACAATCATGTTGTTAACCCAGATTCAGAACTGGGGTTGTGAATTTGCAGCTTTTATGAATGTATCAGTTTTTTCTCTTTGTAAAATTATAGGTCATATTGTGCTTTAATGCACAGTATACTTCTATTAAATAATAACACAATAACCCATTTTTTCTAAAGGAAGCTGGGAAGGAGTTGTTGCACAGAGCAGTACTCTTCCCCCTTTTTAAATTGTTTAAATTTTAAAACAGATATATCAATCTCTTTTCCTACAGTGGCAGAATAGCATTCATGGTGCCTGTTGAGGGACAGAAGTATCACTATGAAGCAGGAAGTGACCAGTGGTGGGCTCCAGCAGGTTTGCACCTACCCTACAGAACCTATCGCACCTATTAATGAGAGATAGGACATATACAGTTTTAAAATAGCCATTTAAAAGTGGCTGCCAGATGGGAATTGAACTGGTTGTTAATTTCTTTGAATCCCATCACTGGAAGTGACATAATTAAAAAGTTGATGGTCAGAAATAAGCACTTTTTCTCAAGTAGGATTTGTTAGTTCCATATGACTGAAGAGAAAAAAATGCAACTCTTGATCATATTTTGAGAGGTGCTCTGCAATGTGCACCTCAGCACAAGTGGAGTAGTTGAATGGGTGGCCTTTGAGATAACTGGGCTCTCAGCACCATCTCCGACTGCTTTCACCTCTGTTGGTTAACCTCCTCCTGCCTTTCCTTCTTCTCCCTCTCCCACCAGAACCTTGGCAGAAGCAATGCCACATGGCACAGGGAACGCCCAGTTATCATGGGAACCAGATAGAGTTTCTGTAGGTCAGATCCCTGACATTTTGTCCCAACTCAATGACATTGCCAATCTTTGCTTTTAGACAAGAGGTTAATACTTCCTATTACAAGAGTTTGTTCTCTTACGTTGCAGAATTACTACAGCAGACACTCGGGTTGTTCTTTGGGTATACTTTGGAGTAGTCCAAGCTCTGCCAGCTCCTCCACCTCTGACATATTTATCTCTGCTCCCTGGTGCACTGACAATGCACCTCTTCTCTGCTTTGTTCTTGTTGCAGAGCCATAATTTCAAATGCTTCTCTAAAGTGCTTTCTTTAATGATGAGCTGTGTAATTATTGTGCTAATGACGGCACATGTTCCTTGCGCAGTGACACAGAACATATGGTGGGAGATTAGGCCCCTCTAAAATGATTAATCACTAGAATATCTTTTAACTTCCACAACAAGATCTTTAGAATAGGCACATTCCACAGTCCTGTTCTGTCTTGGAAATTTCAGAAAAAACAGGCATGTTGGTTATAAAACTTGGCAACTTCATGAATTCCTCTTCCTCTTCTTCTTCACCATCACCACCACAACCAACACACAACAGGTTCTAAGGTTTTCCCATGTAGCTTCATCTCAATTCATTTTCTATTCTTAACCACAAGTGAAGTGGCCCACAAGTAAAAGAAAGCAGTGAACAAAGTTTTCCTATTTTGAAAAGCAAAAAGTGAGACTACTTCACCCCTCTTGTCTGACAGAATTGCAGTGGTTTTATACTCAGCTTAAAGAGAGGGGTTGTTTGTGGACTGAGTTTGATTGTACAGCAATATAATTTTTGGGTAAAAATAGCATGAAAAAGCTATCAGTTGGGTGGTTTAAAAAATAAAAGCCCTTTGGATATTAGCAGGGATGGGTAGGTTGGAGCAGCGGGCAATTTCCCTTGAAAATGTTTCTTTTGTACTCCTTTAATAGTTTAATAGTCAAGAAATCTTTGTCAGCGAAGAGCATCAGTTTGATTGTAAAACACCACTGGACCTAGAAGTTATCCGTCACTCATATAGGCAAAAGGAAAAAAAGTCCAGTTTTAGCACAGCCATTTTTCTGTTCACTTGTGCTGCAATTGTAAACACTTTCCTGGGAGTACGACCCATTGAACACAATGGAGCTTACTTTTGAGTAGACATGGTTAGGCGTGTGCTCTTATACACTGTTCCCCTTCCTCCTTTTCTGATTGCACCTCCATCTCTTGGCCAAAGAATTTCAGACTGTATAAACACATAGATCCAAATTATATGTCCAATTAGTAACTCGTTCTCAGAACCAGGCGCTCATAGCAAAGGGTTCTAAAGAACGTGTGAGAACCCCCTGAAGCCCACCACTGGGTGTAAAGTTGTCAGCCACTGCTCCTCTGGGAAGAATCCAGAAGTGACTGTCTTGCATGTTGCACCCCATAGTGGCCCTCAGGTTCCAGCCTAGTGCAGGGTGATCAGATGCCAAACCCAAAATTCCTGAACCCCAAGGCCAAAATTCCTAATCCCAGGCCAAAATTCCTACCCGCTGAAAAAATTGCCTAAAATGTATATTTTTTGTTTTGGTTTTTTTGACCATAACTTTTGATAGGAAGGAGAAATCTCTTTTGCATTGGATTCTGCTCTTCAATACGAATCCAACGACATATGGCATGATGGGGTACTGTGCACTATCATGAAGTTTCAAAATGAAGCCAAAATGTAGAACAATGATGCCAAAATGTAGGACATCCGGACATGAGGCTAAAGATCCGGACAAATCCAGGTTTTTCTGGTCATCTGGTCACCCTGGCCTAGTGATACCTTTTCTACTAACATACCTCAACAGAGACGCAAGTCAAGATGGTGTGGATTAAATGGAACGTCCGAAGGCTGAGATTCGTACCCATATTTATTTTGCAATATATTTGTGCACTTCTATAGTATTTTTTTATGGCTCAAGCCCCCTGAAAGCCTGGGCCTTGGGGATTTTGACCCCTCTGCTTCCCCTTCCCTCAAACCTGCTATCTACAGGGATTGCGTCAGACTACAAGGAGCGACTTCTGAGATGAGCGTGTACCTGATTCCACAGGAAATCCCCCAATGAATGGAAATAAGCTATGTTCCAGTTTTAGCTCATCTAGGATTAACAAGATCAATCAGATTGTGCTTACTAATAAGAATCTTCCTCTTTTTTGTGATATTCCCAACACTCAGCCAGGCACATAAGCAAATTTGTAAACAAGGACCAAAAAATTGGCAGAGGATGTTATTATACGATGCAAGCATTCTATTACACCCACCTATAATTTTGCTTTCAAATTGATAAAAATATGAAAACTTATTTTTCAACCCCCAATTTTTTTTTCAGGGAAGTTCTCATTTCAGTTCCCTGCCCCAAAGAAGATCACAGTCTAAAAATAAAAAGATGCAGAGACATCAGCAACATTCACTGGAAAGAACATTTTGCTGGGACAAACCAGGAAGATTGCTCTCCCCTGCTAAATATAAAAGAACCACGACTTAAAAGTTGTCTCTTTGCCTTCTTGTTGCTGAGTTAGGCACGGCTTCAACATTTTAATTATAATGACAGCTGGTAAAAATAGACCTGAAATCCATGACAGGATCTCCTGGTTATGTTCTACTTTTTTGGAAAGCAGCTGAGAAAAGGATCCATGTGGGCTGAGGCCATGGCATGAATAAGAAGATGACCCCACCCCCAATCGCACACCAATTCCCCACTGCAAATTACTCCCCATTGAGCAGTGAGAACATCTGCAACTTGAGGAAATATCTGCAATTACACCCAAAATCCAACAAACCAGAGTTCCTCTACAGCTGATAAGCTAATACATAGCAAATTTTTCAGTTGATGTTTAATACCTTCATAATAAATATCTATTACTTGAGTGGTTTTGAGTAATAGTACATTGGTGATGCTGCCAATATGGCCCCTCCCCAGCCTCAATCTCCCCCATTCCCACCCATCTCTGCCCTACTTGTTCCCCTTCAGTCACAATTTCTCCTCCTGCCCCTACCAGGTCTAGGGCTCATTGGAAAGCAGCTGGCATGTGACTACATCTGTACATCTGTGACACTACCCAAACTGTGCAAAACAGCATACTGCCATTTGCAACAGCCATAAAGCACCCTATGTCACCAGAAGTTCTGCCAGTACAACACGATTGGGTTGTTTCCTAGGCTGGAAGGCCTGCTGAATACTAGACTGGTTGTTCTTAATACACCTTGAAAACATGAGCATATTCTCATTCCCTTTTATACTCCTTTTGCTTTTAGGAGAATCATAAGCTGAAAGACTGTATTGGGCTGGTGCTATATATCAAGAATATGATATTCAAATCCCCAACAATTTCAATTCTAATGTTATATCACTGATGGATTCTTGCGTTTTTGGCCTCGTGAGATATATTTGTCCCTTTTTTCAGTGAACTCTGAATAATCTGAGCTGAATTCATCTTCACCTGACATTGAGCAGTTCAAGATAAATGGCTGGAATGGTAGCTGCTAAACTTGTAATGCAAGGAGTTTGGTCTAGATCAAGGTTCAATGGATGTATTAGTCTGGCACGTTGAAGATTCAAGGAAAAATTATATCAGGTTTTGGGATTTTCCAGGAAAGAACAATGCAAAGAAATAGATAGAAATCTGACTCTGGGTTACCACCTAGTGAAAACCACATATCTACTCAAAAGTAAGCCCGATTATGTTCAATGGGTTTTACTCCCAGAAGTGTCTTTAAGATTGCAGCCCAAGTGCTTCTGCAGCAAATATGTACAAGACACCTCTGAAATGCCAACGTTTCCTTATATATTTGTTCCTCTCTATATCCTTTCATCCTTGAATGATACTGACCCAAATTCCTGGCTTGAACCAAATGGGCAGTCAACAATTCCAGCCATATGTTACAGCTTCAGCCTAGATTAGTTCATAGATGACTGTTTTCTTTACTACAACTAGTAACAGTAAAAAGAAATTATTTGTATTGGCCATAAAGTATCTACAGTTCTGGCAGCAGCACAGACCAATAGGACTGGGTTCTTTGGCTAAGAAATGAAACAACAGCCAATGCAGGTGCTGGAGCAGAAGTCTGAAGGAAGCAGAGCCTCACAGCACAATCCTAAACCCTGGTTCACCCAGCATAAGTCCCATGCTGGCCTGGGGGCAGTGATGGGATTCAAAGAAATTAACAACTGGTTCTATGCCCACCTGACAGCCACTTTTAAATGGCTATTTTTAAAATTTACATGTCCTATCTCTTGTTAACAACTGGTTCTATAGAGTAGGTTCGAACCTGCTGGAGCTCACCACTGCCTGGGGGTATCACAAAACTTCTGCATCACTCCTGGGGAAAGGGGAGTTAGGCCAGTACATAGACATGTGCTGGCCAGCACACTGAACATCTTGAAAGGCCTGCCAGAGATTTTAGAATTCTGTAAAAATAGGAAAGAGTGTGAAACACAATCCTTGATCAAACAGGAATCAAGTCAAAGCATCCCTAACACTAAACCATCCCCATGTGCACCATCCCCCTGCCCCATGCACCTCCGGCCATTAAATAGGTTCTTAATGGGTCCTTACATCACAGAAGGAATACATTCCCCTAATTTCATGCTTCTAGATCCAGGGGCTGGGCATGGCATTGATCAGTCAGGGATTCTTCAACGTAAAACGTATAAGGACGAAAACGTGTTGCACCCCTTTTCACCCCCTTCTAGTTTGAATTTCCAAAAATCTATTCTTAGTGAGTGCCTCCAACACAGAAGGAACACCCTGCCCCAATTTCACACTTCTAGGGCCAGTGGTTTTGGCTGGGTGTTAATAAGTGTGTGCATGAGCCATCTATCTATGTATCTGTCTGTGTTCAATGAGACTTACTCCCAGGAAAGCAGTGCGACTGCCCCATATCTACTCAGAACTAAGTCCCACTGAGTTCAATGAGACTTACTTCCAGGAAAGCAGTGCGACTGCCCCATGTCTACTCGGAAGTAAGTCCCACTGAGTTCAATGAGACTTACTTCCAGGAAAGCAGTGCGACTGCCCCATGTCTACTCGGAAGTAAGTCCCACTGAGTTCAATGAGACTTACTTCCAGGAAAGCAGTGCGACTGCCCCATGTCTACTCGGAAGTAAGTCCCACTGAGTTTAATGAGACTTCCAGGAAAGCAGTGCACCTGTCCCCTGTCTACTCGGAAGTAAGTCCCACTGAGTTCAATGAGACTTACTTCCAGGAAAGCACTGCAACTGCCCCTGTCTACTCAGAAGTAAGTCCCACGGAGTTCAATGAGTCTTACAGTGCAATCAAAACCTGTCTACTCAGAAGTAAGTCCTATTGTATTAAATGGGGCCTACCCCCCAGTAAAGTGTGTTTAGGCTTGTACCCATAGTCCCAGAAAAGCAGCTTGAGTGCCCCATGTCTCCTCGGAAGCAAACCCCACTGTGTTCAAGGAGACTTCCTCCCAGGAAGGCATCTTGAGGGTCCCATTCCATGATGGCAGCGCCCAATGCCTGATCCCAAAATGGCGGCCCCCTGCTTTTCACGACCCCCTTGGGGGGTCGCGACCCCCACTTTGAAAACCACTGCGCCAGGCCCTGAAAGAGGAGAGTGGAGCAGAGAGCGGGTCCCCCTCAGCCTGCCCTGATGGCTGGGACTCCCCAGCCCCCTCCCAGACAGCTATCACTATTCCTCCCCCCCCCACAAGGTGGCGCGCCTGAGGCAGAGGCGAGGGGGACGAAGGCGCGGGGACGCGCTCGAGAAGAACCAGCCAACCGCCTCCGCGGGGATTCCATAGGGACCCCCCCCCCCCCACGCCCAAGCACAGCTGCAACGGTCCAGCTCGTAGCGCGTGCTCGCGCGCGCCGCCCGTTCCAGCAGCAACGCGCCTCAGCCAATCAGCGACGCGTTCTGTTGAGGGGGCGCGAGACTCCTGAAACGCCCCCTCCTCCTCCTCCTCTCCGGGGCTCCCGTCACTTACAGCTGCGCTCCTCCAAGCGCGCGCGCGCGGCTTCCTCCCTCCCTCAGGAGGACCCCCCCCCGCCTGCCTCCTGGCGCGCGCGCGTGGAGCATCCACTGCGGCGCGCGCGTCCCTCGGTGGCGGTTAGGAGAGGGGCTCCGCTAGGGGGGCACGAGGAGGGAGGCGGGGGCGGAGGCTGGACCCCCCTCCCTCCCCTGCCTGAGCCTGCCTGGGCTTGGAGGCTGCGCCGCTCTTGAGGCTGAAGAGGATTCAGCACCGGGACAGCTCCCAGGTAGGCGCCCTGAGGCTGGGGGAGGGGAAGGGTGTTCTCTCCGGGGGGGGGGTCCTGGGAGGGGGAGGCAGGATGCAGCCCCCCCCTCAGGCCAGTTTCCTGGGCACAGGCTGAGGAAGGGGCTTCCTGGGCACTGCCAGCTTCCCTCCAGTATAGACTGGGGAAGGGGCTTCCTGGGCACTGCCAGCTTCCCTCCAGTATAGACTGGGGAAGAGGCTTCCTGGGCACTGCCAGCTTCCCTCCAGTATAGACTGGGGAAGGGGCTTCCTGGGCACTGCCAGCTTCCCTCCAGTATAGACTGGGGAAGGGGCTTCCTGGGCACTGCCAGCTTCCCTCCAGTATAGACTGGGGAAGAGGCTTCCTGGGCACTGCCAGCTTCCCTCCAGTATAGACTGGGGAAGGGGCTTCCTGGGCACTGCCAGCTTCCCTCCAGTATAGACTGGGGAAGGGGCTTCCTGGGCACTGCCAGCTTCCCTCCAGTATAGACTGGGGAAGGGGCTTCCTGGGCACTGCCAGCTTCCCTCCAGTATAGACTGGGGAAGGGGCTTCCTGGGCACTGCCAGCTTCCCTCCAGTATAGACTGGGGAAGGGGCTTCCTGGGCACTGCCAGCTTCCCTCCAGTATAGACTGAGGAAGAGGCTTCCTGGGCACTGCCAGCTTCCCTCCAGTATAGACTGGGGCAGGGGCTTCTTGGGCAATGCCAGCTTCCCTCCAGTATAGACTGAGGAAGGGGCTTCCTGGGCACTGCCAGCTTCCCTCCAGTATAGACTGGGGAAGTGGCTTCCTGGGCACTGCCAGCTTCCCTCCAGTATAGACTGGCAAAGGGTTTCCTGGGCACTGCTAGATTCCCCATAGCACAAGACTGAGGAAGGGGCTGTCTATGCACACGTTCAAGGCTAGGACTGCAGGAGGGAAAGGAGATCAGCCTTGCCCAACATGTGGAGAGAGCTGCCCTCCTATGGTCTGAGTAGCCCCAACCACTTTTCTCACTAATGGGAAAGGCTTCCAGGGAAGGGGGTGGCCAATGGTGGATTCAGGCATTCAGCAGCACCCAAACACTGCTGGTCTAATCAGTCAATTGACAGTATTTATATACTGCTTTTTAATTAAAAGTTCACAAAGTGGGTTATGAAAATGAAAATAACTAATGGCTCCCTGTCCCAAAAGGGCTCACAATATAAAAAAGATGCAAAAGAACACAAGCAGAAGCCACTATAAAAGGCATTGCTGTGGTCAGGTTCCTTTTATTGAGGGCCAGTTCCATTTACTGAGGATGAATCCTTTCATTGTCCCACTGATTCCAGATCCATAAGGTAGGCTGGGCACTGATTTGAAAGAAACTATCCTGGGGTCCTTCAGGCTTTCTAATTCCAATCTAGGGTGCAGGTCCATAGGAAAGAAGAACCCAAGCAGGATCCACAGTGATACATCTAAAACTACTTGGTGTTTAGGGTGGGATGCTATTGGACTGACATATCTCCCCACCTTCCGCCCAAGGATGGGATACCCCTTTGAAAAATCAGGGATTTTACTAAATCTGTCAAAGGGACGGCTGGCACTTAGGTGAAGGAGAAAGAGGCCAAGTAGTAAGGAGAGTGTTATAAACAGGTAGCCTTACCTGGCATAGGAGACTGGAGTCAGAATACAGGGAGATCCCCCTTCTTCGCCCAAGAAATCAGACACAAGGACCAATGTCTTCTTGGCACAGTGATTTGTATAATCAGAACTCCATGGAAAAACCTAGGAAAGTTGGTCTCCCAAGGTTGGTGATCCTATGAGCACATAGCCTTTGGAGAGCAGAGTTGAGAAGCTTGATCTGCTTTCAGAGTGCCCTGTCTCTCCACTTCTTGTAGCATGTTTCAGTGCTGAGGAAGAAATGTCATCATCCTGCCAGCACTATTGAACCTCCACCTGGAAAGAAGAGCAAAGGGCAGTACCAATACTGTCCTATTGTTCCTATTGAGGAGCACTTTCAAAACCACTCTCTGGTACCTAACGCTAGCCTGCTTCCCAGTTCTGATCTCCAAGATGGCTGGGAGGCAGGTTATGAGAGAAAACAGAACTGCCCCTCGCACATTTCATCAGAGCCACACAGAAAGCATCATGGACTGCAACTGGCAAAAGATTTGCTGCAGTTTTAGGTGTGGGCTGAGTGAGAACGTTGCCTTTACCAGATGTTTCTGAGGTTCAGACAGTGTTGAGAACCTGTTAGTCATCTGTGTGGAGATCTTGACACTGCCAGGAAAAAGGCTTGAGCTTTTTCCAATGAACTAGTTGGCTTTACTAGCATTTTCAAGCAGTTGCTCAACTGGGCTATGCTTTCAGGTGCTTTCCTCTTTCCGCTGAGTAATCTACTAGTGTTACACAAATGGGCTTACAAACAAGGGCTAAGCTGCAGGTTTCCAAAGAACTGACTTCCATGCAGGCTGACATCCCTGAAATACACATTTCATCAGTGTAACAAGAGGCATCTATTAGGTGCAACTTCTACGATCACCTAATAAAAATTCATTGTTTGGGTTTCCAGGCACATTCATCAAGTTCAGATCATATCCTGATGTTTTACCCTAAACTGTGTAGGGCACCAAACTGACCCTTGGAAACCCACTAAAACAAAAACAACTAGCTCTACTATTTAAAAAAGCGAATATCGTAGCTGAAAGCAACAATCTTGTGCAACCTGCCTACAATAGGCAGGTTGCAATTGCTTTTTGAGGAGGGTTCTTTGGGGTTTTTTTTTATCCATTGACAATGCCCTATACACTTTAGGGTAAAATGTCAGGCTCTGAACTGGTCTTAAAGAATGTGGCCTTGAAACCTAAACAGTGAATTTTTCGTTAGGTGACAACTCCAGCAGCAAAAGCCTTAGTTTTTAACTTCCACCATGTCTTTATAGATATGCTACATGAGGGTTGCTGTATGTTCCAGAAAACCAGGACTGTCTCAGGTTTTGGGGGTTGTGTTCACATACTGGCAAGTTTGACAGGGGGTCCTGTCCCAGTTTTGAAGAAGAGAATTATGTAAACCCTACACTATACTTAAGTCCTAGTAGGGCACGCATTGCAATGAAAAATATATCTCATTAAAAAACTTAATATGATTCTAATATATATCCTATTCTAATATATGTATGCACACGTATGCTCTGTAAAAACATTAATGGCCCAATCTTATTCATGCTGCTTCATAGCAGCAGACCTCTTGAACTGGCTTCAACTCCCATTAAGTAGTCTGTGGCTAACATATGAGGCTTTCAAGCTGTGTTCCCACTATGCATACTGCTGGGGGGAAGGCCTGCACTCTCCTACCCATGTTAATACTTCCCCTGCTGCTTACCAGAGCAGGTAAGTCAACAGAGAAGACAAGGGAAGTGGAGGGAGGGCAGAATGGGACATAGGGCCAGGCATGGAATGAAATTAGTGGCCACTGGTGCTGCCAATATCCTTCTAGGACCAGGTCGGCACAACTCATCTGTCTTCTTGTTCCCATGATGATGTAGGGAGACATGCACATGTCTGTATATTGGCCTACTTCATCCCCAAGTGTGGCACAGAAGTGTCTTAGTGGTACTTTTGTGACACCCCCAGATCAGCACAAGACTTAAGCCAGGGTTTGGGCAAGCCTAATTCCAGTTAGGCTGGCCTAAGCCCTGGCATAAGTCCCATACTGGCCTGGAGATGTCACAGAAGTATCATAAGGCACTTCTGCACCATTCTTGGGAAGGTTTGGCCAATGCACAGACATACGGCGACCTCTCCTTCCCACCTTGGAGATATGCCAAGTGAGTTAAATTTGTTAGTATTGCACCCTGAGTCAAATAAACCAACAATGATATAACCTGGATAAATGACATTGGGAAAATGACCTATTACTTTCACAGATCTAAGGGCTGATCTGGCTAGATCAATATGTTTCTTACACTATGGTCATTCTCCAATATTAAGGAAAGAATTTTTCTGTCGAGTGTAATCCATATTGAAGGCTGATGCTTAGCTACTCGGTCACATATCCAGGTGGACAGCGATATCTGATGATACAAATTCAAACTATGAGAACTGAATCAACATTTACTTTCCATTTGCACTTTCATCCAGGGGTCTTTCCATGCCTAAAATTTGTAATGAAACAGCTGGATACAGTTTATGTATTTAGAGCACTTAATATCCTGTTCTTCAGTCCAAAAGGACTGTTGGAGTGGTTTATGAAAAAAATTTAGAACAAGATGAATTGATGAATCAAAGAATCAAAGAGGTAGCAATCCCGCATTAAAGCTGACCAATCTAAATAATCTATAATGGAAAAGGTCAAAAAAATTGGTGTCAAGTGAACCACCTGGGGACCAGCTGGGATTCCACTACCCATATGTTGCTTACAGCTAACTCTCAGGCAGTAGTCCTATGCATGTTTTCCTAGCTTAAGCACTACTGAAGACAATGGGCACAATCCTAACCATGTCTACTCAGAAGTAAGTCCCATTGTATTCAATGAGTTTTACTCCCAGGAAAGTGTCTTTAGGATCGCAGCCAGTGGGACTTCTAAGTAGACAAGTTTAAGATTGTGCTCTCTATATTGTATTCTAAAACCAAAACGCACAAACTGTGTGATCTTGAATTCAGCGACTTGCACAATCTTAGAAGTTGTACAATGGGAATAATTTTGAAAGGGAAAATATTGGAAGGAAAAGACCTTGTACTTGGTATATAAAATGAGAAAATGCTATTATTTGCTTTAGTTTCTTTTTAAAAAGACACTCTCTAGCAGCAAACACAATTTATCTAAAATGCACACTACTTACATTAAAAAGGTGACTTGCTCAGGCTTTCTTTCCTCGATATTTATAGTCTTTAATATCTGGCGAAGAAAGCATGAGTAGTTTGCCTGGCTTTTTGTAAAAAACATCTGAGTAGCATATTCATTAGAATATATGATGATAAATCTTGCCTTCTGCTGTGGAAAATTTTTCAGAACAAATACAAATAAAAGCATTTTCTTACACAATCAGTTTTGGAAGTCAACACAGAAAAGTCACCTTCCAAACTTTTTCTTTTTTGTATATTTCAACTTTTGTCAAACTGTGCAGTTTTTGAAGTTTACCATATTAAGGCTGCAAACCTAATCCCAGTTGAAGTGGCACTACCTGGGGGTGTTGCAAAAATGCCTTAATTGCTCCATTGCTAAGGTGGGGGGTTAGGCCAGTGCACAGACTTGCTCTGGCCTCTCCACATCACCATGGGAATGGTGAGCAGGTGTATTGTTCTAGCCCAAATTGGTTAGGATTGTGCCCTACAGTGTATTGAATGTATCAAGTTTTAAAGGTAAGTTTTTTATAGTTTGTCTTTATGGATGGTGTTCCTGTTTTTCCTGCTCACCCACTATACCTTCTCCCCACCTTCCTCCCCCTCCTCCTTTCCTCCCCCTCCTCCTTTCCTCCCCCACCCATCATACAGAACGTACCTGCCCTACAGGTCTGAACTTCAGCAATGGCAAATACTGGGGAATCTGCTGCTGTACCCACGCTAGCAAACCATACATATGGCCCATAAGGCCTTTCATCCCACTCTCGCAGAGGGTTGTACATGTGTAGAAGCTGGTTTCCATGTGAATATCCCAAGCTGACTGAAGAACTGCACATGAAAATGGATGTTATGTATACTATTTCCTAATCTTATCCAGATGCTGCAATTATAAATATGAGTGATGCATGGTGATGATCAGGGGTTTGGGAGGGTTTCCCTTGCTTTTGTTCTCACTTCCTCCTGACCAGCAAAGGCTGATCTGCTTTGCTATCAGCTCTGGCTACTGCATTGTGTAGTTGGATCAGGGCCTGACTCAGCCTGAGATGAAAAGTGCTGTCAGGGCAAGATAGTTTGACTTGTAAGAATTATTGAGAAAACTGCCCATCTATTTTCAAGCAAGCTGTTTTCTTCTTAAACAGATTTGGCACATATAACCCAAGTTACCCAGATCAAGGAAAACCATGCCTGTTAATAGTAAGAAAGTTAGTGGTGGTGATGGTTGTACAAAAAACATAATTATATACTGCTTTTCAATAAGAGTAGTTTGCCAAGCAATTGACATAGCAAAATAAATCAGTAAATGGTTCCCTGTCCTTAAAGAGATCACTGTCTAAAAAGAGGTGCAGAAGAGTCTCTAGCTGAAGTGAAAAGATACAGTTGCTTTACCCCTGTGAAATGTCCGTCCGTCCTTCCTTCCTTCCTCATAAAGACCCAAGGTGGCTCACAATGGGATGCTGCAATCCTTAAGACACTTTCTTGGGAGTAAGAACCATTGAACACAGTGGGGATTACTTTTGAGTAGACATGGTTAGGATTGTGCTCAAAATCAATGGAAAGTACAGTAAAATACACTTCATAAAATCCAGCAAAAAAACACAATAAAACAACATATTACAGCAAGAATAAAATACAGTATTACAATAAACTTTGCCCAGTTAGCACAGCTACTAGCACACCTGGCAGGTTGAGCTGCTGCATGTAAGGCAGCCAGACTCCACATTTTAATCCATATTGTTTAAGGAGTGAAGGAGAAATTAGGTCAGCTGATGATGGTAACCATGAACAGTCTTTCAGAAAACAACAAATGTAATGATGACTAAAACATTGGTGTAACATTAAGGGCTTATTTGTAACTTGGTTTTCTGCTGATGTAAATATTTTTTACTAAAGGAGGGTTTTTGCAATAGCGGAATTGCTGCAGCAAAGGCGCGTGTGACAAGATTGCCAGGGCACATGGCAGCCAGTAGCATGCACACTTCAACAGAGTAGCCAATCACCACCAGCACTGGTAAGCTGGTGGTGGAGAAGGCAGGAGGTGAAAAGGGGAGGGAGGCACGTGCACTAGGATCCTACCTATTCCTTTTCCTGTTCTCTCTTACTTTTCTTGGTCCTGCACTAGCAAAATAGCTGGCCAAGATTCAAGGAGACCCATTAGAAAAGTGAAGGCTTACCTTGGAAAAACTTCTGGGGTTTCTCCCTCCCACCACCAAGAATACCATGCATTCCATGGGTGCATTCGTCAGAGGAAATAGTATTGGGCTGTCAGTTCCTATATGTATTGCAGTTCATCTTTGTGGAATTTTAATATTTAACAGATCCAGATTTTTTTCCTTCAGAATGATGGTACTCTGGATAAGGATAAGACTGGATTAAAAAGCATCCCAGTGATTCCCAAACTTTTTAGAGGCCGTAACCCCTAGATTCCCAGGCAGGTCAATTCAACCTGCATTTTTATTTTATGCAAATTAGGCTATTTTTAGATGGGAATCTACGCTTCTGCCTGATTTATAAATGTAGAGGGTATGATTGATTTGGCATCAGTGCTCCCCTCCCCCAATTAACATCTCATTTTACCCTTGATGCACTTAATCTAATCTGCCCTGTTAAATCCCAGACCCACAATTTTGTAACTTTTAATATCCCATAATCTCTACATTTATCAATATTGTTACAGAACCAGAATCTTATATGTCTGTTATAGCAAAAAAACAAAAAAGCCTGTGCAGGGCCAGGACAAAATGCACCTTATGAAGATGGGATCTCTGCTAAAAGAGCAAATAATTTATAGCAACAGCAATAAAACAGCAAATTTAAAAGCAGCCATCACAGAGCTCTTCTTGACAGCTGGCTCCTAGCCACTGTCATTTTTTGTCCCCTACAGTGCCCTCGATATTGGAATGTTCTCTCATGTGGCTCAGCAGTAAAGCTATTTACCTTACAGTCTAACATATTTATTGTGGAATTTGCTCTGGGAGGTCAAAGACGACTTTACAAACTGCATGGATAGTAAACACACATATTGGTGAGGAGATTATAATACAAGAGGAGGTAAAAAGACAGCTGCACCTGTTCTTCATGTAGAGAAAACATACAATATTTACTCAGATCTAATGTGCCATTGAATCTAATGCTCACACTGATTTTAGAGACTAAGGGTACATTCCTAATACAGTTTAACACATATATCTTCACAGTAACACACATATCTTCTTGTGGTGCTGTGGGAAGGTCAGCATATGCCTGTGCACTGGCCTAAACCCCTAGAAGTGGGGCAGAAGTATCTTACACACTTTTGTGATACCCCCAGGTTACCAAGGTCTTATGCAATGGTTTTTGCCAGCCTAACTGGAGGTTAGGACTGCAGCCTAAATATGACTGAAAAAGTTGCACATTATACAGGCTCTCCCCACTTACTGGACGGGTAAGGGACTGGAGCATCATCCAGAAATGAAAAATGTTAAAAAATAAAACCCAGTCTTTTTCAGCTTGCAAATGCAAAATGGCTACACAAAAAAAGAGACATAAATACCCCTTGCAACAGCTTAAATATCACATATTTATTAATACATAGCCAAAATACCTAATAAATTACAGTAAAATGAACAAAGGCATGTATGCACTATAAATATGTGATGAATTATGGTTATTTACTGAAGAAAGTCATAAGAAAATGCCAAAAACAGTTTGATCACCATGTCACCTGCAAATCAACATCAGGGAAGACAGTTTTAGCCTTTAGATCAGCAGAGAAAGGTTGAAAGTGTGGAGTATATGTTGAATGAATCAGGTCTGGGTATAATTAAAGGGTGCTGAGATTGTGAAACAGTCAGAAAGTGGGGAATACCTGCATTTGAGGAAAATCTATAAAAATGTCAGAGATTCCATACATGCATCAGTATTGTGTTGGCTGTCTGACAGTTGCCAGAAGTGGGAAAATTCCTTTAGTGCAAAAATAACAAAGAATCTTGTGGCACC
The DNA here is from genome assembly GCA_030015325.1 of Cryptoblepharus egeriae. Classification (NCBI taxonomy): domain Eukaryota; kingdom Metazoa; phylum Chordata; class Lepidosauria; order Squamata; family Scincidae; genus Cryptoblepharus; species Cryptoblepharus egeriae. The sequence continues at coordinate 90,860,033 of JAREYC010000003.1, read as the reverse complement.
TTTAAGACCATCTCATTTATTTCAGAAAGATTTTCATGGACTACAAACTACTTCATTGAGGTGCATGAAGTATAATCCTCAGTACACAGGTATATATCCACTGGTGGAGAAAGAGAACATGAAAATAATCATGTTCATGAAAACAATCATGTTCATGAAAACAATCATGGAAATGTGAGAAATAGTGCAGTCCTCATGTTTACTCAGAAGCCCCACTGTTTTCAGTGGCTTACTCCCAGGTAAGTGTGTTTAGGATTTCAACCTTGTGGCCCAATCCAATCCACTTGATATGGATCTTGTGACCTGCCATCACATTGCATTGGCTACCATCTCTGCAGCCACTCCGCAGTTCTAGCACCGTTCTTTCAACCAGTGTGCAGTGGTATATGCTGGTGCGCCTTGGATGGTCCTCAGGTGTGCTGTGGATGTTTGGGGAAGGTCATCATTAGTAGGGCAGTTGGGGGTTTTGAGTCCCCTCCTGGCACAGTGTGCCTTGTCAATGGTAAAACAATGTGCCTTGACAATGTCAGCACCTTGTCAGTGTGCTATGAGATGAAAAAGGTTGAAAATTATTATTCTTGTAGCTTGATTCTGATGGTGTGGCAGCTGGGGGCTGCAGGCCAGCAGCTGGTGTGTGAAAGGTGGTAGCAAAGGCTGATCAGGGAAGACTGGGTTTGGGGATAAGGCTCCATCCATGCCAGGGATGGATTTTGGTGGTAGTGGCATTTGTGGGTACCCATGGGCAACAGCATCTTTTGCCCCTGTTCCAGGCCCAACGTATCTTATTTGGCCAAATAGATTTGTGTCAATAAAATAGCTGGCATAGATCTGGGTAGGCCCCCTGACTAGGGACCAGGGAGGAGAAGTACAGTAAGTAAAAAAAAAAAATCTCGACCAGCCTGGTTCTCAGTTGGCCCATAGGATGCACCTGAGGCTACATAAGCTTCCCTGCATTGTGCAAACATCTAGGCCAGCCCTGGATAGGATTGGACCCTAAGGCTCATGATCAGCTTAAAAGTATACAAAATAGGCACAGTAAAAATTCACAATTGGTGATGACCTCATAGCAAAGCTAATTACCTTTTGTAGTGTAATTTTAAAGTGTTTAGTTTCTGTGCAGAACTGAGGTGATGGTGTCAAGGCTCATTTTAAATTATAATTCAGCTGATTCATGCAGTAATTTCTCTTTGAAAATTTTCTCTTGAAGAATTGTCACTTTTAAGTCTCCAGCAAAGTATCCTGGAAGCTTAAAATGTTCTCTCCCTGGTTTCTGAATGCCACTGTTTCTGATGTCTTTAGCCCAAGATGATTTGGCAGGGGTTGCTTATTGAGGAAATTATAGAAAAGTAGGTACCATCCTGCACAAGCTGAATTTGCTCTTGAATTGTACCAAATATAGAATTCTTTTTTACTCAGTGTTCAAGTGACTTGTTTTCATTGTAAGTTACAATGTATACTTTTGGTATCCACTGTGGATGTGCAAACTGGTCTTTAGGAGAAGGAAATGGGAGTGTGACTGATATTGTGAATGGAGAGCTCCAGATGTTCAGATTTTGTAGCAGTAAGGAAGGTTTATTAAAATAGGTGCGCTTTCTCTGTTTTATTTTTTCACAGATTTCATTTTTTGACAGACATGCAGAAAGTGATGATCTGTATTTTTACTCCAGGGGTGTATGTTATAAATGATAATTGCTTTAAAAGAGTAGCAGGTAAATGATATCGGTGCTATAGTGTCAGCAAAAGCAGCCACATGCACATAGAAGAGTTGGAGATATTTATTTATTTGTTTGTTTGTTTGTTTGTTTATATTCCCCCTTTCTTCCTAAAGGAAGGATACCCAAGGCAGCTATGCAGGTATGCATGGGCCCAAATGTGCAGAGGAGGAGATAATGGCTTTATTTCTTATTATTTTTTATCTTACTGCATAAGATTTATTTCTTATCTTATTGCATAAGATTATGCAAATTTTGATTTATTTATGTGTTTGCCAAAAATGAGAAGTGCAGAAACAGTTATGTGTTTTAATTTCATCACTAAAAAACCATCCATGGGCATTGTCTTGAAAAGATGATCCAACTGAAGTTTCATGAAAGGCTTTAAGGCACTCCTGTGCCACTTTCAGGGACATTAGGGCCAGTGCATAGAAGTGCACCATTCCCCTCACAATGTTGCAGGCCCAGGGGAAGTGGTAAGTTGTGCTGGCTGATCTCAACCAGTGCAGGAACTGGGCGCTGGAGGGAGAATGGGTGATGGGTGAGACTGTGGGTGGACATGCAGGGAGCAGAAGGCAGGGTTGGGACCTGCACATTATGCCATATCCCAAGCCCATTTCCAAACAGTGGTCCAGAGCTGCTTGGAGTTATGCTATCAGTGGTACAGTTCTAAGGAGATCCAGTGGGGCTGAGGCAGTGCTACTAGGGTCAGGGAAAAGTTTCCCTTTTCTCTGTAACAGTGCAGAAGCAGCCTCAGTCTTATGCTGGATATCGTGCAGGTATCCTTCTGTAGTAGCTCTAGATAGGATTCCTCTGTCTATGTATTAGGTATATGGCTTGTGAGAGGCACACAAAATTATAGGAAATGTATCAAATGGCCATAAAGATAGACTATTCCAGAGTAAGTGAAAAAGCATTGCTGTTCTTGAACCTAGTTAGTTTCACCTGTTTTCAGATCTCTTGCATGTTAAAGCTGAAACTAAATTAGACAAGACAGAGATTCTTCTGGTTCATAAGATCACAGTTCATGTGATGGAATATCATCCTGCACTGAACTGGGGTTGCATTCCTCCAAAGGGAGCAGGCCCACGGCTTTCTGGCTCCTCCTGGACTTGCTGCTCCTGAATTCCCAGATGGCAGCTGTTCCTGGGGATCGGACCTTTGCTCAGCTTCAGATGGTGTGCCAGCTGTGATCATATTTAGATCATGCATACTTAGTCATGGTGATCCATACCACAGTGACATCAAAACTATTGTAGTATGTTCTATCCAGTGACATAGCAAGGTCATTTTAATATATTTTTCATATACATTTTCGTATATGACTGTATACATTTCATATTTCATTTTTGTACATTTCATATACATTTTTCACATTCCATATGACAAAATTATTTAATCAATAATATTAGTTTTTATTAATTTAAAAAATATAATTTTATAAATTTATAAATTACACACACACACGGTGGCCAAAAGTAGGCTTACACTTAGTAGGTATGCACTTTACATTTTTTAAAAAACTTTTTTTTACGTTTATATGTATTTGTTACAGTCCTATTTGTTCAGTACTGTTTATGTACATTTCCAAAATGTAGAGCACAATCCTAACCATTTTTACTCAAAAGTAAGCCCCGTTATGTTCAGTGTGTCTTACTCCCAGGAAAGTGTCTTTAGGATTGCATCCGTAGATAAGGGATATAGAATACTGGTTTGGAATTATTGTTTGGAAAAATTAGATCTAAAATGTGAAACCAGTAGTGAAACAACTGTAAGCCTACTTTTGGCCCACACTGTGTGTGTGTGTCTGTGTATATATATATAAAACTGAAAGTCACTGATGGACGGACTAACTCATCAACGCCCAGCCAAAACCAAGAAGCATGAAATTTGAAGAGGGTGTTCCTTCCATGATGTAGGCACCTGCTAAGAACCAATTTTTGGAACTTCAAACCAGAAGATGGTGAAAAGGGGCACAATGTGTTTTCCTCCCTACACTTTACAGTGAAGAATTGCTGACTGAATGACACAGTGCCCCAACCTCTGGACCTAGAAGCATGAAATTTGGGAGGGTATTCCTTCTGTAATGTAACCACCAAATATGAACTGATTTTTAGTAATTTAACACTTAAGGGGGCAAAAAGGGGTGCAACATGTTTTAGTCCTATAGTTAACACTGAAGACTAACTGATCAACATCCAGCTAATTTAGTGCCTGGTGCCTTGTATATTGGGGGATAGTGCATGGGGGTGTTGCACTGGGGTGTTCCATAGGGGTGAGATTACAAATATTCTTGAAATTTTACTCCTGCAGTGCGAATACATTTCACTAGTAATTAATATAAATATGAATTAATATTTTATGTATTTTTATACCTCTCTTCCTCTAAGAAGCTCAGGGTAGCGTGCATATTTCCTTGTCTTCATTTATCCTTGCAATAACCCTGTGAGGAAGGTGAGACTGAGAGATAGTAATACTCATGACATGAAATGAATAGTAATAATGACAAGAAAATAAATGTAGTGAATATTTTCTCTGGATGCAGATCAGTGTCCTCCCCATAGTTCTCAGTACTGCATCTGGAACCCAGGTCTACCTGCCTGAAAGAGATGGTTCCAGAGATCAGTTTTGGACTGGGAGCCCAGGTCCACCGGTCATCTGGGCTTAAAGTCCAGGCAGGAGCCCAGTCTCATCTTTTAAATTAAGATCTGGTTTTTACACACTTGTTCTTATTAGGTGTTGCTGTTCTTTTTCTGTTGTAATTAAGTTTCATTATTGTTTTTCAGTTTGTTTAAATAATTTATGAATTGTTAGGGTAACAGTACAGTGTTTTTTTTAAACTGTGATTGTACTTTTGCTGTACCTGTTCTTTCATAAGTTGGCATGAGTCCCCTAAGGAAGAAAGGCAGGATAAAAATGTCACTCATTCATTCATTCAATCAATCAATCAATCAATCAATCAATCAATCAATCAATCAATCAATCAATCAATCAATGTTGCTTCTTATAGTCTTCCACTCAACTGCTTCCTCCTCTTCAGATGGTCCTCCCTTTCCTTTTCCTCTGTACACTGCCCCTTTACCCCCTTACCTTGAGACTCTTCTTCGTTCTTTTTCTCTCTGAGGACTGTTGTTCTGGTTCCTCAAACCCATTAGAGGATGTATCCAAGACAAGTACTTCACAAGCAATTGGGTATATGAACAAGCCACATCTTGGTTGGTCTGCCTGCATTTGTTCCTGAAGCTCGGAGTGTATAGAAATCATTGCTCTCCCTCACCCCTAAGCAGCTCTCCTTTTCATTCTCCTTGGGACATTGTTTTCATGAGTGCTACAGAACTGCACCCCCAACCCCATGGTGAGGCACCATCAGAAAGTGCAGAGAGGGTGATCAATAGCCAAGGCTAATTACACTGTGGGCACAATCCAGAGTAAGGGCAGTGAGGAGAGCCCTAGCTGGGCTGCCCCAATTATTCTGTATCAAAAGCAGATAATTATGCTGAATCTAGAGAGTCAGGAAGCCTGGGCTGACCTAGCTGCTCCAGAGAATGCTCAGTAGGCATCAAGTAAGTGACACCTGGGGAGGGCCTGCTCTTGAGGAGACCCCCCCCCTCAGTTCACACTGAACAAAGAACAGCTATGGTGCCTGCCTTATAAGGAAGCCCAGAAGTTGCTGACAACCAGTAACAGCTGCAGCATGAGAATGCAATACAGCAGTATAGTGGAGGGTGGATGCTTGGAGTGGCCTGCCATATCCCCAGGTTAGTGGGCTGCCATAGTTGTTCCATATGCTGAGGTTGAGGGGCAGGGGTTGCAGATACACTGGCCAAGAACTTAGATTTTCTGTCAACACTGCCATTCTTACTCTGGCTTCTCATGGACCCCCTATGGGTTTTCTCATTACTATACCTGCTCCTGAGGTGGTATAACTTTGAGGAGCCGGAAGAGGGCATTTCTGCTCTGGAAACAAGCTCTGGATACAAAGTACCTAGGCAATGCTAAATATGCCCTCAACATGCCTCTCCTGAACTGCCTTGGCTGCCCCAGTTAGGGCAGCCCAGGTTCACCTGTCTTAGGGAAGCCTATGTTTCCTTTGGCTGCCCCACACCTTTTCCAGAGTAACTAGGGTGGAGAATCTTGCAGTTGGGTCAGCCCAGTGATAGATAGGGTAACCCAAGTGCACTTTTGGATTGTGCCCTGTGACATTCATTTCATAATTTCCCCAAGTACTTCTTCCTTCAGTCCATGTGGGTGTATATTGTAGGCTGGAAGGGAGTGTTTTGATTCAGAAGAATGTCTATCAGCTGTTGCTGTTGGAATAGAAATGAAACTGATACTGGGATCACAAAAGGACTAAAGATTCCCTATTTGGGTTATTGTGATATTCAGTTCTTAATAGGAAGAGTTATACAGGCAGTTCCCTCCAGGTTAAGAAGAGCCTCCTCTAGATCAGGCCAATGATTCATCTAGTCCATTTTCCTGTATCTGTAGAACAAATACACTGGGTACTTTTCATCGCCCCTCAACTTTCCTCCCACTCATACCAGCAAAGGAGTTTAGGAGGAGACAAATTTCTTCATGTGCAAACATATTAAACCTTATGAGATTGTTCTATGCAATTGTTCTGGTATTCTTCAGCTCAAAAACTGTATTTAATTTGGAGAGAGTCAGGAGGATCAAGTCCTCTTCAGGAAGCTTGCAGATAATTCTATAGTAGTGTATTTTTCCCTCTGACATTACCCCTGCAGTTGAATCTCAGATACCTGTATATAGATTAGAAAGGGTACAAACAAGGTAATACTAATGTGGTTAAATAGTAGTACAGTGGCACCTTGGTTTAGGAGCATAATTTGTTCCAGAAGCATGCTTGTAATCCAAAACAAAGTGAATATCAAAGTGAATTTTCCCATAAAAAATAATGGAAATGCAGACAATTTGTTCCACGACCCAAAAATATTCACATAAAAATGATTACACTACTACCATATAATACAAAAATAATAAAGAAAATACAAAATATAAAGAAAAATAAAACAAATTAACCTGCACTTAGTTTCTCAGGTCTTTTAGGCTGCAGTCTGCCCTCATTACACAGGAGTGAGCACACTGGTTATAACTGGGCTTACTTTAGAGTAGGCATGCAAGGTCAGTCTAGGTTTCTCAGGCTTCTTTCCATTGCCCCCATTAGATAGGAGTGAGCCCCATTGATTGTAATAGACTTACCTCACAGTAGATATGCATAAGCTGGTCTCTCAGGAGAGACTGAGGAGGTGCTGGCAGAGTGCCAAAACCAGCTGTGTCCCAGACAAGACTTTTTTGTTTGTATTGCAAGACAAAATATTAAAAACTAGCGCAATGTACATGCATTGTGGGAGTAAAATACCTCCACATACACCATCCCATATAGCACAACATACCCCATTGCACAACACCTTCCCATGTGCATCAACCTCCCATGCACATCACCCTCCCATGCGCACAAAACCCCCATGCAAACTTTCCCCCACATGCACATCAACATCCCATGTGCATCACCCTTCCATGCTTACCATCCCACCATGCACACAAATCCCCATGTGCATCACTCCCCCATGTGCATCACTACCCCATGCACATCGACCCCCATGTGCACTAACCCCCATGCACACAAAACTTCCATGCGCACCAACTCTCACGTGTGCACCAACCCCCAAAGCGCACCATCCCCCATGCGCATCAAGCTCCCATGCACATCATCCTCCCATGTACATCAACCCTCACATATGCATCACTATCCCATGCGCATCACCCTTCCGTGTGCACCAACCCCCCCCCCATGTGCACCAACTCCCTCCCTCCCAGTGGCTCAGCTGCATATTAATCAGTCAGTCATTCAATGTTAAGTGTAGGACAAAAACACGTTGCACCCATTTTCAACCTCTTAGGGTTAAATTTCTTAACATCTTGGTGGGTGTTGATGACACAGCAGGAACACCCTCCCCAAATTTCATGCTTCTAGGTCCAGGGATTGGTGCAGAGCATCTCTCAGTCAGGGATTCTTCAATATAAAGTATAGGGAGGAAAACGTGTTGTGTCCCATTTCACCCCCTTCCAGATGGAATTTCCAAAAACTGGTTCTTAGTGGGTGCCTCTGTCATGGAAGGAACACCCACCCCAAATTTCATGATTCTAGGCTCAGCGGTTTTGGCTGGGTGTTGATGAGTCAGTGACTTTTCATTTTTATATATACAGTATAGATGTTTGTTTGTCTTGCAAAATGCTCTCACTCCAAAAAGCTCTCAGTCCAGGGTTTTACTGTACACAAAAAACCATAAGAGAAGAAGTTTATCTGAAAGAAGGCCACATGCAACCAGTTGCACAGTGCAAAGCAACCACTAGTGGGGTTTTTCTGTCAGAGGCCTGGGAATTGAGGCTAACGGGGGGCAAGACAGAACAGATCTAGGAAGTCCAGAACCTCCACACAGGCTTGATATGCATTCAGTAGAATCTTCAGAGCTAATCCAGTTACAGAGTTGGCACAAATCTGTAGAGCACCACTGGAGACTGTGCAGCTGGGAAGGTAAATAAAGTTTTTTTTCTTTTCTTACCTCTTCCTGCCATCCTACTTCCCAGCCGGCATTTAGGATGGAGCAGATGCTGCACCGGTGGCCTTGCATCACATGCCCCAGTGGCAGGGTGACCAGATGCCCACACCTCAAAAGGAGGACAAAGTTTTGGATTCCTGTCAGCCTTGCCTTTCTGGCAGACAGTGGCACATTTATCTACTCATGAGTAAAGCTGCGGTATTGGGCATTTTCACTTTCCCGTAGAGCTCAACGCATATTTTTTATTTTTTGGCCATAACTTTTGATAGGAAGGAGATATATCAAAACTGATTTTTACATTGGATTCTGCCGTTCAATACAAATCCAGTGACATATTACCGTATATGATGGGGTACTGCACACCATTGTAAAGTGCCAAAATGAAGTCCTTTGGGAGAACACCCAGACTGGAGGCTAAAAAAAGAGGACAAATTCAGAAATTTCTGGTGATATGGTCACCCTGCCCAGTGGGGAATAGGAGGAGCCATAAGAAGCTATTTTGTAAAGTCATAAAACCAAGAAAATGTTTAAATATCCCAGGGTGTTACCACCTACCAGGTGGTAGGTTTTTAAAAGCAGGATAGGGAAATTATAGAGAAGATAAATATTGCTTTGCCTCAATCTACGTTGTGGAAGTCATTGACAAGATATTTAAGCTATTGTTTTTATGGACGGCATTTCTGTTTAAAAGAGGCCACAGAGGATTGTGTTTCAGAAAATTTGCCAAATTATGAATTAACAATTCATTGGGACTCGGCAGCTACCACCCAGCAGATACTAAAGACTCAAATATGAAATTGCTGATCTTTAAAGAAAAATAAGCAATATAATTAAAATCAGCATCTATTCCAGGGGACTGGAGAGTAACCAACGCAACACTTTTTAAATAAAAGGGATCCAGGAGCAATCTGAGAAATTATAGATCTGTTGGCCTAATGCATTTCTTAAATAAATTGGCAAAAATAATGCAAATTGGAACAGTTAAATGTATTGAGGAACAAAACTTTTGCTGAAGAGAAATCAACATTGCTATTGCAAAAAAGTTCTGCCTTATCAATATTTTAAAATTCTTGGAGTCAACAAGCATGTAGTTGGGGTGATCAAGTAGGCTTCGGTTTCAAGTATGGTTTGAAAGATTTTCCATATTACTGATGAGTATCATGAGGCAAGGTGCTAGCAAGGCCCAGCAGCTTTGTGGTAAGATTGCTAAGGCAGCATTGAAGCTATCTTGCCCAGAAGCATTACCATGATGTTGTGTTGTGTGTTCCCTGAAATGTTTGATGGGACACTGTGAGATACAGGTAGCTGTACTCAATGGGCCTTTGATCTGAGCCAGCTGGCTCTTGTGTTCCTATGAAGCAGTTGCTGTCCTTAATACTCCTCACCAAAACAGTGCTGCACAGGGTAACTGGAAAGCCTGAAGACTAACATGGAGTGGAAGTGGGGGCAAGTATCTTACACTGTGTGTGGCTACTGGCTTACAAATGTGACCAGGTGACCAGCTGAAATTGCCAGCCCATGTCTGCTTCCTGTTAGCCATGCAGTGCAAGGTTGCACATCTGGCTCTTGCCACTTGGCCCCACTTCCTTCATCCACTTGCTTCTCCCCATTCCTTTGTTTTCTCCCTCATGTTCTTTTCTGGATTGTAAGTCCCTACGAGCTGGGACTTGTCTTTTGAACCTATTTAAGCGCCACTTACGGTACATTGTTGGTGTTAAATAAATGAGGTTGCAGGAACTGGTAACTAACATGCCGACCCAAAATGCACCCTTAGGACAATCACTACCACGGTGATCATATGATCAGATTTTTCCGGATTTGTCCTCTTTTTTAGCATTCTGTCTGGGTGTCCTCCAAAAGAGCTTAACTGTCCTCCATTTTGGCATCATTTTGGAACTTTACAGTGCAGTACCTTATCATATCATGTGTCATTGGATTCATGTTGAAGAGCAGAATCCAACGCAAAAATCTGTTTTGAAATATCTTTTTCCTATCAAAAGTTATGGCCAAAAAGTAAAAATCAAAAAGATGCATTGAGTTCTATGGGAAAATGAAAGTGCCCAATATCGCAGCTTTACTCGTGAGTAGGTAAACGTGCCATTGTCTGCCGGAATGGCCAGGCTGAGAGGAATCCAAGACATTGTCCTCCTTTTGAGCTTTGGACATCTGGTCACCCTAATCACTGCTGATACCCAGGCATTGCCCTGGACTATTGTGTCCTGGTCAAATGTGTACAAGTTGTTGACATCTCTAGACATTTGCTTTTGTGGGGTGTTTTTTTTTTTTTTTTGCACCCTGGTCATTTGTACCTCACTATCAATGCATTCCTAAGCAAGTCTACTCAAAATAAGTCCCATTGTGTTCAACAGTACTTACTTCCAGGAAAGTGTGGTTAGGATTCCAGTCTATAACTATAACTCAGCATGTAGATACACAGCCCCAGCCCTACCATTGCATTTAAAAAGTACATCAAATATAGACATTTGTCACCCCCATTTTTATTAATTTATTTCCAACATATAACAGATCCAACAGATCACCAAACTAATGAGTAACCCATGAGTAACAATGAGTACTGAGAAGCAACCTAGAAGGAGAGAATGACTGCCTTGGAAAAGGCATCTCTCAAGTAAATGGAGTATCTCAACAACCTGGAGATTTCCCCTTAAAACAGTGAAACTAGAACAGTCTTGGGAAGCCTAGCCTCTTGCCCTTGCTGAATATACTGATAGCAGACAGATAAAAACAATAAACATATAAAGAGTTTATTAAAAGGAGGTTATAAGGCTTTGGAATCGCAGGAGAGATAATTGCTGGTGATAAGGAAAAAAAACATGGATCTCTTTGCAAAATGAAAATAAGGGGGCAAAAGGTTGACTGGATAGGAGATTACAAAGCAAGATTAAAATTATTGAAGACTCATATTACACTCTCCAGGCTGCTGAGTAATCGTGCCTCTTACTCAGTTACCCAGTTAGAAAAACTGTTACATTTCTTTGATGTTTGTAACCTGTATGGCATCACTAGGTGTGGAGGTGGTGCAGACTGAAATAGGTGACATCCTCAGAAGGGAGACACAGTTACTGGCCAAAACTGTGAAAATCTTGTATAATACCTGATGTATAATAATTGTATAATACCTCATGTTACATACCATCTGATGGGTGAATTAATGCAAAATGCAATGAAACAAAACCACATTGAAATATCTGTATTCAGTCAAAAGGTATGGCCAAATAAGTTTTTTAAAAAGGAAAGAAAACACAATGGCCTTAAATAACAATAAAAACACTTTAATTTTTTTGAGACCGTTTCAGTACCCAATGAAGTGTTGTTATGAAATATCAGGGTCTCAGAACCAGAGCTAATGTTAGAGCTATTATTCAGTTGTGTGATATCAAGTCGGCCGCTCGTCGTTTTTTTCTTTTGGGTACTCATTGGTTGGGTGATCTGTACTGTTATATGTTGGAAATAAATAAAAATTGAGGTGACAAATTTAAAGGAGATGACCTGTACTATGTCATAAATAAATAATTAAATGCGTGATATTAAATTTAATGAAGGTAACAGCAACCGTAGTGATGCCATTGTTTTTAGGCTGTACATATAATTCAGTATCGTAATTTATTCTGTATGGTTTGGTGGTACAGGAGGTGATCACGCAATGAGTTCTTGTAGTAGGGTGATACAAACCCTAGTAACAGTTCTGATATCCTACTCTTCCCCATCCAATGTGGGGGCACCAGATTAGCTAACAGACAGTTAAAAGCTACAATAAGTCAAAATAAAGTATCACTCATCCCAACCATTTGGGAAATGAAATTACTATGGTTGATTTGGTATGATTTGTCCTTAAGAAATCAATGATGATTGCAGATTCATCACCCCATTTTCTTCTCAGTGTAAAACCAAGTGTATTCTGTTTTTTGTAATTACTTTCTGGGGAAAGAACTTGAACTAATGGATTTTGCGTGCCCTCTTACAGCTCTTGGGAAACCTATATATATATTTTAGTCAATTCCTCCAAGATTCAGAGGTGCTGTTTGTTAGGTTTTGTTGACCTGTAGCTAAGCATCCTCAGAGGAACTTCATGTCTGTCCTGTGCTGTCGTCTGTCACATTTTCTCAGTAGCTACTTTTTAGAAAGCTAAAGGATGCTGAGAGGGGCTAGAGACTGAAAGGATCTTGGCAGTGCCATAGTGGCACATTTTGACATGCAGGAGTTCATCGTGACACCTCACCATAGCAACGCCCCCACAGGTACATATTGTGAAAACTATACAACAACAACATCTATGTGGCATTTTTCCATTTGAGTGTTTTCTTCTCCTGCCACTTATTCTTATTTTGAAATCGACTGTACTTCGTTTCAAGATGTAGCTCATTCCATCCAAGAAATGGGCTGCAGCTTAAAGCAAATGTCTCAGAGTTGAAAATGGAATTTGAAAATGTCCCAGTTAAATGTAAACAACATATTACAGCCCAATTTTATCCCTTTCACTGATGCTCATGGAATCATGCCATGGAGGAAGGGCTCCCAATACGCCCCAGACACTGCCAATACTTTGGTAATGTTTAGAAAAATTCCCTTTTCCCAGCAAGGGTGTGATCCTGGGGATCATGCTGCTTCTTTCCTCTTTCCCCCACTCCTTAAAGGGAACTGGGGACCTTTACATGGACTGGGGGGGCGGTTGTGATCTCCCAGTCTTGTGTATAACACATCTATTGCATATGAAAGGTGCATTTAGGATAGCCTATCTGGCACTTGGGCCAGTCTAATGCCAGATAAGCCAGCTTAGCAGCACCAGAGGAGGCTTGGGCCAGTGTAAGTCCTCTTAGGCTGGCCCAGACATTAGGACCTGCACCAGCCTAGCAGTGCCAGCCTAGGCAGTTCAGCAGGGGTGTGTTGCGGGCTTGGTGAGCAAGGCCTAGAGCAGTGCAGTTAGGCCATATCCAGGCCCTGTTTTCAGGGCAGACAGACCCCATCACAGCTCTTCTGACTTAGGTGACCTAAGGAGCAAGAATAAATCTGAGTAGACCCATAGGGGTCCATGTTAAGCCAGAGTAAAAGTGGAAACAATATCAAAAGTTCTAAATCTTAGGCTCATTTTAAGCACCATGCCTGCCTCTCAGGATACAACGCAACTACAACAGCCCATCTCAGAATATGGCATAATTCCCACAGCCCATTGAGTATGCTGTCCTTGTGCTGCCGCCTCTTCAGCAGCAGTTAGGGCAGCTTAGAGGCCTCCTAGCTCTGTGGATTTGGCCTAAATGTCAGCTCAGGATATGGCTTATCTTAGGCCAGCTTAGTTGGGCCATTCTCTCAGGCCTAACTCAGGATTGCACCCAAAGTAATTGATTTCACTGGTGGTCAGTTCAAATGATTCAATTGTAAAAGGCAGTGAACTATACTGGGTCATTAGGGGCTGTGGGTGGTGCAAGTGGTTAAGACACTGTGCCTGTTAACCAGTAGGCCAGGGTTTGAGACCTGGGTCCCCATAAGACAGGGTGAGCTCCTGTTCTTAGCTCAGCTCTGCGATGCAGCTGGAACCAATCGTATAGGCTCTGCTGTTCCATTGGACTATTTCAGTGGCGAGGAGAGGGGGGAATTTGCTGGTTGAGTAACAGCCTATCCTCCATATCAATCTACCCAGGCCTTTGTGCTTTGCATGCAGCATTGAGCACTATACCATAGTCTTTCAAGACTGATGGATGCCAAGTTTTTTTAAGGGGGATTATAACTTTCCTGCTTGTGGTAGGGATGCTTCTACAGATGTCCCTCATTATCCACTAGGGTTCCATTTCAAAACCTCCCATGGATTAAAAAATGCTTGTATAAATAAAACAGTGGAAAAATAGGTTTAAAGACACAATTACTGGTTTCTTGCTCCTTCATTGTGCCTAATGGAATAAGGTAGTGCCTCAATATCTGCAGTGGTTTGTTTTTGGAACTGAAGAATGGAATGATTGCTTACATGACTACCTTTCTACAACAGTAGAAAAACAGTTTTTAAAACTGCAATGGCCATTCGTGTTGAGTCAAATCCATATATAAAAAATCTGTGTATAACAAGATTGGGCCTGTACAAACAAAACAATCATTTTCATGCCCTGCTGCATTTGCAGAGCAATTTCATTTCCTTTCAGCTTGAAGAAAACTATTTTTGTTGTGGGCTATTATAGGGCAGGGACCTTGTATACAAACATGTTTTAAATGTTGCTATTTTTCTGTGGACTCCATTCATCTCTGAATGACGTTATTTTCCTTATTCAGGACAATTGACTTGATCTAATGAAGATGTTTGGTGAAACTCCTTTGGAGTACAGCAAAGTTCTGAAAATTAGGGAGGATTGCATGTACTTCTTGGGTTTGCTAACTGTAGTCAAATTCACAAATGACATCAGACTGAACTGCAGCAACACTGTGTACCTGGGACTACCTTTAAAAACAGTTTGGGAACTTCAGTGAGTACAAAATGCAGCCACTGGGGTGCTAGAAGGAGCAGATTGCTAGAGCATCCAACATCAAAAATGTTAGAGCAAATTCATTTCTGGGTTCTGTTTAAAGTATTGTGCCACAGTCCTCTGAGTCTCTCACATGGATCATACACATACCTGGTTCACTGGCCCAACACTCTTCAGTAAGTCAGAAATGCATGTTTCAAATTTGTTATTATGTACACCATGATCTCAAAGGATTCAGCACTTTTTGAGAATACAAGATACAGTTCCCAGGCAAAAGCCAATCATTGAGTATAAGTTCTTGCACATGTTCACCTGAGTGGTCCAATGCACCAAAAAGGTCAGCATATGAGTCCTCAGGGCAAACATCTCTATGGTGTGTGCCACTGCCCCTTGTTTGAGTTTGTGTCTCTGGGAACCACAGCTGTAACACTTTGAAAAACACCCTATGAAATATTTTTCCTGTTCACATTTGGAGTATACATCTCTCAGCATATAACAACAGTAGTAATAAATAATAGTAGTAATGATAACATTACAATACCAAGTCTGAGTAGTTTCCTTTTCAAAGCTCATCATAGCTTTGTTTATTGATGTTTTCTTTCTGTCTGTCTTCCGCTTAGAACCTAGTTATGCAGTTTCGGTTTGTTAGGTCTGAGCCTTGAATGATAGATTTGTCAAATCTTCTAGCCCAGACTCCATGATCAGAAAGTAGAAGTCAAATATAAGGGACTAGAAACATGGAAGGTCTGAATATCATCACCTATCATAAGTGTGGCATTAGGCCAGCCAGTTTCAGAAAGCTGAATTTCAATTCCTTATCTTGCAATCCTTGTGCCAAGATCCTTTTCTTCAAAAACAAGCAAAGGCCTCTGACTATTGGAAATTGTTGTGATCAAAGGAATGGAGATTCAGCACCAGTCAGCTTCAGGGGTTCCATTTTTGTTCTGTGTAAAAGCACTGCTTCAAATCCCAGATGAGTCTGTGAAGATACCAGATCTGCATATTTGCTTTCCTAATGAGTTTGCCTGGTTTCAACTAGATGTAGCCTAGATGTAACATAAAACTCCCCAAATATACTCAGCACAAGAATATTCCACAGAATAGTAGAAAGACAAATTTATCATTTTAAGAAATTGCCAGATCTAATTCTTTAATTTTAAATTTTTGAGTCTGCGGCATCCTACAGACTTTGACTGCTTAATATAGGCAAATCAGAACAACTTGTAAAATCATACTCAGTTTCTTCAGCATGAAAAGGGAGAAAGGACAGGTCTTAGCATCAATGGTGGAGCTTCAGTATCAGTCATCAGGCAGGATTAAGTATTAAGGGACGTGCTGTCTTAAAATTGAATTGGCTGTTCCTTTCCTTCACCAACCCTTTTTTAAGGATCAGACAACACATTGTATAAAATTCCTCAGTAATTCCTCAGATGTTAAGTCTTGTTTCCTAAATAAGGTAGAGAAAGGGATCTGAATTAGGACCATAGTCAGAGGGGGCTTTCACATGTGCACCAAAGGCAGCTTCCCACTTAAATAGCTACTGAGGTTGCATGTGTGTGTCCTGATCAGCACAAGGTTCCCAGAAAGCCAGAAATGGCCGGACATGTCTGGAAATAGGGCTCTTAGAGTAGAAAAAGCCCCCTAACTGAACTTTTTAAAGTGCTTTTGCGCTTTAAAATTTTTAAATTTGCCACCTGCAATTTTCAGGTTGGCCACCAGATGCAGACATGGGCACACGCCTGAAAAAGAAAAGGAAGAGTGCAACACCACTGCCTCCTAGTGGCCAAGCTGAAATTACAGGAACAACAGGCCACATGGCCTGACTGGAGTTCCTGTGCTAGGGTCTCCTGGGATTCCTGTGCCCACTTTCAGCCACATCAATGCAAATGGGAGTAAAAGAAACAGGTATGGGGGTGCTTGAGCCCCTTTTTATGTGACTGGCTGCCAGAGAGTCTTATTGGGGTGCTTTGGTCTTTGCAAAAAGATAATGTGTGCTTTGAGCCCGTTTTTATATGCATTGTTGGTGAAAACAGGTCTTGCAAAGAGGTGTTCAATATAAAAAGAAGTACTATAATGTTGAAATTAAGTACAGGAAAGCAATACAAGTGTTTTTAGCATTTATTTTAACATGTCCTACATTTGTTCCATATTTTTGGGTGTCCTACATTTTTTAACATATCAGGAATTTTGCTTGGATGTCAGGAATTTGGGGGGACACCTTGTCCTCTTTTTGGGGTTTGGCATCTTGTCACCCTGAATCAGCATCATATTGTGCGAGAGGGATTTAAATAGCTGTGCTGTGTGGGGTGGGAAGATCAGGGGACTACAGTGCCTCAGGTACCATGCCTTTTGAGATGGTCTTAAAGAGTTCTTCAGAAGGCACTTCTTAAAGGCAAAACCCCAGATGTTGTATAGGGGTATTTAAATTTTGGTTGTGTGTTGTGGAGATATGAGGAAACTTAAAATTTTGGTTGTGTGTTATGGAGATATAAGGAGTCTTAAAAAATTTTGTACCCCCTGGTGCCAGATGTCTTATCTATGCCACTGGCTGTGGTCCCTATTGGTACCATATTTTCCCCTGCATCATTGCTATTTGGTAAAGAAAATTGAAGCACATCAGGGCCAATACATTTATCATGTGTCCTTCATTCGTTAGCTAGTTGTTGACCTGATTCACTTGGCTACTGACAGGTACCCAGAGTACTGCACTGCCTTAAAAGCCCACAAAGAATTGGCAGAGTATGTTTAAATGAGAGAAGGCAAGATGATAAAGGGGAATCATGCATAGTCAAGAAGCACAATCTGTGGTTCTTAGCATAACAGAACAGTCACCATGATCTTCCAAGGATACCATAATTTGCAGGGGCAGAGGGTTGGTTCAGATGCCGTGGAGAATTTTCCTCTCCACAATATGGGGCTCAAAAGTACAGCTGTCTGTGAAGGAAATGCAGTCGGATGAAGCAGCAGGTGCTCACAAAGAGAGGGCTTTGTGTGAGGCAGGAGCTGTAGGCCAGGAAGCAGAGCACAAAGAATGCAAGAGTTGCCTCTGCAAAGGAAAGAAAGAACCTTTGGAGCTTTTCATGGCCCTGACACAGTGTCTTGTCACCACCTCCTCCAGGAGGGAGGCTTGCAAGCTGACACAGTCCAAGTTGAGAGCATGTCAGCACTCACAGGCTGGCGTAAGCACTCCTGTTTGCTCATACAAACTCCCACAGTTAAGTGTACACACACACACACACACACACACACACAAACATGCATTTAATTGTTGTGAACCTTCCACCCCCTATCATGAAGGTGGAAATAGCAGCTAATATTTTTGGGGCGGAGGGCGGGGGGGGGGAGTATCTCTTAGTAGGAAAGCTCCTTCCCAGATTTTGTCTCCCCCAGAAGTCCCATTCTTAGTCTTTGGAATCTTAAGTTAAAAGCAATGCCAGGATCTCCTCTGTTTGAGATCCAGAAGAACCAATGCCAGGCAGATCCCAGAAGTGGTGAGATGAAAACAGCAAAGCTTCCTGTTCTGAAACCTTAATGGCCCATTGGTTGCATTTTTCCCCTTTATATCTGTCTGGGGGAGATGGGGTGGGGGGTAAACAAACCAGTTATCTGACACAGTATTATTTTTCTTGAAAATACATACTACTAGCAGAATGAACCTGCCGTTGTGGGAGAAAAATTTCCAGAATATTTGTGGGCTCCAGGTTTGGCTGGGCACTGGTGGGCAGTAGTGGCATCGGTACTGGCACCAGCCAGCAAGCACCAGCAGACACTGGGAACTTCTGGACACAGACAGGTACCAGGCAATGAAGGCTGTGGCAGTTAAAGACAATGAAGGGCAATGGCAGGCACAGGTGGGGACTGGGCATCTCTAACTGGTGCAATTAGGCAGTTGGCCCCCCTAGGCACCACCAGGAAGCATGCACCAGTGGGCACTGGGCATCAGTTGGCACCATTGGGAAGTGGGCACAACTGTGCAGTGGATCTACGTTCATCCATCTAGGTCCATGGGTTGGGGCTGGGCACTGACCAATTATTCAGTGTAAAGTATAGGATGAAAACATGTTGCGTCCTTTTCCTTCCAGTATGAATTTCCAAAAAATTTTTTTAGTGGATGCCTACATCATTGAAGGAATACCCTCCCTGAATTTCATAATTATAGGTCCAGTGGTTTTGGCTGGGTGTTGATGAATGTGTCAGTGAGTGAGTCCGTGAGTCAGTGACTTTTCAGTTATATATATATGGACTGGTGAAATTTACCTGCCGTTACTGGAGTAAAATCCCCATGCACCATCTCCCAGTGCACTATCCCCCTTATGTACCACTTCCCTGTGCACATCCTCCCATGCACCTTCCCCCCTGTGCACCATCTCCCCACCAGTTTAAATGCAGTAAGAAAATTCAAAGAGAACAAGTAAGATCAGATGAAAGTAATTGGTTCTGTTATGACGCTGTCTCCTCCTTTGTGATCCTGGTCCATGTTGCTTCCATGTACCCACTCTCCACTGAGTGTGTCCAGAGGCTTTCTGACAGAGAGACCACCTGCAGCCTCTCCAGCCCACTGCAGGCCTTCACTGAAAACCAAAAGTGATATTTATAAGCCTTCTAGAGGTCTCAGAAGGTCTTGCTGAGAACAGGCTTTCAGGGTGAAAAGGAAGGAAACCCTTTCAAGGCCACCAATTATGGAAGTGGGTAGAACTGGAAATAATGCCCTTCACCAGATATGCCCTTCACCTAATGCCCCAGATGCCCTTCACCTTCCCCTTTGCTGTCAACCTCCCTACCCTCTTTGTGTCCTTGGACTTAAGAGTTGATGCAGCTCCAAGGATACCCCAAAGGATTGTATATGGGTAAGGTGTCCCCTGCAGGTTGCACTGCTAGTCGTAACCAACTCTGAGGGCGGTGCTCATCACCTTTACAAGGCAGAGATAGCCAATGTTGTCTGAAGATTCTTCCATGGGCATGTGTCTGGCAAGACTAAATGCCAAAGGTGCATGGAATGTTGTTACCTTTCCACCAAAATGGTACCTACCGGTATTTATCTGCTTAGGTTTACATGGTTTTGAACTGCTAGGTTGGGCAGAAGATGGCCAATCAACGTGAGCTCAGTCCATCATGTGATACTTTGGTCTCAGAGGTTCACAAGCACAGTATCTTTAACCACTGAGCCATCACAGTCCTTTACAGAAGGATAAGGGGATTCCCTTTCTCTTCCAAAGTGACTTCTTTTTTGGTGCAGCTGCACCAGCATAGCTGGGCGAGAATATGATTGGGCTCTTAAACACATAAAAGTATCAGGATTAATCAAACATTACTGCAGCTAAAAAATCCATAATTCAGAATAACTAAATAAAAGTAAAATGGCAAGAGGAAGAGAGATATATGGTATCATAAAAATGGGATAATTCCATCTAAAGTTAGTTACATGACAAGGTTTGAAAACAATTTCAAAATGAAACCTCCAGTGGGTCACATTTTTATCACACTATATTTTTAGAGATCAGTACATATTATTTTGCATCTCATTAACATGAGCTCTTGCCTTTTAACTAATGTGAGAAGTGCAGTGAAGCATGAGAGGTCAGCAGCAGCTGGTGGAGAAAAGATCTTGTACACCTCGCCCCATAACCCTTCTGCTTTTTAAACCAGACCTCCTGCTTTTTCATGATCTGGGTTGATCAGCATTTAAACAAATCAAACACCTGCTATCACATCTAGTTTGGCTGTTGGTTCGCTGTGAGTGAGGAGCTGACACCAATAAATGTTCTTCAAGAACTGGGAAGGAGGCAGGGAAGCCTGTGGGGAAGAAGTGATTATCTACTTTCGGTGTCACTTGTCAGAGAAGGGCCTGCAGGCAGTTTGAGATGGGCTGTTGGCAACACAACCCAAGATCCTTCTGGGACTTAGGAGACCCAATAGCCAACCTTGTGCCACTGTCTGCTAATGCTCCACTTTTTGGACAACGATGCTGGAAGGAGGGGCACCAAGGTGATACTTGCTAACTCTCAGACGTGAACACCTAAAAGACTGTCTTCCTGCATATCTGCTTGGATGCCAAGGCCAGATCCAGGACTCTGTGAGCATGCTCTTAGATAAGGGTTATAAATATAGTTAATAATACTAATTAAATGAAATTCTATGAATTACCAGTTAATCTGAGACAGACGTTTATTTTAATTGGAAAAAAAATCAATGGATAATTCTAGGATAGGTAGGAAATTGTTGCCAGTTTGTTGAGGAGCAAACGCGTGGTGAGGTCAGAGATCTGACAGGCACATGGCAAATGCCCAATAATGTATTAAAGAGGTAGTATTGGACTCTAGTGCATTTAATTCATGGGCCTTGAGAGAATATATGCATGAGTGAGTGAGTGACTTAAGAGAACAAAATTGCTGATTCTGTAACTGTTTCAGAAGTTAAGTAATGAAAGTCTTTAGTGGACTTTGAGTGTGCTCTGTGTGACTAAGGCTGCAATCCTAACCTGCAGTTAGGCTTACCTAAGTCCCAGCATGTCCTATGCTGACCTGGGGGTAACACAAAAGTGTTAAAAGGCACTTCTGCACCACTTGTGGGGGTAGGTTAGGGCATTGCCCATGCAAAACTCTCCTTATCATATAGGGAGGTTGCGGTCTTGTAATGGCAAATTGATGCCACATTTTCAGCTGAAGACTAGATTAGTTGCAGCCTAGACAGCATGAAAAGATAATCAGCACTGCAGAATATTTTATTGACAGAACATGGAGTAAGTAGGAATGAGGGAAGCTGCATTTAAGTCCACAAGGAGAGAAATTGCTGCCCATTTGGAGTAGACATGCAGCACCACAGAATATTTATTAATTAATTTATTATTATTTATTGTAAAAAAGCCTTTTAAATGGGGCAGAGGTTGGGGAGCAGTTTTATTGTTCTATTTTATTGTTTTTAACAGTTTTTTAGTCTGTTTTAATTGTTCTTAGTTTTTTAAATCTAATTGTATTTTAATTGTATTTCAATTATGTTTTAATCTCTATTTATGATCATTTTAATGGTATTTTATTCTGATTGATGTTAGCCACCTTGAGCTCACTCTTGCAGGTGAGGAAAGGCAGGATATAAGGTAAAAGGTAAAAATTTTTGCTTGTAGCTTTTCCTGGAGTGTTCAATCTGTGGACACTCTCACTTGATGCTCCAACAATAGTCAGCAATCATATGCCTATCCCATCTACCTTGATACCATTCCTCCATGAGCTTCAAATCTTGGTAGAATCTCTCACTCTGCTCATCACTGACTGCACCAAGGATTTTCGGGAAGTCAGCAAGATGGCTATGCAGAAAATGAAGGAATACTGGTATTCCTGTATTTCGAAAGAGGGTATTTCTTTGAAAACTGGCACAGGGATTTCAGCTGAATGAGGCACTGGGTGTATAGCTGATGGTAAACTAGGATTCTCTATGTGACCTTTGTTTGTCTTGTTAAACCGTGACATTTTCACTATACAAAAGTAACAGTCACTTGAATGATCACTGGGTTCTCGCCAAATCATAGGTATACCAAATGGCAATTTATCACGTGTTCCCTTCGTCCACATCTGTAAACTCTCGACATATTGCCTGCACACCTTGTGAGGGGCCCAAGATTTACCTTGATCACAAATTTTCACCTTAAAATATGCAGAATAGGCTTGCCTGACAAATGCACTGATGTTTGTCCTTTGAGTAGGAATGGTAAAACTGCCACATATATAACAAAACAAATCGGGTCTGTTTAAGCATTTATGACGTGAAACAGTAGATGCAGACAAGATGTAAAGGGAAGGAAAAAAGCAAGCGGACTACAACCAAGAACTCGGACTCCACTTAGGAATGCGCTTCACTTGAAAGAGCGACACTCAATGTCTCACTACACTACATCAGGTGTAACTGAATAGCCTAGAGAACAGGGTGACCAGATGCCAAGGCCAAAATTCCTGAACCCCAAGGCCAAAATTCCTACCCTCCAAGCCAAAATTCCTATTCGCTTAAAAAAATTGCCAAAAATGGTTTTTTATTTTTATATTTTTTTGTTTTTTGGTTTTTTGACCATAACTTTTGATAGAAGGAGATATCTCAAAACCAATTTTTGCATTGGATCCTGCTCTTCAATACAAATCCAACGACATATGGCATGATTGACTACTGTGCACCACTGCAACATTAAAAAATGAAGCCAAAATGTAGGACAATGAAGCCAAAATGTAGGACACCCGGTCATATGGTCACCCTGCTAGAGAAGTCTGAAGTTGTCCCTGGTCTCTTATGGCGTCATTCACCCCTCCCCAATCAAAGAAGGTTTACTTCAGCCAATAGGAGAGCACTAGTGCTTCCTATGACTCACGCTCAATTCAGCAGAGAGTAGTCACATTAAGAAAAGCTGTAGAGAAAAAATTGACGTGTTAGAAGAAAACTAACTACAGTTTTGAAATCAGCACGCCTATTTAACTTTAAAACAGCTGCAAAATCGAAATCAACAGAAAATGTGTTTAAAATTGTTCCCCAGTGTTATTGGTTAGCATAGGAGAGTTCTATATTTTCATTGGGTTCTGCATCTCTCCATTGGTCAAAGATAATGTAATCAAGGAAAAAGGAAGCCCCAGAAAGTGGAATGTTGTGGTCAGATGCATTTGACAACTGCATAATTTTCCAACTTCAACAGAACAGCAAAAAAGATTTAAAAAGAGTCTTTAACGTAGTGGAAAAGCACATGCCTTCTACTCATGAGAGCCCAGGTTCAGTATTTAGCATCTCCAATTAGCCAGGAGTTAGATTAAAGACAGAATTAATGTTAAAATGCCCAACTCAGTATAGCAACCGTATATGCAATTCAGATTTTTTCAATAATATAGATTTATTTAAAATGATTGCACATTTCATTTTGTACAGACTTGCACAATTCATATTTTATGTTCTAAGAAGAGCCTTATGGCTTTTTGCTTCCAGACAGTATTATTGGCCTGCCTTTATGGGAGGTTGACTAAAACACTGATAAATTAACACCTACATATTTGCAAGCAAAGGATCTACAATCCTTTATAGCCTAATCTTTTATATCCTTTGTACATTGCTCTTAAATTTATCTAGAGCAGTGAAGAAAATTTATCTAGAGCAGGCAAGAAAATTGATCTAGAAAAGTGGTTCCTAAAGTCCTCTGTGGGCAGGAAGAACCACTTGAGCCTTTGCAGGGATGGGATTGCAGTAGCACCGTGATCCCAAGGATAAGGTGCTACTGGGATAGTGGGGGACAAGGTGTTTCCTAGTAGCAGATTATGACTGCAATCCTAAAGACACTTTCCTGGGAGTAAGATCAGTGGTGGGCTCCAGCAGGTTCGCACCTACTCTATAGAACTGGTTCTTAACAAGAGATAGGACATATAAAGTTTAAAAATAGCCATTTAAAAGTGGCTGCCAGATGGGCAGAGAACCGGTTCTTAAATTTTTTGAAGCCCATCACTGAGTAAGACCCATTGAATACAATGGGGCTTACTTTTGAGTAGACATGGTTAGGATTGTGCTCTGTGTCAACTTTTGTGTGGTGTGGGGAGTCCCAAAAGCTGTCCACAGAACTGCCAAAGCCTCTGATCAATTAAAAACAGTGATTGGAAACCACTTCCAGTTTTTGAATTTCAGTTTGGAGACCACTTCCAGTTGTTCATCAATCACAATTTTTAGAGAATTGGAAGCTTGGAAAGCCTTGCAGAGGGCTCTGTGGAGCTTTAAACACACACAACACAACACACACACACACCCCTCTTCTATCTCAGTAGCAGACATACCCTGGAGATTGCATTGTAGCTTTCCCCGTCCCTGGGCCATAGGCCAGTGCAGTGGCATCACTAGAGTGGTGCGGGTGGTGTGGTCCACACTGGGTGATGTGCCTAAGGGGGGTGACGTGCACTGGGGAACTTAAAAATTGCAGCTTTGTGATGGTGTTTCAGACACCATCATGTCATACACCGTTGGATTCGTTTTGAAATAGCACCTTCCTATCAGAGGTTATGGTCAAAAAACTAAAATATGCATTGAACTCTATGGAAAGTGAAAATGACCCATATCGTGGCTTTACTCACGAGTAGGCAAACATGCCATAGTTCATGGGCAGGCTGAGAGGAATCTAAGGACACCAGAAATGTCCTGATCCAATGAACACAGCCCCCACAAATCACCCCAGAAGGAGGTCCCTGATGATTGCATTGAAATTCATTGAAAATGGATATGAACTGCACAGCTGTATTTACAGGCGAGTAAGCAAATAGGCCTTGGCTGGAGTGGAAGGTCAGTCCAGGAGAGGACAAGACTTCCAAAATGGTTCCGATCAGGGACGTTACTAGTGCATTAGAAAGGGGGCACTCTTGAAGTGGGTGGCAGCCCTTGTGACCTAAAAGGCTAAAATCATTGTTTGTAGAAAAAATCTCATGATGTTATACCGGATGCCAAACCCAAAGTTCCTGAACTCCAAGGCCAAAATTTCTACCACCCAAGCCAAAATTCCTACCTGCTTAAAAAAATTGTAGGACACACCAAAAATGTAGGACAAATATAGGACATGTTAAAATAAGCTAAAACACTCAAATTGCTTTCCTGTACTTAATTTCAACACTATATTACCTTTTTAAGGTAATATACATACATACTCTTGGGGAGAGGGGGAGTGGAAGCATTCAGGGGCGGCTGGTGGAGGGTTTCTCTGGGGAGGGGAAAGTAGGTAAGTAGGAGGTTTCTAGGGGGAGGGGGTGCATGCAGGGGTGGCTGGTGTGGGATTTGGGGGGTACTGGGTACTGACAGTGCTGGAGGGATTTCTGGGGGTGGTGGGTACTGGCAGAACTGGTGGGGGGTTTCTGGGAGATAGTGGGGGAGGGCATAGGTGGGGATCTGGGTGGAAGGAGAAAAAGGGAGGCACTTACCTGGGTGGGTGAGAGGCTCTGGTTGGGGAGCTGCAGCCACACAACTGCTATTAGAGCCCCTTCACCATCCAGGAGAGGCTCAGGATGGGAACTGCAGCCCCTGGTGAAGGGACACAGAGGCTGTAGGAGTCCCAGGCCAACCAAGAGAAGAGCCGTGGAGGCAGCACAGAGGCTTCGGGGTGCCTCCAGCAGCCCGCAATCAGCTCCTGAGGCCACTTGGAGGGCAGTAGAGGAGGCAAGGATGTGAAGCTTCCAGCCCATGGCCAACCAGGAGGTGGGGAAGGAACCTCCTCCTGGTCCCACCTCTCCAGTCTCCCAATGGGCAACCCAGAGCAGTGTGGCAGGTCTCTGTGTGCGCAATTTAAAAATGGCCACCCCCAGACTGCTGCTTTTCCCGGTTATGGCGGGGGTTATCCCCCTGCCCGGAGGAGGCAGCCATTTGCAAGAGGCCTCTGGGGAAATCCAGAGGTCTTGTCACCCTGTGTTATACACCTTTGAATGTGTAATTTACAGCAGAATGCAGTGAAACAAACCACTTTGAAATATATTTATTCTGTTAAGATGCATGGCTAAGAAAACCAGTGGAGGCGCGGCAATGGCACATAACCATGCCCACCATTCATATTGGTTCCCTCCCAAATGTATGGGGGTGACACGCTGGCCTCCCGCACCAGGTGACATGAACCCTAGTGACGCCCCTGGGCCAGTGCTTCCCAGACTAGTTGGTCATGACCCACACATGATGCTATGTCAGATTCAGAACAGGGTTGTCGAGGTTTCAAAGGTCACTTTGAGGTTTGAGGTGGAGGTTTCAAATGCTGCCACTGCTGCCTAGCAAACAAAGCCAAAATATATTCAGACATTTATACCCTGTCAAATTGCATCAAAATACATCAGCATCATATTTTGTTGTGGAAAGATAATTTATGGTGTAATGTTCCTTTTTTATAGTTCCTGGGAATATGCTTTATATTAAAGAAATTTATTTTCATGGCAAGCTTCAACAATCAACAGTGATTTGTGATGACCTGTGAGTTTAATGGCACAATCCAAACAACATGTTTGCACAGAACCCCTTGCGCCCATACCAGATGATACAGAATAAATTAAATATCATATGCACAGCCCAAATGTAGTATGTTCCATCTGATTTAGGCTGCAATCCAAAACTCCAGTTAGACCGGCTTAAGCCCCGACACAAGTCCTATGGTGACCTAGGGGTTTCACAAAAGTGCCAAAAGATACTTGTGTGCCACTCCTGGAGGAGGGTTAGTCCACTGCACAGACATGTGCTTGCCTCCCTACATCACCACAGGAATGGGAAGGCTGATGAGTTGTGCCAGCCTAAGTTAGGATTGCACCCTTAGTGTATGCGTCTTAGGGCACAATCCAGAGTAATTACGGGGAGTCCTTGCTCCGACATAAGAACAATTTACTCTGGATTGCAATATGAATTTCCCATAGGTTTTCACTAGGTGGTGCCGTAACTACATCAATATGAATGTCTCTTACGTGCTCCCGTAGTTACTCTGGATTGTAGGGTAAGTGGATCATATTTTTGTATTTTATTGTAGTAGGGGTATGTGTTTTACTGCTATTATTTTAAGAAGTTTTGAGAGCTCTGATGAAGCTGGAGGTGGGATACCTCCGGTAAGTCCTGTAGAGGCAGCTGGAATGCAATTCCTATAGCCTTTGAAGGGTTCAGGTTGTTCCGCATATAAAAAAATCCACAGGTAAGTAGGAACTGTGTTGTATAGATTCACGATTTAACCTTTAAGATAAAAAGAGCCTTCACAAGGTAGCTTTCAAAGTGCTTTAAAACTGAAAAAACATCATTAAAATACAACTACAATAACTAAAAAATCATTATCAATAAAGAGTCTAGAGAGAACATATTTTAGTTTCTGATCATTATGGATCTGTTGTGCCTCCATTTGTTAAAAGCAGTCTTCATTAAAGTGGGGAAAAATATATAATTTTTGAGCTATCTGTTCTCTGTGTGTCATAGATTACAGATGCAGGATGTCATTGAAATTCTAAACCTGACTTCTCAGCTCAGAGACAGGCTTCTTGGTAGTCAAATAGTCACATGTCTCATCTGAGGCAGGAGAGCAGCTACAGAAACAGCTTTTCACGGTTTTCCAAACTGGGCAGCTTTCCCTGCAGTCAGTTGCATTTCTGCATAAAATCCATGATGCTCATTAAGGCTGCAGTCCTATCCACACTTATCTGGGAGTAAACCCCATTGGCTTTCTTTCTTTTGATGTAGCCCAGCCATCATAGACAGGCAGAGGACAGGGCTTCATCAAAAGAGAGGATTCCCAAAGTACATCAGTATATGCACATTAGTACATCAGTAGGCAAGCAGCAAGCAGTTGGAATTGTATATGATTCAACTCTGATATTTGGCCATATAATGATGGTGTAGTAATGTGCAGTACTACATTGGTATGACACCTATTAGGGAAAAAATCCCATTAATAAAGATAATAGTCTCACACATCATAAATTTCCCATGGGGGAATTTGCTGCAAACAGAAAGAACAACAGCAGAAGGTGTTGGCCTAGTAGTCTAAGGCTGCAATCCTAAAGATACTTTCCTGGGAGTAAGACCCACTGAACACAATGGGGCTTTCTTTTGAGTAGACATAGTTAGGATTGTAGTCTAAAGCACACACCAAAGGTAAGCCAGGAATGCTGGATAGGCTCTTTTCGAAGGTCATGCTGACTGTACAGGAGAAATAAACTGAACAGCATTTTCCCTTACAGTTTCAGGAAGTCACTTTTAAAAGTTGAGTTTTTTGCAGCCAGTCCTTCAAAGGCTTGCCATCCATATCTTCTGGAGGAGGCACTCGTTCACAAAAGCTCACGTCACCATAAATCTCTTTATTTTAAGGTGTCAGCCTGCCAGGAGACTGCTGTCATTACAGTGTGTTTGCTTGCACTTCTACACCTGTACGTTACTGCCAAGCTTACATAGACCTGAAGTTCTACTCAGTCAACACTCAAAGCTGTGAATTTTTAATTAAATACTGGGTAAGCATGCCAACATGGAATATACAGGGTGGCCCAAAAATGTATATACAGTGGTGCCTTGTAAGTAACTTAATTTGTTCCGGAAGCATGTTTGTCTTACAAAGAGTTCTTTATACAAAGTGGATTTTCCCATCAGAAATAATGGAAACTCAGATAATTGGTTCCACACCCCAAAAATATTCCTATAAAAATATTAACTCTCTGTAAAAATGATGACAAAACACTGTAATTGAACACAAAACACTGTAATATAATACAGAACATGATTACTGTAATATTAATTAAAAACGCTGTAATATACTGAACAGTAAAACAGAAAAGAAAAACATTTATGGCCAAGGATGACTAATTTTCACCAAAAGAGTCACTGGTGCCTTCTAATGACAAGGAACCTTCTAATGAAACTTGCTTTTGTTTCCTTTTGAGGATTTCACGGAAAAGTAACATTGCATTGTCATTAAACAGATTCATCATTCGCACTGCTACAGCCTTATTTGGATGGTGCTTTTCTAGAAAATTTTGCACCATTTTCCAATGTTTACAAATGTCCTTAATCCCATTTGATGTGAAGGATTCCTCTCCTTATTCTCCTCCTCCTCTGCAGATGACATCTCCTCCATAACCTCTTGTTGCTGCTCATGATGCGGATCCATCAATTTGTTCATTTCACAATGAATTTTCATTGTAAAACTGTCTTACAAGGCACTGTTTGTCTTACAAGGCAGAATTCCTTCAAAATTTTAGTTTGTCTTACAAAACATTTGTCTTACAAGGTGCCACTGTATACTTCAACAGTTGTTAGCAGTGCCTTTTTAAAAAACTTGAATTGAATTATGGCAGCAATGTATAGTACTGTATTATGTTTCCTCTAAAGATGTCAGTAACCGCTGCACTCCTCTCCTGGCTCCTCATCCCACTCCTCAGGACAGTGGGATGGCACACCATGTTCTCCTCAGGCATCCCAAAATGGCTGCCTCAACCTTCCCTGTTAGTTCACTAAATCAAAAGTGTCTGGATGTTAATGTTAACCTCTTTAAGCATCTAATGTGATTGCATAATTCAAACATGACTTAATAGCTACCCTTTGATGTAATAAAGACTGCCCTTTAATTGAGTAATAAAATTTTTATGCATATATTTTTCATACTGAAGTCTGTATACATTTTTGTATACACATTTTTGGGGCCACCCTCTATATATATTACTGAGCCATGGCTTGAGGAATGCATGCTACTTTCTTCTAGTTGTATTCTCCATGCTTCTTAGGAGTATTTCATCAGGAACAGCAATAGGGAGATATGGTCACGGGTTTATCATCATTATCCTATTTAACTTCAAGATACCCAAAATGGGTTATCAGTATATGGTCTGAATTCCTCATTGATCTGTTTTGTTGGAATGTGACCAACCCCATTGCTTAGCCACCTCTTGGTTTGAGGCTGATACATTTGGTGTCAGCAGTGTTGCTGGAAATTCAGATCTGTGCTCCTTTAGGATGTCAACATTTATGGCAGTGATAAATGTCCTGGCTCAGCTTACAAATTCATGTCCTCCATGAAAATATTGTCTGTTTCAGAATACCATATTTACACGACTATAATGTGTCATTGAATATAACGCGCACCCTATACTCATAATCAAAATACTCTATTTACTCAATTCTAATTAACATCAAATCTAATGCACACCCAGTTTCTGGAGACTGAATTCAGCTGAAAAAGATGAGCATTATATTTGAGTAAATACAATATATCTGGCCCAACTAAAGAAAGAGAACATTAAAATGTTCTAGACTTAGGCTGCAATCCAGAGCAAATTCAGCCTACTCTGACCTAACTGCACTCTCCTAATTATTCTGTATCCAGAGCAGAAAGTTATGCTGAATCCAGAGAGTCAGGAAGCCTGGGCTGCCCTAACTGCTCCAGAGCATGCTAAGTAATTGACACAAGGGAAAGACTTGCTCCTGAGGAGACACTCCTCAGATCACACTGAACAAGGAACAGCTGTGGTGCCTACAGTGGTGACATGACTCTTCACATCACCTGGTGCGGAAGTCTGTGCGTCATCCCTGGGATGCGCCCCCCCCCCCCCACCTGCACTGCACAGTCACCAAAGTTGGCGCCTGCGCAGTTGTTTCTGAAGCCAACTGGCTTCAGAAAGAGTACTGTGCAGGCACCATCTCTGACACCTGCACAGTACTTTTCTGAAGCCTTTTGGCTTCAGGGGAGACTGTGCAGGCGTCAGAGTTGGTGCCTGTGCAGTACTCTTTCTGAAGCCATTCAGCTGCCGCTCCGCCTCCTGAGCGAGGCCGAATGGCTGTGCAGAGGCGCGGACTTTCTCTGCTCTAAGGAAGTCTCCTCTGAAGCTGTTCGGCATGCTCAGTGTGTTTCTGCGCAGTGCACCTCAGATGGCCGTTCAGGCCAGCTCCTCAGACAAGTGGCAGCTTCTGGCTGATTCTCCGCCTTGGAGCAGGCCTGAATGGGGGTGCTGACGCCCGGGGCCTGCCAAAGGACAGTCAAACTCCTCCGGCACATCACCCCATACGGAGCACATCCCCAATGCAGCCCACACCAGCCGCACCAGTCTGGTGACGCCACTGGGTGCCTGCCTTATAAGGAGTCCCTGATGAGATGCCAGTACATTCTACAGTGAATAAAGGGGCTTCTTGGAGTGCCTGCTGTATCCTGAGGTTTGTGGGCAGCCGTAGTTTGTTCCATATCCTGAGGTTGAGAGGAAGGGGTTGCAGCTAGGATGGCCAAGAACTCAGATTTTTGGTCAGCACTGCCATTTTTACTCGGGCCTTATCATGGACCCCTATGGGTCTACTCATTACTATACCTACTCCTGAGGTGGTATAACTCTGAGGGCTGGAAGAGGGCATTTCTGCCTTGGAAACAGGCTCTGGATACAGAGTAACTGCTCTGCCCTAGGCAATGCTAAACATGCCCTCAACTTGCCTCTTCTGAGCTGCTTAGGCTGCCCCAGTTAGGGCAGAACAGGTCCACCTCTCTTAGGGCACCCTATCTTGCCTTGCTCTGCCCTAAGCCTCCTTCAGAGTAACTGGGCTGGAGCATCTTGCAGTTGCTCCAACCTAGTGTTAGATAGGGCAACCTAAGGGCTCTTATGTGGACAGATTAGTTGCTCTGGATTGGGCTGCCACTCAGATGGAAAGTTTATGAGGAAACCTGAAATATTTACTTTGTCGTGAATGAATCACTAAGGTTAAGTTTAGGATTCCAGCACAGCATAGGCATACTGCTTTTGTCTCACATTTCTGCTGGAGTGAGTGAACCTATTAGAATAGTCTATCCCCCAAGACTTACTGTTTCACGGGATTTCCTGACGTCCACAAGTTATGATTTGCCTGTGGATAATGCCTGATGATATCTGATAGGTTTTAGCAAAGCCCTGGTTGCTTTCTGGAATATAGAGGTGACCAAACTGCTCCTAAATGACTTCCTAATAAAGTATCTACCTAGTTTCAGAGGAGTTTGGATCAGTGAAATGGGAAGTATGATAGTTTGAGCACAAAAGATAGAAAACATATACTGAATAAATCCACATTTTAAAGCCTAACTATGAATACAATGGGCCTCTGGTATGTATGTATCTATCTACCTACCTACTTACCTACCTGTCTATCTACAATATTTATATACCGCTTTTCAACTGAAAAGTTCACAAAGCGGTTTACAAGGAAATGAAATATTAATAGCTAATTAATAGCTAATGGGTCAATTCCAGGAACCCACACTGATATCAAATTCCATGGATAATGAAATCCACCAAAGGGGGGGGGGGAAGGAAGGAGAAAGCTGGAAAAATTGGAAGAGAGACATTATGATCATTGATTGCATGAAGTTATGGTCCAATGGAGAAGGGAAGGAGTCCCAAAGAAACTTTGTGGGCACCATCCTAACCAACTTTCCTAGCACTGAAATAGCTGTGCCAGTGGGGCATGTGCCACAACCTGAAGTTGGGGGGGGGGGGGGGGAGGCAGTCACAAATGCCAACACAAGGTATGGCAGTGTTTGTTCCCTTACTTTGGAGTTGCATTACCTTACTGTGGGAAATTGGTTATGATTTCAACCTGTAACCCTTAATAAAATTAACTTCAGAGGTCCTGGGGTGAGTGACACAAGAATAAAACAGACTAGTAACTTGAAATAAAAGAATTTATTCAGACAGACAAAGGAGGGGGAAGGAGAATGTGAAAAGGTCAAATGGAAAAAAGCCACTTGAACAACAAATCCTAACTCAAGTTGCAACAGCCAAGACTTTACTCCTGCCTGGAGAATTTCTTACTTATTTGTGATGCCTCTGCTCACTTCCAGAGGAGCCAGAGTGTCAATCATTTAGGAACAGGTAATACCTGCAAATTCTGGGACAGAATGCATGCCAGGTTCAAACTAGCCAGTTCCTTTGATGGGATTTGGGGAAATTGACAATTGTGTGCTTTTGATTAACTAATCCAAAGGTGGTGAAACTCAGGCTGAGCCTGAGGATTAACAGCTCCATGACCACAAAATACTGGATTATAGGTTTTAACCAACCCTGGAGCAGCAGAAATTCAGACAAAGCACATCAAAATTGAACCCAGGGATGCCTTTAAATTGCAACAAGCAAGGTGCAACACTTTCATCACTAGCTTGCCCACATGTAGAGTAAGTGATGGGTATAGTCAAGGGATAGTGGAGCTTAGGGGCTTCTACAGCAGGAGCAGTAGGGCCTTGCCTTTGAAACTTTATTCAGAGCTAAAAAGCAGCACCAGACCCCCTAGGAGGTAAACTGAGAATTTTGCCTAAGAGCATATGTTAATGTCTGGAATATGTTTTTAATTCCTTTTTCAGTGTTTGTACATTTGTTCTAAACTATCACAGCCTACTCAAGGATTTTGGGATGAAATGGGACAGAACTTAAATGACATGAAATAAATTTTAAAGTTAGAAGAAACAGCAGAGGGAAAAACATTCTTATAAAGAAATTTGAAGTTAATGTTGAATAGTATAGGCACATACCTCATATTCCTGCCAACCAAGCATTTTTGAAGCAGAAAATTTGTGCCAGGACTTGTGTTAGCCTAATTTGAGTTTAGAATTGTACTTTCAGTTGCCCTTTTAGCCTTTACATATATTATTTCTATTCATTGTTCATATAGAAGAGGAAGCAAAGGCATTTGTAATGTGAAAGAGCATTTTCAAAAACAGAAGTTTTTCATACACAATACAATGCAATTGAAGCAAGGTACATTTCTGTGAAAACGACTTCAGACTGGGAGGCATTAGAATAATTACCACTACAACAATACATGTCTGGCTAAATGAGGGAAGAATCATTGCTTAAAGCATTGTTCATCTGCTTTCCCACCAGACAATCCTATCCAGGACCTTGTTAAGATGAAACCTTTTAGCTATGTCTGTTAGTCCCATTTATTTCAGAAGAAACTAAAATTTTATTTTTAACTGGGTTGCTGATCAGGTCATTTCTGATGGGCTTCCTTTTCTGTGCTTTGAAGAAACCAAGAAAGGGTAGAATATCCAAAGTGGTAGAATTTGTTTAATCAATGATTGCGGTGGTTACTCCTGAACCAGTTTTGGGAGTGATAATATGTCTCTTGGTTGTTGATAATATGTCTCTTGGTTGGTTGTAAGCCATGAATTTCATTTTTTAAAAATCCAAAAACAATATTGGATTAAAAGAACTTCCGTTTACGACAGCAGTTGTCCAGCCCCAGCCTGTGGGCCAGATCCAGTGCCACCACGATCCTTCCCTGGGTGAAACAGAGCTTTCTGTCTTGGGGGCCTCTCATTCCACAGATCACCCCCAACATTTCTACCGACTAGCCACTTCCAAGGTCTGTCACTCCAGCAGGCTTTGAAACCAGATATCTAGACTTGAACGGCTGGTTGGCACAAAGGTCAGGGGTGATCTGCAGGGCAATAGAGAGACTTCTAGGTAGAATGGTAAGCTCGGTCTCTGTTGGAGATACTTAACCAACATGCAGTGGTCTCCATTTTGAAGGTGGTTGATTTAGGAGAACACTAAAATATTCACAAATGTCAGCAGCCCAATATCGCTGTTACCACCCCAACCCATATATGCCTTTCCTGACACATTCCTCTGCACCAGGTTCAGAACATACTGGGATTACATTTAGTGCACTTCACATTTCCTGGCTTGTTTTAAAAATCTGTGGCTCTTTCTTCCACATGGACTCTTTAAACAAAAGGAAATACAGAATATGCTGGGTTTGATCCCGTAATGCTCCACATCTTCTGCATTGCTTAAAAAGCCATGGAAGAAGAAACCACTAAGCGGACAGGATTCCTTTATTCTGATCCTCAGAGCGCTGTGCTCTGTCACCTATCTTCACACATCGCTCCTTCCTTTGCCAGGCTCTTTCAGAGAAGCCTAATGGAGGTAGGAACATATTAAGGGAACATTATTAAAACTGCTGTCATGGAATGGAACAGTCTATATGGGCATTGCACTACTTCCTTTCTATAGGCATATTATACTAAAAAAATTGTCTGGGCATATCTTACACTGATGAACATACACCTCTGCAAACTTTCAACAGTGGGGTTGTGCAAAGTGCACACGCATAAACATGTACAAAATAAGCAGTCCATTTGGAAGCCCTTTCTTTGATATGAAATTTCACAGCCTTGTGAAATGCCCCCCCCAATACTATCCAAATTTTCATTTGTGCCAGTACAGTGTCCAAAAAGTGATTCACCAAAAAGTGAACAGGCAAATGTGTCTGGCGATTAGTCTGGTTTTTTGCATCTATTGGTGAGCTAATATGTTGTTTACCAAAAATAAGCTGTGAGTGCTAGATGTGGCTTGTTAAGCTTTTTTTAGTTCTACTCTGTTTTGTCTTGGTGGCTTTCCAACTCCCTTCAGTGTCTCCCTCGTGTGATTCCTGTGTTGCATTTAAAGGGGTTGCTATTGGAACTCGAATGCAGTTATCAGATGAATCCATTCTTAAATTAAGTAGACCTGCACCATGAAAGGTTGATGCAGCACTTTCAAAAATAGCCCCCCTGGGCAAGCGGAAATGGTTATAAAAGTACCAGTGCCTATCAAAAGCCTTCCCGGATCTATAATTACCCATCCTGGGATCACATGGCTGGTACAATAATGGCTGTTTTTTGTATCTGAAACGTCAAGTCATAACTAATTGTCACATTGGAGGAAACAGGGAAGCAGCTGCTGAGGGAGCTCTCTGGGTCCTTGACGGGGAATAGAAGGCAATGATATTGCCACACAGAGCGTTCATTTGTCATTCCTCTGAGCAGCTTTGTATCTCGCAGCATATGCTGTGCTGATCTGCAGCTTGGGGAAGGGTGAAACAGTTTGATGTGCTATGTGTTTAGATGAGAGTGGATCAGCGCTTATCCAAGGTTCAGGAGCATCACTTGTTTCCAGCCCCACTCTACATAAGGAAGCAAGGCCTCTGGGATGGGCCACCTCTTCTCCAAACAAGGGCTCTGGGCTAACCCTGCAGCACAGTGTTTTTATGCTCCCGTTTTCAGGGAGATTGATTACAACTTTTGTGTTTCTTTTGGTTTGAATAGCTTCTTCCCTCCTGCTGTTTAGACATCCATTTTATTTTTCCTTCCTTCCTTCCCAGAGTAACCATATGTCCTCTTGTTCCAGGACATGTCCTCATTTTTAGCCTTGTCCCTGGGAAGAACTTCATTGTCTTCATTTTCTTTGTAAGCATAGAATCATAGAGTTGGAAGGGACCTAGTAGGCCATCTAGTCCAACCCCCTGCCTGCAGCAGGAAATCCCCCTAGAGCATCCCTGACAGGTGCTTGTCGAGCCTCTGCTTGAAGATCCCCAGTGAGGGAGAGTCCACCACCTCCCTTGGCAATCTGTTCTACTGCTGAACCACCCTCACCGTCAGGAATTTTTTCCGGATATCCAACCGGAATCTCCTCTCTTGCAGTTTGTACCCATTGGTTCTAGTTCTGCTTTCAGAAGCAGCTATGAACAAATGAGCCCCTTCCTCCCTATGACAGCCCTTCAGGTATCTGAAGAGGGCAATCATGTCTCCTCTCAGCCTCCTCTTCTCCAGGCTGAACATCCCAAGTTCCCCCAACCTTTCCTCGTAGGGCTTCCCTTCCATCCCACTGATCATTCATGTCGCTCTCCTCTGGACTTGCTCCAGTTTGACTGCATCTCTCTTAAAGTGAGGTGCCCAGAACTGAACACAGTACTCAAGGTGAGGTCTGACCAATGCTGAATAAAGAGGAACTAGAACTTCTCGCAACTTGGAAGCTGCAGTCCTCTTGATGCAGCCTAAAATGGCATTTACCTTCTTTGCAGACACATCACACTGCTGACTCATGTTCAGCTTGTGATCCATGGTGGCGACTCCAAGGTCCCGCTCACATGTTGTGCTGCCAAGCCAAGTATCCCCCATTTTATACCTGTATTTTTGGTTTTTATTTCCTAAGTGCAGAACTTTGCACTTCTCCCTGTTGAAATTCATTCTATTTGTTACAGCCCAGTATTCTAGTTTATCCAGATCCTCCTGGAGGTTTCTCCTGTCTTTTAATGTGTTTGCTACTCCTCCCAGCTTGGTGTCATCCGCAAATTTGATCAGGCTCCCCTGTATCCCTTCCTCTAAGTCATTAATGAAAATGTTAAAGAGAACCGGTCCCAAGACAGAGCCTTGGGGTACCCCACTTGAAACCGATCTCCAGGTTGACACAGAACCATTTACTAAAACCCTTTGAGTGCGGCCATCGAGCCAGTTGCAGATCCAGTTGCCCCATCTTGCCCATATTTTTCCTACTTCCCAATTAAAATGTCATGTGGGACCTTGTCAAATGCTTTGCTGAAGTCAAGGTAAATGACATCCACAGCATTGCCATTGTCCAGTAAGCTCGTAACCCGATCAAAAAAGGAGATCAGATTTGTCTGGCAAGATTTATTCTTGGTAAATCCATGCTGGGTTTTTTTAAAACAATTTTATTCAATATTTTCTTAACTACACACCCAAGTCAACAATAAACAAATAATAAATATATATTACAATTTAATGTTTCATTCTTTATGGAAGAAATCTTTAAGAATATCAGTGTGTAATAATATAAATGAAAACTGCTATAAGATGATTTACAGATGGTATTTAACTCCAAAGAAGCTGTCAAATATGAAAAATAAATTATCTAATAAATGCTGGAAGTGTAAGGAGCAGGAAGGATCTTTCTACCATATGTGGTGGACATGCAGGAAAGCAAGAGTCTTCTGGGCAGAAATATATAAGGAAATGATAAAAGTATTAGTTTACACCATAGATAAAAACCCAGAACTGTTTCTAATAGGATTAAAGTTAGAGACAATGATAATCGAAGATAGAACCCTGATATGGTATATGGTAACAACTGCAAGGATGGTTTACGCAAGACACTGGAGACAAGAGAAAATACCTGGAAAAGAAGAATGGATTGAAAAGATGTTACATATCATGGAAATGGATAAACTTACAAGAAGTTTAAAAGATGAAATGGTAGAGAAATATCAGCAGGATTGGCAAAAATTTAAAATTTATTTGGGAAAAAGCAAAGGTAAAACAAATTTAATATGGTTATTTGATGATTAAGGGAAACAATTGATGTTTAGAGGTGAAAGGGGGAAGGCTGTGGGAAGTCACAAATTGGAAATATAGGGGGAAATGAATTAGGTAACATAAGACACATGCTGGGTTGTTTTGATCACCGAGTACTTGTCTAGATGTGCACAAATTATGTGTTTTATGCTTTGCTCTAATATCTTGCCCGGGATTGAAGTCAAACTGACTAGTCTATAATTTCCCGGGTCTTCTTTTTTCCCCTTCTTAAAGATTGGGACTACATTTGCCCTCTTCCAGTCCAGTGGCACTTCTCCACTCCTCAAAGATTTCTCAAAGATGATCGACAGAGGCTCTTCAAGGACATCTGCAAGTTCCTTAAGAACTCGAGGATGCAGCTCATCTGGTCCAAATGACTTGAATTCATTTAGGCCAGTTAAGTGGTTTTGAACCAGTTCTCTGTCAATCTTAATCTGCTGTTCTGCACCATCCATGTTTTCATTACCTCTTTGGGGACGCAAGCACATACCCGCATCAGCCAATGATCCCACACCCCCATTTGCACAGCCCTCTTTCCGAGAATAGACGGACGCAAAGTAGGAGTTGCATAGCAGGCAATGCATAGCCTTCTTGTAATTAATAAATTATACGTAACAAGTTACTGTATATGTTCATTGGCATCCTTCAGTCTCAAAAGACTGTATATGTAATAGTTTTAAAATTTAAGTGTTTAAATTAAACAGATGAAATCCATATACATGAGTGTATACACTCATATACATGAATGTTTTTAGCTTTTATTCTTGTCATGTCCTACAATTATTTTGGATGACATCTGATCACCCTCCTTGTTTCCAGTTCTAGTGAAAAGGAATTTTTTAGACTGAGGCTGCATTCCTAAAGCCACTTTTATAGGAGTAAGACTCATTGAACACAGTGGGGCTTATTTTTGAATAGACATGGTTAGGATTGTGCTCTGAGACTCTTTTCGACAGGCCATTTCTTTCCCTATTGCATGATAGGGAATATCATCATTCCTGTACATCAATAGTATTGAAAGTGGTGGTTGGGACCCTCTTGAAGGGAGGTCATGATCTTGGGTCAGGGAGGTCACAAGAGGGTGGGATCCACCATCTTGGAATCTGGCACTAGGCTTTCCTGGAAGTAGATCTTATTGAACACAGTGGGACTTACATCTGAGTAGACATGGAGGAGCTCTGGCATCACAGCAATGTCACATCCCAGAATGTCTGTCAGGGGGTCCTGGACAGATTTTTTCATTTGAAAGTGGATCCTGGGCTGAAATGCCCATGTACCACTATGGTACATGGATGGTGCTATATTCACCATCACCATGAAGGATACAGTATGAGCAGCAGGATGTTGAAGGAAAGGGTTTTTGAA
Organism: Cryptoblepharus egeriae; assembly: GCA_030015325.1. NCBI lineage: Eukaryota > Metazoa > Chordata > Lepidosauria > Squamata > Scincidae > Cryptoblepharus > Cryptoblepharus egeriae. The sequence continues at coordinate 90,820,336 of JAREYC010000003.1, read as the reverse complement.
GGCTCTTGGGTTAGCGAAATAATGTTCCACTTTAACATTTTCTGTTCACTTACGTGAAGCTGTCTTAACATTAGGTGTAGAAGGGAAAAAGATAGCTGGTCCAAAATATGGGATTTTAATGTCTGCTGTTTTGAGATTTTTTAGGTCTGAAATTTTTATTATTTTTCAATCCTCATATTAACAATCAAGCTATGTATTTTCACTCTTCATTGTAGTGGCTTTGTAGAATTTACATTTTACACCATTAATAGCCCAAACCTATCCATCTTTCCAGTGCTGATGCAGCCATGCCAACACCGCATGTGCTGCATCCTGCAGTAGATGAGGCAGTCACAGAAACCTCCTCAAAATAAGGGAACATTTCTTCTCAGTGGCATGGCTGGCTGGGAAACAGGCCACCCAGGGTGCCAATCTTGGAGGTGGGGGGTAATACTGCCAGTAACTCAAATTGCAAAAATCACAGTTAAGTTCCTGTTGAGTACTGGTATGTGGAGTCCTTGCAAAATGCTCCCTCTTTTTTATCATGCACCGGTTATTCCTATGGTGCCAGAGAAGTATCATCTCATCCTGTTCATCTTGTCATCTGAGTAATGGAGTTTCAATCAGGGTTTTATATCCAACTGTTGATGTGCGTCGTGGCTTCATGAAGGCAGTTATAGCTTTTTGACACATCCACCATCCTCATAACTGGAACAAGTTATTTTGCCCATAGAAGGTTCACAGAAAAATTTATTCTGCAGTATTAAACTGAACTGCAGCGTATGAAAGTGTCTATAGGAGTCGTCATAATTGAACGGGAACACAGAATACTGATGAGGGCACTTCTTAGGGACCAATACCTATTTTGAGTGATACAGCTTGTGGGCACTTACGGAACAGAAAGAACTTTCCTCACCTTTTTTTTGTCTGTTTCAGATCACAGTGGATATCACAGGGTTAAGAGATGGTGGGTCTGGCCTATCATTGGGCACTGCAAGTCTTGTTCATCATGGATACTGCTCTGGGTACAGGAAGAGCAGAGGGAATCGCAGGAGAGAGGATATCCTGGGCAGCTGCCAGTCATGTTATCAGTTCTGGAAAAGTCTGAGTCACTCAGTGTATGGGAAGCCACACATTTTGACCTGCTTCTCCTCTGATATGACTGCCTGATTATTTCCCTAAATGCTGAGAATCTGGATGAGATGCTCCCAGAAAGCCCATAAGAAAGATTGCCTACAGGCCAATGAGGAATATCCCCATCCTCCAAGAAAGAATTAAACAGTCAAAGAGAATCAAAGCTGAAAAGAAGGTGGCTTTTGGAAAGGTACTTTCAGAGAACCTGAGAATAACCCCAGGCAGAAGGTGATTCCAGTGGTGTGCATTGGTCTAAGGATTTTGTGGGAACCTCACTCAGCAAGGACCACAGCCTCTGGAATTCATTATTGTGCTAGGTGTGTTTCTGGGCTACTGGAATCTGAGATTATCCCATGAAATATAAGGCTCACCTGCCTTTTCCTTGCAAAGGCATTGTTTATAACTGAGACATCCTGTCACCCATCTGGTGGGACTCCATCAGTGATGAATGTAGGCCTGCACGTGTAGTGACACGAGGAGGCCGGAAGCAAGAGGAGGCTGGCTCCATCATCTCACCATGGTGCTTCCACCTCCGGACAAGCGGCATGTGTGTCTCACCACTATCGTTATCATGACTAGCATGGCATTCATGGATGCGTACCTTGTGGAGCAGAACCAAGGGCCCCGCAAGATTGGTGTCTGCATCATCGTCCTGGTAGGAGACATCTGCTTTCTGATTGTGTTGCGCTATGTAGCTGTGTGGGTGGGAGCTGAGGTGAAGACAGCCAAGCGTGGCTATGCCATGATCCTTTGGTTCCTCTACATCTTTGTGCTGGAAATCAAGCTCTATTTTATATTCCAGAACTACAAGGCTGATAAAAGAAACCTGGAAACAGTGGCCAGGAAGGCATTGACCTTGTTGCTCTCTATCTGTGTGCCAGGACTGTACCTGGTGCTAGTGGCCTTGGACAGCATGGAATACATACGTACCTTCCGGAAGAAAGAGGATTTGCGAGGACGTCTCTTCTGGGTAGCCTTAGATCTGCTGGACATCTTGGACATTCAAGCCAACCTGTGGGAGCCGCACAAGACTGGATTGCCAATATGGGCAGAAGGGCTCATGTTCTTCTACTGCTATATTCTGCTCCTGATCCTGCCTTGTGTTTCCCTCAGTGAGATCAGCATGCAAGGAGAGCATATTGCTCCTCAGAAAATGATGCTCTACCCTGTCCTAAGTCTGGTGACCATCAACATAGTCACCATCTTCATCCGGGCCATCAACATGGTTCTGTTCCAAGATAGCAGAGTCTCCACCATATTCATTGGCAAGAATATAATTGCCATTGCCACCAAGGCCTGCACATTCCTTGAGTACAAGAAGCAGGTGAAGGAATTCCCACAAAACGCCATTGCTCTGGAGCTGCAGCAGAACTCGGTGCCCCACAACCAGACTGTGCACAGTACGCAAGGCATCTCTCATGAGCAGTCACCCACAAGGGAGATCTTGGACACATGACGGGGCTCCTCACATATCTGCGCTTGTTCACTGTTTTTTTTCTGGGGGAGGGGGAAGGGATCCTATGCTCTCATTCCAGCCTTGAGGGCAGCCCCTGGCACAAGGGTTTGATCAAGTGATGGAACAGCCCCTACATCTCAGGTATTTCCGAGGGGCCCTCTAGAAAGAAAACAAAACCAAATGAACCTTCAAAGGAAAACTTTGTCATCCTGTGTGTCTCCCCCAACCTCCACTCTTTTCTACCTGTTTGTTCCCCATGCGTCAACATGTCGGGAATGAGGAGTTTTGCTATCACAGACTTTTTTAAGGAAGGGGTGGGAGGATCAGGGCAGGAGCATCAGCCAGCGTACCTGTGAACATAGGTGTCTTATTTAAAATGGTTGTGTTTACAGTTTCTTATTTTTTTAAAAAAGAAAAAAGCCACTTGTTTAATCCTGGCTGGAAATTCCAGTCGTGTTTGGAGGATTTTATACATTTTTGACAACCAGAACCTTTGGTGGTTCAGTTCAGCTACACACAGGAAATACCTAGGCTCCTTTCCTCACATAGTCATGCCAAACAGTTAAGAGGACTGGCCTGAGGAAAAAACCAGAGTTCCAATTTCACCAAAGCCAGCCTCAACGAGAGAGCAGCATTCAACAAACTCATGTCTGAGGGAGCATCTTGGTGCTTTATCAAGCGATTCGACATAGATTTCTATTTTAAGAAACATATTTATCTCTCTCATTCCCCAGCCCTCATTGCCAGTGGCACGAAGCTTCCAGGTTATGTGTGTGTATGGAAGGGAGGGTGAGGCTGTCAGGCGGGGCTACAAGTGAAAGCAACAGAGATGTAGATGTAGATCCAAGGGCAGTTTATGATGAGGCTGCTTTTTTTAAGCCACACCATTTTTCTCAAAGATATGGATGGCCAACTCTCCCTGTGTAGTCATAGGAGGTGCTAAGATGTAGGCGGCAGCCAGGTGCAAGTATAAAAATAACATGAAAGCCTGAAGCTAAGGGGCTTGGACCTCCCCAGTTTGGCAGGTAAGGACATATTAGAATGAAATCTAAGTCAAGAGGCATGCTTCTGATCCCGTCTCAACCGTCTTCTCCAATTCCCATACCATACATTTGTTCTTCACTCTTCCCTACCCCTCAGCCTTTCTCCACATCTTACTATAGGTAGGTCTGCATCTGAAGGATGATGAATACAGATATCGCTGCCTCCTTATGTTTGCTGGTCTAAGGCTTGGTCGCACATGATGGTGAGATCCAATTTGGCCTCCTGCTGCCACACTCAACTGGTCACTTGGGATCAATTTCCAGCAGGCAAAGTTTTCACCTTTGAAAAAAGCAGAGAGAGAGAGAGAGAGAGAGAGAGAGAGAGAGAGAGAGCTCAGTTCTAGATGGTGAAAATTTAATATTAATTCACTTATGTAAATAAATGATGGCTTGGAGTTACATGGGGGAACGGGAGAGGCAGAGAATGAGAATAACTACTTTAACATGCAGCAATGCCATGCAGTCTCTAATCCTCCATACCAGGAGGCAATTCCCAGTCATCACACCTTTCTCCTCATGACAGATGAAGACAGGAATCCCTGATCTTCTGCAGCAGGGCAAAGCTGCTGTCAACCAAGTGATTGGAGGGGAGGAATAGGAAGAGAGATGGAAGAGGGTGTACAGTCTTACCTTAGATTTCCTAGAGAAAACAGATGATTTGTGGAATCTCCTCAGGGGAGGAGAAGGCAGTCAGCCAGACGCTCACCCATCCCCCCGTCACAAGCTCTTTTCATCCCAACAAATCTGCTATATTGATGCCCTAAAAGCCAGAAAATCTGGGGATGGAGAAGTCATCCACTGATGTCATTCCTGAAGATGCGTGAAGGTGCTGAGCTATCCTCCTGTCTGTTTGGTGATGACAGTTTCAGATCATGTTGTCACTCCTCTGGCATAACATAATGGCAGAGGTGAGTGCGGTGATTGCAAAAGACTTGGGGTTTTTATTTTGTTTGAAGACAGTTTTGTTTTTATGTAATAAAAGGTTCTGGACACCCATCAAGAGCTCTGTGTGCTCCATGTGTCTCATTCGCTAGCCTTTGCATTTATTGCCAGTCTTATATGGCAAGGAGTTCCACAGATTTCTTGCACGCCAGGTTAAAAAAATTATTTTCTTTGAACCAGCTCTCTTGCCAGCCAGTGATAGTAGATGTCCCCACATTCTGGTGTTGTGCAAAAGGGAAACCTCTCTTGCTCCTTTCTTTAGCCTCTTGCCCCTTCACTCTGCTCTCTGGCCACACTAGCCCCACACATTTCTCAAAGCTTGTGGCAAGTTATGTTATTATCACTAGCCTCCACAGCTCTGCAAGCATGTATAGTGTTGCTGATGTGTGCAGGCTGGCATTTTAATGTCTATTTCTTTTGGACCCAGACAGAGGCTAAAAGAGGACAAATCTGGAAAAAATCCTATCATATGGTCACCCTGCCCACAAGACTAGATGATAAAAGAGAATATCAGTGAATGTAAAATGGTTAAATATGATAGAATCAATACAAAAGTTTATATCATAATGCTATATGCTGCATAAAAGTATCAGATACATGAGCATGTCATGGAGCCAGCAAAGGGTCTCCACTCCTTGAGTTACATATAGTAATTGTTATTTCCTGCTTTCAGCTTCCAACATAGTTATACTGGGGCTTGTGTGACGATGATTTACATCAGCTTTGTACTGTGGGTGAAGAGCTGTGGTGGGTTTCAGGGGGATCTCACAGGTTCTATAAAACCCTTTGTTAATAAGCGCCTGGTTCTGAAGACCAGTTACTAATGGGACATAGAACCTGTTGTTAATTTATTTGAATCCCACCATTGGTGAAGAGTAGTGCTTTTTGTCCTAGGGCTTGAAATCAGATTGAGGATCCAATCCTATCCAACTTTCCAGTACTAATGCAACTGTGACAATGGGACATGCTGCATCCTTTGGTGGTGGGGCAGTCATGGAGAACTCAAGGTAAGGGAATATTTGTTTCCTTGCCTTGGGGCTACATTGCAACTGTAACAATGCTGGAAAGTTGGCTAGGACTGGCTTCTATAAAACATTAATACCTTACTACTGGGGTCCTCTATTATTGAGCTCTAGCACCAGACCAGCCAGTCTGTTAACTGGTATAATGTCTAACCCAATGTTTCTCAACCAGTGGTACATGTATCACCAGTAGTAATTAGGTGGTGTCAGGTGGTACTTGCAGGATCACTGGACCTCTGCTGCCCAGCAGTGAGACATGGATGTGGTACAAGAAACAGGATGTGATACAAGACAGTGGTATAAGGCTTTGCTTGCAGGGCATGACAACAACGCATGCTTTTCCATGCTCAGAAAACCTCCTCCATCCACCCTGAGCCTCTTACTGGAGTTTATTTCATTGTACTTGGCCTGCCTATGATGATGTCGTAACCTATGATGATGTCATCACCAGTTACTGCTGGTGGTACTTCAAATAGGTGGACCGGATGAAGTGGTGTGGCAAAGGACAAATCTTGAGAAAAACTAATTTAATCTTATACAGTTCAAGGATGTTGGATTAATAAATGGAGGGACATTAAAGGAGAACGTTCAGATTTAGTTTGTCTTCCTCGCACAAAATAAAATTATTGCATATGTTTTGTTGAATCGATACATAAAGTGTCCCCATGGAGCCATTTCATTTTGCATAGACAGTATTTGGATCCAACGTGATCTCTTAGCCATGAATGAAAAAAAATGACTGGAGGGAACAGTTGGAAAGGAGTTGCGGAGAGGGAGACAAGAAAGCAGACATGCTATTTGCAAGCAATCAGAAAATTACAAGAAAATGACGGCAAACAACAGAAATGGCCAGCAGTTAATTAGTATCATGCACATAATCCATAGTTTGGGACTGAAGCATCTTCGCTTTGTTGTTTATTCATGGCTGTTCATTGTGTATTGGTTTAGTTGTTTGTTTCCAAATTGCAAGATAAAGATTTCCCATACTCATTGAATGCCCCAGTGCTTCTACTCTGCTTCTCTTCATTGTCAAAATCTGAGTGCATTACCTTGGCTCTTCTCCAAAGCCATCATCCTATAACTGGCTCCAGATGGTGAATCCTGGGCCTCTGGTTCAAAACAGAAATTCCCAGTCTTATCTGCCTGTCCCTAATATAACATTCAGGAAAAGGAGCCCTACAGCGAGAAATTGAGTAGGTTCAAAAGATAGGTGTATGGATGCCAATTTTAATATAAATTACAATCCCAACTCATTCTGAGCAGCACACTCTTCATCAGACTGTAATGAACAGACACATAATATTATGATAAACGTAATGTTTATTTCCAGCAGACACATCAAATGAGTAGACAGTGTTTCATATTATAAAATGCATAATCAAATCCCAGTAATTTAGCAAAGAAACTTCTGTTTATTCAAAATCAAAACTGACATTCAGGGGATTAACAAAATCAAACAACGTGTTCTTCATGTGTGTGTGTGCGCGCGTGCACGCACGTGTGCATATCTGTAAAAACTATTTCAAATGGCTAAGGGATAGTATGGCTAAAAGACATAGGATCCTTTGTAAACACAAATACTGTGTGTGGGTGTGTATCTACATACATACATACATACATACATACATACATACAAAATGAAATGAGTTGGGTGATACTTTATGTATTGATCCAACATACACATGGATTCAGGACAGCATAACCAGATATTTTTTTGCCTGGGAAGAACTTAAAGGTTCTCCTCTTTTTCTGTACGCTGGTCCCTGCCGGCAGTGCCTAGCCTTCTTGTAATTAATAAATTACACCATGTGATAAATTATATGAAATATAAAAATCCATATATAAATGTTTTTAACTTTTATTTGCCATGTCTTACATGTTTCTTTGATGTCTTACTTTTTGGGGTGTCTTGTCCTCTTTCTGTCATGACATCTGGTCACCCTGGTTCAGGGGGACACTTTATGTATCGATTCAATGTAGCATATGCAGAAATTTTATTATGAGGGATTTCTTTCCAGTGTTTTGGAAAGACTGACAGCTGGGACATCTTGAGTCCCTTAGAAAGTCATTTATGTGGATAGCAATATCTGTGCCTATTGCAACACTTCCCAGGGGAATAAATGCAGATATTTTTCGGGATGCATCTGAAAGCATGTCCAAAAATTGGTGAAATGGATTTTGCCGGTAATCATACTGGGAGTAAAAAAATTAATGCGTACTGAAGGTAACGTACACTTTCCAGCATCGTTTCCAAGTCTGTAAAAAACCTGTGGATGAATGCTACATATGTTTTGTCGCTTGAAATCTGAATTTCTCTTATCCCTGCATTTCCTCGTGAATTAATTCTTGATCAGTAGGACATTGAGGTTCTCCACAGAGTTGCTATGGCTACTGATTTATACAGGTCCAGCGGCTGCTCCATCTCACTGTTTAGAGAAATCAAAGGATACTCCGGGAAAGTCACTCTTCAGGATGAAAAGCCTTGTATTGTCCAAGGCACGTGAGCGTTCCAGACAATAGACTTCTCATCTGCAGCAAGATGGACCAGCCTGTACAATAAGCTCCACCAAAGGAACATGTTTCTTCTCTATTTGGATGCTCCACAAAAGAAAAATTGAATGAATGAATAAATAAAATATGAATCTACTTGAGATTTAAGGTCAGCTTCAGAGCTCCTCTCTTTTCTGCCATCATGTGAGATGAGATGAATGGGCAAAAGGCCCATTCAAAGACGAAGAGCGGGGTTTAAACTCGGAAATGCCAACTCTGTGGAGACCTGCTGGGCTCTTTCCTTGCAGGCTTTCAAGCGTGTGTGAAAGACATTAGGTCTTTCAACAGTCTTCTAATATTTCATAACCTGTTACTCTTACAGCCTGCTCTGCTTTTAACTGACAGATACACCGTTTGTGGTATTATGCAGGCAGATCACACAATTTGCCCCATAAGCAAAGAGTTACTGGTGTGGCAGCCACTCTGATTCTGTGAATCCATCACCTTGGAGGCCACCCATAGGTGACACCAGCCTAACGTTGTTAGTCAGGAGTGGGGACCGATTCGGGCTCTGGGGGCAGACAAGAGAATCTCAGCTGCCAATGGCTGCTCACTCTTGATCCTATCTCTCTTTCCCAGCCCTGATTCATTCCTGGGTCTCCTTAGACATGCACCATCTAAAGTGCTGGCATAGATCTGAGGAGAAATGTTGGGGTGTGGGTGGCCTATGGGGTAATCTGATCACCTCCCAACCCCTACTACGAGCCATGTGCTCCTTTTGCCTGCCTTTGCCAAGTTCAGCTGAATAATGATTTGCTTGCATGACTGCCTTTGAAAACTGTTTGCCGCAGCTATTCACGTTGTGTCAAATCAGTGTATAAGAAGGTTAGACCTATAATATAGAACAGTAAACAGTGCAGGAACTATAGGTGAAACCATACTTTTCACCTTGAAATGCCTTCAGCCTTCCCTTATACCTCTGCAGGGGTCTCCAAACCCTTGCCTGGGGGCCAGATGTAGACCACAACAAGCATCCATTTGGCCCATAGCCAACTTCTGGTCCTCTACAAGCCTCTGGTCCACTTGACCAAACGCTACAGAAGCGCTGTCCCAGTTGCATCAGGAAGGTATTTTGAGGGGTGTGGCGTGTAGCCTTCCTATTCCTCAGAACTCTTTAAAGGCCTTTTTAAAAAATCTGGAGGAAAACATTTTAAGAAATCCTGGAAATTTTGAGCTCATTAATTTATTCAGTCATCTATGTTTCATCTCTAATCTATGTACTTCAGTTATATACAGTGATGCCTCACATAACAAGTTTAATTCATTCCGGAAGCATGCTTGTTATGTGAAATGCTCTTTATGTGAAGCAGATTTTCCCATAGGAAATAATGGAAATTCAGACGATTGGTTCCACAACCCCAAAAATATTCATATAAAAATATTAACTGGATGTAAAAATGATGACAAAACACTGGAATTGAATTCAAAACATGCATTCAATGTGCATGATCCTATGAAGTCTACACACGCAATCCTAAAGACACTTTCCTGGGAGTAAGCCCCATTTAACACAATGGGGCTTGCTTCTGGGTAGAAATGGTTAGGAGGTTGCAATCAAAGACACTTTCTTCTGCAATCCAAGACACTTTCAAAATGTCTTGCCACTTTCTCCTTCTCTTCATCCTGAGCCTCTGCCCTGCTCCCTTCTGGCTAGCCTTGAGCTGCTTCCTTCTTCTCCTCTGCTCTTCTCTCCCTCCAGCCACAGGAGGAACAGCGCAGAAGTGTTGCTTTTACTACGAGCAGGTGCGCTAGGCAGCCCTGACGCTTTTTAAAAGGGCTGCCAGCCAGCGCATCTGCCCCAACTGCCAATGAGTGTGCTTGTTAAATGAAGAATCACTTGTTATGTGAGGCAGAATCCTAGAGAAATTTTTGCTTGTTATGTGGATCACTTGTTAAGCAAGGTACCACTGTACAGTATTTTTTAAAAAATTTATAGTCCTCAAATATAAAAAAAAATATAAATATAAAAATATAAAATATAAAATATATATATATAAAATATAATATAAATATAAAAAATATAAATATAAAAAAAATATAAATATAAAAAAAATATAAATATAAAAAATATAAAAAAAAACTGTGCCAGATATGTGGCCCTCAGACAGAAATGTTTGGAGATACTTGCAGTATTGGGTCTCACTTTGACTCACTACTTGAAAATCATGTATTGCAGATCCCAAGTAGGCAAAATGCCTGGTGAGTTTGTTAATATGTACCAGTAATTACATAACTGTAGAACTGGAAGTCTTGAGCAACAGGGAAGAGCGTGGGCAGTTTTGAGGTGGCCACATCAGAATAGATCTCCCCATTGGCCTATTAATTGCTAGTTATTATTCTCTTATCAGAGGGAGATTAATATAATAAATGTGAATTTGACACGCATAAATATGCATGACAGTATATTAAATCAGTGTACCCTCACAGTGAAGGAATTCCAACGGATTCCAGGAGGTGGTGGATCCCAGCACTGCATCCCAGCACTTGTTGTGGGTCAAAAAAGAAACAAAAGCATCATTTTGATTTTTGCCAGTTGAAAAATCTTCATCCCTCAAAATCCACACCCATTCTGTGCAAAGCGGCACTTGGCGGAATGTATTCAGGAGCTTAAGCAATACATGTGCATCTGAAAGGAAGCAAAACGGCATCCTTGGGCATGTCATCTGCTTCTGCTCTCCCCGTGGGTGCCTGCACTTAACGCTCCTTCCAGTCATCAGACCTCAGCCATGCATTTTACATGGATGCCCTCCGGCAAAGAACAATACTTTCGGGCTGCCTTAGGAGACCATCTTGCAAAAGTACCTTTGGAGCATGGAGATCACCCAAGCCGATAAGACGGGTAAATGGGCATCCCTGCTGGGTATGGAGCTGTTTTTAGGCTGAACATGCAGAGGGAGAGCAGTACGTTTATTCTCGACAGACATAATTATCTTACAGAACCATGTAATCAAAACCGACTGACATAACATCCATCTGGCTGAAAGCTCGTAAAATATTAGTGTCAGATCAGCTGCGACTTCCTTGCTAATGCATCGAGGGGGCAGCCTGTACTCCAATCTTCCCACCTCCACCCAGCAAACTGTTACTTTAAGTGATGTAGCTGCCAGAATCCTTCCACTCCATTTCACTGCTCCTGCTTATTCGTGTGCAATCCTAAACAACTTTCCGGCATTGGCATAGCTGCGCCGGAGGGGCATGTGCTGCATCCTGCAATTGAGGGCAGTCATAGAGGCCTTCTTAAGGTGAGGCAATGTTTGTTTTTCTTACTTTGGAGTTGCAATGCTCTTTCCCTGGAGGTCGAAAATTGGTTAGGAATATCCAAAGTGAGGCTTGGTAAGTTTGGCCTATTTCCCCATGTTTACATTTTAAAAAAATACATAAGTAGGACTGCTAACCATTCAAATTCAGACAAAGGTGCAACCAGAAAAAAATTCTGCATGCACAAAAGCTGTGCACCACTTTTGGTGCACATCTACCACTTATCAGTGGAAGGTGGGCCAGAAAACAATAACCTACTTGGTTTCAACATGACCTTGGGTTTAACAGGTAGAGCAGTCAAGGAAGCTCGAGTAGCCATCTCAACATGGGTTGTGATAAACTATGGCTGCAATCCTAAAGAAACTTTCCTGGGAATCAGACCCATTGAACACAATGGGGCTTAATTTTGAATAGACGTGGCTAGGATTGTGCTCTAAGACACACAGGAACGTCATGAAATACCTTGACGATAACAACAAAAAATGCACATTAAATGTCTTCATTAGACTGTTCTGCTGCATATTCCTGCTTTGATACATTACGCTCCACTGAAACAAGTTTCATCACAGATGCTTGGAATGGGTCGTAATAGTTTAAACAAATATTTTAAACATTGAAAATGGAATTAAAGCTATCCCAGGTGAACATAAAAGGAATCTCAGAGTGCTAGCTTATGCATGATTACTCAGAACCCACTGTGTTCAGCTGGATATTACTCCCAGGCACATTTGCATAGGATTGAAGCCTTAATGTAGCATGAGCACACTATGTTTCAGTAAAGCCTTGCAAAAGTTGATGGGTAAGGATATTAACATACGCCCTTTGGCAAATTTCTAAGTTTACTTTTGGCTGAACCTAACACTAAGATTTATACAGGGGGAAAAAAGATATTCAAAGGTAGCACTTGAATTCTTATGGTGATGATGATGATCTCATTGGTCCTGCTGTAATAGAAGTCCTGGAACACTATTCCCCTTAGCCCCCACCCCAAATAAAACACTTGCTTCTACCCAACACACACTTAAAGGTTAAATTACACATATACCAAAATTATACATATTCCAAAATGTATAATGTAGCCTAAATTATGAAAGTTGACAGCCGGAGCTCACCCTCTTTCTTATGCCACATACACCATTGATCTCTGCTTTCTTCCCCTGGCCAGCCTAAAACTGGGAGTTAGGATTGAGCAGTGAGGCAATGAAGCAATGCCATACAATTCCTAAAGTCAAGAGAAATTTGTTCTCCCTCTTTTGTTGTGCAGTCCTAACCTAGGCCAGCAAAACTCATCAGTCTTCCCATTCCCATGGTGGTATAGGGAGGCAAGCACATGTCTGTAAACTGGCCTAACATGCCCCCAGAAGTGGCACAAAAGTGTCTTATGGCACTTTAGTGATACCCCCAGATCACCACAGGACATATGCCGGGCTTAGGCCAGCCTAACTGGACTGCAGCCTTAGTATGCTTGAAACTGAGTGGCTATAGACTCCGGACAGACAAAATAACATACTGTCCTTCTCCGCATGTCACATCATCAATCTGAAATTCTCGCATCTGCACGAAAGTGGAATTGACGTTATGGAATGTGCTGCCACATGATGTGGCAGCAGTCATTTATTTTGAATATGACTTTAAAGGAGAATTAAACAAATGAATGGAAGAGAGAGGGCAGTTTTCAGTGGTTAGCCGTGATAGCTAAACGGAGCTGCCTAGTTTATTTGCCATGAAGAAGGAAAAACCCTTAACCATGTTCTGCTTGTGAGTCTCCAGAGACATGTGCATGGCTGGCAGCTGTCGGAAACAGAAAAGTTAACTAAATGGATTTTTTGACTGATTTAGTAGGGCGATTCTTGTGGATTTTTATATTGTTAGATGAATATATTTATAAATACTGTATAAAAATATATAAAACAATGTATTTTTATTTTGTTATATACTGGATTTTTATCCTACTTTTTATTGTTATGACATTATATTTTTATTCTTTTATTCTTACAACAATTTTATTCATATTCATTTTATTTGTATTCATTTGATTTTATGACATTGTATTTTATTCTTAAAATTCATTTTATTTAATCCTTTTTTAACATTAATATTCGCTCTCTTGGGTCAGGTCTAGTCCTAGGGCATGTTATGCAAACAGTTCACTGCTGCCAGCCCCACCACTGCCACGTCCTATTCCCTTGGTGGTGTGAATGGTGGTGTGGTGGTGGGAACAGAATTTTTTTTTTTACTTAGCATTGAATTAGTCTGTGGAACTCCTTTCTGCAGGATGAGGTGGTTGTGTCTGGACTTGATGCTTTAAAAGGAGTTTGAACAAATTTCTGGAGAAAAAAAACTACATTTATGAGCCATATAAGGTTTGTACAGTCTGAGATTAGCTGGTTGCACATCATGAAGGTGATGTAATTGTAAATCCTTTATTACGGTCTTTGACCAGCACAAAATAAACAGTAATTACAAATGCAAGAAGGAATTGCCATCTGGAATTGATGAGGAATTGCCATCTGAATTGGCCGTGGAAGGCAATTTTTTTCACCTATCCCATGGAGAGAAGTTGCATTTAGTATGTTCCATGCATTATAAATTGACAGGGTTCGGCTGGAAGAGGGAAAGGATTGCGGCAGGGAACAAAGTGGGATGTGGCAGACCATGACGGCAGCAGTGTCCATCACATCCTCAACCCCTGACCTAGCCTGGAAGTGCCCCTTTAGTCTCCTCATAATTATGTCAGCAAAAGAGCTGGTATAGGTCTGAAGAATCCCACTGGGGACCATCCAGTGGTCATGAATGTTAAGTGTTCAACTTCTTACATTGTTAAAATTTACATTGTTCAGGCTAATAGGTTACAGTCTAATAAAACAGTTCTAATAAAACAGTTCTTAGGTAAGAGCAGTTTTATTAGATTGTGGCCTATAAGCCTGAACGATGTGGATTTTTATATTATGAACACCAGTCACGAAAGCTTTAAAGTTCAATTCTAACTTCGGCTAGCCTACCTCATTGATCTTCCCGTATCTGTGGTGATGTAGGGAGGCAACTTCATGTCTGTGCACTGTCCTAACCCCCACCCCCTTCCCTGGAATGGCACAGAAGTATCTTATGGCACTTTTATGATACCCTCATGTCAACACAGAACTTATGCCAGAGCTTAGACTGGCCTAACTGGAGCTTAGGATTGCAGCATTTGTTAGTAGTGGTGGTGGCACTACAGTTTGTGCCATACGGTGCAGGAGGCCAGCATGTCACCTCCATGCTGGACCTCTTTCCAGATGGGGCAACAACGCGGGTGGTGGATGTGGTGATGTACCATCACCCTGCCCACGCTAGTTTTTTTGGCTATGGCTACAATCCAGAGTAACTACAGGACCTTTTACACCGATGTAGTTATGGTGCCACCTATGGGAAACCTATGGAAAATGCATAGAGCAATCCAGAGTAAGTGCCTCTTACATCTTCCTGTAGTCACTCTGGATTGTAGTGTATATCTTTTCATAGACTAGATATATTTCAAACTGTTTGTTTCATTTCATTCTTCTGTAAATTACACATCAAATATTATATATAATATGATAGTATTATTTCTACAAACTGCAATTTTATTTTGGACACTGGTGGAGTCACACAGCCACCCACCCCAGATATCATCTTACTAATACTTTGTTGATTCCATGCCTTATCATAATAACACTGGCTCTTAAACAGTCTTATTTGTCCATTTTGAATTAAGGACATGTACTTTTTAGGGTGCAATCCAGAGAAACTATGGGGAGAACTTGCTCCGGAGTAAGAACAATTTACTCTGGATTGCAATATGAATTTCCCATAGGTTTTCACTAGGTGGTGCAGTAACTATGGGTGCACATAATATCTCTTACGTGCTCCCATAGTTACTCTGGATTGTAGCCTGAGTTTCATAAGATATTTGCATTTTTCAACAATTGATAATATAACCAAATGACAATACCATGATTGTGAAGAATTTGTTCTGTTAAAAGGTCCAGTGTTTTGTTCTGCATTTTTTCAGAACTTCATTAGGGAAATGATCCCAGGCAAGACATATTTCTTGAAAGAAAGTCAGAAATGGCAATTAAAAACAGCACCATCCAGATTTCATTTTTGTTTTCCGATTTTTTTTTGCTCTAACTTTTGATAGAATTGAATTATTCCACTCCAGCATTTTTCATTGCATTCAATTTAAATTACATTTCCATTGGAATATTGCATGATCATATCTAAAAACTGCAATTTTAGCACTTCTGGTCACTAGTGGGACGTGGTGGCGAAATGGTTAAAGACGCTGGGCTTGTTCACTTGAAGATCAGCCGGTTGGCAGGTTGAGATGGTGTGAAGTCCTGTTGCTTGTCCAGGTCCTGCCAACCTAGCAATTCGAAAGCATGTATATGCAAGTAGATTAAAAGGTAGCACTTTGATGGGACGGTAACAGCATTCCGTGTACCTTTGGTATTTAGTCATGCCGGCCACATGACCACAGATATGTCTTTAGAATATGCAGGCTCTTTGGCCTTGTAATATGAATGTATATCCCCTTAGAGTCGGTCACAACTAGCAGGTCACAACTAGCAGAACGTCACAACCTGAGGGGACGTTACCTTTAATGCAGGTCATTCCTCCCCTTCCCCATGTGTATCACCCAGTGAGCGCTGCACCCCACTGGTGACACCACTGGTTAGGAGTTACATGAAATCTTACTTTTCCCTACAAGCCTGTTCACTTGATTGTGCAGTACATGAAGTGGACACTGAGTATCTAGTATACCTTGCATCCAGTATACCACTGGACAGGATTGAGTCCTAGTCTCTTTTACATAGCAAAGGTGGTGTAAGGAAACAAAACACTTTCATACACTGGCAAGGATGTGCTTAGTAAGGAGCTACCTCTATAAAGAACATTCGGTGTTCATCAAGGCACGGAACAAAACACAGAGAGCTGAACTTTAACCAGTAGCAAGTAGCAAACCTCAGGAATTTGGAACCCAGCTTGGCCATGGCATAAAAACTGAGAAATCATTAAGAGGAGGATTAAGAGCTGGCTAATATGGACACTGGCAGTGCAACCCCAGTGCAATCCTAATCCTGGTTAGGCTGGCACAAATCCAAGCACAAGTCCTGTGCTGGCCTGGGAGTGTCACAAAAGTGCCACTTCTATGCCGCAAACATGTGCTGGCCTCACCACACCACAGCAGGAATGGGGAGATGGGTGGCTTGTGCTGGCCTAAACTGGTTAGGACTGCACTCTCAAATATTAGTACTCATTTTCTGGCAGCCACCCAGATACATATCAGCCTAGGCTCATACAGAGGTGAGTTTTTTTTCCCTGTAAGGTGATGCCTCCATGTGGGAGCTGTTGAGAGCATGGCAGCACTTCTTTGATCTGCTGCAATTGCAGATGTCACAGCTGATGTGTGTACCAGTGCAGCCTGCTCTCATATTGCTTATCTAGAACTCACCAGTAAACCTGTTCTGCTGTATTGATGATGGATTACTGGTAGTTCGGAGCAGTTTGTTCATAAAACTGAATTTTTCCCCAGGGGGTGAAGCATTGTGGGGCGGACGCATGAGCGAGGGTTGCTGCTTCATTTCACATATAGGCAAGGATGTGACCAAGAAAGGGGAACATACGTTTTCCTGGATCACCCTGGAGTAGTAATGCTTTCCACTGGCAGCAATGTGGATTAAAAACCTAACTGTAAAGTCAGAAGGTCAGTGGGTAAGCACATGTCCTCTTTTACCAAGACATGCTCTGTTTTTTAGCCTTGTGTCTGGAAAAAAGTTTCATTATCCTCCTTTTCCTTGTGTGCATGCCACACATAGCCTTCTTGTAATTAATAAATTATATACAATAAATTACACATAATAGTTTTAAATTTAATGATAGGCAATATAGTGTTGAAATTTACCATGGGAAAGAAATATGGTATATTTCTTATATATAGGAGTGTTTTTTAGCTTTTATTTTGTCATGTCCTATAATTTTCTTGGATGTCCTACACTTTGGAGGGCCTTGTCCTTTTTCCTGCTTATGATATCTGGTCACCCTGCAATGGAAGAAGTTGGAAATTATGATTATTAAACAGTGCAAGCAGTATGCATGGTATATTAGAATGTGATGTTAAAGATAGCATGTGCCCTAAGTTGAATACAAGGAAAGGGAAGAGAAAGAGAAATCTTTATAAACGGAGATGTATAAAAATCCAGGGATGAGTACTTACAAAGTGTAATTCAGATACACCTGCTGTATGGGATTAGATGACTCCTAAAACCCCATGAACCAGTACAGCAGAATATTATGAGTGTGGAAAAATCTTTTTCAGTGTTGTGATGTCTGTGCTGGGCTACTGGTGGTAGGCTACTGGTGGGGGAGCATCACCAGTGGAAGAAGTAAAATGAGTGGGGCATGGAGAGAGGAACTGTTTTGACACAATCATCTGCATCCTTGGGCTTGTTCCTCCCCAGGAGGTTATGGTATTCCTCCCCAGAAGTTGACTTCTCCTTCGCCCCGGGTCTTGTAGCCATATGAATGGTACTTCCATGCAAGTGTTTTGCCATCATGAACTCCCACGCGTTTCATGACCTTTTCATACAACCTTTTCAGGAAGCACAGGATCAGGTTGAACATGCAAGAAGAACATGCAAATCAACAGGTGTAGTATTGCAATTCAAGTCTTGTTCCGCAGCCACACCTGATTTCATTAAAGTCAATGTTTGCTTACTTACATGCCAGCAAATTTCCTGTATAGCCTTTTGAAAATTAACATCTCATTAACACACAACATTAACGCTGTGTGACATTTCCTCATCCAAAGCTGCTGTAATAATGACATAGACGCAACATCAGTCACATCAAAACCTCTGTAGAAATTGCTAGGATGATGGCTCTAAAGCATCAAACACTAAGGGGATGTGATGCTTTCCCAGCAATAGATATTATTTTCATCACAGCACTATTTACCACCTCTCCCTTGGTACAATTGTGCTGGATTTGGTCTCTCAACTCCTGATGATGTTATGACAATCCTTATGGCACTTTTGCAACACCTCCAGGGTGGGAAAAGGGTGACTCAGGATGGACCGTGTGTTCAATGGCTAGTCCCAGAAATATATGTACAGGAAAAGTGTGCATTAAAAATGTGCGAGGAACAGCCAAGAGTTCTTGATTTCGCAGCTTTTAGCACAGGGGGAAACATCTTGACACTGATCAGGTAACCAGCTTTCCAACAACGCCCAGCAGATGGCACCAGCACATTGTCCTTCTAGGCTCTAGAATCTAGAGCATTTCACCCTTGTGGGAGACACGAGGTGGTATCCTCTAATAAAGTGATTTTCAACCTTTCTCATCTCACAGCACACTTAACAAGGCACTGAATTTGTCAAGGCACACCATCAATTTGTTTTTACTATTGACAAGGCACACCAGACTGTTCCAATCCCCCTAATTTTCCTATTAATGAATGTCAATCCCCAAATTCCCGTGACACACTTGAGGACTATCTGCGGTACACCAGTGTGTCATGGCACACTGGTTGAAAATCACTGCTCTAATAGAAGCCTGTCCTGGTTGAATCCACTTTGGTGGTAACATACAGCCCATCCACCATATACCCAGTCCAGCCATAATGAAGTATTTTTCAGATGCACTGATTTGATTGGTGATCTGATGGAAAAGTGAAGCATGTGGAGCATGGGTTGAACTTTGCCTGGACTGTGCCCTGGGTTTGTCATAGCCGAGATTAAAGCACCAGATCTCTAGTGCAATCCCTGTGTGTTCAAAGCAAACAGCCTCCTCAGTTACTTGGAGAAACCAGTTCCGTGTATTTAAGTCTGGAGCTCTCTTTTATCTGTGTAATTGTCAGGCGAAGGAAGCTATTCTTGTCCTCCCAGCTGCTTACTGTGACAACAAACCACTTTCTCACCGGTGACACCAAAATGCCATGAGGACTAATAACCTCAACCTATTTGTGCCAATTCAGACCCAGCTGCTTTAAATGAGGAAACTAAAGAGCTGAAAAAGAACGACAAGACGAGGTGCTGAGGATTGGGGAGTAGAGGGGGTTGCAAGTACAGGGGAATACACATTATTTGCATTATGTTTTGCATTTGCAAACTACACTTGTTTTTCTCTACATGCAAATAGTTTGAACATTTTTACGGTAAATAGGGGAAAAAATACTGACTTTAATGGACTGACATGATGCATTTGCCTGTGGCATGTCAAATGTCCACTTGAGCCTCACAGACGCCACTGCGGATAATTAGAGACTGCTGGGCTGCATTACTTAGACTTGGCCAACATGTGCGCCCTCTGTGTTCCCATCGAGCCACATGGGGGAATAAGGAAAACAATATGGCAATCACCTTGCTGAGGAGCAGGGAACTTGCTAACCACTGCCATGCAGAAGGGCAGCACAAAGCGACAATTAGGACATTATTTCAGCGAAGGTCCTGGTTTCTCATTCATGCCTCCTGTTCCCCTCTCGTTATTAGTGATCCAAGTCCCTAATAGAAGCTTTGTTTTTAAATAGGGATTTTGGCTACTACCAGCATGGAATAGCCACTTCAAGCTTTTTAATAGCCAGGCAGAGTATTTGTATAGTGGGAGTGCAATCAAGAAGGCAAGAATGACATCTTGGCAATTCAATGGAACAACTGTGCACATGGATGAGTGAATTGGGGCAGACATAGGAATGCTGAGAAAGAGGACCTGCTGGGAGAGGTTATGGTGGAAATGAACAACTGCTGGGTGGTGGGATTAGTCTGGCCGGTGCAGGCACTGAGCACAAAATCCTAAGTACGTATATGCAGACACCAACCCTAACTGGGTCCAGGAGAACTGGGATATTAAATTATTGGGCAATAGTTATCAGTCCCGTATACAGTATGTAATGTATAGTCATTTGCTTCTGGAAGTCTCTAGGGTAGTGATAAGAAAAAGGAACTTGCTGGAAATTTACAAAGAAATCTGACCTCATTTCTGGGGGTGTTTGGGATTCAATTAATTTGGGACACTAGTCTGGGGTCAGGAATCCTGAGATACTCACATTATGGCTGTAATGCTATATACACTTTCCGGGGAGTATCCCTACAATCCAGAGTAACTACAGGAGCACGTAAGAGACATTACGTGCACCCGTAGTTACTGCAGCACCTAGTGAAAACCTATGGGAAATTCATATTGCAATCCAGAGTAAGTTGTTCTTACACTGGAGTGAGGACTCCCCATAGTTACTCTGGATTGCACCCTAAGTCCCAATGGAACACAATGGAACTTACTTCTGAGTAGACATGCTTAGGATTGCACCATATGTCTCTTGTGTTTATTTTTTCTTCCAAGTTGACTTCATTTTCTTTTTATCAAACCTGAAATCTGCTCATGATCCTGTCCTAAAACCAGTCTGGTTGTTGTGGAAAGAATCCACATTTTCATGTGGCAAATGAGTGCTCTAAATGCAGCTTCACTGTAAACTCTTGATTCCCAAGTATGTGGAGTTTAATTTGGTTCTCCACACATGAGTCATGTACACTTATTGCTGGCAGCTTAATGTACAAACTGTGAAACCAATTGTATGATTGGACTTAAATCCCATTATAGTCAATGGGGCTTACTCCCAGGAAAGTCCCAAGAACAGCTCTTCTGGACCAAGCCAAAGACTCATCTGGTCCATCATCTTGTCTCTCACTGGTCTGGACAAGCAAAAGAGAAAGGCATACTTCTTTCCATCAATGCTTCCCTGCAACTGATTTTGAGGCACACTCCCTCTAGACATGAAGGTAGACATATGTCCCTCTAGACATATAGCCCTTGATAGGCTTGCCCTCCATGACTTATTTCCCTTTTAAAACCTTTCAAGGAATAGCCATCACTACAACGTGGCAATGAATTTTTCAGACTATGTGCTATGCTTTGCCCATTTGAAATCTCCCCATGGTTTCCTTGGATGACCTCTCTTTTCAATATAGGGAAAAACTCTTCTCAGTTTACGCACAATTTCATTATGCCCCCCACCACCTATTTCCCAAGCCAAGAAGCCTCATATATCGTCATCTTTCCTAATAAGGAAAGGAGCTCTGGTCCTGAGATAATTTTGATTTGTCTCTTTTGCACTTTCTTAAGGTGTGTTGGCTAGAATTTTACATAATATTCCTAATGTGATCACACCATTAACTTGCAAAGAGGCAACATAGTATTAGCAGACTTACAGCACAACCCTAACCATGTGTACTCAAATGTAAGCCCCATTGCGTTCAATGGGACTTCAGTGGGACAATCCTAAAGACAATTTCCTGGAAGTGTCTTTACGTTTGCAGCTTTTGGGCACTGTCCAGAGTTAGGACAGTGAGGAGTGCTCTGGCTGGACTGCCTCAACTATTCTGAATCGACAGCAGAAAGTTATGCTGTGTCCAGAGAGTCAGGAAGCCTGGGCTGCCCTAACCGCTCAAGAGCATGCTCAGTAGGCTCCAAGTAAATGACACCTGGGGAGTGCTTGTTCCCGAGGAGACCCCCCCCCCCCCCGATCACACTGAACAAGGAACAGTTGTGGTGCCTGCCTTATAAGGAGCACCTGATGATCTCAGTAGAGTCTACAGTGAATACAACAGGCTTGTAAGAGTGGCCAGCTGTATCCCCAGGTTAGTGGGCTGCTGGAGTTGTTCCATATCCTGAGGTTGAGAGGCAGGGGTTGCAACTAGGCTGGCCAAGAATTCAGATTTTTTTGTCAACACTATGATTCTTATTCAGGTCTTATCATGGACCCCTATGGGTCTACTCATTACTGTACCTGCTCCAGAGTTGGTATAACTCTGAGGAGCTAAAAGAGGGCATTTCTGCCCTGGAGTAACTGCTCTGCCCTAGGCAATGCTAAACATGCACTCAACATGCCTCTCCTGAACTGCCTAGGCTGCCCCAGCTGTGCAGCCCAGGTCCACCTGTCTTGGGGAGCCTATGTTGCCTTAGACTGCCCCAAGACTTTTCCAGAATAACTAGGGTGGCCCATCTTGCAGTTGGGTCAGTCCAGTGATCAATAGGGTAGCCCAAGTACACTTCTGGATTGTGCCCTTAATCTTGATTCCTTTCCTAATGATCCTTAGCATGGAAATTGACTCCATGGATCATTTGGGGTGATATGAACATGATGGCTATGGTACTACCTGCTGCGTGACTGTCCATGCACAACTGTAAGTCATCTTCTGTATTGCAGTCAATGACAAACCCTATAGTGGTTACATGGAGATCATTCATTATTCTGCCAATGGCACAAAGCCTCTCAGGGTCTACAGCCCCACCAGATGGAGGTGATCAAAGCCAACCTCCAGCTTTCTGCCCCAGCATGGAAGGCAGTGGCCCAATTTGGAGCACATTCTGGCAGTCCAACCTCCACTTACTCATTCTGGAGATACTACAGCTTCCCACAAAGTGGTCCAGGCTAAGCTGTGTGGGTGAAGGTACATAATGAAGAGGAGGGTCCTCCTCCTTCATTATGACTAGTTTGAACAGCAAGGAGTACTGGGGCTCAAAGATGTGTCACAACTCCTAATCCTATCCAATGTTCTTATGGCCCAGTTCTGTCCAACTTGTGGTGGATAGGATAGGGTTTAAGGGCCCAATCCTGCCAACTTTCTGGTGTGGATACAACTCCAATACAGTCCTGAGGTAAGGGAATAAACATACCCTTATCCATGATGGGATTCAAATAAATTAACAAGTTCTCTGTCCTAATAACCTAAATTAACAACAGGTTCTATGTTCACAGATCAGGTTGTATTTCCATTAATAACCAGTTCTCAGAACTAGGTGCTCATTAGCAAAGGGTTCTATGGAACCTGTGAGAACCCCCTGAAACTCATCCATGTCTACTTAGAAATAAGTCCCATTGTGCTCAATGATACTTACTCCCATAAAAGATGCCTTATCCTTAGAAGGCATCTGTGGCTTTACTTCCACTGTATCACATGCACCGCTGCAAGACTCACATCAGTGCTGGGAAGCTGGATAGGAGAGAGAACTAGTATTGGGAAGGAGGAATGCGTTCTGTGTATGATCAAGTATTTCAAGTTCTCAAGTATTTCAGCCCAGGACCCACTTTTGAGAATGACAATCTGAGAAAGACAGTCACTTCCAGGACCCTGGGTCCTGGGTGATACGGCTGGAAGTGACTCCAACACGAAGTTACCGGTATATCATTGTGGTGTCAGTGCTCATCCATGTCTACTTAGAAATAAGTCCCATTGTGTTCAATGATACTTATTCCCAGAAAAGCAGCCGAAGTGCCCCATTCCAAGATGGCGGCACCCAGTGCCAGATTCCAAAATGGCAGCACCCAGCTTTTTGTGACCCCCCTAAAATGAAGTTGTGATTCCCCCACCGAGGGCTCTGACCACAACTTTGAGAACCACAGCTCTAGAGTTCTCTCAACATCTCCAGCAAAGTTACAGATGAGGCACGAGAAGGGCTCCTCTTGTAGGGTTGTCATATGTCCCCCCAAACAGGGACAATCCTGATTGTGGAGGGTTGTGTTCACATACTGGCAAGTGTGACAGAGTGTCCTGTCCTGATTTCGTGGAAGAGAACTATGGCAACCCTATCCTTATGGGGCCAAGGAAGGCCACTAGACTGTGCTCAATCCCAGGAGACTTAGGGTGACCATATGGAATGGAGGACAGAGTACCTCTACCCACCTTTAACCATTGCATGGAAGAGGGAATCGAGGCAGGTGCTTCTTTTTAAGCCTTTCTATGTTGAGCTAAACCTGCCTAAATTTCCTCTGCAATGGTTAAAGGTACAGGCACTCTCTCCTCCATTCTATATGTTCACCCTGCGTGTGATCATATATCAAAACCACAAAAGAGGACATGGGGACACACACAATCCCGAAATGTAGGACACCCCAAAATATGCAGGACATGACAAAACAAAAACTAAAAGCACCCCTATATCTTACTTTCATATGATTAATTTAAACACCATAGTACTTATTGAATTTAAAACTATTGCATATTATTTATTAATTACAAAGAGGCTACATGCTCAAAAGGGAAAGGAGGGCAAGGAAGATTTTTCCCCCAGAGGACACAAGGCTGAAAAAGAGGACATGTCCTGGAAAAGGGGGACAGATAAAAAAGGAGGACAAAGATTTTTTTCCCTGGAAGACACAAGGCTCAAAGAGAGGACATGTCCTGGAAAAAGAGGGCAGGTGGCAAAAGAGAACAAAGAAGATTTTTCCCCTGGAGGACACAAGGCTGAAAAAGAGGATATGTCCTGGAAAAAGGAGACAAGTGGCAATTTGAAGGCTGAAAAAGAGGACTTGTCCTGGGAAAAGAGGAGCAGCCAGTGGGGGAAGAAGCAAGTCTAGGGAGCAGCAGAGGGGCCTGGAGGGGGCTTGGGTGGCGTGGCTGGAGGGGCTGAGCAGTCAGTGGGGGAGTGAGGGTCCCTCAGAAGGGCTCCATTTTGTTCCCTCACATGGAATGAGGCTCCCCAGGAGTGACTGCTGCGCCCCCCTCTGGCTACGCCACCGACCTTCCCTCATGCTGGAGCCCAGGTTGGCGCATGCCCGGCGGGGCCTACCTGGGCGGCCCCCAGAGAGGGAGAGAGGGAGGCCGGCCCCTCTCCGCCCTCGCTCCTCCCCGCCCGGGTTCAGGCGGAGGTGGCGGTCGGGGCTGCCGCAGCTGCTGCCTTCCTTGCCTTCCTTCCAGCGCGGTCTGTGGCCGGGAGAGTGAGTCTCCGCGATGCCCGTGGGCGCCTCCCCCTCCGCCAAGCCCCGCTACAACCTGGTGGACGACAGGCACGACCTCCGCATCCCCCTGCACAACGACGACGCCTTCCAGCACGGCATCGCCTTCGAGGCCAAGGTAGGCTCAGGAGACCCTCGGGCTCAGCCCCGGAGCCTCTGCAGAGACGGCCCAGCCACAGACACCCCGGGGGGAAGGAGGAGGAGCAGCCCCTCAAGAGAAGCTCTGCACATGCTCTGGAGTGCTCCTGCTCCCTTCACCTGAACCCTGGCATTACATTCTGGGCATAAGTCCAGGGTGACCACATGTCCCCTTTTCCCCGGACATGTCCTCTTTTTCAGCCTTTGTCCTGGAAAAATGTTCCTTCTCCACCTTTGCCACTTGTCCTCTTTTCCCAGGACATGTCCTCTCTTTAAGCCTTGTGTCCTCCAGGGGAAAAACTTCTTTGTCCTCCTTTTCCATCTGTCCTCTTTTTCCGGGACATGTCCCCTTTTTGAACTTTGCACCCTGGAAAAAACATTCCTTGTCTTCTTTTGCCACCTGTCCTCTTTTTCCAGGACTTGTCCTCTTTATTATCCTTGTGTCCTGGGAAAAATTCTTCCTTATCCTCCTCTTCCATCTGTCTTCTTCTTCCAGGGCATGTCCTCTTTTTTAGCTGGAAAAAATCTTTATTGTCCTCCTTTTTCTTGTGGACAGGCAGCATGTAGCTTCTTAACATTAACAAATCATATGTTATAGTTTTACATTGAATACTGTAACAATCAACAGTATTTATATACCGCTTTTCAACAAAAAGTGGTTTACAGAGAAAATAGAATATTTAATGCCTATTACTAGTAATGTCATGTTTACGTTAACCGCATTAAAGCAATCTATACAAGTGTTTTTAGTTTTTAATCACGTCTTACATTTTTCTTTGGTGTCCTACATTTTGGGGAGGGCTTGTCCTCTTTTCTGGTGCCATCCCTTGACTTATGTGTGCCCTGCTGAGAAGAAGCCCCTAAAGTCCAGTGTGCTGGGCAGAGATGCTGCTCTCTGCACATGCTCTGGAGTGCTCTTGCTCACTTCACCAGCGAATGAATGAACCCTGGCATTCAATTCGTGTCCAGTTCTTGGGTACTTGGTATTTTTTCGAGGGAGGATTGCAGAAGATTCACCCAAATCTGTGGGGCTCGGAATACAGCCAACTTGGGGGAGAATGAGAGTGGGATCTGGAGACATGCACATTATGGGCAGCAGCAAAAGGCAGCACCACCCCTTAGCAACTTGAGCAGGCAGGCTCCTGTGATGGACTTTTCACTCCTTTCAACCTCCATATAGTCCAGCCTCTTATCTGTATTCTGGGATTTCAGTTTTTGGGTTGATTTGTACTAAGCGAAAACTTTCTCCTTTTGTTCGGCAGAAGTTCATTGGCTGAAGTTCAGAAGCAGGTGCTCTAGTTTGTCCTTATTTCGGGGGCAGCAGGTGTTCAGCCTCTTTTTGTGCATGTAAACAAGCAGCACTGCTGCAATTACACGCTGGGTGTTTGAGCTGGTGGCTTGTTCTGGATCAGGAATTGGCCATGTCATCGTATGGGCATCGGGGACCCATTGATGGAGGACTGTGTCATTACTGCTCTCTGCACTTGATCAGATAGTTTGGTGAATCTTCTCTCTATGGCCCATGCAGTTATGCCAGCAGAGCGCTTTTGGATTCAAGTGTGTGTTAACATCGCTTTGCAAGCATGGTTTGGCGTAAAGCTTTGTGGATTTTTTTCCTCTGGAAAGGTCCAAACTTTTTGGTGGGCCACATCATCTCTCTGGCACTGGGTTGGGGGTTGGAAAAAAACAGAATTGATGTACATTTTAAATTTGAATAAATTTACATAAATGAATATATTATGAACTTATGAATGAAATGTGAATTCCAATCAATTCATAAAAACATTCCAACAGTGAGGGGTGTAATCTTCAAACCAGTTCACAAGCACTTTCATACACTGAGAGGGGAAGTGATCCTGTTTTCAAAATACACTTGGACTTTCCAAGAGAGGACTTTCCCTCACCTCTGGAAGATAACAGGGTTTACCAAAAGGCCAGATGGAAGGGACTTGCTGCGCAGCTGGACACATGGAAGGTCAGCATGGGCCCATGTTCCAGGGTTTGGACAACCCTGCTTTAGACATAGGCTGCAATCCTAATGACACTTTCCTGTGAGTAAGACATATTGAACATGATGGGGCTTCTGAGTAGACATGGTTAGGAATGTGGTCAAAGAGTACCTGATCCAGCAGAGTCTGCAGGAGAAATGGGTTTTTATATTACTCATGGTTCAGTATGATAATCAGCTTGGCAAGACAGATATACTATGGATTTACCCACAGTTCTCCATTAGTTTTTCACTTACGTTCTTGGCTGGCTGCCCCATCTGTGTCCCATCACCAAGGCATAGATTCATTGTCTTTGGAAGATTGGGATGTGGTAGCCACCATCAGAGGGGTGGTGGTTTGAGTAGAATTTGAGATGGATGTTCCAGGTAGCCTATGTCCATCTTGAGCCAGCAGATAGCAGTGCAAGTTTGGATGCTCACATAACAGAGCTTTTACACCAAACCACCAGGCAGATGAGCTGCTGTTCTGTGGGGAATAAGAATTTTTTCCAATCACAGTTTGATTCTAGTTTGGCTTATGCCTAAAGGTTCCTTTCAGGGTCCTTGTAGTGCCAGCAATTCACTTTTCCTCTGGCAGCTGCATGCAGAATTGCAAAGTTCTTACCATTCTAGGGTGATTTGGGATCCAGTCCTATCCAAGTTTTAGCACCAGTGTAGCCGCAATGCAGCCCTGGGGTGAGGGAACAAATGTTCCCATAACTTGAGGAGTCCACTGTGACTGCTTCCCCACTACAGGATGCAGTGCACACCCTGTTGACATGTCTGCACTAGCACTGAAAAACTGGATAGGATCGGGCCTAACAGTCCACACCTGTAGCCTTCATATTGTGGAACTGCTGATCTCAAAAAAGTTAGATTTTCTGCCTTAATATGATGAGTTTAAGCACAGGGAAAATGCAGGTCTACAGCAAATGGATGATAAAGGTCTTATAAAACCCTGTAAAGATTGAGGATGCAATCCTAACCAATTTAGGATGGCATAACTCACCCACTTCCTGTTCCTGTGGTTGTGAGTCGAGGCCGGCTCATGTCAGTGTATTGGCTTAAAATCTCCCCTGAAGTGTACAGGACATGTGCTGGGACTTATGCTGGCTTAACTGGGGGTGAAAATTTCATCCTGAATGAACAAAGTTTGTTAAATTTAGAACTGATTGTACCGTCTCAAAGTGCCTGATTGCAGTTGTGTAAGAGTAGGCAGGCTAGTAAAAATTTGTGGGCTGTAAATATTGCAGACTTACTTGCAAGACTGAGAAAATTATGCCATCCTGGAGTATGGAGAAAGATCAGGTAATAAAAAGTTGGGTGGAGAAGGGGAGAGATTGGGAGAAAAACAATTCCTTCCATTGGGGTCTCTAGCAAAGCACTGTCTTTAGATTAGCTCTGCTTCTGCTTTAAGGCCTATTTGCACCATCAGCTATCCTGATCTAAGAGCCTCTCATTGTGTGTTTGGTGAGTTTGTGTGGATCGGAGGTTAAAATGAAGATGACATCTAGCAAGGTGAGGGACTCTAGACACCCCTTTGACATGTGACACCACTTTTCTTGGGAAAGTAGTCCTAGCAAACTTGTTAATTTTGGAGAGTCAGAGAGGCTTGACTTTTAGGTGAAACTCCCAAGATAGTCCACAAGATAAAAGGATGTCACTAATGTGGATCTATTTGGTAATATCCTGTGTTTTAAATTTTTTTTGGGGGGGAAGGAGGAGCTGCTCAGGATCACACTTGGAAAAGGCCTGGGTGCTTTTCCCCCCTGCGTTTTGCCTTACAGAATTTAGCAACATACACCTGTACACTGGAAATCCTCTCTCTAAATGAAATACTATATCCTATTTTGGAAGATGACATGCAGCTTTGCTCTCTGAGACCAGATACTTTGAAAAAAATATGTTGTTCGCAAAGAGAAGAGGGAAGAGAAGAGGAAAAAGGCTGCATTCTTGGTACATGAAGGAATGTGTTGTGCCACTTGTATGGCTGAAGTCTTCATTTTCCTGGCATGTTTGGAGGTATTAAAAGATGTCTTTCTTACCCTGAGTTATACATATTGCACCTTTATAGACATGTTCATATAGAGGAAGCCCAGGATGAGCTCTTTATCCACTGCCTTCTGATTCAGTAGTCCTTTACTGAGTCCTGTTGATAACATCCAGAGAGGTTTATGGAACAGAAGAGTTCCCCTGGAGGGACACATGAAGGTATCCAGCTAATCAATCAGTCAATCAATCAATCGTCCAGCTAATCAGTCAGTCAATCAATCATATTTATATACTGCTTTTCAACTAAAAGTTCACATCCCCTAGTAGCATAAAAGTAACATTCCCTAATCATACCATAAAGAGCTGCTTAAAAATTTTTTACGTTTGCCTTCCCCTGAAGGATAGTAGAAAGGACCAAACTAAATGTTTGACTTAAGTCCATTGTTCAGAGATGTGCTTAAAAGTCAATGTGCTTCTTATTATGGAAAAAGCAGCTCCATATGAATACAGTGGTATCTTGGGTAAAGAACGACTTGGGTAAAGGACGTTTTGGGTAAAGAACAAAATTTTCTCAGAAATTTTGACTTGCGTAAAGAACACTGTCTTGGGTAAAGAACACTTCTGAGGATGTTTGGAACAGGCTTCTATGGCAAGGGAACCCACAGGGGGGACGAAGGGACGAGGTGGGACAAGGGGACTAGCTTGAGCTACAGTGGGGCCCTGGGCAAAGTTTTGAATAGGCTTCCATGGCCAGGGAACTCATGTGCGGTCTGGGGGGGGGGGGAGCATCTTGAGCCAGGTTTGTATGTGGGATCTGTGTGTGGCAGCGTGGAAGGTGTGCCTTATCAATGTTCTAATGCTGCTCCCCATCAACAGCTTGGGAATGTTAAAGTTGCACAAAAAGACAAAGATTCCTTTGAGCCAATGGGTAGCAGTGACTCCATTAGTGATAGTGAAAGAGCACAATCTTAATCATGACTACTCAGATGTAAACCCCATTGTGTCCAATAAGTCTTACCCCCAGGAAAGTGTCTTTAGGATTGCAGCCTAAGTAGACTTCATAGGATCATGCACATTGAATGCATGTTTTGAATTCAATTCCAGTGTTTTGTCATCATTTTTACATCCAGTTAATATTTTTATATGAATATTTTTTGGGTTCTGGAACCAATTGTCTGAGTTTCCATTATTTGCTTTGGGAAAATCTGCTTCATGTAAAGAATGTATCACGTAACAAACATACCTCCGGAATGAATTAAATTTGTTATGTGAGGCGGCACTGTATGTGTTAATTTTTTCCTTATCATCATACTCTGCATCAGTGTTGCAAGTCCACAGCTCTGGCTGCAGGTGTGTTCCAGAGATGTGCCGTTGAAACAGAAAGTGTTTGACTTGGCCGTTTGTTGCAAGGCATGTAGCCAAAGCAAGGAGCTTGATTGCAATGCAATCTGGGAATCCTGGCCTGAAGTGGAATCCACATCCTGACCTCAGATGCCGATCAGTTGGCAGTCAGACAAAAAGCAAAACTGTGTTCCATACAACTACCCCCCCATCTCCATAAAGACAATAGACTTTGTGTAAAGGACGTACATCATAGCTTGTCTGCCTGTACTTGGTCTCATCGATTCTTTCCTTGCTTTTACTAAGTTCAAATATGTATTTAGTTCTATACACAAACTGGTTTCTAATTGGCAAAAGTAATACATAATAATAAGTTGGAAAATAATCAGTTGGAAAAAGTTGACATTAACATTCATGTGAGGAGAGATGAGAAAGCCACAGAAATAGATTTGTTTCCAATCTTATGGCTATTGTTCCATTCCAGTAAACAATGAATAAAGTCTGTCAGCTGGATAGTCGCGTGGTCCTGTTGTGTTGGCATAACATCGGGGTAACTGTGTCAGGATCCTACAGTCACTAATACAAAAATTAGGAGGAAAAAAGCAGTTGAGTAAAACCCTGCCAGCCACTCTCCTAGTGTCTCTAGGAACACCACCAGAGCATGCCAATCAGAGTGGATTGCTGATGTGGACTGGTTGGTATTACCCATGTGCTATTCCTGTGCATGCTATCAGGATGTTTGCAACAACCTTTTTCGTACAAAGTGTCTTCTTTTTCATGGTTCTCCTCATCAGTTCCTCCTTGTGTGTGTTAGTTGAGGCCGGAGAGATACCATGCTATGCTCCTTCAACTGAGTTATGAACTCTGACAAGGAGTCCATATACTAGGGTGGACATGCTGTGATTTGAGTGAGGAATTGGCCTGGATTCTAGTATATCCTGTGATGACAGGGTGAACAGGGAGGAAGCAGTGGGTCTTTGCTCTCAGTTACATTTGTCTTGCAACATCTCCAAAGTTGGAGTGATATTCTACCAGTTTTGGTGGTGGGCTTGAGTCTGAGAAAGTTTGACAGTTTTCTATGGCATTCCTTCTCTTACTCCAATGCCATATCTTTTAATATAGAGATACTGTATGCATTAAATTGTGAGCTCACACCTCAACTAAGCTGTAATTAAATTGCTAAATTATTCATGGTTGAAGCCTGGGTTTAGTTTTTCCCATGTTTTCAAGAGCTGCTGCAGAATCTGTACCACCTTGCTGGATCTAATGGGATGGAAAAGTTTGTTTGCTCAGGATGATATAACAGGGAAGAGTTTGCGCCATGCAAAATATTGCCATGCAATAATAACACCAGATTATAAATGGTAGGTATAAATGAAATGTTGTGTTAAATTTGTAACATGTTCCTTGTGACAGGTCATGTTAAATTTGTAACCTGGGAACATTTGTGGTAGCTCACTGTTACTCCCATTATGTATTCCAAGATAAAAGCCCTATGATTTTAAAGTTGCATACCTTCAAAAATAAGTTCCTAATGAAATGATAATGCATTTCATATCACATTGAGTTTGGTTGTAGTATATGGTGTGTTTTTTGGTTATGGTTTGTGTTTTTCTGATTTTGGAATTAGGGTTGTTATTTTCTGACAGATGAAAAGTTACAGGAGGTTCCTGCAAAAAATATCTCATTCATTCATTCATTCATTCATTCATTCATTCATTCATTCATTCACTGCCTTTCCTGGCAAGTGCCCAACGCTCTGAAATAAAAGACCACAGAGTCAGTGTGGTGGGGTCTCAAGCAGAGAAAACATCCGTGCTTCCTTTGCTAATAGCATTTTAGCCCAGGACATCCTTCTGAGAATGATAATTTATCCAGGACTCCCCAGAAGTGATATCATCACCTGGAAATGATATTATGGCCTGATGTGCCATCAAACAGGAACATCACTGTGATGCCAGAGCTCCTCTGTGTCCACTTGGAGGTAAGTCCCTTTGCGTTCAATGAGACTTACTCCCAGGAAAGTATGCACTGCAGCCTCAGTGCCTCATTCCAAGATGGCAGCATCCAGCTTTTTGCAACCCCACTGAAGTCATGATCCTCCCAAGGGGATCCTGACCACTCCAAGGAGGTACTGTGATTCCTTTTCAATGTCACTTAATACTTTTTGTTGCGATACCTTTCTTTTCCTGAGTCGCCCCAAAGTTGCTTCAGACAATTAATGACTGCTTTAATTGCAAGGCATTTTTAGGTGATAAACAATTTCTTCTAGAACACCTTCTGAAAGTTAAAGCCTGGTATCCTAATAGGAAGACAGCATAAATGAGCACCAGAAGCAGGCAGGACAAACATTGGCCAGGCTGGAAGTTTTCTTTGGTGGGGACCTGGGAGCTGAACATGGGCTGATAATACACCTTTCTCATAGTCCAGTCTCTTTCCTGTTTTGGGTGGTGGCTGTTTAGGGCCATTGGTGATTGATACCTTCCAGTTTCTTGTTGTTGTTGTTCAGGTCAGGGTTGCTGCTGATAATTCAGGATTTGAATCTTAGTCTGTAATTTAAAAGCGGGAATACCATTAAATTACAGGGAGGATCTTGAACTAAATGTATTGATTTGAAAAGAAGACTTGAATGCTGGAACCAGCTGCCAAAGGAATGTGGAATATCATCTTCCCTGTCATTCTGAGGGGGGGCAAACGTCAACAGAAATCTCCACAGTGCCAGGATTGCAGGGGTCTCAAAACCCTGGTCCTGGGGGCCAGATGTAGCCCATGGTGAGCCTCTATCTGGCCCATGACAAGCCAGTGGTCTCCTGCAAACATCTGGCCCACCTGAGCGCCTTTGGCCTTCCTTAAAGTTAGGAAAACCTTCACAGTCCTCAGAACACTTTCTGGGTGTTTCATGTGATGTTCTGGTTCTTAAGCTGCAATCCTAATCTCCAGTTAGGCTAGTCTAAACCCCAGCAGAAGTCCAGTGTTGACCTGGGGGTATCACCAAGACACTTCTGTGCCACTCCAGGGAAGGGTTAGGTCAATACACAGACATGCGCTTGCCTCCCTACATCTCCACAGGAATGGGAATACCAATGAGTTGCGCCAGCCTGGGTTAGAACTGCATCCTATGCTATTTACACCTGTACTAATAAGACTCTTGTGGAGTGGAGTAATCCATTTGAGTGTGTTTTATTTCTGTGGTGTATATTTGTGCTTGGAGAAATCCTGGAATTTAGAGCCCACTCATTCATCTGGGTTCCATATTAAAAATTTATTTTTCTAGCCCTCAACATTGTGCCAGATTTTTGATGCGGCCCTCTTACTGAAATATCTGGAGACCTTAGGATAAAGCAGGGGTCTCCAAACCCCAACCTGTGGGCCAGATGTGGCCCTTGGTGAGCCTCAGTGTGGCTCCCAGCAAGATCCCTCTATCCAGCCCTAGGGCAAGCCTAGGGCAAGCCACTCCACTACATTCTTATATGTAAATTTATGTAAATGTATTCAAATTTGAAATGTAAATTAATTTTCCGACCCCCGACACAGTGTCAGAGAGATGATGTGGCCCTCCTGCCAAAAACTTTGGAGACCCCTGGGATAAAGGAAAAGATAGACAATGAGGCTTAACTTCCTTTTGGCCGGAGGGAGATTTTTTTGTAGGAGATCTACAGGGTGATTGAAAAGTAATTCCCTATATTGTATTTTAAAATAGGGAATTACTTTTCAATCACCCTGTACTTATCAAAGGATGCACCACTTTGGCCCAAGTCTTTTCCGTTGTCTCTCTCTATGGTTGCTTGGACTCAGCCTTCCTTTTTTTTTGGTGTGCCCCTTTATTTTTATTTTATTTATTTTTTTGCTTGTGTGATTCAGTAGCCACTGGATGGAAAGAAAAAGAGTTGGCTTGTTCAGTGTCACAGGAAAAACTGACTGCTAAATTCTGCCATCCTATGTTCATCATCTTATCAACTGGACAACATTTCACCACAGTGTTGAGTTTCAAATATTAGTGCATGGGAGGAAAGGAAGGGTTTTAATCTGGTGAGTGCTTGTTTGGAATGTGAATTTTTGCAGGTCAGCTTTTTGTTTTTCCCATACAACAGCTTGTCACTGCGCAATATGATTAAATCTGTAATGGACTCTACTGCTATCACTACTATTAGTAGTTTGTCCAGCACCATTAATATTCACGGCACTTGACAGCATAAACAAACAAACAAAACAAACAAACCAGTTTTCTCCCCCCGGTTGCTTGCAAATTAAGGTTTGATATGAGAAAGCCAAGGGAGTAGAGGAATGAAGGGTGCAAGGTAATGTGGGGAGAATATTCACATGCGCAGCTACTTGGACTTAGGCCTAGTCTCCGTAGGAATGAGTGTGGGAAATGAGTGATTTTTGAGGAGAGGTGGTACCATGGAGGTGTTTTGGAAAGGAGTGACAGGTGCAGGGCAGCAGGTGGTAAAACTATAAGGCACTATCATAGGGCACTTGTAAATAGAGAATTAAAAGTACAAATATTACAGGCAGTGGAAAATTGGGATATGAAAGCAGAGAATTGGCATTGTAGGTAAAATATGGGCACCCACAGCATTAATAGATTGAGAAGAAGATTGAGGCGGAACAAAATATCTTGAGTAAGATGGCAATGAGGCAGTCAAGAAGAAATAGCAGTCTGATAGCTGAAGACCCCCTGGGGCAGGGTCTAGGATCAAGAAAGATAACTAACTTGTAGCTCTCATGTATGAATCTGAATTTTCCTGAGAAAATGGGGCTGTTGCCTACCATTCTGCCTGACTGCACGTTTTGTCTTCCACAAAGATCTATTATTTCAGGAAATGCCATCCCATGATTTGTGGGGTTGGTCCTTTGCTTCCTGTTTCCACCCCATGAAAGCATTTCTTTGGAGGGAAAGAGAAGCTACAGATGAGTCCTGCAACGTTCTAACAGAAGCTGGAAGGAGTTAGCGCATGGCCTGGTAAAGTGTGCAGCATAAGATAGGCCTGGAAGCTAAACTGGGGGCTAGATTGGGCCTTTGGTTGCTAACTGTACATTGTTAGCAGCTCATCACTGAAAGTATGTGGAATATTCATTTCTTGCACTGGTTTCTTCTCTGGATTTGCTTTCCAGTTCCTGCTCCAAGTCTGCATAATTTGTGAATTAATTTTCCTCGCTTAACCATGATGTCCTTCTAGAACAAGTGCTTCTTGATCTAGTCATGACTGATTCAAGGAAGCAGTGCTCACCCCCAATACAAAGCTGAAGACCTAGTGCTGTCCAAGCACTCCCAATACAAAGCTGAAGACCAAGTGCTGTCCAAGCAATCCTCCGTGATTGTGTAGCTGGCACGACTAATCAGCAAAGGTGCATAGAATGCTGTTGCATTCCCACCAAGGTGATACCTGTTTATCTATTTCTATTTCATGATTGTTACTGCTAGGTTGGCAGGAGGTGGGCAAGTAATGGTAGCTTGCTTTGTCTTGCGGTTTTCAGATTTTGAGCTGCCAACCTGCAGGTCAACAAGCACAGCATTTTTAATCACTGAGCCACTGTATCCCCTCCTTGTTCTGTCAGTAGTTTGGAGCAGAAATTTCCCTTTGCTCTGAGCTAAGATGCAAGCAGTACAGCATTTCTGTAATGCTGCAGATCTGTTAGAACTAATTGCTATACCTAGTCCTGGGTTTCTGCATCGTATATAGATAGATTTTATCATACAGTTTCTAGCCCCTTCCTCAATTCTGAAGCTGGTTGATATGCATCCTGAGTCACAATCTTGAAATTTGTCAAAATCAAGGCATGTATTACCTACTGCATTATTTAATAAGCTAGTTACTATATTAAAGGACAAAACTAGGTTTGGCTGACATAACTAACCCATAACATATGCTTTCTTGTGCAAGGTGTCTGGATGAGAGCTTCCTGGTGCAATAACAACTTCTGGTTTTAATTAATAAGATTATCTTCAATGAATGATATATACTTAACAAAGCTCTTGAATTACTGTCCTAAACCTCACAGCAATGGCTTCTGTGCTGGCCAGAGGCCAGATGAGTCAGAGAAGGTGAATACATGTCATATACCTTATGCCCTACTGACTTGTTGCTTAGTTTTAATGCCATGATTAATGCACCAAGAACCTGCTTTGCCAAAGATATGGGAAAGGATGCCATCTAAATTATAAAATATATTAGAAAGAGAGAAATTATAGTGAAAAAATAGAGGAAAAAGTTTGGCAACCAAGTAAATTGACAGAAAACTACAATTTACTATGAATTATTCATTGACCAGTTCTCTGCAGTTCCTGGGACAAAATATGTTCCAGTCTTTCTGCATCTCTTGCTTATTTATAAGGCAGTTGTCTCACCTATCAAGGCATCCCTCAGAAGTGGGGGGACCAGTTTTCTCATGAATAAAAAATCCAGGGATTAGTAGACTAGAAAATGCAATGCAGAAAGCCATTCAGGACTGGCTTATTGATGTCACCGTGGAAAAGGCATATAATTAAATATGAATTTTAAAGAAAAGCCTGTTCTGAATATGATGAATATGTATTTAGGGTTCATACCTGATGTGAAAAGCCTCAGATTGATAGCTAGATTGATACAGGTACTTGCTGTTAGCTAACCTTGGTGAAGTTAAACAGATAACAAGGTTACCATATCGGTGCCTTCTGGCTACAGACTTGGCACATAAACCATGGCTGCCATGTGCTGAACGAGTCAGGAAAACAACACCTTCTGTTGAAAAAAAGAAGCCATTTGTATGCATTTGAATTATTCAGTACTAGTGACAAACATACCCATGTTGCAGGAGTAAAATTCCCCTGTACACCATCCCCCCATTGAGCATCAATCCTCCAAGCAAATAACCCCCCTATGCACATCCCCCATGTTCAACATTCCTCCATGTTCAACATTCCCTCATGCGCATCAGACCCCCATGTGCATCAACCCCCCCTGCGCAACACCCCCCATGCACAGCATCCTCCCCAGTGCAACCCCCTTCTAGTTGGAACTTCCGAAAACCGGTTCTTAGTGCACCCCTCGGTTACGGAAGGAACACCCACCCCAAATTTCACGCTTCTAGGCCCAGTGGTTTTGGCTGGGCATTGATGAGTGAGTCAGTGACTTTTCTCTTATATATATATATATATAAATAGAGAGAGAGAGAGAGAGAGAGAGAGAGAGAGAGAGAGATGTAACTAAGAATCAAGGACAGTTCCTAAGCTTTCACAAAGTGCAAGATGGAAAGATACTGATAGAACCATGTGCAGAAATTCTGCTGAAAACCAGGGACAGTCCTTTGCATGCCTTCTCAGAAATCAGTCCCATTAAAGCCAATGGGGCTTACTCCCAGATAAGTGTGGCTAGGATTGTAGCCTTTTTTGGCCAGTTCCATTAGTGTACATGACACTTCAACCAGCCATCCGTATTTCTGTACCACTTTTCAACAAAACGTTCACAAAGTGGTTTACAGAGAAAAATAAAATGACTAATGGCTAATTAGTCCCTGTCCCAAAAGGGCTCGCAGTCTAAAAAGATGCAAAATAAAACCAGCAGAAGCTAGTATAAAAGACATTGCTGGGGTGAGGATGACTAGTTACACTTTCCTTGCTAAATAAGAGAGAAACACTCACTTGAAAGAATGGCTATTGCCCAGTTAGCAGTTACTAAGAAAGGGGCACTTCATAGTAGAAGAGAAAGCAGGTCCTGTCCTGAGTGATCCACACTTTAAAATGGGTATAAGGCAAACAGTGAAGAAAGGGAACGATTGCGGTACCAAATAAGATGGGAAGATTGAGAGACTGGGCACAGTGCTCAAAGGCTTCATGGAAAAAGTGGGAGAGATTTGAAAGAAGTGAGAGAGGACGTATTCTTTGGGTAATCAGGTAGGGCATTGTGGGCATGAGGAATATAAAGGGGCACAGTCACTGAGAGAGCAGGAGATTGGAAGGTGTGTGAGCTGGAGGAGCAAAAGTCACATTCAGGAAAGCAGAGATCTGAAAGTGGAGTAGTGAAGAGGGGAAGGCCATTGAGCTTGTGAACAATGTAGAAATTCAATGAGACGTTTGATGTGTTCAGAGCAACAGATCCTCAATGGAGGTGAAGGGGCTAAGGTGAACCCATGAAAGACCAGACTCTGGAAGGTTGTAGTTAAGGTGACATATTACCAGGGCAAGAAGTAGTATTTTTGTTGAGCATATCTGGAGAAATAGATGTGTTTTGTGAGAAGTTCAGGACAGTGGTTCCCAAACTTTTTAGCATCAGTACCCACCTGAAAATGTTTCATTTTACTACCAGCTTAAGCCTCAGTGGCTATAAGGATGATTGGGCAAGATTGCTCCTTCCAAGTACAGGTATCCCTTGTTATCCACTAGGCGTCTGTTCCAGAGCCTCCCATGGACAAAAAAGTGTGTATAATGAAACAGTGGAAAAATAGGTTTCAAGACCTACTTCCAGGTTTCTTGCTCCTCTATTGCACCTAAATGAATAAATTAGTGCCTCAGTATCTGCATGGGTTTGATTCGGGTACTGAAAAATGGAAGTATTGCTTGCATGACTACCTATCTACAACAATAGAAAAGCAGTTTTTAAACTACGATTTGCAGTGCTGAGTCAAACTCGTGTATAAAACAACTGTGTATAACTAGACTGGACCTGTTGTAGGTTTTTAAAAAATTCTTGTGCATAGTCCAATGTGCCTTGTCATTTTTGCGTTCCAGCCAAAATTGGGACATTTCAACTCCATAAAAAAGTTTGGGAATTGTTTGGATAGGAGGAATGAAAATGTGTTGGCTCTTAGATCTACTGAGCCCTTTGACATTAATTTGACATATTCTGATGAAGTCCCCAATCTGTCTTGTCCTTTGGGACAATACAGTCCTTTGTATTTAGAGAGCCAGGATTTCTACAGCGATGTCTGATTGCCAGCTGTTTCCAACTCCCAATTCTTCAATGTATTCCAGCTGCCAATTGTTGCTAGTTGTTTGGTTCACATTTTCTTGCTATCTGAGGTGCACCACGGGAAAGCGAACTAGCATCACACCCTATTTTCTGATTTTTTTTTCCACATAGACCACTATGTCATTAAATGGCTGGGTGGACTGGATAGTAACATTTGATTTACCATAAGTCCATGTGTTTGCCATATGAGAAATAAATAGGAGAAATGAAGGAGCCCAAACTCACACACCATCATGGATAGTGATTTTTGTCAATGGCAAGAAAGCACAGAAAAAGGAAGGATTGGGAGGAAATATGAGAAGTTCTCAGATCGGGAGTCCAGGAAGGGATGTCAGATTCTCCCCAGGGCAAACTGCCTCCCTTGCCTCCTTTTCCCCCCCAAAATCAGTGGCATCAATGAGAAGGCCCTCTCCCCATCAGCCACGAATCTGCCCTGTGAAGGCAGTGAGCACCAGGATAAGAGCCTCAGGTGCCAGGCAGATTCATATGGAAGCAAGCCATCAATTACTGTTCTGAGGTTTGGGTGGTGTTCATTCTGGGGAATCAAGAGAGGAGTTCTGTAAGAGAAGCAAAAAGACCGGATGTAGCACTTAACAGGCTCCACCTGAATTTCTTTCTTTCTACCTACATACCCACCAAACCAAATGCCCGAGGCAGTTTACAAAACTTTTATCCTTTTGTCCTCATAAAAACCATGTGAGGTAGCTGTGAGAGACTAGCAGTGCAATCCTAAGCATTGTCTACTCAGAAGCAAGTCTCAATGTGTTCAATAGTACTTATTCCCAGGAAAGTATGGTTAGGATTGCAACCTAGCTCCAGTTCAGTACTGTCACTGTAAATCATTTGGCTATTTTTCAAATGAACACTCAAAAATTTAGTTCACATATCCTTTCAAAACCTGTACTTTTGCCTTGAAGAATTGCACAGATAGTTCGTTGTATCTCATTTTATCCCATTGTTTGCATATAAGTTAGCCCAGAAAAAAAGCACTCTTCTGATTACTGTAGGGCAAATGCATTTGTTTTTGTTCTGTAGGATAATCTTGATTATAGGATTTTGCTTTCCTGAGATCAATTCTACAAAGTGGTTCTGTCCTTGGAAGGGGTCTCCCTGCCAGGAAATCCGAAATGGACTCGCTGTCTCCAAGATCCTCACAGGCAGATGGTGGGGAGGAGCTGTTTGTATAGTACGGGGGTTGGATGATCTGCAGGCCTGAGTCCAGTGCACAGCTGAGAGCTGCAATCCTGACTAGATATGCAGGTACTTGAAGCCTCTGATCAGGAAAAATGCTTTTAGGAAAATGGCTTATTTTTCTGTTCCAGCATAAGCCATGACTTGTCAAACTAGAAGTTTCTTTCTGAATACCAGGAGATGCTGGGGAGTCCTCTCTAACATGTCGCTTCCTCCAGTTCCTTCTTCTCCTATCCCTAACCTGTTATAGGGGAATCTGCACATCTGTGATCTCTTGAAAGCCTTCTGTGCTTTCCTCAGCTCACTTTACCAAGTCTCCTGACTGTTCTAATGGCTCTCTGTTAGGAGGCACTATGTCTCCTCCCATAGTGTTCCAGAATGAGAATGGTTTGTTACAATAGTTGCCTGCAAAAAATTCAGGTACTCTTCCAGTTACACCCACCACTCTTCCAGTTACACCCACCACTGTCCTAAAGTCTAGATAGGGTCATCAGACAGGTTTTCTTTATCAATGCAAACTAGCAGCACAGTGACCTGTTAGATGACAGGTACCCAGGTTGACCCACCCCATCATTCACTTCCTTAAAATGTAAATGCAACATTTTGTGACACTCTAAAGAGTAACAAATATATTGAAACATGCATTTTTGTGAGCTAGAGCCTGCATATTCAGAGTCTGTGTGCCACACATATGTGTGTGCATACATGCACATATGTATATGGTGGACACTGAGAGAAGAATAAAGCAAAGAACAATTTGTGTGAGAGACAACTTCTTAGAAGGCTGGCTTCCAGATAATTCTTGGCTATGTTCTTGTTTGCTGTGCAATAAGCTGCTGTAACTTCTTTCCCTTTTCTTTCTAGTATATTGGCAGCCTAGATGTGCCCCGACCAAATAGCAGGGTGGAGATTGTGACAGCAATGCGGCGAATCCGGGTAAGTCTCGCTGCTTTGGCTGCAGCCTGTTTGTAGATCTGTCCCACATTCCATAGTGAGACTGATTGTCTGATTCATCATATCTTTGGGGTGGGGGGGGGGGAAAGAGTGTGTTTCTCTCCCTTCTTCCCTGTCACATATGTCTCTGTAAAATCTACATGACCTTAGTTGTATCTTGACATACAGAACATTCCACAGACATTGGATTTATTTAAGAGAGAGGTTAGCTAGAAGGCTGTGAAGCAAAGCTCAGAAATCAAGGTAACACTAATGTTTAATCAAGGTAACACTATGTATACTTGGTGTTTTCCCTATGCTCATAATTTCTGTAAATATTAAGTCTTATAGCACCATCAATGTGCTTTAAGCTTTGAGTATCAACAAGAAAACGAGTTGCTTCTGAGCCCACAACCCAAACCATAGAGGCAGCAGAGATAGGGGAGAAAGATGGAGATGAGGATAAACTGGTGATCAATACATATACATTTATAAGAAGTTCTACATATATAAGTTATACATATATAACTACATATATAAGTTCTACATATATAATTTATAAAAATATAAATTTTAGTGGGGACAGAGGGTGAATGAGTTTTGCCACAGGTACATTTTGAGAAGAGATTTGAAGCAAGAGAGACATTGCTTCATTTAGATGTTTTGGGGAAGGAATTTCTGCAGTTCTTCCTGCTGATAACATCAACAACAATTTGACTTGTAAAATGTCTCAACTATAATGTTAAAAATGAAATGTGTTCACGGTTTATCTGATTTTAGAAGGTGGAGCTTGCTCCTTAAGTTACAGTACGTTATAATTCACACAAAGATAACCATGACATTTCACTGGAAGGATTTTACTTTCACATATTGCCTCTTGCTTCACTTGCGTAACACAGAACATTTTCTGCATATCCGCCAAAGATTTTGGTCTCATTTTATGCAAGGCAGAGAAGGATTGTAGAAACTTCTAGCAAAAGGTGTAGGAATGAGTAAGGATGTTTTTATTTTTTCCCCTCCCAAACCCTAAAGAGTTCAGCTCCAAAGGAGGTGCATGAAACCCCATATCCTGTTCTTATCTCCTGGTCCTTGCAAGAGAAAGAAGGGAGGATTTCTTGTCTCATCCCTATGGCTGCTGTGTCCTATACCCCACATCCATACACCCTTCTCTCCCTTAGTGAGAAGGATGGGGTGTTTCATTATCTCCATGGAGTACGAGGTGTGAACAGATGGTTTAACAAGTCTCCATGTTCCCACTATTTACTCACAGTGCAGGAAACAATTCAGCCCCCATTCTTTCTGCAGAACTAAACTAACCAAAGCTGATGGGACTTGCTGAAAAAACAGCTCACAGCTGCTTGACATTTTGGGAAGAAGACAGCACACTGTGAAAGTCTTCCACTAGTTTGAGTACCTTCAATGATGGTTAGAGGAAAGAATATGCAGTTTAGGCAGCAGCCTCACTCAACAGAGCCACTCTGCAATGTGCACACAGGTGTGCACTTAGAGTCACTTCCAAAGGTTGGCTGACCAGAACAATTCACATCGGCTCAGCAATTTTAGTTATACTTGGGGGGTCATAAAGAAAGGTTTAAAAGGAAACAGGGTATTGCTGATCCTGGGAACCAACTGGTACCTCAAATGACAGCTGGAATAGGGGTGATGATGCAGCAATAGCAAGCTGGAAAGCAGGTGAAAAAGGAAGGCTGTTGAAAACAAGATTTTAGGCTGTAGGCTTTTAATAGGATTGTTGCAATGAACTAATCAAGGGATCCTCCAATGCTGGTTGTGGATCCCTGCCATTTTATTGCATAAAGTGGTCACTGATATGCTGAACCCACCAGGACATTAAAAGAAGAGCTCAGAGTACATTTTATACTGTGAGCCTTTTTATAACTTGATGTTTTTATTTCGGAAACTAATGGATAGTTGGAATAAAAAATTAAGTACATTTATAGGCTTTCATGGCCTTGCAGTAATCCAACAGTGTAACATTTACCCACCACGGCGAGAATGAAGAGCCAGAAACAGATGCTGGATTTAAGGGCCACTTTATTAAATAACTACAACTATTTAAGAACCCACAGGGGACTGCTGATAAAGTCGTGCTGGTCACTACAAAAATAGGGACGGGCGAAAGCCTGGCTCAGGTCACACCCTCACACAGAAGGTGCCCATCACAACCAACCCGAAGGTCGAGACAGCAGGGCGCTCACTCAACCAGTTACCCAGTTGACTTCGCCTAAATCCCAGGTGCAGGGCTAGCCGCCTAGGCTTACGTCCGGTCTGGGACCCAATAAGCCCGCTATGCATCGCACTGACCCTTGCTGTCTCAGGCAATCACCAAGGCCTATCCTGCCTGCTCCAGCACGACACCTGCCACACGGGGAACCTGTCTAGAACATGGTTCCACCGCCCCACTAAAGACAGTCAAGCAGTCTCCTGAC
Organism: Cryptoblepharus egeriae; assembly: GCA_030015325.1. Lineage (NCBI taxonomy): Eukaryota > Metazoa > Chordata > Lepidosauria > Squamata > Scincidae > Cryptoblepharus > Cryptoblepharus egeriae. The sequence goes on along the minus strand of JAREYC010000003.1, from coordinate 90,776,228 downwards.
TAAATACCAGATGAACTCATCTAGGGCCAAATCGGTAAGGTGAACCCCGTCATCCCTAAAAACATGGGGTAGCTGCCAAAGAACATGAGGATGTAAAATCACCAGCCCGCCCCAACGTTTCACAAAACTCGCCACATAGGCGTTGACCCTCTTACGGGCCAAATCAATCTTTCGGATATCCCTGGCACCCTTCCACACCCTCCTCGGGAGAAAAGAGGACCAAAGAATCCGGATGTTCGGGCACCACCACATAACAAAAGAGAGATCTTGCTTAATCTGAACCCTGAGATCCGAAGTTCTCATCTGGGTTAGATCATTCTCTCCCAGGTGGACCAAAAGAACATCAGGGGGCGGGTTGTCCCTCAAAAACCCATTAACTATGGGCAGCAGCTGCCCCCACCCCATACCCTGCTTTACCACCCAGAACAGCGGTACGTCCGGGGCCAAGCCGAGGCAGGAACCAGCTCCGGTACGTTCGGCCCTCCTCCAAGCCCAGAAGAGGATGGAATGGCCAATAACCAGTACTTGAAGAGGTCGGGGTGAAGATGACTCTAAAGAGAACAAAAACAGAGTCACTGAACAATGATGCGAACACTCAAAAACAAAGTTCTGTCCACTAGGCACCCCACCCCGCTAAGGAACCCCTTAAAGGTGTCACTTGCGGACGTAATACCTGAAGGCACCCGAGCGCCATTGGCCGATGCGCTGGATAACCTCCTCAGGCAGACCCATGGTCGATGCCAAAGTGGCAGTGCCAATCCTGAAGGAATGAACGCTGTAAAAACTAGGGGAAAGACCCAGAGTGGTCAAAGCCCATGACAACACAGCCCGAAACTGGAAAAATGTGAGAGGCGCCCCATCAGCATGCTGAAAGAGGGGGGCCTACGAAATGCAAAACCCTGTCCCTATAATGGGTAAGAGCCCTAACCGGGCACAGGGGATGATGTGGGACAGCCCTAAGCCTGATCACTACACCTCTAGACCTTTGGTCATTTTTGGCCCTTCGTAGATGGAGAACACATTCAGAGGAACTAAGAGTCAAGTCAGACCACCACAACACGTTAGCCGGGTCAACTGACCGAGACCTCACCAGAACCTCACTAATCCTGAAGGCCCCCAAAAAATGACCAGAGCTACAGCCCTGAAAAGGTCTCTCTCAAAGTCCGAACTGCAGCACCTGGCAAAGGCCCCCATCAAACCATTCAAAATATCCAGAGTGAAAGGTTTCCTCTTATCAGGTTCCACTGGCCGGTCACGGCGCATGCCTTCAAGCATATGCCGTACCCTAAAGTTCTGCGTGGTGTCCGAGACACCCTGCAACCCAGCCCCAGAAGCCAAAGCAGACAGGTAAATAGCAATAGAGCGAGGATGAAGTCCTGATTCGAAAAGGAAGAGTAGGAAGCGTAGTACAGCCTCTTCAGAAAGCGGCCAAACCACTGGTAGAGCATTGGTCTGGCAAAAGGCCTCAAATTTTCCCCCCTTCCGTTCGTAGCTGGTCCTAGTTGAAGGAGCCAGCGAACCAAGTATCAGCCTCTGAGCCCTCACGGTCCAAGGCTCCAAAGCCAGTCGGGCATGGGGTCCGGGTCCGAACGAGCAGCCGGGGTGAGTTGCCAGAAGCGCTCCTCCTGAAAACGAGACAGAGCATCGGCAACTCCATTCTCAAGCCCCGGGACATGCTTAATCGAAACCACCAGGTTGATGCGCAGGCACTGCAAAACAAAAGCACGTACCAAGCGCATCACCCTTGGTGACCGAGAAGTCTGCTTCTTGATGAAGCAGTACCACATGTACCACAGCCTGGTTGTCGCACCAAAACCGAACAGTAGAGTTCAGGAATTGATCCACCCAGATGTGTACAGCCACAACCAAGGGGAAAAGCTCCAAAAAGGTAAGATCGTGCACCACATCACTGTCCTTCCAAGGATCAGGCCAAGGATGTGCACACCATCTCCCCCTGAAGTAAACCCCAAACCCGTGACCACCTGCAGCATCCAAATGGACCTGCAGGTCAGCCCGAAGAAGCTGTAACTCCCTCCAAAAAGACGTGCATTAAAGTCGGACAGGAAGGTAAGCCAAACCCTCATGTCCTCCCTCATGGCTGAAGAGACCCACACCCTATGGTGCGGGGCCTTAAGACCAACCATGGCATCACAAAGACGCCGTAGGAAAGCACGTCCAGGAGCAACCACACGACAGGCAAAATTTAGATGCCCCACTAGAACCTGTAATTCCTTAAGAGTCAATTTGGGAGCTGCCATGGCCTGATCTAACAAACCTCGCAAAGCAAGCAGCTTAGCCTGAGGTAACCTAGAACACTGAGCGGAAGTGTCCAGCTCAATGCCCAAAAAAGTCAACACAGTACAAGGGCCCTCGGTCTTATCTTTTGCCAATGGAACCCCCAACTCTAAACAAAGTGATTGAAAGGAAGCCAATAGTTGGGAACATTCTTCAGATTCGGCCTTACCCATAAACAAAAAGTCATCCAAGTAATGAGCAACTTCTCCAAAGGGAGATCTATAATGAAGAGCCCATTCCAAAAATGTGCTGAATGACTCAAAAGCAGAGCAAGAAACAGAACAGCCCATCGGCAAGGCCCTATCAACGTAGTACCCCCCCCCAAACCACATCCCCAGCAGGCAAAAGTCCAGAGGATGAATAGGAAGTAGCTGAAAAGCCGACTCAACGTCCGTTTTGGCCATGAAGGCCCCAGGCCCGCAAGTCCGCAAAAGGCGAACAGCCTCATCCAATGACGTATATCTGACTGAACACAGGTGAGGGGGAATACCATCATTAACAGAGTCCCCTTTGGGAAATGATAAATGTTGGATAAGGTGAAACTGACCGGGCGCCTTTTTGGGGACCACCCCTAAAGGGGAAACCCTCAAATTTGGCAAGGGGGGAGAAGAAAAGACCTCCTTAGCTAACTTCTGCCGCACCACCCCTTCCATGCCAATGACTGATTTGAGGTTGGGAGCCCAAAAAGGGGAACCCGGGCGGGGAGAAGGAATGCGAAACCCATCTCTAAACCCCTTCAACAAGTAACCTGCTGCAGTCCTGTTAGGATAAACAGATAAGAGGGCAGACAAAACCTCAACTTTAATCGGTGACGGCCCCTTTTCCTGCAGCTGGGGGAGGAGGAGGGGGCTGATTCCCCCCACCTTTTTTACCACCTCTTCCCCCTGAGCCGGCATAACCTTTACCTCTGGGGCAACTGACTGCAGAGTGCTTCCCCTTGCACACTGCACACTGGTGGCTGAAAGGGCAGCCTCCCCTGGTGCAGGCCCCAGTCGAGCTGAATTCATAGCACGGCCGTTGCCCTTGAACACCCGAGGCGCCCGAAGACGCCTTGGGTTGTGACACATTACATGCTATGAGGTGACCACTATCAGAGCGGTCACCCTGAACAGGTTTGGCAGTAGCCGCAACCTGCATCCACAGCTCAAACTTGGGGACCGACCAGTCCAGGGACGGGTCGTTCGCAGCCCGCATCCTGAAATTCTGGTCGTACTGCAACCAGGCATTCTCCCCAAAATTTCTAAGGGTCTGGTGAACAATATCAAGGTATTTGATCATAGCTGGAACCCTTTTTGGCCTGAGCTGGACGACAATGGCCATATATATACAATAGCCGTATAACCAGTTTGTCCAGTTGTGATCTATCTTGCGTCTACGCGACGTCTCAAGATCACGCTCGGGCTCCCCTACCTTAGGAACCCGCTCAGGCTCTACCTGAAGGAGACTGAAGAGGTCGACGTGGTCACCCCTCCAAATCTTCTCCTTTACCGACATTGCAAGGTGGCCACCCAAAGGCAAGTCAATACTGCCATAAGGATGGTCCTCAGGACCCTCCTCATAGTCAGAGTGCCTGGCCAATCGGTAAACCTCCTCCCAAGTCGGACCATAAGGCACCCCCACCCTCGAGCGATCCCCATCATAGGCGGATCGACGAGGGGGACGTGGTAAACCCCAACCATACCAAGGATTGTCAGGTGGAACCATACCAAAAGATGGCCATACATAATAAGGACCACCCCATCCCGGGTCCCACCAAGGCATGGCTGATGCTGCCTGCTTCGCAGGCGGTGGAGCATACTCATATGGCTCCTCCCAACACCCAACCACCTCAGGCTCATCATCTACCGCTCCATCCTCACCTGAAGCAGCCCCGTCTAAGGTGGAGGTAGGGGCACTGGACACACCTGGTACCTAAGGGGGTTCCTGGGCCAAAGGCCTCCGGCTGCCGGACCTGGAAGGGCGAGCCGTGAACATTAGTGCCCCCCTCCCTTTCCTGGTAAACACCCGAGAAGTAGGGGCAGCCTTTGACACAGAGGCCCCATCACCTCTGTTCGCCTCCTGCTCCTTAGCCTCCTTCTCCAAGGCCTTGCACCTCTCAACTAAGGCCCTGTGGTCAAGGGCTTCCAACTCCTCGTCCGAGGAGGTTGGCTCCGGAGGCGGAGGAGAAGGCATGGGGGGCCGTGGGGCTCTACCCCCCGTTTCTGAAGCCGTTTTCCCATGTTCAACCCCAAGGACCAGCCCACACCCAAATGTAATGTTTTATTGACTCTGAAAGGATATGAGCTGCCCAGGAAGCAGCAACAGGAACAGCAGCAGCAGGAACAGCAGCAGCAGATGAAAACAAACAGGTCCTCCAGACACTTCACAGACACCGACAATAGCCCCCAGCAGGGCGAGGGGGAAAGCTTAAGGCCTATGCAGCAGCCCACAACAAAAATACCCAATAAGGGAAGAGGCTTAAGGCCTACTCCCCTGTAAGGCCCAGGGCTCCACTAAGCCACCCTAAAATGGCTGCCACCACGAGGCCCCAGCAAAATGGCCGCCGCTCAAAATGGCCTCCCAGAGGAAGCCAGGCAAAATGGCCCCCGAGAAGAAGGCACACCAAAATGGCCGCTGCCAAAAGAATGGCCGCTGCGCGCCTCGCGGCGCGAGAAAGAGAGGGTCCCGCACCACCAAAAAGGTGGCCGCTCGAGCAAGCCAAGAACCCGCAGTACGCACTCGCGCCGAAGAAAATGGCAGTGCGGAGGTGTCCGCAGACGACCCTCCCCGTCACCGCGTCGCTGTCGCAGGAGGCCCAAGGCTCTCCAAGAGCGAGGTCCGGAGCGAGCCAAAGTAGCTCCGCACAGGATGCCGCTCTGGCGAGGACTGAAGGGGAAGCGGGAGAGCGTGCCCGCTTCGTCCTTAGCCCACACCCCCTGGCCCCAGAAGCATCTCCCTCCGGCCAAACCATTCCGCCGGGGGGGGGGGGGGCAAAGTGGGCAAGCCCATTAAGGGGCTTGCAGCAATCTGGCCAATAAGAACATGGATGTGTAATGTCCATGCTTTTCAAAAGTCCAGTGTTTCGTTCTGTAACTTTTTCCAAACTTCATCAGGGAAACAAGCCAGTGAGGACACATTGCTAGTTAGTAACCAGAAATGGCAGTAACAACGTGCAACATGAGATGCACCCTCCAGGTGTTTAACTATAGGCAAGTATTTTACTGGCTGCCTTCTTAAACCAAACTCAACCTAATCACAGTATTCCTGAAAGCCTTTGGGAATCTTGACCTTGTAAAACCCTGTTAGTTGTACTCTTTTTGTGGCCTGGAAGCCAAGTATGCTTAATATATAAAGCCTCTTCCTTATTCTTGGTGATTTGGAAATATTTAAATATTTCTAATGCTTACCTATAAAGTCTTGGAAAATAAAAAGTCTTTTATTAGAAAGAACCTGTGTTGCTTTGAAATTTGATGACCTGTTTCTATTGCATGCAGTGCTGTTGCAGAGTGGTCCAGGTGCATTAAACAGCCGTGCTTCTCATTTCCTGCAAGTTTGTTTTTTTTTAGAATACTAGTGAAATGTACCCACATTGCAGGAGTAAAATACCTCCCCTGTTCTATCCCCCATTGCACATCAATGTCCCCCCATTGCACATCAACATCCCATGTGCAACATCCCCCATGCACATTTTTCCCCATGCCTACTAACCTTCATGTCCATCAACCTCCCATGCGCATCGTAACCCCATGTGCATCATACCCCTATGCACGCCCTCCCACCCAGTGTATCAGGCATGGGCACTAAATTGGCTGGATGTTGATCAGTCTGTCTTCAATGTTAAGTATAGGAGAGAAACACGTTGCACCCCTTTTCAGCCCCTTAAGGGTTAAATTTCTCAACATTCGTTCTTGGTGGGTATTGCTGTCACAGAAGGAATACCGTCCCCAAATTTCATGCTTCTGGGTCCAGGGGTTGGTGCAGAGAGTCCCTCAGTCAGGGATTGTTCAATGCAAAGTATAGGGAGGAAAATGTGTTGTGCCCCAATTCCTGGTTGGAACTTCTGAAAACCGGTTTGCTCTGTTTACTTAAGTATTGATAATCCCTTGTTTTTGTTTAGATTTTCTTTGATCATTATTTATTCAGTTTAACAACTGAATAAATAAATGATCTGTAGGAGATAAAAATGTTTGTTATAAATATTTATGTACATAATTCTTGGAAGTGCTGCCCATCCCTTATTTGGACTGGACTCTGGTATTTAGTGTCAGTTTCCAACAAATTGCATATATGGTTCTTTCTCTACTTGTCAAGCAGACTCAAAAGACTAAGGACTTGGGCAGATTGCTGTAATTCATTCATTAGCATCTGAACCCAACTGCATTGATTGTACTGGCAAATCTGAACTTTTGAATGGATTTTCCATTTGTGGGCATTTTTCTCCTCTGATCCAATTTGGGGATGTGTGTGGAGTGTGTAAGGAGCACCCTCTTAATATGGAGCTTCAGATCGAGCCCTCAATCATATTTCTTTTACATATCTGTGACTGGCAGGCTGCAAAGAGGTATATAATAGAATTCAAAAAAGGCAAAACCTTTACATTAGTTTCCTGCCTGTGTTTAAAATTCTAATCTAAACCATTGTGGTATTTGAAAGTAGGTCATTTGCTACTTATCTTCTCATATTTTACAACAAAGGTTAGCTCAGTAACTTCCACCATTTTTCATACCCCTTTTATCTAATCAAACGTGTATGATTTGATTCTGCAATTCCACGGTGACTGAAGCTTGCGAAAATCTTTTTTTTTTTTGCACGAGCAGCAGTTAGAAATAAAATGATAGATTGTACTGTGGCCCACCAGTGGGTCATGACCCAATTTTTTTGCATTACATAAAATGGGGAAAAAATAACCAGTACTAAAGCAGTAAAAATAACTGCTCTGGTAACTAGACATGTTGGGTGGGGGAATGGACTCAGATCATGACAATAGGAGTAAAGTATTGAAGCCTCTCCAGCCATGGTCATCATCTGAATTTGGTCTCCCTCATGTACTAATTTCACTGGAAATTCAAGATGTTCAAGGCTGAACCACGCATTGAAAGTTTGACCCTTATTTAGCCTGCAGTTTTAAGTTACTCTCCAAGCCTACATAGTTATGAACACAGTTTCTGTATGATAATGAGGTAGGACCTTCTTCCTCCCAGGATCTAAAGGCTGCTGACCCAGAAAGTTTGATGTTCACAGACAGGCATCCAACCTCCTTTTTGTTTGTGTCCTCCCATCCCTGCTCAGTTATGTACTAATGAAGAATGGCAGAATAATGGGAATTCCTGGAATGCCTCTCTTAATCTATTACTCTGGGTTCTGTCTTGAGATTAGAGGAAAAGACAGAGCAGACTAGCCTTGAGGAGACTTGGAGAAGGAAGAAGCTAATTCTTCCTGGTCCAGAAAGCTTAGGATCGCAAGATGGTAGAGTACCAAGCAGATAGAGGGGAGTGGGGACCTCCTTTAAATGATATGTGTGAGAATCTTCATTTTTGCCAACCCAATTTGGGTTTTATATGGCATATTGAGGAGTGCAAGAAAATCTGGTGGAGTGTGTAAGTGCTGGACACAAACCTTTATTGAGAGACGTCACTGAAAAGCATTTAAAATACAAAACTGGGCTTGGACAGGGGCCATATCATGTGCCTGGTGGTAGCACTTGTTGCAATGACATACAGATATTTTACTTTATTCAAGAAATCTGAGGCTGCAATCCTAAACTCCAGATAGGCCGACATAAGCCCTGGCATAATTCTTTTGGTGACCTGGAGATGTCACAAAAGTGCCGTATGGTGCACTTCTGCCCACTCCTGGGGGTTTAGGCCAGTACGCAGGCATATGGTGACCTCTCCACCCCACTACAGGAAGATATGCTAGGTGAGCATAGGCCAGCCTCAGTTGGCTAGGATTGTGCCCTCAATCCATCAGTCATATGAATTTTAATAAAGTGATCATTGATCACTGAAGATAGCAAAAAAATTAAAGAGGGGTGGCAGAAAATTTTGCCACAACCACTGCCTCTTCCAATCTTTGGGGCAAAAGGGTGTTGATCAGTGGGTTGGGGTGCCAACTTGTCCCCTGAAAGTGATGCCTGGGGAAGTTGCTCCCCTGGCACTATGCACAGTTTCTTAGGAGGAAGCAGTCTGAGTAAACATGTCTTCTGAGACCAAAAACAAAGGTTCTTCTGATGGATGCAAGAGACTGATGACTGTTTAATCCATTACAGTCCTCCCAGTGCATTCCACGCACATAACTCTTCTTCAGGATGAAGCAATGGTGATTTGAATTCAATTCCCACATGAGCTATGCCTTCCTGCAGAAACATTGTGCATGTTTGAATCAGGCTGCAGGTATTTATTTAGTGAATACAATAGGAACAGAGAATTTGTCTGTGCTTTTGGGATTAAGATTGTTTATAAAAGCTTTTTGTTTTCTTGTAATTCACAATCAGTGCTAAACTTGTAAAAGAAGAACATCTTTCTGATGTGCCTTTTCCATAAGAATTTGCTCCCTGTGCCAGAACCTGCCTGGGATGAAGAAAAGGCCTGCTGCAGTGTTAGGAGTGTGGTATAGCGAAAAGGGGGAAGCACTCAGTCTTGGAGGAAGCTTCAATGCAGCGTGCAAGGCGTCCCTTCCCTTTGGAGCTATTCCAGGCAGGGGTAGAGCAAAAAAGTGCCAAGAAGAGTCCCTTGGACATAGCAGTGAGTCACCCTCCAAAACTAACTGCTCCAACACATAGCTGTGTCACTAGTTTGGAGGACTTCTCCATTCCTCCAAAGAGATTACCATATTTCCCGGCTTATTACATGCACCGGACCATGAGACGTACCAAAGTTTAAAAGAGCAAAACAAGAAAAAAATATTCTGAACCAAATGGTGTACTAGTATATTTAATAAAATATAGCAGAATAATATTTCAACCATGTAAAGTCAACAGTGGTATTAAGAACTATTATCACTGTCATTAACAAATGAGGAAAGACTTTAAGCTTCAAGCACTCTTCTAATTTTCTGGTAACCCCAAAATTCATCATCTCTAGTGTCAGTGATTTGTGACTTTTGCACAAATCTCATTGCAAATGATCAGACAACAATATTTTGCACAAATCTCATTGCAAATGGTCCAGGAAGGCAGGTAAGTTGGGGGGGTTCTTTTCGGGGGTAGGTAGGGAAAGGTGAGGTGATCTGGATAGATAGGGAAGAGTGAGGGAGGAACAGGCATGGAGCAGGAGGGACCAGGTCTTGTGCATGTCTACTTTGGAGCAAGTCTCCAAGCCAGGGAAGACTGCTTAGGATTGCAACTGTGCCAGGGTGACCAGATGCCAAACCCAAAATTCCTGAATCCCAAGGCCAAAATTCCTACGCCCAGGGCAAAATTCCTACCCCCAGGGCAAAATTCCTACCCTCCCAAGCCAAAATTCCTACCCACTTAAAAAAATGCCAAAAAAATTTTTTTTTGTTTTTATATTTTTGATTTTTACTTTTTTGGCCATAACCTTTGATAGGAAGGAGATATCTCAAAACTGATTGTTGCATTCTTCAATACGAATCCAACAACATATGACATGATGGGGTAAGGTGCTTCAGGATCGGCCCTATCACTCTATAAGATGCACAGACATTCCCCTCCCCCCCCCCGGGGAGAATAAAAGTGCGTCTTATAAGCCGGGAAATACAGTAGTTCCTTTGCCTACACTTTAATTAATTTAATTGGATTTAATTAATTTATGAATAAAATTAAATCTGCTTCTCAGTGAGAGATCGGAGCAAAGCAGCAGGCCAGTTGTGAATCTTGTGCGTGCTGACTCAAACGCAAGGCTCACTAAAGGCTGTGAGGCTTGTTTCTGAGTAAACATGCATAGGATTGGGCTGTAATGCTGACATGCAAGTATGTTAGTTCTGTATTTAGCTGTAGTTCCAGGGGTGGCAGCAAGACCAGCACAAGTCAGCAAAGATGAATTTTGGGAGTGAGCTCCACTAAAATAAGCACAATTACCTTTGTATAAACATGACTGCTCTGCAAGTCTGATGCTCTGACAGTGCCTGAGACTAGCCTGCAGTGGTTTCACTTCTGTATAAACATTCATATGATTGAGTTGGTGCTTGGTTATATTGGTATGCCAGATGCAAGAAAGTTGCAACAGGATACAGGTATTGTCTTTTGTGTTTCCTGAGGCATCTGGTGGATCACTATAGGGAGCTGGACTATATGGGCCATTGGCCTGATCCAGCAGGGCCCTTATATTGGTTCCCGGTTACGAACATAGCAGATTTTTAAAGGATTTGATGGTAGGATTTTTCCTGATTTATGGATTTATAGTTGCGTAAGCAATAAGGTTGTCTCAGCACCTTTGAGATGCAGCACGAAGCTATTAGTGCACCTGCCCTCTATCGCTACTTCTTCTGGATCGCAGAATCATAGGAGAGGCAGGAAAGGAACGCATCAGGTATCAGCAATACACTTGCTCCTGTTATTTATTTTTATTTTTATTTTAGGGATTGATACCCTGGCTTTTCCATGCTGAAACAAATGTCCAAAGCAGCTTACGAGGTTTTTTAAAATGAAGTACAGGGTAAAAACAATGGTAATTTTGTTAGTTTATGATGAGGACAAATTTAAGCTTGCAAGTGCTCACAAGGTATATAATAATAAACCAGAAATCTTCTGTAATGTAGCACAGTGTTGCAATATGAAACTCCATTTTGCAAAAGTTACAATCAGAGGTGTGCGTTTCTGGTGAGTAATATAGGATTACAGGTTGAGCCTGTTGGTTTGTGGATTTGTCATCCTTGGCTCTGGCTTAACATGGGATCCCCTGAATCTGCTTTGAGCCAGACAGAGATCAGCATGGATCAAACATGTATTAAAACTGGCAGTGACATTCTAAGGCCTCCCAAAGACACTGGAGGTTCTGAGCGCCAGAAGGAACATGTGGCTTCCCTTGTGCTCAGAATAGCCTCCAGAGACAAGGAGAACACAGTTCCCCTAATCTCTGGATGCTTAAAGGTGCCTTGAACTGCAATGAAATGTGGGTTTAGTTATTCACTGTGTTTTGTATGCATGAAGGTTCTGGAAATGGAACCCCCTGGATAATTAGGATCCACATGTACAGTGCAAGTCTTAAAATATATACAGTGGGTTTAATTCTGAGAATATATATCACCTGAGAATATTTAACACCTTTATCAAAAACTTCTTTAGCAATATTGGCAATCTTAATCATCCCAATGAGCTACTTGTTATATGGGTGACATTGGGGAAATTCTTCAACTACAGATCTGTAAAATGGATTAAATTATATCTTGATTGAATTAGACTGTCTCTAAATCTACCGGAAAACTGGTTTTTAAAACAGTATGCTTTCTTACCAAAGTCTTTTGAAGTATTTGTTCAATATTGAATTTTGAAGTGTTGGAAAAGTGAACCAGTGTTCTATAATAACAGGCTGTGGGTGGCACAAGTAGTTAAGACACTGTGCCTGTTAACCAGCAGGCCAGGGTTCAAGACCCGGATCAGTCCCCAGAAAACAGGGTGAGGTCCTGTCCTTACCCCAGCTCTGCAACACAGCTGGAACCAATTGTATTGGCTCTGCTTTTCCATTGGACTATTTCAGTGGTGTGGAGAGGGAGGATTTGCTGCTTGGGTAACAGCCTATCCTCCATATCAATCTAACCCAGGCCTTTGTGCTTTGCATGCAGCATATGCAGCCCCGAGCAGGATACTATAGTCTCTCAAGACTGATGGATGCCCGCCTGTTCTATAATATTAATTATGTAGTGATAGTACATTTTAATTAATTTATTTATTGTGGCAGCTTTAAATAACATATATAAAATTCTTAAGGTTTGTCCTTAAAAGCTGCAACTAAAAATTATCAAAAATCACAATGTGTTCCATTGCTTATGTAAATGTCTTCCTTACATGCGTTTTGCAAGGTAAAATCAGTCCAAGATTTGCCTTTTTACTATCGTGTCCATCTGTTTCATGTCACAACTGTGAGCCATGGTTTATAGAGCTGCACCATGAATATTCAACCACAGAGGATTAGGAATCAAATAAAACCATCTGTATATGCTTACCCAGTACATTTCTCAGAAAACTGTTTTTCAATACTTTGTTTTCCTTTACTACTCTCTTCCTACCACCACACTTTTCTTGTTACCAGTCTGAGGTACCATCTGCTAAGTAACACACCAGATAGATTTTTTGGTTCCTTTTCTTCTAGGACGCCGTAAAAGGAAGAATTCTTCCTTTTCAGATCATAGTGCCCCACTGAGTAATCCTCTTCTTCACACACATACGGGCAAACATTCCTGTTTTGTTACATGTGTTTCTAAAGGTCAGTGATATCACATGCCTAACCTCTGGTTAGGCCTACTCAAGTCCTATGCTTGAGTATAGGCGTGGGGGTGTCGCAAAAGTGCCAAAAGGCACTTCTGCGCCATCCTAGGGAGAGAGTGAGTCCAATGCACAGACATGATTGATTCTATGCTGTGTCTTAATAACGTCTCATTGCGTCTTTGACTCATCGGTCCATTTTGAGTTAAGGAAATTCATTTTTATTACACAAGACTTTTTGTGTTTGGCCATAATTTTTAATAGCATGGTGATAGTTCACTCTTTTTAAATTGCATTCTGCTGTAAATTACATATCCAACAGTAGATAGCATGATGGTATTATTCCTAACAAATGCTATTTTTAGTTATCAGTTGTGTCACCCTAAAGGAGGATCCTCCACTACCCTGCACCTCACTAGCTATGCTACTGCTTCCATATGCAGTGTATGTACTTTACAATTCAGCTGTGATTCCATCTTTCCTCCCCCAGCGTATCAGGACAGGCTGTGCTGTTGTGAAAAAGATAATTGTATGTTTAAAGGTGCTCTGTGAAATGTCTGCAGATGCAAAGAAGTGAAAACGTGATATGGGACAAATGAGTTGTAGTATTGAAAACAGATTGTAGAGCTTTGGCACCAATTAAGCTGTAGAGTAGAGTTTCCCACTGGTCCTGGAGAGAATATTTTGTGCACATCTGGTTGGCCCAATTTTCACTTACTGGATATGGCCTTTAAAGAGTGTTATTGGGTTCCATTTTTCCAGCTGGCTTTTGGACAGAGCTAAGGAACTCTCCACAACATTTATGGGGTTTTGCATCTTCTGAGCATGATGCCGCAATCTTCTGCTGTGTGGTGGCCATTGTGTGCATCCTCCTATGACTGCCCCTTCAGTCTATAGCAGTGGTTCTTAGGCATTTCAGTCTGGGACCCCCTTCAGAGAGTGCCAAGTGATGTCATCAACATGGCAGTGCTGTCATGACCACCTGTGACATCACACACGAAATGATATCACTCCCTGGAAACAAGTCCCACTTATACTCAACTTGTCCCACTTGTATTCAACCCCACCTGGGAACCACTGGTCAAAAGCAACTCAGGTGTCTTGACACAGACGGTTGAGAGGGACAGGAATGAAACCTGTGTTCCTCTCATGCTGCTTTTGCCTTCATGCGTTGTCTGGTGGAGCGCTTCCCAGCTCCCCCCTTCCCTGAACCTGATGCTGTTCTACTTTCCCACTCTGTTTCTTGTTTCTATCACCTCTCCTAGCTTCATGGGGAAAGAAGCCTGTAGCGAGGGGGGTGGGGTAGCGGCAAAGAGGGGTTGCAGCCTCTGGCATTTGTCTGGAATGCCTGGAATTGGTGCTGTATGTAGTGACCTTTCCCCTTTGCCTGTATCAAAAGACTTTCTTGATCTGCAGCCAGGAGTCTCAATGTGGTGCCAGACTTAGCATATTTCCTGGACCAGTTTGATTTACATCTGCCAAACCCTGATCAGGTGATAGTCCACCAAAACAAAAATTTCCAGTTTGTTCAGTGTTGGGAAACTGTGTGTCCGGGAAAGCACAGCTTCTGATGATAGCTACACCCCCTCATTTCATCTCACTCTCAAATACTACTGTGGTCCTAGTTTAATTGCCAGCTCACAGCTCAGGAGCAGATGGAAGAAAAGAACGAGGAACTTCCTTTAGAAGGAGGAACAAGGAGATACCTTACTGATATTTATTTAAGTGATTTATACCCAGCCTTTTCCATGCCAACACAAATGCCCAAGGTGGGTTTACAAAGCTTTAGTTCCTCTTCTTCTGCTGACCTCACAACAATCCTGCAAGAGAGGTGAGGCTGAGAGTGCGAAACTGGTCCAAAGTCTTCTTCCCTTCCTGTTGCTGATCTTACAACAATCCTGCAAGGTGGGAGATGCTGAGAGTGAGTGACTGGATCAAGATAGTCTTCTCCTCCTGCCATCCTCACAACAATCCTGTGAGGGAGGTGATTCTGAATGTGAGACTCAAGGTACCAAGGAAGCTTCATGGTCAAGAAGGGATTTGAACCTAGATCTTCTAGGTCTTAGTCCAACTCCCTACTTTATTGTTTTTCTTTTTATGGAAAAAACTGTTGATGAATCTGGAAGTAAATATGGAACAGCAACAGTATTAGAGATGAAATTTAGGACTAGGGCTGCAATCCATTCTCCAATTAGGCTAGCCTAAAACCTGGCATAAGTCCTATGCTGACATGGGGGTGTCATAAAAGTTCTGTTAGACACTTCTGCGCCATTCTTGAGGGAGGGTTAGGCCAGCGCAGAGGCATACGCTTACTCCCTACATCAACATGGCAATGGAAAGACCGATGAGTTGTGCCAGCCCAGGTTAGGATTGTACCCTTAATCTTTGACTTTGGC
The DNA here is from genome assembly GCA_030015325.1 of Cryptoblepharus egeriae. Taxonomy (NCBI): domain Eukaryota; kingdom Metazoa; phylum Chordata; class Lepidosauria; order Squamata; family Scincidae; genus Cryptoblepharus; species Cryptoblepharus egeriae. Next base: position 90,761,177 of record JAREYC010000003.1, on the reverse strand, counting down.
TTTAGCTCAGTCCTATGCTGAGCAAATGAATCCTTAACACCCTTCCCACTGTGAACGACAAAGCCTTTCACAGCCTTAAGTCATCATTCTCCTTTCAGTGCACTTCAGATGTTGTTTTCTGTGTGCACATTAATTAAAAAGAAATTGGTGTGAGCAACTGAGGTGTAAAGAAGAGACTTCTGCTCACAGAAGCAGTGCTAGAGAGAGAGAGAGAGAGAGAGAGAGAGAGAGAAAGGAGCCTTTTGCTGATTAACAAAAAGACTGCATCTGAAGCACATACAAAGGGAGGGGAACTTTGGAAATGGAGCTATGTGTAGGTGGGGCAATAATGTTCCTAGCCACCAATTACTCTTCCTTAAACTTGAGCCAGAGTTAGCATTTCAAAGGAGGTGACAAAAGATTTTTTTTAAACTAGTAACTTCCCAGCTTATTATCACCAGGTTCAAGAAGTTCTCAAAATGTTCAGACTTTGGTACATTCTGAAATAAACCATGTAGAAATGTTTGCCCAACACAACTTAAAACGTGTCCACATTTTCCTCTGTCATCCAGTGTTGACACACAGATGACAACTTCAAGTGCTTCCGATTGCCTAACAGTGAGTCACAACAAAATAACGCTAATTTCAATCTCAATATTAAACCAAAACAGATGAGCAAGATCAGCTTAATATCAACATCAATTATGTTTGGTTTATGAGCTTTTCCCCCCAATTACCTAAAGCAGCGACTTCCAATCTTTTTGGCTCCAGGGACCTGTTGCATGAAGAAATTTTTAAAACGGAACAGGTGGCGGCAGCAGCTGCGGGCAAGTAGCATAGCATAGTGGGGGGGACAAGGGGTGCCACACGTACCCATCAATGGTGGGCAGATGCTGGTTCGGGCCTATTCGCCCAAACCAGATCTTCCCACCTGGCAGCCGCTGGCAAACCAATCACAGCCACAGCTGGCAAGAACTGCGGGGACCGGTTCGCCAGCAGCCGCCACGCAGTGCGCTAGGCTTCAGGAGACTGGTGCATGCGCAGTGCATCAGGGTTGGGGCCAGTCCCTTGCCATGCCCCAGCCCCGCCCCCTGACCCCAGCCCCCCCCCCAACTTCCGGTGAACCGGATCTTGGGGCAGGCTGGGCCCATCTCTGGTACCCATGATAGGAATCTAAAAGCTGCCCTGACCTCCTGCAGCCTGAGAGATCTAGCCTTGCATCTCTTCTCTAAAATAAGCCCTATTATAGTCAGAGGGGCTCACTGCTGTGTAAGGGGCAAATTGCAGCCTAAGAGTCCTGAGAGACTAGTGCAGGTTTGTTTTATTTTTCTTTATATTTTGGTTTTTCTTTATTATTTTGAATTATATTACAGTATTGAAATCATTTTTATATGATTTTTGGGGAGTTGTGGAACAAGTTGTCTGGGTTTCCATTATTTTTATGGGAAAATTTGCTCTGCTATACAAATATTTTAGATTACAAGCATGCTTCCGGAATGAATTATGTTCATAAATCAAGGTACCGCCATGGTCCAAATAAAGAAAGTAGGAAAGAAAATGAAATGAAGGCTTAAAACTTTTTCTTTCGCAGCACAGTTGACCCTGAATCCAATTGAGAGGGAACCATGGTGGATACTTTTCACTTGCCAGCAGTCCAGATCTTCTGCATTTCATCTACTCAAGCAAGCATGAGTGTGTGGCACTCACATGCTGAGACCCAACTCCTGCTTTTAAAACCTAATGGGCAGTATTTTTAATCCCCAGTGTCCCTGAATAATGCTTATAGAGATGCACTGGAGGGATATTACAGTGGCTGTAAGACACTTCTGCGCCACTTCTGGGGGAAATCATAAGACAGTGCATAGAAATGCGCTTGCCTTGCTACATCACCATGAAGACTGATGACTTGTGCCAGCCTAGGTTAGGACTGCACCCTTAGCCTTCCTTTCTAGAATGGAAGGCCTTTGGTTTGCCCGCTGTGATATCAGTGTAGCTTTTTCTGATTTCATCCAGAGCCCTTTGGACAGAGTAATAGAAAACAACTATGTGAAAATATCCCGAGGGCACAGTGAGCACTTGCTCAGTTGGAACGGTGCTGATGAAAACACGTGGAAGGATTTGTGAACGGCCATGTGAGCTTCTGCCAAGCTCTGAAGTTACTACTGTCTCAAAGGCAGCCAAGGTCATGAGAGCAGCCTCTGTCCAGGCCCATGTTAACTTGGCGAAGGTCTGGGCAGGCAATTGTAATCTCGTATTATGTGCCTGAAGTGGAGAAGTAAACCAGCTGCACTGCAACCTTTCTCAAATAATAAAGGTTTGGTGTGGGGTGGGGGGGGGGAATAAATTGGTGGCAAACCAGGAAAATCTGGTTTGTGAAAAGGGTGATAGATAAATCTATATCAGATGTAACACCTTTGTTATTCACCCCAACATAGTGTAATCCTAAGTATGTCTACTCAGAAGTAAGTCCCATTGTGTTCAATAGTTCTTACTCCCAGGAAAGGAGTGGTTAGGATCTCAGCCATAATCTTAATTACTTCTATGGAGAGAATATTCACAACACTCAGGAAATGCATTCTCTCTGTAACTATTATATATCTTAAGAGAAGAGATTAGGAAAAATATGAGCTTATAGTGCAGTGCTGAACAGTATTTTCTTTATTACAGTGTTTTGTAATCATTTTTATATACAGTAAATATTTTTATATTAAAACTTTTGGACTGTGGAATCAATCTTCTGAGTTTCAATCATTCCCTAGTAAAATCTGTTTTGGATTACAAGTGTTTTGGATTACAAGTATGCTTCCCAAATGAATTATGCTCGTAAACCTAGGCACCACTGTAATTAGACTTTAAGTACTTTGTGGCTTATACTGGGCAGAGATGATATAAATTCTCTGGGTATTTTAATCCAACAGCATTGAGGATTTCAAACCCCAAAATGCCTGAGAGCAATGAAAATCAGGGAATTGGTGACAATTTAGTGAAAATGCTTGGTGCTTAGAAAAGGTACCTGATGCCCCAGTAATTGCGTGCAGGCTTGTGAGTGCCTGTTTAGGGGAATAGTGAGGCTTATAGGGTCTGAAATATTGGAGTAGTTATTGTCCAGTATCAGAGCCAATTACCTGTTCAAGAAAACAGAGTGTCAGCATCCTGACAATGTTGCAGATATTTTTCAGATATAGATTCCAAATCCGTGCAGAGATTTTTTTAATGGGCTACACTTATTTTGAACAACTTGTCTTAAAAAATAAGCATCATGAGAATTGTGCTGGCTCTGCTTGCCGAACTGCACATCAGAAATAATTGAAGTAGGCTCACATGGGCTATGTCAGGGACCAAACGGGCCACTGCCACCCCACATTGCGGTCTTATTTTCTAAGGAATGTCTCCCATGTCCATTTTGGTGCTATAGCTAATATTGAGATAATTCTGGTATTGGAAACAGTGGCCAAACAGACACATAATTATCTTGTCAGGAATCAATACAAGCAGTGATGAGACATAACAAAACAAAGCTGCAGTAATTATGATGAGAACTAGTTTCAGTGCCCATCTCAAAACTGTGATATTCTTCCAGACTTCATAGCAGTGACGTGGCTAGGTCATTTGGCACCTGGGACCCACAAATTTTTTGACACCCCCTACATCAAGTTATTTATCAGTATTAAGTAATACAATTAATTAGATATTAATATTTTTATATTTTAAAAATCATCTTACCAATTAAGCCTCTGTTTTATTCTTTTTTGGGAGGTGGTGAGGCTGCCTTATGGAGCACTTGTTGAGCTCCACGTTCACTAAATTGGGACCATTCTGGTGGCCTTGCATTCCTCTGTGCCTTACATGAACCTGTACATGAACAAAGGCACATTTATGAGTCTCACTCATCTCTCAGTCATGGAGGTTGACAAGTTGTTGCTCTGTGTCTATGAACTAACGGGATGGGAGAGGGCAAGGGAGGCAAATAACCAGAATGAAATTTTAGTAGCTAGTATAGTATCTGCTTGCACCATCATCTCTTTTGGGTGCAGGTATACCATTCACACAAGCATGCCCCTAGTTTGGCAGTGCTGAACATAAATTTCTGGCTTGTCTCTTGTTCTAGGGAGAAGCCTAGATAAAGTGGAAAGGATTATTTTGCAGGCTTGTGGTATGCCATGGGTTTGTATTTCCCAGTGCAGTGGTTCTCAAGCATGCTTCTGAGAATGAGAATCTATCCAGGACACCCTGTAAGTAAAGTCATTAACCTGTAAGTGATGTCATTGCCAGAAATGACATCAAACAGGTAGTGACATCACTGATGGCAGAGCTCCTGCATATCCACTCAGAAGTAAGTTCCATTGTGTTCAATGTGACTTACTCTCAGGAAAGTATGAATTACGTCCTGGGTGCTCCAGTCCAAGATGATGGCTCTCAGTGCCAGATTCTAAGATGGTGGCACTCAGCTTTTTGTGACCCCCATTACAAGGGGGTCCTGACCAATATAATTTTCGGTAGGCTGTGTGCGCAAAAAATATTAGCTGTGCAGCTTTTGAAGGAGGGTTAAATTTTTGTGTGCCACATAATGACAGTTGGAGTTATATTCTTTTGACTACATGTCAGAACACCATAAGTACATTCATTACAATATGTGCAATACAATACAATGTATTGATGATTGTCATTGTCAAAATTTTTGTCATTGGTAATGTCATTGCCAGTTTTGGTTTTGTGTGCTTTGTGTTCAGCGAGTTGTGTGCACATGCACAGCTTATAGGGAATCTGACACTACTTTGAGAACCACTGTGTATACAGTAAGGTGGACTTGTGGCTGCAGAATGTGACACTTTATAAACTTTGGCTCTGTAGCTGGTCCATTTGTAAGTTATGTCTCCCTCTTCTTGTCTCAGTCAACAGCAATTTGAAAGAGTGAGTGTCCTTGAACAACACAGGAAAGCGTTTGTATTCATTAAAAGCTTTTTTTGCCCAGGTGGGAAGCTTGATAGCGGTTGGGCCTCTTCCAAAACTCCTCCTTTCCTGAGTTTGGCTATCCTGATTTTCTGTTAGATTTCTCGTTTCTCCCATAGTGTGATATGGGGGAGAACAGTTTTGCAGGAAGAAGATGCGGATGTCCTGTGTTTGGAATGCTTGGAATTGCTGCTATCTATTGTAACTTTTCACAAACAAACAGGGGCTATAACTGTTAAGGTGGGATGAGCTCAGTTGGACAAGTTCTGTTCAAGTAGCTCCTCCTTGTAGTTTTGCTCTTGGCTACTCTTAGGTTGGGAAGATTTCCATTTCTTGTGATTAAGGATTTCCATTCCAAACAGGAGCCTGTCCTTTCTCCATATGCACTTTTCAGCTGTGGAAAGGGCATCGGGGGGTAATGATGGTGGCTCTTCATAGCAATTGCAGCCCTTCCCTTCTTATATATCTTAGGCTGCAATCCTAAAGACGCTTTCCTGAGAGTTAGACCCATTCAACACAATAGGGCTTACTTTTTAGTAGACATGATTAGGATTATGCTTTATGTCTCATGTATGCTTCTCAGTTCCATGTCTGGAATCCATATTCTGTAGTACTGTAGATTTAGAGTGGTAGGAGTTGAAGTGCTTGGTATTCTTTATTGTCACAATAACAGTAATGAGATTATTCCTTCTCGCTCCAACCTGACAGCTGAAGAATCTGGCTGTTAGTGGAAAAGGAAAGGGTGGCCTTAACTTTGCTTCAATTCTCTTCACAGTATTTCTTTGTAGATCTTTGCTTTTAAAAAACAACTTTGAGCTCAATCCTAACCATGTCTACTCAAAAGTAAGTCCCTTTGTGTTCAAAGGATCTTACTCTCAGGAAAGTATTTTAGGATTGCAGCCTTTGCTGAATCAAATTGGAAGCAAAGAAGCAGCAGTCTTTAGGCAGGGTCACTTGGTAATGAAGTGACACAGATTCTACTGTCGTTGCCAATTATTTAGAAGTCCTTGTGCAGCTATAGAAGCTTTTCATCACAATCCTTGACGGTCCAAGGTCCATTGTCGGCACAACAGCTTTGCACGGCCAAGAGAAAATTCTAACCGCAAAAAAATTGTCATTTATGTGTTCTGATATGCATTCAGGTTTGTTGGGAAATTAGGGCAAACAATTGCCCAATTTGGGGGGGGGGGGATGACTCAGACAATATCTGTCCTGATCTGAAGCAAGTGATGGATACACCTGTTGGCGATACACCTGATGAAAATTATCCAGGCAGTAGAAAAGATAGAAAGTAATATTTCAAGTTCTGGGAACCAGTGATTATGTATTTCTGGTGTTGTGGCTCAGTTAAGAATAGTAAAGATGGTTAGGTAGAGGAACAAATTATCTCCTCCACTAGCAATCTCCAAGCAGAAACTTGACAGTCATCTGCTGTAGATACTTCAGGAGGATGGGCTGAAAAATAAATAAATAAATAAATAAATAAATAAATAAATAAATAAATAAATAAATAAAATTAGCTGCTACATACAAGGAATTGAACTAGATGATCTCATGAGATGATCTCCTGGGGTTTTTTTCTTGTAAAAATAGACAAGAGAAGAATCCAAGATCAAACTTAGACCTGGAACACATTTTATGATTCACTTTTAGTAGAAGCTAATGGACCTTTTGAAGAGAGAAGTCTTATGGACAAGTAGTGGATTCTAAGAAGCAGAAAGAGCTTTTCACTATAATCACTATGAGTTGTACAGTTGAAATTTGTTCAAGCAATTAAGTGTGATGGAACTCTTATGCAGTATAGGCATGGTTGCCAAACTGAGGGTTAGAAGGAAAGTCAAGGAAAATCTGATGAGCCCTTGGAAAATTGTGTAGCAGGACTGCAGCCTATACCCTGTGGATTAGTACCAAGAGGGGCAATCTTAGGCTAAGGTACATGTCCTGTGATATCTAATGTATCACAGGTTTGGGGATTTTTTAAAATATACTTGAGTATGTTGTCTGTATTCTAAAAGGACCCTGACTTTTCCCATAAGCCGAAGTTGGGGAACAAGCCTTTAATGGCCTTTTATAGAACAAGAAGTAGACTCTGAATTTGCAGATTTTAGAAAGGTAGAACTAAAACTCAGATTTTATCTGAAATTGCATACACCTTGTAAGAAATCACCAGGCAAGAATGTATATATCCTTGTTTTCTAATTTATATACGATATAGGTGTTGAGGTATGATTCTTTAAAATTTGATTATTCCTGTTTCCCTTCCCCTTTGAAGAAATAATGAATTATTTAGAAGTTTATGGTCTATATCCTAAAGTGAAATTAAGCCCCTTGCTCCAAAGCAGTTAAGATGACTTTCCATAAGATAACACTAGGGGGTGATGTAACTGCATGGACCCATAACTGCTCTGGATTTAGCCCTATGACTATAGTGTTTGCAGGGTTTTAGTTTGAAAGAAGGCAAACTGAAGGTGAGGACATGACTGAGGCTTGTAAAATTGTGCAGGATTTGGAGCAATAATTTTCAACCTTTTTTGTCTCATGGCACCAATGACAAGGTACCAAATCAGGAAAGGCTATAGCATTTGGGGCTTTTTGGTCTAGGAGGTAGAAAGGATACCTGAGGTTGGACCATGATTGAACATACAAAATTATGGAACGGGTGGCTAGGGGGATGTTCTTTTCTCTTTTCCACAACACCAAAACCAGAGGACATCCACTAAAATTGACTATCAAGATTAGAACAGACAGAAAAATATTTCTTTACCTAGAGTTTAATTAGTTTGTGGACAGATTTCAAGACCATCACAGGTTGCACACCATGATGAGTATTTACAACTTTTTGATTTTAGAAGTAGGCTACCCCAGAATGCTATGTGCAATGGAGTAGCCATAGGATACTTGTATACCTTGAGGCATTTCATGAGCCACTGTGAGATATAAGAAGCTGGACTAGGTGGGCCTTTGGCCTGGACAGTGGGGCTTTCTTTATGATCTTAAGCTGCCTGGCTACACAGCCCTAATCAAAGTCCCACACAGCTTCCCTTGTGGCACACTGGAGTTCAATAATGACATTGATTTCATTGCTGAGAATTCCACCCTGTTCAGCCACAATAGGGCTCCACATGCTCCAGGGGAAAATTAGAGGGAAATTTATCTTGATACATTACTGAATACTTTGATATCTTACTCACAGAGGCGAGTCTGCCTCTGTTCTTCACCTGCAGTGTGGAAAATCATAAAATAAACCACTTGCACAGAGTTGTGACCTGAGTGAATAAGTGCTATAGAAATTATATGCAGCATTTTCTCCTCTCCCATGGAAACAGTGCTTTATAAGCACTCTGTGAGTATAAAATTTCTCTGTGAGATAAATCACCCAATCCTATGGAGGCATTAAAGTAGTTGATCTTGTGATTTAGTTTATCACATTAAATTTTGAGTCAATATCATGGAAGCCTCTCTACCCACCATACGCCTAGCAGCCTGTGGAATCTCTTCTGTTCCCTGTAAATCAGCAGCAGGTGAAAGGATCCAAGGAGGAAGTTTGGGGGATAGGATGGGAAGAATCTTAGAACGTGTGACTGCCATCATGATCCTATACCTTCCTTCCCAGCCTCAAAAGAGCTAGCATAGATCCATTGGAGACCAGGTGGCCTACAGAGAGATAAATAAAAGACTTTTTATATTATCCCTCCTGGGTTCATGGTTCCCCTCATAGCATGCAGTACATGCTCTGGCAGTGACACTGCATGGTCTGGGATGGTGGGCGATAGGACTTGGCTCAAAGTTACTTGCCTAGAAAGCTTGTTCTGTTTCAACACCTGAACTGCGTTGCAATGGGACTACCTACCTACAGTATTTATATACTGCTTTTCAACTGAAAATTTACGGTTTTGGCACTTTCAGCTGCTTCAAGGGTGCAGCAGTCATTAGTGGGAAAAAGATGTGGAAACCAAGAGGTACACCTTTCCTTCTCCTAAATGATCACCATCCACATCAGAGACCCCATGTAGCTGCCATTTACTATGAAAGGAAGCGCTTGACTAGATGATGATGCACTTTAAAGGTCACATCTAAATTGTTTCCTAGAAGTTGAGTTGAAAGTTTTATTTCTACAATTCATGCATGACTACTGAATGCAGATCCAAATACATAAAAAGATAATGAAGCGTAGATAATGATACCTAGATTGCTCAAACTTCAAAAGGAGGACAAGTTCTTGGATTCCTTTCTGCCCGGCTTTTCCGGTGGACAATGGCACATTTGCCTACTCATGAATAAAGTCGCAATATTGGTCACTTTCACTTCCCCATAGAGCTCAATGCATGTTTTTTTGTTTTTTGGCCATAACTTTTGATAGGAAGGAGATATTTCAAAACCAATTGCATTGGATTTCGGTCTTTGATCCAAATCCAACAACATATGACATGATGGGGTATTGCACACCATTGCAAAGTTCCAAAATGAAGCCAAAATGGAGGACAATGAAGCCCTTTTGGAGGACACCCGGATAGAAGGCTAAAGACGAGGACATGTGTGGAAATTTCCGGTCATATGATCACCCTGGACATATGTGTATGCTTTTTGCCATAGAAATGTTTAGTAGGAAACTCTAAGCCTGTGGAGAAGCAGATTACTGAATGTCAGAGGAACGCCTGTATAAATGTAGCACAATTATTATTTTGGAGGCCAACATCTTTAGATTCTACATCTGTGCTTTGAAAAGACAAATGTTTTGTTTGTCCGTTCTTCATTTCCACAGTATTCCTTGACAACAGATTCTAATTTCTAAAACCATTTAGGGAATTTCTCATTCTCACAGGCTTCTTTCCATAAAGTTATCTTTGACTGGATCTGCATCTGTTTGTATGTGACACACTCTTGTGAGTTGCTGTATTAGATAAGATGCAGTGTTAGGCTGTTTGCAATACTGTGTGCACGCTATGTCTCTCTACACAGTACATGATGTCCAATATGTGTTTGTATGTTCCTTAGTTGTTGTATTTAAAGGAAAGTGAGACCTCGACTGAACATGTTGCTTTCATTCACAGATGTGATTGGTTCAAATACCTATCTACAGTATTTACTGTTTTAAGTATAGGGTGCACATTAGATTCGATGGTACATTAGATTCGAGTAAATACAGTATATACCGCTTTTCAACTAAAAACATTCACAAAGTGGTATACAAAGAAAATGAAAAAAAATAATGGTTAATGGGTCCCGGCCCCAAAAGGGCTCATAATCCAATATGCAAACAAACAACAACAACACAAAACCACACTCACCTGCAGAGGCCACTATAGCAGACATTGCTGGGGTGAGGAGGGCCAGTTTTATTTACTTTTACTCTTTGATTTACTCATCTCTTCTTGGATTACAAGGAAGTCCTGTTGCTGACTTGGTTGTGTCAGCAAGTCCTAGTAGCAGACAGAGAGGAACCAGTGCATGTCAGTTGTAGATACAGTGTGAATAGCAAGGACTCGATAAACATCTGATTTACTTTCCACTACAAATCTCATTTCCCATGCAAATGTCCTGAAGCATTGGGACTGGAATTGTAACTCTGTGCACCAGTGTGAAATTGTTGTGTAAGTGTAGTGTGATCTCACTGTGGGAGCTTTGCATATTTGTGAGGGCAGATTAATTAGGGCTAGTGTTAGTAACAGCTTGGAACTGCTACAGTCAGTCCAAGGTGAAGGTGATCAAAGCTGATGGGATCTTATGTGCTCCATCAGATTGTGCCATTCACTGTGCAGTACGCTAAAGGCTCTGTTTCTCCATCTCTGGGCCAAACTTGATGTGTATGTATATGAACATCATGGTCCAATGATGGAAGGATGACATGGAAGGATGACAAGTGAAAGTGTGGTATGTCAAGAAAATGTACTCACTATAGTGTAAAATTTATTATGCTATAACTTACACATGTATTACAAAACTGTAATTCATACATACTATATATTGCATATGATGTACACATAAGGAGTTGCTTGACCCCAGTTAGACATCACCAGCACATGTGCTGGGATGGTTCCACACATCTCTCCCTTAGTTGTTGAGTACTATGGATTTTCTGCAGTGAAGTATATATGAATTAGAGTTTGTTAGAATGTATGCATTTTTTTGAGACACTCTATACATTCATGATAGGTAAGGCATATGCAGTGGCTAGAACTGCTAGAAAATAGTCCAAGGAGGATGAGGATAGTGGAGTTCTTCACTGAACATGACCTTAGTATTATAGAGACAAAGGTACAAAGTGGGATCGCTCACTTTGACCATGTCTACAGCAGTGACATCTAGCAGTTACGCGGCATTGCTCCAATCATCAAGATGAAAGAAATTCGGCTTCAGTGGTACAACCATATTCTGCATGCCAATAATGATATGCTAGTACATAAGAGCCTACAGTTGGAAGTCAATAGCAAACGATGAAAGGGTGGACCGAAACAATGCATGGCAACAAGAAAACTGCCCGTCTATTCCCAAATCAAGCCAACAACCAAGAGAAATGGCAACTCTGATTGAGAAAAGCAAACTCCGCCAACATAAGGGACAAACTGAAGAAGAAGAAAAAGAGGCCAAGCAAGATGAGATTTTTTTGAAAGACAAGATACTGTTGGCACAATTCCCATGAGAAGAAAAAGTTGGAAAATGTCTAGGGAAATCAGTATGGCTGCACAAATTGCTTTCTGAAATAACGAGAAGCAAGACATGAACAAAAGGTGGAAGAAGCTGAGGAATAATATACCCAAATAAATCCCACACCTACATAGATGTCAAGAAGTCTAAAGCACAGATTGAGATGCTGGGGAGGGATGCTGAAAACCACAACAAGGTTTTTGTTTTTGTTATTTCCAAAAGAGGAATCAGATGAAGGAAGCAGCAGGACTTGTATGAAGAAGGTGGGGAAAGTGGTGATGGATGAAAGATAGCAATGCTCAGTTCTTATTTTGCATCTCCATTCCACAAAGGGCAGAAGTTGCTTTATTGAAAAACGGGCTGAGATGGAATGAGAACATACTGTCCAATTACTTTAAATAAGTTTAAGGGTGTAGTCCTAACCAATTTTCCAGCTCTGGAGTAAGGACTGTGTAACTCTGAGGTAAGGGAACAAATCCATTACTTACAAAGGGAACAAACAATGTCTCACCTTGAGGAGGCCTCTGTGGCTGCCCACAACTGCAGAATGCAGCACGTGCCCCACAGGGATAGCTAAGCCAGTGTTAGAAAGTGAGTTAGGATTGCACCCTAAGTCCCAGGACCAGATAAATTGAACCGCAGTACTGAAAGGATTGTGCCTGTTAGGGACAGGGATTGCCCCTGTTTGGGACTGTCCATTTTTTGGGGACATATGACAACCCTACTCATGTGGATTGTCCCCATAAGGCAGCAATGTTATAAATCTCCCATTTTCAACTGGTGTGCTGTGACACATGGCTGTGCCGCAAAATGCTCTCTTCCCTTGCACACAGCACCAGAACTAGGGGACATCCACTAAAATTGAATGTCAAGAGGGTTAGGACGGACAAGAGAAAACGTTTCTTTACCCAGCGTGTAGAACTTGTGGTGAATAGAACCTTTGAGAACTTGTGGTGAATAGATGGGGTGCCTAAGGCATGGAAACAAATGTCCTAATCTTTGAAAAAGGAAGAACCAAGAAATTATGGAACAGTCAGCTTGATGTTAATACCTAGAAAGATCTTGGAATAGATTATTAAATGGAATGTCTGTGAGCACTTACAAAATACTGGGGTGATTTCTGGGATCCACCATGGGTTTGTTACGAACATGTTGTACAAGATGAATCTAATTTCTAGTTTGATAAAGTGACTTGTCTAGTAGTCCATGGATATGCTGTGGATATAGCATACCTAGATTGTGGTACTTCTCAGACAAAACCTAATCCATGCTTAGTACCATGAAGGTGACAGCATGTCACAGGATGGGTGGTGGCTTCAGAAATGTACTTAAACTTAAAACTGCTTAATACCAACTGTGCTTTTCTCCCCACAGTATGAGTTCAAAGCCAAAAGTATAAAGAAGAAGAAAGTGAACCTACTGGTTTCTGTGGATGGTGTAAAGGTGGTACTGAAGAAGAAGAAAAAAAAGGTGAGTCCTTTACTTTTCAAGATGAAGTTAGCTCTGGCCCTGGCTGATAGTATTCATTCAGTTTCCAAAAGGAAAACTGAGGCTGCTATCCTAACTGCCTGTTAGGCCAGCACAAGCCATGTACTGGTTTGAGGGTGTCACAAAAGTGCTGCAAGGCACTTCTACACCACTCCTTGGGGGAAGCCAGTGTACAGACATGTGCCAGCCTTTCCATATCACTGCGGGAATGGGGAGACAGGTAGTTGTGCCAGTTTAAATTGGTTAGGATTGCACCCTTAGGGTCTCAAATATAAATGGTTCTTGCATTGCTGTTTTGTTCACAGGACTGGTCATTTAAGAGTAGAGCCTTTGGTGAATGTCAGTTCCCCACTAGCAGCATGGTGTGCCTTTTCGATTGTCCAAAAACTGTTGGTGTGCCTTGGCAATTTTAGAGTCTTATCAGTGTGCTGTGAACAAAAAAAAAAGTTCATAAAGAAAAAAATATGATAACTGGTTTAATCAAGTATTCAGGCTGCTGGCAGCCTGTTCGCATCACACCGCAACCTATGTTAGGGCAAGATACACTTCGCCCTAGAAAGCTTTTATAAAGTTAATGCCTGGGGGGAAGGGAGATGCAGGGATGATTGAAACCACAGGTATGGAATCCACGGGCTGTGCCTTAAATATGTTTCCTGAGTGCATGTGCTCCATCTCTGTGAAGTCTGCAGTGCTGCATGGGGTTGATTTGAGGGAGGAGTCGAACCACATCTGGCCCACTGGACCAGATATTTTACAAGAGTCTCATTTGTCCATCTTCCTGCCCACATCCGTGTAGAAGTTTGCCTTCTGCTCTCTTAATCTTAGCCCCATGGTATGTAGCTTCTAAGAAGATAGCATTGATGTATAAGTGAATAAAAGTTTGGGGGGTTTCTGTCTCTGTGTCGCTCAATGAGGCATCTGTCCTGCTTATACGCAGCTCTCTTTTGCAGAAGAAAGAGTGGGACTGGGATGAGAACAAACTGCTGGTGATGCATGACCCAATCTACAGGTGAGAGCTTGCAAGCAGGGCAAGGACCCTCATTTTCAGAATTAGGTACAGAGGGGGCCAATAGTAGGATGGAAAAAGAGGGTTACACAAGTTTGCATGTAATAAATGGATCTGGGATTAACAAGAGAATGCATTCTTTTACCCCAAAAAAAATATACAAAAAGAAATTACAGAAGAATAATTTGAAGGGGAGGCTGTTTAAGAAAGCATAGATGTGGAAGCCAAAAAATTGCTGATGGTAGCAAAAGATGCCAGGAAACTCAAGAGTTAATTCAGTTTTTTTCTTAATGTGTGGATATGCACCAGGTCAATTTGGAGTTTGTATCTACTCCAAAATGGCTTGGGGCTCTGGGATGTGGAGGGCTGTACATATGGATGCAGATACGTCATTGCAGTCAGATAACCTATACATTCAGACCATTCTTCTCCAAGATCTTTGTGCTATTTTTCAGAAAGCTATACTCATAGATCGATTTAAGGCCCTGGGCCTTTTCACAAAAGGAACGACGCTAGTGAAGCCTGGAATTATGGAGATGTTATTCAAGAATTCAGATTATAATTCTTGCAGATTATAATTCTAATGCTGTGTGGCAAAGATTATCAATAGTCATCTCTGTCTTTTCATTGTGAGACTTCATTTTTAAGACCAGATGTGTTTAATTGGAACAGTAGAAAAGAGACTTGATTAATGGCCACGATGTATTAAAACAATATTAGCTTCTCTTTTCACTTCACAGAAAAGTGAGTTGGAGGCAAAGGGTCAGCATCAGAGAGTGAACTGCTGAAATGTGCTTGGGGCATACTTCATTAAAAGGGGCATATGTCTCAAGCACATTTCAGTTTTGCTTTCATGTTCGTGCATAATATCCAGTGTTTTGGTAAAAGTGTGGCTCATGTGGGGTAGGATGTGACTGTATTGTCTTTTGTCCCATTAAAAGAATGAAGACAGATGTTCTGTCCAGTGCTCAAGAGAGTGCGCATGCATGGTCATCAAGGAACAACCATGGCAGAGACATAGGAAACAGTTGCCTCACTTAATTACCCAGGGGTAATTACAGGGGTAATTACACTACCCAGGGGATACCCTCAGATTTCTCATATCCACCATTTATACTGCCACTGATGGTTGGACGACTATAAGGAAGCTGAATTTTCTGGTGCTAAAGGTATAGTTCACTTGCCTAGCACAGGAAGTGATGGTAACTTAGGGGATTTTTGTAGTCCTATCAAGGAAGCAGGTGGCTTATGGAAAGTTCTGAAGATCAGAACTTCAGGCAATGTTCACTGCAGCTCTATAAAGTTGCTAACAGGAGGGTGGAAGGGTCAGACAATTGGTGGTATGGTTGCCTTGAAGACAGCGAAGCCACTCTATCTCCAGGAAGACCCAGGTGTCATGTGAGGCTTATCAAGACCCTGTGTTGCCTGTACTGCTTTATATGGCCAGTTGGATGGAGGAGACAAGGACTGGTGACTTTGTTCCCAGCAGAGGTGGTCACTGAAAAAAGTTATGGGGCAAGAGAGCAGACAGGGTGAATGATAAAACCTGTTTCTGTCTATTATTTGACGCCATTGGGGTCCATAGCAATTTATATTTAATGCTGATATATACAATATTCCTTCCCCAGATGAGCAGCCTTGGGGGATCTGAATTGTTTTGACACGTTTAGTAAGGTGAAAACAAATAGCCTGGAAATGACTATAGTTTTGCATGTGCACTTATTCTTATGAGTCCCATCACAGCCCTAATCACATGAGTACTGGTGTCCTTCGTTGCTCCATCATTCCCTGCATTACAGATCACTCGCAACAACTTCAGAGGCAGAAATCCTGTTCCTGGGCTTACCCTGTTCATTATAGTTTCTGGTAAAGTAACAGGAGATCCTGTTTTCTGCCTCACCTCAACCACAACACAATGTACTGTTCTTGCAGGATATTCTATGTGTCCCATGATTCCCAGGACCTGAAAATCTTCAGTTACATTGCCAGGGATGGTTCCAGCAACATCTTCCGCTGCAATGTCTTCAAGTCCAAAAAGAAGGTGAGCTGTATAACTTACAAAGCTACAGATCTGTGTGAAAAAAAATGGGAGGGGGAAAGACTCAAATGTGCAGAACAATGTATTTTTATTTGACAAAAACTCTAAAATATATGTTTTTTTCCCAAGTGCCTAATACATTTTTATCATTGTGTTGGTCAACTGAGATATTTTGTTGGAGTCACTTATCAACATATTAAAAACCATATTCCACGCACCTTGGAATCTCCCCTTTAATAATCACGTTTGGCATAAATGCCACCCTCCTTTTTCCTCCCTCTGACGTGTTCTTAGTGATTAGTCCCACAAACGTATCATTCAGAAATTTAGGATTCTCACTTTTGTATCTCAAGTTACAACCTCTGACAAGATAGAACTTGACTACTTAGGTGAGGATTGTGGACAGCTTAGTGATCGGACCATTTCATCCTGGACAGTGGTCCTGGTCAGTTGTGTTCTGGTATTAAACATATGTATTCTTTCTTTTGTACACCCTAGATATTTGTATCCTAATATATGTAAACTTATATAAGTATAAGTATGCTTATATAAGTATATCCTAATATATGTATCCTAATATATGTATACTTATATAAAAAAAATCCTGATGGTGAGGGTGGTTCAGGTGGTGGACTCTCCCTCACTGGGGATCTTCAAGCAGAGGCTCGATGAGCACCTGTCAGGGATGCTCTAGGAGGATTTCCTGCTACAGGAAGGGGTTGGACTAGATAACCTACTAGGTCCCTTCCAACTCTAGAATTCTATGATTCTATGATATACTTTTTATTTTTTAAATGCAAAGGTGTAGAGTTAGGGTGTGGATTAGGGACATAGGGTATATAACATGGGATTTTTTGCTCAGTTATATTGGGATGCAATGTAGAAGTGAATAGGGTGTAAGTAAGATGACCAAGATGCAACTCTCGCGCACTCACACACACACACACATGTATATATTTAGGGATGTCAATTATAGGGACACATTTGATTATGGCACAGTCATTCAGGATTCAGATATTGTATAACAGATATTGTAGTATTGAACAGGTTGCAGAGAATGCATTTTCTTCTTTCTAGTCAGTGTAAAAGGAAATTCAGCAAAGGACTAACTCAGGGATCTCTCAGCATCTACAGACCATCCAGAGGACAAACACTGATCTCTTGAAAAGTAAGAGAGCTGAGTTGTAAAAAAAGGGTTTGGAAAGAACTGCTGCAATAAAGTGATTCCATCACCTGAAATTTCAGGAATGACAGCTGAGGTTTTGAGTGCAAGTTGGCTGGCCCTGTCTGCTCCAGATTCTTCTGGCCAGATCAGAAAAGGCTTCTTTCATACATGCCTCTTCTGCTTTGTGGTGCCAGCAGCCTGCCGAACAAAAAATGGATGCATCAGAGCCCTGGCATCAGGAGCAGAATAAGGAATTACAATCATAGGGAAGAATAAGCAGAGGTTTTCTATTCATGGCTGTTATTGTGTGGTTCTGTCTCAGAAGAAGTTTATGGGGCGAGTTTCTCGCAGAGTTCTACAGAGGCCACAGGAAAAACTTGGGCACATAAATCCTTACTGTCTGTTTGATCTGTCAGAATCCTGTGTGGTTTTTCATTGATTATTCCTAACAAGTGCTGGATCCTGGTGTTCCTCCTTACTTGTAGCAGGGGGATGATAGGATCTGAGGTGGGGTCTGTTCCACAGCATAGGCTTAATTCTTTGTAACCTTTTCTTCTATCATTCCCCTTCTTTTTTCTGTAGAGTCAGGCTATGCGCATTGTCCGAACTGTGGGGCAAGCATTTGAAGTCTGCCACAAGTTGAGCCTGCAGCACACTCAACAGAATGCAGATGGCCAGGAGGATAGCCAGAGCGAGAAGGGCAGTGAAGACTCAGAATCACCAGGTAGGTGATCACAGGACCACAGGGAGCAGGGGCATCTATTGGTCTAAACTGACTCCTGTACTGTAAGGCAGTGGTTCCCAATATATGAGCCATGGCTCCCTGGGGAGCTATGGAAACTGGGAAGGTGAGCCACAGAATACTTGCAAAAAAACCCACAATTCTGTACACTGTATAGGATGGTTGCTCTAATGGAAAGCCATGACCAATGGTCCAGTAGGTCAAGTGAACGGCCAGATAAAAACAGTTGGGAACCACTGCTGAGGCGTTGATAGGGACAGACAGAATTTAAGTCCTGAAGAGAAACAGTGCCAGCCTAGAGAATGGACTGGCCAAAACAGCTCGGAAATGGAGAATGACCCCAGCGCAGGCTGAATGTGAAGAGTATGTTCCCCATACACCCAAATGCCACCATATCTATGATTGAAAGGACTTCATCTTTCTCCTCCTCCATTGGCATGTTGACCATACTGAACACCCTGTTCTCTCTTTCAACAGGGAGAATGTTCCAGAAAAGCTGTGCAAACTGTTTTTGTGAACTTTGCTGTTGAAAAGTGATATATACTATTAATTCAAAACATGCACTATAATGTTAAAAAAGTTAAACCTTTTATAATGATAAAAAACAGCTTGCAGACTTACTGTCAATTTTGACAGGGCTCCTTGTTGGTTTGAGACCCTTTGCGGAGGTGGATGTTGGGTTTCTGAGAGGCTGCCTTAATCACCGCTAGCTGACATTAATCACCATCTCTTTCTCTCTTAGCCAGTGGCGTGCCCAAAGCAGAGCCTGTTGGCCCCGCTGAGGAAACAGACATTGATGCCGTGGATGTTGGGCTGCCAGGCAGTGACCACCTGGAGTTCAACAGAGGAGTAACAGACCTAGATGCTGTTGATAGGGGATCACCTGCCATATTATGCACAAAGGTATGCTTGTTCCTGTCAGCATTTTCCAGTGATAGAAAATTGTAACCCTGGAGAAGAATGAGCAAGGAGTGTCCCCAACTCAGAGATTTGGGGAAAACCAGAATTTAATCCAGTTTTTCCACCACAACTGTGTGTGACACGCACATAGTCTTGACATTTAAACCAGGTGTGTGTGTGGAGCATTGAATGAAAGAAGTCCAACTTGATTTTCCTCCTCCATTCCCTTGCAGGTGTCCCATTTCAGGTCACATTTTCTTGCTTCATTTCTGTACCTCATACCTCGTCTGTTTCTTGGGCTTTCTTCTGATGCTATTTCTCAATCTTTTTCCAACTCAACACTGTTATTTGAAGATATTGCAGAATTTCTTCCATTTTTTTCTTATTTTCCTTCCAATTTCTGTAAATTTGCTGTTCCGAATGCTGTCGGGTGACTGATTCCATGATGAAGGTCTTGTGTTGCTTTAACAGAAATATTATATCTTGCATTTCTTATTTTACACCACCAGATATCACTGTCGTTAAAAGTATATTATTTTCATTGAAAAGTTCTTCACAATTACAATTTTCCCCTAGATTATTTAGCATTCCATAGATGCAAACAAATCTCAAATACTTAAAAATGCTTACTTTGGTCTCAAATAAGTTCACAATCTTTCTTTTTTTCCCAGCCACTTCCGTTCCAATATGCATGCTTTCCAACTCGCCAGTATTCTCTGGAAAAAAGTAGTTCCTTCTTTGTCAACTCCTTTTATTCCTCACTCTGTTGTTAATTAGTAATATCGTTACCTGTCAGGTCAAGTCCTCACCTCATAGCAGTTGTGAATCTTGTCTTCACCACTTGCCTTATAAATGTGAAGTTCAGGGAGGTTTGGTTTTACTGCTGAAATGGAGAAATGAGTTTTTTAAAAACAAAAAATCAAAATAAAACCTGTATAGTCTTCAAAGAAGCCTCAGCTGCCAAAAGGTGACACAGGGAAATGAAAAATGAAGATTGTGGGTTTCTGCTGAGATCCCTTTTAATTCCAGGGAGCATGAATTTTCTTTGTTGTGGGCTTAACCAGCCATTGCCCAGTGTTTCTCTCTTTTTGAAAATTGTATTTATATACTAATATTTACAGTAAACAAACATAATTCAAAACAAACATAATTCAAACAAAATAGTACATGTGGATTCATAGAGAAAAGGAAAAACCTACATAGAATATCTTCAGAGAAGGTAAAGGGTATATCTTCGCTTTTGAGCGAAGCCCAAAATTCTAATTACTTATTGTCTTTGTCTTAGTATTCTAAATTTTCACCCTTAAAGCTATGTCTCCAAGATACCTCTATCTTTATAAATTTCATTCATTAAACAACGATTAAAATAATATTTTAATGAATGAAATTTATAGAGGGTCTGTTGGATACATAGCTTATATAAGGGTGAAACAGCCCAGTGTTTCTCAGTTATACTTCTGGTGGTGCTTCCAAAGAAGTAACTAGTGATCACCAGACACTTCCAGATTGAAAAGCAAGATGCAGTGCCACAAACATCAGTAAGAGGTCCCAGAAGGACAAGAGGGCTTTATTGAACTTGTGGAAAATACACACAGGAGCTCTGTCTACCACACTGATTTCACATTTCATTGCTGATCTTGCTGCTGAGCAGCAGAGTTCTGGGATCTGACATGTACCACCAGATACCACCTCAAGTACCACCAGTAGTACCAGTAACATTGGTTGAGAAACACTGTTCTAGCCTGTCACATGTTTTCTATATTGATTGAGAATGATCCGTGTACGTACCGTCAAGTATGATACTATATATCAAAATCATTTTATTTCTGTATCTGTTTGTATTTTTCAGGGCTTACTTCATAATGAAAACATCCTGACTGCTTCTCCCAAGATGCTGCTTTCTTGCTCTGACCAGTTGTCTGAGCCTGGGACCTCTCTGTCTACCCACCACCAAATGCAGTTTCTGCAGCAGCTCTTGCAGCAGCAGCAACAGCAGACTCAAGTCGCTGTAGCACAGGTTACTATTCATTCTGCTCAACCCCAGAAGTGAAGAAAACAAGCCCTGTATTACTGATTCCTTGAGCAGGGCTAATGCTTTAACCCAAAAACTGGCCAGTTTAAGATTTTATTTGCTGCCCTTCAACAGAAACTGAGTGGGGATTAAAAAGGGGGGAAAGCCTTAGCTTACACTCTGGATTGACTGAGTAACCTCTAGATCAGGGGTCTCCAAACTTTCATCTTCAGGGCTGGCCACACATCTTCCTGCATCTGGCCCCCGGGCCAAGGTTTGGACACCCCTGCTCTAGATATACCCTTTATCTTCTCTGCCAGAAGCATATTGTACTGGGTAGCCTTGGGTAGCTGATGATGTGTGTGATAGCCTGTTAGGTCTCTGTTCTCAGTTCATTTTTTCCTATGATTTGCTCACTGGGAAAAGTTTCTCAGTTTTCCCACTCGTTATTGGAGTTGCTTAAGACTGCTCAAGTAGTGGATACCCTGCTGTTCTTTTCTTTATCCCTCCTCTACCCTTCATTACCTTAGATATTCAGCAAATCTTTCATCTAGCTCTCCTTTCGTTCAGTGCTTAGTCTATTTGGAAGCATTGACAATTTCAAACATACTACATCTGAGTGATCTTCCAAGCTTTGCCATCTTCACTTGCTCTGAGTATTAATCAGAGTGACACAACTGACTCTATTGACCAAGCACAACACCTCAGCCTTAGCTGTGATCTCTCTCTTTCAGAATTTCATATGGATAATGAACCCCATTAATTACTCTCTAAGAATGCATCATTATATTCTCACATATTTTTCATGTGGGTGTTTTCCCTTCCTTCCCCTTTGTCGGAATACATGGAAGTTAATTGGGTCAGAGACAAGCCTCTTTGGATATGCTACTGTGTAAAGAACAATGTGTGTTGGTGTTACTGTGTTATATGGCTAATAATAGTCATAATAGCTTCTGCATGTATCTTTCTCCTACTGTACAGGGTGATTCAAAATGAATGGGACAAAAAGGCAAACAACCTTTTGTCTTTTTGTCCCATTCGTTTTAAATCACCCTGTATTTCCAGTGAGAGATGGATTAAGTTTGTACTTGGTTATGCATTCTTTTTTCCTACCGTTATGCTAACTACTGTGACAGTGTTCGTGCCTTGCCTCCTTGCAAATTGGAGGCACAGCTCTTTGTGCATTGCATCCAGTGGGTGGGCTTCAGGGGGTTCTCACCAGTTCTACAGAACCCTTTGCTAATGAGTGCCTGGTTCTGAGAACCAGTTATTAATGGGACATAGAACCTGTTGTTAATTTAGGTTATTAGGACATAGAACCTGTTAATTTATTTGAATCCCACCACTGATTGCAGCTATAATGGTGGTGGTAGTTCCGTCCTCTTTGCGAGTTCTGAGTATTTCAAACTGATGCTTCTGAATCAACAGCTCTTGGTCAGTCCTTCAACACATCACCAGACATAGTGGTTCTCTAAAATAGAGCCATGTCTCTGCACAGTTTTTACTCTGCACAGGGGCATAGAACATAATGTTGCAGGCATGCGTAGTTATGCCCAGATTTAGCATTTCCGTCAAAGAGACAGCATTCTGGCTTTGCACCCTTCTTCCATAGAAGTGCAAGCAGTCATACTCTCCTCTTTCTGTCCTGCAGGTGCATTTGCTGAAGGACCAGCTTGCAACAGAGTCCGCTGCTCGCCTTGAAGGCCAGGCCAGAGTGCACCAGCTCCTGCTGCAGAATAAGGATCTCTTGCAGCATATCTCACTTCTTGTGAAGCAAGTGCAGGAGCTAGAAGCAAAGCTGCTAGGATCCAACACCAGTAAGAGCGCCACCCCTCCTATTTGTTCATATGGGAACATTTTCATTCTGTGGTTTGTCTCTTTTACAACATATTTTACATGTACTTTGCAGTATTTATGTTCAACTGTTCAATGACACACTGAAAGAGGAGAAAATGTTCTAGGAATGTAACTTAATAGAGCTGTCTCCATCTTTCCACCCTCATCCATCACAAAAGCCAACTGGCAGCATTGAATCTACTTCCTAAACATTTGTGACAAAGGAACTGGAAAGTTTCTATTCCTAGAAGGCCCTTGTGAGGAAGAATGGAGGGTGGAGCAGCACAGCAGTGGGTATCTTGTTTGGCAACTGAGGGAGGATTCTGTCATGAGAGAAATGTGGTTCCTGACATCACACATAATCTACAATCCAGAGTAACTACAGGACCTTTCACACCAACGTAGTTATGGTGCCACCTATGGGAAATGCATAGAGCAATCCAGAGTAAGTGCTTCTTATGTCTTCCAGTAGTTACTCTGGATTGTAGGGTTAGAAGAGGATCCAGCCACTGACTGGCAGGAATGATTAACTGTTCCCTGAAAATTTCTATATTGTTGGGAATTTAAATGTTTTACAGGTTCCCCCAGCCACTCCAAAATTGTACAGGTTACCTTAGATCAGGGCTCTGTTCGTCACATTTTGTAGTTGTGATTCACAAGCATTGAATTTTACATCTAGAAAAGGATCCTGAGAAACATAAACTGCAATCCTAAACCCCAGTTAGACTGGCATAAATCCTAGCACAAATCCTATGCTGGCCTGGGGGTGTCACAAAAATGCCATAAGACACTTCTGTGCTGCTCCTGGCTGGGTCAGGCCAGTGCACAGACTTGTGCCAGCCTCCCCATATCACCACTGGAACAGGGAGTGGGTGAGTTGTGCCAGCCTAAATTGGTTAGGATTGTACTCTCAGTTTTAGCATTCCAACCCTTTGAGTGTAGACAAGAGTGTTGCTACATGACAGTAGTCCCTGGGGAAGTCTCAAAAACCAGAAGGGTACTATGTAAAGGTTATCTACTGTGGAGGCATGTGGTGGGAGCATTTACAGAGGAGAATTGGTGGAGCTGCATAGTTGTGTACTACTGCTTTTCTAGCAGAAGCAAACTACTATAGCATATTGAGCAAATGGACTTTATTTTTGTGACAGAAGCACACTACAGAATATAGCTTTTATTGTGAAGAGTTTTTCTCTGAGCATTTGTGCATTTCTCTGTATTGAATCTTGCTTAAGGCTGTAAACAGTAAATGTATTTTGTTTCCTCTTGAACAAACCATCCGATGATACCATAGAGACTCTCAGATGCTGTTTTGAGCAGCAGAAACGTCTGTTTGCTACTGACATAGAGGACAGAATGCCTGAAGCTCGAAGTTCACAAGAGATTACTGATATGGTATTGCTTTTTTTCTCCCTGTTCTGCAGAGAGCTCTCAAGACAGTTTGCTGGAAATTGCCTACCGACCTAGTGCTGTGCTACCCATTCTGTGCGACCCTACCACCCCTATGCCTGAGGACACTCACCCACTGCAGCTGGATCACAGCCTTTCCAACATTGCCAGTTCTTTGGGCAGCCCCTTAGGTAGGAATGACTGCTTGGCCAAGCTAGAATGCTTTCACTTCCTATCCAGCGATGTGCCGCCCCTGGGCAGCTTGGAGGTGATCAAGTTCCGTGAGTCTGGGATTGTGTCAGAATACGAATCCAACACAGATGAGAGTGAGGAGTGGGACTTATGGGCTCAGGAAGAGCAACTTCGCCTGCTTAATGTCCTGAACAAGCAGGGGCTGGGAGATAGCCTGGATAACGAGATTGCCGTATAAAAGGAGGCAGAAGTCTCATAGGGATGTGGAGAGCTATAGGGAGAGTCTGCATGGCTTGAATCACCTCTGCCAATAGCCTGAACCAGCTTGCCTCTCTCATTGCAGGCATCCTCAGAACTATTTTTCAAGTCAGGGAATAGATCTCTCAATGGAGAGGGAATGTATCCTTTTGGGGAATAGAGTTTCAGTGGCAGCTGGCACTTTTCCTTTTTGTGATGCCTCTAGAGTTGAGTGCCAAGACTACGGAGGGCAGTGGTCCGAGACAAATAGGGTTGTGTGTATTCTGTGATCCTAACCATTGTGCCACCAAAATGCAGGAATTGGCGCTGGGCAGAAATTTCAGTGTGTTGAGAATCTTGGTTTTGTTTGTGTTAGAGCACAGTCCTAACCAATGTCTAATCAAATGATGATTGTGTTCAATGGGTCTTACTCCCAGGAAGGTATGCTTAGGATTACAGCTTGAGAAAAACAAGTTTCTTGGGTTGAAGGCTATAAAGACGGCCTTGGAAACCCAATGAAGTCTGAAAAGCTGGGAGAGCAAGCAGGGATTCCAGTACCCAAGGAGTACAAATGTAGTAACCCATGTCATTCTTTGTCTCCATGACTGTAAGCAGTGGAGTAAATTGTGCAAATTAAATAAATGTTTGCACATTTTCTATATTTGCATCAGATACACAGGTTGCAGAATTCAGATTATTTTTTGTGTAGAAGTTTGCTGATTTTGGCACAGAATTGTATAGTGTGTATTATGGAGGTAGGGTATTATCTACTTTTAGTTGAAACTCTGCAACTTGATACCTTTCCTGTTTTGGGCTGTCCCTTGTTTTATCCTCTAAGCAGAACCAGTAGCCTTAAGTGAGTACAGAATTTTGAAGGATACAGAGTAGTTACTGACACGTTTTCTAGAAACATAACCCGGTCATGGGTTGTGATGTGTTTTGGAACAGTGGATGTAACCATTTCTCATGTTTCTTAAATATTCTTCTATTGTTCTTGAATTGCTTTTAAATTACTGTATTAAAATGCCAATCCCAATTCTGGAAAAGTAGCCATACTGGTTTGAGATGGCTGTAGCATCTTTAAGATGCTAACTTGTTGTGGCAGTAATAATCCTCTACCATTCTCAAACGTCCATGTCCTTAGGACTCGTTCAGGTGCTCTTCACATGTGACTGGAGAGTTAAAGGAGCAGGTTGCTCATGAAGCCATCTTAACACAGCTACAGGCTCTCTATCAATGATTCAATCATTTGGGCAGGGCCAATTGCATGGACCTTTTGTGCTTGCAATATTTCTTTTCCCCTTCCTGGTTGATTGCACAGGAAGACCCTATCAACGTGGCCTGCAACCCCAGTCTTGTGCCATGTGGTTGCAGAGTGCTCACTACACTACAGTCCCATGTGCTCACTACAGAGAAGGAATTCCTGTGTTGTAGCTATGCATGAACAGGGGCTGTGTTATTGATTGACACAAGCAGTTGTCTCTGAATGCTCAGGCACAACAAATCAGACTCTTGTGTGCCATGTCTGCAGCAGTACTTCTGTGTTCATCCCAAATTCTGCAGGGTTCCACCTTTACAAGTTTGTATATTATCCTCCCATCTACTCAAAAATAGCAGTTAAAAGAGACTAGTCTTCTCCATCTGCTGTTCTCTCCATTTAGTGTGGTTCCAATATTAATAAATGCATTTACTAATAAATGCAAATATTGCAATACAATGTAATGCATTACATTAAATGCAAATACTAGTAAATGCATTGCAAAAATTACATTTATGCATTTCATAAATTAATCATTTCAAAAACTGCAACTATTTGGAGCTCTAATAGTTGCATCGTTGGTAGTCAACCAGCAAAATGTCCTCCCTCTTCCCAGTTCACATCCATAAGGTTATAAAAGAAAAAAAAATCCATAAAAGAAAAAACTGTAGGGGGCAGTAACCCCCCCCCCCCCAGTAAATGTTCCTGTGGAGAAACATAATGCATTACCAAATCCATTTCACTTGGTTTAGTTTTCCCAAACTAAACATAAACATAGTTCCCAAACTATGAGCTCTGGCTCCTCAGGGAGCCATGGAAGGGGAGCTGAAGAATGATTGTAGCCATAATGGGGACCTTTGACCAGCGGCCCAGTATAACAAGGAAGCTGCTGTCAGAAAAATTTAGAAACCATTGCATTAGAGCAGGAGTGCCCAAACATTTTGGCAGGAAGGCCACATCATCTCTCTGACACTGTGGGGGGGGGGGGGGGGGTCAGAAAAAGAATTGATTTACATTTAAAATTTGAATAAATTTACATATATGAATATATTAAGGCAGAACTAACGAATGAATTACAAATCAGTTGATAAAAACTTTCCAACACACACACACACACACACACACACACAGAGTGATCTTCAAACCAGTTCATAAGCGCTTTCATAAACAGAGAGTAGGTGCATGCAGCCTCCCCAGAGCTCCCCTCACCTCCAGGGGATTATAGTGCTTGGTTGTGGGTTGGATGAAAGAAGGCTCACCAAGGGATGCATCTGGCCCCCAGGCTGGGGTTTGGGGACTTCTGTGTTAGAGGTTTGAAAAGGTTCTGAATCATTCTGGGCTTTGTCATTATACCATCCATAGAACATTTTCCAAGCTTTTTGGAGAATTAACATTTTCCTCAAGCTGAGAAAATTAAGGCATCAATGAAAGATCGAGAATTAACCTTTCCCAGGACATTCTGTATGCTCCAAAGATTGGTTGTGAACCCTGAATTAGGGATAGGACATAATGAGCTTGCTATGGTGTCATTGAAAGGATGTATGGGACCACAGGGGAGAAGTTGATTTGGTAGGGTTGCCTTTAATGTTCAAAGGTAGGCTGCTGCAGTTCTCTCTCATCAGACAAATTATATTTTATATTCGTTCTGTGATTTTTAAAAAATCAATTAT
This sequence comes from Cryptoblepharus egeriae, assembly GCA_030015325.1. Lineage (NCBI taxonomy): Eukaryota > Metazoa > Chordata > Lepidosauria > Squamata > Scincidae > Cryptoblepharus > Cryptoblepharus egeriae. The sequence continues at coordinate 90,733,674 of JAREYC010000003.1, read as the reverse complement.
GTTACTGAAAACTTTTGAAGATAACTGGGGAAGGATTAATTTGAACAGCAATATTCAAAGAGTACCCAGATAATTCTAAAGTTTCTTCTATGTTTCCAGTGGTTCCATGATTAGGACTAGATGATTCAGAACATCAGAGGAGACCTTTGTGAAGCGGGGGTTGAATTTTGAGCAGCCATATGTGAGGCAAGCATTTAATTAGCAGCGAGTGGCTCTCAGTACAGGCAATGAATAACCTGAGATGAAAGCGAGGAGGGCAGGATGACAAGACTCTCTTAGGGTCTGTGATAGACCAGTTCTCTGCCTCCTCTCCTACTCCAGTCTATCCCTGCCCCACATCAGAACAGCTGGAACCAAATGGTCCATTCAGAGGAAGGTAGGCCCATTGTTTTCTCATAATTCGGATCTTCTGATATGAAATGCAGGGAGAAGTGTCTTCAAAGTCAATAGAGAGAAGGCTTATTTCAGCTTAATTCTTTACACTGCTAATTTGGTTGAGGAATAGGAAGGAAGCCATGGGAGAATTCCTTCTGAGTTGGAACAACTGCAAGTAAGATTCTATGAGAGGATGTAATTATTACTCCCACCATCTGTAAAATCTGAAATGAATGTCTAGAGATGGAAAGAGTATGTGTCGGTTGAATGGGAAGACAAACAGAAGATCGGTGATATAGGGAATGGGTAAAGGCCAAGAAGATGAGACCCCCCCCCCCCAATGTGATAGCAACCAGTAGATAAATTCTAGCACTCGCAGCAAAGGGCTTGGCAGTCATCTAAGTCAAGGAGATACAACACAACAAAGAGAAACATCTGCTCAACTCAGCAGTGTCCAGTTAGTGGGTTGCGGAGGACAGCCCCATCCTTGCCCATATATACCTAACAGTAGCAGCAGACCTGAATGCTTGAGAATACGGGAAGGATTTTTCTGCTTGGATTATTTGCTTGAACCCTCTTCAAGATTGCTTGGGCCCTCTTCAGATTCCTGTGTATTTACAGTACAGATGGAATTTACAGTCCTTGTGGAATTTCTGTACCTTTATCTTCTTCCCTTTACAAGAACAGTTGTATTACAGAATGACTTTCTGTGTAAGTGCACTTAATCCCCAGGTGGTGATGTTTAGCTTCTTGACTTTTTGCTAAATAAATCCTCTTTATTTCTAAAGCATAACTGTTGTTTCTGCTTTCTTTGCTTCCTTTGCTTTTCTCGTTTCTCCCCAAACTTGCCTCTCTTTCTCTCACTTGGAGCCTTACAACTGCTGGTACCTTGTCTGAGATGCCTTGCAGGCAACAGTGCAGGAAGCTTCACAGAGCAAAGCACCCGTTGCATGTCTGAGACTGGAAGAGGTGTCCCATTGGAATACACAGCCAACTTTGGCAAGACTGAGGCAGCTTTGGTACACCTAAGGACTACCTGAAAGTACCAGCTCCTGTAAAGAAACATTTCCTAGAGGCCAGCAGAACACAAAAATTAGGTGCTTCAGGCACTAGGTGCTGGGAAGCCAGTTAGATCTCACTAAGACAGGACCACTGTAGTCCTGCCCTTCATCAGGTCAACTTCTTGTCACTTCAGCAATCTGTTGCTTTGATTCCAATGTTTTATGACAATCAAGGCCATCATCATCCTCTCCAATTAGATAAATAACTGGTTCAGGAAAACTTTACTCTAAATATTAGTTCTTTGGCATCCTGCTTACTCTGCCTTCTCAAATACCTGCCATCTCTGAATTAATACTGCCTTCTTCACTGAAGCCATGCTGGGACTTGCTTAAATGTGTTGATACATTTCCCCCTTTTCTCCACAAACACAGTATTCACCTTCGTTGTGATACTTCAACAAAGTAATGCAGTACTAGAGTATCTTTGTGACAGAGCCAGAGGGTATACAGAGTGAATAACAGGCCAGAGTCAATTATATGGACTCAGTTGAATGGTGGATGGCTATATAGCATCAGAGCGGTTTTTTAAAAGTTCCATGGCATCACTTGATCCATTTGTCTTCTGGTGGGGTGGGGGAAAGTGGGTCAGGGAGTTGTATCTGGTTAGTACATGGCCTCCACCTAATTAGTAAAGGGAAGGCGGAATAGTAGCCATCTGGATGGGAAGCAGGAGCCAAATTTGCTCATAAATCAGAAAAGCCCTGCTTTTCAACATTCTGTTCCCTATGGTGGCCAGCCCAGCGCTTCTGATAAATCCAACTGTGTTTTGTATGAAGAAGTATTTCCTGAATCTACTGCCACCCAATTTCATTGTGTAACCCTGAGCTCAGGTTTGGAAAGAGGAACAAAATCTTCTCTCTATTCACTCTTGCCTTCATCTCCTCATTTATTTTCATTTATCTCAATCATATTCTTCCACCCCCCCCCCCCCCATTTTTTCTTCAAGGCTAAATATTTCTAGAAGCCTGTCCTTTCCTCACACAGAAGGTACTCCAAAGCTTGATCTTTTTTTGTTGCCCTTTTCTATGTTTTCTTAAAGCACTACGATATCCTTTTTCATGTTGGGTGAAAACTAGTATAAACAATTACAAGTATAATCAAACCATAACTTGTACTCCTGGGAGTAGAATGGCTCCCATCAGCTGTGTTAAAAGCCCTCAGAACAGTAGTTCCCAAACTTTTTACCACAGAGACTCACTTTTTTAAATGATGCTCTCTTGTGACCCACCTAATTTATTTTTTGAAAAAGTGTCTACCAGCTGTTCCAGCTTTTGTTTTATCCTTTTTATTTTTTATTTGGGGAGGCTGCCGTCTGAGTATATTTGTTGAGCTCCACCTTCATTGGAAAGGGATTATTCTGGTGGCTTTGTGTTCTTTGCTCCTGGCCATTGATAAGCTGAGGCATGGTTGTCGCATGCCAATAATGTGAGTAAAAGCACATGTGAGTACCTCAGTTGTGAGTACCTCAGTACTCATTACCTCAGTGAGTACCACATGTGAGTACCTTAGTACTCATGTAAGTAAAAGCTCATGTGTACCTCAGTTGCCCTTTCCATAAGGCCCAAAACACTTTGTCAGCTTGGAATGGGAGGAACTCCTCATCAGCTTGTAGGGAACTTTATTAACTGGTTTGGGACCATTCTTGGGCATGGCGTTCTTCTCTGCCTGCTTTTCAAATTTGGTGGTGCACTCATGAATAAACAGGCACATGCTGCTCCATTTTGTTTTCAATAGGGCTCAGCTTTCTTGTCAGCTATGAGCTTGTCAGTTTCACAGTCTACTCAAAATCAGGTCCCAACACACAGTATGAGAACCATTGAGCCCAGGAAGCATTGCTCTTGCTCACAGAACTATGCTAACCTACTCAGAAGCTTAGGGGCTTCTGAGAAGACATAGAAGTGGCCAGGAGACCCCAATTCGGCGTCAACAACAGCCAAAATAATGCGAGACATTTCAGAAACCCTCCACGCAAACCACATCATAAGTAGAAAATTATCTAAGGGCTCTGTGTTTCATTCTTAATTTGTCATTTTATACCAGAATTTCATATCTCATCACTTATTTGTTTACCGTTTCATTGACTTCAATTTTTCCCCTTGTGCTCTTCCATATTTTCCTCACGGGGAAGGGACTTTCAGTTTTAAAGGAATTCCCCCTGTCGTTTTAAGCTTCCCTGCTGAAATTATTTAATATAACAAATATAACACTTTTTCTTTTTCATTTCCTATGCCAAAGTATACCTTCTTGTATTGTTCCCATCTCCAATCAGCTTTCCCTCAACTCTACTATGTTGTTAAAACAGTGCCTTGGGCTCTTCCCGGAGAAAGAAACACCAGTCACTAATTCTTGAGAAGAGGAATCCAGAGGCTTATTCTAGGCCCTATTAGTTGAGTTGAAGGACTCTAAATTTTCTCTACAAATTGTGGGAAAAGGCAGAAACAGCCATTTGCACCAGATCATCATAGTCCCTGCAGCTGCAGCAAGGCTTTCATCAGTCCTCACACTCCGAGTTTTCATATTTTGAAGCAAGGTTTTAATACTTAATGGTGACCAGAAAAATTTAAAATAGAAAAAGCTGACAAGAATTGAAATCAGGTTGCTGGCTGACCAGCTGCAGTTGGGTACTTGCCTACTTTGTAACAAGCAAATCATTTGAATTGTTTGTTTTCTAAATATGAACAGAGTCATAGCCCTTCAGCTTCCAGTATATTTCCCGAAATGGAAAACAAGTTGTTCATCTTTGATAGAGCATAAGCTGCTGATCTGAGTCTTCACGGTAATTTATGAATCAGGAAATGTCAATATGTTCATGTTGATCCCTTTTGCGTGGATTTTTACAAAGGAAAGTGCTGATTGGACTGTAAAGGGGAGCGAGAAATATGACATCCATATATGAATATAAACTGAGCTTCCCATTTTGATAGTTTTTCGATCAAATAAAAAATAGAATTGAATTACAGATAGGAATGGAGGATTAGTGCAATCTTTCCAAATTTAAAACGGTAAAGCTAGGATCTCCCTTTCCACCCATATTGCATGCTGTTCTTATGATTGGTGCTGGTGTGACACAAAAAAACTGCAAATTGCACTACTTCTCTGGTTTGGCTGGAATTTGAGCCTGAGAAACTAAATTTGTGTACCATCCATGTTTGCAGAAGCCCCCTTTTCCCTAGCTACAAGATAATTGCTTGCTTCTATTACAGCAGGAAAGAGCTTTCAATAGTAAAGAGCAAGGCATGTCCTCTTGTAACCCTCTAATGCTGCACAAGAGTCCTCTGTCAGTAAGAGGTGGCATTTCCAGAATATTAGGACAACTCCATACTTTGTACAATATACATGTTTGGTTTTATATGCATCTGTGTAAAGTGTGCACCTTATACAAATGTCATCTGATGTATGTATGTACATCTCACAATCAGGGTCTCCAGATGTGGATGTGGTGCTTTAAAGCAAAGGTCTCCAAACGATTCATCCCTAGGACCACATCATATATCTAAATATGATGTTGAGGGTTGGATGTGGCCTGCAAGCTGGTGTGAAGACCTCTGCTTTCAAGCATATATGCAGCATATTTGGCATATAAAATACAGAGTCCCCCACCCCAGCACTACACTTTTGAAACAAGGATGAATGTCTGGCGTCAATAATTTGCTTTATTCTTGTTTTGCTTGTGGTCCAGAAGCAGATGACTGAAAGCAGTTGTGTTTCCCATAGATCGATCGACAGGGCTACTCGAGCATTTTGCTGCTGCTGCTGTGGCCACTGTCCGATGGGCGACTGCTGGTCCAGCACTTGTGTTCCTTCTCCCACAGGGACTTGAGCTTGTGGTAATAGACCTTGCAGCTGAAGCCTTCCTTGGATCCACATTTGATGTGGGTCTTGAGTGAGTGCAGTGTAGGGAACATGCGGCAGCAGGCCATGCATTTGTAGCCGTTCTGCTGCCGGGGTTGCCGCTTGTAGGCCAACAGGATGTCTTGGGAAGTAATGCTGTCCTTAGCCTTGGCAACACTTCTGGCTTTCCTGCTGCTGTTGTCCTGGGGATGAGTGCGCTCCAGGGAGTCGGAGGAAGAAGAGGCACTGTCAAGAGTTTTTTCAGCTTGGTGAGGAACTACTGGGATTTCCCTAGCATTGCTTCTTAGCATGTCTGGAAAAGTGGAAGTGTCCAGCTGACCGTCTTTGTCCACACATACAAAGTAGCTATACGGGGAGTACCAAGGACGATAGATGGTGCAGTGCCGCTTGGGAGGCTCATTGCTCTGTAATTCTGTAAGGGGACATTCTGACAAATAAACAAAAAAAGCGGAGTAAGCCAATGAGCTACTTTTTTAGACCATGCTTAAACAGCTTTGTATATGTGCTCCAGAATTGGCAAGGTCCCAAACACAACACTGGCAGAGGTGCAGAAAATCATCATGGTTAGAAAAGAGGAATGCATTAGAGATGAGTAGTGATGCAGGTAGGCCATGCAAATAAAAGATGCCTTACACTGCTGTACCAAATGAGCTTTGCCTGGGCTGGCCTAAAATTTGACTCCCACAAATGCTATGTACCAAGCACAAGAAGGAAAACAGAACAAGTTACAGTAGTACCAAAAGCTCTGAGCATATTCACTTTGGGAAACATATTCACTTCTTGAAAACCATTTCAGCAGATTAGGAGCAAGAGAGCCAAAGCAAACCCAGAAGTTTGGAACTGTAGCTTCCACCCACATAAGAACCTAAGAAGAGCCTCCACTGGATCAGGCCAAAGGCCCATCTAATCCAGCTTCCTTTTTCACACAGCTGCTCAGGGAACACATGACATCTGCATCCAGGTGCCCTTCCCTGCATTTGGCAATTTGAGATTGCCCACATAAATACACACCTCTCATGGCTTGTAACCAGGGACGGTCCTTTCCTCTCGGAATTTGCACAGTCTCTTCTAAAGGCATTGAGGTCAAATGTCATCACTATATCCTATGGCAGGGAGTTCCACAGGCCAACTACACACTTGGTAAAGAAATATATTCTCTTCTCCGTCCTATCCAATATTCAATTTTAGTGGATGTCCCCTAGTTCTAGTGTTATGTGAAAGGGAAAAGAGTATCTCTCTATCCATCATTACATTGAATCATAGAGTTGGAAGGGACCCAGAAGGTCATCTAGTCCAACAAGCTACCTGTAGCAGGAAATCCTAGAGCATCTCCAACAGGTGCTCGTCGAGCCTCTGCTTGAAGATCCCCAGTGAGGGAGAGTCCACCACCTCCCTTGGCAGTCTGTTCCACTGCCAAACCGCCCTGTCAGGAATTTTTTCCAGATATCCAGCCGGAATCTCCTCTCTTGCAGTTTGTACCCATTGGTTCTAGTTCTGCTTTCAGAAGCACCTATGAACAAATGAGCCCCTTCCTCCATATGACAGCCCTTCAGGTATCTGAAGAGAGGATCAGGTCTCCTCTCAGCCTTCTCTTCTCCAAGTTCAAGTTCCCCAACCAAGTTCCCCAACCTTTCCTTGTAGGACTCCCCTTCCATACCACACTGATCATTCTTGGTGCTCTCCTCTGACGTGCTCCAGTTTGGCTGCATCTTTTTTAAACTGAGGTGCCCAGAACTGAACACAGTACTCAAGGTGAGGTCTAACCAATGCAGAATAAAGAGGAACTATAACTTCTCACGACTTGGAAGCTACAGTCCTCTCAATGCAGCCTAAAATGGCATTTGCCTTCTTTGCAGTCGCATCACACTGCTGACTTATGATCCACTGCAACTCCAAGATCCCGCTCACATGTTGTGCTGCCAAGCCAAGTATCTCCCATTTTATTCCTGTGTCTTTGGTTTTTATTGCCCAAGTGCAGAACCTTGCACTTCTCCCTGTTGAAATCCATTCTGTTACAGCCCAGTATTCTAGTTTATCCAGATCCTCCTGGAGGTTTCTCCTGTCTTCTGTTGTGTTTGCTACTCCTCCCAGTTTGGTGTCATCCACAAATTTGATCAGGCTCCCCCGTATCCCTTCCTCCAAGTTGTTGATGAAGGTATTAAAGAGAACTGGGCCCAAGACAGAGCCCTGGGGCACCCCACTTGAAACCAACCTGTTTCAAAACATAATTGTGTATGTCTCAGTTATTTCCCCCTCAAGTGCCTCTTTTCTAGATTGAAGAGCCCCAAACGTTTCATACAGAAGGTGTCCCAGACCATTAATCTTTCAATCAGTCGCTCCCCTCTGAACCTTCTCCATTTCCTCTATATCCTTTTTAAGATTTGGCAACCAGAACTGGACACAGTACTCCAAAGTAGCTTCACCATCAATTTGTACAATGGCATCATTATTTTTGCTGTTTTATTCTCAACCTTTTACTAACGTGCCCAAGCATGGAATTTGACTTTTTGACGGCCACCACACAATGGGTCTGTACCTTCATTGAGCTATCCACTAGCACTCCTAAATCTCTCTCCTGCTCAGTCATATATAGCCATTAACCTATTTATAAAGTTAGAATACTTTGCCCCAATGTGCATAACCTAAATGCCAGTTTTCCTATTCACCTGCTTCTGATTACAAATAAGTTCCTTGATGGTTTTTCCTAGCAAGCCTCAGGACCCAATATGAAAAAGAGATTCTAAGGACTCAATCCAGAATAACTACGGGGAGTCCTTACTCCGATGTAAGAACAATTTACTCTGGATTGCAATATGAATTTCCCATAGGTTTTCACTAGGTGGAGCCATAACTACGTTGACATAAATGTCTCTTATGTGCTCCCGTAGTTACTCTGGATTGTAGTTAGCCTGACTTCTAGTCAGATCTTAAAAGTGAGGGTAGAATGTCCACATCTCAGCCTCCTTTCTGGTATAGTATCTACATAGAACCTGATAGTACTTACAGAAAGACACACCAGTGCACAACAGCTTCCTCTTCTCCAGGATCAGCAGATGGCCCAGAACTCCAAACCCCAGGCTTACCACCTGGTAGAATACCTGTTTTCAGCTTTCATTCAATCTTCTCAGTCCTCAATGGCTTCCCTTTCTTCCCATTCCCTGCTCACCTGTCACACATGGTGTATGTTTATGGCTTGTTGGATCCGGTGTTCTCTTCGGAGCAAAGTTAGGGAGACGTGGCTCAGAGATTGTCAACCCGGAAAAATTTTCCATCTCGTCTCAGATGCTATTTAACGAAATAGGCTCCCTTTTTTGTACTAAGAAGTGTACATGACTCCCCAGACAGGCTGGTATTGTGACATCATACGCTGACCTCACAAGCCGTTGTCTCTTGGCAACTTGGTCCAGATGGAGGTGGGTCAGGAAGGTACCAACTCATTGGCATAGCTTTAGGGGTGGAACAGTTATCGCAGATGCTGCAACAACCATGTTTGTCACCCCTCTCACTCACCAGCAGATCCATTCCAAAGAGCAGGAGGAGGTGTCACTTGATTCAGCAACAAGCAGGAGATGTCACTTGATTCAGCAAGCATCTGTGCATTGCCATTGCTGTTTCCACCTGGAATGGTTCTGACCAAGTGAGAGGAGCTGCTTACACAATACATCGCAACACTTGCAGTATTTACTATGACTCCTCCCCTGTAGCTACCCCACTGACCCACTGAGAACATATTCAGTGGAAACATAAGCATAAAGAGAAGTTGGGGGTGGGTGGGTGAAGAAAACCAAAATCACATCCCCAACTGATAGGACATGAGTTAGGAGCAAACCAAAAGCAACTTAGAGCACAATCCGAATTATGTCTACTCAAAAGGAAGCCCCATTGTGTTCAGTGGGTCTTACTCCCAGGAAAGTGTTTTTAGGGTTGCAGCCTTAGGGCACAATCCAGAGTAACTACAGGAGCATGTAAGATACATTACGTGCACCTGTAGTTACTGCACCACCTAGTGAAAACCTATGGGAAATTCATATTGCAATCCAGAGTAACTTGTTCTTACTCCGCAGCAACTTACTCCCCATCATTACTCTGGATTTCATCCTTAATCATTTAGGGCAGCAGATTTATTTACAGCAGAATGACAGTGTGAAAATTCTCTGGAAAAACAGGCTAAGATGATCTTCCTGGAATATGCTGTTCATTCCTACTGGTTTGTCTTCCTCTCCAGCTGTTCCTTTGAAACTGTCTCTTTCAAATTACAAAGAGTTTTCACCACCAGACGTAAATATCTGGTGGTGGTTTTCTCATTTATCATACCGCTGGTGATAGTGGATTGCCCTGCACTGCTTTATTCCTTCCAAATTTTCTATCTTTTTGGATTTCTCCTTTCCCTTTGCCCTCTACATTAATGCTGCACTTGCTTGTAAAGTAACATTGCTAGTAGCAATAGAGAGCTGTTAATCTCCTTCCAGCAGCCCAGGGTTGCATATGTTTTTCAGCTTCTAGCATCACCACCACCACCATCTTTCAAGCTTGAAGTTGGCCTCCATGCATTTGAATTCTGCTGCTAGAAATAAGGCAGCTACCGTACAGATCTGGGATTATGGGTGCAGTCCTAACTTAGGCCAGCACAACTCATCAGTCTTCCCGTTTCAATGGTGATGTAGGGAGTCGAGCTCATGCCTGGGCGCTGGCCTAGCCCTCCCCCAGGAGTGGCACAGAAGTCTTATTGCACTTTGGTGACACTCCCAGGTCAACTCAGGACTTATGCTAGGGCATAAGCTGGCCTAACTGGCGGTTAGGATTACAGCCTATGTCTCAATATAGTAATAGATTTTGTTGTTTTATTAATTGATCTACAGCAGTGTTTCTCAACCAGTAATACAGGTAGTGGTGGATGGTGGTACTCACAAGACCCTTGAATACCTGCTACCTGCTAGCAACACCATGAATACAACACAGCAGATAGCAATAGGAAGCTTGGGTGGGAGGGAAGAGCTCTAAAGCATGCTTTTCTACATTTGAAAAAGGCCTCCAATTGACCGATCTTTCTGTATATGTCATATCACATCTGGCTTCCCAGTCCAGAAGTAATTGGAGATGATGTCACCATCGGTTACTTTTGGTGGTACTTTGAATAGGTGGACCATGTGAGGTATTATGGTGGACAGTCCTTCAGAAACACTGAACTAGAGGCATGCTAGTGCTATTTTCTAGTTTAAAAAAACCAACCACAACTATTAGTTGCTAGTCTCTTGTAAAAGGACATGATATCACTCACATCTCTTGTAAAAGGATAAAGGATCTTTCTTGAGCAAAATGGTACATTCTTTAAACAAGAAATTGCACAAATATATTGAATAGGGGAGAACATATAATTATCTAAATAAAAATATTTTATGGGTTCATTATCAAGTAGCATTCACTCTTGAGAAATATGTGAGTATTGTTAGCAGAACACCGCTGTTAGCAGAACACGAAGCAAATCAATACATCCCACACACAGCAAAGCTGAGTTTTGGTAGGAACTTTATTGCAACAACAAAAGAACAGCAGCTATTGTTACACAGGCAGAAGAGGAAAGGAAAAAAACTAATGGGAGAGATTTAATCAAAGTACAAGAGAGCAACCCCTTAGACATTTAAATGAGCAACAAGACAGAGTAGTTCCCCCTATACGCGTGGATTAACATATATATTTAATATCCCCACCCAATGACTACATACTGGGTGGCTCTGCTCATAGGCTGTCACTCTTCAGTATGAAGAGCCTGTTTTCAACATCCAAATAAAACATGCAGGTGTGACCGAAGACTTGGAATCAATCCAGTAAGAAAAGGTGACTGACTGTTGACTAATTAAGAATTAATTGGAATGCTGTGTCATCAACTGTATCAACAACATTCTAACAGGAGGCCAATCCAGTCAGCTGTTTCTGATACTTAATCATGGGAGAAAGCTGATTTACTAGGGATGCTTTCATCAGTCTTCCTTTATGAAGTTGTCCACAATTTTGAATGTCAAAATTATCTAGGCTTGTTTCTGAAGCAGAACCAATGTGCCGAAAAGTCTTCCATACTTCCTATTTTTATTTCCAGATTTTGTATTTAGTGGAGGATTTTGTATTTAGTGGAGGATATTTGCACTTGATTCATGACTCCCTCCCATATCTGCATTGAAATGCAGTTCAGTGTAATAATGCACTCATTGGATTTAAAAATGTATGCTATTAATGCATGTGAAGCTTGGTATAATAATTATATACCAATTATATACCAAAAAGAAAACACTTTTTGATGTAATTGCATATAAGATGACCTCAAGATTGTCTGACTATCCCTACAATCCAGAGTAACTACGGGAGCACGTAAGAGACTTTACGTGCACCCGTAGTTACTGCACCACCCAGTGAAAACCTATGGGAAATTCATATTGCAATCCAGAGCAAATTGTTCTTACACCGGAGCAAGGACTCCCCATAGTTACTCAGGATTGCACCCTATGTGTATATGTCAATGAAATGGACAAAAAATAATCATATTATGATTGCATCAGGGTTGCCCTTTTGTTTATTTTAGCAAGTTTTGGTATTGGAGGGGGATGCAGATGAGTTTGAGGAACTTAGTGTGCAATCCTAAGCTACTCAGAAGTAAGTCCCATTGTGTTCTATGGAACTTGCTCTCAGGACAGTGTGTAGCCATAGAATTGTAATAAACTCCACCTACTCCAGTTCCAGAGTTATTTTTATAAATTATCCAAGTAATTAGATTTCAAAATCTAGTTGATTTAATAAATCAGATTTCAAAAGGATTAAAGATCAGAACTGAATGAAAACCCATAACAATTAAGGAATGGAATAGATGATATCTGTTCATGCCTAATTTCTATTGATCAACTGCTGGCACAGGTTTCTGTATTGTAGTTTGAGTTTACTGCTATGTGATTGAAAGACACAAGGAGGCAGATTTCCTTCTTGAAATCCATTTCTTCCATTTATCATCTCAGTGAAAAATCTAGTTCACACTCTGATCATCTTTCTCCTTGACTTCTGCAACCTTATTTCGAGCCTTTCTGCCCCTCATCCCTGGCTACCCACCTTAGTCCATAACTATGGTGCCATGATATGATGATTGAGCTTGCATGCCTTTCTTGATTTTCCTCTCTCCTTAAAGAAAATCCTGGCATTGAGGTTCCACATACTAGCTGCTACATTCTGCCTGAGGTAGCAAATAGAAGGTCTTTCCTTGGTTCTGTTACTATGATGGGATAATTTGTCAGTCAAGTTCCTCCATGCATCCACACAACCAGAGCGTGCACAGCATCCTGTGGGAGGGGGCAGTCCTGGAGGTCTCAGCTGGGCAAGTGAGAATTTCTTTACTTCACAGGGTATGGAAGCATTTATTTACTAATGCTTTATTTACTAATCCAGTGCTATGGTAGGACCTGCACCAGCAATTTTGCTGGCGTACATCTGAGTGAACGCATGAAAGCCAGGAAGGTGGATGGGATTTTGGTAGCACTGCCACTGATACATCCATTCTGATACATACACTGCCACTGATACATCCATATCTCAACACACACCCATCCCTATCCTGGCATCCACTTAGTCCCAATCCATTCTACCCACCTCCTGCCTAATGTCCACACCAACCTTTCTTTTGAGGGTGCTAGTATGCAGGCACAACGAATCACAACTTGATTGTGTAGAATGGTGAGTCACCTTTTGCGACCACTGTAAATCATGATTTGTTGTCAAAATATGACATGAGTTTGGGCCCTCTTCCTGGCACCATTCCTGCATGCCAGCATCCTCCAATTATTGGACAGATTAGGGACTGTACCACCGTCCAAAAGTGGAATCCAATCTTTTTTAGTTTATAAATGTTGCTTCCAATGCTTTTTTAGGCAGCAAATTGCAAATGCTCCTTTTATCTTGATAACTTCTGCTTGCTATCTTGCCAACACAAATATTTCTGCAAATTGATTCTCATTGACTCATTTGGTAATGGGATTAGACCAGAAGCTACAATATCAGGGGAGGGCAATTTTGGCCTTTAGAACAACAGAGGGAGGTTGAAAGAGCAGAACATTCATTGGATGAATGAGTTTAGGGTATAATTGAAAGGTGTTGAAAGAGTGAATCAAGAGAAAATGAACTGTCAGAAAGTGGGGGATACATGTATACAGCTACTGCTTTCTTTCTATTGCAGTTGACCAGAGCACCTTTGAGAATTCAAACACTGCTCCTGCACCAAAGCTGCCACATGTCAAATCCAATTCCCTACACTTCAGATCCTCCACACCGATGAGCCAACGAGGCCAGTCAACAGCTTTTGAAGACAGCAGCCAGCACTTCAAAAACATCGGCAAAACATTTGGCACAAAAGTCAGTGATTTCCTGCGCAGAAAAGAGTCCAACAGTCACAGCAACCTTGGAGTAACAGAAGTCAATGAGAGCGTAGGGGCCATGCTCTCATGTGGAGAAAGCACATTGCCAGGAAGCCAGGGCCAGGCAGAGAGGTAAGTGGCTCCATGCTGACAGCTGCTATGATCAGCTTTCTCAAATCAGGGCTATAGCAATGGGACATCTTTAGGAAGTGAAGTATAAATCTTCCTATTCTTCTGCCTCACTAAAACTAATCAGTTACAAATTTTACAAGGTAGGAATACATTGGATGGGGTGAATTGAGGACAGGCAGAGAGTTATACAAACTGAGAATATGGGATCCTCTACAGCAGGGGTGTCCAACCTTTTAGCTTCCCTGGGCCGCATTGAAAGAAGACGAGTTTGTTTGGGCTGCACATAAACACTAACTTTTTTAAAAGGTAGGGTGTCCTATATTTTGTCCTACATTTTTAAAACCTTGAATAAGTCTCATTGATTTTAATGGGGCTTACTTCTGAGTAGGCATGATACATCAGATGGGCAGTGATCCTCTCCAAGCTAAACCTCGGAGTAAGTCTCATTGATTATCATGGGGTTTTCTGCTGACTAGCCATGCATAGGATTGGGCTCTTGCAACTTGGGAGTAAGCCTCATTGACTTTTGTGGAGCTTACTTCTGAGGAGGCATGGTGCATAGGATGGGCTGTGATCCTCTCCAAGCTTAACCTTGGAGATATGCTGCAATCCTGAACACACTTTCCTGGGAGTAAGACCCACTGAGTACAATGGGCCTTCTGAGTAGAAATGGTTAGGGTTGCAGCATATCTCCAAGGTTAAGCTTGGAGAGGATCACAGTCCATCCTATGCATCATTGGACTCTCAGACTGCAACTTGGGAATAAGCCTCATTGACTTTAACGGGGCTTACTTCTAAGTAGGTCTCAAGGGCAGCAGACAGCAGCTAGAATAGAGGCTGAGGCTGCTTTTGGGGGATGCGGGTGGGTGAGCGCTGCAAGGTCTGCAGGGGCCTGAAGCACTCTGAGTGCCAGGAGGCAGGTAGGGGGAGGAGCCAGGCAGCCCAGACCAGCTTTGTGGTGGCCGCCCAGGGCAGTGCACAGAGAAGCACATGAAATTTGAAAATGGCTGCTGCCACAAAGCTGGTTTTTCCAATGGTGGTGGCCAGCTTTGCAGGAGGGCCACATTCACCCTTGTCCTGGGCCGCATGAGGCCCCCGGGCTTCATGTTGGACACCCCTGCTCTACAGCCTCAGAACTCCCTCCTCTACAGGTCTCCTCAGGAGTCAGTCCCATGAGAGTCAATGATCCTCTCAGATTTAGCTCCTCCTGCTGCCCATGACAGTGCAGGGAAGCTGGCCTATCCCCTCCGACAGTGGCATGAAAGCACTTTATGACACTTCTGCAACATTCCAAATCCTCTGCAAGGGACTCGCCCCACCCCAACTCATCAGGATTGAGCGCTTTGTATATTACTACTTTTAATCATCTTAATCATTGATTAAATCATCTTAACCAATGATTAAAAACTTGGCATCCATCAGTTTTGAAATACTATGGTATTGTGCTTGACACTGTATGCGAAGCACAAAGGCCCCGGAAATGGAGGATAGGCTGTTACTCAAGCAGCAAATCCCCCCTCTCCATGCCACTGAAACAGTCCAATGGAATGGCAGAGCCGATACGATTGGTTCCAGCTGCATCACAGAACTGGGCTAAGGACAGGAGCTCGCCCTGTCTTGTGGGGACCTGGGTCTAGAACCCTGGCCTTCTGGTTACCACACAGTGTCCTTAACCACTCTTGCCACGCACAGCCAACCAATGATTAAAATCATTTTAATCACACACCATAAAGTAGAATACAATCATGTACCGGCTGGAGACAGATCCAGTGGGAAGGGGGGAGTCATGCTCTCCAAATGTGCCTTTCTTCAAGAGCTGAAAGAGGGTACAGCCAGGTTCCAGGCTTTGCTATCTTGACAGGCAAGCGGTTGCTGCATTTTACTGCTTCCTGAATGTTTTATGACTTTTGGTTGAAGTTGTAGCCATTTCTTAACTACTAGGAACAGCCTTTGCAATTAGCCATATTGTTCTTCAAGAAGAAGCTATTGATAGCCAGAGCTACAAAATTGAACTGGTTCCAAGTCAAGCATTTTGAGGGATTTGTTACTGCTCAATGGTGCAAAGTCTTTCCCATAAACACTTTTTTTCCTCTTTCTGCAGGCAGGCATCAACTGATGCCATTCCTCAGCTCAACCCACCCCCACCGCTTATGAAAAAGCGCACCCCTCGAGCTCTGAAGACCACTCAAGACATGCTGATTGCTTGTCAGCCAGTAGTGGATCATACAGACACCACTATCCAAGAAGAAGGCCAGAAGGATGCATGCCAGGCTGTCAGGACAGAGGAGTGGGAGGCTGTGTGGAACAAGAACGATTCCTTGACCCAGGAGAGTAGAACCAGTCCCAGCCAAGCCTTTGATGTGCCTGACCTCATCCACAAGGACAACACGGAGCCCAAGCTTAATGGCGCTTACAGAATGTCTCTCCCCCCCTGCCCAGATAATTCAGCTCTCAGACTTGATTTGAGCCCTGAAAAGTGCCTTCCTGAGTGCCTGGTGCAAAACAGTATGGACTCCTCAAAGGCAAATGCATGCACTGTAGATGGTGAAGGTCACAGCCCAGACTTGCTGTCCTTTGAATAATGCTGCCTCCTTTCGCCAGTAGCCGGGTGTGTGCTCCAGTTTTGTAGCCAAGCTTGTCACCATAACTGTTCCTTTTAAGATTTCCTGAGCCAGATGTCTCACTGCTTAGAACTGACCCAACTTTCCCTAAGAGTTGCTTTTCTGCTCTTGCTTGTGCACTGTAAAGACAACATTATAGCAGGAACATCTTGAGAACATGCAGGTTCCTCTTCCTACAGCAAAATGTTCTTATTCTCATTGTGGAAAGCCAACCATTGGGATCTCAGTCTTTGCTAGTCCTATATGTAGACTGGTGAAAGATCAGCCCGGGCTTACTCTGTGGGTTTTTGGAGGGTTGCTATGGCACACCGAAATCTAGATAAATACTTTCAGGACACATTCCTATAGAATCTTGGGATGAAGAAGTGAACCCAGAATGAAATTACCTTCCAGATCCTAGAATTGGTCCTGTGAACCAAACAGGAGGATGTTCTTGCTTTGCTGGAATCCAGCAGTACTGTGCCTTCATACCAGTCCCTTCATCCCGATCACTACATGTATGGTCACTCTTGGAGATTCACACAGGTGACCAAAAGTGCAATTCAAGGTCAAAGCACTGAAAGCAACATTCCTACTGTTCATATTGCTGCTCCGAGAGCAATGCTCCAGTTCCTTCTATCACTTGACTTTCCCTGCAGAAAGATTAGTAGAACTCCCGGACATTGACTCTGATTTACATAGGTTGAGGGCAGGAAAGTGGATTTCTGTGGCTTGTGTTGAAGTTTGAAACACTCTAAATTGGCATCAGAAATGCCTTAAGATGAGAAACAAAAGCCTTTTCTGTTTCAGCCACTTTGTCAAAGGCAAAAAAGACACCAATTCAGCCTGGCCCTTTAATCATAATCCACTGATACGCTTCATCTAGAACTCTGCCAGTTCTGTTGATCCAGGCAACTAGGGACTGAGTTTTTTGCTGGGTTGATGTTCAAAGTAAGCCCAGCTATAGCTCCAGGTAGATACCAATATCTAGGGGCCTGCAAAATGTGAGGTTATTTTTCCTGACAAAGGGGCGTTATTCATTGTCAGGAAAAATAACCACTTTTTGCAAGTCCCTACCTATACCTAAGAAAGTCTGGGAAAATCCTAAAGAGCAGCCTAGTGCTCATGTACCATCCTATGCTAGGAAATGCAATCCATCCTAGGACATCTACCTCAGTCCAGATCTCTTGAGGAGACCTTAGTGTCCTATTCATTTGCTATCCCAATCCAACCGTGAGTGTTTTGAAGCCAAAGAAGGAGGAATTGAGGTTAGTACCTAAATTAACCTACGTTCTGCAACTTGTTCACTGAGTAGCCATGTGGTGCTACTGGCCTCCTCCCCCTCCACCTGAATTACTCTATGGAATAAAGAAGAAGGGAAAGATAGCAAGAGATCTATTTCATTTGCCTTCATTGCAGATGCTTAACCATACTGCGTTCACAGTGGTGACATCCGTATCCAGAAATACCATTTGGAAATGCCAAACGAAATGGTGTCAACCTCATTTACAGGAACACTTCAATTTTTTACTAATCTCTAGCATGCACATCCAACCACTACAGATGCTCAGATTATTTCCAGATGGCATTGACATCTGGGAATCTGACCACAAAACGTGCTTTTCAAGAGACTTTCACGTTTATAATTACTCTCATTTTTCCTGTGTATGGCTGCCATAATTATATTTCTGACAAAGGTTTTATACACTAGAGCTGAACCAAATATGCACAAGTACTTGAAATTCAGTGGAGTTCCAACTTTGCCATTCAAATGTTAAATGGAATAAATGGAATACAGGGATTGAATGTACGTTTTAGCTTAAAGTCTGAAAACTTTAATCTTGATTGACATCTCTTGAGTAGGTAGGCTTCAAATGTGAAATCTCAGTCAACTATCCAGTATCGCCAGGTATGAATTATTACTGCTTGTGTTTTAAGATAATACAGACATGTCTGTGTTTTGCTGTCAAATACTATTAAGTTATATTGCAAGCTGACCATAAAATATGATATGCTGATTTTCAAATAGTCTTCCATGAAACCTTAGATTATTTAGGAGTTCCTCAATAGATCCTAAAGCCAAAATATAAATTCAGCTCCGTCACTGAACTTTCTCACAAAAACATGTTGAGTGTGTTTTCAAACACACTATGGGAGATGGTGAAACCTAGCAGTGCCCTATACGAGAACAGTGTGTTCGACCTAGAATATAACCAGAATCTTCTGCAACTCTTTGAATGTTCCTCAGTGATGCGGGAAATGTTCCCTGAATGAAGGAAATTTAAAAATTTTAATATAATACTGAGTTACCAGTATTTTCAAATACTGATAGCATTGCATGTTAGTACTCAGTTACCAACTATGGGTATCAAGTACAGCAATCAAATATCTTTGAGTGTCTAAGTATCTGAAGAATTCTCAAGCATACAGAGCATACAGTATCTAGAAAATATGCACCATCAGAATCTGTAAATAATAATTTTGAGGGTAATTTCTGGGAGGAAATGTTTTAGCTCTATGTTATATCTAACTGCAGGATTGACACAAACTATTACCAGTAGGTTAAAAATCTCTTTGATGCTCCTTGCTGAGATAGCAATACTTTTATGCAGCAGCGATGGAGGCACAGTCTCCATTATGAACAAAAACACTAGCAGGCTATTCCTATGCAGAACTACAACTACATCCACTGGAATAATGAATTTAAGAACTCTGTACAGGATCAGGCTGTAAATCAACTACCCAATGCTCACATGTGTAAATGTAAATTCTCAGTCATGTTCTAAATGCACAATATATGTTGCTGAACTTATTGGTCATGAATATTTTCAGAAGGCAGGTCTCCTTGATCATACTGGGATAATCACACAGCCTGGTCCTTTGCAAATTTACTTGGATGTAAGCTTCATTGTGTTCCATAGGTGCTTATTTCCAAACTAGTATGCACAGGAGTTCCTGAAAAAATGTCTGAAAAGGCATGAGGCAAATATGTTCTTTACTTTTTACTGAAATACATGTATATGCATTCTTCAGATGTCTAAAGCTGTCAAATAAATATTTTTAGAGCTGTGTTTATATATATATATCTTATATATGTCTTATATGCTGCTGTGTAGAAAAAAATTCCGTATAACTTTTTAATGAAAGAAAACCAGGACAACTAAAAACTCATAGGTTTTTCAAAAAAGTTAACTAGATTTTTTTAGATCTTTTATTTAAATTTGTTAGATAATATGTGTAGCTCTTTATGACTTTTTCAAATTGCACAATAAACACTCTTTCCATCTTCTAGGCACTGATTATCCTTTTCATAAAACTCTTCATTGAGCTTGGGACCAGAGTACGAGCAACATATAGCGCCCCCTCTGTCCTAATGCCTCAAGACAGCGTTCAACCTCTTTTATAGTTCAGAAACCCCAGTAATGGTATGCCCTGCTGTGGAACCTTGGGTGAAATCCAGAGTAACTACGGGGAGTCTTGCTCCGACATAAGAACAATTTATTCTGGATTGCAATATGAATTTCCCATAGGTTCTCACTAGGTGGTGCCGTAACTAAGTCGACGTAAATGTCTCTTACGTGCTCCCGTAGTTACTCTGGATTGTAGGGCTTGTCTCCTTTGCCCTTTTCAGTTTTTTTAAATTAACCAGTTATAAATATTGTAATGTATTTACTAGTTAAAAATTCAAAAGTAAAACATTTGTATTTATATACATTGATGGTTAAAACTATGCTTTAATACTAAGGTTAACCCTTCCATTCCAGAACCTAATTGCAGTAACATTACCCTGTCATTCAGATCAAATTAAAATAGGTAAAACAGAACTTATACCTTGTCTGTTTTGGTCCACCACTCATAAATGAAGACTGATTTTAAATATTCAGCACCGAAGGTCAAAAGATGTTGCTTGTGGACACATGTACCTTCCATGGGTGACTGGATTGTGCCACAAGTGACAGTGAAGAACCTGAGATGGAAAGTTAAAATAGTTCAGAAGGGGAGCCCACTAGGGAGACTACAGGAAAACTATCTGTCAGTTCCAACGATCCAAGTAGAAATCCTACCACAAAGATGAAAAATTTACACCCCTAATCAAAGGAAAGCAGCTGGGGCTTCCCTCTCGACCCCACTTCTAGACTAACTTCCCAAAACCCTCAACATAGAAGCTCTGAGAAACCAACTGCCCAAGCTAACACCAATGCTTCTGCAGTTGCATGTACAGCATGGACTGCTTCTATAAAGGTGAGCACCATCTGCTGGTGATTAGGATTCTAAAAATATAATTGATTTAAGAAAAAATTGCATGCCTTTTCAATCATTTATGGTTGAGGAAACCTAGTAATATATTATGCTGTTCTGCAAAATTTGGTCATTCTAAAATCTGTTAGCAGTCCTAAAAGCTGGGTTAGCAGCTGAAATACTGAAAAATAGTCTCCTGCAGGTTGCCTGCAAGCCAGACTGTAGGGTGCGGTGTTCATCTCCAATACTAAGGGGTCTAATTCAGTGGTTCCAAAAGGGTGAGCCATTAGGGTGCTGTGAAAACCAGCCAGGGGAATCCTTGTTTAAAAAACTGTCCTATATCAGTTTTTTTCTCAACCAGACAAATGAGTGCCTGCAGTGGTCCTGATGGTACTTGCAGGACCCCTGAACACCTGCAACCTGGCAGATGAGGACTATAACATAACAAATAGCACCAGGAGGCTGAAAAGCATGCTTATCCAAGATTAAGAAAGCTCTTCCATCCACCATGAGCCTCTAACTCAGTGGTTCTCAATCTTCCTAACACTGTGACCCCTTTATAAGTTCCTGATGTTGTGGGGACCCCAACCATAAAATTATTTTCGTTGCTACTTTATAACTGTAATTTTGCTACTGTTATGAATCGTAATGTAAATATCCGATATGCAGGATGTATTTTCATTGTTACAAATGAAATGTGTGTTCTATGCACACATTGAACACAATGGGATTTATTTCAGAGTAGGCATGCATAGGATTGGGCCCTGAGGCTGCAATCCTATCCACAGTTACATGGGAATAAAGCCCCCCCCCCCGACTATAATTGGATTTATTTCAGAGTAGGCATGCATAGGATTGGGCCCTGAGGCTGCAATCCTATCCACATTTACATGGGAATAAAGCCCCCCCCCAACTATAATGGGATTTATTTCAGAGTAGGCATGCATGGGATTGGGCTCTGAGGTTGTCAGTCAGCCCCAGTGCGCGCACAGCTACAGCCGGAGGTCTGGCAAGCCTGACCTGGCCCCCTGCGCCAGGGGTCTTTAGGCGACCCCCAGGAAAGTTCTAGGCAACCCCCAAAGGGGTCCCGACCCCCACTTTGAGAAACGCTGCTCTAACTGGTGCTTTTGACACATCTGGCCTCCCAACCCAGAAGTAACTGGTAATGATGTCATCAGTTTCTTCTGAAGATGCGCATGATGGGATGTTGCGCATAGGTGCTGAACATGGGATGATGCTCATGGGGGGATGTTGCGCATGGGGGCTGAGGAGCATGGGAGATGTTGCACATGGGGGATAGATGCGCATAGGGGGATGTTGCACATGAGGGTTGAATAGGTGACACAGGATGACCATATGACCTGAAAAACCAAGATTTGTCCGGATTTTTAGCCTCCTAAATGTCCAGGTGTCCTACATTTGACTTCATTGTCCTACATTTTGGCTTCGTTTTGGAACTTTGCGATTGTGCACAGTACCCCATCATGCCATATATCGTTGGATTCATATTGAAGAGCAGAATCCAATGCAAAAATCAGTTTTGAGATACCGCCTTCTTATCAAAAAACAAAAACAAAAACTATAAAAAAACAAAATACATCTTTTGGCAATTTTTTTAAGCTAGTAGGAATTTTGGCCTGGGGTTCAGGAATTTTGGGTTTGCCATCTGGTCACCCTGATAGGTTGACCATAATGAAGTGGAACAGTGGAGGAGTAACTTTGAGGAATATAAACCTATTCCAGTGATTCTTGAGCATTTCTGAGAATAACAATCTGTCTGGGAACCCCCTAGAAGTGATATCATCAACTTGGAAGTGATGTCATGGCTAGAAGTAACATCACCAGAAAGTGCCATCATTGTGATGCTCAGAAATCCATGTCTATTCAGAAATCCGATTGCATTCAATGAGATGGTCAGGAAAGTATTAACTGCAGCTGGAATGTCATATTTCAAGAAAGCACTACACAGCTTTTTCTGACCCTCTGAAAAGAAGTTGCAAATCCCCAAGTGGGTCCTAACCCCCACTTTAAGAAGCAAAGCCCTATTCAGTACACAGTGACCACAGGTCCTCCTTTTCCAGGATACGTCCTGGAAATGTCCTGCCATCTCTCCACTTTCCTAGGAGGAACCCCCTTGACTCTGATGGGACTGACTCCTGAGGAGACCTGCAAAGAAGAGGCTCTGAGGCTGCCTTTCCCACCACCCTCTCCTGGGAGGACCCCCCTTGACTCTGGTGGGACTGACTCCTGAGGAGACCTGCAGAGGAGGGGCTCTGAGGCTGCCTTCACTCTCTCCTGGGAGGAACCCCCTTGACTCTGATGGGACTGACTCCTGAGGAGACCTGCAGAGGAGGGGTTCTGAGGCTGCCTTTCCCTCCGTGCTCTCTTGGGAGGAACCCCCTTGACTCTGATGGGACTGACTCATGAGCAGACCTGCAGAGGAGGGGCTCTGAGGCTGCCTTCCCTCCACCCTCTCTTGGGAGGAATCCCCTTGACTCTGATGGGACTGACTCCTGAGGAGACCTGCAGAGGAGGGGCTCTGAGGCTGCCTTTCCCTCCACCCTCTCCTGGGAGGAAGCCCATTGACTCTGATGGGACTGACTCATGAGGAGACCTGCAGAGGAGGGGCTCTGAGGCTGCCTTTCCCTCCACGCTCTCCTGGGAGGAAGCCCACTGACTCTGGTGGGACTGACTCCTGAGGAGACCTGCAGAGGAGGGGTTCTGAGGCTGCCTTTCCCTCCACGCTCTCCTGGGAGGAACCCCCTTGACTCTGATGGGACTGACTCCTGAGGAGACCTGCAGAGGAGGGGTTCTGAGGCTGCCTTTCCCTCCACGCTCTCCTGGGAGGAACCCCCTTGACTCTGATGGGACTGACTCCTGAGGAGACCTGCAGAGGAGGGGTTCTGAGGCTGCCTTTCCCTCCACGCTCTCCTGGGAGGAACCCCCTTGACTCTGCTGGGACTGACTCCTGAGGAGACCTGCAGAGGAGGGGCTCTGAGGCTGCCTTCCCTCCACGCTCTCCTGGGAGGAACCCCCTTGACTCTGATGGGACTGACTCCTGAGGAGACCTGCAGAGGAGGGGTTCTGAGGCTGCCTTTTCCTCCACGCTCTCCTGGGAGGAACCCCCTTGACTCTGATGGGACTGACTCCTGAGGAGACCTGCAGAGGAGGGGTTCTGAGGCTGCCTTTCCCTCCACGCTCTCCTGGGAGGAAGCCCACTGACTCTGGTGGGACTGACTCCTGAGGAGATCTGCAGAGGAGGGGCTCTGAGGCTGCCTTCCCTCCACCCTCTCCTGGGAGGAACCCCCTTGACTCTGCTGGGACTGACTCCTGAGGAGACCTGCAGAGGAGGGGCTCTGAGGCTGCCTTCCCTCCACGCTCTCCTGGGAGGAACCCCCTTGACTCTGATGGGACTGACTCCTGAGGAGACCTGCAGAGGAGGGGCTCTGAGGCTGCCTTTCCCTCCACGCTCTCCTGGGAGGAAGCCCCTTGACTCTGGTGGGACTGACTCCTGAGGAGACCTGCAGAGGAGGGTGATCTATGGGAGGCATGAGGTGAGGAGACCCAGGAGGCCGCAGGAGGGCGTCAGTGAGTCAGGGAGTTCCCTGTTCCTTCTGGGCGTGAGGGAGGACGTGAGGGAGTGAGCGAGCGGAGGGTTGCTGTGTGACTGGAGTCCGGCCTGCCTGTGGCCTTGTCGGGGAGGCTGAGCGATGTGAGTCTCCCTCCTTCCTTCCCTCCCTGAGGATGGCGGCGGGGGGGCTGCCGGTGGTGGAGGCTCTGGGGCGGCTGTGGCAGGTGGAGGCCCCGCTGGGGAGCGGCTCTTCTGCCGCGGTGTTCCAGGCGCGCTGCCTCGGCGACCCCAGCGCCCCGCCGGCCGCCTTCAAGGAGTTTCTGCCGGCCGCCTCCGCCCCGCTGGTCCTGGGGAGCCCCGGTGGTGGTGGAGGCTGCGGTGGGTACGGCTTCCGCAAGGAGAGAGCAGCGCTGGAGGAGCTGCGGGGACACCGCAACATCGGTGAGAAGACTGGGGTGGAGTGAGGGAGGGAGGGAGGGAGGGAGAGAGCACCTCTGACCATGTGCAGAGTGCCAGGGTCACCACAGGACACGTCCTCTTTTTGAGTCTTGTGTCCTGGAAGGAAATTTTCCTTGTCCTCCTTTTCCTTGCAAGCAGGCAGCATTTATCCTTCTTGGAATTAATTAAAATTAATTATTTTAATTATTATTTTAATAATGATTATTATTAATAATTATTATATTATTAACAATAATTAATAATTATTAAAATATGTATTACTTTTGAATTTAATAATAGTAATAGTTTTAAAATTTAACAATACCATTAAAATAATGTTTTATTAATAATAATAAAATTAATAATAACATAATAATTCAAGATGTTATGAAGGTTTTTAGCTTTTATTTGATCATGTCCTACATTTTTCTTGCATGTCCTACATTTTGGGAAGGGTCCTCATTTTGCAGTTATAACATATGGTTACCCTGGTGGGGAGAAACACCTCAGAGCATGTACAGAGTGCACTTGCTAAGCAAGGCTGAAGAGCCGGGGTTAGCAGGAGTGGATCAGAGTTGGCACTGAATCTGTGTCAGTCCTGACTGGGAAATGCTCCTCCAGTGATGATGGGAAATGCCCTTCCCTGATGATGGGCAGGGACCCCCACAGTCATCCTGTACTTGCACCTGTAGCTTTACGATGTACCTTCCCTGTAGTTTTACAACACCTTTACAACACCTGTAGCTTTACAATGTACCTTCCCAGTGAAGGATTTGCTTCTTGCTGTTGTCCTTTACGTGTCCTATGCAATCCTGTGGATGTCTACTCAGAAGAAAGTCCCATTAGAATCAATGGGGCTTACTCCTAGGAAAGTGTGGGTAGCATTGGACTGTCATGCTGGATGCAGAGGTACACAGAGCAGGTATGGCACGATGGAGCCCTTTCCACAGCTGGATTATTATTAGTATTAGTTGATGTTACCTTAATTTCTTTTTTGGGTTAGTGTCAGAGACTGACTACCAGAAAAACAAATGGATGTGTGTGAAGTTCTCCAGCAACCACATTGTGGCCCTTTTACCTGATCTGGCTTCTTTAAATTGTTATCTTAGGAAGGTAGCATATTATTGACTAGATGGTGATCACTTTGCTGAATTCATGGTTGTGTTCATTAGCATCTAAGCAAGTATTCTAACCAAGTATTAGTATTAGTATTCTAACCAAGAATTCTTGGTTAATAACCTTCTTGGTTAGATACTAAGACTTTGCCCTTTACCAGAAACAGTATCCCCAAATCAGTGCAATGTGCTGGATAGGTGCAAAATGTCCTGGGTGTTCTAGTACTTGATTCACTTCTGTATCAGATTAATGCTAGAAATAACATTCTTTGTAATGGAACCACAATCTACACTTGTCATGCTTCATTTGTTGTGAGATAACAGTGTCATGATTCATTAATCTTGTTGTTGTGAGATAACATTGTTTGTTGTGATGCACTAATCTTGTTCATCGTATTTCTGTTTCGTCAGTTCAAAAGTTCGAATATGTGTGTGTCAATTTTGCCAATATTTTTGACTGTCTTCTATCTGCAGTGACCCTCTATGGTGTGTTCACCAACTGTTCCTCTGCCAAAGGTCCATCGTACTGCCTTTTGTTGGAGTTGCTGGATGTCAGCGTTTCAGAACTGCTTGTGCATTCCAGTCAACACGGTTGTTCCATGTGGATGACCCAGCACTGTGCTCGGGACATGCTGGAAGCCTTAGCGTTCCTCCAACATAAAGGCTATGTGCATGCGGACCTGAAGCCACGAAACATCCTATGGAGCGCAGAGGAAGAATGCTTCAAACTCATTGACTTCGGACTCAGCTTCAAGGAGGGAAATCAGGTTGGTCACGGTGCACTGAAACCTTTTGGGCCAGGGGTGTCAAACATGTCTCCTGTGGGTTGGAAATGTGGTCATTAAGCAAGAAGTGAGGTCATTCAGCAGGTTACCGCCAGAAAAAAAGCACTCATTCCCTGCAAATGACCAAAGAGGTAATACAGAAATCTTGAGTCCTGTTATCAACCAGGCAGTCACTGCTTTTTCAGTAGTGAATGAATGAATGCAGGTCTCCGTCAGTCTTGAAAGACTATGGTATCATGCTCAGTGCTGCATACACTGCATGCGAAGCACGAAAGCCTGGGTTAGATTGTTATGGAGGATAGGCTGTTACCCAAACAGCAAATCCCCCCTCTCCACACCACTGAATTAGTCCAATGGAAAGGCAGAGCCAACACAATTGGATCCAGCTGGCATCGCAGAGCTGGGCTAAGGACATGAGCTCACCCTGTCTTGTGGGGCCGACTTTTTTGCGTGGAAGCAGTCCTGTTCTCTGGATCTCTTCTGAAAAGAAAAAGGTCAGATAAGGCTGTACAAATAATATTATGATTTCATAGTTCTTTAAGAAATTATTGATCTTCCACAGGATGTGAAATATATTCAGACTGATGGATATCGGGCTCCAGAGGCTGAATTACAGACTTACTTATCCCAGGCTGGACTACAAGATGGAACTGAATGTACTTCTGCTGTGGATCTCTGGAGTCTAGGAATAGTATTACTGGAGATGTTCTCAGGAATAAAACTGAAACACATTGTCCAATCTCAGGAATGGAAGGTGAATAGATATGCTTGCAGCGATATCAGTTTTCTAGCTTTTGGGGTCTTTAGCTGCAAAAAATTTTCTGTGGATTGGTGAAGCCTTCTTTTTTTAGGTACTTTAAATACATCCATCTTTTTAGAAGGAAGACATATTGTAGCTTGAATTTGTGTTGCTTAACAGAAGAAATACTGGCTTTTTACCACCTTTTTAGGAGCCAATTGCTTTAGAATAAACAAGAATTAGTTGGGAAAGGAATGACACCAGAACTATAATCCACACAATTGTTTGGCTATAAAGCCATAGGCCATGTACAATGGCGCCACCAGCTGCCTCCACACCAATTATTACAAAGTCATCAAACATGGTTATGGTGGCTGTTCCCTGTGCCCTCTGTCCTTAACTGGGTGCATTATATTTTTTATCTCAGGAACAGCAAGGATACAGCACAGTGTTCAGGCAGTTAGTGGCACAGCCAGAGTCTGGGAAATTAATGCTTTTCCTTACCCTGAGAAGAGCCACTGCAGTCCTACCTGCCCCAGAAATACACACCTCTTGCCCTCTACCCAGGAACCACCATCTCACAATCCTGTGACTCCTGTGTCAGCCAAGCTAGACCAATGCAAATCTGCCTTTCCCCAGGGGATGCAGTGACGCAGGGAAGCTGGTGCACTTCCAAGCGCTGGCCAGTCTTCCTCTGAGTGACGTGGAAGTGCTTTAGTGCACTTTCACAACATTCCCAGACCGGTGCAAAGCAGCGCAAAGGAGTTTCATAATTTTGTCCTTCATAGTAACTTAGGGTGAAATCCAGCATAACAACAGGGAGTCCTTGCTCTGGAATAAGAACAAGTTACACTGGATTGCAATATGAATTTCCCAAAGGTTTTCACTAGGTGGTGCAATAACTACGGGTGCACATAATGACTCTTACGTGCTCCCGTAGTTACTCTGGATTGTGCCCTTCATTACACTAGGTAGAATGAACAATTTCTGTCTGCTTTGACTCTCAAAGTAATTGGCAGTGACTGAACTGAAGGTTCTTTTTATGCTTTGAAGGGGCATGTACAAAGCAGTACAGGTTTCCCTTGTTATCCACTAGGGTTCCATTCTTGAACCCCCCATTCCCCTGCGGATAAAAACATCTGTATCTAAAGATAACAATGGAAAAATAGATTTAAAGACCCACTTCCAGGTTTCTTGCTCCTCCATTGCACCTAATGGAATAAGATAGTGCCTCAATATCTGCAGGAATTTGATTATGGGGCTAAAAATGCAATGACTGCTTGCATGACAACCTCTCTACAACAGTAGAAAGGGAATTTTTTAAACTGTGATTTGCAATAGCCGTTTGTGTCGATTCAAATCTATGTATAAAAAATCAGTGCATAACAAGGTTGGACCTATATGTGCTGTTGAACAGTATTAAAAAGTTTGAATTTTACTGAGTTCTGTAGTTAGTTACTGGTAACTACTAATAGTTACTAACTACAGTAGTAGTAAGTAGTTATCTATTACTGAACAAGGGATTCATAAGATCACAACAGCTACTGAATTCAGTGGTTAACTACTAGTAGTTAGCAAATACTAGTAGTTAATTAACTAGTAGTAATTAGGAAGTACTAGTAGTTAACTATTAACGAGTACTAGTTAGGAAATACTACTAAATTCTAACTACTGAATTCAGTAAAAAAGCTAACTACTGAATTAATTTCATTTTTCTTTTCTCTTTTGTGTTTCTCCTTTCCAGACAAATAATTCTGCCATTATTGATCAAATTTTTGCCAGTAAGAGTGTGGTGAATTCGGCCATCCCAGCCTATCACCTCAGAGACCTCCTCAAAAGGTACGTTGTTGACCCTGTTAACTTTGAAAGGAAAAGAGTGCCTGAACTTGTGCTGTCTGACCAGTTCCATCCCAGTACTGTAAAAGCAGTTTAGCAATGGAGTGTTCTACTTGTCAAGGGGGTGAGCCTGGCCCTCCTTGAAAGTTTTCTAGAGATAGTTGTATTGGATATTTCATAGTATAATGCAAAATAGGCTTTTATTGCTATGCCGTTTCGAAAAAAAGTCTGAAACAGATTTTTTTTACCTGCTTCAATGATCTTTCAACCTCTGGTGTGGTGATGTTCCTACAGGCCTAGTAAAATCCAGCATGTGCAAGCTGGCCAAACAAAGAACAGCATGTTCTGTCCTGCTTCAAGGAGTAACTCAGTTGTGTCCTCGCTGTTTTCTTGTGCGGTTTTTGTTGTTGTTGTTGTTATCTAGCCAAAAAAGTGAATTGAGGTCAAAGCCCTATTACTTGGCAGTTGATACCTAGATATACTTAGACTTGATGCTTTGATGTATGGGATGTGGGAAGATAAAATATCATGGGACAAACCAGAAAAATTGTATCTGCATTGTCAATCAATTTAGCCATAATAGAAATATTGTTTCAAGTATTTTGCACATTGGTACAATGTTCCTAAATCTTCATCATGTCAGCAGAGCGTATCTGTGAGGAATTGGATACACTGAGAGGAGAAGTCCTTGATTTTCCTTATGGTGAAAGTATCTTTTATAGGGACATGGATGAGGACGACAAACAACGCATTATAATTCAAGATATTCCTACTTGCAGTGCCCTTGATTTATTGTGGGATGGGTACTTGCACCCTTAAATTTGTAACCTGCTGACAATAATTTTAATATATAAGCTGCTTTTATGACTCCATGGACAATATTCATCTCACAGAATCAGCTGTGCCACTATTAGTGCTTGCTTCCAACTGGATTGCATTTTAACCCCTACTTTGAAGGGTTAACTTTTGCTCTTTCCTCAATTTACAAGTCATCTGGTTTGCAGATTGCAACCTTGTAAGGAGACAGTGCTGAGCAGATATAAGAAGCAAGCTGCAGCTGTTTCTCAGTGTGAAGCACACAGCCAGAATGATGATCACAACAGAAAAATCTATCTACAGCATTTATATACCGCTTTTCAACTGAAAGTTCTTAAAGCAGTTTACAAAGGAAATGAAAAAATTAATAGCTAATTAATTGAAAAATGATCCACCTGAAAGTAACATGTTCTTGAAAGGAAGATATTCTTAATTATAAAACCTTCCTGGGGGTTAGAGAAACCACATTGAGTAAAGTCAGAGAAGCAATCCAATGGGCAAAGAAAGGCGGTATATAAATATCTGTATTATTATCAATATCATAATCTGCTGGAAACTTGGAAGGGATTCCCTGAGGCCAGATGTGATGGCCATACCATGAAAGGATTCCATCTGGAAGAAAAGAGTTCTACGAGCTGCCTGGAGATAACAATTGCCGACCTCACAGGATTGTTGTGAGGGGGGAAAAGTATTTTTAAAAATTATGTAAGCTGCTTTAGGCATTTGCATTGCTATGGGAAAGGTGGAGTATAAATCCCTAAAATAAGTCTGCACCTGCTTTTGAGCAGGCACAGGCCCAAGGAGGCCTATGTCAGGCTATCGGGGCTGGGGTTAGGATTTGGCAGGGAAGTAGCTGCCATCTCTGCTCCTTGCTAGGTTTGATCCTCTTCTCCCTCTGACCTCCTAGCCTACTAGGCAAGAAACTGGTGTGCCTAAGGCCATGGATGGAGTTCCTGGCAGAGGCAAGATCTGAAAGTCCTAATTTGTTTTTAAGTGACTATTTGAGGGTCAAAGAGCCTCCCTCTGTTATTTAAAAGCTTTGATTCTGGCAAAAAGCAATGGAGCACCCAGGATTTTGTTTTTTGGCCTCTGTCAACAATTGTTCTCTGACCCCTGCAAAGGCAGAGCAGTGATTGTTTTTTTAAAATGTTCTATAGACTTAATAATGCTTTTTCTTTACAGCATGCTTCATAATGACCAAGAGAAAAGAGCTACTGCTACAAAGGCCTTGTGCAGTCCCTTCTTCAGCATTCCTTTTGGTAGGTAGTATCACAGCTTGCTGGGGAGTGATTAATGACATACGTAATGTTTGTTAAACAACCCTTGCTTCATTAATTTATTTTATTTTCTATATTTGGATTCCTTCTTTCTATCAGTTGGAGGTAGCTAATCATCATCAAAGTAAAAAACAAATTCTTTCTCTTATACTTAGCTCTTTATCTACTTCTGTTATCTCCTTTTCCATTTTCTTTGTAAACCGCTTTGTGAACTTGTTAGTTGAAAAGTGGTTCATAAATACTGTAGATAGATAGATAGATAGATCTTTAATTCTATGCTGATTTTCAACAGCTCCCCATATTGAAGATCTAGTGATGCTTCCAACACCTGTTCTAAGATTACTAAATATTTTGAGTGATGCTTCTCTTCAAAGTGAAGAAGAATTTGAAGGTCAGTACTCTCTCCCCATTCATTTTGTTCTTTTTCAAAAAAGTACAGGAGAAGATTCTGAGAGGGAAAGTGATTTAAGATGTAAAAGCAGCAGCAACAAGGAATTTGTCAGGATATGTCAGTTTCAAAGGGCAGGTACAAGACAGGAAAACTCATCCAATTCAAACTAAGGGAGATGTATGTTAAGATGCATTTGGGATAAGTGGGCGAAGATATATAACCCCATACAAGAATAATTAAAACACTACCACATGACAAAATTAGTAATGTTTTTAGTGAATGAATTTGAAGTAGAAGGAAAAAAAGATGCGAATAAAGCTGAGTTTTCATTATCGTCGGTGGAAATCTGCCCTGCCTGGATTATTTTTGAGCCCCAAAATGATTAAAAAATAGAAACAGCCTTATCTTTTACCCTTAATACCCTTCTCTTTTACAGGATGCAATTTGATACGCGTGGGACCCAAATGTCAGTGTTTAGCAAGTTTTAATGGCAGAAAACTTCCAAAATACAGCTTTCTAAAATAAAGCTGATAACTGGGGTGGTGGAGCCTCTTTTGTCTTGTAGTTGAGAAACTTCAGATATTTGTGTACTAAGGATGGCCTATAGAAATTGAAAGATAAGGAGGTTGCTTTGTAGATGAAGCTTAGACTAGCAGCCAAGCTGGGAACGTGGAAAAAGGACCTGAATTGTAGTATTTTCCTTACACCACTGGAGGGCACTGTGGTTCAGGGAATTCTGTCACTACATTTTAGAAAAATAAAACTAACTTAGAAAAAAACAAACAAAAACAAGGAAACTATTTCTGAGAGCACAATCCTAACAATGTCTACTCAGAAGTAAGCCCCAGGAAAGTATGTTCAGGATTGCAGCCTAAATGAACCTCCCATTCAAAGGAAACTTGGATACATACTTTTCAGTTGGTGTTGAAAGCTAAGGCCTTACCCTCTAGGATTCATCTGAGGTTCAGCTGTGACAGTTAAATTGGCAAGCGCATGATCCTAGTAGTGGAGATCTGTGTACACTCCTTATATAAAGCTTAGAAGCAGTTTATTTTGTTGTGCTACATTTGAAAAGAAGCATGTATTGAAGAAAAATACAATAGTACAATGTATGTGTAATCAGATGGAGTAGTACATCATGTGTGGTAAAATGTTACATTTTATTAATTATATTTATATTCTCATCCTTTCAACTACAGTGGTGCCTCACATAACAAGTTTAATTCATTCCAAGCATTCTTGAATTGGAATGGAATGGAATTGGAATTGGAAAGATTATGTGAAGCAGATTTTCCCATAGGAAATAATGGAAACTCAGACGATTGGTTCCATAACCCCAAAAATGTTTATATAAAAATATTAACTCTATGTAAAAATGATGACAAAACACTGCAATTGAATTCAAAACATGCATTCAATGTGCATGATCCTGTGAAGTCTACTTAGGCTGCAATCCTAAAGACTTTTCTGGGAGTAGGCCCCATTTAACACAATGGGGCTTCCTTCTGAATAGACATGCTTAGGAAGCTGCTATCAAAGACACTTTCCTTAGAGTAAGTCCAATTGAACACAATGGGGCTTACTTCTGAATATACATGGTTAGTAGGCTGCATGGAGGATAGGGGTCTTACCTGGGCTGCTGCTAGAGGCCTTGGGGACGCTTAGGGGCAGCTGCCTTTGGTAGCCCCTCAGGCAGCCAAGTTGGGGGCAGTTAGAGGCAGAAGCGTGCTTGCCAGCAGCCCTTTAAAAAAGGTTCCAAGTAGAGTGTCAGCACAGAGCAACTTGGGGGCAGTTGCCTGGGGTTTGTTAAGTAAAGCAGGCTTGTTAAGTAGAGCACACTCCCAATGGGAATTTGTGCTTGTTATGTGAATCACTCTTTATGTGGGGCACTTGTTATCTGAGGTTCTAATGGATTCTAATGGATAAGCATAGATTAGGGTGCAATCCTAACCTAGGCCAGCACAACTCATCGGTCTTCCTGTTCCTGTGTTGATGTAGTGAGACAAGCAGATGTCTGCACTGGTCTAACCCTCTCCCAGAAGTAGTGCAGAAGTACCTTACAGCACTTTTGTGACACCCCCAAGTCAGCACAGGACTTAATGCTGAGCTTAGGCTAGCCTAATTGAAGATTAGGATTGCAGCATTGGTCTTAGTAATGGTTCCTTGCGGTATTTTTGAGTTGAGACATAATGGCTTGCTCAAGACAATCCAATGAGTTTAAAGGTGCAGTAGGTATTTTGCAAATGGAATTTCTCTGTTCAAGCCAAACACTTTCCATCATGCTAGCCTCTGGGTTTTGCCTTCAATTGTCCTTCTGATTCCTCAGATACAGTGGATGACATAAAAGAAGAATGTTGCAAATATGGACGGATTGTTTCCCTGTTTGTTCCAAAAGAAAATCCAGGCAAAGGTCAGGTATGTACTTGAAAAAGTGGACAGAATCCATAGACTTGTCATGTAGGCAAAGATGTCACATAGCATTACAGCCTCACCTTAAACACTGATTCAGGCAGATGACCTTGGCTAGCTGTTTGTGTGGGACAACCCTTAAATGCTTCCTTGAAAGAGGGCAGAGTACTAGTAATGTTGAAGAAAGCAGTGGCAAAACTTCTGTTGAAAAACTTTTTCAACTTGATAATTTTCAACTGGCATCTAGTGCTTTAGGGCTAGGCACCCAAGTGTGTCATACCCTACAATCCAGAGTAAGAGACACTTACTCTGGATTGCTCTATGCATTTCCCATAGGTGGCACCATAACTATGTTGGTGTAAAAGATTTTGTTGTTATTCTGGATTGTAGCCTAAGTGCTTTCTTCATCTGCCTGTTTGGCAATATTTCCATCTGCTACCCAAACTTTGATTTTAGTTTTCCCATCCTTGAATAAGAATGCAGTGTTGAGGATCAACATTTGTCCTGTCTTTTTTCAGGTCTTTATTGAATATGCAAATGCTGGCGATTCCAAAGCCGCCCAACGAGCACTGACTGGAAAGAGATTTGATGGCAAGTTTGTTGTGGCTACATTTTACCCACTGAGTGCCTATAAACGGGGCTACCTTTACCAAACTGTGCTTTAGTCTTCAAAAGATGAGCATACCCAAAGCTACCTGACATTGGTTAAGTAGTGGTGGTGGGAGTGTTTTTTTTTCCAGGTACACAAATCTACATGCGTCACCTATCTTTTCCCCATTTTGTGACTTGCAGAAGAAGCCCAGGTGTTTTTAATTTGCTTCATTTTGAGATCTGCCTTCCCGTTTTCCTTGGTTGACTGATTTCTGTGAAAACCAAAAATACCATGAAATGGATGTCTGGGATTAAAAACAAAGGACAAAGAGATCTAATCTCCATTGTTGGTGGTTAGATGCTTAACATCAGCATTGATGGATGCTGTTTTCTTAAAGATTCAGTGAGGATGCAGTGAAGAATTTCTAAAGCATCTGATGTTACAGGCCCCTGGCATCATGGTATCAAGGTTTCAAGGACCAAGATTAAACATCCTAGCAATTTTTCTAGGCCTTCATACACTAGACCTGAACCTGCACTTCTGCAGAAATTCTCAATCTCATCAATATTGATAACTTCTCCCTAGAAATTGGTATTAAGGACATCTTTGCACTCCTAAAAGCAAGGGACCTGTGCCAAGGTGGATTTTCCAAAATGCACTTTTCTAAGCAGAGGCTGAGGTTGGGTAATAACCAGTGAAAGAACTGATAGCACTTTTCACCTCATGCCATTCCTTGTAATGTACAGAGCCCATGTGGACTCAAGACTAGAATTGGGTTTTTTGACTATATTTGGGCTTGAAAAAATATCCAGAGTTTATCTCTAAAATGCTTCATAAGAGAGAGCTTTACTTTTGAGTATCTGTGCAGCTGAAAGTGTCATAAGAGTAGCAGAGGATTCGCCTTCAAGCTAGAAATTATTCATTATAAGCCTCTCTTCCGCCCATAACTCATAGTTTAGAAGCTTATATATAAGCCTGGTGCCATGCCCTGGGATTCTCTAAAAGGCATAACCTGAATGGGATGTTGCAGAGTTCTGCTTCTTCCTTGACTTTTAATTTAATGGTAGGCAGGAATGGGGTATAGCATACACTAACTTAGGGCCAAACTATATGGAATGCTAATGCTTCCTCAGGAGCAAATAGTGGCTTCAGAGAGTAGGGCAGGGTTTTTGGGCATGAAAATGGAGTGGAAAAATATGTTTACACACCCGTTATCATTATGTGCCACATTTTCAAGCTGAATGCCTTACAACCTGACGGAGACATTGAACGAGTGGCATTCTGATCACAGATGCAGAAGTAAAATTCTTTAAGCTCATGTGGAGGATTTGCACATTTTTGTCTTCCCTCTTCCATTTACTAGATTTCAGGGATCTTTCGGCTTCCTAACCTGGCTACATAGAATGGAAGTTAGAATCTTTACCTTCAATATCTGATCATGATTGAGGTGTCTGTCTGTATTCTCATTTTAAATGCTGCTGTATTTTTTCTTAAGGGGAATTGAGAAACAGGACTGATTTTATGTCTCCAGTCTTCACTTTGGTATTTTGAAACATTCCACAAAAGCAGGAATAGGCACCGTTAAGATGTCATCCTAAACACCTAATTGGGGAGAAAGTTCTGTTCTTTTGGTTTATCCTCTGTACTGTGCATCTAAAAACCTTTATTTCTGTGGACAGGTAAGCTAACCTCTTTCCAGCTCAGGTTGGACTGGCTTGGGGAAAAAAAACCAAGCTACTTTCTCCAAAACAAGAATAGCTCAATTAAAACAAATCCCTGTATCACCCCCCCCCCCCACCACCACCACCTCTAAACTTTTTTTTCTCCCTCTGCGTGTGGGTTTCCACAACCCTCCTGTTTGAATTATGTTTATTTAACTAGTATAAGAGAGAAGGAAGATGAAGATACTGAATGCATCTTCTCCAGGACATCTGGGGGCAAAGGGATCTTACATAGGGATAGTTGTTTGGTTCATAGCAGCAGGTTTTCACAGTGCATCTTGCAGTCTGTACACAGGACGAGTAGGATGAGGAGAAGGGTAAGAAAACATTGTGAGCCTGGTAATGCTTATTCTTCAAGGGTTATTTGGACCAAGGCTAAGTGAGTTTCACCAGCACAATTCATTTCTACATGATTCTTTGTAATTGCCAGATGCAGTTCACCATGTCAGATACATTTTTTGATGCATCTGCTATCACTACACAAACCAGCTGACTCTGAAGATAGTCTCCATGTAAAGATCCATGTAAAAACACTGGCTACAGATCAAACTACGTGCTACAAGCAATGAATGAGTTTGGCATTTTTTTTCTTGTAGCTCATGCAGGTAATTATCAAATACCCTAGAACCACGGCAGAGGGATAGAAAGACTCTAGCTCTAAACTCTCATCATAGTTATGACGTTAGTCATGCATTCACACATACTGATGTTATGTACAGTTTTTAATTGGGGGGGGGGGGGGAATGCCACACGCTTTCAGTGGCCATTTTGGGGGCATTGCAGATTATCAGGGTCATGGCAGGCTATGAATTACGGTAATCTGTCCCCATTTCAGGGTGCTTCTGAACTCTCACCAGAGTGAGAGGCCAAACTCATATATCATTTGTAAATGGCCAAACTCATATATTATTTGTAGCACATAGTTTGGCTTTTTGCAGACATTTTAAACACATTTTAAATTCTATAATGTACTTTCCAAATTTTAGAGGTATTTTTTGCCATCCAGGGATTGGGAATATTCCTGCAGTGTAATCCTATGCATGTCAGAAGTAAATCCAATTTAGTTTAATCAAACTTACTTCTAGGTGTATGTGTATAGGATTGCAGCATAATCCTTTTGGTTAAACCTATTGCTCTTGGGGGGACTAGTGTTTCTAAGAAGATGGTGTTTATGTGCGTCATCATGAAGTCATTTTTTAAGTCAGCATGTTCATATACATGTACGATGGCTATAGATATGGATACAATGTCTCAAGCCAAT
Source organism: Cryptoblepharus egeriae (assembly GCA_030015325.1). NCBI lineage: Eukaryota > Metazoa > Chordata > Lepidosauria > Squamata > Scincidae > Cryptoblepharus > Cryptoblepharus egeriae. The sequence continues at coordinate 90,696,077 of JAREYC010000003.1, read as the reverse complement.
ATAAAATAAAGGGATGGAAGACCAAATATAGTTGCTAGTTCCAGCTAGCAGTGGAGTGCACATGTGACCATCCATGCAGCCTTTTGCTAATCACTCTCCCTTCAAGCCTTCAACTATGTGGAGATGCGCTCAGCATTTGCATGGCTCAGAAAAACTTCTGAAGTGAAGGAGCACAGCTCTCCTTCAGAGGTTTAAAATAGGTGATGTTTAACATCCACCATCAATGAGGGTGCAGGAACTTATCCCTGCTGTTAAAAACACATACCTGTAATCGTTGCTTTGTGGGTTGGTACAATTGTATGTTGTCGAATGCCCAGTAGTGAGAAGTGAGGGTGTTTGCACCCCAAATGCTTAATAATGAGAAGCTGGTGGAGCTCTTGTATTTGCACTTAAGTATAGTTTCAAACATAACAGGCAAATGCCAGGTAGAAAGAGAAGACACCCAGCACTGGGAACAGAACAGCATTGCCAAGTACCCACACTTCCTCCCAGTTGCAATCACTCTTGCATTGGACTAACACAGGGCAAGACTTTTTCACAAGGTGGCTCATTAGAAGAATGAAACCCCATGTTGACCTAATCTGGTGCTTGCTTAAGGCATATGTAACTCTTGGTCATGGAGAACAGTGAATTTGAAGGAGGGAGGGAGAAAAGCCTGGCCTCTACACACAAACTATTGCCTAGCATGTAATTTCAAGCTTAAGTACTGTCATGGTGAAAGCTCTGCAAACTTCTTTATTTAAAACTGAAATTTAAGGTGCAGAGGAAGTTAAATTGCACACAAAAATTTCACATTTGTTTCATGCAGTCACAGTGTGTACAATGCACATTGCGCTAGTTTAACCGGGCCTCTGCGATAAAACAGGAGAGCCTATACAGAAAGCAATGGCTATTAACCAAAATGGCTTTTGAAATCTTTTTGACCCCTGCTTTTGTGAACTGTATCTACTCTGACATGTTTGGCTCATTCAGGTATTTCTCGCCTTCTCTCTCCTGAGGTTTCTGTCGCTACCCTATGCTTGGTATCAGAACTGGCTGTTGTGCTTTGTGGTGATACGCTGTCGGGATGCTCCTTTGCCATGTAGGGAACTGGATATTTCTCTAGTACATTTTCAGCGAGAACCTACTAAAACTTGAAGGTCTTCATACTGTATGCAAATACATTGGCTCTGTCCAAAGTAGACCGTGATATAACTTTGCACTCATGAGCCATTCATTTGATCTGGAATACACTTTGCCTCCTGGTTAGCCTCCATCTAAATAGCCTAAGAAAGATAATAATACATCACTGCCTGTTTTACTGTAATTTTGCCTGTATTTTGTGTGTTTACATGTTTCCTCTGTTCTGTAATCAATTGTCTTCTGTTCAAATTATTTAAAGAGATTATTATTTAAAGTGGTGCTGCTGTATGTACCACTGCTGAGCAGTTCTGCTTGAAAAAAGTGAATGATAAAGTACATTTAAAAATAAGCAGGTTTTGTCTATTGTTGAAATAATTGTACCTGTTTAAGCCAAGTTATCCTTATTCTAGGCTGGGGCATGTGGGGGGCAATATGGTGAGGTGTTTTGGATGTAGATCTAATCTGTTGTCTACCCCCCACAAATGCCCAGAGATAATACCTTGCATTTCTGTTTTCAGTATAGAGTGTCGGAACATTTTCTTAGATCAACTGCATTCATTTCAATATTTTATTTTTTATACAGAATGGCCCCAAAATGTATACAGACTTCAACAGTTATCTATGCCCTTTAACAAAAAAACTCAAATTGAGTTATGTCAGTACTGTGTAGTATTATGTTTCCTCTAAAGATGTCAAAGTCACTCCCCTGTTCCTTCATGCGACAGTTTGGAAGAGCTGGAAGGCACACCTCAGGTGTCTCCAAATGGCCACCATAACCTGCCCTGCTAATCCTGAAGGACAAAAGGGCTGCAACAGTGTCTGGATGTTAATGGTGACCACTTTGAACACCTAATGTGATTGCGTAATTCAGGCATGACTTATAGCTACCATTCGATGTTTATATAAATTTAGTAATAAAGTTTTATGCATATATTTTTTACATTTAAGTATGTATACTAGTGGGCTCCCTGAATATCAGAAACAATGCAACCATGGTACATGTTGAAGTGTGTATATACTTTGGGCTCCCTGAATATTAGACACAATGCAACCATGGTACTGTATGTGATTACATTTGGGGAAATGTACTTTTAGCAGGCTATAATGCATGTGTTTTTAGCAATGAGAGTCAATGGAGCCTACTCCTAGGTAAGTGTGGATAGGACTACAACCTAGGATTGTTAAAAATTCCCTGCTTGATGATGTCACCCTGTTCATGAAGTTTTCTGGTGGATCCTGATAGATTCTCATTCTAAAAATTGAGTCCCAGTGCTAAAATGTTGAGAGCAACTGTCATGGATTATGATATCTGCATATTCTATATATACAGATATCAAGGTCCCATCATATTCTTCATATTTATAATACAGTCTTGTGAAACTGGGGATCAAAAAAATCAAAAAGTGTATGGTTGCTTTATTTGAATATGGGGTGCTGATTCCTAAAATTGTCAATTTTGCCATGTCATGTTTAGTTTTGGAGATATAGCACAGCTTTGTTAGTGAATGGTTCATGTAGGCTTCCTCGCATGGAAACAGCTTGAGCCATTCACTATATTGGAGCTCCAAAACTAGATGTGATAGAGCCAAACTGATGCCATTTTAAGAATCAGCACCCCAAATAGACCCAGAATTAGGGCTAACTGTTAAGACAGTAAAATGTGTGTTGTAACAAAGTTTGCAAAATAATGCTATAAAATCGCAGCCACCACATCATATAGTTCTACATATGTTCCATATCACATGTGTATAATTCTGGCCCCGCTGGCTCAAAATGGATATTGTGGTGCTGGAAAAGGTACAATCAAAATGAACTGGGGGATGTTGTGGGATCATTGTAAGGAAAGGCTGCACCGTTGGGGGACGTTTAGCATAGGAAAAAAGCAACATAAGGGGACATTCTATGACATTTATTAAAAACGTGCACGATGTGGGGAAAATGGGGTCTAGAAACATTTTTCTCCCAACAATTGAACCTGGAATCTTCCAAAAGGCTGGCCAAGAGATTTCAGTCAAACAGGACATACTTTATTCCACAAAGCATAATTAAGTTCTAGATTTCAATGTCACAAGTGTGGTGTTTGCCACCAGCTTAGATGGCTCTCAGCTATAACATGCTGTATGTGGAATGACACTGAAAATTGTTTGGAAACATATGGATTTCAAATAAATGGGTTTAAAAAGAAGTTTTGGTCAAAATTTTGGAAAAATTAAAAAGAATGAGTTCAAAAAGAAATTTTGGAGAAATTTGAGGAGGGCCAGTTTTTTCATGTTTAATAGTGCAACAACCACAGGGACTGGCCAACTGGCTGACATTGGCCTCAGCAGCAGTTTTAGCCTACAATCCAGAGTAACTACGGGAGCACGTAAGAGACATTGCGTGCATCCGTAGTTAAGGCACCACCTAGTGAAAACCTATGGGAAATTCATATTGCAATCCAAAGTAAATTGTTCTTACTCTGGAGCAAGGACTCCCCGTAGTTACTCTGGATTGTGCCCCATAACTCATTTTTGACAGTTTCTGTGTCACATAGAAAGTCAAGGATTTCACCAGGTCTACATGTATATTGAAACAGATCTTTGGATACAATTCACTGTGAGTTTGTTTTTTTTAATATCAGCTCCAGGGTAGCAATTCCAGCAGGGGAATATGCCTTGTCTCCACTTGGGACTTCCCAGTGGCAGCCAGTTGGCCAGTCCCTGTGATTGTTGCACTAAATGGGCCTGTAGCCTGATCCAGCAAAGCTCTTCTCAGAAAGCCTATTAAAGGGCTAATGTCATGTAAAGTGATAAAATACAACCAAAGCATCAGCAACAATACTGCTAATTTAAGGTACTACCTACAGTAGCCTACAGGCAACAATACTGCCTACAAAACTATTTTCACCTGTGAAAAAGAACAAAGTAGTGGTTTGACAGATCTTCCTAAGAAGCAAAAACAACTAAAGTCTTGTAATATCAATTTTCATAAAATAGAGTTGGAAGGGATCTAAAAGGTCATCAACCCTTTGTCTGTAGCAGGATATCCTTCTAGAGCATTTCAAACAGGTGCTTATCTGACCTCTGTTTAAAGATCTCCAGTAATGGAGAGTCCACCACCTTCCTTGACAATCTATCAGGTATTTTTTCCAGGATATCCAGTCAGAGCAATAAGCAGACCCTGCTCCTATGTGGGATAATTGCTAGGACAAAGAAGATTGAATCAGAACGTTATTATTAATATTAATTTATATTAATAATATAATATTATATTATATTATATTAAATGTGGAGCAAAAAGCTCTTTCTGATGGTGATTTTTAGTGGGTAATTCAGTGCAGAGTGTTAAACTGAAAACACCCTCTGGGCATGCCATAAGCCTGAAAACGTCTAGCCTTTGTGACCCATGCTAGCATCTATGGTAGGTTTTGGTCCCAATGTTTGTTAGTATTTATATTTATTTATTTAACTAGATTTATACTCCACAGTCAGTGAAGCAGTTTGTGGGCCAGCAGGTTGTGGTTGTGACAGACCCCATGACCCACCAGTGATACACAATCCACAGTCTGAGAAATGCTGTTCGAGATGGTTTTGACATTGGCATGGAATGCATACATATCTTGTAGCACCTCTTTTATGGGACTAGTGCAGTAGTTTGGGACTGTAAAATGGGATTCCTCCTCCACAGAGCACATCACTTTCCAGTGCAACTGCCATATGTAAAGTGATTTATAAGCACTAGTTAGTGGCAACTACCACGTACCCCCAAATGCTCACATTTTCGTGACCTTTTAGAGAGTTTCTTGTTACTTATTATTTTATTACTCCTCCTGAACCTTCATTGCTCAAGCAGAGGAGGTTACACTGCACATACCACTGTGGTTATTCATCCTCTCACAACACCCAAGCCTTCCCACTGTCTCTCCCCCTTCATACTCTCAGGCCACAATCCTAACCAATTTATGCCATCATAAGTCACCCATCTCTCTTGTTCCCACAGTGGTATGGGGATGCACTGTGGTGCACTGCCGTAAACCCTCCCCAGGAGTGGTACAGAAGTGCCTTTGGCACTTTTGTGACACCCCCACCCCAGCCAGCACAGGACTTGTGCAGGTACTTTTACTGGCCTAACCAGGGTTTAGGATTGTGCTGTTGCATACTTTGTTTTAGCATTGGAGTTTTCTTTCAATTTTTCTTTTCTCTTGGCACACCATCTCCCTTTTTCAATTAGAGTATTTTTCCCACATCATCCTCCTGCATTACGTATGGTAGAGCTGTTCAGATACTGTGAGCATTAATATAATGCTAACAGTTTTCTAAGTCATGAAGAGAAACCCTAATTATTATTAGCTTCTTGTAGTTGTGCGTTGGTGTTTAATGTTTAGACTAAGAGAAAATAATGAAATAGCATTCTCATTCAGTACTGTCAAGTACTGTCTTATGATACTAACCCATGCAAGTCTGCTCAGAAGTGTTTCATTATAGTCAGTAGGACCTACTCCCAGGAGTGTATAGGATTGTAGCCTAAAGGCATTTTTTCCCCAAAGAATCTTGTAGTTAGAATTATAACAAATGATCCATATATGTTCCTTTAAACATATACCCAGAAAATGTGTATCCCAAATAGTGAAAGTGAGAAACCATCAGGCTCTGGTTGTTTTGTTGCCTGCTGGTTCTAATATAATTGGAGAAGATATTCCTACAGCGGACAGCCTTCCCTTTCACAGTGGCGCCACATTACAGTATGTGCTGCATTTCGGAATGAGCTTGTCAAAATCAGTCGGAAAAGAGTACTCTTAAAAAGCACAGTAAAAAAAATTTCAGCAGGGTTTTATTGTAGTTTGTCGGTACTGTTCATCTCTGGGTTTGCTTCAAAATTTTGTACAAACTGGCAATCAACTGTATATATATATACATGGTTGTCGTTCTTGTGCCAACGTACTGAGATCCAGAAGTGCCTTGGTGAAGATGCTCTAGTCAAGATTGGTTTTCTCATTGGCTGGTTGTCTTTCAGGCTGGGTTCTCATGTGACTGCCTGTCTGTGCCTGCTGTACAGGTGAGAGGAAGTTCTGCACAGCAAGTGTAGACAGGCAGACACATGACAACTCTGTCCAGCCAGCCCCTTGGCTCCAGTAGGGAACTCTTTGCTCTGTGTTTTAAACGGGACTGACTTCGTTGCAGAGAGAGACACATTGCAAAAGGAAATGTTAACACGTTAGGCAGCTAGCAAACCAAAAGACATTTTTCTTTATTTCAAAAACGTGTTTTTACATTGTTTTTATTCTCCTGCCATGTACACAAAACAAGATTGTAACAAATCATGTGTCCTAAAAACCTTCCAAAAGAACAATCCCTTGAATCCAGTTCAAAAGATGGTGTTTTATGCTTAATGTGCAATACGCACAAAAATGTACAACCATATGGTTTTGCTCTGGCAAACAAAAAGAAAAAGGATTTATTTACACAGTATGGGTTGACTTGGAGAAAGTGAGTTCCCAAGACATGCATGCACAAAATTGAAAATAATGTCCTGTAGGAAAAAATAGCCATTTCCTAAAGGGTCTAACTGACAGTTATTGATCTCAAAGTCTGTGACTAGAAGTGGGATATTCATATTTCTACATATAACGTACACGATACTGACTAGAAAAAAACATTAATACAGTACATATGAAAGACATGTGGAAAATTAGATCTCAGTCAAAAGCAAGGCCTATTATGTATCAGAAATGTGCACACATTAGAAAGTAGTGCAACATTTTGACCAGACTCTTCAGAACGTTTTTGCCCTCCAGTATCCTTAAGACTTAGCTTAATTTTTGAAAGGGAAGGAGAGTGGTATAAAATAAATAATTTTTTAAAATAAATTTATAAATGACTCATTTATAAAATAAATATTTTAATATTATGTCTTTTGCTCATGAAATGTTTCTGCTTTCCAGCCCAGTTATAGGCAAAAAGGTTCACAGTTTGCCAAAACTTAATGTTCAAAGGACAAAAATTATGCAATTTAGAAATACTGAGAACTAGCAAAAAAGAACTCATTAAATTAAAAGCTTACAGGTTGAAAGAACATTTATGGGATTTTAATACCATTTAATTGCTATGTAGTATTATCATGTGTGGAAATGAGTGCATTGTGTACTTCCAAAATATCATTGTGCCTCTAATCTTACAGCGATTTGATAACTCTACAACTGTTGAAGAAACACTTTTAATGTTGATGCCTGAATTTAGCACATTGTTTGATAATGTTCGATTAATCCCAGTTATATTAATGATGATACAGAGTCCAAAGGGGGCCTAGACAGTACCCAAGTGGACTTTTCAGTGATGCTTTTCTCAGCTAGACTTCTGCTTCTAGGAAATATAGAGTCAAACTGACTTTTTTTGTTCCTTCTCATCTTTCACACTTCTTTGTGTAAATGCACATGTGTTTTATGAACAGTTGCTATGAGATTTTGAAAGTGTGCTATAAGCACACGTCATCCCACATCCCTGGCTCTACTTGCAACCTAACTATGGCATTTCCTGGGTGAAATGTCGCTTCCTTGGCCCTTTTGCACAACCTTTTTGTTTGTTTGCTTTGTTAACCCATGTTTCTTAATGCAAATCAAGAATTTTGGAGCTTTAATAAAATGCAAATCTAAAAAGCTGTTGAGAGACTGTGGAAAACGCAGCATTTTAATGTAGTTTTTGACCAATTCAAAGGATTTGGATTTCTTTATCATTATTTTTTAAGAAACCAAATGTTTTATTTTCAGAATTTCCACAACACAAGGATGCTTGGGTGGTCTCCAAACATTTTTGGAGCTGGAGGAGAAAAAAGAAGCTAAGATTTTTAAAACAGAAAAGGGCACACAGGCAGCAATTGCTCAGACTTGGAAGCAGAACACCAAATCTGACCACTAATTGTATTCTGTCTTTAGGTGGTTACTTGAGATCATTTATGTAAAACAGATATTTGCGGACTTCACCTTATATGCCTTTTCTTTTCTAATTAAGGAAACGGTCTTTTCCCATTTTTTTTCCTAATCTAATAACAACAACAACTTTCTTTTGACGATTTCCTGCCTTCCCTGACTTCTGCTCTTTGTGATAAAATGGATCAACAGACATGCGCAACATTATGGACAGCAAAGAAGGCTGCTTAGCATGTTAAAGACTTTAGGAATTGCATGGACTGTTTCTGTAACAGTATGAGTTCTTTTGTTTGCCCTTCCCCCTTATGAGACTCATACTTAACAATATGTGGCAATGAACAATCCAGCAATGCTGGAACTCATGAGCCCTGATTGCATGCTTTAATAAACAGTCTTTCCCATCGCCAGAAGGTTCTCATTTAAGCCATGTTCTGGAATAATCTGTACATTGTAGAATAGCATTTGGCATTATGCATTTGAAACCTTGATTGAATAACTGAAACCCTACAAATCTCATTTCTACCTAAACCAAGAGTTATAAAAAGAAGAAAGCACTAATTTGGATCTTTGGGCTGCCTGCACTCCTATGAATCACAGCTTCTCAAAAGCAATTTTTAAGATCTGTTTATATATATGAAACTATTTTGATTAATGTGCTGCCAATATTGGGTTCTCTCCCGGGCCTTTTGTCTGTTCACCCTCTCTTTGTTTGCACTCTTTGCAAAGAAGTCCCCCTTTCTTTCTCCTTAATGAGAAAGACAGACATGGAGTATTACCAACAATTTCTACATACTGCTTGTACTAAGCAGCAAAATGCGCTCCAAGGTGAGTGCACTCCTGTTGCTGTTATACAAGAGAATGACATGCTATGTGCATTTTCCTTTCAACTCAGAGTCATAAAGTACAGGGAAAAATCATACTTTAAGTACTAATAAAACTGTGCTTTGCACCAGATGAAGTTGAAATCACTTTTAAAGAACCTTTTTTAAAAAAACCTTTCCTACATTACAGATTTTTATGGCTTCTTTTAATATATCAAGCTAGAGAATTGCTATAAAATTAATCCAATACACAAATTAATCCTATACACAAATTAAGATCTGGGATGCCTGCCTCCTGCAGCTCCTCTGCAGAAAATTACTTAGGCTGCAATCCTAATCATTTAAGAAATGATTATTTTCAATCATTTAAGAAATATTAAAAATGCTTATACAAGCCTATTTCCATATTTTTAAATTTCTGTTGTAGCTTTGGTATTTTAATGCAAAAATTAAAAGGACAAAAGTGTAGTTCACCAGCTTTTATACTTTGAAAGTTTAAAACAGAATATGATGGACTGAAACAAGTTCAAGTTTCCTATCCTACAGTCCTTTAACTGAGGATAAATCCCACTGAAATCAATAGGACGTTCTTAGTATTTGACTGCATGGATACCCAGAATATAAACCAGCAATACCAGGGTGATCATAAATCATAACCAAAAAAAGAACAAGCCCCCCAAATGTAGGACACCCAAGAAAAATGTAGGACATAACAAAATAAAAGCAAAAAACACTCATGAAAATTTCTTTCAGTTAATTTAAACACTATGGGTGCAATCCAGAGTAACTATGGGGAGTCCTTACTCCGGTATAAGAACAATTTACTCTGGATTGCAATATGAATTTCCCATAGGTTTTCACTAGGTGGTGCTGTAACTACGGGTGCACATAGTTTACTCTGGATTGTAGGATATATTACGTATTAAATTTAAAACTATTATATATGATTTATTGAATATAATTTACTAATTAAAAGAAGACTGCATGCTGCCTACTCACAAGGAAAATGAGGACAATTAAGCTTTTTTCCAAGATGCAAACTTTAAAAAGAGGACATGTCCTGGCAAAAGAGGACATCTGGAGACCCTGAAGAATACAAGATTTAAAAATCTATGTATAAATCAACTTACTACTGATTTGGAGACAAAGAAAATGTAAGAAGATCAAAGTGGAAATCCTTTGAAACAACATCTTGTTTACTAGGAGAAAAATGTAAATTCTAGTATTATTTTTTATAGAATCATTGAATTCAAGTGTCCCTACTAATAATTTAGAACCTTTATTAAAATTGTTACAGTGATTTTTTTTTAATTTGCAGCTGCCTCTTACCAATACTAAGGCAAAAAAAATGGTCTATGAAGTTAAGATCGTATCAAATTACAGTACAGACTTTTTCTATTATTCTCTCCATGAGGACTTCATTCAGTGCCTCCCCCCCCCCCCCCATTTGCTTGGAAAATCACCAAAGAAAACTTTTACAAATGTTGCTTCTATCAGTAAGATTCAAGATGGACTAGGCTAAAATCAAATACACTTACCTAGGAGTAATGCCCACTGAATTCAGTGGTTTTGTGAGTAGACATGAGTAAGATTGCACTTCTAGAAACCAGGCATGCCAGAAGACTTGGCCTAAAAGACTTCTTGGTCAGTACTGGGTTTCTTCCATCATCAGGGCATAAGTGTTTGAAAGGACATAATCTTTGCCTTATATCTTGACTTCTAACCTTTTTATGTGTAACATCCAATTAGCAAAAGGATGTCCTCAAATTTTCTCAGTTCACTACTGCCTTTCATGATAATGAGTTGGGTACCCTTGTTTTAAATTTTCATCTGGCACCCTGATCCTTCACATTCATTTCAATATCATGATTTCTTGTCCACATATGGATAGGGTTGCCATAATTCTCTTCCACAAAATTGGGACAGGACTCTGTCCCATTTGCCAGTAAGTGAACACAATCCCCCCCCCAAAAAAAACAGGATTGTCCCTGTTTTATGGGACATATGGCAACTCTACATGTGGAAGAAGCTATTGTGCAGGGTAGCGCAGGGGGTACAATTAGTGGTTTATCTTCTTTGCACACAACTCAGTGTGGAATATGGCTGCATATGAAAAACCATCCATTACAGACTAAGATCACAATCCTATCCACATTTTCCTGGAAATATGTCCCTTGACTATAATGGGACTTACTTCTGAGTAGACATGTAGAAGATTGGGCTCAGAGACAATCCACTATTCTGCTTCCACACGCACAACCAATTGAACTGATGGAAGTGAGTACCATTTGATTTACCACTTCTGATCTCAGTGATGTGAAGAACTTTGCATCTGCATTAGGATAAGATCTGGGGTGCCTGCTCCTCTGCAGAAAATTACTTAGGCTGCAATCCTATACACAGTTCCTAAGAGCAAGCCCCACTGAACACAATGGGACTTCTGGTTTAGACATGCATAGTACAATGCTTTTGCATCTAGTTACAAATGTTGTTTTTAATCAGTAAGATGCACTGCCTTTTCTGGTGTGAGCTTTCTGGAGGAGGACTATTAGTAATTCACGGATTTTAGGGAAATATTCTCCCAGGTATAGTGTGTGGGATTAGGAAGTAAGTGTAATAGTGTCCTATAAACAAGTACTTTAGGTGTCTGGAGCTAATATATAATGGATAGTTTTCATTTGTACAAGTAGAAATAATCACCTTCAATGGATCGTAACATTCTGAAATGTATAAACAAACAGTAGCAGTCGATAAAGTTAGTAAGTCACAGGTAACAAATTAGTAACGCAACAGGTTTAAATCATATTCATTCAAAGGGGAGACATTGCTTTTCTTTTAAATACATCCGTGGCGAGGGCACCATAGCAGGCACCCTACTGGATCAAGCTATACCTTTGTCTGTCTTGTGTGTGTGTTAGCCCACCAGGAGAACTCCAGGAACATCACCTATTTCCAGGCGTTGGGTCAGAATCTCTTCCAAAGTATGTAGGCCTTACCAGAATGTCTTCCATGCATTACTCAGAAGTCCTCCTTTTCCAGTGTGCCTGGGTAGTGTCCCTAGTCCCTAGCATACAAAACCTGTGAAGAAAAATACTGTACATGAGAGCTGAAAGGAGCCAGCCTTGGTCTTCACCTTGACCTTCTCAGGAGTCCATGCCGCTGCATTCCCTTGCCCAGTCTAACCAATGTGCAGACTACTGTACAACAGCATTGTCCTGAACAGGTAGTCTGAACACTGGGGCGACGGAGCAGGATAGGGTTAGATTTACATTAATCCTCCTTTAGTCTCTGGGAAAAAAATACTCCCCACATCAGGCTGCATTCTCAGCTTTCCCTCAAGTTCTGCAGCACTCCTGGAAACGCACTGAAGTGCTGCGATTTCGAGCCTTGACGTGGCACATTTGCAGTAGACTGTGGATCTGGCAATGAATTTAGGACCAGGAGAAGGGGGAGGGCTGGGTCTGAGCATCCATATATGGGATGATGTCACCCTAGGGAGGTTTGGGTATGCACTGTGCCGCTGGTGAGACCGCTGGAATTGCCTGCTCTCAGACATGGGTCTGTGTATAAAATGGTACCAGATGTTTTAGTGTAATGTTAAGCAGCCATTTCATCTTGAGGCCAGGTTTTTTTCTTCAACCGGGCAGGAAATGGGCCCCACTATGGAAAAGCTGTAAAAACTCAAGACGTACAGTGTTGCTGCAGCGAGTTCAGTTCAGCGAGAATTCATATAAAGCTACAAAAAAAGAAAAAACTTAGTCAAACCGTCATAAAGGGAAAAAATAGTGTAAACTTTCTGATTCTTCTGGTTGGTTTTCTTTGACGGCCTTTTGGACTCTTAAAGAGTTCTCTCTCTCTCTCTCTCTCTCTCTCTCTCTCTCTCTCTCAACAGCGAGTCATAAGCAGGTCCGCTTTGGACTCGCACAGTAATTACAGCCACTTCCTGAAAGTGAAGCCCCCATGAAAAGTCTGCAGAAATGTTCTTTGTCAGAGACTCTACATAAGTAATTAGTTCCACATGTGCTCTTCCTATTTTCCTCCAGCTATTTGGGCTGGCTTGAAACATTACTAGAGCTCGAGTCTAGTCCTAAACTTTTCACTCCTAGCATTTGCTGTGAAAAACATTTTGGGGGGGGGTCATAATGAGTTGTTTCTAGTGCTATCACTGCCATCAGATGGATATCAGTTTTTACCAGCAGTCCTTCTGGTCCCATTACATTTTTATTGGTGTTCGCTGAAGTTGTCCTGGTAACTTTTGTTAGTGATATATGCTTAAGAGATTCCCTTGCTTCCTATTCCCAAATCCCCCCCCTCCGCCACAGGTATCAACCCTTTCTCTCATGCTCCTTGGAGACTGCTGAAGAATCCAGTGGTTCTTCTTCCATTCTTTTGGCCACAGGACAAAGTCCGGTTTACTTCAAAACCTTTCAGTACCTCTTTAAACAAATCTATAAAAAAGAAAAGAGAAAATCCCCAAACTCGATATTCCACTAATTATACTTTCTACAAAGTATTTTACTACTCAAGAACATTTAAAGAAAAATGGCCTGTTCTAATGTAGAATAGAGTCTTGTTTTCTTGTTTCTAATATTGTTTTCTATTGCACTTAGGGGTCGGGGTGGTCTCAGAAAAAAATGCTTTCTCTTATTGACTCCTGTGCTGTTTGCAGTCACTCACTGAGCCTTTTCCCAAAGGTGGTCTTTATAGTGAGAGAAATAACCTCCCATTAGCACCAGTCACACCAGTCAGAGGGCCAACGGCACAGTAAGCACCACAGATGCCACAGTGCGCCATTTAAGCAGCCCCTCTGCATGTAGAAGACAACCCACAGGTGCTCACCAAACCAGTGTCCATTTCACATTGCTGTAGCTGCCCAAAATGGCGCTGATGGCGAGGGACAAGGGCTGCTTACACGGCACATGGAAGTGCCAGCAGTATTTGCCATGTCACCTTCCCTTTCGGCTACACTGCTGATGCACGTGGGCACTTTGGTGAGGCAAGTCACACCATTCGTTGTATTTTGGAACTGTTGCTTGAGAGTTGCCTCCTCCCATCCCTTTCCGAGGTGATTGCTTCAAGATGCAAAGAGCCTCCAAGATCCAAAATAATGTGGAAGACCCCCGTGTATTACCATACAGCTGCATTGTCAGTGCCAGAAGAATTTCTATCCCATTGCTTTGTAAAAACATAGTATCATCTTGGTTGCCTAACTTTGGTACCGAACAGCAGCCTCACTTAGGAATATACCTTGGTCAGTTCTATGCTGTCAGAGGTCACAGAATGCCTTAAATGATTATTGTTACCTTTGTCTTGGGGTATCTCCTGAATGGATGCTGCAGGGTATGTCATTGCCGTGTATGTCAGTACTGTTTTCCCTGTGGCACCAATGGGCTGGTGTTGCTTCAAACCACTGATGTGTTGTTGGTGACATTGTTTAGACGTAGTGCCAGCTTTGGTGGAGGATGCATGGCTGTCACTATGTGCTCTGAAAGTGGGGTTCTTGCTGCCACCACCTTGCTTTAAGTTATCATGTTGTACCTAGTGGGGAGTTGTGGACAGAATTTTACCTCAGGGTGCAATTCTAACCAATTTAGGCCAGAACAACTGAACCATCTCCCTGTTCCCTTGTTGGCGTGGGGAGGCCAGTGCATGTCTGTGCACTGGCCTAACCCTGCCAGGAATGGCACAGAAGTATCTTACAGCACTTTTCTGTCACCCATAGGGCAGCACGGGACTTGAGGGACTTGAGCTGGCCTAACCACAGATTGGATTGCACTATCAGGGTGGAACATGTTGTGCCAACTATCGTGCTGGGATCTCAAGGATGGGGCGGGGGAAAGTTGCCCAACTGCATTACCAGTACCTTGAGTGAATTCCCCTCAGTAGAAAAGGGTAACTTTAGGTTTAACAAGTAAATTCATATATCACTATTCTGCTCCAACTGGACATTTTGCCCATCACTTTCTATAACTTCTTGGCACTTTCTATAAGTTCCTCTCTGAATCAGCGAGACTGGGGGCGCAGTCCTCACCAGTTTAGGTCAACATTACTCACCTGTCTCCGTATTCCTGTGGTGGTGTAGGGAGGCTAGCGCATGTCTATGCATTGGCCTATCCCTCCAAGGAGTAGCACAGAAATGCCTTATGACACTTTTGTGACACTTATGGCCAGCACAGGATTTGTGCTGGGACTTATGTGGTCTAACTGGGGATTTGGATTGCAGCCTGGATGTATGTTTAGATACACAGATAATTCATGATGGGGCCAAAACAATGGCAGCTTCTCAAAAGCATCAAAGGAATTTCATTGGAATATCTTCTCTTTATTTCTTCCATTCTGGAGCAGCTTCTCTTTCCTCCTAAATAAATATTATTCATTCATATAATATAACAAATCTTAACTTGAAGCAGCAAAGAAACATTTTGGTACCAGAGAACAGGAGAAAATAGCTCAGGTAAGATATCAGTCATTTATTGCATATAGCACGGGGAGGCTTATCTCTATCAGGTACTGTGTGGGTTCTGCATGTTAAAGGTTATTGTCACATTTTCAGGTGAAAACTGTGTCAAACTATAACTGGCACTAAAAGTGATATTGTACCTCCATTAGCCTTGAAGAAGGGAGAAAATAGCAGCCGCGAGGGTTGGATTCTAGTCGACATACCCATGTAGTGAAATGGGGAAAGAGCGCTTCCCCCACCCCAAATCCATTTCAGGGCAGACCCACACACCCCTCCACAGCAGCTATTGGCACCTTCAATCCAAGGTGGGGAAAAGCAGCAGGGAGAAAGTGGGGTGGGGGAGGAAAGCAATTTACATGAGGATCACAGCATAGAGGAAAAGGTTAAACCTTCTCCTGCCATGATGTGGTCCCAATCCTGATCTCCTGCCAGATGTTTCAAAAGACAAAGACATACGTACCACGAGGCTTTTGCAGTTTGACTCTGAAACAAAGAACAATAGACTTGCAAAAGCCACAGAGGGAGATCACAGTGGGGGATTTGAAATTTGTTACCCACCTTGAAACCCAACTCTCCAAGCCGTTGCGTCACAATGATTTTCAGGGATCAGGTTGGGCATGTTCTACCCAATATAATTTAAAAGTGTTTCCCCTCCTTCAGTCATGACTGAGTATTCCCCTTTCTCCCCTTCCTGTAATTTTCCTCACCATTGCTATGTATCTCACTGCCTGCCCCTGTTCTTGAAACTGTCTCTGCCCTTCACATGGTCCTGACAGGCACCTGATAGGCACTTACCACCCTTGCTAGCAGTAGACTGCTGGGGCCTCTGTGTCCCATGCCAAAGGGGGCCAGGGGAGAATCAAGAGCCGGCCGTTAGAAGAGCAGATGCCTTCCACAAAAGGTTGTTCTTGGCAGGGCCTGAAAGTGTGTGAAAGGTTTTTCCAATTAAATACCAACATCCTACACACTGCTTTCATTATAAGCTGCCTCCCATATATTTTATTCTGCAGCTTTGCCATAATAGCCAGGCAGCATTTCATTCTATGTGGCTCATAACTGATCCCATAATAGAAAACTCCAAAGGTTGTCAGGTGCCCATTTGTTTCTTTTGCAGATTCAAGTGGTGAACACATAAATTGGATGCAGGCTTGTTTGACAGACCCTGGATGATGCCATTGATCCCGTGAAGCTCAATGTTGATTCACAGCACATAACTTGCTATGGAATAGGCAGGCCAATTGGCCTCCACTGCATCTAGCATAAGGGTAAATTTTTCCCTTTACCCCAGGTACCACAGCGACAGCCTAATGGGTCTACTCAGATCTTTGCCACCTTGAGCAGCATATTGCTCCATGCTGTCCGGAGAAAGGGGCTTGGATCCAGCATAATCGCTGAATCCCAGTCTTACCTCCCACTTTCCTCTCTCAGCCAGCCCTTGGGAATGCCCTCAGCCCATGTTTACCCGATCCTGGAATACCTCCCTCCAACCTCTTGCACTGATCGATATCGGCCCGCACAACTTATCATGGTGCAACACAGGGAGGCTATTGCAACTTCTTGCACCTACTCTACTCTGAGTCCTACTCTACTCATCAAGAACATGCTTTTTGGCATATTTGTGACACCCTAGGCTGGTCCTTGCATTGCTGTATGTGGGCAGTTAGGAATGTGCTGTCAGTATATACTGTTGTGACCCTCCTTGGCATCTCTAAGGTAATGTACCATACTTTACTGCAGTTTACACCCACAACAGGATTGTGTGCATCCACAACAGGATTGTGTGAATCTAACGTTGTGTGCATTACACCCACAATAGGATTGTGTGCATCTGTCCCACCACTAGGACAGTGGTGTCCAAACTTTTTGGCAGGAGTGCCCCATCACTTCTATGACACTATGTAGGGGCCTTATGGATAAAAGAATTGATTTACATTTCCAATTTGAATAAATTTACATAAATCAATATATTAGAAGTGGAACTTATTATTGAATGAATAAATTCAGATCAGTTCATAAACACTTTCTAACACAGAGAGAGGGAGTGATCTTCAAACCAGTTCACCTCCATTTGTATTTCTTCCTCCTCCTCACTCCTATCCCCACAGGTTTGCTACTTTCATTGAAAGGGCTTTACATACACCCCTGGAAGGGCTGGATAACCTACACCTTCTTTCTAGACCCAGAAAAGAGAGAGCAATGGGTATACAATGGGTATACAATTTGCTTTGCCTGAATACAACATCAAGGGGGCCTTTACTGACATGAGTCACATTTGTCAGCTCTGGTCCAAATTGCTCCCACACAGGTAATGTCGAATAAAAGGGAAACAAATTAATGGGAGGTATGAATCTCTGGCATCACACTGAGTTTGGCCCTGAGCCTGCCCATTCCCTAAGCCTACTCAAGGCCCAACCAGAGGGAGAGGAAATGTCTTCTTCATCATGATAGGTAGCTGACCCCTCCGACTGTGCCCAGAGGCCAGGAGCTTACTGGAACCGCACGCAACTCTGTCACTCAGCAATTCCTCCTGCCCTTCATTCTTCTGTAAACTCTTAGCAGATGACAAGTACCCCTGGAGGCCACCCATGTACATGGCTTGAAGCCAGGGCTATGCTTTTTAAAATTCTTGCCAATTCCCAGCCTCGGGTGGGGGGCAGAGGGGGGGAGCTTTGGTACTTTGTAGGCCTGCTTGCCTATTTAAAAGTTCACTTGAGTTCTCACTGTTGCCAGAATGCTTGCCTGGCTTGCCAGTTCTCCGACATTCCTCCATCGGGCATCTGCTGGTGATTATCAGATGACTCCCACCCCAGACGAGCCCCAGTCAGGCCTTGCTCATCACCCCTTCAGCTCCCAGCTTTGCTAGAAGCAAGCAAGTGAATGTCACTACAATCAAGGCTCATGAATTCACTAAGAGTGCAATCCTAGGAGTGCCTGCTCAGAATTAAGTCCCAGTGAGTTTGATGGGACTTACTATCAGGTAGGAATGTATAAGATTGTAGCCTTAAGTTAATTCTGCATTGTTTGAAGGATTTCCATTCATTGATTTTCATGACAGTTCTTCCAAATTATATACACCTCTATTGCATGTCCTTTTAATTGTCTTTCTTCTACCAGGGGTTTCTAAACCCAGGCCCCGAGGCCAGATGCAACCCTCAGTAAGCCTCAATGTGGTCCCCAGCAAGACCTCTCTATCGGACTCTTGGGCAAACCTTGTAATCCAGTCCAATACACTCTTATAAGTAAATTTATTCAAATTTGAAATGTACATTAGTTTTCCAGCCCCTGATACTGTGTCAGAGAGATGATATGGCCCTCCTGCCAAAACATTCGGACACCCCCTTTTTGGCAGGAGGGCCACATCATCTATCTGACACTGTGTTGGGGACCAAAAGAAAAAAAATAATTGACTTAACATTTCAAATTTGTATCAATTTACATGAATGAATATATCAGCGAAGGAATTTATGAATGGATTCAAATCAGCTCACCAACTCTTTCTAAAATGGAGAGAGGGGGGTGATCTTCAAACCAATTCATAAGTACTTTCATACACAGAGAGTTAAGAGTTGTGTACAGCCTCACCAGCTCTCAGAGTACCTTCTGGAGGTGAGGGGGATTATAGGGCTTGCTCAAGGGCCAGATGGAGGGGGCTTGAAATGGGATGCATAGAGGCTCACTGAAGGCTGCATCTGGCCCCCTCGGACCAGGGTTTGGACACAGGGTTTTAAACCACTGATCCCAACCTGTGATCCGCAGACCAAAGGTGGTCCATGAGCCCCTGAGAAGTGGTCTGCAGGGTCTCAAGGAAGGAAAATCACCTTCAATCACCTTTCGCATCTTGCTAAATGAGCGTTTCATCACAGACCACCAGAGAGTGCAGTCTGTTCTTCTCTGTCTCTGGAAGTCCATGGGGAGAGGGCAGAAACCAGAAAACCCACAGATACATCCAGCAATTAAAGCAGCCATGCACAAAAAATAATAAATCTAATAAATCTTCTCTAATTATTACAAATTTAGGCTGCAGTCTTAAGAACACTTTTCTGGGAGTAAGCCCCGTTGAAATAAATGGAACTTACTTATGAATAGACATTAATAGGATTGCACTGACAATCATATTTTTGGTGTGAAGGGTGGTGGGAGGATTGTATGTGAGGCACAACAATTCCAATTTTTTGTCTCAGTGGTCCACGGGCTCCTAAAGGTTGGGACCCACTCTAATCAAACTGACTCCCCCTTTACTAGGGGTAAGGTAAAGATCCCTGGTAGGTTGATATCCCTTAAAAATGGTTAATTGATGCTGTCTGGTCCAACCAGATCTGCCAGAATCCATGAGTGGTATAAAGCAGTAAAAATGCATATGTACCTAGTCATAGGACAATATCATTCACAGCAGATATATTTTCTTCTCTTTTGCAGCCTTATTCTGCTACTTACAATTTACATACATGCCCACCATACATGAAGTAAGGGCGCTGATATTATTCTGCCTGATATTATAATGCCTTTCCAGAGCCTTATCCAGGTTAAAATCCAAAACTGATCATGAAGCTTCCTTGATGACCTTGGGCCAGTCACTAACTCTTAGCCTCACCTACTTCACAAAGTTGTTTTGAAGCCAGCAAGAGGGAAGGAACTAAAGCTTTTGAGTCACCTTGGGCATTTGCATTGGCATGAGAAAGGCAGGGCATGGCATAAATGTATTTATTTACTTATTTATAGGCAGGAAATTGCATTGTATTGCATTGGCATCCATCAATCTCGAAAGACTATGGTATCGTGCTTGACGCTGCATGAGAAGCATGAAGGCCTGGGTAGATTAATATGGAGGATAGGCTGTTACCCAAGCAGCAAATCCCCCTCTCCATACCACTGAAATAGTCCAAAGGAACGGCAGAGCTGATATGATTGGTTCCAGCTGCATCACAGAGCTGGGCTAAGAACAGGAGCTCACCCTGTCTTGAGGGAATCTGGGTCTCGAACCCTGGCCTGCTGGTTAACAGGCATAGTGTCTTAACCACATGTGCCACCCCAGCCACCAAGGCAGGAAATAAGCTGTACTTGTTCGGTCTTCATAGCAAACAGTGCAGCTTGCAGGGTCTGTCTGAACTTCAAGAAACCATATGAGGAAGGAGCAAAGTAGGATGCCAGGGCATTGGTTTCGAAACTAGGGCTTTCTACCCAAATGAAGGTCATGTGGATTTTCCTGAGAGGCATGGGAAGTATTGTCTCTCCAGAGAATTCTACTTATCAGGGTGTCACAGCCCACCAGATGTTTTGACTAGGATTTTTGGGTGCACAATCATTAGGCCATCACACTATGTCTAATCTTAGCTGAGGTTTTAACCTAAGGTTTTGTAGGATATAGTATGATTTTTACACTCCTGTAATGATAATTTTTATGTTTATACTTTTATTGTGTATTTCTCCTGGACATATTTATAATTAAGCTCTTTTTAAAGCTTTGTGCTGGTCTAATGACTGTAATAAAGGAATACTACTTCATTTGAACTGTACCCCAAAATATAAGAACTGGTGAAATATTGCCATATAAAGTTTGATAACTGTTGCCAATTCTTTCCAATTAATTAAATGGAAAATTAACTAACTCCTTAATTATATGATCCAAGATGGCAGCACTCAGTGTACAATTTGAGAACCATTGCCTTAGCAGATTCCTCTTACTTCTGACTCTTCATTGAAAGCAAAACTTCTCATAGTAGGGTTCATCTTGGCACAAAATATTCATGAAATTTCCCCAGGACTAAGAGATCACTGTTACTGTCAAAGAATACAAAGATACAAAGGAGTTAAATAGCTGATCCACATGCGGGCTCATGGAATGAATTAGGACGCATACTTGGATTTCCCCTTCTTCTGCAGTCAGCTTTCGAGCAATTCGAAAGCTGGTTCTCCGGCAGGCCTGCTAAAATCAAAAGCCTTAGGGGAAAAAGAATTGTGCCATGTGAGGCCTCCTGCTTTCCAAGAGCTCAGCAAGGATTCTCCTGCTTCCCTGGAGCTACGATGGAGCGATTCCAACTTCTAACACCATGCAGTGCTTGCCACAGATGAACAATAAATATGGTTATATATGTAACAATAAAAAGCAGGCCTCCGTCAGTCTTGAAAGACTATGGTATCGTGGTCGGCACTGCATACGCTGCATGCGAAGCACAAAAGCCTGGGTTGGATAGTTATGGAGGATAGGCTATTACCCAAGCAGCAAATCCCCCCTCTCCATGCCACTGAATGAGTCCAATGGAAAGGCAAAGCCAATATGATTGGATCCAGCTGCGTTGCAGAGCTGGGCTAAGGACAGGCGCTCACCCTGTCTTGTGGGGGTGACCCGGGTCTCGAACCCTGGCCTGCTGTTTAATAGGCACAGCATCTTAACCCCTAGCGCCACCCACAGCCCTTATGTAACCATACAGAACTACTTTTTGTAGACTTTGCTGAAAGGAAAACTGAATTCTCTTTTTGTTTCAGTTTCGTCCTTCTGCTGCACAAGAAAGTTCTCCTTCCTGATTCTGAATCACATTTTACTAAAATATAAACATTTGCAAGATCTGTTTGCAATATTGTTTGCTTTGTTTAGAAATTCGTTTTAAAACAACATACCAGAAAAAAAATCAACAGCACAATCAATTTAGCTCAAATCTTTTAATATAAGGTAAATGCAGTGCCATTTTCTGGAAATAAAGGTGGGGAAACCAAAGTGGTAACTATTTATCTACTTTTGTGGTACTCGAGCATTTCAGACCG
This sequence comes from Cryptoblepharus egeriae, assembly GCA_030015325.1. Lineage (NCBI taxonomy): Eukaryota > Metazoa > Chordata > Lepidosauria > Squamata > Scincidae > Cryptoblepharus > Cryptoblepharus egeriae. Next base: position 90,674,014 of record JAREYC010000003.1, on the reverse strand, counting down.
GGACCCCCTCCTGAGAATGACAATCTGTCTGGGACCCTCCGGAAGTGATGTCATGGCTGGAAGTTACATTGTGCCCCGTGCCAGATTCCAAAATGGCTGCACCCAGCTTCTCATGACTCCCCTGAAATGAGGTCTCAACCCCCACTTTGAAGACCACTGGTCTACTTGCATATACAGTGCCCTATAAGATAAAGGCTTTGACAGACGAACAAAAATGTCCGTGGGATTCTGCCTTGTGAGATGAAAGTGCTTTGTAAGATGAATGCCCTTTGGCTGGGCTCCTTCTCCTCCTGCCTGCAAGTACCTGCACCCAGACAGCAGTGGGACACAGAAGGCAGCAGCATCCTCTGAGTCTCCACAGCAAGCATGTATGAGCCTCCTGCAGTTGGCCAGCCACCATCAGGCAGGAGGGAAACCTCCTCCTGGACACCCTCTGGACCCCCCTCAATAGAAACCCCTTCCCCCCAAAGACCCCCTCAATAGGAACCCCTTCCCCCAAGAACCCCCCTCAATAGAAGCCCCTTCTCCCAAAGAAAACCCCCCTGCCTGGACACCACTACAACTACCCCTCTTTCCCCTCCAGGTTGCTTTGTGGAACCTGCCTGGACCCTACACACTTTCCTGTGAGTAAGCCCCAGTGGATAAAATGAGACCAGTGGTGGGCTCCAGCAGGTTCACACCTACTCTATAGAACTGGTTGTTAACGAGAGATAGGACATATAAAGTTTACAAATAGCCATTTAAAAGTGGCTGCCAGATGGGCAGAGAACTGCTTGTTCATTTCTTTGAATCCCATCACTGAATGGGACTTGGTTCTAAGCAGACTGCATAGGATTTGCATCAGGCAGAAGCCTTTGGTGCTGCTCCTGCTGCAGACTTAGAAACACACACATACACGCACACACACTCAGAGACTTACCCTACAATCCAGAGTAACTACGGGAGCACGTAAGAGAAGTTACGTGTACCCATAGTTACTGCACCACCTAGTGAAAACCTATGGGAAATTCATATTGCAATCCAGAGCAAATTGTTCTTACACCGGAGCAAGGACTCCCTGTAGTTACTCTGGATTGCGCCCTTAGGTTCCTTGTGAAAGTTGCTCCAAAAGCTACCAGTGACTCTTTTAGTGAAAATTAGTCATCCTTGGCCATAAATGTTTTTCTTTTCTGTTTTACTTGACAGTATAATATAGTGTTCTATTACAGTAATTGTGTTCTGTATTATATTACAATGTTTTGAATTTGATTACATTGTTTTGTCATCATTTTTATATACAGTTATTATTTTTATATGAATATTTTTGCTTTGTGGAACCGTCTGAGTTCCAATTATTTCTTATGGGAAAATCCGCTTTGTAAGAAGAACGCTTTGTAAGAAAAACATACTTCCAGAACAAATTAAGGGCGCAATCCAGAGTAACTACGTGGAGTCCTTGCTCCGGTATAAGAACAATTTGCTCTGGATTGCAATATGAATTTCCCATAGGATTTCTTTAGGTGGTGCAGTAACTACGGGTGCATGTAATGTCTCTTACGTGCTCCCGTAGTTACTCTGGATTGTAGGGTAAGTTTGTCTTACCATTTAAGCACCACTGTACATGCTTTGGACTTCTAGGCAGGCAAGAGCTAAGCAAATAACTGGAGTTCACTCTATCATGCAGCAGTTAGGTCTGGAACCAACAGGATTATTCTCTATATCATTTTTCAGTTTAAGCATTGCACAGTTTCTTGATAATGGTTACAATTCTGTTCTAAATAATGCCAATTACAGAAAAGTTCTAGTAAAATGTATTCATTCTCTTAAATTTTATCCACATATTTATAAACTGATTTGTTTTTGGCCCATAAAAATGTGTCAGCTACCGTATATGATGTGGCCCTCATAAATTTGAAGTTTGAAAAGTTTGGAGTTTGAAAAGTTTGAAAGTTTGGAGACTGATAATCTATGCTGCTCATAGATGATCAATTTCTACAACCATGTTTCCATGTTATTTATTTGTGGAACTATATTCTGAGACTGTTTTCATCACTTTTAATATTTCTCTTAAGAACCTATGTCGGGGCAGCACCTGCGACAGGCTGACCAGATTTCCCCACTGTTGCATCAGCCATAGTTTAGGATGAATCGAATCCAGAACAAACAGACCCACCACCACATGGAACCAACACTGAAGAAGTTGCCTTTTTGCCTTAAGGAGTTACAATACACTTCAATACACAAACACTGCACTTTTTCCGAATGTAATTTATACTCCTAGGTTGATAAAACTCTGAAAATTAAATCTTGGTCTTACTCTTGATTTGTGTGAGGGATTTTAGTGGCTGACTATGAATTATTGTATGAAGGAAAATGAAACACACTTACCCACACACTGTGTTTTGTGCATTTCACTGGACAACATCTGTTTTCATTCTGCAGTTCCGGTATAATGTGCACGATGGGGAAGGAGAAAGACAAATTATTTAAATCATGAATATTGAATATAAAAACATAGCAGCAAATTTTTAATCATGCTAATAAATAACTAAGGGAGCAATCCAGGGGGTCTCCTTTGGCTGGCACAAGCCACTTGTGGGAGGTAGGTGAGCAGGATGGGAGGTAGGTTACTTTGTGTATATGTATGTATGCATATATACATACATACATATGTGTGTATACATATTTACATCTACTTCTTTGGTCGTGCTGTTCATGACCGGCTCTAGGGCATGTTGCTCATTCTCATTACATGACTGAAAAGCCAGCAATGTCCAAAGATGCATCTGTGGTCATGTGGCTGACATGTCTAAACTTCCCACATAGAAGTAACTAAACATGATTTGAAACTGCTAGGTTGGCAGGAGCTGAGCAAGTAATTGGAGCTCACTACATCTTACAGTACTTGAGTCTCAAATCACCAACCATCCAACTTTCAGGTTGACAAGCACAGCATCTTTAACTGAAGATCTACCACATCCCTGTTCTATACTTACCGGTATATATATTTAAGTCAATTGCATGATAGTAATTCAGTACATTTGTGGGAACCCACAAAAGAACCTCACAACCAGTGGCTTACCAATCATTCTTGACTGACAAAGCTGTACCTCTATGGATGCTACTATATATTATATAGTTTACAACATATATTTTTTCATTTATATGTTGTAAACTACAGTGGTACCTAGCATAATGAATGCCTCGAGTAGCGAGTGTTACAGATAACAAGTTAAAATTTGTGTGGGATTTTGCTTCACATAACAAGCTTGATTCGCATAATGAGTGCCGATTGGCTGGGCTCCCTCTCCTCCTGTCTGCATTGGCTGGGCTGAGGGAGTGAGGCAGAACTTTCTCCTCCTGCCTGCAGTACATGAAGAGCCCAGCAGAGGGACCTCAGGAGCCTCTTCACTGGTGCAACAAACATGGCTGCTCCTGCGGCCATGTGGCCAGCCCAGCCTCTGCACTGCGAGGGAAAACTCCTCCTGCACCCCCTCTGCAGCCCCCTCAAACAAACCCCTTCCCCCCAAGGAAGCTCCCCCTGCCTGGACCTCACTACAACCACTCTCCTCCCCACCACCAACTTCCCTGCCTGCACTTTTCCTTTCCTGTGAGTAAGCCCCAGTGGATTTAGTGGGGCTTGATTCTGAGTAGACAGCATAGGATCTGGCCCCTCTGCTCTTGCTCTTCATGCAAACTTGGAGTCAGGATGCATCCTACACAATTTCCTATGAGTAAGCCCCAGTGGATTTAATGGGCTCGATTCTGAGTAGACAGCATAGGATCTGGCTCCTTTGCTGTTGCCTATCTAGTTTGCATAGATAGATCTCACAGAGAGAGGTTCCTTGTTAAAGATGCTCCAAAATACACCAGTGACTCTTTTAGTGAAAATTAGTCATCATCGGCCATAAAGGTTTTTCTTTTCTTTTTTACTGTACGGAATCTTACAGTGTTTTAATACAGTAATTGTGGTCTGTATTATATTATAGTGTTTTGAATTCAATTCCTGTGATTTGTCATCATTTTTACATACAGTTAATACTTTAATATGAATAATTTTGGGATTGTGGAACCGATCGTTTGAGTTTCCATTGTTTCCTATGGGAAAATCCACTTCACTTAAAGAGCTTCTCACTTAAAGAGCATGCCTCTGGAAAGAATTAAGCTCTTTATGTGAGGCACCATTGTATATAATATATAGTAGCTGAACAGTTTCTTTTGAACTTTACATTCCCTGCTACTCCCTCATAGATTGTAGTGCCTCTATGAATGGCAGTGGAGCCTTTGATATGAAAGAATACAAATGATGGGTATCAATGTCTCAGTTGAAACCCTGCATCTCAAAAAATACGAAGTCCTTATGTGGACACCTGCGAATAATAAGGATGTTTCACCTTAACAGGCCATCCCCCATATAACATGACATGGGCTTGGTCTGACCTATGAAAAGCCAGGTAGAAACCAGCTAGCGCCCAGCTATGTTGGGCCTCCACATGCTCCTTGGATAGTTCCAAACTCCTGATCATTACCAAGAGGCCAGGTTTCCAACCTCAGGGCTGACCATCCAGATCTATAGGATTTGGCCAAGTATCTCTATAAAAGTGCTCAAGCACTGAACAAAGGTTACCTGACAATTATGGACCACCCTCTGGTTCCCCCTGGAGGTCAATGGGAAAACTGCAACAAAGTACGTGCTATACCAGGCAGGACTCATTGTTCAGCCTCATTATTCATTTTACCTATGTATTTATTTTACCTGTTTTTAATCAGAGTGTCTGTGCTGCATATTTTTTCTGTTTTAATTTCAGCTTTTTTTTAAAAAAATAACAAACTCTTGTTACTTTTACCTATTTCTCGGCCAGTCTTTCTGCCCAAAATCAAGAACTATATTTTTGCACCCCTGATGGCTTCTCAAAGACATCATTACCAAGGGGTAGTAGGTGCTTGGGAGTTGAGGTTAACCTGGTCAGTTTGCTTCCTGGATAGTTACTGTAACATCTGGCTTTTGTGTTTAAGGCAGCTACCTACATTTTTTATGGGGCAGGTTTCTGTATTGGGGTCTGTTTTCATGCTTGACTACCATCAACTGCATATGAAAAAAGATTCACTTTTTGTTCACAATGATTGTGAGTATGGGAGAGTAGAATGATAGTGAAGCTGCAATCCTATCTACACTTTTCTGGGAGTAAGCCTCCTTGATTATAATAGGGCTTAATTCTGAGTAGGCATACAATGGATTGGGCTCATAGCTTACTTCACAATCCCATCTACAACTATTCACAGTGAAGCCCCATTATGTTCAGCGCAACTGACCCCCAAATCTAGAGTAACTACGGGAGCACGTAAGAGACTTTACGTGCATCCATAGTTACTGCACCACCTAGTGAAAACCTATAGGAAATTCATATTGGAATCCAGAGTAAGTTGTTCTTACACCAGAACAAGGACTCCCCATAGTTACTCTGGATTTTGTCCTTACTTGCTGAAAACATTAGGATTGAAGCCTAAGGTTGCGTATTTTTCAAGGCCAGCTTGTTTTAACCCAACACTATCGTAATGACTAACACAGGTTGTACATTTTTCAGGATCACTGATTGGGATCAGGAAGGGGAAGTGGGAATACAACTGTGCAGATTAGGTGGGTGGATGAAATTTGAAACTCTGCTAAGTTTGGGGGAGATCCTACAATTTTCTTTACAGTTCAACAACAAACTTTCATACTTTAAAAAGAGGCTGTCATGTCACAGATATAAAGTTAGTTCCCCCCAATACTCAGTGGGTTGAAGCAGTACACTACATGGGGTAGTATATTCATTGGGCCTTCCCCTCACCCAGAGTGACCATATGGAATGGAGGACAGAGTGCCTGTACCTTTATCCATTGCATATAAGAGGGAATTGAGGCAGGTGCTTCTCTTTAAGCCTTTCTATGCTGAGCTAAACCTGCCTCAATTTCCTCTTCTATGCAATGGCCATTTTGAGTCCATTAACAGTGATGCCAAAGGTCCACTGTCGCTACCAGCTATCACCAGCAGCAAAAGTAAGCTGCTGATGGGACTGAAGAAGGAATAAAGTGGAAAAGAGGGGAATTTCTGGGCAATGAGAAGGAGGGGATGGATTGCATCAGCAGCTTGCGTCAAATCCTAAACCTGCACTGTATCCCCTTCCCTTTCCCTGTACCCAGTGATGGGCTTCAAAGAAATTAAGAACCGGTTCTCTGTCCATCTGGCAGCCACTTTTAAATGGCTATTTTTAAACTTTATATGTACTATCTCTTGTTAAGAACCGGTTCTATAGCGTAGGTGCGAACCTGCTGCTGCCCACCACTGCCTGTACCTCATGTCGGGCGATGTGACTCTGATTCTGTCGAAACTCCAGAGCTGCTGTAGAATCAAGTATGCTGCTGACGTGGCCATTTTGGCTCCATTGCAGCCCCACACTATGGGCAGCTCAGGATTTGGCTTTAGGACAGGGCCCTTTAAAAGTCCTTTACGGATGTGGCCAGTATTGAGTCTCTGCTGCGTTGCCCAAGTCTGGTTTTAAGGTTGTTTTCAAATTGCTTCTTTGTATTGTTTTCTCATTTTATGTGCACTGCTTTGAGCACTACCATTAGTAACTGCAAAATGATGTTCAAAATTCTTTAAATAAATGCATCAAATCAACAAATACATGTGAATTCTCCAAAGGAAGCTGGAGCCCAAATCATGTCCTTTCATGACAGAAGTGGGTGACACCAGTCTAAAGACATGATCTGAATGCTGAGAGATTTCTTCCAAATGGCCCTACAAAGGGCTTAACAAAGATGTCATTGAAGACCACGAGGGAGCAGACAGGCAGTGAGCACAATCCTAACCATCAGTGGTGGGCACCAGCAGGTTTGCACCTACTCTATAGAACCGGTTCTTAACAAGAGATAGTACATATAAAGTTTAAAAATAGCCATTTAAAAGTGGCTGCCAGATGGACAGAGAACCGGTTCTTAATTTCTTTGAAGCCCATCACTGCTAACCATGCCTACTCAAAAGTAAGCCCCATTGTGTTTGATGGGTCTTACTTCCAGGAAAGTGTCTTAGGATTGCAACCAGTGTGTCTCTATTAGAAGTGGCAGGAATTATTTTTAATATAGCATATAAAGGAATCTGTGGCTACTTCTACTTGCTTGCATTACTTTTCTTCTCTGTTCTGAATTTCCCCTAACAAAGCCCCCGTGTCCTGATATTCTTCCCTTCTGTAATATAAACAGTCTCCCCACTAGCACCACCACCCTTGCTCTGCCCGAATTGCGGTTCACTTGAGAATGTATGCATTTTTTCAGATCTGGCTCCTAACGAAACGGCAGTGGCCATTCCTGTCTTCTGTAAAAACCCCAGAGAAGAATGAATGCAGACTCTTGAGTTCTGTACTTTTCTTCCGGTCCTGCTGCTTAGACCAGAGATTAGTTCCGGGATTAGAAATAAGCATTATTATTTGATCAAATGCCTGATCGCCAAAATGTGAAACAAAATGAAAACAACTAGAGGAATGTGTAAAGGGGGAAATGGGACCAGACCCAGATTTGATGTGTCATCCATCACCCTCGCTCCTCCTCCATATCCTTTACGAAGAAAAGAATTCTGCTAAAGAATAAACCAGGCCAGGAACTAGTGGTGCTTGACAAATTCTACATTGGCAGATAATAAAAACCTAGTTAGAAACTTCCATTGCCTTAATTCAGTTAAGCTGCAATCCTACACTTTCCTGAGACTCAAGGCACAATCCTATACATGTCTACTCAGAGGTAAGACCTATTATGTCCAATGTGTCTTACTCTCAGGATAGTAAGCCTAAGTCCTATTATGCACAATGGGATATATTTCTGCGTAGACCTGTATAGGATTGTATTGCTAGTACATGTAGTATGAGTGGAATAGATTGACGGTCAAATCCTATAAGGATTTTATAGAAGATATACCACTATTGTCCCCTATGAGACGACCAATACAAACAGCTGGAGGCCCCATGCACATGACAGTGATGAACAGAAGCCTATCAGAACAAGAAATGGGGTAGTGGAGGCTGTTCATGTGTAGCAAGGAGGAGGATGAGAGTAGGGTGGGCAGAGGATAGTTCAAATGTTGCACAGTAAGCTCCTTTCCCCTTTTCCTGGCTTGAATCTCCCTGAGGCTCCTTATACTGTACTTCCACCAGATAAATGACTGGCATTGGTCCAAGAAGAACCATCGGTGGCCAGACAACCTATGTTTTTCTTACCTCTCAATTTTTCTCAATTTTACAAACATTCTTCTGCACCACTAATCTAGCACTATCGAGGTATTAGGATTGTCAAGGCACACAATCAGTTTCTTGACAATTGGGAAGGCATACTGCACTGAGAAGGGAGTTTCCCAACGACCCTGCTGTCTTGCTATTGTTGCTTGCCTTCATCACTGGTCAAAATAGAACCAACATAAACCCGTAAATGGGATGATGGGGTGGGATGAGGATAAGACTCATGCACCATCCCTCCCCCGTGCACCATCCCTCCCTGCATGCATCATGCCTCTCTCTGTGCACCATACCTCCCCTGTGCACCTTGTCTGCACTTGTACTATTCCCCCCATGCACCACCATACCCCCTGGGTATTGGGCACCACCTGGCACTAAACAGATTCTTAGTGGGTCCTGACATCACAGAAGGAATATGCTCCCCCCAATTTTATGCTTCTAGATTTAGGGGTTGTGGCTGGATGTTGATCAGTCAATCTTCAATTTTAAGTATAGAGATGCAAACAGGTTGCATCCTCTACCATCCCCTTAGGGGGTTAAACTTCTAAACACTGGTTCTTAGGAGTGCTGCTGACATGCAAGGAACACCCTCCCCAAATTTCATGGTTCTAAGTCCACGTGTTGGGGCAGGGCATTGATCAGTCAGCAATTCTTGAATTGAAATTATAGGGACTAAAATGTTGTGCCCTTTTTCATCCCCTTCTGGTTTGAATTTCCAAAAAATGGTTCTTAGGTGGTGCCTCCATCATGGAAGGAACACCCTCCCCGAACTTCATGCTTCTAGATCTGGCAGTTTTGATTGGGCATTGATGAAACAGTGAGTGGGTGAGTGGTGAGTGAGTGAGTGACTTATTTATTTATTTATTTATTTATTTATTTATTTATTTATTTATTTATTTATTTATTTATTTCCCACCATTCTTCCTAAAAGGACACTCAAGGCGGCTTTTCATTCTGCCAGGAATATGCCAATAAAAAGCTGCCACTGTATGGTGGAACTCCCCTACCTCCAAGGTAGAAAAACCAAATTCATTCATCGAAAGTAGTGATTTTCAGCCAGTGTGCCTGTGGCACACTGGTGTGCCCCAAATAATCCTGAGGTGTGTCACAGGGGTTTTGACAGCATCATTTATTAATAGGAAAACTGGGGACTCTGAACAGCCTGGTGTGCCTTAACAATTATACTGTCTTGTTAGTGTGTCAAATCTTGTTTTCTGATTGGCTGCCATTCCTTTGTTATGCAATATCCTTTGTTGCAACCTAGGAGACCCTATTGGTGTCTCCCATCATTAAAGCAGATGAATCTCTTGGCTGAAGCCTCACAGATAAGATGCCCCAGCGTGGAGACAACACTTGTGGGGAAAAACATGACTCTGGAAGCTGGTTGAGAGGGCTTTGGCTGTCCTTGTTTTGGCCTACATATCAAAAGACTGAAGTTAAAAATCCTTGGCTGTTTTTCCTACAAGACAGCATCGTGCGCATAGCAATTTTTCTGTGCTGCCTTGGGTTATCAAAATTGGTGCCAAAATTGTGGAAGTTGTTGAAGTTGTTCAGGGTAAGTCAGTGGTCTATCCATTGATCCATTCATTCATCTTTCTGTCTTATCCATCTTCTATCTTATCCATCTATCTTATCCTCTCCATCTATCTTAACCTCAAAGAGGACAAATATATAGACACCTGGGGACAGGATTTTTCCCCTCCCTTGAATTCAGGTTTCATGGGAATATTAGCCAGATTGGCCTTGTCTGGTAGGATAGTGCAGGACTGGGAGAGAAAATAGGGAACTGGTGTTTTAACTTCATGTAAGCAACAGGCTGGGTTAAGGCCAGTGCTGGTCCCCTGGAGCTACCTGGATCAGGGTCTGCCTGGCTTCACCCCGGAATGGAATTGGGATGCCCACCTTTGTGGTTGCCTGGTTCAGGGTGGGCTGAACAATTCATATGCCTTGACTCTGTTTCCAGGGGTTGGTGATAAAGAACCTGGAAGAGCCCTTGGCAAGGTGAGGTTCTGAGCTAAGGTGGTTCACCCAAGGGGACGCTCAGACAAGGTAACTGTCTCCTCCTAGTTAGATGCCCACACTATATGGGTGGAGTATAGTCAGGCCCACCGCATCACACCAATTGCTACTCAGCATTGTTATTTCAATAAATCATGGCCTGTTTTCAGTCAACTCTTTTGGGTCAAGCAGGTTTGCGAGTGGATACCAGGGCAACTGTAAATTATCTATCTGTCTGTCTGTCTGTCTGTCTGTCTGTCTGTAATGGAAAAGTCACTGACTCACTCAGAGTGGGGGTGGGGGTGCATTGCACAGTGGTGTGCATTGCACGGAGGGTTTTGCAAAGGTGGGGGGGAATTATATTCATCTAGCCAGTATGCTCCTTGGCCTGAAAGGGAAGATTGATGGCATCATAGCCTTTAGTGTTTCTAAAGTTCTGTGCAAAACTGAGCGAATATTCTGTGCAAATATTGCATTTCATTTTACGGAAGGCTTAGATATAATGATCCTTGCCCGATGCATCATGATTTGTAGACTGGAATGGACCTTTTGCTCTCTTCCCTTCCCAGCAAACTGGGATTTTTTGCCTGATGCCTAAGCAATAGCAACAAAGACTCCAGGCAAATGTGCTTGTTGATGCAGTTTCATAATTTGGTCACCACAGCAGGAAAAGGCCCCCATCTAACCATCCAGCCTCATAAAGTGCATTGAGAAATGCAAGCATGCATTTTTTCCTCCAATGTATTTTAGGATGCCTGTGCAAAGGTTCCAGTGACTGCAGCTAATGGCAACCAGCGAAGATCAAGAGAGACCAGGATACACAGGGCCAACAGGCCTGGGCAACTATTCACTGATTTCTTTTTCCAAGAGCATAGGAATCAGCACGTATCCAACACTGAAACTGAGAAGATGCGGATGGACTTTGAAACTGAGAAGATGCGGATGGACTTTGAGCTGACCATGCAGAAGCACAAGCACAAGGAGAACAACAGGCAGCGGCAACATGAGGAGAAGATGGAAGAGATACGCCAGCAGATGTCCTCCAGGACTACTGGCAGAGTGGAAGAAGAACAGCTAAGTGCCAAATTGGACCCCATTGTTGAAATTGACTTGGAGAAAATCTGGATGGAGTTTGAGCTGGCTAAGTTGAAGCACCTCTCTGAGGAGAATGAAAGACAGCGGCAGCACGAGCAGAAGATGTGTGAGGACAAGGAGAAGCAGCGCCAGCATGAAGAAAAGATGGAACAAATGCGCCAGCAGAGGGGATCTTTTCTGGCAGCTCGCCAGAAGGCCCAGGATGATGCCACGAGTGGTATATGTTTCATGTCTTTTTGTGAGGATGGGAAAGTAAAAATGGAGCTTCAACTGCCCATGCAAGTATACCTGCCAGAGCTGAATGCAGAAAAGGTTCTGTCTGAGTTGAGAGGGGAACAGGAACCCCCAAAGCAACAGCAAGAAGTGGAAAATACCCAGAAGGTGGGGAAATCGCCGGTACAGAAGGAGAACAAAGGGGTGATGGAGCACCTGGGACTGCAAGTGCCCAGCATTGTGGTCGGCGGGGCAGAGCCAGAGTGGTCAAACAGCAGTTTGGATTTGGAGGTGGAGAATGAGAATGAGGTGGAGAAGAGGGGGATGGAGTTTGAACTGACCAGGCTGAAATTGGAGCATGAAAAGAATGAACAGCAGCGACAGCACGAGGAAAAAATGGAGGGCTGTGTCAGCAGGCAGCCCCCAAAGAGGTAAAGTAGATTGCAAAGGGCTCAGAAGGAATGTGGGCCGTCGTTTGCCCAATCCCTTATGTGTGGATACCCATACAAATATATATACATACATATATAACATAATGGTATTATCATTAATACATATCCCACTTTTCATAATTAGTTTTTCACAAACAAATGTCAAGCTCAGCTTGTTGCCCCCTAAATCTTGCTACCCAGTGCAGCTGTACCCCCTGTAATCCCATTTAGCTATGCAACTGGTCTTATCCATGCATTTTTTTTAACCCTGGCCAACCAGAAAACATCTCCAGAGGTACAAGTAAATGTAGCTTTCTTGTAATTTATAAATGATATGTAATATTAGATGATTAGGTAGGTAGGTAGTAGGTAGGCACCCCTACTAGGTACTGCTGGGCAGTGGGCACAGGGCAACAACAGCACCAGGCACCATGAGGTGGCACCGGGCACAAAGCATCAGGCACCACTAGGTAGCAATGGGGATCCAAGCATCCCAGCACTATGATGGGGCACCTCACTCCCACCTGCTCCCCACCATCCCCCTGCCCTAGAAAGTCCTTTTAGTGCACCATGTTGAATTATCCATCCCTCAAATTTATCCATCATATTTCCACTAATCAGGTTGTTTTTAAGCACCCCCACCCAAAACCATGTCGTTTGTGAAGAACTATGGACTTGTAGTACCATTCCTGACAAACTCTCCTGTCATTGCCACAGCCAATAATCTCAGATCCTCTTCATGGACTGCATGAACAGCGTTCCAAAAAGGGGCTCTCCATCCCCCTCTCAAGCAGATATGATGTACTCAGATACTGGTCGCTACAACGGAGAAATATCACCAATGCTCATTTAAGGAAACATCTTCTAGCAATATCTTCTACCAAACATCTTCTAGCATTAAACAACTTTAGCCCAGAACAGAAACCAGATCTTCACTCCAAAAAATAAAACATTGTCAATCAGAATGCTATGGTAAGATATTGTACATTTCCAAATCAAGAATAGTTTATCCAAAGAACAATTTTTTTTTCAAAAACAATAACATTTCAAAAACAATAGCAGAAAGCAAGCTTTAAATCATTAAGTAGTGGTGTTCATTTCCTTTTTTTTGTTCTTGTTTTAACATTGCTTTTAAAGGAGAGTATCAACTGAAAGCTTGAAAATGTTAGTAGTTTGTGCATACCTGCCACTAAGGTCTCCTACCAATTATGGTCCATTTATAAATACTCTCACCCCACTCAAGCTACATATTGCATTCCTATCCCACATGGATCTCAAACAGAATGTATACATGCACCATTCACATACATGGTTGGTTGTTACCTTTTCCTAACAGGATTTCTGAGCCTTGAACATGACAGGCTGAAATCCAGCAGGTGCAGTTCTCCTCAGTGTAGAGATGCAGTGTGAGAGAAAATGAGCCCTACTGAATGTGCCGTGAAACGGTCATGAAAATGGTGGTGAACCCCCCTTTCCCGCATGGCAGAACTCTGCATGTACCTCTATTTGACTGCGCATACTTTCCTTATAAAATCATACTGCGTGCAAAATGTATATACTGTACTATACAGTTTTCTCTACAGAGTCATTCTATCACTTGATCAGGCATTGCCTATCCCCTCACACCCTAACCCAGTGGATCAATGGACGCCTAGTTTAGTATGTGCAGACTGCTCAAATTTAAAGGGTTTGTCCCTCTCCCTAAGAAGCTTCAGCTCCAGTGGGTGGGATCAGGGGGTGGTGCAAAGAGGGAAGATTAGGTTTCATGCCCCATCCATCATTCTCCATGGTGTGTTTGCCTTTAAAAGCTCTCAGACAGCAATCAATTTCATTGTGACATTACTGCAAAATGCATTAGAAATCTGATTAGTATGGCAATGGTCACTGAAAATATTCTGGCATTCCTCCAAGAAGTATAAGACCTTTTCCAGATGTACAATAGAAACCTGCTTTGACCAAGTTTCAGATTCATTTTTTTAAAATTTCAGATCTTTTCCTCCTTAGAGTCCCGGTACAACTGACGGGGTCATACAAGCCTTTTAATACAGAATGACACACTAGTGATCAGGCCAGGAATGCGTGGCCACCTAAGTTTCAAAAGATATTCAAACATATGGATGATGCCCATTGTTTATAAATTACACTCACATTTAAAAGTTTCATGTATCATATTCCAGATGGAAGAGTTTGGGATTTCTATGCACAGGGGTAATTGTAGTTTTTATGGGGTGCCAGGAACAAGATTGAGAAAAGCAAAGCATATAATTCACGGTTTTCAGTTTAAACGAATATTGCTGTTTAAAGAGTAATGATCGTACATGATGGCACAAAATTCATTTGGACATGACTCAACACCAGCTATACAGTGGGGTGGGCAAGCTTCCAAATGTGTATTAGGAGGATTTTGTACATGAGATATTGTCAGGAACTGATATTCTGTTCAGGTTCAAGAAATAATTTCTCCTAAGCATGTGTCAAGTTACGTTCCATGCTCCAGTTCTCAAGTTGTTCCCCACTGAAGAGGTTCCATGTGGGAATATCTTCCTTAAGAGCAGGGGCCACATCATCACCATTCCACTTACCACACCATCACCGTTCCAGTAGTGGTTGTTCAACTGAGCTAAAGGCATGGATCAGTTAGAGGCTTGCCACAGGCCACATCTGACCCCTAGCCCTGGTTTTGGAGACCCTGATCAAGAGGATTCATGACTTGTTTCTAGACTAGATGCATGACTAGGGGCTGGTCTTTAGGGTTGCCATTTCCCCAGTTTTTCAGGGTGGTCCCTGGATTCCAGAATCATGACCCAGGCAGGCTGTGTTAGTAGAGATGGAAAGCCAGCCATACAATCTGCAATTTACAGGGATATATACAAGGATACAGTCTGCAATATACAGGGACCTCCATGATGTGATTACCACTTGTAATGTTTTGATGACCTTAGATGACCATCTAAAATTTGCATAATTTGCATAAATTATAATTTATAAATTAATAAATTTATTAATTTATATATAAATTATATATAACTCCGGTTGGTCATCTAACATTTCAGTGGGAAGGTAAATTTAGTCATGGCCACCCCATGACCACATAGGTGCCTTAGGACAATGCTGGAGTTACACGGTTCTTCAGCTTTGTGATGGGGATGAGCATCACCCTTAGGATCAGTCACAACTAGCAGGGCAACCCGCAGGGGAACGCCTTTACTTTTTACAATGAATAGTACCTATATTAGAGAACATGCTCTCCATCAAAAGTCTTATCATCTGCCTGTAGCTTTCATTTTTTTAAAGAGAACAAAATATGGACCTTAGGCTGTAGTTTATGCCCATTGCTAATTTTCTCAGTCTCCGAAGTTGAACTTTGCTTGAGGAATCTTGTGTGGATTTTTGAAGATACTGGCTACAATCCAGAGCAACTGTGGGACCTTTTACACCAACTATGGGACCTTTTACAGTGCCACCAATCGGAAACCTATGGGAAATGCATAGAGCAATCCAGAGTAAGTGCATCTTGTGTCTTCCCGTAGTTACCCTGGATTGTAGGGACTGACTCTTTTTGCTGATTATTTGTTGGTTTATGAGCAGAAATTTATCTGGCCAGCTGTAATCCATAGCTGTGAATTTCTGGGTTTTCTGGTCTTGACCTTCAACTCTTTAAATGATTAGAAAACCAGAAAGTTAATTCACAGCAATATTTTTGGTTGTTTTTGAAGGAAAGTTTTTGATTTTCATAAAGCCAAGGGCATAATCTTATGCATATCTACTCAGAAGTAACTCTCACCAAATCTCTGGGATGTTTCCTATGCCATGGTTTGCTGGAAGAATGAACTGATGTTACCCAGTGCTCACAAGATGTTGAACGCAATCCTAACTATGTCTACTAAAAAGTAAGCCCCATTGTGTTGAATGGGTCTTACTCCCAGGAAAGTGTCTTTAGAATTGCACAGGTGCAAGATAGAATGGTTTTCCCCACATACTTTCCATATGGGCTGCTTTTTATCTCTATAAGGAGACAATAGAGGTAAAGAGTCCATAGGGAAGGACTGGAACTTGAACCATGCAAACTGGAGCCAAACCAGCGTCATCTCAGGCAATGACTTCAGCAAAGAGTGACAGCTTCCTATTCACCACAGGTGTGAAAAACGTGAGTGTGTACGGCAAAAATAATTCATGCACTTTCCTGTTTTGCTTGAGTATCATATGCAGCCACATCTAATCATATTAATATATCAGTTACCATTGCCTCTCTCCTTCCGTCCTGTGCTGTATTTACAATGTACAGTTCTCAAAAGAAGGACCTGTCTTTTTTACCCATTGCTCAGTCAGGAGCCATATGCATTTATTCATGACAGCCTGCCCTGCTTTCTATGGCTAGGTAAAGATGCCTGTCCTAACTATTGACAGGTGGACTTTTAAATTTTCCTTCTTGGTTGGAATGCAGGCATAAAAGCAACTAACATCCTCTCCATGCTGCATGGTTCTCCATGGATCATTTTGGCAGGGTGACCAGATGCCCAAACCTCAAAAGGAGGACAAGGTCTTGGTTTCCTCTCAGCCTGGCCTTTTTGGCAGTCAATGGCACGTTTGCCTACTCACTAGTAAAGCCACAATATTGGGCACTTTCACTTTCCCATAGAGCTCAATGCATATTTTTATTTTTTAGTTTTTGGGCCATAACATTTGGAAGGAAGGAGATATTTCAAAACCAATTTTTGCATTGGATTGTGCTCTTCAATACAAAACCAACGCCATATGACGGGGTACTACATACCATTGCAAAGTTCCAAAATGAAGCCAAAAAGGAGGACACCCAGAGTAGAATAAAAAAGAGGACAAATCCAGAAATTACTCGTCATATGATCACCCTATTTTGGGAATTGAGCATATCTTGAGCATTTGTACCCAAGAGGATGAGACCACACACTTTTTGTTTCTCCCTCACTCACCTTCTAGTCAACTCTGATCTCCGCATTCCCTCAGTGATGTGGGGAGGTTAGTACAGGTCCATGCACTGCGCCATTGGAATGGCGCGGAAGTTGTGACACCATCAAGGCAGCATGGGACTTGCTGGTTAGGACTTCCTAACCAGGGGTTAGGATTGCACTGAAAAGGGCAGCGCAGTCCTAACTTGCACAGTCCTAACTCCCTTTTGAGGGAATGCTACAACGTTTGAGATACTTCAGTCTAAAAAAGATGGTGCAATTAATAATATGACATCAACATCTGCTTCCAAAGTTTTACTTCTTTCTCTTAGGCTGCAATCCTAATTTCCTCTGAGGCTGGCCTAAGCCCCAGCATAAGTCCTGTGCTGAACTGTGGGTGTCAAAAAGTACAGTAAGACACCTCTGCCCCACTCCTGGGAAGGTTAGGCCAATGCATAGGCATCCACCAACACACACCATCACGGAAACATAGGCCAGGTGAGTTAGGCCAGCCTAAATTTCTTAAGACTGTGCCCTAATTCTCATGATCTCTGAATCATCTTCAAAATATTATTTTTCAAATCTATTCTTTTTCCCAAAGTATTCTGCCATCTTTCAATTTTTCTGTCTTCTCTTCATGTTTCTTACATTTCATTCATTTTCTGTGTTATTTGACCATCATATACACTCTTGAGAATTACTTTCCAACAACGCAATCCTATAGGGTTTATTAAGACAGCAAACAAAGTTCTTGGTCATGCTTGATAATTCATAGGTTAAAGTTATGTGATACACATCTCAGCGAGGACTAACTGGTAAGCTAAACCTCAAACCTCTAAGGTGGTTGTGATGGAAGAAAAATGTATATAAAATTAGGGAATAGTTGTGATGGAAGAAAAATGTATATAAAATTAGGGAATAGTATGTGTGTGTGTGTATATATATATATATGTGTGTGTGTGTGTGTGTGTGTGTGTGTGTGTGTGTATGTATATATAAAGTATATATATATACTTTATATATATATAAAGTAATTTAAAAGTATTTTTAAGTAATTTAAAAGTTTTTAAAAATATATATATATAAAATTAGGGAATACTATATATATAGTGCATATATAAATAGGGAAATAAATAGTGAATATAAAAAGAAATATATTATGTTAAATTCCAGTTAGTCTCCTTACCTTGAAGTTACATTGTATTACCTTCAGTGTTCTAATGAACCATTGGAATTACTTTAAAAAAAATTTGGGGGAATGAAAATGTGTCACGCTGGAGCTTGTTTAACATCAACAGAACACATTCTTTCTGCTTTAAAAAAACTGACTCCTTTAAAAAAACACAACCTTGTAGCTGAGTGACCAGTTAATAGAGCCATCTGGTCCCCCACTAGCATTCAATACATCTGACTTAACTTAAGCCTTCATGCCAATCTTTCCTTAGACAGGAAATTTAAAATATTAGGTAACTGCTAACTACCAGGGTGCTGAGAACTGATCCCTTCAGAGGAAATGCCCAGTTGATAAGATAGTGATTAAATTCTCATCAACTGGGCATTTCTTCTGAATTTTGTTTAGATCTTTGCAAACTTTGGCAAGTCTGTAGTTGCAATTCCCAAATCAACTGTTCAATATTTGTTCCCCACTGTTTTGCATGGTTCACCTACTGGAAATACCACTGGAAGTAACTGGTGATAATGTAGTCTCCAGTTTCTTCTGGATTGGGTGGCCAGATGCAATGCATCAAACACCAGCAAGAAGCTCAGGGATAACAGGAGGACTTTTTTTGGAGTATGTGAAAAGCACATTGTGGCGCTCTGCCTGCCATGCCATGCCAAGCCACATACTGCTGCTTATGTAACATTGCTGGTCTTGCTGCCAGGCATTGGGGCTCTGGGGTCCCACAAGTATTACCAGACACAATCTCAGGTAACATTTGAGGATGGTATGAGTACCATTCATTGAGAAACATTTAAAGATTCTGATGTTGGCATCACGAAATGCCAGAGGTCTTCACTGGAGCAAATAAATGGAGTTTTGCAGCAGCATTATGCTTCAAAAAAAATTGCAATCCCTCAAGTGAGGCAGCACCACCAACCACCACTATCCACCATCTGTTGCCCACCGCCTACCACCAGCACTGCCCACACTGCCACCCACCAGCCATCACCGCCATCCTTCAGCATAACCCACCACAGCCTACCACTGCTGACAGCCCACAACCAACACCTCCACCCATTGCCACTGCCCATCTCCCATCACCGCCCACACTTCCATCCACCATCCACCACAACACAGCAACCCTGAGAGATAGGTAATTGTTTATCAAGCTCTACACTTGTAAAAGTTCTTTAATTGGTGATGCTTCAGGCGTCTCACAAAAACTTTCTAACCACATTTCAATTCTCCTCCTCTGCAGTCCACACCCTTTTCTGATGTCCAGCTGGAAAATATAAAGGATACTGAAGCCAAGGCAAATGTTGACCCCCACCCTTCACCATCTAACTTAATGCACCTTCAAAGCCAGCAGACTGCTTTAATTCAGTTTAACCTACAAAGTTGGTGAATCTTATATAAGTTCTGTGCTGGGCTTTTATAACCATGCACTGATTCAGAACTTTGATGTACAGTAAAAATTTTACTATAGTAAGTTTCTTCATATTTGATGTTTGCAGTTACACTGTCGTTGTAATCTCTCATCCCTAAACACTTGTATTTTATGTTCTCCTATCACTCATGACTGAATGTGAATGAATGCTATAGGCACGGTTATTTGATTTCTCTCTTTTTAAAAAAGTTTCTGAATTGCATTTGGCCGAAGTATCAATCCAAGTGATGATTGGTTGGACCTGTTGTAGGCTCCAGCAGGTTCGCACCTACTCTATAGAACCGGTTGTTAATGAGAGATAGGACATATAAAGTTTAAAAATAGCCATTTAAAAGTGGCTGCCAGATGGGCAGAGAACCGGTTGTTAATTTCTTTGAATCCCATCACTGGGTTGGACCCAAGTAAAAGTGTTTGGAGAAACACTGGGGGATGGGTGGAGAATATTTTAAGAGTACCAGAAAGTTGTCCTGGGGTTCTTTGTTGCCAATGGAGAGCTGTCCATGAAACAGAACTTGTTCACATTGATGCAGTAACACATATGAAATTTTTGTGCTACATCCAAGCTGGCTGAATTAAATGCATAACTCTCTTTGATGCAGAAAAAGCACCATTAAGAAACCTCAAAAATAAAATGCACAAAATAAAGCTAGAAATTCATTGTACAGTGCCAAGGTGGATTGTTGTTGGTTTTTTTTTTTGCTCTTTATAAAGTCTTTCCTTTGAACTGCCGTAAAACAGGCAGAGTTGAACTGTTGCTCTACTGGGATGTGGAGGGAGGTGAAACCTAAACTGTTCCAGATATGAGATTGTAGACTGGAAAGTGGTTTAAACCCCCATCATCTTCATTCTGTGGCCCCGATCCAGGGTAACAGTTCTCACAGATGCTATTTAGACAAGTACTGAAACACTGCTTGAAAGCTTTTCATAATATGCAGTTTGACTCTGAGAAAAAGAGCAATAGAAAGAAGTTATACAATTTGCACTGAGAAATGTCTGCACATAAATATTTTTAATTCTCAAGTGATATTAACTTTCCCTTATGCCTACATTCCTACATCCTTACTGGGATTCCTCTCAACCAGGCTTTTCCGGCAGACAATGGCACGTTTGCCTACTCACGAGTAAAGCTGTGATACTGGGCACATTCACTTTACCATACAGCTCATTGCATATCTTTTATTTTTAGTTTTTTTGGCCATAACTTTTGATAGGAAGGAGATATTTCAAAACCATTGGATTCTTCAATATGAATCCAACAACATATGATGGGGCACTACACACCATTGCAAAGTTCCAAAATGAAGCCAAAATGGAAGACAATGAAGCCCTTTCAGAGGACACACGGACAGGAGACTAAAAAAGAGGACAAATCCATAAATTTCCGGTCATACGATCCCCCTGACCATAAGACACTTCTGCACTACTCCTGGGGGTGGGTTAGGCCAATGCACAGACATGCGCTTGCTTCCCTGCATCACCATCTCCTGCATCATCTGCATCACCAGTTAGTTGTGCCAGCCTAGGTTAGGATTGCACGCTAAGAATCAGAATAGGTTTTGAAAAGGAGAGAGAAAAGTTTACTTTACTTGAGCCGCTGCATGCAAGTGTAACAATTCTTCCAACCCAATATCTGTGAAAAGAATCTGTGGGAGGAGAAAATTTAGAGTGGAGAGGCTTCTCTACACCTACTCCTTCTCTGCTCCACATTCCCTTCTCCAATACGTGTCAATGTTTGGAGCTGTGATTTGGAGCAGAGAAGTAGTCAGCGGGGAAAACATTCATTTCCCCACTCCCGTTTTATCACAAGGCATCAGGGCTCCGTTCTACTTATTTGCATGAAATGTATAGTGTGACTTTCCTATTGGTGCCTGGACTTTCATAGGCAACAGCTAGCTTTTATCAGACCCATGATGTGGACATTTGAAGATGTTGCTACTGCCAAGTTTATCTTGTGGCCAGTTAGACAACATCGGCTCTCTTATTAGTCATGTTATTTCCAAGGGTTTCCCTTAAGAAAAAGAAAAATATTTTCCCCATGAGTCACTAACCAAGTGGCTGTTTTTATATAAACTTTCCTTGAGCTGGTTAAAATTGGAACATGGTCGTCTTATCTCCCACTTCTTCTGAAGCCGGTTTTTTTCCTCCTTCTGTTTCCTTGAGCAGTTGTTTCTAAAGCACTGTTTGGCATGGTGGTGTGTTTTCCTTCTGGCTTCTGACAACTATTTTTTTCCCAGTTGTCAGAAAATACTATACTGTGTAAGCAAATAGTGAATATCTAAAGACCGTGGCTGATTGTTGTCCGCTATGTCCTTTCAGCAGCTACACAGAACATAATCGCTTGCTACTTGAACGAGAAATGTCCTGATCATGTTTTATTTTTAAAAGTTAGTTTTCTGCACTAGATCTGTCAGGCCATCAAAAATTTTAAACAATGTTTGGAGTTTTACTGGGGGAAAAAATCAGTTCTGTTTAAATTCACACTTCACAAAAGAAGACCCGTTTCTGAGGCACATGGAAACAGTTTCGGATTAAATGAAACCAAAGAGGAAAAAAATGCAATGCTATGTTCAATGCTTGGGGAAAAATGCTTTATTTGAAGTCTTCCTTTTCATAAAACTGGGAATCAGGAATATAAAATATATTCTATGACAGTAGCACATCAGAACCTACAGATTTCAACCTTACGTTCAAGGCCATTCGATGTTATGAATGATATGGGTTTATAACATACAGATAACACAGATATAACATATAGATATGTGTTAAGATATAATACATACAGTTAAAAATGTCTATTTTCATTTTTATGAAACCTCAACCCCTTTTTCTTCATCCACAGTCATAGCACTCCATAACTCATAACATTTCATTGGAGTTCAATTTTCTGTTTGACTAGTCCTTCCATGCTGATAGATTGCTCTTTGTCTTCTTCTCAAGGTCCTCTTAGCAGTTGCAGGGATGGGGCAAATTCTGGGGCAAGATGGGGCAAGTACAATGGTAACGATGCATGTACGGTTTGTTCATCAGGTTCTTGTCTAAGCCTTTCAGCAAAAGGCTAACCCTTGTTTGTGGGATTTGAACAGGTTTGGCTTCTTCGCAAAGGCCTGTCTGGCATGGGAGTCCCCACTAGTAGCTACACTACTCCAGTGGTGGGCTCCAGCAGGCTTGCACCTACTCTATAGAACCGGTTGTTAATGAGAGATAGGCCATATAAAGTTTAAAAATAGTCATTTAAAAATGGTTGCCAGATGGGCAGAGAACCGGCTGTTAATTTCTTTGAATCCCATCACTGCACGACTCCCTGCATAGCGCTTTGTATCACCGGAGCATGCTACTGTCCATCATTGGGGACAGACTGTTCTCTTAGGTTTGGCTATATATTTTGAAGGAAAGCATATAAAATGGCCTTCTTGTGTCCTATCCCTGGCATAACACCGTAATATTGAGCCCAATCCTAACTGTGTCTGCTCAAAAGTAAGCCCCATTGTGTTCAATGGATCTTACTCCCAGGAAAGTGTCTTTAGGATTGCAGCCATTGAAATCTCTGACCAACCGGCATAGAAGGGCCTTTTCTAACCCAATCTGATGGTGCCAGGAATGAAATATATGGGCACTTTCTCCATACAAAATATGTGCCGTCATTGAGTTTTAGCATCTCCTCGTCATCTTTAAAGGTTTTTTCCCTCCTCCCATTGCATTTAGCACAGAAAGCAGGAAGACTTTGCAGTGTACATTTGCAGATCTTCCAGGTTCACCATCCAGAGTAACATTTTCATGAATGTCAGTTCATTCTGTGGGTACAAGTTTTCTCTGAAAGCAGGCACTCTGCATATGCAAAGGACCCTTGCATAAGTGGAAGAGGATATTATTGTGCAAACCAGCATTTATTGGTGCTGGTGTCCTCTGAGGACACTTGCTTTCATGGAATGTGCTTCTAATCACAGAAGTGTTACTCTGGATCGCTGCCGTTCGCTTATTTAAACCTCACCAATAAATGTTGGTTAGCAGCTGATTTTATTCTGTCAGGACTAGCATATGAAAGTATTTCTTGGGGGAAGGGAGTCTGGTACCTAAATTGCTCACCCCCTTAGGACACATTTTCAAGTGGTTGTGGCAGAGATTGAGATTTCTGGAATTTTGTCCTTCCCCATTGTTTCCTGTGGATTTATTTAAATGTTATACTGTGTCTGGCATTAACATAAAGTTTTGGCAACATGTGGGGAATATCCATTTTCTGGAAGGTGTTCAGGATATATTTCATGTCAACCTCTTGTCTATCCTACATCCCTCCAGTTGTGTAGTTAGTCATAGAATCATAGAATCCTAGAGGTGAAAGGGACCTAGTAGGTCATCTAGTCCAACCCCCTGCCTGCAGCAGGAAATCCTCCTAGATCATCCCCGACAGGTACTTGTCAAGCCTATGCTTGAAGACCCCCAGTGAGGGAGCGTCCACCACCTCCCTTGGCAGTCTGTTCCACTGCCGAACTGCCCGAACAGTAAGGAATTTTTTCCTGTAGCCCACTGCAAAGCTCAAAATGTTGCTCTGGAAGTGATGTCATAACTTGAAGTGAGTCATGTATAGGCTTTAAAAAAAAGAAAATTGAGGGGAACCCACCTCCTCTTCCCCAGCCGCTTGCCCCCCTTTTGCTCTGCTGCCTCTCCTCTGCTAGTGGCAAAGCAACCATCTATTGATCTCTCTGCTGTCTGGGGTCAAATAAGGTTTTGCAGCCCCCTCTCCAACAATCAAATTTAATTAAGTAAATAAATCAAACATGTGCCCCTTATTAGTTGCAGATACCAATAAGTGGCAAAGAGGGATGGTGATTCTCTCCTTTCTAAGCACCTTACATTTCTTTGGCTCTCAGAGCGATCAGTCTCATTGGTCAGTTTTGAGTTAAGAAAACCCACTTTTTGTTCCATAGGCAGTTGGTGTTTTCATTTTCTGGTTAATTAGCCATAACTTTTAATAGAAAACAGATATTCCAATGAAGTTTGTTTCATTGCATTCTGCATTAAAATATTTTTCCAATGATATATATAGCATGATGGTATTATTATACATATCCTGTTTTTCATAATTTTGGCCACTAGTGTCAAGTTCAATTTGCTGCCCTTCTAAAGTTTGTTGCCCAATGCAACTGCTACCTCCTGACCCCTTAGCTGTCTCTGCATTCTTCTCACATCTTTACCACTCCAGTGATAAACGACACCAGGATCAAAAGTAGGCAGGCACCAGCAATGAGCCAGTATCTGTAGTGCATCAATTGGTGGAACTGGGACTATGATTATGGGGCTGTCTTTGGGATGGTTTCCAAGGGCATATGTCATATCCTGTACTGCTCAGACAGGCATTCCAGAACTAGAAGATTGTGCTATAAAATTCCAGATTTAACATGTTTTTACAGCCACAAGACAAAGAAGCATCAAAAGACATTGTCTTAGAATAACAGTCAAGGTGCATTCATGCGTTTAAAAAATTGTGGTTGGATCCAGTGATGGGCTCCAAAGAAATTAACAACCGGTTCTCTGCCCATCTGGCAGCCACTTTTAAATGGCTATTTTTAAACTTTATATGTCCTATCTTTCATTAACAACCGGTTCTATAGAGTAGGTGCGAACCTGCTGGAGCCCACCACTGGTTGGATCCACAGTTAGATTCCATCATTGTACACACATTTTGAGTGGAAATCAAAATTGGGAACTGATCAGGATATAGTCCAGGATGGCTGAATCTTCACCAGATGGGTTTTGCCATATGAACTGGTGTTTGCGAGGCTAATGGAAAAGGCTGTTGTCCACTACCAGGTTGTTCATTGTAGCAAAGGATACCAGGCGCAGTTCATTGTCATTGATCCAGCCATGTCAAAATCTGCCCAGTGTTTCTTCCCATCCAATCCTGCCTGCACCAGTGTGGGCATTGAAATCTCCTGCTAGTGATCAGTCTGGTCCACAGGATCATATCCACCATTTGTGGGAGCTGGTTATAGAAGTCATCATTGGCTGGGTCCAGGTTGGTCCAGGTTAACTGTGCTGGCAATTGTGACTACTGCCCGACAACCTGATATTGGTTGGAAGGCAATTACACTTCCAGCAGCCCATCTGTTCACCACAAAGCCGATGCCAGCTTGATAGTGAGCCAATGGTCAATGAAATGAGGAGTGTGATTAGATAGTTGAAGGACAGAAAGGTGCCTGGAGTGAACCAGGTCACTGTTAAAAAGATCAAAGCCAGAGAGATATCTTGCTGCAATGGCTCCATGTCCTCCTGGCATGCATCTGGCACTCAGAACACGCTCCATCCGCATGGAAGAAAGCCATAATTGTGCGATAAGTGATTTAAGAGTTTTAATAAATCTAAAGAAAGGCAATAGCCAAGAATGCAAGAATGAAGGTATCATCAGCCTTCTTCTTAATCGTTGGCAAAATGTTCATGAAGATCATACAGTCAAGGGTGCAGGAACATCAGGAACAGACCAATTTTACTAAACACAATTTGCTTACATTTTAGTAAAAAAAAACACATCATATTCAAACAGTTCTATCCATATTAAATCTACCGTATATTTATAAAAACGCCAGGCAATGGGGGCAATCCCAGTCAGAACAGGATACACAAGGAGTGGAGAGGTTCACTCTTCCCTCAACCATCACAGTTAAAAATTGCTTTGCCCACCTCCGCAGAGCAGCGATTTGCCTCTGGAAGAGTGAAATACTTGGGAACAAATCCTCACTTCAGAAAATTATTTTCAACCTCAAAAGCAAGCATAGAATGAGCCTCTTCCTCTTCCCCCAACCCTTGCACTCCTGTCCTGGCTAGAGTTGCTCTCCTCCACAACTGTTCTTAACCCCTAGGATCCTGCCTTTTTTGGTATCACGTAGTACCGCCATCGGTTCAATGGACCGATTACAATAGTTTGGTACATATATTGAATAAAAGTTGTATCAAGTTTCATTATAATTATTTTTATTGTGAAATATTGTGAAATAATGAATTTTGATTAAAATTTCAGCCAGCGGAATATTGAATAACCATGAAATACAAAGAAATGTTTATTTGTTTGGTAATAATAAAGTTTATTCTCCATATTTTGAGCACCAACTGTAAGGGTATTTAGTCATATTATTTTGCACATAAATTCACAGATTATAGAAATGATAAAGTAATTATCAATTGAGAGATACATGAAATTTTGATATGTAGGTACAGGACATAAGTAGAGAAGTTATTTTGAGGACACAGCAAATTTACAGTTATACAAGCTGTATACACACTACTTTACACTGAGTTCCCATTGAGTTCAATAGTAATTACTCCCAGTGTGGTTAGGATTGCACCATAAAGCTACAAACAGCAGAACAAGCAGCAATAATTGTGCCTTACAGCGCAATCCTAAGCATGTCTGCTCAGAAGTGAGTATGTCCCATTGAGTTCAATAGTATTTATTCCCAGAACAGCCTGGTTAGGATTCCACCATCAGGCTACAAACAGCAGAACAAGCAGCAATGAACAAGCAGAGATATATAATAGGTGCAGGTGATGTGATGGTCTTGCAGGTCATAACAGACATAAACCCATGAATTGCAACTCCAGTCTGATGGACCATGCTATTCGATTCGATGCTATAATAGCATAGTAAATTCAAAATATTAAAAAACTATAAATTCAAAATATTCATGCTTTTGGATTTATAATTGTCTAATTAGCAGTAAAAAAAGTCATAGGTTGTTGTCAAATAATAATAATGATAGATTCCATAAAAAAAAAAAAACACTAACTCCTGAAAAAGTCCAGTGGACCAAGTCAGGATAAAATAAAGGGCACCTTGATTTGGAAGCAGACTTCTATAGCATGCCTTTGCTGGCATGTCATTTGATGCAAACATTTTTATGCATCTGTTGAAGTATGTTGTAGCTCACAAATGTTAATGCCAAAAAAAGTTTTCTTAGGCTGCAATCCTAATCTCCAGTGAGGCTGGCATAAATCCCAGGACAAGTCCCATACTATCCTGGGAGCGTTGCAAAAGTGCTGTCAGGCACTTCTGTACCGCTCCTGGGGAGGTTTTGCCAGTGTGCAGACATGCGCCGGCCACCTCACACCACCAAGGGAACAGGGAACATGTAAGTTGTGCTCGCCTAAATTGGATAGGATTGCGCCCTTAGTTTATAGACAGTACAGCACTCTGCTTTTGCTGGAACAGGGTAAGGGTGCAAACCTATGCCTGTCTACTTAGAAGTAAGTCCCATTATATACAATGGGGCTTACTCCCAGGAAAATGTGTTTAGGATTGCAACCTAGAGGCCAACTCTTGAGCTAGGCTAGCACTGGCAGTGATCTCTAGTGTCTTTGCTACATGATGCCTACAACACTATGCGCTGAGTAGGTCTTGGTGCTGAGCCCTGCACTGGCCAGAAGATGCCACCTGGACCTAGGTACGGGAATTGAGGGCTTTTGGGGGGGAGGCATTCTGAGGTGGGGGAGGATAATAGGTATGAGCATTGAGGACTTTTGGGGGGAAGTATTCTGAGGTGGTGGAGGGTAAAGGGTGAAGGGACAAACTGAGACAGCAGGATGTGGGCCCGGTAGAGCTCTGGTTTGCTGGATCCTGAACTCTTAGTGTTGGGCCTTCTGGTTTGACACAGAGTCTCTCAAGTCTGCACCAGCAAAATAGCTGGCGAAGACTTTAGAGGTCCTATTGCAAGACTTGGGGTTTTCCCTGGGGGAAGGGACAAAAGCCCCCTTCCGACAAGGAACCCTCCGGTAGCTTCCAACCTGCTGGACAAAACAGTAGGCACTTTGGTGCTGCTACACCTAGTGGCAATGTTGCCATTAGCATTGGACTGTAATGACGCTACCACTCTAGTTGCTGATAGAAGCAGAACGGTAATAATGGTATATAGGACAGATACATCGAGATGTAGTCAGTGGAGGGATTCAGATAAATTAACAACAGGTTCTATGTCCTAATAACCTAAATTAACAACAGGTTCTATTTCCCATTAGTAACCAGTTCTCAGAACCAGGTGCTCATTAGCAAAGGGTTCTATAGAACATGTGAGAACCTCCTGAAGCCCACCACTGGATGTAGTTATGCTTCACTTTTCTCATTCCCCAAAAAGATGTGAGATGGAAGAAACTAGTGTTGGTGCCAGAAAAAAACTGGAAATCACCAGTTTTCACATAACATTGTATGTATGGTAAAATCTCACATAAAGTGCTCACATAACATTGTATGGTAACTCAGATGGTTACAACACTAAGATGGATGCCAAACCAAGCATGGGCATTCTTTTATGTTCACACATGGGAACATCCACACCACTCCTTCTCTCAGCCCTTCCCCCCAATCCTTTTTTGAAGGACTGATGACTCACAAGCAAGATCATGAAAGGCACAGGGAGCGACCAAGAGAGAGAAAATTGGAGACTGTTCTGCCCCACTTGTTCACAAATGGAAGTGCTTTCTGGTCCTGTAAAATGATCTTCAGATTCAGCTCAATGTTTCTGAAGACTCGGCTGAACTGTTTGCAATGAGATTTTTAATAAGAGCATGGTCAAAATGAATCAGCACCAAGTGGAGCTTATTAGCTTGGCATTATACTGTGAGTAGGAAGCACCACAGCTACAGGCATCCTCCGCTTCATTTTATGATGGTTTCACTCTTTCAACAGTCTGGGTTCCACTTATCAACAGTTTTTACTTTTGGACAATGCTCCAGACCCTAACCTGTCCAATCAGTGGGGGATGCCTGTATTTATTTTTCTCAAGCAAATTATTCACATACTGTCACAAGATTCTGTGAAAGAGGTTCTACCTGGATATATGGATTCCTTGATTTGTTTACCCCTATGCAGGGGTATTGCCAGGGTGGTGTGGTCCTCCACTCACCCATTGACCCAGATTTGGCTCAACCTGTGCTCCAGCCAGCCTAAGAGCTGTCCCGACGCTGGTGGCTGCATGCAGCGTCCATGTGCTTCAGAATGGCCTCCAGAGGTCCTAAAAGGGCACTTCTGGCTTTCTGCTGAAAACGGGTCTCAGAAAAAAGCTCCAGACATCACCAGAATAAAGGCTCTGTTTGCGTACAGAGCTCAGTGGACCCAAAAATCCATATTATTGTATTTCATGCAGATTTCAGTATCCACGAGGGTTCTCGGAACAGTACACTGCAGATAACAAGGGTCCATCTGTATGAATGTGATTTGTTATGTGATGTAAAGCAACCACGTACACATCTGACTCAAAAACCTAGGTACCGAAGGTAAGTGACGGACTTCACAGCCCCTCAAGCTGTTTTGTGTTATGTGTGCTGTGGATTAAGGCAAGAAAATAGAAACCAATTCCACAATGCATGCCAGTATTCATTAATTGCACTTGTGGCAAGTGGCTTTCATCCAGTCATACTCAAATAATGAGCAAAGGCCTGGCCTTTCTTTGTGAATCAACAGTGAAGAGGACCAGATGATTTCTGTGGTTCTATGGAGGGTACTGAACCCAAATGGCTCCTAAGCTGTATTGTATAGTATCAGTAGTATATTATAGTATAATATCAAGGTGTCCTCCTTGATAAAAATTAACTTGGGGTACAATCCTATGTCTGTCTACTCAGAAATAAGTCCCATTATATTAAATATGGAAAATGTCTTTAGGATTGCAGGATTGGAAAGTGTCTTTAGGATTGCAGCCATAGCTAATATTCTGAGTCGCATCTGTCTGCTTATTTACCAACCTCAAGCAGCCCCAATTGCCATCAGAGAAAGGTCACCACTCCTCCTTCTTGGTTTGCTTCTCCCTTTTCCAAAGAATGTGGAAGAGGAGAGAGACAAATTTATATAATGTACAAGACCAACTTTGTTAAACATGGATTTTTTTAATACACGGATTTGATTCGATATGAATGGCCTCTGCAAATCAGTTTTTAAAATTGCTTTTCTACTTTTGTAGAGAGGCAGCAGTCATTCCATTCTTCAGTGGAGCCAGGCAAAGGCAGGGGTTCTTTGCATTTCAAATTGCTGACTGCCTCTCTACAACAGTAAGAAAAGCTGCTTTTATTTAACACATTTTCTGGTACTAGCAGGGAGTCTCAGAATCAATCATCTGCAGGAATCAAACTTTATTCCATTAGGCTCAATGAAGGAATTAGACCCTTAATGGGATCTTTATTAATCTACAGATTTTTTTAATCCACAGGAGGTTCTGGAAGAGGACCCTAGTAGATAATGAGGGACAACTATATACTTGGAATGCAAGCTTTCCCTAAAACTCTCAAGCACAAAGAGACAAGGCAATTTCAGTTATTTATAATGGGAAAAATTTGTTTACAAAGAATTATGTGTGTGCAGGGGACCTCTTTTGTTAAACCACAAAAATGTTCACATTAGAAATGCAGAAGTACTCCAGTTTAATTATGTTGTATGTAGAAGGGTCCTGCCTACACCATAATACTAAGTGTTGGGTATACTTGAGTATCCACATTCAAGTACCACTGGACAGCATATAGCTGAATGCAGACTCTATGCATAACAAGTGTGCTCCATCATGGGACAATTGGCTAACCATGGTTTAGGTTTTATTGATGGCGTCACATCAACCATTACATCACTTCCATCCATGTCGATAACACCGGGCTTATTGAAAAATCTTGTCACTGCTCTTTTTCTCAAAAATTGTTCTTCCACAAGCTTTGGGGTTGGGAAACGATGAGAAGTACAGATCATAAGAGTCCCTGGTCTTTTCTTTATTTGTGTCAGAAGCACATACATGGGTAAAAATTATACAAAAACATTACAGGAAAGTTAATTAAATATATTTTGCCTAATACTCATATAGGTATGATACCACTAGAGTCACAGGTGATACCACTAAGTTCTAGTGTGGAGTTGCATAAGGATCAAAAGCACAGATCCCTCTGCGTAGATGTATTGGAGAGAAGAGCTGTCTGGGTCACAGGCGTGTGTAACCCAACCAGCCACTCCACCCCTAGGAAGTGGTTTCCAGAGACTGCATTCTTTCCACTGTCTCTATTTTGATATCTGGTTTCTTAGATGCACCTCAAAAATTAATATCCTCCCGGGAAGGTAACAAACTGTTTGAAAAGAAATTATTGAAGGGTGTTATGTAATGATATGTGGTATATTCATATTGCAAGCAAGAAGCCCACCAAGTCTGCAATGCCACTCTTTCTGTTTTCTTTTATTCTTGCATCTATTGTTGGGAGATTAGGATGTGATCTTATGAATGGATGTGGTTCTAGATACCGCACTGGAGGAAATGTTTAGCCACTTTGCCTTGAATGGACAAAAGTGAGTTTACAAATGTGAATGGATCCAGAGCTTCTTGAGTGGGAATCTCCATCAGGGGTCCTCATTTACTTAGGAGATTATTCCTCTCTTTCTCCCTCTTTAAGCGAGGGAGAAAACAAATGATTACCAGCTTCTAGAAAATTTGGTCTGGGAGAGATTTGGAAGCCAAGAGATGGCATGGATGCTAACCACTGTGGTTTTCAAAGTGGGGGTCAGGACACCCAAGGAATCCCCCTTTTTTGGGGGGTAGTCATAAAAAGCTGGGTGCTGCTACCTTGGAATCTGGCACCATGCACCACCATGTTGAAATAAGGTGCTCAGCCTGCTTTCCTGGTGGGAGTAAGTCTCATTGAACACAGTGGGACTTCCCTCCAGGTAGACCATGGAAGGGTTCTGGCATCGGTGTCACTTCTTGTTGTCACAGTGATATCACTTTCCCCCTTTTAAAAGGAGGGTGGCAGAAAGATTGTCATTATCAGATTGGGGTCCTGGGCTGAAATGCTTGAAAACTAATAATCAACAGCATCCAATCCATATACAGCGATGCCTCACGTAACAAGTTTAATTCGTTCCAGCGGCATGCTTGTTACATGAAACGCTCTTTACGTGAAGCAGATTTTCCCTTGGGAAATAATGGAAACTCAGATGATGGTTCCAGAACCAAAAAAATATTCATATAAAATATTAACTGTTTATTAAAAAGATTACAAGACACTGTAATATACAGTAACACAACACTGCAATAAAGAAAATACTGTTCAGTACTGAACTGTACTGTACCTCTGAAAACCTTCATGGCTGGTGTGAGGGTTACTGAGAGCGGGATGATTTTGGCTGCAATCCTAAAGACACTTTTCTGGGAGTAAGACCCATTGGACACAATGGAGCTTACGCCTGAGTAGACATGGTTAGGACTGTGTTCTTTCACAATCACTAATGGAGTCACTGCTATCCATTGGCTCAATGGAATCTTTGTCTTTATGTGCAACTAACATTCCCAAGCTGCTGACGGGGAGCAGCACTAGAACATTGATCAGGCACACTTTCCATGCTGCTACACACAGATCCCACATTCAAATCTGGCTCAGGCTACTCCCCCCGGGTCCCCCATGAGTTCCCTGGCCATGGAAGCCTATTCCAAACTGTGCCCAGAGCACCACTGTGGCTCAAGCTAATCCCCTCGTCCGCCCTGTGGGTTCCCTTGCCATGGAAGCCTGTTCCAAACATCCTCAGAAGTGCTCTTTACTCAAGACAGTGCTCTGTAAGCAAGTCAAAATTTCTGAGAAAATTTTGCTCTTTATACAAAACGCTCTTTATTCAAGTCGCTCTTTACTCAAGGTGCCACTGTATTAGAAAATAAGGCTAATATTTCAAAGACACTGGACATGTCCATTGCCTTCGAAAAGTAGCACAAACTTTAGAAATGGTTTGTCCCTGAATCTTTTTCTCACCTCTATGAGACGCGAGGCAGGAGCACCCAATGTTTAGTCACAAACGTGGCAGCAGGCAAAGCACACACATTTCACTAAAAGCGAAATCTGCTTTGGTCGGACTGGAGCTCCCTCTGCTGCTGTTACTCTATTATTTTCAGGTTGTTGGAGTATGAAGGAACTGAGGATGCAAGAGTGTGGCCTTTTGCCGCTCTCTCTTGCATTGAACTAGAATGGGTTATCTGTTTTCTGTTAGACAGAAAACCAACATACATGTTTCTACAATTTTTTTTTAAAAGTGCTCATTCCGTTTTCACGATTTCGATCAGTTTTCTTAGTGGTGCAATGAGGTTTAAGGGGTCCGAGTCCTCTTCAGATTTAGGGTGCAATCCTGACATGACCAGAGAGAATGGCCCAGCTAAACTGTCCTAAGTAGGCCATATCTTGAGCTGAGTTAGGCCAAATCCACAGAGCAATAGGCTTCATAGGGCTAAGAGGTCTCTAGGCTGGCACAACTGCTGCAGCTCAAGGACAGCATACTCACTGGGCTGGTGTAGTTGTGCCATATCCTGATATGGAGTAGTGAAGTTGTGCCATACATCCTGAGGTTGAGAGGCAGGAATGGTGCTTAGGCTAGCCTAAAACTTAGAACTTTTTCTTTTGTTTCCATTTTCACTCTGGTTTATGATGGGCCCCTATGGGTCTACTCAGACGTAAGCCTGTGCCTGAGGTGGCTTAACTCTGAGGAGCAGGGAGGGGCATGCCTGGAAACAGGCTCTGGATATGACCTAACTGCACTGTTCTAGGCCATGCTCAACATACCCTCAACATGCCCTTGCTTTGCTGCCTAGACAAGCCCTGGTAGGCCAGCCCAGATCCATCTGTCTTGGGCCAGCCTAACTAGACTTCTGTCTGCCAAGCCTTCTGCAATGTAACTAGGCTGGTCTATCTTGGAATTAGGCAAGCCCAGTGAAGATAGACTAACTGCACTTGAGGATTGCAGCCTTGGAAGGCAATAGCCTCTGTGTGTGTGTGTCCCTCCCTGCTTCAAGCTCCACTGCTTTTTGCAACTTCTACCTTTACTCCCTCTCTTGGCTTGCATAATTGCTTATTGCCAGTGTGCAATTCAAATAAATTAAGAACATGTTCTATGTCCTAAAAACCTAAATTAACAACAGCTTCAGTGTCCCATTAGTAATCAGTTCTCAGAACCAGGAGCTCATTAGCAAAGGGTTCTATAGAACCTGTGAGAACCCCCTCAAGCCCACCACTGCCCATAGTCCCTGACAGGTTCTTACAGTAAGGAACACCAAGTGGTCTTAGTGGTGTGATCAACGAAAGATTTTGGAGTGCTGAAATTTAGACTGCAACTGATTTCTTTACCAACTTTCCAGCACCAATGCAGCTACAATGCAGCTCCAAGGGAACAAATGTTCCCTTAATCGAGGGGCCTTCCATTGCAGCCACCCCCAACACAAAATGTGGCATGTGCTTTGTTGGCACAGCTGCACCAGCACTAGAAAGTTAGGATTGGATCAAGAATGATTTCCAGCAAATGCATTTACAGTTGAAATGCAAAGTACCTGATTTACTCGAACATAATGCACCACTGAATATAATGCACGTCCTATAGTATAATCAAAATACCATACTTACTCAAATGTAATTAACCATCAAATCTAATGTGCACCCTGATTCTGAGGACTGAATTCGGCTGAAAAAGGTGAATATTATATTCTAGTAAATATAGTATATCTTCTTACTTGTTCTGTGTATTTTGGAATTGGTGGAATTTATGCTTAAGAGCACAAGCCTATCCAGGTCTACTCAAAAGAAAGCCCCATTGTGTTCAATGGGTCTTACTCCTAGGAAAGTATGGTTAGGATTGCAGTCTACATGTAATTCCCAGAGTAACATTTTTCCCCAGTGCCTGTTTGTTATGTCTTTCACTGCTGTTGTTGGATTATGAGCCTCTTTGAGACAGAGAACAAATAGTTTCATTTATTTTTGCTGCAATCCTATGCATGTTTTCATGTGAGTAAGCTCCATAAAATACAATGTGAATAATTTCTAAGTATGTTTGGTATGTTTCAGCAACATTTTTGTTGAAATGTTGAAATATTATTTATCAGATAAATAATATTATCTGAGTGGGATCACTTATTTGATGTTCTCTGACCAGGCCCAAACTGTGGTTCGGGACCCACCAGTGGGTTATGACCCAATTTTTTGTGGGTCATGGATCTGACAAACAAAAATAGAGTAGCATATGTACATTTACTTGTGAGTAGGTGAGTGTGCGATGGACACTGAATGGAACTTATGAATAGACATGAATAGTATTGCACGGTACGTCTATTTATTTTGGAGAATTCCCCAAAACTATTATGAATACATTCCCTGGGATTATCTGGAACTCTGTACTTCAAGAATCCTAGTATTTGAGCTTCATTTTTCTATATAAATGAGAGTGAAAACCTGGGAAATCCCACTCCTAGTAGTTTCAGAAAATACAAGGAGTTGTGGGAAAAGCATTGAATAGGCCATATCGTGACTTTTGGCTGTGTTGACAGCTGTCGGTTTCACTTTTGCAGGCTACAAATAGCAACAACAGACAGAGAAGTAATGTTTTGTTAAATGAGCATTTGGTTATAAATGGACCATAATTGTCAGGAGACCTTGGTGGCAGGTATGCACAAACTACTAATATTTCTTATCAAGCTTTCAGTTGATACTCTCCTTTAAAAGCAATGTTAAAACTAGAACCAAAAAAGAAAATGCACACCACTACTTAATGATTTACAGCTTGCTTTCTGCTATTGTTTTTGAAATGTTATTGTTTTTGAAAAAAAATTTCTTTGGATAAAGTATTCTCGGTTTGGAAACGTACAATATCTTACCATAGCCTTCTGGTTGACAATGTTTTATTTTCTGGAGTGAAGATCTGGTTTCTGTTCTGGGCTAACGTTGTTTGATGCTCGATGTTTGGTAGAAGATAATGCTAGATGTTTCCTTAAATGAGCATTGGTGATATTTCTTTGTTGTAGCTACCAGTATCTGAATACATCATATCTGCTTGAGAGGGGATGGAGAGCCCCTTTTTGGAACTATGTTCGTGCAGTCCATGAAGAGGATCTGAGATTATTGGCTGTGGCAATGACAGGAGAGTTTGTCGGGAATGGTACTACAAGTCCATATTTCTTCACAAACGACATGGTTTCTTGGGATGCTTCAAAACAAGAGGGAGGGAGAGAGGGACGGACGGACAGAAAAATTGTTAAGGCACGCCATGATGCTCAAATCCCCCAATTTTCCTATCAATAAATGATGCTGTCAAAACTCCTGTGACACACCTGAGGATTATTTGTGGCACACCAGTGTGCCGCAGGCACACTGGTTGAAAATCACTGCTTTAAATGAATGAATTTTGTTTTTCTACCTTAGAGGTAGAGGAGTTCCATCATCCAGTGGCAGCTTTTTATTGGCATTTTCCTGGCGAAACAAAAAGCCGCCTTGACTGTCCTTTTAGGAAGAATGGTGGGAAATAAATAAATAAATAAGTCACTCAGTGTTTTATCAACGCCCAGTCAGAACTACCAGACCTAGAAGCATGAAATTTGGGGAGGGTGTTCATTCCATGATAGAGGCACCCACCAAGAACCATTTTTGGAAATTCAAACTGCAAGGGGATGAAAAGGGGCACAACGTTTTAGTCCCTGTACTTCTCACCCAAGAATTGCTGACTGACCAATGCCCTGCCCCAACCCTTGGACCAAGAATAATGAAAGTTGGGGTAGGAATTCCTTCCATATCAGGAGCATCCATAAGAACCAATGTTTAGAAGTTTAAGCCCTAAGGGGATTACAGAAGATGCAATCTGTTTTCATCTCTATACTTAACATTGAAGACTGACTGATCAACATCCAGTCACAACCCCTGAATCTAGAAGCATGAAATTGGGGGGAGTATATTCCTTCTGTGAGAAGGACCCACTTAGAATCTCTTTGGTTCCTTGTAGTGCCCAGGGGGTATGGTGGTGCATGGGGAGGAGATGGTGCATGGTGGGATAGTGCAAGTGCAGACAAGGTGCACAGGGAAGGCATGGTGCACAGAGGAAGGGATGGTGCACGAGTCTCATTCTCCCTCATCCCACCCCCTCATCCCATTTTGGGGTTAATGTTGGAAGCAACAATATCAAGACAGCAGGGTCATTGGGAAATGTGAAACTCCCTCCACAGTGCAGTGTGCCTTGCTAATTGTCAAAAAACTGATTGTGTGCCTTGACAATCCTAACACCTTGATAGTGCTAAATCAGTGGGGCAGAAAAATGCTTGGCAGGAAATTGAGAGGTAAGAAAAACTTAGGCTGTCTGGCCACCAGTGGTTCTTCTTGGACCAATGCCAGTCATTTATCTGGTAAAAGTACTGTCTAAGGAGCCTCAGGGGGATTCAAGCCATGAAAAGGGAAAAGGAGCTTGCTGTGCAACCTTTGTCCTCTGCCCGCCCTATTCTCATCCCTGATCCTCCTCCTAGCTATGCATGAACTGCCTCCACTGCCCCCTTACTTGTTCTGACAGGCTTCTGCTCATCACTGTTATGTGCATGGGGCCTCCAACTGTTTGCATTGGTCGTCTCATAGGAGACAGTTTAAAAAACAGTACGTCTTTTATAATGTCCTTATAGGATTTGACTGTCAGTCTATTCCACTCATACTACAAGTACTAACAATACAATCCTATATGTGTCTACTCAGAAATACAGTATATCCCATTTTGTACACTAGGCCTTATACTGCAATCCTAAAGACACTTTCCTGGGAGTAAGACCCACTGGACACAATGGGGCTTACTTTTGAGTAGATATGGTTAAGATTGTGCTATTAGGCTGCAATCCTATCCTGGGAGAAAGACCCATTGGACATACTAGGACTTACTTCTGAGTAGACATGTATAGGATTGTGCCTTGAGACTCAGGAAAGTGTAGGGTTGCAGCTTAACTGAATTAAGACAAAGGAAGTTTCTAACTAGGTTATTACCTGCCAATGTAGAATTTGTCAAACGCTACTAGTTCCTGGCCTGGTTTATTCTTTAGCAGAATTCTTTTCTTCGTAAAGGATATGGAGGAGGAGCGAGGGTGATGGATGACACATCAAATCTGGGTCTGGTCCCATTTCCCCCTTTACACATTCCTCCAGTTGTTTTCATTTTGTTTCACATTTTGGCGTTCAGGCATTTGATCAAATAATAATGCTTATTTCTAATCCCGGAACTAATCTCTGGTCTAAGCAGCAGGACCGGAAGAAAAGTACAGAACTCAAGAGTCTGCATTCATTCTTCTCTGGGGTGTTACAGAAGACAGGAATGGCCATTGCCGTTTCGTTAGGAGCCAGATCTGAAAAAATGCATACATTCTCAAGTGAACCGCAATTCGGGCAGAGCAAGGGTGGTGGTGCTAGTGGGGAGACTGTTTATATTACAGAAGGAAAGAATATCAGGACACGGGGGCTTTGTTAGGGGAAATTCAGAACAGAGAAGAAAATGCAAGCAAGTAGAAGTAGCCACAGATTCCTTTATACGCTATATTAAAAATAATTCCTGCCACTTCTAATAGAGACACACTGGTTGCAATCCTAAGACACTTTCCTGGAAGTAAGACCCATCAAACACAATGGGGCTTACTTTTGAGTAGACATGGTTAGGATTGTGCTCACTGCCTGTCTGCTCCCTCGTGGTCTTCAATGACATCTTTATTAAGCCCTTTGTAGGGCCATTTGGAAGAAATCTCTCAGCATTCAGATCATGTCTTTAGACTGGTGTCACCCACTTCTGTCATGAAAGGACATGATTTGGGCTCCAGCTTCCTTTGGAGAATTCACATGTATTTGTTGATTTGATGCATTTATTTAAAGAATTTTTAATATCATTTTGCAGTTTCTAATGCTAGTTCTCAAAGCAGTGCACATAAAATGAGAAAACAATACAAAGAAGCAATCTGAAATCACATAGCAGTAACAGAGGGAGAAGTAATAACCTTATCAGCAGGTAATGGTTATTATTCTTTTTAATTATATAGGTATTGCAGGAGAGTGTGCCTGCTGCCTGATGGTGCCTGCTGACCAGTAGGGATGCCTGGTGCGTATGCCCACTGCACTGGTGCCCAGTACAGATGCACAGGGCCCACTGGTACCACTGCTGCCCACCACTGCCCTCTGATGCCCAGTGCCTGTTGGTGCCCTGCTGTGCCCAGTGCCCACTGGTGCCAGTGCCTGGTGCCCAGCAGTGCCCATCAGTACCATGCAGTGCCCCTTCCATCCTACCTCATGAGCACTGGAGAGCAGATCCACTTTCCTCTCCCCTTCTGTCTTTCCTGGACTTCTCTCCCTCCTGTCTCCTCTCCAACTTAGGAAACCTCACAGCCTGCGGGAAGGAGGCCCTGGGCTGAGCACAGCATAGGGTAAATGATGAGGTCCATGTGCGCTCGCTGTTTTTCTTTTCTTTTCATGCTGCTTGCAGGCAGCATGGAGCCTTCTTATAATTAATAAATTATATGTAATTGTTTTTAATTTAATAAGTAATATAGTTTTTAATTAACCCTATGGAAGCAATATATATGAGTGTTTTTAGGTTTTATTTTGTGATGTCCTTCATTTTTCTTGGGTGTCCCACATTTTTGGGGGTTTTAGCCTCTTTGCAATTATGACATCTGATCAACCTGAATCCTATCCATGTCTACTCAGAAGTAAGTCCCATTATAGTATAGTGAGCTTACTCCCAAATCCATGTGCATAGGATTTCATCCTGAGGCTGTTCCCATTTACCTGGAGTAAGCTCCATTGACTATGATGGGCTTATCGCTGAGTAGAGCTGGGGAAGCTTGGAAGGAAATGTGTACAGGGAGCCAATGCAGGCTGGGGCTGGAAAGGCTGCTGTTCCTTTGAAAGCCAAGCCAAGGTTGTTGGGAACTTACTGTCACAACCATCTTCCTCAGCATCTGCCTCTGGGTGATCCCTTACTAGGACATTACTACAGGTAATGTAGTTTTTCCATGAACCATGTGACGACAATGGTTGTGGGTGTTCCCAACTTTTCTTTGGTCCTGTACACCATTTATCTTGGGTGTCCTATTATCCTTAAGTGTATTTTGGGGCTGAGCTGGACTTATTCTGGCATGGTCCCAACCCATATTTCCCAGAATTAATATCTCAACCGCTGTTTCAGGACTTTAATTGCCTCAAATCCCAAATTACGTAGGCAAGATCATATTAAGGCATACTGCCCATTGATGCATTCAGGATTTACTATTATCTACTTTTATTTTAAACACACATCAGTAATTCTGCTACCAAATCAGTAACTTTAATTTATAAATTACAAGAAAGCTATATTAACTTGCAGGGACATATGAACACAGGATGTAGTCCAATAGAACTACAGGGCCGGGGAGGTTTCTAATAAAAAAATTAAAAAAATTAAAAAAACTAAAATTACTTACTACTGAGTAGTCAGGTTGGTCTTCAGGCTGCAGTGACAGCCACACTTTCCTGGGAGTAAGTCCCATTGACTATCATGGAACTTACTACTGAGTAGTCAGGTTGGGCTCTCAGGCTGCAGTGCACAGGCATTGTGGGGTGGGAGGGTGTCTGGGGAGCAGTCGGGGCTCTTCAGAGCCAATTCCAGGGGGTGGGCAGAGAAGGGGGAGACTGAAGCAGGACACTGGGGTGGGCAAAAAGGGGGGAGACACAGGCAGGACAAGAAGGGGAACCAGGCAGATAGAAAGATAGAGAGGGAACTTACCTTGGGGCAGAGATGGTCAGGAGCAGAGGCATGGGGGAGGCGAGGGGCCTTTGCAGCCTGGCTCCAGGCCATGGAGGCCAGGAGAAGGATGGGGAAGGTGGGAGGGGGGCGATGGGAGCTCCACAGGCTGGTTGCAGCCTGCAGAGCCTCCGAGGACGGGAGGGGTGGGAGGAAGGCCGGGGAGGCTGCAGCAGGCCCCCGTTCAGGCCGCGCGGGGGTGGGAGGAGGTGGGGGAAGCCAGCCTATGCATGCACATTTGAATTGCGCGTGCAGGCTGACTTCTCTTAGCCAATCAGGGGCTTTTGTGAGCGCCCTGTGATTGGCTGGAGGCGTCTCCTCCTGGCCAATCACAGTTAGTGCGCTTATAAGAGCCTCTGATTGGCCCAGAGGTGGAGGGAGAAGTTCTCCCAGCCTCTAATTAGCTGTGTTGTCATGCGCAGTGATTTTTTCATAATATTTCATAGCGGCTAGCCGTGGCTAGCCGCTACTGATCGTAGTGAGCTCCCAGTGCCCCCAGACACCTTCCCAGCCCTCCGTACCGGTCCCCCCATTCTTGGCCCTTCCCTCCATAACCAGCTTGCCAGCGCCAGAAAATTCCAAGATCCGGCTCTGGTGAGCTGGTACGAGCCCCCTAGTGCCCACCTCTGAAGTAAATGTAGCTTTCTTTAATTTATAAATTCAATCTAATATTAGATAGATGAATCAAAGGATAAGATGGATGGATGAATAGAAGGATAGGATGAACGGATGGACGGGACAGGACAGAAATATGAAGATAGAAGAAAAAGATGCATGGATGGTCCTGAATTTACAGTTTTTCAGAATTACTCCCAGGTGTCCTTTCTGCTCTTGGCGGCTGACCTGCTTTTCTGTAACCAGCAAGCAGTTGGTTGAAAGTATCAGTTGGTCGTGGCTAACTGCGTGTTATGTATAGATGTCCTGGTTGCTGGTAAATAGGGCTACATCCTGTGTTGGTATTTCCCTGAAAGTAAATGTAGCTTTCTTGAAATTTATAAATTATATTAGCGAAATGTATCCACGTTGTGGGAGTACAATACCCCCCTGTATACATCTCCCTGTTGTGCAACACCCTCCGATGCGTAACATGCTCCCATACAACATCTCCCCCAGTGATGGGATTCAAAGAAATTAACAACCGGTTCTATGCCCATCTGGCAGCCACTTTTAAATGGCTATTTTTAAACTTTATATGTTCTATCTCTTGTTAACAACCGGTTCCATAGAGTAGGTGTGAACCTGCTGGAGCACACGACTGATCCCCCCACCCTGTGCAACATCCCTTCACAACCATGGGAACCTCTATCAATCAAGTGCAGGATTCAGGGTTGGGTGTTGATCAGTTTTCAATGCTAATTATAGGCCGAAAATGCATTGCACTTTTTAGCCCCTTAGGGGTTAATTTCCAGAAAATGGTTCTTGATGGGTGCTCCCATCACATATGGAATACCTTCCCCGAATTTCATACTTCTAGGTCCAGAGGTTGGGCCAAAGAGTCCATCAGTCAGTGTTCCTTCAATGTAAAGTATTGGTAGGAAAATGTGCTGCGTCCTTCACAAACATTCGCAAACAAGATTGATCAAAATGAGTTTGTTGGAAACAGGGCCATGATGATTTATTGAAATAACAATGCTGAGCAGCAGTAAGTGTAATGCTGCAGGCCCTGACTATACTCCATTCCATGTAGTTCGGGCACCTACAGTAACGAGGAGACAGTTACCTGTCTGAGCCCTCCCTTAGGCGAACCCCTTTGGCTCCGAACCTCACCTTGTCAAGGGCTTCTCCAGGTTCTTCATCACTGACCACTGGAAACGTGATCAAGGCAGATGAATTGTTCAGACTACCCTGAGCAGAGCAAACACAAATGTGGGCATCCAGTTCCATTCTGGGGTCAAGCCAGTCTGATTCTGATCCAAGCATCTTCAGGGGACAAGCACTGGTCTTAACCTAAAGATAAATACCAGTTCCCTATTTCTCCTCCCAGTCCCACACTATCCTGCCAGACACAGCCATCCTGGCTATATCCACAAATACCCAAGGAGTCAAGGGTAGGAGAAGAAAGCTCTCCTAAAGTGTCTATACATTTATCCTCTCTGAAGATAGATGGATAGGATAAATAGAATGATATAAATGGATAGAAAGAAGGATAAGATAGAAGGATTAGATAGAAGGAAAAGGTGGATAGATAGTGAATTTACAGTTTTTCATAATTACTCAGGCGCCTTTTCTGCTCTTGGTGGCTTTGTTGGTCCATAACCAGGAAGCGATCAGTGGACAGTATTGGCTGTTCTTGGCCAACTCCCTGTTACATATAGATGCCTTGGTTGCTGGTAAATAGGACTACATCTGGTGTTGGTATTTCCCTGGAAGTAAATGTAGCTTTCGTGTAATTTATAAATTCTATCTAATATTAGATAGATGAATAGAAAGATGAAACAGAATTAATCACTATCACACTATCCTGCCAGACATTTGATTACACTATCCTGGAAGACACAGCCAACCTGGCTAATATACCCACGAATACCTGAGGAGACAGTCAAGGGTAGGTGAAATAATCTCTCCCCAAATGTCTATACATTTGTCCTCTCTAAGATTAAGATAGATGGATAGGATAGATAGAAGGATAAGATAGAAGTATCAGATGGATAAGATAGAAGGATAAGTTGGATGGGTAGATGGATAAAATGGATGGACGGAGAGACCATTGACTTACTCTGAATGACTGCCACAGTTTTGACACTGCATAATAACAGCACAAACTGCTATAAACACAATGCTGTCAAGTAGGGCAGGAAGGTAGTTGTCCACTCTTGCATTACGATTTTCTGTACTGCTTCCTTTAGTCGTTTGATGTGAAGTTGTCCATGACATACATCCTGTGCCTGACCAGCTTCCATAAAAATGTTCTGGCCCAAGTATTGTGACTTTAGGTGGGGCCGTCTTACCTGCGAGGCCTCAGACAGCAAATTCATCTAATCATGGGAGATACCAATAGTGTCTCCTACGTTGCAACAAAGGATATTACAAAATAAAGGAATGGCGGCCAATCATAAAA
This sequence comes from Cryptoblepharus egeriae, assembly GCA_030015325.1. Taxonomy (NCBI): domain Eukaryota; kingdom Metazoa; phylum Chordata; class Lepidosauria; order Squamata; family Scincidae; genus Cryptoblepharus; species Cryptoblepharus egeriae. The sequence continues at coordinate 90,629,907 of JAREYC010000003.1, read as the reverse complement.
AAAGATTTGGCACACTAACAAGCCAGTAAAATTGTTAAGTCACATCAGGCTGTTCAGATTCCCCAATTTTCCTATTAATAAATGATCCGCACAAAGCTCCTGAGACGCACCTGAAGACTCTCTGCAGGTTATGGTGCATGGGTGTGGAGAAGGGATGGTGCACAGGGGAGAATGGTGCATGGGGGGAATGATGCCTGGCTGTGATCCACCCCAGTACCTTCCAGCCCTGCCTAATATCCTGAACCTTGAAGTCTTTCCCTGGTTGAGAATGTGGTTGCTTTCCAGACTGACTCTTGCATTATGGACAAGAGGGGAATGCAAAGCTGAAGGCACTGACTAAATAATTGGGAAGCAGTGGTGTACCTAGGTCATTTGTTCAAAATTCAACAGAATGTACTGAAGCTCAGCAGGTACAGTAGTACACTTTCTTGTCCTTATTAAAGCTTCCATATATACTGTATTTACTTGAATCTTCCGCTCACATTTTTCAGCTGAATTTAGTCTTCAAAATCAGGGTGTGCATTAGATTCAATGGTTAATTAGATTAAATGTGGTGTTTTGATTATAAGTTTAGGGTACGCTTTGGATTCAATTGAGCATTATTTTCGAGTAAATACAGATAGTAGTCAAGATACTGTTAAAGTACAACAGGCTTCTAGCTTTCCACATTCCCTGTTAAATTTTTATTTCTGCATATAGCTTTATGTATTCTCTGTATGTTTAAAGGTGAAGCTAGAGTTTCCTAATTTGGTTGAGCTGGAGCACAATCCTAACCATGTCTACTGAAAAGTAAACCCCATTTTGTTCAATGGGGCTTACTTCCAGCAAATTGTCTTTAGCCTTACCCTACAATCCAGAGTAACTACGGGAGCACATAAGAGACATTACATGCACCCATAGTTACTGCACCACCTAGTGAAAACCTATGGGAAATTCATATTGCAATCCAGAGTAAATTGTTCTTACACCAGAGCAAGAACTCCCTGTAGTTACTCTGGATTGTGCCCTTAGACTCTTAAGTTGCATTCTTTTACTTTGAACAGAAATCACATGCCCATGCAAATGAAGCAGTTGATGAATAGTGGTGGATTCTGGTTTAACAGCAGTGTTTGAAGGTCTTAAGAAATGTTTGTCGCTTCTGTGTTGGAGTTAAGCTTCAGTTAGATGTCATATTGGCCCCACGAAAGCTTCTTGGATCAGTAACTCTATGGAGTCATTGCAGCTATATTCTGAAACTTACTTCCAATCGGTCATGCCCGTCTCACTGTAGATTTGGCCTGGTACCTCACATTGGAAAAATGCACCTCAAATATGTCAACTGATTTATTTTAACTAGCTTAACAAAGCAATTTTTTCTGTGGGCTATAACGAGAGAAATACAGTACTTAAAAGGAAAGTTTATGTACTTAAAAGGAAAAAAAGTTGAGTACATTTTATGACTGTGTGTAGCCTATATTAATGTTAAATATTTACCTGAATATTCAGTAAAAAGATGAACATTATAGATCTTGTGTCTTCCTGAAATACTACAGGTTTGGGATGAATAGTAGTGAATGGTGTTCCATGCTTAAATGTTGAGTCCTCAGAAATCATAATTTTGAGTAGAGATTAATCTGAATATATTTTCAGCTGCCTTACGTAAGTTGCTCTCTACTCAATAAATTGTATTGTATTAAATTGTATTGGTACCTGCTTAGACAGTCAAGAATGTTTGTTTGCATGGATGGCCATGATAATCAACCAGAAGCATTCTTCTACCTGGTGTAGCATTTTATTGGGCCCAGTTCATCAGAGGAGACCAAAGTTCTGTTTTGAAAATCAAATCTGAAACTTTGCTATACACTACGCAATGTTCTCCAGAACCATAATTAAATTGTTCAATAAACATGACTCTCACATTTCAAGTCAAGGTAGGATTTTTTTTAACTTGTAAGATACCAAGCAAAGTCGGTGACTTTGCTCCATCAAATTCATAAATATCCTTTAATACAGTGATTTTCATCCTTTTTCATCTCATGGCACTACACTTTGAGTGCTTCTTAGCAGAAATACAGTGAGTATATATTTTTAAAAAACCCAGCTCATCTATTCAATAACTGGTTTATGTATGGCAGATTCTTTCATACTGCCATTTGGGACAATTTTAAATATTAGCCTGGATTTAAGTGTTAAAGACAATACATTTTATGTATTGCCTTTATTCCAACTGTGAAGGACAAATAATGCAAGCAATTCTGAAGTGCAGAAAAAGGAATTACAGAAACAGACAGGTCTCAGAATTTCCCTTCAACATTTGTGCAATGATCCATCGTAACTTATGCTTGTTAAACTGGTAGCTCTAAAAATAATCAACTCCCATAATACGATAAGCTAGGATTTTTTGTTTTTCTGGAACATCTAGAGATAGGTATTGTGTAATTCTAAAATGGTATCTGTGGATATAACAGTGTTGAAGTAAGGCCTGCGAGGGTAGCTTATTATTATACTCCATCTTTCATCTATATTTGTCACGTCCAAATATGACTACACACATTTCAGGGGGTTCTTGTCATCTCCTGGTTCAATTTCTGGTACATTCTAATTCACTGGTTTACAGCTTAAATCTTGTAATATTCTAAGCTGCTTAATTAAAATGCTAAGTAGTTGAGCAATTACAAGCAATTTTGCTTTTGTTTTATACTTCAATTATTGCAAAGTTTATACTCTATAAGCACAGGTGGGTAGGAGCCTACGCGCCCCTACTCTGGCATGGGGGATCTTCCAAAAAGCCTGCCGTTAGCGAGTAGGCAGCAGCAGGAGGTCCCCAGAACAATGAGGACCGGTAAGCTCTCTGAAAAGGAGGAGAGCAGCCCCATCGTGCTCTCCAAGCCTCTCCTGCTAGCAAGGGGGCTGAAAAGGAGGAGAGCAGCCCCATCATGCTCTCCAAGCCTCTCCTGCTGGCAGGGGGGCTGAGAAGGAGGAGAGCAGCCCCATCGTGCTCTCCCAGCGGGGGGGGGGGGGCTGAGAGCCCCATCCTATGCAGGTCTACTCTGAAGTTAGTCCCAGTATAGTCAATGGGACTTACTCCCAGGCCAGTGTGGAGAGAGCCTCAGAGCAGCTTCAGAGCCCCATCCTATGCAGGTCTACTCAGAAGTAAGTCCCAATATAGCCAATGGGACTTACTCCCAGGCCAGTGTGGAGAGAGCCTCAGAGCAGCTTCAGAGCCCCGTCCTATGCATGTCTACTCTGAAGTAAGTAATTTTATTTATTTATTTTTTAATTTTAAAATTAAAAACCTCTCTGGCCACACCCCCTGACCCTGGCCCTGCCCCTTGACCCTGACCCCGCCCACTTCCGGAGAACCGGTTCTTGGCCCAGGCTAGGCCCATCACTGTCTATAAGGGCTTACATGGTACCAAAGTTTGTATGAATTAACAAATGCTCTACAATTATCATTGCATGTGTTATGACTTACCTGCGAGATAATCCATTTTACATACAGGCCATTGAGGCTGAGTGATGATGACTTGGTCTGAACCATGAAAGCAGTCTGGAGGTGAGAAATGGGCAGCCCAATCTTAAGGTTACCTTGCAGCCCCTCTGTGCTGACTCCTGTCACAATTGTGTGATAAGGGCCCAGCATTTCTACATGGACTGCTTGGATTTGCACCAGATTGCACAGATACCAGTAGCCCCATAGACCTCCAGCAGCCTCCTACTCTATCTTGGGAAATGCGGAGACTGTAGGATCCTGTAAGATCCTGATCTGGGACATTATGCTTACACATCCCTATTTCATTAACTTCCATTTTCAGGTAAGACACGTGCTGTCCAAGGCTTGGACTGGTGGGATCAGTGAGATTCCTGTCTGGGACAGGAATTTGGAGAGCAGTAGGCTCATGTCGCAGCCCATTGTTATCCTCAGTGCAAAAAAGGAGTAGGAAATCTTCCTTCCTTGGTCTATGTGCTGCTGCCTGCAGTCCACGGAGATCATGGAGTAAGCACAGTAGCAGCTGCTGTCAGCCTGCCACCAAACAGGCAACTGTCCCAATCCCAACAAAACGGATGACTACCTTAAGTGCAACTAAAGAGCCAGCTATTGCCACCAGAAAGGGGGGGGGGGGAAGAGAAACATTGTTTGGGTAAATTGAACCAGAGCAGTCTTAACTGTGATAAGTTCTGCACATAAAGAGATAAGGAGAAAACAGGGAAGGGTGGTGGTGCTCTGGCCAGGGGCAGAGCAATAATTGCAGTAATAAGAATCCACACTGATCCTTAAAGATCTTTTCCATGCGCACAAAGGCATATAGCAGGCCTCCGTCAGTCTTGAAAAACTATGGTATCATGCTTGGCACTGCATACGCAGCACGAAAGCCTGGGTTGGATTGTTATGGAGGATAGGCTGTTACCCAAGCAGCAAATCCCCCCTCTCCACGCCACTGAATTAGTCCAATGGAAAGGCAGAGCCGATACGATTGGATCCGGCTGGCATCGCAGAGCTGGGCTAAGGACAGGAGCTCACCCTGTCTTGTGAGGCCGACCCGGGTCTCGAACCCTGGCCTGCTGGTTAACAGGCACAGTGACTTATTTTCAGCATAATATCTGGAGCCAAAATTAACTTAAAAAATGCATGAAGTCTACCATTTTGAAGAAAAAACCAATTTCAATATACACATTGCCCTACATTTTCTAAAATCCAGTCACTCTTCAGCAGTGTTGAAATTATTGCCTGCAAACATGTTGGGGCAACAACAATCACTGGCACTGAATCAAACTCTTTAGAAGAACAAAACATCCAAGTGCAGCAAGTCTCACTTTTGAGTCAATATATAACCATCACATAATATTGTTTTCCCCCAGAGTAGAAGCTGCTGCTGTCTTACAGGATTTGTTCACAACACTTGCAGCTCTACATGAGAAACTTGGAGAGATCATCCTCTATTTCCGCTTCGTCCCAAGGCCCATGGATATTGTCTTTAAAGAGCTGAAGCCTGATGAGGCAGTAAGGACACAAGCAGGAAATGGAGACCAGCAAGAGGGCAAAGAGAACAGTGCCCACACTGGAAATGGTCAACAGGCCGGCTAACGCTGATACCGCAAAGAGCAAAGTCACTACCACATAGCAGTGGGGGGTCTGAGCTTTGAGCTTCTTTTGCAGCATTGGCCATAGGGCAAATATCTGTATGGCAAATGTCACCATCACAAAGGCATGTAGAGAGCGGGGCAATCGGGAGGCCAGGCAGACAGAGGCAAAAATGGCCATATTGAGAGAAAGTGTACTTGACACAATGGCAGCATTAGCTCCGTAGTCATAGAAAATCAAGTGTCCTAGGAGCATGAGGAAAGACATGGCATAAATAGTGTCTGTACTGATAGACTCCGTTAAGGTTTTCAACACTGGTGAGAAGCCGTAGGTGAAGGCTACAAAGACTACAGAGCTCTTTAGATCTGCCCATCGTGTCCGTCCACACATGTTTCTCCCTGTTCCTGAGTCAAGTGCATCAAAGAGAACATAACCAAGCAGGGAAGATATCAAGCCAGCTCCAAATAACCACTGGGGAGCCAGCAAGCCCACATCCATGTACCACCATATGACAACAAAGACACAGACGCTGCACAGTTGCTGTACCACCACTCCAGATTCAAACACCACAGCCTGGTACTGGTATTTGTGTGCATAGATGTTTTTGCGTAGCTCCTCTAGGAAACTTTGGTCCACATAGTTATCAGGAAATGGCTGACTCTTGTATAACACTTTTTGCCAACGCTGCCGAGTGTTCGGTCCAGAATGAACACAAAACTTGCTTTCTGACCGAGCCATTGTTTCAAGACCCACTTTCGCTGGATCAGAAAATTTTCACTGGAAATGAATGTTATATCCTTATTTCTTACCGATTGTAACTGCTTCCACCTAAAAGACAAAATGAAAAAGAAGTCAACTGAAAGTGTTCTAAATAAAAAGCAACTGGATGGGCATGCAGTCAGACAGCTTCCACATAGAAACAAGCACATATCGCCAATGAAAACTTGCAGAGCAGATCACACTGCGTATTGCCTGCACAAGTAGCTCAATTCACCTGTGGACCAACTGAACCTAATTCAAACTTCAGAGAAATGAAAGACAGCAGCAGTTACATTAAGAATAATGCTGGTACTTTTCCTTCCCTGATGCTGATAAACCCAATACTTTTGGAGAGGGTCAAGAAAGAAGAAGGTAACCCCAGTGTCCCATACTAAGTTCTAAGTTAGCCACATCAGCTGGACTTTTGATGCTCCTCACATCTATTGTGTAGAAATGCATGGTTGTATGAACAACACTGGCATTACATCTCTTGTAATGCCAACAAACTGGTCCGGATTTTCCCGTGAAGTGCACGGCACACATTGTGCCAGAGCACACTGGTTGAAAATCACTGTTCTAGGGAGTCCTGCAGAGTCCCTCCCCAAACCCTGGCAGTAAGGCTTTCTGAGTCTACAGTGACACAATCCTAAGGATTGTGCCACTACCGCCTCCCCACCCCAAGCACTTAGAACAACTCAAACTCCAAATTTGAGAAGCCTTTAATACCATAGATTCTACTCCAAAGAGCTTCCTGGATTATAGCTCTTAGGCTGCAATCCTAATCCTCATTCAGGATGGCCCAAGCCCCAGCACAAGTCCCATGCTGGCTTTGGGGTATCACACCACTCCTGAAGGAGGGTTAGGCCAGGGCACAGACATACCCTTGTCCCTCTCACCATGGGAAGATCAATGAGTTGTGCTGGCCTTAGTTAGGATTGCACCCTAAAATTATATGTTCTTAAACACTGTTATTTTTTCACAGATTTAGGTTGCAATCCTAAAACACATTCCTGGGGGTAAGACCCATTGAACACAAAGGGCTTACTTTTGGGTAGACATGGTTAGGATTGTGCTCTAATGCTGCAATCCTAAAGACGTTTTCCTGGGAGTAAGACCCATTGAACACAGTGGGGATTACATTTGAGTAGACATGGTTAGGATTGTGCTCTTAATTTTTTTTGCCACAAGGATAGAAAATGAATGAAGCAGTGTTTATTCTCAATTTATTTTTAATAGCTTGTACTCCTAAAACACTCTAGAGAAGTGTATATTAGTGTCAGAAGATGCAGCCAAAGGGTTCTTCTCTCTCACACACGGACACATCTAGAATAATAATGCAAGACAGAGGCTTGGTTTAACTGGGGCACTTTATTTAGACTTGAGTGTCAACACACCTGGCTAGGCAGTACTACCTCAGGCCAACCCATGCAGTAGTCCTGCCAAACCAGCTTACAGTGACCAATATACAAGTTACAACAAGATGACTACCAGTACCTAACTCTAAGGGACCACTCTTTTAAAGGTGGATGAAAATCATGCCTTTCAAGGCAGGTAGGTAGCCAAAAATTCCTACCTGGCCTTTGAAGGTGACCAGCTACTCAAGATTATATGGCTTGCAAGTGGGCGAGGTTAGTGTTGCATGTACCTTTTGTCACTGAGCAAGCTGCCTTTTTAATGTCTCAGCATTGGAACAAGGTGTCCACATTTACTCCTTTGTGAGCATATTCTCTCGGAGATATCACAAGGGTTTCAGGCCTTTCCAACCCTCTCTGTGGATGCCTTACTTACCTTACTCAAAGGCAACCATAGTTAGAGCTTCAGCATTTGCTGCCATCACTTTCCTCCGTCTGTCACTGACAACCAGGCTGTATTTAGAGAAGAACCTCTCGGAGGCAACGGTGGAAGATGGCATCCAAATTGCCCTTACAGCAGCGCAGGCATATTCTCTGTGAGACAGCTTCAGTCCATTCAAAATGCCTTGAACATCCACTGAGATAGTCTTCCCTTTTCAGCTGTTCCTTGAAGGCATCCAAAAATGCTGTGTGGCCCTTGAGAAATTGTAGTTTCTGAACATCCTTTATGAATGGAACGATCATCTGAAGGGCTGTGAGCTCAAGTACTGATTTCTTTTTGGGAGCATTTCTGGGATCAAGTAGAGCCCCCGCTGACTCGATAATGTTCTTTGCAGGGTCTTGAGACCTCAATTTTTGCAACATCTCCAATGCTGACTTTGCTGCAGTTTTTAGTTTGGCTTGAACTGTGATCTTGACTTCATTTGGGAGCCTTTGACATTCGCAGACAGTTCTTTCGCTAAAGACATCTTCAGTGAACAGACTAAACTTGATCTCAGTGTCGCTTAGTTTCCCAGCCAGGTTATTGATTGTGGGGTAGGAGGATGACCCTTCTAGGAATGATATCAAATCCATTAGAGGAGGACATACGTCAGAAACATAGACGGCTTGCACTTTTATGGTTTGAAAGGTAGCAGAAGAGGCAGCATTAAAGAATTCTACATCTGCATTGCCATCATCAAGGGACCCGAAGAACTCCACAACATCTTCAATGTGATTGGAAAGGTACCACACAGGCTTGAACCAAGAGTTCCACCTTGTGCAGACGGGTGATGGAAACAAGGAAATCATTTCCAGATTTGTCCCTTGATACTTTTCACTGAGAAATTGAACATAGCCACTCTTTCTGGTGTGGAGGAAGGTGTGTTTCACCTTGACTGCAGTGTTCAATTCGTCCAGCTCGTCCTCAAAAACCCTCCCAATGTTGCTGGCCTTCTGGACCCAGCACTGCATATGCTGAACATTGTCAGTAAGTTCTTCAACAGTTTCCACACAGTCTATCATATACTTGGTAGAGTCTGTCACAATGCCAACAACACGCTGGCTGTCGATGCTGTGTTTCACTAAGGTGTCCAGTACTGATCTGCACAGTTTGCAGAATTTGCAAAATCAAGAACGACAGACTCAGCTAGGTGTGTATTGGCATAATTTGCAACTGTGCTGAGAACATTGAAGACACGGCTTCCATTTTTATCTGTCTCGTCGCACAGTAGAAAAATGTCATTGTCCTTAAGATCAGCTTGTATCTCTTGCCTTTTCCTTTCTCCAACCACAGGAATGTAGTGCTGGATGAGCCAGTCTGCCAATGGAAGATCTCTACTGCCCTGTACGTATTTACTCATCCAAGCACGCATGGCAGAATGATCCAGTTTCTCAACTGGAATGTTGGCATCTATGAAGGCCTCAACCATATCCAAAATGAACTCCTCCTTTGGACCAGTGTTTGGTCTTCAACCTTCCAAACACTGTCCAGTGTCTCCTCCAGTGTGGCCAGTATCGCTGCACTGAAGTTCCCTGATTTGCGGGCAATGTGTATCTGAGATTTACAGTGTTTCTGCAAAGAATCTTTTCTCTTGTAGTCCAGGCAGAAGTTACAGTGCTTGCAAAAGAGGTTGCCGCTAGAGGATGCCACAATAAACCCCTCACTCCTGAATTCTGCAGCTCTGTCATCGCAAGTAACAGGATGCTTAGGCATTGTGGTACAGCGGTGTAACACACATCCCTGGGATGTGAAATGGGATCAGGGATCAGTTGGCATGCTGTACCAAAACAAGCATGAGAGTGCATTACACATAGAATAGAAAGGGTTTATTAGGCTCCTTTTACTGAAACTGCTCTACAAACACTAGCTCTTTTATGCAGACAGGCACTGCAGATGCAGCTCACATGCAACAAACGTTCCTCAACATGGCTCCTCTTTATACCATATACAAACTGCCTAAAACAGAAAGCATGGCATGCATAGAAATAAAAAGTAAAGCATCTTCATGGTATCTTACTGGCAAACAGCACAATCCTAACCAGAGGTGGGCTTCAGGGGGTTCTCACAGGTTCTATAGAACCCTTTGCTAATGAGTGCCTGGTTCTGACAACTGGTTACTAATGGGACATAGAACTTGTTGTTAATTTAGGTTATTAGGACATAGAACCTGTTGTTAATTTATTTGAATACCACCAGTGATCCTAACCCCTGGTTAGCCTGGCATAAGCCCCAACACAAATTTTGTGCTGGCCTGGGGGTGTTGCAAAAGTGCCATCAGGCACTTCTGTGCCACTCCTGGGAGGTTTAGGCCAGTGAATAGGCATGCGCCAGACTCATCACACCACTACAAGTCATGCCAGGTGATTTATGCCAGTCTGAATGCCAGTTAGGATAGTTTGAGACTACAGAACCCTTCCTTAGATGAATGAACAGCACTTTTGAACTGTGGCGTGGTGTCACAAATTGAACAGAAGCTAATTTTAGAGCTTTTGGGTTGCAGTGGCAACTGGAAGCCTTCACCAGGATCACTGGATGCTGCACACAGTAATGCTGCACATCAGATGCTGCAGGAAGTAATTAATGCACTTTGAGGAAAATAAAGAGGAGGAACACTGGAGAAAGACAAGAAAGTGGCATGTATTTGATAATATCAGGGATATTTAACAATTTCCAAAGATAATGCTGTATTTCATGGATTTTAACAAATATTGCATTAAATTGTGATGTTTTGCAAACTTTAAAAAATCTTTAATTATAGCACTGTGAAAGACTGGAATGTCAGTCCCTTACAAAAATGAAATTCCCTGCATTCTGTACAACAAACACTTAGAGCACAATTCTAACCATGTCTACTCAAAAATAAGTCCCATTGTGTTCAAATGGGTCTTACTCCCAGGAAAGTGTCTTAAGATTGCCGCCTTAGTTTGTTGTTTGATATCTCCCTGCATTTCCTTCAATAACAAATTAATAATATTATTGTTCATAAAGTGAATAACAAACAACATAATTGTCTTTGCTCTTTCTACAGCACGGACAAAACATGGCAGGCCTTCTTATTCCCACCATCTGGGGCAGGGCGACCAGATGTCCAAACCTCAAAAGGAGGACAAGGTCTTGGATTCTTCTCAGCCTGGCCTTTCCAGTGGACAATGACATGTTTGCCTACTCATGAGTAAAGCCGCAATATTGGGTACTTTCACTGTCCCATATAGCTCAATGCATATTTTTTTTTGGCCATATCTTTTGATATGAAGGAGATATTTCAAAATGTTTGCACTGGATTCTGCTCCTCAATACAAATCCAACAGCATATGACATGATGGAGTACTGCACACTATTGCAGAGTTCCAAAATGAAGCCAAAATGGAGACAATGAAGCCCTTTTGGAGGATAAAAAAGAGGACAAAACTGGAATTTTCTGGTCTTATGACCACCCTGATCTAGGGTTGCCATATGTCCTGAAAAACAGAGATAATCCCGATTTTTGGAGACTGTCTTCACATACTGGCAAATGTGATGGAGGTTTATGTCCAGATTTTGTGGAAGATAATTATGGCAGCCCTACCCTCTCACTTCTGTGATTTAGCCCAACATGCCAGCTTTTGGAACAGAAATATCGTGCAAGATTCCTTACCCACTGCAGTGTTGTGCACACTGAGCTTAAAACCATGTGGGCTGGAGGAACAGAAAAGTAGGGGTGTCTGTGTTTGTGTGTAACACAGTACAGAGTTTCTGTCTCCCACAAATAGAATCAAAGGAAAATTAACCATCAAAAAGGGTTAAAGGGTGGAGGAATCAATTCCAACCAAGCTCTGTTTTTGCAGTAAGGTATCTTGTGCAATCTCCCATTTCAGGGCACAGCAACCCAGTGAGCAAAACTGTGCTTTCACTTCCTGAAAGGAAGCCCAGCATTTGTGCAGTCCTAAGGGATCTGCTTGCTCTTGAGCAGGCCAGGTACACATAATGAATGGGAACTGCAAAGAACAAACAAAATTGAAGCAAGCGTTGGAATAAAGCACTTACCTTGTCTTGGCTCAGTCAGCTTCCTCCTCTTCTACTGTTTCAGGAAGGAAATAAATGCTGGAAAAATGCATCCGGCTGGATCCAGGTTGCCATCTGCTGGGCAAAAAATGCCCAGGTCTCTTGCAAAGATCTGGCCACTATCAGGTCTGAGATGGAGAGACTGCAAGTTAACACACAAATATAGTGCATGATGCATGGGATCTTTGGAGTGGAAAAGAAGCTGAAGCAAAGAAAACTGCACAAGATGTGAAAACTGAAAAGAGAAACTCAAGCAATCCCCTCTACGCACACTTGGGAAGAACCAGATAATTTTAATGGGAATTACTTCTAATTGTATTGGCATCCATCAGTCTTGAAAGACTATGGTATTGTGCTTGACGCTGTATGCAAAGCACGAAGGCCTGGGTAGATTAATATGGAGGATAGGCTGTTACCCACGCATCAAATCCCTCCTCTCCACGCCACTGAAATAGTCCAATGGACTGGCAGAGCCAATCCGGGTCTCAAGCCCTGGCTTTCTGGTTAACAGGCACAGTGTCTTAACCACTTGTGCCACCCACAGCCTAATTAATTTAACATTAACAGCCATTAATTGAACATGTGGGTTATTGTACATGTGGATGGGGGTTGACAAGGGGATGTGAGATAGTGGAGTTATTTCCTGTGAGATGAAGTGATGTTAAGGGTAATAGGAAAACTTGTGCTTGAGGGGTTCCAACAAGGGGATGCTCTGGAAATGATCAAAACGTAACTAAACTTTGAGGAAAATAATGGTATAGAGTGGTAAATAAGGATTCTTAACAATAAAGGGTAAAATATTTTAAAAGTTAACTACTGTAATTGATGTTGTAGATACCTTTGAATTACGGTGTTGGACTAATCCATTGGACTGCAAAGAGATCCAGGAAATCATTGACTGACTGTTCATTGGAAGGACAGATACTGAAGCTGAAGCTCAAATACATTGGCCATCTCATTTGATGGAAGGACTCCTTGGAGAAGGAAAAATAGATGTCAACATGAGAAGGTGATGGCAGAGGATGAGATGGTTAGAGAGTGTCACTGAGGAAATGAACATTGAACATTGAAGAGGAATTAACAGTGTCGAAGTCACAAAAGATATCTGACTTCCATTGAACTGCATGCACCACAACATTCACAATGGCAATGAATATACAGCATAGGTATTCCTCATTATCCACTGGGATTCTGTTCTGAAAACTCCCATGGGGAACTGTGAATTAAAAAACAGTGGAAAATAGATTTAAAGACCCTTTTCCAGGTTTCTTGCTCCTTCATTACTTCTAATGGAATAATACAGTATCTCAGTACCTGCAAGAATTTGATTCTGGGACTCAACTGTAACGTGTCCTTTTACAATTATTTAAAAACAGCTTTTCTTTCTGTTGTAGAGAGCAATTAGAAATGTAAAGGACCCCCTCCCTTTGTCAAGGTTTACTAAAAAATGGAATGATTGCTTGCATGACTGTCTCATGACAACAACAGAAAAGCAGTATAATAATGTATAATACTGTATATGTATAATAATATATAATATTATACATTATTATATTGTACATATATAACATGTATAATAATGTTGGACTGTACTCATGTGGACTATGGCAAAGGAGGGGGTAAAAGCCACAATTTTGCTGCAACAAACAATTGCAATATGACATTTGGGAAAATGAAATATCTCTACAGCAGAAGCATTATCTTATGGAGGAGACTCTCCCCCCACTTCATAATCGAAAGACCCAGCCCAGAAGAAGAGTACTTTTACATTATAACTTTGCAAAACAACAACATGTAGCTACCCAAGAATGTATCATTGTGTATTTTGAGCCAAGGATATTGCAAAGGAGGTAGTTGTGCAACTTGTCAGTAATATAGCAAACAACAGATTTATACATGCGTCACAAAATATTAGCTATCTGGGTGAAAAAGTCCAATTTTCCCAGAAGACAAATACTGCTGAGAGCTGGAAAACAGTTTGAAAGCAGGAAAACAGTCAGTTGCAGTGCAACTTTGTCTCCCTTAACTTTTTCCTTCACTTTGGACAGCTCTTTTTACGTAAACAAAATACTATTTATACAAACTATACTGTACAACAGGGGTCCTCAAACTTTTTACACAGGGGGCCGGTTCACTGTCCCTCAGATACTGTCGGGGGCCGGACAATGGGGGGGGGTTTCTGGGGGGTGGTGGGTACTGGCATGGCTAATGGGGGGTTTCTGGGGGTGGGGGTTACTGGCAGGGCTAGTGGGGGGGTTTCTGGGGGTGGTGGGTACTGGCAGGGCTGGTGGGGGTTTCTGGGGGGTGGTGGGTACTGGCAGGGCTGGTGGGGGGTACTGGCAGGGCTAGTGAGGGGATTCTGGGGAGTGGTGGGTACAGTCAGGGTTAGTGGGGGATTTTGGTGGGGTGAAGGCCTGTCAGGGATGGTGGGGGGCTTCTGGGGGGTGGAGGGGTACTGTCAGGGCTGGTGAGGGTTTCTCAGGGGTGGTGGGTGCTGGCAGGGGTGGTGGGGGTTCTGGGGGTGGTGGGTACTGGCAGGGCTGGTGGGGGTTCTGGGGGTGTTAGGTACTGGCAGGGCTAGTGGGGGGGTTTCTGGGGTGTGGGGGTTATTGGCAGGGCTAGTGAGGGTTCTGGGGGTGGTGGTTACTGGCAGGGCTAATGGGGGAATTTCTGGGGGGGTGGGGTTACTGGAAGGCACTTATCTGGGGAGCCCTGTGGCCACCATCCTTGGCCACCATCCAAGCCCCCTGGCTGGCCAGGGTAGCTGTGGATTAGGCGCTGCAGCTGCGCGGTCCCCCATCAAAGCCCCCTGGCTGGGCAAGGAAGCTGTGGATGGGGCGCTTCAGCTGTGCAGCCCCCCATCCAAGTCAAGTTCTTCCGCTGGGCGAGCAGGTGGGCGGGCAAGCGAACAGACAGGCAGCCCCTTGCCATGGTGGGCACCCACCCCGGCGCTGTCGTGGGGATGGCTCCTCTCGCCTGGCAGCCACTCAGCAACAGCGAGGCAGGGAGGGGAGGAGCTGTGCCCTCAGGACAGCACAGCGCACACAGCAGCGTGCCAAATTTTAAATGGCAGCCGCCACCAAGCCTCTTTTCCCAGTGGCGGCCAGCAAGCCTCGGCAGGCCAGATTGAGGGCCCTGGCGGGCCGTATCCGGCCCCCGGGCCGTAGATTGGGGACCCCTGCTGTACAATATTTTCATCCGCTGTAATAAAAATTATTCTCCAGTCGTATGAATACATGCCCAGATTGAGTGTTCTTTAATCTGAACGACTAGTTTTATGTGGTCTTAGATGGATCTGGCATAAATGAGAGGTCTCTGAACAGCTATTGGCTGTGACAGTTGAAAGTCCAGGTTCGGAGGTAATACGTTACTGGTGGACACTAGCTGTAGGGGAGCAACAGTGAAAGGTCACACTCTGCTTGCAGGTTTCCCATAGGGTCTTCACTGATCACCATTAGAAACGTTAGGTGCTCTTTGGGGAGAATGGCGGAGAACAAATCTAATAAATAAATAAATAAATTCACTGATCTTGATAGGGCTCCTGCTTCATTCTTACTAGTTGAACTGTTTAAGTTTTAAACAATTATTATTATTCTCCACCAGTACCAGTGACCCAAACCCATTATTGAATAATATTTCATCGCCTCAGGCTATGAATACAGGACACATTTCTGTGAGGTGGGCTTCTCTCCAACTCCCACAGCATGCTTAGCTCTATCAGGAAGCATTTCTTGGGTATTATTGACTAAGGCCTAAATCCTAAAGTGAAATTAAGCCCCTCGCTTCGGAGCAGTTAAGATGACTTTCCATAAGATAACACTAGAGCAGTGATTCTCAACCTTCCTAATGCCGTGACCCCTTTATAAGTTCCTGTTGTGGGGACCCCCAACCATAAAATTATTTTCGTTGCTACTTTATAACTGTAATTTTGCTACTGTTACGAATTGTAATGTAAATATCCTGTATGCAGGATTATTTTCATTGTTACAAATGAAATGTGTGTTCTATTCACACATTGAACACAATGGGATTTATTTCAGAGTAGGCATGCATAGGATTGGGCCCTGACGCTGCAATCCTATCCACATTTACATGGGAGTAAAGGCCCCCCTGACTATAATGGGATTTTTTCAGAATAGGCATGCATAGGATTGGGCCCTGAGGCTGTCAGTCAGCCCCAGTGCACGCGCAGCTACAGCCGGAGGTCTGGCTAGCCTGACCTGGCCCCCTGCACCAGGGGTCTTTCGGCGACCCCCAGGAAAGCTCTAGGCGACCCCCAAAGGGGTCCCGACCCCCACTTTGAGAAACGCTGCACTAGAGGGTGACGTAACTGCATGGACCAGTAACTGCTATGGATTTTGCCCTCTGTTGCTGCATTCTTTAACTATGGCTGCAATCCTGTGCATGCTTTCTTGAGCATAAGCACCATTGAGTAGAATAGGACATATTTCTGCATAAACAAGCATAGGATTGTGCCTTGTTTCAATTAAAGACACTTTGATCTGCTGTTGCTTCTTTTTAAATTGAGTTTAAATTTTTTGTTGCCAGCAATTTGAATCTCCTACTTGAAAACTGCTTTTGCTGTGAGGCAAAACAGCATATCTTTAAGTGTACCCAATTCTGCAGGTTTTCGGTAATCTACGCTTTTTAAATTGTATCAAAGTAGAATGAATTTGATCAGTTTTAGCTGCTACATTTTCATCAGCATGGGCTCCATGCTAATACTGACTCAGTCCTTTACCTGTATCAGCATGAGGTTCACGGAAACATGCAGATCAAAGTAGCCCCTTTCAAATAGATTTATCAATACATGTAGAAAGTGCTCATGTAGAAATATCTCCAGCATGTATTTAAGGAAAATGAATTGAATTCGTCCCAAGATGAGGGCAGGGCAAAACCATGCTCATGTCATCAAAAGCATGTATTATCTTACCAGGGGTGTCCAAACGGTTTAACCTTAGATGACTATCTAAAAATAGCCTATTTTGCATAAATTATAATTGCCGATCGAATGATCCGGTTGGTCATCGAAGTTACTTCAGGGTTCCTAGACCTTTAAGGAGGTCCACAAATGTTTGAAGGGGGAATTTCAGCAGGTGCAGCTTCTCATCGCACAGATCATGAGCTGCACCTGCTGAAATTCCCTCTTTTACAAACTTTTTAAAGGTCCAAGTGCTCTAAAGCTGAACATTTGGACACCCTAAAACATGCACAGCAAAAGATATATCTTCTGAACTGTCCCACTGTGAAGAACAGTGAGTTGCCACTTGTCCAAGTAGAGGGTAAAGGTACAAAATAATAAATTGAGACTACTCCAGTTCCACCCGCTCTGTATCTTCAGATCTTCTTGCTGAAAACTCATCAGCTTTAGTGGGTCAGGGGGCAAAAGTTGTGAGTCATACAGACTGTTCTGCTGAGTGGACTCTGTTTCTAACCACCAGGATGACCTTTGCACATGTTTTAATGCTACCGTCCAAGCATACCTCCAAGGAACTGAGTCCCACTGATCTCTGAGGGACTTCATTCTGAGTAGACATACTTTGGCTACAATCCAGAGTAATTACAGGACCATTTACACCGACATGGTTACAGTGCCACATATGGGAAACCTATGGGAAATGCATAGAGCAATCCAGAGTAAATGCCTCTTACATCTTCCCATAGTTCCTATGGATTGTAGGGTTTGTCTGCAACTGTTCACATCCAAGAAGCTTTCTATCTGAACCAGTGTTTCCAGAGCACATGGGCACCTACATGCCCAAGGACATGTGCTAGATCAGTGGTACTCAAAGTTGGAATCAGGACCCCCTTGGAGGGATTAGATGTGACCTCGAGTCTGGGGGTTGGGGAAAGGGTGGGATCTGCCATTTTTTTATCGGCACTGAGCTCTCCTGGGAGTCACATCTGAACACAATAGGATTACTTCTGAGTAGACATGGAGGGGCTCTGGCATCACATCACCATATGTTTGACTGGGGATCCTGGACAGATTTTTAAGTTTGAAAGAGGGTCCTACTGTGCTAGAATGTGAATTTTAACTGAGGACTTTGAATTTGACGTGCTCAGCCTCCTACACTAGTACACATTCAGAGGCTCTTCTCACCAGTGTGCATCTGAATTGATTATGACCAAAGATAGCAGAATAATCTGCCAGGGCAGGACTGTAACTTGTGAAGCTATCATTAACTTGATACTGAATTGATTATGATGTCATGGTCAGGTGTGTTGCAGGAACTTGACCCAGGAGCATCAGCTGCTGGAGCTAACAGACTTTGAAATCTCTGTCATCAGGCGGCCTGTGACCCTGTGAGCTGTCATCCAATGTGTGTCAGCTTTTGGCAACATCATTTATGTCTACCTCTGCTGCTCTCTCCTATTTGACTTCAGGCCCATTTGACAGTCTCCTGCTTCAACAGAGCATTCAACCTCACCTACTTCTGTGACATTCCCCATCTGACTTTCATTCTCTTATTTTTAAGTGCTGATCCCCTCACAGGCACCCATGTTCATCTTTATTGCACATCATTCTTTCATTTATTCCAGGCTTCTCTCTTTCTTGTGTGGGTACACATTATAAGTCCCACTGATTATAAAGGAACTGAGTTCTGAGGATGTGATCCTATCCATATGCATAGGATTGGGCTCAAAGACTACCATCCTACCCACATCCTACCATTACTGACTGTAATGGGACTTACTTCAGAGGAGACATGCACAGGATTGGGCTTAGAGGCTGCCATTCCACCCACAGTGACCTGGGAGTAAGTCCCACTGACTTTAATGGGACTGACTTCTGAGGAGACATACACAGGATTGGGCTCAGAGGCTGCCATCCCACCCACAGTGACCTGGGAGTAAGTCCCACTGACTTTAATGGGACTGACTTCTGAGGAGACATGCACAGGATTGGGCTCAGAGGCTGCCATCCCACCCACAGTGACCTGGGAGTAAGTCCCACTGACTTTAATGGGACTGACTTCTGAGGAGACATGCACAGGATTGGGCTCAGAGGCTGCCATCCCACCCACAGATACCTGGGAGTAAGTCCCACTGACTTTAATGGGACTGACTTCTGAGGAGACATACACAGGATTGGGCTCAGAGGCTGCCATCCCACCCACAGTGACCTGGGAGTAAGTCCCAGTGACTGTAATGGGACTGACTTCTGAGGAGACATGCATAGGATTGGGATTGCAGCTAGCTAGCCCCTCCCCCTCCTGAAGTGACAGTTAAACTCCCCAAGGGGCATCACCGGCACTTGCGTTACCTGATCCACGTCCCTCCTCGTGACGTCACCGAGGGGAGCTGTGGGCGGGGTTTGTTCGCTTCGACCAATCAGCGCTGTCCTTGTGTAGAGGAGGCGCTGCGATTGGCTGTCGAGTGCGGCCGTTGGGGCTTTTACTTTTGAAGCAGGTGGGTGGGCGGAGGAGCGCGAGGAAGGGAGTCGAGTGCGCATGCGCGGGCGCCTTTGACCGTTCTTGCGCTCCGGCTGACGCGTCACATTCCACCTCGTCACGTCAAGACTGGAGCGAGAGCAACGGCCGCCGTCTCTCGGTTAGCGTTGAAGAAAGCGGGCAGAAGAGAGGCGGGCGGGCAGGATTGAGTGGTGACGAGCCCGCCCTCCTCGAAAGAGCTCCGCAAGCGGCGCCAGCAACCGTCGCCGGGAGGATGCGCCGACGCCCCCTGGCCCGAAGAGGCAGACGGGGGAGACGATGAAGGAGCCGCCCCGCCGGCTCCTGCTCCTGGCCTCCTCCTGCTTCCTGCTCGGCTGCTTGCTGGGGTGAGTGCCCCCTCCCTCTGGGCACGACACGTGTCTGCGCCTTCACGTGAGGATGGACCCCCCTCTCCCCTCCCACCCCCTGGACCCCAAGCCCTTCACTCCTGTGTGGTCAAGGCCCTCTCTCTCCCCTCAGACTCCATCATTATGGTCTTGTGGGGAGGGAGGGAGCTGCACTGAGCCCTGGAAGATCCAGGTTCAAGTCCCTCATTGGACACATGGGCTTCTTGGCTGACCTTGGGCCAGGCCCTCCCTCTCAACCTGCCTACCTCACAGGGTGGTTGTGAGGGCAGCAGGAGGGAGGGAGACCTTGGGCCAGGCACTATCTGGCCTCCCAACTACAGCCTTGCCTACCTTCCAGGGTTGTTGTGAGGATGGCAGGAGGGAGACAGACCATGGAAAAGTCACTCCTTCTCTGCCTTGCCTACCTTGCAGGGTTGTTGTGAGGTTAGCAGATCTTGGGCCAGGCACTCCCTCTCAGCCTACCCACTACTACACAGGGTTGTTGTGAAGTCAAGCCAGGAGCAGAGGAAGTGCTTGGCTGGTCATAGACTCTCTAAGAACATAAGAAGTGCCTCCACTTTGATCAAGGCAAAGGCCCACCTAGTCCAGCTCCCTGTATCACCTAGTGGCCCTCAAGATGCCTCAAGGAGACACCTGCATCCAGTTGTCCCCACCCCTCGTATCTGGCATTTTGAGGTTGTCCACGTCTACATCTGTCTATGATAGTGATGGCGCACCTTTTCAGCAACAAGTGCCAACTAATGGCACTTGTTCCCATAACTCCTGGAATGTGCATTTGGCCAGTAGCACCCTGAGCATTGCAAATGTCTGGAGTTCTAGGCATGTGCACTGGACACCGGTGTGCTCTGCTCCAAAGGATGTAACTCTCGGCACAGAGCACACTTGTACCCAGCACTCATGTCCATAACTCTGGGCATGCACACTGGGCTTAGGGTGCTCCTGGCACAATGCTTATGCCCAGAGCTCCAAGTATGCACACTGGGCACTCATGCCGTCAGTTCTGCTCTGAAGAGGAGCTCAGGGCATACGCAATGGACGTAGAGCAGTGGTCTGTGAGCACTGTAGCCATGTGCAGCAGAGAGCGCTCCGCCTGCCCACTGTGGCAGGCATGCCATAGGTTAGCCACCACTGATCTATCACACAACCGTCATGGCTTGTATCCTGTGATGGTCCTTTCCTCTAGGAATATGTTCTGTTCCTTAAAGGAAGTGAGGCTAGATGTCATCACCACATCCTGTGGCAAGGTGTTACAGAGATTAATTACCTGCTGGGTGAAGAAATATTTTCTTTTTGTCTTTCCTAACTCCCCCAATTCAGTTTTAGTGGCTATCCCCTTGTTCTGATGTGGAGTGATGTTATGTCCATCCCTTGCATAATCTGAACCTTTTCCACTAAACCTTTTCCTACTTCACAGGGTTGTTGTGAGGACATCAGGAGGAGAGTTTTGTAAGGCCCCTTGGGCATCTGCTTTGACATTGGAAAGGCAGGGTATAAATCTTTTAAATAAATATTGGGGAGGATGAGTGAAAGCAGTGGAGGGGAAGAGTGTTTCACACAAGTATGCCTAACGCCTACTGGCTACTTTCTACACTGTTGGAGAGGATTTCAAGCAGGGCTCTCCAAGTTAAGGCCTGGCAGCCACATTTCGTCAGCTCCAAGAATTTTTCTGGCCCACAGCAACTATTTTTTATCATATTTGCTAATGAGTTTTGTTTTTACTCATAGATTTATTTATGCTCCACCTTTCACATGCCAAAGCAAATAAGGTTGCTTATTTGAGTTGATCCAGGTACCGGTGCTTGTTTGCACTCTAGTTCTTCACCTCTTGTCGTCCTCATGATAACCCTGTAAGATAAGGTGAAGCTGAGTGTGTGTGGTCCAATTTGCCAATCATGCTTCATGACCAGAGGGATCTGAAGTTGGGTCTTCCAAGTTTCAGTTCAATTCCCTAATGTTATGCCAAGGGTCTCCAGTTCCTGGCGCTGGGGCCAGATACGGCTCTGGGCAATTCTCCATATGGCCCTTGGGCATATCCTGTTAAAGCAAGGGAAGCTGTGCTCTCCACACCTTGGGAGGGTATTTTGTGGGCTGTGGAGCCTTCACATTACCTCCTCTCTCTGTTTATGAAATTGCTTATGAACTGGTTTGAAGATCCTTTCCTTTCTGTTTTTTGGAAAGTGATTTCAATGAATTCATTCACAAGTTCTGTCAGTAATATATTCATTTATGTAAATTTATTCAAATTTGAAATGTAAATCAATTCTTGATTTTCTTCTGGGCCCCCACATGGTATCAAAAGGACAATGTGGTCCTCCTGCCAAAAAGTTAGAGTTCCATGCAGTACATTTCCCAGTTTATGCATGGTATTGTTTTTGTACTGGTAATCTCCCTCTTGTTCTGAATCAAGTCATGAGTATCCAAGTAAAATATTACAAAGAGTATTCAAGTAAAACTTATTCATTCTTTTAAATTTTGTACATTTGTTCAATAGGTTTTTTTACTCCATAAATAGGTGTAAAAATATATAATGTGGCTCTCCTACTGAAAAGTTTGGGGGCCCCTGATTTAAAGCAGGGTGCGACTCAAGGTGGTCTAATCTTTAGACCCACGTCTGGAAGTATCTGGAGGTTTTTCATTGAAAATGGAGTTGACTGTGGCTTTACACTTCTTTAGATGGTATTGGGAATATAGTACCTGCTACGCATTCTTATCTCAATTTGGTCTCTTTGCACTCAGTGTATTTCCTTGTCATGTAAGAGTCTCTATCATTTAACCTCTTTTCTTCTTTCCTGCTGTACCCATGTTTAACGTGGGAACAACAAAGTGTACTGGGGTGTTTTCAAACCATGTGGTCAAGTTAATGGAATTCTAAATCAAAATTTTTTCTCTTCTCTAAGTTGATGCAGCTTCTTATTTGTGCTGCTTAGCATGTTTTGTACTTCCAGAAGACTTTGGTGCTACTATCTACCATTGACCTTATCTCTATCATTGGAAGTCAATCAAAACACAAGTTATGTTTTAAAAAACATTGATGCAAACTGTATTCTGTTTCTGTGTACTTGTGTTTCATAGTGTGAAAACACAAATGTCATTATTTTCCCATGATGATGTTAAATAATCTCACTGGCGGCAACCTTTGGTACAAAGTAACACTGAACATAGCTGGGTTTCTGAGTACTGTAAATCTAATTGTATCATGGTGGATTAATGACGTTCTCAGTAAAAGATAAATAAAGTAATTTTGTTCAAGAAGAGTTGATTATTGTGTCTGAACTTATAATGTGGGCAACAAGGTACAGTACGTTATAGGTCTTTATTGTGCAATCTATCACAAATCTGGCATTCTATGAACCCAATTCTATCCAACTTTCCATTGTTGCTGTAATAGTGGAGGTAGTCACAATGGCATTCTCTAAAGAATCCTTGTTACCTTGGAACTGTAGTGTAGGTGCATTAGCACTAGAAAATTGGATAGGATTGGGCCCTGTTTCTTAATGTTGACTTTAGGACTGCTCAATATGGTATATTTTAGTTAACCAAACTAATCTTAATTGATAACACATTGATGGTTTCAGTCTGCATAACCCTGCCCACAAGTAAAACTAGATAGAAAGAAAAATGAACTATCCTTTCTTTGTTCTTGGATCATGCTTTGTGTGTAATCCATTATGCATTAGGCTGCAATATGTGACTCAGAAACTTAAGTGCTTGTCAAAGTCCTCTTTCTACATTTCAAAATGTAACATGTTAGACATCTGACTGGTCGCTTAATTAATTTTGCACCTTAACAGAAGTTTTTTTTATAGATTTAATTTTTTGCCTTTTGATATTTTCATAGAAGACTGAAGACAACTTATTCAATAATAGCTCTCACTAATAGACTGAAGCCAGTAATAGCTCTCAGAAAAGCTATCAGTAAAACTGGTGAACGTTCTTCAGGTGTTTTCTGTGAGCTCATGAAGCATGTGAGATTCAGCCAAGGTGTTCATCCATGATACTTTAGGAGTTGTGAACTCCTAGATCAGTACTAACATCAGTACTTACTTTCAGCTGACACCAGTACTGTACTTACTTTCTACATAGGAGGGGCTGTGTTTTCTGTATTTGTCTTGTCTTAGCAACAATTAACCAATAATATTGGAAGAATGGTTCACAGTTTGTCTTCTAATATGTAGTAGTTTCTAGTAAGATGTTAATATAGAACATGTCTTGGTGTCTCCAATGAGTATTACAATTTTGGAATTTTGTCTCTTAGAGTCATTTCCTCACACCATGACCTTGTCACTTGTCCTAGACATTGGTACAGCACAAGATGTGTCTGTCCTAAGAAGACGGAGTCTACTAAAGATTTATTTGCACCATAAACCTAAGACTTGGTTCCTGTTAATAAAACATGCTAATATCTTATCTTGCATGCTACAGAGACTTTCCTATTGCACTAGGTTTGCACCATTCCCTACTGCTGTATGCAATTTCATCTGATTTAATTGATGTAAATTGTGATGACCTGCTGGTTATTAAGGTGTTGTAGTGTGCTTTGTGTCTTGCTACAGGTTAGTACAATACTGTTGAATTCATCCACACATCTCTTGTTTTCTTGCTAGCTGTTTCTAATATGTAGACTTTTGGAAGATGTGTAGAACTTAAATTCTGTGGAAAAATAGAGAAAGCTTTGATTACCCTGCATTTTGTGATGGGGAGGACACAAAATACTCCACCATGGAATAGTTTAGCATGAAAAGTACAGTCAGCCAAATGCTTTTAGCTAATGTAAGACTGGTGAAACACTTCATGTGGTTCATTTGTAGTGAAAAATGTAGGAGTGTAGATTCATGAGTACTAGTCAAGGTGTGTATCCAGGTGCCTGGAACTATACAATCAATTCAAAATGGCTCTTGTACCAGGCTAAATGCAGCCCTGTTCTTATTCCCCATACAGTACAGTATTTTTGTAATTCCATATTTATCTGCACCTTTTTGCTTATAAGCAGTTGTTGCACCCCAGAGATCAAGCTCACAATTAGAGTTGCCTGGTGAGTAAAAATTTCTTCCAGGTAACTTGAGCAGGAGAGCTTTATCTGCATCCTTCCTCTGAAGGCCTTCTAACTCTTTTGTAGGAAAGGGGAAAAGAATTTCCAATATAACCCTATTTAGGAGAGTGCTGCTCCAGAGATGCTGTTTTGGCTGTTTTTCCTATTTTTCATGAAACCTTTGAAACGGCTTTAAGAGATTTCTTCTATTCTGAAAACAGCATGATGGATTATAATAACATTTATGTGTACAGGGAAGAGCAATGTCCAGTTCCTTATGTTTTCTTCATAAGAGTTCTATTCTAAACATAATGTTTTAGTTCAGGGGTGTTAACCTTGTTTCATAAAGGGGGCTGAATAGCATTCATGATGCCTGCTGAGGGCTGGAAGTGATTAATTGGGTCTGACTAGAAATAAGCACTTTTTCTTAGTTAGGAACTCATTAGCTGGAAACGACAGGAAATGACGTGCTAATTTTGATCATATTTACCATATAGGACAGTCCAATTATCACAAGGTTTTCAGTATTGAAAACCTTGACATAACTTGGCAGCTGAGCAGATCATGATGGTGCAGGAAGAGCCTAAGGGTTCAATAAAGAGCTTTTCAGGTGCAGCATCTAGCCTTCAGAGCTTATATTTGACCCTATTCTAGTTGGTCAGATTTGCCTTCTCTCATTAGAGCAAGAAGGATAGAACGTGAATGCAAGGCTTATGAGCTGTACTGTTGTTTTTTCAGCCGGATAGAGCTTGCAACCTTTGCATATTCTTCTCATATACGAAAGTACATGGTTAGTCTCCATAGTAATGTTGTGGAGGTTACCCATGCATCCCGTTTCTTTCCTGCCTGATTTGCAGTTGCAAAAAAATTCTCTTTTCTGGCACTAGTAAAGTCTATTTACATCAGCAAGTTGTCCTGACTCTAAGTAGTAGCAAGGAGAAGGTGATTCTGTCACTTGTCAGAGGACTGTTGGTCTCACAGTACTAGCACCATTTTTTTTTCCTAGTGCAAGCACCAGACATGAATATGAATTTGACCTCAACTAAATGTAAAACCAGTTACTACAATATTCAACCTTGCCCTGGCACTCTGAAAGTAAAAAAAAGACATATAGGCAGAGACTTGGTATTTGCAATTCTCAGATTCATTCATCAGTGGAAAACCAAGTTTTTGGAGCCTTAAAACTCTTAAAAGAAACAAGAAATGCCATTTTAATAACCTTTAAGACATTTTGAGGCCCAGGGAAGCATAGCTTTGTTAAAAGGTTCAGGTTTAGCCAGATCCATTGATAATAGGCTCAGCATGTACAAGGAAAGGATTGTGGAGAAAAAAGGCAAGGTTGCCTTAGGCTCGTAGGTCTTTCACTATGAACTGTTTTAGGAGACAATTCTTGTCTTTAATGAACATTCTCTTAAATCTGGACAACATAATCCTAACCCCCAGTTATGCCTGCCAGGTCCCATGCTGGCTACGGGGTGCTGCAAAAGAATCATAGGCTACAATCCAGAGTAACTACAGGGCCACCAAGGGAATCCAATGGGAAATACATAGAGCAATCCAGAGTAAATGCCTCCTACATCTTCCCGTAGTTACTCTGGAATATACGGATAAGGTACTTCTGCAGCAATCCTGGTGGAGTTAGGCAACTGCACAGACATGCTCCGGTCTTCCCATGCCACCATGGGAATGGGGAGATTGGTGGGTTGTGCTGGCTTAAATTGATCAGAATTATATACTGAGGAAATTAACTGCGCTGAGCTAGGAAAAAACAGTTCAACACTAACTGCTTTCAGTCTCCTCTGGATCGTTGTGTTTTCTATAGTTTACTTGAGTTTTACATTTCAGTTTTCTGGTAGTGAAGTGAGAGGAGCTGCCAGATAGGTAGTCTGGTGTAGTCTCGAAAGTGAATCAGGAAGCAAATGACTTCCTCTGTATTTACCATGATACCGTGCTGGAGCAGTGTTATCACATCACACAACCCCTGTAATGAGGTTTGCAGAGTTGTTATAGACTATATTGCCAGCAAGACAAGTATATATAGAAAACACAAAGGAGACAATCTCTTCTTGATTGCCTTACTAACTTAAAAGCTGTGTGATAGAAGCACTCCACAAACTAGAGCGTTAGGGGCTTGTTTGCTATTTCAGCATTTGGCATACGAGTTCTATGCAGTCAGACAACCAGCATGTGGGATTGTACTTCCAGTGTTATTGCAAGTGGGGTGAATTAAGTCACCAGGAAAAGAGGGCCCATTTAAATCAAGCATTTTCATTTATTATTTAGATACTTCAGTAAAAGTGCATCCTGATTGCTTGCTGTGATCAGAAAAATGTTGTTGATGTTGCTGCGTTCTGACAACCAGGCTTTTCATTTAATTGTTGCATTTATCCCTACCATATTTCCTTGCCCCTTTTTTTAAACCCAGCAATTATTTCCTCAAAACATTTTCAAATGGGATACCTGTAGGTTTAATAGATTTTTATAGAGACTGGAAATAACAAGAAAGGTGTTCTTCCCAGAGTTCGTTCTTATTTTAGATTGCCTCTCATCACATAAACCCCCGGTCCTAGACCCTCTCTCGTTTAGTTGTTGAAATGATTAGTGTTGTCTATCAGATTGAAGGAAAGTGTTCATTTTGAATGATAGAATAATACATACACAAGTACAATTCAGGCTAGGAGCCATTTGTAGAGATAATTAGTTACTAGGTGTAAAACATCACCCAGATAGGGGACTGGATATATTAGTAACTGTGAAATTAACCCATTGTTGCAGGAGTAAAATTTCAATAATTGTCGTCACTGGGTGGTGAGCACCAGGCACTGGGCACCAAAGGGTACCAGGGGGCAGTGTTGACAGCAGCAAGAACCAGGATATCCCTGCTGGGTACCATCAGGCAGCAATGGGCACCATGGGTCACCATCCAGCACTGGACACCACCAGGCGTCAGTGGGCAGTAGGCACTGGGCACCAGGTATCACTGGGTGGTGAGACCAGGGGACCACAAGACACCAGATGATACTGGGCGGAAGTGGGCAATATGCATTGCTACTAAGTACTGGGCATCCTCATTGGGCACCAGTAACCAAGTGCTAACAAGCAATACCGGGCACCAGATCGGTTCTTAGTGGGTGCCTACATAATGGAAGGAATTCCCTCCCTAAATCTCATGCTTCTAGGTACAGCTGTATTGGCTGGGTGTTGATGATACAGTAAGTCAGTGACTCTTCAATTTAATATAACTAGATTGGATCAGTCATGGTTCTTGCTATCAGTCCATAATGTAGAATTTGACCACTCTTGTTTCTTTTGGCACTTCTTACAACTGTTGCTGTCTTATTAAGCATTTTTCTCATTTAACAGGTTTCCCAGCTGGCATGTCTTTTGTAAAGAGAGTCCTCCATCTTCATCCTTGTATTTGTCAAATGAGGACTGTCCTTTGGCAAATGTGGATGAGAATATCCAGGAAAAGGTAATAACTGCATTGGACATTGTGCAAATGAATTCATTTTTTTGAAGAATTGTATGCAGTTGAAGTTTAACCCAAGATAATTATTCATTAATAAATGTCCATCCAACATAATTCAGTGAACAGATACATTGAAGTACTCGCAATAAAAAATTGCATGCCATTGCTTAAAACATAGTTCAAGCTTTGTGGGAAACTGTCAATACATTCTTGATTTGTTATGTTTAAATACACATGCAGGAGGGGCGGGGCAGAGGAAGGCAGAGTTTCTACATATTTACCAGCTTGTTCATGATCCAATGAATGATGGCTTGTTGGTTCATATACAGGAAATACCACCTTTTCCTGGTGATCCTCCACTTCAACATAGCTTCCATAATCTAAAAAGTATATGAAATTAACATA
This sequence comes from Cryptoblepharus egeriae, assembly GCA_030015325.1. NCBI lineage: Eukaryota > Metazoa > Chordata > Lepidosauria > Squamata > Scincidae > Cryptoblepharus > Cryptoblepharus egeriae. The sequence continues at coordinate 90,601,508 of JAREYC010000003.1, read as the reverse complement.
ATGGCTGATTTGGTTTCAATGTGAAATATTGATTTATTTTAAGTGTAAGTGAACAAATGAGAATTAGTCCCACAGAATATCACCAAATCTTTGTTTTGTGTACTTGGTTTGGTTCTGTCCTCAACTTCTCAAAAGTCTCTGTTTAGCACACACCTGATATTGGTCACATGAAGAAAGGGCACATGGAAGCCAATCAATACTCTTCAGAGATCTTTGGCTCAGTACAATTAAGAAAAACAAACTAAAATTTTACGCCTATTTTATTTAAGAGATTTGTACCCCACCTTTCCCCACCTTTCCCTGATCTTCCACATCTCAGCCCAGCTTCCTAACCAGTACACCGCCTGGCTCTCCATTTCTCCTTTCTGCAAACATTCATCAAGAAAATCATTCTTAACCATTTTCTGAAGTACAGCACAGTGATGCCTTGTAAGACAAACTTAATTTGTTCCTGAAGCATGTTTGTCTTACAAAGCCTTTATCTTACATGGTGCCACTGCATAACCAATTGGGAAATGCCAAATAATTTGTGGGGTTAAGCAAATGCCTACCCAGTTTGTTTATGAAACTCCTTTCCACAAACTGTTAAAAGGACACTGATGTTGACATTTACATCAATCTGGATGTCTTTATACAGATTTTAAAGCAAGTTATTACATGTTCCCTTTTCTCTTCTGGGATTTGTTTCAAATAAAAGTTAGAACAAGATGGCTTTGATTCCTATGTGTGTCTGTGTTTTGGTGAGGTGGCCAAATGGAAAAACTGCTTGCTTATGCATTTTGAAGTGAAAGGGAAGCTTGTGAGTAAAGCTGTTGCTAGGTGGACAAAGCGTCAAAAGTATTCTGTGAGAAGCTTACACTGTAGAGCATATTTCACTGCTGATCCAGGCAGATGTTTCTGTAAATAGATGTGTAACAAAGACAGAACAATGATGGCAATGGCAATGATGTGTGCAAGACCCCTGGACAAGAATCCTGAAAAAACTACAGTTAAGACAGTTAACCAACTTTAAAGCATGGATTCAGATCCTGGGATTTGTTGACATGAGATAAACTATGACTTGTTAACTGGGTGTTAGTTTTGGGCAATCAAGCTAGCTTCAAAATAAACAATGGCATCACAAGACATCTGAACTATTTTGGCACTCATTTTGCCCCTCTTGGTATGGTAAGCCATGCAGAGCCCCAGAATATGGTTCTGCATAGAGTCTTCAGTCATTTAAGCAGGCCCTTCAAATAGTGAAGATAGTGAAGCAGTTGCTGGGACTTGACAGGGTAGGCTGAGGTAAAACCATGGAAGGGGCTGGTACCTGGTCAGGGTAGTGCAGAATGTTTGGGTCAACATCAGCAGTCCAGGTCAACATCAGGCCACCCAGACATATGTTCTCCATACTTTGATAAACTGCTGGCTATTTTGATGCTGAGTGAGCAAGTGTGTCAGACTGTTGGATCCTGGACTGTTGGGTCCAGACTGTTGGACAGATAACTATTATTAGCTGGAAGAAGGAAACGTTTTAGGAAGGAGCTTATTGATAAATTTATTGGGACTACTTGAGTTATTAGTAATAGCACTATTTCTGCTAGTATATTCAGAATAAGATGTATTTCTGAGAGATCTGGTTGTTGTTAATGACTGTAGTCACAAAAAAATTGAAACTAAATTTCATGAAAGATTGGCTTATATGTTCTAAACAAGCATGAGTGACACAACAAATAGAAGATCCAGAAAAGATTATGCTCAACAATCATTTATTTTGAATGGAGGATAGATTGTTTGCTATATATATCAACAAATATTTTTCAAAGGTGGCTACTTCTCTCACTCTCAATAATTCAGAGGAGGAACAAATTTTCTTGTTTGTGTTATGGTATTGGTCTTAAATCCTGCTCTGTTCTGCTTTTTAGGATGACTTCTGTTCTTGTAGTTGAATTGCAATTTAAATACTGTATTACAACAAAGTAATATTTTAATTTTAATCACAATGAAATATTTAAGTGCAAGGTCTACAAAGTGTGCAAAACTGAATATCAAGAATTTTATTCATCAAAGCCTGTCAGAAAAAGCAGGAGAAAGCAAGTTGAGCTTTCCTTTTAGGAAGAGCATTTTACAACTTCAGTGCTAACACCAGAAAGGTCTTCTCATTAATGCTAGCATCATTTTAACCAGAGTAGAAACTCAAGGCACGATCCCACCAGCAGATCATAATTTCCAAGGAAGCAGATAAAGAAGCAGCAAAACTGGAACAAGTCCAGAGGAGAGTGACAAGAATGATCAGTGGGATGGAAGGGAAGCCCTATGAGGAAAGGTTGGGGGAACTTGAGCCTGGAGAAGAGAAGGGAGGAGACCTGATCACTCTCTTCAGATACCTGAAGGGCTGTCATATGGAGGAAGGGGCTCGTTTGTTCTTAGCTGCCTCGGAAAACAGAACTAGAACCAATGGATACAAACTGCAACAAAGGAGATTCCGGTTGGATATCCGGAAAAAATTCCTGATGGTGAGGGCAGTTCGGCAGGGGAACAGATTGCCAAGGAAGGTGATGGACTTCTCCCTCACTAGGGATTTTCAAGTAGAGGCTTGACCAGCACCTGTTGGAGATGGTCTAGGAGGATTTTCTGCAATAGGCAGGGAGTTAGACTAGATGACCTACTGGGTCCATTCCAACTCTAGAATTCTATGATTCTAAGAAATTGTTTCTTAAGTACTCATGTGTAAAGATATATAAAATTTTAAAGGCTGATATGAAACTTTCTGAGTTTAATCTGGCAAGTTGGCAGCAAGTGCTGCACTTTTATAAAAAAAGTTCCATTTTGTTGGAACCAGTTGGGAATCAATGCTGCTGTACTTGGAACCAATTAAATTCCTGAGCTGTTTTCAGCTACATCCCAATATAAAGGACAGTTTTGTTATATGTAGTATAAAGCTTAGTTTTTAAAGGTTATAGCTTAATTTTTTTAATATATAGGAGTTTTGATTTTTTATCTAAAATTAAATTTTGTGCTTCCAAATTAATCATAATTAGATTGGATTACAAAATTTTATCTAGGATTAAAAATATTTAGTCTCAAATATTTCCACATAAGTTCTAACCTTGGCTGTTGCATCTTTTAAAAATACATTATTGCATCTTTTAACTAGGACGAGACTGACAAACTCACTGAAACAGTGACTGTAGAACACATTGACTCCAGTATAAACAGTTATCCGGAAAACGCATGCTCAGTTGATTGCATAAAGCAAAAACAGGCAAGTCATGTTCATCCTTTGAAAGGTTAAAAAAATTCTGCCAACTTCCCATATGTCCAAACTGACTCTAAAGTGTGATCTTTTTAACAGATTACAGAAATTGGGGAATTGAGGACACCTGAGATTGAGCCACAACCTTCAATGGATTCAAATGAAGCTTCTTCGAACATAGTTGCTATCCCTGAGAATACCTTCAGTATAACTACCTCTGAGATCTCGCCTGTCTCTCAGCCTAAGTAAGCATTTAGTTTTTTGCATCATATTATTGTAATATCTTGAGCCTGCTGTAAACACAAACATGGTGGACATATAGCCCATTACTGTGGTGTCCTGTGCCAGTGTGAGAAGAAAAGCCTCACCTGTGCTTTGAAGTACTTTATTTCTTCTGTCAAACTTTAATCCATGGCAAGTAACGTGCCTTATTAGAGATGGCAGATTGTACTATTTGTAGTTTCCAAGACTGACCATTATACTGTTTCATAGTTACAACTCACTTATTGGTACAGCACTTGTATGAATGGAATTGTGCATTTTATAATTAGCTATCAGCTTTCAAAAGAAGGATCATTCAATCAGATATGATCTTGTATAATCCAAAAATATTAAGTTGTATATAAAAATGTCAGCTCCAAAAATTGCTGGAAACAATCTTCATAGTTGGTATGTCCTAATGAGAAGAGCATTAGGCTGAAATGGTGGTGCTGGGATAACAAACTGGACTTCAGAGACACTTTCGCTGAGGGGCTCAATTCCCAGAATTATCAGTGTACTTGGCCAGCTCAGCTTCACCTGGTGCCAGATTTCTCCTGTTTAGTTTGAACTTTAATCATGAAGTAATGGTTAAAGTAATTCTGCAGTACTCTACTACAGCGGTTCCCAAACTGCAGATTAAGTTCAGGTCACAACCTGTTTTTTAATGAGTTGAAAAAGCTCTGAGCAAAACCTTCAATAAAAACACAGGTGATGGAATGAAATCTCAAATCTAGATGGGTCCCGATAGAGTGCAGTTTGGGAACGATTGCTGTAAAGTTTAAAATGCCATAAACAAAATGTGTTTTAAATATTTGAAAATTACCGTAATTATTGATAGGGTTTCTCAAATGAAAAATAGAGCTTACATTGCAAAATATTTTTGGCAGATCTGTCATTCTGACTGAGAATAGACTGGACCCGGACTGGCTGCCGCCTTTGGGAGATAGGTTGCAGCAGTTTTTTACCCCCTTTTTACCTTTTGGGGGTAAAAAAACTGTGACCTATACCCCCCAAAATATGGTAACTTTCTGTAATCAGGATGATCCCGGGATCATTAAATCTGCCCTTAATCTGCTGCTTTGAACACCCAGCACTGGAATTTGTGTCCAACCCAAATCACCAAACATGCCATTTGAATTCAAGAGATTCCAGTTTCTAGTCAGAGTTAGCTTTTCAGTGTCCATTAACAAGAGTCAAGGGCAGTCACTGAAAATTATTGGTCTTCACCTCATGCATCTTTGCTTTTCCCATGGTTAGGTCTATGTGGATTGTTCCAATCTCTTTATACTTACATCAAATGGGAAAACCAAGAATGTTGTTTAGCCTGCTGCTTTACAGTGATCTCCATATGTGATACTGTGTGATACAAAATTCTCTGTGATATAAATCTCAGATGGCAGGGTACTAATAAATGCTTCATTATCTTTGCTGTTTTGTAAGTTTTGTCTCTTTAGTTTTGAGCCAGAGGACTAAAACTCCCTCTGCAGGAGCTAGCTTATAAGTTTACTAGTGTATAGTATAAGGCTAGTATAATATGAAGATTGTATAGGATCGTATAGGATTGTAGGCCTAGTGGGGAGCTGTGGCATATGGCACAGTAGGTCAAGGTAGCCTCATGTCAAAAACTGCTACGTGGTCTTCTGAGTCAGAGCTGCTTTCATTTCATTTGCCATGTAAATGGCTTTGTGCTGACTTATGGGGTGTGTGATTAAAAGTAGTATAGAAAGACATACTAAAATTTTTGCTTCCGTTGTTCATGTCTCATGAATCAATTTTGGTAAATGCAGTCTATAGAATGGTGTAGTTGCATATTTAACAAACAATTAAAGGTGTTTTCCATAAAGATATGTAGGATGTGTCTCATTTGTTGTTTATACCACAGATTAAAACAATGTTTGGTTTATTTTATAGTGCAATAGAAAACTCTAGTGCTGATATACCTGTTGTTAACTCTGTCGAAGTGGAACAGTCCGAACCTGACTGTGATATTGGTGTGCCACTTGAGACTGATCTTCAGAGTGAACCTTCCCCTCTTGTAACTTCACCAGAGAGGTGAATATTGAAACCACTAACTTTTTTCTAATTTTGTGGTGATTGTTTTGTGTTCCCTGTTTTATGCATTAATTTAATTGTGATCAAAAGATACTTCTGGGTGAAAGTGTGTACTAATGTTGACATATATTCAGCCTTGTAGGTCAACATATAGAAAATATCTCTTCACATAGCAAGGGCAAGATCACAAAATCAGAATTTGAACCCAAAGTTTCTGCAACTGAGCAAAAGACAGATCCAAAATCTGCACTGAATACTTCGGGTAACATAAGAGCAGAGGTACGTGGTAGAACTCAGAATATCCTAATGGAACATGAATATTGACTTTGCAGTAAGCAGAACAAAACACGTGTTGTCTTCTGCTGCTTCATATATATCTTTTTCTTTCTGTGGCATAAATATCTTCACAATAACATCCACTTGCTACTTTATATTGACAAGATAAGTTTGCTTCTGTGCTAGCTTTCTTTATTAGCTTAAAACTTTGCATCCATGAGTCTTGAAAGACTATGGTATCGTGCTTGATGCTGTATGTGAAGCACGAAGGCCTGGGTAGATTGATATAGAGGATAGGCTGTTACCCAACCAGCAAATCCCCCCTCTCCACGCCATTGAAGTAGTCCAATGGAATGGCAGAGCTGATACCATTGGTTCCAGCTGTGTCACAAAGCTGGACTAAGGACAGGAGCTCACCCTGTCTTGTGGGGACCTGGGTCTCGAACCCTGGCCTACTGGTTAACAGGCACAGTATCTTAACCACTTGTATCACCCACAGCCTTTTATTAGCTTTAGTATTCCACTTTTCAACAGTTTTCACTTTTGGACAGTAGACCCTAACCCATCCAACAAGTGTGGAATCCCTGTATAGTGGATCTGCTGTATTGGTAATTTTGGAACCTGTGGATTTCAATATCATTTTGTGGCTTCCCTGGCCCTTAAAATACTTTCTAAGGCCTTAAAATAGACCTTTGGCCCTCTCTTTGCCTCTGAGGCTTACATGGACTGTTTTGTAAATCTCTAAAAGATATGCTGTTTCTTGCTGTCAAACAAGTTTCTTGCTGTCAAATGAACAGAAGGACTAAATAATATTTTCAGATTGTTTAACAATTCTGTAATTTTATAACTTTGTTCATCAAGTACTATACAGTTGTCTGTTTATAAACTCTGTGGCCAAAACCTGACACTTGCCATTGTTTGTAGAGAAAAGCGGGAGAAATTGACCCAACTTCTGTAATAACACCAAAGGATCCTGGAGACATTCCTACATTTGATGAATGGAAGAAAAAAGTTATGGAAGTTGAAAAAGAAAAGAGTGAGTTTAGTTCTTCGTTTTGTTTTTTGTCAAACTTTAAACAATCTTTTAAAAAAATTGTTCTTTTAACACCAACTGAGTTTTCTAACTTTCAAAAGATCTTTATTTGCAAACATTTTGATACAGCATGAGAATAATCTTGTTCTAAGATTAATAGTACTAAGTACTAATAATTTTTAGTTTATAATATTGACAAGTATTTAGTAAAAGTAAAATAGTAAAAGTATTAACCAGAATTAAACAGCATTATAGCATTCCCTTCTTCTTGATTTAAAGTCTGTTCCCTCCCTGGAAACCTTCCAGAAAGGCCTGAAGACATTTTTCTTTCATCGAGCTTTTGGAGTGCCTTACAATTTCTAACATATTAAATATTCTGACTTTTAGAGACTTAGGTTGCCTCTAAAGTGCCACTACTTTTTATTGCTTTTACTGTGATAATTTTAATATAATTTATTCTGATATTTTATGACTTTCTTATGGTGTTTGATGGATTTTATATGATTTTCTAAAATATTGATTTTGTCTGCTTATTATATAATTAATAATTTTAATAATATTCATATACTGCTTTTAATGAGAAATTTACAGTGCAGTTTGCAGAGAAAATTCAAATAAATAATGACCCAAAAGACCTCACAAGAACTCACAATCTAAAAAGATGCAAAAGAACAACAAAAGCCACTAAAAAAACACTGTTGGTGTGAGAAAGGGCCAGCTAATCTCTCCATGTTAAATAGAAGAAGGCACTTGAAAGTGCCTCTTACCCAATTAAAGGTATAACCCACAGGTTACACTGCTAGTTGTGATTGACTTTAGGGTGCAGTGCTCATCCCTGTTTCTAAGTCTTTAGAGCCAGCATTGTCCAAAGACTTCCGTGGTCATGGGGCTGGCATAACTGCCGAAGGTGTATGGAATGCAGTTTTACCTTCTTGCTGAAGCAGTATCTATTCACTTGCCTTTACATGCTTTCATACTGCTAGGTTGGCAGGAACTGGGCTAAGGATTGAAGCTCACCCTGTCTTGTAGGACCTGGGTCTTGAACCCTGTCCTACTGGTTAACAGGCACAGTATCTTAACCACATGCACCACCGCAGCCCACCTTGCCCAATTAGCAAGGGTTAAATTATTCCATTAAACATGGAGTGCATGACTGTAAGGATAATAATTGGAAATACGAAATCATACTTTTGGTAGGTCTAAAAACTTTAGTGAGCAGTTTGTTGTGGAAGGAATAATTCAGTGCTCTAAATATAGAGTAATTTATTAAGCAGTGCCCAGAATTGTGCCTAGCACTACTCAGTGCTTAGATTATCAATGGATCATAATCTTCTTGAGAATTCAGAATATTCCAACCCAGAAGATTCCTCAGTTTTGTAAAAAGCTAGGTATAAACCTTTTAATAGGCAGCCAGGTGTTATATAGCTAATTAAATGAGAGTCTTCTCATATTTTAACGGGAAGAGTGACCTTGTTCACCCCAGTTTCGTGTCTGACTATTTGTTTGTGTTCTGTAAATAGCTTTGAAAGCAGTGTATAAACACAATGATGAGAAAGTATTGGCTTCTCATAATCAAGACTGGCAGGTCATCCACAATGTGTGGTGCCCTGCCAGAATAGGTTGCACATGCTGTCCCTCTTGTTACCTTTCCATTTCTGTTGCCCAGCACAATTCTGGCCACTGCTCAGTGTTTGTTTTGCCAGTGTTAGATTAATACATGCAATAGTCTGTCATGTTGGCCTTTTCCGCATCTCTCTACCATTGAGCTAGTTCAAAGTCTCATCTTTGAGAGTGTGGCCAAAGCAAAAACAGTGTGTTACTAATCTGGAGAAAGTCCAAAACTTTGTCTGCTGAGTTCCATAATGCACCTTGTATCAAAGAAGCAGAGAGACATTCTGATTAGTAGAAGGATGCCTTTGTTTTCATCATAAACTGTATGATACATAATTTATTATAGTGACATAAGAGGCATTTTTGCCTGGTCTGTACATGCAGTGGAGTGGACTGATATTATGGACTGTAATGATGGGAGATGGAAGGTTTAACTTGTGAGTCTTGTTCCTTTGCAAATAATCCATGCAATAGAAAACTAGTACTGCAAGAGGTCTAATCCAGACCTCTTCCTCTTGTGTTAATTTTCCTGCTTGTGGAGCATCTTCCACATGCTGTCCTAGGTGGTACCATCTGCTTTGTAAACCAGACTCTTGGTGGTTAGGTTGGTTTTTAAACTTAAAGAGAAATTATACCTCACTTTTTCTCATTCTGAGGGACTCAAAATAACTTGCAAAAAGTCAGGTTAAACAATCCAAACAGCTCCTTTTAAATTGATGTAGGAAAAAACTTCTCAAAACTTTTTTGTTTTAAAATCCCGATAAGCAAACAGCCATCAGAAGCTGATAAAGTGATGGAAATTCTCATCATTCCGAAGATGGTGGCAGTACTATCATTGTAGTTTGTTCAGACTGCTGTAATGAAATTCGTATCTAATCCTAATTGACTTAATCCTGGCATGTAAGTGTAAACAGTGAGTTAGAAACTCCAAAGAAGTCATTTAAATGTCCTTTTCTTCCCAATGGGGACTAGTCTTGTAAGCAGAATACAGAGTCATGTTCAAGACTTGTGGGTTTCAAAACAGTTTTTAAGACCACTAAAATGATAATGCTGGATGCCTTGAGTCCCTCTTGGTGTAGGAGAAAGGTGGAATATAATTGTTCAATCTGGTTAAGTCATTTTCATGACAGATCATTTCATATTCTACCTTTAGGCTTACAAAAGAAATTGTACTCAGACAAAAGAAATTCTGATTGGGGAGTAAGCCCCATTGAACATAATGAGACTCACTTTTGAGTAAATGCAAGTAGTGTTGTGCTGTTAAGAGCTTGAACTTAAACATGTAACTATGTAACTTTTGTTACATAGCAAGGGAATTCATTCAAATGCTTTTGCACATAAATATCTTCTCTTGGTGAGGAGACTGATCACATTATCTAATTTTAGGTATTAAAAATTAAAAAACAAACATTCAAAGCATCTATAAGGTAGGAGAAACAATCGTTTTAGACGCTACTGATGAATTTTATTTAGTGTTTGGTTTAGCTGAAAGGAGTACTTCTATCTTAGTAAATGCAACCTAGTTATTCTCCAACATGCTGTCTCTTCTATTCAGGTCAGTCAATGCATCCGTCTTCTAATGGAGGTCAGCATCCTACAAAAAAGGTCCAGAAAAATAGGAATAACTATGCTTCCGTAGAGTGTGGTGCCAAAATATTGGCAGCAAACCCAGAAGCAAAGGTAATTATCACATCAGAGTGGTTTATATTTCTAGTAAAAGTAACTTGTCCAAGATGCTTCAGTAAACCTGTAGCAGAAATAGATCTTGAATTCAGAACTCTGTGGTTCAAGGCCGACAATATCTTTCACAATAATTTTAGCTTTCACACAAATACAAAACTATTTTTATATTACCTAATGCTTCAACTGAGAAATTTAGAACTAGCTTTCTAAATAAGTGCGTGTATTACAAAAATATCAAATAAGGTAACCTACCACAGCAGCTAAACCCTTTATGCTTTTTCAACTATCTTCATTGTGGGTTTTTTTGCCTCTGGAATTGGGGTGTGTACATTATTGGCCTCCCTGGATTTCCTTTCATTTGTGCTGAGTCTTTATGGGCACTTTTAAAAAGTTAATAAATAAAAGCTAATTTCCTTTTGAAGTCTCTGATTGGTCACTTGGTTCTCCATTCTTTTATAGAGTACTTCAGCTATTCTCATGGAGAATATGGACCTCTATATGCTGAATCCATGCAGTACCAAGATCTGGTAAGCATGCAAATTTGCATGGTCTAGGGATGTGGGAAATCCAAGGGACTCTTCAGGGGCATTCTGATGTACTTTTCTATGATAAATTCTACTCTGGGGAGGATATTGAATCTGTTGGTATTTCGGGACGCAGTCCTTACCAGTTTAGGCCAGCATAACTCATACCTATATACCTGATGCCATAGTGGCATGGGAAGGCCAGCACATATCTCTGCACTGGCCTAATCCTCACTGGCTTAATCCCTTGGGAGAGGTACAGAAGTGCCTAACATTTTTGTAGCATCTCCAGGCCAGCACGGGACTTATGCCTCCCAAACCAGGGGTTAGGGTTCCACTGTCTTGTTAAGAAATTATTTTTCACTTGATGTTCTACTTGTCTTGAAGGTTTGTTGTTGAACTGTGTGAACCAATTCAAGTAAAGCAGCTGGACATTGCAAATCATGAATTGTTTTCATCTACTCCCAAGGACTTTTTGGTGTCTATCAGTGACAGGTATGTCTCGCGGTACTAGTAGAATTTAGGATTTGCCTCTATATCAGTGACAGGCAACCTAAACAGTAAGCTTTCTCTATAGGCCACAGTACTAAACGTGGCCAAGTGTGTTAACCATGATCCATAAATACCATGGTGAAATTTAGCAGCCATCCAAATGGGTAATGCTAAACCATGGTGGTCCAACACAAGACCTGCAGGCTACATGTAACCAGAGAAGTCCTTTTTCTTACTGCCCCCACCTCCAAAAGCTCAGATGCAGCCCCTCACTTCTTCCCACCTTCAAAGCGTTTGTCTCCCTTTGCACCTTGCGAGCTTCTCCTGGAGCTGGAAAAGGAAAAGAATCATAAGAAGTTTGAAAAGCCTTGCCACATCTGCTCTACTCCTTGGGTTCATCTGAGCCTGCCAAATGATTTCAGCAAGCTTAAGATGAGAAAGTAATTGTCATTGCTACTTCTGAGTTAGCACAGTAGAGGGAGGTCCTGGGGTGGTTGTCACAAGGGATGTACGATCCCTGGCTGGTTGGTGTAGCTACTAAATATGCCACAGACGACACATAATAGTCTTTATGAGTCTGCCTGCTGTTTTACAAAAACTAACGAACAGTGCAAGCAAATCTTTCCTGAACTTGTTTGATAGTTTGTATGCCCTAGCTGAGACATAGCCAGTATTTTCAGAAGCATGGAATGTATTGCACAAACAAACAGTTTGAAATTTTAACCAACTCAATTTCCATTTGCAACTTGGCATCCTTGATAGGCAAGTGACTATGATGGGGATCTCTCTGTTCACTAGCAAGACTTTTTCCCTTGTTAAAAATGGTTTTGCTGCACTGATAGGAGGTGTAGCAATTTCTGCAGTTACAACATTCAAGCACCGACAACGTTCTGTGCACTTTTTCACTCTCTGGAATGTGCCAGGAAATGATCCTGTGATATGTTGAAGAGGTTTTTGCAATATTCTAGGGGTGGAAGGATGGCAACTGTTTGGAATAGGCTGTAGAGGGTATTATCAGTGTTTGAAACACTGTTGTAGCCACTACCGCAGTATGAGTAGCAAACTGTAATTGTTGCTGAATCACTTAGATTAATCTGTCCTGGAGTCAGCCTCATTAGATTGTTTAAGCATGTCTACTTTAATCATGTATAGGAAGCTTAGCACAGACAAAACAGGTGTTCCTGGTCTGGATTTGGGTGTATGGCCTATTCTACATGAGGCAGTACCCCACTTTTGAAATACTGCATTCATAGATTGGGAGGCATATTTTAGGATAGCCTGGAAGCAGCCATGACAAGGAGTGCCTCTGCGTAATTTTGACCAGTGCACCAGCTACACTCCTGTCTAGTGAAGGCAGTTCTGTCCATTGCAAAGCATGCCTTAATCTCATCTAGACTGAATTACTGTTAACATGCTCCATGTGTGACTACTCTTAAAATGCATTCAGAGGCACTAAAGGGCTGATGGTGCCCACAGATTTGGGCTAGTTCTTGGGAGTATATGATGTATCCTCCCCTCTTAAGTCATCTTCATTTATTAGCATTCTTCAGGACTAAATTCACAGTGCTGCTTTTGACTTTTTGAACTTTTCACGTGTGACTAAGTTACCTGACAGTGTCTTATGAACAGAGGTATTTGAAAAGTGTGGTGTTTACCTTACTTAGAAGTAAACCCATTGTATTCAGTAAACACTAGGCTGTAAACCTATACTGCTCACTGGAAACAAACACCTATACTTAGGAACCTACCTTCTATGTTGAAACATCTGTGGTTTGGCATCAGATGTTTGGAGTAAGACATGGCCTTGAGTGTGGTCCCTAATCTATGGAACCTTCTACCCTTGGGAATTCATGTCTCTTCACTACTGCTGTATTTGCCTAAGGGCAGTGTCTTTCAAACTGCGAGTTTGGACCCACTACTTGCCATTTTTCAGGTTGGTCCCCGTTCATTTCAATGTGTATTTTGTTTTTCATATACGGTAATTGATGCAATCAATGAGTGCACTGGGGGAAAATGTTAGATCTATACTTTTTAACATTCTACAGTGGCCTCACATAAGGAGCTTAATTTGTTTCAGAGGCATGCTCTTTCAGTGAAACACTCTTTAAGTGAAGCGGATTTTCCCATAGGAAACAATGGAGACTCAAGCGATTGGTTTATAACCCTAAAAATATTAACTGGATGTAAGAATGATGACAAAACACAGGAATTGAATTCAAAACACTATAATATAATACAGACCACAAATACTGTAATAAAACACTGTAATATTCTGTACAGTAAAAAAGAAAAGAAAAACCTTTCTGGCCATGGATGACTAATTTTCACTAAAAGAGTCACTGGTGTCTTTTGGAGCATCTTTAACAAGGGACCTCTCTTTGTGTGAGATCTATCTATGCAAACTAGATAGGCAGTTGCAACAGCAAAGGGGCCAGATCCTATGCTGTCTACTCACAATCAAGCCCCACTGAATCCACTGGGGCTTACTCACAGTGTGTAGGATGCAGCCTGACTTTCCAAGTTTGCATGAAGTGCAAAAGCAGAAGAGCAAGATCTTTTGCTATCTACTCAGAATCAAGCACCATTGAATCCACTGGGGCTTACTCACAGGAACATGTGTAGAATGCAGCCTGACTCGAAGTTTGCATAAGTGCAACAGCAGAAGGGTCTGCTCAGAATCAAGCGCCATTGAATTCTCTGGGGCTTACTCACAGGAAAGGAAAAGTGCAGGCAGGGAAGGTGATAGGGGAAAGAGGGTGGTTGTAGTGGGGTCCAGGTGGGGGGGGGTCCTTGGGAGGGAAGGGGTCTGTTTGAGGGGGGCTCCAGAGGGGGGGTGCCGGAGGAGTTTTTCCTCCTACCTGATAGAGTCTAGCAGAGACTGAGCTGACCAAGTTTTCTGGCTGCAGGAGCAGAGCAGCCATCTTTGTTTCTCCGACTGAAGAGGCTCTTCTGCTCTCTCTGCTGGCCTCTTTCCTCGTACTGCAGGCAGGGGGAGAAAGTCCCTCCTCATTCCTACAGCCCAGCCAATGCAGGGAGGAGGAGGTGGGGGAGCCCAGCCAATGGGTACTTGTTGTGTGAATCAAGCTCATTAAGAGAGGCAGAAGCTCCCCACAAATTTTTACTCCTTATATGGAACACTTGCTATTCAAGGCACTTGTTAAGCGAGCTACCACTGTCAGCCCCACAAGACAGGGTGAGCTCCTGTTCTTAGCCCAGCTCTGTGATGCCAGCTGGATCCAATCGTATTGGCTCTGCCTTTCCATTGGACTAATTCAGTGGCGTGGAGAGGGGGGATTTGCTGCTTGGGTAACAGTCTATCCTCCATAAAAATCTAACCCAGGCTTTCATGCTTTGCATGCAGCGTATGCAGCGCAGAGCACGATACCATAGTCTTTCAAGACTGACGAAGGCCTGCTTATACGCACACATGGGACATTTTTTTAAAAGAGCAAAAACTGCTGGGGGGGGGGGGGTTAAGAGGATTATTTTAAATGTTTAAATTTAGACTTCTAAACCATTTTCCTGATTGGATTTTGTTGTTTGAAGCATGTTAAAAAAATTTCCTTTTTGCTATCATTTATGGCCATGACATCAGTTCCAGGTTAGTGATATCATTTTCAGCGGCTCCTGACAGGTTGTCATTCTTTAAAAATGGGTCCCAGTGGCCTAAGGTTTTTTGCCAAGCAACCTGGTAGTAATGTGGTAACTCAAAGTGGTTTATTGGCTGAGTAGGAACATCTTGCTTTTGGTTTGATTTTATGAAATTGCTTGTTATGGAATTTGGAACAATGTTTTATACTATTATGTGAACTGCCTTAGATGAAACTGAAACTGAATTCACTTCAATAGCTATAACGCTGTAACACTTCCAAAGAGGATTAACTGGTTGAAAACATCATTGTGTATACTCATTTTTAAATGTTTTTATTTTCTAGGTATCCAACAAATAAGTGGGTCAAGCTAGGCACTTTTCATGCTAGAGATGAGAGGAATGTCCAGAGTTTTCCTCTGGATGAGCAGATGTATGCAAAATATGTCAAGGTAACTGTAGTGACTGCAACTTTCTTACTTGAATGAACAAAGAAATGCATACTTTGGCTCTATTTTTATATGGACAGTTCATGCATTTTTGAAACTACATTTCATTCATGAGTCGTAGAGGAGTGCATGGGCTTCGCCATAATATACGTGTAATAGAAGCTATATGTGCATGGAAACTGTTCACAAAATCTCCCTTTTCAAGAGAGCAATCTAGCAAGCAAAAAGGAATGTGCTTGTCTCTTGTTTTTGAAACTAGGAAAATGCCTGCAGCTTCATTCAGGGACTTTGGTGGGCATCTATGAACTAGTACTGGTATGCATGTTTTTTTAAGATAGTACCCAGCCTTAGAATGTGGGTCAGCTTAGATAGATGCTAATGAGGCAACTCTCAATCCCGGTAGTGCTAGTTCTGACAGCCATTACAGATGCATCTGGCTGTAGCACCTCCCTTGTCCTGTACTTTCAAAGAAGAAAACAGTTTCTGCTGTTATCTGTATGTTGTCAAGGTATCCTTGCTCTCTGTCCTCACTGCAAATAGAAAAATAAAGTTAGTAGGTTTTTTAAGTTTGTATTGGCTACTTTCCCCCATTCATCTCTCAATAACAGGCTGCTGATAATTTCCTGGTTTGATATCCTGGCCTATTTGCCAGCAGTGGTTAGAACAAATAGCAAATATTTGTTATCAGATGACAAATATAATTTGGTTAAATAAGAAAACCTTTTGTTCACAAAAACAGGAGATGCACAAGTCAGAAGCTCATGGTAGTGACTGTATACCAGTTTAACATACCAACTAAAATGAGATTTAACCAGGTCTGAAGTTTGAACCTAAAGTGTATCAAATAAGGAGAAATAAGATCGGAATGCAAATTTAAATAGAAAAACCCTGAGAAGGAAATCCTATAGAGAACTGTTGATAGTTCAAGTGTTTCAGAAAAGATGGTAATTCATTAAGTCAGTGTAGTATATTTGGTAAACAAGAGCATTGTGTACTAAAGATCCTACAACAGCATGCACTGCCTTATTCTGTAAATTTTAATAATTTACAGCTCAATCATGTGCTGCCCACAGCACCAAAACTCCCATGGTGCTGAGATAGTGCTGTGGTACCCTGAGTGCTGCAGGCTATTGCTGGCAGCTCCTTGGGAGAAGGGGACTTTCATCCCTTGTTCCCAAGTAAGGGAAATAGCCTCCCAATGGGGGTACTCAATTCTGCAGCAACCCTTCTGTTGCCTGCTGTAGAATCAAGAGTCTCCCATGTATTGTTGGTGGTCCTACATGGAGTCTCTGGATTTAGTAGAGTTTAGCTTCACCAGTTCCACCACTTTGCTTCCCCACCGTGTCACTACCTCACAGTCCAGATGTCTACCAAATGGTGAAACACTACTAGTGCAGTGCTGGCTATTGCTGAGTTACCTGCTGGTGCTGGACCTTATAGCACACTTGTAACACTTAGTGATGGCGCGCTGGCGGTATGAGCATAGGATTGGGCTCAAGAGGCATCTCCTACTGACTTTTCAACTCATCCCAAAGTCTTTTCATACACTTATTTCTTTTTGTTCATGGGTGTGTAATTAGATTGAATCCCTGAGGAGATGGTAGAGGCTTGGGAGTAAAAACAAACATCTTGTGTAACTTAAAAGCACAAATCTAGAATAGCACTGTTTGGCAGTACGCATTTTTAATTTTTTTTTGCATTTAATGTAAGGTACATGAGTGTAAAGCATGGCTGTCTGAGGTTTCATGTAACATGAAGCTGGAATAATTTGAAACTGCATGTGGAACGCCTAATATGTATCTCTCTTCCTTGCAACCTTATCCTCTTTAGCTCAGCATTGTTGTAGAGGGATTGGGGGAAGGAAAGTGATACTGTTCATAGTCCTGGATTGTGTATGTAGCTAATTGCCTGTAGTTAACAATATTGCCTGTGGCATGCAGTCTACTGATATTTTTTTCTTTTTTCCTTTCTCTTGCTTCAGATGTTCATCAAGTACATAAAGGTTAGCAATATCTTCATAACTGTTGAATGCTTAGGGCCTGGGTACATTCTGTGCCTCTGCACACTTAATGCATGGCTTGAACAGAACTTGGCATAATTTCTATTGTAGCTAATCTAAACTTCACTTTTGGACTTGGTTTTGATCTTAAATTGTTAGTTCATACTTTCTGGGTCTAGCATTTTAAACTGCTTTTTATTCTTCTAGGTGGAGCTGGTATCGCATTTTGGATCAGAACATTTCTGTCCCTTAAGCCTTATAAGGTACTTATCAGAATGTTCAAGATGATGTTGCTGGTTCATTTGAGTACTTGAAACAAGTTTTCCTGTTGCTGAGGCCAGTGAGCTTCTGAAAGTAATCAATGCCATTTGCAAAAGCCATTTACTCTATATGCCTTGAATTATTCAAGAATTCCTGACATCTTTAACTGGCTAGTTTTATAGAGCTTCTGACATAAGTGGAAGCTTTCAGCAAATTGAGTATTTTTATGTATAGTGAGAATTTGAGGTAGATGGATTATACCTGAGTTTGATATAAGGTGCTAGCTCTTGTAGGCTTTTTTAAAAAAATAGATCTGCCATGATTTGTCACTTCTACATTCGGTAATTAACATGTGGTTTACAGGGTGTTTGGAACTAGCATGGTTGAAGAATATGAAGAAATAGCTGATTCTCAGTACCAGTCTGAAAGACAAGAGCTCTTTGATGAGGACTATGGTAAGAAAGCCAGTGCATCACTAAGACTAAACGTGATTATTTGCTAGTTTCCCTAAGGAGAGCTTCAGGCTCCTTAGTGGGTTCATCCCTTTATTTTTAAGGGAAATAGCAGGAATGCTGGACAGGCAATGTGATTAAGAAAGTACATCAGACTGGGTGCTAGGCTGACCTGAGGAAAATATACTATAAAAAAACCTGGAAGACTCAGACCTAGGATTCATAAACATGCATTTCTGTATATTTCAGTTCAGCACAGGATTTTGGGTACTAGGCACCTGATTCTGCTTCTAAAGTTGCTCTTGTGTGTGAGAGAAACTAAAACAAATTTCTGTCTTTTGGTCATGAAGATGCCTGATAAAATACGTGAAACTAGACGTGGGTGAATAAAACATTCAACAAAGAGCCAGGGTTTCAGGCCCTTGCGTAGCTTCCTAGAAATACTGGACTCATTTCATGGATGGACACATTAATGAGTGCAGTAAGACTTTAAAAGAAAGGATTGGCCTAGCTACTCACCTCAATTCTTCATAGAAAGAAAAGTGAGTGGCTTAGGCTACAATCCAGAGTAACTACGGGAGCATGTAAGAAACATTACGTGCACTCGTGGTTACTGCACCACCAAGTGAAAACCTATGGGAAATTCATATTGCAATCCAGAGTAACTTGTTCTTACTCTGGAGCAAGGACTCCCCATAGTTACTCTGGATTGCACCCTAAGATAATTCTAGGTAGGCACCAACCAGTTCCTAGCATAATAGGTTGGAAGTTGTTGTGCCAGATTTCTCTCCTCTTTACAGCAGCAACTTTGTTTTGAGGGGAAATTTTTGCTCTTGCTGTGAATGGCAGGCAAAATGAGTGGGCACTGGCTCAGATTTTTTCTCCCTCAAAACTGCAGCCCACAGATGGATTGCAGTCTTTGCCTTGGTCATCTATTCCCAACCAACATCTGTCACACAACTTTTCAGTGTGAATGTTGTATTGATTCAGGCATGTTAATTGAGAACATTTAACAGTAGCTTATTTCTTAAAATATGGATCTTATTCAACACCAGCTGTTCTTGTATACGCTAAACAGACAGGTGTAAGTTAGAATACCTTGTGAAGCTTGTGACTTATTACTAAGAGTTTTTTCAACTTCAAACAGATTATCCTTTGGATTTCAATGGAGCAGAAGAGAAATCTTCAAAAAATCTTCTTGGTTCTGCCACAAGTGAGTACAGGACTTTAGGAGATGAGGTTCACTTTTCAAATGCTTGAACACACTTGGAGAAGCCAGACAACTTCTGGGATTTAGAGATCTCAGTGTTTAGATCTCTTAAGAAGAGCCCTGCTGGATCAGGCCAAGGTCCATCTAGTCCAGCTTCCTATATGTCATAGAGGCTGCTTTGGAATGCTATGTGCAAGGGAGTGGAACCCAGGTGCAGGTATCTTGTCTTGTTTTACCCCCTGAGGCATCTGGCGGGCAACTGAAATACAAAGTAACTGGACTAGCTGGGCTTTGACCTGACCCAGAGAAGATCTTAGGTTATTAACAAAGAATGTCAGTGTACCCCCTCCTTGCTAATGTAACATTAGGATAATGTAGCATAATGTAGGATTTTTCTGGTTTGATAGCAAGTCTCATTTGTTCCTCTGATGTTGGCCATGTTATGATCAATAGAAACTTTTGATTTTTAGGGTTTTTCCATTTCCCTAGTGACTCTTTTCAAAAAGACCTTAATGTGAAATTTTTGCCATACTCCCATCTTTTCATAAATCGGTATGCATCAAGAGGCTTTATGTCTGCAATAGTTACACATGAAAAACTGCAGTGCAAACATTCTACTTTAAATCATTACTAAATATTACAGAATTCTAGGGTTTTAGAGCCTATGAATAATTTCCTTCCCTCTGCTTGATTGCTGTGAATTTGATGATTGGAATTTTTTGGAAAAGACCACCTAAATTATTTCACATTTTTTTCAGATGCCATTTTAAATATGGTGAACATTGCTGCAAATATACTTGGAGCAAAAACTGAAGAGGTCCCAAATGATCAAGGTAAATTAATGCAGCTTGTCAGAAGTGGGTGTTCTTCAAATGGTTCCATTGTTCTAACTTGGGAGTTTCCCTCTCATTCTTCCTAATGACCTTTTCCAGCTGAATTTAGTCTCCAAAATCAGGGTGTGCGTTAGATTTGATGGTGCATTAGATTCGAGTAAATGCTGTATTTTTGTAGATTACGCATGTAGAGTTTTGTGTTCGACTTGCATTTTGGCCTTTTCACATTTTAAAATCAGTACACTGGATCCCTGAGTCATAGACAGCTATAGAGGCACTTCTGCACAGCCTGCATACTGTGGGCACTGATGCTTTCAAGCTGGCTTAGTAATGCTTGGGCCAGCAAGAACAGGATTTCAACTTAAGTGCAGACCCATGGAACCTAATTTGTATTTAAGTAGCAGACATAGGCTGCAATCCTAAAGACACTTTCCTGGGAGTAAGACCCATTGGACACAATGGGGCTTACATCTGAGTAGACATGGTTAGGATTGTGCTCATAGTGTTTCTTTAGAGCAGGGTGTCTAAACATTTTGGCAGGAGGGCCACTCTGACGCTCTGTTGGGGGCTAGAAAAACTGGTTTACATTTCAAATTTGAATAAATTTACATTAACGAATATTAGAGACAGAATTTATGAATGCATTCCAGTCAGTTCATAAGCACTTTCTACCACCGGGGCAGGGGGAGGTGATCTTCAAACCAGTTCATAAGCACTTTCATACATGAAGGGGATACATGTGATAGAGTGTACTTGTGTGGTAGAACCTGGCTGTTGGTCTACCAAGTAGAGTGCTTACCCATGGGCCAGATGAAGGGGACTTCCTGAAGGCTGCATCTGGCTTCCAGGCGGTGGCTTGGGCTCCCCTACTTTAGATCCCACAAGTCAAGCAGGCTTAAAGCCCATTACTAAACATGTCTGGAAATAATTGGGAGACACAGAATCATAGGCTGTTGGTTTAAAAGTAATGAAGAAGATAGATTTGGAAAGAGTGAATTGAATTGCTCTGCCCTTCTGTGTTAGTTGGTATTTTGGAGAAAGGTTGTCAAATGGGGGGGGGGGTGGAGAATGCTGTGGTGTCAAACTCTCTCTCCGTCAAGGATATGTTTGAAGGGTGACTTGACTTTTCCACTGTCTAGAACTGCCACTACCCTGCTTGTGGTAAAGAAATGCTCATGTTTAAGGCTGCCAGTTAGCTCCAAATCTGACACCATTTCTATATTGCACTACAGGGATAGGCCTCGTGTAACAGAAGAAAGGAATGATTGGTTCTATACCTCTAAATCTCCACGGTTCCAGATTATGTGGAACTTTGAACAAAAGCAGTTTATTTGGAGACTAGAGATGTGCTACAATGTTTCCAGGTCACACTGATTTCATGTAATAGATGGCTTGATATTAACCCTTTTAAAAGTGAAATTGGATTATTAATGGTCAAGCTGGGAGTTTTCTGTTGTCTGAGGTGTGCAGAAATGCATATCTTGGCAAATGGCCCTGAAACATGGCGCTGCATGCTTCGATGCCCAACATAAGAGCAGGTGTAGTATAATAGCTACGGGCTTTTCAGCAGGATTTTCTGGTTTGAAAATCTTGCATAAAATCTAGTTTAATTCTTGTATCACCATGTCTCCTTTTAATCTTCTGGCAACTTTTTAGACTGTTCATTGTTTTTTATCGATGCTAACAATCCTGGAGCTTATAATTTGTGCATGTGTTTGATAGGAAATGAAAGTATCCCTGAAAATACAACTGCCACATCGACGTTGACCCCAAAACTGCCAGAGCCAACCACCATTCCTTCTTTAGAGTAAGTGTTGTGTTCTTAGCATTGCCTGTCCAACCATTTCAATTCAGTCACAATTAGATAAGAAAATATTGCTCTTCTCGTTTTTCCATCTTTCTCACCCACTTCTATGCATTTTATGTTGAACAGTCCTTCTTCCCAAACTGTTACCACTAAATCTAAAATGTTGAATTATATATTTCTTACAGTTCAAAAATTTCAGTTGGTCTTCAAAACTATTGTGAGACTTGGATACAAATCCGAGGTGATTGCTGGGACTCTGCAGGGTAGATAAGAATAACTTTTACTTACCCCCAAATCCAAAGTAACTACGGGAGCATGTAAGAGTCTTTACGTGCACCCATAGTTACTGTACCACCGAGTGAAAACCTTTGGGAAATTCATATTGGGATCCAGAGTAAGTTGTTAAGGATTCCCTGTAGTTTGTAAGTTGTTAAGGATTCCCTGTAGAATTGTCAAGGATTCCCTGTAGTTACTCTGGATTTTGCCTATAGTCAGAGTAAAAAAAATCACTGTTTCTCCCCATACTGTATTTTTAAGGTGTCTTGAACAGTATCTTGATCTAACTCATCTCTTTATAGGCTTGTTACTTCAGAGATACCAAAAACTGATAAGGACCTGATAGCCTTGGATAGAACACAAGAAAGTCCCATTGTTCAACTAGTCCATGAATATGAAGAGGAAGCAAGTCAGTCAACTGTAACTCTGCTGCCCAGTGATGACCCAGAGGAAGAAATTCCATGGTTTGAGTCGGAAACACAAATCTACTGCAGTGACCTGGTGTCAGTCTGCTGTATATCCAGCTTTTCAGAGTATCTGTACAAGTGGTGTTCAGCAATACTGGCTCTCCACCGCCTCCACAGCAAAATGGACACTAATTGGAAGAAATATTACTCTGTTGCTATTTGGCCAACTCAGCTAGTTCCAACCAAATCTTTGCTTGTACCTTTACATGAGCAGTCTCTAGAGAAACTGGATACGTTAATTGCAGAGCTGTCTGAAACTGCTGTAAATGACTTAAATAGTATATTGACTGATATTAATCAGACTGAAGGTACTTTTGAACTGGAGCCTAGTCACCCACAGACTGTCTCTCAGTCCATCTTCTTGAATGCTACAACAGCTGGATCACTGGCTACAACGGAAGTGACTTCAGAACCCACAAAACGTGAAGCTGTACCTGAAACCCCAGAAGTAGCTTCCCAAGAGGAAATGCCTACAGAAGATACTGTAGGATCTGTTACAGAAAAGCAGGCCATAACCAGTTTTGAAACTGAATTGAAAGAAACTGATGTAGAGGAGAGACCCGTATCTGAAACAATTTCAAAACCAACAGATTCTGTTGCACAGTCTGAATGTACAATATCCGTAGAAAGTGATGACGGAGAAGCAAAAACTAGTTCTTCAGAAACAGAAAGGCAACTGGTGTCTCAAGTTATAGAATCATCAGCACTGGAAATAAAAGATGATGAACAGGCAGCTGAAGAAACATTTCTTACTCTTCCTGCTTCTGGTGGATTGCCTCGAACTGCTACAGACTTCTATGCTGAATTGCAGAATTCAACAGATTTGGGTTATGCCAATGGGAATCTTGTTCATGGATCAAACCAAAAAGAGTCTGTATTCATGAGACTCAATAACCGCATTAAAGCCTTGGAAGTAAATATGTCCCTCAGCAGCCGTTATCTGGAAGAACTTAGTCAAAGGTATGAGTGACAAACTTCTTTCTTTGAAATTTATTTGATTTTACTTTTTTCTTAATCTCGTAAGCTAGACGAGGGTATCTAAAACATGGCCCAAAGGCCTGATGCAGCTTGCAGTGAGTCTCCATGTGGTCCACAGCAGGCTCCCCAGTCCAGGCCCTGGGTGAGCCTTGTAATCTGGTGAGAGGAGCTCTGCTTCCCTTTCCTCTGGAGGCAAGGGGAGGGGAATGGGATTCCCTTTCCTTCTGAGGGCAAGGGAGGCTGCACACATCACCTCCTGTATGAAAGTGTTTATGAACTATTTGAATTCATTCATATGTTCTGTGTCTAATCATTTATGTAAATTTATCAAATCTGAGATGTAAATTAGTTTCTCGGCCCCTCATACAGTATCAGAGAGGCCCTTACGATGAAAACTTTGGACAACCCTGAGCTAGACTAAGCAGTCTCATCTATTAGAGTAAGCAAAATTTATTATGAAAGATCTTAAAATAAGTGCTTGTTTGGTCCAGCTGTACATAGAGAAACTTTGTGCATGTGGTTTTCTGAGCTTGAGGATAAGATGTGTCTCCACTAGAAGATTTGAACATATTTGTAGAGCTGGAAAAGATGCAAAAAGGGGCAATCAAAATTATCAGAAAGCTGGAGAACCTCCATGACATGAAGTTTCAACGTTTTGAATATTGTAGTTTGGGAGGAGAAAGAGCAACAAGAGGTAGATATGATTGATTATGAATTGTGTTTAGAGAAGTACTTTTCATCACACAATACTGGAACCAGAGAAAATCAAATTAATCAGATTGGTGGGCAAATAGACGGATGGAAGGAAGTTTTTCATATAGTGTATAATTGTGGAACTCATTGCCACAAGAATGAGTCTTGAGTTTGAATGGCTTTGAAAGACTATTATACATATTCATGGAGGACAAAACTGTGAGTAGCTACTAGTCATATTATACACTATATAGTCCTCAAAACACTTGTCTGCACACTACATCCAGTGCACCAGAAAAATTGTCTTGAGCACAACAGTGGCAGAGCCTTACCATTCTGCCATATAGTCAACAATTTTTGCACCTGACTTGCCAAGTCTTACTCCAGAGAGCAGCAATTTTCCAAGGAAGCATCTGCCAAGTGTGAGGCTTGGCAACATTCAAGTGTGAAAACTACTGGCAGTGTGGCAGAACAGTAATGCTTTGCTTCCACCATGCCCACAACAATTTTGAGTGCATTTTGGGCTCCAGTTTAGCAATGAGTGCACTAAAACTGAGGCGGTATGCCTTGTGGAGTTGTGAAGTAGCAGTAGTGAGAGAAGTATTCTTTCTCTCCTGTTCATGGGCTTCTCAAGGTATCTTGTGGACTGGTGCAGAAAGCAAGATGCTGGATTAGTTGGACCTTTGGCCTGAACAAGCTTATGGTAAGGCTGTATGAACAATTAAGACCCAGTCCTATCACACTTAGCTGGGAGTAAGTCCCTTGATTATAATCAATAATCAATTATAATTGATGATTATCATTTCCCTTGATTATAACTACCTCTGCATAGACATACATATGATTTGGCTCTTACTGCTGTATGCACATAATTAAGAATTTGTAAATTTGTCATTGCAAATTTAAGGGGTGGGAATCCCAGCCGTTGCAGTATTAGTAGTTGGTCAGTTTTCTTCTGGATGTGTCACAAAGCTCCCAACGTTTGCCTTATAGCTTGGAGGGCTAACCATTTGGGACAATAAACCAGTTTGCTTGGAATGTCTTTCTAAAGTCAGATTTCTCTACACTGGTGTAAGGATGCCGGAATAAATATATTATTTATATCCTGCCTTATTCTCAAGGTTCCAAAATTCAACACTCAAAATTCCCCCTCCTTCTAGTTTGGAGATGAGGAGGAGGAGTTATGGCCAAGTTGGGAACAGATATACTCTCTGAAACTGTCTTTTTTTTTTTTTGTAGGTATCGAAAACAAATGGATGAAATGCAGAAGGCTTTTAATAAAACCATAATAAAGCTTCAGAATAATTCGCATATAGCAGAACAACAGGTATGCTAACTGAATGTCTTACTCTGAAGGCAGAACAACACAAAACAGGCACAGCCATAAAGTAAAAGCAAAGCATGCAGAATCAAGACTTGCTGCTTACATTTGAGCAATTTTGGGGGGGAAGG
The DNA here is from genome assembly GCA_030015325.1 of Cryptoblepharus egeriae. Lineage (NCBI taxonomy): Eukaryota > Metazoa > Chordata > Lepidosauria > Squamata > Scincidae > Cryptoblepharus > Cryptoblepharus egeriae. Next base: position 90,575,875 of record JAREYC010000003.1, on the reverse strand, counting down.
GAATAGTTTTTTTTATTAAATATGTTTTTGAGTGATGAATGTAATGGCTGGGGGTAGGAATATTTCTTTTGGTCCATAAAGAATTATCCTTCTGCTTTCCTCTTCCCACTTACTGGATTTCTTGATGATCAAAAGAACCAGAGTTCATCCTGCCAACCCAATCAGCTAGCCTGAACATTTAGTGAATAAGCTATGAAGTCCTTGTTAAACTCCTTTTTAGGCTTTGAAAATGGACCTTGGCCATACTACTTCACATCTATACCCCTAAGAGACAACCCCTAAGAGACAAACCTGGTTTTTAAGGAAAAAAGTGAAGAGTGGTGTACAAGTAAAACCAGATAGCAAAACCAGATAGTGGGTGCAATCCAGAGTAACTATGGGGAGTTCTCCATACGTGCTCATGTAGTTACTCTGGATTGTAGGGGGTGTCCAGTAAGATCCATTTACAGGAAGTGGAACCTCCACATGCTCCTGGTATTCATTTAATTCCATGGCCTGATACTTATGGCTTGTGTCACTGTTCATCTCTGACCATATTTGTTGGTCTCTGACCATTAATTGTTCCCAGACTGAGAACTCTGTGGTGACCTGTGGAAACCAGCTAGGAGAACACCAGAATCCTCACTAGAAAACCACTTTCCTATATATAGGAAATTGTATAGGATTGTAGCTTTAATGGAGAGCTGCAGTCAATACCCAGGAATTCAAGTGGGCTCAGGCTGACCGTAAGCCCGGAATTGCCTGGACAGGCACGGAAATTTGCATATTGTCCGGACATGGGAGGGCCTGTCCGGGCATGGGGGGGTAGTGTAGTGCTTTGAGGCACATAAAGTCTGCTTGGATTGGTGTGGATGCAAAGCACCGTCCGAGCAGCCATGTTGGATAGAGGCTGTGCGCATGCGCAAAGCCTCTGTCTCCTTTCCCTGGGTTTTTTTTAAGAAGCAGAGGATGCACGCATGCGCACTGCCTCTTTCACTCCCATTCAGACTGGCAAGCGGCTGGTCTGATTGACAGACTGCTCTGCGGAGGGTGGAGCATCCCTCCACAGTCTCAGAACGCTCACCGCAAGAACAGCTGCCTCCAGTCTTCTCGGAGCGCGTCTCCCTACGTAGGGTCTTCTTACGGAGGAAAAGTGTCCTGGCCTCCAAGAAGAGCGGAGGCAGCCGTGCTTGTGGCAAGCTTGTGGCTCCGCAGTTGAAAATCTGGACTTTTGGGGACCCTTGTCCTACATTTTGAGGTATGGCTTATGGTCACTCTGAGTGGGCTGCAACTCAAAAAGTTTGGGGAAAACACTGTTAAAAGGAAATGTTTGTTTTGTTCAGCCAATATTCCACAAGCTCAGAAAACCTATTTTTTCTTTAACCAGGATTTGAAGCAGACTGAAGCTATCAACCTTCTGCAGGCACAGCTGATCAACATGACACAGCTAGTTTCCAATCTGTCATCCACAGTAACTGAACTAAAAAGAGAGGTAAAACCCTTAATTATGCAGAAGGCAGTGTCTTACGAATGGGAATATGAGCTTGTCTACTCCTGTTGCTGTAGGTTGCAATGGAAATACTTGGGAATGTTGATTACCACAAAATCATTGGTTTGAGAAGGGTTGGGGGAAAACATTTATTAGACTTCAGATTTACCCAGGAGCAATATGAAAAAACTGGAAAATATTTCACATTTCAGTGCTTTAGAACTTTTTAACCACTTTAGACCTTAAGTGAATGTTTTCATGTGAGCAATCCTGCATCATGTTCTCATTTGGCAACCTGTCTTATGTTGTCAACCAACTTGCATGAAATACTAATGTAACATAACTATCTTTCAGTAAATCTTTTTGACCTTACATCCCCCCAAGATATTGTTTAAGAGCTTGAGCAATATCAAGCTCATATATTGTGTGCCTCTCTTATTTTAGAAACAAGAGCTTCACCTTAGAGATGCTAAATATTTTTATGAAAGTTGTTCCAAGCTGAGTTCTTTGCAGTCTTTTTTGTAGCCAGAAAATGCTCTGAGAAAAAAAGACATGCAATGCTTAGCAGAAATACCACAGCCCTACTTGATACACCTTGATACACCACCTACTGTGGGTGGTGCAACCGGTTAAAACGCTGTGCCTGTTAACCAGCAGGCCAGGGTTCGAGACCCAGGTCGGCCCCACAAGACAGGGTGAGCTCCCATCCTTAGCCCAGCTCTGCGATGCAGCTGGATCCAATTGTATTGGCTCTGCCTTTCCATTGGACTAATTCAGTGGCGTGGAGAGGGGGGATTTGCTGCTTGGGTAACAGCCTATCCTCCATAACAATCTAACCCAGGCTTTCATGCTTCGCATGCAGCATATGCAGCGCAGAGCACGATACCATAGTCTCTTAAGACTGACGGAGGCCTGCTTTTTTTTTTACTTGATACAGAATAGCATCATGCAGGTTGTTCACACAAACTTTTTTTCCCTTCCCTATCTTCTGAGATTGTACACAACGACAGGTGAAATCTTTAACCTATGGTAGTATTCGCTGTCTGCGGAGGGTGCCTATATCTATTTTAGTTCCTAGAACCTAATGACCTCTTCCAAATACGGATGCCAAAAACCATGGATAATGAAATCCACAATCTGACCTGTTTTTGGAGATGTAGGAATGTTGTGTGTGGCTTTCCCATGACTCAGAATGCTTGCCAGAACCTTCTGGCAGGCACTTCAATTAGCTGTGGACACCATACAACATTAAACTTGTGTGACTAGCAGAAGTATTGGGCCTATATTAGGTGTTTCAAGTTGCATCGGCTGAATTACATAGTACATGCTTGATATTAAAAAATATTTGTTTGTATTTTAGGTTTCTGATCAGCAGAGCTATCTTGTGATATCATTCATACTCTGTGTCATCTTAGGACTGACGCTTTTTGTGCAGCATTGCAAAAATAAATCAGACTTGAATGATTACTTCTCAAAAGTTTCCCAAAGTAATCACTATCCCAGTCCCAAAAGGTAATTTCTGATTCTTTCATTTATATTGTTTTCTGAAATTTGAAGCAGTCTTTCTATGACATTGGTCAATCTTATTCAGCTTTGTTATAAAACAAATCTGTTTTCATAGATGGGATATCAGAAGCAATAGAATGAGTACCTAAGTCTTGTTCATTTACAAACTTCATTGAGGTCCAGATGTTTCACTTTCAGCAACCAGCCACACATTACAGTTTAAAACTCTGCATATGGAAGTTTGCAAATCATCCAGTAATCTTTCTTGTCAGTGTAGAGAGCAGTTAAGGCTTGGGTCACAGATAGCCTATGAATATAGCAGTGTATTTATGATAAAAAGCTTTTCTTGAACTTATTTAACTTTTTGGAAAGATTCTTTCAAAATAAGCCTTTCATTATTTTCAAAGAACCTTTGTTGTGCAAGCTAGACAAATAACATCACAGGATTATCTGCACAACTGTGACTTGTATTGTGAATGCTCCTTTCAAGTATAGCATGGTCTTAGCCAAGTTAACCCTTTCTGAGATTGGAGCAAAGAAGGCATGTGAGAAGGTGCCTTTTCAGATGTATTATCTCTAAATCCAAGTTCTTGAACACTGTCATGATCAAGTTTGATAGGGTACGATATCTTGAAAGATGGAGTTATGACCCCTCCTTTAAAACCTCTGTTTTAAAAATAACTATTCTCATTATTTAACATGTGAATCAATGTTCTTATGTGGTTCTGTGTAGTATCATCAAAGGAAGAGCCTTAGAATATAGCTTTGACACATTTTTCATGGATAATGTCTTACTGTGCCTTTTCAATTAGATGTACACATGAGAGTTGTCCCACTTATCCTGAGTTTACTTGCTTCATCAGGGCTTCATGAGAGGGTGTTTTCTGTGCGGAGCTCTCATCTTGCAATGAGAGTTCTCTAACTTGGTGTTTAAGAATCATTGTAAACCAGGATTTGCTTGGGCTAAAACTAGGAAACCTCAAGGGATGATAGGAAGGAGAGAAGAATATAAATAGATGAAGTTCTGTGTGTTTTCACTTACAGATGTGTTTCTTCCTATGATGATGTGAATTTGAAAAGAAGAACCTCTTTTCCACTCACCAGGTCTCAGTCCTTTCAGCTGAACAGCAAAGAAGGTAGGAATGTTCATGGTTCAGTGGCATTCACTGAACTGTCAAATCTATATAGCTACCTGTATAAAATTGAAGAATCACTAACTCTTCAATGCCCATCCCAAACCAACAAACCTAGAAGTGTGAAATTTGGGGTGGTTTTCCTGCTGTGACACGAGCATCAACTAAGAACCAATTTTTTAGAGATCAGGTACGTGTTTTTGTCCCTATACTTAAAATCATAGGATTGGAAGGGACCCAGTGGGTCATCTAGTCCAACCCCCTGCCTATAGCAGGAAATTCTCCAGAGCATTTCCAGCAGGTGCTCATTAACATTGAAGGATCATTGACTCATCAATGCCCAGCCCAAACACCTGAACCCCCGATGCCCAGTAGTACCTATTGCCTGGTGGTGCCTGAAGGAATGCCCAGTGCCTGATAGAGGTGCCTGGTAGCGCCAATTGCCACTGGTGCCCACTAAGGGTGACCCAGATGCCCAAACCCAAGTGTCCCAAAATTCCTGTCATCCAAGCCAAAATGCCTCCTGTTAAGAAAAATGAGGACATCCCCAATAGTGCAGAACAAATGAAGGACACATTAAAATAAAGCTAAAAAACCCATATTGCTTTTGTGAAACTTAATTTTAACACTATATTTTAAACTGAAAACTGATGGAACTCTCTACTCACCCTCCTCCCGGTCCAGTTAACCATGTCTTTTGCACAAATCTCTTTGTAATTGACCATACACCAACAATTTCTCTTTTCACAACATGCTGCATTTGCAGTTGGGGAAGTGTGGTAGGGTTTCCCTTGGGTGGTTGGGGTCCAAGCAGGGCAGGTAAGTGGAGGGTTTCTCTTGAGCGAGGGGGTCCAGGGGCAAGCAGATAAGTGGGGGGGCTTCTTTTGGGGGAAGGGTTTCAAAGGGCAGGCAGGGAAGGGTGGTGAGGTTTCTTTTGGGGGAGAGGGTCCAGGCAGGGGAGGTAAGTGTGGAGTTTCTCTTGAGGGGAGGGAGTCCAAGGGCAGGCAGGGAAGGGTGGGGAGGTTTCCTTTGGAGGTGGTTTTCCTCCTACCTGATGGTGGCACTGGTGGTTGGCACAAGCAGGTGGCGACAACGGTAGTGAGGGTGGCTGATGGTGGCAGTGCAGATGGTGCTGCTGTGGCTGGCCCCACGCAAGGGCTCTGGTGGCATGGAGGGCACTGCTGCGGCTGGCTAGTGGGCTGGCCAGCCAGTCCACCCATGCAAGGCTGGTGGCTGCTGGCCAACCACGATGTGGAGAAGGGACCTCCTGCTGGTCCCACCTTGTCGTTTCCCGCTCAGTAAACTGTAGTTTACCTGTTCCCTGTCCCGCTAAACCCCCTTTTCCCAGTCCTGTCCAAGCATTTCAGGTTATCTGGTCACCCTGTGCCCACTGCCCACCACCTGTCAGTGTCCAGTGCCCACTGCCTGCCAGTACTTGGTGCGTTTCAGTGTCCACTGGTGCCCACCAGTACCCAGGTCTGCTCTGCTCTGCCCAGGGCCCACAAATATCCTTTAAACTTTACTCTCGCAGTGATGGGTAAATTCAGCTTCTTCACTTATGAAACTTCCATTTTGCAGTAGTGTTAATAGTTAACATGTGGTTGGAGTCCAGAAACAGCACAACAGAAAAGCTTGATAATTTAAGGCCTCAACTAGATGGGTAGGTTTCCCAGGACTAGTACAACTGTGGCAGATGCCATAGAAACCAGCGGTGATTCACCTGCAGTGAATCAGGTTTCCCTGGCTCATCTCTTGTCTTGACCAGATCAATGCTGCTATAATGACTGTGAATTTATAATAGGAATTTAGACTATGATTTTCTACCTGCATGTTAGGAAATATTGCCAAAGAAGCAGGTTGGCCACTACAACTTCATTCTTTGCTCATCAAATTTAAACACTGGTCCACAGTCAATTTGGGCTATTCAACAGTGTTTGTTACTCAAACTCCATACATCTCTTTGGGGGCATATAGTCCCAAAATCATCCATCCATCAGCCTGCAGTGATCTTAAAAAATTCAAGCTTATAATTCTTTCTTTGTGTAGATAGTGTACAGTGTAAGCAAACCATGGCCAGCATTCTTGAGTGTTATTCTTTTTCTGGACATGTTTTCCCATTCTGTGCCCTTCTTTTTCTTCGATCTGAGGCCTAATTGGGAGGTTCAGGTGTATGTTCTTACTGTTGGCAGACCTGATATCTGTGTAGCAGAAGATGTCACCCTCTGAATTTGAGTCTGTGGCTGCAATCTTAATCCCCAATTAGGCTGGCATAAATCGTAGCACAAGTCCTATGGGGATGTCCCAAATTGCTGGAAGGCACTTCTGACCCCTGTCATAGGGGGTTAGGCCAGTGTGCTGGCCTTCCCACATCACCACTGGAGCGGGGAGATGGCTGGGTTGTGCTAGCTTAATTTGATTAGGTTTTTGCCCTGTGTGGCATAAAGTCAGGCCAAGGCTGTACACACATTTATATTATGTTATAATTCACACATAAACTAGAATACTGTAATTCACACATGTACTACATTAGGTCAGTATACACAGAAACAGTCGCTTGACCCAGTTAATTTGGATCACATGCTTGACATACTCCATGTTGGTATCTATATTTTACTGATTTCATTGAATTCACAATCTGCAGACATCCATTAATATGTCCAGTATCCTGGATGGTTGTACACAAATCCAATTGCTGCCCTTGGTAAGCGATCTGAGCATGCAAGTGGTGTACTGCACCCTGACCCGAATTGATTGTCTATCCCATTGCTTCCCAAACTCCTACAAGTACTGCATCTGGAAGTCTAATAGCACAATCCTAACCATGTCTACTCAGACATAAACACCATTGTGTTCAATGGGTCTTACTCCTGGGAAAGTGTCTTTGCAGCCTAAATAGCTTTTTACAAGATTCCCTATTCTGTCAAACATGTAAAAAAAACTGGTATTTCCATTTTCATGACAAATTGGAAGTGTCAGTTTCTTTTAACATAAATTTTGGGGGGAGACCCCAGGTAGAGGACCCTAGACCTCCCCGAAAACCCACCTCAGGACTAGTGCTAGCTTGGAGGCAAGTAAGAAAAACCTGGGAATCATGTGGCTGCCTTTCACACTCCCTTCCACTTTAAGGACCAGGGTAAGTTCTTCTCAGGTGTTGTGGGTCATGACCCAACAGTTTGAGAACCATTAGGCTCGTCAGATTACTATGTTGGAATCAGGCTATGAGGGATATGCCTGCATTGGTTTATAATGGATTGTGAGGAGAGTTTACATACCGCACTGGCTTAGTGCTTGGAACAACTGGAGTTGCATTGGATATGACCAAGTTAAAGTGCACATTTTCTTGAGACATCCTGTAATTTTAATAATTTTTCTTTGCTTTGTAGTGAACCCAGATGACTTGTACATTGTAGAACCATTGAAATTTTCTCCAGAGAAAAAGGTACTGTATGGTGGAATGCCTGCAATTTTGTTGGATTTGAAAATAGTTACAAACTACTAAATTGGATATATTATGCATTCTCATTCAAAACTACTTACATAATTTTTGTGTGTATAATAAATTTGTTTTAATAGTAAAAGCAACTTGGGAGAAACCAAACTCATCCCATTGCTGGGCAAAGCTTTCACTTCTATTTTTGACTTCCCTATCTTTCCATTCTGTGGGAAACTGAGGAAGGCTTGGACTCTTCAGTAGTTCTTTCCCATATCTATATGCGCATGGGGGAATGATGCGCATGGGGGGGTGATGCACATGGGGTGGAAGAACATGGGGGATGTTGCACATTGGGGTGGATGTGTGTGGGGGATTGATGCACAGTGGGGGATGGCGTATGGGCAAGTTTTACTCCTGCAACACGGGTATGTTTTTCGTTAGTAGTTATACATAGAGTATTTTCCAGTAATCTTAAACATTCCAGTTTGCTAGTTAACTCAATCACTTTCTGGTTTTAAAACAGACTATGGGCACAATCCAGAGTAACTACGGGGAGTCCTTGCTCCTATGTAAGAACAATTTACTCTGGATTGCAATATGAATTTCCCATAGATTTTCACTAGGTGGTGCCGTAACTATGTCAACATAAACGTCTCTTATGTGCTCCCATAGTTACTCTGGATTGTAGGGTTGCTGATTAAATGAAGGGCGATATTATACACTCACCTGTGTAAACAGATTACCTTACATTGGTGAGGTAGAAAATGTAGACAAAGAGAATCCTGCCTCTCCCCTAGTTTATCTCAAGGACTTTCACTCATTCATTTTTGTTATTTCTTTCTTAGAAGAAACGTTGCAAATATAAAAGTGACAAAATTGAAACAGTCAAGCCAGTAGCAGAGCCGGCGCATCCAATAGCGAACGGGGAAATAAAAAGCAGGAAGCCTTTTACAAACCAGAGAGACTTCACCAATATTGGCGATGTATACCATTCTTCATACAAAGGTCCCCCATCAGAAGGAAGCTCAGAGACATCATCACAGTCTGAAGAGTCCTATTTTTGTGGCATTTCAGCGTGCACGAGTTTGTGCAATGGACAAATCCAAAAGTCAAAAACTGAGAAGAGGGCTCTCAAGCGAAGGCGATCAAAAGCCCCCGAACAGGAGAAGCTCATAAAAACTTTAATACAGACTAAAACAGGATCCTTGCCAAGCCTGCACGATATCATCAAAGGAAACAAGGATTTAACTGTGGGAACACTTCATGTCACAACTGTTTCTGGACACCTTTAAAATTAATTGAACTCTTCGTAATGGGAGCTTTTGTATGACAAATCTTAGTGTTTGGGTGACAGTCTTGGGAGGAAGAGACAGACTTACTTGGGAAGCATTCAGAAATTATGGTCATTTTTTAAAAAGAGAAAAAGATAAAATAGTGTCCTCAACCATCATTGATAAGCTTCAGCTTTTTCAAAGCTGGTTTCCTAGATGGGCAACTTTGGGATGGGTGGAGATTTAGGGGAGGGGGAAACGGGACTCATTTTTATACAGTGTTTTTCCACAATTGCTGATGCTACAGTCTTGAAACCCAGTTTGTTGGGTGGAACAGAGTCAAAAGCATAAACTTTTCCCATTTTGCTGTGTCCCTATTTCTAGATCCTTCCCATATTTATGTGCCTTTTGTCTATTTATAATGCCACTGGAAAAGGGATCAATTTTATTTGTATCTTAAGTTTTCTGAAATTGAAACACTACAGTGCTATAAAATGTGTTGACTTCCGGGGAGATCAAGTGTTGGTACTTGGGTACTGTGGACATCTTGGCCAGGGTAGACTTTCTCTTAGATCTTTGTTTTGCAAACTTGTGCTCATCTCATGTAGATGTTGACATTGCTCTCTGAAAGCACATCCCTGCCGGATGTGATACTAACATGCCTTTGTTAACAAGACTGACTTGATTTACAGATAATCACCATTATGATCTTAGCTGTCTTCCTGTGCTAAGAAAGTAGGAGGAACAAACATTTTACAATTGGCTACAAATAAAATGTACCAGTAAGCATGTTAAGCATCAAGATTTATATTCTGTTCCAAAAGGTAGGTCCATATTTGCTTTTCTATTGACTAACAAGTGTGGATGTATGCGTGTACACTGATGTGACTTAATTTTTATTGTATAGTTGGAATGTGTGAATACCTCAGCGTGAATGTGAAGAAAGGTCATTTTTGAGAGGTTCATTTGTGGCAGTTAATTTATTGAGCACTTTCAGTTGTACCTCCTTCTGGTTTTCTTTTTTTAAAAAGTAATGCCTTTCCTAGGTATCATGCATAATGTGACTTTGTTTTTGCAGCTTTTGTGTTTTAGAGTACTTTTTACAGTGATGTGTCCAGTCTGCAAAGCTAGCCAGTCAGACATTAACCTGGTTTTTTTTGTGTTTGAACATGGCTTTGAATAGGGGTCCAAACAAGAATGGAAATCAGAAGAGTTACACTGTTTGAGTGAAGCATCCAAAATGTGGCACTAGAACTTGTAATAAGTAACTACAGATTTGTAGTGCCGTTAGAAACTGTGAATTTCAGAATAAATCAGAACACTTGTCTTTAAACTTTATTGTGGTGTACTGCTTTTGCAAATTTTCCCAACAGGCAACTCTAATTTCAACTTTATATCTTTGAATAAAGCTGAATTTTCTTTTTTTTTTTTTGTCCTGGACATTAGGGAAGCCTTTTTGTTATCACAGGCACTGCATCATATCACAGGCGCTGCATTCTAGCCAGCACTGCCCTGTGATAGATCTCCTTTTTGGGCAAATAGAGAGAGGGGAAAGCAACCTGGAATGTCACTCGTTCTTAAAAAACAAAACCTAATGACAGTTGTAGTACAAACAGTAGAGGGTGCCGCAGGAACAATGTGTGAAGTAGTATATGCAAACAAACAAGGTCTTAGACTTCATAAGGAAGCAGTGTTTTCTGTTCTAAGTGTAACTTAGAATAGGATTCTATGAAAAAACTTCATTTGAAAATTAATAACAGCTTGAAGCATCTACAGGCAGTCTCTACTAAGCTGCAAGCATTAGATTCAAATTGAGGTCTCGGACAGGAAATAGTTACAAGTACTACAAATCCTAGAAGAGCCATAACTCCTGTCACCTCCCAAAAAATAAAATTTTACAGCAAGTTACAGAAGAAATTAAATTTGCATAGATTCAGTGGCCCAGAGTTGGATGGGTGAGGGGAGGAGAGGGCAGGGTTATTTCAGGTGGAGAATGGACTCCTAAGCGTTCCTTCTTCCATTAGTGGTCCTTTCCAGTGGCTCCAGATCTCCAGAGCCATACTGCCTCAAGGCTTCTCAAACTGGGTGAGGACCTGATTCTCTTGGGGCCTGCACTGCCTCCAGTGAAAACACAGATGATGGAAATATCAGAACTAATTTTTTCAAACCCTGAGAATATAAAAAAAATTGATAGCTATTAACTGGCCTGCAAACAGCTGAGCTCCTGCAAGCTTCTGTCAATAAAGGTATACAGTACAAACATTTTTAGTATCTTTTTTCTGATATTGTTCTCCCCCTCCTCCCCCCCCCCCCCCCCGGTCTGTCAATGACAGGTATGTGAGGCAGGTGAAGGCTGGATCACAGAACTAAGGCTACAATCCTAAGAGCACTTTCCTGAGAGTAAGCTCCATTGAACTCAATGCAACTTACTCCCGAGTAGACACAAATAGGATTGTACTGTAAGCCCCCCATTACTATCACAAAATGAGGCCATTCATTAGGTGTGCCTCATGAGAAATGAACTGAGTATTTTTCAAATAAAATATTACTTGTAAACAAATAACATTTGTCTAGATCACCTTTTTAAGTCTTGTAAAACTAGCTGGATCCTAGTCAAGTCATTTTAAAAATAGGTCTCTGTACTAAAAGGTTTGAGAACCACTGGGGATTCAGTTACTAATAGCGTTGGAAAACATTAAGATTAAATCACAACTTGAAAAAACCCATAAATTTTGGTCATAATAACACACAAAGTATAGGGAAATACACACGGTAATGTATACTTGTGCCCGGAATAGCCTTGGGATAACAATTTATCAGCAGGCCTGGAAAGGGGTAAATGATTGGAAACAAGAAACGAGAGCCTATAAGGGGTGGGCCATAAAACACAATTGACTTATGTAAAAAAGGAACATTTTAATTGAAAACTGGTCAGTGAGACTAATTTTTGCAAGAATAATGAGGTGTTACAACATTAGAAGGAACTTCATGTTCCTGTATCAAAACTAATATTAGAACTCAGGTTTGCCATTGGGATTTTTTTTGGTTGGATTTGGTGGAGGGGGGAAATGACCTGTTCTGCTCATTAACATAAAATTAATGGGAGATACCAACCCTAGTAATGCCACTCTACTGTATGTAGGTTGTGTGTATGATATAGTAATATATTCTGTATGATCTGATGTAGGAAAAGGTCCATCATGGGGATGACACAATGAGCTCTTGCATAGGGTAACACAAAACCTAGTAATGCCTCTTCATAACAGGGAAATCTTCCCAGGGCAGGCTTGGAAGAAGTAGCTCTGGCTGGTCAAGAGCCAACACCTTGACCCCTAAGGGAAAAAGGAGAAGCAGCATTGGGTTGACATCCTCGGAAGCCTCCAGGGGTAAAAGTCAGACTCCTGCTGCTGCAGAGTCCAAGATAGGTCACCTGTGCCCACAGAGGAAAGAGAAGGTAGCAAGGTTGTGAGTGGTGCAAGTGGTTAAGACACTGTACCTGTTAACCAGTATGCCAGGGTTCGAGACCCAGGTCCCCACAAGACAGGGTGAGCTCCTGTCCTTAGCCCAGCTCTGCAACATAGCTGGAACCAATTGTATTGGTTCTGCCTTTCCATTGGACTAATTCAGTGGCGTGGAGAGGGGGATATGCTGCTTGGGTTACAGCCTATCCTCCACATCAATCTACCCAGGCCTTCGTGCTTCGCATACAGCGTCAAGCACTATACCATAGTCTTTCAAGACTGATGGATGCCAATGCAAGGTAGGCAAGGTGAAAGATACACAATGAGGGAAGTGGGTTGGGTGATGGAGAGTATACGTGTCTATGTGGGGAAGGGGAAACAGGAGGAGAGATTCTCCCCCAGACCCTTGATTAGAAACAGCAAAGAAAGCTGTGTGTGTCAAATTCTTCTTGACCAAAGTTGTCTTATTCTGCTTGACTTTGTCTTTTGGAACTTTTAAACCAGGGATAATAAACATCCCTGATGCGGCATAACTGTTGTGTGTCAGTTAACGCAATGCTGAGATGTTCTGGTCATAAACAAAAAGCGCTACAAGCCAGAAATGATATGGAATAAATTCATAGATGTGAATGGTCAAATTGTTCCACCTCTTGTGGAACCCTTGATGCGCACAGGCCACACCACAAACTCCTGTGGGCAGATGAAACTCACATTTTCCAGCTGGAGGTCCTTGCTCATCTTCATATTGCTGATACAATCCATGGTGGGTGTAATTTCAATTTCAGAGCATGTTACTCCTGACATTCATTTGTTGACAGACTACGGGTTTCTCAGTGAGCTGTTCTATCAAGCCTGCCATAAATGCAGGGGCTTCTGAAGAAAGCAAGTGGGGACATCAGGACTTTGGCACGAAAGGGAGGTTATCACTTTTCCTGTCCACGGTTTTCAGCTGAAAAGCTCACAAGCCAACTATTTACTGTAAAGAACCACTTCAGAAGCTTGTTTCTTTTGGCCGCAGGGTGTAATGGCCAAACTCCCATTATATTCAGTGGGGCTTACTCCCAGGAAAGTGCGTTTAGGAATGCAGCCTTAAGTGCACATTATATCAGAATGTCTTCCCCTCTTGCTCCCAGATTTACCAATGTGATAAGCCAGGTCCTTGGAGTGCAAGATGATGGAAATAATAGCTAATAACTGCTATGGTTTCCAGTCTTGGAAGCCACATAGAAACCTGAAGCCTCGAGGTAAGGGAAGAAACATTCAGTTACTTTGACATGCTATGGGTTCCAGTCTTTTTTCTTTACCCCCCTTTTTGCTAACTTTTTGCTTACAGCTTATTCAAATTATAGACACAGCAGTTATTTTGAATGTTTTCAAACAAACATAGCACCGTGCTATAAACAGCTATTATTCTAGACTAGCGAAAAGTGTATCTGCGTTGCGGGAGTAACATTTCCCCATAAGCTATCCCGCCATGGCGCATCAGTCCCCCCTGCGCATCGTCTCCCCCATGTGCAGCTTTCCCCCATGTGCAACATTGGGCAGGAGGTCTGGTCTAGAGGGTAGAGCCTCCGTTTGCCTGAAGATAAGAGCTGAAGGTTGCCGGATTGAGATAACCGGATCCGAAGCAAGACCTTGAAAAGCGGCTGCTGTAGCTGAGATTTTCCATCTGCTTTTCAGTGGGAGTGAAGGAGCTTTCTCAGCTGCCCTTCATGAGAACTGAAGGAGAAGTTGGTCAGCCAGCATTTCAGACATCGGGGCCAGTGTTGTTAACCTGACTGTGAATGTAACATCTTGAATGTAGTGTCTCTTGAAAGATGGAGACAATCTGTTTGTAAAAATCCCTGCGGGGATTTAGAATTCGCCTGCCTATGTAAACCGCTTTGATTAAAGACTGAGGAGCAATCCAATACGTCCAGAAAAGCGGTATATAAATGCCTGGTTATTATTATTATTATTTATTATTATTCCCTGATGTGCAGCATCTTCACCAGTGCAACCTCGTCCTCCGAACAACATCCCCCCCACAGAGCACCAAATTGGCTGGATGTTGGTCAGTCTTCCATGTAAAATATAGGACAAAAACATGTTGCACCCCTTTTCAGCCCCTGAAGAGTTAAATTTCTCAGCAATTCTCAATGCAAAGTATAGGGAGGAAAACGCCTTGCGCCCCTTTTCACCCCCTTCCGGTTGGAATTTCGGAAAACCGGTTTTTAGTGCACCCCTCCGTCACGGAAGGAACACCCCCACCCCAAATTTCACGCTTCTAGGCACAGCAGTTTGGGCAGGGCGGTGATGAGTCAGTCAATCATTCAGTGAGTCAGTCAGTCAGTGAGTCAGTCAGTGACTTTTCTCTTTTATACGTATATATAGATTGCACCTCCAAACAGCCTGTACTCATGGCAATTATACAGCTGGCTACATGTTCACAGCTTTGCAAAACTTGATTTTATCTAGACGGTTGGGGTGCCTTAGAGGCGTCGGAGTTACCTTGGGGCTTGCTCATACCGTGCAGGAAAAGGCTTGTTATCTTGCATCACAGCAGTGGGTGGAAATGCTCTGAGGTTTTTTCTGTCAACCAAACATGCTTTCCCGTGGTGGGTGCAGGTGACTTGTGGGGGACTCAAAAGGAGAAGAGAGCATTTCTCTGACACAGCATTTGAGTTCAGCGCAGCAGAAGGGAGTGGAGGATCCAAGCACGTGTGCATCCGATTCATGGATCTTCCTGCCATGCATCAGAACCAGCAGTGCGTTTATCCCCAGGTCTTCTGGACAAACAGCAGTGCTGTTCCGGGCTCAGACTGTAATGCACCAGGATTGTGCCGCATTGGGATCCTGCCCCACCAAGACGTTTGCCCTCCTCTCCCTATGCCAAGAAGGAAAAGGCTCCAGCAGAGCAATAAGGATAGCGCATGCCTCTGCTTCCTGGTGGTTTTTTTGCTGAATCTCCTTGCCCTCACTGGGGTTGGGCTGGCAATGTTTCAGATTGTCCGTCTACAGCATGAACTAGATGCAGTGAGAGAGGTAACGCCTGTTCACTTAATCACCTGTTCACTTAATGGAGGCACAGCACAGGTTAGACGGAGGTGTGCCTGAGACATGTCCTCAACAGGAACAATGGTGTCCAGTGCCATCCTGGAGGCTGTCTGGAATGGGACCTTCTAAGGACAGGGCTATCATGAAAAAAGTAGCATGGGGTGGTTTTTCCTAAGAATGAATGTCTGCCTCTTACCTTGACAGCTTTCCAGCTCTGGACACACGCCTCAGTCTCCTGGGATGCTCAAAGGTGAGAAATCTTGGTCCAGGGATGGGAAGGGAGGGGCAGCACCATAAAAGCATATCCTTCTCTCCAGCTTGATACCATTTGATATGATACCATATGTATGATTCTCCTTGCAGGAGAATCATTATATATGTATATGTATATATGTGTGTGTGTGTGTGTGTGTGTGTGTGTGTGTGTATTTATGTATGTATATACTAGTGAAAACTCCTGTGTTGTGGGAGTAAAATTCCCCCATATGCCAACCCCACATGCGCATCATTCCCCCATGCACATTATCCTTCCCAGTGCAACCTCCCTATGCGCAACACCCCTGAACAACATTCCCCCCATGCACCAGGCACCAAGCACCAAATTGGCTAGATGTTGGTCAGTCTTCCATGTATAGGACAAAAACACGTTGCACCCCTTTTCAGTCCCTTAAGGGTTAAATTTCTCCACATTTGTTCTTGGTGGGTGTTCATGTCACAGAAAGAACATCCTCCCCAAATTTCATGCTTCTCGGTCCAGGGGTTGGACCATCCATGGTGCACCCGACACACTGGTTGAAAATGGCTACATTAATGCTTTGACAGAAAAAGAGTGGTGGATGGAGTACTAGACTCAGTACTAGAGTACTGGAGTATTAGACTCAGCTTGCTCCTGAGTTCTCAAACTTTGGTTGAAACTGTTCCGCTTTCCACCCTCTGGGATAGAGGCTGCATTTAGTCTGAGGGAAATAAAGCCATTTTCATTTATCCAGCCAAAACTTAGGTGTCTTGAATGCCAGCTGCAGGATAATTCCTGGTGATCCAGAATGGATTTTTAGACCATTTCCATTTGATCTCCATTGATCATTTCCATTTGATTTCCATTTGATCATTCCACAAAGGATCTTGGTTCTGGTTGGCACCTTGTCTAGAACAGGCTGCAGATGCCAGTGCTTAGGAGGGAATTGAAGCTAATGCAGGTATTGATTTGGTGCTACAACTGTATCAATGGATCTGTGTTCACCTTTGAAGATCATCCCTCACTCTCTGTTAGAAAGTGTTTATGAAATGATTTCAACTCGTTCATTTATGCATATAGATTAATTCCATCTCTAATAAGTTCGTTAATGTACATTTATTCAAATCTGAAATTTAAATTAAATCTTTATCTGTCTCCTGGAACAATGTCAGAGATTATATGGGCCTCCTGCCAAAAACTTTGGACACCCCTGATAGTATAGCAATGGTATAGATAGTATAGCAAAGCCATGAAACTGCCTGGGTTTCTTATTAAACTTTCAACCACATGTTTAGCAAAAGGAAGCAGAGCCACCACAAGTACAAGGATTTCCAAATTTGAGCAGTGGATCCCAACTATAGACTCTCAAAGAGGAATTACTCCAAATCCCCAAATTCCTGGAGTAGCTGATGGGAAAGGAAGGAGACGAGACCATGAATTGCTCCTGGAGTGGAAGTTAGCAGCGTTCCCAACTTTTCCAAGCTAATGTAAATAATGTGAGGTTGTTCTTGGGTCCACTAATGCAAAGCAAGAGCTCTGAGGCAGTTTCCTGCTTTGCATGGACAGTATGCAACAATGTATGGAAGCCTGCAACTCTTCTTGCTCTGAGTGGAGAGATCTATGACTTTTCCACTTGACTTGTCTAGAACAGTGGTTGGAACATTTCAGTCTGGAACCTCATTCTGAGAATGACAATCTGTTTGGGACTCCCTTAGAAGTAGTGGTGGATTTCATGGGGTTCTCACCGGTTCTATAGCACCCTTTGGTAATGAGCACCTGGTTCTGAGAACCGGTTACTAGTGGGACATAGAACCTGTTGTTAATTTATTTGAATCCCACCACTGCCTAGAAATGATGTCATAAATCTGGAAGTGATGACATGGCCAGAAGTGACATCACTATGATGCCGAAGGTCCTTCATTTCTATTTGAAAATAAGTCCCATCGTGTTCAGTGAGACTTACTCCCAGGAAAGTATGGATTGCTGCCTGTGTGCCCTATTTCAAGATGACAGGGCCCAGCTTCTTATGATTCCCCCAAAATGAAAGTACTGTATTTATTTGAATCTAATGTATCATTGAATGTAATGCACACCCTTTATTTATAATCAAAATACCCTATTTACTTGAATCTAAATAACTATCAAATCTAATGCACACCCTGATTTTAGAGTCTAAATTTGGCTTCAAAGGGTGAGAGTTAGATTCGAGTATCTACATTTTACTGTTTGTATGATCTGCTTAATGGTTGTGTGCCTCTTTCTCCTTCAACCCCCAAAGTCTCTTCTTTAAAGAACTGGGGTAGGCAAAAAGGAGAAGGCAATGGTGGCTCGATGACTGATGTTTGTGGGTGTCACTTGTCAATCTTCCACTTCCCCAGGCTCAAGAATTTTGTTCTCCTCATTTTCTGGCCATTGCAATGCCAGATGAGCAGTTCTGACTTGGGAGTCATCACTTTTTATTTAAAGTATTTGTACCCAGCATTTCTCATCCACTAGGAACATTAAAGGCAGCTAGACAATTTGAAGAGAAACCAATGCAACCGGAAAGAAATTCAAGACTGACACAGCACTTGTTAACCTCACAACAAAAATAAACCAACAAAACCATAAACTAACTAAAGAAGCTGAATTATAAGAAGACCCCAAACACTAAAGCAAATAGGTTTTTAGCTGTCTCTCCAGTACTGGCAGTAAGGATGCCCATCTGATCTCTCCTCGCCTTTTCTTGCCAGCATCTACAAGGAAGGAAACCCCTCCTGGTGACCACAGGGTGTGTTTTCATGATGAGGCAAATCTGTAATGCAAGATTGATCCTGAAATTCCAAGCTTCCTTCCATCTTTTTACCTTTCTTTGTGGTCTTATTTTTATCAACACATCTTTTGGAAACAGTATATTAAATTCTTCAGGCAATATATCTCACAAAGCATCTGTGAAAAGCAATATATCTCACAAGCATCTGTGAAAAGCAAAGAGGGTTAGAGGGTTAGAGTTAGAGCACAGTCCTAACCATGTCTACTCAAAAGTAAGCCCAGTGGTGGGCTTCAGGGGGTTCTTACAGGTTCTATAGAACATTTTGCTAATGAGCACCTGGTTCTGAGACTAATGGGACACAGAACCTGTTGTTAATTTAGGTTATTAGGACATAGAACCTGTTGTTAATTTATTTGAATCCCACCACTGGTTTTACTCCCAGGAAAGTGTCTTTAGGATTTCAGCGAAAGTCATGTCCTATCATAAGGTATCAGTCCCCTATATGATTCATTATCCATCATGTGGTACTGCGTTAGAGTGGAATGATGATGAATATGTATCATGAATAATATAATGAATATATTATGTTGATGAATACACCACTTTTCAACCAAAAAAGTTTGCAAAGCAGTTTACAGAGAAAATCAAACAATAAGAGGACCAGGATGATGTGGTTGTTCTTGTGTTGCACTTAGACCTTCTGGGTGACCTTGGGCCAGTCCTTATCTCTCAGCTTCACCTAC
Source organism: Cryptoblepharus egeriae (assembly GCA_030015325.1). Taxonomy (NCBI): domain Eukaryota; kingdom Metazoa; phylum Chordata; class Lepidosauria; order Squamata; family Scincidae; genus Cryptoblepharus; species Cryptoblepharus egeriae. The sequence goes on along the minus strand of JAREYC010000003.1, from coordinate 90,556,837 downwards.
CTCACAGGATTGTTGTCTGGAGAAGAGAAGCAATTATGTATATACTATGAGCTCCTTGGAGCAAGCTCCAAGAAGGGTTTCCCTGGTTTTCATAAAGGCTTTTCTTCATTTATTTTAGGGGTTTATGCCCCTCCTTGCACATGCCAATGCAGATGCCCACAACTGACTTTAAAAGTGGTTAAATCTGAAGTCACACTTTCTGCTCCTTAAAGGCTGCAATCCTATCCATACTTTCTTGGGACTAAGACTGCAATCCTAAAGACACTTTCCTGGGAGTAAGACTCATTGAAAACAATGGGCTTACTTTTGAGGAGACATTGTTGGGATTGTGCTCTATGTGTCATTGAACACAATAGGACTTACTTCTTTACAGACATGCATAGGATTGTGCCCAAAGTCATTCTGAGCCTTGCAGATGCTGCAAGTGGATGTGCACAGCCTCCACTGGGCTCAGAAGAGCCTCTGACGGTGAGGGCTGCACAGTCCCCCTGCATCCATGGTGAACAGAAACCATGGATAAGGGACCTGCAGATATGTATTGTTTTGTATGCCAATAAAGGTTTCAGAATAAACATATCTACTCTAAAGTAAGCCCCATTGTGTTCAATGTGTCTTACTCCCAGGAAAGTGTCTTTAGGATTCCAGCCTGTGATTATTCTTCCCCTGCTAAATACAACAAGGTTGCAATGATACCCATTATCAGGGCATTATAATTGTTTCCATTTTTTTCCGTCTCTGTCGTCCTACAGGACTTTCCAATGGAACAACAGAAAAGAAAGTCAAGAGGAGAGCACATTTAACAGGTACGCAGTAAAAAGGGTCGCAAGTCATCTTCTGGACAGTATGGCAAAAAGGACTGGTGTAGCTACTGCAGAGATGTTAATGGGTTGGCTGAACAAATGTCCTTTTGATACCTTGAAAACCTTTGCTCAAAATCATGTTAGATGTACCGTAATTTAGAATGTTGCCAGAATTTTTTAATAGCACTACTACAAGGGAAACTTGGAAAACTCTGGACAAAAGGCAACTGGAGAATTGCCGATGGACATTTTAAGCATCTCTGCCCAGTTCTTCTCCATTATCCCTTCTACAAATTGCACCTTTACCTATCATCCCTTCTACAAATTGTACCTTGATATTTATTAAGCAGAGATTCCCACACCCTGGTTTGACACCCAAGTTCATGGTGTCAGGTCTACACCCCTGTTACAGCAATAGAAATAAGATTGATCCATTCTAATTTGATGCACATCACTTGAGACAGGCTTATAAAGGTATTGTGGTGTTGGTTGTTCAGAACAGTGGACTGTATTTATTGACCACTTTTTCAACCACATGCATTCACAAAGCAGTAGAAATCAAATAACTAAATGGCTTCCTGTCCAAATCTGAACGGATGTAGAAGAAACACTTGCAATGGTCGCTACAAGTCACTGTGCTTGAGTGGTTACTCTTCCCCACTTCCTGGCTATATATCAGAGGAGGTCCATTTTCAAAAGTGCCTCTTTGCCATGATATCAGTTTAATACCAGATCCGGCCCAAGAGACTGATATGAGGTAGAGCAGATACCAGGCGTGAAAAAGGGTGAAAAGAGGATCAGGCTGAGAGCAGAGAAGATTCACCAATAACCTACAGTTCAGGCAAGGTTTAGTAGCCTAGAAATTATAAGGAATGTTGTAATTTAATGTGGTTTGGAAAATATCCTTGCTTCCTTATTTTTATTATTTATTATTTTTTTATTATTTTATTTCAGGCAAAGCAAACCAGAAATCGCTCCCACTGGAGTGGGAGAGTTCCTATGGACATGCCTTCCTCTCTGGTATTCGGTATGAAAACAAGGGCTTGGTGATCGATGAATCTGGTCTCTACTTCGTGTATTCCAAAGTGTTCTTCCGAGGTCAAGACTGTACCAACCAGCCTTTTGACCATAGGGTTTTTAAAAGAAACCCAGCTTATCCTGGCATCCAGGTCCTGATGGAGGATAGAAAGATGAATTATTGTCCAACAAAACGCATGTGGGGCAAGAGTAGCTACCTGGGTGCTGTGTTCAACCTGTCCAGTCAAGACAGTTTGTATGTGAATGTCTCTGATGCCAAGCTGGTGAACTCGGAGGAATCAAAAACCTTCTTCGGCTTATATATGCTTTAGGAAAAAAAACAGCCAACTAATCATCATTCAGGCTATTTGGGAATCCCAAGAAACACACACCACTACGGAAGACAGTCTGGGCTACATAGGAAGCCCAACCAGACACCCATCACATGATGTTTGATACTGAGATAGTTAAAGAAATGAAGACCATGCCTGAACTCCATCTCCAAAGATTGTCTATGAACATTACCTTTTTCTATTCCCAGATTTCATGATCTGCTGTTCATTTGGCTTTGAGTAACCTTTGGACCCGGCAAAGCTGGCATTTGTGACATTAGAAGCTGTCAATAATTACCAAACATAAAAGCCAAACTTCAGACCATTCATACAATGGTGTACTTGGATTGTGTGATGGCTGAGTGTACAAGGAAATTTTGTTAATTTTATTTATCTTTATTTAGAGTGTGTTAGGGCAAAATCCAGAGTAACTATGGGGAGTCCTTGCTCCAGTGTAAGAACAATTTACTCCGGATTGCAATATGAATTTTCCATAGGCTTTCACTAGGTGGTGCAGTAACTATGGGTGCACGTAAAACCTCTTAAGTGCTCCCATAGTTACTCTGGATTTGGGGGCCAGTCTAGCATGTTTCTGTATTTATGACATTTGAGTCAGATGTGTTTGTTGCCTTCCTATGTCTTTTGTCATGTCAGAATGTTATTAATTTTATAAAAAGATGCTTTTTTCAGTTTGGCTCTCAGATTCTTTGAATTTACCTTGTCCCATGGAAAATGTCAATTCTCTTTCGCAGAACTGGCGGCAGATTTCCAATTCTCCGCTAACTTGCCCTCGGCTGCCAGGCATGCTCTGGGAGTTCTGTATTTACTCAAATAATGCTCACCTTTTTCAGCTGAATTCAGTCTCCAAAATGTTTTCACACACCAAAAGGGCATGCATTAGATTCACACACCAAAAGAGTGCGCATTAGATTCAGTGGTTAAGTAGATTTGTGTAAATATGGTATTTTGATTATAAGTATAGGGTGCGCTTTAGATTTGATGGTGCATTAGATTCAAGTTAATACAGTATTTTTGGATGAAACAAAATTTACAACCAGGAGTGGGATTTTAAACTAGTCTTTCATCTTCAGCCTATTTCTAAACAACAAAACCTTACTACCTCTGATATCTCCGATAATACCACCAGTCAGAGTTGTATCTTGGCAAAAGAGCCCATAGCAAGGACTAAAATTTCACCCCTATCAAAATACCCGGAACCCACCTTTTAGCTAATGTTACAAGTCAATAATATCAAACTGGGCATACGTGCCCATGGCATGAGATACCCCGTGCCATATAGATGGTATATCTCTGCCACCAGTTGTTCAATGTCATGGGCTGGAGATTCTTCATGGTTGTGATTGCATCCTACAGGAATAGGCAGCTGCTTGCCCACTTCCATTTGGTTTTCTGGACCTGTTAAGTCTGTCTGTCCTTGTGAGGCTGAGTGCTTCTCCATCATCCCCTGTTGTTGATGCAAATATTTCCTACCAGGGAATTTTAAGACAATGCCTCGTAGGAAGCACCAGTCCATTCATTTATGCCACAAAAGCACAAATTATGTGTGTTCTGCACATAATGCAGATGAAACACTTAAATGTCCTTGAAACTTCATGTGGGGATTCGTTCGCATACCTCTTGGATGTGCTAAATTGCTTGGTTTACCACTTTAATTATTAAGGGATTAACAGATCCATAAAAGTGTGGCCAGATGAATATTGTCAGTGCTGTGGATTTTAGTATGTGTGTACAGAATGGGAAGCCATACGTTAACATTGCAGTGAAGAGGAATCATCTGAGAGCAAACCCATGGTAACAATTAAAAAAAACACACATGCTAGAGTCTAACACATAATAGTATCCTTTTGTAGCAAAATAGCTATCGGACTGAGCTACAAATCAGGAATCTCCCAGTTCAGACCTCCTGTCTGCTGTGAATTCACTAAGTTGGCAGCAACAACAAGCAAGCAACATAGGCAAGCAACATTTTTCATCCTCAGGTGCCACAATCTGTAAAATGGAGGTAATACTGATCTTCCAGGTCCTCATGTGGTTTGTAAAAATGTGATATAATTTGTGGTGCTTTCTGTAAGTACTAAATTTTATTATCACAGTTACCAGCCTGCCATCATTTGTCCTGAATTAGTGGCTGTGAAAGCCAATAATTTGAAGTAAGTGGTTCACAAACTAGTTACTTTCATGGAAGGGATTGGTTTTAATAGGATTGTTTAGTAGGATGTTTTAGTAGGATTGACCACTTGCCCCTGAAAATAGGCTGTGGTATAGGTTCAAGGGACAGAAATTTTGGAAGTTTTCTAAAAGCATTATCTTGCATCTGCTGAGTTCTTCAAAACTTTTCTGAGTTCAGAGAAGATTTACTGAGAAATAAATCAAAGCAGTTATTTCGTCATGAGAGTGGCACACTCTTGAGGTGGTCATATTAGCAAGGACTTTTTTCATGAACAAGTCCTTGCTAATGTGTCCACCTTACAAGTGTGCCATTCAACCTCGCTTTGGCGTTGGGCTGTTGGGGTTGGCGTGACTCTGTATGACAATGGAGTGATACTCCTAATGCCTGGATGTGGTGGGTTCCTGACCTCTTTAAGACCTGACTCATCAATAGACAACCACTGGCTGACAATAGATGATGGCCCATATAGCTTCCTGGAAGACCTCCAGTGCACCACATGCTGATTCTTGCTCGTTTCTAGGAAATGCACATCTTTAAATGGTAGCAGAGATAGGTCAGTTTGTGGCCACAGTGTAACAAAAATGGTTTCATTTTGCTTGTGACACAGGATGGAAAAATAGGTTTCGCAGTAAATGAGACTCCATAGACAAAGATTTGTTTTATGCTGTGGAACATTTCATTTGTTAATGTGGACCACCAGAAATATTTGCTGGTCTCTGATCTAATAACATTAGTGCCCACTTGATAGTTTGTTCCACTTGATAGTGCCCACTTGACAGTGCCCGCTTGACATGCCCACTTGATACTTTGTTTATAGAAGTGATGGCTGGGAATTTGCCATTGGAGCCCATAAAGCTGCTGACTATGTGAGTCTTTAGGATTTCCTTGAGATTCTGAGGACTTGCTTGTAAGCTCGGGACAAAGGTGAAGTATGATTATATTAACAAGCCTCAAAAATAACAGTTAACCCGATTGTGGTGTTATTTAGGAAAAGGCGGCACCTCTCAGTCAGAAGCCTCTCTTTCTGATTCAAGTCTTGCTGCTTCAGAAGTACAAACCTCATCTTTTGATGTGGCAAAATGGCCCAGCCTTAAAAGAAAACATTGGTGTCAATGTGAACTGAGGCAGAACGGACTCAATCTAGCCATGGCTAAATCTAACTGCTCCACTTAGGAAACCTACAAAGCATTTTGGACAACCTCCCTGGCAATATGCATCCCTTTAATTTACATCAGAAATGGATAGGAGATGAGATAGTGGCATGTGCTACGACAGGGTGCAAGGGAAAAAGTTTCACATTTTCTTTTCACAACCTCTTTGTAAGGAGATCACGGAGACTGCAAGATGTAGGTTAGAACATCAGTCCGTGTTGTTCTACAATGGGCTGCTTTTTTGGGGGTTTTTTGTTTTAAATGATAGCAAGGACAGCTAACAAAGGGAACGATCCTAACCAACCTAGCACTGGCATAACTGTGCCAGTGGGACATGTGCTGCATGCATCCTGTAGTTGGTGGGGGGGGGGGTAGTCATGGAGGCCTCCACAGCTCAGAGTTGCATTGCCTTTACCCAGAGTTGAAAAACTGGTAAGGCTTCTATCCTCAGTCAGGTACCAGGTCCCCTTCCAGACACCAGGTCCACATAATTTATACTAGCTTCCCTTCCATCACCCCTAACTATAGCAAAGTCCGCTCCCTGCAAGCAGGTTGGAAGCCATTCTGTCTTTTTTTGCATCATTCTTTATCTTCATCTCATTCAATGCCTAAGAAAGCCATTTAGTTGAGATTAACGAAAAGCATACCAGCATTGCGGGATTAACATTTCCCCATAAGCCATCTCCCCATGGTGCAACTCCCCCCCATGCACAACTTCCCTCCCCATGCACAACTTCCCTCCCAATGCACAACTTTCCCCCATGCGCAACTTTCCCCCATGCGCAACTTTCCCCTTGCGCAACTTTCCCCATGCGCAACTTTCCCCATGCGCAACTTTCCCCATGCGCATCATCTCACCATGCGCATCATCTCACCATGTGCAACTTTTCCCATGCGCATCATCCCCCCATGTGCAACATCCCCCCATGCGCAATATCCCCCCATGCGCAGCAGTGAGTGAGTGAGTGACTTTTCTCTTTTATATATATAGATTTAAAAAATTTAATATATATATATATATAATTTAATCTCTCTCTCTCTCTCTCTCTCTCTCTCTCTCTCTCTCTCTCTCTATATATATATATATATATATATATATAAAATTTAATCTATATATAAAATTTAATCTATATATATAATTTAATCTATATATATAGATTTAAAAAATTAGCTTAAAGGATGCTGCAGTTAATGTTATAGGAAATGTGCCTCACACCCCAAGCAGTCAAGCCATACTGTTGTGTGCACAGTAGAAACCAGAAGGAGCTTTGTGGTTTGTGACGCATTTCACACCTATTGATAGGAAACTCTGCCACATCAAACAGATCATGTTATGCTTAACTGTGAGGGAAGGAGTGCTTGCTTTCATGTTTGTAGGGTGAGCAGATTACTACCAAAGCCATTTGAAATAAATTAAATTGTTGTGCAGGTGTTCATATGGGAACTTGAATAGCTGCTACGTGCGATCTGAGCCCATAATAATAATAATCTGGAAAGTCATAACAAAGTGCCCACCATGATCCAATGGAATCTGTGCAAAAAGTGCAACCTACTGATAAACGAGACCACAAACCAAAAAAGATAGTCTCAAATGAACAGATCAAAATCCTGTGGGACTTTCTTATTCAAACTGACTGCCACTTGGAGAAAAATACATTACCATGGTTGAGGTAAAAGAGGTCTGGATCACTGACACTGCAATACCCGAAGATCATCAGCTTTAAGACAGAGAACATAAAAAGATCATGCGGTATAAGGACTTACTCATACAAAGAGAAATTCAAAGAATCTGGGAAAAGAAGGCCACTGTGATTCCAATAATAATCAGTGCTCTTGGAGCGATTCCATTAGGTCTCCAAGAACATCTAAACTTAATGGGCCTCCAGAAGATCACAACTGCCCAGTTACAAAAAGCAGTACTCCTGGAAACTTTACACATATTGAGACGATACCTTTGTGATTCTTAGTTCCTTGGATAGGAACCAAATCACAATAGAGTCAATTCCAGTCAAACATCTGGCGACTGTGAAATAGTACATAATAATAATATAGAATTTATTTACAGTACCACCTTTCTGGTCATTGGATTTCCCTATGGTGAGAAACCTTACATTTTCTCTTTTTTACTTCATGAGTGAGTTGGCAAGACCTGTTTGCACAGTCCTAACTTATTTTCCAGTACCTATATAAGCAAAATGCAAAACTGAGGCGGTAGCGGGATTCAAATAAATTAACAACAGGTTCTATATCCTAATAACCTAAATTAACAATAGGTTCTATGTCCCATTAGTAACCGGTTCTCAGAACCAGGCGCTCATTAGCAAAGGGTTCTATAGAACCTGTGAGAACCCCCAGAAGCCCATCACTGAACTGAGGTAACTGAGGTACTTTGTGGAGGTTTGTGTGACAGTTAGCACTTAAATGAACCAAAGGAAATAGGATTAGCGTTGGGTGGTCACACTGCGTGCCAAAAATGTAGTCTGATAGTAATTTTTTTAAAAGTCTATAGTAATTGACAACCTTCTTAAATTTTTCACTCAGCACGTCAATGTAGTTTTGATGAAGAACAAAGGATAGGAAGGAAAGGCACAACACAAAAGAGGCTTACAGGAGAGCATTCTCTGAAATACAATTCAAAGTAGTCCTCTTCGTCATAAACCATATTATTCGTCATAAACCATATTAAAACAAAGCACAAATTAAAAGACAACTTGGCACATTTCTCAAAAGAACAATGGTAATCCTTCTCCTCAGAGCCATTTAGAAAAAACTCTAGAACCAAACCAGCATATTACCACCAGCAATATTGGGGTTGTTATTCTAGAATACATTGTGGGGGTTTAAGTTTAGTATTCAGTTTCTGAGGGATATGTTGTGTTTTTGCACATTACAAACAAAGGAAGGCTGCTGGTGATTTGCTTCAATTTTTAAAGCAAATTTGGATATCCTCAAATCACCTTGCAGGTTCATAGAGTTTGTAATCTGATCTGTAACCTACACAATTTGGTAGGAGCATCTGTCCCGATGCAGTTATGCATTCTGCACCAAATCCTATGCTACCGTCTGTGCCGACGTTCAACACAGGCCTCCTCAAATAGCAGGCATGGATGCAAGGAAACCCATTGCACACCAAAGGTTCAACATGGGGTAAGGGAACATTTGAGAGTTGGTGTAGTGTTGGCATAACCCCCCCTCAGCCATATGAAGCTTCCTGAGTGACCTTGCACCAGTCATTCTCTACCTCACAGGGTTGTTGTAAGAATAAAAGCTTTGTAAGCTGTCTTGGTGAACATGAATTTGGATAAACTTTGGAAGATAATGGAGGGTGGCCTGGCATGCTGTAGTCCATAGGATCACAAAGAGCCAGACATGACTTAATGACTAAATAACAACACCAATTGGGCATTTGCTTTGGCATGGAAAAGCCAGGGTATAAATTTAATAAATAATTATTATGAACATCACAACCATGAAATTTTGGATCTCAGTTTTGCTTCAGTGAAATTGACTGAACTAATATTATTTTAAAACCAGGATGGTTTTAAAATATCACTAGTGAACAATCATAAGTGAGGGGGCAGAGTACAATGGGGGGCACTGCAGTGGAACTTGGCACTGGTTGGGTGGAAGTCATAGTTTTTTTTGTGTGTTAGGCTGCAATCCGAAACACCCTTTCCTGGGAGTAAGACCCATTGAACACAATGGAGCTTACTTCTGAGTAGACATGGATAGGACTGGATCCTTAGCATGCTATGCTAAAGACACTTTCCTGGAAGACCCATTGGACACAATCACAGGTGGGCTGAGACCAGATCGCCCTGGATTGCAGGAATTGGTTGTTCCAATTTCCCTGCCGCTGGCGACCCAGTAGCTGCGGGGAGGGGGCGATAACCAGATAACCGGTTTGTTCAGCCGTTGGAGCGGCAATTAAAGAAGCTGGCCGGGCCCTTTTCATTTGCTGCTCCAAGCAGTCTGCACAAGCCCCAGCACCGGAGCTCACACCCCCAGACCCACGGCTTAGTCCCAGGTAAAGGCTGCAATCCTAAAGACACTTTCCTGGGCCAGGAGGAGCCCAGGCAGCCCCCCTGCCAGCTCCCTCCCTGCCCTGGGGCCTCTCCTGGCCGATTGCTGGCTGAAGGAGTCCCCCAGAAATGGAGGCAGAGAGGGGGAATAGCGGAGGGGGCAGCCAGGCCAGGAGAGGCTTGGACTCTAGCGTGGGGGGGGGGGCGCTGCCTGGGCTTCTCATGACCCAGGAAAGTGTCTTTAGGATTGCAGCTCCCACACTAGAGTCCTTCAGCTGGCAGCGGTCAGACTGGAGCAATCCTAAATACACTTTCCTGGGGCATGAGAAGCCCAGACAGCTAGAGTCCAAGCCTCTCCTGGCCTGGCTGCCCCCTCCACTATTCCCCCCTCCCTGGCTGGCTGAAGGAGTCCCCAGGTGCCCCCTCCATTCTTTTCCCCTCCCCCCCTCTCTCTCTCTCTACTTCTCCTTTCCTCTCTTTCTCTCCCTCTTCCTCTTTATCGCCCCCCCCCCCCGCCCAGCAGAGGAACCGCTGCTGCTCTACTCTCTCTGTGGTCTCCCCTGGCTCAGCATCCTCCCCAGCCTGGAAGGGGAAGAGAGCCCATCCTATGCATGACTACTCAAAAGTAAGTCCCATGACAGTCAATGGGACTTACTCCCAGGCAAGTGTGGCTGGAACTGCAGCCTGAGAACCCTATCCTATGCATGCCTACTCTGAAGTAAGTCCCATGACAGTCAATGGGACTTACTCCCAGGAAAGTGTGGTTAGGGTTGCTGGGGAGCACTAACAAAAACTTAGATTAAAAAAAAATCTTTAAATTTTTTAAATTTATAAATTTTTTAAAAAATTTCTCCTTTAAATTCTCCCCGGTCCCACCCCCTGACCCGGCCCCGCCCCATGACCTTGGCCCCACCCTCTGACCCGGCATGGCCCTGCCCACTTCTGAAGAACCGGTTGTTGGGCCAGGCCGGGCCCACCACTGGACAATGGTGCTTACTTTTGAGTAGACATGGTTAGGATTGTGTTCTTAGTCAATGAAATGAGCCAACCTTGATTTGGGATCTTGTTCCAGAAACTCTGTCTCCAGAAACTCATAATCTGCTCTGAGTATTCAAAATTGGCTAAGAAGGACTCTGTCACTCCTGGGGTGGAAACTACTCATCAAAGTAGCTTCTTGGTATTTATGGAGGCCAGTTTGAAAGTAAGCAGAGGGGTAAGAGAGAGAGAGAGAGCCAGTCCTCTTTTAATTGTCTTCATTTTGGCTGCAGGAACCATAGTTTTCCCTCAAGTTTTCATAGTTCAGGATTCAGGTCACTAGGATTTCTATGGGAAGTTTCCTGATCTCAGGAACATGTACTGAGAGTACTATGAGCGCAATGCTTAAGATGCCTATTCAAAAGCAAGCCCCATTGCGTTCAATGGGGCTCACTCCCAGGAAAGTATCCTTAGTATTGCAGCCATTTTCAGTGGCCCTGATTATCTCAAGAGATAAGAAGAAAAACAAGAACTGTTTTCCCTAATCCCAGCAATTTTTATTGCCAAACTACATTTTTTTACTAACTTGTCACAATTCAAATGCATAGTTTTTGCCCAGAGTAAACACTTAATAGCCCATTATTGCCACCATGTGGTGATCATAGGAGAAATGCTATGATCACCACACTTGATCACTTCCTGCGTTGTCTTTATCTGCTCCTGTGGCAGGGTGGATACTGGTACACTGCCGCCACCAAGAGGACAAAGTCAGGCCAAGGCTTGAAAACTTCCCTATACTGTATATAGTTAATTTAATATACAGCCAAGAAATATATAAATGAGTAGTGAAAACATACCCATGTTGTGGAAGTAAAATTCCCCCTGTACACCACCCCCCCACTGCACACCGTCCCTCCATGCACACCATTCCCCCATGTGCAATGCCTCCCTATAATATCCCCCATGCGCACTGTACCCCCATGCACACCATCCCCCATGAGCAACGTTCCCCATGTTCATCAACCCCCTCATGCACACCATCCCCATGTGCATTATTCCTGCATCTGCATAAATCCCCATGCACAACAACATCCCCAATGCGCAATACCTCCTGCTCATCAACCCCTCATGTACACCATCCCCCCTGTGCACCATATGCATCATCCCCATGAGCGTCATCTCCCCATGTGCAACGCCCCCACGTACATCATCACCCCCAGTGCACACTACCTCCCAGTGCATCAGCTAGATGTTGATCAGTCAGTCATCAATGTTAAGCATAGGACAAAAAAAAGTTGCATGCCTTTTCAACCCCTTAAGGGTTAAATTTCTCAACATTAGTTCTTGGTGGATGTTCATGTCACAGAAGGAACACCCTCCCAGAATTTCATGCTTCTGTATCCAAGGGTTGGGGCAGAGCATCCCTCAGTCAGGGATTCTTCAATGGAAAGCATAGGGAGGAAAATGCGTTGTGCCCCATTTCACCCCCTTCCAGCTAAAAAAAAACCAGGCCTCCGTCAGTCTTGAGAGACTATGGTATCGTGCTTGGCGATGCATATGCTGCATGCGAAGCACGAAAGCCTGGGTTGGATTGTTATGGATTGTTATGGCTGTTACCCAAGCAGCAAATCCTCCCTCTCCATGCCACTGAATTAGTCCAATGGAAAGGCAGAGCCAATACAATTGGATCCAGCTGGCGTCGCAGAGCTGGGCTAAGGACAGGAGCTCACCCTGTCTTGTGGGGCCGACCTGGGTCTCGAACCCTGGCCTGCTGGTTAACAGGTACAGTGCCTTAACCAGAGGGTGCCTCCACCAGGGAAGGAACACCATCCCCAAATTTCACATTTCTAGGTCCAGAGTTTTTGGTTGGGGGTTGATGAGTCAGTCAGTCAACCAGTCAGTCAGTGTCTTTTCAGTTTTATATATATAGATATATATACTCACACCCAAACTCACACCTATTCTGCTATTAAGGTAAAGTAGGTTGTACAGCAGTCGTGACCGACTGTAGGATGCAGTGCTCATCCCTGTTTCTAAGCCAAAGAACCAGTGTTGTCCAAAGATGGTTCTTTGGTAGGGTTGTCATCTTCCACAAAATCAGGACAGGACCCTCTGTCCCATTTGCCAGTATGTGAACACAAGCCCCCAAAATCAGGTTGTCCCTGTTTTTTGGGGGACAGACGGCAACCCTATTCTGTGGTCATGTGGCCATCATGACTTTATGCCAAGGCACATGGAAAGCTGTTACCTTCCCACTATCTATATATTTTCATTTACAGTGGCGCCTCACGTAAAGTATGTTTCACGAAACAAATAAAAGTTTCTCTAGGATTCTGCTTCACGTAACAAACTGTGCTTCACGTAAAGAACACATTTGTTGGCAGTTGGGGCAGACGCGCTGGCTGGCAGCCTGTTTAAAAAGCGTCAGGGCTGCCTAGCGCACCTGCCCACAGTGAAAGAAACACAGTGAAAGCAATGCTGTTCCTCCTGTGGCCGGGCGTCCGCTGGGCAGAGGGAAAGAAGAGCAGTGGAGAAGAGGGAAGCAGCTCAGGGCCAGCCAGAAGGGAGCAGGGGAGAGAGAGGCTCAGGATGGAGAGAAGTAGAAAGTGGGGAGACACTTGGAAGGTGTCTTGGATTGCAGCCTCCTAACCATGTCTACCCAGAAGTAAGCCCCATTGTGTTAAATGGGTCTTACAGAAAGTGTCTTGAAGTCTAACTGCAGCCTAAGTAGACTTCATAAGATCATGCACATTGAATGCATGTTTTGAATTCAATCCACGTGTTCTGTCATCATTTTTACATCCAGTTAATATTTTTGGGGTTGTGGAACCTGTGGTGAGGCCCCTCATCCCTTGGAAGGTTCCACTAGAGAAAGGGTTAAGGGAAGAAATGTCTGGGAGGAAGTCCTAGAAGGAACAGGATATAGCCTCCTTAAGCCAGAAGGAAGGGTTTGGATCTGCCCAGGAAGGGGAGGAGGGAGAGGAGATATAAGGGAGGAAAAAGAGCAGGAAAGGGGAGTGCAGGAGGAGATATCATGGAGAGAGGGTGGTGAGCACCAAGTTAACCTCGGACTGCAGAGAATTGAGAATCCTGGACAACCCCGGCCTAGAAGACAAGTAAACAGAAAAGGGAGGAGAGTTAAAGACTGTGGACATTTACTATGCTGTTGAGTTAAGTTGTTTTCCTGGGACCCAGGACTGTTGTGTTAGTTGTATCTACTTATCCAGGTTGGGAGGGAAGAGACCTGATATAAGGAAAAGAAACTGTTAAGAGATGTACCTTGCAGTAACCACCAAGCTCTGAACAAGTAAACTTGAGTTGTGAAGCATACCTGAGTCTGTTCTTCTGTCAGCATGCATACTGGGGGGGGGGGGAGAAGATGATGAGGGGCACAGATATCTGTAATCTTAGATGAGGAAGTCACTGTCTGTGGAGGGACTGAGAGGAGAGAAAGCCTGACCCGCGACAGAACCAATCGTCTGAGTTTGCATTATTTCCTATGGGAAAAACCGCTTCATGTAAAGAACGTTTTACATAACAAACATGCCTCCAGAACGAATTAAATTTGTTACATGAGGCTTCACTGTATGTGCTTTTGAGCAACCTAAGCCTGCTAGGTTGACAGGGTTTGGACAATGAATGGGAGCTCATCTGTAGCAGCCTGGTCTTGAAGCCCGGCATTCTAGTTGACGGGTACAGCATCTTAACCATTGAGCCACTAGAGCTCCCACTGTATATTTGTTTTCTTAGCATAATAACCCATGTAATATGATAAAAATGACATAAACAGCACCAGCTGTACCTGTTTTGCCACCACCCCTGTCCTACTAAGGAAACGCCAGGCCAGAATTGGGATGGGCCCCTAAACCTAATAACTTGTGCAATAAATGGAGGCATGAGAAAACCCAGTACAAGCATGTGGGTAGCTCCCAGGGGAAACAAGCTTCGTTGTCTGTCTCCGCCATCCCTTGATAGGCAAACCATCGGACTCAGGTTGCCTCCTGAAACTAATCAAAGATGGCCTCTCTACATCCCCCTGTTACCGTCAAGACAGGAGGATGCTCAGCTATTAAATTGGGCCTAACCCAGTCTTGTAGTCCCAGCCAGGGGGCTAGCTGGCTAACTTCTTGTAGCCCATCATCAGGCATCAAAAGTGCAATACTGGGTAGCCTCCTAATGTTGCTGCCCTGGATGGATATCAAGTATATCCTGCTTACCTTACAGTAGTGTTGCATGATGAGGGGGCTAAAAGAGCCATCAGCCTTGAGTGCATAAGGCAGGGGTTGACACATTATTCCTTAGCCCCCCCCAGCCCCTCAATAGGGCAGTGTGATGCATGGATGGATGCATGCAGGAGACCCTGGGCTGGCTAATGAAAACAGCCAGGGTGCTCTGCATGCCTACTCACTCGCCACACGCTCGCCTCCCTACCTGCTTGGTCCAGGAACAAGAGTTGCCATAATTCTTTTCCACAAAACTGGAACAGGACCCCTGTCAAACTTTCCAGAATGTGAATGTGATGTCATCAACCTGGCAGTGATGTCATGATCAGAAGTGATGTCACACCAGAAGGAGATTTCCATGAGAATGGCTCTTACATGGTCAAACTGTGACAGTGATGTCAATTCTGGTGTGACATCACTGTCACATCCTGTTAAGTTGAACCCGCATAAAAAAATCGCTCATGGAACATTTTTCCTACCCTTTAAATCCAAGAAAATCCTAGTTTTCTGGAACGTATGGCAACACTACCTAAGTTTCTAGGAACTAAGCAGTAACAGGCAGAAGTCCTTCCTACTTGCTGCTTCAGTGGTGGTACATAGTACAGTGGTAACTTGAATAAAGAGCGTTTTGAATAAAGAGAGTTTTGTATAAAGAGCAAAATTTTCTCAGAAATTTTGACTTGCTTAAAGAGCACTGTCTGGAATAAAGAGCACTTCTGAGGAAGTTTGGAACAGGCTTCCATGACAAGGGAACTCACAGGCGGGACAAGGAGACTAGTTTGAGCTACAGTGGGGCCCCGGGCAAAGTTTGGAATAGGCTTCCATGGCCAGGGAACTCATGGGATGTCCGGGGGGAGCAGCCTGAGTCAGGTCTGTATGTGGGATCTGTGTGTCACAGCGTAGGTGTGCCTTAGCAATGTCCTAGTGCTGCTCCCCGTCAGCAGCTTGGGAATGTTCAAGTTGCACAAAAAGACAATAGATTCCACTGAGCCAATGGATAGCAGTGACTCCATTAGTGATTGTGAAAGAGCACAATCCTAACCATGTCTACTCAGATGTAAGCCCCATGGTGTCCAGTGGGTCTTACTCCCAGGAAAGTGTCTTTAGGATTGCAGCCAATGATCCCCTCTCTGTCACCCTCACACCAGCCATGAAGGTTTTCAAAGGTACAGTACAGTTCAGTACTGTATAGTATTTTCTTTATTGCAGTGTTGTGTGTTACTGTATATTACAGTGTTTTGTAATCATTTTTATAAACAGTTAATATTTTTATATGAATATTTTTTGGGTTGTGGAACCAATCGTCTGAGTTTCCATTGTTTCCTATGGGAAAATCTGCTTCACTTAAAGACCATTTCACTTAAAGAGCATGCCTCCGGAACGAATTAAGCTCTTTAAGTGAGGTGCCACTGTATATATTTTTGTGACTCCTCAGATGGCAAGGAGGGAACAGAAGCACAGCAGACTATCCTCATTCTTCTCTGGCATCCTTGTAACATTCCCAGATGCAGTGGTGGGCCCGGCCTGGCCCAACAACCGGATCGCCAGAAGTGGGCAGGCCAAGCCAGGGTCAGGGGCGGGGCCAGGGTCAGGGAGCAGGGAGGGGCGGGGCGGGGAGGGTCAGGGGCGGGGCCGGGGAGGGTCAGGGGCGCGCTGCGGGTGAGGGTGGGCGGCCAGCTTGAGGAGACGCACTGCGTGTGCGCCAACCTTAGCACACTCACAATGTGCTGGGGTTGGGGCCCGCCCCTCGCCCCGCCCACCCGCACCCACAGCACGCTGGGGTGGGTGGCGTGCCCTCCCGGCCCCGCCCCTAACTCCGGCCCCTGCCCCCTAACTCCGGCCCCACCCCCTGACCCTGGCCTGGTCTGCCCAATTCCGGCGATAAGGACTACACGGAAAATAATACATGTGTAGTACTTGACAGACTCAGAAACTGCCAGAAAAATGCTGTACACAGTGATAAAGAAGATGATTGTGGGGGATATTGGAAACACACGTGTTTCTGAAAATTTACATTTCACAAATGAGCCTGGTGAGGGCATTGTTGCTTATACTGTAGAGATGTGTCATCACTCTCCTCACATTGTAAATTAGGGGATTTTCTAGATAATATGCTGAAGGATTATCTTGTGTGTAGCATTCATAATGAAGTCCCCCCAAAGTGCTTCTTAACTTGACATTTGTCCACAAAGGCATTACCAAGTAAAGCTGAATCATTAATGATACAATCCTGAGTAACTACGGGACCTTTTACACCGACGTAGTTACGGTGTCACCTATGCTAAACCTATGGGAAATGCATACAGCAATCTAGAGTAAGTGCCTCTTATGTCTTCCCGTAGTTACTCTGGATTTTAGGGTAAGCCACAGAAAATATGGAGAGAACTACTAATATGAATGCTGTTCATAGGAAGGGTGCACAGGGTGGGAAGAACACAGGAGACGACCCCAACTCACCCACAGACAATATCTGCAGATGTAAGTCCTGTTCAGACTATGAATGCAGGTTTTGGAAAAAGAAGGCATAAGGGTTGAGCAGAAAGAATCCAGAGAAATGTAACAGACCTTACAATCCAGAGTAACTACGGGAGCATGTAAGAGACTTTATGTGTACCCGTAGTTACTGCACCACCTAGTGAAAACCTATGGGAAATTCATATTGCAATCCAGAGCAAGTTGTTCTTACACCAGAGCAAGGACTCCCCGTAGTTACTTTGGATTGCGCCCAGAGTCACACCACTTGGCAAAATCACTTGACTTTTTATCCACAGTGTAGCCCAGATAGTCAATCACAAATAAACTATCAATTAAAGAAGTTTCAGGGTACAGTCCTAACTAAATTGCCAGCTCTGGGGTAATGGCAATGCAACTCCAAGATAAGGGAACAAACATTGCCTTGAGGAGATCTCCGTGACTGTCTCCCAACTGGATGTAGTAAATGCCCCACTGAGACAGCGATGGCAGTGCTGCAGTGTTGGTTAGGAATGCGCTCTGAGTCTTGCTCCATGCTGGGGTTTGAGTTCTAAGAATTCTGCTTCCCAGACTTCAATGGGCAAAAAGCTGACCTTGCTGGAAAATGTGTTGCATGTGAGTATGGTTTCACTCTCCATCACAAGGTGGCACTTGGTAAGAAACTGGTTCATACTGCCTGGTTTCAACAGCCAAGTTCTTCTTAACATTCAACTGATGAAAATTAGGCTACCCAATCAGAAGGAAAGGTCTGGATCATCCTTTTCTGGAGCAGATGTCCAAAGGAGAGAGATGTGGTAATCATGGGAGACTTCAACTGCCTGGATATCTCTTGGAATATGTACTTTGTCAAGAATGAGCAGTTTAATAAATTCTCAATAAATAAATTTTCACTGATAATTTTATCTGCCAGAAAGTATTATGGGAATCTGGGTTGTCTTAGACCTCATCTTCATCATTGTCAAGGAACTGGTGATAATGAGCTGAGCAAACCTTTAGGGAGGATCCCATCTTGGGTTCACAAAATGAAGACGTGAAAAGTTCAGCAGAGGGTGTAGGAAAAGCAGAGGGTTCAGCAGAGGGTTTAGGAAAGCAGACTTTGGAAAGCAGAAGGAAATAGTATGAAATTATATGGAAATACAGAAGGAAATACTATGAAATTATATGGGTAGAAACTGTCAAGGAGAAGAGGATTCAGGATGGTTCAGAATTTCTTAAAAGGAAAGTACTAAAGGCAAACTATTGTGATTAGGAAGAAGAAGGCCAGGTGTCTAAAGAAACCTGAGTGGGTCCAAAAGCAGATTTCTATCAACAAGGCAGTCCAATATGAGTGGGCTGTAAAATGTCTCGGCTGGATGGGCTCCATTCTAGGACGATGAAAGCCTGGGTGGATGTTATCTCAGAACCTGTGTCTATGAATATGCAAGAATTCATATTTATATTCATAAAAATATTGCCTGTGCTCACCTCTCAGAACCCCATAGCCTCCTGACTGTCCCTGCTCTTTAATTTGTCCTTCAGAGGGGCCAAGAGGTTGGCAGCAAGGGTGACCATATGACAGGAAATTTCAGAGACTCTTTTTTAGTCTCTTGCCCTGGTGTCCTCCAAAAGGGCTTCATTGTCCTCAATTTTGGATTCATTTTGGCACTTTGCAATGGCTTGCAGTACCCCATCATATGTTGTTGGATTAATATTGGAGAGCAGAATCCAATGCAAAAATCGGTTTTGAAATATCTCCTTCCTATCAAAAGTTATGGTCGAAAAACTAAAAATAAAAAATATGCATTGAGCTACATGGGAAAGTGAAAGTGCTCAATATTGCCGCTTTACTTGTGAGTAGGCAAATGTGCCATTGTGCACCAGAAAGACCAAGCTGAGAGGAATCCAAGACCTTGTTCTCCTTTTGAGCTGTTGGAAGAAAAGAAACAAGACCAACCTGTACATGTCAGAAGGGGGCAGTGAACCACCCTCTGCCCTGACTGACCTCTCTATCTGTCCCCTCTCAGTGACCATTGCAAGAGGTATGGCCTGGACACTTTTTCTCTTTCTCCCTTTTTTCCTCTCTTTGAGATGTGGGCACATGGCTCTCCACCAGGCCACAAACCCACATGCAAGCAGGGGCTGCATTAGAGCCTCTGGTCCGAATTAAGTCGTAGGAACTCTGATGATAATCAGATGTGGTAAATACAAGACTTCATGATCTGTTAGTAAACCTGTTCTAAAGTTTGATTCTGGTCTCAGTCTTGATTTTTTGCATGTGCCTAAGCAATCAGCCAAGGTGGAGGGAAAGGCTTCTGAACCATAAAAAGTGGGTGCTCTGTTGTCCTCACTCTGCTGAGTTGATTCACCTTCCAACAGCTTGGGCATCTGGTCACCCTGGGTGGCATGAGTTCTCTCATGTGAGGGACTTTATTCCTACCCACATCCGAGTGAATAGGAAGGGGAAATAGCTGATGATCAATAGCAGAGGAGCTCCTCACAAGGATGGCAGGTGTTGGCTGCCACTTGGTGACCGTATGACTGCAAAAACCCGGATTTGTCTGGATTTTTAGCCTCCTGCCCTGGTGTCCTACAGTTTGGCTTCATTTTTGAACTTTGTGATGGTGTGCGGTACACCGTCATCTCATATGTCGTTGTATATGAATTTAAGAACAGAATCAAATGCAAAAATTGGTTTTGAGATATCTCATTCCTATCAAAACATATGGCCAAAAAACAAAAATTATAAAAACAAAAACAGTACAATTTGTTGGCAATTTTTAAAAGCGGGTAGGAATTTTGTCTTGGGGGTTAGGAATTTTGGCTTTGGCATCTGGTCGCCCTGCTGCCAATTGCTGCCCACCATGGTCCACCAGTGCTGCCCTCCACCCAATACTAAGGTCTACCACCAAGGCACACCATCCACCACTGGCCACCACCCATCACTGTCCAACAACGCCACCACTCACCACTGCCCAATGCCGCTATACACCACCGCCACCCATCACCCAAGCACTGCCAATTGTCCAACAACAAGTGAGTGAGTGAGTGAGTGAGTGAGTGAGACAGACAGACAGACAGACAGACAGACAGACAGAGCAGATGGGATCTAGAAAACATCAACCATCTAAAGGCTGGAGGAGACATTTGGTTTTAGGCACCAAAATTCACATGGAAGTCTCTGTGGGCAGTAGCAAGGAAGGCCTGAGGTTAGTGAGAGGTGTCTGAAATGAAGACTGCCTGTAAATAAGGCAGTGGGACTCTACCGTCAGCTCTGAATCAGATGTGTTATCTGACATTTCTCCTTTCTGTATCTGTATTTCTAGAACTTGGTTTGAGCCGCATTTTCAATCCAAACAAATGAAGTAACTTACTGTGATGTGGTTTTGTGGTGTCCTACGTCTCTGCACTGTTAATGACATTTTCAAATGTTAGTTCTGTTTACAGATAATGCTCAGAAGGCCTATGAGGCACAGTTGCTTTTGACTGAACAACGGGAACGTTTTCACCAGTATGCCTTTCACATCATAATTTGTAATTTATAATTCATCCTAGATTTAAAACATTGTGTGCATTTCCTCCACAAAAAGGATAGCATAGCCCTAGAGAAAGTGTTCAAAAGGGGTTAACTAACATGTTGAAGTGGGAATGGAGCATTTTTGTCCAGAAGGATTTAGAAAAAAAAGAGAAGAGAGAAAAATGAAACGAGAAAAATAAGATTCATTCTCAAAACACGAGAATCCAGGATGGAGAAATTGGTGTATTGTGCCTAGCTTATTGCCTTTCCTTGGGCTACAGAAATGGACCCAACAATTCACAAGTGGTAGGAATTAATAAAGCACTCTAATAAAGTTTATTTATATAAAGTTTATGTTTCCTCACCCTCTCTCAATGGTGCTCCCCTACCCCTTCTCCTCTACGCTGACAACGTGGTTCTTCTCTCGCGTAGTAGATCAGGTCTTCGCCACGCCTTATCCATCTTTCAAGGCTATTGTACATCAAACAATCTTGTCATTAATGCTGATAAAACCAAAATACTAGTTTTTTTCTAAATCATGGGCACTCTCCAATTGGAAGATAGGCAAGCTCGCCTTTAAGCAAGTCCCATCTTTTAAATACCTAGAGCTTCTCTTCCATCACCAACTGAATTGGTCCTTTCATAGGAAGTCAGCAACCGCTATATCCTGTCTCCATCTAAACGCAATTGCGCATTTCCATTTTAGTAGTGGAAACCAGTTTGTGCCGGCGGCCCTCTCTGTTTTTAAAGCCAAAACCCTTGTGCAATTGCTATATGGTATTCCCACATGGATCAAGGCTGCCGATAGTGCCCTCAACCAGATGGCTGCCTTCTTTTTCAGAAAAATCCTAGGAGTTACAACCTTAATCAGGTTATCCACTCTGGCACTTGAAGTAGGATTTCACCTTCCATCTACTACTCCCCAGTCATTAACCTTCAAGTTGTGGCTCCGTTTGCATCTTAACACCTCCCCTGATTCTCTTTTACATGACATTCCTAAAGATCCATATTTGTCTAGTTGGTTCAAGAAAATTGATGTTAAATTTCTTTCGCTGGGCCTTTTTGCTTGAAAGCCTGGCAGATCTTGATCTAGTTAAAGCTCATAAAATCATTCAAACCAAACTATGGGAAGACGAATTTGCCCTGCTTTTCTCTAGCCTCAATCCTGTATGTTCCACCCTATTTTTTGGTCTATCTCCCCTCCCAGCTCACTCTCCAAATTATTTTAGATTATTGACAAATCCCCTTAAAAGAAAAGCGTTCATGTTGGTGCACCTTAACATCTTTCCCTCTTCTGTGCACATTGGGAGAGAGTTAAAAATTCCTCAGGACGGCAGGATATGTCGCTTTTGTTCCTTTGAACCTGACACCCTAGATCAGTGATTTTCAACCAGTGTGCCGTGGCACACCAGTGTGCCACGAACAGTCTTCAGGTGTGCCTTGGGAATTTGGAGATTTACATTCAATAATAGGAAAATTGGGAGATTTTAACAGTCTGGTGGTGTTCCTTGTCAATGGTAAAAACAACTGATGGTGTGCCTTGACAATTTCAATGCCTTGTTAAGTGTGCCGTGAGATGAAAAAGGTTGAAAATCACTGCCCTAGATCATATCCTCCTCCACTGCCCGGCACACCGTTCCCTTCGTAATTTATACCTCAATCCTTTCTTGTCTTATTCCCCTGGCCCCTTCCTTGATCCTATCTTTGTCTTATTAAGTGACAACTTGCCGGAAATTACCGTAGCCATAGCAGATTTCCTCTATCAAATATCCAGACTAACACCCCCCGCACCCCGATTCACCTATTCTCTATTTATTCTTTCCCTTACCCTTTCTACGTTGACCCCATCCTATGACTCCTCTTCATTCCTTTTCTTTCTTCAACCCAGACTCAGTTTGATGTTACTATTGATGTGTCTGTAATTTTGTTAATTTTTAATGTCAATAAGGGTATCTGAGCTGAACAGAATAAAGTTTAAGCTTATTTATATATTATTAATTTTTTTAGTGTTTATTTTATATTGTTTAAAATATAGCCATAGTGGCATAGCTCAGAGGACACGGTTATGAGAGATGCCTTGAAAAACTCATGTGCTTCAAAATTTATACTGCTAATTTCCTTCCTACTGGCATGGTGACTTCAGAAAGTGGTACAGGTAAAGTATGCACATGTTTGAGATGTATGCAAGGGAAAGTATGCATATGCTGTGAGATCCTGCAGCCATGCATTGACTCCCCTTGTTCTTTAAACATCTACATTAAAAGACTCACTGAGATCATCTGGAAATTTGATGTGAGGCCTTCAGTATTTTAGTGACACTACCCACATATCTCTTTTTCATTGAACTAAAATGAGACAGCTGAAGTTCTGAATCAGTCAGGATCCTGACACAATCATTCAGGAATCAGTCAGTGATGGAAGGAGGATTAATAAATTGAACAACAATCTAGAAAAGATGGAGGTTCTGGTGGTAGGTGGTACAATTGGTAGGTGGAAACCCAATTGTTACTCCTTTTGAGGGCCTAGTTTTTCACTGATGGGAAATTTATGGGTCACTCATGCCACTGTAGATGGGAAATTTGGCTGTTTTATCTTGTGAAATGAGAGAGGATGTTGCCTTCAGCCTGACAGAAAATTATCAAAGCAGCACACAAAGAACACATTAGACATTATGAGTATAATGTTTATCATCTCATGATGCAAAGACAGTGCAAGGTCTGAAGAATTCCTAGGCATTTCTTCTAGAGCTGTGGAGTTGTGGTTGCTGAGCATCTCCACCCGACCCACATGGCAGGTGTAAAGCAGAAGTTTCTGCTTGTCAGAATTTCAGTGAGTAATAACAGAATCACTGGTTGGTTTCTAAAATCATCAGTGAGGGCCCCATCTAAAACCACACAGCAGACCTTCATCTGATACCAAAGGCAACAGGAGAATGGAATTCCCCGTTTCATACAAACCCGACACTCATGCGTATAAAATTAAGTGGGAAACCAACACCAAGTATCACCAGTGTCACAGCCCTTTATTTTTTAACCATAAATAATCACAACAGCTGTAGAGTGACCATATGTCATAACTGCAAAAGAGGAAACCCCCCCCCCCCAAATTTAGAACACCAGGAAAAATATAGGACATGACAAAATAAAAGTGAATTATAGCAGAAAGACTGACTCTATGATCCCATCCACGCATCCCTGAGGGCAACTTCTATTGACTATACTGTAATGGGACTGACTTCTGAGCAGACAGACATACAATTGGAATCTGAGAAAACTCTGTGGATGTGCATTAGGCGAATTATGTGTTGATTTTAATGAGTAGTAAATCCAAACCAGAAGATTAAAATAATTAAACAGGTCTGTGCAACAGGTCTAAAGTCAGTCAACTCCAGTTTGAAATTGACGTTGCGCAGTCTGGAGTGTCAATTTGAGCTCATGCTCACAGATCTTGCAGTCAATCAGTGTGATCCCCAAATTCTAGCTGTGTGGCCAAGAGAAAGCCATGTTTTGGGGCTGTCAGCACAAAATTAAATCTATTCCTCGTGTGGCCGGCTTTGCCACATATGAGAAGTTGTGAGATTTTTTTCTGCCAAGGACATTAATTTCCTCTATAATTAATACCCAGATGTTCAGACTTACAAGAATTTTTCCAAAGCCGGTAAGCTTTTTCTTCAAGCCGATTGTTGTGTGGGAGAAGAAGATGGTATCATCAGTGGCAAACCAAACTGATAATTTCCTATTGCCTCTGGGGGTGGAAGAAACTTTCCTGTTTCTGAGTTTTAAAATGACACCATCAATATAAACACGAAGTAAAAGGGGTCAAAGGTATAGGAATAATAATCGACAGTCAAAGTTTGTTGTTGCAGATTAATCCATTTTCCCACACATATGCACTCAAACGTAGGTGGCTTGCAAATCCACCAAGAGCACAATCCTATCCATGCCCACGCAGAAGGAAGCCCATTGTGTTCAGTGGGTCTTACTCCCAGGAAAGTGTTTTTAGAACTGCAGCCCAAAGGTGCCGAAATAAACATACGGTATATAAAGTTGAAAACCTAGTTCTAAACCAGCCTGCTCCTTTCAGATACTGCACAAGACCAGTACTATGGTCTATTCATACCCAACTCCCATGTGGCAAGGAAGAGCCCCACTGCCCAAAAGAGACTATGCATGGACCTTTGGCAGACCCTTTGGTGGACAGCCTGCCACAAGAGAGGAAAGAGGGGCAAGAGGATACCAAGGAGAAGATGGAGACCCATGGCAAAGCAAGGTCCAAGTGCTGAAGAGGAGGCCAAGACCAGTCCCAGTGAGACTTGGAGGTGAATGAAATCCACCCACGCACTTACCTATGGGCCTGGTGCCTACCTATAGGCCTTCTTACCTCAAGGAGAACATTCCCAGTCCTCCCATGGCCCAAGGAGAAGCAAGAGAAGAGAAAAACCTAAGATGGGGCAAGAAGAGTGAGGGGGGATTCAGTGGAATGGTGGGAGAGAAGCAAAGTGTTTGGAGAATCGGTGCCCTGCTCCACCTGCAGAACTTTATGCCTTGTCCTGTGGCGAGATCAGGACTGGCCTCACCCATGCCACAAGCATGCAGGTGTTGTTGGTGATGTGGTGTTGCATTTGCAATCTGTAAAGCAAAGAATGATAAAGTACATAAAGATATTTACTTTCCACTTTGTACTCCTCCATAATGGATGAGCTATAGGTAGCAGATCCTTCCAACCTTGTTTTATTAGCAGAGCTTTCAAGCAAATACGTCCATGAGTGAGCAAAAAAAGTGCATTTTCACAACTTGGATTGAAGTCACTTGACTCAAGTTCCCATCTCTGCAGATTGGCATATACCAAGATACATTCCATAGATCAATATAGATCTACGTATGTTAGCAATAATGACAAAATTTATCCAGGGAATGCCAGACCTCAGAAATGAGAAGCACCATTCTTGAGGTTCTTTATTCCTGCAGCATCCACCCACAGATAAGCAAAGTTCAAAATAAAATATCAGAATGGTGTGATACTCTTAAGAGAGAGAGAGAGAGAGAGAGAGAGAGAGAGAGAGAGAGATCAAGGACTGTACTTGTGTCATTGTGGTGAAACATCCACTGTTTGACAGAAACAGATGGTTACACGAGAGTTAATCTGACTACAAAAAGAGCAACTGCCTGCCTCCTCCACAATTTTCCAAACAATAGGTAGGCTATTCATTCATTTAAACAAAGGCTGCATTCCTAACCATGCTTTCCTGGGATTAAGTGCTATTGAACTCAACGGGACTTCTGAGTAGACATGTTTAGGAATGCACTGAACTTCTCTGAGCAGTCAGTGGTTCCAGGACACAGCCCTTTCCGGGTCCTGGCTCCTTTTGTAGGAATGCGCACAAGTACATTATGGTGATTCTGCAATATTTGCTCATTTGTTTCCAAGTATATAGATTTAAGCCTTTGCATGGAGTTTATTGCCCCTTTCAACCAATAACAGACTATGAGGGCAATCCTAGTCCATAGGCGAAAAAAGTTCCTTGTGCCACCCTTAGGTGTTGGAAAAAGTGCTGTAAGACACAGCTGTATCATGGTCAGGGGGTGAGGTTGGTGCATGTCTGTGTGCCAACGATCCTCACCAGCCCGCACCTCCACAGGGCTGGAAAAGACCTGTGCTGACCTTTCCATTGTCTGCATAGACCCATTGGGGTTTCTCCATGGTCATGCAGCAGCAATCCCAACGCTTAAATGGATACTGGCCTGCCTGTTCCCATGCAAGTTTGGATTGTGCTGTATATTTCCAGTTGATAACTTTGATCCTAAAATCCCTTTGCTATTTATTTCCTTTAGCTTCTATTCCAGCCTCTCTCTGTCTTTGCATCACCTGAATCTACCATTGTATGCATTGCCACCTTTGGGCAAAATCCATAGCAGTTACGGGTCTATGCAGTTACATTACCCTCTAGTGTTATCTTATGGAAAGTCATCTTAACTGCTCCGGAGCAAGGGGCTTAATTTCACTTTAGGATATAGGCCTTAGTTTCACTCACTTACAGAGCAATGGAGAGGGGAATGGAGTATCACCTTCCACTCTTACACCTTGGCCTCTCAGCTCTAGTTTAACTAGACTTGATGGTCCTGCCAGCAAGAATGAATATGCTCCATGCAGGAACACAACCAGGACTAGAGGGAGTCATTAAATACCATTAACTAACAGCCTGGATTATAACCAAAGCAATGGCCAGCCAGCATTCCTGATTGCTACAATAATACGATTATTCCGTATTAATAATCATTAATAATCTATCTATCTATCTATCTATCTATCTATCTATCTATCTATCTATCTATCTATAGTATTTATATACCGCTTTTCAACTAACAAGTTCACAAAGCGGTTTACAAAGAAATGGAAAAATAATAATAGCTAATTAAAAGCTAATGGGTCCCTGTCCCAAAAGGGCTCAAGTTTAATAATAAACTTGTTACAATAATCAATTAACTCAGTACTCTATAGTTTAAAAACAGATTCGCCCATTGCGGAAACTGAAAGGGAATGTTCAATAGGATACACCAGCCACTGGGGCTGGACTAGGGTGACCATATAGAGTGCCTGTGCCTTTAACCATAGCACAGAAGAGGGAATTTTGGCAGGTGTTGCTTTTTAAACCCTTCTAAATTGAGCTGGACCATCTAAGCTGTTCTTTTCCTTTGCAGAGATCAGAGTACTGTTCTTCACTTTATCATACCCTGAGAGGTCCATGGTAATGGAATGATTTTTAAAGCTCCTCTTTTTGCCAAAGCTACCCTTTTCCAATCCTAGAAAATTATTTTATTTATTTATTTTAAAAATTTGTATCCTGCCTTTCTCAGGCTGTCTAGCCCGACTCAAGGCGACAGAAACATAAAACACAATTAAAAACATAAATAATAAATACAGTAAAAACAATTAAAACATATAGGCTAAAAGATACAGTAAAAACAATATAAAACCAAAGGCCCCCCCCCCAAACCTCTGCCCTGTTAAAAAGCCCCTTTGAAATAAAAGGTTTTTAGGCTCCGCCTGAAGCTCTGCAATGAGGGAGCTTTTCTTGATTCTATGGGGAGGGAGTACCAAAGCCAGGGTGCCACCACCGAGAAGGCCCTATCTCTGCCCGCTACACCTCTCACGCTCTTAGTGGCGGCACAGTCAGTAGGGCCCCCTCAGATGACCTTAGGTGACCGGTCGGATTGTACAGAAGGAGGCGGTCCCTCAGGTACCCTGGACCCAAGCTGTTTAGGGCTTTAAAGGTCAGGACTTGATTATAAAATCAAGCGCATGATCCATGGT
This sequence comes from Cryptoblepharus egeriae, assembly GCA_030015325.1. Lineage (NCBI taxonomy): Eukaryota > Metazoa > Chordata > Lepidosauria > Squamata > Scincidae > Cryptoblepharus > Cryptoblepharus egeriae. The sequence goes on along the minus strand of JAREYC010000003.1, from coordinate 90,528,850 downwards.
TGTTATACACAGAGTTTTTATATATAGTTTTGACTCAACATGAATGGCTACTACAAATCTTTTAAAAACTGCTTTGCGACTATTGTAGAGAGGCAGTCATGCAAGCAGTCACTCCATCCTTCAACTAAGCCAGGCAAAGACAGGGGGCCCTTTGCATTTCTAATTATTGCTTACCTCTCTACAATAGTAAGAAAAGCTGATTTTAAACATTGTAAAGAGACACATTTTTAAAACTGCTGTTACTCAACATGTTTTTTGGTATCAGCAGTGAGTCCCAGACTCAAACTCCTGCAGTTAATGAGGCCCAACGTTTTCCCGTTATGAACAGTGAAGGAGCAAGAAAGCTGGAAGTAGGTCATTAAATCTATTTTTCCACATTTTTTATCCACTGATTTTTTTTAATCCACAGGAGGTTCTGGAATGGAACCCCAACAGATAATGAGGTTTTTCTGTACAGTCCTTGATTGAAATAATGACCTTGAAGTCCTGACATATCCCCACAAAGAAGTCTTCCCGGCTACAATCCAGAATAACTACGGGACCTTTTACACCGACGTAGTTACGGTGCCACCTATGGGAAACCTATAGGAAATGCATAGAGCAATCAGGAGTAAGTGCCTCTTACATCTTCCCGTAGTTATTCTGGATTGTAGGGCCAATGTGGATACTGAAGTCCATAGGATAATAATCTAAAACAGATTTAAAAAAAAAACAACAAAATCCCATAGAATTTTTTTCATCCCATGTGCATGCTTGAACTGCATGTTAGCCAGCATATTGGGAACAACATTAAAACTACACTAACACAATATTTGCTATGCTGTTGCACAAGAGTGACAATGTAACTTCTCTCTAAAGACTTCCTGTGGTTTCTGTCGAGTAGAGGTGCTGAGAGTTGTGGCAGAGTAAGTAGCAGCCTGGCATTAGTAGCTGACGATGCTTTTCACACACGTTGCACAAGTTTCTTAATTTACCATGTCTGCCCTCATTGAAAAAAGAACTTAATTCTTAGTGTTGCTCTTGCCAGAGTTAATCAGGTCCTCCCTAGGCATTAGTAAAATGCACTTTACAACTGGCAACTATTTCATAATGTATAAGTAGCTGCATAGGAGACAATGGGCACAATCCAGAGTAACTACAGGGAGTCCTTGCTCTGGTGTAAGAACAATTTACTCTGGATTGCAATATGAATTTCCCATAGGTTTTCACTAAGTGGTGCCGTAACTACAGGTGCATGTAATGTCTCTTAAGTGCTCCTGTAGTCACTCTGGATTGTAGGGAATCTTAATGAAAATAGTATCAGGACTGTGGCCTTAGTTCACTTATATGGCTTGAAAAAATTTTCTACATTTTGGTGACTGCTCATTTTACTGCTGTTCTGTGGCTGTTCCTACGCTGCTGAGTAATATCCAAGAAACACTTTTCTGCCATATAGCTCAATGGGAGTTTCATTCTTTCTGAAAACCATATATTCGCCTTTCTCTTTTGGGCCAAGAATTGTTCACCACATCTGGATAGAGATAGGCACAAGTGACTAAAATCTATTCTGCAGAAATATTATATCATTTCTGAGGACAAAATCTTTTCTCCAAGAATGATAGCTTTCAATTTTCAAATATGGCAAAAGAAGTTCAAATATATTTAAAATTGAATCTTTAAAACATTTTAGCAATAACTCCAGGAACAATGAGAATTACCATATTTCCCGGTTTATAAGACGCACTTTTTTTCTTCCCAAATGGGGGGGGGGAGGGAAATATCTGTGCGTCTGATAGAGTGATAGGGCCAATCCTGGAGCACCTCACCCCATCATCTCATATGTCGTTGGATTCATATTGAAGAGCAGAATCCAATGCAACAATCAGTTTTGCGATATCTCCTTCCTATCAAATGTTATGGCCGAAAAAGTAAAAATCAAAAATATAAAAACAAAAAAATACAGTTTTGGGCAATTTTTTAAGCTGGTAGGATTTTGCCTGGGGGGGCAGGAATTTTGGCCTTGGAGTTCAGGAATTTTGGGTTTGGCATCTGGTCACCTTGGCACAGTTGCAATCCTAACCAGCCTTCCCTGGCTTGGAGACTTGCTCCAAAGAAGACATGCACAAGACCTGTTCCCTCCTTCTCCATGCCTGTGCCTCCCTCACTTTTCCCTATGTATCTAGATCCCCTCACCTTTCCCTGCCTACCCCCCAAAAGAACCCCCCCCCCAACTTACCTGCCTTCCTGGACTATTTGCAATGAGATTTGTGCAAAATGTTGTTGTCTGATCATTTGCAATGAGATTTGTGCAAAAGTCCCAAATCACTGACACTAGAGGTGATGAGTTTTTGGGGTTACCAGAAAACTAAAAGAATGCTTGAAGCTTGAAGTTTTTCCTCATTTGTTAATGACAGTGTTAATGGTTCTTAATACCACTGTTGACTTTACATGGCTGAAATATTATTCTGCTATATTTTTTAAAATATATTAGTCCACCATTTGGTTCAGAATATTTTTTTCTTGTTTTGCTCCTCTAAACTTTGGTGCGTCTCATGGTCCGGTGCATGTAATAAGCTGGGAAATACGGTAGTTCTTTCCCTTATTCTTCACAAGTGCTTCTAGCACGGTCCCATCCAAATTTCCCTTGTCTGTTACCAATTCATGAACTCAACTTCTGATACAAATTTGTACTAATTTTGGTTAATTAATACCTTCCTTTCTGCAGAAATGGCCAAAGTGTGCAAAGAAACTAAACACAGAACTTTCTTAACCATTTAAAAAATTTATTATGACATAAACACAGTCTCACCACTAAGCCCTGTCCCCCCAAACTCCAATTCCTTCCCCCAAAATTGTCCTCCAATTTGTCCTCCAATTCCTTCCCCCATAAACTCCACTTATCTCCAAAAGTGAAGGTCCATGGCACAAAAAGGAAGTCCACAACTGCTCCATGGTGTTTCTCAGTCCAGTCCAGCAGAGTCCTGGTCCAACAGAGTTCAAGCAGGTAGATCTTCAGACAGGAAATCACAGGTCAGCATTTCCTTCCATAAATCATAGTCCAGATTCTTTATGGGCTGCTTCATTCCTGCAAACTCTCATTAGTCCTAATGACTAATTACTCAGGGGTGAGCCATATCCTATTGAAGTGTCCTGCAGAAACCCATCAGTCCAAAAAGGGTTCAGTGTGAGAACATAAGAAGAGCCTCCACTGGATCAGGCCATCTAGTCCAGCTTCCAGGCCCACCAGATGCTTCAGGGAGCACCTATGACACCTTTATCCAGGTGCCTTTCCCTGCATTTTGAGGTTGTCCACATCTACACGTTCCCCTCATGGCTTGTAACCTGTGATCGTCCTTTCCTCTAGGAATTTGCCCAATCCCTTTTTAAAGGTTTTGAGGCTAGATGCCATCACTACATCCTGTTGCAGGGAGTTCCACAGATCAACGACATGCTGGGTAATGAAATATTTTCTTTTGTATGTCCTAACTCAGAGCATAGTGGAGGTCAATGGAGTGTTCCCATAGAAGGAAGAGAAGAGCTCACAGCAGAATTCCACCACCAAGAGTCTATTCACAAAATATGTACAGATGTACAGTCCAGCAGCACAGCGTAGCAAGATATTCACAGCACAGCACATGAAAACCACCAGCTCCTCTGACATAAATTCCTCCAGCAGTTCCAACAATGACCTAAGGAGGTAGGCTATCCAAACCTCCAATATGTATCCCTACTGGCCAATCAGAGATAGGTCACCTTATTGTCTCATGACTAGTATTATTACTGTCTTGTGACCAGCATCAGCCAGTCTCATGATGATTCGGATTACAGTATACATGGCAGTGACTCAGCATTACATTCATGCTTACATTACATTGACAGCTTCCATATCACATGGCTACATAGATTATGTGGAGCATTGGTCTTCAAAGTGGGGGTATCACAAAGTGGGGGTTTTCTTTTCAGGGGTATCACGAAACGCTGGATGCTGCCACCTTGAAATCCGACTCTGGGCACCTTTAATGACACTTGACATCATTTCTGGTGGGTCCCGGACAGATTGCTATTCTCAGAAGGGGGTCCTGGACTGAAATGCTTCAATACCACTGATGTGGAGGCTATAAAGGTTTTGTGCTGTGGCTATTATATAGCGATGCTACAGCTATTACATAGGCTTAACAGCTATTGTATCATGGCCTACCCATGTTCCTTGGCCTGTAATATAAAAGGGGAATTTTACCTTCAGCTATAAAGCTCAATTTCATTCTGGTTTCCCTAAAGTTCATCATTTTCTCTGTATTTGTCATGCAGATATCATGAATCATTTTCTGTCTTGCCTGTCTTTCATTTGCAAAACCTCTGTAATCTCACACACTTCTATACTGAAATGTGAAGTAGCTGTTGAAAAACCCAGTCCATTTTCTGACAAGAAACAGCTGTACTGCACCTCTAATATTGGTCATTGTTTTCAAAAGTGATACATGGCGGTGCCTTTGCAGTCTCAGTTTAGCACATGAGGAGCATCAGCTATCCAAAGAGATGTGATGTGCTTTGCTGGGATTTCTGATTCAAGTCCTGCATCAAGTTTATTCTCCCATTGGATGGTCTTTAACCAGTAAGCAGCCTCTGGTTCCCTCACGTAAGACCTGATGTCAGCATGCTGGTAGTAGACAGGACCAAAAGTACATGATCCAGGAAAATGTCATAGGAAGGCTGGATCATCTGCTAACCAGCAGGACTATGAGGAGACAAAAGAGGCTGCTGAGAAAACTCAGAATTGATACTGTACCAGCAATTCCTTGTGGAAATGTGTTCACTTTACAGAAAACAATAATGGCTGATTATCTCCTTACATTCTGAAGAGTCCCCAATATGTTCTATTTGAATCAATATGATCAAGTCCTGTAGGATCAAGCACTCCATTAATGACCAAACTCAAAGTTGTCCCCTTTTCCAGGTAAAAGGGCCTTCCCAGAGTTATAGATGCTCGTGTGGCATTGATCCCTTTGAAAAACATTGACTTATTTGAATTGGAATTCAATTGGACCAGTTGAACAGTGAACAGTTGCTCAGTAGTGACGTCCTCCCTGCGTGCCACGTAGATGTAAACAAAGTACATGTCACTTTCCATGATTTCCAGTGAGGAACCATTTGATCTGATTCCAGAGCCACTGCATTCAGGTTTCCACTTCCAAACGATGGCAGCTTCAGGAATGACATGGATGAATTCAGGTGGAAGAAGACAAAAAGCAAAACACAAAAGAAGGAGTCATTATTATTATTGTAGTAGTAGTAGTAGTAGTAGTAGTAGTAGTAGTAGTAGTAGTAGTAGTAGTAGTTTCAAGAAAACTGAAAAGGCAGATTGTATCAAAAGTTACACAAGTTGTTCCTCTGGGCAATAGCACTCCCCAGTACAGGCGTCCCCCACTTTCTGTTAGTTTGTTTCCTGACAGTTCTGCTTTTTCAACACCTTTCAACTATACCTAGAACTCATTCATTCAACCGATGCATGACTCCTTTAACCTAAATCTGCTGGTCTAATGGCTAAAATTGTCTTCCCTAATGTTGATTTTTCTGTGTCATTGTGATCAAACTGTTTTTGACATTTCCTTATGACTTCCTTCAGTAAATAACCATCATGCAGATACATAAGATATTAAATGCCAACACACTTTGATCATTTTACTGTAATTTTTTTAATGTATTTTGCTATATGTTAATAAATATGTGTTATTTCTGCTTTTGCAAGTGATATTTATGTCATTTTAGGTGGCCATTTTGCATTTGCAAGCTGATAAAGACAGGGTTCCACGAATCAACTGTTTTCACTTTTGGAAGGTGCTCCGATCCATAACGCATCCAATAAATGGGGGACGCCTGTACTATATCACTTTATCCCTAGGCATTTATATATCAGGCAGCAGCCTATGGCCTCTAAAAGTCTGGAAACCACTGATTCACTAGATTATTTGTTCCAAGACTGCCTAAGTTTCTAGATCTCAAAAGCAAGCCAATTCTCTTAGACCTCCAACTGGCACTTAGGCGGGTGGGTGGTAACAGAGAAGAGATATTTTCATTGGAGGATGAAGCCTGGTACCTGGGTATATTTGGATTTGCTTGAGTAAATGTAGGGATATCGTGAATATTATGTTCCTGCAATTTTTCTAATTTTTCTCAGCTTCCATTTGGTCTCCTGCCTTGAAAAATTGAATGTGTGCTTTCAATTCATACACTGTGTAAGTATACTACAAGAGAGGAGGAGCCTCATTTTAGGCACCCGGTTGGTATACCAATAGCCCTATCCTAACCAACCACAGCTGATATGTTCTAGAGGTACCCTGGGGTTTGGGAAACCACAGTTATGGGGAAATCTGATGTCTGTGTTCCCCTACACCCTCCCATGACCATTAATGTGGCTTTCTGGTGCATCGCTGGTATCAAACAAAAATGCTTCTTCCTTTTACAGGAAACGATGCAGACTTATAGCACAGCATAAAAGCAAACAGACTGAGAGTGCAATCCTAACCAATTCAGGCCATCACAATTCACCGGTGTCCCCATTCCTTTGGTGATGTGGGGAGACCAGTGCATGTTTGTGCACTGGTTTCATCTTCCTAGGAATGGTGCAGACCTTCCCACACCATCAGGGGAAGATATGCCAGGTGAATTATGCTGGCCTAAATTAGTTAAAATATGATCCTGGGAACCCTTCACTGATCCACCCTCGCCCAGGATCTGATCTGTCTCCCCCCATCAGTGTCCACCCCCACTCACCCCATTTCCCCTACCTCTTTTGTCTCCATACCTACCTTGTGAAACAAGTGGGCCGGTCTCAGGAGCTGAAAGACAAGAGAACAAGTACAGGATGTGCAGGATTATATCAAGAACTCAGGTTTGATCATCTGGCAGTATCATTATTGGATTGGATCCAAGCCTTCTCTTACACACATTAAGATTAATTAATCCCCCATTAAGATTCAATACTCCATTGTGGTCACGCTCTGCAGGTTGAAGAACACTTATAATGCAAAAATTTTCGAACAGGAAGTTCAGAATAGAGTAAAACACAACCAATGACAAGGTAAAACCATTTCTTCAGAGAAAATATAGTTTTTTTACATAAGGCTATTGTTTAAGAGTTGTCCAAGACAACTGACAATCTCTTGATACTGCTAAAACTTGCATTGAGGCATTGGATCATGTGAGACGAAGGCATCTTCTTCTTTTAAGGATCGCTTCAGACATCATGATGGCCAATGTTATATATCCCTGCTTACACCTTAGAAAGCAGTGAGAAAACTAGGATAGCTGTGTTGTTGCTAATGTCAATCAAACATTAATTGTAATATAATTGTGTACAACAATAGCTGTCGAAGTGGGAGTCAGGACCTCCCACTCAGGGAGGTTGCAAAAAGCTGCGTGCCACCATCTTGGAATCTTGCGTTGGACACAACCATCTTGGAAAGGGGCGCTAAAGCTGCTTTCCTAGGAGTAACCCTACAATCCAGAGTAACTATGTGAGCACTTAGGAGACATTTACATTGACGTAGTTATGGCACCACCTAGTGAAAACCTATGGGAAATTCATATTGCAATCCAGAGTAAATTGTTCTTACACCGGAGCAAGAACTTCTCGTAGTTACTCTGGATTGCGCCCATAGTCTCATTGAACACAATGGAACTTATTTCCAAGTAGACATAGAGGAGCTCTGGCATCACAGTGATGGCATTTCCTGTTCTGGCCATGACACCACTTCTGGGGTGAGGGGGTGTCCCAAACACTGCATTCTTCAAATGCAGAAGAAATGTGGACTGACATGCTCAAGAACTACTGGTGTAGAAACTCTCAGCTTGGCACTACAGTGTCAAAAAGTGACCCTTAATTTACTTTAAACTGCAGAGACTGGAAGAAATAATCAGCTTTTCACATCTCACAAATGTTGAAAGCAAAATCAATCTGAGGGCCCCGTCCTATCATGCTTTCCAGTCCTGATGCAGCTCTGCCAACAGGGCTTGTGCTTCAAGGCTACATCGAGTCTGCACTGGCACTGCAAGTCAGATAGGACTGGGCCCTTTGGGAGCAATCCTAATCTCCAGTTAGGCTGGCCTAAGCCCCAGTATAAATCCTGTGCTGATCTGGGGATGTTACCAAAGTGCCATAACTACTCAGAAGTAAGTCCCATGACAGTCAGTGGGGCTTACTCCCAGGAAAGTGTGAATGGGACACTGCAGCCTGAGAGCCCAGTCCTATGCATGACTACTCAGAAGTAAGTCCCATGACAGTCAATGGGGCTTACTCCCAGGAAAGTGTGGATGGGACACTGCAGCCTGAGAGCCCAGTCCTATGCATGACTACTCCTCTCCCCTCCCCGGCCCTGCCCCCTGACACCGGCCCTGCCCCCTGACCTGACCTGCCCCGCCCACTTCCAGGGAACCAGTTGTTGGGCCAGACCAGGCCCACCACTGCATAAGACACTTTTGTACCACTTCTGGGGGAGGGTTAGACCAGGGCACAGACATGCGCTTGCCTCCCTGCCTCACCATGGGAAATGAAAGACCAATGAGTTGTGCCTGTCTGGCTTTGGATTTTACCTTTAGTTACTGTTATCCATATATTGCAATTTTATCTCCAGTTAGGCCAGCAGAAGTCCTGCCCTGCTGCACCACTCCTGGATGGATTAGGCCAATGCACAGACATGTGCCAGTCTTTCCACCACAGGAATGGGAAGCGAGTGAGTTGAATCAGCCTAAATTGGTTAGCTTTGTACCCTCAGGCTTCAATCCTAAACTCCAGTTAGGCTGGCACAAGTCCCATGCTGGACTGGGGGTGTCACCAAAGTGCCATAAGGTAATTCTGCACCACTACTACGGGAGCCAGTGCATACCAGAAATGCACTGGTCTCCCACACCATCACAGGAATGGGAAGAGGGTGAGTTGTGCTGACCTAAACTGGTTAAGTTTGCACACTCAGTCTCTTCAAATGCTAGTATTTTTTAAAATCTCAGATAGGTCTGAGTACTTACAGTGTCCATGAATCCAGCATTTCTTGGGTAACTAGGGGGAAAAACATTACAAAGGCATTTATTTGCAGTGCAATGGCTCAGATACTACATCTAAATTGGGAAACCCCAAAACACCACCTCTTTGTGAAACTCACAGCTTTGGGCAAGTCAAAAATTTCTCAGCTAGCCAACTTTACAGATTTTGCTATGATTTTAAACTGTCATGCTCTACAATCCAGAGCAACTACAGGAGCACGTAAGAGACATTACATGCACCTGTAGTTACTGCATCACTTAGTGTAAACCTATGAGAAGTTCATATACTGCAATCCAGAGCAAATTGTTCTTACACCGGAGGAAGGACTCCCCATAGTTACTCTGGATTACGCCCATGAGCTCCTTGGAGCAAATGTGGGATGCTTCAAATGCAGTATCTTAAGACATAAGATCACAAATATCTGACAAATAATGACTGAGGTCCAGTTCTTATGATACAGATGGGCATCAGGATATAGGAAAGTAACCAACATTCACTAGTATTCACTAGTGAATTTTTCACTAGAAGATGAACGTGGTAAGATTCATTATTTACCATGCCACAGAGAGTTTTATTCAGCTCGTATCTTCAACTGAAAATTAACAGTGCCTTATCTAAGACAGAATCTTCATTTTACTTTACTGAGACAGTCATAAAAAATGAGTAACCAAATGTCAAGCTACATGGGACTTTCTCCTAGTACGGCTCATTCCCTGAAGAAAAAAAATTATTCCAGAAACTTTCGTCTCTTCATTCACAGAATTAGAAATTTCAAAGAAAAAGTCATTGTGGCATAAAAAGAATACAAAGTTTAAGAAAGCCCACTTCCTTTAGCCATATGGTAGCTAAAATGCTTACTCTGGTGAAAAGCATGTTTAGAGATGGAAAAAGGCAAAGCTCCACATTAATGGCTACAATCCAGAGTAACTATGGGACCTTTTACATTGACGTAGTTATGGTGCCACCTATGGGAAACCTATGGGAAATGCATAGAGCAATCCAGAGTAAGTGCCTCTTATGTCCTCCCATAGTTTCTCTGGATTGTAGGGTAAGTCATCCAACCCCTTTTGTGCTGGCACAACACAGTACAATTCTTCTTGTCTGCCAACCCTTCTTTCTGCAGCAGTAACTCCTAGAATCAACAATTTGTTGTGGATTTACACATTATGTTGACATGACAGGCCTGGAGTGTGGACCAGTTCTTTTTTTCTAGACATAAAGGTGGGGGTAGTCACCATGAAGATGTTATTTGTAATCATAGGCAGGTCTACTTGGGGGCCACAGAGGTGCTGGTACTCACCCACAGAGTAACCAGTACTCACAGAGAAGTGCCGGTACCCAATATGGGTGCGTACCCCCTCAAAAAAAAAACCCCTCAAAAAAAATGGACCTTTTAAGGTCCATTATAAACAAATCTTTGAGTAGTTGAAATATCAGATTAAATTCATGATATAGAAAGGGCATCAAGATATAGGAAAATCACCAACATTCACTAAAACAACATTCAAGCTCTGGGCTGTTGTGTGTTGTATGATCTGTCTCTTTCCCCTATCACTGACTTACCAGTGATAGTGAAGGACAGTGGAGGATCCTTACACTGATGTTGCCTAATACTGTAGTGTGAAATATAGATCCTATAGTGCAGAGGTGTCCAAAATTTTTCACAGAGGTGTCCAAAATTTTTGCATCGGCTTTAATCGGCTGCAATACTAAAGATGCTTTCATGGGAGTAAGACCCACTGAACATAATGGGGCTTTCTTTCTTTTGAGTAGACTGTTTTGGACATCCCTGCATAGGGTGAAAATTATGAATTGAATATCAAATAGTATGAAACAGTATAAAGGACTTTTGGGAAAATTTTTGTCAGTTTCTAGAATAAAACTATTTTTATCCAAATTGTTGAAGATGGAGAAATTTTCTGGAATTTGTACAGCTCTACAAGACTGTCAGTGCAATCATAAGCATATCTACTCATAAATAAGTCCCATTGTGTTCAATAGTACTTACTTCCAGGAAAGTGTGGTTAAGACTGAATTTTTTAAAAATCTGAGATGCAGTTCAATTTTTAAAAACAATTCTGGTGATATGTAGTGGAACAACCCTGAAGAAGAAAAGAATGGATATTCAGATGTTGCTATTGTGAAGAGGCCCCCGTAAAACTTCAGGGCCCATAAATTAGGCCCACCACTGCATAGAGGAATGCAGGCTAAGGGTGTTATTCGGGGGAGAGTAACAGTGGCTGTGTATACAGCCACTGAATAACTGGATGTAATGGGAGCAACAGCCCAGGTAAGCCTCCCAGGAAAGTGTATTTGATTGCAGCCTCCTAACCATGTCTACTCAGAAGTAAGCCCCATTATGTTTAATGGGTCTTACTCCCAGAAAAGTGTCTTTAATTGCAGCCTCCTAACCATGTCTACCCAGAAGTAAGCCCCATTGTGTTAAATGGGGCTTATTCCCAGGAAAGTGTCTTTAATTGCAGCCTCCTAATCTTGTCTACGCAGAAGTATGCCCCATTGTGTTCAATGGGGCTTACTCCCAGGAAAGTGTCTTTAGGATTGCAGCCTAAGTAGACTTCATAGGATCATGCATTGAATGCATGTTTTGACTTCAATTCCAGTCTTTTGTCATCATTTTTACACAGTTAATATTTTTATATGAATATTTTGGGGGTTGTGAAACCAATCGTCTGAGTTTCCATTGTTTTCTATGGGAAAATCCGCTTCTCTTAAAGAGCATTTCACTTAAAAAGCTTGCCTACGGAATGAATCTTTAAGATTAAGCTCTTTATGTGAGGCACCACTGTGCTATCTTGCCCACCAATAACTTGTTCATTATAACAGAATATATTATTAAGCGTCACTTTACTGCATCAGTGGAAAATTCATCCCAGGGCTGCTGCAAAACCTACTGATCCTTGATGCTGCTTGGTCTTTGACTCTGCGGATGGAAAATAATTTGGGTGGTGCATCTTTCCCACTGATACTAGCTAGAAGATACCACACTATCATCTGACAGTTCCAGAAGAGGACATGTCTCATGTGAACTTCCACATTCTGAAACTATTACCAGTTTCATTGAATGTGGTCATTCTGATGTTGTGAAAATGAGCAGGGTTCCCAAACAGACGCTGCATAACAGTTTCATAAACTTCTCAAGTACAAGGAAACCAGGATCATATATTCATGTTTTGTATGCATTGTGTTTCATTTCAAAATACTGGTCACCTTCCAGCCAAAGGGGAGAACTTACCAAGTGTTATGAGATAAACATATTGTTCCCAATCTAATTTGGGGAATTACAGTGAATAAATAGAAGACAGGAGAAGCTAGAGGAGGTGGAAGGGGTGGTCTGCCTCAGGTATCACTCTTCAGTTGGGTGACTATCTGGGGAGTCACCAACATCATAAAATCATGAAGGTTCAGAGTAACCCCATCATGTTATATACTGTTGGATTTGTATTTTCCAGCAGAACCCAGTGCAAAAAACAGTTTTGAAATATCTCCCAGAATGCCTGATCCAATGAACAGAGTTCCCACAAATCACCTTAGAAGGAAGTCCTTAATAATTGCCTTGAACTCTATGGAAAGCAAAAGTGAGCTATACCACCAAGTTTACTTGCAAGTAAGGAAACATGTCTTGGCTCCTGCTCAGATCAGGTACAGAGGAATACAAGACCACCAGGATGGTCCCAATCCAGTGAAAGTGGAGCTCAACAAATGCTCCAGAAGGCAGTCTATTACTATCTCTCAATCTCACTGACCTTATAGGGTTGTTGTAATGACAAATGAAGGGGACAAACTATGCATACCACCCTGAGCTCCTTAGAGGAAGGGTGGTATAAAATATGAAAGTATTAATTAATTAATACTGATAATGAATCTGACAGAGAGAATGATGGTGAGGGGTGGGCAAATGCAGACAAGAATTGGAAGGCAGGTTAAGCACCCTTCATTTCCAGTTGTCCATCATTCCCTGAATGTGTTTCCAACATTACAATTATCTACGTAATTAGCTATGCAATTATCTATGCAATTATCTACGCAATTATCTATGCAATTATCTACACAAATGCATTTTTCAAAACAAAAACTAACACCAAAGTTAATGTGGAAATAAGTCCCACTATGATCAGTGGGCCTTTCTATCAGGTATGTATTCATAAATTGCACAGAGATAATTCTAGGATCACTCACCCTACAATCCAGAGTAACTACGGGAGTATGTAAGAGACATTACGTGCACCCATAGTTATGGCACCACCTAGAGAAACCTATGGGAAATTCATATTGCAATCCAGAATAAATTGTTCTTACTTTCCGTAAGAGCAAGGACTTCCCGTAGTTACTATGGATTGCACCCTTAGGCATCTAGGCTGCAGTTTTAATTTTCCTTCTTTATTTTGACTTTTTATTAAGAACTCCTCATTGGAGTCATTCAAAAGCAACACTTGGTTGATCAAAACCAAAATATACTTGAGACTGAACCCATCAGCTAAGGAGGCCCACAGGATTGGCTGGTTTCCTCATCAAAAAACGTAATGTGAAACCCCTGTCTTGAAACTGCAAGTAACAGTATTGCACCTTGATTGACACGACTTGCACAAGATGTCATCATCAGCTCTGTCCTCTATGAACAGGAGCAGCTTTTTAAAAATATTTGCTTTTTTGCATACCCTGTGAAGCAATGGCCCTAATACAGTAATATGCAATCTTGATCCCATTGAATGCGGTATTCTTTAACATGCTGAAAATTTCTTTCATTATATTGACCATACAGCGACCACGAATGCATGCAACAATTGCAATTATGTATTAACCAATATAATACCTATCTTTGGAGACTTGCTATCTGCTTACCTGTTTGTAAAGGAAAAGAAAACAGGCTAACAACAATGAAATCAAAACCAGGATGACCAAAGATGCTACAACGCTCAAGATGATCCAACGGTTTCTTGGCTTCCTGGAATTATTATGAGGGCTTCCCGGCTCAGTGAAGGCCAAGGTCTCCATACTATGGTTCAAAAGGAGGGTAGTGCCAGGAAACCCTAAGAATTGCTCAGATTCCCAGCTTCAATCATTAGTGGCCCTGTGTGTGGAAAAGGCATTTATATGCTTGGAGATCACCTTATTTAAATAATAGGACGGGTGGAGCTTGCATTTCATCACCCCATGGAGAGAGCACATTGCCAATAAAACTGACGTAGCGAGTGGAACTCTCATTTGGCTTTCAGCCCAGCCTTGTTATGAAACGAAACTGCCCACATGTGGGAAAGAAAGGGTCAACAAAGGACTTCCACTCCAACTGTTTATATTAATAAGACTATGCAATACGGGATCCAACACAACAGGTTGCACTTATGCACCAATATTGAAAATATTGGTATCAGTTTTCAGTTTCTTAAAAGAGATCGATTTTCTTTGGGAAAGCGTTCAATGTCTAGATTCATGGAAACCACCAGGGTAGCTTATCTCAGTGTCTGTCGGCTTATACTAGATTCCTTATTAATTTCTTCGGTCTGCAATCAATACTTGAATCTGCAGCCAAGGAATTGAATTGTTTGATCAGGATGTGAATTCCTACCTTTTCCCGGTTCTCTGCTGTTTTCTCCACCCCCACTCCCGTTCAAAGGGCTGCAGTGGCAGGTGAATGTATGTCCTCTTTTTCCAGGACATGTCCTGGAGTTTAGCTTGTGTCTTGGGGGAAAAAAAACCTTACTGACCTCCTTTTCCTTATGAGTGGCTAGCATGTAGCCTTCTTGTAAGTCATTAATTATGGCTGCAATCCTAAACACAATTGAACACAATGGGGTTTACTTCTGAGTAGACATGCTTAAGATTGTACCCTATGTGCAATAAATTACAATAAAACCTTGGATTAAGAGTAACTTGGATTGAAAGTGTTTTGCAAGACAAGCAAACATTTCAAATAAATTTTGACTTGCAATACAAGCGATGTCTTGTACAACGTGTGAAAAAGTGCTGACCAGGATAAGGCCGGTTTGCTAGCACCTGCTCAGCCTCTCCTAAAGACCAGCCTATGCATGTCTAATCTGATGTAAGCCTATGACAGTCAATGGGGCTCACTTCAATGGGGAAATGGAAAGTATCCTCAGAGACCTAGCCTTGTCTACTCTATATTAAGCCCTAGTACAATCAGTATAATATTCCTGGTAGAGCATGCAGTCTCCCCCCATCAGGTTTCTTCAGAACAGCCTCTCTGGTCAGTCGGCACTTGTCTCAGTTCCCTCTCCTCTCTTCCCTTTTTCTTAAACTGAATTCTCCACATGTCTTTCCTTGAACTGAGAGCAAAAATAGAAGCAACATTAAAGCAAAATTGGCAGTGTTTTCCATGTCCACATGATCACTGGTACCATCAACAGGAGATCCATTATGCAATTTCCCATGGTTGATAATCCATGATGCAGTTGGAAGTCTAGCAGATCCACAATGCAATTTCAAACTCTTTGAAAGAGTTTGAAGAAATGCCAAAGTCCATTAAAGTTGTGGTGCTGGAGAAACCGTGTTCAGCTTTTCAACTCTGCTCTGAGTGGACATGCATTGAGACATTGCATCACATAGGACAAACACTGAAGAAGTTGCTTTTGTCTTTGTACGGAGGATGATGAAGGCAAAGAACAGCATCCCTCTACCTTGCTTTATGGTCCCGGAAGGATGACATCTACTGAGGTGCTAAGCAGTGCGTAAGCCTGGACTGGTGAGAAAAGAAAACCCCATGATACATTTTACTATAAATTGTATCTAGCAAACTGATGGAGGTTTGTTTTTTACATGTGATTTTTTTTTTACAGCGATGTTTTGGGACACTTTCTCTTCCTGTTTTCCCAGTGGTGATGCCTGGTAATTCATTGAAACAACTCATAATCTAAAACAGAAACAGGAAGAACAACCCAGAGACAGAAGAAACTAAACTGCTGATGCTGTCTTGTTAAATGGTCACAGGGCCAGGCAAAAGCAGCCCAATCCTAAGGCTGCAATCCAGTGGTGGGCT
The DNA here is from genome assembly GCA_030015325.1 of Cryptoblepharus egeriae. Classification (NCBI taxonomy): domain Eukaryota; kingdom Metazoa; phylum Chordata; class Lepidosauria; order Squamata; family Scincidae; genus Cryptoblepharus; species Cryptoblepharus egeriae. The sequence continues at coordinate 90,512,822 of JAREYC010000003.1, read as the reverse complement.
TCAGGGGGTTCTCACAGGTTCTATAGAACCCTTTCCAAAGAGTGGCTGGTTCTGAGAACCAATTACTAATGGGACATTGCAGGCCTCCGTCAGTCTTGAAAGACTATGGTATCGTGCTCGGCACTGCATACGCTGCATGCGAAGCACAAAAGCCTGGGTTAGATGGTTGTGGAGGATAGGCTGTTAGCCAAGCAGCAAATCCCTCTTCTCCTCGCCACTGAAATAGTCCAATGGAAAGGCAGAGCCAATACGATTGGATCCAGCTGTGTCACAGAGCTGGGCTAAGGACAGGAGCGCACCCTGTCTCGTGGGGCCGACCCTGGTCTCGAACCCTGGCCTGCTGGTTAACAGGCACGGTGTCTTAACCACTTGCGCCACCCACAGCCCATAGACATCAAACCTGTTGTTAATTTAGGTTATTAGTACATAGAACCTGTTGTTAATTTATTTGAATCCCACCACTGCTGCAATCCTAACCTCCACATCACCACAGAAATGGGAAGACCAATGAGTTGTGCCGGCCTCGGTTAGGATTGCATCCCTATTCCTTGTGCAGTGATTTAATGGCACTGGGTTAGCAACCACTGGGATGGGATTTCTGGCCAATGGAAGTCTCTGAAAGGTTCATTTTCCCCCTTTCCCCAGGGTAAGCTCTAGCTGCTGTAGCAGGTCAACTGCAATATCTCTGGCAGAAGTCCACATTGATCCTTGTAGGCAGTTAAGGCCTGGCAAAGGCCTGAATAAATATTATGTACATAGAGGTGTTAAAACAAGATTATAGCCTCCAGTTTAATCTCCAGACAAGATTATAGCTTCCAGTTAAGACAAGATTATAGCCTCTGGCTGCAATCCTATAGACACTTTCCTGGGAATAAGACCTACTGAACACAATGAGGCTTCCTTTTAAGTAGACATTGTTAGGATTGTGCTCCAAGTCTTGCTGAATAGGCTTACTTCTAAGTAAAATATTTTCAACACTATTTTCAAACAATTGTATGTATGTGCAACATGTGGCTGAATTGTTAGTAACGAGTGAACATTGTTTTAATGTGCTGTCTTATTTAGCTTCTTCAATAATTTTAATGGTATCATGTCTTGTATTATTACAACTTCTGATATCATAATGAAAAAATTGGGGGATATTTCTAACTTGTAACTACACAGGAAGGGCTGTGATTTCCTAATAAAAAATTATCAGGAAGACTGACTTGTCAGATTCCTCCCAACTCAGTTCCATAATATAGGTTGCAAATCTAGCCAACACTTAGGCTGGCCTAAGCCCTGGCGTATGTCCTGGGCTGACCTGGAGGTGTCAGAAAAGTGCAGTAAGACACTTCTGTGCCACTCCTGGAAAGGGGGTTAGGCCAATGCACATGCATACACTAATTCCCCACACCATCACAGAAAGATAGGCCAAGTGAGTTGGGCTGGCCTAAATTTCTTAGGATTGCACACTAATCCTACAATCCAGAGTAACTACAGGAAGACGTAAGAGGCAATTACTCTGGATTGCTCTATGCATTTTCCATATGTTTCCCATAGGTGGCACTATAACTACATCAATGTAAAAGGTCCCATAGTTACTATGGATTGTAGCCTCAGGCTCCAATTGTAACCACACTTTTTTGGGAGTAAATACTTTTGAACACAATGGAACTTATTCCACGCTTAGACACGCTAGGATTGCACGCTTAGGATTGCACTGCAAAGCAACTTTTGAACTGAAACATTTGCGGTCAGGTGCATAATCCACAAGGAATACGCTTAATTTGGAAGATACAGATGCACCAAGTCAAGGATGATGGTCAAGCAAAAATAGGATAAGAACAGTGATGAAATAATTGTGAGTGGGATAAAAAATTCTGATAATATTATGAATATTCATAAATCACTAAGAACAGCTGGTGCAAGTTTCAGGAAATTTGCCTTGAGGCAAAAACCTGTGATTAAGGCACAGGTTATTCTGTTAGGATGACAGTATTGTTCTATAGTGAATTGAACTGTTATGTTTACCGGAGCTGCTGAGTCCATTGACGGCACTCTTGCATAGCAGTGAGTGGGTTTGCTTCTGCACCTAGGGATCCAATCTCATCAGGAAGCACATGAAATATAAATAAATATGGTGGAGGTGCTTTTCATGGGAAGGAATAGATGAATGAAACCATATAGTAAGTATATAATGCACGTTGTTTCAGGTGAGATGGTAAAGATTTTAAAACATGGAATGAGTTTTTACTTCATCTTCCTTCCTTCTTTCTTCCAGTACTGTTGCAATGATACTAGCAGGTTCACTTTCTATTTTTCTCGTACTAGCTGGTATGTGAGATTAAGAGTGAAACCCTTTCATCCCAGCCATGCACAGGTTTTCTGATATGCTTGTACTATGACATCACCCCCTGCCAGAAAGCCCTTGCAGCTTTCACTCTCAAAGTGAAACTCCTGCCTACGGATGCTGGAGGAGTACACAGGATTGTAAAGATTGTAAATGTGCTTTGATGGGCAAAGGGGCAGTAGTACACAACTCTTCCTATACACAACTCTTCCTATTTTCCTACTGCTACTGCTGTTACTGCTATTGTATAGGCACACAGTTTGTATCCCGCTTCTCCAAGCAGTGAGAAGTTCCAGGATGTAGCATTACCCGTTTTGGGGCTGCCTTGGGAAGAGGTGTTTATGGAACCCTTTAAATATTCAGTTGCAATATCAGTACTTAATGGTAATTAAATATTACCATTAATATTACCATATTAAATAATAGACATTATTAAATAAATTAAATAATATTTAATTACCAACGTACAACTTTGCTTTGTGCCAATATGCAAACATGTTTGCAAGTTTGCATAATTACCAATATACGTTTGCTTATCTCCTACAATTGCCCCTCTAACCTCTTCTCAGAGACAGAGAATTGACCGGAGACAGTTGGAATGGACAGTTGAAACAGGAATGGAATGTTGACAGTTGGAATAAATAGAACCCTCAGCCTACTCTGTCCCAAAGGAACATGGGAATAGAAACCTCAGCTTGTTTGATTGATATGGAAGATGCAGATGCCTCATGCGCAAGGCTGTTATGTGTAGATAGATAACTCCTGTATCTTCCCCAGTGTTTCTAATTCTTTACTTCAGAGGGGGATAAGCCAGGAAGGAAGGACTCTCCTTATGCCTTTGCTTGTTCTCACAAGTAAAATCCCGAGAACCCCTAATGGAGGCTCCCATTCAAGGAGCACATTGGGCCAGTCACACTGGTTAAACCTCTTTTCTCCAGTCCAATTAACCTGGCTAAGCATTGCATCGGGTTCTAGTGTGTGATCTTCATTCTAGAACATCTACAGCAAAAGCCTGTTGAGTTTCTATGTAAAGATCTCCAGTGAAGGATAATCCACCACTTTAAACTGCCTGTACCACCAATAATTTTTTCCTGGTGTCCAACGGAAATCTCTTCTCTTGTAGTTTTGAGCCCATTTGATCCTTTTATTTTGTCTGCTGGGGTGCCCCTTATGGCCTCTCTGCTATTTTGAGAGAAGATACAGCATTCATTTCCTGCTCCTTTCACAAGATGGCTTTCATAGAGCATCATAGAAGTCTAGAGTTGGAAGGGACCTAGTAAGTCATCTGGTCCAACCCCCTGCATGTAGCAGGAAATTCTCCTAGAGCATCCCCGACAGGTTCTCATCGAACCCCTACTTGAAGATCCCCAGTGAGGGAGAGTCCACCACCTCCCTTGGTAATCTGTTCCACTGCTGAACCACCCTCACCATCAGGAATTTTTTCCTGATATCCAACCAGGGTCTCCTTTCCTGGGATACTCTCTCCATTGCTGTAGAAGAAGCCATCATCATAGCATGCTGCCATGAAAGCCTCATCACTGACCCAGACCATTATATTGTACTCTGCATTAGGGGAATGCCCATCCCCATCTCTACCCATGAAAAGTCCACCACTCCACGTGACTGGGACACCTATCTGAAAAGCCTCAGTGGAGATGTATATATTAGCTGAATTTGTCCAGGATTCTTTCAGAGGTGTTGAAGGTACAGAAACGTCCATATTTACTCAAATCTAATGCTCACCTTTTCCACCCAAATTTAGTCGCCAAAATCGGGGTGTGCATTAGATTCGATTGCACATTAGATTTGAATGAATGTTATTTTGATCATAAATTCGTCAGTATTTTGATTAACTGTTTACTGTGTTGTAATTTAAAATGTAACTCAAACCCATTGTTTTATAAAGTAGTCCTATCAGGTAAAAAAAATCCTAATATAAACCCACCATCATGCAACTCATTGTATGTAGTGAAATTAAATTTTGCACCTGCTTTGCAGCTGCATGTTACAATTACCAGTAAACTTTTTGAAAATCTCAAGCCTTTTAAAATTAGATTCGATGGTGCATTTCATTCGAGTAAATATGGTATTTCAAAGAAACTATGTCAGTAGCAACAGAGTAAGATGACACAGAAACAGAAGCAATTTTAGTAGGGAACAGAGTAAGATAAACAAATGACTCCAGGATAAGTTCAAAAGTAAATGGCAAAAAACACAGTACATCTTGAGAGTACTTTTTCAGTGGATTTCATTGCATTATATTACAGCATTGTCATTACTCTTATAAGTGATGTGGATAAACAATGAGTTTATCCATAGTTGATGTGAACTGGTCAGGTAGGTCAGAGCTGCAGTACCTTGGAGAGCTCTGGGAAGAGTTCCTTCCACCATCAAGGGCCAAAGGAGGAGGGAGGTCTTCAATACTTCCAGGCTTGGCTTTGCCTGGAGAATGGAAAAGTCTTCAAGGATAGCCTCCTGGTCTGAGGTTTTATACTCCTCTTAAGCTTAATTGCATTCTTCCTAGCCCAAGATCCAGGTTCTGGAAAGAGGGAGGATTTGGATCATGAGGAGTATCATGTCAGTATCATGAGGAGCTCTGCATGTGCTTGTTCAGGGGTCTCCTTCCTCAGAGTCTGAATACATCCATTGTGGTAGACAATCTTGGATAGACAATCTTGGATAGTCTCACAGGTATAGGAGAGCCCAACAGATGATAGTGAAGGCACGTATAGACACAATTAAAAAAGCCCTTGATGACTGTTCTGTATATTGTGACAAGTGGAAGGCAGGCAGAGGAACTCATATGAAGAGGTCCTCTGAATAAGCTCTATTTGGAGATGTGGGGCTGCCAATGGTCTTTGCTGCCACTGGGAATACATAGCATACTGATGAGCACAATCCATGTGATGGTTTTCCAGCAAAACCTTCTGTTGTGGTCTGCAGCCTTCAGATACCTAGATCAAGCTTCCTGAATCAAAGCATCCCTAGTGTGATACTTTGGTTATGTGTGGCACAGATCTCAGTAGGATAAGAACAGAGTAGGTGCCAGGCCACAAGTGGTTCCAAGGAGCCAGTAGCAATGGGGGATTGAAGCAAAGCACTCCCTCTCCACGTGCCCCAGATTTTACCTTTCTCCAGGATATGAATTGTTGAAAGGTCCAGGACATGAATGTCAAAAAAGGAAGGATGTTGTAGACTGGCCATGGGTGGAATCTGGTTTGAGAAACTCCTCAGTATATTGGCATTCCCAGAGGGGAAAAATACTCCGTTTTTCAAGCATCTGAGCACCTATGTGTAAAATAGCCCCTCTGCTTCAGAGCCATTCATGGAAGTGGAAGATTTAAGATAAACAAATTCAGGTGAGCATTCAGGTGAGCATTACCTTAGCATTTGAAACCTTAGCATTTTGCCCCACACTCCACCGCATCTTAAACCCAGTTGTGTTATGTGAAACAGTTGCGTGAATATGTACATCTATTGGTTAGTGCCAGTGCCAATTTTAAAACTTTGAAAAACATTTGCTTTCATACTTAAACGTTTTTTTAAAAAAACATAATACATGCTCTCTTTCCTTCAAAGAAGGAAGGATGTTGTAGGAAAGCTCTAAGAGTATAGAGTATTGTGCATCAATTCTTCATTGTGCATCAGGTGCTGCTTTTTTAATGCTTCTGTGTTGAGCTAAACCTGCCTACATTCCCTTCTTCTATGCAATGGTTAAAGGTACAGTCATTCTGTCCTCTATTCTATATGGTCACCCTGGCTGCAGGAATTGGGGAAGGTCATTAATTAATAAGAAAATTGGGGGATTTGAACAGCCTTGTGTGCCTTGTCAATGGTAAAAACAACAGATGAAAATTTCAGTGCCTTGTTAGTGTGCCGTGAGATGAAGAAGGTTGAAAATCTCTGATCTAAAGACTTTTAGATGTAAGGCTGTAGTTCCCATGTGGATAATGAAAACAATCCTGGAATACAGGGTCTGTTGGTTTAATGCAGTCCATGACATAACCATAAAAGAGGACAAGGTCCACTTAAAATATAGGACATCCAATAAAAATATAGGACATGACAAATTTAAATTGTCATGCTTTCATGTTGCTTTCAAGTGGTTAATTTAAACATTAGATTTACTTATTAAATTTAAAACTTGTACATATAATTTATTAATTACAAGGCGGCTATTTGCTACCTGCTCACAAGGAAATAGAGGACAATAAAGATTATTTTTTCAGGACACAAGACTAAAAAAGATGACATGTCATAGAAAAAGAGGACATATGGGCAACCGGATGATGTTACATCATGATTGGAAAAAAGAACAACTCCAGAAGGAGTGGGCAGCCCTAGCAAAAGGTATTGGCAGTGTGGCAGATGTTGTTGTTCCCTAGTTGGAACAGAAACTCTGGCATTCTAGCTTGCAAATATCAGTGGGTGCCCACCATTTCCCACACACAATAACACGTGGGACAGAATATGATGACAATTCGATACAGAGTTCAGAGTCTAAAGAGGAAAAATATCTTGTTTGTTTAGCAGCTATAAAATATCAAAGCTGCAGAGCGTTCAAGGCAGGAGGTAGGACTGAGGATTCTCCTTAGATAGATGAGTGGCTGAAAGACCTGAATCATGTAGATTTTCCGTCTGTAGCAATAAATTTAGAGGTTTTGGGTGCAATCCTAAGCATATCTACTTTGAAGTAAGTCCTATTGTATTCAATGGGGCTTACTCTCATGAAAGTGTAGTTAGGATTGCAACCTTTGTTTATTCAGGAACTTGAAGAAGAGTACACAATGAAGACGAGTACAAACTAAAAATGAATGAGAAAGTAGGCAGACAGCTAAACTATACTTCCTTGGGTGGAGAACAAGTTTTTATAGGTTTCTTTACCCTGTGTAGCCCCATCATAGCACATGCACAGGAGAAAATATGAAAGTAGCAACAAGAAAGTTAACTCCAGCTCTGGGTGAACAATTTCTCAGTGACTATCCCATGAAAACCTTAGTGAGCAGGATCGGGCCTTTACAAGTTACATACATACTCAAATGGGATTAATTTAGGCAGCTATGAATTATAGGGCCAGAAGGGAATCTCTCTGACTTAGGGTGCAATACTAAGAATTTTAGGCTGGCCTAACTCACTTGGCCTAGTCTTCCGTGATTGTGTGGGGAGGTCAGCATATGCCTGTGCATTGGCCTAAGCCCCCTAGGAGTGGGGCAGAAGTGACTTCTGGCTCTTTTGTGACACCCCAAGTCAGCACAAGACACACACCAGGGCTTAGGCTGGTCTAAGTGGAGATTAGTGGAGGTAGTGGTGTAGCTAATGATCATGGAGCCTGGTGCAAAGCTGAAATTGTTCCCCCGGAAGTAATGTCACAACGGGAAGTATTGGCATCCTGGGGTATTTAAGAAAAAAGAAAATTGGGGAAAAACCTGCCTACTCCTCCTCCTCCTCAGCAGTTTACTTGCTCTGATCATTGCAGCGCTAAAGCACCTATTTGTTATCTGAAGAAGATTCATCTGAACCTACAGTGTGCAGGAGATACAGTTGCACCAGGCTTCATGTTTTGGGGGGCAACAAGCTGAGCTTGACATTAGTGATTGAAATTGTATGAAGGATATTATATCATTGGAAAGGTAATGCAGAATGTAATGAAACTGCATTGCAAAATCTTTATTCTGTCAAACATTACGGCCAATTAACCAGAAAATGAAAACACAAAAGCATATGGAAGAAAAAGTGGATTTTTTAAACTCAAAACTTTCCTATGTCACTGATTGATCTGAGAGCCAATGAGATGTAATTCTGATACTGTATGGAACTAATAAGGTGTTAATATGAATCAGCTCTCATTTCCGTATGCATATCATAATACAGTTAACCATGCTAAAGGAGTATACAAGCACTTCTAAGTGGTGTGCCTCTAATACTGTATTTAGCGGGGAAAGAATCACCATTCCTCCTTGCCCTAGAACTGTTCCCCTAACCAATACGGAACACAATTTTCATTTTTTAAACTTAATTAAATTTGATTTTGTTGTTGCGGGGGTGTGCGTGTGTAGATATGGTCTCTTTAAAAAATACCCTGGATGACATCAGTTCCGGTTGTGACATCACTTTCGGGGCAACATTTTGAGCTTTGCACTGGGCTACCTGATCATTAGCTATGCCACTGACAGAAGGTTCTGAAGGGATGTGCATGATGAAAATCATCCCTAAGCCATGTAATTGATATCCATTCAATTTAACCCATTTTCTGGTGATGGGTTGTTTACAAGTACAGTGGCGCCTCACATAACAAATTTAATTCGTTCCGGAGGCATGTTCTTTAGGTGAAATATTCTTTACGTGAAACGGTTTTTACCATAGCAAATAATGGAAACTCAGACGATTGGTTCCACAGCCTCCAAAATATTCATATAAAAATATTAACTGGATGTAAAAATGATGAAAGAACACTGGGACTGAATTCAAAACATGCATTCAGTGTACATGATCTTATGAAGTCTACTTAGGCTGCAGTCTTAAAGACACTTTCCTGGGAGTAAGGCCCATTTAACACAATGGGGCTTACTTCAGTCTGCCGGTCAGCGCGTCTGCCCCAACTGCCAACGAATGTGTTCTTTATGTGAAGCATGTTCTTTACGTGAAGCAGAATCCTAGAGAAATTTTTGTTTGTTACGTGAAACGTACTTTATGTGAGGCATTCTTTACATGATACCACTGAGCATACATGAGAGTCAGGCCCTATATTTAGAGAAAGAGAAAAAAGTAAGGTAGTTTGTTTTGATAATATGTCTTGATAATATTAACTGTCTGAGCAGGGTAGTATTTATTAAGGAAACAAACTTATATTTGATATGAGGAAACAGCTTGGTAATAAGTAACTAGCTTATAATGAATCATAGTGTATGATTTAATGCCTAATTTCTCTCTAGTAGAACAATTCCATTTATCCATATCCATTTAGAGATATTGGGCCTGGCCTTCTTTGAGAAGTGGATTGCTTTTGAGCACAATCCTAACCATGTCTACTCAAAAGTAAGCTCCATTATGTTCAATGGGTCTTACTCCCAGAAAAACGTATTTAGGTTTGCAGCCATTGTCTTTTTTAATACTGTGCAGAATTCTGCCAGTGTAGCTTTGCCGAAGGGCACAATCCAGAGCAACTACAGGCAGTCCTTGCTCCGCTGTAGGATCAATTTGCTCTGGATTGCAATATGAATTTCCCATAGGTTTTCACTAGGTGGTGCAGTAACTACGTGTACACGTAATGTCTTTTACGTGCTCCCGTAGTTACTTTGGATTGTAGGGTTAAACTGTCTCCTGACTAGAACTTGGAATTTGACAAAATAATGTAAATTTTCCTTTTTACATTACGGTCCGCCATGTACGGTCCGCCATGTACAGTACGGTCCGCCATGTTTTGCGCCCACCGCCAAGAGGCGGCTTGCCCGCTTCTAGGCAGGCTCTGTGCGAGCGCCAACGTCGGCGCTCGTGCAGAGCCTGCCTAGAAGCGGCCTGCCAGGCCAGCTTCCAGGCAGGCTCTGCGTGAGCGCCGGTGTCGGCGCTTGCGCAGAGCCTGCTTAGAAGCCGGCCTGCCAGGCCAGCCTGGCAGGCCGGCTTCTAAGCAGGCACTGCGCAGGCGCCAATGTCGCCCTGCCCCTCACCCCTCCCCACTCCCGCCCCTCGCCCCGCCCACACACCCTGACCCCGGCTGGCCCCTCCCACTTCCGGCGTACCAGATCTTGGGATGGGGCCAGCCCATCTCTGCAGCCAACGCGTCTGCCCCAACTGCTGATGAGTGTCTTTTGTTATGTGAAGGAGTTTGTTACATGAAGCATAATCCTAGAGAAATTTTTGTTTGTTACGTGAAACATACTTTATGTGAGGTATTTGTTACGTGAAGGCGCCACTGTATTACTTTAAGCTGAACAGGAAAGCATCTGCTGGAAGTATAAAAGAGGTGGGAGTGGTTCTCCCTGTCCTTGATGAGAGGCATTTGCCTCAGCTGCAGGCTGAGGAGATTACCTGTTTTATTGCTTTATTTGGGGTGATTGAGTGTGAGGGAAAAACCTCTGACTAGCTAGTCCTTACATGGGTGTTATGGGGTTGATCTGAGTATCTATTGTGTGTGTTTTTTGTTACTAGCACCTTTCCTGTTAACTGAAAATACAGTCTATAGTGACCTATACAGGAAAGTTTTATTATTTAGTTGCGGAGGTGCATTCCAAGTCCTCTATTCCTCACTTTATACCTCCAGGTCCTCTTACTTCAGTACAGAATTAAGTAGATTATTAAATATTACATTATTACTATTATGATAGTATTATAAAATTGACATTTTGGCCATGGTCATGCAATTCCAGGCAGGGTATTTTGTTAGACCCCAGAAATGGTCATGCAATACCAGGCAGGGGTTGTTATTCTGAGGCTTGGACAGAGTAATATGGCATCAAGAATTCCCAAAAGGCAGAGACGGGTCTATTTCTGTCCACTATTTCATTTTCTAGCCTGGGAAATGCAGGCCAGGAATACAGTGGTCTTTAAAGGCAAGGTAAATGAAACAGAAAACAGAGGAAATACCCAAGGTTAAGTGAGGCTGAATGCCATGCCTGGTACAACCACAGACAAGAAAAACAGCTATCCAAAACAAGATGAGATCAAGAGATTGGGGCATTTGGGTTGTACATTTAGGAATTAATGAATAACTGAATGTCCCACAAATAATGATTCCTACAGATAGAAAACCAGAATGTCAAGGAAAGGTTAGGCTAGACTTCTTCCCAGAGGCATTGGTGGGGGAGTGTACACAGAGCTGGTACTGACTGGTGCACCCTCTACAAGACTGTGCGGCAAACCAGAACTTCCTCAATCCAAAAGGGAAAGTAGGGTTGGCATATCGATGAGACAGGCTGACTCAGATGGTACACTGTGCCCATCAGCCTCATCTGCAGGGCTCTCATTTTGCCCTTGCTTACCTCCATCAGTGTTTTTAATTGAGGGCCAGAATTAGGAACCTTGGAGAAGAACCACCACACATTTAAAATAGGAGAAGACATCTGATGTTCTGTTGTAGGAGAAAAGAGAAGGTAGGTAGAAAGGGACAGAGATGGGCAATCCTGACCCAGGGGCACAGCTATCAAAGATTGCAGCATGAGAGCTGGAGGAGGAGGAAAGAAGAAATTCACTTCTTCATCTTGCCTCCTCATCCTCCATCACAGGTTCTTCAAGGTTGGAGAAACTTTTGGCAATCTTTCAAATTGCCACAAGCTACTCATTTATTGTCCTGTAGTTTATTGTCATTCTTTTGGGCTTCATTTCTCAGGTTTTAACACAGTTTCATATTTATTAATCTTTTGACTTGTATTTGGGAACAAATGGTTACTGGTTGTTTCCTCCAAGTCGGAACCTTCACTTAACTTGGAAGTGGTGTGTCAGCAGTTAGGATTTGCCACACTTGCATGTTGATCCCTACAGTATGGATTTGAATAAAAGTGGCCAATTTGAATGAATATGGCCAATTTACCAAAGAAGGATAATCTAGCAAGTAAGGGCATACTTACTAGTACAGCACTTTAGCTTTCCCACTAGCAAAATATGTAACCTATAGAGAGTACAGCTATTTGAACAGTACAACTTATTGAGAGTACAGCTATTTGTATAGTACAACAAAATACATAACTTCTTGAGAGTACAGCTGATTAAGTCACAGCTGAGAGAGGAAGGACTTTGTTGACATACTACCACTTAGCTGTTAGCCAAAGGTGTGTCAATCACAGCCACACCACTGTCCCAGTTATGCTTGAGGTTATCTCAGCTGAAAGCTAGCAAACACCTGAACATGGGTGAGATAACATGGAGCGCCCACAGGCAAGAGGCGTTTTTCAATTATTTCTTAGCATAGACTAGCCCTACAATCCAGAGTAACTACAGGAGGACGTAAGAGACATTTATGTCGACTTAGTTCGGCATCACCTATGGGAAATTCATATTGCAATACAGAGTAAATTGAGAAATAGCAAAAATGGGGACTGAAGGAACTGGGCACAGGATAGTCTCTAAAGAGGGGCAAAAGACTGCAGTGGGAATCAGGTCTGCAAGATTGGCAGACCCTTCTCCCCACCCCTTCTGGTCCCACCCTGGGGCCTAAAGAGTCCTATGGGAATCAGGTCTGTATCTGGGTAAATGTGGATAAAATTGTAGGCACAGGTTGCAATCCGAAAGCCACTTTTCTGGGAGTAAGAGCATTGAACACAATGGGACTTTTGAGTAGACATGGTTAGGATTGTGCTCTTAGTCCCCATGGAGTCTGTGGGGCTTGGCTTGGAGGATACCTGCATAGGATTGGTGCTGTGGAAAGGAATGGTGGGAAGAGTGAGTGAGTGAGTGGATGTCCCACTACAGGTGACACACAGCCAGCTGACACCTTGCAGCTTAAAGTGCATCTGAGCTCTTGTGTTTTGCAATCTTAATAAGTCAAAACAATAGTTTAATGAGACTTAGGGTAAAATCCAGAGTCAACACAGGGAGTCCTTGCTCCGGTGCAAGAACAACTTACTCTGGACTCCAATATGATTTTCAAATAGGTTTTCACTGGGTGGTGCAGTAACTATGGGTGCATGTAAAGTTTCTTATGTGCTCCCATAGTTACTCTGGATTTGGGGTTTAGGCTGCAATCCCAGACACTTTCCTGGGAGTAGGACTCATTGAATGGGGCTTACTTTTGAGTAGACATGGTTAGGATTGTGCTCTTAATAGTTGTGTTGTGTTTAATTATAACAGCTTTAGGATCTGTAGATATTTATAGAATACTGTTGGCTAAAATACTGTTCATTTGAGCTGTTGTTTTGCAGTTTTCATAAGTCAAAACAATAGTTACCGATATCTATAGAATACTGTAATCATCACTGACTGAAGAAAACAAAGTAAACAGCATACTCGTATCCAAAATTAAACACTTACAGTACAATATGCTCAGAAAAGGATGGATAAAAATTTTAGAGAAACTCATAAAACAAGTTTGTTTTATTTTATAACAAAACAGAAAATCAGATGTGAGCAACATTAAATAAACTTAACATCAGTTTTTCAGTGGATACATTGATGAGTACCTGTTCAATATCTTTTACCTTTAACACACTGAAGTCAGTGGAAGCTTTTTCCCTTCCAGAAATAGTAGAGGGGCCACATGAATGGAACCACAGTGGGGCATAGCATTAAAGTCTTTCTACCCCTTGCTATGGTTTACCCACTCACCATTTAAATGGGCAGAAAGCAGCCAAAACATGCATTGCACATAACATATAGTTTTGTCCTTTGAAGTGTTGTCTTTCTCCAAGGAGAATTGTAGATTCAAGCACATGGACAATTGATGCACACCAAAACAGAGTCTTTGTAGATCTAAATATACAATGCCTCATGCTGTTGCTTCCATCTTCTGTACCATCTGGTGTTTGCCAAACATTTTTACAGAGAGTGCTTCATGTTGGTCAGGTGTACAAAATAGATCCAGCTTGGAAACTAATTCCCAGAGTCCCTGAAGGCAGTGAGTGTCAACACACTGTGTTAGTGAGAAAGCTGTTGTTCTGCGGGAGGCCTGATGAGCACTAGAAAAGTTTTGACATAAATAATATAATAACAGCAACAATAGTTGATATAATAAATGTGAGTTATCAGCAAAATGGCAAATTTCCCCTCACTTTAATTATCAGCAGCCTCGGCTATGTCTGTGTAGGATGACCATCTGGAATGGAGGATAGAGTGCCTCTACTTTTAAGCATTGCATAGAAGAGGGAATTTAGGCAAGTTTGGCTCAACACAGAAGGGTTTAAAAGCAGCACCTTACAGCATCTCTGACAGATTCTAATAATCTTTCCTTTACCCTCCATGACAACCCCAGAAAGGAAGGAAGCATGAGTGGCAAGTTTAATTCCTTCCATCTAATTCCATCACACCTCCTATTGAATCTTCTGATTATACAGCGCACTTCAGTGGCTCAAGGTTAGCATGTGAATTCAAGGAATGGTAAACATAGCTAGAAAAAGTTTCAAAAATTGCATTCTGGTGGTGAGTCCAGTATACCAGTATACTGGACTCCCATTAAGCCACTGGACTCCCATTAAGCCAGTTGCAGATCAATCAGTCAATCAATCAACAAGATCAACATGAAGACTCCAGACATGAGTGAACTCCAGTCACTTACGGAGACTCTTCCGAAGCCCATGGAGGTTGTGTGCCTTCTGAGGTCTGAAAGAAGGCTTTCTGCATGACCTTCTCAGGTCCTAAAAGGGTATTTCTGGTTTTTGGTTGGAATTGACCTTCTAGGAGTTCCAGAAAATATTCAGTTGCAAAGTTGCATTCAGATCTCTGCGGGCCACAAAATTTTTGTGATTTTATTTCACATGACAAGGGTTCTAGGAACAGAACTGTCACAGATAACAAGAGTCTACCTGTATAGCTGATTTCCACTAATTAGCAAATTCCTTCACAAATACATAAAGTGTGATCCAATTTTAGATAAGCTAAATTTGCAGGTCCTGTTCAGAATTATAGCCCAGGTGTTCGGGCATGTGTAGGGCCTGGCTTAATTCTGTGACATCCCACACTCCAATCTTCCTGCGATCAGCTCTTGTCTGCAACAAGAAGTGCTGAAACCTAAAGGATTATTCTCTTCATGGCTGTCACTTTATAACTTTTCATCAGCAGAACATGTGACCAGGTCATCAGCATACTACCAGAAAGTCCCCTCTGGAGGAATCTGAACAGGGTTAGTGTCAGTATGGCATTGTATGGAACACGCCTCCTAGTCAAAATTTCTGTATATGTCTTTTAATTTTCATGAGAACAAAATGTATTACTTAACATGATAAGGCCCAACATCAGGTCATTTTTTCGAAGCCTGCGATGATTTGCCTCCATGTAGACTTTATCATTAGACCGAAGCTCAAACATTACAACCTCTTGCAGTTTTGTCTCCCTCTCTCTGCAGGTTATCTCCCAGAGACACTTAGTGGGCTGACGATAAACCTTGAGAGTCAACAAATCATTTGCTTTTTCCAGCATGATGTCCCCCTTCAGGAAGAACAAGTAGTGGCCATCGCAGTGGATTGGAATGCTGCTATTCAAAATTTTCATAGTGCCCTCCTTCTTTCTGAAGTCAATGTGTTTCTTATTGGTGGCAGAATAGTCTGGAAGGCAAGAAATCCCACACACATGAACATTCCATGGCTATGCATTCACTCACCCACAAAAAAATTTTCTTATAAGCAAAAAGAACTGGTCTATGGGGTGGAGGCAAGAGAGGGGGAAAGAAGTGAAGAAATAAGGGGGCCAGAACTGAAGGTTTACATCAGTATTTCTCAATTATTGTCCTCTACCATACCACTTCATAAGGTCTACCTATTTGAATACCACCAGAAGTAACTGGTAATGACATCATTGCCCATTACTTGGATTTGGAGGCCAGATGAAACAGAGGCTCAGGGTAGAGGTGAGGGCTTTTTCAAGCATGGAAAAGCATGAGTCTCACATTCCTGTTTGTTGTGTTGCATTTCTGGTCTCACTGCCCAACTCAGGTGTCCTGCAAGTACTACCAGACACCACTTCAATACCACCTTATTCCTGTACCACTGATTTACATAACACACAGTTCATTGTTGCTGCTAGTGCATTTTACCAACGTCACCTATCTTTAATGGTGGAATAGCAGAGGGCACAGAGATTGTCAGTCCAGCCCCTGGTTAAGCCACGCTCTTCAAGAAGTGGGATTTTTCAATCATATGTGTATTTTTTCAGCCCACTGAACCTGTCAGGGAGGCAGTACTTTTATTTGCTGGGGGGAGGGATGCTTTGGGAGAGAGAATCATAGCAGAAGTCAGGCAAAGACTGGGATTTTTACCTTTTGAACATTTGTAAACACTCAAGATTAATCAATCAAATAAACAAACAGTATTTATAATACCACTTTTCAACAAAAGTTCACAAAGCGGTTTACAGAAAAAAATGAAATAAAAATAGCTAATGGTATAGGTATCTTTGATGTTTTTTGAAGTTTTTTTCAAATGTCCTGCTTTGACACTCAATGGCAATGAATGAATGAATGAATGAATGAATGAATCAATCAATCAATCAATCAATCAATCAATGGGGCCTGGGACACTATAATCCCACTCATCCTATCACTGCCCACACCCCATGCCAATAATGTCCTCCCACCATGGTTCATTCTAACCAAACATTCTTATTAAAGTATAAAATATTACTATGAAGTCTAGGACTAATGAAAGCTTGTGAAAACTACCCTTGGGCGTTCATGACCTCGGTCAGGTGGGTTGTGAAAGGATGGGATCTGCCATTTTGGAATTTGGCACTTGGCTTTCCTAGAACACAAGCTTTGGGATCAAAGTGATGTCACATCCTGATAAGTTTGACGGGGTCCTGGACTGATTTTTAAGTTTGAAAGGGGTTCTGGGCTTAGTACCGCTACAGAACAACACACACTAGGGAAAAAAGAATTAAAAATAACCAGGGGTAACTCACTGCCAGTCTTGACATAAATCCATTGTGTCTGTGGATCTGGACTCTGAAACGGAATGGAAAAAAGCAAAATATTAAAAGGTAGCTTATGATAGATATGTAAACTGAGACAGTCTATGCAGGATAGAAAGCTATAGAAAACCCATGCTGGTGGCGCAGTTGCATGGTTCTATTCAACACACTTGGCTGTAGTCTATCTTCTTCCTGCAAGCCACATACTATCCTGTTGTGTGTCTCATGAGAAGTGAGATCATGTTGCAGCATAAAACTCTGGCTAAAGGCAATATATGGAATCCTTTGTAAACCTTCACAGCATTAAAGAATGTCAGGGTTTTGCCTCAGGTAAGCCCTTCTGTTCCAGGTCCCTACTTCTATTTCTCTGTAAGCTGTTTCTCTTAACCTAGAACAGAATCTCCTAGTGCAGGTCTGTAAATGCAGTTCCAAGAAAGCTCTAAAATATCCCTTTTATTGGCAGCTTTCCAACCACCAATATCATTTCCTTCCTTGGAGACACAAGAAGGCTTTAATATCCATCACAAGTCCAGGAATTCCTTGCTTATTGGATGGCTTAGGGGCGGGAGCACTGTCCAAAAGTGAAAACCATTGAAAAGTGGAACTCAATCTTTTTTATTTATAAATGTTGCTTCCAATGCTTTTTTTACCTAGCAAATTGCAAATGCCCCTTTTATCTTGCAAATTCCTGCTGCCACACAAAGATTTCTGCAAATTGATTCTCATTAACTCAGTCGGGAATGGGATTAGACCATGGGGGAGGGCAAAATTGGCCTTTAGAATAGCAGAGAGAGGTAGAAAGAAAAAGGTTCTGGGTATAATTGAAAGGTTTTGAAAGAGTGGATCATCAGAAAAAGAACCGTCAGAAAGCAGGGGATACCTGTACTGTGTTGTTTATATGTTGCTAGTGTAATGAGCTATGTAGTAATGTGGCTGTGCCAGACATTTCATTAGCAACAATTTGGACTCCCACAAATTTTCAAAATAGTCCAGTCCTATCCCTGGCAGTCCCACTGGGTGCAGTGGTGCCAAGTTACCACTATAAAGTTACCACTATATCCAGCAGTTCCACAAAGGCCACCAGAGGTCTTCTCAGAGGAAAAGATTTCAAGATCTTTTCTTGATCTTAAATCAGTCATCTAACTAAAGGCAAGTATGGCAGTGAATGTTTATATGTGGATTTGTTTGTGCATGACACATCATCACTGCATTGTCCTCCTGCACATTGCTGCACAGGCTGGTATGTGAAATGCTGCTGCTGTGTATGTGTTTGTGTTTAACATTCTTGCTTACAACATCATGTTTGTTTGTATATAGCCAGAATCTACACATGGCATGTTTCCTGTGTTTGAATGTGATATGCTGCTATGTGCTATGCTGATTATGATGTGCTTTTGCATGATGCAAAATGATACATACACCTTCGTCAGGACCCAGCCCAATCCACACTCTGGGGCAGGTGTGTGTTGGAAAAGAGGGCTCCAAATAAGCAAACCAATCAGCAGAAATTTTTCTTTTCCTGTAGTAAATTTCAATGCAATCCTAAGCATGTCTACTCAAAAGTAAGTCCTATTGTGTTCAATTGTGTCCTCCGAAAGGGCTTCATTGTCTTCCATTTTGGCTCAGGTTGACCATATTTAGCTCAGGTTGACCAACAGGCCCTCTTTCTCCAGGACCTGTTCTCTTTTTTAGCCTTATGTCCTGGGGAAATGTCCTTTTCCTTGTAAGTGGGCAGCACACACAGTAGATTCCTTGTAATTAATAAATTCCATGTAAATTTAGAATTTAAATTCTAAGTTTTAAATTTAATAATAAGTAATATGTATGGTGTTCAAATTCAGCACATGAAAGCCATGACTATTTTTAGCTTTTAATTATTCATGTCCTGCATTTTGCTTGGGTTCATTTCCAACATTTTGGGGGGGAGCTTGTTCTCTGTGTTTGGTTATGATACGTGGTCACTCTGGTTCAAGAGTACTTACTCCCAGGAAAGTGTGATTAGGATTGCAGCCTTTGTCACCCACTTACATCACTGCTATCAATAAATTCACAACAGAAGAGACAGATTAATTTTCAGGAAAAAATTAGTTTAATCATAGGCCACGTTCATATGTTTCTTCTGCATATCTATTTCTATAACTTAGGGAATGCTTTATTTTTGTATGAAAGGGATGACACTTCAACAATGGCTGCCAACTATTCCGAGTAGAGCTCAAAAGCCTGGGCACTGATGGTTAAGGGGACTCTGAGAGAGAGAGAGAGAGAGAGAGAGAGAGAGAGAGAGAGAGAGAGAGAGAGAGAAAGAGATGAAGTTACTTAATAAGACACACCACCTATGGTTGCACAGAGGACAAGAGAAACTGGATCCCAGGCATGTGGACAAATCACTGCCCTCCTGAGTCCTGCAGGTGGCATTGCACTAATATTTGAATTATATTGTATTTGAATAGTTGTATACCACTTTGAGCATCACAAAAGCAAATTAGAATTCTTTTAAATATAAATAAATTTCTATCAAAGCAGAGCTGGAAACTACAGCCAAACTGGGCATGAACCAAGGTACCAGAAGTTTCTGCTATTTTTAGAAAACTAACACAGCTATTCCCTAGGAATTCTATGAATTGACTGTTTCTGAACTTATGTGCCAGATCCAAAGGAGTACAGGATACACAAATCCTGTTGTGTGTTCTCAGAAGCATTTGGTGGGTCACTGTGGGACAGGAAGCTGAACTAAACTGGCCTTTGGCCCGATCCACCAAGACTCTTAAGTGTGTTCTTGTATCAGGTATATGGTTTTTTCATTCATAAATTTCCTCTAGCACTGTAATCAGAGTCTGAAGGCTCAACACTATCTCACACAAATTTTAATGGAATAAACACCTCTGATTTAAAGTTCCTCAGTATAAAATATATATCTCAGGCTTTAGACAGCTTTCAAACAGTATTTCAATTCACAGTTTTTTTAAAAGGAACAAAGAAATCAGGATTTCCCCATACCATCCCACATACAGTCCACACATGGGCCAATAACCTTTGACAGCCACCAACACAACATTTGACATTTGTTATGATTGTCATACTGGGAAAGAAATGGAGCAAGCACACAGTTATTGGTCTGTGGCTGGAACTGAAGCTAGCCTGTCCGTTTGATTGCTTGTGGGATGCTCAGGGGATTTAATCATCCTTTTCACATGCATAAGTTTACCTTCTTAATCCATGCCAAAAAAGGAGGAGTAGACAAATTATCTTGACCTCCCTTTTAGATTTGCCCCAAATTAGTTAACAGTTACAAAAAAATCTTCAGGAGAATTGACTCTTCTGCTATGAAAATACGGTATACACTGCCACTACCACTATTCTACCATACTGATCAATTTCATGCCAGGGAAAACTTAAGGCATCATATGAAGGCTGCAATGCTAACCTCCACTCAGTCAGGCCTAAGCCCTGGCATAAGTCCTGTGCTGACGTGTGGGTGTCTCAAAAGTGCAGTAAGACACTTCTGCACCACTCCTAGGGGAAGTTTATGCCAGTACACAAACATGTGCTATCCTCCCCACACCATCATGGAAAGACGAGCCATGTTAGACTGGCTTAAAATTCTTAGGATTGTGCCCTAAATTGCTCATCATAAGATCTTCTTTCAAATCCCTTTCCTGCTTTGAATCCCATAATAATAATACTATAAAAATAGTGCACACTTAAGTGTTGTATAAGTATAAGGCAAGTTTATACTTATAAAGTATAAGTGTTGTAGAAATAGAAACAGAACATTAACCGTTAAGCAAGAGACATTTCTTTTGAATGCAAATTAAAATGTATGCCTCTAGCCTGTGTCAGAAGAAAAGAATCAAAGTCCCTATATCTAGCTTATTTTCATTTGCCCAGCTTTAGTTTCAGACACAGAGAATTGGACTGGTTAGGCATGCCCCCAAATCCAGAGCAACTACGGGAGCACGTAAGAAACTTTACATGCACCAGTAGTTACTGCACGTCCTAGTGAAAACCTATGGGAAATTCATATTGGAATCCAGAGTAAGTTGTTCTTACACCAGAGCAAGGACTCCCCGTAGTTACTGTGGATTTTGCCCATAGGCTACAATCCTAAAGACACTTTCCTGGGAGTAAGACCCACTGAACACAATGGATCTTATTTTTGAGTAGACATGGTTAGGATTGCACTCTCAGTTTATATATTAGGAAGGTAGTGGTTATATTGCTTCTTGTATAGCACAAATGGTTGTATAGCACATTTGTATAGCACAAATGGTTCACTTGCTCCATGCAGATTTGTAATTTGAGGGGAGGGGAACTACCTCTGTCTTAGTAGAACTAAAATAAGAGAGCCCCATTCCACTCAGCTTTCTTGGCTCAACTTTTAATTTCAAAACAATTTTTTAATCCAAGGATGACAGTCCTTATCCTGTCAGTCTGCAGGAGCTGGTCCTGAATTGACTAATTAGAATTTGGTATTGCTGGTTTTCAGTCATAATGGAGAGAATCTACTCTTGGAATCAAATATGAGAATTAAAACATTTCCGGAACACATCAAAAGGATATGTATGGGTGAACGAATGCTAAACGTCAAACATCCATCTTTGATGTATCCTAAGATAGAAAGTTATTGACACCTCCGATATCACTAATAGCTCTACAACCACAATGGGAAATAGCTTGAAGATAAACATAACATGAAACGAAACGGTGTTTTGCTACCGACGTGCATCTCTAGTATTCAAGGTAAAAGTGTGTGGGCTTCCCTTCAGCTATAGCTGACTCATATGATCAAATACAACTGTAAACACACTGTATATTTATGATAGTCTCTTTTCCTCAGTGACAAAGTTCTTGCTGGGCCTCCAACCACAACATCTCTTCTAGAACAAATAGCTAGCTTGGTCTGCAACTCTTAATATGCACTTTCCTTGGAGTAAGCCCATTTGAACACAATGAGGCTTACTTTTCTGAGTAGAAATTCATGGAATTTCATTGTTAATCCAGCTTGAATCCCTGGCAACTATTATCAGGCTCAACAAGTCATCTCCTTGTATATCATTCAAAACAGTAGTTGTCTTTCTATGCTCACATTCAGTGAGTATAACAGACTTCATATTCTTCATCTTTGAAGGATTCTTCCATCTTTATCACAAACAAGCCTCTCCACTCCCCAAGGTTTCTTCCCGCAAGGAAACATATCTCTGCTATTTCCTTTAAATCACAGAGATGCTCTTTACATGTTCTGGTATCACCTTTCTGGATTAATCTTAGCCTTCTCTTCAGTGCATTCCAGAAATATAAAGAGATTTCCAAGGAGATCTATAAATAGCTCATCTATAAATATTTAATATTCCCACAGAAATTGATATCTAGACCTCAATGGAAGGCAAATACTTGAGATTTCCATTGGTCTCTCCCTTTGAATGACTGCTTTTTATTTCTGACCCAAGGAAGACAGTTCAATCTGAAACTCTGAAAATGGCTTTGGCAAATGAACAGATCCAGTCTCCTTTCTCTTTTGTGACAAATCAAACACAATATGCACAAATGACTCCTTAATTAATAGTGATCCACTTATTCTGTCCTGATTTCTATCATTCCTCTTTCCTTTCTCCCACACCAGCAATTATTGGGGAGGGTAGGTTGACAGGGCTGCTTCCTCTCTGCAGCGTGGTAGAAGGGAGCAATTATTGGTTCATTTGAAATCTGCTTTCTAAACAGCTGATTTACCACTTCAGTAATTCCATGTTCTCTCCCCCACTCCTCGCATAATAGGATTCAGTCTTCTTACGGGATTATTTCAAATAACTGATAATTCCCTATTGTTATCTGTCAGAATCTCTTACAAATGCACAAAATTTCAAGGCAAGTGAGAATTTTGTTTGAATGTCTGTTTAGATCTGTCCACCAGGGTGCTCTTCTGCCAGAACTGCTAGCTATACTGTTCTGTAGACTCTTAATAGTCTATAAAATGACTGTTTTTTAAATCTTTGCCTGAAAATTGGCAAATTTAATCCCTTGATTATGTCCAGAATTGCTAGAAAATTTCATATCAATTAGTTAAAAAACAATGATGTTAGAAGCAAGAAAATGTATTGTATGTGTTTTAAATAGTCTCTAAAATAGCAAAATGGGTAGTCTCTAAAATGGGTACCCTGTTTGAAAAGTGACTGGTCTGATCCCTTGCTAAGGGTCTGTGAATAACTGAAAATTTCTGATTAGATGGAAACCACTAAGGCTTCAATCCTAACCACACTAGCATGGGAGTAAATACTATTGAACACAAAGGAACTTACTTTTGAGTTGACATACTTAGGATTGCACTGTAAGACAGAAACAGGAGAAGGAAAAATTAGTTTTATTAAACCAACGTGAACAATTTATCTAGTAAATGGATGAATTTGGTGATGATACAAATATGATTTGAATGATAATGAGACTTTTAGCACAAAAAATGATGAAGGGAGAAAAATCTCCAACTTTTGCTAGAAAAGAAGTGGCTGTCTGCCAAGCAGCCTGGATAGGAAGATGATCATAGGGACAAAAATATAAAGTACTAGCAGAAAGAATCATAATTTCCAGAATATTTGTGGGCTCTGGGCATGGTTTGGCACCAGTGGGCACTGGCATCGGGCAGTGGGTAGCTGCAGGCACTGTGTACTGCTGGGCACCAGCAGGCACCTGGCACCAAAGGATACCAGGGAGCAATGGCGGGCAGCAGCAGACATCAGTGTGGACTGGGCATCCTTACTGGGGACCATTGGGCAGTGAGCTCTAGTGGGTACCACTGAATGTGTAATGGGACCACCAGGAACCACTGTGCAGGGGGCAACAGGCAGTGGGCAACAGGCAACACGCTGAGCACCAGGTATCTTAACCAGGCCCCATTGGGCAATATACAATATACATTTGCTTTTATTTTTCATATCCCACATAACCTTGGGGGTCCTACATTTTGGGGGAACCTAGTCCCATTTTGTGGTTATGACATCTGATTGCCCTGATTTTGACCCACTCCATAGCTGTGCATGAGAGGATTAGCAAACTCTTCTAACCATCACTGCAGATAAGCCTGTATTTGGTTTGTATTTATGTATATTTATTGACTTACCAAGTTCCATAATGTGGTATACTGTACAAAACAGAAACAAAAAGTACAATCACAAACCATACTTTATAAAAACAATGAAAAACCAAACAGCAGCAGCAGTTTAAAAAATAGCACAAGAAAAAGCAGATCTCAAAATAGGGGACTTCTCAAAAATGAGAGTAGTACAAAGGAAGCTGAAAAGGAAAGTTGAGAGGGTCAAATCTCTCCATAGTGGGTGGAGGTTATTTAAAGCCACAATAATAGAACAAGCACTTCCTGGTCAAGGATGACAGCTCACAAATGGAAACTATCAAGGAACCTATCAAAGCCAAGAAGACTTCCTTTAGACAACTGAAGTCTTGCTCAAAGGAGGAAAAGAAGAAGGAATTCAGACTAGTAAGGAGTTTGCACTGACAATAAGGGATGCAAAAAAGGAATGTGACATGCATGGCTAAAAACAAATAATAATAATAAACTTTTTAAAATCCATCACAAATAAGAAACCCTCCAAGGAGGTCATGAGACCTCCAGAAAACAAGGGAATAAAAGGGAAACGAAATGAGAAATAGGTACAGTTGTCTTGCATCTTATTTGAGGGCTACACTCTGAGTCAGCACATAAAATCAAAATAATGTACAGTCAAAACTCCTTTAAATCCAACAAATATGGACTGTCTTGTTAAAGTGCTAAAATCGCAACATGAGAGATATGTAGGAACTGAGACACTTGATGGATTAGGAACTAGGCAGTGCAATCCTATCTTGGGCTGGATTAGGCAGGCTGTCTTGCCTGCGCTGAATTCAGTGCAAGAACTGGGACTACTGAGCTATTTCAGAAAGGCTCGTTCCCTTCCCTGAGGTAGGTCTGCTGCAGCCCAATAGGTCTACTCAAACTTATGCATCATCTCAACGTGGTGTAAGTCGGATCAGACAAGGGTAGCCAGAGGCTGCTCATCACCAAGTGGCAATGAAACTCACTGCCCAGAGACCAAATGCTGAGACCGAATGCACTGGCATTGGCCTCAGCATGGATCTTGTAGCCTTGCTACTGGTTCCAGAGTGACTTATGATACTTTTCATGACACATGGAGCCAGCAATAATACAGATAGTAAGTCAGATAGGATCCAGGGGACCAGGATCTGACCAGGACTGAGAAGATGCCCCAACCTGAAAAAGAGGACAAGGTCCCCTTTTTTTACTTGACATCCAATTTTGCTTGACATCCAAGCAAAATTCCTGACATGTTAAAAAAATGTGGGACACCCAAAAAATGTAGAACAAATGTAGGACATGTTAAAACAAAAGCTAAAAACACTTGTACTTCTTTCCTGTACTTAATTTCAACACTATATTACTTATTGTTAGAATCCTCTTTGCAGGAGCTGTTTTCCAAAGCGAAAGGCACAAGTTTAGGTGATCCAAGCAGCCTGCCTTTCTCAGGCAAGCATGCACAAGCTTGGTCTTTCAGCCTCCTTTCCTTTGCCCTTTACACAATATAAGCTCCACTGACTATAATGCTTTTGCGTGGACACAATTGGGCCTGGAGGCTTAAAACTTAAAGAGCCAGGAGTTATCCCACCATCCCTACCCTGAGGTTGCCAACTTTACACCCAGCCCCTATTCCTCTGCATTGACAATAGCTGGATGAAAGGCTGCACAAACTGAGCAGCTCAAGCCCTTGTTGTGAATTACATGCTTTTTGTGCAAACCATATATTAGTGGATCCATCTACAAAGGCATAAGAACAGGGAAGGCTGGAGTTTCTCTGGTCAGTTGGCAACCCTGCTTTAAAAAAATTAATTCTCCCTCCCCTTCTCTCCAAAGCCAAACTCACTGCAAGGTTTCAGAGCAGCTCCACTTGCAAGGCTCCTTCCTTCCTCTGCTCTGCTCTCTTCTCCAGTAGCCTCAGCTCAATTCCCTACTTCTTTTCTTTGCAGCAAACAATAAGCAGAATCTCTCTCTCTGGCAAGTCTCTCTGCTGGCCACAGCCATTTCCCCAGCATTCAGTGGCTGGAGTAGTTTAGGCCTCTGAGAAGCAGGCTGAAAAGCCTGGCAAGATGCATGCGGAGAGAGATCTAGTTCTTCCACTGATGGCTTAGAAAGGGGCTTCAGCATGGGAATGGGAAAGACTACCCTTCCCTTCCTCCCTCCTTCAACCAGCAGCCTCAGTGGCTCAGTTGGCCTGCAGCAGGCTTTAAAAGCAAAAAATCCCAGGAAATGCCTGGAAAGGCCCCCAATTTCCTGACAGAGACCCTAAAACTGGACTTCCGGTTCCAGGGCCTCATTTCTGGTTCTGTATGGGAATTTCTGGTCATCTTATCACCCTGGGTAGAATCAGGCTGTAAATGGAAAATGTGGTTCAGTGTCAATAAGTGTAAAGTGAAAGGGTGAAAAATCCCACTTTCTTTTTATATTGTTAAGGTTTGATATATGACCTATCAAGAAAGTGTGGTTTAATGTAGTGGACAGCTCAATGTAAATGATGACCCAATATGTGGAAGTTGTGAAGAAGATAAATTCCATGGTAAGGGTCATTAGGAAAAAAAGACTAAGATTATGAGCACAATCCTAACCAATTTAGGTCAGCTCAGCTCACCCATCTCCCCGTTCCCACAGTGGCATGGGGAGGCTGGCACATGTCTGGGCACTGGCCTGAACCTCCCCTCTCAGTAGTGGCGCAGAAGTGCCTTAGAGCACAATCCTAACCATGTCTACTCAGAAGTCAGTCCTATTGTGTTCAATGGGTCTTACTCCCACAAAAGTGTCTTTAGGATTGCAGCCTTAGTGTGATAGACTAGTATGGATCTTATGCCAGCCTAAATAGGGGTTAGGATTGTGCTATGAGTGACAGCACAATCCTATATGTTTTAACTCAACAGTAAGTCCATTTTATACAGTGGAATTTACTTCCCTGTACAACTGTGTTTAGGATTGTAGCCTCATATAATCTGAGTTTGATTATAATGGATATTCTATATGGTAGGGCAAACAGACTTCACAAAGTGTATTAATATGCTACGGTCCTGTTCCGTCTCCTTTTAGTAATTTTCCATGTTAGCAAATATTATTAATAAATAATAGCAAAATAAATCCTAAATCATTCATTCTTCCTTTCCACCCAAACATTATAATGAAATTCTGAAGGATTGCCCTTTTATGGGGTTTAACAGCTCTATTAAGGGGTTTAAGAATAGTGATATCAGCTGCTCAACAGAGGGAAAGCGTGGATCCCCCCAACTTCTTTCTAGGTTTATGGACATCAAGTGATGGGATCAGCAAATATAGTTTTGCAAGTGCAGTGTCAATTTCACTTGCAATCAGTGATATTCAAGCATATTAAATCAGTAATATTCAAGCATTTTAGCCTGGGGCTACCTTCTGAGAATGACAACCTATCTGGGACCCCCTGGAAGTGATATCATGGCTGGAATTGTCTTTAAAGGTCCCCAGTGCCAGATGCATCCAGCTTTTTGGGACCCTCCTGAAAAGAAATTGTGACCACCCCCCAGGGGATCTTGACCCCCAATTTGAAGACCACTATAGAAAAAGATGATAACATTTGTCACTACATTTTGGAAATTAAGGTACCGTAATAGTCTTTGGCTGACAACAGTAAATCATGTGTGATTAAGTCCTAAGTATGTAACATGTTTTCAAGTGAAGGACAGAAATCAGGGTATATTATTATTATTATTATTATTATTATTATTATTATTATTATTATTATTATTATTATTATTATTATTATTATTATTATTATTCAAGAGCATCAGGGTGATTGAGATTAACAGCTATGTTAAAACATTGCATCACAAAACTTGTTTTTGGACACTTATCAAAACTTAATAGAAAGTGGGTGAAAATTCCATAATTAATCACAAGCATTACATTTACCAGTAGATCCCCCACCAATGACTATAAAAGATTCATTGCATGTCCTTAACATGCATTTAACATATTTGAACATGTAACAACAGCTATGTAAAAATGTCTGCAACTGTTGTACTTTAAAGAAACAAAACCTACCCTGAGTTTGCTGGGGAGTATAGTGATAAGGGGAAAAATAAAATAAAATAACAACCAGTGGTTATTTTTCCTGAAGCTTGTATGTCAGAATATCATCTCAAAAGCCTGTTATATGCATCAGCCTTTCCCCAAGGATGGATTTGCACATACCTTTGCCCCACATACATCCACAATTCCACACAGTATTGTATGGCTGGTGTTTTCTCCAAAATACCCGTGTACTTAAAGAAGAAGTAATTTATGGCAGGCTTACTCATTCCATATCAGGAGGCTGTACAGTCGCATAGCATTGTAGATCTGTGATATTAGCAGAGCATCAAGTATACAATAATCCATGTATTTCTGCATGGAAAAGAATATTGTCAATCCACCACAACATTGTAAGGCTTCTGATGCACTTACCCTATGGTAGCACAAACAAATGAAGATCAAGCAAATGAACAAGACTATCCACTGTGCAATCATGGACCCAAGTTGCAAAGGCAAATGTCTGGTCTGTTTTCTGACATTCTCTGCAGGAGTTTCTGTCTCTTCCTTGCCCTTCATCTCCAATTGCTCCGCCATGTAATTGCCTTCTAATAAAAATATACAAAAGCAAAAAATAGCCACCCTAAATCTAACCACTGAAGTCAAAGGGCTATGAAGCTGCAGGGACAGTTATTAAGTGCCATTAGGAGTAAACTTTATGTGCACACAGAGGTGGGGGACTTCTTTGTGACTAATCTGAAATTTCCCTTTATATTCTCTCTCTCTTGCTCTCTCCACCCCTCCCTCTGGGTAACTTGTGACAGCTGATATTTGAGGGATTCTAATACATTTATGACTAGTGACATTGCAAATGGGAGCACCTTGATCCCCAGTATACTGCGTGTCAATGATGGACAATAGAAACTTCTGTTTGGACCATTTGGACATTCAGCACCTGTTGAATTATAAGGCTAATTTCATTGTTTGCATACATTACTGCATCTTCTTGCTTTATGGATTTCCAAGCAAATTACCAGGTTTACAGTGCAATTATATGAATGTCTACACAAAAGTAAGTTACACAGGATTCAATGAAATGGGCATCCCAATCCTAACTTGTCCTGCACCTGCCAGTTGACCTGCCCTGCATCCACAGCAAAGTTGGAGCCAAAAGTGATTCAGGGCAGGGGCAAGGACATAAGCGTTGGATCCTGACCCTACCCCCTGCTTATCTGCCACCCATGCAGTTGGCAGTGTGTAGAGCATACAGTATTGAGATTCCCCTCCCCTCAGGGTATAGGATTGCAGCCTTAGTGATGGACATTGGTAGCAATGGGAGGGATGTCAATCGTTAATGCAGTGCAGTTTCATAGATTATTTTACGTGGTTTGTTTCTTTTAAAAAAACCAAAGACCATCCAAAGTGGATTACTACTCTTTGAAGAAAAGCAGAACACAAATATTTTAATTCGCCTGCTGGTATGCTTTTCTCTCTCCCCCCACCCCCTTTTAAAATGGCCTATACCAGTGATTCCCAATCTGTAGGTTGGATTTCGTTGGTAGATCATAACCAGATTTTTAGACTCAAATCTTGGAATCCATTGTGGAAACTGGGACAGCAACTATTCAGAGAAAATTTTGATATTGAGACAGCATGGCACCAGGGGTGGGCAAAGTCCAATCCAGAATTGTTTAATCTAGTGCAGCGTTTCTCAAAGTGGGACCCCCTTTGGGGGTTGCCTAGAGCTTTCCTGGGGGTAGCCTAAAGACCCCTGGTGCAGGGGGCCAGGTCAGGCTTGCCAGACCTCCGGCTGTAGCTGCGCATGCACTGGGGCTGACTGACAGCCTCAGGGCCCAATCCTATGCATGCCTACTCTGAAATAAATCCCATTATAGTCAGGGGGGGCTTTACTCACATGTAAATGTGGATAGGATTGCAACCTCAGGGCCCAATCCTATGCATGCCTACTTTGAAATAAATCCCATTGTGTTCAATGTGTGCATAGAACCCACATTTCATTTGTAACAACAAAAATATATCCTGCATATCGGATATTTACATTACGATTCATACCAGTAGCAAAATTAGTTATAAAGTAGCAACAAAAATAATTTTATGGTTGGGGGTCCCCACAACATGAGGAACTTATAAAGGGGTCATGGCATTAGGAAGATTGAGAACCACCGATCTAGTGCTTTATTTAGTACAGTGTCCCTATGGCTTTGATCCTCCAAAGAAGAACTGGACAGCACACTATTGGATTTGCATTAACCATGGAAGATGCCAATATTGGAAATGCAAGCGGGGACTGGTGGACAATCCTAACTGTGACTGCAGGAATATCCCACAAAATTTACATCAAATTGCAATCAAATGCCCCCTTAGAAATTACTCTGGTTCCCTGCAAGAATTACACCAACTTGAGGACACTTCTGTCCAATGGTTAAATGACTTAGCTATCTGGTCATAACCCAGACATATGCTCATATACTATACTTCATATATGTTAAGCTGCTGTATTTTGCCTTATGAATAAATAACCAGATTTTCAGTGAGTGATAGAAAGATTAGTTAAGCAAATTCCACAAGCCCTGAAGCTAATCATATACTGTATGAAAATCATATAGCTGTTGTTTGCAAGTATGTGTAAGTTTGAAGGTACTTTTCTGGTTGTTATTACTTATAAATAAAATAATTCTATATCTCTAGACCTAGGTTTTCTAGATTACTAGATCTCCTTTTTATATATACTAAACCTACAGAGTGTTGTTTTAAACAGAGTATCAACAGAGTGTTGTTTTAAAAGGTGGGTCTTGGTGCTAAAAACTTTGGAAACCACTGGCCAATACAGTTTAGCCATTGGAAATTCCAACATGATTTTACTTGTTTTTAATATCATTCATTTCAGCTAGATTTGCCATAGTTCTCTTCCACAAAACCAAGACAGAGCCCCCCTGTCAAACCTGCAAGTATGTGAATGCAATCCCCAAAACCAGGACTGTCCCAGTTTTCCAGGACATATGGCAACACTGATTACAGCAAGATGCCTTAGATTTGAATCATCCAGTTCATTCCTGAATGACAGGTTTCCACTTTTCCTTATAAAAAAATACACAGTACATCCTGGAAGAATCTAATGGAAATTTTGCCAGTTCCTCCTCTATCAAGTAAACAACTCAAGACAGTTTGTAAAATGGTAAATAATTCAGAATGACATGCTTGGATATTTTAAAAGTTGCTTGGAAGCTGACGGGAGCTTTTCCCAAATTCCTTTGGGGCGAATGGGTTGTAGCTGCAGCAGGCAGCAGTCTTGCTAGGAAGGTGCATTTTCACCAACATACAGTGTGGTTGGGAGATTAAAAAAATCAAAATGGTGAGAGCAGAGGATGGCACAGTGGGAAGAGAAACAAGGTGAGACATAGTAGGTGGAAATTTTTAAAAATGAAGAACTGGTGTGAGAAGTACTGGTAGGCAGAACCAAGTGGAGTTTAAAGGAAAGTGGAAGAAAGATGTTCCTGCAAGCCAAATACTGGTAACCTGTAAGGCCTGGTAAGGCTGCAATACTAAAGACACTTTCCTGGGAGTAAAACCCATTGAACAAAATCGAGCTTACTTTTGAGTTGACATGGTTAGGATTGTGCTGTAAGTTATTCCAGTAGTTCCCAAAAGCTTGTAGCACCAGGATCTGACTTTATGTCACAGATGGCCTAAGTCCAAATAGATCCAGAGATTGCTGCAGGCTTACCTTGGGGAAGGGGCAAGCTTCTCCTTCCCAAAGCAGTGCAGTTGCATCCTCTCTGTCTTGTGCTGGATGCAGCACAGGCACAATTACCACGTGTTCCAGCACAAGTGTGGATTGCACTGTAAAATTACTCGCGTGGAAGTACTTGCTAGATTTCCCAGCTGAAGGTATTTATTTTCACATTTTTATACCACCCTTTCTCCATGGAGCTCAGGGATGTATACATGATTCTATACTTTTGTCCTCACAACAACCTTGTGAAGTAGGTGGGGCTGAGAGTGACTGGTCCAAGGTCACTCATGAAGCATCATTCATGGCTGAGCAAGGTTTTGAAGCTGGATCTTCCAGATCTAAGGCTACAATCCTGTTTCCATTTACCTGGGAATAAGCATCACTGTATATAAATGGGACTTACTTTAGAGTAATCATGCATAGGATTGGGCTCTTAAGTCCTGAAATACAACTACCCAGACACAGAAGTTCATTCCAAAGCGGTGTGTGTATTTTTATCAGCCCAATCCTAAGCATGCCTACTCAGAAGTCCCATTGTAGTTAAAGGGGCTTACTCCCAGGAAAGTGTGAATAGGATTGCAGCCTTTGTCATCTATTGTATCTACAGTATTTATATACCACTTTTCAATTAAAAAGTTCAAAGCGGTTTACAAGAAAATGCAAAAATTAATAACTAATGGGTCCCTGTTCCAAAAGGACTCACAATCTGAGTCATTCAGATCTGGCCATGGTGACCCGTGCCCTAGTGACATATAGATTGGATTACTGTAATGCGCTTTACGTGGGGCTGCCTCTGAAGACGGTCTGGAAACTCCACCTAGTGCAGAATGTGGCGGTTCGTTTGATTGCTGGGGCTCATCGGTACGACTCAGTTGGGCCAATGCTTCAGTGGCTACACTGGCTACCCATTCGTTTCCAGGCGGAATTCAAAGTGCCAGTCTTGACCTTTAAAGCCCTTTATGGCTCAGGTCCAGGATATCTGAGGGACTACCTCCGTTCATACAATCCAACCCACCACCTAAGATCGTCTGGGGGGGACTCTGCTGACCATGCTGCCACTAAAAGTGGTGAGAGGTGTGGCGGCTAGGAGCAGGGCCTTTTCGGTGGTTGCACCCCAGCTCTCCCTTCCCCTTGTACTAAGGACTGCTTCCTCCTTGTATAGTTTTTGGCAGGGACTAAAAAATTCTTCTGGACAAAGGCTTTTTAATTCATTTTGGAGGTTTGGGGAAAAGGTGCCGTTTTTAATATGAAGCCGCTGGGAGAGGTCATCCGGAGGTTTGGAGTGAGGTGTCATCAATACACCGATGACACCCAGCTCTATCTCTCCTTTCCTCCTGAGTCCAAGGAGGCGGTTGAAGTCCTGAATCGTTGTCTGGAGGCAGTGGGGGACTGGATGAGGGTGAACAAGCTGAGATTAAATCCTGATAAGACAGAGGTTCTCCTGGTCCGGAAGGCCTCGACTCGGGTATTGGAATATCATCCTGTTCTGGATGGGGTTGCACTCCCTCTGAAGGAGCAGTTTCACAGCTTGGGGGTTCTCATGGATTCACAGCTGCTCCTGGAGTCCCAGGTGGCGGCTGTGGCCAGGGGAGCCTTTGCTCAGCTTTGGCTGATCCGCCAGCGGCAACCATACCTGAGTCGCTCGGATCTGGCCACGGTGACCCATGCCCTAGTGACATCGAGACTAGATTATTGTAACGCGCTCTACGTGGGGCTGCCTCTGAAGACGGTCCGGAAGCTTCAGCTAGTCCAGAATGCGGCGGCCCGTGTGGTTGCTGGGGCTCGTCGACTCAACTCTGTTGGGTCACTGCTTCAGCAACTACACTGGCTGCCCATTCGTTTCCGGGCTGAATTCAAAGTGCTGGTCCTGACCTTTAAAGCCCTAAACGGCTCGGGTCCTGGGTACCTGAGGGACCGCCTTCTTCCGTACAATCCGACCCGGCACCTAAGGTCATCTGAGGGGGCCCTACTGACTGTGCCGCCACTAAAAGATGTGAGAGGTGTGGTGGCCAGAGATAGGGCCTCTCGGTGGTGGCACCCCGGCTTTGGAACTCCCTCCCCATAGAACTTAGGAAAGCTCCCTCAATACAGAGCTTCAGACGGAGCCTTAAAACCTTTTATTTTAAAAAAGCGTTTTAAACAGGGCAGAGGGTGGGGGCAGTGTTTTAGTGTTCTATTTTATTGTTTTAACGAATGTCTTTTAGCTTGTTTTTAATTGTTCTTAGTCTTTATTATTCTAATTGTATTTTAATGATGTTTTAATTTGTATTTATTAGCAATTTTAATGGTGTTTTATTCTTTAATGTTAGCCGACTTGGGCTTCCTCTTATGGGGGAGGAAAGGCGGGGTATAAATTGAGTAAATAAATAAAAAAATAAATAAAATATTGTTTTTGGCTGGTTTTTTATTGTAAATTTTTAGGAGGGATGTTTTAACATTTTGTTTAATCTGTATTTTAACTGTATTTTAATTGTGTTTTAATCTGTATTTATTATCTATTTTTAATGGTGTTTTATTGTTGTTTTTAACTGTTGTTCGCCGCCTTGGGTTCCCTTTTATTAGAGAAAAACGGCGGGATATAAATATAATAAAATAATAATAATAATAAACCTGCACTGCCCGACGTTATGAATGGATAATATTTAGAATAGTACAATGTATTTACAATCATTTACATAAATAAATGAGCCAACTAGGAAATAAAACCTTTGCTCATTGCTATCCCCAAATTAAAGATTTTTCTCTGACTTAGGGATACTTTTTGCAACTCTCCCAGAAGTTCCAAAGATGCCCCCTTGTGGCACAAGCATGGCTTTTTTTCTGCAACAAACATTCCAGTTCCTGGAAAGTAGGCAAGATTTACTCTTGGTGTCTGTTCTGCCTCTCTGGGTGTAGGTGTTTTACAAGTTTCATTTCCACCAGAGTGTTTTGGGCTGCCATTTAGAAACAGCTAAACCCCAAACATTTAAACCTTGTAAGTATATGTGAACTTGTAGGAATGCACTGGCGTAATGATTTTGATTCCCCAGCAATATTCACTTCTGATTGAAAGGCTGCCCCGTAAAGTACCAAACTCTGAGATATACTGGTTTTAAATAATCTTAAATTGGTTCACCTTTTTGAAGTATAATGTATGACATCTATGAACCTAAAATTGCAAATGATTTTGCAGCCTTTTTTGAGTCCTTTGGATCACAATACACAGTAAAAAGAGGCATGCCAAAGAATCTAACTGTTAGCACTGCAATGAACCTGAAGCATCATAGACCACAATCCTAACCATGGGAAAAATTCCAGAGTAACTACGGGGAGTCCTTGCTCCGGTGTAAGAACAACTTACTCTGGATTCCAAAATGAATTTCCCAAAGGTTTTCACTAGGTGATGCAGTAACTACGGGTGCACGTAAAGTCTCTTATGTGCTCCCGTAGTTACTCTGGATTTGGGGGTATATCTACTTTGCAGAAGGAGGACAAATAAATGGGTATTAGTAACCTTCCAAGGGTTTGTTGGAACAGCCCAATGTACCTTTCATCAACCAATAAGCACAATGGCTGCAAATTATTAAGGCTGCAATCCTAAAGACACTTTCCTGGGAGTAAGATTCATTGAACACAGTAGGGCTTCCTTTTGAGTAGACATGGTTAGGATTGTGCTCTTAGGATGCAATCCAGAATAACTACAGGGAGTCCTTGCTTCAGTGTAAGAACAATTTAGAGAGCCATTTCCAGTCAAACACCTGGTGACTGTGAAATAGTACTTAATAATGTACTATTATTATAGTACATTATTATTATACTATTATATAATTATAATAAAGTATTATATTATATACATATTTATAAATATATAAAAATATTATATATTTATAAAAATATATAATATATATTTATAAATATTTATATTTATATTATAGTTATATATATACTGTATTATATGATTATACTATATATTTTATAGTATTATAATTATTATTATACTAAGATGATATGCTACTACTACTACTAATATTAATAATAATATCTTTTTCTTTTCTTCTTCCTCCTCCTCTACACTGATGTACTTATTTATAGCCCAGTCCTATGCAGTCTGCTCAGAAGTCAGTCCCATGAGAATCAATGGGACTTGCTGCAATCCTAAAGATACTTTCCTGAGAGTAAGACTCATTTATCACAATGGGACTTACTTCTGAGTAGACATTAGGATTGTGCTGTGGCTGCAATCCTAAAGATACTTTCCTGAGAGTAAGACTCATTTATCACAATGGGACTTACTTCTGAGTAGACATCTTTAGGATTGTGCTCTGTGGCTGCAATCCTAAAGATACTTTCCTGGGAGTAAGTCCCATTGAACACAGTGGGGCATACTTTTGAGTAGACATGTTTAGGATAGTGCTCTTACTCCCATGTAAGCGTGGATGGGATGGCGACCATGCAGTATTCCCATAAGAGTCAAGGGGGCTTCCTCCCAGGCAAGTGTGGAGAGGGCAGCAGTCTCAGTGCCCACTCCTAGGCAGGTCTCCTCAGGAGCCAGTGCCATGAGAGTCAATGGGACTTACTCCCGTGTAAGAGAGTCGAGGGGCTTCCTCCCAGCAGAGTGGTGTTGCTGGAGTGTGTCTGGGGGCTGTTTTGGGGGGAGGCGTCATTTCCGCCAGAGGGGGCGCTGCTGTTCCCTCCCCTCGGCCACCCAGAGTCCTCCACGGGAGGAAGGGGCGTCAGTCGGCGGAGTCGGGAGAGGCAGGGAGTGCGTGCAGGGGCTGCGGGGGCCCCGTCTGGTGCTGGGGGCGGCGGAGGCGATGTCGGGGGCGGGGCTGGAGGGGGCCGGGCAGACCAAGGCCAACTCGTCCTCGGGGTCGCGCGCTCGACGGAAGCTTCTGACGGCGGAAGAAGCCGAGCTGTATGAGCTCGCGCAGGCTGCGGGGACAGGCATTGACCCGGAAGTGTTCAGGTGAGAGAGCGCGAGAGGGGTGGGCGTGGCTTGGTGCCGCGTTGTTATGATCACGCACCGTCTAGAGTGACTGCCTAGAGGTGCGCGCGCCGCCTCCTTTCAGGGAGGGGCGTGGGCGTGGTTACCCTGGGATGGCCACGCCCACAGCTCCTCCCCCTCTCCTCCCCAACTGTCACTCCACCCTCAGAGGGAGCAGCCTGAGCCTGACCAGGTGTCTTGGTCCACCTCTTTAGTTAACCTGGCTCTACAGCAGTGGTTCCCAAAGTGGGGGTCACAGAAATATGGGCGCCGCCATTTTGAGACAGGGAACTCAAGCCGAAACCCATGCTTTCCTGGGAGTAAGGCTCATTGAACACTATGGAGCTTGCTTCTGAGGAGACATGGAAGGCTCTGGTAGTGATGTCACTTCCTGTTTGATGTCACTTCCTGCCATGACATCATTTCCTGGTTGATGACATCACTTCCAGGGGTCCCGGCTGAAATGCTTGAAAACCACCACTCTAGGCCTGAGGAAGGGCTCACAGCTGGACAGACACACACACCACGTCCACCACAGCCGTGTATAGAAAGCTCCCACGAATAGGGAGATTGCCTAGGAAATAACAGTGTTAATAAAACTTATTTCAGCTCAGGCTAGTGGAGTGATACACATTCTTTCTACTTAAAAAGACTAGAACAGTGCAAGGGGTGTCCACACATTCCATGTCAATCAAGCAGGCTGAGGGTTCTATTCCCATGTGCAACAGACAAAGCTGAGGGTTCTATTCCCATTTGTCTCTGAGGTAGAGAAGGTTGAGGGTTCTATTCCCATGTGCGGCAGACAAAGCTGAGGGTTCTATTCCCATATGTGGCAGAGAAGGCTGAGGGTTCTACTTCCATGTGTCTTTGCAGGAGAGAAATCTGAGGGTTCTATTCCCATGTGCGACAGACAAAGCTGAGGGTTCTACTTCCATGTGTCTTTGCAGGAGAGAAGGCTGAGGGTTCTATTCCCATGTGCAACAGACAAAGCTGAGGGTTCTATTCCCATGTGCGGCAGAGAAAGCTGAGGGTTCTACTTCCATGTGTCTTTGCAGGAGAGAAGGCTGAGGGTTCTATTCCCATGTGCAACAGACAAAGCTGAGTGTTCTATTCCCATGCGTGGCAGAGAAGGCTGAGGGTTCTACTTCCATGTGTCTTTGCAGGAGAGAAAGTTGAGGGTTCTATTCCCATGTGTGGCAGACAAAGCTAAGGGTTCTATTCCCATGTGTGGCAGAGAAGGCTGAGGGTTCTATTTCCATGTGTCTTTGCAGGAGAGAAGGCTGAGGGTTCTATTCCCATGTGTGGCAGACAAAGCTGAGGGTTCTATTCCCATGTGTGGCAGAGAAAGCTGAGGGATCTATTCCCATTTGTCTCTGAGGTAGAGAAAGTTGAGGGTTCTATTCCCTTGTACCTCTAGGGCATAGAAGGCTGAAAAGAAAAACTGCCAACATTCATTAAACATAGTGGAATTAACTTCGGAGTAGCTGCACATAGGATTGCAGTATCAACCTCAGACCATAGCTTAACTGCAATATTAACAGAGTTTATACTTGTTGATGTAAACCACTAATTTGCAGCTTCCCTTGTACAATAAGGGTAGTTATAGTGGACCATATTAGATGGTTGTCATAAGCCATGCCCCATATCCCTCAGCTGTGTACGTATTTGCAGTACAACTTTTAAAAACACAGAATACATTTTTTGCATGAAATGAAAGCTGAGTTAAAGATTCAATTATTGCCTTGGGTCATTTGCTGGGACATCCCACTTCCTTGTCACAGCTGCAACAAAATTCTGAATTTCTTTATACAGTGGTGCCTCACATAAAGAGCTTAATTCGTTCCAGAGGCATGCTCTTTAAGTGAAATGCTCTTTAAGTGAAGCGGATTTTCCCGTAGGAAATACGATTCAGATGATTGGTTCTACAACCCCCAAAATATTAATATAAAAATATTAACTGGATGTAAAAATGATGACAAAACACTGGAATTGAATTCAAAACATGCATTCAATGTGCATGATCCTTTGAAGTCTACTTAGGCTGCAATCCTAAAGACACTTTCCTGGGAGTAAGACCCATTGAACACAATGGGGCTTACTTCTGGGTAGACATGGTTAAGAGGCTGCAATCAAAGACACTTTCCTGGGAGTAAGACCCATTTAACACAATGGAGCTTACTTCTGAGTAGACATAATTAGGAGGCTGCAATCAAAGACACGTTCCTGGGAGGCTTAACTGGGCTGCTGTTGGAGGTTCAAGGTGGTTGGTGGGGGCAGTAAGAGGCAGCTGCCTCTGGCACCCTCAGGCAACTGCCCCCAAGTTGGGGGCAGTTAGAGGCAGCAGCGCTGGCCGGCAGCCCTTTTAAAGAGCCTTCATGCGGAGCGTCAGGGCTGCATAGGATGTGTGCCCATAACATGCTTGCTTGTTAAGTGAAGCAGAACTTGTTATGTGAAGCAATATTTCTTGGAAATTCATACTTGTTATGTGAAATGCTTGTTATGAGAGGCACTTATTATGAGAGGTACCACTATAATATACTGTGGGCAGGCATCACAAGTAGGCAAAAGAAAAGCATTAAAAGTAACCAGAAATTTCTGTCTACAGATGACAGAATTGTCACCTAAGTATTCTTTTAAAGTCTATTTTCTCTTCTAGGATCCTGCTGGACCTTCTGCGCATGAATGTGTCACCCTTGGCTATCTTCCAGATGTTGCGCTCCATGTGTGCTGGGCAGAAAGGAACCAGTAATGAGACTGTCCCTGAGCCAACACGAGGTCAGTGGTGCCCCCCCCCCCCCAGTGGATGAGTATTTTCCTGGTTTCTCTTCAATCATCTGATGACTTTCTAAGGGTAGTCATCGTCAGGGGGATGATCATCAACATGCTGGAGCTGCAGTACCATTTTTCCCATATATTAATGTCAAGCTTCAAGATCTGCTCTGAGATTTGAACAAATATACAGACATTCTGTTGGCATTTAAAATTTGATGTTCTGGATCTCTGAAAATATGAATTAATTTTTGACTTCATGTTCTCTGGCTATGGGGTTAAAATTGAACTAGACTCTTTCCATTGTGGACTCTTCTCAAAGTTCTTCCCTTGCAGATTAACCCTCAAGTTATGCTTTAAATAGATATGTCTGGTTTCTCACACAAATTCACAATACTATCTTCTGGATGGTGTCTCATGAATCTGAATTTTAGTAAATACTCATAGGGCAAGGTTCACAGCAACAAACTCTTCCCCATGCTATATGCATGGATTTTTAAAAAATTAATACAATCAGTTCTCTTTATATGTGAATATGCTGTCTGCTACCTCTCGTTATCCACCTTCTCTTCTTTTTATCTTCTATGCAGATACTTTCTGGAAGCTGCAGGGACTTTCAGAACGACACCAGCGACCAGCATTGACCTCTTTAAAATGACTGGTGGAATGGCCATTTTAAAAGGATCCACCTGGTTCTGGGTGCCATTCTGAAGGTTCATATGGCCTCTGTCTCTAAAATATTCAGAGATTTTTTAGCACTTTCAACTACACTCTGCTGGATTTCTGTGGGTCCCTGCTTGATTGATTTATTTGCAGATTAGCTATCTGCTAGGATTTCTAGGAACCTAACTCTAGTAGATAATGAGGACTGACTCCATTTGCAACATATCTACATTAGTACAAACTGTATAGCCATAGGCTTGAACGCTCAATCAGGAACCCTGCAAAAATCTGAATACTGTATAGGTATGTTGCAAATGAAGACATACGTGATTTGGGGGGTGTTTGCTTGCTGTGCAGTCTGGTTGCCCCCTATGCTGTGTGCATGCATGTAAGCTCATGATAAGCTCCTAACTTTCCTTTCCTATCTGTAGTTAACATCCTAATAGGCACTGAATCACTGAACCAGCCAGTTTTCAAAGCTATAAAGGTAATACAAGTATAGTATTGATGTTTTCAGCTTAGTCACAGCCAGGACTCCTTTGCAGTAAGTTCTATTGATTTATTAATAAATATTAATAAATCATTAATGACTTAGTAACAGGTTCTATTGATCAAGTTCTGTTGAACTTGCTTCTTGTGCTTAATACTTTAGTGCCTGTCTAACCCTACAATCCAGAGTAACTATGGCAGCACGTAAGAGACATTGGCTGCAATCCTAAAGACACTTTCCTGGGAGTAAGATCCATTGAAACAATGTGGCTTACTTTTGAGTAGACATGGTTAGGATTGTGCTCATTATGTGTACCCGTATTTACTGCACTACCTCGTGAAAACCTATGGGAAATTCATATTGCAATCCAGAGCAAATTGTTCTTACACCAGAGCAAGGACTCCTCTTAGTTACTCTGGATTGCTCCCTAAGACAATGCTTAAGTGCTTGCCCAGGACAGTATTTGAACGATAAGTTAATATTTAAAATATTGGAGCAGAACAAATGTTTCTTTTTATTGTTCTGCAATTCTCTTTGTGTCCCTCTTCAGACACCATGTCTGTCTTCAGAAATATTTCTACTAATCAATATGGGTACAAGTAAAAAGAAACACATTTGATGGGTAGCTTCATTTTGCTCTTGGCCCAAGATCTCTTTAGAACAATTTTGATTTAATTTGATGTAGCATGTGTCCTATTATTTAGTTGTGGAGGTGCATTCCAAGTCCTCTATTCCTCACTCTATTTCTCCAGGAGCTCTTACTTCAGTACAGAATTAACCCTACAATCCAGAGTAACTATGGGAGCATGTAAGAGACATTACGTGCACCTGTAGTTACGGCACCACCTAGTGAAAACCTATGGGAAATTCATATTGCAATCCAGAGTAAATTGTTCTTATACCAGAGCAAGGACTCCCTGTAGTTACTCTGGATTGCGCCCATAGTTTCCATCCTGTACCATCATTCAAGGAAACCCTTGATAAAGTGGGTAGACCAGCTTAAGTA
The DNA here is from genome assembly GCA_030015325.1 of Cryptoblepharus egeriae. Lineage (NCBI taxonomy): Eukaryota > Metazoa > Chordata > Lepidosauria > Squamata > Scincidae > Cryptoblepharus > Cryptoblepharus egeriae. Next base: position 90,471,221 of record JAREYC010000003.1, on the reverse strand, counting down.
GTAGAGCAGTGGCTTCCAAACTCTAGAAGACAGTGCAGATGAGATGTGTCTGGTGGAAAATATGAAGTCAGTAGGAGGAACTGCTTGGTCATAAGAAACACATGGCAAACACATCTCAGAAGACGTAAAGGCAGGAATGGCAGAAGGACATGAAATAGGTGAGCAGAGGACAAATTTTTCAGTAAGAAAAATGTAGCATAATAGGCTGCACTGCTATGTTTCTTTCAGTGTCTATCCTCAGTTGAATCTTGGTGAACTTTTCAGGTTTTGACCCCTTTGATCCTGCTGCGCTTATTGATACAAGTTGCAACACTTGCCTTGATGTATCCTTTTAAGCAAATACACACCTCTAAATTTATTCAGAGTTTGAATATAAACATTTCTAGGATCTTTAAAACTGAATTTTAAAGCTAGAGACCACAGTATCATTCGCTCATCCTTACTTTATTGCAGCACTTTTTCACAAACAAGAAGAAGCACTGCAAGGTTTTCTTAGGTTCTGATCTTAGATATTCAACTTTGAAGGTATGGGAGAAGGCCTTGCCATAGTCTTGATATGGCACTCATTTTTTGAGGCAAAAAAGAACATAGTGGATTCTCAGTGGAGCCCTGGTGGTTGTGGGATATCCTTTGATTATGGGGAAGAGTATTGTTATGAGTCCCAGTTGCTTTGTAAATTATGTTTGAGCTACTTATTTAGCAGTAATGTGTGTACCCTGTCAACTCTATCACAAGGGAAGGGAAACAAATGGAAGAGGCAATTTTAGCAGAGAAATGGCAGTGAAAAGAGTACTTAACCCTTTCCTATCTGCCTCTTCTCATAAGCAAACCTGTCTAGCTATCCCATGATTTTATCGTGTACAGGGGCAGTCTAGAATGGTATTTGTAAAATAAATAAATAAATAAAATGAATAAATATATTTATATTTATAATAATTAATTGTGAAATAATAAAAAGCATAATGTGAAATGTGGCTTATAAAATGTCAAATGCATTATCTCTCTAAATTAATGAAACAACTACTGCCATGTGTCAATCAAAGTGGCTGGATCGTCCTGAGTGTTTCTTATTGTATTTCTAAGCCTCTTCACACAGTTTCCTCTAACCAGCTGTAGAGGTTTTGGAGCATCCTCAGAAACTGCCAAGGCAAATATATGGAGCCCTATGGAAAGTGAAACTGCATTTACTCATGAGTAGGCAGATGGTCTTGGTGTCACCATATTTGTCCTGATCTGATATATGCAAGTTACAAAAAAAAAAACACCCCAAAATCAAAAACAAGAGGTCCCTGTCTTCAAGCTGATAAATGTATTGAACCTTATGGAAAGTTAAATTGAGCCACATGTTGTGTTTTCTCATGATTAAGCAAGTTCTTAATGGTTTATTGATATGTTTTTTCTGTGTACTTTAAGACCAATGTTTCCATAGCAATTCAGTGCTATGTTGAATTCTGTTGTTCAAGTTGCTATCTCCTCAATAATTAACAGTTATTAACACTCAGTAAAAATGCTTTAAAATTTATTAAATGTTAGTTGGAATAAGAAAAATAATATTCCTATTACATCACTTTTCAGCCCTTTTTTTGGATTAAGACCGTCATTTATGAAAAAAAATAAATTTTAGACTGCTTCTACTCATGAGCCTTGGTTAAAAGTACTTTGCAACTCACAAATTATGTATATATTATGTCTCTTAAATTATGTTCTATCCCGATGACTGTTTACACAGAGAGAGATTTGTGAAACACTGGTGAAAAGGCATTCCCTTTGTTTTTGTCAGGTGATTCTTCATCAAGATTTTCTTGAATATTAAAAAAAATATTGTCCAGCAATTAAGTGGGTTGTAACCCTTTTGGCTAAACTAAAGTTCTGTACACATGTTCCTGAATTCAGTTGGACTTACTTCTGAATTAACATGCCTAGGATTGTCCTGAAAATGGTCTGTAATTTCCTTACCTTCCCCCAGATAAACAAAAATTATATACTGCTTAATTGTTTAAGGAAGTATATTTGAACTTGTGTATGTTAGCTGATCCACAGTTTGAAAGTTGAATTTTTTAGGAAACTGGACTGTGTGCCTTCTAGGCTCCACTGTTTGTTACTGATTGTTATGTTGAAGAATAGCCTGCTCTTTTGTGCAAACATTTTGATTTTTTTTCCTCATTCCTTGGTAGTGGTGTGACCACTTGATGAAATATTTTGTTGAAAAGCACTACATAAATATTTTTAATACCTGATTAGGTGCTGTTGAATTGTTAACTGTGACTCAGGTGAAATTTGGTTCTTGCATTATTAAAAAGTGGCTCCTGATTAGTACTGATGGATACTGATATAGATTAATTGTGTTAATCTATGGTGTATCATATAGGCTTTGAATGATTGTATACAGAGGTAGAACTGGTATGTTTCTGGCTTCTGTAATCCTAAGAAAGTCCTTAACTGGAGAAATAAAGCAATCTCTGTTGTCATATTCTAATCGTAAGGCAGAATAGAAACTTTAATAATTCACAACCTATGTCATCACAATTTTAAAAAACGCAAATTCAAAACTGCAAAAGCAACACCGATCAATAAGAAAACAGATAAATGCAAAAATATGACTATATTATTTAGCGTTCCTGAAATTTTAGATGAATCTTTCTAGTGGTTACGGTGAATGTAGCTACTTGACAAGTGGTAAATTCATCTACTCCTATGAGCAGAAGACAGAGCAGAATCAATTGGGTCTTTCATGGAGGCGACTAAGGATAGGAACAAGGAATTGGTTCCTTGGATGCTCAAACAAAGAGCAGCTAAATACATAGTGAAAGATGTTGTCGATCTATCCTCCAGCAAAGTTGATAGTATACATTGAAAGCAGAGAGCCCTAAAAGCTTTTTGTAGTGGGGCTGCAGTTAAGTGGACAAAATTCTATTTACTTAAAATTCTTTGTGTTACTTCTACAAGCAGAGCATTTTTTAAAAGTAGAATATTATCCTGATGATGTTGGACATCTGGTATGATTCTGTTTTGTGTGTTTAATTAAGAGCTACGTTCTCTAGGGCTGTTATGAGTAGGAACTGGTTTTTACAGTAGAGGTCAGGCAAAAGCATTGACGTGTTAGGTGGTTTTAGTACTGTTACTACACTATTGCACAAAGTAATGGGCTGCAGTATTGCAGTGTGGACAGATCTACAGCCAAGATTTCCACCACAGAGCCAGATATTGAAGATACTGTGCTTTGCGTTCTCTGCCACCCAAGTGCCTCTCTGCAGTAAGGTTGTGGCAAGTACTGTGCAGTACTATGGCGTTCAGGACTTCACTGTTTCGGTCATTTCAAACCTTAAAAATATTTTGCAAAAAAAGTATTTTACCAAAAAAAATCAAGATTATGTGATGCATTACATGTGGAATTGCAAGAAGATATTTGAAAAACTTCAATTTCAGAATAAAATCAGTAAGCAGCAGTATTATTTTTCCACCTAATCCCTTCAACCTGATGATGTTGAAAGAGAGGGAGAGAGGATGCCATCATGGTTACAATGTACAATTCAAATTATGTAACTCTATAAGTACAGTATTTGATCTTTCACAAGTTTGTTTCTGTGTCTGTCGCCATGTGGTGTTTCTAATTTGTTTCTATGTCTCTCTTTGAATTAGAGCCCCCATTTGTCTCTGCCAAGACCAGTAAAATCCCTGCTCCACTCTCATTTTCCTCTGCCCTTCGACCTCCAAGAATAAGAGTCACTAAGGCTGTGGTCTACAGTCCTGCTGCAGCTTGCTCGCCTCTCTCTCAAGGTCCCCCTGGCTCTTTCCAGTTTTCTTGCTGCCTGTTCTCTCCTTTTGCAGGTTGTGTGTGTTAGTTAACTACTGGGTTTTAGTGCAGTCTGCTGTGATGATGATGATGATGATGTTGAAAAGAAGCTCCTTTAACAAGTGGGTCTCTAGCTTCCAGATCCTAAGCATGGTTACTTGGCAGTAAGTACTATTGAGTTCAGCAGAATTTGCTTCCAAGTAAGTGTGTTCAAGTTTGCAGCTTAAAATGTAATGGAAACTGAGCACTATGGAAAAAAATGTACATTTTTGATGAAAGACCTTGGAATGACTTGTTATCAAAACTGTAAGGAAGTATCTAATGCTATTGCCTCAGCAAAGTAAAGCTGAATTAAGGGCTGTATAGCATGCACTGTACAAATTAGTGGATGTCTTAATGCACACCTTAGCAGGAGTGCTAGCATGGGAGTGATGGCTGAACTGTTCCTAAGTTTTCTGGAGGGTTGCATGTCAGTTTGTACCAACAAGAAGTCAAAGTGCTTTGGCATCTTAGGCATTAAGGTGTCCTCCATATAACAGTCTCTCACTGTGACATTGGGGACAAGCAGGTCATTTAGTGCTGTGCCACTCATGCTGATCTTATTATTTCATTTTTAATCAATTGCAGTCCAGCTCAGTGATTCTGATAGATGCAAACTCCTCCAGTTATGTATGTCAAAACTTCATGAATTGCCCAGTTTATTTAAAACATTAGCGTATAAGGTGCCATGGTTCCATTTGGGCTTTCTGCTTCCAGCTGCATTCGTTTGCTGATCTACTTGGTATTGAGTTAGAATGACTTAGAATTAAGAGAGTTTCCTTTTATACCATCAAAATGCTCATACAGCATAATCTGTATGAAACATTGGCTACGTTTATACAGTTTATCAAACCTTGTGTTCTTGATGGATTGTGGGTAAGCACTATGTTTTCATGCTCTTTTAAAAATAAAGCTAAAAGCAAAGTGTACCTTAACTTTAAATAATGCAATACTTCCAGTTTCACACAACCGTTCTTTCCTGAGAGATCCTTATTAAGTATCCGGTAGTCCAAACAAGCATATTGTGGTTTAATATCTAAGAATTATTCCTGCAAACCACAGCCTCACTCTGATTTCAGTCCCAATGTTGGGAGGTTGCTCCAACATCTCAACCAGAAAACTATGTTTTGCTCAAAGTGTTTATGGACTGAAGTAGGGAGAATTGAATTAAACCCATTGCTCAAGGAAAGGGAAAGAGACTGTGAGTGAACATGATGCTCTGTCATGACCCTCCAAACCATGGTTTGTGGATCTTCTGAATATAAGCACTTTCAGACAGATCCTCAGCTTTCAGAATTCTAGCCTTTGAGCTAAATGATTTAATATTTTTCTTTATATCTGGATAATATGTTCTTAAGTGTTTGAGCAAGCAAGGAGTTTTGTGGAAGCATGTCATTTTAAAGCTGTATACAGTAAAATCTATGTATCGTACACATTTTGTTCTTTTAATTTTGGAGATCTGTTATTTTTGTAGATCTATCTACGAGATCGATCTATCTCATAATTTTGCCTTTTTCAGGCTATTGAAAAGGAGAGGATTATACGTAGGAGAGGAACTCTTTCCTCTGCTTTTCTCTTCCCATCCCCTCATTTTTGCCCCAGCAATTTTTCTGCTGCTTGTAGAGCCTGCCATGTTTCCTTGCAGTTCCATGCATGCACAAGGAAACATGCAGCTGGTCATGTGGTGACTGAGGGAAATGCAGGAGCATGTGAATGACAGATGATAGAGATAAGATCAGTTTAACTGAGCACCACTGAATAAACTATCAATCTCATAATGCTTGTTTTTGAAGAACCTGTTTTTGAAGAACTCTATTAACTCCATGCAAATGTTCTCACCTATGTCTCTTCCTCATAAGAATAGTTTGCCTAATGGTGTTGCTTTCAGGGATGTACAGTGGCGCCTCACGTAATAAATTTAATTCGTTCCAGAGGCATGTTTGTTACGTGAAACCTTTACATGAAGCAGATTTTTCCCATAGGAAATAATGGAAACTCAGATAATGGAAACTTTCCATAATCCCAGAAATACTCATATAAAAATATTAACTGTATGTAAAAATGATGACAAAACACTGGAATTGAATTCAAAACATGCATTCAATGTGCATGATCCTATGAAGTCTACTTAGGCTGCAATCCTAAAACACTGGTTTTAAAAAATAATGATTAAAAAAATGATCATTTAAAAAATGATGATAAAACAAAAATGAGGATAAAACATGCATTCAGTGTGCATGAGCCTATGAAGTCTACATAGGCTGCAATCCTAAAAACACTTTCCTGGGAGTAAACCCCATTTAACACAATGGGGTTTACTTCTGGGGAGACATGGTAAGGAGGCTGCAATCCAAGACACTTTCTTCTGCAATCCAAGTGTCTCCCCGCTTTCTCCTTCTCTTCATCCTGAGCCTCTCTCTCCCCTGCTCCCTTCTGGCTAGCCCTGAGCTGCTTCCCTCTTCTCTTGCTGTTCTCTCCCTCTGCCCAGCAGACGCCCAGCCACAGGAGGAACAGCGCGAAAGTGTTGCTCTCGTTATGGGCAGGCACGCTAGGCAGCCCTGATGCTTTTTAAAAGGGCTGCCGGCCAGCACGTCTTCCCCAATTGCCAATGATTGTGTTTGTTACATGAAGCACGGTTTGTTATGTGAAGCAAAATCCTAGGGAAATTTTTGTTTGTTACGTGAAACATACTTTACATGAGGCGCTTGTTACGTGAGACTCCACTGATCTTGCTACTGTACTGTCAATGGATAAAAAATATTTTTAAGTGGATGATATACCGGTGTCTGGTTTTTAAACAATTTCATTAACTACCGTAATTTAAATATCAGCATACTATTGGTGCCTGTGGGTGCCCTTTTGAAGTTATTAGTTTTACATGTTTTTTGAGTATAGTGTATTATTATTAAATATAGAGAAGGAATTGTGAAGCTTGGCATGTGATCCCAAATCAACTGATTGAACATAATCATGTGCCTTCAGTGGTTCTGTTCTCTGATTTGGACTGTTTCTCAATTAGAATTAAGCTGTTCTTTTGAATAGTGTGCTTCATGCTTGGTCTAGATCTCTGCCACAGATCAGGTGGAGTGTTGTCAATTGTCTCCAATACCAATCTGTTCTGCTTGCCGTGGTTATTGTGTAAACTCAGTACTTTCAAGATAGTCCAACATCAAGTAGCATACATCTGATCATTTTGGCTAGAGTATTGCTCTTTCTCTGCTATGTCTTGTTCAGGCATGTACTGCATGATCACTTTGAGTACAGTGCCTTGTTCCTTCAAAGAAGGTTCTTGCATATTTTCTGCCATGATTTGTGCACAGTGTTTGTAGTTCTTCAGGAACTGGTTGCTGAGTGCTGCCATGTACTTTTGCACCTTCTCACATCTTTGTTTCAGAAGGTAGGTGATGGAGTATATGAGTACCGTATTTCCCGGATTATAAGACGCACTTTTTTTCTCCCCAAAGGAGGGGGGAATATCTGTGTGTCTGATAGAGTGATAGGGCCAATCCTGGAGCACCTTACCCCATCATGTCATATGTCGTTGGATTCGTATTGAAGAGCAGAATCCAATGCAACAATCAGTTTTGAGATATCTCCTTCCTATCAAAAGTTATGGCCAAAAAAAGTAAAAATCAAAAATATAAAAACAAAAAAATACATTTTTGGCAATTTTTTAAAGTGGGTAGGAATTTTGGCTTGGGAGGGTAGGAATTTTGCCCTGGGGGTAGGAATTTTGGCCTTGTGGTTCAGGAATTTTGGGTTTGGCATCTGGTTACCCCAGCACAGTTGCAATCCTAAGCAGCCTTCCCTGGCTTGGAGACTTGCTCCAATGTAGACATGCACAAGACCTGGTCCCTCCTGCTCCATGCCTGTACCGCCCTCACTCTTTCCTATCTGTCTAGATCCCCTCACCTTTCCCCACCAACCCCCCAAAAGAACCCCCCCCAACTTACCTGCCTTCCTGGACCATTTGCAATGAGATTTGTGTAAAATGTTGTTGTCTGATCATTTGCAATGAGATTTGTGCAAAAGTCACAAATCACTGACTATAGAAATGATTGAGTTTTTGGGGTTACCAGAAAATTAGAAAAGTGCTAAAAGCTTAAAGTCTTTCCTCATTTGTTAATGACTGTGATAATGGTTCTTAATACCACTGTTGACTTTACATGGTTCAAATATTATTCTGCTATATTTTATTAAATATATTAGTACACATTTGGTTCAGAATATTTTTTTCTTGTTTTGCTCCTCTAAACTTTGGTGCGTCTCATGGTCTGGTGCGTGTAATAAGCCGGGAAATACGGTAATCATGAATGAAAGTCAGCAGGTATCTGTTCCCCGTGGCATCAGAGCTTTAATTTGCCCACACACTGTATGTGGCTGTAGATGATCTCAAAAGGTCAAGCAATCTCATTCAGACTGTTCTATGGAAGTGGTATGTGTGTGCATTGCTTTTTAAGCAAACATTTGCACTTCGTGGATGCAAGACATCATTATGTCCTTGGGCCTTTAATCAGGTTCTACTTTACATTCTGTTTTATAGTTGCTGGGTACTTTTGTCCTAGGTGTCACTAATGGATGTACTTCTTGTATTAAACTTGAGTGCTATGTCTGAGCATCTGCTCTTGTGTACAGCTTTGTGTTGGTGGTAATATGCTATTTATTTAGCCAGAATTTATATTCCCTTCTTATAGAGTGATCCAATGCTCCCACCCCAACTGTCATGAACCCTACTTGCACCCAAGTGTTGTGAATGTGACATAGGCTCAACTCAGTCATGAACCCTACTTGCACTCAAGCGTTGTGAATGTGACATAGGCTGCAATCCAGAGTAACTACAGCACCTTTTACACTGACTTAGTTACGGTGCCACCACCTATGGGAAACCCATGGGAAATGCGTAGAGCAATCCAGAGTAAGTGCCTCCTACGTTTTCCCGTAGTTATTCTGGATTGTAGGGTTTAAGTATGTTCACAGATCTTTAGGAGCAGGCTAGGCCAGCACAAGGACTTGCAATGATCTAGCAATAGCAGCCCTGCACCCTGAGAAGGTAAATTTGTACCAACTTAGGCAGGTCATTACAGGTGTCTTGAGAAGGTGGCAGGAAGGCAGCCCAATAGGTAGATCAGTGATGGCAGTGCAAGGCAGATTCTAACTCCCAGACAACACTATTATAGAGGCTTCTCAGATTTGCACCCATAAAATCCATGGGTACAGATTCAACTGGCCTTTTGGGCTTACAGGTATGTGTCATGGAGGTAGGGAATAAAATCCTCTAACTTTGAGTTGTACCTCAGTCTGCACCTGCTTTTTGCTGGATTCAGCATGAGCCATTTGTCCTGCTTTTTCCAGTGCATGTTATGATTATGCCCTTAATCTCGCATTGGTTCCATTGGACATGTGGAAGGCTATTGCTAGTAAGGTGTTTCATTTAGTATTTATTATTGTGCTATGTCCTAAAAGAGATATAAGAAAAATAACAAAGAAAAGAGAGGGAAGTTGATGCAGAGAAAGATTTTGGGAGCAATATATGGCAATTTATCATGCTGTCTTCTTTAAATACAGAACTTGAGTAATCTTGGTAGTAAGTTTGTATCTGGAGAATTTCCTTTAACATCCATCAGCTTCTATATTTTATCTGTGGAATATAATGGGGCCACTCTTGTTAACTTTGTTAGCCCTGTTTACCTCTGAGAGAAGTATAGATTGCATTGTGTGAGATGATCTAATTCAGGACATAATACAAGCCTTGCCTGGATCAGGCTAAAAACCTATCTAGTCCAGCTTTTATATCTCATAATGGCCCACTAGAGAGCACACAAGACAAGACTCCTGCATCCTGTTGCCACTCCTTTGCTGATGACATTCAGAAATAGTCTGTTTATGAATTCAGAAGGTTGTGTAAACCCATCATAGCTTGTAACCTGTGAAGGACCTTTCCTCCATAAAGCTATCCCAAACCCCTTTTAAAGAATTGTATAACAAGGAGTTTGCATTTTAATCTAGAAAGTTAAGAAATATTTGTTTACCAAGTATGAAATTAATATACTCTTAACTTTCTTGCCACTCATCTTTAGTGGATGTCCCTTGATTCTGGTGATATAATTTTTATACAGTAATCGTTCCATGCATAATTTTCAGTCATGGCTCCTCTTAGCACCTTTTTTTCAAGACTGAAGAACTCCACATTCTGTGGCCTTTCCTCATAAGAGAGGTAACCTAGCCCACTAATTTTTGTTCCTCTCTACCGCACCTTTTCAAGTTTCACCCTGTCCTTTTGAGAAGTGGCAACCAGAGCTGTATATAGTAATCCAAATGTGGCCTTATTGATTTGTACAACTGCATAATAATATTGGCTATTTTAATCTCCAGTCCCTTTTTAAATTATCCCAAGCATGAAATTGGCCTTCTTCAGACATGGTACACTGTGCTGACACCTTTACTAAGTTATGCACTGATGCCCAAATAGTGTTCTCCTGATCTAATGCCCAAATATTGCTCTTCTGCTGTCAGTCAACTGAGAATTGTATTGCATGCAATTTGTAATGGCCTCTCTATAGCTAGCGCTGCTCTAAACATGTCAGAGGTGTAAGCCTTTTCTGATTTCTAATTTTACATATAGAAGATAACTAAATGCAAGGAGATTCTCTCAACTCTTGAATAAAAGGCAGGTATTGTGAGTAGGAAGTTGTGTTTTTGTATAAGAAGGAAAGGAAATACTGTAGAAGCAAAAAACTCTGCTAGGCTTGTATCTCTTCTTGCCAGTTGTAGAAAAAGTGGATGGTCTGAGGGAGAAGACCAGTGAATTTGTTATTGTATATGGGAACTGGTTGCTTGTAGAAATGTGTCTTATAACAGTCCTGAGTAAAGGTTGGTTGATTAAACAAGCTTTTATTGCGGAGAATCTCTTGCTGAAGTTAAACTGACCAGCTATTTCTGTATGGCTTGATATGTGTCTGTTTCTAAATAGTTCAGCTACTTAACTATAGTTAGCTCAACTTGCACTAATTAGGTGAAATGGGTAACAGCTTTTTGACATTTAAATTAATAATTTGGTTATAATCAAAATTCTGAACTTTGTCTCTATAGGAAGAACCAAAACCAGTTCTGCAGTGACTGGGAACCAGCCTCTGTCGGATCACAGCAGTCGGGAAGGATCTGTCCAACGCGTACCTCGGCAGCCGAGCACCAGCAGACTACAGAAGACTTCATGTCCTGGGAAAAATACATAGATTGAAAACAGAAAAACAGATGGGTTTGTATTTCCTACTACAGCGATATTGCAACATAGCAAATACAAGCGGGTTAGGACTGATCAGTAATGTTCCAAAAGGTCACACAACTGAACTTTGTTGCAGATGCCACAAATGGAATGTTGATTGATACAGAAATCCCTCAAATGAGTTAACTAATAAAGACGATTCTAATAAGGCATCATGGTTACTTTGTTTTACTTCCTTAAAATGTCTTAAAATATCCTATACTAATATCTAGAATCCCCAAGACTGTTCTTGCATCAAATATCTAATCTTACTATTACATGTTTTGTGCTGTTATTTAAAGCATCTGTTCATACATGTCTCACCAATTTCCATTCTGAGAGTTTGGAATTTTAAAAGTTTATCTAGAATATGGCAAAATCCTATGCATCTTTACATGTTTACTGAGTTCAGACAGTTTTTCTTCCAGATAAATGTGCATATGTGCAGCTGAGCAGTCCCAGCACCCAGAGCTTCAGCAGCGCTGAAATGGAGAGTGCTGCATCCAGTTGGGTTAGGAAGCAGCACCAGCTCGCCTCCTGGATAGAGGAGCCTACACTTTCTTACCCCAAGTATGACTTGGGCACTGGGTCTTTCCTCAGGTTTGTGCCACAGATATTGAGTGGGTGCAGAATTGAGGAAATCCAAGCTGGGATCAGGATTTTGCAGTAGCGCTTGCTGACATCTCCACCCCTCTCCACCCCACCCTGCTTCAGCCCACTAGTAAGTGTTGGCATGCCTTGTGGCTTGTTTGCAACACTGAGTGCCAATACCCTTAGTCCCTTGCAGATCTTCTCATTCCACATTAATATCCCACTCTTTCCCCCAAGGCATTCAGAGCACGTTATCTGGTGATTTCTGAACCAACCTTTAAAAAAAAGAGGGAGAAGTGGATTGATACTGTTATTTGTCCAACTAGCAATTTAAAACTGCTACAAGGCAGCTTTTGAGATTTGTGGGTGTAGGTTTTCAAAGTAAAGAATATCAGTATGATTAGGGTGTCAATGAATGGTTTGAATCTGCTGTTGTAAAACAGAAGTAGGAAGGTCAAAGCAAATAATAAACTGGCTATCTTCTGAGCAAAGGTAGACAGTAAGACAGCCAGCTAATCTAACGGGTGGGTTGCTGGAACTGTGGCATGCAAGTATTCTACTTACCAACTGTCAACAACTGTATCCTGGGTGTAGTAACTCTCTCCTGAACTTCTTAGTAACTTCTAGACTTGCTTTGAGTCCCTTGGTCTGATGTGTTTCCTCAGCAATTCCGGCTGAGTTTATCAGAAGCCTTGACCTCTCCCCTAGATTTCCTCTGTGACCTTTTACCTGAATAGTAATATGTACCTACCCATATCAGAAATTCTGAAAAAGAAGACAGAGGTAGTTCCTCACCCTGAATTTATGTGTCTTAGAAACATCCCCTAGTCTTGTATTATGAAACTTGTATTTCTGCAGAACCTATTTCTTAAACCATAATAAAATGAAACATTACAAGCATATGTGTGCCATTTCTACATGATGTGACATTTGCACTGAACCTTTTGCTTCTTTGCTTAGAGATACAAGCTATTAGCATCTCTGAGAAGATCCTATTGCCATATAAAGTTATATAAAAACTGATCAAGAATGATTGATGCTAAAACTTTACTCAAGTGCCTATAGAGCCTTCTGTTCAGTCAACCTTTGATATCCGTGGGGGTTTGGTTCTAGGAGAGGGGAGGGTTAGGGATACTGAGATCTGTGGATATTGGGGTCCACTTTTAAATATGTTTTGAAAAGTCAAAATAAGTTAGAAAATAACCATAGCATTGAAAAACCATTCCATTTGCAGGTCTGCAGGACACACAATGGTGTTCCTGAAGCTGCTTCCAGTTTGCACAGCCCCCTCCCTCAGCCTTTGCTTTCCTCACTGCTGGCAGCAGGCATGGTCTGGTGGTTGAGTGCAGGGCTGCAGAAGAAAGCTAAGCAGGAAAAGACTTGGACAATTCTTGGATGGGAGACTGTAAGCTGATAAAGCTGTCATGAGTCAACAGAGCCATTTACGGCTTGGCTGACCTGAAAACTGGTGGAAGCTTAGAAGGCATTTCCTGATGCAAGATGTGATGATGACCACACTGTAAAGGATCCCCCCGGAAGAGAAGATTTATGTAAGCTGCCCATAGTGCAATTACCAATTTGGACTCTGTAAATAACTTCAGCATAATCTACATGATGCCCATTGTCCTAACTTGGGGGGGGATCATTCCCTCTAAGCTGTGTGCATGTGTGCATGCACACAACTCACCGAACCCATGCACACAAGTTTCTATAAAGCATACTAAGCCAGCAGCCTGACTTTGGCACTGATGCCAGAGGAGGAGCAGTTGCTGATGCAAGGCCTAGCTGCCCCTCTGCCCAAGCCAGGGGTGGCTGCTTCATTCTTGGGAAGAGGGGAGGGGTGAGGCACAGCCAGGCATATCACTCCAGAGAGAGGAGAGGAGGCATCACTCCTCCACAGCATCAGTCTTCTTGCCTGTCTCTAGAGATGCCTTGTCTGCATCTTTCTCTCCCCCTCCACACATCCCAAGGATGAAGTATCCACCCCTGGCTTGGGCAGAGAGGCAGCCAGGTACTCTGTTCCCCAATCTCGGGACAGGAAAGCAGTCTGAAAGCAGCATCCTCCACACTTTCCTGTGAGTAAGCCCCAGTGGATACAATGGGACTTGATTCTATACACATTGTAATAAATGTACATAATATTTTCTGACATGTAGTCAAAAGTATATAGCTCCAACTGTTGTTTTGGGGCGCACAAAAATTTTAACCTTCCTTCAAAAGCTGCACGGCTAATATTTTTATCGCAAATGGCCTACCTAAAATTAGAGGGAACATTGTTTGGGAGGTCTAAAAATTGTGTTGTTACTCTATGCTGATGATAAGGTTCTGCTATCCTGAGCCAGAATTGGCCTATGATGCCAATTCAAGCAAGCCTTGTGTAGTTTACACAGAATAAGCTCCAATTCAACTTCAAAAAATTTAATGTCTTAGTATGTGATCAATCATGGAGGCCTCACTCTTGGTCTTTTAATGATAAAGAAATCACTCAAGTTAAATAATTCAGTTATTTAGAAGTTTTATTCCATTACAAACAAATGTGATGTCCACATCACCAAGTGAGGATACACGCTGCCAACTTATCTTCTCTGGCTATCGTGTGATTCTTTTTAAATGATTGGGTAATGCATATATACCATTTGCATTGCAAATCTTTAACGCTAAGATCAAGCCCCAGATTTTGTATGGCATTCTTATCTGGATGTCTGCTTTTATAAAGTCTGTGGAGCGATTACAATCGAAGTTTTAAATATGAGATATTTGCTGTACCCTGCTGCCCACCGTACACCACAGTGTGCCTAGAAGCAGACCAACACAAATTCGAAACAGTGACTAGGATAAGTTCTTGTAAATTCTGGCTCAGGATCTGCTTTGCATCTGAACAGGATGTCCTAGAGATGTCCTGCTCAGAGGCATATTAATGGATACAACTATTTCTCCTGGCCTGGTTTTTAAAGAAGCTTAAGGCAATCAGCCTTTTGATGGACTTGCTAGGTGCTTTCTCACCATCAGTGACCTAATTCTGAAGACTTAACAGATATGGAGCATCAAGAACTCTATGCAGCAGCAAGTACAACTTGTTCTCTGTATCAGTGGACACTGCTTTTGAGTTTGGATTAACTGCATACTTATTGACTAATCCAAAGGAACGGAGAGTTTTCTTTTTCTGGGTGCAATGCTTTTCGGTTGAAGCTCACATGGGGAAGATTCAACGGTTTGGATAAGCAGGCTATGGTGTGTGAGTGCAACTTATTTTTGATTGATTGATTGATTGATTGATACCCTGCCTTTCTTCCCTGAAAGGGAACTCAAGGCGGCTTACAGTAATTGAAACACATAAACAATAACATACAATTTAAACTGGATAAGAACAATAAAAACATGAACTATAATAAGAACTGTATATACTGTATTTACTCAAATATAATGCTCACCTTTTCCAGCCAAATTCAGTCTCCAAAATTAGGGTGAGCATTAGATTCAAAATTAGAATTGAGTAAATACAGTATTTTGATTATAAGTATGGGGTGTGCATTAGATTTGATGGTGCATTATATTTGAGTAAATAACTTGGTGGGGTATGGGCAGCCACCAGATCCCAGTCCAGAACATGGCAGAAGATGTCTTTCACCCAGCAAACTGGGCTCGCAGCTCCTGGACTGGATCACACCCTAATCAGATAATGAAACCCTTCCCCATATGATGTTAAGATGTAACTGATCTATACCAAAGGTTTCCAAACCCAGGTTTGGGGGCCAGATGTGGCCCTCGGCAAGCCTCAATGTGGCCCCCGGCAAGATCTCTTTATCCAGTCCTTGGGAAAGCCTTGTAATCCACTCCAATACATTATTTTATGTAAATTTATTCAAATTTGAAATGTAAACTAGTTTTCTGGCCCCTTACACAGTGTCAGAGATATGATGTGACCCTTCTGCCAAAAAATTTAAAGACCCCTGATTTACACAAACAATTTCTCAACCCATTCTTCCCTCTTCTTTTGGGTCAGAGGTTAGTGTGATGCTCCTATTGGGAAGGACGAGAAATGCACAAGTCAAGTTGTAAAATGTCTTCATCTAATTTTGCTGGGGCGTAGTGCCAGCTTTCACTAGGGTAGTGCAGGGGGTGCGGACTGCACTGGGTGACATGCCTGGGGGGAGACGCACGCCAAAAAGCAACTTCGTGATGGTGCATACTATCCCATAGTGCCATATGTCATTGAATTTCTCTGTGAGAGCAGAGGCAAACACAACAATCCTTCCTAGTCAAAGTTATGGCCAAAAAACTGAAATGTCCAAAAATTAGCATCTCACGGTTTACTTGCAAGTAGGCAAGTGCGCCTTAGTTTGCTGGAAAGCACAGGCTGAGAGGAAGCCAAGGACACCAGAAGGGTCCTTATCCAAGGAACAGAGCCCTCCAAATCACCCCAGGAGGATGTTCCCTCCTAAAAAGCTTCCCTTTGTATTCTTTATTCACAAGTAACCAGAAGTGCTTTGGCTGGTGCACAAAGTGGTGCAAGGGGGTGCAGTCCAGAGGATGAAAGGCTTCCAGCCTGGTCCTGATCCCAGGCACCTAGAGCTTGAAGGGGCTCCAGAAGGCAGCCCCCCAAACACTGAAATTGGCTCAGCAGGTAAAGGAAATCTTAAAAAAAATTTATTTGTAAAGCCTTTGTAAAGTCCAAACTTCTCAAGCCTCATCTGGATATCCAGCCCTCTTCCCTCTGGAGTTGTAATGCCTTTGGGGGTGGGTGTTAAGGTAGTTTTGACTTTTAAAAATATTCTTACCAGATGTCCTTTTTTCCAGGACATGTCCTCTTTTTAGCCTTGTGTCCTTGAAAAGCTTTCCTTGTCCCCCATTTCCTTGTGAGCAGGCAGCATATAAAGTGCTTGTAATTCATAAATCATTTAATAAATTATATTTAATAATTTTAAATTTAATAATAATCAATAAACAGTGCAATCCTAACCATGTCTCCTCAGACATAAACCCCATTGTGTTCAGTAGGTCTTACTCCCAGGAAAATGTCTTTAGAATTGTAGCTGACTTGGAATTAATAAATTATGGCTCCAATACTAAAGACATCCTAAAGAAATATTTTTTAGGAATAATCCCATCATGTTATATACTGTTGGGTGCGTAATTTACAGCAGAATGCAGTGAAACAAACCAGTTAGAACTATATTTTATGAAATGTTTTATATATATATATATATATATATATATATATATATATATAAGAAATATATTTTATGTGGCCATAAAACTGATGGAGGTGGAGCAATGGCACATAACCTCTCCCACCATCCAAGTTGTTGGCCTGCCCACTGCATGGGGTTGACGCGCTGGCCTCCCGCACTGGGTGATGCAAACCCTAGTGATGCCCCTGGCATAGTGTGATTGTTCATCTTGCCAAGTCAAGACTGAGAATATTATTTTGACTCTCCTTGCAGTTTATGAAAGCTCTGGGGTTTAATGTTTCTGTGATTGACTATGGGTAATATTGTTTTAAATTAATGCCAATAAAGGTACAATAAAGGTATATGCCAATAAAAAGTTCAATGAATTAAACTGAGGGTAAAGAGAAAACAGCTGTTAAAAAGGATGGAAATTCCTGAGGGTGACAACAATTAGGGATGCAACAGAATTGCTCGATGGTTTAAGGAAGGGTTCACCATCTGTCCCATTTGCCTGTTGTTTTTTTGGGATATATGGCAACCCCAATTTAGGGATGATTAGATATGATAGTAGAGTATCCTGATGACTATGATGCCTCAAAAATGTGCTTGTTGAAGCCTCATTAGATTTGCCAATATGTTATGACCTTTGGTTTGGCAATAGTGCAGCGCATTGCATTGGCTCCCTTGATAAGAACAGGGAGGGATTTAACTTGAGTTCTGCAGTGTGGGTGTCAGGGAATCTCTTTAAAAGTCAGTGGGGCAGGAAAGCAGAGTTACATCTGAACTGAACTTGGGTATCCAACCAACCTGTGAAAATGTTCCGGCTTTTCAGCCACACTAAGTGCTGCTTACAGGTGAAACGGGCATTGCAGAGGCCACTTTGGTCAGGTCGTGTTCCAGCAGTGGTACAACAAAGCAGGTAAGGATGAGGAATTGAAACTAGGATGCAAACCAGTGGTGGGATTCAGGGGGTTCTCACAGGTTCTATTGAACCCTTTGCTAATGAGCGCTTGGTTCTGAGAACCGGTTACTTAATGGGACATAGAACCTGTTGTTAATTTAGGTGATTAGGATATAGAATCTGTTGTTAATTTATTTGAATCCCACCACTGGATTTCACATATCTGAAGTACGCAAAGACAAGGAAACTGATAGCACAAGAAGTACCTGAGAAAGATAGTGAATATGTATGGCAAAGTTTATCTTAGCCACATTATCTAGAGCATGAGTGTTAAGCTGTGCACCAGTTTCATCATATAGGGGAGCAATTTGCTCCAGGGCTGAGAAACTTAGGTAGCACAGTGTAACAATAAGGCAGCAGATTGAGCTCTTTGATATCTACAGATGCATTAGATGCGCCTATTTCTCAGCTAGAGCACCCTGCCTTAATTTAACTAAACACAAATGTTTACTTCCCCAGAAGAATGCATGTAGACCAATGTTGCCCAATCCGTGGGTCAGGACCCACCAGTGAGTTGTTGACTGAATTTTGGTGGGTTGTGAACATTTTTCAAATTAAAAAAAAAAAAACTTCACAAGCAGTCTTTCCCAGTTTTCAGATGTGAATTGCAAGTGAGCGATCCAAACGGAGAGACTGTTTTTATGGAATGTTAACCTATGGTATGAGGTAATCTTCATACAACCAAATTAAAATGTTACATGTTTTATTTAATCTAGTATTTGGCATGCCTTTCAACACATGTGAACTTGGTTTCAAACTTTTCAAAGTCTCCAATTGCATATCCTACTCTTCCAATTCAGCATTCTGGGTGCCCTGAAATGACTGAAAAGGGTTTCTTTTTTTTTTTTTTTTTTTTGGGGGGGGGGGGGTCCTTGAACTAACGTTCTGTGGAGTGTCTTGCAAATTTCTAGACATAGGCTGCAATCCTAAACACACTTTCCTGGGAGTAAGCACCATTCAATATAATTGGCCTTACTTCTGAGTAGATAGGGTTAGGATTGCACCCATATACAATATACAATACGCAGTATTCATACATATACAATATGTATGTGGGCTGTGGGTGGCGCAAGTAGCTAAGACACTGTGCTTGTTAACCAGCAGGCCAGGGTTCAAGACACGGGTTGGCCCCACAAGACAGCGTGAGCTCCTGTCCTTAGCCCAGCTCTGCTACGCCAGCTGGATCCAATCGTATTGGCTCTGCCTTTCCATTGGACTAATTCAGTGGCGTGGAGAGGGGGGATTTGCTGCTTGGGTAACAGCCTATCCTCCATAACAATTCAACCCAGGCTTTTGTGCTTCGCATGCAGCGTATGCAGCGCCAAGCACGATACCATAGTCTTCCAAGACTGATGAAGGTGCCTAGCAGCCTTGGGTCAGTCAGTCTGTCTGTCTGTCTCTGTCTGTCTTTTTTTGTCTAATAAAGCATTGTGATAGATTGACATTTTAAAAAGTAGGTCCTGGTGCAAAAATATTTGTGAAGCAGTGACATACATATAACCATATGTCAAATCCACAAGCATTTGAAGGCAAAACCCACAATACTGCAATTAGGATAGCCTAAACCCCGGCATAAGTCCTGTGCTGACCTGTGGATGCCGCAAAAGTATTGTAAGGCACTTCTGTGCCACTCCTGAGAAGGGTTAGGCCAGTGCAGACTGATGAGTTGTGTCAGCCTAGGTTAGGACTGGACCCTAAGATTGCACCTATCAGCCCAATCCTGAAGTGCCTGTAGTAGCTGGACTACCACAGTGCCTGAATGGGCAAGTGCCCAGTGGGCAAGCAGGCTCCCACCTCAGCCTCCTCAGAGTACGTTTGTCTACTTCTTCTGCATGAGTGACCACAACGTGCCACCTATTTCTGCACCAGCTCTGGAGCTGGTGCAGAAAACCAATCATGTAAGAGTGAAATGCCCTCCAAAGAGGCTCTGCCTTCTTTTGGCACACTTCCCACCTGCCCTCTCCTCACCCGATTCCAACCTTTGCCTTTTTCTCTCACATTCTGGCACATTTCTTATTTTTAAGAGAAAAAACACTACAGTTCATCCAAACTGACTTCAGGTCCCCATTCTTTTGGACCTCATAAATAACTGAGGCAAAAATTTGGAATTGTCATGGACCACATGCAACTCCTTTCACCCTTCTGCACACAAAAAATACAATTAATGGCATAATCCTAACCAATTTAGGCCGGCATAACTCACCTAGCATAACTCCCTATGGTGGAGTGGGGAGGCCAGTGCATGCTCTGCCCCACTTGGGGGGGGGGGGTGGTTAGGCCAGTGCACCAGCTTGAAATGGCCCACATCACCACAGAAGGTATGCCAGGAGAGTTATACTGGCCTGACGTGGTTAGGATTGCGCCCTAAATTTTTTAGCCATGCTTGGTGAGACACTGGACGTGATCAAAGTCTATCATGGTCGTAGTGTTTTCTGCAACCCTACAGAAAACTTAACGGGGTCTTATAGGAATAACGGTTATACACACTTATATAGCAGGCCTCCTCTGTCAGTCTTGAAAGACTATGGTATCGTGCTTGGCGCTGCATACGCTGCATGCGAAGCACGAAAGCCTGGGTTGGATTGTTATGGAGGATAGGCTGGTACCCAAGCAGCAAATCCCCCCTCTCCACACCACTGAATTAGTCCAATGGAAAGGCAGAGCCAATACAATTGGATCCAGCTGGCATTGCAGAGCTGGGCTAAGGACAGGAGCTCACCCTGTCTTGTGGGGCCAACCTGGGTCTCGAACCCTGGCCTGCTGGTTAACAGGCACAGTGTCTTAGCCACTTGTACCACCCACAGCCCGTTTTATACACACTTATACACACTTATTAATCAATCACAGTTAATTAATCACAGTTGTACACAATGTTATGCACATTGTTATACACACTTATATACACTGTTATACACAATATATGGAACCACTGCTTGGGTAACAGCCTATCCTCCATAACAATCTAACCCAGGCTTTCATGCTTCGCACGCAGCGAATGCAGCGCCGAGCACGATACCATAGTCTCTCAAGACTGATGAGGCCTGCTTTTTGTTCTAGCTTATATTGGAAAAATTGACAAAGTGGAACCAGTAGCAGAAGAAGCCATGAAAATATCAATCAACTATTTATATACTACCTTTCAACAAAAAATTCACACAGTAGTTTGCAGATAAATCAAATACTGTATTTACTTGAATCTAAAGCTCACCTTTTTCAGTCAAACTCATAGCACAATTGTAACTATGTCTGCTCAAAAGTAAGCCCATTGTGTTCCATGGGGCTTACTCCCAGGAAAGTGTCTTTGGGGCTTACTCCCAGGAAAGTGTCCCAGTGCAGTCTCTGTCTCCAAAAATCAGGATGTGCATTAGATGGTCAGTTAGATTTGAGTAAATGTAGTATTTTTATTATAAGTACTGGGTGAGCATTAGAGTTGATGCTGCATCAGAGGTGCATTAGACTCGTAAATAAGGTAACTAATAGCTAAAGCCAAAAGGGCTCACAATCGAAAAAAGATTCAAAACCCAGCAGAAACCAGTATAAAAGACATTGCTGGGGTGAAGCGGGCCTGTTACTCTTCCTTTGCTAAATAAAAGAGGATCACCCACTTGAAAGAGTGTCTCTAGTCTTACCCAGTTAGCAGGAGCTGTTATCAGTTGCAATATCATTTGTTCAGGGATTTGGGCAAATTCAAATCTAGTTCAAAAAAATGCATTTGCCCTTTAGACTTGATCCCCAGCAGTGTCCAGCAATAATGACCTTGCATTGCCTAAAGCTTAGGCCTCTATTAAACATTAACCTTCAGATAACTTCCACTGGGGCAACTGTTCGTCTGTTGCAGCAAAAATCAACAAGTTTTGTAGTGCTTTCAAAGTTGGAAAAAAAATTATTTCTGCATAAGGTTTCAGGGACTAGAGTCCACTTCATTAGAAATACACAGTCCATGAAAGTGGGTACTGAAATAAATTGGTTAGACTGTTAATGTGCAACAAGACTGTTTTTGCTAGCAGTTTATGAGTCCGCGTGAGAATTACACAAGAAGACCTTGGGGATCCCCTAATCTGGGAATTAGGATACGGAACGAAAAGGAGGTCAATAAAGAGGCAGATACCATCATGACTACTGATCACAAGACACCCTGATTCTCTTGAGGCTTCAGAGGAGGGAGTGAATGTAGCAAGGGCAGCATGGGATGAATAAGCACCACAGGTCACTAAGGGTGCAAAAAATGTTTATTTAAGGACACTTTTGGGGGGATGGATTCAGTTTCACATGTGTTGATCAAATCATTCTGTCTCCACTTTCACTTCCCCATCTGTTTAAATGGAAATGAGTATGAGCAACCTTAAGAGGCTGTTGGAATAACAAAAATAAAATGTCAGTATGCAAATTAACAATATTATTCCAATAATGTGAGGTAGCACTTGTAGCTGCAAACTGATTATCATTTAAATTTAAATGGACAAGAACGCTGAGGTTTCCCTTTCCACCCCAGCTGAGTGCACCATAGTGGATGGGGTGGCACTTTTAAAGTTTCTCAAGAAGTGCAGTTACTGTACAGGGAGACCAGATATAACCAAAATAGAGGACAAGCCCCTCTGCAACTCCCAAAAATGCAGGACACCCATGAAAAAATGAAGGAACACGACAAAATAAAAGCTAAAAACACTCATATATATTTTGATATTGTCATATACATTTTGATATTGTCAGGGAAATAAGATCATGTTGATATATAGTCCATATTGTTAAAAGGATCCATTGTTTCATTCTGCACTTTTCCGAACATCATCAGGGAAAATGAACCCATAACAGGCTACGCTATTACAGAAAGCTTAAATGACAGTTAACTGTTTAACTGAATGCTTTCTTTGAAGAGTTTCCTCTGCTTAGAGGTTAATCATGCCAAGTGGCAAATTTCCACAGCCAGCAATAGTCCAACATTTTGATATTTTCAGGGAGTAAGACTTTGATGAGGTATAGTCCATATTGTTAAAAGGATCCAACATTTTATCCTGCACTTGGAAACATCGGACTCCTGGACTTTACGTTGACATGGTCTTATTCCCAGAAACTATTAAAATGCTGGACTATTGCTAGCCATGGAAACCTGCAATTAGGGCACAATCCAGAGTAACTACGGGGAGTCCTTGCTCTGGTGTAAGAACAATTTGCTGTGGATTGCAGTATGAATTTCCCATAAGTTTTCATTAGATGGTGCAGTAACTACGGGTACACGTAATGTCTCTTATGTGCTCCCGTAGTTACTCTGGATTGTAGGGCCAGACTCATATATAAATACTATTCCTTTTATGTGGTTAATTTAAAAGCTATATTACTTAACATTAAATTTAAAATGATTACATAAAATTTATTAATTTCAAGAAGGTTACATGCTGCCTGCTCACAAAGACGAAGACAATGAAAACATTTTTCCAGGGCACAAGGCTAAAAAAGTGGACATGTCCTCAAAAAAAAGAATATGTATGGTCACCCTGTTACTGTGGTTATCTGCCATGAAGAGATTTTATTCTGGAACAGTCAGGGTTTCTTGCATACTGCTTTGTAAGGATGTACGTTCAGTCATTCTTGAACCTTAGAAGCTTCTAAGTTCAACTCTCTTATGTATCTCTTATATATCTTATGTCTATATCTCTACTCTCTCTTATGTATCTATTTTTTTATTGGTGAATAAAGTTTACTCTCTGCTTGCCTTCCAGTTTCTCCACAGATTCTGTGCATCTTCAGTCTCAGACAGTCTCTCCATGGCCCAATGATGTAGGCATTCTTGCTTTGGAGGTGTACTTCCCTTCCATGTACGTAGACCAGGTTGAACTGGAGAAGTATGATGGAGTTGAGGCAGGGAAGTACACGCTGGGCTTAGGCCAGAAGCAGATGGGCTTCTGTGCAGCCCATGAGGACATTAATTCCCTCTGCCTGACTGTGGTGCAGCGACTGGTGGAGCGAAGCCAACTTTCCTGGGATTCTATAGGTCGGCTGGAGGTGGGCACAGAGACCATCATTGACAAGTCCAAAGCCGTCAAAACCGTTCTCATGAAGCTCTTTGAAGAATCTGGGAATACAGATGTTGAGGGCATCGATACTACCAATGCCTGCTATGGAGGCACAGCCTCCCTCTTCAATGCTGCAGACTGGGTGGAATCCAGTTCCTGGGATGGTAAGTGATCAGGGCTGGACTCTTTCAGAGAGCCATAGGGTGCAATCCTAACCAATTTGGGCCAGCACAACTAATTCACCTCCCTGATCCCACAGTGGCATGGGGAGACTGACGCATGTGTGTGCACTGGCCTAACCATCCTCCAGGCACTTTTGAAACACCCCCAGCCAGCATCAGATTTGTGTCGGGACCTATGTCACCCTAACTGGTATGTTAGGATTGCAGCTTTTATCATGGTTGTTCTTCTTGGAAGTGCTGTCAAAGAGAGCCACCCTGCTCACTTGAGTAATCTCACACAGCTGGCAAGTTCATTGGCAAGAGTCCCATTTCCCTCACCCACTGCCAAGAGAAGCTACAGAGTCTCACAACAATCATAAGGATATCCCAAAGAGGATGATGTGCCTGCATATAAGTGCATCTCTTTTACTGTTTGAGGGGAACACACATTTTGTGCAGAAAATAGAAAGAGGACATTGGGCAAGGAAAGGCAAGCACTATATCCACAAGAACAGGGTGACCAAATGACAGGAAATTTCTGAATTTGTCCTCTTTTTTTAGTCTCCTGTCCAGGTGTCCTCCAAAAGGGCTTCATTGCCCTCCATTTTGGCTTCATTTTGAAACTTGGGCTGTGGGTGGCGCAAGTGGTTAAGACACTGTGCCTGTTAATCAGCAGGCCAGGATTTGAGACCCGGGTCGGCCCCACAAGACAGGGTGAGCTCCTGTCCTTAGCCCAGCTCTGCACCAGCTGTATCCAATCATATTGGCTCTGCCTTTCCATTGGACTAATTCAGTGGCGTGGAGAGGGGGGATTTGCTGTTTGGGTAACAGCCTATCCTCCATAACAATCCAACCCAGGCTTTCGTGCTTCGCATGCAGCGTATGCAGCGCTGAGCACGATACCATAGTCTTTCAAGACTGACGGAGGCCTGCTTTTTTTGAAACTTTGCAGTGGTGTGCAGTACCCTTTGTGTCATATGTCATTGGATTCGTTGTGGACTCCTTCCTATCAAATGTTATGGCCAAAAAACTAAAAATCAAAAATTTGCAATGAGCTCTATGGGAAAATGAAAGTGCCCAATATTGTGGCTTTACTCGTGAGTAGGCAAATGTGCCATTGTCCACCGGAATGGCCTGTTTGAGAGGATTCCAAGACCTTGTCCTCCTTTTGAGGTTTGGACATCTGATCACCTTGGCAAAGGCAACAGCATCATGACCTGGCAGCTCAAAGGGCCACAGCAATGTACTGGGAAATGCAAGAGTTCAGTTCAGGCTTCATCCTTTTTACCATCCTGAGGCAATGTGCATGCCTGTCAGGAGTTGTCACTGCATTTGGGATAAAGTAAAGGCGGCAAGGCAATAACTCAGACCCTCTGCTCCAGGGAACAAAGTCCTAGTCACACAGCCACAGCAGAAGGTAAAGAGGAGTCATGAGGGGGTTTTCCTATTATGACAGAAAGAGGGTTAGAGGGCAAAATACTGTCCCAGAGGTTAGCAATAGACCTTTCTCCCCTGCTTCCTGCTTCATCAGAGTGACCAGTTGTAATAACTGAAAAAAGGACAAGGTCACTCAAAATGTAGGACATTGCCCTCCAAAACAAATGTAGGACATGGCAAAATAAAGACTAAAAACACTCAAATATGTTGCTGTCAAGTGATTAATTTAAACACTATGGGGGCAATCCTAACCCAGGCCAGCACAACTCATCAGTCTCCCCATTTCCATAGTGATACAGGGAGGCAAGTGCATGCTTGTACACTGGCCTAACTCTCTCCCAGGTGCCTTAGACACATAGCCTCAAATGATGAGCTTCAGTGGGTTCTCACAAGTTCTATAGAAAATAGAGTGCCTGGTTCTGAGAACCGGTTACTTTGCTAATGAGCACCTTTGCTAATGAGTGCCTGGTCCTGAGAACCGGTTGCTAATGGGACATAGAACCCGTTGTTAATTTAGGTTATTAGGACGTAGAACCTGTTGTTAACTGATTTGAATCCCACCACTGCACATAGGTGTCTTATGGCACTTTTGTAACATCCTGAGGTCAGCACAGGACTTATGCTGGGGATTAGGCCAGCCTAACTGCCAGTTAGGATTGCAGCTTAGATTACTTATTAAATTTTAAACAATTACATTTAATTTATTGCATATCATTTATTAACTTCAAGATGGCTATGTGCAGCCTGCTCACAAGGAAAAGGAGGACAAATAATTTTTTTTTTCAGGACAGAAGGCTAAAATAGAAGACATGGCTTGGAAAAAAGGACATATGGTTGCCCTGCAATTCACCATTACTGGTCAAACTGAAGTTACAGCTTCTCATGGTTATTACCTGATTGGGAAGTCCTGGCAAAAAGAAGCCTTTCCCCTAAGTGACCCAGGAACATTAAGTTCTTCTTGAAGCCTAACAGTAGCAGGACTCATTAGGTGCAATGGACTCATTAGGTGCAATTAGTAAAAAAAATAAGTTTATTAAAAATCTGAGTGGACAAAGCCATAAAAGGGAGGGTGAGCATTATGAATCAATTCAAACTTTTACACCTTTGTACTTCTACCCCCAGAGGACGCTGTGGCTTATCTTTCCTGACAACTAAAGCAAGCATATTCAATTACTATGGAAGACAATAAGATATTTAAGGAGGATCATCCAAGTTCGCCTAACAAATGGATATCACTGGCAAATCCCAGCTTTGGAGACTATTTTGAGTGATAAAATATCATACAGTAGATGGAAAGCAGTAATCCTTCGGCACTGAATCAGCCCCCTATATTTATGAAGGGGGGAAATTAAGTAGTAGGCTCTGGTTATATACTAAATAAATATAGTATATATCTCTTCATAAGTATAGGGGGCTGATTCAGTGCTGAAGGATTACTGCTTTCCATCTACTGTATGATATTTTATCACTCAAAACAGTCTCCTAAGCAGTGATTTGGAGTATACACACTGTACACAGTCATGACCAACATTTGCTGTACTATGACGTATCTCCAAGTGAACTTGCATGGTTGATGGATCTTTATGATTAAAATCAAGAAGAGATATGTCTGTCTCTCTTTATAACGTGGTAATGATTTCTTTCCGTGTTAGGACGCTATGCCTTGGTGGTCTGTGGTGATATTGCTGTCTATGCCACTGGGAATGCCCGGCCAACAGGTGGAGCAGGAGCTGTAGCTATGCTGGTTGGGCCAGATGCCCCTCTGGCTTTAGAGAGAGGTCAGTATACAAATTGTGTAATGTTCATGGATTTCAGATTTCTTTTTGTAGCTGTCTATTGGCTGAAACAGGTGGAACTGCAGCAAGAGACACCACTTTTGGGGGGCAGAAAAGGAATGATTTAAGGGGCAATTCAAACGTGAACACCCAGAATCTAATATAATCCACAGATTTGGTTGACTGCAAATGTACAAGACAACAAAGATATATGTCAGGAGTGCCAGGCCATCCCAAGACCTCCCGCTGCCCAAGGTAGCACATCAGATGCTGCCATCCTTACCTGTTGATGTGCCTGCTTCTGCTCCTCTAATATTCCTAGCCCAACATTCTCTCCACATATCTGCTCTGTCCCCCTCTTCCTTTTCCAATCCAATAAATGAAAGGAGGAGTAGAACAGTTGGAGACAAACAAGTGGATAGAAGTGGACAACCTTGCCAATCTGCTGCATGAGGCAATCATTTCAGTTGGCCTCAGGGCTGACCCAGCAAAAATATGGGGTTCTGTCTGGCTTCCTTAAGCCCTGCTGTGTTTATAGCACTCGGATGAACGCTCAGATGCATATAGCCTCATGCGTGAGTTAGTACATTGAGATTTGCTGGGTTGGACATTCATCGGCATCTTGCTGCTGGGATAACAAGTCTCTGTTGATATAATGTATCTATGTCTTTCACAGATTCCTAAATGAAATGCAGAAGGCCAGAGGGAGGAGGGGATCTTCCATTGGCCATTCATCCATTTCACAGACAGTGGTCGAGTTTGCATCTGGAACAAAGGGGCCTTTATGTCTGAGACATTAGTATGCTTAAGGAGTTATCAGAGTACTGTACCAAGGCTGCTCTTGGTTCATATCCAAACCCTGTTTCCAATTTTTTTTAAGGAGACTGTTTTATTTTATTTGAGGCAGCAGGAGCATATTCTGGAGAAGTCTAGTGTTGGCTCAGGGGTGAGTTTTCCAAGGACAGTTACAGGCAGTTCTCAAACATTTGGGATTGGTGTGAAACCCCTGCTTTTAGACTGGAAAATGTGTCTAAATAAAGATCTGGTACTTCTTTTTTACCTTCCTTGGTGAGAAGGTAACAGCTTTCTGTGTGCATGCAGGCCACATGTCCACTCATGGACAATACTGGCTCTATGGCTTAAGAAACGGGGATGAGTCCTGCTCCGTGGAGTGAGTCATCACAAGCAGAGCAACCTTCGGTGGACACCTTTACTTTTACTTCTGTTTTAGAAATCCAAGTTCTGAAGCTGCTTCAGGAAGTGGTCTGGAACAGAGTGTATGGTGGCAATTCTGATACTGTGAAACAGAGTTATAGTCCAAGGGACAGAGAGATCAGTGCTAATCTATCTGTTTCCAAGGCTGAGCACCTAACCACTTTGAAGATACTAGAAAAAGAAGTGCCATTCTTTTTTAACCGTCTATAATTTTCAAAGTCTTGTGCAAAGAATCATTTCCCAGTGAGTGCATTTGAGAAGGGTCGTCACGTGGTCTCATCAATGGATTTTAATTTCCATTCCATTTATTTCAGTGGAATGTAATGCTCAGTCCTCTGCAGGGCCTAGACCAGTGGATCATTTGTTCCACTGGCATGTGCTGTCTCGAAAGCACCAAAGCCACTTTGCAAAAGCATTGAGAGATAGTGCACTGTCAGGAAGGTTATAGCCTTCCTGTGCACACCCTTGGCCATTGGGATGGCTGCTGGATCAAATATGTCTAGCATAGAGATGGTGAGGGGAGAGGTGGAATAGGGGGCCATTGAATTGGGATGCCAAATGGGCTAGGATGGCAAATGAGTTTATTACAGGATTAACTTTTGTGCATTACACATCATTTCACCAGATGCATGAAGTGTTATAACATTTACAAGCATTTTCTCTGTAGATGGGTGCAGAAGAAGAAAAATGCACACGCTGAGGCCGAAAGGCCATAAAACATGAGAGATATAGTTTGTGACATTTCTGTGTAAATGTTAAATGTTTAAGGGCATGAGTGCAATTGCAGTGCAGCCCTGAGGTAAGAGGTTGCTCTGACAGAGGAAAATTGTATAAGAATGGACCCTTAGGCACAGTGATGATGCACAACAGCCATTAACTGGTGATTGCACATCACTGGTGATTGCTCTGGCTTGCTAAATTGATTAACATCTGTAGTGAAAGAACAAATTAGTCTCAATTCAAGCCTAACAGTTTGAATCAACCTGCCCATACTGCTAATTCAGCAGTTTTTCGGGACTGTTTTTTCAGACTTGCAGATGCTATAGAAGACTGAAATGCGCTTCCACTCATTTTTGGATTGATGCCATCTCTGATGTAGCATTGTGTGTCCAGATTTTCTGTCTTCATAAGATGGAAATTGGCATCTTCTTGGGTCTCTCATTTCAAGCACTTGTTCAAAAACGGTTAACTCTAGACCTTTGCCTACTGATTTCCTCAAGTGAGCAGAGGAAAACTCCGCATTCAAGAAGCTCTGATTCTTGAAGATGTGCCTTGGAACCAGAGGTCAGAAACAGCAGCTTCCTAAGGATTGCTCTGTTCTCTAGAAATACAACATTTCAGTATACTTGCCAATGCTTACTAGTCAGTCTGCGTTTCTCTTCAGGCAACTGATGTCTTGCAATCCCCTTCCATGTCAGCCAGCTCTGGCTGCAGCATCCATGTTTATGGAAGGGTTTTAAAAAGATCTTATCTGGATACTTGAAGTCTTGTGCCTCTGCTTTTTTTTATTCAGCCCTGCATTGCCTGAGCTTTAAAATGCCACTATTTACACCCCACCAAAGAGCAACAAAATGTTCTTTAATATTTAAAATTTGTTTTGAGAAACTCAGGTTGCAATTCTAACCAGTTGGGATATAAATAAATATCAGTGCTAGAAGTTTTAACTGTTCTGGGACTACGGCAAGTTGCACCAAGATGAAATGGACCTCCGCTATTTATCATCTGACTGTTCTATAGTTTAGCACAGTTAACTGCACAATCCAGAGTAACTACAGGAGCTCTTTTGTTGACGTAAGAAAAATTTACTCTGGAGTGCTCTGTGAATTTCCCATAGGTTTCCACTAGGTGGTGCCATAACCACGTCAATGTAAATGTCTCTTAAGAGCTCCCGTAGTTATTCTGGATTGTGC
Source organism: Cryptoblepharus egeriae (assembly GCA_030015325.1). Classification (NCBI taxonomy): domain Eukaryota; kingdom Metazoa; phylum Chordata; class Lepidosauria; order Squamata; family Scincidae; genus Cryptoblepharus; species Cryptoblepharus egeriae. The sequence continues at coordinate 90,440,896 of JAREYC010000003.1, read as the reverse complement.
ACTTAATCCAGTTGTGGTGGATAGATTTGACACATAGATAAATGAGTTTATAAGTCCAACAACCCAATTTCCCCAAGTTTTGCCTAATCATGCTGTGATGCCATTTGGGACAGATTTTTTAGGACTGTTTTTAGAAAGCAAAAAGACAAGTCAGTTCCTATCCCAAATAGAATTTCAGCACTGAATCATTCATCTTCTCACTAATGTTAATGCTTACTGGAAAGTCGGCTTCTATCTTACCAGGTGTTCGTGGGACCCACATGGAACATGTCTATGATTTCTATAAGCCAGATTTGGCTTCAGAGTATCCTATGGTAGATGGACAGCTCTCCATTCAGTGCTACTTCCGAGCCTTGGATCGATGCTATTCCACATATCGCAAGAAGATTGAAAGCCAATGGCAGAAAGGTCTGTGAGCTCTGAATTTTCCCATTTCTCTCCTGCTGCATTTAAAGGTTATCCCTTTGTCTGTGTAGATGGGATGGACCTACATTTTCATTCATAAAAATTTTTTTCAGGGATGTGGCAGGAGAATTAATAATAAGAAAAAGACTGAAAATAGTGAGGGGCATTCTTCAACTTTTCCTTATGCTAAAATGCTCAAGTTGGTATGACCTTTTTGTGAAGCCCCCCTAACTATTTATCTATTTTTCTTAGGGCACAAACAAGAGTAACTACAGGGAATCCTTGCTCCGGTGTAAGAACAATTTACTCTGGATTGCAATATGAATTTCCCATAGGTTTTCACTCAGTGGTCTCCTACATGCTCGCTCTGGATTGTAGGGTTAGAAGTATCCAGAAAGGGTACATTTGACTGAAATTGTGGGGAGTCAAAGGATGAGTTTGTGGGCCTACCATCTCCACATCACCAACAACATTTCAGTTTGCAGCCCTCAAATAGGATGGGGGAAGAGCAGAGCCCCCATCCCCACCTGAGGCAATTGGCCCTGAGCCAATTCTGACTTGCACTCCTACAGCTGCTTTTGAATATTAATGCATATATGGATCAAGTTTTACAAAAGTGTAACTACAGATCCCTCTCCTGAATGAAGCACACGAGAGACAAAAGAAGGAACGGCAGGAAGTGGATGTGGGGAAAAATTGGGAAGAATATGTGACTGTTTCATGTTTGCTATGAGCACAATCCTAACCATGTCTACTCAAAAGTAAGCCCCATTGTGTTCAATGGGTCTTACTCCCAGGAAAGTGTCTTTGGATTGCAACCTTAGACTAAGAGCACAGTCCTAGACATCATCACAGAGGCATTCTGTACTCCTGGAAGATGGGTGAGAACTGTCTGGGGCCAGGATATCTGTGGGGACGGTGATGCTGGATGTAGCTGGACAGAACAACAGAAAGATAAAGGGGGGGGGGGAGTCCATGGAACATTGGAGGCAAAGATGAGAGGCTGAGTAGGATCCGGGACCTAAACAAGAAAGTAGCACAGGAATGTAAGGAGGATGTCTGATACAGTTAGAGTGGTAAGGGAGAGATGGTTTTTTGCTGCATAATTTTGGGTAGAGACAAAGTGACACAGGTCAGACAGTGGGACACTAGAAAAGAGAAAGTTACAGTACGTAACTGAAGCAAAATATGACCATAGCACAATCAGAGTCTTCTGCTGATCAAACAGAAAGAAGAATCATAGTTGCAGTACTATAAAGGGGAAAGTGACATGCCCTACAATCCAGAGCAACTATGGGAGCACATAAGAGACATTACATGTACCCATAGTTACTGCACCACCTAGTTAAAACCTATGGGAAATTCATATTGCAATCCAGAGCAAATTGTTCTTAGACCGGAGCAAGGACTCCCCGTAGTTACTCTGGATTGCACCCATAATTTTGCAACAGACTGAATATAGGGGGCAGAGAAGAGAAATGTATTCAAGAGAAGATTAAGACTATGGGCCTGACTTCCAGGGCAATGGTGGCGTTGTCAGTGGATATGGACAGTAAACAAGGAAAGGAATTCCTTTCAAGGAACTGTTGTTCCTTGGACATATTTGAGATTCACATATACCGGGCCCTTCCCTTTTCCTTCCTGGATGATATGTTGTTACTGACTGGTTTGTTTTCTCTCTCTCTCTCTCTCTCTCTCTCTCTTCAAATCTTTCTGGGTGGCAGCTGGCATCAACAAGCACTGTACTCTTGAAGACTTCCAGTTTATGATCTTCCACACACCATTCTGTAAGCTAGTGCAGAAGTCTCTGGCACGGATGTTGCTGAACGACTTCCTTGCATGCCCCAACCATGATACTGAGAATGGACTCTACAAAGGGCTGCAAGAGTTTGGGTTAGTGGGCACTGTAGGGGTTCCTTCTTTAGGAGTGGAAGGTGGAGGATAAGGTTCACAAGCTTTTGAGAATATGGGCAAAATCCATAGCAGTTACGGGTCCATGCAGTTACGACACCCTCTGGTGTTATCTTATGGAAAGTCATCTTAACTGCTCCGGAGCAAGGGGCTTAATTTCACTTATGTTCAGTGCAAAGTTCACTTATGTGCAGTGCAATGTTCAGGCCTATGCTGCACTATTGCAACCTACCATGTAGAGAAGCAAAGCACAGCGCCCATGCACTTAACTGCCCACATACCATATCTGTCAGAAATCAAGGGGAGATGGTTATCTGCTCTGAGTGAAACAGGAGAGTGAATTTTCATAGAAATTGTTTATTCAAATGGGCAAGAGACAAGGTTCATATAGTCAAAACAAGCAGCTGAAGCAACCACGTAACAGGATTTCTCAGGCTGAAGAGATCCTATTCACTGCTGAATGATATACTTTTTTCTGTTGGGCAAATGTTGGAGACACTGCTGATCTAGATAAGTCAGTGATGTCTGAAGGTTTGGATCTGGTCTAAATACCCTTCTCTCCTTTTAGCAATGTGAAATTGGAAGATACCTACTCCAGCAAGGAAGTTGACAAAGCTTTCCAGAAGGCCAGCAAGGAGCTGTTCGGTCAGAAAACGCAACCCTCCCTCTTTCTTTCTGCCCGCAATGGCAACATGTACACGCCGTCAGTGTATGGCTGCCTCACATCCCTCTTGGCACAGTAAGTTGTAATTTCTCTTTCCTCTAGTGAAACACATTCACCCCTCCCTCTGCAGCAACAGGCTATTCCCAGTCTGGACTGAGCTTATGCAGAGAAAACAAACAAAAAGATGAATGTTACATGTATATATTTAGTATTCTATTATAGAAGGCCGTGGCATAACTAATTATCATGTAGCCCGGTGCAAACCTCAAAATGTTGCCCTGAAAGTCAGGGTGACCAGATTATTCCTGAACCCCAGGACCAAAATTCCTGAACCCCACGGCCAAAATTCCTAACCCCACACCAAAATTCCTACCTGCTTTAAAAAATTGCCAAAAAGTGTATTTTTTTTTAGTTTTCCTGTTTTTTGACCATAACGTTTGATAGGAAGGAGATATCTCCAAACTGATTTTTGCATTGGATTCTCCTCTTCAGTATGAATCCAACGAGATATGGCACAATGGGGAATTGTGCACTACTGCGAAGTTTCAAAATGAAGCCAAAATGTAGGACACCTGGACAGGAGGCTAAAAATCCAGACAAATCCGGGTTTTTCTGGCCATATGGTCACCCTGCAAAGTGATGCCACAATTGGAAGTGATATCATCCCTGGTTATTTTTAAAAGAAAATTGGGGAAAAACCTGCCTCCTTCTCAACAGTTCACCACCCATTTGCTCTGCTAATTGCATACATAAAGCACCTATTTGCTATCAGGAATCAAAGATTCCCCCCATCAACAACAAAATCAAATTTAATTAATCAAAATAATGAAAATTGTGCATCTTATTGATTAGGGAAACTGTGCTGGTGCAAAGAGGAATGGTTATTCTTTTCCTGATAAATATAGGAGAAGCACCACTTAGAAGTGCCTTTATACCCGGTTAGCATGGGTAACTGTTTTATGATACACACACACACACACACACACACACACACACACACACACACACACACACACAGACATACTGAAAGCTGATTCATATTAACACCTTATTAGCTCCATATAGTATCAAAATTACATGTCATTGGCTCTCAGAGCAATCAGTATAATGGGAAAACTTGAGTTAAGAAAATCTAGTTTTTATTCCATAGGTTTTTGTTTTCATTTTCTGTTTAATTGGCCATAACATTTGATAGAAAATAGATATTACAATGCAGTTTTTTAAATTTCACTCTGCATTAAATTACCTTTCCAATGATATATAACATGATGGTATTATCATTCATGCATACCCCATTTTTCACAATTTTAGTCACTAGTGTCAAGTTCAGCTTGTAGCCCCCCTAAAGTTTGTAGCCCAGTGCAGCTGCAACCCCTGGATCCCTCTTAGCTATGCCACTGATAGAAGGTGCTCCATCATGGGGCTGACACCACTGATGGAGGAGCCAAGGTGGGCAGTAGCCCATGGAACAGCTCACATGCATGCCAGTTTCTATCTTGGGTAAGCCTATCACAGTGTCGAAATTGCTGTGTATGTTTCATAAAGAAAGATACAAGAGTGTCATGTAGCAATTTTATTTTCTTATATCTGTACGCAACTCAAAATTCACACATCAGCTCCATGTCCTACCCTCACCCAACCAATGAACTTCCTCTCAAATGCACCCCAAATCACATAGGAGACTTTAGGAGAAAGCATTTGGCCAGTGGGTGATGGGGGAAACTACCACCACTTGTCTTCCTATGTAAACAATAGCACCATACCTGATGTAAACTGTGGCACCTTTGTGTGTCACGAGAGATAGCAGCCTGTCTTCCCCGAGAGCCCAGAGGAACCTCATGCTGACCTTGTTTCATCACAAGAAATCATTCCTTCCATTGAAAAAGTCTTGACTGAAGGATGTGCTAATCCTTTGTCATTAAACACTTAATGATGTGTTCAGTGTTAAATAATCACTTGCATGGTGTTGATTAGGAAAATAGGATGGGAGTAAAGGGTTCAAAATCAGTTCACAGTTCTGCAGTCCCAATCCCAAATGTAGTTACACACATTTGCCTCTTGCAAGAAAATTTAAGCCCGTCACTAGAAGAACAATAATTCAATGCATAGTTTTGCACAAATAGGCAGAAATTTTAGATGGTGTAATTTGTGGTTGCGTCTGTAATTCAAAGATGGAGGTGGGGGATAAATCGGACTATTTCCTTCAGAAATCTGAATTGTTTCTCTGAATGACTACAGGTATTCTGCCCAGCAGCTGGCTGGCTCCAGGATTGGAGTCTTCTCCTATGGATCAGGATTGGCAGCCAGCATGTTTTCTCTGAAGGTGTCCCAGAATTCTGCTCCAGGTGAGTCCTTTTATGGTGTGGAGTCCTGGAGTCTGCTCCAGGTGAGTCCTTTCAAGGCTCTCTTTTCTCCTTTGGGCCTCTGGCAGTTTCCTGATACTCATTGGGCTGCTCATTTAAGAACATAAAAAAGAGTCCTGCTGGATCAGACTAAGTCCCATCTAGTCCACCTTCCGGTATCTCATAGAGGCCACCAGATGCGTCAGGGAGCATACAAGCATACTTGCATCCTAATGCCCTTCCCATAATTTACAGCAGGAGGCAATAGAAAGCTGCAGCTCCTCCTCCCTCAGCAGCAGCCTTTGATCTATATCATTGGTCTCCAAGCCAGTGGTGTAGCAAGTGGAGGGGGTCTGACGTGGGTTCCATACTGTGGGGTGTTCCAAATCACAAAATTGTGATTATCAGCATGTGATTTGGAATAACCCCATCATGTTAGATACTGCTAGATGTGTATTTTCCAGAAGAATCCAGTGCGAGAATCTGTTTTGAAATAGCTCCTTCCTATAAAATATTATGGTCAAAGAACTAAAAAAAATGCATGGAGCCCTATGGAAAGTGAAACTGAGTCATATTGTGCCATTACTCGCTAGTAGACAAATATGCATTAGTCTGTTGGAAAGGGCAGATCAAGAGGAATCCAAAACCACCCAGAATGGTTGCAGTCCAGTGAAAGTGTAGCTTAACTAGAAGCTTAACATGTAGCTTAACCTCCAGAAGGCACCCTCACCCTCTCCCAAAAAAAGAATAAAACAGAGGCTTAATTGCTAAGGTGGTTTGTTAAAATATGAAAATATTAATTAATATTTAATTAATTGAATTAATTATTACTAATTAAATAATTTTGACCTTTGGGTATATCAAAAAAATATATGGGCCTTGGGTACCAAACGACCTAGCTATGCCACTGCTCCAAACCCCAGCCCAGGGGCCCGATGTGGCCTGTGGCAAGACTCTGTCTGGTCCTTGGCCAGCCTCTGGCCCACTCAGTAAAACACTGTTGTGTCCTCTCTGTTTTAGGCTCCCCTCTAGAAAAGTTGGTATCTAGTTGTTCAGATCTGGCAGCTCGGTTGGACTCCAGGAAATGTGTCTCTCCAGAGAAGTTTACTGAGATCATGAAGCTCAGAGAGGATACTCATAATCTTGGTGAGTACAAGAGGATTCCACAGCCACAGGCATTATGAATGACCATCGCTTAACACCATTGAAACTCTGTCTTATCCAGCTCTTCCTTAATACACCTTTCCCTTGCTTTGTCTTCTGCAGTGAACCACACTCCCCATGGATCCAAGGATGACCTATTCCCAGGAACCTGGTACATAGAGCAAGTGGATGAGAAGAACCGCAGAAAGTATGCACGGAAACCACTCTAAAATAAAACAGAGCTGCCTCCAACAGGGATTTCTGGTAGGTCAGAAACCTGGGTTCAGAAAGCAGTCAGAAAAGACATGTATTGCTCTAATGGGTTGGAGTGCACATGGATAAGAAGAGCACATTGTCTCTTATGGTAGTGTGGTCTATGTAGCCAATGAGATTTGGCTAAAGGATTCTGGGTGCAAACTTGCACAATTCATTGGTCTTTCCATTCTCATGGTGATGTAGGGAGGCCAGTGCATGTCTAACCTTCCCCCCACGAGTGCCACAGAAATGTCCTACAGCACTTTTGTGACACCCACAGATCAGCATAGGACTTGGGCTTAGGCCAGCCTAACTGCAGGATCACAGCCTATTTCTCAGGCCAACTCAGTGAAGGTAGTTCTTCCTGTTGTCAACTAGACAATTCATGTGTAAAGAAAAGAGACACAGGGGTAGTTGCTGGTAACATTAGCAGAACAACATATTATGAAAGGGTGAAAAAGGTGATCAAGGGACAGGGGGAGTTTCTTGAAATTCCAATGTACTTTCAAAGTCCTCTTCCTGAACAAAAAAAAAAAATGTGAATTTCTAGTTCAGCCTATATTATATCCCAGAAGGCCATAAAGTCTGATTTTATATTCCAAGATACTGTTTCTGAACTGGAACCCAGAACTCAGACATTTGTCCCTTGAGTCCTCTAAGCACTCAGCCAGAACAAATTTTTGCTAATAAATAACCATTTAAGTAATATTAATGGAACTAATTGGGATGGCAGCCCTCACTGCATGGGGCATCTGAGAGTTAACCAGAGCTCTTTTCTCTTCCCATAGACTATCCTGGCATTATGGACAGAGCTCAATGCCTTCCCCATCAGAAGCATAGCAAACCAGCTCCTAAACCTGCAATTCTGTAAATGGCTGCTGGGTCCCAACCACAACATTGGCTGTAATCCTAAAGACATTTCCTGGGAGTAAGACCTATTGAACACAGTGGAGCTTACTTTTGAGTTGACGTTGTTAAGATTGTGTCCAATGTTTCTCATGCATTTGCAATGTTTCTCATGCAGGGAGCTGAACTTGAACCCTGTGTTTTATGCAACTGCTGATTTGTGGCTGTCTTTTTTCTGATTGCTGTATTCCCATATCTCTTCTGAAGGCATCTGCTTCCTCCCATATCTCATTTTTGGACTCTAATTCTTGTTAGTTTATGAAGGATTTGTTTGGATATAGCAAGTATTTTAACATTGATGGCTGTCTTTATTTCGTTGAGGGTTGACCAAAGAGATATATGGCACTGCAGAATCTTTCAGAATGCACTAGGACTTCATATGAAAGTTACCTTCTTAGCTATGTTCTCAGAAGTTTTCCCATCTCATTCAGTTCTAGCTGGCTTTTGATTTTTATACAGCATGTATATTTGTACCAACTCATTAAAAATAGCAAGTGGACCTCACAATCAAATGTGCCATAATGTTTTGACTTTTCAACCAATATATAATATATAAATGGTATATACTGTAAATACTATTATTGAATGATTTTGACTTATGTCTGTGGCAGAAACATATAGCAAGAAACAGAAACTGTACTATACAAGCATCTATAGTGCCATTTGTGTAGATGCTGGCTACTTGCAAGAGAGTTGGGGAACTGTGTGCTTTCCCAGAAGCAGCCAGATTCCAACGACATATAACTTGAGGGGGTAGTGCACACCATCATGAAGTTGCTTTTGGGGGGTCCCACAGGGCCCCCCCCCAGTGTGCGTCACCCCTACTCGGCACGTCACTCAGTGTGGGCCACATCCTCCAGGCCGCCTAGTGACACCACTGTTTGTAGGAAGGATTCTACCACCAGCTTTCTCTATACTCATCTTTGCCACGAAGTCAAAAGCATAGCCTCCTTCACCATAGTCTGTCGAGGAATGTCTGTCTGCATGCGTACATGGTGGAGACAGCTTGCAAAGACATTGTATCTGATTCACCAGCTTTTCCAAGTACGTTTAGAGAAAGAGTAGGAAAAAATGTTGGTTTTTTTACACTACATGGCACGTGTCAGTTTTCTCCTCCTAGGCTCAAAGGAAAAGAGGAGGAAACTCTTAACACTGGTGATTACACTCTTCTTAACTTTCTCTCTCTCTCTTTCTCTGGATGATATCCAATGAGAGACGCTCTATTTTCATGCTGCCAAGCTACCATAGCAATACAGTCTTTATCAGGGCCATAGCTATGGGGTGGGGGGGCAGTATGAGTGGTGCCCCCACCTTGAGCCAGCAGCCTGCCCCTCCTAGCGTTTTTCACAGACCTCCCCTGGATTTTTCAGCATCTCATACTTCAAATGGATGTCCTCAATTTTGGTTTTTGTTCCCCTCTCTACAGGCAGTCTGGTCCAAACAGGTCAGGTCAAGGACTGCCAAGGAGCCACCAGCAATACACTTTTGCATTACAAGGGGGAGAACTAAACCTGCTGATTGCTCTGTGTTTCCAAAGAAAGGCAAGGAAAATAGTGCATAGCCCACTGCAGGGTCCTAGAGTCTGCTTCTCATCTTTAGTCTTCTGGCATCAGTTGGCATGAGTTAGAGAATATTCTATTCTGGATCATGCAGATAAATTATTAAACAGCTGTTGATGATTGGGGTGGGGAGAAATGTTTCTCTTTGGAGAAACCCCAGATGGTTTTCTGCTTTCAGTTATATTGTTGTTTTGATGTAAACAAGTACATACTATATACAGAGATGCATTCATCCTATGCAAATTATTATATTGTATGGATACACACCAGTATAGATAGTTGGCATAATTGCCCCCTCCCCCAAAATTGTTGTTGTTCCCCCTCCCCACTTCTACAATCCTGGCTACAGTCCTGGGCTTTATACATGCACATTACTTATCTGTGCCATTTGGGAGAATGTAACCTTTTTAGGTGATCTTTTTGAAAAGAAACCTGTCAAGCTGAAGATTTTTGTGCGAATATAAAACCATTTCATTTCTGGCTTGCTTTATTTTCCCCAACTGAGGTACGACAACACTTTACTAAGAGATTAGCAGTGCAATCCTATTTGTATCTACTCAGAAATAAATTCCATGGAGTTTAATAGGGCTTATTCCCAGGAAAGCGCTCTTAGGATTGTAGCATAGGAAAACTACTGAAGACTGGAGGTAGGGCTTTGACAAAAAGAAGAGCTATGTGTCATTTTGTACATTAAAATATTTGATAAACATGAGAAGTCTTCAAATTCAGGGGAGCATATCTGTATCAGTATAAGAGGCTATACTGAAGATACTCCACTATTTGGATGCTGCAAAGTCAGCAAGGGGTACAAATGTTTGATGTTTTTAACTGAACACAGCATTCCTTGAGTATTTCCACCTGGCTTGCTTTGGCCACAATAAAGGCACAATTGTTTCTCATTTGGCAAGGCACAGTCCACACATCTTCCCCTCGAGGTTACTTTGTGGTGGCGGAAACATTGCTGCTTCTCACAGAAAGAAAGTCTGGCAGGGTGCGATTCTTGCCATACAGAATATTGCATAAGAATGTTACTATTGCTATAAGGAACATGATACCAGGAACATTAATCCTACAATCCAGAGTAACTATGGGAGCACATAAGAGACATTTACGTCGACATAGTTACAGCACCATCTAGTGAAAATCTATGGGAAATTCATATTGCAATCCAGAGTAAATTGTTCTTACATCAGAGCAAGAACTCCCCGTAATTACTCTGGATTGCGCCCTTAATGTTCTTGTCCCATGCTCCATTAAGGGTGGGGAATATTTCTGAATTTTACATCAAATAAGCAAAATTCAAATCTCCATCATCCACTATTCAATCTGCCAAGTTTAGGCGAAATCTTAAGAATATATAATGACCTTTAAGGTTTAGATTGTTCTGGCTGAAACCAATTATTTAGGTTCACTTTCGGCTGTATTTTAATCCCACTGTAAGACAGGCAGCCCAATCCAGAGCAACTAATCTGTCCACATAAGAGCCCTTAGGCTGCCCTATCTAACACTAGGTTGGAGCAACTGCAAGATGCTCCAGCCCAGTTACTCTGAAGGAGGATTAGGGCAGAGCAAGGCAAGATAGGATGCCCTAAGAGAGGTGGACCTGCTCTGCCCTAACTGCGGCAGCCTAAGCAGCTCAGGAGAGGCAAGTTGAGGGCATGTTGAGCATTGCTTAGGGCAGAGCAGTTACTCTGTATCCAAAGCCTGTTTCCAAGGCAGAAATGCCCTCTTCCAGCCCTCAGAGTTAAACCACCTCAGGAGCAGGTATAGTAATGAGTAGACCCATAGGGGTCCATGATAAGGCCCGAGTAAGAATGGCAGTGCTGACCAAAAATCTGAGTTCTTGGCCAGCCTAGCTGCAACCCCTTCCTCTCAACCTCAGGATATGGAACAAACTACGGCTGCCCACAAACCTCAGGATACAGCAGGCCACTCCAAGAAGCCCCTTGTATTCACTGTAGAATGTACTGGCATCTCATCAGGGACTCCTTAGAAGGCAGGCACCCAGTGGCGTCACCAGACTGGTGCGGCTGGTGTGGGCTGCATTGGGGATGCGCTCTGTATGGGGTGATGTGCCGGAGGAGTTTGATTTCCTTTGGCAGGCCCCGGGCGTCAGCACCCCCATTCAGACCTGCTCCAAGGCGGAGCAGCAGCCAGAAGCTGCCACTTGTCTGAGGAGCTGGCTTGAACGGCCATCTGAGGTGCACTGCGCAGAAACACACTGAGCATGCCGAACAGCTTCAGAGGAGACTTCCTTAGAGCAGAGAAAGTCCGCGCCTCTGCACAGCCATTTGGCCTCACTCAGGAGGCGGAGCGGCAGCCGAATGGCTTCAGAAAGAGTACTGCACAGGCACCAACTCTGACGCCTGCACAGTCCCCCCGAAGCCAAAAGGCTTCAGAAAAGTACTGCGCAGGTGTCAGAGTGTCTGAAGGTGTCTGAAGCCAGTTGGCTTCAGAAACAACTGCGCAGGCGCCAACTTTGGTGACTGCGCAGTCCAGGTGGGGGGCGGGCGCGCATCCCAGGGATGACGCACAGACTTCCGCACCAGGTGATGTGCAGAGTCATGTCACCACTGTAGGCACCACAGCCTACAGTGTGATCTGAGGGGTGTCTCCTCAGGAGCAAGTCTTCCCCTTGTGTCAGTTACTTAGCATGCTCTGGAGCAGTTAGGGCAGCCCAGGCTTCCTGACTCTCTGGATTCAGCATAACTTTCTGCTCTGGATACAGAATAGTTAGGAGAGTGCTGAATTTGCTCTGGATTGCAGCCTAAAACTCAAACTTTTAGAACCACAACCCACTTTTTAGAATGAGAATCTGTCAGTACGCACCAGAAGTGATGTCATGACTGGAAGTGATGTCATGAAGCAGTAATCGAAATTGTTAACCATGCTAAACTTTCCGCACCCACGAATAAGTCTTTACTATCATTGTTAAAAGCTATATATATATAAAGTTTCTTTACTATCATTGTTAAAAGCATATACATGTAAGCACATAAAAATAAAGACCTGTAACACTTTCCCAAATGCAGTCACATACCATAGTAGCATTCAGTATAGTATATTAAAAATAAAATAAATAAAAGCTGGTGAATAAAACGTATTTGGGAAGTGTTTACTGAGTGCACCAAGTGCTTCACATATATTGATCTTATCTTTACAACAACTGTGTAATGTGAGATGTATTATTATACCCTTATTGCAGTATGGAGGCTGAGGCAAAGAAGCAACTTCCTCAAAGAGACCCTGCAAATTCATGGCAGATTTACAATCAGCGAAGTCCTGATGTATAGCTTTTTACCTTCCATTCTAATTAAAATGTCCCAAGATTGATAGCATTTGAAGATGTAATTAAAATGTCCCAAGATTGATAGCATTTGAAGATATTTAGCAGGAGCCACTGTCAATGTTTGGGCTGAGTCCCCTAAGATAATGAGTGCAATCCTAAAGACACCTTCCTGGGAGTAAAACCCATTGAATACAATGGGACTTACTTTTGAGTAGACATGGTTAGGATTTTACTCCACATCATAGCCCACACATGTTTCTGGGCTGTTACACTTCAGATTGCATATGGGAGTTCACTTAATCACATGATTCTCTCTACAGAAGTATTCCTTACCATCTGGCTGTTGACATAATTGATGGTATCTTGTTATAAAGTTATAGGATCTTGATGCAGAGAATTGGGTTCAAATCCCATCAGTGCAAATGGTCTTGATGATCCATCACTAGCTGGTCTTGGTTAAGTTAGTTTGGAACAGAGTGAACTATGGTCCATAGGAGTTGTGCATTTCAGTCGTCATAGATTAGACCTGCATCTGATACACTTATCTAAAGTAAGCAGAGGGAGGCAATAGCAACTCCCCAGCACTTAAATATTGAAACAATACTGGAATGAAGGCTTGTGAATATGCCCATTTCTATCCCACATTGATCAGTTCTTTCCACTGTGCATCCCCCTTGGGCAAGAACCATTGTGGCTCAAAGAAACTGTACAGAACTCTTGCAGATCTGTTTATTGTAACATTAATATTTATAGTATGAAAACATGGCTTGCATCACAATGGAATTAGGCCTGGCCAGGTCCTCCATCAGAGCTTAGAGGGTAATCTGAACAGCCTCTGTCACATGTTGCTTCAGTTCCTGTAGGTTTTGTAGAGGAGAAGATAAACTCAGGACACTCCACTCCTCCCCGGACAAGGTGCTAGAATGGTGGTATGACAACAGCTCAACTTTGGACTTCACCAACAGCCCTGCAAAACAGAACAACACACAGTTTACATACCCTGGAAATTGGTACAAATTCTGGCCTCTGACTGCATGAGTGTGCTAGATCAGCAGCCAGTGATACAAAGTTAAGCTATGTGCCTACCTCCTGAATCCAGAGTAACTACGGGAGCACATAAGAGACTTTACGTGCACCCATAGTTACTGCACCACCTAGTGAAAACCTATGGGAAACTCATATTGGAATCCAGAGTAAGTTGTTCTCTGGACTCCCTGTTGTTATTCTGGATTTTGCCCTTAGAAGGGCATTTTTTTCGGATGGAGGTTCTAGACAAGAATCTACTCAGTTTTTAACAACTGAGCAGCCCAAGCCTGTGTCCCTGAACAAACAGAATCCCCCAACAGCTTACCCCAGCTGTTCCACAAGAGCAAAACATCTACTACCTCCACTTGGGGGAGGGGGGAGAACCACATGGTTAATCAGATACCACATGGTCTGACTAGGTCTTCAGATACCTTTTTATCTAGACTTTCTCCAAAACAGTCCACCTCCTATTTCTCCCCTCCTGGAATCTATTCTGTACTCCAACCCCAATCTAATCCTTCCTCATCTGTTCCTCATATGTATTCAGGAAAGGCTAATAACCAGGGTATGCTCCTCTATATCTGCACAGTTCTCCTAAATGCAGAACCTGCTTTTCACTGCTCAGGATACAAGCCTGGTATAGCATGGACTATGTACAGGCAGCCACATACAGTTGTGCATTGCACAAAGACATCACATCTAAGGGGGACCATTCAGATCGATAGGAGGAAGAATGCTGGATCATTCCTGCAGGGAAGAAGGGGCACCTTTTCCAAATGTGCAGAGGCACTGTATGAGCTAGCAGCAGCCCTGACTACAAGCAACATTGCTGTAACACTATCAACAGTGTTGGAACAGCACTCTCTCCAGGGCAGAGTTCCCAACTTTCAATCCACCATCAATACCACCACATGAGGATAGAGAGAGCTCAATCTCAGAAGCACAGCTCTACATAAAATGTACTGATCAAAATGGAACAACACAAACAATTAAAGAGGGTATAAGGATTGTGTTTCTTACCAATCACAGTTGGTAACAGACTAGCACTGGAGGCCTTGGATCTGTAGAACAGCAGAGTGCCAGTAAGGGGGACGCGCTGCTTGAAGACGGCTCCATTGAGTTCATGCAGGACAGGAACGATGCCTTGCACTGAGCCAACTAACTTGATGGGTGCACCTTGTGCAGCAAGTTGCAACAGTCCCTCTTCACCAGCCGGCATCCTGTCACTGTGAGTGTTGGTGATCTGCAGGGAAAACAGCAAAGGTGGTACATTCCACTGGAGAGGAGATCTGCTTTCAGTTTCCCCTTTCAGACCCAGTTTGGCAATACTTAGCCTAGCACTGGGTTCTCACTGACCTTGGAGGTCAGGAAGAGCGAGCTGGAGAACAGCAGGCTTCAAGGTCATTATACAACCCTCTCCAAGGACAAATGTAGAAAGTGAATGACAGAAAGAAATTCAACAGGTTCAGCCCCATATTTTTAATGCTAGGAAACTGCACATGTTGAATTTTTGCTCAATGCACAGCTGTAAAAATGCAAACCCATGACAGCAAAAAGGTGAGCAGACCAGCAAAACATTTTGGAAGGACATCACAGTGGGCAATCTTACAGCAGGGTTAAGGCTCCCAAATGACTTGTCCTTTGGACCTTGTGTTGCATCATATACCTTCAGTCCAGCCTCCTGTGCCAGGAGCAACCCGTTCACAAGGTTCACGTTCTTCTGTGCACTCTCTTTAAGGAGTCCTGTTGCCACCGCAGGAATCAGATAACTGCCAGCCTTCTGCAAGGTTGCACCTGAGAGCATTACAGGTAAGGTTATGTCACAAAACTGTCCCCAGAGTGTTATTTCTGTTCCTAACTCACAATGAGAAAACTGAATGGCTCCCATGAACACTGGCCCAACCCTAATGACAACTAACCAGACAGGATCACCTGCTTCCCATTGCTTCTGGACAAGGACCATGAAGGCAAAGTTTTCTTTGAGGGTTATACTTACTCCTCTGGGAAAACAAGTACTGTAGGAGGTATTAGTTTGCAAAGGCTGCTACCTTTCCCCCTCCCCCTTCATGGTCCTGATCCTGTACCTTTTAACAGCAGCCTGATTTAGCAAGAGAGTTAAAGTTACTTAATGTTTAATTATCAAAAATACTGGTAAAAGAGTTAAAAAGCAGGGCCAGTAGAAATCTGACCAGCCAGGGGAAGCAACAGCATTTGCTACTAAAAGATGGCCAGACGTCTTTCTTGGGGAAAACTTGTCAGCACAATCCTAATCCTTGGTTAGGCTGGCACAATTCCCACACTGGCCTGAGGGCATCAAAATGTGCCACATGGCACTTCTGCACCACTGCTGGGGTGGTGAGGCGAGTGCATAGACATGCACTGCCCTCCTCAAGCCACCATGGGAATGGGAAGACAGGTGAATTGTGCTGACCTAAACTGGTTAGGATTGTGCCTTGTATCCATAAAGCAATTTCCATTCTCCTTCATATTAGTGCCAGTAAGATTCAGACCAGGATTTTTCACCACCTACTGCAGAGAGGTATGAGATGCATATAAGCCCTTTTTAAACAGAAAAAATGAATTATAATGTAATGCCACACACACACACACACATTCATACACACATTCTGCCAGTGCCAATGGCTAGTCCCATGACTAAAGGTCGTGTAGTCAGTTAAGAGAGGGTTAAATCACTGCCAACTACAAAAAGAGGGAAAAGATGAGTTCTAATGGTAGTTTAGGATGAATTTTCTTTTAATGTTTCTCTAAGCAGACAAAATAGCACCCATAAAAGGGGCAAAGGCCAGAGTGGAGAAGGAAACAAAAGGGGACCAGTTACAGATAAGCTGGGGTACATTTGATAAGAGTGAGCAGGAAAATCCGAGTAAATAGGGCTGTGTGTTGTCTGTGAATCTGCAGAAGCGCAGAATAAGGGACTGAATACTGAATTTTGTGAGATCAAAATTCAAATTTGTGAGATGAAGAGAAGATCCAGCTTCTCTTAGCACAGACAATGGAATTTTATATATCTACTTATTTTAGAGTGCACAGAGTACACACAGCCTTGCAATGAAGAGAGATGAGAGAGCAGAAGCAAGAGAGGTGAAGAGCCTTCAGTGTAACTGGATCTCTCTCGTCTCACCATGAGTGACCATCTGCACGCCGCCATTCACTCGCTGGGTCAGTGCATGCAGAACAGTGCCCAGGGCTCTAGCTAATGCAATCCATGGCTTGGTATGAGGTGCATAAGCACTGCAGAGAGCTTGTGCATTTACCTGAAGAAGGGAAGGAAAAACAGGAGCCTAAGGTTGTCTGCAGGAAATCTAACTCATAACAAAAGGGAAATCCTTGCTCCAATCAGACGACCATGATCAAGACCTAAACCTTGCTTACAGCACATTCTACCTTACCCATGGCATGTTTCAGAGTCATTATTCCTTCCCAGATAATGGTATTGACTGTACAAGAACTGTACAAGAACTGGATCTAGATATATCAAGCTTTGGCAGTTTGTAGCCTGGCACAGCTTCTTTGCAAGTCAACATACAACTCAATCCTATAGGCCCACCATATGTGTCATTGGGCATGTTTTGTGCTGACTCTGGAGTCGGCTAGGCCAGCATGGAGATCTATCCCTGTCCACCCTCAAAAGATGTTGCCCTTGCACCAGCTGGAGGAGACAGGTTTGCACTGAGCAGTGCAGGGGATGGGAAAGAGTACTGGGAAGATGGTTTGGAGGAGGGAGCATTTCTAGGCAGGGAAGAGTAGAACTGGGGGAGGATCAGGTCAGGGAGAGGGTTAGGATTGACAACAGCAGTGCATGGTGCTTATCCTAACTTTAGTCCCTGGCTAGTTTTGCATATGCTACTTGAATTCATACCAGCTAAATAGCTGGGGCAATTCAGAGTAGCCCCATATGGCTGGCTAGGACACGCAACAGGGTAAGGGGAAAATATCTCAGCCAGTGAAATCTCAGCCAATAAAATAATGTTCACTAAGTTAGATCCACTCAGCAGCTCAAACTGAAATTCTTACAAACAGACATTGCAAAGATGCTTAGCTTAAATTTAGAAGGAGAATCAACTACAAACATTAGTCTATGAAAGTACTTTTCTACTTAAAATATAGGACCATTGTTTTGTTAACAAGAGATGAACAAAAGCAACTTAAGGACTCACAATGCCAACCAGTGCCTTATTTTGGGCAAGGTCCACCATTTGCAAAGCAATTTCCCTGCCACAGCGACTCTGAGCTTCTTTGGTGCTGGCACCCAGATGGGGGCAGCTAATAACATTGGGATGGTTTACCAGCGCCTTGTCCTTGGGTGGCTCCTGGATAGGGAAGAAATAGCCAAACAAGTCACTAAGATCTAGGCATGCCTTACCAGATCTAAAAACTGCAGCATTTTATTTGTCAGACCACCTTTGCTGACTAGTTTTAGCTGTAGTATCTGGGAAGCCAAAGGGGGAAGAACAGACACCTGAGTCCTAGAGCAAGAAATGGCCCCAATCTCTTTACTCTGTATAGAATGAGCCAGTGTTTCTCAAAGTGGGTGTCTGGACCCCCTTGGAGGATGGCAATTTCATTTTAGGAAGGTCATAAAAAGCTAGGCACCACCATCTTGGAATGCGGAACTCAGGCTGCAATTCATTCTTTCCTGGGAGTAAGTCTCATTGAACACAATGGGACTTACTTCTGAGTGGAAATGGAGGAGCTCTGGCATTGCAGTGATGTAACTTTCTGTTTGATGTCACTTTAGGCAATGACATCACTTGTGGGGGTCCCAAACAGATAGTCATTATCAGAAGGGGATCCCAGATTGAAATGTTCAAGAACCACTGGCATAAGAAATGTGGGGCTCAGGCAAACATTATGCAAGAAATACTGGACACAGTAAACTGGGTATCTTGGGCTGTGGGTGGTGCAAGTGGTTAAGACACTGTGCCTGTTAACCACAGGCTAGGGTTTGAGACCCGGGTCGGTCCCCACAAGACAGGGTGAGCTTCTGTCCTTAGCCCAGCTCTGTGACGCAGCTGGAACCAATGTACTGGCTCTGCCTTTCCATTGGACTATTTCAGTGGCATGGAAAGGGGGGATTTGCTGCTTGGGTAGCAGCCTATCCTCCATAACAATCTAACCCAGGCCTTCGTGCTTCACATGCAGCGTATGCAGCGATGAGCACGATATCATAGTCTCTCAAGACTGACAGATGCCTGCTTTGGTTTCCCTCTCCAAGTGCTTCTGTCTGTTCCTCCATTAGCAGTTTGCTGCTCCAATTGAGGCACACAGGAATTTGAATCAAAAAAGCTGATCTGTGCAAAGGGGAGATGAACAAGGGAATCCCTTCTCATCTTCAAGTTCAGACAGCCAAGCTAGGCTTGAATGAGATCTCAGAATGAGCAACCTTCCTGTCCCATGAGGAATTTCAAAGGAAAACTCTCAAACATCACAAACCCTCACCTCCGTGAACACATCTAGGGCTGCTCCTCCACATTGGCCAGACTGGAGAGCCCGTAGAAGAGCTCCCTCATCTACAATGCCCCCTCGGGCACAGTTTATCACTTGAACCCCACGCCGGCACTG
Organism: Cryptoblepharus egeriae; assembly: GCA_030015325.1. Classification (NCBI taxonomy): domain Eukaryota; kingdom Metazoa; phylum Chordata; class Lepidosauria; order Squamata; family Scincidae; genus Cryptoblepharus; species Cryptoblepharus egeriae. Next base: position 90,421,813 of record JAREYC010000003.1, on the reverse strand, counting down.
AGCAAAAGTGGCATCATTCAGCAGTCCTAGGAAACAAAATGGCAATGAGAGTTGAGAACATGCAGACTTTCTCTTCATACACATATCTCAGGGAGCCCACCTCCCCCCAGCATAATATAGGGTGGTTTTTGGACAGCAGTCAGGTTGCACATGCACTCCTGGAGCTTCTCCATGGATTGCACCTACACATATACGCACATTGCAGAAAAACCCTCTGACAAGGCAGATTTTTTTGCAGTCTCAGGTGGTGCTCCCTACCTGTGGTGGAAGGCAGGAGTGGTGTGTGAACTGTGATGAAGTCACACAGTGGCCAGACCTGTTCCAAGGGCAACTGTTGAACATTAAAGGCAGCAGATTCCTCAGGAGTGATGATAGGGTCATAGCCTATGGTCTAACAAGAGACAGAAAGTCCTTTAATATGACTAAAATCTCTCCCCCCAAAACACAAACATACAGCACTTTTGAGAAGATTGCACCCAGAACAACAGAGAGGGAAAACCAGACTTGTCTCCACCAGCAAGTTGGGAAACCATGTGAAAAGTGCTCTTACCTTCATGCCAAAGGACTGCATCCGAGTGGCTACTTCTCGTCCAATCCTGCCCAGTCCTAAGATGCCCAGAGTCTTCCCCTGAAGCTCCATTCCCATGAACTAGAGCAGAAGGCACATAGAGATGCAGGTGAACACCTTACTGAGTTGCATCTTACTGGTTGCATCTCTCCCACCTCCCAGCATAAACAGCCAGTGATGGATATGGCATCAGCCTTTTACCTTCTTGCGATCCCATTTCCCTTCTTTCATTGAAGCTGCAGCCTGTGGAATTTGCCTGAAAAAATAGTCTCCATTTTAGCTGGATCCAACAAGCATCCACACCTATAACAAGAGGCAATGGGTACACAACTCCCTCTCTGGGCCGTGCTAGTTCTGAAGTTCAGGAATACAGTGAATGACCACACTATAGACCACACTGAGTGATGCACAAGGGTGTGTGACACCACTACTGGCCAACATCATGAAATTGTGGTATTTTTGAATAATACCATGTTACCTACCATTCAATGTATAACTGAATGCAGAATGCAATGAAACAAACCCCACTGAAATATTTATATTCCATTAAAAAACACCCCAAAATAAGAAAACAGAACTGCCTTAAGTAACAAAAAGAGGATTTTCTTTACTCAAAATTGATCAGTGGGGACTGAGGTGCAATCCTAACCATTTTGCCATCCCCAGGGTAACTCTGAGGTAAGAGAATAAACATTGCCTCACCTTGAGGAGACCTCTATGACTGTCCCCCAACTGCAGGATGCAGAACATGCCCCACTGGTAGAGCTATGCCAGTACTGAAAATTTGGTTAGGATTATGGCAATTATTCTGAAAGCCAATGAGGTGTTATGACATAGCAACAAATGGGTTGGGTGTTCAGCAGAAATAGGTGGAGTTTGAATTTCCCCTATCCTCTGTGGTCCTTTTGCTCCAAGTCATGACCTCACCAAGCTGCTTTTTTCCCTAAAAGGAACAACTATCCCCTGATTTTTCTCAGATATGCTTCATGCCATGCATCATTTCATGCCCACCTGTAAGGTATTCCCAAACTCTTTACAGCAGATCCAGAGATCAGTGCAATGTAAAACTGTGCTCCTGGGATGCCCTATTTTCCCTAGATGTCGCATTGCTTACCTGGCCAAACTCATGATCATACCACATGTCAGCTCTGCTGCGCTGAGGCTGTTGCCAGTGGGTGTGCTGAGGGTTGAGGGGAGTGAGTGAGAGAGAGAGAGAGAGAGAGAGAGTTAGACTTAAAACTGGAAGAAGTAGTGGTTGATTACCAGATCCCAAGGCCACTGTGCCAGAAGCTATATTCTCTGACCATGAAGACATGCTTGAAGACTCTTTTTTAATAACTGCAGGCGCTTCAAGATCAAGGTACAGTCAGTGGTGGGATTCAAATAAATTAACAACAGGCTCTATTTCCTAATAACCTAAATTAACAACAGGTTCTATGTCCCATTACTAACCAGTTCTCAGAACCAGGTGCTCATTAGCAAAGGGTTCTATAGAATCTGTGAAAACCCCATGAAGCCCACCACTGGGTACTAGTACTAGAAACATTTATTGAAGCTCCAAAATCTTTGCTTTGCCATCTTCAGTCTTAAAAATGTTGGGATTTCAGTCTTAATACTCTTTTCCTTCAGTGCTTGGCACATACAACAGTGCCAAGCACTTGTAGACAGCATCCTATAACCACCTGCACTGAACCCCCAGCTCTCCCCTAATCTTTGATGGCATTTATGTACCCAGCTGAAAGGCCCCAACCTGCCTTTCGCCTTACTTCATGACCAGAATCCCTTTCCTCGTAGCCGCTTCCACATCGACATTGTCAACACCAGTGCCAGCCCGCCCGATGACCTGCAGCTTCTCAGCAGCATTGATGATGTCTACAGTCACTTTAGTAGCTGAGCGAACAATCAGCCCATCACAGTCCTAAAGAAATCCAAATAAAAGTTAATTTAGTGCTATCTGGAGACCTTGAAAAGCAAACAGACCATGTTACAATTCCTACGTTGTTAGCTCCACTGCCAGAAGTTTCTCCTACAGCTCCTGGAAATATTAGAAACATAACTTAAACTTGAGGAAGTAAAATTCTCTGTCATGTAGACCTACTACTGCATCAACAAAAGCTAAATTCTGTAGAAATTATGCGAATTCAGCAAAAGTATACACAATTAGACAGTATTGCCTATTATGTAATTATTCAAATGAAGCTGTTTTACCTAATTTATCCTGGGATTGCTGTCAAGAGCAAGGATCCACACAAGGCATTAAAGTTCTACTTTCAGCCACAGAACATCTATTTGCTGGCCAGCTACCTGCACATCTTGCCAAGATTTGCCAAGAAATTGCTCAAAATTACCTGTATTTACTCAAATCTAATATGCCATCAAATCTGTGCACCCCCATTTTTAAAAGTTTGAGATTTTTTTTTTTAAAGTTTACTGGCAATTGTAATGCACAGCTGCAAAGCAGATGCAAAATTTAATTTCACTACATACATTGAGTTATATGACATAGAGCAAAATCCATAGCAGTTATGGGTCTATGCAGTTACATCACACTCTAGTGTTATCTTATGGAAAGTCATCTTAACTGCTCCGGATCAAGGGGCTTCATTTCACTTTGGGATATAGGCCATAATCTATGACAATGGGTTTATGGTATGATTTTTACCATTAAAATGCACGACTTCATACAACAATGGGTTTGTGTTACATTTTTTATTACAGTATAGTAAGCTATATAAAAATACTGACTTATACATTTACATACTGACCTATACATATAATCAAAATACTGTACCATATTTACTCAAATCTAATACACCATTGAATCTAATGCGCAAAATTCCTTATTTTAGAGACTCAGGAACACAATCCTAACTATGTCTACTCAAAAGTAAGCCCCATTATGTTCAATGGGTCTTACTCCCAGGAAAATGATACTTTTCTGGGAGTAAGATGCAGTGAAGACAATGAGGCTTACTTTTGAGTAGACATGATTATAGTCTAAATTTAGGTGGGAAAGATGTGCATTAGATTCAAGTAAATACAGAAATCATTTTTTGCGATCATATGACCTAGAATCTGACTTTAATAAAGCCTAAGCTGAATGCTGTAATCATTACCCATTGAATCATGACAAACCTAAAGCCATGACTATTAGCACCCCTTTTAAATAGTTCTAAGTTGCCTCTGTAATATTCCCAACGCAGCAAAAAGTTTCAACAGAACAAATTAAAACCACAGAAATAGTTTTTGAAGCAACAATATAACAAAAAAGAACAGTAACACAGCAAGACACAACTTGTAACACAGAGAGCTAAAACATACTAAAGGCCAGGTTGAAACAAAAAGTTTGATGCTTCAGAATTGATGAGACTTCACCAAAACTGTGCCATCATTTAGTCCCAAACTCAGCTGGGCTAAAAAGGGAACACAACAAAATACTGTACAAAATACTGAGGAATTCAATATGCAAATCCTTTGAAATTATCTGAAAACTCTGAAAATTCTTGAACACTTAGAAACATGGCATGATGCCCTGTAGATAGGAATTGTTCTGCAGACAAGGAGGGGCCATTTGTAGTGGGGGAGGCAGGATGGGGTTAGATCAGTAACGGCAGTGCATGCTTCATTCTCACTGCGTTCCCAGGACACGCAGACATATATGGCTGATGCAAATCCTATATAGCACCATAGCACTATGCAAACACTATATAGTCTATTGGTCATAGGGCAGAAGGTTAGATGGGGTTTATGGCCTATGAGGCTTTACAGGTCTGTGGGCCACATGGACGGCTTTACTGTACTTTATGGGCCAACGGGCCATAAACTGCTGGGGCTTTATTTGGAATCATGAGAAATACCCATATTTACTCAAATCTAATGTGCCATCGAATCTAATGCACACCCTATACTTAAAATCAAAATATAGCACTTACTCAAATCTAATTAACCATCAAATCTAATGCACATCCTGATTTTGAAGACTACGGCTACAATCCTAAAGACACTTTCCTGGGAGTAACCAGTGGTGGGCTTCAGGGGGTTCTCACAGGTTCTATAGATCCCTTTGCTAATGAGCGCCTGGTTCTGAGAACCGGTTACTAATGGGACATACAACCTGTTGTTCTATGGACATAGAACCTGTTGTTAATTTAGGCTATTAGGACATAGAATCAGTTGTTAATTTATTTGAATCCCACCACTGAGCAAGACCCATTGAACACAATGGGGCTTACTTTTGAGTAGACATGGTCAGGATTGTGCCCGAAATTTGGCTGGAAAAGGTGAGCACTAGATTCAAGTTAATATAGTATATCTCCTTATCTGCGCTACCTCCTAAGCTCCATAGGATACAGTGCATGCCATGCAACTTGGCCAGTGCAGGTTAGGATTAGGTAGCTATTGTAACCGATGTAGATTTTTGCCAAAGATAACACTGTCTCCTTTTCCTTTTTAAAAGGCAAGAGTTGGGCTGAGGGAGAAATGGAGCTTAGCAAGTAGATTTTAGTCTACCTGGCCTGAGGGGGGAAACAAGGAGTGTTGACTTGTTGTGAGTGAAGCTTCAGCAACATCCCCCCTTGGAGTCAATTATCATTTTTTATCTTAACCAGTTCAGCAGCGCACTTTACAAATTGGGCAGGTGGAGGCAAGTTACTTTCCTGTTCCACAGGAACCATAGAGAAGCCAAACAACTGATCTGATCCTTTCTCTAAGCAAGGAGAGATAGAGAACAAGGAGATGCAGCTTTTCATTAGAGTCTAAACATTCTGCTATATGCTCCAGTGCACGGTATATGGATAAATGTCCTACAGTGAAACTTGTATAGTCTGATTGCAGTTTTCTGGTTGGTTATATCAATCTTATAGAAATAATTTCCAGAAAAAGGAGGATGTGGTGGCAAAGCTGAATATTTATTTCAAAACTGACAAGGTAGATCAATCAATCAATTTATCAATCAATCAATGGTTTCCTCAAACAGGATACCAAACAAGAGATAAATTGGTACAGGGTTGCCACAGATGTCTTTACAGGGTGACCATATCTCCTCTTTTTCAGGAAATGTCTTGTATTTTAGCCTTGTGTCCTGAAAAAAAAAAATAAATCTCCTCCTTTTACTTGTAAGCAGGCAGGATGTAGCCTTTTTGTAATTAATAATTTATATGTAGGGACCTGCAAAAAAATGAGGTTATTTTGGGATAACACCCCTTTGTCAGGAAAAATAATCTCACCTTTTGAAGCTTCCTAATTATATTTAATAAATAGTCAATAGTTTTAAATTTAATAAGTAAAACAGTGTTTAGATTAAGCACATGAAAGCAATATAGATATGAGTGTTTTTAGCTTTTGTCATGCCCTACATTTTTCTTTGATGTCCTACATTTTGTGGGGGGCTTTGCCCTCTTTTTCGACTCTGGCATACAGTCACCTTGGCCTTTAAGAGGTGTAAGGCAGCCAAATTTTGAATAGGAATGGTTTCTTCACCTGTTGATCTGCTGCCTACCAGCTGCTGTTAGAATACACCAGTGGTACTCAAAGTAGAGGTTGGGACTCCCCCTTGACAGGTCGCAACCTTGGGTCAGGGGGGTTGTGTGAGATTGCCATCTTGGAATCTGGCACTGGGCTTTCCTGGGAGTAAGTCTCATTGAACACAATGTGTCTTAACTTCTGAATAGATATGGAGAAGCTCTGGCATCAGAGGGATGTCACATCCCGGTAAGTTTGACAACGGGTCATGGAACGATGTTTAAGTCTGTAAAGAGGTCCCAGGTTGAAATGCCTGACTACCTACCACTGGAATACACATAGGAAAAGGGCAACAAGGATGAGGTGCAGGGGGACAACAGGGTCATAAAAAGGAGGAAACAATTGTCACTGGCATCTAGCCCATGGAAAAAGATTTTAACACATTTGCATTGGTACTTCCTTGCAAAAAAAATAATGCGCAGAGGCTGCACTCTGCCCATGTGAGCACAAGGTCAGGCCTGGATTTCAACACACAGATTCCAGTCAGCTCCAAGGATTTTAGTGTACTCAGAGCATACCTCGAGGTGCAGTGAGTGGTGGAGAGGGATGTGTGGCTGGTTGCTTTATTGATGCATTTTATTGATAAAATGTTAGCACATTTTGACTGTTTAGTTTAAATAAATCCCAGTAATGATCAAGGGACTTAAAGGCCACCCAGAAAGCTGAACATTGTCTTCTATGGGACATACCAAGCTGCATCAGAAGCAGAATCATGGGTTGTGGGGATGTCACTGTCCCCTCAGACTTGGACTGGGACACCCAAGAACATGTACAAAATGCAAGCTTCATTTACACACACACACACACACACACACACACACACACACACACACACACACAAAACTCTGCATTCTGCAAATCTAGATGTCCATTTCTAGCTGCTATTATCATTTATGCATGTATATATGTACTTTTGTTTGTTTGATATCCTGCCATTCTCTCTAAAAAAGGATACCCAAGGAGGCTTCAAGTGAACAAAGAGGAAATGGAATTTCCACAGCCAGACTTTCCTATAGGTGTTTTTGCTTGCTCTGTTGCAGCAGGCAGCAGGCCGCTGTGACCTTTCCCATAAAAGACAAACTTATATTTTGTGCGGTGTGATGTTTAGACCAAAATGGATAAGCTCCACCTGGTACTACAAACATAGTTCTAGATATAGCGGCTAGCAGGGGCACATGTTTTTGGCTAAGGTGTTGACCTTCCCCCACATCCAACCATGTGTGATGACACAGCCCAAGACCCTCATCTGCATCATGGCTTCACTGTTATGAAATGCAACCAAGTGCACCTCATATTCCACACTCATTGTAGACTCTCCCCTTTTTCAGATACTCTAATCAGAACATCTTGAAGTATGTACATACAAGGGCCAACCCATCCATGTGGCCAACAGAAGCAGTTACCTCAGGATGCCAAAGAGGTGGAGGGCACCCATTTCTGTCCTATTAACCTCTCCTGTTCATCCTTCTTCTCCTCATTAGATTCAAAAAGGAAGGAGGTGACAAAGAGGAAGATGAGATGTGGTGGTGAGAAGGGTGCAGAGTTAGAACATTGGCGAATGGAAGAAGCAGAGGCTGGCACATCATTAGGTAGCATTTGGCTTGTTGCCTCAGGCATCAGGAGGTCTACAGTAAGTCTATCTATACGAGGTATATACAGTATATAAATGAAAAGTCACTGACTGACTCACTCACTCATCAACACCCTGCCAAAACCTCTGGGCCTAGAAGTGTGAAATTTGGGGTGGGTGTTCCTTCTGTGACGGAGGGGTGCACTAAGAACCAGTTTTTGGAAATGCCAACCAGAAGGGGGTGAAAAGGGGTGCAACACGTTTTCCTCCCTATACTTCAGATTGAGAAATTGGTGACTGAAGGATGCTCTGCCCCAACCCCTGGCTTTAGAAGCATGAAATTCGGGGAGGGTGTTCCTTATGTCACATGAACACCACCAAGAACTGATGTGGAAAAATTTAACCCTTAAGGGGCTGAAAAGGGGTGCAACATGTTTTTGTCCTATAGTTAACATGGAAGACTGATCAACATCCAGCCAATTTGGTGCTCGGTGCGTGGTGCACTGGGAGGGATGTTTTTCAGAGGGAGGGGTTGCACTGGGGGGTTGCGCATGGGGAGAGGATGCTTATGGGGGAAATGATGCACCATGGGGGGGGGGGTTTACCCCTGCAACGCGAGTAAGCATTTTGCTAGTACAGTACAAACCTTTTAATGTTTAGGTAGGACACTGGAAGTAGGTCTACTCAAAGTCACAACCTTGGGTCAGGTGGATTGCAAGAGGGTGGGATTCACCATCTTGGAATCTGGTGCTGGATTTTCCTGGGAACAAGTCTCATTGAACACAATGTGACTTACTTCTGAATAGACACAGAGGAGCTCTAGCATCAGAGTGATGTCACATCCTGGTAAGTTTGACAGGGGTCCCAGACAGATTTTTAAGTTTGAAAGGAAAAACAGGACATGTGGACACCATGGGTTGGAAAGGCAGCCAGAAGAGGGTTCAGTTGCCAGTGGCTCCCACCAACTTTTAAAAAATCCAGCAGATTAGCTACAACTGGCTCATTAATGGGTAAGAAGCAAAACTTTAAGATTGCCTCCAGGAAGTGCAATCAGTGGGTTAAGTTTAGCTGCTACCCCAACAGTGGTCTTTCAACACACACCATTCCTTGCAGTATGAGACAAATCTTCGTAAATGCCCAAATGGTGCTGTCTGGTGAAAGCTGCCAAGCTGGGCATTCCAGGTATGCATATGGATGCAAGCTCCACCCTGCCAACCTAGTGACAGGCATTTAAGTCATCTTAATAAAGTTAAACATGTGCAAATGGGCTTTGTATTCAAAATTAGGCAATGCCAGGAGAAAGGGCAAGAAGAAAGGTTCTACTTTGTATCATCACAAAAAGGACTACTTTACCCAGAGGTGGCACCAGGAGGTGGGCAATTAGTTGCCCACCTCATCTTAATTGGTGATCATGTTGAGGGATGGTGCTTTTTACATTCTCAGAGGGTTTTTCTTCATAAGATCAACAGAGCAAGACACCCAAATGTCCTACCTGATGGGATCCCTTGTGTCTAAGATGGGGGGGACCGGGGGGGGGTTATAATGCTACTTTTCTCAGAAATCAATCTATCAATCAATCAGACACCTTGGGTTTCCTTTTTCAAGAATAAAGGCAGGATATAAATCAAATCAATCGTATTTAGATATTTCTTTTTAACAGAAGTTCACAAGCAGTTTACAGAGAGAAAATAAAATTACTAATAGATAATATAAATTTAAAATTAAATATGCAGGGAAGTTCTCCCAGGGCACTATGTGCCTCTTTCCATATTTGTTCCTGTGCTAGTGCAGTTCTTACCACTTTCTCCTCCAGCCATATGTCACACTCAGAATCTCTCCAGATTCTCCAGATTCCAGATTCTCCACCACCAAACCTCTCCAGATTCCCGAATGGAAGACTTGAACCCTGACCAGTGTGTAACTAGAGTGGGATCAAAGCACTAAGATTTGGTGGTGAGTCTCCTTGCACTTAGGATGCAAGAGGGGCATGTGTTGCATCATCTGGGGGGGGGCATGTGTTTCATCATCTAATGGGGGCACATGTTGCATCATCTAATCATCTAAGAGACACCTCCTCAATGTAAGGCAATGTTTGTTCCCTTACCTTGGAGTTGCATTGCCCTTATGCAAGTTGACCACATATTATAGCCAAAAAAAGTAGCAGACCAGACCCCCAAATGTAGGACATCCAAGAAAAATACAGGCCATATCAGAATAAAAACTAAAAACACTCATATACCTTGCATTCCTGTGGTTAATTTAAACACAGAGCACAATCTTAACCACGTCTACTCAAAAATAAGCCCCACTGTATTCTTACTCCCGGGAAAATGTCATTAGGAGTGCAGCCTTTTCCTGGGAGTAAGACCCACTGAATCCAATAGGGCTTGTTTTTAAGTAGACTTGAAGCCAAGAAGGCTTGTGCTTAGGATTGTGCTCTCCATGAAATTAAAAGCTATTTAAAAGTTTAAAACTTTTACATATAACTATTAAACTATAAATTTAGAACTGTTACACTACGAGCACAATCCTAACCATGATCCATTGGGTCCCGTTCAACTCTATGATATCTATTCAAAAGGAAGCCCCATTGTGTTCAATGGGTCTTACTCCCAATCTTTAGGATTGCAGCCATAGGGGGATCAAAGTTAGGGCAGTACCTTAAGTGCAAGGAGCCTCACCAAATCTTAGTGCTTTGATCCCCCTATGGCTCCCATCCGTACTTTCCTGGGAGTAAGCTCCATTGACTATAATGGGACTTACTTCTGAGTAGACATTCTCTGGATTGCACTGATATTTATTCATGCCAAGAAGGCTGCATATTGCCTGCTCACAAGGAAAAGGAGGACAATAAAGATTTTTTTTTTCAAGGCAAAAAAGGGGGGAACATTTCCTGGAAAAAGAGGACAGATGGAAAAGGGAGAGCCTTTCAGCCCCTTCCTTGGGCTCACCTTGATCTCAAGCAGGAGCTGCTCCTTGCTGAGCCCCGGCTTCTCCAGGACCCCTATGCCCGCCTGCTGCAGGATCTGCCCACAACAGGGGTCCAGGCTGTCGCTGATCAGCACTTTGTGGAGAGTGGCCATCCTGTGCTGGGGGTGCTGCTGGAGAGAGACAGAGAGGGAGAGAGAGAGAGAGGTGTGCTGCCTGCGCCCCATAAAGGGGCTGCCCTCCCTCCCTCTCCTCCAGTCTCCCATTGGAGCACAGAGCCCGTTCCCACCCACCACCCCTTTTCTCCCCCACCCTTCCAACCCGCCCCTTGGCTGGCTCCTCTGGGTACAGTCAGGCTGGAGTAATGAATCTGTGGAACTCCTTGCCACATGATGTGTTGATGGCACCTGGCCTTTAAGAAGGGATTGGACGCAAGTCTATCATCACAGACAGGGTGACTAGATGTCCTTTTTTCCAGGATGTGTCCTCTTTTGGAGCCTTGTGTCCTCCTGGGGAAAAAAAATCTTCATTGTCCTCCTTTTCCATATGTCTCCTTTTCGATATGTCTCCTTTTTCCTGAATATGGGTGCAATCATAACCATGTCTATTCAGAAGTAAGCTCCATTGTGTTCAGTGGGTTGCACTGAACTGCAATCCTAAGGCTACAATCCTAAAGAAGTCTTATGAAGTCTTATGAAGTCTACTTAGGCTGCAATCCTAAAGACACTTTCCTGGGAGTAAGACTCATTGAACACAGTAGGGCTTTCTTCTGAGTAGACATGGTTAAGATTGTGCTTACGGTAGTTCTCCTTTTCAGCCTTGCGTTCTGGAAAAAAAGTCTTCGTTAATCTTTTCCTTGTGAGTAGGCAGCATGGAATTCATAGATTATGAGCACAAGCATAACCATGTCTACTGAAAAGTAAGCTCCATTGTGTTCAGTGGGTCTTACTCCCAGGAAAGTGTCTTTAGGATTGCAGCCTATATGTAATAGTTTTCAATTTAATAATAAGTAATATAGAGTTTAAATTAACTACATGGAAGCAATCTATATGAATTAGCTTTTATTTTATCTTTTAGCTTTTATTTTATCATATCCTATATTTTTTCTTGGGTGTTCTGCATTTCAGGGGGGCCTTGTCCTCTTTTCTGGTTATGACATATGGTCTCCCTGAGGATCTTTATTAGAGTGTTGGACAAATTTCTGGAAGAAAAGCCCATCAAGGGTTATAAGCCATGATGGGTATGTGCAACCTTCTGATCTTGTCATCCATCAGCCTTGAAAGACTATGGTATTGTGCTAGACACTGCATGCGAAGCACGAAGGCCTGAGTAGATTGATATGGAGGATAGGCTGTTACTCAAGCAGCAAATCCCCCCTCTCCACGCCACTGAAATAGTCCAATGGAACAGGAGAGCCTATACGATTGGTTCCAGCTGCGTCACAGAGCTGGGCTAAGGGCAGGAGCTTACCCTGTCTTGTGGGGTCCCAGGTCTCGAACCCTGGCCTTCTGGTTAACAAGCACTGTGTCTTAATGACTTGTGCCACCCACAGCCCTGATCTGAGATGTTGGCCACTTAGAATGCCAGATGCAGGAAAAGCACCTGGATGCAGATGTCTTATGTGCTCCCTGAAGCATCTGGTGAGCCACTGTGAGATACAGATACAGGAAACTGGACTAGTACTACAATCCAGAGTAACTTCAGGACCTTTTACACCAACATAGTTATGGTGCCACCTATGGGAAATGCACAGTGCAATCCAGAGTAAGTGCCTCTTGCATCTTACCATAGTTACTTTGGATTGTAGTGTAGATGAGCCTTTGGCCTGATCCAGTGAGTCTCTTATGTTCTTATGGACCAGCTGAGTCTGGGCAAGTAGTGCTGCAGACAGGGCCACTGTTGATAGTCCCCACCACACTCCTTCATATGGATCTGGTATGCACCCCAGTGCCTTTGCCACATCTGGTTCCCATATCAGCTGAAAGCAGCAGTCACTTCTTGCTGGAGGTGTGTTTGGTTTGGTGTATTTCCTTCCACGCTTGCATGATTCAGACATGTGCCTGCCACAGCAAAACATCATCTAGTGATTTTCAGCCCGCATACCATGGCTCAATGGTGTGCCATGAATAGTCCTCAGGTGTGCAGCAGGAGTTTGGGAAGCATCATTTATTAATAGAAAAATTGGGGGATTTGAACAGCCTGGTGTGCCTTGTCAATGGCAAAAACAACCGATGGTGAGCCTTGAAAATTTCAGTGCCTTGCCAGTGTGCCATGAGCTGAAAAAGATTGAAAATCATTGCTGTAGCTGCTGGTGCTAAATAGACCCACAGTTCCTGGAATCTCATACAAATTATAACTTGAGGGAGTTGTTGCTGTTGTTTAGGCTGCAATCACAGGTACACTTATTCCAGATTAAGGCTGCAGTCCTATACCTGCTTTTCTGAGAGTTCTGACATGAGAGGTGTGTTGACAGAATTGTTGAACTTACCCCCAAATCCAGAGCAACTACAGGAGCACGTAAGAGACTTTACGTGCACCCGTAGTTACTGCACCACCTAGTGAAAACCTATGGGAAAGAACCTATGTAAGAACCTATGTTCTTACACCGGATCAAGGACTCCCCGTAGTTACTCTGGATTTTGCCCTTAGTGAGAATGGAACAGGCTAGTCTCCTGGCACCTTTCCAGGCACTGAAACTGCACCCATAAACATTAAGTAACTTAAAAGTGAAGAGTTGCTGATAACAGCAGTTTCACACATACCAGGTAGTACTATTTAACTCGAACTGCAAAGGCAGGAAGCTGTGCTGTCAATGTGGGGGACAGAAGGTTTTAGCTCCTCCCCCCCCCCCCGAAATCTGGTCTCACCTGTTTTCTGGCTGTATCACTCCTCTTTGGCTCTCCAGTTGTGTGGGCTGGAATATGTCCTTTTGTTGTACATCCACAACAACCAGAGCTTAGAGGCAGAGTGTATTGATATCAGTCTATGATATCAATATCAGTCTATAAGTCTATCAATATCCTTGATATCAGTCGATGGTGTGTACCTACCCCATGACAATTTGGTAGGTACATTTTAGCAGAGGCAGAATGGCCACCCTTTTGCCTGTTCTTCTGAGCCCGGTGGGTTCCCCTCCATTTGTGTCATTGCTGGGAACTGTATATCCAGTCAAGCTGGATCCACCACATGAAACAAACAAGATGTGTAGATGCTTCATACATTTTTGGATGTGCAAAATAAACAGGCACATAGTGCACATTTCACATGAAAGGTAGACTTTCAACATTTATTATAGGCCAATCTGAAGAGTGGAAATGGAAGGGAATCAAATTTCACTTGAGTGTCATCACCAACCACCATTGTACTCAATAAAGGAATTGCACAAAGCAAATATTTGTTATAGGATCTTTAACATGAAATGCACTTGACCCACAAGGCACAGTAGTTTTGATCCCAAGGCCTACAAATGAAAAACTGGCAGCACAATCCTAACCCTGGTTAGGCTGGCAGAAGTCCCAGCACAAATTCCTTGCTAGTCTAAAGGAGCAGCTTACAAAGTATGTCGAGACCCCATGCAAAATTTTGTGCTGTTTCTTCTCCCGTAGCAATATTTATTAGATTTGTACTCCACCTTTCTCTCCAAAGGGCACACAAGGCTGTGGGTGCTTGAAAACTACTGTGCTTGAGATCACAGCATTTTTCATGTAAAGAAAAAAATGGGGTATAGGTAAGCCACTGGAAGGTGCAAAGCTGTCATTTTAAAAAAATTGCTTCATGAGAACAACCTGAAGCAAATGGCATATGCCATGATTAGTACAGGGGGTGTTCAAACCATGGCCTTGTAGCCAAATGCAGCTTCCAGCAAGCCTCAATATGGCCTTGTAATGTCTCTAATACAATTTTATATGTAAACTTAGTGAAATGTACCCACGCTGCAAGAGGAAAATACCCCAATATATCATCCCCATTGCATATAATCTGCCCCATGCACAACTCCTCTCCATGCACATCACCCCAATGCACATCACCACCTATGCACAGCATCCCCCTTGTGCACCATCCCCCATGTGCACCACGCTCCCATGTGCCACACTCTCCCCAGCAAAACACTCCCTCTTGCAGAACACCCCCACCATGTGCACCATCCCCCATGTGCACCATCCCCCATTGCAGAACACCCCCACCATGTGCACCATCCCCCCTTGCACAACACCCCCATGTGCAACACTCCCCATGAGCATCATCCCCCCCCAGTGCAACACCCCCCCCCCAGTGCAACATCCCTCCCCTCCGCACAACAACCCCACAGTGCAACAGGCACTGAGCACCAAATTGACTGGATGTTGGTCAGTCTTCCATGTTAAGTATAGTACAAAAACAGGTTGTACCCCTTTTCACCTCCTTGAGGGTTAAATTTCTCAAAACCATCTCATGGTGGGTGTTGATGTCACAGAAGGAACACCCTCCCCAAATTTCCTGCTTCCAGGTCCAGGGGTTGAAGTAGAGCATCCCTCAGTCAGGGGATCTTCAATGTAAAGTATAGGGAGGAAAACGTGATGAGCTCCTTTTCACCCCCTTCAGTTTGGAATTTCCAAAAACTGGTTCTTAGTGGGTGCCTCCGTCATGAAAGGAACACCCACCCCAAATTTCATGCTTCTAGGCCCACCGGTTTTGGCTGGGTGTTGATGAGTCAGTGAGTCAGTGAGTCAGTGAATGAATGAGTCTATAGGTGACTTTTCAGTTTTAGATAGATAGATAGATAGATAGATAGATAGATAGATAGATAGATAGATAGATAGATAGATAGATAGATAGATAGGTAGGTAGGTAGGTAGGTAGGTAGGTAGGTAGGTAGGTAGGTTTATTTGAATTTGAAATGTAAATCATTATTCCAGCCCCTGACACAGTGTCAGAGAGATGATGGGGCCCTCCTGCCAAAAAGTGTGGACATTCCTGGCTCAGAACAAGACAAGGGGGTGGCTGGTAGTTGGCAATCATTGGTTGCAGCCAGAGGTGGGTACAGTGATTTCGTAGACAGGAGAAAGTCCAAGGTAGCTGCAAACAGACAAGAGAGCAGATTAGAAGACTCTGCCTCTAATGGGCTTGTTAGAACCTGGCTTCATTTTTCGCGTACACACAAGCCACATCGCCACAGGGTTCAATACCCTGTCAGATGACAAGAAAGAACAAGAAAACCAATAACAGATTTGTTACCATTATCGCTTCAAATGCTGCCCTTAAACAGTTCTGCAATAGGGGGAGAAGCTTGCAGCAAATTGGACCGGGTTGCTCCAGATGTTTTTGTTCTCCTCACATGAGTAGCTGAAGAAGGCTCTGCAAAGATGGCCATGTTGAAAGCATCCATTTCCCAGCCTTTCAATGATATTGTTTTGTTCAGAATGGTACATTCTGCCCAAGTGCTTTTTAAAACGCATAGGGGTTGAATAAAAGCCCAGACCTGTGTGTGTTTTCAGTGGCTTTATGCAGGATATAACTGTGTAATCTCATTAAAAACAAAGGAATACGACTGGGACAGTAAAGAGTGGCATGCAGTCCTGAACACACAGTATGCTTCCTCCCAGGGGTGGTCCGTCTTTACCACAAGTCAGACATTTTGTGTCAGCTTGCGGCATAGCTAAGGCACCGATCTGCATCTGGAGTCATAAAAGATTTTATAGAACTGCCGCCCCCCGAACCATAAAATAAATTTTAATTAAGTAAATAAATAAAAAGTTTCCCCCTTATTGGTTAGAGAAAATGTGCTGAGGTAAAGAGGGATGGTTAATCTCTCCCTGCTAAATATAAAAGGAGCACCAGTTAGACGTGCCTCTTTACCAAGTTAGCATGGGTAAGTATATTATAAAATATGAAAACAAGAGATGATTCTTATTAATACCTTATTAATACTTATTAGTGCCATACAGTATCATAATTACATCTCATTGGCTTTCAGAGCTATCATTCTCATGGGAAAGTTTTCAGAAATCCACTTTTTGTTCCATAGGCTTTTGTGTTTTCATTTTCTGGTCAAATAGTTTTTCATAGAATATAGATATTCAAATGCAGTTTGTGTCATTGCATTCTTCATTAAATTACCTTCCCAACAATATATAACATCGGGGTAGGCAATCCCTGGTACGAATGCCAAGCTCAGCACATGGAATGGTGTTTACTGGCACGCTAAGGAGTGTTGCCACTGCCCCTATTGCCAGCAGACAGCAGGCCTGTCACCATATCCAGTGCCCAGAATGGCAACATCTCTCCCCCCCTCACCCAGACCTGCCACCATCATAATGTTCTACAGCAGAACAGGGATGAAGAAGTCCCAGGGAGATGATAACAGAGGAAGCATGTGCTGGCTGGAGTAGAAAAGCCCTAGGAGATGGTCTTGCATGCGCATACTACGGTAGTATATAATATAGAATCATGTTGGCATGTGGAATAACATTGTAACATTCGTTCAGCCCTACACCCCTGAAAGGTTGCTGACCCCTATATAAGTTGATGGAATTCTTCATACACACCCCATTTTTCACAATTTTAGGCACTAGTGTCAAGCTCAGCTTGTTGCCCCCCTAAAGGTTGCTACCTGGTGCAAATGTTACCCCCTGCACTCCGTAGCTACACCACTGAGAGGGACAGTTGCTCTCCCATCCCTGTTAAGAGGACACAACTTCCCTCTGCTCTGAATTTATTATGTTTTTGGGGGAAATGTCTCCTTCTCATTGTTCCACCATATGTAATATGAGAATAATAATCCTGATTCCCATTATAGGATCAGTGCAAGAGCACATAAGCACTCAAAAGAGCCATAACTGGTGACTTATAACCAGAAATGGGGTTCAATGAGGTGGTTAAAAAGAAGCGAATCTTCTCCTCCTGAAAGGACTTACTCTTTGGTATGTTTGTAGAGTAATATCTCCATAAGTAGATAATAGAATGGTAATGGTGCTCCTTATCCAGCTTAGTCAGTGTCTGCTCTTCTTCCTGCAGGCCTCTCTCTTTCAGGTCAGCCTCAGACTAGTTTTCCCCATGATTGGGATGTGTTACCTTCTTGGCTGATGAGGACGACAGAGCACCCAGAGCAGGGGTGATGTGCCCCTGCGCGTCACCGAGTTGGGGGGGGGGTTGCAGCATGACACCCCCAGGACATACGCAACCCCCAGGACACTGCACATGCGCCAACGTTGGCGCATGCAGAGTATCGCTTCTGAAGTGTTACTTCTGGCGCATGCGGTGTATCGCATCTGAAGCCGAACAGCTTCAGAAGAGCACTGCGCACGTGCCAACTGAAGCCTGTCGGCTTTAGAGGAGACTTCCTCCTCTTCAACGATGAAGTTTGCGCCTCTGTGCAGGCTTTTGGCCTTGCTAGAGAGGCAGAGTGGCAGCCAGAAGCTGCCATTCAGTCTCCCTAATGAGGCCAAATGCCCACGCAAAAGGGCGCACTGTGCATGTCCGAAAAAAGCAGTTTTTCCCTTTTAAATAAAATAAAATAGCAGGGGCTATTTTGATTATCAAGCTGGTAAACTGGATGAGGGGACTGAGGCTGGCCAGTGGTGGGCTTGAGGGGGTTCTCACAGGTTCTATAGAACCCTTTGCTAATGAGCGCCTGGTTCTGAGAACCGGTTATTAATGGGACATAGAAGCTGTTGTTAAGTTAGGTTATTAGGACATAGAATCTGTTGTTAATTTATTTGAATCCCTCCACTGGTTACCACTGTTGTCTGAATCATCTGACGTAGGGCTTTGCTGGCGTGGAGACAGAGGTTTCCTGATGATGGAACCTTCTATCAAAAGGCTAATGCCAACATATGGGGGGAACCTCCACAGCAGCCTGAGGAAAAGAGAGAATCAGGGTGAGAAACTGAAACAGAGCTCAGCTCAGACAGCAGAGATTCCTCTAGAGTAGCACAACTCACTGGATTAGGTGCTATAGGGTAAGATTCTGGCTTGCAGGACCTTCAAAAATGTTTTGATTGAACACCAGCTCCAGCTAAATATAAAATAGTAACCAGACTATTAACTACTGGATACCTACTGGACCATAAGAGCCATGTGCTGGCATAAGCTGCATACTGATATAAAATTTACAGTGCACTAAAGATCAAGAGGCAGAACTATTTTATTCTGTCAATAGCAGCTGCAGGAAATGTCCAGTCTGAACAGGGACTGCAATGTGGGAGACATTCCTATTGCTTCCACTATAGTCCTACTTCTCAGAGAGAGAGAGAGAGAGAGAGAGAGAGAGAGAGAGAGAGAGAGAGAGAGATCTGCAGAGAATCCAGGTGTTGCTGAGATGACTTGTGGAGCTGCTGACAGGAGAGTGGTGGAAGGAGGACCTCTGCAGGTAGAACAGGTGAGCTGCATTGATGATGAGTCCAGCAGTGCTGAATGTTGAATTAGGGCTGTTTGGAGTGAAGAGGGGATTTGAATTCATTCATTCATTCATCTATATCTACAGTGGCGCCTCACTTAAAGAGCTTAATTCATTCCGGAGGCATGCTCTTTAAGCGAAATGCTCTTTCAGTGAAGCAGATTTTCCCATAGGAAATAATGGAAACTCAGACAGTTGGTTCCACAACCCAAAAAATATTCATATAAAAATATTAACTATTTATAAAAATGATTACAAAACACTGCAAGATAACACTGTACAAAGCACTGTAATATACAGTAACACACAACACTGCAATAAAGAAAATACTGTACAGTACTGAACTGTACCTTTGAAAACCTTCATGGCTGGTGTGAGGGTTACAGAGAGGGGATGATTTTGGCTGCAATCCTAAAGACACTTTCCGGGGAGTAAGACCCATTAGACACAATGGGGCTTACATCTGAGTAGACATGGTTAAGATTGTGCTCTTTCACAATCACTAATGGAATCACTGCTATCCATTGGCTCAATGGAATCTATTGTCTTTTTATGCAACTTGAACATTCCCAAGCTGCTGATGGGGAGCAGCACTAGAACACTGATAAGGCACACCTTCCACGCTGCCACACACAGATCCCACATACAGACCTGACTCAGGCTGCTCTCCCCGGACGCCAAATGAGTTCCCTGGCAATGGAAGCCTATTCCAAACTTTGCCCAGGCCCCCCCCCCTTCCCGTAGCTCAAGCTAGTCTCCTCATCCTGCCTGTGAGTTCCCTTGCCATGGAAGCCTGTTCCAAACTTCCTCAGAAGTGCTCTTTATTCCAGACAGTGCTCTTTAAGCAAGTCAAAATTTCTGAGAAAATTTTGCTCTTTATACAAAACGCTCTTTATTCAAGATGCTTTTTATTCAAGGTACCACTGTATATATAAAATTGAAAAGTCACATCAATTCCCCGCCAAAACCACTGGGCCTAGAAGCATGAAATTTGGGGAGGGTGTTCCTTCTTTGACATCAACACCAACCAAGAAACAATTTTGAGAAATTTAACTCTTAAAGGGGTGAAAAGGGGTGCAACATGTTTTTGTCCTATACTTAACATTGAAGACAGACTGATCAACATCCCGCCAATTTGGTGCCTGGTGCACTGGGAGGGAGTGTTCACATGGGAGGATGTTGTGCATGGGGGGATGTTGTGCATCAATAGGGTTTGATGCACATGGGGGGTTGAAGCACATGGGATTTTAATGCGCATGGGAGTTGATGTGCATGGGGTTGATGTGCATGGGGGAGGTTACGCATGGGGATGATGCGCATGGGGTTGCTGCGGATGGGGGGATGTTGTGCATGGGATGTTAATGTGTTGATGTGCTTGGGGGATGTTGCACATGGGGAGATGCTGCACATCAATGGGGATGTTGTGCATGGGGGATGATGCACATGGGGAAGTTGCACATGGGGAGTTGATGCGCAATGGGGGAGATGATGTGCAATGGGGGGATGGCACACTCCCGCAACGTGGATATGTTTTGCAAGTTCATTCATATTTATAGAAGACATGTCCACCACAGGTTGCAAACCATGATGGGTATGTGCAACCTCTTTATTTTATTTGTTCCCTGAGGCAAGGGAACAAAAAACTACCAACATCAGCTGAAATTCTCCCATGGGACACAGCAGGGATCCTGCCATAGCAGTGCATGGCACTGCATAGCACTGCATAGCAGGGCAGGAATTTAATTAGGATTGGATTGCCTGGAAAGTTCCCATGTTATAAGTCTTCTTCCCCCACTTCTTCTTTGCTTCCTAGATGGTATTTTGTTCCCACTTTTTTCTTACTTCTTTCTTTCCTTGCTTGCTATCTGCCCCTTTATAAAATAGAGATGTGTTTGATATGTTTTTTTAAAAAAGATTTCCCCCTATTTAGGAGTGAGTTTAATTTTAAGTGCTTTAATTTTATACATTATATTTCAATTTCAGAGTAGCTATATTGATAAAGTAGCAAGAGGCACTCTTCCAAGTGGGTGTTTATCTTTTATTTAGCAGGGGAAGAGTAACTGGCCCTCCTTCCCCCCAGCAATGTCTTCTCTAGTGACTTCTGCTGGTTTTCTTTGACATCGAGCACAATCCTAACCATGTCTACTCAAAAGTAAGCCCCATTGTGTTCAATGGGGCTTACTTCCAGGAAAGTGTCTTTAGGATTGAAGCAATCATTTAAGATTGTGAGCCCTTTTGGGACAGGGAGCCATTAGTTATTTCATTTTCTCTATAAACCACTTTGTGAACTTTTTGTTGAAAATTGGTATATAAATACTGTCGATTGAGTGTTCATTTTATTAACTGGATTAATTATTTCAATATATTCTTAAAATTTCTATAAATGAGTGTTTATAATATTATTAGGAAATTAATTAACTTAGGTTTTTGTATTTTTTTTGCTTACATTTTTAAATTTTGGAGTATATCCAGGGATGGTGCAATGCTAATTTTCACCCTAGGCAAGGACTATTTGCACCCTCCCAAAAAATTTTATGCCATTGCACCATTATGGTATTTATTTTTAAAAAATTAACTTGTCAGTTGCATTTTTAACATAGGCTAGAAAAATTAATCTGTACAAAACTGTGCACAAACTATGTCTGCATTGTGTCTCTCCTACTGTTGTGCCCTTGGCTGCCCTAAAGAGAGCTTTGGCCCTGCATATATCGTAATTAAAGCACTTTTAAGATAATGCATTATTTTACAAATGCACACACATGCGCACAGATCCGTGTGTGTCTGTTGCCATAGTAGGGGACGCATTATTCACAGTAACTCAACTCAGAGTGGGCAAACTTCTGCCCAGGGTGACCAGATGATTGGAAAAACCCAGATTTGTCTGGATTTTTAGCCTCCTGTCCAGGTGTCCTACATTTTGGCATCATTATCCTACATTTTGGCTTCATTTTGAAACTTTATGATAGTGCACAGTACCCCATCATGCCATATGTCGTTGGATTTGTATTGAAGAGCAGAATCCAATGCAAAAATATATCTTATTCCTATCAAAAGTTATGGTCAAAATACCAAAAAACAAAAAAATACATTTTTTGGCAATTTTTTTCAGCAGGTAGGAATTTTGGCCTAGGATTAGGAATTTTGGCTTTGGGGTTCAGGAATTTTGGGTTTGGCTTCTGGTCACCCTGCATCAGGCCAGCTGCTAGTCAAAGAGATGATGTGGTCCTTGTGCCTAAATGTTTGCCCACTTCTGCTCCAGTGATGGGATTCAAAGAAATTAACAACCAGTTCTATGACCATCTGCAGCCACTTTTAAATGGCCATTTTTTAACTTTATATGTCCTATCTCTCGTTAACAACCGGTTCTATGCAGTAGGTGCGAACCTGCTGGAGCCCACTGCTCCACATCATTCTGAACATGTCGTCTTGCACAGCAACCACTAGGAGGCTGTACAAGATTTCACTGAGAAATCAGGAGGGAAGGATATATATCAGGAGGGAAAGAAAGGTTCTGATCCCACAGATCCTACAAATCCCTTCCCCAGTTCACCCAGTTTGAAGACAGCTGCTTGACCATCCACAGGAGGACCCACATTACACCTCAAGCAAAATGCCCTCTATGTGCAAACATTGTTTGCAAACCAGAGAAAAGTTGGGGTGGTGGTGGCAAGAAGCAGTGCCAGCCAGGGCATGCCCCACAAACCTCGAGTCTGCCAGCCATGGCTTTCCTGGGAGTAAGTTCTATTGCTCACTATGGGACTTATGTTGATATAGCCATGCATAGGATTGTGCTCCAGGTCACTGGGTCCAAACCCAGGATTTGGACCTAGCCAGATGGGACAGGAGGATCCTCAAAACCAGGCTTTTCCCGGCATATGGCAACCCTACTGGTAGAGCACCGCCTTTGTATGGGAAGATGCAACACAGGGCTAGAACCAGTGATGGGCTTCAAAGAAATTAAGAACCGGTTCTCTGTCCATCTGGCAGCCACTTTTAAATGGCTATTTTTAAACTTTATATGTCCTATCTCTTGTTAACAACCGGTTCTATAGAGTAGGTGCGAACCTGCTGGTGCCCACCACTGGCTAGAACCAACAGCTTCACCAGAGAGCTCGGGAGATGGAGCTAACCCAGTGGTCATAAAACATGCTGACCATATGCCATAGTCAAAAAAGAGGACAAAGCCCCCAGAATGTAGGACACTCAAGTGAAATGGAAGACATGATAACATAAAAGCAAAAAACACTCAGATACATTCCTTTCACTTGTTTAATTTAAATGCGACATTACATATTATTAAATTTAAAACATATACAAGACATATTAAAAAAATTTAAAACATATACAACATATACATATAAATTATTAAATTTAAAACATATACATTACAAGAAAGCTACATCCTGCTCCCTTGCAAGGAAAAGGAGGACATTGAAATTATTTTTTCCAGGATGCAAAACTAAAATCCAGGACATGTCCTGGAAAAAGAGGACAGTTGGTCACAGGAGGGTGTGCTTTGGCCTGATCCAGATGAACATGTTCTTATGATGCCTTCTTTCCATGCACCCTTGCATGCCAATTACACACAAGGGGGAGGGGCAGGGTGACCATCCGTCCTCTTTTTTCAGGACATTTCCTCTTTTTCAGCCTTGTGTCCTGGAACAAATCTCCACTGTCCTACTTTTCCTCATGCCCATATTTTCTCATGTCCTACATTTTTCTTGGATGTTCTACATTTGGGAATGGGTGAGGGAACTTGTTCTCTTTTTGTAACAGCACTATCCTAACCATGTCTACTCAGAAGTAAATCCCATTGTGTTCAATGGATCTTCCCAGGAAAGTGTCTTTAGGATTGCATCTAAAGTAAGGCATATGTCAGAGTGACATTATGGCTGCAATTCTAGAGACAGTTTCCTAGGAGTAAGACCCACTAAACCCAATGGGGCTTACTTTTGAGTAGACATGGTTAAGATTGTGCTCTGTCATAACCATAAAAGGTCCTGAAATGTAGGGCACCCAAGAAACATGTAGGACATGACGAAATAAAAGCTAAAAACACTCATATATAGTGCCCATATATAGTGATTAATTTAAACACTTTCTGGTCTCCTCCCAGGTCTCCTCAAAAAATATATTACATATATTTTATTAATGGCAAGAAGGCTACATGCTATCTGCTCACAAGGAAAAGGAGAACACTGAAGTTGTTTTTCCCAGACACAAGGCTGAAAAAGAGGACATGTCCTGGAAATAAAAGAGGAAATATGGAAAAGAAGGACAGTATAGATTTGTTCCCAGGACACAAGGCTAAAAAAGAGGACATGTCCTGGGATAAAGGGATGGCAAAGGAGGACAAGGAAGATATTTCCAGGACATAAGGCTGAAAAAGAGGACGTCCTCTTGGGGGGCACCAGCAAGGATGCTCAAAGGAGTCTGGGTAGAGGGGGATATACAGTACAGTATATATACACACTGTATATGTATGTATGTACTGTATATATATATACACACACATACATACACATACTGTATGTATGTATATATGTCTGCTGTATGTATGTATGTGTGTGTATATATATATGTATATATATACTGTATATATACTGTATATATGTTTGCTGTATGTATGCATGTACTGTTGTGTGTGTGTGTATACTGTATATATGTCTACTATATGCACGTACGTACGTATGTATATACAGTATATACAGTCTCTGTGTGTGTATATACATACATATACTGTATGTATGCATGTGTATGTATATTTATATACAATTTTTTGTTTTTTTTTTGGGGGGGGGGGACTCCAGAGGCCTGTGTTCCCAGTCTAGAGAAGGGAGACACCGCATTGCGTGCCATGCTGGAGGGAGGGCTTTGAGGCTCCCCTTCTCCTGCCCCCTCATGGAGCGCTGATGCCGGGGATGCGGGAGGCAGGGGCTGCTCCTGGAGGGCTGTGGCTGCAGCGGGGGCGGCGGTGGGTGGAGCGCTGAGCATCTGGCTGGCTGTCTGGGCTGTCCTGGGCGAGGAGCCCCGAGCTGAGCCTGGCACTGAGGTGGGCACCTCGCGGGAGGCAGGGAGAGGGTTCAGGGCAGCGCCAGGCCAGGCCAGGCAAGGCAGTGCATGCTCAGGATCGGGGCCGTGCGGGAGGAGGGGGCGCCGCCTGGGGGGGAAGGCGGCTGGGGGAGCCTGACAGCTGAGGGTCACTCCGGACACGCCTCCAGTCCAGTCCCTGCACGTGTGAATGGAGGGGCCTCCCTGCCTAGGAGGTTGTCCAAGGTCGGCCTCAGCTCTGCCAGAGGGAGAAGGGAGCTGTCAGCGCCTCACAACAGCATCCTCACAGACACAGCCCAGCCCTAGGCACTCTCCTCAAAAGTAAGTCCTGTAGAGTCAATGGGTTTACTCCCAGGAAAGTGTGGAGGGGAGGGCAGCCTCCCTGCAGGTCTCCTCAGAAGTAAGTCCTATAGAGTCAATGGGTTTACTCCCAGGAAAGTGTGGAGGGGAGGGCAGCCTCCCTGCAGGTCTCTGCAGGTCTCCTCAAAAGTAAGTCCTATAGAGTCAATGAGGCTTCCTCCCAGGAAAGTGGATGGGATAGCAGCCTCAGAGCCCCCCCTCTGCAGGTCTCCTCAGAAGTCAGTCCCCTGAGAGTCAATGGGGCTTCCTCCCAGGAAAAGTGTGGATGGGATGGCAGCCTCACAGCCTAGTCCTATGCAAGTCTCCTCAGAAGTAAGTCCATTGTATTCAGTGTTGCTTACTCCCAGGAAAGTGGATAGGATTACAGCCCAAAAACCCAACCCTATGCATGTCTCCTCAGAAGTATGTCCCATTATAGTCAATAGGGCTTACTTCCAGGAAAGTATGGATAAGATTGCAACCAGAGAGCCCCAACCTATGCATGTCTACTAAGAAGTCAGTCCCATTAGAGTCAATGGGGTTTACTCCCAGGAAAGTGTAGACAGGATGGGGCTGACAGTTCTCAGCGGCAGATGCGCTGGAGATGGTGCTTGCCTGGGGACAGAAGAGGAGGAGGAGGAGAGGAGGACAATGTGAGCAGCAGCACAGCAGCCTATTTGTTTCTGGAGAAAGTGAAAGGAGGGAGAGGAGGGGAAGAGAGGAGCACTTAAGGCAAAGGGGGAAGGGTCCAGCAAGGGGGTAAACATAGGGTTACCATATGTCCCTTTTCCCCTGGACATGTACTCTGTTTTAGCCTTGTGTCCTGGAAAAAAAATCTTCCTTGTCCCTCTTTTCCTTGTAAGCAGGCAGCATGTAGAATTCTTGTAATTAATGTAATAAATTATATCCAATAGTTTTAAATTTAATAATAAGTCATAATATGTTTAAATGAACCACATGAAAGCAATATATAGGAGTGTTTTAGCTTTAATTTTTCATGTCCTACTTTTTTCTTGGATGTCCTACATTTTGGGGGTTCCTAGTCCTCTTTTTTGGTTATGAAGTATGGTCACCCTGAGTGAACAGGACAGGGTTCTAGTCTGGATGGGTTTAGGTTCTGAGCTGTGGAGCCTTCTGGCTGTCAGAGGTTAGAAACTGAATTGCTTTCCACACTGTTTCATGCTTTTGGAGGATTTTCATGGTTGGGTGGGGAGATGCAGCTTCAGGCTGCCAACCTAGCCACACTTTCCTGGGAGTAAGCCCCACCAACTATAATGGGACTTACTTTTGAGTAAGTGGTGGTGAGGGCAGGAAGCAGCGCAAGGGCATACTGCATTACACATTGAATCTTTTGAGCAGGGCTACAATCCTAGGAACACTACCCTAAGAGTAAGGGCACAATTCAGAGTGAGAGCAGTGAAGAATGCCCTAGCTGGGCTACCCAACTATTCTGAATCCAGAGCTGATGGTTTTGCTGTATCCAGAGAGTCAGGAAGTCTTGGCTGCCCTAGCTGTTCCACAGCATGCTCAGTAGGCACTAAGTCAGTGGCACATGGGGAGGCTTGCTCCTGAGGAGACCACCTCAGGTCACACTGAACAAGGAACAGCTGTGGTGCCTGCCTTATAAGGAGTGCCTGATGAGATGCCAGTACAGTCCACAGTGAATACAAGGGGCTTCTCGAATAGCCTGCTGTACCCCAGGTTAGTGGGATGCTGTAGTTGTGTCATATCTTGAGGTTGAGAGGCAGGGGTTGCAGCAAGTCTGGCCAAAAACTCAGATTTTTGGTCAACACTGCTATTCTTACTCTGCCTTATCATTGACTTTTATGGGTCTACTCATTTCTACACCTGCTCCTGAGGTTGTATAACTCTGAGGATCTGGAAGAGAGCATTTCTGCCCTGGAAACAGGCTCTGGATACAGAGTCACTGCTGTGCCCTAGGCAATGCTAAACATGCCATCAACATGCCTCTCCTGAACTGCCTAGGTTGCCCCAGTTAGGGCAGCCCAGCACCATGTGTCTTGGGGCAGGCTATGTTGCCTTAGGGTGATCCTAGCCTTTTCCAGAATAACTAGGGTGGTCCATCTTGCAGTTGCGTCAGCCTAGTGATAGATAGGGAAACCGAAGTGCACTTTTGGATTGTGCCCTAAGTCCTATTGAACACTATGGGGCTTACATTTGAGTAGACATACATAGGTCTACTATATGCAGTAGACATACAGTCCCTGAAATTCAGCATTTTTCGACTGGGAAGCACTTTCATCAAATTTAATTTTAAGCAGTTGTTTTTGTTTTGTTTTGGTTTGTTGCACATTAAAGGAGGATCTTTCCCGTTTGCTCTCTTTGAACCAAATGAAAGTTATGTGAGAGTTACATGGATCAGTCTACCTTTGATTTGTTTTATAATGTAATGCAGCCTTTGAGGTTAAAATTGAGAGTAGAGAATCAGTAGTAGAGGGACTGCTTTTTCTCCTCTGCTTAAAATTGCTCTTTCTCCTCTGCTTTCCCATATTTTTTCCTGTTCAAGTGAGAAATCAGCTTGAGGAGGGGGGAACTTGGGTGGATAAACAACAAAAAAGTTTTTAACACACAACCCTTGCTTCTTCACTTTTAATTTCATCCCCCGAGGCTGATTCCCATTTTAAAAAGAAAATGAGAATCTGTTTTCTGACCCTACAATCCAGAGTAACTACAGGAAGACATAAGAGGCACTTACTCTGGATTACTCTATGCATTTCCCATAGGTGGCACCATAACCACATCGGTATAAAATGTCCTGTAGTTACTCTGGATTGTAGCCTAAGTGATTTTCCATGGAGGATCTGCTTGGGCCAAGTGTTGGACACACTGTTCCAAGAATCTGGTTTCACTGCAGGTTGTAGGGTGCAATCCTAACCATATCTACTCAGAAGTAAGCCCCATTGTGTTCAATGGATCTTACTCCCAGGAAAGTGTCTTTAGGATTGCAGCCTACGTCTCACCAACTCAGAAAGGCAGTAAGGCACTTCATAGGCAGAGTTTCAGTCCTGACCACAGAAACGATAATTGTAGCCGAGACCAAAAATAGCACATTCCTATGTCCAAATGTACAGATGCCTCTCAGTACAGGAGAACAGACAAGAAAAGAGTGTTTGCACTCTGAGCTCCCCACCAACCCTCCTTCCACCTTCTTCTTTTGGTAGAAAAATGTCTCTCTCTCCGTGCTGGATCTCATACAAGATGTGCTTAAGACTGAAAAAAGTCCAGAAGTCAAATATTAATTGGAGATCTCTTCCTATCTTCTTTCTTTCTCTCTTGGAATATACTATTTATATAGTATATTCTGGTCTCATCAGTCTCTGTTCAAAAATACCAACTACTTTCTGCTTACTTAATCAGCTCATACAGCACAAGCCTATAAGTTTGTAGGGCCTTTGAGATGCCCTGACCACTAGGATTCAATGTATATGTATAGGAAGGAACTGGCCTGTATTCAGAGCATTTATACTGGGAAGCTGGGTAGGCTTTTGCTGAATACAAAAGCCTACCGAATTTGACATTGACAGCTCAATGAAAATTCTGGTTTTTAGTCCTCCAGTTTGTTAAGCTAAACAAACTAAACAGTCTTTTGCTGATATCACTGAAGATCCTGACCCATCCCTGACTTTGGGGAGGGGGGCTCAAGGCTGTTCCAGCTCACCGTGCTTAATATCATATTAAGCATAATATGATATTAGAAATAAAGTTGTTTGCAAGGAAAACAACACTGCACAGGAATGAGGCATTTCCCCATCTAATTGTCTTCTTTTCATCTTCCCGTCTTTTTGTCTTCTTCCAGTCATTCTTCAGCATCATTCATGAGAAACTATCTCTCTAGTATATGGGTCTCTAAACTTTCATTACAAAGGCCACAACATATGTTTTACACATTTTCTTGCCTCCCAATCAGATTTAAAAATGAATGTTTGAATTTTGAATGAGTGCAATTCTAATCTTGTCTACTCAGAAGTAAGTTCCATTGTGTTCAATAGTACTTACCCCAAGGAAAATGTGATTAGGATTGTGGTCTACGTTTTCCTTGGACCTTTTTTTGAAATCAGCATGATATGATTCAGAACAAAAGAGAAATGTGACCATTACAAATAAAAATGTCATAATGAGTAAAAAGGTTAAAACCTAGCAAAAAATTAGCAATAAAAATATTTTAAATTGCTGAGAGCCAGATAAAAATTTGGGTGACTGGATATGATCCTTTGGGCCACAGTTTGGAAACCCCTGTTCCAGGGGTTGGTAAAGGATGGAAGAAGAAAAGAAACAAGTGAAGGTTTTTGTGTTTCTTACCCAAACTTACTGCTCTTTCATCGGATGCTTGTCCACATCTCTGGACAACATGCCACTGCCTTCTACGTGGTGTTGGTTCAATGTGGGTTTTTACTGAGCCTGACAATGAGTGTCGCAGTCATGTGCAACAGTGCTGGCAGAAGGGTAGGAGACACCTGATGGGATCAGGCTCTCAGTTGTGAAGTCCTTCATACTTAACAAAGGTGTAGGAACACCTGGGAATCATGCTAGACTGAGATGATTTTGTTTCTTTCATAGTGCTGAACCAGCCTGTAAAATGATGTTTTTCAAACCCATTGAGAACAATGGACAATGGGTGACAGAGAAGGACAACAACACAGAGACACTGAACTGGCCCAGTTCTGGCTAGCTTTTGAATGCCGTAGATGGGTTGTTGTGCCCTGTGATGGGGAGACTAAACAAGAATCCTTTGAAACCAGTAACTTAACACCACTCCAACCATTTCATCAGTGCTCAAATGAAAGGGTGACCATATGCCCTCTTTTTCCAGGACATGTCTTCTTTTTGAGCCTTGTTTCCTGGAAAAATCTTCAAGAGCAGACAGCATGTAGCCTTTTGTAATTAATAAATTATATGTAATAATGTTAAATTTAATAATAGGTTAATATAGTGTTTACGTGTGAAATCCTAAATACACTTCCCTGGGAGTAGGTCCCAATGAATACAATGGGACTTACTTCTGTGTAGACATGCTTAGGATTGCACTGTATGTTAATCAAGTGAAATCTACATAACATTCATATATATATATATATATATATATATATATATATATATATATATATATATATATATATATATATATATATATATATATATATATATATATATATGAGTGTTTTTAGCTTTTATGTTGTCATGTTCTACATTTTTCTTGGATTTCCTCTTTAGGGATGCTTGTCCTCTTTTGCGATTAACTTATGTGTGATGGGCCTCCCTTGTAATCATGGAGGTGCCATCTGAAACAGCCTGCATGTCAGCAAAACTTTCTGTCAAGAGGTTCTTGAAGTGGGGCCTCATCCATTGATTTTGGGGGATGAGAAGAAATGTTTAATGCTGTCTACTGTTCTTAGTTTTTTTAGGTTCTATGGTTCCTGCACTGTTTTAATTCTTTTAATTGTTGTGATCTATTTTTGGTGCTTTTATGTAAAAAGGTAAGGTAGATGTTTTCCAAATAAACAAGGCTCATTGCTTGGTATATTAATGCAGAAAAACCTTTCTAATTATAAAGTCATTATTTTTTATATTCATTACCCCCAATTCTCTCATACCAGGTATTTCTGCCTATAATACACATGTATTTTCATGCTGTGTTTTCTTTTGAATGCTTATCTTTTATGTTGGTTGAGGAAAAAGATTTGTCTGAAAAGGCTTGTATGGGCTCTAAATTATCTTTTTGTTTATTCTGCTATGGGAACTGCTTTGTGATCTCTGTTAAGGAAAAAATGAATATCTTAAACTATGGCACAATCCAGAGTAACTACGGGAGCAGGTAAGAGACATTACATGCACCCGTAGTTACTGCACCACCTAGCGAAAACCTATGGGAAATTCATATTGCAATCCAGAGTAAGTTGTTCTTACTCTGGAGCAAGGACTCTGTGTAGTTACTCTGGATTTCACCCATATATGTTTAATAATAGAATAGGAGGCCATATTCTCTGATTCACTAGGCTTGTGTGCCAGTTATCTATGTACTCTGCTATAAGCTGTCCCTCTCCTTCAACAACAGTATTATTGAACCATTTATTCACATATTTCTCTTATCCTTTTGGTTCTTCTCTCCTTTGGATAACAATTAAAGCTGAAACAGAAAAAAGCTTTTGTTGTGCTCTAAGTGTGTTCAACATAAGGCCACAGAGCTATCTTTCCATGCTGCATGCCCTGTTATCTGAGTTCTGCTAGCCTCGGCAGGGGTTTCATACCAGGATTGGTGTTCTGTGTTGGTTAGGAAATGTAGGCTGTGTCTTATAAGGCTGTCTTGTAGGCTGTGTCTTAACTGATGAGCGGTTTTGTGGGTGTGGAGTTGGTGAAATTCCAGGTGTTTTTTTCCCTTTTCTATGTTTCTTACTGTTTTAAAAAAATTTTTATGCCAGCTCTGATGTTGGTGTAGTGTTTTGCTGGTGTGTGGGGCATGTCGTCTGGAAGGGGTTTTGGATGTGGTATATACTGATTTGTCTTCATCCCCTCTTCCCCCCACATCTCTATCTTGTTTGTGGATTTCTGCTAGAAGTCCATTGCTGTAGTGCTGCACCAGCACTCATGAAAGTGGGAAGCAGATACATTAGTGGAAGTGGGGCTACAACAGTAGAGCTGTTGCACTGGTGTAGTTGGGGCTGCATTCGAGTCTTAGGGCATGCACCATGTTCTTGATTGCTCAGATCAGTTTTTCTGGAGTTTTTCTGGAGTGCACACTTGGGCTGCAATCCTAAAGAAACTTTCCCGGGAGCAAGATCTACTGAACACAGTGGAGCTTTCTTTTGAGTAGACATGGTTAGGATTGTGCTCTTAGAGCACGTGTCTCCTAACCATGTTTACTCAAAAGTAAGCTCCATTGTGTTCAATAGGTCTTGCTCCCAGAAAAGTATCTTTAGGATTGCAGCTTTAGCCTTTAAAAAAAATATAGTGGGGTAAGAGTCTAACCTTAATCTATTGATCTACCAAAAGGCCAAGGCCAACACTCAGGAACTTGGAGCAAAACGAATGAATCAATCTGAGATCCAACTTTGGGACTCACTTTTGCCACTTAGCATTTCTTCAGCTTCCTGACAGGCAGCTCTGTTTTTCTTTGTTTCTTACCTGTCAACCTCAGTAGCTATACCCACTCTTAGTAGCCTGCTTTCCCTTTACACCATCTTGGACAAGCAAAAGTCACCAAATAGTGACTTTTCCCCTACTCAGGCTATTCCCATTCTTTCATATGGGAGCACTGGTGTTTTATTTACATGCTTGATATACATTCAGTTTCTCAGGAATTTTCCTCCCTGCGTAAACTGAGAGTTGCCAGTACATGACAAAAATACAAATCTTCAAACTCAGTTTCTGCAACAAGACCAAATATAATTGTGCAACTCTGTAAGTAATATAAATGGACAAAATAGGTCAATTCAGTCTAATCTGCATACTGTAGTTCAATCACAGTATGTGGGTTTAGAGCAAAATTTCAGCCCTCCTGACTATTGCTCATGCCATCTGCATGTGTTAAGTTCCCCTGCAAAAGTGAAACATCTTTCTGACCTTCACAATCAGACAATTGGACTGAATCATCTGGAAAGGAGTGAATTCTCACTGCAGTTTGAGGAAGTATCAAGGACCATTTTCTGCCTTGCTCCAGCCCTTCTACATTGTTAGGGCTTCTTTATGTTGGGCCCCACACCCCCTATCTTTACTGTAACCTTGCTCAGTGAATGCATCCCTCCCAAGGGTCTATTGTATTTTCCAACTGATTTCTGTGCAGCTTAAAAGGTCTCTGAAGCACAAGAGAAGGAAATCTGACCACCTTAATGGAACAAAATTGATTTAACCGAAGGGAGCATTCATTTCCACCCAGACTAATCTTCCAAACACTGCTTCTCTCCCCTCTTATTTGCAGGCATTCATTAGCCCTAGAAAAGTGTTTTCCAGCTGAATAGAATAGCCCACCATCTTCGCACTTTTGAATGTCTTGAGCATCTTTGAGTTTTCATTGTTAATTTTTAATGCAGGGTAAGTGGTATGTGAAATCTGAGCCTCCCACCATGATTTAATTCAGGATGTGGCTGTTGACCTAGGAAATACCAAATGGCCAGCTAAAATAGACACCTGGACTAGTAACTGTCCAAATGCTTCAGATCAGGATTGTTCTATATCAAAAGCACTGGAGAATCACTGATAGTGGTGCAGGTGGAAGCAGAGGCAGCATTTGTTAAACATAGCCTGCTGAAGGCAGGAGTATCCCAGTTCCAATCTGTTGGACAGATGCCTAATGGCATCACAAATATTTTACTCCATGAGTACACCTAGCCCCCACTACAGGAAGAGGTGCAATCCCAGCATGGCAGGGTTCCAGCCATGCTGGTAAGTTTGCAGGATGGGGCCCTCTGCCTCAGGTCTTTGCTCTTTTTTTCTTTCTTCTCTTCCCCCCTCCCTGTTTCCTTCTCTTTTTCTTTCCCCACTGACTTCCCCTCCTCTTTTTCTCTCCTTTCCTATCCATGCCCTTGATGAACAAACTTATGGGGAACAAATAGAGAAGGACCTGCAACTAAGATGCAACTCCTGTTTCTTGTTTCCATGTGCAGGAAGAGAATGCTAATTTCATATGAGAAGCAAAAGTGCCAGTAAGGTCCCAATTCTGTTCAACTTTCCAGCGTTGATGTAGCTGCACCAACAGGATGTACATTGCAACCTACATTGAGGATCAGTCATGGGGGCCTCCCCAATGTTTGTCCCCTTTCCTTGAAGCTTCTTTGCAGCCATATCAGTGCTGGAAAGTTAGGTAGGATTGGGACCTACGCCCTTTTTATTTTGAGGCCAGTTGGGACATGTAGGGTGCAATCCTAACCTAGGCTAGTATAACTCATTGGTCTTCCCATTCCCATGCTGATGTAGGGAGGCAAGCACATGTCTGCACACTGGTCTAACTCTCTCCCCACAGGATTGGCACAAGAAAAATGTAGCAACAAAAGCTAAAACTAGTATATATTGCTCTCGTGTGGTTAATTAAAATGCTATATTTCATATTAAATATAAAAATATTGCATATAATTTATTCAAGAAGGCTACATTCTGCCTCCAAAAAGGAGGACAATTAAGATTTTTTCCAGGACACAAGGCTTCAGGAGATCCATAGGTCTCAGGCAGCATATATAGAATCTCTCTTCGAAATATCGCCAGAATCACTGGCAAAATTTTGCTTCCCATGTGATTTTTCAGGGTTTTTTTCTAGCCAAGCAGGAACTTACACATTTCTCTTGACATGGAAAAACTGTAGAGACAACTCTAATCATAACCACCTATTGGAAGGAAGTAGAACAACCCAATGGACTGTCACAGTGTGATGGAGAAAATTTGAGACTGCATGACTAAAATGTGTTAGTGCATTGTTATATGAGGAAGGTCTGCTGTAAAAGTGTTTTCCTACAAGTTTGAATGTCAAACCCTGATATTATAATGTATTCTTCTGTGCAGGGATGATACAAGGACAAAATGGTTCCTCGAAATGGGCTTGTAATGGCAGGTAAGGACCTCAACAAAACTCCAGCAAGCTTACTTAATGTTAAGGTCTATGTGAGAGTCACATACATGCACCACAATAGCACCTTCTGTTCTTCCAAGCTGTTATTTGTCCAAGGCTGTCACATAGTTTGATTGTGAAGCTGAAATACCCCATATCTGACCACATCTCCCCTCTTGCTTCTTAATGATACTGCAGAGCAGAGACACCAGATGGAACCACAGACCTTGAACCATTTCAACCTCAGTGCTTTGTTGCCAACAGCCTTCACAGAGGATTTGGATGTGGCTTGTTCGATGGTGCAGGTCCAGTCTCAAGTCCCAAGTGCCTTGGAAACACCCCTTGTCAAGAATAGCCTCCCTAGAGGATTTGAACAGAGCTCTGCAGCCCAAAGTCAGACACTAAGAGACTTTGAGAAGGTAAGCTGGACCTGGAAGATTCTGTTGTTCTTACTGCTTTGGATCAGTGGGAAATTCCCCATAGATTAAAATAAGGACACTGAAAGGGTCCCCAGAGGAAGACTTGTCCCCAGAATTCGTCCGGCAGGATGTGATCACTGGGATAATGCAGTTCTTTTCCTAACTAACATTTCTATCAAACTTCGAACTTTTAATCATCTTGGCAAATAATGCATAATGTTCTACCTCGCTTATTGCAGAGAAGTTGGAAAGGTTTTGCTTGTGTTGGAACTTCAATGCTTTTATAAACAGCCATCAAGGGAGTATTGACAGTTCCCCCCCCCCCCATCTTCAGGACTTCAGAGATTCTATTTAGGAGGATTCTATTTATTCTATGTAGGATTCTATTTGTGGGTTTACTCAAAGCTTACAGGGGAAAGCAGGTTGGCAGAAAAGTGAGGAAATTGCAGCAAAAAAACTAATAGATTGGGAAAGGGTGATAGTGGTGGATGAGTTTACAGTGATGGATGAGCTTTCTCTAGCTCTTGTCACATTGGTGCAGAAATAAGGTAAGCTACTTTCCACCTTAAACTGGGGAATAGCTCTGGTTTTATATGAACCAATCCAGGTTTGGAAATAAGCTACTCTGGGTGGCCCAGTGGCTGTGCTATGCGGCAAGGAGGAAAATGGAAAGAAAGCCTTATGATTCTTTACTGACATAAGTACTTGGCAGTGGCAGGGAGAAAATATCTCATCCTGTCTTATTAACGTGCTAGGATGCTAGCAAACCCTGGTAAATATGGTTTTCCCAAGGACCCTTTGAAAAGCCACATCAATTGGAAAGTTTGTGTGGCTTGGTGTCCTGTGTAAGAGCACCAGACTGTGGTGGGTAGGAAAACCTCCAGAGCTTCCTCTTGCCAAGATTTGCTTTTGGTGGAACACTTGTCTGGTAAATGGGGTGGGAGGAAAGAGGGCAGTGGTTGTGAAATCAGTGGTTGTGAAAGCAGGAGAGGGAATTTGCTGCGTGGCTGGTTGAAAGAATTATTTTCTAGCTCAAACGAAAACCTAATTCAAAGATTTCAGGGGTCATCTTGTAATTGACATGAACATCATAAGCCCTTGCGTTCATTTTTCTGAGCCAAAGTATGAGTCTTCCAGTGCAATCCTAACCCCTGCTTAGGCCAGCACAAGTCCCATACTGGCCTGGGTGTGTTGCCAAAGTGCTATAAGGCATTTCTGTGTCACCCCTGGGGGGTAGACTAGTGCACTGAAATGTACTGCTCTCCTCACACTGCCATGGGCACAGGGAGATAGCCTAAATTGGTTCGGATTGTGCTGTCAGTTCCAATGCCAGTAGCTTAGATGGGGGTTGCAAAACTGCACATCTCTACTGCTATTGGAGCCATTCAGGAAAGCAACAGCAATGTACAGATCCTTGTTGAACCAAACAGCCCAGAATGGGAATGGTCAATTACACCGTGTGTTGCAGTGTCTGCCGTTCTTATCTTTTTGCCCTATCTAACTATGCTATTGGCCATGGCCCTTAGATGACCATCTAAAAATAGCCTAATCTGCATAAATTATAATTGACTGGATCCAGTCAATGGATCCAGTTGGTCATCAAAGGGTTACTGTAAGATTCTATTTCTTGACTAAGAGATCTATAGGGATGAGTGTGATTCCCAAAAACATATTCAGAATTATTGCTTTCCTTGAAGTAGAAAGGTTGATAGACTAGCCCACAAAGAGCACTGCCCAGTTTTTGTTCCATAAATATTTCCTCCTCCTCCTCAACCCCCAGTTGGACTGGCTGGACTAATGATATAGTGGCAAGGCTGTCAAACCTGATGCAGACCTTATTTGGAATTTCACCTGAGTTCTCCATAAAATTTTTAAGGATTGCTGCAATCATGAAGGGAAGAGAAGTAAGGATATTCCTTTTCCTTTTGTTGTAGGATTATGCAGTAAAACCATTCCCCATGGAGAATTTAGGGAATTTTCCTCCTTCCCCTGGCATTCTTTCCATTGATCTTATTTCCAAGTTAGTCTCATCTTCCTAGCTCCCTCTTCAGTGAGGTTGGTTGCCAAACTCACCCTGTTTTCCTCTGAGCTGTTAATCTCTTGCAGTTGGCGAGGGACGGCTGTGAGGTGACACTGGAACTACAGAGCTCTCCTCAAGCCAGCTCAGATTACACCGTATATGAGAGTGTGTGTGTGTGTATGTTCATGCTAGATGAGCCTCTGCCAAAGATTCCTCAAATACCTCCTGGAGGTAAAAAAAGAAAATGAGCCATACTATGATCCTGGGTTGAGCTGCGACTGACCACAGAGCCACAGGGTAGCTGACTCCCAGACCCTTTAGCTCATCCCCATGTCTCCATAGGCCTCCAGGCCATGTCACTATAGCCATTTTGCTGGGCTTTCCCTCTCCTTCTCGGCTTCACAATGTTACTAGAGTGAAAGGGGTGTGTGGAGATTCCCGCCCCATGGATCCCCAACCATGTCTAATGGATACCGTACTCTGTCCCAGCACCTCAATGACTTGAAGAAGGAGAACTTCAGCCTCAAGCTCCGCATCTATTTCTTGGAGGAGCGCATACAACAGAAGCATGAGACCAGCAAGGAAGATGTCCACAAACGGGTGAGTTAGTCAGAAATGCAGGGCCTGGCCCTGGAGGCTGTTTTTTCATTTTTTAATCTACTATAAGTAATTGTCTTAGTTCTTATAATGAACAAAAATCACTCATAGCAGGTAGCAATATGTTAGCACATTGGTCAGTTAGGCAATTCTAACTGACCAATTCTAACTAACCAGTTAGTCACTGGCTTTCTGCTGAAAGTCAGGCCATGGTAAATTCTTCAGTAATAGTACTGTATGTCATTGCAACTGCAGCAAATTCTGGTCCACTGCAGATAGAGCCATTCACCTGGAACAGTTTCGAAAGATGAGGTGCATAAGTCTCTCAGGTTGTATGGGAACGTAATGGGGGGACATAATGCAATAGGAGAAGTGAGACATGCATGGTTTTTCCCCTGATCTATAAATCTGTCTGAAAATATCCTGAATATGTAGAGTACCTATTTTCTCACACTGAACATGCTGCAGCTCCAAAGCAAACTGGATCTGAGTAGCATAGTCTTCTATTTTTATTTTATTTATTATGTATTCAGCTTAGATTTCTGAAAAATCTTATTGTTTAGGGAATGAAATGTTTTGACAAAAGACAAAATTCCACAAGTATACGTTTCCTGGACATACAAAAAAAAAATCTTGTAGCATCTTAAAAACTAACAAATGTGTTTCATTAAAAACTGTCATGGAATAGGGGGCCCATTTCGTCATCAAATACCTCCTAGAGGTAAAAAAAGGAAGGAATTTTTGGAGCATACTTGAGCAGTGAATACTTGAGCAGTGAAATTCACAAGGTATATAGGCTATAACCAGTGGTGGGCTTCAGGGGGTTCTCACAGTTTCAATAGAACCCTTTGCTAATGAGTGCCTGGTTCTGAGAACCGGTTACTAACAGGACATAGAACCGGTTGTTAATTTAGGTTATTAGAACAGAGAATCTGTTGTTAATTTATTTGAATCCCACCACTGGCTATAACTGCTTTACATCTAGTCAGACAGTCTCTGGTCTGTCCAGCTCAGAACTGTTGGCAATTGGCATGGTCTCTCTAGTATCTTTTTCAGCCCCATCTCAAGATGTCAGAGGTTAAACTTAGGATCATCTGCATGCAAAGCTTATACCCTGAGCCAGGGATGTCCAAACTTTTGGCAGGACCAAACTCTTTGACACTATGTCAGGGGCTAGAATAATTATGTACATTTCCAATTTGAATAAATTTACATAAATTTAAATATAAGAATGTATTAGACACATTACATGGTTTTCTGCATGCCAGACGGAGGTGTCTTGCCACAGGCCACACTGAGGCTTGCTGAAGGCAGCCCTGAGCTATGCCCTGAGCCCCTGCCCTGAGCTATGGTGGAATCAAATTTTCTGATAAATTTCAATTCAGCAGTCTCCTCCAGGAGTTTCCCTTTGAAGGTGGGAAGGAGGATCCTTTTTCCTAATTCCTCACTTCCTTCTTCTACCCACTTACTTGATAAAGGGTTGTTTGCATTATTTGTACCCTACCTCAAACAATGCTTGGGGTGCTCCTGGGACTTAGGAATATGTAGACAGAACTGACACCTACGTTTGTTGCAAGATGTAGTAGTCTCTGTTGTTCTATTTCTGTCATATTGCCAGTTGTAGATTAGTAGCTATTTTAGGTGCTGGAAAGAGAAACTATAAGCATGCCTGATACTCAAGATCTATGAAACAGAAATGTCATTGTCCAGAATGGGCTGTCGGATGTTAATGATGCACCAGAGTGGATTTAGCTGGAGCTGTAGGTGATAACAGGTGGTGTTCTGTCATTTTCTTTTCTGTATCTGTAGTAAGTCCTGTAGTAAGTTATTCCTGGCACTAGTCTGATCTCATATTTGGTTTTCCCTATGTTGTTGGCTGGACATTGTAATGTTGAGACAACCCATTTAAATGTTAAAGAGGCAAGGCCCTGTCTAAAAAGCTGAATGAAATGCAGTTGTGTTGGAGAGCTGGGCACTGGATTTTGAGGTGTGTTCCAGAATGAAGCTAAAAGTGCATAGGAGTCATTGGGTTTCCTGGTTAAACTGGTGTTTGTATGTCCAGCACTTAGGGTGCAAGCCTAACCAAGGCTGGCACAACTCTTCCCATTCCCGTGGTGATATAGGGAGGCAAGCACATGTCTGTCACTGGCCTAACACTCCCCCAAGTGTGTTAGGACACTTTTGTGACACCTCCAAGTCAGCACAGGATTTATGCCAGGAAGTGGCACCTTTAGGGGGACCTGTGGGGCCGTGGGCTCCAGATACTACCCTCAGTGAGATGACACACTGGAAAGGACAAAAATCACAAAAATTGCTAAATTAGCTACAATCATTTGGAATAACCCCATCAAGTCATATACCATTGGATGTGTATTTTCCAGCATAATTCAATGCAAAAAACAGCTTTGAACTATCTCATTCCTATCAAAAGTTATAGCCAAAAAAGCTTTTGGAGATATTTAAAATGGATAAAGAATGTATGGTTTTGAAGATGCTATGTCTTTATTATTGAGTTTTTCTTATTATGCATAGA
Source organism: Cryptoblepharus egeriae (assembly GCA_030015325.1). Taxonomy (NCBI): domain Eukaryota; kingdom Metazoa; phylum Chordata; class Lepidosauria; order Squamata; family Scincidae; genus Cryptoblepharus; species Cryptoblepharus egeriae. Next base: position 90,381,341 of record JAREYC010000003.1, on the reverse strand, counting down.
AGAAAAATATGTTATTACCAGGATTTATAAGTTATTAAAATATGAAACAGAAGGTTAAAGATTGTATGATACAACGGGTGAAAAATGTGGGTCATGAAATATCAATAAAACAGTGGGAAGATTTATGGACTAAAACAGTGATTTTCAACCTTTTTCAACTTATGGCACACTTAACAAGGCACCAAAATTGTCAAGGCACACCATCAATTGTTTTTACCATTGAAAAGGTACACCAGACAGTCCAATTCCCAAATTTTCTTATTAATGTCAATCCCCAAATTCCCATGGCACACCTGATGACTATCCACAGCACACTGGTCTAAAAGATAAAAACATCACTGGACTAAAAGATAAAAATTTACATTAAATGTAAATATCAAAGAAAATTTTTATAAAATGATCTACAGATAATATATGACATCAGTTAGACTAGCTAAAATTTCTGAAAAGGTTCCAAACAAATGTTGGAAATGCAAGAAACAAGAAGGAACTTTTTATTGTGTATGGTGGACATGTCCTAAGGTAAAAAAATTTGGGTTCTGATTAATCAACAATTATAGTTGATATTTAAAATGTACATGCAAATGAAACCAGAAGCTTTTCTACTGGGAATGCTGGATGATTCAATTCATAAAATATTTGAAACTATGGGCACAATCCTATCTATGACTACCTAGAGGTAAGTCCCATTGTGTTCAATGGGTCTTACTCCCAAGAAAGTGCATTTAGGATTAGAGCCTATCTCTCAAATCCAGAGTAACTATGGGAGCGTATAAGAGACTTTACATACACCCATAATTTCTGCACCACCTAGTGAAAACCTATGGGAAATTCATATTGTAATCAAGAGTAAGTTGTTCTTACACCGGAGCAAGGACTCCCCATAGTTACTCTGGATTTCAACCTAAGTTTTTATATGTGACAACAGCTGCAAGAATTTTATATGCTAAATATTGGAAGGTCCTAGAGATTTCAGAATGGTTGAAGAATGGTGGATTGAGATACAGTATTAGACTTTATTGAAATGGATAAACCTTTCTTAAGGAGGAGAAAGTAAAAACTTTTATGAACAGTTGGATACCATTCATGGACTTTCCATGCAAAAAAGGGATGAAGAGTAAGGCAATTATGGATTTGAAGAGTGGACAAATGTTATATAAATTTGATCTCCTTTTTATGTTTTTTGGAATTGTAAAATAAGATTATAGTTTAAGATACATTTTTAGGTAGTAGAAGTTAAAAGAAATCAGTAGAAATCAATTTTAGACTAAAGAAAGGTAAATCCAGAAAACTGTGCTTGCATTATACTTTTTAAAGAATATTTTTGCTTGTTTGTGGAGGCTAGGAGTGAAGTCCTAGTTGCTTTGCAGGGTTTGGAACTTCCTGAATACTCTTATCCAGGCTCAGGTCAATGACGGACGTTTTGTGGAAAGGTGTTGAAACCACGATGGAATTTCTCAAGGGTCTCCTCCCTGTGGGACCTGATGATGATGATGATGATATCATCAGTCTGTTGAAGCAGAGCCTTTGGGACCAAGTGTTTAAGTCACCCATGGACATGTTGACATATTTCAGAGTTTCTTGGGTCTCTCTGGCAGTGCCACTGATATTTCCCGATTTGGAAATAATTGTGATAAAAGAAATTTTTGTTATGAAGATAATACTGTCATAAGCATTTTCTCTGGATATGCAAAATTTCTGTCAAAATAAATACTGATAATAAATAAATCCTATATAAGGTATGCCCTACATCCCTAAGGGGAGAGTGATTCAGTTAGTGACTGAAATTGTGGAAATGGTGGTTTTTAAGAATAAAATCAACTTCTATTCCTTTTGATACCGTTCCAATTTACAGCAGAATGCAATGAAACAAACTACTTTGAAATATTGATGTTCTATCAAAACTGTAGCCAGATGACCAGAAAAAGGAAAACACAATTGTCTTATGTCAATAAAAAGAGGATTTTCTTAATTCAAAACTCACCAATAAGCCTGAGTATTCTGAGAGTTAATGAAGCATTATTATGGCACAGCATGGAACTAATAAGATGTTACTATGAGTCAGCTCCCTTTCCATCAGAGCTATCAGAGCTAATACTCAAATTCCTATTCCGCTGTGCAAAACAGATAACTACCTAATCAATAAAAAAGTAACTGTAATAGACAATAAAGCAAATTATAGAATAAACCACAATTTAGTGCACAGACTTAAACCAATTAGGCCAGCACAACTTACCTGTCTCCCCTTTCCCACAGGGGGCATGGGGAGGCTGACACATGTCTGTTCACTGGCCTAACCTCCCTCCTTACCCATCCAAGGGTGGCATAGAAGAGCCATATGGCACATTTGTGACACCCCTAAGCCAGCACTGGACTTGAGCTGACCTAACTAGGAGTTAGAATTATGTTGTCAATGGCTTAAAAAACATCAACATGTCAAAATCAAGTGCCGTTGTAATAAAGGATTAAAAGGAAGTAAAACTGAGGATAGAGGTATGAATATTTAATAGTGATACTGCCTAGAAATGTAAGCGAATTGGTTGTCATTGACAGTGAGCACAATCCTAAACATGTCTACTCAGAAGTAAGCCACATTGTGTTCAATGGGTCTTACTTCCAGGAAAGTGTCTTTACGATTGCAACCATAGGTCCATTTGTAGATGAGCTCTTGGGAAATGAAGAGATGGACTTGGGACAACAGCTGTATTTGGAATGAATTGCCATAATCAAAATGAAGTGTATACAGATAGCCTTTGCAGCAAAGGTGCAAACCGTCCAGTAATGCTAATACTGTAGATTTATTTCTAACTGAAAACCACCAAGGGTGGCCTTTAAATATATGTGACATAATATTACAGAGGATGGCCAAGCAATCCTTATGTTTAGTATTATTATCAAATTGCTATTTGGGATGCAGTGAGCAAGTGGTGAGATAAGATAAGATGCTGGTTTCTGTATCTTAGGTCATAGGATTAGACTTTCCACTTATGGAATGCTATTTGCATCAAAAGCATAGATGAAACAGGTAAATTTAATCTATCAGAGTATCTTGGCAGCATAGGACAAGCTGAGATAAAATGCAATGCTAAAAATCCTAACCCGTGGTGTAGCTAATGATCATGTAGCCCAGTGCAAAGCTCAAATGTTGCCCCAGAAGTGATGTCACAACTGAAAGTGATGTCATCCCTGGGTATTTTTAAAAATAAAAATAATTTTTTAAAGAGATTTTTTTTAATATATAAAAATAAAAAGAAATTTTTAGAAAACCTACCTCTTCCTCCTCAGCAGTTCACCTCCCATTTGCTCTGCTAGTGGCACAGCTAAAGGACCTACTGTACTTGCTATCTGGAGTCAAAGAAAACTCCAAATTTAAGTAAAATAATAAAAATGGTGTCCCTTATTATTGGTTAGTGAAACTTGCCTGGGCAAAGAGGAATGGTTATTCTTTCCCTGCTAAATAGAAAAGGAGCACCACTTAGAAGTGTTTGTATACCCAGTTATCATGGGTAACTATTTTATGATATATGTACTGTACATGATATATGTACTGAGAGCTGATTCTTATTAACACCTTATTCGTTCCATACAATATCAGAATTACATCTTATTGGCTCTCAGAGCAATCAGTATCATGGGAAAGTTGAGTTAAATAAATCCACTTTTTGTTCCATAGGCTTTTGTGTTTTCAGTTTTAGTTAATTAGCCATAATTTTTGATAGAATATAGATACTTCAATGCCATTTGCTTAGTTGCATTCTGCATTAAATTACCTTTCCAACGATATATAACATGATGGTATTAACATTCAAACATACCGTTTTTCACTATTTTAACCACTAGTGTCAAGGTCAGCTTATAGCCCATCTAAACCTTCTAGCTTTGTGCAACTGCACCTCCTGCACCTTCCTAGCTATGCCACTGATCCTAACCAATTTAGGCTGGCCTAACTCCGCTGGCATATCTTCCCATGATGGTGTGAGGATATGGCTGTGCACTGGCCTAACCCCACTCCCAGGAGTGGGTTAGGCTTATGGGTTGATATCCACCCCGGTCAGAATGGGACTTGTGGTGGAACTTATGCTGGCCTAACTGTGGTTTAGGTTTGCAGTCAGAGGGGTATTGTCAGAAAACAAATCATCAGAAAGTAGGGAACGCCTATATTAAGTGGTTTTGTTCAGGGGCAACCTTAGGCTCCCAGCCATGCACCTGCATTTGCACTAACAAATGTATACATATACACAGTATTGCCTGCGTTGTTTTGTTTAAAAAACTGCACACCACAGTTCTGACATTACCCATAGAGATACACATACTTTGTATTATGGTGTTTCACACATTATGGTGTTTAAACATGGCATACATGTAGGTCTGTAGTGAAATCTTATAGAGAGAGACCTGCACATAGAATAATGACCCATTAGCCAATAATTTTTCTTTTTACTTGTAAACCACTTTGTGAACTTTTTAGTTGAAAAGTGGTATATAAATACTGTAGTTGGATAGACAAAGAGGGGCATTGTTCAGAGGTAGCATGTATACCTTGTCTGCTGAAGATCTTTGGTAAAGTTCCCAATTTTTTCATTATATAGACTACAATCCAGAGTAACTACGGGACCTTTTACACTGATATAGTGATGGTGCCACGTATGGGAAACCGATGGGAAATGCATAGAGCAATCCAGAGTAATTGCCTCTTACGTCTTCCTGTAGTTACTCTGGATTGTAGGGTAAGAATGAATGTATGTCTGGAAAAGACTTACCCAAGACCTTTGAGCCTTACCACCCGCTATAGTGGACAATATGCAGCTAGCTGGACAATTAGTCTGCCTTATGTAAGGCAACTTTATATGCCCATAATAAGCACTTGCATTAAGGATCTTATAATCCCTGCATTGCCAGAGATATGTCACTATGGTGCTGACAGCTGCCCTCAAAATTGTGAAGAGCAAGTGCAGCTGACATGTCCCAGAGCTGCTAGTCAACAGTCAAGGAGCCAATGGATTGCTATTCCCAGGTAGGGGAGTTATAAATAGCCTGGTTACTGGGTGGGAAGTCCATGAGGTTCTTTCTGCCTAGGGTTGGCTGCAGGACTGGGCTTAGATTGATGGTCTAAGCAGCTGGGCTGGTGTGATTTTAGTAGACATAAAGCCTTTGCTGCAGTAGACAAATTTAAATGTTTTAAAATTTGTAAAAGTGGGTGCTTTTGCTCTGCAGACAAGGACACAAACTACATCACGGGATAGGAAGTGGTACAGATTGCAAGGAGCAGATCCACCCAGCAAATAAAATATCTGCCCAAATTGTTGTACAAATCAGCAAGCACAGGGGACTCCATTTTCTTAGTGTATTGCGCTCATGCAGAGCCTCAGCTGGCTGTCAAAAATAATCTTCAGAGCCACAGGGTACTTCCTCTCTTCCTTCTAACTGACAAAATGGTGGTTGTAGTAGCAGCAGGAGGAGTGGGGGACAATGCAAGGAAAGCTGTTTGGTGTCGGGGAGGTGAAATGTAACACCAAGACTTCCTGATTCTCCTCTCATCCTTTTAGCCACTGTGCCACCCCAGCGGTAGACTGAGCCAATTGTGGGTGGGCAGTCCAGATTCTTGGCCGTAAACATTTAATGTGTTCCTCAGGCAGAGCAATTGAAGTCAGGACATTATGATCCCAGGGAACCACGTGTTATGCAGCTCAGCTGGCTCCTGGTATGCTATTCATGGGACACTGAATAATATGACGGCTGTTCCTGGGCTTCAAGTCAGTGAACAGGGAACATGAAGGAAACAAACAAGTCAGAGTGAACACTTACTACGGATATATCAGTTTTGTGAACTTGTGCTAGATTCAGCATGTGATGGATTATTTCAAGATGTGCACAGCATGGAGTTACTATTGCCACATTTACCATTCAAGATCTCAGCCCACCTTGGGCAACTTTGTGGTGTAAGGGCAAGTATAGATTCAACTGCTAGTTGGGCATATGCTATGAAGCAATTGTATGAATGTCTCATCCTAATCTCAAGATTGGTGATCCACAATTGGTGGTCCTTAACCTCACCATACCAGTTTGGTGATTAAGGAATTGCAGGTTAATCAGTAGTAATTCAACTCACTATGACAGGCAGCTCAATCCTATCCAGAACAGCAATCAAAACCCATTCTCTGGAGGAGAATAAAATCAGGTATTCATAAGGCTGCAAACATAGTCTGAGTATATTTGGGCAGAATCTGAGCCAAGTGACTCAGTAAGCAAGGTATTTGCTGCCAATGTCAATATACTTAGTCTGGCTGCTACGCAGGAGTGCCAGAGAGAGGTGTACCATTGAGGAGGGAAAATGAAATATTTGGTTTTTGAAGAGAGAAAGGGATGGGTTTTGATTCCTAGGTTGTTGGGAGAGGTAGTGCTTTTGGTAGAAGGCTAGCTATGCCAACAAGTCTCCCTTTTAGCATATGTGGCCTCTCTGGAAATAGATGAGTCTAACTGGTATCAAATGTCTAGTGAGCCTGAGCCAACCTTTACTGAGAAACCTTGTTTTTCTTTATAGTGTAAAAGCTGTGTAGCTAAAGGTCTAAATAAGGAATCTCCAAACTTTCAACTTCAGTGCTGCAGGACCTTTAACAAGTGTGTAGAGGAGGGAATTTCAGCAAGTGTAGCTTGTGATTGCCAGATGAAAAGCTGCACCCGCTGAAATTTCCTCCTCTGCACAATTGTTAAAGGTCCTACAGAACTGAAGTTGAAAGTTTGGAGACCCCTGATCTAAATGCAAGGAAGACTTTGGGGACCAAGAGAAGCAAGTCTGTGTATCCTCAGTGAAAAGGAACCAGTGCTGAAAGGAGGCAGGTCACACATAACATGCCTAGGAGTAGCCTTGTTCCACATAGCAGAGATCCCGCATGTTCCAGAAAACATAGGCAGCCATTTGGGTGGACCTAAGAAACCATACTAAAGTCAAAGGTAGTCACATTAACCTATTAGAAATGCACAGTTGAGTAATACTTTTAGTAGGACCAACAAACATAAAACAAGTAGTGAACAAATATTTGAGTCCTCTTCTTCAGACTGGATGTTCAGCAAAAGAATGATGGCAGGAGAAGGAGATAAGGAAGTAGGGATTGTGTTGAATTCACTGCTTCACTAATATAAAGGCTACCATTTTTCTACTCAGACGTTATGTAACCTGAACCGGGTTGAAATTTGTGTGAACACTGGACATTGTGTAACCTGTTGACAGCATGTGACATCACAGGGAGAATATCTTCAAGTACAATATTTGCTTCTTCAAACAAATGCTGCACCCAAGGAATATAGGGCAAAGTTATGGGATGCTTCAAGGACAGACTTATCAGTGCAATTCCAATCATTCTGTAATTACAATAGAGCTTACAATCCTTTTCCTTCTGCTCTCTTCCTTGCAAAAGGACATGCATGTTAACATGCAGAGTTGGAGACCGATCTGAATACTTGCAAGGTGGGACCAGTATAAATCTCTTCCTCTGAATCTTATCCCCCATATCTTTCTTGGACGCAAATAAATACAGTGTACACCATAATAAAAACTTCCAGAGGTGTAGCTAGGTATGTCAATTGTAACAAAAAGTAAAAAATTGGGTGCAATCCAGAGTAACTATGGGGAGTCCTTGTTCCAGTGTAAGAACAATTTACTCTGGATTGCAATATGAATTTCCCATAGGTTTTCACTAGGTGGTGCTGTAACTACGGGTGCACGTAAAGTCTCTTATGTGCTCCCGTAGTTATTCTGGATTGTAGGTGGATGCCTAAAGATAACATTATGATAAATACGGTATGTAGTTTGGCTCTTAAATTGCAGCCACATTATGGGAAGGGGGAATCTTGCTGGAACACTGGTGGCAAGCTGTTAAATATCTCCTCCTAATCTGGCATTTAACAACAGACACATTTGATCATTCTGCTGGGTTAGAGTTGGGTAGGGACAAGTAAGGGAGATAACGCATCAATTTCAGTATGCGATTTCCTCTTCCCCCTTTATAACATCTCTGGACGAATTGCTTGAGTAATGTCTGAAAAGAGATGTTTATTTTGGTTCTCTGAACTTTTTTTTAGCAAACCTAGTCAATAGGATCTTTCCAGTTTGGTACACATGCTAACTACATGACCAACAAGTGTACAGGGCCAGTCTTTGGAGTTGTAGTGCCTGCTGAAAAGATTTTTGGTGGGGCCTCAGGTTCACAGCCAAGGTCTGTAGAATCTTAAAAGAAATAAATCACATTTATTATTGAGTTAATTTATGATAGAATGGAAACCAATCAAAATATGTGCATAAAAATGCATGTGAGTTATTGGACCAAATTGATCTTAGCAAATTTAAATACTTAAGTATTGCTTAAGTATAAGCCTACAATTAAACAAGGAAAAAGTGTAGGTTTACCTGGTAAAGGTAAATAGTTACAAAACCACTGGTTTTAGTGATGGTAAAATTATTTAGTAAAAATATTTTGATTTTGATGTGTGTACTGATGGCTGTGGGTGGCGCAAGCGGCTAAGACGCTGTGCCTGTTAACCAGCAGGCCAGGGTTCGAGACCCGGGTCGGCCCCACAAGACAGGGTGAGCTCCTGTCCTTAAGCCCAGCTCTGCAACGCAGCTGGATCTAATTGTATTAGCTCTGCCTTTCCATTGGACTAATTCAGTGGCATGGAGAGGGGGGATCTGCTGCTTGGGTAACAGCCTATCCTCCATAACAATCCAACCCAGGCTTTCATGCTTCGTATGCAGCGTATGCAGCGCCAAGCATGATACCATAGTCTTTCAAGACTGACGGAGGCCTGCTGATGTGTGTATTTGATAAGGCCAGAATGGATTACCATGCTACAGTGATTTTCAAAGCTCTTCATCTCATGGTACACTGACAAGGTGCTAAAATTGTCAAGGCACACAATCCTTTTTTAACAGTTGAAAACTGTCAGTCCTGTGGGACTTATTTTGCCAATTCCCCTACTATTAATCAGCTCTTCCCTAAACTCCCCCAGCACACATGTGTACCATTTGCAACACACCAAGGTATGTCATGGCACACTGGACGCATGGTTCTGAGGTTAGGGTCCCCTTAGGCATGGGATCTACCTGGGAGAAATTGGTCCATATGGTTTAAAGCCAGTCCTGTGAGTATACACTAAAGTTCCAGGTTGATGAGCTTAGTCAGGTGCTGTGATGAAATATTTGCAGTCATTCATGCCTGCCTTCACCTAGGCTTTGTTGACCTGTGGAAGCGTAGGGCAGAACAATATGCTGGGATGGCAGCGGTTACTAAGTTTGAGTTTCAAAGGCAAAAAGAGTTTTTTCTTCTTTGTACCTTTCAGAACATTGAGCTGAAGGTAGAAGTAGAGAGCCTGAAGAAGGAGCTCCAGGAGAAGCAGCAAAGCTTGGATCAAATTGGGTAAGTGATGGTGTAGGTACATTTTCAATGTTGTTTGTGAGCATCCTTGAGTTCCTTTTTGTGACGAAAGGTGGGGTATAAGTCAATAAAAATAATAATAATAGGTAGGATGAGATGAAGAAGCCCATCTCTCTCTCTCTCTCTTGCTCGCTTGAACACACACAAACACACACACACCCTCGTTATGAACTCAATCTGCTGCCCCTTTCCCCAGAAGAATAGGAAGAAACACCAGTTTCTTTCTGCTATACTACAGTAGTTCTTGTGTAGCCTGAGATTGCAAACTTGTGCATGCTGACTTCAAGTCATAATGAAAGAGCGGGACCCGGTTTGATTTACCTTGTACAAAAAGATTTGAATGAAGGAGGATTGCTTTATCTCCATTATTTGCTTTCCTGCATTTATCACTTCAACAGTTTGAGAAATTAGACACAAGTCCTTTGCTACTGTTGCTCTGCTTGCATATTTTCTTACTCCTTGAAAAGAAGAGGCAGCCCTGATATTTAGACTTTTGTTGTTCCTTGGCCTGTATGCTTACTCCATCCCCTCATACAGTCATACTCACCAAGCTCTTAATGGGTCATTATTATTGGGGCTGTCCCTAGAACAGCGTTTCTCAAAGTGGGGGTCAGGACCTTTTTGGGGGTCACCTAGAGCTTTTCTGGGGGTCGCCTAAAGACCCCTGGTGCAGGGAGCCAGGTCAGGCTTGCCAGACCTCCAGCAATAGCTGTGCGTGCACTGGGGCTGACTGATAGCCTCAGTGCCCAATCCTATGCATGTCTACTCTGAAATAAATCCCATTATAGTCAGGGGGCCCTTTGCTCCCATGTAAATGTGGATAGGATTGCAGCGTCAGGGCCCAATCCTATGCATGCCTACTCTGAAATAAATCCCATTGTGTTCCATGTGTGCATAGAACATACATTTCATTTGTAACAATGAAAATAATCCTACATATTGGATATTTACATTATGATTCATAACAGTAGTGAAATTACAGTTGTAAAGTAGCAACGAAAATAATTTTATGGTTGGGGGTCCCCACAATATGAGGAACTTATAAAGGGGTCACAGCGTTAGGAAGATTGAGAACCACTGCCCTAGAAGGATATGGGACCTGAAGGGACTCATATTAATTCCCATTTTTATTAGTACTTAGGAAGGAAAATTCATTAAAATTTAAAGATATCTGCCTTTCCCTTAAAGGGCTGCCACTCCTCATTGGTTAATGATACTGTGCTTGTCAACCTGAAGGTCAGCAGGTCAGTGGTTTGAGACCTGGCCACATTATCACAAAGATGTCTTCAGGCAATGCCGGCTCTTCAGCCTTGTAACGGGGATGAGTATCACCCTTAGAGTCAGTCACAACCAGCAGGGCAATCTGTAGGGTGCACCTTTCCCTTGATGAAGCAAACTATAAGATCCGGCTTTGCAAACTATAAGATCCAGATCCTAACCCCAACTTATAAAGGCCCCCCCATAGTCAGGAAACAGAGCTGGCCCAGCCATGAAGCTGACTAAGAATCAGCACTGAATTACAGCTTGAAGGAGGTGATGTGTCCCCCCCCCAAATCTATTTGTCACTCCACTTCAACCCACCACCCACCGTGTCACTTCAAGGGGTGCCCCAATCTTCTTTTCTTGGGCTGAGAATAAATTATAGGTAGATCAGGGCAATATAATAACTTGATCCCTGCTAACTGGGCAAGAGGCACTCTTTCAAGTGAGTGTTCCTCCTTTATTTAGCAGGAGGAGAGTAACTGGCCCTTCTCACCCCAGCAATGTCTGTCCTAGGTGTTCTGCTGGTGTTCTTTTTGCATTTTAGATTGTGAGCTTGGCACTAAATAAAATAAAATAAATAGAATAAAAGCTTGGGACAGGGACCCATTAGCTATTAATTAGCTATTAATTTTTCTTTTCCTTTGTAAACTACTTTGTGAACTTCTTAGTCGAAAAGTGGTATATAAATACTGTAGATAGATTAGATTAGAATAGATAGGTAGGTAGATAGAGATAGACAGACAGACAGACAGGTTTCAGAAGATGAAGATGCCAACTCTGATGCCTGCGCAGTACTCTTCTGAAGCCAAACAGCTTCAGCAGAGAATTCCTCGTTCTAAAGCGGAGCAGCCTGCTCCTCCTTAGAGTGGAGAAAGTCTGCACCTCTGTGCAGCCATTCAGCCTTGCTTGGGCATGGCCACATAGAGGCATGCACGGTGCATTCCAATGCACAGCCCTTGGGCCTTGCTGTGAAGGCAGAATGAATTGCTGCTCTGCTTTTGGAGCAAGGCCAAAGACTTGGACATGCACATTGTGTCTCTGCGCAGTGTGTCTCAGCCAGCCATTCGGGCCAGGTCCAAGGCAGAGCGACAGCTTCTGGCTGCCGCTCCGCTTCAGAGCAGGCCCAAATGGGTGCATTGACACCCGGGGCCAGCAGGAGTGTCAAACTACTCCAGTACGTCACCCCTATGCAACATGTCACCCCGTGCGGCCCGTACCAGCACCAGTCTGGTGATGCGGCTGGTTCTACTTAGTTTCTTCCCTTCTCCATGTCCATTCAGACCCTTCTCCAAACAGGCAAGCAGGTGAAGAGGAGGCAGTGGTGGCCAGTGATGGGCTTCAAAGAAATTAACAACCGGTTCTATGCCCATCTGGCAGCCACTTTTAAATGGCTATTTTTAAACTTTAAATGTCCTATCTCTCATTACCAACCGTTCTGTAGAGTAGGTGCAAACCTGCTGGAGCCCACCACTGGGGTGGCATTAGAACAGTCATTAATATACAAAAGGAGGGAACTACCAGGATATGCGCTGGTAGGAACAGCAGATCTTCTTGGACTTCCCTGATTAATACTCATACAGAGCCAAACAATAAATAACTTCTCAGAAACGTGTGAAGTGAGTGCAAACATTTCTATATGTCAAGCCATCTGGGAGGAAGAATTGCTTGTCCAATGCTTTTTTCTAGAAATAAAGGTTGGGGTACTTAACATGAAGATTATATTATTTGTAATCATAGGCATGTCTACTTAGGGGCCCCCAAGGTGCCGTTACACACCACAGAGGTGCCAATGCCCAGTACCAGTGAGTACCCCCTCAAAAAGACCCCTGCTTGTGTCTTATGTCTCATGGTATACTAAAAAGGTCAAGACACCACAGAACAGAAGATTAGCTAACAGATACTGTAATAAAAGCTTTTGTTTATGTCATGGACTCAGTTAAGAAATTCACTGGAGCAAACAAATGCTTGAGCTGCACTGCTTTTCTATTTCTGAAGGAGACTCAGGAGCCAATGGGTTTGCTCACTGGAGCCTAGAAAATCCTCCCCAAGGGGGTCGTTTGCTCTTTGTGAGCTACAATTATTGTCTAGGTCTTGGTCTAAAAATAGGCCCAATTTAAAAACTACATGCAGTGTTCTGCTTTCTATTCCAAGCTCTGGAGGGACTAAAAAAATGTTGATTGGTATTAAGTTAAAAGAAGTTTGTATTCTGAACCTAGTCATTACAAGTTGGTGACTTCACTGTAGTAACCCATGTGGAACTTTCTTCTAAGTAAATTTGCTTTTGGATTAGATTGAAATGGCTTCCATGGTTAATGTTTTTATAAACGTACTCCATATGGTAAAACAATCGATGAAAGTAAATTAAATTATGTCAGGAAAATAAAAGTGTAAATAAAAAGCAGGCCTCCGTCAGTCTTGAGAGACTATGGTATTGTGCTCGGCGCTGCATATGCTGCATGTGAAGCACGAAAGCCTGGGTTGGATTGTTATGGAGGATAGGCTGTTACCAAGCAGCAAATCCCCCCTCTCCACGCCACTGAATTAGTCCAATGGAAAGACAGAGCCAATACGATTGGATCCAGCTGGCGTCGCAGAGCTGGGATAAGGACAGGAGTTCACCCTGTCTTATGGGGCCGACCCGGGTCTCGAACCCTGGCCTGCTGGTTAACAAGCACAGCGTCTTAACCGCTTGCGCCACCCACAGCCACAAAAGTGTAAATACTTCTTAGTCTAATTAAAAATATATATTAATGATAATTACTATCATTAATTCTATCTAGTATACTATGATTAATATCTACATTAATGATAGTCACTAAACATTAATAATTACTAATGATAGTATGTTCCAGAAAGGAAGACATATGGTCACCCTGTATGTACCATTAAAGGGCGGCACAATTTGGGTGCCACTTCAGGTAATACCTTAGCTCTAGCTGAAATTCCCCCTGAATCTTTCTTAGGATGAAATCCAGAGTAACTACGGGGAGTCCTTGCTCTGGAGTAAGAACAAGTTACTTTGGATTGCAATATGAACGTCCCATAGGTTTTCACTAGGTGGTGCAGTAACTACAGGTGCACATAATGTCCCTTACGTGCTCCCGTAGTTACTCTGGATTGTGCCCTTAATTTATCCAACAGTAAGTATGTAAAGAATAGACGTTATACCGTAGATGATCCATTTTTGTAAATTTTATTCAAATTCATATCACATTTTATTACAAATGACACACAACCCATTCAAAATGACAAGAATAAGTACAGAACCCAGACACTTTGGGAAATAACTCAAGTACACGCACATAACAGCTACTGGCATTTTGTCCCTGTTTCTCTGTATTTTTCTTGGAACATACAAGGCTGTTTAACCCTGGAATGATCTGTCTAACTACGCACTGGTGGTGTTGCTGGGGATGCAGGCCACACCAGGTGCAGTGCATGAAGGGGAAGACCATCATTGGCCACAGTTTTAAAAATCATGATATTTTCAAATAGTACCACCATGTTATAGGTAATCTGATGTGTAATTTCATGCAGAATGTAATGAAACACCCAGCACTGAATAGCTCTATTCCAGTGTTTCTCAAAGTGGGGGTCGGGACCCCTTTGGGGGTCACCTAGAGCTTTCCTGGGGGTCGCCTAAAGACCCCTGGTCCAGGGGGCCAAGTCAGGCTTGCCAGACCTCCGGCTGTAGCTGCGCATGCACTGGGGCTGACTGACAGCCTCAGGGCCCAATCCTATGCATGTCTACTCTGAAATAAATTCCATTATAGTCAGGGGGCCTTTACTCCCATGTAAATGTGGATAGGATTGCAGCGTCAGGGCCCAATCCTATGCATGTCTACTCTGAAATAAATTCCTTTGTGTTCAGTGTGTGCATAGAACACACATTTCATTTGTAACCATGAAATGTTACATATCATAAATATCCTGCATATCGGATATTTACATTACGATTCTTAACAGTAGCAAAATTACAGTTATAAAGTAGCAACGAAAATAATTTTATGGTTGGGGGGTCCCCACAACATGAGGAACTTATAAAGGGGTCACAGTGTTAGGAAGATTGAGAACCACTGCTCTGTTCTATCAAATGTTATAGCAAAAACAAACAACAACAAAAAAACAAAAACAGTCAGGCAAGCAATGGGACATTATCTCACCCACTGCCCAGGGCATTGCCCTTCCCATTGCATGGGAGGAAGTCCATCATGAGGGTGATGGACTTCCATCAGGCCTCTGTGCAGAGGCCTCCTGCACAGGTGATGCAAGCCCTAGTGATGCCACTGTCCAGCACTATCTGATCTGGCAGGCATTTGCTCTCTAGGTCCTTAGGGAAGGGGTATCCCTGTCTTCTTTGTTGGAGTTAACAAGGCTTGAATCTGGTGTTTTTTTCCCTGCTTGCAAGACAGCTATGCTACCATTGAATCATGGTCTCTGTCTTCCATGAGACATTAGTCCAGTGATTTTCAACCAGTGTGCCATGGCACACTGGTGTGCTGTGGATAGTCCTCATGTGTGCCGCAGGAATTTGGAGATTGACATTAATTAATAGGAAAATTGGGGGATTTGAACAGTCTGGTGTGCCTTGTGAATGGTAAAAAAAATTGATGGTGTAATGCCTTGACAATTTCAGTGCCTTGTTAAGTGTGCTGTGAGATGAAAAAGGTTGAAAATCACTGCTTTAGTCTTACAGTGTAAATAAATGAACTTATACAATCCATATACCTTGTCCCAAGTTTTCAGGATGCTTTGTGCTCTGACTGGCTATTACTCTGTATTTCAGGGCAACAGCAGAGAAGCAGAGCCATCAGAATGCTGCTGAGATCTGTCACCAGCAACAGAATGATCATGACTATGTGTTCCTGGAAAAGAAAATTCGCCATCTGCAGGAGGTGAGAAAATGGATAAGGAACAGTTGTGCTTTGCTGACTATACTGACATGGGAGAATCAAAAGTGTTCTCAGGAAGAGGGAGGCAGTGGTGGCTCTATACCAGCCAATCTAGAAAATCCAGCAGAGGAAGATATTTCCCTGCTTGTCTTTAAGGCTTGCCACCTGTTCATATCACTTGATGATAAAACTGCAGTCAGGAAAAATAGGAAAACTATACACTGGTGTTTATATCAATCATATGTATGCACTCCTGATTGTATACTAAAAGCAAAAAAAAGTAAGATCTGTCACTGGTCATCATGATGGTTATTTTTAATCTCTGAATACCAGTTGTAAGTTACCTGAAGAAGGTAATTCTTTCTCAGACTGAATTCCTTGGCTGCACTGCTGTAAATACCCTACCCTCGCCCCATCCTCCACATTAAAACTGTGGAGAACCTGCAGTTTTAAGGCTGCGTGCAACCTTCCAGGCTATTAAGTGTGGTCTTTTGAGTTAATCCAGACTGTGAAGAAAAAATTCTTTTATCTTTATTAATATGGTTGTCTTTTATTTTTATCTTAAAATGACCGTATTTAAAATACCGAAGAGTAAAGAAGCCCCATACTGATTACTACAATTAAACATTGTCTTAAGGCACATGATTTTATTCTAATGCAACTCTATAGTATAACAATGTGTTAACTTTCCTGCCTGACTGATACAACTACTGCCCAATAAAGGCTGTTTAGCAAGGGGTGAAGTCAGGAGCGTCTGTGGTGGACTCCAGTCTACTATCAGCCTTTAAGAAGCAGTCACATAAAAGGCAATTAAAAGGTTAGTTAACTTCACAATTAACATTTTTTCATTTTTTGAAGTTAGCATATATAGTAATTAGATTTTTACAATATACATTTTAAAGTAGATCTAATTGACTTCCATTAGATTTATTATTACTAGATTTCAGCTAAATCTCCAACATAATAAGGTTTCCCACCTCTGCTCTAAACTGAGGGAGAGGAATAACTTCTAAGAGTAGAAATGATCACTCAGAGATCAATTCTTGAGCAGCTGCCACCAAGTAAAGGGGACCTTTACTTGGGGTAACACAATATATATTTTTTAAATTGCCATAATTGTTCTTTTTTTTTGGTGTTAATGAAACACAAACTCATAACACCACTTTCTGGCCTTCTCAATTTTGTTTTCAAAAAAATCCAAAATCTATAAAAAATAAACTGCAAAATAATAAAAATGGACTAGATGGGAAAGGCATGGGTAATGACTATGGCTGCGTCTGTTAAAGCTATACCACCTATTCAGGTTAGGCATCCCTTATCTGAAATTCTTGGGATCAGAAATATTTTAGAATTCAGATTTACAGTATTTTTGGAAAACTTGCTTATGCATTATAAGAGATCATGAGAATGGGGCCAAGTCTAAACACAAAATTCATTTATCTTTCATATAGCCCTCTTAGGCTACAACCCTAAAGACACTTTCCTAGGAGTAAGACCCATTGAACACAGTGGAGTTTACTTTTGAGTAGACATGGTTAGGACTGTGCTCTTATACACATAGCCTGGACACCAGGTTAGAAAACTCAAAAGACTTATTTGCAGCAGTCTTAGAGTGGCACTTGGAAGTTTCAACAGGAGTCATGTACACATCATTTTCTTCTTAAACTGCTTTCACTTGGATTCCGGCTGCTGAGAGTCACAGTGCAACCACATTCATCTTTGATGGAGTCTCCATCTGATTCCCAAGAGAAAGCAGTGTGGCACACAGGTTTGCATGTCCCCTGGAAGAAACTAATTGTTTGATCTCTTGTTCCATCTCCAGGAAGCCCATTCAGCAAAGACTGAAACAGAGAGAGTCACACGTTTGGCGGAGGCTGAGAAGGAACGCTCTCTGGAGCTCACCAAGCAGTTAACAGAATTCTCCAAGAAGCAGGATGAGATCAGGGAAAACCAGGCTCTTTTGGAAACCTACAATCAAACATTGGCAGAGAAAGACAGGTGTGGACGTGTGGGTTTTTATGATTTGCTCACATCTGCCACTCATAATGCACAGATAATTTCTTTATTCAGAACCTCCAGAGCTGAGCTCTGAATATATTCTGTATCTCTATTACTGTTGTCATGTCAGCCCTAAATGAGACATTAAGAATATTGTTACAAGCCTTTTCTGCAAAGAGGTTGGAAATGGTCACTGATTCCTTCTCTCTTTTTATACTGAGAGATTGATGTGAGATAGTGGCAGTAAGCTTCATAGTAGAGTGGGAATTTGAATCCAAGTCTTTCTAGTCCATGTCCAGCATGGAGCCCCTGCACTGAGGGGCTCAAACACCCTCCGGCCTCCAAATCTGGACCAGATGCTCCATTTCCCAATAGACGAAAACAAAACTTCTATTGTCACCTTATTACATAAAACCTAGAAGGGGGATCAGGCTAAATCAAGACCATAATTGGGAAAAAGTTCATCATTCTCCTGTTTCTACTGTGGATTCTGAATCTGGATAATTCTCCTACACTTATACTGTTGAAATATATAGCCCTGGTATACTTGCATTTGACATAATGTCACATGTATTTTGGTTTTTCCCTTTGGGACTTCTACTATAAGGTAGTTTCTCCCTGTTTTTGATTTTAGCATTTTTTTTATAATGAAGGAGGCAAGTGCCTGGTGAATGGCTCCTGAAGCAATCAGTGTCTCTGTGTGTCAATAACTGTGAAATATTGACAAAATCTAACTACTTACATAGAATGTATGGCTGCTGTGCTATGCATCCTGTATGTAGCTGTGACATCCCCCCCAAATTCGAGGCCTCAAAATGGGAAGAAATGGGTTCTGTGGAATCTGAGTCCTTTGCCCTGCCAGACTGCATATCTTCAGTCACCTCTTCACCAATCTAGCCTCCTGTTTTCTTGTCCCAAGAATTGGTGTGGCAGGTCATGCACATAAGCAAGATGCTTCATATTCTTGTACATGTTGCCCCGAGAAATTGAGATGGTCAGTAGTATTGCTGTAGTGAGGCCACGTAATACAGCTGCCAAGACGTGAGTTCTTTCTGTTCCATCTTCAATTCAGTGCTAAGTGAATCTTCCCCCTCCCATTGGGACCAACTAGCACACCTCAATGTAGGTCAAATCACATCATTCATTGACCAGTACTATTGCTTTGTTCTAACCAAAATAACTGGACTATTTCTCCTCTAGGAAAATTGAGGAGCTGACCTGGAATTTGAGGAACAGTGAGCAGCTTCTTGAGCTGCTGTCCACAGAGAAACAGAACCTGCTGCAACACTTAGAGGCATCCCAGAAAAAGCAAGCTCAGGTAATAATGCAACTGAAAGCTTAATAGTACCCAGTATCTGCATGTACACTGTCAATGATGCTCATGACTTGATTTCAGCCTAAAATTATTATTGCTAATGAAACTTAACAATGGATTAGTGCAGTGATTTTCAATCTTTTTTTTTTGTCTCATGGGACACTAACAAGGTACTAAAATTGTAAGGGCACAGTGGCCCCAATGGGTCCACTCAAACCTGAACCACCTCTGGAGGTAGCACTGATCTGAGTAGCTGGGAGCAGCCCGTCTACTGCAGCCCAATGGAAGCAGTATGGAGGCTGCTTCTGGCTGCCTAGGAAATGGCACCTTTCTGGGTCTGAGCCTCAAGTTATTTCCACAGCTGGCACAACTGCTGGGTCTGAGCCCTAAAACCAACTGGAATCAGGAAACAAAAAGCGAATGTTTGCTCATCTCCCTTCTAGGCTGCAGACTGCTTGCCAGTCCAACTGGCTATGAGATTTTTTGCTTATAGCAGAACTCTCTAAACTTTTTGTCAGGCCGGCTGCATTATATATTTGACACAGCTCAGGTGGCAGAAAGTAAATAAATAATAAATACACGGAGAAAGAATGTACTGAGAGTTTGAATGAATAAAATAAGTGGGTGGGGTGGAAAGAGGAGAAGAGCAGAAGACAAAATTGATTTGAACAGGATGAGGGGGAATGGATTTTGAAAAAGGATTGGAAATGCATGCATATTCTGTATATAGCATTCAGCACCAAATAGAATGGAATTATTGCATTGCATTGCTTTACATTCAGCACCTCTAGTGGCTGAATGTGGTTTATACCCATTCTGGCAGAAGCAGAAGTGCATATTTTGAGCTATTTTTAACACTGAGAGGCTAGGGGACCATTGGGGATGGAGAAAATCTTTGGAAGGGTAGAGTGGGACCTACAGGCCAGGGTTTGGAGACCCCCTGTTATAACATTTGTTCAAGCTGGACACTTTATACCTTATGGAGAATGTAATCTATATATATATAACTGATAAGTCACTGACTCACTCACTCATTGACTCATTCATCAACAGCCAGCCAAAACCACCAGGCCTAGAAGCATAAAATTTGGAGAGGGTGTTTCTTCTGTGATGGTGGGACCCACTAAGAACCATTTCTGGACATTCCAACTGGAAGGGGGTGGAAAGGGGCACAACACGTTTTCCTCACTATACTTGGCACTGAAGAATTGCTGACTGATGGACGCTCTGCCCCAACCCAGATTTACTCAGAAGTAAATCACATTGTGTTTGATGTACCTCCTCCCAAATGTGCATAGGATTGTAGTCTTAAAATAGTTTTATTGTGGTGTAATAAATCTTTTCAATACAATATTTTAGTACAACACAAGGAAGACTTTTCCTTTTCCTTTAGGAAGACTTTTCGGTACTGAATTTTGGTTAGGTTTGAAGTCTGTGAGTTCCTCCTTCCCAGCACTGCTCATCTCTCATTCAAAAAAACGTAGATGTTTGATTATGGATATTATTCATGGCAGCTCTATTTGTGCATCCTTCATCCTGCAGGACAGGAAATCATGTGACTTGGACCTAATTGAGTCTACTTGTACTGTTATGGAAAAATGTGTATAGTGTTTAATCATTTGGAAAGGCCCTAACTACTTAATCTTGTACACTAACCCTAATATCATTAGGTTGTAATCTTGTGAACCTACTTTCAAGTAAATATGCACAGGAATAGACAGTAAGACAGTCATGAGCATATGAAGTTGCTTTGTACAGAGTTAGAGCATTGCACTGACTACAGGGTCTTGGCTTTCCTGTCAAATTCTTTCAACTTGTTTTTTTTTTAAAAACTGATACTAGGGCCTTAGTGTGAAAGGACCTTCTGCATGAAGACCACACATACAGCTATGACCTGAGCTATGATCATTCTTCTCTTTCAGTGTTTACATATTATGTTCCATATTATGTTTACAGATTATGCTTTTAATTCCTATTTACCCTTCACTGTGTGTCCTGTATATTAAAAAGTGACACAGAAACACACACACCCAGGTCTGTTTTATTGGCATTATCTGAATTGGACATGTATGGCTTGAAACTGAGCTGTATAAACATTTACCCATTATTAGAATGGATAGTGTAAAACTGCCAAGTCCCGCCCCTCTCTCTCATTCATTCATTTCTAGACAGAAAATCCTCTTCACCTCAAAAAACACCTCTTTCTGAAGTGATTGTATGATTGAGATTTGCCTCGTATTTACACAGAAGGAAGACCCTTACTCGGTAGGGCTTAATCCTTACTTAATTTCAGCCTCAATATGTCTTTTTTTCCCTGATTGTCAGAAAATGACTGTATTTTATGTATTTAGACTCTGCTTACCCAAAAAACATTATGTAATCGATGGTCTGTCCAAAATGAATCAGAAGATGTTAATCATCTATTTTAGAGAGCCAGTCATTATTTACAGCAACTGCCACTGTCATTCGTATATTCTCTTTCAGCACTGCAAAGGACTGCATATCTTTTTATGGTCAATGAGAGTTTCCAGTAAATTAGTAAATTCTTATTTGTAACCTCTTGGACCAAACATTCCTTAATGAATCTGGACAGTAAACATTAAAAATGTCTCATGTAGCCCTTCTGTTTACAGATAAGACTGAATGCGTGAAGGAAAACTCATCCAGTGTTATTCACATTGAAATATTCCATAGCTTGTTCTAGTCTCATTAGTGGGAGTGAGAAGCAGCCCAAAAGTATTTTAAATATAATATAAAGCTGCTACAAGGTATTCATCTGGCATATCTGGAATTAATGAAAATAGAGATCCAATAGAGCAATTGAATCATGAAATTAAGGTTATAACCTCTGTGCTTTTTCTTTTGGGTTAGTCCAGTTGATATAGATGAAACTAAGGGTGCAATCCAGAGTAACTATGGGGAATCCTTGCTCTGGTGTAAGGACAATTTGCTCTGGATTGCAATATGAATTTCCCGTAGGTTTTCACAAGGTGGTGCAGTAACTATGGGTACATGTAATGTCTCATATGTGCTCCCCTAGTTACTCTGGATTGTAGGGTTAGAGCACAATCCTAACCATTTCTACTCAAAAGTAAGCCCCATTGTGTTCAGTGGGTCTTACTCCCAGGAAAGTGTTTTTAGGATTGCTGCCTTACTTTCTCATTGACTCACCATCTAGACATGTCACATGGGGTGCTGGTGTGCATACTTGTGCAGAGAAGTGGTGAGATGGCATAATTGTTATGTGTGGTGAACATTCACCTTTTCTGTAGTGGATCAGGTGAGGCCACCCATTTCCTCCAATTCGATGCCAGCACCTCGTGGCTGGAGACTCTGGGACAAAGCTTTGCATTGGGCCCTCATCTTCTTGTTGATAGTGTATTGAGTACGATATGACTTTATTCCATTATTCCATTAAGTTGTTCTTACAGGCAAAATACAAAGAGATGTAACACATTTGGAGTTACTGCTTCTGAGCAGGAGATCCCTGATGTTTGAGAATATTCCTATTGATGCGTTCTGAATTATGCAATGAAACAGAGTGTGTGTGTGGAGAAAATATCTGTTTATCTGAAAGTAGGTCCAGATTAGTTAAGGGGCTTATTTCAGATATGGACATGTTTAGAGAAGTAAGGCTGCCATCCTATCCAGATTATAGCACAATGCTAAAAATGCCTACTCAAAAGTAAGCAACATTGTGTTCAATGGATCTTATTCCCATGAAAGTGTCTTTAGGATTGCAGCCTTACCTGGGAGTAAGCTCCATTGACTGCAATTGGATTTACTTCTGTGTAGGTAATGTGGTTATGGTTGGGCTCTAAGCTCTCTTACTTCTTAGAGAGGTAAGTGAATCTCCTCACAGGTTAAGTCCTATACTAGCCAAGGGGATTTTCTCCCAGGAAAGAGTGGAGGGTAAGGCAGCCTCAGAGCCCCTCCTCTGCAGGTCTCCTCAGGAGTCAGTCCCATCAGAGTCAAGGGGGTTCCTTCCAGGAGAGGGTGGAGGGAAAGGCAGCCTCAGAGCCCCTCCTCTGCAGGTCTCTTCAGGAGTCAGTCCCATCAGAGTCAAGGGGGTTCCTCCCAGGAGAGGGTGGAGGGAAAGGCAGCCTCAGAGCCTCTCCTCTGCAGGTCTCCTCAGGATTCAGTCCCATCAGAGTCAAGGGGTTTCCTCCCAGGAGAGGGTGGAAGAAAAGGCAGCCTCAGAGCCCCTCCTCTGCAGGTCTTCTCAGGAGTCAGTCCCATCAGAGTCAATGGGGTTCCTCCCAGGAGAGCGTGGAGGGGAAGGCAGCCTCAGAGCCCCTCCTTTGCAGGTCTCCTCAGGAGTCAGTCCCACCAGAGTCAATGGGGTTACTCCCAGGAGAGCGTGGAGGGAAAGGCAGCCTCAGAGTCCCTCCTCTGCAGGTCTCCTCAGGAGTCAGTCCCACCAGAGTCAATGGGGTTCCTCCCAGGAGAGCGTGGAGGGAAAGGCAGCCTCAGAGCCCCTCCTTTGCAGGTCTCCTCAGGAGTCAGTCCCATCAGAGTCAATGGGGTTCCTCCCAGGAGAGCGTGGAGGGAAAGGCAGCCTCAGAGCCCCTCCTCTGCAGATCTCCTCAGGAGTCAGTCCCATCAGAGTCAAGGGGGTTCCTCCCAGGAGAGCGTGGAGAGAAAGGCAGCCTCAGAGCCCCTCCTCTGCAGGTCTCCTCAGGAGTCAGTCCCATCAGAGTTAAGGGGCGTCCTACCAGGAAATTTGCAGCCTCAGTGTGTGTAAGTGAAAGGGGAAGTTGCCTTCGTAGAGATGCCGCGTGGCCGATTCTCCTTCCAATGTCAACCTTGTGCAATCAGTGTTACATTACATTTTTCTGTTTGCCTGGTGGGCTCTGTGAGAGTAGAACATAACTACAATTCCCAGCAACCTCTGCGCGTGGGGCATGCGCGTTAGGGCCGATTGAGTCAGCCATTTTGAAATCTGAGCCACAATCAAAGACAATCAGCTGCTGCCGGAGCATCCTTTGGCAGCCGGGAGTAGAACAAGGGGTGGGGGAGGAGAGGAGCAGGGCGCGCGAGGGGGGGGTGATTGGGTGGAGAGGAGCGCGGGCCGGTTGGGCTCGTGAGTGACCGTTAACGACGGTTACAGCGGTTAACGGTCCCCTCCGCTGAGGGAGGAAGGGGGGCGCGGACGAGGCATGGGGTAGGGACTGCCTGGCTTTGAGGGGCGAGAGCCGGGAAGGAAGCTCGGGGTGGCCCCGCGGGGCGGGGAGTGGAGGAGGATGAGGGAAGCCTGCCGCATCTGCGGGCGGGAGCTGTGCGGGAACCAGCGCCGCTGGATCTTCCACACTGCGGGGCGGCTGAACCTGCAGGTGCTGCTGTCTCACGTGCTGGGCAAGGAGGTCTGCCGAGATGGCCGTGCCGAGTTCGCCTGCAGCAAGTGCGCCTTCATGCTGGAGCGCGTCTACCGCTTCGACACCGTCATCGCCCGCATCGAAGCCCTGTCCCTGGAGCGCCTGCAGAAGCTGCTGCTGGAGAAGGATCGCCTCAAGTCCTGCATCGGGGGCATGTACAGGAGGAACAACTCTGGGGACTTCGCAGACGAGGGCGGCGGAGATCCCACTGTCCCTTCGGACGATGCCAAGTACTCGCTCATGCTCCAAGAGGACTTCGCCTATTCCGGCTTCGAGTGCTGGACCGAACCCGAAGAGCGTGCCGCGGAGTCGCACACGTGCCCTCACACCTTGGACGGCCGTCCCAGGCGGTGTCGAGGCTGCGCCACTTTGCGCGTGGCCGACACCGACTACGAAGCCGTCTGCAAGATCCCACGCAAAGTAGCCAGGAGTGTGTCCTGTGCACCGTCTTCCAGGTGGTCTGCCAGCGGCTGCAACGAAGAGTCGCCTGTTCCCGAACTGTTAGCCGCTGACCCGCCGACCAGCAAAGAACCTTTGGATGGAGAAAGCGTGGAAGAAGAAGCTCCAGGGTCATCCCTCGAATCGTTGGAAGCCACACTGGCCACCAGTCCTTCCAGTCAAAAAGGTGACGAAACCGACGCGGAGACCAAAAAAGGCGTAAAGTGTGACTACTGTGCAGGAGACCGTTTGTCACTGCATGGGAACAAGTTGGATGTGGCCCTTAGTCTGGTCAAAGCTTTTGAATGCAAGCCAGTCCAGAGTCCTCGGGGAAGCAAGCTGCCTATTCCGGTTAAGTTGAGTTCCCCTTGCCAGGACCTGACAGACAAAAATTCTTATTCTAGCTTCATGAACCTGACTGCGAAGTCTCATTCTGGATCTGCCCTGGCCTTTCCCTTGGAGGTGTCTGACCTTCAGGAATTGTGGGAAGATCTTTATATGGATTATAAGCCACTTCAAGTTAAGGTAGAGGAGTGCTTGTGCCCTCTTTGCACACTCCCATCAAGTTTTGTCTTCATTGAGTATTAACTCAAATTTGCTGAGCAAGTCACTGTTTTGTAGTTCATCTGTAATCTGCTTGTACGCTCTTTGTTCTTTGTACCTCTTTGTTTCTCCTCCTTTCCTGTTCTTCTTTGACAGTTGCATCATTTGTGTTGTCATCTCCCTGTCCATGGTCTGTGCTTAGATTCTTTTTCTTTCTCTATCTTCTTTTGGTTTAATTTGCTACAACTAAAGATAATCTCAACATCTCCAAGGTTGTTAGAAACATCTGTGTTCTACCTCTCATTTGCTGTTCTAGTTATAAGAGATGAGAATTTTTTTCTCTTAATGATTTCTGATCCTGGGTTGTGCTGACTGCAGACAACAATCCTCTGCAGTTGGAATATTATTAATAGCTGGCATTTTTCTGATCATTTAAGATCAGAATGTCATATTTGTGACTGTAAGCACAAGCCTAATCAAGTCTACTTAAAAATAAGCCCATTGTGGAAAGTGTCTTTAGGATTGCAACCCTTAATATATATGCTGACTGTGCTATAAGTGATGCCCTGGATTCACTATGTAATTCAGGCTGCTTCTCAGCATGGATTTCCTTGGCTTTTCTTGAATTTGAAATCTCATTAAGGAATAACATTTCTGTCATGATGAACAAAGAGAGTCTGTCACCTTTCATTCAAAAATATCCATCTCAATCTAATTGCATTTACATTAGTAGTAAATGCTCTCTAATTTTGGCTACCTCTAAGTTGAAAGATGCTTGTTTGTAGCTTTAGAAACCAGAGAACCACTGATGGATGCTAATGACATTTTCTCTTCAGTGGGTTGTCTTATTGTCCATCTTATAACTTTATTGACATCTCACTCACTGAAATGTGCTGAAATTGCCAATGGAAGCATCTTACTCAGAACTAAATTGTTGACTGTAATTAACAATTGGATTTAATGGAAAATGTCTGGTTGAATTGGGGTGTTAAAGCTGTTAATCTGCTTACTTACAGCAGTTAGCCCTTTTCTGCATATTTGATGTGTATGAAAGTGCAGTTCTACATACAACTTATTGGTAGTCAGAGCAGCCGTGATTCAGGCATTATTGTTGACAAGTTGCAGCCCTGTTGTAAAAGAATTTCAGCTAGTCCACCAGCTAATTTGCTATCTTCTCTTAAGGTGGGTAACATATGCTAAACCACATTAAAAGTGGGTCTCATCTGATGGTGAAGTGAGTGAAGCTTCATCTGGGTGAAGTCTACCTTACTAAACAGTAGGCTGAATTCAGTTTAAAAGTATATATATAGCCTTCTAATAGTACTGGTAAAGATAATTTTTAAGGCGCCTGTGTCCTTACTGCTCAGTAAGCAGTTTATTTTTCTTCCTATCACACCACCAAAAAACAAATTTCTTTCCCTAGCAACAGAATACTGTCATCTTCCAGGAATGAGAACATTGCCACTAAATTCTCACAAAGAGCTGTTTTTTTACTGAGTGACTCATTTTAAAGCCTCAAATGGAAATTCAGAAAAAAGTACAAGCAAAGTAAGTTTGGTTCAGTCAGGTTTATAGACAAATACTGCGTTTCAAACTTTTGGAAAATACAGACTATGATTTTACAGGCTGAAATGGTGATCTATCCCAGCATAGGAATTTGGTAATATAATCTCAATAATACTTAAAAAAAACTCGAGGAGGAGGCAAATAAGTGAAAATAGAGAAGTGCTTATTTAACACCATGTCTTCGACCAGCTGGTGATTTAGAACCAACAAATTGCGTAATTGTCCTCATAGATAGCTAAAGTATTATAGTATTGAGACTAGCCTTGCTTACTTATCATGTATTCCTTATACACAAATATATTTCCAAAGTAGTGTGTGTGGCCTTAGACTGAAATCCTAACCTCCAGTCAGGCTGGCCTAAGCTCCTGCTTACCTTAGGTTGTCACAAAAGTGCCATAAGACACTTCTGCACTACTCCTGGGGGAGAGTTAGATAAATGCATAGACAGGTGCTTGCCTCTCTACATCACCATGGGAATGGGAAGACCAATGAGCTTTGCTGGCCTAGGTTAGGATTTCACACTAACTCTCAGGAAAGCAGCCTAAGAGCACAATCCTAACCCTATCTATTCAAAAGTAAGCCCCACTTTGTTCAGTGGGTCTTACTCCCAGTAAAGTGCCTTTAGGATTGCGGCATTTGTGCCCCATTCCAAGATACTGGTGCTCAGTGCCAGATTCCAAGATGGCAGCACCCAGTTTTTCACAACCTCCCTGAAATGGCCATGGCCCCCCAAGGGAGTCCTGAGTTCCACCTTGAGAACCACTGGTCTTATGGAATTAATCTGAAAGATGGGTTTGGGCATGATACTGAATCACAGCTCGCTTTGTTCATGCACAGCAATGACTGTTCGTGAATTCAGTTGATTCAGTAATACTATGTATCATAATGTAACATATTTATTAAAAATTTTTAGTATTGAATATCATCTAGGATAACAAAAATTTGTAACATGTTGGGATGGTATTGTGTAGTATTTAGGGAACTAGATTGTGATCTGGAAGATCCAGGTTCTGGATTTGGAAGATCCAGGTTCAGCCAGGAAGATTGCAGCCTTCTTGGCCATGAGGCATCCTGGGTGATTTTGAGTCAGTCATTCACTCTCAGCCTCACCTACCTCATAAGGTTGTTGTGAGGACAGCAGGAAGGGAGGAACTAAAGCTTTGTAAGCCACCATGGGCATTTGCGTTGGCATGGAAAAGGCAGGGTATAAATCCGTTAAATAACATACCATTGGGAAGATAAGGGACATAATACATAAGAAGCTGGATTTACATCTAGGTTGTCATTTTTAACCGGTACATTTATTTAGATAAGGATTTCTGAAAACACAATCCAAACTGAGCACAAATTGTTTATTAGTAAAACATTCTATTAACCTATATGTAGGACATATCAACTGCTGTCATTTTACTGTGAGCAACTGCAAAGTTCTGAAAAAATACATGCAAGATGTTATCAGTACTAATAAAATTCAATTTAAAAGGCAGAACTTACAATATGCTTCATATTAGCATAGCAGTGTGCTTTATAGGTATCAAGGTGTTCTTGGGACAAGTTCCTTATTTAAATTGAGACTATCATTATCCTCACCATTTATCATACCAGTCATAGGTGAAAAAAGAGTGGCAGTGTAATCCTAAACAAGTTTAGTTCAGTGGAGCTTACTCCTTAGGGCACAATCCAGAGTAACTATGGGGAGTCCTTGCTCTGGTGTAAGAACAATTTGCTCTGGATTGCAATATGAATTTCCTATAGGTTTTCATTAGGTGGTCAGTAACTATGGGTACACGTAATGTCTCTTATGTGCTCCCATATTTACTCTGGATTGTAGAGTTAGTAAATGTGTTTAGGATTGCAGCCTGTGTTGTTTAGGATGTTGATTACAGTTTATAGCCATCTGTTAACAGATTCCTTGGAAAATTCACCAATTTTTGTGGTCCTTAGAAAGTCCACAGCAAGTTTCAGTGTGGAGACTGAACAGTGCCCATGGTCTTCAACTCCCAGATAAGAACATAAAAAGAGCCTCTCTGGCTCAGGCCCATCTAGTCCAGTTTTCTGTATCCTACAGTGGCCCACCAAATGCCTCAGGGACCACTCAAGATACCTGCATCCAGGTACCCTCCCCTCCATATGGCATTCTGAGGTTGCCTACCTCTTTAAAAAACAGAGGTTGCATGTATACCCATCATAGCTTGTACCTGGTGATGTCCTTTTCCTCTAGAAATTTGTATAAGAACTCATTTGTATAAGCTTATTTGTTTAAATGTGGCTGCAGTCCTAACCCATAGTTAGACCAGCAAAAGTGCTGTAAGGCATTTCTGCATCACTCCTGGGAGGTTTGTACCAGTGCATAGACATGTACCACCTCCACATGCCATCATAGGAACTGGGAGATAGTGAGTTGTGCCTGCCAAAATTGGTTAAGATTGCACCTTCACACATCTCCCTGTTCCCATGGTGGTGTGGGGAGGCTACCACATGTTTGCTCAGTGGCCTAACCCCCCCCCCCCCCCCAGGAGCAGTATAGAAATGTCTTTTGGCACTTTCATGAATCCCCAGGCTGGCATGGGACTTGTGCTAGGCCTTATGCTGGCCAAACCAGGGGTTAGGATTGCGTTGTCAGTTTTTCAGAGTGGTTGAGCCCTTCTGATGGAGTCATGTTGCAGTACAGCAACCTTTTTATACCAGAGCTGCAGTGCCAGAAATAACATAAAAGAAGCTATAGGTAGAAAGAAACACCCTTCCCTGCTTTCTGAGATTGGCACTGATGTAACAGAGCGGTACAGACATTGGATTACAGAAAAAATCTGCCAGGCACCCTTTACTAAATAAGACTCCACCAAATTCACTTTTCATTTTTATTGTCAAATTCCTTCAAGTTACCAAGCTTGTGGTTGCCATATTTAGTTAGAACTGAGATGAATACAGTCAAGAGTAAGAGAAAAAATGAATATTAATAGGAGAGACTTTAAATTTTTAGCAGGATACCTGCATTAGTATCCAAAGAGGATTTGAGGAGAAAATTGATTTTGTCATTGAATGATACAAGGAGAACTTTCTCTCTGTAAAAGTGGAATATAATCTAAAAAATTTTCACTTTCTTATTTCCTCTGTCTGCAGAATTTACATGATGATCAGCATCAACAGACTCAGTGTGATTCTTTCCTGGGTGAACGAACAAATGAATTAAAAAATGAAGAACTCCTTGAGAAAATCAATTACTTTAGTGCTAACAATAAGGTACTGTGTATATATAAATAAAATGTAAGAATCATCAATAGGTTGACTGAACTTTTTTGGGGAATTGGAATCTGGAAGATCTGGGTCTGAATTCTCCGTCACAAAGATTCCTAGGTGACCTTGGGCCAGTCACTATCTTTCAGCCTCAGTATCTGGTTGTTGTGAGTATTGTGTAAACTACTCAGATCCTTGAAGGAAGGATGATGCAAAATGGGAAAAATAAATGTGTGTGAATGTAGTGACATGTAGTGATAGGATCATATCCACGTAAGACATTTCCCTTATTTTTCTTTTCTATGTGATTGATATTAGATCTGATGACATATATGCTCAGAATTCTACTTCTACAGGACTTAAGTTTCAGTCACAGGTTTGAACCTTATGATGGTGTCAAACAAGTAAACTGGATCAGGAAGTGAAAGGGGTCACTGAACAAAGTTGAATCACACCCAATTCTTCATCAGTATCCATGACAGTGTTTAGTAAAGTGACATTTTCATAATTGATTTTAATGTTTTATTTCTATGTGTTTAATTTTGTACATCATTCTCTTGTGCAAACTTATCTCAGGAGTTTTACTCTTGAGATATTTGAGAACTCCAGCTCAAAGAACAGGCTTTTTGAACCCCTGCTAGTCAAAATTAGGCTTTGTGAGAGATGTACATGGAAAAAGTATGGTTAACACTAAATTTATTTTTATTTGAAAAATTACTATTCTACTTTTGTCCCAGGAAGAACAAGTCTGCTTCCAAAATTTAAGATGTATAACAAAAGATAAACATTAAAACGATTGATGTGATAAACATGAATGCACCACAAAATATGTATTGCACCTGTGTGAAAGTACTGACAAAGCTATCCATAGCTCACTTGTCTATAGCTCAGACAGCCAAAGTATCTTTTCATTTTTTTGTGTTAACTACTTGAAACAATATATTTTCCTTGGTTTAAAGTGCATTTTTTTGCATCAAAATAAGTTTTCTATGTGCACTCATTCATGAGTGGTTGTATCAGTACCTGCTATCTTGGAAAATGATTGGTATGAATTTAATGCCACAGAACAAGCTTGTCTTCCCAAAGTCAGTTTTTAGCACTTCAGTCCAGACACATATTCATTTGCTGCCAGAGTAACGTGAATGGAAACATGCTCTGTTTACAGAAACATTATTCTGGCATGAGTCATGCAAACTTTAAAATTCTCATTAGCTATTTTCTCTCTCAAATGCTACTCTTGTAGATTCTAGATTTGTGGCTTTTTGTAAATTTTTACATTTGTTTTTTCTTAATTACATTCAGCAACTGCAAGAAAAACTGAATGAGATGGATTTTGAACTGAAGTCTGTCCAGCATGCATCTCAGATACAGGATCATAAAATCCAAAGCTTGAATGAGACTGTGAAGAGCAAAGAGAGTGAGGTTTGTAATATTGCTGGGTTCCTAAGTCATCAGTCTCCAAATTGGAGACCACTGCATGTCAGAAACGCTTTCTCTGTATTAACGGAGCTCACAGTTCCAAAAAGGGGTCTTTTTATTGTTCCTCTGACTGCCCTCAATCTTCACACCAGCGAACTCTGTCTGCCCATTGAGTGCAAAGCCTCCTGGGACCAGGAGCAAAAAGCAGTTGGCCTGCGTGAAGATTGAGGAGCAATTGGAGTGCAATGAAGAGGATGAAAATGAAGAGATGAACAGTAAGCCCTGTTCATGGAGGGGGAGGATTGTAGCAAGCACTGGATTTGGCATGGTGTTTGGTATCTACTGCCCTAAGTTAATGCTTGTATGGAGCTAGTAACTGAGAAAAGTATCACTCTGGCTGTCGTATGCAGCATATGAGACTTTATCTGTGTGTAAAGGTTTTCCAGAGAGAGTAATTATGTTTAGATACTGAACTATCCCTTTGTCTCCTGTCGGATGAGTTGCAATCTACATCCATTGCTTATGATTTACTTGCTGATATTTACCATAATTGTTTATTCCTGCAGTCTGAAGAACTATACCATGTGATTGAAAGGCAGAATGAAACTGTAGCCAAACTACGAGACATGTTGCATAGAAGCCAGCTTGGACAGTTGCAGGTATGGATCTCATTTGCATATTTTTTGTCTTTATCACAATTATGTCTGGTATTTGTTTAAGGTATTGCAAGAAACACAAATCCCAGAAGGATTAAAGTTGCAGCTACTGTATAACATTCCCTGTTGAGAGCCAACTCAGTTGAAATCTTTTTTGCATTACTAAATCTTTCCTCTACAAGAATGGGTATGGGGGAGAGTTCTATATAAGAGTCCACAAATTTTATTTGATTCACTTGACTCACATCATCAATTCACTTGATTCACAGCATCATTCCTTCACTACTCCCTAATCCAAGTACATGCGTAGATGCACTTCATAACAGTGACAGATGTTGCCCTTCAGTCTAGAGATGGTTTGACCTGGGAGAACATAGGCCTAAACAGCTGACAAAATTGACCTTAACAGTGTTGTGGTGTAGCCATTGTATGTGTATGTAGATGGGTTTGCCATAGTTCATAGCTCATGCACAGGAAAAGCTTCCGGCTTCTTCTTAGATCCACACTAAAGCAGGGAGACCAGTTCTTTTAGGGAGACAGTGACTGAAGTGACAAGGTTAGTCTCTAAGGTTATGTTTGCTGTAGGATAAATAAGCACTGGACAGCTGTTGTGTTTTGCTCTGGTTCATCTATCTTTGTAGAGAGGCCAACCTAATTATGGCCTATATCCTAAAGTGAAATTAAGACTTTTGCTCCAGAGCAGTTAAGATGACTTTCCATAAGATAATACTAGAGGGTGACGTAACTGCGTGGATCCGTAACTGCTCTGGATTTAGCCCAAAGTCTATTAAAACACCACAGGACTAATGCTGAAATCCTAAGCCCCAGTTAGGCTGGTATAAATCCCAACACTTTGGAGTGTCACAAAAGTACCGTAAGACACTTCTGAGCCATTCCTGAGGAAGGGTTAGACCAATGTACAGACGTTTCTTGTCTCCCTACATCATCATGGGAACAGGAAGACCAATGAGTTGTGCTGGCCAGCCTAGATTAGGATTGCACCCTAAGAGATGGTTCACACTCTGAAATGCATTGGTGTGAGCTTTTAAAGCAGGTACTGTGAAAAGCCAGTATTCCACTGAAAATATGTATATTGCCTAAACATTGCTTCTTTCTTTTTCCATATCTTTCTAGATCACAGAGGGTTCCTCATTGCAGCAGAAGCAGCAAGTATCACTACTTGATATGCAGAACACACTTTTCTTCACTCAACTAGAAGTGCAGCAGCTGAAAAGGACACAGCAGCAAAAGGATCGTCAGTTGGCTGAGGCCAGGAGGACTGCCCAGCTTCTGGAGACAGTGCTGCAAGAGGAGCGGCACCAGAAGGAGGCAGCATGGAAACACAATCAGGTATGAAATAAGCAAGCTTCTGCTTAGCTTTTTTTTCAAATGGCTGTATTTGAACCTGAATGGAACCCGTGATACTCAGCTGCCTCTGTTATCTGGTGTATGTCTTTAGTGTTATATTTTGAGGGCCAGAGTTAGAGCTTCTCATTCAAATCATCTTGAGGCCACTTGGCTTCCTGTAAAGAAAGATTCACCAAATTAATATGATGATGTATTCAGTATTGCAAGCAGACTTGTTATCACAGTTATCACAGCTTGCACATATCAACCCAGCTTTTCTTTAGTAGGGTGTTTAGATCTTGAGTGTTTCAGAGAGCCTTTGGACCTTACCAACAAATGGATGTTGCATATTGCCTTTTAGGAGTTGCGTACCACTCTTCAGCAACTACAACTAGAGCTACAAAACAAAAACTGGGAGTATTCCACTTTGGAGAGAGAGAAATCGATAGAGCTACAGAGGCAAGAACAGAAAATTCAACACTTGAGCCACAACTTGGCTTGCAAAGAACAGCTTTTGCAGGTATGATGGAGATATCCCTTCAAACTCAGTGCAAAACACCAGATTTCAGGCTAGGTAAATGTCAGGAGGTGATAGTTGTCATAAGGGAAGCCAAAATGGAGCCGTTCTCAATATCGTTGAATGGAAAGAATAGTCACTGCAGGTTTGAGGAGTTTGGATTGTGAAGGCCGTTGCATTGGCTAAACCCAAACAGTGGAATTACCATCCTTTATAGAATACCTGCTCTGAAAGCCATGTTCT
Organism: Cryptoblepharus egeriae; assembly: GCA_030015325.1. NCBI lineage: Eukaryota > Metazoa > Chordata > Lepidosauria > Squamata > Scincidae > Cryptoblepharus > Cryptoblepharus egeriae. The sequence continues at coordinate 90,347,107 of JAREYC010000003.1, read as the reverse complement.
GTACATAAAGTGCAATACAAAGAAATACCAGTGTTTGGTGGGACTATTATGAAAGCAACTCAGGTATTTATTTGGTTTTTTTGAATACAGTATATTCTTTTTCTTAACAAAAACCTTGGATTCATTTATAGCCAGTCAGTATCATCCAATGTTCCCATCTTATCCCAAAAGGAGACCTTGTGTACCATCTTAAATGTCAGTAGGATCAGGGCCCAGTTGGTTTTCATAATATAGGAGTCAGCAAGACCCATTCTTAGAATTCTAGAGGAAAATTTTCTAATTTTCCTAGGAAAAAAATACCTAAATCCTAAAAACTTGTCAGTCTTTAACAGTTAGGGGAAAGAAGAATTAGGTCTGCTGTAAATTGTGCATGGCTTAAAATAGTACCTTACTAGTTGCTACAGTGCAGGATGCTTGCCTACCAGCAGGAAACATTCAGACAGCCTTCAAGACAACCCCACTATTGCTTATTATAGAGTACATAGTGATGGTCTGTTTTGGTTAATTGAATGGAAGGTAGAGGCCAGATCCTTATTCTCTGCTAGTTGTGATTTTAAAAACAGAGCAGTTCCCTCAGGATTTCTGTTTGATAATGTTTTTTAGTGTAGTACAAATTTCAACAGATCCTTGTGCCACATTATTCAGTAAAATGCCAGAACAATAACAAATACATTTATCTTGTACATTTCAAAAATCATATTTAGTTTTTCTCTCAGTGAAGTCTTACACAATAGACAGTACTCTTGCCCCTGGTGAATATTTGAGATTCCAGAAGCAAGGGTGGGACAAGTAATCCCCATAAGCTGCAAACCTGTTTTGTTGGCCTGTCTGTAGCAGTCAGAGCCACTTTTTAAGAACTGCTGAATTTCTGAACCAGTATTCCTTCCACCTTGAAGATCCTTTATTGTTTCTATGGTCAGTAATGTCTTTATTATGTTACTGATGGTGCTGATGGTTTTCTAGGAATCCAAAGAACTTTTACAGTATCATGAGAATCTGGACAAGAGCCCCACATCAGCTGATAACATGGTGCAGAAACTGCAACAACGAATTAAAGACAGAGATGCTATCCTAGAGGTAAAGCTGTCCAGAATAACTTTTTGTGTGATTTAGGACAGAATTCTATCCAATATTCCAGCACTATTACATGCTGCCAATCAGGTCTTTGCTGCTTTCTGTGCTGGAAGGGCAGTAATAGAGAGGCCTTTTCAAGAGGCGTGTTTGTTCCCTTACCATTGTGGCTGTGTCAGTGTTGGATGGGATTGGGCCCTGGATCTCTTAACACTTTCAACATCCATGTTGTCCTTAAGAGTCTTTCTATTCTCTGACAAACTGAAGAGGGGAAGAGCCTTGGAGTTGAGAATCTTAACTACAAGTGGGCAGCATGAGTTTGACACACACTGCGCACAAGGTTGTGGCTCTTGTTACTTCCTAGCATTACCATCCTGGCTTCTTCTGTTGCAGCAAGCAGTTGATGAGAAGTTCTGCATGCTTGAAGAGAGAGAGCAAGAGATTCAGAAGCTTCGCTTGTCTGTGAGAGAGCGAGAGTGTGATCTAAAAGAGCTGCGCAGGGTCCTCTCTAGTAATGAGTCCACCATTCAGGTAGGCTGCAACAATAGATGTTCCTGATGCTATTCTTTCTGCCTGTCATGTTTTCCTGCCCACTCTTGGGTTTGACACCTCTAATGCCTTTCAGGGGGCTCCTTTCCATTCAATGCTTGGGATAGTTTGGGCTTTGTCCAGTTTTTCTTAGTAGTTTCACTATATAGTATCACATTACATCTTGCTAGGCAGCACTACCCATATTGGAGACATGAAAAAGCCCTGATAGAACTGAGTATTTCTATTTTGAGCTAATGGAATCTCAAAAGAAGGTCCCATTTTGATTTGTTCCTTATCCCTTTTTTCACTAGGGCTTGGAGAGCTTACTGAAAGCCAAAGGCCTACAACTAGAGCAACAGTCTGCAACTTACCAGAACTTACAGTGGTTGAAAGAGGAACTGGAAGCAAAATTCCGTAGCTGGCAAGCCGAGCAAAAGGGGATCATTCAGCAGTTGCAGACTGCCCTGCATGAGAAAAGCAAGGAGGTGGAAGTAAGACGTGTTCCAGCATGAGAGAAGAAAAAGTCTCTGAAGGTTGGGGGCGGTGTTGGGACACCATGAAATTATTGTTTCACCACATTAGCAATATTTCAGTAGTCTATGGCTGCAATCCTAAAGACACTTTCCTGGGAATAAGGTGATACAAGTGGTTAAGACACTGTGCCTGTTAGTCAGTAGGCCAGGGTTTGAGACCCGGGTCCCCACAAGACAGGATGAGCTCCTGTCCTTAGCCCAGCTCTGTGACGCAGCTGGAGCTAATCATATTGGTTCTGCCATTCCATTGGACTATTTCAGTGGCATGGAGAGGGGGGATTTGCTGTTTGGGTAACAGCCTATCCTCCATATCTATCTACCTAGGACTTCGTGCTTCGCATGCAGCATCAAGCATGATAACATAGTCTTTCAAAGACTGATGGATGCCAAGTTTTAAAGGGAGTAAAACCCATTAAACACAATGGGACTTACTTTTGAGTAGACATTGTTAGGATTGTGCTCTAAGTTAACTTTGACTGTATTAAGACTGTAAGGTAAAGGTAGAAACCTACACGTTGCCCTGTTCGTCATGACCAAATCTAGGGTGTGGTGCTCATCCCCATTTCAGGGGTGAAGAGATAGCGATTGCACCCTAAATTTGTAGAACTGCACCCTAAGTTAGTTGTAGTGTTCTAAGTATAGCCCAGATCGTTTTGACACTGTCCTCAAAATGGCCCCATTTCAAAATGATTCCCATTGTTTTACAACATAAAATCAGATCACAGTAAAATCATGTGTGACTTTCCAAATGATTTGCATTTGAGTCAGTAGCAAAATAACAGGACCTCTGAGAATGATACATCTGTTCTTTCTCCGTGTCATTCTAGACGCTCTCAGCAACATTACTGTGCAAGCTAGGCCCTGGTCAGAGGGATACTGTGGAAGAGATGTGCCTCCGCCTTCAGCAGAAGGAACAGATCATCCAAGAACTCCTGCGTGACAGGAGCCAACAGGCTGTAGAACAGGAGACAGAGCTTCAGGAGTTACTTCAAGCTGTGAGCATCAGAGAGCAGCAAAATCATGTAAGTAGAGCAGCTGTTCAGTGTGAACAGCACCTTTTTGTGATTTAGATGTTAACTTTTTTCAAGCTGTGTCTGCCATGTTTCTCATTATAGTAGCCCAAGACTGAGTAGGCAGATCAGTGAGCTTTTCATATCTGTTGTATTCCATCTCCCTTTGCACATTTTTTTGTCTTAGGGCCCAAACTGGGCCCAAAATTTTTGCCTTCCAGTTCCAAGTGTCTTTGTGTCTGGGACTGAGATCTTGAAAGAAGTTATTTCTTACACACGTGTATCCACCCTGTCACCCAGCATATTCTCTTCCTAGTTGATGGTGGTGTGAGGATCTACCCTTTCCCCACAATCTTGTTACTGTGTCTTACTTTTCTGGCATGGCTCAATAGTTCATGGCTTCCATAAAAACCATGGCCTTGCCTTATGTGTTGCCAGATGTTTTTTATTATTATTCTGAGCAGAAAGAATGGAATGGAGGCATCATATTGCAATGTTTTCCATTTTTCCTGGTGGGACTATTCCAGAAGGGACTGTTAGGGGAGTAGTCCCTCGTGATTAGCACTCAGTTCACACTTTCTTTTCTTCTCTTTTCTTGAGAATCTAGTCTTGTCCACAGATATTAATGCCTTTGAAGTAACAACACTGCCAGATCATATTACTGGGAAGTACTTAGAATCATAGAATCCTATGATTCTATGGGACCCAGTAGGTCATCTAATCCAACCCCTTGCCTGTAGAAGGAAATCCTAGCACGTCTCTGACAGGTGTTTGTTGAGACTCTGCTTGAAGATCCCCAGTGAGGGAGAGTTCACCACATCCCTCGGTAATCTGTTCCACTGTCGAACCACCTTCACTGTCAGCAATTTTTTTCCTGATATCCAACCAGAATCTCCTTTCTTGCAGTTTGTACCCATGTGGTATTGCCTTGGAAGATGATTCAGAAGCTTTAGTTTGTTCAGAAGATGACTGAAGTTGCTTATTGCAGTGGGCAGATTGAAACATACAGCTCCAGTATTTAATTACCTTCACTGGTGCTTGTTTAGATTATCTTATGAATCTGCATCGATCCAAGGTGGTCTGATGTGTATGGTTCCTCTGTTAAAAATAAAGCATGTGATACATTTTTTTCTATGTAGAACTAAGATGTTCATTTATGTATTTTTCTTGTTGCCTTATTAGATATTTTCTGAGAAGATGGCACAGGCTCTAATAGAAAGAAGTTGTGAGTTGCAAGTGGTGCGGCAGCAACTGGAGGGTCAGATTCCTCACCAGAAAAATGAAACGTCCACTACTCAGCTCTTACAGAAGGATCAGCTTGATGAAGTAAGTGTATGTGTGAAAAAACCGCTTCCATTCAGGAGTGAGAATAAGGAAAGTGGACACCAAAAGAGAGTGGGGTAAAGAAAATAAGGGTTGCAAATAGCAAATAGCGAGATCTTGGAAAAGAGATTAATAGACTGATGTGGAAAGGTTAGATTTGCTGGGGAGGGTTAAGAATTAAGGACTGAACTAATTTAGCTTTCAAATAAGGTTCTATGTATGCTGAAAATGTTCTTCCATTTGTTGTCATTTTCAGCTTGCATATCTAGCATCATTTTTGATGTTAAGAGAATGCTAGAGGATGCTTTCTCTTCAGAAGGAGAGAAAGGGCCTGTCTTTCTTGAATGTGTACCAGGAATAGTGAGCAGTTTTGAGGGAGTCAAAGAGACCTACTGGAGGTTCTCAGATAAGGAAAATCCCCAGCAGTCTGCACTCTGTGAACCCCGGCTCTAGTGGTAAATGTACTATGTATGTAATTATGTTCTTAGGCACTGAGACATGGAACCTCTGGCAAGAACACCAGTACCACAAGCCCTAAGAAAGAGGACAGCAGATCTGGGATGGAGAAAGGTTTGATTCAGTAGTTGTTTTTCCATTCAACCCAGTGTTGTCAAGAATATGTTTTTGCATTGTAACAAATGGTCTCTAATCCAATGACTTTTGGGGAAGGAGAATCCCAACACAATGCTCCCCTCTGTCTTTTAGAGAAATGTAACAGGGAAGAGAGTATTTCACACTATCAGGATATGGAATCACTTGTTGAGAGTAAACTGGAATACTATGTTCTTCTTGAAGGAGTACAAGAACATACAAATCCAGTAATCCAGCTACTGCAAATTATATCTGTGTGCTCCCTCACTAGTGTACATGTGCTCCATATGTAAGTATGTAGGAAGCTGCCTTTATATAGAGTCATATGTGATCAGTCTAGATCAGTGTATATACACAGACTGGCAGCAGCTCTCCAGACTTTCGTAGCCTTCCTTGGAGATGCCAGGGATTGAATGTTGGATTTTCTGCATTCAAAGAAACATCTGCTCTACCCGAAGGTACCCTTTCCTTTCCTACTTTAAATCTATCCATTCCCTTATTTTTTCACCTCACAAGGGGGTTACCAGGGGCCAATTTTAGACTTGTATTGTGAGAAGGAGCATGTGATAATGTGTGTCCCTCAGGAATGTGTTGTGTATTGTTCCAGCTGAGGAATGTAATGTTTTTTCCATCCAGGTGTTTCGGAGAAAACTGTTGGACTTGAGAAGCAACTCAATAATGCCAAAAAGGAGCTTGAGCTATTGACACAAAAGGAGAGAGAAAGCAGAGTGAGTCTGAGGAATCTGGAAACGTTAACACACCCGTTTATGTAAAGGTCTCCTTAAAATACTTTCACTTTCGCTCTGTGCTGCAGCACACACTGAATGAAAGTAGCAGTGCAGTCCTAAGCAGGTCTACTCAGAAGTAAGACCCATTGTGTTCAATAGCAGTTACTCCCAGGAAAGTGGTTAGGATTGCAGCGTATTGCAGTTCCCTTCTTCCTCCCCTCTCAGCAACACACCCCTGCCCTCATCCCTCCCCCCATAAAGACTTACTTAGATAGTAAATCTCCCTAAAAATTTGAGAACCACTGGCATAAGGACAGTGACTAATTCAAGACCATTGACCTGCACTGAGGTTATGTAGTGGTCAGAAAAGGAAGCTGCCTAGAGACTTGAGATGCCGCTTCTCATGAGGAAGGAGACCATATAACTTATAGCTAGAAAGCTAACACATTGGTTGGTTTCCTCTCTGTTTCTGCAACAGATGTTTTGCAGAGGTTTCTGATTTGCTGAATCTCTGGAATGATGTGGTGATGTTCATGTGATAGCCAATTGTTACCCCTTCTGGTTCAACACTTCCTGGAAGTTGCTTTATTCTATCTATTCTGGCTTTAAAGTTTAATGTTCTTTGGTTAGGGATGCTATTTTTTCCTGTGAGTACTTTGCTTGTGCCTTCTTTCTTTTTGAGGCTCATCTGACCAATGGTTAGCCTGCATTTTTTTTTTTTTTGGTGGCAGGCTGCCCTGCACCTAGTTCCATAGGATGGAAGTAGAACCTAAGACTCTTCTGAGAAGGGGCCAGGATAAGATAGCAGCTATTAAAACCCTGGTTCCATCAAACCTCAGTTTAATAGCTGGGCACTTCTCAGGAGTCTGTCTTCTGGCCTGAAAACAAAATCTTCACCATGCATTTGGCAGATACATAGTTCAGCACAGGAAACAGTTCACACTTCCTTATGTAGTTATTTTTCTCAACTCTTATTGACTCTTGTTTCCTCTCCACAGCTGGAACTCTCTGCTCTTCAGTGTCTGGTGGCTTCCCAAGAGGATCAGTTGCAGGTTCAGGCCTCTGATGTTGACTCTCTTACAAGAAGCATCCAGATAAAAGAAGAACTTATAAAGGTGGGTGTAGACAACTGTCTTTAGTTTTCCCTTCTGGCAGATGTCAATTAAAAGCTCCTGGTGACCATCTTTATCTACTGACGGTAAATGTTAACTTTTTAAACATTTTGATGCTTATTGTATTCCTAGAGAATAAAAATAGTATTCTTAGTAATTCACAGATAGAATCAAATAATGGGCTCATGAACTAAACAGCTGCAGAGGCCCAGCCACTAGAAAAAATATAGTTGTGTGGATGAAAAGTAACGGTTAACTCTCCTCCTGATAAATATTAAGGGGAACAACACTTGAAAAATACCTCTTATATTAACAAACTAGCGAAAAGTGTACCCGCGTTGCGGGAGTAACATTTCCCCATACGCCGTCCCCCCATGGCGCATCAACACCCCATGCTCAACTTCCCCCCATGCCCAACTTCCCCCCATGCTCAACTTCCCCTCAGGCGCATCATCGCCCCAGGCGCATCATCGCCCCAGGCACAACTTCCTCCAAGTGCAACTTCCCCCATGAGCAACTTCCCTCCATGCACATCAGTCCCCCATGCGCAACTTCCCCATGTGCATCATCCCCCATGTGCCTGAACTCCTCACATGCATCAGTCCCCCATCTGCATCATCCCCCCATGCGCATCATCCCCCCGTGCGCATCATCCCCCCATGCACATCATCCCCCCGTGCTCATCATCCCCCCGTGCTCATCATCCCCCCATGTGCAACTTTCCCCCATGCGCAAGTTTCCCCATGCGCAGCTTTCCCCCCATGCGCAGCATCTTCGCCAGTGCAACCTCTTCCTCCGAACAACATCCCCCCAGTTCACCAGGCACTGAGCACCAAACTGGCTGGATGTTATTCAGTCTCCCATGTTAAGTATAGGACAGAAACACATTGCTCCCTTTTCAGCCCCTGAAGGGTTAAATTTCTCCTCATGGTTCTTGGTGGGTGTTCAGGTGACAGAAGGAACTCCCAGAATTCCATGCTTCAGGCCCAGCAGTTGGGGCGGAATGTTGATGAGTCATCAGTTCTCCAGTGCAAAGTCTAGGGAGGAAAACACCCCTTTTCACCCCCTGCCCGTTGGAATTTCCGAAAACCGGTTCTTAGTGCACCCCTCAGTCACAGAAGGAACACCCACCCCAAATTTCACGCTTCTTGGCCCACCGGTTTTGGCAGGGCGGTGATCAGTCAGTCAGTCAGTCACTTTTTTATATATATAGAAGATAAGATAAACTTGAAATACAAAATGAAGATGAATGGAGTCTTCTCTTTAATGTAAAGAAGCTGTTTATTAAAATCCCAGTATTTGAGATGTTTGAGATTTATGTTAGGTTGTTAGTTTACAACCTCCTATTTTAAAGGTTACAAGATGTAGTAATGGACTGTGTGGAGAGTGAAGGTTTAAGATAGTAAACTGAATTTCTTTAGCCGTCTTCAAGTCCTGTTGCTTTCTTTGACTCCCAGGATTTGCAAATGCAACTGGTTGACCCTGAAGAAATGCCAGCAATGGAGCGACTTACCCAAGAAGTGCTGATGCTTCAAGAAAAGGTAGCCAGAGTGGAATTGCAATCACAGGAAGCCACAGGAAACAGGAAGCTGCAGGTATGTCAGAAAAGATCTCCCATTGTCCAGTTGTAGTTATTTCAGATGTTTCATTGTATTTGTATGTGCCCTTTATTGAATGGCACAGTCTGTAGACTTTCCTTTCACCTTTTTTAAAACCTGAGAATAGATCTGTGAACTAGGTTAGGTGACTGTGTATAGAGGCCTGTTGCTGTTTGTATAATTCCTATACATGGTGTTTCTCACAAAAAGTGAATCAGGATCCCTTTCCCAATGGGCTCAGAATCTGAAACTGGAAGAAAAGAGACCCAAGGCAGAAGGGGAAGCAAGAATAAATTTTCAGTTGTGTTAAGTGTCTTATGTTTGGATGGTCACTCTACATGGGAATGAGCTAGATAAAGCTGCCCTCTTCCTCTCTATTTTTACTGATGGCTCTGGCTGTTCCTGCCCCACAGAGGCATCTGGATGTGGCTGCTGATTTTTTTGCACATTAGTATAACAAGTATGAGAAACTACTGAAAAGAAAGCTAGAAAACTAGGTCATGCTTGAGAGCAGTGGACTCATTTGCCTTGAGGCATAAGCTTGTTTCCCATTTGGTCTTTATGTAGAAGAAAAACATGCTCTTGCTTTTTAAGTAAAGCAGAATTCCCCTTTTTCAGCTGTTCCTACTGTTGGAGGGGCTGGCAGCAGAGAAGAATCAGCTAAATGAAGCTCTGCAAGCAGAAAAACAGTTGTACAATACTCTGGTGGAATGCCACGCTCATCCTGACAGGTGAGGAGATGCCTTCATCCTCTTCATTAGCTTCACTTACTGCTGGGGCATCTTGCACACACATTCTGGATTTACTATAGAGCTCTGTTAGAGGCAAAGGGCTATAACTACAGCTTTCTCTTGTTTTTCTTTGCCTGACTCATCTTGAAAAAATAGGCTGCTTTAATCAACCTTGATCCTCAAAAATGGTTTTGTGAATGACTCCTTCTCTTCTGAGATTGTGAGAAGTAGCCTAATGTAGTAGAAGTAGGCAGCTTCTACCTCCACAGCTGTCTGCATGCTATATATCAACAAGAGAAAGATACAACAAATAAGTTATTGGTGCAATTTGGAGCATACAGAGAGAAGTCATAGACAGGGTGGCTCAGTAAGCGCTCTAATCTGTTTCCTTTTCTGCATGACTTCATCAGCTCTGAGCAAGAGCACACTCTCCAGGTGGAGCTGGAGAGGATCCAGGAACTTCGTGGACAACTAGAAGAGGCTCTTGGAAGAAGCTTGGAGCGCCTGAGCAGACTGGAATCACTGGATGGTGTTGGAGGTGGGGAACAGGAGTGTGTGACAGTCCTGCCCAAGCATGCCTTCTGAGCTCTGGCCTTCACATTCCCGCTGGCGCAGGATAGGAGCTGATCACTAACACAGCAAGCCTGTCTTTGACACTGGAAGGGCTGATTGGTACTTGCTGGAACAGCATTGTGTGCAACCCATATGTATATCATGCATATTCCTGGTATGATGCTACCAGGGAGGCTGTAAAATAATTTTTGCATCTGATCATTTCCTTTTAGTTGCTCCCCATCCACCTTTTCCTCTTCCCATCATATTTGGCTAAATAAAGATTTTTCCCCACCCCTGCTCCTTAATTGTTTTATACCATATCACAAGTGCATGTGTGAGTTATTTTGGGGGGGGGGTGTGGGTGCTAAACATTTTTTGGTTTTATGTTCTACCTCTGTGTTGAACCCTCTCCTTTGCATTTTCATCCAGTAAACTCCATGAAACCTTTTCTGCTTTTTTATCAAGCAGAATCATCAGAGTCCCTAGTAGATATCAGTTTGATTTTAATGGGATTGCATGATACTTTTGATAATTTGCATAAATTTTTTCCCAAGTTAAGCTTAGGAGCTAAATTTGGGTTTTGATTTTTACAGAGGAGTGGTAATTTGAACTGCATCCAAATTCTGAAAAAATACTGCATTTAATACAGACAATGGACATGATAAGGAACACTATGTCTGTTCCAGCCACCATGGGGCAAAGCTTTACCATATAATGAATGTATATGTTGTCCTGTTTATCTTTTCTGCCTTTAAAAAATAATATCTTGGGCCAGAAAGGAGCATAGAAGAAATCAAAATGTAGAAAAAAATCAAAACTGGAGGCAGGTGGCTTTTTACTGTGACACCTCCACCACAGTTCTGATCCTTATCACCACTACCTCCACTAATTTAATGAGGTAGAGGCACCACTTGCTTATTCAGCAGCTGAGGATGCTGTCAAAAACTGGAAATGGCTGAAAAATGGAAACCCTCTTTTTCAGCTTGCAAATACTTCTTTTCTCTCCTAAAAGTGGAGAAACCAGTACCAGCAGCTGAACCTATGAGCAGGAACAAGATCAGACACAATTTATACCAGGGACAGAATTCCCCAGGTTATTTGGAATGTGGAGGAAGCAAAAGCCACGTGGAGGCAAGGGTGGGCAGGAGGGCCCTGGTCACAACCAACCTGGTAGGTGTTCACAACCCACATTTTGGGAAACCCTGCTCTAATCTACAGTATCTCCAAAAGCTAAACCTAGATAACTGGTTCTATTATTGAACTGCTTTTACTGTTAACTATTTCTTCCTAATATCCAACAGAAATCTCCCTTTCTGCAGCTTATGCCATTTCTGCCCAACATCACATATCTGCAACAGGGACAAAATGTGTTAACGCATGGCCCAGGCAGGACTGGATTAACACCATTAGATCTAGTTCTGATATCTGGTATATCAAAACAAATCTTCCCTTCTATGTGACAGCCCTTCAAATACAAGGGTCCCCCGCTTATGAAAAGCAGAAATGGAAGCTTTTTTTTTAGTTTACAAATGTTCCATTTTTTAATTTTTGCTAGCAAATTGCAAATGCCTTTTTAGCTTGCAAATTCCTCCTGTTACACAAATATTTCTTTAAATTGATTCTCAGTAATGTCTTCAAAAATGGAAATAGACCCAGAGGTAAAGTTAGTGTATATGCAGTCTTATTCTCTCATAACACATACACAGTTTGAATCACCTTGTCATATTCAAATTCACATGGGGCAATTTTGGCCTTTAGACCAGCAGATTGAAAGAGCAGAGCACCCTTGAATGAATGACTTCTGGGTATAAACTGTGAAAGGTGTTAAAAGAGCAAGACTATTGAAAAATAAACCATCAGATAGCCATCATATGTCGCCCCCACTCTTATTAAATATGCTGAATTATCTTCACTTTTCCTCATATAACTTGTTTTCTAGGTCCCTGATCATCTTCATTGGCCTTCTCTGAACTTGCTCCATCTTTTTTCAAATGGCTGCATCCTCTTTCAAATGTGGTGCCCAGAAGTGAATGCAGTACTCTAAACCAGGCATTTCTAAACTTTTTTGCAGGAGGGCCACATTACCTCTCTGAGATTGTCAGGGTCTAAAAACACATTATTTACATTTTAAATGTAGATAAATTTACGTAAATGAATATATTAAGAGATGGAACTTATTAATTAACTAGCGAAAATGTACCCACGTTGAGGGAGTAAAATTCCTCCCGCTGCACATCAACCCCCCTTGTGCTTCGTCCCCCTATGCGCATCATCCCCCATGCTCAATACCCCCATACAGCATCCCCCATACACATTGTCCTCCCATGCGCAAAGTCCCCCTATGCGTACCATATGCAACACTCCCATGTGCACTGTCCCCGTGTGCATCAGCACCCCGTACAACATCCTCCCATGTGCATCACTCCCCCATGCGCATCACTACCCCATGTGCACCATCCCCCCATGCACACCATCACCCTCTGCACCCTCCCTCCCAGTGCATCAGCTGGATGTTGATCAGTCTTCAATGTTAGGTATAGAACAGAATCACATTGCACCCCTTTTCAGCCCCTTAAGGGTTAAATTTCTCAACATCGGTTCTTGGTGGGTGTTGATGTCACAGAAGGAACACCCCAAATTTCACCCTTCTAGGTCCAAGGGTTGGGGCAGAGCATCCCTCAGTCAGGGATTCTTCAATGTAAAGTATTGGGAGGAAAATGTGTTGCAAGGGAGTAATCACTTGTCTTATTGTATTTCACGAAGAGTTAAGGGTGCAATCCTAAGCATGTCTTCTCAGAAGTAAGTCCCATTTTGTTCATTGGAACTTACTCTCAGGAAAGTGTATATAGAATTGCAGCCTAGCCCTAGAATCCAGAGTAACTATGGGAGCACATAAGAGATGTTACATGCACCCATAGTTATGGCACAACCTAGTGAAAACCTATGGGAAATTCATTTCGGAATTCAGAGTAAGTTGTTCTTACACCAGGGCAAGGACTCCCCGTAGTTACTCTGGATTGCACCCTTGACCACTTTAAATCCCTGGATGTGCTATCTATATACTAGGTTTATCTAACCTTGTTATACTATACCTAGTATATATTCTGGGTGTTGTTGTTGTTTTTAAGTAGCAGTAAAATTATCTCATAACCAAAAGCGGCCCAAAGATCAGAGGGAGCCACACCTTCAAGTCAAGGAGATTCACACAAGGAGCTTTCCTTTGTCAAACATTTTTTTCATTTTCCTAGAGAAAGTATAAAATTGGTATGGAAGCAGACAATGCAAAAAGGACACTTTCCTGGGAGTAAGATCCATTTACCACAATGGGGCTTACTTTTGAGGAGACATGGTTAGGATTGTGCTATATGCATGGTAGAAAAGGGCTTTTCAGCCCATCAAACTGACTGAGGTAAGGCAGAAAACACAGCAAACCCTGTTTAGTGATCAGAAATAGAAAGTGAAACAAGCTCTGAAACTATGTTTGAGATTTACAGTGGTTTATGAGCATAATTTGTCACTTGTATATCAAGTGAATTTTCCCATAAGAAACAATAGAAATTCAGACAATTTGTTCTACAACCCAAAAATATTCATATAAAAATAATGATATGGCTGTAATATAATACAAAATAATAGAGAAAATACAAAATATAAAGAAAAATAAAACAATTAACGTGCACTTAGGCTACAATCCTAAACACCTTTTCTTGGGGGTAGACCCCATTGAATTAAGTAGGACTTACTTCTGAGTAGACATGCTTAGGATTGCATGTCAAGATGCAAACTGTTAAGCTGAAATCTGCCCCCCTTACACAGGGGTGTATGAGCCCCACTCATAGGGCTTATTTTAGAGTAGACATGCAAGGCTAGGTCTCTCAGTCTTCTTTCCATTCCCCCCCTTACACAGAAGTGAGCCTGTTTGCTTGTCTTGCAAAACACTCTCAATCCAAGTCACTCTCAATCTAAGATTTTTCTAGAGTTGCTGAACAAAAACATAGCAATCCATTTAGCTCATGCTTCCATGTTGGAGTCCTCCATATAAAGCCAAGGCTTGGAGTTAGTTTCAGTCTAAGACATTTAATCAGAGCATATTGTCAGAGCACTGAGTTAGTGTCTCCTCTTCATATTTGGAGAGGAATTACACATAGTGCATGTGCAAGTCATGTATGTATTTGCCTGTTTAGGAGGGTCCCTTGCTTGCTTGCTGTGAATATTGAGGGAGCCAGTCTAGATTTTCTCCTGCATTACTATCATACTTTCCCTCATTTTAAGAAAGAGCTCTGCCTTTTAATTTAATTTTTTAATCATACCTGCCCTCTAAGAATCTCATTGTAGCATTCACGGTTTGTCCTTCTCCATCCATTCTTCCCAAACCCCATGAGATCTGTTAACAAGCAAGCATCCATCTCTCTTCCTACATACCTGACTTTTTAACTCCAAGTTTCTTGTCCTTTCTGGTGCTGGGAATATGTATGTGTAACTAGTAGGTTCCCTGTAGCAAGTCTTCTAAGAATTCATTTAGAAAATTTTTATTTTGCCCAAAACTTGGGATTTTCTGTTCTTCCATTTTGTCCCCCCATTTTATTTCACATGTAAATTCCATTTTCATTCAGTAGAAAACATTGGCAGGTCTGCCAATTTTATTTATTGCTTTATAATCTGAAAAATTCCAACACTTTTAAGAGAGAGCATCTAGTTCTCTTCTTGTAAGGAGAAAGTTGAATGTGCGGTGGCAAATGTTTGCCCCATTTTTCAGTACCAAGTAGTTTGTCCATTCTAGTCCATTCGGCAATTCCTGTGTCACCATTTAGTCTTCCACATATAACATCTCAGAAAGCCAGAATAAGCATGGCATAGAACACCACAACAATCTTCCAGGGTAGCCGTGATCCCATGGCTGCTTCACTATTCAAGATTCAGGCCAACAACCCAATGCAAGATTGCATGCTTGAAACTTTCTGGTGTTTTCCTATATTAGCGACACATTGATTTCTAATTGATTAAAAATCAGTCCAATTTTAAAAGTTGCAGCATGTGTTTTTTCTTGCTCTGCTTCTACTTTCCCTTTGATTGTCTTCCAGCAAATATGTGTCTTTACAATAAAACAGGAATGTGTGCAACCAGTTACCATCATACAGTGGTAACCTCTGAACATATTTACACTCTCTCCTCCATTTGTCCACTGAGAGTTGCTTAAAGTGTGCAAAGGTAGGACACCATCCTTTTTTGGAGTTGTACCAGCTCAGCATTATTTGTTTGATGAGCAACTATATGAATGAAAAATTAAGGATCAATTAACATCATTTTTTTTAAAGTGCCACCCTGTAAAGTACAGTAATCATTGAGCTATTTTGAGTGATATTGATTTCCTATGAATGACAAGAAATTGTAATTTAGGCTGTATTTGTGCAATGGAGAGTCAGGTTTATAGTATAATATACACATCATGTTCTCACAAGGCCAAAGTCTGTACAGATAGTTGGGAATCCATGGAGTTGACAATCCGTGGAGGGATTGCTTTGTTTTTATCCCACCAATAGCTAACCCCTGACTTAAGCTCCCCACTGCTGGGATTGAGAAGGAAGATTAGTATCCTGCCTCCATCTGATACAATTTGGAAGCTTTCTGCAAAGATAGGTAAGTTTGATTCCCTAGTTTATATAGGGCAAGCTCAAGTAAACAAAATATTTGTACTGTTAGTCCTCCCTAATACCTTGGATATTGATACTGAACATTTCATCTTCATGAATATCTTAGCTGTCCCAATTAAATTACAGGGAATTTTGAATTGTTGAAAAAACTCACAGCCAGGCTCACGCAGCAGTGTTAATTTAACAAGAACCTTTTAGCTTCTTTTTCTGAGACGCAGAGCCGGTAGTGTCATGGCTCTGCCATAATTCAGATGCCATAAATCAGATGATCCGCCATAATTTCAAACAGCAATGTTAATTCTTTGATCTATTTTTCTGCGCCCCTCTTCTGGCCTTTCTTCTGTTTTCATCTTGACAGAGTTCCTACTTATTCTTCCCCCAGATTCTTAATTCAAATACTAGCTGATGCTTCTGAATCTGTTTTGATCTGCTTCTTCTCACTTCCACTCTTTGGCCAATGCTTAGACTTTTCATCTTCACATTGCTGAGGTGCCTTCATTTTTCTTTTTATCAACACCTGCTAAAACAACTCTTCATTATTTTACTATTTTTTGAGTATTGCTTTCCACTGACCATGCAAATATGTGAACCTCCCCAACCCTCCCACCCTCAGTATTCCTTCTAAGGCTAAGGGCGCAATCCAGAGTAACTACAGGGAGTCCTCGCTCCGGTGTAAAACAATTTGCTCTGGATTGCAATATGAATTTCCCATAGGTTTTCACTAGGTGGTGCAGTAACTATGGGTGCATGTAATGTCTCTTATGTGCTCCCATAGTTACTCTGGATTGCAGGGTATGTGGCTATGCACCTCTCAGCCGACAACATGTAGTACAGAGCTCAACAACCCAAAAGTTCAGCAGTAACATGTTATGTCTGAATGTTCAGAGGTGGTATCCCTAAATTAACCTGCTGTAGAACCGGACACACATTTGCACAGATCCCTTAGGATTATAGGGATCAATGTCCATCCAGCTTACTCATTTCTTGTAGGCGTTCCAATTGGTTTTCAAATAAGGATCTGCACTCAAGAAGCTTGATCAGGTTTTTGCTGCTGTTCTTTCCACCTTATCTGAGCTGAAGAAGCCTGAATTTGAAGGAGGAAGGTGGAAAATTTGTCTTCATTCAGGGGACATACCTACAAAGCTTTTTATTTGCTATAAATGGGGGTCATTTCCTGCATCACATTGCATTATTTCAACCACCACCCTCTGAGATGTCTCTGCTTTTTCTGATTTGTTTAAGCACACACACACATCGTTCACATAACTGCACCAGCACTGGAAAATTTGATAGGATATTGAGCCCTTGGTCTGCATCACTCCCCCTGTACCTCATATTAAGATGCTTAATCTCTACTGACTGTCATTTTTGTTCCATTCCCGGCTTGTTTGGCTTTGCTTAACACCCACCCAGCATGTTGAAGAATGCTGGAGAACTCACAAGTTTGCTGCTCGTGGTTGGTCCTAATAAAAGTATTACTACTGGACTTTCTGCTGGATTATTTTGAATGGACCGCTACAGTTTTCCCACTTGGATTAATTCTGTTGTTCCCTTGATTCTTGTATTCAATCATATTTTAAGAACTTTATTTTTATTACTGCATTGGCTGTTGGATTACTTTGAATGGACCACTACAGTCTTCCCACTTGGATTAATTCTGTTGTTTTCTTGATTCAATAATATTTTAAGATCTGGCTTTTCCCCCACCCCATAGGGTTTCCTAAATTAAACAGTTCATTAAACATTTTTTTGGCCTTGGCTTTAAGCTTAACATTGCCACCATGCATAATCTTTCTTTTTTATAGAAAAATGCCTAAGCATAGGTGCTGCAAATATGACTCTTAATGTACATAAACATTATAAACACTGGCCTGACTTTTCGGAGGTTGAGTTTAACAGTCTGAAATTATAAGCACTTTTAATGCATAGTCTCCCATGGGTTGAAGAAAACTTCAGATCAGGCTGCTGTAAACGGTGGGTTTGAATCTGAGCCAGGATCCACATCAAAGCATTCTTTCGGATTAGAAGAATGTTCTGTTTGTGCTAGCTTAAGATAGAAATTCAGCAAAGCATTAAAAATTCTCTTGGTAAAGATTTTTTTCAATAACCTGCCTCAAATTTCTCAAAAGATGATGCCGGGTGTAACAGAGTAGAAACTAAAACACAGATAGAATAAGAATCAGCGCATAATCATAATCAGTTTCATACAATAGCTACCAATACTGTAGTGCTAGTTTTGGCAGTGGAGAGCCTAATAGGATAGGACTTTTAATGATTCCAATAACAGGTAGTAATGGTTGGCCCATGCATCAATAAGAGCTTGTGATCCATCTTATCCAATGGCCCATATGATTTTAGGATTCTCTATAAATAAATGCAGAAGCCCTTGTGGAACATCTCACTCAGGTTCACAGTGAGTGCAAATACTGCTTGTGGCTGTGCTGGGAAATTGAAGAAACCCAGGCTTCTGTCAGAATGATCAGTGATTGTACTGTCCCTTCTTGTAGTCTGGGATGTACCCTCTGAGAGTATAGAACAGGAGGCACTACAGACATGAGCCCAAGGTCACAAAGGGAGCCCAGTGCCAAATATTTCTTGGGATCTCACCTGACCTTGTGGAAAGTGGAAGACAAGACACCAGGCAAACTACTGACAGATCTACTGGGCTCCGGAAATTCTTCCGGATATTTTCATCCTACTTTGTTTTGACATCTCCCCCCCCCCCCCCCACTTCATTCCAACACTGCTTTCAGAACAAATTGTCCCTTGTTATCCACAAAAGTGCCATTCTGGAACCTCCTAGGTATTAACAAAATATCAGTAAATTTAATGAGCAGTGGAAAACAGATTTAGAGACCTACTTCCAGATTTCTTGCTCCTCCTTTGCACCTACTGGTGCTTCAATATCTCCAGGGGCTTGATTCTGAGTCTGAAAATGGAATGATTGCTTGCATGACTGTCTCTCTACAGCAATACAAAAGCAGTTTTTAAAACTGTGATTTGCAGTGTTGAATCAAATCTGTATATTTAAAAAAATGTTGGACCCTTACCCTGTTTCACCCTCCCCCCTTTAGGAAGGAGCTAAATGAAATTTTGTACCCCCGATTAAAAATTCCATTCACCTGTATTGAGCAAATGGAGTTTGAATTTACACTACTTTTTCCCCTATAACATTTCTATGGCTCTTTCATTTCCTCAGCTCATACTTTACCAAGAGATGATCCTAGATGCTGTATCAAAATTTAGTCATCCCTCACTTTGGAACTATCCAAGCAACTGGAGATGCTCAGAAGTGACAAAGATTCATTTCTATTATTTCACTAGGGCTGCAATCCCAAAGACACTTTCCTGGGAGTATGATCCGTTGAACACGGTGCTTACTTTTGAGTAGACATGGTTAGGATTGTGCTCTTAACTGGCTTGAAAGGGCAAGTTCTGGCCTTTGGTAGATTGGGCAGAAAGTTTGGTCTCAAAACTTATTTTTATATCTCCAGATATGAAACTTTTGCCCAAGTGATAGTGTAAGTAGCTGACAATAGACAGTCTAAAAGACCATAAAACAGCATATGGTCTAAAAGACCATAAAACAACAGATCAGAATGGAGGAGCAATAAAAATAGCATTAAAAAAACCAGCATCACCCTGCCATTAAAAATGCAACCAAAATACGAGATCTAAAAGACATACAGTACAAAAAAGATCTTTTTTATCTTTTTGTAGACAAAATATAAGCAAAAAGGTCTTCATTTGATGCCAAATGGACATCAAGGCTGGCATCACATGAGCTTTCCTAGATGGAGCATTCTAATAAAAATGGGGGCCATTACAGAGAATATATATATATATAGATAGATATACACACAATATGTGTGTATCATTTCCACAATCTTCCACACACACAAGGATCATTTCCACAATCTTCCACACACACACACACAAGTACCAAATCACACAGGCTTTAAATTCTAAGACCAGCACTTAGAAGACCTATATACCCTTCAGGGAATTCTAATGCTTCTATTCACTCTGAGATCAATAAAATTCACATGTAAAAGCATCTGCACATGCAGTAGGTTCACTGCTACCAAAAACTTAGGATTAAGTTGCACCCCTACACCCTGTTGGATGTCTGCTGGCTAACAGACCTCATGCTGTTACTTGAAAAAGGAGTCTAGGAAGCAACTCAACCAACTTGTTACATCATTTGGCTCCCTTTTTCATCCAAATGTTCCCATACAGTCTCTGTTTGGGTAGCCTGCAAGGCTGAGCCATTGATCTGCAATAGTTGGAGACATCAGGTAGGTTGTTTTTAAACAAATCAAAAGCAAAACTATTTTATTGGAAATTAAAATGGAATAAGAAAAAAACCCATCAAATTTCCATATTAGAGTTTTAAATAAAGTTCCAAAATAAAGTAAAAACATAGTTTAAGACTTCTGGGACTTGAGTTCAACATTCTTCTTACATCTGAGGGGAAGGTCTTTCTATGAGTTAACTCCTTCCTTGCTGGTCAGCATAATGGCTTACATCTGGCATCTTGTCAAACCCAAGTCATAAATGGGTCATCTGGTTCTGGAATTTTTGAATCCACCTCCAGTTAGACCTCCCCTTCAGCCCACCTCCCCTTCCAATGTACCCATGTCAGGGGGCAGCTGTGTCTGTGGTAATGAGAAGATATTTTGACCTCTGATAGGACTTGGCTTTTACCACAAGGTCAGGAACTCTTTTCTAGTTGATATGGATGCTGTTGAGGAGTTGGACCCACCGGACCAAAATTGCTTACCTGGACTGCCAGGTACATATACCAAAATGGAAGGACCTGAGGTTTTGACTGATTGCTTCTGCCTTTTGCTGTCATTCTAGGTCCCGTAGTGACTGAGGATGCAGAAGATGCCAGCACTGAATTCACAGACAGCATTGAGGAGGAGGCGGCGCATAGAGCCCTTCACCAGCAGGTGAAGTAGAGAGTGAAGGACCTGGTATCTGTTCAAAGGAGCAGTGGCCAAGGGATGACACGGACTTCCCCAGCAAAATTCCCTGGCACTGGAAGATGGCTGTTTCCTGGGAGCCATGCAGTCCTCATGAGCTTTTCTGAGGAACTGTTGGAAATCTTGTGGTCTTCCTGGGAATGTGGTATGACAAGCTGACAGAAGGAAAGGAACCCACTGACTGCAAAGACAAAGCAGAGGAACAAAACTTAGGCTGGCACTTACCTGCTCCCTGTTCCTGTGGTGGTTTGGGGTGGCCAGCGCATGTCAGTGCACTGGTGCAACCACCCCAAGAGTGGTGCAGAAGTGTCGTATGGCACTTTTTGCAACATCCCCAGGCAGCATGGGATCAGTGCTGGATTTACATATAAGCTAAACAAGCTATAGCTTAGGGTCCCACTCTCTAAGGGGGTTCCAAAAATGTAAAGGAAAAAAATTGGATGTACAGTTCCAAAATATAAGATAAAAAACAAATAAATACAAATTTTGTTATGTGCAAATGGCTCTGTTAGGTCCATAAATTACTATATAGAATAAATTCAACACACAAAAACAGCGAAAATTTCTTGTTGACAAAGGACAGCTGGACATATGAAGAGCCCATTACCTTCAATAGCTTAGGGCCTCATCAAACCTAAATCCGGCCCTGCATGGGGCTTATGCCAAGACTTATGCCACACTAAATGGAGGTGATGATTATAGTCACATAAAGAGGCCAGTCCTGAAAATATTGTATGTCTCCCTTGCAGAGGTGATTTATTTGTCCAGTTTATAATATCCCAAATTTCTACCATGGAATTGAAGCATATGCCAGATGATCTCCCCTCAGCAAACTTGCAAGTCTCTTTTTTAGGTGCTGCACAAAAGTTTAAAAAGCAGCACAGGCCTTGCCTGAATTCTTTAAGTACATGATCCCCCCAGCCCATCTACTCATCCCCATTGTCACTGGTGTATTGGGCACGTTGTGACTGCTGTGTCTGAATGCTCAGATTCAGAGGAGTTCGTGCTAAATGCTAAATGCTAAAGGAGTTCGTGTGAGTTTATTTAGCAACTCATTCTGCTGTGTACTCACCAGGCTGGATTGTGTCTCCTTGTCCAGCTTCACAGCTTGAGGGTTCTTCTGGACTCGCAGCTGCTCCTGGACTCGCAGGAGGCAGCTGTGGCCAGAGATACCTTTGCCCAACTATGCTTGGTGCGCCAGCTGCAGCCTGTGTAGTGCAGACCTGGCCATGGTGGTCCATGTCACAGTGACATCAAGACTGGATTATTGTAATGCGCTCTATGTGGGGCTGCCCTTGAAAACGGTTTGGAAATTGCAATTAGTTCAAAATGCTGCGGCCTGTGTGGTTGCTGGAGCCAGACAATTCAACTCCTTCAGGCCGCTCCTCCAGTGACTACACTGGATGCCCATTCGTTTCCAGGCTCAGTTCAAGGTGCTAGACATGACTTATAAAGCCCTAAACAACTTGGGCCCAGACTATCTTATGAACCGTCTACTTCCCTCAAGTTCCCTCAAGTCATTGGAGAAGGCCCTGCTTCAAGTGCCGCCAACTAGGGAGGTACGTGGGGCGGTGGCAAGAAATAGGGCCTTCTCAGTAGTGGCACCAGCTCTCTGGAATTCCCTCCCTCTTGATTTAAAGATGGCTCCCTCCCCAGAAACTTTTCAGTGTGGCCTAAGAATTCTTTTTATATGTTATTTATAATATATTTAAAATAACATTTTATATGTTATTTATAACATATAACATTTATATGTTATTTATAATGTTATAAATATACATATATGTTCATATATATATATATATACACATTCATATATAATATATATGAATGTTAGTAGTAATAGTAGTAGTAATAACCTTTATTGGCATTATATGAATGTTATTTATAGCAGCCTTCTGGGTTTTTTTAATCCACTGGTCTTGAACCTGGCCACCCTTCTGCACAGTCTTTTACTATGGTTTTTAAATTCTGTTTAATTTAAATTTTACTGAATTAAATTCTGTTTAATTTTAAATTTTACTGTAAATTTTATGAGAGGATGTTTTAAATGTTATTATAGAATCCGACTGTATTTTAACCGTATTTTAATTGTGTTTTATTCTGTATTTATTATCTAATTTTAGTGGTGTTTTATTGTTCTTTTAATTGTTATTAGCTGCCTTGAGCTCCCTTTCGTTAGGGAAGAAAGGCAGGATATAAATCTAATAAATAAATAAAAATAAATATATAACCTCTCTTGTTGCGATTTCTAGAACATCAAAGGAGATACTGATGACAGCTTGGCGGGCCACTCTGGTTGTCCTACTCCAGCATCTGTGACAAGGGAAAGCAGCCTGCAGGAGGAGTTGCTCTCAGCAAAATCAGAGGTTCAGCAGATCCTGGAGCAGAAGAAGAAGCTGGCTGAGGAGCTTCAGGACCTAAAAGGGCAAATTGAGGAAGCCGGGTTCTCCTCAGTGTCTCATCTCAGGTAAGTCATGCTGATCTCAGAAAAAGATTCAGTTGGAGCTTAACAGCGGGGGGTTCCATCATCTTTGGTGGACCTGTCCAAAGGTAAACGCGTTTTGGAAAATGAAACATAAAATGATAATGGAGATTTTAAAATGTCCAATACCTTTGGAGCCAGAAATATTTCTATTGAACATAATTCCAATGAATATAAGTAAAGATCCCCGATTGATTCATATCTGTACCACGGCTAAACTTGTCTTTGCACAAAACTGGAAAAAAGATGTGATACCAAATATAGAGATGGTAATAGATAAAGTTTATGAAGTTGTTGAGATGGATATTTTGACAGAAAAATTGAAAGATGGAGAAATTGAAGAAATTGAAGTCATTCTACGTATAGTTACAGAGGTAAATAGTATATTGAAGAGAATATGTTGTTAAGTTAGATATGAGATTATGAGTTTAAAATACTATAAATGACCAAAAAAGATAGAAATTGATTAATTAGATTTATATACATAAAGTAGTATTAAGGAAATGTAAAATACGTGTTGTGCCTGAAGATCCTTATGTTTAAGTTTATGTTTACATATTCCTATTGTTGAACACCCAGTATCCCGATCCCTGTATCTGAATTAAATTAAATAAAATTCTGGAAAAAAAGAAGGTGAATAAGGGAAAATTTTAAACACCAAGGGATTGTTCTATAAATTTTCTGATCATTCTCACTTGTATTTGACTTGTACTTTCCCACAGGAAGACCCTACTGAGTTTGTGTCTAGAGAACGCAGAACTCAAGGAACAAGTTGGAGAAGTTATGTTGTCGGAGGGATGGGAGAATGAAGATGAAAAAGAGGACGAAAATGACCTGAGGTTGGAAGTTAAGAAGCTGCGAGAAAAACTGCACACTTCTGAGATTGTGATTGGCCTCCTCAGAGAACAGCTGACTCTGAACAGCCGAGGAAGCAAAGGCAACTTCAAATCTCAGTTTGTGACTAGCGCAGTTCAGGAAACTGAGCAGACGGCCAAGCAGTGCACCTGCCAAAAGGTCCTCCATGAAGATGTCCCACAATGGCACTACTTACAACTCCAGACTGAAGAATCCAGTCCATCCCATAGTATCAAAGGGACCCAGGTAATTCTAAAATAATTTGGATCTTGTGGCATCCACTATCCATATTCAATTAGATATTAGCTAATTACTTGCCAATTAGATATCAGCTAATTAGCTCCTGTTTGCCATTTGATCTTTTCCATTAGGATAGTCTAGGTTGATGTGTGTAGCTGCCATTGTGCTTTATGGGGCTTACTCTCAAGAAAGTGTATATAGGATTGCAGCCTATGACATGTTTTCAACTCTTAAAAAAAAGCAGGCCTCCGTCAGTCTTGAGAGACTATGGTATCATGCTCGGAGCTGCATACGCTGCACGTGAAGCATGAAAGCCTGGGTTAGATTGTTATGGAGGATAGGTTGTTACCCAAGCAGCAAATCCCCCCTCTCCATGCCACTGAATTAGTCCAATGGAAAGGCAGAGCCAATATGATTGGATCCAGCTGTGTTGCAGAGCTGGGCTAAGGATGGGAGCTTACCCTGTCTTGTGGGGACCGACCCAGGTCTCGAACCCTGGCCTGCTGGTTAACAGACACAGTGTCTTAACCACTTGCGCCATCCACAGCCCTGGATTTCAACTCTTATGGATAAGCAATAAACTAAGAACATAATAAGAAACTGTCTGATCATTGTTCCATCTAGTGTGATGGACAATGATGGGAAGCAGCTCTTCAAGATTTCAGACAGGGATCTTATTCGCCCCATGTACAAATTTTGGAAATTAAAGCATGTGCTTTGAATGGAGGCCAATGATGCAAAAATTCTCATTCTTATTGCTCGCTAACAAATCTGTCACTTCTCTCTAGGTGGGAGGAAGCAGCTTTGGGCAACAGTTTATGGCTCCAGCTCAGCAACTCCACTCAGACTCACCTCAGTGCAGACAACAGTGTCACACATTGCGAAATAAACTCTTGGTTTCAGAGGCCACCATCCAGGCTCAAACAGCACAGCTAGAACACTACCGGGCCCTGCTCAGTGAGTACGATGACACAAAAAATTATGGGCTTCGTTGATTATCCATCTCTCGTTATCACAAGAGTGTGTGTAAGTGTGTGGAAAGGGGAGGGTTAAACCAGGGTCACTACAAGGATCATTTCCACAATCTTAAGTTCCCACGCCTCATGTTGCAACACGTTCAACTTTCTTATCCATTTCCAGATTTGCCCCACTTTAGAGGCCAACGGCTACTAAGACCCTGGTGCAAAGGCAACAGATAGCCCCATGCTGTAAAAGCATGGATACATGGATGCCTTGGCTCTCAGTGACTGAAAGGCAATAAGAAAAGTCTGAAGTAATTCCTTTTTTATATAACAGGTGAGCCCCTAGTACAACAGGACAGTAAACAGATACAAGTGGATCTCCAAGACCTGGGCTACGAGACCTGTGGAAGAAGCGAAAATGAGGCAGACAGGGAAGAGGCTACCAGTCCTGGTAATGGGAGATCCTTCTCGAGCCCCAAAGCCATTTTTATTCCTAGTCTATCTCTTGTCCTCTATCTGCTTTCTGGGTATCAAAAGAAATAAATGTGTGGGGAACAGTTCTAAAAATGGAATAGTCTTAAAAATATACAATGCAAATGTCAAATAAATATTTGCAAACAAGTGTATTGTGATATATCTCTAGTATATCATGCTAGAGAAGATGGGTATTTGCAGCAGCTTCGTGTTGAGCATGTGCTTGGTGAAAACATCTGATTTGCTGCTGCATGATATGGGAACGACCCTAATGGCTGGTCTTGTTGGTTGTGCTTCCCAGAATGTGAAGAACGTGATGAATTCAGAATGGAATCCAAGTCTTGGAAGAAACTGCTGGGTTCTCCACCAAGCAAGCTGGGAAAGACTGAGACATTCCCTGATTGCAGCCAATGTGATGATGCTGCTGTTCTCCGCCAGCATGTCCAGGACCTCAAGGTCCAACTGCAGAACTCCCAGAGAACCATTCAGAGCTTGCAATGTTGTGTGCGCTCCATGTCCACTACTAGTGATTATGCCTCTGGAGGCGAGCATGCACAAAAGTTGAAGCAGGACTATGCCTTGGGCAGCTCTCCATCACACAGTATGACTGATGAAGATGAGGGATGGCACTCTGACAGTTTTGGGTCCCTCTGCCCTCCAAGCCTCCGACCCAGCAAAGACCTGGCCAGGCTAATCCAGAGAGTGTCAATGCTTGAGGCTGAGCTGGGCAAGGTCAAGCCAAAAGCACTGTTGCCAGAAGAGTTGAAATCCAACACATCCATGGGGTAGGAATGGGGTAGACTTCTAGGGAGGGGTATGAGATTAGTCCATTGGGTCTAGTATAGATTTACTTTGGCATTTACAGTGTCATAAAGAGTGTCAACACATTCACTAAAGATCTTTCTTATGATACATTGCTCAGGTTGTGTGAATGATCAACTGGCCCTTTCCCTGTCAGGTAGGACAGGTCAATTTAACTTGAATAAGGTTCACTAATAAAATTTAAGCCTCTGTGAAACAGATTTGTCATCTAGATCAGTGATTTTTAACCACTGTGCTATGGCACATTGGTGTGCCACAGATGGTGTGCCGTGAGACTTTAGGGGAGGTGACTGGGGGATTTGAGCTTCCTACCTGCAACATGGTGTGCCTTGCCATTGGTCAAATAACTGATGGTGCGCCTTTACAATTTTAGCACCTTGTCAGTGTGCCATGAGATGAAAAAAGACAGAAAATCACTGATCTAGGTTATGCTCAAGCAACTGAGCATGCTCTGGCTGGTTTGTTAAATACCAGCTATCTCCATATGAGGGCACATTCAAACCATGCATGAAATGGATGTGACAGGTAAAGTAACATTAGAGTTGCCAGATAACACATGAATTGGTAGTGAGTTACCATTTTTGGCCATAACTGATGTGTATCACCAGTAGGAAGAATGCTGTTCTGGTAACCCTTTCGGTTTAATAGAGTTGTTTGGTTATTTACTCCAACTTTAGCCCATCTGGTTCAGTAAGTCATAGGCTGTAACCCTATCCTACTAGAAACAAACATCTCTATGTACAGTGATGAGATTCAAAGAAATTAACAAGTGGTTCTATGCCCATCTGGCAGCCACTTTTAGATGGCTATTTTTAAACTTTATATGTCCTATCTCTCGTAAGCAACCGGTTCTATAGAGTAGGTGCGAACCAGCTGGAGCCCACCACTGTCTATGTATAAGATAGATCTGAGTCTGGTTTGTCATCCATTGTACTACAGAGACGGGTGTTAGGAAGACACCTTCTCCTTACTGTGCTCTTAATTTTGGTGGCCTGGCCTCTGAATCTTTGAAGGTAACTTTTGCTATCTTTTCACCCAGGAAATATGACTCCTTGGTCCAAGCTCAGGCTCGAGAGCTCTCCCATTTGCGTCAGACCATGCGGGAAGGACAAGGGCTGTGTCACATGCTGAGCCAACGCTTCAGAGACACAATCAAGTCCTTTGAGGAGCTCCTGCGAGGCACTGACATTGACTACTTCTTGGGGCAGAGCTTCCGTGAGCAGCTGGCCCAAGGGAACCACTTGGCAGCACAGCTTACCAGGAAACTTAACAGTAGTGAGTTCATAGAACAAACCAAAGTGTGCGCATGTGCTTTTGAGTCTTGAACTAGGAGTAGCCACCAAGTGCATATATGTTATCTCCAGTGATTGGATTCAAAGAAATTAACAACTGGTTCTATGCCCATCTGACAGCCGCTTTAAAATGGCTATTTTTAAACTTTATATGTCCTGTCTCTAATTAACAACTGATTCTATCGAGTAGGTTCGAACCTGCTGGAGCCCACCACTGGTTATCTCTCTCCCTCATATCCTTTCATGATTAGTTTGCTAGATTTTTTGGCCACTGGTACAAAGGTACATATGCTCAACAAGCCCTGGAAACTTCTTTCTCAACATTTGTGTTTTGCACAAATCATTTGTGTTTTAAGAACAGAATTCTTAAAAACAGATCTCTTCCATGGACAAGACTTGACGGTGTCTACACAAATGAATAATGCTGGGATGTATGTGATGGCAAGATTAAAATGATTTTACAGATCAAAATGATTTTACTTCTGTCCAAGCTCATCTGCTTTCCATACCTGCCATTCAAAGAATGTGCCTGTTCCTGCTATCACTGTAGCACACCAGGACACAGAAAACAACTTCATGTTGTGCGTTCATATGTTTAATTGATAAAAGAAGGATTTTAATTGTCAGATCATTTTATTTCAATGCTACCATTTGGGGTAAAATACTGTAAAGCATGAACATGAGACTGGAATTAGACAGGGACATATGTATAACAAGAAACGAGATACAAGGAATAATGTGTCCTAACGTAACACATTGATAAAAGGGAAGGTTCCAAAACTCACTAACTTTATCGGAATTTTGTTTTCAGGGAATGACCAAAACATGGAGGATAAATCTGGACATGAACTGCTGGCACTGAGGTAATTATTGTGGATAAACACTGCAGATTTTTACTTCAGCTGTGGTTGGAGATGCACAACCTGTTACTGCATATCTTAGATGTGGTAAAATTCTCCTCCCTCTTGCCAGGTTGATAAACTTAGCACTTCATCTGAATCCAGCTTCTGTTCCACCTGCTGCCCAGCCCAGGGCAGTGGCATATCTAGGAAGTTTCAGGGGGTACAGCTGCACCAGGCTACAACCTTTAGCGGGACTATAAGCTGAGCTTAACCTTATTGACTAAAATTTTGTTTTAATTTCAAATTTTGTTTTTTTTAAATACCCCGGGATGGCATCACTTCTGGTTGTGACATCACTTCCAGGGCAACATTTTGAGATTTGCACCGGGCTACATGATCATTAGCTACACCACTGGCCCAGGTTAACCCCTTTTTTAAAAAAGAGTTACTTAGGTCAGGATTAAACAGGTTCAGCTGCTAGTGTTCATGGAGTTCGGGCCAGGCCTGCTCTGCTCAGGTGCAGCCAAGATCTCTACTGGGTTACCACAAGGCCAATGTGAGGCTTCATAGGTATGGAGGAGTCCATTACAGTGAAAGTATTTTCTAACCTATTATAAGTCCCCTTCAAGGGAGATTTTTAAGTCATATGCCAATTCTGAAACATTATTGACTGATGCTGCAATCCTAATCCCCATTTAGGCCAGCGTAAGTCCTGGCAAAATCCCCATGCTGGCTTGAGTGTGTCACAAAAATGTTGCAAGACACTTCTGTATCACTCTGGAGGGGTTTAGGCCAGTAAACAGACATGTGTCAGCCTCCCCATACCACTACAGGAACAGGGAGCAGGTGAGTTGTGCTGGCCTACATTGGTTAGGACTGCACCCTTGGAGAACAAAGATAAGGGGGAACAGAGAGATGGAGTAAAGTATATGTTGGAGGGGAAGGACCAGTCTGTCTGTGCAAATATCAGTCTCTAAGCTTTGTCTTTTCTCAGGCTAAGCAAGGAGCTTCAGGAGAAGGAGCAAATAATCAAGAACCTACAAGCCAAACTTCAAGTGCGTTCTGTGACGCCTTCCAGTAGCCACACTATGTCTGAGTCACCACGTTCTGGCAGTAGTGCTTCTTTCCTTTCTGATGGCCTGGAGGGCAGCTCCGACATGGATGATGTCAGTGAGTACAACTGCTACCAGGAGGACCCCAAGGGAGGCCAGCCCTGCAACCTTCTAGACACAGGTACAGCTTTGGATTCTATCTCTCGCAGGTGAACTCTTCCCTGGGTAAGTGGGAGAAACTGTGCCAGGCCTTGCAACCCTTTTTGCCTCATCCCATACGACTCCCTAGCATTTTTTTTAAAAAATCCAGAATATTCTTGATAGAGGAGAAAAACGCTTTCTGCAGTGATGCTACTCAAGTACAGTGCAGTTCCACTCAGGTTCAACATTAATATGGTAACAAAGCGACAAGGCCAGTTCAAGTGCCTTGAGGGCAGAAAACACCCTCCTCATATTGTGAGTGACAATGTGTTAAGTGCTGGCCATCTTGATTTTTTATCCTACAAAACCCCACAGGTTTTGGAGCCGTCACACCACCTCAATTTCTTCTCTATTCTCCTAAAGATATCAAAATACCTGCCATGTGTTGGCCCCATAAAATGGCCACAGACTGCTCTTGCACTTAACCTGTATTAAAGTGTTTAGCTTGGCTAAGGATGGCTCAGACGAGCCTCTTTTTTTATCCAGGGGCTCTGGATACATTGCCTGCCCATGGCATTAAAAAAATTGGAAATTCTGGGGTGTTACCTCTCATCTTGTTTGTGTGGAAAGCAAGGCTGTGTATTAACTACACGAGAGAATTTTCTCTGTAGAGAGGAAGAGGGAAATAGATAGTATCTTCAGCTTAATTGTGTCCTTCATTCACATCTCTTCCCCTCCCTGCATACTGACATTATTCATTTCCTAAATGATCACAAGATTTACCACAGGTATAAAGCAATTGCATTTAATATGAAGTTCTCCTTGAACTTTTCATGGGAACCATGATGGTCTCGGCATAAAAATCCAACATTTTCCCTACTCTCTGTATGGTTTCTTATAGATCTTGGCAGGTACGCTGGCAAGACTTCTGCCCAACCATATCACTCATCTCCTGCCACTGCATCCCATGCTCCTTCATCAGAATCCATCCAAAGGAATCTCACTTTGCCTCCTTCCCAGCATCCATCACAGATTACCACTCAGCTTTCTGGAGGTATGGTGGGTCCCACAAAGAAAATACTGGATGAGGTGGGAGGTAGGAGAGAAAAGTCTTTAGTACGGGGTTGACCTTTTCTCTGTGGTTTTTAAGTCAGTCTTCTGCATAAAATTATTTAATTTTTTAAAAAAATTGAATTATTTTAACCATAAATCATAACCATAAAACCATAACCATAAAAAATAACCATTAAAGTTATTTTTAAAAATTATAAACAAATAACCATAAAAAATTATTTTTTTAAAAAATGTAATGAGATCTACATTAAAAATAGACATGATAGCAAGAGAAAATAGAATGAAGAAAGATAATGATCAGGAATCATAATTTTTAATGGGCTAAAAATGTTCTGGGACATATGCCGTGATTTATTGGGGCAATAAAATGTAAAAATCATGATTCAGTACACTTAGGGCCTAATACTAAACTTCCTCAGTGCTGGTACTGAGCTCCAGAGCTGGGACTGGGTGTTGCTGCAGAGCTGGCAATGGGTAATGCAGACTTGCTACAAGGCATGTTAGTGGCATGCAGAGAGGTGTGGGGTCTGAAGCTCGGCCAGCATCAGTTGGCACTGAGCCTCAGCAATGCATGGAGAGCTGACTGGGATTCCAGAAGGCTAGAGTTTTGGGGCAGGGGAGAGGCAGGGAGGGAGATGTGGAGGTGGGAACCAGGGCAGGAGAAGATGCACCACTGGTAGAGCCCTGCACCACTTGATCCTATGGTCCACACCAGACTGAAAAACCTGGAAAGGAGTTTCTCCAGTATGTGCCATCAAAATAGCTGGTGGAGACTTGAGGTGACCCATTGCGGCCCCTGAGTTCTTACTTGGGGGAAGGGGACAACAGCCCCCTTCCTTGCTTAAGGAGGCCTCCAGCAGACCCAGCAGGGCCTGCTTATTACAGGGGTTGGTCACTATTTTGGTGGTGCTGCACCCCACAGCATTACTGCCATTGGTCTTGGGCCATTGTCATTTCCAGTGCCAGTGTAAGAGCATTTCTCCTCTGCACACTCTGTATTCACAACCTGTTCCTTTCCATGTGGGAGCAAAAGGAAACACTTCCAGAAAGAGACTGTGACTTCCACACAGCTTGAGCCCCAACAATGTTAATGTTGACATTAGGCACTTGGATGTTAATGGGAAGCAGATTTACGAGTTTTCATAGTTCTTTCAAAAAGGGTCATTCTGCTGCCCTTTCTTTGATTGAACCATTAGTTTATTAATTCACATCCCATCTCTCCATATAGAAATTTGCTTTCAAATAAAATTACAACACTTAAAACCAACAGCAAAAATCAGCACAACAAAAAAGACCCATTTCAGTGAAGCCACTTTAAATGATCTAAAAACCTAACCAGAATAACACAGGGCAAAATCCAAAGCAGTTATGGATCCACGCAGTTATGTCACCCTATAGTGTTACCTTATGGAAAGTCACCTTAACTGCTCTGGAGCAAAGGGCTTAATTTTACTTTAGGATATGGGCCATAGGGCACAATCCAGAGTAACTACGGGTAGTCCTTGCTCTGGAGTAAGAACAATTTACTCTGGAATGCAGTATGAATTTCCCATAGGTTTTCATTAGGTGGTGCAGTAACTACGGTGCCCATAATGTCTCTTAACGTGCTCCCGTAGTTACTCTGGATTGTACCCATAGTCTTCATCACCCTTCTTTGGGCAGGGTGCAGCCCAGGTATAGCTTGGAAGGGAGGTTATAGTTGGAAGGGAGGTTATAGTTTGGGTGCTACAACCATGAGCCTTTTACCTATAGATATACCACTGTCCCTTTGACAAGAGTGGGGCATAGGGGGTCATGAGGGAAGGTCTCCACAAAACAGCAAAGATTATAGGGCAATATTGAGTAGAGGAAATCTATTTCATGATGTTGCTACAGCTGTATCCTCATAAACCACCTGTCAAACATCCCCATGAATCCTGACTCACCAAGTAGTAATGGTAATATACATAGAAAGGAGAGCATTATTTTTAAAGAGGGACAAAGAGGATAGTAACAATTAAAATATTCATTTTGTTGTAACAGAAATGTGGCATGGGGAATTAAGGTTATCCTCCAGCTTTGCTCAACAGGAAGCAATAAAATCATCCAAACCTGCAAATAGAGAGTATATAATGGCCCTGGAGCTCCAAAATGCTTTAATAGTACTTTGTTGTGGATTCTGGCCAGTGTTGCAATCACAAACTATCTGAACTACACACACGTAAGAATCCATCATAGGAAACTTGGAACATGTCAGGCCAACAACATTATCTTGTTGCTCTGTAAAAAGTGGTTGAAAGAATGGAAATCCCTGATGAAAGAGCAAGTGTGAAAGCAGTCAGTGTCCCAAAAATTGTAGTCAGCATTTGCAGAGAACCTTTATCACCAGGATGCCACTACTTATCCTCTCTCTCTCTCTCTCTCTCTCTCTCTCTCTCTCTCTCTCTCTCATGTCTAGGGTTCCTTCATGAATCCTTGTCTAAGCCATCTAGCTCCCCTTTGGCTCCATGTGCCTCAAGAGCCTCCACTTTCTTACCTTTGGGGCCTCCTTCAGCCCCTACTCCACTCCTTGGCTGCTGCAGAACACCGGTCTTCTCATTGGCCGAGGCACAGCAGGAGTTGCAGATGCTGCAGAAGCAGCTGGGAGAAAGTGAGCACTTTGGTTTTGGTGGTTCCACCACCTTGTGTGCTTCTGGCATGTAGCTATGCATGGCTTGATGAATAGTAGCCTCTGCATGGCCTGACTTCTTTCTTGCCTAGAGCCAAGTAGCTTTCTTAGTCCAGAATGTCCTATACCACTGACTTCTTTTAGGTGGTTGTTTGGAGTTCCAAAAATAATAGGAAGTCTTACAGTTGCCACAGGCAAGAGCTTTGAAAAAGATGAAATAGTGGATGAATTCAGCTGTTTGGCTCTCAAGCAATATGGTGGTGGTGGGCAAACTGATCCATAACTCCTACGGCTCCACTGAGGGTTGAACGAGGTGGTCTTTGATAGCAGCTTGGATTTGGGGGCCATCTTTTTTACAGGCTAATGTACATCACAGTGTTGGCTGTCTCCTTGATACCTGTTGACTTTACATCAAGTAAGGGAGGGACAGTAGTATTACAAAGATGGTGTGCTCAGGGAGGTATCAGAACACACCCTTTGGAAGTGAACACACTTTGAACAGAGTGAGGAAACCTTTTATGGGTATAACAGGTTTCAGACAGATTTCTTATCTAGTCTGCAGGGCATGGTGAAAAATCCTTGAGTGGTCGGTTTTGAGAAGGTTGCTAGATCAATCAGTTCTTTCTCAGACCTGCAACATCTGCTCTTATCATCAGACACTACTCTGTCCTACTTGAGTCCATCCCCTGACCTGGTTCTGTGCACCAGGAGAATGAGGAGCCTCAGGAGAATGAACATCCCTGTTTTGGGGATACGGAAAGGATAAAGGACTTCCAGTGAAAGATGGCCTGGAAGTTTAGAAAGAGATTCCTGACAAGAGAGTGAGAAGGGAGATGAGAGGTGGGCCTTTAAAGAGCCACCACCATGCTTGGAGGGAGGTAGACCTCTTTGCACAGTGGGTAATCATGCTGCTTTACACGCATTTTCCAGTGAGTGTTTGCTGGTGCAATTTTTATATCTTTTGTGCAATTTTTGTGTTTTCTATATCTTTCTTGCGAGATCAATGTATTTATTTATTTTACTGTAAAAACTGTTTATAACATACACTAATTCCTATTAACAGTAATAATTTCTGTTAAATTTCCAATTTCTGAAAATTTGGCATTTGGCGCTTTTCTCTTTATTAAACATCAGCCCTTGGATTCAAGCTCCAATCCTGCTGCTATTTACACAAGTAATAACAAGCCTAATAATTAATTAGCCTAATTAATTAAAAAAGCCTAATTAAAAAAGCCTAATTTAAAAAGCCCAATTAATAACAAGCCTAACAAGCTCCAGTTTCCTGCGCAGTTCCTGCCAACCTAGCAGTCCAAAAGCATCTAAATGCAAGGAGATAAATTGGTATTAATTTAGTGGGAAGGTCACAGTGTTCTGTGTGTTTCGGCATTTAGTCAATCCAGCCACAAGACCACAGAGACTTCTTCAGACAACGTTGGCTTTTCAGCCTTGTAATGTGGATGAACATCGTTCCCTAGAGTCGGTCGTGACTAGCAGAGCAACCTGTGGGGGACAATTTTACCTTTTTAGTTTTGGCCTTAAACTTTCAGTATTAATGACAAATTTATAGTTGAAAGGAAGACCAGACCATGCCTTCCCACTGAAATCCCGGAGAATGTGCAGTCTGCACTGCTCCTATTTTCTTTAGAACAGTAGTTCTATTTATCTAGAACAGTTCCCAAATCTTCACAAGTCACTTCATCATCCATGGTGGGTCCAGGGCCCACAACAGTGAGGAAGCTACACTGCAATATGGTATATGACCCACACCACTGACTGCATCATCTGCATTTCTAAAACTGCATGTTGTGGAAAAGCAATCTGATGCATTATTTGTTGCAATAAAGCCGATGAAGTGGATTGTGTGCCAGCCCAACCCAGAAGCAGTTTAAAGGCCACACCATACTGCCAGTAGGGTCCTTATGAAGCTACAGGTCGGCAGGTGGAGGCAGGTCTTCAACCCACCAAAAATTGGGTCATGATCCACCAGTGGGTTGCAAACCACTGTTTAGGAAATGCTAAATCCTTTTTTCATAGGAGAGGTGAGAAGGAACACAGATTCCCAGGTGAGTGGAGGAGGGGGGCTGCTTAGCTGAGTGCTTAATTGCTGCTAGGTGTTCATTGGCTGGTTGCCTGGTGGGAGGAGCTTTCAAGGGCTTTATTAGGGCCTGAGGCGCGATCCTGTGGACCGGAGCCTGTGAGCAAGGAGGACTTGTGAAGTTGACAGGAGATGGAAGGGAAGGGCGCAGTTGTCGTGACATGCACCACGTGTGCCATGTTTGTCTTCTTGCCCAAGGACCCCGGGGATTATCGATGCTGCAAGTGCAAACTGGTTGCACTGTTGGAGGAGAAGGTGGCAGCATTGGAGGGTGAAGTTTCCACCCTTCGTCAAATTAAGGCATCTGAGGAGTTCCTTGATACAACACACACGGAACTTCTCCAGAGGGATGACACCAGTGGGGACCCCAGCAACGATGTCTCTTCGTGGAGACACGTGACAGTCAGGAGAAAAAAGGGCAGGAGCAGTCGAGAACCACTGGAGCTATACAACCGTTTCCAGAGTCTCTCAGATTCCACCATGCTGGCAGAAGTTCCTCTTGCTAGCACACCTACACCGGATCCTGGCATTGCCCATACTGGCATGCCTACAGATCCCCCTCATAGACAGCAGCCACAACCAGTTAGTGTGGGGGAAGCTAGACACAGAAGGAGAACACGGAGGAGGGTGGTGGTGATTGGAGATTCTCTCCTGAGGGGCATGGAAGCCGTATGCCGACCAGACCCGTTTTCCCGTGAGGTGTGCTGCCTCCCTGGTGCTAGGATACGGGATATCACGGAGAGGCTACCGAGGATGATCACACCTGCTGATCGTCACCCGTTCTTACTCATCCACGTAGGAACAAACGATACTGCTCAGGAAACTTTCCAAATGATAGTTGGGGATTATGAAGCTCTGGGGAGGAAGATTAAGGACCTGGGGGATACCCAGGTGGTATTCTCATCCATCCTCCCAGTAATTGGCAAAGGTCCTCAGAGAGATAGCAAGATTTTTCAGGTCAATAGCTGGCTTCGAAAATGGTGCCATCGGGAAGGATTTGGATTCTGGGATCACAGGATGAACTTCCTTGAGGAAGGACTCCTAGCAAAGGATGGACTACATCTTACGGGTTGGGGGAAGAGTGTCTTCAGACGGGAGATGGCCAACCTTATCAGGAGGGCTTTAAACTAAATAAGAAGGGGGTGGGTTACGTCCAAAGGGAACCCAAGAATAAGGAAAATGCTCTGGATGGAAATTGCCAGGGCACAGCTGTAACTCAAAAATCTTTAGAGGGGCCTGGCCTTACAAAAAAGGAGGGAAATGCATTGAGTTGCAACCTCCAGGGCTTAAGTTGCATTTACACAAATGCACAGAGCCGGGGAAATAAACAAGATGAGCTGGAGCTTTTAGCAAGTGAAGGGAAATTTGATTTGATAGGAATAACTGAAACTTGGTGGGACTCCCATGACTGGAACACACAATTGGAAGGCTATCAGCTGTTCCGGAGGAACAGAAGTGGCAAAAGGGGAGGTGGAGTAGCATTATTTGTCAAGAACATATATACTTGCTCTGAAATCCAGGAGAGTGGTCCGGATATCCCTGTAGAGTGTGTTTGGGTAAAAGTAAGGGGGGAAAATAAAAAACAAAACATTGTGGTGGGCGTCTACTATAGACCGCCAGGTCAAGGAGAAGGAGTAGACGATGTCTTCTTGGAGCAACTGGCAGGCATTGCAAGGAAATATGAGGTAGTAGTAATGGGGGACTTTAACTACCCAGACATTTGCTGGGAGACAAACTCAGCCAAACATGGAAGCTCCAGTAGATTCCTGATGGGCCTGGAAGATAACTTCATGGTCCAGAAAGTGGAGGAAACGACAAGGGGAGGGGCCATCCTTGACCTGATCTTAACAAATTTTGAAGAACTGGTTGATCAGGTCAACATAGTGGGAACTTTAGGGGAAAGCGATCATGAGCTGCTGGAATTTAGAATAATGTGGGAAATAAAAAGAGTGCAGAGTGAAACTTATATGTTGGATTTCAGGAAAGCTGATTTCAACAGGCTTAGAGGAGTCATAGGTGGGATCCCATGGGTTGATGATCTAATGGGGAAAGGGGCCCAAGATGGGTGGGAGCTCCTTAAGAGGCAGCTTCTACAAGCACAGTCAGAAACAATTCCAATAAAAAAGAAAGGGGGGAAAATGCTGAAAAAACCAGGTTGGCTCCACAGGCAACTTGGGGATCAGCTGAAGTTAAAGAAAGAGAAGTATAGGGAGTGGAAGACTGGAAAGATCACCAGAGAGGAGTACAGGCAGGTAGCCCGGTCATGTAGGGAGGGGGTCAGGGATGCTAAAGCTCAGTATGAGCTGAGGCTGGCCAGGGGAGTCAAAGATAACAAAAAGAGCTTCTTTAGATATGCCCAGAGGAACAGGAGGAGAGACGAGGGGGTGGGGCTGCTCTTGGACAAGGATGGACAACAGGTGTCTGGAAACCAGCAGAAGGCGGAGCTGCTCAACTCCTACTTTGCATCCGTCTATTCACAGAAGGAGGGCTGTGCAAATGGGGGTGCGGGATCATTGACTGATTCGGGGATGTGTTTACATCCCCTAAGAGGTAATGAAAACATGGATGGTGCAGAAGAGCAGATTAAGATTGACAGAGAACTGGTTCGAAACCACTTAACTGGCCTAAATGAATTCAAGTCATTTGGACCGGATGAGCTGCATCCTAGAGTTCTTAAGGAACTTGCAGATGTCCTTGCAGAGCCTTTGTCGATCATCTTTGAGAAATCCTTGAGGAGTGGAGAAGTGCCACTGGACTGGAAGAGGGCAAATGTAGTCCCAATCTTAAGAAGGGGAAAAAAGAAGACCCGGGAAATTATAGACCAGTCAGTTTGACTTCAATCCCGGGCAAGATATTAGAGCAAATCATAAAACACACAATTTGTGCACATCTAGACAAGTACTCGGTGATCAAAACAACCCAGCATGGATTTACCAAGAATAAATCTTGCCAGACAAATCTGATCTCCTTTTTTGATTGGGTTACAAGCTTACTGGACAGTGGCAATGCTGTGGATGTCATTTATCTTGACTTCAGCAAAGCATTTGACAAAGTCCCACATGACATTTTAATTAGGAAGTTGGAAAAATATGGGCTAGACAGGGCAATTGTTAGGTGGATCTGCAACTGGCTCGATGGCTGCACTCAAAGGGTTTTAGTAAATGGTTCTGTGTCAACCTGGAGGTCCGTTTCTAGTGGGGTACCCCAAGGCTCTGTCTTGGGACCGGTTCTCTTTAACATTTTCATCAATGACTTGGAGGAAGGGATACGGGGGAGCCTGATCAAATTTGCAGATGACACCAAACTGGGAGGAGTAGCAAACACATCAGAAGATAGGAGAAACCTCCAGGTGGATCTGTATAAACTGGAATCCTGGGCTGTAACAAACAGAATGAATTTCAACAGGGAGAAGTGCAAGGTTCTGCACTTAGGCAATAAAAACCAAAAACATAGGTATAAAATGGGGGATACTTGGCTTGGCAGCACAACATGTGAGCGGGATCTTGGAGTCGCCGTGGATAACAAGCTGAACATGAGTCAGCAGTGTGATGTGTCTGCAAAGAAGGCAAATTCCATTTTAGGCTGCATTAAGAGGACTGTAGCTTCCAAGTCACGAGAAGTTATAGTTCCTCTTTATTCTGCATTGGTCAGACCTCACCTTGAGTACTGTGTTCAGTTCTGGGCACCTCACTTTAAGAAGGATGCAGCCAAACTGGAGCAAGTCCAGAGGAGAGCGACAAGAATGATCAGTGGGATGGAAGGGAAGCCCTGCGAGGAAAGGTTGGGGGAACTTGGGATGTTCAGCCTGGAGAAGAGGAGGCTGAGGGGAGACATGATTGCCCTCTTCAGATACCTGAAGGGCTGTCATAGGGAGGAAGGGGCCAATTTGTTCATAGCTGCTTCTGAAAGCAGAACTAGAACCAATGGGTACAAACTGCAAGAGAGGAGATTCCGGCTGGAAATCCGGAAAAAATTCCTGACTGTGAGGGCGGTTCGGCAGTGGAACAGATTGCCAAGGGAGGTGGTGGACTCTCCCTCACTGGGGATCTTCAAGCAGAGGCTCGATGAGCACCTGTTGGAGATGCTCTAGGGGGAATTCCTGCTGCAGGCAGGGGGTTGGACTAGATGACCTACTAGGTCCCTTCCAACTCTATGATTCTATGATTCTATGATTCTATGAAATGCTGTTCTAGAAGCTAGAATAGTTTCATATTCCAGTGTAAAGAGTGTAATACAACAGTATTTTCCTTGAAACCTAGAGACATTCTCACTAGAACGCACAGGACTGTCCTGCTGGAATAGCACCCAGTATAGTAATGCAGGCTAGTTTCTGGGTGTCAGAAGTTTGAACATGTGCCATGTCAGACAGAAGTGGTCCTGGAGTAGTTCTCCTAATGTCATGAGGGAGCCAGAGTAATTCCTATTTCTTCCTCAAACCATGTGAAGCTTTGCTGTGTTGTGTCTTCTTTTTTCCAAGGTCAAGAGTGCTGCATCTCACTCAGTAGAACACTTCTGTTGTGCTGAGTGTGTTATTTAGTCCTGATATTTCTAATTTGTGTCCCCACTACCTAGGTGTAACAATCCCAACACTTTCACCAGCCAAACCAGAGTCACTGGCCAGACTTTTTTCTGCCGGCAGCCCTGCCATCTCTTCCAAGAATTGTCTCCAGGCCTGCCATCATGTTCCCCAGCAGCTTCCTGTGCAGAACTCTGAGTGGAATAGGAAACTACTTGGGGGGACCATGGAGGAGCACAGGCCCTCCTGGGATACATCACAATACAGACAACCACAAGAGCACCTAATCTGTGGAAGTTTCCCATCACACTCCTCAGCAGCCCTGTCCAGCCAGAAGCTTTCAGGTAAGAGCTGCCATTTCACTCTCTCTGCATACGAAGCTTTCACAACTATGCCAGCCTCATCAGCCATCTCAGTGGGTGTGTAACAAGATTTTGGGGGCAAATCATTAGTTCGTGAAAATACTTTGAGGTATCTTTTCTGTCCCATCGTAGGGGTTCACCAAAGTGGCTTGCACAGCTAAATAATCATGTATATATAATGTGATTATTGCAACGAAACATATAACAGGCAAAAAATGGAAAACGAGAATTAAAAATCAGTTTAGAAGGAAGCGAGCCAAGAAGCCTAGTAATGGCTTGCTTGTCAGCCAGGATTCTTGGGGGAGAGAATTCCAAAAACACCAGTGTCTTTTGGCATCAAGCAATGTGATACCTTTTTCAAGATCCAATAGCTATTCCAGGCTGTAATTCTATAACTCTTTCCTGAGAGTAAGCCATACTGAACACAATAGGACTTATTTCTGAGTAGACATGAATAAATTGGACTGACTGTTTCAAACAGGAACCCAGTATCGAGAGGAAGGACTGAAAAATACTTAAAGTATCTACCTGGGATTATCTAAGCCAGAGGAAAAAAGTATGAAAGGTTGTGCCTGGAAGAATGGATTTGGGATCAGATAAAGAAATTAAACTTCAACCTGCACACATGTGTCAGTGATCAATTGCATCATTGTACTGTTGGAGACCGGATTATACTTTTTCAGTTCTCATGAAACAGGTTACAACGTGAATAATAATGAGGCTTGTTCACAAACTATGCCATTTATTAACTAGAACAGTGGTTTCCAAGTGTTACTGCACTGTTACTCATTTTTAAAAATGACACTCTCAGTTCTACTCGAACAAGGGGGTTGCAACTCCCAGTTTGTGTAAAGATCCCCCACTTTAAGGGGTGAGGTAAGGGGGGAAAGCAGTAAAGTGATCCCTAGGAATGCACCCTTTCTGGGGAAGGGGGGGGATATTTTCAAAACCCAAAAGATGTCTTCCAGGGAGAGTATGGGGAGCCCTGCAGAATGCTTGCAGGATTTCCCACAGTTTGGAAATAGGTTTAAATGCAATTGTACTTTCACTAAGTCTAACTTCCCATTTAAACACAATTGCTACTTTCCCTAGTTTCAAGCTGTGGGGAAACCTGCAAATGTACTGCATGGCTTCTCTAGGCTCCCCACCCACCCCAGACCATGGCTGCACCTCCCTTAGGTTAGGTTTGAAAATACTTCCTTCTCCCACAAGGGCACAATCCTGTGGATTGGGTGACTACCTTAGTCCCTCCTTCACAAAGACTTACTTAGGGAGTAAAGCCCCCTTGAAGTTTGAGAACCACGGCTCTATCTAGATCTACCTAGTTTAAAAGAATAAAAATTTCACCGCACCAGCTCAAGCCTCTGTAATACACTTTCATTCGATTGGGACTATTCTGGTGGCCTTGCATTCCCCTTCATATGGATGTCAGTATAGTTGAGGATCGGACATCTAATCAGGAGAAAATGTGTACCTGTGGCTCAGTTGCACTTCTCACGGCTCAATACATTTTCCTACTCAGCTTAG
Source organism: Cryptoblepharus egeriae (assembly GCA_030015325.1). Taxonomy (NCBI): domain Eukaryota; kingdom Metazoa; phylum Chordata; class Lepidosauria; order Squamata; family Scincidae; genus Cryptoblepharus; species Cryptoblepharus egeriae. The sequence continues at coordinate 90,305,299 of JAREYC010000003.1, read as the reverse complement.
GGTTGCGATAATTCTCTTCCACAAAATTGGGACAGGACCCTCTGTCACACTTGCCAGTATGTGAACACAATTCCCAATAATCAGGACTGTCCCTGTTTTTCAGGACATATGGCAGCCCTATCTCAGTTGGGAGGCCCTTCTTTCATTAGGGGCCTTTTTGGGGCCTTCTTTTATTAGCATTATACCATTCTGGTGGCATTGTACAGGTGCAGATCTGCTTGAGGAACATCTATCTGAGATCCGGATTCTGCGCCAGCGTCTTGAAGAGTCCATATGTACCAATGATCGCTTGCGGGAGCAGTTGGAAACACGCCTAACCTCTGGGCCAAAAATGAATGGTAAGTGAAGAGTCATTACCGCCTCAGAATTGTGTGTCTCTTGGTGCCTATAAGAACCAGTGCAAACTTGACCACTTAGTATTCTGACAACAGGGGTCTTTTGTAGGGGGTACACTCCCATATGAAGTACCAGCACCTCTGTGTGAGTACTGGCCCAGCTGTGGGTGAGTACTGGCACCTCTGTGCCCCCACCAAGTAGACATACCTATGGTTACAAATAATATCATCTTCGTGGTGAGTACCCCCACCTTTATAAAATCTAACTCTGAGAAGCTGAGAGGGGGCATGTCTGCCCTGGAAACTGGCTCTGGATGCAGCCTAACTGCACTTTTCTAGGCCATGCTCAACATGCTTCTCCTGAACTGCCTAGTTTGGCACTGCTAGGCCACCACAGGTCCATCTGTCTTGGATCAGTCTAAGTTGACTTATGCCGGCCCAAGTCTGTCTGGTGTAACTGGGCTGGCCTATCTTGGAAGTGGGCCAGCTCAGTGATAGGTAGGCTACCCCAAATGCACTTCAGGATTGCAGCCTTAGTCTTGCAGGTCTCTCAGGCTGCAATCTACCCCCCTTATGCAGGAGTGAGCCTCACTGATTATAATAGAGCTTACTTTAGAGTAGACATATAAGGCTAGGTTTTTAAGGCTTCATTCCATTGCCTTCCCCTTACATACAAATGAGCCCCATTGACTGAAATGGCTTACTTCATTACTTCATTAATGAATTACATTCAGTATTGCAAGACAAAATTTATTAGAAATGTTTGCTTTGTTTTGAACACTTTCAATCCAAGTTACTCTTAATCCAAGATTTTAGTGTAGCCTTGAAAGCCAGTTGGAGAACTTACCACAAGGCAGGAAGGATTCTGGAATCCTCTTGAGTTGTTCTGGGTTTAACTGCTCTATGCTGAAGGTCAACTTCCAATATATCTCCTCCAGGGCCGGAAGCTGCTTCCCAACTCCCCATCAAGTCTCGAGCTCTGCAGGAGGATCACCATAATCTGCACCTTCAAATCCAGCTCAATCGCCTGGCCACAGGTAGGAAGGAATAGTAGCAACCTCTCCTTCCACTTACCTCCTGGTCCGTTGCCTGGGCCTAACTGGTCTGAGCCACACTTTTGGCCATGGGTTCTCTAAATGACTGGCCACAGCATCTGACACTTCCTTCCTGCCAAACCCCCAAATCCAGAGTAACTACGGAAGCACGTAAGATACTTTACGTGCACACGTAGTTACTGCAGCACCTAGTGAAAACCTATGGGAAATTCATATTGGAATCCAGAGTAAGTTAATCTTACACCAGAGCAAGGACTCCCCGTAGTTACTCTGGATTTTGCCCTTAATTCGTAATATGTTCACACCTTTAGGAAACATTGGCTGTAATTCTAATCTCCACTTAGGCCTGCCTTAGCCCCAGCATAAGTACTGTGCTGACTTGGGGGTTTCACTAAAGTGCTGTATGCCACTTTTTGCCACTTCTGGAGGAAGGTTAGACCAGTGCACAGACATGCGCTTGCCTCCCTACATCAGAAAGACCGTTGAACAGGACGAACAGGTAGACTGATGAATTAGGCCGGCCTAGGTTAGGATTGCATCTATTTTTGGTTCTTTTGACGTAATGCTTTTTCCTACACTGTTTTGCATGTCCTGAGGCCTTCCTCAGAGTCCTGGCACTAACTAATGTACCTGTCAAGTGCAGATATTGAAGTTCTTGGAACTAAGTGGAAATTACATGATGATGGGTCGTTGGCAAATCTGTCTATCTGTCTACAGTATTTATATACCGCTTTTCAACTAACAAGTTCACAAAGCGGTTTAGAAAGAAAATGGAAAAATAATAATAGCTAATTAAAAGCTAATGGGTCCCTGTCCCAAAAGGGCTCACAATCTAAAATGCAAAAAAGAACACCAGCAGAAGCCACTTGAACAGACACTGCTGGGGGTATGTAGGGCCAGTTACTCTCCCCCTGCTAAATAAAAGAGGAACACCCACTTGAAAGAGTGCCTCTTGCTCAGTTAGCAAATCTCATCCAGACAGCCTAGAAGCTTTCTAAGAACTTCTTTTATAGATCAGGCTTCTGGGGTTGTAGTTGCGCAGGCAAGGGTGGGCAAGGAGTTGTAAAACTTTGTAAGAAGAACTGGTTGAAAGACTTGCTCAAGCAAGCATTAAGGCTACCCTCCCAGGTCTCCAGAAATAGAGCACAAGCTTTCCAAATCTTGGAATCTCTGTCCTTGACTCATATAAAAAGAAACACCCTTTTCAGATAACCTTAAAGCAGCAGTAGTAGCACCCAGGTTGAGTGCTCTTCATCAAGTACATGTAAGATAAGCTCATGCTTGACAGGCTCTTTTGAATCCCAGACCTGCAGGAAGCTCTGCGGGCATCACATTCAAAGCTGCATGATGGGGAGGTTGAGCTGGAAGAGCAGCGGATCAAACAGAAGCACCTGCAGGAAGAGATCTGGAGCAAGCAGAAAGATCTTGTGCAACTCCAGGAGGCATGTCTGGCTCTTCAGGAGAACAATTCCAGGTGTGTCAAACATGTCCTGTTGATTTTCCCTGACGCATGAAGCATCTATGTTCCAAAAGGCATTTCTTGTTATTAGTTGCATAGTCCATTTTTTTATGATTTCTTCTGCCAGTGCTGAATCATGTTTTGTATACTTATTGTATTGTTTTATATTGTTTTACTGACTTTTAGTCATTGTTTTGCATCATTTTGTCTGTCCTCTTGAATACTCAGATTCTGAGTGACTGATAAATGTTAAGAATCTATATAACTAAAATCTAAAGGTCTCTAACTCACTGACTCATCAACTCCCAGCCAAAATTGTCGACCTAGAAGCGTGAAATGGTCCTCCTTCCATGATGTTGGCACCCACTAAGAACCAATTTTGGGAAATGCAAACCAGAGGGGATGGAAAAGGGTGCAACATGTTTTCGTCCCTATACAATTGCTGTCTCATCAACACCCAGTCCAAACTCCTGGACCAAAAGCATAAAATTTGGGGGTATATTCCTTCCATGATGTGAGCACCCACTAAGAATCAATTTTCAGAAATTTAACCCCAAAGGGAGTGAAAAAGGATACAACATGTTTTTGTCCCTACACTTGCCCATTGGTGCCTGGTGGTGCCCAGTTCCTGGTGGTGCTTGATTCCTGCTTGTGCCTGGTAGGGATGCCAAGTGGTGTCCACTGCCCACTATGTGGTGGTGTCCAGTAGGAATGTCAAATGCTCGGTAGGGGTGCCTGGTGTCCACTGATACCTGGTGTCCACTGATGCCTGGTGCCCCACCAGTTCCCACTAATGCCTGCTGTGCACTGGTGCCTGGAGATGTCCAGTGGTGCTAGCTGACCACTGATGCCTGTTGTCCATTGTATGGTGGTGCCCACCAGTGTCTGCCAGTGCCCAGCCATACCTGGGGTCCACAAATATTCTTGAAATTTTACTACCACAACAATGGATTAATTCCGCTAGTAAATAAATAAAAGCTTCACAAATAAAAGTGTTATCAGCAATGGCCAACAGGCACCCTACACACTACCCCACCTCCATGGCCACATGGGGAGAGGTACTGGACTGGCCAATTAATTTAGCCAATTTCTCCAGATTCTACTTGTCCAAGCTTCTGGTCTAGATGTAAAGATATGATTATCTTAGCAATACTGTATGTTGGTGACATCATTCATCTTTTGGGATTCTCCTCATAGGCTTCAGAACAAAGTGGTATTGCTTCAGCAGCAGAGTGAGGAAAACCGACTTCTTTTCCAGACCCTACAAGCTGAATTACGGGTCTATGAAGTGCTGTGTGGCCCACAACAGAATGTGACCTCAGGTGTGTGCTGGCTCCCTCGCCCTCCTATGATCTCGCTTGCAGATACTTCCTGAGCATGTGGTTCCTGCCTCTTCCCAAAATTGTAGAAGATCAACTCCATGGCATTATACTGCTGAACTACACTGCTGATGCTTTTTCATAGGACGCAGTGCTTCCCCTTACCAAAGAGTTGCTGCAAGAGTGAAAGTTCCAGCTGTGATGAAAACTTTCATCTGACTTTTGCTTTCATTGCAGGTGAAACTTTTCACTCTTTTCCAGCTGCAGGGAACTACCAGTAATTTGCAGGGCTCCCAGACTTTGGGGAGGCTAAAATAGGCCCCCATTCTCCCGCATGAATGTGATCCATCATTGCCCAGGCTCCTCCTCCTGCAAAATTTAAGGATTGAGTAGAGCTCTCCCAAAATGTGACAACAACTTGTGTAATGTTTAGGGAGTTGGACTGAGAACTAGAAGTTCAGGTTCAATCCCCCTTTACCCATAAAAAGCTTCTTGGGTGATCTTGGGCCAATCACTCACTCTTAGCCTAACCTACCTCTTAGGGTTGTTGTGAGGACAAAAGGATAAAGGCTTTGTTAAGCCGCCTTGGGCATTTGCTATAGCATAGGAAAAGGCAGAGTAAAAACCCCTTCAGTAAATAAATATCCAACTTTCCAGTGCTGGTCTGTGAGGTGCAATCATAGAGGTCACCTCTATATCAATAGCTGCATCTATTTTCAAGGGTAGTGCAAGTGATTTGCAAGTATTATTACTGTATATATCAGAGAAAATTTTGGCCATACTTGTACTATCATAACGTGGAGACACAATACATAATAGCACCTTTTTACATTTGTTAATAAGGATTACAGCCTGAGGTGTGGTGTCTTGGTTACCAGAAACATGATTGATCATAAGATTGTATGTCCTCCTAACATTAATAACTACTGACTTATAGTGAAGATTAAAGATTTGGTTGGGCTTTCCTAGATAAAAGAGGTATGTCCTAATATTAATAACTTCTATCTTATAGTGAAGATTAAAGATTTGGCTTTGCTGTCCTCGAATCAAGATCGTAAGAATGAGTCATTAGGGGCAAAATCCAGAGTAACTACGGGAGTCCTTGCTCTGGTGTAAAAATAATTTACTCTGGATACCAATATGAATCTCTCATAGGTTTTCACTAGGTAGTGCTGTAATTACAGGTGCACATAATGTCTCTTACGTGCTCCCGTAGTTACTCTGGAGGTGTAGGTGTCAGTAGGGCGTGATGAATTTACTGTAGAAAAAATTAATTAATTCTTAAGGGAAGCAGTCATGCTTCAGGAGGTGCTTTGCCGCTGCCTAAGAATAAGACTCAGTGAACAAAGTGGGACTTAATCTGGAAAGACATAAATAGGGTTGCATTGTTAGCAGGCATCCATCGGTCTTGAGAGACTATGGTATTGTGCTCGGCGCTGCATACGCTGCATGCGAAGCATGAAGGCCTGGATAGATTGGTATGGAGGACAGAAATAAACACCTCAAACTAGGACACCAATCTTACAATGATGTTTTGATAAGCAGTTTACCTAATCCTTACTGAGAATCTTCTCAAGATTTAAAATGCATATACTATATTAATTTGACTGCCAGAGGATAACCTAGTTTCTTGAATTACATGTGTGTAACATATTGTTTTGCAGCCCTTGTGTTTAGCTTGATTTGCTCCAGGCTAAGAACTGGACCCTTTCTGAGGTCTGTGAACTTTTTGGTTGGAGACAGTGGCGTCACCAGACTGCTGCGGCTGGTGCGGAATGGCTGGCTGAGGCACTGTGCACAGAGATGCACTGCACATGTCCAAAGCCTTGGACATGCACAGTGCGTGCCTCTGCACAGCTATTCAGCCTCACTAGGGAGGCAGAGCAGCAGCTGCCGCTCTGGCTCCCTAGTGAGGCCGAATGGCCGTGCAGAGGTGCGGACTTCCTCCTCTCTAAGTAGGAGCCGGCTGCTCCTCCTTAGAGAGGAGAAAGTCTCCTCTGAAGCCGGCCAGCTTCAGATGAGACTGTGCAGGCCCCAACTTTGGTCCTGGGGGTGACACACATGTCCTGGGGGTGATGCACATGTCCCCACACCGGGTGATGCGCAACTGCAATTGCCCCTGGTTGGAGATGAGAAAATACTGCCCATGTGCTAAGGTTGCTGTAGTTGTCACCAACAAACCTTGCTTTGCTTTGCAGGGACACACACAAGGGATGAGCTGGTGCAGCTAAATAATTGCAACAAGCAGGGGGTCCACGTCATAGGCCACTTCAAGCACTGGAACACTCTCAGGCAACAGATGCTGGAGGGCGAAGCTCTGATCCAAAAGATGGAGTCACGCCTGCGGCCTGGTCTAGAACCACATAATTGCAAGGTAACTAGGAACAGCATGTTCCTCTGAAGAGACCATACCTCGCAGAACAGCCCTTTGGCTGTTCTGTGTCATACACTTGAAGTTTGGACATCCTTGCCCGGGCCCGAGGAAAAGCTACTTAACCTTCCTCCACTTTCTGGTGTTGTGGTTGATTTTAGAGGAGATCTCCTGGGAGTGAGTAATAGGACAGCTTACAGAGTCCCCTCATTTCTGGCAAAGAAGCTGAAGTAGGAAAACAACCTTGCCAAAGGTTTCCTATCTTGTCTCTGCTCCTGCAGGTCTTCCATCCAGGAAGCATCAAGCAACTGCTTGCCAGCACTAGTTCCTTGCACCAAATCCTGGAGAAGTCATCCTCCCTCCTTGGAATGTTCTGGAAAGGAGCCCTTCCCACATCTCCATTCTCTGCTATGGTAATACAGAGAATCATATTATACTTAAATCAAAAAGGCACAGATCCCACAACAGCAAATTCTTTTCCATTTCTGGGAACAACAGCAAGGCGGCTCCTTGATTTGCACAGGCATCCTTCCCACATAGGCGCAAACACAAAACCTATCTTCCAGTAGCAAATGGCAGTGCTAAAGGCTGTGGTTTTGTGGTGCAGGCTCTGTACTTTATGCAGCAATATGATTTTTCTGGGTATGTGGGTGTATCAAAGACCTCCCCACACCAAAACACAGCTGTCTTAGAAGCCAAGTACATATCTTAAGGAATCAGTGGCGAAGCTAAGTCATTTGACACAAATATTGTTCCACACCTGTGTCACCCTCCCCTTGGTTTCCATCTTGGTTTCCATCTTCTTGGTTTCCATGTTGTGTCATAATAACATCTTCTGGCTCTTTGAATAATCAGTCTCATTGGTCAGTTTTGAATTAAAAAATTTACTTTTTGTTACATAAGAAAGTTACGTTTTTATTTTCTTGGGTCTTTTGGCCATAACACATCATACAGTTGAGAGATTTCACTCTAGTTTTTTATTATATTCTGCTGTAAATTACTTATCCAACAGGATGCAGTGTTTCTCAAGGAGAGATTAAGGCTACAATCCAGAGTAACTATGGGACCTTTTACACCGATGTTGCTCTATGAGATATGCATAGAGCAAACCAGAGTAAGTGCCTCTTAGGTCTTCCCATAGTTACTCCGGATTGTAGGGTTACTCTCTCCCTAAGTCTTTGTGGTAGAGGAGCTGAGGCAGTGATATGTTCCTTAGGATCATGCCCCTGCAGGGGAACGTGAATTTCCCCTACATGCTTTCTGAAATGATACTGTCCAGTCTACCCACAGTTCTCCCATAACTCTACCACTTGATTCTGCTTGTGTAACACCAGTTCAAACCTGTGTCTTTGTTTTGTATTGTTAGTAGTTGCTCTAGAAAATGATAATAATCTTTTCCAGGATCAAGCAATGCAGATCCAGGCACTCAAAGCCAAGCTAGCAGAGCATGAAGGCCGCTTGCAGAGTGCTAGCCACATTAAGGAGTGCATGGAGAACTTTCTCCTCACCCACTGTAAGTTACTTTTCTGTTTTATCACTTGATCATGGGAAAATACAGGGGGGCAGAGACACCTGAATGCCTTGACATCTAATCTTCTCTGCATCTGAATCCAGAATGTACATTATGTGGGTTAATGCTAGGGACGGGGAGATGAGAAGGCAAAATTTCACAGTTAGCTTGGCAAGCAGGTACCAGAAATGAAAGTGGGATGGTTAAGAAGGAAAAAAAACTCTCAGGATAAAGACTGATTGATTCTATGTTACAGTGACAAGGACGTACAACGTGTTGAAGAAAGCAAGGACAAACCTGGAGGTATGTTCAACCCATACGCTCTTCTGATGATGTAGGTTACCCAAGCAGCAGAGGTTTGTGGGGCAGATCACACTGGAATTGGTTGCTTTTCAAAAATGTGACATGTCATCATAAAATGCTTCCACTCAATGAGAACTGCAGTACAGGTTATCTGTGAAGTAGAGTGTTTCTCTTTCTTGGACAAGGCCATGCTTACTCATGTATCTCCAATAGTGGTGCTGACCTCTGTGTCACAGGAAGCGAAGCTAATGCTAGAAAGAATTCATATTCCTGAAAACTAGTATGTTTTTGACATCTCTTTTAATGGAGATAAAAATATAGTACTCAATCTTTAGTACTCTTTTTTAATGGAGATAAATCTTTTTTTAATGGAGATAAAAATATAGTACTCAATCTTTAGTACTCAAATATAGTACTCAATCTGCATCAAGTGCTTTGCATATATATGTGTATATATACACATACTCATTCACCCACGTTCCTGCAATAACATTCCTGTAAGCACATGGTTTCAGGTTTTTCATTAACCTTTATGGGATAATTGCAAAGGTTGGGAACGAGTTGTTAATTGCAAAAGATAAGTAGGGTAAATAAGTCAAAGACTAGATTTTCAGATTTTTTTTCTTCCTCTCTCATGTTATTTAGAGAAAGGGAGCTCCTGCATCTCTTCCTCCCAGTAAGAGATGATTATCTCAACGCAACATCTGAGCCTGTGCTTAATAGAGTGACAACATGTCTGGCATTAGAAATCTTGCTTTCTGTCATTGACCTTGTTACCAGAGGTGGGCAGATGTCGGTTCGGGCTTACTCACCCAAACCGGATCTTCCCCCTCGGCGGACGCTGGCGAAACGGTCAGAGCCACAGCTCGGCTTCAGGAGACTCAGCACGCATGCGCCAACCCTAGCGCATGCGCACTAAGTCTCCTGGAGCTCGGCTTCAGGAGACGCACTGCGCATGCGCCAAGCCTGGCGCATGCGCAGTGCGACGTGGTTAGGGCTGCCCCCCCCCGCCGGATCGGGTCTTTGGGGAGGCTGGGCCCATCACTGCTTGTTACACAAATGGAGCACTGATGCCTCATAGCTACAAATAAAATCAAGCTCAACAGCCCAGCTTTTTGAACCTGTTGGTGGGGGTGGGATATTTATTATTTATTTATTCAATTTATATTTGATTTATATACACCTGCTAACTGGGCAAGAGGCACTCAAGTGGGTGTTCTCCTTTATTTAGCAGGGGGAGAGTAACTGGCCCTACATATCCCCAGCAATGTCTGTTCTAGTATGCTGGTGTTCTTTTTGCATTTTAGATTGTGATTTTAGACTGTGAGCCTTTTTGGGACAGGGACCCATTAGCTATTAATTAGCTATTAATTTTTTAATTTTCTTATAAACCACTTTGTGAACATTTTAGTTGAAAAGCGGTAGGTAGGTAGATAGATAGACAGACAGACAGACAGACAGACAGACAGACAGTCAGTCAGTCAGTCAGTCACACTTTTTCCTTAAGGAAATTTAAAACAATAAAATACAGATAAAAACCAAATAGGGCCTCTTGTTTGCTCTGAACTACTTTCCTTTCCTAGTACCTTGCAAAGAAAGGGCTTTAGTGTAAGTTCAATAATCCTGTAGCCAGATTGTGGTGGCTTCAGAAACAGTCAGGTCAACTTCCAGGCATGATTCAGAATGGATCTAAACCGATTAACTGCCATTGCAAAATATTCTGATGAGTAAGATTACTCCGTCAGTCGAAACTGACCTGACAGGTGCTTCAAAGCTGATCTTGCTCTCCTCTCCACACGCAGGTGGCCACAAGGCCTGTCCCTCCTAGTTCCTCCCTATCTCTAGGTGCTGCTCGAAACTCCCATCAGTTTCCCCACTGCCTGCATGGGATGCTGTAATGACCCTACTGGCCTCTCAGGCATACTGCACCTGACTGTGCCTGAAAATTTTTAGTATTTTTGTTACTTGCTTTAAGGTTAATAAATGAGGTCTTTTTAATCAGATTTCGAATAGTCTCTTTATACATCCTAATGAAGGTCACTGATCACTTTAAGAGCATTAGAATTGAGTTAATTAGGTGCTAATAACAGGTGCCTGAACCAGGAGTCCCAGAGATACACCTGACGGAGGGTTAAGAGCAGTGATGGGCTTCAAAGAAATTAAGAACCGGTTCTCTGTCCATCTGGCAGCCACTTTTAAATGGCTATTTTTAAACTTTATATGTACTATCTCTTGTTAAGAACCGGTTCTATAGAGTAGGGGCGAACCTGCTGGTGCCCACCACTGGTTAAGAGCACAGTCCCAACCATGTCTACACAAAAAAGCCCTATTGTGTTAAATAGTGCTTACTGCCAGGAAAGTGTCTTTAGGATTGCAACCTGAGTTTTGTATGTCTTTAGTCTTGATGCTCTTTCATAGTTATGCTACTCAGTAGTGAATCTTATATATGTTCTTCAACAACATTGATTTGGATGGTGTGGTGGGATTAGCATCAGTCTAACGGCTTCTCTCACTCTAGGGGATGTCCTTGCAACCCACATCTGTCATGTGACTGTTTCTGAGTGCACCACGAAGAAAGTGGAACCATCTAAGAAAGAAAACCAACTCTATCAAGAGTCTCCTCCTCACCCTTTTGCCTTGGCCAGGCTTCAGAAATTGTGTTCTTGCTTGATACCCAAATCCTCATCACCCAGGAAGCTCATGCTTTGAGGCCGAGTTGTGGAATCCAGCCATAACCTTGCTAATCCCGTATAGCTCAAATTGAACGCAGGACCCATTATAGAGCCAGGGCTTTTTCACAGCAACACTGGTCTCTCACCAGCACCCAAAGTGCCAGGCACCAGACTGAAGTTGGTCTTGAAATGCTGCAAACATCTGTGCAATCGATTCAACTACTGAACACGTGCTGCTCTCAGAGGGAAAAGACAGATCTCCAACTGGCTTACTCAAGTGTGGTTCCAATTCTCCACCAATGCTCTGACTGGGGGAGACTGGATGTTTGGGTGTGACCCAAACTGGATGTTTGGGTGTGTCCCATCATTCTCCTCCTTATGTTTATTTATTTATGCATTTATGATAATCAGTTGTTTTGAAATGAACCGTTATGGCTTTATTTTCCTTGCTTCAGGTAAATAGGGCCTTGACATATATATTCTTTGCAAGTGTGATTGGGCAGGAAGGATCACTGGGGTAAGAAGAGGAGTAGTCTGACTTGGCCTAGCTTCTCTGGACTCTTCAGGAACTTATTTTTATCTTTTGAAGTGGCTTTTGAACTAGGCATTCCTCCTATTGACTCATGTTTTTGAAACTCTGTGTTCCCTTGCCGAGGATTTCCTGGAATTACCCTTACTAAACTGGCAAAGAGGTACCTTTAAAATGGTATCCTCTGCTTTTTAGCAGGGGGAGAGCAACTGCCCCTCTTCACCCCAGCATGGTGTCTTTTCCAGTGACTCTTCTCCACCTCTTTTTAAACTGTAAGCCCTTTATGGACAAGGAAGTATTGACTGATTTATTGTGCGATGGAAACCGCTTTGTAAACTATTCTTATTGAAAGGCGGTATAGAAATATTTATTAATAACTAAGAATTGTTGCTTGGGGGTAGGGTGGACATAAAAGGGTTACAGCTTGTATGCAATTCATACTATAATCTGTTTAAAAGATTTAAAGGACCCCTTATCGCCTTATCAGGCCTACATGCTGTAAAGAAGGGCGTCTGGGATTCAGACTCCTTGAAAGAAGTATATTTTCTTCATGATTTGAATTCCCAATAAATTTTTTTTAAAGAAAGGCTCAGCATAATGTTAAGTCAGTTTCTTGTTCTTTGTGAGGGAAGAATCTACATCAGTGGTATTCAAACTGGGGGTTGTGGACCTCCCCTCCAGTTCATGTAAAGGTCTCTCCTGGGGATCATGTCAGTGCCCTTTCCACTCTGCTGCAAAGACTCACATAAGTCTCCCTAAAAGTTTGAGACACACTGATCTATTCTACACAGATGCTGCTCACAAGCCATACGCTGTCATGATATACCCCCTCTCTGGGTTCTGTACTCCTATGCAGGCACAGTCAAGCTTACTGAAACACAGTGACCCCCATGCACGGATCAGTGGGCCACAAGCTGGGCAGGCCAATTATAGATAGATCTCTGTCTGTGGCTATCAGCACAATCCAGAGTAACAATGGGATCTCTTATGTCACCGTAAGAGACATTTATATCAACGTAGTTACAGCACCACTTATGGGAAACCTATGGGAAATGCATAGAGCAATCCAGAGTAATTTTTTTTACTTCGACATAAGAGGTCCCAGTTACTCTGGATTGTGCTGTATGTGGCATTCAACTTACGAAATGACCAGGATGCCTGCTCTTATAGAAAAGAAGCAATTACTTCAGGTGTAAACAGGCCTTCTCCAGGAAGGATCTAGCCAGTAATGATGAACTGCATCTTGCAAGCACTGCAAACCACTGCAGGCAGTAACATGACACAGATCAAGCACAAGAGCTGAGGACCAGTGCAATAAACATCTATGCCGAGACCTTAAATCCTGCTTCTTCCCTGCCCCCTCTCCTAAATGTTATCATCCCATTTTTCCTTTGCAACCAATGTAAGTGCTTGTCAGATAGGTCACCTTTTATTGTAGACCCAACCATGAGCTCCTTTACCTTTAATTACAGTTCCTTCGTAAGAGTTGACAAGGGCAAATGCCTTCACTTTTCAAACTGAGACATACATACAATTAAGTCTTTTCATTTAATAGGCAAAAGCTTTATTAAAGTCACATTTTTAATTTAAAATTCTCAGCATTTTTTAACACACAATTAAAAATGGCTTCTGCTCCAGGTGGAAATGGGTGGCAGCCTGGGAAAAGCCCTCCAAATGATGTATGAGCTCTACATCAAAGTCTCCTTGGGAAGAAAACATTAGATTGGCATACATAGACTACTCAAGGGATGACCTTTCCACTGCAAAGACCAGCACAATGATTTGAATGTAGGTTCTGCTTGTATCTCCGAGCTCAACCAGGTTAAAAACGTTCTTCTCTGACATACATAAGGACAACAACATGTCCTACTTCTTCTGCCACAATGCACGATCTGTCACTAAGCAGCTCAGTTATGCTAACTGAGTTATGCTGCTCATGTAGTCAGTTATGCTAACTAACAGTTATGCTGCTCATGTAGGTTGTGATAAAGTAGGACAGTTCAACCTTTTCTCTTAGTTGGCTGCTGCACAGCCAAGCACATTGAAACATGAAACCAAATGATAGGAATGCTTAAGGTGCCTGTGGTCAAGTGAAAACTGGAGACTTTACAAGAAATGAACAAGCTACAACATGCCTGCTCCTTCAGTAAACTGGTGCCTTTCCATTGAGGAAGCCACCCAAGAGAAGCTGCCTCCAGTTTAATCCTAACCACTCCCTGGCTGGTACCAGCAACCATCAGTTTCTTAGCCTGAAGAGCTACTATGGGCTGAGATCAGCTATTTCCCCACATCACAGTTTCAGAGACTGCTGCCTTATCCCTGGTTTGCCATATGTTTTTACAGCAGCAAAACTGAGGGGAGACGTTTAATCACCCATTCCCTCCCCCCCCCAAGAAGAATCCCTTTCACAAGGTCTGAAAATGATTAAGACAATAATAAAAACTGAAACTGAGTCTCTGAAAATCCTGACAAATAAGAATGCTGGCAGGAAAGATATGTCAGGTGGTTTGAAGGCCAGCAGCATACTAGGGATAAATGAATGTCACTCTTACATGCTATATACTCATCCACCCCCTTATAAACACACACCACTGAAAGGCCTAGACTGTAAAATGGACCAGAACCGAACATTATCTTGTTAACCTAAACAAGCTTGGCAACCTAGATCCACAGCAGGTACTGATGTTGTCACAAAAAAGTTATTAGAGCATGAAGCTATGTACTGGAAACCACAATACAAAATCTTGCTATAGCTAACAATACATAATAAGAGCTTGTTACCCCATAGGAGCCAGATTCCCCTTCAATCTACCAAAAATATTGGCTGCTCAGTCCTGCAACATCTCTACTAAAAGAAGTTTTACAACACTATTCTCACAGCATCATGAAGGACCTCACAGTGACTGCAATGCTGCAAAAGCCATAGCAAGCTGTACGTTGCACAGCACTTCTAGTCAGTTCAGGAAGATGTGGCCAGTTAATGAAAGCCTCCACCCTTGAGGAGGAGGGCATGCTTGTCAGTGGCTGAAATTGTTTTGTTTTTATAAAGCCAAGAGGCTACTAACAGGTAAAGTGAAACTATGTAAATCTGAAATGCTCCTTACCACTCATCCCCTGCTTGGAGATTGGACTGAATAGAGGCCAGCTTAAGTCCATATATGCTGGCTATTTAGCCTCAAATCCTGTTATGGTAGAAGACTGTTCCTGTTACAGCTCAAGAATCAACAGGCCCTAAAGCAATCCTGGAAAGGGCAACGTCAAAAATCTGAATTCAGGAGAAAAAACAAAGGCTTTTCATGCAGTGGTTTTCTGGCCCCTTTGAAGGTGGATCAGGTGCCTTCCTATTGTGCCACACAACCCATGACTAGGGGTGCAATCCTAACCTATGCTAGCACAATTTATCGGTCTTCCCATTCCTGTGGTGATATAGGGCAGAAAGCACATGTCTGTGCACTGGCCTAACCCTCCCCCAGGAGTGGCACACAAGTGTTTTCTAGCACTTTGTGATACCCTCAGGTCAGCACAGGGTCTTAGGCCAGCCTTACTAGAGCTTAGGATTGCAGCCTAAGTGCACAATCCTAACCATATCTACTCAAAAGTAAGCCCCATTGTCTTCAATGGGTCTTACTCCCAGGAAAGTGTCTTTAGGATTGCAGCCTAAGAGCACAATCCTAACCATGTCTACTCAAAAGTAAGTCCCATTTTGTTCAGTGGGTCTTACTCCCAGGAAAGTGTCTTTAGGATTGCAGCCAAAGTCTCTAATATTAGAGACCAGCAGTTACACTTGCTTCATTCCTAAGTACTGTACATACGAAGAGCTCAGCTGTATCAGGCCAAAGACCCTTTCAGTTTAGTTTCCTGCATCTCTCATTGAACCAAATGATATCTCAGGGAGCACTCAAGACAACAAGATATGTGTTGCTACTCACTTTTATCTGGCATTAAGAGAGACGTCACTTCTAAAACCCAAATGTTACAGAGAATTGTCATGATTTGTGATGGAATTTTGTGATGGAACTCCATAAATCTGCTTAGTTCCCTTTTAAGGAAGAAACACTAACAAGCTAAGAAACCACACACTATATCAAAGAATGAAAAAGGCAGGGTGGTACATAGCACTCTTAGGGTGCAATCCAGAGTAACTACGGGGAGTCCTTGCTCCGGTGTAAGAACAATTTGCTCTGGATTGCAATATGAATTTCCCATAGGTTTTCACTAGCTGGTGCAGTAACTACGGGTATACGTAATGTCTCTTACGTGCTCCCGTAGTTACTCTGGATTGTAGGGCTATTCATATAAGTTCCTACAAAGGGTCTTCAAAAATTTTCTGCACTTTTAAAAACTATTATTAAGAATTTCAAAATTCAAGAATTTTTGAAAACAAAATTACATCACTTTTCTATGCACCTTCTTTTACGATGCATTTTTCCCAGCATTATACCAACTTTTTAATGCCATTGAGCAGGTAGCCACTGATGCACCGCTGTTTTCATACCATTACATGAAAATCTTCATTTTTGAACATTTCCATCCACTCACAGACAAACTATGAGAGATACCTTTATCCCTTTCTTTGCTCTCAGCACACCTTCTGCCCACAAGATGAGTATGACAGAATTCTGTTCCTCTTTGGTGCAATTTGTAAGTTACGCAGCCATCGTCACCAAGTCTCAACTCTTATACTAAACTGCAAGATCAGCTAACTTGCAAGACAAGACTAGTCACATGATGCAGAAACTTTCTGAACACTTCTGGTATATTCCTGGATGATAAGTTTGAATGTTTTAAGCCACGACTGCTTAGAACTTCTGTGTTCAGAGGCAGTAAACTTTTGAATAGCAAATATCAGGGACAAAAAAGACCATTGCCACTGAGCCCTATTTACAAATTGTTCAGAAGCACTGTCTACATTAGATAAACCTTTGCCCTGACTAAGCAAAACAATTCCAAGTTCCCACAGTCAATTCTTTGAAATTTTAATACTGCTGTTTCCTTCTTCACGAAGATTTTGTCCAAGGAACACTCCTTGCAGGAGTGAACAGGAGTCCTATGCTTTTCTATATGCTTAACAATGTAAAGTCTGATTCAGCACATATTACAGATCAGTGATTTTCAACCTTTTTCAACTCACAGCACATTCACAGGATGCCAAATTTGTCAAGGCACACCATCATTATTTAGCAATTGACCAAGGCGCACTATGCTGCTTACAAGCCCCATTGGCCCTCCCCAAAACTCCTGAGGCACACCTGCAGATCTTTTGCAGCACACCAATATACCACAGCAAAGTGGTTGGAAATTGCTGCTATAGTGGTACATGTGCTAATGTTACCATTTGGGCATACACATTCACTCTACATTGTGGGCTGGAACCATACTACTAAGTTTCTATGTGAAGAGCAAGAAGTGACATCTATTAAAGATAGTTTGGAAGTCTTGATGGAGCAATCTATATACTCCAATGTCCCAATTCCTAAAGTTTCTACTAGGAGAAAATGAAGACAATAATCTTCATTTACAGTATTGCTTCCCAACATTACCTATTCGGAGTCATACTGCCTCTAAATCTGGAGGTTCCATATAGCCAATATGAGGTACCAGCAATTGATAAACTCTTTCTTACATGACTAAGAAAAGCTCTGTCTTATTCCACCCTTACCAACTAACTGTATCTAGGTGTAAGCAATAATTAACTATCACCATTGCCAGGAAGGCACGGCATAGGAAGCAGATGTCTTTCTCAAAGATGAGTGAAATACAGAGCTGCCTATTCTTTGCCATTAAGCTTTGCCAATCCTAGAACACTCTCCAGTGGGGGACGATTACAAGATACTTTGCAGGATTCAGCCAACAGGAAAGTGCAATTTGAAGCTCCATTTTCCAGGAGGAAACAGTTTCTTCGGTTTACACGATAATGCACCCAAGAACTTGATGCCACCAACTTCATGCTTCTAAAAGGTGCAAGCCACATATCAAAAACAGCCATCACAAACTGAAGTTCTTAGTCAAACACTAAGAGGCTGGCATCATACAAAGCTTTCATATCTGCCAGAAGAGTCTGGAAGCCGACTACCAACTCTAATGCTTCTTGGTATTTCAGCATGTGCAGAGAAAGAGCTTCCATGTGTCCTCAGAGCACTATGAGGAATCCAGTTCAGATGGGCTTGTAGAGGAGTGTTGTGACGTATTTCTTCTTGTAGCGATGAGTGGCACTAAGCACCATGACGCCATCCTATAGGAAGAAAGAACAGCATAAACATGGTTATAGAAGAGGACAAGAAAGTGTGACATCTTTCCAACTCTAAACACGTCCAAGATAGTAGAAGCTGTTTCTTTTTTAATTTTTATAGGATTTTTATTGATTTCAGATACAGGTAACGGTCAAAGCAAACACAGAGAGGGAAGGGATACATCAGGATAGGGAAGGGATACATTAGGAATTCCACTGTACAACTCTTATTATCTTCTATTTATCCAAAACATCTTTTTAATATTTAAATCTACATATCATCCATTTAAGCTCATCATAATTTCTATATATTTTGCACTTCTTATATTTCATATCTAACACCTTAATAAATACCATCTATCTTATATAACTATTGATAAAAATCTATGTAACTTTCTTCATCTCTTTGGTACTATCTTCCATCAACATATTTCATATCATCTATTGGGGTTAAAACCATTATCATTTTTCAACTTATGCTTTAAATTGCTTTCTATTAAAAATTAGTGTAATTGCTATATCTGCATTCTCAGATCATAACAGAAATTTACAATGAAATCAACTATCCTTTCATTCAGTTTTTTCCCTCTTCTCCTATCCTTTTTTTTCTTTCTAAGGATAGTAGAAGCTGTTAAAGAGGCAGGAAAATTGTTAAAGAGGTTCCCCTCACCAAGTTGAGCTGCTTTTTAAAAAACCCTAACAGATTCTTCAACACTCTGAGGTCTCTGGTGGCGTTGGATAACTGCTTTGGATAACTGCTTCAGATAACCCGTAACTGCTTTGGATTTTGCCCTATGACCATTTGGTCCCACTATTCCAATGACAAAATTATCCTCTATTCTGAAGCTATGTATTCTGCTAAAATGGTAGCAGATGCTCTAAAACAGGGGTCTCTAAACCCCGGCCCAGGAGCCAGATGTGACCCTCAGCAAGCCTCAGTATGTTCCCTAGGAAGACCAGTTTATCTGGCCCTTGGGCAAGCCTTGTAATCCATTCCAATATGTTCTTACATGTTAATTTCTGTAAATGTATTCAAATTTGAAGTGTAAATTAGTTTTCTGACCCCCGACACAGTGTCAGATAGATGATGAGGCCCTCCAGCCAAAACCTTTGGGGGTTCCTGCTCTAAAAAAAGATTTAAAGCACATACCTATGCATGCCTTCTCAAAAGTAATTCCCATTTTGTTTAATGAGACTTAATCCAAAAGAGTGCATAGTATTGCAGCCTTAGACTCTAAGGCTGCAATCCTAAAGACACTTTCCTGGGAGTAAGACCCATTGAACACAATGGGTCTTTCTTCTGAGTAGACATGGTTAGGATTGTGCTCTAAATCAGGGATTGTTATCAGAAATTCCATCTCTTATTTGGGTGTGAAAAGGACTCAAGCTGAGAGTGATTATTAAACTTCCTTAGGATGTTCTATCTTTCTGGGTGGTACTAAAAAAGATATTGCTATTTTGTGACTTTGTGAGGTTCGAACTGATTCCCAGTCCAAATCATGTCTTATTTCATGAAGCTATGCCTTCAGCCTGCCTCTTTTTAGTAGCCCTTGTTTGCCCTGCTGTAAAAAGTACAGGGTTTTTCATACTTTTTCCCATGATATTTTTTGAAAATGGGGCAAGTAGAAGCACACTTCTATCTGCATAGCTCACAAGACTGAATCACTTCTACCAGTACTATCTGTATTCATTATCAACCTTATAGAGAACAACCGTGGGCTGTGGTGGTGCAAGTGGCTAAGGCGCTGTGCCGGTTAACCAGCAGGCCAGGGTTCAAGACCCGGGTTGGCCCCACAAGACAGGGTGAGTTCCTGTCCTTAGCCCAGCTCTGGATCCAATCGTATTGGCTCTGCCTTTCCATTGGACTAATTCAGTGGCGTGGAGAGGGGGGATTTGCTGCTTAGGTAACATCCTATCCTCCATAACAATCTAACCCAGGCTTTCGTGCTTCACATGCAGCATATGCAGCGCCAAGCACGATACCATAGTCTCTCAAGACTGACGGAGGCCTGCTTTTTAAAAAGAGAACAACCAGAAAGAGGTATGAGCTGATAAAGGTCACCAATGTCTTTCAGCGGTCCTTTTACAACTTGCAGTTCATCAAGTAGCAGATAGTAATCCAATAATTGAGAGCCCAATTATCATGTGGGCTGGAGAAGGAATTTCTGCAGCGTTGATCAAGGTCCATGGGCCTTAGATTTGACAGGCCTGATCTAAACAACTTGGAATGGCTACCACCTAAAGAATTTTTTAAAACTCCAGCTAAAAACAGATTCCTGCTGGCTGGGTACAGAAGTTTTTCCAGGGCTTAATAAGGAAGTTCTGAGACTGCATAGGCTTCTCTTTTTCAAGATTTAAGAACAATCTCATAGCTTGCCCAGAATCCCTTAAATCTTAAAGAAAATATATTTGTGCCTAGAATTTAGGCAGAAAAATATTATGTAATCAAGTAACTTTTTTCCTCTATTCTGTTAGGGGTTGATTTACTGCCAATTTCAGTTTGTTGATAAGGAGTGACAGTAAAATTTTGCTAACACACACACAAAACTTAAAACATTTCAAAGACCTAAGATGTTCTGACTCACTATGGATTTTATCTGGAATACCGCATTTGCCAACAGCCCTATAGAAACTAGCAATACACCAAAGTAGCAAAACACTGCATGGCAGGAATAGGAGAAGAGAGACAAGCTTTTTCAAACTGGGCTTAAGTTCCAAGGAAAAGCAGAAGCCCTTCTCCCATCCCCAAAATTACTAAAGACTGACTAGCCCTAAAATTACCTTAATGGAGAGTGCATAGAGATGATTCAGCATGACATGGTTTGGCTCAGGCAAGAGAGCTGGGTCACACTGCAACAAAAAAAGAAGGCATCAGCTGGGAGAAACATCATTCTCCACTTATACAACTACTAGCAAAAAGCGTACCCGCGTTGCGGGAGTAACATTTCCCCATACGACATCCCCCCACAGCGCATCAACACCCCATGCGCAACTTCACCCCATGCGCATGATCCCCCATGCGCAACTTTTTCCATGTACATGATCCCCCCATGCGCAACTTCCCCCATGCGCAACTTCTCCCCATGCGCAACATCCCCCCATGCGCAACTTTCCCCCATGTGCAGCATCCTCGCCAGTGCAACCTCTTCTTCCAAACAACATTCCCACTGCACCAGGCAGAGAGCCCCAAATTGGCTGGATGTTGTTCTGTCTCCCATGTTAAGTATAGGACAAAAACACGTTGCCCCCTTTTCAGCCCCTGAAGGGTTAAATTTCTCCATGTGGATTCTTGGTGGGTGTTCAGGTGACAGAAGGAACTCCCTCCCAGAATTCCATGCTTCTAAGCCCAGCAGTTGGGGCGGAATGTTGATGAGTCAGCAATTCTCCAATGCAAAGTATAGGGAGGAAAACGCGTTGCGCCCCTTTTCACCCCCTTCCGGTTCGAATTTCCGAAAACTGGTTCTTAGTGCACCCCTCCGTCACGGAAGGAACACCAACCCCAAATTTCTAGTGCACCCCTCCATCACGGAAGGAACACCAACGCTTCTAGGCCCAGCAGTTTTGGCAGGGCGGTGATGAGTGAGTGAGTGAGTCAGTGAGTGAGTCAGTGACTTTTCTCTTTTATATATATAGATTTCTGATTCTCTCTCTGGATGCAACTATGTCTTAGGTTTCAGCCATCTGCAACTAATCTTCTTGGGCATGCCCCACAGATGGTTAGCCAAGTGTACTTCAGGTGCTCCGAATTTTCTAGAACCCCCTCTAGAACTTGCACTAGGAATCCACTTCTCATAAGAGTACTCTTTGGACTTCTAAGCCATTCTTGTTGAGTAGAGCAGAGGTTCTCAAAATGGTGGGTTGAGATCCACCAGCCTGAGAAGCCAGCAATGAAATCCCCAGCAATGCAAATCCCCAAAGACAAGGTGGGGTTGTTCACTTACTCATAGCTAGCAGCAGCCTCCTGGTGAGTCTAGAGAGCCTGCAGCCCTCTATGCAAGGTTCCCCAAGCCTTGAAAAAGTTATTTTTTTAAAAAAATAAGCTAATTTCAGTTTCACAACAAAAACAGGAAGTGGATTTTTTTTTTACATTTTCAAGACTTTGGAGGTTTGGGGTCAAATAACTGGGGTCAAATAATTCTGAAATATGTGGGGAATTCTAGAGGGCTCCACAAACATACCCCAGAGACTGATGCTGGCTATAGGTAAGTGGAAAGGCCTCACTTTGTCCCTGGTTGCAGGGTGATGCTATGGATATTGGTCCTATAAGCTAGGGATATAGCGCCTTCACCCCTCCCCTGCAATATCTTACCTTGGTTCTCAAACTCTCTGATAGTTTGAGAACAGCTGGAGTAGAGTATTTAACAACTGATACTCACTGAAATGTTAGTATCCTTGTTAAGGATGACCTGGAGGAGATGGGGAGGGAGAATTGGTGGGGATTTGAAACGTTCTTCAGCTCGATACACATATAATTCTTGGCCATAAATTCCAGGAGGAGAGCCAGAAAGATCTATTAAAAATTAAGAAGAGTAGTTTTTAAAAAAGGAATCCAAAAAACACCAGTAAACAAACAAACAGCAGAAAGTAAGTCACCTCGACAGGAAGTCTCTGAACTTTCCAAGGAATCCACCTTTAAAGCATCAAACACCTCAAAGTCCGACTTCTTGACATGAATCAGATTGTTTATAGTGCCCATTTGACTGGTAACCACTGGCTAAAAAACAAGATAGACATAAAATAACATGCTACATCCTCATCCATTAAGCAAAATCACATTCTCTATGAAGCAAGAAGGTATACTCCGCCTGGTGAGCTTTTCTGTATATGGCCCAGTCTAGAGTACTATGGCTGAATTTGTGTGAGAGCTAAACTTCGAAATTCTAATCCTGTTTATATTTCCAGTCCCAGCCCTTCCTCCCTGAGAGCAGGTGTATGAAAAATGCAAATAGTAAAGAAGTCCCCAGTGCAAGTCTCACCTCAGCCACGAACTCACTAGGTGGCCTTAGGTATGCCACTCTCTCTCAGCTTCAGCCCATCTGCAATATGGAGACAGGATCTGCAATACTGACCTACCTCATAAAAGGCAGTAAAGATGAAAATATTATCAAGTGGTAAAGCTAAACATTCAAGAAGTGCTGTGTAAAACTGTAAACTTTTAAAGGCTGCTGGGCCCCAGATGTCTCACTTGAACATCTAATCTTACTCCCGTTCCAATTCATCTCAGTTTGTTAATGGCAAATGGCTTTTCACAAACTGCTGAAAATAAACACACTATGGCTGCAACCCTACACATGCTTTCCTTGGAGGAAGCCCCACTGAATACAATAGGGTTCATTTCTGAGTATGAGACTGTGATGTACTTACTCCAGATAAAGGCAATGCCTAATTGCTCATTTCCAATTTACTTAAAAAGACCGTTTACACAATATATAAGCAGTCCAATGGACATTTATTTATTTTATGAATTTATTGGATTTATACCCCGCCTTTCCAATGACAGTGCAAATGGCCAAGGCGGCTTTACATTTACATATAGAAAACAAAAATGTAAAAATGCTACATACTGTATCTTTATACTGTCCTTAGCCCAGCTCTGCGACGCCAGCTGGATCCAATCGTATCAGCTCTGCCTTTCCATTGGACTAATTCAGTAGCGTGGAGAGGGGGGATTTGCTGCTTGGGTAACAGCCTATCCTCCATAACAATCTAACCCAGGCTTTCATGCTTTGCATGCAGCATATGCAGCGCCAAGCACAATATCATAGTCTTTCAAGACTGACGGAGGCCTGCTTTTTTTGTATCTTTAAATCAAAAGTTACTCAAGTTCATAACATCAAATAAAATGTCTCACTTGAACATCTAATCTTACTCCCATTCCAATTCATCTCAGTTTGTTAATGGCAAATGGCTTTTCACAAATGGCAAATGCTGTAGTCTCTCCATTCTAGACACACAGAATTGAGATTTGATACTGCAGTGGTTCTGGTATTGCAGATTTGAATACATACTCAGCCATACAGCTTCCTTAGTGACCTTGGACCAATCATAGCTTACAGGTTATAATGAGAACTAAAGGAGGGAAGGAACCATATAGGTATACCACCCTGAACTCCTTACATAGTGATTTTCAACCAATGTGCCATGGCATACTTTTGTGCAGCAGGACTTTGGGAAAGGGGGGGGGGCAATTGGAAAGAAGGCAAAGAAGTACAGGTCCAAAATTGTTATACACTGATTGGAGGATTTTGCCCAATACCGGGGTGTCCTGGCCAGAAGCATCCCACAGCAAGACTTCCGTGTAAGCCTTATAATCCTCCATATCTGTCTTTAATACACTATTGTTTGTAAATTCATTCGAATTTTAATTGTAAATCATTTTTCAGGTCTCTAACACAGTATCAGCGAGATGATGTTGCCCTCCTGCCAAAATGTTTGGACATCCCTACTCTACATCAACAGCCCTACACCTTGCCCTTATACCACTTTTTACCAATGATAAAAAAACTGATGGTGTTCCTTGACAATTTTAATACTTTGCCCATGTGCCATGTGATGAAAAAGGTTGAAAATCTCTGCCTTAGATGAAGGGCAACATAAAAATATGGCAAAAAAAAAATTGAAAAAAAATTTTATTTAAATTTTTTTAATAAACAAGTTCCATGAATGTGATGCTTCAATACAAGGCAAAGAAGTACAGGTCCAAAATTGATATACACTGATTTTTTAATACACGGATTTGACTCAACACAGATGGCCATTGTAAATCAGTTTTTAAAAAAAAAAAACTCCTTTTCTACTGTTGTACACAAGTAGTCATGTGAGCAATCATTCCATTTTTCAGTCTCAAAATCAAACTCCTGCAGATATTAAGGCACTACCTATTCAATTAGGCAAAATAGAGGTGAAAAACCTGGAAGTGGGTCTTTAAATTTATTTTTCTATTGTTTTCTGATTTTTTTAAATCACTGATTTTTTTATCCACAGGACACCAACTGTAGACAATTTCTCCAGCAAAGCTAGGACAATTATGGCCAGGAGTTGCTCTGATATCCTGAAAACATTATCCCAGGCCTTGGCCTTGCTGATAATACAATGACTCAGGTTAGTATGTCCACAAAGAACTTGTACTAGTGCTAGCCTTCAGGCAGATTCAGAATAGCAACAGTCAGTGCAGCTGAAACGACAGGAAGTGATAGCTGTGGTATTTCTGAGCCCCAAAAGATCTGAGTTGTTCTTTGCCACTTATCAAAAGCTATTAAAAGCACACTTACCAACAAGAGCCAGACTGCAGCATGAAATTCTGGCTGGATAGAGCATGCAACAGCAAGGCTCAACTCCACCTCTCCCAAGCTTTTTCACAGCCTTCACGTAATAGGAAGGTGAGCATGAAAAGGTCCACTCAACAAACACAAGAATTCATCAGGGGGAACAGGAATTACCTCTGATGGATCATGCACCCACTGGCCATCCACAAAGAACTTATACTGGTGCTCGCCTTCAGGCAGGTCCAGAATAGCAACAAAGTCATTGTGGCTGAAAAGAAAGAGATTGACAATTCTTATGCATAAGGGCCAAGTGAGAAAGAACATCCTACAGCTTCACTTGTTGATCTACCACACAATTGTAAACAATGAAGTAAGTATCTTTATAGCCCAACCTGGACAGAGCAACAAGGTAAGGCAAAGCAAAAAGTCAAATTAAGATTCAATTTCTAAGTTCATCCCATTGCTTTCAATGGACTTGTGCACAAAAATGCAGGCACGAACCTGTTACCTGTGGAGATCTGCTTCATGGAACACCCCCCCCCACGGATACAGAAACCATGGATACAGGGGGTGCCTGTCCTCATGTCCTCCCTATGTGCTCTAATGTGATTCAGAGGCTTACCCAAGCGAATATGGTCTTAACAGGGTCACTATAAATATACAAGCTTATACCAATGCTTAGGCTACTTCCCAGTAGTCAAGTCACTGGGGAAAAATGAGATTGAGTTTAATATGAAGTGGAAGTTAACCACCCCCTTTTAACCTTCATCTGGCTTTTTTTTCAAGCCACCAGACTACTGGGAGGCTACATGACCATTGCTACAAGCTTGTATGCTGCTTTGTTTAGCAAGACAATTTTTTTCTGGGGTGAGCTTTTAAATCACATAAATGGGTGCACAAGGAGAAAAGTCTATAACTGAAGCAATGGATACTGGATCTGTAGATATGGGGAACCCATGTGTATGTATAAGTTAAAGTCACAAAGCACCTTTCTTTACCTTTTAATGAGGGGAATCTTGGTGCTCCAATTGTTGAAGGATCCTGAGATGAAAACTTCCTTGCCTCCAGCAGTCCAGCGGATAACAGTGGGACGAGCCTGTTGGGATGGCTTCATTGACTCATCCAAATCATGCTGCCATGACACAAAATCCTTTTCTCCAAGCAGCTACAGAAGGAAGACAAGATTTGCATCTTCTCTCTCAGGAGGGCAAGAACTGGAAATACAAGCTCCTATTTTTTGGCTGTTATTTTTACGAGCTCCTTTTTTACAAGCTCCTATTTCAGAAGCACCACAATCACACCATCAATTGAATGACGTAAGTTTTGTAACTCTATTCAAGACAGCAGAAATCTGGAGAGTTTCTCAACATCTTCCTCCTCAAATTTCATGGCCAATGGCATAATGTCCAGACATCTGCACTCATTTCTCACTAAACGTGTTTCTAGAAACTCACGTTAA
Source organism: Cryptoblepharus egeriae (assembly GCA_030015325.1). Taxonomy (NCBI): domain Eukaryota; kingdom Metazoa; phylum Chordata; class Lepidosauria; order Squamata; family Scincidae; genus Cryptoblepharus; species Cryptoblepharus egeriae. Next base: position 90,278,793 of record JAREYC010000003.1, on the reverse strand, counting down.
AAATATGTGCAGTTTCAGCTTTCTTGAAGAGGCAATACAAAAATAATGTATATTCTCGAGTATAAGCCGACCCGCATATAAGCTGAAGCACCTAACGTTATCACAAAAAACTGGGAAAACTTATTGTCTCAAGTATAAGCCTAGTGTGGAAAATGCAGCAGCTACTGCTGTTTTAATGAGGAGAAAAAGTCAATGTGGTGAGCCATCAAACTCCTACAGGCATGGAAGAGAGGGATCAATCTGCTGACTTGGTTTGTTTTTTTTTAAAAAAGAAAGAAGCAAAGCAGCCTTTCCTGCTTTTTAAAAAGGCTGTCCTAAGCTGAACTGCTTGTGCAGAAATCCACTTCTTTGCCCATCTTATGACAAGTATAAGCCAACCCAAGTATAAGCCAACCCAATATAATCCGATCTGAGTATAAGCCGAGAGGGGCTTTTTACAGCATAAAAAATGTGCTGAAAAACTAGGCTTATACTCAAGTATATATGGTAATTCATCCATAAGAACCTAACCCTTAAGGTTATTGCTGGGCCATTTATACAGTAGTTGTTATGATGCAGACATACCAGGGTCTACATTAAACAGGTTATGTAACAGATTTTGAACATAATACCTACCTAGTCCTTACAAGCTATAATCCCATGAACTCACATTGACATACACAGTAACAAAAACACTACTGCTGGTCCAACTAACAGTCCATATGTCTAAAAATATATCATCCAGCAGAATTTAATTCAAACTGGCAAGCTAGTCCTCAAATTCTTATATTGGAGCTTGTACCTTGGACTCATGGGTGCTGAAGATATTGGGGTCATCAGTACTGCCGACCATGATCTTGTTCGGATGATCCTTAGCATGTTGAGTGCTGCTGGCTCCATCAGAGCGGTGAGACTTAGAGCCATGGCGTTCCCCAGACACCCTTTCACTGGTGGTGTTCCCCATGGTTGAACTACAAGACAGAATACCATATGAACAAATTACAACTTTCTAATACACAATGTACAGCCTAATCCTGAATTGTCCAGAGCACCAGGACTACCATAGTGCTAAAATGGCTGTTGCAGTACCCTGTGTGTAACTGTGGGACTGTGGCCACAATCCAGAGTAACTACGGGATCTTTTACACCAACATAGTTACGTTGCCACCCATGGGAAACCTATGGGAAATGTACAGAGCAATTCAGAGTAAGTGCCTCTTACGTTTTCCTGCGGTTACTCTGGATTGTAGGATCCTGTCTCCTTTCCTAGGGGACTATAACTGACGATAGGGAAACTTGATTCTGTAGCAATCCTTGGGCTGCCGTAGAATCAAGAGCCTCCGTGTATGGCCACTTGATCCCTCTGGCATACCTTTGACCCAAAATCTCTCCACTACAGAACACCTCCTCTCTGCCTCCCCCCCAATTCACCTCTTCTCTGTCCAGCAGTCCACGGGCGACCACTGAGTGGTGGAACACCTACATAAGAAGAGCATCCACAGGATCAGGCCAAAGGCCCATCTAGTCCAGCTTCCTATATCACACAGCAGCCCATCAGATGCCTTAGGGAGCACATAAAACACCTGCATCCAGGTACATTCCTCTGCATCTGGCATTTTGAGGTTATCCACAGCTACATCTATCTATTCACCCACACACGCCTCATGACTGGTAACTTGTAATGCTCCTTTCCTCTGGGAATTTGTCCAATTTCTTCTTAAAGGCAAGAGGCTACATACATAAAGGCACTGTACCGTACATTCCACTGGCACTAGTGATCATGGTGACTGCATTGCATGCAATTTGCAGGTGAATGCATTGCTGCCACTCCCCTTAATTAAGGGGAAATGGCTTTCTTCTGGCTCTCTGGTGGGTCACTACTCACTGGTTTCAGAACCACTGATTCATCATATTAGATTTAAAGCAGATACTGAAAATCAAACAGCTGTGTGTTCATAATAAACTGTCCATTTCACCTGAATGATTCCATAAAGTATAGGAAGCTACTGAGAAATTTTACACCATAAGAAACTTGAAATGAAAATGGCAAATTTCAGGAGTCCTCAATAACATATCAAGAGATAAGAATTATATTTTTATGTAAAAGAGGAAGCTAAATTGAAGTGGACAGGTTAAATTTTCCCAAGCTACCATAATCGCTTATGAAAACATTCAGATATAAAATGGAGTGACAGATACACCACCTACAAGCATTTACTAATCATTTATTTAATAGTCGAAAACAGTGGTACTCAAACTGGGGCTATTTTCAGGCACCCCAAGGATCCTGCAAATGTCTGGGAAGCTCTGGGGAATCCGGCAGAGTGATGGCAGATCTCCCAGTGGCTGGAACTTTCCAGCCACAGGCTGCAATCCTAAAGAATAAGGCCCTGGAGGTCTTCCTGGGAGTAAGACCTATTAAGCACAAAGGGGCTTACATCTGAGTAGACATGGTTAGGATTGCACCCATAGAAAGCTCTGCTAGTACTCTGCAGACTTTGTCAGGACTCCAGGAGAGGCTGAAAGTAGCCCCTCTCGATTGCCCCACAGGGATGCCATCTTGTGGATCGCATCACTGTCAAAGCTCACCCCTTAGGGAGAGAGTTAAGGAGAGAATAGAGATCTCCCAAAGTTTGAAAACCACTGGTCTAAACACTTTAATTGGACTATTTATTTATTATTCATTTAATATATTTACAGCCATACATCTGAAGGAATAGTATAATAGAATCCAATGAAACAAAATCCCAAAATACAACTAAAAAATCTGAACACAGTGACAAAGAGTAATAAAGCCCCAATAAAATGAGCATTGAGGCAAAGTCACAATAAAAATCCAGTTTAAAAAGGTACTTTTACTGCCCATTTAAAAACTGGAAAAGACTAGGCCAACTGGGTCTTTACAGGACCTGGATGCAATTACCGAAAAGACCCTGTGTTGCATCTCCACAAACTGTACAGGTGGGCCTCAGTATGTGTGGGGATCCATTTTCAAAACCCCATGGATACTGAAAATTGAGGATAACCAAATTTGCAATTTTTGGTCCAAAACACCCATTAAAAGGGACTGCAGCTGTGCTCCAGTTGCCTGCAAAGGGTTTTCTGAAGCCCGCAAATGTGGTACGCATCTGCCTTTGCAGGCTTCAGAACAGATATTCTGGCTAACAAACACTATTTTCCGTTACAGAAACTGGGAGTGATGCTTTCATGCCATGTAAGGCATTCAGTGTGCCAGAGAAGCCCCTGTAGGGTGGATGCACCTCTGTGGGCTTCAGATAGCACCTTCAGAGGCGACCTGAGGGATCGGATGGGGCCAAGACTGGCTCAACGTGGGTGCAGGGGATACACAATCCACAGATCCAGAGGCCCAACCTGTCTCTTTACAGGTGATGGATTGTAAAACAAACTTCTGATGCTGAGTAAGTGAATAGACAGATTCATAAACGAGGTGAGCAGGCCTTCAAGCATCCAAGTCCCAAGTAATATGAAGTTTTAAAGATAATTACCAGAACTATGCCCATAAAAATACTAGCAGCCAGTACAGATGACAGATGAAAAAGCACCAATGTAATACAGTCTGATCAACATGCCTCCCAGACAATCCCATGTGGCATACTCTACAGTCAAGCAATTGCAATTTGAATAATGTACTACACTGACTATCATTGCCAGATATAATTTTTCAGGAAAGGAGGCACCCAGCTGGTAAATCAACCAAGACTGAGCAAACCTGTTCTTGGCCACTCCTTATGACGAATGCTCCAGAGCCAAGACTGGGCCCAGGAAAACACCCAAGTTGCAAATCTGGTCTTTCACAGGATATGCAACCTCAGGGTATAAACCCAAACCTGAATCAGCTTTCTTTTTGTTTCTCCACTTTCTATCCCACTTGTCTTCCCAAAGGGTCCCCAAAACAGCTACCTCAGCACTTCTGTGTTGATTGGACTAATCAATACTCCAATTTATTAATTCAAGTCTAGAGCACTGCCCTCAGAAAATGATAGTCATCAAAGCCTCCCACATACAAGAGATAGGAGACAGAAATATATCAGTCAACACAGACACCTTGATTACACACTCCAATTTAATTTGAGCTACACCACCTTAATGACTTCACCTTAACGGTCTGCAAAAATGTACAGAATATAAGAAGTGGCTATGATGTGCCACTTTTACTAAAAAGTTTGGACCACGGAAGGAAGATGCAAACATCCTTGGTAGTTCTTTGTTCTTATGTAACTTCTTATGTAACTGTTCTTATGTCATGACACTGCAAACCATTCCTGATGCTTTATTACCAAAATGTCAGGAGCCAAGTCAAAAATTTCAAACTAGAGCACCTTCCCCCAAACCCCAAGTGAGTGAAAGGATCAGAATTGAGTGCTGTACTCTGGGGGAGTATTCTGCATACCAAAAAGACAGGCAACTTCTTCAGTGTTTGTACCGTGAGACAATGTCTGCTTGTTGTGGATTGGGGCATGATATGGGAATACCTGGCCAGCCTGTCACAAGGGCCTATCGCAGGACGTTGCCTTTCCCACTGAAATGGTACCTATTTATCTACTTACATTTGCAATCTATTGTACTGCTAGGTTGGCAGGAACAGGGCTAAGGATGGGAGCTCACCCCCTATGGCAGCACTCTGGCCTGCTGAACAGAATTCTGGTCAAGCACTGTTCTAACTCCAGCATTCTAACCACTGAGCCACTGCAGCCCTTAATGTCCTCCCTCCCCAAAATAGTGTATACTTAAAAGACATGTAATTTTTTTATTATTTACCAATGCCCAAGGACTTAATTTAGAAATCAAAGGATTACAACTTAAGTCCTGGGCACCACATGTTTGTAAAAGAGTCCTTTACCCTCTGATCCCATTCATAACTAAAGAAGCCAGATCCCAATCCTAGGAATCTCATTCCCATTATAATCAATGAGGATTATATGCAGGAAAGTGTGATAGGATTACATGCACTAAGAACCCATTCGTAAACATGTCACATCACAAGTCAGTCCCACCAGAGTCAAGGGGGTTCCTCCCAGGAGAGCGTGAAGGGGAAGGCAGCCTCAGAGCCCCTCCTCTGCAGGTCTCCTCAGCAGTCAGTCCCATCAGAGTCAAGGGGGTTCCTCCCAGGAGAGCGTGGAGGGGAAGGCAGCCTCAGAGCCCCTCCTCTGCAGGTCTCCTCAGGAGTCAGTCCCATCAGAGTCAATGGGCTTCCTCCCAGGAGAGCGTGGAGGGGAAGGCAGCCTCAGAGCCCCTCCTCTGCAGGTCTCCTCAGGAGTCAGTCCCACCAGAGTCAAGGGGGTTCCTCCCAGGAGAGCGTGAAGGGGAAGGCAGCCTCAGAGCCCCTCCTCTGCAGGTCTCCTCAGGAGTCAGTCCCATCAGAGTCAAGGGGGTTCCTCCCAGGAGAGCGTGAAGGGGAAGGCAGCCTCAGAGCCCCTCCTCTGCAGGTCTCCTCAGCAGTCAGTCCCATCAGAGTCAATGGGCTTCCTCCCAGGAGAGGGTGGAGGGGAAGGCAGCCTCAGAGCCCCTCCTCTGCACGTCTCCTCAGGAGTCAGTCCCATCAGAGTCAAGGGGGTTCCTCCCAGGAGAGCGTGGAGGGGAAGGCAGCCTCAGAGCCCCTCCTCTGCAGGTCTCCTCAGGAGTCAGTCCCATCAGAGTCAATGGGCTTCCTCCCAGGAGAGGGTGGAGGGGAAGGCAGCCTCAGAGCCCCTCCTCTGCACGTCTCCTCAGGAGTCAGTCCCACCAGAGTCAAGGGGGTTCCTCCCAGGAGAGCGTGGAGGGGAAGGCAGCCTCAGAGCCCCTCCTCTGCACGTCTCCTCAGGAGTCAGTCCCACCAGAGTCAAGGGGGTTCCTCCCAGGAGAGCGTGAAGGGGAAGGCAGCCTCAGAGCCCCTCCTCTGCAGGTCTCCTCAGGAGTCAGTCCCACCAGAGTCAAGGGGGTTCCTCCCAGGAGAGGGTGGAGGGAAAGGCAGCCTCAGAGCCCCTCCTCTGCAGGTCTCCTCAGGAGTCAGTCCCATCAGAGTCAATGGGCTTCCTCCCAGGAGAGGGTGGAGGGGAAGGCAGCCTCAGAGCCCCTCCTCTGCAGGTCTCCTCAGCAGTCAGTCCCATCAGAGTCAAGGGGGTTCCTCCCAGGAGAGCGTGGAGGGGAAGGCAGCCTCAGAGCCCCTCCTCTGCAGGTCTCCTCAGGAGTCAGTCCCATCAGAGTCAATGGGCTTCCTCCCAGGAGAGCGTGGAGGGGAAGGCAGCCTCAGAGCCCCTCCTCTGCAGGTCTCCTCAGGAGTCAGTCCCACCAGAGTCAAGGGGGTTCCTCCCAGGAGAGCGTGGAGGGGAAGGCAGCCTCAGAGCCCCTCCTCTGCAGGTCTCCTCAGGAGTCAGTCCCATCAGAGTCAAGGGGGTTCCTCCCAGGAGAGCGTGAAGGGGAAGGCAGCCTCAGAGCCCCTCCTCTGCAGGTCTCCTCAGCAGTCAGTCCCATCAGAGTCAATGGGCTTCCTCCCAGGAGAGGGTGGAGGGGAAGGCAGCCTCAGAGCCCCTCCTCTGCACGTCTCCTCAGGAGTCAGTCCCATCAGAGTCAAGGGGGTTCCTCCCAGGAGAGCGTGGAGGGGAAGGCAGCCTCAGAGCCCCTCCTCTGCAGGTCTCCTCAGGAGTCAGTCCCATCAGAGTCAATGGGCTTCCTCCCAGGAGAGGGTGGAGGGGAAGGCAGCCTCAGAGCCCCTCCTCTGCACGTCTCCTCAGGAGTCAGTCCCACCAGAGTCAAGGGGGTTCCTCCCAGGAGAGCGTGGAGGGGAAGGCAGCCTCAGAGCCCCTCCTCTGCACGTCTCCTCAGGAGTCAGTCCCACCAGAGTCAAGGGGGTTCCTCCCAGGAGAGCGTGAAGGGGAAGGCAGCCTCAGAGCCCCTCCTCTGCAGGTCTCCTCAGGAGTCAGTCCCACCAGAGTCAAGGGGGTTCCTCCCAGGAGAGGGTGGAGGGAAAGGCAGCCTCAGAGCCCCTCCTCTGCAGGTCTCCTCAGGAGTCAGTCCCATCAGAGTCAATGGGCTTCCTCCCAGGAGAGGGTGGAGGGGAAGGCAGCCTCAGAGCCCCTCCTCTGCACGTCTCCTCAGGAGTCAGTCCCACCAGAGTCAAGGGGGTTCCTCCCAGGAGAGCGTGGAGGGGAAGGCAGCCTCAGAGCCCCCCCTCTGCAGGTCTCCTCAGGAGTCAGTCCCACCAGAGTCAAGGGGGTTCCTCCCAGGAGAGCGTGGAGGGGAAGGCAGCCTCAGAGCCCCTCCTCTGCAGGTCTCCTCAGGAGTCAGTCCCACCAGAGTCAAGGGGGTTCCTCCCAGGAGAGGGTGGAGGGAAAGGCAGCCTCAGAGCCCCTCCTCTGCAGGTCTCCTCAGGAGTCAGTCCCACCAGGAAGGGGCTTCTGCTGTCCTTCCTCCTCCCCCCAGCAAGGGCCATGGGAGGGGCAGTGGAGGCATAGAACAGGCGTCCTCAGCACAGCCCTTGCAGATCGTCTACAACAGAGGTCCCTCTCCCAGTTTGGAGGGGGAGTTGAAGGGCTGCCCTCCTTCCCTCCCCCATCCGCGCGTGTAGGGAGGCGGCCTAGTGTACCTGCGCGCCCGCTTCAGTCCTCACCGCCGCCTCTGGCCAAAATGGCGGTGGAGAGGGACGGTGGCGCCTGCGCCGAGACCCCTCCCGACCCCAGCAGGTTCCAGAGGGCTCGCTGAGGAGGCTCCCTGGGCGGGCGGGGGAAGGTGGTGGGACTCTCGCTCTGGACCTCCATGGAGAGAGATCCCACCTTCATTCAAATGTCCTCAGGATTTGAAAAGAGCCCCCAATAAACTGTCGTTAGAAGGAGGACAGACAAGCCCCAAAGAGTCACACGACAGAACAGTCACACAGGATGACGTAGATATATATTAAATAAAATATATATAACTTTCCTCACAACTTCATTTATGACCTTATATATTTCCTCATAAAGACATTTTACATCTATTACTATACACACTTCTATAGACACTATATATTCTCTTTCTCACTCTTTGTGTATATCTATATATATATGTGCATGTGTGTATATATATATATATATGTATGTATATATGTATGTATGTATAGGTCCCATGTGTATAGCTATACACACACTATACAGTATATACAGAGTGATTGACAAGTAACTCCCTATTTTAAAATACTTATAAATTACAATATAGGGGGTTACTTTTCAATCACCCTGTATATAATACATGCACATATATACCCATATTTACTCAAATCTACTGCAGCGTCAAATCAAATGCGTACACTATACTTATAATAAAAATACCGCATTTGCTCAAGTCTAATTAACCATTGAATCTAATGTGCATCCTGATTTTGGAGACTAAATTCAGATAAAAAGTGAGCATTAGATTCAAGGAAAAACAGTATATATACTGTACATATATATACACATGTACACACACACACACATATACACAAACACACACTAGCGAAACCATACTCACATTGGAGGAGTAAAATTTCCAGTATACCATCCCCCCACTGCATCAACCGTCCATGCACATCAATCCCCCATGCGCATCAACCCCCATGCGCATCAAGTCCCCATATGCAACATCCCCATGCTCATCAACTCCCCATGCAGATCCATCTGCCATGCGCATCCATCCCCCATGCACATCCGTCCCCCTGTGCATCAACCCCATGCACATCAACCCCCCATGCACATCAACCCCCCATGCACATCCATCCTCATGCGCATCTGTCCCCCATGCGTATCTGTCCCCATGCGCATCTGTCCCCCATGCACATCAACCCCCATGCACATCAATCCCCATGCACAACATCTCTCCATGCGCATCAACTGCCCGTGCGCATCACCTCCTCATGCACAAAACCCCCCCTTTCTCAATATCCCCACATGCACAGCATCCTCCCCACTGCAACCCCTCCGTCCAAACAACATCCCCCCCCCCCCCCGGGCACCAGGCACCGAGCACCAAATTGGCTGGAGGCTGGTCAGTCTCCCATTCTCAATACCCCCACATGCACAGCATCCTCCCCACTGCAACCCCTCCGTCCAAACAACATCCCCCCCCCCCCCGGGCATCAGGCACCAAGCACCAAATTGGCTGGAGGCTGGTCGGTCTCCCATGTTAAGTATAGGACAGAAACACGTTGCCCCCTTTTCAGCCCCTGAAGGGTTAATTTCTCCAGATGGCTCTTGGTGGGAGTTCAGGTGACAGAAGGAACTCCCAGAATTCCATGCTTCAGGCCCAGCAGTTGGGGCGGAATGTTGATGAGTCAGCAATTCTCAATGCAAAGTATAGGGAGGAAAACGCATTGCGCCCCTTTTCACCCCCTTCCCGTTGGAATTTCCGAAAACTGGTTCTTAGTGCACCCCTCCGTCACGGAAGGAACACCCACCCCAAATTTCACGCTTCTAGGCCCACCGGTTTTGGCAGGGCGGTGATGAATCAGTGAGTCAGTCAGTCAGTGAGTCAGTCAGTGAGTGACTTTTCTCTTTTATATATATATATATAGATATATACACCTCATGAAGATATTCTACATCTATTTTCCTATACATTATCTATATATGACATATTTTATACACTCACTCATTGCAGTCTTAACACTGGTTAGTAGACTGGCATAACTTAACACCTGGTTAAACTGGCATAAGTCCCAGCACAAGTCCCGGGGCTGACCTGTATTCCATTAGTGCCACAAGGCACTTTTGCACCATACCTGGGGGGCGGGAGGGGAGGAGGCAGGCCAGTGCACAGTCCTCCCCACACTAGTCTCCCCACACCACCACGGGAATGTGGAGATTGGTGAGTTCTGCTGGCCTAAATTGGAGGTTAGGATTGCGCCCACCGTACCTATATAAAATTAAGAGATACAGTGGTACCTCGCTTAACAAGCGTTTCACATAACAAGCAAAAAATTTCCAAGAAATCTTGCTTCACATAACAAGTTTCGCTTCACTTAACAAGCACTTATGCAGCCCTGACGCTCTGCATGGAGGCTCTGTAACCCGTAGATGACCAACCGGATTTTTTGTCCGGCAATTATAATTTATGCACGTTAGGCTATTTTTAGATGGTCATCTAAGGGGTTTTAAAAGGGCTGCCGGCCAGCGCTGCTGTCTCTAACTGCCCCCAACTTGGGGGCAGTTGCCTGGAGGTGCCAGAGGCAGCTGCCCCTAACTGCCCCCAAGTGCCCCCACTGAACACCTGGAACTTCCAGCAGCAGCCCAGGTAAGCCTCCCAGGAAAGTGTCTTTGCAGTCTCCTAACCATGTCTACTTAGAAATTACTCCCAGGAAAGTGTCTTTGATTGCAGCCTCTTAACCATGTCTACCCAGAAGTAAGCCCCATTGTGTTAAATGGGGCTTACTCCCAGGAAAGTGTCTTTAGGATTGCAGCTTAAGTAGATTTCATAGGATCATGCACATTGAATGCATGTTTTGAATTCACTTAGAGTGTTTTGTCATCCAGTTTACATCCAGTTAATATTTTTATATGAATATTTTGGGGGTTGTGGAACCAATCAACTGAGTTTCCATTATTTCCTATGGGAAAATCAGCTTCACTTAAAGAGCGTTTCACTTAAAGAGCATGCCTCTGGAACGAATTAAGCTCTTTATGTGAGGCACCACTGTATATGCAAAGAGAGAAAGTATCTTTTATGAGGAAAGATATAATCTTTATGAGCACAATCCTAACCATGTCTACTCAAAAGTAAACCCCATTGTGTTCAATGGGTCTTATTCCCAGGAAAGTGTCTTTAGAATTGCAACATATGAGGAATGTCTATAATGTCACGAAGTATGGATCAAGCTTTTAGGATGCTTTCCAGAATTCTTCAAATGAATGCGTGAAGCAGAACATGAAAGGGGAGAGAACAAGGGTAGCAGGATTATATAGATGTTATAAAGCAGGTTATAGAGATGTTATAGAAGTTATATAGCAGTTATAAAGATGTCTTTATAACTCTCTTAAGTAGAAGTGACATCCTAGTAAGTTTAACATAGGGTCCTGGACAGTTTTTTAAGTTTGAAAGGGGGTCCTAGGCTGAAATGCCAAGTACCACTGCCCTAAAGTACACTCTGTTTTCACACACACTCCTTTGTAAAAGGTATTGTACCCAGGGTTTTTTTTTCTGGGGGAACTCACCAGTACTCAGTACTGGTACCTTTTTCCACCTGTCCCTCCACCCCCACCCCCACCCTGGCAGCTGATTAATATTAATTAGTCATAAGAGGATGAATGAACTTCTGGTGAGCACCGGCACCTTTTTCTCCAGAAAAAAGCACTGTACCAATTTGTAGCTTTCACAGGTCTTTGCCAGCTTACAAAGGGGGTTTCTTTGAAGTGAGACAATATGTGTCATCCTTATTTTTAATGTTTTCGTTTTGAACCCACCACCCTTCTCCCCAGAGGGCACCCAAGGGAACTGGCATGTGGGTTTTCAGTGAGTGGATCCCGGGGAGGAGAGGAAGGGAACGCCTTGGAAGTTAACTTGTTGAAGTGATAGGGGGAGAGAGAGAAGCATGTGGGTTATGAGTGAATGGACAGAGAATCCTGTGTGGAAGGGCTCCTTGAAAGGTACAAGGATGGGCAGGAGGGGGAAAGTTAGCAGTGTTTCACAGAAAGCTTACCCCCAAATCCAGAGTAACTACAGGAGCACATACAAGACTTTACATGCACCTGTAGTTACTGCACCACCTAGTGAAAACCTATGGGAAATTCATATTGGAATCCAGAGGGAGTTGTTCTTACACCGGAGCAAGGACTCCCTGTAGTTACTCTGGATTTTGCCCAGTCACTGAATTATTTGTCACTTTGAATTGTCACTTTATTTTGGTTGTCTAGTTTGCTGGTGATGGTATGTGCTTTTTTGGGTTCGTTGTAGTTGTTTTAAAAATTACTAATGCAGTTTTTAATTTAATAATCAGTAATATACCAGTAGTTTTAAACACACGAAATCAATATACGATAAGTGGTTTTAGCTTTTATTTTGTCATGTCCTACAGTTTTCTTGAATGTTCTACATTTTGAAATGTCTTAGCGTATTTTGTGATTATGACATCTGGTCACAATCAGTGGTGGGCTACAGCAGGTTCGCACCTACTCTATAGAACCGGATATTAACAAGAACTAGGACATATAAAGTTTAAAAATAGCCATTTAAAAGTGGCTGCCAGATGGGCAGAGAACCCGTTGTTAATTTCTTTGAATCCCATCACTGGTCACAATGGTTCAGCTAAAGGAGTAAAATTGCCAAATTAGATGCCAGTATGAAACAATTATTGCCTGGGAATAAGAAGAAACCTTTATTAACTGGTATCAAATATTATCAAAGGGTTGGGTATTATCTGATAAGCAGGAAGTTTGTAAGGGTTAGGTGCCAAATGATGTGCCAAGATGGTTGGAGGTATGCCCAGATGCTGTCAATTAGAGACCTATCCAGATATCTAATTAGAAGAAATTACATGCTGTGGCAATGAGATCATGAGTCAGGCAGAAATTGGTTAGACCAGTCCAGAGGGTTTAAGTGATACTGTTTAAGTCAGTGAATTTCAACCAATGTGCTGTGGCACTGGTGTGCCACGGATAGTCCTCAGCTGTGCTGAGGGAATTTGGAGATTGACATTCATTAATAGGAATATTGGGGGATTTGAACAGTCTGGTGTGCCTTGTCAATGGTAAAAACAAGTGATGGTGTGCAATTCAGTGCCTTGTTAAGTATGCCTTGAGATGAAAAAGGTTGAAAACCACTGGTTTAAGTGATACCATAGATTGCTGGTATACAGTGTGATGCTCTCTGTTTGAAAGGTCATCTAGTCCAATCCCCTGCCTAAATACTGTTGATTGATTGATTGTTATTTTGACTGATTGATCCTCCTAGAACAGCTTAGTGCTTGTCAAACTTTTGTGCAACGATCTCTAGTGAAGAAGAGTCCACCACCTCCCCTGGCAATCTGTTCCACTTCTGAACTTCCCTTACTATTAGGAATTTATTCCTGATAACCAATCAGAATCCCTTCCCTTCAGTTTTTACCCGTTGGTTAAATTGAGAACAAATTCAACCCTGCTTCCATATGGTAGCCAGGTGGGTATTTGAAAAGTGTGATCATGTCTCCTCTTAGCCTTTTCTTCTTCAGGCTCAACCTTTCTTTGTATGGCTTGTTTTCCAGCCCTCTGATCATCCTCATCACTCTCCTCTGAATCCAATCCAGATTAGCTGCATTTTTCTTAAAGTGAGGTGTCCAGATTTGGACACAGTACTCCAGGGAAGGTCTAAGTTGTAGTTAGACTTCTCACAGCTTGGAAGCTACGTTTTTATTAATGGAGGCTAAAATTGCATTTGCCTTCTTTGCAGCCACATCATACACTTGCTTCATGTTAATCTCATGATCCAGTGCAACTCCAAGATCCCACTTACAGGTTGTGTTGCAAAGCCAGGAATCTTCCATTTAACACTTGTGTTGCTGGATTTTTTTCCTAAGTGCAGAACCTTGCACTTCTCAACCTTGTGTGTCCCTGTTGAGCTTAATCTGATTCATTTCACCCCAGTTTTCTATTTGTATTTTATTCTCTGTTGTTTTGAATGCTGTTAGCTGTCTTAAGTGTCCTTTTAGGAAGAAAGGCGGGATATAAATTTGAATAAACAAATAAAATTTCATTTTGCTTAGGTCTTCCTAAAGGCTTCTACTGTCTTCTGTTGTGTTCCCATCTCTCCAGCTTGGCATCATCCACCAATTTGATGAGGCTCCCTTGTATCCATCCTCATGTAAGTCTGCTGAAAATATTAAAGAGAACCAGAACCAAGCAAGAGCCTTGGGACACCCCATCCCCAGATTTTTGCAAAGTCATTGACAAACATCTTTTTGGTATGATGTATTCAAATAATTGCAAATACATCTAAAAGTGGTATCATCCAACCCAGTGATTTTCAACCTTTGTCTCATGGCATACCAACCAGGTGCCATCTTTGTCAAGGCACACCATCAATATTTGGACAATTGACAAGGCACACCATGCTGCTGGTGGGAGTTCAATTCCTCAATAACTCTACTAATAATTGATGTTTATTTAATAAATAAATTGTCCAAACTCTCACAGCACACCTCTGGACGACTCATCGCACACCAGTGTGCCACTGCACACTGGTTGAAAATCACTGATCGAACCTATATTTTACCAACTTGTTGCTAAGGATGTCATTTGGAACCTTGTCAAATGCTTCATTTCCACGGTCCAGTAAGCTAGTAACCCAATTTAAAAAAGATGAGATTTGTCTGGCAAGATTTATTTTTGACAAATCCATGCTAGGTTCTACTGATCACTGAGTATGTTCTAGATGTGTACAAACTGTGTTTTATGATTTGTTCAGTACTGAAATTAAACTAACAGGTCTGTAATCTCCTAGGTCTTTTTTTCCCTCTCTTATTAAGATTGGGAACATGTTAGACAATGGTGTGTCACTAGGGGAGTGCAAAGGGTGCGGCCCACATTAGGTGTCATGCCCACAGGGGGTGATACACACTGGGCAGCTGTGGCACTAAAAAATGCAACTTTGCTTTGGTGCACAGTACCCCATCATGTCATATGTAACAAACCCTTCCTGCTTGAAGATAAGGACAAGCAAAAGATGCTCCCCTCTCACAAGAAGGAAGCCTCTAAAAAGCCACAAATTTTTCATCACTCTGGAGCCAGCCTGCAGAAAACTGCAAGTTCCTTTAGGATACAGTTCATCCAATCTAAATGACTGAACTTCATTTGGACCAAATAGTCCAAATTCATTTAGGCCAGTAAAAAAGTGTTTTTAACTAGTTTCCTGTCAGTCCCAATCTGCAGGCCTGTGCCATCTGCATTTTCATTACCTCTTTGGGGATGTAAGCATATCAGCGAAATATGAGGATGTCAGCCAAAGCTCCAGCACCCACCTTTGCACAACCCTCCTTCTGACACAGAGTATGAGTTGAGCATCTCTGTCTTCTCTTTGATTCCAGGCACCAGTTGGCCATCCATAAGCAATCCCACATCTTATTTCCTCTTTCTTTGGACATACTAAAAAAACCCTTTTCATAATTTTTGACAACCCTGGCCAGCCTCAGCTCATGCTGAGCTTTAGCATTCCTGACCCTCACTCTACAAAACCAGGCTGTCTTGGACTTGCCGCTAGGTTGCTTGTGCAGCCATCCTGGTTTTTTGAGGTATTGTCGCCTTTTCTTTTTAATAAGAATTTTTTCTGATTGTGGACATATATTGGCCCAGCACAGAAGGACTAAGAGATATGTTGTTAGTTTAATTTTATTGTTCTATTGCTGTCAAAACATGCTGACTCTTACTTTGTGTCACTTTTATTACATCAGCTGTACATGATCTGCTATTTCAACTGGCTGTTTACCTTGCAGTTCAAAGTACAAGTTTGTTCTTGGAGGAATTGCTGAGTTACACATTTGCTCTCTGCTGCACTGAACAAATACAAAAACTCTGAGACATTCATTACAAAGGAGAAAATTTTTTAAATCAATGCAGGTGAACATTAATCACAATCCATTGGGGGCACCTATGTGCATACACTTTCCATGGGAGTCTATGTATAGACTTAAAACAGAATGAATAGCAAATGACATAAAATTTAAAACATGAAACTGAAGAAGCTGGGAGGTCAGTTTAGTGTAATTCATCTTGTTATTGAACAATGTAGATCTTTAGAACCAAAATCCATAAACTACAGCAGTAAGACCAACAAGGACAACCCACTTCAACCCAAGGAATAGCCTACTGGGTGTGGCTAAATCTGTAGTGGGTCTAGTTCTCAAAGGTTTGATGATTCTATCATGCTGGGTCAGGATTGCCGTCCTGGCTCCATCCCATTTCCCTGGTCCTTGTAGTCGGTACTGGTATGGTGTACATGGCCCAAAGAAAACCTCCCAGGCCAGCGTTGGATCTTTGAAGAGCAGAGACTTTACATCGGGCTTTGCACCTATCAAAGAGGCCAATTCATCCATGTACTCCATGTAATCCACTTGGATGGTGTGACGCTGGCTTTTCACATACCTGAAAGAAAGTAGCTTAGGTTTTTATTGCTGCTGGAAAGAAAACTGCTATGTGTTATGAAGGAAGTGTGAGAAGAGTCTCCAGAATGGGGGGAAGTCTTCCAATGCTGTTAATTTTATCCATTTCATCGGAAAACTATATTAAAGTTGGGTAAACATAACCTTTACAGTGAAAGCTTTGACCACGTGCAAAGAACTTTCAGGAATCAGCCTCACCCCAAACTCTGAGTTAATCCCAACTTTTAAGATGAATATTCTATTAGAATCGTATTGGCTCGTAACAGCCCTGCTGTTCCATTGGACTATTTCAGTGCCGTGGAGAGGGGGGGATTTGCTGCTTGGGTAACAGCCTATCCTCCATATCAATCTACCCAGGCCTTTGTGCTTTGCATGCAGCGTCAAGCACGATACCATCTTTTGAGACTGATAGATGCCAAGTTTTACACTACAGATTCTGTCCCTTACTCTCGTTTCTGTCACATAGTTCATTAAACTTACAGTTTAATGTTTGTGTGCTTCTGCCAAACTGAAGGAACCACAAATAATAATTTGAATATACTTTCCATATCTCAAGATGATGGGTTTGGGTACTTTTCGTCCAATGTCCTTGGAAATCATCACTTTCAACTATAGATAATATTTGAGCCAAGGAGGTCTTTTTCATTGATGTAAGATTATTGTATACTTGCAAGGGAAAAATACATTGTTTTAGTTCCCTCCCCCCTCAAGTTGTTATATTGTAATGAACACCCAATAGAATTTGTTCATCTTGCATATCTTGCTTTTAACAAGACTTTTTCATTCTGGAATTGTACTCGCGTGTAGTGACCATACTAACAACATGTAGTAACAATAACTAGTTGGGGAAGAAATAGTGGTTCTAGAATACACAATACAGTTTAGCAATTCAAGTAAGACTTGCCAAGTACCGTTTACTCATTGCTTTTTTCTTTGTCTGAATGTCTAACATCACATCATCGAGTGGGGGTAAAGTTTCAAGTCCTAGAAAACAGAACAACAGTGGCAATAGTTTGAGCAGTAGACTGAGATCAGGTTGAACAAGTGATCAGCAAAGTCAAGAGGCACTCTTGGGAAAGCCTTGGTTCTATCATGAGGCATCACTCGCTAAAAATAGAAGATTTTCCCTACAATCCAGACTAACTACAGGAGCACCTGAGAGACTTTTACGTTGACGTAGTTACAGCACCACCTAGTGAAAACCTATGGGAAATTCATATTGCAATCCAGAGTAAATTGTTCTTTTGTCGGAGCAAGGACTCCATGTTGTTATTCTGGATTGTGCCCTTCATCCCAATTAGTTGCAATTCACTTTTTATCAAAGAAATGTGGGAATTACATTTCTGTGTACATGAAACAGAATAATAGAATATTAGGTATGGAAGGGACCTTGAAAATCATGCAGGCCAATGATTATTGCAGATGACCAGAATATTCCTGATTTAAATATTCCTGAATATTTCTGTCTCTTCCAGCCTCTATATGATACAATGTTATGCATGATACAGGGTGACCATATCTCCATATATGTTTTTTTTCCGGGACATGTCCTTTTTTGAAGCCTTGTGTCCTGGAAAACACCTTCATTGTCTTCCGTGACCTTGTGATCAGGCAGCATGGAGCCTTCTTGCAACTCATAAATTACATGTTACAAATTAGATGTAATAGTTTAAATTTAATAGTAAGTACCATAGTGTTTAAATTAACCACATGAAAGCCATATTCAGTGGTGCTTCACATAACAAATTTAATTTGTTCTGGAGGCATGTTTGGTACGTGAAACGTTCTTTATGTGAAGCGGATTTTCCCATAGGGAATAATGAAATAATGGAAACTAAGATGATTGGTTCCACAACCCAAAAAATATTCATATAAAAAGATTAACTGGATGTAAAAATGAGGACAAAACATTGGAATTGAATTCAAAACATGCATTCAATGTACATGATCATATGAAGACTGCAATCCTAAAGACACTTTTCTGGGAGTAAGCCCCATTTAACACAATGGGGCTTACTTCTGGGTGGATATGGTTAGGAGGCTGCAATCAAAGACACTTTCTTCTGTAATCAGTCTCCCCACTTTCTTCTTCTCTTCATCCTGAGCCTCTCTCTCCCCTGCTCCCTTCTGGCTAGCCCTGAACTGCTTCCCTCTTCTCCACTGCTGTTCTCTCCCTCTGCCCAGCAGGCACCCGGCCAGAGGAGGAACAGCGCAGAAGTGTTGCTTTTGCTATGGGCAGGCACACTAGGCAGCCCTGACACTTTTTAAAAGGACTGCCGGCCAGCGCATCTGCCCCAACTGCCAAGTGTGTTTGTTACATGAAGCACAGTTTGTTACGTGAAGCAGAATCCTAGAGAAATTTTTGTTTGTTATGTGGAACATAGTTTACAAGAGGCGCTTGTTACATCAGACACCACTGTACCTGTTTTTAGGTTTTATTTTTGTCATATCCTACATTTTTCTTGAATGACCTACGTTTTGTGAGATATTTGTCTTCTTTCTGTAGTTATGACATATGGTCACCCTGGTATGATAACACACCGAGGTTTGGGATTGCTCCAAAATTGAATGCTTTGCTGAAATTTATACTGTGTCCATGGCATTCCCATAAGGCACCAGACTAGTCACTCTATCAGAGAAGGAAATAAGATTAATCTGAAATCAAACCCCGTATTTATTCCTTGAAATTATCTCACTTTCCCCCCTCCCAAGGGCTCACAGATATTCTGTTTAATACTATGTTTCAGGTTCCCCCCCCCCCAGGTATTTATGTCACATTGACCAATCTGTAGTATCCTGGGTCATTCTTTCACTTTTTAAAAGATAAGGATGGCATTTCCTTGTCTCTAGGCTTTAGACATTTCACCACTATTTTTTAGCCTTCCTGACATCATCCCTGCAGATGCACACTATATTTGTGTGCTTTCCCTTTAACTCTTCATTCTTCCACTTCTTGTACATGTTTCTCTTGCTCCTCAACATTTTAAAAAGTTCTTTGTCAAGTTTTGCTCTTTTCCTTAAGGTGTCTTTCAACTTTTCATAGAAACATTTTGTGATTTTGTGGGGATCAGGATCACCTTGGAGGTCATGACTTTGGGTCAGGAGGGTCATGAGAGGTTGGGGTCTGGAATCTGGCCCTGGGCTTTCCTGGAGTATATCTCACTGAACCCAAGGGGACTTGCTTCTGAGTAGACATAGAGGAGTTTTGGCATCATAGTGATGTCACATTCCAGTAAGTTTGACAAGGGGTCCAAAAAGATTTTTAAATTTGAAAGTGGGGTCCCACTCTACAGTGCCCAAATACTATTGATCTAGGGAATGTGGCTCCTATCCCAAGTTGATCAACAGGTCATTAAGCTAGAGTCATGTCAATAGCAAGCTCCATATTTGTTTTTACACTGTGTGACTCACCATGACACCTGAGTGTATGTACATATATCTAATGCTGGCAGAATATCTTGTATATCCAGCAATGCTCATTTTTAGTCAAGGTTCATGAAGTTTTCTCACAAATGATATGCTTTATAGATCACTAGCAATATCCAGAAACATAAAAGAACTCACCCTTAAACACACGTGTAGCCCAGCGAGCCTGCAATTCTGAAATAGGCATTATGGCACCCAGTGGCTGGATAAGACCAATGAAAGCTAGAGTGGGCTTCAACAGATGAGGAGGGAAAACATATTTATATAGGGTGATCTGATTATCTGTGACTTTGACACAGTCCCCAAGGAAGGGAAAAGAGAAACTGTATCCCGTGGCAAAAATGACAGCATCAATATCCTCTTCTTTAGAACCATCTTCAAAGATGGCAGCAGTTTCAGTAAATTCACAGACATTTGATTTTACTTGCACTCTGCCGGAAATTATTCTGTTTGGGAGGTCATCATTGACAGTTGGATGCTGGCTTAAAAACCTGGAAGTTGTAAAAAGAAAACAAATATTTTTGGATTAGCAGAATCAATGCCTTGGTCTCTCTCTCACAGACACTTTATAATATGACCCCAAAAACGTAAATATTTTGTTAAATTGGAAGAAATTCTACCTCTGTTCTCCCAGAGTTCTCAAGGTTTTGTTTTTTTCATTTCTCTTGTGGAATTGGTTCTTGTGGACTTTGCAGTATTTAGTAGCTTCCATCTGGATGTGTGCTCACGGGACATCGTGTTTCTCCTTCTCTCATTGCATTACAAATATTTCACACAGCATAATAATTTATCTAATTTTCTAGCCAATGTCTAGCCAATGTCTAGCCAATGAAGCAGGCACTGCATTCTTTGGTGAAGAGGCAGTCACAGAGGCCTCCTTTAGGTAAGGGAACATTTGCTCCATTCCTTGAGGTTGCATTGTGGCTGCACTAGTGGTTGGAAACTTATAGAGGACTGGGCTCTTATTCGTTATCTATACCATTCACTGGCATGTAGCCTTTTTTGGAGTACAGGCAACCCCCACTTATCTGATGGATAGGGACAAGAGCTGTGATGAAAAGCAGAAACCACGGAAAAGTGGAACCTGGTCTTTTTTGTTTGTTTGTTTACTAATGTTGCTTCTAATGCTTTTTTAGCTAGAAAACTGCAAATTACATTTTTATTGTGCGAATTCCTGCTGCCACACAAAAAGTTCTCCAAATAGACTCTCATTAATGCCTTGGGGAACGGAAGGAGACCCGGAGCTAATATGCATAGACTCTCTTATCACATACACAACAAAAACAGTTTGAATTAGCATGCCACATGCAAATCAACATGGGGAAGGCAATTCTAGCCTTAGACCAGCAGAGAAAGGTTGAAAGACTGGGTCATGTTTTGAATGAACGGGTTTTGGGTATAACTGAAAGGGGTTGAAGAGCAGAACCATCAGAAAATGAACTGTCAGAAAGCAGCCCCTTGGTTTTTGTTAGTGGCGCAAGTGGCTTGTTATTGGTGCAAGTGGCTAAGACACTGTGCTTGTTAACCAGCAGGCCAGGGTTCGAGATCCGGGTCGGCCCCACAAGACAGGGTGAGCTCGTGTCCTTAGCCCAGCTCCGTGACACCAGCTGGATCCAATCGTATTGCCTCTGCCTTTCCATTGGACTAATTCAGTGGCATGGAGAGGGGGATTTGCTGCTTGGGTAACAGCCTATCCTCCATAACAATCCAACCCAGGCTTTCGTGCTTTGCACGAAAGACCATAGTCTTTCAAGACTGACGGAGGCCTGCTGCTAGTATTTCTAGCTGAACAACTGGAGAAGTTTTCTTCATTAACTATATTCCGTATATACTGTATAGTGTACAGCAAGTCCTTACTTAAAGTTGTCAGTAGGTTGTTGAAAACTTATTGACAACTTTACCTAAATTTTATATAGTTAGAGCACAATCGTAATCATGTCTATTCAAAAGTAAGCTCCATTTTATTCAGTGGGTCTTACTCTCAGTGAAGATTTGAGTAGCGCCTTTGGGACTGCAGTGGCTCTCACCGGGGAGAGAGCCAATGGGTCTTACTCCCAGGAAAGTATATTTAGGATTGCAGCATAAGTTTACTGTTAATTTTAATTTAGGCTGCTATCCCAATCCCAGGGATAGAACTGCACACATAATAACTTAAATAATGGAACCAATTTTACTGTAGATTGATATACATAAACAAGGTTTATGTTCTTATAGAAAGTTTCTGGTCACAAAAATTACACCAATCTTCTAAATAAAGACCTAAAGCATTTCTAATATTAATCACTGAAATAAATGTGAGCTCTCTGGGCTGAAGAAAACCCACACAATCACAGGGAGAATATGCAAATTCTACACAGCTCAGACGATTGGTTCCACAACCCAAAAAATATTCATATAAAAATATTAACTGTTTATAAAAATGATTACAAAACACTGCAATAACACTGTACAAAGCACTGTAATATACAGTAACACACAACACTTCAATAAAGAAAATACTGTACAGTACTGAACTGTACTGTACTTTTGAAAACCTTCGTGGCTGGTGTGAGGGTTACAGAGAGGGGATGACTTTGGCTGCAATCCTAAAGACACTTTCCTGGGAGTAAGACCCATTGGACACAATGGGGCATACATCGGAGTAGACCTGGTTAGGATTGTGCTCTTTCACAATCACTAATGGAGTCACTGCTATCCATTGGCTCAATGGAATCTATTTGTGCAACTTTAACACTCCCAAGCTGCTGACGGGGAGCAGCACTAGAACATTGATAAGGCACACCTTCCATGCTGCCACAGACAGATCCCACATACAGACCTGACTCAGGCTGCTCCCCCCAGACGTCCCATGAGTTCCCTGGCAATGGAAGCCTATTCCAAACTTTGCCCAGGGCCCCACTGTAGCCTGTGAGTTCCCTTGCCATGGAAGCCTGTTCCAAACTTTCTCAGAAGTGCTCTTTATTCAAGACAGTGCTCTTTAAGCAAGTCAAAATTTCTGAGAAAATTTTGCTCTTTATACAAAACGTTCTTTATTCAAAACGCTTTTTATTCAAGACGCTCTTTATGCAAAGTACCACTGTACTTATTTTCTCTCTTGGTTATTGTAGAAATAACTATTTTTACCTCAATCTACACTCTACAGCTATAAGAATGGTTCCTCTTTGTTTTTGTTTTTTTGCCTTATCTAATACAGTCTTCTTTTTCGTACTAGAGAAGGACATATCTAAGAGTAGGAAACCTAAAAATTAACTACCGGTAGTACTTCACCTTCCCCAGCCTGTTAATGACTTGTTAATGAATTATTGTTAGATGCTGGGATACAGACTCATTTATGGGAAGAAGCAAGTTGCGGAGGTTTTTTTTTTTTGTGTGCCAACACCTCTTAACCTCCTCTCAAAGCTGCTTTTCTGTAGAAGCATCAGCAATAAAGGTCCTGTGTTTCCGTGTATTTTAGCTCAAGAAGTTTACCAGAGTTTCTTTCTCTTTGTCATATGCACAAAGAAGGATTCTCAGACATGTGGCATCAGTGGCCTAGCTAAGAGGGGTGCAGGATGTGCAACTGCACCGGGCTACGAGCTTTAGGGGGTACAAGCTGGGTTTGACACTCATGGCTAAAACTGTGAAAAATGGGGTATGTTTGAATGATAGTACCATCATGTTATATATCATTAGAAAGGTTATTTTATGCAGAATGCAATGAAACAAACTGCTTTGCACTATCTATATTCTATCAAAGGTTATGGCCAATTAACCAGAAAATGAAAACACAAAGGTTAAGGAAAAAAGTGGATTTTCTTAACTCAAAACTTTCACATTTTACTGATGGCTCTGAGAGCCGATGAGATATAATACTGATACAGTATGGAACAAATATCAATCAGCTTTCAGTACATATATCATATTCAGTACATATATCATAAAACAGTTACCCCGTACTAAATGGATATCAGGCACTTCTAAGTGGTGCTCCTCTTATATTGAGCAGGGAAAGAATAACCATTCCTCTGCCCCAGCACCAATATAGGACACAATTTTTTTTAATTTAATTAATTAAATTTGATTTTTTTTTTTCTGGGGAAGTGGGCAACAAAATCTTCTTCAACTCTAGATAGCAAATAGGTTCTTTAGCTCTGCCACTAGCAGAGCAAATAGTGGTGAACTGCTAAGGAGGAGGAGACAGGTTTTCCCCCAATTTTCTTTTTAAAAATACATCAGGATGATGTCACTTCTGGTTGTGACAACACTTTCAGGCAACATTTTGAGCTTTGCTACATGATCATTAGCTACACCACTATGTGGTATCCCACCTATTTATTAGTTCTGGACCATGACATTTTGGATGGTCCCATCCCATCTTAATCTCATCCGATGAACCTGAAGTGATGAACAAGCACATAGGAATCTTTTCCAGAATGTGGAAAGCACATGGGAATCTTTCCAGAGTGTCTACATTGGAAGAAGAGACACTACTTGATGGTAGTGAGTGACTGGTGGCTACTTGATTCCTAAGCTGGAGTTGAGATTCTAGTTTCTTTGTTTGAATCTTGACATAACGTTTATTTTATTTTTTATTTTTATTTTTAAAAATTTGTATCCCGCCTTTCTCAGGCTGTCTAGCCCAACTCAAGGCGGCAGAAACATAAAACACAATTAAAAACATAGGCTAAAAGATACAGTAAAACAATATAAAACCAAAGCCCCCCCCCCAACCTCTGCCCTGTTAAAAAGCCCCTTTGAAATAAAAGGATTTTAGGCTCCGCCTGAAGCTCTGCAATGAGGGAGCTTTCCTTAATTCTATGGGGAGGGAGTTCCAAAGCCGGGGTGCCACCACCAAGAAGGCCCTATCTCTGGCTGCCACACCTCTCACATCTCTTAGTGGCGGCACAGTCAGTAGGGCCCCCTCAGATGACCTTAGGTGACGGGTCGGATTGTACAGAAGGAGGCGGTCCCTCAGGTACCCTGGACCCAAGCCATTTAGGGCTTTAAAGGTCAGGACCAGCACTTTGAATTCAGCCCGGAAACGAACGGGCAGCCAATGTAGTCTCTGAAGCAGCGGCCCGACAGAGTCGAACCGACGAGCCCCAGCAACCACACAGGCCGCCGCATTCTGGACTAGTTGAAGTTTCTGGACCGTCTTCAAAGGCAGCCCCACGTAGAGCGCGTTACAATAGTCTAGTCTCGATGTCACTAGGGCATGGGTCACCGTGGCCAGATCTGAAAGACTCAGGTATGGTTGCACCTGGCGGATCAGTCGAAGCTGAGTAAAGCTGAGTAAAATACATTCTGGGACTCCAGGAGCAGCTACGAATCCATGAGAACCCCCAAGCTGTGAAACTGCTCCTTCAGAGGGAGTGCAACCCCATCCAGAACAGGTTGATATTCCAATACCCAAGTCGAGGCCTTCCGGACCAGGAGAACCTCTGTCTTATCAGGATTTAATCTCAGCTTGTTCACCCTCATCCAGTCCCCCACTGCCTCCAGACAACGATTCAGGATTTCAACTGCCTCCTTGGACTCAGGAGGAAAGGAGAGATAGAGCTGGGTGTCATCGGCATACTGATGACACCTCACTCCAAACCTCCAGATGACCTCTCCCAGCGGCTTCATGTAGATGTTAAATAGCATAGGGGATAGAATGGAACCTTGTGGCACCCCACACCGAAGAGGCCAGGGTGCCGAGCAAGCATCCCCCAGCACCACCTTCTGGGATCTGTCAGCCAGGAAGGAGCGGAACCACTGTTTATCTGTAGTAATGTTATCATCACTATTACAATAGTATTAAGAAAGAGAAGCAGATAGGAGCTAAACTGGGTAGTGTTTTTAAAGCAAAGTCGAGATCTTTTGGATTTGATTAATTTTTAATTAAATTTTCAGAATTCAAAAGTCTCAAATACAGAATAAACATCTTTATACTACTGGGTGAGCTCTGATATGACTTGTTTTGGGAATCAGACCATGGCAGAGAATGGTAATTAAATGTGCTTCTCCAGTGGGCTTTACAACAATCATATGCAGTTTGGCAAAGTGTTTCAAGCTCACATGTTCTGAAATCAGTGAAGATATTGAAGGTTCAAAGTGAATACACTTGTTTCATAAATGATATGCTCTTTTGTTGTTATTAACAACAATTTACAGAAAGCCAAGTACAAAGCAGTACAGTTAGAACTGTGTCTGTATAAGATCTGTTCCTGGATACACACATATACATTCTGTGAATACCAAAACCTGCAGATAAGTGAATGTGCAGGTCGGTCCAATGTGATATATGGCTATGATCAGAGATGTTCTCTGGTTATGTCCAGAGGTGTTCCAAAGCCACTGCATGTGTTTTTATGAAAACTGGATGTGCCTTTCTGACCCCTCCAAAGTACTTTCTGAGACCCACAGAAGCTGTACATCAATAAAGCAATGTTGTGTGTTACCTGTGTTCAGGTTTCAGACCATAATGAGCATGGTTAAATCTGAAATTTAATTGATTCTCCATCCAGGAATTTATCATGTATGAAGAAAGCAGCGTCAGTAACAGCTTAAACCGGGTGAAAAGTACGGTATCTCCTGGATAACCATTATCACAGACACGATTTATTATCCAGGCTCCTCGACGAGTGCTGAGGAAGACCTGTGCAAAGCACAGAAAAAAGGAACATTTGAATGAATATACCCAAGCAAAATTATGCTTCCCATATGATATTCCTTGTCCCGCTTGCCAGTTTCTTTTTCCAGGATCTGCAATATTCATGACCTACAGTGCAAATGGAATTCAGGGTGGAGAGATCCTTCTATAATTTTCATTGGCAGGATGGTAGCCAATATTTTGAATAATAGTCATCTACAAAATTGGAATGAGTTTGGGTGTATTATTTATAAAGTAGCCATAGATTCTCCACCTATGTGGTGAGCAACGTAATTCTCCACCTTCACCAGCAAGCATTTCAGATGTATGTCATAAGAGATCCTGGATCAGTTTCAGTCTTTGCCTACTATACATCACAATACCTTTCTACTGTTTCTGATTATTTTAAAGCAACATATATGTAATTGTTCATACTGTATATAAGATGTCACCAAACAAAAGCATCACAAATACTGACAGAAAAATAAAACAGTTGCAGAAATTCCTGTGAAAATTGTGGGGAGTGTTCTCTATATCAGTGGTCCTCAACCTTTTTGGCCCCAAGGATTGGTTATGTCAAAAAGTAATTTTCCAGGGACCAGTCCAGGGGTGGGGGGAGAGTTCTGCCTCTGGCAACCTGGAGGGAGGTCTTTCCCACCTAGAGCACAGCACAGCTGCCTCCAGCTATTTATATTTATTTATATTTATATAAATAAATATATAAATAGAGCTATTGCTAGGTTACTGTGGATAGGATTGCAGGTGAGAACCCAATGTCTCAATGCATGTCTACAAAGAGCAGGGATTTTCAGTCTTTTTCAATGAAAATGCACAAAGCCATCCTAGTCACTCTTAGTGGAGAGTAAGCCTCATTGAGTATAATGAGACTTATTTCTGAGTAACAGGCTCTGAGGCTGCAATCCTAGTCACACTTTCCTGGGAGTAAGCTCTACTAAGACTTACTACTGAGTAGACAGGCATAGGTTTGGTCTCTGAGGCTGCAATCCTCTGACAGAGCCCTCCTGCTGTGAGGAAGGAAAGAGGCACTTAGAGGAGTCCTCACGCACACTGGTCAGGCAGCTGCCAAAGACCTTCAGTGGTCCCCGGATTGAGGATTGAGAAACCCTGCTCTATACTGTTCTCTATATTAACAAATCTGGAATCTCTTCTTTTGTATCCCTTTGGCTGTGAAATGCACCCAGTTTCCCAGGTTTTTTAAGATTTCTGAACATAAATCCATATATAATATTCTTCTACACCTTTGACATTTTCCAAGACTGTCACACCAAAAACGTTATAACTGTATAACCAAACCTGCTTTGCCGTGTGGCTGATCTCCACAGCAAGGTCAACACCTGAATTCCCAATGCCAATCACAATGACTCTTTTGTCTGTAAACTGATCGGGATTCTTGTAATCCCGGCTGTGAAAGTAGCAACCTTTGAATTTTTCTATCCCTATAAAGAAAAAGCCAAATTTTTAAACGCTTTGTGAATGTGTGTTGTACACCAGGTGTAATAATACAATGGCTTATACTGCTTGTAAGTTCAACAATACAATAAACACTCTGCATTGTCAACACTAAGCGGGCCTTCCTCACCTACTCTCATCAGCAATCCCCATCCCTGTGAAATGTGCTAGAAAGCAAGGTATGTTCAGACTGTGATATTCATTACCAGATTCTATGTCAGCAATTTTCAATCTTTTTCATCTCATGGCACAATGACAAGATACTAAGATTGTCATGGCATACCATCAGGTTTTTGTCAATTTACAAGGCACACCATGCTGCCATCTCCCATTAGCCAGGCTAATAAAATGTCCTAGCCCCAAACTCCTATAGCAGACCTGTGGACCAACTTCAGTTGCCATGTGCCATGGCACAGTGGTTGAAAATACGTGCTCCATGTAGTCTGGGGGTGGAAGAGTGACAGTGGTAGTAAGGTTCTTATCACTTGGTGTGGGATGATATGGTGTCATGCCTCTGGCTATGAGCCTACCCCCGTGCATCCTTGGGAAACAAGAAGTGATGTTTTTATGCCTCTTAAAAGGCATCCTGAGGCCTTAAAAGGTAAGCAGGTGGCCTCTAGGACATGCAGCATCTGGAAGTGACTGGAGCATAGGGTTTAAGGGGTCAAAGGGATCAAGGGGATTTTGGGGTCAAGGGATTTTGTATCTGCAGTTTTCAGTACCTGCAAGAGGTCCAAGAAAGGATCACTCAGGGATACCAAGGTACCACCTCTGTAACAGTCTCATTATCTTACAAAGATCTCTGAGGCTCCCTTTTAGATTTTAATGTCAGATATGGGGATGTGTCCCTTTTCTACCCACCTCTTCTTTTTCTATACATCTAGCTGGCAAAGAGCTCTGCAAGACTCAAGCACTCACTGTTTGATTCTTTCTTAGTCTATGTTGACCTATATAAAAAAGGATTCTTCAGATCAGGGGTCAGCAACCTCTGGCACGGATGCCAAGGACGGCACCTGCCTGATTTTCACTGGCACTTGAAGACCTGGGTGAGGAGCAGGAGAGTCTCTATGATGCCCACTCCAGCCTTGGAGAGTAGAGGGGGACTGAAAGGAAATGGCTTCTCTGCCCCCTTTCACTCTCCTGGAGTGGAGCATTATGTGGAGGCTTTCAGGCTGCTCAGCCAGGTCCTGGAAATGAGCAAGGAGGGGGGCACGAGCAGCAAAGGAAAATCTGTGCTCATGTCTGTCAGTGCCCAGCCATGCCATGTCTAAAATATTCTTTATATGTTACTCCTGCAATGATGAGTCAGTTCAGCTAGTGTCCTTCTGCACACAGTATGTTGGCACATGGAATTATGTTGGCACACAGCATAACATTAAAACATAGGTTCGCATGAAACTGCTGAAAGATTGCAGAACCCTGCTTTAGATCATTCTTTGGATGATGAATTTTTCAATTAAGGCTATTTCTTCATATAAAAGGTAGAATCTTGAAATACATCCTACCTTTTGAATGAATGAAATTAGCAGAACCTTTCTGAATTAACTTGGAAAGTGGTCTTGGCAAGTACCTAATGGGATTCCACCAGAGATCAATACCACTCCTCTTACCACATCTCTCAGTCCCCTTCCCCCCTAGAATATTCAATCCCCAACACACTTGCACACAGTCCATAAATTTCTGCAGGGACAATTTGGACCAAATGAAATGTTTCAAAGGCACATGCACACAGCACCTCATTTGATCAGGAGATCATGGTGGCAATCCATGAGATGTGCCCAGCGTCTTGAAATGGAAGAACAACATAGACAATAATGAGAGGCCCCAGAATGGATCAAAACTCTTTCGTTGCAGCTGGTGCTGGGGGGGGGGGGGGGGCTGCAGTTTCTTGGTGTCACCCTCACTGAGAGTGACATCCATTGGCTCCTGTATTTCTTTAGCAATGCCCCTGGGAGAGTTAACAATAGACCATACCTGGGAAGGACTTCAGTGGCAGATATGGATGAGTGTGGTGACCAGTGCAAACAAGGATTGCATCAAAGATAGATGATTCTTGCTTTCCATCAGTTTCTGTGACAACATCCCACTGGCCAGTGTTAGGAAAATCTGGACGCATTGTTACACTGCATACTTTAGTCTAAATTCAGCAACAAAGGAGTGAAGCAACATTCAGAATAATGGAGTTCTGTGATTTTAGTATTTACTTCTGGAGACAGTACAAATATAAATCATATTTCTAGACACCAAAGGGCTGCCTGCAATCCTAAATCTATCTGGAATTGAACTTTACTTGGAAATAAACATCGATACAGATAGGTCTCAGATTATGCCATCTTTGATCAAAGGTTCTAACTCCACAACAAAAGAAGCACAATCCAGAGTAACTATGGGGAGTCCTTGCTCCGGTGTAAGAACAATTTACTCTGGAATGCAATATGAATTTCCCATAAGTTTGTTCCCATGATTTGTTCCCAAAATAAAATCAGATTCACTTTGTCAAGATGAAGATTAATAGTTAAAGTGGATGGAATTCTGACCAGCGCAGCTTCTGTTGGGAGGTCTTTTTGCAGATGCACGATTTGTAAGAGAAATGCTCCTCCTGTGCATGAAGGAAGTGTCTCATTTGGGGGGAAATGCTAGCTGGATGCCACCCAGTAAAAATAAACAAGTAGGAAAATACATTGGAAGTATTTGCACTAAGCACAGAATCCAGAAGTGCACTTAGGTTACCCTGTCTCTCATGGGCTCATCCAACTGCAAGATGTGCCACCCTAGTTATTCTGGAAAAGGCTTGGGGCAGCCTAAAGCAATATAGGGCTAAATCCAGAGCAGTTTCAGGTCCATGCAGTTACGTCACCCTCTAGTGTTATCTAATGGAAAGTCATCTTAACTGCTCCAGAGCTAGGGGCTTAATTTCATTTTAGGATATAGGTCATAGGCTGCCCCAACACAGGTGGACCTGCGCTGCCCAGCTGGGGCAGCCTAGGCAGTTCAGGGGAGGCATGTTGAGGGCATGTTTAGCATTGCCTAGGGCAGAGCAGTTTTAGTCTATCCAGAGCCTGTTTCCAGGGCAGAAATGCCCTCTTCCAGCTCCTCAGAGTTATACCACCTCAGGAGCAGGTGTAGAAATGAGTAGACCCATAGGGGTCCATGATAAGCCAGAGTAAGAATGGCAGTGTTGACCAAAATTCTGAGTTCTTGCCCAGCCTAGCTGCAACCCCTGCCTCTCAACTTCAGGATATGGCACAACTACGGCATCCCACTAACCTGTGGATACAGCAGGCCACTCCAAGAAACCCCTTGTATTCACTGTAGACTGTACTGGCATCTCATCAGAGACTCCTTATAAGGCAGGCACCACAGCTGTTCCTTGTTCAGTGTGATCTGAGGGGGTCTCCTTAGGAGCAAGCCCTCCCCAGGTGCCTCCTGAGCATGCTCTGGAGCAGCTAGGGCAGCCCAGGCTTCCTGACTCTCTGGATGCAGCATAATTTTCTGCTCTGGATTCAGAATAGTTGGGGCAGCCCAGCTAGGATGCTCCTCACTGCCCTTACTCTGTACGGTTGTGCCCTTACTCTGGATTGTGCCCTAAGTGTTTTAGCAGCACAAGATCTTCTGTTCTCAGGGTGACCATATACCATAACTTAAAAAAGAGGACAAAGCTCCCCACAAGTGTTATATTTACATAGATATTTATGTACATTTCAATTGGGCATAAAGTTTTTTTAATCTTTAATCAGTCTTGGGCATCAAGGATTTGGGCATAAAAGTCTTTAAAAATAATACTGGGTATTATTTATTTAATTTAATAATTATTAAATTATTTATTTTTTTATTTAATAGTAGTTCTAAGTAATCCAGGTGAAGCACAAAAAACTGTCATGAAGTCTAATTCACAAACTTGAGATTAGGTCTTTTGATTTTAAAGATAAAGGTTATGAAGAAGTCATGTTTTCAGAATATTCTGCTCAGAATTAACTCTTTCGAGCCATTTCTGTTCAGTGTGCCAGTCATCTTACCTTGAAGCGAATGTATTTCAGAAGGTCAAAATGCTTGGCATACATTCTGAAATATTCCATAATCCTGAAGTTGTGCATGTAATTGGGGAAGTCTTCTGGGATGGGGAAGTCACTAAAGCACATCATCTCCTTGGAGGTGTTGATAATCACTGATTTATAAATGCTGGCTCTGTCTTCTTCAGGAACCTCCTACAATAAGGACACATTTTTGGTTTTCTTATATATATTCTTCCCTCATTAGCCATACCCATTTGTTTCTAATAATGGCCCGTATAGTGAGAATCCAGAAAAATATAATTACTGTTTTACATTATTTTATATGGGAAAAATTTAATTCATTCCAAAGCTCATTCCAAGTCCACCCAAAAATCACTCTTAAAGAGTGCAATCCTAACCTAGGCTGACACAACTCTTTGGTCATCCCATTCCCGTGGTGATGTAGGGAAGCAAGTGCATAACTGTGGCTTAACCCTCTCCCAGAAGTGGCACAAAAGTGCCTTACAACACTTTTGTGACACTCCTAGGTCAGCATGGCAATTGTGCCATGGTTTAGAGGCCAGCCTCACTGCTGCTTAGGATTGCAGCATAAGTGCCTAATACCACAAGGGAAAAGTTATATGGTAAAATAAAATAGAATAATAATATCAATAAAGTGCTAAACATTACACAGGCATTCCCCCTGAATCTGTGGAGAACAGGTTCCCGCAGCAGGTATCAATGGATACCCAAAACCATGGGTAACAATGGCTCAGTACAAATTCCGGAGAGAGAGCGAGAGAGAAAAAGAAACGGAGGGGTATATATATATGTGTGTGTGTGTGTGTGTGTGTGTGTGTGAGTGAGAGAGAGAGAGAGAGAGAGAGAGAGAGAGAGAGAGAGAATGTGTATGTGATACAGGTCTACTCAGAAATAAGTCTGATGACAGTCAATGGAGCTTACTCCCAGGAAAGTATGAATAGGATTGTAGCCTTACTTTCCTGAGAATAAGTTGAATTGAATACAGTGAGACTCATTGAATACAATGAGACTTACTTCAGAGTAGAAATGGAGGTGGCTCTGACATGGTCAAACTTACTGGGATGTGACAGTGATGTCCCTTCCAGTGTGATGCCACTACCAGATTGATAATGTCATGTTCACATCCTGGCAAGGCTGACGTGGGGTCCTGTCCCAGTTTTGTGGAAGAGAATTACAGCAACCCTAGTTCAATGTGCTTTTGCACCTCAAGATAAAATTCTAAACTTATAGTTCTAAATTACAAGCAAATCTGACAGGAATTTTACTTGATGGTAATAAGATACAAAATACAGGGTACAAAATTTTCTTTGGGCCCCTTTCCATCTCCCTTAAATAATAATTTTCACAAATTACAATATATAGAACTATGTAAGCTTCCAAAATGTGAATGTTAATTTTCACACAGTATACGCAAACATTTACTGAGATCTTAGAAAAATTCAGACTACCTTCCCAGACCCCTTTATAATCTCAGGCCCAGGAACAATGTACTCCATGCACTCCCATTTCATGGGCCCTGCAAGCATCTCTCTTACAGCTCCCTTGTCTTAATGTTTTAAATGCTTTTAAATCTTTTTATTATCTTTAGGGCCTACATCTACAAAAATGTATACAAACACAAAAGGAAAGACAGCATGTAATGCACATGCCTTGAAAACCTGTACAAAAGTGAGATTTTTGGGAGAACAGTGTATCTTAAACAGCTGCTTCCCAGACTATTCAGAATAATTGAAAGTTTCAGTTCAAATAAAGAAAAACTATGTTAAGTGTGATGATACTAAAAATCTGTATAGTGAAGGTATGGATAGTGGACGAAGCGTGTAAATGTTTTGCTCCCTTACTTTGACCAGTTTTTTTAAATTCAAGTAATAATTTGTAATCATTGGGAAATACATGGCAATTTAGTAGGGAGCATAGGAAACGGATCATGAGAGACTGTAATCCTGTGAGATTGCGCTTTTCTACAACAATTTCTGGCCACTGTCATAGAATCAAAAAGTTGGAAGGCTCTTCAAGAAAAATTATCTCTGGAGCAGCCATTTTCAACCTATCTGCTATTATTGTGTGCTGTGAGTGGTCCAGAAATGTGCCATAGGAATTTGGGAGAAAGGACAATGTTGCTTTTATAAGCAGGAATAATGGGGTGACCCCAATCTCAGCATCACAGTGTCTTGCCATTTGTCAGAAATCAGATGATGTGCCTTGACAGTTTTAGTGCTTTGTCAGTATGCCAGGAAATGAAAAAGATTGAACGCTGCTGCTCAAGAACATCTCCAAAGGAACCCATTGAGGCTTTGCATGAAGACCTCAAGCAAGGGAGAAACCATAACTTCCCCTGATTATCAGTTTTATCATCAAACTGCTCTCATTCTCTTATCTGCACTTCTATTGGATTTATAAAATCAAAACCTAATGAGATTAAATAGATTTAATCTTCTGTTGTTGTTAGAAAAAGATTCAGCTTAGCATCAGGCATACTTACCTTGAACCTCCAGAGCCCCCCAATATCTTCACTGGTCTCAAAACACACAGGCTCAAGACCTTCTTCTACACAGCATTTGATGCAGGTTAGTCCACTGGTGCCAGCACCTATAATTGCCACTCTCTTCTGTGCCATGGTCTGATTCCCAAGATCAGTCATGCCAGATCTAACCGAGAAGTAAATAAAGAAGTTATTCATAGCAGATAGTAGTGATCTTTGGAGTCACTCAAACACAAAAATTCTTCTGTGCTTTGAAATCCAGCTTAGCTCCTGCTTGGTGCCATTTCTTAGTTATTACTGTTGTAGTAATGATATCGAATTACTGTGTTTATAACTTTAACATGTTTATCTATATCTTCAAAAAGATAAATCCCAAATCAGTTGGTCCAAATCAGAATCCCAACTACTGATTTAGACCATTAAGTATGTAACTTTTTCCATTATAGTGGATGACTTGTTATGGCACCTTACTAAGAAGTAAGCTCACTGCATTCAGTAAGACCCAGAGTACACATGGGGTGTTGATGCACATGGGGTGCACCTAACCTTAACCCTATCCCCCATGCGCAACAACCCCCCATGTGCAACAACCCTCCATGCGCATCATTCCCCCATGCACATCATTCCCCCATGCGCATCAACCCCATGCGCATCAACTCCCATGCGCATCAACTCCCATGCGCATCAACTCCCCCATGCGCATCATCCTCCCCAGTGCAACCCCTTCCTCTGAACAACATCCCCCCCACTGCACCGGGCACCAAATTGGCTGGAGGTTGGTCAGTCTTCCATGTAAAGTATAGGACAAAAACATGTTGCACCCCTTTACAGCCCTTTCAGGAATAAATTTCTCCACCTTGGTTCTCGGTGGGTGTTGATGTCACAGAAGGAACACCCTCCCTGAATTTCATGCTTCCAGGTCCAGGGGTTGGGGCAGAGCATCCCTCAGTCACCGATTCTTCAATGGGAAGTATAGGGAGGAAAACACATTGCACCCCATTTCACCCCCTTCTGATTGAAAATCCGAAAACCGGTTTTTAGTGACTCCCTTCATCACAGAAGGAACACCCACCCCAAATTTCACGCTTCTAGGCCCAGTGGTTTTGGCTTGGTGTTGATGAGTGAGTGAGGGAGTCAGTCAGTCAGTCAGTGACTTTTCTCTTTTTTTATATAGAAAAGTTAACATTATTTTACAGGAAAGCTACATTTTGCCTGTTCACAAAGGAAAGGAGGACAATGAAAAGAGGACAGGTCTTGGAAAAAGAGGGCATATGGTCAGCAGATTGATGTGGAGGACCTATAGGCTCCACTCACTCAAACAAACAAGCAGTCTGCAATGAATCTCTCCAGCCATGTTTTCAGTAAAGGTAAATCTCCCAGTTCAATTCTGATATATGGATATGGTGGTTATAAAGATAATGTTGCACATTGTACTTAGAACACTTGAGAAATGTGCTTTATGAAGAGTTGTTATTCTGAGAGAGAGAGAGAGAGAGAGAGAGATCTCCCTACAATCCAGAGTAACTACAGAAGCACGTAGGAGACATTACGTGTACCCGTAGTTACTGCACCACCTAGTGAAAACCTATGGGAAATTCATATTGCAATCCAGAGCAAAATGTTCTTAACCGGAGCAAGGACTCACTGTAGTTACTCTGGATTGCGCCCAGTTAGAGATGCAACGTTGTTTTGGACAAATGTGTTGTATGTGTTGCAGGAACAGCTCATCCACTGAAACGCTTTTGCACAGGGGCAATATCAATGTGATTTTGAAAGGGAGAGAGATGTTGAACAGAACTGCCTTTAATCCTTGTGCTCTCTACCACTTGGGACCCTATGCTTAGGTAATCTAATCTTGCCAAATGTACACAGCTAATTGCAACATAGGCCTAAATCCTAAAGTGAAATTAAGCCCCTTGCTTCGGAGCAGTTAAGATGACTCTCCATAAAATAACACTAGAGGGTGACATAACTGCATAGACCCGTAACTGCTATGGATTTTGCCCATAAATATTATTTCTATCTCTAAGGGTGGAATCCTAACCATTTTAGGCCAGGCCAACTCACCCATCTCCCTATTCCTGTGTTGTTGTGGACAAGTCAGTACTGTCAGCACTTTTGTGACACCTTCAGGCCAGCCCAGAACTTGTGATAAGACTTGTGGTGGCCTAACTGGGGATTAGGATTGAAGCCTAACTTTCTACAGCCCTGGTTGTGAACCTAGGCGCCTCAAAAAATGTTTCCAGTTGGATCCCGGACTTGATGCTGCATTTTGGAGGTGCAGAAGTAGTGAGTAAAGGAAAGCCAGTACATATATTATTTAATAGAACATTAATTATTTAATATTTAATATTATTTAATATTATTTAATAATATTATATATTATTTAATAGCTCGTGTTCCTCTCCAACTAATACAAATGCAAATTGCAACTTCTTTTAAAAGTAAAATGCTAGTAGTAATGCAGCCCAAAGACAATTCTGAGAAGATATCTCAGCTGCTGTTAACTGCTCTTACACAACACAAAAGTAGGGATACCAGATTGTGTAGCACATTCTCTAGAGAGTGTATTGTCTATTTTCCAGATAAAAATTTCAATAAACATTTCTATATGGTAGTAATGTTCAAATATTACAGTAGAAAGTTTAGTTCAACTACTGCAGTAGAAACTTTAGTTCACAATTTTTTTATGTTGCATAAATGAACACATACTGTCCCTCTGTTCACCATGTGCAATTACAACTTGCATAGGTTGTAATCACAAATCTCATCATCACAAAAGAAAACAAGATAATCATAATCACAAAAAGTGTAATCATATAATCACAAAAGAGAACAAGGTCCTTCAAAATTCAAGACATCCAAGAAAAATATAGGATATGAAAACATTAAAGCTAAAAACATTAATGTATGTTGCTTTTAGATGGTTAATTTAAACACTATATTACTTATTAAATTTAAAACAATTACATATAGCGTGCAATCCTAAGCATTTCTACTCAGAAGTAAGTCCCATAGTATTCTATGGGACTTAGGAAAGTGTATATCAGATTACAGTCATAATTTATTAATTAGTCTATATGCTGCTTGCTCACAGGGAAAAGAGAAAAGGAGGATGATGAAAAAATAATTCCAGGACACAAGGCTTAAAAGGAGGATATGTCCTAGAAAAAGAGGAAAAGAACCCAAACCCGTGCAAAGGGAATCAGACAAGTTATACCTGCACATTAAAGTGACACTACAAACCTGCAAATGCTGCAGTGTAAATGCTCAAGCAAACGAACAGGCTTTGTTATGCTGGCTGGAATGGACGTGTTGCCTTCTCTTGTCTCTCACACACTGATCCTTGCCTTCTGGGTAGAGGGCAGATCTTTCCAAGAGTTTAATTCAGCAACAGTCCTGCCCAACTGTGATCTATAAGTGGAATAAGTCAAAGGAGGGCTGGGCTTGAAAATATTTAACAGAGGTTCCATCTGTGGCCTTGACACACTTAAGCTCAACCACGTGAAGAACAAACACTCTGTTTATTACTCTTGAAGTTCTGGTTGGGAAATACCCAGAGATAAAGAGTCAGATGAAGCAGAATTACTGGTAATTTTTGAAGGTAATTCAAACACAGCAGCCATCTCTATAAATGCCCTTTGGATGCAGGATTGATCAGGGACGTCACTAGGGTTCACATCACCCGGTGCAAGATGCCAGCGCGTCACCCCCATATATTGTGCGGGGCAACAATATGAATGGTGGGCGTGGTTATGTGCCATTGTCCCGCCTCCACTGGTTTTTCTACCCACACATTTTAAAAGCAGAAAGATATTTCAAAGTGGTTTGTTTCACTGCATTCTGCTGTAAATTACACATTCAAAGGTGTATAACATGATGGGATTATTTCTATAAACCATTATTTTGGCCATTTAGGTCACAAGGGGTGCCACCTTTGCCCTGGTACTAGCACCTAGTACTAGGTACTAATGCCCTAGTAACAACCCTGAACAGGACCGTTTTGGAAGTCTTGTCCTCTCCTGGACTGACCTTCCACTCCAGCCAAGGCATGCCTGCTTACTCACCAGTAAACACAGCTGTGCAGTTCACATCCATTTTCAATGAATTTCAAGGCAATCTTCAGGGACCTACTTCTGGGGTGATTTGTGGGGACTGTGTTCACTGGATCAGGAAAATTCTGGTGAATTGATTAAATTCCTCTCAGCCTACCCTTTCCAATGAACTATGGCATGTGTGCCTACTTGCGAGTAAAGTCGCGATATGGGTAATTTTCACTTTCCATAGTTCAATGCGTATTTTTAATTTTTTGGCCATGTTTGATAGGAAGAAGATATTTCAAAACTGATTTTTGCATTGGATTCTGCTCTTCAATATGAATCCAACATTGGTGT
This sequence comes from Cryptoblepharus egeriae, assembly GCA_030015325.1. Lineage (NCBI taxonomy): Eukaryota > Metazoa > Chordata > Lepidosauria > Squamata > Scincidae > Cryptoblepharus > Cryptoblepharus egeriae. Next base: position 90,240,326 of record JAREYC010000003.1, on the reverse strand, counting down.
TTGATGCGCCATTGCAAAGTTGCAATTTTTAGGTCCTCCAATGCACGTCACCCCCTCTGGGTGCATCACCTGGTGCGGACTGCACCACATGCACTACCCTGATGACGCCACTGAGTGGTTCATTTGCTTGTTGCGTTCTTTTAGTGTCATCTGAGCTGTCCTAAAAGCTTCTGGTTTAGAGAATGCAGCAAATTACCTCATAGTCCTTTGGGATGGGAACTTTCTATTTCTAACTGTTGATGTTTTGCTCACCTAAAAAGACAAAGAGCGAAAGATCGACCCAGAGTATGATGGAGAGATAACATCAAGGGCATACTGCTACAACACCAAATGAAATTGTAAGAGGCCACCAGAAACACAAAATTCAAGATTTTACATCTCAACACCCAAAGCCGTGAAAGAGGAAGTGAATAAGAAGAAGAAAGGTGGAAAATTCACTGATAATTGGTTATACATGTACTAGTTTCAGTCCATTATTACATTATGTCAACATCCTCCTGAATCTTACTATTATCTTCTGTGGTATTAACTATACTTCCCAGTTTAGTGTCATCTGCAAGTTTGACAAGGATTCCTTTTATCCTTTAGCTTCTGATTCACCGATTATGGTGTTGAAGAGAACAGGGCTCAAGACTGAGCCCTAAAGTACTTCATTCAGAATTGTCTTTGGGGTTGATGAGGATCCATTGATAAGAGGTGTTGTCTTACATAGTGGTCCATCCGTTGTATCTTATATAGTGGTCCATGATCCCCCTATTTGAGTAACATTGTCACAGTTTGTGATGTAAGAGGAAGCAAACACAAATACAACCTGAAGTTTTGTATCGTATTGATAGTAAAAGATCCATTCTAGCACAGTCACAGCCAAGGGTGCAACATTGCCTAAGGGTTGCTTCAATATCAGTGGCGTCACTAGGGTACTATGAGTGGTGCAGTCCGCACCATGTGCCGTGCCTAAGGGGGTGACGTGCACTGGGGACCTAAAAATTGCAACTTTGTGATGGTGCTTCATATCCCATCATTTCATATACCATTGGATTTGTATTGAAGAGCAGAATCCAGTTCAAAAGTCCGTTTTGAAACAGCACCTTCCAATCAAATGTTATGGCCAAGAAACTAAAATATGCATTGAACTCTTTGGGAGGACAGTGTCTCTTACATGGCTAATTTGTACTCTTGGAGCAGTTCCATCAAATCTCCAGGAACATTTAAACTTCATGGACCTCCAGAAGATCACAAGTCCATTTACAAAAAGCAGCACTGTTGGGAACTTCACACATATTGAGATGAAACCTTTGTGATTCCTAATTCCTTGTGAACTGAATCACAATAGAGCCAATTCCAGTCAAACATCTGGCGACTGTGAAATAGTACATAGGAAATAGTAGTAACAACATAAAAAGCAAAAGCAAAGTTATGTCTGAATTTGACAGTACAAACTGTAAAAAGGATCTCAGTGAATCACAAGCTGAATTTGAGCATACAGTGCAAAGACGGCTAATGCAGTTTTAGGTTGCATAAACAGACCTATATTATAAAATTTCAAGTAGTAGTGGTTCCACTTTACTTCTCATTGGTTCAGTCTCCTCTATTGTACCCAATTCTGGACATCATATCTTAAGGTGAATGTAGCCAATCTGCAACAAGTTCAAATCAAGACAAGAGCGCTTAGGAGGGGCTGGGAAAAAGTCCTAGGAGAAAAAATTGTAGGAGCATGTTTAGCATGAACAAGAAGAAGATAAGGGTAAGGCCCTCCACAAAGGGACACCAGTTGCTGGAGGTGGTGATCAACTAAGAAACTTGTACGTTTCACTCCTGTCCTTTCAAATAAGCCTTGTGACAACTTTGTGCCTTTCGCAATCTGCCTTATGGTCCTGCCCATGGCAATGTTTGATCACACACTGCTTGACCAGCCAAATAAAGTCCCAAAAGGGACCATCTCAGACTGGCTTAACTTGAAAGTAAACTTCAAATTCCATACCTAAGAATTTACTGAGAATAACTCCTTTGATCTCAGCAGGTTTGGCAAATATTCTTTGTGTTTATTTTTGAAGGGGAGGTGATGGTTCATGATCTACCGATGATAGGCAATTTCAGCACACACAGTGTCACGGGGATTGTGATACCATGGGCACCCAGCAGCATGTAAGCATACCTGGGGAAATTTGCAGCCACCAGAGGATCCTTAAGGCTTGCAGCCCTGCTCAAGCTTTGCTGCAGTGGGTTCTGATCTGCAGTTGGAGTCCACTTCCAGTTTGCAATTGGAGATCCAGAATGCAGTTTTCAACAGTGAAAGTGGCTGTGAGCCTCCTGGATCCTCTGGGAGGTTGTGTAGTCCACCAGGTATATTTAAAAGCTGCAGGATGTCCATGGAACTGCAGTTTCTATGGCACCACAGGATATTCCCCCCATCCCACTGGGGCATAGCTAAGATTGTAGGAGTGTGGTGGCAACAATTGTTTTGGGGCAGGGGGGAATTATGCCAAGTAGTTGTACTGGTGTATATCTATACAATATAACAATAATTTACATAGAATAAATGTATCTCTGTATATAAATGTGTTTATATAGAAATAACTTGCAACTTATCTTTTCATTGTGCACACCAATACAATACATAGGGCCTGCATCCAGTGATGGACGTCAGGGGGTTCTCACAGATTTGCTAATAAGCACCTGGTTCTGAGAACCAGTTACTAATGGGACATAGAATCTGTTGTTAATTTAGGTTATTAGGACATAGAACCTGTTGTTAATTTATTTGAATCCCACCACTGCCTGCATCCCTATAAAAGCCAAGAAAAGGCCCTGTATCCCATGTGGTCCCCTATATATAAGGATACCTCTCCACTACAGCATATACAGATGAGTCCTGCATTCAATGAACTCTAAAAGTCAAGAAAAGGTCCCAGATCCCATGTGGTCCTCTATATGAAAGTATCCTTCTCCACCAACACCACCACCCCCTAGCATCAGAATTCACTGAAGAATTCATTAGTCCACATGATCCATGGGTCCCCTTCATGTAAGGATTTTTCACACACACACCCCAACTTAGACGTCCTGTATTCAATGAAAAAGCCCCAGGTCAAGAAAAGGCCCCAGGTCATCCCATGTGGTCCCTCAGTAGGTAAGGATTCCCCTGCCTCTACTAGTAAGCATAAAATTTAAGAATATATGTGAAAGAAAAAACCCAACCAGGGTTTCTCCAAAGTGAAACATTTCTCACCCCACCCAACTCCAACCCCACCAGCAATAGTTTTGTAATATTTTATTTGCATGATCCAGAATAGAATATTCTCTAACTGCCAGAAGACAGCAGGCTGAGTTCTCCCCCTTGTAATGCAAAAGGGGATTGCTGAGCTTTTGCCCCTTGGGTTAGACCAGACTGAATTGGACTAGACTGCCTCCAGGGAGGGCTGAACACTCAAGGAAAAAAACCAAAATGAACTTATTTATTTGTAACATGTTATTAATGTCATCCATAATGACTATGTACCATGTAGCTCCCCAATATGCAAGCAACAGGGTTGCCAGATTGTGAGATACCATTTTACCAGAAACAACTTGAAAGTAGTTAATGCGGGTCCCTCATAAATGTGGGATCCGTAGCATGTTTCTTTTGCCATTTTGTTAATGAGGCATACTTTCTGTGTTGTTGAACATAGGCAACCCCCCACTGTTTAAGGCCACACAAATTACATGTCCAGTTTGTGTAAGACTCACTATTTCAAAAACGGAGACAGTACAAAACAAGACTTACTGGTACTAATTTCACCAAGCTCTCACTGACCACAAATACTACATTTGGCACTGCAGAAAAATACTGCCTTAAGGGAATGGGACTCGGAAGCATGTCAAGGTAGGTACAGTATGTAGTTTGGAGGTCTGCTATACTGGTTCAGCATCCACAATGCCAGTAATATTGTCTAACTTCATTATACAAAGTTTATTTACACTTAAGTATATTTAAGTATACATTTAAGTATAGCCAGGTGTCATTTACTACTTATGTTCTGTGAATAAGCATACACTTGGTGTAGAAATGCCTCCAAAACTCAAATTTTATGGGATACAAAACTACCCTAGTTTATTTCCTGCAAACAGTCATAACCCTGAAAGGTGTTGTTAACTGTATTAGAGCCCAATCAGGAGGGCTCACTGACATACCAGCACCAGAGCTAGCCCAGCACCAACAGATACTGTGCCAGATCCTTTCTCTACAGCTTGACAGTATACACAGAAACTCTAGATATCTAGACATAATGTGGAAACTAGTACAGTGGCATCTCACGTAATAAATTTATTCATTCCAGAGGCATGTTTGGTAAGTGAAATGTTCTTAACACGAAGCAGATTTTCCCATGATGGTGTGATCACTGAACTTGAGTCAGACACTCCAAGGAGTGTGTCGTCCAGTGGGCCCTAGAAAGTATCACTAACAACAAAGCTAGAGGAGGTGACAGCAGTAGCATCATCAGGGTAGTGTGGCCGGTATGGGCCACACCAGGAATTGTGCCACTGCGGGGTGAATTGTGCCATTCGGGCCTGCTCTAAGACGGAACAGCAGCCAGCAGCTGCTGCTGCACCTCAGAACAAGCTCAAATGGCTGGCTAAATTGCACTGCACATGTCCAGAAGCCTGGACATGGAGCCTTGCTCCAGAGGCAAAGCAGTATGCTCCTTGCTGCTGCTTCACCTCTGGAGCAAGGTCAAAAGGTTGCGCCCACTGCGCATGTCGAGAAGCCTGGACATGCACAATTACAGCCTCTGCCCAGCCATTCTTGCTTGCTTTGGAGACAGAGCAGTTGCCCGCTGCTCCGCCTCCGAAACAAGCCCGAACGGCCAGGCAGAGACGCGGCAGGGCAGAGGCATTCCTCTGCTCGAAGGAGGAGCAGAAAGACAAAATGTATCTTGACACTTGGCATTAAAAAAACTAAAATCATGGCATCTGGTCCCATTATCTAAAGGCAAGTAGAAGGGGAAGAAATGGAAATCATGACTGAGTTTATTTCTGGGAACTTTAAGACCACTGTAGACAGTGATTAGAGCCATGCAGAGCCATGCAGCCTCCCCCATGATCTGCTGCTTTTTCTCCTTTCCATGCCCCTTTATATGAACAGTAGGTATACAACTCCCCTGTTTGAGTAGTACTTAAGGGGAATACTGTATGGACTCTGTTGTTGCAATATTTCCTCCATGTCCCCATATCCCATCCATGCATGATCTACTTTCCTCAAGATGAACAGCCCTCTGATCTTTTTTCACCAGGAGGTAGGTCAGCCTCCTCATATGCATTCAAATCATACATTGATGGCAATTCAGATGCGGTTGCCTCTTCCCAGGCTACTTGCTCCTCCATAGACATAGCATGCATGGAGTCAAATGACCGAGGTCCAATGGAAATTTGGCAGACTGTTCCTGGTTTGAACCTGTCTGAACCTGTCTGGTTCCTTCCTTACTCTCGCTGAATGACAAGGCATTTGCAAAGTTTCATCCTCAACACTTTGCTGTTTTGGAGACATAATTGATTCAGACTTTAGCTCAGAAGCTGTTGTTTCAGAGTTTGACTCAATCCAACCTGTTCTTCTTCTACTCCTGTCATTAGGCAACAGATCCTCCTGAATAGAGGATGGATGATTCATTCCAAGCTCCTCTTGCTCCTTCTGTACAGATGAAGGATGGTGCATTCCAGGCTGGTCTGCAGCTGGGAAGGACAGCATGACACAAGATCCTAAATAGGATCCTAAATAGTCCCAGCCTGTTGTGTTCTCCAAGAACCTGGCATTTGCACTTATCGTGATGTTCCTAGAACGCAAATATCCAAAACGATAAGCCTTATGATTGGATTGATATCCCAGAAAAATACATTTTTTCTGGCCTTCTGTTGCCCCTTTCTTCCTTAGGAATGTAGACATATGCAGGTACTCCAAAGACATGCAAATAATCTAGAGAAGGAGTTCAGTGCCACAGTTTTGAAGGAATCTGTCAAGTAGCACAACTCCAAATCTGGTTTAAGTTATGTGAGGCAAACACGAACACTTCTCCACAATAAGGCTTTGGAAGTCCACCGTCTCTTAGCATGCAAAAAACCATGCTCTGGAGTCTGCCCATGCATTTCACAATGGGCATAATGGTGAGGGCGGTAAGTTGCTGTCTTGTGATGCTCAATGCCCTTGCCAATAAGTAACTTTTCAAAACTTTTGTTTACAAACCCACAGCCTTGATCTGTCACAATACACTTTGGCTGTTTTCCATGCTTTCTTTGCACAAATTTGAGCCAGTTCTCAACTGCTTGGTATGTATCAGCCTTTGTTTCCAGCAAACAACAAAATCCACAACGCAAGAAATGGTCTTCTATCGAAAGCACATAACGGGCTCCTCCGAAAGTGGCAGAAAATGGGTTGATGAGATCCATAAAAACCAGATCTAATATTGCATCAGTATATTTGCCAGGCTTTCTAGTGGGAGCGGCTTTCAACTTAATCTCCTTACAGACTTCACAGTCCATATACAGAGAACAAGGCTTTAATTGAATTCCTTCAGATTGCTCCAGTTTTCTTCAGAGCTTGAAAACATGGATGCCCCGGACAACGATGCAGTAGATGGATACAATTGTCACGGGGCAGTTCGTTTGTGAATATACTTCCAACAGATCAGACAGACCCCAGCAGGTATAAATCTCCCTGCAATTTAGCAATGGCTGATTTTCCATTAGTGCCTTTAATCCTGCATTTAGAGGCTGTAAACGTGCAGCTATTTCCCTCCTTCATTAAGGCAGTCACTGACAGGCTTGGTACACAAACCATTTCAAAACTTTTATTCAGTCCAGGAAGGAAAACAGATCCTTTGCCAGTGATGGCTGCTGAAATGCCGTCTGCCAGCGTTACGCACTGATTTTGGATAGGCACAAAGTTTTTAAATAGTTTCTTGCTTTTGCATGTTTGCAATACCACCATATAGCAATTATCATAGCCTCAAGATTTTCCATCACAGTCAAATTAGTCACTCCTGGATTTCCAGGGGTCTGGGTTTTCTTTTCCTTCCGGGAGCGACAGTCCCTTAATAAATGCTTGGGACTCCCACACCAAAAACACTTTTTTACGGTGTAGGCCTTCACTGTCTCGGTTGATTCAGCAGCACATTCCACAGCTGCTTTCTCCCTCATTGGCTTTGACAAATGAGGCTCAGGTTCGAGAAGCTGTGCGGTATCCCTCCTCCTCCTATCTTCATCCAAAATCCTGCTTGTCACACTGGCAAAGGTCTGCTCAGCTCAGGGTCACCAACCAACTGGCAGACGTTCAAATTTGAACAATCTATTCAGCTTAGCTTACATGAACCAACTGTTAGATTTAGAGCACAATCCAGAGTAACTACGGGGAGTCCTTGCTCCGGTGTAAGAACAATTTGCTCTGGATTGCAATATGAATTTCCCATAGGTTTTCAGTACGCAGTACTGTGGCAATGCAGTAACTATGGTGCAGTAACTAAAAAAAAAGGCAGGCCTCCGTCAGTCTTGAAAGACTATGGTATCGTGCTCTGCGCTGCATACGCTGCATGCGAAACACGAAAGCCTGGGTTGGATTGTTATGGAGGATAGGCTGTTACCCAAGCAGCAAATCCCCCCTCTCCACGTCACTGAATTAGCCCAATAGAAAGGCAGAGCCAATATGATTGGATCCAGCTGGCGTTGCAGAGCTGGGCTAAGGACAGGAGCTCACCCTGTCTTGTGGGGCCAACCCGGGAATTGAACCCTGGCCTGCTGGTTAACAGGCACAGCGTCTTAACTGCTTGTGCCACCCATAGCCCACTGGTGCAGTAACTATGGGTACACATAATGTCTCCATAATGTTATAATGTCTATAATGTCTCACGTAATGTTATAATTCTAACACAGTGTTACATGTCTCTTCTCATGCAAAATTAAACCAGGAGAACTGGTTTTTAAGTTTTAGTAAAGCCATACATATCAAAGTTCTTGGCTCCCTTCTCATTATCTCTTAAGGTTCACAAATACATCAAAAGGGTGGGGGAAGTGTACAGCAGTACACTTATTACAACAATAATATACTTCTAGCTAGGGCATGTGTGTAGGGGTGCCGATCAGCTTAAGTCAGAGTATTCATTTGATAGCTGCTTAATTATGGAACTGGGTTGTCATAAAAAAGACAGGTTATCTAGAAGGAATTTCAGTATAACCTGACAAACAGCTCTTCAACAGTGATTGCTCTATCACGAAAATCCATCTATTGGGGAGCCAGCCTCCAACTCAGAAGAAAAAACTGATTAAAAAAATGGATCAAGCACAGAGCTTTAGACATTTGGGGGTGGGTTGGGGGTCACTTTTGTCTTGACTCTGAAAAGCTCAGCTTCATGCAAATACAACCAAGCATAGCAGTTTCCCTAGCAGGACATTTTTTGGCTACAGTTGCAATTAATAAGCAATTCATAATTTCCAACAATCGACTATGGGTGTAATCCTAACCACACTTTCAAAAAGAGTAAGCCCCATTGAACATAATAGGATTTACTTCATATTAGACCTGTTTAGGATTGCGTGCTTTGTTGGAATCATGAAAAATTAGAGTTAGAAGAGACATATAAGATCATCTAGTCCAGTGATGTTCAACATTTTTCATCTCATAGTACACTGACAAGGTGCTGAAGTTGTAAGGCACACTATCAGTTTTTTGACCATTGACCAGGTACACCATGCTTCTGGTAGGGGGTTCAAATACCCTAATTGCCCTAGTGCTCTGGATAACTTTTAACAGGTAAGAAATTCTTCATGTCTACTCTGGATGTGCTCCTCTGTAGCCATCGGTTCCAATTAGGAACCAAAGCAAGGAATCCTCCCTTTCTTCTCCAAGTAAGGGAATAAATGTTCGCTTAACCCAGGGGTGTCCAAAGTTTTAAGGAGGGGCAGGGGGAACATCATCTCTCCGACACAGAAAAAGAATTTACATAAATTGACATAAATGAATATATTAAAGACAGAACTTTTATGAATGAATTAATGAAAACTATAACACAGAGAGTGGGAAGATCTTCAAACCAGTTCATAAGTTCTTTAATACAAATAGATTAATAGATTAATTAATACACCCAGGCTTTTAAAAAAGAAAATTGGGGTAAATCCACCTCTTTCTCCCAGCATCTCACCACACATTTCCTCTGAGGCCTCCCTCCCAGCTAGTAGCATAATTAAGGGATCTAAATACAGTGTGGGGTTAAAGAAGATTTTGTAACCTCCACTCCCAACAACAAAATCATATTTGATTAAGTCAATAAATCAAAGTAAATCCCCTTATCAGCTGGAGGCAAAGAGCTGGGGCAAAGGGGGATGGTTATTCTCTCCCTGCTAAATATAAGAGGAGCACCACTTGGAAGTGCCCCTTTACTCAGCAGTCATGGGTAACTGTATTATGATATATGGAAATGATATATGGAAATATATGGAAATTATATTAACACCTTATAAGTTCTATGCTATATCATAATTACAACACATTTGCTCTCAGAGCAATCACAGCACAATCCTAACTTGTGCTGAAACAAGAAGGCAGGTGTGCCTGCGCTATATCTAGTGCAAGTATAGTGACTGCTACTGTGCTACTGCTGCGAAGGGGAGACTTGTCTTCTTCCCCACAGTAAGGCAACAGCAGCCTTTATGAATCTACTCAAATTTAGACCACCTCTTGATATATTATAATTTTTTATATATTATATTTCTTATTATTAAATTTAAAATGATTACATACAATTTATGACATATAGGCTACAATCCTAATCCCCAGTTAGACTGGCATGAGTCCTTTGCTGACCTGGGGGTGTCACAAAAGTGCAGTAAGATACTTCTACCTCACTCCTGGGAGGGTTAGGCCAATGCACAAGCATATGCTGACCTCCCCACACCATCACAGAAAGATAGGCCAGGTGAATTAGGCTGACCTAAATTTCTTAGGATTGCACCCATAATTTATTAGCTACTAGAAGGCTACATGCCACCCTCTCACAAGGAAAAAGATGACATAGGTTTTTTCCCAGAACACAAGGATAAAATTTAGGCCATGTCCTGGAAAAAGACGACATATAGTCATGCTGGACATGTCAGATCCAAACTCTGCCTCCCTCTCTCCTCCCTCTGCCCCTTAGCTACACAACTACCTACATTTAAGTGCAGATCCTCACCCTTATCTTCAATGAACACCATCTTGTTAGTATGACCCAACATCAGGATAACTTTGAATTCTGATTTTATTTTCCAGAGTGTTATCTATGCTCGCCTGCATTGTATCACCTTCAGATTTGATAAGGATCACTTATAGACCTTAATTCAGGCAATTAGTAGAATGCTTTCCTACCTGAGTACTCACTCTGTAAAAGATAATGATGTAATTCATCTGATGTAATTCATCTGGCATAATTTGTTCCTGATAAGTAACAGATAGGAAATCTGGGATCACAACTGCAAGCTCCTTCAGGACCCTGACATGTCATTAACTAGGCTTGGGAACTTGAAGTTCCTCTAACATCTCTCCCTATCGTATCTTTAGTTGTGATGCTTCCTCCTTTCCTATTATAATAGATTTTACCACTTTCCCTGCTGTGGGTGGCGCAAGTGGTTAAGACACTGTGCCTGTTAACCAGAAGGCCAAGGTTCGAGACCTGGGTCCCAACAAGACAGAGTGAGCTCCTGTCCTTAGCCTAGCTCTGCGACGCAGCTGGAACCAATCGTATTGGCTCTGCCGTTCCATTGGACTATTTCAGTGGCGTGGAGAGGGGGGATTTGCTGCTTGGGTAACAGCCTATCCTCTATATCAATCTACCCAGGCCTTCATGCTTCGCACTGGCGAGGATGCTGCGCATGGGGGAAAGTTGCACATGGTGTATCTATGCACTGTGGGGGGATGGCGTATGGGGAAATTTACTCCCGCAACACGGGTACGCTTTTCACTAGTATTTAACATAAGCAGGCCTCCGTCAGTCTCGAAAGACTATGGTATCGTGCTCAGTGCTGCAGTGCAATGGAAAGGCAGAGCCAATACAATAAAGCTGTCCTAATAAAGTTTGCAAGGCTCCTGCCAAACACATTCCTCCAAGACCTCATGATCTGCAGCCTATTTCTTGCCAGCACTTCTTAATAGTAAAGGCCATGGTCCAAGGAACCAATCTGACCTTGCCAATACCATCTTTGTAGTGACTTATTTACTACCAGTTGTTCAACTGAATAAATGAAAAAAATACCACTTGCCAATGGAGTACCTGAAACCAACTGAATACATAAAAAATACCACTTGTGCTCTTGGAGTACCTGAAACCTATCTAAATTCTTGCCAGACTGGAGTAGGCAAAAAAGTGCCATCCAAGGCCAATTTGAGCTGGCTGCCTTTGTCCAGAAAACCATGAATTACCTCCCATAATGAGAGCCTAGTACTCATTATTCAGTTCAGTGACCCAGAATTCGAAAAGCAATTCTGTATCACATCTTTTCATGTTCCACTCTTTACACTAAGATTTCCTCTTTCTCAACAAACACTCCTTTTATCTCTCAATTGCCTTTTCCTGAAGAGTTCCTTCATCATCATCATCATCCTTTTGCATTCACACAGGATGCCAAGTGCCCAAGAGGTCCCTCTCAGATCGACTGTAGGGCCAACTCATCTCCATTTCTAACCTGAAGAGCCAGTGTTTTCCAAAGATACCTCTGTGACCATGAGGTCATGACTAAATTACCATAACTAAATTTAATTTAGCATTTAACAGTTTATTTCATAACTGATATGCATCAAAACCTGACAACCATGCAGAATAAAGGCTGCAATCCTAACCTACACTTAGGCCAGCCTAAGCCCTGGCAGAAGTCCTATGCTGACCTGGGGGTGTCACAAAAGTGCAGTAAGACACTTTTGCCCCACTCATGGGAGGAAGGTTAGGCCAATGCGCAGTCATACGCTGACCTCCCACACCAAAAAGATAGGCTCAGTGAGTTAGGCCAGCCTAAATTTCTGAGGATTGCGCCCTTATTCCCGTGCCTCCTGAATTAAATTCACAAAAAGAGCTGGCCAAGTAGTACTAGGATATAAGAGCACTTGATTGATCCACTCTGTAGTTAATAAATAAATTCATTAGCTTACATCATACGTCAAAGCAAGGCACATGTGCAAACATGAAAAAGCACTTAAGATCTGAGGCAAAGTTTACATCCTCAGCTTGAATACAGATGTAGACATTATTTTTATAATATTAGGTCAGCGGTTGGTGACTGAAAATCCAAAAGTGCACAATTCATGACAGCACCTCCTAATACAGGCAAGCCCAATTATTGGACAGGTTAGGGATTGGAGCACTGACCAAAACTGAAAACCAATGAAACATAGAACCCAGTCTTTTTCAGCTTGCAAATCCAAAATAGCCACCAAAGCACCATTAACACCATTTGCAAAAGCCCTAAATAACACGTTTATTAACACATAGCCAAAATACATACCAAATTATGGTAAAATAAACAAAGGCATATGGGGGCAATGAATATCTGCTGTATTTGAATAATGGTTATTTACTGATGAAAGTCATAAGGAAATAATTGAATTAAATAAATAACTTTCAGCCTTTATAATTCAATGAATAAAGTTAGGGCTTAAATCTGCATTATGTAGCTGATTTTCTACCTAACCTGGTCTTTAATCCACCCACTTAAAAGTTTTTCCATAACAGCAATTAGGCTGTTTAATTAAGGAGTTTAATTACCCTACAGCTATATTAGATTAGATTTTAGATTAGATTAGATTAGTTTATTGGCCAAGTATGATCTCCATACCAGGAATTTGGCTTCGGCAACGGCTGCATACATACAACACCAACTCACAAATAACAAACAATTCATACAGAACATACAATAAGATTAGAACACTGCTTCAGTATTTTCCAATAATCCCTCAGCATAGTTGTTGGTTCAGCAATTTAATGGCACAAGGAAAAAAAACTGTCCTTGTGCCAAGATGTCTTAATGTACAGAGTCCTATATTGGCATCCAGAGGGAAGAAGCTCAAACAAGATGTGTCCAGGGTGAAGAGGGTCTACAGCAATATTCACGGCTCTCTTCCTGACCTGAGCGATATATATATCCTCCATAGAGGGCAGGCTGACTCCAATTATTTTCTCTGCTATACCTATAGTTCTTTGTAATTTTTTCTTGTCCAGTTTGGTTGCTGTGCCAAACCAGACAGTGATGGAATATCTACACTTAATAGTAATATAATATCTACACTTAATAGTAATCTACACATAATAATATCTACACTTAATAGTAATCTTAAGGGCCATCATGAGTGAGCAGCTGAACAGTATTACTTGGTGCGCTATGCAGATGCTTGTGTGTTTAAGGGGGGATTTTGGGTGGGTGGGGTGTGATTGGGGTGAGTTTGTTAGGGCTGGTGTCTGGATGTCTTATAAATTTTGTTGTTTGTTTATACAATGACAATAAATTATTATTATTATTATTATTATTATTATTACTATTATTATTACTATTATTATTACTATTATTATTACTATTATTATTACTATTATTATTACTATTTAACCATGTATAATTTTTCCCGCTGAAAATTGAAGTCCTTACAGATTCTTGTAGACTTGCCAACCTCTCAGCTGCCCCTATAAATACAGACTGGCACAATTCTAAAGAAAGGGCAAACCAGACAAGAGATTCACTTCCTGATAGAGAAAAGAACTTACTCTTATAGAAGACTCCCTATAGAAAACTTGTTTTCAATTCTCTCTAAAGAATGAATGGAGTGCCAGGTGCGCAACTACACCATTTGGTGGTCAGTTGCACACACAGTATTAATCAGTTCCACTGATATTAATCAGTATTAATCAGTTCCACAAATTAGGGCTGTGGGTGGTGCAAGTGATTAAGAGACTGTGCCTATTAACCAGCAGGCCAGGGTTCAAGACCCAGGTTGGTCCCCACAAGACAGGGTGAGCTCCTGTCCTTAGCCCAGCTCTGTGATGCAGCTGGATCCAATCGTATTGGCTCTGCCTTTCCATTGGACTAATTCAGTAGCATGGAGAGGGGGGGATTTGCTGCTTGGGTAACAGCATATCCTCCATAACAATCCAACCCAGGCTTTCATGTTTCGCATGCAGCGTATGCAGTGCAGAGCACGATACCATAGTCATTCAAGACTGACGGATTCCTGCTGCACAAATTGCACCTTTTTTAATTGACCAATCAGTAAGTCTCCTGATGAAATCATATTTTGAGAGTGACAAAAGAGGAAAACAATGGAAAATAGGGTGGTAGAAAGTGGAGGCCACCTGTATAGAAGTAATCTGTACAGCTTAGGGGTGTGGTGTTTTTTTCCTTCACAATGCGGTCAGACCCTATATTATGCTTAGAGATCCCTGAGACAGAAAGACATTGCTAATGTGAAAGGTTTACTTTAGGAAGTAAATATAAGTGTCTTATGGCACTTTTGTGACATCCCCAGGTCTGCACAGGACTTATGCTGGGACTAAGGGCATTCTAGCTGGAGGATAGGATCGCAGCCTAAGCCTCTTAACCGTTAATCCTCTTAACTGAAGCTCTTTTTTATATTAAAAAGATTCCTGAATAGAAAAGATATGCAAACACATCCTATGAAATTATGCAAGGCGTTCTAATGTCATCATAATAATTTATGCTCTTCCACAGTACTTATAACATCACAAAAAACACCGAAACATTTCTAAGTACAGCGCCTCACGTAACAAGCGCCTCATGTAAAGTATGTTCCACGTAACAAACAAATTTTTAAAAGTGTCAGGGCTGCCTAGTGCGCCTACCCGTAGTGAAAGCAACACTTCTGCGCTGTTCCTCCTGTGGCCGGGTATCCGCTTGGCAGAGGGAAAGAACAGCAGTGGAGAAGAAGGAAGCAGTTCAGGGCTAGCCAGAAGGGAGCGGGGAAAGAGAGGCTCAGAATGAAGAGAAAGTGGGGAGACACTTTGAAAGTGTCTTTGATTGCAGTCTCCTAACCATGTCTACCCAGAAGTAAGCCCCACTGTGTTAAATGGGGCTTACTCCCAGAAAAGTATCTTTAGGATTGCAGCCTAAGTAGTCATAGGATCATGCACATTGAATGCGTGTTTTGAATTCAATTCCAGTGTTTTGTCATCATTTTTACATGCAGCTAATAATTTTATATGAATATTTCTGGGGTTGTGGAACCAATTGTCTGAGTTTCCATTATTTCGTATGGGAAAATCCACTTCAGGTAAAGAATGTTACACGTAACAAACATGCCTCCAGAATGAATTACATTTGTTATATGAGGTGCCACTATACCAAGGTCTGCAGTGTCAGAACACACTTAGAATGTCAATCTGTCAAGACCCACCAGAAGTGATGTCATGTCTGGAAGTGACATCATCAATCAGGAAAATGTTTACTATACCCATATGATAAAATTTAATTAAGAAGTAAATTAAGATTTTACAATAAATATAAGTTTGAAAATTTATTTAAAATAAAGAACGCTGTAACCCTCCCAAGCAGTTACTGATCTTTTTACAAAAAAATTTCCCAAACATCACAAATTCTGCAATCCTATCCACACTTCTCAAAGAGTCAGCCCCACTGATTATCATTATTAAAAGCATATACATAGTAGCCTGTTAAAAATTCAGATCTGTAACATTTTACCATATCGCATACCATATCAAGTAAGCTATGAATAATGAAATACACATTGAAATGAATAGGGACCCACCTGAAATTGGATCCTAACCCACACTGCCTTAAAAATCACAAGATAACTTGTGGTTTGCTTTAGGAAATGAGACAGAAAATAGCGGCAGCAGAGATGGACATAATGATAGAAAGAATGATAGAATGACAAAAAATGATTCAAGGGAGCTGAGACTTAGGGCAAAATCCAGAGTAACTACGGGGAGTCCTTGCTCTGGTGTAAGAACAAATTACTCTGAATACCAATATGAATTTCCCATAGGTTTTTACTGGGTGGTGCAGTAACTACGGGTGCACGTAATGTCTCTTACATGCTCCTGTAGTTACTCTAGATTTGGGGGCTAGATGGCAATCCTATTCTGTATGCACTTTCCTGGGAGTAAACTCCATCGAACACAGCAGTACCTATTTCTGAGTAGACCTGCCTGGTATCTTTATTAGGAAGAAAGTTGAAAAATAGGCAGCAGGTCAGAGGATTGGGAAGGGAAAAAAAGGAACCAAGAGAAATGCATTTATTTGTAGTTAGACTGTTTCCTGCCAAAGATTTTCTTTCCTTTTTGGAGTCTATAAAGCAGGCTGACGTTTTGCTGCAATACTAAGTAACTTAAGCCAAGGACTGCTTCTTACCAGTATCTTTGATGGTCCTCCCCAGTCTGAAAAGTGCCTCGCTTGATGGGCCAGTTGCACACTAGTCAGAATGCTGCAGCTGCTGCTTTTACTAAGGGAAAGCAGAGGGAGGAAGGACTCCACCCAGCAAAGGAATGGAATAACAAGTAGAGCAACACATGGTCTCAGACATTACAGTCACAACAGTGTCTGCTGGGCCTCTCAGAAGTTAGCACATACCCTCACGGCCAAAACCGCCTACATGTGCACACATAAGCACAATTTTCTTCCTTTCACCATCTGAGTCTTCCTACATATCCCAACCATTCTTTCTAAATGCCTGTCACTCCCAGGTTTTTCTAAAGCTGCAAACCATTAGTAAACTGAGCGAGCCAGCCTCCTTCCCCAAACATTCATCCATTTTCAGATGTGTCTCAATTTTCTATGACGGTGGATGGTGTAGGAATCTTTTCTGGAGTTCCACAAAACAGTAGTTATCCATGCCAGGTTAGGAAGCTTGTGAGCTTAAAGAGCAAAAACTCCTTCAAATTTCTTACAATCTACTTACAAGAATGATTAGCACCTGAAGTTCTTCCCACTTGAAGCTCAGTACTCCAAAGCCAGATATGCTGACCATACTGTGAAGCATTCAGTTTGGAAATGAAGGGCTTTATGAGATGCTTGTAGAACAAATAACGTAGAAACTCTCTTATGCATTTGATATAGCCTACTTGTGTGAACCACTTGAATCTGAACCACTGAATCTGACTTTGGCAGTCAGTGAGAAAGATAGTATACAAATGCTGTAATTACTGAAACCACTTCACAGGCCTAACTGAATTCAAGTCATTTGGCCCAGATGAACAGCATCCTTGAGTTCATAAGGAACTTGCAGATGTCCTTGCAGAGCCTCTGTCGATCATCTTTGAGAAATCCTTGAGGAGTGGAGAAGTGCCACTGGACTGGAAGAGGGCGAATGTAGTCCCAATCTTTAAGAAGGGGAAAAAAGAAGACCTGGGAAATTATAGACCAGTCAGTTTGACTTCAATCCCGGGGAAGATATTAGAACAAATCATAAAACACACAATTTGTGCACATCTAGACAAGTACGCAGTGATCAGACGAACCCAGCATGAATTTACCAAGAATAAATCTTTCCAAACAAATCTGATCTTTTTTGATCAAGTTACGAGTTTACTGGACAGTGCTGTGGCTGTCATTTATCTTAACTTCAGCAAAGCATTTGACAAGGTCCCGCACGACATGTTAATCGGGAAGTTGGAAAATATGGGCTAGACGAGGCAATCGTTAGGTGGATCTAGAACTGGCTCGATGGCCGCACTCAAAGGGTTTTAGTAAATGGTTCTGCATCAACCTGGAGGTTGGTTTCAAGTGGGGTACCCCAGGGCTCTCTCTTGGGCCAGGTTCGCTTTAATATCTTCATCAATGACTTGGAGGAAGGGATACGGGGGAGCCTGATCAAATTTGCGGACAACACCAAGCTGGGAGGTTGAAGAAGGCAAATGCCATTTTAGGCTGCATTAAGAGGACTGTAGCTTCCTCTTTATTCTGTTATAAAGTTATAGTTCCTCTTTATTCTGCATGGGTTAGACCTCATCTTGAGTACTGTGTTCAGTTCTGGGCACCTCAGTTTAAAAAAGACGCAGCCAAACTGGAACAAGTCCAGAGGAGAGACAAGAATGATCAGTGGAATAGAAGGAAAGCCCTATGAGGAAAGGTTGGGGGAACTTGGTCTGTTCAGCCTGGAGGAGGCTGAGGGGAGACATGATTGCCCTCTTCAGATACCTGAAGGGCTGTCATAGGGAGGAAGGGGCTCATTTGTTCATAGCTGCCTCTGAAAGCAGAACTAGAACCAATGGGTACAAACTGCAAGAAGGGAGATTCCAGTTGGATATCAGGAAAAATTCCTGACAGTTCGAGTGGTTTGGCAGTGGAACAGATTGCCAAGGGAGGTGGTGGACTCTCCCTCACTGGGGTTCTTCAAGCAGAGGCTCGACGAGCACCTGTCAGTGATGCTCTAGGAGGATTTCCTGGTACTGGCAGGGGGTTGGACTAGATGACCTACTGGTTCATCTCTGGTCTAGGATTCTAAAATTCTGATTCTATTATGGAGATGGAAATGCCTACTGCTTGTGACATGGTAATGTGTCAGACTGCAACCATCACTGGCACTTTCGTGCTGCCTGAGATTCTCCTTGCCCAATACAGCGGATGCAGAGTGCCATGTGTCTTGAGGCTCATTCATTTGCACTGCGTCTGCTTCTGCACTCTTTAGCCTGGTCACTATAGGAGTGATACCCAGTTGTAAATGCTGTAATTGCTTGTGACCATGGCCTGGCATATGATTCATGCATCTGGTGCAGTGCTATCTGCACACTCCTCTGCATCTGTACTTGGTGGGTCATATCTGATTGCACTACACTGAGCTTGAATGCTACGTATATTTCCTGATGGTGCAACTTGTTGATCATAATGATACATAAAGAGATGATGATGTGAATCAGACAAGGCACTGGAGATCTTTATACTCTTCAGCTTTAAATACTCTTCAGGAGTATTTATATGGGATTTCACCATGATTTATTGGACTTGCATTATTCAGCCATCCTTGACCTGTCTCCTTGAGTTGCTGCCCTGGTACTTCCCTTATATGAATGGTGTTTGCATCTGTAGTGGGCTGCCTTCACTGGCTGTGACCTGTAATGCAACATTCTGGCTTGTACCCGGCTAGCTCATGTGGCTTACTTGTGTGTAAGCATGCATGGGATGGCACTGTGTGAGCTAGGTACTCTCCTCACTGCTTTGGCACATTTGCCTCAGTTGCCAGTTAATAACTAACCATGCACAGTTCAGTTGCCTGGCAGTCCTGGTACATGCTCCACTTAATTGCTTGCCACATCCATCTCAGTTGTCACCTGGTCACTGTGCACATGCATCTCAGTCAGTATTCTAGCACAGCATCTTTTTTATTTATCACTTGTTTCTTGTGTTCCTGTTAGAATTAAAAATCTAGTTGTTTCATGTAAGCTAAGCATGAACCAGTCACTTTTATGAACCTGATACAGTATGAGCCAGATACAGTATGAGCCAGACTACTCTAAACTTGTAAATACAGTAAATAGTTAATCTACCCCACTGTCTTCACTGTTGCAGCACCTAAGCAGTCACAGGACACAAATATCAGTCAACGTACTGACACAGCCCATCTACATTTCCTGGTGGCCCTGGCTTTGTGCTTTCCCTTGGAATATGCCTGTGCTGTCAGCACAGGATTAGACTGCTGGTGTCCCTACCATTGGTATCCTTCATTGGCGCACAAGTTAGATCGGACTGGACTGTGACTCTGAGTGACCATTTGTACCCATGAGGATATAAACTGAATGCCACTACTTTTAGGTTCATGTGCATTTCACATTTATTTTGAAGATTTATACACCGCCTTTCCTATACTTAAGGCAGCATACAATAAATAAAAATAATACAAAATATAAAAACATATGGCTAAAACCACTGAAAGCAATTAAAAGTGATACAGGAACCAGTTAAAAATATATTTTTTAAAAAGAACAGTATAAAAGCAATGACTTAAAAGCAGCAAAGGATTAAAAAACGTTTCCATAGGACAGTGGTTCCCAAACCTTTTAGCACCGGAACCCACATTTTAAAAATAACTCTATTGGTACCCATCTAGATTCAACAGAAGTTTAAAAAAGGACATCTAGAAAAATATTTATTTATAATAATGAGAAAAAAACACACTCAATTTGACTCTCTATATTTACACATGCTTTAACCTGCAGGAGCTGAGCTCTTTGCAATTATTTTTAAACAGTGTCAGGGCTTGAAGCAATTAGTTATCTGATCTTTCCATCCATTTTAAGGACCCACTGAAAATCAGGTTGAAACCCATTAGTGGGTCTCAATCCAAAACTTGGGAACCACTGCCCTAGAATCATTGCCATCCTACCCTCCTCAAATGCCAAACATAATACAAGTTTTTAAACTTTGCCAGAAACTATTAAACAGAGGAAGTGTCCTTAAGTGCTCCAGGGTAGCTAGTTTCAAACAAATGGTGTCACAATGGAAAGGCCCTACACCTTGCTGCCATCTCCTTAGTTTAGGGTTGTGGTGTTGTGTTATTTTAAACAGAGCCCTATCTAACCATCGACTGTGGGTGGCGCAAGTGGCTAAGACACTGTGCTTGTTAACCAGCAGGCCAGGGTTCGAGACCTGGGTCGGCCCCACAAGACAGGATGAGCTCCTATCCTTAGCCCAGCTCTGCGACGCCAGCTGGATCCAATCGTTTTGGCTCTGCCTTTCCATTGGACTAATTCAGTGGCGTGGAGAGGGGGGATTTGCTGCTTGGGTAACAGCCTATCCTCCATAACTATCCAACCCAGGCTTTCGTGCTATGCATGCAGTGTATGCAGCGCTGAGCACAATACCATAGTCTTCCAAGACTGACGGAGGCCTGCTTTATCTAACCATCTTAGAGGACATGATCATATGTAGGGGAAGTATTCTGGTCCATGAAGCATCCTGGTTCTATGCCTTATAAGACGTTAAAGGTCATCACCTTGAATTGAACTTGGAATGGAATCGGAGTAGCACCAACCAAGCCAGACAAGTTGGAGTAGCACCAACCAAGCCAGTGTTCTGCAATAATTGCAAATTTGAAACCATTTGAAGGATTGCTCCACAATGTGTGTGTTACAGTAAATGAGCCATCACTAAGGCCATTACTAATGCATGCATCACTATAACCAGTCGGCTGAGAAGTACATATGCATGCCTAACCGAATATGGAAGGCGCACAGGACCCTGCAGTGGGTATATGCATGTGTCTTTTACAGAAGGCTTTTCTGGCCTGCCATGAAGGACGCATGAGTTTCCCAATGGGTAAGTCAGGGAATGGTGGGTGCAATCACACCCACTGTCCTGTTAACACCCATTGCACAAGATACCTTATGTTACATACCAGTTCACCACTGCCATAATCATTTCCAGACAGCACCAAGAACTTCAACAGTCCTCTAGAAAACTGGTGAAAAAGAGATAGGGGTGTTATATGCTTAACACCCAACTCCAAATCACAGGATGTCCACCCCCAGTGGCTTCATGTAGATAAGTGTTTCCCAACCAGGAGGTCATAACCCCCAAGGAGGTGCCCATGTTTGCTTTTAGTATGCTGCCCCCTTATGGAGGGTGGTGACTGACCAGGTACCTGTAGGTGCCACTAGTATGGCAGTTCCAGGTTTCACTGCATTGTGCTACCAAATGAAAGTAAAAAAAGAAGTCTTTTTCTTACACATGTTGGCAGTGACAGCAAATGGATATATTAATGGCATCTATGGAAGTGCCACACTAATCAGGCTCACCGATCAGGTTGCTGCCCTTCTTAATGGAGTAGTAGTTGAGGAGTTAAGGGAGATGTCATGGATAACTCTTACAGACAGCCTCTTGTGGCAGTTAATGAAGTCATTGTTAATTTCCCAATATCGACATGGAACACAACATGGCTCTGTGCCCTCTGCATCATAAAGAGGACTGAAAGAAAAGTACACCTTAAAATTACAGAGATACAGTCCCAGCTCTCATCTGCTCGTGGTTATACTGTTACTGAAAAACTACGGGGAAATGCAAAGAATGTTAATGAAGCCAATTAACTGTATCCTTTTCTGTCCAGGCTTCAGAATGCATATGGCTTTGGTCAACCTGATTGTTACCATGTGCCAAGGACTTGGGGCAATGTTTTGTAATTTTTTCATTCCTTCCTGACAGATCAGATCTGTGATGAGGTGGAGGGTGGTGCAATACCAGTTTGGAATCCTGGCTACTTACTTATAGGGTGCCACAGGGATCTATTTTCCCCATCTACATCAGGATACAGGACTTTGATACAGCACTGTGCCAGATTCTGACCCCATTCCAAGGAGCCCAGGCCACCCCCAGGCTCATGATGGCACAGATCCAAGTAGCCCCACTGGGGCTTCAGTGGCTTTCCCCAAGGTAAAGGGAAGAGTTTCCTCTTGCTTTGAGCTAACACACAAACTACCCAAAACTTGCATTGGACACAGCACAGGCTGACCAGCTTTCTAGAGCAAGATTGTATAGAGCTGTTAATTATATTTATACAGATTTTTCTCATCCTCTCCAGGAATTACCAGTAATTTCTTCACAGAAGTGTTGAAATATACATGCTTTAAATACACAGCCATTTTCCTTTTTGCTTATGGTTGATAAGACTTTCATATTTATTTTATTCTTGAATACCAAAGACAAAAATATATGTTTTTCTCTTGCATATATGTAACTGCAGCTCTGTCTCTAATACTGGGTATATGCGTACCAGTAATTGTTATTCCACTACAGTCTACATACCTTTTATTTTACAAACAGTATAGATGGGGAGGGATTTGTACTACACTTTTGATGTTCTGAAAGTCGCAGAGAAGTTCATAAGTTTGTAAATACTGAAATCTCTACTTATCTCAGAAATTCCAGCACAATTTCTGTTGCATCAAAATTCTACACTTCTATTTAGAGCACAAAACGTGCTCTTAGCACCAACCAAGCCAGTGTTCTGCAATTAGATATGCTCTTAGATATGAACATGAGTAGTAGTTAATTAGCTCTTAGATATGAACATGAGTAGTAGTTAATTAGCTCTTTTATTGGAAGTTTCCAGGGCTTGCTGAACATTTCTGAACATACAACACACTGAGCAGTGTGTTGTATGCTGAACATACAACATACTGTCAAAGATAACAAGAAATCATGGAATTAAAAACCCAGACAATTTACATAATGCTTTCTATAGTACTGAAATGCCTAACTTAATGCAATGAACACATACAGCCCCCACAGTTGTGGATTAACTGCTAAGTTATTCTTTCTCCTAAGTTGCCATGATTTTTTTAAAAAATAGAAGTCCTTATTTTTTCCAGTCTTGTCTGAAAAACTCTGCAGGAGGGAGCTCATAAAAGCATTCAGAAAATGAAAGCCTTCTTACATATCAGAATGTTTACCGTAAATAGTCACTACACACACACACACACACACACACACACACACACACACACACACACACACACTTTCAAAAGCAGACCATCAAGATTATGCATAGCAAACAAATTGTTTACACACCACATACAAACAATCTCTGTTTAAAAATTGTATCTACCACTTATGTAAGATAGTACCAATATACCGTAATAGTTGTGCTATACAGACACCAATTTTGCCAGTTCACAGTATTGCTGACAATAAAAAAATCATATGAAACATAAAGGTGGTATGACTGGTAAAGCTGGCTTCAGAGCTGCAATAGCATTCTGGTGTTTTCATCTCAAACATCAAAGAGCTTGTTAATGGATGGTTGGTGCAGTTTTATTGGGTTGGTTCATGCTCCAGCCCAGCTATACATTCAGAAAGCAAGATGGCAGCAGTTCACCTTTCCGAGTGATGCAATGTAAACCAGAATTAATCTTGACAGTCCTACTCATCCATCAGATGAAGGTTAATCAATATTTACTGTTTGTGCAACAAGCAACTTGATGACATTTGAAACTGGACTATTAAGGATCATCAACTCAATGCTGTAAAAAGAGCAGGAGCACTGAAAGGTGAAAGCCAGAAATACTCCACTATGCTGTACTGCATGTAGCCCATGATTAGCCCAAAGACCACATCTGTTACATTGTGCCTTCCCAGCATAACTCTGGAGATTCCTACTATAAAAGCCCATAGTACCAGCAGTACACGCAGGGGGACAGCCAGTACAAGATGATGTAGAATGAATCTGCAAACCATGGCAGCTCTGGTGGCATGGCCTGATGGAAAGGAATATTTGTCCACGGAGACAGTGGCAAACATGTCCATCTTGTTGTGGGCTGGGCGCCTTCGTTTTACCAGTCCTTTCACTGCCGCCACCAAAACTATATCGAGCACCAGAGCTAGGAGACAAGTGAATAGAGAATTTTCAGACATTTTAAAGAGCAATAGTATAAATAACAATTCTTAGGGACTAACACATTGATTATAATAAAATAGTAAATAAGATAGATTATAGTAAGATAGTAAGAAATAGCAAGATGCAAAGAGGATCTAAGCCGACCAAAGCTCATTTTGATTTGAATTTTGATAAACAGGATTTGTTATCGGTTTCATACTAGCAATACAAAGTTTAATTTGATCAGTAGTTATAATTCCCCAACTCAAAAAAAGTCTTTTTTCTCTGAGAATTCTGGAGAAGAGGGTAAGGTAAAACAAATTTAATCATGTTTGTAAAACAGAAATGCTCATTCATATCCATAAAGGGATAAATTCAAGGAGAAACAAATCAAACCAAAATATGCTATCCTGGGAAGACAATCTACAGGCAGTCAGCTAAACTTCAAAAGAAGCAATATTGCCAAGAAATATCACCAAGAACCTTTTCTCAAGAGTCCTTCCTAGCACCCTAAACTTTGAGCAATAAGATCAGCCCATCAGAAGTTTCAGGCTTCATAGCGCAACACACTGCTTCAAGCTTTTCCCATAAGGAACATTCATGATAGAGGGCCAGATTGCAGCTTATCTGGTTATGCTTCCAGCACCTTCTGTTGGAGATATTGGAGAGGACCAAGACTGAAACAAGTTTTCTTGCCACTCCACTCTCCTTTCACCAGTGGATCAAAAGGCAGGTACTGTAATTGGCACCACATCAGGCAACTTTCAAGCAATACAAATAGAAACAAAAGGTAGGGGTATCCCCTACAGGTTCTACTGCTAATTGTGACCGACTGTTCAAAGCCTTTAGAGCCAGTGTGTCTGAGGACATTTCTGTAGTCATGGGGCTACACTAAGGGCGCAATCCTGAGTAACTACGGGGAGTCCTTGCTCCGGTGTAAGAACAATTTGCTCTGGATTGCAATATGAATTTCCCATAGGATTTCACTAGGTGGTGCAGGAACTACGGGTGCACGTAAAGTCTCTTACGTGCTCCCGTAGTTACTCTGGATTGTAGGGTAACACATGTAACCTTGTTTTCTCTTTCCCACTGAAGTAGTACCTATTTATTTACATTTACAAACTTTCAAACTGCTAGGTGTTCAGGAGCTGGGCTAAGGAGAGGAGTTCACCCTGTCTTATAGAACTTATGTCTTGAACACTGGCCTGTCAGTTTACAGGCACAGCTTCTTAACCACTTGTGCCACTACACCCCTCAATAGAAATAGAAACAAAAACCACCAGTAATAGAGAAATGGTCAGGATTTGAACAGTAAGGAGTGCCTGAATGGACATGCCAAAGCACTAGGGATCACTGGGAGATTGCACACATTGCTTCTCAGAAGATTTACAAGACTGGGAAAAGTAAAGGATCAGATGACAACCCCCATCCCAATATTCGATCCTATGGCTAATGCTCACAGATTATAAAAAAAAACAGAGTCATCCATTCCCCTTTACACTTTTGCCCTGGTTTCTCATTCAAGCATTACATGCATTTATGGGTGTTACCTGCCTGGACATAAGTGGAAGGCCTAATATCCTAAATTTTTAAGTTAGGGATGGAAGAATAGGGGAAATACATCATAAGCTACTTTTATTATCAGTTTCCTTTTAACCAAATCCTTCCACTTCATGCTCATATTATTGCCTCCTTGAACATTGTTTTCTCATTTTTATTCCCCTACCCTCATTTTGCTATATTTTCAATCTTTATAATTCCTGTATCATAGTATTTTTCCTGCCATGTTTTGGTCCACTCAGGAGGAAACTGCAAAACCCTTCTGGAGGCCAGCATTGGCATAGTTAAGTTTAAAAACGCTTCTGTCCCCAGTGATCCTGGGGATCATATCCTGTCCCTGCAAACACTGTAGTCAAGTGTTCTCAAAGTGTGGGGGGGGGGTGACAATTTCATGTTATGAAGGTTGCATAAAGCTGGGTGCTGCCATCCTGGAATCTTGGGTTCCATCATCTTGGAATTGGGGAGTCAGACTGCTTTTCTGGGAGTAAGTCTCACTGACACAATGGAACTTACTTCCAAGTGGACATGGAGGATCTCTGGCACCATAGTGATGTCATTTCCTGTTTGATGTCACTTCCAGTCATGACATCACTCCCAGAGGGGTTCCTGGGCAGATTGTAATTCTCAGAAGGGGATCCTGGGCTGAAATGCTTGAGAACCACTGCCCTAATCCCAAAGTCCAAGAAGGACTTTAGAATTGTTGCCTTAGGAAAACTCTCCCTCACTGGAGATCTTTAAGCAGCGACAGGATAGCCAACTGTTGGAGATGCTCTGGTTCTAGTTTTTCTGTCTTGAGTAAGAGGCACATTAAGCTTTCTCCAATGTTCATCACATCACCCAATTTATTGTTGAAACTCTGAATTTATATATCCGGTGCATTCTAGAACTCCAATACTTACAGAAGTAGAAAGTCATAGATTATTATTAAATAGTATAATAAAATATTAGTTTAGGTAAACCTATTTCAAACAAACTGTATATAGATTCAGCCATTTCCAAATTTTCAAAGGTGTGAATAAAAAGCATTACAATAAGAAATCTTTCTCCTAGATGGCACACAAGGATGGGTGGAGATGGGATATTGCACTACCTCACATAATTCTCACAAGTTTGTGGATAATGAGACTAGTCATCAGAGTTTCAAAATATAGAGGAAATAATTACTGGTAAAGACAATGGCAGGAATGACAGCTCTTACCAAACAGAAGGTTGATTAGCACCTCACGACCTGCAGGGCTACCACTTCTGCAAAGCCCATACATTGTGCCTGCTAGCCAAGGAATGCCATGCCCTGAGATCTCTATCAACTTCATGAGAGGGCGGGCACAGCCCCAAGAAGAATTTTCTCCAGCACACACCCCCAGCTGTTTGGAGGCCCAAAGATCAATGGCCAACAAGGAGCGCAGGGCAATACCCACAAAAGATGGATTGAGCTTCATGCAATCCTCTTCAGGTAGAGCCTGTGGAGGACCAGCATTGGATGTAGAGTCTTTGCGACGTGAGGGACTCTCAGGGGGTATGGGATTTCGTGGACTCATCAATGATAAGAACTCCAACCTATTGTTAGGAGCACGTCTCTCACGGCTGCTCTTTGGGCTGTTCCGAGGGCTGGGCATGGTAGTGCTAGTAGGACCAATCTGTTGAAAGAAAAAGTGTTCATAGGGCAGTTTAACTGTCCAGCCCATGCAAATAATCCACTAAAGTTTTCATAGCATGTTTTATAAGCTTTTCAGTTAATCTATTAGTTTAACTTTAAAAACTCTTCTTTTGTGCTCCAGAAACTATTTTGATTTCAACAAAGGAATCTTCTGCAGTGGTTCCCAAATTGTAGGTCAGGACCAATAGTGGACTCCAGCAGGTTCGCACCTACTCTATAGAACTGGTTGTTAACAAGATATAGAACATATAAAGTTTAAAAATAGCCATTTAAAAGTGGCTGCCAGATGGGCATAGAACCGGTTGTTAATTTCTTTGAATCCCATCACTGGGACCCATCACTGAGCCATGACCCAGTTTTGGGTGGGTTGCAAATCTGACAAGATTATAGCTGATCTTGAGCCTTATAGAAAGTGAAACTGGGCCATATGTGTTCATGTTTACTTATGGGTAGGCTAATGTACCTCAGCTCTTTTCAAAAGCCAGGCAAAGGGGAATATAAGGCAGCCAGAATGGTCCTGTTCAGATGAACACAGACTTCAAATAATGCTCCAGAATGCACCTCCAATAATCAATAAAAACAGAAGCTTGAGTGGCTGGTAGAGTTAATTTTTTCAAAAAATTCTCATTAAGCTAAGGAGGGATAATAGAATATTGTTTTTAAAAAATGGATCCCAGTTCTGAAACATATGGGAACCATTAGTCTAGAGCTCAGATAAAGAAGAATATGTGCATCCCAAAATCACTGATGAGAAAGGCTTTACAGCACCTCAAACAAATAATGCGCTTTCCTCACTGTACAAGAACTAAACAAACTGGTGTGTTTAAAATAACAGCCAAAGCATAGTCGAATTGGAAACACTGAGCTGAAGAAGTCAGATTGACACCCCATGTCTATTATTATTACTATTATTACTGTTCAAAAGTCTATTATTATTGTTCAAAACATGGTGCTTAGGCAATAGTTTGGCAGTTGCAGCACAAAGCATATAATTTGGCCTAGGTCCAAAATGAGAAACTCCATATTCCCAAGGAGCCAGAGCTTGGTATCTTCTCTTGACTCACAGAAGAGCAATCATAAAAAACAGGTACTGTATACTGTATACACAAATATACAGGATTTGTAGAGGTGACACAATATTTATTCTTGAAGGCACAGAAGGGAATCTTGAGAGCATCTCTTTCATGCAATTTCCACTTAATCAGCAATCGCATTTGAAGTGGCAGTTTTAATAGAGCACAACTAGAATGCCAGCCTCTTCATGAGCGCACCACGTCATATGAAATGTGCAATGCCACATCTCTTTGCAAGAGGTCATAGTGAAGTACCAGAGTCCCTTCAGGCGACTCCACCCCCAAGAATCCTCCTTCCCCATCAACTACACTGCTACCTGGAGCTTAACAGGTAGAAGGCATAGTAGGCATAGGTCCTCTCCCCAGAGGATGTAGCTGTGGAGGAAAGACTCATGGACAGAAGGAGGCAGGACTCCCAGATAAAGGCTCTGCAGCCCAGTCCTATGCATATCTACTTAGGAGTACGTTCCATTGTGTTCAATGGGACTTACTCCCAGGAAAGGGCGTACAGTATAGAATTGCAGCCTTAGTTCCTCCTCACAACTTTACTCCTGCCAAGTCCCCAGGGCAGCCATATGTCATAACTTTAAAAAAGGACAGGTCTCCCAAAACGTAGGACATCCAAGAAAAATATTGTAAAAGCTAAAAACACATATATAGCTTTCGTGTGGTTTAAAGTTTATATTATTATATTACATATGAGTTATTAATGAAAAGAAGGATATATGTTGCCTCCTCACAAGGAAAAGGAGGATAATGAAGATCCCCCGCCCTGGAAGAGGACATGTTCTGGAAAAAGAGGAAGCATGGAAAAGGAGGACAGTGAAAACTTTTTCCAGGACACAAGGCTCAAAAAGAGGACATGTCCTGGAAAGGGAGGATGCATGGAAAAGGAGGACAGTGAAGATTTCTTTCCAGGACACAAGGCTCAAAAAGAGGACATGTCCTGGAAAGGGAGGATGCATGGAAAAGGAGGACAGTGAAGATTTCTTTCCAGGACACAAGGCTCAAAAAGAGGACATGTCCTGGAAAGGGAGGTTGCATGGAAAAGGAGGACAGTGAAGATTTCTTTCCAGGACACAAGGCTCAAAAAGAGGACATGTCCTGGAAAGGGAGGATGCATGGAAAAGGAGGACAGTGAAGATTTCTGTCCAGGACACAAGGCTCAAAAAGAGGACATGTCCTGGAAAGGGAGGATGCATGGAAAAGGAGGACAGTGAAGTTTTCTTTCCAGGACACAAGGCTCAAAAAGAGGACATGTCCTGGAAAGGGAGGATGCATGGAAAAGGAGGACAGTGAAGATTTCTTTCCAGGACACAATGCTCAAAAAGAGGACATGTCCTGGAAAGGGAGGTTGCATGGAAAAGGAGGACAGTGAAGTTTTCTTTCCAGGACACAAGGCTCAAAAAGAGGACATGTCCTGGAAAGGGAGGATGCATGGAAAAGGAGGACAGTGAAGATTTCTTTCCAGGACACAAGGCTCAAAAAGAGGACATGTCCTGGAAAGGGAGGATGCATGGAAAAGGAGGACAGTGAAGATTTCTTTCCAGGACACAAGGCTCAAAAAGAGGACATGTCCTGGAAAGGGAGGATGCATGGAAAAGGAGGACAGTGAAGTTTTCTTTCCAGGACACAAGGCTCAAAAAGAGGACATGTCCTGGAAAGGGAGGATGCATGGAAAAGGAGGACAGTGAAGATTTCTTTCCAGGACACAATGCTCAAAAAGAGGACATGTCCTGGAAAGGGAGGTTGCATGGAAAAGGAGGACAGTGAAGATTTCTTTCCAGGACACAAGGCTCAAAAAGAGGACATGTCCTGGAAAGGGAGGATGCATGGAAAAGGAGGACAGTGAAGTTTTCTTTCCAGGACACAAGGCTCAAAAAGAGGACATGTCCTGGAAAGGGAGGATGCATGGAAAAGGAGGACAGTGAAGATTTCTTTCCAGGACACAAGGCTCAAAAAGAGGACATGTCCTGGAAAGGGAGGATGCATGGAAAAGGAGGACAGTGAAGATTTCTTTCCAGGGCACAAGGCTCAAAAAGAGGACATGTCCTGGAAAGGGGGAAATATGGTCACTTTGCCAGAGCCTCAAGTCCTGAGAGACCTAAGGGGAGTTCAAGTTGTCAACACTCAAAGGGGGGCCTTCTGTGCCCCCTTCATTCCCCAAAGAGAAGATGAGTGCATCCCAGCCCCTCAGGGGGCTCTTCACCTACGAGGCTGCCCCCCCTTGCTGCCTCTCTCCTTCCCACCTCCACAGAGTGCCCTCCATGCCCTCCCCATGTCTCTGCCTGACCACCCTCCACTCACCCCCCAACACAGCACCAGCACACCCACCCTCCCCCCAGCCCCACACCGTTACCTAGCAACGCTGAAACCCAGCTGCTCCCCTCCAGACAGACAGACAGACAGGACTCTCCTTCCGCCACCACGTGACTCCGCTGCAGCCACAGCTCTGGGAGAGAAGGAAACAGGGCTTCCTGTGGAACCCTCCTCTGCCTGCCCTGGGAGGAAGGAGGAACTGCACACAGGAAACAAGGCTCACTCCCCAGGTCTCCTCAGGAGTCAGTCCCCTCAGAGTCAATGGGTTCCTCCCAGGAGAGCGTGGAGGGAAAGGCAGCCTCAGAGCCCCTCCTCTGCAGGTCTCCTCAGGAGTCAGTCCCCTCAGAGTCAATGGGTTCCTCCCAGGAGAGCGTGGAGGGAAAGGCAGCCTCAGAGCCCCTCCTCTGCAGGTCTCCTCAGGAGTCAGTCCCCTCAGAGTCAATGGGTTCCTCCCAGGAGAGCGTGGAGGGAAAGGCAGCCTCAGAGCCCCTCCTCTGCAGGTCTCCTCAGGAGTCAGTCCCCTCAGAGTCAATGGGTTCCTCCCAGGAGAGGGTGGAGGGGAAGACAGCCTCAGAGCCCCTCCTCTGCACTTCTCCTCAGGAGTCAGTCCCCTCAGAGTCAATGGGTTCCTCCCAGGAGAGCGTGGAGGGAAAGGCAGCCTCAGAGCCCCTCCTCTGCAGGTCTCCTCAGGAGTCAGTCCCCTCAGAGTCAATGGGTTCCTCCCAGGAGAGCGTGGAGGGAAAGGCAGCCTCAGAGCCCCTCCTCTGCAGGTCTCCTCAGGAGTCAGTCCCCTCAGAGTCAATGGGTTCCTCCCAGGAGAGCGTGGAGGGAAAGGCAGCCTCAGAGCCCCTCCTCTGCAGGTCTCCTCAGGAGTCAGTCCCCTCAGAGTCAATGGGTTCCTCCCAGGAGAGCGTGGAGGGAAAGGCAGCCTCAGAGCCCCTCCTCTGCAGGTCTCCTCAGGAGTCAGTCCCCTTAGAGTCAATGGGTTCCTCCCAGGAGAGCGTGGAGGGGAAGACAGCCTCAGAGCCCCTCCTCTGCACTTCTCCTCAGGAGTCAGTCCCCTCAGAGTCAATGGGTTCCTCCCAGGAGAGCGTGGAGGGAAAGGCAGCCTCAGAGCCCCTCCTCTGCAGGTCTCCTCAGGAGTCAGTCCCCTCAGAGTCAATGGGTTCCTCCCAGGAGAGCGTGGAGGGGAAGACAGCCTCAGAGCCCCTCCTCTGCAGGTCTCCTCAGGAGTCAGTCCCCTCAGAGTCAATGGGTTCCTCCCAGGAGAGCGTGGAGGGGAAGGCAGCCTCAGAGCCCCTCCTCTGCACTTCTCCTCAGGAGTAAGTCCCCTCAGAGTCAATGGGTTCCTCCCAGGAGAGCGTGGAGGGGAAGGCAGCCTCAGAGCCCCTCCTCTGCAGGTCTCCTCAGGAGTCAGTCCCCTCAGAGTCAATGGGTTCCTCCCAGGAGAGCGTGGAGGGAAAGGCAGCCTCAGAGCCCCTCCTCTGCAGGTCTCCTCAGGAGTCAGTCCCCTCAGAGTCAATGGGTTCCTCCCAGGAGAGCGTGGAGGGGAAGACAGCCTCAGAGCCCCTCCTCTGCAGGTCTCCTCAGGAGTCAGTCCCCTCAGAGTCAATGGGTTCCTCCCAGGAGAGCGTGGAGGGAAAGGCAGCCTCAGAGCCCCTCCTCTGCAGGTCTCCTCAGGAGTCAGTCCCCTCAGAGTCAATGGGTTCCTCCCAGGAGAGCGTGGAGGGGAAGGCAGCCTCAGAGCCCCTCCTCTGCAGGTCTCCTCAGGAGTCAGTCCCCTCAGAGTCAATGGGTTCCTCCCAGGAGAGCGTGGAGGGAAAGGCAGCCTCAGAGCCCCTCCTCTGCAGGTCTCCTCAGGAGTCAGTCCCCTCAGAGTCAATGGGTTCCTCCCAGGAGAGCGTGGAGGGGAAGACAGCCTCAGAGCCCCTCCTCTGCACTTCTCCTCAGGAGTCAGTCCCCTCAGAGTCAATGGGTTCCTCCCAGGAGAGCGTGGAGGGAAAGGCAGCCTCAGAGCCCCTCCTCTGCAGGTCTC
This sequence comes from Cryptoblepharus egeriae, assembly GCA_030015325.1. NCBI lineage: Eukaryota > Metazoa > Chordata > Lepidosauria > Squamata > Scincidae > Cryptoblepharus > Cryptoblepharus egeriae. The sequence goes on along the minus strand of JAREYC010000003.1, from coordinate 90,207,372 downwards.
CTCAGGAGTCAGTCCCCTCAGAGTCAATGGGTTCCTCCCAGGAGAGCGTGGAGGGGAAGACAGCCTCAGAGCCCCTCCTCTGCAGGTCTCCTCAGGAGTCAGTCCCCTCAGAGTCAATGGGTTCCTCCCAGGAGAGCGTGGAGGGGAAGGCAGCCTCAGAGCCCCTCCTCTGCACTTCTCCTCAGGAGTAAGTCCCCTCAGAGTCAATGGGTTCCTCCCAGGAGAGCGTGGAGGGGAAGGCAGCCTCAGAGCCCCTCCTCTGCACTTCTCCTCAGGAGTAAGTCCCCTCAGAGTCAATGGGTTCCTCCCAGGAGAGCGTGGAGGGGAAGACAGCCTCAGAGCCCCTCCTCTGCAGGTCTCCTCAGGAGTCAGTCCCCTCAGAGTCAATGGGTTCCTCCCAGGAGAGCGTGGAGGGGAAGGCAGCCTCAGAGCCCCTCCTCTGCACTTCTCCTCAGGAGTCAGTCCCCTCAGAGTTAATGGGTTCCTCCCAGGAGAGCGTGGAGGGAAAGGCAGCCTCAGAGCCCCTCCTCTGCAGGTCTCCTCAGGAGTCAGTCCCCTCAGAGTCAATGGGTTCCTCCCAGGAGAGCGTGGAGGGGAAGACAGCCTCAGAGCCCCTCCTCTGCAGGTCTCCTCAGGAGTCAGTCCCCTCAGAGTCAATGGGTTCCTCCCAGGAGAGCGTGGAGGGGAAGGCAGCCTCAGAGCCCCTCCTCTGCAGGTCTCCTCAGGAGTCAGTCCCCTCAGAGTCAATGGGTTCCTCCCAGGAGAGCGTGGAGGGGAAGGCAGCCTCAGAGCCCCTCCTCTGCAGGTCTCCTCAGGAGTCAGTCCCCTCAGAGTCAATGGGTTCCTCCCAGGAGAGCGTGGAGGGGAAGGCAGCCTCAGAGCCCCTCCTCTGCACTTCTCCTCAGGAGTCAGTCCCCTCAGAGTCAATGGGTTCCTCCCAGGAGAGCGTGGAGGGAAAGGCAGCCTCAGAGCCCCTCCTCTGCAGGTCTCCTCAGGAGTCAGTCCCCTCAGAGTCAATGGGTTCCTCCCAGGAGAGCGTGGAGGGGAAGGCAGCCTCAGAGCCCCTCCTCTGCACTTCTCCTCAGGAGTCAGTCCCCTCAGAGTCAATGGGTTCCTCCCAGGAGAGCGTGGAGGGAAAGGCAGCCTCAGAGCCCCTCCTCTGCAGGTCTCCTCAGGAGTCAGTCCCCTCAGAGTCAATGGGTTCCTCCCAGGAGAGCGTGGAGGGGAAGACAGCCTCAGAGCCCCTCCTCTGCAGGTCTCCTCAGGAGTCAGTCCCCTCAGAGTCAATGGGTTCCTCCCAGGAGAGCGTGGAGGGAAAGGCAGCCTCAGAGCCCCCCCTCTGCACTTCACCTCAGGAGTCAGTCCCCTCAGAGTCAATGGGTTCCTCCCAGGAGAGTGTGGAGGGAAAGGAAGCCTCAGAGCCCCCCCTCTGCACTTCACCTCAGGAGTCAGTCCCCTCAGAGTCAATGGGTTCCTCCCAGGAGAGCGTGGAGGGAAAGGCAGCCTCAGAGCCCCTCCTCTGCACTTCTCCTCAGGAGTCAGTCCCCTCAGAGTCAATGGGTTCCTCCCAGGAGAGCGTGGAGGGAAAGGCAGCCTCAGAGCCCCCCCTCTGCACTTCACCTCAGGAGTCAGTCCCCTCAGAGTCAATGGGTTCCTCCCAGGAGAGTGTGGAGGGAAAGGCAGCCTCAGAGCCCCTCCTCTGCACTTCTCCTCAGGAGTCAGTCCCCTCAGAGTCAATGGGTTCCTCCCAGGAGAGCGTGGAGGGAAAGGCAGCCTCAGAGCCCCTCCTCTGCACTTCTCCTCAGGAGTCAGTCCCCTCAGAGTCAATGGGTTCCTCCCAGGAGAGCGTGGAGGGAAAGGCAGCCTCAGAGCCCCTCCTCTGCACTTCTCCTCAGGAGTCAGTCCCCTCAGAGTCAATGGGTTCCTCCCAGGAGAGCGTGGAGGGGAAGGCAGCCTCAGAGCCCCTCCTCTGCAGTTCACCTCAGGAGTCAGTCCCCTCAGAGACAATGGGTTCGTCCCAGGAGAGCGTGGAGGGAAAGGCAGCCTCAGAGCCCCTCCTCTGCACTTCTCCTCAGGAGTCAGTCCCCTCAGAGTCAAGGGGGATCCTCCCAGGAGAGCATGGTGGGGAAGGCAGCCTCAGAGCCCCTCCTCTGCAGGTCTCCTCAGGAGTCAGTCCCCTCAGAGTCAAGGGGGTTCCTCCCAGGAGAGCGTGGAGGGGAAGGCAGCCTCAGAGCCCCTCCTCTGCAGGTCTCCTCAGGAGTCAGTCCCATCAGAGTCAAGGGGGTACTTCCCAGGAGAGCGTGGAGGGGGTGGCCGTCCCAAAACCCAAGCCTATGCATGTCTCCTCAGAAGTTAATTTTTCTTACTTAACTAAGGGTCTTACTCCCAGCTAACTATGGATTATCGCAGCCTAAGGACCACAGTCATGTGGTTTCTGACCAGGGTGACCGCAATGCAGCTGCTGCTTTTGAAACCCTTCTATGTTGAGCTAAACCTGCCTAATTTCCCTTTTCTATGCTATGGTTAAAGGTACGGGCACTCTGTTATCCATTATATGTGGTCACCCTGTTTTTGACAGAGTAATAAGCATTAAGGGTGTAGAACATGTCTGCATGCAAGGCTTCTTCAGCAGCAAGCAGAGGAGGCACATCTGGAGGAGAAAGGGCCATAAATATTAACACAGAAGTGCCAATATGGTCCAGGAGATAGACAACTGTTCTCCCCCATGTAAAGGGACAGCACTCACTTGCACGCTGTGATCTCATATTCTGCACTATCATCATAATCTGGAAGGTCAGGCAGAGTTTACACTTCTTAAAGCAGGCCTCCATCAGTCTTGGAAGACTATGGTATCGTGCTTGGCACTGCATACGTAGCACAAAAGCCTGGGTTAGATTTTTATGGAGAAGCAGCAAATCCCTCACTCTCCACCCTACTAAATTAGTCCAATGGAAAGGCAGAGCCAATACGATTGGATCCAGAGCTGGTTTAAGGACAGGAGCTCACCCTGTCTTGTGGGGCCGACCCGGGTCTCAAACCCTGGCCTGCTGGTCTTAACTGCTTGCACAGCGTCTTAACTGCTTGCACCACCCACAGCCCTGTTCTAGCATCTTGCATTTCAGGAAAGTAGGACTTTAGTTTGTCAGTCATTGAAATGGGAAAACTTTTTTCATATCTGTATTACAGGTCTAACCTTGTTATACCTGGATTTTTTATACACACTAATTTTTTATACATTTATACATAAATGGGCACTGCAAATCACAGTTTAAAAAACTACGGTACTCTTCTACTGTTGTACATAGGTAATCCTGTAGGTCCATCATGGGGGAGGGGGCTGCTTAGCTGAGTGCTTAATTGCTGCTAGGTGTTCATTGGCTGGTTGCCTGGTGGGAGTAGCTTTGTAGGGCTTTATTAGGGCCTGAGGCGCGATCCTGTGGACCGGAGCCTGTGAGCAAGGAGGACTTGTGAAGTTGACAGGAGATGGAAGGGAAGGGTGCAGTTGTCGTGACATGCACCACGTGTGCCATGTTTGTCTTCTTGCCCAAGGACCCCGGGGATTATCGATGCTGCAAGTGCAAACTGGTTGCACTGTTGGAGGAGAAGGTGGCAGCATTGGAGGGTGAAGTTTCCACCCTTCGTCAAATTAAGGCATCTGAGGAGTTCCTTGATACAACACACACGGAACTTCTCCAGAGGGATGACACCAGTGGGGACCCCAGCAACGATGTCTCTTCGTGGAGACACGTGACAGTCAGGAGAAAAAAGGGCAGGAGCAGTCGAGAACCACTGGAGCTATACAACCGTTTCCAGAGTCTCTCAGATTCCACCATGCTGGCAGAAGTTCCTCTTGCTAGCACACCTACTCCGGATCCTGGCATTGCCCATACTGGCATGCCTACAGATCCCCCTCATAGACAGCAGCCACAACCAGTTAGTGTGGGGGAAGCTAGACACAGAAGGAGAACACGGAGGAGGATGGTGGTGATTGGAGATTCTCTCCTGAGGGGCATGGAAGCTGTATGCCGACCAGACCCGTTTTCCCGTGAGGTGTGCTGCCTCCCTGGTGCTAGGATACGGGATATCACGGAGAGGCTACCGAGGATGATCACACCTGCTGATCGTCACCCGTTCTTACTCATCCACGTAGGAACAAACGATACAGCTCGGGAAACTTTCCAAAAGATAGTTGGGGATTATGAAGCTCTGGGGAGGAAGATTAAGGACCTGGGGGATACCCAGGTGGTATTCTCATCCATCCTCCCAGTAACTGGCAAAGGTCCTCAGAGAGATAGCAAGATTTTTCAGGTCAATAGCTGGCTTCGAAAATGGTGTCATCGGGAAGGATTTGGATTCTGGGATCACAGGATGAACTTCCTTGAGGAAGGACTCCTAGCAAAGGATGGACTACATCTTACGGGTTGGGGGAAGAGTGTCTTCAGACGGGAGATGGCCAACCTTATCAGGAGGGCTTTAAACTAAATAAGAAGGGGGTGGGTTACGTCCAAAGGGAACCTAGGAATAAGGAAAATGCTCTGGATGGAAATTGCCAGGGCACAGCTGTAACTCAAAAATCTTTAGAGGGGCCTGGCCTTACAAAAAAGGAGGGAAATGCATTGAGTTGCAACCTCCAGGGCTTAAGTTGCATTTACACAAATGCACAGAGCCGGGGAAATAAACAAGATGAGCTGGAGCTTTTAGCAAGTGAAGGGAAATTTGATTTGATAGGAATAACTGAAACTTGGTGGGACTCCCATGACTGGAACACACAATTGGAAGGCTATCAGCTGTTCCGGAGGAACAGAAGTGGCAAAAGGGGAGGTGGAGTAGCATTATATGTCAAGAACATATATACTTGCTCTGAAATCCAGGAGAGTGGTCCGGATATCCCTGTGGAGTGTGTTTGGGTAAAAGTAAGGGGGGAAAATAAAAAACAAAACATTGTGGTGGGCATCTACTATAGACCGCCAGGTCAAGGAGAAGGAGTAGACGATGTCTTCTTGGAGCAACTGGCAGGCATTGCAAGGAAATATGAGGTAGTAGTAGTAATGGGGGACTTTAACTACCCAGACATTTGCTGGGAGACAAACTCAGCCAAACATGGAAGCTCCAGTAGATTCCTGATGGGCCTGGAAGATAACTTCATGGTCCAGAAAGTGGAGGAAACGACAAGGGGAGGGGCCATCCTTGACCTGATCTTAACAAATCGTGAAGAACTGGTTGATCAGGTCAACATAGTGGGAACTTTAGGGGAAAGCGATCATGAGCTGCTGGAATTTAGAATAATGTGGGAAATAAAAAGAGTGCAGAGTGAAACTTATATGTTGGATTTCAGGAAAGCTGGTTTCAACAGGCTTAGAGGAGTCATAGGTGGGATCCCATGGGTTGATGATCTAATGGGGAAAGGGGCCCAAGATGGGTGGGAGCTCCTTAAGAGGCAGCTTCTACAAGCACAGTCAGAAACAATTCCAATAAAAAAGAAAGGGGGGAAAATGCTGAAAAAACCAGGTTGGCTCCACAGGCAACTTGGGGATCAGCTGAAGTTAAAGAAAGAGAAGTATAGGGAGTGGAAGACTGGAAAGATCACCAGAGAGGAGTACAGGCAGGTAGCCCAGTCATGTAGGGAGGGGGTCAGGGATGCTAAAGCTCAGTATGAGCTGAGGCTGGCCAGGGGAGTCAAAGATAACAAAAAGAGCTTCTTTAGATATGCCCAGAGGAACAGGAGGAGAGACGAGGGGGTGGGGCTGCTCTTGGACAAGGATGGACAACAGGTGTCTGGAAACCAGCAGAAGGCGGAGCTGCTCAACTCCTACTTTGCATCCGTCTATTCACAGAAGGAGGGCTGTGCAAATGGGGGTGCGGGATCATTGACTGATTCGGGGATGTGTTTACATCCCCTAAGAGGTAATGAAAACATGGATGGTGCAGAACAGCAGATTAAGATTGACAGAGAACTGGTTCGAAACCACTTAACTGGCCTAAATGAATTCAAGTCATTTGGACCGGATGAGCTGCATCCTCGAGTTCTTAAGGAACTTGCAGATGTCCTTGCAGAGCCTTTGTCGATCATCTTTGAGAAATCCTTGAGGAGTGGAGAAGTGCCACTGGACTGGAAGAGGGCAAATGTAGTCCCAATTTTTAAGAAGGGGAAAAAAGAAGACCCGGGAAATTATAGACCAGTCAGTTTGACTTCAATCCCGGGCAAGATATTAGAGCAAATCATAAAACACACAATTTGTGCACATCTAGACAAGTACTCCGTGATCAAAACAACCCAGCATGGATTTACCAAGAATAAATCTTGCCAGACAAATCTGATCTCCTTTTTTGATCGGGTTACGAGCTTACTGGACAGTGGCAATGCTGTGGATGTCATTTATCTTGACTTCAGCAAAGCATTTGACAAAGTCCCACATGACATTTTAATTAGGAAGTTGGAAAAATATGGGCTAGACAGGGCAATTGTTAGGTGGATCTGCAACTGGCTCGATGGCCGCACTCAAAGGGTTTTAGTAAATGGTTCTGTGTCAACCTGGAGGTCCGTTTCTAGTGGGGTACCCCAAGGCTGTCTTGGGACCGGTTCTCTTTAACATTTTCATCAATGACTTGGAGGAAGGGATACGGGGGAGCCTGATCAAATTTGCAGATGACACCAAACTGGGAGGAGTAGCAAACACATCAGAAGATAGGAGAAACCTCCAGGAGGATCTGGATGAACTGGAATCCTGGGCTGTAACAAACAGAATGAATTTCAACAGGGAGAAGTGCAAGGTTCTGCACTTAGGCAATAAAAACCAAAAACATAGGTATAAAATGGGGGATACTTGGCTTGGCAGCACAACATGTGAGCGGGATCTTGGAGTCGCCGTGGATAACAAGCTGAACATGAGTCAGCAGTGTGATGTGTCTGCAAAGAAGGCAAATTCCATTTTAGGTTACATTAAGAGGACTGTAGCTTCCAAGTCACGAGAAGTTATAGTTCCTCTTTATTCTGCATTGGTGAGACCTCACCTTGAGTACTGTGTTCAGTTCTGGGCACCTCACTTTAAGAAGGATGCAGCCAAACTGGAGCAAGTCCAGAGGAGAGCGACAAGAATGATCAGTGGGATGGAAGGGAAGCCCTACGAGGAAAGGTTGGGAGAACTTGGGATGTTCAGCCTGGAGAAGAGGAGGCTGAGGGGAGACATGATTGCCCTCTTCAGATACCTGAAGGGCTGTCATAGGGAGGAAGGGGCCAATTTGTTCATAGCTGCTTCTGAAAGCAGAACTAGAACCAATGGGTACAAACTGCAAGAGAGGAGATTCCGGCTGGAAATCCGGAAAAAATTCCTGACGGTGAGGGCGGTTCGGCAGTGGAACAGATTGCCAAGGGAGGTGGTGGACTCTCCCTCACTGGGGATCTTCAAGCAGAGGCTCGATGAGCACCTGTTGGAGATGCTCTAGGGGGAATTCCTGCTGCAGGCAGGGGGTTGGACTAGATGACCTACTAGGTCCCTTCCAATTCTATGATTCTATGAATCTTTCAGTCCCAGAGTCAAGGGCGACACAATAGTGCATGTCACCCAGTACGGGGGGAGTGTATCACCCCGGGGAAGGGTGCACCCTTCCCGGGACAGCGCAGGCAGAGTTGGTGCCTGCACAGTCTCCTCTGAAGCCAACTGGTGTCTGAAGAGAACTGTGCAGGTGGTAACTCTGATGCCTGTGCAGTCTCCTCTGAAGCTGACCAGCTTCAAAGGACACTTCCACAACTCTAAGGAGGAGCAGCCTGCTCCTCCTTAGAGCAGAGGAATGCCTCTGCCTGGCCGAGCCTCTGTCCAGCCATTTGGGCCTGCTCCAAAGCGGAGCAGTGGCCAGGAGCTGCTGTTCTGTTTCAGACCAGACTCGAATGGCCAGACAGAGGGCCAGGTTTGTGTATGTCCAGGCTTTAAGTTGTGTACAGTTTCCTCTGCGCAGCCATTTGGCCTTGCTGCAGAGGCTAAGCAGCAGTGCGAATTGCGCCTCCACCCAGCCATTTAAGTGTGTGCTGAGATGCAGGAGGAGAGTCAAACTCCTCCAGCGTGTCATCCCCCAGTGGCGCGTCACCCAGTGCGGCTCGTACCAGCCATACCACCCTGGTGATGTGACTACCCTCAATCTCATGTTATGACTCATGATCTTTATGTTCCATTTTCCCACCAACAGAATCATAACAATTATTTTTAAATGACATATTTTTAAGCTTCAAAATGGAGATGTTGCCACAATATCATATTCATATATAGCAATGAATCAGTTTATCCTTATGAAATGAAAGTTTCTCATCCGGAAAGTGGATTTCAATGTGACAAAATTGGAAACCAACCACAGCCGATAGATACCTACACTTGTGCCCATAATTGGCTTTAGCATTTGTAGTCTGAAGGGACATAAATGGAACATCTTTTAAGGACACGAACAAGTGCAGTGATCTTTATGTGCCCATGAACGCTACTTGTTTGGGCTGTACTATGGGGAGAAAAGATCTGGAGCAGAAAACTGGGTTATACAATGAGAAGAATTATTGTTGGACATTTCAAGAAAGTTCATTTGATGCACCTTTCCATAACGTAGAACTAAAAGGTTGATTAAAAGAGGACTGTCTGTGAAGATTCAGCATTTCTAAGAATTCAGTGTCCAGACCTGAAATGTCACACTCAACAACTAGCAAAAAAGGAGAAGAGGGGGTTTGTTAGCTAAACACCCTGAACTAGTTCAGAGATCAGAACTAACTCTGGAAGCAAAATATTTCATAGACAGACCAAGAAGTTGGCATGATTTCTACACTCTCTTTTGCTTTGTATTACTTCCTGCCTTGTTGGTGAAAGCTGGAGAAATCACAGATTTAAGTACAGTACATGGGGCCAGATTCTTACAGGCCGGATCCTTACAAATCCATATTCAGCAGTAGTGAATCCAACCCAGGAGAGTTAATTATACAGTGTCTGTATAAGGAAGTTAAAGAAGTTAGCATTTGTTGGTTGGGATTTTTTTTATGGTGTATACAATGGTTTTTTTATGGTTTATATAATATAATCAACCTGCCTCAGGTTGTGCCAAGGAGCACTGTTGGTCTTCAGACAGCTTGGGAAGTTTTTCATGAGGTGGTCTGTTGATAAGAATAATATTGACAGTAAACTGAGGATAGAGTGAACTCCAAACCAACCCATTCTCCAATCACTGATTTTTCAGATGGACCACAAGTACATTTATATGTCAGAGGCCATTTTTAACACCTTGAGTGTAATTGCCAATAAGTACAAGAGCTCTTAAGCCCAGAGCACAAAGTTCTACATCTTGCAGTATCCCAGGAGTCATCATAAGACTACATTATGAAAACGCATTTTACCTTTGAGATGGTTTTGAATAAATGGGTATAAGGCTCCTACTTATAAGGCTCCTATAACCGACAGCTAATAACTCCTGCACTGTATTGTTGCTTCTCTCTTGGCTCTGCAGCAGTGAAGCCATTGCAAAATGGGATGGCAAAGGCTTCACTGCAGTTGTGTGTCCTCCCAGATCTGTTTGTGATTTGGCAGTGACTGATGCTCAGATAGCTATGCCGTGATTGTGTAATATATATTGTCTTTCACTTTTGAGCAATCCGGTGCAGTAAATACACCGGTCTATTTTAGTGACACTGATATTGACTGTTCCAAGCTTGTGGTTTGCTCAGATCATCCTTCCTGTTGGCTCTGGCCTCTTTTGTTTTTCACCTTTGGGACGGAATTCATGTGGGATGACAACCTCCTTCTTTTCTATTGTGTTTGTTTGGGTGGTGGGCACACAGCAGGCTGCCCTGAGTATTGTAATTCAATTTGGGTGCTGATGGCGGACCCAGGAGAAGGAGCCACATAGCCCAATGATGTGCCATTAGGGGAGCAAGGAGAGCAAGGTCACAGCTATAAGAGCCACTACAACTTGCCTGAGGTTCATAGAGCACAATCCTAACCAAGTCTACTCAAAAGTAAGCCCCATTGTTTTCAATGGGTCTTATTCCCAGGAAAGTGTCTTTAGGATTACAGCAAAACCCTCACAGTTGGGTAGATCTGAAAATCATTAGCAGTGAGAAAGTAAATGGGATTCTCCCCTAAGGTTGACCACATATCATAACTACAAAAGAGTAGTTTTGACCACCCCACAAAATGTAAGACACATACAAAAATGTGGTCTTTTGATGAAATGACGAAATAAAACTTAAAAGCACGTATATATTGCTTTCATGCTTTTAATGTAATTACTTTTAATTTAAAACTATTACATCTAATTTATGAATTATAAGGCTATATGGTACGCAGGGGTGCCGCTAGGCTTTGGGTCACCCGGAGGAGGCAGCATGTCACCCCCATACATTTGGCGGGGCAACAATACGAATAGTGGGCATGGTTATGTGCCATTGCCCTGCCTCCACTGGTTCTTTTAGCTACACATTTTAATAGAATAAAGATACAGTCGTGCCTTGTAAGACAAACTTAATTTGTTCTGGAAGCATGTTTGTCTTATAAAGCATTCTTCTTACAAAGCAAATTTTCCCTAGGAAATAATGGGAACCCGGACAATTTGTTCCACAATCCAAAAATATTCATATAAAAATATTAATTATGTAAAAATGATGACAAAACAGTGTAATCAAATTCAAAACACTATAATATAATAAAGAACACAATTACTGTAATAAAACATTGTAATATACTGTCCGGTAAAATAGAAAAGAAAAGCCTTTCTGGCCAGTGATGACTCATTTTCACTAAAAGAGTCACTGGTGTCTTTTGGAGCATCTTTAACAAGGAACCCATCTCTTTGTGTGTGAGACTGATCTATGCAAACCAGTTTGCAGCAGGAAAAGCTTCTGCCTTGATGCAAAAAAGGCAAGATCCTATGCTTTCTACTCAAAATCAATCCCCATTGTATCCAGTGGGGTTTACTAACAGGAAAGTGGGGTGCATTGGGGTCCAGGCAGGGAGGGGGTTTCCTTGGGGGGAAAGTGTTTCTGTTGAGGGGGTTTCCCTCCTACCTGATGCTGGCTGGCTTGAGAAGGCTGCAGGAGACTTGGTGGGGAAGCTCAGAAATCCAGGTCCCAGGCTTAGAGGGAGGTCCAGCCCTTGCCCGCAGATGCTGTGCCTGTGTGCCTTCTGCTGGCCTGTTCACTGGTACTGCAGGCAGGAGGAGAGGGAGCCCAGCCAATGTGGAGAGAGGGCACCTGGATGGAGATAACATATATGCTCCCTGAGGCATCTAGCTGGACGTTATGCGATCAGGATGCTGGACTAGATGGGCCTTTGGCCTGATCCAGTGGAGGCTTTTCATAATGTTCTTATTGAGGCATCACATTATTCCAATAGCTGAAATAGAAGATTAAGAAATTTGGAAGTGTGTCTTTAAACCTATCTTCCATTGTTTTCTTTATGCGCTTATTTTTATATATGGGAGGTTCTTGAACAGAACCCTAGTGGATAACAAGGGACACCTCTATAGTGATCAACTGAATCCCATGAGAAAATACGGGCTCTAATTCCTAACTGAATCTAAAACATGCTTGCGATTCTTCCTGCTGCTGAAGGAAATAAGTGCCTGTTTCCCTGCAGCCTACTGATCCCTTTGCTTTCAGGAAACAAGAATAACCAGAAACATTTCCTACCTGTATGGGTAATGCAAAATAGGTTGTAACTCATAAACTAAAAGTGCTTTTGTCACTTTTAGGACACTCCCAGGTTGACACAAAGGACTTGCCCAGGCTCATCTCATCACTAGGATTGCACTGGGGTAGCGCAATCCTAAATTGTACTGGAACAGCTCAGTTTGACACAGGAATGCCCTGTCCTGCCTTCCCACCCCATCCTCCCACTGTTCTCCTTAGACTGTGTACTGGCCTTTGCAGGCCAGTGCAGGTTTCCCATTCTGTCAGAGGTGAAGGCCAGCAGAACTAGGTTGGGACATCTAACATTCCTGAGGAATTTCAAAATCTTATGGCACTTTTTTACAATGACCCTATGGCACTTTCGCAACACCTTAAGGCGCCTCTTGCACCAGACCAAGGAATACTTTTGATTGCGCTGTGAATGATTTAACCCTGAATCAGAGTTCCAAGTCAAGATTGAGGCAGAAACTTACGGTACTCATGCTGATTTTTCCAGCTGCTCTATTGGTCAAATTAACTGTGGACGAACAAATAAAAACAATATTCCAGTCTTCAAACGAAAGGTTTTTCCCCTCTGAAATCTTTTTGTAATTGTTTAGATTGGCAGAAAATTACAAGTTGATGATTACTAGTGTTGATCATGAAACAGAACCCTGCTTCAGTTTTCTGTAAATGAGAAACTATCAAGGCATTCCTCCAGAGTTAACACTTCTAGGTCTTCAAACTTTTCTTGTCATGACCCCATTAAAAAAACAAATAAATACATAAGATTGGGGATCCATCACCAGTCACACTCCATTTCTGGGACCTGATTCTGGGACCAATTCAGCTACTGCTCTATCCACACCACCTCCTAGCTCCTGACTCTGCTTGCTTTGTTTCCCCCTATCTCTTGTGCCTTCCCAACGACCCTGTGAGGTAGCAGCCTGGGCAAGGTTGACCTTAGATATTGCAGGGCAAAACAGAGGGAAAAGGATGTGCATGATTGTATCAAGAACACAATTTTGTTAAAGCAGTACCATTTGTGGATTGATCTATATCCTCTCTTGCATGGCTTTCAAAGATTGCTCCAACTTCCCCCCCAGAAAATGAGGCTTCATTGGGGTTGTGACCCTCAGGACACTCTGAAAAACACTGCTTTAGAGTGTTTCTATCCCCTCTCTTTATCCTGGGGCTGATGTAAGGCCAGTCTGATGCATGCAGCTGCACCACTGGAGTATGGACTGCATCTAGTGGCAGCAGAGAGAATCCTGGCGATCTCCAAGTAAAGGAATATTTCTTCTCCTGCTCAGGGGTATGCCTCCACTGTCTGAATGGGTCTACTTACTATAGATCTGCACATTTCTGAGTGGATTGAGAAGACAGATTGAAAGCAAGAAAAGATTAGAATATCCGTAATGCTGGTGCTTCTACCGTTACTGCCCTCCTTCAGGTCTTAACACAAATCCCTACCTGCCATGTTCCTCCTTCACCTCTACCCCCCACCCCATTTATCTGCACAAGGTCTTTTTAGCAAGCTACGTGTATCAGTGGCCTGGCTGTGTTGAATGGCACAGCACCTTTGTACCTCAGAAAATCTTGCTGTGCCATCAGTGGCACATTGCGCTCATGGCATTATGTTGGTAGTGAAATGAATTAATTGAGTGTTAGAATACAGTCTTAGATTACTATGGCTGCAATCCTGAAGTGCATCTGGGCTAGCCCATCTATCACTGGGCTGGCCCAATTTCAAGATAGGCCAGCCCAGTTACACCAGCAAGGCTTGGGCCAGCGTAAGTCAACATAGGCTGGCCCATGACAGATGGACATGGGCTGGCCTAGCTATGGCAGCATAGGCAGTTTAGGAGAGGCATGCTGAGGACATGTTAAACATGGCTTCAAACAGTTAGGATGTATCCAGAGCCTCTTTCCAGGGCAGAAATGCTCTCTTCCAGCTCCTCAAAGTTAGACCACCTCAGGAGTGGGAATAACTCTGAGTAGACCCAAAGGGTTCCACGATCAGGCAGAGTAAAAATGAAAAAAGTCAAAAATTTTGAGTTCTTGGCCAGCCTAACTACAACCCCTGCTTTTCAACCACAGCTGCAACAGGATATGGCTGCAACCACAGCCATTTCAGGATATGGCACAACAACACCAATACAGTGAACATGTTGTCCTTGTACTGCTGCCTCTTCAGCAGCAATTGGGCCAGCCAGAGGCCTTCTACTCCTGTGGATTTGGCCTAGTTTGTCAGCTCAGGATATGGCCTACTTAGGTCAGCTCAGCTGGATCAATTTTTTTGGCCTAAAGTCAGGGCTGCACCCTAAATAAATCAGCAGTTTGCTACTACCAGAGAAGCGATTCAATAACTAACAACCCAACCTTGTTGTCAGTGGTGCCAGGACTACCATAGTGCTGAAAAGCCTGTTGTGATATTTTGAGTGCTGCAGGCTGCCACCAGCAGCTCCACAAGAGGAGGGAACTTTGGTCTCTTTCCCCCGAGTAAGGGATGTAGCCCCACTATAGGGCTACTTGATTCTGCAGCAACACTTCAATCGCTGCACTGGAAGGCCCTACCTGGATGGAGGTTGTGGATCTGACAGTGCTAAGCTGCACATTTCTGATGAAGCAAACTAAGCTCCACCAGTCCCATCCTTTGCACCACACTGCCTCCCACAACCAAACCACTTCCCCACTTCCTCTCCAGTGGTGGGCTCCAGCAGGTTCGCACCTACTCTATAGAACCAGTTGTTAACAAGAGATAGGACATATAAAGTTTAAAAATAGCTGCCAGATGGGCAGAGAACTGGTTCTTAATTTCTTTGAAGCCCATCACTGTTCCTCTCCACCCCAGAATGTCTCCCTCTCACTTCTCTCAACACTCCCATTCACATCTCTGCTGCTTGGCTAGCACAGCACTAGCTGGCACTGATGTTCTGCCAGTACTGGAGCAGCACTGGTGATTGTAAATGTGCTTTATGGCACATTTTAAATATTCAGCACTGGCAGATTGCCAGAGGTATGAGGACAGGATTGGAATGTGAGAAGGATCCCTATGTTGGTTTAAACAACAAGAAATCTTTTTAAAGATGAGCAACCCAATTCAGAGCTGCCTGTAGTGCCAGGAGTGCCTCAGTGCCAGATCAGCTGCTATGGTATCCTGCAGGCCAGCAAGCTGCTACAGTGGCTCCCTATGCGTCCTCAGAGGAAGGGAACATGCATCCCCTTTCCCAGTGCAATAGGAGATAGCCCTGCAATGGGTACTCATTTCTGCACCTGTTCTAGAGTGAAAAGTCCTTCATGGAGGCTCTGGTTGCAGTGGAGCTGAGCTAGTCTGCCTCACCCTGCCCCAGAGTGTCTCTTCCCCACCTCTCCCCATACTACCTATTCTCACCACTTGGCAGTCTGTTGCCAAGATGTGGAGAACCAGAGCTTGTCCCTGGCATGCTGCTGCAGGGTGGAGAGTCCAATGAAGCCCTTGCACCCCTCGAAAGCAACATGATTCCTGCAAGTGCATCGCTGCCTTCCTCCCCACATCCCTTAAGAGGGCACAGAGCGACTGCAGCATCATAACATCCCAGTTTAAGAACTACTGCCTTACAGGGAAGACACACAGCAGATGAAGATCAATTGTGCACTAGAGAAAGAATCTTTGAATGCAATCATCTAGGTGCAACACACCACATATATGGGGGATGCAATTTATGTGTGGAAAAGAATAAAGATTGCTTTCCAGAGTCCCCCAAAATGAGTGTGTAAGACTATTCATAAGTAATCTATGCACAAGTCTCTCGGAAATGTTTTCAAATGTCCAAAAATATATTCATACTAAAGATCAGTTCGTGTTGGGTGCCAACATCATGGGAGGAATACCCTCGCCAAATTTCACAATTCTGGGTCCAGGGGTTGGATCAGGGCATTGATGTTGAAGAGTCAGGTATTCTTCCCTGTAAAGGGAAGAAAAGTACAGTTGCACCTCTCATAACAAGTTTAATTCCTTCCAGAGGCATGCTCATTACGTGAAATGTTCTTTATGTGAAGCGGATTTTCCTATAGGAAATAATGGAAACTCAGACGATTAGTTCTACAACCCAAAAAATATTCATATAAAATATTAACTGCAAGTTAATATTTTATTAACTGTTTATAAAAATTATTAAGTTAAACTGTTTATAAAAATTATTACAAAACACTGTAATATAACACAGTACAATACACTGTAATATACAGTAACACAACACTGCAATAAAGAAAATACTGTACAGTACTGAACTGTACTGTACCTTTGAAAACCTTCATGGCTGGTGTGAGGGTTACAGAGAGGGGGATGACTTTGGCTACAATCCTAAAGACACATTCCAGGGAGTAAGACCCATTGGAAACAATGGGACTTACGTCTGAGTAGACATGGGTTGCAATCCTAAATACACTTTCCTGGGAGTAAGAACCATTAAACACAATGGTACTTACTTTTGAGTAGACGTGGTTAGGATTGTGCCCATGGTTAGGATTGTGCCCATGGTTAGGATTGTGCTCTTTCACAATCACTAATGGAGTCACTGCTATCCATAGGCTCAATGAAATCTTTGTCTTTATGTGGAACTTTAACATTCCCAAGCTGCTGATGGGGAGCAGCACTAGAACATTGATAAGGCACACCTTCCACGCTGCCACACACAGATCCCACATACAAACCTGGCTGTGAAACACTAGGTAAATGGAAGCTAAGGGAAACTTATCAGTGGTGAGGAGGAGGATCTGAATGAGACCATTTAACCCTTTTACTTTTTTCCTGTCAGTCTGAATTGCTTTGAGGTAAAGAAAATCCTAGATATGTGTGTGTGTGCATCTGTGTGTCTGTCTGTGGTTGATGACCCTGATGGCTTCTCTTTTGAAAAAGGCTGGGTTCCCTACTATTGAGTAGTCCTTCCATTTACTTACAACAGCTAAAGGGCCATCTCAAGATGGTTCAAACCTCAATCAACAAGCATTTGAACAAGGCCCAGGATAACCAGAAAGCCTCAAAAGCCACAGAACTGGAGATGGATTGTTGGAAGTTGAAGACAAGGTGTTAGTTCAGGGTATGTTATTGCTAAGGTGGCCATAATCAGGTCATAAGTATCTCAGGAATATTTGGAAAGATGAGGTGGCTCATCCAAAAAATTATACCATTTTCTTGGCAAGGTTGGATATTACAGCTGCTTTAGATCTTGTTTCATGCCCAAATCAGTCTTGTGACAGTTACTCAAATGAATCAAGCCATACTATCTGAAATCATGTACCTGTCCTGTGGAACCCAGATTTCACATTATCCCTTCATTATCCCCACAGCCTTGATACTGTCTTACACAAGAAAGGGACAGCCCAGGACACTCTTCAGTGGTTTTCAAACTGGCAGCTCAACCTACTGGGCCATTGTCTGTGGCTTCTCATTAGGGTTACAATCCTGTACACTGAATAGGCAGTGGAGTTGCCAAGGCTCCCTATGGAACCATGGTTCACACTTTAGGAACCATTGCCCTATGGAAACCATGGCCCATTCCTTGAACATTTCTCAAACTGTGAGTCAGGCCCCACACTAGGTGGGTCACAAACCAATTTCAGGTGGGTCACATAGCATATAACTTAGTCACTGTTGAAAATACACAACTGAAAAGCTGCTGTGCATGGTAGACACCTGGTAGGAGAAAACAAGGTGCTTTGGCCTGTACAGGTTGGAAGATAGAATTTCCTGGTGCTAGATGAAAAATGCCATGAAAAATGCCATAAAATATTCCACCTGGAAAGAGAAATATGAGCTGCCCACAGAACTAGGTTGTTGTGAGGATTATCTGTGGTGGCACATGTACATGCAGCTGCTCAGCATTCCAGTGATCGGCTGAGTCTGTATCCTGAAAAAGTACACCTGAATTTTGTTGTATAATTGTGTACAATGACAATAAAAAGTATTAAAAGTATTAGATAGGATAATGGAAAGGATGCTGGAAAGGGGAGGGCAGTGTGGTAAGAGAAGGATTCAAGACTGCATTCTGCTTTGGCTTCTGAGCCAGAATAACAGAGGAGAGGAGAGGAGAGTTAAGCCACTCTTATTTGGATTGACCTACCTACCCCAACATTTCAAATATGACCTGTGAAAAATGCTACAGGCTACCAATCAGTGTAATTATGGGGAAAGAATGAAAAAAACAAAATTATAATTATAACTTCCTATCAAAAGCTGAGAAGTGTACTGATAAACAGGTTATGAGATGGTTCTTCACTGAAGTTCAAGCACCCCAGGGATGGTGAGGAAGTCTGCAGGAAGGAAAATAGTCCCCTAGCGTGGTACCTGTCTACTAAAATTTTTCTGACAGTTGAGCCACTCATATTTGGATTGATCTTTCTACCAACACCACAAGCATGACCTATGAAGAAATGCTGCAACTGGCAATTAGAGTATTTATGGAGAAAGAATGTGACCAACACTGTAATTAGAACTTCATGTAAAAGGCTGAAAAGTGTACTGCTAAACAAAATATGAGATGGTTGTTTGCCAAAGTTCAAGTGCCCTTTGGGATCCCCAGAAGCGGTGAAGAAGTTTACAGAAGTTTGGAGTTGCTCTCCAAGGATGATAAACAATTTGCATGAGCTTTAGTTCATAAACATATTTTCTTACAGATTGCCTATATGGCAATCTGTAATGTTGCCATCCTAGTTACAACATCACAAAACCCCAAAGATATTGCAAACAGCTGGGCTGCCATGGTCATTTGAGGTCCTGTCTACCTACAGTATTTACCTACAGTATTTATATACCGCTTTTCAACTAACAAGTTCACAAAGCGGTTCACAAAGTGGTCTGTGTAGTATCAGTGATGACACTTTGTTCTTGCACCTACCTCCACAGGAGTGTGCAATTAAGTGTGGGAGGAACTAGGCAAAGATATATGGAACAGATTGTGTAGGTGGAAGAGTCCAGGCAGGCATGACCTGTGCCAGTATGCTGCCACCAAATCCTATCCTCTTTCTGGAACTGAAGAGCTTGACGTGGATGTCCTTAGTTCTGCCAGCTGAGGTTTTGGTACAGATGGAAGTAGACCCATCAGATCTAGCCGAGTTCTACACAGTGCAAAGGAACCAATGTTCCCTTATCCTGAGGAGACCTCTGGTGGCTACTATAGCAAGATACAGCAGTGGCCATTTTGGCACCACAGTACAGCACTGGTAGCCCACAGGATTGGGCCCTATGTCTTACTTAACCTAATTCCAAGCTGCCCAGAGCACCAATGCCAAAATGGTTCCACAGCATCCTATACACTAAAAGGGTAGCTGCCAGCATCTTCTTAGAAGGGAGTTTTCATACTCTTCCCCTGGATAAGTGAAAATAGGCCTGCAATAGAGCTACTGAATTCTGTGGCAATAGCCGAGCTTTACCAGTCCCACTCATACCCCCATCATGCCTCATCCCTGCCCACTCCATCTCCCCCTACCCAAACAACTTCTCCCTGCTTCCCCTCCTGTGTCCTGTCCCCAATCACCACTCAAGGAATGAGTCTGAGTGAGATAGATCTGATGCTGGGTCAGCACTGAGGACTTGAGATAGGCTTACAATACTTTTGTTAACAGCACCAGCACAGATCTGGCAGTATGAGCTCAGGATTGGGCTCTCACAGGGGGATTCCCACATTTCCTTCTTTTCCCATACATTTTCCATACTTTCCTTCTTTTAAGGATCTCAAGATTGTACACATACAGGTGGGCCCTCACAGGCAGGAGGACCATATAGAATAGAAGACAGTAAGCCTGTATTTTAAACCGTTGCATATGTGGAGGTCCCCACCAGACAGAGGAGGAGGAGCTGGCGGGGACCTCATGTGGCTGGAAATGTCAAGAGAGGAGGAGAAAGGAGAATCCTTGTGTCGCTGCCGGCCATATCGAGATGAAGAACTGGACGCCAGACAGCCCGGAGACTGGGGGGGAATTGAGGAAGAAATTGAGAAGGAGGTCCGGCCAGAGGAACGCCGGAGAGAGACTGAACCAAGGAGGGGAAAGTACAAGCCCCCCAGGTGGATATGATCGGAGAGACAGATCCGGCCACGGGGAAGCATTTGGAGACCAGACCTTCTTTGAAGGGCCTGCCTGGTGGTGGAACCTTCCGCCCCCACCTAGACCCGATTGGTGGGAACTGGGTATGGGGCGGGGCATATGGAAAGATAAAAGGGAGAAAGGAGGCAGGAAAGAACAGGGGGAGAAAGGAGAGGAGAGTAAGAAGGTGGGAGAAGTGTTGGTGCTTGGTGACTAATACTTACCAGACTTACCTGTTAAACTTGTTGTGAGTACTGACCCGTTGGTCACGGTTGTGTGTTATTGATAACTAAGAAGAAGTACCTCCAGATCAGAATGGAAGGAAATAAAGATACAGTTATAAATATTCTTCCCGTCTCACTTTGGCCTATGTTTCTAGCCAACCTCTCCTTGGGAGTATTCCCACCTGTCACGCAGTCTTCCCCTTCCACCCATATCACTCAGGACAGCCCGCATCACAGCATAGAAGAAATTGAGGAAGGTACTGCTTTTTAAAACCTTATACAGTGGTACCTCGCTTAACAAGCGTCTTGATAACAAGCAAAAATTTCCAAGAAATCTTGCTTCACATAACAAGTTCCGCTTCACTTAAATAGCACTTATACAGCCCTGATGCGCCGCGCGGAGGCTCTTTAAAAGGGCTGCCGGCCAGCGCTGCTGCCTCTAACTGCCCCCAACTTGGACACAGTTGCCTTAGGGTGCCAGAGGCAGCTGCCCCTAACTGCCCCCAAGTGCACCCAACAACCACCTTGAACCTCCAGCAGCAGCCCAGGTAAGCCTTCCAGGAAAGTGTCTTTGATTGCAGTCTCCTTTATTGCAGTCTCCTAACTATGTCTACTCAGAAGTAAGCCCCATTGTGTTAAATGGGGCTTACTCCCAAAAAAGTGTCCACTTAAAGAGCGTTTCACTTAAAGCTCCGGAACTAATTAAGCTCTTTTATGAGAGATACCACTGTATGATGAGCCAAACCTGCATCAATTCCTGTTTCTATGCAGTGATTAAAGGAACAGGCTCCCTGTCCTCCATTCTATATGGTCACACTTATTATAGGGTAACCCTAATCCCGGTTAAGCCGGCCTATCGCTTTAGGTTTAATACAATAAACTAGAAGTTATCTTCTCAGGCCTCCTGAAAGTCTTGAAGGTTTTCTAAGGCATCATGTGGGCATCATGTGGCCTAAGTCCCAGCATCAGTCCCATTCTGGCCTGCCGGTGTCACAAAAGTGCTATAAGGCACTTATGCACCATTCCTGGGGGGAGGTTAGGTTAGTGCACAGACATGTGCTTGCCTCCCTACTTCACCACAGGAACAGGAAGACCAATGAGTTGTGCCAGCCTTTGTTTAAGATTGTATACTGAGGAGTTGATGTTCTTCCAAACTGACCTTCGCATAATACAGGTGTCCCCCAATTTCTCACCTCCAGCAGCAAAATACAAAAGACATTTGCAATCTGCTAGCTTAAAAAAGCATTGGAAGCAACATCTGCAAACTAAAAAAAAAAACAACAGCCAGGTTCCACTTTTCAACCATTTCCACATTTTACAATGGCTCTGGCCCTTAACCTGTCAAATGAGTTGTTGGTGCTTGTATTTCCTCTGGCAACCCTGCAGTCCAGGATATTATGCTGTGGTATCAAGATTGTAAGTAGGCTTTATTTCTCTTGTAGTTTGCTGTTCGAAAAAGAATGAGAAACAATAAAAGCTAATAAAATGCCATGAGATACTCTCCTTTGAATATACAGTAGCGCCTCACGTAAAGTATGTTTCACGTAACAAACAAAAATTTCTCTAGGATTCTGCTTCACGTAACAAACTGTGCTTCACATAAAGAACACATTCGTTGGCAGCTGGGGGAGACATGCTGGCCGGCAGCCTGTTTAAAAAGTGTCAGGGCTGCCTAGCGCACCTGCCCATAGTGAAAGCAACACTTCCATGCTGTTCCTCCTGTGGCCGGGTGTCCACTGGGCAGAGGGAGAGAAGAGCAGTGGAGAAGAGGGAAGCAGCTCACGGCTAGCCAGAAGGGAGCAGGGGAGAAAGAGGCTCAGGATGGAGAGAAGGAGAAAGTGGGGAAACACTTTGAAGGTATCTTGGATTATCTTGGTCTAAACTGGTTAGAATTATGCCCCACAGACTATTATATAAAAAATAGCATTCCAGAATTCAAAAATCTTTCAGTCTGGTATAGCCCTAGAAAAAAGAGATAATGGATAAAGTTGTAGAGCAGTAGTGGGTTACGTAAGGCCCTTATGCCAGATCCAGCTCATGAGAACATCCAGTCTAACCCTCTGAACTACTCCTGGAACAGATTGTGCTGCTTCTGCACACGTGTATGACTTTAGGCAGCAGGTCTTGAAAAGCTTTTTCTACATATGCCTTTTGCACTCTTCACTATGGTGTTCCCTTGACCTTCTATATTATAGACAGGAGATTGAGCTGAGCATGCAGCTTTTCTTTTGCTAGCGTCTATAATTGCTCAATGACTCCCACAGAAGAACTAGGCCTTTGTCTGCCTCCATTGGAAGTAAGCTAAAAGCAAGGGTCCCTTGACTCAATTTTGAGAGCTCAGTATTTAGGCCAAACGCTACCCAACTTTCCAGTGCCAATGCAACCCTAAAGCAGTAAGATAAGCTAAGGAAACAAATGATAAGGAAATAAGGACCTTTGAAGAGATTTCTGTGACTGCCCCTCCACAGTGGGGCAGCTAGGGGATGCAGTTGCTTTAAAATAATCATCAGGCTAGTAAACCTGTATCAGCCCTGGAAAGTTTGTTAGGACTGGATCCTTTGTCACTCTACATTTGTAAGAAAACTTGTTTTAGTAGCACAGTGAAAATCAGTACCTGACAAGTAGCCAGGTCAGTGGGTTCTTGTAAATTCATTGTACCCAGATAATAATCTTTGCCACCTCGTTTCAGTAACACCTTAATTACAGATTTGCTGTAGTTGAGAAGAACCGGAGACAGTGACCTGCAAAAAGGATGATATAATAATGATGTCATTAAATAAGTCACTGCAAGTGATTTGCTAAATTACAGATTAGCCGCACCTGAGCTGGGAGGAACTGGAGAGAGTGACCTGCAATAAGGATGATTCTAATTATGATGTCATTAAACAAGTAGTTGTATGTGATTTGCTTAATTACAGATTAGCTGCACCTGGACTTTTGCAGTCCAGTGGAGATATTGATTTGCTATAATTCCAGATTATTACTTTACCTTTAGAAATATGGTATAGGCATTTTCTACTTATCTGATGGGTTAGGGATCAGAGTTGTGATGAAAAGCTATGTGTGGATCAAACCTGCCAAGCAGTTCTCATGAAAAGGGGGAGAAGTACGATCCAGTTGTTGATGAGGACCCAGTCCAGCCAAACAAAGACTCTTCCACTGACCTTCCGATCCCTTGCCAACTAATCCCCTTACTTTCACTTTACGGACATGCAAATGGATTCCTATTGCCTCTAGCAGACATTAGGACCATTACAAATCACCAAGGTTAAGAGACGTAAATTGCAGTAGCATCCCAGACTTCTCAATGATTTCTTTGGAAAATACGAATAAAGAGCATTATGTCAAAACACTTGCCTTGCAGAAGAGAGAAAGTTTATTATTTAGAGCAATGACAACAGGTTAAGGCACAAGCCCTACAATCCTGAGTAACTACGGGAGCACTTAAGAGACATTACATGCACCCGTAGTTACGGCACCACTTAGTGAAAACCTATGGGAAATTCATATTGCAATCCAGAGCAAATTGTTCTTACACCGGAGCAAGGACTCCCCATAGTTACTCTGGATTGCGCCCTGAGGCTGCAGTCCTAAGAACACTGTCCTGGGAGTAAGTCCCACTGAATTCAGTGGGGCTTATTTCAGAGTAGACATGCATAGGATTGCAGCCCAAGTCAAGAAACACATTTGAATCTCAAGAACTGAAGACAAAAGTTTAAAAACCTGACTGCCTATATCTAACTTACATCCAGTCTCATACCACAGGTCCAGAATCCATCCTGAGTAAGAGATATAGCTAGGTTCCTCCAGGTTCCCAAAGTCCAATCTGTCCCGGCAGAGATTCACCTGTGGAGACAAGGGTCCAAAGCTTCTCCTCAGAATCCAAACTTCAATATGGCTTTTCTTAGGGTTTGGCGCAAGCGGTTAAGACGCTGTGTCTGTTAACCATCAGGCCAGTGTTCAAGACCCGGGTTGGCCCCACACGACAGGGTGAGCTCCTGTCCTTAGCCCAGCTCTGCGATGCCAGCTGGATCCAATCGTATTGGCTCTGCCTTTCCATTGGACGATTTCAGTGGCATGGAGAGGGGGGATTTGCTGCTTGGGTAACAACCTATCCTCCATAACAATCCAACCCAGGCTTTCGTGTTTCATATGCAGCACCGAGCACGATACCATAGTCTTTCAAGAATGACTGAGGCCTGCTAGACCAGAGTCCACGTGATTTCATCCTATGGCTAGTTTTCCAAGCTGAAACCAGTTAGAATTAATTGGAGCTTGTTAATAGTTATCTATGCAGGTACCTCTTGTTAGGCCAACTGACCTTGGGTACCACCAGGCTCATTCACAAAACGCTGGCCAGGTGTTATCAAAAGTGAGCTAGGCACAGGATTTACCATTGCCTAAGTTCTTACACATGTTCATGCTACCCTCTGAACCTCTGTAGCACTTTGTACTTTTCCTTGTCAGCAGGCAGCATGCAGCCTTCCTGTAATTTATAAATTATAAGTAAAATTTACATAAAATAGTTTTTAAATTTAATAATAAGTAACATAGTGTTTAAATTAACCACATGAAAGCAAAATAGATGTCTGTTTTTAGCTTTTATTTTATCATGTCCTACATTTTTCTTGGAACTCCTACATTTTAAGTGGACGTTGTCCTCTTTTTTGGTTATTACATATGGTCACCCTATCCAAGACAGCCTTGCAAACTTCACCGGTTTACAACTTGGCTCTTAAGTAGCTTCAGTGCTCCCTCTGCTGGGTTTACCTGGTTGCTACCTCCAATTTGGTCCCATTATCTCGTTGGGTCCATTTAGACAAAGTGCAAGTATACTTCCTCAGCCTGCTTTTGTATATTATTTTTCCCATTTCCCATTTTGTTTTAATTCCTTTTTATTTTAGATTTTTTTTTAAAAAAATGATTGCATGTTGACACCTTGCCCACCTAATCCATGTTCGTGGATAATTCAGGCTACAATCAGTGGTGGGCTCTAGCAGGTTCGCACCTACTCTATAGAACTGGTTGTTAATGAGAGATAGGACATATAAAGTTTAAAAATAGCCATTTAAAAGTGGCTGCCAGATGGGCAGAGAACCGGTTGTTCATTTCTTTGAATCCCATCACTGGCTACAATCCTATCCACATTTTTCTAGAAGAAAGCCCAGTGATGGGATTCAAAGAAATGAACAACCGGTTTCTATGCCCATCTGGCAGCCACTTTTAAATGGCTATTTTTAAACTTTATATGTCCTATCTCTCATTGACAACCTGTTCTATAGAGTAGGTACGAACCTGCTGGAGTCCACCACTGAGTAAGCCCCATTGACTATAATGGGACTTACTTCTGAGTAGACAGACATAGGATTGGATTCACAATGGATTGTAATGTCTGATCACTGGTGGATGCTACTGCAATTTGAGTTAAACGTTACAAGGCTCTCTGGTTTTTCCCAGATGGCCCCTTCTCCTGGATGCCTTAATCTGGGATGGTAGCAGTAGATGGATCTACGAGGCATCAGCTCCCCACACAGTGGAAATCTGTGGTCATTTTAAAACTGAATTTTATCAGAACTGCAGACTTGGGATTTCCTGCTTTGACTCAATTTACTGGCCCCAAATTCACCCAGAGTTACTGACTTTTTTAAGCAGGAAAACTGCTTACATTTTAGCAGTTGCCTGGCATGCTGAAATGAACATGGAACAAGTGAACAAACTATGTGAACAACAAATTCTGAGATGATTTTGTAGGGTCCTGCTCTGACAAGTCATCCTTAGGAAATGTGTGGGAAGTTATCAGTGTCAGTAAGCCTGATGTTGATGGGGAGGGGGTTAGAATTGTGTTGCGAGCAGGGTGACCATATGTGACCATAGATATACTGTATTTACTCGAATCTAACATTCACCCTTTTCAGCCAAATTTAGTTTTCAAAATCAGGGTGCACATTAGATTTGATTGTTAATTAGATTTGAGTAAATACAACATTTTTATTATAAGTATTGGGTGTGCATTAGATTTGATGACGCATTATATTCAAGTAAATGTGTTTGCTGTCTGGTTAGCTGTTGGATTACTAGCACCCAGATTCACTTCCAGAGCTAGCAGGATAAGAACAGGGGGACTGGGGACTCTGAATTCTATCTTGGGCACATGCATTAAGGCAGGAAAGCAAATACTTTTCTGACTTCTCATGTCAATCTGTCTACAGCCTAGGAGGGACATTTTAACAAGAAAAAATGGAGAGAATGGATTATGTTGTTTGAACCTAAACTTCTCCATTACTAACAACCTGTGCTAATTTGGGGCCTTTAAGCAATTTTATCTGAGTGCCCCTAAAAGCAAACAAAAAATAAAAAACTTGTCTTTGGCTTCAAGCAGCTGCCAAGCAATTCAAAGCAGGAAATGGAAAAGAGAACCAGAGGGAAGAATCAAAAAACCAGCACCACCTCCAATTTCCTCTCAGATGGAACAGCCATATTACAAGCTATCTCAAAGGCCACCTGTCCAAACTGCTTTGTTGGCTTTCAAAACAGATGTGATGTTGACACCGGGCAGCTTCTTCTTCCTTCTGCTGGATCCTGCGGTTCCAAATTCTTGCTGGGGATAGTGATTTTGCTGAGGAAAACATCAACAGTTAGAAATAGAAAGTTCCCATCCCAAAGGACTCCCATCCCAGTTCCCACCCCATCTCAGGTTCCCATCCCAAAGGACTATGGGGTAATTTGCTGCATCCTATAAACCAAAAGTTTTTAGGACAGCTCAGATGGCACTAAATGAATGCAACCAGCAAATGAACCACTACAAGAAACTCTCAGGTTATAGGGACATAGGAAGCCCCACTGAATCAGGCCTCAAGACTGCCTTGGACAACCTCTTGGGTCTCATTCTCTCAGTGGCCCCAAAAGTGCCTCAGGGACCACAAAAGAGTCACATCCTGTGAAGCATATTTGCCTTTCCAGTATATCATTCAGAACTGTCAATGACCATTTATGATTTATAGACCTGCTGAATTTCTTTATCTTCAACGACAAATTAAAATTCCTTGTATTTTCTGTCTTCCTCCTCCTTTTTAAAAAATTATCCCTCATCCAGGGTGACGACATGTCAAGGCCACTACAAAATGTTGGACACCTAAGACAAATGTAGGACATGACAAAAAAGATTAAAACACTCATGTTCCTTGCAAGACGAATGCCCTATAAGACGAATGCTTTGAAAGACAAATTAAAATTTCAATGGGATTCTGCCTTGTAAAATGAAAGTGCTTTGTAAGACAAATCCCCGTTGGCTGGGGGGGGTGGCTGAGGCAGGACTTCTCATCCTGCATGCAGTACCAGTGAATAGGCCAGCAGAGGGAGCACAAGCAGCAGCCTTGTCTGGGCCTTCCAATCAGCATGTGGCCTCAATCCAGCAAGCCCAGCTCCTGCAGCAGCCATCAGGTAGATAGGAAATCCTCCTGGACCCCCCTCAAAAGAACCCCTTCACCCCAAGGAAGCCTCCCCTGCCTGGACCCCATTACAACCCCCTCTTACTCCCCTACCTAGAACCTATACACTTTCCTGTGAGTAAGCCCCACTAGATACAATAGGAGTTGATTCTGAGTAAGCATAGGATCTGGCTCCTTTTCAATCCAGGCAGAAGCCAATGCTCCTGCTGCTGCCACTGCTGCAAACTTGGAAAGAGTCAGGCTGGCATCCTATTATTATTATACAATGTTCTATTATTACAATTGTGTTCTGTATTATATTATAGTGTTTTGAATTTGATTAGAGTGTTTGAATTTGACTACATCATTTTTACATAGAGTTAATATTTTTATATGAATATTTTTGGATTGTGGAACCAATTGTCTGAGTTCCCTTTATTTCCTATGGGAATCTGCTTTGTAAGAAGAACGCTTTGTAAGACAAACGTGCTTCTGGAACGAATTAAGTTTGTCTTACAAGGCACCACTGTATATTGCTTTCATGTGGTTAATTTAAACACTATGATACTTATTAAATTAAAAACTATTACATATAATTTATTTGATATAATTTCATTAATTACAAGAACACTACTGCTGCCTGTTCAGAAAGAAAAAGAGGACAACGAGCATTCACCAGATTTGACAATATTATTAGAGTGCCACCACACTGCAGATTGCAGGGTTAATGGAAATAGTCAACAGAGCATCTAGTTACGTATATCCATGGGCAAAAAAAGATGGGGATGTACCCCAGGGAGGAACATAAAACAGTAATGAGCTTTGCTATTTCCAGCATACCCACTAAATTCCAGCATCACAGTGGTTTCCCTTCCATTTGGAAAAGGCATCTTTTGTTTTTGGCCCATTATGCTTTTCTGGAAGTTAAGAGATTTAGAATAAGAAAATATATTTTCTTACATTGGGCCAGTATAGAGGGCTCTTAAAGAAATCCTCCTCTTATTTTGAATTCATGAATAGAGAATGACTACTTCTCCCCAGTTGTGTAGTCACAAACAGTTCAATCCGGAATGTCTGCAGACCAAAGAGCCCATACCAAGAAGTGGCCAACTCTTTAAACAGCAGCTCTCTGCACTGTACAGTTAGCCATGTGCAAACCATCCTGGAAATAAAAGATCAAAATATATTCATATTGGAAATTCTCCTAAGATTCAAAAGTGGTTGACAAACTGGGTACAATGCAACTCTCAGAAAAAAAGAGATTCAGAAGTCATCCCGTCAATGTGGAGCTCACTGATTACTGAGGTTGCACTATTGATTATATCTAGTCACAGGGTATATATAAATATACGGTGTGCATATTTATACATTTCTACATATTTAGTGTTTTAAAAAATTATCTTCTCTTGTCATGTATTTGCACATATAGATGAGGGGAATTGATTAAATTGCACATTAAAGGGCAATTCAAGTGATGTGAACTTGTGGACACATCCAGCATCTAGTTGATTTCAAGAGGTTCTGAAAGGTTGTTATCTGAACAAGAAGTTTCATCCTCAGGTGTTGTTATTTAGGGGGAAATTTTCAGTAATATCAGTTGGATTATGGTACCTTCATTTTCTGGGAGCATATTCCAGAAGAGTAGTTACATTAATCTGCTGCAACATAACCAACTAATGTAACAATCCGAACTTTGTCTACTCAAAAGTAAGTCCCATTATGTTCAGTGGGTCTGGTGTGGGTCTTACTCCAGAAAAAGGGTTGCAGCCTAAGGGCACAATCCAGAAATACATTTGGGTTACCCTATCTATCACTGGGCTGAGCCAACAGCAAGATGGGCCACCCTAGTTATTCTGGAAAAGGCTTGGGGCAGCCTAATAGCCCAATCCAGAGCAACTATTCCTTGCACGTAAGAGCCCTTAGGTTGCCCTGTCTATTACTAGGGTGGAGCAACTGCTCCATCCTAGTTACTCTGGGAAGATGCTCCACCTTAACTAGGTTTATGGGCAGCCTCATAAGGCACCATAGGCTGCCCCAAGACAGGTGGACTTGATCTGCCCTAACTGCTTTCCTAGAGTACATCTTGAATAAAATATAATTATTTCAAATAGACATACAGGAGCTCTGGCACCAGAGTGATGTCAGTTCCTGTTTGACAATACTTATAGCCATAACATCACTTGATAGGAGTGTTCAAACCCTGGCCCAGGGGCCTGATGTGCAACCACAGCAAACCATCTGGCACATGGTGAAGTTCTGTGATCCTCTAACTGCTCTGCTCCCTTAACCCTTAATATAAGGGCTGAGGAGGCTTCATGCCTCTGTGTGCTTATGAATTTGTCTGAAGATCACCTCCTCTCTGTGTGTTAGAAAGTGTTTATGAACTGATTTGAATTCATTCATTCATTCATAAGTTCTGTCTCTAATATATCATTTATGTAAATTTATTCAAATTTGAAATGTAAATTAATTTTTTTGGTTCCAATTTCTAAGACAATGTCAGAGATGACATGGCCCTCCTTGCCAAAATTTTTGGACACCCTGCTATGGGCTTTGAAGAAAACTGGTGCTGATTGACCAAACTATACAAGCTATCACTGGCCACAATAACTGCCAATTAACCCATACTGAAAAGCACTGTAACTAAGCAGGGCTACAGTAAATGTCTGTACATAACTGCATAACTACTGATTCCATGCCTAAGCTGCAGAAATGTGTCTTGGAATTTCAGAGGTCTGCCTGCAACTTTCATGCTGAGGCTGGGTTTTCCAGAGCAGTTCAAGATATTTTAATTTCTATGAGTGTGACAGATCTCTTTCATACAATAACAGCACATTATTTGAAATGCACACACACACACACAAACACACACACACACACACCAAGTACCCTGCATTTAATGTATTGCATTGGCAAGGGAATTAGTGATTTGGCCATGGGGAGAATAGGTTGGAAATTTTGTAATTCCATTGTCACAGTCAAAGAATGAGTCTTCTGAAAGAGATCCTATGATCTCTCAAGGCAAAAGTCAGCTTTGTTCCCTATATGTGATTTTCTAAAAGCTTCTGTGAAATGTTCACTGAATTTGGCTGTAATTCTGAAGACACTTTCCTGGAAGTAAGACCCATTGAACAAAATGGGGGTTATTTTTGAGTAGACATGATTAGGATTGTGCTCTTTAGCAACAATTCCATTCATCACTGAGGTTGACTTGAAATAGAAAATTGATCTTAGTTGACATGAAATAGTAAATTTACTTCAGGCATTGACACAATAACTTCCACAAATCATTTTCTGCAACATCATTACTGCTGGTCTCTTTTCAGATGACTTGGGTTGATGCAGAAAGGGAGAGAAGAGCAAGAGGCTTTCAGGTTGCAATCCTATCCGATTTAGGCCAGCACCACTCACCCATCTCCCCATTCTCTGGTTGGGGAGGCTGGCACATGTCTGTGCACTGGCCCAAGAAGTGGCACAGAAGTGCCTTACAACACTTTTGCAACACCCTCAGACTTGTGCCAGCCTTACCAGGGTTAGGATTGCACTCTCTCAGTGTTTGCTGCTACTGGTTTAAACATACAGGTATAAAGTTATGCATTGGATTTATAAAGGAAGGTTATTTTTTCCACCAAAAACGATAAGACATCCACTGAATCGGAGGAAATCAAGGGGATAGCCATTAAAATTCACTGGCAGGAAAGACAGAACAGACAAAAAGAAATATTTCTTTCCCCAGCTTGTAATCAATCCATGGAACTCTTTCCCACAAGTTGATGTAATACCCATGCATTTAAAAGAGAATTGGAAAGATTTGTGGAGGAAACGATCATCACAACTTCCAGTCATGGTGTCTGTACACAACCTCCAGCTTTTAGAAGTACCAGCTATCTCTGGATGAAATACGCAAAGGAAAGGCTTATGGGGCAGAGTGACCAGGAGTCATACAAGGTCCCCAAAATGTAGGACACCCAAGAGAAAATGTAGGACATGACAAAATCAACACTAAAAACACCCACTCCTTTCATGTAGTTAATTTAAGCACTACATTACTTATCATGGATTCTGATGGGACTGACTCCTGAGGAGACCTGCAGAGGAGGGGCTCTGAGGCTGCCTTTCCCTCCACGCTCTCCTGGGAGGAACCCCCTTGACTCTGATGGGACTGACTGCTGAGGAGACCTGCAGAGGAGGGGCTCTGAGGCTGCCTTTCCCTCCACGCTCTCCTGGAAGGAACCCCCTTGACTCTGATGGGACTGACTCCTGAGGAGACCTGCAGAGGAGGGGCTCTGAGGCTGCCACCCCCTCCACCCTCTCCTGGGAGGAACCCCCTTGACTCTGATGGGACTGACTCCTGAGGAGACCTGCAGAGGAGGGTGCCTTCTGAGGCTGCCTTCCTCTCCACCCTCTCCTGGGAGGAACACCCTTGACTCTGGTGGGACTGACTCCTGAGGAGACCTGCAGAGGAGGGGCTCTGAGGCTGCCTTCCCCTCCACCCTCTCCTGGGAGGAACCCCATTGACTCTGATGGGACTGACTACTGAGGAGACCTGCAGAGGAGGGTGCCTTCTGAGGCTGCCTTCCTCTCCACCCTCTCCTGGGAGGAACACCCTTGACTCTGATGGGACTGACTCCTGAGGAGACCTGCAGAGGACGGGCTCTGAGGCTGCCTTTCCCTCCACCCTCTCCTGGGAGGAACCCCCTTGACTCTGATGGGACTGACTCCTGAGGAGACCTGCAGAGGAGGGGCTCTGAGGCTGCCTTTCCCTCCACCCTCTCCTGGGAGGAACATCCTTGACTCTGGTGGGACTGACTCCTGAGGAGACCTGCAGAGGAGGGGCTCTGAGGCTGCCTTTCCCTCCACGCTCTCCTGGGAGGAACCCCCTTGACTCTGGTGGGACTGACTCCTGAGGAGACCTGCAGAGGAGGGTGCCTTCTGAGGCTGCCTTCCTCTCCACCCTCTCCTGGGAGGAACCCCCTTGACTCTGATGGGACTGACTCCTGAGGAGACCTGCAGAGGAGGGGCTCTGAGGCTGCCTTTCCCTCCACGCTCTCCTGGGAGGAACCCCCTTGACTCTGGTGGGATTGACTCCTGAGGAGACCTAAATGAGGAAGACTGTTATAGTTGCGGGGGTGTTGACTGAGCCCCCTGTGGGGTCTTTGTGGGGAGGTGTCCTTAGTGTGCGGGTCTTTCCACCCTCCCCCTTGCAGTGTCAGCCTGTGAAGAGTGTCCCCCTGGCAGCCTCCTCCTCCTGCAGCTGCCGGTGTGGAGGGCGGGAGGAGTGTGGAGGAAGCAGGTACTCAGTCAGTCAGTCAGTCAGCCATGGACGGTGCGCATCCTCCGCAGCGCCTGCAGGTGGTGCCATGAGGCGGGAGTGGGGCTGGGGCTGGGGCGGTGGAGGGGCCGGGGCTGGGGCTGGGGCTGGAGCCCTCGGGGCCGTCCGGATGAGGGTCCCCGGCCGAGGCGGCTGAGGAGGGGGCCCGGCCATGGGCTGCCTGCAGAGCGTGGCGTGCAAGGCGCGGGTCCGCAGGGAGAACATCGTGGTGTACGACGTGTCGGCCTCCATCGAGCCCGGAGCCACCGCCATCGAGGAGACCTCGCCCATCGTCCTCAGATACCGCACCCCCTACTTCCGAGCAGCCGCCCGCGTCCTCATGCCCCCCATCCCCCGACGGCACACCTGGGTGGTCGGCTGGATACAGGCCTGCAACCACATGGAGTTCTACAACACCTACAGCGACCTGGGCATGTGAGTCCCACTCTGAGGGGGTGGGGATGCCAGGGTGCGGCCACCCACACCCAGCACCCATGGGTGCTCTCACCCTCCCACCCACCAAGGCAGGAGCCCCCTGGGGTCCCATAGAGAAGCTCATTGTGCATAGGGTGGAACCTGGGCTGCTGCAGCTCAGGGTGACCATGTCTCCCCCTTTTCCAGGACATTTTTTCAGGCTTGTGTCCTGGGTAAAAAATCTCCTTTTCCATCTGTCCTCTTTTTCCAGGACATGTCCTCTTTTGGAGCTTGTGTCCTTGGAAAAAAATCTTCATCTTCCTCCTTTTCCATCTGTCCCCCTTTTCCCGGGACACGTCCTCTGCTTCAGCCATGTGTCCTGGGAAAAAACTTCATTTTCCTTCTTCCATATATCCTCTTTTTTCAGGACATGTCCTCTTTTTTAGCCTGGAAAAACTTCATTATCCTCCTTTTCCACCTTTCTCTCTCTCCCCCTCACACGTCCTCTTTTTCAGCCTTGTGTCCAGGAAAAAAAAAATCTTCATTTCTCTTTTTCCATGTATTCTCTTTTTTCCGGACATGTTCTCTTTTTTAGCCTGGAATAAACTTCATTATCCTTCTTTTCCACCTATCCCCTCCCCTCAGATGTTCTCTTTTTCAGCTTTGTGTCCAGGAAAAAAAAAATCTTCATTGTTCTCCTATTCCTTCTGAGCAGGCAGAAGCCTTCTTGTAATTAAAAAAAATTATATACAATATTTTAAAATTTAAGAATATTGTAGTGTTTAAATTAACCACATGAAATTAATATATGAGTGTTTTGAGCTGTTGTTTTGTCATGTCCTACATTTTTCTTGAGTCTCCTACAATTTGAGGGGGACTTTTTGTCCTTTTTTGTTAATGATATGGTCACCCTGTCTTGGAATAAGTCCCACTACTTAGGGCGCAATCCAGAGTAACTACAGGGAGTCCTTGCTCCGGTGTAAGAACAATTTACTCTGGATTGCAATATGAATTTCCCATCGGTTTTCACTAGGTGGTGTTGTAACAACGTTGATGTAAATGTATCTTATGTGCTCCCGTAGTTACTCTGGATTGTAGGGTTAGTTCTGAATATATATGTATAGGGTGGTACCCTTGCCTTACTGCTGAGTAGAAATATCCTCTTTTCCTCCAGGTATGACTTATGGTCACCCTGCTGCAGCTGACCTCCAGCTAGGCAGAGGTGCGTCTGTGGAAAAGAGGCCCTTGGTATGGTCAAGCCTGAGTGCCTGATCCCTTCTACAAAAAGGGTGTCTGTCTGTCTGTCCTGCCTCTATTGCAACAGGTTCCCTGTGATTGCTCCAAAGTGTTGGGGGGCAGCTCATCCGCAAGAGGTGATTGCCTCCATCTATTAATTTATTTTCTTCCCCTGTCATTAAATGAAAAACCTTTCAGAAGGTTGATCCTTTCTTTTTTCTTAGTGAAATAGTTGCTGTGATAGCTAATTTAGACAGGGCAAAACAGGAAGGAAAAAAGGTTCATCACCACCGCCTGCACTGTTTCTTCAATTATGGGCCTGTTACTGTACAACTTTCCAGCACTGATGCAGCCCTATTAAAGCATGTATGGCATCCTGCAAAGGGGGAGCAGTAATGGACATTTCCTCAAGATAAGGAAATGCTTGTTCCCTTGCATTGTGGCTGGAAAGTTGGATAAAATTGGACCCCACCACTTTTAACTTGAAATAGAAATGTGTACATAGCCCACTGCAGATCTGCCACATCTTCTGCTGATTCATGTCTTGTGCTTAATGGTTGGGTCTGCCAATGTTCCCCTTTTTGATATTCTGACATAGGCCCATACCCTAAAGTCACATTAAGCCCTTTGCTCCGGAGCAGTTCAGGAGACTTTCCATAAGATAACACTAGAGGGTGATGTAACTGCGTGGACCCATAACTGCTCTGGATTTTGCCCATATGCAGCAATGTAAGGGGTGTGGATCAATGCTAGTGGAGACCAACCTGCTAGTTGTGCTCCGGGAAGTGGCCCTAGTTTCTTCTTTTTCCAAAGTAAGCACCTTGGACAGTGCCATACCAACAATTAGAAACTTGCATGTTCCTCTTGCATTTGTAACGGCAATATGAATGTGTCGTCATTGCAGTAAGTGCTATCTGCTTTTATTAGAAGACTTTAACTAAACATATGTTCCTTGGTCCTGTTCAGCATTTGGGATGACCCCCTAGCTTAATCTAGGAATTTCTTCATCTATATCCTTTGTGATGAGAATTCCACAACTTGGCACAAAATGTTACAGTATAACCCCAATCCCATAAAGGAGGTTTCCTGGTGCAGAGTTTTCTAGTGTTGTTTATGTTTTGGGAAGGGAAGTTTTAGAATCAGGGAAAGGAAATAAGATAATTTTTTTCCTTTTCCACTGTGTCACATAGAAGGCACAGTATTTCTGTGTGACACAGTTTAGTACTAGAAGGTCAGGTTTGAGGCTGCCTGACTGAGCATTTTGTTGCTAAATGTATGAGCTGGTAACACTTTTAGAAAGAACAAAAAAGGAATCTTTTTTCCCTTCCTTTTACATGTATGGTAAAAGAGTTTTTTTCTCTTAGTGTGTATTCCTTGCCTCCTAGTCCCACCTCACAATATATTACTATAAATGTTTAAAATCTTCATTAAACCAGTTCCTCTCCCTCAACTTTCATTTTTTGAGACATACATAGGACTGCACTGTTAGACCCTTTTTATCCTCCCTTAAAATAGAAAGGAGAAACCAGTGGAGGCATCCATGTATTTAGTATTGTGATTTGGTGTTAATTATATGTGTCTGCTCCACCACAAAAGGCACCAGCAAAGACCAAATTCCACCTTTTCAGGCAATTTTAATTTTTCTGAATATAGAGCATAATTCTAAACATGTCTACTCAAAAGTAAGCTCCATTATGTTCAATGGGTCTTACTCCTAGGAAAGTGTGTTTAGGATTGCAGCCATAGTTTAATTTCTCTGCTTTCAACATTTCTTAAGGTCTGAAAAATGTCATAGAAGCAAGGCTGGCTGGCTTAGGGTACAATCTTTACCTAGGCAAGCACAACTCATCCGTCTTCCCGTTCTCGTGGTGACGTAGGGAGACAAATGCATATCTGTGCACTGGTCTGACCCTTCTCAAGAAGTGGCACAGAAGGGCCTTACAGCACTTTTGTGACAGACACACCCCAGGTCAGCATAAAACTTACTGCAGGGCATAGGCAGGCCCAAGTAGAAGTTAGCATTGCAGCCTAAGTATTTTTTTCCTCTTAATTTTATAAATTAGCATATTTTTACCTAGCGAAAATCCATAAATCACTTCCTTTTGTTGATAATGTTATGAGTCTGTTTTGCTGCTAAATAGATAGCCATTTGACCTTCTGGGTGAAGAAGGAATCCCTTATTAGAAGGTGCAGTGATATGGAGAGACAGGATGGTGCTGTGGTTTGGGAGCTAGACTGAACCTGAGAATCCAGTTTCAAATCCCTGCTTAGCTATGAAGCTTTGTGAGTGACCTTAGGCCTAGTCACGATCTCTTAGCTCACCTACCCCATGAGTTGTAGTGAAGATGAAAAGAGAGAAGAAAGCATGCCATCCTGAGCTCCTTGGAGGAAGGGTACTGTAAAAATGTGACAGATAATGATATTGAACTTGGCAGATGGAAGATAGAAGGATAGTGCTAGCCGGCTAACTGGTGAATTCATGGCGGGGTGAGACTTAAAGCGGGGCTTCCTGATTCACAGTCCATTTCAACTGCACAGCACTTATCTTAACTGTGCACATTTCAATTACTGTTGAAAAACATGCCATTACACCAGTCTTTCTGGCAGCATTCAGATCAAGTATGAACATCCTACAAATGTCCTGTCTGGAAATTGAGAACCATTTAGGGTATATCCACATTACATCTGATAAAAATTCTGCATATACAACAGTGGTACACTAATGTTTCCTGCAATAAACATGTTAAAATTAAACCACCCTGCTGTATTTCATATCCCTTGTATCTATGTCTGTAATCAATAAAACAATAAAAAAATTGTTAAAAAAAATAAAATTAAACCACCTATAACAAATGTCTGAAAATCCTAATTGGGCTGGAGTCCCATGTATATCAATTATCCATAGTTACTGCATTTGCTTTAGCGTCAGATACATATAAGAAAGGAAGGGGTGGCCATCAATTAAGAAAAGAACTTCATTCATCCACCAAGGCTGTTTCAGTCCTAAAACCAAACCCCAAGCTACACTGATATGGATCAAGATAGTTAACATTATTGAGAAATACCTGGGTTTTCTGTTGCCATCATCTACCTTGCCTAAGAATTGAATATGAGAGCCTGGCTAGTAACGATTTGGGGAAGTCTAAGGAGAACTGGATAAAAACAAAACAAAAATAGTCTTGCCATTTTCTCCTTCAGCACACCTCTTATCCTTCTTGGATGGATGCTTCTTATCCATTTTCAAGTCACTGTGGGACTCCCCTCTCTCTGCCATTAATTATGGAAGCAAGGAGGATGCAGCAGTTCCTGTGTACCAGATTGTGACTCCCTGTGGCCTCATTCCCCCCCTCTCCAGCCCTGCTGGGCATGATTGAACCATCTGGAGAAAAAGGATTTTTGGAATCTACAATTTTGTCCACATCTCTTGCTTTCTCACCGGCTTTGATTCTCACCCATATAATCAAGATGTGCTGGTGTTTCCAGTAACCATAGCAACAGGAACACAGTTAAATTCAATTAGCTTAAGCGCGCACCAGTGTTGGGTGATGGTCTAAGTTGCTCTCATTGGGCGTGAAAGTGCATGTCCCCTTTGGGTGCCTACAGCAGCTGTAGCACATGAATATTTTGTCATTACAATGACTACTTCAACCATCTGCAAGATAAGTGCTTCCTTGTCTAATGCTTCAACATTTCTCCAAGTACCAACAGAAATGATGTGGGTGTTTTGGAGCAGGATATATCTTTTAAACCCCGTTGGTTTGGTT
This sequence comes from Cryptoblepharus egeriae, assembly GCA_030015325.1. Taxonomy (NCBI): domain Eukaryota; kingdom Metazoa; phylum Chordata; class Lepidosauria; order Squamata; family Scincidae; genus Cryptoblepharus; species Cryptoblepharus egeriae. The sequence goes on along the minus strand of JAREYC010000003.1, from coordinate 90,169,300 downwards.
TTTGCTTTTTTCTCTCCACCGTTTGGCAAATGGATTGAGTTATGGCTTGACTTGTCGGCTTTGTTTTATTTGAGTGGTGTGAGAAGTTTGAGAATAGAAACCTTTTCTATTCTCATGAATGGAGGTGGGGGGGTGGTGTCTGCAGAAATTGTGGTCTCCCCTAGGGCTGTAGTGGCTCAGTGGTTAAAGATGCTGTGCTTGTCTACCTGCAGATCAGCAGTTCAAGACTGAGTACTGCAACACAAAGTGAGCAGTTGAAAAACGTGCCATTGCTCAGCTCCTGCCTACCTAGCAGTTTGAAAGCATGTAGAATAGATACATAGGTACCACTGTGATGGGAAGATAACAGCATTCTGTGTGTTTTGGCATTTAGTCATGCCAGCCACATGACCATTGAGATGTCTTTGGACAGCGTTGGTCATGACTAGCAGGGCAACCTGCAGAGGACACCTTTACCTACCAAAATGCTGTTATGCTTTATAGCGATTCTTCTTTAAAAAAAAACAATTGTGTTAACTATTATGATGAGGAGATTCAAGTGGTTCAAGGGGATAAGAGAGAATAAAAAGTGGTATTATAAATAACTGCCTAGGTCCTATCCTTGCATATCTGCTCTGTTTATAATCGAGTGAAGAAAAGGGGAGTTTTTCTTTTATGTTCAGCAGCATTGAAAGATGCTAACAGATGAAAACACACTGTCACACATTGGGAAAGCTGCCAGGCATACTACTCTGCCCTCCAAGAAAGTACCCACCTTCTTCCCACACAGATGTGCATATGCAGTACCGGATAGTCCTCTTTCCCAACAACAACCTTGTTGTTGACAAAAAACTGTTGTTGGCAGATAATTAACACTTGCACTAACTGGGTAAGAGGCACTTTTTCAAGTGGTAAAGTAAGCCACTTTTTAATGAGGGCACATCTAGTATCCAATTGCTTTTTGCTTGCACTTAAAATGTGAATTTTACTCAAAACTAGCTGTTCAATACTCCAAAAAGCGACTGGAAATCTAGGTGATTCAGTGACTCTTTCCTTACTGCCTCTTACATAGAGCATCAACGCAAATCCCAAATTACCTCAGCATTGCCAAGCAACATAGCATTCATGGAGTATGCCTTTATCTGCACAGATTCTACAACACACTCATTCCCATAAATAGCTGACAAGTTTTCCCTGCCCAAATAATGCCCCTGAACAAGATTGTTGTAACAATGGATAGTCACAACAGGCTTGTACAACTTGTGACCCAGCAAGCAAAATGTCATGTGTTTTGCTTCCTGGTTCTATGGACTTGGAGCCCAATCTTATCTTTTTCTCCATTGCTTATGCAACTGCATCAGCGGGAGTGGGTTTGGGGAAAAGGGGAGACAAGGAGGCTCCAGAGGCTCCCCCTCTCTGAGCCTACCTTTCCACAATGGGTCTACTTGGTCCTGTGCCAGCTCTATCTCAATGGCAAGGTATACCCCTCTCTGAAGCCTAAGTTTGATGAGGCCCGAAGCTAATGAGGCCCTTTATATGTCCGGCTCCCCCTCTCTGAGCCTACCTTTCCACAATGGGTCTACTTGGTCCTGTGCCAGCTCTATCTCAATGGCAAGGTATACCCCTCTCTGAAGCCTCTGAAGTTTGATGAGGCCCGAAGCTAATGAGGCCCTTTATATGTCCGGCTGTCCTTTGTCAACAACAAATTGTCGCTGTTTTTTGTGTTGAATATGGTAATTTATGGACCTACATACACAACACTATTGCTGTATGTAGGTTTTTGTTTTTTTGTTTTTTATCTTATATTTTGGAAATGTACTTCCACTTTTTCCTTTAAATTTTTTTGGGGAGCCCAAGAGAGTGGGGCTCTAAGCTATAGCTTGTTTATGTATCCCCACAGGTTAACTGCCAGTCATGTCCAACTCTAGAGTATGGTGTTCATCCCTTTTTTAAGACTTTCGAGCCAGCATTGTCCAAAGACACTTCCGTGGTCATGGGGCCAGCATGACTAGATGCCGAGGCACACGGAATTATCTTTCCCAGCAAGGTGGTACCTATTTATCTACTTGCATTTACATGCTTTTGCACTGTTATGTTGGCAGGAGCTGGGCTAAGGACAGGCACTCACCCTGTCTTGTGGGGACCCAGGTCTTGAACTCTGGCTTGCTGGTTAACAGGCACAGTGTCTTAACCACTTGTGCCACCACAACCCCTGTTTCGCTTATACGTAAATCCAGCACTGCCAGTTTTGCCCCCTCTTCTGCTCCTGCAGGTACAGGCATTCCCACTTTCTGGTAGTTGGTTTTCTGATGGTTTTGCTCTTTCATCATCTTTCAGTTATACACTGGACCAGTGGTGGGCTTCAGGCGGTTCTCACAGGTTCTTTAGAACCCTTTGCCCATGAGCACCGGGTTCTGAGAACCGGTTACTAATGGGACATAGAACCTGTTGTTAATTTATTTGAATCCCACCACTGCCCTGGACTCATTCGTTCAATACACGCTCCACTCTTTCATCTACTCTTTGCTTGTCTATAGGCTAAAATTGTCTTCCCTGATGTTGATTTGCATGTGACACAGCGGTCAAACTGTTTTTGGAATTTCCTTATGAACTTTCTTCAGTAAATAACCATAATTCAAATACATAAGATATTCATTGCCCACACATACCTTTGTACATTTTACAGTTTATGAGCCTAATTCATTCTGGAAACATGCTTGCAGTTCAAACACTTATATAGTATAAAATACGGTAATAAAGAAAATACAAAATATAGAGAAAAATAAAGAGACATACACTTGGTCTCTCTGGCCACAATCTGCCCCCCTTACACAGAAGTGAGCCCCATTGATTTTAGTAGGGCTTACTTTAGAGTAGACATGTAAGGCTAGATTTTTCAGGCTCCTTTCCATTGCCCCTCTTACATAAGAGTGAACCCCATTGACTGTAATAGGCATAGAGCACATTCCTAACCATGTCTACTCAAAAATAAGCCCCATTGTGTTCAACAGGTCTTACTCCCAGGAAAGTGTCTTTAGGATTGCACCCTAAATTACTTCAGAGTAGACGTGCATAGGCTGGTTTTTCAGGAACGGCTCAGCAGGTACTGGTGGAGCGCCAAAACTGGCCATATCCTGGCCAGGACTATTTTTTGCTTGTATTGCAAAGACAAAATTTTGTATTGTAATACAAAATTTATTAGAAATGTTTGCTTGTCTTGCAAGACACTCTCAATCTTAAATGCTCTCAATCCAAGGTTTTACTGTAATCTCCATCTCAAAGAGTATCTTATAATATTTTCTTGATCTTATCTTGGTCTAGTCTTTTCTTCAACCTTTCAACTTTTGGGCTTCTGGATCTTAAACAATGGAGGGAGGGAATTTCATCAGATGGGAAATAATGGAGGGAAGGGGAAAAAAGGGAAATAATGGAGGGAATTTCATCAACTGCAGCTTGTCATCTATACAACTGTTAAAGTCTCAGAGGCCCTAAAGTTGAAAGGCTGCCATTCCAGATCAAAAAAGCTCACATTTCTCTTCTTTGTGCCATGTTATGTACAGCTGGTAGCATGGGAATGCACTTGTTCTCCCTGCAAATGTACCATTTTCTGGATGGTAGTGCTACCTTCCATAGAACCTGTTTTTTCAGATAATTTTACCTGAAAGTAAGTCAGCTGAAGTTTTACAAAATGTGAGCAATTCTACCCTGACATCCCTGAGATGTCTCTGACAGTCATTTCTTTCTAGTTGCAATCCTCTACTTCACGATGCCTCTGTTCCATTCCTTGTCGTTCAGATCTTCTCATCCATGGGTGTCATTGTTGTCAGTATAAAACAGCCTGCCACTAGAATCACAAAATTACAATGTTATACTTGAAACTTTTTTCTTTATCTTTCATTATATCGTTCTTTCTTTCTTTATCTTTCTTTCTAGGAAGGAAACAAAAGTGACTAACAACATATAAAATACCAGAATATAATACAGTTAAAAGCTACATCAAAACATTTTTTAAAAACTGTCTGTATATTTCATCTTATTTACTGTTGGTGCCTCATTTGTAGAATCTTAAAGTTGTAGAATTGTACTTTCCCTGCACCAAGGTAAGGGCAATGCAAATCCAAGGTGAAGGAACAAAGATTCTCTTTCCTTGTGGAGGCCTTTATGATTGATCCCCAACTACAGGATGTAGAACATGTCCCCTTTAGCATAGCTATTCCAATGCTGGAAAGTTGGTTAGGATTGTACCCCAAGTCTATTGAACACAAAGGGCTTACTTAAGATTTTAAAAATACACAATTTCCTATCACCTTTAGACATAAGATAATGTAAGAGCTTAGTGGCGCAAGCGGTTAAGACGCTGTGCCTGTTAACCAGCAGGCCAGGGTTTGAGACCCGGGTCGGCCCCACAAGACAGGGTGAGCTCCTGTCCTTAGCCCAGCTCTGTGATGCAGCTGGATCCAATCGTATCAGCTCTGCCTTTCCATTGGACTAATTCAGTGGGGTGGAGAGGGGGGATTTGCTGCTTGGGTAACAGCCTATCCTCCATAACAATCCAAGCCAGGCTTTCGTGCTTCGCATGCAGTGTATGCAGCGCCGAGCACAATACCATAGTCTTTCAAGACTGACGGAGGCCTGCTGCATATGAGAGAGTGTCATCTTTCAGACATCACACAAAACCATTTTATTGACCTTTTTTCTATTTTTATAATTTTGCTCTGTATACCTTTTCCCCTCACTACTTTCCATTAGACTGGAAGACACTTTGTTTCTTTCCCTCTAGTAAACTTTCCTTCTAATATAGTGCACTGGGCTCTTTCCAGTTTTACAGCATCAAGTCATTTACATCCGCATTACTCACTAGAGGTCACTATAATTGTTGCATAAAAGTTGGCTTTGTTCCCAGAATATGTTTCAATTAGAAAAAGTTAAAATGCCTGCCAGGCAAACTGCCAGACTACCTGCTCTCTGCCCCCATGCATTCCCTCCCCCGTTTCTGTGAAAGATAATGCTAATACTGGCTCTTGCGGGGGAAGAGGAGTAATCCTCCTGTCTTTGCTTCTAACTGTGCTGATGCCCACAGGTAAGCAACCATTGCAGACTCCCTCCCCTCCCCTCTCCTCTCAGGTTTTCCCTGACTTTATGTGCTGAAAAGAGTTCCCAGTTTCTCAAAGTTTTAGAGCCAAACCACTATAGATGAGATTTTGAATGTGTCATCCTGTTGAGAAGCATGTAGGTTTTTAGTTTAATTCTGCAGGAGCTACTGATTGGGATTGTTAGTGGCAGTGGGTTTGTATCTAATACAAACCAAACACTAATGATAACAATATTTAATCAAAACTCTCAGAAATATATACGAAAATTCAAAAGAATCCTACTTAACACAATAAGCTGGAGTTTTTTTAAAAAAAATTAAGATCAATTGAAAATAGAACTCCAAAATGAATAAAAAGACATTTATATTAAACTACATGAAACATAATATATTATTATAATGTATATTTTTCCTTCTACAGTGTGATTGTTTTAATGGGCTACTCTCAAGAGAATATAGAATGTATTTATAAATATGCATATATCCCTGCATGCTTTGTACCACAAAAAACACATCAGAATAAAAGGCTGTAAAGTGAGCAATTTGAAAAAAATATTGTTGCCAAGACATGACAGTCTTGTGCTAAGTAGAAGTCAGTTAAAAATATAGGGCTCTGTCTACAAACATTCAATAAAAACTGTTTTAATTTTGAGAAGCAAGAGAGATGAGGAAGAAAACGATTTTTCCTCTGTGTTTTTCAAGGTGTACTATCTCCAATAAAATATTGTTTATGAAGCATAATTTGTATTGCAAGGTAAAGGCTTTATTTCTCTTGCCCTTCTTGTTTTTACGTCACAGAGCTCTACAATGATATGGAACTTCTGCCACATTTACTCTGATGGCCCAATCCTATCCCACACCATCTTCCTTCATGTAGCTATGCCAACAGAGCATATACTACATGCAGTGATATTGATGGCAGCCACACAGGCAGTAAGAGGAAAATAAAATATCTTTTATCTACTAATAAAAATAATTTTTTACTATGATGGTCTGCCTGATGGCTAATGTATCTTCTTGGACCCACATCAGCTCTTTTGCTAGCTTAAGTTTGAAAAGAAGAGGCAAGTTGGACTGGAAAAAAGAAGATAGGGTTCTGCCACAGATGGAGTACAATCCTAATCATGTTTACTCAAAAATAAGCCCCATTGTGTCCAATAGATCTTACTCCCAGGGAAGTGTCTTTAGGATTGCATCCACAATCTTCTGAGATCCACCATCCCCATAACTGCTCCCTTGCCCTCTGCCTTACCTGCTCTGGTGTAAGCTGGGTCTGTAGGTAGTGAGTATGTGGAACTGCTGGCACTTTGTTCTAAGGCCAGGGCACCAAATAAATTCGGCAGTAATGCACAATTTGTGGTGGTGCCACTGCAACCTTTATAACACTTTTATAACACTTTATAAAACTGAGAGTGGGTTCAGAAAGGAGATAAAATCCTATAAGGAAAGGTCGGGGGAACTTGGTACTGTATGTTTATCCTGGAGAAGAGACTCTTCAAGTACATGAAGGGGTGACATATAGAAAAAGGGACTGATTTGTTCTCAACTGTCTCAAAGAGCAGAATTGGATCTAGAGAGTTCAAACTACAAGAGACCAGATTCTGGTTGGAAATCAGGAAGAAATTCTTGACATTAAGGGCACCTTTGCAAGGAAACAGATTTAAGGAGGTCATGGATTCTGCTTCACTGGAGATCTTCAAGTAAAGGTTTGACAAGTACTTGCTGGTCTTGGACAGCAGTTTCCAAACTGTGGGTCAGTGGCCCACCGGTGGATCATGACTCAATTTTTGGTAATTTACAAAACTGACAGGGCTATGTGCATCATGGGTTAAACAACCTGCTCTTGGAGGGAGCACTGCTTCTCAATCACCTTTATAGCCATAGATGTTTGAGCATCAGGTAAAGTTAAACTTCTTTTAGTGGGAACCAGTGCTCTAGGATGATTTTTTGCTACAGGCAGGGGATTGGACTAGGTCATGGGTATCCAAACCCCAGCCCAGGGGCCACATGGAGCTCGCAGAAAGTCTCCAAGTCCCAGCCATGCAGCCCCCAGCAAGCAAGAGAGCAGCCCTCAAACAAGCACTCCAGAGGTGAAGGAAGCTCTGCTCCCAGAACTTCCACATAGTATTCTGAAGGGTGGGAAGGCTGCACATACCTCTCTGTGTGTCATCATTGGCATCCTTCAGTCTCAAAAGACTATTCTATCATGCTCTGATTGGAGGTCCTAAAACAGCAACTGGTGTGGCTAAAAAGGCCAATTCGAGAGTGGCAATCTCTTCCACACTGAGGACAGATAAAGTCTGTCCCCTGTCCAGCCCCCAGATTTCACTGGTTCCAGGTCTGTCTTTTTGGTTCAGCCTGCCAAACAAGTGTCTCTTTGTACTGGAGAAGGCTGTATTGGAAAAGGCCATGGTCTCTCTGTGTAGGGAAGTACTTATGAACTAGTTTGAAGATCACCATCTCTCTGTGTTAGAAAGTGTTTATGAACTGATTTGAATTCATTCATTCATAAGTTATGTCTCTAATATATTCATTTCTGTAAATTTATTCAGTTGTTTTTTTTCCTATTGGTCCCCAACACAGTGTCAGAGATGATGTTGCCCTCCAGGAAAATATTTAGATACCCCCTGATTTAGATTATCTGTGGATCTCAGTTCTAGATAACCAGACCATAGAATTGGGCCATAAGTGTGGTTTCCTGTCAGTCATAGGCTGCAATTGGGAGTGACTTGGGGACTGTATGCTTGACTGAGTTCTTTCAGAGAGCAGTGCTGGTTATTTCTGAACTGACTTCAGAGTTCTAAAGAATGTCTAAGCAAATAGATTTTGTCCTCAGTGGAAGAAGATTTAACCCAGATGGACCTGCCTAGCAGCAGCTGCAAACCACCTCAGGATAAGCAATCACAAATGACAATTCAAGCAGCAGTTGTCAGTGAGCATAACATAAATATTGTGATAGTCTCTTATGCCTCTGTCCCCTTTATCACACACCCAGTGGTGGGCTCTAGCAGGTTCGCACCTACTCTATAGAACCGGTTCTTAACAAGAGATAGGACATATAAAGTTTAAAAATAGCCATTTAAAAGTGGCTGCCAGATGGGCAGAGAACTGGTTCTTAAATTTTTTGAAGCCCATCACTGCACACACCCCATAAAGTAACCTATAGTACACACCCCCTAGTAACCCATAAAGTTTACCTACCCATTAAAGTAGACAATCATACTAGAACTGCTCCTCTGGTACTGGGTGGCTGCATGAGACAGGGATGGAATTATTGGCGGTAACTGTTGTACATGCATATCATTTGGGTGCATGTGCATTGTCTTTAGAAGTCCTCTAGGACTTGTTTCTTTGACACTTCAGGTACCAAAAGTCAGAGCTCCGGATGGCTTATAGGAAGATTTGCTTCCAGGGCTCCTAAATGGAAGAAGTGAAGGAAGGTTATAAGCTGCAGTAGGGATGCCAATTCACAAGGATGTATTTCATAGACCTGTAGGATTACTGTTGGTTAGGGTGGCACCACTAAGGATGAGGTAGAGAAACAAATGCATATGCAAAAGTGTATTGGTGTGCATCACTTATTTTCATCAGAGGAGCAGTGGTGGGCTTCAGGGGGTTCTCACAGGTTTTATAGAACCCTCTTCTAATGAGCACCTGGTTCTGAGAACCATTACGAATGGGACATAGAACCTGCTGTTAATTTATGTCTATTAGGACATAGAACCTCTTCTTAATTTATTTGAATCCCACCGCTGCAAAGGAGTGATTGGTAACAATTCATTTATGCTGGCAGAAGTTAAAATTTACATTGGGAAGAGTTAGTATAAGGTGCTAAAACTGCTTTCTATCCCTAGTGACCCTTTTCTTCCTGTGAGGACAAATTTGTGTCTATTCTCAACTGTGTTGGGTTTCCTGGACATGGTGAGGCATAAGAGAATAGATAACAGTGAGGGCTTACCTTACTTGGATATCCCCACTATTGTTTATCAGGGAATTATTTTAATATGTTGCACTTGAAAGTATAGGATATTGGGTCATTGCTCACTAGGTGAGAGAGTTGCAAAAACTGTCAACAGGAAGTTTGTTTTAGAAAGCTGTGTAATAATTAGGACAAACTGTCAAATGGAATGCTTAGTAGTAAAAGTAGCTGTACTTTCTCCTCTTGTTTTACTCCTTTTAAAAATTAGATTCTAAACAAATCGCAGTGATACTACTTTACAATTATGTCCTGTCTGTGACGAACAATCTATCTACAGTATATACTGCTTTACTTCAGTCTTCATTACTGCTTTCTTAACTTTGTTTTTTGCTTTGCCCCCTAGGTCAAGTTGGGAACTCCCAGACTTGAGAGAAGGGCGTGTGAAAGCTATCAGTGACTCAGATGGAGTGAGCTACCCCTGGTATGGGAACACTACGGAAACAGTTACCTTGATTGGTCCCACCAACAAGGTCTCTAGATTATCAGTCAGTATGAATGATAATTTCTACCCTAGTGTGACGTGGGCTGTCCCTGTAAGTGACAGCAATGTGCCACTGTTAACCAGGATCAAACGGGACCAAAGCTTTACTACATGGTTAGTAGCCATGAATATGACCACCAAGGAAAAAATTATCTTGCAGACTATAAAATGGAGGATGCGAGTGGACATTGAAGTCGATCCAATGCAGCTGTTGGGCAAGCGAGCCCGATTGGTGGGAAGGACTCAGCAAGAGCAACCCAAAATCCTGAGCAGAATGGAACCCATCCCACCAAATGCACTAGTGAAACCGAATGCCAATGATGCCCAAGTCCTCATGTGGAGGCCAAAGCAAGGCCTGCCTTTGGTAGTGATACCACCCAAATAGAGAGCATTTTATGACTGTATAACTGAGGGATTTTACCACCACTGGTGTGGATACCTGAGCCAAAGAAGACCTCTCGAGTTCACCTGCCTTTTGCAACCGCAAGTGGGAAGAGGGCTTCTTCAGGAAAGTGTTACATGGCAATGGCCAGTGCTGTGTCGCAGGATAGTTGAGCCTCTGGACTTTGGAAAGAGAGTTCTGTGTGAGCATCAAAGGTTTTCTTGTGGGGAAAGAGGCTATCTTAACATTGAAACACAAGGATGAAGAATCTGAATTCCAGTGCCTGTGGCTAATGCTGCTTCCCAGCCAATTAAATGTAGTCATGGAGGCTGATCTTACCAGATATTCATGAGCTTCCAGTATGTTGCCTACTTTCTGACCTGGTGGAATAGGACAGGATGGGATGGCATATTACCACAACATTATACCTATGCATTTTTGATTGATAATCAAAAGTATCATCCTTCTCATTGGAACAAAGAGAATGTTTACAAAGGGGAAAAAGTTACTCATGCCATCTGCTCAGATTCGCTCTTGTAGAAAGAGCAGCTCTGTCCACAGGGAACTGTCTATGGTGCTGAACTGAAGCACAACTTGAACTACCAATAATGTCAACCACCCTCCTTCCTCCTGGGGTTAATTTAATTGAATGAACAGAATTAAGACTTTTTGCATGTTTCACAGTGTGTTTCAAATAATTGTAAATGTAGGAGCTCTGCCATAGTTTTCCATGCTCTGGGTGAAATCCAACATAAATGGACTTGGCTACCCCTGAGTATTTAAAAGACACTATTGTTTCAACACACACAATTCCAAACTCTGCTTTTTATACAAACAAAATGAATCTGTAGGACAAAAGATGGTCTGCACAAGCATGCTCCTCCAGCTAAGGGGGAAAAGGTTATTGATTATATTTTGCAAGGAGAAATATTGCTAGAAGTTATTGAAAAGTAGCCTGGGCACAAAGTAGCTCAATGTTCAGGCTGGAGAAACATTTTCAAACCACTTTGGTAGTGTTGTTCTTTCCAGAGGTGTTGGAGGCTTAAGATTACAATGAAATGTATAAATGGGAAATACTTTATAAGAGTCTCAGCATGTGTTCAACTACTCCCTGGCAGTGATGTCATTGTGCATGAATGGGGATAAAGGGGCTGGGAAAGAAATTATTTGACTTTGCATCACTCATGAAGCAAAAAAAATTGGTACAGACTATAGTCATAGTTAGACAAAATTATTTCAAAGGCCTGATGCTACCTATGTCCCTGATTTAGTGGAACATTTTCCTGAAATTTTTTTTTCATTTTGCATATGCCAAAAGTAGACTATTTTTAGTTCTCCCATTTTCAGCAGGATTCCTTGATCTTAATTGGGTAATGAAATGTATTAATCAACATGGGAGGGATATTAGTAGCTTGCCTTCTCCTGAATCTTCTAGAGCACTTGTTACATAGCCACTTTTGATAGTATGTCCCTTTGTTGCGGCAATGATGCCATAACAGGAAAGAGGAGAGAACAGGAGATCTCTAGAGGTTGGTTTCAATTTTCTTCCGCATTTAGTCTATTGATCCCCAAGCAATCACTCCTTACAGAAATAATAAAGGAAGAAAGTAGTAGACTTGCAGTTCCAAGCTTTGCTTCTTTGATTGTCCAACACTGTGAATGGGGCTTCAATCATTTTGTAAGAAAAGATGATGCTGCAGGAATCTCTATGTAGGGTAAAATTATCCCCTTAACTTCAATTGCAAAATAATATGTGGAATACATTGTTGTGGATAGTAGCTGCTGTAAGAATGTGTACTGTAGTTTAGAGATGCACTGTAGATTGAGGCTCTTGATGATACTTGCTATTTTTAGGAGTTGATAATAGTACAGAATGTGTGGTATCCTAATGGATTCCCATATGAATTTCATATTAGAATTTATAATAGCTGAAGGGATTTGGTATTGTCATTCTTGGGTGAGCAGAAATTATTGGCCTGAACGAGAATGATGCATTATCCAGTGAGGAATTTGTCATCTTTTCCTACAGATGTTCTGGTGTTTGCCATATGTTTAGATTATAGTTCTCCAATATCAGTCATCTGTTGGCAATGTACACACTTTATAGTTGCAAGAATTTGATGTTCTGGAGGGAGAAATACCTTGCAGTGCTCCCCAAAATTCCCCAAGGTGCATCTTGTTTATCATGCTGGAAACTTAAGCTCCCTGTTCTTTTTCTTGCATTAGCTTTTATTTCAAGACTTCATCTTGACATGGAGCTCTCTTGCATTAAAGCCAGCCTCACTATACACTTTCCCACTCTTGCTCTCTAAGGACACAATCCGAAGCAATATAGGCCAGCACAACTTCCCACAGAGGTGTGGAGAGGATGGTGCATGTCTCTGCATTGGCCTAAACATCCATCCAGGAGTGGTGCAGAAGTGTCCTAAGGGCACTTTTGCAACACCCCCAGGCCAGCATAGGACTTGTGCCAGCCTTACCAGGGGTCATTGTCATTCTGTCATGCTTCCTCATCACCATATATCAAGAATGGCTGAGCAAGCATGTAGGTTTCTTGCTTTTAGCCACCTCTCTTAGAAGATTTCTGTAATCTTTCATGTTAAGTGCTTTTACACTCGAATGGTATATAAATGCTAAATATTATTTAGTCACGTACTCGGAGCATACTCCGACCTCCATGACAATCCTTTTGAGTCCACCATATAAGAGTAATAGAATACAAGCAACACTAGTAAAGAGCTATGTTTGGCATGCTTGCTATAGAGAAGCAGTGTTTCAATATGCTTTATGGCATCTTTGTGACAGCATGCTCTGACAGAATGTGTTCTGCCCATGAAGAAAGAGCTTAGGATTGGTCTGTCTCTTCCTATAGCATAGCAGGTGATGCTGGCCTTGCAGAGCTCCTTTCGAGATTCATGAGGACTGCTAAATTTTTTACAAAAAAAATTTGTAATCAACCACTGCTTTTGGCAGTGCATTGATTTTTGGCACTGATTTATCAGAGCAATGCTGACCTAGTTTGCAAGATGGTGGATTTTACTTCAGTGATATTTTGACAATTTACGTAATTAAGATTTGTATAAAAAATAGAGATTGGCTTGAGGGATGAGTTCTGTGCCTTCTGAATGTCATTTGGACTACTGTCAGCACAGTTTTAATTTATTCTCTTACTGACATTATTGGTGAATTTCTTCAATGTTTACATATCAAGAATGTAAATCACTAGAACCTAGACCAAAGTCTTCATGCCAGGTTTGCCCAGTTTCCCCACAATTTGTGCCTTTGCTTGGCTGTGGCTGGGATTAATTGCTGTCCTTCATTACCTTGGCAAACCAGAGAGTAATTTAGAAACCCTAATACTCTTTGAAGGCTAGCACAAACTCTTCCTGGGAATGTTCTGCACAACAAAACATTGTCATGTGGCCTCTTGGAGATTGTGGGAAAGATTTTTCATTTTTTCCAAGAAAAAGAAAATGGAAGAGTTTTTTATTTCAGATTAATATAATTAACATATTTTACTGAGTGAAGGCCCAGTCCTATAAAATTTCCCAGTACTGGCATAGTTGTGTCAGTGTGGTATGCGCTTTCTCTTGTGGTAGAGAGGCATTCAGTAGGGCCTTCTCGTGGTATGGGAACATGAGTTCCTTTGTCATGAGGCTGCATTGTGACTACGCCAGAATTGGAAAGTTGGATAGGATTGGATAGGAAAGTTGAATAGGATTGGGCTATAAGTTATTTTGGCAGCAACTCATTTGAAATGAATTCTAAACATGGATGAAAATAACTGGATAATATTTTGTGTAGTGAAAAAACCTAGTCTATTTTGAATGCTAGGATGGAAGATTTCCTCTCCCCTCCCCAATACTCTGAGAATCAGTGCTTGAATTGTCAGGTCCTTTTGATGCATTATAGAGAAACTTTGGCTGCAATTCTATGCATGGGGTTAAAATGAGAATATTCATTAAGAATGTTCCTCCTGGATACATTGCATAATCTCATGATTGACTGGGTATGAAAGAGCAATCTGGAACAAACACAAAACAAGGTACGGGGAAAGGCTCATTTCCCAAAGCAAGCCCAAGATGAATGAATTCAAGTTGTTCTGTGTATGTACATTTTCATGTCTTAACTGGTATGAAAAAGTACAATAGTACAATTTCACAAATGTTGACAACAGTTCAAGTCCATCTCACTACTCCCTCCCAGTCAGAACTGGTCCTGCCTTCTCATGAGGCTGTTAGGTACTGAACTAGGATGTTTAATCATCAATATCAATGATGTCATGAAAAAGTAACCTATACTGTAAAGGGGAAAGGAAAATTTGATTATACCAATGAAGTCTATAGCAGTGGTCGCAATTGCCTGCATAACTCAAGCCACGGATAATTATCAGAAGGACCAGTGCAAGCAGAAGATTCCCTAGGAAAGAGCCAAAAGTGACAGAGTGCTAGGAAAGTAATGCTTGAAACTGCTTCAGGAGAATGAGGAGAAGGCAAGAGGCAAGGGTCCAAAAGGGGATGCAAAGAAGAGGTGAGGAGGGCTAAAGTCCATACATTTATTTGAAATACCCATATTTACTTGAATCTAATGAACCATTAAATCAAATGCACAACTTATATACCTGTAATCAAAATACCACGTTTACTCAAATTTAATTAACCATCTAATGTAATGTGCACCCTGATTTTGGAGACTAAATTTGGCTGGAAAAGGTGAGCATTGGATTCGGGTAAATACAGTAACTGACCAAACCATAAACTCTAAGACAAGACTCTACTGTTATTTTCTCCTATAAAATGGCTGTAAAGATAGAGAGCTTTGGTTTTAATTACCATCATCCAGATTTTGGGAAGTTAAATAATTATATCACCTCAAGGTTTCTGAGGTTTCTCTTGATGGAATCATTCTTGCATTAAGAAAGACATGCTGAGCCTTTTTGATAGCAACCACCAAACATGACCCTGAAAACTGTTTATTTGCAAGCCCCATCAAGACCTTTTTAAAGAAAAGATTGTGATTGCAGCAACTAGACTGAAAAGGAATGAGGAAGTTCACACCGCCCTTCTAGGTCTGAGTTTCCTTTGTATATCTAGTCTTGTGGGGGGCTTGAAATCTAAATAATAGAAAATGCTTACACCTAATGCAGTGATTTTCGGGCACTTAGTTATATGATTAGACCTCTTATTCACCTGTAAAGCCTAAAAATATGTCTGAGCTTTCCATCTATTTTGCCGAATAACTTTGGTTCTGCTCACTTCACGACAGAAACTGGCCCACTGAAGATGCCCTGGCTGTTCCAAATATCTCCAATGATGCAGTAGAAGCTAGAGAGGCTTGTGGCCAGGGCAGTTTCTGCCTTCTTCATGCTGCTTTAGTCTTGGTATATCTTGTCAGCACCTGCTTTCAACTTGTGGTCTCCTATAGTTTGGATCCTGTGCGTTGATCTACAGGAGGCTGCTTTGTAGCAGATCTGATCTTGGGGCAGGGAATTATCAGGCCCTTCCAACCCTCCCACTTTATAATTGTTGCCTCTGCCAGATGTGTGTGACCTTAGCAATTGACCATATCCTGTTTGAAATGGTTCCTCCATCCCCTAAAGCATTTCTACTCTCAGGGAATAACAGAGGACCAGGTCACAGAAATGGGAATCTACAAGCTTTGTTGCATCTGGAACTGACCTTAGTCCTCCATGCCTGACTGCTTTTTGTGCTTGTCCACTTTCACACCTGTGCCTCTGCGCCACTGAGTTTCCACCTTCCATAGAGCTGGCTACATGGGATTCACTTCCTAAAGACACTTCTTGCATCTCTCCAGTCTGACTGGTGGCAGAAAATATGAGGTTCTCCTCTAACTTCCTGGCCACAGCCAGACAGCAGATCCTACAGACTTTGAATTTTCAACACAGTATCTACCCAGTGTTATGTTGAATCCTCAGGAGTAAATCAGCAGCATCTTTGGCTCTCAATGATCCCACAGCGGTGTGATGGCAACTTGGCCAAAGAGCTCCTTGGACATTATGAAGGAAAGCTGAGCCTCTTGGTGGCTCTAAAGGAACAGCCCTCACAAACTGCATCCCCACGTAGCTCCACACCAAATTCTGGATTTGTGATACAAGCTCTCATCGTCCTCTGTTTGGTAACAGGCATCATTAACTACAGGCCTGTTAGTTAGTTAGTTAGTTAGTTTATTTATTTGTTTATTTATTTATTTATTTATTTATTTTTAAGGGCATTTTCTCTATTTGCAAAGCTCCAGGACAATCTTCGAACAAAAGCTCCTTACAGTGAACTGTTGTTTGTATTGAAGCAAACAGCCGCACAGCGAGAGATGGGCTTTCTCATACATGCTGCTTATTGTCTTAAGCCTCCACCTTGTTTCTCATTCTCATTGCCATATGATTAGGCTGTATGAACAGAAGTCCCGCTAAGCTAAGGAAGGGGGAAGGGAGGGTGTCACAGCTGTTAAGTGTGCGATTCCTCTTTCACATCCCTTGCCCGCACTCATCTCATACACATCCTCATTTGCCTCCCTTTTATGTTTTCCTGCTGTATTTTGATGTCGGTTTCCAGAGATATTGCTAAGAACAAGAGCATGTGGAAGTCACATTGGAGAGAGAAATCAGGCATTCTGCCACTTGGAGAGCATTGGAAGAAAGAGGAAAGCTGGTTTTGCAGAGTGCCTTAAAAACAACACATCTAGGGTGGAGAAGGGTTTTGCTCTTTATCTCTGGATATTTCAAAGGTCAGTCAATGTTGCATTCCACTTCTCTGGGATTTTAAGAAATTGTTAAAATACACTACATCTTGCAAAACAGAAGACAGTTTCCTTTGTTTTTCTTTGTTTCATGTTGTGGTTTGTACCAGCAGGCCTCCGTCAGTCTTGAAAGACTATGGTATCGCGCTTGGCACTGCATACGCTGCATGCGAAGCACGAAAGCCTGGGTTGGATTGTTATGGAGGATAGGCTGTTACCCAAGCAGCAAATCTCCCCTCTCCACGCCACTGAAATAGTCCAGTGGAAAGGCAGAGCCGATACGATTGGTTCCAGTTGGCGTCGCAGAGCTAGGCTAAGGACAGGAGCTCACCCTGTCTTGTGGGGCCAACCCGGGTCTTGAACCCTGGCCTGCTGGTTAACATGCACAGTGACTTAACCACTTGCACCACCCACAGCCCTGTAGAGCCAAGGATAAGAAACATTTGGGAAAGTAAAGAGGTGTTTATGGCTGGAATCCTAAAGACACTTTTTCTGGGGGTAAGACACACTGAACACAATGGGACTTCCTTTTGAGTAGACATGGTTAGGATTGTGCTCTTTGTTGGAATCCTTGGTACAGCAAAGAAATAAATTTCCTTTGAAATTCTTTTGAAATGTACCCTACAATCCGGAATAACTACGGGAAGACGTAAGAGGCACTTACTCTGAATTGCTCTATGCATTTCCCATAGGTTTCCCATAGGTGTCACCATAACTACGTTGGTGTAAAAGGTCCCATAGTTACTCTGGATTGTAGCTGTAATCAAATTTAAAACCTTTGATTGGCTCAGTTGCAGCACTCCATACCATCCTTGATAATAGTCTTCCCCTAAGTTCTGATTCAAAGACACATCATAACCAGTGTGCACAAAACCGAGGAAGGAAAAAGGGCAATTTGCCTTGACCTTTTTTTATTTAAATGACGTAAGTGCTGGGCAGAGTGAACAATATTTAGCCTTTAAAAATTAGCCTCCCAAAATGCAATATTTTAAACAGCGCCAGTATTGTATAATATTGATTTTGGAATATTTGTGTTTCAGAGGCTTGGAAAATGTCCCTGCTCCCTAACAGTTGTCACTGAGGATAAGCCGGAAGTTGTGCAACAAATGAACAACGACTGTAAATTTATTTGGCAAAAATATTTATTTGTAAACTACTCTTATTGCAAGCAGAAGGTGCACACATTCACAAAACTATGATGGGAATCGGGAGCAAGTTGAGGTCCTGGTGTAGATGTTGGAGTTATAAGCGCAAGTGGTAACCAGATTGGATGATAGGATTTGAGAGCTGGTCTGTCCCATAAGTGAGCTCTGTGCTTTGGTGGGTCACTCTTTACATTTGATTCAGAGGCAACACTCTCCTCACCATCTGTTCTAGGCAATGATGCGCTATTGGATTTGTATCTTATCCAAAGTATTATGTCATTTTAGTCTCAAACTGTCCCCACCAAAGTATCGCTGTCACCACTAGTTTTAGCCCTGCCTTTTAATTTTCTTTCATTAGTTTTTTTCTGCTTTTTGTGGACTGTATTGTTGAAGTTCAGCCATAATTGAGCAAAATTTAATTCATGGGAGATGCAGAAAGACTGCACTTCCAGTCTGCATTTTTATAAAACTTTATTTTTATTAATTAAGCATTGCTGAGGTCAAATTTGCACAGTTGAGCTCTAAAGGAAAAGCTCAGACCTGTAGGACAAATGCAAGTGAGAGAGAGGGTTTTGACATGGAAGTTCATTCCAGTGAAATAGGCAGAGACTTGTGGTTCAATCTTATTCCCCACTTGCACTCAGGCTTATTTCCCACTTTGGTAAGTTGCATAGGAAAAGCATGTGCTCCACTAGCGTAAGCTATTGCAAAAGTACTACAAGGTGTTTTAGAACAGTGGACATTTTAGCAATGGTGGCAAAAGGGTCAGAGCCTGCCTGATGGTGTATGAAGGAATGCTTGCCAGAGCAGGTAAATTTGCTGCAGGTGGGGATATCATAACAGGGTGGAAGTTGGCAGATTGGGCTTGGGAGAAGGCAGGACTGGCAATGCCAGCATGCACCAAATCCTTTCCCCCTTGCCATACCCAGTCTGTCAACACAGATCAATGCAGACTTGTGTTGGCACAGGTTTGAGTTGACCTGCTGCAATTGCTTGGACTTACTCCCAAATCCCTTTACCATATGGAGACCCCCTGCAGCCCAAATTCCCCCTTGGGATGCAGCATGGCCTGTACCAGTGCTGCTGTGTCAGTGTGGGGGAATTCATATAGGATTGGATTGTTAATCCTTTTCAGTTTTATGAACCTTTTAGAGCTGTAGCATTTATCAATGTCACATTCAATATATGGCCTATGCCAATGCATTTTAACATGGTTGTAACACAGTATAACTGTCCCGAACCATCTCGTGAGATTTGCAGAGATGGAATCTGGAGCAATGAATTAGTTACTCAAATTCTGTAGCTTTTTACAGATCATGTAACTTACTATGGCTGCAATCCTAAAGACTCTTTCCTGGGAGTAAGACCCATTGAATACAAATAGAGTATTTGAGTAGACATGGTTAGTATTGTGCTCTAAGACTGCAGTCCTATCCTCAGTCAGGCCAGCACAAGCCCCGGCACAAGTCCTGTGTTGGCCTGGGCATGTCGCAAATGTGCCATAAGGATTTTTGTGCCACTCCTGGGTGTTTGGTCAGTGCACAGACATACACTGGCCTCTCCCCACCGCTTCCCCAACCATGAATTGTGCTGGCCTAAATCAGTCAGGATTGAGACAGTCATTGTCACAACCACCACCATTTCACCATAAACTGAAAACATCTGAAAGTGCTTCACTGGGATTTTTCTCTGTGTAGCTTCTGGGAATGAAGAGGGTTTGGAGTGGCTGATGGAAAACAAAGATCCAGATGTCTCATGGAAAAGGCCAAAATTGAACACAAGAAGTGGAGAAAGAATTCTTAACTTGTGGGCTCATTCCAGAAACTCCAGACTCCTTTTGCTTCAAGGTCATTGGGCAAGGTGACAGATTCTGCAAATTAAACTGTTCTGCAAATTAAAATGAAAGTCAATTTAAAATACATGGGAATTAATTATTACTGAGAACTAATAGAGGCAGAACAGTGTCTTTGGAGGATGGAAGATTCTATGAAATTGAACACAAAGAGCATGTTGTCATCTGCAAAAATGTCAAAATACTTGTAGCCCATGACTCACTATCTGTTACGAAAAACCTCCCACCACCATCTATGTTGCCCCACAGTTGACCTGACTGAAAAGTTCCTTAACAATTCATAGGCAGAGGAGAGTTTTCTTCAGAGTGGCACATTATTAACTTTATTATTATTAACTGGCAAAAAGCGTACCCGCGTTGTGGGAGTAACATTTTCCAATATGCCATCCCCCCATGCGCAACTTCCCCCGTGCGCATCAACCCCCATGTGCAACTTCCCCCGTGCGCAACTTCCACCCATGCGCATCATCCCCCATGCGCATCATCCTTCATGCGCAACTTCCCCTCATGTGCATCATCCCCCATGCGCAACTTCCCCCATGCGCATCAACCCCCATGCGCATCATCCCCCATGTGCATCATCCCCCATGTGCAACTTCCCCCATGCGCAACTTCCACCCATGCACAACTTCCACCCATGCGCATCATCCCCCTTTCGCATCATCCCTCATGTGCAACTTCCCCTCATGCGCATCATCCCCCATGCGCAACTTTCCCCCGTGCGCAACTTTCCACGTGCGCATCAACCCCCATGTGCAACTTCCCCCCATGGGCAACTTTTCCCCATGCGCAACTTCCCCCATGTGCAACTTCTCCCATGCGCATCAACCCCCCATGCTCATCAACACCCCATGCGCATCATCCCCTGTGCGCATCATCCCCCGTGCACATCTTTCCCCATGTGCATCAACCCCTATGTGCTACTTCCCCCTATGGGCAACTTCCCCCCATGCGCATCATCCCCATGCGCAACTTCCCCCATGCGCAACTTCCCACATGCGCATCATCCCCCCATGCCCAACTTCCCCTATGCCCAACTTTCCGCCCATGCACATCATCCCCACATGCATATCATACCCCCATGTGCAACTTCCTCGCCAGTGCAACCTCTTCCTCCTAACAACATCCCCCCGTGCACCAGGGTCCGGGCACCAAATTGGCTGGATGTTGTTCAGTCTCCCATGTTAAGTATAGGACAGAAACACGTTGCCCCCTTTTCAGCCCCTGAAGGGTTAAATTTCTCCAGATGGTTCTTGGTGGGTGTTCAGGTGACAGAAGGAACTCCCAGAATTCCATGCTTCAGGCCCAGCAGTTGGGGCGGAATGTTGCTGAGTCAGCAATTCTCCAAGGCAAAATATAGGGAGGAAAACGCGTTACGCCCCTTTTCACCCCCTTCCAGTTGGAATTTCCAAAAACCGGTTCTTAGTGCACCCCTCAGTCACGGAAGGAACACCCACCCCAAATTTCACGCTTCTAGGCCCACCAGTTTTGGCAGGGTGGTGAAGAGTCAGTCAGTCAGTCAGTGACTTTTCTCTTTTATATTTATAGATTTTATATCTCACCTTATTCATAAAAGACTCAAGGAAGCTCACAACAATAAAATTAACACACAGCCCATTACAAACATCATCATTAAAAACATCAACATCAATAAAATACATTAAAAACCATTAGAATAGCAATACATAAAATACAGCATTTAAAATCATAAAACAATGTATTATATATAAGAACAACATAGTACAATAAAATTAAACTATAAAAAACTAAAAGCAGTGGCATCCTATAGCTGCTGTAAAAATGCATACAGTCATGAAGACCACAAAGCCATAACTTTTTAAGACAAAGTTTATTTTCCATCAATTTAGGATCATGGCCAAGAGAAAGATTGTACACATATTTCTGATTTTCTATCACTTTGGAGGACAGTCCATAACCCTTACAGCTCAATCCTCTACAGTAGTGATTCCTAAACTGGGACATCATGATGTTCTGGCTAGGGAAGCCCTCCCTCTGCACACTTATGGGATGGGTCAATGCTGAAGGATGCAAAGCAATCACGTTGTCAGCACCAAAAGAAAATGGGTTTTCTGAGACTTATTTAAGCCCTCACCGACCTGGGGGGGGGTGCAGGGAGCCCCATGAACATCTTAGCAGTGCTCTCCAAAATAGCAGTTGTGACCCACTGTATCCGAGGCCTAGGGTTGCCATATGTCCCAGAAAACGGATAATCCCGATTTGGGGGGATTGTGATCACATATTGTCAAATGGGACAGAGGGACAAATGTCCCAATTTTGTGGAAGAGAATTATGGCAACCCTACCAAGGATCCACCTGGCCAAGCCAGCTTCTGAATCTTTTGTACCAGTGATAGTGGCAGAACCCAAATTATCATCAGGAGTAAGTGAGGGCACTAAGTGGGATCCAGAGCAGAGCTTTGATTCAGGGCTCCCACCACCTGGATGCCAGCACTGAAAGATGACATTCTGGGCAAGATCTCTGACAGATCTCAAAGTCCTTGTGGGTTCAGATGGAACAAAGCCATATCTGAGACCGTTAACTTCATGGGCATCATCTTCAGAGTAGGAACCTCAAGTATTGAATTTTGCTTGTCTGCTTATGTTATAGTCATCACGGGCTATGGTTCAATTATTCACCAGATGTGAACATGTCTGGTAGCATTAATACCCAAAACCAAACTGATATTTTCATAAGTGGGAAGACAAAGACCTATTCTATACAGATGCAACCTTTTCATGACTTCCTTAAGGCCAACTAGCATATCAGTGCCAAGGTAGATGTTACTCCGCAGTGGATGACTGGGCATAGTGCTCAGCACTTAGGAACTGGCACCCATGTTCCTGCCCCTCATTTCAACCTTGGAGAAAAACTAGGATGGCAGTCTATGCTGCTGACCCCCTTCCCTGAGTACAGTAGATCCAGATTTAAAGAAGTTGTCTTAGACAACCCTTCATCCCAGCAGGGCACTGAATGGTGAATTTCACCATTCTAAGATCTTTCTCAGAAGCTTCATGATAATTGAAGTCTAGGAAGATGGAGCAACCATCTCCCTCCTGAGTAAACCGGACTTGGTGGGTGGAACCATAAAATTTTTTTTAAAGAATTTATTGAATAATACATCAGAAAAGGGGATGGAAGTATAGGAGAAACAAACAAGATATTTTTTGGAATCAAGTGTTAGAAATGAGTTAACCCTTTTGTCATTTGTGAAGGTTAGAATGGTTTGTGGGATTGCCTCTTATCCAAATGATAAGTGGGTTAAGATCTGCTATGTTTATGCGCTTCCAGCCATGTGCTTCCAGCCTATTCTCTTGGCCTGTTATTCTCTGTGCAATCAATTTGTAGCATCCCTGATTGTTCGCTGTTTCTCCGAGAAATATGGTCAGTGCCTGCTCTACTTCCTAGAACTGCCATCTGTTACAAAATATTGGTATTCCTGGCTCAAGAGAAAGCTGGGAGATCTAAAATAACACATTTAATTCAGAATAAGCATCCATGGACTAAATTCTAGTTCATCAGGGACATGAAATGTCATCTTCCATTGGCAGGTACAAACTGCTTCATGTACATGCTCCAACTGCACATGGGTGAGAAGTGCCAGGAGTGCAGCACTTCCTGAGTTCTGGCTTTTTGGAGGAAAGATTATTGAAGACTTGGGCTGCAATAAAAAACACTTTCCTGGGTGTAAGCCCCATAGAACCCCACAAACTTACTATGCATCCATAAGGATTATACCGTTTTCATGACTTTGTAATATCTGCTTTAAAAAAACCCAACAAATTTACATAGTAAAAAAAAACAAATTTACATAGTATTGGATGAAGTCAGATAGCAACACATCTCCACAAGGAATATCAGGATACATCAGCTAGACATTTCTGACTCCAGTGTGTTTGGAGCCATGACCTGATCTCAGTCATCTTCTCCATTCGAGTCCATTGCCTTTTACATAGGTCCTAATACCTCCCTGCAAGAAAATACTATATCTTTACTCCTTTCCTCTACAGACTACAAGTGATGGAAGAAGGCATTACTTACATCACCCCCTCCCGCTCAGATCACATTTACCTGTGATCTTCAACATCATTCAACATCATTGAAGCTTCCCTTATTTATTTATTTATTTATTTATTTATTTATTTATTTATTTATTTATTTATTTATTTCCTTTTGCCTCATCACCCAAGGCGATTAACAAACAATAAAACACTTCAGTAAAATACAATTTAAAAAAGATAAAATACAATTGAAACCATTAAATACAATTAGAAGAGTATAAAATTCCCATTCTTCTAGGGATGTCAAACATAAGGTCCGTGGGCCAAATGCGGCCCCAGAAGCAAGTTCTCTGCCTCTGTTCGAATTGGGATGTTCTGCTTGCAAATTGGACTTTCTTATAATCTTGAAAATATGAACAGAATTTGCACATTTTAACTCTTCTGTCATTTTCAGTTTATGAGTTTCTATGTGGGAATGAAGTGCTGATTTCTGACCATCACCTGCTTCATGATGTCACTTCTGGATCACAGCAGGCACCATGAATGCTAACTTTGGACCTCCTTATGAAACAAGTTTGACATTCCTATTCTAGGGAATACTTCCATTAAGAATCTTCCTAGATTACTCACAACTCCATCTGTGATTTCTTCCTGCCAGCCGCCAGCCAGCCCACCGTATTAGAAAGCAGCTGGTCTGCCAATATTCTCAGATGTCACTCCATACCATCATTCATTCATTCATTCATTCATTCATTCATTCATGTGGCACGTACACAGTTGCCAACCATTCATGCTGGTAGCCTCACTTCATTTGCCATTGCTACAACTTCAACACCAGCAAGCCATACATCAACTGAATGTAAGTTCTGTCAGCATAAGACCCAGTTAGGATTGGGCCTTAAGTACCATCTATATATACAAAAGAGAAAAGTCTCTGATTCACCCACTGACTCATCACTGCCCTGCCAAAACCGCTGGGCCTAGAAGTGTGAAATTTGGGGTGGGTGTTCCTTCCGTGACCAAGGGATGCACTAAGAAACGGTTTTCAGAAATTGCAACCAGAAAGGGGTGAAATGAGGCGCAGCATATTTTCCTCCCTATAATTTCCATTAAAGAATCCCTGACTGAGGGATGCTCTGTCCCAACCCCCGGACCCAGAAGCATGAAATTCAGGGAGGGTGTTCCTTCTGTGATATCAACACCCACCAAGAACCAACGTGGAGAAATTTAACCCTTGAGGGGCTGAAAAGGGGTGCAATGTGTTTTTGTCCTATACTTAACATGGAAGACTGACCATCATCTGACCAATTTGGTGCTCGGTGCCTGGTGCACTGGGGGGAACGTTGCGCTGGGGAGGGGTTGCACTGGGGAGGATGCTGTGCATGGGAAGGTGCGCATGAGGGGTTGATGCGCATGGGGGATTTTGATGCGCATGGGGGAATGATGTGCATGAGATGTTGTGCATGGAGATATTGCACGAGGGGGATGTTGCGCATGGGGGAATGATGTGCATGGGGGAATGATGTGCATGGGCGATGTTGCGCAGAGGAGTTGATGCGCATGGGGGTTTGATGTGCATGGGGCTTGATGCCAAGGGGGGTTGATGCGCATGGGGCTTGATGCCAAGGGGGGTTGATGCGCATGGGGCTTGATGCCAAGGGGGGTTGATGCACATGGGAGATGTTGCACATGGGGGGTTGATGCACATGGGGAGATGGTGCACATGGGGGATGATGTGCAAGGAGGGATGATGCGCATGGGATACTGTCACGCATGGGGGATGTTGCGCATGGAGGGAAGTTGCGCATGGGGGGTTGATGCGCATGGAGGGATGTTGCACATGGGGGACTGATGTGCATTGGGGACTGATGTGCATGGGGGGATGTTGCACCTGGGGGGATATTGCACCATGAGGGAATGGCATATGGGGGAATTTTACTCCTGCAACTCGGGTACGCTTTTCGCTAGTTATGATATAAGAGTACAGTGCCAATTCACAAAAAGTAATAGTAGATAAAGCCGTTTCCTTGGTGGTGTTGAATTAATTTTGGAGGTATGAATAATAGTTTCTTATCGGAGCCTACACAGGTGAGTCCAAGGCAGTCAACATAGGCTATGGAATGAAATGGTAAACACATGCAAAGATAATCTACTCTTACCTTTAGATTATCTTATTAGATAATCTAGATTATTTAATCTAGCCCCGGTGTAATAAAAGGCATTGTCATGGATTGTGATGCCAACCAGACTTGAAACAGAAGGAACTTCCCACTAGCTGAACCTGTCAACTCATGTGCTACTATTGGCATTAAAGGGGAAAGGAGAACAGCCAGATGGTTGTCTTGGTGTGACTTTCAATTAATCCAGCTCAAAGCTGGCTGGAGATGGAAAGCAGAGCACTTAGACAGAAATGAGCTGTGCTAAAAATGTGCCTGGTAGTTTTCTGCCTAGCAACAGTTCAATGCATCATTGTTCTCTGTCCCCTCCTGTCCGAGCATAGATTGGAGATGGTTTCACATGTGCCCAGAACCCGCATCAGGAATGATTCTGGAGTTACATGGAAGATCGAAGCTCTCCCACTGTCTTAATGGTGAGATACATGAGAACATAAATACTAAATTTCATAATCACCAAAAACACAGGTATAAAATGGGGGATACTTGGTTTGGCAGCACAACATGTGAGCAGGATCTTGGAGTCGCCGTGGATCAGAAGCTGAACATGAGTCAGCAGTGTGATGTGTCTGCAAAGAAGGCAAATGCCATTTTAGGCTGCATTAAGAGGACTGTAGCTTCCAAGTCGCAAGAAGTTCTAGTTCCTCTTTATTCAGCATTGGTCAGACCTCACCTTGAGTACTGTGTTCAGTTCTGTTGAGTACTGTGTTCAGTTCAGTTTAAGAAAGATGCAGCCAAACTGGAGCAAGTCCAGAGGAGAGCAACAAGAATGATCAGTGGGATGGAAGGGAAGCCCTACCAGGAAAGGTTGGGGAATTTGGTCTGTTCAGCCTAGAGAGGAGGAGGCTGAGAGGAGACCTGATCGCCCTCTTCAGATACCTGAAGGGCTGTCATATGGAGGAAGGGGCCCATTTGTTCTTAGCTGCTTCTGAAAGCAGAACTAGAACCAATGAGTACAAATTGCAAGAAAGGAGATTCTGGTTGGATACCAGGAAAAAATTCCTGACAGTGAGGGTGGTTCGGCAGTGGAACAGATTGCCAAGGGAGCTGGTGGACCGTCCCTCACCTGGGATCTTCAAGCAGAGGCTTGACAAGCACCTGTTGGAGATGCTCTAGGAGGATTTCCTGCTTCAGGCAGGGGGTTGGACTAGATGACCTACCAGGTCCCTTCCAACTCTGGGATTCTATGATTCTTTAAAAGGAGATTCAGTTTCCCCTATTCACGTGTTACCTTGGAAATATGACTCATCAATGCTGTCTTTAAAGCATTCATTACATGATGACTCACCACTAGGAATAAAATTCCGAAGTAATAAGATTGTCACCCTATAAATCATTTAAATAGAATGGATCGTTTTAATTCACCCTGACTATTCCAGTCTCCCTTAGCAGGCATTCTTTCTTCCTCATGCAATTCTCTTTTGGTCACAGATGAGCAACAAGGTCATGTTAACTTATATCCTGTTCACGTTCCTCCTACAAATTGGTTGAGATGATAGGAGAGACTGACTGAAAGATCTTCTAGAATTCAGTATTTTCACTCTCCGAGGAACAGGAGGAGAAAATCAGCTTTGATCCACCATTGAAGTATGATTTCTGCCAATAACCGTTATCTCACTTTTTTTCATTTAGAAAAGGAGGTCTAAACAATTACCAGGTTTCCAGTCCTTTGAAAGCTATCCTTTTCTCAAGCAACTGAATAGATGGGCTCAAAGAGAGAAGGCTTTTAGGAGGGAGGGTCAATTTCTGCCACAAAGAAGGAACCCGAATGCTGAAATCTCCATTGCCTGATGGTTACAGTGGAAACAAAATAAAAAATAAATAAAAACATGGTGGAAAAGAAAGGATTCAGAAAATTGATCTCTAGGGAAGTGAGTTTAGGGGGTGTGATGATATGATCTTTCTTGCTGCCCTCACAGTTTAAAAATTACATTTCACAAATTTAAAACTTTAAAAATGTATTGTACATTTAAAAATTACACTCAACAAAGCAATAATAACAGCAGTGGGAGGTGATATCAATGGAAGTGAAGAACTGTATTTGTCTAGATTCAAATCTTCTGCTTTGAATGAGTTGTGTGCAACCAATGAAATTTTGTGCAATTTTTTGTGCAAAACAAAAATAAAACCCTGATTTTGCATCGAGGCCATGCCTGCCTTTTTCGATGCAAAAACAAGAGATGCATTTCCACTCTGATGGAAAATGCTTTTAAAGCAGTGTCACTTGGTGCTTCTTGTTACAGCTGACTTCTTTTGATTTAATATTCTTTATGTGAGGGTTGCTCATACTTTCTGCTCAAGTGTCACATCAGAGATCCAGGAAGCAGCATGAGATCTTGGAAACATTTCTCCATAGGAATCTCATTCTGGGCTGCTATTTGTGTTGGGGGTGGTGGTGGTGATGGTATGCATACCTAAGGTCATGTATCTATTTTATTGAGCTTCTGGCAGTTTTTTTAAGCTATGTGACCTACAGTTTGTGACATAGCACAATGACCCATAACATTTCAGCTATTCAGTCATCTTTTAAAGCAGACCTCCGTCAGTCTTGAAAGACTATGGTATCGTGCTTGGCGCTGCATACGCTGCATGCGAAGCACGAAAGCCTGGATGGGATTGTTATGGAGGATAGGCTGTTACCCAAGCAGCAAATCCCCCCTCTCCACGCCACTGAATTAGTCCAATGGAAAGGCAGAGCCAATACAATTGGATCCAGCTGGCATCGCAGAGCTGGGCTAAGGACAGGAGCTCACCCTGTCTTGTGGGGCCAACCTGGGAATCAAACCTTGGCCTGCTGGTTAATAGGCACAGTGTCTTTACAACTTGCGCCACCCATTCAGCCATCAATCAGCCACAAAATGTCCCCAGTCTGCCACCTGTAAGAAGTAGTAGTTGTCAGTTCAGGCATGATCACACAGAGTCTATGGAAAGAGCCATTGTATAGTGTAGGTTATGGATTGCAGTTTAGGAGAAGGTAAATCTGAAACAGTAGGGGATCTAAGAAGCAGAGATTCCAGAGCCTGGTTGCCTGTACTAAAGATGAAAAGTAACTCCTGAAGTAAGATGCAACCCCTCCTAACTGGATATGTTAAATCTGAAATTTAATCTGAAATTTAATTTAATTATGTGTGAGTAGCATCAAAATGCTTTTTAGACAGCATTCAAAAAATGCTTCTTATTCATTAGCCCAGTTTAGATGTCATAACGTAATGTTATGTTCAGTGGTGGGATTCAGATAAATTAACAACAGGTTCTATGTCCTAATAACCTAAATTAACAACAGGTTCTATGTCCCATTAGTAACCAGTTCTCAGAACCATTAGCAAAGGGTTCTATAGAACCTGTGAGAACTCCCTGAAGCCCACCACTGGTTATTTTCTGCACTTCTATACATACTTTCCTGGTAGTTAGCCATCCCAGTTAGCCCTATGAAGTTAGCTTTATCTTACTTAATAACAGAGAAGACATGCATAAGATTGCACTGTGAACCTAAGCGCTTCTCTCACATCAGAGAGAAAAAATGGTTTTCACTTTAAGTAAAACTGAATCAGAGATTTTACAAAGCTGGAAAAATGTTCACTGGGTTTTCCAACATTTAATTTTTTTACACCAACTCTTGGATTTAAGGGACTTCTTACACTAGTCTGGGACAACTCAGACCTGTGCCAACAACATCAAAGCGGATTTTCCTATAGGAAATAATGGAAGACGATTCATTCCACAACCCAAAAATATTCATATAAAAATGAATACAATACTCTAATATAATACAAAAATTAAAAAAATGTCAGGGTTATAGTTTTCAGGTAGGGAGAAATGTATGTGTTGTGAATGTGCTGGCTTTGTTTAGAAACCAGCTTTTGGAAGAGCTCAGCACCTTTTGCAGTTCTGCTCATTTTGCAGAAGGGCAGCTTCTGCAAGAAGTCTGCAGCTTTGCAAAACAGGTCAGCCTCTGCAAAAGAAGTCAGAAGAAATTAGCAATGAGCTAAAAAGAGCAATTAGCACTTGAGAGCAATTAGAACCTTCTGCAGAAGGTCAGCTCCTGCAGGAACTCATTGTCTGCCTTGTTACCATGGCAAGTAATACAGTAATTACTTTCTTGGAACCAAATATTCCAAGGCGTTGTTCGTTATTCATGACATTGCTCGTTATTCAAGGCAGAATTGCTTAGAAATTGTTGCTCATCTTACAAAACACTCATAATTCATCTCTCATAAATCAAGGTACCACTTGACTGTTTATATATAGGCACACTCAAAAATTACAGAAAAATGAGGCTGAGACCAGAGTAAACTTTACAAAGGTTTACTTAAATTCTTGTAGGTTCATATTTACAACATCTGGCTTTGACCAGAGTACCTATTACTTAAACTGGACCAAGAAAACAGCTCCTGCTTGCATGCAGGTCTGAGGGACAGCTACTGAGCAACTGTCTGGTCATCTCCAATTGTTATCTCCAACTGAGAAAACATTATCACAGCACGTCTATTTTTATTGAATTTTATGTGTCCAATGTTGGCATGGCCCCTGTGGTATTTCTGTCTTTGATAATTGCTGTGCATGGGTGAGTAATTCTTCCCTTCAATCCTAAGTAAATCATCCCTACAGATGATGCTTGCTCCTTCCTTCTGGACTGGGTTAAATTATAAACGAAAGTGGCAAGCTTAGATTTATGTTCTTATAGAACGATAGATCATAGACAGATCATGGCCATGGGAAGTTTCTGAATAATAATGCTACATTATATGCCGGGTGAAAACTTCATTTCACTTCTGCTTGTGGCTAATTGCAGAAGAGCAGTGCTTCAGTACTGCAAAAGCCTAGGGACTTTCTAGGGACTTTCCAAGCTAGGAAAACCTGTTTTCCAACATTTGTCTGTGCGTCATAGGTTGCGAAGATTAAAAGTCTTTTGCACACTGGGACTGGTTGGTTATCTGTGTGATCTGCACATCTGAATGCATATATGCAGTTATGTGTACAATTATTATCATTTTTTCTAATCTCAAAATATTCATAAGTTGACAAAACTGTCATCTTTGTTTTGTACCTTTCAGCTGAGTGAAAAATCCTATCTCGAGACTCTCATATGGAACCTTTAAGATCTGCAAAAGTGACCAGATAACTGTAGTTAATCTTCAGTATCTTACTGTATATGGCTATCATGGTGGGCTTGAGGGGGTTCTCACAGGTTCTATAGAACCCTTTGCTAATGAGCGCCTAGCTTACTAATGGGACATAGAACCTGTTGTTAATTTAGGTTATTAGGACATAGAACCTTTTGTTAATTTATTTGAATCCCACTGCTGGTTCCATGCCTACCAAGATTACTAGCACAACCCCATCCTAAATGACTGGCAGTGCAATCCTAAGCAGGTCTACTTAGAAGTAAGTCCCATTGTGTTCAACAGAAATTACTTTCAGGAAAGTGTGGTTAGGATTGCAGCCTTACAGAAGGAAGAAATTCAAAATTTCTTTAAGTGGTAATGTATAGGTGCCTGTATGCTATTTCATGATACATGGTACATGAGCATCAAGTGGACTTGTCTTTAAAAATATATATTGTTATATATTATATATTATTGTTCTGCAAGGCAGAAGTGGAAATACAGCTAGATTACTTAAGGCAGTCAGCCTGTATAACCTATGCACCTAACAGCCCAAGCCTAATGCATGTCTACTCAAAAGTACATCCCATTTAGTTCAGTTGGGCTTATTCCCAAGAAAATATCCATGAGATTACAACCTTAAGAGCACAATCCTATCCATGTCTACTCTAAAGTAAGCCCCATTGTGTTCAATTGGTCTTACTCAGGGGTGGGCAGATGCTGGTTCAGGCCTACTCGCCCGAACCGGATCTTCCCTTTTCCCTGCCGCTGGTGAACCGCCAGCGGCAGGGAAAGGAAAAAGAGGGCAGACCGGTTCGCGCCGGCCGCCATCGTTTCCCCCCCACGTCTCCTCCTGCTGGAGAAGATGCCCAGGGCACGCGCCTGAGTTGGCGCGCGCAATGTGCACCTCCTCCAGCAGGAGGAGACAAGTGTGTCTCCTCCAACTGGAGAAGACGTATTGCGCACATGCCAGCCTCGGCACATGCACAGTACATCTCCTCCAGCTGGAGGAGACACACTGCGCATGCGCCAGGGTTGGGGTCCGCCCCTAGCCCCGCCCCTGACCCCGGCCCACCCCCAACTTCCAGCAAACCGGATCTTGGGGGAGGCTCAGCCCACCACTGTTCTTACTCCCAGGAAAGTGTCTTTAGGATTGTAGCTGTCAGTCATGAAAAGAAAAAGATTTTCAAGATATGAACTCACATATGCCATCCTTTCTACTCACTTCTTCTATTTAATTTCAGCTGTTTAACCGTGGTATGTTGAGATCTTGCTAAACCCAAAAGAGAAGGGCCAATGAAAAATGAGAGAAATACAATCCTGCTTAATATTGTGTTATTCCTGATGCAAACTATCATTCTAACCATTTTCCTCAGCCCTTTCTGACAGTGACTCCCACAAGTAACACATGGAAGTACCCTCATACTGGCCTACCATCATAATTTCCAAGTATTGGAAATCCAACAAAAAGAGGAATCCATATTTGGAACATGGGACACCATTTCTCACAAATGACACAGCAGCAACTTGCCAGTAGGGGGTGCTAAAGTTTCAGAAATCTACAATACAGTACTTGTACTGCATCTCTCATTCCTTTTACCCTGTTTTGTTTTGTTCATGCATGTTATTGTTTTATGCATGTAAATCACTCATGCAAACTGTAATCAGTATAAAGTCTTTGAAGAACATACAATTTTTAAAGACAAGT
The DNA here is from genome assembly GCA_030015325.1 of Cryptoblepharus egeriae. NCBI lineage: Eukaryota > Metazoa > Chordata > Lepidosauria > Squamata > Scincidae > Cryptoblepharus > Cryptoblepharus egeriae. The sequence goes on along the minus strand of JAREYC010000003.1, from coordinate 90,136,631 downwards.
CCACTTGATGCTCATGTACCATGTATCATGAAATAGCATACAGGCGCCTATACATTACCACTTAAAGAAAGCCACTTAAAATCCTTTGGGAGTGATGCAAAGTGCCACACGGAAGCAGGAGGCACAATGTTTCTAAGAATTCCAATCTACTTGTACTAGTAATCTTGCTAAGCACAGAACCAGCGGTGGGATTCAAATAAATTAACAAAAGGTTCTATGTCCTAATAACCTATATTAACAACAGGTTCTATGTCCCATTAGTAACCGTTCTCAGTACATAAAGCCAGAACGGCAAATACAGTGACGCCTCACGTAAAGAATGCCTCACATAAAGTATGTTTCATGTAACAAAAATTTCTCTAGGATTCTGCTTCACGTAAAGAACATGCTTCACGTAAAGAATATGCCTCCAGAACGAATTAAATTTGTTACGTGAGGCGCCACTGTAGTTGAAATTCTCTTAAATCCAATAGCAGCTTCATTTCATAAATTCATGAAGAAAACATGAAATGAAGCTGCTGTTATCACAATTTTAGTTTCAGCATGTCTCTTGTATAGTAGTGGGATTTTAGTTCTTAAAAACAGTATTTATTGGATTTACTGGATTTAAGAGAATTTCGACTATTTGCCATTTTGGCTTTATGTACTGATCTTGGAATATAACCATTGTGTCAGTTATAGTCTGACTAATTTATATCTATACTCTGCCTTTGGATCTATTGATTCCCGAGATATCTTACAATAGATAGACAGTAATAAACATATATGCAAGACCAAACTCAAGATCAAGCTGATAGCGGAGGTCAAATGTTATTTCCTTTCTTTTCTGCAGACCAAGGGCAAGTGGCAAGTTTTTTGGTATTGATGGAGTTATTGTGTTAATGTGTTGCAGAACCTCATGCATAAAGGATTTGAGAACCGGGGGGACGACGACGACGACGACGACCCAGTTCTTTATTTCAGGCTTGGTCAGGACCATAAATAAGGTTGTCTGCACTGTTTAAATTGTCACTTTTCTCTGTCGGGGAGGAGGGGAGCACACGTCATATTCTGTGAGAACCAACCATTAAATGTGCAGATACAGTACATTTATACCAATTAGTTCCACCTGTATTTTTATTCCAGGGCAGAATTCCAAATACAGAGTCCTTGGTATTCATACTGGTAAATCAAATACAAGGTATAACTAGCATTGTTTATTCATTAAACAAATCCAAAAACAACTTTCATGCCATCTTTATTGAAGTTGAAGAGACATCACATCTAGAAAGCAACCACCACTAAAAGAGCACCAAGCCTCAGGATTTCCCCCTTTCCACTTCACCCTGAAGAACAGGTCTTGCAGGCAAAAAAGATGCCTTGGAATCCCCTTTTCTCTCCCTCAAAAGAGAGATGTGTTAACCATTACAGGGTGTTTATAGCAGAGTGTGTGGCTGACACCCATTTCGGAACGGGAGCAGTAGGCTTTCGGCTTACCAGGGGCCTCCAGCTGGCGGGTGGGTGAGCCGCCTTCTCCTATTCTTCCAAAAGCCTGATAAGGACACCGTTGTAGTGGACTATAGAGAAAGTGTATGTTTGTCTGCATACTGCTGAAGCCTCAGTAGTACACACCAGGAGGAACTCTGCAGTGATGACCATGGTGGACATTGGTACCCAGCTCTTGTCCTGTCACTTTCATTCAAGGAGCCAAGATATACTCAGTGTCAGCTCCGTTCACTTCCTTCCAAGATCAAAATGAGTTATGCACAATACCCTGCTACACAGCAATGAGGATCACTGGATGCTCCTGAGTGTGCTCTGCCCCACCTGAATGAAAACACAACAGACTTGCTCTGGGTGCAACATCCAGAAATGTGTGGCCACAATAGCCACCAACATAGGTTGCAGGCTTAAGGCTCTCTGCTTTGTCCCCATCATGTCAGCTTTAGCTGATGAATTACAAAACCACTGCTTAGATTCCAACACCAAACAATACTACAGCAGAGAGAAAAGAGTCTTTCCAAGCCTCACAAAAGAGATTCCAGGTCATCAGATAGTCTTAGTCACACTGTCTCTGCACACTATCACACTATTCCCTAGAATTCAATGTCATGGTTAAGAACACACCGATACGTCTAATAAGGAGACGTAGGCTGCAATCCTATCCACACTTACCTGGGAATAAGGCTCATTGACTATAATGGGACTTACTTCTCAGTAGACATGCATAGAATTGTGTTGTGTGAGCCTTTGTCCTCATTGTTATGTGCTCCAAGCATTAATACAAAACTGAAGTTCAGATGCCATTTGGCTACCCAGCATAGGTTAAATTATCCCCCTCCTGTATCTCTGCATACATTCATGTGTCCCCAACAATAGCATGATCCCATCACAAAGAATGCAATGCCACCTTTCCACTGCACAAAACTTGGAAATCACCTGTATCTTTAATAAAGAAATTTATTCCATCATGATAGAGTCTGGAGCAGTGGCACAGCAGGCAGGCAAAAGTCATCAGTACAGACCCACCAACCTCTCCAAGTGATCAGGACCTCCTAGGTAGGCAGGGCCTGCTATTAATACAGGGCAGGGACCAGTGCATGAGGGGCAGCAGCGCAGGACCTGCCTGCTGCCTTCAGGTCAGTGGGGCCGGCTGCTTGATTCTGAACGCTGTCTTTGACGGGGAGGGGTGTAGCCATTCAAGTATCCGTTGGACTGGCGCTTGCCAAGGCCTCCATTCAGGATGTCCTGGATGTGCTGCACAATCAAGTTGATGGCCACTGTATAGAAAAAAAGAAGGCGTTAAGATAATCCGCACATAATCCAAAATACAGCACTTGAGACAGAGACCTCAATCCAGAATGCTTCTTAAGCTGGAGATGGGGTGTCAAAATGGTGTAAGGCACTTTTGCATTGTCCAGGACATACATATGGTGGTGCCCTGAGGTGTGCTGACCTACTTCTGTCTCCATGGGCTGGCAGAAGGGGAGACCTGTGCTAGCCTGGAAAGGCTGGTGAGGAGTCTGAGGAGAGCTGGCAAGAGAATGTTAGGCAGGTTTGGATTCAACATGTCAAATCCTAGCCTAGCTTCCTGTTGGCTCAGACTTAGGCCACCTGTAGAGGTGGCCTAAATCTGAGTAAACCTACTGGGGCTGCTATAGCCTTTTAATGGGGAAGGGATGAGCCTCCTCTTCCCTGCAGCAATGCAATAGCAGTCCAAAACTTGTGCTGGATGTGGCAGCCCAACTGTTCCAGTGGAAGTTAGGATTGAGCTGAGGGTGTGTCCTTAAGTGACATGATGAGGAAAGACATTTTCCCTCCAAAATTCTTCATCTCCCTCCAATGGATCCATTATGTGGATTCCTTTGCACCACACAACAGTGCTTCCTGCCACTTTCACTAGTTCTCCCTTATGAATTCAGATATATCCTCTTTTTTCTACTTCTTCACAGAAGGATCTCACAGAGATTTCACACATTTCTTCACAGAGATTTCTGCTTCTTCACAGGATGGAGATTCCTAGAACGTGGAGTGCTGGGACCCAGCCTTGCCTGAAACCACATGCGCTTCCTCGGCTGTGACTGAAAAGACATTTGGCACACTCCAAAGACAGGTATTCTCCAGCACTGAGTCTTTCAGCTTTCCCACTCCAGTCACTGCAATGTTTTCAAGTTGCTAGAAGGTTCAGTACCACCTAAACCCCTTGTCATATATAGGTGCTCCCCCACCCACTTTCTGATAGTTCATTTTCTGAGGCATCTGCTCTTTTAACACTTTTCAATTAGGACTCGTTCATTCAACACTTGCTCCACACTTTCAACCTCACTCTGCTAGTCTAAAGGCTAAAATTCTCTTCCCTGATTATGATTTGCCTATGACATTGTGATCACACTGTTTTTGGCATTTCCTTATGACTTCTTCAGTAAATAAACATCACTCAAATGTGTACATTCATTGCCCACATATGCCTTTGTTCGTTTTACTGGAATTTGTTATGTATTTTGGCTATGTGTTAATAAATATGTGTTATTTTATTGTAAATTTTTAGGTCCAGTTGTTTTTAATTTTTTTGGTATAAACTAATTGTATTTTTAATTGTGTTTTAATCTGGATTTACTGTGAGTTTTAGTGGTTTTTTGTTGTTGTTTTTTAATCCCGGGCTATTAGCCACCTTGAATCCCCTTTTCTAGGGAAGAAAAGCGGGAAATAAATAAATAAATAAATAAATAAATAAATAGATAGATAGATAGATAGATAGATAGATAGATAGATAGATAGATAGATAGATAGATAGGTTAGGCTTTTGCAGGTGATATTTATGTCTTTTTGGTGGCCACTTTGCATTTGCAAGTTGAACAAAAATGGATTCCACTTTTCAACTGTTTCCACTTTGGGACAGTGGTCTGGTCCCTAACCTGTCCAATAAGTGGGGGATGTCTGTACATGCTCCAGGAACACACACACACACAACACACCACAAGCATTGTACCAGGAAAGCCAAATGATGTTGAAATATCTTAACTCTTATATTTCCAGCTGGCCTTTACCCATCTCATCACCAAGATTAAATGGTGATCATCTCACCACCACTACTCACCAAGATTATCCACTCCTCTTGGGATAATCACATCAGCATACTTCTTGGTCTGTCCAAAAGAAGAAAAATAGATGGCTGAAGTGAGATTTGTATGAATGGTTATTTTCTTACAAAGTTCAGAACTCTTTATGGATTTTTTTTCTCCTAATACTGCTAGTCAAGCAACACATGGAAGCTGGAAATCTCTTTTCCTTTTGTCTGGATTGATATCCCTCAGTCTGAAGAACTGTCTCTCCCTTCGTCATCAACAGCCACATAAACTTGACAGCTGTTGCAGGCCTGCTCAATGGAGCTCTGCAGAAAATGTCAAAGGAATTTGCAACATGTGCATTCGAGCGAGTTTCTTGCCTTCCACCCTCAAGAAAAGAAAAGTGTGCAAAAAGAAAAGTGTGCACATAGCAAAGTGTGTGAAAATGCGACAATTGCCAAAGACTTGAAAGACATTTTCAACTTGGCTGTTTGTTGTTGAGGCCCAGTTGAAACAGGTTTTGTGCAAAGGAAGGCAAATTTATTTTCTGCTCCAATTTGCAGGTTGCCCAGCAAAGACTTTGGAGGGCTATGTCTTAAATTACATAAGCTGGGCTTCCCTCCTCCCTGTCATGGTATGTCAATGCAACATTGCTCAGCTCAATGGGTGGCCCAAACATCCTCTCCCACACCCCCCCCCCCACCCAACTGTTCAGAGTTGACCTCTCACAGGAACAGGAAAAGCTGCATACCTCTTGAGCTGGGAACAGGGAGCACCAGCCAAATCTCCTTCCCTTTCTAAACCTCACAGCCACCCACAAACTTGCAACCCAGAGCTGAGACAGGGGCATTTCCTTTACTCACAGGCAAACAGAATTCTTCAAAGGCTGGCTTGACAAAGGTGATATACTGAGATAAGATCTGCTCAAGATCTCTGCCTCGCTCACTGATGTCTCTGAGGACTGGAGGAGGAAATAAACAAAACAGGTGAATGACATAGCAGGGCCAGAGCACAGCTGTACTCACAGGCCACCAGCCAAGCAGATTATGGAATCCGGGACAGGCTTTTTGGCTGCAATCCTAACCTCTAGTTAGGCCAGCCTAAGCCCTGGCATGTCCTGTGCTGACCTGGAGGTGACACAAAAATGCCGTAAGACTCTTCTGCCCCACTGCTGGAGATTAGACCAGTGCACAGACATGCACCAGCCTCCCCACAACACCATGAGAAGATATGCCAGGTGAGTTAGGTCGGCCTAAATTGGTTTGGATTATGCCCTTTGTCTTATAAAAGCAGAGTGTTAAGTGCAGAAAGCACCACATCCGCAAACTCTGCACCAAACTAGAGGAGGTTCTGTTTTCTGAAGGACAAGGAAGTTGTGAACTGGGATGCATGGACTATAATACTTAGGGCACAATCCAGAGTAACTACAGGGAGTCCTTGCTCCAACTTAAGAACAATTTACTCTGGATTGTAATATGACTTCCCCATTGGTTTTCACTAGGTGGTGTCGTAACTACATCGACATAAATGTCTCTTATGTGCTCCCATAGTTACTCTGGATTGTAGGGTTAGATTCTTCTTTTTTGCAGGGTAACCCAATGCAGCACACATTGAACCAGGGATTCCCGGGAGATCTCCCAACCAGACACACACTGACCAGAGCCTACTCTGTGTAAAGGTTCGGCTTCATCATGAAATTTCACATCATATATTTAAAAGCCAATCCAAAGAAGATGGGTAACTGCAACTTTGCTCCTCTGCTGCTAACAGATTCGTTTGGGACAACTAGTTCAGTGACCCATGTACAAAGAGAAACACCCCTCTGGCGGCTTCAAGCTATAGTTTGGGGGCAAGGGAAAGAACATTACCTATTTTGGAAAAAAAATGCAGAAATTCCAATTGGATAACTCATACAAATTTGGCCCTCAAAATGAACTAAAAGAGGAATCCTATGCATATCAAGTTTGGCCCTCAAAATAAATTTAAAGACGGATCCTATGCATGTCTACTCATAAGTAACCTCCCATTGAGTTCAGTAGGACTCATTCCAAGTATGCATATATGGGATTGTGGCCTAAATCTGTCCAGTTTAAGAGTTGATAGTCTTTTCAGTAGGGAGAATAAACCTTGAACAAAGAAAGCAAAGTTGTAGGAGGCTAGGCAAAGCCCTTCCTCACAGCCCAGTCCACGCTACCGGTGTGCTGAGCATCTAATACTTCCAGGTGATATATTGAAATTCTATGCTGTTAGAGTTAGCCCAACTGCTTCACTCTTTAGTCAAGCAGCAAATACGTTATTCGTTCTGGTGCCTACTCCAAGACACATCAGTTGTATTAATTCTATGGACACAATCATAACATCCCCATGCAGCTGAAGAAAATAATTTGTCCATATGCTTAGTATATGTTTTAGAGATGTGGAGATGTAGCAAAGAAATATAACAACCCCACCAACTTACCTCTGCGGGAGAGCCGGGTGTCAGCATCTGTGTCTACAAAAAGCTTCATCTTGAAAAGGTCTCGGACCTCCTGACTGTAGAAGGCCAATATGCCCTCAAATAGCACCACATCTGCAGGGTACACCGTTACAGTCTCTTCTTTCCTGTTGACATATGCAAGAAAAATTATTAAATTTATTTATTTATTTATTCATTCATTCATTCATTCATTTATTCATTTATTTATTTATTATTTTACTTAATTTGTATCCCGCCTTTCCTCATCCACAAGAGAGAGCCCAAGGCAGCTAAGATGAATAAAAATAAAACATCATTGAAATAATAATAAATAGAAGTTAAAATACACTTAAAATACAATTAGATTTAAAATTGAAACGATTAAAACAGACTAAAAAATTTGTTAAAAACAATAATATATAAACACAATAAAACTACCCCCAACCCCTGCCCCATTTGAAAGCTTTTTTTTTAAATAAAAGGTTTTTAGGCTCCACCTGAAGCTCTGTATAGAGGGAGCTTTCCTCAGTTCTATGGGGAGGGAGTTCCAAAGCCAGGGTGCCACCACCGAGAAGGCCCTATCTCTGGCCGCCACACCTCTCACGTCTCTTAGTGGTGGCACAGTCAGTAGGGCCCCCTCAGATTTATGAGAATCATTCAAATTCTGATTCAAGCATTAACCATAACAGGGACATTCTCTGTGTGGCATAGTACTTGAATACTCTGTGTGGCATATTAGCTTCTTGAAAATTCAAAGAAGTTAGGGTACAGCCACCTATAAAGCAAGCAGGCCTCCATCAGTCTTAGAAGACTATGGTATTGTGCTCAGCGCTGCATACGCTGCATGGGAAGCACAAAAGCCTGGGTTAGATTGTTATGGAGGATAGGCTGTTACCCAAGCAGCAAATCCCCCCTCTCCACGCCATTGAATTAGTCCAATGGAAAGGCAGAGCCAATACGATTGGATCCAGCTGGCGTCACAGAGCTGGGCTAAGGACATGAGCTCATCCTGTCTTGTGGGGCACCTATGTTGCCATGCTTAATTGTCCAGTTACAGCAATGATATCTTAATGACTAAATTGTTTTTATTTATTTATAAATTTGTCACACTATAGCAAAATAAAATTCTTACACATTAAAATGCCTACAGTGCAATCCTAACTCCTGCTTAGCTTGGCACAAGTATCATGCTGGCCCAGATTGTTGCCAAAATGCTGTATGGCACTTCTGTGCCACTCCTGAGAGGGGTTTAGAATATGCGCCAGCCATGCGCCATGTCTGGCTAGCTCCAGACATGTGGCAGTCCACCATACCACCATAGGAATGGGGAGATTGGTGAGTTGTGGTTGCCTAAATTGGCTAGGATTGCACCCCTAGTTTCTTAAATATAGTAATTAAGATAATATAAACATGTGGAAGATATAATCCTTGCATGTATGTGCATGCATCAAAGTGTACATGACTATGTGAGCTGTGCATACATGCAACGATTACATCATTTAGGAGAACTGTCTCTGTTCTGTCAGACACAAACACTACCAAATCACAGCCTGCTTCTCCAAATCGCTGAAGGCAGCAAACCACAATACTTGTAATAAGATCTGATGATGAGATTTATTGGCTGTGATACCGGATGTGAAGAAATGCCAAATAAGGCTACAATCCAGAGTAACTATGGGACCTTTTACACTGATATAGTTATGGTTTACCTATGGGAAACCTATGGGAAATGCATAGAGTGAGTGCCTCTTATGTCTTCCCGTAGTTACTCTGGATTGTAAGGTAAGAAAATCCACATTTTCTTCTGGTGCCTATTTGTCATTTGAAAAAATGCTCCCAAAGGTGGGCAATGAGTTCTACAAGTTCCAATTCACAATTCAACTGGCACTGCCAAGTATTATCTCACATGGAAGCAGACCAATAAAATTAATGAAGGCTCAACAGGTGTGACTGAGAATTCAACTGCTGGCCCCAAGTAGCTGACTAGTGAACAAATCAGAGACTTAGGGCGCAATCCAGAGTAACTATGGGGAGTCCTTGCTCTGGTGTAAGAACAATTTGCTCTGGATTGCAATGTGAATTTCCCATAGGTTTTCACTAGGTGGTGCAGTAACTACGGGTACACGTAATCTCTCTTATGTGCTCCCGTAGTTACTCTGGATAGTAGGGTAATACAGAAGACAGAGACTTAGGAACTGTATACAAAACAGTCTTCATATCTAGATTAATTACATTTGAATCTAATGAGCCATTGAATCTAATGTGCACCCCTATTTTAAAAGGCTTGAGATTAAAAAATGTTTATTGGCAATTTTAATGCACAGTTGCAAAGCAGGTATAAATTTTAATTTTACTGCATACAACAATGAGTTATTTGATAATAATATGACAATGGGATTATGTTATGAATTTTACCTCACTGCACTATTTTATACAACAATGGGTTTATGTTACATTTTTATTACAATATAGTAAACTGTTACACTAAATACTGAGCCAGCAACACCTTGGTTGTATCTGGAGTCAACAGATTTACCCAGTTCACACTGTCTTCAGACAGTGAAATATCCGTCTCCCAGGGACTAGATGAAAAGGAGGCAGAAGCATTACTAAAATTGATAATCAGCATTCTCACCAGGGGCATTGCCAGGGTGGTGCAACTGGTGCGCTCCACACCAGGTGTCATGCCTTTGGGGGATGATATGCCAGAGGAGTTTGACACTAACCCTACAACCCAGAGTAACTACAAGAAAACATAAGAAGCACTTATTCTGGATTACTCTATGCATTTCCCATATGTTTCCCATAGGTGGCACCATAACTATGTCGGTGTAAGAGGTCACGTAGTTACTCTGGACTGTAGCCTAAGACTGGAGGAATCTGACTGTGCAGGTGCCAAGGAAAATTATTCACAACAAGACTCTGAGGATTCCTCCAATGTCCTTTGATTTTTGATAAAGATTTTTTACCACCCCGAAATATTTCTCTGGTTGACACTGTGCTAATGCAACAGTAGCAGAAAAGGAAGATTTGTTTGCCACCATCAACATAGAATGAGATTTCTGACAGCTAAGGATATGTCTTCCTCCCATTTGTAAGCAATCAAAGGGGAGAAGAGACAGAAACGTTTTCACACCTGCTGTGAAGCATGCAGTCCTTCTTGGCTTATTTCTACAAATGTGAAAGCAAGAAATTATAAGAGCAGGCATGATCTTACTCAAGCTAACCAATTCTAAAGTATGGGTTTTATTTCAGGATTGGCAGCATGTTCGCAAGTCTTCTTAGTTTTTAATGTTCTTTTTAAAGATCTGGACAGAGATGCTGCATTTACATTAATATGAGGTGAAGTCTAAAACTAGGTACCCTAGTAGTATGCCTCAGGCACTTTATCCTCTGCCCCACAAGAGTATTTCCCACACAGAGAAAGCTGTTGGACTGATCCCAAATGAACTGAAGCATGACCTTGACCACCCTCTTCAGCAGAGCCAATAGGGGCCTAGGTAATATACAGTAAGGACCCAGCTGAGTTCTATATAATGTTCGATCTAGGCAGAGGCTCCCTAGTTTAACTAGTGTATCAAAGTAGTATAGATTCTCTCATCCCATCTTTACTTTTCCCCCCCAAGACAAGTCTCACCTCTCTCCCCTGTGATAATCTTCTAGCAAAGCCAACAACTGAACCCAGCCTAGCTTGAGCCTATATCCTGCCCCCAGACCTTCTGACCCCTAATTACCTGCATCACAATTCAACCTGCTTTAGATGTAACTTGGCTTGAAGCCAGGCTAAGGTCGAGCACACAGATCTCCTGTTCCAAGGGCTCACTGACCATCTTCGCTAAGAAGCCGCACAGACATATAGCACCATATCCCAAGCCCCGAGTAAATATGCGGAGAAACACACTTACCGAGAATGGGAAACAAAGTCATAAACAGGTATCTGAACTGGTTTTCCCTTTGTGATCTCCCTGAGTGTTTTCACTATCAACTCATTGTCAAAGGCATCTGCAGGGAGAATAAGAGTAAAAACAATGAATGATGTTGGCTCTCAGGCCAGTCTAATGAGGTAGTAGCAGTTTCGAGAAGCATTATCCCTCCTACTATGTCTCAAGGTTTTGTATAGTCTCCTAGGTTAGCCTATTGCGGCTGTGCTTTTGCATAGTTCTTACTTAGTTCAATGAGATCTGCAGGTGAGAATATCCTAGCTGCAGAGAAGAACGTCCTACTGGATTGAGTAACGTGAATAGATAAGGCTGTGTTTGGTTGTGGCCAGGGTGACCATATGTCATAATCAGAAAAGAGGACAAGCCCTTCCTGAAAAATGTAGGACAAGAAAATATATATTCTTAATATAATTTATAAATGAATGAATGAATGACAAGAAGGCTATATGCTGGCTTTTCATAAGGAAATGTGGGGATAATGAAGACTTTTTCCAGGGACACTAGGCTAAAAAAGATGGCATGTCCTGGAAAAAGAGGACATCACTGTAGTTGTGCCACCTCTGCTATGGAATATCCTCCCTGGGAAGACCTACCAAGTTTCTTCACATAGTATTTTCATCACATAGGGAAGATATGGCTCTGAAGGGAATACCTCTGGGGAACTTGTAATTTGATTATTGCTGGGCATTATAGTTTTTTGTTTTACCTGCTGCCATTAATAAGCCCATTAATCAGGGTCAGCCATGTTAGAGGGACCAACTTATTGCCTTAGCAGTGAGACCAGCATGGTGATTTTAAGGAGCTACCAACACTATTGCACCATTGCCACCTTCTTCCTTCTGGCTGATGCCTCCCAACCATTTGAAAAGACAGAGAAAGTGATGGGAAGTGTCACAAAAAGCCACACAAGGTAGTCGTGTCTCTTCTCTTCATTTTCTTCCTCCTCACCCTCTCTCACTTTTTAGATGTGAGAGAGCAAGCAGTGGTGGAGACAGGAGAAGGAGGTGGAATAAGTGAGGTACAATTGAGAGGTGAAAGAAATGCAATGGAGGAAAATATTTGTGTAGCTAACCACAAAGTGATGTGAGGACAATAATGCCAGACTTTTTGCTTTAGGTACCACATGGCTTGGCTTGGACTTGCTATTTTAAATAAGAATGACTTAGGCTACAATCCAGAGTAACTACGGGACCTTTTACACCGACGTAGTTACAATGTCACCTATGGGAAACCTATGGGAAATGAATACAGTAATCCAGAGTAAGTTCCTCTTAGGAAAGAAACTTTCCTGGGAGTAAGACCTATTGAACACCATGGGGTTTACTTTTGAGTAGACATGGTTAGGATTGTGCTCTTATTCTATGTTAGGTGAGAATTTAAAAATAGCTAATATTATATAGTTTCATTTTTAATTTTTTTTGTTAGCTACAAATTAGGCCGTTGCCTCCTATTTTGGCACCTTTAGCAACTCACTAGGGCTTATTAATAGCAGCCACCAATCACTGTAATGCCAGAGCTCCTCCAAGATGGCAGATCCCACCATCTCCCTGACCCCATTTTGAATACCACTGCCCTACCAGAACCATAGCTTCCCCTAATAACAGAGCCATAGCTTCACCTAATCTGCTTTTAAACAGCTCCCAGTGTTTCCATCTCAAGTGGGAAATATTACACCACTATAACACCTAGAATGCCTCTAGGTTGCCTACAGAAGGTGCAAGTTGAGGTCTTTATGGCTCGTTTTGCTTCTCCATTCCCTTTCCAGTCTCCACAGAGTGGTCAGTCTCCACCTCACCTGGGTGGTCAAAGTTGAACTGGCCCTTGAGGGCTTTGGCTTTTTGCTCTGCGGTGAGGACTCGGTAGAAGCTGTCTTGGCTCAGAATCACCACCTGTTTCTGGCGATGGTCTACTTCGTTCTGTCCCAGCAGTTGGACAATTTTGGCACAAACAGAAGACTGCAAGAAGATTCAAAGAAGAGATATTGAGCAGAAATCCTGGCAGTCAAAAAGAAAAGGAATCGGCCTCAAGGATGTCAAGTTGCCTCAAGTTGCCAGGGGCTCCTCTGGATAGTTCATGAAGAAACATCTGCATGAAATACAAAAAATATCCCAAGGGGTGCCACCTATAAAAAGGCCCTGTCCAGCTGGTTGGGTGAGACAAATTCCATCAGCAAGAAATCCAACATGGCACTTACACTGACATTAATTAATGTAGTTAATTAAACTATTTGGACTTCTGTTGTGGAGTCCAAGTGCCATGTCTGAGGACAACATATTGATGGAGACGTCAATAGCTTACAAATGAAATCCAAGCATTCCAAAAATGCTTTAGTCTAGCTGCATTTCACTGCATTTTTTTACCTTTGAAAAATCATGACTACTAGATTGCAAGACACCTTGAGTAAACTGAAAGAAAGGTAATACACGGTGTATAAATATCATTAAGAAACATTACAGTAAGGAATTTCTGTTTCACTTGTCCTTGCAAACTTTCCATCTCATCACAAACACTTGTCAGTAGAACTTAAAAGTACCCTGGGGACCAGTCTAAACCACCGCCTGCCAAGTAAGTGTCTCTTATCTGTATTCACAGCCTTGGCTCAGTTTCTTCCCAGGCCCTTCTCATTTCCATATGTTATGGCCTTGATGGCCTTGACAAGGGTGGACCTCTAGGATAGGGTAAGACTAAGAGTACAATCCTAACCATGTCTACTCAAAAGTATGCCCCATTATATTCAGTGGGTCTTACTCCCAGGAAAGTGTCTTTAGGATTGCAGCCTAAAGCTTATTCCACAACCTGCCAACTTCCCCACTTTGGCTTCATTTACATAAAAAGTGTGCAATGCACAACTGACATTACTTGTGCTTCAAGAATCATCCTTACATTTTGTCTAGCAATAGCTCATCACTGACTATATATACTGTCAAGTATCTCATACACATTTCAGTACAGTATTTTAAAATATTTTCAAGCTTCTGGAAGCCACCTGATGTCCATTTTTGCTTTCCCTCCCAATGTTTTCTATGATGGGCAGATTTTTATTCCTCCTCCCTCATAATCCCTCTTTATCAGCCTGGGAGAGGTTGCTACCCATTGGTATTGACATTCCTGCTGTGAGAAGCTGCTCCTCCGACCGCATAAAGAAGCAGTCTTGTGTCACTTCTTAATTCTTCATGCACCCAGCCCAGACCTTTTGCTCTTTTTGACTTGCAACTTTTGATTCCTACCAAACGTTCCACAACCCATGTAGGAACCCCAACCATTCCATACCTTTTTACCTTTTATCTTACTACATTTGTTTTGTTACACACAAGAACTGTGTGAACATAAATATTTATATTTTAGTTCATTTTCAAATGAACTTATGATGGAAGATTCAGAAATATGTTCACAGCTGTCAAATAATTTAACATAGAATCATAGAATCCTAGAGTTGGAAGGGACCCAGTAGGTCATCTAGTCCAACCCTCTGCCTGTAGCAGGAAATCTTCCTAGAGCGTCTCTGACAGGTGCTTGTCGAGCCTCTGCTTGAAGATCACGAGTGAGGGAGAGTCCACCACCTCCCTTAGAAATCTGTTCCACGGCCGAACCACCCTCACCGTCAGGAATTTTTCTCCTGACGTGAATAATACTAGCACAGGAATCAAGATTGCACAGTGGACAAAACTGATAATTGGGTTTGAAAAGCTTGATTTCAAGTCCAACTTCAGCCATAGATGTCTTGACTTCAATTATCCTTTGGAAAAATGGGAATACAGGAACAGTGATTGGTCGCACAGGTTTATAAAGATTGTAGACAATGGCATTTTTGGTTTGCAATACAAATATTAGTAACATCTAACTCAGTATCAAATTGAAAATCTTCATTGCTCTGTATTATTTGGTTTTATTCTTTCCCCTTCGTGACGGTAATTAACATATTGCGGCATAAAGCTGAGGAATCTGATTGAACACCTATGAATCAGATGCTCAAGGAAGTCAGATGTTCTCAGGAAGAGAAGGATTTGGGTACCTGCCCAGCCAACTCTTGACTTCTTCTCTACTAAGAGATCCTCTAAAAGACAGTGATCAGGATAGTGTGGTGACATGAATTCACAGCTCACCATCTCACTCTTTTCTCAGCCAGATATAAACATGCTAACCCTCCGTTAGCCTCACTTTCCAAGGATTTTTTTATCCTGTCTAGACAGCTATCAAGATCCCTTGTGGGATTTATAAGCAATTTAACAGCACTGGAAGAATCACCCAAATAGCATATATACTATGAGTAGAATAAGAATGTAAACCTGTGGGCAACATCACATCTTCTTATCTGTGTAAGGTGCCTATCTACCCAAGCAACAGATGCAAAATTAATGACAATTTTTAATGAAGAGCTGCAGGCTGCAATCCTAAAGACACTTTCCTGGGAGTAAGACCCACTGATCACAGTGGGGCTTACTTTTGAGTAGACATGGTTAGGATTGTGCTCTTAAACACATATCTTCCTACTCATAGTCGCAGCAGACATTGTAACATGTTCTTCCTATCTTTAGTACCTATATGTTAAGAGCACAGTCTTTGTCTTTTGTCTTTATCTACAATGAAAAGCCATATTTAGCGTGTCATCTATAGCAGCAGCAAGCTTACTATGTTCCTAAGAGTCTTCCACTTTAGAGACTCTCCACTCCCCACCTCAACTTGGGCTAGAAACTACCCAGACCAATAAAATTTACTTTTTAAAAATTTTATATTTAAATTTATTTCCTGGTGCTTCAAACTGCACAAGGTATTTGATGTTCAGCTGAAAAGTTTACAGATCCCTGCTGTAGACAGCAAGAAGCAGAGCAAAACTGATTTTTTCACATAAATAAAATAATAAACATTTCCCCTCCCCCCCAATTTTCAATTCTTAAATGAACCCTGAAGATATTTTCCTTTTTTTTTGGAACATGTTGTTAGCAAGTATCATTTGTACATCCACATTCATGTCTTTATACTGTATCTTGTTTTTCCTAATAACTCTAAATTAAGCAGCATCTGTAACTGGGAGGGAGAGATTCATAAAAAGGACCATCAACTTGTGAATTAAGATAATTTCCCTACCCTCCCATCCATTTCAATTCTAGTATTATCCTATGCCCTTTCTACTGCTTTCTCAGGTCAAAAAAAGCCTGCAGATGAGCTACCCATCAATATTCAGCAGCAATTTCAACTGCATGTTGGTGTAGATATCACTATCCAAATTACTATTCCTCCAAGCCACAGATCTGCTCCATTCTTTTACTTCTCAAACTCAGCACTCCTGATCTATACCAATCTATACCAATCTATGTTCAAATCTAAGATCAATTCACTCCAACAAGCAAGAATAAAAAAATCAGTGTGCCTTTGGATATGTGCAGACATTGTTCTCGCACCATGTCATAACCAAAAACAAGCTCCATAATTCCCAGTTCCCAGTTAAGGCAAAGGCCAGTTAAGAAAGCAAGTACAGGTGCCTTTGAATTTTTAAAATGAATAATTGCAGCATAAGATAAAGATGACTATCTTAAAATTTATTATAAGTAGAAGGACCTTTGTTTTCCTGCTAAAGAGGATTATTTCCTTTTTTCTGAGAATGTCCCTAATGTATCTGATCTTATTGAAGTGCCAGCTGCCTCAGATTAAGAGAACATTGTGGCTTTTGAAATGCCATTGCCTTCTGTAGAGCCCAATCCTCAGCCAAAACATTTCAGAAGACAGACATAATATTGCTGAGAAAGCTAAAGGATCATACCCATACACCAAACGTTCATATAAAACCAGAATACTGTAAGGCTATGTAAGGCTTGTAAAGTTATGGATATAATAATACCAGTCCACTATGGCCTTGATACTCGGATGACAAATACCAGCATCTAAATTGTTTAACCAAAGAAGTTTATACTTTGTGGTTTTTTAAAAAAAACTGTTCGGTGATGAATCTGTGCTAAATTGTAATATTCATTTGTGGAACATTTTGTGGAATTTTCAGTTTTGCAAGACATTGCAGGGCTAAGGGAAAACTATATGGATTGACTGTCTGAGACCATAAAAAGGAGTGGGAAGGCAATTTAGATTCTGTCACAGCAGCATCTCTAAACCATATTGCACCATAAGCCAAACAGCTGACACCAAGTTCCATCACGGAAAGCCACAAAGGGTAAGGCAGGTATAGGAACTAATGCCAGCCATACAGCAAATAGTAAGGCCAGAAACAAAGTACGGTAAATAGCCAATACAGTGGTACCTCTCATAACAAGCGCCTCACATAAGAAATATAAATTTCCAAGAAATCTTGCTTCACATAACAAGTTCTGCTTCACTTAACAAGCAAGCGCGCTATGGGCACGCGTGCTATGCAGCCCTGATGCTCTGCGCGGATGCTCTTTAAAAGGGCTGTCGCCCAGCACTGCTGCCTCTAACTGCCCCCAAGTACCCCCACTGGCCACATTGAACCTCCAGCAGCATCCCAGGAAAGTGTCTTTGATTGCAGTCACCTAACCATGTCTACCCAGAAGTAAGCCTGACTGTGTTAAATGGGTCTTACTCCTAGGAAGGTGTCATTAGGATTGCAGCCTAAATAGACTTCATAAGATCATGCACCTTGAATGCATGTTTTGAATTCAATTACAGTGTTTTGTCATCATTTTTACATCCAGTTAATATTTTTATATGAATATTTTTCGGTTGTGGAACCAATTGTCTTAGGAACCAATTATTTCCTATGGGAAAATCTGCTTCACTTAAAGAGTGTTTCACTTAAAGAGCATGCCTCTGGAACACATTAAGCTCTTTATGTGAGGCACCACTGTAATAATATCAGCTTCAATGATCAGGATAGAACATAGTCACAAAACTAAAGATGCTCATGCTGGATAATTGTGTTTTTAAAGTTCATTTTTTTAAAATTCAAGGTTCACAGTAGATCAGGCATTTGAAGGCTTTTTCAGACACTGCCTGGAAACTCAATATCCTGGATTTTAGCAAGTTGCCTGGAAAAAGCTTCATGAAGGCTGGAGCATGGGAAGTGAAATTTTTGAAATGAAACACATTGTTTGTAAATATGTCCATGTTAAGGCTTCAAATGGAATTATGCACACATTTTTCCAGTTTATATACACTGATTTTTTTATACACGGATTTGTCTCAACACGGATGGTTAAAGAAAATCACAGTTTTAAAATCTGCTTTTCTACTGTTGTAGAGAGGCAGTCATGCAAGCAATCATTCCATTCACCAGTTGAGCCTGGAGTACTTTGCATTTCTAATTGCTGACTGCCTCTTGACAACTGTAAGAAAAGCTGTTTTTAAACAATTGTAAAAAGTGCACCTTTATTTCTAACCTTTATTAGTTAACCATTTTAACTGTATTTTGTTTTTTTAGTATCAGCAGGCACCTCCAGAGTCAACCCCTACAGATATTAAGGTACAAACTATTAGGTGAAAGAAACCTGGAAATAGGTCTTTAAATATATTTTTTCTGTTATTTATACACTGAATTTTTTTATCCACAGGAGGTTTTAGAACAGAACCCTAATGGATAACAAGGGACACCTTTACAGCTGAAAGCTAAATTGGGAATTTTGAAGACTCTGATACACTCATATCGACAAGGTATCCTTAGCCAAAGTCACTATCTCCTCTCCCACAGACACCCTCCCAGTTAGTATTAGATGGGGATTATAATACTAATCTTCTTGCAGAGGTGTTGTAAGAAATTTCAGAGACATGTTGTGATTTGTATATTTAATAACTAGATGAATGCTAATTATCATAATTCCTGTAACTATTATTACACAGATCCTGATATCCTTACAAAGAGATAACACCCTCACAAAATATATAAACATCCCGCCACTTTACTCCATCCATGGCAACCTCTTCAGTAAGGTGATGGGGTCTGCTATTCAGGATCAGAGATGTCCAATCCATGTTTTGATGTAATGTTTGTCTGGTTGAAGAAAACGGCTAACCTTGTACAAGAGGCCTGTTGCCTCAACTTTTTCTACTTTTTAATATAGCAGATCCACAACCTTGTGTTTCAGGAACAACTTGTGTCTTTCATCCTCATTAAAGCTGATTTATGACTTATTTTTTAATCTGCAATCCTAACATCTAGTTAGGCCTGCCAAACCCCGGCATAATTACTATGCTGACCTGGGGGTGTCACAAAAATGAAGTAAGGCACTTCTACCTCACTTTTGGAGAGGTGAGGTCAGTGCAGAGGCAAACACTGACCTCCCCATACAACAGCAGAAAGATATGACAGGTGAGTTAGGCCAGCCTAAATTTGTTAGGATTTCACCTAAATTTGTCACTTTGTAAAGATCAATTTTTTGTAACCTCTGTATGGCTTATATCCAAAAGTAAAATTAAGCCCCTTGCTCCGGAGCAGTTAAGATGACTTACCATAAGATAACACTACAGGGTGACGTAACTGTGTGGACCCGTAACTGCTATGGATTTTGCCCTATGTCTCTTACTGGTCTTCCCTGCAA
This sequence comes from Cryptoblepharus egeriae, assembly GCA_030015325.1. Classification (NCBI taxonomy): domain Eukaryota; kingdom Metazoa; phylum Chordata; class Lepidosauria; order Squamata; family Scincidae; genus Cryptoblepharus; species Cryptoblepharus egeriae. The sequence continues at coordinate 90,117,190 of JAREYC010000003.1, read as the reverse complement.
ACCCTAAACATGCAACACTCACGTATTCTGTATGCGTGGCTGTCAAACTTCCCACTCACAGTGAACTCTGCCCAAGAGCAATCTGAGTAAACTGATCTATTTTTGTTCTTCAAGCCTGTTTAATATTTCTCCTACACATGTTAAAATCCCACTTGGAAACAAGAGACAACTGTGGAGATGGGGGAGGAAGCAAAAGCTGTCACTTTCATCCCCATGGATATTTCCCACAGGAGCAGATTGAGAAAGAAAGAACCAAGATCCCCCCAAAATTATACCTAGCCTGGCTTTCAGTTTCAACCAACAGTAAAACAACTGTCATCATTGTGCAGCTGCTTATCAAGTGGAATATCTTAGAAAACATTAAGACCCAAATCCTAACCAATCTTCCTATATTAACTTAGCTGTGCCAATGAGGAATGTTCAAAATATGGGAATGTTTCTTCCCTTTACCTTAAAGATGCATTATCTTCACCTTGCTGCTGGGAAGTTGGTTAGGTTAGCACCCTAAATTATTTTGTTAAGAAGATCAACAATTGCATACTTTAGTTCTTTGAGAATATTCAAGTTCATGCCACTCAAATGAAGCAATTTGCTTATTTTAAATTTCTTAATAATTTCCAAAACCACACCTTTTGTTTTGTCATCACTATTTGACCCAGTTCTTCATAATCCTTCACTGGAAACAATCAGTTCAGACACAGACAGATATAAATGAATCATTCAAAGTCTCCAAAGTTCAACAAAGGAGGGGAATCCCTTTAGCATTCGCCTTCGTTGTTGTACAATCCCTCCTTCAATAATTTAAAAATATAGGCTTCAATCCTAAACACACTTTCTTGGGAGTAAGCCCCACTGAATATAATGGGATTCACTTCTGAGTGGACAATCATAGGATTGCACCCTATCCCCCATTTTTGCTTGCCATCATTACCTTAGAGCAAAATCTTAACCATGTCTACTCAAAAGTAAGCCCCATTGTGTTCAGTGGGGCTTACTCCGAGGAAAGTGCACTTAGGATTACAACCTTACACTTATTTTGCCTGAGTTTATGCTTTTCTTGGTTCTCATTTGGAAAAAAACTTTCATTTTCTAAGAAAGCTTTCTTGCTTTTTACCTCTTCCTCGACTCCGAGTCCAATCTTATGGATGGATGTCTACTCAAAAGTAAATTTCATAGTCAAGAGGCTTATTCCTATGCAAGTGTGAATAGGATTGCAGTCTCTCTTGGTCCTTTTGAGCTTGGTGAAATCTTTCCTAATTTGTGGTATATTTGTACTTTCCAGTACAAATTGAACTTCTATTATTGTGATTTTTAAATAGCTTCCCAGCATCTGGAGAGTTTTGAACCTCTTAATTTTCCCTTTCTACTTCTTCAACCAGTTCCTTAATTTCTGAGGTTTCCTCTTTCAAATTCAAACATGATTGTCTTGAAATTTCCTTTGCATTTTCCAACATGTTAAATTTGACAGCATTGTAAACTGGCTGTTGCAGACACAGTTGTTAAGGCTACAATCTGACACACGCTTACCTAGGAATAAATCCAAATGACTATAGTGGTACATACTTCTGAGTAGACATGCCTACGATTGTGTTGATTCAATATCTAAGAAATGTTGACTCTTTTGCAAACTTGACACACGTTTACCAATTTAATGGGAAAATTATGTGCACACCTCCTCAAGCCTTTTGTCCACTTTAAGAGCGCGCTTAGTTTTGAGCGGCTGCAAGAGTTGAGCACAACTCTTGTAGAAAAGAGCACAAACTTGTAGAAAAGCTTGGGAGCAGATATTGGCTGCAATCCTTAAGAAACTTTCCTGGGAGTAAGATCCATTGAACATAATGGGGCTTACTTTTGAGTAGACATGGTTAGGATTGTGCTCAACGCCTTGTAGGCCAACCACAAGTCTTATGGACACATATAGACAGGGTGGCAAAACTGCTTGCTTCAGGCAGCAGGCTGGGAAGGGTGGGAAACTGGAACCCACCTTCTCTCCACCATAACTTGCCCCAGCCAGTTGTATCTCCAGCTGCTGCCCTAACCTCTTCTTACTCAATCTGTTGGAGAGTATGGTAAGTGGGAAGAGGTGAGGAAGGTCTTATTCCCTCCTCTAGAGCCACTTCTAGATTGCAGGGAGGGAAAAGTGGGTTTTGGCTGGTTCATAGAGGAGGGGAAGAATTATGACACCATTAGGTGGTTGATGTTCCTACTGGGGTGATTGGTATTGGCATGGCTGCTGCTGAAGCAGGCCTAGTTGCACAGGAGCAGCAGAATTCGATGGGACTAGGTGCTGGATCATAAGATCATAAGAAGAGCCTCCACTGGATCAGGCCAAAGGCCCATCTAGTCCAGTTTCCTGGACACACAGTGGCTCACAGATGCCTTAGGGAGCACATTTGGCACCTGCATCCAGGTGTCCTCTCCTGCATCTGGCATTTTGAGGTCGTCTGCATCTACACACATTCCTTATGGCTTGTAGCCTGTGGTAGCCCTTTCCCCTAGGAATTTATCCAAGTCCTTCTTAAAGGCATTAAAGCTAGATGCCATCACCACATCCTGTGGCAGGGAGTTCCACAGCATGGGCTACCCCGTTCTGTAAGTACAGAGACATCTGATCCAAGCAGATGTTGGAAGTCTCAGAAAAGCAACAAAACTGAACCTGAACCAGGCATCCCATCTTCCCAGTTGTTGCCAGTTTATCCCCAAGAGGCCAATGACTCTCTTCCCACATCCACCCTTTAAAGATAGCAAGGCCGTGCAGCATTACCTCCACTTCCATCCTGGATGCTTTCCAGAACAATCTGGCCTGTCTCATCCTGCTACAGGAGGATCAGGATCAAGCTTTTGTCTGGCACGAAAGCAGAGAACTAGCTGTGTAGTGAATTGCTAGTGCCCTCTCTCCAGGATTAGTAAGAAGTAGAGAGATATTTGGTACCTAAAGCTGTCTGAAAGCCATATCCGGTACACTAGAATCCCCCCACATCCCATTCCAATCCCAAAAAGGTTTATGGGCCCTGTTAAGCCAGTTGAGAAAGACTGAGGAGAATTAAGACACTGTTTCCATGCATAAGATGCAAGCAACGCATATTCCAAATCTGAGGTTACAATATATGGAGTGCAAGCCTAAGCATGTCTACTCAGAAGTAAGTTCCATTCTACTCAATAGGGCTTACTCTCAAGTAAGTGTGGATAGTATTGCAGACTGATAGTCCAATCCTATGTGTGTCTACTCAGATGTAAGTCCCATTATAGTCTATGGGCTTACTCCCAAATAAGTGTGAAAAGGATGGCAGCCTGAGAGCCCAATCCTAGGATTGTCAGTTCAGAAGTAAGTCCCATTATACAAACTCAATGATGCTTATCCTGAGCATGTGCATTTACAACTGCTACTTCAGAGCCCAATAGGATGCAGGACTCAGATGGAAGTCCTATTATATCAGTGGGGCTTACTGGGGAAGGTAGGATATGTATGAAGGAAGAAAAGGATAGGTTTGCGTGAGTCACAAGTGGCAGGGATTTCGTCCACATCCAGACATTACATTCCAAATTACTGTCCATATACCAGTGGTGAGTCTTGAAAGGGGGGGATTTCCAATCTTGAGCAATAGCACTAAATTCAAGTTCCTGGGTGATCCTTACAAACAGCCTGGGAAACCCCAGCAGAGAGGTCAAGCATGGGAACCCAGAAAGTCTTCTTGCAGTGTTCTTGCACTGTCATCCCAGAAGCCCCCTGCTACAGGGTGACCGGGTGTCCTCTTTTTTAAACTTCATGTCCTGGGGAAAAAAACCTTTATGCTCCTCTTTTTCATTGGGAGCAAGGAGCACAGTATTCTTCTTGTAATTAAGAAATCATATGCTATAGCTTCAAATGTAATAAAAAGTAATATAGTGCTGGAATTGTTTATTTAGTGCTCATTTTAATGTGGTTTTTATGACTTTTAACCATATTTATTGTTTTATTTATATCACTGTTTGAATAAATTGTTGATTGTCAGTCGCCTTGAGTGCCTTTTTGGGCAGGGAGACCATAGAGAATGGAGGACAGGGTACCTTTACCTATAAGTACTGCATAGAAGAGGGAATTTAGGCAGGTGCTACTTTTAAAACCAGGGGTCCTCAAACTACAACCCGCGGCCGGATATGGCCCGCCAGGGCCCTCAATCCGGCCCGCAGGCATTTTCAGACCCCCCCCCAGTATCCCCCCCACCAGGGGTGGGGGGAAACCCCAGGGCCTTGACACAAGGTGCATAAGCGACTGAGTGGGAAGCATACACGCCTGTTGCCGCTTCTCCACAGTGCCGGGGTTGCCTGGGTGGCGCACGTGCCCTTTCCACTCAGTCACTGCTTTCTGCTTCCTGGCACCTCTGGCACTGCAGAGAAGCGGCAACAGGCATGCGCACTTCCCGCTCAGTCCCTCGTGCGCCCTTCCCTCAGTCGCCAGCTTCCTGCTTCCCGCTTGCTTAATGGGTAAGCCCATTACTTCTGTGTAGGTATGCTTAGGTTGGGGCTCTGATGCTGTAAGCCTGCCACACTTTCCTAGGAGTAAGCCCATTACTTCTGTGTAGGAATGCTTAGGATGGCACTTTGATGCTGCAAGCCTGCCACACTTCCCTAGGATGGATGGGGCTCTGATGCTTAGGATGGGGCTCTGATGCTGCAAGCCTGCCATACTTTCCTAGGAGTAAACCCATTACTTCTGAGTAGGAATGCTGTGTAGGAATGCTTAGGATGGGGCTCTGAGGCTGCAATCCTAGCCTCACTTTTGGGGGGGTTTTGTGGCATAATTCATAAAATGTTTTCATCTTTCCATCAACTTCAGTATATGCTATGTTGAGTAGCATTTTTTACATGAAAGTAACACACTGTTTGCAAAATAATTTGTTCCTTATTACTTAATTTAATTAATTAAATAATTAACTATAGTCCGGCCCCTGACAGTGTCTGAGGCATAGTGAACCGGCCCCCTTTTAAAAAAGTCTAAGGACCCCTGTTTTAAACCCTTCTATGTTGAGCTCAGTCCGCCTGAATTCCCTTTTCTACGCAATGCTTAAAGGTACAGGCACTCTCCTACATTCTGTATGGTCACCCTGGGATTGGGAGAAGGAATGAGTATGTATGTATGTATGTATGTATGTATAAATAAATAAATAAATACTGATTAATTAAGCACATGCAAGCACTATACATGAGTGTTTTAAGCTTTTATTTTCTCATGTCCTATAGTTTTCTGGTGTGTCCTACATTTGAGGGACCTTGTCCTCTTTTTTCGGTGATGACATCTGGTCACCCTGTCCTGCCAGCAGTCTTCCCCCCCCCCCAATCCACTCACAGCAGCAACCAAGGCCAGCCAGGAGGTGAAGGGAAGCCAAGCCAAGCACGCTATCTTGCTGCTGCCATGTGGCTGCCAGCCTGGCAGGCGCACGTGGTGGTGCAACCCCATCCTCCTCCTCCTCCTCCTCAAAGACCCACAGCTGCCACCCTGCTTGGACGGTCCCCACCAGTCCTATTCTGAGCCCCCAAGACCCTGCTGATAGTCTGGATGAAGGCTCACTTCCAGGCAGTGGCATAGCTAGAGGGGGAGCAAAGCATTCACAGTCACATCCTATCCACGCTTTCCTGGGAGGAAGCCCCATTGACTAGAATGGGATTTACTTCTGAGTAGACCTGCACAGAGGAGTGGGCTCTAGGGATGAAGAGCGCAATCCTAACTATGTCTACTCAAAAGTAATCCCCATTATTTTCAATGGGTCTTACTCCCAAGAAAGTATGTTTAGGATTATAGCCGAAGTCTCATCCACACTTTCCTGGGAGGAAGCCCCATTGACTCTGATGGGACTGACTTATGAGTAGACCAGAGTTGGGCTCTGAGGCTGCCATCCTCTCCACACTTTCCTGGGAGGAAGCCCCATTGACCAGCATGGGACTTACTCCTGAGCAGACCTGCATGTGAGTGGTCTCTGAGGCTGCCATCCCCTCCATGCTTTCCTGAGAGGAAGCCCCATTGACTCTAATGGGACTTATTCCCGAGTAGACCTGCCTGTGAGTGGGGGCTCTGAGGCTGCCATCCTTCCTTCAGACTCCTGCACCCTGAGCACGTGTGGGGATCTGGGGTTCAGTGCCAGGGGATGCCACTGCCAGGGGGTGCAGCGCTCACCTTTCCGCTGGCGGTGCCTCCGCTGACCCCGATGAGGAAGGGCTCCTCTCCGGGGGACTGCCCGTGTCCCTGCTGCAGCCTCTGCTCGCTGTCCCCGGCCATGCTCACTCCGCGGCTCCCCAGCCCAGATCCTCCCGCAGAGGAGAGGCGCGCCTGCACTCTGCTGCCTGTGCCTGCCCGCTGCGCTCCCCGGTCCAGCCCAGACAGTCCCCGATGCTTCCTTGCCCCGCCTTGCAAGGACTCGCGTCATCCCAGACCCAGGCATGCTGCACCCTGGAACTCCCCCAGCCAGCCTGGCACAGGGCAGGGGAACAGATGGCTGGCACTGGCAGCACCGCCAACAGGACAAGAGCCCCAAAATATAGCACACCCAAGAAAAGTGTAGGCATCACAACCTCAAAGATAAAGGCTGCAATCCTCCTCAACCACACTTTCCTGGGAGGAAATGCCATTGAACACAATGGGACTTACTTCTGAGTAGACATGCTTAGGGTTGCACTGAAAAACACACACACTGTCATTTATAAGTATTTTAAAATAGGGAGTTACTTTTCAATCACCCTGTATACACTGTATTTACAGGAATCAAGAAGAAGAAGAAGAAGAAGAAGAAGAAGAGGATGAAACCATCGACCACATTCTAAGTGGCTGCAAGAAGATCGCGCAGACTGACTACAAGCTGAGGCACGACTCTGTTGCCCAGATGATCCACTGGAATCTACGCCAAAAGTATCATCTGCCAGTGGCAAAAAACTGGTGGGACCACAAGCCTGAAAAGGTGGTTGCAAATGAGCAGGTCAAGCTTCTGTGGGACTTCAGAATACAGAGGGACAAGGTCTTGGAACACAATACTCCAGATATCACCATCATAGAAAGCAGTCAGGTGTGGCTTGTTGGCATCGCCATACCCGGTGACAGCAGAATTGAGGAGAAACAACTGGAAAAGATCTCCCACTACCAAGACCTAAGAATTGAATTAGAGCATATCTGGTGTAAGCCAGTGCAGGTGGTTCCAGTGGTAATTGGCACACTGGGTGCAGTACCCAAAGACCTTGGCAGGTACCTGAAAACTATTGGCATTGACAAAATATCACTCTGCCAATTGCAGAAAGCCACTCTTCTGGGTCCAGCTAGAATTATACGCCGCTACATCACACAGTCCTAGACTCTTGGGAAGGGTCCGAATGGTAATGTGAATGAAACCAGCATGAAATTGTTTGCTGCGTATTTATGTTTGATTTTCAATATAATAATAATAATAATAATAATAATAATAATAATAATAATAATAATAATACAGGAATATATAATACACTGGAATATAATGCTCACCCTTTTCAGCCAAATTTAGGCTCCAAAATCAGGGTGCACATTAGATTCAATGGTTAATTATATTAGAGTAAATACGTTTTTATTATTATAGGGTGCACATTTGATTTGATGGTGCATCATATTCAATTAAATACGATACACACGCATATATATAATATTTATAACACTATCATGTGCCTAAATTGAAACTCTATAGTGCTTATTATTGCATTTAAACTATTACATATGATTTATTACATCTAATTTATTAATTACAAGAAGGCTCCATGCTGCCTGCTCATGAGGACAATGAATATAGAATCTAATGAGCCATCAAATCTAATGTGCAGCTATACTCATATTCAAAACACCACATTTATACAAAATCTAATTAACCATCAACTCTAATGCGCATCCTCATTTTGGAGACATACCCCACAATACAAAGTAACTAGGGGAAGATGTAAGAGGCACTTACTCTGGATTGCTCTATACATTTCCCATAGGTGGCACCATAACTATATTGGTGTAAAAGGTCCGCAGTTACTCTGGATTGTAGCCTAAGAGTACAATCCTAACAATGTCTACTCAAAAGTAGGCCCCATTGTGTTCAATAGGATTGCAGCATAAATTTGGCTGAAAAAGATGAGCATTAGATTCCAGAAAAATACAGTGGTTTTTTCCAGGACACAAGGCTAAAAAGAAGGCATGCCCTGGAAAAAAAGAGGACATCTAGTCACCTTGGCTATGCATCTCTTCTGGAGAGGAGGAGGCACAGGTCTCATTTCTAATATATGCAACATTAAGAGTGAAGGACGCCTGTATAGGAATGCATTATGGCATTGGGAGATGTGCTGCATTCTGTGGTGGTGGGAATGTCCCAGAGGCCTCCTCAAGTGAATATTTGTTCCCTTATCTCAAGGCTGCATTGTGGCTGCATCAGTGCTGGAAAGCCTACAGTCTCCTGCAATTTTCTTTGGAATGGGCTGGGAGAAGTTCTCGACCAAAGCTGTAATTTGGAAAGCAATGATTGCATTTTCCACAGCATGACCAGATGCTTGAACCCCAAAAAGAGAACAAGGTTCCCCCAAATTCCTGACATCCAAGCAAAATTCCTGACATTTTAAAAAATGTAATAAAACCAATAAATTGTAGGACAAATTAAAATAAAGACTAAAAACACTTGTATTGCTTTCCTGTAGTTAATTTCAACACTATATTACTTCTTTTAAAATTGAAAACCTCTTTGCAAGGCCTGTTTTCACGAACAATGCACAAGTAACTGGCTTAAAGCAGACATGATCCTCCCAGGGTGACCACATGCCATAACCAAAAAAAAAGAGGAAAAGGCCCACCAAACTGTGGGACATCCAAGCAAAATGTAGGGCGTGACAAAATAAAATCTGAAAACACTCATATGCAGAAAACACTCAAATGCTGCCTTGTGGAGCATTTGCTGAGCTCCAAGTGCACAGGATCAGGACCATTCTGGAAGGCTTGCACTCTCTGAATTGACATTTCACACCAGCAAGGCATGATTGCTTACTCTTGAGAAAAAGCAGCTCTGCAGTCCCTCTTTAAAAAGGGTTTAATGGAGTGGAACGTAGAGGAACAGTTTCAGTATGAGGTGCCTGGTAGGGGCTTCATTTATTGGATCAGGATCAGACTTCTCTCTGCCTCCCAAAATATCTAAGGCAAATCCCCTCAGAGTCAATGGCTTCCTCCCAGGAGAGTGTGGAGGGAAGGCAGCTTCAGAGCACCTCCTCTGCAGGTCTCCTCAGGATCAGTCCCATCAGAGTCAAGGGGCTTCCTCCCAGGAGAGCGTGCAGGGAAAGGCAGCCTCAGAGCCCCTCCTCTGCAGGTCTCCTCAGGATTAGTCCCATCAGAGTCAATGGGGCTCCTCCCAGGAGAGAGTGGAGGGAAAGGCAGCATCAGAGCCCCTCCTCTGCAGGTCTCCTCAGGAGTCAGTCCCACCAGAGTCAATGGGCTTCCTCCCAGGATAGCATGGAGGGGAAGGCAGCCTCAGAGCCCCTCCTCTGCAGGTCTCCTCAGGAGTCAGTCCCACCAGAGTCAAGGGGGTTCCTCCCAGGAGAGGGTGGAGGGAAAGGCAGCCTCAGAGCCCTTCCTCTGCAGGTCTCCTCAGTAGTCAGTCCCACCAGAGCCAAGGGGGTTCCTCCCAGGAGAGGGTGGAGGGAAAGGCAGCCTCACAGCCCCTCCTCTGCAGGTCTCCTCAGGAGTCAGTCCCACCAGAGTCAATGGGCTTCCTCCCAGGATAGCATGGAGGGGAAGGCAGCCTCACAGCCCCTCCTCTGCAGGTCTCCTCAGGAGTCAGTCCCACCAGAGTCAATGGGCTTCCTCCCAAGAGAGCGTGGAGAGAAAGGCAGCCTCAGAGCCCCTCCTCTGCAGGTCTCCTCAGGAGTCAGTCCCATCAGAGTCAATGGGGTTCCTCCCAGGAGAGCGTGGAGGGAAAGGCAGCCTCAGAGCCCCTCCTCTGCAGGTCTCCTCAGGAGTCAGTCCCCTCAGAGTCAATGAGGTTCCTCCCAGGAGAGAGTGGAGGGAAAGGCAGCCTCAGAGCCCCTCCTCTGCAGGTCTCCTCAGGAGTCAGTCCCATCAGAGTCAATGGGCTTCCTCCCAGGAGAGCGTGGAGGGAAAGGCAGCCTCAGAGCCCCTCCTCTGCAGGTCTCCTCAGGAGTCAGTCCCACCAGAGTCAATGGGCTTCCTCCCAAGAGAGCGTGGAGGGAAAGGCAGCCTCAGAGCCCCTCCTCTGCAGGTCTCCTCAGGAGTCAGTCCCATCAGAGTCAATGGGTTCCTCCCAGGAGAGAGTGGAGGGGAAGGCAGCCTCAGAGCCCCTCCTCTGCAGGTCTCCTCAGGAGTCAGTCCCATCAGAGTCAATGGGTTCCTCCCAGGAGAGAGTGGAGGGGAAGGCAGCCTCAGAGCCCCTCCTCTGCAGGTCTCCTCAGGAGTCAGTCCCATCAGAGTCAATGGGTTCCTCCCAGGAGAGCGTGGAGGGAAAGGCAGCCTCAGAGCCCTCCTCTGCAGGTCTCCTCAGGAGTCAGTCCCACCAGAGTCAATGGGCTTCCTCCCAAGAGAGCGTGGAGAGAAAGGCAGCCTCAGAGCCCCTCCTCTGCAGGTCTCCTCAGGAGTCAGTCCCATCAGAGTCAATGGGTTCCTCCCAGGAGAGAGTGGAGGGGAAGGCAGCCTCAGAGCCCCTCCTCTGCAGATCTCCTCAGGAGTCAGTCCCATCAGAGTCAATGGGGTTCCTCCCAGGAGAGCGTGGAGGGAAAGGCAGCCTCAGAGTCCCTCCTCTGCAGGTCTCCTCAGGAGTCAGTCCCACCAGAGTCAAGGGGCTTCCTCCCAGGAGAGCGTGGAGGGAAAGGCAGCCTCAGAGCCCCTCCTCTGCAGATCTCCTCAGGAGTCAGTCCCCTCAGAGTCAATGAGGTTCCTCCCAGGAGAGCGTGGAGGGAAAGGCAGCCTCAGAGCCCCTCCTCTGCAGGTCTCCTCAGGAGTCAGTCCCATCAGAGTCAATGGGTTCCTCCCAGGAGAGCGTGGAGGGAAAGGCAGCCTCAGAGCCCTCCTCTGCAGGTCTCCTCAGGAGTCAGTCCCATCAGAGTCAATGGGTTCCTCCCAGGAGAGAGTGGAGGGGAAGGCAGCCTCAGAGCCCCTCCTCTGCAGGTCTCCTCAGGATTAGTCCCATCAGAGTCAATGGGCTTCCTCCCAAGAGAGCGTGGAGAGAAAGGCAGCCTCAGAGCCCCTCCTCTGCAGGTCTCCTCAGGAGTCAGTCCCACCAGAGTCAATGGGCTTCCTCCCAGGATAGCATGGAGGGGAAGGCAGCCTCAGAGCCCCTCCTCTGCAGGTCTCCTCAGGAGTCAGTCCCACCAGAGTCAAGGGGGTTCCTCCCAGGAGAGGGTGGAGGGAAAGGCAGCCTCAGAGCCCTTCCTCTGCAGGTCTCCTCAGTAGTCAGTCCCACCAGAGTCAAGGGGGTTCCTCCCAGGAGAGGGTGGAGGGAAAGGCAGCCTCACAGCCCCTCCTCTGCAGGTCTCCTCAGGAGTCAGTCCCACCAGAGTCAATGGGCTTCCTCCCAGGATAGCATGGAGGGGAAGGCAGCCTCACAGCCCCTCCTCTGCAGGTCTCCTCAGGAGTCAGTCCCACCAGAGTCAATGGGCTTCCTCCCAAGAGAGCGTGGAGAGAAAGGCAGCCTCAGAGCCCCTCCTCTGCAGGTCTCCTCAGGAGTCAGTCCCATCAGAGTCAATGGGGTTCCTCCCAGGAGAGCGTGGAGGGAAAGGCAGCCTCAGAGCCCCTCCTCTGCAGGTCTCCTCAGGAGTCAGTCCCCTCAGAGTCAATGAGGTTCCTCCCAGGAGAGAGTGGAGGGAAAGGCAGCCTCAGAGCCCCTCCTCTGCAGGTCTCCTCAGGAGTCAGTCCCACCAGAGTCAATGGGCTTCCTCCCAAGAGAGCGTGGAGGGAAAGGCAGCCTCAGAGCCCCTCCTCTGCAGGTCTCCTCAGGAGTCAGTCCCATCAGAGTCAATGGGTTCCTCCCAGGAGAGAGTGGAGGGGAAGGCAGCCTCAGAGCCCCTCCTCTGCAGATCTCCTCAGGAGTCAGTCCCATCAGAGTCAATGGGTTCCTCCCAGGAGAGAGTGGAGGGGAAGGCAGCCTCAGAGCCCCTCCTCTGCAGGTCTCCTCAGGAGTCAGTCCCATCAGAGTCAATGGGTTCCTCCCAGGAGAGCGTGGAGGGAAAGGCAGCCTCAGAGCCCTCCTCTGCAGGTCTCCTCAGGAGTCAGTCCCACCAGAGTCAATGGGCTTCCTCCCAAGAGAGCGTGGAGAGAAAGGCAGCCTCAGAGCCCCTCCTCTGCAGGTCTCCTCAGGAGTCAGTCCCATCAGAGTCAATGGGTTCCTCCCAGGAGAGAGTGGAGGGGAAGGCAGCCTCAGAGCCCCTCCTCTGCAGATCTCCTCAGGAGTCAGTCCCATCAGAGTCAATGGGGTTCCTCCCAGGAGAGCGTGGAGGGAAAGGCAGCCTCAGAGTCCCTCCTCTGCAGGTCTCCTCAGGAGTCAGTCCCACCAGAGTCAAGGGGCTTCCTCCCAGGAGAGCGTGGAGGGAAAGGCAGCCTCAGAGCCCCTCCTCTGCAGATGTCCTCAGGAGTCAGTCCCCTCAGAGTCAATGAGGTTCCTCCCAGGAGAGCGTGGAGGGAAAGGCAGCCTCAGAGCCCCTCCTCTGCAGGTCTCCTCAGGAGTCAGTCCCATCAGAGTCAATGGGTTCCTCCCAGGAGAGCGTGGAGGGAAAGGCAGCCTCAGAGCCCTCCTCTGCAGGTCTCCTCAGGAGTCAGTCCCATCAGAGTCAATGGGTTCCTCCCAGGAGAGAGTGGAGGGGAAGGCAGCCTCAGAGCCCCTCCTCTGCAGGTCTCCTCAGGATTAGTCCCATCAGAGTCAATGGGCTTCCTCCCAAGAGAGCGTGGAGAGAAAGGCAGCCTCAGAGCCCCTCCTCTGCAGGTCTCCTCAGGAGTCAGTCCCATCAGAGTCAATGGGTTCCTCCCAGGAGAGAGTGGAGGGGAAGGCAGCCTCAGAGCCCCTCCTCTGCAGATCTCCTCAGGAGTCAGTCCCATCAGAGTCAATGGGGTTCCTCCCAGGAGAGCGTGGAGGGAAAGGCAGCCTCAGAGTCCCTCCTCTGCAGGTCTCCTCAGGAGTCAGTCCCACCAGAGTCAATGGGTTCCTCCCAGGAGAGAGTGGAGGGGAAGGCAGCCTCAGAGCCCCTCCTCTGCAGGTCTCCTCAGGATTAGTCCCATCAGAGTCAATGGGCTTCCTCCCAAGAGAGCGTGGAGAGAAAGGCAGCCTCAGAGCCCCTCCTCTGCAGATCTCCTCAGGAGTCAGTCCCATCAGAGTCAATGGGGTTCCTCCCAGGAGAGCGTGGAGGGAAAGGCAGCCTCAGAGTCCCTCCTCTGCAGGTCTTCTCAGGAGTCAGTCCCACCAGAGTCAAGGGGGTTCCTCCCAGGAGAGCGTGGAGGGGAAGGCAGCCTCAGAGCCCCTCCTCTGCAGATCTCCTCAGGAGTCAGTCCCATCAGAGTCAATGGGGTTCCTCCCAGGAGAGCGTGGAGGGAAAGGCAGCCTCAGAGTCCCTCCTCTGCAGGTCTCCTCAGGAGTCAGTCCCACCAGAGTCAAGGGGCTTCCTCCCAGGAGAGCGTGGAGGGAAAGGCAGCCTCAGAGCCCCTCCTCTGCAGATCTCCTCAGGAGTCAGTCCCATCAGAGTCAATGAGGTTCCTCCCAGGAGAGCGTGGAGGGAAAGGCAGCCTCAGAGCCCTCCTCTGCAGGTCTCCTCAGGAGTCAGTCCCACCAGAGTCAATGGGCTTCCTCCCAAGAGAGCGTGGAGAGAAAGGCAGCCTCAGAGCCCCTCCTCTGCAGGTCTCCTCAGGAGTCAGTCCCACCAGAGTCAATGGGTTCCTCCCAGGAGAGAGTGGAGGGGAAGGCAGCCTCAGAGCCCCTCCTCTGCAGATCTCCTCAGGAGTCAGTCCCATCAGAGTCAATGGGGTTCCTCCCAGGAGAGCGTGGAGGGAAAGGCAGCCTCAGAGTCCCTCCTCTGCAGGTCTCCTCAGGAGTCAGTCCCACCAGAGTCAAGGGGCTTCCTCCCAGGAGAGCGTGGAGGGAAAGGCAGCCTCAGAGCCCCTCCTCTGCAGATCTCCTCAGGAGTCAGTCCCCTCAGAGTCAATGAGGTTCCTCCCAGGAGAGCGTGGAGGGAAAGGCAGCCTCAGAGCCCCTCCTCTGCAGGTCTCCTCAGGAGTCAGTCCCATCAGAGTCAATGGGTTCCTCCCAGGAGAGCGTGGAGGGAAAGGCAGCCTCAGAGCCCTCCTCTGCAGGTCTCCTCAGGAGTCAGTCCCATCAGAGTCAATGGGTTCCTCCCAGGAGAGAGTGGAGGGGAAGGCAGCCTCAGAGCCCCTCCTCTGCAGGTCTCCTCAGGATTAGTCCCATCAGAGTCAATGGGCTTCCTCCCAAGAGAGCGTGGAGAGAAAGGCAGCCTCAGAGCCCCTCCTCTGCAGGTCTCCTCAGGAGTCAGTCCCACCAGAGTCAATGGGCTTCCTCCCAGGATAGCATGGAGGGGAAGGCAGCCTCAGAGCCCCTCCTCTGCAGGTCTCCTCAGGAGTCAGTCCCACCAGAGTCAAGGGGGTTCCTCCCAGGAGAGGGTGGAGGGAAAGGCAGCCTCAGAGCCCTTCCTCTGCAGGTCTCCTCAGGAGTCAGTCCCACCAGAGTCAAGGGGGTTCCTCCCAGGAGAGGGTGGAGGGAAAGGCAGCCTCACAGCCCCTCCTCTGCAGGTCTCCTCAGGAGTCAGTCCCACCAGAGTCAATGGGCTTCCTCCCAGGATAGCATGGAGGGGAAGGCAGCCTCACAGCCCCTCCTCTGCAGGTCTCCTCAGGAGTCAGTCCCACCAGAGTCAATGGGCTTCCTCCCAAGAGAGCGTGGAGAGAAAGGCAGCCTCAGAGCCCCTCCTCTGCAGGTCTCCTCAGGAGTCAGTCCCATCAGAGTCAATGGGGTTCCTCCCAGGAGAGCGTGGAGGGAAAGGCAGCCTCAGAGCCCCTCCTCTGCAGGTCTCCTCAGGAGTCAGTCCCCTCAGAGTCAATGAGGTTCCTCCCAGGAGAGAGTGGAGGGAAAGGCAGCCTCAGAGCCCCTCCTCTGCAGGTCTCCTCAGGAGTCAGTCCCACCAGAGTCAATGGGCTTCCTCCCAAGAGAGCGTGGAGGGAAAGGCAGCCTCAGAGCCCCTCCTCTGCAGGTCTCCTCAGGAGTCAGTCCCATCAGAGTCAATGGGTTCCTCCCAGGAGAGAGTGGAGGGGAAGGCAGCCTCAGAGCCCCTCCTCTGCAGGTCTCCTCAGGAGTCAGTCCCATCAGAGTCAATGGGTTCCTCCCAGGAGAGCGTGGAGGGAAAGGCAGCCTCAGAGCCCTCCTCTGCAGGTCTCCTCAGGAGTCAGTCCCACCAGAGTCAATGGGCTTCCTCCCAAGAGAGCGTGGAGAGAAAGGCAGCCTCAGAGCCCCTCCTCTGCAGGTCTCCTCAGGAGTCAGTCCCATCAGAGTCAATGGGTTCCTCCCAGGAGAGAGTGGAGGGGAAGGCAGCCTCAGAGCCCCTCCTCTGCAGATCTCCTCAGGAGTCAGTCCCATCAGAGTCAATGGGGTTCCTCCCAGGAGAGCGTGGAGGGAAAGGCAGCCTCAGAGTCCCTCCTCTGCAGGTCTCCTCAGGAGTCAGTCCCACCAGAGTCAAGGGGCTTCCTCCCAGGAGAGCGTGGAGGGAAAGGCAGCCTCAGAGCCCCTCCTCTGCAGATCTCCTCAGGAGTCAGTCCCCTCAGAGTCAATGAGGTTCCTCCCAGGAGAGCGTGGAGGGAAAGGCAGCCTCAGAGCCCCTCCTCTGCAGGTCTCCTCAGGAGTCAGTCCCATCAGAGTCAATGGGTTCCTCCCAGGAGAGCGTGGAGGGAAAGGCAGCCTCAGAGCCCTCCTCTGCAGGTCTCCTCAGGAGTCAGTCCCATCAGAGTCAATGGGTTCCTCCCAGGAGAGAGTGGAGGGGAAGGCAGCCTCAGAGCCCCTCCTCTGCAGGTCTCCTCAGGATTAGTCCCATCAGAGTCAATGGGCTTCCTCCCAAGAGAGCGTGGAGAGAAAGGCAGCCTCAGAGCCCCTCCTCTGCAGGTCTCCTCAGGAGTCAGTCCCATCAGAGTCAATGGGTTCCTCCCAGGAGAGAGTGGAGGGGAAGGCAGCCTCAGAGCCCCTCCTCTGCAGATCTCCTCAGGAGTCAGTCCCATCAGAGTCAATGGGGTTCCTCCCAGGAGAGCGTGGAGGGAAAGGCAGCCTCAGAGTCCCTCCTCTGCAGGTCTCCTCAGGAGTCAGTCCCATCAGAGTCAATGGGGTTCCTCCCAGGAGAGCGTGGAGGGAAAGGCAGCCTCAGAGTCCCTCCTCTGCAGGTCTCCTCAGGAGTCAGTCCCACCAGAGTCAATGGGTTCCTCCCAGGAGAGAGTGGAGGGGAAGGCAGCCTCAGAGCCCCTCCTCTGCAGGTCTCCTCAGGATTAGTCCCATCAGAGTCAATGGGCTTCCTCCCAAGAGAGCGTGGAGAGAAAGGCAGCCTCAGAGCCCCTCCTCTGCAGATCTCCTCAGGAGTCAGTCCCATCAGAGTCAATGGGGTTCCTCCCAGGAGAGCGTGGAGGGAAAGGCAGCCTCAGAGTCCCTCCTCTGCAGGTCTTCTCAGGAGTCAGTCCCACCAGAGTCAAGGGGGTTCCTCCCAGGAGAGCGTGGAGGGGAAGGCAGCCTCAGAGCCCCTCCTCTGCAGATCTCCTCAGGAGTCAGTCCCATCAGAGTCAATGGGGTTCCTCCCAGGAGAGCGTGGAGGGAAAGGCAGCCTCAGAGTCCCTCCTCTGCAGGTCTCCTCAGGAGTCAGTCCCACCAGAGTCAAGGGGCTTCCTCCCAGGAGAGCGTGGAGGGAAAGGCAGCCTCAGAGCCCCTCCTCTGCAGATCTCCTCAGGAGTCAGTCCCCTCAGAGTCAATGAGGTTCCTCCCAGGAGAGCGTGGAGGGAAAGGCATCCTCAGAGCCCCTCCTCTGCAGGTCTCCTCAGGAGTCAGTCCCATCAGAGTCAATGGGTTCCTCCCAGGAGAGCGTGGAGGGAAAGGCAGCCTCAGAGCCCCTCCTCTGCAGGTCTCCTCAGGAGTCAGTCCCATCAGAGTCAATGGGTTCCTCCCAGGAGAGAGTGGAGGGGAAGGCAGCCTCAGAGCCCCTCCTCTGCAGGTCTCCTCAGGATTAGTCCCATCAGAGTCAATGGGCTTCCTCCCAAGAGAGCGTGGAGAGAAAGGCAGCCTCAGAGCCCCTCCTCTGCAGGTCTCCTCAGGAGTCAGTCCCATCAGAGTCAATGGGTTCCTCCCAGGAGAGAGTGGAGGGGAAGGCAGCCTCAGAGCCCCTCCTCTGCAGATCTCCTCAGGAGTCAGTCCCATCAGAGTCAATGGGGTTCCTCCCAGGAGAGCGTGGAGGGAAAGGCAGCCTCAGAGTCCCTCCTCTGCAGGTCTCCTCAGGAGTCAGTCCCATCAGAGTCAATGGGGTTCCTCCCAGGAGAGCGTGGAGAGAAAGGCAGCCTCAGAGCCCCTCCTCTGCAGGTCTCCTCAGGATTAGTCCCATCAGAGTCAATGGGTTCCTCCCAAGAGAGCGTGGAGAGAAAGGCAGCCTCAGAGCCCCTCCTCTGCAGATCTCCTCAGGAGTCAGTCCCATCAGAGTCAATGGGGTTCCTCCCAGGAGAGCGTGGAGGGAAAGGCAGCCTCAGAGCCCCTCCTCTGCAGGTCTCCTCAGGAGTCAGTCCCATCAGAGTCAATGGGTTCCTCCCAGGAGAGCGTGGAGGGAAAGGCAGCCTCAGAGCCCCTCCTCTGCAGGTCTCCTAAGGAGTCAGTCCCATCAGAGTCAATGGGTTCCTCCCAGGAGAGGGTGGAGGGAAAGGCAGCCTCAGAGCCCCTCCTCTGCAGGTCTCCTAAGGAGTCAGTCCCATCAGAGTCAATGGGTTCCTCCCAGGAGAGCGTGGAGGGAAAGGCAGCCTCAGAGCCCCTCCTCTGCAGGTCTCCTAAGGAGTCAGTCCCATCAGAGTCAATGGGTTCCTCCCAGGAGAGCGTGGAGGGAAAGGCAGCCTCAGAGTCCCTCCTCTGCAGGTCTTCTCAGGAGTCAGTCCCACCAGAGTCAAGGGGGTTCCTCCCAGGAGAGCGTGGAGGGAAAGGCAGCCTCAGAGCCCCTCCTCTGCAGGTCTCCTCAGGAGTCAGTCCCATCAGAGTCAATGGGTTCCTCCCAGGAGAGAGTGGAGGGGAAGGCAGCCTCAGAGCCCCTCCTCTGCAGGTCTCCTCAGGATTAGTCCCATCAGAGTCAATGGGCTTCCTCCCAAGAGAGCGTGGAGAGAAAGGCAGCCTCAGAGCCCCTCCTCTGCAGGTCTCCTCAGGAGTCAGTCCCATCAGAGTCAATGGGTTCCTCCCAGGAGAGAGTGGAGGGGAAGGCAGCCTCAGAGCCCCTCCTCTGCAGATCTCCTCAGGAGTCAGTCCCATCAGAGTCAATGGGGTTCCTCCCAGGAGAGCGTGGAGGGAAAGGCAGCCTCAGAGTCCCTCCTCTGCAGGTCTCCTCAGGAGTCAGTCCCATCAGAGTCAATGGGGTTCCTCCCAGGAGAGCGTGGAGAGAAAGGCAGCCTCAGAGCCCCTCCTCTGCAGGTCTCCTCAGGATTAGTCCCATCAGAGTCAATGGGCTTCCTCCCAAGAGAGCGTGGAGAGAAAGGCAGCCTCAGAGCCCCTCCTCTGCAGATCTCCTCAGGAGTCAGTCCCATCAGAGTCAATGGGGTTCCTCCCAGGAGAGCGTGGAGGGAAAGGCAGCCTCAGAGCCCCTCCTCTGCAGGTCTCCTCAGGAGTCAGTCCCATCAGAGTCAATGGGTTCCTCCCAGGAGAGCGTGGAGGGAAAGGCAGCCTCAGAGCCCCTCCTCTGCAGGTCTCCTAAGGAGTCAGTCCCATCAGAGTCAATGGGTTCCTCCCAGGAGAGGGTGGAGGGAAAGGCAGCCTCAGAGCCCCTCCTCTGCAGGTCTCCTAAGGAGTCAGTCCCATCAGAGTCAATGGGGTTCCTCCCAGGAGAGCGTGGAGAGAAAGGCAGCCTCAGAGCCCCTCCTCTGCAGGTCTCCTCAGGATTAGTCCCATCAGAGTCAATGGGCTTCCTCCCAAGAGAGCGTGGAGAGAAAGGCAGCCTCAGAGCCCCTCCTCTGCAGATCTCCTCAGGAGTCAGTCCCATCAGAGTCAATGGGGTTCCTCCCAGGAGAGCGTGGAGGGAAAGGCAGCCTCAGAGCCCCTCCTCTGCAGGTCTCCTCAGGAGTCAGTCCCATCAGAGTCAATGGGTTCCTCCCAGGAGAGCGTGGAGGGAAAGGCAGCCTCAGAGCCCCTCCTCTGCAGGTCTCCTAAGGAGTCAGTCCCATCAGAGTCAATGGGTTCCTCCCAGGAGAGGGTGGAGGGAAAGGCAGCCTCAGAGCCCCTCCTCTGCAGGTCTCCTAAGGAGTCAGTCCCATCAGAGTCAATGGGTTCCTCCCAGGAGAGCGTGGAGGGAAAGGCAGCCTCAGAGCCCCTCCTCTGCAGGTCTCCTAAGGAGTCAGTCCCATCAGAGTCAATGGGTTCCTCCCAGGAGAGCGTGGAGGGAAAGGCAGCCTCAGAGTCCCTCCTCTGCAGGTCTCCTAAGGAGTCAGTCCCATCAGAGTCAATGGGTTCCTCCCAGGAGAGCGTGGAGGGAAAGGCAGCCTCAGAGCCCCTCCTCTGCAGGTCTCCTAAGGAGTCAGTCCCATCAGAGTCAATGGGTTCCTCCCAGGAGAGCGTGGAGGGAAAGGCAGCCTCAGAGCCCCTCCTCTGCAGGTCTCCTAAGGAGTCAGTCCCATCAGAGTCAATGGGTTCCTCCCAGGAGAGCGTGGAGGGAAAGGCAGCCTCAGAGCCCCTCCTCTGCAGGTCTCCTAAGGAGTCAGTCCCATCAGAGTCAATGGGTTCCTCCCAGGAGAGCGTGGAGGGAAAGGCAGCCTCAGAGCCCCTCCTCTGCAGGTCTCCTAAGGAGTCAGTCCCATCAGAGTCAATGGGTTCCTCCCAGGAGAGCGTGGAGGGAAAGGCAGCCTCAGAGTCCCTCCTCTGCAGGTCTCCTAAGGAGTCAGTCCCATCAGAGTCAATGGGTTCCTCCCAGGAGAGCGTGGAGGGAAAGGCAGCCTCAGAGCCCCTCCTCTGCAGGTCTCCTAAGGAGTCAGTCCCATCAGAGTCAATGGGTTCCTCCCAGGAGAGCGTGGAGGGAAAGGCAGCCTCAGAGCCCCTCCTCTGCAGGTCTCCTAAGGAGTCAGTCCCATCAGAGTCAATGGGTTCCTCCCAGGAGAGCGTGGAGGGAAAGGCAGCCTCAGAGCCCCTCCTCTGCAGGTCTCCTAAGGAGTCAGTCCCATCAGAGTCAATGGGTTCCTCCCAGGAGAGCGTGGAGGGAAAGGCAGCCTCAGAGTCCCTCCTCTGCAGGTCTTCTCAGGAGTCAGTCCCACCAGAGTCAAGGGGGTTCCTCCCAGGAGAGCGTGGAGGGAAAGGCAGCCTCAGAGCCCCTCCTCTGCAGGTCTCCTCAGGAGTCAGTCCCACCAGAGTCAAGGGGGTTCCTCCCAGGAGAGCGTGGAGGGAAAGGCAGCCTCAGAGCCCCTCCTCTGCAGGTCTCCTCAGGAGTCAGTCCCACCAGAGTCAAGGGGGTTCCTCCCAGGAGAGCGTGGAGGGAAAGGCAGCCTCAGAGCCCCTCCTCTGCAGGTCTCCTCAGGAGTCAGTCCCACCAGAGTCCCTGTATTGTTGTCTTCAGAGCCTTCAGCCGTCCTGACAGAGTACCAGCCCTGCTTTCTCCGGAAGCTTCGGGGAGTGTCGAGGGCGACGTCACTTCCAGTGGGGCTGTCTTGGGGCGCTGGGCCTCGAAGATGAGCACCATGTTTGCTGACACTGTCCTTATCGTCTTCATCTCTGTCTGCACCGCGCTCTTGGCCGAGGGTGAGTGGCGGGCGTTGTGGGGGGAACGGACAGGGGAGCCCCGATGGGAGTCCTGACGCTGACCCTAGTCGCCGCTTGGGAACTGAGAGCCTCCTCCTATGCATGTCTACTCAGAAGTAAGGGTTGTTGTAGTCAGTGGAGCTTACACCAAAGTAAGGGTGGATAGAATGGTAGCCCAAAAGCCCAAACATGGGCATGTCTACTCAGAAGTAAGGCTTGTTGCAGTCAATAGAGCTTACATCGAGGTAAGTGTGGATAGAATGGTAGCCCAAAAGCCCAAACATAGGCATGTCTACTCAGAAGTAAGCCCTACTAGAGTCAATGGAGCTTGGAAAGTGTGGAGAGGATGGCAATATAAGAGCTCCATCCTTTGAATGTCTTCTCAGAAGTAAGTCCCATTGTAGTCAATGAGGCTTGCTCCCAGGTAAGGGATTAGTTTGCAGGCTGTTTTAGAGGCATGACTTTATTTCAGGTGGGTTGAGCAAAGTTGTATTTTACCATCTTGTAATGGGACACTTGGGGCTGCTTTTCTGGGAGTAAGTCTGATTAATGGGACTTACTTTTGAGTAGACTTGAAGGAGCTCTGGGCAAGATTTCACTTCCAGGAGGTCTGGACAGGCTGACATTTTCAGAAAGAGGTCCTGGGTTAAAATGCTTGATAGCCACAGGTGCAGTGATTGGGGAGTTGGAATAAGACCTTGAAGATCTTGGGTTCAAATTTAATCTTCCCCATGAAGTTTTGGGGGTGACCTTGGGCCAGTTCCTCAGTCTCAGCCTTGCCTACCTAACAGTGTTGTCGTTTTGTTTTTCTCAGATGTGGTGTCAAAGGAATGGTTTTGTTTATTATTTACTTACGGGATTTATACCTCACTTTTCCCATATCCGAGCAGATGTCCAAGGTAGCTTACAAAGTTCCTCCTCTTCTGCTGCCCTTTCAATAACCCTGTGAGGTGGGTGCGGCTGAGAGGGAGAGATTGGACCAAGGTCACCCACAAAGCTTCATGGCCAAAGAGAGATTTGAACTGGATCTTTCAGGTCTCAATTCAATTTCCAAGCTCAGACCGCTGCAGCAAGAACATCTCCTTAAAATTTTGTAGCTCCATAAAAACAATCACAGTTACTTAGGGTGCAATCCTAACCTAAACCAGCACAACTCATCGGTTTTCCTAAACAAGATGCCATTAAAATATTGTTTGACAAGGAAATTAATAAGCTGATTACACACTAAATAAAGAAATATTTTCTGTTCTAATACTCTCACCACTCAATTTTAGTGATGCCTCTGGTTCTGGATATGTGAGAGGGAAAAGAACATCATTGTATCCATTTTGTATACATCTTGGTCAAGTCCCCCCACATGTGTCTCTTTTCTCTGAAGAGCCACATATGCTGCCTTTCCTCAGAAGGGAAGTCCCAAGCCCATGAATTACTTTGGTTGCTCTCTTCTGTACATTTTCCAGTTCTGCTATAACCTTTTGGAGATGTGTCAACCAGAGCTGTACATAGTACATCAGATGTAGGAATCATAGAGTTGGAAGGGACCTAGTAGGTCATCTAGTCCAACCCCCTGCCTGCAGCAGGAAATCCCCCTAGAGCATCACCGACAGGTGCTCGTCGAGCCTCTGCTTGAAGATCCCCAGTGAGGGAGAGTCCACCACCTCCCTTCGCAATCTGTTCCACTGCCGAACCGCCCTCACCGTCAGGAATTTTTTCCAGATATCCAACCGGAATCTCCTCTCTTGCAGTTTGTACCCATTGGTTCTAGTTCTGCTTTCTTGTTCTATGAACAAATGAGCCCCTTCCTCCCTATGACAGCCCTTCAGGTATCTGAAGAGGGCAATCATGTCTCCTCTCAGCCTCCTCTTCTCCAGGCTGAACATCCCAAGTTCCCCCAACCTTTCCTCGTAGGGTTTCCCTTCATCTTCTTTAGAAAGAGACCACTTGCTATGGCTCTTTTTTCCTACCATGTAGATGGGTCATTCTGACATTTGAGTATGTGAAATTAGGAGCGGAAATGTAGTTCAGCTTATTCCAGACATCTATAAGGACAGGGTCCATAACTGCAATGCTTCATGCTATCCAGTTTCTTGCTCAATTTGGAAGTCCATGCTCCTGATTGTGTATGTTGTTGTTTTTCAGGCATAACATGGGTTCTGGTTTATAGAACAGACAAATACAAGCGACTGAAAGCAGAGGTGGAGAAGCAAAGTAAAAAACGTAAGTGCTAAATATGGTATGCATTTTGTAATTTTCAAAAACATCTTACCTTGGTGTTCACGTTTGAATACAGTTTTTCAAAGTCTTATATGAGGAGGGAAGGGTCCAAGGCAAAACCTGCCTTTGCATTGCAACCTATGCAAGTGAAGGTATGTTTTCAAGTTTATTCTGTTTTTATTCAGTTAAGCTTATTCAGATGAGATCTTCAGCATATTCTGTTTCAAGGGCACATCTTATGATGTGTACTTCTATAATGCCTTTCCTTATATTTGGAGTATGCTTTTGCAGTAGCAGTGCTACAGTGCTTTGCAAGCTTCAGTAGGCTTGATGACCATCTTGACTACATTGCAATAGTTACACCTCTATACTATTATGTACAGAAAGATAATCTCTATAGCTGTCTTTCCGGATTTAGTAATCTCTACAGGATATTCCTTTTCTCTTCTGAGAATTTCCAAGAGCACTCACTTAATTTTTAAAAATAACATTCCAATCAGTCTGCAGACATCCTTTATCAAGTGTAAACACTCAAATATAAATTTTTCATGTGTACTTACTTTACCTATGTTGAAATAAAGCCATTTTGAGAAAATAAAGGCGTTAGCTTCATGTGACACAGAGATTCCTCCTACTTTATAAAACAAAAAATATTGTTATACAGTCAAACACTTCTGGCATAGCTTTTCTTTTGCCTCAATGTTGCTGGGTTTTCCCCTGCAGTAGAACACAAACGAGAGTGGAGGGGATAACTGGGAAAGATGTGTTAATGTAGCAATTATTCAATGGGCTTTCTTGTGCAATCATTTGAACTGGTAATGGGCAAAGTTGATTAGGTTTGAAGTAAGCATTTTGTGTCAAAATAACATTATGTTAAGCTATGAGTTTGTGCTCTGACCTTTTGAGGAAGAGTTGCTCAGTCACATCAGCCTTGCATAATTTGCTGCTCAATCATCTGGGGATGTGCAGCTCTTTTATAGAAAAAAAATTGCCATGAATTTTGGCCTTGTCATGGTGCACCGAATGAAAAGGAGGCCAGCTTGATTCCTGATAAGTTACAGTTACACTTTGCTGACATAATTCTTTTAGAGAGAAAAATTGCTGTTCTTACATTCTAACCTGCTGTATAGATTCTGCAATGAAAACGGATAACTGATGTGTCGCATTGCAGACTGCAGAATAATTAATTGCTCTACAAGTTGTCAATCTGAATGTGTGGCAACAGCCAACTACTTGTATTTCTTTCAGCACATTCTTTAGCATCAACTGATCTTGACTAGTCAACTTCCACCTTGAGAGCTTAAGAAATTTAGGGCAAAATCCAGAGTAACTATGGGGAGTCCTTGCTTGGTGTAAGAACAACTTACACTGGATTCCAATATGAATTTCCCATAGGTTTTCACTAGGAGGTGCAGTAACTACGGGTGTATGTAAAGTCTCTTATGTGCTCCCTTAGTTACTCTGGATTTGGGGGTAAGGATGAAATCCTAATCAATATAGGCCAGCATAATTCACCTGGCATAACTTCCCATGGTGGTGTGGGGAGGTTGGTATATGCCTGCGCACTGACCTAACTCCCCCAGGAGTGGAGCAGAAGTGCCATATGGCACTTTTGTGATGCCCTCAGGTCAGCACAGGTTCTATGCTGAGGCTTATGGTGGCCGAAATGGAGGTTAGGATTGTAGACTTGCTATTTTAGAAGTTCTGCATGTGAAAAAATTTACATATTCTATAGTTTTGTATTTAAATTCTAAATTTAGTATTTAGATTCCTAATAATGCATCTGATGTGCAGTGAAGATGTTGATGTACAGAATTTGAGTGCTTCTGGCATAATAAACATTCTTGGGAGTAAAGTGGAAGTACTTTAGTACTATTTATGCTGCCAGTTTAGTAGCTTTTTCAGGCAGAATGGCTTCATGATGGAATGGGATGGGATGATAATATACACTTCTACTTCTTGACACTTACATTCACACCTTTGCAAAAAATAAATATTCCCTATTTTAATTTAACCCATTTGTCCTAGTTTTCCTGCAGATATTCTGCATGGTCTGCAAGAAGGGGGAATTTTTTCTGTTTGAGAAGAATTCATTGTTTTTCTGTTATTTGCAGTAGAAAAAAAGAAGGAAACAATAACGGAATCAGCTGGCCGACAGCAGAAAAAGAAAATAGGTAATATTGGGCTTATGAGTGTGGATATGTGAGCATGCACATGTGTAGACAACATTGTTAAAAGTACCTTTATTTTTGATGATAGTTTCATAAGTGGATTTGGGAGAAGGACCTGTAGTCTTCCCCAGTCTTTGGCCAGATTAAGAATCTGATGTGGCCACAGTACAGCCCTGAGGGGAACATTTGTTCCCTTACCTTGAAGAGGCTTCTGTGACTGCCCCTCCTCGCCTACAACAGGATGCAGCACAAGCCCCATGTCCCAGCTGTATATCCTGCCCAAATATCCCTTCTGGTACCAATTTGTGAATCCCACTCCTGGTACCTGTTTGTCCATCCAAGACTTCCCTTTTCCCATTTAATGCCTGCTTTGGTCAATTACCGGTAATACCTCCCTTCTCAGGTAATAGCCAAAGTATGTAAAGAAATACAGAACTCTCATATCAATTTAAAAGACACTGAGCAGGATTTACTCTTACACAAACACCCTGATAATTGCTCTTGTCCAGAGCAATTCTCTACCCTCAAGCTCTACTTAACTCAGATAGTGAAGTCCAGAGAAAGTGTCCAATCCAGCAGAATTCCAGCAGGCAGTCTCAACATAAGACTCCTGACAAACAGGACAGCATCTTCCTCAGGGATCATAGCCCAGGTTTCTTCTGGCCTGTTTTTATTCCTGCAAGTTCCCATCAATCTAAATGATTGATACAGTCTCCATTTGTTATTCCTCCTCCAGTCCCAACCATCTCCAGGCAATGTTCCAAGGTCTCAACAGCCACCTCGGACAACCCTCAGCTGTCAGAGTTCATTATGTGTTAACCCTGACCTCCCCATTGTGCAAGAACATTCCATTTAAGTCAGTGGTTCTCAAACAATGGTTCCAGGACCCACCAGTGATTCATGACCGAGGTTTAGTGGTTCATAAATCTGTTGGAGCAGATTAAGCTATGTGCATCAAGGATTATACAAGCTGCTATTTGGGGGAGCACTGATGCCAAATCACCATTATAGCCATATCCCTTGACATTCATAAATCAGGCAGCAGCCTCTAGGGCCTCTAAAACGTTTGAGAACATTTTAGTTCATATTGCAGTGATTCCACAATTCGCTCCGAAAGCCAGTTTTAAGTATCATTGATACAAAAAGCTGCCTGTACTGTTTGAAGAGAATGAAAGGTTATCTTGTTTCCCCTAACACAATCTCTGTAGTTGTTGTTGACCTTTGCATATTTGTATTCCTCAAATCTCTTTTATGCTCTTCTGTTACATCAAGCCAATGCTTCAAGGTTGCTTTTCATGTTGAAGTGTCTTTTTAAGAAGATCTTGTTCATCACATTGGAACTGAATTTCTCAATCTGACCTATAGTAACATGGTTTTTTCCCTCTCTACTATTTTTCAGAGAGACAAGAAGAGAAACTGAAAAACAACAACAGGGATCTGTCAATGGTGAGGAAGTGTGGCAAACATACATGCAGAGATGCATATAAGTTCAATTCTTGCTAGCTATCCCAATGTTCCTTATTAAGGAAATGTACATTGTCTCTCTGGGATGCTGCAGTGCAGACAACTGGCTTATAGACTGGAATGAGGATGTGCCCAATTTTATATATGGCTTCATTGCCCCTGTCATATTTTCTTACTATTGTGGGTATTCTCCATTCTGCTCTTCCTTTGTTCATGTCAGCTGAGCATCTTTTTTCAATTGATTTTGCATACTTGGCATTCTCTTGAGCAGTGAAACAGCCAATGCTTTGTCTTCTCCCACATTCTGCAAAAAGCTCTTGTGTGTCAATTCTCTGTCTAGACAATTCTCTGTCACCTAGTAAATGACTTAACAATGTATTACTTGGAAATAAGTCTCACTGTAGTCAATGGCACTTACTCTTAGGTAACTGTTCATAGGATTGGCTGATTGTGGCTTAGGTTTGAAGCTTATCTTTTAGCCATCTCTTTACTTTCAATTTAATGATATCTGTTTGAGTGGATCCTAAAAGATTATCATCTAAAAAGTGGGTCTCAATGCAAAAAGATTTGAGAACCTCTGCTCTAGAAATGGAACAGAAAGGGCACTGAAGATAGTTCCTTTTCACCACAATAAATTATCAGAAGCCCTCCTCTCCCCAAATAATAATAAGGGTTTTCATCCTTTTGTTTGCAGGTTCGCATGAAGTCCATGTTTGCAATTGGTTTTTGCTTTACTGCTCTGATGGGAATGTTCAATTCCATGTAAGTAGTCATTATTCCTGAAGAACTGTTAATATAAATGCATATTGCTTTTCTTTTGTAATATTTACTTTTGACAATTTACTTGGGTCTGCCTGAAAACCATGTGAACCTCTGGATTCAGTTTCAGCTTGTTATCCCTCATCCAGGTCCCAACCATTTCCAGGCAATGCTCCAAGGCCTCAAGGGTCACCTCAGAATGTATTGGAAAGGAGAGATGGAGCTGGGTGTCATCAGTGTACTGGTGGCAGCCAACTCCAAATCCCCAAATTACCATTCCCAACAGTTTCATGTAGATGTTAAATAGCATGAGAGCCAGAATGAGGACACCACACTTCAGGGGTCAGACATTCCCTAGCACCACCAAGTAGGAGTGAAACCACTGCAACACAGTGCCCCCAACTCAGCTATATCAGCCAGGAAACCTAGCGCTCTGTGGTCACCACTACACTCAGTGGTTTTTAAAGCCACTGTGAGATCTAGCAGGGATGCACTCCTCCTTTCCAGTCACCATGCAGGTGACAACCTGCAGCAAGGTGACCAAGGCTGTTTCTCAAAAAAGCCCACTCTGAAACCGGATTAAAAATGATTTAGATATAATGTGTTTGGAGTTGAGATACCACTAACTGCTGAATCACCTTACCCAGCAAGGAGAGGTTAGAAACATGTCAATAGTTGTCCAGCGCTATTGAGTCTAGGAAGGGTCTCTTCAGGACGTGGCACACTACCGTGCCCTCCACAGGCAGCCAGAGGACCTCCTCCATCAGAGAAAAAATTAACCACTCTCACTGTTTGCTCCCTGTTCGCTCAGCCATTTCCTCTCAGGCAGACCTAACAAATCAGGCTAAGCAAGGTTTGAACAGGCAAGTGGATGGCCTTACACTCCAGAGGAGTCTGTCCACATCCTCAGGCTGTACAAGCCAAAAAGAATCCCACAAAACCAGACAAGCAGTTGTCAAAGGGACATCATCAGACATTGTCACTGTGGCATTCAAGTCATGAGAAATTTGATTTTATCAGCGAAACATTTTCTGAACATGACATAGCAGATGACCATGAAAATTTGCAATATATCAGAGGATCCAGGTGATGGAGGCCATGCTCAATACAGAACAATTTCGTTGGACAGTCCTCAGTAGACACAATGGTAGCAGAGAGGGAAGATCTCTTCACAGTTACCGCTGCCATGGAAAAGGCTTTGTAGTGAGCTTTGCTCCAAGATTGATTTGACTCATGAGTTTTCTACCACTGTTGTTCTAGTTCGCCTACCCTGTCACTTCATTTGCAGCTCCCTAGTGAACCAAGGAACTGCTCTGATTCTACAACATGACAGAGGTCAGTCAGGAGCCATCTCATCAACTGTCCTGACCATTTCCCCATTCCAGAGGTCATCTAGGGTGTTGGATAAGACACCAGTCTCGGCTGCTGGAAATACAGAATGTTTTGTATAAGATACTAGGAACACATTGGCATATTGAGAAAGAAGAGAATTGTGTTTTTATATCTTTATTATAAGAAAATATAAGAAAAAAGAAACAATAAAATAAAGAAAATACATTGAAAAATTAAGAAAATACAAATAACCCTCTAGAAGTGTAGTATGAGTGAAATAAAATATTATAATTATTTACAATTTTGTATGATTATAATTAAATTTCCAATTTCTAAATTTATATTATATAATTCCAACAGCTCATTTAAAATTTTGTACTCCAAAATGTTTTTCAGAATCTAATTTTCAAATCCACAGCTCATTAATTCATTATTCTCTCTTTCACGAAGAAAGTCAAATATTGGTTTCTGTTTCTTTATAACATTTTCTGTTGATTTCTCTTGAAGTAAAGATATCAAATTAGTCCATTTCTGCAAAGTCCATAACTATTCTTCTACTGATAGAACATATGGAGTTTTCCAGTATGGTGCACAGAGTATTCCAGCTGCACTTATCATATAAAAATAAAATTATAAATCTTTTTTCCATATATTAATCTATCATACCAAGCAGAAAAACTGTGTGTTTCAGTTGGACTTTTATTTGTAAAATCAACTGCATCTATGCATATATTTGTGTCCAGTATTTTTTCCTTTTTTGCTTTTGTACATATGGTTCTTTTTGTACATATGATTCTTTTTTAACACTTCCAACACTTACTATATGGCTGCAATCCTAAACACACTTTCTTGGGAGTAAGACCCATTGAGCACAGTGGGCTTACTTCTGCTTAGACATGGTTAGGATTGCAGCATATGTCAAATATTTTCTTAAATTGCCACTAACTTAGGCTGCAATCCTAAAGGCATTGAAAACAGTGGGGCTTACTTTTGAGTAGACATGGTTAGGATTGTGCTCTTAGTGTCATTTGCCATCTATAAATAATCTTACATACTGTCTTCCTAATGCTAACATTTAGAGTAAATTGCAATATGCCTCAATCAAAATTTATCCCATTTTAACCTATAAGGTTCATGGCCCATATTTTCAGCCAAATAAATAATAAATTACTTAACCTGCTTATCTTCAGTTTCAAATTTCAGTATCAACTTGTAAATCTTGGAAATTACCTGATCTTCAGATTTTGTTTTTTCAAAATCAACTCTTCCTCTTCAAATCACATAGCTTTTTACTAATTTTAAATCTTTTCAATATTCGTACAAATAAACACCATTAACAATTAAAACCCAGTATTTCTTGTCTAGACATCAACTTAAATTGCCCTTGTAATTTAAGATACTTCTTCCACACTTCATACTTGCCAGTATAGGTTTTAATTGCTTTAGGTGAGCAGAATAATGAACTGCTGAACTTCTTGAGATGTGCAACTTTGAGTGTGTCACTCTTTAGCTCCCAGACAGGGCAGAGATAATTAGTGTACAAAGAAAATAAAAATACCTGCTCCAAGTGCTATTCCTTTATTGATGTTCCTGACATGTTTTGAATAATTCTAATTCTAATTCTAATTCTAATAATAATAATAATAATAATAATAATAATAATAATAATAATAATAATAATAACCATATCACCATTAGATCTCACCATCATAGAAAGCAGTCAGGTGTGGCTTGTTGACATCGCCATACCAGGTGACAGCAGAGTTGAGGAGAAACAACTGGAAAAGATCTCCCGCTACCAAGATCTAAGAACCGAATTACAGTGTATCTGATGCAAGCCAGTGCAGGTGGTTCCAGTGGTAATTGGCACACTGGGTGCAGTACCCAAAGACCTTGGCAGGCACCTGATAACTATTGACATTGACAAAATATCACTCTGCCAATTGCAGAAAGCCGCTCTTCTGGGTTCAGCTAGAATTATACGCCGCTACATCACATAGTCCTAGGTTCTTGGGAAGGGTCTGACTGGTGAAGTGAATGAAACCAGCTGTGTTTGCTGTGCTTTTATAATAATAATAATAATAACAATAACAACAATAACAACAATAACAACAACAACAACTTAGACTCTTGGGAAGGGTCCAACTAGTGATGTGAATGAAACCAGCACGAAATTGTTTGCTGTGTATTTATGGATAATAATAATAATAAGCAATTATTTTAAAAAATATATTTTAATAATTATTCTCTTGAGTATTAAACCCAAGTTATTAACTTTCTCCAAGTTAAATCTGGGTCCACCAAAGAAGTTGTTTTCTACAGTGAAGCTTCTTAAGAGACTTCTGAGGCTGGGTCAACCTAGTCACGCTTATGACGTAGATGAGAAGTTAGCCTCTTTACTGAGGCTTCTTCACAACAATAAACAGGAATGTCCCTCTCACATTCTCTTGCCTCTCAGCATTCCAGCATCAAACTGATGTTCCTAACAGTGTCAAAAACATGAGACCTATACCCCCTTAACTTCCTGCTAGTTCTTTTTTTTTCCTTTTAGCTTTGGCCAGAAGAAGAGGCAGGAACCACGTAGAATACCACCACAACAGGGGGGCCATCAAAGGGAGGCAAACATCCGTTCCTAGTCATTCTGCCAAAAAGCCTTTGCTGTCAGCAGTGTTGGCACTTGTTGGAAGTTCAAACCCATTGTGTTTGTGTGATTCCAACAAGTGCTTATTTAAAAGTTTACAGTATCAGAAACACCTGCTAAAAATGAGCAAGATAAGCAAGTATGCTTCAAACAGCCGCACAGTACAGGAGGTGCATGTAGGGACTCTGTTATGGCAGACCAGGAATGAGAAATCTATGTTCATCCTTAAAGAAACTTAGTGAAAGGTCATCCTCTTCATTTGCTAGTAGCCTGAAAAACACAGCTTGCATTTTTACCCAAATAGCTCCAAACTTGGAATTGCTTCCTGTTAAATCAACTGGCTAACAACGGAGATGTTACAAAATGTTGGCATCTTCTCTATCTTAACACCCTTCTCAAATGCCAAAAGGACAATGCCTTCTCATCTTAGCCCTCCACCTTGTTTATTTTGCTGCTAGTAGTTTTGCTTTTTTTGTTTTGTTTTATTTTATTTTATTTTGCATTTGCTACTTGGACAGCCAGTGCTTCCTCAGGGCAATAAGCATGCTAAAATTTGGCTAGGTTTTTTTCAGCAGGTTATAGACCAATCCTATCCATGTCTAGTCAAAAGTAAGCCCCCTTGTGTTCAATGCATTTTACTCCCAAGAAAGTGTTTAGGATTGCATCCTCAGTCTTTTTTCATTTACAAATATAAGTACTAATGCATATCCAGTCAGCTCCTTGTGTATATACAGGAGTAACAAATACCTTCTGGTCGGGGATTGCTTGTAATCTGATGGATTCTTGGTGAGAAGTGTTGGTATATACGATGCTTTTGAAATAACCATCTGGTTTACAAATTTTTCTGTGTGGTGATCTTGCCCAGTAATTTATGTGCTGGGTAAGCTGTTTTACTATTGTTAGTAGAACTGAACTTGGAGAGCCTATATTGGGATACCAGCCTTAACTTTTCAAAAGCACCTTTATAAGTTGTAAAACACTCATAACAGTACCATAGACAAGCAAAGAATCAGTGAAGTTGTTTTTAAGACTGACATATTCTGTACCTGGGAATCAAGTTCATTTATAAATACATAAAACAAACTTCTTACTTGGGGTGGTGGTAGTAATGCACATTTTTCTGTCGTCATGATGCTGTTAGTAAGACCCCTCCAATTTGAGGAAGTTTCTATTTGTGCAGATATTTTCAGAATCTTTTCAACTTTTCTTACCAGTATGAACTTCCTAAATTTTCCTCTCCTGAAGGTGTCGCTGACCTTTTATTTAGTAACAGTAACTTTCATGTCAACCTGCTGAGCTCGGAATGATGTTGTGGAGCCCAGAATGTGCCTGAGAAGTCTGTCTACTTGAATCTGTTCTCCTTAGAGTAATAGGAGTCATTGGGCACAATCCAGAGTAACTACGGGGAGTCCTTGCTCCGGTGTAAGAGCAATTTGCTGTGGATTGCAGTATGAATTTCCCATAGGTTTTCATTAGATGGTGCAGTAACTACGGGTACACGTAATGTCTTACATGCTCCCGTAGTTATTCTGGATTGTAGGGATTGTCGTCCTGGTGGGGGTTGAATTTGACCTGCATAACCAACCAGGCTTCCATTGGTCTTTCCCAGATTTGATGGCCGAGTGGTTGCAAAACTCCCCTTTGTTCCCCTTTCCTACATCCAAGGTTTGTCCCATCGTAATCTTCTGGGAGAGGATTATACTGATTGTTCCTTCATCTTCCTCTACATTCTCTGCACCATGTCTATTCGGCAGGTAAGTGCTGTATCTCCTATAAATAACTGGAAGGTTGCTTTATTCAGTCTTTGCAGGACCTCAGGTATCAAGACTGGTTCAGTTTATTCAGTTTATTTGTCAAGATCTTTCTTTCTATGTTATTTCAAGTAACCAGTTGCAACTTCCTAAATGTTGCAGCTGCCTTCTTGTGCTGATTGTAGCTAGTAGTAGTGTTACCTGAAGATGGAACACAATTCAAATGAAAGGCAGCATATAGAATACATATACATATACATATATATTCAAGGTGGAGCACCAATGGAGATATACAGGAAAGCTAATGCAGTGTAACAGAAATGAGATTATTTTGTCACTTGAGAGAGGAAAGTGGCATTGGACTACTTCATACTTCAGGAGAGAAATTTGAGGCCATGACCTTGATGGCCTCTGAGAAAGAAGCAGTTTTGTCGCTGGTTGATTTGGCCTTGGATGTTTTGATGTTGCGGAAGTGCTTCTAGCGTTGGCTAGGACACTTCTCACTTCTGACCCAAGGACAGTGTTGCTTGAAATATCTCTCTACAATGAGGAACTTCCTCTGCGCTGTTTCCATCTCCCCTTGGCGCGTCAGTCCTCTCGTAGAGTTTTTCCTGCCTTCCTGTTGAGGGTGTGAAGTGCTGCACAGGTTAGTCATCAAGGATCCTTAAGTGGTTGGGAAAATTGTCCGACATTTGGATTGAGTGCAAAGATGTACATCCATTCTCTTTCTCTCCCCCTCATGCTTGTCACATCCTGCACAACTAAAATACAAATTGTTCCTATTCTCTCTCCCATAACTGAGCTGATTGAGTGTGAACTTCCCTTAAAAATGCAAACATGAAGGGACATGGCTTGTTATCCCTTTCCCACATGTGTAAAATATCAGCACTCACTAATTTTTCTTGGGTTATGCTCACTAAACACTATATATTTACCCACACATAATGCACACCTTTTCAGCCAAATTTACAGAGACTTTACGTGCACCTGTAGTTACCGCACCACCTAATGAAAACCTATGGGAAATTCATACAGGAATCCAGAGTAAGTTGTTCTTACACTGGAGCAAGGACTCCCTATAGTTACTCTGGATTTTGCCCTCAGTCTCTTAAATCAGGTTGTGCATTAGATTTGATGGCACATAATATTAGAGTAAATACAGTAAGGAGATGCAGTGTTTCCCTCACTGTTGTACTATGCTGTTTGTGAAGACCTCACAGAGGTAGATACCTCCTCCAAGATTTCATGGAGGAGATACCTGAGCAAGACCTCAGGATTTGGTTCAGAGCTAAATGAAGGCTCTTGCAGATAGCATAAGATTTTGTGTCCCTTTGTTGCTGTGCAGTTTGCCACAGCTTACTCATCTCTGGGCAATAGTTACCTTAACTGAGCAAACCTAGTGAGGAATTATATCTGTGATTGGTAATAGAGAGTGAAGAGCTTGTGGGTGTTGTTGCTATAATCTTGCACTATAGCAAGAAACAAAAGTGCAAAGCTGTCCTAGCTGGCCAGGTTCCAGTTTTAATGGGATTAAATAGGCACATGAGGCAATACATCTGGGAAAGTAGGTAGCAAACAGTGAGGAAGCAAAGAGGAGCAAGTGCAGTTGGAATCTTGTGTGCTCACATGCAATGTGTAGGCAAGCACTCTAGAACATTGTTTGAATGTGTTTTTGAGAATCATATGGTTTAGCTTTCTGTAAATAATAATAACTTTATTTTTACCCTACCTTTCTCTCTAGGGACTCAAGGCAGCTGACAACATGCATAAAACACCAATAAAATTCCGTACATAGTTAAAATTGAAATTTTACTTTTTCTCC
Organism: Cryptoblepharus egeriae; assembly: GCA_030015325.1. Classification (NCBI taxonomy): domain Eukaryota; kingdom Metazoa; phylum Chordata; class Lepidosauria; order Squamata; family Scincidae; genus Cryptoblepharus; species Cryptoblepharus egeriae. Next base: position 90,082,085 of record JAREYC010000003.1, on the reverse strand, counting down.
TGGCTTTAGTCTTGGTGGAAGCTATTGAAAAAAGGATAGTTGGCACTTACTGTTGTCTAAAAGTGATTTATATTGATAACTGAATTTTTCTCCTTCCTATTCCTCCTAAACTTTTCAGACCTTAACATTGGTTTATAACTTCACATTTCTGGTAGTATTACTGATCAACTCAGGGCAAACTTTCTCCATTTATGTCCTCTATAGAGATGCAAATCTACAAATACTGTATTTTCAAAATACTCATCCATTAAGTGGATGTTGAGATTTGTTACTTTTCTGTATTCAGTTTCTGTAACTTGGCCATTCAGATTGAACAGGGGGCTTAGGAAGCTGCCTTATACTGGGATCAGACAATTGTTCCATATAGTTTAGTATCACCCAAACTGTCTGGTAGTGACTCTGAAGGATTTGAGATCGGGGGTTTTCCCTGAAGATGCCTGAGATTGAATCTAGGGTCTTTTGTATGCAAACTAGGTGCTCTTCCACTGAACTGGAGCCCAACCTAGGATTAAAAACACTTTGGTATATTTGAGTTTGTCCTCTTTAAAGGTGCATAGTTCATCTTTCTTTACAGATGTATAATAATTGTGCCAACCTGTTAGGTATGTTAAATTATTTTTCAATTCCACTCTTCCTTTAAAGAACTCCAGGCAATATGTGGTGGGTTATCCTATTAATCTTCACATCATTCCAGTAAGAACTTAGGCTGACAGATAATAACTTGAACTGGATTTTCTTGGGAAGAGTTCAGTGTTTCACCTAGAGCACAATCCAGAGTAACTACGGGAGCTCTTGCATCGACGTAAGAATGTTACTCTGGATTACTCTATGAATTTCCTATAGGTTTCCACTAGGTGGCACCATAACTGCATCAGCGTAAACATCTCTTGCGTTGATGCAAGAGCTGCTGTAGCTTCTCTGGATTGAGGGGATAGATTCTGATTGGAGGAACTGTGTCATTCTCTCTGAAAAGTTGTCTTGGCAGTTGACATAAGTCACCTCATGTGAGGCAGTGGAAACTGTTTTATCTAAAATCCTTGTCTGGTGTGACAAGATATATAAGACATCTGCCACCATTTAGGATTGTGGAGGTTTCTGAAAATATTTGTTTTGTGCTGACAACAGAAAGCCAATGAAGTGCACATGATGCATATAGCCAAGGCAACTAAAAGTGTGTTAAAAATATAACTTTTCCAGGAACTCCGTGGAAGGATATCCATATGAAATGCTACATGCATGAAACTACGGAAAGGAAGTTTGTCTAAGCAAAAAAAAAATTACCAGTGACTACAGTTTTCCCGCTTCACCTATTAATGTTGATTAATCACATTCCTGTCCCACCCTTCCTCCAGTGAGCAAGGGTGGTGAGCCAGGTTCTTATCCTTCCATGTTTTATTCTTACAACAACCCTGTGAGTTAGGTTAGACTGAGAGATGGTGATTGGCTCAGAATCAGCCATTGAGCTCCATTGGTTGAGTAGGAATTCAATCCTGCATTAGGAATTCTCCCTGCAGTTTAGGAGACTGCAAATGAGTTTGGCATCCAAGTATGTTTAGCAATCTGGCCGCAAAATCCTATGCATGTCCAATGCCCCATTATGTTGAATGAGGCCATGGAAAGTTGTACTTAGAACTGCAGCCTTAACTATACTTCCATAGTCAACTGTAGAGGTTTTATACTTTTTCCTTAATTTTTTTTTGGCTTATTAAAGCATCAGTGAGATATCTGATGCTGAGAACAGAGGGAATTACTTCAGACTAACCTGTCATGTTCTTGAATATGTGCCCTAAGTCAACTGGTTTTACTTCAAGCAATGCTCTGTTTTTGTCTTCTCAGAATATTCAGAAACTGCTGGGTTTGGCTCCTTCCCGAGCAGCCACCAAACAGGCAGGAGGATTTCTTGGTCCACCACCTCAAGCTGGGAAGTTCTCCTGAAACCAGAGAAGTAATTTTTTTTGAACAGAAGTAGAAGTTTATTAAACATATCCCTTAAGGACTTTAATAAATACTTTGTATATTTATCAACTGCCTGAGAAACCAGGCCCTATAATGACTGATGTCAAGGCATTTTCTTCCATCACGAACACTCTTTATTTTCATAGTCTGGGGGGGTTTCTTTTCAGGCATTCATCTCATGGGTTCCCCAGGGGTAAATGAGATAGCCAGCATTCTAGACCTTTCCAAATTCTTCTGTTGGATCTGCCAACATCTGCACTAACTAAAAAGATTTGTAAATGACCAGAGCGGAGTAGTAAACAAATCATTTTGTTTCCTTCTGTGGTGTAGCTACAGAGATTGCAGGAGTGCAGTTGCACCTGGCTATTACTTTTAGGGAGCTACAAGCTGAGCATGACACTAGTGGCTAAAATTGTGAAAAATGGGGTATGTGTGAATGATTGCAGAATGCAATGAAACAATCATACACATTGGAATATCTAAATTCTGTTGAACATTATTGCCAATTAAGCAGAAAATGGAAACACAAAAGCCTATGGAACAAAAAGGGGATTTTCTAAGAGCCAATAAGATGTAATTCTGATACTGTATGGAACTAACAAGGTGCTAATATGAATCAGCTCTCATTACCATATGTGCATATTTCCATATACATATATAATAATACAATTACCCATGCTGTATAGGCACTTCTAAGTGGTGCTCCCCATATTTAGCAGGGAAAGAATAACCATTCCTCTTTGCCCTAGCACAGTTTCCCTAACCAATAAGAGGCAATTTTTTCATTTAATTAAATTTGATTTTGTTGTTGCAGGGGAAAATAAAAAATAAAAATACCTGGGGATGACATCATTTCTGGTTGTGACATAACTTCCGGGGCAACATTTTGAGCTTTGCACCAGGCAACGTGATCATTAGCTACACACTGATGTCTTTTTTTATCAGACACTTGAATCAAGTTATTCTTCTTTAGGCTTTTATACAATTTATTGGCATGTTCCATAGAAAATCTAGAGCCTTTAGGGAGCTTGTGTGGAAAATTTCTCAAGGATTCAGATAATGGACCACTTTGACCTGGAGCCATCTCAAAATTTAAAAAAACCAAAAACAAGTCCTGTACAGTGGAGCAAAATACCTCATCACACCAAAGGTTCTCAAAATGATCTCAAAAGCTTAAAAGGAACCATGGGGCCTCATAGTGATCCATTATCGTATATTGGGTGGGGGGCGTTGTTCGATTCAGTCCCTGTCCAGAGAAGTAATTGTTGCACCGCATAGATGACAAAAGTGGAAACATGTCTTGACTATTCTGCAAGAAACTCTGATTTGAAAGAAGATTTTCATAACATATTTGTATAGCTAAGGTCAACTGTGACGGCTGTGTTATACAAAGCGATCAACATTGAAATCTAAGCAGTTAGCCAAATCCCAGCTCTCTTTGTGTATGGGAAATATAAAACAGGGTGCCATATTTCATCATTGGAAAGCTATAAAAAGGTAGTTTGTGAAGAGAATTTGTTAGCCAGTGGTTCAAATCATACAGCTAAGTAGCTGTAAAGGATGGAATTCCAAGTATTCCAAGTAGCTATAAAGGATGGAATTCCTCTTTCAGGATGAAATTAAAGTAATTTTGTTTCATTTCTGTTTGTATTTACTGCTAAATGTAACATGATCTTTATTGGAGACTGTTCTCACATATGCCTGACTTCTGTAGATCCACAGCATTGGTTCTTCTCAATTGCTCACTTTTCTGGAGTTATTTAATAACACTGCTTAAGATTGTCAAAACAATGGCAATTAGGGCAAGTGTGGAAGAATATGAGATGTGCAGAATGTGCAAGGTTCCCTGTATACACTTGTGAATATACAGATTCACAAGATCTGGACATCTGAGTTATGGATGGTTTTCCTGCCAATGTAGGACACCTTTTAGTGGTGCTTTTGTACAGCTGCAATAGCACCCGGCTAGCATGATCCAGATGAGAACATAAGAGCCTCTGTTGCTTCACGACAAATGCCCGTCTACTCCAGCTTCCAGTATCACAGCAGCCCACAAGATGCCTCAAGGAGCACATCAGACACATGCTTCCAGGTCAGTGATGGGTCCAGCCAGCCCCAAGATCCAGTTCTTCAGAAGTGGGTGGGGCCAGGGGGTGGGGTCAGGGTCAAGGGGCAGGGCGAGGGAGGTTTTCAATTTAAAAATAAATAAATTTTTAAAATTACTTACTTCTGAGTAGACCTGCACAGCATGGGGCTCTGAGGCTGCAGTCCTCTCCACACTTTCCTGGGAGTAAGTCCCATTGACTATACTGGGACTTACTTCTGAGTGGACCTGCACAGCATAGGGCTCTGAGGCTGCAGTCCTCTCCACACTTTCCTGGGAGTAAGTCCCATTGACTATACTGGGACTTACTTCTGAGTAGACCTGCATAGCATGGGGCTCTGAGGCTGCAGTCCTCTCCACACTTTCCTGGGAGTAAGTCCCATTGACTATACTGGGACTTACTTCTGAGTAGACCTGCACAGCATGGGGCTCTGAGGCTGCACTCCTTTCCACACTGGGCTGGGAGTAAGTCCCATTGACTATACTGGGACTTACTTCTGAATAGACCTGCATAGCATGGGGCTATGTGCCTCTCAGCCCCCCCCCCCCCCCCGCCAGCGGGGAGAGGCTGAGTGGTGCGGCGGGTGGCTGTGGCTCCGCCGCGATCCCCCGCCAGCGGGGAGAGGCTGAGTGGTGCGGCGGGTGGCTGTGGCTCCGCGATCCCCAGTGGGGAGAGGTGGGTGGTGTGGCAGCGGGTGCGGGACACCGAACCGGTCCGCCCACTTCTCCCTCCCCTCGCTGCTGCCTACTCGCCCGCGGCAGGGGATTTGCAAGATCCTATTCGCGGGGACCGGAGCGAATAGGCCTCTGCCCACCTGTGTTCCAGGTGCTCTCCCCTGCATGGGGCATTTTGAGGTTGCTCACAACTACATCTATCTGTGCACACACACTCACATCATGTGTGTTTCAACATACCTGTAGACATCCCTTGCCTTATTTTGTACATCTCAATCATGTCTCCTTTGAAGTACCTCTTGTCTAGACTGAAGAGCCTCAAACTCTGTAGCCTTTCCTTAAACAGGAGGTGTCCCAGACAGTCATTTGCTCTCCTCTGAACCATCTCCATTTCCTCTATATCCTTTTTGTGATGGGCCGACCAGAACTGGACACCACATAATCCAAATGTGGCCTCACCAGTGGTTTGTCAATGGCATCATAATTTTTTCTGTTTTATTCTCAATGCCCTTTCTAATAACTCCAAGCACTGAATTTGCCTGCTTCACTGCCGCTGCACAGTAGGTCAACACTTTCATCGAGCTATCCACCAGCACACCTAGATCTCTCTCCTGCTCTATCACAGATGGCTCAGAGCCCATTAACCTATATGTAAAGCTAGGATTCCTTACCCCAATGTGCATAACTTTATATTTACTCATATTAAAACACGCCTGCTGCTTTTTCCCCCTTTCTTCCAGTACAGAGAGATCCTTCTGGAGCTCTGGGACTAACTTCCAAGAACACTGCTACTAACTATGATAAAGTAGTCTAAGGTGCTCCAATAGTGTGTTTACTCAGCGTCTTCCAAGAACATTGCTGAACACCTTCTTGCCCACATCATCAAATTACCCATGATGGTCAGTGCATGTGTACTCAGAGTTAAGTCCCATTGTGTTCAATAGTACTTATTCCCAGGAAAGTGTGGTTAGGATCACAGCCAATCAGTGGAAAACCATAATCAAGTTTCCCATTAACTGGAACAGTTAGTAAGGCAAGGATGAGGGGTGGGGGAAAAGAGGGAAACTGGGTGAGGATGGGATGAGTGGAGTGGATCTGGTGGCAGCAGTTTCCAATGAATACTAAAGGCCTGGGTTTGGACTCCTTTATTTGTGCACTTTTCACAAACTTGGTGAGCATTGGCACTTCATTTTCAGCACCTTTCATGATGTTATGGTATTTGAACTCTATATAGCATCTTAGAAAAGAAAGCTTCTGGTAAATAAGGATAAACCAGTTTGATAAACTGAGAAAAAAGATCTAGTGCACACAGCAACACACTGTCTACTACCTTCCCCATCGTGAGGGAAAATATGTATGAAATTAGGGAACCAAATATGTCATCTAATACAAAGTCTGAAAATTGGAGCATCACTAGTATAGTAAGATCAAATCCATTCAAAAAGCAAATTTTGGCTCCAGGATTGTTGAGAGACTCCTAGGAAGAAACTCATTCTTCCCTATATTCCTCCTATGATTAGAAATATAAAATCCTTTAAAAAGTTATGGCAGCAAGTAAATATGAACTTTTTTATGTACTTGATTTGCAGATTTTCCTGTCCATCATATTGTGTTTTTAGAACTGTTTTAATAGGAGTGAATAGACTTGAGGTGAGCTGTGGAATTTCATATAGTGGAGCAGCAGCCCGCAAAGAAGGAACCTTTCTTATGTGATATATATTTCCTCCAATTAAAACTCCTGTTGGAAAACTCTTACATGGAATAACATTTCTTTCCAGACTTCTGTCAAGATATGTGGAACAAGTTATATTCTAAAAATGCAAAATTAAATACGGTATCTTGGAATAGTTATATATTCCAAATTCTTGGAATATATAAGATATAAATACGGTATCTTGGAATAGTTATATATTCCAAGTTCTTGGTTCTTGGAATAGTTATATATTCCAAGAACTATTGTGGAAGGCAGAAACCACAGATTATATAGGATTTGCTACATTCTGTTGTTTTTTCTATACCTATGATAATGTTATTTTCACAATACAGTGATAAACTTAATGGAACTTTTGAGTGGATATGAATAGGAGTAAACTGTAAGTGCAGGTTAATTTGTTTCATTTTTCCTTTATATTTTGAATTATATTACAGCGCCGTAATCATTTTTATATGAATATTTTTGGGTTGTAGAACTAATTGAGTTTCCATTACCAGTATTTCTTACAGGAAAATCTGCTTTGATATACAAGTGATTTGGATTACAAGCATGGTTCCAGAACAAATTATGCTAGTAAACCAAGGACTCACTATCTCTACAATCCAGAGTAACTACAGGAGCACATAAGAGACATTATGTGCACCCGTGTTACGGCTCCACATAGTGAAAACCCATGGGAAATTCATATTGCAATCCAGAGTAAATTGTTCTTACACCGGAGCAAGGACTCCCTGTAGTTACCCTGGATTGCGCCCTATGTATAGATTTTATATGTTGCCCTGTTCACAAATTTAAGTTCACAAACTTAACACTCCTGTTTGCCAACCATAGCCTAGTTACTTTAATCATTTAGGAAGAATTGGATCCCAGTACACACAAAGGCAGGTCTCACCTCTTCAAGAATCTTGTCACATGTTCAGGTGGAACTGAAAGTGGTGAGAAGGACCTGTGGACACTGCAAGCAAGACGTTTCCACTTTCAAACAAGGAAAAACAACTTTGCCACGAGGTGGCACTGAAGAGAAGAAAAATTATTGTTGTTTTATTATTTATATACCGATTTTCAACATCAAAAGTTCTTAGAGCAGTTTACAGAGCTCTTACAAAGAACGGGTTTCCTATTCTGAAAGTCCTCACAATCAGAAAAGATGCAGAAAAAGTTTTTCACCACTAGAAAAAAATGTTACAATATATTGAGTATCATCTGTACCGATGTACAAAATGAAGGGATAAGTATGGGGGAAAAAAGACTTGTAATTCAACTCAATGTGGAGGGGGGAAGCCCCTACAGGCTCCCCCTAGCAACAGCCCTGGCTCAATCCTGCTGTTGGGGGGCAGTCCCTTAGATTCCCTCAAGGTTAAGCAATGTTTGCCTTGGAGTTGCATTGCCCTTACCCTGGAGTGAAAAAAAATTGGTTAGGATTGTGCCCCTATAATCTTAAAAGGATCTTGTGTGCCTACACCAGTGGTTCCAAAACAGGAAGCTGCAGAAACCAACCAGGAAAGCCACAGAATCCGCACCAAAAACCCACCATCCCATAGGATGTATAGGATTCATAGCTCTAATGAGGAGTCATGGCCAATGGCCCAATAGGTTAAGGAAACCACCAGTGGAAAAAGGTTTGGGACCCACTGGCCTGGGCTAGTGATAGGGAATGACTCTCAAGCAAATGCTTCTCCAAGGCGGGGGATACATACTGAGACTTGACATACAAGTTGTGAGGAATGAAAGGAAACCTGGATTTTGTCCTGACAAGCAAATTCATGGGTATTGTGTGTGGGTGTGTTCTACTCACATGCATGCATGTGATCTTTACAGGTGTCTGTACATGTGTTCTCTTTGTATGCATGCATGTATTCCTTACAGTGTGCGTGTGTTTGTGTGTTCTCTGCATTTCTCTGCATGCATGCGTTGTTTGCAGGTGTGTGTGCACGTGTGTATATTCTCTTTGAATGCATGTATGTGTTCTTTGCAGGTGTGTGTCTGCATGTGTCTTCTCTGCAGGTGTGTGTGTTCTCTTCATGCATGGATGTGTTCTCTACATGTACTGTATGTGTGTTCTCTGCATGCCTGTGTGTGTTCATTGCAGGGGTGTATATGTGTTCTTTTTACATGTATGTGTCTTTGCATGTATATTTGTGTCTGCATGTGTCTTCTCTGCAGGTGTGCGTGTGTGTTCTACACATGCGTGTGTATTCTTTGCATGCATGTATCTGTTCTTTGCATGTGTGTGTTCTCTTTACGTGTATGTGTGTTCTCTTTGCATGCATGTATGTGTTCATTGCAGGTGTGTGTGTGTTCTCTACATGTCTATGTGGTCTCTGTGTGTCCGTGTGTGCACATACGTGTGTTTTCTTTACAGGTGTGTTGTGTGCAGATCTCTGTGTGTGTGTGTGTGTGTGTGTGTGTGTGTGTGTGTGTGTGTGTGTGTGTTGTCTCTGCAGGTGTGGAATAACACCCACCACTTCAAACGACCCAGCTGAGGGCCTGGCTGCCCAGGAGGCCTGTGGTGGAGGCAGTCGGTCGAGCCCCCTCCCTCCGTCCGCCCACCCACCGAGGGGCAGTCGGGGCCTCCCTCGCTCTCCGGCCAGCCAGCCAGCGGTGGGGCGCCACGCTCCGAGGCGGCGGGGCCTGAATGGAGGCGAGCCCGGCGGGGCAGGGGCTGTGGAAGGGGCGGGGCGGCCCTCCACAGAAGCCCAAGCAAGGCCGTTGCTGAGAACAGGCTCTTCGGAGCGCGGCGGCGGCGGCTGGGGCAGCGAGGGAGACGGACGGAGGGACAGGTGGGGCGCCTTCCCTTGCAGACGAGGCCCTTGGGGAGGGGCGGGCAGGCAGGATAGCCATCCCAGGGAGGGGCGAGGGTCGCTCTCGGCCTCCACCAACAGAGCACAGTGGAGGAGCGGAGCGCTCTCTCCTCAGGTGCCCCCCCCGGCCTGCTCCTGCCCCTGCCCCTGCGGCTGTCTGTGGGCTCAGCCTGGGGGCCTCAGTGGGGACGGGGGAGTCTTCCCTCTCCCTGCAGTTCTCAAGCCCCCCAAGGGCCTGACTGGGCTGGACTTGCAAGGAGGCTGGGCTGGTGCTCCACATGGGCTCTTCAAGGCCTGTCTTTACAGGGTGACCCCCATCTGTCCTCTATTTCCAGGACATGTCCTCTTTTAGCCTTGTGTCCTGCAAAAAAACCACAAAACTTCATTATTCTCCTCTTCCACCTGTCCCCCTTTTCCAGGACATGTCCTCTTTTCTGTCCCCCTTTTCCAGGACATGTCCACTTTTTTAGACTTGTGTCCTGCAAAAAAACCTTCATTGTCCTCCTTTTCCACCTGTCCCCTTTTTCCAGGGGACATGTCCTCTTTTCTGTCCCCTTTTTCCAGGACATGTCCTCTTTTCTGTCCCCTTTTTCCAGGACATGTCCTCTTCTCTGTCCCCTTTTCCAGGACATATCCTCTTTTTTAGTCTTGTGTCCTGGAAAAAAATCTTCATTTTTCTCCTTTCCCACCTGGTTCTCCTTTTCCAGAATATGTCCTCTTTTGTGTCCTGGGGGAAAAAATCTTCGTTGTCCTCCTTTTCCTTGTGAGCAGGTAGCATGGAGCCTTCTTATAATTAATAAATTACATGTAATAAATTATATGGAAAAGTTTTAAATTTAACTGAATTGAATATATATCAATCAATACATGAATTTCAATATATTGAAATAAATATATAAAAGTTTTTAATGTTTATTTAGAATTGTCCTACTTTTTTTCTTGGTTGTTCTACATTTTAGGGGGCCTTGTCCTCTTTTGTGGTTATAACATACAGTATGGTCATCCTGTTCAAACCCAGTTATGACCTCACCCTGCAAGAGCCCACTTCTCAATGAACTTCCACCCATGCAGCTTCCACAGTGGGACAGCCACTTAGTTGCAGACGTTAAAAGAAAATGTTGCAGATTTTTTTTTCCAGGACACAAGGCTAAAAAAGAGGACATTTCCTGGAAAAAGGTGTCATATGGTCACCATGAAAAGAAAGGCCTTGAAGAGCACCTGTGTCACCCCAGCACCAGACTAGCCTCTTTGCAGGTTTAGCTGAGTCAGGACCTTCCGGGTCTTGAGCAACACTTTATGGTCAGTGCAAGTGACTGAGCAGAAGGACATCCAACCACAGGGAGAGGGAGGATACCCTCTCATGTCCCTGCAGGAGAACCAGCTTCACAGCACCTTCCTTGTCCCCACACAGTCTCCCAGGCCAGGCCACAGCGATGACCTCTATCTTCAGACAGTGCCATGGATCTCCCTCTCCACTGCTCTCCCACTGGAGCAACTACTTTCAACTAGTGTGCCATGGTGTATTGACGTGCCATGAGTGGTCTGCAGATATGCCACATGGAGTTTGGGGGTGGGAATGTGTGTGACTCCCCCACCATCAGAGTGGTGTGCCTTGACCTGATGGCACGCCTTGTCATTTATCATTTTGGTGCGCTGTGAAATGGAGAAGTTTGAAAGTTGCTGCTCCGGTGTGTCATGAAAAGTTGGATAGGATTAGAACCTTAAGAGTGTTTTCCCCCTTCTGTTACATATTTCTACTTTGAAACTTATTATACAGTGATACTTTCAATAACATGCCTTCCTTTAGTGCTTTTTCGCCTCATCACTCTTTGTCTTGGCTATAAGTGTAGCCAATTGGTACCAGTTTCCAACCTGAGTGTTCAGCTATGTCTTCCATGTATTATGATTTCATACAGTGCTCAACTTCCAAGGATCATATTCCCTGCCCTATTGGCGATAAGATTATACCTATTTTTCATTTTTAACAGGCTTGACAAACTCTGTACAGGTATCCCCCACTTTCTTACTATTTTTTTTTTGACAATTCACTCAACTCCTTTCAGTTTTACCTAGAAGTCATTCATTCAATGCATGTTCCACTCTTTTAATCTTTCTCTGTTGTTCTAAAGCAGAGGTGTCCAAACTTTTTGACAGGAGGGCCACATCATCTCTCTGGCCAGAAAAATGTTTTACATTTCAAATTTGAATAAATTTACATAAATTAATATAGGTCTGTATCCTAAAGTGAAATTAAGCCCCTTGCTCTGTTAAGGTTAAGATGACTTTCCATAAAATAACACTAGAGGGTGATGTAACTGCGTGGACCTGTAACTGCTATGGATTTTGCCCATATACGAATATATTAGAGATGGACATGAAGGATTACAAGGCTTGCCTGCAGGCTGGATGGAGGGGTCTTGCCATCGGCCACATCTGGCCGAAAGGGGTTAATGAGAGTCCAGTTGCAGAAATTTTTGTATGACAGCAAGAATTTGCAAGATAAAAAGGGCACTTGCAATTTGCTAGCTAAAAAAGCATCAGAAGCAACATTTGTAAACCAAAAAAAAGCTTCTTAACCATTTCTGTTTTTCACCATAGCTCTGGTCCCTAATTTGTCAGATTAGCAGGGTACACCTGTATGCCTAATATTTATTGTGCCTTACTCTTAGCTGAATTCAGCAGCAGGCTTTGAATTGCTGCCCTGCAGTTACCTGCTGCTGAGTTGAGTGGCCATCTGGAAACGTGCATTTCTGGCGGAGCTGCACATTTGCCAGATAGAGAATAAAACAGCCTTAGCATAGCGAGGGCAAGTCTATGAAGGCAACCATAACTACAGCCTCCCAGTAAAGGAGTGTACAGTACTGTTCTTGCCCCATGTCTCTGCTTCAGTTTCTCTCTCCTCTCACAACTTATGTATCTTTAATCTTTGTAAAGGGTGGGAGAGAGACATTTATTTAAACATGTCCCCATGCAATTTTAATTGTGTGATGCTCAAAAGTGGCTTTTTAAGCTATAAATTACACATCCAATGGTATATAGCATGATGGGGTATTATTCCTAACCACTATACCATTTTGGATAAAGCATTTTAATGCTTTAATAAGAACATGGGGGTGCAAAACTGACAAATTGTATTGTGCCTTTTACAGCACAATCCTAACCATGTCTGTTCAGAAGTAAATCCCATTGGGCTCAATGGGAATTACTCCCGAGTAAGTATAGGATTGCAGACTTATTGTGTATTGTGCTACTTAGCTTGTTTAACAGGTGTTTTAATATGCACAGTTCATTCCAATGTAAATCTGAGGAAGGTGTGTAAATCTGAGGAATGTCTTATGACACTTCACTGATCAAAGGACTGTGTAAATGCATGCGGTTATACTAAACTCTGTCCCTCATTTATAAAACTAATAGGCTTCTTCCTTTTTCTCTCTGTAGGCTTGTGTCTGAGGACCAGCTTCTGGATGCTTTTCCGTCCAAACTTGCTATTATTTCTACCAGGCTTTCCACGCTTAATTCGTTGTGCTACAATGAGCACCATCACTGGCACATATGAGCAAGAGCAACCTCTCAATTACCGAGATGGTGAACGAGTTGATCCCGTGGATGGAGACCACACTGAAGAAATATATGAACCAGCAACTGGTAATTATCTTCTTGGGCGACACTCTGGAGGTCTAGAGTACAGGGAGTGCAATCAAAGTGTAAAAATTATGTAAAGTGTAAAAATTTACACATGAAAGATCTAGCTCATATATATGAAACGCTGGCTCATAACTACTATATGCCTTTGTTTCACATCTGTTTGGCATTAACCCGTATGCCATTTAAGCAACATTTGCACTGTCTATAAATTGCTGGCTACCATTAGACTTATTTACACTGGAAAGAATGTGAATAAGAATATGAACAAAAATAAACTTCTGTTGACCTTTGAAGTACCATAATTTATTGGCACTAATGCTGTGACACTAGTGCAGTTCAGTGTCTGAAAACTAGAGTTCGTACATATACAACTTTGTCTCCTTGTCAGATGTCCTTGTCCTTCTTTGTGTGTGCTTTTACTTTCTTGGCACTATTTTTAACCCTCTTTTGCCTACTCTTTCTCTTCGGCAACTTATATCACTTTCTCCTTCCTCTCTCTTGACAACCCTTCTGCCAAGTCAAAAGTTATTCAGTGATCTTCCATATGGCTTATCTTGATCCTTCTCTCATCTCTGGACCAACCTATGGCACTAATAATAGTTTATGGCCCATTGATGTCTTCCTATATCATTGATGTCTTTCAGCCAGGAGCTAAAAAGGAATATAGAACTGGGTACCAAGTCTCATTATTGCTTTTATCTGAAGGATCTCAAAATTGCCAGACTCATCAGACATGTTTTTGGATATACACATTATGCACCCACAACTATATAATCTAATATCTATTCATGGTCAAAAAATGTTAGAACCTATTGGGATGTGCTTAGCACAGTCCTTTCTGCTTTATGCCATTTCTTTACTGGATCTTTGACTGAATGGAAGGGGGAAACTAGTAGCTATCAGCTATAGCTATAGTTCCCAAACTAGGCAGTGGGGTCTATCCGAGCATAAAGAAATAGTCCCATCCCAGGAGAGCACAGGACCCCAAAATTGCAACAGCACCTGAGTGATTGGATGTAATAACCCACTGAATTGCCAGTAAAAATGGACTAGGCAGACAATGAGTTAAAATATAACCATTGTATTAAAAATCCAGGTAAAAGATGGGTAAAAAACCCTAAATAAATTTCAAAAGAAAAATGAATTAAATAAAACTGGGGAGGAGAGAAAAGGACAACAAGCAGGCAGGTCAAAATACCTGAAGTGTCTGGTTGGGTACAAAGAGACAGCTTATATTATCTGAGGAACACTTGCCTTCTACCTTTACTGGAAAGGGTGCCTTCTGTGATTCAACAGGTGCTTCTAGAACTAGGCATATCCAAGTATCATCTTAAGAAATGTCATTATGATTTACAAATGATGGTCATCTGATTAGACAAGGAGAAATTTTCTTTCCATTCCACCATTTTCCTAGATAGACTAGCTTACTGCCCAGTTCATGGGTGTCTTTATCAATCTCAGCAGGAATGTTGGTTAGGAGCTATAGGCTGCAATCCTAAGCCCGGCATAAGCCCCAGCATAAGTTAGACCGGCCTGAGCCCCAGCACATCCCATCCTCACCTGGGGATGTCATAAAAGTGCTGTAAGATACTTATGCGTCATTCGGGGGGGGGGGGGTTTAGGCCAGTGCACAAACATGCAATTATCTCCCTCCATCATCATGTGAACTGGAAGACAGATGAGTTGTGCCAGCCTAGGTTAGGATTGCACCCTGTGGCTGCAATCCTAAAGACATTTTCCTGGGAGTAAGACCCATTGAACACAATGGGACTTACTTTTGAATACACATAGTTAGGATTGTGTTCTTAGTCTCTGAGAGAAGGCCAGATATAGAAAATTTCAGTGAGATAAGGCTGTTTGGATTTGGCATTTTAAACAAAGAGCAAATGCTACTGAAGAAGATATCCCAGCAACTTTTAAGATGGTTGGGGTGGAGTGGAGTGTCAAAAATAAGAAAAAATGTAAGTGGGGATTAAGAGCATTTGTCATAATTTGTATGCAAGGACATGTAAATGCCATCGTGGAGATTTTGTAACACTGACATTTGTCTAAGAATGTATTGTTGGGTTTTTAAAAAAAATTGTTTGGAATGATTTCTTCCTTTACATTTAGTATTCAGAATTGCTGTTCTGCTTGCCTTCATCACTCACATGTGCTCTGCTTCAGTAAGTAGTTATTGTAATAAAAGGTATCTCATTTTAGCCATCTGAATGTTACTTTTTTCCCAGGCCGTGTCATTGGAAAGTTGCTCTTCTCTGGAGAGAAGGAGGTGGATCTAGCTGTGCAAAGTGCCCAGGCTGCCTTTAAAATATGGAGTCAGAAATCGGGTATGGAACGGGGCACTATTTTGCTGGAGGCGGCCAGGATTATTCGGGTATGTGATACAAGTACCTGCTCCATTCATCTTAGCGTCAGTGTTGATGGCTACCAAAGGAGGATAATGTTGATGGCTATCCAGTAAGAAATCAAAGCATGTTGAGTAGCATACTAAAATTAGTATGCTACATAACTGTTATTGATTCTTGCTGCCTTCCTCCCCATTTCCCTGAATTACCTTCAATTTTCAGATGAGTTATGTAGGCTGTATGTGGAAGCAGTGGTCATCACAAGGCAAGTGCAGCGGCAGTGCAGATTATAGATGCTTGTAGTGCTATGCTAAAACAGTTAACCTATTATTTGCCAAATAATAGAAAGTCACTTTTAGTCCAGAATATGCCATAGACCCTTATTTTAAAAAAATAGAAGTATAGTGCAGAAAATTGTCTGTGTTTCTAGCATGTTAGTACAAAATTAACTTGGGTAGACATGCTTAATCTGGGCATCCTCTAACTACCATTTTTAAGGTACTATACATGTGGATTTGTGATCAACTAATAGAACCTTTCGTGTAGAAAGTTCATCTTGGTGACAAAATATTTTGTGTGTGTGAAGAAGAATAAGCACTTAAGCAGCAGGACTGAAGTTCAAATATTTATTCAGCTGTGAAGCATGGTGTCTTAGATCAAGTAATAATGTCAGTTGGGTACTCCTTCCATGTCTATATGTCTCATATATATAAATGAATAGCAAATTAGATGTTTGCACCCTGAAGTGATCTTTGGTCTACCACACTTTTTCCTCAAGATTTGTCCTTCACTGTACCATTTACACAGTCCACCTACTGGCAAGTAACTAACAAACATCATTTTCAGTTGGGAGGCAAGATGTGATGTGAAAAACACTAGTAAGAGGCTTAGGGTAGGCTGGATGATTTTCTCAAGTACAGAAAAGCATGCTTTGCATCATTCCAAGCTACACTGCATATTAATATTTTATTTCACATATCAGTCTTGATGTGCTAAAGCAGTGGTGTCCAAACCCTGGCTCGGTGCCAGATACAGCCCTGCAAGCTTCCATGCAACCCTCAGCAAGATCTCTCCATGAGTTTATTTACTTGTTTTTGAGAATTGGGGCATTTCTATGCCTCAGTTAAGAAGTCCATAAGGTGGTTCACATTCAGTTTAAAAACAGTTCAGCTTTAAAAGCAAAAGAGCTCTGCATCATATATCCACAGTTGCCATCTTGAAACACTGTAGCCACAGAACTAATGTTGCAAACTCTACTGTAGGTACAAAAATAACTTAGGTAGACTGCTCAAAACTCCAAAAATGTATACTTTAAAAATGGGGATATTTGCCAGATCCAGCACTATTTTGCTGTAATCCTTAGATAATAATACCAATTTATTATCAAACCATATTATGCAACACTAACTTAGCATGATTTTCTGATACACTTTTGAGCTTCATAAGATTACATTTCTTCTGCTTTGTTGTCTGCTCCTCCTTTATTTAAGCAGATTTATAGGTTTCTCTTCAAACTCGTGGCAGCTTTCAAAGATTAAAAAAGCCACTGTGTGATAATGGTTAGAAAGTTGGATCATGACCAGGCAGAGTCTGGTTCAAATCTCCACTCAGACATGAAGCTCACTAGTTGACTTCGGGCTGCCTTGTCTACCTCACAGGATTATCGTGAAGATAAAAGAGACTGGGCAGAATGGACAGGATAGAAATGAAAGTTAATATTAAATCACTATAATTGGTGATTAAAAATCAATAAATTTTAGTTTATGAAATTGTTTTGTCTTGTTTCAATTATGGAAGAACTATAGTAGCACTAGCGAAATGTGCCTGCGTTTGGGAGTACAATACCCTCCGTACTCCGTACCCCCATTGCGCATCGAACCCTCCCCATTATGCCTTGAACCCCTCATGCGCTACATCATCTCATGCACATCTCCCATGCGTATGAACCCCCTTGTGCAATATCCCCACATGCACACCATCCTCCGTGTGCTCCATCCCCCCCAGTGCACCCTTCTTCCCAGTGCATCAGGCCCCAAGCACAAAATTTCTAGATGTTAATCCATCTTTGGTGTTAAGTATAGGACAAAAGCATGTTGCACCCCTTTTAGCCCCTTATGGGTTAAATAAAAGCATTTTTTAAAAGTGTGTGATTGTTTCAAAATAACTTTTCATACTGTTACAGAGAGGCAGTCAGCAATTAGAAGTGCAAAAGACTTCCTGCTTTGTCTGCTGAGCTGAAGAATAGTTTGATTTCTTGCATGATTGCTTCTTTATATCAGTAAGAAAAGTAGTTTTTAAAATGGTGATTTTAAAGGGATGCATTTTTTCCCTTCAGGGATTGGTAAATTGTTTTTTGATTTGCAGTGGCTGTTCGTGTTGAGTTAAATCTGTGTGTAAAAAAAATCCATGTATAACAAGGTTGAATCTGTTTGCTCTATTCACATGTTCATTAGAATTATAATTTTGATCTAAATATAGTAGATGTTGATATATGTTAATATTTAAAGTGAACTTCGTAGCACTGAATTGCACTTTAATATTTTTCTGTCAGGAAGAGTGGGAAGCTGCTGTTGGAACACACTCTAAAAGGTCAAAAATATGAGAAAGAAAGAGTAGGAATGCACAGGGCTGAGGAGAGGATACTGAGACAGAGAAAAAGATAATGGAGAAAGGACAGACTTATTTGAATGTACTTTGCACTGCCTAGAGGGAAAATTCTTAGCTTTATTTGACTAACTAGTGCTGTTAATCAATAAAGTTTTAAACATAGACCAAAGTTTGCTTTCTGTTTAATCATTGGAAATGATAAGAAGCAAAGATTCCCAAGTTCAGGGCTTATATTCGAGATTGCTCAACCATAAAGCTTTCTGTGTAACCTTGGGCTAGTCACTGTCTCTCAGCCTCACCTATATCTCAGTGCGGTTGTGAGAAAAGGAGGAAAGGAATCACCAAACCTTGGAGCTCTTTGGAGGAAGGGTCCTCTGCTATACTGAATGCATGTGTCCTTAATGGAAATGTCTTTGACAGAAAGATAAAGGTGGCCTTTCTAGAAGGGGTAACTCCTATTATCTAACCATTCAAATTACAGTATACTGCACTGGATTTATTTGGGTATGACTTCCAAAATTCAATATTAGCTCATATTAATAGCTATTATTTTATTAGCTCATATTAAATATTAAATATATTAAATATTAGCTCATCTTAGTGTTGTTAGTGCTGCTCCCACACCTCCCTCGAAATTCTTAACTTTATAATTTCACTGACATTCTTTTGGTTCCCACTTCTACAGTGTGTTGGTGAGCTTTTGGCTCAAACAAGTCTGTTTATCAGAACGGGCCTTTGGCTGACCTCACCATTTCTCTCATTACAGAACTCTCAGAGGCCTTGTTTTTGCACACTGCACCACTCTCAGTTTTTTTCTTCAAGTCACAAAGGAAGTATGCAGCAGTGTTGTTTGCATGGATTTACTCTAAAATGCAAAATCTAGTGCTTGATGCACATCTGGAATTTTGATAAATTCAGGTTCTGTTTTTAAAAGTCTTTGTCCTCTCTAATAGAAAATACTGCAGTGACTTGATTTTCCTATATACAAAGATTACAATTCTTGAGGCTCAGCTCCAGAATACTTATATAGTATTTGGTGATTTTAAGGTTAAAATGCCTCTTAAGAACTCCATGGAAGACACCAAGAATGTGGGAGATGGTTTTAACAAGAGAGTGGGTGGTTGTGGCATCTGGCAAGGAAAATTTAAGGCTTTAATCCTGTAAACATATTGTGATCTCTTCCCAATAGCTACTATCTTCAGTCCCTACATTCAGTACGTGTATAACCGAATTATCAGTGAATTTTTCACCCACAATTTAACTTGGAATGAATGAGATTGGCCTATTCAATTAAAAGGAAAAGGTCCCTTTAGGTTTAAAAATGGCCTGCTGACCATGGTAATGCTGCAGACAGGCAATCAATCAACCTCCCCCTCCAAGGCTTAAAAAAGCTTTGTTATTTTTACCTTTCCCCAGTCTGCAGCATGCAACAGAACACAAAGCTTTTGGGAAGTAATTATCACGTTGCATTATTTTATTCTCCAGGGAGAAGAAAGTGGTCTGCCAGCTAAAATGAAGCTCTTTTAAGCCTTGACTAGGGAAGGTTGATTACATTACCGTGATAAGCAGGCTATTTTTAAAGGGCTACCTAATCTTTTAAATCTGCATCCAGGGAGGTTCTCCTTCATCTAGGGCAGCGTTTCTCAAAGTGGGGGTCGGGACCCCTTTGGGGGTTGCCTAGAGCTTTCCTGGGGTCACCTAAAGACCCCTGGTGCAGGGGGCCAGGTCAGGCTTGCCAGACCTCCGGCTGTAGCTGCGCAAGCACTGGAGCTGACTGACAGCCTCAGGGCCCAATCCTGTGCATGCCTACACTGAAATAAATCCCATTATAGTCGGGGGCTTTACTCCCATGTAAATGTGGATAGTATTGCAGCCTCAGGGCCCAATCCTATGCATGCCTACTCTGAAATAAATCCCATTGTGTTCAGTGCATGCATAGAACACACATTTCATTTGTAACAATGAAAATACATCCTGCATATCGGATATTTACATTACGATTCATAACAGTAGCAAAGTTACAGTTATAAAGTAGCAACGAAAATAATTTTATGGTTGGGGGTCCCCACAACATGAGGAACTTATAAAGGGGTCACGGCGTTAGGAAGATTGAGAACCACTGATCTAGGGAGACTCAACATGTTCTTAATTTGTTTGAAAGAGAAGTTCTAGGATCCCATCATCCAGGAAGCCTCACAATCTCCCTGGAAACAGTTTCATTGATTCTTGAATTCAAACCACAATAGTATTTCATGAAATACTCTCCACATCTCAGTTTCAAAGCATGCATTTCTTTTGATCCCAGAAATAAAGAAAATGCACTCTGCACATATTTTAGGAACTTTTTGTACTTTTGTACAATTTGTACGTACAAAGAGTATGAACTACTTGTATGTATTGTAAAAATAATAATATGAACTATTCAACTTTGCATGTTTGAAGATTTTATATTTGTGTGTTTGAAGATTATGCTTTGGCGATGAAAAAATTCTGTCCTACACAAATTCCATAATGTTGATATATCCAAATCTTGGGAGAATTAATTGGGGCACAAGAAAATATTTGCAGATATGTATGACTAATAGCTCTATCCTATCAAAAGCTCCTCCCAGTCAATGCAGCTGTACCTCCAGAGTTTTTATTGCATCCTATAAGTCATAGAGGTCTCCATTGGGCAAATACACTGAGGTTCATTTTGGGAGGAACCCTGCTGGGCCTCTTTGGATTTGTATCAGCTATATAGCTGGCACAAGTCCAAGTAGACCCAGGAAGGCAGATGTAAGTCAGGATAGAGGATAGCCTACTAGTGATGCAACTCATACAACAGCTTTCCTTGGCATTGATCTATCTCCACCCCCTCTCCCCGTTCCTCCCCTTCCACACCACTGCTTCCTCCTGCAACCGCACACTAATTTACCAGCACATTGGGGCCCTTTCTACAGCTTCTTTTTTTCTTCAAGTCTTTTTTTCTTCAAGTCTTCTGCAGCACATAGCTGCAACCACCTTGTGACTGCCCTGACCATACTGAATGGAATATGTTTTGCAATAGTTGTAAGGGAACTTGCACTCCTAGTTCTGGCAGCACAAGTTCCCAGTAGAATTGGGTCATTATTCTGATTTCCATTTGGGCTTCTTTGGCATAGTTTTTTTTAGTATGTACAATACATACAACAGGCTTTAGGCATTTGATTACTATTGTATCCTAAGTTATATCAGCCAGTATAACTTATAATATTGTCTGGGATTATAGGATCGGAGAGAAGAAATTGCCACCATGGAAACCATCAATAATGGGAAATCCATCTTTGAAGCCTTAGTGGATATTGACATATCTTGGCAGAGTCTGCAATATTATGGTGGTTTGGCTGGTTCCCTGTCAGGTGAGAGGCTTCATTCTACTATTACTACTGTGCTGAACTCTGTCATTCTCTCCATCTGCTTGGAGAGCAAAATTCTCTGAGTGTGGAAGTCAAACAAAGAGTAAGTACAATTTATGGAGATACATAGGAATCTATGCATATATTGAATCCTTATTAATTAAAAACAGTTTTCTCATAGGAAACAATGAAGTTGCCCAGGGTTAGGGAAAAGGTCATTTAATACTCAGGCTGACAATTGATGACATCAAGATGCTATATAAAAGGTAGATGGTATGATTGTTAAAAAAAATTACAAGTCTTTGTTATATGATATTAAATCATGTATAACCTTAATGCAGGACCAAATTCCATTTGAGGCTCAGCAAAGCTGCAGAATTTTCCTATATAATATACTGTATACGGTAGCCAATTTCAGTTGACAGCAAAATAAAGATTAATCTCATGCAGGTAGATTGTGCATAAGTGGATGGCCTTAGATGGAGTTGTCCAGTATTAATGCGTCTTATAATTTTTTTTTCCTTTTTCTGGAATTGTCTGGGTATGCTCTAGGGTACCTGCTTCTCTTTTAAGTAATGATGGAGTTACCATGTGCTGAGAGGCGTCTTGAGTTATTTCTGTCTGAGTTAGGAATGATTTTTGGCTCCTGCAATTTTATTCAGAATTGCCGTTCTTTGTTTACTCATACATAACAGCACTGTCATCTGATGTTTGCTTTTCATTGCCCTTCAGTGTATTGTGTGTTGTCCTTCCAAGTTTTTTTTAAACCTGATTTGTAGCTTTTTGTCACTACTGCTGCTATAAAATGCAATTGCAACAGGCATTCTAGTGGAACTGGGCATCATTCAGTTAGAGCTTTTGAGAGAAATGGTTCCAGTTTTAAACTGAAAATGTATGTTTGGAGGTTCAGCTCTTTACTGTTTTCATAATCAGTATGGTTGGGGATTACTGGGTGATTCCTGGCTGGGTGAATTGCCCCTTATTTGGTCAGATTTGTCTTCCAGGGAAGGGACTACAATGTAAATGACTGGTTTCTCTTTTGGTTTTTTCCCTTATTAGTGGAAATATAACTATTTTGCTAAAATGGATGGGAAAATGTAATCGATACTTCTGCACATGCACACATGCAAGGGACAAAACTCACTGATGTATTCAGTCGATTCAGTTTGGGGAAGAAATGAAATTGGGTTAATCTGCAAACTCAATCATTTTAAATGCCATCATTTCCTTTTTGAGATGGGACAACTGGAAATGGATATAATATTTCTGATAGTGACTCACCATCAGCTTGCCATCATAAAGCTGAAAGTGGATTATTGAGTCCTGTTTTGGTCAGGCACGTCTCATAAAGAAAATACTGGAACTGGCAAAGATCCAAGAGTGAACTGGGGCGCAATCCTAACCAATTTAGGCCAGTATAACTTACCTAGTATATCTTCCCATGGTGGTGTGGGGAGGTCGGCATATGCCTGTGCACTGGCCTAAACTCTCCCCCCACCCCCAGAGTGGGGTAGAAGTGCCTTTCAGACATTATGGGTGCAATCCAGAGTAACTACAGGGAGTCCTTGCTCCGGTATAAGAACAATTTGCTCTGGATTGCAGTATGAATTTCCCATAGGTTTTCACTAGGTGGTGCAGTAACTACAGGTACTCGTAATGTCTCTTATGTGCTCTTGTAGCTACTCTGGATTGTAGGGTATGTGACATCCCCAAGTTAGCATAGGAAACCTCTCTAAAAGCAGGCCTCCGTCAGTCTTGAAAGACTATGGTATCGTGCTCTGCGCTGCATACACTGCATGCGAAGCACGAAAGCTTGGGTTGGATTGTTATGGAGGATAGGCTGTTACCCAAGCAGCAAATCCCCCCTCTCCATGCCACTGAATTGTTCCAATGGAAAGGCTCTCTAACACTATTTCATAATGAATTGCAAATGGAACCAAAGTGAAATAAATCAAGTTTTGTTTTGATAGTATCCCAGAGTCACTCTAAAATGATCAGTGTTTGCTGGCTATATAG
Organism: Cryptoblepharus egeriae; assembly: GCA_030015325.1. NCBI lineage: Eukaryota > Metazoa > Chordata > Lepidosauria > Squamata > Scincidae > Cryptoblepharus > Cryptoblepharus egeriae. The sequence goes on along the minus strand of JAREYC010000003.1, from coordinate 90,058,845 downwards.
CACTGTATTTAATTGTTGTGAGGACGTGTTTTTTTAACTTCAGTTCAAACTAACTGTGGAAAGTACCTCACCAGGACTAAAAGGCTCAAGTTTGGATGTAAAGCTCATTATCTATCTTTCCCACCTAGGTCAGCATATCCAGCTCCCGGGAGGATCCTTTGCTTACACTAGAAGAGAACCACTTGGAGTGTGTGTTGGGATTGGGGCATGGAATTACCCTTTCCAGATTGCCTGCTGGAAGTCAGCCCCTGCTTTGGCTTGTGGTAAAGGAAATGCTCTGTTTGGAGGGGAAGGGCATATATCATTACCAAGAGCTAGTACCCTGCATTAGCTTTGTGGATTCTTGCACAGTCTTATCACTGGGGTAGATTGGGATAAGGAACAAAAATTCTGAAACACTACTACCATTTTGTATAGACCTTAAGAAAGCAAAATTTAAATGTAAATATGTTCTGTTTCTCTTCTCAGACTTGTCACTGACATTGATTTGGCTACAGTGCTTTCTTGTAGTATGATAGGATTGGCATTGTGCTGGTATCATTGGCTACCTTTGTTTCAGTGGTCTCCAAAATGGAGACTACTGTGCACTGGCAAAAGCTTCTCTGGCATGTACAGTATTAACCATTCCACTGGGAAGCTTCTACAGAGTACCTCCATGCACCTCCATTCTTTGCCACTTCCAGTTACTTCTGTCCAGAAATCCGGGCACAAAGCCTACTGGGGCATCAGAGGCCAGAAGCAGCTGGTCATGAGGAAGAATGAGGACACAATGAAGTGCTTTGTGGAGGCTCCCCATGGAACAGTAAGTGCCAATCATGTAGGGGAGGGCTTTGGAAGTGCACCAGACTCAGCCCTCGGGTCAGAATCTGGGCTAGAAGAATATCCTATATTGGCTTTGATTGGCTGGACATTATTTGTCCAGCATCATGTAAGCATGTAAAGCATCAGTTCCTGGAAAATAAGTAGGAGAGGGCTATCACCTTCATGCCCAGTTTATAGTCTTCCCATAGCATTGGTGTGGCCATTGTTGGAAAGAGGTTGTTTGACTTCTTGTACCTTTGGTATTATCAAAGAGCTCTTTCCAAGAGGTTCATACTCTTGTCATTTCCCCACAGCCTTTTATCATTTGCTTTGTTAACTTAGCCTCTTCTAGATAAATATAATATGCACCCCTCTCTCTGCTTATACATATAAATTGGGTCACCTAGGTAATGCCATGGTCTTCAAGCCTTCCCCCTTCACTCCCATCTCCGCTGTGATGCTGGCAGAGATCTACAATGAAGCTGGTGTACCCAAGGGGCTTTTCAACGTGGTACAAGGTGGAGCTGCCACGGGCCAATTCCTGTGCCAGCACCCAAAGGTGGCCAAGGTCTCTTTCACTGGAAGTGTGCCTACAGGTGTCAAGGTACAAGACTTTAATGCCAATACAGTTGGACAAATTGAGACTTTTTGTGTTTTCCAAAAGGATCTGGTCGCAACTTAGAAATCCTATACATATTTTAGCCAGTCATCTGCAAGAGAGCATGCATGGTGTGCTAAATCTAGTTCAGGAGTGCCATAGAATATTCCCAGAAGATGTCAGGAGAGTTGCCAGTTTAAGAGGCTCCTTGACAAGTTTTTACCATTTGCCAGTTGGAAACCAGAATCACTCATTGAACCTCTACACAGTCCTTATATATGGTTTCCCCTGGGGAAAAGGATAGACCACTTTGTGGGAGTTCTCCATCCTGTTTTTGGACTTCTTGTTTAAGATTAGAGTTTTCCAATCTAGAATGGTACAGTCTCTAGAGGTGTTCCCCCCCCCCACTCACCCAATATCACCCCTATGGCTGTGGTATTTGAGCATTTCAGCCCGGGACCCCCTTCTGAGAATGGCAGTCTCTTCAGGACCCCATAAGTGATGTTGTGGCTGGAAGTATTATTAAAGGTGCCCAGTGCCAGATTCCAAGATTGCTCCATCCAGCTTTTTGTGACAACCCCCCCCCCCCCCCAAAATGAAGTTTCAACCCCCACTTTGAAGACCACTGCCCTATGGTAACATGAAAAAAGTACCTTTCACAAATTTTGAATGCTTTTTAAATCATCAATCTATATATCCTTGCTTGTAATCAAAGGATTGGTGCACTCATTCAGTAAGCTCTGACAGTCATTCAATAAGTTCTGTTTAGGATAACCTGTTTCATTGTTTGAATGACCCATTCAGGTTCAGAAAGTTGTAGTAGAGTTGCTCTGTTCCTTACATACATTGTCTTTTGTTTCAACAGATTATGGAGTTGGCAGCCCAAGGGATCAAACATGTTACTCTGGAGTTAGGGGGCAAATCTCCCTTGATCATTTTCTCTGACTGTGTCCTGGAGAATGCCGTAAAAGGAGCCCTCATGGCCAACTTCCTATCCCAAGGCGAAGTATGCAGCTCTTGAGAAATGAAGATTAACGGTTGCTTATGTCATTTGGGAAGTTTATTTTGGGTCTAGCAGAGATGTTCTTCTAGGAGAGGAAAAGAAAACTGCTATACTATTTCCAGATCCTTCAGTATAAGAAGGTTCTTTTTCTTGAAATAACAAATGCTTGCAAACCTTAGGATAGAGCATCTGCCGTGTGTCCAAGGTACCATGGCCTACCCTTTTTTTGGCTCTGATTAAACTCATGCCAATTGATTCCATGACCCCCCTCAGGGCCTCTCCTTAGTCCTCTTGGTCTGACATCCCCTGGACCACAGTACCCCAATATTTTTTAAATATTTTAATGTTATGTATTTAAATATTTTAATGTTATGTATTTTTTATTATGAGTTGCCTTGCGTCTCTAGAGAGGATGGGGGATATAAACAATGATGGGCTTCCAGGGGGTCTCACAGGTTCTATAGAACCCTTTGCTAATGAGCACCTGGTTCTGAGAACCGATTACTAATGGGACACAGAACCTGTTGTTAATTTAGGTTATTAGGACATAAAACCTGTTGTTAATTGAATCCCACCACTGGATATAAATAAAGTAAGGAAGGAAGTAAAACCAGTGCTTGTGTCTGGAGTATATTGAAGCAAGACATCTCCTACTGAGGCTACTATTTGCCCTTGTCTCATTTGCTTTCTCATTTGTTTGCATAAGAGCACCATTAAAAGAAAGCAAATTGGCCATTATTTTGCTTCTGATTATACTATTACATTTTGGGGATAGTGCTATTTGGATTTTGGGTGTCTGTCATCAGAATGTCTTAGGCACCTTTGCCTTTCCTCATATGAGGAAGCACTCTTAGTATTTGCAGTTTTTCCACATGGTGGCATCAAGAGAACATTTATGCCATATTGTGCAACAAACTTGTTTTTTAGAAGATGGATTTTACTTGCAAGGTAGGATCCAAGTTTTTCAGTGGTCAGAGAACATGTAAGGGAGTATTTTAGGATTGCTGTTAGGGCACTATCCTAAAGGGGTCTACTCAGAAGTAAGTCCTATTGTGTTCTAGAGAGCTTACTCCCAGGAAAGTGTGCTTAGGATTGCAGCCTTAGTTTCTAGTGTCTGGGTAGAGCAATACTACTTCATTTTAGTTGAAACCCTTGTAGATATGTGCATAGATACATGAGACACTGTTAGTGCATGCCACTAGATTTCCTTTCATTTAGGTAATGCTAAACTAGTGCAACGATTAGTCCAATCAGTAGGTGGCATACTTGTGATTCCAGAGTTTCTGAGATGTGTTTCTGAGTTTCTTAGATCTCTTTCCCTACTGTAGGTTTGCAGCAATGGCACTCGAGTATTTGTGCAACAAGATATTGTACAAGAATTCACCTTGGAAGTTATGAAACAGACTGAGAAAATCCAAATTGGAGACCCACTGCTGGAAGACACAAGGATGGGACCACTTATCAATGGTCCCCACCTGGAGAAGGTGTTGAGCTTTGTTAAACAAGCAAAAGATCAGGTGAGGGAACTGGGGGTATGTCAGAGAGGAGAGACTTGAATGGGAATTGCTGGTTGTTTGTAGGTCCTCTCTCTCAATCTAAGCTTCTAAAACATCTTATAGGCACCATCCTCTCACACTGTGATGGCTGAGAGACTTTGATGATGGTATAAATAATGTCATAAGGAATGCCTTACTGAAAGGTGGTATATAAATCTTTTAAATAACTGTATGTTTGGCAAATATCTCACATTTGAAGAGTTATTTACCTTACCAATTAAAAACACTACTGAAAGCACATCAACCCCTCCCCCTAAACCTCTCTATCAACTGAAAGCATTTGTCCACAAGAATGTTTTCAGGTTCTGCCAAAAACTATACAGGGAGGGAGCAGTTCTCAAGTCCAACGGGAGGGAGTTCCAGAGCTGGGGTGCAATCACAGAAAAGGCCCTGCTCTTAGCTGCCACACCTCTCCCCTCTCTCGGAGGCAGGGCTCCCTTAGATGGTCTTAAATGATGGGTCGGATTGTATGGACATAGGCAGTCCCTCAAACACTCTGGACCTTTTAGGGGTTTTACAGGTCAAGACCAGCCCTTTGAATTCAACTTAGAAGTTAATGGGCAGCCAGTGTAGCCACTGAAGCAGTGGCCTGACCGAGTCAGACCAATGAGCCACAGCAATCACACAAGCTACCGCATTCTGTACTAGATCTACCATAAGATCAGTTATATAAATCTACCATAGATACTCATTAATATTATATATACCGTCGATACTCATTATAAGTCAATTTCACAGATAAGGGCAGTTTCTAAGCAAAAATCATGGAATTCTCTGTGACTCTTAGATAAGCCGGAGAGTTAAATTTAGGAGGTATCATAGTCAACTTTTGTCTGATTTTCCACTTAGCTGACAAAGAACATTCACAATATAATAAATATATTACAAGATAAATGTTTTTGTTTCGGGACAAATGTCTTCTGCTCAAATCAAGGAGGTAATCCAGACTAACTATGGGGAGTCCTTGCTCCGGTGTAAGAACAATTTACTCTGGATTGCAATATGAATTTCCCATAGGTTTTCACTATGTGGTGCCATAACTACAGGTGGACATAACGTCTCTTACATGTTCCCGTAGTTACTCTAGATTGTAGGGTATGTCTAGGATTGGTTTGCTCGTCAGGAAGGAAGCATTTGCTCCATAACGTTTTCTTATTTTTCTTCGTTGTTATGGGGGAGACCTACATAATCATCTGCTCCTATTCCTTTCTTTGCATGAAGGTATCCCTTTTAGTGTACTGAAAAGCAAACTCAGGCTATAGCTGGGAATCAGACATTAATCTTCGCCAAACAATAAAGCAGAGGAGACAACCTATTGTACATTTTGATGACCCACCTACAGAGTATATGGAGTAGCTTGTACTACCACTGTGCAGCAAAGGGAATAGAACAAGGGTAATGTTACCCCTTATTGGAGCTACATTATTCCCCAAATCCTATGCTTAGTTCAGAATAAAGCAAGGTTCCAACAATCATCATGGCTCCAAAAGCCATGTAAAGGGTAGATCTTCCAGCTTGTCCACATCACTATTGATGCCAGTGGAGATGGTGATGCCAATAGAGGCGGTAATGCCAATGGAGAGATCTTTGTATACACACGTACCACTTTGTTATATGCAGATTCTCTGGAGGAGGGAAAAGGTGGTGCATTCAGTAATGACTGGGTTTGCCCCCACCCACCAACGAGACAGGGCTGGATGTCGCTTTGTCTCCTTCCTGTGTGGGGCAGCCCCTCCCAGTCCAGCTCTGGCTCCTTTTGAGCAAAGCCACATCCTGCTGTGCTCCATAGAGCACAGCTAGTCTCCTTTCCCTTTTTCCTTTCTACCTTTTTGGCTTCTATTTTCACTTCTTTTCAGTCTTCCTGCCTTTATACTGCCTCTGCCTTCTCTTTTCCCCTTGTGGGGTAGATTAGTCCAGGACAAGGCAGGAGAGGCCTACCAGGCAGGAGAGACCTACAGGAGAGGGCCTGTCTCCTACATTTTCTCTATACCTGCCTCCATTTCCCTGTGCTTCTCTCTCCATTCTGCCCTGTCTTTCCTGCTGGCATCAGTGGATCAGGGCATCTGGACAGGCTGGTCACCTCCTGGCCTACCCAAGGGCTACCAGTGCTAGGGGCTCCTTCTGGTTCCCCCCCACACCACATCGGGGCATCAGCAGCCACGAACAGGTGGCTTTTTGGGGAGGCGAGGAGGGCATCCTGAGGGCCCTATCCCCTCACTCTCACCTGCTTAGTTAGCTGCGGACTCTGCCTCCTCTCTAGCGCTGCAGCCTTAATCGGAGCAAAGACCTGGAAAGAAGATGCTGATCTCTGGAGAAGGGGAAAAATACATCCTTTTAAAATCACTGGTTAAGAAAACTACGTTTCTATTGTTGTAGAAAGGCAGTCATATAAGCAATCTTTCCATTCTTCAGCTGAATCAGGCAAAGACAGAGGGTCTTTAGCATTTCTAATTGCTGACTGCCTTTCTATTTTGAAACTACTGTAAAAGAATGCATTTTTTTATTTAACAATTTTTTTTTTATCCTCAGGGAGTCTCAGATTCAAACCCCTGCAGATTCTGAGTCACAGTTTTATTCCATTAGCAAGAAACCTGGAAGATGTGTCTTTAAATATGTGTTTCACTGTTTTTATTCCACTATTTTTTAATCCACTGGAGGTTCTGAATGAAGCTGTACTGCATAATGAGGCACAACCTGTAGTCTGGTATTCTGCTTTCACCATTAGCCCCTTTGTGGTACCTCCTGAATCTGTTCATCAGCAGCTTCAACTGATGCTGAGGTTATTAAGATTATTGTAGAAGCCTGCCTCTACCTTCTTCCTACCTTCTACCTGTTTTTCTGCATTTTCAGGGTGCGGAGGTGATATGTGGAGGGAAACCGTTTGTGCCTAATGATCCTAAGCTGAGCAATGGCTTTTACATGTCTCCCTGTGTACTAGGTATGCATTTTCCTTTCTGAAGTTGAGAAGAGAGCCTTTCCTCAGGGCGAGAAATATTGACTGTTATATGTCTCTTGGAGTTGAGCTACATGATCAGTTGAATCACTTCAAACAGGATCTTACCAGTGGAGCATTGTATGTTTAAATACTCCATCATAAAAAGAATGTCCTTCATTGTAAGACTAAGACCTAATCATCGACTGCTGACGTGTTTATTTTCTTCAGGATGCAGTTAAATATACGGTTCTTGTGTAGCTTGAATCTTAAATGTTCTCATCACAACTACTAAGTAACCCTACAATCCAGAGTAACTATGGGAAGACGTAAGAGGCACTAACGAGTGCCTCGTACTTTGGATTGCTCTAAGCATTTCCCATAGGTTTCCAATAGGTGGCACCGTAACTACATTGGTGTAAAAGGTCCCATATTTACTCTGGATTGTAGCCTAAATTGTGGCCTCAGTCCAGCAAGGAAGTGAGGTCTCATTAAACCAATCAATTTGGAAAGCTTTTGACTGCTGGGTTAGTGGCTTGTCATGACCTAAAGCAGCAGTTGGCTTCTAAGAGGCTAAATGCTTGACTAGCTGTCTCCTTTCCATTTCTCTTTTCATATACACAACAGTTGGCTATCTACAATGGCTGTCTAAGTATGGGTCATTTTTTATGTTTCTCCCAGGAAGCTGTAAGGACAGCATGACATGTGTGAAGGAGGAAATTTTTGGACCTGTCATGTCCATCCTGCCTTTTGACACAGAAGAGGAAGTGCTAGAAAGAGCAAACGCCACCCGTTTTGGCTTGGCAGGAGGCGTCTTCACCAGGTACCGTCAAGAAAGGGTGTAGATTTCAGGAAGGGGAGCCGGAGACAAGGAACATGGTAGAGAACTGCAGACAATTTCTTCTGTTTGTGAGGAAGTGGGTGCCCACTTCTTCTACTGGCACTTGCTAGCTATGATATATGTGAGCCAGTGGTGGGCTTCAGGGGGTTCTCACAGGTTCTATAGAACCCTTTGCTAATGAATGCCTGGTTCCGAGAACTGGTTACTAATGGAACATAGAACCTGTTGTTTAGGTTATTAGGACATAGAACTTGTTGTTAATTTATTTGTTAATTTATTTGAATCCTACCACTGGATGTGACTATCAACATTTGTACTGCTCTACAAAAAATGAAATCTAGGGCTCAGTGCAAGGTTTCTGGACTGTGGAAGAGAGCTGTGCTTAACCCCATCTCCTTGCTTTACAGAGATATCCAGCGTGCCCATAGGGTAGTTGCTGGACTCCAGGCTGGGATGTGCTTCATCAATAACTACAACGTCAGCCCTGTGGAGCTGCCTTTTGGAGGATACAAGATGTCAGGTGGGTCTCTGTGGAAGCACACTCTCTGTGTTTTGTTCAGATATAAAGAGCTGACATCAGGTTCAGGCTCAGCAGCAAAAAGCTCTGCTAGTTAGCAGAAATTAATTTTCTGTCCATTCCTAGAGCAGTTTGAGATATTTTTTTAAAAGAAAAATCTGATATCAATTAACATGCAAACAGCATTTTAAATAATAAAAAGGCAGACAATTCACCTGCAGGCAGCAAAAGTGATAAGTGAATCAGCATTAGATAAGGAGAGAAACACATCCATATTTGAATATCATTTGTAGTGGAAGGCAAGAGAATGCTTGGTTTTACCCTGCAGGAAAGAAAAAGGCAGACTCCAAAGTATTGCCAGTACATTTTTTTTTTCTGTAGCTGAGGGCGCAATCCTAAACTATTTAGGCCAGCATAATTCACCCATCTGCGCATTCTTATGGTGGTGTGGGGAGGCCGGTGCATGTCTTTAGTGGCCTAACCCCTCCCCCAACCCCTGGAATGGTGCAGAAGTTTCTTCTGGCACTTTTGTGACACCCCCAAGCCAGCATGGGAATTGGCCTAACTGGGAGTTAGGATTCCAGCTTAAGAGGAATAAAACTGAAAAGTAAAAAAGCAATTCTTAAGAATGAGTCTGTTCTGAAAGTTTCATCTTTTGAGGCAGCACAGAATGCAGGATGTGCAATTGCTGCTGTGCAGGTTTGCAGAGCTCCTCCCAGAGTACAGTATGTAACTGCAGTCTCATCTCCCTCTTGCAGGATTTGGCCGAGAGAATGGTGAAGCAGCAATACAGTATTATTCCCAACTGAAGACTGTCTGTGTGGAGATGGGCAACGTGGAATCGGTGTTCTAATCACCCTGGCTCAATCAACCACTTCTAGTTACCAGTCAGTTGTAGTGCTCTGTGTCATGAGGATGACCACGCTGCTGTCTCCTTAACGCTTTGAATCCTTCAGTCCTTCCCTCTTCAAAAAGGCAAAGGAAGGACCAAGCTTACCAGGCCGCATTCTTCTTGAAACTGCTCACACGCAACTCGTGTTATGCCTCTTATTCAGTCCTCTGTCCTTGGGAGCAGTTGGAAAAAGGGGGGAAAGTCTCAGTAGGTGCTTGTTCTCCTGGACAGGAACTGAAGCATCCATCTTGCTGGCCTGCTGTCAGCTGTTACATTAATACCTTGCTGCCTGTGGGTGGTAACTGGACATCTGGCACAAGCAGGCTGTTTATATCTCTGCTGCCTTTTCTATGCAGACCTTTTTCAATTTCATTTTCAGATCAAATAAAGGAACTGGCCTTTAATATCAGTTGTGTAACATGTCATATGGTGGGCGTGAACATTCACTGCAGCTCTCTTAAAAACATTAAAATGCAAGCTTGACGTGGTTGCCTCCTTAAGGAAGAAAGAAAGCAACCACTGTCTAGCATCCAGATTCTGCATGCAAACCCAGCTTACTCTCTTAGTACAGAACCATTTTGCAGAATCGAAGGCTCTGTAATCATGACCAAAAAATGTTGGTGAATAGAGGATGCCTCTTCCCCATGCGCATCACCCGGTGTGGTCTGCACCCACCTCGTGATGCCACTGTATAGATAGTATTTATATATTGCTTTTCAAAAAATGTTCATAAAGCCACTTACATTTAAAAATAATTTTAACTTGTCCTAATCTGTCCCAAAAGGGCTCACTATCTAAAAAGATTTACCTCCAAATCCAGAGTAATTAAGGGAGCACGTAAGAGACATTACGTGCACCCGTAGTTACTTCACCTCCTAGTGAAAACCTATAGAAAATTCATATTGGAATCCAGAGTAAATTGTTCTTACACCACAGCAAGGACTCCCCGTAGTTACGCTGGATTTTGCCCTTAGAAAGAATACCAAATACCCACTAGAAAAGACACTGTGCTGGAATGAAAAGGACAGTTATTTCCCCCTATTAAACAGTTATTCCCCTCTATTAAAGTGCCTCTTTGCCCAGTTAGCAGGGATCAATGCACCTCAAGGTTTAGCAGCATTAATACTCCAACCCAACCTGGCAGTGTCATTTCTGATTTTTTCCAATCGGCTGTCACATTCTTTTTGCGGTGGAAGTATAGGATTTCCTGGGTACGGGTACAATGAAAGGAAGTTCCTCACCATTCTCTTCCTCACAGCTTCCCTCAACCTTTACTTTCCCAAATGTGTTTCTTCTGGCAGATGATCCAGAATCATTGTACCATCGCAAATGCATTAGGGAAAAAAATAGGTGGATGGTGGAAGCTACAGGCGTAGGATGGTTAATCTGCAACCCCAGCCTATGACTTCTCTGCTGTAAATCACACAGTTTAGGATCCTATTTACAGTGGAAAATAGATACCTAAACTTTGCAATCAACTGTTGAAGGAAGCATTTGTGTTCTGCTAGTTTGTCTCCTACACACAGTTGGCACTATATTCTAACTTTTCCCTTGAGATTCAGCATTTTCATTTTCAACTTTATCACAAGAAACAAGGTAATGAGGCTTAGATCTTTTTATTTATTGTTCTGCTGGATGCAAAAGAAGGGACCCAATGAGCACAAACCCACATCAGCAAGTGAAGTCCGCTACTATCCTCTTCATTGTGCAGTGTGTGCGTTAAGGTCTCCAGTACTTTAGAAACTGGGTACAGAGAGAAAGGAAAAAGCCTCTTTTTGTTAGTTTATGAAAACAGCACTATTCACATCATCCCTGTGAAGAGGAAAGAAGGCTGTTCTCATCCGCAGACATCCCCGGAGGGACGGCTGCAAAGCAAAGATGATCAGCACATGCACCTATATTTGCTTCCAGGCATGAAAGATGGATGGGGACAAACATTACCCAACACATTCTCCAGTATTAACTTACTCCTGGTTTACAAACAGGTGAGATGGGAACATTTGCATTTTTCTTGCAGCATAATTGTAGACGGGTGTAGCAGAGATGATGGGAGAAGGCTGTTTTGTCCTTGCAACCCTTTCATTTCCCACGGCTTTTTCCTCCTCTGGTGAATGAAGTACACGAAGGTTGGAGTTCCAACAGGACGCAGGAACAACCAGATATCTATTCTGGCATTTGCTGATGACTTACTAAGGCCTGGAGGTTGAACCATGTGGACTTGTTCTGATTTCATAGTCTTTGGGGTATATTTTTAAATTGAGCTCATTCATTTTCTCAAATCCCCGGATAGAAAGAATGCATTCTTTGGGGAAACCTCCTTAGCTAACTTGATCCACCTCTGAATGTGTTTGGCCCATGTCAGCCCTCCCAGCATTTTTCCCAGCTTCTCCCAAGTCTTGTGATATATTTATGATGAGGTTCTGCATTTCCCAGGCCCTTCAGTGTCAGTACAAAAATCTCAGCAGTTAATGTGCCCTGTTTTGGTAAATAAGAAATCCAAGCTATTAATGGAATGCACTCTGCCTGGGATGAACCTTGGAAACTGTCAGCTAATAACGTTTCTATAGTGAACAGATGTTAACTATAGACTGTTACATAGTGACTAGATTTTAATTGTGAACAGACTCAGTTTATTTCCTCGCCTGAATTCAACAGTGAAAGCAAGTCGGTGGTTTTAGCAACTGGAATGAGAATCATCAGCCATTCATTTTGAAGGTGGCCACAAGAATCCTTGAATGTGATGGTACTGAGTGGCCCACTCCAAGATTGACCATGTCCTGTAAAGACCTCTGATAGGATCCTGCCCATAAACCTTTTGAAAATCTCTTAGGAAAGAGATTCTGGTTCCATGATGAGATTAAAATCTGGCATCAGTGAAAAGTAGTCTTTCCTTGCCATGGCCAACCTAAGCACATGTTTTCAGACAACCCCAATATTGCTTGTCCAGATCTTTGGGATGAGTGGGATTTTCAGGAATTTTTGTGACCGATCACTGATTGACCCCCTTCAAGCTCCTTCATCTGCAGTTGTATTAATGGTTCCTTGTACGTGTAGAAGAGAGATCGCCTGTTGGATCAAGCTAAGTGTCTGGTGATCATAAAGGGAAGCTTTATACAATGCAGATGATGAAATAATGGGCGCAGTTGCTTCAGCAGTACAAGAGCAAGTCCAACAGATGATGAGTGAATCCAAATCTGGAAATAGTTTTTGCCAAGCCATTCTGGGAGTTGGTGTGGCTTGTCTCATTTCTTACCATGAAATCAAAATCTGTACTGGCTAGAACGTAATTCAGTTTTTCTTTTTGAATTGGTTCCTGTACTAACAACATTCCTATGGGACACAAGAAACATAAGAAGAGCTCAAAAGTGAAGAAGGGTAACTAAGTGCACAATCCAGATTAACTACGGGAGCTCTTAAAGAGACATTTACATTGACATAGTTACAGCACCGCCTAGTGGAAACCTATGGAAAACTCATAGAGCAATCAGTGTAAATTTTTCTTATGGGATCCCGTAGTTACTCTGGATTGTGCAGTTAGATCAGTATTTTTTGTAAACTTGTATCAGTTACTTCTATACTGATCTGTGACCCTAATAAAGATGAATCTGAATCTAACTTAAAAGTCACTTCAGCCCCACAGAAGAATAACAATATCCCTGCTAACTGGGCATAAGAAACTTGTTCTTTTATATTTATTAGGAGGAGCAACTATCTATTCACTCTATCTCTTCCAGCAGCTGTTTGCTAATGTGTCTTTTTTGTGATTAGACACAAAAGCCTTTTTCATTTAGGTAACAACTTTGTGAACTTTTTGTTGCAAAGTAGTATATAAACAGTTTTATCAGTCGTTTATTTAATATTAATGATTAATAAAAATAGTCAGATTGATAGGATTGTTTCCTAGAATGATGTCTGCAAAACACAAACCCCACAATCCAGAGTAACTACGGGAAGCCATAAGAGGCACTGCTCTGGATTGCTCTGTGCATTTCCCATAGGTTTCCCCTAGGTGGCAACGCAACTACGTTGGTGTAAAAGGTCCTGTAGTTACTCTGGATTGTAGCCAAAGTGTGTAATATGAATGCCAAGTATTATGATGAAAAGTAACTTCTAGGGTTACTATGAGGTTGAATGAGACAGATGAATGTAGAGATAGATGATAGCTTGTTGATTACAGCTGCTTACAAAAGTAATCGCCTCTTTGGCATGCACTTTCATTCCAGGCTGCATTACCCTCTGATATTTTTCCAGCAGTTGTTTCCAAGCAGCCTTTCTACACCTAGAAGGGTGTGATCTTCAAAATCCCCAGGTACAAGCTATTATTGACAAGCGGCAGGCTGAAACGGCACCCGGTCTTAAGACTTTCAATCAATATGTTTTCAGTCACTTGTTGGAAATGAATGAATGACTTCGTAAACAGCTTCTTTGTACTCCTCTGAGTAACGTGACAGAGCAGCAGTTTGAAGGATCACACTCTGGTGAAAAAGGAAGGGGAAAAAATATCGCTAGAAGGAAGATACTTCAACTGATCTGAGCAAAAGTTACCCAAAGTGGAGAATTAGCAAACAACATCTCTTATCTCCTCCTCTTCTAACAGTGTTTCTGTTGCAGAAACTGCCAGCTTCCTGTTCGGCTCTTTCCACTCATTATCTTTCCGTTTCTACCCACACCCAAATTGTTTTGGGGCTTTGATTACTAAATGTTTATAGCAACCAAAATTTCCACAAAACTTCTGAAATAACACCAGAGCAGAAGTTTCCGATTCATTTTATGATCTCTGTTTTCTTTGCTTGGTAACAGTTTGCCAGGGCAAGAATTTGTCTGGGTTTTCTGGCATGAAGTTGTTATTCTCTACCATGAAGCCTATCCAAGCCTTGCCACACCACAGTAACCCGATAAAGAGTTATAGCATGCATTTTCTGTTCCAGCAGCAAGTTAATAGGTAAAGATGTATTGCTAGTCATGACCGACTGGAGGGTGCGGTACTCATCCCCGTTTATTAATAGGTTAATAGGACAAAGACTAATTAATGGGGATGGTAGAATCGGCAGTAATGAGAATAGAGGATTTATTTTTGCATGACTGCCAGCGTCCTCTTGAACTGGCACTGGCTTTAACACTGATAATTGGATCTGTCCATGCGACATACACTCATCAGACTTTGTTCGAAGTACAAAGGAACAGGACACTCTGCCTTGATAAATGCAATGCCTTCAGTCCTGTTCTTTTGCACCAAGTACAAAGTAGAAAGTATTAGAGCTGTTGCAATGATAAAAATGGAAAACCATATGTGTGTACACCCATATGCTTTGAGAGGAAACACTGGATATTGTTGCTATGATTGTTGAAAATTATTAACAACAACAACAACAACAACAACAGCCACACTCTGAGTCAATCAGTTAACATTTGAAGTTGTATTCTACTCCTATAGAAAACATAACGTTTTCCTTGGTACATGCAAAGCATTCAATTCCAGGACAAAATTTTTGTTTGTCCTTACTGTAACCATATATTAAGAACTTCTTAAAGATCCTTCTGTGGGAACCTTAGGGTAGTCCCTCCTATCCTCGTCTGATGGATATTTATTCTGTCTGTGGGACGACTCTGGCTTTGTTTGCCTTTGATAACCCTTAGGTGTTGAATTTCTAAAAATTAGGGTGGGTGCTCATGTCACGTAAGGAATATATTCTCCAGTTTTCAGGCTTCTGGGACAAGGGGTTGGGACATGGCATTGATCAGTCAACGATTCTTCAATATAAAGTATAGGAAGGGAAACACATTGTGTCCCTTTTCACCCCTTTAAGAGGTTTCCCCAAGTCAGTTCTTAGTGGGTGCCTGCATCACGGAAGGCACCCTCCCCAAATTTCTTGATTCTAGATCTTGCAATTTTGGCTGGGCATTAACGAGTCACTAAGTAAGTCAGTGACTCTTCAGTTTTATATATACAGAAGATTCTAACTGTAATGTTTGCACATCTGGACCCATGATAGATGTAGCTGACACTCCTCAAAGTATTTTCACAATTATTCAGGCTCCAAATAGCTTTAGAGAAAACGTTGTTGGGAAATGGCTCTTGGAAAAAAGCTGAGCATCCTTCCCTCCCTGAGCATCATGGCCCTGATCAGAATCCACCTCTCTCCATCCCAGGAAAGTGCTATTTTTAATTAAATGAGAGGTGCTTCTGGGATGAAACATACCTCTTTTAAAATGCAACTACGTAGCTACACATTTAGTTTAACTCTCTGGAGTGCTCTTCTGTAAGTTACAGCCTATTACTCACTGTCAGCACCTAAATGGAAGTTGAGACAGAAGTCTCTGATGAAGAGCCAAACTAGGTGTGATTTTAATCATATCATGAGGCCTGCTGTGCTAGCTTCCTCCCACTCCTGTAAATGACACATGTAGTGAGCTGCTCCAGATCAGGACTGTGATGGGAGTGTAGTCCTACTTTACTTCTCTACATGTTTTAAACTCTACTTCCACCCAGTCCAATTAAGACCCCTACACACAAGCTATTTGCCCTGGAATGAGGTTTCCAGCTAGTCAGCAAGTTTGGCTGACAGCCAGCAAATACAAACGCACGTCAACCGTCCTACACAAAAATTACAGCACGCATCTTAATTCAAACTTTTTATTAAAGTCAGAATCACCATTACGACAGATCAGAGTTTAAGAGCAGGCTTGAGTTTTCTTTGGCCAGAACTTCTCATTTGCAGGAAGCTCTGTGTTATTAATAGCAAAATTTCCTCATCTCAAACTCTTCTCCATCCCATAATGTAACTCAATTGATACAATGCAGGAAATATCTCATCCATTTAGCATGATATCTCCTTGAAAAGCTTTTAAAATATACTCTCGCTGGCTACAAGGGGAAAATACAATGAGAAGCTTAGCTATTCTTCTTGTAAAGCTGTCAGGATCGAAGCCCCATTCTTCCGGACCTAAAGAGGAAGAAAAGAAGAGTACTGTCAGCCAAAGGGATCATGACCACAAAGGTGTCCTTGCTATGAGCCAAGATTCAAATTGGTGGGGGGATTACCTGAACTTCATTTGAATGTGTGGCTTTCAGCACCTCCACGACCAAATCCTGGAAGAAAACCAAAGTCAGGCAAACATACATCTAGAGAGCCATACACTTCCCTCCATCTCGACGCACACAAAATGAACAAGATTGCAGTCCTTTAAGAGAAAGTAGCCAAGCTGATGGCCCCTTCTGTTGGTGTATCCTCCAAAATATCAGACAGACGGATACACCCTATAAACATAGAGACAGCCCTCACTCACTATTTTCTCTATCTTGTGTAAAGAAGCCTAAAAGGTCTAAAAATTCTGCTGAAAGAGAGACAGTGAGGAGACAACACTCCTAGTTGGGTAGTGACTATATCAGTGTCAAAGCTTGTCAGCGAACTGCACAAAGCAAGTTACTCAGCTGAGCCATCTTGCATGCTATGGAGTGGGAAAGGAAAGGATTAGACTTCTGAATGAAAAGAATCATGGTTTAAAAATATTATCAACTGCTTTTCAACATTAACACATTTTTGAAGTTATATACACCACAAAGGAATGAGAAAATGGCTCTTTGCCTTAGAAGAGCTCAGAATCTACACAGATACCGGCAAAAAACAAAACAAAACCCAAAAAACTACTGGAAAAGATCCAGGGATGAATATGGTCAATTCCTCTCCACCTGTTAAATAAGAGTCACTATAGTACAGTTTTTATGGATGGCTGAGCCATGAGGCAAACCAATGTGGCTTGTATCAGCAGAAGCAGATGGGGTGGGAGTGAGGAGGTGGCAGATTTGGGATGTCCTGAATAAGTGGACTTTATTAGCTGAGGGAGGTTTGCTAGGTCTGCTATTTGTCCAATTATAATTATTAGTGGTCATATTATACTAAATAATATTCAGTTGTGCTAACCAGTTTCTATGAACCATTCAATCATACATTAAGCACTTTTGTATTTCCTACACTCCCGCCCCAGCATGCCTTCAAACCTGTTAAGAAGCACACAGATGTAATAATACAAAAAAGCAAGTCTCAGAAATGCTGCAAAACCTATTTAGTGGGAGCTGGTTTGTTCTGGGACTCTCTAATCCTATACATGGTTACCTAAAAGTAAGCCCCACTGAACTCAGCGGAACATAGTAAATATGGCTAAGGCTGCACTGCAAAGCAATTTTCATACTTGACAATAGTAAAAAGGTCCAATAGCCATATGTGAATGTTATTTAAAGCAACAATATATTTTTAGATATACAGACAAGGTAAAGACCCCAATTAAGTCCCACATGTGAAGACATCCCAGGTCAGCTTTGAAAGATTTAGAAGTTACTGCAACAACAGATCATGCTCTGTCTGCACAATCCAGAGTAACTATGGGAGCCCTTAAGTCGACATAAGAAAAATTTACTCTGGATTGCTCTATGAATTTCCCATAGGTTTCCACTAGGTGGTGCTGTAACTACGTTGATGTAAATGTCTCTTAAGAGCTCCCATAGTTGCTGTGGATTGTGTACTGAGTGACAAAATCTGAGGAGAACTGAATAAGAACCAATACCCATCATCTTCCCTGCATGAACCTTACCTTTGGGTCCAAACAATGCAGCATAGCAAGGATGGTTGCAGTAGGGTTTCCCTTCATGCTGCAGGAAGAATACAAACAGATCAATGAAAACACCAACCATAGGAGAGTTGAAGCGGTCTCCTCAGGATTCTTGGGATCAGGGCCAATATTTGATGAAGATGGAGGCAGACCCACAACATATCTGTTCGTGCTCCGGATTTAATTAAGGCTAGCAAGACAGAGGCCGCACATCCAGGCAGTGCAGAAAGGTCTCTGAAGGAGAAGGTGATCCCA
Source organism: Cryptoblepharus egeriae (assembly GCA_030015325.1). Taxonomy (NCBI): domain Eukaryota; kingdom Metazoa; phylum Chordata; class Lepidosauria; order Squamata; family Scincidae; genus Cryptoblepharus; species Cryptoblepharus egeriae. The sequence continues at coordinate 90,040,843 of JAREYC010000003.1, read as the reverse complement.
CCACTACCACCACCCACAACCCCCTCCAATCTAGTAAGAATTTCCTCTTCAGTTGCTGTTCTCTCTCCTTAAGCTCGTCCGTAAAATCATGATGTCTTTATGCCCACGGGACCCTCAAAGTAGTTAACAATAAAAATACAATATGTTATATAAGCCAGGCTGGAATGCTACAGCAGGAAATATTATACAGTACTGTTAGGGGAAAAAATCAGCTATAACTGAATAAAGCAGGTGGGTGGTGTGTGAGACCGGAAAGAAAGGGGCTTCATGAAGGAAAAATTCCAATGTCACTTTTAATGACAACAAATATCATCTTGAAGAGTAGCCAATAAGGCGCATATAGTTACTGAGCACAGAAAATCCAGAAGAATAAATTCTGGAATAAAGGCCAGTTTACATTTCCCCTCTGAATGTTGCCAGGCTTTGAGATGTCATCTTGTGGTCCAAAGGTTGCCCGCACTGTCACAAGCAGCAGTTCTATGCCCACCTACAACAAAAAGACCTGCACATATGGCAAATTATGACCTATCTGGGCCAAAGAAAAGCCGAAGTGTCTGTAAACCGTGGAGGCAGATTGTTTTGGGCCATACATTTAAGGGCAAGAGGCCACATCATGTTCTTCACTTACCTCTGCGTGACCACCTGAAGTCAGGGTCTTGCCACATTTCTCACATTTCAAGCATGGGCGATGCCAGTCTTTCCCCAGCGAGGTGACTTTTTCAGCTGTCGTGGAATGACACAAACAGGAAACAGAGTGAAAAGAGCTTAAGGGACAAGACACTTAAAAAAAAGATTGTTAGAACAGTCATACATTTGAGAGAGGAATGCTATGTCTCCCTTAACCTGTCTGTGATAGGCAAATTGTCCTAAACTTGTCTAGAGCCTTATGTGGGTGGTGCAAGCGGTTAAGACACTGTGCCTGTTAACCAGCAGGCCAGGGTTCGAGACAAGGATCGGCCCCACAAGACAGGGTGAGCTCCTGTCCTTAGCCCAGCTCTGCGACACCAGCTGGATCCAATTGTATTGGCTCTGCCTTTCTGACTAATTCAGTGGCGTAGAGAGGGGGGATTTGCTGCTTGGGTAACAGCCTATCCTCCATAACAATCCAACCCAGGCTTTCATGCTTCGCATGCAGTGTATGCAGTGCCGAGCATGATACCAAAGTCTTTCAAGACTGACTGAGGCCTGCTTTTTTATGTGGAGACAGGCCCTTGTTCCATGGAGCCCAGAATTGGGTATTCAATTCTGACTAGAGTTGGCTCTCTGAGGTCTCTCGCAGGCGTCCGTTCTGCTCCTACTACTCTATATCCTAATCTGAAGATGCTGGAGATTGAGAGTGCAATCCTAATCAATTTAGGCCTGAATCATCTACTCCCCATTCTCATGGTGATATGGGGAAGCCGGCGCATTTCTGGACTCTTGCCTAACCTGTCCAGAAGTGGTGCCAGCACAGGACATGTGTCAGGTTTTATGCTGGTCTAATTCAGTCTTCAATCCTATCCATACTTTCTTGGGAGTAGACTCTTGTGGGACTTAGTAGACAGGTTTAGGATTGGGTTCTGAAGCTGGTACTTACTGTTACTCTGGGCCCCTGCAGGTTCTTGTCCACCAGTCCCATGGAAGCCAGTATTCTGGGTCCCACACCAGCATTTTATGTGCCAAGAAAACTCAGAGTTTTATGGCTTTCAACTACCTTGTTGGCTTCCCCACTAAATGCATGAACAACAAACCAAGGGTGTGGGAATTTACATTAATGCTTGCCCATATCAGGGGTGTCCAAACTTTTTTGGCAGAAGGGCCACATCACCCCTCTGACACTGTGTGGGGTATGTGTGTGTGTGTGTGTGTGTGAAAAATTATTTACATTTCAAATTTGAATCAATTTACATAAATTTACATATAAAAGCATATTAGAGACAGATCCGAGGGATTACAAGGCTTGACAGAGGACCGGATGGAGGAATCTTGCTATGGACTGCACTGAGGCTCAACGGGGTCTGCATCCCCAGGCTGGAGTTTGGACACCCTTAATACATGTCCTTGACAACTCTGCTCTCGGAAGGTTACCTGTACCCGACCCGCTCATTGAAAGTGTCATTTGAACACCACTTCTTCAGGTCAAGACAAGTAATGCTGCAGTCTGAAATATTGCCAAAACTGTTTCCCCACCTAGTCCTGGACATATTTACACACACAACGCAGACCTTAATCTGAGTACAAAGGGTGTGATTTTGATGTGTTCCTTCTTTCAGTAGCTGCAGCTCACAAATATTTGCAATGTGATTAGGGGTAGCTTTTTCTCAGCAACACCTTCAACGTATTCACGAGACTTCAATAAGGATGTGCTAAGAACTGTTTCAAATAGAGGTCTAGTGATTTTGGGCACCATCACATGCAAGTTCTTTTTCATCTGCAATTACGGAATAGCCTTGTTGCCAGAGAGGCTCAAATGCAAGGCAAAAGGACAGCCGGCTACCAATTGTCCCCATTTTGTTTTAAAATCTGAATAACAGAGAAAATATTCCAGACACATGCTTCTAACAAGCAACATCAGCAAATAAAACACAGTGTTTAATTATTTTTAAATGTTCATAAGATGGCTGCAGCCTTGCTGTTCTGTGTTTTAAAAAATTAAAAAGAAACCCAGCGATGTACCTTCTTTTTTAAAATGAAAAAAATATTACAAAAGTGTTAAAAGGACATCCATGTAGTACAGGGATCAGGTAGATAGTGGGGAGATCAACGTGGCTTATTACCATGCCCAAGAGGCAACAATCAGATACATCTCACAGTTGTGATGTATGGACCTCACCAACAATAACATATGCACTATCTAGAAAAATCTTCACTCAAAGTTTATCAGGTGAAAACTCCATGCTCTATGGACCACAAGTATTCAAACATGCATATGTGCTTTCAGCTTATATTGGGGTGACCTCTAAGTCCACATTTCTGCACTTCAGTTAGATTTTAGTTCTGCATGACCATTATGACTAATGTAGAAGATGATCTACTGGTAATCCCTGGGACAAGAGTGAGGAAATAAGGTTGCAATCCTAATAACTTGACTTCTTCAAGTTCTTAATAATATGACTTGTTCACCCTTTTGTGAAAGTTATAAAATTCTACACTTTATGAAAATGTAGTTCTATTAGAATATGCAATCCTTATTATTATTACCCAGATAACAGATTCTGCACCAAAGGGCAGAAGTTATCTTATGTTTTGTAAAGTACCACACAGTTTGATGATTGAACACCAATCAAAATAATAATGTGAGTGGCTAGGAGTAAGGAGGCAGGAAGCAATAGCTATTACAGATAAAATAGCTATTACAGTACTATATGTGTACTTCTGAGGATGTAGCATAAAACAAATCCGAGAACCCTGCATTTCTGTTGGTGGTTTCGGCAGCTGGAAATTCTCGGTATAGCTCTTCACTCAAAGCAGGAAGTGCAACTATATGTCTATATTAAGGGATTGACACCAGGACAAAAACTCTGTTTAAAAGTTCCCAGATCAGGGCACAGTCAAACCAGGATATATCTTAGTCTCAAACTCTGAGTCCTCCAGAAATCCTCCAAGAAAGTGAGGATGAGTTAAGTGAGAAAGTTAGGTCAGGTCCTAAAAGCAGCTTTAGACACAGCTGTCCTCATGGTGGTTTTGCCTCTTCTACAGTTACCACCAAGCCATAAAACTACAGCTGCAATCATGTCACATCACTGCAAACACAGGCTAAACTTGCACTTTCCACGTTGAATTAATGTGCTTTGCAAAGATGTCTCGAACAAGGACTGCATCGCTCCATCTCTCTTGCACCTGCATACTTTACACCTTAAGTAAACAGTTAAGAAGAAGCTGGAACCAGATGCAACATGAGGACAAAAGGAGCCAGCTAAGGCCTGTGGCATCAAGCCAGTTTCTTCTGTAGTAACCACCTCCTAGTGATTTTCCCACAAAATGAGGATAACAATGCTAAGAACAGTTGTATTAACTTTGCCTCCTCAACAGGCCCCATTGCTTGACAAAGTTAATAAGGCAAGAGTTGCTAAAAATTGCTGTGCCACAATGTGTTCCTGTCTGGAAGTCACACTTTCTGAGAATCAATGTACCCCAATGTCCTCCCAGAAGAGTGATCAAGCATCTTTTTTCAGATCACTCAATACAGCCAGATATGGCTGTCATAAACTAGTAACTTAGAGCAAAATACTAACCATGCCTACTCAAAAGTAAGCCCCGTTGTATTCAGTGGGCCTTACTGCCAGGAAAGTGACTTTAAGATTGCAGCCTCTGTCCCTGGAGTCTTGCATCAGACGCTTTTATGACCTTTTATGACCACTACATGTACAGTATATGCTTGACCACACATAGGCATATTCCCCGTGGACAAAAAAGCACATGTATGTCAGGACTCACCCTGACCAAAATGCATTCTGAAACCACTCCAAGTGTTTTAAGGGGGGAGATGTTTCTGACTCGTATAATGGTGTTTGTTCCTCCTCACCAACTGCCAGGTAGATGCCACACACTACTGATTCCTCTTGCCTGCACATGGCAGGAACTAATGAATCTTGGAATGATGAGAGAGCACATCACCTAAAGTGGCACAATCATCCATGTTTCTCAGGGCCAAAGTAGAATATGGGTGTGATCCTAACCAATTTAGGCCAGCAGAACTCATCTATCTCCCCATTCATATAGTTGGAGTGCGGAGGCCAGCACATGTCTATGCATGGCACTAACCCTCTCAGGAGTGACACAGAAGTGCCTTATAGCTCTTTTGCAACACCTCCAGGCCAGCACAGGATTTGTACCAACCTAACTGGGGATTAGGCTTGCACTGGAAATGACATATCTTGATACAGATTCATCTGGTTTATGGTTTTTTCCTTTTAAAAATACCAGGGAAGAGGATATTTGTCAGAGTGTCTAACCCAAGCATGACCTTGACCTCAAAGATACCATTTTCTGCAATGACACTTTCTGGTGAAAATGCTCACTTTAAGGGACAATTTTTAGAAGGAAATAACAAGGAATTAAATTGAATTAATATAAAACAAGGAATTAAATTTTAAATTCAAGGTTCATTAAATTAACAAGGAATTAAATTTTTCCTAGTTCTGATTTGAGAATCCTGCAGCTATTATAAGATATAATTACTTACAGAGTTTTCAGTGGGGCCTGAAGACATTTTTATGTACTAAAACTTTTAATTAGTGCGGAGGCTGGTGAGTTATTGTGTTTGAGGGCGCAATCCAGAGTAACTACGGGGAGTCCTTGCTCCGGTGTAAGAACAATTTGCTCTGGATTGCAATATGAATTTCCTATAGGTTTTCATTAGGTGGTGCAGTAACTACGGGTGCACGTAATGTCTCTTACATGCATGTAATGTCTCTTACATGCTCCCGTGGTTACTCTGGATTGTAGGGTTAGTTGCTTTTATTGTGATCTAGGATGTAGGGATGTTTTTTAAATATTGGTAAGTATTTTAATATATATTGATGGTTCATATGCTTTAACTTATGTTGTTAGCCACCTTGTGTTCACGTTTGCGGAGAAAGGTGGGGTGTAAATCCAACAAATTATTTAAAAGAAAGGAAAACCACAAGCTAGACTCTAGATTATAGTTTAGTACTCAGAGGTGTACCTAGGCAAAATTTCACCCGTGGCAAGGACTGAAATTTTGCCCCTATCAAAACAGAAGGGATCTCAGAAGGTCACCTAGTCCAACCCCCTGCTTGTAGCAGGAAAGATCTCTGCAAAGGACTAGACTTTTGCACTAATATATTCACACACACACACACACACACACACACACACACACACACACAGACTGCAATCCTAAAGACACTTTCCTAGGAGTAATACCCACTGAACACAATGGGGCTTACTTTTGAGTAGACATGGTTAGGATTGTACACACACACATATTCTCTCTCTCTCTCTCTCTCTCTCTCTCTCTCTCTCTCTCTCTGAGGCCACTAGGAATACTTTGACTGGCTGTGAGGTGGGGGACGAGCTTACTCCAGGCTCACATCACTTTTAACAACTCTGAGAACACAGAGAGCAATGCACAATTAAAAAATGGCTGCCCCGGGGTGCGCCCAAGGCGGAGCGCAGGGGGGGCGACTGGGAGGCCACCAGAAGAGTGTAAGTGGCGCCCCCTGGCACCCCTGGTGCCCTTGGCAGATTGCATCCCACGCTACACACTAATTACGCCTCTGTTGGTCATAAAGTCATAAAGTTTCCTGTACAAGAACCTTCATTCTCTCTCTCGCTCTCTCTCTCTGTTCTAGAGGATAGCTGAAGCCAGAAGCTCATTATGCAAATATTGCTTGCTCTTTTCTACTAATAATTAATAGAGTAATTAAAAATTACAATTTAAATCTTGGAATTATTAATTACAAGATGGCTACCTGCTACCTGCTCACACGGAAAAAGAGGGCAATGAAGATTCTTTTCTAGGACACAAGGCTTTTAAAAAATGACGTATCCTGGAAAAAGAGGACATATGGTCAACCTGCCCTATCCACATCTGTATATCACAACAATGGTGGTTAATTCAGCACATGCAAACTCAAGGAAGATTCTCCCACACCTATTTTTGGACTAACTTCTCTGACTAGGATAGCTTAAGGACAATGGGGAGGTGCAATTAAGAGCACACTTCTCCTTCTCCAAAGTTGTGCAATGTAGCAAGGCGCATGAGAAGGAGATGCAGGGTGCTGTTTGTACCCAGTCCCAAGATCATAAAGGAGACACTATGATCCACTTACCATGAAGGAGCGTACAGGAGCTCAGGGACACAATTACAGAAACTTAGCTGCTTTGGTACATAGGACACTTTCCATCCTAATGCGAGTTAAGGATGACGCTAAGTTTCAGCAATGATTTTCTATATTTTCTGTATTTAAATTTTTTTTCTATATTTTCAATATTAAAAAGATTTTAGAACGCTGGTATTCAGGCATTTCAGCCAGGATCACTTTTCAAACTTAAAAATCTGACTTCTACTCAGAAGTCAGTCCCATTAAAGTCAATGTACTTACTCCCAAGTCCCCCCTGACAAACTTACCAGGATGTGAGATCACTGTAATGTCAGAGCTCCTCCATGTCTACTTTAAGTCTCATTGTATTTAAGGAGGCTTACTCCCAGGAAAGCCCAGTGCCAGAATCCAAGATGGTGGATCCCACTTACTCACAACCCCCTAATGGTGTGCAAACCCCACCTTGGGTACCACTGTTTTAGACTTTTTGGAGGCTGTTTGGTGTTTTGCAGGATCATGTCTAGCTGCCAACACCATCCAGAAAGGAAGACCTGGGTTCCACAGTTGGGAACCCTGGTGGATCTGGGCTTCAAAGACTTCTCCATTCATGTTCTCTATGTGGTTTCACCCCTTCTTACCCCAGTTCTGTGTCCTGTTACCACTGTTCCCCTCTTTTTTGCCTCCTTCCCTATTGTGGGAACATGATAATCCCTCTGGGAGGTCCTGATGCTTCCAAGTCATCCACCCCGATCCACAAGATTCAAATGGCATTAACAGATAAGAAAGAGTGCTTGACAAATGAAAGTCTTCTTTAGGAGGCCCTACAGATGAGAGTGGAGTGTAGGGCTGCATAGATCCCTGTTGATAACCTAACAAGGTGGATAAATTCCCATTGATTCCAGGTACTTCTGTGAGCATCTGACTTTAGTAGAAAATCTCCAAGTAGCTTTCCTGTATTTTTTTTAAGGCTGCATCCCCATGTGCACTTTCATAAGAGTAAGCCCTACCGATTATAGTAGGATTTACTTCTGAGGAAGCACTGCATAAGGATTGGCTGCCTCCAAAAAGTGACAGGGAGTGTCAATGTGGCAGGGGGCCAAGATGATGTTGACCATGGAGTGACACATTTCCAAATCCCTGACCCAACTCACACTGAAAAACTGAGAGCCCCACCCTAGATAAGTCTTCCCACAAGTCAGTTCCATGAGAGTCAATGGGGCTTCCTCCCAGGAGAGTGTGCAGCCCCTCCTCTGCAGGTCTCCTCAGGAGTCAGTCCCATGAGAGTCAATGGGGCTTCCTCCCAGGAGAGTGTGCAGCCCCTCCTCTGCAGGTCTCCTCAGGAGTCAGTCCCATGAGAGTCAAGGGGGCTTCCTCCCAGGAGAGTGTGCAGCCCCTCCTCTGCAGGTCTCCTCAGGAGTCAGTCCCATAAGAGACAGTGGGGCTTCCTCCTGGGAAAGTGTGCAGCCCCTCCTCTGCAGGTCTCCTCAGGAGTCAGTCCCATCAGAGTCAAGGGGGTTCCTCCCAGGAGAGCGTGGAGGGAAAGGCAGCCTCACAGCCCCTCCTCTGCAGGTCTCCTCAGGAGTCAGTCCCATGAGAGTTAAGGGGGCTTCCTCCCAGGAAAGTCCCCCCCCCTTGCTGCCTCCTTACCGAAGTAGACCTCCTTCTGACAGCGGGGGCACTTGGGCATGGCTGTGGCTGTGCAGGGAGCGCAGTCAGTCTTGATTGCTGGAGAGAAGAGCTGCTCTGAGGCTTCCTGCCGCCCAGTCACAGCCTCTCCATTCTCCCCGCCCCAGGGCTGGGGTTTTGGCTGGGCGGGGAGCGCTGCGGGGCAGGGACCTGCTGCCTGCCCTGCCCTTGAGGCTGAGTCACCAGAAGGAGCACTCCTGACTGCCACCACCACAGGGTGCCCACATGTCTTCTTTTTGGTCCTCTTTTTTAGCCCTGTGTTTTGGGGAAATCTTCCTTGTCCTCCTTTTCTTTGTGAGCAGGCAGCATGGAGCCTTCTTGGAATTTATAAATTCTGTATAATAGTTTTAAATTTAATAATAATTTTATTTATTTTTAAATAATAGTTTTCAATTTAAAAACTGAAAAGTTACACACTGACTCATCAACGCCCAGCCAAAACCACTGGTCCTGGAAGAATGAAATCTGAGGAAGGTGTTGTGCATGGGAGGATGGTGCGCATGGGGGGATGGTGCAAGTGGAAGGATGTTGCGCATGGGACATAATGTGTATGTGGGGATGATGCGCATGGGGGGAATGATGCACATAGGGGTGTTGCGCATAGGGGGTGTGCTGCACAAGGGGGGATGGTGCGCAGTGGGGAGTTGATGCACATGGGGGGATGATGCACATGGGGGATGCTGTGCATGCTGTGCATGGGGATGATGCACATGGAATGATGCACCTGGGGGATGCTGTGCATGGGGGATGATGCATATGGAATGATGTACATGGGGGGATGATGCACATGGAATTATGCGCATGGGGGGATGATGCACATGGAATGATGCACATGGGGATGATGCACATGGAATGATGCACATAGGGGATGCTGTGCATGGGGGGATGATGCACATGGAATGATGCAGATGGGGGATGATGCGCATGGGGGATAATGCACATGGAATGATGCACATGGGGGGATTCTGTGCATGGGGGATGAAGTACATGGAATGATGCACATGGGGGATGATGCGCATGGGATAAGATGCACATGGGGAGATTGAGAGTTTTTTAGCTTTTGTTTTGTAATATCCTACATTTTTCATATGCATCCTACATTTTGGGAGGGCCTTGTCTTTTTTTCTGCAGTTATGATATAAGGTCACCCCGGGCCAGACCTTTCATGTCAAGTGCCATTAGAGGCAGGGTGACCATATACCAGACCCCCCCCCCCCCAAAAAAAAAACAGGACAATGCACTCCCACCCAAAAAGTAGGACATCCAAGAAAAATGTAGGACATGACAAAATAAAAGCTGAAAATATTCACATATATTGCATTCATATGATTAATTTCAATACTTTATTCAGGTTGACCGTATGCCATAAACAAAGAAAGAGGACAACCCCCCCTCCATGTAGGATACCCAAGAAAAATTGACAAAATGACAACTGACAAAAAATGATAAAGTAAAAGCTTAAAACACTCATATATATTACTTTAATTTCATTAATTTAAACGCTATATTACTTACTAGCGAAAGGCGTACACGCGTTGCGGGAGTAAAATTCCCCCGTATGCCATCCCCCCATATGCATCAACCCCCCATGGATAACTTTCCCCCAGGCGTAACAAACCCCCCATGTGCAACTTCCCCCATACACATCAACCCCCCCATGCGCAACTTCCCCCACGCGCATCAACCCCCATGCGCAACTTCCCCCATATGCATCAAACCCCATGCACAACTTCCCCCCAGGCGCAACTTCCCCCCAGGCGCAACTTTCCCCCGTGCGCAACTTTCCTCCGTGTGCATCATCCCCCCATGTGCATCATCCCCCCACGCGCAACTTCCCCCATACGCAACTTTCCTCTCATGTGCAATTTTCCCCATGCACAACTTCCCCATGCGCAAATCCCCCCATGCGCAACTTCCTCCGTGCGCAACTTTCCCCGTGCGCAACTTTCCTCCATGTGCATCATCCCCCCATGTGCAACTTCCCCATGCGCAACTTCCCCCATGCGCAACTTCCCCCTGTGCAACTTCCCCCATGCGCAACTTCCCATACGCGCAACTTCCCATATGCACAACTTTCCTCCCGTGCGCAACTTCAACTTTGCCCCGTGCGCAACTTTCCCCCTTTGCGCAACTTTCCCCCTGTGCGCAGCTTTCCCCCGTGCGCAACTTTCCCCCGTGCGCAACTTCCTCCTGTGCTCAACTTCCTCCTGTGCGCAACTTTCCCCATGCGCAACTTTCCCCGTGCGCAACTTCCTCTGTGCGCAACTTTCCTCCATGCGCAACTTTCTTCCATGCACAATTTCCCCTCATGTGCAATTTCCCCTCATGCGCAGCATCCTCGCCAGTGCAACCTCTTCCTCCGAACAACATCCCCCAGTGCACCAGGGTCTGAGCACCAAAGTGGCTGGATGTTTTTCAGTCTCCCATGTTAAGTATAGGACAGAAACACGTTGCCCCCTTTTCAGCCCCTGAAGGGTTAATTTGTCCAGATGGTTCTTGGTGGGAGTTCAGGTGACAGAAGAAACTCCCAGAATTCCATGCTTCAGGCCCAGCAGTTGGGGAGGAATGTTGATGAGTCAGCAATTCTCAATGCAAAGTATAGGGAGGAAAACGCGTTGCGCCCCCTTTCACCCCCTTCCGGTTGGAATTTCCGAAAACCGGTTCTTAGTGCACCCCTCCGTCAAGGAAGGAACACCCACCCCAAATTTCACGCTTATAGGGCCACCGGTTTTGGCAGGGCGGTGATGAGTGAGTCAGTGAGTCAGTCAGTGAGTGACTTTTCTCTTTTATATATATAGAAGATTATTAAGTTGAAAACTATTACATCAAATTTATTAATTACAAGAAGGCTGCATGCAGCCCACTTACAAGGAAAAAGAGGATGCTGAATTTTTTTCCCAGGTCACAAGGCTAAAAGCCATCCTGGAAAAAGAGGACATCTGATCATCCTTTGTTGGAGGTACACCAGCTCTGCTCCTCCCTCCCCCTCCCACAGGGGTGGGGAAGGGATGCTGCAGCTCTCCCCTTCTCTCCACTGCAGTGAAGGAAGGTCAAGAGGCAGGCACAGGTAGGGCCCTGCCAGTTTGCTGTTTGAGGCCACATGGGGCCCAATCCTGTGTACACTTTCCTGGGAGGAAGCCCTACTGAACATAGTAGGACTGAGAAGGCATGCACAGCACTGTGCTCTCATCCAGCCTTACAGATGGGCCAGCCCTACGATAAGGGGTCATAGTTTTCCAAACAGGGGTCTTTTCTGAGATCGGTAGTGGATCTTGTGAACAGGGTTCAGAAATCTGCTTGGGACCCTGGAGAGCAGCCAGTCGTGGAAGGAGGCACTATTACGGTGACAATTTCCTAGGGAGTAAGCTCCACTGGGTTCAGTACGTCTGAGTAAACCTACCTACTATTGTGCTATACATAATATAATATGGTTATTAATATGGTGTGATGAGCCTCTTTCCTATTCACTGGTTCCATCTCCAAACCAGCATTACCACTCCTGAGCAAAAAAACAAAACTGAAGAATTATTTCTCCTGCATAAAAGTGCCAACGTAGCTGCTGTCTGTGGCTTGAAGGTCTGTAATTCAGAGAACATGTATTGTTCAGTATTGGTTAAGTTGGGTAAGGTTCAGTGAGTCAAGGGTCTGAGTATAAGGCTTACAGCCTTGTGTATATAAGAGGAACATAATTCGTTCCAGAAGCATGTTTGTCTTACAAAGTGTTCTTTATATAAAGCGGATTTTCCCATAGGAAATAATGGAAACTCAGACAATTGGTTCCACAACCCAAAAATAGTCATATAAAAATATTAACTGTATGTAAAAATGATGACAAAACACTGGAATTGAATTCAAAACACTGTAATATAACACAGAACACAATTACTGTAATATTAATAAAAAAACACTGTAATATACTGTACAGTCAAACAGAAAAGAAAAACCTTTCTGGTCAAGGATGACTAATTCTCACTAAAAGATACTTCTGGGAGCCACTCTTGCTGTATGTAATGGCACCTCAAAGTGCATGACAATGGCCTGTGTTTCCTACCACCATAATTGTCCAGATAGGATTGGGCCATCATCCTACTGTTTGTGTTGCCCCAGCCTGTTACTGAAATCAGTCACTGCTTGACAAGACACACCATTGGCTTTTGTGGATATCGGCACCAGAATCCCTGCGCAGCAGAAACAGGAACAATGTTCAGTTAATCAAAAAGTCAGGAAATTTATTCTTTGCTGCTTGTGTTTTAATCTCCTACCCAATCTTTGCCAACAACCCTTCTTGTTAGAACTGTTTGCTTTTTGATTCATGGCTTGTCTGGATCCTTTGCATCTCTCCTGTTTCTTCGTTCTTTCAGTCTTTTTTCATAAATGCTTATTTTTTTCTTAACTTTTTTAATTAACCAGATCCAAGTTCACTTGAGAGGATGGGAATTTTCCAGTCCAGATAGATTCTCATTCAAAAAAGTGGGTTCCAGTGTGAAGTTTGAGAACCACTGACTTGAAAGCCTGCTTTGCAGTTTGCTGAGCCCTTTTATCACATGCACTCCAAGTCATCTTCTGCCTTGATTTTTCATGGGATCTTTTCATGGGATCTTTCACAAGCACACACATGCTGTGACCGCAGATTTATCATGAATGTGGAAAGCTGAACCAGAAGCTAAATTTTGGAGATTGGAGCCTGGCTGGAGGACCTCATTCAGGAGGAATGTTTCCTTATTCTTTTGTTTAACTTCTCTTTTTATTTGTTTTAACAGGATCCAACACAGGGAAATGGCTGAATTAAAAAAAAAACAAGGAAATAAACCTACCCAAAGGTACAATTACAGGTAATCATCAGACCATTAAGAGAAAGTGAACCGGGCCTGTTCTTAAGTTAGGAAATCACAAAACAATTACTGAGATCATCAGACCAGAAAAGCTAGACTGTGGTTTCACTTGCCTTAAACTCTGTGTGCCTGTGATGACACTGACAAATGAAAGTGCTAGACCATGTGGCGGGATCGGTTTTGAAAATGGTCTCCCAGGAAAGCTCTAAGTCAGGGGTGTCCAACCTTTTAGCTTCCTAGGCCATATTGGAAGAAGACGAGTTGGTTTGGGCCGCACATCCGATATGTGATGGGCCACACATAACAATAGCTGATCACCCAAAAAAAAAAACCCATAGAAAACATAGGCATGCCTAGGATTGGCCTCTCAGACTACAACCAAAGCCACCGTTACTTGGGAGTAAGCCCCATTGACTTTAAAGGGGCTTACTTCTGAGTAGGCATGCTGCATAGGATGGGCTGCGATCCTCTCCAAGCTTAACCTTGGATTTCAAATGAACTAACTGCCAAGCCTTGCTCAGGAACGGAAAATCATCCAAGGAGACACCCAAGTCAAGGAATGAAGGCAATTGGAATGAATCACTGCTCACTCAGGACTCCTTTGTGTCTCCAGCTTGTAATGAAAGACAAATGGAGTGAATGCCCAATTTGTTGCAGTTTCTCATTTGTTCCAAGCCCCTGCGCAATTTCCTTAATGCCAGCAAAATTCCTGCTGTATATTGAGTTTCAGTCTTATTATTTCAAAAGTTGATGAGAGAAATCCAAGGCATTCAGTGTGGTAAAGCCCACAATACTTTCTTGGCAGGCAAGCAAAGGAATCGAGAGCATTCTTCCTGCCTTTCCCACCTTTTCTGTACCAGACAGTAGAATTGCCTTCTAAGCTGCAAAAGCATCACTTCATCTGAACAAAGAGCAACAAACCCAAAGATGCTTCCAGAAAGAAGGTTTTCTTTGGGGACATGCTCACCGATGGCTTCCTAACACCTGCACGTCTAAGGACTGAGGTTGAGGGTCCCTTCTTACTCAAAGAACAAACTGGGAAGCCCAAGCTCTGTTTATTTATTTATTTTATTTATATTTTATTTATTTGTTTGTTTGTTTGTTTGCAAGCCTCCGTCAGTCTTGAAAGACTATGGTATTGTGCTTGGCGCTGCATACACTGCATGCGAAGCACGAAAGCCTGGGTTAGATTGTTATGGAGGATAGGCGGTTACCCAAGGAGCAATAAATATTTATTTATTTATTTATTTATTTATTTAGCGGATGGACATTACAATTTCTGAGAGATCCTTTGTGAGGTCTAGAAGGCAGTGCGTGTCATCTTTTATTCCAGGACATGTTCTGGATTTTAACCTTGTGTCTTGGGGGAAAAAAAAACACAACTTGTGTGTCCTCTTTTTCCATGTAGGCAGGTAGCATATACACTTTTTGTAATTAATAAATTATATGTAGTAGTTTAAGACTGCAATCCTAAGATAAATTTCCAGGGAGTAAAACTCATTGAATTCAATGGAACTTACTTCTGAGTAGACATGAATAGAATTGCACTGTAAATGTGATAATAAGTAATATAATGTTTAAAGCACATGAAAGCCATATATATAGTGTTTTAGCTACTATTTTGTTATGTCCTACATTTTTCTTTGGTGTCCTACATTTGGGAGGGGCCTTGTCCTCTTGCCGTATGGTCATCCTGAGTGAGTCTCATAGAGAATGAGTAGATGATTTATGCCTGGGGTGCAGTCTATGTTCTTTTACAGACAGGCTTCAAAGTGATGCACATTACTTTTTTTTCTCCCCCATGTCAATTACAAGAAAATGAGGCACATGAAACACTTTTACCTTCCCATCAAGATGGTGATACCTATGTATCTACTTGCATTTACATGTTTTCAGACTGCTAGGTTGGCATGAGCTGGGCAAGGGAGGGGAGCTCCCTGTTGTTAGGCATGGCATCTTAACCACTGAGCCACTATATCACCATATATATTGAGTACTTAAATACCAACTGTGCAGCTATTAGGATTCTTTAATGCTCAGGGGCACTGCATGTACAATTTTTCCCTGCCTTGGGTTGCAGGAAAACATTTGCTTGGCTATTGTAAATAACTGGTTGCTTGACTCCAAAGACCAAAGCCCTTTTGTGTGGCTTGTGGGAGTACATATTCCATCAGTAATGACGCCAACTACAAAAATGTTTTGGACTTTGTAGTTAGAGGAATTGAGAATTATGCCTCACAGACTGAAAAGATACTTCCCTGGATACAAAACACATGGAGGTAACACTTTTCTTGTACCCTGGAGGCACTTTGGGAGAAACAGCAGAGGCACCAGAGATATTATTTTAAGTTTTCTGTTGCAAATTCTACATCTAAAGAAAAATAAGTTCCACAATTTTTTTTTTCTAATTTTCTCCCCTTGTCCTCTGAACTGCACATTAATCTTATTTTTTATTTGAAATGTTTATCTTCGTGAAGTAACAACCATGTACTGTATATTCACTAATGCCTATATCCTAAAGTGAAATTACTATATATACTCGAGTATAAGCCGAGTATTTGGGGGCCCCAAAAATGGGCCCCCAAAGCCTCCTTGGCTTATACTTAGGTGAGGGGTCGAAATCCTCTGAAAAGTGGCGGGATCAAACCCATCATGTCATATACCGTTGGATTTGTATTGAAGAGCAGAATGCAAAAATCAGTTTTGAGATATCTCCTTCTTATCAAACGTTATGGCCCAAAACCAAAAACTATAAAAATAAAAAAATACATTTTTTGGCAATTTTTTTAAGCGGGTAGGAATTTTACCCTTGGGGTTCAGGAATTTTGGGTTTGGCATCTGGTCAGCCTGTCCTATGCATGTCTGTTCTGAAGTAAGCTCCACTAAGTTCAAAGAGGCTTACTCCCAGGAAAGTGTGCTTAGGATTGCAGCATATGAGATCCAAGAAGGCTACAAGGAAAAAGACCAGTATCAGTACCTGCTGCATTTCCCACCCTAGGCTTATACTCGAGTCAATAAGTTTTCCCAGTTTTTTGTGGTAAAATTAGGTGCCTTGGCTTATACTCGGGTCGGCTTATACTCAAGTGTAAACAGTAAGCCCCTTGCTATGGAGCAGTTAAGATGACTTTCCATAAGATAAACTAGAGGGTGACGTAACTGCATGGACCGTAACTGCTATGGATTTTGCCCTAAGAAACTTTATTGTACTTTTAATACTTCAAAAAATAAAAGGTTCATTCCTAACTAGTTTAGGCCAACCTAACTCATATGGCATATCATTCCATGGTGCTGTAGAGAGGTCGGTGTATGTCTGTACAGGTGCCTATTCCCCTGAGGAGTGGGGCAGAATGCCTTACAGCACTTTTGTGACACCCCCAGGTCATCATAGGACTTAGGCTGGATCTTATGGAAGCCTAACTGGATATTAGGATTGCAGCCAAAATCTCTTAGTTCATTCTTGTCAAAACTGGCTTATTTGGATTAATGACTGATGGTTAGCTGAAATTCTGTCTTAGGTGTACATAAATAAACCAAAACATTTGTAACATTAAACATTTACATTGTGAATACATGTTTGTTCTCATTGGTCTGGGGTGTGGCAAACACCTTGTCACACTGTGCATCCAAATCTCTGATGGTCCACACCTAATTCTTGGTTTAGACACGATGGA
The DNA here is from genome assembly GCA_030015325.1 of Cryptoblepharus egeriae. Lineage (NCBI taxonomy): Eukaryota > Metazoa > Chordata > Lepidosauria > Squamata > Scincidae > Cryptoblepharus > Cryptoblepharus egeriae. The sequence continues at coordinate 90,023,887 of JAREYC010000003.1, read as the reverse complement.
GAAGATCCTGTTTGCTTCCTAGCAGTTGTAACACAAATTTCCTTGTGTTTTCTCAGTCTTACAGATTTCTGAGGTGTTGCACTTATTTGCAGAAAATCACAGCTTAGTGCTACTGAGTCTCACCACAGGTTCACAGAAGAGGTCGCTGAACATCACATGGAACATCTCATTGCGATGTGGCTGAACATCACCACACCGAAGGAGTACAGTGCAGTGCAACAAAAAAGTTCATAATGTAGTTTACAGGTATTTACTTGAATCTAACATTCACCTTTTTCAGTCGAATTCAGTCTCCAAAATCAGGGTGCACATTAGATTCAATGGTTAGTTAGATTTGAGAAAATATGGTATTTTGGTTATAAGTATACAGTGTGCATTGGATTCGATAGTGCATCAGATTTGAATAAATACGGTAATAAAAAAATTTTTGTTCATCTTTTAGTAAGATCAAACATGGGTGTTCATAAATTATTTCAGAATGGGGTATGATGAGTTGAGGGCATGAGGTGCATGTTCACTGCAGTGTTACTGAGGACTCTGAGATAAAGTCCTACACTGGGCTGCCCATGAGATCCTTCCTGATCCTTGATGGCACATTACAGTATATGCTATCAAGACATGGTGCTGAGTGCTCCGAGGTTAGCTTGCCTAGGTGGATTCTCTGATGGACATCAAATCATAGCGTTGGAAGGGACCCAGTGGATCATCTAGTCCAACCCCCTGCCTGTAGCTGGAGATCCTCATCTTGTGGGGACTCGGGTCTTGAACCCTGGCCTACTGGTTAAGAAGCACAGTGTCTTAACCACTTGCGCCACTACCAATCCTACTGAAAGTTATCCTATACATGCTGATCTCTCAGAAAACATTTTGTCTGAAGTGTGATGTTAATTAAGACAACTGGGGCAAGGTCTGGTACTACTGCAACGTTTGGCATGAGAACTTGCTATCAATCTCAGAATCCATCTTGGAGCACACTATTTGTCAAAATGCGAACATACTGCATGGGACATACCATGTTTAAAAACAAAATATAGAAATTGTTGAACAACTGGAATGAGAAAAAAGGCATCAGTTCAGATTTCTTCACTGCGGTTTAGAAAACAACTATTAAGATTGGAGCACAACACAATGTCAAAAGAATGCATTAGTACTCACAGAAGGAAGCTGATATTACAAATGAAACAGCAGGTAATCATTAGGTGAAATGGAATTGTAGGGGGAGAACTGTGGTATGAATGCCCAATTCCATAAGATGCGTATTGAGAAAGATGATTGTGCAAAGTTGATGTGTAGGAAAATATAGTAATGGAAGTGGGAATGGGTTTCTTGCCAGGGTGTGGTTATCCTAATCTGGTGATAACTTACAGTCCAAACAGAGAAACAAAATGATGATTGCATACCATCACTACATTCAATGGGACTTACTTCTATATAGTAATCATTGGGACAGTATACATATAGAACACTTTTAGGGCCAAACCTAAGTGTGCAGTGTGGACCAATGGTGACATCACAATCCTAACGCAATTCTAACCCTTGGTTAGGCCACACAGGTCCCAGCACAAGTCCCGTGCTGACCTCCGGGTGTTGCAAAAGTGGGGGTATTATGAAAAAGCATGAAAACAAGACTAGGGCAAAATCCACAGCAGTTACGGGTCCATGCAGTTACGTCACCCTCTAGTGTTATCTTATGGAAAGTCATCTTAACTGTTCCGGAGCAAGGGGCTTAATTTCACTTTAGGATATAGGCCAAACTAACATAAAAAATAGGAGTTTAGTGGGGAAGACCTGAAATTACTGCTGGTTTTTAATTATAATAATAAAAAAACTCAGGCCACATAAACTGGGTTTACCTTTGCTTGGGACTGGATCCTGTTGTTAGTCACCGAGCTGATCTTTGGAGCATGTGAGGTCACAGGAACAAAGAGCATCTCCAGCTATATGTGTCTCAGCTTTCCCACAAATATCTGGGATTGGTTTCTAGGAGATCTTGAACAGTTCCATACAATGCCATGGAAACAGACATGATGCTCTTATGCTCCTATGTTTAGAAAACCTATTTTAATGGCATGACATCATCGTAAATTAGGAATCCAGCAGCAGTGACTAACCTTTAAACCCACCTATTTCTAACTTTGGCCATCCCAACAGCAAACCAACATTAATTTGGATTTTCTGGAAGAATTCATGCCTTTGTTCAGAAAAGCTTTCTGTGACGGAGCACATGAATGCCATCCAGCTGTTTTGAATTGGCTGTACAAAGTCACCCCTGTGGTGCTGAGAACTTTGTGCAGCTTGCGTAGACAACTGGAGATCGACCTTCACTTGCGGAAGATTTGGCTATTTCTTTTGTTTACATTGAAGGGTTTCCTGCGGAGCAGAGAACAGGGTCAGAATCTCAGAACTGCTTCTTCCCATGTTCCACTCGGATAATTACAGGACAAGTATAGCTGACCCAGTTTATCCAATATATGTATGGGATAAATATATTGGGTATATACCCTTTTAGCTTGAGGTGCATCACCTTAATGTTGTCATTATGAGCTATCTATCTACATAGAAGCCTTGACCGGTGCAAGGGGTGTCTGCACATTTTGTAGCAAGCAGGCTGAGGGTTCTATTCCCATGTGTTTTGGGGGCAGAGAAGGCCGAGGAGAACAACTGTCAACGTACCATTTGCATTTCAACTGTCATTACGAACAGTCTCTGGGACAAATAACAAGCCAGGCAAAGAATAGGCAGTGGGGGAACTGAGGAGAGCCATTGAGGTGAGAGGAAGCAAAAGGGCAGTTGAAATGCTGGAATGTGGGGTAGTGTTTTTACTGATGTATGTTGTTATATTGTACTTTGAGGTACAGCTGCGGGCTGTTATTATTTATTCATTTAATTCAATTTATAATATAACTTCAATTATAAATTATAATATAAATTCAATTTATAATATAATATAAATTGAATATATTATATTAATATAAATTAAATATATTATATTATTATAAAAACACTCCAGTGATCTCTCCTCCAAAAGAAGGCAGAATCTAGTCATCCTTGAAATTTCTCACCAAGCAGGCAGCTGGAGCATGAGCATAACATTGGTGTTGGAATTTGGATTGTGTTTCCTTGGAGAAACTAGTGCGTTGGTGTGACTAAGCCAGGATCAAGGAAGGCTTAGCAGCACTTCTGGAGCAATTGAAGCCCATGATGCAGCAAAAACAAAATAAAATGGGAGACTTTGTGGCAACAAAACCAGTGGCTTAAGCCTCTTGACTGGAGATTGTCACAATAGCAGGAAAAAGCCCTCAAAGTCTGCAGCCTGAATAACTCCTAGAAATAACTGATCAGAAGCCTGGCACTTCATCACTGGACTGCATGCTCATCTGCTATGCATGCTCAGTCCAGAAACCTAGTTGCAAAGTGTCTAATCAGGAGGAACATGAGATGGATGAACAGCTGAAGGGCTCAGACTATAAAACACTACAGCCAATAGTAGGAGTTTTCATCTGCTGTATGTTGTTATATTTTCATCTGATGTATGTTGTCATCTGTCCAGGAGGAGCAGGAGTTTTCATCTGTCCATAAGTTTGTTTTCTAGCAATGATGAGAGTAAAAAGAACTTTTGAACTGCAAGGTTGGGCCAGGGACAGGAGCTCACTCCATCTTGGCACCCAAATTTTGAACCCCAGCCTGCCTAACCACTTGAGCCATCACAGCCCTTCAAGGAATGTACCATAAATAAAAGCACATGTCCTACTTTAAGTCCCTGCTCTACCTGCTGGGTTTGGAGTACTGATATCACATCTGTCTTCTGATCCACTTCCATCTGCACTATCCAAGGTTCTGAAACTTGTGCTGCTTTATTGATTCACTAGCGAAAGGCGTACCCGCGTTGCGGGAGTAAAATTCCCCCGTATGCCATCCCCCCATATGCATCAACCCCCCATGGATAACTTTCCCCCGGGCGTAACAACCCCCCATGCGCAACTTCCCCCATACACATCAACCCCCTCAAGCGCAACTTCACCCATGCGCATCAACCCAGCATGCACAAGTTACCCCATGCGCAACTTCCCCCCATGCACATCAACCCCCCATGCACAACTTCCCCCATATGCATCAAACCCCATGCACAACTTTCTTCATGCGCAACTTTCCCCATGTGCAACTTCTCCCCATGTGCAACTTCTCCCCATGCGCAACTTCACTCCATGCACAACTTCCCCCCATGTGCAAGTTCCCCCATGCGCAAGTTCCCCCATGCGCAACTTTCCCCAGGCACAACTTCCCCCCAGGCGCAACTTTCCCCATGCGCAACTTTCCTCCATGCGCAACTTTCCCCATGTGCAACTTTCCTCCATGTGCATCATCCCCCATGCGCAACTTCACCCATGTGCAACTTCCCATATGCGCAACTTTCCCCCCATGCACAACTTCCCCATGCGCAACTTCCCCATGCACAACTTTTCCCCATGCGCAACTTTCCTCCCATGCGCAACTTTCCTCATGTGCAATTTTCCCCATGCGCAACTTTCCCCCGTGCGCAACTTTGCCCCATGCGCAACTTCCCCCATGCGCAACTTCCTCCCATGCGCAACTTCCTCCCATGCGCAACTTTGCTCCCATGCGCAGCTTTCCTCCATGCGCAACTTTCCTCCCATGCACAATTTCCCTCCCATATGCAACTTGCCCCCTGCGCAACTTTCCTCCATGCACAACTTCCTCCCATGCACAATTTTCCTCCCATATGCAACTTCCCCCATGCACAATTTTCCCTCATGCACAGCATTCTCGCCAGCACAATCTCTTCCTCCGAAAAACATCCCCCAGTGCACCTGAGTCTGAGAACCAAAGTGGCTGGATGTTCTTCAGTCTCCCTTGTTAAGTATAGGACAGAAACACGTTGCCCCCTTTTCAGCCCCTGAAGGGTTAATTTCTCCAGATGGTTCTTGGTGGGAGTTCAGGTGACAGAAGGAACTCCCAGAATTCCATGCTTCAGGCCCAGCAGTTGGGGAGGAATGTTGATGAGTCAGCAATTCTCAATGCAAAGTATAGGGAGGAAAACGCATTGTGCCCCTTTTCACCCCCTTCCGGTTGGAATTTCTGAAAACCGGTTCTTAGTGCACCCCTCAGTCACGGAAGGAACACCCACCCCAAATTTCACGCTTATAGGGCCACCGGTTTTGGCAGGGCGGTGATGAGTGAGTGAGTCAGTCAGTGAGTCAGTGAGTGAGTCAGTCAGTGACTTTTCTCTTTTATAAATATAGATAGAGACCTGGCTGCAATCCTAAACACGCTTCCCTTGGAGTAAAACCCATTGAACACAGTGAGGCTTACTTTTGAGTACAAGTGGTTAGAATTGTGCTCTTGAGGTCCATCATTCTTTCCTGTTCCTGAAATTACATTTTTTTTCTTTCATTCAGAAGTTGTGGTGGAGAGGAAAGGTGACTCCAAAGAGTTCCACAGGCTTACACAAGAGAGATATAATTCAAATATGCTACTAGTATACTAGTAGTGTACTAGTAGGGTACAAAAAATAAAAACCGGGGTTCATTCCACACATTCATTATAATCAGGAATTGGGTATAATCACATCCATTACAGTGACATGCAGTCAGGGTAGGCAAGGGAGGCAGAGCCTCACCCAACCTAGCAAGAAAAATAAAGGAACCCAATCAGATGTCATAACCATGGCCCCCAAAATGTAGGATGTCCAAGAATGGTTAATTAAGGGCACAATCCAGAGTTACTATGGGGAGTCCTTGCTCCGGTGTAAGAACAATTTACTCTGGATTGCAATATGAATTTCGCATAGGTTATCACTAGGTGGTGCAGTAACTACAGGTGCATGTAATGTCAAGATTTACTCCTGCAATGATGAGTAAATTCAGTTACAGTTTATTACATATAATTTATTAATTACAACAAGGCTACGTGCTGTATGCGCAGAAGGAAAAGGAGAGCAATGAAGGGGTTTTTTTTAGGACACAAGGCTAAGAAAAGAGGACATGTCTTGGAAACAGAGGCCATATAACCACCCTGATCCCAACATGTTAAAAAAGTATCTTTTCCCTTTTTAAAGCTGCCCCTCTCTGCTCAGCTTAATCCCTTTGAAGCGAAATAGACACACACAGAATGAAGTTGGAGAGCTGCCAATCATCACAGTTGCTATGGTGATTATCAAAGAGGAGTCCATCACTATGGGACATAACCCAAAAAGACACTTTGGCTACAATCCTAATCTTCAGTTAGTCAGGCTTAAGCCCCAATGTAAGTCCTGTGCTGACCTGGGGTGTCACAAAAGTGCTGTAAGTCCATCTGCAGCACTCCTAGCACAGGGTTAGGCCAATGGACGGCCATGTGTTTGCCTCCCTACATCACCACAAGAATGAGTTGTGCCACCCTAAGAAGGATTGCACCCTTCATTCTTGCGTTTGGGCTAACTAGTCAAAGTAGAACAAAGTGATGTAACCAATTTTATATGTACACATTTGTGTTACAATTACTAATCCTTAGGATGTGGAATTGCCTTGTCTGCATGGGACTGACAGCTTTACAGAAGCCTCTGACTCACTGTTGAAAATAGGATAGAGGGCTAGGATACCAAGGCAAAACCCTTGGTCTGATCCAATGGGACACTACCTATATTTTAACAGGAAAAATGGATGTAAAAGAGTTTTCTGACTCAGAGTATGCTTAACATTCCAAAAAAGGGTTTCATACACTGCAAGAAAAATGGGATGTTGTACTACTGGGGAATGATATTGGAAAAGCTTTTCTTAGGGTTCAGACAAGAGAGTTGGGTGGCAAGAAATATGCACTATATGTATATGCAATATATGCAGTATATGCACTAGCTCCAACTTCCACGATTGCCCCATATTTTTGCTGCCTACTGAGAAGCTCCTGCCCCAAATCTTGCCTTGGCCGCTCTTAGATTCCATATTCTTTGAGATTTCTATCCGACACATGCTTCTCACTTTAATTTACTCCTAGTCAGGAATTTGCAGCATCTGTTTGCCCTTGTTTTCCCACCCATTCCCACTCCAGCTTAGCCAGATGTTCTGGGAAGCTATTTGGAGCTAACTGTGGTGAACAGTCGGGAATGTCGGAGTTCGGTCCTGGGCCAACACAACTGCATCAGCAGCAACCAGCCCACTTTTTAATTGGCCTCCTGGGAATCAGTTAATAAAGCTTGTCTATAAGTAAAATTCACCGTTTGGTTCGAATCTAATCCCTCTATGCTGAACAACTGCCAGGCTGGCTGGGCAGACAGTTTCACGCAGCTTGGTATGTTTACAATAGTTGACGGCTGGATCGAGAGAAACATGCTACCATTTGCAGAAGTCGAGTTTATAGCCTCGGAGAGCACTCGGAAAATGATGTGCTGTGATGACTCCCTGGTTTATTTAAAACAATAACTGTGCTTTGGGCCAATGAACGGCGGGAGGGAGATTACAATCCATTTACTGCGGGCAACAGGTGAAACGTTAGAACAAGGAAGTGTCTCACAAAAGCCAGCATAAATCTTACATTGTTGGAATAACTAGTATATTGAATGCCATTCAAGTAATGTGCTAATCAAGAACATAGCGATCCACAATGTATTGGGTCCAGAGGCCAGGATATTTTTCTGTGTCATAGTCAAATGCTGCTCATATAAATAGACTCCCTTCCCGAGACAGAATGAGCCTTGTTAGAAATCAATAACTAAATGAATTAGTGCTATACTCCTTTAATGATGGCTGTCATTAAAGTTCATTAAACTCGGTGGGATCTCATGGGACATTTTGTAGGGCTGCAGAGATTAAAGGCGCTGTGCCTGTCAATCTGAAGACTGGCAGGTCAACGGTTTGAGACCGAGTACTGCAAAACAGATTGAGCTCTCGTCCTTAGCCCAGCTCCTGCCAACCTAGCAGTTTGAAAGCATGCAGATGCCAGTAAATAAATAGGTACCTTGGTGGAAGATAAACAACATTCAATGAAGTCACACTGGCCACGTGACCACAGAGGTGTCTTCGAACAACGCTGGCTCTGTGGCTTAAGTAATGGGGATGAGCACCACTCCCTTGAGTCAGTCATGAGTAGTAGGGCAACCTGTGGGAGACACTTTTATCTTATAATGTTCTAAAAGGATTGAACCTTCAGAAATGGTGACAGCAGTAGTAGATATTCTACCAAGAGAGGGAGGCAGCGGCTTCAAATAAATAAATAAATAAATAAATAAATAAATAAATAAATAAATAAATAAATAAATAAATTAAGAACAGGTTCTATATCCTAATAACCTAAATTAACAACAGGTTCTATGTCCCATTATTAACCGGTTCTCAGAACCAGGTGGTCATTGGCAAAGGGTTTCTATAGAACCTGTGAGAACCCTCTGAAGCTCACCTCTGGAGGGAGATGTTATGAGGGCCTGGTGCAGAATTTTTTATGAGGGTTCCTGGCGCCAATACTTTACATATCTTCACAGGTCAAAGTGGAAATAAGCTTTATGACATGCTGGGCATTCAACATAATATTTATCAGTGAATGAGGAAAAACAGGCAAAACATGGGGCCTCAGAGATCAAAGTCTCACTTTGTACAGCACAGACACAACATCAGAGGTTTTCCAAGGGTAGGTTCCACCCAGTGCAGCATTTTCCTTCAGCGGCTTGATGTTTGGGGGTATCACATCCCCCTGACTTTCTTTTTGCATTGCTTTATTTGTGGACCGGCTTTGTTTGGCAGTCTTTGGCTTGCTCCAGAGTTAGTTGTTTCAATACGATCACCAGAGAGTGCATGGCGGCCGGCCAAAGAGCATCAAATAGAAGCTTGGGTTGTGTGACAACATCCCCTTCCAAGGATGTCACCCTGTGCAGCCCGCACCATCACACCTTCCTTGTGATGCCACCAGAGACATGAGATGTGGGAGCGGCAGGTGAGGCAGAACCACCCTTTCATAGTCCACAGAAAATAGCTGCAGCCTTCCATGCAACTGTGCACATGCTCCAGGTATGCACACAGAGTCAGAAAGCAGATGGAGCACGTGCACAGTCACAGGGGAGAGTGTGGCTATTTTCTGTGGAAATACTGCACATCACTGGACGCCACTGCACAATAAGTATTTTAGTTCTTCTACAGATCCTGGATCTCACAAAGACAAAAATAGTGTGTGGGTCAATTCTGACCACTGCCGGCATTGTTGGCTGCAAGTGCAAATTTATCCACAGCTGTAGCGGGTAGTGCTACAAATATTTTTTTGCTAATGATATTTTCCAAAATAGTGCACAGTTACAGGCTACCAGCATTTATTGCCTCCAAATTATTAAATTTACTAAAACTGATTTATGGGAATGATATGTCTTGCGACTACTTTTTCCGGAAACACCTACTTATTAGCAAAATAGAGGGACTATAGCAGGCCAACATGCAACAAAATTAACTTTAATTAAGGAATTTTTCTAGAACAAAGAAAAAAAACTATCCATTGATAAAGAGGCAGAAGATCAAAGATGTTGAATAAGAGATGATGTGCATCATTCTGATGCAAGGAAAGGAACTAACAAATTTTTAAATCAGTAACAAACTCCCTCTGCTGGTGGATACCAGTATTGACACAGTTACTGATCATAGATACTGAGTGGTTCAGCTCACATGTTAGGGCTCCGGCATATGTTTTTTTAAAAAATTCATTAAAGTTTCATATAAAACTTTTTCATAAAAATGTGTGAAATGTTTTTGCAAACTTTCTCATGAAAGTTTATAATCTTTAAATATTTAAAGTTTAAAAGTTTAAAAACTTTATTTATAAATTATAAATAATTATGATGTTATAATTAATCAGCACAGAAGGAGTACAATAATCTTTAGGAATCAGGGTGACCAGATGCCAAACCCAAAATTCCTGAACCCCAAGGCCAAAATTCCTAATCCCAGGCCAAAATTCCTACCATAACTTTTGACAGGAAGGAGATATCTCCAAGCTGATTTTTGTATTGGACTCTGCTCTTCAATACGAATCAAACAACATATGGCATGATGGGGTACTGTGCACTATCGCAAAGTTTCAAAATGAAGCCAAAATGTAGGACAATGATGCCAAAATGTAGGACACCCAGACAGGAGGCTAAAAATCCGGACAAATCCGGTCATATGGTTACCCGGCTAGAATCAGAGTCTGGCTTGAATCCATGAAGAAAAACTGGCTGGTCAGTGAATGGCTTCTCATTGCCATCATATAAGTTGTTACTATTAAATTACTCAGGATCTGGAATGCCATCTGTGGGCTGGTTCAGATAGCGACCGGCCAATCCCAATCCCCTGTACAATAAGAAGAATAAGTGTACACATTTTGGTAAGCGCAGCAATTTCCTTTCACATAATTGGGGATGGGTTGGTTAGAAATAACCGCTCCCCCTGCAGGCTATAATACGAAGGGAAATACGGATCGAGATGTGTGCACATGCCACATGCAGTCACCCTTCCTAAACACATGATGCTCAGGGCTCCGGAGTATCCGGAGAACCAACATAAATTACGGTATTTTGTTTGAAATTGCTGAATGATGTCTCCAAGATGTTCGTGTGAAAAGTTGCTGCTTGGAACATTTCTATTTGCCTTTTAAATAGGTGATGTTTGATGTGTTTGATATGTGTTGCTGTTAAATTTGGGTTCACAATTTCAGCACCAACTACCCCATAAAAAAAAAAAAACAAGGTTGGGAATCGCTCCTCAGCCACATTCCCCCAAGCCTAAAAGACCCATTTACCGAGCAGTCAAATGATCCAAGAAACAGTAGATTATTTCTTTCTTCCATTTCATTTTTCTAAATTCAACTTCACACTAAATTTCACACATTTTTATTTTGCAGTTTCCCCTTATAAAACTACACAATGAAATCTGTAAAAATAAAATCAGCACCATCTGCAAACAATAATGCAGCCGAAATAAGAACACCAAGAAACAGATTTACAAGCTGCAGTTTTGGATTGCCTTTAAGGGCTGTTTCTGCAGCAGACTTTAAGGGTAGGACGGTCCAGCAGCCACGACAGCCTCTTCCCAGTTTGACAATAAAGAAAATTTATGTTTGGAGACTTCTTGGTCAGTTGGCAACAAAAATAAAAGTACTGAGGCTGGGTGTGGCACTGCAGCTGGAAGCAAGGATGGAAGGGAGAGCATGCAGGCAAAGCATGTATATGAATAATTATACCCAATGGTGTAGTATAATTTGTGTATTCTTATTATCTGCAGGAGGAAAAGCAGCTCTGATTGTAGCCAAACTTAAGCCATGGGAGCGGGGTCTAAGATTTATATCCCCTTGGTGAGTTGCAGTTTTTATAGCATTCTAGACCACTTTTCTAGTCAATGACCCACAATATGATTTACAATTTAAAATCTAAAATCAGATGTTAAAATACAAATACTGTAAATGCAGACAGTGCACCAGAAGAATATAAGGGGAGCCTTGCTGGACTACATCAAAGTTCTAACATGTCTAACGTTCTGTTTTTTATAGCGGTTAATCACATACTCCCAGAACCAAAAACCAGACCAGAAGTACACAAGTATCACATGAAGGCCATCAACTACTGTTGTCCTCCTGGTAACTGATCAAGCAGCATAGGGCTCTCTGATCATGGACATTCTGGCAAACATGTTGTTAGACATGTTGTTCTTGTCAAATTACCCTTTAATGCCAACCAGGACAGTGGCCAGCATCATACACGGGGCAGTTAATTTTGTAAAATAAGCAGCACTTTGTTTTCCAGTTCTGGATTACTGCTAACCAATTTCACTGGACAACCTGAAGTTACATCAGGAGAGAAGGAAAAAGTTCAACTCTGCCCATTGCCTCAATCCCATTAATAATTCCATCAACCTCTCCCATCGTGTAACTTTTTTTTTTCAAAAGGGACCATGTCGCTCCTTTTCAGTATAGAAACACTGCTGTGGTATCGCTGTCAGGCCTTCAGTCCGCAATGTTGAACATTTTAAATTTCTCCATTGATTTTTATGTCCTCTGCTGTGATATTGTATTGTGGTATTTTAGTGTTTTAATTATTTATCCAAAGTGTCTCGCAGGTATATATATGGAAAGATGGGGCATGATATATTTTAAAATATAGAAAATTTACAACAATTTATTTACTTGCATCAAAACCACCCAGGTTATGATTTGCATTTTCATTCTTAGTGGGTCCCGATCTACTACATTCTCCCTACAAAGATTATTTGTACAAAGATCTCCCTACAAAGACTATACAGGGCTGGGAAAAGGAAACACTGTATTTACTCAAATATAACGCTCACCTTTTCCAACCAAATTCAGTCTCCAAAATCAGGGTGTGCATTAGATTTGATGGTTAATTAAATTTGAGCAAATACAGGATTTTGATTATAAGTATAGGGTGCGCATTAGATTCAATGGCGCATTAAATTCGAGTAAATATGGTATGCCACTTGCATAGGACCCATAGTAGAAATGCAGAAAAAAATATTTATGTCCGCACCACATCCAAATGCCATGGGATTTTAGCTTCCAAGGATACCCAATTAAATAAACACAAGAAGGGGGGAGGCAAACAAACAGAGTTTAAGAATATCAAAGTCCCTGGGAAACTGGCTGCGGTGGAAGGAATCTCTCTACTCCCAACAGCTGATTGAGGAGCTGAAAAGGAACTTTGGTACACGTTGTTTTTGCCAATGAATTTCTGGCACTTCACTTTTTATTCGTTGTCTTCTTTACCACCCAAGCCCTGCCCAAAGAACAAGCTGCAAATGTTAGCCGTAGATGTTCAGCATCTGAGTTTGCATTTTTGCAATGAAAACTCATCTGATCCAAATCCAGGAACTCTCTCCTTTTGAAGAAAGCGACCAAAGTATTTCCATCAGAGTCAAGGCAATAACCAATCCAGAGGAGAGGAAAAGGAGGTGGTACCTTTCACTACAGTATTACTAATTACTATGAAACAATGGACAGAGTTTTGAGGGTGACTTTCTTTAGGGGGACCTGAGGGTGGAATAAAAATTGGAAAGTTGATTGGACAACATGGACACAGGAACCATAACCAAAAAAGAAGATAAGGAACCCCCAAAATGTAGGAAACACAAGAAAAATGCAAGATAAGATAAAATAAAAGCTAAAAACACTCATATTGCTTTCATGTGATTTATACACCATATTGCTAATTATTAAATCTAAAACTATTGCCTATAATTTACTACATATAATTGATGAATTACAAGCAGGCTACATGTTGCCTGCTCACAAGGAAAAAAACAATGAAGATTTTTTTTCCTGGACAAAAGGCGAAAAAGGGCATGTCCCAGAAAAACAGGATATATGGTCAGCCTGAGTATAGGGGAGTGTGTGTGATCAGTGTGAGGGGAGGAGGCACTAAACTCTCCTCTTGACTAGTTTTGCAATCCTGATGACACTTCTATAACCTCTTCCAGCAGGTGGAAAAGCAACTGGGGGGGGGGGAGTCAATTTGATCACTCCCTTCTTTCATGGCGGGTGATGTTATCAGCTTCACAGCTGCTTCCCCATGACTGTCTTAAAAGGGGAAAAAAATTAATGGTGTTTTTAAATGCAGTAGTGGAAATTAAAGTACTTCCCACATCCGTTCACATTTTTTTGTGATCTGTTGAGATTTCCCACTAAAAGTTCCCCATACATACAGAAAACACTGGCAGCAAGCAATGGTCACTCGTGTATAAAAATAAATGGTTTTTTAATTATGAAAGATTAGGGAACTGTGCTATTCTATTTTTTTTAACCATCTACAAATTGCTTTGCATTTTTCCTTTTATGTAAAGAGGAAAAAAATAGCTGAAGAATCTCATGCTATGTCAGGGCAAAATGAAACAAGGGCCAGGTCCAAAGATGAGAGAAAGGTTTATTTCTCTAATATTCAATTACCGGTAGTTTTTTTTCCAGTTTAATGTAGTCTGCAATCTATCAACAGAATATAATTTATTCAAAGTTACAATTATATGATTTTGCAAGAATATTGTTTTTCCATTCTGCTAATGAGGCTGTTTAAAGCCTTCTTCTAAATACTGGCAGAGTAAAGCCCTGCAACAGCAATTGTATTAAAGAGCTGATGTAGTGCTACGATTAAGACTGACAGTGCAATTCCAATCATGTCTACTCAGAAGTAAGCCCCATTGTGTTCAATAGTACTTACTCCCAGGAAAGTGTGATTGCAACCTGAGCTGTATAAACTCACTAGTTGGCCTTAGATAAATCATCTCCTCTCCTAGTCTCTATTCCCGCACTATAAGGGTCATACTAGATGTAGCCTGTGTAGGATCTACGTAGCCCTGTGCATAAGCCAGCTAGTTTTGGCTTTTGTTTAGTAGATGGGATGGGTGGGCCATGATCCATCGACAGATCAGGTTGTACTTTATGTCCACTCTGGCTCTGATCCTGATCAAGGTCCCTACCCTGCCTTTTTTCAATGGGAAAAAATTTGCCACTGTAAAGTTAGGAAGGAGAGGTTATTTTTATTTATAGCAGTATTTCTAGGCTGCTTTTCCACTCATTCCAAACCGACTTGCATTAAAAGTAGCTATTTTCTGCCAAAACAAACACCCTCATCGGCTGCCTGGCTCCGCCAACCCAGACTGACGCATAGCAGTCCTGCTTCTGTGGCACAACCAGTTCAGCTACGGGCTTCTGCAGCAACTGTCTAAATTTGGACTGCAATCCTACCTAAACTTATCTGGGAGTAAGCCTTATTGACTATAATGGGATTTACTTCTGAGTAGACATGGGTTAAAATGGGAGAGAAAACCATGAGCGCTAATTTGATTTACCTGGAAACAGCATAAGCAAGTGAAATAAATTTGCATGCTTGTTTTCATCAGTCTAATTTATGATTGTAACTTGTAAATCAAGTGCAGTATGAAGGGATACATTATTTGCACATAAGGTTTATCTGTCTATCTATCTCTCTCTCTCTCTCTCTCTCTCCTGGAAGTAAGGCCCATTGAACACAATGGGGCATATTTCTAAGTAGAGATGGAGCTCTCAATCCTACAGTATATACGTATTTCATAGTATGTGTCTATTGGAGATGTGAACCCCCTACCCAGCAGTTCAGAGTGCCTTGTCAATTGTAAAAAGACTGATGCATTGACAGTTTTAGTGCCTTGTCAGTGTGCCATGAGATGAAAAATGTTTAAAATAACTGCTATCTAGGATAAGGATTACACATACTTTCCTACTTGCCCCTGATAATTGGGAAAGAGGCACTTTCCAGGTGTTCATCTGATATGCATCACAGGGAGAGTAACTGTCCCTCTCCTTCCCAGCACTGTCTCTTTTATGTCTGTTTACTGGGGTTTAGTCTGCATCCTTTCAGATTATTAGCCCTTTTGGACTATTAAATAGTTTATTTGTTTTTATAAACCACTTTGTGGTTTATAAATAAAACCTATAAACAAGTTTTGTTGAAAAGTGTCATAACACTTTACTGGCATGTTGTAATCAAGGATCTGTGTAAAGTTCTGCAATCCTAAACACACTTTCCTGGGAGTAAGATCCATTGAACACATCCATTGGCCATCCTAGCTGCACCAGAAGAGGCCTGGGCTGGTGCAAGTCCACTTACGCTGGCCCAAGACAGATGGACCTGCACCAGCCTAGCAGTGCAGCCTAGGCAGCTCAGTAGGGGTGTGTTAAGGGCAGGTTGAGCATGGCCTAGAGCAGTGCAGTTAGGCTGTATCCAGAGCCTCTTTCCAGGGCAGACATGCCCCCTCAAAGCATGTCCTGTGACTTAGAGCTACCTCAGGAGCAGACATAAACCTGACTTATAGGGGTAAAGTATAAAATGGAAGGAAAATGGAGTAAATGGAAGGAAAATAAAAAGTTCTAAGTCTTAGACCAGCCCGAGAAACACTCCTGGCCTTTCAACCTTAGGATACAGCATGCCTCAGGACATGGCACAGCTACAGCAGCCCAGTGAGCAGGCTGCCCTTGTGCTGCTGTCTCTTCATCAGCAGTTAGGCCAGCCTAGAAGCCTCCTAACCATGTGGATTTGGCCTAAGTTTCAGCTCAGGATATGGCCTACCTTAGGCCATCTTAGCTAGGTCATTCTCTCTGGCTAAGACAGTATTGCACTCTTAAACACTCAAGCATACTACATAAATCTTGAGAAATATCAACATGAGCCTCAGTTGTGGGAATCCTAATGTGCAACATTGTTAAGGGTCTCTTGTGAAATATTGTGACCTTTTTATTAACTTTGGTTTACTGTCATGTCTTCTCCCACAATCTGTCGAGCTCCGACACTGGGTTATTTGTTCATTGTTCTAGGCTCTTTAGCTGTGCCTGGTGCAATTCACAAAGAGATACATTGCAATTGCTGTATACAAATTGTAGTGTGGCCACATTCTGGACAGAATTAAAAGATATAGTAACGTGGCCAGTAATCAAAGCTTAAAACGCCTAATATGGCAATGAGCCAGACTTCACCTGTAGCCTTCTTTCTTGTAACTTTTAGCTTCTGCCTTAGTTGTGTCTTGCCCTACGATAAAGAAACATGCTTGTTCAGTTGCTGTAAATAGCACGTACATTTCTTATGGAACCCAAGAACCTATACCTGTAGTTACCAAACTCTGGGTTGAAACCCACTGATGGGTTGTAATCTGATTTTTGGTGGGTCAACAACGGGTGATTGAAATATCAGATAACTGCCTCAAACTCTGAGGCTATTCAAAATATTTAACTGCTAATTACCCTGCAAGGAATTGAGCTCCTGCTGTTTGCAGGCATGTGTAAATAGGGAGATAAATGTTTGAAGGGTCTTTTCCATGTTATAAATAAAATACATATTTTAGATCTCATTTTCAGACCTGGGTGGGTCCATCATCTTAAAAAAGTAGGCTCTGGTGCTAAAAAGTTTTGGGAACTACTAGCCAGTGGTGGGCTCTAGCAGGTACGCACCTACTCTATAGAACCGGTTCTTAACAAGAGATAGGACATATAAAGTTTAAAAATAGCCATTTAAAAGTGGCTGCCAGATGGGCAGAGAACCGGTTCTTAAATTTGAAGCCCATCACTGCTACTAGCCTATATAAAATGAAAGTTTTGTTATTCACTTATTTTGCACAGTATAAAAACCAGTGCATTATGATTTTCTAAATGAAAGTCTGTCATTTTAAAAGAGAAAATTAGTAATCCAAGACGAAGACCAGTTGTACAATTTTTTTATATTATGCACATGCTTTGAACATGTTTTCATCTCACCTTTGTAGGGAAAAAATCTGTGTGGCAGATTTCAGAGCACTCCAAATGTGAGAACAGATGCTGGTATGTTTATTATCAGTTGGAAGTGAATTTATGCTATATTAATCAGTATCAAAGGACAGATCAACAGGCACAGCTCTCGGGAATAGCACAAAGTGTCTGATGATTCGTGTGAAAGATGCTCTCCCCCTTACATGAAGAAAGACCCCATCACAATACAAAATACTTGTCAAATACTTTTATTAACAGCAAAAAAATAAAATAAAATTAGGCTGGAGAGGCCATTCAGGTTGAAGCAGCTGGTCTGCAGTTTAGGTGGTGCAGGATTTGCAAGGTAGATTTGTTAGCGTTGCCATGTTCCCATTCCGGGTTAGTGTTGATTGTGCCTCCTATCTTTGAGCTACTGTCCCAGGCAGCCAGAAACACTGGAAGGGCAAGCCGTTCTCCATAGGCCATTACTATCTGGCTATAAATAAACTTCAAAAAACATTTAGAAAAGCAAATTCCAGAACTTGTACATTTGCAAGCAGCAAGAGTCCCACAAACTCCCAGTACAAATGTCTCCTCCTCCCCCCAGCAGGCTGCTTGACCTTACAACAAAAGGGATAAATGCCCTTCGTGAGACTGCAAGGAGCACCATGCACAGATACTGCACTGTATACACACAACAGGGATCTGAAGGCTACAAGTACTCAGACTCAGCCTCTGCCTCCTCTCCCAAGTCCTGGTAACACTTGCCCTGGGGTAGTATTAGCAAGGGCTTCAAACATCCACAATGTCTTCACCAATTACAAACTGGATTTCAAACAACAACTATATAATTCTTGCTAAGCATGCCAGATCATGCTTGTATCCTCCTCCCAGCATCTGCTCCCAGGGCAATATTGCAGCAGTAGAGAAAGAAGAGAAAGCAGAGCCCTTGCTGTGGTCAGTGGAGGCCTCCACACCAGTGGCACCCAGCAGCCACCATTATAGACTGAGGCAACTTGGCTGAAGAGAAAAAGCTGAAGCATCTCCACCCCCTTTGTAAAGCTTGTTCATGGCCACAGGACTACTGTCTGCGAGTACGCAGCTACTCAGTAGAGAAGGGCAAATTGGATCCAAACAGTCAGGACTGCAGTTGGCTTTGGGCTGATTTGCATGGCAGGCAAGGGATTCTGTCAATGACGGCAGCCAAGATGTTTGCTTACCTGTCATCTGATGGCTGACCAGGTAACACAGAGAGTGCCCCATGGCTGACACAGCATTGCCATCATTACAAAACAGAAAAGGGAAGAGGGTGCCGGCCTGCCCAGAGAGGAGACAGGAGAATGAGCACAGCTACCCCACCAACTGCTGCTACAAGCCCCAGCCAGCAGCTGGTTTCACTACATCTAAACACACAAGGAGGCTAGTCAAGAAAAATGCAGTGCAAGTGGCCTGAGCAGGGGGTGGACAGACAAACAGAGCGCACTCTCAGGGTTGGTCCTTCGCCTCAGGTTCTTTATCATAGATGTAGCTTCCAACACCACCGGTGTTCACTCCTGCGAAAAGAAGAAAAGGATCAGTTGGAGGAGGAGGAAGGTCAGATCAATATGTGCAAGGCAGAAGAAGAGCAGGAGTGATTGAAGCATGCCTAGCTGTGGTTTTAAATGCAAATAATGCCTGCATAACATCTCTTGTTTGAACTGGAACTGTGGCATTGGGGTTTATTTATATTTATTTTAATTAATGGGCTGTGGGTGGCGCAAGTGGTTAAGATGCTGTGCCTGTTAACCAGCAGGCCAGGGTTCGAGACCCGGGTCGGCCCCACAAGACAGGGTGAGCTCCTGTCCTTAGCCCAGCTCTGCGACGCCAGCTAAATCCAATCGTATTGGCTCTGTCTTTCCATTGGACTAATTCAGTGACGTGGAGAGGGGGGATTTGCTGCTTGGGTAACAGCCTATCCTCCATAACAATCCAACCCAGGCTTTCGTGCTTCACATGCAGCGTGTGCAGCGCAGAGCACAATACCATAGTCTCTCAAGAACTGATGGAGGCCTACTTTTTAATTTTAATTAATAAATAAAAATAAAACTCTGCCTCAGCTGCAGTCTTGATTGAGACTGAGGGAAAGCAAAGGTGCTATTTATACAAGGATAAACTCCTACATGTGTCAACAGGAGTTTGTGTTTTTAAAAATAGTGGAGAACTCTGAATATGTTCTCCAGTGGTAGCACAGAATTTAATCTCACAGCAGGTTTCAAAAGGGGGAACCCTATAGCTTACAGGATACCACAGTTCCTAGATTTCAAATGCCTATAAGAAACCACTGAGAGAATCTGTAGAGCTTCCAGGATTCTCTATTTCTTTTCTTCATAAGCATCTGCTAACCTCAGTGACTGGATGCAAGGCTGGGTTTTAACACCAGGAGAAAACCCCATCAGAGAATAAGCAGTGATAGATAGTTGACCAAAAGAAATTCCAGCTGCAATGAAGGGCTTCATCACCAGTTAGTTATGACTGCCTCAGGCCACCGTCAGTCTTGAAAGACTGTGGTATCGTGCTTGGCGCTGCACACGCTGCATGTGAAGCACGAAAGCCTGGGTTGGATTGTTATGGAGGATAGGCTGTTACCCAAGCAGCAAATCCCGCCTCTCCACACCACTGAATTAGTCCAATGGAAAGGCAGAGCCGATACGATTGGATCCAGCTGGCGTCACAGAGCTGGGCTAAGGACAGGAGCTCACCCTGTCTTGTGGGGCCGACCTGGGTCTCGAACCCTGGCCTGCTGGTTAACAGGCACAGCGTCTTACCCACTTGCGCCACCCATAGCCTGGTGCAGCAGAAAAGCCAATAAGTTGCTAATAACTAGAGGTTGGTAAAAATTGTGATTAAGTATTTATTTAGCGTATGGCAATACATGGTCTAGTGATAAAATCAGATCCAGACCCCCATCCACTCAAGGCCAGAGTGGTCGATACTGAAAAAGTCTGACACTGGGCCAGTGTAGGTTCTTGAAGGACACTTGTGTGATAAAGTAAAAGTACTAATACTGCTTTAGGCATGTCTCATTTTTGTAAAATACAAAAAAACCAATTATCTGAAAAAACTGTTTTTTTTAATTATTGAATGGGGTGATGAATTGGTAACAACTGCATCTGCTGACAACCTACCTTAGGCAATAGTTTACAATTATAATGTAGATTTTGAATAAACACACAACAGCACTTTTGGAAGTCTTTCTGTTTTGGAAAACTCCAAAATCTGTAAAAAATGAAACTGTTTTCACCCACTTCTACCAGTCACTTCAGTAACAGTTCAACAACAGGGCTTACTGCTCTATGAACAGAGAAGAAGCCATGATGGGTTTGAAAGTGTGTGTGTGTGCACGCATGCATGCTTGAATAGATAGATGTAGATGTAGGCAACCTCCAAATGCAGGGGAAGGCACCTGGATGCAGGTGTTTTGATGTCTTGAGTCCTCCCTGAGGCATCTGAAATACAGGCTGGACTAGATGGGCATTTGGCCTGATCCAGTGGAGGCTCTTCTTAAGTTCTTAAGATTTCTGTACCACTGCAAATATGCCCTAATATAAGCCTTCACACCCCTAATATAAGCCTAAACAGCAACTCATTTGTAGTACCCAATCACTCCAAATAAGTAGCATGAAAACAGTCCGGACCAAAGGTGAGATTCTTTCACAGCTACCACTACCAGCCATCAACTGACAGCTACGTTGTCTCTGGGTTTTTGTGTAGTGATGCAAAGATCAATGTAAGGAAGCAAGATGCATACAGGTCTCCCCTACTGGAAGCCTTCACCCAGGCTGTCCATGCAACGGCATGTTATCAGGGAAACGGCATGTTACCAGGTTATCAGGTCTTCACACTCCTGGCTTTCTTCCAGCTACAGTGCTGCTGCTGCTGCTGACACTGCTGGGTCTAGAATTATCATGCCAGCCAGACTTTTCCATTCCCTGGCACATGTGACTGGCATTATACAATTATATCACTAGCAAAACAAAATAGAGAGGCCTTTCCAGTTTGCCTCTCCAGCCTGCAATTGAATTGCAGTTCCCCCCATGCATTCATGGTACATTGCTGCCTCCCCCATCCTTAATAAACCATTCTTCTATGGTTTTTAATGTCTTATATCTTCTTTAACGTTTTACTCACCTTTTGGTCCAAAGAGGATCCCATAACACGGTTTGTGACAATAAGGCTGCCCATCATGCTGGAGGGAGGAAAATGAGAGGACACTGGTGTAAACTCTTCTGCTGTACTTAGCAAGGAAGCAGCCTTGCACTTGTGGCCCAGGAGTAAGATATTCCTTATCCACCCCTCACTAAGCATTTTTGCATCACTGTGTGTCAACACCCATCCAGTACTTGCCAGTTAGATATGCTCCCTTGTTTTAAAGAGGCACTGGCCCTATGAGGCAGCAATGCTCGAGGAATCTACCTTGCTGAAATATAAAAACTTCCTGTCACTCAAACTCTAACTGGTGTCAGAGGTCAAGTGCAACAAAGGATCAGGATAGGTCTATTTAACCAGAGTACCACAGGTGCCTGTAGAAATAGTAGTGAATATGGCTGGAGGCACCTGCTGAGGATTATCATAAAGCACTGCTCAACCGCAAGAGGTTGACCATGGAGCAGACAGACAAGTGAGACTGAACCAAAGTGGAAATGCCAAATGTCTACACAAAGACCAGAAAGGAAAAAAGAGGTAGTGAAAGCTGAAGAAAAGGTAAGGACAATGGAAGAAAATCCAGGAATGGTTAGGAAAGTTTTGAATTTGGAGGTCTTCTGCCTGGGTAGGATTCTCCAAGAACAAAGGGAACATGGGGCAGCTTCCAAAGTCTTCAAAGGAATGCAGAAGGAATGGCTCACACTCAAGGACGAATGGAAGGACTATGAGGAGACAGGACGGAAAGAGGAAAAGAGGAAACACAAGCTCCCTAAGTCACTGTGACTAGATTTAACCAAATAAAAAGTTTATTGAGGAGCAACTGCCATAGCAAAGCCCAATAGAAATTATGGAGATTCTTGGTCCCTATGATGTGAAACTGTCCTCATGGAAAGAGGAGAGAAGAGACAGAGGAGACCATGCTGTCAACCGCACACATTCAGTATGACAGGGCACAATCCTAAGAAATTCAAGCCAGTCTAACTCACCTGGCCTATCTTTCCATGATCATATGGCAAGGTTGTTGTATGCCTGTCCATTGGCCTAACCCCCACAGGAGTGGGACAAAAGTGTCTTCCTGCACTTTTGTGACACCCCCAGATCTGCACAGGACTTATATAGGGGCTTAGGCTGGCACTTAGTGGAGGTTAGGATTGTAGCCTATGTAAATAAGTTGCACTCAGTAATTCAGTGTACAAAATTCGATGAGGCTTAATGCTCTTAATGGCAAGAAGAGAGATATATTGTGTCTGAATGGAACAGGAGATAGTGGGACTTGGACTTCTCTGAGGAACCATACCTGAAGTCAATACCTGAACAATAGCAGAAGCCTGCTTGCTCTATCTACCCTGGACACTAGAGGGCATCTTTGCCTTTCTTCCCTGCTACTGTGGACACTTAAAATTATTATTTTTTAAATTTTTTTTGCAGGCTTTATCAAAGTGAGAGCAAAGCCATTAACACTACACTAGTGGCAACTTGTGTCAGTGGGGCAGTAGGAATTGGGATTTTGGCTACTGAGCAGGGTTAGGCCTCACATAGTTAGAAAACCAGCAGTCAAATGAAAAGCCAAACCGGGCTGAATCTATTTCTGAGCTATAGTTCTTGCACTACATTTCTTCTACATATAAGGAAATTAAACACTGAAGGAAAAAAACACTGACACACCCAAGTGTCTGTTTCACCATGAGGCGTATGTTGGATCGCAACACTCCTCTCAATCTGGGAAAGGGAAATGCATCCTTCAGTACTCAACTCGTGTCATCCTCCAGATCCAGAAGGTTCTACTTAAGTTTTTCACATTCAAATCTACATTAATCCAATTAAACTACTAATTTGTGGCTGGTGAGATTTGATTGTAATATACATTTTTCTCAAATTTTTGTTGATGCACATCCACAAATTTATTTTCTCCTCTGAGGTTTAGTTCATTTGTTATATTTTCCTATACTGAGGCTGCCTTTGGAAAAGAACTCATAAACATTAGGCAGTGCAAGAATTATGCTGTGGATGAGTAGATCAGAAAGTATACTCTTTTATGAGATACTACATATGTTTTGTATACTATTTATACTAACAAATAGTAACAAAAATTAAAGGAACTACAAGAAAAAACCATCTCACCGCCCAGTCAAATACAGTATACTCCTGGTGAAAGACTTTATCTCTGAATAAGGAGAAAATGATGATTTCGGGGGGAAACTTTCTAAACACTCATCAGACAAAAATGGTATTTCTGAGTCATTTTATGGCAATTTTATCACATTAATCATTCATGCGGGAATCAGGCCAAAATCTACTAAAGCTCTAGGTTATGCCTCTTCTCAGCCCCAAGGATGCCAACATATCAGCCAGCCCAATCTCAAGGCACATATATAAGCAAATGGAGTCTGAATTCAAGCCCATAGTGACTTACCTCAGCATGGCTTCCAGGGGTTAGAGTCTTCCCACAACGCTCACAGCGTAGGCACGGGCGGTGCCAGTCCTTGCCCAGTGAAGTCACCTTTTCAGCTAGAACAGACAAGAAACTACATGCAGATTCATCTCTTTTGGGCATGAGAATTTCCGAACCCGCCCTCCCACATGGCTTATGACTTGAAGGGATGCATCAGACGCCACCAAACCAGATGGACTATGTTCAATGAAGTTCAAATATCTGAAGTGTACCACAGATGAAGCAGAAAATATTGTATGAGGCAGAATTACCAGCACAAGGATAATTTCAACTTTTTTAATGTTAGCTTTTTAAAAATTTCAGCATTTTTATTAGCACAAAGGTAGCACTGAAAATATGTGACGAGGATCTAGTGAAATCCTGAAGGTTTAAAGGCACATTATAGATTTCTGTAGGGTGAAAAGATGAGATGTCAGTATCCTACAGGGTTCCTTGCTCTTAGCAGAATATATTATACATAATATGCATAACACTGTCAAGACCTTTAGTCTTTTGTGGAGGCAGTTGGGAAGTGGAAGAGGGCTTACAAGCTGAAATTAAATCCAGACAGAGGTTTGACTGGCCTGGCGATTCAGGATGCAGGTACTGGACTAGCAGCCTATTCTGAATGGGGTTGCACTCTCTCTCTGCCCCTTGGATTATAGCTGCTCCTTCTGTATTTATAGCTTCTCCTGGATTGCCAGGTGGCAGCAGGCTTCTGTCCTGCTTTGGCTGGTGCTTCAACTGCAGCTGTACTCTAGTTCTGATGATGTGGCCAAAGGGCTTCTCATACCCACAAGAAATAATGGAAACTCAGAGGATTCATTCCACAACCCAAAAATATTCATATAAAAATGATTACAATACTGTAATAAAATACAAAATAATAAAGAAAATACAAAATATAAAGAAAAATAAAACAAATTAACCTGCACTTAGGCTGCAATCCTAAAGACACTTTCCTGGGAATAAAATCCATTGAACACAACAGAGCTTACTTTTGAGTAGACATGGTTAGAATTGTGCTCTCTCAGGTCTCTAAGGCTGCAATCTGCCCACTTACACAGGACTGAACTCCACTGATTATAATAGGACTTACTTTAGAGTAGACATGCAAGGTTAGGGATGCAATCCTATTCATGTCTACTCAAAAGAAAGTCCCATTGAGTTTAATGAAACTTACAGGAAGGTGTCTTTAGGATTGCAGCCTAGGTCTCTCAGGCTCCTTTCCTTTGCCATGCTTATATATAGGAGCGAGCCCCATTGACTGTCATAGGTTTCCTTCAGAGTAGACATGCATAGACTGATCTCTAGGAGATGCTGACCAGGTGCTCTGAAACTGGCTATATACCAGCCAGAGCTATTTTTTTGCTTGTTCATAAAGACATAGCTTGTATGTCAACTTAAAAATTATCAAAAATGTTTGCTTGTCTTGCAAAACACTCTCCATGTTACTCTCAATCCTAGGTTTTATTATACTCTATATGCAAATCTGCATAACTTATGTAGGGCATAGAATTTCATTATTAAGGTACATAATTAGTTACATTGGTGCATACAGTCTTGCCTGCAGGAATCAGCAGATACATAGCACTCTACAACCCCTTTAGGGCAAACCAAATTCAAAAAGTGCCTGCATAAGTAGTTCTGTGTTGAAGTTCTTTTTCTAGTTGCCAATCTATAAACACTGAATTTAAATGTGAATAACCAGTTCAATGCTAGAAGCAACAGACAACAAATTATCCACTCTATTGAATAATTATTTGCTCTGGCATCACTCTGTAATCAATCTAAATTTGGCTCATGCTTTCTCATTCAAATCTAGGATGATACAAGACCCTTCACCAAAATTTATCAAAAATTATCCATTTCTTCCAGACAGTAACCCAGGGTTGCCAGATGACAGGAATTTCCCTGACAGAACTGGAAAGAGGCCCTGGAACCAGAAGTCTGGGTAGAGGCCTCTTTGTCAGGAAATTGGGGGTCTTTCCAGCCATTTCCTGGGATTTTAGGCCCCTGTGTGCAGCTCCCTGTGGCTGTTGCAGTGCCCACAAAGCCTCTGAGGCTGCTGGTTAAAGGAGAGGGATGGAGGGAAGGGAATTATAATTTTTCCCCTCCCCTGCTCCTATGTCTTTGTAGATGGTTCCACCAATATATACTTTGCACAAAAAGCACATATTTCACAACAAGGGTTTGAGTTGTTCAGGTTGTGGGGACTTTGATCCAGCTATTGTCAAAGCACAGGAGTAGAGGCTGGGGGTAAAGTTGGCAACCTTCTCAGGGTAAGAATGGTGGGGAAAACTCCTGGCTTTTTTAGTTTTAAGCCTCCAAGCCCAATTGTGTCCACTCAAAAGCATTATAGTCAATGGAGCTTATATTGTGTAAGGGGCAAAGGAAAGGAGGCTGAAAGACCAAGCTTCTGTATGCCTGCCTGGCTCACTTAAGCAAGTGCCTTTTTTGTTGGTGTCAGGTCTATTGCAATGAGATATGTGCAAAAATTAAATACAGGAATGCAATACAAGTGTTTTTAGCTTTATTTTAACGTGTCCCACATTTGTCCTACATTTTTGGGGTGTCCTACATTTTTTAACCGGGTAGGAATTTTGGCTTGTAGGACAGGAATTTTGGGGAACTTGGGGGAATTTTGTGTTTGGCATTTGGTCACCTGCAATAACCATCTCTGGCTGTTGAGCAGTGATTAGCTGTGCTGCTTTCACAACTGTGTGTGATTAGCAGTGATGCTGTGTGTGATTAGCAGTGATGCACAGTAACTGCTGTGATTAGCAGTGCTGCTTTCACAACTATAAAACTTTAGTGTGTCCAAGAGGCATAAATGTCATAAGGAATACACTGTACAAATCTGTATAATACTCACCAAAATAGACCTTCTTTGAGCATCGTGGGCAGACATTGGGCTCCCCAGTAAAAGTAGTGATGCCAGAAGCTGAAAAAAACAAGACATCGTGAATTTCCTAAGGTGACCAACTTGAGGCCCCAGAACTAGATGAAGGACAAATCTAGTCCTCCTTGGAAACATGCAACCTTGAAAGCAAAGTGCTCTGAACCCAGCAAACTATGAGGAACTTCACCACAGATACATTACTGTTGCCATCCTAAGCAGAATTGCCCTGGTATTGCCACCTGGCAAATGGTGGGGAGCAAATGCTTGCTGTCTGAAGCCTGATGTGCAATACCCAGGTGAGTCCCATGTAGGAATTTCTCCCTTTCCTAAAGAGGCAAGAGGAAGTACTTTCATTATTGAATCACAAAGGGCTGAGCTTTCATGGCCTACATACATTTCTTCCCCATAGACGTTGATAGCACTGCTATAGATACAATGCAGTCCCAAGGTTAGGGATCAAATGTTCCCTTACCTTGAGAAGGCCTCTGTGACAGCTCATCACCAGAAGATATAATGTGCATCCCATTGACATAGCCTGTATTAAGTACTTAGACAGGACTGGGACCTCAGAGCTGGAACTTAACATTTCTGGAAAATGTGTCTCCTGTCAGGGCTGTCAGAACTCAGGTCATAGGGTCAGACTAAACCATGCATTTTAGTAGGTTGCTGAAGTGATGGCTGAAAATAATCTAGGACCAGAAAAAAGGATGAAGCAAGTCCACTTGGGAGGGTAGAGGAAGAAGGCTCAAAGTAGGATGCAAGTTCATAGGGCTAAAAAGCTATGTCAAGAGACGGAGAGGGGCTCAGTCTCTGGCATATAGGAGCCTGGGCAATGCCCTTCCTTCTGAAAGGACTGGACTTATGGATGCTGAAAAGAGATCCCTAGAAGGCCTCTCATTCCTCTTCCGCATAGCTTGGTTAAGGGCCCAATCTTATTCAATTTTCTGGCTGGTGCAGCCATACCAGTGGGTTATGTGCTGCATCTTATGATGGGGAGGCAGTCACAGAGGCCCCTTCAAGAAAGGGAGAATTTTTTCCCTTACCTCGAGACTGTACTGTGGTTGAACTGATGCTGGAACTGGACCCTAAGCTGTCCAGTTCTCAAGTCTGACTCTCTTGACTGTTCCACCCCCATGATGTGGAGCTGCCTTCACCCAAAAGAACAGTAGTGATAAATGAACATCCATAGTATAAATGTTAATGTCCAGTTCTTTCGGCATGATAAAATTAGAACATTAAGTATTTTTAGTGCTTTCATTTTTTGCTACCAATTAAACAATGTAGAGAAGAGAATGCACTTGGCTTCCCACTTCTTAAAATATTTACATGATTTCAGTAAAAATAATTTCTAAGTATAGTTTTTGAGTGTGTTTAATGTTGTAGTCATGCAGCTCATTATGTTAGTATTTTCCTCATTCCATACTTCAGAGAAAATATATTTTGGCTGTAGGAACTATATTTTAATTATACCTAGGCTATACCCTGGGCTCAATGATGGGATTCAAAGAAATTAACAACCAGTTCTATGCCCAACTGGCAGCCGCTTCTAAATGGCTATTTTTAAACTTTACATATCCTATATCTCGTTAACAACCGGTTCTATAGAGTAGGTGCGAACTTGCTGGAGCCCACCACTGCCTGGGATGGATCCACTACGCTGCATAATTTTAAATTATGCATAATTTTTAAAAAACAAAAATTATGCACTAAGGGAACCTGAATTCTGAACTTTTAAACACTGCGCAAATGAAACCCACCTGCACAGTTAGCTTTGTATAATCTGATTAGCAAAGTTTTTTCCGATTCTGCATCACTTTTTCCAGTTTTGCAAGTTATGGATGGGGGCCAGGAGGAAACGCTGGAGTTCCACCACCCAACCTCTTGAAAGCCAATGCATTTACTTGCCCCTTCTATGATTTTAGTAGGCATTGCCTACAAATTTTCAAGCATCAAAATCTGTTGGCTTTTCCCCCTTTTCTCTTGTGAAAACTGATAATGTCAAGAAGCTGAACTCCACCAATACATTATTTCTACCAATACCAGTCTTACTTCTGCAAGATTAAGGCAGATGAGACAACCCTGGCACTTCTTAACATTAGGAAAAGCAAAAATGTGCATGAAGAAAAGTTGGGTAGAGTGCACCATCTCTCATATGGTGGAGGTGTGAAGCCAAGCAAGATGTCAAGTAGCCCAGCACCTCAAACTCCTCTGCACCATGCCACCATTCCCCCAGTTCCCTTGCTTAGAAGTTCCAACTTGTCTTTGTCCTACTACTCACCTTTGCTCGGTCCCTTGGGTGGAGCACTCACTTTCTTCTCTTCCACTTTGGCTATGTGCTCAATAGGGCCTGGTGGCAACTGCCCTTCAGTCTGAGGCTTATCATAGATATAGGACCCTGCCCCTCCGATATTCACACCTGGAAAGAGTGTAAGGTAAGTCATAAAGATTCCACCCATTCTTTGCAGACGCAAAGGATTGTAGACACATGTATTGGTGATAACCATTTTAGAAATGAAACACAGTGTTGTACATACCATGAATACAACCAAACTCATCAGTCTGTCAACTTGCTATCTAGGCTAGCTAGGTACTTTCCATGGTTGCAATGTGTTCTTTCCATGGTTGCAATGGTTCCTCTCTCAACTGCAAAGAGGAAGATCTTCTTCTTAAGTGTCTGTTCTACTACAGGTCATTAACTACTGCTGTCCCTGTTGATTGTGTTTGCAGCTGCAGCAGTGAAACAATGTGCTGTGTGTATATGTGTATGTGTGACAGGAGGGGCTACCATCAGCTATTAAAATCCTGCAATAGGAAGGATCCAACAGCTTCTTCACTAGTCCTCCTCTGACAACACATAAGGCTTTTTAGCAATGAAGGTCATTGTCAGTCACCACACTGAGCAACATCACCACAACAGCACATTAATTGTATCCAAAGAAATTGCTCAGTGATAAACGTTACAAAACAGAGTATCTGAAGGTAAGAGTCTGGGGCAGTTTAGATGCTGAAGTTAGTTATGCACAAACATGTTCTGCTCCACCTCTCCATCATGACTCCATCTGCAATGAGTATTCAAATTATCCCTTCATACAGAATCCAGGATACTTCATCATCAACATCATCATCATCTTAAAACTGAATTTCTTATCCCCTCCCCAAACAAGCCATACGCTTTTCATCCATTCTATATATCCACTGACAGTATTACCAAGACTGAGGGCAGAAAGAACTGCACTGTCTTCTGATTCACCTTAGCAGAGAGGCAAAATTAAATATTACATGCAAAAGCATGTTTATGTGGATTAACATACATTTAGAATTCAGTGCACGGGGGAGTAAGAGCTGTAGCAAAAATGCCACAGGCAGGGGAAGGATTGCACACTTATTCATATGGTGCTTCTTTGTAGCAAATCATGCCCTCCCACAATGCTTTTCCTTACATATGGTAGAATGCAATGCTTCTTTCCAAAATCGCTCATATTCCAAGACAGTGCACCACAAGCTGGCAAGGTGTGGAACGTCTTAAAATGCTTGTGTGCAAGAATTACATCAGATTAGATCTGGCTGATTCTGATTCATTTTGATGAGACCCGAAATCAGAATGAGTCCATATCTGGGAGGAGGGCACATTTCAGCAGTGTTTATGTCTGAAACTGAAACAGCCCCAAAGCCTGGAAGTGAAACATACCTTTTGGTCCAAATAATGTTGCATAACAGGGTTTGTGACAGTAGGGCTTCCCATCATGCTGAGATAGAAAAAAAGAGAAGTGTTCAATACATTACATCAATACATTACATCAATACATCAATACATTCAGTACTTAGATACATTAAACTTTCCCTATCTTCTATTCTCTCTCTCTCTCTATATATATATAAAACTGAAAAGTCACTCACTGACTCACTGACTCACTCATCAACACCCAGCCAAAACCACTGGGCCTAGAAGCATGAAATTTGGGAAGGGTGTTCCTTCCGTGATAGAGGGATCCATCAAGAACCGGTTTTTGGAAATTCCAACCAGAAGGGGGTTAAATTGGGTGCAACGCGTTTTCCTCCCCATACTTTACATTGAAGAATTCCTGACTGAGGGATGCTGTGCCCCAATACCTGGACCTAGAAGCATGAAATTTGGGAAGGGTGTTACTTGTGACATCAACACCCACCAAGAACCAATGTGGAGTAATTTAACCCTTAAGGAGCTGAAAAGGGGTGCAACGTGTTTTTGTCCTATACTTATGGAAGACTGACCAACATCCAGCCAGTTTGGTGCCCTGGGGCGATGTTGTTCAGAGGGAGGGGTTGCACTGGGGTGGATGCTGCACATGGAGGGTGTTGCGCATGAGTGATTGATGCATAGTGGGGAGGCTGATGCGCAGAGGGATGGTGTATGGCGGAATTTTACTCCCGCAACGCGGGTATGTTTTCAATAGTTAGATACATAAAACCTTCCTCCTCTCTCCATTTTCTCAACAAAGAACCCTCTTAGAGTTGTTGAATATTTTTTTACTAATTCAGAAAATAGTAGCTTCAGGTATGAATGCGTGGGATTTTGATTTGGGAAAAGCTTTAACACCATCTTCCCATGTTGAAGTCCTGATGGAAACCGGAACCCCACACAGCTGTTATGGTGATGGAGATTCATCAAAGTGTAGTTTGGCTCTAAGCGGAAACAGTGATAAGACATGAAATGTCTTTTTCCCTTATGTCACTCCTTTGATGCAAGGACTTGGCCACTTGCTCTAGTATCCATCAAAGCTGCTTCGAAAGGAAAAGACAGACACAGCCAGCATTCTCCAGAAACATTCTTCCTGCTCGCAGCTTCTCACTTGTCAGCAGGAAAAAAGAAGCTGTGGAGTGCCAAGGCCGACGTATTCTCCTGCTCTCTCTCCCCACCACATGAAGCAGACAAAGAAAATTGCTGGGTGTGGGTGAAATGTAGCCACAGCAGAAAGAAATGTGCCAGACTCCCTGGCAGAGCACTCAGGTGTTGGTAAGGCACTCATTTAAAAACAGCTCAGGCAACTCACCTATAGAACTTTCCTCAGTTTCCACTTATTCAGATTGAGGGAGGATCCCATCTGGCATTGTAGGGATATGCAGACATACTGCTGCAGTATATAATTGGGGGAATCAGTCCTTAATTGGGGGATCTTTCACTAAGTACTTTAATTAAAACAGGTTAGCAAGTCCCACTTGATCATTACTTATGCTTGATACACTGATGAAACTGTTACAGCATGCAGAGAATGAACACCAAAAGCTCACCCAGAAATGGTACACATTCACACATACCCAAAAGCAGGTGGCTATTCTTGAATAGAATTGAGGTGGCTGTTTTTGAATAAATTTGAAGTGGCTATTTTGAATAGAAACTCCCTTGATTTTATTAGGTGAGACCCTTGTAGATAACAAGTCAATTTCTCTTTCTCAACCACAAGTTTTTGGGAACATTTTGAAAGAAGCTGATGGAAGTGGCTCTAACTTGCATTGGCCCAAGACATTTTTACATGTCTACATACACTGACAACAGAAAGTGTGTATTTCATCAAGCTGCGTGTCCGTATATATTGCTTGACTAAGGAAGCTCCCAACATTTGTCACATCCCCCAAATTTTGATTTACATTTTAAAAAATTTATTTATGTAGAGAGGTAAGATTAGAGACCCCCCGCTAAAAAGAAAAAAGTTGGAAGAAAGAGAGGGGAAAAAATAAACATAAAAACCAGGGAGAGGTAACAAAATATATAATTTCCAATTTATTCTAAAATTTTAAAAGAAAAGAATTTTCTTGATGAAATTAACAGATTTTGGGGGTTTGTTGGAAGGAAGAGGGATGTTAGACTTTATTAATTTTCATTTTCTCTGTAAACCGCTTTGTGAACTTTAATTGAAAAGCGGTATATAAATACAGATGATTGATTAAACTTCTGTTGGCATAGAAAATGACATCTAAATGACTAGAAAATGACTTCTGATCTAGGAGAAATTATTTTTCCAGCCTTTTGTTTATTTGCATTTATGCATATAGTCCAAAATAGTGAAACAGCCCAATACTGACAATGAAAAGGTCTTTATGATTGACAGTGGCTGCAATCCTAAAGCCACTTTCCTGGGAGTAAGACCTATTGAACATAATAGGGCTTACTTTTGAGTAGACACGGTTAGGATTGCAGCCAATGTTTGTGAAGCGACTCTGAAAATATATCTGAAGGAGTTCCAGAAATTGGAGGTGATGTGCTGGGCTGGAGGTCCCAAAGCTCATGATGGAAAACTTTCTGAAACTGGTACATTGCAAAACTATTCTGCTGCTAAACCTACAGTTATTCTCAAATATTTTGCAGCAGGCAACCACGTGAGTGTATTATAAAAACCCTGGAGCGGAGGGTGAGGCACCAAAATGTGCCAAC
Organism: Cryptoblepharus egeriae; assembly: GCA_030015325.1. NCBI lineage: Eukaryota > Metazoa > Chordata > Lepidosauria > Squamata > Scincidae > Cryptoblepharus > Cryptoblepharus egeriae. The sequence goes on along the minus strand of JAREYC010000003.1, from coordinate 89,990,758 downwards.
ATTTCACTGTCAGGTCTACACATCAGAGGCATTTGATTGTATGCCCTCCTCCCACCAGACTCTTCCAAACCCAAGGAGGCTGTTACTTTTACCTCAGCGTGCCCACCAGGAGTCAGGGTCTTGTTGCAGCGCTCACATTTCAAACAAAACTTGTGCCAGTCTTTCCCTAAGGAAGTCACTTTCTCAGCTGCATGACAGAGAAACAAGATAAAAGAGTATCAAAAAACAGAGCTACAGGCTATCAGTTCCCTGAGTTTAGTGTCACGTCTGATAGTCAATTATACCCAAACACGTCAACGGCTATCAGCAGCAAAGCCTGTATTTCAGAGTTACTGTTGCTGTGGAAAACACTGTCAGATTCCCATGTCTACTAATATTATACTCCATATATACAAATTTCTCCCATTATATCTGCTGCATAATATACTTGAATTGTTCTACACAGAACCAGATTATTACTAGGATGCTTTCTTCTGCTCCACTTCTTTAAGAGATCTCAGAAATAGGTGGTGTCTTTTGGCCAGGATGATAATCAGCTTATTAGAGATCCCATCTTCCATCCCATGGGATTTACTCAACAGTCCCATATGGACCCCTTGTACTGGTCTGTTCATGTCTTAGTAACATTCTTCCGTTTTCTTAAAAAAACTTACCGTAGATTAAAGTTCTGCTCTGGTTTTATTTTACTATAAAATAATGCCCAAAATATAACCATTACAAGAAGTTTCAGGGGAAGAAGTTACAGGGGAAAACCTGACAGTCAAGCAAGACTTTTATAAAGATTAATTATCTGGTCACCTGTGAGGAACAAGAATCACTTCTAAGTAGACCAAGACCAAGTAGGAACATTTTTAGAAGATGGAGGAGTTTTTATTTTCCTTTCCATAGTGAGGCTATCGGTGTGCTACAAAGGACTATTATTAGAAACACACATAGAATTTTACAACGGGAACATAGGAAACAACATTCTGCCTCAAGGAGATTAGGAGATACTGTCATACATACCAACATTATGATATATTACAGAATGGGAGTACTACCAAGGCAAGAAGAGTAACAGGAAAGTACATGCTGTTCTACATGATTTCCTTACAGAAGGGTTTAGGATCCATCTAAAGAAAGGTTCACAGAAGTGGTTAGTTTTAGGAAGGAGTTCAAGACACCAAGGGAAGAAAGGACTTTCAAGGCATAGAGATGGCAAAGAAAAATGGACAGAGTTCATGGGAACAGAAGACTTGCAGACAGTAGAAGACAGCAAAGCTGGACGAATGATATATCAAGGATGGAAAGATAGTGGGCAAGGTAAAGGAGTTTATACAGGACTGGATAGGAAGCCGATGAAACTTCATCTTTACACAAAATTGATACAGCAATGAAAACCAACAATGAAATGTGAAAAATGCTGGAAAGCACTGAAGTATAGAGGCAGTGCTGAGTAACACCTAGTGTACAGGCATCATTAAAAGCCATCATATTTAGTTAGCTGATGCACCCAGAGACAGTGCACAAAGAATGGCACGGAGGAGAGAGAAAGGACTCATGAGGGACTCTGCACCAGAGTACAACTTGTATAGTGATCCTTCAAGTGGCATCCTTCCCTGATAACTTTTGATAATAGCCCCAGAGCAAAAATTCAGGTAGAACCCCAAAAACATTGTAAAAAAGGAAATTTTTGATATGGAGATTTTAGTGACAGTCATCATGACGTCAAAGTAGATAGCTTCAAATTTAATATTGAAAGAGGGAAGCAGTCTTAGATGGAGAATGAAGAAGAAAGGCAGAGGAGAGGAACTTAAGTCACTTAGAACTGATGTGGATCAAAGCCCTGTACTGGATTCTTGTTCATTAAGGAAAATGCCATGGAAAAAGTATCAATTAAAAATGGACCCAAAAAATATCAGCCAGCTCTCTTGCATGGACAGTCAGTTACAAAAGAGCAGGAGCAGATGCTGAATCACTGAAGATGAGTCAGAGATGAGAAAGACAGAACAGGTTGTGGACCAGCAAGGCAAACCCATTTAAAGTGGAGAGCAGGGGAAAAAATGAAAGTGAGAAATGCAAAGAATGTAAGTGACTAAAAGAGGGAATAGGTGTCAAGGCATCTGAGAAAGCCAGTCTTTCACTGGACTGCAGGTCACAAAAGAACTGAGAGGCAAGAAATGGAGAATTAACAGCATGTGTAGCATTCTAAAGGACCAGGAAAAAACTCTCAGAGGAAATTCGATCGTAGTGGTCAGAAACAGGACTTTTTAGTAAAGTTGAGTGAGTGTCAATCATCCCAAAGAGGCAGAAGCTACAAGGAAAAATTTTCTTGAAAAGCCGTGAGTTTAATCAAGTATTTAGGCTCAGATCTATAGATTTCAGATCTACACTGTGGCATCAGTATCGTTTATGGCATTAACATTTGTTGCATCACACAAACACAGAGTCTCATGGTTGTCATGAAGTCAAGATAGAAGAGACAGACCGCTCAGATGCTGCTGTCATAACAGGGAGAGGGGCCAGAGCAGTCTCATAATATATCCATCTTGGTCCTTTCATTGGCACTTTACAGCAACTGCCACCGCCACCACTACCACCTCCTCCTGCGTCAGCAACAGATAGGGGTGTTTGAAACCAGTGTTATTTTACCCAGAAATAAGCCCATTGTATTTAGTAAGCGTCAAGTTATAATCCTATCTTACTCACCAGAAACAAACACCTCTAGCAACAAAGTACATGAAATCAGGATACAGGAAGTACCAACACAAAGGGCCGGGAACACAATCAAGCGGCTGCCATCTCTGTTATCCTTACCGCTGAAGGCCTCGCTGACACTGGCTAGTGGATCAGGTATCTACCTTTTAATATTTTAGGCTGTTTGCAAACTGGCATGCACATATGTGGACCTTCCAACTTGCCTGCAACGCTATCAGCTTCTAGGGAGTCTATAAGAGTTCTCTTTTGTGCCTCTGAGTAATGGGGGCAAGACAGAAGATCAATTTCACCTGCTAGACCTATTCAGACCTCAACCACAGCATGTTAGGAATTGCCAAAGGGAGGGAGCATGTGGCCCTAAGTCAGTCAGATTTCTAGACTCAATCATAATTAAGAAATCCACGTGTCCTGAAAAGAGGAAAGATATTGTAACTAAGGAGACCTTGGCATCTTTTCAGAGGTATGGAATGACAGCTCCAGATTAGGATCCTAGAAGTCCCAAATGGCTGTCCTGGTCTTTGCACCGCCAGGCAGGTTGTATGGACAAGGTCAGAATAAGCAATGCCAAGAACTGCAAAACAGTCCCCCAAGAATGCTTCTCAAAAGTAGAGTCATAGCAAGTTTCTCATAGTCCATTTAATGCCACAGTCGCATTCCTTCAGTGCAACTCCTTGCATCAAGTTTTGCTTTGCCTATCCTCCTACTGACATTCCTTGACTATTCAACCTGCCCTCAGAAGCACCAGCTAGAGAAAATGCTGAAATAAGGAGGAAATAAGGTAGGCCCAGGCTTATGTTCTTCACGAACTATTCCCCACCTCCTGGTGCCTGGGGAAGTCATCCTTGGATGACTTGGCCAGCTGAGAATAAAAACCCTCTCCTCACTTTGAAAAGGACACAAGCACTCCCTAAGGATGAAGCAGATTTTCCATTAACAAAAGGAAGCAGCTTCCAGACACTTCCAGGGCACTGGCGTCACACTTCCGTTAAAGCTTCTGACAGATCACCAGAAAAAAAACAAGCATCCAAACTTCACATTATCTTTAGCAATTGCTTGACCACAGGACCCAAAAAGGGCCTTCTTTTCAAGATACATTATATTCTAGAATTAATTCCCACCAAATGAGCTTTAAAAAGAGAGTGGACAAGTTCATTTCTACAATAGAAATTCCATGAAAGCTGAAACAGTCTCCAGATTTTGAGACACAATGCCTCTGAATGTGATATATTGGGGAGGGGGTCACAACTCCAATTCAGGGTGTCACGTCAAGTTGGATGTTGCCATCTTGGAATCTGGCATTGAGTATTGCCATATCGGAATGGGGCACTTGGGCTGAAATCCATACTTTCCTAGAAGTAAGTCTCATTGAACACAATGGGAATTACTTCAGAGTAGACATGGAGGAGCTCTGGCATCACAGTGATGTCACTTCCTGATTAATGTAAAATCCTTAAATGATACCACTTCCAGGTCAATGACATAACTTCAGTGGGGCGATTCTGGACAGATTGTCAGAAGGGACTCCTGGACTGAAATATTTGAGAACCACTGTATTGGGGAAAGTGGCTGCCATCTTTTGTGCATTTCTCAAAGTTATTTGGCTGACCACTGTTAAACCCAAGATGCTGGTCTACAGAAACTTTTGTTCTGATACAGCCGTACTCTTCAGTTGTTCACAAGTCAATTTCTTGAGTCACTCATTGCAGGAAAGTGATGTCTATTCCTACTTTTGTGTGTGTAAAATTGAGAACCTAAAACCGGTTTGCATACTGTATTCAACTGTTGGCAAACAATACTAATACAGCTAGATTATGGATTTATTCTTGTAAAACAACTGGTTTATATGAGAAGAAATCAACTTAGCATTATTATTAAGAGTGGAAAGATGTACCCTCCCTTGAAGAAAGCAACCATATTAGAGAGAATGATACTAGAATGATATCATATTAGAATGATACCTTCCTAATTATTATCTGATCTCAGATTTCCATGTCCAGATTTCTTTTTGGAGAAGTTCAGAACACAGCAAGACAGCACATCACAACAAGTCACAACAGAAAGACCGAACAAGTAGGGTTGCCATAATTCACTTCCACAAAATCGGGACAGGACCCTCTGTCACATTTGCCAGTACAGTTATCTGAACACAATCCCCCCAAATTTTGGACTGTCCCTATTTTTGGGACATATGGCAACCCTAAGCGATAGGCATTTCTGGAGAACACGTTCTTCCCTGCAGCAATACCAGTGTGACTCCTATCGTAACTCTGGGAATAAATTGAGTAACTGCTTTTATAAGCTGAAGAGATTTCAACACTGCATATACACAGGCATAAACTGTCATTGCACTTCAACGAGGTTTTCAATTACTAAAGGAGACCAGAAAGGTTTTGCACTCTCTGAAGCTTCACAAAAGCACTCAAAAGGGAGAATCTAAAATTGCTTCTACATATACTCATCATCACACAAAACCCATTCAGGCTTTGACAGCTTTACTTGTTAGCTTCCCAGAAAATTGTTTTTTCAAACATGTTAGTGGCTCATTGCAGATAACAGAAGTGACAGTATCTCTTCAAAAACAGGAGCTGGCAGCAAGGATCCAACTTGCTGGGTTGCCAAGGAAAAGCCACGCTTATAGGGGAACAAAAGAAAGGCCTGAAAGCCAATTTTAGCATCCAGCGGTCAGCCAGCCTGGGCAGGAAGCAGCAATGATGTAATGTCCCACTCCCAGGCTATACACTGCCAGCAGCCTATACAGAAGCACATTGTTCTCTCCACAGGGGAAACTGAGCAAGTCACCAAACAGAGAAATGTTTCCTACTGTAAGGAGTGCAACAGTTCACAGGGCGTCCGATAAATTTATGCTTTCTTTTCTCAGGTTTTTCAGCAACCAGAACAGGAAATTGTGGGGGAAAGGAGGAAAAAGGAACCTGGAAATGACAGCCTTGCAGGTAGAGTGAAAGGTGACCACACCTCTCACAAGGCTGGTCCACTGTAGTTGCTGGCTGCTCCCCTCCACTGCCTAATAAATCGGGATTCACATAAGCAGGCAGGAGACCAGGGAACTGTGAGGGAGGAGGCGGCACAGCCCATTTTGTCCCCCTGTGCCATTTTATGACTCCTAAACATCCTGTTTCTCCCCACCACTGGAGGACAAAAGATGATAGCCTGCTGTTGGTTCCTATCCAGCTGTTTCCTATCAAGCTTCATCCACTAGGAACCCAGTTTGGGTGCGGGGGAAACCTGGGACCTGAGATCCAGGCAATGAACAGGCTATAACCACAAATGGCTGCAAGAAGTGTAACTTGCATCTATTGCTACCTAGTGCCCATGCACCACAAGAGGTTACCTGATGTACATGGGGGAAGTCAACCATGGAGCTGCCACTACTGCCACCAAGCATCGCCTTACTCCGATACTCTTCCCCATGTTAATGTGCAGCTGCTGAATGTCCATTTAGGACATAAGAAGCCTTGTGCATAGATAGATGTAGCCAACTACAAAATGCCAGATGCAGGATATATAGGTCCTATATGCAGCATATAGGATATGCCTCCCTAAGGCATCTGGAGGGCTGCTGTGAGATACAGGAAGCTGGTCTAGGGGCAAAATCCAGAGTAACTACAGTGAGGCCTTGCTCCGGTGTAAGAACAACTTACTCTGGATTTCAATATGAATTTCCCATAGGTTTTCACTGGGTGGTGCAGGAACTACAGGTGCACGTAAATTCTTTTGCATGCTCCCTTAGTTACTCTGGATTTGGGGTAGGTGGGTCTTTTGCCTGATCCAGTGGAGGCTCTTATGTTCTGCTAACCCACATCTCGCCCTGTTCAGTGATTAGATTTTGTGAACACAGTCCATGAACAAGGGAGAGTAAAAGTGCATCAATTCCCTCTGCCTCTGTGTTGATGCGTTCCTGAATCCTGCACATTAATATGTGGTCCCGCATACTATATGCTGAACACATCCTTAATCTTGCTGGACAGGATCTGAGGACAAGGAAGTTTCAAAAAATTATTTTGTCATGGACAGATCCCTACTGATTACATCAGATTCCCTTGAATATGTATTCCCACAAGTGCAAGGGTCTACTAAGATGATGTCTAAGAAGGATTTTCCCATCCTCATAATTGGCAGTTCCATCAAAGCCTTGATTTACTTTTGAAATGGCTATACTGACATTCATGTCTTAAGTGTATCCTCTTTACTTCCCAGAGCTGAATGAGATGTTTTGGGGTAGTGAAGAGATTATGGTGGAGGAAGTCTTATTATTAATAGCAGGCCTCTGTCAGTCTTGAAAGACTATGGTATTGTGCTCAGCGCTGCATACACTGCATGCAAAGCACAAAAGCCTGGGTTAGATTGTTATGGAGGATAGGCTGTTACCCAAGCAGCAAATCCCCCCTCTCCATGCCACTAGTCCAATGGAAAGGCAGAGCCGATACGATTGGATCCAGCTGGCGTCACAGAGCTAGGCTAAGGACAGGAGCTCACCCTGTCTTGTGGGGACCAACCCAGGTCTTGAACCCTGGCCTGTTGGTTAACAACCACAGTGTCTTAACCACTTGTGCCACCCACAGCCCCTAATAGAACCTAATAACCCCTAACACCTGCATTAATAGAATGCAGGTTTAAAGCACATTTCAGGGTCAGAGATCTGAACCAGCCATGGCAGAGACAGCAGCAAAGGATCTTACATTAGTAGTAGAAAAGATCTTCAAGTGAAGAGTGACAATTAGCTGGAGACAACACCGTTGCCTGGTAAGATTGTCGAGGTAGCTCAGTTTTGGGCAAATGACATCTGATTAAATTCCTTTTAATGTTCTTTTAAAATTTTTTACCTATGTATGTCAGGAAAAAGGAGAAAATATGTTTGCACAGTCTCACTCAGCAAAGTAGTGAAGAAGTTTTAACAACCTGATCCTCAAAGTGCTGGAGAGGAGTTTCTGGAAGCCATTGGGAGCAATTGTTAAAGACACATTTTGGACAAAGATGACTTCATTTCTGAACAATCTGCACTTTCTCTCAGTTCACTTGAGCCCAATTCCAATTGCTGATGGTTATTGTAAAGGATCTGTATAGTTCAGAGCAAAAATATTTAAAAGACCCGATAGGTCTTTTAAATATTCTTGTATACTTCCCTTTCAGATGAGAGAATCAAGGAGGCTCTGCATTCCATACTCACTGGAGTTGTGGTTAGTAGTGATACAGGTTTTTTGATAGCAGTTTTAGGATACAGGTTGTTGTGACATTCAGTTAAAACTGTTCTTGTTTCATCAGTCTTTAATTGTAATTTCTCAGTTAGTATCCAATATTGTGTTGTCAGTTTCGTTTTTCAATTTACTTAGAGCACAATCCTAAGCATGTCTACTCAGAAGTAAGCCCCATTGTGTTCAGTGGGTCTTACTCCCAGGAAAGTGTCTTTAGGATTGCAGCCTTAGTTTATAAACTTTGAATGCATTTAATCTTAGTTTATTATCAGGTTTTTAAAAATGTTACACTATATGCTATATTGAAGGAATAAAAGCAGCCTATATAAATTAAAAACAAATCAATTCATAATTTGCCAAGAAAAAATGGGTCATCATACCCATGCTTTCGTTGGAAAACTGTTGCTAGCATGACGCCTTCCTCTGAAGGAAGATGTGACTGAACGGTTCTTGCTTCAGCTGCTTGCTAACTGGCTTGATTCAAGCTATGCCTTGGTTGGCACAGCTTTATCCCCCTGGCATCTTTCTTTCCCTCCCAGCCGGGATGCAGCCGCACCCAAGAGCTCTACTCTAAGGAATGCGAAGGAGGATCTGTGAATAAAGGCTTTGTCTGGCAGGCTTTCCCTTCTCCTATAAGCTCTGCCTCTTCTGATCTCCTCTGATCTAGGAGTCAACCTGCTTTAGACCCTGGCTATCTTCACCGCACAAGTCAGGGGAAAAGGAATGAGAACAGCCCTGACTTTTTTGCTACCACCAAGAAACAGGGTTGTATTTTAACAGCCATGGGGGGGAAGGGTTGATAAAGCACAATTCAGCAAACCAGAAGCAGCCTTCCAAACGTGAAGCCATGCAGTACAAAGATTTCATTGTTGCCACTGTATTGCACTCTAGTGCTCCCCGTAGTATGTTCTCATCAGATTGCAAACTTCAATTGCACGCCTCCTTGGGTACTATGTGCTCCAAGACAAGAACTCCAACGTGCCTTTCCTCTGATTATCTTGGATTCCTCTTGGCCTCAGGTGGCTAGAAGGAGCAAGGGTTATACTGAAACAGCCTTCAAGTGGCCATCTCAAAAAGCAGATAACAGCTCTGGGTGCTGTTCCAGACCTGGGCAGCCTCTCTCCTTCGGCCAACATGAAACCCCGTATTGAGAGTTTGCTTCAGCTGCCTTTGATTTCCAGGGTACTGGGCATTCAGAGCACAGCTGGGAGTGAGGCCATGTGCTTGCTTGCCAGAGAGCTGGCCTCAATTATGTTCCTCTGTGAGTCGGCAAGAGGCAAGGCCATCTGCTGTAGAGTCTCCTTCTGCAGACGCCGACCCTCCCCCTTAGGGAACGGGTGTCCGTCTGCCAACTCCTCACTGGGCTGCAAATGCTGGGCCAGTGGAAAGGCAGGACCCATGTTATATGGTATTTTATGGCCAAAACAGGCACGGCATGGGAGATCCACCATTGGCAATCCTCACTTTTAAAAAAGAAATCCTCCAAAGCTGCTTCAGAGGAACCCATATTTTGATTGGGGCAGCAATGCTGAGATAATTTAAGATCCATTTAATCAAAATATTTCACTCCCCCAAAGAGAAAGCAATTAGCTGTGCTGCAGAAGAGGGGAAGAATTTTTTGTGCCTGTATTTCAGACAGCAAGACCAAGTTTGGGGGCAATTTAAACTGCAATACTGAAAATAGTAGGAGGGGATCTAAATCCCCCCTTCCCTGATACCGTTTCATGGCCCCCTCTCCATGGCTACTTTAAGGTTTTAAAAAGACCACCGGGAAATCTGACCCCAGATCTCATGTATCGTGCCCCACATCAGAAAGAAGAATGGAGAAGGAAGAGACTAGCTTCTTGCTGGCACTCATTCCATCTTGTTTCTTCAGGTTGATGGATGCGTCTTAATGACATCATATGAAGAGTACTATGGAAACACTGACGGGATAAACATAGTTTCTCAAGTAGCAACACCCTTCTTGGCTCTTGCATATCAAACTATCTTGTTGGATGGAGTGCAAAGAATGAAGCATATGAAGAGGCAGCCTACAATCCTCATCCAACAGTCAAAATATTGTCTTTGCCTACCCAAGCAATTACAGTGGGGCCGCCACCCTCCTGAGATGAAGGAACAAGCAAAGAATTGTAGATAAGAGAAAGCAGAAAAGCGTTAGAAACTGGAACCTAGCCAAAGACTCATAACTAAAAACCACTTACTGACAACTGTTTAACACAACACATAGTTTTGCCTTAGGACCTGCGTTGTGAGACTTGGTGTACACTATGCTCCCTCATGAACCCAGATCTCAGTTACTCCTGGCATGAGAAGCCAATGGGGTGTGGCAGCAAGAGGGAAGGACTCCCTAACCTAATGATCAGGAACACTGAAACCCAAAGGACAGAAAGAACCAGTGCTAATAGGTTCTCCAGATCCCAGAGGGGAGTTAGGTAGCTATATTCCAAGAGCTTAGAAGGTCTAAGCAACAAGTACCTAAAAGGAGTTTGTCACTGGCATATGATTACTACAGTGGGCCTTTGGCATCTGTGGTCTTGGAATCCATGGATTCCAGCAACTGCAGATGCCTCCCAATGTCTCAGACTAGCTCCTAGTTATGACCAAAGTCAGAGATCTGAAACGGAAGCCACTTCTAGTCATATTCAGGTGCTTCTCTGAGGTGTGGAGAAGCCAATGGAGTAGGCCAAGGGCCTAGCACGATGGCCATGTAAGCAACTGTGATGCCATGATCTTGTCTCCTTCTTGAGCTCCCATAGATTTCATTATGGGAATCGGGGGGTGAAACCCTGTGGGTAGTGAAAGCCACAGTATACAAGTTCTGCTGCGACAATGGTGGTACCCATGAGCCAAGCACACAAAAATTAAGCAGAGTTTAAACAAAAGGACACTCAAGAAGCTACAGGCTGAATAATCAAGCTCCAATAGTTCAAAAACAGAAGAAACCTTTCAAGAGCTTGTATGACAAGTTTACACTTGACCCGGAGAAATTTTTATTAAGGCACTGCTTGCAAACATCCCTGGGCTGCAATACCACTAAGAACTGGGTTTCCGAAAGCCAGTAAGACAGGAAACAAATACATATCTGACACCTCAGTTTTGTTCAATCTTTTTTTCCCCCACAACAAGCAGGCAGATTTCAGGTTAAACTAGGAAAGCAGGCAAAGTTCTCCCAAGCCAAGCTCAAAAACACATTTCAGAGGTTGAGAAACATTTGTCCTCTAAGGAGAGGCAGACTTCAAAAATTCTCCCTTTTCATACTTTTCCTTTTGGTTTTTAAATCCGTACTTTCCTTTTGACTTTTTAAATCCAAGTGTGTTGCTAGTTCCCCTCTCCTCCTTTAGTTCCAGAGCTCCACTGCGTTAAACAAGGACCAGATGAACTTTGCAGGAATTGCACAGTCCAAAACCAGAGCTTGTGTGACCGACAATTGCAATAACATATCTTGCAAAAGATAATTAACCTCCCACTCTCTGCTGGAAACCATGCAATATGGTTACTTCAGTCCAGGATACTTGGAAAGCAACCACTACACTTGTGTTCATAAACACATAATCCACCCTGCCAATATGGGTGAATCCTATATTGGTATATTCATAAGCTTGCTGCTGTTTCTGCTTGCAAACGTGTGGAAAATTTTAATGTCATATAGAATTGCTGCTGAATTTTAGCCATTAGGAAGAGGCATTTTAATCCTAAGTAGCACCTAGGATTGACAGCTTGGAAAATGTAATTTTCCAAAAATGAACTCTGCAATATGTTTTCTACTAAAAGCTTAGGGCTTGCATCTCTGGATACCAAAATGCCAGTGCATGCATTGGTCTAAAGAAAAGAACAATGCTGTGGCATTTGATGATGCTTTTCTCTTAGCATTAAGGACTAAATGACCCATACAGATTTAAGAAAGGAGTTGCAACTTTTACAAATGTCTGAACTTAACTGCCTTTCCTCAACTCCATGAGATTCATCCCAGGGCCATTTTCACTTACCCACACACAGCTGCCTCCAATTATATTTTTTTTTAAATCAGAATATTGAGGTATGAATTTGAAAGAAATTAAAATATTTTGGAATGTATGAGTGGCTTTCTATGTACAATTGACAATTACTCTGTAGAACTGAAGCTTTCTCAAGTGCAAAACCAAGGGCCACATTAGATATGCATGTAAACGTGTAATGTGATTATGCTTCCAACTGCTTCCTCTTTTAAAACAAAATGCCTGGCTGGCTGGTTGGGGCAAAAATCCCCTATGCCAAAGCAAAAATCATCCCCCCTGAAGTGGTAATTTGTCTTGGAAGTAGTAATCTGCTCCCTGCTCAGTTTTGAAATGTATTTACTTTTAAAAGAGCTTCTGGATGAATGCACAAATTAAAATTTTACGCATTTCTGCACACATCTAATGTGACCCTCAACTCCAGCTGTTATTCTATGCATATTTACTTTGAAGAAAGCCTAAAGGTAGTAGTAGACTATCACTAGAGGTCTTTAAGTAGCCAGAGAACCACTTGGAGAGGATTTTGGTGCTGTGGACAGCCTGCATTGGTAGAGGGTTGGACTCAATCATTTGGTTCCTTCCTTCAACCTTTATGAATCATATGTCATAACCACCAAGTCATATGTCATAATCACAAAGGATGACAAGGCCTCCCAAAAATGTAAAACATCCAACAAATATGTAGGACGTGACAAAATAAAAGCTTAAAACACTCGTATGTTGCTTTTACGTGGTTAATTTAAACACAATATTACTTTTTAAATTTAAAACTATTACCTTGCTATTTTATATAATTTACTATTATAAGAAGACTATGTGTTGTCTGCCCACAAGGAAAAGGAGAACAATGAAGATTTTCTGTCCAGAACTTAAGACTAACAAAAAGAGGAAAAAGACTAACAAATCCTGGAAAAAGAGGACATATTCTGTTTAAGCCCCACTGAAATGAATTGGGCCAGAAGTGCAACCATGACAGCAAGTGGGCAGGCAAGTTTCATTTTCAGGTTTTGGAGAGGGAGCAGTTTTATGCAGAACCAGTACAGACCCAAGAGAGTATCAAGAAGCTTATTTGGAGGTAAAGGAATTTTCATTCCCTTACTCAAGGAAGCCTTGTATAACAACACCATCACTGGATACAGTGCCACATCCATGGCATCCATGGGGTAGCTGCATTGGTTGCACGTGAAGGCATTAGGATTAAGGTATGAACAACCCAATAATGAATCCAAAGTACTTTACTGGCATCCGGCCTCTAGGGCTGTGGGATCTGTGGATGATTTGGCATTGCTGCCATTTCCTTCAAAAAGGAAGGTACAGATGGTTCCAAAACGCAGCATAATGACTTCTGCCCTCCTAGTGACCTTCTCAAAGCCAGCAGCTTTCAGTTCCATTCCTTTCTCCTTGATGTAAAAAAGTGCAACATAGCTGCTAATTTTCTTGTCAGCAGTAAAGGTACATCTCAGTTGGAAAAGCAAGTTGTTTTCATGCCAAAGTTACCAGGTTTAGTCCACTTCAAATGATTCCCTGGTGATATGGTAGGAAAAGACCCTTTGCTGGATCTTGAAAAGCCCCTCGTCACAGTACGGACAGCTCCGTTGCCCAACTCAGCAGAAGGAAAGTTGGAAGAGTTTTCTAAGGCCAACATCCAGCTCCTCTCCCACTGCACTTTTGTCAATAAAGTGCATGAAAGTTTTATCAAAGCTGTGCCACATTGGCACTCCTAACAGCCACGCCTGCCCCAAGGAAAGGAGAAGATTAAAAATGTGCTAACCAAGACATCCTTGCATTGCAGCAGGCATCTGCTGATCAGTCCACAATATGCCAGCACTAACCAGCCACATTTTGTCAAGGAGAAGCAGTGGTGGGCTTGAGGGGGTTCTCACAGGTTCTATAGAACCCTTTGCTAATGAGCGCCTGGTTCTGAGAACCGGTTATTAATGGGACATAGAAGCTGTTGTTAAGTTAGGTTATTAGGACATAGAACCTATTGTTCTGACTCCCACCACTGAGGAGAAGTGAATTGAAAAGTAATGTTATTTTCTCTCCAAGACCATCTCTCCATTGAGCCGGCTACAAGCAGAGCAGTAGTCCCCATGGAACATAGGCAGAACACCCACAAATGCTGCTACTGCAGTTCTGTTGTGAGATTTTGAAAACTATAGCAGTAGCATTTGCTGTGGGGTTGCTATTCCCTACCTTTGACTGTGCCCATGATATTTCCTATATATTGTTTACCATCGGCTGATGTGTTTTAGGCACATGTGGAAACCCAAGAGTAGTTTCTAGGGTAGACAAAACCCATTCCTAACTATCAGAAACGGAAGGAAAGAAAACCAAGGTGGTATCTTTTCTTGTGCACTGAACATCAATAGCCTATCTTGGTATCCGATATGTTAATTGGACATTCTGCACTTTATAGGAGAAAGCAAAAGGGGACCACACACAGTGAAGGAGTTGGCAGGAAGAGAGGGAAACAGAACATGCTTAGACTGCTTGGTAACACTGCAGGGTGTTTTTGCAGAATCTGAACCTTGAGGATTTCTATCATCACATTAGGAGTTGCCAATTCTATGGCCAACATAATTTTTAAAAAATTCAGTTAATAAAAAAGATAAACTAGCACTGAGACTTTAACCGCCTGAACTCACAACCCCTCAAAGGTTCTGTTGACTTTTCTTCCAGCAGAAAATACAGACACTGGCCAATCAGATTAAATCTGATCTCTATAAAAATGTGAAGAGAACAAAATAACTCTTGAAACAATTACCCACTTAGCAGCCTCAAATATATTTATTCAGCACATCTGATCTCTGCTGCCCACACAGCACCTGTGAAAGACTGAGAGCAATACTTCAACTGACTAAATGGTTGACCCACAGAAACACCTTGGATGATGCATGCTGATGAAGCAGTCCTGCTGAATCATCAAGCCTTAGTTCCTATCTATGCCAAACCATCTACTCAGCAAGGCATTACACCAAAGAGCAGGTGAGATTGTAGTGCAAAATTATGCACAACACAGAGATTATAAGCCCATATTAATTCCTCTGCAAGAGGCATGTGCACAGATAGCTACAGCAATTTCTTCAACCTATGAAATAAATCAAACTTCATCATCATTTTGTACTCTTCCTCCTTATTATGGCTACAGTCCAGAGTAACTACAGGACCTTTTACACCGACATAGTTACGGTGCCATCTATGGGAAACCTATGAGAAATGCATAAAGCAATCCAGAGTAAGTGCCTCTTACGTCTTCTCATAGTTACTCTGAATTGGAGGGTAGGTGTCTTTTCTCAACTTATCCAAAGATTCCCATTACTTCCTTATGATCTCCTTCATCAGAAGCATAAAGTAAGTTCCCAAACTAGTCAACTTCTGACAAACTTACATTTCTAATGGATTCCAATAAACTGAGGATCTGTTGTCTGAATTCCTGCATCTGTTCTCAACCACATAAGAGCATGCACCAAGACAGCATGGTGATCACTACACAGGTTAACTTTTGTATCTCAGAAAAATGCAGCTCTTACATGATTCCCAACAATGTTGTCTGTGGAATTCACAACCCCAAATCTCATAATGAACACTAACCTAGATGCCATTAAAATGGGTTAGACAAACTGAGTCGATCATTGGATACTAGTATCTATGGCTATATTCTACCACCAGATTCAGTACACCACAGATCCGAACACTAGCTGCAGAGTATTGCCATCATCACTGCTTTTTACTGCCCGAGACATCTCCAAAGTCACTGGGAGAATCAGGATTCTGAACTAGATAAACCCATGGCATGACCAAGCAGGGTTGTACTTATGTTCAGCCTTTCAGAACAGCTGAAAAGCTGAACATAAGCAAATGCTGAACATAAGCAAAGCATAAGCTACAGATCCCAAGAGGAAGCCTTTCAGCTTCTTGTTTAAAAAGCTGTTGAAGAAGCCAACAAGAGCCTTTCTTGTTGGCTCTTTGATGGTGCTACTATTCAGAAACATTAAAACACAAAAGCAAGTTGCACATGTGCCGAAAAGGTGCATACCTCTGCAGCACCTGGGACTATCTAACGCAGTGGTTCACAAACTGTGGGTCACAATTCACTACAACCGGTTAAGGGAAGCAGCCCAGTTATAGGATCCCCACGACACTGCAGAGATCGCAGCACCACAGAATGTAAGGGGCTTCTCCCCTTAGCTGGATCACTCTGGCTAAATGGAGGATCTGGGAGGCTCAGGAGCCCAGGAGCTCCATATTGCTTCCAGATCTACCACAACCACCTCTTCCCTTTCTGAGAGTCCAGAGTAATTGCAAGATACTTGAGTTTTCCTTTGTATATTTAAAAAAAGGCTTTGACCTCAAAATAGGAAATTATATAACAGCTCTTTTGCGACGCATCACATGCTACCACTTGAATGCAATGAGGCTACCCTTATATTAAGCAGTCATTACCTCACATATCAACTGCCTTAGGCTATACACACTTTCCTATACACACTTAAACCACGTTAAACACAATGAGATTTACTTCTAAGTAGACATGCATTGGATTGCGCTGTTAGTAAAACAACCTGGTGTTGAAATAACATTTGTTGTGTGTGCATATATGTGCTAGCGTACGTGCACATTGGACTCAGCTGGATTCCAGAATAATATCACATAACAGATACTAACTAGTCCTCCATCACTCTCAACTGAGCACAAAAGGGTTTATCAAGTCAGAGATAAGAAGTGCTGAACTCCGCTCCAAATATGTTCAGGCTTTCATTCATTCTTTGAAGAGGTGTCTCTAACTGACATTCCTCCACTCCAACGAGCACTTAATGCATAGCCCAAAACCAAGATACAGATTCAACCTGGAGTTCTGCTACAAATAGTTTTATCTGCTGTTCCATTAAATTCAGCAACCCTTTGGCAAAGATGGAAAGGAATTATGTGCCAACTAATCAACCTATTCCGTAAATGAGTGGAAAGTAGGCACATTTTACCATGAAAAACTACAGAAAAGAAACCCTATCATTAAGCAGATATATCTGCTGGCCTCCACTGTGCAAGCAAAGCATAGAAGTACACCGTCAAATAAACCCACATGCAATTGTCCTCAGAATTTATAACTCACAGCACAATCCTAATCCCCCATTTAGACCATCACAAGTCCTGTGCTGGCCCGGGGGAGTCCCAAAAGTGCAATAAGGCATTTCTGTGCCACTCCTGGGGGCTTAGGCCAGTACACAGACATGCGCAAGTCTCCCCACACCACTGCAGGAATGGGAGACAGTTGAGTTGCACTGGCCTAAATTGATTTGGATTGCATCCTCGCTTTTCTTCTGTACAGGTGTTTCTGGATCATTTCTCCAGAGCATCAGGTAAGCAACCAACAGCATCACAGAATTAGCCTGGAGGCCATAGTGCTCCATAAACTGTTTACAGGTATTCCCAGCGTGCCTGAATGTCTACAAGGCTACAATAATGTTACCAAATATGGCAACGCATAATTGAGATGCTGTCATGGAAAACGGAATTAAAGTTCCCTCCTGCTCTTACACTACTCCTCTTGGCTAGAAAGGCAAAGCCAATACATGTATAGGCAGCTGGTCTGTAATATTCAGAAATTACAGGTCTAGGTACAATCTAGGTCTAGGTACAGGTCTAGTCCAATAATGTGTAGTTAACCTCTAACCCTTTTTCTTTACTTAAAGAGAGCGGAATCAGGTGATGAAAATGTGGCACTGAAGAACAGCAAGAAACAGCATTCTCCTCTGATAGTTTCTCCCCTCAGTATTATATTGACTGTAAAGTTTTCTATAGGAAATGTACAACTCACACTCCAGATTAAATAACTCAGAATGAAATATTTAACATACAGAGCAGGAGGTCTTGTCTAGGATAGAACTTTTGTTAGCCTGAAGGTAACATCTGAAGGTTGCCAGAAGTTTCTGTGTACAGTGAGACCTTGAGAAGTGGCTGAGCTGAGTTGTTCCATCTGCTCTTCATTGGGAGAAAAGAAGTTATCTCAGCACCCTCGTCAATGTTTTAAAAACTGATATCAAAAAACTGACAAAAAAATTCCTAGTTTAGACCCTCAGGTTGTGATCACACAAATTAATTTTCATGCAGTGAAATTGTGCTGTTTGTATTGCATGCTCACATTCTACCGTACTTCCTGCTATTAAAAAAAGAATGAGTGAATGTACATGCATGTAAATTAGGGACATGAGAAAGATGTCATGGCTCTTTAAAACAGATGTAAAATGTAGAAAGGCACAATCTTCCCAGGGCAAATTCCACAGCAAGCATTGTATCCCTCAAATTTGCACACTCCTGAAGCCCCAACTGCCTTACGTGCATATTGTTACATCCACACTACACCACAGCACCAATGCAATATACTATAATAGAAGAATACTAAAAATCCAGTCACCTAAACTATACCAATATTCCAACAGGTGTATCATTTCCAAACAAATTCTTTGGCATAAACAGTCCATAGAGAATAATAGAGTTTGCCTGATAATTTTTTTAAACGACAAAATTGTGATGTGTAAAATATTGAGTGTAGATTGGTGCTGATGGTTCTGTATACAAGTGGTACTCAAAGGGAAGATGGGGGGGGGGTCGTGAGAGGGTAGGATCCACCATATTAGAAACTGGAACTGGGCTTTCCTGGGAGTAAGTTTCATTGAAAGCAATGGGACTTACTTCTGAGTAGACATGGGGGAGCTCTGGCATCACATCCCAGTAAATTTTATAGGGGATCCTGGACAGATTTTTAAGTTTTAAAGAGTACCCTGGGCTGAAGTACCACTATCTTATACTACAGAAATTTAAAAAATAAATGAGGGAAACTTGGAAATTGGCATTGGCCACACAACTTTACTCACACCAACCCTAGAACCTCTGCTAATCTTCCTTTCTGCCACAATTCCTCTCTCTGCCACAGTCCAAAACTTCATCCTCATCCCAGAACAGGGAGATGTCAGATTACTTCTCACGTTTAGAGGCAGAGTAAAGAGTAAAAACAATGTTACCTAAAGATGAAAGAAAGCATGTTTGCAATTCTCCACATAATAATTCCTCTCATGCCCCATGTTAAACTCAGTAAGAGCCTGATCAGACTTTTTAAAACACCCACATGCTTTAACTTTGTCCTTCAAGACTCACCTTCATCTCCCTCTATTCATGACAAGGAAGAATGCACAGACACAATCCATTTTTTAATGCTTTTCTGTTCCTGGAAAGATGCCTTTTCCTTTATTCAGCAACCTTTATTCACTTTTCCCTTATTCACTATCCTGCAAGCCAACACAGTTTCAAGAATGCCACGGTCAGGGCAATGTTCCTTATCACCTTGCCAGGCTCCCCAGAGACAAACAGAAAGATGCACATATTTGTAACATATTTGTTACTTCATCTTTTACATTTTTATTTAGCCTTCAGGATTTTGTGATAAACAATGCTTGGAGGAGGAAGCAGTCTTCGGCCTCCATATGCTGTTCTGCAAGCCTGAAAAAACCCCACAGAACGAAAGGCAGTGACCTTTGAAAACTATTTGGGAGATCCCTTTTGAATGAGTTGCTTTTGTATGAGTAGCTTAAGAAACATTTATTCTGCTGTTGTGCTTCAGAGCATCCATATAGCTATTGAGCTTGTTAATGAAATACAGAAACTTAACATAGGAGCGTGTAGCAACGCTTTGGTCCAACAAGGAACTCCAAAGAAAGAATTGGGGTTTTTGCCAGCACATTCCCAAAGTTAGTCATTATCCCTTTCAAGCTTTATTATAAATATTTGAATAAAAAGTTCAGGTCCTCTATCCAGGACACATTTACAAGTTACTTTAAGATTCCATTTTACTTTTAACTTCCCTCAAAACTTCAGGAATGTCCCTTCCTAAAAGACCTGCTATATTTTCCATAGATTCAGTGGCAAGAAGCAATCTGTCAGCTACTTTTCTCACCAACAAAAGACTCATTCTTACTGTGGATCCTTTGCTTCATTCAGGAAAGGAACATATCCCTGAGGGAGTATTTGGTGACATTTGCCCACGTACAGAGGACTCCATCCAAAAAAATACCATGAACTTAGCATTTCCAAACACTTGGCAGCTTGTGGAGCTAAAAGGAGGACATAATAAAAGAATCTATAAGATCTTTTTCATACCAATCTTCCTACTGCATTTCTCTACTGAATAAAAAAGATAAGTGTAAATATTATTTTTAAAATGAACAATTTTCAGGGAATATTCATGCAGAAGGATTTTTTCTGAGAGATTCCCACTGATTTTCAATTCTGACTTGAACATTTACTTTTTGTTGAAAAGTGGTATAAATACTGTATTAATACAGTATTAAAAACAGTATAAATACTGTTGGTTGATTGATCGATCATGAGACGAATAGTTCTAAACCATTCCTCTACAGTAAATATCAGATTGTCTCTATACTACTACACTCAAGAGGGAAGGTAGGAGCAGGACAGAGAAATGATAAGGTATTCCCATTCTAATAGTTCAACCCTAGGCACACCTACTCAGAAATAAGTTTCAAGAGGACTATGGCTCCAATCCTAAAGAGACCATCCTGGGAGTAAGACCCACTGAACAAAATGGGGTTTACTTTTGAGTAGACATGGTTAGGATTGTGCTCTTACTCCCAGGAAAGTGCCTCTATGTTTTCAACCAAAGCAACCCAAAGAAAAGGAAAAGATGTTATGAGCTTTTCCATCACAATCCATCCCGTGTCTTTAAATAGAAAATATCTTTAAATAGAAAAGAGCCAAGCCTTCTTCCTTTGTGTATTTACTTGAGATGGTGGGAGAGAAACAAGCAAATTGGCCTGGGCAATAGACAGGAACAGGGAGAAGGGAGGAGGATTTAGAAAGATGGATGATCATGATGTCATAAGCTTTACGGAGTCACAACCAATCCCAGGAAAGAAAAAGGAACAATACATGAGAGATCCTCAACCCAGAATTGAGGCTAGGCTAGCCACAGCAAGGCAGCACCACAAGCTAATTCTATTAAAAAGTGAACAGGTGAGAAGATTAGCATCCTTGTCCTCTGTGACTGTAATTCCAGGACAAATACCATTTATATAGAGAAAAGAACCTGACCAAGCTCATATATAGCAGTTGAACACACGGGCTGGGAAACATGAGGCTAGAAAGTTCCCCTTAACAAAGGCAACAGAGACATACAATTTAAAAAGAGAAGAATGAGATTCTCAATGATTCACTTGCAAGCAAGATAAAACAGAATCCAAGATATACAAAACTACTTTTTACAGCTATTTGGCACCTGCTGAATTAACAGAACCAAGAGGTAATCAGGACCAACCTGCTCGGTTACTCTGCCATAAAGAAGCTAGCTCAAATCCAAACATACGGATCTGTGTATCTCTATTTGCCAGAGTATGGATTGCATACTATAGTGTGTATCTCTATTTTCTGTCCATACATTGCCTGAGTATCACCAGCATGCGATACTCACATGCAGAATGGAGCATACAGAGCATGTACTCACAGTGGCTTTTCATAGAGCATGTGAGCCAGATCATCTTCTGCAAGCAGTTCCATTGTGTATGGAGAGCATTCGGGCCAGACAACATATTCTGATCAAACTGGAAGACACATGCATGATATTCTCAAGCTCCTTGCAATATGCAAAAGGGACAGGGTGGCCAAAGCCTGCCCTGCTAGGGCTTCACGTTTCACTGTTCCTGTCACCTACACATGGCAGAAGAAGGTGGCTCTGTAAAGGAGAATGTTGGCCAGCTGCCAATCCGTCTTTCATGGACACTTGAGTTTCACACCTTCTCATCCACAAATAGCTTCCAACCAAAAAGCATGGGACGATGTCAGCAGGACCTGCTTTTTCAGAACTGCCATCATAAGAGCAAAAAAGTTGTGTGTGTGACCTAATAATAGCCGTTTGATAAGAACACACCCAACCTATAGCTTACGGTTCTTTTAGGTGTTCAAACAGGTGTGGGAAGAGGGATCCTGAAGAGGGATGCTCCCTGCCTGCCCCTAGAGACAAAGCTTGAGAACTGCACGAGTGATGCTGAGGTTGAGCAGGGCATGGGGTGGGGGCGGCCATCGGGTGGTCAAGTAACTGCCCATTGAACATTTCCCGCCTTTATTCCGGTATTAAAGAAAAGTAGGACTGAGCTGTAGGGAGAAATGGTAACCAGGCAACAGTGATGGAGAAAAAATGGGAGGTTAGGAAAGACTGAGATAGCAAGAAAGCATTCCCCCCCTTTTTACTGATGAAGATGAAGATGAAGATGAAGATGTAGGTAGGCAGGATGGATGGATGGATGGATGGATAGATGGATAGATAAGAAGGAAGGAAGGAAGGAAGGAAGGAAGGAAGGAAGGAAGGAAAAAATCTTTATCCATATCAGGTGCCCCAACATAGGTAAATCTTACAATTAAAAGGAGAAGGAAGGAAAAAATGATTATGGAGGGATCAGTATGAAAAATGAATGGGTAAAGAGGAAATATGTTCAATGCCTGTGGGACAGAGTGAGTTTGGTTATTGCATAACATTCCTGGCAGATCAGGCAAAGTCCCCCAGCCTAACATCCTGCACCTGCCAAGAGCTAACAAGCTGGGCATGAAGACGATGGACACTCCATTGTTTGCCAACATGCAGAGCTCTATTGACTCGGGATACCAAGGTTGCATTTAGCAATCATGGCTGGGAGAAGAGGCAAGGGATGGGGTGTAAGGCACTAGGGGCTGCTTTGGGTGGGTGGGTTTGGGATCTCGGATCTCCCCACTTCTTTGGAGAAATCAGGTGCCAAAGCAGAAAAGAGGCCACTAGAAGGACTTGTTTCAACACCCACACCTTTTTTTTAAAAAAAAGAGTTTATATTGTGATCCATAAACCCCTCACACACTTTCTGTGCAGGAAAACACTCTGCACATGCTCAGAGACACTCATGAAGTGCTAACAAATCCCAGGGAGATGAAAGGATGGACATGCCAAGAAGTTGGGAAAAACATCAGTCCTGCTGGAATCCAACCACATCAGCCTCTCAACCCCCATAGCTGCCTTCCTAAAGACACTTTCCTGGGAGTAAGTCCTTATTGAACACAATGGGGCTTAGTTCTGAGTAGGCATGATTAAGATTGTGCTCTTAAGTCTGGTCCAGCTGGAAAAGTGGAAAGAGGCTGATGTGGTCCATGGAGGCAAAGCATGGGCAGAGTGTCTGGATCAGGATGTCCATAAGTCATAACCAAAAAAGAGAGGACAAAATGGGGGACATACAAAAAATGTAGGACATGACAAAATAAAAATTGAAACACTCCTATATATTGCTTTCATATGGTTAATTTAAACACTATTACTACTAAATTTTAAAATATGATTACAAGAGGACTCCATGCTGCAAGTGAAAGGAGGACAATGACTTCTTTGCCCAGGACACAAGAGTAAGAAAGAGGACATGTCCTGGGAAAAGGGGACATGTGGTCACCCTGGTTGGGTCTCTCCAGGGCAGAGAGGCAGCAGCACAAGCAGCGCTCCAGAGCATCCCAGTGTCTTGGGGGTTCCAGGGAGGGAGTCGCAGCCACAGAAAACAGGGAGACTCACCGAAATAGACGGTCTTGTCACACTTGGGGCACTTGGATGCCATGATGGGAGATGGAGAAGACCAAGAACAGACACCCCGCTCTCCGGCTACACCCTGCTCTCTCCCTTCCCCGCTCACTCCCTCTCCTGCCGGCCGGTCGCCTCACCAGCCCGCTCCACGCCCCTCCACCCACTCCGGCTCCAGGCACGCCCGCCTTCCCTGCCATAGGTTGGGTGTCGGAAGTGGGAGGACCTGGGAGGAGCAGCACCAGATCCCCTCTCTGGAGACCTCCATGCACCTGCCTCAGGAGGGAGCAGAGCCCTCCCCAGGAGTCAGTCCCACCAGGAGAGCGTGGAGGGAAAGGCAGCCTCAGAGCCCCTCCTCTGCAGGTCTCCTCAGGAGTCACTCCCCTCAGAGTCAATGGAGTTCCTCCCAGGAGAGCGGAGGGGAAGGAAGCCTCAGAGCCCCTCCTCTGCAGGTCTCCTCAGGAGTAAGTCCCATCACAGTCAATGGGGTTCCTCCCAGGAGAGCGTGGAGGGAAAGGCAGCCTCAGAGCCCCTCAGACTTAAAAGTTGGGGACTTAAAATAAATCACAGGCATTCCAAAAAGAAAACTAGTAGTGTTTTGAATTTGTTTGAAACTTTTAGATGGCAAATCTGTGCACACTTTCCTGAGAGAAAGCCCCTTTGAAAATAATAAGACTTACTTCTATGTAGTTAAGTTTAGGATTGTACTCTTAGATCACATTAAGACTGCAGACATTTCTTGAAGAGAATGGTGTTAATTCTGCACAGCTACCTTGGACTAATTTGGACTTCTGAGTACTGAGTACACTGGTACCTCTCATAACAAGTGCCTCACATAACAAGCATTTCACATAAGAAGTATAAATTTCCAAGAAATCTTTCTTCAAATAACAACTTTTGCTTCACATAAGAAGCAAGCCCACTGTGAGTATGTGTGCTATGCAGCCCTAACACTCTGCACAGAGGCTTTTTAAGAGGGCTCCCAGCCAGCACTTCTGCCTCTAACTGCCCCTAATTCCCCCAACCAGCCACCTTGAACCTCCAGCAGCAGCTCAGGTAAGCCTCCCAGGAAAGTTTCTTTGATTGCAGCCTCCTAACCATGTCTACTCAGAAGTAAGCCCCATTTTGCTCAATGGGTCTTACTCCCAGGAAAGTGACTTTAGGATTACAGCCTAAGTAGACTTCATAGGATCATGCACTTTGAATGCATGTTTTGAATTCAATTACAGTGTTTTGTCATCATTTTTACATACAGTTAATATTTTTATGATTGTGGAACCAATCATCTGAATTTCCATTATTTCCTATGGGAAAATCTGCTTCACATAAAGAGCGTTTCACTTAAAGAGCATGACTCCAGAATGAATTAAGCTCTTTATGTGAGGCACCACTATACTTATGTTACTAAAAGCACAATCCTAACCATGTCTACTCAAAAGTAAGCCCCACTGTTTTCAATGGGTCTTACTCCCAGGAAAGTGTCTTTAGGATTGCAGCCTTACATTACTGTATATCCATGCTGAAAGTTACATTTATCATGGTTAGTCATCTGAGTAGGCATGCATCAGACTGCACTGTAAGTTGCTTAGAAAAAGACCTGAAAATGTCATTAAAGGATGTAAAGTTGCGGAAAAACAATCTTTCATATGTATGGCACATCTTTTTAGAAACTGAGGAAATTGTCATCTGCTCTGGATGTGCTGCATCTTTTAATAGCAGAATAACTATCTTTTTACAAAAAATATTAATTCAGATGTATTTTCTACAAAGGTTGGTTGAATTTATTTTCTCTATTTAGAGTTTTATCCTTTGTGTGGGAGCAGGCTGAGGTTGCTAAATGGTGCAGGAGAAAGAACCACTTTGCCCTTGTGTGATGTTTTAAATGTTTTTATATAATCTAATTGTATTTTAACTGTATTTCAATTGTGTTTTAATCTGTATTTATTATCTAATTTTAGTGGTGTTTTATTGTTCTTTCAATTGTTGTTAGCTGCCTTGAAGCTCCCTTTTGTTAGGGAAGAAAGGTGGTAAATAGATAGATAGATGATAGATAGACAGACAGACAGACAGACAGACAGACAAAGTATCCTAGTATAAAGTATTTTGAGTATCCCAGGACACAGTCTTGGCATTTGTGGCAATGGCAAGTCAGAACCACAAACAGCCCATGCTAGATATTGCTCTCTTGGGTTCCTCAAGATATTGGGATGCTCAAGATATTCTCTCTTGAGTTCCTTTTATGCTCTCTTGGGTTCCTCAAGGCTGGCTGTCCTGGCTAGGAGCTGATTCAGTACCACCAGAAATGGAGTTTTTTAAAGGTTATCTCACACCTTTCCTGCAATAAGAGGATGGTTCATTAACCTGGGCATCCATCAGCACCAAACCACTTACTGGAGGAGAGAAAGGGCTGCAGCTTCTCCCAGTTTCCTTACAAATTGTCCTGAAGGGTCATCTGAAGGTGTTGATAGATTTGGTGCCCTGAGTGGAGAGTTATGAAGGGTAAAGTATTCATAATGGAGGTCTGAACCAAGCAAGACAGGAGCCATTTTAGGTTTACTATAAAAAGTCCAAACTTTTTGTGTCCTGACAACATCTATCATGAAGGTACAGGACAGAACAAAAAGGAAGCTGATTGACAATGATTCAAAGAACCACTGGGAAGAACAACTAGAAGGAATGTCCGGTGATGACTAAGGGCACAATCCAGAGCAAGTTCAGCCTGCTCTGCCCTAACTGCTCTCTCCTAATTATTCTGTATCCAGAGCAGAAAGTTATACTGCATCCAGAGAGTCAGGAAGCCTGAGCTGTCCTGGCTGCTCCAGAGCATGCTAAGTAATTGACACATGTGGAGGACTTGCTCCTTAGGAGACACCCCTCAGATCACACTGAACAAGGAACAGCTGTGGTCCCTACAGTGGTGACACAACTCTGCACATCACCTGGTGCAGATGTCTGTGCATCACCCCTGGGATGCATGCACCCCTCCCACCTGGACTGCGCAACAACTGTTTCTGAGGCCAAGTGGCAGTACTTTTGTTTCTGAAGCCAAAAGGCAGTATTTTTCTGAAGCCTTTCGGCTTCAGAGGAGACTCTGCAGGCATCAGAGTTGGTGCCTGTGCAGTACTCTTTCTGAAGTCATTAGGCTGCCGCTCCGCTTCCTGAGTGAGGCCAAATGGCTGTGCAGAGGCCCTGACTTCCTCCACTCTAAGGAAGTCTCCTCTGAAGCTGTTCGCCATGCTCAGTGTGTTTCTGCACAGTGCATCTCAGCTGGCCGTTCAGGCCAGCTCCGAGGACAAGTGGCAGCTTCCGGCTGCTGCTCCACCTTGGAGCAGGCCTGAATTGGTGTGCTGATGCCTGGGGCCTGCCAAAGGACAGTCAAACTCCTCCAGTGCATCACCCCATATGGAGCGCATCAACCAACGCAGCACACACCAGCCGCACCAGTCTGGTGACACCACTGGGTGCCTGCCTTATAAGGAGTCCCTGATGAGATGCCAGTACATTCTACAGTGAATACAAGGGGCTTCTTGGAGTGGCCTGCTGTATCCTGAGGTTTGTGGGCAGCCGTAGTTTGTTCCATATCCTGAGGTTGAGAGGCAGGGGTTGCAACTAGGCTGGCCAAGAACTCAGATTTTTGGTCAACACTGCCATTCTTACTCGGGCCTTATCATGGACCCCTATGGGTCTACTCATTACTATACCTGCTCCTGAGGTGGTATATCTCTGAGGAACTGGAAGAGGGCATTTCTGCCTTGGAAACAGGCTTTGGATACAGAGTAACTGCTCTGCCCTAGGCAATGCTAAACATGTCCTCAACATGCCTCTCCTGAACTGCCTAGGGCAGAGCAACTAGGGCAGAGCAGGTCCACCTCTCTTAAGGCACCCTATGTTGCCTTGCTCTGCCCTAAGCCTTTTCCAGAGTAACTAGGGTGGAGCATCTTGCATTTGCTCCACCCTAGTGATAGATAGGGCAACCTAAGGGCTCTTATGTGGACAGATTAGTTGCTCTGGATTGTGCTGCCAGAGTGAAATCCAGAGGAACTACGGGGAGTCCTCGCTCGGAGTAAGAACAAGTTATTCTGGATTGCAATATGAATTTCCCATAGGTTTTCACTAGGTGGTGCAGTAACTACGGGTGCATGTAATGTCTCTTATGTGCTCCGTAGTTACTCTGGATTGTGCCCTAAATGACTTTATATGGAGAATAGTGTTACCACCTTTTAAAAAAATTAAAAATGCAGAACTTTCCCTGAAACTGTCCCTAAGCATAATGAGGAAAGATCTACAGGCTTCTTTCTGTCTGATGCACAAGGAGAAATTAGCTAATTAGCTTTAGGCTAATTTCTACCTAAAGACAGAATGTCCATTCTTTAAAAGGTAGCAATGCTATGTGACAGTGCTATATATATCTTTGAGCACTATATGTTATCTCTTTGGACAGATTCCTGGGTTTGTGAACTGTCAGCAGACACCATTGGAAGGTATCATTAAGAACAAGATTTGATGAGGGAGTCCTCATAAACAGGTACAAAGAGGGGCATGTGTAGCACACAAAATGTTAGATGGGAATAGTAAGACAACAGAAAAAACTGGATAATACAAGTAATGACTTGCTAGTTAGGGCATAATCCTATGCATATCTATTCAGAAGTCCTATTGTGTTCAGTGGGGTGTACTCCCAGGAAAGTGTGGTTAGAATTGCAGTCTAAGAATCCATATTTTAGTATTCACAAGTTCAGTGGACCCCCAGATTACATTGGGTTCACTTTATGGTCAAATAATTTTACATAAAACTCTGACATAAAACAAAATTCACTTTATGGTGAGTTATTTCCTTATAATGGCCATCAATAGATACTAATGGAATACATGAGCCAATCAGTGAAGAGAATATATGCGTTTGGTAGTTGAAAAGAGATATATAAATACTGTTGATTGATCCAGTGCTTTTTTCTGGGATGGGGAAGGTGCCCGTACTCACCACAGATCATCCCCATATTTATTAGCTGCTGGGGACAGATGGGAAAAGGTGCCGGTATGAAGAATTAGTAAGTACTCCCAAGAAAAAAAGCTCTGGATTGATCTCAATCAATAGCAGCATTTTACACTGTGGCTGTGCATACTGAGGGAAGGCATCAGCCTTATAATTTGTGTTTTATAATTTACAATATTGTTTTTCAATATTTGCAATACTGTTTTGTATAAAACAATACAAATATTGTTTTACAATATAATTTACAGTATTGTTACCCTGGCCCTGAGGAAGCATAATAGAGTAGGTGCCTCTGCTGCCTCAGAGACTCTGGCTTCAATCCAGAGTAACTACAGGACCTTTTACACCGACGTAGTTACGGTGCCACTTTGGCAGTGGGGCAGAAAGCAAAATAATGGAGCTGAAACTTTCAAGCTTTTACTGCATTACTCAATTTGGCTGTTACCTTATCACATGCTGACACTTACCGCCTCTCGTAAAGACCCTTAAGTTTGAATAGATCTTTCTGTTTCCATTTATTGAAAATGTCCCGACAGCCTACCAAACTGAAAAGACAGATGATCCAGATGGGACAGGAAGTATCTTCATCCAAATCTTTCAAACTTGCATTGTTGTTTTAATAAAGGGATTATCTATCATCTGTAACTCATTCAAAAATCCATGGAGGATATAATTTTGCAAGTGCTTCATATTAAGTTTCAGTTTACTATATTTCTACTCATGACTGGCACAAGAGGAGTGGCATCTCAAGAACAGAGCTCAGTGCACTCCTTCAAGGTCTCCACTTCATTGATTTATTACGACAGCAGCTCGCGCTATCTAACTATCTATTTATCTATCTATTTATCTAACTTATATACAGCTTTTCAACTGAAAAGTTCACAAAGTGGTTTAAAAGAAAATGAAAAAAATAATCGCTAATTAATGGCTAATGGGTATTAGCTGTATTGGGGGAGTATTAATTGATTGTATTAATTAATTGATAGATATCTCCACAGCCACCATCCCAGGCAAAAGGGGCCAACTGAAGAAAAATCTCCCTTCTCAGAAGAGTGCAAGATCCCATGATTCAAAATATGATTTCAAAAT
Source organism: Cryptoblepharus egeriae (assembly GCA_030015325.1). Classification (NCBI taxonomy): domain Eukaryota; kingdom Metazoa; phylum Chordata; class Lepidosauria; order Squamata; family Scincidae; genus Cryptoblepharus; species Cryptoblepharus egeriae. The sequence continues at coordinate 89,961,178 of JAREYC010000003.1, read as the reverse complement.
AAACTGCAGCAGCATTTATGAGCAATCAGATGTGACAACCTGTTGACAATTGGATGGAATAACATGTAATACTCAGCATGGGCCAGATACCTACAGATGGGTGGGAAAGCACAGAAGTGATTGAAGTAAACTCTGACAGCAGCCCTGTTTTTTTCTGACGCAAGAACAATTTACTCTGGATTGCAATATGAATTTCCCATAGGTTTTCACTGGGTGGTGCCATAAATATGTCGATGTAAATGTCCTTTATGTGCTCCCATAGTTACTCTGGACTGTAGGTCTAGAATGAATAAAGCTTTGGAGGAACAGATCTTGAAATCAGATTTTAGATGGAGTCTAGCAAATGTCTTCATAACACACTGCTCAGGTCTCAGGTCCTTGTGAGCATAAGACACTGATTCTTATTAATTATTTTAAAACTTTGTTTTTTGATACCTTATTTTATCTAGTAAAGCGATGTGGGTTTGCGACAGATTGTTGTTTTAAAAAGTTAATCTCGCCTGGTGCTAAAATGCTTGGGAAACACTGGTCCAGGGAAACAAGAGGAAGCCCTTACCCTTGGTTTTTCCAGATCACATAGCCATACCTTCTATAAAGAGGAGGAGCTTTCTACATTTGAACCATCGTTATCAAGGGAAATTCAAAATAAGACCAGTTTTTCTATTTACCACAATACTGAGCCAGAGCCCTTCAAAGGATTATGTCCTAGAGCTTTTCAGTGATAGAAACTATGGTAGATGGGCCAAAAATTCTAGCTGTGTAAAAAACTTTGACTGTAAGTGAAACCTGAAAACAAATATTGTCATGCACTTCTAATATATTTTATTCTGTCTAGTCTGTTACTTTCTAATTTTTATTATTTGTGGATCTATTCCAGTCATTTTGTCCCCCTTTAGGCCCAAATTTATGGCTGTCGATATGCAAAAATTGGTTTGACATCTGTGCAGGATGTAATGTAATAGGAAATTCTGCAGAGAACGTTTAGCCCAGGGTCATTGGGGATATTAGTTCCCTATATCCAAAGAGAAAAGAATGGTTCCCAGATGGTGGAGAGCATTTTCCTGTTCATCCAATGGCCTATTCTAAATATGGAAGAGAAAGGAAATGCTTCAGTTGTGAGGCACAGGATGCTTCCTAAACTCTGCTCTTATGTTAGAGAGCTTCAGATCCTCTAAACAAGAAGGAGGAAGTGCAAACAATCTCAGTTTCCTCTCTTCATATTCATCTCAAAATCACACTAAAGCTTTCTTTTGGCCTTGATTGCCTCAAATCTGTTTTGTGGCTCACCCCTCCTTTTTTCAGACTACATCAAATCCCTAAATGTGTTGGCCACATTCTTAAAAAAGAAGATACAGTATATACAGTGGCACCTCACTTAAAGAGCTTAATTCGTTCCGGAGGCATGCTCTTTAAGTGAAATGCTCTTTAAGTGAAGCAGATTTTCCCATAGGAAATAATGGAATCTATTGTCTTCTTGTGCAACTTTAACATTCCCAAACTGCTGATGGGGAGCAGCACTAGAACACCGATAAGGCACACCTTCCACGCTGCCACACACAGATCCCACATACAGACCTGACTCAGGCTGCTCCCCCCAGACACCAAATGAGTTCCCTGGCAATGGAAGCCTATTCCAAACTTTGCCCAGGGCCCCACTGTAGCTCAAGCTAGTCTCCTCGTTCCACCTGTGTGTTCCCTTGCCGTGGAAGCCTGTTCCAAACTTCCTCAGGTGTGCTTTTTATTCAAGACAGTGCTCTTTAAGCAAGTCAAAATTTCTGAGAAAATTTTGCTCTTTATACAAAAAGCTCTTTATTCAAGACGCTCTTTATGCAAGGTACCACTGTACTATGATGTTGGCTAGGTCCTTGGGCTGCCTGAGAGGGTGGGCTGGAGTCAGTCAGGTTGCCATCCTAATCCCAGTTAGGCCAGCATAAGTCCTGCCACAAGACCCATGCTGGCCTGAGTGTGTCACAAAAGTGCTATAAGGCACTTCTGAACCATTACTGGGAGGTGTTTTGGCTTAAACCCTCTGCTGACCTGGGGGTATCACAAAAGTGTCACAAGATACTTTTGCGCCACTGCTGGGGGGAGGTTAGGTATATTTGCCTCCCTACTTCACCACAGGAATGAGAAGATTGATGAGTTTTGCCAGCCTGTTAGGATTGCGCCCAAACTATTTTGGCACAAATGGATTGTGATTTGTGCCAGTAATATTTTTATCTGCATCCTTGGCCTTTACAGATTATGGGGTGGTGCAAAAATGCGTCACAAGGCTACTATCACTTGTTTCTTGCTAGAGTACAAGATAGATGGCTGTATATAAGAAGTCTGGACTTTTATCTAGCGCACCAAGATATAGCACATCACACTGTGGAAAAGAAGTACAAATAATCATTATGGGATAGGGAAAGAAAGATCATAGAGGATACCGCCTGGATCCCAAGATATTGATATATTGAGATATATATATATATAGTTACCTGGTAGTAGAGACAATAGGGCCGTGGTGGTTCAGTGGTTAAAGACACTGTCAACCTGAAAATACCACTTTCATGAGAAGTGGGAACCACTTCTCATGAAAGTGTTCCCACTTCACAGCATTATATGTGCTTTGACATGACCACCAGAGCTTTCTATGTGCTTTGGCGTGACCAAGAAGACTACCAAGAAGAGTGTTTCCACACAAAGCAGGGAGTTCCATATGCTTTGAAGACAAGGCCCACTTATGAGTCATCATCAGAAGCAATCATCAGAAGGTGACAGAAGCCTATAAGATCTCCCTGAAAGATCTGAAGCAAATGTATAGGGGGGATGGCAGTCCTTAAAACACCAAAAGCCACAATGGGCCTTAAAAGGTAATACCCAGCACCTTGAATCACAGCAAAAAAAACTGACAACCAATGTTTTGGAACTGTAATTGAATAATTCAGTCATATAGATCTAGCACCAGTTAATACATAGCTTAGCAGGTGCATTTTGTAACAGTTGCAGTCAGGACTTGCGGTAGGGCAATTTGGCTAATTTCACTGGCCATGCCCAAGCATACCTTTGGCTCCAAACCAAGGACTACATCCAAGATTATGACTTCACAACAAAGTTGCCAGCAGGCATTTATTTTAAAACACAATGGCTGCAATTCTAATCAAGTCTACTCAAAAGTAAGCCCTACTGTGGTCAATGGATCTTACTTCCAGGAGAGTGTCTTTAGGATTGCAGCCATATATTCTGTTCTTAATTCAGTTCTAGAAGTGTGGCAGTGCTTTGAAAATGATCCTTCTTTCTGTTACCACCAAATGAACCACAAATAGTGGTGGTCCACGCAGAAGGGTCCCCTAGATGACCTCAGGGCATAGGCTGTATCATTTGTGAGAAGGTTGTTCTTCAGAGACTCTAGCTGTGAAAGACAAGGTGCTGACAATAATGATAAGGATGAACATTTTACTGGTGCATGCATGAGGCACTTCCTGTCCTGAACAGTACAGAGAACTCTATTTATAGAGAGAAATGCTAGAAAAGACAGATTAATGTCTGAATGACTTTATAGCTTTGAACCAAGCCTGGAGTTAGTTATGCACACAGCAAATCAAATGGAACACCAAGGATTCCACCTTGAATGTGCTTTCAACCAGCCCATGTTATATAGTTCCCCCAAGTTATATCCATCTTCCAGATGGGCCCTATTTCAACCACAAAGTTAGAAGAGATCTGGGATATTATAAACTCTTGATCTCCATTTAATCTAATATATAGGGTGACTGAAAAGTAACTCCCTATTTTAAAATATTTATAAATTACAATATAGGGAGTTACTTTTCAATCACGCTGTAGATGGCATTTTTCTATGTGAAAAACCCATACGGTGAGGAAGATTAATTTTTTTAGCCCATGTAGAAGGAGTACATTTTCAAAATTAATCAAGAAACAGTTATAGAAGGTCAGAGAAAATCAAAGATTAAAGTTTCTATCCTATCTTACCTGGGAGTAAGCCCCATTTCACTATAATGGGGCTGACTTCTGAATAGACATTTCTTGGATTGGGGTATAAGACTACAATCCTATCCACACATACAGTACATGGGAGTAAGTCCCATTGACAGTGCAATCCTAAGCAAGTCTACTCAGAAGTAAGTCCTATTGTATTCAATGGGACCTACTCCCAGGTAAGTGTGTTTAGGATTGTAATCTGAATTTCATAGGACTTCCAAGTTAAGAACATAAGAAGCGCCCCCACTGGTTCTGGCCCAAGGCCCATCTCGTCCTGCATCCTATATCATACAGCAGCCCACCAGATTGGGTTGCACTATAAAATGTTCTTCCACTGGCTTGAATGCTTGATATATTTGGAAAGGTTTTTCATATTTAACAAGTCATATTCTCAGTACTTTTACTGCTGATCATGTTGCAGGATATATTACTGCATTTCAATCCCTTAAAGGGAGCCACAAAACCAGCTTACAGCACAGCAATAAATAAGACCAGTATGAAAACAATTCGGAGCTTAATCCTATGCATGTTTACTCAGCGCCATATCTCACTGTGTTATGTGGGGCTTAGAGCACAAGCCTAACAATCAGGGGTAGGCCCGGCCTGGCCCAAGAACCGGTTCTCTGGAAGTGGGCGGGGCCAGGGGCAGGGATAGGGCCAGGGAGGTTTTCAATTTATAAATTAATTTTTTTAAAAAAATTACTTACTTCTGAGTAGACCTGCATAGGAAGGGGCTCTGAGGCTGCAGTCCTCTTCAAACTCCTCCCGGCTGGCCGATAGGAAGGGAGAGCGCGTGGCTCCCTGTGCTCCTCCCCGCCAGCAGGGAGAAGAGGGAGGTAGAGCACGGCAGAGGTGGTGGCGGTGCGCAGCTCCCTGTGCTCCTCCCCGCCAGCAGGGAGAAGAGGGAAGTAGAGTGCAGCAGCAGCGGAAGCGCATGGCTCCCTGTGCTCCTCCCCGCCAGCAGGGAGAAGAGGGAGGTAGAGCACGGCGGCGGCGGGCGGCTCCCTGCGTTCCTCCCAGGCCGGCAGGGTGCCGCACAGAGCAAAAATGGCGGCCGCCGCAGTGGGCGGTAGAGGCTCAGAACCGGTCCCCATGGTTCTGGTCCCAACACGCCCTACCGGCTCGCCACCGGCAGCCAAATAACAAGATCCGGTTTGGGCGAGTAGGCTCAAACTGGTAAGTGCCCATCCCTGCTAACAATGTCTACTCAAAAGTAAGCCCCATTGTGTTCAATGGATTGTGCTCCCAGGAAAGTGTCTTCAGGATTGCAGCCTTAGTACGAGGAAATGTGCAAAGGATTGCAACCTTAAATAATAAAGGCTGCAATCCTAAGCTCCACTTAGGCTGGCCTAAACCCAGGCATAAGTCCTGTGCTCACCTGGGGGTATCACAAAAGTGCAGACAGACACTTCTACTCTGCACATGTGGGAAGTTAGGCCAATTCAGAGGCATACACCAATCTCCCCACACCTTCACAGAAAGATAGGCCAAGTGAGTTATGCTGGTCAAAATTTATAAGGATTGCTCCCCAAATCCTATAAAAATAAAGCAAGTTCCAAAGCACAGTGAGAACACAGTAGCAAGCACCAGCGGAAAACAAAGACAACAGTAACTTAATACATCTAGCAAAAATTCAAATTAATAAGAAATGGCTTTGCTAGCTTTGTAATGAGTAGTAGTGATGGGGATTCCTAGGGGAGCAGATTCGAGAACCTGGGAACCAGTAGTAGAAAAGCCCTATCCCATGTCCTCATCAGTAACAGTGATGTAGTGCTGGACCATTAAGTGCAGAAATGTATCATGATAATACCCTTTCATAGCTACTTAGGGCACAATCCAGAAGTGCACTTGGGTTACCCTATCTATCACTGGGCTGACCCAATTGCAAGACGGGCCACACTAGTTATTCTGGAAAGGCTTAGGGCAGCCTAAGGCAACATAGGCTGTCCCAAGACAGGTGGACCTGGGCTGCCCTACATGGGGCAGCCTAAGCAACTCAGGAGAGGCATGTTTAGCAATGTCTAGGGCACAGCAGTTACTCTGTATGCAGAGCCTGTTTCCAGGGCAAAAATGCCCTCTTCCAGCTCCTCAGAGTTATACCACTAGCTAGGGCAGCCCAGGCTTCCTGACTCTGGATGCAGCACAACTTTCTGCTCTGGATTCAGAATAGTTGGGGGAGCCCAGCTGGGTCACTCCTCACTGCCCTTACTCAGGATTGTGCCCTAAATCTATTAACAACAAAAATAGATACACAAGAAAGATGGTTCTTCAACATCTTAGCATCAGGATCCACTTTTTAAAATGACACTTTATCAAGTCCCACTCAGGTTTACCAGCCTTTAAACAAGGAAATCCAGAAAGAATTATTTAATTATAAGTACATAATTGTAACCAGGAAAAAATCCTCAAACATTTCTCTCCCCATATTTCCACATGGTGGAAACTGCAGATCAGCTCTTTGCTGGGTTATTTAATTGCTACAGTATCTGATTTTTGAATATTGTAGCTTGAGGCAATTTGTTATCTGATCTTTCCATCACCATTTGGCAACCCACCCAGTTGGTCCTGATCCACAGTTGGGAAAGCACTGTTCTATAGTTCTATTAAACGCAACATAAGAGTCCTTCTCAACATCTTGTGGCCAGAGAGCAAGTCCCTTAGGGTTTCCTTCATTCTTAGTTTGGGATGGGAAAGAATTTGATCCCTTCTCCAGGATTAATTCCCCTCTCAGCAGAAGTATCTGATAAGGCTTTTGGGCAGGAAGGGAGGTGATCATTCCAAACAGGACAGATGGATGTTTTCACTGCCAGCTCTTCAAATGGATAAGAGGTTGGAGCATGGCAGGCATTCTCTGCATGCCATTGTGGTAACACTTGACTGTTACAGTCCACTTTTTTCAAGAAGTCTCCTCCTCTCTTAGCTTCACTGGAGCCATACAGACCAGCTGGTGCAATGGATTAGTGTCTGACACTGTACAAGGGGGGTGTATTTAAGGACCAATCTCATTTTTGGGAAAAGGAGTGGAAAACATAACATTGACAGGGTCTGCACACTTGCCTAAACGCATTGCTGACAGTACATTTCTGAGCTTGGGTGCCACACAACATATTGAGGGGGAGATCTCATTGTCCATCTTACAAATATTAAGGCTGAAAACCTATACACAGGTTCCTGGAATGAAGCCCCACTGAATGGATTTTAGAGGATGTGTGCATAGAATTGCACTACAATCCCATCAGCACCAATTTTTAAAATCTTTTTTTAAAGCCCAAAATAGCACAATGATGGTGAAACTGCCGAGTGATTTTTCACTAGAGCTGTAATCCTAAAAACACTTTCCTGGGAATAAGACCCATTGAACACAATGGGGCTTACTTTTAAGTAGACATGGTTAGGATAGTGCTGTTATTCATGTATACTCCATTTTAAAATTTATATTGAATATATACAACATAGGTATAACAAAAATTTAGTTGTATACTTCTGTACAATGACAATAAAAGTGTTATTATTATTTAATACAAAAGAGCTTTTCAAGTAAGCAAGGGATAGCAATGATTTTATTCAGTGACTTTGAGCACAATCCTAACCATATCTACTCAAAAGTAAGCCCCATTGTGTTCAATGGGTCTTACTTCCAGGAAAGTGTGCTTAGGATTGCACCATATGTCCTTTTTTCGAGGACACATCCTTGTTTTTAACCTTGTGTCATGGGGAAAAAAATCTTTGTTGTCCTCCTTTGCTTTGTGAGCAGGAAGCATGTAGCCTTCTTGGAATTTAAACTATTACATATATTATATGTAGTAAATGACATATTTTATTATATGTAATAAATTTTATGGAATAGTTTTTAATAAGTAATACACATTTTACATGAAAAAAATATGAGTGTTTTATAAGTAATATAAACTTAACATGAAAAAATATGAGTGTTTTTAGCTTTTATCTCCTACATTTTTCTTGATGTCCTACATTTTGGGGAGGCTTGTCCTCTCTTGTGGTTATGACATCTGATCACCCTGGATTTTATTCCATTGACCAATGGATAGCAGTCAACCTTTAAACTTCAATTTGGCTCAGGCAAATGAACGCTTGCTGTGTGCTGATGGATCCTCAGGGCTGTGCCTTAACTGCTGCTGGCTCTTGTACCTGTGCTGGTTCCTGCAAATGTAAACAACAAATGTACTTCTTGCAAAACCAAATAAATCAATAAAGCTGCAGTTGCTTTGCCCCGCTGGCTGCAGCAATTAAAGCGGAGCTGTGTCTGGAAACAGCTGCTGTTTGATAAATACAGCTGTTTCTACAATAAATGCAGCTCTCTCTTCTCTGTATGTATTCTTAATGGTAAGATAATTTTCACAAAATAATGAATTCTCATGGAGATAAAGTAGAACAGTGTTTTAAAAATGGAAAGCACCCATAAGGTAGAAGGTAAAACCACTGGAAACAGCAGAATTTAAATCTTTCATAAGAGGCATAGTATGGTTGCAATCCTAAAGACACTTTCCTCAGAGAAAGGCCCATTGAACATAATAGGCCTTACTTTTGAGTAGACGTGGTTAGGATTGTGCCTATAGTCTTCACCTTCTGCCAGAGAAGGGAAAGCAAGGTTGTACCATCTCTTGGAAAGGAGATCCCCAACTGTGGTGCTATTCTAGGGAAGGCCTAGAATCTCTCCTATCCACAAGCAAAACTTCTTTAAAAGATAAGCCAGAGAGCTGAGTTTAAAGCTCATATAGGCTTAGGCTGATCAGATACAAAGTGGGACTATAGAATGGTTATAGGAGAATAATAGAAGCTGTTGAGAGATCCGGAAGTATCAACAGGGTCAAACTCTCCCTTCCATTCTCCTGTTTTAGATATTCCACCAAAGTAGTTTCAGTTTTGCCCAAATAATGTTGGAAATACTGTAATCAGTTTCATCCAGACCCACCTAAACCTTAGTCATCACTTTCCACTCTTAACACTTTAAATTTTAAGGATGGTATATTTTAAACTGGGTAATAATGATCTAAATTTCTTCTTGGGAGGGGAGAGAAATGGCTACGAGGAGATGCATCACCACCTTGCCAACAGAAAGTAGACCCTTATGAGGAAGACATTAGTCATCTCTGAAATCCATACATTCAGATCAATTCTGCCTTATTTGATCAGCTATAAGGTGCAAGGATCCAGACTACAAGTACTGGTCTCAGTTCACCAAGTAATCTATCTACATTCCCAAGCAGAACAGTGAAAAGGTATCCATAACTACTTGACCAGATGAAACATTAGATACACCCATCTCTGTTACAGTAGAGGAATCTAAGTTGACATGGTTGCAAGAGATTTTCATCTGCAAATATGCAGAAAACTGGTCACAGCAAGCAATCAAGGGCTCAGCTCCCAGTTTCAACTGGGTTGGTCAGATTTCAATATGCACCTCACCACCTGGAAAAGCCATTTCTGACCAAATGTTGCATATGTACCAAATGTGTACACCTGTGGGCCAGGTAGAAATGGGTCAAGCCGGCACAACACCATTGCTGCAGGAGAGTAGTCCTTGCCAAGAGCTCTTACCTGTATTCACCCAGATTTGCTACAACTCTTCCTCTACCTTGTCATTTGGTTCCTTGCCCAAGCTAGCCTTTGTGGCTTGAAATTCCCCTGCTGAATGCAGTGTGTGCCCCAATTGGCCTAGCTGCATTGGCCCATGGGGAGTTATGCCTGACACCTATCCCCAGAGGTCCATGCAGGCAGCATCTCTCATCATCATTGGCATCCTTTGGTCTCAAAAGACTATGGTATTGTGCTCTCTCAAAGCATCTCTCAAAGCCCTTAAATAATGGAGCACTTCAATCCTCTATTTTGGTACAACAGCTCTCAAGTGTCAGGTTAGCATCAATACTTTGCTCAGATCCTCTGGCTCTTTGCATAGCTTCTTTCAACCAAGTCAGACTTGTGATTTGAAATGCTTTTGCTTTCTTTTCCAATATCCTGTCCCTGTATCTCTGTCTTCTTCTTTTCCAACTTCAGCCTTGAGGTTCCCAAACTGTATATTACGTACCCCAAGGGGTACTGTCAAGAGCAATTGTGACACAATTGACTGCAGTGGTTCTGGTCCACAGGCTGCATGTCAATTTGACGTGCTGATTTGGGACACTCCTACCCATTTTCATTGCCTTGATTAAAGCTATTTTTGGATCATCTGATGTCATGGAAAACAATATCCACAAGTTAGCACTTCCAGGTCCCATGACTGATGCCAGCGGAGGGAGAGCATCACGTCACTGGTAGGTATTGGAGCCCCTGACAGACTGGAAGAGAAAAGATTTCTTTAACCGCATTCTCTAAAAGTTGTCCCTTTTCTTTTTGGTACATCAAATACATGAAACAAACATCCATTCACCAAGTAGCTGCATATGTTAAGGTACATCGATACTTGTATTTGATTTGATGTGAAGGGCATTTTTGGATGTATATAATTTTTATACCAATTTCTTTCATAATAAGTATTTCATTTTCCAAAAATGAAATACTTATTATGAAAGAAATTTCCCAATTTCTTCTTTACTCAAGTTGTTATTACTCATTGTCGTGAATAAGAGACTGAAGTTCACGCAGTGCTGACTAGAATTTAAAAAAAACTTGACTCTTCCTCCCTTTTCTTTATCAAGTCATGGTGAGAAACTCATTTCATAGGGCAGACTGAATAGTATTCACGGGGGACCTGAAATGATGTCATTAAGCAAGAAATAAAATTATTAAGCAGATAATGGCCAGAATTAAACACTTTAAACTGACATAGGCTGCAATCCTAAAGACACTTTCCTGGGAGTAAGACCTATTGAACACAATGGGGCTTACTTTTGAGTAGACATGGTTAGGATTGTGCCCTTAGGGTGCAATCCTAACCTAAGGCAGCACAACTAATTGATCTTCCTATTCTTGTGGTGATGTAGGGAGGCAAGAGGATGTCTGTACGCTGGCCTAAACCTCTCCCAGCAGTGGCACAGAAGTGCTTTCCAGCACTTTTGTGACACCCCCAGGCCATCATGGGACTTACGCTGGGCTGATGCCAGCCTGAGGGTTAGGATTGAAGCCTTAGCAACACATTTGCTGCAAATGATGAAAAATATGCAACCCATATTTATGTGTCATGGGTGAGCTCAGTTATCATGTGGGCTACCCTTTCAGCAGCATCACTTTTGCCAAGGTGTAACTTTGTAGCTCAGTGGCTGAGCAGCCACCTGTACGATACTTAAGCTCTTAGAGCATCACTAAGTGATGCAATGAAGTGATACCATTACTTTGGACCATTTGCAGGGCCTCCTCATATCATATACGTACTGAACACTCTAGATATATTGGGCAATTAAACTACTTTGTGTTCTTTGTTCGTAGTAAATGTTGATTCTCAATAAATCAAAACTGAGATGTCAGCTGCTGAAATAAACTTTACATGTCCCTGTTGTTATCTTGAGAAGTTTTTCACAAGTGATATAATTCCTTCCTTCTAATGTGGAAGGACCATTTGTTAACGCAACACATAAAGACAAGACTATTCTTAACTTTTATTCTAGCCATGTACCTTTTCCATTACTGACCTGTCCATGGTTCTGAAAGCTCTGACTACTCTTAATCTCAGATGGCATCTGATCTGTGTCTACTGTCTTCTCCCCCTTCTCTGTACTCACAAGATTTCTCCTTTTCCATCCATAGGCTCCAGCTTACCAAAAATAGACAGTCCAAAATGTTAAAATGAACCTGTTTTCCAGGACTTGTGCTCTTAACAGAATCAGGGCAGCCTGCTGATTCTGATCACCAACTATTCTAAGACTTTTCACGGTAGAGTGAAAAGTCTGGAGTGGTCTGAGTCTAAGGTCCGAGTCTATGAAGATGAAAAGCTGATTCCTTGGGTATGGCAGCAAAGATCTGTGAGAAATCCCACTACTGTCAGTCTGAAAGTGTGAGCTCAAGGATTATATTGAGGAAGAATTCTGGCAGAGAAGGGAGACTGACACCTTCACTGCCCTACCCAATTCAGCCCATTCCCTGACCTCCCCCAATCCTTGCACCAGATTCATCTTGTCCAGCAGACAGCTTTCTCATACTCAAGAACGTTCAAGACTTCCTGCTGATGTGCCACCTATTCATGCTGTTGCAACGTGCGTGAAGGTTGAACTTGTGTTCTGCCAGTGCACCAGCTGGTTAGGATTGTGTTATTAGCCTGATATTTCTCTTGGTCAGTAAAATGTAGAGGAAGGGGAGACAGGCTTCCAGGCATTAGGGAAGCTTATTCCCAGCCTTCCTTTCTGAAGGCTATCAGAACAGCTCATAATAATTAAAAGCTTAAGCTAACCATAACAATGTCAGTGAAAATTATGAAATTGGACAAAAGAGGAAAGCATGTGTATAAAATCTGAAATACAGGACAAAGGCAAAGTGATGAATGTCAAGTGGATGATAATCAAAGTATCGTATTCACAATCTGGGGCTCCAGAGGAATGTAATGAATTGTTGCACCCTACTTGTGGAGTGAAGGTGCAATCCTAACCAATTTAGGCCAGCAGCACTCTCTCTCTCAGTATTTATATACCACTTTTCAACTAAAACATTTACAAGAAAATAAAAAATAGCTAATCAATAGCTAATGGGTCCCTGTCCCAAAACGGTTCAAAATCCAAAATGCAAAAAGAACACCAGCAGAAGCCATTAGAACAGGCATTGCTGGGGTAACATGGTGGCATGGGACTAACCCCCCAGTCTGTGCACTGGACTAACCCCCCAGGGGTTAGTGCCTTATGGCACTTTTGCAATACTCCCAGGCCTGAACTGGATTTCTGTTGGCTGAACCAGGGTTAGGATTGTACTGTGAGTTTTTGACAGTGAAGGGAATGGATTTTGTACTTCTCACAGGATTTTGTACTTCTCTTTTGTACTTCTTTGTTATTTGCCCATTCAAATGGAGAATATTAGTGCACACATCCATGATTCAGTTTTCCACTGGCCTGCTAGGAAAATATTATAACAAACACCACAATAAAAATTCAAAATTCAAAATCCTAGCTACAAAGAAATGGAGAAAAAAACAAAAAAGAGGAGTGCAAATGGGTAATTAATAAGAGCCCTTAAAAGAATTGTTTCCTCAGCTGTTGCTATCACAACTATTGGAAAAATACCAAAAGTACTCACCTGTCCCTTAAGGCATGTACAGAATTGAAAATCATCCTTCAAGGGGAAGGAGTAGAAGTGTCAGCTCCCTTCTTAGAGTTCTGAATAATTCTCAGAGATGGCTCTATGTAGCCACAGTGACCCACGTGAGGAAATGCAAGGAAAAGGATCATGTAGGCTTGAAATCCTAGACTGCAAATGGTCATGGGCTCAGCAAAAATCTATTTCGGAATTTAGGGAATTGGCTAAAGTTATCCAAAACCAAAAAGAACCAGGAGCAAGAAGTCTGCAAAACTTGTTGCTGGTTTCCAGATCTTCTATTTCCAAACATAACAGACACACATTGGCACTTTATCTACAAAGAAATAATATAAATTGAATTTTTAAAAATGATACTGTCAACAAAATTAAAAAAAAATCACCTTACAACAGTTTCATTAAAATCGCTTGGCAAGGAAAACTCAAGTCACAATATGAAGTTACCTGGGTCTCCCTTTGTCAGAAGAGAAAAACAGAATATACTAAGATTACTATTCCCCCATTCTCTCAATAAGTTAAATTTACTTTGCATTTGTTTACAAAAGGAGCAGAATTAACTACAAGCAAAGGAAGAATTTGCTGCACAAAATAAAAAAGAATAAAGCGCACTCATGCGCAGTGTGTGGTCATGAAAACTCAGAACAGAGCTGAGTTCCTTTTAGGATTCAAAAAGATGCTGATCAGTTTCTTTTCAACATCAGTGGATTCAACACTGTTGCCAGAGAATGTACAGTACAGTTTTTAGTGGGTTGAGGAAAACCCTCTGGCAATTCCATCAGTGTTTCAAGGATTACTCAAGTTTGCTTTCAGTCCTCAATGATTATCGGTTCATCGTTCATAGGCTGTCGCAGATGCACATCCTGTAGTGGCCGGAGGATGATGGGCTTGTAAGGGCATCTTGCAGCTCGCTTAGCTTCAGAGGAGGAAAGCAACTTGCGAATTTTCCTGCAAGAAGGAATGAAAAGGAAAACTGTTCCTGCAGTTGTTCCTATACATATCTGATCCAGTGTTACAAATGCTCAGTGTTACAAATTTACAAAAATTAAGAGCACAATCCTAAGCACGTCTCCTCAAAATGTGTTCAATGCATCTTACTCCCAGGTAAGAGTCTTTAGGATTGCAGCTTAAGATGTTTTACAGCAAACCTAGTCATGACATTAAAGGAGGAAGTGGGCCTGAAATGACCTTTTAAGCTGCCGGAATGGCTGCTACACCTGGATTTAGTGCAGAACAGAATTCTGTGAAAAACAAACAAACGAAAACAAAGGTATTTATATACTGCCTTTCAGGTCATTTCTCTTTTGACTTGATTCTCAAGGTAGTTTACGAAGGCAGGCTTACTAACCCTAGAAGTGTTTTACAATTCAAAGAAAGGTTCACTATTTCAAGAACTTCTACATTCTTAGATGTTTCCTTTTATGTCTGGTCTCACATTCACTCGCTCACTGTTATGCCTTTGGACAGACTCCACTGCAACTGCATTTTTTCTTTACACACACACCTACAGTCCAGTATCAACTTTGGCTTCCAGTGTTGTCCAGACCGCGACCTTCAGATCTTATCTTCAATTTACAACGGCTCAACCTTCTAGACCAGAACTTCTGCCAGGGACTGAAAAGGACTTATTTCTCACTTTTGCCACAGTTCTGAAAGGGACTTATTTCTGAAAGTTCTGTTCTTAGTTCTGAAAGGGACATATTTCTCACTTTTGCCCCTGTTTTCACAATGAAACTCCTCCAATCATTGTGATGTGCCTGCGAAAACAGTGATTTCCACAAACTGTCACAGAAGTTGTGAAGTCTACAAAATAGTGCAAGGTAAAAGCTTCACGCTCCCTTTGATGGTACAATTTTCTCCCATGCTGAAATGTATTCCCTATAGCTGGGGTTTTTTTTTGGGGGGGGGGGTGGTAGGAGGTGCTTAAAGGGATAAGTTTTTATCAATTTTCTGTTTTAAAATGCTTGGCCTTTTAAGAGTACCTATCCTCTGCAAAGACACCTTCTACCAGCACAATTAAAATTGTTAGTGCTTTCTGGAACTTAAAGTCTAATTAAAAACATTATTTAAAGAATCAATTATCAATCTCTAAGATGCTTGAAAGAGTATTTATTGATGGCTCAACAAATTGTCACAAATGTCTCACAAGTTCATTGGACAATATGTCACTTACCCTACAATCCAGAATAACTACGGGTGCCCGTAAGAGACTTTACGTGCACCCGTAGTTACTGCACCACCTAGTGAAAACCTATGGGAAATTCATATTGCAATCCAGAGCGAATTGTTCTTACACCGAAGCAAGGACTCCCCGCAGTTACTCTGGATTCCGCCCTTAGTGTCATTAGGAAAGTCAGAATGCACCAGCACCAGCATAAGGAGCAATGCCCAGTGGGTAGGGAAATTGCTATTGAGCAATGCAAGGCAAGGCAAAGAGTGGATGGATCAGGCCTAGAATGGTGGATCAGTGGTATTCACATGTGCCATATCCTCTCTCCCCTCTTGTAACATGGATCAACATGAATCAATAACAAACTTGTGCCAACTATATAGCTGGCAAAGGTCTGCATTGACTCATAAGTGGCCGCTGGGGCTTTCCCCAAGGCACAGAGATGAATATCTCCTTAACCCAAAGAGACTTTTTGACTGCTGCAATGTGCCCATGCTGGTGCACTGCATCAATGTGAGAAAGTCTAGGTTCGTTGTAAGCTTAGGTTAATTTCCTTTTAGATGGTGTTCCTTTTTAGGTGAATTCCCTTAGGGACTACAGTAAAATGTTGTACCGAGAGCGTTTTGGAATGAGAGCGTTTTGGAATGAGAGCGTTTCACATACTACCAAATATTTCTAATAAATTTTGTCTTGCAATACAAACTATGGGCAAAATCCAGGATAACCATGGGGAGTCCCTGCTCCAGAGTAAGAACAACTTACTCTGGATTCCAATATGAATTTCCCATAGGTTTTCACTAGGTGGTGCAGTAACTACGGGTGCACATTAAGTCTCTTATGTGCTCCCATAGTTACTCTGGATTTGGGGGTAAGTCTTGCAATACAAGCGAAAAAATAATCATCCTGGCTAGGATACAGCCTGTTTTGGTGTTCCACCAGCACCTGCTCAGCCCCTCCTGAAAGACCAGCCTATGCATGTCTACACTATGCATGTCTAATAAGTAAGCTTATTACAGTCAATGGGGCTCACTCCTATGTAAGGGGGGCAATGGAAAGTAGCCTGAGAGACATACCCTACAATCCAGAATAACTACAAAAAAATGTAAGAGTCTCTTACTCTGGATTGCTCTGTGCATTTTCCATAGGTTTCCCATACGTGGCACCGTAACTACGTTGGTATAAAAGGTCCCGTAGTTACTCTGGATTGTAGCCTTAGCCTTAGTTAGTCCTATTTCACTCTGTTGTCTCGTTTTAATGAATGAAGATTTTTCCTCTTTTCTAAAATAATGCTTGATGCGATGGATAATTCTGTCATTGCCTTGTTCCTTGGACTCAGACAGAAATGAACTGGGGAGGTAGCTACCCTCATGAACCTTAAAAGCTGCTTCTTCACATGGTACTGTCTGTCTGGGGCAAGTAGGGGAAATAATCACACACACCCCACTAATTATATGAGATAATGCCTTAACCAACAATAATTTTCTCTAATATCCTAACAAATGAGCAACTCAAAGTGTCAAACAATGTGCAGGAAAGGCATGATGAACTTCTTTTTTATTTTCTTTGTAAACCACTTTGTGAACTTTTTAGCTGAAAAGCGGTATATAAATACTACAGATAGATAGATGGATGGATGGATGGATGGATTTAACATAAATTAAAATCCTATGTTGTATAAATAATAGTACGAGTATATAATCAGTAGCAAGATTTGTTAAACAATATCAGACAAGGAAGTTGATCTAAAAAGTATGGCTAGAAAAAGTATATGATTGTTCAATCACTATTTTATTCCCTTTGCCCACCCCCCAAACTGTGGCAAAGTAATTCATTTTAAGCCACATTCAGTTGATCCTACCTTCCAGAGGAATGTCTTCACAGAAAGAGCCAAATAGCATAGATCTAACTGAAGGGCAAGTTCTACCTGGTTTCCTCAGTGGCCATGTAGAACACATCATCAGGAGCATCAATCCAGTTCATCCTCCTCCTTTTCACTGGAGGCATGGTTCCACCACGGATTAACCGGACTTTTGTTGGGTATGATTTCCCATTGAGCAGCAAGTTTCGATTTGGTCCCTAAGACAACATATAAAGCAAAAGAGAAAACAAAGTTATGGATTCTCACAAAAGCTATTGAAGAACAAAATGAACCTACAGGAACAAGATACATCTTGTGTACATTCTCTCCAATGAATGAAGGCAATTTTTTTTTAAAAAAGAGCCACTGCCTGTAGCATTGGTGCCTTGTTTAGGAAGCCTTTCTTACCAATTCCTTCCCACATCACAAAACTAGTACTCAGATTAGTATAAAATGGGGACTTAGAAGTGACTTTAGGGTACGAAAAATCATAGAGCATGACAAAGGCAGTGAGAACTTTAGTTCCCAATTTGATTCCAGTGCACCAATTTTGTTTATACAAAAACCAGTCCTAAGAAAATATGCATCACCAAGATAATACAAAATATCCTAAAATAAGACAGTTGCAAATAAATATACCACTCTATGTACTCTTTATAATCAGAACAGCACAAATCTAATCCCTTTTTGGCAAGGTATGGGAGGTTGCCTTTCCAGCTATGCTTGGCTGCAGGTTGCCCTGCTGCCTATAACACAGTGGTGTTCAGGCATTTCAGCCCAGGACACCCTTTCAAATTTAAAAATATGTTCGGGACCCCCATCAAACTTATTGGGATGTTCTTCCATGTCTACCTGGAAGTAAGTCCCATTTTGTTCAATGAGACTTACTCCTAGGAAAGCATAGTGCCAGAGTTCAAGATGGTGGATGTCACCCTCTTGGGTGACACCAAGGGGTCACCAAGGGGTCCCAACCATCACATTGAAGACCACTGCTATACAGGCACCAGTCACAGCTGTTGGGTGCAGCACTCATCCCAGATTCAAAGCTGAGAGCCAGAGCTGCCTAAAGACCCCTCCATGGTCACATGGCCAGCATGATTGCACAGAACTCTGTTCACCTTGCCACCTTATCTACCTGCATTTAGATGCTTTTGAACTGCTATGTTGGCAGGAACTGGGCTAGTGACAGGAGCTCACTCCATCTTGTAGCACCTGCACCTGGGTCTCAAACTCCAGCCTGTCAGATGACAGACGTAGTGTTTTAACCAGCTGAGCCACTACAGCCCTGGTTAGGTCAGCACATGTCCTGTGCTAACCTGGGAGTATGGATACGAGATATAGAAAAATAACATTTATAGAACTGGAATTACACTAGGCCATTACACTAGGCCATCTAGTGTAATCCCCAGCTTGAAGCAGAAAAGTCAGTTCCAACATCAAACTGCTCCTACCATTAAGAAAGGTTTTCTGGTATTTAACCAAAATCGCCCCACCTGCAATTTAAGCCCATTAGATATATAAATTGTTATAGTGTGATTATAGTACATGTCAATATGAAATTTACACAAAAGAAAAATTAATTTCTGGTAATTTCTTAGTTGGTGAACATAAAGCAAGTTTTTTTTCCAATGTTATTAACAATTTATAAAGCGGAAAAATAATCTTTCACATAAATCTACTCTGAACCTATTCCAACATTTAGGTTTAATTATGGGACTACTTCCCCTCAGATGAAGTGTGCACTCTATTTGTGTGGCTACATGGTGCTTTTTAAAAACTTGTGACTGGAGTTTTAGTTACATCAAAGCTTGACTACTCAATATGCTGTTCACACAGCTGTCCTTGAAGAACAACAGGTTTCAAATAGTCCAGAATGAAGTTGTCAAGAGTTTTGTCTGAACTGCCATTTTGTGTGAAAGTCTTTTTCTCACCGGCTTTACTGGCTTTTGAGCTAAATTCAAATTCAAACAGGTTATGTGTTGATTATCCAGGATCAGGCATCACATGTGATGAATATTCATCGGAATGACTGCAGTGATCTGGGAACCACTATGGCCGGGATAATTACTGACAGACGTATGGCCATCTTTGAAATGTTTACATCATTCAAATGTCTTATTGCAGCTGCATCACCATACTGTGCTTAAGTCTTCTGCAGATAGCCGCAAGTTTTACGCCTTTGTTCACAAAAACTTCATCACCACATACTGTCCCATGCACGCACTACCACTGTTGCTTGCCATCTGGATTAACTGGACTGACCCACAACAGTAATATCAGCGATTACCAGCTATCTAGCCATCATGATCAAATGTCAGCAACAGGACACACTTGCCACTTACTACTGTAAGTTTCCAGTGGGGGGGGGTCTGCATAATCTATGGGGCTGGGTGAGGGGTGAGGTCTTGGGGTCACCAATGGGGGCGGTGGAAACTCTGGGGGTTCTTGAGTAGCATCTCTTTTTATAAATTCAAAATTAAAAGTCCTGGTTTGATGGAAATGCCCTTCTTTTAATGTGTTGGTTCTATCTGTTTCTACATGGCTTGACACTGATACAGTGGCAAGGGCTCCTGTTTTGCTTTTGCTTGAAAGATTCCTTGGAACTTTGAGGCAGAAATGTAAGCTAAGTATGTTTTAACAACCCACCAACATCCACAACCACTTAATAGTAACACAACTGCATATATTAAATATCTTAATATTACTTTTTCAGAACAAAAATCAAAACAATCAGTGTAACAGAAGCAGCAGTAGGATCCGTAGAATAATAAGGCAGAGAAAAAATCAATTAAATCTCAGAAAATAAACTGCCTTTGGTTGACAGTAATCATGAAGTCAGCATAGGTCTTAGAAGAGCTACTCCACAAGCAGGGCACCACCCGGAGATGCAGTTAGGGCATTTGACATCTGAGATGTCACTCTGCTGAGGATTTTTAATACCTCCTCATCAATATGAGGCACCATTCCTGAGAAGCTGCATAGCCTTCTGCTGCTACTTCCCCACCCCATCCCTGAAGGGAAAGAAGGAAGTTGGATGGCTACATTGAAGGGAGACAAACATGCGATGGGAGAAGAAGCAGAGCTCATCAAGTGAGGTGGAGCCAGAATACTGGAATAGGCCCATGAAATTCTAAGCTGTACCTGTCCTAGGAACCATAGCATGGATGTTTAAATCCCCCATACGATCAATCAGAGACAATCCAACACCATCACCAAAACCACTTTGGCAAGCTGAAACAGGGATTCTGCCTTGCAACAAAGTGATTGGTACATCATCAGAATCCCTATCATTTCTACCCCTTTATAACCACACTCAGGCACTTGACACTCACTGCTGTACAGGATCGTCAATAAGAGAGGATTCCCAAAATACTAATGTGACACCTCCATTCCAGCAACTGGGACCACTGCAACACAGAAATCTGGTTAACACAGCCGGCTGAAACTAACCTTTTCTCTAGCTTCATCTCTGTGATGCAAGTCAGGCCGGTGTTTTCCTAAAGAATTAAATTGTGGATCAGTCTGATTTTATCAACTGACCTTCATTCAACAGTAGCTTTAAGATGCAGGGATGCTGAGAAGGCTATGAAGGGAAAATGGCCATAAAAGGACTCTGTGATGCAGGTCAGGCCAGCATTTTCTGCAAAATTAAATTGTGGATTAGGCTGATCTTATTATTCACTGACCTGACATTCAGCAGCAGCACTTTCAACCCTGCAGGGCTGCTGCTTGGGTTACTAAGTGAAAAGGGCCAGAGAAAAGGATGGTCTATGACCAAACCTCCTTCTCCTGTAACAGCCCACCCATCCTCCACTTTATCCCCATTTGCCCTGGTTGGAATTGCTGCCAACCAAATGAAATTCTGGCTCAAGAGGAGATGAACTGAATTGAAATCTAAGCCAAAAAGGCTGGAGACAGAAGGGGGAGGGAGAAATAAGGAGAGCAGCACAAGATAGCAGATGGAGAAGGCCTGGATGACACATGCTTTCAAAATGGAGAAAATTAAATAAGTGCCAGTCATCCCTGTTCCAAATTGTCTATGGATGCCAAAAAGCATCCTGGCCAATTTTGAACAGACCTGGAAAGATCATGGCATTGTTTCTAAGATAGATGATAAAAACAATAGTCACTGTGAAGATGGGGTCTCGGGACAGAAACATGCCTTTCTGGCCCTACAATCCAGAGCAACTACGGGAGCACGTAAGAGACATTATGTGTGCCCGTAGTTACTGTATCACCTAATGAAAACCTATGGGAAATTCATATTGCAATCCAGAGCAAATTGTTCTTACACCGGAGCAAGGACTCCCCGTAGTTGCTCTGGATTGTGCCCTAAGACTTATAAAGCAATCCTAGGAATGTTTACTTAGAAGTAAGTCCCATTGTGTTCAATAGTACTTACTCCCAGGAATGTGTGGTTAGGATTGCAGCCTAGGTCTCACTCCAGAATCCAGACCATTTCTTACACTGATTCCACTAATTATGGAAGAGGCCCCATGAGATCTACTTCCAACCTGCCAACAAATCTGACCACCTCTGTAAGCGTGGACTACCTATCCAGGAGCCCAGATGGAGCTGTTGCAGTGGTGGGCTTCAGCAGGTTCGCACCTATTCTATAGAACCAGTTGTTAACGAGAGATAGGACACATAAAGTTTAAAAATAGACATTTAAAAGTGGCTGCCAGATGGGCATACAACAAGTTGTTAATTTCTTTGAATCCCATCACTGAGCTGTTGGACCTCATGTTAAAAGTGGAACATTTTGGAGATGGTGTCCTGGAGGTCAACTGAATTTGAAGGACAAGGACCACAATCCATAGTGGCATCTGACAAACTGGCCAATCAATTTGCACTCCATCATGAGTATTATGGGCAAAAGGAGTCACATCATGGAGCAGAAGACTAAGTTTGTGATAAAACAAGGGAAGTACCAGTTAGTGCTTTGTGCCCCAGCCTGATCTTTGTCTACCCAGCCAGAAGTACTAGGAAGGGTTTCTACTGCAATGAATCAATCAATCAAATCAATGCCTACTTCATACAAACATTTCCCAATATGTAAAGGACTATAGACTCAGGGAAAGTCAAATGTTTTAAGACCTCTTATTTCGGGAAGCACTTGCCTGTTTCCACAAGGGCATTTTAATTTGATCCACTGGAGTCAGCTGTGGTTTTATGTTTTAATATTTTAGTATTGTTTTATCTATAATTGTATTAGTTTTATTTTGTAACACATTCTGAATGCCATTGAAAACATATTCCGAGTGCCATTGAATGTGGTACACTTTTTTCAAGCAAAAACCCCCCAAAACACTTAGGAAACAGATCCCAGGTTCTATTTCTGATATTTCCATCAAAAGAATCTTTGGAATGTTTGCTTTGAATGTGGCTTTGAAGAGTTGCTCAGATATTCTATTCTTCCCTGCAGTATAACAATTTTTGTATGATGGATTTTTTTAACAGAGTAAGAGTTCTAACATGGAGATGTTAAATCAATGTAGTTAAATCAAAGTTTATGTAGTCAGGGGATATTAAGTTGACAGAGCACCTGTCAACATATGAGATCGTCTGTTGCTCATGCAGACTGAAATTTAATTGATATAGAAAGAGAATAGGAGAAGAGCTGTTTTAGGACAGAGTAAGAGGCTGCATCAGCAATGTCACATAAGATTGAGCTGTGAGACACCTATTAAAGGGATTGAGGCTGCAATCCTAATCCCCCTTTAGGATGGTGAAAGTCCCAGCACAAGTCTGGGCTGGCCCAGGGTGTTGCAAAAGTGTGGCACTTTTGCACTACTCCTAGGAAGGTTAGGCCGGTGCACAGACATGTGCTGGCCTCTCCACACCACCACAGGAACAGGGAGCGGGTGAATTGTGCTGGCCTGAATTGATTGAGATCGCACCCTCACAGCATAATCCTATGTATGTCTATTCAGTCAGTAGTCCCACTATTCTCAGTGTGGCTTACTTCCAAGAAAGTGTTCATGTATTCTTTTATATATTTCTGACTGATCTAGCCCCAACTCTTTTGATCAGAAATTCAAACATCAGCCCTTGAAAATTCACTGTGATCATACCAATGATCTTGACTAATAGTAAAACAGTAGAACTTCCCACGGTGCTAGCCATGCCCTCTTTGTTTCACCTGACCTGACCCAGACATTCTGATGTGCATAATACACTTCTGATGTTAAAACATTCTAGCAGATTTGCAGTTTGGTACGGTCAGAATGGAGATGCTGCCAAAGCAATTCATTCCAGTTAGGCTACAAGATACTCATACATAGGGTTTTCTAGTTGAGAAAACCACCCCTGTCTTCACCACAAAGGCCCATCATATTAAAGACCAAAGCAAGAAAGAATCCAATAGTAATGTATCAACGTTCTGTGCAATCCTAAAACTAGAACCATAGAATCCTAGAGTTGAAAGGGACTTAGTAGGTCATCTAGTAGGTAGCCCCTGCCTGTGGCAGAAAAATCCTCCTAGAGCATCCACCTGTCTACTTACAAGTAAGTCCTATTGTATTCAATGGGGCCTACTCCCAGGAAAGTGTGTTTAGGATTGCAGCCTTACCCTATTTACCAGAAGCCCAGAACATATGTTTTTTACTTACTGCATACAGATCAATATGATCTATTAATGTGGCTGAAAAAACAAAAAAATAAGCTGCTGAAGGACAGTATCTTATGATAGAGGCACCTGCCAGTACAATGCGACTGGGCTCCAGGGGCAAGGCAGGGCTGATGGCACTTTCCTGACTATCCCTCTGATGGTGCATTGGGAGTTTAAGATGGTGAGATATGGAGACATTTAGTTCTTTGATTTTCTTGTAAACAATTTGGTGAAACTTTTTGTTGAAAAGAATTCTATTAATATTCATAACAATAACAAAACATGAGTGGTACCACTATTGCTCCAGGAAATGGGAATTTAACTGATGAGTCCTCTGATGGAAGTGAGGGTTTGGCCATTGCTTTATTTGTTAATTTTGAAGATCCACTTCAACTCATGACTTTCCAACTCCTGGAAAAGGAGATTTTCATGTAAGCATTAAAGTTCCCTTACTATGAAGTGACTTAGGATGCACCTAGGATTGGCATTCACCCGTTCGTTAAACAATGCATTTGTTTGTCCATTGGATTTATAATCCTGTTTTGGGGTCCAAAGGCTCAAAGTATATAAGCAAATGGTTAAACACAAGATCACCAATCTCAGCTGAATCAGGGCAAATCTTACGTGGGCTGCAAGGTATTGGGAATCAATGGTATATACTGGGTAAATGATTTTCCTTTAATATTAAAGGCAAACGGAATGTGAGCCCTTTATAAATATTTGCAATTAATCCCATTCTGCAATTTTTGTTTTTAGTACTTTCTCCCAACATGTTCTGAAACTGTTACCAGATGGCACACTTTTAGTTAATACGGTATATAATTTTTTTTAAAAAAAATAAGATTTCATCCAGTTTTTAAGCACAGTTCATGTTCCGTTCAGATGGCTAAATGCCTGTGAGACTGAAAGCGAAATGAGGTCACTTGCAAAATGCTTCCACATACTCAAAGGTAATCAATCAGAAGTACTTAATTCACACACATTTGAAAAATAATAGATCCTGGTCTCAACCTTCTCAAACAACAATCTAAGATTGTCCAGTTATGTTCAGTAGTCTCTTGGGATCAAAGGTTGAGGTAGCAGTTAGGGAAAAAAATTAGTGGGACGAGGGAATGTCAAATGATTGCTGTGCTAAGGCAAATAACTTGTATGACAAATGCTTTGTAAGACAAACTAAAATTTCTAAGAAATTCTGCCTTGTAACACAAACAGTGCCTTGTAAGACAAACAGTTTTACAACAAAAATTCGTTGTAAAAGAACAAATTGATGGACCCGCTTCTTGAGCAACATCATCTGCAGAGGAGGAGGAGAATGAGGAGGAACCCCTCACATCAAATGAGATTAAGGACATTTGTAAACATTGGGAAATTGTGCAAAATTTTGTAGAAAAGCACCACCCAAATAAGGCTGTAAAAGTGCGAGCAATGAATCTGTTTAATAACAATGCAATGTCACATTTCTGTGAAATCCTCAAAAGGAGACAAAAGCAAGCGTCATTAGATAGGTTCCTTGTTAAGGTTGCTCAAAAAGGCACCAGACTCTTTCAGTGAAAGAGTCATCCTTGGCCATGAAGATTGTTTCTGTTTTACTGTACAGTATATTAGTGTTTTTATTAATATTACAGTAATTGTGTATGTATTATATTACAGTGATTTGAATTTGATTACAGTGTTTTGTCATCATATTAACAGTTAATATTTTTATATGAATATTTTTGGGTTCTGGAACCAATCAGTTTCCATTATTTCCTAAGGGGAAAATCTGCTTATTATAAAGAACGCTTTGTATGACAAACATGCTTCCAGAACAAATTATGTTTGTCTTACAAGGCACCACTGTATTGTACTATTTTTTTGAGAAGTTTTACATCAACTTTAACATTATTGATATAATCAAGAATATGGCATTACATTTTTCTTCTTTCAGAAGCCACACTTAAGTTGTCACTGGCTTGGAGCAAATTCTATGCGTGTCTATTCAGAAATAAGACCCAGTGCACATAATGGAGCTTACTTCCGGGAATGAGTATATAAGAATGCAGCCTCAATCTATATATTTATTCTTCTAATATATTCACAGAATAATGACATATAATTGTACACATACGCTGCAATCCTAAAGACACTTTTCTGGGAGTAAGACTCATTGAAAACAATGGGGCTTACTTTTGAGCAGAAATGGTTAGGATTTTGCTCTGAGTCCCCAACACATACATTGGTTCTGTTCTGGAGATCTAACGATATATTTTGCCTGTCCAAAAATGCAGACACAACAAGAGGCCCAATCTTATCCTTCCCCCCATGTGGTGGTACAGCTGGAGTGGGAGGGAAGATCAGGAGGCTTCAGAAGGAAAGGGACACTAAACCTCTAACTCCACAATGGTATATTTGGACCTATACCAGTGATTTCACTGGTGTAACACTGAGGAGAGAAAGGGGTGAGGAAGCTGCTTCTGGAGGAGATAGGATCTGTCAGGCACCACTGCTGTTATTCCTCCATCCTGAAATCATGCAGTTTTATTGTTCATTTGCTTCAGTCTTATTTAAACATTATATTTTAATTTTAACCCATTCTTCAACTGCTTGAAACAGCTTGCAATTGCTTGTAACATTACTTCCTGTACTGTAAGAATGCATGATTCTAAACTCTCATAAGGAAAAGATTATCACCACTAAAATGAATATATAATAAAAAATGTAATCAAGATGTGTCATTCCTACTGAAAACTATTATGATTTTGACTCTAATACACTTGATTCTAATACCTGTACCACCAGTGGTAAATGAAGTAGTGTCTAGCGGTACTTGCAGGACCCCCAGATTCCCACAGCCTGGTAGCAAAACCACCAATTCAATTTCACAAGCAGCGGTAGAAGGTTTATCTTGGTGGAAAGAGCTCCAGCATATGCTTTCTCTGCACTCAGAGCTCTGCCATCTGCCCTGAGACACTTACCAGTGTTTGTAGCATATGGCCTCCCAATTTTGAAGCAACTGGCAATGACGTTATCACCAGTTACTTCTAGTGGTACTTCCAAAATGGTGGAAGTACTATGGAGGACCATGCATGGTAGAACATGCAAAAATGGTATGGTGTACAACAAACATTGAGAAACACTGCCCTAATCCAAAGTACCATATGTACTCAAATCTAACGCTCACCCCTTTCCAGCTGAATTTAGTCTACAAAATCAGGGTGTGCATTAGATTTGAGTAAGTACAGTATTTTGATTATGTTTAGATCACTATTTAACAGTATACTATATTGTAATAAAAATGTAACAAAAACCATTGCCATATTGCTCAAAGGAGTTGTCATATAACTCCTTGCTGTATGCAGTAAAATCAAATTTTGAACCTGCATTGCAGCTGCACATTACAATCGCCAGTAAAAAAATTTAATCTCAAGTCTTTTAAAATGGGGATGCAGATTAGATATGAGTAAATGTGGTATTTTAAACAAATAATTGTTCATGACTGAAAAGGTGGCGTCTTCAAATTGCATTGTTGGGTTAGAAAAGTGGAAATGAAGTTCCTACTTAACATCACTGCAACTATGAATAGAGCCTTGAAGATTACAAACTCATTACATATTGAGTGAGCCTGAATAGTAATATGGTTGGTACTGCAGACTTCAGATGACTGAAGAAGAGTCACTCTCCCAAAGAACAATTTCCAAGTGGAATGAACTTTCTATCTTCAAGGAGGAATCCAAAATACTAGACACAGTAGTGGCCGATCTCTTCTTCAGAGAATTTGCTCTAAAACTCTATGTTTGCAAAGTGGAAAGTGAAGGCCTTGAGTGCTCTGAACCTCTGCTCTCTGCCGAGGAAAATTTAAGATGTACACTTGTAGATTCACGTACTCAAAGAGTGCTGTGAAGCCAGAAGAATTTTGACCAAGACACTGGGTCTAATATGCTAAGGCTGCAATCCTAAAGACACTTTCCTGGGAGTAAGACCCATTGAACACAATGGGGCTTACTTTTGAGTAGACATGGTTAGGATTGTGCTCTAAGTCTAGTCTCCAAGAATTTAAGTAGGACAAACTAAATATGATGACAGATTCCTGAAGCACCTGGATTGAGGGGAGCACCATCATCAATTCTTTCAAGTCTAAGAACCACAGTCAGCAGGGTATTACACATGTATCACTTCCACTTTCCCTGTCCAGATCTTCTGGATCACCTTGGAAGGAGCACTGTGGACAGAATGTAGTAAATTACAAGGCCCTGTCTGAACATGATTCCCGTCATTCCCTTAAAAATAAGCCAGAAGGTCAACCCTGGATCTTGTTTTTGATACAGTAAAGAAAATAGGTCCATGAGAAAAGTTCCAAAGTGTTCTTGGGATTCTTGGAAGACCCAACCATTGCAGCAATTGTTTGACTATAGTTTTTCGGCTGAAACAAATAACCTGTGCCTCATCTTCCTTTCAAGTGTTGTGCCAATAGGGAAAGAAATTTTCTAAGGATCCCCATGTGAGTGCTGTTTGCTTTTATAACACCACTCTAATGGGGTTACACAATCCTTCCTATCAACACAGATTTTTGCACTTTAGTAAGAGCAACTAAGAGGCTTGCTTTGATTTTCCTCTTTAACATGGGCTTTTTAGTGATTAGGGCTTGCTCCACAACCAATTGATTGCAAATGCCCTAGTATCCTCTTGGTGGTGCAAGTTTCCACCAACAACACTGGAAGAAGAGATAAAGGGAACATGATTAGGTGCTAGTTATCTTCGATCTCCTTAGCTTACTATCATATTGGATGAGAGTATTTCTGTTCCCCCACCCCGGTACCAACTGAAAATATGTTATCCAGAAATAATGTTGGTGGACAGAAAAGGTGACCCTACTACAACTGTCAAGCTCAGTAATGACCAAGAGGTCATTCCACCAGAGAATATGAGAAACAGAGAATATGCAGTCTGGTCCAGTTTCTGTACTGCCCAGCTAGGTTATGGGCAAGTCCTCTCTTGATTCCTTTTAGGGCAAAAATACTGCACTATGCAGTTGCCTCTTCATCTTCCTGGTATTCCATCCTACTCCCTAGAACAGTGGTTCTCAAACTTCCTAATGCCGTGACCCCTTAATACAGTTCTTCATGTTGTGGGGACCCCCAACCATAAAATTATTTTCGTTGCTACTTCATAACTGTAATTTTGCTACAGGTATGAATAGTAATGCAAATATCTGATATGCAGGGTGTATTTTCATTGTTATAAACTGAACATAATTAAAGCATAGCGATTAATCATAAAAACAATATGTAATGATAGATAGATAGATGTGGCATAGCTAAGAGGGGGTGACTGAGAAAGAAAGAAAGAAAGAAAGAAAGAAAGAAAGAAAGAAAGAAAGAAAGAAAGAAAGAAAGAAAGAAAGAAAGAAAGAAAGAAAGAAAGAAAGAAAGAAAGAAAGGGAGGAATGGGAAGGTAAGTACCTGGGTGAGAGGAGATCTCCATAGGATTGGGATCTCAGGCAGCAGAGCCAGCCACTGTTTCCTGGGAGTAAGTCCCATTCACCATCATGGGACTGACTTCTGAGTAGACATGCATAGAACTGGGCTCTAAGGCTGCAATCTCCCCGCCCCCAGGCTCCACATTGTCTCACTGCTGCTCAGAGGCTCCTTCTGAGCTGCTTTTCAGCGGCTTCTTCCAGCCGTAGCAGCTCCAGCTTTCCACCTGGCCCCCTGCACCAGGAGTCTTTAGGCGACCCCCAGGAAAGCTCCAGGCGACCCCAAAAGGGGTCTCGACCCCCACTTTGAGAAACGCTGCCCTAGAAAGATGTTGGTTATGCAGCCCCCAGGTCTACTATTCTATAATTCTGTCACTGGCCCCTGTGATTATTCTGTCTATGGAAGAGATGGAGAAGAACCAAAGTGACAGTAAAAGAAGAGAGGTGTAGAGGCTACAAAACCAACAGAAAAAACCTTATCCTGCTAAAGGCAAAATATAAACTGGGAGGGGGTCTTCTCAACTGGAATTAATGGAAACTCTGCTTGATAAACTTTACATCCAAACTCTGATGGGACCAGTCACACCAGAAAGCGAAGAGAAATAGAGTTGGAAGGGACCTAACAGATCATCTAGTCCAACCTCCTGCCTTCCACCCTACAGCACTTCCACCAAGCGCTTGTTTAGGCTCTGCTTGAAGATTTCCAGTGAGGGAGAATCTAACACCATTTTGCAATCTGTTCTACTGCCAACATGCCCTTGCCATCAGGAAAGGATGTCTTCCTTGTCCTTCAAAAGAACAAATCGCTATTCTACCTATGAGGACAACTTTCTGAATACAATACTTCCTAGTTTTTTCAGTATTAAGTCTGATGATGTTTCCCTTCTCGTGTGTTTTTTTTTTTTTTGCAAATGTAAATACAGGTGGCCCAGAGCATATATGCTATTGTTCTGAATGACCAATGCAGCATTTCCCTACATTCATCAGCTTTTCAGAAGACTATTCAGAATGGCTGCATACTTCAGACCTCTGATAAGATTTATCAATAAAGAATGAAGCTGGAAAGAAGTTTGACTTTTAAAAATGCTTTCCAGCAAAAAAGATATTCTTACTCAATTGAAAATAAAAAGTCAAATTTACACTTACACACGCACAAACACATACGCTTCTTTTTCCTTTAGAAAAAAGATAAAGATTTCTTGCCAACATGCATTTCATGACTGCTGCAATAAACTACTTTCAATAAGTTTGCCTAAGAATAAGACACAAATCTATTCTAGACATTGTTGATCCATTTTATTGTGTATATGTGTTGTTTTTGTTTAGTAAAAACTGAATAGCTGAGAAACTGCAGCTAGAAGTAACTATGCCTTAGAGGTATCTACCGTTAAAAGATTGAATGGTGGTGTTTACTATTTTTTTTTGAAATGAACTTTCTCTTACCATTTGTCTGGTTTGTCCGTGGTTAGGCAGACCTAACAAACAGGAAAGAGAATAGAGCTCGTAAGACACCATAGCTTTTCCGAAACAAAAAATGAAAATACAAAAGCAGAACAGCATGTCTTATGTTTGCAAATGGCTCACTTTCCAAAACAGGAGTAACTTTCCACATTTGCATCCTTTGGCAATTATCTGAGATAGTCTCCTTAACTGATCTAAAAACCATTGCCAAAAGTATGTGAATAAACTGTTCATTTTATTCTTTTGTCTTTCCAACAAAGCCTGGCGTATTTTTACCTCAGACACTTGGCAGTATTTAACTATATTTGCTTGATGGTGAGAAAATTCCTTGTGTTTCTGGATGTTCACTGGATTTATGGTACCCGTGGAGGAAACAAAGTATTATCTTTAAACTTGGAGGCAATATTGATGGATCAGATCAAACTATAACCCAAGAACTACCATAGGAAAATTCATCTGAAGACTCTGCCATTGCAGTCTTACTGAACTTGCCAGCATAAGCAGTAATGGAAAATATCAAGCACCATGACTATACTCCCTCTTAGGGAATACCAAACGAAAGGTACAAAAGGAGAAAGCTGAGTCATTCAAGAAAGGTTCTATAGTAGGGCTGCACACCTGTGGTTTGATTATGGCCCTTCCCAGAGTATTTGTGTCCCCAGGAAATTTTAATGAATGAACCATTGTTGGCAACTCACCTCTAACTACCTTCCATTTAGCATTTAAATCTCAATCCATTCGTGGTGCTTATAAATAATATGGTGAGTCGTTGCCTAGAATTTTATAGGCTAACATCAGAAGAGATTTGGCAACATTTGAAAGCAGTAATGAAAGTAAGCTATGTGCACTTGATGCAGAAAAGTGCATTTTTGCTTGCTTGTATGCCCTATAACTGATAAGATGAAGCTTTCTTAGTTCAGTTTGCATGCTCTCTTTTAAGGAACAGGAGAGTATCTATTTTTGAAGGAAAACCTTTGAGAAAGAGAGAAGCAACAACACTACAGCATCTCAGAGAAGATTTTTTTGGTTTTGATTTTTGAAATAGCATTGCTTTAATTTGACTGAAAAAAATTAAGAATCTACAATAAATAATTCAAATCTGCCACCTCCCACCCAAGTACATTTTTCCTGTCCCTCTGGTGGAGTAACTGAACAAAGCAAATTATGTCAGGTTTTAATGGTGGTTTAAGTAGCATTACAGGGCTAAGCCTTTCCTGGGCCGCAGTCCTTTGGTGTGCTTGTATTTGCTGAAATTCTAAATTGTATCAATTCTACGTTGTATCAATGTTGTTCCATCTGATGAAAAGGCTGAGATCCCTTTCATCAGATTCATCAGATGCACAGCTTGGCCTATCAACAATTCAGTCATTTTCTTGTGTAACCTTTTAAGGAACTGCATACAGTATAGGAAGTCCTTTTCTTTTTGTCCGGCCAAGAGAGATGGGATCCTGTTTAGATCATGATTGCTAGAAAAAAAACACACATGTCAATTCCTCAGCTAGCACAGAGAACACCATTCCAAACTTATACTGGAACTAAAATTCTGGAACTGGAACCTGTACTTGGCATATTTAAACATAAGTAAAACCAGAATAACATCATGATGATGTTACATACAAACAGCTTACTGTCAGTGCCTATAGACCAGCCAGGTATGAGGATTCCTGGAACACAAATACTAGCTCATTCTTGCTGCCAAAGTTCTTCCCTATCAACTTTCCAACTTTTAAAAGCACTTTCTAACTTTTCTATTGTCAGTTAGATTCTGACAGAAAATACTACAACAAATGGCACAATCTGAACCAACTTTCCAGTACTGGCAGAGTTGTTACAGTGGGGCATGAGCTCTATCCAGTGAAGAGATTCAAAGAAATTAACAGCCGGTTCTATGCCTATCTGGCAGCCACTTTTAGCCATATTTAAAGTTTATATGTCCTATCTCTAGTTAACAACTGGTTCTATAGTGTAGGTGTGAACCTGCTGGAGTCCACCACTGGCTCTATCCTACAGTTGTTTTTTTAAGGGTTTTATACCACACCTTTCCCATGCAAAGCAAATCCTCAAGGAGGCTTACAAAGCTTTAGTTTCTTTCCTCCTGCTGTCCTCACAAAAACCCTATGAGGTAACTGAGGCTGAGAGTAAATGATCACCCAAGGAAGCTCCATGGCTGAGGGTGGCAGTCATGGAGACCCCCTAAATATAAGGCAGAAATTTGTTCCTTACCTCAGAGTTGTATTGCCCTTACTCCAGTGCTGGAAAGTTGGTTAGGACTGTGCCCTTAATACAGTCAAGCTATTTTTTTAATGCACCCCTCTTTTGCAATAATATAGTTTAATATCCCAGTGAGTGACATGATGCATTGTCCAGAATCATCGACAATGTTCTTTTCTTTCTCAGTGCTCAGAAAAATGTTTCCTCCCTGGAATACATTCTGCAAAGATCAGAGGACTGATGGACCAGAATCGATTGTTCTTCGAGGGGGATGGTTCTATCAAATCTGAGGGACCATCATTGTGTACAGCCAAAAATTCAGTCAAGCTCACTTTATCATCAGTGTTAGTAAGGACAATTAATTGCATTTGACTTGTCCACTATACAAATGATCAAATATGGAACAACAGATTTATTTCCCAGCACCACACTCAAAACACTGATAAAATTAACAATGAACAGATTGCATTTACAACCCAATACCATCAATACATGTCACTAATTGTCACAATTTTCTCAAAATAGAGTTATGATCTCAAAATAATATAATCCCATGTACCAACCAACATAAGACTGATGAAGTTTTTATAATCCCTTTGTGGAATCCTTATAATCCTTCTGCATACTCAACTCATTAAAAACCAGCAGACTAATATGGTCAAAAACCAGAAACCAAAACTGGACCGCTGTCCCCATATAATTTATAAAAATGAGATTTTTTTCCATTCTAACTGCCTCCTTGTAGTTTCAACCCTTTAGTTCAAGTCTTGCCGTTAGGAATCATAGAACCAAAGCCGTCCTTTTCAGATAGCTGAAAACAGTTATCACTGCTCCTTAATTTTCTCTTATCCTGTCTACACATACCAACTTTTAACTTCTCCTCATAGGACTTGCTTCCCAGATGCTTCACCAGCTTATCTGTCTTCCCTCTGAAATTTCTCCAGCTTATTTTCACCCTTCTTAAAATGCAGTGCCCTAAAGTGGATACTGAATTCCAGATGAAATATGATTAGTGCAGTTTAGCTAATACTTATGTTCTGAACACTACACCTCTGTTAAAGTATATCCCAACAATACACCATCTTTTTCTATAGCTGCAATCACTGCTGGCTCATGTTCAGATGATGGTCCACTAAAATACCTATAATTTTCTTATACAACCTGTTGTCAAGCCAGGTTGTTCTATACTGTATTTATGCCACTGATTTTCTGTTCCTACAATACTTTACATTTATCTCACCTGAACGTTCCTTTTTGGTATAAGCCCAATTACTGAGCCTGTTAAGATCATTCTGAACTGTTACGGACATCCAAGGTGTAAAGTATTCCTCAACCCCACTCCAGGCAATTATACAAGTATGGACCTGCACAGGGCACAAGACAGAGCCCTGTGACACTCCACTTGATACATCTTTCCAAATAGTTTGATACCTATTTTTAAGTTTACCTGTTCTATATTTTCTTCCATCATAGAACTCAAGATACATTGAGTACTCCGATTATCATCCCAGACACTGGCCCAGATCTAGACCTACTTAGCTCAGGAAATTATTAGCAGAATTCTGTGCAAATTTAGTCAGAAATAAGCCCCACTGAATTCAGCTAGATTGAAGTCTCAGATAAATGTGTATAGGATTTCATTCTATAACATGTAATTCAAGACCATTATTTCTACTAGTTATGCTCTCTCTTTTCTTATTGCCCCTTACCCCACCATATACTTTATCTACTAATAAGAAGTGGCCAAAGTTCAGTTTCAATTTCCACAAATGGCCTCTACATACACAGATATGAATCTGGAATTCTCAACAAGAATAAGAAAATGAACTGGGATCAAAATGTGAACTACTATTGCCCACATCACTGCCAGAACAAAACCTGAATATAAAGCTTTACCTGAAGTTCAAGCCTTAGTTGAACTGTGACAAAAGCCTTTGAACACAACAGAAAACCAGTTCAAAACAAGGTCTCAGTGACCTGGTTGTTCACTCATTAGTCTCAACCACAATGAATCATAAGCATGTCTAGTGAGATCTTACATTTTGAGCTTCACTACAAAACACTGCATGTGGGGGCAGAAGAATTGAGATCTGGTCTTCTGGCCACAACATCAAATGTTGAGCATGTAAAAGAAACTTCTATGTGCCTAGAACTATATACATGAAAGAACTTCTATGTGTTCTGAAAACCAAATCACACACAGTGGAACCTTTCATGGACTCATATATGAATGGGCCACAATTCCTTTCACTTCTTGTTCACAAGTTCACTGCAGAAGGTTTACTGAATAGGGCTTATATTTCTGTATGCTTCATGCACTAGGAACCAGCAAGCTGCATCTTTAAAAGTTAAGTCTGCAGTCCACAGCAAAGGATTCTAAAGGAAAATAACTTGGTGGCATAACCTTGACCAACTGCTACTGGCTAAAGAGAAGCAAATAGCCACTCCCTCCAAGTTGATCCATCTCTAGGAAGAACACTCCCTGTTTCACGAATCAGTGTCACAGAACTGAGACTTCTGTGTTTGAAACATAGAGTCCTGATTTTTCTACAGCCAATGGAGTCATGTCCAGCTGTAGGCACTCTGCCACCCTTCAGTTCCATTAGACAAATCCTATATAAATATAGAAAACAAATCATTTTGAAACCAAATTTAGTTAATGTTCAACCTTTCCTCAAATATTCATAGCATTAGAAGGGACTTCTGAATTTGGTGATGGGATGGTTTGGGGAAGGGTTGCTATGAAAAGGTTCTAAAAATTTTCAATTGTTAGAGTAATCACCTGCATAGGATCATCCATGAGACCAATATTAAAATATTGCTATCCCTCCAAAATGCACTTCATCTGGCTGGAGAGTCTTATAAGTAAGATAGGACAGCATGGAAAATGGGAAAATATTTTGCCCAGTTCATGTGAAAACAACAAATTACAAAAGTAAATATGATGACATTATTAGTAAAGAAATACTGCTTTGCCTGTTCATCACTGTGATCTGTAGAGCACCTAGGCCTGCAACATGCCATGACCCAAAAAGAAATTAAAGTGATGGCTTCCATGTTATGTGAGCTATCAAGATCATTCACAGGTGACAGAATATACATGTTATCAAAAAGCAACTCAAAGACCAAGTGCATGTCTGCAATATAAATGCAAGTGCGAACCACCTCTTAGGGCGCTATCCAGAGCAAGTTCAGCCTGCTCTGCCCTAACTGCTCTCTCCTAACTATTCTGTATCCAGAACATAAAGTTATGCTGCATCCAGAGAGTCAGGAAGCCTGGGCTGCCCTAACTGCTCCAGAGCATGCTAAGTAATTGACACATGGGGAGGACTTGCTCCTGAGGAGACCCACCTCAGATCACACTGAACAAGAAACAGCTGTGGTGTCTGCCTTATAAGAAAGCCCAGAAGTTCCTGACAACCAGTTACAGCTGCAGTTCCTCTAGTGGAGGGTGGATGTTTGGAGTGGCCTGCTGTATCCCCAGGTTAGTGGGCTGCCGTAGTTGTTCCATATCCTGAGGTTGAGAGGCAGGGGTTGCAGCTAGGCTGGCCAAGAACTCAGATTTTTGGTCAGCACTGCCGTTCTTACTCAGGCCTTATCATGGACCCCTAAGGGTCTACTCATTACTATACCTGAGGTGGTATAACTCTGAGGTGGTATAAGCTCCTGAGGTGGTATAACTCTGAGGGCTGGAAGAGGGCATTTCTGCCTTGAAAACAGGCTCTAGATACAGAGTCACTGCTCTGCCCTAGGCAATGCTAAACATGCCCTCAACATGCCTCTCCTGAACTGCTTAGGGCATAGCAGTTAGGGCAGAGCAGGTCCACCTCTTTTAGGGCACCCTATGTTGCCTTGCTCTGCTCCAAGCCTCTTCCAGAGTAACTGGGGTGGAGCATCTTGCAGTTGCTCCACCTAGTGATAGATAGGGCAACCCAAGGGCTCTTATGTGGACAGATTAGTTGCTCTGGATTGTGCTGTTAGTGTCTGCATACCTGCACCCAAGAGCACCCAAACATGGTCCAAGACAAAAAACATAGATCCAACAATTCCAAAGTGGGTGATTATAGAACCTGGATATAAAGAATTATAGAACCTGAATATAAAGAATATAAAGAATTATATATATATATATATATATATATATATATATATATATATATATATATATATATATATATATATATATATATATATATATATATGAAAGTTTTCTAGTCATTGAAAACTCATATCATTTAAAACAACTTTGGGGCATGGTGGTGCATGAGACTCAGTTAAAGGTCCTCAAACTATTCAAACGCATCACATGAAGTTTCAAAAAAAAGTGTGCAAACAATTTATGCAACAACTACAATCAGCTGCAAAACTGAATAGTGCTGCACTTCAGTGCCATCGTACTGTAGTGCCAAAGTGCTCCACATCAGTCTGGCTGCACATTCAGCCAAAAACTTCATTGAATGGGAAGGAAGAGTAATAGTAACACTCCCAAACCATCTTTTGGTATTATACAGCATCAGGTCCTGCACAGCAGATTCCATATCCACGTTTTCAATTATCTGCAAAATTATGTGAGGGTCCCCAGCCCCTCCACCCTCAAGAGGCTCTTCTGAGCCCTGCAGAGGCCATGAATTACCATTTGTGGTATCTGCTGCACTCAGAATGACTGTTAAAGCAAAAAAAAATGACTTTTCCCCATCCCTATGCCTCCAAGCCAAACCTCTGCATAGATTTCCTGTTTCAGGGTGTCTTACCCTACAATCCAGAGTAACTATGGGAAGACGTAAGAGTCACTTACTCTAGATTGCTCTACGCATTTCCCATTGGTTTCTCATACGTGGCACTGTAACTATGTCAGTGAAAAATGTCCCATAGTTACTCTGGATTGTAGCCTTAATTAATTTCATTCTCCAAATAACCCTGTTGGACATGAAGGGGGCAGAGCTTGTTAAAGCACACAGAGCTCTGGATGTCATAGATGAGGGTCAAATAACCCTGTTAGACAATAAAGGGGGCAGAGCTTGTTAAAGCACACAGAGCTGTGGATGAGGGCCAAATTATTAGGGTCACTGGGTGACACAACCACAAACTAAGCATCTGCAGACACAATAAGCTATTTTGGAGAGTGGTGAACAGGCACAGTCCGTCACATAATCCCATTTCTGGAGCTAGGGCCCTTTAAAAACATAATTAGCAACTATTGGTAATATTCTTATGTGTGTTTAGCAGTAATCCCAGGTGTGTTTAAGTGATTCACCCAGTTTGACTGTGGAGATGTATTTCAGCCCAACTAACTGTCAGGACACCACTTACTTTTATATTAGAGGGAAAGGTGCAATTCAGCAAGTAGCATATTTTGCTCCTGATAGGAATTGCTTCCAGATGGGAGAAGGTTTGGGGAGAGTGCCAGGAGAAAAAGATATACTGATTCAAGACTGGCTGATGGGTCCAAATCTTAATGCTTTACTGCTATTTCTGGGGAGGGGGATGATGTTTTTGAATTGTGGAAAAGTGAAATGATATGCTATGTCCCTTTTCTCCCTTCTGAAACTTCCTATTTTAAGAGTTAAGAGTTTTAAAACTTTATAGAATGCATCCCTCTTACCCTAAACTCCACCTCCAGGGGTGAGTGGCTGTTACTGGCTCAGACTAATTTCCTCTCTCTCTCTCTCTCATTTTCACCCCTCTTTATTGGCATCCTGAACTTTTTGTGGTTCCTTAACATACCCACTCCTCATCATGCAGGTTTTTCTTTAAATATAAAAAAGAAAGGCTGATGTCATAAGTAGGCTATTCTGGCAGGTGGAAGCAGGTTTTGTATCTGCATCATCTCAAAGAAACCCACATCTTTCTCCCAGCATTGCAGCCAACATCTAGTCTGCTCACTGCAGAGAGCTATTCTATGATCCTTTTGCTCCACCTCTTAGTCAAGATCTATACCTTTTGACCAACTCATCCAAATGGCCCTGTCTCCAAATGAGATGTTATAGAGCTGATCTCACATTTAAAAGCAAACAAAGCTGCAGGCTCTGGTCTTATTCCACCCGAGCTTCTTAAAGCAGCCCTTAACTGGTGGGCCCACTTTAACTTAGCTCTTCTCCTTAACTGACCAACCAATCAACCATTCCCAATGCATGGTTACAATCTATATTCACTCCATCTTCAAGAAGGAAGACAGCAGCTGCTCCTTTAACTGTCAGCCTTCTCTAGACCTGCAACAAGCTATATGCATCCTATTTGTTGATCAGACTAAATTATTGAATAAATTATAAGGGTATCCTGGGCAATATATGTGCAATATAATTCTATTGCACATTATTGCCCATCAATCAACCTTCCCTCATGGTAAAACATACACAGCCTTTTTTGACCTCAAGGCAACTTTTGACACTGATTTGCTATGGTGGAAACTTAGGAATATGGGGATTGATCCCAGACTCCTGTTCTTGATCCAACAGCTGTACTCAACTCCTGCCACATCAGGCTTTCTGCCTGATCCGTCTGAGGACATCCCAATTAATAAAGGAATCAAACAGGGTTCTGTTCTGGTGCCAACGCTCTTCAAACTTTTCATCAATGATTTGGCTAACCATTTATCCAAAACTGATACTCACAATCCTAAAATGAACCAGTTTCTAATACCAGTGTTGCTTTAAGAAGATGACATGGTTCTCATCCTCTGCACACAAAAAAGGCTTACAACACCTCAGAAAACCCTGCATTCAGTTCTTAGTGGACAACAAACTGGTGCTTAATTTTGATAAATCTAAAATTGTTGTATTGAAGATGGAAATAACGTTCCTGGTCCTTTGGCAACTTCATTCAACGTCCTGGTCCTGGCAACTTCATTCAACGTCAAATTATTTCATTACCTGGTGGTAAACTTTCAGTAAAACCTCCAATGAACAACGTTCATTAGCCCGAAAAATCAGCAAAAAAATACCCATGCTATTCACAGATTCTTTTTTACCCGTGGTTGTTTGCTTGTTCCAGCTGCTCTCAGTATATTTAAAACCAAGGTTGTCACCCAGTTACTCTATGGCAGTGATATGCAACCTTTTTCATCTTGAAGCACACTTAACAAGACACTGAAATTGTCAAAGCACACCATCAATTGCTTTTACCCTTGACAAGGCACACCAGAATGTTCAAATCTCCCAATTTTCCTATTAATGAATGTCAGTCTCCAAATTCCTGTGGCACACCTGAGGACTATCTGCGGCAGACCGCGGATCACTGCTCTATAGGGTCCAAATATGGATCTCAGCATTCAATCTGGATGTCGAGAGAATACAGTCAAATTTTCTCTATAGTGCCCCATTTTGTGTCTTGTCTTGTCTTGTGTCAACCAGATATATCTGAAGATTCTAGTCTGGTCTCATTTCCTGAAACAGTGGTTGCAACTGCTACTCGGCTGATAACTCTCCACTTATTAAAGCCATGCTATGGGACAAGGAAGACAACTCTTCCTCATTCTTTAGGATTCTCCCGAGATCTTGGGCTCCCTGTCTTTGTCAAAACCATGGAATTAACGCTTACTAGGCTTCATGATATTGATAGGAAGGATCTCTTTGCGGAAGCTAGAAGAATCTGCTCTCATCTCACTCTTCCATTAAAATACTCCTGCATGCCCCATTATTTCTATGGCAGTGCAGCTTACGCTTCATCTCATTCCAGCTGTGGCACAGGGAGGCTGGCGCACATTTGTGCACTGGCCTAACTCCTGGAAATGGTCCAGAAGTGCCTTATGGCAGTTTTGCAAAACCTCCAGACTGACCCAAGGGACTAGTGCTGGCTTAACTGTGGATTAAGATTGTGCTGTGTATTTCCTACCACTACCTAACCTGAAGGAGATAGGATCACAAGAAAGTGCTTTTTCTGTTATGCAGTTCTCTTCTATTAGTGATTTATTTAGCTCTTTCCTCACTTGTGATCTGCCTCCAGCTGAAGATTGACAGGTTTTTGGCCTGCTACTTATTTTGCATGGCTTTCTTTAGACACATATGTTTCTATTAATCTGTTGCTCTTCTGTAGGCTTTTTTGTTTTAACACGCGTAACTCTTTTTAATCATTTAAATGTTTTCTG
This sequence comes from Cryptoblepharus egeriae, assembly GCA_030015325.1. NCBI lineage: Eukaryota > Metazoa > Chordata > Lepidosauria > Squamata > Scincidae > Cryptoblepharus > Cryptoblepharus egeriae. The sequence goes on along the minus strand of JAREYC010000003.1, from coordinate 89,920,160 downwards.
CTTTGAGCAATTCATATGAAGTGGGAAAGTGAAATAACACCATCTTTTTAAATAAATAAAATATGTCAGTGGAAAGGATTGCATAGAAAATTAAGAACTAGCTGATGCTTTAAAATGCAAGAACAGCCCTAGTAAAAAAAACACACAAAACCTAGTATCTTGTTTCCCACAGAGGTCCAACTCCATACACTCCTTCCTTCAGGTCTCTGTACATTTTGTGATCCACATTGTATATTCTGTGATCCACAGTGGACCTGGGTTGCATTATACGTTAACTGGAACAAAGTTCAGGCATATATGAGGTTATAAGTGTATCCTACACTGACCAAGGATAGATATCACTGATCGAGCTTGGCCTTCCCATAAATTTTTCTAGCTTAGAAGTGTTCCTGAGTGGTTGAAACTGCCTTCTATACACATACTAGTCATGTTGTAAATCTGGAGCTCTGTAATACACAGGCATGAACTCAGATTTCAAAGGATACAAAAAGCTTGCCTGACTGAGAGAAAGGACCAAGATCTTTTGTTTATTTTGAAATATTTTTCCAGCTTTCTGACCAAAACAGCCACCCAGGATAGGATTATACCCATGTAAGCTATTTATTAATTTCTGCACATAATTCAATTGATGTTCTTCCCTTTTTAAGCCTTTAATGAGTCTTGCCTTATATATGCCTCTCAAATAGTGTTCTGTTGTCACAAATCTACCACAATTTTTAAAAGGTAAGAAAGTGCATGTATTTTATTTAACTATAGAATATGCATACCACAACCTCTATAACACATATTAGGGGAGGTGGTTATTGGTGGTTGCTCCCCAGCTATGGAACTCCTTTTATCTGGATACTTGTCAAAACCTAGCTTTAAAGTGTATGCTTCATATTTTTAATATGCAGCACTATTAGCTTTGAATGAAACAGATCTAACTATAAACATACAATTGCCACAATACTTTTGGAATGTGGCATTGAAAATGAATGGAATTAAATTCACAGTTTTGCATATGAAAGGAAGAGGAATTATGAATGGAAACTATGCATATGGATGCTATACAAAGACAACACAAAATGAACAGTTACAAGAGCAAGCAAGCAAACTTGGGAAACTAGCAGATGAAACAAGAAATGTTAATGTCCTAGCACAAGATGTGTACTGCTCCAAGATCTTACCCTTGCTAGGCATCAAGAGTCGCTTCTTCACATTGCCTAACAGAACACAATGAAAAAGACTTTATCAACATTCAGAACTATTACATTATTTTACAAGTATAACCTCCAAACAAAAAGTTGCCATATGTTGCACAGATGCTTAGTATTTTTAAAAATAAAGATGTTAATTTAATCTAAAATTAACAATCAGGAAATACCAGGTAAACACTGATTTACTCATATTATATCATGCTAAGAATTATGGCGATTACCATGGTAAAGGGCTGCAAAGAAAGAATCCAAAAATTCCTAGTTTCACATTTTTAGAAATTTGAAAATGATTTCAGAAAGAAAAAAAATGTCAGTAGCTTGTTAACACAATGTTAAGTCTTTTCAAACAATCCTTCCTCATGTCCCCTAACCTAGCTGTCGCATGCTCACTTAACAAAGTGTATTGTTCTTTAAATTTTATTCCTTACCATGCTGCCCCCTGCTGTAAAGATGCTATATAAAATTACCTTCGGGACAAATGCAATTGGGAACATTCAAAATATTTAGCAAGTTAGTTAAACTAGTCAAATCCAGGAACATGTTTGCCATTTTTAATATTCTTATGCATGTGACACTATGTGTTTTAGATGTCTGTAGCAATTAGCTAATCAGTCTTGCCAACTCAGTTTTGTCATGTCCAAAGAACGTGCCTATCTCTGCTCTATACTATCTGACTTCAGAAAGCAAACCACCAGCACACAGTAACTGGGCTGATAGGGACAAATTTACTCTGACAACCTGCCAGACAGTTAAGAGCAATTACAAGATCCAATTAATGTAAATATGGTACTCCATATTTTCTTTGGGATATGACTCTGGACTTAACAGCAGAACTTCCCATCTCCATTATTTTTTGCTCCCAAGTTAGCCAAACAAAGTTAACAACAGCTGCAATCCTAACCACACTTTCCTCGGAGTAAATACTATTGAACACAATTGTATTTACTTCTGAGTAGACATGCTTAGGATTGCACTTAAAAAATTGGTTTCCTAAAGTCAGAAACTTTGAACATTTAAAGATAGATGAGACAGCATTTTCTCTAACTTAATTAGTAAGAGGAAAAAACCCTCAAATGGTATTTGGCAGGAGCGTTTACATTATTTCTTTGAAAGGCAGTGAATTAAAGTAAATGCTGCTACCGGATACTATTTGACTGTTATTGTTGATGAGCACATTTCTCAGACAGAAAATATATGAAGCCATTCTGACTAGAACAATGACAGGCACTTCTTATTAGCAATGAGCCATAATGAGAGCTTACTTTATAGACTCATGAATGACTTTTATGAGGGATAATATAATGAAGGATACTAGTCCAGAATGCGGCGGCCTGTGTAGTTGCTGGGGCTCGTCGGTTCAACTCTGTCGGGCCACTGCTTCAGCGATTACACTGGCTGCCCATTCGTTTCCGGGCTGAATTCAAAGCGCTGGTCCTGACCTTTAAAGCCCTAAACGGCTCGGGTCCAGGGTATCTGAGGGATCGCCTTCTTATGTACAATCCGACCCGTCACCTAAGGTCATCTGAGGGGGCCCTACTGACTGTGCCGCCACTAAGAAATGTGAAAGGTGTGGCGGCCAGAAATAGGGCCTTCTCGGTGGTAGCACCCCGGCTGTGGAACTCCCTCCCCTTAGAACTGAGGAAAGCTCCCTCAATACAGAACTTCAGGCGGAGCCTTAAAACCTTTTATTTTTAAAAAGCATTTTAAACGGGGCAGAGGTCGGGGGCAGTTGTTTTATTTTATTGTTTTTAACCAATGTTTTTTAGCTTGTTTTAATTGTTATTAGTTCTTTTTATCCATTCTAATTGTATTTTAATTATGTTTTAACTTGTATTTATTAGTGATTTTAATGGTATTTTATTCTTCTTGTTAGCCGCCTTGGGCTCCCTCTTGTAGGGGAGGAAAGGCGGGGCATAAATTAGGAAAATAAATAAATAAATAAATAAATAAATAAATAAATAAATAAATAAATAAATAAATTCGCATTGGAAGATATTTACCATCCATTCCATTGTGCTGTTCATAGCTTCTTTTTCCCAAGATTGTTGGAGATCCACTGTTAATCACTGGAGTAAACTTAGCACAAGGCATGCTGCTGAGGGAGCCAGACAAACTCTTAGTGGGATCAGGTTTCACAGGACAGGGATGAGATTCTGCATAGAGAGAGAGAAAACATGTTAGGGACAAAGTAAACATGACAGAGGATGATGCATTTGTTTAATCCTGTGTTTGCCTAAAGTAGGTGCCTAAACAGCATCTAAAGGGACAAATAGATGAGGAAAGCTCTAACCCTCTACATAATCTCCACATTTCTTCCAGCTAACCTCAATTCTGGATCCAGAGTTCAGTTTCAGGGATAGATACCTGGAGAAACAGATGGATGCTGTGAGTGCATCCATTTAGTAATAAAAATTAGGCTTGTGTGCGAATGCAAAAAAAAAAAAAGCTTAAACAAATGTACATGCCACTGTCACAATGTTCTCAAACTTATTATGATAGGTGCAACTAGACCAGCTTAGAACTACTGCAGATACTCGCCTATAAGACAATCTCACAGGTAAGGAACGGGCAGATTTTCAACTATCATGGAATGTTCCATGACACTCAGTTAAGAATAAAACTTAAAAAGTAGTTACGAGGAAGAGCTGCAGTTTGCTTTGTGGTCCAATTGCCCTATAGCTTGTTTGAAAGGCAAGAAAGAATCTATTGTGCAATCCTAACAATTTAGGCTGGCCTAACTCGCTTAGCATGTCTTCCCATGGTTGTGTTGGGAGGTCAGTGTATGCCTGTGCAGTTGCCTAACCTCCCACATGTGGGGCTGAAGTGCCTTATGGCACTTTGTGACACCCCTTATGCTGGGGGTTCATGACAGCTTAACTGGAGGTGAGAACTGCAGCTTTGAACAACTGTTTTTGAAGACACTGACAAAATGTTTATGCAGTACTGTGTGCCATTCCCCCCTTCTGCATAATGAAATTGCCTGGAGGAAGGAAAGAAGCAGCAAATTTTTTCTACTCAATCAGTAGCTGGAATAACATTACACAGAATGGGCTCGTACCTGCTGCTCCTCTGGGCTTCTCCTGGCTGCCACAACAACCTTGAACTGTTCTGACCTTGAGTGACTAGCAGACAGGACAAGGAGATGGTAACCTGAATTTTTTATAAAATTTCTCACCTTCGTATCTGTATCCCCCACTGTATCACCCAAAGTAAACAATTTTAAAAGATCCCCAAATTCAAATGTTCACATTTTCTAATTTTTTCTAGTAATTGGCATGCCACTGATCACATGTCTTGCTTTTTGAGTCCTTAACAGCACATTTTCTGTACTCTGGGCTGTGGGTGGCACAAGTGTTTAAGACACTGTGCCTGTTAACCAGCAGGCCAGGGTTCAAGACGCGGTCCCCACGAGACAGGGTAAGCTCTTGTCCTTAGCCCAGCTGGAACCAATTGTTTCGGCTCTACTGTTCCACTGGACTATTTCAGTGGCGTGGAGAGGGGGGATTTGCTGCTTGGGTGACAGCCTATCCTCCATATCAATACCCAGGCCTTCATGCTTCGCATTTAGGGTTGAGCACGGTACTATAATCTTTTAAGACTGATGGATGCCAAGGTTTCTGTACCCTGGAATGCCTGTAAAGATTTGGGAACTCAATTTCTAGGGTGAGTCTAAAATGTCTAGTAACACATACCATAAGTTAAGTCTCTATCAGCCTTGAACTTCAAACATTAACAGGACATAAGACTCTAATCATTAATAATTTAATTAATTTATAATTATTAACAAATTTAAAAAAATTCTTTCTAGATTTCTTGTTATTTCTAGTGAGACACAATAGATTTTTGTTTTACAAGTGGTCTGGTGCTAAAAAGTTCCAGACTTGATTATGAAGAAAGCACTAAAAATATTAAATAACATTTAATAATAATTCAGTAGTTTATTTACCTAGATATCGAAGAACTGCTTCTAACGGCTTTCTAACAACTTGCTTTTGTAACAACAGATTTTCTGAAGCATCTGGTAAACGAGCTGTGCCTGAAGACAATATTGGAACAGAAAATGCCTCATTTACAGATAGCATCTTTAAAAAGTATTTCCTAAAGAATGTTTCAAGATAGAGGAAACCTACATAACAGCTAATAATATTTAATATTTCTTTATGTTTGGCATTAATCAAAATATATTCAAAACATTCTACTTTAGAAATGTTTGCTTCAACAGCAAATTACTAAAAATAAATTACTTGATCAAATTACTTAAAAATAAAAAGTACTTCGAGATAAATTAGCACTGTGCAATTAGGCTGGAAAAGACTCACATTCTGCTTTGATTGCTGCATTGTTGATAGGTATATGAGGGTGTCGTGCTGCATACCAAGGACGCAAGATGTCCCTACATAATCGCCTGGCAAACCGGGTCAACTTTGTTGTGTGTAAATAAAAAGCTTGTCGTGTTTTCATGGCAAACTTGGGACTTGCACTGTTTCGTAATGGTGCGCCATGAGGACTCTAAAAAAGGGCAAATTTTTAATGTGATTCTGGTCAGAAGAGATTAATTAAAAACAAAACTTAAGCAATTCAATTATCTGTAACTGATATTCTGATACTTGTATAATCACATATACAGGATCTGAACCTAAACAGATTGGTTCAAAAATATGGGATGAGGCCTCTAAACATGTATATAGATGCTATAGTTGAGGGAAGTGAGTATCTTCCTTAGATTCTTGACACAACTACGCCCCCCCCCCCCGCCTTAAACCCTGAAGGATAGTCATAGTTGAGAAAAGCAGGATTGTGTGAAGGCACAGATGACCACTTGAGAAGTATCAGCCACAGGAAAGTAACCATTCTCTATGAAGCCTCACAAAAGAGACAAATAAGATGAACCAGAAGGTTTCTGTCCTCAAGACAGGCTGTGTAAGATTATCTTGCCAAAATGAGAATCCTATGATTCATTCTCCTTTCTTGCGTATTTCACTGTTAAAGCAAGAGGCAGACAGTAATCGCAAGTGGCTGCATACTTGCTTGCTTGGATAAAACAAGAACCATTGTGCATGACTGTTATGAACATAAAAAAAGATAATGGGTGTGGAGAACTGTGGGTAAACAGACCCATGGATACTGAGGATGCCTATGTAAGGAGAAAGTAAAACACAAAAATATGTTCTGAAATGTTCATATGTTATGAAAAAAGAGGGACATGTGGGTGTGTGTAAGAATTATATTGTACTACTGGGGAACAGTACTGGCCAGACAGACACTGTCCCAAGTATTCTGAAGTGGATGTGCACATTACAAATGTCATGATGTTGAAGCTGTTTATGTTAACGAAGCCAGTGGTCTTCAACCTTTTTGCCCCCAGGGACCGGTTCTGTGTAAAAAAAAATTTTCAGGGACCAGCTCAGGGTTTGGGGGAGAGTAGTGCCTCTGGCAACCTGGAAGGAGGGCTTTCCCACCTAGAGCACAGCACAGCAGCCTCCAGCTATAGATCCCATTATAATAAATAGAGCTATTGCTAGATTACTGTGGATGGGATTGCAGGTGAGAGCCCAATGTCTCAATGCATGTCTACTCAGAGCAGGGATTTTCAGGATGTAGGATGCATTAAAGATGCACAAAGCCATCCTAGTCACTGTTATTGGAGTAAACCTCATTGACTATATAATGGGACTTATTTATGAGTAGACAGGCATTAGATTGGACTCTGAAGCAGCAATCTTATCTGCGCTTTCCTTGGAGTAAGCTCCACTGACTACAACAGGACTTATTTCTGAGTAGACAGGCTTTGGATTGGACTTTGAGGCTACAAACTGATCTGCGCTTTTCAGGGAGTTGGCTCCACTGACTACAATGGGACTTATTTCTGAGTAGACAGGCATAGGAATGGGTTCTGAGGCTGCAATGATGTTCACACTTTCCTGGGAGTAAGCTCCACTGACAACAATGGGACTTACTATGAGTAGACAGGCATAGGATTGGTCTCTGAGGCTGCAATCCTCCGATAGAGCCCTCCTGCTGTGAGGAGGAAAGAGGCACTTAGAGGAGTCCTCTCGTGGACCAGCCAGGCAGCTGCCAAGGACCTCAATTGGTCCCCAGACTGGGGGTTGAGAAACCCTGATCTAAGCAAAGCCAGCTCTAAATTATTACATTCAAAGAAATTCTTCTCATTAGGGTGACGAGGCCATGTTCTGCACATGCTGTCTGAGTAGTGACAAGAAGAAAAAAAAGCAGTGCTAGTCTCTGAAGAAACCTTGCTAGAAGCCAGGACCAAGTAGGTTGTAGGAAGAAAAAAGTGAGATAATAGTGCTTGGAGGCATGGAGTTGAAGAAGACAGCTGGAGGCTAAAGAAAAAAAGAATTAGTGACAAATTTCATGAAGGGGTACAGCTGCCAAGTTTTTGAAGGTAACATGGTAGGCAGAGGACAAGTAACAGCACTTTGCCTCCCTACATTTATGGGGTCTCTTTTCTCAGAGATCACCATGAGTTGCCTTTTGTTGAGGGAGGTTGGCAAGCTGTGGAGAGGGGGAAGGAATGCTCTTCAATCTGAGGCCTGATCATTTTTTGATTTATGGACTAAAGTGGTGGCTTGAAACCTCAAATTGCTAACTGAATACTATAAATGTACATACTGTATTATTGCGGTTTGGCCCTGGCCGTTCTCCATCTAGCCGTGTTGGCATTTTTAAGCCACCATATTTCTTCCAGTAAGTCCAGCAAGATGCACAAAGACGACACTGCATATTAGGTGGACCCCAAGAATACCACTGGTAAGACTGTGTCACTAGAAATAACAAAATAGAAATATACACATTCATGAAGACTCAATTTTCATACTGTTGTCTGTTATGTGTTTTTGCCACTGCAAAGAGAGATCATTTAGCTTTCCGTTTTTCAGTATAACACAAGGAAGCAAGATTTATGTACAACAAGCATATCATAACATGAAAATTAATTTGATAACTTTAATTCATTAATAACTTTCACTTTAATAATAACATGCATACATTATCACAATTTGGTTTTTTGTGTTTTTTTTTGCAAATATCTTATAAACTTGTGGACTATACAGTTTGCTTCAAGTGGTTAAGCAGCAGAGAACACTTTAATGGCAAACTCCACTCTGTCTTCACAAGGGTCTTTTTCATCTCTGTGGAGAACTAGATATCAACATAGTAATGCATTGTGTTGATATGAAAGGTGCATGCATGGCTTCTTCTGCTTCAATCAGGAAAGAGAACTAGATAGGCCACCATCATGCTTCATTATGTTAAACACCAAGTAATGTACATGCAACACACCCTATTTTTTAGCCTAAAATTTTTTTTAAGGGTGCAATCCTAACCAATTTAGGCCAATGCAACTTACCTGTCTCCCCATTCCCATGATGGTGTGGGGAGGCAGGTGCATGTCAATGCACTGGCTTAACCCCCTTCCAGGAGTGGTGCAGAAGTGTCTCATGGCACTTTTGTAATACCCCCAGACCAGCACAGAACCTGTGCCAACCTAAGTGGGGATTAGGATTGCAGCCTAAAATTAGAAATGGGAATAAGTGCTGCAACCACAAGGCACTGCCCTGTGTTTTAATGTAATATTGTGGGGGTTTACTTGGTAGTGTGTGTGTCAGGGTGACCATATGACCAGAAAAACCCGGATTTGTCCAGATTTTAAGCCTCCTGTCCAGGTGTCCTACATTTTGGCTTCATTTTGAAACTTCATGATAGTGCATAGTACCCCATCATGCCATATGTCGTTGGATTCATATTGAAGCTCAGAATCTAATGCAAAAATCAGTTTGGAGATATCTCCTTCCTATCAAAAGTTATGGTCAAAAAACTGAAAAACAAAAACAAAAAATATACTTTTTGGCAATTTTTTAAAGCGGGTAGGTATTTTGGCCCTGGGGTTCAGGAATAATCTGGTCACCCTGGTGTGTGTGTGATAATGAGCATGGCAAAAGGCTAATTCTAAAACAAGAAATGAAAGAACAAAAAGCCATTTCACGGATCTCTATTGGTAGTTATAGTTTATAATTTAATTACCATAATAATTTGTTTAATGTTCACTATCTTGCAGCACTGTGGCATTGTTCTGAGGTGCTGCTTTGGATAAGTTACTGTAATCTCCAAAGAAACACCAACTATTTCCGATCCTGACCCTATATAACAAATGGATTGCCAATGAGATATAGAATCTAGAGAGCTTTGCTATAATTATCACAAGGTGGATACTTAATTTTTATTTCCACTAGACCAGCCATTGTGTGAGTGTGGTCTTCCAAATAGCTAGATACCTTTAAGGCATCCAGTTGCCCTGTGTTGCCAAATGGGAACACCAGCCATTTTGAAAGTTGTATTTCTTTCCTCTTTTTACTTTTTCTTCCACCACCCATTTACAGGAAATATTTGTTTAAGGAACTGTGATTGAAAGAAGAACTCCTGGCCAGAAAACTATATGCAGAGGTGTTGGAGATTAGGAATTCATTAGTTTGCCAGAAGAAGTGAGACATGAAAAGTTTAAGGATGGTAACAAAAAATAAAGGGAAATGGTTGTATACGAGCGTAGTGTATGTTCATTTTAATTGTCTAACAGCATAATCCTAACCTTGGCTAATCAGAAATAAGTTCCTCTGAGTTCGGTGGTACTTACTTCCAGAAAAGGTGAATCAATTAGAGCTCTAATCCTAACAGCGCCTACTGCCCCTGAACCAGTATTTCAGCAGCACATTGCTTTGGGTATTACAAAACACAAAAGCCAAATTTGGAGGGCCAGCCACTGCCAGAAGTAGAGAGAAACTGAATCTGCACAGCACTGAACTCCAGAAACCTGCCACCCCATGGAGGACTGGGTACAGAGTGGGAAGAAGGCAGGCATGGGTGGCAAAAGGAACAGGGAGAAGCGTGAATTGGGACCAGGAAGGGGTAGGTTTAGCGGCAGCTTGTCCATCAAATCCAAGTCACCTTCCTGGGTTCAATCTACATTCATGGCCCACACAGACATGATGTAGTGATAATGCTGAAGGAGGTATGAGAAGACCCATCAGGCCAGCAAGGGTTTTCCCTGGAGAAGGAAGCATCCAGTTGCCCAAACCCCCAGAAAATGCAGAAGACTGCCACTGCATCACTCTGCAGACAGTCCAGTGGACTTGGATGTAAGGATGCATCTTATGTTTTTTTCATTCTCCATTATCACCATGTCCTTTTACATTTAGAACATGCATTCCTTTGTGAGTAATGATCTATCTAATTTATGAGTAAAAGCTATAATGTACTCTGGATCTTGGGAGAACTGTACATCTAAAAGTGAAGAAATCGTACCAAAGATTTACTTGAAAGTTAGCACCTTCTCTTCACTCAGGAGCCACTGCATGTACCATACAAATAAACAGAAATTAATATTAATATTGTATTATGATTGAGGTAGTCCATTCATTTCTCTATGACTCATGTCAAAATTAGGGATCCTTCAAATTTTCTCACAGGAACTTGAGAGAACCTGCAAAATTTGCTTTTTGGGTAGCCAGTTACAGAAAAATTCTAAGATAAGTCATATAGTTTTCTTATTCCTAGCAATTTCCAAATATGGTCACTCAACCTCTCAAAGACCCAATTCAATCCAAACACTCCACATATGCCCAAAAGGCAAATGTCGCATCCTACTGGGAAGGGAGGGCAGTCAGGCAACCTATAGGAAGTAAGTATAAATATTTTGTACTTACCTCCTAGTAGGCTGCCCAATCTCCAATGGATCTCCTTGGACAAACACCAGCTATTTTAATGGCATATGTCAGAGAAAAAGAAAGGGGCTGAGAAGTTTTCAAAAGAGGGTTCTCCACTGTCACCAGAACCATCCTCCTCTTGCCTTATCCCTGCCCCAGTTCCTCCATTCCATTCTAAAACACCCATGCTTCTCCTACTCCCTCCCCTTTCTTCCACCAACTCACCTGGTCCTGGCTGACAGTATTATGGCAAGTGCCATGCAGATGCTAGTGACTGTGCTGGTGGCCTTGTCAATGACATTGGCAAGTATAACAATAACACACAATAATACCAGGATCCAGGATCCTTCATCTGGATGCTTTTTCTGACAGTAGGTATGTTCTACTGGTGGAAGCTGGTGTATCGGATTGGGCTGCTAGTGAGCTATTTACCATTAGCATCCTTTCTCTACTATGCCAATGAGGCCAAATTTTGAAGTCCAAGCAACAGAATTCCAGGGCTTCAATCCCATCACATTTTAGTTGTTGCCAGTAATGCCCCCCATTCAATATTTTGCCCCAGTGACAACTATACAAATATTAGTTTCTACACATATTAGACATAGCCAAACCAGGTTTTTAAAACAGAGCAAATAAAAAAAATTTCCAGGAGGGTGTTTCAAGTGGGTTTTTTGGGGGGGATCCAGTCCCCACTCAAAGCATCAAAATGTGTATCCATCCTAAAAGAAGAAAAGTACATAAAATTCGCATTGTATAGGAGAAGATACTTGACAGTTCCTGTTGTTCCTGAACAAATATCTAAATTTCCAAAACACTTACTATAGCAGCTTTCACAGGCTCGTCCTGCTCCCATGTTCTGTGCCTGAACTCCTGTACCGTTTACCACTCCTGGCTTGATGCTATTTAAATTGATCTGGTTGGGGTTTGGTTTGTTACTTAATATATGAGACAAAAAGGAGAAAATTAAATTAGTTTATTGTTACAGAAAAAATTCTACTAAGCTTTCAAACATGGTAAATAAATTGTAAATACTCCCATTTCTACTTTTATTGTAATTCAATGAAAAGAATATTCTGTCCCTATCTCCCTTCTCTGCTCAGATATACTGCTTTTCAAGGAAAAGTAATTCACAGAGAACTATCAAAACAAAATAAATCAATAAATATTATGAAAAACAGCCTGCAAATTCAGTCTGCAAACCAGACTGAATTACAGAACAAAGCAGTTTACATGGGATTCTCAAAATCATCTTGTGAAGCATTTGGCCTAATAGCTTTTCAAGTTCCCCCAATTTCTTTCTGTTTATACAGAGATCTGAACCTCAGCTTCCAATGTTGAAGACCAGCATAAATTTATGGCATAATCTTATGCACATCAACTCAGAAGTAAGCCCCGTTGTGTTCAGTGGCGCTTACCCCCACAGTGTGTCTAGGAATGTAGCTTTAGGGACTTTTCAAGGCTATTCCAGCAGGAGCATTTTGCAGACTGGCTAGGAAACTGGTGGAATGGTAGCATGCATGATACAATGGCAATACATAAGATCAGGATGGATAGGATTCATCAGATTGATAGGACTGGGTCATTCTTTTTCTTATTTAAACTCTTCATTTTGTTCTCTCCCTTCCTACAGTCAAATACAGTCAAATATTTATGGTCAGTTAACCATAAATAAGGTGTTTCAAATTATTTTCAAATGATTCTCTGTTGTGGGCTCATCAAAGCCTTTCTGCTCATAGATCAGTTTGATTCTAGCACTTAAGAGATGGGAAATTCTGACTCAGTTCAGACATCAAAGACAAAACCATGATTAAAAGAAAACTTGATTATGAACCAAATAGGAAATAGGCTTGTGATCAAATAGGAAACCAGAATCAGAAATCATTGTTGGAAGATGGTTTAGAAATCATAGTTGGCTACTATGTTCAACACAACTGAGCACTATGGAAACCAGACTGAATGTACAAAGTTGAGTACTAAAAGAATGCAAAAAGCAACAAACACCTCTAAAGCATAATTTCCCTATAAAACATAACATTCACAAGTTTAAACTGTTTGGGTTCTGAACAACTGGTACTAACTATTTTTTGGTGAATTTTGCAAAAAAAAAAAATTATCCAAATTCATATACAGACTTCACACCTCTTATAAAGACTCTTCGCACCATATAATTCTATTCTAACATATACAGAGTCTTCTTCTTCACACCTCATATACAGACTCGTCACACATTAGAATACATTCTAGGGGTAGAAATGCTCCAAATATGGTAAATAAATTTTGAGAGATGAATCCTAGACTTGTGTAGGAGATTAATTAAAGGCTGCAATACTGAAATGCATTTACACCGGCCCGTCTGGCAGTTGGGCCAGCCTAATGCCTGATAGCCCAGCCTAACTGCATCAGAAAAGGTCTTGGCTGGCTTAAGTCCACTTAAGCTGGCCCAAGACAGATGGACCTGCACTGGTCTAGCTGTGCTAGCCTAGACAGCTCAGCAGGGGCATGTAGAGCATGGCCTATAACAGCGCATTTAGGCCATATCCAGAGCCTGTTCCCAGGGCAGACATTCATAGAATCATAGAATCATAGAATCATAGAGTTGGAAGGGACCTAGTAGGTCATCTAGTCCAACCCCCTGCCTGCAGCAGGAATTCCACCTAGAGCATCACCAACAGGTGCTTGAAGATCCCCAGTGAGGGAGAGTCCACCACCTCCCTTGGCAATCTGTTCCACTGCCGAACCGCCCTCACCGTCAGGAATTTTTTTCGGATTTCCAGCCGGAATCTCCTTTCTTGCAGTTTGGACCTTCAATAGAAGGTTATATATAATTCAATAGAATCGTAGAGTTGGAAGGGACCTAGTAGGTCATCTAGTCCAAGCCCCTGCCAGCAGCAGGAAATCAGCCTAGAGCATCCCTGACAGGTGCTTGTTGAGCCTCTGCTTGAAGATCCCCAGTGAGGGAGAGTCCACCACCTCCCTTGGCAGTCTGTTCCACTGCCGAACCGCCAGGAATTTTTTCCGGATATCCAACCAGAATATCCTTTCTTGCAGTTTGTACCCATTGGTTCCAGTTCTGCTCTCAGAAGCAGCTATGAAGAAATGAGCCTCTTCCTCCCTATGACAGCCCTTCAGGTATCTGAAGAGGGTGATCAGGTCTCCTCTCAGCCTTCTCTATTCCCCATCGCAGCTCCTCTGATTTAGGCTACTTCAGGAGCAGGTATAAATCCAAGTAGATCCATAAAAGTCCTTGCTAATCCAGAGTAAAAATGGAAGCAAAATAAAAAGTTCTAAGTCTTAGGCCAGCCTAAGCACCACTCTTCCCTTTCAACTTCAGGATACAACACAACCACAACAACCCTCCTCAGGATATGGCACAACTCCCACAGACCAGTGAGCATCTTTGTGCTGCCTTTTCAGCAACAGTTAAGCATACCTAGAGGCCATGTGGATTTTGCCTGTAGGATATGGCCTACTTTAGGCCAGCTTAGCTGGACCATTCTCTCTGGCCTAAGTCAGGATTGGACCCTAAGACTTTATTAATGTAGATAACAATCTGAGAATCAATCAGATATTGACAGGTTACTAAAACATTTGTGGAAGTATCTGGAAAAATAAAATTAACATATATAAATAAAACAAATTTTACTTCAGACACACCACTAGGACAATAATAAGACTGCCTTCGCTGTCCAGGATTATCAGTGAAGTCTGAAATGAAACAAGTTTATGAATACTGCAACTCCTTTTGTGGATGAGAAAACATATTTCAGATACACAATGAAGACAATCCTAACCATGTCTACTCAAAAGTAAGCCCCATTGTGTTCAATGGATCTTACTCAAAAGAAAGTGTCATTAGGATTGCATCTTTAGAATCACAGAAACAGAGTTGGTTCTATGATTCTAAGTGTATCTGAAAGATGTTTCCACTTCTCCCACTTCTAATCAACACAAGTTATCATAAATATAAGTTATATCCAGTCTTAACACTCCACCCACCAAAGCAGCTGTGCCAACAGAATATGACTAGTACAGCCATAAATAAAATATTCCAAATTAAAAAAATAATTTTTTAAAACCAATTATAACATTGTTTTATGCTGCTTTCTAATGTACAGTTCACTGGTAGATGAGGCATAATTTACATCTGTCATGACAACATCTGTATTACTGACGTATATGTGATACATTTAAGAAGTTGTGACATCTGTTCCACTATTCAAAATGCTCACATGACATTCATTTCAGGGAAAGAAGGTTGCTATATTTTTATTCTGAAATAAGAATAAGGATAGACACTTACTAATTTGGAATATACACTTGTTTTAGCTTGCTTTCTGCTTCAGCAGCTTTCAACCGTTTCTTAATAAAAAACACAAAAATAAAACCAGTTAACATAAACCACCACCAATTTTAAGAACTGAACATGTTCAGTTTTCTCTTCTCAACATGTACCATCAAAAACTATTCTAGTGAACAAAATGTCAGTTGACCTCTTGGAATTGGCAGCTATTGTTCATTTCTTTATGTTAGCCTTTGTACACTAAGTTTTGTGTAGGCTTTCGACTGTGGTTTGCAAATACCACTAATCAGCAGGGCAGAAAGTATTAATCCAGCAATTTTTAATTTTTTTCATTTTACAGCATACTGACAAAACGCTAAAATGATCAAGGCATACCATCAGGGTTTTTGACAATTTACAGGGCATACCATGCTGCCAATAGGAGACTCGCATCTTCCAACTATTGATTTAACTAATAAATGGCCTTTCCTAAAATTCCTGTGGCACATCTGTGAACCATCCACAGCACAGCATGTTTTTGCCACAGCACAGTGTTTGAAAATAACTGTATTAGTACACAAATGTATTGAATTCATATGTTCTGTTCTGAAATGCAGATTTGTTCTGTTCTGAAATAGATTTTAATCATAGATGGAACACCATGAAAGAATGTTAAGAAATGCATCCATATAAACAATATAGTAAGAGGCTGGAGTATCTCAGTGGTTAGAATGCTGTTAGAACACTGTGCTTGACCAGTGAGGTCAGCATTTTGATAAGGACAGCAGTTCAGAGAAGGTCAGCAGTTCAAGACCTGAGTAATGCAAGACAATGTGGGCTCCTGTCCCTTGCCCAGCTCCTGCCAACCTAGCAGTTCATAGAATCATAGAGTTGGAAGGGACCTAGTAGGTCATCTAGTCCAACCCCCTGCCTGCAGCAGGAAATCCCCCTACAGCATTCCCGACAGGTGCTCATCGAGCCTCTGTTTGAAGATCCCTAGTAAGGGAGAGTCCACCACCCACCTTGGCAATCTGTTCCACTGCCGAACCGCCCGAACTGTCAGGAATTTTTTCCGGATATCCAACCGGAATCTCCTCTCTTGCGGTTTGTACCCATTGGTTCTAGTTCTGCTTTCAGAAGCAGCTATGAACAAATGAGCCCCTTCCTCCCTATGACAGCCCTTCAGGTATCTGAAGAGGGCAATCATGTCTCCTCTCAGCCTTCTCTTCTCCAGGCTGAACATCCCAAGTTCCTCCAACCTTTCCTTGTAGAGCTTCCCTTCCATCCCACTGATCATTCTTGTCACTCTCCTCTGGACTTGCTCCAGTTTGGCTGCATCTTTCTTAAAGTGAGGTGCCCAGAACTGAACAAATTTTGAGGATTGCACTGGGCCATGTGATCATTAGCTATGCCATAGGCCTGGGGCTCCTTGCACCCCCAGGAGTCTGCTGCTTTGTTATAGTTGTGAAATCATGCCCTTGCCCCACTCCATGACACAATCTTGAGGGTCATGTCATTCCATTTCTCCCAATGTGCAGCTAAAACTAACAGTAGTTCTCAGTCTGGGAGTTTGAGAACTGCTGCCTTAGCTTCTTGGAGGAAGGTCAGTAAAAACGGTACGAAATAATATGTGAAAAATTAGATCTAAAGGACTGGACATACATGTAAGATTGTGAATAGCAAGTCAGTTAGACAAGAAATGGGTAGAACAGAGGTGAACTATCAAAGATAAGACCAACAATAAATGAAGTAGCTTTCCTGTCTTGGCAAAGAACTATGTGTTATTGTTTCAGATGTCCCATCTACTAAAAGTGCAAAAAGTTATTAATGTTGCCCAAATTTATGAAAACATCTGCCCTTTTTTAAGGGTAACGAGGAATATCCCAATGATGGATTTCATATTCTTAAGAAAGTTCAATCCCAAATCTTTCATCACAGGTTCTACAAGATTGAGGATATATCATTGAAAATCCTAATGCAGGAGACCTTTCTATAAGAAGTTCAATTTAATTAGTTTCTTGGAGTCAAATGCACTGTCTTGCCCTTACCTGCTGAACGTATCGATCTGTTGTTTTCCACATATAGTAATACTCAATTATGCTTGTTAATGACTTCCATGGTAGCTAAGATAAAAAAAATACAGAAGAAAAAAATTAACAGGATCCTAGCAATACCACCACAGTATGTGAAGAGGTCACCCAGCAAATCAGTAACCAACCAAAAACAAGTGGGCAACTTAGGCTGCAATCCTAAAGACACTTTCCTGGGAGTAAGACCAATTGAACACCATGGGGCTTACTTTTGAGAAGACATGGTTAGGATTGTGCTCACACAAATGAATTTAAGTTCTAGTATTACCTCTGATTAATATAGAAATATCTGACTCATACTAACACCTTACAGGTTTATTGCTATGTCATTGCAATACCTCATGGGTCTTGGAACAATCCAAGAATGTACCTGTCCCTGAAGATGGCCGAATGTTTGCTGCCATTATATTTGCACTGTTAGGACCAGAATTTGCAAACTTACTGACTTTTTGTCAAGAATTTGCAAAACTACTAATGAACTTCTTAATTATTCTTTTGATTTGGAAGGAATCTAGTCAACTACTCTGGCATAGGAGGTTTAATTCATTCCTGAAGTGAAAGTACTGAAAGACTCTGACTCCACAACCTGAGAAAAGGATATTCCATACTGCACTCGCAATGCACAACAATATTCCATAGTGCACTCACAATTTAGCCTCTATGCCCAAACACCTTCCCTAGGTCTTTCTGGTCTTTCTGGCCCCAAAGGGCCAGAGGACGACAAATAAAGATAAGGGACATATCACTTGTAGTAGCACTTCTGATATCAATTTCCCTTCCTATCTTCAAAATGCACTTGAACATTATACACCATCTATACAGTAGTACACCCAGCAGTATGGTGAGGGCTTACCCCCTGGGAAAGGAAGGAAACAAATGTTCCCTTATCTGGAGAAGATCTCTAGAGCCTGATCCTTCCTCATGGGATGAGGTATTTACCTCACTGGCATAGCTGCTTTGGCGCATGGGAAGTTAGATAGAAGTAGGCTGCAAATTTCCTTAAGAGGTGATTAGTTTCTCTATGTGCAAAGCTTTTTGCCTACTTACAAAATCTTGCTGAATATCTGTGAAATCTTTTCCATATTTCTCAAGGGCTTCTTCAAAGAGATTTGCCTCAGAAGCAGACCATTCCTCCATCTCATCCCTGCACAAGACAGGTCCACCCTGTGGCACAAGGGCAGAGATCGCTTTGGAAATGTCATAGACGTTTTTGTGCAAAGTATCCATGGCGTGGAACTACATAAAAGAAATAAATCAAAAATAAGTAAACTATTTTAAAAGATTTCAAGATACAAAAGACACAAGTAAAAACAAAATAGCTATGACATAAATTAATTGCCTGATACGAGCCCCAAATGCTTTAGTAGAAATATTAACACACATTTAAAACATCTCATAAATAACAAATTCAAGTATGAAAGGAAATAAATGGAACAGTACTGCACTGTACTGGCTTAGAAAACGTTTCCCCTTCTGCAGTCTCATAAATAATTTAACTTCTGAGGTCTTGGAAATACATCACTACATGTATAAAATATATATTTATACAAGCATGAAAATAAGAATGTCAATCAGAATTACAGTCCAATAATAACCAAGACAAAGGCTCACAGCTATCCTAGGCTCATAATGTCAAGTAGAAAGGAAAAGGTATGACATATGTATATGTCATATACATACAGTACCATTCACGCTTTTCCCGTGATTTTAAGCTTTCGGCAAAAAGCTCCTACACTTGTTAATGCAAGAGACATTTGTGACATCATGCTGGAGCATTACTTTTCACAGAAAATGCAGCATTTTGATTTTTTACAAAATTCTTACCAGTGTGATATCCCTAGAAGCTGCAGCAGCACTCATATGTAAGCTTGGCTGTCGAACAGAACTACTGCAATCTAGAGCACGAGCAAATGTACCAACGGAACTTAAAAAAAGAAAGAATAAAAACTGTTTACTTCCTCTGCAAGAACAAATATAGATGCTTAAAAATAAGGCAATAAGATTTTTAGGAAGACTTTCTTATTCCTCCCCTTAGTGTGCTTTCATAACAACCGAATGCGCATAATTCCTTTTTTACAAAAAATGTTTTTACCAGCTGCAATATATCATATACTGTTATATAAGGTTATAAACTGATCAAAACTTGATCAGTTATAAACTTGAACTATTGCCAAGCTCCTTCAGTTGTGACTAGCTTCCAGTTTCAAACTCATTTCATGAACACCAAGGAAAACAAACTGTGCATCTGAAATTAACTAAGAGCACAATCCTAACCATAACTAACTCAACACAATCCTAAGTCAAAAGTAAGCCTCACGGTGTTTAATGCGTCTTACTCCCAGGAAAGTGTCTTTAAGATTCCAGCCTAAGGCTACAATCCTAAAGACACTTTCCTGGGAGTAAGACTTATTGAACACAATGGGGCTTATTTTTGAGTAGACATGGTTAGGATTGCGCTCTAAGAGAAACAACTAACTCTTCCTTACTGTAACTACTACTACTACCACCACTACTACTACCACTATTTCTACTACTGTACAGTAAAAGAATTGTCCTCATTACCTCAATTAGCAAATTTGTGTTTCAATTAAAAGTGGTCTATAAGGGTCAGATAAAACCTTGCCATTCAGATGAGTAGCGCATATCCAAGAAAGCAAGTTGTGAATTCTTAACCAAATATCATTTTGGGTAATATTTCTGTTATCACAAGATTACATATGCCCAAACAGTGCCAATATCTGTCATATCCTAAACCCAGATTATCTGTACTCTGCAACAAAATATATGAATGGTGGAATACAGAAACAAAGAACACAAGGCTTTAACACTGAGGGTTTAAATAGACTTTTGCTCTATAGAATTCTGTGGAATTATATGTTGGGTGACTCAATCAGGAGATCTTCCATTATTAGTCAGGAATTCCTGATGGTATCTGCATTTGTCCTCTTACACAGTTGACAATTCAATAGATGGTTGGAGAGCTGTTGAATCATTCCTAAATTAGGTTTTATTCTAAGGTTGGAGGAATGAAACCTTTCCTTTGTCAAAAGATGTTTTTCCCAACTCAGGAGTTCAGAAAATTGGCAAGGGTCATAAACTATTAAATCTTTTGTTCCATCAGAGCTGGGAACTTTCACTTCCACTTGGGGGGACATGAAAACTGCATTATTTAAGAAGTAAAGAAAAACCTGTTCAAATCTGAATGTCAAATTCCAAAGACAGATGGGGGTGGGTTATTAAATGATTTGCAGGCAAGATCAGAAATATGGCCTTCCTAGATTTGTGGCCTTTTGCTGACAGTCCTTCTAATAGTCACAATATTGGTCTGGCCCTTTGTTCTCTAGGCTGGCATTTAGTGTTAAGCTTTTAAATGCATGTTTTTCACATGCTTAGCACAAAATAGAATAAAATAGAAATAAAATTTTGACCCTATAACATTTAAGACAAACATGCAAAGAGTCCGTCACTGCTAATGCCTTCCTGATGCCCCCAGAAAACAGAGCAGATTACTGCCAACTATGGGGAGATGTTCCCAATCACATACACACACACCTCCCCTCTCTGCAGATTATGAGCTCTAGCTCAGTTATCATCTTAAAACCTAAAGAGCTGCAACCCAGTCTTCCTCTGTGTTCCTCCCTTTGAAATTGAGCTAGCCTCCCCCTGGAGAGGGAAGAGGCCATGTACACATGGCAGGAAAAATAAAGAGGCAGAAGGAGGTACAGATGCCAACTTAGCCAGTTCACATGGCTGCTAAGGATGTTTTCTAACTCCAGCCACAGGACATGTGACTAGCAGACTGTAGCACTTGGAACAATCAGAGGAAGCACTGCAGGAGCCAATTATTGGGCATGCATGTGACACAGAATCCCTACTTGCAGTACTCTGGACATTTAGTCATATAAACACAACACACCCTTTACATCATTGGCGGCACCTGCGGCACAATAGTTTCAGCATAACTGTTATGATGCTGTTCTCCTTCCCAAATGTTTGCTTCAAAAATCTTACAGCTACAGAAGCAGAAAGGTGAACTGTAACCAATTAGGAGATCCTGTGTTCCCATAAGAGCCAAATAGGGTCAGAGTTAGGGTGCTGCAGCCTCTAAGCTCGCAGCTGACTTTTCACCATCCCTGCTGTGTTTTATTTTGAGGCCAGTGATAGTAACAAACAACTAAGATGAGGAGCAGGGATTCCTATCTGTTAACAAACGAAAAACAAGTGTGATCATAGTTCAAAGTTTTTATTGAATTGAATCAAATGACAAAACAGCTTCTGAAACACACAAGCAAGGTTGCAAACTTTTCCATGACAGCAGAACTCTGGTTAATCCACAGGTTATCCATCACATAGAAAATTAGCAAATGTCTGTGACGTCTGGCTGTATGGTCCACCGAATGTCATGGAGAATGTTGGAAACAAGAAGGTCAAGTAATCCACAAAGGAAATGCTGGGACTGAACTGGTCACTGCTGCCTGGCATTCGCTTGTGGTCCACATGAGCAACCATGTGGTATGTTCTGTGTTCAATTCCCCTGCTGGAAAGTTGGCTGTGGAAAGTAAAGAGAAACATAATACATATCAAGGCATAGATAGCAACATTAGTAAATCAAAGGTTATTAAGATGCAATACTCAGTGTTTATGAGTCAGTGACATTACCTGAGTGTACCTGCAGCACTGCCTGCATTGGTGGTGAAAGCATGGGACCAAAGCAGTACTTTTCCCTCCCTTGTGGGGGAGTTGCAAGGTGGAACTCTGTGAATGTTAACCAGATGTATGTCTGGCAACTGGTGATGGATGCAGTATATGGCATTCACCAATTGAGAACAGTAACTCAATACTATTAGATGCTGCAAAAGGAAGGGGATGGCTAGGAAACTCACAATATACCACAAGCGTTTGGCAAGTGTGGAGGTAGAGAGAGGTATATGCCATCAACATGTTGCAGCATGAAATTCCATTCCCTGCCACAATTACCTGCATTGTTCTCGTTCATCCTGTTGAGGTGGTGTACTGAAGATTCAATCTGCGTACTTGTGTGCGGAGACCTCATAAAGCTAAGCACCTGCAATAAGAATTCTGAGAAGTGTTAAGAAAATATCTTGCAGTGAATGTTTGTGCAGTGAATGTTTGTGACAAAGTGCTTCCTTGGTCCACAACATGCCCTTTTCCTACAGTTCCCATCACCAAAGTTGCCAGGCACATGCTCTATGGGTGTATAACATGAGGCCAGAGAAGATAAAGCCATACCTTCCACCCTGTCATGAGGTCTAGTATCCATAGCAGAGGCTTTAGTACTTGGGTTAGTATGCTGTGACTCGCTGCAGAGAGTAGTCTGTATCCTATGATTCTCTGTAGGAAAGTGGGCATAGCAGAAGGGATGATGATAGTTGAGTTTTTGAGGGGGTGTTTCTTTCCATTGATTTCTATGGATTTTTTTACACCACCACTGATTCTGAAACAGTGTTACCTCAACATTTGGGACATATCTATTGTGAGGAGGAATTTAGGTTCTGGCATATGCCAGATTCTCACCATTTCATACAAATCTCTCCCACATCTCAGCCCCATTTTGGATCTTATGCCAGCTAAGAGTTATGCTGGTAGTGAGAGTTGTGAAATATTGTACATCAAAGCATTTCTGTTGCACAACTTGTGGTGTAGGCATTTGTTTGTTGTGCTCAGAACAGCTTTTCTGGGATACAAGATTGGTTGGAAAATTCCAGTGACAAAAACCATCATTATACAGTTCATTGATTTCATTACATTTCCACAACTATAGCCATACTGAATCCAAAAGGTGTGCAACATTTCAATATAATTTCAGTTCTGTTTCAAATTGAAATGGATAGAAATTGCTTATAAGAAATATGTCCTTAAGAGAACAAAAGATACCATTCAGAATAATCAATTTACATATTATTTATTGAAATATATTCATAGTAAAATACTGTCTAAAGACTACGATGGAACCGTTTGAATAAACTAGGTGCTCATTCAGTGAAGGACACTTGTTGAATTCAACGCAGTTGTAATATTCTTAAAAGGTTATAACAATACAATTATCCTGCATTGCAATGGGTTAACAGGCACGCCTGACATCAGATGCAGATCCTTAAGAAAAAGAAAGGAAACATGCCTGGCCTAGGATTGCCGATAATGTCATTGCCACTGCAATCTACTATGCCACAATCCATCCTTTGTTGGCAGAATCCTGCCAATGGCTGGTTTGCACTGCTAGAGGTGGGCAGATTTCTGGCTGCTGAATCAGGGGGCACGAAGCAGTTGTGGAACAAAGTAGATTCCACAATAGTACGGCCCTCATTGTGCAGGCATATAGCACAACCAGATAATATTATTGGGCCAACTGTTGCATTCAGAACTGTTGCATTCAGAATCAACCACACAGTAGGAGGAAATATAGTGAAATATTTATTAGGGACATCTTCCAGAGATTGCTACCCTACTTCAAGAATTTGTAAAAAACACATTCCCAACAAGGTACGTTCAAAGACTAAAGAACAATTCAAAAGTAATCAATTCTCTTGTTGTTGCTGTTTTTAATCACAGCAGCACATCAAAGTAATTGACATGAGAATTTGAGTGTCTTAATAAGTGCCAAAGTCAGCAATTATGCTATGTTGAACTATTACTGTTATTTTGCCCATTTTACTGTTTTACTCATATTACTGTTATTTTGCTCATTTGTTATAATGCTCATTTTGAGCATTATAATATTATAATGAGCATTTCCAGTAGGTGCATTTTGGCACTGCAAGCATATTTTATTAAAAAATATGCATGGTGTACATTCTGAATTATATCTCCTGTGCTTTAAACATTCCCTTAAGCATGCAGTGAAATGAGACAATTTCTTCTCTGTCTCTCACAACACTAGAACCAGGGATAATCCCATGAAATTGACTGATAGAAGATTTAGGATACAGAGGACAAAGTACTACTTCATAAGATGTGATAAGGATCATTATTTTATCATTCCATGATAAAAGTCATGGAAAACAAGTTTATTTATGTCTACTACACATTCTCTCATCACTCAGTAGTAATTATGTCTCTGAGCAACAGCTGCAGGAAGCAAAAATGGGAGAGGACATGTCCTCTGTTCATAGGATTCCCAAAGGCATCTGGAGGCTAACACTGAGAACAAGGGACTAAATGAACTAAATGAACTGGACTAAATGAACCTTGATTCCAGTGCAGTAGGCTACTTTATATGTTAATCCTGCATACACGGGTGGAATGGGACTCCTACAGTCAGCAGTCCAGCAACAGCACTATTAAAATCTACCAGATTTTTTTTCTAGCACCAAACAGTGAGTATGACTTATTATTAACTATGATAATGATATTGTTAGGGCTGCCACCATCACTTCACTAAGCCTCAGAATTTCCAATAGGCAACAGGATTGCTGGATTTTTTTATCCAATGGCTCAAAGCATTTGCAAATTGAACTCAATCAATTCAGACCTTGATTTAGATTTAGTAAGCCACTCCTAATTTACTTTGTGTATGCATATGTCAGAGGAAAGACTTGTCCATCCACACAGAGGCCAGCAATGTCCCTCAGAGAGAAGAAACAAGAATCACCAGATGGGCTGGGATTGCTGTGAATGCTGCAGCCAATAGAACATCACATCTTGATGTTGTGGGCAGGCTGGGGAGGAGTCAAATGAGCAGACGTGGCTTAAACAGCCAAGTATGAAGAAGAAGGTGTCTCTGCCTAGGAATGGAGTTGTTCACCCAGGTGTTTACTTCTTGTTCAGAGGTGACCCTGATCCAGGGGCCCAAGGATGCAGACCCGCCCAACTGGTTCAAGGTGGATCTTGAACCCCTTTCCCTCTAACTCTACCACAGCCTTGCACCAGAAGGCTTCTCACCATCCACCACAAGGTCCAAAGATCCCACTTCAATACCAGTGATGACCATCAGACCCTGGTAGTCAGGACCACTCCCTTCCACCCCACATTACCATATTACTGCAATGTAATCCAAATGAGTCTTTCCATGAATATCAGAAATTTCAGTCAGCACAAAACACAGGAGCCTAGATGCTGATGGAAAACTGCTTACACAATCATATGACACAACTGCATCAGATACTAGTGTATTTGCAAGTATGATTCAAGATACTGATCATCACCTTTCAAGCCAGAGATCTTTAAAACATCTCCAAAATTAAAACATCTCCAAGAATGTTTCCATAAGCAAGTCTGCTTGTCCTGTAAGATTTTTTTCAGGAAGACCATATACAAGTTTCACTTCCTTCTTACATATGAGACATGCAAGAGGGTGTTCTTTGTTCCTGCCTTATGGAATTCTCTGGCCTGTGAGGTGCTGAAATCCTTTTTTATTGCCCTTTTTTCAGCCTTTGGTGAAGACCCATTTTTTTGGCAGGCCTTTTATAACTTACTATATTATGATGTTGCCAGATATTGGTACAATGGCTATCAGATGCTATTTTGTATTGAATTTCCACTGTAGTAATAGATTTTGATGGTTTTAAACTTTTGTTCTCTCCTGCACAATCTTTGTCACAGTTTTGTTCTCTCCTGCACAATCTTTGTCACTGTCACTATCACAGTTTTCTGCTTGTGTTCCTGCATTTTATCGTTTATACACAAACTGTTTATTAATCATAAACTATTAATCAAAACTATTTCTAAATACAAGTTTTGTTTGCAAGCATTTAAATCCAAGTTTGTTTGGAAGCATTTAATAGCATTTTAGTAATACTATTCATCATCTCAAGACACCAAGGCAAGATAAAAATATTTAAAAGAAACACTTAAATTAGCACAAACAATTAACTTTGTTAACTACCTGAATTATTTTTTCTCGTTGGAATGCTGGTAAATTAACATATGGAAAGTTACCATACTTTGCAGCAGTGATTTTCAACCTTTTTCATGGCACACTTTCTCGTGGCATCCTGACAAAGCACTAAAATTGTGAAGGTACATCATCAATTTTTTGACCACTAACAAGGTGCACCATGTTGCAAGAAGGGGGCTTAAATCCCCCAGTTGCTCTACTAAAAAATGAGCCGCCCAAGTCTCATGGCACACCTATGGATCATCTGATTGGAGGAAATGGTCCTATTAGAAATGTCATCCAATAAAGACATAAATCAGCATATCTTTCCTCTTACCGTGCCACTACAAGAAATTGGTCTATTTGTTTGTCTATTAAGGGATTAAAAGCTTCCCAGACTTTTGTTTCCAGTTTTGATTGGTCTCTGCCATCGTCCTCACCTAGAAAATGCACATCAAAAATATGATTACTACAACATACCTCAAAAGAGACACCCCCATTTTTCTCCCCATACTGCTTGGAAAAAACCTTTTAAAGTTTATTGTTTAAATATACTATTGTCCTGCCTATCGAACTGTGATAAGAAGGCATACTCCTTCGTTCTACAAAAACAAAGAGTGTAATACCCAAACGTATGGTAGTGTAACGTTACTGTGTACACAGCTTCTCCCTCCTTCCCTTTTAACAGGACTAAATAACAAAGGGCAATAGTGGCAGCATTCTGGGCACTGAAAAAAGAATGAGAACCTTTTTCCCTCCCCTCTCCATTTAAAGATCCAGACAAGAGGATCAAGAGGATCTTTGTGAACTGTACAGTAGTTTCCTCATCTACTGTTTCTGCTAAACAAGGCAAAATTTTAAATCCATTTTTCAAGAGGAAGCAAAAGAAATAATTAGATTAACATGGAAGCTACAGGTTTTAGATTATAAAATTCAAATATACTTCAGATACAACACTATACACACAATTTGGGAATGATAATTTTCTGATCTAAAAACCAAATTAGATGCGACAGGGCAGTTATGTGTATTTAAATGGGACAAGTATAGAAAAAAGGCAGTGAGGAGTCTAAGAACAAAGAGGGTTCACAAATGAGGAGTGCTAAATATTCTCCTTCCCCATCACTCACTTCCCTGTACTTTTCACAGCAGAACGTATTCCTACTATCTGTCAAGTGAAGAGAAACATGTATGGGGTAAACCAAGGAGAAGGTGGAGCATGCACCCATCCATGTATCCATGATACCCACCACGTACATTAAAATCAGATTATTTCACATTCCTTTTTCTATATGATCTATATGAGTTTCAGAATTAATACCACAAACTCTAATTCAGTCCTTAAACTTGAAGTTTGTGATATGGGACAAGTTAGAATTGCATTAAAAAATCCACACAAAGTGGTTCAGTGTGTTTGCTGTTAAACACAACTTCTTTTTCAAAGACACTTAGGAAGCGATCCAGAGTAACTACAGGGAGTCCTTGCTCCGGCGTAAGAATAATTTGCTCTAGACTGCAATATGAATTTCCCATAGATTTTCACTAGGTGGTGCAGTAACGACGGGTACACATAATGCTCCCGTAGTTACTCTGGATTGTAGGGTTAAGTAGTCTGCTTCTTTTTGAATAGGATGGGAGTATACCTATTTACTGTATGTTTTAAGCAATTTGATGTAATCTGCCTCAAGAATTAAGACTGGGAGATGCAATATACTTGTAAATGTACTCTGAAACTGTAGGGAAATAGGTGGATTAGAGTTTGGAAGATTGCAAAGTCTCATTGGCAGCCAAGTCAGATCAATCCCCTATCAATACATAGAACTTCTCCTTCTGGTGGAGGATCTGTATCTACAGAACTGGCTTAACACAGGTTCAGGGGCTTCCGCCAGCCTCAGACTGCCTTATTCAGGTCAAGCATTGTTATCCACAGGAGAGCTGTTGAATGAAGTGATTATATAATAGTGCTTTTTTAAAATGCTGAGAATGGCTATGAATCATTCAAAAGAAGCATAAAAGAAACTATTTAATAAATAGAGAAAAATCAGGAATAAGTACTAAAACAGAAATCATGATAGCACAAACTGATTAGATAGCACAACCCAGGCTCAGATACAGAAATCATAAAAGTATTCTGCAGTTCTTCTTTGATTCTTCAGAATACAAAAGCATTCTGCAGTTCTTGATAAGCAGTTCTTCACTTATATATATATGTCTATTAGTGACAGATTCTTCCTAAGCCTGCTAGTCCAACAGTTATTTAATATTCCTTCTCAACAAGATATGAATTTTCTACATTCTACAATATGAATTTTCTACAATTTATGCATAATCCAGTTACCTTCTATCATTAAATCTGTTATGTCAGCCTGGTACCTGTTCCCAACTCTGATTTCTCCTTTATCAGCCAGAAGAGTCTTCTGTTGTGGATCATACACTAGTGAATAAAAAAAGAAGTCCTAGGAATAAGCAGCAAAATAATATTTTTAGTATTTTTGGTAAGGTGAAGTTTGTTCTCTTATTTTTCAAAATCAAAGAGCAAAAATTTAAAAGTACAGGTGAAATATTGCTGGTTTGAGCTCTGGATAAAATACTATATAAAATATTAGAAAACACTGTGGCAAAGGTTCTTCAAGTTTTTCACTTTCTTAAACAAGCTCATACCTCACGTTCCAGATATGATTTAAGGGATTCTGTCTCATTTAACAAAGTAACGCTGCATTTGCCTCTAAAAACAGAAAAGAAAAATCACAACTTGAAAAAGACATCTACAATTTCTCCATTACATAACAAATATATCAATACGTTCCTTAAAAACTCTCACACAAAGAATAAATGCTTTTAATTAGTAACTATGTACTTAGTCACCACCTAATATGAGTAGCTGGTAAGGATTCTAACTGTCGTGAAAGAAACAGTTCTCGATGTCTCAGCTGATGTTTCTGTTTCTCCGGTAAATCCACCATTTCTGGATTCTCCATCTCTTCTTCCATTTCTCCTAGTTGAACAAGAAACAATATTAGCCTGAAAATATGAGATAAGTAGCTCACTTTGAGCAACTGAAATTCACTTTCATAAATCAGTACAGAATGCCTAAGATAACAATGTCGTCACATTTCAACTATCAACTCCTTAGCCTTAAATCAATTCATCTTTATTGCAGCACACTATTGATGACAACCTTTACAGTTCAAAATGAAATTCAGTTATATCCCAGAGTCAGGATATGTATGTATGTGAAGAAATGTAAGGAGGTGAAAATATTCGTGATCCACAGCAAATTCTGTGAACTCTCTTGTAATACAGTTTTTACCCACTGGGAAGCTGATTGTAATTTTTTTTAAGTTACAATCCAAAAACTGAAAAAGGTGGTACAATTGTAGCACTATCATCATTTTGTGCATAAACAAATGAAAGTAATTTGTTTTATAATGATTTCAACATAGAGACTGAAATAACCTCATCTTCTCAAACCAATAAGCTAGCAGTTTTCCAGTTTGCGTTAATTTGTACTGTATCAGTTTTTTGCAACAGCAACTTTTGGCCACTATGCAAGCCTAAAAGTGCCTCCTCCCCACCTGACCACCAGAGGTCTTCTAAGGGCTAGATAGGCCATAGCAGTCCTTCATAGCCCTTAACTGTGGGCTAGATAGCCCATAGTCCTTCATAGCCCACAGAAGTCCTTAACATCACTTCTAATTTTCTGGAGAAGCCTTTGAGGAGGCAGGAAGGTCACCTGTGATCTCTCCAGCCCTCAGAATGATTACAGATGGAGAAGCAGAAGAAGGCACAGGAAGCCTTCAGGGCAGCATGGGTCAGCTCCCCCCAGACATGTCCTCTGGAACAATTAATTCACTAACATCCTCCCAGACACACCACTGCCTTAAAGCATATCATCCAAAAAGATGAAAATAGTTTTTTTTTTTTAAAAAGACTTGTTTTATAGACATTTTTAAATAGTAGAGGAGTTATCCATTGATTTCAATGAAATATCCAGTAGCTTTTGTGTTATTTATAATTTCTGTGTTCTGAACCTTTGGATGTTTTCAAGTATTCTAATCGCCCTCAATTTACAATTATCTGAAAAATTCGGGTTGGAGAAAGAACAAAAATTTTCATTTTATAGGCGATCAAAAAAGCACTCAACGAAGACACTGATTTCAGAAAAAAAGACCAAGCAGCCTTTTAGTTCATAAACATGGGAAGATGGGTAGTCAGGAGACCATGATTTTTCACAACATTTGTTTTTCAACAACATTCCCTCAACATGGAAAATGGATGATAACTTCAGGAAGAATAAGAGATGTGTAATCACCATAGTTTCAACAGTATGCCTGGATTTGCCAAATAAGCAAGATTTCTACAATTGTGCTATTATGGTCCCTTCCATCTTTTCCCAGGAATTAATGTGGTGTCAGTCCAGGATCCTTCTCAGTGGTAGGACTGCAACCACTATCAGTGTAAAAGCAGTGAAAGTTTGGCAGTCCAGAGTGGGGCAACCTAGGAGGTAGAGTGTGGGCCTTGCTGCGTATGGGAGGGTCATGCTCTGGGAGCATCCAAACCCATTTGTAGCTATACCCACATGTTGACCTGTTGCTCCTCCCTCCCCTTGCCACTGTTCCATGGACTTAGGAGTAGGTGCAGAAAGCAGCCTGATAAAAAATTTCTATATGCCATTCCAACACAGCACTGAGGCATCTTGAAATTTGGGGCTACCACATGGGAAGCAGGATGTGCTGCAAGAGTCCTAATTTAATTATCAATAATTCATGGGATGAGAAGAAGCAACTGAGTGTACAACATTTCCCTTTGTCTTACTTCAGCAACAGTGACACAAAGATACTGTGACACAAAGATACTGTTCCTGCTTCAAATCTGCAGAGATGACAGAGGAGACTTCTCATTTGAGCCATCACTGTTGGAGCAATGAGAAGGACTCTCTTCTGCCCTGCTTCTAAATAAATAGGGGGTAACTGAGGCACACGTATAAAGAGAGGGAGCAGGGCTTGTGGTCAAGATTCACATCAAATCTGGCATCAGTGCTGTTCATTTTGCCTACTGCCAATTCAATCATGCACATCCCATTACCTTTCAACATTTCATGTCTAAAAGAGTTTCACATACAGAAACCCTGACAAATGATAGTTTAATATCATGAGCATTAAGGTTCCATAGCAGTTTAGTAGGTAATGTTTTTATCTGCCTTATTCAGTGACCTCCAAGAAAACACAAGTCTTCCTTCCTACTTTTCTGACAGCAGATGCTCTTACTTGTTTCTGCTACTTCACCTACCACTTTGGTAGTGCTACTTTTGTATAAATGTTATTGTTGATATGTCTAAAATACAAACTCTTTCTCTTCTGTATTTGAAACCTGAAATGTCTGATGGCTTACAGGGTTTGTAGCATAAGTTCTCAAACTCAAAAAGATGCCTCACCTTGCGGCGCTCTATCTTTGCCCCTTTAAGGGGCAGGGGGAGGGGAATGCAGCAGTGAGACCCCCAAGATTGCACCATTGTCAGGGTGACAGGGGGCTTATGCTACTTAGCAGTGGTCTCCCAGGGTGGGGTATTGGCATCCTTCAGTCTCGAAAGACTATGGTATCATGCTCTGATTGGAGGTCCTGAAACAACATCTAGTGTGACTAAAGAGACCAATGTGAGAGTGGCAATCCCTTCCACACTGAGGACAAATAAATTCCGTCCCCTGCCCAGGCTCCAGGTTTCGCTGCTTTCGGGTCTGTCTCTTTGCTTCAGACTGCCGAACAAGTGTCTCTTCCAGTTGGAGAAGGCCATGCTGGGTCTTTTGCCTCCACGCTGAACGGTCAGAGGTCAATGTTTCCCAGCTGTTGATGTCCATTCCCAAGGCCTTTAGATCCCTCTTGCAGATGTCCTTGTATCGCAGCTGCGGTCTCCTTCTTGGGCGCTTTCCCTGCACTAATTCTCCATATAAGAGCTCTTTTGGAATCCGACCATCAGCCATTCTCACGACATGCCCAAGCCAGAGTGGACGCCGCTGTTTCAGAAGTGTGAACATGCTAGAGGTTCCAGCACGTTCCAATACTGTGTCATTT
Source organism: Cryptoblepharus egeriae (assembly GCA_030015325.1). Classification (NCBI taxonomy): domain Eukaryota; kingdom Metazoa; phylum Chordata; class Lepidosauria; order Squamata; family Scincidae; genus Cryptoblepharus; species Cryptoblepharus egeriae. Next base: position 89,887,971 of record JAREYC010000003.1, on the reverse strand, counting down.
GAGACTTTATCATGCCAGGTGATTCCAAGAATACGTCGGAGACAGCGCATATGGAAGGTGTTCAGCTTCCTCTCCTGCCATGCATAAAGGGTCCAAGACTCACTGCAGTACAAGAGTGTGCTCAGGACGCAAGCTCTATCTTGGATCTTTGTATGTTCCGTCAGCTTCTTATTAAGCCATACTCTCTTTGTAAGCCTGGAGAATGCAGTAGCCGCTTTACCAATGCGTTTATTCAGCTCAGAGTCTAAGAAGAGAGTGTCAGAGATGGTTGAGCCAAGGTACACAAAGTCATGGACAACCTCCAGTTCATGTTCAGAGATTGTGATTGTGGTCTCCCAGGGTGGGGAAGTTCCTGGAAACTCCCACAGGATTTCCCAAGCTTCAGAAAATGTAGGCAGAAGATTGAATCCCACTGATGATCAAAAACTGGAATGGGATGTGATTTTTCCAAGGCTTGGGGAGCCCTATGGAGGCTTCAGCAGGGCTCCGCATACCCCAAGAGGTTACTACTGGTAAGTAACATAAAGCCTGTCATCCCTGCCCAGTGGCACAATCCTGAGGACTGAATCACTGTATTCTCCCTTCTTCTGCAAAGACTTACTACGGCTCTCAAAATCCCAGATACTTTGGAAACCAATGATTTGTAGAATGCTTTGGGAAGTATACCACCAGCATCGGAAATACCAGGTATTAGAAGAAGCAGAAAATCTGAATTATACCGTAATTTCAGCAGCTAGATTTGGAAAAGCTATACCAGAAATTAATGTGAACCAAACAGTGTATGTTGTGGTGTGTAAACTGGTAGGGGATATTATTTGAAAGCTGAGACACTATAAGTTGGAAGAAATGACTTGTTTTGGATGCAACACCTCACTATTTTAATTATTCAGATCCAGTTAACAAAAATTCAAACCATGAGCCTCTTGATAAATGAAAATATCAGAATGGGTACGATTGGGAAAAATCCACATTTAAGATGTCACCAAAGGATGGCAGTTTACTATCTGAGTAAACATTACACATCAGGAATGAAGGCACTAAATTACTCAAAGATGGGAGAAATCACATGCCAGTCCAAGGAGGAAACAATGTGTCATAAGTGATTCCCTGCTGTGAGAGGCTGAAGCAATGGTGAAGCAAAGCAAGTTATCTCAGAAAACATGTCTGCCTGAATCTGGGGCATGACTGAGAATTTGCATCAAATTTGATAACCAATACCCCTTCTTAATGCTCCACATAGAAACAAATGATACTGACCAAAGTAGCCTTGGAAGGATCTGGAGAGACTACGAGACACTGGGCAAGAAGTTGTGGGCACAAGTGATGTTTTCATCTATTCTTCCTGTCAAAGCATAACAAGAAAAAACAGGATTCTGGCAGTGAACAGCTGACTACAAAGATGGGGTCATCAGGAACACTTTGGTTTCTCAGAATATGACCTACACCACAAAGGACTCCTGGCTAGAGATGGGTTGTACCGCATAAGGACAGGGAAGAATGTGTTTGGCAAGAACCTTGCAAGCAAAGTTGCAACCTTGCAAGCCCTCAAAAAGAGCATTAAACTAAATAGGAAGGAGATGGAAATAAAAACAAATTACCTAATATGAAGTCAGGCATTAGAGATAAAAGAATGAGAAATAGAGGCTTGTGGAGATGGTAAACAAGGACTTGCAAGAAACTGCACCATAGAAGCTACCAGGACAAACTTGAAATCTTTATACAGGAACACAGAAATATGAAAATATTATAGGCCTCACAGAAACATGGTGAGAAGAATTTCATGAAGGGAATACTAGATTGGAAGGACAAACTTATTTAAAACCCAGAGAAACAGAGGGAAAGATGCATTAAATGTCAAGAATTTAAACACCTGCACATATATCTGAACATGGACACCTGATAGAAGATGTCTGGCTAAGAACAAAAGGAGAGAGAAAAATGTCTGGGAATGTACTTACTACATGTCACCTGGCCTAGCAGAAGTCACAGACAATGATTTCTTAAACAGATAATCAAAAGTTACATGAGATAAGCTATGATAGTAATGGACAATTTCAACTATCCAATCATCTGGATAGTTTCAGTCATCTAAGAGTGAGAGAGCTAATTGATTCATACCTTACAGACCTATCTACCTTACCTATCATTCAGAAAGTAAAAGAAGGAAGATAGGATCAATTAGTATGGCCAAATGACCATCCTAAAGCATTGGAAAAGGTTCCTATTGTACCCAAAGTATTTTAAAAGTGTTTTAAATGTTACTGGGGAAAATGCCACTAAGCCCAGAACATTCCCATTAACACTGGTATTTTACAATTATCAATAGATCTACTTAGGGATGCAATTGTAGGCTTTGTTTTCAGTGGTCACTTTTCTGAATTCAGTTCAATGGAACTGCTGTATCATATGAACAAATTATAGGCAGAATGCAAAGAATGTGCTCAATGTTTTTTCAGAACCTTCACATAAGGAATGTGACTTAAAGGGAGGCCTAAATACATGGACAAAAGCAAAAAAGATTATGGGCACAATCCAGAGTAACTATGGGGAGTCCTTGCTCCGGTGTAAGAACAATTTGCTCTGGACTGCAATACGAATTTCCAATAGATTTTCACTTAGTTCAGTAACTTGGTTCAGTAACTGTGGGTACACGTAATGTCTCTTGTGTGCTCCCGTAGTTACTCTAGATTGTAGGGTATGATGACTTTCACACCATAGTGTCTGTTAAGCAATTGGTGTGAACACTCATGAAAGGACAACAAACAAGGATAATAATTAGGTGAGAGCATTATAGATGTGGTAATAATCACTCCCCTACCTTATGGTAAATGCAGAAAGAGCAGATGTAGTTCATACCTTGGAAGAATTGTCCTAAGTTAATGGAGCACAGAAGAAAAATCTCAAGTACAATCACTCGATATCTTTTATCATTCTTTCCCAAACAATATGTTATTGGGTTATGTCACATACTTAGTACAGTACTAGAAGAAGATACTAACTTGGTGAACTGCTTGACAGTGGGATCAAAAATACACAGAACAAAGAAGTGGAAAACTAGCTTTCATACTGATTTAATAAGATTTGTTGTGTTGCTTTAATGGCGTAAGTAACATACAGCAGAAGCACCTGACAGATGAAATGATAAACAGACTTGCTGAAAAAATGGAGTCTTTTGACTCAACACCAGAATACTATAATAGTAAAGATAAAATTCAATTATTTTCATGTACTCTCTTGTGATTTACTTAAAAAACAGAACTGATATTTTACGAACAGATATAAAACAAAGAAACAAGTTTTTATATCTTTATCACAATTAACCCTGATATGTTATCTCCAAAAAGAAAATATGTTATCTCCAAAAAGGAAAATTTTGGGGTATACAGCTTAAGCTGCTGATTTGTGCCCACTGAAGTCAATGTAGAGCTGAGCCTTCCTTTGAATCTTATCTGACTTCCTTATACAATGAAGACTGTGCTTTCTATTTTCTGATAGTAAATATTAAAGAAATAGAAAACTACAATTTCAAATTAATAGGATGGGAAACATAGAATTTACAGAATTTACATTCAAGTCTTATACAGTGATGCCTCACATAAAGAGCTTAATTCGTTCCAGAGGCATGCTCTTTAAGTGAAATGCTCTTTAAGTGAAGCAGATTTTCCCATAAGAAATAATAGAAACTCAGACGATTGGTTCTACAACCCCCAAAATATTAACTGTATGTAAAAATGATGACAAAACACTGGAATTGAATTCAAAACATGCATTCAATGTGCATGATCCTATGAAGTCTACTTAGGCTGCAATCCTAAAGACACTTTCCTGGGAGTAAGCCCCATTTAACACAATGGGGCTTACTTCTGTGTAGACATGGTTAGGAGGCTGCAATCAAAGACACTTTCCTGGGAGACTTACCTGGCCTGCTGCTGGAGTTTCAAGGTGGCTCATGGGGGCACTTGGGGCAGTAAGGCAGCTGCCTCTGGCACCCCCAGGCAACTATCCCCAAGTTGCGGGCAGTTACAGGCAGCAGCCCTTTTAAAGAGCCTCCTCACTGAGTGTCAGAGCTGCATAGCACTCATGCCCATAGCGCACTTGCTTGTTAAGTGATGTGGAACTTGTTATGTGAAGCAAGATTTCTTGGAAATTTATACTTGTTATGTAAAACGCTTGTTATGTGAGGCACTTGTTATGAGATATCACTGTACTTTTGTTGACCTTTTAAAAATATTATAAAATAGTTTCATTCTCTATCTCAACTTTTTCAAACTTTCTGTACATTATGCCTTATGATGCCTGAAATATTAATGCAATTTGGTTTGAAGACAGTAAAGCTACAGGCTTCAGAAGATGAGGTGGATCTCTGCTAAAATAGTATAAAACAAATAACTTTACATAGAAAACTATTAGATACAATCCCCATTTTTTGGGATACCACTCTTGCAACAGATGACTACCAGCATTAGAGTCAGGCCAGACACTGAGCAAAGGATCCAGATCATATAATGTGATAGAGGAAGTGGCAAATTTGGAGTGCCTTTCACCCTGAGTTTTCCCCACAATCTCCTCCAGTTCACCATGGACATGAGACACGTTGCTTCACTTCTTTATCTTCCTCTGTTGTTTGGTCCACTTGGTTATGAAGAGAGAGAGAGAGCAATACTCTAAATGGTTTATTCTTCCTGCAGGTCTCTGGGATTTAAGCCGGGGCATCCAAACTTTTTGGCAGAAGGGATTCATACAGGGTGACCAGATGCCTGAACCTAAAAAGGAGGACAAGGTCTTGGATTCCTCTCAGCCCGGTCTTTCTGGTGGACAATGGCACATTTGCCTACTCACGGGTAAAGCTGCGATATTGGGCACTTTCACTTTTTCATAGAACTCAATGAATATATTTTTTTATTTTTTAGTTTTTTGGCCATAACTTTTAATAGAAAGGAGATATTTCAAAACTGATTTTCGCATTGGATTTTGCTCTTTAATACAAATTCAACTACATATGACATGATGGGGTACTGCACATCATTGCAAAGTTCCAAAATGAAGCTATAATGGAGGACAATGAAGCTCATTTGCAGGACACCTGGACAGAGGACAAATCCGGAAAAATCTGGTCATATGGTCACCCTAGTCACATAATCTCTCTGATACTGTCAGGGGCTGAAAAAAATGATTCACATTTCAAATTTAAAGAGATTTACATATAGGAATGTATTAGAGACAGAACTGCCCGAGGCTTGCCTGAGGGCCAGATGGAGGGGTCTTGCTGCGGGCCACACTGAGGCTCGCCACAGGCTGCATCTGGCTCCAGACCAGGGTTTGGACACCCCTGGATTAAAGGGACAAATCTTTTAGTCTAAACAGCAATACTGAATCTAACAACTCCATTTATCCCTTCTTCAAGTAGTCAGCTAGTAGTTAGTTCAGTCAGATGGTCAGCCAGGAATTTTTCATTTTCATCCTTCCCTTTTAAAAATTAATCTCTAAGGTAGCTTTGCAGGAGGGGCAAAGCAACTATTGAAAACTCTCTTCTCCACAATTCGAGTTGGTGGCTACTGATCCAGTTCTAGAAAAGGGACTTATCCTTAAGCAAAACTCTAGCTTGATGTATAATTTGGTATGGAGAGAGAGGTTTTTCCTAATGTAGAATTTTGGGTTTTAAAGATCAAAAGTATACTGTGCTCAAATTCACAGAAATGCTAGTTGCAAGAGCAAACGTTAGGCAGAAGCCAGTTCTCAGAAACCTAATACTACCAACATACTGCTAGGATGCAAAAATTGATACCTTTTTTTCTTAAATAGCAATTTTGGAAGATTTTCAGAGTTACTCCATTTACCCAGGTAAGCATTTAGCTTAGTCTGCTCCTAAGCATAGGGATGAACCCTGGACTAGTCTCATTTCTTTGATCTGGCTAATGATCGAGATTTTAATGACTTGTGGTTCATTAACTCCCAACAAAAGTATGTTTTACTCTATTAAAGGATGACAACTGCTCCATCCACCCTCCAGAAGAACTTACCAATGTCCTAATAATGAATAGTAATAACCTTTTTCCACACCACATCAATGATTATTACTGGTGGAGAAACAAAGAACCACGTCAGGACACACATGCTGCAATCCTAAAGATAATTTCCTGGCAGTAAGACCCACTGAACACAATGGGCTTACTTCTGAGTAGACATGGTTAGGATTGTACTCAAAGTAATACTATTAATTAGTAGGTACAAAGCAGGAGGGAAGAGCTAAACATTTAATTACATGTTCAGCATCTGCCTCCTTAACCCAACATCCCATTCTCTTAGCTACAATTGGGTGCATGTGTGAAAATTTCTCCTGGACCAGATTTGGGTTGAGTTTAACTGAGAAGGGAAAGCCTTTCATCCAAGCAACTGATCTTCCAACCAGCACACAGTACTACACTAAAAATGGAAAAATATTCTCTAGGAACTGCAAAAGGAATTTTTACTTTTCAAGGAGAGCTTTTAGAATTTTTTTAGATTTTAGAATAATTTTTTTCCAAGAAAATAAAAGAATTGGCTAAGCAGCTTAAAGCAAGATTCTTCTGCCTACTTTGTGCAAATTTCAATATGGCAATTTCCTCCACTATGTTTGGATTATTGGTTAGTAATAAAGTAACTTACTTGCATGTTTGTCAGCCAATACAATTAAAGTGCTTGAGATGTCTCTCCGTCTGTAGAAACAGACCACTTTTGCTTCCACATTTCCATTGGCTGTCTGTAATAGTGATCAAAAACTAATTTGAGCTTAAGTTAGAAGTACCATGAGCTTAAGTTAGAAGGACCATGAGCATATATTAAAAATTTTCCCATTTAGTAACATGGGACACTAATATTGAAAAGAGAGGTATGTAGGTTGTACTGATTATTATTTTGTAAACATTATTTTGTGAACAGGAAAAAAATACTTATCTGAATATGAAGTTATTTTATACTGTGTTGTGCCACGAGTTCATGCAGCTCATTACTTCTATAGTAGTACCTACATGGCAATAACTAGGGATGCAGAACACTGAAATTTTCTGCATGCAAAGCATGTGCTCTACCATTCAGCTATAGCTCTTCCCCCTTAGAATATGTTTTACATGCATAAGTCCCAGTTCAATCCTTTGCTGATCCAGGTAAGGGTGGGAAAAATCCTGTCAAATTCTGGACAATCACTGTCAGTCAGCATAGTCAACACTGTCTTCATTGTAACAGAACACAGTATGCAGCTTTATATGTTGGGTAGAGTGATCATGGAAACAGGTAACCTGCAGGTCTCACAAGAATGGCTTATCTTACAATGAGGGTCAACACAAGAAAGTTAACTTCTTCCCCATGTCTGCTTCATTTCTGCATTGGAAACTTATGTGTTAGGCAGGCCTCCTTCAGTCTTGAAATACTATGGTATTGTGCTTGATGCTGCATATGCTGCATGCGAAGCACGAAAGCCTGGGTTGGATTGTTATGGAGGATAGGCTGTTACCCAAGCAGCAAATCCCTCCTCTCCACACCACCGAACTAGTCCAATGGAAAGGCAGAGCCAATACAATTGGATCCAGCTGGCGTCGCAGAGCTGGGCTAAGGACAGGAGCTCACCCTTCCTTGTGGGGCTGACCCGGGTCTCGAACCCTGGCCTGCCTGTTAACAGGCACGGTGTCTTAACCGCTTGCACCACCCACTGCCGTAGCAACTTATGTGTAATGTGCAATAAATGTCCATTCCACTAACGAAAAATTAGAAGAAGAGCACATCTATGATTTTCTGTTGCAAAAACCATGTTTATAGTTTTATATGGAATATGATGGAGCATGTTTTTCACCAATTGTGTTTTTGTGCAGTGTTCGTGTAAGACAGTGATACCTTACAGAAAATAGTTTTCTAAGCATAGGCAACTTATTGCTGGCCATGAAATTTTTACAAACATACATAATTGGCATATAATTTTGATATACTGTACATAATCAGGACATTAGCAAAATATTTAAGAACTTCTAAAAGTTTGTTATCCCAGTGTTAAAATGTCATTAAATAAGTGCAAGCTCAATTTTAACAGGAACATGAAACAAATCCAAATGTAGTTCAAAGATGTATCTTCATTACCACTTAATTTCTTAACTCACTGGATTGCCATAGGCAATCCAGTACCTCTCAGCTTCCCAGCAGCAATATAGAAAAAAAAATTAAACCTGCTTAAATAGCTATTGTTTGGACCACATCAAAATAGCAGATGTAAAATGTCTTGCACACTTTGAAAGCATTATATTCATGTGAGATATTATGACAAGAAAAACACACATTTTACAAAATTATCATTCATTGGCGTTATACATAAGTGTTCCCCCCCCCCAAAGAATCACCATGTTCAGTAAAAAAAATGAATCTACTTGATACAGTGGTGCGTTAGTTTAGAAGCATAATTTTTCCAGAAGCATGCTTATAATCCAAAATGACTGTAATCCAAAGTGGGATTTTCCCATAGAAAGTAATGGAAACTTAGATGATTGGTTCCACAGTCCAAAAATATTTATATAAAAATATTTACTGTACATAAAAATGAATAAAAAACACTGTAATGTAATTCAAAACATTGTAATAAAGAAAATACTGTACAATACTAAACTGTACTGTACCTCTGAAAACCTTCATGGCTGGTGTGAGGGAGACAAGAGCAATGAGGGATTTTGTAGGATGACTTTCACTAACAGTCACTACTGTGCATTGGCTCAACTGAATATTTGTCTTTCCGTGCAGCTTTAACATCCCCGTGCTGCTTTCACCCTGCCACACACACATCGCACACACACCTGGCTCAGGCTGCTCCAGATCTCCCCCGCCCCAGTGAGTTCCTTGTCCATGGAAGACTGTTCCAAACTTTGCCCAGGATCCCCCACCCCGCCTCTTCTGTGTGTTCCAAAGCCATGGAACACAGAATTTCCTCAGAAGTGCTCATCTTCTAAGACAGTACTCTTAAACCAAATTTCCTCAGAAGTGCTCATCTTCTAAGACAGTACTCGTAAACCAAGTGAAAATTTCTCAGAAAAAAATTTGCTCTTAATTCAAAAGAGTCAAGTCCCTCTTAAACTGTATTTGGTTTATCCTGATAACATTTTAGGAAAAACCCGAGTTAAACTGCCTTGGATTAAAGTTCAGAACCAGATTTTTGCCTCCCAGAAAATATCTTTTTTATTTTCCTACTCTGATTCAGATTCACAACACTGAATATATATATAAAAACTGAAAAGTGACTGATTCACTCATCAATGCCCAGCCAAAACTGCCAGACCCAGAAGCATGAAATTCCAGGAGTGTATTCCTTCCATCATGTAAGAACCTACCACCAATTTCTGGATATTTAATTAACCCCTAAAGAGGTGAAAAGGGATACAATGTGTTTTTGTCCCCATACTATAAGTTACTGTAATACACTGCAATCCTAAACCCTAGTTATGCTAGCACAAGTCTCATGCTGGCCTGATGGTGTCACAAAAGTGCACTCCCAAGACTCCCAAGACTCTACGTCACTTTTGGGAGGGGTTGTGCTAATGGAAAGACATGCACTGGCCTTCCCATCTCACCAAAAAACAATGAAACTACAGGAAAAATTCAGAAATGGCAAGGTAGCTCCTATATCTAGTTCTTAGCACAAATAATCAACAATGGCAACCAAGCCAACTTGACTCCCAAAATCGGAACAGAATCTGACTGTAAAATGCTTTAGACAATATTCAGCTGGAGTGATGGAAATATTTGCATACACAATTATTCTTACAACTATAGAGGTGTAGCGTTTAACCAATTAGCCAGTCAAGTTAATTTGAAGATTCTCACTTGAACAATACAAAGACTTCTAAAATCCATGAGAGTGGACACCAAATCAGAAAAGAGAAATTGCTAAAACTGCTGTTAACATGATTATTCAGAAATTTAATTGTGTTTCGTGGAGCTTATGCTTAGGTAAATGTGAATAGAACTGCAGCTTAAATTTACCTCAAACAACTAATAATGTTTATTAATTATTATTAATTATTTATTAATAATGTTTATTAATTATTAAACAACTAATAATTGTTTAACAGCCTTTATTATTCTGCATTGGTTAGACCTCACCTTCAGTACTGTGTTCAGTTCTGGGCACCTCACTTTATAAAAGATGCAGCCAAACTGGAGCAAGTCCAGAGGAGAGCAAGACGAATGAACAGTAGAATGGAAGGGAAGCCCTATGAGGAAAGGTTGGGGGAACTGAGGAGACATGATTGCCCTCTTCAGATAGCTGAAGGGCTGTAATAGGGAGGAAGGGGCTCATTTGTTCATAGCTGCCTCTGAAAGCAGAACTAGAACCAATGGGTACAAACTGCGAGAAGGGAGATTCTGGTTGGATATCTGGAAAAAATTCCTGATGATGAGGGCGGTTCGGCAGTGGAACAGATTGTCAAGGGAGGTGGTGGACTCTCCCTGACTGGGGAACTTCAAGCAGAGGCTCGACGAGCACCTGTCAGAGATGTTCTAGGAGGACCTCCTGCTGCAAGCAGGGGGTTAGACTAGATGACCTACTAGGTCCCATCTCTAGGATTCTATGATTATATTCCATTTGTATATTCTATTAATATAACATGCTTGTAAAATGGCATATTATGAAACACTGAACCACAGAAGCAATGAGCTGGAGGGGGCATTCAGTATTACAGTTGGTCTTTAATACAGGATCTGTAAATTCAATATTTGCAGATTAGTACCTCTGCAGGTTCCAAAACACCCACGAAGACCATCCAGGACACAACCTATTCAGAAAAACTAGAAATGCCTGCTAAATTGCTTTGGCAGGCATTCTGAGTTGTAGGAAGGCTGAATAGTGCCTCGCTGCAAAAGACCTCCTTGATGCCACCTCTGGTTACACCCGGGAAGTCCTCTACAAGTCAGCCCTTTGCTTCCATCAGTCTTGAAAGAATATGTTTTCGTGCTCAATGCTGTATGCGAAGCACGAAAGCCTAGGTATACTGAAATGGAGGATAGGCTGTTACCCAAGCAGCAAAACCCCCCTCTCCACACCTCTGAAATAGTCCAATGGAATGGCAGAGCTGATATGATTGGTTCCAGCTGCGTCGCAGAGCTGGGCTAAGAACAGGAACTCACCCTGTCTTGTGGGGACTGGGGTCTAAAACCCTGGCCTGCTGGTTAACAAGCACAGTGTCTTAACCACTTGCGCCACCCCATGAATTTGATTTTCTGTGTTTTCACTATCTGGAAACAGAACCCCTGCAGATGCCAAGGACCAACCTGTACAAGCATTGGCCAACAAGCATCTAGAATAATCTATACAAAGTGAGCCCTTTTGATCTGCAGCTTTGGAGCCCGAGGATTTCACTCATTTCGGGTTCCAGAACTTTGGCAGAGGGCCCCCACCTGACCTCTGGATGCAAGAAAAAGGGTTATCCAGTTAATCTAGAATGGTTAATCTAGTTATCTGTGGAATTCTGCATTGGTGGGGTTCTTGAAATCAAATCTATTGGTATTCTGGGATGCCAAGAGCCAAATGTATTTTAAAAGGCACAAAATGTAAAACCCCTGGAGAACTTGCGATGATCCTTTCTTTCACAGTTCAGTCACTTCACAAAAATAATTGACAGTTATTTCAAAATAAGAATGAAAACATGGAATTGTTAATAGGATGTATAGCTATTATGAATTTTATTTTACCTTATTGAGTTCTTCAATTCTACGTATCAAATACGGATTACTTGAGGAATTTTCAAAGTAGACGTAATCTGAAGGGGGAAAAAATCAACAAGAGTTACAGTCTATGTGGAAATATTTACACAATTTCTTAGTTAATACAATATTACCTTGCTCACCAATATCTCTTCTCTCCCCTTTACCACCTCCATCAATCATTTCCTGCCTGTATCCCCCTTAAACTGCAATTCTATATACACTTACTCTCAGTTAATCCCATTAAACTAAAAAGGAGTTACTCTGGAAAAGATAAGCTTGCACGATGGGTCACCCATAGTATGTTTGCTTTCCTCACTCATTATTGCTAACTCACAAGCCATCAGGAATTGTTGGCAGAGAACATTACATATCTGTAGGGTGCTTCCAACCCTACCAATGTTTAGATTTAGATATGGACGATCTTCCAGATTCTAGGATACACCTTTTACATTTTTGCAAGTCACTATGTTTCATTCCCATTAATTGATGTGACATGTCTAGATGGTCAGGAGAGGGAAAATGCCCACAGATTTATTGGCATGTTTATTTGAGTAATAGTGCATTTTCATTGAATGAGTACATAAATCATTTAAGCATAAGCAAGTGTTTTAGTGTAAATCAGAAACATGTCCCCTATGGATAGGGTACAGTGGTCAGCTTGACTACAAAATTTCCAGCACTAGGTACTCCAGCTTGTAGCATACAGATCTACTGGATCTAGAATGTTTAGCAGTTTGGGTCGAGGAGTAAAAATAGATAGTCTTCATCCCTATAGATTAGGGATGTCAAACTCATTTCATACAGAGGGCCGCATTTGCATTAATGGTGTCTCCCAAGGGCCGCAAATAGCATTAATAGTATCTCCTGAGGGCCACAATCCATTTTTTTGTATGTCTACTCAAAAGTGCTCTTCTTTCTCCTGGGCTCTTTTTCCTGCCCTGGGAAGCTGCTGCTGTGCATGAGCCCTCCTTCCTCCTGGGCTCTTTCTCCTACCCAAAATCAAGTGTGCTACCACCACTTCTGAGCTGCTTCTGGAGGTGGGGAGATCACTCGAGAGCCACACATGCGCCTGCGAAGGGCCTCATGCAGCCGTTGGGCTGCCAGTTTGACATGCCTGCTATAGATGCTTCATTTACAGAGAAATAAACTGGCTATGATAGAAAGTGCTGAATTTAATGTCCTGGTGATTTTACAAAGACCTTGATGAGAGAAATAGTCATTGTACACTTGAATCCAGAAGACAGACACAACACTGAGTTGCATCCAATATGACAACTGCAAGTTGAATGAACCATGTCAGTTATAGTTGAGAGTTCTTTTTTCGGGAGGAATTTTGATGATTGGATTCTTGAATTCTGCCAATCATCAAAGGAACACCATTATATCTTAACACCAAAGTAATGCTATAACTATAGCTGTACAATTTGTAAAAATCCTCAGTGCTGTGAAGAAGCTGAAGAAAGCTATCTGGATCAACAGCAAGGGTTCTCAAACTAATGGGTCTTAACTCATTAGTTCACGTAAAGGTCCTCTGGTACCTTTAAGGGGCAGGGGAAGAAATAAGGGCAGTAACACAATCCCCAGTGTGGGGGTGCTTTCCACTCACATGGGGTTGCAGTAGGTACTGGGAAGTGCAGACAGCCCCGAGGGCTGTGCAGGGCTCTCTGCACGGCTCCACAAGGCTTGGAATTTTCAAACAAGCCATCATAAAGCACCTCCTGGAAAAGGGAAATGTTTGTGATCGCAGCCCCGTTTGTGAAATTGAAAGTAATTTATTGCCCCCCCCCCTTTTAGCCATGTGATCCTGGGGATTGCACTCAGTGATGGGCTTCAAAGAAATTAAGAACCGGTCCTCTGTCCATCTGGCAGCCACTTTTAAATGGCTATTTTAAAACTTTATATGTACTATCTCTTGTTAAGAACCGGTTCTATAGAGTAGGTGCGAACCTGCTGGTGCCCACCACTGATTGCACTGCTACCCTCATCTCTTCCCCAGAAAAACCTAGCACAATCCTAACCATGTCTACTCAAAAGACCCATTGAACTCCCAAGAAAATGTCTTTAGGATTGCAGCCTTAGTTAGGAAGGAATCTTCCCTAAAATTTTGAGAACCACTGAACAATAGTGTTTATTGCCAATAGCAAATTGAAGATACTTCTTATGGAACAAGTGTCTTAAGTCCATGGCTACAAACAAGACATCTTCAAATAGAAACATAAGAATGTTGGGTAATGAAACTGCATAAAACAGTTTGGATGAAAGTGTTGCTAATCCAAATGTCTAATGTCTAATATTGAAACAAACGCCACCATATCTTCAATACCATAATCATGAGTGGAAGACCCAATGATGTACTGGATTGGTATCACTGGCAGTGAAGGATAAACTAACTTTGATGTAGTGTAAGTTGGTGAAAAATATTTGTGATTCTATTTCATGGAGTCCAAGTCCGATGGTCTTGCTTAGATTACAAAGAAGGTTCAGGTCCTTTTTCCTTGGGGAGTAGTTGCACCTGGAATATGTCTGATCCAAGTAAGACTTATATGGTTGGAATCATGATAAAGATAAAATCTTATGTTGGTTTTGATCTTGCAGGGAAAGAAAAGTGGTGAATCTGAAAGTTTTGACAGTAATCTTGGTCTTCTACATATCAATCACTGAAGAGTCCCTCTCCATCAAAATGTTAGTGTTTAATGTACATCCTGGTAGAAGCATGGTCTATTTAGAGCAATGGAGTTGACCATAGTTTACAAAGAACATTCATGTTTCACCATGTTGCTTTGTTTCTTGGCTACTCTGAATGCTTCAAATTGGAATGTTCAGATGTGATGATCCTCCATAACTTTCCCCAAATTTGGAAGGTTTCATGTGAAAGTTAGCAGTCTTAATGTTTATGGCAATTGTTGGGTAGATTTCAACTTTCTACTCTCAGAATCCATACAAGCAGAATATATGTTTGTGTGCTGTAATAGCAGAAGTACAATGAGGGAAATCAGCCTTACATGGTTAAAGCGACCTTCTGTCCACTGTCCCAACTTCCTTGAAATGGACAGTACAGTTCTTCTTCCAAGCTTCTTTAGTTGGTTTAGATTTCATGGTTCAGTTTGAACATAATTATAGACCAGCTCATCTATATATTCTACAAGCTGTTGACAACTTTATGTAGATATAGGTGACAAGATATAGCCATTAATTTTTTTCATTTTCTTTGTAACCTGCTTTGAGAACTTTTTAGTTGAAAAGCTGTATTTAAATATTGTGGATAGGTTCGCTTAGATGTTTAAAACCTAAGGTTCCATGTGGATGTTTCAAGCCAAATGCGATATGCAGGAATGCATGAAGTTTATTAGACTATGACTTCAAATTAAAGGCCTCAGCCCAGTCCTATTTATTAATTCCAGTAGCTTACTCAGATAATTGAAACTTGTCTAAATTATGAGGGATGATGGGCTGTCATTCAGCACTCCTCCTGAATAAAATACAATACACATTGGACCACCCAATACTAAAAATCTGTTTCCACTATGACCCAATACCATCCTAATCCTCAAGAAGTTCACTAAAATAGGGCCCACCCTTACTAGAGGAAATTATATCCTGAACAGGGAAAAAGCTCAGTTGAACTACACAGTTTTACACAAAGCAAAATCAAATATTATTAAACCACCAGTATATTTTCATGAAGAGATAGATATATTTTCTTGGAGGTAAATGCAACTATATTCAGTGTGCTTTAATTCCAAGTATACGTGATGGTGGTTACTGCAGTACATATACACCAATAATATTATTTATAACAGTGGTACTCAAAGTGGGGTCCCAATCCACTTGCAGGTTCACAACCACCCTTGAGGGGGTTGCAACCCATTTCCTCCCCTTGCATGGTTGCCCTCCCTCCAGTCGCAGCAGCAGCCACAGCCAGCGGGACAGAGAAGGTGGCAAGCAGGCGCAAGGCGCAGCCACCTTCTAGCCAATCAGCTCCAGCAATGTCCTACTGCAGACAGAAGACTGCTGGGTCGCTTGCCCTACAGAGGGGAGGCTAAGTGCAGGGTCCATGCACCCACCGCTCAGCTGATAAAGAGCAAAAAACCTCTGGAGCCGGCTGGCTAGGAGGCAGCTCTGCCTTGCACCCACCTGCTGGCATCTCACTAGTGAGGTTAAGTGGGACAGGCAATGGCAGCATCTGGGGGGGGGGTGAGAGAGAAATGGAGGCAAGAAAGGTTTTGGGGTAACAGCAATGGGTGGTTGATAGAAGAGGGACTGGAGGGGGGAAAGGTTGTGATTTCCCCACAGTAGGTCTCATTGATCACAATGGGACTTACTTCCAAGTAGACCTGCCTAGCATGGGGCTCTGAAGCTCCAGTCCTACCCAGACTCTTAGAAGTAAGGTCCATTGAGCCCAAAGTGGGCTTGCTTCCTAGTAGACAAGCAGAGGAGTACAAGCTGCAATCCATACTTTCCTGGGAATAAGTTTCATGAAAGACAACAGGACTTACTTCCAAATAGGGATGCAGGAGTTCTGGCATCACAGTGACATCACAACCCGTTAAGTTTGATAGGGGTCCCCAGACAGATTTTTAAGTTTGAAAGGGGGTCCCAGGATGAAATGGCCAAGTACCACTGATTTATAGAATATCATATATGGATATGGTACTTTAAAAATAAACAAGCATTAGGTCCCTGCCTAATCCATAATGTGAGAGGCTCACAAGTCAATCACAATGGAGATAAAGGAAAGAGTACTAGGAAGTTCAGGGAAAGTCTGAGAAGGAATTTAAGGAAATAAGAGCTGAAATTCTAGGACGTTCCCATCCTGAGCAGAAAATGTGGAGTTATTTGAAGGTGTGCAAGGCTACTGCGGAAAAGGTTTTTCTGTAACAGCAGTCTAAATCTATATACAGTGGTACCTTGTAAGACAAATAAATTATTTGTATATATGCTTCGTAAGAAACTAAAATTTTGAAGGAATTCTGCCTTGTAAGACAAACAGTGCCTTGTAAGACAAACAGTGCCTTGTAAGACAGTTTTACAACGAAAATTTGTTGTAAATGAATGAACTAATGGATCAGCATCATGAGCACCAGCAAGCGGTTATGGAGGAGATCTCATCTGAGGGGAACAGGAGAAGAATAAGGAGGAGGAATCCCTCACATCAAATGAGATTAAGGACATTTGTAAATATTGGGAAATTCTGCAAAATTCTGTAGAAAAGCAGTATCCAAATAAGATTGTAGCAGTGTGAGCTATGAATCTATATCATGACAATGAAATGTCATGTTTCCATGAAAACGTCAAAAGGAGACAAAACCAAGTGTCATTACATAGGCTCCTTGTTAAAGTTGCTCAAAAAGACACCAGCGAATCTTTGTGAAAACGCTCTTATGAGAGTCAATGGGGCTTCCTCCCACGAAAGCGTGGAGGGGATGGCAGCCTCAGAGCCCCATCTCCACAGATCTCAGGAGTCAGTCCCATGAGAGTGAATGCGGCTTCCTCCCAGGAAAGCGTGTAGGGGATGGCAGCCTCAGAGTCCCCTTTGCAGGTCTCCTCAGAAGTCAGTCCCATCAGAGTCAATGGAGCTTTCTCCCAGGGAAGTGTAGAGGGGACAGCAGCCTCAGAGCCCCTCCTCTGCAGGTCTCCTCAGGAGTCAGTCCCATCAGAGTCAATGGGGCCCTCAGGAGTCAGTCCCATCAGAGTCAATGGGGCTTTCACCCAGAAGAGCATGAAGGGGATGGTAGCCTCAAAGCCCCTCCTCTGCAGGTCTCCTCTGGAGTCAGTCCTATCAGAGTGAATGGGGCCCTCAGGAGTCAGTCTCATCAGAGTGAATGGGACCCTCAGGAGTCAGTCCCATCCGAGTCAATAGGGCTTCCTCCCAGGAAAGCATGGAGGGAATGGCAGCCTCAAAACCCCTCCTCTGCAGGTCTCCTCAAGAGTCAGTCCCATCAGAGTCAATGGGGCCCTCAGGAGTCAGTCCCATCAGATTCAATGGGGCCCTCAGGAGTCAGTCTCATCAGAGTGAATGGGACCCTCAGGAGTCAGTCCCATCAGAGTCAATGGGGCTTCCTCCCAGGAAAGCATGGAGGGAATGGCAGCCTCAAAACCCCTCCTCTGCAGGTCTCAAGAGTCAGTCCCATCAGAGTCAATGGGGCCCTCAGGAGTCAGTCCCATCAGAGTCAATGGGGCCCTCAGGAGTCAGTCTCATCAGAGTCAATGGGGCCCTCAGGAGTCAGTCCCATCAGAGCCAATGGGGCTTTCTCCCAGGAGAGCATGAAGGGGATGGTAGCCTCAAAGCCCCTCCTCTGCAGGTCTCCTCTGGAGTCAGTCCCATCAGAGTCAATGGGGCCCTCAGGAGTCAGTCCCATCAGAGTCAATGGGACTTCCTCTCAGGAAAGCATGGAGGGAAAGGCAGCCTCAAAACCCCTCCTCAGCAGGTCTCCTCAGGAGTCAGTCCCACCAGCGTCAATGGGCTTCCTTCCAGGAAAGTGTGTATGGAGGAAGCCCCTCCAACCCCATAGAGCAGCCCAGTGTCCTCCTCAGAGGCTGCACAAAGGGGCCAAAGCGGGAGGGGGCTGAGGGAGGGATGGAGAAGATGAAGAGGGGAGTGAAGACTGCCCGCCAAGCCGCCCTCCTGAAGCGTGGCTCCCGAGGGCCCCTCTCCTCCCTCCCCCTCCCTCCGCGGCTCCCCCTGTGCCAACTTCTCCCCCAGCCACTCCACAAAGCAGGCCGGGCTCGAGCGGAGGCGGGCTGTCGGGTGCCAGTGCGAGGCCTCCTCCGCTCCCCGAGGGGAGCCTCTCCAAGGGGCCACCCCTCACCTCCGACGCGGTACATGTTGGCGGCCATGCCCCTGAAGCAGCCCAAGCCGAGCAGCGGCTCCTCTCCGTCGGCGGCGGTGCGGGAGCCGCTGGAAAATGGAGACCGGAGAAGAAGGAGGAGACGAGCGAAGGGAGGGGAAGGGCGCCGGGCCGACTGAATTAAAGGGGCCGAGCCTCCTACACGCACGACGGGAGAGGGGCCTGGAGGCTGCTCGGCCACCGGGGCCTCGCTTGGCTCGCTCTCCCCTCAGGAGGGGCCGTGGCTATGCTGGACCCCACCGGCTGAGGAGGCTCCTTCAGGCCCCTTCAAGGCTCGGTTCAGTCTCTGTCAGGGCCTAGTTGTGGAGAACTCATGAGGAAAGAGTGCCTCTGAGCATGTGGAGAGAGCCTTCTGAGGTGGCCCAGGCAGTGCAGCCACTGGAGGGTCACTTTCTTTGACCACAAAAATAAACTTTGTGTGATTTAAATAAGCACAAAAAGAGGACAAAGCCCTCCCCAAAATGTAGGACACACAAGAAAAATATGGGACATGACAAAATAAAAAGATAGAAACACATATATTGTTTTTGTGTGGTTAATTTAAACATCATTATTATCATTATTAAATACTGTTACATAAAATTTATTACAGTTATTTAGCTATTATTATTATTATTATTATTAAATACTGTTATATAAAATTTATTACAGTTATTTATTATTATTATTATTATTAAATACTGTTACATAAAATTTATTACAGTTATTTAGCTATTATTATAATTATTATTATTAAATACTGTTACATAAAATTTATTACAGTTATTTAGCTATTCTTCTTCTTATTATTATTATTATTATTAAATACTGTTACATAAAATTTATTACAGTTATTATCTATCAAGACAGGGTGAGCTCCTGTCCTTAGCCCAGCTCTGTGACGACAGCTGGATCCAATCGTATTGGCTCTGCCTTTCCATTGGACTAATTCAGTGGTGTGGAGAGGTGGGATTTGCTGCTTGGGTAACAGCCTATCCTCCATAACAATCTAACCCAGGCTTTCGTTTTTCACACGCAGTGTATGCAGCGCCGAGCACGATACCATAGTTTTCCAAGACTGACGGAGGCCTGCTTTATCTATCATTATCATTATTATTATTATTATCCACAAATACACAGCGAACAATTTCGTGCTGGTTTCATTCACATCACCAGTCGGGACCCTTCCCAAGAGTCTAGGACTGTGTGATGTAGCGGCGTATAATTCGTGCTGATCCCAGAAGAGCGGCTTTCTGCAGTTGGCAGAGTGATATTTTGTCAATGCCAATAGTTTTCAGGTGCCTGCCAAGGTCTTTGGGCACTGCACTGAATGTGCCAATTACCACTGGAACCACCTGCACTGGCTTACACCAGATACACTGTAGTTCAATTCTTACGTCTTGGTTGCGGGAGATCTTTTCCAGTTGTTTCTCCTCAATTCTGCTGTCACCTGGTAAGGCGATGTCAACAAGCTACACCTGACTGCTTTCTATGATGGTGATATCTGGAGTATTGTATTCCAAGACCTTGTCCGTCTGTATCCTGAAGTCCCACAGAAGCTTGACCTGCTCATTTGCAACCACTTTTTCAGGCTTGTGGTCCCACCAGTTTTTTGCCACTGGCAGATGATACTTTTGGCATAGATTGCAGTGGATCATCTGGGCAACAGAGTCGTGCCTCAGCTTGTAGTAAGTCTGTGTGATCTTCTTGCAGCCACTTAGAATGTGGTCGATGGTTTCATCCACTTCTTTGCAAAGCCATTTTGGGTCATGGGCTGATTTTTTAATTCTGACCTTGATGGCATTTGTCCTGATTGCCTGTTCTTGGGCAGCAAGTATCAGGCCTTCTGTCTCCTTCTTCAGTGTTCCACTCGTGAGCCACAACCAGGTCTTATCTTCATCAACCTTTCCTTCAATCTTGGCAAGGAATTGGCCATGCAATACTTTATTCTGCCAACT
This sequence comes from Cryptoblepharus egeriae, assembly GCA_030015325.1. Classification (NCBI taxonomy): domain Eukaryota; kingdom Metazoa; phylum Chordata; class Lepidosauria; order Squamata; family Scincidae; genus Cryptoblepharus; species Cryptoblepharus egeriae. Next base: position 89,867,471 of record JAREYC010000003.1, on the reverse strand, counting down.
GGCAGTCCGAGCCTGAATTGCACTTTAGCTATATTCATAGTTGGTCTGCTGCACTTTCAGCAACTTTCTCTTGCTGACTTCAATCAGAGCAGATTCCTGGCTCTCTCGCACATCATCTGCTAGGGCATGTTTTTCTTCTTCAGCAGACTGCTTCACTTGCAAATGTCCTCTGCCTCCTGATCTTCTAGGCAGGTACAGCCTGTCAACATCACTACATGGATGTAAAGCATGGTGAATGGTCATTAATTTCCTTGTTTTCCTGTCCAAGTCATCCAGTTCCTTTTGTGTCCAGTTCACAATGCCAGCAGTATAGCTAACTACAGGTATGGCCCAGGTATTTATAGGCTTTATAATGTTGCCGCCATTCAATTTGCTCTTCAAAATTTTTCTGACTCGTATGTATTCTTTGCTGACCACAGTTTTTACATGCCCGTGCTTGATACTGTCCAGCTGCAGTATGCCCAGGTATTTGTAGGCTTCAGGCTGGTGGCATTTAGTGGTTTGACCATTCGGCATTTCACTGCCATCACTTTCCGTGATCTTCCCTTTCTTTAGTGCCACTGTGGCACATTTGTCCAGGCCAAACTCCATGTTGATGTCTGTATACTAAAGACTTGGACTGTATTGGTGAGTGACTGGATTTCTGCTTCTGACTTTCTGTAGAGCTTCAAATCATCCGTGTACAATAGATGTGAAATTTTCTGTGAGTTTTTGGCAGTTTGGTAACCCAGATTTCACTTTCTGTAGGATCACTGACAAAGGGATCATCGCGATGACAAACAGCAATGGGGACAACGAGTCCCCCTGGAAGATTCCCCATCTAATATTGACAAGTCCATAACTTTCATTGGCTACGAATAATTCTGTCTTCCAGAGTTTCATTGCATTTTCAATGAAACTTGTCACATTTTTGTTGATCCGATGGACTCCAGACATGTTATGATCCATTTTATTATTATTATTAAATACTATTACATAAAATTTATTAGTTTTCTATCTATCCACTGTATTTATTAATAACAAAAAGGGTACATCCTACCTGCTCAGGTGGGAAATGAAGATTTTCTTCAAGGACACAAGTGTCCTGGGAAAAAAACATGATCACCCTGCAGTCCATTCCTACCTCAGTTGTTCATGTGTACAATACTTGTGTACGTTTTTCTTATGTGTGTATGCGCATTTTTGTGTCACTCCTGGATGACAAATGAAAGCCTTCTACCAATACTTCTCCTTGTATTGTATTTTTGTATTTTTACATGTATTGTGTATTTTTTTAATCAATTATTTATAATTATAAATAAAAACTACAGGGAAGCACACTAAATAAGTAAAAGGAAAATAAGAATAAAAGACAAGAACATTAAAGACCTCGTTTTTAATATTAAAGACAAGTATGCAATGTATGCGTGCAACATACAGTGTATGTTGTATACATTAAAAAGATGCAAAAAATACCTCAGTATAGAACAAGTGAAATCATACATGCCCCTGTAAGGTGCTTTTCAAAATCTGCCACTGTAGCAAATGACAACTGACAGTCTCATCACGCTATTTGTCTCCTGTACCTACATTTCTGTAAAAAGTTAAGCACCTGGAGGTTTGTGAAATGGTGCCCATGGATGCACTAAGCACATCGTAGCATGAGGTGTGATCAATAAGGATCAGGACTGGTGCTATAAAAAGAAAACTACAACACGTAACAATTTGGCATGCTAATCTCCTTCAAAATAGTCCCCTTCGGAAGCCACACACTTATTCCAGCGCTGTTTCCATTGATGGAAGCATTCCTGGAACTTGTTTTCTGGGATAATCAGCAGTTGCCTCGTTGCATTCACTGATCATCCATACTGAGAATATTTTCTGTATGTTGCTAAGCATCATGAATTTTGCATTCACAAAGTGTTTGATAAATGTAAACTTTGCCTTAAAGTACTGGTTCTATATCTTTACATAAAGGTAAGGGAACCTTCTCATCATTGTGGTGCCCATAAAGGGGAATCGAAATCTTAGGATAATGATAGTGGTGATGTTACTCCTAGGTTTGCACAATCAACTTTGTTGAAAATGAGGGTTTGGGGTTTTTCAACAGTTGCAGTATCTGCAACTGCAGACAGGAAATGTCTTTAAAAATCTTTTAGGTAGCAGAACAAACAGGGGAGTGACATCACTGGCATCCTCCATCACCGCTGGGTCACCACTCTCCTTAAGGAAGAACTATTATCAGGGTGCGTGTGCGTGACAATCCATAGATTGGGAAACACTGTCCAGAAGTGTACAGTGACAGTGAACACAATCCTAACCATGTCTACTCAGAAGTAACCATGTTTACCTATTGTGTTCAATGTGGTTTACTCTCAGGAAAGTGTGTTAAGGATTGCAGCTAGTGTCACGTAATTCATATGCTACTTACTCCAGAATTTCAGTACTGTACTAACATTCCTTGGAAGATGACACCACTAGACACTTAGGTGTGCACTCTGTTTATGGCAGCCTATACTTCATTTTTACATCTGTGAATTGAGAAATAATCTTTCCCACATATGCAGAAAATCCCAATCGTGCTTTGTAACTGATTGTACACTAACATGAGGCATTAATGAAAAATTCATAAAACAAGAATCAAGTTCTATCAGTCTTAAGCTTCCAGCTTTGCAGAAGCATTGCTTATGTCATTTGAATTTTTAGTATAATGCAGATTTTCAGGGTGCAGTTAAGTAGACTTAAGGGTATTGATAACTAACGTTTTTTTTTACTCCTCTGACTCTCCATGCATTAATTACAGTTGCACCATCATAGCATTCAACTTTTTATCTCCAACACAGACAGGAAATGTCTTAAGAGGATTTAAGCCAGAGGTCCTAACATCTTGTGGCAACACATTTTATAAGTTCTTATGCTTTCCTTGTGTCTGTTGTAAATGCAGGACTCGCCTAGCTATGAGACTGCTTTGAGGATTGAAGGAATCGATAAGATTGAATTGATAAGCTGGTTCTGCCTCCTGCACTTGCTCTCCATGTCTTCAGAACCACCTCCCACTTTTTTGAAGCAGGTAAGATAAAAATTCATTTCCGAAAAAAGACAGAATAGATGTGCTTTCCATCCAGTTTTATTAGTGGTGCATTATAATACCATAAAATATTTCATAAAGTAGTATACATTGCAATTTTTTCAAAAAGGCTATGTACATTTACCATTTTAATTAAAAAACAACAGTATAACAATGAAACAGATGGACTGATCAGAAACAGATCTAAGGGGTATACGTTCCACTACTTACAGTGTCTGAGCCATGGGCTCCCACTGCTATGCAAGCTCATTACCAAATTTCACAAGCTGTTTTTTGAATGAGGCACTGAGCTAAGCAACCAGGTCTGTTGATCTTTTTCAAAATCCAAAGTAGGTTAACACCAATATTAGGACCAAAGTAGTAAGTAAAGCTCACTGCAAAGTAGTGAGCAAGATTTTAAGTTTCTCCAGAACTCTTCTTCAGACTCTTCCTCCCTTCAAATGGGAAGGAGCACAAGGAGGGCCAGGATTGAAATGCCCCAAATGTCTGTAGTGAGACTAGATATGCATCCAAATGTGTGCAATAAAATTCATAGGAAGTGAGTTTGGTTTGTTTGAAATAAAATACCAGATGACTATAGGGGGCAATTTTTATCATGAATAGGACACTTTAGGAAAGAGAAGCCCACTTTGCTTGCTTCCAAAGCAATGAGGGAACTGCTACTTCAGGGAGGAATTCTTAGTAAGAAAAACTGCAAGGAAAAGAGCCAACATCTCTCTCCCTATGCATCCATTCCCCAGCCAAGGTCATGCCTCTTATAGGTGTTTCTGGGAAGGGGAGAAATGTATGGTTGAAAGCTTACCTCTGTAAGCGCACATTTGCATGCATGTCTAGTTTGACCCTAATAATTTCGTAACGGAGTGTAAGGTTTTAAGCAGGGATTTTTGTTTGGCTTAATTTACTAATCAGCCAACACAGCTACCAACCAATGTTTCTATCCTTTTTCTAGATATCTACTGGTTATATTTTGTTACTCTGCAAAAGCTGAATACCTAATTTTGCTCCCTATGACTAATAGGAGGCACTTTTAATGAGGCAACTGCTCCTGAACGTATTAAGCCGCCCTATACTTGGTAAAGTTCACTTAAGCCAGTACCGTATTTACATTGACTGGAAGTGGCTCTCCTGGATTTCAGTTAGGGGTTTTTTCCAGCCTATTTGGAGGTGTCATATACTGGACCTCTGACCTGTTGCATGCAAAACATGAGCTCTACCACTGAGTGATTGTTTCTCCCCATTGCCACTACAGGAGCCCCAAATTTGGAAACAAAAGGCTAACAAAAGCATCACAGACCCATCCCTGGGGTTGTGTCTTTTCTATTATCTTGTTTTTGGGAGCATTCACAAACTTGGCAGATCTTAGGAAGCAATTTAGGCTCTCTACATCTTCGTTTTCAAGGGACCTCCTTATACTGTGAACTAGGCAATACATTCATTTTTTACCATGTGATCAAAGATGCTGGGTAGAAGCTATTGCTGAAACAGACATCTGCAGCAGTAAGGCAAAAAATAAAAATAAAGAGGAACTTTGATTTCTGTATAGGTTAGCTGTGGCAACTGTCTAATATAGAATAAGCCCGATCGCCATGACAGTGGATCCATGCCCCAGGTCAGAGTACCCCAGGATTTAGGTGGAGAATCTATTGACGTAGTACGAAACAATATTTTGGTGGAAATTTCTACAATTGCAAAACATAATCTACCAGGGGTTTAACTGCGAAGGATAAATAAACCCCAAAGGATGAATATGTGACAACAGCTTGCAGGAAATGCTGCAAACCTCTCCCTCCCTATTGTAAGGCTAAACAAAGGTTGGAAACCAGGATTTCTGTGGGGACACATAACAAGCTTTCTGTCAGCAAAACATATCCCACTCTGAGAACATGGCAATCTCTTTCCTGGTACAAAGATCAAAGAAAGGGTAGCCTCAGTAGCTCTTTACCCAGGTCTGTCTCAATGCCTTCATTCTGTCAAGAGCCCAGAACAGAAAATTTCACTTGATAGATGCTGACCAACAGTTAAAAAAAAGTGAAAATGAACTTTTCGGCTTGATTCCAACCTGCAAAGAACATTTTCACAGGCACATTTGGCCATTCTGGAAGGATGGTAACAAAGGTAAGTGCGATTGACATTGTTTTTATCACCGAATCCATTCAGGTGTTTATACTAAGCTCCAGATATGATGACATATACTTTTATACAACAGAAGCACTTTATAGTTTGCTTGATCACAACAGATTTCTGGCATGGATTGCATTTTATGTAGGAAAAAACATGCAAGCCACATATGCCTATTCACAAGTGATAGTCTAAAATAACAACTTTTGCATGTTCTTTTCTATTCAGAAATGCTGTGTAGAAAATTACTTGCTGTGGAAGAGGTCCAGAGTGCACAGGCTGCCTTTGTTACAGTCAAATCCACTGTCATTTTTGTAATCAGCAGAAAATATTCTGCAGTTTTCTGCTGGTGTTTCAGGAGAAAAGCTATGAAGAACTCACAACAGACTGGTTTTCAAATACAAAAGCAGTCAACAACTACAATGATCAGCTGCTCAGAGCTCCCCTTATGGCAAAAATTCTGCATGCAGATATTTTTATTACAAAGTAGTAAATGTTTTTTTCTTTTGTCTCCAAACCAGATACAAGACAATAGAGGCAGCTAATAGAGGCAAGACAATAGAGGCAGCTAATAGTAGCTAGCTGAAATCTTGCTACCAACTGTTCAACCTGCAGCTGTTTATCTTTTTGTCCTTGGTTAAAGAGACATTGCCCTAAACTCCAGCTCCTCTTCAAGTGAATTGTTTAAACTCCCACATCTTTCTAACATGAATGCATTAAAACAAATTTATTTCTATAATCTTCTTGTAAATTTGACAAAACAAGATGAGGAACAAACATCCACATCTTCACACTGGGCCTCCGCATCAATACTGATAATATCCTATGCATATGAGCACAGCCTTTTATAGAGCTGTTCCTCTTCTGGCTGGACAAACAGGATCCACATTTACACCTTTGTAAATGAATGCCAAAAGATACCATTCTCTTTCATAATTATTTCACATTATTGACAATTAATTCCCTCCATGTGTTCTGTAGAGAATGAATATCTAATTTTTAGTCTCAAAAAATACAGGATCTGTTGTAAAAACACTTTACCTTCCCAAGATTGACACACAACATAATGAAGTTGGGAGTAAAACAGTTTTATGGGATAAATTGAAACCGTCATTGTACCAAGGACAATATTATTGCAAGTAACAGCAAAGAACGACCCAAGCACTGCTGGCCAATTCTATGCATAGCACTGCTAAGTGGACACTGAAGAAAAAAATGTGCTTTGGTTATTCTGCTTGGACGAGAATGAAAATGGACTGAAAGAGGAAGCCAAGGCACTTCCTTTTGCATCTGATATGTCCAGTACAACATGATCAGAAAGAAGTGATGTGCTTATTTGCCTTCTTTCCTAGGCATAACTGACAGCTATCCTTGAATAGCGAGGTAAATCTCGTTGAAGTGGACTTTATTGTTGGATAGAGGCATTGCGTTGCTTTTGACTGAACTTAAAAGCAAGCACCATCTCACCAGAACTGCAGCACAAATGAAAACTTTCAAGCAAAAGCTAACGAACAACAAGCCCTTGTCATAGACATCACTTTTCTCAAGATACATAAAAGACAGAGTGGCAGCCTTACAGGTGCGTTCAATAGCAGATACTTATTTTGTTTTTAGAGAAAGATTCATTAAATTGCCAAATACACCAAACAAACTATTTAAGCCGAGCCTAGGGCACTCACTGCTGTTCTGGTGTAAAGAATCAACCAACCAACCAAGCTGTAAGTGCTCTTGGAGACTTTCAGCTTGCCCATATATCTCCTACTTATACATTATTGCTGATTTTCAACCAAAACTACTTTTGCTAATTGGCTTCTCTGGGTCAAGTAATATGGACTAGCAGAGAAATCCACATTTGAATATTTAGAGAATTGCCATAAAATAATTGTAAACTGAACTGGAGAGTTTCTGTGGAAAAGGCAGGAAACTTTCCAAGAGGTTGGGACTGTCTGTAACAATGTCCTTTTGATTGGATCTCAGACTAAACAGCTTTCTTGACAAGAGGTTCCATTGGACTTGGGCTTTTAGAGAAGAGAGTCCTTGTTTGTTTCAAACATCTTAGGAATATTGCATGGAGATGAATGTGTTTCATATTCACAGCTTGAGCACCACTGGAAGCAGTAAGTAGTAGAAAGATGCTTGGGCATAACTTCCAATGTGCTCTACATCCTAGTTTCACAGAATACACAAGGAGAGCCTTACAGGTAGTTGTAAAGAGTGGGGAAGATAATCAAAGTGCTTTAAAAGGATAAAAAAATAATATAGAGTTTACAGTAGCTCAATGGAGTATGTGCTAATATTAGTGCATGTATGTGGATATCACACCAAAAGAAACCACATTCACCAAAGAAACCATCTTCAAAAGTTTTTGCCTGGCACTTTCATTTTTGGCAATGTAGTGTTTACGAAATATTATAAATGGTATTTCACATTTAGTGGTCAACTGTACTGAAAAATTAGTAGTACAAAATTGTAAGCAACAGAACAAACTCTCACTTGCCCCAAACTATAATCCTACTTGATGATAACTGCAGTGGCAACTTCCTGACAGAAAGGGGTCTCACATCTGGATTGGTTTGGGATGACATGGAGGCAGTGTTACATTTGAGATACTCAGGGTTTACATTTGACATACCGCCTCACCTAAACTCAGATATCAGAAGAGTCAGATTGCACTGTTATAGTTAGAAATATTTCATGGAAGCGACAGTCCTCTATCTGAATGTGGGCAGACAGCTAGACAGCCATTTGTATTCAGCAGTGTGGTTTCCTCATTCTAGTACAAGACGACGGTTTAAACAATTTTGCTTTTACATAAATATAGGAACTAAAAAACATTTCAGACAAAAGCTCTCCATTAGGTTAATCTGCTGCCGAATGATGTCAGACCTTTCCTCATCCCACTGGATTCTAGATTAATAAGCAGTGCAGTTAATCTTGAGTTTAGAAGTTCTGAGGCATGTTGAAAACTTAAGACTGAATTGCTGCTGCTTTAAATGCTATCCTTCCCTTGCAGCCAATAGAAAAAACAAATAGAAATGTAACTGAGCAGTTAATGAAGCCCATAAGTAAGTAGTTGCAAGAGAGCACAAACAGCTGGCGCTTATGGTTTGTGGCCGACAGATCTGTCCTATGAATGCAGCTATGTTAGGATTTAGAATGCCCAAATATGCAGATGGGAAAGTGCTTGACATGGGAGGACCACTGTGCTGCTAGCTGGAAGAACTTCACATCATTCCATTCTACGCCATCAATCAGCACTACAACAAAAGAAAGAAAAAAAGTTACAATGTATTGCATCAATTGTTCCTACCTGGCAATATCCATCCCCATGAGTTTCTGTGTTCTCCCTACAGAGCCTCACTTTCATTTTACATATATAGGTTATTTGATATCCTCAACATACTTATGAAATCAAATTCTAGGTCTCCAGCCAATATTTATAAACGTCGACATTAGCCCTTTTTCTCTGGAGCGCAGCCAGCCCATCTGCAACTGCTTGCGACCATCCCATCTTTTTTCTTGCACTTTGCAGAAAACCAATAAGGGGGTACACAAACACAGACTTACCCCGCAACATATTTTGCTGATGTTTTGCTGTGCAAATTAACCGACTGATCCCGTCAATACACTGACTCTTAGAATCAAACTCCTTTTCTTTTGTTTTCTTAGGCAGGAACATCACTAGAAGAAACCAGGCAGAGATTTAAACACATAAGCACAATTTTTCTGGTTATCTTTTCTGAGAGAGTGTTTGAAGGACTAAAAAATTTGAATACTAATAGAATCCTTCATATCAAATATTTCACTGACCTAACCCCCCTCCTTGAAGTGGTGCAGAAGTATCTTAAGGAACTTTTGTGACATCCCCCAGGGCAGCACAGGACTTGTGCCGGGATTTGTGTTGGCCGAAATTGGGTTAGGACTGCAGTCCCAGACACATATGAGACATACGTTTCTCATATGCCACATGCCTCAATGGACACTGTGTGCCTCAATGGACACTGTGTGCCTCAGTGGGCACTGCCTTGCCACCAATCCTTCCTCAGAGCGGGACAAGCCAACAAGAGTCCTCATCAACCGGTCCCAGCTGTTGGACACTCTGCCCAGGGTCTGGACTTTTAAACTAATCTGCTTCGGGAGGATGAATGCTTGAGCCTCGTCTGTCCTCCCCACTCCTCCTTCCCAAGATGAAACATCCCAGTTGCCTTGGCATTCAGATATATATTTGGCAGCCATGCATATTAGTCCTGCTTGGCTCCCATAGTGACACACAGCTGCTGTAGCAAATTTAGCAAAGATCCTGGCCAAGCAGCAAGCCAACTTGGGTCCCATGGAATTATCCCTGGCAATTTCTCTATCTATGGCCCTGTAACTGGGCATGGCAGATCTGGCAGAACAACCTTCTTCTGAGACACAACAAAATTTGGCCTTTCCTATTGACTGAGGAAAAAGGACATCCTGAAAAGTAAAAGATGATGAATGCCCTCTAAGAATCATGGAAAAATAGATGGTGTTCACTGACAAATCAGGATCTCAAAGACTAACTCAAGAGCCAGTTCTTGTATATGATAAGTCCACTATACCTCAGCAATAACCTAGTTAGTGGCTTTCAGGAAACTATTTCAAAATTTGTATGAGTGCTTTGTCAGTGCTTTTCTTTATCAAAGCAAATATTACAATGGTTTGTGCTTTCTCTGTGGTTCTATTTTATTCTCATCACAAAAATGTCCACAATCAATTCTTATGATCACTGAACATAAATGTTACCTAGTTCCAGGTAAATGCAAAAAAAAACCACACCTGACACCATTATAAGTTTCCATGAGTGCATTTGCTATTCTAGTCTAGATTTATAATTTGAAGACCTATCATGGCTTGACAGAACAAATGTACTTTAAACATTCATCAAAGATAACTAGAAATTATAATGCAATTACCGTAAGTACATTACAGAGATTAATAATGTCAGTCCTCTAGAAAACCCAATTCATCTTTTCTGTCTCCAAGGTACTTTCTATATTGGAAAGCAAGGAACATTAACAGTAGAACAGCTGATCAATACAGAATAGCCACAAATGTTTCTCTTTCCTCACCTTTTTTGTTCTTTTCCTTTGTCACAACTGTCATTGACATAGTTGGAGCAGTAATGGCTTCCCCACTAGTAGGTAGCCGGCTGACCTGGAGAGACCGGAAAGTGCATTTCAGTGTGTTTTTGGCAGTGGAGAGATCTTTTTTCTCTGGGTCTTTTTTCTTCTCCATAGGATGAGCTGCAATCCAGTAATCTACCTGCAGTCCCATCAGTTCCATACCAAGATTGTGGCTGAAAGATGGAAGGAAAATATTTATATTTATAAACTATCATAACCCCTAAGAATGGTGATGCAGAAGTGTAACAACCAAGTGGAGATGCATTCTTGGAAAAGTGCTTAGTGCATTTGATCTATCTCCCCAGTCTTTTGACCAATTGGACCAACTGGAGCCATGGACCAATTGTGGATCTTATGGATCAATCCTATGGGTAGAGGTGTTTGAAAACAATGTTAGTTCCTCAGAAGTACATCTGTTGTGTTCACTGAAAACAAACACCCCTACCTAGTGGCGTAGCAACGGAGGTGTAGGGGGTGCACTTGCACCGGGCTGGATGCTGGGGGAGGGGGGCGAAGCTACAAGCTGAGTTTGACACTTAGTGGCTAAAATTGTGAAAAAAGAGGTATGTATATATGATAATACCACCATGTTATATATTGTTGGGAAGGTAATTTAATGCAGAATGCAATGAAACAAATGCATTGGAATATCTATGCACTGGAATAAGAATGCATTGGAATATCTATATTCTATCAAAAGTTATGGCCAATTAACCAGTTGCACAAGATCTCCTTGACTGCGTCGAGAACAATGAAAACTTTTTGAAAACGGTTATAACAGGTGATGAATCATGGATCTATGGCTATGACCCTGAAACCAAGGCTCAGTCTTCACAGTGGAGGACCCCAACCTCTCCGAGACAGAAGAAAGCACAAATGAGTTTGAAGCAACGTGAAGACACTGTTGACCGTTTTCTTTGACTGTAAGGGGATTGTTCATCATGAGTATGCTCCAAGTGGTCAGACAGTAAACAAGGAGTACTACTGTGACATGTTGTGGCATTTCTGGAATGCTGTTTGTCCAAACAGGCCCAACTGCATGCATCTGGTGAGTGACAATTGCACCATGACAATGCACCAGCCTATTCAGTGCAGCTTGTTTTTGCAGCAGTTTTTGGCCAAGCACGACATCTTTCAAAAAAAAAAAAAACCTGGGATGACATCACTTCCAATTGTGACATCACTTCTGGGGCAACATTTTGAGCTTTGCACAGGGCTACATGATCATTAGCTACACCACTGCCTCTACCTATGTGCCATCATTTCTACCTATGTGCCATCACTGGAACTTTCATTCCGATAAAGCTGCATGCTTTGCTGCTGTTACAGTAGGTGACCTGCTATTATGTGCAGCAAGGCTGCCACTACAAGTGGTGAACAGTCATGTACCAAGTCCTGCAAAGAAGGCCTGATACTGGTTAGTCGGTGTTGGTAGCAGTTGTTGGGAAGGGAGAGACAAATGGGACAGGGACTAGGCTGGGAAGGAGTATATGTTGAGGCTGGAAAGATGGTGGTACCAGTGTCAACAGCTCTGCCGATATCCTGTCCCTCTGAGTCCATTTTGAATTGCACCAGCAAAAGTGGTGGTGGTCAGAGAAGACCCATTGCAGCACGGAATAGTTACCCTCGGGCAAGGACACAAAGGGCATACCCATGCCTTGACAGCTGTGTAAACTGCTCCAATTATTATTTTCCTGAAAGCCTCTATAAACATATTCTTAATCAAAAATAATACTTTGCATTAGGTTACTTGGGAACACACAATGTTTTACAATTGTTTTGGTGTACATCAAAGTCATCTCAGGGAACACGTAATTTATGACGGTGTTAAATGTAATAATGAGTGACTCCTTACAAAAATGGTGCATGAAAAGGCAGAATCAGCAATGTGGAGGTGGGACGGAAACACTGAAGGTATAAACTGTGAGCCTGAAAAAGTTAACAACTGCACAGACTGTTATCGCAAATGCAGATGATTGGCAAGAACACACAGAAGAATCAAAGTCTTCATGTAAGGGATATTATTTCTACTGTATGTGATACAACAAACCAGAGAAAAGACGGAACGTGCTTTACCTGGAAGAAGCGAGACTGCCTGTGACAGATGGTGAGGAAGGTGGAGTGGGGGAAGATTCCTTCACAATAGGAGACACAGAAGGTGGGGGAGATGAAAGCACACTTGAACTACAGGGAGCTGCGTCATCCGAGTCACCTTAAAGAGAATGATTCAAATGGTGGGTCTGCAACCTTCACTTCTACTTTGCAATCAAGAAAACCGACTGTACATCACAAAAGTACAGCCCAGGAAAAAGCCACACAATTTTCTGATCCTGCTCTTAAGTAGCATCTAGCTTCTTATTCTGCACTAGGAATGAAAAAATGTGCCATCTTCCACAGATAATTTTGTTCTGCAAAAGTTGGCAGGCAAAAATGTTGCCTTCCCTATACCTCAAAATAGATGAAATTAAAAAGACAGAAATATCAGGTTTGAAAGCAAACCTTACTACTTCTGTTTCTAGCTTCTTTCTCCAATATAAGTAGTGTTTGAACTCTAAAATCTACAGCATGCTGATATTTGAAATCTCTGTATGAAACAGAGACAACAAACATTTTAAACAGGTAGTATGACAATGAAAAATTGCTGATCTGTAATTAATGTTCTTTGAGTGGTGTTTTATGCCATCATATAAGATCAAAACCAGCAGTATTTTAGAAACCTCTAGGATCTAAATGCTTGAGAGGTCATCTAGCTCTTGCTCTTGAACAAGAAAGTACTGTGCCATGTACATGTCTTTAGGCTGGGAGAATACCTTTTCATCATAGAGCTTCACAGTAAATTCAATAAATTTGCTTTTGCTGTTAAGTCAACGGAGAGGAAGGAAACTATGGACTATAATATAGATTTTGAGTGATAGGCTATATACATAAATTATTGATATCAGAAAAGCTTCCCATAACCCTCTAGCCAGCCTTTAGCCCAGCATAAATGCAATCACAGTAAACACACACACACACACACACACACACACACACACACACACACACAAGTGAGAGAGAGAGAATGCTGAGCTACAGTGAAGCTTCAGGTTTTCAACACCTATTCCATGTATTAGCAAGAGAGAAGTGTTTGAAAAAAAACTATTACCTGAAGTTGCAGAGGACTGTTCAACTATTCCAACCTTTACCACCTGAAGAAAGAGAGTCTAGTTTTACACAAAATTGTTTTATACACAATTTGTTCAGCCACAAAAGTAGCAAAGCAAAGATGATGGAACAGGAGTACTTTTCTAACAATTTTGTGACTTCTAAAAGGCAGCTCACAAAATATGGTTCCAAAAAGCAGGGGATTATTTGGGAGAAGTGGGAACATGTCCCTATTGGCTCAGGCTTATATTCCCTGTTTTGCTGCATTGCATTGCATCACAAAATAATGAAAGGAGAAAAAAGATAATTGTCCTTCACTTCTGATACTGTGAAGTGCACCAAAACCAAGTAAAATGTCAATGTCTAAATTCAGGGGATTTGCAAAAAGCAATGGATGGACCTGGCCTCAAAGCCACCTCAGACTCAGTTATGCAAGGGAGCAGGTTGGCTGGCCAGTGGCAGGTAACTTGTCAAAAAGTGTAGCTAACAGCATATGAATAGTAAACAATGCTTAGCCCACTGTTGATTTGCCACTCGTTCCTGTAATCTAACCTTCTGATCCAGATTATCCTGGCCACAAAGAAAACGGTAACTCTTACAAAGTCCCTATTTGTTATTACATTTGTCAGTGGAGGAGAAGAACAGAAAAAAACCACTGAAATATTAGTGACAGTCATACACAAAAATATTATTACTTACCCCTACAAAAGGAATGAACTTCTGAGACGATTCCTCATCGGGGCTAAAAAGACCAAGGAGAATCATCATCACTTCAGAAGTTAGAAGCAAGTGTTTCAATGTTTCTAGCAAGCATGCAGCAGTAAAATAATGCATGCAAGCATGGATGTCCCTGTCTGCCTTAGACATTCTTCAGCAACAAGACCATGCAGTTGGTGCACACACATACACATCCACACACATTTGCCTTATTTCAACCATTGTCTCTTTAGGAACAATATCTAGCACAGCAGAAATTGCATACAAATAACGTCCCATTTCGAAGAGGTGACTTAACAATATATACAGTATTTCCAGCATTACACAGTATGACTGTAGATTACTTACTAGGCAACGTGACGTTTTCTGACTGCACTGCATCCACGAATTCCCACTTTAGAAGTTGTATGCTATATTCTGCAAATCCCAGAATCACTAAAAGCAGTTATCCTGCCAAGAGGTTGCAAGCTATGACATTTTGTTACTCTTCATACCGTCAAAAAGAAAAAGAAAAACAGCAAAGACCTGACTGCAAAACCCTCACCACCACGTTACAAAAATATAAGGAACGGAGACAGACACTGGGCAGAGTCACCTCAGGGATCAGTAGCACAGACAGGCCTGCCTGACATACAGACACTTTCAGACACTGGATGTCAGACACACAACTGGAATTTAATTGGGTCAATGAGACAAACAAAACCATTGTGTTTGCACAGTTCAAGGAATCCAAAACTAACAGCTGTGTAATTTTTTTAATTGATTAAATTAAAATTAAAATTTAAGGTTTAAATTAATTTTTTAGAATTGATCATGTAGCAGTAATCCATTAATTACTACTGAAAATTACTACTACCATGAAATGAGGTTTAATTCAGAGTTTCAAGAGGTTCAGATGCTTTCTTTCCTGAAACTCTTATACAATAATGCAGTTGTTAAAAACCTAGGTGCTGAATGTTGGTAAACACTGCAATTTGTAGCATATCTTAATTTATATGACTACTCCAAACGGCAGTGTCCTGAGCATCTTTAGCTTCCTTGCTTTGTTGCTTTTTCTTCATCACAATGAATAATATGTGCACAAAATACCTGCTTGACCTCTCTCGTCCACATTCCAGGAAAACTGGGAGCAAGGTATATCCTCTGTCAACAGTACAAACAAGCAAAAGCAGAAATCCAGGCAAAAACCAACAAGGGATCCAGACCCTAACCACTGTTATCATCCCTGGTTATCTATGGTTAGTTAATAGCAAGCCTTACTTCAGTTAAAAAGGGAGAGTTCTAGGAAGCTCTTTCTTCTGGACATATCCAAACACCAAAAGAAGAGCAAAGACACATTACAAGAAAAAAGATGTTCATACATTCTACAGCTGGACTCATTGATGGTATAGATCTACTGCCAATGAAGGAAGCAAACAGCTATTCAATCTTGATACAAATCCTTTTATACTAGCCCCATCAAAAGTAGTAAGAATTTGCCTACTTGACTCAAAAGTATCTTAAGGATTTGGGAATAAGCAACGACTGCCAAAATCTGGCTACATGGCATCACATATTAACCTAATATCGGCCCTGGAGCTCCATCTTGGGATTCTGCAGTCCCAATCCATTCATGCTTGTTTGAGAGTTCAATTTGCAATGCCTCCCCTCACTTATAAACACAACAACAGCTAGGTATGAGAGAGAGACTTGTTCTAAAATGACTTAAGACCCTTGTTCCATCTAGTTCAGTACAGAGCCTTCTTAACACATGGGCCCAATTGCCTGGGGGCCCCATGCTAATCTGACAAATAAAGCAAATAAAGCAATTGTCTGAAAAGAAATGCTGCAAATGCTTGTTATACTAAGAATGCTTGTTTTATTATTGATTATTGTGATCATCAATATATCATATATCATCAGACACAATCCAACACATGGTGGCAGGGTGCAAGATGCAGGCAGGAACAGCATACATTGAACGGCACAACCAAGTAGCCTGCACCGTGTATAGGAACATCTGCTCAGCCTATGGACTAACCTCTCCCAAGACCAGATGGGAGACCTCTCAGAAGGTTGTGGAGAATGACAGGGCTAAGGTCCCGTGGGACTTCCATACCCAGACAGACAAGAAGGTACTGGCTAACCAGCCAGACATTGTGGTGGTAGATCAGGCAATACCAAATGAAAGCAACATCAGGAAAAAAGAGCATGAAAAGGTGGAAAAGTATCAGGGTTTGAAGGAGGAATTAGAAAGGATGTGGAAAGTGAATGTGAATGTGATCCCAATAGTGATTGGAGCACTAGGGGCTTTGACACCCAAGCTGGAAGAATGGCTCCAACAGATTCCAAAAAGTACATCAGAACACTCGATCCAGAAAAGCGCATTGCTAGGAACAGCTAAGATACTGCGCAGAACCCTCAAACACCCAGGCCTATGGTAGAGGACCAGAGATTGCAGATAACACACATACACCACCCATGGAGGGTGAGAAAACAATTTTTCACAATTCAGTGGCACCTCACGTAAAGAATGCCTCACGTAAAGTATGTTTCATGTAACAAACAAAAATTTCTCTAGGATTCTGCTTCACGTAAAGAACATGCTTCACATAAAGAAAACATTTGTTGGCAGTTGGGGCAGATGCGCTGGCCGGCAGCCTGTTTAAAAAGTGTCAGGGCTGCCTAGCGCACCTGCCCATAGTGAAAGCAACACTTCCATGCTGTTCCTCCTGTGGCCGGGTGACCGCTGGGCAGAGGGAGAGAAGAGCAGTGGAGAAGAGGGAAGCAGCTCAGGGCTAGCCAGAAGGGAGTATGGGCGAGAGAGGCTCAGGATGGAGAGAAGGAGAAAGTGGGAAGACACTTTGAAGGTGTCTTGGATTGCAGCCTCCTAACCATGTCTACCCAGAAGTAAGCCTCATTGTGTTAAATGGGTCTTACTTCCAGGAAAGTGTCTTTAGGACTGCAGCCTAAGTAGAATTCATAAGATCATGCACATTGAATGCATGTTTTGAATTCAATCCCAGTATTTTGTCGTCATTTTTACATCCAGTTAATATGTAAAATTAACTGGATGTTTTACATTCATTTTTATATGAATATTTTTGGGGTTGTGGAACCAATCGTCTGAGTTTCCATTATTTCCTAATGGAAAATCTGCTTCACGTAAAGAATGTTTGACGTAAAGAACATGCCTCCGGAACGAATTAATACACACACACACACACACATATATACATATAATTTTCTCACCCTCTATAAGTGGTGTATGTATGTTATCCTCAATCTCGGGTCCATATATATAAAATGTTTAATATTATTGACTATTTACATTTTATTCCTGTGAGTGGCTGTTGTAGGTGTCCCAGCACACTGGTTTGCCCAGGGGCCTATAATGCTGTTAAGATGGCCCTGGTTCAGTATTGTCTACTACAACTGGCTTTTCCCACCTTCAGGTAGACATCTTTCAGCATGCAAAGCAGCTGCTCTGCTGAAGAACCATGGCCCCTTCCCCCGACCAATCAATCAGGGAGCAGTGGCACCCCTGAGATGCAACATGGCAAATCACGTAATCATTTAAATTCACAGATAGCCTGCCTTTAATTTTGTGTTAATGCTTTATCATTGATGTTACAGTAGTCTTCTCATGGGCTACCAAGCAGTGATGGGCTTCAAAAAATTTAAGAACCGGTTCTCTGCCCATCTGGCAGCCACTTTTAAATGCCTATTTTTAAACTTTATATCTCCTATCTCTTGTTAAGAACCGGTTCTATAGAGAAGGTGCGAACCTGCTGGAGCCCACCATGCTACCAAGGTGTTTTCCATTTTCAAAGTAAGAGCTTACATTCTGATCTCTTTGTAGTAGAGGTGTTACTTGAAAATGGTGCTTCTTTTATTTTAATCAGCAGTATGCTCATTGAGTTCAGTTACACTTAGGTGCAGTCCTAACCTTGGCCACCACAATTCATTGGTCCTCCTGTTCTGGTGGTGATGTAGGGAGGCAAGCGCACGCTTGTGCATTGGCTTAACTTTCCCCCAGAAGTGGTGCAGAAGTGTCTTACAGCACTTTTGTGACATCCCTAGGTCAGCTCAGGACTTCTGCCAGGGTTTAGGCCCGGCTAACAGGAGGTTAGGATTGCAGCATTATGCTGTAATCCCATCCTACTCACTGGTAACAAACACCTCTAATTAACAGAAATAATCTATTTTAAATTATTCTGAGTATGCACTCTTGCTTAAGTGCATAAGAGATGCTTTACTGACCTCTTCCTGCTTTAACACACTTCCTCTTTCTAAGATACTCTGAGTAGTAGAATTATTATAAGTATTCTGCCTGTAGCAAAATTAATGACGACCCACAGAAAGTAATTTTTGTTCAACAGACCCGGACAGAGAATAATATAATTGTTTTACTATTATAATAATATAAAAATACAGATTTTAAAAACATTTTTCAAATACCGAGTCTGGTTATTTACAAACATTCAGTTCAGCTACTATGGCTTCAATTCTAAAGACACTTTCCTGGGAGTAAGATTAATTGAACAAAATGGGGCTAACTTTGGAGTAGACATGGTTAGGATTGTGCTCTATATCCCTGAAGAACAAGTAGGTGAGAGAAATGTAGGCAGAACAGCAAAACTTGTGGCACTTGGGCTACCAGTGATAAACAGGAGCTCCCCAATTAACAGCCATTCAGCTATCTTGACTTGAATTTTTTTAAAAGCTTAGTTAAGGTTCTGAGTCCTGTCATTTTCATCTAAATAGAAATACATTAAAACCTTGGATTGAGAGTGTTTTGCAAGACAAGCAAACATTTTTATAAATTTTATCTTGATATACAAGTGAAGTCTTGATAAACAAGCGAAAAAATAGTCCTGGCTGGGATACAGCCAGTTTCAGCGCTCCACCCTCTCCTGAGGGACCAGCATATGCATGTCTACTCTGAAATAAGCCTATTACAGTCAGTGGGGCTCTCTCTTGTGTAAGGGGTCAATGGAAAGGAGCCTGGGAGATCTAGTCTTGTATGTCTACTCTAAAGTAAGCCCTATTATAATCAGTGGGGCTCACTGTGTAAGTAGGGCAGATAAAGAGACCTGAGAAACTAAGAGCACTATCTTAACCATGACTACACAAAAGTAAGTCCCATTGTGTTCAGTGGGTCTTACTCCCAGGAAAGTGTCCTTAGGATTGCAGCCTAAGTGCAGTTTAATTTGTTTTATTTTTCTTTATATTTTATTTATTTATTTATATAATTTATATCCCGCCTTTCCTCACCTGCAAGAGGGAGCTCAAGGCAGCTAACATCGATCGTAATAAAACACCATTAAAATGATCATAAATAGAGATTAAAACATAATTAAAATACAATTAAAATACAATTAGTTTTAAAAAGCTAAGAACAATTAAAACAGACTAAAATACATTTGTTAAAAATAATAATATAAAAGTAATATAAAATATATTAAAAATATATAAATATATAAAATATATAATATATTAAAAATAATATAAAAAATAAGAAAATTTTATATTTTCTTTATTATTTTGTATTATATTACAGTATTGCAATAATTTTATATGAATATTTTTGGGTTGTGGAATGAATTATCTGAGTTTTTATTATTTTTTATGGGAAAACTCACTCTGATATACAAGTATTTTGGATTACAAGCATGCTTCCAGAACAAATTATGCCCATAAATCAAGGGACCACTGAATCTTGTTTCCAGCATTTCACAGACTAGCAGACTTGAAGACCATAAAGACCAATTTGTCATGTGCTGAAATGGACTGAACCACGGCAGCACCTAAGAGAACTGTTCGGATTTTAAAATAAATCAAATAGATGGATTTAAATACTTGAGAAATACGAGTATTTCTATCAATGGCCAGTATGATGCCTTACGTACATTTTCCAGAAGCCCTTTGCCCCACTTCCTAGCTCGTATGGTCATCAGCACACACGCTCCTAAATAAATTTCCATACAGTACACAAGCAGTTCATGCATCAATCTGTTGCCATGGCCAAGAATGCAGAGGAAAGCGAGCAGAAACTGGTATCAGGCAACATCACAGAAATTAACTGTTGGGGAACAACTTGGAGAAGAACTCATATACAATAGTTTTTCTCTTTTTTCAAATCCTCAGATTACAAAGAGCTTCATATCGGTATTCAAGGAATAATTTTGAAGATCCCAAACAATTAATACATAGAATATTTCAGAGATTTTCCACTAGATTCCTTCAAAGCTCATGCAGCGTTGCAAAAGTCCATCAGAAGTGGACAGGTTCAGTCATAGGAAGGATTTAAGTGCTCATGAAGACGATAAGCTTATATACCGTTGCTTGGGGCAGAATGCAGAGTCCTTTAGGGTCACTCCTAGCAAACCTAATATAATTTGAAAGGTGTGTGTTTCTCTTAACCATATAGAAGTATATACATGTGTCAAGATCACAGAAAAACTTGCCAAGCTTTATTATTTTGCAATGACTAGAGAATAATTATTCTTGCAGACTTTGCAAAAGATATATACTCATGTCTATAATGTTTTACCATAAAGCTATTAGAAACCTGCACTTCTATAAAAATACCCCCCCAAACTGCTGAAAATATACAGCTCACAAATCTATGTCTCTGTGTTCATATGTGTGTGTGTTACTGATTTATAAAAGTTGCTATTTGACCCATACAAAATCAAAGCCAAACTGTGATGGAAAGCAAATACAGTGGTGCCTCGCTTAACAAGTGTTTCACATAACAAGCAAAAATTTCCAAGAAATCTTGTTTCACACAACAAGTTCTGCTTCACTTAACAAGCACGTGCGCTATGGGCACGTGTGCTGTGCAGCCCTGACACTCCACATGGAGGCTCTTTCAAAGGACTCTGCTGCCTCTAACTACCCCCAACTTGGGGGCAGTTGCCTGGAGGTGCCAGAGGCAGCTGCCCCTAACTGCCCCCAAGTGCCCCCACCAACCACCTTGAACCTCCAACAGCAGCCCAGGTAAGCCTCCCAGGAAAGTAATTAACTATGTCTACTATGAAACTAACTATGTCTACTCAGAAGTAAGCCCCATTGTGTTAAATGGGTCTTACTCCCAGGAAAGTATCTTTGATTGCAGCCTCTTAACCATGTCTACCCAGAAGTGAGCCCCATTGTGTTAAATGGGTTTTACTCCCAGGAAAGTGTCTTTAGGATTGCAGCCTAAGTAGGCTTCATAGGATCATGCACATTGAATGCATGTTTTGAATTCAATTCCATTGTTTTGTCAACATTTTTACATCCAGTTAATATTTTTATATGAATATTTGGGGGGATGTTGAACCAATCGTCTGAGTTTCCATTGTTTCCTACGGAAAAATCTGCTTCACTTAAAGAGTGTTTCACTTAGAGAGCATGCCTCCGGAACGAATCAAGCTCTTTATGTGAGGCACCACTGTAATGCTAAAAACACAGAGACCTTGATTTAACATACTACAGTTCAGTGGTGCCTCACATAACAAATTCAGTTCGATCCAGAAGCATGCTTGTTATGTGAAATGCTCTTTATGTGAAGTTAATTTTCCCATAGAAAATATTGGAAACTTAGACGATTGGTTCCACAACAAAAAATAATCATATAAAAATATTAACTGTAGGTAAAAATGATGACAAAACACTGGAATGATGACAAAACACTCCCAAAACATGCATTCAATGTGCATGATCCTATGAAGTCTACTTTGGCCACAATCCTTTAACTCAGTGGGGCGTACTTCTGGGTAGACATGGCTAGGAGGCAGAAATCAAAGACACTTTCAGAGTGTCTCCCCACTTTCTCCTTCTCTCCATCCTGAGCATCTCTCTCCCCTGCTCCCTTCTGGCTAGCCCTGAGCTGCTTCCCTCTTCTCCACTTCTGTTCTCTCCCTCTGCCCAGCGGACACCGAGCCACAGGAGGAACAGCGCAGAAGTATTGCAGCCCTGACGCTTTTCAAAAGGGCTGCCAGCCAGCGCATCTGCCCCAACTGCCAACGAATGTGCTTGTTAACTAAAGCAATACTTGTTATGTGAGGCAGAATCCTAGAGAAATTTTTGTTTGTTATGTGGCTCACTTGTTAAGCGAGGCACTTGTTAAGCGAGGTACCACTGTATATAGAAATTATGGCTATTTTCTGAACTAATTATATGCATTTTGTGCATACAGTACATTCCTGCGTTTACTTAAAGCTTTTGGATTTTAATAGATTTTGTGAAATAATGGGAACCTCTTTCCCTTGATTTGGCTGTTGAAACTTGAAACTCAAAAGTCCTTGCAAGAGTGTTCCATTCTCAATGTCGTGAAGTAACCACAGAAAAGCTATAAAGACTCAGGTGAGGAAGAGAACTGCAAATTCAGGACTGTTCACAAATATACAGAATGTCTGTATAACAAGTATAGCTATAGATAAGTATAGCTATCCTTATCTAGGTTCCTAGTTCTCCCATCCCGCAACTCTGTGGGATGGCAGAAAGGAAGACCTGTGCTGGCCTCTCCAGGGTCTGGGGTGGGTAGGGTGTAGGCTGGAGGGAGAATTCCAGGGCAGAAGTGTTCTCAAAAAAAATCTATTGGTGTTTACAATGTATTTACAATGTTAATGCATTGTAAGTTCCTCAGAGCATGAACATGTCTTATACTACTCTGTAAAGCAATTTGGTCATCTGAATTAAATAAGAAAACTAGGCTCTTTACAGCTACAAGGATATAAAAATAAATCCTATAAAGAAAAAAATTATGGAACCAATTATGATTAGCCAAGAATAGTGGTAAGCAAGGAGAACACAATACAGGTGCAACCTACTTATATGTGAATTGTTTATATGCAATTTTGTCTCAAAGTGAATGAGGTTGGCTCTTTAAATAATGTCTCTTTAGCTGCTCAAAGCTCAGAAATAGCCTGCTTTCCATGGTAATGAGGCAGGCAATAAATCTTACACTGTGAGCTACAATAAGGATCTCAGGTTACAGGCAAGAAGGCAGATATCTCCCTTCTTAGAGTGATGTCTCCTATTTGCATGTAAAAAAGAGAAAAGAACAGCCTGAAAGAGTTGTTTTAAACCAGGGAAAAGGAAACTGATTAATCCTAACTCATTGATTCATTAGTTACTATGATAAATAATTGCTTTTGTATAGCACAAAAATAGCTATTCACTGGGATTCTCAAAACCAAATGTCAAGATTGGGGAAACTTGACCTGTATCAAATCCATGAAGAGGACAAACACAATGAAGATCTGAACTCTGCTACTCAAGAGAGCAGTGGTTTTCAACCACTGTGCCATGGTACAGAGGTGTGTCATGAGACTATCTGAAGTGTGCTGTGGCATCAGAGGCAGCAGCTGCACGCAGAAGTGAGAAGCGGCCACTTTTAACCTTGCGTGGCAAGGCAAGTCAAAGTGATGGCTCTCTTTACAAAACCTGAGCAAGCAGCTGATGGGGTACAGGAGGAGCACTCTCTCTCTCACTAAAAGTCTTCAGCCAGAGGCTGTGCAGCCACCTGTTGAGAATGCTTTACCTGTGAATTTCCTGCAACAAGTAGGTTAGACTAGACAATCTACAAGAACTTATATGATTTTTCGTGTTTGTTGCCATTTTAGTATTGCAGAGTTCCATATGGATATGGAAAAAAGTAAACTTCAATTCTGAGAGATGTTTTGGAAAATTCTGTTCCGAATAGTTAATTATTTCATTTTTCATTCTTTGGCAATTTAATATGAATAAAATATGTGGAGTTCTTTAAAATGTATTGAAACAAGGTGATTAAAGAAAACAATGTCTTCTTCAGTGTACTAGTAATTTTTCCTAAGGTACAAACTGCAGCTGTCACAAAGCATTTCTAATCCTTCTCCCCCCACCCTCCAGCAGCCTTTGGCACAATTCCCACTAATGTGACAAAGGCCTGCTAAATTGCAGGGAACCTTCTTTTGAGTTCAGTGTTCACTGCTTTCCAGAGAAGCCCAACATAACATATAGTCCCTGCCTCAATGTGGTGGCATTAAAATGTACAACTTGATTATAACTACATTTACTTAGAACTCCGTCTAGCAATTTCAGTGTGACTTAGGGCAAAATCCAGAGTAACTACGGGGAGTCCTTGCTCTGGTGTAAGAACAACTTACTCTGGATTCCAATATGAATTTCCTATAGGTTTTCACTAGGTGGTACAGTAACTATGGGTGCACATAAAGTCTCTTATGTGCTCCCATAGTTACTCTGGATTTGGGGGTTACTCGCAAGTAATTAAGCCAAGGACTACAGCTTTTTAACACAGACGGAGCCACACATTAGTTTATTCTTAACAAAGAACTGACTAGAACAGAGTTTTATTGGCCATTTTTCAGTTAAACAAGATAGAAAAAAATTAGTTACTAGTTCAGTGTTTACTTGCTGGATATTTACCTCACTAAGGGTGTAATGCTAACCTAGGCCAGAACACCTCATTGGTCATCCCAGCCTTGTGGCGATGTAGGGAGGAACGCGCATGTCTGTGCACTAGCCTAACCCTCCCCCAGGAATACAAAAGGTTTTATGGCACTTTTGTAACATTCCCAAGTCAGCAAAGGACTTATGCCAGGTCGGCCTACCTGAGGTTAGGATTGCAGCCTAAGGTTTGGATTGGCTACCTTTTGAATGCCTTTCCCCCTCCTCAGTCAACTCTTCCATCTATGCTGTGTTTGCAAAGGTCAATTTCCACAGCATGCCTTTATCTTGATCCTCTTGATCCTTCTGACAATGCATTCTGCCTCCCAAGGTACTCAAAAAAGCAACAAGTCACTATGTAGTAGAGGAAGTGAGCATCACAGGCCCAGAAATATTATTAAGAAAGGCATGAAAGATGGACCCAGGAAAAAAATAGGATAACCCAATGGGAAGGGAAACTAGGGGAAACTAATACCTTATATTAAAATCAAAATGAAAGTTCTTTTTCCTTTCCAGAAAGCAACCAAAAAATAAAAAAATAAATTATTATTCTTATGGAGGCAAAACAAAACAAACTTCATGGCTGAGAATTCACTTCCTTTTGGCATTTCTTCCTAGTGCCATGAGAGTAACATTGCAAACCTTGGACGATGTAACTGAGCTGCAGCTCCTCTCCTTGCCAAAACTAATAGTCTTTGAGGTACTGACATGGGGAGAAGTTGCAGTGTGTGGGTCCCATCCAGGGTTGGGCTTCAGGGAGTTCTCACAGGTTCTACAGAACCCTTTGCTAATGAGCACCTGGTTCTGAGAACTGGTTACTAATGGGACATAGAACCTGTTGTTGATTTAGGTTATTAGGACATAGAACCTGTTGTTAATTTATTTAAAGCCCACCACTGGTCCCATCTCACAACACTATACATCATCCCTGCATCACCATGGTAATGTTAGATGAGACTATAGGCCTGCTGCTTTTTCTCCCATTCCTATCGGTAGAATGAATAACAAGTACTGATAGTGTCAGGGAAGCTGCCAGCTTTTCGGATGTGATCAAAAGAGTGTGCATGCACATCCAGCTACTTTCCTGGTAGAATCGGTGCTAAGTAGTGTTCTAAACAATTTAACTAATGATACATAAGAGGATTCCTGAATTCTGTTATGTGAAATAATTAAGCTTAGTCCATCTTCTCCACCTAAGTATGCATGATGAAAAATAGACCACATCAGAAGCAGACCCTAAATGGATTTTACGGTTCAAGTTGCTTTGATTTTCTAGACTAGGTCCTGGAAATTTTCAGAACAACAAAATACATTGACATACAACAATAGGAAAGAATTTAGAACACATCAATTATTACCAAGCAACATGGTGGTATTTTATACAAGCAGAGAAAAAAGATTGAAAAATATGCTGTCAGTTCCAAACAAATATAAATAACCAAATTCAAGCTCTGTGTTTAGCCTAAAAAATTCAAGCTCTGTGTTTAGCCTAAATAATTCAGCATAAAGGAATTACACCAACAGTTACTCCCATTTCACCAAGATTATGTAAAATGGCTCAGCAATTTGCAGGAGGCAGTCCTTCTATAGCTCCTCTATGCTAATGTTAAGACTGGAAAAAGAAGTCCCATGCTACCCCAAAAAATTTAAATTGCCCATACTGTCAAGGTAACAAAAAAACCCCCAAAATTTGCATTTCTGTATTATATTTGGTCAATGCAAAAAATTTCACGAAATGTATTATTTCTTTGAACTGATCAACAAGGGTTATTCTTCAGAGTCACAAACATCTGAAGAAAAACAATCTCCAATTCTCATCATTATAATTAATTACTGTCAGTAGAACTTCATTAGCAGAAAATTCTATAATTGACCTACCACACTGATATCTCACCACAAACTTGGAAATAACATTAGACTCTGATTATACTCCTCAGTGAAAACATTTTAAGGTTGAACACGTTTGAACAGTGTTACTCATCCGTAGCATTTCCTTATTATTTTGCTTTCAAAACAACATACCTTTTCTGTTTGTATGTCAACATTGCTTCTGCAATGGGTAACTGGTATGCGCAGTTTGCTCCCACTATGTACTGAGTTATTCGGGAGACAATGTCTGGTGATTCCTGAACTGAAAGAAAGCAGACACATGGATTCACGCCACTCATCTGGAAGGCAATTGACTATGGTACTCTTATGGACATTTTCCTTTAAAAAAGCTCTTTGTCACACTTACGTTTTATTACCAGACCCTAAAACAAATACATTGAACCCTCATTTTACAAGGGTAAATCCATTCTAGAGACACCGTTGAATTGTGCAAATTTTGTAATGTGAACCCAATTACTTTTTTTGCAATTAATTCCAAGACTTCAGAAGTTAAAGTTTCATCACGGTACTAAACGATTTCCCTCTCTAAAAGGTTATTTGGAAGGTGCCTAATGTGTTCTTTAGGGGCAATGGTACAGTGTACAGAACAAGCAGGATCTCAGTCAAAGAGTGGAATCAACAAAGCTATTAAAAACCAGAGCATCCTTCAGAAAATCTAAATTTTGCCATTTAGATTTTAAAATCCCCACATATACTCTGTCAAAAGAAATATAAGTTGAAAATTGAAAATAAGGGCAACAAAAATAATTTAAATACTTATTTAAATATATCAGCAATAGGAAACTTGATGATGCTTGGAATGTTAGATGAGGAAGAGGAGGAGGAGGAGGAATTATAAATAATGCTTAAGGAAGAGCCAGAGATTATGGAGAAGCTAAATTGCTTCTACCTTCAGTAAAGCAGAAATTGAGTTTATAACCGCAGGAAGGAAATCTCAGGAACTGAGTGAAATTAACTGAGTTGAAATGGTACCCACACAAGATTTCTTAGAAAGTTTGAATGTTAATTTTCTGATCAAATAAAAATGTGTAACATATCCTTAAATTCAGCCTCTGTTCCAGACAACTGGAATGTAGCCAATGTAACACTGATTTTTAAAAAGGGATATAGGCAATTACAGGCTAGTAAGCTTAATGGCTGTTTCTCATAAATGATGAAAAGCATAATGACAATTATTAAGCAAGCCTTGACATGACTTATGTAATAGTAAGCTCTGCCTCATTAACTTTATAGAGATTTTTGAAAGTGTCAGCAAGTGGTAGAGCAAAAAGCAGTGATTTTCAACCAGTCTGACATGGCACACTGGTATGCCACAGATAGTCCTCAGGTGTGCCATGGGAATTTGGGGATTGACATTCGTTAATAGGAAAATTGGGTGATTTGAACAGTCTGGTGTACCATGTCAATGGTAAAAAGAATCGATGGTGTGCCTTGACAATTTCAGTGCCTTGTTAAGTGTGCTGTGGGATGAAAAAGGTTGAAAATCACTGGCCTAAAGGTTATACAGTCGACATTGTATATTGGGACTTTCAAAACATATTTGATAAAGTTTTTCACCAAAGGCTCTTGAGTAAACTCAGCAATTATGAAATAAGACAACAGGAAGAGAAAATTTTCATTATATGCTAGAGTAAAACTCCTGGAAAATCTAGCAAACACCCCATCAGCGGATACCAAATTATTGGTCCTACCGGGAAAACAGAATGAGGTTCTGGCAGACCCTCTTTTCTGTGCAGTACACCATATGTGGCTGAAGAAAACTAAGCACAGGATCTGGTAATTTGTCTCTGCCTTAAAAATTTAAAAACATAAAAGTTGATTTATGAAGGAGATCAACAATGTCCACATAAGTGTTGGGATTCAAATAAATTAACAACAGGTTCTATGTATAATAACCTAAATTAACAACAGGTTCTATGCCCCATTAGTAACCAGTTCTCAGAACTGGTTACAGGTGCTGATTAGCAAAGGGTTCTACAGAACCTTTGAGAATCCCCTGAAGCCCACCCAGCGGTCCACATGTAACATCTCAGGAAATGGTCGGGACCCTGATGCTGTACAGTTGACCTGTACTCCAAACTGCAGAAGAATCAGGAATCCTACACTGTGAGGAACACTTGAGCCAGAAATATTAAGCCAGAATTGTGAGAAAATAATTCATGGCTAAGAAAACCCATGTGGGTTTCACAACCAAATGTGCTGTGAATATCTGTGGGATATCTCATGGCTAAGAAAATCCATGTGGGTTTCACAGCCAAATGTGTTGTGAATATCTGTGGGATATCCGTGGGAAATACTGATTTCCACAAAAATCTTTGCAGTTTTGTTCTGGGCCCTAGTGTAAGTCAGGTATAGAAAAAATGAATATTTTATTATAATTTCTTTTTTTTATTTTTTCTGACCAGCTCCCCAAAATGGAAAGGCCAGAGTCACTGATAAGGCATAGATGAAAATTCAACTACAAAAACTAAAATTCAGGGTATCTAAAAGAAAAAAATAAGCAACTTGCAAAAATGAGCAAGCTGGTGTCATACAACCTAGTGTAAGTCAGGTATAGAAACACTCTTACCAACATTTTGTGCTTCAAATTTGTTAAATAAGTCTCTCCATGATAAATCTTGAAAGAAATTGTGGTACCGATAATCCATAGAACCCAGGTATTTTGCTACTGGATGAATACCTACAAAGAATACAAAAATATGTACTTATAATGTTGACAGTTTTAATCCAGTGCTTCAATGCTTAATTCAATGCTTGAACATCTGTAATCCTCCTGCTGGCAATGTCATTCAGGGGAATTACCCTTTGTTAGCTGTCTGCACATTGGCATCCTGGCATCTATTGCCTCTACACACAACAGGCTCCATATGTGCACGAGTTGATGCCCAACCACTTGTGAGAGCAATCCTAAAGCATCAGGCAAGCCAATCCCTTTCATCATGGCACATGAACTGATGTTTCCCTCACCTCCATCTCCTTTAGACCTTCTCTGTCTTACCTACCTCAGGATACCCAAATTCTATCAGTGCTGTCTCATAAGGGACCCACAGCAAGAATTAAAATGATAAAGGGTTTTTTTAAGTGCAGTACTAACTATATAAATAGTTTTCCTTGTACTAGCAGGGAAGTATCTAGGTAAAAAAATACTTCAACTAAACAGGAGCAACCTCCAGCTTGCAACATCATACAGATCTTTCTGGTTGGTCACCCAAATCACTCAGAAGACATCCAAGTAGTCACTGGCATTTTAATAACTGACAATAATATATGAAAAAAATGCCCAGTGTATCACTAAACAGTTAAAGCTTTGATGGTGCTTTAAGCGATATGTGTAAAAGCTGTTAGTCAACATCACTAAACATACAAGGTGTTCCTATGCAAGTTACCTTGCTGGAAATCTAAAGCATACAAAGCCTTTATGAGATGCACACTGAACTCAACTTGATCCCATATTTACTGTAAGTGAAAACACATACCATAGTATTTATCTTCATGTTTTTTTTTCTTACCTGTACTGTGCTGTTTTTAATATCTTTACTTGAAGTCCAAAAGCTACAAATGTTTTACTGGTTCATGAAAATGCTTTACAATGAGAAAATACTGACTATCTTAAATGAAAAATTTGCCTATATAAACAAAAGATGTTTATATTAGCAATATTCTTTGCAGAGGATTTTGGAAAATAATTATGGGTAAGCAGCTTTTAAAAAAAATTCAATTTAGTACAGTATCACATTATCATATTCATCATATTATATCCATTCCATTAGATAGCTTAACTCAGGGGTCCTCAACCCCCGGTCTGCAGCGCCTTGCCCACCGGGCCGTACTGGTATTGGGTCCCAGACCAAAGGCAGGAGCCCTGGAGGCTCTCAGTCCTGGCCAGGCCCAACTGCACAGGTGCAGCCCAGCTGCCAGGCTGGTGCCTGTGCAGTTTGCCCTGGCTATGAGGCGAGCCAGGCTGTGTTTGCCCAGCTTGCCTTGCAGCCGAGGCGAACTGCGCAAGCGTGGCCTGGCTGCCAGGCTACGCCTGCCCAGTTCTCCATGCAGCCAGGGAGAACTGCGCAGGTGCAGCCAAGTGCCAGGCTGCACATGTGCAGTTGTTCTTGGCTGCAGGGAGAACTGCACAGGCACAGCCCAGCTGTGCTGATACGTGTGCACAGTTCCAAATGTAATTGTGCATGCGCATCCCCCAGGTTGTGGGAAATTTTTTCCCACTGAACCAGGCCATGGTCCTCACAACATTGAGGACCACTGGCTTAACTCATCATGTGCAGTATTCTGAAATTTACAGGTTTGCATGTAAATTTTCATAATCATATCTTCTGCCACCTGAAGTTCAAAATACCATTTCTTTGTCATTAGACAACAAAATTACAAAAATACAGTATAATCTTGTTTAGTACAACTGTTAGCTAGTGGAAGTTCAACCAGCTATTTCTTCAAACACAGTAGTGATAGAACAGGAATAGTAGTGCATAACTACACCAAAATACTGGAACAGCTACTAATTTGAGAGTCTTTGTACAAAATAATTTTTCAGTGAATGCAGCTTCTGATTTGCATTCTGAGTTACTGTTTCTATAACAAGGAAGGTGCAGGATCCTATTATTTATAGATTAAACATCAACTTAGGTATCTATTTTAAATAAATGGCGATCTACTTTTTATTTCTTTCCATGAGGCACAATGGAAGGAATGAAACAGACTCCAGATTATTGAGGCACTGACTAACTGTTGAGTTACCTTTCCATTCTGTCACAAATCTTGAAAGGAAAATGATAATAAAGTTGTTATTATATGAGGGGCTTCTATGTCCTGCAGATGCCAAAAGCAATATCCCAAAATATCTTGAAGCATGGCGCCACTTGAACATCTGGCAAAACAGCTACTGTAGCAATATGATCTACCACTGCTGCTGACAAAAGTGTTGAATTCATGAAAAGAAAAAGAAAAAAAAATCTTTATTTACCTAGTGGTATGATGAGAAATCTCATGTAGCTGAGCCAGTCTGGGGTTTTGTGGGAAAGCTGTTCTACAAAGAGCCTCAACACAGCACTGAGGTAATTCTGAGCTCCAGCAATTGCAATTTTAATTGGATTAGGAGGCTGAGAATTACAGTTACAGCTGAATGAGAAAGGAAGAGAAAGAGAGAGACAGAAAGAACAAATGTTAAGTTCACCAGTTTTAAGAGAACTCAGAGATTTTGTACCAGCTACCTTACTGACATTATAATCATAAGTATATATCCGAGTTAGAGGACTGAGGTGGGAGTTGGTGGCTTGCTTAAAGCCACTAAGAATGTTCATGGCAGAAGTGATGTTATTTTATTTCATTTACTTAGCCCAAATGCTGAAGTAGCTAATGTGCATGGCTATTAAACAGAAAAGCCCCAAGACCCACCGTTTCTACACATTTTCTTGGATTAAACAACAGATTGTTGTTATAATGAGCCACGGCCATACCAAATGCATCTTTTGCTATAAGAAAATTATGATTTATTATTTTGTACACAGAAAAATACTGTTGGTGATTCACTTTTATGTCGGTCAGTATTTTTATTAGGCTTAATAAAAGATTCATGGAAATCAGAACACTGGAAATCTGATTACAGCCAAACAGGAAAAAGATGAGGTACCAATCTGATCCTGATTATTGGGGGGGGGGAACGCAAAAGTTATGCAGCTGAATTAATGATTACTTTAAAGCATCTTAATGGAATACAGCTTTTCTAAAGAAAAGTCTACAGAGACTTTTAGATCAACGTGAGACCCATTTATTAAATGCTGGGCAACGGAAATTTCACCCCAAAGCTCTGCTAAGGGGTAGGAGATGAC
This sequence comes from Cryptoblepharus egeriae, assembly GCA_030015325.1. Lineage (NCBI taxonomy): Eukaryota > Metazoa > Chordata > Lepidosauria > Squamata > Scincidae > Cryptoblepharus > Cryptoblepharus egeriae. The sequence continues at coordinate 89,835,135 of JAREYC010000003.1, read as the reverse complement.
TCAGAAAACATGATATGACAATAGCAGGCTGTGAAGCCAGGACAATAAAAGGAAAATAAAGGAAGTTTTTTTGGTAGTTGGTCCATAATGATGGCACTGTAAGCACTGATGATCTTCTTGTGGAAGATATGCCATGGCTGCAGAAGACATTTTAGATGGTGCCTAAAATGAAAAACATGGAGCTCCTGTTTCAATCAAGCCCATTCACATAAGAACAAACGACACTGATAGAATTAGGAGTCTACCAGACTCCTTGCGGTGGTCTACCAGAGACCACCAGGCCAAGTGTAGGATGTGAGTGATGCTTTCTTGAAACTACTAACAGACATTTCAATGAAACACGAGGCAGCTAAATTGGAAGAATTTAACTATCCTGAATTCTGTTGGGAGACTCACACAACCAAGCACGGGAGCACCAATAAATTCCTAAAGAGTAATTCATCTTGGAGAGATAGAAAGTGGAAAAAGGAATAAAGAAAGAGTCTTCCTTGAATTAGTTTAACCAATAGGGGAAAGTGATCGTGTACACCTGGAATTCTCAATCTAATGGGAAACAAAGGGAATATACATTGAAATTTGTACTTATTTTGTTTAAGAAAGGCTGGTTTTAATAAGCTCTAAGAAATGATAGATGTAATTCCATGGGTAGAGATGGACAAAGGGAAAGTGGCCCAAGATGGATGGAAGTTCCTAAAAAGCTGCTCCTACAGGCACAGTAAAAAAACAACTACGATGAGAAAGAAAAAGGGAAGACATATCAAAAAGTCAGTATGGTTGCACAAGTATCTTAGTGGCAAATTGAAATGACACAAATAGAAAATTGAAGCATTGGTTAAAATTTGTCACATACAGAGCAATAAAAAAAATCATACTGTTCCAATTAGAATTTCTGCAACCTCTGAGACCAAGGTTATGAGCAAGATCGGTTTATTATATTACATTATATTATTGGGATTGTATTCTTGGCATTAAGCTGTGCAGTGATGGGAGATTTCTTGTAATATTAAATCACTCCTTTTGTGATCCCATAAGATTCAATTTAATTCATGATTTTGTTCAATTTAATTTTTAGTGTGGGCCATGATTAAAGGCAAAGCGTGGATATGTAAACCAAGTTCAACTGACAAAATCAAATTAACTGAAGCTAGTAGAGGACAGGGATTGCAGTGTATGACAATAATAGTACTCATTGTTTGATTTCTGTCATTTTGGGACATAAAGGATCAAATATGGGAGTCTGAAACAGACCTAGGATGCAATCCTCTACACACTATCCTGGGAGTAAATCCCACTGAAATAAACGAGACACTTCTGATTATACAGGGATAGGATTGTGCTGCTATTTTTATATCTAGAAATCTAGGTTTCAACAATAGCTTTGGGAGCCTTTTGCCTATCTATCAAGAACTACAATTTATTATTTAGGACAATATATCTTTAGAATGCAAATGTGAGGCTAGATCATTATACTCTCCAAAGCGCTGATCATGAGGAGACAGAGGTTGAAACAGATTGGCTATTGCATCCTAGAGTCTTCTAATACCTCCCTATTCTAGGAGACATGGTACCCAAATATCACTGGGTATGAGCCTAAGCGGCCTGGCAGAACAGACAACAACAGCATGTAGCTAATAACCTGTACTACGAACAGGTAACAAGTCACTCAGGTAATGGAATGCAGACAAGTAGGAAGCCCAGACAAATGAAAACAGAAACAAATATTCAGAAATCTGGAAGTACTACAAATTATCTTTGTCCAGTAGCATTACATGGGGGAGGCCTGGTGCCCTGAGTGTCACAGAGCTGGGGGGTGACACATTGCCTGTTGTGCCCCTACCAAGGAAGGCAAGCAGGTGGGCAGGCAAGTGCCTGTCTGTCTAGATACTTTTTATGGCTTTAGCTTCTGAGGGTTAGATCAATCTACCAATACGAGTCCTCAGCTCCTCACTTTTACATGCTATGCCTTCCTGGAGTCTGCAGTTAGAAATTTTTCCACAACTCTTTAAAACACTTTAAAAGTTTATAAAAAATAAAGCAAGGACAGAAAAAGCCCTCAAAAGAATAAAGAGGCATATTAAGTAGATAGAAAACAGTACATAAAGTAAGAAAAACCAAAGAAGTCTAAAATATTTAGCTGTGAGGTAATCTTTTCATCTGTACATTGGAAAATATGTTGTTCATACGAGACTTCACAATATGAAAGAGCCTAATTATGTAGGAAAGCTCAATTGTGTAGAAAATCTCAGGTCCCCATTATAGGGAACCAGATAATTTGATTCCAGGGTTTGCATATGGCCGTGGGCCTTATGTCTGACACTCTGATTTAGGATCCTGATCTGATCCTACCTTACTTACTAAAAACAAAGATAATGCAGAAGATGATCTTTGTGAAATTTTGGGTGATTAGAAAAAAAATTCCCTATCATCCTATAGTCCAGTGGTTTTCAATCTTTTCCATCTCATGGCACATTGTCAAACTACTAAAATTGTCAAGGCACACCATCAGTTTTTTTTTTACCATTGACAAGGCACACCATGCTGCTGGTAGGGGGCTGAAATTGCCAAACAGCCCTAATAATAAATGAAGGTCTCCTGATCTTTTGGAAAAAAAATCTTCACTCTCTTTCTCTCTATTATATGCCTACGTCAAATTCTCCCTATCTCTGAAGTTTCTTTCATGTACCAAGAGAGTCTCTACAAGACTTAAGGCAGGGCTAGTTTTCCAAACATACATCTTCACAGTTTTGATGTTTCTTTATTCCCAAGTTGGGCTGTGGGTGGCCCAAGTGGTTAAGACACTGTGCCTGTTAACCAGCAGGCCAGGGTTCAAGACTCTGTCCTTAGCCCAGCTCTGTGACGCAGCTGGATCCAATTGTATTGGCTCTGCCTTTCCATTGGACTAATTCAGTGGCGCGGAGAGGGGGGATTTGCTGCTTGGGTAACAGCCTATCCTCCATAACAATCCAACTCAAGCTTTTGTGCTTCGCATGCAGCGTATGCAGCGTTGAGCACGATACCATAGTCTTTCAAGACTGACGGAGGCCTGCTATTCCCAAAGTGCCCAAACCCCCTCCTGGAGGCCAAATGCGGCCCACAGCAAGCCTCCGTGCGGTCCACAGCAAAGCCCTGTAATCCTCCAGAGACAAGGGGAACTCTGCTACCCTCACCTCTGGAGGGCCTTCACCTATTCTGGCCCAGATCAATCTGTCTTGGACCTGCCCAAGTAGACTTACACCGGCCTAGCTTTTTGGTGTAGCTAGGTTGGCATATCTTGGAATTAGGCCAGTCCAGTGAAGATAGCTAGCCTAACTGCACTTCAGGATTGCAGCCTTAATTAGTTTGGGCTTAATTAATTGAGGTATTTCATTGTTCTTCTAAGAGGCTTTATACTGCAAAGCCTAGACTTCAACCATCAAGCTTTTAGCTTTGTTTTGTGCAGCCAGTGAGTAAATCATGAAAGAAAAGTAAAATAGTTCTATGTTTTTTGGTGAAGGCTGTGAGGGTCTGTGATATGGGTGGAGGGGGAGGAATCTTGTCTGTGAGATGATTCTAATTGGATAGCCGCCGGCAAATAAGGCCACGGGGAAGACACCGGGATGTCCAACACGAAATCTTTACTTGCATCCATGGTTGGAACAATGGAGGTACTCACACACTTTGTTTCTTACAGGTTACAGAACACGTGGAATGCCCGAGACCACCCCGAGATCTTGCAAGGTAAGCGTCTCCGTCCTTTCGCACTTCCCCCCGCCTATCTTCTCTCCTCCCCCGGCCTAATCTCCCTTTCTCTTTCAAGCGAGACTCGGTTCAGGACTGGCGAGGCCAGCGGGATGGTCCTCTCCTTCTTTAACAGGTAACTCACAACCAGGAACGATACAAACAGTTCAATAAAGTTGAACAGTTGTCTAAACCTCAGGCTGGGCCTCCTCCTTCCCCTCGCTCGAGGGGACTTCCTCCTCGCTCCCCTGCTTCCCGCCCAGCCTGCTTTCCCGCCTGTTCCCAATCCTTTATTACCCCCCAGATGCCCCGCCCTCTTGGTGGGTTCTACCCTTCTGGACGCGGTGGGGGAGGCACATCCTGCCACCAAGCGGGCCCCCTATAGTATTGGGGGTATCCTGGCCGCCTTCCTTCCTTATCCTTGGCCCCCGGAGGCCAAGGCATCCCAGCTGCCACCTTTCTCTCCCAACAAGTCATGGGCTTCCCATGTTGATTCAGTGGCCTGACAGCCACTTGCGGGGCAGCCCCTCTAGCCGGCTCGCTTCTCCCAGGTCTCAAAGTGAACAGTCTCAGTCCTGAGGTATGGGCGCGGACGCAAAAACACGGCGGCTCATCGTCACTGTCGGAGGGTTCCATAAACAGACTGTCCTCCTCCGCCTCCTCCTCAGGGGTCTTCTTCGGCTGCCCTCGACAAAGGCATTGAAATTAAGTGGAATGATCTCAGAGAAAAGAAATCCTGCTGTTCCAGATCCATATTCAATAACTATTTCTGCTGTAAGTCATAGTATTGTATTGGCATCCATCAGTCTCAAAAGACTATGGTATCGTGCTCGATGCTGTATGAGAAGCAAGAAGGCCTGGGTAGATTAATATGGAGGATAGGCTGTTACCCAAGCAGCAAATCCTCCCTCTCCATGCCACTGAAATAGTCCAATGGAATGGCAGAGCCGATACAATTGGTTCCAGCTGCGTCACAGAGCTGGGCTAAGGATAGGAGCTCACCCTGTTTTGTGGGGTCCCAGGTCTCAAACCCTGGCCTTCTGGTTAACAGGCACAGTATCTTAACCACTTGCACCACCCACAGCCAGTCACAGCCAGTATGTCAAGTACTTTTGAAAATTGCCACATAAGATGTCTTCAATCTTTTCTCTTTACAAACAAATACAGTAACTCAAGAGAGAGAAATACTAATGTGAAGAACAGTGTTAATATTCTACTGGGATGTAAACTGGCTTGCTTTCCTCTTTCCGTACCTGAAAATGTAATCACTGCAGAGCAAGGCCAGCATTCATCCAAATGACAGTACATGGAATCTGCCCAGAGGGAATTAAAGGCAGTCCATTTCATTTTGAATTCACTCAGTAAAGTCAGCTCAATAACAGAGGGACTGTTGTTTCTAGTTAGCAAGTTTTTAGAAGGTTTTTTCATTGGTTATTCAGTTCGAGGAAAGGTTGGCCATTCATTACTTTGTTCATTCAGGCTGACTGAGCATCCTTGACAGAAAGACAGTCTCCTCCTGCCAAATACTATTCAACAGCTTTGCTGAGCCTTTCTCATGCCATATCTATATATTTTTTGCCTTTGCCAGAAGATTCCGTTAAATGACACATTAAACTAATTGGGTTCTGCCCCAATCTGGCTTCTAGTCTGCATTTGAGACTGAAACCATGGTGGATAGGCTATGCTAGAAGATAGGACAAGCGCAATCCAGCTCTTCTGGACCACAGCATCTCCTCCTGGAACACATGGCAGTAATGGGAATAGGAGGCACTGTTTTGTGTTGCTTTCACTATCTTTCCTGGTGGGTCAGTTCCAGAAAGTGGTGCTAAGAGACCACTGTTTTAACCCATACTTACTGGTTCGTGTATTACGTCAGGGATCCATCTTGCTTGCCGTGCCTTTAACATCTACTTTAAATTTTAATGAAGTCATACAGAGAAATGGTTGAGGTGTGTTTGGTATGTTGATACTATACATTGCTTTTTAGTTCTATGTGTTTGGATGAGAGCTGTCAGAGTCCAGATTGGGGGCATCCACACCCAGAGTGGGGCTATCCATGCTTCCTGAAGCATCTGGTGGGCCACTGAGATAAAGAATGCTGGACTAGATGGGACTTTGGCCTGAGTCTTCTTATGTTCTTAGCACATAAGAACATCTGCCTGTTCCCATAATGACATGAGGAGGCCAGCAGGGCGCAAACCTAACCAATTTAGGCCAGCCGAACTCACCCATCTTTCCATTCCCAAGGTGGTTTGGGGAGGCAGATGCATGTCTGTGCAGTGTCTAACCCCACCCCCAGGAATATCTTCTGGCACTTTTGCAACATCCCCAGATGAGCACAGGACTTATGCTGGCCTAACCAGGGGTTAGGATTGTGCTGTTTTCCCTTAACAAACACACTCAGAATAATAAGCAAAGAGATTGCTAAAATACTGATAAAAAGAAAAAGATTACAGAAATATTTGGACCAAAAAAAGCAATCAGGGTTAGGGTTTCCAAATCAAATTTGGAAAAAGGGGTGGTTTGTTACGTTATCTATCTCTATCACTTTTCAACTAAAAAATTACAAAGCTGTTTACAAAGGAAAAATTAATGGCTAGTGGGTCCCTGTCTTCACTACTACTACTACTACTACTACTACTACTACTACCTCTACTACCTCTACTACCAACAACAACAACAACAATTCAGAAAACCACCCTGCTTGGAACTACCTATATACTTAAGCGATACCTCAACAGCTCTTTGATCCTTGGTTAGGATTTGAACTGTTCCGTTTTTACCAGTCATTGGCTGTGAATCAAATTAAAGATTAACCAATAAATATTAATTCAAAACAAAGAATACAGCAGCAACTTATTCAGTGTCAGTTGCATTTGTTGCCAGTTCAGTTTTTGACTGAATTTGAAGTGCTACTACTGGCCCAAACTGGTGCCAGATTACTTGGGGGGGGGGGGGGGACGACTACAACCCCACTATGGACCAAGTCCAGACTTTTAAATCTGCACCTGTTCACTGAGTCATGTCCATAAAACACTAGAAACAGATAAGACTGAATCAAATCAGATAACAGTATTCATATTAATATGAAACTTGTCCAAGTGTCTTATTTTTCATGATATAGTTGTTATAGCTGCTTTTAGTTTCTTTTGTGATGCTATGTTAGCATTCCTGGGATCACTTTTTTGTTTTGCTTTAATTAAGGGAAATGCATGATATTCTTCTTAAAATAAATGGAAAGGCAAATATTGGTAAAATTGTATCACAGAAACTAACTTGCATTTGTGAAGAAAGTTACTTCAGGTCCTCTTGATTACATGGGCATATTTTCATGAGAATAATCATGGGACAGCTCTACTATGCCTACATGTCAGAGCTCTGGAAGGCTTATTGGGATTGATGAGTATATCTGGGAGCAGGGAGCACATATGACACATTGGGGGGAAAAAGAATAACTTACTATCTCTGTATTCTGGAGACAATAGTGCTAAAAGCTGCCTGAATATCAGCAGAAGAACACGTGCAGACTACTGGAAGGGCATGCTTCTGCAAGATATCTGAAAGAAACTGAGAAGGATATGCAAATCTGTCAAAAGAGAACCCTCTGAGCAACGTTTTTCATTGACACAAGCTGATTCAAACATGGGTACAACAAGGTACCACTGGCAAACAAACTGCAGCCTGGAAAATAAAAGTCGTTGTTACCACCAATTCCTGCTCCAAGTGACTCATGGAGGGCATTTCGAAGTTCTGGTGATTGTACCTCTCTCTGGAAGAACACACAGGGTCATGAATCTTGAATTGTATTTTCCAGTGGGAAAGGTTTCCCTGCCCTCTCAGACCAGACTAGAAGGAGAAAAGCAACCCCTCAATTCTCAAAATAGAACAAACTAATCAACCATGTCAAATTGGCATCAACCAGTAATGGGATTCAAATAAATTAACAACAGGTTCTATGTCCCATTAGTAACCTGTTCTCAGAACCAGGCGCTCATTAGCAAAGGGTTCTACAGAACCTGTGAGAACCCCCTGAAGCCCTCCACTGGCATCAACCCTATGCTGCTGTAGACCAATAATGTAAAAACAGATACTGTATGTTTTTCCAACATTTTAAAAGTCATCTTCAGAACTTATTTAGTAGAAATGCATGAAAAAACAAATTGGTTGGAAAAACATTCATAAGAGAAATAGACCAGAGGAAATCTAGCTTGGTCTGAAAGTTGCCATTTTTGATGGCTTTGCCTCAAGGCTGCCTCTGTACGGATTTCGCTTGCTGGTCACCATTTTGAAACATTTCATCTCAATAAAGCCCTTGTTCAGACTCCTGGAGTAAACTGTCTCCTGCTTCCCAAATCCTTTCCTTTGCAAGTTGAGGGTTTGTTAATTACTGCAAGGATGGCTAAGATTATAAGTTTTTGGATCTCAAAGAATAATAGCCAGAGTACTGTTCTTTATAAATTTATCCTACATACTATGCAGATTCCCTCCCTATCTGAATAATATTGGGTCTGGGACTGTAAGAAGGTTGCGGTTTTCTCAATTACCGTCTCTCTTTGAAACAAGAAAGATTGAAACAAAATATTTCTTGTGAAAAAGGAGATCAAAGGAATTTGTAAGAAGGCAGCTTCGCCACTTAAAGCCAAAAATTTATCTGAAAGTGCACTTAATGGTTCCCAAAATGGTGGGTTGAAACCCACAAGCTCTGTCTGGTGCCTGGGACGGTGCTGTCACTGGGGCAGATCACAGAGGCTTACTTACCTTCCATAGCATAGCACAATAAAGTATTATTCCTACAAAAGCAGACACATACAGTATTACATACAAAATCCTTTTGCATTTTAGGGGTTAACAACTGCGACCACTGCTGATTTTTGCCAAAATAAACACAAGGGGATCTTTATTTGTTCTCCTTACCTGTCCTTGCCAGTCAGAAGTATTGACTAGAATGATATTTTCTGGTAGCTGCTCATCTGAGATTAGGATGTGATTTAACTGGTCATAAACAGTTTTCCTAGGGATCTGTAAATACAAATATGAAACACAAAAATATGTCCAGAATCCCAAGATCTTAGGAAAAATTCCTTTGCCCAGATATTCAACAAACAATGAACCATAATGCTTGCCTATAAACTCGTCCCTTAGAAATCTTGCAAATTCCAGTACAAAGCCCCTAGGGTTGCCGTTATTCTCTTCCACAAAATCGGGACAGGACCCTCTGTCCCATTTGCCAGTATGTGAACACAATCCCCCACAATTGAGATTGTTCCTGCTTTTCAGGACATACGGCTACCCTGCCTATAGATCATGCTCAACCCCATCATAACTCTAGAAGCAGCTTTCAGAGACTTCTATATAGCATTCTGAGGCCCATGAGGCCATTAGAGTTGGTTACCAACCTGGTGCAACCCTGAAGAGGCTTCTCTGGAACCAAATTGTCACTCATCACATAGGACAAGATAGCTGATCTTGCTGATAAGATTAGGAACCACTGAATTATGGTACTTTGATGTCACTCAGTCATGAATTAAACTAATTCCTGATCTGCTGAAGGTAAAAGGTCAGCCTGGCATCATCCTGAATCTCCTCCTTATCTCTTCCTGATGCCAGTGCTGGAGATGTTAATGGTGCTGCTACAGTTTCTTCCTCTGCCAGAGGTTAGCTTGCTTTTGCCTCACTCTTGGTATATACCAGTATTTCTGACTGACTCTATTCTTCAGTCTTGCTAATAAATGAACGACTTTGAGAAATAACCTGAAAAATACAAGGGGGCAGGGGTGGCACATAATTTCTAAGGCCAATCTTTCCAATCTTTCCTCTGGACTAGTGTTTCCCAAACTGTGGTTCGGGACCTACTAGATGGGTTGTAAACCAACTTCAGGTGGGTCCCCACTCATTTCATTATTTTATTTTTAATATGTGCTACCATTAACTTGGTGCTACCATTGTATGAGATTGCACTGAGGGAAATGTTACAGATCTGTACTATTGACAGGTTGATTTATTGATTAATATGCTTTTAGCAGTGACAGTAAATGTAGATGTAAATGGGTGTTACTCCTGGAGTTACGTGTGGGTAGGATTACAGCCTAGAATTGGTAAAAATATTCTCTGCTTGATGATGTCACTCCCAGTCATGTCATCACTTCCAGTACATCCTGACATTTTCTCATTCTGTGGCTCTGTGCTAAAAGTTTTCAGAACCACTGCTCAGAACAATTTAACCACTTCTGCTTTGCCTCCATGGGGTAAATATAAGCCAAAGAGAAGGTTTTAAATTGAGGAACTGATTGGGGGAAGAGGTTATTGTTAAATCGTCCTCCCCCTGTGCCATGGGGCCTGATCTAAACTGATCTAAAGCGGCCTCTTTCCCGCTTTTAATGTTTAGGAAAAAAATGCAATAAATTCTGTTTATCCATGTCCTGCAATACCCAGTCTGGCCTAGAATGAAATAGATTGGCCCTACAATCCAGAGTAACTACAGGAGCACGTAAGAGACATTACGTGTACCCATAGTTACCGCATCATCTAATGAAAACCTATGGGAAATTCATACTGCAATCCACAGCAAATTGTTCTTACACCGCAGCAAGGACTCCCCGTAGTTACTCTGGATTGTGCCCTTAGCCTAACACTTTCACCAGTTTCTGATTTGGATGACTTTAGCTAGGTCCATCTTCACCAGAAAACTAAGGTTTATTTCTGGGATTCTTGGAATTACTAGTGGTCCCTCATCTAGACAGAGGGAAGTGGCCAGTTTACATCACAAAATGTTGCACCCAAAATGTTGTGTGGAAAATGAACAGTTTCATTGCAGAAAGCATACTTTAGCTGCAAGATGGCTATAATAGTAATTATGAGGCTGCTGTTAAGATTACATCAAGATAATGCATGTAAAGTGGTTTGCACTCAAAGCATTTTTTCTTATCACCACCATCTGATGGTAAATAATCACTGCTTGCCAACTATCAGTGATGGTGTTTGGAGAAAAATTAGTGTCAACCACTAAGGGACACCTTAAAAAAAAGCAGGCCTCCGTCAGTCTTGAAAGACTATGGTATTATGCTCGGAGCTGCATACGCTGCATGCGAAGCATGAAAGCCTGGGTTGGATTGTTATGGAGGATAGGCTGTTACCCAAGCAGCAAATCCCCCCTCTCCACACCACTGAATTAGTCCAATGGAAAGGCAGAGCCAATACAACTGGATACAGCTGGCGCAGAGCTGGGCTAAGGACTGGAGCTCACCCTGTCTTGTGGGGCCGACCCGGGTTTCGAACCCTGGCCTGCTGGTTAACAGGCACAGCATCTTAATCGCTTGCGCCACCCACAGCCTTAATATAACAAATATTGACTCAACAACTCTTTCAGGGATTAACACAGTGAAGCACTAAATGGTATCTCAAATGAGAGTAGGCCAAATGAATGATGCTTCTTGGGATAATGAAAACCCAAACTCACCTGCAAGTGGTGCCTGGTGTCTGGAGACCGCTCATTGTCCAGGCTGTTGGCCCTTTCATTCTGCTGTCTCGCAGGCTGCCGTTCCTTCAGGGAAGTGCTTCTGCCTCTTCGACCCACTTGCTTACCTTCTGATCTGCTAAGGAAGAATGCTTTCGTCTTTACCATTAAAATGAAGGGGAGAGTAGCAGAGAGATAACAGCTTTATCAATGAGATGGCAGCACCTTTCAGAGCTGTTTCTAGCATCAGTGCTAGAAATTATCAAAATCTATTTTGGAATCTGGAAGCAATGCAAATCCAAATTTAGTTACCACAAATCAACAGAAATCAAGATGAAGTTCCCTGTTATCAGACAAAAGGCGGTTTTTGGAGCTCATATTGAGTCAGATGAAGTTAGGTTAGAAAGGTTACCTGATGGAAGGAATGATAAGAGATTCTGTTTTTTTAATTCTGCCACTTGGTGGAAGCCTTTCAACAAAGATATCCAGAGCAGAGAGCTGTTCTGTTTCTGGGGTATCCTCCTCCTGCTGATTATCCTAAATATAAAAAAAAATACATGAGAACCCATCCTATAGAAATGTTGCACTATGACTGCAGTCCTAAAGGCACTTTCCTGGGAGTTAGACTGATTGAACACAATGGGGCTTACCTTTGAGTAGACATGGTTAGCATTGTGCCCTTAGTGGGTAATCGTGAATTCTTAAATAATACAGTTTTTAACAAGAAACTACAATCTCTCTCTTTTTATTCTTGTCAATATGTCACTTGCTGCCAATTTCTTCACAGTAAGAGTCACTGGTCCCAAACCCAGACTCTCCAACTTGAGAGGAAAGAACAAATATCATGGGTGTTATGGTTGTTTTGAAATGCAGCAGCTGGCATGGTCTGACAAAAGGCTTGCATACTCTGAGGTGACCTGTGAGTCATGCAGCTCAGTCACAGGAAGTTGAGTGCCAGGAAATCCCTGGAAGAATCCCCTCTATCACAAATGCACTAGGTGCCCTCAGACAAGTTACTCTTTGGGAGAGAGTTTATTTATGTATATATGTATTTATGTATATATTTATATCCTGCCTTTCTTCCCTAGAAAAGTGCATGTGACATTTATAGACAACACAAGTTGCTGGGGCTGGAGAGAACATCTCTAGGTTTTTTGAATAGCTGCCCCATGAGGGGCATGAGTGTCACAAGACTAGAAGCCGCTTGATTCTCCCTTACTGGCTGGCAACTGGACATCTTTGACTAGGAAAGGCCATGATTTTGTCTGAGCAAGGTTCTCTAGTGCTTTCTTCTTCAGTGGTGGGCTTCAGGGGGTTCTCACAGGTTCTATAGAACCCTTTGCTCATGAGCGCCTGGTTCTGAGAACTGGTTACTAATGGGACACAGAACCTGTTGTTAATTTATTTGAATCCCACCACAGGGCCTTTCTTGGACTACTTGGCTCAGATTCTTGGTTTCAGTCTTGACTTCCAGCTTTCATTTTGGTCCTGACAATTCTCCTACAGCTGCTGATCCCCACTCAGGCCTGACAAATTTGCCCAGAGAAGCCACGTTTTCCTTTATTTAATAAAGTCAGATTGAGAGCATGGTCTTGATTCACAGCTATACCCCCAACAAAATGTCATTGAAAAAGAAGTCACTAAAATGTCTAGAACAGGGAAGTCAAATGTAAGGCCTATGTGTTGGATACGGTCCAAAGAAGTTCTTTATATGTCCTCCTTGTCACGCCTTAAAATATGATCAATCTTTGCACATTTTATCTTCTATTATTTGCAGTTAGTAAGTTTATGTATAAGAACAAAATGCTTATTTGTGGACATCATATCTTTAATAACATCACTTCCTTCTTAATGATGTCACTTCTGGCCCTCAGCAGGACCATGAAAGCTAATTTCAGCCTGCTGGATGGAAGTTTACACCTCTTATGTAAAGAATATTCATGTGCACAATACAATATATATATGTAAAAATAAATAAGAAACAAAACAATTAAAAAACAATCACCACAAATACATTCCAAGACAACTAAAAGATTAAAACACAGGTTCTCAGCAATTTTACCATATTAGTGAGACATAGTAGTTACATATAATTACAAATGATTCAGTGATAATTTTATTTCAGTGACCACTGCTTGAATTATTTTTAAAAGCAATTATACTTACACAAGACACAGTGTCTATGACGCCATCTGCTGGTTGTTTACTTCCAAGGCTCTTGCTCTTTTCAGGCACCTCTACCTGTTTTATGTAAGGGTTAAAAAAAGAAGTGGTGTGCATCTGGCTGAGTCAAGCTATTCCCTCAACACCTATCCTGGCAGTATTACAGTAACATTGCACATTCTTTCTACACAGGAGAAAATCTGATGCTTGAAATAACATCATGCAATCTTTTCATAACATTTAACAGAATAAAGGTGCAATCCTAATCAATTTAGGCTGGCATAACTCAGCTGTTTCCCCATTCCTGCGGAGGTGTAGGGAGGCTGGCACATGTCTGTCCAATGGCCTAACCCCCCACAGAAGTGTTGCAGAAAAGCCTCATGACCACTTCAGGCCAGCACAGGCCAGCACTTTTGTGATAGTTCCAGTGCAGAAACTTATGAAGGTCTAATTGGGTCTGAGGTTTATGGTCACAGTTTTCTTTTGAAATAATGCAGATGTACTACATAGGGCACAATCCTAACCAATTTAGGCTGGCCTAACTCACCTGACATGTCCTCCCGTTGTGGTGTGAGGAAGTCAGTGTATGCCTGGGCATTGGCCTAAGCCCTGGCCAAGTGCAGAAGTGTCTTATGGCACTTTTGTGACACCCACAGATCAGCAAAGAATTTATGCCAGTACTTATGCGCCAGTACTTATGCCAGCCTAACTGAAGATTAGGATTGCAGCCATAGTCGGCTACATCAAAATGGAGAGGAAGAGAGAACCTAGTAAGATGGCCTTACTATTGACAAGGCTTTGTCTGATATTCACTTTAAAGAGAACTGAGCATGCACTTAAGAAAGCAGGCATTTTGTGAGTTAAGGACAAATCCACCGATCAACACAGCGGTTATAATTCTCTGGGGACAAGCATCAGATTGCTGCCTTGCAGTGTTTCTGGAAGCACAACTTACAGGACTTGGTGGTTCTTTCTGGCTTCTGATGCTGTGGAGACTCCCAATTTCTGTCTGAGAGCTTGAGTGTGACATGCCTTCAAAGTAGGGTCTGCAGTAAGGAAAAAAATTACAAACCACATAACAGTTTGTTTGCTAAGAGTTCCAAACTCAACCAAAACACAGGATTGTTCCAGCACAGCCTACAGAGGAGTCAGTTGAGTGTATATGATGTCAGAAGATGTGGGAAACTTTTATCTATGATGTTATCATGATGAGATTGGAGGAAACAGTAATACAATAGAACTCTGAAAGTGTCAACAACGTAACTATGCTTTATCTTTAACATAAAACAGATGTAGGAGCTTGTTCAGACATTATCATGATGTCATAGGAAGATCTGCCTCCAACATCATTGCACTACAATATCATGTAATACCAGAATTAGAATTAGATAACCTTGTACAGTGGTGCCTCACGTAAAGAATGCCTCACGTAAAGTATGTTTCACGTAACAAAGAAAAATTTCTCTAGGATTCTGCTTCACGTAACAAACTTTGGGGCAGACGTGATGGCCAGCAGCCTGTTTAAAAAGCGTCAGGGCTGCCTAGCGCACCTGCCCAGAGTGAAAGCAACACTTCTGCACTGTTCCTCCTGTGGCCGGATGTCCGCTGGGCAGAGGGAGAGAAGAGAAGTGGAGAAGAGGGAAGCAGCTCAGGGCTCGCTAGAAGGGAGCAGGGGAGAGAAGGGCTCAGGATAAAGTGGGGAGACACTTTGAAGGTGTCTTGGATTGCAGCCTCCTAACCATGTCTACCCAGAAGTAAGCCCCATTGTGTTAAATGGGTCTTACTCCCAGGAAAGTATCTTTAGCACTGCAGCCTAAGTAGACTTCATAAGATCATGCACATTGAATGCATGTTTTGAATTCAATCCCAGTGTTCTGTCATCATTTTTACATCCAGTTAATATTTTATATGAATATTTTTGGGGTTGTGGAACCAATCGTCTGAGTTATCATTATTTCCTATGGGAAAATCCACTTCACGTAAAGAACGTTTCATGTAACAAACATGCCTCCAAAACGAATTAAATTTGTTACGTGAGGCATCACTGTAGATTCATGGTGGCTTCATAAGTAGCCCTCCTTCATCTCAGTAAGCTACGAATGAAGCATGTACACTAACATGACCACACTGAGTATGGACATAACAAAACATTTCACAGACCACACAAAGACCCCTGTTGGGCTGCCCTCTAATGCAGATTGACAGTGTTATGAGATGAATACAAATACCATAAGAGGAAAATCCTTTTTTAAAAAAACTGACAATTCCAAAGAGGGATTTGCTCTAAATTAAACCAGATATTGAGATAACATGTGCAGATAATAATGGAACTGGTGCTGCCCTAGTAGCCCAAAGGATTTCAACCCATATCATTCCTGTAACTTGCTGTGACCCCACAACTGAAGTTTTGGGACATCATTGGGTTCCAGATCTCAAGGTTGAAGAATATTGCCCTAAACCACCCACTGCCTCCTTATCTAACACAGCCAAGGTGTCATTGACTTAGCAGTCTCTGATCCTAGCATGGGACAAAGAAAAACAACACAACTTTACTTTCCGGATGCTTTCTGAGGTTAACAAGGTGAGCCTGTTCTACTAAGGGCACAATCCTAACCATGTCTACTCAAAAGAAAGCCTCATTGTGTTCAATGGGTCTTATTCCCAGGAAAGAGTTTTTAGGATTGCAGCCTTACCCTACAATCCAGAGTAACTACGGGAGCACGCAAGAGACATTACGTGCACCCGTAGTTATGGCACCACCTAGTGAAAACCTATGGGAAATTCATATTGCAATCCAGAGTAAATTGTTCTTACACCAGAGCAAGGACTCCCCGTAGTTACTCTGGATTGCACCCTAAGTCACAGAAGCAACTGAAAGTCATAAGCTTACTATTTCCCATATTTTCTACTGTAATTGCCCCTGCTGCTGTCCTAAGAGTTCTTATAATGGGCAATAGGTCTAGGAATCAACAATCAATATAAAATCTTCTTACCTTAGCTTTGGTTTAGGAGTGCTGAGGACGCTGTCATCATCTTCCATGTCAGGGCCACTGTCACTAGGGTTTTCTATATCGAGTGTGTCATAGAGAAGGTCTAGATCTTCTTCTACTTCTGGGACATTTTCAGTTGGATCCTGCTCAGAATCCAAGACCTAGGCCCAAAATGATAGACAGTTCAGTAGGCAACAAATTTACAAGACATGTTGATGTGGTCCAATTACAATCCCCAAGATAAAAGGAAAAACAGGCTACCTACCTGTACTTAAGAGTCTTTGTATTATCATTTTTACATTTCAGTTCTGAGACTGTGAGGAACAGCTCTTGAACTTTTGAAATCTCTAGCCAGGTGCTTGAGATCTTCCCATCAAGAGTGTGGAAGAAAGTTGGACCCTGGGATCCAGAACTGGACCCAGTAAAAGCAAATGGCCTGCTGATCAGTGAGTCAGGAGCTTTGCCCTGGCTTTATAAAGAGGGAAAGGGCCTACTGAAATTGCTAACTGATAAGAAATCTGTTTTAGTCCTATGACAAAAAGATAAGACGGTACAAGATTATGGTTAAGACCAATGTCAGCATTTTACAGGAATTCTGAAACCACAAAGTTTTGTTTATACAGATAAATAGAAGAGACTTAACAGTCTATGATTAGCTATGACAGACCCAGATAACAACACATTTTTCCTGATATACATCAGGGCTTCTCTCTCTCTCTCTCTCTCCCCCTCACGCACTCACTCAGTCATCAACGCCCACCCAAAACCACTGGGTGTTTTTGTGAAATTTTGTGAAACTGTGGCAAGTGTGAAATTTGGGGTGAGTGTTCTTTTCGTGACAGAGGGAGTAACTAAGAACTGGTTTTCAGAAATTCCAACCGTAAGGGGGTGAAATGGGGCGCAACTCATTTTCCTTCCTATACTTTACATTGAGAATCCCTGACTGATCACTGCCCTGTCTTAATCCCCGGACCTAGAAGTATGAAATTGAGGAGGGTGTTCCTTTTGTGACATCAACACCCACCAAGAACTGATGTTGAGAAATTTAACCCTGAAAGGGCCAAAGAGGGGTTCAATGTGTTTTTGTCCTATATGTAACACTGATGACTGACTGATCAACATCCAGCTAATGCACCTGGAGGGAGGGTACACAGGGTGGGATGGTGCGCATGGGGTGTTGCATATGGTGTGGATGGGGAGACGTTGCACATAGTGGGATGTTGCGCGTGGGGGGATAGCGCATATGGGTGTACTGTGCATGGGGGGTGTTGCACATGGGGGCATTGCACATGGGGGGACGTTGCGCAGTGGGGGGACGATGCACGTGGGAGTGGTGAACATGGGGTGGTGGTGCGCAGTCAGAGATTGACATACAGGGGAAATTTTACTCCCCAATGCAGGTACATTTTCACTAGTTTCAGAATATCATAATTAAAGGTATGTTACTGGTGAGATAATTTTCCTTCACATTTCTTGGTTATTGAGAAATTATTGGCATTAATGTATTAACCTGTGAAACGTAAAAACTGCACAAGATATTTAATTTGATGTATCTGCCTATATTCTTCAGTCTGTTTACGATCCCTTAGATTTAGGTTAACACTGGCTCTCTGTGTGGAGTGCACATAAATAAATCCTGCAGAATTTTTCTTTCAAGAATTTTATCTTTGTTTTATTCTAAATTTTCCTCCCCAAGAGATATGTAGCCATGTCTTGAATGGGGTGTAAGCAGCTTCCAACTTAGTTCCTTTAAACTGTACAAAGAGAAGCCTAAAGATTTGCACAGTATGTCAACCACAGAGAACAAGGGCAGGTTGTGAGACTGCAGCAAAGCTTCCTAAAAAAAACCAGCTACAGATAAGAAACTATTTTCTTATGCAATCCCATACAGAATATGAATAATGTAATCCCATCATTAACGGGATAGTATCCCTAGCTTTCCAGATAATGTAAAACAAATACACAAGTTAAGGAGACAATGGAAGACAACTTTACCTCATCAGATACTTTAAACCTTCTTAATAATGCCACCACTTTTTGCTTGAAGTTTTGCTGCTGTAAATATAAGTACGCAAATCAGTTTGACATTATAAAAACTTCAAAACATGTGGAAGTAATACGCTCATATAGGGTACAATCCTAACCAACTTTCCAACACTGGCATAAAACTTGGCATCCATCAGTCTTGAAAAACTATGGTATCATGCTCGATGCTGCATGAGAAGCACAAAGGCCTCGGTAGATTGATATGGAGGATAGGCTGTTACCCAAGCAGCAAATCACCCCATCTACGCCACTGAAATAATCCAATGGAACGGCAAAGCCAATACGATTGGTTACAGCTGTGTCGCAGAGCTGGGCCAAGGACAGGAGCTTACCCTGTCTTGTGAGGACCCAGGTCTCGAACCCTGGCCTACTGGTTAACAGGCACAGTGTCTTAACTACTTGCACCACCCATAACTACTGGCATAGCTTTATCTAGTAATGTATGTGTTGCATCCTGTTGGAGGTCAGACATGGAGGCATCCTGAAGGTGAGACAATGTTTGTTCATTTACCTTGGAATTACATTGCCATTATTCCAGTGCTGGAAAGTTGGTTAGCATTGAGTCCCTCTGCATTACAGCACTATTTAAAACACACACAAAAAAGATTTCCACACCCAGTTCAATTTTTAAATTCCTATATTTAAACAGGTTCAGTATTTGGGATTAATTAAGTTTTAAACCCAGCAATATCATGTCTGGGTTTAAAAAAGGAAAATTGGGTCAAAACTGCCTCCTCCTCCTCAGCAGTTCACCACCATTGGCTCTGCTAGAGGCATAGCTAAAGCACCTATTTGCTATCTGGAGTTGCCCCCCCTCCCATAAAAACAATATCAAATTTAATTAAGTAAAAAAATGAAAACTTTGTCCCATATTGGTTAGGAAAACTGTACTGGGGCAAAGAGGAATGGTTTTCTTTCCCTGGTGAATATGAGAGGAGCATCACTTAGAAGTGCTTGTATACATAGTTAGCATGGGTAACTGTTTTATGATATATGTACTGCGAGCCGGTTCATATTAACACCTTATTAGTTCCATACAGTATCAGAATTACATCTCATTGGCTTTCAGAGCAATCAGTATCATGGGAAAGCTGAGTTAAGAAAATCCACTTTTTGTTCCATAGACTTTTGTGTTTTCATTTTCTGGTTAATTGGCCATAAAGCTTTGATAGAATATAGATATTCCGATGCAGTTTGTTTCATTGCATTCTGCATTAAATTACCTTTCCAACAATATATAACACGGTGGTATTATCATTCATACCCTCGTACATACTTTGTTTTTCACAATTTTAGCCACTATTGTCAAGCTCAGCTTGTAGCCCCCCTAAAGCTTGAAGCCTGGTGCAACTGCATCCCCCGCACCCCCGAGCTATGCCACTGGGTTTCTGTACCATGGAAAGGAACTCAAATGGATAGAAGGGACTATACGGTAATTCAAATTACAGTGAATCACAAGTACAGAGCAGAGGGGACACTACGGCATTAGCTCCAAATGATAGCTGCCCTGTCATAAAGATTCACATACAGTACTGAAGACAAACACGCACACATTCATAACACTCTCCCCACAAAAGACCCAGATTAGTATTTTGTTTAGTACGTTTGTCTTCCTAATCCTAAATGCAGTGATAATCCAATTTTGAATGTCTCCAAGTTATACAGAAAAACAGGAAACTAGGAGTCTGAAATGCATGGGCTTGAGCACATGGCTTCAACATATAATCGGACTAAGAATTTTTTTTAAGTTTTACTGACTTATGTTCTTTTCCCCAAACACAGTATAATATCACAGAAGAAAGGTGGGAGACAAAATGTTATACTTCTTAAGTCTAAAGGAACCAAAAGTGACACCCAGAATTAAAAATCACAGTAAAGCTTTCATAAGTGTACCTTTTACTATCAAACTCATTACCCTTTATACATGACGTCATGTTGACCAGGTCACTCTTAGACTGTTCATTTCCTGTAATTTAGCAGTTGATTCACATGTATATTGAAATATCAGGCTCTAGTCTAAAGATAAATGCAACTAAAATAGAGCAATGGAAAGGCCAGTGATAAAAATACTGAAAAATGAAATATGGACATGAAAATCAATTACGTACATATTTTAAGGTATATATCTTAATTCAGATGCATATTTTTTCGAAGTGTACTATCAAATGCAAAAAAATTTCAACATTTCCTGAAAAAGGTAAAAATTACACTTTTCCTGGGTTTGGAATGTTAAAAACTATAAAGATGAATATATTTCTAGGGTGTACTTGTCCCTGAAAATATATTAACAATCATAACCAATAGCACAACAACTGATCTGCCCTGTGCCCCTGCTTCCATTTTGCCCTAAAAGCCACTCTGCTTATATTTTTTTCTGCAATTCATTAAAGTACAGGCAGAGTGGGTGACACAAGTGGTTAAGACACTGTGCTTGTTAACCAGCAGGCCAGGGTTCGAGACCCAGGTCCCCACAAGACAGGGTGAGATCCTGTCCTTAGCCCAGCTCTGTGGCGCAGCTGGAACCAATCGTATTGGCTCTGCCATTCCATTGGACTATTTCAGTGGCGTGTAGATGGGGAATTTGCTGCTTGGGTAACAGCCAATCCTCCATATCAATCTACCCAGGCCCAAGCACGAAGGTGCTTCACATGCAGCATCAAGCACGATACCATAGTCTTTCAAGACCAACGGATGCCAAGTTTAAGTTAAGGTACAGATTATATCTGCTGAGGCAATCAACTTCAATTTTCTGCTTTTTCAAGTTTCTGTTTTTTTCAAAAATTTCTATATTTTATTTCAATGTATTCAAGCAAAACATACATCTCATTCAAAACTTGACTGATGTTAGTAAACTAAGTTCCACCAACCCTGGTTATGGATGCTGTTCTTACTATCGATCTCCGTTGTTTCTTGGTTTTCCCCAGTTCATACTCATCATCATCCAAATCCTGAAAAGAAAAAATGAACTGTTTTTGTTTTTTCAACAACAGATTATAAGGTCATCCCATATCTGTAACTTTCCACTTACTTGTGATTGGAGACAAAACTTGCTTCTAAACATATGGATTTCAACCATATGTCCAAGTTAGTGTGAACCTAATCTATGTGAAAGGCAGCTATATCTGCTCATATATTTCTACTTAAAATGTTGGTACACTTTTACTAAAGATAGTTACAAAAAAGAGTAATGATCGATTCAAAATATACTGAGGAGCCAGTTATTCATAACTGGAAACTAGTTTCCTGGATATCTTTTAATTTGTTTTAATTTAGCAGAGTGACAAACTATAACAGCAGTTTTCAGTCCTTTTCATCTCATGGCATGTTGACATGGTGCAAAATAGTCAAAGCACAGTATCAGGTTTGGTGTTTAATTTTTTGCAACAACTGACAACACATATTGCATTGTGGGTCTGGGGCTCACATCCCCCAATGGCTCCACTAATAAACTGTCTTCCCCAAAACTCCTGCAGCACACTTGAAGTTTATTCAAAGCACACAAATATGCTGTGACACTGGTAGATAAACACTGAACTGGAGAGTAAAATTCACAATATAAATTTAAAAGCCTGATCCCAAGAGATATCCCAATCTTTTGAAATTTCTCTGTCACATGTCAATCACCTATCAATGTCATGTGCCACCCTCCTTACTATTTGCCTCTCCTGTTCAAAACAGAGAGTAAGGAGCATGGTCCCAGCATGCTTCTCCTTTTATGGGTGCAGAGGAAGGAGGTAGCACTTGATTTGCGGATGGGGGAATGATGTAAGAAAGTAAATAGGTGGGGGTGAAGAGAGGCAGCAGCAGCACATTTTTTTCCCTTCCTCTAGTGATCCTGAAGAAAGGAGTGAGCTGCTGCAGCCCCAAACTTCTTTCTGCTCACTCTCTGGATCAAGTACCATGATTGAAAGAGCCTGGTGTATTAGTGGTCTAGAGGGGAGCACCTGACAGACTAGGACATTCCTCATCATTTAACTGCTTCCCAATTCAAATGATATGAGCCTTTCAACGAGCATCATGGCTGGCCTGGCCCCAACAGTCCAAACAAAGTTTCATTCTAGTAAAGGGCTTATCTAATAGCGAAAAGGAAGAGTTTCTGTAGTACCTGCCCCTGAACAGCATCATCACTTGCTTCTTGTTCTGAAGAGAAGCTTTCATATTCCTCTTCAGAATAGTTGTCTGTAAGAAAAAACCCAGAAATAGTTGGATATTTTTACAAACAACCCACCCCATCTTATTTCAAAACACTAAACAAGGAAAAATATGACAAATTTTCATGTAGTATAAAAAATAAAGAGACTTGACATGTCTGTTTTTCTCACTTTTTTACTCATATTTCGCCCTCCCTTGTCATAAAATCAGAAGCTATATTCCTGATCAATCTTAAAAGAACATAGGAGTAGGGATGATTCTTCAGATACATTGAGCACAAGTCAGTAGGGCCACAGAAATAATCTTTTGTAGCATTAACTGAGCTCACAACAGAACCATTGGTGTATTTCCTCAAAAGGATCCCAGCCATTCAAATGCTGGTGATAGTGTTTTCACCATTTGACACCTCCAAACATAAAAATATTTTTGCTCCCGCTAGACTATCCTCCTGGGACTACTTAGCACCAATTGTGCCCTTGGGTAGGGACGGGAGTAAGGCAAGCAAATAAATCAGGCATCTATTCCTGCTGGACTTGTTTTGTTTTTTAAGTGCAAGCTCTTAAAAGGATCTACAATACTATATGAATGCTGTGAGCCATTTTGAGGACTCCAGTCAAAAAGCAAAATTAAAACATACTACATAAAGTACACAAAATAAAGTAACCCACAAAATCATTGGTAACCCAATGAAAAACACTAGCAATCTCATCTCCAAGTTATGATTTAAATTATGGAACCATGAATGAAAGCCATTAGCCTCCACCTGCAAGAACAGGTTAGTTTTCTCACTACTTCTGACCATCACTGCAACCTCAGTGTCCAGATAAATCCAAGTGTACCTTAAAGGTACAAGGCTGAGGGTGCAATCCTAACAAACTTTCAGCACTGGCACAGCCGTGCCAGTGGGGCATGTGCTACATCCTGCAAGGTAAGGCAATATTTGTTCCCTCACCTCAGATGGGCAATTGGTTAGGATTGCACCCTCAGTTACTAGAAAGGTCTGCAGCTGTACTCCACTGATAGGTGTTCCTATCCCAAGTCAAATAGTCCAGCCATTATTGCATCATTAGCTCATTACCAGTTTTTCTACATTCAACTCCTAATCACAGTCAGGCACTGGAAGAGAATTAGTACAGCAAGACTGAGAGACAAGCATATATTGTAAAAATATACTGAAAGCTTTGTTTGCCTGTAAAGTGCTTTGTTTGATAAAATAAGGCTGTATCAAAGCAAATAATGATTACCTCATGACCATCAAGCACAATTGTAAGTATGGAAAGGCATAGAATATGAACTTTTTTTGGTTCTAAGTTACCTGTTGACTTAATTTTCTGACTTTCCTGTATAGTACTATCCTCTTGGTCTATTGGTTGAGTGGACAGTGAAAAGATCAGAATTTCTGCTACTTTAGCTGTAACTTCCTTGATGCTACTAAAAAGATTTAAAACCTGGCCTCCTTCTGTTGGGTGCTGCAATACCTGAAATGGGAGACACAAGCATGGATTTAAATCTTTTTCTCACTCACTTCATTGCTCTAACTGAGTGATTTTCAACTTTTTACATCCCACGGCACACTTAACAAAGCATTGAAATTGTCAAGACACACCATCAATTGTTTTTACCATTGACAAGGCAACACCAGACTGTTCAAATCCCCTAATTTTCCTATTAATGTCAATCTCCAAATTCCTTAGGACTATTTGTGGTTAAAATCTCTGCTCTAACTACTCAACGACTTATGCTCCACGTTTCAGAAAGATGAAGATGATGAAATCAACAATTCTGTTGTTGCAGAGGAAGCCACTAACAGGATAGGAAGGTGATGAGCAGTTCTTATATGGACATAGCATCATAGTCAGCAGCTTTCATCCATGCCTGTAAGAGCAGCTAGGGCAGTTGTTCTCCAACTTTATAATGCCAGAGTCAACTTCTTAAAATTAACACTATCAGGACCTATCTAGCTCCGCAAGACTTTTTAAAAAAATATCTAAAAATGAATAAATGTATTTATTTTTATTTACAAGTAATACAGTAAGCTGTCATTACGCACTAGAATACCTAGAAAACCTAATGGACACCCAATTTGTGGATACTGAATCATTGAACCTATGGGGAAAATGGGGTTGATTCCAGGTGACTCATTTGAGCATATACTCTATGAACTTTATGAACCTGAATCTTAACTTGGAGTCCATGAGGCAGAGTGATAGTGAGGGCTCATCAACATCTCTGACATCTGATGCTTTTTCCTCTATGCTGGCTCTTGACTCATACCTCCTCCTCTACCTCTCATTTAGTTCCCTGGATCGCCCCAATTCCAGGGCAGCCCTCAGGTAGACTTCCAGTGACCTCTCATAATCACCAGGATTGTGAAGGTCCAGATCAAATCCCTGAGATGGTACCTAAGTTGGTAGGGCCATCTGGAAGTTGTCACAGTCTGGAAGCAGGCCAACAATTCTCCACAGACTATTTGATGCAGAAAACTGACCCAATCCAGACAGTATTAGCAGATGAGGACTAAGTCACAGGTAATGAGAATAGGTGGCAACTCTGCCCCTCTGCGGTAAGGAAATTTGTAGATAGCAAATTCATATATAAACAGAACTAACTGTATTATGTGCATTTATTTATTTGCAAAAAATCTTGATCCATGTCTTGTGAGGCAGTTGTAATGAACAGGCCTTACAGCTTGAGTGACTTAATTATGTGATCTAGGGTGCAATCCTAACCAATTTAAACCAGCATAACTCACCTGGCATATCTATGCATGGTTGTGTGGGGAGTTCGGCATATGCCTGTGCACTGGCCCCCCTGGAGTGGGGCAAGTCAGCACCCCCAGTGACACCCCCAGGTTAGCACAGGACTTATACTGTGGCTTATGCCAGCCTAACTGGAGATTCTGATTGCAGCCCAAGCCTTCACCTGCCCCAACTACCTGTCATTGATGGACAGGGGGAAAAACAACAGAAAAAAGACTCTCATAACATTTACCTCCCTGTATTTATACAAACTTAAAAATTGCAGGAGCTCAGCTAATTTTTTAGTAGCCTCAATTGTTGAGGCAATTAGTTATCTGATCTTTCTATCACCTGTGTTCAATGGAGGCTCCTCTGGGACCCACCAGAAATCGGGTCATGACTCATAGTTTGAGAAATACTGAGCCACAGTAAATAATCTAATGTCAGCTCAGTTTAGGAATGTGTGCTATGTAATTTTTGAAAGTTAATTTTAAGTCAATTATAGCAATAGATACCTCAATGATGATTGTCCTCATTTTTAAGATAAAATTTTCTTGCATTTTATGTTATTTGGTAGGGTACAATTGAATTTTTATTGCTGCAATTAGTATTTTGACAATAAAATTTGTAAACCTGACTTGCTGAATTAGAAAATTTAGAAACAACTAGCAAAACATACCTGCATTGTGAGAGTAAAATAACCCCCTTTATGCCATTCCCCCATTGTGCATCATCCTCCTTTGCGCATCATCCCTCCCAAGCACACTGTCCCCCATGCGCAGCAACCCTGAATGCATAACTTCCCCCATGCACATCATCCTCCCATGCACAACATCCCCTCATGCGCAACACCCCCATGCGCATCAACCCCCTACTGATGTGCAACATCCGCCCATGTGCAACATCCCCCATTCGCATCAACCCCCCATGCACATCAACCCCCATTGATGTGCAACCTCCCCCCATGCGCACTCATCAGTGAGTCAGTGAGTGAGTGAGTGAGTCAATGACTTTTCAATTATGTATATATAAACAGTTTTTCCCATACTCATAAAAAGGTTTTCATCAACCTTTCAATAATATTTGGTTCTGGGCTGTTTGCTTTGAATAGTATTAATGTCATCTCCCACAACCTAAAATAAGTTTAACACCACAAATGCAATATATGGTTTACAGATTCAATAAGCATCCTTTATAACAACCTTTAATTTTCCGAAGAGATCATCTCTAGTATAATTGACATTCTTATGAATCATGGAGATGAGTACTTGCCTCATCCATGTTGATAAAGCCTACTGCCAATGTCTTGTAACCCAGAATTGTTCTGTTTTTATACCGTTTTCGTCTCTGCAGCATGATCTGAAGTTTGTTGCCTTCTCTCTTCAAAAAATGTGGATACTGCAGTTGAAACATTTCAAAGATTTATTACACTGTGAGAACAGTAAAAATCAATACCATAATCATCTTCTTAAATGGATCACAGATTGTGTTGTAAAAGCAATTGGCTGAATATAATTTACCATTAAAATCTGGGATGGGAGAGCAAGTTGGACCTGAGCGCTCTTTACAACAAATCACCCTAGCAAATATCTAGGGAGTCCAGACATATCCCAGGCACTGTGGCAACAAACTAAATGAGAAAATTAATGGCCCAATCTGATATGCTGTTTAGACTGGTGAAGAGTGTGTTCCATCAGCATAAACATATTTACAGCTGTTGCAAAATATGACAAGGCCAGTGCGAGGAGTGCCTGGCCACCACAACAACTGGCAAGCAGCCAGATCTATGTAAAGACAAATACACATAAGCTGGCATAAGGGACTGGAGAGAGGTTGAATGTGGCAATGATGGGATGTGGGTTCAGCCCAATCTATCTTCACAGATCGAGCTGGACTTGTGCCAGTGATTGAGCTGGCACTGGTCTAACTTGACCCATTGTCGTTCCTGTGGCTTATCTGAGAGCAAGGAAACCTAAGACCTTACCGTTCTGTCAGCACCATGGGTCTTGCACCAGACTTCCTCCTCACATGGTGGTGTGAAAGTGCCCTATGGCAGTTTTACTACAACTTTGGGTCAGTGCCAGGGACTTATGCCAGCCCATCTAAAGATAAGGATGTGCTCTCAGTCTTACATGGAGGCACTTATTGTAAGAGATACAGGTGAGTAAAAATTTAAAATTTTCTACATTACCTGTAGAGAAAAAGACAGAGCAAGATCAGTTTCTACATGCCCGCTAGGGTGCAGTGCAATTTCATGAGACCGTAATATCCGTTTTGAACCCTAAGCAGAAAAAAAGAACTCATCAGATATTTGCTGATTATTAATCATACATGCTTAAGAGATGTCAAATGAGATGAATGCCCAGGTTCACCAGGCCACTGATTCTCTTCCTGTGGTGGAGTAAACACCCGCCCAACCTCATTGTACTTACTGTTAAGACATTTCCCTTCTATATAATTAAAATTTACCTTCCTGTAACTTTAGCCTATTAGAGGTAGCCCTGCCTATAGCTGGGGGGTGGTGAATAAAGCAGAGAACCCTTCATGTTTCTGCCCAGGCCACATTTTGTCCCTGTTGCATACATGCAACATTGGGCAGAAACCGTTTAAGAATTACCATGATGTCCCAATTCAACTTTCTATTCTTCTAGATTCTTCACACAACTTTTCTGAACTGGTTTTCTAGACCACATCTTTAAATCTGGAGATAATATATTTTGATTTTTATTAATGATAGAGGTGTTTGAAATCAGTGTTGTTTTACTCAGAAGTAAACTCATTGTGTTCTGTAAGATTTGGGCTGTAATTCTCCCTTACCCAATGGCAACAAACACCTGTAACTATAAAACATTTTTTCATAACCATTGATATTTTGGAAGCCATTCTAACAAGATCTGGGTATCACCATTTAAATTATTGTATTTCATCTTAATTTCTATTTGAAGCCTCTCTATCCAAATCATAAACTTGCCAGTTCTTAAACTTCTCAGACAGCTTTCAAGATAGAAATCTTCTGCATTAAATACAGAAGAAAAAGAACTAGCAACTAGTCATTTTAATGCACCACAAGAGTTATCCCTGTGCTTTCCCTCAGCCATTAAATGCCTGCTTTAAATTTTGTATGAAGGGGCCCAGACATATGCATATCTAAAGGAAAAGAAGAATTGCATGTCTTCAACTTAATCAATCAATTCTGATGCAAACAGATCACAATTACTCTTGAGCATCTACAGAGTGCAATTAAAGGCACCGAGGATACTTCTGGGGGAATAATTAGCCTAGGGATTAATATTCTTCAACTGTAGCAACTCTGATCTTAATTCAAACATGTTATTGGCATTTATTAGGACTGATCCATGCCAGGGTAACATCAAATTCAATTCCTCTGCTAGGAGCTGCCCTTGAAGTTGATTCAGAAATTACAGTTAGTATAGAATGAAGTGGTTTGTGCGATTGCTGGAGGTGGCCAGTTTGACTCTGTTGGGATGATGCTCCTGCGACTACATTGGCTGCAAATTTGTTTGCAGGCCCAATTTAAGATGCTGGTGTAGCCCTGTAACCCTTAGATGACCAACCAGATCCACTGACCAGCAAATATAATTTAACCAAATTAGGAAATTTTTAGACGTTCATCTAAGGGTCATCTAAGGTCATCTGATTCAGCTTGGGGTCAGAGCGTATGAAAGACTGTGTCCTTCTTACATAACACAGCTCATTCCTTCCAGTCATCAGAGAAGACTCTCTTAGAGGTACCGTTGGCTATGGAGGTGAGAGCGATAGTAACAAGAAATAGGGCCTGGTACAAATAGTGGTACAAATGTTTATTTATTTGGAACAGCATTCCCTTTCTCTTAGAGCACAATCCTAACCATGTCTACTCAACAGTAAGCCCCATTGTGTTCAATGGGTCTTACTCCCAGGAAAGTGTCTTTAGGATTGCAGCCTTAGTTATGGAATTCCCTTCCTCTGTTTACAGACTGCTCACTCCTTTGAAGCTTTCTGGCGTGGCCAAAAATGTTTCTCTTCAAACTGGCATTCTGAATTTATGGTGATTTTAATACTGAATGTACTTTGGGTTTTATGGTGATGTTTTTATGGCTGATACAATTTTACAGGCCTGGCCTTTCCATTCTTTCATTAAGCGGTGATTGCTGCTGGCTTGTGTTTTATTTATGACCCGTTAATTATTTAAGGATGCTTTAATATTCAACTTATGAATTGTACTGTTTTTAAGTGTTATAATTTTATGGCTCTGTAAGCTGCTTTGGGTGCCCTTCAGGGAGAAATGTGGAGCACAAAATGTGTAAATAAATAAATGTCTAATCCCACCGCATTTTACATGATTTTTTTCCCTCTCTAACCTCACTGCATTTAACACATACCCTTTAGTCACTCTAAAAATCCTGCTTAAGCCTGTAACTTTGAACCAGATTCACACTTGCCATGGTGACAGAGCTTGTCACTTACTCATTTCATGGCAACAGAAGCGAGCTACTTAATATCCCTACGCTGTACTTAAATGGGAAACATATCTAAACACAAGCAGAAAAGCACCCAACAGGAAGCACTGTTTGGCTGCAGTTCTCCAGTTCATATACAGAAAGTCCCTTACTTATTATGTGTTAGATCCTGGAAGTCAAAGTTGAAATGTAAGCTGAAATATTATTTATGAAATGTAAATGAAACAATAGTTTTCTGTAGTGTCTGTCCATCTGGGAAAAAGTGGGGTATACTTTGAATAAATTTTTAAAAATGGATATTCCCATTTGAATGAACACTCTGTTAAACCTGTCTTTTTTATTGTGCAATGTACAGAATGGGCCTTACAGCAATTTAAATTGCGGGAGGGTTGGATGAATTTGTATTAGTTGCATTTTAAAGCAAGCTACAATCTGCGTTTGTAATATTTGGAGAGACCTATTAAATACAGTATGGGATCTCTTCTGTCCCTTCCCCATTACCACAATTTAAGATGCCGCAATTACCATTTTGGTGGCGGAGAAATGGATAGGATTCGGCTGCTAAGCACAAAATCCAGAGCAGATACGGGTCCACGCAGTTATGTCACCCTCTAGTGTTATATTATGGAAAGTCACCTTAACTGCTCTGGAGCAAAGGGCTTGATTTGACTTTAGGATATCGGCCTTTGTTATTTGTCCCTGGATTCTGGCAAGTTCATTTTGCCATTACAGTCACTTAGGGCCCAATCCTGAGTTGGGCAGCACTGACGCCCACTATGCTGCAATTGCAACTATTGTCACAGAAATTGCTGCCATTGCATTTTGTGGGGCTGGGGCAACCACCAGAGTCTCAACAGGGAACAAATGTTCCTTTACCCCCAAGTTGAGTTATGTGGCTGGCAATGCGTCTCCTTGGAGCTGTGTTGTCTATTTAGTGGGCAGAGAACTGAGGAGCCCCACATTGAGCTTTTTGACTCAAGAGGGCGTACAAGACTCAGTGGCAGCCATTTCTATGCCATGGCTCTTCATGGCATCAATAGAGTTTAGGATTAGTATGATAATCTCTGGACAATAAAACCAAGAAAATAAGGCAGACAAAAAATTCTTTTAAATGTATCAAAAAATCTCCAAAAACTTAAAAATACTCAACACTATACAAAACTTGTATGTGAACATATCACTCCAGTGCCTAAGCTCTGATAAAGAAAAAGCATTTGCTTAAAGTGGGGAAAAGACCATACCATATAACTGCACTACAGTGCATAAAACCCAATCTTTAAAGTGTCACAAGGCTGTTTTTTTTTGGTAACTGTTAGTTTAGTTAACTTTTCTAAATGGGTGAGACAACAAGATCGTATTACAGGTAATTAAAATTTTCTACCATGCACTAGATTAGCTTCTTGTAAAATGCTTAAAATTACCTGCATTTTCACTGCAATTACCACAGAAATGAGATCCTTATCCAATTCTTTTAAGACGACCAGTTTCTTCAGTGTCAAGCTGCATAACCTACAGATCAAAGATAGTAAGAGAACATTGTTAACCCTAGGGGACTCGAAGCTGCAATAATTATTACACGAGATTTTGTTTTTTCTCCCTCTCTGCACCATGATGACCAAGAGGCCTGCCCCTCCTAGTACCTTCCTATTTCTAGGTGCTGTTTGAGACCTCCCCAGTCATTTTTCCAGCTTCTTATGTGGGGAGCCCCTGGACAAAAATTACCCTCCTGGGAAGTTTCTTATTTCCTTTTATATTCATCATAACTGTTCATATATATTCATTTATATTCATCATAACTGTTCATTTAGCTCTTTTTATTAATGGAATTTACAAAGATTGTGGATATTTTGTTCATAATATTGTACATATGAACACATGCAGGCTTGTCCAACAAGAGCCGCATCTATGGGTTTTCTAAGCCAAATACGGCCCTCAAGTCTCTTGTTGGACAAGCCTTTCAGTCACAGAACTGAACTGCTGAACTTCCGAACAGTGACTCAGAGTGACTCTACTGTGCCTATATTTCCAGTTCAACTCATAATTAATGCTCATATGTCTTTCTTTTTCAAGAAAACATAAGGCAATGTGGAGGCGGCTATTAATTTTCAGTGATTTTGGTTTTACTTGCTGTATGATTAATAAATGAGGATTTTTTTGAATCAGATTTCGATTATTGTCTTTTTGTACATCCTAATGAATGTCACTTAAGACTTTAAGAGTGTTACAATTGAGTTAATTGTGTGCTTATGACAGTTTTCTAACCGTGTAATAAAAATTGCACTTTGACTAAAAGTGGCAAAACAGAGCTTCAACTGACGAAGGGATAAAACTGAAATACCCAAGCCCTTGGTATCTATATGTAAAACACAAGAGACAAAAAAAGCATGTAAATCCACAGTCACCTAAATAAAAGAATATTAAGTATTAATATTAAAAACCTTTCAGTCGTTAGGGCATTTTTTTAACATTTTCAAATTCATCATATATGTTTCCATATAGGAAAAACATCTACTGATAATTTGTGACAACCATATATTTAGGTTGCATAATATCCTTCATAAAAATGCTTTTATGAAGCATTATTTTTTCATTATTATGAAGCATTAATTTTATGAAGCATTAATTTTTTTAATTATTATTTGACTTTTATTATGTGTATATATACCGTACTTGGGTGTATGTACATATATAATAAACTCACATACTGAGTGAGTATTATATTTTATCACATATTATTATCACAATATATTATCAAATATTAATAATAATATTAATATTATTTTGTCACACTACTTCCTTGGATATGTAAAGGGCTGTGGTGGCACAAGTAGAGACTGTGGCTGCAATCCTAACCATATTTTCCTGAGAACACAACACTACTGAACACAATGGGATTTACTTTTGAGTAGACATTCTTAGATTTGCACTGTGTGCCTCTCAACCAGCTGGCCAGAGTTTGAGATCCATGTTCTACAAGACAGGGTGAAATCCACTTCCTACAAGCCCAATTCCTTACAACCTAGCAGTTCTAAAACATATAAATGCAAGTAGATAAACAGGTACCACCTCAGTGGGAAAGGCTAGTGACAGGCTCCTGTAACAGGCTGGCCAGGTTTTCCCATGCAAACGTTTGCAGGTTTCCCCATCCAAAAGCCTTTTTACTTCCTTGGATATGTACAGCAGCATCCTAACCATGTCTACTCAAAAGTAAGCCCCTCTGTGTTCAAAGGGTCTTACTCACAGAAAAGGGTCTTACTCACAGATTGCAGCCATAATCTACCAAACATTTATGCCTTATAAACGTTTGTAATGTCTTTTTTTTAAGTTCCATATACAGAAAGAGAAAATAACAACCACAAATTCCAGTTAAGTTTGAAAACAACAGCCACATGCTAGGGTAGGGTACAAAGGAGGACCTTAGAGATTTCATAACATGGTTCTATAAATGACGTATCAGTGCAGAGTCAAATGAAATAATGGTACTTAAAACATATACAAGAGAACACAGTTGAATACTAACATTGTCAAGAAAGACTATTGTTCTGCAGTGTTTTCTCTGGTATTTCATTGTAGTCAAAGAATAATTAGAGGTTAGTAGGAATAGTCTGACCAAACCAGGATTTTTTTGTTGCTAGTTACATATCCAGGCAATCTTTGCAACAAGAAGGAACTTAAAAAGAGCCCTATGACATAATGTAGATCATTGATCTTCTGGGCTGGGGGTGGTGCAAGCGGTTATGATGCTGTGCCTGTTAACCAGCAGGCCAGGGTTCAAGACCCGGGTCGGCCCCACAAGACAGGGTGAGCTCCTGTCCTTAGCCCAGCTCTGCGACGCCAGCTGGATCCAATCGTATTGGCTCTGCCTTTCCATTGGACTAATTCAGTGGCGTGGAGAGGGGGGATTTGCTGCTTGAGAAACAGCCTATCCTCCATAACAATCCAACCCAGGCTTTTGTGCTTCGCATACAGCGCCGAGCACGATACCATAGTCCTTCAAGACTGACGGAGGCCTGCTTTTAGATCTTCAAAGTGGAGGTCGGGACCCCGTTGGGGGTTGTGACTTCATTTTAGGGGGGTTGCAAAAGGCTGGGTGCAGCCATTTTGGAATCTGGGATTGGGTACCAGTAATTGGGTACCACTTAAGGGTGTCTCAGACAGATCCTCATTCTCAGAAAGGGGTCCCAGGCTGAAATGCTTATGTACCTCTGACATAGATTATATGTTACCAAATACTGAAAAACCTTAGATCCTCTCTATTAGACCAGTTCTTCTTGTGGCCCTCAGGTGCCCAAACCATACTTGTACTATGCCATCTGAAAAAAACAGAACATTGAGGGCCACCCAACCTCTCAGTTGGATCACACTGAATAAACTGCCAATTGAATATTTTTGTTAGGAGAACTAATGTGGCAATATGAATTTTCTATTCATACTGTTGTTTAAGAATTTTAAGGAAAAAGTTCCATTAGAATAAACAGTGCAGATGGTAAAGCCCCTTTTCCAACTACAGTGATACCTCGCTTAACAAGCACCTCACTTAACAAGCATTTCACATAAAGAGCAAAAATTTCCAAGAAATCTTGCTTCACATAACAAGTTCCACTTCACTTAACAAGCAAGCACGCTATGGACATGCATGCTATGCAGGCCTGATGCTCTGCATGGAGGCTCTTTAAAAGGGCTGCCGGCCAGCGCTGCTGCCTCTAACTGCTGGCAGCACTGCTGCCCGGAGATGCCAGAGGCAGCTGCCCCTAACTGCCTCCGAGTGCCCCCACCGACCACCTTGAACCTCCAGCAGCAGCCCAGGTAAGCCTCTCAGGAAAGTGTCTTTGATTGTAGTCTTCTAACTATGTCTACTCAGAAGTAAGCCCCATTGTGTTAAATGGGTCTTACTTCCAGGAAAGTGTCTTTGATTGCAGCCTCTTAACCATGTCTACCCAGAAGTAAGCCCCATTATGTTAAATAGGGCTTACTCCCAGGAAAATGTCTTTAGGATTGCAGCCTAAGTAGACTTCATAGGATCATGCACATTGAATGCATATTTTGAATTCAATTCCAGAGTATTGTCATCATTTTTACATCCAGTTAATATTTTATATGAATATTTTTTGGGTTGTGGAACCAATTGTCTGAGTTTCCATTATTTCCTATGGAAAAAATGCTTCACTTAAAGAGCATTTCACTTAAAGAGCATGCCTCCAGAACGAATTAAGTTCTTTATGTGAGGCACCACTGTAACAGCAAAAATGAGGAAGTACCACTCCTATGGGGGTTAGATCAGTGCACAGGCATACGCCAGTCTCCCCATACCATAACAGGAAGATATGATAGGTGATGATAGAAGATATGATATGATATTATCTCTGCCTAAATGGATTAGGATTGAGCCCTAAATTCACCAAATCAGCTGTTGAGTATTTAATTAGGAGTCACATAATGTTAAGAATTGGAAAGAATTCCAGAGTTTATCTAGTTCAATCCCTTGCTCAGAGAAGGCAATTTGATGTTCAAAGTCCCTTACCATTAAGTCCTACAAGAGTGGAAATGTGAATAGAATAATGGTTTGGGAGATGTACCACTCCTGTAAAGATCCAGGTATAAATCCCCACTCAGAAATGAAACATCCTTGTGACCTTGATCCAATCATTCCCCTACTTTTCTCACCGGGATATTATGAGGATTAAAACAGAAGAACAATGTACATGCTTTGAGCTCCTTGGAAGAAGGTTGGTGTAAAGATGTGAAAAATAAATAAAACACTATTCAAATTTATATCAGAGCAATTTGCATTCAGAGAGGCTTTTTTGCTCTTCTACTTTCTTTCCCTTTGGGATTTTTTATTCATTTCTTGCTTAACATTTAGTCTGAAAGAAAGTTTTGATGAATGCCAAAGCTTGCACATTACCCTGATTTCTCCTTGAACCAAATTAAAATATTGTTTTGCTACCTGTACATGTAGTTGATGGTCAGGGCAGTATGTTTACATTCAAATTCATCTGTTGCCATTTTTGAACCAATTCATCAATTCTAAAAGCCCATCCCTGCACTAAGGGAACAAAAGCAGTTCAAACAGAAAGCATAAACACATCTACTCCCTTTGTCCAGCACTGTGTGAAGTGCCTTTTTGTACCAGTTTTCTAGCAGAGGACAATAAATGTTTGTGTTCTTCCGGCAACAGAGACACCAATAAATTTTTTTTAATGCTCCATTAATACAGCCTGTTATCTGCCTGGTAATAAAAATCAGATCAATTGCAGAAGTAGTAAATATATGCATTAAAAGGTTCCCCCCCACACACTTCCTTCTGTGCAAAACTTTAAGAATGTGTAAAGTTCTTAAAGAACTTTAAGAATGTATTTTATTAACAAAAATAAGAATGTGGAAGTGAATGGCAAATCCTATTTCTATACTTCCAGGTTTTTGCAAATTGAATAGTTATAAGTCATCCTCCAAGGTGTGATACAAATGCAGCTCACAAACACTTCCATTGCACGATATAGATTAGAAAATCATCTATCTCTACTTTTTCAGGAAGTCAGTTTCTGAAAATGTCAGTTCAAACAAATGCAGCAACCATACAATCTGACCAAGCAGAGCTCTTGTCATGCCAAGCACTATTTTTGGGTCCTCTATACAAGAAAACAAAGCAAGATTCCACACAGTATTGTTCCATAAATTAGAAATTTGTGCCATATTTTCTGAAACAACCTGCTAACCGTTGGTGACTTTCATCTACAGAGTTCTCAAAATGAGAGCAGAATTCTTTTCCTGAAACTATAATCCACTTCCTTATTTCTTAATCATCCTACCCACTGCCTCATTCTAGTAGTTTTCAGCATTCCAGGCTTTGTAGAGAAATAGTGGGAGAAAAAAAGAAGAAAAGGGGAAATACAGTAGGGGAAAAAAAAAACAAAAAACCACTGTTCATTGAGACCTAAGCCTACACAACATTTTTCACTGCACAAGCATACCAGAATTCCAACAAAGAACAATTTTCACTTAAAAGTTTAATCTTCAGCAAATTTTACCTCCTACAGTCAGAATTATTACACACCAGTACTAGAGGTGTTTTATTTAGCAGATTTCATTTTTTCTCAAAAAGGAAAAGTACAGAAGGAACTATTATGCGTTATCATTCTCAGGGGACATTTTTATAAATTATTATCATTTTCAGAGTGTATTAGGTAGGTGACATAGTGTCAGCAGATGCAGCCACAGTCTTTACCCATATACCCCTCTGGGTCCAGCCCATTTATTTGTCACTGGACAAATATCAATGGAAAATCACTATCCAGTATCAACTGATACAATATTTTAAATTGATTTGGTTTGTTAGAACAGTGGTTTTCAAAGTGAGGGGTCACTATTTCCATTTCTTGGGGTCACAAAAAGCTGGGTCCCACTGGAATCAGGCATTGGGCAGTGCCATCTTGGAATGGGGCAATCTATTCTTTCCTGGGAGTAAGGCTGTAATCCTGAAGTGCGCTTGGGCTACCCTACTAAGATAGGGCAGCCCAGTTTTACCAGAAAGGCTTGGGCCAACGTAAGTCAACATAGGCTGGCTCAAAACCTAGGGTGCCCAAGCTGTGCCAGCCTAGGCAGGTCAGGAGAGGCATGTTGAGGGCATGTTGAGCATGGCCTAGAACAGTGCAGTTAGGCTCTCTCCAGAGCCAGTTTCCAGGGCAGACATGCCCTCTTCCAGTTCCTCAGAGTTACACAGGAACAGTAATACATCTGAGTAGACCTATAGGGATCCATGATAAGCCAGAGTAAAAATGGAAGTGTTGGCAAAAATTTTGAGTCCTTGGCCAGCCTAACACCAACCCCTGCCTCTCAACTTCAGGATACAGGACAATTGTTCAGTGTGACCTGAGGCAGGTCTCCTCAGGAGCAAGCCCTCCCCAAGTGCCACTTGATTCCTACTGAGCAGGTGTGGAGGAGCAAACTAGTGCTGCTCCCTACTCTGGAGCAACAAGGCAGCCCAGTCTTCTTGACTCTGGATTTAGCCCAACTTTCTGCACTGGATACAGCCTACCAAACATTCACTTGGTGAAGCCCAGCTGGGCCATTCTCACTGCCCTAACTCTGGACTGCACCTTAAGTCTCATTGAACTACAGTGGGACTTCTGTGGAGGAGCTCTGGTATCATAATGATGTCACTTTCAGCTGATGACATTACTTCAGGGAGGTGATCCAAGACAGATTGTTATTTTCAAAAGGGAATCCCAGGCTTAAATGCTTGAGAAGCATTGTGTTAGAGTATAGATATTTTAATTCAGCTAACTAGTTTTGTAACTTGGCAAGCAGAAATAAAAAAAATTGAGGAACATAAACCCTTTTCCAGATACAGTACTTGGCATCATCCCCTCATCCAAACAAGCATCATGACCTCAACAGGTCCATAAGGTACTGGCTCCATCTAGGCTCCAAGCATGGTATGTCTGGGGATGTAGGATCATGAAACAAAGTCCTAACATTGTCCAAAGTCACCATAACAATATCAACAATGTGTCTGATTTGTTTTAGCTGCAAAACATTAAAAATACCAGCAAATACGTTTATCAGCTTGCTGTCCAGTATACAGGGAGTATGGGTACAGATGTTGCTTTCTGGAACTAACCACTGTTAAGGAACATACAGTCAGCATCATCTATTGGAGATGCAGGCATGTTTTTTTAAATAATCAATCAATATGGACATAGTTCTAAAAAAGATTTTGAAAGTCAAACATCTCACTGTCACCACTGCCCTCATAGCACTTCTGATCACCCCTGGCGACCAGCCAAGTACTTAAACACAACACTGGCATGAACAACTTACTTCATTTTTATTGATCAAATTTATTTTAAAATTTCTGTGCCATTTTTATGCTAATACAGCACTCTAAGAACTTAACAACACTTTAAATAAAAACAATCAAATAAAATTGACCAAATGCAGAACACTTAAATACAATGCACGAGAGAGAAAAAAACTGAGAAAAGAACAGGAACACAATAAATCAAAACAGAGATCTCCACCACACTCCAACACCAGGGCCCAATTCTGTGCCTCTTTATCCAAAAGTAAACCCAGCCAATCCTTGACCACTGTAACCTCTTCTCATTGATCTTCGACTGGTTCACCTTAATCTTGTTGGTGTTAGTCAGGACTGTGCTGACTGCTGTACAGCAATACACTTCATTTGTCACTCTGAACAAATCACACATGCATGCATACCCGTATGTTCCTCCATTGACCACATCTGTTCCCAAGCCCAGTCTTTTTCAGTTTGCAAATGCAAAATGGCTACCAAAAAAGATAGAAATATCACTTGCAGAAGCCTAAATCACAACACAGCCAAAATACATAACAAATTACAGTAAAATGAACAACGGCATGTGTGGCCAGTGAATATCTTACGTATCTGAATGATGATTATTTACTGAAGAAAGACATCAGGAAATGCCAGAAACAGTGTGATCACCATGTTACATGAAAATCAACATTAGGGATGACAATTTTACCCTTTAGACAAGCAGAGAGAGGTTGAAAGAGTGGAACATGTGTTGAATGAATGAGTTCAGGGTTTAACTGAAAGGTGTTGAAAGAGCAGAACCATCAGTGAGGGACGCTTGTATATCAAATCTGTCTTCAGTACCTACCTGTTGTAACTAAGCTGACATGTATCTGAAAGTATTGTATATTATTTCTCTGTTTACCTTGACTCCTCTCTTCTTATTATTTCCCTTGCGTCTCTTGATCATAAGTCCCTTGGAGGACAGGACTCCTGAGTCCTGTCATCTTATTCTGTGTAAAGTGCTATGTATGATGATGGCACAATACAAATAACTATTTACCATTTTATGTCTGTTAGTGCATGACAGCATTTGAAGGTACTTTAAGGGTCCAATCCTATCCAGTGTTCCAGTGATGATGAAGATGCAACACAACAGTATGGTTAAGGAAAGAAACATTCCTTTACCTGGGAGACCTCAGTGAGTGCTCCTCCATCTCTGGATACAGTGTGCACCACTGCATTCACAACTACAACAGCACGGAAAAGCTGGATGGGATTTGGCCCTAAGACTCTCTTTTAAAAAAGTCACACTTTAAAAAAAAATCCCAGAATTTGCTTATAAAACACCTAAATATAATCAATAATTCATTTAACATGGCAAACCATACATCCTTGCTCAGAAAGAAACAAATGAAAATGATGCAAGGACTGAACTTCTCAGTCAGCTGTTAGTGAATTAGTTAATCAGTGGTTTCAACCCATAATCAGTGGGTTCAACCACAAGAAAAGCCTGCCCAAAAGTGAAAGAATCCATCTTGACTTTCATGGTGTATAAACTGTAGCAATGTTCTTCTTATAGCCTTTGCAGGTCTGGGGAACACTGAAGCTTGGGTCTGTGTTAATGCTGAACACGTGCAAATATTTTTCCCCCACACATACAAACGGACAGCCAAGCATTCCTTTTTTCCCTCCCCACAAACCAAATTGCTGAAAAACATTCAAAAGATTGTGCTCTGCAGTTTGAAATACGTTGCACAAGAGGTGGATTGTCAGAACAAAAGAAAACTGATATTGAAAAGTATGGATGTCATACTGACACACACTTCAATGTTCCTCCACATTTTAATGTTCAGAGAAGTTTGAAAACTCAGCATCAAACATGACTGCATGAAATTTGTATCCAAGTTGCAATTTGTGAACTTGTAGAACATGTTATGGTTTACATGGCGCAGAAGTTAAGGTGCCTTAATATTTTTCAAGTTTTCTGGTACATAAGTGAACACCTAGGGCTGTGGGTGGCGCAAGCGGTTAAGTCGTTGTGCCTGTTAACCAGCAGGCCAGGGTTCGAGACCCAGGTCGGCCCCACAAGACAGGGTGAGCTCCTGTCCTTAGCCCGGCTCTGCGACACCAGCTGGATCCAATCGTATTGGCTCTGCCTTTCCATTGGACTAATTCAGTGGCGTGGAGAGGGGGGATTTGCTGCTTGGGTAACAGCCTATCCTCCATAACAATCCAACCCAGGGTTTCGTGCTTCGCATGCAGCGTATGCAGCACTGAGCACGATACCATAGTCTTTCAAGCCTGACAGAGGCCTGCTTAAGTGAACACCTAAGCATCTAATATGTTTTTTTAAAAAAAAGGAAATTCTATTCATTACTAAGGCTGCAATCCTAAAGAAACTTTCCTGGGAGAAAACTTTCCTGAATGCAATGGGGCTTACATTTGAGTAGACATGAATAGGATTGTGCTCTAAGGACATAATCCAGAGTTAGGGCAGTGAGGAGGTCCCTAGCTAGGCTGCCCCAACTATTCTTATTCCAGAGCAGAACGTTATGCTGCATCCAGAGGGGCTTCCTGACTGCTGCCCGCTGCTCCAGAGCATGCTCAGTAGGAACCAAGTCAGTGACACCTGAGGAGGCCTTGCTCCCAAGGAGATGCCCCCTCGGATCACACTGAACAAGGAACATCTGTGGTGCCTGCCTTATAGTTCCTGATAACCAGTTACAGCTGCAGTTCATCTAGTGGAGGGTGGATGCTTGGAGTGGCCTGCTATATCCATAGTTGTGCCATATCCTGAGGCTGAAAAGCAGGGGTTGCAGCTAGGCTGGCCAAGAACTCAGATTTTTGGTTAACACTGCCATTCTTACTTCACCTTATTATGGACCCCTATGGGTCTACTCATTACTATACCTGCTCCTGAGGTGGTATAACGCTGAGGAGCTAGAAGAGGGCATTTCTGCACTGGAAACAGGCTCTTGATACAGAGTAACTGCTCTGCCCTAGACAAGGTTCAACATGCCCTCAACATAACTCTCCTAAACTGCCTAGGTTGCCCCAGCTAGGGCAACCCAGGTCCACCTGTCATGGGGCAGCCTATGTTGCCTTAGGCCACCCCAAGCCTTTTCCACAGTACCTAGGGTGGAGCATCTTGCAGTTGGGTTGGCCCAGTGAAAGATAGGGTAGCTCAAGTGCACTTCTGGATGGTGCCCATAGTATCTATATTAGTTTATTAGTAGGCCTAACAATGCCCTGAAGAGAGATTCAATAATTTTCCTATGGATCATTTTCACTAGTGAAAAGGGGTACTATACATTTACCAAAATGTGCACAGTTATGATACACTAACACAAGTTAGTCAACTGTCACTAACTTCCAGTAAAGGAGACATATCTCCCCCCCCCCAACTGCCCACAGGGTCACTACCTCTTCTAAGGCGGCTGGGGGTTCAATCCTATCCAACCTTCCAGCACCGTTACAATGCAATCCCAAGGTTAGAGTCAAACATTCCCTTCAGGGGCTTCACATCGTAAACAATCACCATCTGTTTAGCATTGTGCGTGTGCTGACGGTCCAGGGCTATCCAAGACTCTGCTTAGATAGAACTCTGTAAAGAGTTCCAGAGACTATAAAGTTTGAGAAACATTGTAACAAATCAGAAATTATACTCATTATTACATTACTGAGGCTACAATCCAGAGTAGCTACTACAGTCCTTGTGTCGATGCAATAGACATTTACGTCAGTGCAGTTACAGTGCCACCTAGTGGAAACCTATGGGAAATTCATATTGCAATCCAGACTAAATTTTACGTGTGTCAACACAAGGACTGCGATAGCTACTATGGATTGAGGGGATAATCTATTACCTCTAACAAGTGATCAAAATTTATGGCTAAATTATTTTATCTGATATGTGATCAAAAATTTGTGGTTAATAATTATTCTTTTTTAATATCCTTATATTTTAATATTTAAATATTTCTACATTCTTGTACTTTTTTGAAATCTTCAAGCTTTGCAGGATAGAACCAAATCTTATGCATGTCTACCCATAAATAAAAGTAGAATTCTAACAATGTCTACACAAAAGTAAGCCCCATTGTGTTCAATGGGTCTTACTCCCAGGAAAGTGTCTTTAGGATTGCAGCCTAAGTCGCATTATAATCAGTGGGGTTTACTTCCATTAAGTGTGAATAGGATCACAGCCATAGTCAGTTCCTCTTAAGAGATTACTGTACTACAGTTCTTAAACTGCTGCACAGCAAAGTGACACCACCAGCTTCCCTGCCAAGACAGCTACTGCAAAGTCACACATGGTGAGAAAGATCATCAGAGTCCTCAAAGCCCTGAAATTACTACTGAGTGTAGCATGCACAGCTATGCAGGGCTGATGTCAGCACATGGAATCAATCCTTCAACAGCTACTAGAGTCCTAGTACCCTGGGAAACTAACCAGGGACTACCCAACCAGCAAACAAACTTTACTGGATGGGTGGGTTTTTCTCTTGTGGTGACAGCTGTTAGAGAGAAAAAGAAGTTGTCCACCATCACACCAGATGCCAGGATAACAGGAGGTGACCCACTGAGTTGTTGGCTGGACTTGATCCTCTCTGAAAAGCCAAGACAGACATCACTGGTGGGTCTCTCTGGGTGG
Source organism: Cryptoblepharus egeriae (assembly GCA_030015325.1). Classification (NCBI taxonomy): domain Eukaryota; kingdom Metazoa; phylum Chordata; class Lepidosauria; order Squamata; family Scincidae; genus Cryptoblepharus; species Cryptoblepharus egeriae. Next base: position 89,791,983 of record JAREYC010000003.1, on the reverse strand, counting down.
TCGGGCTTTGGAAACAGGCCTCCTTCAATAACACCTGGGAAGCAAGAAGCTCAAAAGATGTTGAGTGATGATAAGGGATGAAGTATATGAAGACTTCATCCGACAGAATGAATCAAAGAAGAACTACAGGTGAACCTTCAGGGAATCTCCCATGGATAAAAAATCCACAGATTAAAAAACAATGGAAAAATAGTTTAATGACACATTTCCATTTTCCTTGCTCCTCCATTGCTCCTAATGGAATAAAATTCTGCCACAATGGATGGCTCCCTGATGACACAAAAAAGTGTTAAAAATTATAAAGTGCATCCTTCATCATTATTTCAAAACAGCTTTTCTTACTATTGTAGTGAAGAAGGCAGCAATCAGAGAGGCAAAGGATCTCCTGCCTTTGCCTAACTCAGCAGAAGAATGGAATGTTTGCCTGCATGACTTCCTCTCTACAAAAGTAGGCAAGTTGTTTTTAAAATTGTGATCTGAAGTGGCCATTTGTGTTGAGTCAAATCCATGAATAAGAAAATCAGTGTATAACAAGGTTGGATCTGTATTTCAAACCACCAGGAAAGATCTACTGTATTCATTTCCATGGGACAAAAACAGTCTGACCTATGCTGGTTGGACAGGGAGAGCAGAGGGGGTAAAGTAGGCAGAACGGAAATAAGGACAGTGAAATAAGATCACAGAAAAACATACTTTGGAGCTCTGCACATCAAGCCAAACTTCCTACCAATATTTCCTGGTCTCCTTGCTGGACAGCAGGTTCCAGCTGTCTAGCAAGTACTATCAGACACCAATTAAGTACCAATGGTGGTACCTGTTCTACTGGCTGAGAAACATTGATGCTGCAATCTCCACTTTCCTAGGGGAAAGCTCCATGGACTCCAGTGGGATTTATTTCCGAGTAGACAGATACAGGGTTGGGCTCTGACTTGGGGGATGAGGAAGCTTCACAGCACAATCCTATCCACACTATTGACTCTGATGGGACTGACTTCTGAGGAGACCTGCAGAGGAGGGGCCCTGAGGCTGTCATCCCCTCTACACTTTCCTGGGAGGAAGCCCCATTGACTCTCATGGGACTATCTCCTGAGGAGACCTGCAGAGGAAGGGCCCTGAGGCTGCCTTCCCCTCCACCCTCTCCTGGGAGGAAGCCCCATTGACTCTCATGGGACTAACTCCTGAGGAGACCTGCAGAGGAAGGGCCCTGAGGCTGTCATCCCCTCTACACTTTCCTGGGAGGAAGCCCCATTGACTCTCATGGGACTAACTCCTGAGGAGACCTGCAGAGGAAGGGCCCTGAAGCTGTCATCCCCTCTACACTTTCCTGGGAGGAAGCCCCATTGACTCTCATGGGACTAACTCCTGAGGAGACCTGCAGAGGAGGGCCCTGAGGCTGTCATCCCCTCCACGCTTTCCTGGGAGGAAGCCCCATTGACTCTGACGGGACTGACTTCTGAGGAGACCTGCCTGGGCTGGTGCTGTGACTCCTCAGGGACAGCCCAGCCAGGACCCCTGAGGCCCTCAGCCGGGGCAAGTGGGTGCAGAGCAGGGGGCGCGTGTGGGCTGATGTCGGGGGCGGCAGCGGAGGGGAGCGAGGCCGGTGTCGCTCTGAGGAGCTCTTCGGGGTCGGCTCGGCCACTGCGGTGCGGGGCAGACTCACCGCGGGACGCAGCTGGGGCTGGAGCCGTCGATCTCCCAGGCGGCGAAGAGGTTCATGGGGAGCGGGCTGCTGGGCGCCCCGGCCCCGCTGGAGAGGCTGCTGTAGCGCCCGCGGGGCTCGGCCATGATGGAAGCCATCGCCGCCACCGCCGGGACAGGGGCTGCGAGGAGGCGACGGGGCTCCTCTCCGAGGCCGGTTCCTCCAGGCCACGCCTTCCCCTTGGCCCGGGCGGAGCTGCCGGATCACGAGGAGAAGCGCCCGGCGAATGGCGTCAGGAGAAGCCGAGCTCGCCCTGGCACCGCCGGGCACGGAGGGAGCTCCTTCGGCGCTGCGCTTGGCTTCCTCCGCCTTCTCCCCCGGTGGGGGTTGGGGTCCCTGCGGAGCCCCGTGAGGGAGGGAGCCTCCCCGGGCATGGGGGAGACGGAACCAGGACTGAGGGCTGCTTCTCGCCGCATGGGGGGCTCCAGGGCAGGGACTGAGAAACAGACAGCCCCCTCCTTGCCATGCTTTCCTGGGAGGAATCCCATTGACTCTCATGGACTTACTTCTGAGAAGACCTGCATAGGAGGGGGCTCTCGGGAGGCATCCGCTCTACTTTCCTGGAAGGAAGTCCCATTGACTCCAGTGGGGCTTACTTCTGAGTAGACATCCCTAGGAGGGGGCTCTGAGGTTTCCATCCCACCCACACTTTCCTGGGAGGAAACGCCATAGATATAGTGGGACATATTTCCGAGTAGGCATGCATAGAATTGGGTTGTCAAACCACAATGCTATCCATTTTCCTGGGAGTAAGCCCCATTGATTCTAATGGGACTTACTTCTGAGTACATCTGCATGGGACTAGGCTCTGCACCCAATCCACTTTCCTGGGACTAACGCCCATTGATCATAACAGGACTGACTTCTGAGTAGACAACCATAGGATGGGGTTCTCAGGCTTGGAAATCCTGTCCACACTTTCTTGGGAGTAAGACCCATTGACTGTGATGGGACTGACATCTGAGTGGAAATGCCTGTTGGAGGGTTGTTAGGCTGCACCATATCCACCTCCCTGGGTGTAAACCCCATTGAATCCAATGGGACTTACTTCTGAGTAGGCATGGCTAGGATTGGGCTCTAAACTCAATGCACATTCCTTGGAGGAAGCCCCATTGACTCCAGTGGTATCTACTTGTGAGTAGACCTGCCCAGGCGTGTGTCTTAAGCTCTCTGGGCTACCTCCAGAGCAGGGAAGGGCCTGAAAGAGTCCCCACTGAAGGGCCCCCTTTCAAGGGGCAGGCGAGCTCCAGGGGCTGGGCAGGGCCGGAGAAGCGCCTCCCTCCATAGGGCGGAGGGAGTCCAGACGGAACGGAAGGCGACGGAAGGTTTATTTGGAGACTCCCGGAATTGACGCTCCCGGTCAGGGCCACCTCACTCCAGTCACTCAGTCAGTCCATCTTGGGCGGGTCGGAGGAGCCTGGAGGGAAACCATGGTGCTGCTCACTATGATTGCGCGAGTGGCCGACGGGCTTCCTCTGGCCGCCTCCATGCAGGAGGATGAGCAGGTGAGTGGACCCTCCTTACCCCCCAGGCTGCCTCTGGGGCTCGGGGACTGACTCCTGAGGAGACCTGCAGAGGAGGGGCTGAGGCTGCCTTTCACTCCACCCTCTCCTGGGAGGAACCCCCTTGACTCTGATGGGACTGACTCCTGAGGAGACCTGCAGAGGAGGGGCTCTGAGGCTGCCTTCCCCTCCACCCTCTCCTGGGAGGAACCCCATTGACTCTGATGGGACTGACTCCTGAGGAGACCTGCAGAGGAGGGGCTGAGGCTGCCTTTCACTCCACCCTCTCCTGGGAGGAACCCCCTTGACTCTGGTGGGACTGACTCCTGAGGAGACCTGCAGAGGAAGGGCTCTGAGGCTGCCTTCCCCTCCACCCTCTCCTGGGAGGAACCCCCTTGACTCTGGTGGGACTGACTCCTGAGGAGACCTGCAAAGAAGGGGCTCTGAGGCTGCCTTTCCCTCCACGCTCTCCTGGGAGGAACCCCCTTGACTCTGAGGGGACTGACTCCTGAGGAGACCTGCAAAGAAGGGGCTCTGAGGCTGCCTTTCCCTCCACGCTCTCCTGGGAGGAACCCCCTTGACTCTGAGGGGACTGACTCCTGAGGAGACCTGCAAAGAAGGGGCTCTGAGGCTGCCTTCCCCTCCACCCTCTCCTGGGAGGAACCCCCTTGACTCTGATGGGACTGACTCCTGAGGAGACCTGCAGAGGAGGGGCTCTGAGGCTGCCTTCCCCTCCACCCTCTCCTGGGAGGAACCCCATTGACTCTGATGGGACTGACTCCTGAGGAGACCTGCAGAGGAGGGGCTCTGAGGCTGCCACCCCCTCCACGCTCTCCTGGGAGGAAGCCCATTGATGGGACTGACTCCTGAGGAGACCTGCAGAGGAGGGGCTCTGAGGCTGCCTTTCCCTCCACCCTCTCCTGGGAGGAACCCCCTTGACTCTGATGGGACTGACTCCTGAGGAGACCTGCGGAGGAGGGGCTCTGAGGCTGCCTTCCCCTCCACGCTCTCCTGGGAGGAACCCCATTGACTCTGATGGGACTGACTCCTGAGGAGACCCGCGGAGGAGGGGCTCTGAGGCTGCCTTCCCCTCCACGCTCTCCTGGGAGGAACCCCATTGACTCTGATGGGACTGACTCCTGAGGAGACCTGCAGAGGAGGGGCTCTGAGGCTGCCTTCCCCTCCACGCTCTCCTGGGAGGAACCCCATTGACTCTGATGGGACTGACTCCTGAGGAGACCCGCGGAGGAGGGGCTCTGAGGCTGCCTTCCACTCTACGCTCTCCTGGGAGGAACCTCATTGACTCTGGTGGGACTGACTCCTGAGGAGACCCGCGGAGGAGGGGCTCTGAGGCTGCCTTCCACTCCACGCTCTCCTGGGAGGAACCCCATTGACTCTGATGGGACTGACTCCTGAGGAGACCCGCGGAGGAGGGGCTCTGAGGCTGCCTTCCCCTCCACGCTCTCCTGGGAGGAACCCCATTGACTCTGATGGGACTGACTCCTGAGGAGACCTGCAGAGGAGGGGCTCTGAGGCTGCCTTCCCCTCCACGCTCTCCTGGGAGGAACCCCATTGACTCTGATGGGACTGACTCCTGAGGAGACCCGCGGAGGAGGGGCTCTGAGGCTGCCTTCCACTCTACGCTCTCCTGGGAGGAACCTCATTGACTCTGATGGGACTGACTCCTGAGGAGACCCGCGGAGGAGGGGCTCTGAGGCTGCCTTCCACTCTACGCTCTCCTGGGAGGAACCCCATTGACTCTGATGGGACTAACTCCTGAGGAGACCAGTTAGCCCAGTTAGCAGCGGTCATATAATTTACATATAAGTAATTAATTACAGGAAGGCTACATCCAAGAAAAATGTAGGGCAGTACAACATAAAAGCTAAAAACACTCATGTATATAGATTTGATTTACGGTAGTTTATTTAAACACTTTTACTTAACTATTAAATTTGAAACTACAGGTGCCTGTCATTATCCACTAGGATTCTGTTCTGGAACTTCCTATGGATAAAAAAAAAGTGGAAAAATAGATTTAAAGACCCACTTCCAAGTTTCTTGCTCCTCTGTTATGCCTAAAGGAATAAGGTAGTGCCTCAATATCTGCAGGGATTTGATTCTGGAACTGAAAAATGAAATATTGCTTGCATGACTACCTTTCTACAACAGTACAAAAGCAGTTTTTTGAACTGTAATTTGCAGAGTCAAATCCATGTAACAAGGTTGGACCAGTTAACTTGTTAACGATACAAAGGCTATGCACATCCTACAGAGGCATGCTCAAAGGGAAAAGGAGGTTTTTGTTCTTTTCCAGGATATAAAGTTAAAAAAGGACTTGTCCTGGAAAAAGAGGATTTCTGATCACCCTGAGTAAGTTGCGTTATTATGTGAGACAACAGGACTTTAGCCCAGCTAGAAGTTACACATCAAGGAGCATATCTTAAAACCATATGTCAAATTCTTCCCTAATCATAGATTGTCTAGGGCTATCATTATCCATTCAGTGCTCATTAGGGAAAGGTTTGACATATGCTTTTAAAATGCACTTCTTTATTTTTGTCTCCCTCTGTGAGTCTTGGCAGATAAGATCCAGCCCTCAAAATGATTTGCTTCCAAAAAAGAAGAAAGGATATGTACACACACTCTTCTTTTCTTAGTTGATCCAAAGGTTTTGTGGTATCTAGCTCTCTGCTGAATTGAGTGTTGAAAGATTGCAAAGTCCAGGTGCAATACAAGGACAGGAATGGGGCCAGGTGTCTTTTGTGTGGGTCTGTTGCATGAACAAAATTGCCAGGCTGAAAATCAGGGATGAAGGCCTTTTGTTCCCCTTGATTCACTTTCTGATTATTCTGTGACTTCCATTTTTTTTGTGAGCATAAATGTTGTCTGAGTTTGAGGATGTTTTGTGTTAAAAATCTGTATTCTTATGTAGTCAGGCCGAGACCTGCAACAGTACCAGAGCCAAGCCAAGCAGTTGTTCCGGAAGCTCAATGAACAGTCTCCTACAAGATGCACATTAGAAGCAGGAAACATGGCTTTTCAGTAAGTACTGCATAGTAGAAACAGAAGGTGTGGTTGTAGATGTGCAATTTAAGTAATAATATGTAACAAAGCTAGTAATGAAAAGAGGACAAAAATACTTGTTCTAGGGATCATGGAATACTAAGGTTGGAACTGTCTTAAAAGTCATCTAGTCTGACCCCCTCTGGGAGCAGGTGACTAGCATCTTTGACAGATCATTGGCCTGTTTCTACTTAAAAACCTTCAGAGGTGGGAGATCCCAGATAACCCTCACAGTTAGAAAATTCTTCCTCATGCCAAGCCTAAATTTACTTCCCTGAATTTTCAGATCTGTTGGTTCTAATCCTGTACCTAAGAGCCACTAAAAGCTATCTCTTCTATCTAGGCTACACATACCATAACTGTTCCTTGTAGGACTTGGTCTCCAGACTCCTTACCATCTTAGAGCACAAACCGTGTCTACTCAAAAGTGAGCCCCATTGTGTTCAGTGGGTCTTACTCCCAGGAAAGTGTCTTTAGGATTGCAGCCTTATTGACCCTTCTGCAAACCCACTCCAGCTTATCAAGGTCTGGCTAGTACATTTTAAAGTGGAGTTATTATTTTTCATGATCTGGACTCCGTACCTCTGCTAATCCAGCCTATCTATGAATTTGTTTTTTTGCGCAGCTGCATCATATTGCTGGCTCATGTTTAATTTATGATCCTGTGTGATTCACTTCCAAATGGCCACCCAAACATTATTGTTTTAAAATTTTTAAAAATAAACTCACATTCATAGTACCCTACTTGAGTAATATTCTGCTTTACCTTCTCAGGATTTTATCAGCTGTATATGTTGACTGTGCTGGAGGGGGATGGAAAGAGCTAGTAACCAGAGGGGTTCAGATTTTAACTGAATTATGATGTGTATGAGTTTGTACTTGGAATGGTTAGCAAGCTTTTCACCCTCTCAGATACTTGGGCAGTAATCCAAACTTGAGTTGGGTCTGCCTAACCCCTGGCTGACCTGGAGTGTCACAAAATTGCCATTAAATACTTCTGCACCAGTCCTGGGACAGACATGCACTTTCCTCCTTGCACATCACCACAGGAACAGGAAGCCCAATGAGTTGTGTCAGCCTAGGTTAGGATTGCACCCTCAAATGGCTGAGTCTTTTCAAATGCAGCTTTAGGTAAGTTTTTGGAAGATGTAAAGTGATACAGTGGAGGGATTGGATGATTTTGTAGTGCAGCAGTTCAGTGCATCTCTATATATAAAATGTAAAGTCACTCACTCGCTCACTCATCAACGCCCAACCAAAACTGCTGGACCTGGAAGCATGAAATTTTGGGAGGGTGTTCCTTCTGTGATGAAGGCACCCACTAAGAGCCAATTTTCGGAAATTCCAACTGAAAGGGAGTGAAAAAGAGAGCAACACGTTTTCCTCCCTATACTTTACATTGAGAATCCCTGAGTGAGGGATGCTCTGCCCCAACCCCTGGACCTTGAAGCATGAAATTCCAGAAGGTTGACTGACTGACTCATCACCATCTTGCCAAAACTGCTGGGCCTAGAAGCGTGAAATTTGGGGTGGATGTTCCTTCCATGGTGGAGGGGTGCACTAAGAATCAGTTTTTGGAAATTCCAATGGGAAGGGGGTGAAAAGGGGTGCAATGCGTTTTCCTCCCTATACTTTGCATTGAATTGATGACTCATCAACATTCCGCCCCAACTGCTGGGCCTGAAGCATGGAATTCTGGGAGGGATCCTTCTGTCACCTGAACACCCATAAGGGGCTGAAAAGGGGTGCAACATCTTTCTGTCCTATACTTAACATGGAAAACTGACCAACATCCAGCCAATTTGGTGCTCGGACCCTGGTGCACGTGGGGGGGGGAGGGAATGTTGTTCAGAAGAAGAGGTTGCACTGGTGAGGATGATGCGCATGGGGGGATGATGCGCAGGAGGAAAGTGGTGTACTGGGGGACTGATGCGCATGGGGGGAAGTTGTGCAGAGGGGTTGACGCACATGGGGACTGATGCAGATTGGTGATGTTGCATATGGGGGAAAGTTGTGCATGGGGGAAAGTTGCACATGTGGCGATGATGCACATGGGGTGTTTATGCGCCGTGGGGGAATGGCGTATGGGGAAATGTTACTCCTGCAACACGGGTATGCTTTTCGCTGGTTAGATTATAAAGTGTGTTTGAACTGTGATTGTTGTGCCTGTCCAGTATAAGATGATGTGTAAGCTGTATAGGTCTTGTATGTCTTTCCAAACAGCAAGCGCTAATGAAAAAGAGGAGAGAGAAGGTAGATAATGAAACAGAACTTAACTTGTGTAAGGAACAAATTTCAAGTGGGTGTGGCCTTAGAGAAATGCTTGGCTACTATTATTAGTAGTATTGCATGGTTGAAATTACATTGTGAAATTGTGATAGCATTGCTTCTAACGTATTTATCTGTGATCTACTTTAATTACTCCAGAAGTAATAACGTGAAATCTTTCCTTTCACACACAAGTTCCTACAGCTTGCTGAATAGGGGGAGAGAGTTAGAATATTAAACATTTTTATTGCTGGAAAAAAATGTTAAAGTGGGTTTTACTTGTAAGCAAAGCTGAAAATAAGTTTGTCCCTCAATGTAATGGACATTGATGCTCAAGGAAATGTTTATTTGATCTTTTGGGTCTTAACATTCTCCGGCTGCAATCTTAATCCCCAGTTAGGCCAGCATAAGGTCTGCCACAAGTCCTGTTCTGGCCTGGAGGTATCACAAAAAATGCTTTAAGGCACTTTTGTACCACTCCTGTGGTTTTAGGGCAGTGCACAGACATTCACTGACCTGCCCACTATGTGAAGATATGCTAGGTGAGTTATGCCAATATAAACTGGTTAGGATTGTGCCCTCAGTCAAAGGGGTGGATTTTTCCATTGTTAGAAAACTCTGATGTCCATCATAGAAATGTTCAGGGGGCGTTTAGGCAGAAGCTATTAGGGTAATGGCAGAGTCATCAATATGAAAATAAATTATTTCTGGCTATGTGTAATTTTTCAGGCTTCATATGAAGTGTATGAGTACGTGTTCAAACAATATTGGCTGTTTGAAAAGTTGGAAACTTTGAGGACTTTGGAGTTGGTTTGGGAAAAGAATGCATAGAACTGGAATCATCAGTTCAAATTAGGGAGATGGTTTCCTGTGACACTAACATTCATTTTACTATATCTTGCAGTTATATTATTGAGAAAGGAGTTTGTTACCTGGTATTGTGTGAAGCTGCCTTCCCCAAAAAGCTGGCCTTTGCATACTTGGAAGATTTGCACTCGGAATTTGATGAGCAACATGGAAAGAAGGTGCCAACAGTGTCCAGGCCCTATTCTTTCATTGAATTTGGTGAGTTTCCTCTCATTAAGACTAATCTGTAAGAGCCCACTTGGGAGAGCCTTGTAGTAGTATTAATTTTCTTCACTTCTGGACTTGTCCATTTCTTTCTCGCAGCAAATATGTGGTTTCCCCTTGCACAGCTTATTTATATGTACTTAATTTGTGGCTCCATGTCTGTTATTTGTTGAGTAATACAAAATTAATGGGATATGGCAAACTTGTGGCAGGGATGACTTTCTCATGTTCAAGAACAGCTGTGTGGAGCAATGCAATGTGCATGTGTTCATAGTGCAAAACCATTTGAAGTGCATACTGCACATTCAGTATGTGCATACTGTACATTCAGCACCTTTGCCCCTTATGATACATTGCTGCATATTCCTGTGAAACTGTTTACAATTCAAAAATCGTTCAGTATTTTTGAGTGGTTTACAGCCTTCAGTTCTGACTAGGACAGTAAAATTCCAACTTTTTAATCACTCTAGTTATTCCGTGGAAAGATTTGTTTATTGGGATGTTTAGTGGGGAAAGTTGAAAGGGAAATTCCAAGCATATGCACTGCCTGACAACATACCTTTTCTCTGTGCAGAGCCAGAGCACTGTTTTGAGGGTGGAGAGTGATTCGACAAGTGCCCCTGTTATGTTTTGTCATGTCACAGGCAGGGTGACCATATGACCGGAAATTTCCGGTTTTGTCCTCTTTTTTAGCCTCCTGTCTGGGTGTCCTCCAGAGGGGCTTCATTGTCCTCCATTTTGACTTCATTTTGGAACTTTGCAATGGTGTGCAGTACCCCATCATGTCATATGTCGTTGGATTCATATTGAAGAGCAGAATCCAATGCAAAAATCAGTTTTGAAATATCTTTGTCCTATCAACCGCCGGTAAGGCCAGGCTGACAGGAATTCAAGACCTTGTCTTTTGAGGTTTGGACATCTGGTCACCCTAGTCCCATGTAATTCAACTCAAGTCAAGCCCTGCTGGACTGGTCCCACCACAGCTGGCTACTTCTCATTCAGTTTTACAGGCAGTGCAATATCCAGGGAGTTCTGGAAAGCCATCATTGCAGTAAAGACGTGTTCATGCGGTTTTGTTGCTTAACTTCAAGCATAATGTTTCACAATTTAACATAAAAATCAGAAGCTTCTCCAGTTGTGTCTCCTATAGAATTACTGGCTTCTTTTCTTATCTGTCCTTGGTAAGGGTCAAATCCTATCCAACTTTCCCAGAATTGATGCAGCCATTGCTAATAAGGCATGCACTGCATCCTGTAGTGGGGGGTATTTACAGAGGACTCCTCCAGGGAAGGGGACACTTAATCCATTACTTGTTTCTGTATTGTGGCTACATAGGTTCTAGACATTTCAATAGGATTGTGCCCTAAAGTAAGCCCAAAGTGCCCAAGGACAGCCTAAGGTCAGGTTTTCGGGGAGAGTGAAGCTTCCATCCAGTTGGTAGCGAACTGCCGAGTACACCACCTCCATGGGTTACTCTGTGGTCCACAAGGCCACCCTCAGCCAGGAAGATTGGCAGACTTCCCTGAATTCCTCCATTTCCCTTGGGTTGCCTCCTCCCTTTTTCACTGCCATTTCAAGTTCTACTTTTTTTCTTTTGCCCTCTGCCAGTACTTTTCCTTTTGTCTCTCCTTCTGCTATTTGATCCTTCTTCATTCCCTTCTTCTTTTCATTTTCTTCTGGTGTTCCTCTCCAATTATCCCAGGTGTTCCTCTCCTCGCCACTTTTATGAACGGATACCACCACCATTCTTTCCCAGCTCACAGTTGTAAGGTGGGTCTCTAGGAGCAGGCAGCAACCTATTAAATCTTCCAGCTGATTTGGTTCACTTTGTTCACATCTCAGACAGATGCCAAACATTGCCATGTTCCCCACCTGGTTAGAAAATATAAATTACCGTAACTGTTATTAGAAGAGGATTATTCATAAGCTACTTTATTTTTCCAGATACTTACATCCAGAAAACCAAGAAATTATATATTGACAGTCGCGCAAGAAGAAACCTTGGTTCCATTAACACAGAGCTGCAGGATGTGCAGAGAATCATGGTTGCCAACATTGAAGAAGTCTTACAACGAGGCGAAGCACTTTCAGGTAAAAATGGTTTAATAGAGGCAGCTGGTGGGCCATTGTGATATACAAGAATCTGGACTAGATGCTTATCTAACCCTCCCCTTGTATCCTTGTATCTAACCTCATAATCTGGACTAGATGATCTGGACTAGATGATCCAGGAGGGTTCTTCGTTTTCTCTTAAAATGGAAAGTTGTGCATGTGTCAGACCAGAGGTTACATACTTAAGTTAGCTTTAAGTTAGTGTATGTTGCTAAAAAATTATTTCCTCTTGCATGTAATCAACTTGGCGAAATGGTTAGCAACTACAAGTGTTTTTTGGGGGGAAAGGTGCCAGTACTCGCCACAGGTCATCCCCATATGTTTCTAATTTTAATTAACTGCTAGGGAGGTGGAAAAGGGTGCCAGTACTGAATACTGGTGAGTACCCCCAGAAAAAAAGCCCTGGCAACTACCTTTATAGATTAGCACATTTATGATTTCAAAATGTGTCCATCCCATGCTGAGTAAACCTTGGCATCCATCAGTCTTGAAGACTATGGTATCGTGCTCAACACTGCATGCAAAGCACAAAGGATTAAATTAATATGGAGGATTAATACATTGATATGGAGGATAGGCTGTTACCCAAGCTTCAAATCCCCCTCTCCTAGCCACTGAAATAGTCCAATGGAACAGCAGAACCCATACAATTGGTTCCAGCTGTGTTGCAGAGCTGGGCTAAGGACAGGAGCTCACTCTGTCTTGTGGGGACCCGGGTCTCAAACCTTGGCCTGCTGGTTAATAGGCACAGTGTCTTAATGACTTGTGCCACCACACAACCATCTTCAAATTATATCTCATTTTTAAAAGATGATTATCTTCATCCTAATTAATCCTGTTGGTAGCAACTTCCAAGTTCAGGATAATCACAGATTGTCTTCAATTTAAACATTTATACTAAACAATAGCTCTTGTGTGTGAAACAGAAACTGTTAGTATTCCAGAACTATTTTGCAGGGTACGATAAAACATATGCCATCCGATCTCCTTGTATGTGAATTTGCTAATTGCCAAGGGGCAAAATTGCTACTTTTTTGGCTATCTGAGCCTCTGTTCTTATTATCCACAATGCAAAGACCTCTGTCATCTGTAACCAGCATTGACACCTTTAAAATAGCTTCCACCGACTATTATAAAGGTGTCTGTGCTGGCCAGGGGTGCCTGAATCAAGTTCCCCGCAGCCTCTAGCAAGTTTCTGCAGCATGTGGATATATTTTGGCATTTCTTGCTGCATTCTGCTGGCTTTCTCTGCTGGATTCTTCTTATCATTCCCCTTTCCCTGGCACCCTTCTATGTAACCTCAATGATCCCATAGGTTGATATCTGTGAATTCTATATCCACTAGGTCTTCCAGGAACCTAACTTTAGTGCAGTAGTTCTCAAAGTGGGGGTTGCCACTTCATTTCAGGGGAATTGCAAAAAACTGGATGCTACCATCTTGGGATCAGGCACTGGGTGCCACTATCTTGGAATTGGGCACTCAGGCTGCAGTCTCTATTTTCCTGGGAGTAGGTCTCATTGAACGCTATGTATAGACATTCCAAGTAGACATGGAGGAGTTCAAGCATCACAATAATGTCACTTCTGGCCATGACATTATGTTCAGGTTGATGACATCACTTCTCAAGGATCCTGGACAGATTGTTATTCTTAGAAGGGGGTCCCAGGCTGAGATGCTTGAGAACCACTGGCCTAGTGGATAATAAGAATTGACTGTAACTTTGTATCATATTGATATCAGGAGGTAAATGCCTGTATAGCAGTGGGTTATAAATTTTGATTTGCACCAATGTGTCACTTTGAGAGGCTAACTTTTTTTCTTTCTCACTTTTAATAGCTTTGGATTCCAAGGCCAACAACCTATCCAGTTTATCTAAGAAGTACCGTCAGGATGCAAAGTACCTGAACATGAGATCCACTTACGCCAAGCTTGCAGCTATTGCTGTGTTTTTTATCATGTTGATTGTCTACGTGCGGTTCTGGTGGCTGTGATTGTGTGCAGTCACCAAAGAGGGACAGCTGGTATCACAGCAGTTATATATAGTTGCAAGACGCCACGATTACAGGGATGTATGTTAGAATTCCCATTGGAATGTCCTTATAATGAGGACTGCTGCTACTCTCCGGTGAATCTTAATTCCCAAACATCAGAGCTTGCTCACAACTAAGAATCCTCCTTTTCAGCAGATGCACACAAGGGCAACTGCCAAATTTGTTCATCCTGCTAGCAGAACTGACCTTATCTGTTCTGAGTTGGCATTGTTGATCAGCTCAGTTCAATACTGTTGACAGTAGGCATGTCCCTTTCCCTTTAAATGAGCCAGGCCCTGGTAGTAAGGGACTCTAATCAACATTCCTAGTACTAGTAACACTTTCTTATGAAGAATCTGGGTCTTGCTATTTGTACAGAAATCCCTGTTTGAAGGTTGAGTCTGTATTGTACATACTGCACTGGTTTTCAGTTTGTCCAGTCAGAGTTCTCATTGTTAAGTTCTTGTCTCATTACACATATTAATTTAGTAAATAGATCTTAAACTTTGCCTTAAGAGCAAATCGTATTCAGTGCAATTTCAAATAGTTATCATTGATTTGAATTACTAGCATACAATCAATTATTCAACACCAGTATCCATAGTTGCTATATATTTTCTGGGGAGTTGCTGTTAATCTATTTAATTTTTTTCCTCTCTTCAAATGTCATTCTTTCTCACTTCTTTCCTCCCTCCCTCCCCTCAATTGCCACAGTATAGAATAAGACTATATGGATCTCCCTGCTTGTAAAGGACTGAAGAACTGTTATCTCTGAATGCTTGACATGCACATCTTTTTTTTTTTTTAAAGTTCCCTTGTCTGTTTCCTGTTCACCAGATCTTTGTTTCCTACTTCTAAATAGAAGTTCATTGTTGTGGAGCAGAAATTTGGTTGGCATCCTATGCTCTGTAAGCCTAGTTTGAAGACTATTTGTTCTCAAACAAGTACATCTGAGCAGGGTGAAGATGTTCAGAAACTTTAAAGAGGCCTAGTTTGTACCCAAGAATAAGAATGAAACTGCTGCACCATATATGCTCAAAGGCAGCCAATCGAAATCTTGCTGTCACTCTGAGACGGGAGCTAAAGTAGAAAACTAAGGATCATGTCAGCAAAGCTGTCCTTGACAAGTCTGCATGCTCTCTGAAGTTTTGCTGGCAACTTGCTTTTAAATTCCTGCCAGTTGTGTGCCAGTTGAACATGTAACTATATAGCTGCTCTACCAATCACTTGGAGAGCTGCTAAGGAGAAAAGGCATCACTTGATTTCTGACATAGAAGAATTTACCAGCGTTGGTTGGTTGCTCAGGCAAGTTGTTTGTCAAAGCTCAGCAGTGAAATAAACATAAATAAATGGAATTCTTGTACCTCTCTGGCCTCACTCATGCTTTCTGCAGCTATATTTATACCTCTTAGGAAACAAGTTGGGCCTCCAAGGGTTAGTGCTTTGAACATGGTCTTATGCCATATTTGACTTGCCACTTATTTCTTTCCCAATAAAGCCAGTCTGTCTTCCTTTCTCTTTTGATTCCAACTAGAATTCTCTCCACCTTGATGTTTGCTTTTTTAAACTTGTATTTCTCCCACTACAGCAGTGGTTCTCATGGGATTTTTGCCTGGGAACCCCTTGTGAGAATAACAATCTGTATGGGATCCCCCAATCTTCCTGGAAATGATGTCATGACCAGTAGTGACATAAAACAGAAGTTATCACTCTGGTGCTGCAGCTCCCATATGTCTACTCAGAAGTAAATCCCATTGTGTTCAATGATGTGGCAGCCACAGCCATTCCAAGATGATGGTGCAAAGCTTTTTCCAATGACGCTGAAATCATGCTTGACATCCCCCCCAAGGAGATCCCAGTACCCACTTTGAGAACTACTGGTGTAGGCAGTACTGAGGAAACTGGCCCCAACAGTCTGATTCAGGATGAGGCAGCATCCTCTATATCCATGGCACACTTCATCATGTGGTTTGAGGAAGACAATCTTTGGATACTGCACTGGAGAGCACTTATCTCCAATCTCCTTTTTGTGTTTGGCCTCCATGAATCCTTGGGATGCTTAGCTACTTCCCTGCAGGGAGGAGGCCACAAGAGTGTGAGACACATCCATGTAGGACCAGCTCATGAACAATGGGGGTTGGAGGTTGAGGACAAAATCCCCTGGGAAGGAAATACCTTTGTGTTCATCAGCACTCAGTCACTGATGGTTGGGGGACGTGGGCAAGGTGACCAGATACCATAACTACAAAAGAAAACAAGGCCCCCCACCCCAAAATGTAGGAGACCCAAGAAAAATGGAAGACATGACAAAATAAACACTTGTATAGATGGCTTTCATGTGAGTACATTTTGGAGTATATTTTGAACATTTTAGTTTATATTTGAAGAATCTATAGTAATTCAAATAAACAGGTTCTATTTCCTAATAACCTAAATTAACAACAGGTTCTCTGTCCCATTAGTAACTGGTTCTCAGAACCAGGTGCTCATTAGCAAAGGGTTCTATAGTACCTGTGAGAACCCCCTGAAGCCCACCTCTGAGTCAGATGCCCTAGTTCCAGTAACCATCTGGGCCACCTCATTTTGTATCGCACCATCTGAACTGTTTTCGAGGGCAGTCCCATGCAGAACTTGTTACAATATTTCAGTCAGTAAATGCATGGACCACCATAGCCAGGTCCAATCAACTCAAGTAAGGCCATAGTTGAAGAACTGATGCTACATACAGTATCACCTGTAAGCTCTCTAAACATATAGTGGCCAAGAAGCTACAGTGTCTAGTATAAAAGTATAATCCTTGTGGTAGTCAAGATGGCCACAGGCTATTTCCCTGTCTTTGCTCATGTGACTTCCAGACTAGTTCAGTAGGTACCATATACAGTATTTCATCACTGTATCTTTCGTTCAAGGAAAGCTTCACCTGTTGATTTTTTTCCTGTGACCCAAAAGCCAGATCAGAAGAAATATGGGAAACTAGGCTCCAACTGCAACATTTTTCATTGTTTTAAAGAATATCCCTGCACAGAAGGACACTTATAGGGTGCATACATATATGGACATAATTTGAAAAGTAAACTCACTAGAAGTACTTCATAACTTTCTGAACACATGCAACTTTCTCCTGCAGATTGAATTCATACCAACTGGATGGTTACTTACTCCAGTAATTGACATCTTGACCATCAGCCAGTCCATTAGGCTATCTGCAGTTCTTCTGCCCTGGAAGAAAGAGCCTTTTGTCTGCAATCCTAAAGACACTTTCCTGGGAGTAAGACCCATTGAACACAGTGGGACTTACATTTGAGTAGACATGGTTAGGATGTCCTCTAAAACCTGCAATGTTATGCCAACAGCCAGCCAGAAACACTATCCCCTACACATTCAATTAAAAATATCTTCAATTGTATTGTTTATTTGTATTGAGTTGGATTGCAAATTGCTGTGGGAGACCATCTTGGATGAAACCTGATAATATAAATTAAATATGCCTGTTTATTGGTTGGCAGTGAACGTTGGTATTCTCCAGTCATGTCTGGTTGGCCTTTATAACTGACAAGGATCAAATCACACCCATATTTCCAGCCGTGATGTGGCTGTGCCAATGGGGTCCACTTCATGCCCACTTTTTCCAAACCCAGATCTGGATTGGGATTTGAGAGCCCTGATCTAAAATAAATAATAGTTTTTATAGTAGTTCCTTTGAGAGAGAGGTAAAACTTGTTCATTGATGATACGGGAACTGATATGGTCTTTGGACTGTGTTGTAATTCTGCAACTTCCGATTCCTTATGTAAAAAAGGAAAATCCAAAGTTGTGATTATTAACAATTCCAAAAGGGGGAGCTTAAGTATCACCCTATTTTACATTGGCTGCAATCCAGAGCAAATTCAGCCTGCTCTGACCTAACTGCACTCTCCTAACTATTCTGTATC
Organism: Cryptoblepharus egeriae; assembly: GCA_030015325.1. Taxonomy (NCBI): domain Eukaryota; kingdom Metazoa; phylum Chordata; class Lepidosauria; order Squamata; family Scincidae; genus Cryptoblepharus; species Cryptoblepharus egeriae. The sequence continues at coordinate 89,774,302 of JAREYC010000003.1, read as the reverse complement.
CAGAGCAGAAAGTTATGCTGAATCCAGAGAGTCAGGAAGCCTGGGCTGCCCTAACTGCTCCAGAGCATGCTAAGTAATTGACACATGGGGAAAACTTGCTCCTGAGGAGACACCCCTCAGATCACACTGAACAAGGAACAGCTGTGGTGCCTACAGTGGTGACATGACTCTGCACATCACCTGGTGCGGAAGTCTGTGCGTCATCCCTGGGATGCGCCCCCCCCCACCTGGACTGCACAGTCACCAAAGTTGGCGCCTGCGCAGTTGTTTCTGAAGCCAACTGGCTTCAGAAAGAGTACTGCGCAGGCACCATCTCTGACACCTGCGCAGTACTTTTCTGAAGCCTTTTGGCTTCGGGGGAGACTGTGCAGGCGTCAGAGTTGGTGCCTGTGCAGTACTCTTTCTGAAGCCATTCGGCTGCCGCTCCGCCTCCTGAGTGAGGCCGAATGGCTGTGCAGAGGCGCGGACTTTCTCTGCTCTAAGGAAGTCTCCTCTGAAGCTGTTCGGCATGCTCAGTGTGTTTCTGCGCAGTGCACCTCAGATGGCCGTTCAGGCCAGCTCCTCAGACAAGTGTCAGCTTCTGGCTCATTTGTTCTGGAAGCATGTTCTTTACGTGAAACATTCTTTATGTGAAACTGTTTTTCCCATAGGAAATAATGGAAACTCAGACAATTGGTTCCACAACCCCAAAAAAATTCATATAAAAATATTAACTGGATGTAAAAAATGATGACAGAACACTGGGATTGAATTCAAAACATGCATTCAATGTGCATGATCTTATGAAGTCTACTTAGGCTGCAGTCCTAAAGACACTTTCCTGGGAGTAAGACCCATATAACACAATGGGGCTAACTTCTGGGTAGACATGGTTAGGAGGCTGCAATTCAAGACACCTTCAAAGTGTCTCCCCACTTTCTCCTTCTCTCCTTCCTGAGCCTCTCTCTCCCCTACTCCCTTCTGGCTAGCCCTGAGCTGCTTCCCTCTTCTCCACTGCTCTTCTCTCCCTCTGCCCAGCGGACACGCGGCCACAGGAGGAACAGTGCGGAAGTGTTGCTTTCGCAATGGGCAGGTGGGCAGGTGCACTAGGCAGCCCTGACGCTTTTTAAAAAGCGGGTGGGCAGGTGCACTAGGCCAGTGCGTCTGCCTCAACTGCCAACGAATGTGTTCTTTATGTGAAGCATGTTCTTTACGTGAAGCAGAATCCTAGATAAATTTTTGTTTGTCACGTGAAACATACTTTATGTGAGGCGCCACTTTATCAGAAATGGAGATACCTGTATATTGTGCTTTGGTTAAACTTTACCACCTGGAATATTACAGTTCTGGGCACCATGGTTTAAGATATCAACAAACCCAAGTTGGTTCAGAGGAAAGCAACTAGGATGCTGAGGTGGAAAGTATGTCCTATGAAGGCAGATTCAATCAGCTACTTTTTAAAAAGGAGGTATTGTGGCTTCAATCCAGAGTAACCATAGGACCTTTTACACCAACGTAGTTATGGTGCCACCTATGGGAAATGCATAGAGCAATCCAAAGTAAGTGCCTCTTACATCTTCCCATAATTACTCTGGATTCATGTTGATTCCTTTCTTGTGTAAGAAAGACAGTAGCTAACAATACTGCTTAAAATACTGTACATTGTTTGGTGCAACGTGCAGCACAGTCCAGACCAAATTTCTCAGAAATAAATTCTGTTACATTCAGTGAGATGTATTTTCTAGTACTGTAAATTAATTTAGAATTGTAGTCTAAGTATGCAATCCTAACCAATTTAGGCCATCAAAAACCAAGCCATCTCCCCATTCTCATGGTGGTGTGGGGAGGCCGGCCTATGTCTGTTCACAGACCTAAGCCCCCAGAAGTGGCACAGAAGTGCCCCATACAGCACATTTATGACTTCCCCAAGCCAGCATAGGACTTGTACACTATTAGTTTTGAATATATCTGAGAAAGGACCATCAAGTACTGTTGAGAAAATATTGTTGAAAATTTCTACAGCTGAAATTACTCCAGCCTACTGCAATCTGAAGCTATACTTTTGCTCAAAAGAATTAGTGGCCAGTTGTGATACCTTTTGAGTGAGGTTCCCTCCCATCAAAGGAAGGTTAACCAGGCTGGGGGAGCAGTTTCCCTATTTTTTGAGAAATTTTTGAGAAGTTTTACACCAGGAAATGGCAACTGGTTTTTTTTTTTCCCCAGAATCACAATGAAAGGGTGAAGTAACTGCTATTCTTCAGAATTCTAATCAGGAAACATTGCAGAACCTAAAGTTTGCATAGGAAATGTGAAATATGCAAATAGTCTGGATACAGTTAACAGAGGTTGTTAATCCTGCTTGTTTCAAGGACGGACTGTTTGCATAGAGGGGAAATATATTCCTATGTAACTAGGAGATCATGTCACATCATTGGATTAATTGCAGTGTGGATAGCTTGTTCTGGATCTTGAACTGATGGAGGAAAGCGCCTTTAAGTTTAGGAGAAATTTGGCTAGCAAAATAGCACTACTCTGCTTGATAGTCTGCAATTGATAGTAACCTTTTCTGAAGTACAAAGAAGGAAAACTGATTCTGCATATACTGTACATATGTGCACAGTGAAGCATAAAATTAGACTCCAAAATAGATAACAACATAATTGTGGGCTCTGCTGTTTCACAAATGGGTGGATGGAGATTATCTATCTATCTATCTATCTATCTATCTATCTATCTATCTATCTATCTATCTATCTATCTATCTATCTATCTATCTATCTGTCTGTCTGTCTGTCTGTCTGTCTGTCTGTCTGTCTGTCTGTCGTATTTATATACCACTTTTCAACTAAAAGTTCACAAAGCAGTTTACCAGGAAAATAAAAAATTAATAGCTAATTAATAGCTAATGGGTCTGTGTCCCAAAAGTGCTCACAATTTAAAATGTAAAAAGAACACCAGCACCACCACTAAGGCCCTGTATACCACTTAATATAGCAGTTTCTTCTCATTTTGTTTCTGCAAGACAGCAAGTATGATTCAACCTCTTCATTAATTTAGTTTGTGGGGAATCCAGCTTCACAAGCCCTCCAAACAGCATTTAGCCTTGTTGTATCATTTGTGCCAGTTCCACCATTTACATGTTTTAAATCCAGCTCTTCCACCAACGTGTTCAGAGCAGTATACATTTTCTCAATTTGATTTGGTTAAAAGGATTAAAATCCCGCAACTCTTCTGCAGATACAGGTTTACACTATATGAAGCAGGGGTCCTCAATCCCTGGGCTGCAGGGCCTTAGAAGTTGGGCCGTGCTGGGATCGGATGGTGGAGCGCCGCTGCTTTCGGTGATCTCCATTTAAGAGTTTCCCTTTCCATGGAGTGCCGAGAGAGAGGGAGAGAGAGAGAGATGAAGGATGGGCAAACTGCTGATTCAGGGTAGATGTTGTCCTAGGGCAGGGATCACTAAACTTTTTGGCAGGAAGGCCACATCATCTTTCTGAAACTGTGGGGTGGGTGGGGGACTGAAAGAAAAAAAAGATAATTGATTTACATTTCAAATTTGAATAGATTTACATAAATGAATATATTAGTGACAGAATGAATTAATTCAAATCAGTTCATGAATTCAAATCAGTTCCCTTTCTAACACACAGAGAGAGGGTGATCATCACACCAGTTCAGTGGTGGGCACCAGCAGGTTCGCACCTACTCTATAGAACCAGTTCTTAACAAGAGATAGTACATATAAAGTTTAAAAATAACCATTTAAAAGTGGCTGCCAGATGGACAGAGAACCGGTTCTTAATTTCTTTGAAGCCCATCACTGCACCAGTTCACTAGCACTTTCATCTACAGAGAAAGGTGGGCTCCCCAGCCCTCAAAATACCCTCTTTTGGTGTGGAGAGCAGAGCTCCCCTTGCCTCTGGACGCTGGCTGAGGACCAGATGGAGGCTTGCTGAGGGTCGCATCCGGCCCAAGGGCCAGAGTTTGGAGACTCCTGCCCTACTGTGACCAGATGTCATAACCGCAAAAGATGGCAAGGCCCTTCCAAAATGTAGGACATCCAAGAAAGTATCGGACATGACAAAACAAAAGCTAAAAACACTATTTCGTGTTCATGTGATTAATTTTAATATATTGCTTTCATGTGTTAAATTTATTGCATCTAAACTCTTAATTACAAGTAGACTACATGCTATCTGTTCACATGGAAAAAGAGGAGTGAAAATATTTTTTCCAATACATAAGGCTAAAAAAAATTGACATGTCCTGGGGGCAAAAATGACATCTGGTCACAGAGATCAAATGCCATAACCAAAAAAAAAGAGGACACATACTTTAAAACTTTGGGACACCCAAGAAAAAAAAGAAGCCTGTGTCACAATAAAAGCTAAAAACACTCGAATATACTGTTTTCATATGGTTAATTTAAACACTATATTACCTATTATTAAATTTAAAACTAATATATGTAATTTATTACATATGATGTATTGATTCCAAGAAAGCTCCATGCTGCCTGCTCCCAGAGACAGGAGGACACTGAAGACTTTTTTTCCAGGACACATGGTTAAAAAAGTGGACGTGTCCTGGAGAAAGGGGACATGTGGGGGAGTCCCTCCTCCTGGGCCAGGAGAGCTCAGGCAGCCTGTGCTGAGGAGGGCGGGTTGGGCTGAAGGGAGGGTGTTCTGGAGAAATAGGGCTCAGGAGAACAGAGACTCCCAGCAGCAGGAGCAGTACAGACACAGCCATGCCCTCCTACACAGTGACAGTAGCCACAGGCAGCCAGTGGTTCGCGGGCACCGACGACTATGTTTATCTCAGCCTGGTGGGCTCCACAGGAACCAGTGAGCGGCACCTCCTCGACAAGCCCTTCTACAATGACTTCGAAAGGGGCGCGGTGAGTACTCAGGCTGCGAGACTCACCTGGGTGGGAGGAACCCCCTTGACTCTGGTGGGACTGACTCCTGAGGAGACCTGCAGAGGAGTGGCTCTGAGGCTGCTTTCCCTCCACACTCTCCTGGGAGGAACCCCATTGACTCTGAGGGGACTGACTCCTGAGGAGACCTGCAGAGGAGTGGCTCTGAGGCTGCTTTCCCTCCACACTCTCCTGGGAGGAACCCCATTGACTCTAAGGGGATTGACTCCTGAGGAGACCTGCAGAGGAGGGGCTCTGAGGCTGCCTTCCCTCCACACTCTCCTGGGAGGAACCCCATTGACTCTGAGGGGACTGACTCCTGAGGAGACCTGCAGAGGAGTGGCTCTGAGGCTGCTTTCCCTCCACACTCTCCTGGGAGGAACCCCATTGACTCTGAGGGGACTGACTCCTGAGGAGACCTGCAGAGGAGTGGCTCTGAGGCTGCTTTCCCTCCACACTCTCCTGGGAGGAACCCCATTGACTCTAAGGGGATTGACTCCTGAGGAGACCTGCAGAGGAGGGGCTCTGAGGCTGCCTTCCCTCCACACTCTCCTGGGAGGAACCCCATTGACTCTGATGGGACTGACTCCTGAGGAGACCTGCAGAGGAGTGGCTCTGAGGCTGCTTTCCCTCCACACTCTCCTGGGAGGAACCCCATTGACTCTAAGGGGATTGACTCCTGAGGAGACCTGCAGAGGAGTGGCTCTGAGGCTGCTTTCCCTCCACACTCTCCTGGGAGGAACCCCATTGACTCTGAGGGGACTGACTCCTGAGGAGACCTGCAGAGGAGGGGCTCTGAGGCTGCCTTCCCTCCACACTCTCCTGGGAGGAACCCCATTGACTCTGAGGGGACTGACTCCTGAGGAGACCTGCAGAGGAGTGGCTCTGAGGCTGCTTTCCCTCCACACTCTCCTGGGAGGAACCCCATTGACTCTGAGGGGACTGACTCCTGAGGAGACCTGCAGAGGAGTGGCTCTGAGGCTGCTTTCCCTCCACACTCTCCTGGGAGGAACCCCATTGACTCTAAGGGGATTGACTCCTGAGGAGACCTGCAGAGGAGGGGCTCTGAGGCTGCCTTCCCTCCACACTCTCCTGGGAGGAACCCCATTGACTCTAAGGGGATTGACTCCTGAGGAGACCTGCAGAGGAGGGGCTCTGAGGCTGCCTTCCCTCCACACTCTCCTGGGAGGAACCCCATTGACTCTGATGGGACTGACTCCTGAGGAGACCTGCAGAGGAGTGGCTCTGAGGCTGCTTTCCCTCCACACTCTCCTGGGAGGAACCCCATTGACTCTGAGGGGACTGACTCCTGAGGAGACCTGCAGAGGAGTGGCTCTGAGGCTGCTTTCCCTCCACACTCTCCTGGGAGGAACCCCATTGACTCTGAGGGGACTGACTCCTGAGGAGACCTGCAGAGGAGGGGCTCTGAGGCTGCCTTCCCTCCACACTCTCCTGGGAGGAACCCCATTGACTCTGATGGGACTGACTCCTGAGGAGACCTGCAGGGGAGGGGCTCTGAGGCTGCCTTTCCCTCCACGCTCTCCTGGGAGGAAGCCCATTGACTCTGATGGGACTGACTCCTGAGGAGACCTGCAGAGGAGGGGCTCTGAGGCTGCCTTTCCCTCCACGCTCTCCTGGGAGGAAGCCCCTTGACTCTGATGGGACTGACTCCTGAGGAGACCTGCGGAGGAGGGGCTCTAAGGCTGCCTTCCCCTCCACCCTCTCCTAGGAGGAACCCCCTTGACTCTGATGGGACTGACTCCTGAGGAGACCTGCAGAGGAGGGGCTCTGAGGCTGCCTTTCCCTCCATGCTCTCCTGGGAGGAACCCCCTTGACTCTGATGGGACTGACTCCTGAGGAGACCTGCAGAGGAGGGGCTCTGAGGCTGCCACCTCCTCCCCGCTCTCCTGGGAGGAAGCCCCATTGACTCTGATGGGACTGACTTCTGAGTAGACATGCAGGAGTGGGCTGTGAAGTATAGTAGCTTGTAAATAATACATACTGTATCTGTAAAAAAATGCAGCTTTTCCAGTTTTTGTCCCATGTGTGAGTAATGCTATTTTAGATCAGAGTTGTCCAATCCAATTTTTGATGCAATGCAGTTTCCCAATTTCATTCATATACCCTCAAGTCTAATACGTTAAGAATAAATATTCAAATGAATGCGGACACCTGAAATTGGTTTTCATATCCTCTAGGAGGTCCCGACCCATAGTTTGAGAAACATTGTTTTAGATTCCTCTGATGTTGAAGGCAAAGGAAGAGATGACCCAGCTATAACGTTGTGTTTGGGGTTTTTCTGCCTTGTTTCTGGGAAAGCAAATGCAGTATCTACTCTGAGATAGGCAGAGATAATCTCTGCTTCATTTCACATGTTCATCAGCTGCCTTTCCTTGCTTTCCAGAAAGATTAAAGAAAAAGAAAGCTCCCTTGCTTTCATTTGGGGGGCTATACAGAGAAAGAATTTGGTCCTCTTCGCTCTTTACTTGGACCAGAGATTGAAAAGAGTCTGTGTAGCGTATCTTCTGCACAGCCCACAGATGTACACGTCTGATCCCTGATGCATAAATGCAGTGTTGGAGCAGAGATGGTTTATATCACCGGCTTGGATAGGTGATAGTTATGGGCAAAATAGTTTGCCCCATATTCCAGACTCTTTTTCTAGAGATCATACATGCAAACATACATACATACCCACCCACCCACTTTTAGAATGTGAGCTTGTAGAGGGGTTAGTGAACTTCGAGACCCTTCTACATTTACGTTTGGTACTATCCTTGAAGCGCTTCCTGCTTCTGAAGTCATTCAAATTGGTGATGGAAAGTCAACACAGGGTGTTTTGCATGTCAAATATTCAGTGAGGGCAAAAGATGTGGATAACTCAGAGGAACATTTTTTTTGTGTTTTTGCTTCTTATGTTGAGCATTACAACACAGCACCTGGTTATGCTTCTTATGTGAAGATTACACAGTTTTTCAAAGGGTACAAGACCCCTCTCGGTATTGGACACATAAAGAACAGTGTAGCACACTAGTGTCAATTGTTGCCTTGGTTGGATATAACATCACAAATCTGATTTAAATACAGTACAGTGTGTGATAGTTGTTCCAGATGCTATTCCAGATTCACATTTCTCTCAAGCCATTATACTGCTCTTGTACCTGTATAAATAGGAGCTGCCCCATCTCTGTAGGAGGAGACTTAGAGCACAGTCCTAACCATGTCTACTAAAGTAAGTCCCAGTGTTCAATAGGTCTTACTTCCAGGAAAGTGTCTTTAGGATTGCAGCCTAAATAAGGAATATGAACTTTGGTGTGCTCTCTCAAGGAGTTCATTCACAACAGACTAGTATCGCTACCTTTCTAGAATTGGTTTCCTGGGTACATCATGTTCAGCATACATGACATAATTCTACTTCTGTCTGTTCCTGTTATTTTCACAAGTTGTGTTGCTTAATGCCCCTACTTCCCTAACTCAATACACTTCTGTTTTTCTCCAATGAACTATTTTGAAAGAACAATTAACCTAGATGTTTGAATTGCAAAGATGGACTTTTTTGCCTTTCTCAGACTACTCTTTTTTTATATGAAAGAATATCCACCTGGACTTTGCTGTTTAATCTGCCACAGATATTTTATCTTAATCTAGATATAGTAGGCAAGAAGATGTGTTGCATGACCATCAAAGTATATTTATCTTTAGGAAAAGGCAATAACAGAAATGATGCATCTTATGCTTTTAAAAATATTATATCCAAAGAAAGAAAAGGATTTTTTTTTACCAAAGGAAGGAAATAAATTAAGAAGCACACACAGTGTAGAAATGAAAACTAGAGGTTCTTCATGAATAAGGATCATGCTTCTCTATGGCCATTTCACATGCTCCAACTAATTGGAAAGGATAATCTTGGTTTTCTGGCACTCTCCTTAAATTTTCCTCTGGGGAGATTTTTGAAATCACTGTACTTAAAACTGATCATTAGTGTACACTAGAGTTCTTCAGGTTCCATCCCTTTATCTCTAGAAGCAAAAACTCTGGCAGGCTAGAAAGTCTGAGAGAAATTTTCTCAGGGCATGAAATTTTCTTTTGACTCTATTCCCTCCTTCATTGGATCATACTTTATTCAAATTATGATAGTTAAAACTATGCAGTCTTACACAATATGTGAATGCTAGTTATCATACAATAAATGCAAATATTTTCTGATATTTCTGGCTCTCTTCCTATGGCTCTCTGACCCCCTTTCTGACACTGGGCCAGCTACAATCTATCCCTGGGACTTACCTCTCCTGTTCTCTGGGTGAAAGAGTGGCTTGTTCATCTTGATTCTAGTTTATGTGCTTTTACACCTCCTCACATGGACTGAGGGAACATGGTTTCCTTTCTGTGCAAGGTTGCCATATGTCCTGGAAAACTGGGACAATCCCAGTTTTTGGGAATTGTGTTCACATACTGGCAAGTTTGACAGGGAAAAGAATTGAAGGTGTCCCCACAGGTTATTCTGCTAGTTATGACCGATTGGAGAATGCAATGCTTATCCCTGTTTCTAAGCCTTTAGAGCCAGCGTTTTCCAAAACACCTCCATGGTCATGGTGCAGCATGACTGCCAAAGGTGCTCAGAACACTGTTTTAACTCCCCACCAAGGTAGTACCCACTGGTGTAGCTGGGGAGTGCAGGGGATGTACTTGCACTGGACTATGAGCTGAGCTTGACATGAGTGACTGACCCTACAATCCAGAGTAACTAAAGGAAGATGTAAGAGGCACTTACTCTGAATTGCTCTATGCCAGGGTGACCAAACGCCAAATGCAAAATCCCTGAACACCAAGGCCAAAATTCCTGATTGAAGGCTAAAATTCCTACTCTCTACCCGGAAAATGTAGGACAAAATGTAGGACATGCTAAAATAAGCTAAAAACACTAAAAATAAGCTAAAAACACTGGTATTGCTTTCCTGTACATAATATATTACACTATATTACTTATTTTAAACTGAAAAAATGATGAACTCTCTGCTCACCCCGTCCCAGTCTGGTTTGGGGGTTGTGGAACCAATTTTGGGGTTCCCATAGTTTTCCAAACAACTCTGCCAAATGACGCATTCAGCTTCATGTAGGTTCTGTTCAGGTTTGAATGAATTGGAGAAAAATTTGCACTCGGGTTTTGGCATTATGGAAAATAAAAGCAAATATTTATTTTTATCCCCAGACACTAAATTTTTTGCACAGGGTGATCAGATGACAAATGCTAAATCCCTTAACCCCTAAAATCCCTAAAATTCCTATGTGCTTAAAAAATTGAAGGACACCGCAAAAATGTAGGACATGTTAAAATAAATCAGTAATACTCATATTGTTTTCCTGTCCTTAATTTCAACTCTTTAAAATTGAGAACCTTGTAAAATGCATGATTCAGACCCAGACTTTAAAGCAACTGTTTGTAGTAGCATAACACAAGCCAGTGATTCCAACATATGTGGTTCAGACCCAAACATACAAGCACATGTGTGCGCACACACATACACACACACAAACACAGAAAAGCAAGATATCAAGCAGGGAGAGGGATAGAAAGGAGGACATCTCTGCGTCAGGGAGGTGGGATCTGGAACCACCAAGAGAAATCTGCAGTGCCCCTGAGGGTGTGCAGAGTGCAAAAGCAGACTGGTGAGCCAGAGGGACCAGGATGTAAAAGACTGGGAAGGAGGAATCAGAGTATCCCCAGGCAGGAGATACCTTGCAGGTCTAGAAGTGGAGCACAGCCTGAATTGTTGGCTGAGGGAGGGTTAAGAGGCACTGAAAGGGTTAAGAGCTGGAGTTTTAGGGCTAGGGAAATCTGAGCTGCATGCATGGCTCGGAGGCACTCTTGCATTTCCCTACTCCCCTGGACAAGGTAATAAATACCGAGGTGTCTGGGGAAAGCCAGAGGTCTGGACAGCCTGCTCTATGCATTTCCCATAGGTGGCACCGTAACTATATCGGTGTAAAAGATCCCGTAGTTACTCTGGATTATAGCCTTAAATTATGAAAAACAGGGTCTGTATGAATGATAATATCATCATGTTAAATATTGATGGAAATGTAATTTTATGCAGAATGCAATGAAACAAACTGCACTGGAATATCTATATTCTAAGTTATGAAAATGGAGAGTAAAATGAAAACACAAAAGCCTATGGAACAAAAGTGGATTTCCTTAACTTAGATGCCCATCTAAAAATAGCCCAATTTGCATAAATTTGAATTTCCGGACTCTGGATCTGGATGGGCATCTAAGGGTTACCTCAAAATTCCCCATGTTATTGATGGCTCTGAAAGCCAATGAGATTTAATTCTTGTACTATATGGAACTAAGAAGCAGTTAATATGAATCAATTCTCAGTACATATATATAGTAAATATATCTTAATACAGTTAATCATGCTAACTGGGTATACAGGCACTTCTAAGTGTTACTCCTCTTATATTTTGCAGGGAAAGAAGAACCATTTCTCTTTGTCTCAGCACACTAATAAGGGACACATTTTTCCCTCAGCACACCAATAAGGGACACATTTTTTTTACTTAATTAAATTTGATTTTGTTGCTGCGGGGCTGGGAGGGGAAACAAAATCTTTTTCAACACCAGAAAGCAAATAGGTGCTTTAGCACCTAGCAGAGCAAATAGTGGTGAACTGCTAAAGAGAATGTGGCAGGTTTTCCCCCAATTTTCTTTTTACATCACTTCCGGGACTACATTTTGAGCTTTGCACTGGGCTACATGATCATTATCTACACCACTGGTAGTACCTATTTGTCTATTTGCATTTACATGCTTTTGAACTGCTAGGAGCTGGGCTAAGGACAGGAGTAAACCCCATCTTGTAGGACCTGGGTCTCAAACCCTGACCTGCTGGTTAACAGGCACAGTGTCTTAACTAGTGGTGAGCTTCAGGGAGTTCTCTCAGGTTCTATAGAACCCTTTGCTAATGAGCGCCTGGTTCTGAGAACTGGTTACTAATGGGACATAGAACCTGTGGTTAATTTAGGTTATTAGGGCATAGAACCTATTGTTAATTTATTTGAATCCCACCACTGGTCTTAACCAGTTGTGCCAACACAGTCCCTAGAAGAAGAGAATTATGGCAACCCTATTTCTGTGATACCTGCCGCACCAGATAAAATATTTAAATATTTTTATGTTTAAAATCAATATTTTTAATTGATTTGTAAGAGTATTATATTTTACAGATTTAAAATCTGGATTAATTTTTTATTTTTGGAGGGGGACATATGCAGAAGTTGATATGATTTGATTTAAGATGGAGTATTCACATCTTCACTTGTCTAGAGCAGCTAATCTTAGTGGGAGTCATATGGCCTTCGGGGGGGTGGGGCTGACCCATGAAGGGGCCACAGACTGAAAAGCTTAGAAGGCCCTGTAATGTGGTCTCGAACCTGAGAAGATCTCCTGAAGGGATATAGTCACCCCCCAAAATGTTGAAAATGATTGGTGGGAGCACTGCCTGAGCTATGGTTTTGATTCTGATAAGGGAGCCTATGGCAGGGTGACTATCTGATAGAACCAAAAAAAAAAAAAGACAAGCCCTTGCCCAAAGGTAAAACACACTAGAAAAATGTAGAACATGACAAAATAAAAAGCAAAGAACACTCATATATATTGCTTTCATGTGGTTAATTTAAACACTATATTATTTATTAAATTTAAAAATAATTACCGTGCTTGTAATTTATTACATATAATATAATAATTACAAGAAATCTACTTGCTATCTGCTCACAAGGAAAAGGGGAACAATTAACATTTTTTGCCAGAACACAAAGCTTAAAAGAGGACATGTCCTGGGAAAACAGGACTTATGATCAACCTCGCCTCCTTGTCTCCTACCTACAACACCAAGGTACTGAGAATACTGGTATATCATCCTCAAAATTCTCTGTCCTCACTCCCCGTTCCACTTACTTGGTTGCTTACTGTAACCAGTATGATGGCTTCTTTGCAGATAAAATCTCATTCATGTGCCATTACTTGGACTATGCAATGACAGTGTCAGTTGATGTTGCCATGCCTCCTGTTGGACCTGTTATTTTGGATTATTTTCAGTTTGGACTGCCCAAGGATGTGGACAGAAACCTTTAGAGGAAAACTTTAGAGGCTATCCAACTTACTTGCTTGACCCTTGCCCGGCTTGGCTTATTAAATCAGCCAGAATGGGGTGGGGATGATGAATGAGTGTACAGAAAGACTTGCCAGGACTAGACTAAGGCAGTGCATCCTTTTTGATGCTGCTGGACCTCTTAGTGGCATTCAGCAACATTGATTCAGCAACATTATCATGAACATTTGGCCAGATAAAGTCTTGAAGGCATTGTATGGTAATTCCTGTCTTTCATAGGTCCCAGAAGGTGTTACTGGAGGACTCTTTTTATTGGAATAGGGCTAAATTCCGTAGAGCAGTTAGCAACACCCCCAAAAAGTTTTTCTTTTACCCAGGCTGCCTACAACTAATATAGCACAAAAAAAATTAAAAAAAACTTTGACAATTTCATGGAAGTTCATAAAAAAGTTGTTGCATCAGATGTTCCTAACACTTAGAAGACCAGGAACCCAAAATATTTGCTTCTTGATTCATACAATAAAATAACTGATGCAGAAACTGAGAAACCCACATCTTTACAATAGAGAAGTAAGGAAGGAAGTCAGGAAGGAAGAAAGAAATAATATGTACATTAAAAAGGAAAGGGAAATAACCAAAGGACTCACATCTTATAATAACCACTAAAAGGGAACAGATGTAGTATTACTTCAGAGCATTAGATGCCACCCCTTTCTAGTATGTGCACGTCAGTATTGCAATTTCCAAGAAGTTTGGTGCCTTGGTCTTAGAGATGCAAAGTGCTTCGTGATTCCAGTTTGTGTCCCATGTTTTTTTTAAATATCTACATGAAATCACTGGAAGAGAATCTAAAAGATTAGATTTGAGTTTTATAAAAATGCAAGATGGTATCCAGCTCTCCCTTATGTAATGCTGGTAAAGTTGTTGAAATCCTGGAGTGGTGATAAGTGGAGGTGAGGAACTATATGTGGCCAGGCAAGCTGAAAATAAATCCAGTCAAAACATGATTCAGAGACCCACAATGCAGATGAAGAACTATTAATCTATTTTGAATGGAGATGCACTACCTTTTGCAAGATCAGGTTCATGATTTGGGAGCTCCTTTGGATTCACTGCTGATCCTAGATTGTCAGGGGGCCAGCTGCAGTCATACTTGAATTGGTCAAGAATACTGGAATAGGTCAACCACAGTGGTCTGTGCTTTGGAAACACTGAGACTTAACTACAGTAACGAACTATACTGGGAGCTGCTCTTGAAGACTGTTCAGAAATTGCAGTTAGTGCAGAATGTGATCTCAGGGGCTTGATGGTTTGATTTAGTTTGACCACTATTCTGCAGGTACGTTAGCTGCCAATTCATTCCTGGACTCATACTCATATTTGGCCACAATCCTAACAGATTTAGGCTGGCCTACACTCACCTGGCATATCTTCCTATGGTGGTATGGGGAGGTCAGTGTATGCCTGTGCAGTGGCCAAACCCCACCACCACCACCAGGAGTGGGGCAGAAGTGCCCCACTCCTGGTGGTTTGTTACACTCTAGTCAGCACAGGACTTAAGGCTGGGATTAGGCCAGCCTAACTGGAGCTTAGTATTGCAGCCTTTAAGCTTTAAATCCCTTGGTGTGCTGAAAATTTTGAAAACACTTAACATTTGACCATGCTTGCATGTCAGCCCACCCCCAAAAACAAAAGAGAGAGAATTGTTTATGTATTCTTTTATTTTTTTAAAAAAAATATAATCCAGTCATGTGTGGTGCTATGTATTAAATAAAGAAATATCAAATAATTTCAAAAATGAAATATGAGTAAAACATATTGTTGGATGTTGGTGAAAGCTGACATGTCACCCAAAACAACATGGCATATCACTTTTCACATGCCTGTCATTGGTTCACCTTAGATCAGTGTTTCTCAAAGTGGGGGTTGGGACCCCTTTGGGGATCGCCTGGAGCTTTCCTGGGGGTTGTCTAAAGACCCCTGCTGCAGGGAGCCAGCTGGGAAGACCTGGCAGAAACGCTGGAGCAGCTGTGGCTGGAAGAAGCCGCTGAGAAGTGGCTCAGTAGGAACCTCTGAGCTGGTGTGAGACCAATGTGGAGGCTTGGGGGCGGGGAGGCGCCCGACATACTCACCACAGACGGCAGCCTCCTCCCCCCTCCCTGCAGATCCTGAGTGCGCCTGTGGGCTGAGAGTGAAGCACGCTGAGGTGTGAGCATGGCGCCAGAGCTCTGACAGGTGGGCTATCTGGTGGGCGCCCCGCTTGTGCACCGACCGTTGTGCCCTGCTCCTTGTGTTCTACTCAAAAGTAACCCCCCTCAATGTTGTTGTTGTTGTTCATGATAAGTGAATGGGACTTACTCCCAGGAAAGTGCTAGGACTGCAGCCTTACCCTACAATCCAGAGTAACTACGGGAGCAAGCAAGAGACATTACATGAACCTGTAGTTACTGCACCACCTAGTGAAAACCTATGGGAAATTCATATTGCAATCCAGAGCAAATTGTTCTTACACAGGAGCTAGGACTCCCCATAATTACTCTGATTGTGCCCTCAGAGTCCAGTTCTATTCATGTCTATTCAGAAGTCAGTCCCATGATAGTGACTGGGACTTACTCCCAGGAAACAGTGGCTGGCTCAGCTGCCTGAGATCTGAGTCCTATGGACGTCTCCTCAGACGTCAGTCCCATGATAGTGAATGGGGTTACTCCCAGGAAAGTGCTAGGATTGCAGCCTTAGAGCCCAATTCTATGCATGTGTACTCAGAAGTCATTCCCATTGAGTTCAGTGAGGTTTACCCCCAGGAAAGTGTGCATAGCACTGCAGCAGTTGCAGCGAAAATAATTTTATGGTTGGGGGTCCCCACAACATGAGGAACTTATATAGGGGTCACGGCATTTGGAAGATGCCTTAGATTGAGGGGGACCAGATGTGTGTGCTGCATCTGAAAGAAAACAGATTAGTTGTAACAAGGCCTTCGCTATAGCAATGTTTTTATCATGATTTAAGAACCACACTTGTTACTTTCCAATTAAGTTGAAAGATTTTCAGCCTTTCTTTAAGGGGGTCTGGCTTTTCCTTCCTACTGTTTGTTGTGCCCTCAAAAAATAGTTCTTGGAAAAGTGGTCCTTGCTAAAAAAAAAAAAAAAAGGTTTGTTAAAACCCAGTAAACACTAGCTGATATTCTCAAGAAGCATGACAACTTACTTTTAGGGAACATTTTAACCTTTGATTCATCTTAGATTTGTTGCAGTTGTATGGCTGTTTCAATGATATTTCTAATTGTGGTTTTCTTACATGATAAAAAAAGAAATAAAAAAGAAAAAGATAACAGGAAACAAAACCCCAAGTCCTGACCAGTTTTCTGCTTTACATTATCAGCTGACTTGTTAGAAATTGTGGTTTTTTTGGTGATCAGCTGCAACTATCATGATAGTTTGTTTCCGTGAAATATTGAATACAGTCATCTTAGAATTATATTTTTATTATCAGCTTACAAAAGGAAGCAAGTCTGGACTTGATTAAAGGCCATTTGCAGCCTTCAGGAACCACCAACTTGGCGCTAAGGAGCCCTCACTCTCCAGTCAGCCTCTGTCCTGTTGTAAACTGTTGAATCCTATACTGACCTGCTATTGCCAGAGATAGCACATCCATAATTGCTCCATGTTCATGTCTCCATGTATTTTCTGCTTTTCTCTGAGCATTATTTTAGCCACTTCCCCCTTTCCTCTGAACAAATTGTTATATCTCCATATGTTTTTGGATTGGTCTGTATGTTTCCACCATGCAAACAGTTCATAGTTCTCATGTGGTTCTCTATGCCTATATTATAGTTCTCATGTGCATTATAAATAAGTTCTGTAAAATTCATTCATTCAGGGCACAATCTTAACCAATTTAGGCCAGCGCAACATACCAGTCTTCCCATTCCTACAGTAGTGTGGGGAGGTCCAGCATATGTCTGTGCATGGTCCTAACCTCTCAGGGGTAGCAAATATGTAAGAGGATAGCACTCTAGCCAATACTGATAACATTGTATTTGTGGTGTTCAGTTAAAAGATATCTAGGGGGTTGTCTATCAAGGAAACCAGTGACAGGCAACAGCAGAGCTGCACATTCTAATAAGCAAATGTAAAAATTGAAGTCCTTTGGGCAAAGTTAAATGGTCACTGAAACAGCCAAGGCCACTAAGCATCAAAGAAATATTTTGGATATACTTGCATGCAGCTGATTTAAGACGATATTTTCTTTTTCCAGGTTGATACTTATGATGTGACGGTGGCAGAAGACTTGGGGGAGATCCAGCTGATAAAAATTGAAAAACGGAAATATTGGTTTCCTGATGATTGGTATCTTAAGTATGTCACTGTGAAAACACCTATAGGTGACTATCTGGAGTTTCCTTGTTACAGATGGATTACAGATGAAAAAGAGGTGGTCCTCCGAGATGGACGAGGTAAGAGCTTTGCAGAGTTCCTTATGGTGAACAGGAGGGTTGAGACAACTTCAGCTACTCAAATATGCTAAAAATGTGTTACTTATTCAATGGGTTATTAAGGGCAAATCACTCTTCTTCCCTTCTTCACCCTTGTCAATTCTCTTCAAGCTTTTTATCAAAAATATTGTGCTGGAAGTACATGAGGAAGCTGCTATGGTGAATAAGGAGGTTTCAACAATATGCATGAAAAACAATTGTTAATGCCAGAGATTCAGTGATATGTACTTTATCGTGATACTCAATCAATTTGCATTTCTATTATTAGGAATAACAGAAAACTAATTATGTCCCAGTCTTATCTGAATGCTGTACCAATGGTGCATGGATACCAGCACAATGTTTATCATGTCCTGAGTCCTCTCTGGCAACACCATACTGAAAGTATGACACCATAGTGACATACTGACACCATTTTGGTGCACACTGGTGCACCAGTATGAGAAGGGCAGTATGCCAAAGGACTGGCAAAGCAGCACTGGCATAGTCCATCTCAATAACACATTTAGTAAATATGGAACCACTGACTTGGACTTAGTAAATATGTAAATAGCAAATAGTAAAATTGACTTAGTAAATATGGAACCACCCACTATTAATGAAGCTGACATCCTGATGCTGACCTCCATGACACATATTGGTGTTATGTCCAGGGAACCAGTCACTGCATCCAATCAGTCCCAACACTGACAGTCTGAGAAAGGCCACCACAGTGAACCAAGCAAAAGATGGGTCCTGTGTTCTCTGCCCTATTAGAAACCTTTGTAAAGTGCATAAGGAATAGACTCTGGGTATGGGTGAATATTCACAGTGTTTCAAGAGTGGTGCTACCTGAGTAGTGTACAAACCTGAGTAGTGTAATTCCTTACTGGGGAAATGAGTGCAGTACTCAAGCTATTACCTTTCCTTCCCCTGTGGAGAGCTGCAGAAGGACTATCTCCCAAATCCAGAGTAACTACAGAGTAACTACGTGCTCCTGTAGGGAGACTTTACGTGCACCCTTAGTTGCTGTGAAACTATGTGAAAACCCATGGTAAATTCATATTGGAATCCAGAGTCAGTTGTTCTTACACCGGAGCAAGGACTCCTCGTAGTTACTCTGGATTTTGCCCTATGTCAATTATCTGTATTCCATATCTTGAGTTTGGATAATATTTTGTTTTCATTTTTCATAGCCAAGCTTCTCCGAGATGATAAGACTCAGATCCTCAAACATCACAGACGCAAAGAACTGGAGAATCGTCAAAAGTTGATTCGGTGAGTTTCTGTAAAGCTTTTTGTGTGCTTTGTTTTCTCAGTATTGCTCTGATGAGATCAAAGGAGACCTGTTGTAACGTTATTGTATGCACACAAGCAGAGTGTGGCATATCTTTAGGGCATATCTTCTGCATTCTTTGACCTGATGCTATATTTCCCTCTTATTTCCAGTTTTTCATCACCATCTCCAGTCATATAGGTACCATTTTAAAAAACAATGATAATTGTTCTTTTGACTTTCCAGATTTAAACGTGTTATACAGAAAATTCAAATTACACTTATCTCATTGACTTACAGTTGGAGTGTGCCATGATCTTTCATATCGTAATGACTGTAATAGTTGGAACAATACAATTAATGTCCTCATAATATATGGGGGCACAATCCTAGCTCATTTAGGCCAGCAGAACTCACAATCTCCCCATTCCTGAGGCGGTGTGGGGTTATGTCTTCGCATTGGCTTAACTTCCCTAGGAATGGTGCAGAAATGCTTTCAGGCACTTTTGCAACACCTCCAGGCTAGCACAGAACTTGTGCCACGACTTGTGCTGGCCTAATCAGGGATTAGGATTGCACTGTGGATCTAATAAAATCTAGTATTTTGATACCATCTCTGCCCCAGAGGTATGAAGAGCGGGGGGGGGGGGGGGGAGAGAAGGGGTTTTCCCTCCAGTGAGTTTTTTTTTCCAATGTTTTCAGGTGGAAATCATTTGCCTGGTTAATATGGATTTTAAAAAATTTTATTATTTCAGCCTCAGAAATTGTAAAAAATAAAGTGCTATAAATTCTGTTCAATGTGTGTGTTTTCTTAAAAATAGATGGGCAGAATGGCATCCAGGCTTTCCCTTGAATATAGATGCCAAATCTCACAAGGAATTGCCTCGCAACATCCAGTTTGATACTGAAAAAGGAGCTGACTTTATCTTGAATTATACCAAGGCGTGAGTATGGTAGTGGCTATTAGTTGCTTGAGGTATGAGAGAACCTGGCACAGCCCATTTACTGAAGCTAAGCAGATCTGGAGGTGATCAGTGCCGTGATTAGGGACTGGTAGGAACCCCATGGATGCCACCTTGAGTTCTACCATGAAAGGAACATAGAATATAAATATAATAAACAAGCCAGTATGTGTGAGGGAAATTCTTTAAGTGCTCACATCTCTTTAGAACAGCAGGATTTCTATTGAGGTAGTTGGGATAAAATAAAAATTCAAATCACGTGCCAGTTATATTCCATTTTATATTTTTGCTACTAAAATACAGTGGTACCTTGTAAGACAAATGCTTTGTAAGAAGAACGCTTTGTAAGACAAAATAAAATTTCTAAGGGATTCTGCTTTGTAAGACAAACAGTGTCTTGTAAGATAAACGGTTTTGGCAGTTAGGCAAAAAGTTTTACTAGGAAAATTTGTAGTAAAACTAACAACTTGATGGTTCTGCATTGTGAGTAACAGCAAGAGATTAGATCTCATCTGCAGAGGAGGAGAATAAGGAAGAGGAATCCCTCAAATCAAATGAGATTGACCTTTGTAAACATTGGGAAATTGTGCAAAATGTTTACAAAAAAGCACCACCCAAATAAGGCTGTAGCTATGAATCTGTTTTATGATAATGCAATGTCACATTTCCATGAAATCCTCAAAAGGAGACAAAAGCAAGTGTCATTAGAAGATTCCTTGTGAAAGTCACTCAAAAAGACACCAGTGAGTCATAGTGAAAATTAGTCATCCTTGGCCAGAAAGGTTTATCTTTTCTGTTTTACTGTACAGTATATTACAGTGTTTTTAATTAATATTACAGTAATTGTGTTCTGTATTATATAACAGTGTTTTGAATTCAATTATAGTGTTTTGTCATCATTTTAACATACAGTTAATATTTTTATATGACTGTTTTTGGGTTGTGGAACCAACTGTCTGAGTTTCCATTATTTCTATGGGAAAATCGCTTTGTAAGAAGAACACTTTGTAAGACGTTCAAATTCTGGAACTATGTTCTTCTTACAAGGCACCACTGTTCAAGTGGTTTTCACAGAAAAATAAAAGATAGTTCACTGTTCCTGAGGGCTCATAGTCTGTAAGAAGATGCAAAAGATACACCGGCAATAGCCAGTGCAAAAGATGATATGCGAGGGTAAATAGGGAAAGTTGCTCTTAGCCAGTTAAAATGTAAGAGAACTACAACTTAAAAAAATACCTCTGAGCCCAGTTGGTAGAAATGGTTTTTAACAATCCCTATATTTATGAGAATAATAGGGCATTGCATTCTTCTTCTACGTACTCTATTTTCTATCTACTTCAAAGCCTTGTGTGTAAGGGTATCCACATCTGGCCAACACTTCATTTCAATCAGGCAGGCTAAGGAGATGCAACTGTCAACATTTCTACTATCTACTGATAACAGGCCAGGCTGAGAAGGGGGGGGAATTGACCAGAGATATTGAGGAGAAAATTGGCAAAAGAACAGTTGAGATGCTGGAAATGGGAATGGTTCCCCCCCCCCCCCCATGAATGCTGTTATATATTGTATCTCCACAAGCGACAGCTGTGGCTGTTGCTAGTTTTCTGTTAAATGGCTTTGCTTAACAGTATCGCTTCACCCTGCTTTGCTGCCTTAATGCTATCAAGAAGAGAATTCTGACGTTAGGTGCTTCTCAAAGGAAGCTTGTAATTCTTTTCTGACTTGTCTATTTCTTTATCATGGAATAATACATTATTCCATTGCCACTTACTCCTTCTTCCAAACTCCTTCCCAAATCCAGTACTTCATTGGTACATGAACAGGATTCACCAAATAAGATGAAGGGGAAAGTCTGTCCTTTAATATCTCAAGTATTAGAGATATGGCCCGGATATTATCATGACCCCTTTACTGAACAGCAGCTCAAAGTCTAATCCTGAAGAGTGGAGGCCAGATAGTTTGGAATCAGCAGACTGAGAATACAAGATTGAGCCTTGGCCTCAGTATGTCTTTCAGAAGAATGTCTTAGGGTGAAATCCAGAGTAACTATGGGGAGTCCTAGCTCTGGTGTAAGAACAATTTGCTCTGGATTGCAATATGAATTTCCCATAGGTTTTCACTAGGTGGTGCAGCAACTATGGGTGCACGTAATGTATCTTATGTGCTCCCGTAGTTACTCTGGATTGTGCCCTTATTCTTTTTTCTCAACCTTTTCGCATAGTAGCAGGCTTCATACAGTGCAATCCTAAGCATGTCTACTCAGAATTAAGCCCCATTGTGTCCAAACGTTTTTACTCCCAGGAAAATGTGGTTAGGATTGCAGCCATAAACAATTACAGTACATACAAGGATCAATTCATGTTCTGTGGTACAATAGGTGGCTCACATTAATTGTGGTGGAACAAGAACACAGAAATTTTTATTTATGTAAATAAAACATTTACCTCACTCTTCCACACATATAGACACAAGACAGTTTACACAGATTTTAAGCATAAAATAAAACAATATAAATAAGTTAAAATCAATGTATATAAACATAATACAAGCATAAATGTTGCTTTTTCTTTTTCTCCTCCTCATAGGGCCATTGATGCTTCTATGGCTACGGTGAGGGGGGAAGCATACAGTCCACACTTACAGGTAGCAGCAAGCAAGGTGGTGATGGAGGTTCCTTGTTCTTTCTTCATCCTCCTCACATATCAGTTAGTGTTTCCATTGTCAGTTATACACTTAAAGCACAATCCTAACCACATCTACTTAAAAGTTAGACACATTGTGTTCAATTGGTCTTACTCCCAGGAAAGTGTCGTTAGGATTGTAGCCTTAGAGAGGGGGGCAAGCTCAATGCATGCATTTGAGATATACAAGTGTAGTTTCACCTAATCCCTCTAGATTTATTTTGGATTCCTTCAATTTTATTTGTGTCTTTCATTACTAAGAATTTCACTCTGAAACACATGGGGCAGAGAAAAAGGTGAGAGACTGAAACCAATAATGACCTGTCTTTTCTTTCAATAAGGATTGAAAATCTCTGTATTAACCGCTTTATGCACATGTTCCAATCTTCTTGGAGTGACTTTGCAGATTTTGAGAAGATATTTGTCAGAATTAGCAATACTATTTCTGGTGAGTTGAACTGCAATTTTTAATATTAATATCAAGAAATTAACTAATTTTACTCTGCAATTTAAAAGTACATATTCAACAAAATTGGACTGAAATCTAAAGATATGTGTACTTCCAGTCAGGTCCAGAAGTTCTTTTGACACCTTTTCGGGCATGATACCTGGGGCTTCTGACCCCTTTTCACCCTCAGCCCCCGTTAGCTATACTAGTGCTATTCATGCTATATACAACTGTTTTATTATAGTTTCCTATCATTGCTTTGAGATTATGGAATATATAGTTGAGATTATAGATATACATGATTTATTTGATGTAATATATACTTTCATATTTGATATTCAATTTTCTTAATATAATCTTAATATTTTTTTCCAAGTGTTCTTGACGCAGGCAAAAATGGTGTAGGAAAATAATAGTTGAAGTTGTACTGAGTGCTTTTGATGTAGTTTAACGCAGAACGGTAAATACATTTTGCTAGGAATTTTTCATAGTAGCACAAACAACCCTTCCTTTTCCTTTTTGTTTCTGTTTTAGAGTATGTGATGCAACATTGGCAAGAAGATTTTATGTTTGGATACCAGTTCTTAAATGGGTGCAACCCTGTATTGATCCAAAAGTGCACAGAGTTACCAAAGAAATTTCCAGTGACCACAGAAATGGTGGAATGTAGTTTGGAAAGGAAACTGACTCTGGAAGAGGAAATAAAGGTACAGAAACTGAATGGACATTATTCAGTAATTATTGTATACTTCAGCTTAAGCACTTGAAATTATTTCAGGTGCTTATATATATTTAGAATATATATGCTTATTGCAATATATATCGCTTATTACAAAATTTAAAACTATTATATGTAATTCATTGACTAAACTAAACTGACTAAACTAAACAGGTTATTCTCTTGTTTCCTGCAGCAAGGGAATATTTTCATAGTGGATTATGAACTTCTGGATGGTATTGACGTCAATAAGACAGATCCCTGTACAGTACAGTATTTGGCAGCTCCTATCTGTTTGTTGTATAAGAACTCTGAGAAGAAGATTGTCCCTATTGCAATTCAGGTAATGTGATTCTTAACTAGTGGTGATTGGGGAAAGACAAAAACCAATCAGAGGCAGAATGTCTCCAAAAGCCTCCCATTTATGTGGAGGATCACCAAAACCATGTACAATACCACAAAGCTGGCAGACCAGGAGTTCTAGGGCAAAGCTGTGAATTAAACAGGCAGGTGAAGAGTTAAAATATAAAAGAGTTTATCCAGGATTAGGGTGGGGAATAGTACAAGGAAGAAAGAAAAATAACAACCAGGCTTACAAAATGGCTTGAGCATAGGAAAAAGTGAAATCATGGTAAAGGATTGCACTCAAATGGAAACAATTCCAATACAAATCTAACTCACTGATCCCTAACTGTGCTTCCTCTGGCCATCAGATTTCTGGACTCTATTATATCTCTTCTGGTGGATGTATCTGGCCATACAGAGATACACTTTCTCTGCAGGATGAGAGTTTGAGACATCCATGAGTTTGAGAAAGAAATCTTTGTTGCGTGAGATCACTGCTGCATTTGAAGGATGTTTTACAACCATGTGGGCCTGTCTACGTCACATCCAAAGTGAGCGGGGGCTGGCCAGTGGACTAACGAGGATCTACTCTGCTACTGTCAAAGATGCCGTCAAAGCAATACTCATGACGACAATATTATGTCTATTCACTACAGTCTTCCTATAATGGAAACATTCTCAGAGTGTCTCAGCAGAACATTGTTCCTTTTGAATCATACATCAGGGAAAGCAGAAAGCAATGGAGGAAAAAAGAAAAAAGCAAGGGAGGCCAATAATCACACTCCATAAAACCATGCTTTGTAATTATTCAGATATTTGTTTCATTTCTTTTCTCAGATCAATCAAACTCCTGGGCCAGACAATCCTATTTTCCTCCCATCTGATGCAAAGTATGACTGGTTATTGGCCAAAATTTGGGTACGCTCCTCTGATTTCCACGTGCATCAGAATGTTACACATCTCCTTCGGACTCATTTAGTTTCTGAAGTGTTTGCAGTGGCTATGTTCCGGCAGCTGCCTGCTGTCCATCCTCTCTTCAAGGTGGGTTATTGTGATGTTCATCTTGTTTTCATTTGCAACACCTGTTGAAGACTGTGTAAGAATAGTAGTTTTTTCTAATACATTTTCTAATATGTTTTTTCTAATACATTTTCTAATATGTTTTTTCTAATACATTTATTATTTTATTCTTTTATTCCTGCTCTGTTTACTGATGCCTTATTTTCTCTGTTTTTATATTTATATATTGTTTTAACACTGCCTGTTACTTCTTGATTTCTCCCTAATTAATTAAATTTTGTTTGATGTTCCACCTGCATTGGTTGCCAATGTGTCTCTGAGCACAAACTATGGTGTTGGTTTCAACTTTTAAAGCCCTAAGTGGATTGAGGCATTAAATACTTGAAGAACTGATTCCTCTCACATAAAAGTGTCCATCTGCTGAGATCTTCAGAGAAGATCCTTTTACATGTTTTGCTGCTGACAGAAATACATCACTTGGCTTCCTGGGAAAGGATCTTATTTGTGGTAGCACCATAGGAGATGAAGGGTGCAATCCAGAGTAACTACGGGGAGTTCTTGCTCCGGTGTAAGAACAATTTGCTCTGGATTGCAACATGAATTTCCCATAGGTTTTCACTAGGTGTTGCAGTAACTACGTGTACACGTAATGTCTCTTACGTGCTCCCGTAGTTACTCTGGATTGTAGGGGAAGTTGACATCAACTTCCCTAATTTAGTTCCAGTGTTAACTGAAACCCTTTTTGCTTTAGGTTGCCTTTCCTTATGTTGGTATGCTAGAGTAAATTTTAGCACCAAATGCCTTGTCTTCAGCGGTATTATGTGATTTTAATGTAATTTTTAGCTTATTATTATTAACTGCCTAATATCCCTTCCTAATGGATAGCTAAAGCATATAATTATTATATAAATAAAAAGATTTGCTATGTAATTGTTTCCTTAGTCCATGCAAATAGTTAGTGTAAGTCCATGGGCTGCACCAACACACGTGTGGGTGCAATCCTAACTTAGGCTGGCACAACTCGTCTTCCCGTTTCTGTGGTGACGTAGGGAGGCAAGCCCATGTATGTACACTGGTGTAATCCTCCCCCAGGAGTGGTACAGAAGTGTCTTACAGCATTTTATGACACCCTGGGCCAGCATAGGACATGTGCTGGGGCTTAGGCCAGCCTACCTCGAGATTAGGACTGAAGCCTAAAATATGGTACTGATGCTGTTGGGATTAACAGTTTGTGAACTTGAAAGAAATTTAGCATTTTGAGCTTTCTTCTTATTTACAGCTTCTGATACCCCATGTACGATTTACAATTGCCATCAACACCAAGGCCCGGGAAGAGCTTATCTGTGAATGTGGGCTATTTGACAAGGTGAGACAGTTTTACTTTTAATTTATATCCTAAATTCATCTTCACAGGGCTAGAAGCAGCTGCACTGGTAGCAAGTTTTGAGGGATCTGAATGGGCAGTGGAGTCAGGGTGCCTGTCACTGGAAGCCATCACAGTTGACAGTCAAAGAATCAACAGCTTTGAGCTGGAATGAGCACAAAGCCCATCATTCCCCTGTTCTGTGAGTTTCCCAGGTGCTTCCTTAGAACCTAGAACGTTGGGTGTCTCCTTGAGGTAAGAGACATCCATATTCTTTGAAGGGCTTATAGATGGTGAGTGATCAAGTCTTGAAGACTAGAAGCAATCCTGCCTTTATCCCCATCAGTGGCTACTAAAGGGTAGACAATGGAAGTTTGCAGTGACATTTTGCCTTGGTGAGCAGGCCACATGCAGAACCTGTGTTCTCTGTTGTGGCTGAGTGCATCAGGACAAGGCATTCTTGTGGTGAGGATACAGCATCCTGGAAATTGCTGCAGACATCTAGGTCCTGAGATGGATTGATAGTGTCTTTCCTTTCCATTGCAAGAAATTTCTTGTGGGTCAGCAACAGCCACAGCAGCATTCTAGATGTCAGTGGTTGCCTTTCCCCCCATAGTATCCACAGTGTTATTCTTGCTATTTTTTTCCTTACAGTCTCCACAATGCCCCAGTGCTATGTGGAACATTGGTGGGGGGAAAAAAACATGGCAACCCATCTAGAAGTTTTTTTTACTATTGATCCATGGAGAATGAGAGACCCTTTTGTCCATTTGATTGTAAGAGAATCAAACATCAGACCTCTACCTTCTGCACAGATTATACAAGTTAGGAATATAGGATCCTTACTTGGATAATCAACCTGCAAGGCCATTGGTTAATATACTATACCACTTATTTTTCGGGTGCCAAAGGCAAACGCCACTGGAGGAGGTGGACATGTACAGATGATCCAGCAAGCAATGAAGCACCTCACCTACAGTTCTCTCTGCTTCCCTGAAGAAATCCAGGCAAGGCGCATGGAAAGCAGTCAGGACATTCCATACTACTTCTATCGGGATGATGGTTTAAAAGTGTGGGAGGCAATAAAGAGGTAGGAGGCATCATATCGCAACTGTCAAAAATAAATTGTTATATTCAGGATGTGAAAATCAAGACTACACACACCAGTATATTGTGTTGGATCCAAAGTTTTTGATAGAGAAAAAATACTGGAAAGAGCATCTGTTTATGGAAGAAGTATACTTGGAGAAGGGTCCTTTCCATAAGCAGTGCAAAAACTTTGGAACCATTTCATTGTGTCCTTTTCTGTAAATTTATGTGTTTGAATTTTTTAAGCTGTAGTCTTTTTGTTAATTCTGATTAACTTTCATTAACTTGTACTTGGAACATGAGTTATTGTGATCCCTGGTCCCTTTAAGAGCAGTTTGTCTATTTTGATTCAGTATGTTGAGTATCAGTTCCCCAATTGTGAGTCCGCAGAGACAGTTTGGTCACAACCCAATTTTTGGTAGGTTGCTGAATTGACAAATCACATTAGGTTGTGTGCGTCAAGGCTTAAATCACCTGCTACTTTCGGGGGGAGCAGTATTGCCATATATCACCATTATGGCCACAGAGGCTTGAGCAGCTAGTGAAACTTTTTTGGTTATGTGGATCCTAATGTGAAAACATTTGACAATCACAGAACTAGGCCAGCCTTATCCAGGCAATGTGTGCAGTTTGTCTAGTTGTGATACGTTGGGTTAATGGGGTTGCCCTTCTTTAGGAAGTCTTTCCTTCCACGTTACTATAAAAGAACCTTAAAATGTAGTGGAGGTGTTTAATTCTAAGAGATGAATCATATTTCATACATAAAAAAGATGAATCAGAAAAAGGACAATGTGCTAGTTGCCTGCTCCAGAGTTCTTTCCAACAGCGGCTGCATCTCTCCCCCACCATCTTGTTTTTGATTTGGGGTCGGCTGAAATTCCCACATCCTGAAGGCCCACCGCCTGAACTCGCTATGCTGCTGGAACTGGGTATGGTTACTGCTTGAATCTGAAACATTTTTCCCCTTAGATTGAGAACTCTGGAGAAAATAATTTTACAAAAATGATTTTATATGCATTCATGCGTGCATTTTCTCTCAGAATTTTTAGCTAAGGTCCATTAATGTGATACTACATATCTAAGTTTGCTTTGCTGTCTCTGCAGCTTTGTAAAAGATGTTGTTGACATCTATTATCATAATGACGAGATGGTGTATGAAGACTTGGAACTTCAGGCCTTTGTAAAGGACATTTATGTCTATGGAATGAGAGGCAACAAGGCCTCAGGTAAGACTTGCAGTCTCTGTTAGAGCTAGAAAACGCAGGGGACTGAACTGCTCTAAGATTCTTTCCCCCTTTTGATTTACAGTGTGATTAAGAACACAGAAAGTTGGGGTTTTGATAATAAAATTACTGAAAATATTGAAGTCAAGGACTCGTTATTATTTCCTAATAAGATGGAAATCTTGGGAAAAATGGGACATTATGTAATTCCTGCATACACATAATAAAAGAATATATGCAAGATAAAGATGAGCACATTTATTTCAGCATACATTTTTGCAAATTATCATCTTTTTCATCAGATGCATGAAGTCATATTTTCCAATAATATGTGTTTGTATGAATTTGTGTGTCTGTGTAAGTAGATAGGGACGGTGAGGGAGAGACTGACTCATTTTAGGATGCAAACCTAAATATGTCTACTCAGCATTAAGTCCCAATGTAGTTCTATGGGAGTTACTCTCAGGAAAGTGGGTATAAGATTACCGCCTACGTGGTATTTTTGTGGGCACAATATAAAGTCAGAAAGAACAAGTGTGATTGTGTAATCTTACTTTCTGAAACAATGAAAACCAAGGATATATTTTTTAAAACTTAAAAGTTCCAAAATCTTCTTTTTTCCTTTTGGCTGTCAGGATTTCCTAAGACAATCAAGACAAGAGAGAATCTGACAGAATATCTTACTGTCGTGATATTCACAACATCAGCCCAACATGCAGCTGTAAATTTTGGTCAGGTAGGATTTCTTTGGAATAAGTTCTATATCTGGGTTATGAACTTCTAAAGTAAAGAAAATTATTTTACACATTAGCATGGGAAACTGATCTACTGACATGAAAGGAATTTTTGTTTGCTGTATGTGCTGTATAGGAATATGCTACATAGGGGGGGTGGGGTGAGAATCAAGAGAATTCAGAGGCAAAGGGGAAAATTTCCTCTTATCCATCCATAAGCCTCTTTATCTGCAATGGGTCTCCTCATGCCTTTCCAAACTCTTAGCAAATCCAAGGAAAAGAAAGAGGCCAGATAGTTATTAGAAGAGGGGATAGGATGCAGCATGTGCCATTGCTGCTAGATCAACCTTTTTCTACCCTATCCACCCATTTTGCCCCTCCCACTATCACCACTTTGCCCTTTCCTTATGGAAGCAACACAGGCAAAATGGCCACCAATGAAACACTGTGCATGGCACATACCATCTGTTGTTGAAATCCATTCTGCCCTGTCTAGGACAGGATTGGTGTGTCAGTTTGCATAAGACAAAAGCCCATACCAACTTTTTCCAATTCCAATCATGAAAGCTTGCAGGATGTGTATTTTGGTCCTCCATGTATCACAAATGGATGACCCAATTCTTTTGTAGCACTTACAGTTTTCTTGCAGCCACCCTGTCCTTATATCTTATATGGTATCTTTACCTTTTATTGCTCAGTACGATTGGTGTTCCTGGATCCCTAATGCTCCTCCAACTATGCGCTGTCCACCACCTACAGAAAAAGGGGTTGTCAACATTGAATATATTGTAGAGAGTTTACCAGACAGGGGACGCTCTTGTTGGCACCTTGGTGCTGTTTGGGCTTTGAGCCAATTTCAGGAGAATGAAGTGAGTGACATTTTTCTCAATTCTATGATATTTGCTTGCTTATTACTATATCTTTATCCATGTACATGTAATATCGTTTAGTGTAAAACTCAAGGCCTGTCTGTTGCCTGGAAAACCATGTTTTTCTATTCTGCTTTGAGATCTGACCTTTCAATTCCACACAGCTAGTAGGTTAGCTTCTTGTGATAGGCATATGGATGTACTGGGGAGTAAGATGGTGACTTTCGTTTTTAGCCTTTTGAGCATCTGCCACATCACCTACCTGAGTACAGGAAGCAACTATATGGATGTACTGTCTGTACATAGTAGAATTTTATCAGCTGAAACGAGTCCAGTGTAGGTTTAAGAGGCTATTGCGTAATGGTTTTCAGTCTTTTTCATTTCATGGCACACTGACAAGGTGCTAAAATTGCCTTCACCCAAACTCCCACGGCATGCTTGCAACCATTCACAGCACACCAGTGTACTGCGGCACACTGGTTGAAAATCACTAATGCAGCGACTGGGATTTACTTGTGTTTGTATTCCTCCTGCAGCCTCCATTTCAGTCTTCTGGCTTTAGCTTTTCTCTGACAAGAGAAAAAATAAACGCCATAAGGACTTTCACGTTCCAAAGCACAGTCCTGCTGGGTCTTCCTTTGAGCATTTCCTACCCAACATGCATTTGGTTGCAAAGTAAACTACCGGTAATTCCAGTAGCGCACCAAAGATATGTGCTCATGCAATTTTCCCATCTGTCATTATAAGCATTTCTTTTAGACTTTTCTTAAAGGATATTGTCTGTTTGTGTGTGTCTTATTTTGCAACTAGGTGTTTCTGGGGATGTATCCTGATGAACATTTTATTGAGAAGCCGGTGAAAGAGGTTATGAAGAAGTTCCGCAAGAACCTTGATGAAATCGTCTGTTTCATTGCTGAACGGAATAGGAACAAAAAGCTCCCTTACTGTTACCTTTCCCCAAATCAAATTCCTAATAGTGTGGCTGTTTGAGAGATTTTGTAGAGGTCTGAAGAAGGAGTGAGTGACTGACTCTATATGGCTGTATTCATTGTAAATTATCATAGACAAATCAGCTGGATGAGTATAATTCATGCCAGATATTATTAGTTGAAGTTTTCATGAGGTATTTCACAATTCATAACCGAAACATCTACTCTGTTCAATAATAACGATTGTCTTATAATAATTACCAGAAAATAATTTTAAAAAACTTTGTATCTGAAAACAAAACTCTGTACCACTGTTTGCTTTTGTTTAGGGTCGCCATATGTCCCAGAAAACTGGCATTCTCCTGGTTTGGGGGGATTATGTTCACATACTGTCAAATTTGACAGGCGGACTTGTCCTGGTTTTCTGGAAGAGACTTGTCCTGGTTTTCTGGAACCCTACTTTTGTTGTGTACATTCTGCATTGCCTTCCCTCACATAAGGAAGTTTTTTCTGGTACTGTATTTCACCAAACAAGAAGATTTTCTGTCTGGGTAAATTCACTACTTCTTCCAGATTCATTGAAGTTGTATGGTAATAGTCCTTTTTTAATTCCTCAGTGATCACAATTTCCACTGTTGTACAATTTCAACATGAAAGTATGCTCCAGTCATTTTAAAAAACTACTCTATGGACCAAGCATTCTTTTATTCCTCACTGGAATGGATAGTGAATACATGGAGGAGCTCTCTTCTCTCATGAAGCGGATGGGGGGAGCCATGTGAAGAGGATCTAGGAGAGAAAGAAGGTAGGGATAGCAAGGATCTTGAAAGAAGTGTAGGTGAAGAACAGTGCTTAAAGTGGAGCCAACTCAAGACCCCCTGAGCCTGATGTGGCATGCCAAATGTGCCCTAACTCAACTTTGTTCCAGCCTCTACTTCTCCCACTCTAAAATGTTCAAGCTTAGCATTCTGTTCCTCCTCACACTTCCCTTTCATCCTTTTCCAATCTAGAGAGTGGCAGGAGGAGAAGGAGTAGTGAAGGAAAGAAGGTAGACAGAGATGGGAGCATCAACCTGCAGCCTAGGGCAACTGCTGCGGTCATGGATGGGTCAACTGGAGTTTGAGAAAAAGGGATAGGAAATTAAGGCAAGAAAGGGTTAATTGGAAGAAACAGCATTTAAGACAAAGAGGACAGTATGCTATGGAGAAAGGAGAACTAAGGAGGTTAGTAAAAATACAGGGTGCCTAAAAGTAAGTTGAACCATGTATGTGATAGTCTGAAAGCGGAAACCCTTTATAAAACCAAAGGCTGGTGGAGATAATGAGCTGAAGAACTGAAAAAGCCAACAAGAAATTGTACATAAGCCTGTAGACAGCAGAAGGTCTATCACTATTGGCAGGAAGGAAGTGGGCAGATAAAGAAAATGTTTAGTTTAGATCCTGATGATGACTTCTTGAGATTGTGGCTTCTTTTGTCATTGTAACAACATGAGCTGGCAACCTAGAAACAGACAGGGTGATTTGAATTAACCGGTCAACTCTTGATTTGGCTACCGTTTTCTTTTCTACTTTTACTGAATGCTCAGAAGAAGGGAAAAAAACAGAATTGTGCAATGAGTGATACCAACTGGCAACTGAAGGTATAGCTCAGTGATTTGGCCCTGTGAAAAATATGAAAATAAAGCAAAGCTGGAGGAAGGGTTTGGCTGGTTTGGCTGAGAGAAGATAAGGAAACCCTTTGAGTGCTTGATGGTTCATAAAGTATAATGTCAGAGTGGTAAAAAAGTGCAACTGGTTGATGTGAAAGAAAAATAATGCAGATCTGGCAACTGATGTTTATTTTGAGAGATAAAGAGAACTTTGAACTTCTGTGATGGGTGTGATAAAGAGAGATGTGTGTGTTTCAGGAAAGCAATTTGCAGTTTACTTGTACATGTGTGTCGCCATTGGCTGGGGTGCATTAGATGCAAGAAGAAAATGAGGAACAGGAAACATGCAATGCACAATAAGCAATGTGTTATACTTTGAATCATCTCCAAGACACTGATTATGTCGTCTTTGTATTTTTAATTTTCTAACATAACACACCTGCAAAGATTATTGCAGTCAATCCTAACCAACTTTCCAGCACTGAGTGAGCCATGCATGAGTGGAGGGGATAGTCATGGAGGCCTCCTCAAGGGAACATTTGTCACCTTACCTCAGCATTGGTGTTAGGACAGTGCTTCCCTAACAGTGATTCTGTGGCCCAACAGTTGATAAAGACCCCATTTTTGGTGGATCAATAAACTGACAAGGCAGATTTGGCTATGTACAAGAAGATCACAGTCCAAACGACCTGCTGCTTGGCGGGATAATTGCTGCCCAATTACCATGTTCAGTGGCTATAAAGTGAATTTTTTAAGGTGGATCCCAAAGCTAAAATTTTGATTAGGATTTGGTTCTTAGTTGATTAGGATTGGGCCCTTATTGCTATTTTTGAAATCTTCTTCCTTGGCAAGCTAATTGTTGGGAATATATTGAATAAATAAGAAGAAGTTAAATCTACTGTATATGTTAAAACTCTGCCAGATTTGGTTATGGCCAAATCTCTTTAAAAATTGTTGTAAAGTGCAACTGTGAAATTAATAAAGTATAATCTAAGAAAATACACTAAATACTCATTAATCTGTTCTCAGTGCTATACCAGTGAGCTTAATAAAATGAATTAGAAAGAAAGAAAGAAAGAAAGAAAGAAAGAAAGAAAGAAAGAAAGAAAGAAAGAAAGAAAGAAAGAAAGAAAGAAAGAAAGAAAGAAAGAAAGAAAATTTAGGTGCAATCCTAAAGACTGCTATGTCACTGCTAGCAAGCCTCTAACATGCTTGTAAGCACAATTCTGGTTACATTTTACAAATGGCATCCAGCTCAATGCAAGTGTGTAGAGACCACCTTTTTAAAACCACTGATTCTCAAAGTGAGGGTTGGGACCCCCTTAGGTTCCATTTCAGAATGAAGTCCTGTGATTTCGTTTTAGGGGGATTACGAAAAGCTGGATTCTGCCATCTTGGAATCCGGCTCTGGGAATTGCCATCTTGGAATGGGACACTCAGACTGCTATCCATACTTTGACTAAATACAATGAAACTTACTTCTGAGTAGGACAGAGGTGCAAAGACATCTACATGATGTCATCATTTAACATCATTTGACATCATTTCCAAGATGATGGGGAGGGGAGGGCGATTCACTGACAGACTGACGTTACCAGAAAGGAGGTTCCAAGCTGAAAAGCCTGAGACCCACTACATGCATAGATACCACCATGTTTTCTAGCCCTGAGCCTGAAAGACGGATTGCTAGTGTGGCAAGTGTGCCAGAACAAAGATAGGATCTCAGCTGATTCCAGACCCCAAATCCCATCACCCAGGCACTTGTCTCCCCCCAAGCACTGTCAGAGATCCCACTTGTCATAACATATGACTTTAATTGAGAATTTTTATTAATTTGATACTAACAATATACTAATCTAAGTATACCATTACTGACATTTGAGAGAGAGAGAGAAAAGAGAGAGAGACAGAGACAGAGACAGAGACAGACAGACAGAGATGCCTACATTAAATTATGGGCCAAATCCAGAGCCTGGCACTGGGACCACATTCAGGACTCCTGCTCTTGAGGAGCATGTAAGCTGGGCAAAGTGTCCCCCTTCACATCACTGTCAAGTCAAGTCAAGTCAGATTTATTGTATAGCTAAAAGCGATTACACTTAAATTAAATACAAGTATATATGCAATTAACACATTTAAACAAATTGGACAGTTAAAACAGTTAAACCGTTAGCACATTTAAAATAGTCAGCTTTATTATTACAGTTGAAGTTGGCTGGAAATCTATGGATTAACCGTGCCGTGGGCCCAAAAGAATTAAAAGTTACAATTCTGGGACACTTTAAAACGAATAGTTTTGGCCGCTCTGGCAAAAAGTACGGACATATACAAAACATGAGGGTAATTATCTGACAAGAGGTAACACACTATTTGTAAAGGGTTATCAAACAGAAGCATAGCTAAGATATGACCCAAAAATCTTAGCTTAGCTTGATTATACAAATGGCATAATGTATCACGTCCTCAGTAGCACCCAACCCACAAATACAGAGTCTATTACACTTAGGTATGGCCTGATATCTGCCCTCAAGATATGTCGTAGGCATAGTTTGAAATCAAAGCTCTGTGAAGGCTTGCCTTAAGTTTGCATGTGTCAACAAATAAAGGTACTGAGGCCTAGCGTGCGAGGTTTTAATCAAACTAAAAATTTGATCAAACTTGGAGGTTTTCAGAAGGGCCAAATCTTCCATATTATTTTGGTTATACAGGTATTCCTTAAGTAGAGGTTTGAGATCTCCAAAAGTGAAGATGTCAGTAGAAAGGGAATTTGCAGATAATACATCCTGAACCAGAGTAGCCCAGCCACCGCTTTTCAATTGCTTTAGAAAGCATAGCTTAGGTAGACGGTTTCCCAGCATCATCAGCAGCCGATGATAATAAGAAAAAATAGCCTTTTTCGCTCTGCTACCAATAGAAACCATATTAGCTTCAGCTCTAAGATGTGCAGCTGGCGTACATGGGGGAAGGGATAATATATGTCTCAAAAATTTGTTCTGGATAAAATTTGTTTTAACCCCCACACCTCCACGCCGTAAAGTAATTGTGGGATAGTTTTTCCCGCAAAAACCTTCAGCACCAGCGGGACTAGTTTGCCACCTCCTGAGTGAAAAAATTTGATAATGGAGAACATAGATCTTTGAGCAGCAGATTTTATATGATGGAATTGAGTGTTCCAAGTTAATCTGTTGTCAGATAGGACTCCTAGATACTTATAAGTTGTTAACTGCTCCAGTTTATGGGAACCAAGCCTGGTGAAAATAGGTAGGGGTTTTCCAAAAACCACCACTTTAGATTTCTCGTAATTAATCTTTAGTTGTTCCTGAGTGGTGTAATCATTACATTTCCTAAGGATTCTTAGCAGGCCTTTCCTATTAAGCGAGAGAAGAACTATGTCACCTGCATATAATAAGATCAAGATTTTCTGATTCTCAATAGCTGGTGAAAAAAAATCAGGGTGTGAGACCTCCACAACAATGTTGTTAAGGTATAGGTTAAAGAGCAGGGGAGCTAATAAACAGCCTTGACGAACACCTCTAGTGGTGTTGATAAGTTTAGTCAACTTCAGGGTTAACTTTGACTCTTAGCGAGGTGTTAGTGTATAACTGCTAAATCAGATATAAGAGTCGCTTGTCAATGTTGGTACTATCTAGCTTTTCCCATAAGCGGGCTCTTGATACCGTATCAAAGGCTGAAGAGAAGTCTATAAAGGCTGCGTATAGACGGTTCTTAGGTTTAGTGGAATATTTTTTTAATCAAATGATTTAGAACAAAGATTTGATCAATTGTACTGTACCCCTTCCTAAAGCCTACTTGTTCCTGGGGAAAGATGTTGTTTTCCTCAGCCAGGTAGACAGTTTTGCAAACAAAAGGCAGGAGTAACTTTTGGAGCTGATGTCTACGCAAAATGGGGCGATAATTCTGGGGATTGGCGGCATCCCCTTTCTTGTAAATTGGAAAAATGATGCTTTGCTTCCAACTATCGGGATATATGCCAGTATCGTTTATATAGGTGAAAAGTTTGGCCAAAATTAGAGCCCACCAATCTGGGTTTTTCTTAAAAACCTCTGGGAATAGCAAATCGATACCTGGGGCCTTCTCTGCAGCTAAAGTTGTAATAATCTCACTTCCGATTCAGAAATGGGAGGCCATTTTGGCGACGTGTCTCTGGAGACAAAGTAGGTGTTAAAAACACTATCTCCCAGAGCAATGTTGCTGTCATATATATTTCTAAAATGTGAACACCAACTTTCACTAGAGATCGGAGGTGTGATATAGTTACAGTTGGGATCTTTTAAGGAGATGAGCGACTGAAATTTGCGCTCATCTTTGCTCTTACAAGCTGCACTGAGCTCTTCCCATTTGGTCAGCATATAAAGGTTCCTTTTATGTCTAATAAGGTCTTTATACTTATTTCTTGTCATAGCTAAAACCTCACAGTTGGCAGGTGTTCTGTGGTTCCTTGTCCATCTCGCTAGACGTGAGAGATGTTTTTTAAAGGACCTGCATTCTGCATCATACCATCTGTGTCCAGAGCAGTTAGCATAGGGCTCAATTTTAAGTAAAGGGTTCAAGGCCAGAATGACGGAACTTAAACCTGCTATGGGATCTTGTGCATTTGAAAGAATACCTCTATGTAGGTCAAGTACGTAATAGCGAGCTCCCAAGCAACTTTGTGACCGCTCTATCAACCAAGGGGGACCATTTAACCCACCTTCCCAGGGTGAGCATATCATCAACCTGGGTTAGAGAAGGCTGAGTTATAAGGGATTTTTCAAAAAACAAAGTTAAACAAACTGGGAAGTGGTCGCTCTCCAGGCGGTCTAAGATGTCATATTGTGCCTTACCGGAAAGTAAACTGGGAGAGCAAAATATGTAATCAGTCACAGAGACAGCTCTACTATTTTTCAGAAAAGTAAAGTGACCACAAGATTTGTCTAGTGTACTGCCATGTATGCAGATCAGTTGGAAGGATGACATAAGCCCAACAAGGCTACTGCCTTGTAAGTTGGCCAACTTGTCTTGAGAAGATGCTCTGGCCAAAAAGCATCATTGTAATTAAAATCTGCAACACATGGGCCCGAGCCGACTCTAGCGTTAAAATCTGTGCAAATCACATATGTGGCATGTGGGTAACTAATTCCCACAAAAGGTAAGAGCATCTTCAAGTTTACACCAAAAAGGGGCTGTACTTGAAGCTGCCCCTGGTGGACAGTAAGCATTTATACAAATCAGAGCTCCAATACCACATCCCCGGTAACCTGTTATCATAACCAGTAGGATCTGAAAGAGATCATCCCTAAAAATAATTTCAGCTCTCATATCCAATTTTTCATCAACAGATGTCACTAGGCCTCCACTTTAGGGCTGGGTGAACAAAGGCTGGGTGAACAAAGGCCTTGTATCCTCGAAGAAAGAATGATGTGAGGTCAGTATCCTGTGACCAAGTCTCTTGTAAACAAATAATAGAGTACTTAGCAAGAAAGTCCATAAAGTCCGGGTCAACTTAACCGGAAGTCTCCAATCCCCTTCACATCACTGAGCAGCATGACTTCTGTGCTTGCGCCTCATTTGCTCTTGAATGTGGTCTTCTTGGTCTTCTTGGTGGGGCACCGCAGGATAAAGCTGTTGTGAAGAGACAGCATTGGCAGAGGTGTTGGATGGGAGTCTCTTTCCTTGTGGCTACCAAAGGTACCAAACCCTCTTTCTGCCCAACAGCATCCACGCTATCCACTTCTTCACCCAGGTGGTCTCTGATGAACATCGCCTCAACTGCCAGCTTTCTCTGATGGTTCTCAGGTGCCTCACTGGATTTTAGGTTCAGACAGGCTAGCATAGGGGCAGGCGCATCCTCAGAATTTCCTTCTGGGGGACTTTGCTGATCCTGAGAGGTGGGGGACTGCACTTCAGGGCCATCCCGGCTACCAAATTCACTCACCACCTGGGTCTCTGGTGTTTCAATGGCCTTCTCATGACCCAAGATGCAAGGAGTAGGCTTGTCATTTTCTTCCGGCCCATTCGCCAAGTCAGCATGGTCCAACATCTCTTTCTTCTTCCCAACAGAAACTTGTTTCTGCTCATCAGCATCCATGGTACCCACTTCTTGGCCCAGGTGGTCTCTGGTGACCATCTCCTCTATTGCCAGCTTTCTCTGACAGTTCTCAGGAACCTCGCTAGAGTACATGTTTCGACAGTCTAGCATAGGGGCAGGAGCAGCCTCAGAACTCCCTTGATGGGATGGAGGTTCCCCTGCTCCTGTAACCACAGAAGTCATCCTGTTATCCACATTGTCAGTGCTGCACTGGTTTCCAGATGGACCTTTGAGAACAAAAATAACACAATTTTAGTGTCTCAGTTCCTCTGAAATACAATACTCATTTAAGCCATATGCCCCACTGATATGGATCGCCTGGAAAGTAGGCCACCTGATGACATCTGTTCTTCAGTCTATGCACTTGCGGGATAGCTATATGACAAATGCATGTTGCTTTCATACCGGTATATCTGTCATGGCTTCACCCAATAATACCAGGAATCATTGTGGATGTTGAGAATACTCTATTAAGAGCACAATCCTAACCATGTCTACTCAAAAGTAAGCTCCATGGTGTTGAATGGGTCTTACTCCCAGGAAAGCATCTTTAGGATTGCAGCCGAAAGCTCTCTGACATGACTACATTTCCCCGGGTGAAATGAGGGAATGACCACCAAAGGTTAGCTCTAAGGCAACTTGACTTTCGGGCAACTTGACCAAACTGGGCTCCATGCCTGGAGGGGCCATTTTAGACCCCTCCTTATCTTGCTATCTGAAGCAAATTGTCAGTCTTTATGCTACGCTTGTGTCATGTAAAGGTTATGGTTGAAAAGTATGGGCTCTGCAAAGAATGCATTTTGTGGAATATAAGGATCCAGTGCAGTGCTCGACTGCTTCTAAAGATCCACTACAGAATGGGGCTTGTTCCCAGCTAAGCATGCATAGGATTATAGCTTTGTCTCATGAGACATTTTTTTTTAATTTTTAACTACGGTTATTTATTTTGTTTTAACTTATTTTTAATTGACAATAATAATAAAGCATATTATAATCTTCTCAACAACGAACTAATTGTATAGATTGGTATACACAAATGAAAAAATTATATATTTAATAAACTGTGGTCAAATATATTATTGGGTTATCCAACACATTTATCACAGCATTTGATTACCATAGCCGAGATCAGTAAGAGGTGCCAAATTTTAGTGAAATTATCTATTTTCATTTCCTCTCTCATGATTCCCATAACCTTCCTAAATAATCTTTGAAAAGAGAGCCTTTTTACAGTGTTTCAATTATTTGCAATTTCTAATCTCCCGTGAAGGTCTCCACCAATTCTTTATTCTTTAAATTTTTGTTCCCATCGATAAAAAGGGAAAGTAATAAGAGTTTTATTACAAATTATTTGTTGATGTTGTCGAGCCTGCCCTTGGAGTGTTTTTCTTTCTACTATTTGTCCCCCGAGAGGAGGGGTACTTCTGGCAAGGTACCAGCACTAGCATGAAGCCTTAGACGTGCCTGGGATTCCTTCCCCGTTACTCTTGGCTGGGTTATCCCTCAGTTTTTGGAGAGGGAATGTTAGCATCACAGTTCCTTCCTTCCTTCTGGTCTCCTGGTCAACCCTGACTTTCCCTTTTGAAGGGCTCCCTTCCTGAAGCCCTCACCTTTCTCCAGGGAGAGGTGTTTCTTGAGGGGCTCCTCCTGGCTGGCATCCCTTGAGAAGGTTTCCCCAGTGCTGCTCCTGGCTGTTCTTGAAAAAAGTTGGGCCCTGAGAGGGAGGAGGACCCTGATGGATGTGTTCACTTTTCTGACCATTTAATTACTTCTTTCCATAATCACTCCATTTTTGGACAAGATATCCACATGTGTTCAAGCCATCCTTTTACTCCACAGTTTCACCAACACATATCTGATATTGCCTTGTATATTTTATGTGAGATTTTATCAGGGATAAATGCCATCTATGAACTGTCTCCAAGACCATCTCCTTAGATTTTGCTGATACTGGTCAATGTAATTGGCTATTCCATATTTCTAGCCATGCATTTTCTGGTATTTTGATATTTAAACTTGTTGCACATACTATTTTGTTCCCATACTGTTGGCAAACTCATTTTTACAATATTTTTATAAAAGGTGGAGAAAAGCCCTTTTTTTAAGTATAGGTGTCTCTAATACATATTTTTCTAATACTGTCTGTATTCAAAGAGGTCCTTAAAGCTAGATTTCATTTGCAAAGTTTGCAGTCCTAACAAATTTAGGCTGAACTAACCCACATGGCCTATCTTTGCGTGTTGGTGTGGGGACATCAGCAAATGCCTTTTCTTATTATGTCATATTTGTATTGTCTGATATAATACGAATATGGTGTAAATATAGAGAATATGGTGTAAATAATACCATGAAAAAGGGATTTTGAATTTTTTATTTATTTTTCAATAATTTGAGATATAAACGGCAAATAAGAATTACAGTAATTATGTGCTCTTTCTCCATTTCAATCCAGTCAAGAGACTCCTTTCATTTGTATAAGCTTTATGATTTGGGAGATTTGGAAGGCTTCATAATATGTTATTAAGAGTACAATCCTAACCATGTCTACTCAGAAGTAAGCCTAATTGTGTTCCCAGGAAAGTGTGTTTAGGATTGCAGCCTAACCCTACAAACATTACGTGCACCCGTAGTTACTGTACCACCTAGTGAAAACCTATGGGAAAGTCATATTGCAATCCAGAGTAAATTGTTCTTCCACCAGAGCAAGGACTCCCTGTAGTTACTCTGGATCGCACCCTATATATGGTATTGCCAATCTTCCTTCCATAGGAGCTCTATCACAGTTTAATTCTTGATTTTTTCATTTTCCAAATAGAAATTTTTCCATTTTTGGCCACAGTTTTAACTTATTCATTTCCAGTTGTAACGGTAGGTTTTGAACAAAAATAATTTTTTGGGCAGAAGGATTTCCTAGTGGATTTCCACTGGACTATGTCAGTGGCATGGAGAGGGGGGATTTGCTGCTTGGGTAACAGCCTATCCTCCATATTAATCTACCCAGGCCTTCGTGCTTCACATGCAGCATTGAGCATGATACCATAGTCTTTCAAGACTGATGATGCCAATACATACATGGATAAAAATATCCCAAGTAAACTGTATCCCTCGAAGCAAATATAAAAAGAGAGTGACTCACCTTCTGTTGAAGAGGGTGACATCCAATCAGCCTGAAAGGAAAAGAGAGAGAATTTATGGCAATGTCCTCAGAACAGGCCACAATTAGGGCAAACACAATTAGGGCAAACTACAATTAGGGCAAAGCACATTAGCCTTGTAGGCGACTGCTGCTCATTGTATCATTTCTTGCATTTCTATTGTGACCGTTCATGAAAAAGCCTTACCCTATAATCCAGAGTAACTATGGGAGCATGTATGAGACATTACCTGCACCCATAGTTACTGCACCACCTAGTGAAAACCTATGGGAAATTCATATTGCAATCCAGAGTAAATTGTTCTTACACCGGAGCAAGGACTCCCTGTAGTTAGTCTGGATTGTGCTCTAAGAGTGGCATACACAAGGCTTTCCAATTGTATCTTCACAAATATCCTGTGAAGAAGGTTCAACAGATTACTGTACCATTTGTAGGACGGTAGGATCAGTTTGGAAGTACAGTTGTTGCTACATTTAACATACATATTTCTTTTGTATGTTTTTGTGGCCAGCAATAATCCAACAGTTTGGTGTGTCTGGGCAATAGAACTGTGATTGTGTAAAATCCAAGCTATTAAAAAAGTCCAACATTTTGTTCTGCAATTTTTTCAAAACTTTGTCAGGGAAATGAGCCTAATTTAAGGCTGCAATCCTAATCACAATTTCCTGGGGTAAGACTCACTGAACACAATGGGGCTTATTTCTGAGTAGACATGGTTAGGATTGTGCTCTAAGCCAGACGCATTGCTAATGAGAAAGCCAGAAATGGCAGTTGAAAGCAGAACCCTTCATTTCATTTTTTCATTTTTCAAAGCAGATGTTCATTTTTTTCAGTGAATTAACCTAATCACTGTACCCAACCTTTGCTGGAAACCTCTTTCTTATAAAGCTTTATGATGTCTGTTCTTTTTAGGACTGGAAGCCAAGAATTGCTAAAATGTAGAGCAGGGGTGTCCAACACATGGATCCTCTTCTTTTCTTTTATTTGGGGGATGTTAAACCTTTTCTTCACTGGAGCTGGGGTGGTTTGCAGTTCAACCCTAAACCAATTATATATATCAAAAGGAAAGGGGTGTGTGTGTGTGTGTGTGTGTGTAAATTGGAAAGGTAATTCAAATTAATGCATGATGTATTGAAACAAATAGCATTGAAATATCTGTATTCTACAAAATTGACACACAAAGGACTTGTGCTCAACTCAGCAGGGTTTAGGATTGCACTGCAAACCACCCCAGCTCCAGTGAAGAAAAGGTTTAACATGTTATATATATATATATATTTATAACATGATGGTAATTATTCATCATACATAAAAATCATTTTAGCCACTAGTGTCAAGCTCAGCTTGTTT
Organism: Cryptoblepharus egeriae; assembly: GCA_030015325.1. NCBI lineage: Eukaryota > Metazoa > Chordata > Lepidosauria > Squamata > Scincidae > Cryptoblepharus > Cryptoblepharus egeriae. The sequence goes on along the minus strand of JAREYC010000003.1, from coordinate 89,730,922 downwards.
CCCCTCCCAAAGCTTGTTGCCTGCTACATTTGCTACCCCAAGCACCTGTTACCTATGCCATTACACTTACCCTCCTGATGTACTGAGCTATCTCATATAAAAAATAAGTGATGTGTAACAACATCCTTGCGCTGCAAGGTGTCTCAACAGCAAAGTTAAGACACGACAGTCATCTAAGGACAACTGCCAAAGTTCAGTTAGCGACAAGAACTCTTAAAAGCAACTGTGATGATGTCATCAATCTGTCAGCATTGTGGAGTAAGCCTGACATCATAAAGGGAAGCCTGACATCATAAAGGGAAGGCTATCATCACTCACTTGATGATACCGGTTTAGAGGGATCTTGGCAGAGATTAGAGATGATCATATCCCAATCGTTGGATTGAAACGTGATCCCAACCATATTTCAATCAAATCACAGGAGTCAACAAAACCCCTATCTTGAAAAAAAATGTTAAGCGTTACCAATTTGCAGGGCAAGTGCTCCACAAAATACTACTCTCCCCTGTTTAATACATTTGAGAAGCAGAAATCCATTACTGAGGATTGTTCTTGGCAAGGAGGTGAATTTGGCAAGGAGGCAATTGCTCTTCATTTGACACCACACTGTGTCTACAGGCACATTATTAGGCCCCATTCAATAACTCATCAAACCTAGGAAATGGCATAGAACGAACTTTTGGCCCTAAGATTGGATGGGAAAATCAGCCAGTGCAGTGGGCACCCGGCATTAGACCATGCCAGTAGGTGGTCCTCCAGGCCTCAGACAGCTCCTGTCTAGGCAGATGCTGTTTTAGGACCTCCATTTCTGAGCACAATGCCATAGTCTTTCGAGACTGAAGGATGCCAATGTGGTTCCGAGGCTGTTAGGGACCTTTCATAGAATATGGCTGAAATCCTAAAAACACTTTCCTGGGAGTGGGCCCCACTGACTAAAAAAGAAGATACTTCTGATTAGACAAGCTTAGGATTGCACTGTATGTGAGGACATCTAGTCTCTCCCTAGAAATGAAGTTCAAGGATTTTACAGTGGACCTGTTAAGTCATTCAGGATTGTTCAGTTCAGGTATAGTTCAAGAAGTTTGAACTTGAATGCAAGATGTGCAGTTAGGGACTTTCGAGCTAGATCAAAGGCTGAAACTAAATTCACCCATCTTCTGTTCACACCAGTTACTAGTGAATATGAAAAATTCAGATATTGTAATTTGGGGATATGAAGATTAGCTCATTCCACAGATTAGCATTCCAGGGCATGATTTTCTTCTGCAAACTGGGCAAGGGTGCTTGCAAAGTTGTGTTTTTGTTTAAATATATCTTTCAAAAACTTTTTGCAACCCATCTAGTCACAATCCACCAGGGCGTCCCAATCCATAATCAGGGAAACACATCTTACGGCATTTTGGAAATACTGATCTGGTGATTGTACATTTCGAGCCACTTCTCACCACTTTCTCCTTTGAACATCAGGTGGGCTCACCTGATGAACAGGGTCAGAATCCTGGCCAGGTGCTGTACTGGCCCGTGCTATCCCTGGGCACAAGAATGCAACGTTATGACCCCACAACACATCAGCCCTACTGGGATACATACTTCCAAGATGGAGTCTCAAATAATGATCCTGAGTGCTCCAAAAGTCTTAGACTTCCACAGTGCTGTTAAAGATACTTACGATATTCCAATGAAAACTGGATGTATTGGTAAGTCCGCTTAGGCCTAAGATGGTGTTTTTGGAGCACCATCAGATATTGTGGAAGGCTTCACCTGCCTCCAGAATGACTCTTGAGCATAGGTGAAGGTGGCAGCAGTGGTGCTGAGGGTGGAGGAGGCACTGTGGTGGGGCAGTGGAGCTGCATCCACCAGAGCAATGCCTGTGGCATTTACATCTCTTTGCACCATCAACGTTATTGCTTTGTAAGATGAATGATGTGTTACCAGTTGTCATAAATTGTGTTGCACATCTGGATACAGAGTGTGAGGAGTTGAACATAATCCCTGTCTCTAAGGGGAATGTTCAAAGGAGGAGTGTTGGGAAAGTGAATCTGTGAACAGTGAGTAAGTTTTCCCCTCACTGACCTCCTGAGGGTCACCAAGGAGAGGAGAGAGAACAGACCTCCTGAGGTCCACCAAGTAGACTGTGCGGGAGGTGTCTTTGGACAACGCTGGCTCTTGGATTTATTAGAGTTGGTCCCCGCTAGCAGGACTACCGTATGGACACCTTTACCTACCTTATGAGGGCCTATGTGAACAATGTAATACAGTGATGCCTCACGTAACAAATTTAATTCATTCTGGAGGCATGTTTGTTACATGAAACTTTCTTTACGTGAAGTGGATTTTCTCATAGGAAATAATGGCAACTCAAACGATTGGTTCCACAACCCCAAAAATATTCATATAAAAATATTAACTGGATGAAAAAAGGATGACAGAACACTAGGACTGAATTCAAAACATGGATTCAATGTGCATGATCCTATGAAGTTTACTTAGGCTGCAATCCAAGACACTTTCCTGGGAGTAAGCCCCATTGAACACAATGGGGCTTACTTCTGGGTAGACATGCAATCCAAGACACTTTCCAAGTGTCTCCCCACTTTCTCCTTCTCTCCATCCTGAGCCTCTCTCTCCCCTGCTCCCTTCTGGCTAGCCCTGAGCTGCTTCCCTCTTCTCCACTGCTCTTCTCTCCCTCTGCCCAGCAGACACCCAGCCACAGGAGGAACAGCAGGGAAGTGTTGCTTTCACTATGGGCAGGTGCGCTAGGCAGCCCTGACGCTTTTGAAACAGGCTGCCGGCCAGTGCGTCTGCCCCAACTGCCAACGAATGTGTTCTTTATGTGAAGCACAGTTTGTTATGTGAAGCAGAATCCTAGAGAAATTTTTGTTTGCTACGTGAAACATACTTTACATGAGGCGTTCTTTACGTGAGGTGCCACTGTATAATGTGGCACATAAAATGTTAACAGCTGAGTACAACTGCCTCAGTAATGGCCAACTGCTAAAATGTCCTTTAGCTGTCAGTCAAGAACAACTGGCCTAACTGCGAAAAGGAGAAGAATGAAAACTGTCCTGACGGTGACAACTGAGAGTGAAGGGTTAACAGCTGAAGGCAACATGCTGGCCACTGAAGGCTTTAATCCAGGGGTCTCCAGACTCGGGCACGAGGGCCAGATGCAGCCCTCAGCAAACACCCCCATGCCCTTAGGCAAGCCCCCTCCATCCAGTCCTCATGCAAGCCATGTAATTCTTGAGAGGATATTTTGAGGGCTGGGGAGGCTGCACACACCTCCTCTCTCTGTGAATGAAAGTGCTTGTGAACGGGTTTGAAGATCACCCTCTCCTTGTGTTGTTTATGAATTCATTTATCATTCACAAGTTCCATCACAAATATATTAATTTATGTAAATTTATTCAAATTTAAAATGTAAATAATTTTTTTTTCTTCTGGTTCCCAACACAGTATCTAAAAGACATGGCCTCCCGTCAAAAAAACAAACAAACCTAGTTTTAAAAAAATCTAAAATCTTTATTTTTGAAGGACTTGAGTTCTGTATCATATTGTGGTAACCACATTCAGATGAAGTGGGAGAATATTATAAATCAAACTAAATTATAAGGGTCAGTGGTGGGGAGAAAAGATAATAGCTTTACCCCAGCTACATTCTCATGGTACAAAAGTGTTATCTCAATGGCACATAACCAGGGTGGCCATATGTCATAACCAAAAAAAGAGGACAAGGGTCCCTATAATATAGAACACCCAAGAAAAATGTAGGACACGACAAAATAAAAGCTAAAAACAGTCATATATGTTGCATTCATGTGCTTAATTTAAACACTATATATTACTTATTAAATTTAAATGATTACATATAATAACTGGTAAATTTAAAATTATATATAATTTACCACATCTATCTGATTAATTATAAGCAGGCTATATGCTGCCCACTCTCAAGACACAGGAACATAAGGAAGTTGCAGTATCCTGCAGTGTTGAGGTTTGCTGGGGATCTCAACTTAGGGTGCAATCCTAAGCATGTCTACTCAGAAGTAAGTCCCATTGTGTTGTATGGGACTGACTCTCAGGAAAGTATGTATAAGATTGCAGCCTTGGTTGTCCATTTCAGTGTGATCCTGCAGTTATTTTCTTTTCCCAACGGATCCCTGTTTTTGTTCAACATGATACCCATTTCTGGCCCAAGTGGTCTCTGATGAGTAGCTTCTTTTTTGCCAGCTTTATCTGATAGCTGGCGGGAACTCACTAGTACAGTATTTAAGTTGCGCCCAGCCGGGAGAGGGGCAGGATTAGCCACAGACACCCTCCCCAAGAGGTGGAAGGTCCCTTTCTTCTGTAACCACAGATATTGATATCTACTATTGATATCTGTAAGCATAAATCTTGATATCTACTTCAGGCTGCACTGACTACGAAACTGGACCTTGGAGAACAAAAATAAGAATCTGTGAGTAAGAAATATGAGCTATGTGTATTTTAACTCATGAGGGCCTATGTACATGAAGTAATATACTGTGACTATCACATGAGAAACCCAATCCTATATAACAACAAATTTACCAGAAGCCACAGGCCTATCTACTTTTGAACAACCTTGACCCAATTAAGCCCTGACAGAAATGAAACACTGATGATGGCTTAATAAGACACTTCTGCACCACTCCTTGGAGGGTAGGCCAACGCCCAGGCATATGCTGATCTCTCCACACTATCACGGAAAGATAGGCCAGGTGAATTAGGCCGGCCTAAATTTCTTAGGTTTGTGCCCAAAGTGTGCCAGCTCACTGTCACAAACTTTGTGTCATGCCAGAATCCCCATGATCCTTACATATTTTACAGTTACAAAGCAAGACTGCATATCATAATAGTTAAAGCATAACTAATTTTTTTCATTTACTTTGTAAATCGCCTTGAAACCGAATTTAAGGACGGCCATTTCTGTTGCTTGCTCCTAAGGAAAATTGTGCTTGACTCCCCCATTAGAAACCCAAAGCCTCCTGACTGCCCCCACCTACCATATTTCCCGGCTTATAAGACGCACTTTTTTCTCCCCAAAGGGGGGGGAATGTCTGTGCATCTTATAGAGTGATAGAGCCAATCCTGGAGCACCTTACCCCATCATGTCAAATGTCATTGGATTCGTATTGAAGAGCAGAATCCAATGCAACAATCAATTTTGAGATATCTCCTTCCTATCAAAACTTATGGCCAAAAAAGTAAAAATCAAAAACATAAAAACAAAAAATACATTTTTTGGCAATTTTTTAAAGCAGGTAGGAATTTTGGCCTTTGGGTTCAGGAATTTTGGGTTTCGCATCTGGTCACCCTGGCACAGTTGCAATCCTAAGCAGCCTTCCCTGGCTTGGAGATCTGCTCCAATTAGACATGCACAAGACCTGGTCCCTGCTGCTCCATGCCTGTGCCTCCCTCACTCTTCCCTATTTATCTAGATCCCCTCACCTTTCCCTACCTACCCCCCAAAAGAACCCCCCCAACTTACCTGCCTTCCTGGACCATTTGCAATGAGATTTGTGCTTTTGTTGGTGTCTGATCATTTGCAATGAGATTTGTGCAAAAGTCACAAATCATTGACACTAGAAATGATGAGTTTTTGGGGTTACCAGAAAATTAGAAAAGTGCTTGAAGCTTAAAGCCTTTCCTCATTTGTTAATGACAGTAATAATGGTGCTTAATACCACTGTTGACTTTACATGGTTGAAATATTATTCTGCTATATTTTATTAAATATATTGGTACACCATTTGGTTCAGAATATTTTTTTTTTTGTTTTGCTCCTCTAAACTTTGGTGTGTCTCATGGTCCGGTACGTGTAATAAGCCGGGAAATACAGTATTTTGTCCTCTGGGAAAGGGTGCAAGAGGTGGAATGTGGGGGCAGGAGTTCCCTCATCTGAGGAACTTTCTTCTTCTCCCTACCCCAAGTCTCTTCCCCTTATCCACCTTTGGATGCCCAACTGGGGCTGCCTTTTGAGGTGTAGCTGGATGGAGCAGAGCTGGTTCTGCTGGACATTGTTGGAAAAATAACGCAATACTAGGAGACAGGGAAGGGAGGGAGAAGGTGTTAGCCATGCTCCAGAGTGCCCATGAGTGCACCCTGCTGCTGCCTACCCTCTGCTTAGTCCCGATTTGGGCTGGCAAAGTGACATCTTGGGGCTTCATGGTGGCATCTTGTGGGGAGGGGCTTCCCCCACCTGGTGAAGGAGAGGAGGAGGGGAGAGAGTTGAGGTTGTAAAGAGGTGTGAGGGGCTCTCCATGACTTTGATTGGTGCATTGCTGTGGCATGGCAGGTGGACTGGGGATCATGTGGCTGGGGCTGCTGCTCAGAGCGGCGATGGCATGGTCCAATGGCATGGTCCAATGCCTGGTGCTCAGTGCACTGGCTGCTTTTCCCATCCAATCTTAGGGCCAAATGTTCATACTATGCCATTTCCTAGGTTTGATAACTTATGGAATGGGGCCTAATAATGTGCCTGTTGAAGCAATGTGATGTCAAATGAAGAACAGGTCAACTCCTTGCCAAGAACAATCTTCAACAATGGATTTCTGCTTCTCAAACTGTATTAAACAGGAGAGAGTAGTATTTTGTGGAGCACTTGCCCTGCAGATTGGTAACGCTTAACATTTTTTTTCACGATAGGGGTTTTATTGACTCCTGTGATTTGATTGAAATATGGTTGGGATCACGTTCAGATCCTGCAAGATCATCTAATCTCTGCCAAGATCCCTCTAAACCAGTATCATCAAGTGAGTGCACTTCCTGCCTTCCCTTTATGATGTCAGGCTTACTCCACAATGCTGACAGGTTAATGACATCATCACAGTTGCTGTTTAAGAGTTCTTGTCGCTAACTGAACTTTGACAGTTGTCCTTAGATGACTGTCGTGTCTTAACTTTGCTGTTGAGACACCTTGCAGCACAAGGATGTTGTTACACATCACTTATTTTTTATATGAGATAGCTCAGTCCATCAGGAGGGTAAGTGTAATGGCATAGGTAACAGGTGCTTGGGGTAGCAAATGTAGCAGGCAACAAGCTTTGGGAGGGGAAACAAGCTGACCTTGATACTAGTGGCTAATTTTTTTTTACACAGGATATGTGTGATGAATAATTACCATCATGTTATGTTTTATATATATATATATATATATATATATATATATATATATATATATATATATATATGTATATGTATATGTATATGTATATGTATAATATATACATAAGTATAAATATGTTATATATATATATATATATATATATATATATATATATAGGTGTATATATATTATATATATATATTATATATATTATACACACACATACACACACACGTGTGTGTGTGTGTGTATATATATATATATATATATATATATATATATATATATATATATATATATATATATATATATATATATATGTATATAAAATTGGAAAGGTAATTTAAATTAATGCATGATGCAATGAAACAAATAGCACTGAAATATCTGTATTCTACAAAATTGACACACAAGGGACTTGTGCCCATCTCAGCAGGGGTTAGGATTGCACTACAAACCATCCCAGCTCTAGTGAAGAAAAGGTTTAACATCCCCCAAATAAAAGAAAAGAAGAGGCTCTACATTTTAGCAATTCCTGGCTTCCAGTCCTAAAAAGAACAGACATAAAAAAGCTTTATAAGGAAGAGGTTTCCAGGAAAGGTTGGGTACAGTGATTAGGTGAATTCACTGAAAAAATGAACATCTGAAGTGTACTGCTTTGAACTGCCATTTCTGGCTTTCTCATTAGCAATGTGTCTACCGTAGAGCACAATCCTAACCATGTCTACTCAGAAGTAAGCCCCATTGTGATCAATGAGTCTTATCCCAGGAAAGTGTGATTAGGACTGCAGCCTTATCCTACAATCCAGAGTAACTAAGGGCACAATCCAGAGTAACTATGGGGAGTCCTTGCTCCGGTGTAAGAACATTTTACACTGGATTGCAATATGAATTTCCCATAGGTTTTCACTAGGTGGTGCAGTATGTACGGCTGCAGATAATGTCTCTTAAATGCTCCCATAGTTACTCTGGATAGATAACACTGGTAGGGTAAGCCTTTTTTCATGAACAGTCACAATACAAATGCAATGAACAAATGATAAAATGGGCAGCAGCCACCTAAAAGAAATTATGTTTGCCCTAATTGTGGCCTATTCTGAGGACATTGCCATAAAGTTTCTCTCTTTTGCTTTCAGGCTGATGGGACTTCTCCCACTTCAGCAGAAGGTGAGTCACTCTCTTTTTGTATTTGCTAGAAGGTATACAATTTACTTGGGATATTTTTATAACACTGGCACAATCCACTAGGAAATTCTTCTGCCAAAATTTTTATTTTTGTTCAAAACCTACCCTTACAACTGGAAATGAATAATTTAAAATTGTGGCCAAAAATGGAAAAATTTATATTAGGAAAATGAAAAAAAATTACGGTAATATTTAAACAGTGTGATATAGCTTCTATGGAAGGAAGACTGGCAATACCACATTTAGGTTGCAATCCTAAACACAATTTTCTGGAAACACAATGAGGCTTACTTCTGAGTAGACATGGTTAGGATTTACTCTGGATTGCAATATGAATTTCCTATAGGTTTTCACTAGGTGGTACAGTAACTACGGGTGCACGTAATGTTTCTTACATGCTCCTGTAGTTATTCTGTATTGTAGGGTTAGGCTGCAATCCTAAACACACTTTCCTGGGAACACAATGAGGCTTACTTCTGAGTAGACATGGTTAGGATTGTACTCTTAATAACATATTATGAAGCCTTCCAAATTTCCCAAATCATAAACCTTATACAAATGAATAAGTCTCTTGATGGGATTCAAATGGAGGAAGAGCACATAATTACTGTAATTCTTATTTGCCGTATATATCCCAAATTGTTGAAAAATAAATAAAAAATTCAAAAAAATTGGTTACACCATATTTACATATTTACCCAAAAATTATTTACACCATATTATCTATATTTACACCATATTTGTATTATATCAAACAATACAAATATGACATAACTTTTTCTTACAAATATGTAAGAACATAACTATTTCTTACAGATATGTAAGAAAAGACATTTCCTGACGTCCCCACACCAACACACAAAGATAGGCCATGTGAGTTAGTTCAGCCTAAATTGGTTAGGATTGCACACTTTGCAAATGAGATCTAGCTTTAGGGATCTATTGAAACAGACAGTATTAGAAAAATATGTATTTTTTTGTATACACCTATACTTAAAGAAGGTTTATACTTAAAATATGTATACACCTATACTTAAAAAGGGCTCATCTCAACGTTTTATAAAAATATTGTAAAGATGAGTATGCCAACAGTATGGGAACAAAACAGTATGGGCAACAAGTTTAAATATCAAATGACCAGAAAATGCATATGGAATAGCCAATTATATCGACCAGTATCAGCAAAATCTTAGGATATGGTCTTGGAGACAGTTCATAGATGGCATTTATCCCTGATAAAATCTCACATAAAATATACAAGGCAATATCAGATATGAGTTGGTGAAATTGTGGAGTAAAAGGATGGCTTGAACACATGTGGGTATCTTGTCCAAAAATGGAATTATTAGGGAAAAAAGTAAGTAAATGGTCAGAAAAGTGAACACATCTGACAGGGGCCTCCTCCCTCTCAGGGCCCAACTTTTTTCTCGGCTATGGAATCAAAGGCTGAGATAAATGTGTTGGATAACCCAATAATATATTTGGCACCAGTTTATTAAATATATAATTTTTTTATTTGTGTATACCAATCTATATAAATGGATCATTTTTTTGAAGATTAAAATATGCTTTATTACTATTGTCAATTAAAATTAAGTTAAATAAAATAAGTACTTAAGGGTGCAGTCCAGAGTAACTATGGGGAGTCCTTGCTCCGGAGTAAGAACAATTTACTCTGGATTGCAATATGAATTTCCCATAGGTTTCCACTAGGTGGTGCAGTAACTATGGGTGCACGTAATATCTCTTACGTGCTCCCATAGTTACTCTGGATTGTAGCCTTAGTTAATAAAATATGTTAAACCAATTAAATTAGTTAAAAATTTAAAATGTGTAATAAGACAAAGTTATGCATGCTTAGCTGGGAATAAGCCCCATTCTACAGTGGATCTACAGGGGGTGCAAATGCCATGGCCATGAGGAATTAAGACACTGGAGTGGTGGTAATGTGACCCACTACCATGACTTTTGATGCAGTTGAGAATTGTGCTGGATTCCTTTCTGGATTCTTATATTCCACAGAATCCATTCTTTGCAGAGCCCATACTTTTCAACCATAACCTTTACATGATACAAGCTTAGCATAAAGACTTCACAATTCACTTTAGATAGCAAGATCAGGAGGGGTCTAAAATGGCCCCTCCAGGCATTGGGCCCAATTTGGTAAAGTTGCCCTAAGGTCAGCCTTAGAGCTAACCTTTGGTGGTCATTCTCTCATTTCAGCCTGGGAAATGTAGTCATGTCAGAGAGCTTTCGGCTGCAATCCTAAAGATGCTTTCCTGGGAGTAAGTCCCATTGAACACCATGGGGCTTACAGTACTTTTCAGTAGACATGGTTAGGATTGTGCTCTTAATAGAGTATTCTCAATATCCACAATGATTCCTGGTATTATTTGGGTGAAGCCATGAAGATATAGTGGAATGAAAGCAACCTGCATTTGTCATGTCGATATCCCGCAAGTGCATAGATAGAAGAACAGATGTCATCAGGTGGCCTACCTTCCAGGCAGTCTGTATCAGTGGGTCATATGGCTTAAATGCATATGGCTTAAATGCATTCCTCTGCATTTCAGAGGAACTGAGACACTAAAATTGTGTTATTTTTGTTCTTTAAGGTCCATCTGGAAGCCAGTGCAGCCCTGACAATATGGATATCAAGATGACTTCTGTGCTTACAGGAGCAGGGGAACTTCCATCCCAGGATGGAAGCCAGGATGGCCCTGAAGGGCAGTCTCCCACCATTCAGGACCAGCAAAATCCTCCAGAAGCTTTGCAGGCTGATAGCAGCAATTCTCTGAAGCAGGAAGATGTGGCGTGAGACATACTGGCCAAGGAAACAACTTTGATGGAAGGGAAGGAAAAGAAGCTGCCAGAACAGATTGCTGAAGCACAAGAGGAGGCTGAAGATCTTGCAGCTGGCAATGCTCATGCAGCAGAACCAGTGAGATGGGAGGAGAAAAAACAATTCAGGAAGCAGGAGACTCAGGAATCCTGTGAATCAGAGATGGCAGTGGAATTGCCACAAGAAGAACGAGGGGACTTTATACATTTGGTAGCCACAAGGCAAGAGACTCCCATCCGACACCACTACCTTTGCCAGTGCTGTTTCTTCATGACAGCTTTAACCTGCAGTGCCCCTCCAAGAAGAAGACCAACTTCAAGAGCAAAGAAGATGCAAGTAGAGAAGTCTTGCCAGTGCTGCTCAATTATGTGAAGGGGGACACTGTGCCCAGCTTAAGAGCAGGAGTACCAGGCTCTAGATTTGGCCTGTAATTTAATGTAGGCATCTCTCTCGCTTTTTATCTCTCTCTCTCTTAAATAACTTTAAATGATAGCAGTATTGATATAAGATTAGTATATTATTAATATTAAATTAATAAAAATTCTTAATAAAAGTCAGATGTTATAACAAATGGGATCTCTGATAGTGCTTGGGGTAAGACACGTGCCTGGGGGATGGAGTTTGGGGACTGGAATAAGCTGAGATGACATCCTATCTTTGGTCTGGATTCAGTAGCTTGCACTTCCAAACTAAACCAAACAGCTGAAGAAGCAGATCCCAGATAGCAAGCTACATTAGGAGTGGTTAGGAGTCCTGAGGCGTGGTTAGGAGTCCCTAACCCTGGGAAAGCAGCTAAGGTTAGGAGTGGTTAGAAGTCCCTAACCCTGGGAAAGCAGCTAAGGAATAAACAACCTTTGTTGTATTCTTCCATTGTGGAGATAAATTGTCTCAATAATTTTTGTAAAGCACAACAAGATAGTCCAGTATCATCTATATATTGCAGATGTGCAGAGAGAGAATGAAAAATTGAGTTGATCTATCCTACACACATATTAATTTTATTTCAGCTACATCTCTTGGTACCTCACTAAGTATTTTGACCCACCAGTATTTTGGGAACTGTTGTTTGCCTGAGAATGCTGAGAATACTTCATCATGATTCTTAGACTACACTTCTCTAAAGTGTACATTTTCCAGCATTCCCTAAAATGGTATTAACTCTGGTTATTTTGGTTTTTCAGCTTCTGGTGCTAGAAAAATGAATTGGTTCTCCTCCCTCCTGCTAACACACTAGGGTCATGTTGTTTTTCAGGTCCTAGCACATTGCCACACTAGCAATCTGTCTTTCAGGCTCAGGGCTAGAAAACAAGGTGGTATCTATGCATGTAGTGGATCTTTTCAGCTTGGGACCTCCTTTCTGGGAATGTCAGTCTGTCTGTGAATCGTCTCTCCCCAGGACTTCATTCTGAAATGGGACCTAAGGGGGTCCCAACCCTCAATTTGAAAATCAGTGCGTTATGGTTAAAAAAGATGGTTTCCACACATTTGAGTTCAATTGGATCCCATTTGTCAAACGTAACCAGAATTGTGCTTACAAGCATGTTAGAAGCATGCTAGCAATGATATTTCCGACTCTTTTCCAACCAAAATACCAATACAGCCTTGGAACATAGCTACTTCCATTGAGTTTCTAGGGGTGTGAGACAGAAAATGAAAATTTTCTTGTTCATAACATACACTTCTGGCCACTATGTTAAAACATCTTTCCACATATTTTCCAATAACTTCTATATTAGAATGCTGGAGATGAAGGAGACAAAACATTTGAATGTGAATGAGCTTTGAGAACAGCCCTGTTTCCACATGAAAAACTGACCATTGGGTGGTAGGACAGCAACACTCTCCTTAATCAAAAGGGTTGATGTTTCAGGGCCAAATCCTGAACATTAGAGGCCAGCTCAGTGTCAGCACACCCTGTTTGCAAATGTGTCATAAGGTGGACCCATCAGAAATGCCACTCGGAGGCTGGCGGTATGCCACCTGGTGCTCATTTGGAGCACCAAGTGGGGGAAGCATTCTGGGGGACAGAGAGGAGGAGGAGCAGGCAAATTGCCACTCTCGAATTCACCTTTTTAGTCATACTAGATGCTGTTTTAGGACCTTCATTCAGAGCATGATACCATAGTCTTTCGAGACTGAAGGATGCCAATGATGATTTTGTGGTGAATGGATGTATTTGAGGGCATCAAAAAGTAAGGAAAGGGACAGTGTTCAGGGAAGTAATGTAAAGGCGGGTTACACTTTTTCCTCTGCTAAGGGAGATATGCAGTTATTCTGTGGGAAGTTGAATCCATGAGTCACATCTGTGAGTTTCCACCCATGTGGGATTTGCAACCATATGTTCTGACCAGTCCAGTGGTTTCTTTGTGGCAAAAACCACAAACTGCTCCTTCTTCAGCTGACCTCCTGTTTCTGCATACACCCAGCAGCACTTGCTAGACAGAAAAGGTGGGAACTTCCCCCAAGGTTTTGCCTATCTAAGAGAAGTAAATGTCCTATTCCCACCAGTGAAACAGGATTCATACGTGTTTATTTACTGTGCCAGCATGCACAGAAGGCTGACATGCTCAGAAGAAAGCCTATGCCCCAATTTCTTAGGGCTTGTTTCTAAACAAGCAAGCAGGCATAGGATAGGGCCTCCAAGTAAGCCCATGAGGACAGTGGAATAGTTTAAGAGCAGCCGAGATAGAATTGCTGCCTTTCGTTTTGATATAATGGATTATGGCTGTTGCACTTTTTTGGGCACTATTCTGGGAGGAGCTCTAACTGCATATAAAGCCTGTTCTAGTGAGTGCAACCTTCAAGCCCTGCGAGTCGCCCGTAGCAAAGTCCAACAGATTGCCAGGAGATGTGCTAACAATTATTGGCTGCAGCTTTGCTCTCAGATCCAGGTAGCAGCTGACACAGGCAACATCAAGGGGATGTATGATGGCATCAAGCAGGCTTTAGGTCCAACAGTGAGGAAATCTGCCCCGCTTAAGTCCGCTACAGGTGAGGTCATCCAGGACCGAGCACAACAGATGGCACGCTGGGTGCAGCACTACTCTGAGCTATACTCCAGAGAAAATGTAGTAACTGAAGAAGCATTAAACAACATTGAGTGCCTGCCTGTCTTGGAGGAGCTCGACAGTGAACCAACTTTAGAAGAACTAAACGAAGCCCTGGATTCCCTTGCTTTTGGCAAGGCACCCGGGAAAGATAACATCCCTGCTGAAGTTCTGAGGTGCTGTAGAGGGACCATTTCCACTGAACTGTACAAGATATTCTGCCTCTGTTGGAGGGAAGGTGGAGTACCACAGGACATGAAGGATGCTAATATTGTCACACTGTACAAGAACAAAGGCGACAGGGGTGACTGCAACAACTACCGTGGCATCTCTCTTCTTAGTGTTGTAGGGAAGCTGCTTGCCCGTGTCATACTGAAGAGGCTTCAGGTGCTTGCAGAGAGAATCTATCCTGAATCACAGTGTGGATTTCGAGCCAACAGGTCCACCACTGATATGGTATTTTCCCTTCGACAGTTGCAAGAGAAATGTAGGGAACAAAGACAGCCACTCTTTGTAGCCTTCATAGACCTTACAAAGGCTTTTGATTTGGTTAGTAGGGATGGCCTTTTTAAAATCCTCCCCAAGATTGGATGCCCACCTCAGCTCCTCAACATCATCAGGTCCTTTCACGAGGACATGAAGGGCACTGTAGTTTTTGATGGCCTAACATCAGATTCCTTTCACATCCGAAGTGGAGTGAAGCAGGGCTGTGTCCTCGCACCAACTTTATTTGGGATCTTTTTTGCAGTCATGCTGAAGCATGCTTTTGGAAACGCAACAGAGGGAATCTATCTCCGGACCAGATCAGACGGAAAACTCTACAATCCTTCCAGACTAAGAGCAAAGTCCAAAGTCCAGCTGAAATGCTTGCGTGAGTTCCTCTTCGCCGATGACGCTGCTGTTACTGCTCACTCTGCCGAAGACCTTCAACAACTTATGGACCGATTTAGCAAAGCCTGCCAAGACTTTGGACTAACAATCAGCCTGAAGAAAACACAAGTCATGGGTCAGGGTGTGGACTCACCTCCCTGTATCACAATCTCTGAACATGAACTGGAGGTTGTCCATGACTTTGTGTACCTTGGCTCAACTATCTCTGACACTCTCTCCTTAGACTCTGAGCTGAATAAACGCATTGGTAAAGCGGCTACTACATTCTCCAGGCTTACAAAGAGAGTATGGCTTAATAAGAAGCTGACGGAACATACAAAGATCCAGGTCTATAGAGCTTGCGTCCTGAGCACACTCTTGTACTGCAGTGAGTCTTGGACCCTTTATGCATGGCAGGAGAGGAAGCTGAACACCTTCCATATGCGCTGTCTCCGACGTATTCTTGGAATCACCTGGCATGACAAAGTCTCAAATGACACAGTATTGGAACGTGCTGGAACCTCTAGCATTTTCACACTTCTGAAACAGCGGCGTCTACTCTGGCTTGGGCATGTCGTGAGAATGGCTGATGGTCAGATTCCAAAAGATCTCTTATATGGAGAATTAGTGCAGGGAAAGCGCCCAAGAAGGAGACCACAGCTGCGATACAAGGACATCTGCAAGAGGGATCTAAAGGCCTTGGGAATGGACATCAACAGCTGGGAAACCTTGACCTCTGACCTCTCAGCGTGGAGGCAAAAGACCCAGCATGGCCTTCTCCAACTGGAAGAGACACTTGTTCGGCAGGCTGAAGCAAAGAGACAGACCCGAAAGCAGCGAAACCTGGAGCCTGGGCAGGGGACGGAATTTATTTGTCCTCAGTGTGGAAGGGATGGACACTCTCGAACTGGCCTCTTTAGCCACACTAGATGTTGTTTCAGGACCTCCAATCAGAGCACGATACCATAGTCTTTCGAGACTGAAGGATGCCAATAATAATAATTCTGGGAGGAACCCCACTGAATACAATGATACATACTTCTGTGTAGTAATACATAGGAATGTGTGAATTATGTGGTGGGGCATCTTTGCCTACACGGGCAAAAAGGGAGCCTGCCTTAGTCTCTCTCTAGCTACCATCCTAGGAGTTTGCCCCACTGAACTCATGACAGCATCTTCCTTGGTCAGCCCTTCTTGCAGCTTGCTTCTTCATCCCAGGGAAGTATCAAGAAGCAATAGCACAGGTCTGTCTATGGCATTGTTTTGTGTACATGCAGCAAAGTTCAAACAGGATGAGAGCAGCACACATGCACATTCATGACATTTCCAGAAGCTCTGGATCTCTTGTGATTGTGGTCATGTTTTGAAGATAGTCACTCTGTTAACTAATACAGTGGCGCCTCACATAACAAACACCTCATGTAAATTATGTTCCATGTAACAAGTCTTACTGTGCAATCCTATTCATGTCTACTCAAAAGTAAACCCCATTGTGTTCAATGGATCTTACTCCCAGGGAAGTGTCTTTAGGATTGCAGCCTTAATTTCCAAGGAATCTTGCTTCATATAACAAGTAAACCCCTCACGCCTAATGAGCACGAGCACGTGCACTATGCAGCCCTGATGCTCCATGTGTTTAAAAGGGCTGCCAGCCAGCACTGCTGCCTGTAACTGCTCCCAACGTGGGGGCAGTTGCCTGGGGCACCAGAGGCAGCTGCCCCGAAGTGCCCCCAGCAGCCACCTTGAACCTCCAGCAGCAGCCCAGGTAAGCCTCCCAAGAAAGCGTCTTTGCAAGCCTCCTAACCATGTTTACACAGAAGTAAACATGTGGTTTTGTGTTCAATGGGGCTTACTCCCAGGAAAGTGTCTTTGATTGCAGCCTCCTAACCATGTCTACCCAGAAGTAAGCGCCATTGTGTTAAATGGGTTTTACTCCCAGAAAATAGTCTTTAGGATTGCAGCCTAAGTAGACTTGTCATTTTTACATACAGTTAATATTTTTATATGAATATTTCTTGGGTTGTGGAACCAATTGTCTGAATTTCCACTATTTCCTATGGGAAAATCTGCTTCATGTAAAGAGAGTTTCACATAGCAAGCATGCCTTGGGAACGAATTAAACTTGTTATGTGAGGCGCTACTGTATAAGGAAGTCCCAAACTTAATACAAGCATTTTCAGCAGATTGCAAGAAATGCTGCAAACATCCTTCACAAGTAGGGCTGTAATTCTAACACCCTTTCCTAGGACCACTGAGCATTCAGTTCAGGACCACTGAGCATCCACCACTGAGCATTCATTCATTCATTTTATTGGATTTATACCCTACCTTTCCCATGCCAAAACAAATGCCCAAGGTCTGGCCACTGTCATAACTCAGGCCACTGCATTCTGCATTTCTGAAAATGTATATAAATGGCAGTAATTCCTCCTTCTTTTCTCCTTTAGTGTAAAGAGGTTGAGAAAGAGGCTCCATTGGCTATCCCTAATTGGGACTTCTTTCTTTCTTTCTTTCTTTCTTTCTTTCTTTCTTTCTTTCTTTCTTTCTTTCTTTCTTTCTTTCTTTCTTTCTCTCTTTCTCTCTCTCTCTCTCTCTCTCTCTCTCTCTCTTTCTTTCTTTCCTCCATCCCAACCAGACTCACAGAGCAAAAGATCAAGCAAAAGTCACTTTCATGGCTCTTTCTCCTACTTGTTACAAGCAAAGGGTCAGAAAGGCCAAAACAAGGGAAAAACAATGGAGGGCTCTCCCCTGAAAGGCCAAAACAAGGGAAAAACAATAAAGGAGGGCTTTCCCAGGGCATGTTTAAGGGTCTATTTAAGGCCTCAAAACTCAACAGTATTGAAAAAAAATGCAATTTTCTATCATACATTCAAAACCCAGTTGGTAGATTTGGCACTCAAAGAATAAAACATGAAGAAAGCACTTGGATACTTCATAGCAAAATAAATAAATAAAATATAAACTCTACCTACAATATTTATATATCGCTTTTCAACTAAAACGTTCACAAAGTGGTTTACAAAGAAAATGAAAAAATAGCTAATTAATAGCTAATGGGTCCCTGTCCCAAAAGGGCTCACAATCTAAAATGCAAAAAAGAACACCAGAAAAAGCCACTTGAACAGACATCGCTGGGGTGTGTAAGGCCAGTTACTCTCCCATGCTAAATAAAGGAGGAACACCCACTTAAAAGAGTACCTCTTGTTAACTCTGACCAATAACTTGTGGTTATTGCTTCTAAACACGTATTTATTCCATGGGAAATGTCCATTTCCATTAGAGTTTGTGTCCATTTTTATGTGGGTCTCAGAGCACAAAAATTGGGGGGATGTGTACTATGGGGAAATGGCACTTTGCACACAACAGGAGCACTTTCCACATCCTGTTTGTCTTCACAACACATAGTGAAAGCATGTATGTTTGAATGTGTCTTCTTGGGGCTCTGCATTGGTAGGACTTCGTACATAACCATCTAAGTAGAACCTCCACTCAAACAACCCAATGGGGAGTGAGGACAATACAACCCATATAGGTACGGTAAGCAGAATCTCCAGTGGTGGGCACCAGCAGGTTCGCACCTACTCTATAGAACCGGTTCTTAACAAGAGATAGGACATATAAAGTTTAAAAATAGCCATTTAAAAGTGGCTGCCAGATGGGCAGAGAACCGGTTCTTAGTTTCTTTGAAGCCCATCACTGAGAATCTCACACCACAGTGTACTGATGCTGCAGATATATCTCATGTCTCCATTCTCCACTGACCTTTCATTGTTGTCAAATGTGTCTTTGCTATATTAACTGTGATGCTTATCCATCATCTCCATTTGCAACAGCAAGCCGTCTGCATTATCTCTGATGTTGCACTGTTGTTAGTATGGACTGGGCCATCATTCTGCTTTTCTTCCTATTAAAAGGAACAGTAAAGCAGGCCTTGAAAGACTATGGTATTGTGCTCGGCACTGCATACACTGCATGCGAAGCACGAAAGCCTGGGTTAGATTGTTATGGAGGATAGGCTGTTACCCAAGCAGAAAATCCCCCCTCTCCACGCCACTGAATTAGTCCAATGGAAAGGCAGAGCCAATACGATTGGATCCAGTTGCGTCACAAAACTGGGCTAAGGACAGGAACTCACCCTGTCTTGTGGGGCCAACCCGGATCTCGAACCCTGGCTTGCTGGTTAACAGGCACAGCATCTTAACTGCTTGCGCCACCCACAGCCACCCAAAAGAAACAGTAAGGGGAGTTCATTAGCAGTTTGGAGATAGTGTTTTACTCTTACTTGAGCAATCTAAGCTGCAATCCTATCCCCAGTTAGACTGGCATAATCCCCATCACAAGTCCCATCCTGGCCTGTGAGTGTCACAAAAGTATTATAAGACACTTGTGCATTACTCCTTGGGGAGGGTTAGCCCAGTGCACAGACATGCGCATGCCTCCCTACACCACCACAGGAATGGGAAGACCAATGAGTTGTGCTGGCTCAGGTTAGGATTGCACCCTGATTCTTGTCAAACTGTTTGTGAGAAATTAAGGAAAGACAAACCACTTCCTCTTCTTTTGATACTTTACTCAAAGCTCATCAGTTTTCCCCTTAACCGCAGATTAAATAGTGCTGACTACAAGAATAAAAATAAACTCATTTGTCAACCCAGGAATGGACACAGCATGCGAGACCTTCCTTTGGCCAAATATCACAGTATTGTTTTCACCAATGTTGAAGAATTGGTTATGATCTATTTCAAGTCATTCTTCTTGTGGTGTAATTCGTGTTTATCACAAGAAAAAGATTTTCCTTTTTCAGATCTTCAATATTATTTTTTCTCTATGGCAAAGAGAAATCAATGTTGCACGTTTAGAAAACAGTACAAGTCAATATTGTCCCATGCTGCCCCTGCTGTTTTCATGCACGCTCAAACCTGTGTCCTACATTTGTCTGTATAATACTAAGACCACAATCCTAATCATGTCTACTCAAATGTAAGCCCCATTGTATTCAATAGGTCTTACTCCCAGGAAAGTGTCGTTTGGATTGCAGCATTTTGTGTGTCTAAGAGCCACTGAGGTTCAACTGGTGTGCCAAGAAAAATGGCAGAATTTTTTTTGTTCTCAGAAAAATGCCAGTCAGAAATGCAGTCAACATCCTACAACTTACCTACGCTTACAGAATTAGAATCTAAAGCAAACCAGGAGCAAGTGTAAGCTAAACAAAATTAGAGACGTGCCATAAATCAGCATTCTGTGCCAATTACAACATTCAAACACTGTTTAATGCACAGCCCACTTTTTGGGTGCATTACAGTAACTGTGTTGGGAGGTGACCAATACCTCTGTCACTGAAGAGAGATCTGTTTTTACCAAAGAAAGGTAATGTGCCAACTGTGGAAAGGCCAAAGTTGGCATGTAAGAGGAATCTGTGTAAAAGCAACCCCAGGCTATGGCTTGAATGTCTGTGAACAAAGCCAGAGCCAGTACTCTGAAATTGTAAACCTGATAACTCACATGCTTCCCCGTTTCTGGATCATCTTTGCTACTAAGTCAATGGTCTTCAAAGTGGGGGTTGAGAGGTTGTAAAAAGCTCGGTGCAATCATTTTGGAATCTGGCACTAGGCACTTTTAACGTAATTTCCAGCCATGACATCTCTTCTGGGCGAATTCAGAAAGATTGTCACTTTCGGAAAGGGGTCTCGAGCTGAAATACTCGAGTACCACAGTACTATGATATTGTGCACCACTTTGGTCCTGTCCACTGAACTGTATGAAATATTTTGCCTTTGTTGGAGGGAAGGTGGAGTACCGCAGGACATGAAGGATTCTCTGGACCAGATCGTCACATTAGCACAAAGGTGACACATTAGCACATAAGAACAAAGGTGACAGGGGCAACTGTACCAATTACCGCGGCTTCTCTCTTCCTGATGTTGTAGGGAAGCTGCTTCCCCGAGTCATACTGAAGAGGCTCCAGGTGCTTGCAGAGAGAATCTATCCTGAATCACAGTGTGGATTTTGAGGTCCACCACTGGTCCACTAGTGATATGGTATCACCTCTTCAGGTCCACCACTGATATGGTATTTTCCCTTAGACAGTTGCAAGAGATAATGTAGGGAACAAAGACAGCCACTTTTTGTAGCCTTCATAGATCTTACAAAGGCTTTTGATTTGGTCAATAGGGATGGCCTTTTTAAAATCCTCCCTAAGATTGGATGCCCAATCAACATCATCAGGTCCTTTCACAAGGACATGATGGGCACTGTTGTTTTTGATGGCTTAACATCAGATTCCTTTGACATTCGAAGTGGAGTGAAGCAGGGCTGCATCCTCGTGCCAACTTTGTTCGGGATCTTTTTTTGCTATCATGCTGAAACATGCTTTTGGAAATGCAACAGAGGGAATTTATCTCTGGACCAGATCAGATGGAAAACTCTTCAATCCTTCCAGACAAAGAGCAAAATCCAAAGTCCAGCTGAAATGCTTGCGAGAGTTCCTCTTTGCTGACGATGCTGCTATTACTGCTCACTCTGCCGAAGACCTTCAACTACTTATGGACTGTTCTAGCAAAGCCTGCCAAGACTTCGGACTAACAATCAGCTTGAAGAAAACGCAAGTCCTGGGTCAGGATGTGGACCTGTATTATAATCTCCCTGTATTACAATCTCTGAACACGAATTGGAGGTTGTCTATGAGCACAATCCTAACCATGTCTACTCAGACGTAAGCCCCATTGTGTCCAATGGGTCTTACTCCCAGGAAAGTGTCTTCAGGATTGCAGCCTATGACTTTGTGTACCTTGGCTCAACTATCTCTGACACTCTCCCCTTAGATACTGAGCTGAATAAACATATTGGTAAAGCGGCTACCATGTTTTCCAGACTTACAAAGAGGGTATGGCTCAATAAGAAGCTAACAGAACATACAAAGATCCAGGTCTATAGAGCCTGTATCCTGAGCACACTCTTGTACTGCAGCAAGTCTTGGACCCTTTATGTATGGCAGGAGAGAAAGCTTAAAACCCTCCATATGCGCTGTCTCTGACGTATTCTTGGCATCACCTGGTATGACAAAGTCTCAAATGACGCAG
The DNA here is from genome assembly GCA_030015325.1 of Cryptoblepharus egeriae. Classification (NCBI taxonomy): domain Eukaryota; kingdom Metazoa; phylum Chordata; class Lepidosauria; order Squamata; family Scincidae; genus Cryptoblepharus; species Cryptoblepharus egeriae. Next base: position 89,708,767 of record JAREYC010000003.1, on the reverse strand, counting down.
TCTTGGAACGTGCTGGAATCTCTAGCACGTTCACACTTCTGAAACAGCAACGTCTACGGTGGCTTGGGCATGTCGTGAGAATGGCTGATGGTCAGATTCCAAAAGATCTCCTATATGGAGAATTAGTGGAGGGAAAGTGTCCTAGAGGGAGACCACAGCTGTGATATAAGGACATCTGCAAGAGGGATCTAAAGGCCTTGGGAATGGACATCAACAGTGGGAAACCTTGACCTCTGATTGTTCAGCTTGGAGGCAAAAGACGCAACATGGCCTTCTCCAACATGAAAAAACACTTGTTCAGCAGGCTGAAGCAAGGAGACAGACCCGGAAGCAGCAAAATCTTTGGGGGGGGGGGGACAGGGGACGGAATTTATTTGTCCTCAGAGTGGAAGGGATTGCCACTCTCGAATTGGCCTTTTTAGCCACACCAGATGCTGTTTCAGGACCTCCAATCAGAGCACAATACCATAGTCTTTCAAGACTGAAGGATGCCAGTGATGATGTTGGTCCTGTCCAAAGCACAGATCTAGGGGAACAAGAGAGGCATTGGCAATTGAAGGGCTCCAAACTCTTCCCCACCATTTAAAAAAAAACACAAAACAATTCAGGACACAAACACAAGGGAACCTCCTCAGAGATATTGCAGCCTTAGACTGATTCTATGTCAGTTGGCTGATTTTGAGGTACAAGCCAGCTCAGATGCCTTAAGAGAAGGCACAGAGACCACAAAGAGGATACCATAATCAGTGCCGGTCTATGACTGGAACCACTGGGCAGAGTCTTGCCCTGTGCTCTCTGCCATGGCCCTGCTGGTGCTGGGAACATTATCACTGAGAATTCAGGGTTTGTGTGACCCAACCAGATGGGTCCTCAGGGTGGCCCGTATTGGCCACTCTGCTCCTGTTCCTGCAATTGGCTGAGATATAGTAATGTGTCACCTTAGACTGCTTGGTTGTCCACTGCACATTGGTTTCCTGTAGAGAAATTAAGCCTCTCTGGCTCAAAACATAACTAAATACGGCTTCTCAGGTGAGGTGTCAAGACTTCTTTACAAGGCCTCTACTGAACCAATACTATGTATGCTTTCCAGACCTCAGGCGTAATATAAGAGGACATGAAAGACACGAGTGCCACCTACAGGAGAATTAGCCTATAACTAAGCCTCTGGATTTGAGTAACTCAGTGGAGTACAGTAGACTTTTACTCAGTGTTGTAGACTACTCAGTGGAGTAGAGTAGACCTTTACTCAGTCTTGTAGACTACTCAGTGGAGTAGACCTTTACTCAGTGGAGCAGACTATTCAGTGGAGTAAAGTAGACTTTTACTCAGTGTTGTAGACTACTCAGTGGAGTAAAGTAGACCTTTACTCAGTGTTGTAGACTACTCAGTGGAGTAGAGTAGACCTTTACTCAGTGGAGACTATTTACTCAGTGGGTTGAGTGGAGTAGAGTAGACCTTTACTCAGTGGAGCAGACTATTCAGTGGAGTAGAGAAGACCTTTACTCAGTGGAGCAGACTATTCAGAGGAGTAAAGCAGACCTTTACTCAGTGTTGTAGACTACTCAGTGGAGTAGAGTAGACCTTTACTCAGTGGAGGAGACTATTCAGTGGAGTAGAGTAGACCTTTACTCAGTGGAGCAGACTATTCAGTGGAGTAGAGTAGACCTTTACTCAGGGGAGCAGACTATTCAGAGTTGTAAAGTAGACCTTTACTCAGTGGAGCAGACTATTCAGTGGAGTAGAGTAGACCTTTACTCAGTGGAGGAGAATACTCAGTGGCGTAGAGGTCTACTCAGGAGTAGAGCTTACTCCCAGCCAGCCAGCCAGCCGTGTGTCTGTGTGCGCATCCCTTCCAGGGAAGACTGAGGGAGGGTGGCGGCAGCGCTGCCTGAGGGAGGGAAGGGGAGGGCGGTGGTGCTGTCGTGGCGCTGCCGGTGTCTACCCGAGAGCGTCGCTGCAGGCCCGTCCAGCGGTCCCGGGTGTCGTCCGGAGCGGAGGCGCCGCCCACCCCTTCGGTGCCTCGGGAGTGACGGAGGCGAGCGAGGGCCTCTCTGCGCCCTTCCCCTTCCCTTCCTTCCCTTCCGCCGCCGGCCTTCTCTGGTGACTCCTGGGGAGCCCTTCTTCTCCGCCGCCCCTGCCCTGAGCATGGCTGGGAGTCTCCGCAGCCCGGCCGAGCCCTGTGAGAGGCCGCCAGGTAATCCCCGGGAACGGAGGGGCAGCAGGGAGCGCCTTCTCCTTGGTGGGGCTCAAGAGGCGCGGGGGGCGGCCAGGCTTGGCAGGTGCTGGCACTTGGGGAGGGGCTCCAGCTCTCCCTGGTGGGTCTCTGGCACTTTGGGGGCCTCTGCCTTGGGGAGCCCAGAAAGAGTCTCTGAGGGCGCCTCCGCCTCCAACAGCCAGCTCTGCTGAGGAGACCAGCACTTACTTCTGAGGAGACACAGGTCTGGGCTCTCAGGAGGCTGTCCTAGGAACACTTTCCTGGGAGGAAGCCCATTGACTCTCATGGGACTGACTCCTGAGTAGAGAAGCATAGGAGTGGGCTCTGAGGCTGCAGTCCTAGGCACACTTTCCTAGGAGTAAGCCCCTTGACTAGAATGGGACTGACTCCTGAGTAGACAGGCATAGGATTGGGCTCTGAGGCTGCAATCCTATCCACACTTTCCTAGGAGTAAGCCCCTTGACTAGAATGGGACTGACTCCTGAGTAGACAGGCATAGTAGTGGGCTCTGAGGCTGCAATCCTAGGCACACTTTCCCAGGAGTAAGCCCATTGACTATAATAGGACTGACTCCTGAGTAGACAGGCATAGTAGTGGGCTCTGAGGCTGCAATCCTATCCACACTTTCCTAGGAGTAAGCCCCTTGACTAGAATGGGACTGACTCCTGAGTAGACAGGCATAGGATTGGGCTCTGAGGCTGCAATCCTATCCACACTTTCCTAGGAGTAAGCCCCTTGACTAGAATGGGACTGACTCCTGAGTAGACAGGCATAGGATTGGGCTCTGAGGCTGCAATCCTATCCACACTTTCCTAGGAGTAAGCCCCTTGACTAGAATGGGACTGACTCCTGAGTAGACAGGCATAGGATTGTGCTCTGAGGCTGCAGTCCTATCCACACTTTCCTAGGAGTAAGCCCCTTGACTAGAATGGGACTGACTCCTGAGTAGAGAGGCATAGGCTTGGGCTGAGGTTGCAATCCTAGGCACACTTTCCTGAGGCAAGGCACCATTGACTTGCTTCTGAGTAGACAAGCATAAAATTGTGCTCTCTCTCATCTGCCTTCTGAGCCAGCAGAGGTGGCCCAGTTCTCCCTGGGCAGTGCAGGAAGTCCTAGCTCCTCCTGGCTGCTGCATGCAAGAGTGAGCATGAGTAATGGGCGCAATTACTCCAGCCTTCTTCATCCCTGGACATCAAACATCCACTCTCTGGGAGGCCTCCCCAGGTCAAATCCTCTCAGTCTTCCTACCCAGAGTAAATCTGGGGGTGGAGGCAGTGGCTCCTCCTCCATAGAGAAGCTGTCACCACCTCCCACCTGTGACAAGCAGTAAGTAGGCAAGTGAGGTTTCTATAGCTGCTCAACTGGCCCATTTGTGAGCACATGAGTAGCAACTATCTTCTGCTTTTTGGGTTTGGAGGTATTGCTTGCCTTCACTGTCCCTTTAGGTGCACAGCAGTGGAGACTAGACCCATCCTTGCCACTCTGCTGAGGCTGCAGGGGACCTGGGCACTCTTTTCTGACTCAGTGAATCATAGCTTTCTCTGGCAAACAGCTAATCAGGAGCTCACTGGGTTGAGCTCCCAATTAGCTCAACCTTCCCAACTGGTTGCCCAGCAGCTACCTTCAGCCACTCCACTGGAGACTTCTGCAAGCAGTGCAGTAAGACTGGGATCAGGCCCAGTCCCAGCTGTTGCATCCTGTAGAATTAATCACAGCTCACTTGCCTGAAACAACTGCCTTTGCTGCTTCTATTCTGGTGGTGGGGAATAACAATAATAATAACAACAACAACAACAATAAACTTATATCCCACCTTTCTCCCAGTGGCACTCAAGGTGACTTACAAAACATCCATAAAAACACCAACAATAAAATCCAATACATTAAAACAGTTAAAACAGGCATCTTAAAATAAATATAAAACATCTATGTTAAAATACTGATTAAATAACTAACTGATTGACTAACTGTCCCTATTGCAGAATTCCCCATTGGGAATGGTGGCTGCTGGTCAGCAACTGCAGAAACCTGCCAGCACCGGGGAGCAGCCGCCCTCCTTCAGGCTTCAATCCTATCGGGGTGTAAGTTCCATTGATTATAATGGGACTGACTTCTGAGTCAACATGCAAAGGATTGGGCTCTTAACCTCTCTTTCTGAGCCGCCTGCTGGGCTGAATCCAGTTCACTGCCCAAAGCAACCAAGCAAGCAGTAGCAATAACTGCTCTGTGCCTTATCTAAACATTAGACTTAATTTCCTATGGGGAAAAGAGTTCCTCTTGCCATCCCATTTGCTGAAGCCTTGTCTAAAGTTACTTGACAGTGCTAGTTTGTGAGACAATTTTGGCACCTAAAGAGAAGAATCTAAAATGATTTGCACCCTCTTTTTGCTAACTAGTTAGTAAATTAAAGGGCATTTTGCTACCTGTGGAAAGTGCAATGCGTGTTCTGCTTTAAGGCATCTGCTGCCTCATTCAATAACCAAAAGAGTCAGAACTAAAGCTGAATTGGACAGACCTTTTTTCCCCTAAAATCTATTTACTCTAACCATATGTCATGTGATTGAATATAAACTGATAACTGAGATTCTTTGTCTTTGGAGATAAATTTGCAAAGGGATTTTTATCTTTGGCATTCCCTGTGAGAGTTGAAGGTTTTTTTTCCTGCTTTAGCATAGTTCCCCAGAGGGGAGGGGGTCAAATTCCCTGTATTTCCTAATTAATATTAAAATAATATTTTGTAGTATAAATTTTACTCCAGTGTCAATTTATGTTGTGTAACTGATCTGGGTTAGCAGTTGTGATAAAAGAGTCCAAAAGCTGGTAGTTATTTCAATTCAGAAAATTGTGGTTCCAGTAAATCCTTGACAATTAGCCTTAAAAACACAAGTAATTTTGCACTGTGGTATCGTTCTGCACACTAAAACACCCAACAATTATTTCAGGTGTATTATTTGACTCAGGGCTGTGATGGCTCAATGGTTAAAGTTACTGTGCTTGTCAGCCTGAGTGTTGGCCTGTCAGTGATTCGAGACCCAGGTATCACATGGAGTGAGCTCCTGTTACCTGCCCATCTTCTGCTAACCTAGCAGTTCAAAAGCATGTAAATACAAGTAGGTAAATAAGTACCATTTCAGCCAGAAAGGAACCCTGTTCTATGCACATTTGGGGTTTGGTTATGCTGGCCACATGACCACAAATATGTATTTGGAAATGCTGTCTCTTTGGCCTTGTAATGGGGATAAGCACTGCCCTTAGAGTTGGTCATGACGAACAGAGCAACCTGTGGGGGACATCTTAACTTCTACCTTACTATTTGGGAAGTGGGAAGATTTTTATTAATAGACAGTCTTTTTTCCCAACAGGGAAAAACTCAAAGCAGTTAACAAAAGAAACATACAGGACAAATTGATCAAAACACGTCAGAGAAGATTTCTTCCTCATTCTGTTCCCTATGCTGTTGGTGGTTTTCAAATTGCCCCAAATTTGAGAACCCAGACAGAAATAGACTGGGTTGGGAGAACCATCCTTTCAAATTAATGTAGAACCTCAGCATTGAGAGGGTCTCTTTAAAACCAGTCAGTAGCAGAATCTGAGTTGTCTGGTACAGGGTCCAGTCTTTTTGTTCCTGAGTTACCTGACCAGGCATATAAATGGTAAAAATATTTTTTAGCACCTGAAAAAATCAATGGAGGGGAAGACGTGCAGAATAAAAAGAAAACACCCACCAGCTAATAGAAATTGATAGTGGCAAGAATGTTAAAATTCAAAGAGCGATAAAGCAAAAATGCCTGATGTGTCTAATTAGGGAACTATCCTTGCCCTACTTACTTGTTTTATTTTAGACTCCTAGTTCTGATGCTGATGCTTGCAGCAAGATAAGTAGGTGAATCTTTCTTTCTCCCCTGTAGTATTGTATACAGTGGGGCCTTCACGTAACAAACGCCTCATGTAAAGTAAGTTTCACGTAACAAACAAAAATTTCTCTAGGAACCTGCTTCATGTAACAAACTGTGCTTCACATAAGAAACACACTTGTTGGCAGTTAGGGCAGATGCGCTGGCCAACAGACCTTTTAAAAAGCATCAGGGCTGCCTAGTGCACCTGCCCATAGCGAAAGCAACACTTCTGCGCTGTTCCTCCTGTGGCCGGGCATCTTCTGGGCAGAGGGAGAGAAGAGCAGTGGAGAAGAGGGAAGCAGCTCAGGGCTAGCCAGAAGGGAGCAGGGAAGAGAGAGCCTCAGTATGAAGAGAAGGAGAAAGTGGGGAGACACTTTGAAAGTGTCTTGGATTACAGAAGAAAGTGTCTTTGATAGCAGCCTCCTAACCATATTTACCCAAAAGTAAGCCCCATTGTGTTACATGGGGCTTACTCCCAGGAAAGTGTCTTTAGGACTGCAACCTAAGTAGACTTCATAGGATTCTTCAAGGACTTCAAAGCATGTTTTGAATTCAATTCCAGTGTTTTGTCATCATTTTTACATCCAGTTAATATTTTTATATGAATATTTTTTGGGTTGTGGAACCAATTGTCTGAGTTTCCATTATTTCCTGTGAGAAAATCCACTTCAAGTGAAGAGTGTTTCATGTAACAAACATGCCTCTGGAACAAATTCAATTTGTTATGTGAGGCGCCACTGTACTTCCAAATGGTTGTGTACCCATGCCACACTTAGGCAAGTGCACAAAGGATTTTGAGTGACCATGGTTTATGCTTTACACATTTTCTTTAAGTCTTTGCTTTAAGTCTGCTTTATTTGGGAAGGAGATGTTTCTGAATTCCCTGTTCTGAATTCCCTGTTCTCACCTGGGCTTCTTAGTGGAATGCCAAAGCCAAGTCCTTTGCACCTTGATGATTTTGTAGCCTTTGGGTGCTAGAAGGGTCCAAAATTGAAAGCCTCCTTGGACTTTTGGAAAGTTGGGGTATAAATATTTTACATTAATAAAGGATTTTCATCACACCAACTCTTAGTCATTCTCAGTGGCTTCAGAAGCTTGATTCCATTTTACTTTCCATTACTGTAATATCTTCAGAGCTATAGAGTGAACCACTCAGTGCTACCAGCTTCTTCTGTCTATTGTATAGGGAAGGAACATGCACAATATAGTGCTTCCCATTCAATCAAGGTGGCACTGGAGAACTTGGCGATCTGCCTATGAGGAGCTGTGAATTTATGCCTGAATGGTGTTTCAGACAGAATGAAAGAAAATAAATGAAGCAATTCAGGCAAGACTAATGTTGATTAGGTGAGAGGCTAGTAATTTTCCTGTCCTGGATTAGAGTCTCAGGTGCTGGGTGACCAGATGTCATCACTGCAAAAGAGGAAGGCCCCCTAAAAATGTAGGGCATGACAGAATAAAAGCTAAAAACACCCTTACCTTATGACATATTAGCTTCTTTATATATTGGAAAAGGAAGAAGTGTGGAGAAGATAGTGGGCTAGAGAGCACAAAGTGCTGTCCCATCCTCTCTTCCCTCCATACTTAGTTGTAGGACCATTCTACTTATCAGGAGCTAATATGGGTGCAATACTGAGGTGTGACCCACCAGTCTGACTGCAGTCTCCTTCTCCTATCATGAATTTGCCTTCCATCTAGATTTCTGTCAGGTTCTTCTGTGCAACTTCTGATCCTGCAGGTGGTTTGGCAGCTATAGTTTTTGAAGAATGTTAAGCTTGGTTCCTATGAAGCCTGTGTCTTTTTTAAGGAGCAATAAAAGAGAGAAAGGGTAAAAATCTTGTTAATTATGTTGGCTACTTAGAAATTCATAACATCAAAGGAAGTGCTCACCTTCAGAGCCTTAAGCAGTATAGCTCCTGTGTATATTAAGAGGAGATAGGGAAACATGAACAGCAAAGGTCTGTAGATTAAGGGTGCAACCCTAAACTAGGCCAGCACAGTTCATTGGTCTTCCCATTCCTGTGGTGATGTTAGAAGGAAAGTGAATGTCTGTGCATTGACCTAACCCCTCCCTGAGGAGTAGTGCAAAAGTGTCTTAAATAACTTTTGTGACACTCCCAGGCCAGTATGGGAGTTGTGCTGGGGCTTATGTCAGCCTTACTGGGGGTTAGGATTGTAGGCTATGTCTGGATAGGGGACTAGTTAAGAACCACCCAATTGACCTAAATGAATTTGTCATTTGGACTGGCTGAACCACATCATTTGAGTACTAAAGGAAATTGCGTGTGTATTTTCAGAGCCTATGTTTTGAGGTTGAAGTAATCTCCTGAAAGATTGGGGGTAAGTGAGTGAATTGGTAGATGACCTTGCCTTCACGGGGATAAAGACTTTTTATGCAGACAAAACCCAGTTAATTACAGAAAATTAACCATTTGTCTTGTGGATCTAGGCTGCAATCCTAAGCATAGTTTCCTGGGAGTAGGAACCATTGACTATTATAGGGCTTATTTCTGAGTAGACAGGCTTAGGATTGGACTGATAATTTTGGTACACGGAATACCTGGACCCTCTTTGGTAGATCAGTCCTTATATGACCTATAGCCCAAGAATGACCTCTTTGAAGATTCAGCAAACATGCTGTCATATATAGCAGTTCTTAAATGTGAATGGGTTTAAATAATCAAAAGAAATAGCTTTTAATCACAAGTAGAATATAAACCACAGAAGTCTTTCTGGAATCTTTTGTCAGATTACAAGGGACTGTATTAATAGGAAATAACAAATTATGGTAGGAAGTTCATTGAGTTATAGCAAGTAATGCAATTCAGCAAATGTGGCACAAAAACTCCTTTCCTTGAGATAACAGATCTTAAAAGCAAACTTTGCTTCCTGGTTTTCATTTTGTAGTGGCTTGTTTGTATAGCTAGTCCAAAGGATAAGTGAATGAGAGTGCATTTCACTGTAATTGTTTCAACAATACAGTCTTTTGCATAAAGAAACCAGAGTGTTGAAGCCATATTGTGTCTCTGTAAATAGTTTAGTAGATTTATCTATCACTGCAAATCCTTATACTGTTGGTAAGGTGATGCTTTTCCTTACTCACCTTCTTTGACTATTTTTTTTCTTCATCCTGGTGGGACAGGCAGCAGTTCTGCAAGTATGTGTATGCAGTGTCCTCTCCCCCCTTTGCAGAGGAGAGAGACATCCTTGGCCCCAAGGACAGGCTGGAGTACATTGTACAAATTTGCATTGCTAAGTCCATAGTTAGAGCTCTTATTGTAGTTTAAACTATGTCAGTCCTTGCAGTAGCAGCAGGTCAGAATTCTGTAGAGATAGTGTTTGCTGTCCAGACCTACTAAAATACAGTACTTTCTTTTTCTTTTCCCATTCTTACTCTGGTATATTAATAAACCAACTCCCTATCCAGAAGTAACGACTGCTATACCCTTGACAGTGAAATCTCACAGTACACATTGGGGCTAATTTCAAGTAAATGTGTAAAGAAACAGTCCACAAACTCTCCAATAGAGTTTGAGTTGAACGTACTTCTTTGTGAGGGAGTGACAGGGACAGGATTTCATAATTGCACTACCCTTAAGGGGCAGTGACAAGGCTTCCTTGGCTGATGTATTGGAATACCCCAGTTTGGAAACCTCTGATGTAAAGGTTCACATTGTGAGTAAAATTAAAGCTTTCTATGTTTAATACAGGACGGGAAATTAGTGGATGGCACACACAGTGATATATGTAGTAGACAAGTGTCTGGAATAGGTCTTAGCTGGATATATAAGTTTCCATTCATTAGAAGAAGACACAGGTTTCCACCTGCGTCTGTATAGGTCCGGTCAAAGATTGTTTTGGGTAGCTATGCACATGGAAACATACCAAGTCTCAGTCTGACCAGAAATGAAATGAGCTGACTACACAGATAGTAGAGATAAAAGATACCTGAATTAGCAATTTACAGTATATAAAATGCAAATAAAGGGGTTGAGGAATAGAAAAGACAGTTTGATCTATTTCCTATTCATTACCCACCACCACAGTAATAATGAATTTGTAATGCCTCAACAATAGTTCTTCTCTGACAGTTACATTTCAGGAAGTAGGGGGCTGTTGGAGGTAAAAACAGTTGAATGGACATCAAATTTCAAAAAGGGATTACAGGAGTAGACCCAGTTTATGGTCAAAGCTGGGCACTAGTCAAGATTTAAGACGGTAATAGGAAATCAAAATGGTCAAGATTAGGTAAGTGGACTCAAAGGATGATCCCAAACAGCAGAGCCATCTGGCACTGTGGACCACTGGGTGTCACCATGTAGTGGGCACTGGCCACCAGCAGGTGACCACAGAGACTACCGGGCAGTGGGGTCCTGGCACTGTCGAGCATCCCTGCCAAGCACTGGGCGCCAGTGGGCAACACTGGGTAGCAGGCACCACTGGGCACTACCAGGCAGTGGGGACCTGGCACCAGCAGGCATCCCTGCCAAGCATAGGGCAGCAGGCACCACTTAGCTCCTGGCACCAAATTAGTTCTTAGTGGGTTGTTACATCATGGAAGGAATGTGCCAACCAAATTTCATGATTCTAGGTCCAGGGGTTGGGGCTGGGTGTTGATCAATCAGTCTTCTGTCAGTCAATCAGCATAGGGACAAAAACACATTGTAACACTTTTCATCCCCGGTTTAAATTTCTAAAAAACAGTTCTTAGTGTATTCTACATCACAGAAGGCACCTCCCCAAATTTTAAGCTTCTAGGTCTGGTGGTTTAGGCTGGGTGTTGATGAGTCAGTCAGTGACTTTTTGATTTTATATGTCTGGATAGAAGATAGACAAGTTCCAGTCTTCTGAATTTCTGTGTGCTGAAGATGTGAACCATAATGGAAGATATCTGCCACTCAGGCAATCACTGCTCAAATGAGGCTGCTCAGAGTACTAGTAAAAACTAGTAAAAATTGCAAGCATTTAGAAGAAACTGTACCAGTTAAACTTGGGTTTAAAAATGTGTGTCCTTATGGGGCATTACAATACTGAATGGGAAAATGTGCTACTTAAAAGTCACAGAAGGCAGCTGTAACCACAACTGGCTCTATTCATGCTGAATATATTCGTTTGGATTCTCAGGATACCAAGCACTGGGTGCTGGCAGAGCATAATACATTCAAACGTCATTAAACAATACTGCTTCGTAATGGCATAGGCCTTAGTTTTGGAACTGTTTCTAGTACGTGGGCACAGAATTTAGATTCTTGAATTCTTAACTCTTCTTGACTCCACCTCTGCCCTTTTCCCTGACCCAGTATGTGGCTTTAAAAGAAATGTTCGTTCACAATGGATTAATTAAGTTGAGCCATTTTTATTTATCTGTTGCTTGGCTTGTTCATCGTACACAGTCTCAATTTCCTTTGTGTAAGGTATGCAGGCCTGGTTCAAGTCAGACATCTGAAATGGTGCCCAGTTTTCCCTGTCCATCCCCTTTTCAGGACTGTTCACAGCTTCAGTACATTGGACCATTTCTTTGAAGGCAGGTTGGCTGGAAAGAAAGATGCTGAAAATGGGAGAATAAATTACGTTTTGCTTCCAGTATCCTTCTGCCCAGTGACATTATTAGAGAGAGGGAAGTTGATGACCGTGCAAGGTGATACTGTCAGGATGTTTTGTTGGCCACTAATGTCAAAATTAAGGAATATAGGTATTTTCAAACAATTTCATTGTAATATCACTTGATGGCTAATTTATTGCAGAAAGCAATGAAATAAACCACATTGAATTAACTGTATTCTATCAAAAGTTATAACCAAAACAGGAAAAAACAAAGTCGTATGTCACAAAAAGTAATTTCCATAACTCAAAATGAGACTAACTGTACCAAGAGCCAGTGTGACACAGCAGGAACCAGTAAGGTGTTAGCATGAATCAGCTCTCATTTCCATGTATCAGAGCTAATATTAGAACTATTAATTAGTTCAAATTGGACACTCGTTTTTTGTTGGTTTCTTATTTGTTGGGTGCTCTGTACTCAAAGTTAATGGGCGTTACATCAACCCTAGTGATTTAGGCTGTGCATATGATATTGTAATTTATTTTGTATGACCTTGTATAGGAGGAATGCACATGGGGGTGATGAATTTTCTTTTGTGAAGAAAAGCAAACCAGAAGAGGATCATGACAGCAGCAGTCTTGGTTGGGTGGAGATGGTAGTTGGGCATGGGCTGCCAGGTTGCATCTACCATCCAAAGCAGTGGTTTGACTGGCTCCTGTGGTAACGCGCACAGTTCATTTTAATTCACAGTTTTCTGTCATTACCCCTTAATTTCCCCTTCTTATTATTTCCTTTTATTACCCTCCTTTTTTCAAATTAATTCTTTTTAAATTTAGGCACGCAACCTGGCAAACGCAGATAACGAACTCCGTAACAGGAATGTTAACCATATCCAAGAGGACCAATCCTGTATTGATGGTGTGATGAATATGCCATTACATCAAATCTCTGTAATTCCAGCCCGGGATATTACTTTTTCCAGAATTTCCAAGAGCAAGACCAGAGAGAGGGAACAGGTATTGTATTATTAAATATTCACTGATAATTTTTCTTTTATAGAGAATATTTCACATTTCCCAAAATCAAAATGGTCAAGGAAATATGAAATTATTATAACCTGTGTGGGTTTTCCTAAATAATATTGGCTTTTAAAAGAACTTTTGATTAGCACTAGTGTTTTCTGGTTGTGTCTGGATGTGTTCTGAAGCGTGGGAAGGCCTTTTGAGGAGGCTGCTAGGCCACCCACAACTACTGTAGGATTGGGTTTGGAATTCAGGTAACTTACTATGACACCTCACACACAAACCCAGTGGACTTAATTATCGATTTTGATATCCTGGAACCATTGACACATGGATAGTGAGGGCTCACTATATTCTGAAATGAAATGGGTTTATAGGTTAAATTCCCCTTAGGACAGATGCTCAAAGCATTTTATTTTTTCCCCTATTCAACCAATCTAGAAATTCAGATATGTGGTGGTGACAACTCTTAGGTTTTCTAAGTTCAGCAGAATGGACTTAGAACCAACCTTAGAACCAATGGACTTTATGCCAGTCTTGGATTCAGGAACATGGCATTAGATAACACTTGAAATTACAATCGGCATAAATCAAGAAACATTAAAGTATTTCTGGAAAGCAGGAGGTTATAACTTCAAAATATTTGGAATTTGTTGTTAAAACTTCAAGTCCAATGCTGCTGCTGCTGCATCCCCTCCTCCAAAATGATTACCAGTCGTTGGGACTGAAAAACCAAGTGAAAGTGTTTGACACAGACTGAGTTGTATTCAAGTCCGGTAGGTGAGATGGAATACAGTAATGTGGTATGCTTATGTAGTGTAGAAGTTAAGGCAGGTGCATGAGTAAATTTATGAGCACCTTAGCTCTTTCCTAAACAGAAGATTTTTATCTTTTATTTAGTGATTTTAAGGTGATTTTAAAATGACGTATTTCCTTATTCTTTGTAGTGTTTGGCACATCTGTCAGTCTTTTTCTCTGGTACCTTATAGAGACAATCTATGTTTTAGGATAGACATGATAATCTGCATGCTGTCATGTTTGCCTTGGAAACCAAAGTTATCTTTTGGGATCTGTTCACCAGCCCCAGCACTGGGACTCCCAAAGCTGCTTCCAAACATGTTTATCTCTTTGGCAGTGTATTGTGTTTAGCAACTTCCTGGTAATTTCTGGGAGGAAAAATGTCCATGGCTAAGGAATTTGTGAAAGCACACCTACCTGTTTCTTAATTTTATGAGTATTAGACAAGTTGTAGTTGATGATGAACAATACTAGCCCATGTTCAGTTACCGTTAAGGACCAAATGTTGAAAATTAGTTCCTGGGCTCAACCCTGTATCAGTTGAAATCCTGGAAAAACTTTCATAATAGATAATTAATGAGGCAGTTTTAGTTCCTAAGATTTCAAATATGAGAAAAAAAATTTCCTTGAGATGTAATGATTCAGAATTTGAGAAGAGACGTGCCTAAACTTAGGTGCAGTGCTAAATGGGTGCAATTAAAGCTGATAAATGCTAAAGAATGCTAGAGAAAGCTGAGAATGCTTCACAGTTTGATTTCCTTTCAATGAATACAATAATCTCTTTCCGTTCTCTTTTCAGCATGAGAAGACTTTGGGGCATTCAAGTAATATCTCAAAGGTAATGTATGTAGACCAGGAATACTGTCATCCTTTCCTCCCTCCTTACCTAATTATAAAATACATAGACATCAGATGGAATATTACATAAACATATACAGTATATTTAATGATGCAGTTTTCCACAGTTGTGGGTTGGCAAGGAAAACAGCTGTGACTGCCTACTCTTCCTATGCTTTTCACACACATCTGGAGACATTCTATACCACTCTAACTCATTTATACCAGTGCTTCTCAGTCTAAACTTCCGCTTCTAACCCCCTTACACAAATCTTTTGGGGGGACAAGCATATTAGTGCCAGTCACATGCTCACTGTAAAGCGTTTGAGCCTAGCAGACTGGACTCTACTGCTGGAGGGACATAGGACACTCTGCCCCCATTGGCTTGTCTTTGAGGAGAGGGGCTCTTTTCGGTGTCTATATGCATGTAGACTAGGCTTGTCTAACATGTCCATTATGGTGTCGTTGCCAAGTCTGCCAGCTCTTCTCGTTATAGCCAGTGACTTATGGACAACCATCTTTGATTGGTAAACCCTACAGAATTAGGCAGATTTCATGATTCTGGAATTTTTTTCTGATGGAATTTTAAATACTTTAAAAAGTTCTTTTATACTGCAGAATAGTAGCTGAGGTGAAGCGGTTGTCTTAGGGGGCATCAAGACAGATTGTTACTACTGCTGTCTATGAACAATATAGTGGAATAGCCTGTGTGTACAAATATAAATTAAATTTACCAATCAGTTCCTGCAGATCAAGGGTTCTAACACAAAGTTGCATCAAGATTTGATCCATATAATGGGTTAAAACTCAAAATTTACAGCTTAAGGACAAAAAAGTTGAAGGATAAGCCCAAGGCCAACTATGGCAGAGATGTCTGCAATTTTGTTTCCTATTGTTAAACTATTGGAGGTCAAACTTACTAGCCTACTGCAACACACTCAGACAATAGCCTAAAAAGTCTTTAAGTTAATGAATGTGGTACAATTTTTTTTTCTTCTAGAAACTATAATTGAGATATTGTGGCATTGTGAATAGTGGTTAAGCAGAACATGGTCTCATTTAAACAAGGATGTTGAAATTTAAAGGGGTTGGCATCCAAAACTAGTGACCCTGTAACAATACTTTCCCATATTGTTTCCCGTATAGAGAGCTGACAAGCATAAACTCTGCAACCAGTTGTTCTACTTGTCTGCTTATTTGTACATGTGAAAAATAAGCGTGAAGGAAGAGGAAACATTATTTGAAAGTACAGCTTGACAAGTGATTGCAATAGAATGCATGCATGCATCATGGACACAAAATGTGGATATATTTCCACATCGTGGGCTCCTGAATTGTGTGTTGCATTGCTTCCCAAACTCCTACAAGGGAGTTAGGAGCACTTGAAGTGTCTGGCAAGAGATGGTATGATAGTGATACAGTCTCCAAGATTGTGCTGCTGGGAATGGGAGGGGTTTTTTTTTAGTTACCTTCGCCCAGTGCCAGAGTTCTGGGAGCCCAATCTGGGGATCGCCTATCTTGAACCTCTTACCTTTGTGCATTGTGTCCTGTGTAGTCTCACACCTGGAAGTGATCTGGTAGTCATAGGCAGAGAAGTGTGATTGCCAGTCACTTCTGAGAACTTCACACTGCATTTGCCTGGGGTAAAGAGGGGTGAAGCACTTGCACGTGAACAAGTGCTATTGCTTTTCTATAAGGCTTTGTCCTATGAATTGGGGGAGGAAGTGGAGCATAAAAGGATGCTGTTGATTGGGAAGCACTGGGATAAATGATTCTTAATACAGGAAACTAAAATAGATGGGCCCTTGTCCAATTTTTGTTATTTATTAATTTTTTGCTTACTTAAATGTAATATATTTATATTTATATTATTTCATTCTTCTGTATGCCATACTGGAAATTTGCTGTGAAAAATAGTTTAAAAAGGTAGTACAGGTATTTTGGGAGGGAATTGGTGGCAGCTGTTTCTTGACAGAAAAGGAAGGGACTCTGAATGATTGGGCCAGCCTAGTCTATTGCAGATGTTCAGCACAAGAACTCCTGTCTTAGGATTTGCAGCTGCCAGCAATCCAGGTGCCTAGGATGCTCCCATATTCTACAAAAGCTATATTGGCTTAAAACATTACAGGATTTGCAGCTGCCAGCAAATAATCAGCCTTCTGCTTAGGCTGTAAGAATGGAACTCCTGATTTTCTTATAAGGCTAGAGTCATCTGTGTAGATTGTTGACCTTCACTTCCTTCTCCTGGCGCAGCAGACAACAGAACAAGGCTGGAAAGGCAGTGACAGGTGGGTGAAGGAGTGAGCAAGCATGCATGAGGCACTTCAATCATATAGCAGTAAGGTGAGAAATAAGCATAGGCAATGGTAGTAGCAGCAGCAGCAGCAACTGACAGCTTATGGATCTAGGGGAGATCCCTAACAGGATGCAAGCATGCACAAATTGGATGCATAAAGGAAGTAAAGAAGCAAGGGATGGGCAGCAAACATGAGACTGATTTATGTGAATCACATGCTGGTAGGACTCAGGACACCTTGACATGTAAAGAGAGGGCTTTCTGCCTCTTCCTCCCCCAATTCATAGGACAAAGCCTTATAGAAAAGCAATAGCACTTGTTCACGTGCAAGTGCTTCACCCCTCTTTTAAAGATGTATTAAAAATGCATGTGAATTTAGGAGGTTGAGGAGGTAGGCAACTCTATAATCCTGTCTGGTAGGCTACTTGGCAAGAGATGGGTTTGATTTTTTTCTTCCTGTTGTATAAGGGTGGGTAAGGGGGTAGAAACACCTCAAGTAGTGACTATGGGAAGGGAGCCAAGATTATTTATTTGAGAAGGGCCTATTTTCCCCTCCTTTTTCTGCATAAGACTTGTGTCTTATGGTTTTTTCTCATGGTTGATTATGCATCATCACCAGTTACTTTCTTTTTGGATACTAATGATAACTGTTGATGAAGTTAAAAGGATGAGATGAAAGAGGAAGAGATCTGGACTCTTGTTT
Source organism: Cryptoblepharus egeriae (assembly GCA_030015325.1). NCBI lineage: Eukaryota > Metazoa > Chordata > Lepidosauria > Squamata > Scincidae > Cryptoblepharus > Cryptoblepharus egeriae. Next base: position 89,691,458 of record JAREYC010000003.1, on the reverse strand, counting down.
GATGGTCATCTGTAGAAGTGGTTTGAAAATGTAGTCTCTTTGGTAGTCAGATTTTAGGATTGCTGTTTTTCCCTGGCAGAGTTCCTTATTTATTAGCAGTGTGACACTCAGATCTTTTGAAAGAGATGCTTTTTCAAAGATGTAATGATGGGAAATTTACCTGCTGAATTTATGCTTTACATACAATAATTAAAAATAGCATTTCTGCCAAAATTCTTTTGTGGATCTGGATTTGCAGTACAGTGCAATTTATATATTTACTCAGAAATGTCCCACTGTATTCAGTGGAATTTATTGCCAGGTAAGCATGCCTAGGATGCTACCATAGTTCTATAAAAGCTATATTGGCTCAAAATATTACTTAGAACTAAATATAATTCTTGTTTTGTAGAAATACAGCAAGTTTAGGGAAGTTTGGGATTTGGGCTTTGGGTGGGTGAGATTGCACTTAGCAAAATAAAATGAAAAATTGGTAGATATTTTGGAAACTACAAAGTGATTTTTACCATATAGTATATTTTTACCATATCTGTTTTTGTTGTATACACAGTAAATTTACAATATTGTATATTCAATATGTTTAAATACAATATACAAAGTTTATATATAATGTTTGTAGATTTATATATTGTGTACATATATACAGCATATTGTATCTAAAACACGTGCATATTATATAAAACATGCAGTGTATTTATATACAATAACTTCCCTTTATGGGTAATTTACATGAAAAACTTAGGACTTGTTTAGGTTGTCAAAAATGACAGATTGTTACATAATAGTTGAGAAAATTTGAAAAAAGAAAAGAGGTCAGAAAGCATGTAAAATTTGGTTCCTCATGGATAGAGTTGGGTTTTCAGTGATAACAAAATAAAAACACGTTAAGACCACTTTTTGCATTTCTCACTTTTATAACACAAAGAAATCCAAAATCTGCAAAATAAAAAAAATATGTGCAAAAAATGTGTCTATTGCTGCTCTGGCTGCAATCCTGAAGACATTTTCCTGGGAGTAAGACCAACTGAACACAATAGGGCTTAATTTGAGTAGACATGGTTAGGATTGTACTCTATGCCTCCTATATCACATAACTAATAAACTTTTAAAGCAATTATAATTAAATAAAATTAACATATAAAATACAATTTTATATAAAAATGCATTTGGAAGAAAACAATATTAATTTCTGGATTTTTAAAATTTGAGCCCCCAGCAACCACTTTAATGTAGCTTTTGCTTTAAGTTAGATAACCCAATTATTGATTTCTTTTTTGCCCTCAATTATCTCTTAATAAACAGATAAACAATTATCTGTTTTTGTGTTCAGCTGTTAAAGTGTTATTTAGCCAGAAGCTTACGTTGCAGGGAACTAACTACTTAGAAAATGTATTATTTCTCTTGCAGGCTGGCAGTCCAACTTCTGTTTCTGCTCCTTACAGTTTCTCTCAGGCATCAGTTACACCTTCTAATCAGGACATCTGCAGGTAATGAAGTGATTGTATTGCAGTGAAGCATTGCTTTCCATATGACTGATAATGGACATGAGCGTTTATGGCAGATATTAGATGCATGGATTATAGTGAAAGTCCTGGATCAACAATAAGACCCCATTAAAAAGTAGTTATATATAGAATTTTGAAAGTTGCATATGTTTCTCAGCAAGATACCGTAACTGCAAGGTTGGCTTTGGTAGAGCTTCTAATTCAGTGGCATTAATTCTGCCATTATCACTTTTCCAAGACTGAAGAAACATGAATGGATACGCAGCAACCTCACAACAAGCACATGAAAAGCTTATTTTGGTGGCAGGATATGGTGATTTTAAGTCTAGAAAAACAGTCGTCATGTGATTTATTAAATAATATTGGAAATCAAATAGCAATGAGCTTCTGACTTGCAAATGTATAGATGCAAGAGGATCACATGGTATTGGATAGCTGGACACAGTTTGTCTCTTAACAGCTGTACAGTTCACTTGGTTCAGCATTGTGTAGTCATAGTCCAGGCAGGTGAGCCATAGCCAGGAATGTCCTTATGATGTGTCCTGTGATTGAGCTGGAGATCAACAAGTGCCATGTTCAGGTTTCTGTATCCTAATTTTTTAAAATTTATAGTATGGCATCCGTCTTTCTAAACTGTACCATACTTTGTGTCCAGTTGTACCCCATCCCAGCCAGGAACGAGAACATTTTTTTATACTGGCAAAAAAGAGTTAAGATTGTATATGTAGTATTCTGTATATTTAAGCTAGTTAATTTCTGTAAACATGGATATGTCTTAGTCTCCATATGGGTGGATTTCAGTAACCTCTCTGCTCTACAGGGAGAAGGAAGTGACTCCAATTTGGGAGATCAGGAAGAGAAGCGAAAGGAACCAGGCAGCTAATTAGGAGGGTAGCGCCAGTTGTACCGGGCATCCCTGCTAGGCACTAAGCACTACCAGGCAATGAGCACTACCTGGCACTTGCACCTCCCTTCTGGGTATCCCTGAGAGAGGGGGGCACTGGGTACCAGTGGGCACCAATGCTGGGCAACACCAGCTAGTGGGCACCATCGGGCACCAGACCCTACCAGGCACCACAAGGTACCATATCAGTTCTTACTGGTTCCTTATATCACAGAAGGAATATGCTCCCCCAATTTTATCCTTCTAAGTCCAGGGGTTTGGGCTGGACATCAGTGAATCAGTCAGTCTTCGATGTTCTGTGTTATAGGACTTTTTCCACCTTTATGGGTTGAATTTCTTTATGGGTTGAATTTCAGTTCTTAGTGGATGCTTCTGTCACAGAAGGAATATACTCCCCCAATTTCATACTTCTAGGTCCGGCAGTTTGAGTTGGGATTTGATGAGTTGGTGGTTTTTAAATAAGTATAGGGACAAAAACACATTGTGTCCCTATTCACCCCCTTAGTTAGAATTTCTAAATATTGGTTCTTAGGGGGTGCCTACATCATGGAAGGAATTTTACGCTTCTAGGTTCAGGGGGTTTTGGCTGGCTGTTGATGAGTCATTGAGTGAATCAGTGTCTGACTTTTTGATTTTCTATACAGGGTGGGCCAAAAGTAGGCTTACACTTAGTAGGTATGCACTTTACATTTTTATAAAACATTTTTTTAAAATTTATATGTATTTGTTACGATCATAGTTGTTCAATACTGTTTATGTACATTTCCAAATTGTAGATAAGGAATATAGAATTCTGGTTTGGAATTATTGTTTGGAAAAATTAGATCTAAAATGTGAAACCAAGAGGGAAACAACTGTAAGCCTACTTTTGGCCCATCCTCTGTGTAGTTCCATGCTTGCTGTAACACACTAACCCCCAAATCTAGAATAACTACGGGAGCATGCAAGAGACTTTATGTACACCCGTAGTTACTGCGTTACCTAGTGAAAACCTATGGGAAATTCATATTGGAATCCAGAGTAAGTTGTTCTTACACCGGAGCAAGGACTCCCCATAGTTACTCTGGATTTTGCCCTAAGTCTCTGGCTTCCAGAGCAGGAGAGAGAGACTATAAAATATTTTGTCACCAAAAGGAACATTTTTCATGTGATCATTAATGAATTATTTATTATTTATGCATTTTTATCCCACTTTTGTATGCTCATGGCTGTCATCAAATTCCTATATCCATAGATGTGTCATCTTGGAAATGGTAGCGGTAGAACTAATCTAGAACAGAACTAATGTGGAATGGAATGAACTTGTATACCACTGTTGTATTTGTAGTTAACTAAGGGTGCAATCCTAACCAATTTAGGATGGCCTAAGACAGCATATTTTCTTATGGCGTGGGGATGCCATGGTATGCCTGTGCACTGGCCTAACCTCCACATGAGTGGGTCAGAAGTTCCCTACAGCACTTTTTTGGCACCCCCAAGTCAGCACAGGACTTATGCCAGGACTTAGGCTAGTCTAACTGGAGGTTAGGATTGCATCCTAAGTCTATAGAAACACTACAAAATTCAGTGTACAGTAGGTTTTATAAAATGTCACCTTATGATGGCTCTTGGATTATGAATATTCTGGAAATTATCCTAGGTAAATATCTCAGACTATCAACCAGCACTTCCAAGCATATCACCATTTTTCAAATGTCTTCACAATGCAAGTGCAGAAGTACAGGAGCCATCCTATGAGAAAATTTTCCAAGCAAAACACAGGAAAATATGATATTCAAGTCTGGTATTATGGGCCAGACCTGATATTGAGGCAACATAAAAGTATGTTATAATGTAGTCCATGATGATTTCGCATAAAGCAGAAAAATCTTGGTTTCCTGAGGGCATTTAAAGTACCGGTATATTGCAGATGGGGGGAGTACAGTGCTGAGTCCTTTTTTCCTGCCCTTGCTTTCACTCCAGCTAATCTGAGCCTAAATGCAAGAAAAGGGGGTGGGAGGGGTGGGAAAGCACATCCAATAAGAATTCAGTACCTTCTCTTTGCCTGTGCTGAACTCTTAGTAGTGCTTCTCTTAGTTCACTGTGTTTTCTTGCAAATCTCCACAGCATGCATTCTAACACATGGCTCACGACACCATATGGACCTATTCTGTTTAATGCTGCTGTTTGCCACTTCAGTTCTGCTCGCTGTTTGCCATCTCCACACTAGCTAAAATTGTCATCTTTTCACGTAATTGTGTGCATTCTTTTATAATTGTTTTTACTTTCTGTGCTTTTATTCCACTGTTCTGCATGCAGTTCCAGTGCAGTGTGTTCTGAATGTTGTCATCACAGTCCAGTGCAGTCTGCTGTTGTCTTGAAAAATCCTGTCTGCCAGAAATCTCTGACCCAAGGGGCCACTGTGACAGTAATCTGTCAGGATACGGTGCACACTTCCAAGAAAAACCTCACTGGGCAGGATTGTGGCCATGCTGTCAAGTCTAAGAATGGAAAAGCTACCCAAGTCCTGAAATTCTCCAAGTCCCTCAGTGATGTGGATCAGAAGGCTCAAAGTACAACCGAGAGTTTTAGCTACGTGGAACGAACATGTTCAGAAGGCAAATTGATGCCGAGCCAGGAGCAATGTTTCAGGCTTAACAAATTTTCTCAGAAGGAGAAGAAACCATTCAACCTCAGGCCCTTTTCTTTCAATAATTCCAAACCTTTCTATTTCCACTCACTCTCCACCAATTACTCGAGCATTTCTGGGGTTAATGATACCCATAGTGCAGTACATATCCCTCTCTTGGAGGACAAGTGTGACAACGAGATGTCCCGGAGTAAAAAATTGCTGCACTACCTTTTCTCCTTCTCCCATAGTTCCAGTACAAGCAGTCATGAACTGGAGAACTACTCAAGTCATCTCCAAACAAAAAAGTCCTCCAGTGTGATGATAGACAGCACAGGTTTTTGTTCAGATGACATGGGAGATGATGATGTCTTTGAGGACAGCTCCTCTCTGAGGCTGAAAACTACAGACCTACGAGCACCACTCTGTTCGGTTGAAAAGGATAGTGACTTAGATTGCCCTTCTCCCTTGTCAGAAAAATTTCCCCCCCTCTCCCCTGTATCCATATCCGGGGATGCCTGCAGGTTGGTTTCCCAAGAACCACCTTCCTCTACTCCCTCCTAATTTTGTGGTATCCTCCTATGTCTATGTGTTCTTGCTTGCTTTGGTGTGTGCAGTTTGAAAACTATCCTGCTGTCCTAGTTTCCTGTTACCTTTTTCAAGCTGAACTTGGAGTCTGTTGCGAGTTTGTAAAGAGCTTACCATTTGTTTCCTCCTCCATTAGCAAATGTGAAACCAGGAGTTTTCAAGAGGACAAACTGAAGTTACAAATTCAAAGTACAGCAGTTGAGAATGAGGAGTTTGGTTATAATTTCCCAGAGATATTTTTGTAATTTTGGCTCTTCCAAGCATATTTGTGTAATTGGAAGTTTGAAATCATTGGCTTGCATTCAAAGAAGTATATGCTGTTTCACAAATGCAGCAAGACTCTTACGTTTCCCCTTATGCTGGAACCTTTCATACATTCCATAAGGCATGCATGAGGATTAGGGTTATCTGAAATTTGAAGCAGGTGGCACACAACCAGGGTTAAAACTGCCAGAGTCCCCAGTGTGTGCATGGAATTTGGGGTTCAGATTGTCAGGCTTACCATAATGCTGCAGGGGTATGCTTACAAGCAGCTCTGAACTATTTTAGAAAATAGCCTGGAGATATGCACTCAAGTAGGACTTTTTCACTTGTGTGCACTTGCTTTTCTAGTTCCATACAACAAATGGCCCAAGAAAAAAATTATTGAACAAGTACAAGGAGTCATAAGGAAAGACTCCCTTTTCACCCATGTCATAGTCTCTCTACCTCCACTAATAAAAGATTTTGTGGCTAGTCAGTAGGAAAAAGTCAGCAGACATTGGCATTATGTTTCTGTTGCACCAAACCCACCAAAACTCCACCCTTTCTTCAAATGGCACAATTATTCACTCCTCCTCCATATGCACAACTTTCAGATGAGCCCTCTTAGTTTTCCATGTATCTGGCTGGAGAACCAACCCAGTTAATGGAAAACTGTGGAAGAAGGCCTTCATCAGCTCCCAACTGTAATGATAATATTCCAGCTATTTTGTCCATCCTCTGTCCACCAGCGTATGCACGTATTTCTCTCTAGCCTAAACTGCTGGATTCTGATCTGTTATTTGGTACAGGATCAGAGCTACAAAGCACTACTTAGTGGTATGTGGTTGGGTGTGATGTGCAAAAAGTCCTCTGGGACTAAGAAAAGCAGCAAAAACAGAGATTATCTGGTGGCAGTCTTAAGACACAAGCAAAAGCCCAGAACTGATTGAGTAAAATACTTCAGATTCTGCTCAACCTCATCACTTAATGTATTCATGACACAATCTATATTTAAACACACATACTCTCTCTCCACATATTGGGTTCCAGGGCTGTTGTAAAGTGCTGTAGTGGTTCCAATTATCTTGATACCACATAACTGAAATCCCCACTTGATTCTGCTTGAATAAATCTGTCATGCGTAGGAAGTACTTCCCTTTTTGTTATGTTGATAAGATAATGTAATTCTTTTGCCCTTCTGCCTTCTCTCTTTTCTTGGTCTTGTTTATTCCATCACAGAAGCTAGACAATACCGTGTAGTTAGTTAATGGTGATAGTGCTGTAGGGCACATTTAAATTATTTCGTTTTGGTAGAAATTTTTAGTCTATTGAGATCCAAAGAGGGTGGCCATGCATGATCTTAAATATTAGGTGCCACTTCCTTATTGCTTTCATTTTCAGCTGTATGTTTTGCTTAGTTTAGGGTGGTTGCTTTTTTTTGTCCTCCTAATAAGTGGCTTTGCTCTTTATGTAGGATATGCCATTGTGAAGGAGATGACGAAAGCCCTCTAATCACTCCTTGTCACTGCACAGGAAGCCTTCATTTTGTGCATCAAGCATGCTTACAACAGTGGATCAAGAGTTCAGACACTCGCTGCTGTGAACTCTGCAAATATGAATTCATCATGGAGACAAAACTGAAACCTTTAAGAAAAGTAGGTGTAAGAATGTTTGAAATTTTCTGGAGAAAAAGGAGATAATGACTTTTCTCATTAGCTTTCGGTTCTACTTCCCCTACAATCCAGAGCAGCTGGGGCAGTAGATGCGTCAATGCAAGTTACATTTACGTCCACGCAGTAATGGCACCATCTAGTGGGAACTTATGGGAAATTCATAGACCAATTCACAGTAAATTTTGTGTGCATTGATGCTAGAACTGCCGTAGTTACTCTGGATTGAGCCCTTAATGTATCATTATTGCCATACATATTAGAAGATATCTGTAGAGCTTGCATGACTTTTTAAAAAGCTATGCTCATATTCAAATCAAATGGCAAAGAGCTGCCATCTGAAACAAAGATGTGCAGGTGCCTTTAAAGAAGGTGTAATGACCACTGTTATTGATGTGCATGAGTGAGAGGCACCATGGCTGCTGACTATACATATATACAGTATGTGTGTTTCTATATGCATAGGTGTGTATGAGTGAGGGAAACACTGCTGTGTGCATTCCTCTGCGTATGGCCCAGGGACACATGGGACCTGTTCTATGCCATTATCTGCCTATGTGATAGTTTGCAGTTGTGTTCACATTATTGCAGCAGAGGGATGGGAATAGACATATATGCAATATAGGTGCTTCTGTCTTAATTAGCTGTTGGACAACATGGGAATAACAACAGGCTACATTGCTATTATTACTACATTATTATTGTTACAGACTACATTGTTATGGGAGTAACAGCTGGCATACAGTGTCTTATATTATTCTTAATAATAATCATTAGATAAACTGTAATGATAAAAAGAGGAATAAAATAGGAAAAATAAAAAAATGGTGTATTCAGTGTGGTTGCTGTAAAGATTGGAATGAAATGCTTTCAACTCATTAGTATAGAAAAGGGGTCTCCAAACATTTTAGCCAAAGGGCTGCATCCAATATATAATACATGGTTGAGGGCCAGAAAAGTTTTTTAAAAATATATTTAAATTAATGCATTAGAGATGAAATTTAGATTAATTAATAATTTTTGCAAGCACCAACACACAGTAGAGAAATAAAGCACATGGTTAAATGGATCCTGGTCTCCCACCCCCACTATCACAGCTCTATTCATTTTTGGTCAACTGGGTCAGAGATTCTTAGGGGACCAGAGGCTAGACTCAGCCTAGAAGATTGCCATGGGCCACAACTAGTTTGGAGACGCCTGGTATAAAATGCAAGGGTTAGAGATAATACAGCTAGTAATTTTACTTCTAAGGAAATTCCAAACTAGATAGTGTGATTTAAATGTAGGCTACATCAGAAATAAATGTACCCGCATCATAATCTCTGTTCAATAATATTTGCCAATAAAAGTGTCTCACAGCAATAGCTTTTTGTTCATCTCCAGAGTACTTTGAAAATGGGGAGCATTGGGGAGCACTTAGGTTCCAGAAAAATTTTGAGAAATTCATCTAGCCAGTTCACAATATCACTTTAATGTCCTAATATCTGGTTTGACTTTCCTAGTGGGAGAAGCTACAGATGACAGCCAGTGAACGAAGGAAGATCATGTGCTCCGTTACTTTCCATATTATTGCTATTACATGTGTGGTGTGGTCTCTCTATGTCCTTATAGATCGGACTGCCGAAGAGATTAAGCAAGGGCAATCTACTGGTATGTGACTTTGTTTTTTCTACCATAAACTGTTGTTGAAAGAGAATTTCTTGGGAGTGAAGCAACTTAAAGAGTAACAAAGATCTTATAATTCAGATTTTTATGTTCTGTGTAAAACTGATTCTCCCTCTATTTTATGCCTCTTCGCAATTTTGGATGTAAAAGTATTGTACTTCCTTAAAAAAACACAGTGCACCATGTATTCCTTGCTTTTTGCAAGAGACTGGAATAACCAGTGGGAAGGAAGAGAAAGCCCAAGAACAAGTCTGGCAGTGAATGAGGAGTTCCAGAAAGGGACAGTGCTCTTTTCCTATCTCTATATTGCAATTGCTTATTGGTCCTTTTACTGCCACCTGTTGGTAGCTTCACTCTTAATATGTTGCAATTGTTTTTACTATGTATCACTTCTCCTTTTTATGTGCATTGTTTTTTCCTTTTGGGTTGATGGGTTTTTCACATTTGTTTAATGCCAGTTTCCTCAAAAGGACCTCAGGGTTCTTTCCCTCCTTTTGTCTTCACAACAACCCTTTGAGGTATGTGACGCTGTGAGATAGGTCACCCACACCAAGCTTTATAGCTGAGTGGGGAATTGAACCTGGATCTTCCCGTTTCAAGTCCAGGTAGAAATTCTAAGTTCAACTCAAATCCTGAATCTTGCACAGGTCCAGAGGCTGGCTATAGGCCTGATAGAGACTTGCTGAGAGGTTCATCTGCCCCCCAGTCCTGGGTTTGGTGACCCCTATGTTAAAGGATCTTATTTTATACATATAATATTCAACTTTGGTTGTAAGACATTTTAATAACTGTATTATATATTTTTGTTACCCACTTTGGGCACTGACACTAGTGGGAAAGGTATTACATAAATGTAATTAATATCCCAGCGGTTTACTGAGCCATTTGTATTCTGAATGTACACATCAGTTTTCATTTTGATAGCTCATTGTTTAACAGATACTGTGTTAAAAGCATATGGACAATGGATGTTAAACCAAAGGTTACATTTTGGATGGCCAAAATATGGTAGTCATAATTGTATGAGGGAAGCATGTAGTGAGAAACCACAAGGAAGTAGCATTTTTGTGCTCTATGCTCCTTGCTGTTCCTCCAAAATAGCAGAAGCTAAATTAATGCAAAGTATATTATTTTGCTTAATTTGCATAACCAATTGTTTTAATATATTTCTGCAGAAATGGCTTTCTGCTATTTAGAGAGTCTCGGATCTGAAGACTTTGGCTCATTACATCTTTATTTGTCTTTTGGTACTACTGTATATGCTAACTTTTTAAAAACTTTTTTTACACCCTATTTTAGGGATTCTAGAGTGGCCATTTTGGACTAAACTGGTGGTTGTCGCTATTGGTTTCACTGGAGGAATTCTATTCATGTATGTTCAGTGTAAAGTATACATACAGCTGTGGAAAAGACTAAAGGCTTACAACCGTGTAATATATGTACAGAACTGTCCAGAAACAAGAAAAAAGAGCGTCTTTGAAAAATCTACATTAATTGAGCCAAGTACTGGAAATAAAGATGCATTTGTAAGTCATCATGCAGCAACTAACACATCACAGTACTCAGAGTCAGAAAACCACAGGGCAGATGTTCTCCATATCTGATGTTTTTCTTTTCTCCTGATCCGTATAAGCACTGTTTACTGTATTCAGCTGCAGAGTCAGCTAAAAACTGTTTTTTTTTCTTTTTCACCTTTGAAAGATATTATGATTGCAAATTATGACCTGCAGTACAGGATACCTAAAATAAAGAGTTCATTACAAGGGATGTTAATGAGGGGTTTCTTAGCTTGTACATTTTTTAGTCTGATAAAGAACCCAGAATATTTTTTTTTCAAAAACCAGTCTCGCATATTCCATAATATAGTTCTGAGTATATAAGTGTTTATAAAAATGATTGCTTCAATTGCAGGAAAAAAGTCAGCAATCTCATGTGATATATCTTACAGTGGATGGATATACTGCTTCTCCATGTATTCCCTCAAGATAAAATGAGCAGTCAAGGAGAAGAAGCCACTGACTATCTATGATAGTCTAAATCTATTCTAGTCTTAGATGCAAGCTCTAAATTTTTATTCCAGTTGCAAAAAAGGGGGGTCACAGCATAGCGCACTTTTCATAATTTTTATAAGATGGGGATAAAGTACAAAATAGTCTTTTTTCAATGCATTTGAATCTTCACTGAAGACCCACTTCTGGGCATATATCTAACCACTTGCCTTATTTCAAAAGAACGTAGTTCTTTGTGGTACTTGCAATTACACATAATAGTGTGCATGTGCAGTCCTGATCTTAGAAGTTTCCAAAGTTTTACTGAGCATTCTGCCCCTGCTCTTAAGCAGGAGGAATCCCCATAGACACAGTGTTCCTTGAGGTTAGGAAAAATGCCTAATCTCTCAGGTCATTTTCAACCACCGCTAAAGAAGCATGTTGAGGAATTCCTCCTTTTGTCTTTCATTCCTAAGAAAATTTTAAGATACTTTTACTTCGGTTTTCATCTTTATTATCTGCATGTACAGTAATTGTTTTATATAATAAATAAAAGCAGGTAGTTAGCTCTGCCTGTCTTTGACCTTAACCTAACTCATAAACAAGCCTTATGGTCCTATAACTACAAGAAAACCATGTGGGTACATACAAGACAGTCATTACTTTGGATAGAAGAACAGTGAACTAAGTTCTCTGCATTCTGATATCCAGATGATAAGTAGTGAAGAAATATGGGGTTGAGGCTGGATCCTGCCTTCTTATCTAAGGTGGTCTTGGCATTTGGCATTGAACAGGAACTCTGCTTATTTTCTTTCCCAGACGTCCTGCTATGGCTGCATGTGTATGTGGAGACAGAGGCAAATGAGGCCTTAGATGCTATAGCACTGGGCATTTGGGGGCTTTTCCTTGTGCCTAGGTGGCTCTGATAGTGTTCCAAGCTAGGCCTCAATTGCCTGGTCACCAGTTGCAAGCAGCTGCAGCAGGAAGTCCAGAAGCTGGGATGTGGCACATGGCTCCAACAGGTAAGCTGAGGTGTGGCACATAACCCTCATCCAGGGACACAGGTACTGGCAAGCTTGGGCTGGCACCATTGCGTGAGCCTCCAGGCTGCCTGAGGTCACATTGGAGCCTGTATAACAAATGAGCAGCCTGTACATAATTAGCATGCAGCCTGCATGAAGCTGACGTCAACCCTAGTGCTGGATTGGGTGTCACCCCCTTCAGGATACTTGCCCAGAGACCATGAAGGCAAAGGATAGATTATTAACCTGTTTGTAGTTAATCAAATAGTCCATTAGCACAATCACAAGAGCATTCTGTCCCAAACTGGATTATTTCTTCCAAATTTGAATTTGGCTCTTAAAGGAACCAGAAGTGGGCATTCTTCTCAACCTGGAGGCACATAGTAGTGCAAAAGGACGTCTCCACTTGAGAACAGGGCAGAGCATTTCAGGAAGGTTTGGAAGTTTTCTGAGTTGGCTCTGCACATGCACAGAATTTACTGCGTGTGAAGACCATTTGAAGAACTATAGTTAAAGCAGCCCATCCTTTTGTATTAAAAAACCTGCAAAAAACTGACTTCAAAAAACACTACATGTTCTCTTGGCTTTATTCCAGTAGCATATTTTTCAAAGAATGTTGCAAATGTGACTTTTGTAATAAATAATGGATGATTTGTAAAGTGGCTTCCATGTTCTCTATTTAAAAGTCAGTTGACTGATGGCTGCTATAGTTTTAAATCCTTGTACAGCGCAGAACAAAGGGAAATTTTGCTTCTTTTAAAACTACTTGGTCATTTCCTATAAACCAACGTCACTTTGCTTGCAATGCTGTTTAGATGTCATCTGGAATATCAAAAAGAAATCTTATAAGAATCAATGAAGGATACTTATTTCAGAGTATTGGTAATATGAATCGTTTTATAAAATTAGATGCTAACATTTAAGTATAATATGGTTGGTGCTGAATTAAATGCGTCACAGGTTAATTGAGGACCCAGTCCTGAACAGTAGCGGTGTCGGTGCTGAGTGTTGCAAACGTGCTGTAAAGCAGGTCAACACGTGGAAAGGAGAGCTGTGAACAAATTGAATAAACTGGCCAGATCCCATTGTTTGTTCTGAGCCATGCTTTGATCTATGCAGGCCCTTATAACTGTTTTTATTGTTAAACAAGAATTTCTTCAAGTACATGTTCTCTAACCAAGGTGTTTAGGCCAACAAGATTAAAATTGGGATGCTAAAAAATTTTGGGGTGCAGCGTCTAAAAATTAAAATACAGTGGGTTTATTACTAAATGGTGTTGTATCAATAATAAAGCAACAGGTTTTTTTGTATATATGTTGTCCTGAAGCCTGTGAGCAGAATACTTTAAAAACCTTTAAAAATGATTATTAAATTAGGTAATCATTCTCTTCAGCAGTGATGGTGATCAGCCAGTCAGGCATTGGCCAGGGCCCATACTCATTCAGAGTTCATTTGACCTGAACTGACTTTTATAGCCTCAGTACCAGAAGAAGTTCCCACTAGGTTCACCCATTAGGGGTGAACCAAGGGCACTATGGGGATGGCAGCGTAAGGCTGTTCCCCCAGGATTCCCCTTATTCTGATGCAGACAGTCTTCAGCTTTGTTTACAAAGATACAACCTATGTCATCCTTCTGCAACATACAAAGTCTAGCAATTCCTTCCAAAAACCTACTTGGGATGGTATGTGTCTAGCGCATTCTGCAATGCAATTTACCTTTTCAGTTCTGCAATGCTTGAGCCCAAATCATTTGTATTTCTCTGATAAGACGAAGCAATATACTCAGGTTGGATAGAATATCATGTATGCAGGGACCGAAAATTAATTTACCTTTTATATGGTCTTTTATACATATCATTACAAAAAAGAGGTTGGCATTCTGCAATCTCTGCTGGTTCCTATATTACTGTAGGGTATTCCAGGTGTTCAGTGGTCCTTTATACATACCATGACAAGAAACAGATTGGCATTCTGGAATCTCTGCTGGTTACTATATGTATTGAGGGTATTTCAGATGTTTGCTTTTCAGTATTGTTCATTTATAATCAAAACAAACCCAAAGGAAATTATGAAAGTGTTGTCACTGATACGGGAAAGGAATGATCTTCTAATTTGGAAAGTTAAAGAAATACATGTTACAATTGTGCTTGTTCCCATTTCTGTTTATAGCAGGGGACCATTTCTATGTTTTTAGTTTCTAAGTGTCTAAATTCAGGGACCCATTACTACTATTGCATAGCAGTTTGATCTTGCTGCTAGATGTGTAAATATTTTAGCAAGACTGTTCTTGTTGGTTTTTTTTAACTTTTGAGATTTGACAGCCTCTGAATAATCCAATAAAATACTGAAACTATGATCTTTGGATAGAGGATAACTAATATGTATTTGCAGTTGTTATTGTACCTTAATATTTTGTAGCTCTGTTGTTACATATTACACTGCACTTTTACACTGGCATATGTGTTCGTACTTTCTACAAGACATTTCCCAGTCCAGAACTTTAGTTCAAAACTGTCTAATAATTTAAATGTAGTTTTTGTATGTTTTGCTCAGTGCATCTCTTTCTCAGTATTACCGGGCAGTAGAAGCAGTTGGTTTTTTTAAAAAAATAATTGTACTGTACTTATTTGTGCTGTGAAACACACATTAAATGCAGCAATAAGGATTTTTAAAATAAAAGTTTAACTGGTATAAAATATTTCATTGTGAAGGAATGGTATATGTTGTGTTTTTTCAAAGAAAAACTTAAATATAAATTGGTGCCTTGCCTTGTGGAATTTTTAACATTTCATCCAGCTCTTTAGAAATCACTTTGGGGCTTAGCATTCTGGGATAGCATTTTCCCCCCAGATGCCTTATCCTGCCTGATCTCTATAGACTGGGATGGTGGCAATGGATGCAAACTCCTGTCCCAAGGTTTTTCTCTGTTCATCTTGCTGATCCAGGGAAATGGGAAAGCAAGAGCAGGTCAGTCTCCCTTCTTCCTGGTACTGTAGTTTTGTTCTCTCCTTTAAAGCAGTTGTTAAACAATTTAATTGAAGACCTGGGGTTTGATATTTTTGAAAAGGATTTAGCATTTGATCTTCCTTGAAGCTGATATCTCCAGGATTGCTTTCAGTAGTTACCTTCCTGATGCCGATCCCTGGAGGGATGGCAATCCTACCCATTTGACTGGTTGTAAGGGCTGTGGGTGGTGCAAGTGGTTAAGACACTGTGCCTGTTAACCAGCAGGCCAGGGTACGAGACCTGGGTCCCCACAAAACAGGGTGAGCACCTGTCCTTAGCCCAGTTCTGCGACGCAGCTGGAACCAATCGTATCGGCTCTGCTGTTCCATTGGACTAATTCAGTGGCATGGAGAGGGGGGATTTGCTGCTTGGGTAACAGCCTATCCTCCATATTAATCTACCCAGCCCTTTGTGCTTTGCATGCAGTGTCAAGCATGATACCATAGTCTCTCAAGACTGATGGATGACAAGCAACATGGTTGCTGAAAAACAGGATGCTGGACTAGGTGGCCCTTTAGCTGAACTCTATTTGTGCTCCTTCGTTTTATATTCTAACTAGCAAAAATGTACCCACGTTGCGGGAGTACGCCATCCCCCCATGCACATCACCTCCCCATGCGCAGCATCCTCCCCAGTGCAACCCCTCCCTTCGAATATCATCCCCCCCCCACTGCACCAAACACCAAATTGGCAAGATGTTGGTCAGTCCTCCATGTTAAGTATAGGACAAAAACACATTGCACCCCTTTTCAACCCTTAAGGGTTAAATTTCTCAACATTGGTTCTTAGTGGATGCCTCTAACACGGAAGGAACACCCTTCCCAAATTTCATGCTTCTAGGCCCAGTGGTTTTGGCTGGGTGTTGATGAGTGAGTTTTCAGTTTTATATATACAGATAATACTATGGCTTCTGACAGACATATTTTTATGCTGATTAAAAAGGAAAATACCACATGAATGTAAGCTGAGACTAGAGTGAATATACTGTATATACAATACTGTATATACAAGTCCAGCCTTGTTATACACAATTTTTTACAGATTTGACTTAATGGCCACTGCAGATCAGTTTAAAAAACTGTTGTAGAGAGGCAGTCATGCAAACAATCACTCCATTTTTTTATTCCCTGAATCAAACTCCTGCAGAAATTGAGGCACTACCTTATCCCAATAGAGACACAATATAGGAGCAAGAAACCTGGAAGTGGGTCTTAAACATATTTTTTAATTTTTTTAATAAGTGGATTTCTTTTAAACTATGGGAAGTTCCAGAACAGAACCCTAGTGGATAATGAGGGACACCTGTAACAGTCCAACCTAATGTGGACCAATGGGAAAAATATACAGATCTTACAGATCTCAAATCTTACAAATATGCAGATGTTTCACTGGTTTTGCTCAGTTCTCGCTTTCCTGTTCTTGACTTTGCTGTAAAACTGCAGTGGTGATCCTCGCCTGCTGGGAAAGTATTTTAAGGAGATAAATTGACAAAATTCTCAAGACAGCCAAGAATGGACAGAAGAAAAGAGAGCACCACAAGCATGTGGTTATATTGTATGATCAGGAATAGCAGGGCTCAGTGCAGACTATTCACTTAGAAAAGTTGAAAAGCTCTGACTCATTACTTTTTTTTTGTCCAGAGGCATCCACCCAACTCCACCCAGGGGTGTCAGGAAACAGCCATTGGCTGCAGGTCTCTTGTGAACTCCAGGAGGCACTTGGTGGGCCTCAGGGAGATAACAGAAGCTGGACTAGATGGACCATTGGCCTGATCCAGTTGGGCTGTCTTCTTGTTCTTCCTCATCCCACTTTATTATCACAAGATCTCTACGAAGTAAGGGGAAAGTAGGGACTAGCTGAGCTAGAGTGAAAATCCAAGTCTCCAGTTCTAATTTAGCACTCTTCCCTCTACACCAGTGGTTTCCAATGGGTGAAATTTTTAGCAATGGAGCCCACTTTTTTCAAAATAATATCCAGACCCACCGGGGTTTACCAGCCTAGAATGGAAATCTAGAAAGAAATATTTATATGTAATAATAAAGACCGTTAAACATCTAGTCTTTGAGGCAATGGATTTTTTGAACCTCAGTCTACTTACCCCACACTATAATCTGTGCATGACGCATGCACAGGCATGACTGCTCCCAGCACTTTCTGTTTAGCCTTTAGGGCACAATCCAGAGTAACTACGGGGACTCCTTGCTCCGGTGTAAGAACAATTTACTCTGGATTGCAATATGAATTTCCCATTGGTTTTCACTAGGTGATGCAATAACTAGGGGTGCACGTAATGTCACTTACGTGCTCCCGTAGTTACTCTGGATTGTGGGGTTAGTCATTTGCTGGGGCAGATGAAATTTAAATGCTTTTAATTTTTAAAAAAGCAAGTACTCCCTACAGATCTGCTCCCTTCTCAGCAGCAGCTCATCTCTTCAAGTCTGCAGCCCCTCACCTGAACACTGATGTCCTGACCTTGAGTAATGGTGTCCTGACCTTGAGTAACAGTGGGTTCTTAAGAGCATGAGCGTACACGTCTACTCAAAAGTCCTATTGTATTCTAGGGGGCTTACTCCCAGGAAAGGGTGCACAAAGTTTCAGCCTTTAACCACATTCCCTGCCCATCCCCTGGCTGGGAATCCTGAGTCAGAGTCCTGGCCAAGCTCCCTGCTACAGATGCAGGGTGAGTCAGAAGGCCCTTCAATAACTGTGTTAGAGCCCAATCCTAGGACTGTCTATTCAAAACTAAGTCCTATTATAGCCAATGGGGCTTACTCCCAGGTATGCTTGGACAGGATTGCAGGCTCAGACCCCATTCCTGTGCCTGTCTACTCAGAAGGAAATCCAATTATAGTGGGTGGAGCTTACTTCCAGGAAAGTGTAGACGGTAATGTAGCACCAGAGCACACTGCAAAGTTTGTATACAATAAATTCAGTGGAGATTACTCCCAGCAAATAGGATTGCAGCCTCAGAACCCACACCTAGGCCGGCCTACTCAGAAGTAAGTCCCATTATATTCAATGGGGTTTCCTCCCAGGAAAGTGTTGGTAGGATTGCAACCTGAGAGCCTATTCCCATGCATGTCTACTCAGACGTGAGTCTCATTCTACTCAACTGGCATGACTCCCAGGAAAGTGGGGCAAGCAGAGCAGCCAGAGAAACCACTCCTGAGCACAGTAACCATATAGAATGGAGGACAGAGTGCCTGTACCTTTAAGCATTGAACAGAAGAGGGAATTCAGGCAGGTGCTGCTTTTTAAACCACTTCTATATTGAGCTTAACATGCATCAATTCCTTCTTGGATGCACTGGATAAAGCTACAGGCACTCTGTCCTCCATTCTATATGGCATATCTCCTCAGAGGTCAGTCCCAAGAGAGTCAAGGGGGTTCCTCCCAGGAGAGCGTGGAGGGGGTGGCAGCCTCAGAGCCCCTCCTCTGCAGGTCTCCTCAGGAGTCAGTCCCCTCAGAGTCAATGGGTTCCTCCCAGGAGAGGGTGGAGGGAAAGGCAGCCTCAGCCCCTCCTCTGCAGGTCTCCTCAGGAGTCAGTCCCCTCAGAGTCAATGGGTTCCTCCCAGGAGAGGGTGGAGGGAAAGGCAGCCTCAGCCCCTCCTCTGCAGGTCTCCTCAGGAGTCAGTCCCCTCAGAGTCAATGGGTTCCTCCCAGGAGAGGGTGGAGGGAAAGGCAGCCTCAGCCCCTCCTCTGCAGGTCTCCTCAGGAGTCAGTCCCCTCAGAGTCAATGGGTTCCTCCCAGGAGAGGGTGGAGGGAAAGGCAGCCTCAGCCCCTCCTCTGCAGGTCTCCTCAGGAGTCAGTCCCCTCAGAGTCAATGGGTTCCTCCCAGGAGAGGGTGGAGGGAAAGGCAGCCTCAGCCCCTCCTCTGCAGGTCTCCTCAGGAGTCAGTCCCCTCAGAGTCAGGAGAGGGAGTCCCTTCTCTCCGTAGGTGTTTCCGGGGGAAGGTGCGGGGATCGGGGCCAGGGCGCGGCCTTCCTGCTGGGCGTAGTCGGGGGCGAGGGAGGGCTGTGTCTGGGGAGAGCGTCATGCGCTGACGGGGCGAGAGGCCTGCGTGGAGCCATATCCGGAGCCGCCCTGCCCGCCTCGCTCCTTCCGCATTCCGACCCCGCCGCTCCTTCGCTGCCTTCTCGGCTCTCTCTCGCATCTCGTTCTCTGCAGAGACCCGGTGGGCCCCACACGCCAGAGGAAAGACATGGTAAGCGGCGGCCGGGAGGAGGGGGAGAGGCCGGGGGCGGCGGAGGCGGCTGAGGAGGCGGGAGGCCCGGCGGTTCTCCACAAAGAGCGGAGCCTTCCCCTCCCCTCCCCCGCTCCAGCTCAGCTCCTCGAGGCCCTTCCTCTTGCACAGCACCATCTTGCGCGCCTACTCCCAAGCAAGCCCCGCTGCCTCCCTGCACAGCCTACCTGGGAGGAAGCCCCGTTGGCCGCAGTGGGTCTACTCGAGAGGAAGCCTGTCTGGGAAGGAAGAAAACCCTCCAATTTTGAAGCCTGGCTTCATTCACCCTTTTGAAGACTGTATTCAAGTTATTCAGGGTTCCAACCCCTTCCCACTTTCCTGGGAGTAAGCCCCATTGACTACAATGGGACTTACTTCTGAGTAGACCTGCAGAGGAGGGGCTCTGAGGCTGCCAATCCCTCCACACTTTCCTGGAAGGAAGCCTCATTGATTACAATGGGTCTTACTCCTGAGTTGACTTGTAGAGGAGGGCCTCTGAGGCTGCCATCCCAACCACACTTTACTGGGAGGAAGCCCCATTGACTACAATGGGACTTACTTTTGAGGAGACTGAATAGGATTGGGCTCTCATTTGGGGAAATTTAGCAAGATTTGCCCTAAATTTTAGAGCAAAGTAAAGGTAAAAAGAAGATAAACGTTTATTTTTTTAAAAAAAAATTAATAACCGCTTTTTATGTAAGTGTAATAGGTACTGATAAACCATTAAAAAACTCATGGTTTTTAATTACATTTTTTTAATTGTAAAAAATGTGTATATCGTATTTTAGGTGTTTCGGGTACAGTTAAATATATCTAAAAACACATGTATTTTAATTACATGTTTTTAATCTAGTGATGAAAATATATACATCCTAATTTAGGTGTTTCATATACAGATGAATACGTTTAAAAATAATGTTAATTATACATTTTTATCTAGCAGGAAAAATATATACATCCTGTTTCCCGTTCAGTTAAATTAATAAAAAAGGGTTTCAGGTATTTTACATACAGAAAAAGCCGTAAAAATGAATAAATCCTATTTTAGATGTTTCTTTCACAACCCATTCCTACTTTTCATCCTGATCATTGCTTTGCCAACGTTGCTTGAGTGGCTACATAAGCAAAAAATGCGCCAAGAAAGAAACAAGCAGCAATCCTAACCCCCAGTTATGCCGCCCAGTTAGTCCTCTGCCGGCCTGGTGATGTCTCTAAAGTACCTTAAGGCGCTTCTTCGCCACTCCTACAGGGGTTAAGTCAGTTCTCAGACATGCTCCGGGCCTGAGTGAGTGTGCTTGGTTAGGGTTGTGCCCACAAAGAAAATTTTTTTATATCCTTAAAAGGCATCCGGAGTACAAGTCGCTGATGAGGTCTGCCGGATCTTCTATGACATGAAAGTTCGGAAGTGTTCAACACCGGAAGAAATCAAGAGGAGGAAGAAGGCAGTAATATTCTGCCTTAGTCCAGACAAGAAATGTATTGTGGTGGAGGAAGGCAAAGAAATCCTTGTGGGAGATATTGGAGTTACCGTGACAGATCCTTTCAAGCATTTTGTGCAGATGCTGCCAGAAAACGATTGCCGCTATGCCTTGTATGATGCAAGTTTTGAAACCAAGGAGTCCAAAAAGGAGGAACTAGTGTTTTTCTTGTGGTAAGATAGAAAGTTGTAACTGGAGTGAGCTAATTCAGTATGGACTAATCAAGTCACATGAACAACCCTTAGATAATGTGTTGAAGGTGTGCAGCTTAATTGTCTGTGCCACCATTTGGGTGGTTATTGGAAGGTGAACCTGTATTTTGCAAGAGTTCCAGGGGTTCTAGTCTCTGAATTACTATTGAACTCCATGAGAGTCACTAATAGCCTGCATGCCCAAACCCCTTTATTTGCATTGTCCCTGGCGTTACCATTTCTAGGAAGTAGCGTTCTTAAATACCGTGTAGTGCTGTAGCATATACTCTTTTAGTATGGAATACCCATTCTTTTATATCTGCTTCAGTTTGATCATTACTATTTGTTTACTAAACAGGGCACCAGAAGTGGCTCCTCTCAAAAGTAAGATGATATATGCAAGTTCTAAAGATGCGATCAAAAAGAAATTTCCAGGTGTGTAATTCAAAAATATTTCTGTGTTGGGATCCGGGGGTAAAAAAAGCTAGCCAAGTTTCTGGAAACTTCTGCACTTTTGAAACGGGTGTGATGAACAGGTGGAAGCTGAAACCAGTTAAGCAGGGGTTGCATCCAGAGACCTTCCCTTCAAGATGTGCTTACAGTTCTTCTTGCTTCCATATATTCTCCTTTGCTCTGCCGGACCATGCATGAGGCTAGTTGAAGCAGTTGCCTCAGGCAGCAGATAGGGGGAGCACTCATTGGTCTTCCTACATGTTTTTGCTTCTCTTCTGCTTCTGAGATTAGAAAAGATATAGGGGGAATGAGAGGAAGTGGAAATGTGGGAGTGTTGAGCTGCAACACTGCGCGTGGAGAAGCAGAGGCTGGCACGTTGTTGGGTGGGGTGGGGCAGCACTGGCATGTTGCCTTCTGCATCAAAGTGGACCTTCTGTGCCATATAAAATATGTTGGTACCAAAGCTCTCCAGCTCTTCAGCAACAATGTAACCCTTAGATGACCAACCAGATCCATTGATCAGCAATTATAATTTATGCAAATTAGGCTATTTTTAGATGGTCATCTAAGGGTTGCAGGGCTTCAGTATACAGATGCAAGCTAGGAAAGATGTTTTTGGGTGGCCTAGATTGCACAAGCAGGCTGGATGCAACTCACGGTTTAGTACACAGAATCACATCTCTGTTGAAATGTACAACGTTTGCTTTATTGAACAATACTCTTTAAAAAATTGTTTCTAAAGTGACAGTATCTGCATATGTGTTTCAATTGTACATAGACTGACTGGGTAGTAATTAGGGGGAGCTCTCGTCCAGAAATTTTTCTGTGCTTCTTTCTGCCTCTCATTGCTTTCAACACAACCTATTTTATAGTATTGTGGGGATAAAATAAGGGGTAGGTCTCTGGAAGAAGGGTTGAACATAAATGCAATTAATAATAAAACTATTAGATCTAAAAAATATATGGTAGTTTTTTTGCACAACTCCTGTTCTTCTGCTGGGGGCACAGGCTCTGGAACTGAATCTTACTGATTGTTTTCCCCCAATCTTTATTAGAAATGCGTGAAATATACAGCAAGCAAGTTGGGTCAAATAACTAACATGTTTTGCTTTTTTCAGGCATAAAGCATGAATGTCAAGCAAATGGACCAGAGGACCTCAACAGAGCCACCATTGCTGAGAAACTGGGCGGTTCGCTAATAGTCGCCTTTGAAGGCTGTCCTTTGTAGCTATGTTCAGTGCCACACTTAAAAGCATTCCATATTTAGTAAAGAAAATGCTGAATCAGGAGTACTGATAATAGCAAAAATGTCTCTTCAGAATAAGAGAAATCATGGAGCAATGGTTCACCTATAAATAACCTTATCAATTTAAAATGGTGTTAAGGTTATCCTGGTGTATTGATGTATGTGATGTACTCATGGGTTGACAATTTAATTGCCATCTTCTCTTTACTAATCTAATAAAAAATCATCATAAAAGTTATAAAAGGACTGTTTCTGGTATTAATCCTAATACAGTAAAGCTATGATCTTAAATTCACAGTACTAAGGAAGTGCTCAGTTGCTCACTCATCACATATGCTTTCGGTGTGGTATTTTACCACTGTGGTATATACAGTACATATCCTAAAAATCAATTAGCTTAACAAATATAAAGATATAGCAATGACGTTTTGAGCTTGGTATCGTCAGCTCTCCAAGCTTGTACAATCTCCCCTCGCTTCCCTGTGACCCCCACCCCGGAAGTCCTGATTGGGGTACTGACCCAATCAGTAGCAGCGCCATGTGGGATAGGAAAGATCTTCCCTGTGCTCCAGAGCAGACTACTCATACTGCCTTCTAGAACCTAGAAAACCTATCCCCCTCAGTGATTTTGCATTGCTCAACAGCAATCATCAGAGGCTTCCTGAAAGCCTCAGCCAAAGCATCTAGCAAGGTTCCAAATCCATCCTAAGCTTGCATGACTACTTCATGCTTATCTTCGTACTCCTATTCCTGCCCCAAAGTGGTAAATGGGGGAGGAGGGGTTCACAGTGCTGAGGGAAAAGAGTGACTTGGATTGGCCAATAGTTAATTCTTTCCTGGTAGGGAGAGAAGGGAGGAAAATTTAAGATTTTTCAAATTTAGTAAAAGTGTTGTAGTCATGCTTGAAGATGCACGTGCCTCTACAAGTCAAAAATTTATGCCTTAAAATTGACCTGGAAAGTGTTGGTTGATTTACACATGGGTCAGTCTGGTATAGCTGCTAAATCAGGGTGCCTGAACGTTTTGGCAGGAGGGCCACATCATTTATTTGATACTGTGTCAGGGACTGGAAAAAAGGGATTTACACTTCAAATTTGAATAAATCTACATACATAAATACCACAGAGATATAATTTACATGAATGAATAAATTTTACTGAGGTAGTGATGCCCATGGGGCAATCAGATGTGCTTTTAGCAAGTATACAGTCAAGCCAGAAAAGGGGACAGTTAGCATAATTGATCCAACATTCTTCCCTAGAAGTAAAACAACTGGTGATCAATTATTCAGAATCATATGGGACATAGGGGTGGATAAAATAATGCTAATCGGTACAGTTGGATGTACTGTACTCTTGAGTCTAGCAAAACCAGCCATTCTGTAGGTAGGGTTAAAGGTGTTGAACAGATGGGTGGCCCCAGAGAGTGTCCACTGCTGAGGTGGCAGCCATAGTGGAGGGTTTGCACCTGTGGCTCTCATAGTCCAACAAGGCCTCCTACGGAAAGTGACAGCAATGGGTGGGAATCTGCATCTAAGAATCCTGGTAGCTCAAGCTCAAAAGGTCTTGTTTAATGTGAGGCTGGCCTTTGTTGCCACTTTGGCTTCATGGATATGATGTAGCAAGCTAAGGAGAGAAAACTTAATCTACAGCTTATGTCAGGTAGCCATCTCAGGCCAGCGTGGGGTCCATCAGACAACTCCCTGGTGTACTGGTGGTACATTGGCTACTGGGCACTCCTTGGGACCCAAAGGCTGCCAATAGCTCCCAGGCCAGGGTTTGGGCACACTGTTAAGTCATCATACACAACTTTTCAGCATTTCCTCCTGGACCTCCCTTCAAAACTAAAAATTATCCAGGACCCCATCAAACTTACCAGGATGCAACATGACTGTGATGCCAGAGCTTCTTCATGTCTTCTCAGAAGTAAGTCCCATTGTTTACAATGAAACTCCCCAAAAAGCCCAGTGCCGGATTCCAAGATGGCGATCCCACTCTTGTGAACCTCCTGACCGAAGATCGCAATCCTCCCAAGGGGATCTCAACCCCCCACTTTGAGTACCACTTCTAACTGCAGCCACTTGGTAAGAAAGGGCTGAGAAACAAGACACGGGAGGTGGGAGGGGAAGGAGTAACTTACTAAAAATTGTAGCAACCAAAAGAAAGCAAAAAAGGTTAAAAGTTTTTAGCTTCTCCAAATAGAACTGAAGGAGCTGACAGTGTGTATGAAGGCTGCTGGTAGGGAAGTGTAGCACAGTACTCAAAGCCTACAACTCCCAGAAGCACCTTCATCTTACCTGTGTGAAGGTAAAAGTGACTCATTTCTTTCATTTTTGCTGCTGCCTCAGAAGTTTGCCGCCTTTGAAAAAGACTTCCTGCAAAGTCCTTTTCAAAGCATTCCCCTCACTCCTGTTTTAAACCCACTCCACCCGTCTGATCCAACAATCATAGAAAATTTTGGTTCAAATGTCCTGATCTAGGCTGTGAGGGACTAGGAAACCTATAGGAAAGCGTGGAAATCTACAGAAATATCAAGTCTACTTTAATGATCAAAGCTCTTTTCCTCTCTAAAGGGCATCTGGAGCATGCTTTAAACTTGATACATTGTATAGGTTTATTTCAACTTCAAAAACTTTAGTAGACTACAAAAGACTGTAGCTACAGTAGCTATTGTAGACTGTACGGTTTGTAGCTATAGGGTCATTTCTGGGAAAATTCCTAAGGGAGAAAATGGCCAGTTGAAGGCTGCCGAGAATGTTCTTAGCCCTTCAGAAGTCCCTGCTGGCTTTAGTTACGTGACAACAAGAACGACTGAGGAAAATACTAAGCTAATTAAAGTCTAGGTCAACTAGGCAAACTGGTTAAAGATTCTTAACATGAGAGTTTTTCCTCAAGCTAGAACGGTAGATAAGAGTTCTCTAAAATTTGGTGTTTCCATTTCCTGAAACTGAATTCAGAAAATTCAGTTTACTTCACTGTTATGGACAGTCATAACATTATATTTGCACTCCAGCATCCAGAGGGTTTTCAGTCACAGAGATCAAGGCTGGACTTGTTGTATTTTAGAAGTGATATTTAATTGCATTAATTCATGACAACATCTGACAATGGTTATGTGTAATGATGAAAGAAACAGAGTTTACCCTCCATTGTAGGTGAATACTTGCCACATTTTCTCATCCCAAGCAGAAAAAACCTGCGCTGGTCAATGTGCAGAGTGTTTGACATCCAACTACTGGAGACCAAAGCTTTGAGGTTCACATAGGTCAGAGCTCCCCCACGGTAGCAATTAATGTGTGCTTTTAATACAACAGTTGAAAAACAGGTTCTTTATTAGACCGATTCCTGCAGAGTTTATTTTTATTCCTTTAAAAATACTGAACATACACAGTTTCTGGGTCGCTATGTCTTTTTTGTCTCTGTCTATAGTAAACTAAGTGAATGGTTTAGGAATGTGTAAGTCGTTTTGGGAACGTGATTAGTTTGAGTTTTGTATTCATCAAACGGATGTTCCTTCTTTGGCACTGTCTTGGTTTGCTTCCTGCAAGAGAGGGAAAAGTAGATGGTTATAACCTGTTGTACCTGTTCAAAAGGAATTGGGATTCTCCACTTTTATGGAGCATTCCAGAAATACAGAAAAATATGTTCGGTAAAGCTTTTAAAATCAGAGGAGACCAAGATACAAACCACAAACTAGGATTTGATCTTTTAATTTCATATTGCTGATGTGGAGAATTCAAATAGGGCTATTAGGATCATCTGTGGAAAAGTCCTCTGTTAAACCTGGAGACCCTTACTCAGGACACAGCCAAGAATGGCCCCAGGAGTACTGTCAAAAATACTAACCCCCTGCAATGAATTTGCCACCTCCCCTGTAATCTACCATATAACTCACTCCACCCCATCTTGATTTTATTATGCTGCAAATTATGCCATATATTGCAGGGGGAAGAAAGGAAATATACTACCGAGATACCATTTTTATGTACATTGTATGTACAAAAACAAAACAGAATTCTTATTGTTTGCTACAATTAGAACCAGTTTTGAGCTAATTGGACTAATTCCTCCCAATGGGGCACTGCGCCTAAGGATTGCCCACATTCGGGTAATGTACATGTCTTTGTCCAAGTAAATGCAGCAATACAGGTGTGACAAGACTGTTTGAATTTTTTCTAAATAAAATTTTGTTTATTATTTTATTACATTTCAGTAACGGAAATAAGGCTGCAATCCTAAAGACACTTTCCTGGGAGTAAGACCCATTGCACACAATGGAGCTTACTTTTAAGGAGACATGTAGGAATGTGCTCTGCGTGGTTTTGTGACTAATTACTTCTCAAAGGTAATCTACATAGTCTTTTCTTGCCCATTTACATATATGCAATTTTACATGCATTTGGTCCATATTAACGCATATGTGCTTTACATGAACATTTTGATTGATTCACATTCTCTCATAGTGATAGAATGTCTATAATCAATTTTATATCTGAGATTTTATATCTGAGATTCTATAGACCTCCTCTGAAACTGGAGCCTTGTTTCCATTTGGGCCATATGGTTCCTAAGGCTGACCCTGGTTTCAGAAAGACAGATCAGTAAAAACAAAAGATACTGAAGTAAAGTACCATTTCCTGAAGTTGTTCTTGTAACTTCATAACTGTTTCCCTTTCCTTGGCCAGCTGCCCTTGGGTGACCTTCAAAAGCTCTTTTAGTTTGGTTGCTGCGCACCCCAAATCCTTTGTTAACTTCTTCTCCTTTTCTAGTCTCTCCTGCAATTGGGCAATAAAACCAAACTTTATGTTCAGGGCATTCCAAGGATCCTGAACAAGCAAAACTCATAGGTGTAAATTCTCATGCCTTGTAATTTAGCCTTGAACAACGTAAAGCAAACCCAGCTTCTGACATTTTACCTGCAGTTGGAGAATGTCCTCCGTTGTTGTGGAGGCAACATTGCCATCAAGCCTGAGTTTATCCAGTTCATTTTGTAGGCGACACACTGACATCTGAGCCTGGAATTTCAAAAGGTCAGGAGAGTTAATCCCTCAAAATGTAGATACAAGATTAGGACAGACACTTTTGAGGGGTCAAGTTATAC
This sequence comes from Cryptoblepharus egeriae, assembly GCA_030015325.1. Taxonomy (NCBI): domain Eukaryota; kingdom Metazoa; phylum Chordata; class Lepidosauria; order Squamata; family Scincidae; genus Cryptoblepharus; species Cryptoblepharus egeriae. Next base: position 89,663,568 of record JAREYC010000003.1, on the reverse strand, counting down.
TTCCCAATTGGTCCATATTAATTTCTAAGATATTTTAGTGACATGACATTGCCAACATATGAGAAAGTGCAGCAAACAACCACGAAACAACTTCAATAGTATTAATCATGGAAATACAATAGAAAGGTGCAGTTGTTGGGTAACTAATTCATATTAAGAAACCAGTGTCATAGTACTAAAAATGCAGGCTGAAATAGATCTGAGGCCCACACCAAACATGCAAAACCCACATGGGATGAGCATTCCTGCAGAATACATTAATGTTTGGATACAAAATACACATGGGCTTCTTTATCTGTGAGTGTTTTTTCCCTATGGAATATCCAAGTACCTCTTTCCAACTTTTTTTTAAGTCCATGTGTTTGGAATCCTCCATGTGGTTTTTGAACATGATTGCAAAACCCATGCGGTTCTCAATATCCATGCATTTGACAGGTGAGACAGAATCATCAACTGACCTCCTGCGAGTCTCTTCTTCACCACAGCTCTGCTTGTTTTGGACTTTAAAAAGCAGCCGTCTCCTCCTCCATGCTTGTGGCAAGAAGGAGAGAAATGTGCAAAAAAGTTGGGTGCATTTGAACTCGGGTCTGAGAACCTTCAGACTAGTGATCTTCAAAGTGGGGGTCGGGACTCCTTTGGGAGTTGCAACTTCATTTCAGGTGGGTGGCGAAAAGCTGGGTGCAGCCATCTTGGAATCTGGCACAGGGCACCTTTCATGTCATTTCCAGCCACGATGTTGTTTCTGGGGGGTCCTGGAGAGATTGTCATTCTCAGAAGGGGGTCCCAGGCTGAAATGCTTGAATACCACTGCTTTTGACTATTGTGTTTCACGACACAGAGGAGTTGTATTCACTCAAGCTACTCTTCTCAGCAAGGCCTTGCTATCTGAGGACTTCTTTGTGGGGATAAGGAGGAGTTGAAAGCCCTTATCAAAATTTGCTATGGAAGAGGGAGGGAACACAGGGAGTAGGCACATAGTAGGCACATTGAACATAGGGAGTAGGCAAATTGATGTGGAAAAGATCACTTGAAGCTGATAAGTTTGAAAGCCGTCTCTTAGATTACCTTCACTCAACTCCAAAAGAAATGTAGAAAATCTACCTCAAAAATACACCGTCTCTTCGCTGATCATTATGACCTTCCAATGATTCTGGACCAAATATTTTCCTTTCGTCAACATTGTGTTCAAAAACACAGAGAATCCACATTGGAGTTAAACTTACCTCCTCAAATTCAGTTGTCAATTTATCCCTCAGAATGTGCTCATTATATAAGTCGGCTTCAGTTTGCTCCAACTGGGCTTTTAACTACAGAGGAGGTAAAAAAATGAACAAATAATTCTAATACAGGTATTGGCAGATAACTACATCAAAGGTTGCCACTAGCAGCTAATAGGATGTACTGTAAATACCTGACCTTCCCTCAAAAACCACAACAGGCAGTCACCTTACTCTTCTTTCTAGACAACTAATTCCTAAGGAATCCAGCTGAGGAGCAGGTTTCCAGACTTCCTGAGCACCATTTTGCTATCCCAAATAACTGAAATAACTGAAATGGAAAAAGTCCTAAAATCAGTGAAGGAGGACATAAATTGCTGGATTTATGAACTGAATCCCAGATAAACTACTGTGAAAAGGTAAAGGTAAAAGGGTAAAGGATCCCTCGCAGGTTAACCTGTCTGATCTGACCATAGCCATGACCACTGGCTGTAGGATGCTGTGCTGACCTCCATTTCAGGGGCCAAACAACCAGTGTTGTCCAAAGACGCCTCAATGATGTGGCCGGCATGGCACACAGAAGGCTGTTTACCTTACCACTGAAACGGTATCTATTATTTAACTACCTGGATTTGTAAACTACCATGAAAACAGCCAGCAGCTTTACGTTTAGTCTAATTAATAATTATATGTCAACATAACATAATGTATTATTACGCTTATTACATTTATAATACTTACATGTTAAAAATGCAAAACATTGTACGACAGCAAATTTTTAAAAAAGAAAACAATAAATCAAAATATACAAAAGAAATGCTATGTTAAGTCAGCAGCAACTGCAACATATAAAAAATGGAAAAGGGTCTTCTAGGAAAGGTCTCTCAAGCAGTCCAGTTTAATTAAATGACAAAGAATATGGGGGAGTTGCGTGTTGGGAGTTAGGCCTCCCCAAAATGTTTAGGCATTATAATTCTTAGCACCGGATGTTAAGGACAAACAATACATGAAGGCCTTTTGTGTACTTCCACAGGTATCTAGTTGTCCACCAGAAAAAATCAGTGGGGCCTTATCCTGGATCTAAGTTTTGACCAGCAGGAGAGAAACCTTTCTTTATATGATTATTTCAGATTTTTAAAGGTCATCACATAAAACAGCACAGAAGAGGATGATACATGCTGACTGTGTTAACAAGAAAGCCATGCAGGAGGAACCATGCAGACAGACAGCACAAGCAAGTTCATGCCTGGCGTAGAACTGGCCTTCTCACCGCCCTAACCTCGAGTGGTGTGCTTGGGTCAGTCTTTGACCCAGCTACGTCTCCTTCAAGCACATGACTCTTCATCTCACTCAGTTGTTGCCTGACCTGAAACAGGGATCAGTGAGTCTTAGAGAAGAAGCACCTGAAACAGCTATCAAGGAGCATGTGCAGTTTAAAAGGAGGGAAACAAATCAGGAATGTTAATTAAATTTCATTTTTATATCATAATATGATGATGATGCTGCTGCTGAAGAAATGATTTTATCTCATAAATTTTATTTTCAACTAAAGCAGCGTTGTGAGGATCATCCTGTTTTATTTTATGTTCAGAACAATTGTTATTACTTCAGGTGTGAGTTTGAATGAAGTCTGCAACCACCATAATCTCTCTCCACACAACCGTTGGTTCTTTTAAAAGCAGAGGTCTACAGAAGCGTACAAGTGAAGTGAGTTGGGTCAGTATTTCACCAGGTTCACCTCATTGGATTTTGCCAACAAAACTGAAATATGAGTTACACAACCATTCTGTAATTTGACAATCATGACAGATCACCACCTTCCCCCAACTCTCATCTTTTAAATTGGTCCTTATTCTCCTGAAAATACCTCTCTGAGGACTAACAACTAGCACTCTCTAACTAGCTACTGTACTATATCATCTCTATCACTCCCTTTAAAGCAATGATTTTCAACCTTTTTCACCTCCTGGCACTCCGACTATGTGCTAAAATAGCTAAGGCACACTTTGGACAGTTGACAAGGCATACCAAGCTGAGGGGGGTGAGCTAAATTCCTCAATAACCCTATTAATAAATGATTATTTAATAAATAAATAAATTTGCCAAACTCCCATGGCACACCTGTGGACCACTTATGGCACACCAGCATGCCATCGTTGTAAATTTTCAAGCACACTGGTTGAAAATCACTGCTCTAAAGCCTTCAGACGTTTTCCAATATGTGTGGAGAAACTTGTGGAGGGGGATCTCTGGAATCATCCTCTGCTCTCTCTGTGCCTGCCAATGATACATGCCCTTAGACTCTCCCTTTGCATGTTCAAAGGGAGAACATGTCTGCAGCAACAAGCACTGAAGACAAGGCAAACACGGCACTACTAAAAGGGAATATCACCAGCAGGGGCAGGGCTATTCTGGCATGATCCCAGGGTTCTTCCATGCATTTTTCTGCATAGTTTGGACACAGTATCCACGCACACTTGCTTATGGTATTCAGATCCTGCTGCAAGAGAAGTCCTGAATCTAGTTGAATCAATTTCTATTATGTGCGTGTTCGTATGAGAGACCCTGTAAATGAGACAAGAAGTCAGTGTGTTCTTCTGCTTGGTCTACGAGTGAGAGAAGGGTTTCTCTGTGTCTGCACAGTAGCTGTAAAACAGGTTTAATAGCAATATTATGAGTGTTATTCTTTCCAAATGTTAAAAAACTACTATTATGAGGAGGCCATTTACCTGTGCAAGCTCCTGGCTTTGTTTGAGTGCTTCTGTCTGTGCTGTAGCCAGGTGTTCTTGAGATTCAGACAAAAGTTGCCTCAGCTACAGTAAAAACAAATGATTACTTAAAATACAATTTTAAAAAAAAGAAGAGTTGCAGATCTCTAAGCCAGAATGTCTAGCTCATTTCATACAGCAGGCCAAATAGCATACATGGTGCCTGCTGAAGGGTGGAAGCAAAATCATTAAGCCAAAAGTAACACCATTAAGCCAATGATCACCAGAAACTTTGTTCTCACATTGAAATTCATTGGCTGTAAATGACAGAAGAGAAGAACCCATACATTTTGTTCATATTTTCAAGATATAAGAGAGTCCAGTTATAACAGGGGCCAGATAAATTGCTTCTGGGGACCTGCAGATTTTATGTTTGACACCCCCACTTTAAGCGTCTGACTGTAAACAACTTTCTGACACAGAGTAAACTCTGAACAGTCAGTCATCTGTTTAAATATTAAGCTCAAAGCCCATCCCTTTTCACTTCCAAAGTGACCTTTTCCATAAAAGGTATTACTCTGGTATTATTCTACTGGCCCCATCCGTACTTTGCCCTCTACACTGGAACAAGCTTTCACATGGAATTTCATAATATATATTCCACAACTGATGACCTCTGTAGAATGAAGTAGCTACAGATAGAGTCAAGTATATATGGAAAATAGAGGTAGAATCACGGTAGAATTTCAAAATACCATACTGAGAAAGACACCACTCCTTAAAGTGACAGAGAATCTGATTTACTCACATCTCCTAGGGAAGGAACTAAAAGAAACAACCAGGTACTGCTAGAATTTTAAACATAGTCATTCAACAAAGGCTACAACAAAGCAGAGTAACTATGGGACCTTTTACACTGATGTAGTTATGGTGCCACCTATGGGAAACCTATTAGAAAAGCATAGAGCAATCTAGAGTAAGTGCCTCTTACGTCTTTGCATAGTTACTCTGGATTGTAGGAAAAATGAGCTAGATCCAGAGTAGTTCAGATGCTAGAGGTGAGGTGTGTGCACTACTCACTTTCATTTTGAACCACTTTGGAAAGATCTCAGATAGGGTTGAATTTGCCACAGTAAATATAATATCTGGGAAATATAGGAGATTTTTTTCCCCAGGCCCCCTATTCTAGCACCTCAAAAAGTTATTTTGGAACCATGAGATATCCCCACCCTACATCATTCCTTCAATTCATGTTACCCAAAAAGTATGGTATCACTGACATCCTTCAGTCTCAAAAGACTATGGTTTTGTGCTCTGGATGGAGGTCCTAAAACAGCATCTAGTATGGCTAAACAGGCCAATTCGAGAGTGACAATCCCTTCCATGGTATCACACCAGACATGGTATCACACTAGAAGGAAATCAGTTCCCTATAGAGCTGAAAATATGTTTGAATGGGCCTTTCCTACTTATATTCAATTTACCTTATCAGATGGAATATCCCAGATGATCTTTCTACATTATCAACCAAAATTAGACCAGGTAGAATGATAAATATTAAGAAATACTGAAGACGGAACAAGGTAGAACACCCTTCACACCCTGACTCTTAGCCTTAGTTTACACACCCAATACAAATGATAAAATTAAATAAATAATGATACATTATTATTAAATTATTAAATTAATAAATGATAAATTTATGATTAAATAAAATAAACTGCTTTATTAAATAAACTGCTATTATAACAAACTGCATTGTTTCTCCGTAGTTGCTCCAGAAAAGGATTGCACTTACAGCTTCAACTTCTTTTGTATAATTTTGATGTTCAGAGTTGCTTGTTGCCAAATGATTTTCCAGCTGGGCTTCCAACAACGAAGCATACTCTCTTAACTGTTTAAGAGGGGAAAAAATGAAGGCTTTTCAGACAAATACCGGCAGTTTCCATTTAACTAGACTAGAAAAATATAGCTTGCATTCTACATTCTTGACTGCCGCAAAAATTCCTCCAAGGGCTAGTTTTGGTTTTTCATATCCTGATCGTTCCTGGTTTGCTTTGCATGGGACAGATTTATCCTGCTACATCCAGTATTCAGAAATTTAGTTACGTTGTCCAAGGTCAAAGCCTGCTGTTTCAGATACTTTGTTTCATTCCTTGCACTTGAACTCTTATTATTTACTTTGAGTTCTATTAAGGCTAAAAGGAGACACCAGTGATGTTTTGTAACTCCAGTCTTTTGAGCTTTTGATGTTCATACACAAGAGATCAAACTGAGGGCGCAATCCTAACCAATTTAGGCCAGTACAACTCAGCTGTCTCCCTGTTCCCGTGATGGTGTGGGAAGGCCAGCATATATCTGTGCACTGGCCTATCCCCTCCAGAAGTGGCACAGAATTGCCTTACAGCACTTTTGTGACACTTCCAGGCCAGCACGGAACTTGTACCAGGACTTGTAGGGGTGAAGACTGCATCCTGAGCAACTATGTGAGAGGCTAAATAAAGTTCAAGTTGCACATTTATACCAAGACCCATTCAGTCTCCAGCACTCCTTGGGAGAATCTTAAAATATTTCCATACCTTGCTTGTATCTTGGAGTTCCATCTTCAACCTCCTCACATCATCTTCAAGGCATTTAATTTTGTCTTGGGACTAAATGAAGCAGGCAACCACAAAAAAAACCCCCAAAACATAAAGGACCAGAAGTTAAAATGTAGTACGCAATTGACAGTTTAGATTGTCACTTTAGACCGGGATCTCCAAACAAGAACTCAGGGACCACATCTAGCTCGCTACAAGATTTTGAACCCTATCCTAACCATGTCTCTTCAAAAGTAAGCCCCATTATGTTCAATGGCTCTTACTCAGAGAAAACTATCTTTAGGATTGCAGCCTTTATCTGGTCCTCTGCAAATATTTTTCCCCTAACCACTCATCAAGTTAACATGTGCAGTTCTATTTGATGCAGTTCTGTTTGACACACTCCTTTTAATAGGGCTAGCATCAGTATGACAAATCCTCATTTTCAGGAAATGGGGCCATATGCTTTAAGATCCCAAAACCATTCAATATTAACAAACTTGTTAATATTAACTATTAACAAATCAGGTTTCCAGATGTTAATTTTCAACATCATCATAAAACAATCTTAGTGTCATGTATGAACATTCATAAACAAACAAATAAACTGGTTTTCACAATGGATCAGACAGAAACATTGGATCAGAACGAATGGATCAGAGCGAAACTGTGTATCGCTCACCTTACCCCATATAAAACTGACTTTTTCAGTTGAAAACTGGAAGTGGGCTCTGATCAGTGATGTGAGCTATATGTTGCAGCACAGAAGTCTGCAGAGGGGGTTGCAAGCCTCCCAGTCCCGCATGGAGGCTAAGGCTGCAATCCTAAGGAGACTTTCCTGGGAGTAAAACCCATTGAACACAATGGGGCTTATGAGCACAATCCTAACCATGTCTACTCAAACGTAAGCCCCATTGTGTTCAATGGATCTTACTCCCAGGAAAGTGTCTTTAGGATTGCAGCCTATGTTTGAGTAGACATAAGTTAGACTTGTGCTCTTAGTTTAAAATCCCTTTGTTCCTGGTGGCTCCCCAATTGCTTCGGCACAATTGGTGTCTCCCCCCTCGCTCACTCTTGCAACTAGTTCCTTCTGTCTGAAAGTACAAGGAGCATATTTTTGACTTGCTTTGTCCCATCTACATACGACCACATTGCATCCCAGTCTTCTCATGTTGACCTCTCTGGTGGTACTTGAGTTGCCCCAGCAAAGTGTTATTCCAATATTCCACCAGTATAAATGACATGTGCATCAGGGGGGTAGATGTATTTATCATCATGGGAGTATATGTGGAGATAGGGTTGGGTCATAAATGGGTTATCTTATTCCTACTCCAAGTGATACTCTCTGATAAGTGTTTGCAGAGCTGAATGTTTTATGCTGGTAAAAAAAGATGATAATACTGAGAAAACAAATGTAAAGTTGTATCTAGAAACATGAGTATATGTACACATGCTCTCCAATCATTGAGTACCTCCTGAAGTGCCTCTTCAGATGCAGCCAGCTTTGCTTTCCATACTTTTTCCTCCTCCTCCACACTCTTCTGCAAGTCCTTGAGCATCCTTTCCTATTGAAATGGAGCATGAAGAAAGGAAGCTGATTTGAGAGAAAATCCAACTAGTCAACATAGGACACACAGGACAGCAATTTCCAGGTAGATGTTGCAGAAAATAAAGAACAGATGTTTGGTGCAAAATTCAATTTACTAAGTGTGAAGAGAAAGTAATTTTAGAATAATGTTCCTGAACATGTGGTTCATGACCCCAATGGAGTTGCAAAGCCTGTCACAAAACCTTTCCAAGCCTATACAAGAAAGGACTTCAATCCAATTCAGTAATGGTACTGCCTTATCAAAACTGAGTCCTTGATATAATCCTGCCCAGCCTTTTCTTACGACTTGCCTCCCAACATCGACGGCAGCCCTGCCCAGGCTGCTACCTCGCAGGGCTGTTGGGAAGACACAAGAACTAGGAGAAAAATGGGTTGGGCAGCTTGTGCTCACTTTCTTAATCTCTCATAATAAATTATTTAAAAATAGATTTTTCTCTGTCAACTGATTTGTGAACATCTTGAAAATTGGTATTGATGATGATGATGATGATGATGATGATAATAATAATAATAATAATACATTTTAGGTATGTGACTATTGGAATGGAGATAAATATCATAGCTGCCTAATCCAGGGAATGCTTTAAGCCATGGCTGCCATCTTTGGGTGCTGCGGCAGCCCCGCGTTCCAGGCAACTTATTTTTAAAAGTATATAAACTTCACATTCATTAAAATTTGTTCAGTTATATAGGGATACCATTTAGCAAAATCTCAAAAATTTAAGTCAGAAATGGATGACTTAGATTTCTAGTTGCAAGGGTGGATCTTCAATACAGTACTCTGCTGTTATTATTGTGGTTAATAATAATAATATCTCATTTCAAGCAGTTTTGTTTCATACATTTTTGAAACAACTCACTTTTAAAAAAAGTTCTGAAACCTAATATACACAGGTTAATTTTTGAAATAATGTGATAAAGTCTATGTGCTCTTGCATATTTTATGCATGACCCTTTTGGTTTTTAATTTATGAATTCCTTAAAATATGCATCTATTTCCATGTGTGTAACTCCAATTTAAAAATCAAGAGGCATCTGCCTATAGTTAAATGGCTTTATTTTTCTTTTTTCTAAAAATCCTACTGAAGATAATACATTTTCCTCTTCAAGTAAGTGATTCAATGCCTCTTATGTTATACAGTATGCTTGGTGGACAGCCATTAATCCCAAATACACTAATCTCAGAATACTATCTGTTCTGAGAAACTATGTCCCTCTTACTGCATTCTGAGATTAAAGTGAAGTACAGATTCAGCCTGATCCAAGGTTTTTTTTTAGTGCCGCATGGACTTCTTGTCTAAACTTTACGTTTCTCCAGTGTGAGGCAACAGCTTGACATATAGTGGAGGCCCTACAAACAAAGGGGAAGCTTGCACCTAAGAGAGCTCCATATATTCTTTGGCATATGCACAGTAGGTTTTGGAGTCTGTGGCTATCACACAAAGTTTGACTTACACAAGGTGTAACTTACTGTCTCTGCAAGAATCGTCCTATATTGATTGCATTCTGCATTGAGTGTGCTCAATGCATCATTGGCTTCACTCAGTGAAAGTGACATATCCTAAAAGAAAGTAACACAGATAAGGTTTTGTGGGACTATCCATGCATCCCTCGTTGCCTTCTCCCTCCTCTTGGTAAAAGGTAATCTATATATAAAATTGAAAAGTCACTGACTGATTCACTCACTGACAGACTGACTCACTCACTGACTCATCAAAGGCCAGGTTGTTCCTTCCATGAAGGAGGCCCCCAATAAGAACTGGTTTTCGGAAATTCCAATAGGAAGGGGGAGAAAAGGGGCACAATGTGTTTTCCTCTCTATACTTTCCACTGAATAATCCCTGACTGTTCCAAGCCCTGTCCCAATCTCTGGAAGTTTGGGGAGGGGGGGTGTTCCTTCTGTGACATCAACACCCACCAAGAACTGATGCTGAGAAATTTAACCCTTAATGGGCTGAAAAGGGGTGCTATGTGTTTCTGTCCTTTACTTAACACTGACAACTGACTAATCAACATCCAGCCAATTTGATGCCCGGTGCCTGATGCACTTGGGAGGGATGTTGCACATGGGAGATGATGCACATGGGGGTTTGATGTGCATGGGGGTTGATGTTGCACATGGGGGGACGTTGCGCATGGGGATTTTGCGCATGCGCATGGGAGGGCCAGTGCACATGGGGGATGTAACGCATGGGATGTTGATGCGCATGGGGGGATGATGCCCATCGAAGGGATGATGCACAATGGAAAGATTATGTGCAATGGAAAGATGATGCTGCATGGGAGGAGTGGCATACAGGAGGTATTTTACTCCTGCAACCTGGGTACACTTTGCTACTATTCTATTCAACTCACAGAACTATTAACATCGCTATAAGATAACAAAATCCATCATATCCAAATCTAGATGCAAAACTACATCATTTACTCTACCCAAACAGGGAGTCAAACTGATTCTGAACTTAACACACAGTTCAGAGAGAGTTTTTTATTGAATTTAAACCTCAAGTATCTTGAACTATGTTGGGCTAGACTCTGCTGCCTGAATGGATCTCCTTGGATCTTTGCCATCCATTTTGATGGTGCATAACTGAGTCAAGTAAGGGAGAGATAACAGGGATGAGTTGGAATCATCCCATCTCATCCTATATTTTATCCCATTTCATCAGCCTCCTCCCATGACTGTTACACTTCCTACCCACCCACCTCCCTGCCCAGATGTTGGTAATGGCATGACGCCACCTAACAGTTCCTGATTCTGATCCTGGAAGTATAGAGGAAGGCCTTGTTGGGGGGAATTATAAAAAAGGAAGGAATGCCGCTGCAGGAAAGGCATTGGGGTACAGCCTGGGAGCTGGTCTGTGGAGGGCTGGTGAAGGCCCACTGAGGAACTGGAATGAAAGATCCTTGTTAACAGTGTGCAATTATCATAGCATGTGGAATTGTTTCTATATGAGATTATTTATATGAAAACTTACAGATTCTATGTTTGCGTTCTTTTGCTGAAGAACAGAAGCCTGTTCTTTAAACTGCTGCCACCACTCATTATATGCCTGAAAAATAAACAAAGCACATAAACATAGTGCTCCCCAACTACTAGCTTAGCTTCCTTAGATTCTTAAGTGCTTGTAAATGCTGGTCTCCAGGAAGTGAACCATGAATATCTTCTTCTTTATCTCCTCATATGCAATACGAAACTCTCCATCCTCTCCTGTTTCTCACTATCTGAAAAAAACTATTGTACTGTCCCTCCTCAGTCAGTCTCCACATTGAATGCCAGTGCTATCTGTCCCCATCTCATGGCTGTACCTCTACTTTTAAAACATGTTTCGACCATTTCTCCCTAAGTGGAAAATGTCCATGCTGCCTTTCTGCATACAATTTTATCTACTTGGTTTTAATACTTTTCCACAAACTTGTGCTATTCACTCCAGCCATAAGATGGAACATACCAGTAAATTGTTTTTGCTAGGCTGGAACCCCATTTACATGCAGAAATTCCCAAGCACGGACAGTGCAAACTGAAGAAGTGTTTCTAACAAACCATTTCATTCATATTGGGTTCCCATCTGATTACTGTTCTCAGTCCCAGCTACGCCACCATGACAGCTGTTTAGCAAGCGTTGAATTAAACACAATTGAAGCTCATTTAAACTAATGGTCCTTGGATGGCCCACCATTCTCATTTCCCTAGAATGAACAAACTTCTGGGTCAGCCTTGGACCACATCTGATGATTTTAAATTCTGTGAAACTTCAAAAATCAAATGGGTCCCACCTGCTGATCTTTCAGCACAACTTGGGGGAAGAGAGACGAGAGCACCTGCTTTGTTTGTGCCTGAAATTCTCCAAGCTGCTGCTCTGTTGCTTCCTGAAAAAAGAAAAGAGAATTTTTTATCAAATAACTAGCGAAATGCATACCCACATTGCGGGAGTAAAATTCCCCCATACGCAACTTCCCCCCCATGCGCAACATCCCCCCATACACAACTTCCCCCATGCTCATCAGTCCCCCATGCGCATCAGCCCCCCATGTGCATCAGTCCTCCCATGCGCGTCAGTCCCCCTATGCGCATCAGTCCCCCCATACGCATCAGTCTCCCACGCGCATCCGTCCCCCAAGCGCATCTTCCCATGTGCAGCATCCTCCCCAGCGCAACCTCTTCCTCTGAACAACCCCCCAGTGCACCAGGCACTGAACACCAAATTGGCTTGAGGTTGGTCAGTCTTCCATGTTAAGTATAGGACAAAAACACGTCACACCCCTTTTCAGCCCCTTAATGGTTAAATTTCTCCACATCGGTTCTTGGTAGGTGTTCATGTGATAGAAGGAACATCCTCCGCAAATTTCATGCTTCTAGGTCCGGGGGTTGGGGCTGAATGTTGATGAGTCATCAATTCTCCAATGCAAAGTATAGAAAGGAAAAGGCGTTGCACCCCTTTTCACCCCTTTCTGGTTGGAATTTCTGAAAACCAGTTCTTAGTGCACCCCTCAGTCACGGAAAGAACACCCACCCCAAATTTCATGCTTCTGGGACAGGCGGTTTTGGCAGGGCATTGATGAGTGAGTGAGTGTGTGAGTCAATCAGTCAGTCAATCAGTGACTTTTCTCTTTTATATATATAGATTTCACACCTTATTCTTGGTTATCAATTACCTTTTACACCAAAAGCAAATTCCGGTGACCAAATTTTTTTCCTACCAGGGTGTCCTACATTTTGGAAGGTGTCCTACTTTTTTAGCAGTTTTGACATCTGGTCACCCCAGGGAAAGGGATACTGTTTTCAAAGTTACTGAGCTGCTCCAGTTATTGCCAAGCCGCTTCTGTTCTTTATTTCAGCAGTGTCTTCTCAGGTATTCCTGCTTCAAAGTCCCAATCAAGCACATTCACAAGTTGGATATTTCTAGCCTGAATGCCTTTAAGTCTGGCATTTCTGTATCAAGTGAGTTTCAAGGTCTCTGAAATCTACACCTGCATTTTCAAGTGAAAGTTATGAAAGCTGGTGCCTCTACAGGTCCACCCACCAGGGTGGACCTGCAAGATTCTCCCAAATCTATACACTGTGGCAAATCTGATTTGCTGCTAGAGGTTGTGCAAAATGATTAGTCCGGATATTGTTTCTTTTCATTTAATTACAAATATTTAAAACAATATATATGAGACCTTCAAAGTTTACGGGTTTCCAAAACTGATTATGACAATGCAGTTCTAGTGCAGGAAGTTTATAGGAAGTTTACAGGAATAATCACCTTTGCTTTCGTTGAAGAGAGCACCTTTGCTTCGCAAGCCTTTTCACTGGAAGCCAAAGCTTCCATTGCCGCCCAGTTTTTTTCTCGAAGATCCTGTTGGAACAAAAAGATCATGAACAACTATATATTGGTACTGATGAAGATGTTAAAAGCTTTTTAGGTACAGCACCTCAATCGTCACCCATAGACGTTTGTATTAATTTTCATATCTCAGTCTTAAATTTATGTTCATTGTCTATATTCCCTTATGGTGGTGGTGGGGGAAGAGGAGGAGGAGACTGCCTATTCATTTTGGCATAAACATTTGATAAAACGTCTGCATGCCAATCCAAATCCCCACATGGCAATGTTGCAGCGCCATTGCAGGTTACACTGCATCCCATGGGGGATTTTTAGCTGCTGGAAATCTCCTTGAAGTAAGAGGATGGGATTAAGGTCAGTGTAATTTGTAAGAGGTACTCTTTGGAGTAAGGTGACTGGGTAATTTGTCCCCTTGTCATGGGGCAAGCACCAGCAGTGGCAACAGGTTAATGTGAACTTCTGCCAGCAATACTGCATTGATCCATACAGGTAGATCAGGCCTGGGAAAAGCCTTGGGATTTGGCACATACATGTGCTGCTGATCCTTCTCCATTCCCAGACCAATCCCCACCCCATCTATTCCTGTTTAATACCTCCTGCACATGTATGTCCAGCCTTGTACTACTGTAAAATGCTTTATAGTTCTTATGTGGCAAAGGGAAATACATAGCACTGGCACAGGTCCTTGATAGGACTGGGCCATAGGAGTGCAATACTATATCACCTTCCTGGGAGTAAACCCTGTTATACACAATGTGATTTACTTTTGAGTAGACATTTATAAGACTGATCAATAAGGCTGCAATCCTAAAGACACTTTCCAGGGAGTAAGATCCATTGAACACAATGGGGCTTACTTTTGAGTAGACATGGTTAGGATTGTGTTCTATGGCTATTATACAATGGAAGAAACTGGTTTCCATAACATAAAGAAGAATGGTACCCATGAAATGTTCCAATATCACATTCACTTATGGAACTGATTTGTAAATGTAAGGCATATTTACATTTCACCATTCTGTTTATGAAAACTGAAAATTATATTTACCATAAAGTCAAGATTTTTATTATTGGTATGACATTTAGCATGGAAAATTTACTTGGTGAAGAATAATAATCTGTAAAAAAATTTTATTGACTAAAGTATGACTGGGCTGTAAGGAATTTCATTTTGCATTGAGGTGTAATTGCTTATGAGAATTTTTTGCCCATTCATCGCACACCTTAAATTTCTTTCTTAGAAGAAAGAAAGAATAACAGGCTATATGTCTAATACTCATCTTGAACTACTGGACAAATTCTGAAAAGGATAAGAAAGAGTAAGGGTAATGTGGGAATAATAATAATAAAAAAAATCTGCATATGGGCTTTTAAAACCCACTAGGGATCAGTTCCGTGACCCTTGCTGAATGCTACATTGGTAGTGGTGGATTAAACCAGACTGCTAGTAAGAAGTTTTAAAAAAAAGTCTGCACCACTCTTGGGAGAGGCTTAGGCCAGTGTGCTGGCCTCCCCACACCACAATGGGAATGGAAATGGGTGTGTTGATCTGGCCTAATTTGGTTAGGATTGCACCCTGTAAGTGACAATGGTCACTTAAGAGAGGTGCAGTCATGAATGGCCCATAGGATTTGGCCATTAGTGTTTTAATTCCAGCACAAAATTGGATTGAGGGGAAAAATTGAACTTCTATTTAAGACAAGAGTGTGAGTAGCAGAAGTATTAGTTTATAAACTAGATTATTCAATTATCAGCTTTCATTGTTACTCACATTGTTTTTTATTTTCAGCTGTTCAACCAAATCTGATAATTCTGTGGTCTTCTCCTCTAAAGCAGAGACTTTTGTGGATGATTCCTGGAGTCTGAAATGGAAAGACTCTGTGTTTCAACCTCTGTCTATTTCTTCTTATAACTAAAAATGTCTGGAAACAGAATATTTGAAGAACTGCATCCTTCCATTTAAACCTATTCACTCACAAAGGTCAGCACAATAGACACGCCTTCTGTTGGAGGTGAAGACATGACCCAGGTCTATTGCCCATTTATACCAGTGGAACACACAAACCTAAGTTCCACCACTGTCAATAGTTTTGCTGCTGTCGTAAATGTGACAGTGCGAGTGTGTGTCCTGGATGTTGCTGCAATGTCAATGCAAAGTCAGACAATGGATGCCCAGCAGAACAGGTAAGGAAGTGCAGGTGTCAAGAAGGAGGTAGGGAGGAGTTGCAACAGGGAGGGTTGGATGGAATGGGAGGAGATGGGATGGGGAAAAGAACAGAAAGGAGCAGGTTAGGCAGCAGTGGTACCCACCAAATTCTAACTCCCTTCTTGGAAATGATCTGCCTTCATGGATCGATGAGGATGTGCACCAACTTAGAACGAGTGAAGTTCTGAGTTGACCCATGGCAGCTGTGGGGGTGTACGCAAGAAGAACTCTACTTCCCCGTGTGGGGCAGCAACAGCTGCACTGACAACCCAGTATTGCAGTCTGGGGAGTAAGTTAGGATTGAGCTGCCCGAATCTTTTCTATCATGGTGTCCAAGCTGTATAACACCCTCTTGAGGGATCTGTGACTTGGCTCCCCACTGTTTGGATTCAGATGATTTGTTAAATTGTGCGGAATTGAAGTTGATTTGTCAGGTTGTGGGGGACTGAATTCTTGAAGCAATAATTGAAGACTTTACTAGAGCAGCATTGTGCTGCTTTAAATTTTTTTTGAAGTGGTGTTTTTTGTAAATTTTTTGCTTTATTTTGCTTAAATATTTTCATCTCTTTGTTCTGTATTTTAGTTAAACAACTTTTGGGTCCAGATGGCAGACAGATAGGATATAAATATTTCAAATCAATAAATATAATGTGAACAAGTACTTTCTAATAAAAATATATCCTTGTCTCTACCACAGAAAAAAGCTACTAGCATCCAAAATGTGGTATTTTAAAACTCACCAGCCTTACCTTAGCTGCATCATGCTCAATTCGGTTTGATTTGCTGCCTGAAAATTAGGAGAGGATGAACAGTTCTGTGACTTGTCGTCAAAGCACTTTCTTGTTTCCAAAATATAACAAGAAGCATTATAATGTTATTGTCAAAATAGGAAAGCCTCACCAAATAAGGGGCAAAAAATAAGGGGCTAGCAAGGAAGAAAATAGTGCCAAGCTAACCTGTAGATCTTTGCCTTTCTCCCCTTCTCTTATTTGGTCCGTCTCTAGAAGAGCTTCCGTCAACTTAGCTTGCTCTGCAAGCTGGACATTCTTAGACTGTAAGCATTTCAGCTCCTCCATTTTATTCTTCACCTCAGTTT
The DNA here is from genome assembly GCA_030015325.1 of Cryptoblepharus egeriae. Taxonomy (NCBI): domain Eukaryota; kingdom Metazoa; phylum Chordata; class Lepidosauria; order Squamata; family Scincidae; genus Cryptoblepharus; species Cryptoblepharus egeriae. Next base: position 89,646,823 of record JAREYC010000003.1, on the reverse strand, counting down.
CAGAGCTCAGCAGTTTAGACTGAAGTTCTGTTGAAGATGCAGAAATCTTGGTCAGAAGCATACAAACTAAAAGACAGATCATTTCTGTTATGACTCTTGCAGCAAAATCCTAACCTCTGGTTTGGCTGGCATAAACCCCTGCACAAGTCTTGTGCTGGCCTGGGGATGTCACAAAAGTGCCGGAAGGCATTTCTGCACAACTTCTGGTGTGGGGGCTCAGGCCAGTGCACAGTCATGTGCTGGCCTCCCCATGCCACAGTCGAAATAGGAAGATGGGTGAGTTGTGCTGGCCTAAACTGGTTAGGATTATGCCCTCATTTTGTAAATGAACAGTCAAAACTAATATGCCACATTATACTGCTTATAGAATAGGGCTGATGGATCAGAATTGTGTCTATGATGACCAGGCTGTGTAACTTTACTGCTTGCACTCACTGCTTATATAATTCTCTATTAACTAAGAGCCCAATCCTAAAGGCTCTGTGCCAGTGATTTTCAACCTTTTTCATCTCATGGCACACCATCAATTGTTTTTACCATCAACAAGGCACACCATCCTGTTCAAATCCCCAAGTTTTCCAATTAATAAGTGTCCCTCCCAAAATTCCCACAGCACGCCTGAGGACTATCTGTGGCACAACAATGTGCCACATCCCACTGGTTAAAAATCACTGCTCTGTGGGGAGCCACTCCTTCATGTCCCACCACTGGGCCACCACCAGAACTAGCACAGCACTGAGAGGCTCTGTGCTGGTGTTGGTGAAGCACTTAGGGAGACAGGAAGAAAGCATTCAAGGGTGGGGAGAGGGCAGGTTGGAGACATGCCAGGGGTTGGTAGGGAGGTGGAACAAGAAGAACTCTGCTCCTCCAGATCCAGAACTTCCATGGAGAGCATTTTGCTTTTAAATAAGACTTGCTTTCTGCATCAGCTTGAGAGCTGATGCAGAAAAGAGTAAACCCATTGTGGAGCTGCTTGCTTACATGGGGAAAAGGAAGAAAAGTACCCTTCCCCCAAGGAGACGCAGATGGTAGTCTGCTCCCCGCAAGATAACACAGCAGGCATTCAGGCACTGAAGTTATCCTGGGCTTGCTGGTGGGTTGTATAGCCTTACAAAGAGACTGTCAATTAAGTAACTGGAGGACCATGTCAGTTGATGCCAGTACAGGTAGGTAGTGTGTCTCAAAAAGGTATTATTCAGATATGTCATTCTGATATTGTAATTCAGGGAGATCATGAGAGTATGTGCTCTGCCAGCATGAAATCTCGAAGTGGCCACTGAGTTTCCAAACAACCATTCTCCAAAATAAAGGTTAGGCCCCACACTCCTATATAATTCATAGTTGGTTACAGAAGAATCAAGTTCAAATACCCTTTCCCTACATCTCTGAGAATTTGGTTGAGGGGCACAAGAAGAGGATGGCTCTGCCAAAGCTTTGGTCCAGGGCAGTGGTGGGATTCAAATAAATTAACAACAGGTTCTATGTCCCATTAGTAACCGGTTCTCAGAACCAGGCACTCTTTAGCAAAGGGTTCTATACAGTGATGGGCTTCAAATAAATTAACAACCGGTTCTCTGCCCATCTGGCAGCCACTTTTAAATGGATATTTTTAAACTTTATATGTCCTATCTCTCATTAACAACCGGTTCTATAGAGTAGGTGCGAACCTCCTGGAGCCCACCACTGGTTCTATAGATCCTGTCACAACCTCCTGAAGCCCACCACTGGGTGGGCTGAAAGGAGGAATTTATAATATCCACTGCTTCTGTCTTATTTAATGCTGGAGTCCTCGTTCAGGGTCAATGTTTCCAGCCCCTCAGAATAACAGCTCCTGTTTAAAAGATGACAGTCAGGAAGAGCAGCATGTGGTTAAATTTCTGCCAAGAGGCAAGCACAAGCTGCTCTCTCTTTGTATTATCACAATATATGTTGGTACATCTCACCAGCAAGACTGGACTGCTGCTCTTTTTGTAAGGTTTTGTAGCTAGCCTGAGATTTGTGGAGTTCCTCAGTGATCTCATCTAGCCTCTTCTGCAGTGCAGCCTCCTTCTCTTTTTGGGATACCTGCATGAAATAGAGAGAAATAAAATGAAGCTGGAAGCCAGAAGCAGGCTTATAAAAATAGGGGTAGTTTTTCAAAAGCCACATTTCTAGCATGCCACAAGAGGTCACTATTGCCCTCCCAATGCATTGTTGCTGCCCTCTATTGCCAAATCAGTCCAAGAATCAGTTTCAGAACTGCCTGACCGGATATAACTTCCGTTAAAGAATCACATTAGGCCATCAGCTTGTTCTTTTGTGATGGGCCAGTCATCCTTTCCACATGAGGCAGAAGACGGAGGTGTGATGCAAGTGAGAAGCTAATTTTGCTGACACCAACTTGTTCCAACTGTCCCTCAAGTTTTTGCAGTTGCCTATCTTCAGAATACAGATAAATAAGTGCTTATGAATACTAGATATTTCATAGCTCTCCTTCTTTTATAACCTGCTAACTGAAATCTTTAGGTTCTTTAAGTGGCAGCTGCCAGATTTAGTGTTTGAAAAGAACGAAGGCATTTATAGTTTCAAATTTCATAAATAAAGTTTTATAATCATACACAATTTTAAGCTCTAAAGCTGTAAAGTTTTATTTTATGCCTAGATCTGATAAGAAAACAGCTGAATCCTACTCCTTATGCGCCAATGGGGTGTGCATCCCATGGGAGAATTTCAGGCCCCAGAAGCCTCTTTAGGAGAAGGGAATACATGTTCCTTTGGGGCAAGGGAATTCATGTTCCTTTGCAGCCTCCACTGCCTGCATGGATCTATCTGGAGCTGTGCCAGTTACTTTGCTGCTGTGGGTCCAAGTGGTTCCAGGAAAGCAGTCTGAAGTCATGAACAGGTATCCATGGGGGCCTCAGAACATCCCTCGTGCAACCAGAAGGCACCTCCAGTTTGGGTTGGCAATTTCTGGTCCTGTCTAGAGTGCTGAGGTCCAGGGAGGCTATGCACAGCTTCACAGACCTCAGAAGGTTTCCAGACACTTCCAGAAGTCATCGGCATGAACTGGAAGTATCTTCCAGTTACATCTGGAAAGCCTTCTGAGAAAGCCATGTAGGATTTCCACAGGGCCAGGCATGGCCCCCAAGTAAGTAATTGTGGTGCTGCATTCCTCTCTCCTGTGGATTTCATTATCCATGGAATTCAGTGTCTGTGGGGCGCTTGGAATGGAGACCTGGTGGACACCAAGAGCCCACTTAATGCATAATGCTCTAATGTAGTGCTATAAAGAGGGCAGTTTTGTCATTGGTACATATATTAATGATATGTTACTGACCTGCAGCTGGTAGATTTGACCTTCAAATGCAGCAGCTTTCACCTCCAGAACTTTTTTCTGCTCTTCTGTCTGTTGTAGCAAGTCTAACTTTTCAGTGAGCTCTTTGCTTCGTTTGCTACATTCCTGACGTAGCTTGGCTAGTTCAGCATTTTGCCTGCATGATAACAATACCAAAGATTATGTTTACATCATGCTTCCTTCAATACCATTCTGCTATAACAAAACAGAAAAAAATATTTTCTTATTTACCTGCCCATGCATGGACCATGCCCAGGTGGGGATGGTGCCAGGATTTGGCACTTAGGCTGGATCCTAACACCTCCACCCTCCCCTCTGGAGGTCCAGCCTCTTTAAATGGTGCTGATGTATCACCATTTGGGCAACTACCATGTTATCTGGAGTAAGGGAAAATCAATCCCCCTTGTCTCAAGTTGCTCCAACCCTGTCCTGGATACAGCGGTTGGCCTGCCTGTTCGAATGCAGGTTAGGGTTGTGATGTCAGTAGAGGAACTAGAAACCCAAGAATGCAGCAATTAACAGAATGTCCCCCTTCACATGATCTATTATTGGTAGTGATCTATTATTATTAATCATCAATTATCTATTGGTGATAAGCTTACAAGAAAAATAATTTAATCCTATGGAAAGTAAAACTGAGCTGCATATGTATTCCAATCAGGCAAACATGCCTCAGGCCATTTCAAACGGTAGGCTAAGAGGAACACAACACCACAGAATGGTCCTGATTGAATAAACACAAGCTCCAAAAAGGGAGGAGACATCCCCAATCTTTAAGCCAACAACTGTACTGAGTGATATAACGGGAGCCACACATTACTCACAAATTAAGCATGCATTAGGCCAGACAAAGGGAAAAGCAAAACTACCAGAACGGTCTCAATTTGAACAATTTAGAGCTCTACAAACACGCCACAAGGTGGTCTCCTCATCATAGCAAAAGAGTTCCACTGGAAACATGAAACTTTGTAAAATTCTTGTAAGGCTAAGTGGGGATCAAGAGTGTCTCATTTTTAATAATGCTATCTTTTAAATGAGCCTCAAAAGCGTTGGCAACCACTATATTTCCTCAATGTTCTAAAGGTGAATTTCATGCTGCAAATGACTTTCTACAACAGCAAGAACGTTTAGATAACGAATTCAAGGATTGCACAGCAAATTACATCCCTCATCTCCATGATCCCCTAAGAAAGGCTTCTTCCTTCCCGCTGCCATCTCATGCTTCCATACTGATTAAGAAGACATCTTACTTGCTTTCAGTCTGGCTGGTGGCTTGGTTTAAAGCATCTCTAAGAATGGAATTTTCTTGCTGCAAGCGAGCAAGTTGGGTATTTGGGCCGTTCTCCAGCTGTTCTTGTAGTGTCCGAATCTGAAACCAATAAAGTACATTAGGAAAGCTCTATCTGTTTCTAGGGCATGTTTCTTTGAATACATGAAATTGTGTTTAATCATGTTGAGCCTTTGGTATACAGACGGAGCTCAGTATGGGCTTCTCTGAGCAGCAGCTTGTTTTCTACAGTCTTTCTAAGATATTTCCCAGCTCTGAGTTCCTTCTAAGTTGAAATGTGAGGATTCAACCTGCACAATTCATAATACAATCCAACCAACAAGCCACCTGCCAGTTCATGTAACATTTCCTGTCCTTTTAAGAGGGAGGGGGAGGCAATGATGTGATCCCAAAGATCGCGTTGATAGCGGGGGGCGAATTCCTCCTGGAAATCAGAGTACGGTACTTTGCAATTTTAATGTTCCAAGCCTTGGAAGGCTGCATGGGGTGCCTTGTATTATCTGGAATCTGCTGCAGCTCTACCTACGTTTAAGTGTAAGCACCCTCCCTCGTTCCCCTTAACGATGCAATCCTGGGGTTTCTTCCCCAAGAAAACAAAGCTGCCACAACTTTTGAGAATCACTGCGGTATCCAATCCCTCTTATCCAATTTAGCTGGCACTGATTCAGGTAGGCCCATTGCTACAAATGGAACTTTTGTCCACTTGTCCCGGCCACTTGAAAGGCTGTTATCTTGAGGAGACTTTCATACTGTTGGTTATCCCTGAAGGATGCAGCCCAAGCATTGTTTCAGTGCATTAGCATAAGGAAATTTCATCAGAACTGGGTTGCAAGTTTGCCACAGTACATTAAAGAATCCACTTGTCTTGCAAAGCATGGCACATCTGTAACCATGATAAAACTCCTCACATTTTATCCAATTAACTATTTTTATATCCAAGGTATAAAAAATATGCTCCTTCATGGCTTACCATGATGGTTCTTAGCAGCTTGATTTGACATAGCCAAGAGCAGTGGTGGGCTTCAGGGGGTTCTCACAGGTTCTACAGAACCCTTTGCTAATGAGCGCCTGGTTCTGAGAACTGGTTACTAATGGGACGTAGAACCTGTTGCTATTTTAGGTTATAAGGACATAGAACCTGCTGATTTATTTGAATCCCACCACTGGCCATGAATCACGCTTTGGATTGTCAATCTTGGAGGATATGGCACTTAAAAAAAGAAGAGTTAAGCAAGTTACCATCGTTAATTTTTTTAAAAAAAGAGAAAAATTAAGCCATTTTCCTTACCTTTCCCTGCAACTGTTGAGTCTCAGTCACATGATCCTGATAACTGGCCTGCATACGGGCCTGTATGGCAGCCATCTCTTGTTGGTGTGTCAGCAGTTGCTCCTTCAGTTTGTTCTCAGAAGCAACGGTCTTTGCCTTTTCAACAGCAAGTTCCTTCAAGAAAATGCATTTATCCTGAGCAAAGCCTTCGACACAGTGTTTGAAAAAAACAGTGCATGACACCCTAATGAATCCAGCAACACTAAAATTCTTATCGTTATTTAACAGGCTAATTGCCCACTTTTCTTTACCAAAGCCACTCCAAGGTGGCTTCACATTCATACAATAAGCCTTAATTTAATATAGAGATCCTCTCTGCTGTCTCTATTTGTGGCAGTGCTTCACTTCCTGTTTAGAGGCATGTCAGTCAGTCTCTTCAAGGTGACCCCTCAGGGCACAGTGACCATATACAATGGAGGACAGAGTGCCTCTACCTGTACCATTGCATAAAAGACAGCAAAAAATTGCTTTTTAAACCCTTCTATGATGAGCTAAACCTGCCTTAATTCCCTCTTATAGCTAGTAAAAAGAATCCAGAAACACAAGTCCACAAGCAAGGACTTGCTTGGGGTAGCAGTCCACCAAAGTCTAACATGAGAATTTGAAGTCCCACTTCCCATACATTATTGTATCAGTACTTAAAAAGCTACACCAAAACTACCTTTGAAAATTCCCTCAGTTTAGCTTTTGCCACCGTTGCATTTTCCTGCTCTGTTGCAAGTTGCTTCTCTTTCTCTTCTAGCTGTCGCTTCAAAACAGCAATGGGATCGCCTTTCTGAGTTGCCTGTAATAGGAACCAATGATGAGGAGCAAAATTGTGCTTCAGAGCTTCTCCCATCGGCTGACCACAGGACAATTGCTTAATATCATAAAAACAAGAATGGCACTAGACAATTAGTGAAGGTTACAACCTCTATTTGGTCCTGCTTCATAGTTATCTATCACTAGTGATAAGCCAGGCATTGTTACCAGAATGAAACACTTCCCATTTTCACCAGGAGAAGCCAAAGGTCAATGATTAAGAGGTGCATGTTCTGTATGGGAAAGCCTCAGGTTCAACTTTTGGTATCTCCATGTGATAGCAGGGTTTATTCCACAAGACATGTAAAAAATGTGAAAAGCCTGCCTCTGGAGTGTGTTCTCCCTGATGAGCATTACAGTGGTACCTCTCATAACAAGCGCCTCACATAACAAGCATTTCACTTAACAAGTATAAATTTCCAAGAAATCTTGCTTCACATTACAAGTTCCACTTCACTTAACAAGCAAGCATGTTATGGGCATGTGTGCCATGTAGCCCTGACACGCTGCACGGAGGCTCTTTAAAAGGACTGCCAGCCAGCGCTGCTGCCTCTAACTGCCCCCAACTTGGGGGCAGTTATCTGGGACTGCCAGAGGCAGTTGCCTCTAACTGCCCCAAATGCTCCCACTGGCCACCTTGAACCTCCAGCAGCAGCCCAGGTAAGCCTCCCAGGAAAGTGTCTTTGATTGCAGCCTCCTAACCATGTCTACTCAAAAGTAAGCTCCATTATGTTAAATGGGGCTTACTCCCAGGAAAGTGTCTTTGATTGCATCCTAAGTACACTTCATAGAATCGTGCACATTGAATGCATGTTTTGAATTCAATTCCAGTGTTTTGTCATCATTTTTACATATAGTTAATATTTTTATATGAGAATTTGAGGGTTGTGGAACCAAATGTCTGAGTTTCAGTTATTTCCTATGGGAAAATCTGCTTCACTTAAAGGGCGTTACACTTAAAGAGCATGCCTCTGGAACAAATTAAGCTCTTTATGTGAGGCACCACTGTATTTTGTCAGTGAAAACATGATGTGACTCCATCCAGAGCAGGCTAAACATGGGCAGGGTAGGGAGAAATGAGGAGGACATGGGGCTGGGAGAGTGGATCAGGTTCAGGAGGGAACAGGGTCAGCAGTAGTGGCACATTTTAAATTCCAAGCCACAGGGTATGATTCACCTGCATGGAGCTACAGGGACTTACGTCAGCAATTGAGCTGGTGTTGGTCCATGTTGCCCCAGAGCAGTTGCTCATGTTTCTACTAATACCCCAAGGAGATTTCTAGCAGCTGAAAATCCCATAGGGTAGAGTAGAAGCTGCACCAGTGTCACTGTATTGCCACATGTATTGCCACATGAGGATTAAGGTGGGTTTGGGCGACTTGACTCATGGTAGAATTTCCTTTGCCTTGTTCATAAAGACCTTTCTATTTATTTCCAGCTCTGCTATCTTACAGTTTCAAAGAACTATGAAATATTTATGTAAAGAGGAATGCTGAAATAGTGATGGCAGAAGTGGGCATATAAAAAGACAGCACATACCATATGCCATGTGTCTTGAACACCTCCTGCTTTCTCAGTCAGGATTTCAATCAGTTGCTGGGTTTCGCCTTCAGCAAAAACCATGCTGTTAATTGTGGAAATTAAAGTCTGGTATGGAAGGTAAAGTGCATTCTCAGCATCTGCAGGAACTGGGGGTGGGGAAAGAAGAAGAGAAAGTAGACAAAAAAAAGCTAAAGCAGGAGCAAAAGAAGCAATTAACACAAAAACAAATAAGTCCAAGCTTTTAAAAATACTGGTACAGGTACAGGTTCTCATTTACTAATATACTTTTAAAAAACTATTTTATAAAAATATACAAACAAGTCAAAGAGGGCCCAATTAATTGTTAATAAAGGTTGGAGTATGTTTGAACACTGGCCTAATGCCCCCAAGAGTGGGGCAGAAGTGTCTTATGGCACTTTTGTGACACCCCAAGGCCAGCACAGAGCTTATGCCGACCTAATTGGAGATTAGGATTGCAGCCTCAGTTCCACTTTACAATGGTTTTCACTTTTGGATGGCGCTCTAGTCCCTAACCCATGCAATAAGTGGGGGATATATGTACCAAATTTCTGCTTGATGTATATCTATATGTGAAAATATTTTCCCAAATCATTACCTGCTATTGAAAATATCCAGCAAAGGTTATACAGTGTACAAGTTTCAGCTATCACTCTTCCTGTAAACCATAACTGTGTATTATGCATATAATGCATACAGTCTAAAATTGTTTTATTTTTCAGGGATGACAGTGTTATCCTAAAATAAAAACTGGTGAAAAAAATGTGATGTATTTTAATTCCCAATTTACATTTTAATCCATTTTAAAGCATTTGAAGGTGCTATATATTTTTATTTCATTTTTACCTTTTCAGTTTTCCTCTAATAATGCATCATCATTAAGTAAAAATACAGGATTTCCAAAAAAATGTTCCAACTTCAGAGTTATGTTTCAAACTAATGTATCTGTTATGAGTAAACAACAGCCTCCTAAGGGAAACTCTTTTTTCTCCCCTCACCCTCAAATGACAGTGCTTTTTGTACATGGCTAAATTAGGAACGTGGCTATAATCAGGCAAGATAATATTTTGTGGAACCTTGCAATTAAGTGTCCACAAATGCAGTCTTCATTGCAAATGTCTGTGCCACCCCTCACAAACATAACAATCTGCAAAAGAGGATGGTGGGGTCAAAAGATCATCCCTGAAGTCACACTGCACTTTATGGCAATGGCATAGCTAAGGTGTGGCAGAAGGTACATTGCCCTGGGTTCCAGGTCTTGAGGGGTATGAAGGAGCTCGATACTAGTGGCCAAAATTGTAGAAACCTACGTATTTATGAATAATGCCATCATATTTTATATCATTTGATATGTACCATACATACACAACATGAACTATATGTCTACAGTATATATTTGTAGCAATTTAATGCAGAATGCAATGAAACAAACTGTGCTGAATTATCTGTACTCTATCAAATATTACACCCAAATAACTAGAAAAGGAAACTATAACTACCTTATGTAACAAAAATTGGATTTCTTTAACTGAAAAATTGCAATTGAGACAGATTGTAGAAAGCAAGTAAGAAAGAATTCTTACCTTACTTTACATTTGTATTTAATTGCTTTCTCCTTCTCTTAATAATTAAATTCAATAGAGATACCACAATTAGGGTGCAATCTTGAGGAGCTCAAATGTTGCAAGAGTGCCATAAGGACAGATGCTGGCCTCCCTGTGCCACTACAGGAACCATGGAAGGGGTAAGATGTGATGGCCGAACTCATTTGGAGGTGTTTTGGGGTGGGTTGGGTGTCTGGTGGCCAGAGAATGGAAAATGGTGCTGGGAATCAGCTCTTTCTGGGATCTAAGCCTTGTTCCCAAGCAACCTGCCACAGTCTCTGGCTGCTCAGATCTGCGTCACAGAATGGGGGTACAGATCTTAATAGACCTTCTTGGCTGCTAAAGCATTACTCTGGGTAATGGGAAGTTTTTCCTTGCTCTGCAATAGTGCAGCAGGAGCCCTAAACGTGTCCATAGAATCATAGAATCCTAGAGCTGGAAGGGACCCAGTGGGTCATCTAGTCCAGTCCCTTGCCTGTAGTTTGGATTGGACTACCAGGTGTTGTTATAACAGAGGACCAATAAAATGTTAATTTGAGTCAGCTCTCATTTCCATGTACAGTTACCCCACAGACTGGTTAAAGAGGCACTTTTTCAAGAGGTGCTCCTCTTATATATTTAGTAAGGGGAGAATAACTGTTCCTGTTCACCATTGCATAATACCGTATCTAGTGGTCATTTACTGGCGTAAATTGTGAGCTCTTTTGAGCAAGAGTCATTTTTGTCTAAACTTGGCATCCATCAGTCTTGAAAGACTATGGTATTGTGCTCGATGCTGCATGTGAAGCACGAAGGCCTGGGTAGATTGATATGGAGGATAGGCTGTTACCCAAGCAGCAAATCCCCCCTCTCCACGCCACTGAAATAGTCCAATGGAACAGCAGAGCCAATATGATGGATTTCAGCTGCATCACAGAGCTGGGCTAAGGACAGGAGCTCACCCTGTCTTGTGGGGACCTGGGTCTTGAACCTGGGCCTGCTGGTTCACAGGCACAGTGTCTTAACCACCTGCGCCACCCACAACTGCATTGGGAATTCTCTTGTTGAAAAGTGGTATAGAAATATTCTTAATACAGTAATAATAATCAGAGCTAATAATATAACTCATATTCAGTTGAGTGTCATCAGGTTGGACTCTGGTTTTTTGTTAGTTACTGATTTGTTTGGATGACCTGTGAGATTTTTTTTTTGAAGGGGGGGCTGCTCCCCCTCCCCCACTTTTGAGGGAAAAGAAGATGAAAAAGTTTATGGCCACCCAAAGTGGAATGCACCTACTCAGAGCACATCAGGCATAAACTAAAAGTAACTGGCATGGTGGAGTTAAAGGATCATCCCTGCAGTCACACTGCACTTTATGGCAGTGGCATCGCTAAGGGGTGGCATAGCAAAATCATCATGTCACTGAAATTACTTCTGAGTTTTGTTGTACAAGTGTGTAATACATTTATGTGCCCCAATGTGCCAAAATTTGTCCTAGCCACACCATTCCTTTGAAGATACTCCTCATATTTTACAAACACAGTCTGACTACTCTCACTCTTAGAAACAGGTTTGCGATTATGAGCACAATCCTAACCATGTCTACTCAAAAGTAAGCTCCATTGTGTTCTATGGGTCTTACTCCCAGGAAAGTGTCTTTAGGATTGCAGCCTATATCTTTTTAGCATTGTTAAGCCTTGGTGAGCCGTGTCCAGGGCTGTGTGGGGCTCCCCACACCTTCTGGAGCTTCCAGCAGCCCTACCTCAGTAAAAGTGCAAGCACCCTTTCATCCTTAGGAGAGCATCCTGGGGATCATGTCCCTGCCTCTTCTCATCCCTAGTCCCTTAAAATGCATATATTGCGCACTGATCTACAACACAGCTTGTGACTACCTACAAGTTCCAATACAATATCTAAAGCAACCAACTTACTTGATTCCTTTTTCTTTTTAGCAACAGCCTTCTTCTTAGAAGACCCATCATGCTCTTGGTTTCCAGATGCTTCCAAGTTTTTTATTGTCACCGAAGTAGTTGTTGGAGCAATCTGCTGAACCCCACCAGGTGTAACAGAAACTATTGGTACCTCCTTTGGAGCCACCTCAGAAACTAGAAGTTTTACAGCAGGAGTCAGTGGAGGAGATGCTGCCAGGCTTGAAGGTGGCTCTGCTTTTACCACTCTCTTTTCCTTCTTTTTCTTGTCTTTAGGAGATGGGGTGATCTTCTCCTTCTCCTTCTCCTTCTCCTTCTCCTTCTCCTGCAGGGGAGCTGAAAGTAGTGGAATAGAAGGCTCGAAGACTGTTGGTTCTACAATCAAAGCAGGTTCAGAGATCATATCCTTAAAGCCATCAGAAGTATCCAAACCCGGATCCGATTCCGCTATCCTTCCATTAGGCTTCTCTTCTCTCTTTTTAGCTTTTCCTTTCTTCTCTACAGGTCGCTCTTTTTTCTTCTTCTCCACCTTGTGCTGGCTGGCTTTCTCCATCTCCTTGCGCTGGTTTGCCAAGGCTTCTTCATAGGATGTCTCTTTCATGGAAAAAGTAGACACCAGGAATATCCCTACAGCTGAGACCAGCATGAATCCTCCAAAGACCATTACTCCCAACATTTGGGGGTCATAAAAATCCATTCTTGCTTCGAGTTTCAGTCTACAGAACAAGAATAAGCTAATGTCAATATCCAAGATACAAATATATGATGTTGCCTTACACAAAGCTTGACCAAACTGATCCAGTACTGCATAATCTGAATGGTGGTAGTTTTCCAAAAGCTCAAACAGGGCTCTTTCCCAACCCTGCAAATTAGATCTTTTAAGCTGAAACCATCAAGGATTGAACCTGTGGCTTTTTGCTGGCAATGGATGCATTTCTTTACCGAGTTACTACTGAGTAACTCTGAGTTAACTTGAATATACAGTCACCCAAATGTTCAGATATATCACTGTCTCTTTCTCCTTTTGTTGCCCGATATATGCACTTTAATACACATATGTGTTGCAAGGCACTTGTCAAGAAAGCATGCTCAGGCCAACTTCTGGCATTTTGAATTAGTCTGATGGGAGGAAATTGGGTCCCTTTGGATCCAGACCAAGCTTTAGCTCATCAGAAAAACTACACATCCATCCCAAATCTAGCAACAGTTTTGCCTTTCTTTAGTATTTGGAAAATTCCATGGCTGGCCATACCTTTGGTCTGATCCTCATGAGAGCTTCCTCACTTGGAGCAAACAGAATAATTAGGAATATAAATGAGGTGCCTTCAGCCTCTGAAGTAAAGAGGGAGTCAGGAGTGTTAAAACTTCAAAATGAATTTGGTGGTGATGAAAGGGGGTAAAAGAAAAAAAAGCAGGGAGCTTATGGTCATGTTGGGGTGACTACCTTCCTCTGTGAAGGGAGAATATATTCAAGCTGATAAGAATGGAACAAGAACACAAAGAGTAAGGAAGCTACTGCCTAAGATAGGCAAGGTTGTGATTCAGTATCTCTAAGCTATTCTATAATCAAGATACCTGGGATGGGTAAGCTGCATCCTACAGTGCTCAAAGAACCAGTGAAAGCTATCAAGAGCCCAATCCTATGCACATCTACTCAGAAGCAACTACCTTTATGCCAATGGGGCATACTCCCAGGTAAGTGTGATAGAACTGAAAATCCAGAGTGCCTGTCTATAATATTTCAGAACCCCTTGCAAACTAGAGAAGAAGTATTAGGACACTGAAGGTGAGCAAATGTGGTCCCTAACATTGAGCCAGGAAAAAAACATCTGTGATTAACTACTAAAAAATCAGCTTGATGTACATACCTGAGAAGGAGATGGAGCAAATAATTTAAGTGGTCAGTTTATCTATGAGCACTTAGAAATATAGTAAAGGCAGTAACTGGGAAGAGAAAGCATGTTTTTGGTAAAAGAAATCAAGTCAAACATTATCTCCTAATGACCAGCTTGGTAGACCAACAAAGCTTTATATTCCATGAACACAATATATCTGGATTTCAGTAAGGATTCCATCTTACTTCCCTTTACTTGTGGTTTCCCCACAACTTCCTTGTTGACATACCTAATGCACCATTGAATTTAATCCACACCCTGATTTTAAAAGGATTGAGATTTTAAAATGTTTACTGGCAACTGTAATGCGCAGCTGGTGTAAAATTTAATTTTACTGAATTTAACAATAAATTATGGGACAATAGCTTTATGTTATGATTTTTACCTAATTGCACAATGGATTTATGTTACATTTTTATTACAATATAGCAGGGTAGGCAACCCCCGGCACTACTGCCGCACTCAGCACTCAGAATGGTGCTTGGTCGCACACCAAGGCACACCAGCACACATATATGTAATTTTATAATCATGTCAGCATATATGTGTAATTTTATTATCATGTCAGCATACAGAATAATTTTATTATCATGTTGGCACACGGAATAACATGGCAGCATAAGTTTGGCACTGCACTGCTGAAAGGTTGCTGACCCCTGCAATAGATAAAACTGTTAAATTAACTACTGACCTAGACTTTAAATCAAAATACTGTATTTGAATTGAATGTGCACCATGATTTTGGGACTAAATTCAGCTGTAAAAGGTGCACAGTAGATTTAAATAAATATGGTATTTATGAGATGTGTGCTGGATGATGTTTCTGTCAAGTGGTTCCATGGCTGGCTGACAGCCAGCTTCTCCCCAGCCAAGTGGGAAGCAGTCATGGGCCTGGTGTAGTTAAATATTTTTATAATCACTTTGATGAGGGAGGAGAGGTAAGCTCATCAGATCTGCAGACAACAGCACATTGGGAGGACTAAAGAACAGGAACTAGATCCGTCTTGTCAGAATGAAAACAGAACAAATTCAAATAAAATTAATTTCAACAGGAATAAATGTAAAAGTTCTGCATGTGCCTAGGAAACATTAGAAGCACAAACATTAAACTGGGGACACTTGCCTGGGCAGCTATAATTATGAAACATCTGAGCATTTTGTAGATAAGCTAAACATGAGTCAGCAGCTATGGCAAAGAAAGTGAATGTCATTCTAGATTGCATCAATAAAAGGCATAGTGTACAGGTCATGGGAAGTTATGGGACAGATTATTACTAAACTATATTTGTGGTAACAAAGCCCTTGAAACAGATCGCTGTAAAAGGTTGGTGTACAGGCCCACCTTGTGGAACGGTCCAGGAGGGCACCAGAGCAAAATACCTGTGGGGCACTTTCCTCACCCCCTCTCCTTCACAAGCCTGTGCAGAGGTCTTTGGAGGATTTGTAACCCCACTTTGTAAACCAGAGGTTGTATTTTAGAAATCCCCTGATGCAACATTGGGGGTGGTCTTCTGCGGTCCTGACCCTGGCTAGTACAGGAAACAGGATTGCCACTGGGTTGGTGAACCCAGTCATTATTACTATTTATGTTCATCAAGTAACCAATTGCAGTACCATGTTATGACTTAGTTTCATTTATGAAAAAAGAAGCTAACTAGAGATGTGTAAGTTTAGCAACAGCACAGTATGAAGTAAACCTGGCTCAGTAGCAGCACATATGAAAATGATCTGCAATAGGTGTCCTAGTTGCCAACAAGCTGAACGAATCAGCAGCATCACAAAGCTGCAGCAAAAAGCTAATGCAATGTTGAGGAGCATTAACACAGTCATAAAGGCCAGACCATGGGAAGTAGTAGTTCTACTTTATACTAATCAGATCTCACTGGGAATACCATGTCCTATTCTGAGAACTAAGAAGGCCATTGACAAGTGGGAATGGGTCAGGAAGCCAAATCCAATGAGTTAAAAGTGCATGAGATGATAGAACTAAGGGGAGATATTACCAGAGCCTTAAAATATTTGGAGGGATGTCACTTGGAAGGAGAAGTGAGTTTGCCAACTGAGGGCAGGAGTAGAATCAATGGGCTGAAACTACCTGGAAATAGATTAAGGCTTGACTTGAGGAAGACTACCCTAGCATTCCTCTTTTAAGATGAGCTCTGTTAAGCTCCATGCAGACTGGGTTTCAGTTGAGCCAGAAGTCAGAACAATGTAATTAAATCATCGCTAACATCTGGGAAGATGCAGTTGCATTACTGCACAGAATGGGAGAGCTTATTGCAGCAATGCTAATTCTCAGAGGGAAAACTGCTCCAAGGTCCTTTCCAGCTGTAACATTTTGATTCTTAATTAGTTTACTTGTTGATATGGAGATAGTCACCCACATAGGCAAGGCCTTCCCAAAAATGCTATCTCAGTGATCTTTTTTCAGCCATGATGCACACAGCATAGATTCAAAGTCATGATGGCTAGCTCTGCCCCTTCCTCTCTGCCACTTCCAGCCTATCCTCTTGTGAAGGCCCCTGAGCCACCCATCCAGCTCCATGATTCATCACTGACAGGATCCTAACTTCTGGTCAGGAGGTGCAGAAGAAGTATGAAGCCGAGTGGCCAATTTGGGGGCTATCAGGGTATCATCTGACCAGTTTACCTAACTTGAATGTCACATCACATAGGTCCGCTGCACACCTCCCATAGCTCCTGTGGCAAGGCACAAGTCCAGGCTTGCCACCGAGGCGACTGCCAAACTGGCACTGTGGCAACTGGGCTTCTCAACAACTAGCCTCAGTCAAGGTCTTAGGGAGAGTTGCATGGAGAGCATATTAGCTGCATCATCTAGATGTGCTGAGGTGTGGACTTGAGGCACCTCACTGCTGACAAGCATGAGTATCCTCACCACTCGCTCAACAGCACTGGAACCAGTGGGTGAGTGAGGCCCAGTGGTGCTTTCCCCCCAGAACCAAAGCCAGATGGAAAGGGCACACTGGATGGGCCAAGGCCATACATCCAGTCATAATCCCCCATATTGAGTCATCACAACCCCCAGGTTGAGGAACATTGCACCAGCTGACCAGAAATAAAAGTCATGTCACTCACAACCTTTAATCTGTACTTAATCAACCATGACATTTTCTAGATCAGTGTTCTCCAACTTGTGGGTCGTGACCTCAATGAGGTTAAAAAGCCTCATTTGGGGGCTTGCAACAATCTTTGAAAACCTATGCAAGAAAGGGCTTGGATCCAATCCAATAATGGTATTGCCTGACCAAAACTGAGTTCTTGATACATTCTTGCACAACCTCTTATCATTGTCTTGCCCTGCTGCTGTGAACAGGTAATTTTTTTTATAGGACTATTGTGAAGACACTAGAGGTAGGGGGAGATGGGGTGGGTGGGGAAGGGGTGGATGATGACAGGGGCAGGATCAGCATTGGGTCCCCAGAGTCATAAACAATTTGGGTTCCCACATTCATTCCTAAAGAATTTGGGTACCCAGATTCATTCATAAATCATCTGTGGCGGTTTGGGGTCAGGGCATGAAAAATGTTAAAATACTGTTCTATATCAATTCCAGTTGGTGGATGGAATCTACTACTTCAAATATTTAGGCTGACAGAATTGCTGAAGAATTTTAAATCTGTTTAACAGAAGGTTGTAACTCTTGAGAAAGAACACTAGAAATGATGGAAATTAGGATCTTGGCCAGTTAAATCCCACAGTTTTACACCCACAGCAAGATTTCACACAGAAAGCTGAGGCAGCAGAAGAGACTATCGCTAGCCCCGTTGCATAATCCAGCATATCGTAAATGTAGGGCCAGTAACCAGGATGCCTGGTGCCAGTGCCACTAAGGCACGCTGAATGTTGTATGCCTTTCTCCCCGTCCGCAACCTGCTCCAGCACTATTCTTTTCCTGTCTCACCACAGTTGAAACAACAGGTAATATTTGGTGTACCAATTTGGATTTCAATACAGAAAGATTCCTAGCAACATTTAAACATTTAAAGCTCCCAAATAGAAAATTAAAAAAAACCCAAAAAAACAGAATTTGATACACCTACTTTTCAATTTAGTATTTCAGTGGTCTTCAAACTTTTTCATGTCATAGCCCCTCTAAATATATATATTTATATATATTTATTTGAACCACTGTTGATCTTGCTTCTCCTCCCAGGACCTAATCTGCCCACCAAGTTTCCCCTATCTTTTGTTATTTTACAACAGCCCTGTGAGGTAGCAGCCTGAGCAGGGTTATCGTTAGGAGATGTGGGGCAAGATACCAAGAAAAGATCATGCAGGATTATATCACGAACTCATTTTTGATCAGGAGATGTCATTGTTGTACTGGATCCAAATCTTGTCTTGCACAAGCTCTAAAAGGTTGCCACGACCTTCTAAATTAGGTCTTACAACACCACTGGGGTCACAACGCACAGGTAGAAGAACACTCCAGTATACCAATTCTATAGTAATGTTAGCAGTGTCGGTCAAATATCCTTTGGTATCTATGCCAAAGTCATTCCATAACCAGAAAAGCCAAAGGAATATATTTGGCATGGACACTCAAATTCTATTTAATTGTTACTAAGACTTTGTTACAATTACTTGTTGCTATAATTACTTGTTGCTAACAATTAAGCACTCAAGCTGTTGGACTAGTGAGTGATATACATTAGAAAATACATGTGATCCCATGCAGCAATCATTTCTAAAAACCAGGGATGGTGAGTATACTTCCTAAATATGTTTATTGACAGCAAATTTTGAAGCTCCCCTATGGACCTGCAAAAATGACAAACCAAACTCAGACAGAAGCTGTATAATGGGGATGAACAACAAATGCAGGACCCTTTTGAAATGCCCCATTTGACCTGAGTAGAGCAGCACTGGGTAATGGGTAGAGCAGAACTGAGCAAAATTACACTATTAAATTAGTCCAGATAACAAGATCAAATTAGTCCAGATTACAAAAGAAAACTGTGTTCTCACTGAAGGCAAGTGATACATTCCTGACCAATTTTCTAACTCCAGGGTAAGGGCAATACTACTCCATGCTAAGGAGCACATTGCCTTAACTAGAAGAAGCCTCCATGATTGTAGGATGATTTGTAGGGTGATTTGATTGAAGCCTCCACGATTGTAGGAAGCCCCTCCCCAAACTGTAGGGTGCAGCACATGTCCCACAGTCAAAGCTATGCCAGTGCTGGAAAGTTTATTAGGATTATGCTGAAGGTTTTAACTATTTTAAACTGTTTTGTGAACTTTTCACTGAAAAATTGTACTGTATATAAATACTGTTCATTGACTGATTAATAGGATTGTGTCCTAAGCTTCCCTGACATCATGGAGTGCTATGATCAATCTATAATACAGCAATGATTTTAAACCAGGGCACATTGATGTGCCATGATGAGTGTGAAGTGATGCTGTGGGAGCCTGGAGGAGGGTCATACAGGGGATGTGAGACCCCAGTCCACAGTGCAAGGTTCCTTGCCAGGTGTTTGTCAGCTGCCTTAGGCTGCAATCCTAAAGACACTTTCCTGGGAGTAAGACCCATTGGACACAATGGGACTTACTTTTGAGTAGACATGTTTAGGATTGTGCTCTTAGTGCACCATGAAATAAATGAAAAGGGTTGAAAGGGTTGAATGATGAATGAAAAGGGTTGAAAGTCATTGATAAGAAAAATTCAATAAATTATAAGCCATGGAAGAAATTAACACAGTGGGATTTAACACAGCATGGGATTTACGCCCTGGTTAGGATGGCATAAACCCCATAATGGTCTGAGGGTATCACAAAAGTGTCAGTTATGCGCCACTTCTGGTGGGGGGTTAGGCCAATGCGCAGACATGCGCCAGCTTCCCCACACCGCCGTGGGGTAATGTGTGGTGAGTTGTGCTGTCCTAAATTGGTCAGGATTGAGAGAAATGAAGGCAGTCTTGGAAGGAGAAGGCCGCAGGGAGAGGAAAGAGGAAGCCATGTTCCCACAGATGTGAGGTTTTGGACATCTCCCCTGCGCATTGCCTCATCCAGAGGAGAGGAGGGTGTGAAGGAGAGGGAAGGAAGGCGGCCACCACTGGCTTTCTTATGGCACACTGGAAAAATGGGAAGCCATGGGGAGCTCCCCACAAGGACACTGGAGCTCTGAGACACAGATGAAGCCTGCCTGGCTCAGCCCCAGACAGGCCTGGAGTGGGAAGGAAGGCAGGAACCGCCTGCCCACCTAACGGTCCTGACTGGAGGACATGCCAGAGGCTGAGGAAAGAGGCGAGGGAGGGCAGGGGACGGGAGGAGGCGCCCTCCACGGAAGAGCCTGCGGGCCTCTCAGCGCCCCTCCTCCCACCGGGAGAATTGGACACGTCGTCATTCCGCCCAGGCTTCCCCTGGCAGGACACTCCGAGGCCCCCGCGGCCTTCAGCTGGACAACGCCAGCCCTCGAGGGAAGGGGCAGAGGGGGAGGATCCTGGGCAGGGACGGGGACATGGAAACCCACAGCCCGGTAGAATCAACGGGATTACACTCAGGGAAGGGCACGTCTACTCAGAAGCAGGTCCCATCAGAGTCAAGGGGGTTCCTCCCAGGAGAGCGTGGAGGGAAAGGCAGCCTCAGAGCCCCTCCTCTGCAGGTCTCCTCAGGAGTCAGTCCCCTCAGAGTCAATGGGGTTCCTCCCAGGAGAGCGTGGAGGGGAAGGCAGCCTCAGAGCCCCTCCTCTGCAGGTCTCCTCAGGAGTCAGTCCCATCAGAGTCAATGGGCTTCCTCCCAGGAGAGCGTGGAGGGAAAGGCAGCCTCAGAGCCCCTCCTCTGCAGGTCTCCTCAGGAGTCAGTCCCACCAGAGTCAATGGGGTTTCTCCCAGGACAGCGTGGAGGGGAAGGCAGCCTCAGAGCCCCTCCTCTGCAGGTCTCCTCAAGAGTCAGTCCCCTCAGAGTCAATGGGGTTACTCCCAGGAGAGCGTGGAGGGAAAGGCAGCCTCAGAGCCCCTCCTCTGCAGGTCTCCTCAGGAGTCAGTCCCCTCAGAGTCAATGGGTTCCTCCCAGGAGAGCGTGGAGGGAAAGGCAGCCTCAGAGCCCCTCCTCTGCAGGTCTCCTCAGGAGTCAGTCCCCTCAGAGTCAATGGGGTTCCTCCCAGGAGAGCGTGGAGGGGAAGGCAGCCTCAGAGCCCCTCCTCTGCAGGTCTCCTCAGGAGTCAGTCCCCTCAGAGTCAATGGGGTTCCTCCCAGGAGAGCGTGGAGGGAAAGGCAGCCTCAGAGCCCCTCCTCTGCAGGTCTCCTCAGGAGTCAGTCCCATCAGAGTCAATGGGGTTCCTCCCAGGAGAGCGTGGAGGGAAAGGCAGCCTCAGAGCCCCTCCTCTGCAGGTCTCCTCAGGAGTCAATCCCACCAGAGTCAAGGAGGTTCCTCCCAGGAGAGCGTGGAGGGAAAGGCAGCCTCAGAGCCCCTCCTCTGCAGGTCTCCTCAGGAGTCAGTCCCACCAGAGTCCTCCTCAGGAGTCAGTCCCCTCAGAGTCAATTGGGTTCCTCCCAGGAGAGCGTGGAGGGAAAGGCAGCCTCAGAGCCCCTCCTCTGCAGGTCTCCTCAGGAGTCAGTCCCATCAGAGTCAATGGGGTTCCTCCCAGGAGAGCGTGGAGGGAAAGGCAGCCTCAGAGCCCCTCCTCTGCAGGTCTCCTCAGGAGTCAATCCCACCAGAGTCAAGGGGGTTCCTCCCAGGAGAGCGTGGAGGGAAAGGCAGCCTCAGAGCCCCTCCTCTGCAGGTCTCCTCAGGAGTCAGTCCCATCAGAGTCAAGGGGGTTCCTCCCAGGAGAGCGTGGAGGGAAAGGCAGCGTCAGAGCCCTTCCTCTGCAGGTCTCCTCAGGAGTCAGTCCCATCAGAGTCAATGGGCTTCCTCCCAGGAAAGTGGATAGGATGTCTCCTGAGAGCTCCCTCCAATGCAAGTCTGCTCAGAAGTAAGTCCATGAGATTCAGTGGGGCTTCCTCCCAGGAGAGTGTGGAGGGGATGGCAGTTCTAATCCTCAGTACTAGCAGGGAAGGATGTTGGGGAGGGGAATAGTTTGTTCCCAAGTGAGGGCGCTGGGGATTCCTTAGGCGCCCAGAGCAGACTTTCTCATGCCTTTCAGCGGAGCGCAGCCTGGAGAACCGGGTGTGAAGGTGGCGGCGCTGCTGCTCCTCCTCCAGGATCTCGCCGAATAGCGGGTAAGAAGACTGACACGCAGAAGGAATGCATGGGAGAGCAATGACCGCGGGGAGAGTGCGCCCCTCCACGGCTGTCCGCAGGGAGAGCAAAGGCGGCGATCTCTGCCATCCACCCTGAGACTGACCTCAGGACTCCCACCAGAATCCTGCAGCTCCCACGATCCATGGAACGCCGGGCTCCTGCACGTTCGAAAGGGAACACTCCGGACCCTGCCATCCCTCCACACTTCCCCTGAAGTAAGCCAAATTGACTCTCATTGGACTTATTCCGAGTAGGCATGCCTAGCACTGAGCTCTCAGGTTGCAATGCTATCCAAACATTTCTAGCAGTAAGTTCTTTGACTATAACGGAAGTTACTTCTGAGTAGACAGGCACATGATTGGACTCAGAAGCTGAAATCCTAGCACACTTTTCCTAGGAGTAAATCCCATTGATTATAATGGGACTGACTTCTGAGGAGACATGCATAGGATTGGACTCAGAGGCTGCAATCCTGTTCACTTTCCTAGGAATAAGCCCCATTGACTTTAATGGGTCTGACTTCTGAGGAGACATGCATAGGATTGGACTCAGAGGCTGCAATCCTATTCACTTTCCTAGGAATAAGCCCCATTGACTTTAATGGGTCTGACTTCTGAGGAGACGTGCATAGGATTGGACTCAGAGGCTGCAATCCTATTCACTTTCCTGGGAATAAGCCCCATTGATTTTAATGGGTCTGACTTCTGTGTAGATGTGCATAGGATTGGACTCAGAGGCTGCAATCCTATTCACTTTCCTAGGAATAAGCCCCATTGACTTTAATGGGTCTGACTTCTGAGTAGATGTGCATAGGATTATGCTGCAATCCTATTCACTTTCCTGGGAGTCAGTCCCACTGTCTCTAATACTTCTGAGTAAAGATGCATAGTATTGGGCTCTGTAGCCAATGTACTTTCTTTAGCGTAAACTCCATTGACTCTAGTGGGACTTACTTTAGAGTAGAGATGCCCAGGACAGGGCTGTGCCCGCCAATGCACTTTCCTGGGAGTAAATTCCATTGAGTACAAGGGGACTTACTTCGGAGTAGACTTGCCTGGATTGGGCTCTTCTTCCACTGATCCCCCTTCCCTTCCTTTCCCCGCACTCTTGCCTGAGTGTCTCTCCGGGGACCTTCTGCCTGCAAAGGCTCAGCTGTTGCCAGACAGGCGCTCCTCCTTTCCAAGCCTGGATCCCCTGCAGGTCCTGCTCCGGAGGGCTGATGGCTGGGCTGAGCCGCTGCTGGTGTGGAGTCGTGGCACTTTTTTTTCTACCTTCCCGGAGCTGGCGATAGACTTTTTTTTTCCTTTCCCAAGTGGATCACCCCACCCCTCTGCCCGGTACTGAGCTGCGATTGGTGTGAAGCCTGTCACTCAAAGCTCAAGCCACCCAATGAGAAAACCCTGCGGCCGCTTGGAATTCTCCGAGAAGGCGGGCTCCGAACGCAAGGAAGACCAATCGGGGGACATGATCGGCCATGTGCATTCTGGGAATTGTAGTTCGCTCTGTCCCAATACCACCAAGCAGGCTTTAGGAAGGACATGTCCCTTTTTTTAGACTGTGTCCTAGAAAATGTCCTCTTTTTCTAGGACTTTTTAAATGTCCTTTTATGTACTTTTTATTTTTTTAATGAAAAAGTCTTCACTGTCCTTTTTCTTAGGAATTAATAAATTCTTCTTGCAGCCTTCTTGGAATAAAATATATGCAACAGTTTTAAATTTAATATAGAGTTTACAGAAATTATACAAAAGCAATATATGAGTGTTTTTAGCTTTTATTTGGTCATGTCCTACATTTTTCTTAGGTTTCTTATATTGGGGGAGAGCCTTGACCTCTTTTCATTTGTGACCTATGGTCATCCTGGGCAAGGCAGTGGGGAGAGAGTACCTCTGACCATGTACAGAGAGCATTTTAAATGTGATGGCTCTTGAACTCCTGATCATGAGGTGGAGTTTCCATGTGAAGGGCTTAGTTGCTGCTGCCTTCCACACCCTGCCTGTGAATTTCCTGAAAGGCTCTGGCTGGCTCCTGTTGCTGACTCTGGCTGATTCAGCAGCACAATTTAGAGCAGTGCTCTTCAACCTTCACCCAAACTATGACCCCAGAACACACACACACACACACACACACACACACACACACACACACACAGCACAATCCTAATCATGTCTACTCAAAAGTAAGCCCCATTGTGTTCAATGGGTCTTACTCAGTGCGCATTGCAGCCACTGCGCATGCACCAAGGTTGGCACCTGCGCAGTGCGCCTTCTGAAGCCAGCCGGCGTCAGAAGACGCACTGCGCAGCTGCCAAGTCTGGCACCTGTGCAGTCTCCTCTGAAGCCGGTCGGCTTCATAGGAGACTTCCTCCTTGGAGAGGAGGAGGTCTGCACCTTTGTGGGGCCATTTGGCCTCCCTAGCGAGCCCAAATGGCCCCACAGAGGGACGCACTGCGCATGTCCGAGACTTCAGACATGCGCAGTGCATCTGCGCAGCCATTGGGCCTTGCTCCGGAGGTGGAGCAGCTGGCCCTGCCTCCGGAGCAAGGCCCAATGGCTGCGCAGAGACATACTGTGCATGTCCAAAGTCTTGGACATGCGCAGTGCATCTTTGCGCACAGCGCCATTCCGGCTAGCTCCGAGACGGAGCTCCGCCTCAGAACTAGCTGGAATGGGTGGGCGCCGGAAATTGGGCCCAAAGCTAGCAACCGGTTTGCTAGCGGGCCCAATTTAACAACTGGTTCTGTAGTACTTGTGCGAACCTGCGTGGGCCCACCTGTGGTCTTACTCCCAGGAAAGTGTCTTTAGGATTGCAGCCGTACGTACATACATACATACATACATACATACATACATACATACATACATACATAGGTAAATGTGTCCCCCTCAGTCCCCATTGTGGGAGACGACGGATGACCCCCCAGGAAGAACTCGAAGAGGACATGATGTGGCTGGACATATCCAGGGAAGAGGGGGACCCTGAATGCCACTGTGGTCCAGCCACAAGATATGTGCCTCCTCCAATTCCACCATGGGAGAGGGAAAGGCGTGAGAAGGAAGCAGAGGCAATAGTGGCTGACACGATGACCCCAGAGAAGTGGCAAGAGATGGTGGAGAGAGACCAGAGGATGGAGGAAGAACGGAAGAGGATAGTGGCCGGATACTGGAGAAGGAGGAAGGCCCACGCCCACAGAGAACCAGGGGGGTTGACTCCAGGGATTTGCAGTCTAAGGAGGCCAGGGTTGGATCAGGGCCCAGCATGGTGGAGAAATGTTCCTCCCCCTCCCAGACAGGAGGGGTGAAAGCTCCCCAGGGGGTGGGGACCATGGAGGGATATATAAGGAGAAAAGAGCGGGGAAAAGGCAGGCGGGAGGATAGTGCTTGGTGTGACTGGGAGCACTTACCTGTCTGTGGCGTGGAGGCCGGAAGAGACTTACCTGGCTGGAGAACCTGTTTGGGTAGAGACTTTATACTTACCTGTTAAGGAGACCTTCGGGTCCAAGTTTTGGATGCATTGTTGAGCTTGCTTGTTGAATTGTAACTATGAGTCGTGCCCCTCATGAAGAGGAGAGTAAAAGTGTGGTGTTAGAAATCCCACCTACGTCTCCGTGGAATTATTTCGGGGAAGATGCAGTTCTAAGTATGGGGGCTACCCAGTCCACGCATATCACCTCCCCCCACCCGCATCACACCCATTACAAGGCCAAAGAGCCAGCAATACCCTAGGACACCCAGCTGGTCATGTGGCTGCCATTACTAAACTCCAAAGTGCACGGAACGCTGTTGCCTTCCCATAGGAGTGGTACCTATTTATCTAATTGCATTTATTTCAGTGCATTCAAACTGCTACATTGTCAGGAGCTGGGCCAGAAATGGGAGCTTACACTGTTTTGTGGGGTTTCAAACCACTGATCTGTCGACCTTCAGTTGACAAGCACTGATCAGGTTGACAAGCACTCAGGTTACTGAGTAATCTATGCAGATTACTCAGTTCTCAAACTGCCAACCGACTGACCTTCAGGTTGACAAGCATGACACCACTGAGCCACCACAGCTCTACAAAAATATGTACATATCTTCAAAGCCCTACATATGTATGTACAACTTCAAGCAGAGGTTGGACAAGCACCTATGGGAGATACTGTACGGACAGTGGCACCAAATATATTCACTTCCGTGCCCCCCTGTCAACCTATTTCTAGAAACTGCACTTCATATTAGTAAGCAAATGTTTATTCATATAAATGTTTATATCAGCAAAAATGTTTATTTTTAATATAATTGCTGTTATTTCTAATTTATATGTTTTCAACTTTATATTATATATGTAACCTGTAAACATTTTATATATGTAAACATTTTATACATTTTATCTATGGTCATTTGCTTAGGCATAGAAAAGGTGGGGTATAATTCCCAACAATCAATCAATTCATTCCATGATTCTGTGAGACTACGGATTTACTGTCAATCCTCCTCCCCTCCCAAAATTAGTGGGTGGTTAGATAAAGGTTTTTTCCAAGGCTAGAGGGTGATCCAGGATTATTTTGTATCCTCTAGTTCAGTGGTATTCGAACATTTCAGCCTGGAACACCCTTATGAGAATGACAATCTGTCTGGGACTCTCCCGCCCCTCTGGAAGTGATATGGCTGGAAGTGACATTAAAGGTGTCCAGTACCAGATTCCAAAACGGCTGCATCCAACTTTTCGTGACCCCCTGAAATGAAGTCGCAACCCCCGTATTTTGAAGACCACTGCGTCTAGTTGTTCCAAATTAGCTGGGTTAGCAATAAATAGCAGTCCTGCTGCGATAAACATCAGAAAAATCTTGGAATTTTTGGCCTATTGCTACAGTACAGTACAGCACACTCATAATCTTTTTGGGTTTTTTTTAATGTTGACATACTTTAGAGTCAACATGAAGTTAGTCAGCAACCTTGACCCTTAAACTGGAGAGATTCAAAAGTGTTGGTGCCAGTACTGTTTTCAGTAGATACAGCAAAACCTAAAGCTCTAAGATTAAGATTATAATCCAATGCATACTTACTGTGGGGACATTGAGATATGTCCCCACAAGAGTGTCACTAAGTGGTGCGGTCTGCACCGGGTGATGTGCCGGGGGGGGCTGATGTGCAATGGGGGGCCCCCCAAATGCAACTTTGCGATGGTGCAGCACACCCCATCATGTCATATATTGTTGGATTCATACTGAAGAGCAGAATCCAATGCAAAAGTCTGTTTTGAAATAGCACTTTCCTATCAAAACTTATGGTCAAAAAACTAAAGAAGTAAGATACCCATTTAACTCCATGGAAAGTGAAAGTGATTCATATTGCAGTTTTACTCACTAGCCAACACGAGTAAAAAAAGTGACATTGTTCATTGGAAAGGGCAGGCTGAGAGGAATCTAAGGATACCAGAATTGTCCTGATCCAATGAACGCAAATCACCCCAGAAGGAGGTCCCTGATGATTGCATTGAAATTCATTGAAAATGGATGTGAACTGCACAGCCGTGTTTACTGGCAAGTAAGCAAGCAGGCCTTGGAGGGAGTCCAGGAGAGTATAAGACTTCCAAAATTGTCCCGATCAGGGATGTTACTAGGGCATTAGAAAGGGGGCACCTTGAAGGGGGTGGCAGCCCTTGTGACCTAAATGGCTAAAAACATGGTTTGTAGAAATAGTCCCATCATGTTATATACGTATCTTTGCATGCATAATTTGCAGCAGAATGCAATGGAACAAACCACTTTGAAATATCTTTATTGTATTAAAATGTGTGGCTAACAAATGTGGGGCAGTGGCTCATAACCATGCCCACCATTCATATTGTTGCCACGCCCACTGCATAGGGTGATGCGCTGGCCTCCCGCACCCAGTGACGCGAACCCTAATGACACCCTGTGTCCCCATGAACTCAGTAGGACTTATTTCAAAATAGCCATACAAAGGATTGGGCTGAAAGGGAGTAGTTTACCTGTAAGTAAGTCCTATGGAACATACTTCTCCGTAAATATGTGTAGCATTGTAGTCAATATGTGTTTTCAGATTTGAGCAGTTGTGTTAGTCTAATTATTGTAATAAAATTAAACTACATTTTAATGGATTGTGGAAATGTGAAATCATCTATCTATCTATCTATCTATCTATCTATCTATCTATCTATCTATCTATCTATCTATCTATCTATCTATCTATCTATCTACCTAATCTAATCTAATCTAATCTAATCTATGTGATTATTAGATTAGAAACTCTGAAATTCATTTTGTATGATTTAAAATGAAGTGTTCATTTTAAATCATACAAAATGAATTTCAGAGTCCAAATGAATTTCAGAGTTCAATTTTTGGTCCAAATACAGTATCTACAGATATGTTGGTTTTGTCAAGCAAATGAAATGTTCTCAAATAGAAGACTGACTTTTAAAAAATGGTTGTTTCATTAAGTAAATAAAATTCTCTGAGATCACATTTTATGTTGCAGAAAAAAGCAATGATATCACAGCAAGTCAGTTTAAAGTCAATGGGTCTTGTTGGTTGCCTGGTACATCTCGCCACAACACAATGGAGAATGAACAAGTGTTTTACATAAACAGATGTGGCACAAGAAATGGGGTAAAAAAGACCTAATCAACATTGGGGGAGGGAGAGAAGAGGGCTGATACAATAGATATAAGTCATATTATACAGCCTGAGATCTCCCTCCTATGTAGCTGAATATCTCATAATCCATTGCAAATTAACACTTTAACATACAACAGAGCATTGCAGAGCGAGAAGAGAACAAGGAATTGGATACAACCAAACAAAAAAGTTTTTAAAGTTCCTTCTGGATTCAAAAACCTTTTCTGGCCATCCCTCCCAAAGTAAACACTGATATGCTAATTCAGTGGTTGGAGCAAACGCTCGGGAATGGAAGACGCCATGAAGAAAAATTGCCTATTAAAAATAATAAAAGCTGGGATTAAGTGTATACACATTTGAAATTTTCCTGTGTATTTTCTGCCTGAGTCCTCTGTATATCTCTGTGAGCTTTCACAGTTTGGGCATCTTCATTCCTCCAAACTCTACGGCTTCTCTGTGAAAGCCGCCGGACAGTTCGGAAGGAAATGCAGATTCAGTTTGAAGTAACAAAGATCCAGTTGAAAAACTGGTTCAGCTGATTTTGAGGTGATGGGATGGAGTGACCAGATAGCTGGTACCATATCTGGCAGCTCTGACAGATAGATGATATCATTCCAGCCATGGAAGAAAACAGATTCTCAGCTGAAAGTGCGCTCTCGCTCTCGCTCTCTCTCTCTCTCTCTCTCTCTCTCTTTCTCTCTCCCCGCCAATGTGGGACACCCTGCAAAAGCCCTGGAAGGATAGTCTAACAGCACCTATGAAAAATGCAAGGGGCATTTGGTGGCCCAGGTAAAATGAGGATCAAGTATCATGCTCTTCTTAAAGACTTTTCATGTTGTTTTTGTTTTGTGTTCTCTAAGCCTTACATACCTCTTGACATTGATTGCATTTTTCCCCTAAAAGCCTTTCTTCAAAGTCATCTAACACTTATGTGTTTCCCTTTTTCTAATAAATTTTTACCTTGAGTCCACCTGTCCCTTACATGGGAAGCCAAGTACATAATCATGTCTTCTCGCTATGCAGGCTCTACTGTATGTGATCTCGATGGAAATGCTTAGTAATGTTCCAGAAGGGGAATCTTGCTGAGGGAGTCCCCCGGCTGGTGGCAGCAGATTCAAGCCAGGGCCCGATCCTATCCAACTATCCAGCACTGATGCAGCCATGCCAGCAGGGCATGTGCTGCATTCTCTGGGCAAAGGGCCATCTCCAGTGGCATCACTAGGGTGGCATCACGAGGTGATGCACCCAAGAGGGGTGACGTGCACTTGGGGACCTAAAAATTGCAACTTTGTGATGGTGTGTCAAACCCCATCATGTCTGTATTGAAATTGTATGATTCAAATTGAAGAGCAGAATCCAGTTCAGAAATCTGTTTTGAAATAGCACCTATCAAACGTTATGGCAAAAAATCTAAAAAAAGATTAAAATATGCATTGAACTTTATGGAAAGTTAAAGTGATCCATATCACGGCTTCACTTGCAAGTAAGCAAATGTGCCTTATTCATTAGAAAAGACAGGCTGAGAGGAATCTAAGGATACCAGACTTGTCCTGATCCAGTGAATGCAGCCCCCACAAATCACCCCCTCTCTGATGATTGCATTGAAATTCATTGAAAATGGATGTGAACTGCACAGCTGTGTTTGCTGGCGAGTAAGCAAGCATGCCTTGGCTGGAGTGGAAGGTCAGTCCAGGAGAGTACAAGACTTCCAAAATGGTCCCGATCAGGGAAGTTACTAGGGTGTTAGAAAGGGGGCACCCTTGAAGGCACCCCTTGTGACCCAAATGGCTGAAATCATGGTTTGTAGAAGTTACATCTTTGAATGTGTAATTTACAGCAGAGTTCAGTGAAACAAACCACTGTGAAACATCTTTATTATATTAAAATGTATGGCTAAAAAAAACCAGAGGAGGCGGGGCAATGGCACATAACCACACTCACCATTCATATTGTTGCCCCGCCCAATGTATGGGGTGACGCACTGGCCTCCTGTACTGGTTGACATGAACCCTAGTGACGCCTCTGTCCATTTCAGAGAACTCCTCAAGGTAGGGGAAAATTTGTTCCCTTACCTTAAAGCTGAATTTCACCTGCACTAGTGCTGCAGTGTTGGATAGTATTGGGCCCTTGATCTATCAAGGCTCTTCACCAGTATGTCCAGATGGGAGAAAAGCGAACAGGAAGGGAGTGGGCATGCTATCTACTACTAGCTATCTACTACTAGATGCTATGCTATCTACTACTAGGCACTACTGCCCTGGATCAGCCTGCATTTGTTGGCAGCCCCTCCTTTGACTTTAAATGACAGATATAAATTCTCATTGACACAGTAGACTAGGATGGAAACACAGTAGACTGGTAATGGAAACCCATTACCATTCCTGCTCCTCTTCCAAGACTCAATCTGCCAAAGACCAACTGTTGGAATGAATTTCAGTGTTTTTATTTCTGAATTTTATAATGAGTTTTCATTACTGTTATAGAAACCTGATAGCAACTTTAGAGACGTGTAATCTAAACACAGTTAGAGATATTGAGATGTGTTATCTGTCTCTGTGTTCACTGCTTATCATAAAGGAAAATTGGGTTTGTCCTTGATAGGAATTTTTTTTTAAATAAAGGCTGCCTCAGCTCTTTGTTATCCAGTCCCTGGGAGGGAAAATAAATTACATTTTTCCCTTCTACATTGGTTTTTTCAGATTGTTGCTTCTGAAGCATAGCGAGGAATATATGGCTCATCAGAGCCACTTCCATAGTGATCAGGGTTTGAAACGTTTCCTTCTTAAACGGTTCGTTGTATAATTTTTTCCTGTGTGAAATCTGGGAAGAGTATAATGGAATTCAAGGAAATTTGCAGTGACTGGGGAATACACCAACCAGTTTCCAGCTGTAGGCTTAATTCTATGCAATGACAGTATCTAATGGATATCAAATGTTGTTTTGGACTAGCAAGTGGTACAGGGAGTCCTCATTATTCACATCTCTGTTATACAATTTATGGGTGGGAAATAAAAATTCCTTGCACTCTTATGAGAATCCTTGGACAGGCTGTCTCCGGCACCCACACTGAAGCAAGCAGCAGTACCAGAGGCCGTTGGAGGACATACAATCTAAGCGGTCCTGCAAAAATACTGCAAAATAAAAAAGTACTGCAAAAAGCACCCCTGCAAAATAAAAGCACAATACAGTACTAAGTAAAGCAGCAGGACTTGGAATTCAAGCTCTCTGCTGTCACCTAGCGCTTGTTCTGTGGCATTCCTGCCTTTCTCCCAAGCTCGGATCTGTTTACTATATCATTTACAATGAAAAATCACATCAAGAAAAATAAATGACTGTCATTCATTTTTTTCAGTTCATCCAAGCAAGACAGGGAAACCTCAGCCAAGTTACAGTAAAGAAAAGTGCTGAAATTATGAAATCAGAATCTGTAAAGGAAATGGTGAACAGATGGCAAATGTATCCCCTCTGCTTACAACTCTGGCCCCCTCTGCTTAAATCTAATTTCCATGAGTGAATAAGTTTGTGTCCTACATCACACATGCCATACCAAAGCATATTCCTTAAAGGTTTTAGAATAAAAATCATTTGTATGTTCATTGTTCATATATTTTTAAATATGTTCAAAATACATTTTTGGAGATTGTTTCCTATTTTCTGTTTGCGTTTGGAGATTAGCCCATTCTCAGGGGAAGACGTCCCTGCTAACTGTGGATCCCTTGCCAAATCAATTTTCAGTATCCGTTATCCTTGGATGAAGACACCACGTATCTAAGCCTACAGGCATTTTAAGTCATAAGGAGTCAGAATACAATATACAAAAGTGGAAAAGAAACAAAATAGTGTTTACCTTTGAAGAAAAGGACAAAAGAGAAAAAAATACAAGTAAATATTTGTTAAACATATTTTTACACAATTTTTTTACAACTCTCAGTTTCATTTGGATTAATTCCTATGCGATGAGTAGTCCAATCAAGATTATTGACTTGAACAGATGCAGACCTCCTGTGGGGCTCCGAAGCATTACAAACAGACTGCAAAACATGTCTGTGTCAACTGAGGAACAGGCCATGTTTGCACAATTTTGTGGCTTGGCCCGCTGCTGTATAGCTCCAATTCCTGCTAAGACTGGCATAGGTGATTTTTCATGACAGGTGATGCAGGGTGTGTGAACAGGTAGGGGGAGGACACGCTGGGTGGGGGTAGAGTGGAAAGGGTGAGGAGTGGGCTGGGAAAGGGTGGGATTGGTGAGGGCAGCACATGCTGTATCCTAACCTCCATCCCAGCATCTGATTAGATTTCTTAGCTTTCAAAGTTATCAAATCTACAAGTCTTAATCAATCAGGACTCTGTCCATCTTCAATAAATGCAACCTGATCAGGATGTACCAGTGTTTTTATAACCTGTTGGCACTCTGTAGCTAGTCAAAACCATAGTCACTATCTTGTCCTCTGAATGAGCACATCACAAAGCGGTGCATAAATACGGTTGACTGACTGATTGATTGATTGAAAGAAACACCTGGAGCACATTCTAAAGGCTGGTGAGTATGCCCTATACATGAGAAAGCCTTCTAAGGCTTTCAGAAGACACCAAAAAGTTACTTCTGGTTTTTCAGTGAAACAAGGAAGTGATGTATTTAGACCTTTAGAAGGCAGTCTAAGGGCTCTGGAGGCTCTGGCATGATCCTCAGAACAAAATGTGGACCTCAGGACACCATCTGGACAAGACCGGAGCATAGGGTTGCCACATGTCCCCAAAAATGGACAATCCTTTTGTGGGATTGTGGGATTTTGGAGGATTATGTTCACATACTGGCAAATGGGACAGAAGGTCCTGTCCCAATTTTGTGGAAGAGAATAATGGCAACCCTACTGGAGCACAGTTGGTTGAATGAGCCAGAGATGCCCAGGGGATCAGTCACAGGCTGGATAGAGGCTTGCTGGAGGCTGTATCTGGCCTCTAGGCTCGGATTTGGAGACTCCTGCTCTAGAACGAGGAAGGTGGAGAAATATTATAGTACTACTACTGTTATTAAACTATATCAATAATTATGTTATTACAAGTTTTATTTTAACAGTTTAATTTCAACTGTTGAAAAAGCTGATGTGGTGTTGAAACACAAATGGAGTATGTTAGAGGAATGCAAGGCACCACTCCATAAGACAGAGGCTGCATTGCTCGGCCTCAGAACTGCTGGCTCCACAGAACTTCAGCCAGTTTTGAAATGCTGCGATTTCTTTATTTAACAGGAGAAACTGGCCCAGGAGGACATATGCCTAGAAAAGTGAAAAGCCACATTGCTTAGTACTCTGCAATAACAGGAAAAATAGAACTGAATTTAAGTTAATGGTGAAATTTTGCCCCATCACTCAAAACACTTTGAAACAGAAATTCATTATACAAATTCAACACTGTTAGTTCTGAAAAGAAAGGCAACAGTTGTAAAGTTGTACTCTGAAAGCACCAGTTGTTTTAGAACTTGGTTCCTAGAGTAACCTGTTCCCTGGAAGAAAGAGAGAGGAGAAAGGAAAAAAAGAAAAAAAGCAGGAGAGAATGAGGAGAAAAGGGTTTTTTCTTAAGACTGGAAGTAAAGAACTTGTTAATATCCAAGTCTTGTTAAATTGTTAATTTCCAATTAACCAACCTGTTGCTATGAGTACCTGGGAAAACTATGCAAATTATGTCAAAAAGAAATACAAAGAAGAGTGAGATTCCAAGTTATGCCAAATCTCTATCCCTCTATGGAAACTACCCCAAAATCCCACTTCTACAGCACTCTTCTACAAATATTCCATAATAGTAGTACTATGATAGTTTGCTATCCACCCATTTTTCACAATATAAAGCTGAAAATGTGTTCTTGGGCCTATGTGAAATAAAAGAGCTCAGTGGAAAAACACCAAACCAAGCTCTTCATTTGGGTCACCCCTTCCCAAACTAGGCCTGCACAAAGACCTTACTTATCTGCAGGTTTTGGATCTGCTGAATTGGCTCAATGGGATCCATCGGACACACCCTGTTGAGCCAGATTAGCCCTACAATCTAGCTAGAGTACCTTTGGGAGCACATAAGAGACATTTACATCAACGTAGTTATGGCACCAACTAGTGAAAACCTATGGGAAATTCATATTGCAATCTAGAGTAAATTGTTCTTACAGTGGCGCAAGGACTCCTTGAAGTTACTCTGGATTGAGCCTGTAGTCCAGCATTAAGCCTATGGATGCAATTGGAGCTAAGCTCTAGTCTCCTTAGGAGGTTCTTCTGGGGTCCATGGAGGTTGTGTGCCGCCTCCAAATCCCTCAGAAAGACCACCAGAGATCATGAAAGAAACTTCCAGTTTTTGGTATCTTCTACTGAAGCAAGATGCCTGGATCTCTAACCTTGGGGATGATTGCTTGGCCACAAAGCTTTTTGCCATGTGGAAACCATTACAAACTACGGAAACCAATCCAGTAGACAATATGTAGGACATACCCTACAATCCAGAGTAACTACGGGAGCACGTAACAGACATTATGTGCACCTGTAGTTACTGCACCACCTAGTGAAAACCAATGGAAAATTCATATTGCAATCCGGAGTAAATTGTTCTTACACCAGAGCAAGGACTCCCTGTAGTTACTCTGGATTGCACCCATAGTCAAACAGTTTCAACATTCAGTGGGGCTCCCAGATTCTCTGCTGTCTGCTCTATCTGTGACAAATGACAGGGATGAAGACCCATTTGAGGTAGATTTCTGTCAATTCCAGTTCCATATTTTTCTTCATCCAGCTCTGCCCCCCACCGTGGAGTCAAATAGGAGCAGAAGAGCAGGCAACCAGCAAGAAGGACTATCTTTCACTGAGTAGATTTCAGTTTCAGTCTGGTGTATGGAAAGGAGTGGACAAAGGCTAGCCACCACCATCTGTGACCAACCATTGCTGAAAGAGATAATGCTGGTGGGAAAAAAGGGGGTTCAGGGGGTTCTCACAGGTTCTATAGAACCCTTTGCTAATGAGTGCCTGGTTCTGAGAACCGGTTACTAATGGGACTTAGAACCTGTTGTTAATTTAGGTTATTATTTGAATCCCACCACTGAAAAAACTTTTTTTTAATTGGGGTACTGTGCATTAGAATAGTCACCTTGTCAAAGCCTTCTGCAGCTAGTTTTGCTCCGAGGTTTTCACTGATACCAGTCACTTCCGTAATAGGTTTGTCACCCATCCTTTCACTGGAAAATTCCAGGAAGTTCTTGATTCCAATGTCCATTGGAATGTCCATTCCAATCTGTAACAGCAAAAAAAAGAGGAGGTAAAGCATAAGGAATTGATATAATAATTAAAAGAATCAGCCTCAGTTGAATATTCCCCTATTTTGTGGGGAGCAAACAATACTTAATGTAGTGAGTGTATGCATTTAGAAGGGGGTGGCTGACCCACAGCATATGTGCCCCTAAGTGGCATGTGCAAAGACACCATATATTTCTGAAAAATGTTTAAATAACTAAGCACTGTAGCAGTTTAGGATTTAATTCCTATATAGCTGGGGTTGCCATAATTCTCTTCCAAAAACAGGAACAGGACCCCTTGCAAACTTGCCAGCATGTGAATGAAATCCCCACCTCAAACCAGGAAAGGCCTGGTTTTCCAGGACATATGGCAACCCAATATATATAGCACATCTCCAAATTTCTAATGCCGCAATGGGCATACTAAGGGCAGCCATAGCTATACTGCTTGATTTGTTATGGTTGGAAAATGTGGAGAAAGGTGGGAAAAGGACAGGCGAGAAAGTCAATAGGGTCGATGGTAGTGGTCTGCATTCTGGTCACTTGCTTACACCAGAAAGTCTGACTGGGGTTGTATTGAAGAGGCAAAAAGCAGGGCTGTGAAAGTGGTGAGAGCCAAGTGTGGCAGCCCAGAGATGCTCAATACCATCTCCAGGAAAGTCATCTGCAAAGAGATCTTGGCTAAGATCATCAACAGCAGTCCACTGTTTCTTGGTCTGTATCTTCTGGCACCTGCAGACATATTGCTCTTGAACCTGGAGGCTCAATTTAGCTAGCGTGATAATTTCTTAAAGTGGCATTAAAGTGGATTGGCCTGCTGGATTCTCAGCTCTGTCTCAAAACTCTCTTGAAGGGTTACGTGACACTCATATCACCTGCCCTTTTCCTATTGAATATTGATTTGCCATCAAGATGCCATCAAGAGAAAATTATATGAGCATTCCAATGGGAGCAGTCTTTCATTCACTGTGACTGCTCCCTACTAACCCAGATTTTTTAATGCATATTGCAGCTGACCATTACTCTGCGCTGTCCCTTGTGTCTCTGTGTTACTGATCACAGATTGACGGTGGTGAAGTTGAAAGAAGAGCCCATGTTAGATCCCATGTGGCTAGCAGGTGAATTATGGGACTCCCCTTGTTGGCTCACCAAATCTTCCACTTGAAGAAATTCCATCACAAATGAATTCTGCTCCTCGGCCGTTAACAACATACCAAGTTTTTGTTTTTTAGTATGAGGGTGTGTGGGTAGTAGTGGGAGGTTAAAATGAGCTGCAAATTCTCTGTATCAAGTTATGCATTTCTTGCCACACAAGGCTATCCCTTTCAGTGCTCACAACTCTGGAGATTAGGTTGAAAGACAATAACTGGTCTAAGAAGACCACCTCCTTCAACCAGTTGTACTCAAGCGTTTCAGTCTGGGACCCCCTTCTGAGAATAACAATCTGTTCAGAACCCACAGAAGTGATGTCATAGCTAGAAGTGACATTAATGGTGCCCAGTGCCAGATTCCAAGATGACTGCACCCAACTTTTCACAACCCTCCTGAAATGAAGTCACAACCCTCCAAGGGGGTCCCAATTCCCATTTTGAGTACCACTGTCCTAAACCTCAGGATGAAGGAATTCGAACCCAGATCTTCCCCATCTCAGTCCAACACTATCTACTCTAAGATGCAGATCATCTAAATCAAGACTTTTTACAAGATCTATACACCTGCTTCTTACTTGCTTAACTGTAAATACTCCCGTATGGATAAATCTAACCATTTCTTTCCATAGATGTCAACTTCACCAATGAATGGGGACTGCCCACTTACCTTTACCCAAGTCCACGTTTGTACACCTAATGTTTGAATGGCTAAGAGGGTGTAACCTTTCCTGGAGCACAAGTTTGTTCACCAAACGGCTGTACACCTAATGTTTGAATGGTTAAAATACAACCGAGCCTTTGAGGGTATAATCGTTGCCAAGAGTACAAGCTGGTACCCCAAATGGTTGTACACCAAACATTTGAAAAGCTAAGATACGACTGAGCCTTTGAGGGTATAATCTTTGCTAAGAATACAAGTTGGTACAGCAAATGGCTGTACACCAAATGTTTGAAAGGCTTAGAGGGTGTAACCTTAGGTATGAAGTGGTAACAATAGGGCTTGCAACTAGGTACCAATGACAAAACAATGCTTGCTGGCCAGAAGGAGTTAGCTTTCCCAACTTTTCTAGGGTGTGCATAAATATACCTTGACCATACCACTGTGGATGAGATACCCTGTGAATGAGATACAAAATAATCTTCTCACAAACCTTTTACACAAGACACTACTTTAAACAAACATCATTCTTTAGCAAAGGAGCATTATTGTGTTTTGATGGTTTGGCATAACTAGAAGGGAGGTCATGGCGATCACTTATACTTTTTATAGGTGATCAAAGATGCAGTGCACATGGCTTCTCCCCCAATGGAGTCATTTTGGGCTGTGAGAGCACAACAGAAGATGCTTCTTGCAAAGCACATCCATGCAACTACAAACACAGTGTAGTGACCCTCCTCTAGTTGTGCTGTGTCCTACTCTAGTGGTTTGGACACTAGAACATAATCAGTGAAGATAGGCAGAAGACTGGATGTAAAGAAAAAACTTATAAAGGCAAAACTATAATACAGATTGAGTTTCATCATCTGCAAGGGTTCAGTTCCAGCAACTTCTGTGAATGCCAACTTTTGGGTTAAAAGCAATTTTGAAAGTTGGCAACTGTTTTAAAAATTGCCTGCCTGCTGCTTTACCCCATAAGCAAGCAGTCATTCTCCCTCCCCAGGCTTAGAAGAGCTACATTTCAGTTGGGATGCAGAGCAGCTCCCTGAGGCATCTGGTGGGCCACTGTGAGATGCAGGAAGCTGGACTAGATCGGCCATTAGGCAGATCCAGTGGAGGCTTTTATGTTCTTAAAGTGATGAAAGAATGCAAATTGATAATTACTTCCCAATTGTTTTGCATTCTTTTTGATCCTGAATCAAAATAATTAATTTTTTGATTTATTATTTAGACCCCAGTATATATAGTTATATATAGTACTAGCAAAAAGTGTACCGGCGTTGCGGGAGTAAAATCACCCCATACGCCAGGGATCCTCAAACTATGGCCCGCGGGCCGGATCAGGCCCGCCAGAGGCCTCAATCTGGCCCGCTGGTCTTTTGGGGGGTTTGGGAGGCGCTTTGTGGGCAGTTGGGGGCAGTTCAAGGCTGCCGCAGCGAAGATCCACCAGTCGTGGCAGCCCTGTGCAAAGGGAGAGAGCCTCTCCAGGCTCCGGAATTTGGGCAGCTTCAAGCTGGCCCTTAAAATTTTTTTTTAAATGTTGCGCGCGCAGCTGGAGCAGGGGCTTCAGGCTGGAGCGCACGGCTGCCCCAGCTGCTAGGGGCCCGGGTTGAGGCTGGCGCGCACACCTCCTGCTGCTCTCTCGTGACCGTCCCTGGGCTTCAGGCTGGCGCGCGCGTGCCTCTCACCGCCCTTGCGTGGCCGCCCCAGTTACCAGGGGCTTGAGGCTGGCATGCCACTCTCTCACAGCCCCCCAGCTGCCAGGGGCTTACTTCTGAGTAGACAAGCAGAGAGCTGGGCTATTAAGGCCACCTTCCCATCCACACTTTCCTGGGAGTAAGCCTCATGGACTCTAATGGGCCTTACACTGAGTAGACATGCATAGGCTTGGGCAAAATTCCTGAACAGCAAGCTCAAAATTGAGGTGAGCTTGTGCTTGTGTGTGTGTAAGAATACATGGGTGTGTGTGTGTGTGTGTGTGTGTGTGTGTGTGTGTGTGTGTGAGAGAGAGAGAGAGAGAGAGAGAGAGAGAGAGAGAGAGAGAGCATGGTGTGTGTCAGTGCATGTCACTGACATTCCTTGTGTTGCTGCAAAATTCTTTGAGGGTGTCTTACAATTATATGTCTTAAGTCTGACATGAAAATTATGTTAAGTTAAATATGTTGAAGTAACATGTTGCTGGAAACTGCTTTGAGGGCATCTTGCATGTCTGGGTGAGAATCAGGCATGTTAAAAGTTTTTCTATTTCAAAAGTGTTGAAATTAAGTACAGGAAAGCAATACAAGCATTTTTGCTTCATTTTAACATGTCCTACATTTTTTAAATGTAGCACGTCCTACATTTTGTCCTACATAAGTCCTCTCACTCTCCGGCCCCCGACAGTGTCTGAGGGACAGTGAACCGGCCCCCTGTTTAAAAAGTTTGAGGACCCCTGCTATACGCCATCCCCCATGGTGCAACATCCCCCATGGTGCAACATCCCCCAAGGGCAACATCCCCCATGGTGCAACATCCCCCATGGTGCAACATCCCCCAAGGGGCAACATCCCCCCAGGCGCATTATTCCCCATGAGCATCAACCTCCCATGCGCAACTTCCTCCATGCACATCAGTCCCCCCATGCGCATCATGTACCCATGCGCATCAAACCGCCATTTGCATCATTCCTTCATGCGCAACATCTCCCCATGTGCAACAGTCCCCCATGCGCATCAACCCCCATGCGCAGCATCCTCCCCAGTGCATCCTCTTCCTCTGAACAACATCTCCCCCGGTGCACCAGGCACTGAGCACCAAATTGGCTGGATGTTGGTCCGTCTTCCATGTTAAGTAGAGGACAAAAACACATTGCACCCCTTTTCAGCCCCTTAAGAGTTAAATTTCTCCACATCAATTCTTAAAGGGTGTTCATGTCACAGAAGGAACACCCTCCCCGAATTTCATGCTTCTAAGTCTTGGAGTTGGGGCAGAACATCCCTCAGTCACCGATTCTTCAATGCAAAGTATAGGGAGGAAAACAAGTTGCGCCCCTTTTCACCCCTTCCGGTTGGAATTTCTGAAAAGTCCACCCCTCTTAGTGGACCCCTCTGTCAAGGAAGGCACACTCACCCCAAATTTCACGCTTCTAGGGCCAGCGGTTTTGGCAGGGCGTTGATGAGTGAGTGAGTGACTTTTCTCTTTTATATATATATATATATATATAGATAACTTGCTATAGCATGCAAGTTTTGGGGGGAGGTAGATGTTTCTTTCAATTTCAAGGCCAACTTCATTTGCATTTAGATAAAAATCCACTGATAAATTAGGATCTATCTATATACTTAAGCTTTTTGGAAATAATTAAAAACCATAGCTTCCTTTCCTTCTCCATAAATCAATTAGGTTCCAGGTAACTTGAAGCTGCTGTAGAAGTCAGGAGGGTGGTGCTGATGTATGCAAGACAGCCCTGTGGTTCTCCCCACCTCCATCCTGTTCTGTAATTGGCAGACAGGTGAGCAGAAGCTTCTCCTCAGCCCAGGGATCATCTGACTGACTTCCAAAGGCCAGGCTAAGAGCACTTTCCTCTTGGGCAATCAAGATTACAACACTTTTCTCAGATTCACTGAGCCTAAATCCTATTTTTCTAAGTAGATTGTTACAAGTTGTTATTCCTTGAGAAACTCCCTAGAACCTCCATTTATCCAGATGTTTTCTTTCATAGTGCACTTGTCATCCTGGTTTCCTGCTCTTGGGAGTTCAATCTTTCACAAGGGGACAGCAAATCACACTCTCAAGACTAGTTCTCAAGATGTCATCGGTTTCATGCCAACTGACTCCTGCACATTCTGCCGTGGAGATCCACCAGCTGTTTGTCTCCTATCCAAGATTCGCCTGCTTAGCTTTTCCAGGCAAGAGTCCAAAGGCTCATCTTCCATAGTGGTATAGTGCTAGAATGATCTCCATTACCTTCATTAAACACAGTAGATCATCTGTGTAGATGATCGACACATCATATAGTCTATAATCAGAGTCTGCGGTCAGATTGGGAATATCTCTAACCTTACTGTACCCATCCCACTAGCTACATTTCTTAATACAAAGGAGCCATCTTTCTTCTGCAAATAAGGGACTAACAGTAGCCATTTCCTCATTCTAGAAGCTAATTAAATCCACTACAAAAGCGTAAAACCATGAATAGCAAAATTTGTCCTTTCCAATCATTGTCTATGGCCTCCTGTCTGTTCTTTTTGGATACCAAGAAGAAATTGGAATAGACCTCTAACCTTGGAGACTTGTTTCACACCTGAAGTGGTAAGACAAAATGATGACATCATAGATGAATGGGGCAAGTGATAGCAGGGTGGTCCCCTCTTCATGTCCAAGCTCAGAATGTGTGGAGGCAAGAATAACTCCAAGGGTTCTGACATGCAATGATAATCAGGATTATCCTCCTCTAGGAAGCAGTGCAGGCCCTGATGTGGGTGCAAGTGGGAGGAATGGCAAGAGTCAGGCATCACCCTTCTTGATAAGATTTTGACCATGCATGTGGCA
Organism: Cryptoblepharus egeriae; assembly: GCA_030015325.1. NCBI lineage: Eukaryota > Metazoa > Chordata > Lepidosauria > Squamata > Scincidae > Cryptoblepharus > Cryptoblepharus egeriae. Next base: position 89,604,668 of record JAREYC010000003.1, on the reverse strand, counting down.
GTTGCTACCAGGCAGGCCAAAAATTTGTGGACCCTTTTCCCTCATCTGGGCCCACAAAGTTAAAGATTGAGCCCAAGTCCTGTGAAATAGCATAGGTTTCACACAAAATGTTACTGTTCTAAACCCTGGATATAGTCTCCTACTAAAAGAGGCTGGGATGAGCCCTATACTGGGGTCTAAAACAGGTAAACATTAACTATTTTAGATTCCAATGACTGAAAATGCCTTTGTTCCATCCTGGCCCATGTTGTTCATTTGCAGAATATTTAACATTTGCTATTTTCAGGACCAACTGTTTCCGTCACCCATCCTTCACCTCCCCTTGTGCCAACCATCTTCATGGTTTTCACACCAGAAGCAACCCAGGAGATAGTACCCTTGTGCACTAACTTTTGCTAGTACACAAGTATTTATACCATAATGGCTAGATCAGGGACGTCCAAACTTTTTGGCAGGAGGCCACGTTATCTCTGACACTGAGTGCAATCCAGAGTAACTACAGGGAGTCCTTGCTCTGGTGTAAGAACAATTTACTCTGGATTGCAATATGAATTTCCCATAGGTTTTCACTAGGTGGTGCAGTAACTACGGATGCACGTAATGTAGGCTTGCCGCAGATTGCACCTGGCTGCCTGGCCTGGGTTTGGACACTGCTATGCTAGATAAATGGCTTACCTCTGTTGAGTCCCCACCATATCACTAAAAACTACCAGTGACAACTTAATTAAAATCCTAAAAACTTCCCAACCAGGCCAAGTAGACTATATAATTCTACTGTTAGTTTACATGTGGAAATAGTTAAAGCTATTTACATAAGGTTTCCATCTATCCCTCAAAATCAACCCTGATTTTTGGGGACTGTGTTCACACCCTGTCAGATGGGACAGAGGGTCCTATCCTGACTTAGTGAAAAAGAATTATGGCATCCCTATATTTACATTGTTCTTTTTGTGAAGGAAAAAAAGAGAACTGAAAATCAATTTAATGATATCTGACAATACGAAACCCAATACAATCTTATTAGACATCTTTATTAGACACCTTTATTGTGTATTGACCCAGAGTGTACAAACACAGAATCCAAAACATACTGCAACAGAGATCTATGAAACGGAATGTTAAGGCATATCCTTATGAACTGCAGAACCATTTGCAGATGTAACTTGTGATGTTTGAATCACGGTGTGGCCACAACACCTTGTAACTTTCACAGATTTAAGTATGCATTCTTTGTATTAAAGTTTTCCAGAAACCAGTTTCTACCATAACATCAATTTAGCAGTTATCAAACCAATACGTAATTGCTCTCACCTTGTGGAGATTATTAGTTAGTCAAACTAAGCGAGTATAAGTGAGACCAATACATTCATGTCAGCTCAGTTAAGTCAAGCCAAACACTTGTAAGTAAGCCAAGAGAGAAGCGAATTTGTATATGGCTGCTGAGTGAAATTGTCACGTGTTCTTCCCCTGCTCCACTCAGATAAGGTGCTTTCAGTTCTTGAGCAAGTCCATGCAGCTTTGCAAGAGAGAAACATTATTCTAGAAGACAAGAGAAAGAGTCAGTTCTGTGGAACAAACATCTAAACAAGCTTCCATACACATACAGCTGATTGACCAACAGCTTTTCCATCAGCATATTAAATTGTTACACAAGATTCTGAAGTCCCTTCAGATAACACAGGCTGAATTCAGAAAGTCTTGAAACTATGGTTTTGAGCAGGAGTGTACAAACTCCAACCCGGGGGCCAGACGGAGCCCTCAGCAAGCCTCCAGAAAGCTTTCCTCAGCAAACTTTCAGGAAGACCCCTCCATCTGGCCTGTAATCCTCCAGAGGCAAGGGGAGTTCAGCTCCCTGCACCTCTCGAGAGTATTCGGAGGGGTGGGGTGGCTGCACATACCTCCTCTCTCTGTGGATGAAAGTGCTTATGAACTGGTTTGAAGAACAATCCCTCTCTCTGTGTTAGAAAGTGTTTATCAACTGATTCATTCATATAAGTTCCATCTCTAATATATTCATTTATGTAAATTCTGTTTTCTGGCCCTGTGTTATGACGGCTCTCCTGATGACATCATGAGATACCAAACTCCCAAAAAGTTTGGACACCCCTGGTTTAGAGGATGGCTCAGGTGCACCCATAGGCTCACATGAATGAGAAGTTGAAATTCTCACTTCAGTCTGAACAGACCATTCTCACCTAAGTATTTAGAAATTAAGTATGGAAAACTCAACTTGTTCAAGTTACATGTCAGAATCTCAAACTGCCATGAGAAACTTTAAATTTTCCTTTCCATGTGTGTGGGGGGATGCATGCAAGTCTGACTCAGGCCAGTTTTAGGTTCATTTTAATTTGGCTGCACCATGAGAATATTTTATGTAGACAATATGAGGTGAAGCATATATACCCACAAACATCAGCCTTTAGATAAGTGGGCAGTGCATATGCCTAGACAGCATGAACTCAGCTGCTAGATACAGTAGGTTTTGTAGGCTTAAACAAAGAATTCGGTATATTCCTCCCTTCAAAGTGAAATTAACTAATTTTTTTCATTGCTGTGGAAATATCCATCTGAACACTAAGCCAATTCAGTTGTGAGGAACTTCTTCCTACACAACACCTAGGAACACCAAGGAAATGGGATCTAGGATTCTCCATTTAAATCCACTGAAGTTAGTGGACTCTTAAATTACTCATAACTTTTTGTCAAGTTTATAATGTCAAGTTCCATCCTCACTTAGAAAATCCTATAAGTTTTATATCAGACTAGCAAAAAGTGTACCTGCGTTGCGGGAGTAACTTCCCCATACAACATCCCACACGGCACATCAACAACCCATGCGCAACCTACCCTCATGTACAACATTCCCCTGTGCGCAACTTTCCCCAGGCGCAACTTTCCCCCGTGTGCAACATCCCCCCGTGTGCAACTTTCGTACATGCACATCATCCCCCCATGCGCAACTTTCCTACATGCATATCATCCCCCCATGCGCATCATCCCCCCATGCGCATCATCCCCCCATGCGCAACTTTCCTACATGCACATCATCCCCCCATGCACAACTTCCCCCATGCGCAGCATCCTCTCCAGTGCAATCTCTTCCTCCTAACATCCCCCAGTGCACCAGGCACCGAGCACCAAACTGCCTGGATGTTATTCAGTCTCCCATGTTAAGTATAGGACAAAAACACGTTGCCCCCTTTTCAGCCCCTGAAGGGTTAATTTCTCCAGATGGTTCTTGGTGGGAGTTCAGGTGACAGAAGGAACTCCCAGAATTCCATGCTTCAGGCCCAGCAGTTGGGGCGGAATGTTGATGAGTCAGCAATTCTCAATGCAAAGTATAGGGAGGAAAACGTGTTACGCCCCTTTTCACCCCCTTCTGGTTGGAATTTCCGAAAACCGGTTCTTAGTGCACCCCTCCGTCATGGAAGGAACACCCACCCCAATTTTCATGCTTCTAGGCCCAGCGGTTTTGGCAGGGCGGTGATGAGTCAGTCAGTCAGTGAGTCAGTCAGTGAGTGACTTCTCTTTTATATATAATGAGAAGTTCTAACTTGAACTTCTAACTTGGAAGTGCCATTCCTAACAATGGTCTCAGGTGGTGTGAAGGAGCATACGGAGAAATACTGAATAAGATGAGTATGTATTTGGAGAAGGGGGGTTATCATTTGCTAGACTATCAGCATTTTTTCCAGCTGGATAAAAGACTCACTTGCTACCTGAAAGAGGAAAACAAGCTTAAACTGTGCCCAAGAGTTAAATTATGGTTTTGAAACAAGGCTGAAGAGTTTCTGAAATTCACTGACATCACATTCATGTTCAGGTCTATTCAGAAGCACTATTAAGTTCAAAGAAAAGTATGTAGAGGATTGTAACCTTGGGCTCCAACTGCAAATCTTACTCAAGAACATGTACCTTTGCGTGTTTGATCTCCAGTTCAGTCATTTCAATTAGATTTTTGCGAAACGCTGCTATTCGCTTCCGCCTGAAGTTGTTAAGCTCTACCATGGAGGGAAGCAGACAGAAATCATTTGGCAATGAAATCAAGAGTTCACTTGATTCTCTTGTACTTAGAATTTAAGATATAGGTTTTTTTCAGTATTAATGCATTCGGAGAGAATCTAAGGCCATCAAGCCAAAACTCAATCTGTTACAGATCTATATGTTACAGAACTTGCCATCTTGTGTCGTGCAGTGATTGGAAATCGACAAAAGCTCTGCACAGAACACAAGGGAATAGAGTTACAAACTGCTAGCTAAGTCATCTGCAATTACTATAACTTTCCTACCAGATAGCAATTTTCAGTATAGGTTGTGAAACTCTGCACAAGTACTTCACATACTCATACTGTGGCATTTCACAACCTAAGTTCTTTGTTGCTAATAACAGCTATACCTTGTTTTGCAGATTCAGAAAGTTTTTCAAATCTTTGACAGCACTCTTGCTGGTGTGCTTCTGCCAATCTGACATCTTTGCCTTTCAACCTTGCTTTATCCAGAGCTTTATTAGAATTCTCATAGTCCACAAGGGCCCGGGTACGTCTGTACAAAAGATCCTAAATTATAGAATAAAGCAAGTTTAGTTTCAGGGACAGAAAAAAAAAAATCAGACATCTCACATGGATATGCAAAGCTCACCTTCCATAAACTTGACTAAAATAAAATTGAGTCCACATGCATATCTAACCCAACTATCCAAAGTTGTAACAAGAGTTAGTGCACAATCCAGAAGTGTACTTGGGTTACCCTATCTACCGCTGAGCGGACCCAATTGCAAGATGGGCCACCCTAGCTATTCTGGAAAAGGCTTGGGGCAGCCTAAGGCAACACAATGAGTAGGGTCCATGGTAAGGCAGAGTAAGTATGGCAGTCTCATCACGGACTCCTTATAAGGTAGGCACTACAGTTGTTCCTTGTTCAGTATTCCTTGCTTCCTCAGGAGCAAGCCCTCCCCAGGTGTCACTGACTTGGTGCAAGCATGCTCTGGAGCAGGTAGGGCAGCCCAGGCTTTCTGGCTCTCTGGATACAGAATAACGTTCTGCTCTGGATTCAGAATGGTTGGGGCAGCCCAGCTAGGACACGCTTCACTGTCCCAACTCTGGATTGTGCCCTTTTATAGTTTCATATAACAGGCAAAATAGCATTCATGGTGTCTTCTGAGGACTGATCTCATTAACCAGATGGACAGAAATGAGCACTTTGTAGCTGCAAATGATAGAAAAGATGTGCCTTTGCAGCTCAACAGCTGAGAGGAGCTCTGAAGTGATGCTGGGCAGGTGGCATTGCTGAAAAGGTAGCCTGAATGATAATGGCTCTCCCAGCACCTCAGCAGCACCTTCCTTTCAAGTTTGCCCCTTCCCCTTTGGGTTTCTTTGCCTTTGGAGGCTTCCTCCTGTCTCTCCTTCCCAGAGCTTCTGCAGATAGGGCTGCTCAGGAAGGCCATATGTTTGAAACTCCTGAGTTATATAATGGTGAAAGGAAATTGATGCAGACTAGTACAGATTAGTTTTATTTACATTAAATCACCAAGTTAAGGGTACTGACATAAAACTGCAGAAATTCTGGCAACTGATACAATCTGCTATAACTCTGTTTTAGCACCTACACAATTCCTTCTCAGTTAACCTCTTGATAATTTAGCAATAGCATGTATCAAACAGGGAAACTGCCTATGACATTGCTCTACATTTAAGCCACAATTCAGAAAAACCTGTTTACAAAAACAGTGAGGAAAACAGGTTACTCACTTTTGCTGCCTCTATATTGAGCATATAGTATCTTAATAACTCAGTCAGCTTCAAGTCTTCATCAGAAGCAATACGATTTTCTACTTTCTGCAGGAGGGGATGACAGAGTTAGGCCTATATCGTAAAGTGAAGTTAAGCCCCTTGCTCTGGAGCAGTTAAGATGACTTTCCATAAAATAATACTAGAGCAGTGGTTCTCAAACTTCCTAATGCCGTGACCCCTTAATACAGTTCCTCATGTTGTGGGAATCCCCGACCATAAAATTTTAGTTGCTACTTCAAAACTGTAATTTTGCTAATGTGATGAATAGTAATGCAAATATCAGATATGCAGGGTGTATTTTCATTGTTACAAATTGAACACAATTAAAGCATAGTGATTAATCATAAAAACAATACATAATGACAGACAGACAGATGGATGTGGCATAGCTAAGAGGGAGTGACAAGAAAGAAAGAAAGAAAGAAAGAAAGAAAGAAAGAAAGAAAGAAAGAAAGAAAGAAAGAAAGAAAGAAAGAAAGAAAGAAAGAGGGAGGGAGGGAGGGAGGGAGGGAGGGAGGGAGAGAGGGAGGGAGGGAGGGAGGAATGGGAAGGTAAGTATCTGGGTGAGAGGAGGCCTCCATAGGATTGGGATCTCAGGCAGCAGAGCCAACCACTGTTTCCTGGGAGTAAGTCCCATTCACTATCATGGGACTGACTTCTGAGTAGACATGCATAGAACTGGGCTCTAAGACTGAAATCCTCCCTGCCCCCAAGGCTCCACATTGTCTCACAGCTGCTCAGAGGCTCCTTCTGAGCTGCTTCTCAGCAGCTTCTTCCAGCCGCAGCGGCTCTAGCATTTCTGCCAGGTCTTCCCACCTGGCCCCCTGCACTCGGAGTCTTTAGGCGACCCCCAGGAAAGCTCCAGGCGACCCCAAAAGGGGTCCCGATCCCCACTTTGAGAAACGCTGTACTAGAGGGTGATGTAACTGCATGGACCCATAACTGCTATGGATTTTGCCCTTAAGAGTAATAAATCTATCATTTCCATTGTGCTTTGACTACACAAAGTGCTTTACATACATTAGTTTACCATAATACAATGGTAATGTACAATGTACTCATATGTACAATTACCCTGAAAAGATATCCCCATACTGCAACTATATACTGTACTATCTTCCTCTGAAGGATGAGCAGTGTTGGCAGCAGAGGCTGTGAAGGGCAATGTTGATGGAAATATACGCACAGGTGCATGGGGTTGGGGTACGTGTGTGAGAGGTGCGTACAGTGTTGGCAACATCTTATTTTTGGCAGCACTGCATCCCTTCTCAGAATGCCTTTTGTGACCAGAGGTTCCACAAAGTCCACGTTACATGCACTAATAGCTCTTTAAAGCACAAGTTTATGCCCTGAGAGATTTCTTTTTACTTTGGATGTCTTAAGGAAAGACATGCATAAAAATTCCACAAAATAAAGTTTACCCTCAGTTTCTCAAACAGCTCAGAAATTTTCAGCAAGTACCTGGGAATGAAAAAGGCAAGAAGAGAAGAGTTAGATTTTTTCCATATGCCACATTCAGGTTAAACAGCAACAAGTATGTTTGAAAGCATCAGTAATGAAATGATTGCATCCCAAAACAAGCACACTTTTCAGGGAATCATGGCTTCGACTACAGCAAAGCAAAACATGAAAGCAAGCTACAGAGGTGTGACAAAAAATACACGAAAAAAGACAAATAGATATTTAAGGAATGGGGATGCACCTTTGCACATCAAAAGCTGCCACCATCCAGGGCCGACATCCATTAAACATGTTACTAAGGGCCCATAATATTTTTAGGGGCCCACAAAAACGTTTAAATTTATTTTAAAATCAGAAGGAACAAACAAGTTTTAGTGTTTCACATATCAGAAACTTTTAGACCCACAAAAATATATTAAATTTTGCTAAATGGAAAGATATTTCAAATTTTCATAAATATTTTGCTATTATGGTGAAGGCCTCACAAGTCATAATGCTGCCCTGCCTCTATCATCTTCCTATGTTTTTCCAATAACCTGGGGAATTCTTTCAGGCATTTGCAAGTTGTTTGTGTAAGCTATCTAGTTAGGAATGACACATCAGTGCAACCTTTCAGAGGGGATTTCATGCATGTCACTGGAGCAAGTTAAAAACAGGAAGGAGCAAAGGTCTGAAGCAAGCAGAAGATTGAATAACGGTATGAAAGGAGAGAATCCATCTGGAATATATGAGTGAGGATGCAAGAAATTAGGGCTAGCACTGTTCTAAGGAGCAAGTGGAGTACGGAACTAATCAAATCAGATCTGACATGGGAGTCCAACAGGTCAGAAACAAAGTAGTTCCCCAACTTGGACTTTAAGCATCAATTTGATACAAGCAAGACTACCCTAGAGAGAAAGTTCTGTGCCAAAGAACAGAGTCAACTGACAATAGTGCAAAAATTACATCTATAGGCTACAATCCAGAGTAACTACAGGAGCAAATAATAGACATTACGTGCACCCGTAGTTATTGCACCACCTAGTGAAAACCTATGGGAAATTCATATTGCAATCCAGAGTAATTCGTTCTTATCCAGAGCAAAGACTCCCCATAGTTATGCTGGATTGCGCTCCAAGTCAGAGAAAAATGAACTGAAGATACAAGGCACTGATGAAAATGAATTAAGAAGAAGATAGGCAAAATGTAGGTGGAGAGCAACAGCATTGAAACAACTTATACAAGGGACAAAAACACAGGTACCAATTCTTAAACTTCTTAATGTTTAAATACTGCTTATTAAGTGGGATTCACTACACTTTAAGATATTTAGCAATGTCATCCTTAGCCAATGTCAACCAACAAAGTCAGATATCCATGAATCAGAATTGTCATCTTTTGATGGAAACAAGCTAGGGCAGAATCTGGTTTAAAGTCATTGAACTAGCAAGTGGCAATTTGCCACCCTTCCCTCCATTTTATGTATGTCCTCCCAAGATACTATTAACTATGGGGGAGGAAATGGCATACTAAGAGTTTCCCCTTCTGCTAATAACAGCTTCCAGGGCATAGACTTTTTCAGATTAGAAAATAGTTCAATGACCATATCTTGCACTGTATAGCAGTTTTTAAAAATCAAAGTGGATGATTCAGTTAGTTCTCTCATGTTAATTCTAATTTGACCCTCTTGTGTTAATTCTAATTTTGACCCTTAATTCACTGCAATTAAGCCCAATGCCGACAGGTCAAGCCATTACTGAAGAAAATCACTGACTTACTTTTTAATTACTGTCGGCTCTTCATGAGCCAGGCTATTCAAGCAAGCTGACGTATGAATATAGTCTTCTGCAACATCTATTGAAAAAGAATATAAACAGTTTTCCGTCTCTTATCTGAACTGGAAAACATTCAGAAACATTCTAAAGCAGAGACCCAAAAGGTTATAAGATTACTTTTATGAGATCTTGTCATCTTATCTGACTTAGCACATGCTTCCTTGATCCTATTGTAGTAGTTTACAAGAAAAGTCTTCTCTTGCTCAAAGAAATCATCCACCTCCTGAAAAAAAACAGGTTTTAGGGTGGGGTAAACAAAATCAGATCTTAGTTATCTGCACAATAAGTAAAGAGTACTTATGACAGGGTCTGTGCACATTCCTCCCCATAAGACTGGCCCAAGTTATTGGATTCAAATGAAGTTTATGAAGGATATCTTTTTGAAGCCACATGCTTCAAAATCTTTAACATTCCTATGCAGTTTGAAATGGCTTTAATTCCAAATCCACACAATTTCATGCATAGGAACTTTGTGGACACCTCCATAAAGTTGCTTGCTACTACTCTTGAAACATTTTAAGTGTGTTCTGGGAAAGGGATCTCACATAATCCTTGGGATCTCACTGCTGCAAGGGATGGGGGGATTTTCTACTAACCTGTAGTCAGCGCTGCACCATGGAGAGTCCTTCACAGAGCTCTCCATGCTTGCAAATGCCTAAAAAGAGGGGGAAAGGCACTTCTGATTTTCATGACACAACCTGAAGTGCCCATTTTCTATTTACACTTTTGCAACCCTGGGGAACCCTGCAGAGACTGCAGACACCCTGGGACTGCAGGTTAGGAGAAAATCCCCCTCCCATTCCTAGCAGTAGCTGATCCTGGGCAATGTGTTGTTGCCTTTTTCTTCTCCCCACCTATAAACGGGTCAGGTTCAGGTGCTTCCCTGATTGGTGGTTCGCGACTCACCAGTTTCAGAAACACTGAGATAGAGTCTTCTTTATGTCTCTAGCAATATCTGTCTCCTTATTAAGGTTCACTTTTTTCCTAGTTTGCTTCAAACTACGGTAATAAGGATTATTTCTTTCCAATATTAGAAACTGGTATACACATCACTCACTTGTGACATTTCAAAGATCAGATCTGCTGAGGACCTCTATCAATGGAACAAATTTAACAATGCATCCTGCCTCTGAGATAACATGACATTCAGACACAGGATATGGCTTGCAGTTCACAAACAAACAAAAATATGAAGTTAGGTAGTCAGACATATAAGAGAGGTGTATCCACAAGGAGGTGGGAAATTTAACTCTCTTGAGATCTTACCTTTACCCCTGAGAATAGAACTTCATCAGCACTTTTAACCACACTTTTGAAGAATCCACCAAACATTTCTTTAGTGTTTTTTCTCCGAACACTTAACTAAGGAAAGGTTAACACAGACTGTTAAAGTAAGAAGCCAGAATCTTTCTACCAATATTATGCTGGAATTTACATTAACTGGAGAACAATATCCACTTGGGGTGTCAAACTTATTTTATACAAAGTTAGCATTAATGGTGTCTCCCGAAGGCTGGAGTCCAATCTGATGCACGTCGACTTGGATGTAAGTCCCATTATAGTCAATAGCTCTTAGAGGGGCATATGAAATGGCAAAGCAGGCCAAAATTGGCCTGTGGGCCTTGAGTCTGAAACCTGTAAGCTGCAGACTGGCAAGTAGGAATAAGAAATACAGTATTACACAGTACTATGTCCCACTGAACTTATTGAGACAATGTCCAATACCAAGAATAGTAATGCAATTTGACCATAATAGAAACAATCATTACTGAACAAACAGTATTGTTCTCCATCTAAGTGCATGTGAACATTAACTTTTTGCTATAATAGACCATGCCTTTTTGTTCCAGCAATCTTTAAACATGTTCAGATCAGCATGTTTGCAAAATGCGTGTCATATTCCAGACCTCTGAGCCTAGATCTCGAATTCTGAATGGTTAACACTGGGCCAACAGAACATTAAAGCATGTTTGATTTAATTACTGTGTTTTTATTCCACCTTTCTCCCCTAAGAGACCCAAAGTGGCTTGTGACAAATGTTTCATTATGAAGTCTAAAAACATTATGAAGATTTTATAGTGATTATGAAGTCTAAAGCATTTTTCTTTATGAAGCAGATGCTGCAAAATCTCCAGAACTTGAGCATGCACTGAAAAGTATATTTTAATCTTCATGGTGGTGGGAGAGTATATTTAATCTTCATGATGGTGGGAAAAATGCAATGATTGAGAAATTTTCTGCCAACTGCTTGAAACTTAAAACAGCCATAGTGGGAGGTTTTCATAGTGATGAGTGTGAAGTAGTCAAAGGCCTCAAATTGTACCAAGAGTCCTACATTTGTCCTCTTGTTCTGTTTTCATACTCTGACTCTGCAAATATGTTGCCGACAGATTCCAAAATGAAATTCTAAAGTAAATTGTTAACCTTCAGATTTTGCCTGCTTCTTGTAACACAAAATTCCTAGCATTTCTGATTATGGATATGTACATTTGATAAACTTTCTAAAGCATACTGCAGGCCTGTACAACTTGCAACTCACCAAGCCAAATGCATCTTAGTGTGTATGCATTCTTGGCTTGGTAGATCTTCTGTTTTGTAGACAGAAGCAAAAAATATATCAACAAAAGATAGGCACTAAGAGTCTGCAACACTGGGTCCAGCACACTAGTTGCATTCAGCTTGATGAGGGACTAGTTGCACAGGCTTGGCTTACTGCAATCTTGTTTGTCCCGATGATCTAATGAAGAATGCCTTACATCCTGTTCATACTCAAGGAAGACATGGAAGTTGTGATCTTGGCTCAGTACAGGATGAGAAGCAATTCGTTGAAGGAAAACTTCATGTGAAGCCACAGTCTTCTTGAAGACAGCCAGATATTCACTGGAAAAAGAGCAATTTGAATACAGATTGAGTACCTCTCAATTTATTTTTGGTCAAAGATTCAGAGGAAGAGCTATCATTTCCATATGCAAGACACAAAATGGACCCTAATCTAGAGTTAAATAAGCAAAATGGTGGATGATGCACCCAAGAATGTTTTGGAATCTACTGGATAGTTGGTGCTGAAACTCCAATAATTCCAGTCACTTGCTCGTGTGGTGGAGTGACTCAGCCCCCCAAACACACCAGCAGCACCAAAACTGACAGCTAAACTGGATGCACAATTACCATACTATCTTTGGGAATTACATGCATAGCTCCCCCTCCCAAAATACTAGATTTGTGATGTGATAAGGAGGGGGCTGAGAGTACCCCCTTTTTGGCTTCTATCCCTTACAGGCACTAAGGGCAAAATCCAGAGCAGTTACGGGTCCACACAGTTACGTCACTGTGTTATCTTATGGAAAGTCACCTTAACTGCTCCGGAGCAAAGGACTTAATTTGACTTTAGGATATGAGCCTAAGAGCACAATCCTAACCATGACTACTCAAAAGTAAGCCCCATTGTGTTTAATGGGTCTTACTCCCAGGAAAGTATCTTTAGGATTGCAGCCACAGTTGCACTTTGAGCCTCAGTTCTCACAAGGCACTAGCTCTCAGTGAGTACATATATTACCAATATTCCCAGAAAACAAACTGCAAACTCCTTACATTGCCCTTCGAGAAAGCTACTTTGAAAACTAGACATGACCAGAAAAAAACGTTTTCATCAGCTTTCAGGTTAACATGACAACTTCGGGGCAAAAGAAGTCTCCATAGTTTCATGGGAGGTACAATAAAACCACAGCAAATGAAAATGAAGGTGGGAAGGCAATTTAACTTTTTTCCTTCTAATTCTAAAAAACCAGAACAGCAGCATTTCTCTCTTCTTGGTGACCAGCTCTAGATTCTAGAATGCATCAGAAATAGGAAGGGAAAAATTTATGCTAATTATTTCATACTATTAACAATGTCAAGAGCAGTCAGGATTCTTTCATGGACTTGCATAAGTGTTTTTTACATACATGTCCAGGACCGAAGTCACAAAACTCAGTGAGAAATCATATTCTGCCCACCATTGCTTTCCAAGACTGCATGGCAAGAGATGAGATTTTTGGAAGGATTTAACTGCAGACAAGCAATAAAATCCATGTGTCCCTTTTACCATTGACTTTTGGAGTTACATGATTCCATTTCATTCCCCATGTTTGTAGTCCTAGGAAAAGTCCTAGGAAAAACCAATATATGACTGCCATCCAGCTCACATATCATAATTTGACCCAAGAGAGTCAATGGATGTTCTGACATTGGTTTTTATAGTGAGGGGCAAATTGTTGGCCAAAAGTTCAAGAACAAACCAACATAATAAAAATTCTTATATTTAGTAGTTAAGCAGAATATAAACTGAATAGTTCCTAATGAATATTCAGCTATTATGAGACAAATGCTTGATAACGAAAGTTAGGAACACTTGCAAGGCTGCTTAGCAAGCTCAGCCTTAACACTTCAGATATCGTTAGATTTATCTACCAGGCAGAACAATTATAAAAGACCAGAAGTCTTTAGGCAAGAAATCATACTTACGCTTCCAACTCTTGTTTCATTTTGGCAAATTCCTCACGTGTCATTGACATTTCTCCTTCCCCAAGCTTATGCATCTTCTCCCTAGGGCCATCAAAGTCAGGTTTTGCAGGTGCTGGAGGAATCTTAGAAAAAGATTGGTTGATCTTTAGCAAAAAAGTATCAAGTTTGCAAGTTCTGTAGTAATTTCTACAAGAACCTCAGGTATAAGCTATTTAGCCAGTAATGAAGGGCAGAACATTTTATAAATAGGTATGCCTCCTTATCCATGGGGGTTCTCTTCCAGATAGCTGAAACAGCAGATGTGTGAACACCCATCCCTGCATTCCCATGGGGACCATCCATAGGCCTCCCAATGCTTTAAAAGGCATTAAACATGTCACTGAACTGAAGAGGAACTGAAGTTGGGTTATTTAAGAGCTCAGAAGTTGCTGGAAATAGACATTCTTGGCCTCTGTTGAGCTCAGAAGCCCCTCTAGAGATGAGAGGAGTACAGTTCCCTTTGCCTTGGGGAGTGGCATATGTGGGGAGGGACAGGTCGCACAATTGTGGGGCTTGGATTCAATCTATCTGAATCTACAAATATAGGATCCACAGATCTGGGAAGGCCCCTGTAAAGAACTATTTTCCTTAGCACATTGATTACAAATCTGTGGTCCCTGGGGGTAGCCCATGAGAGCCTGAGAAGTGATCTATGAGGACCCAGATTTGTAAAAAATGGCCTTTCAACACTTCCAGGCTAAGTGCTCCCCAATGGACACCAGACAGGATGGAGAACAGACCAGCAGCAGCTGGCAATAAAAGCAACAACCCACAAATCAATCAATCAATCAATCCATCTAGAGTAAATCATTAATAAAACCTTATTATTACAAATTTAATTAGTTTGTGTGTAGGGGATTTGCATATTGTCCATGACTGTACTTTCTGTCTTACTGGTCCACAGCCTCTCAAGGTTTGGGAACTGCTGCGTAACAACTGCCACTTACATGTAATAAATGTGTTATTTGTAATCTAATCATTACACTAGCTAAAAATGTGATCCAACAAACTTTATTGTAAGTGAAATGCATGGTATTGCTTCTTAATTCTTGCTAATTAAAATTTCAAAGTGCTAAATTTGCTTATTTACACATTAAATTCTTTCCTAAAAGTTATTTCAGCTGAAGTAACACTATGCAATAATATGTTATGGATTTTTTCACTAATCAAAAATTAAACCAAATCAAATTACAACTATTTAAGGACCAAAAAAAAACCTATAACATGCATTTAATGCAAAGTTTAGCACAGCAATTATTTATCTCCGGGAAATCAGGGTTCTTGGTATTAATTCCACTGACTATGTTTGTTCAGCAACTTCCAATATCACTTTTCAGTACTGCAAAAGACAGGCAAGTAGCCAGAAAATTTGGTGAAATGGGAAGCAGCAATAGCTACTTTAATTGTGCAATAAAGCATTAAGATTTTTAAACATATATTTGTGCTTTCATTAAATAAAATACATTTTGCTCAGTGGTGGGCTCCAGCAGGTTCGCACCTACTCTATAGAACCGGTTGTTAACGAGAGATAGGACATATAAAGTTTAAAAATAGCCATTTAAAAGTGGCTGCCAGATGGGCAGAGAACCAGATGTTAATTTCTTTGAATCCCATCACTGATTTTGCTCCTCTAGTCTCAAAAGATGTTACAATGTTAAAACTATGATAAAATAGACTTATTCTAAAAGAATTACCATTTTCTTTTATCTTAAATTTGAAATAAAGCTATTTCTATGTTTAAGAAGAAATTGTATGACTAAAACTTGGAAGCTCCAAATTCTGAGACTAAAGAATACTAGCAATGTTCAAGCATGAGAAAGCAGAAGAGAAAGTTGAGGAACATGAGATATGTTGATTATTTTCTTGTTTAGTTAAGCCTTCATTTTGTCCATATTTATTAATACTTACAATTAGTCCTGCGTATTCTTCTGTTTCAGTAAGTGTGTCATGTAGCCACTCAAAATCTTCATGCTGCCTTGTAACTGAAAATTCAGTGCCCTGAAAAACTGGTAGTGTTGTCTGAAAGCAGAGATTTATAGCTTTCGCTTTAGAATCTCACTGTTGTAGACAAACTACTGTATGCATGTTTTTAAGCATTATTTGCATCCATCTAGTTCTTGTTTCCTCTGGATAACCTTAACAGAGCAACTCTATTCAGGCACATGGTTTGTTGGCTACTGATGAAACAGCAGTCTACCACTAAACTAGGAACATGTTTTCAACTGATATACAATAGAAACTGTTACTTGAGGCAGGCAACTACCCACCTACATGGATGGGCTGCCACCCATGGCCTTGTTCACAATCAAAGAGCACAATCCTAGCCATGTCTACTCAAAAGTAAGCCCCACTGTGTTCAATGGGCCTTACTCCCAGTAAAATGTCTTTAGTATTGTAGCCTAAGCAAAGTTCTAAAAATGTTTTGCTACATTTTTATATCACCCTTCCTTCAAGGAGATCATGGTGGTGTTCTTAGTTCCCTTATGGTGAGTTAATGACTAGGCTCAAGATCACCAGGAAGCTTCATGGCTTATGGGAATTTGAACTTAGATCTCCTAGGTTTATATTCCAACTCTAGAATTTCTACACCATCAAGCTCTGTTCAGTTTTATGTGAGATTTATGTAAAATTCAGTATTGAGAATGTTACAAGTGACCAATTTGCCAGACATTTTAAAATACAAAATTGATTTTGAGATATACATTCAGTATACCACCACAGTCATGAATCATCTTTTTGTTCTGAAGAACATGAAATAAAACCCTTACTTTCAACATTTTAGGTCAAGAACAAATCACTGAACATCATTTTAAGAATTTAAAAGGCTCAAAGGCTTTGGGAGAAGGTGTATTCTTAGAATCTTGACCAAATATCAGCTACACTATTCCTAGCTTAGAACTGTATGCAACTGTGAGATTGTGCATTAGGTCTACAACAATTTCCTTTTACATTCTTTCTGGAAAGCAGCAGCACTGCCTATATTCACATTCATGAAGGCAACAGGAAGGCTATATGGAACAGTAATAAGATGAAAAATTCTCTTATTGACCATAAACGAAACTTCTCTTTAATAACAAGTCTGAAGCTCCCACTTCTATCAAAATAAATTCTAATAGAATAATCCAATATATGTGCTTTTACTACTTAAGACTTATACCATGTCATTAATAAATTTATTTCTCCCCATCCACCCACACACAAACACCTTACCTTAGTATGTATTGTGAATTTCACTTTGTCTTTCTCACTGAGGGCATCAGGGATGTCAATTTGCAGTGAAGGATCTATATTTAGATCCACAGACACAGATCTCATCTGAAATCAAAATTTAAGAAATGGTATCTCAACACCCAAAATATCTTGCTGTTCAAAATAACTTGCTAGCAACTTGCTAAGTTGCTATTCAAAAAAAGGAAACAGGTGGGGCTATCAATACTCCTTCATTTCAACATTTTGTGAGCAGTCCAGGGGCCTCTAACATGTGTAGTTGTGTACTTTCATAATGCAGTTCCAAAGGGCAGTTGCAGACTATTAAATTGTCAAACCTAAAATGCTGCTTTAGCAGTTGTAGTAAAACCACTGTTTACACAGCAACAGCCAGAACAGCTACTTAGTTTTGTTTGTTTTTTTAAGCAACAGTAAGATGGACAAGAAATCAAAAGTACATTTATCCTTAAATAAATAACTGCTAATCCAAATGAAGTGTTTCTCTAAGATTTGAGAGGAAACATCCTCCCAAACAGCATTCAGTTTGCTGAATTAAGCAACAAGTCAGCACTAAAGTGCTAAAGCAATTACTGTCCACATTTCCGCAATGTATGTTGGCAGTTCTCAGGGAAGTTCTTTAAAGGGCCTTCACAAAGGACAAAATAAAGAGAAATTACAAAAACTTAACAAAACCCAAGATTATTTGGATTAGATGAAAAGTTCTACAAAAAGGTTCAGGATATGTTCCCATCAGAATGACACTAGGATTGTCATTCTGAACCCTGAAAGACAGACTGCGTAGCAGTATTACTTAAAATTGACAAAGAAACAACCAGTTTAAAGTATATACCTTATCATCCCCTTCCTTAATTAAGATGCAAAGCTCTTAGCCTGGCTAAAAGTTTTTGGTTGTATTATGAAAATACTTATATCCAAGCAAGAGTGTTTTTATCCCTGCCAAGTAATTTGCAATGTTGTTGAGAACTTCTCCAGTATGGCAAAATGTACTTTGAACAAAAATGGTTTGGAAATTCACATGATTGTCTAATACCCATGGATGCTGTCCTAGGAGAAAGTAAGATGATATCTTCTACTCACTAGTGTCACTAAATTTGGTGTTGACCACTGTGACTGCTCACTGGGTTCTTCCTCATCAGCTTTATTTTATTCATTTATGCAACGTTCATCAAGGTCACCCATCTAAAAACTAACCAGAGCTACTCCTGTTTGGACTTGGAAAAAATTGTCTGCCAATTTGGACTATACTGCAAAACTATACTGGCAATTTTCTGAAAAAACAGCTGTTGAAGAGAGTGTCTCAACGTCTCCTGCTTCCGAGTAATGTTTTTATTGTGTGCTGTTGCAAAAACATATTTATGTATTTTAAAGACATACCTCCCTCCACCAAAAAGAAACTCTAGTGAATTGCATCAGCAACATCAGTGAATTCTGTGCTGTACTCTCATGTTTATGTGCCAATAATCCAAGTCGGTTTTGCAACTTTTTAAAGTTCAGTTCATTTTCAGGAGAATTATGGGGAACAGTCTGTTTCTCCTTCTCTAGCTTCAGCCCACCCTTCCTTCCTTTATACTGTTTTGTTTCCTGTTCTTCACTCTTTCAAATACTTAAACTGATGTTTCAGCTACAGTGGCGCTTCACGTAACTAATTTAATT
The DNA here is from genome assembly GCA_030015325.1 of Cryptoblepharus egeriae. NCBI lineage: Eukaryota > Metazoa > Chordata > Lepidosauria > Squamata > Scincidae > Cryptoblepharus > Cryptoblepharus egeriae. The sequence goes on along the minus strand of JAREYC010000003.1, from coordinate 89,586,181 downwards.
TGTTCCAGAGACATGTTTGTTACGTGAAACGTTCTTTACATGAACTGGCCTACATAGACTTCATAGGATCATGCACATGTTTTGAATTCCATTCCAGTGTTTTGTCATCATTTTTACATCCAGTTAATATTTTTATATGAATTTTTTTGGGTTGTGGAACCAATTGTCTGAGTTTCCATTATTTCCTATGGGAAAATCCACTTCACGTAAAGAACTTTTCATGTAACAAACATGCCTCTGGAACAAATTAAATTTGTTACGTGAGACGCCACTGTAATTAGTCAAGTTTGCTCACTGAGGAGGAGGTAACATCCATTAATTTTAAACCAGCATTATCAGTTCATCACACTGACCTATAGGTGGATTCATTAAATTAGGGAAATTCTCATTTTACTTAAATTTGGTTGAAATCCTCCAGTTAGGGTGGCATAAGCCCCGGCATAAGTCCTGAGCTGACCTGGAGAAAGTCACAAAGTGCAGTAAGATACCTGGGGAAAGTCACAAAGTGCAGTAAGTTTAGGTCAGTGCAGAGGCATATGCTGACCTCGCCACACAACCATGGAAAGATATGCCAGGCTAGTTAGGCCAACCTAAATTGTTTAGGATTGCAACCTTTGAGCTTTGCCTCTTGTTCACAGGCATGGAATTTGATTGCCTGTCTGTTTTTTCCCTTGGTCTGTTTTAAATTTCCAATAATTTTTTCCCTTTGATTTAATTAAAACCAACCTGCTTATTGCTTTCACACTGAGAACAACTAGCTCACTTATTCTGAATAAATGTAGTTCAATATTATTCCCTGAAAGGATCAAATTCAGAGAAATATTAATCCTTACAAAATTTTCCTTTCAAGCTTTTGCTTAGTTCCTCCTTCTACAGCAAGCAACTAGCCTCCTATGCTCTGCCTTTGCTACCCAGAGATAGTCTGGTGTAGCAAACAATTCATACAGCTTATTGACCCTTCAATTCAGGAAACCTTAGAACTGTGCTAAATTTTGGAACACTAGAGAACCTGCTCAATTCTCCAATGTGGAAAGCTCTTGCAGTCATGTAGCCCAGAGTTTCTCAACTCCCAGAATGGGGACCCACTGGAGGTCCTTGGCAGCTGCCTGATGGTCCCTGAGTGGACTCCTCTAAGTGCCTCTTCCCCTCCTCACAGCAAGAGGACTCTGTCAGAGGACTGCAGCCTCAGAGTCCAATCCAATGCCTGTCTAATCAGTAGTAAGTCCCACTGTAGTCAGTAAAGTGTACTCCCAGGAAAGTGCGGATAAGATTGCAGCCTCAGAGTCCAATCCAACGCCTGTCTACTCAGAAATAAGTCCCATTATAGTCAATGAGGCTCAGGGTGAAATCCAGAGTAACTACGGGGAGTCCTTCCTCCGGTGTAAGAACAATTTGCTCTGGGTTGCAATATGAATTTCCCATAGGTTTTCACTAGGTGGTGCAGTAACTACAGGTGCACGTAATGTCTCTTACGTGTTCACGTATTCACTCTGGATTTGGCTGTTACTCTCCAATAAGAGTGACTAGGATGGCTTTGTGCATCTTCAACATATCCTGCTTTGAAAAAGGTTGAAAATCCCTGCTCCAAGTAGACATGCATTGAGACATTGAGCTCTTACATGCGATCCTATCCTCACTAACCCAGAAATAGCTCTATTCATTAATTTGTTATAATGGGATTTACAGCTGGAGGCAGCTATGCTGTGCTCTAGGTGGGGAAGTCCTCCCTCCAGGTCGCCTGAGGCAGAACTATCCCCCCACACCTAGGCTGCTCCCTGGAAAAATTTTTCCCCACACAACCGGTCCCTGGGGGCAAAAAGGTTGAGGACCACTGATGCAGCCAAAGTCACCCGAGTTATTATTTATCTTATTATCCAAACTCCCTGTCCAATGTTTACAGCTGGACAATAATCAAGCTAATATTACTGTTTCACAGCTGAATGTCACTCCTGCAAATCACAAGGTTTAATGCAGTGAATCCATCAAAATATGATGCAGAAACATTCTGTACTTTAAAATCATGCTTTCCTCCAACAATCTCCACCTTCTCTTTCAACAGCACAACTAGCTTGAATTTAAACAGATATACTATAGAAGTAAATAATACCTGCTTCAGAAGTTAAAAACATAGCACAGACCTGCAGGTCTGTTATTTTACTTCATGCTGCTTCAAGCTGAAAACTCACAAGCTGCAATTTCTAGATACCCTTCTATTTTGCCTTTAAATGTCTATAAACTCCCTTGAATGTGGTTGCTCACACCATGTACAAGCCTCATTCACAAGTTCACCGCCATAGATATGACTCCTAAGAGCTGGTCTTAAACACAGCTTTATTTCTACAACTATTTCTGTGATTTCAAGTGTTTACAATGTCCTATATCATGCATAAATGTTTTTTTAAAAGGGCTTAGTATTAAAACATGCAACTAAGTAGAAATGATTAAGAATACATTTTCAAATACTGTAAGCTTTTTAGGAGGTTTATATCAATATTCAGAGATTATCCAATTATTTATGGAAAATTCTCCACTAATTTCAAACACCAAGAGTCTGTTTTTGGCCCCATTACCCACAAGCAATGTGGGTATCCTTCTCTACCCACACAATCTACACAGCAGGCCTCCGTCAGTCTTGGAAGACTATGGTATCGTGCTCTGCACTGCATACGCTGCATGCGAAGCACGAAAGCCTGGGTTGGATTGTTATGGAGGATAGGCTCCAAACAAGCAGCAAATCCCCCCTCTCCACGCCACTGAATTAGTCCAATGGAAAGGCAGAGCCAATACGATTGGATCCAGCTGGCGTCGCAGAGCTGGGCTAAGGACAGGAGCTCACCCTGTCTTCTGGGGCCGACCCAGGTCTTGAACCCTGGCCTGCTGGTTAACAGGCACAGTGTCTTAGCCACTTGCGCCACCACAGCCCACACCCACACAATCTAAATGGGCATAATATATAACGTGGGTTTGGTTACATGAAAAATAAACTTGGGAAGAAGTGATTTGGAAGGAGTAACCCTTCCTCATATTTTCCTCAGCTAGCTGTTCTTCCACAGAGTTGCTGCTTTTCCTCCTACAGACTATGGTGTGTATGTGTGTGTATGTATACACACACAGTAAATCCCTTTGGTTGAAGCCCTATATAAGTGTATCTCTATTTGGGATACAGTTCTACTTCAGAAGCCCACTTGAGAAGATATGAAACCAAATTAGGTGCAAGTACTGTATAAAGAAAACTGGAGGGACAAGCCTACACGCAGGGAGCCAACCAGAACCAAATGAAGTACCCTCAGACTGTCACATGATCACAAGAACGAGTCCCACAACATTCATGAATTTAGCAGCAGTAGCCACAGCTACACATTTCTCAAGTGGCCCAAAGGGGCTCTCACTGCCTGTGATTCCTTCCCGAGGATGGCTTTGATTCTCTCCTATGAAGACACACGTAGAAGGGATAACTTTGGTGGTGATGATTTGGGGCCACTTGGTTGACACATGACAGCCACCATCCTTACAATCCCCTTCCACATGAGCAGTGAGAATGGATGTCATCTTTGGGGTGGCAAAAGGAAAGGGGGAGCCTTGAGAAAGTTTGAGGTGCCCCTCCATGAATATGTGCATATCTCCGTAGGAGTCAATCCCATCAGAGTCAATAGGGCTTCCTTCCATGAGTGTGTGGAGGGGATGGTAGCCTCAGAGCCCAACATCCGCAGGTCTCCTCAGAGTCAATGGGGTTTCTCCCAGGAGAGAGTGGTGGGGAAGGCAGCCTCAGAACCCCTCCTCTGCAGGTCTCCTCAGGAGTCAGTCCCATCAGAGTCAAGGGGGTTCCTCCCAGGAGAGCGTGGAGGGAAAGGCAGCCTCAGAGCCCCTACTCTGCAGGTCTCCTCAGGAGTCAGTCCCACCAGAGTCAAGGGGGTTCCTCCCAGGAGAGGGTGGAGGGAAAGGCAGCCTCAGAGCCCCTCCTCTGCAGGTCTCCTCAGGAGTCAGTCCCACCAGAGTCAAGGGGGTTCCTCCCAGGAGAGCGTGGAGGGAAAGGCAGCCTCAGAGCCCCTCCTCTGCAGGTCTCCTCAGGAGTCAGTCCCATCAGAGTCAATGGGGTTCCTCCCAGGAGAGCGTGGAAGGGAAGGCAGCCTCAGAGCCCCTCCTCTGCAGGTCTCCTCAGGAGTCAGTCCCACCAGAGTCAAGGGGGTTCCTCCCAGGAGAGGGTGGAGGGGGTGGCAGCCTCAGAGCCCCTCCTCTGCAGGTCTCCTCAGGAGTCAGTCCCACCAGAATCAAGGGGGTTCCTCCCAGGAGAGCATGGAGGGAAAGGCAGGCTCAGAGCCCCTACTCTGCAGGTCTCCTCAGGAGTCAGTCCCATCAGAGTCAAGGGGGTTCCTCCCAGGAGAGCATGGAGGGGAAGGCAGCCTCACAGCCCCTCCTCTGCAGGTCTCCTCAGGAGTCAGTCCCACCAGAGTCAAGGGAGTTCCTCCCAGGAGAGCGTGGAGGGGAAGGCAGCCTCAGAGCCCCTCCTCTGCAGGTCTCCTCAGGAGTCAGTCCCACCAGAGTCAAGGGGGTTCCTCCCAGGAGAGCGTGGAGGGAAAGGCAGCCTCAGAGCCCCTCCTCTGCAGGTCTCCTCAGGAGTCAGTCCCACCAGAGTCAAGGGGGTTCCTCCCAGGAGAGCGTGGAGGGAAAGGCAGCCTCAGAGCCCCTCCTCTGCAGGTCTCCTCAGGAGTCAGTCCCACCAGAGTCAAGGGGGTTCCTCCCAGGAGAGCGTGGAGGGAAAGGCAGCCTCAGAGCCCCTCCTCTGCAGGTCTCCTCAGGAGTCAGTCCCACCAGAGTCAAGGGGGTTCCTCCCAGGAGAGCGTGGAGGGAAAGGCAGCCTCAGAGCCCCTCCTCTGCAGGTCTCCTCAGGAGTCAGTCCCACCAGAGTCAAGGGGGTTCCTCCCAGGAGAGCGTGGAGGGAAAGGCAGCCTCAGAGCCCCTCCTCTGCAGGTCTCCTCAGGAGTCAGTCCCACCAGAGTCAAGGGGGTTCCTTCCTCCCAGGAAAGTGCTGCCTGTGAGCCTCCCTTCCCAAGGCAGCCTCTGGACAGACCTTGGTGCCGGTCATGGTGGTCTCCAGTCCCTCCTGCGTGAGCAGCGACATGGCAGGGCCCTCTTGCTCGCTCTCTTGGCCTCTCCGCCCTTCGCTCGGCGTCTTCCTCACAGCACCAGCAGCCTCCCCCACAGCTGGCTCCTCATAGCTCCAGGGGACAGAAGCACCGCCCTTGAGCCCGGCCATCGCCCCCTCCCTCTTCCCGGCCTCTGACACCACCTAGTGGAGGCAGTGAGGGAGGCTGCTAGTCTGATTTTGAGGCGGGCTGTGAGGTGAGCTTGCAGGGCTTTGGAGACCACCTGTGGGCCCTTCGATGCCCAGCAGTACTGGGAACTTATTTTACACACAGTCTATGTGTGTATATATGCATAAGCACACATGCACTCCACAGGTATTTATGTGTACATACACACCCACAGGACACTATATATATATAGTCCTGTGGGTGTGTATGTACACATAAATACCTATGGAGTGCATGCATATATATATATATACACACACACCCCTGGAGTGTGTGTATATACACATAAATACGTACACATACATGCATACCTACACTGAATACCATGCTGTATATATACCCCTATGGTTCCTGGGGTGTATATGGACAGGTGTCCCTCCTTAGTTCAGGAAATCTCCAGGGAATAAAAAAAAGTAAGGCTGCAATCCTAAGAGACACTTTCCTGGGAGTAAGTCCCAATGCACAAAATGGTTCTTACTTTTGAGTAGGCATGGTTAGGATTGTGCACTAAGTGTATAAAGAAAACAGTGGAAAAATAGTTTTAAAGATCCACTTTCCTTTTCCTCTATAGTACCTAATGGAATAATGCAGTATCTCAGTATATGCAGGGGTTTGATTCTGGGACTGAAAAATGGAATGATTGCTTTCATGACTGCCTCTGTACAACAGGAAAAAAGCAGTTTTTAAAAAACTTATTTGCAGGGTCCATTCGTTTTGAGTAAAATCCATGTATGAAAAATGTGTGTAACAAGGTTGGACCTGTATATACCCATGTATATAAACATCCCTGTATTTGAGTATATACACATATATGGTATGTTTGTGTACACAGAAACAGCCCAGGGTACTATCTGTGTATACACCCCCTGGATATATGCCTCCAGGGTACTTGTGTATATGTGTGTGTGTACACACACACACACACGTCATAGGTGTAATGTGTATATATGTATCTGTGGGGGATACTGCATGTACAAGCAACCCAGAGTCATATATATATACAGTGTGTATATCAAAGCTACGTGTGCATGGCATGTATGCGTACACAGAAACAGACAGCCAACAGTAGGGTGACCATATAGAACAGAGAATAGAGTGCCTGTACCTTTAACAATTGCATGGAATAGGAAATTCAGGCAGATGCTTCTTTTTAAAACCTATGTTGAACTAAACTTGCCTAAATTCCCTCTTCTAGGTAATGGTTAAAGGTACATGCACTCTGTCCTCCATTCTATATGGTCACCCTGAAGAGGTGCTGCTGTCTGTATCTATACAAGCACCCCTTTGTGTGTGTGTGTGTGTGTGTGTGTGTAATACAAGCACCCCAGGGGTGAACACACATATTATGCACATATATTATGCACACACATATATTCAGTACACACATATATACACATACATACCTATGGGGAGCTGTATATACTTGCGGGAGAAACCTTTCCTTTAATCTAGTGTTTAACCACATGAAATCACTATAAAGATTTTAGCATTTAGCTATGGCTGCAATCCTAAAGACACCTTCCTGGGAGTAAGACCTATTGAATACAGTGGGGCTTACTTTTGTGTAGACATGGTTAGGATTGTGCTCCATGCCCTGTTTTTTTCTTGGATGTCCTACATTTTTGGTGCCTTGTCCTTTTGTCCACCTACCTGTGTGTGTGTGTGTGTGTAAGGGGTGCTTGTATATATACCAGTGTGTGTTTTAGGTACATATACATGCACTCCACTGGAACCCCTGTGGTTCCTGTGCTGTGTATTTGTGTACCACATACATATGCCAGAATAGGAATATTTCCCATTAAACCAGTGATTTTCAACCAGTGTGCCTTGGCACACACTGGTGTGCTGCGGATTGTCCTCAAGTGTGCTGTGGGAATTTGGGGATTGACATTCATTAATAGGAAGATTGTGGGATTTGAACAGTCTAGTGTGCCTTGTCAATGGTATAAAACAACTGATTGTGTGCCTTGACAATTTCAGTGCCTTGTTAAGTGTGCCATGGGATGAAAAAGGTTGAAAATCACTGCATTAAACCCAATAATGCAGCTGATGCTGCAATCCTATCCACACTTTTCTGGGAATAAATACTGTTGTACACAATGGGACTTAGAGCACAATCCTAACCATGTCTACTCAAAAGTAAGCCCCATTACTCTCAGGAAAGTGTCTTTAGGATTGTAGCCTTACTTCTGAGTAGACATGCTTAGGATTGCACCCTTAGACTTGGGGGTATCCATGCAGAGAACTGTGGCTGCAGTGCAGTCCTATGCACACTTTCCTGGGAGTAAGACCCATTTAACTCAATGGGGCTTACTTCAGTCTTGGTAGACATGCATATAATCAGACTCTGCATGCAGCAGCATTAGCAGCAAACAACAACTCCCCTCTGAATGTTGCAATTAAACCACTTGGATTGCCTGTGCCTGTCTCCTCAGAAGTAAGACCCATTGCAGCCAATGGATCTTACTCTCAGGAAAGCATGGCTAGGACTGGAGTCCTCACCCTTCCTTTACAGGGCTTGACTGCTTGCTAGTCTTCTGTTCCAAGAGTGCGCATACCCGGCAGTGAAAGCCTCTGCACAGCCACATCCAGCCACATGCTGGGATATGTAGTTTGAGCATGAAAAGTGGGCGGCCCAGGATCAGTGGAGACGAATTGCAGACGTAACCAAGAAAGGAAAGCATGGCTCCTTCTATCCTGGGGGGTCAGGAGGTGAATTTGTGGGTAAGGGAGAAATGTATACTGTGTATCACTTTCTTAGCTGTTTTTCCTCTTCTCTTTCTCTCCTGTGACAGAGTCACAGCCCAAACCTATGCATGTCTACTCAGAACTAAGTCCCATTGTGATCAATGAGACTTGCTCCCAGGAAAATGTATACGGGATTACAGCCTCACTGGAGGTGTGAGGTTTTGGGAACACTCGGAGTACAAGCCTAACCATGTCTACTCAAAAGTAAGCCCCATTGTTTTCAGTGGATCTTACTCCCAGGAAAGTGTCTTTAGGATTGCAGCCTGAGACATTCTCTCGTTTTTTCCTTCTAAGGCTGCAATCCTATATGTGTTTACTCTGAAGTAAGCCCCACTGAGTTCAATAAGGCTTACTCCCGGGAAAGTCACTAAAGTCCTAAAGTCACTTTCCTGGGAGTAAGACCCATTGAACACAATGGGCTTACTTTTGAGTAGACATTGTTAGGATTGTGCTATTAGTTTCATATTACAAAATTCTAATTCTGAATTCCTTATCTGTTTTTGCTCATAATGCTGCTGGGAAATCCCTTCTGTTTCTTTTGTTAGAAAGTAACCAGATTTCCTATTTTTTTAGGACATGTCCTATTGTATAACTTCTTGTATAACCTCATTTCCTGGAAAAGAACATACAGTAAAGCACAAGCCTTTGCAGTTCTACCCAACAGTAATCAGTGCTTAGGTGCTGTTAAAGACACTGAGCTTGTCAATCTTCAGATTGGCATGTCAGTGGTTGAAAACATAAATACCACAGGACAGAGTGAGTTCCTGTTACTTGCCCCGCTCCAGCCAAAATAGCTCAGAAGTGTGGAAATAAATGCAAGTAGTTAAATTAGCAAGCAATCACTTCTATGGGAAGGTAAAAGCGTTCAATGCTTTTTGGAGTTTAGTTTGCTGGCCTCATGTCAAATAGAGATGTCTTCAGACAAGACTTGCTCTTCAGCCTTGTAATGGGGATGAGCACCACACTAAGCAGGGCAACCCATAGTGATCATAACTAGCAAGGCAACTTGCAGGGGACACCTTTACCTACAGATCCTACAGGGGACATCTTTACCTACAGCCCCATTGAGCCAGGGCAGCATGATCTGTGCCCCCACCCAGTGTACCACCCTCACCCATCCATCCACCCTTGCACCCCTGACTGAGGGAATGGAAGTTTTGTGCCTCCCAGCACTGACACCCACCTATCCTCCTCCTCCAGCCCCCTGACTGAGGGACAGCAGGATCAGTTGTTGTCCCCCCAGTGTTCTCCCCCACCCCTGCAGCCCGATCCAGACCATAATCCAAACATATGTTGTTTTTTATGCTAGGAAATTCTAGAAGAGTAGAAGTGCTCATCCTGGACTCAGCAAAAAGGAACCTTCTGGACTCAGCTGCTTTTCAATACTGCTTTGTGTTATGGGGCCATCTCCCTTTTTAGGCAGAAAATGCGGGAAACTGCTAGTGTTATTGATAGAACTGTTGAATAAAGAACAACTTCTATGCAGATCTCTTTCTACTTCTTCCTGTCTTTATGGAAAGAAGAAAAAAAGCAGAGTGTATGAAAATATTGACTTAGAAAAATATAGAGATTTGATTGACAACCTCACATCCTGCAAAGATCGAGCACCTGAATCGTTATCTGAAGAAGATGATAAGATATATCGGCCAGTGAGTAAATATAAGCATCAGAAAGTAGAGTCCAACTTTCCTGAGAACTGGGTTCCTCTAACAAACCCCAACAAGAGCGTTCTGACTCAGAAAACTGCCCCAGATGTTCCCTTGCAAATCAGTTTGCAAAAGAATAAGATGGCCAGCGTGACAACTATTCTACAGCAGACTATGCCGCTGGAGCACACCTTCTATCTAGAGAGATGGAAACAGCAAATGATTCTGGAACTTGGAAAAGAGGGTTTTGCGGAATACACTAAACGTAAGTAGCCAAAATGGGCACATTATATGAAATGTGGATTGTTAAAAAATGAGTTATTTATGAACATTTTACCGTAAGAATGTTTGTAAAGAATTCTGGTTTGAGGATAATCGATGCTATTCATGTATTGAATCAATGGAGTGGGAAAACAGGGTGACCATATGTCCTCTTTTTCCAGGATATGTCCTCTTTTTTAGCCTTGTGTCCAGGGGAAAAAATCTTCATTGTCCTCCTTTTCCTTCTGACAGGCAGCATTTTGAATTCTTGTAAATAATTGTGCATAATAAATTATATATAATAGTTTTAAATTTACTAATCAGATTATAATGTTTAAATTAACCACTTGAAAGCAATATATAGGAGTGTTTTTGGTTTTTATTTTGTCATGTCCTACATTTTTCTTCATTTTGGTGTCCTACATTTTGGAGAAACACATTTGTGTTTTGACATATGGTCATCCTGGAAAGAGGCATGCCTCCAGTCTAGCTAACATGAACAGCACCTTGTAGCTTACTCCAAAATGTGTAAATGTGCTGTGCATGACCAGCCCCAGACAAGATGTTATAGGCCCCCTTGTGCCCAATGCTTGCACAGGCCAGCCAGTTACATGAAACAACCTTGCACAGGATTGCAGATTTTATCCTCTGTGCTTTTAGTCTTACACAAGAAAAGCACTGCTGGCATCCATCAGTCTCAACACTGTATGCGAAGTATGAAGGCCTGGGTAGATTAATATGGAGGATAGTCTGTAACCCAAGCAGCAACTCCCCCTCTGCACATCACTGAAATAGTCCAATGGAACAGCAAACACAATATAATTGGTTCCAGCTGCGTTGCAGAGCTGGGCTAAGGACAGGAGCTCACCCTATCTTGTGGGGACCCAGGTCTCGAACCTTGGCCTATTAGTTAACAGGTACAGTATCTTAACCACTTGTGCCATCCACACCCACTTACACAAGAAGGGAGATAATACAGAGACAGAGGCTCAATGCTATTTTAAGCAATTAAAAAGAGTGCACCAAATATGGGTTTAACATTTTTCCCCAGCCCCACTACCACCCAGTCCTCTCCCACAATTGCCCAGATAGTTGCAAATGGAGCATGTTCCACCATCTTAAAGTCTGACCAAGAGAAGTGAGGCAGGGTACATGGTTGGTTAGAAGCAGTCACTTTCCTGGCCCCCTTCAGCCTGGGACCCCCTTCTGAGAATGATCATCTATCCAGGACCCCCTCTGCCTGAAGTGATGTCATGGCCAGAAGTGATATCAAACAATGACATCAGGGTGATGCCAGAGATCCCCATATCTACTCAGAAGTAATCTGATCCCCGTATCTACTCCTATCTACTCCATTGTGTTCAATGTAACTTACCAGGCAAGCAACCTGAGTGCACCATTCCAAGATGGAAGCATCTACTCTCAGAATCCAAGATGGTGATACCCATCTTTTTGTGACCTCCCCGAAATGAAGTTGTGACTTCACGAGGGAGTTCCAACCCCCATTTTGACAGCCACTGAATTATTGCCTCCACTGATTCCTCTTCATTGGTTGAAGCAGCAGTTGCTTGCCCTTCCATTCTTGTTACTCCTGGAGTCCCAGTGGTGGGCTCCAGCAGGTTCACACCTACTCTATAGAACCGGTTGTTAACTAGAGTTGGATATATAAAGTTTAAAAATAGCCATTTAAAAGTGGCTGCCAGATGGGCATAGAACTGGTTGTTAATTTCTTTGAATCCCATCACTGTCCTGGACCCAAAGGACATCACTGTCCTATTTGCAAAGGCAGGCAAATAGACCATCCAGTCCCACACCATGTTTTACTTTGCCTTGTTTCTGTTTCTTCCCTGCAGGGCTGGCATTCTAGCAATGCCCCCAACAGCACAAGCAAACCACAGTCATTATACCCACCAAAGCTTCCTGCCATCTACTTTGGCTCTGGGTTACTTTCCTGATTAGTTTGCCTTCTTTGAGCTCCTCTTCAATGCTTCCCTTAAATCACACTTCCTCTTGTGTAAATATGGCTACAATCCAGAGTTAGGGCAGTAAGAAGGGCCTCAGCTGGGCTGAACCAAGTAGGCTGTATCTACAGCAGAATGTTATGCTAAATCCAGAGAGTCAGGAAGCCTCGGCTGCCCTAGCTGCTCCAGAGCATGCTCAGTAGGCACCAAGTAAGTGACATCTGGGGATGGCTTGCTCCTGAGGAGACCCCCACCTCAGATCACACTGAACAAGGAACAGCTGTGGTGCCTGCCTTAGAAGGAATTCCTGACAACCAGTTATAGCTGCAGTATGAGACTGCAGTATAGTCTACAGTGGATGCAAGGGGCTTGTTGGAGCGCCCTACTGTATCCTGAGGTTGGTGGGTTGCTGTAGTTGTGCTGTATCCTAAGGTTGAGAGGCAGGGGTTGCAGATATGCTGGCCAAGAACTCTGATTTTTTTGTCAACACTGCCATTCTTACTCTGCTTTATCATGGAAAACCTATAGGTCTCCTCATCTACATACTTACTCCTGAGGTGGTATAACTTTGAGGAGCTGGAAGAGGGAATTTTTGCCCATGAAACAGGTTGTGGATACAGCATAACTGCTCTGTTCTAGGCAATGTTGAACATGCCCTCAACATGCTTTTCCTGAACTGCCGAGGCTGGCACAGCTAGGGCAGCCCGGGTCCATCTCTCTTGGGGCAGCCTATGTTGACTTACACTCTCCAAGCCTTTTCAGCCCAAACTGGGCTGCCCCATCTTTGAATTGGGGCCAGTGATAGATAGGGTAGCCCAAGTGCACTTCTGGATTGCAGCCTGTGCGTCTCAAGCACACTTTATGTCAAACAGAGCTGAACAGAAATAAAATATTGGCCATGTAAAAATTTACAACATGAATTCTATCCAATTCACTTCCAGGTCTTGTTTTTAAATTTTCATGATTCACTGACTGCACCAGATGACAAGATGAAATGTCCCAAATGCTGCATGCATGATACCACCTAAAACATGATAGCTTTCAGTAGAAACAGTTCACACAGTCATCTGTAACTTACCAAATACTGAGTAATCTGGTTTCAAGATATCAATTAGTTCCTATGTAAAGCACTATGACTTTATCTGTGGGATAAAATGAAATCTTGTTTTGCAGAGATTTTTCAGCAAGGTAAGCTCTTTCACTCAACTGTGGAAGCCTTACTGGTAGCTGAAGACATCTCAGTGAAGATACAGGAAGAAGATACCAGCATTTCTGGCTATGTTACAAGCGTGCAACATGTACTACAAGATGTCACGGAAGTGCGAGCTCTTGAAAGTGCAGTACAGCATGAGACTCTTCATTACAAAGGCTTGATGGACTGTGTGGCAGAGTATCGGTGAGAGGCTAACCTTAAATACCTGTAAGATGGTGTAAATCCAACCTACATTAATCAGTTTTAATTTGCTGTAGTTGAATTAAATGAGACACCCTATCTAAGCATTTATTTAGCTTTCTTATTGAAACTGGTGAAACTGTAATTTGAGGGTTTAAATTTAAGCTGGATTGTGCCTTACATATCAAAAACTGTGGAGACTAAAAAATGGAAACACCACAAACCTAGATACAATGTTTCCTTATCTCACCTGCCTCCTTCTCTAGTGAACTGAGCAACTTTTGCATCCATGCATCAGTTTGAAATGGTGAAGGGAGAAAGTGTGAGCAGCTTGCCCAAGGTGATTTAAGGTCAGGTTGACAAGATGTCCTCTTTTTCCAGGACTCATCTTTTTTTTTTAGCCTGTCTTGAAAAAAATTTCAGTGCCCTCTTCCCTCTTTTTGTCCTCAAATGCTAAGTACTACATAATACTAGCAGCCAACATATAGCCTTCTTGTAATTAATAAATTAAGGCTTGCAATCGTAACCATACTTTCCTGGGAGTAAGTACTTTTGAACACATTAGGGCTTACTTAGGATTGCACTCTATATGTAACAGTTATAAATATAAGTAATATAGTGTTTAAATGAACCACTTGAAAGCAATATGCTTGAGTGATTTTAGCTTTTATTTTGTCATGTCATACCATTTTACTTGGGGGTCCTACTTTATGGGGGGGGGGGCTTGTCCTCTTTTATGATTATGACATCCACATCCTGTTTAGGGCTCAATCTTATCAAACTTTCCAGTGCCAGTACAGTTGTAATGCAGTGCCCAATGTAATGGAACAAACTTTTTCTTACCTTGAGAAGGCCTCCATGACCAGGGTGACCACTGAGAATGGAAGACAGAGTGCCTCTTCCTTTAAGCATTGCATAGAAGAGGGAATTGAGGCAGGTGTAACTCAACATAGAAGGTTTTAAAAGGCAGCACCTGCCTAAATTCCTCTTTTATGCAATGCTTAAAGGTAGAGCCACTCTGTCCTCCATTTTATTTGGTCACCCTGTCCATGAACCCCTGCCCCAGAATGCAGTGCACATTTCATTGGGACAGCAGCATAGTACTGGAAAGTTGGATAGGATTGGGCCCTTTGTTATTTTGTCATTCCTTCTAATAATAAAGTGGGTTGCCCCCTTTCCCAGTAAGATAATGAAACAGGGCCACCCAGAGAAAATAGGGGATTCACCTAAAGAAACCCCAGATATGCAAAAATATATACATGAGCTCCCCACCCCAATAATGAGATGGCTGCATAGACGTGTTGCTGCAAAATCCTGGCAGCATGAGAGAAATGTGTGGATTGTATCTGCTTTCCTTCATCCTGCATCATGTGATTTATTGATTATTTTATTAGGGACATTTATATACCACTTTTCATTTTTTTTAATCAAAAAAGTGCTGACTTTGAAAGCTCTTGGAAAGCACAGTTTATGTGTATCTCCAGGACTCAGAATGACAGAGATGAACATACATACTTGCTCAAAGCTTGGGAGGAGTGTGTGAATTCATCCCTGGTTACCTTATGCCTTGAGTGGAACATGATGTTAGATAGGACTCTTCCCCTCCCATAAAGTTCAGTGGCGACATAAAGTTCAGTGGCAAGCACAGATCAAAAATTATGAATCCCATTTACTGAACACAAATTAATGTTTATATATATATTTGATTGCTGCAGAGGAAAATTATGTGTAATTGACTGGAAGACTTCGGGGAAATCAAAGCCATTGCTGCAGAATACATTTGATAACCCACTACAGATTGCAGCATATATAGGAGCCCTAAACCATGATGGTAACTATGACTTCCAGGTCAGTAAACTCACTAATTGCTAAAAGAGATCTTTGCTCAAATGTAAGCACAATCCTAACCATGTCTACTCAAAAGTAAGCCCCATTGTGTTCAATGGATCTTACTTCCAGGAAAGTGTCTTTAGGATTGTGGTCATAGGCTGCAATCCTAAAGACACTTTCCTGGGAGTAAGACCCATTGAACACAATGGGGCTTACTTTAGAGTAGACATGGTTAGGATTGTGCTCATAGTCTTTTTGTTATCATTTGTCACTTCTCTGCCTCAACCAGTTCAACTGAAGCAGAATCTCTCTTTTGTCCAGATAAATGCCTCCAGTTTTATATGCATTTATTTGGGAGTAAATCTTATTCAGCAATTCTATGGGCCTATTTACGGCCAGAATTCATGGTGCATCCTCCATTTTGCACACTGGTCACTTCTGTGAGCAGGGAATGGCCCCATGGCAGCAGTTGTATCTGGAAGAGCTCTGGTGCTGAGGTGTGGGAGGGGAGTGGGATGAATGAAGCAATGGGAAGAGGTCATGGCTACCCACATGTCATGGCTAGGAAGATTTCAGAATGCCTCCCTTGCCTTGCTTGGAACACAAATGATGTACTTGATGTACACCCAAATGATGTCCTGTTTGATCTTGATTATTGCAACTGAATATTTTCCTTCCTTTGTAGGTAGACTGTGGACTCATTGTGGTTGCCTACAAAGATGGATCCCCTGCACATGCTCATTACATGAATACTGAGCTATGTTCTCTTTATTGGAACAAGTGGTTGTTTCGCCTGGAAGAGTATAATGAGAAAAAGAAGAGTAGTGAAACTGTTAAACATTGTCTTGACCCGAAGGGTTGAAGAGACTGATCTGGTTTTGATACTAGCTACTTTTTTGGCTCTGAGCCAAATTGTGAAATCTCTAAGTAAGGAGATTCCATATCTTTGTTTTTTTCATAACACTGATAAGCATTTGCAAGGGGTAGAATTGGTGGAAAGATTGTCCTCCCTCCACCCCTGCTGGTTCTCGCCTACAAATGCTTCCCTCTGACAGGTTTTAATCATCCCAAACTGGGCTCTGAAACTAGAAGCTTGGCTGGTAATAGGAATCTGTATGTTTTACAGAGGAGAATCAGTGAGTGTAGGATGTGATAAATATCCTTTCCCTGTTTCCTTATTCTCCAGAAATGCCTTCTCCAGCCTGCATTCCCATTATTTTGAGAAAGTCATATTTATCAACATCTAGTTTTCAAAATGAATTTTCTCTTCTGGCATACTTCTTTCACTGTTGGCGGAGGGGGGCTTTTCCTGTTGCCAGTGAGGAAGACTTGTGCCAATTTGAACTGCTCTATACTGTTTGTAGCTGTGTTGCACAAAAATATTTTGCCAGCAGTGAACATCTGGATTCCGCTTGGGAACAATTTCTTTTGGTCTTCATGGTATCCTTCCGCCTTCCCTACTCCAAGTAGTTTTCTTTGACTTTCTTTGCTCTCCTTCTTTCCAGATCTAGAGCTGGTATAGATTCATTCGAACACAACACAGAAGTAGGAAGGTATGAATGTGAAGTTTGTTAGTACATTAGAAAAGAGATTCTGTGGTGGGGCAGAGAGGAACGGGGAGGGGGAAAAGGAATAGATAACTAGGATAAGAAGATTTGTGAATGAGTGGAAAAGAGGCTGTTTGTATATTTGCAGTTGTATATGTGGAGTGACTATAAGGGCTGGTGAGTAGAGCAAAACATTAAACCATAGTTACAGGATCTGCTTACTAATGTATTGAGTAAATGTGGCTTTCACCCAGTGTCTAGTCATGACTGAATCTGAGTTTTTACTATTTTGTACTGGATTACATGCTTGTTTTGGTAATAAAGTTTGATACGCTGATTCATGACACAGTCCACCATTTCAGGTTTATTTACTGTTTTACATGTTGATATCCTACCTCTTCTCCAAAGGACCTAATCTTTAAAAAAGTTATGTAGCAGTCGTAGAAATGGATATGGGCTGGCAGTATTACTGGTATAAGTCAAAGTGAAACCAGATAGGTGGATAGGATATTAGGAAAACTGTTGCTGCCAATAGTGCCTTCCTTCCCAGCCTGAGGACCGTTTGCCAGTCCCAACCTCTGTCCTATTCATCCCCTGCCATGCCCGATTCCACCCAACCTCGCACTGATTTCCAGATGTCAGGGCTTTTCCAAAGGCTGGTGGCACATGGCTGCATCTGCTTATGGCTTGCAACAACAGGCTGGCTGTGTGACCAGTCTATTGTTGTTGCAGCAACAGACTGGCTATGTTTTGTGACCACTGAAAGCATATTGTGCCACTGGAACATGAGTTCTAGCAGCTCAGCAGGCCCAAAGGTGTGGAGATCCTCAATTATCTCTAAAAGCCTCATGATACTGTCAGGTCGTATGTCTGCAGACTATCAGGATTCCATAGGCATGAGTACCTGGAATTCATCACAAAGTTAAAGATCACAGTATCCAATCCTACATTTACTGAATAAAGACGAGAAGCAGTGCCCATATCAAGCAGAGGAAATACAGTGTGTTAAAAAGAAACAGTGTAAATTCCACACTGACTTCATTGGAAAATGCTGCCATTCAGTGATGGGCTAGAAAAAAATTAACAACCGGTTCTCTGCCCATCTGGCAGCCACTTTTAAATGGCTATTTTTAAACTTTGTATGTCCTGTCTCTCATTAACAACCGGTTCTACAGAATAGGTGCGAACCTGCTGGAGCCCACCACTGCTGCCATTATGTGACCAGAAGGTTTGAATGGATCTGTCCCTACTTATCGGGCCACCTTGTTTGAAACCTTGTTATTTTCCAAGTATTTATTACTGTATTTACTCACTGCAGGGTAGATTCCAATTGGTGGTTCCGGGGAGTTCCTGCCCAGCCACGTTCCTTATATCTATGTAAAATTGCTGAGAAATATCATCTGGGAGTTTAGAGTTGGATATTGTCAATGTGTGAATCACACTCGTCTCTTTCACTCTCTTTCCCATCTTTAACTGGAGAGATCTTGGGGTGTTCTTGTAGTTTGCTCTGCATGTGCCATGTAGGGTCTATTTCCCTTGGGCATATCCCAGCTTGCTCTACATGTGCTATGTTGGGTCTTTCACCCTTGGGCATATCCAGTCTTGTTTTAAATGTGCCATGCAGGGTTTCTTTCTCCTTGTGCATGCCCAGACATGTCCTGTGCAGGGTCTGTTTCCCCTTGGGCATATCCAGTCTTGCTCTAAATGTGCCATGCAGGGTCTTTTTTCCCTTGGGCATGCCCAGGCATGTACTGTGCAGGATCTATTTTCCCTTTAGCATATCTCAGCTTGCATGTGCCATGTAGGGTCTTTCACCCTTGGGCATATCCAATCTTGCTCTGAATGTGTCTTGCAGGGTTTCTTTCCCCTTGGGTATGCCCAGACATGCACCATGCAGCGTCTGTTTCCCCTTGGGCATATCCTAGCTTGTTCTACATGTGACATGCAGGATCTCTTTCCCCTTGGGCATATCCAGGAATGTGCCTTATAGGGTCTGTTTCTCCCTGGGCATTTCCACGCATGTGCCATGCAGGGTCTGTTTCCCCTTGGGTATATCCCAGCTTGCTCTACATGTGCCATGGAGGATCTTTTTCCCCTTGAGCATACCCAGGCATGTGCCGGATGGGGTCTGTTTCCCCTTGGGCATGTCAAGGCAGGTCCAGGCATGTTCATATAGGGTCTGAGAAATGCAGGATCTCTTTCCCCTTTGGCATGTCCACGCTTGCTCTACATGTGCCATGCCGGGACTGTTTTCCCTTGAGCATGTTCTGTTTGGTTTTTTAATCACAAAAAGGCAGTTTGGGTCATTTTTACAAGGATATTTTATTTTAATAAATCTTATTTCAAGGCCATTACCTGCATTCATGTTTAATAACATTATTTTGTTAACTATTTTTTATTTATCAAAGGCACTTGTGATACAGCAGTACAAAAACACAGGACTGAAGGAATAAAACAAAATTCAAAATTGAATCAGTACATGGTGTCCCTTTAGCTCATTCCTTTATTCTGGGGAAATTTTACTCATGTTCAAAAATCCAGAGTACTGTCACCATATTTTAAGCACGACTGTTCTTCTGAACTTAGTTCAGGTTAAAACCTAAGTCTGACTATGTCCTGCACTGTTCACTGCACTAGTCTAACCCCCTAAGGAGTGGGGAAGAAGTGCCTTACAAAAGTTTTAGGACACCCCCTGGTCAGCACAGGAATTATGCCAGGGCTTAGGCCAGCTTAACTGGAGGTTAGGATTAGGTGAGAATTCAGGATCCTAGTAAATAAAGATTAGGGAAGAGCCCTTGCTGGTGTGCCATGAAATGAAAAAGATTGAAAATCAATGTCTTAAGGGGTGATGGTACACTCGCAGGGATCTGTAGGATGCCTCATTAGCCCTTCCTACCTCACTTGGGTTCCTACATCTTGGATCTCAGAAAGTTTTGTGAGATTTTGTGAGATACAAGACAGTAGAGCCTGGTTCATCTAGGACGAAGAGATACAGGAATCAATCATAACCAATATAGGTCAAAACAACTATCTCCCCATTCCCTTGGAGGCATGGGGAGGCCAGCACATATCTGTGCACCCTTGGAGTGGTGCAGAAGTGCCTTGTGGCACTTTTGCAACACCACCAGGGACTTATGCAACACCATGGTACTTGTGCTAGGACTTGTGCCAGCCTAACCAGGGGTTAGGATTGAACTGACAGAAGCATTGTGGCCCAGGTAAGTTTGGAAACAATAGGATTAGGACTTGGCAGATCGGGAGACAATGCCTGGTAATAAAGAAAAAGCCTAATTATAACTGTTACCTTAGGGAGGAACCTGATGAACAAAGTAATAGCAGTGATAGGTAGGTTAGCAAAGCAAATCAAAAAACTCTCAAGCCCAAAAGAAGAAAATCTGTCAATCTTATCTTGAAGGTTTACTCCTCCTCCTCCTCTTCCCTTTTGGTGACCTGAGACAAAACCTAAAACTCTGAAACTTCAGGTCAAACACTGAACTCGGGCAGCCCCAGTGCTGAAGCATGTAAACGTCAGTGCGTTGGTCATGTGCAATGTTACTGCTTCTCCTCATTCTCTTTGGGATTCATCTCCATTGAAGATGTTACTTTGTTTTGCAAAACCGCTGCAAGTTTTTTTGAGGTCTTCTTCAGAAAAGCACTTCCAGGATGAGTGTTTCTGATGTGTCCATACAAGTCCTCTTGGGTTGGCCCTGTGTAGCCACAGTCCTCACAGACATATAGTTTATCTCTCCGTTGCTTGTAGGCATATTGTTGCTGCACCCCATGAATCTTTTTCAGGTGTGATTCCAGGGAACAGCGCTGAGTAAAGGCTTTATTGCAGATCTCACATTTGTATGGACGAATTCCTACAATGCAACATTAGGTGTTTTAAAAACACAAACTTTTTAAAGGAAACCTAGTATATAACTCTCTTATGGTACAATCCTAACCAAGGCCAGCACAACTCATTGGTTTTCCCATTCCCATGGTGATGGAGGAAGGCAAGTGCATGTCTGTGCACTGGCCTAACCTTCCCCCAGGAGTGGCGCAGAAGTGTCTGACGGTACTTTTGGGACATTCCCAAGGCAGCATGGAAGTTATGCCAGCCTAATTGGGGATTAGGATTGCACCCTCAGTCCATCTCCAGACTATCATTACAAATTGCAAGGGATGGTCATATTTAGAGCTGCATATATGCTGCAGTTTTGAAGAAGCACAGGAAAATGGTTACAAAATTCAGTGTTCTCAGAATGTTGATATCATTATCATCTAAGACTGCAATCCTAAAGACACTTTCTTGGGAGTAAGACCCATTGCACACAGTGGGACTTTTGAGTAGAAATGGTTAGGATTGTGCTCTAAAAAATTAGAGAACTATAATTATAAATAAGAAAAATGTGACAATATAGAAATTCTGCTTTTTTGGCGAATCTTTTTTTGTCATAGAACAGTGGTTCCCAAACTTTTTAGCACCAGGCCACACATTTTTAAGCAACACATGATCAGGTAAACCACTTAGGTTTACCAGACTTTAAAAAAGAGAACCTAGAAGGAAATAATAAATAATTCATAAAAACAAGAAATAAAGACAGACAGTGCAATCCTAACCCCTGATTAGGCCAACACAAGTCCTGTGCTGGCCTGGGGATGTCATAAAAGTGCCATAAAGCACTACTGTGCCACTCCTGTTGGGTTTAGGAAAGTGCACAGACATGCACCAGCCTCCCCACACCACCACAGGAATAGAGAGATGGGTGAATTGTGCTGGCCTAAATTGGTTAGGATTGCGCCCTTAAACGTTATCTCCCTATATTTACACAAGCTTATAAACTGCTGGAGGTGAGTTCCTCCTTGCAGTTTAATTAGCAGCTCTATGCAATTATCACAGTTTTCCATCATCCTCTGATGACCCAAAAATCAGGTTGTGACACTCCACTGGGTCCTGACCCACAGTTTGGGAAACACTGGAATAGGAGTATTCACAGCTCTGTTATGCTCTGCATAGGAATTTCTGTAAGTCATGCAATTATAAATTAATTGAATAGTAGCGACAACAAAAAGTCCATTCTTTCCTCTGAATGACATGAATACTTCGACAAGACAGAAAGCCCATTACATTTTTGTTCATTAACTTTTCTTGTTAAGCTGTGCTCTTACCTGTATGCGTCCTTACATGCCTTTTCAGGTCAAAGGTGTCATTGAATCCTTTCCCACAGAAGGTACACAGGTGTCTCTTGACTTGGCTATGACACTTTATGTGGCGGTTAAGCATGCGCTGCAACCGGAATCCTTTGCCACATAACTCACAATTGTATGCCACAGCATCACTGCAGGTACCCGTTGTGAACTTAGAGAAGGAAATAAAATAGGATTTTAGACTTGCATAATTAAGAAGATGGTGATATCTTCAAATACATCCTAGACTTTCAACTCTATCTTGCTTTGGTGTGCGTTATAGAGTTGGTACAGTGTAGTAGCTGAGACTGAACTGCAAACTATGGGCGCAATCCAGAGTAACTACGGGGAGTCCTTGCTCCGGTGTAAGAACAATTTACTCTGGATTGCAATATGAATTTCCCATAGGTTTTCACTAGTTGGTGCCATAACTACGGGTGCACGTAATGTCTCTTACGTGCTCCCGTAGTTACTCTGGATTGTAGGGTATGACTACGGCTACAATCCAGAGTAACTACAGGACCTTTTACTCCAACGTAGTTACAGTGCCACCTATGGGAAACCTATGGGAAATGCATAGAGCAATCCAGAGTAAGTGCCTCTTACGTCTTCCCATAGTTACTCTGGATTCTAGGGTACATTTCAAATCTCACTTCTGCTATTAGCATACTAGTTGGCTTTTGGCAAACCACTCAGTTTCAGCTGCCATTTTGGAATGATTATCATACTTCTTACTTTACATGGTTATTGTCAGGATTCCATCAAGGCAATACCTTGGATTGCTTTTTACCCTCAAAAATGTGAAGTACACACTCAGTACCATATAAATGCCAAGTAGTTGTATTCCAGTAGGACAGGCCTGCCCAATTTGTGATCAACCAAACTAAATGCAGCCCATAATAGCCATATAATGGGGCCAGATAGAAGCATAACCACCCTTTCATCTTTGTTTTCCGAGTTATAGTTAACGGTGGCACAGCCAGAGGGGAAGGAGACTGAGAACACAATCCTAACCATATCTGCTCAAAAGTAAGCCCCACTGTGTTCAATGGGTCTTACTCCCAGGAAAGTGTCTTTAGGATTGCAGCCTTAGAAAGAGCCTCACCTCTTTGAAGCCATTCCGGGGGTGGGGTGGGGGGAACAAAATGGATCTATACAGCTCCATTTTGCTCCCTCCCAAAGAGCTCCAAAGGGGTGAAGTTCCCTCCAAGTCTGACTGTTCTGTCCCCCTCTAGCTACACCACTAGAGGGTAACTTCTGTTGGAAAGTCAGACATTGCTGGTGAGCTGCATTTAATTGAGATCCCAATCCTAACTAATCTTCCAGCATTAATACAATCACAATGGAGTAAGGGAAGTAAGTAAGTTAGGGAACAGACATTCCCTTCCCTTGAGAAGGGCAGCATGGCTGTCCCCAATGCAGAACACAGAGTGTGTCCCACTGGCATAACTCCCATCAGCGCTGGAAGGTTGTATAGGATTGAGCATTTAATGGATCACGTCTTGTACAGGAAAATAACATTAATGAGAGAAAGCAATCTATCTCTCCATATATTCATAAATTAATCTTGCAGAAACAGAAGTTGGTGACAAATTCTCTGATGAGGAGCAGTAACTCTCACCCAAACTTCATTTCTCTATCACATTTGTGTTTCATTCTCTGAGTTTCTTTTATGCATGTTAGATCCTATTCCCCTTTCTTGGCCCAGACTCTTCCACACACACACACATCATAGTGTGAAACACATGTTCTATTGGCACAGCTGCATTCATTCTGGTGGGGGATAGGACTGGATTGAGAGTGGGCATAAACTTTTCTCTATCTAGCAAAAACACAGAATCCTGTGGACATTTTTGGCAGTCTGAGTCTTGTATACATGAGCCTACTTGGACCCCAGGCATGAATTGAATGACACTCATGTGAAATGTTTCTGTTGAAGTCAGTACCTTTCCACAAAATCATGTGCAATAAACTTTCAGGACATGATCTAGCTAAGCAGTCTGATCTAGGTAAGCAGTCTATTAGACCTACATTTCTTTTGTTGGATCATGTCAAGACTAGAGGTGTAATCCTATGCCTCTCTACTCAGAAGTAAGTCCCATTATGTTCAGTAGGGCTGACTCATAGGAAAGTGTGTTTAGGATTGCAGCCTATATTGTTTACTTATTGTTCATTCACTGGAATATTCACCAGACAGTTTGACTTAGTGATCATTAGGCAAATCAGTAACAGTTCATCGCTGTTGCCAATGACAAATCATTGCATTCTGGAAACCATGGATAAAAGTAACCACAGGACTGCTCTGTTCTACCAAAATTGCAGGAGAATTGATTTCTTGCAACTATGCCAAGTAAAGATAACTGTAAAAATAAAAAACCAGTCCCTAATTGTAAGCAGCATTCCCTAATCTCTTGGGATCTATGTTTCTCAAAAAGGACCCCCCAAAAAGTCTTTACCTTGATTTTGGATCGGACTGCAGGGTGGTTTGCTGCCAAGTTAAGAAGTGTTTCCTCTGTTGTGGACTCAGGCGCTAAAGTATCAACAGCTTCTGTGTATTTATTGCCACTGCTATTGCTCTCCAAGCTGCAGCTGTCTTCACTACCATAGTTCAGGAGTACACACCTTATCTCTCCTAGAAAAGGAACATAGAGATCAGTTTATTAAAAGCAATAAAAACACAAGGCAATTTCTGATGGTAGATTTTTTTTAGTGTACATCTGATGTAATTTATTATGTAATTGGAGTTCTAACATATCATATCCGAAAGGTTCAGAATAGGTAACAATATGAGCACAACCCTAACCATGTCTACTCAAAAGTAAGCCCCATTGTGTTCAATGGGTCTTACTCCCAGGAAAGTGTCTTTAGGATTGTAGGCTAAGCTAATTTATCCCTTTCTGCACACCTATGGTGAAAATCACAGATTTCTGTGTATTTTTTTTACCTATATTTACCAGTTTTGTATCCTTCTATCTCCTCAGAGGCAAGAGGCTCATTCAGCCATGTTGACCTATTTACTGTTGATGTTTATTGGGCTTCCTCCTCCAAGTGACTTTGGAGTGAACACATTATTAGACCATGATCCCCACTTGATTCCCCAACCTGGGGGAATGGGAAAGTTAAGAGCCTAGTAATCCCTTATCCAATCTCACAAATAAAACTTGGTTAGAACCCATAGGTTATTCAAAAGTGAGGTCTCACATATAAGACTTTATGCATTTGCTGTGGTTGCCCATTAAAGAACTGAGGGTCCAATCCTAACCAGCCTTTCAGCACTGACATAGATGGGCAAAGTGAGGCATGTGTTACACCCTGTACAGGTATTCCCCATTTTCTGTCAGCTCATTTTCTGGCAATCTGCTATTTCAACACATTTCATTTATACTCAAAGGTCATTCATTCAACACAAATTCTGCTGTTTCAACCTCTTTCTGCTGTTTCAAAAGCTAACATTGCCCTCTTCCATGTTGATTTGTGTATGATGTGGTGATTCAGTTACTTTTGGGGTGTGTGTGTATCAATTTGACATTTTTATGTCACCAAAAAGTCAGTTTGGGCCCAACACCAGAAATTCCTAGTTTATGGCACATTTACAGCACCAAGCACTGTGTAAGCTCAAGGATGATGTTGGTAACTACAGTATATGATTGGGCTCTTAGTATACAGATGGCATTCTTAGTGATTGTTTCCAGTCAGTCTTCAAAGTTATGTTAAAACCTAACGCGGGAAGAAGGTCATAGTAGGAGGCATACTGGATCCAGATTATGTAGGACTTTACAGAACCTGTAACTGTACCAAGATTACAACAGAAAGCCACGACGAGGGTTTTTGCATCCATTTTGGAACATGTGCTAAAACATTACTAGCAGAACTCATGTTGTTCTGTCTGGCATTTGCCTGAGGATGGTGAACAAAACAGCCATGAACCAATGTAGGGAAAAGGAGTAACCAATTTGGACATTCAGGTCTGTTTTATTCCTTCAGTTTCAACAGATACAGTTAGCCAACCTAGGATGGGGAGAGAACCAAAGAGCTCAAGGGGATGGCTGACGAAAGAAACACTTTATTCATGAATTCAGACACATTCTGATGGACTTAATATCTACAATATTTAGCTACAGTATTTATCTACAGCTTTTCAACTAAAAAGTTCACAAAGCAGTTTACAAAAAAGGAAAAAAATTTATAATTAATGGATCCCTGTCCCAACAGGGCTCACAATCTAAAATGCAAAAAGAACACCAGCAGAAATCACTAGAACAGACATTGCTGAGGTATAGGGCAAGTTACCGGTACTTCCCCCCTGCTAAATAAAGGAGGAAACCCACTTGAAAGAGTGCCTCTTGCCCTGTAAGTAGGGGTCGTTGTATCAGTATTATCTTGGGTGTCCCAATATTTAATCTTAATATTTAATTTTGTAGGTTAGTGGAAAGTCACAAAATTATTTAGAATATTAACAATCACTTTCATTTGTTTTATTTAAACTAATTTGTTTTATTTTAATCAAAATATGTACTCACACACTTAATATAATTTACCATTAAACAGACTACAATGGGATCCAAAGAAGATTTTTGTTGTCTGTTTGGTTTGTCTGGTTCTTTCACCTAGATGTGTAATACTAAATGATGGCTCCAAACCAATAATTTATATTAACTTTATTTTAATTAACTAGATTTGAGCAAGAACTCCTCTATATTTTATTGGATGCAAGAACCTTGAAGACATCTAGAAGTGCCAAGTTTATGATGGTGGTAGCTTGGAATCTGAAGGTGGCATTTATTCCAAATCAACAGGTACAGTTGTGCAATAGATGAACAACCAAAATTTAAAATGAAAACAAGTTATGGGTAGCCTATTCAACAAGGAAGAATTGACATTGCTACAGACAATAAAAATGAATGGTGAAGCCAAATTTTAGTTAGCCTAACTTTGTTAAAAAATGTGGCTCGTCAAAAAGAGAATGAGTTAGCCCTGCATTTGGGACTGGTCAGAAAAAAAGCAGGCCTCCGTCAGTCTTGAAAGGCTATGGTATCATGCCCAGCGCTGCTTACGCTGCATGCAAAGCACGAAAGCCTGGGTTGGATTGTTATGGAGAATAGGCTGTTATCCAAGCAGCAAATCCCCCCTCTCCACACCACTGAATTATTCCAATGGAAAGGTGGAGCCGATACGATTGGATCCAGCGTCGCAGAGCTGGGCTAAGGACAGGAGCTCACCCTGTCTTCTGGGGCCGACCTGGGTCTCGAACCCTGGCCTGCTGGTTAACAGGCACAGCGACTTAACCGCTTGTGCCACCCACAGCCCGGGACTGGCCAGAACAAAAGCATTAAAAAAATAGTTTAATCTTAGGGCGAGTCTGCTTATCACAGATAAGGGAGATGCCTGAAGGCCTAATCCTATCTAATTTTGCAACTCTGAGGCTGCAACCCTATCCACACTTTCCTGGGATTACCAGTAAGTCTCATTGTCTGTATTTGACCTTCTCAATAGACATGAATTGGATTGAGTTCTGATTCAGCTATGCTAATGGGGCATGTGCTCCAGTGGGAGGGCAATCATGGAAGCCTCCTCGAGGAAAGGGGTTGTTTGTTCTCTTATGTTGGGGCTGCATTTGCATTGGAAAGTTGGTTAGGATCGGCCCCCAACGCTGCTATCCTATGCACACTAAACCTGGGTGTAAACCTCAAATAAGGGACGTATTTCTGAGCAGACATGCCTAGGCTAGGGTTCTGAGTGACTCAAGCCAGCTAATAGTTGCAATGGGGATTAAATATGGAAGGAGTGAGTTTCTAGTGTAAGGGTGCAATCCTATCCTAGGCCAGCACAACTCATCGGTCTTCCCATTCTTGTGGTGACATAAGGAAGCAAGCACATGTCTGTGCACTGGCGTTACCCTCCCCCAAGAGTGGCGCAGAAGTGTCTAGCAGCACTTTAGTGACACTGCCAGGTCAGCAAAGGTCAGGTATGCCAGGGTGGCAACAGAGGAGCAAGAAACCTGGAAGTGGGTCTTTAAAGCTATTTTGCCACTGATTTGGTATCCAGTCATTTTTTTATCCACTGGGAGTTTTGGAACAGAACCCCAGTGGATAACAAGGCATGACTGTAATTAACAAATTATTTGTAATAAACTATATATACTTAAATTTTAAATTTAATAATAAGAAATATAGTATTTAAATTAACCACATAAAAGCAATATATGGGCAAAATCCAGAGTAACTATGGGGAGTCCTTGCTCTGGTGTAAGAACAACTTACTCTGAATTCCAATATGATTTTCCCATACGTTTTCACTAGGTGGTGCAGTAACTACAGATGCACGTAAAGTATCTTACGTGCTCCCGTAGTTACTCTGGATTTGGGGGTATGTGAGAAGTTTTTAGCTTTTAATTTATAATAGCCTACATTTTTCTTGGATGTCCTACATTTGGGGGGGGAGCTGTCCTCTTTTTGTGGTTGTGACATATGGTCACCTTGATTGGGCTGCACTTTCAGAAAAAAGATCGACTCTTGAGAGCTCAATCTTATCCACACTTTTCGATGAGTAAGCCCCCATTGACTGTAATGGGATTGACTTCTGAATAGACCTGTATAGGATCAGGTCCCCTTGCAACAGAGAGCCCCACTCCAAATCTAGAGTGCTTAATTCTAGCTAATCCTTGGACAGAGGCACTAATTACTGAAATCGGTGGGAGTTACTCCCGAGTAAGCACGGAGTTACTGCAGGGAGATTCCTATGACATTGGAAGCCGCTTTGGAATGCAATTCTGAGCAAGGATCGGGGCTGCTGCACGTGGTTCCGGCTTATTCTCAGCTCCACCAACACTCTTCCTCCAGAGGAACCGCTAGAACCAGTTTCAGTGTGATAAATAGTATCACTGAGAATAAAGCTGCAATCCTAAAGACACTTTCCTGGGAGTAAGACCCATTGAACACTATGGGGCTTACTTTTGAGTAGACATGGTTAGGACTGTGTTCTTAGTGGAGTAGTGAGGATCCCCCCTCCAAAAATAATATAAAATAAAACTCATCAGCCAGGAACTGAAATCAAGACTTCCACCCAAACTTAAAGCACCTATGCACCTACTCAGA
This sequence comes from Cryptoblepharus egeriae, assembly GCA_030015325.1. Lineage (NCBI taxonomy): Eukaryota > Metazoa > Chordata > Lepidosauria > Squamata > Scincidae > Cryptoblepharus > Cryptoblepharus egeriae. The sequence continues at coordinate 89,557,217 of JAREYC010000003.1, read as the reverse complement.
CTTAAGCCCCATTATAGTCAATAGGACTTTCTCCCAGGAAAGTGTGCAGAGGATTTCAGCCTCTGAGCCCAATCCTATGCATGTCTGAGTGGGACTTACTCCAAGGTAAGAGTGGATTGGATTGCAACCTGAGATCCCAAATTCTATGTATGTCTACTAAGAAGTCCCGTTGTTAAAGTCAATGGGAAAGTGTGGATAGGATGGTAGCCTTAGGCTGCAATCCTAAAGACACTTTCCTGGGAGTAAGACCCCTTGAACACAATGGAGCTTACTTTTGAGTAAACATGGTTAGGATTGTGCTCTCAATCTCAGGCACTTGAGACTTAAATCCTCAAGTAAGGCTGCAATCCTAAAGACGCTTTCCTGGGAGTAAGACCCATTGGACACAATGGGGCTTACATCTGAGTAGACATGGTTAGGATTGTGCTCTAAATCTACTCAGAATTAAATCCAGTTGCGTTCAAGGCAGACTTACTTAAAAGAAAATGCCTAACAGCAGAATCCTATGCATGTCTACTCAGAAGTAATTCCCACTGAATTCAAGGAGACTGGCTGCAATACTAAAGACACTTTCCTGGGAGTAAGACCCATTGAACACAAGGGGCTTACTTTTGAGTAGACATGGTTAGGATTGTGCTCTTAGGTTGCAATCCTAAAGACACTTTTCTTGGCGTAAGACCCATTGGACACAATGGAGCTTACTTTTGAGTAGACATGGTTAGGATTGTGCTCTTACTCTCAAGAAAATACGCAGAGGACTACAGCCTAACAGCGCAATCCTATGTATGTCTACTCAGAAGTAAATCCCATTGAGTTCAAGGAGAACTTACTCCTAGGAAATGCGCATGGGATTGCAGCCTAACGGTGCAACCCTATGCATGTCTACTCAGTAGTAAATCCATTGCGTTCAAGTGGACTTGGAGTCCAATCCTATGCACGTCTACTTAGAAGTCAATCCCATTACAGTCAATGGGGCTTACTCCTAGGAAAATGTGGATAGGATTACAGCCTGAAAGCCAATTCTGTGCATGTCTACTCAGAAGTAAATCCCATTACAGTCCATGGGACTTACTCCCAAGAAAGTGTGGATAAGATTGTAGCCTGAAAGCCCAACCCTATGCATGTCTATTCAGAAGTCAATAACATTACAGTCAATGGGGCTTACTCCCAGGAAAGTGTGGATAAGATTGTAGCCGGAGAGCTCAACCCTATGCATGTCTACTCAGAAGACAATCCCATTACAGTCAGTGGGGCTTACTCCCAGGAAAGTGTGGATAAGATTGCAATCTGAAAGCCCAATGTCTACTCAGAAGTGAGTCCCATTCTAGTCAATGGGGCTTACTCCCAGGAAAGTGTGGATGAGGATTGCAACCTTCTGAAAACCCAATGTCTACTCAGAAGTGAGTCCCATTCTAGTCAATGGGGCTTACTCCCAGGAAAGTGTGGATGAGGATTGCAACCTCACTCCCAGGAAAACGTGCCTAGGATTGCAACCTAATAGAGCAACCCTGTGCTTGTCTACTCAGTGGTAAGTCCCATTGAGCTGAAGAGAACTTACTCCCAGGTAAGTCAGCTTGGGATGGTGTGGTGGTGGGGGGTGCTTCTCAAGCCACCTCTTTCCCTCTTTCTCCTCTGCTCTCCAGGTGCTCCTTGGAGGGGAGTCCAGGTGTGTCTGTGGAGGGGCTTCCTCCATCTTACCTGGGACGTAGGTGTCTGCTCTCTCCTCGTCGGGAAGCTCGTCCCAGCTGCGGCTGGCGGGTCCAGGGCTCCTTCTCTTCACCAGGAAGACTCTGGGCATGGTGAGAGTAGACACTTACTCCACCTTTCCTCCTACTCCTTGCGGTTCTGCTCTCTGGACTCTCCACCCTTTCCAACGGTTCCAGGTAGGGCACTCTGAGGGGAGCCACAGCCTCTGCTTGGGGCAGGTGGGACCCCTCTTACTCCAGCTCTTAGCCCCCCCTAGAACCCACCCCTGAGGAGAGTCAGACCCACAGGAGGCACCCCCACTACTACCTCCCCCTCACCCCCCAGTTTCATAAGGTGCAAAGGCACCACCAGGAAACTTGGGAGGGAGCATGCGTGCTGCCAACATAACGGTGTCAACAAGCCTGTGTGTACCTGTCCGACCGGTTGGAGCAGCTCTGCTTTGTTCCAGCCCTTCCTCAGGCATGCATGCTTGCAAAGAATGTAACGTCTGAAAAGAAGGAGCCATGTGCCCACCGTGGGGAGATACCCCTCCTGACATGCTCTCTGCACCCAGCCTGAACCCACTGCACCCAGCTTGAACCCACTGCACCCCATTTCCTCTCTGTGCCAAACATCCCCCCAAAACATGCCACATTGGAATATGCGTTCGGGTGTCCAAAAGTGTGTTTGGGTGTCTGGTGGGTTCCTTTGTACCCTGGGCTTTTCCTTGCAAGAAGTGTAAAATATATCCATGATTGAGGAATTGAAGCCTCGATGACCACATGTCCTCTTTGTGTCCTGGAAAAAGTCTTCATTGTCCTCCTTTGCCTTGTGAGCCGGTTGCATGTGGCCTCTTTGGAATTAATAAATTAGGGGTGCAATCCAAACTCATTGGTCTTCCCATTCCCATCGTGCTGTCGGGAGACAACCAGTGGTGGGCTTCAGGGGGTTCTCACAGGTTCTATAGAACCCTTTGCTAATCAGCACCTGGTTCTGAGAACCAGTTGCTGATGGGAAATAGAACCTCTTGTTCTATGGACAGAGAACCTGTTGTTAATATAGGTTACTAGGACATAGAACCTGTTGTTAATTTATTTGAATCCCACCACTGCGCATGTCTATTCTCTGGCCTAACCCTCCATGGCCTAACAACCATGTTGTTATTTAGTTGTTCAGTCTGTCTGACTCTTTGTGACCCCAAGAACTGCAGCATGTACATAGTGCTTTTTTTTCTAGAAATGAAGTTGGGATATTCATCATGAAGATAATCAGGGGCATGTCTGAGGCATAGTGGTGCTGCTATTCATCACAGAGGTGCCGGTATTCAGTATGGGTGAGTATCCCCTCAAATAGACCCCTGATCTTACAGCACTTTTGTGACACCCCCAGGTTAACAGCACTTATGCCAGCCTAATTGGGGGTTAGGATTGCAACCTAAATGTAATATATTAGTTTCAAATTTAATAGTAAATCATATGTTTATATTAATCACATGAAAGCAATTTACATGTTTTCAGCTTATATTTTGCCATGTTCTACATTTTTCTCAGATGTCCTACATTTTGTTGGCCCTTGTCCTCTTTGACATATTGTTGGCCCTTGTCCTCTTTATGACATATGTTCCCCTTGGTGGAAGCATGCAAATCAAAGATTTTGGTTTGGAGCATGAATATGTGTCCCCATAGCGGGGTTGTTTTATGTGCGTGTGGGAACACAAAGTACATTCCATACTCATGGGTTGTACCTGAAGTCTGACATATGAAGCCAACCACCTCCAGGCGCTTTTTTCCCCTATCTGCTTTGCATGCAGCGATCATCTGAAGTCTTCCTCTACTCCTGGTGATGGAGATGCCTCCAAGCGATGGAATGGGTGGGACTAGCACACCTCCCCAACCTGCATGTGTGTGGGAATGTCTAGAAGAAACGTGAGAGCCTCTCTGTTTGTTCTCCCAACAGTTTTATTGAGAGGGGAACAGCAACTTAAAAGGAAAAAAAATCTGGGTAGAGCCACCTGTTCTGTATGTTAAGTTCACCTCTGCGGTAAGAATTCCAAATGGGATCAAACAAAGAAGGTGGAAAAAATGTTTTATCTGAACTATAACCAGATGGCTTCCAAACAATTCATGATAACGGCCCTGTTCTTCTAGGGCCATAGGGTCAAAGTGTAGGTGTGGGGCAATCTCTTTCCTAATTGCTTAGCTATTTTTCATTATAAGAAATAATTGATGGCTATTCCTTTTACCCAAAAAGGGGAAGCATGTTAAGTACCATATTTACTCAAATCTAATGCTCACCTTATACTTATAATAAAACACCACATTTCTGCAAATATAATTAACCATTGAATCTAATGCACACCCTGATTTTGGAGATCAAATTCGGCTGAAAAAGGTGACTGTTATATTCAAGTAGGACAGTACTATTTTACTCAACTGCTAAGAAGTAAACCCGCTCCCAGTATGTGATGGTTTAGTGAGCTTTCTAGTTTCCCCAATATCTCCTTCTAGATCACACAGTTGATTACTGCTGTTTTAGACTCCATAATACAGTATATTCATGTAGAGGTCTGTCTTGTATTCTACTGGAGAAAGATGGGATATAAATAAATATGTGATGTTCAGTTGTATTGTTGTTCCAGTATGAGTGCATACATTATTTCGGAATGTGTCTTATCTGCTATTCCACTGCTTTTTCATCCGGGCTGTGGGTGCTTTTTTTGGGCTGTGGTTAAGACACTGCTCTTGTTAACCAGTAAGCCAGGGTTGGAGACCTGGGTCCCCACAAGACAGGGTGAGCTCCTGTCCTTAGCCCAGCTCTGCGACGCAGCTGGAACCAATCGTATCAGCTCTGCCATTCCACTGGACTATTTCAGTGGCGTGGAGAGGGGGGATTTGCTGCTTGGGTAACAGCTTATCCTCCATATCAATCTACCCAGGCCTTTGTGCTTCTCATGCAGCGTCAAGCACAATACCATAGTTTTTCAAGATTGATGGATGCCATTAATCATCCAGTTTGGAGTCAACTATCTTTAGAGGACAAGTGATGGAAAGCGGTTGTGTTTCTTTTGAAGCATTATCCTTTTTTAATTTCTACAAATAACCTGCAGCTGTCACTTGTGGACATACAATATAACAACATTTATCAGCAAAAAACAAAACAAAAACAAAACACAACAAAGAACACCCCCCTTTCCTTTCCATCTCAACTGCCCTTTTGCCTCCTATGTCCTCAATGACTCTCCTAGCCTAATCTCAGCTTGGCCTGTTATCTGTCCCATAGACAATTAGACATGACAGTTGACATGTGAATTGAATGTTGACAGTTGTTCTCCCCTGTCTTCTCTGCCTCAGAGACACATGGGAATAGAACCCTCAGCCTGCTAGATTGATACAGAACATGCAGAAACCTCTTGTACAAGTCAAGGCTTTTATGTAGATAGATATTCTCATCTTTTAGACCCAATGTGTTTTGGGAGACTCCTCTGGGTAATTGGACCTTGCACAGTTACACACTAGTTATGTTAGTGAGTAATGTTAGTCTTGTGTTAGTCTTGCTTTCTTGGATGTACTTTAAAAATGCACATAAAACACTATTCTGTACTGCCAGGAGTTTACCATAGTTGATCATACTTTAGTAAAGTACTGCCTAGAACATTATATAGTTTATAGGGCACCAATAAAGACTATAAGGAAAATTCAGCTCTGAATGCGGTTACCTGTTTATTGACTAGTTGGTCTTCAGTCTTCAGTAACTCATGAGGTGGGTAGCTATTGGAAACAGGCATTCTCTCTTGTGGTAATCAGACTTTGGAAAACTTTCCCCAACTCTGTTCATCATTGATTTTGAAGTGTTATTTCTGTTCACTCAAGCATTTATTGGAATTTGGCTGGTACCTAATTTGCATTTTTTGTAGTTCTGGTTGTTGATGTTTTAAAAATAAATTGTCCCAATTTCATGTGGTTCATTATTATTAAAGCCTCCTTCTGAGGGCTGTAGTGGTGCAAGTGGTTAAGATGCTGTACCTATTAACCAGCAGGCCAGGGTTTGAGACCCAGTTCCTACAAGATGGAATGAGCTCCTATCCTTAGACCAGCTCTTGCCAACCTAGCAGTTCAAAAGCATGCAAATGCAAGTAGATAAATAGGTACCACCTTGGTGGAAAGGTAAAACAGTGTTTCATGTGCCCTTCAGCATGCAGTCATGCCAGCCCCATGACTACAGAAGTGTCTTTGGACAATGCTGGCCCTAAGGGCTTAGAAATGAGAATGAGCACCACACTGTATAGTCAGTCACAACTAGCAGTACAACCTGAGGGGGACACCTTTGCCTTTAGAATATGGAAAGAGCATGGGAAGAAAAGAAGAGGGAAGATAGGGAATTTGGTGGAGACTGGAGAGGCAGTAGGAAGATACTATAATTAGGATCCCTACTTGGTTATTTGTGGAGACCCGTTGGGATAGTGTAGGCTTACCTTGAGATATGAGAACATATGTTCCCTTACTTGAGGAAGCCTTTGGGACTGCCTCTCCTGCAGGATTCAGTGTGCACTCCATTAGCACAGTGGGTTTGACACTGTGGTGGCGGGAAGGAATGGGTTGTTAATGTTCTACTGCTCAGTTCAGTGCCAAGGATCTGCATCCAAAAGAGAATGTCTTGGAGTAATGGGTTGTTTCATGTACGCTGATAGCAACTGGACAAAATACATGCTTGGGATACAGACAAAGTTTTTACAGTAGATACCCTAAATGACTGTGCCTTAAAACAACTGGTAAAGGAGAATGTCCAGTCTCCCAGTTGTAGGCATCTACTACAATGATCCTGAGGGATAGCTGTCTAGCCTCTGCTTAAACGCCTCCAAGGTATGTCCACTACAGGGTGACCAGATGCCCAAACGTCAAAAGGAAGACAGGATCTTGGATTCCTCTCAGTGTGATCTTTCTGGCAGACAATGGCACGTTTACCTACTCACAAGTAAAGCCGCGATATTGGGCATTTTCACTTTCCCATAGATCATATTTTTAGTTTTAGTTTTTTGGCCATAAGGTTTGATAGGAAGCAGATATTTCAAAACCAATTTTTGCATTGTATTCTGCTGTTCAATACAAATCCCATGACATATGACATGATTGAGTGCTGAACACCACTGCAAAGTTCCAAAATGAAGCCAAAATGGAGGACAATGAAGCCCTTTTGGAGGACACCTGGACAGAAGTCTAAAAAAGAGGACAAATCTGGAAAAATCTGGTCATATGGTCACTCTGGTCCACTATCACCCAGTTTGTTCTAGTGCCAGACAGCTCTTATTATTGGGAAATGCTTTCTTATGTCTAACTTAGATCTATACCAAATCCCCAACAAAATTACCTGTTGCATTCTGGAGGTCCATCCAGAAGTCAGAATTTATTTTGAAATGTCCAACTCTTGCCAGACCAGTGTTATTGCACTTGTGGGAAAGTACCACAAAGGACATACTTTCCTTTGGGAAAGTAATGCAAATTATGAAGTCCATAATTTGAATGTGTATAAGTGATTTTAACTTGGGAAGCCTGTGCACTTCTCTATGGCTTCAACAGGTTCTAGTCCACAGGAGCTACAGACAGTAATCTCATATCTCTCCTTAGTCATTCCTTTGTCAGCTAAACATTCCAACCTCTTTAAATCATTCTTTGTAGGATTTGGTTTCCACACCCCACATCATCTTAGTTGCCCTCCTCTGACCTTGCTCCAGTTTATCAATGGCCTTCTTCAAATGTGGCCAGAACTCAATGCAGGATTCCAAGTGAGGTCTGACACTTGCATAGTAGAGTGACACTATTTCTTGTAAGGAGGACTTGCTGCTGTTAATACAGCCTAACATTGTATTATCTTTTTTGCATCTATACTACACTGTTAGCTCATGTTCATTCTGTGGACCATTATAACATGTTATACCCATCGCCTGCTCATTGTGCCAACTGAACTGCACTATTTACACATGCCGCTGCCAAGCAAGGTCTCCTCTATCCTGTAACCACTGGAATGGGATGCCACTAGGCTCTATTCTGGGCTCCGTGTTATTCAACTTCTGATTACATTTTCTGTCAGAATGCAGAACTCTACATTTATCTGAATTGAACTTTATCCTTTCGGTATGAGCCAAATGATTAAAATCTCAAAATAATCTGGAATCTAGATTTGGTCTTCCAGGGTGTTAGTTATCTCCCAACTTTGTATCATCTACAAATTTGATAAGCTTCCCCTTTTGCGCTCTCATCTGGGTCATTTATAAAAAATGTTGAATAGCATAGGCCTGATGGAGCTATGTGGCACACTATCTGATACTGCTGTCCATGACAACAAAGAGCCATTTACCGGTATTAGTATTCAAAGGAAATTGTTCAACCAACTAGTTATCCACCTAACAGTAAAACCATCTGGTCCAGTGGTCCACCTGTTTATCTGCAAGGATATCATCAAAGATGTTGTCAAATTCTTTGCTGAAATTTAGGCACAATAAGCTATTGCCCTTCCCCACATTCCTAATATCTGTTGGAATAATAACTCTGTCAGAAAAAGAAATGAAATTAATCTGGCATGACTTGTGATTAACATTCACATCCATGCTAGCTCTTAGAAATCACCTGATTATTTTCTAAATCTGTGGTTCCCAAAGTGATAGATCATTGCTCATCAGTGGGAACCCAAAATGGGCCATTCTCCCTTTAGAGAAGTAATCCAATAATGGGTTTCTCAATGCCATTGCAGCATTGTTGGCACTGTGGGAACCCATGGGAACTCCCCTTAGTGGAGGGGGATGGTCCTGCTGTCCTTGGAAAGCTATTCCTGATTTTGAAAATATCTCCATTTGTCTATTGGAAAACACTTCTTGTTTTTCATATGAAAATTGGTAGTGCACTTCAATTCTTAAATGGAGTAATATGCAAGATTGGAGTGGGCTTCAGAGGGGGCTTCCTGATTCACACCTGCACTTGGGATATATTTGCATATTGCTTTTGTATTAACTGTTCCTTCTTCCACTTTTTTGGATGTTTTCCTTTTGCTTCTCAACTTAAAGAACACTCCTCATGCAGCCAAAACGTTTGATGTTTCCCATCTTTTCTTCTTATGGGAAATATTTGCAATTGTGCCTTCGGTATCTTGCTTTCCAAAATGGGACTTTCACATAGGTCAACTTCTTTGGGTGTGCCTCAAGCCAACAACTCGTAGACCTGTAGAATATGCTTGTTTAAGTGCATAGGTATGAATCCACAGATGTACCCCTAATCACACATGGTAACATTCAGGCTTTTGCTGTTTCAGACATTGTTTCCAGTGTTGTTTGCTACATTTTCAGCCTGCACCAAGGTTAAATTACACATTACTGGACTGTATGCTTATTATATTAGCCTTTCTCCCAATCAGCAATACAGTGGTACCTTGGTTTTACGAGCATATTTTGTTCCGGAAGCATGCTTATAATCCAAAACACTTGTAGATGAAATCAAATTTTCCCATAAGAAATAATGAAATATTATATCAAGTTAAAATTTATTAGAAATGTTTGCTTGTCTTGCAAAACACTCTCATTCCAAGTTACTGTCAATCCAGAGTACCTATGGGACCTTATACACCGATGTTGTTGTGGTGCCACTTATGGGAAATGCATAGAGCAATCCAGAGTAAGTGCCTTTTACGTCTTACTCTGGATTGTAGGGTCAATCCTTTATTGTACTGAATTTGCACTGACAAAGCTATTTTAAAATGTTTTATAACTCAACACTTTTTTCACACAAAATAAGAATATGGCTGCAATCCTAAAGATACTTTCCTAGGAGTAAGACCCATTGAACAATATGGGGCTTACTTCTGAGTAGACATGGTTAGGACTGTGCTCTATGTTAAAAGGGGCTCTTCTCTTTATTGGGAACTGTTTTCAGGAGGAAACAAGTGGTGTCAGATATAAGTTCAAACAGTAATGTTTATGGTGGTGGGATAAACAGAGGGGAATTAAGGACAATAATGCAATGAAATTGTATCAGACCAGGAGCTACAACATACGGAAGGACAATTTTGGCCTTTAGAACAGCAGAGAGAGGTTGAAAGAGTGGAACATACATTGAATGAATGACTTTTGGGTAGAATTCAAAGGTGTTGAAAGTGGATCATCAAAAAACAGTCAGAAAGCAGAAACCTGTAATTTGTAGAAATCTCTGAAGAGCTTTGTTTACTCTGTACTCATCATTTAACCAACAGCATGGGGGGTTTGTTTTGCAGGAGAGTGGGTTGATGTGCAGGGGGGTTGATGTGCAGGGGAAGTTGGTGTTCAGGGAGAGTTGGTGCAGAGGGAGAGTTGATGTGCATCAGGGGTTGATACGCATGGGGGAAGTTGCGCATGGAGGGATGATGCGCATGGGGGTTGATGCGCATGGAGGAATGATGTACAAGGGGGATTGATGCGCATGGGGAATGTTGCACATGGGGATGTTGCGCATGGAGGTTGATGTGCAGGGGGAAGTTGCACATGGAGGTATGATATACATGAGGGGTTGTTGCGTGGGGGGATGTTGCGCATGGGGGATGTTGCGCATTGGGGTTGTTGCACGGGGGAAGTTGCACATGTGGGAAGTTGTTCATGGGGGGTGGGATGTTGCGCCATATAGGATGTGCATTCAGGTTGATGCGCATGGGGGATGTTATACATTCAGTATTACTGCGCTTGGGGGTTGCTGTGCTAGGAGGGATGAAGTGCATGGGGGATTATGTGCAAGGGGGTGTTGCGCAATGGGGGATGGGAGCAAGGTGGATGGTGCATGGGGGTATTTTACTCCTGCAATGTGGGCACATTTCACTAGTACTGTATATGAAAGTAAGCCCTCCATCCACCATCAATAAGCATCAATGGAAGCTGAGGCTGCAGACATACTTCCCATCAAAGCCTGCCCAATGTTGACTTCCTGATGCTTCCAATGGCAGCAGAATGAACACATTATTTGTTTTGTCTTTGTTAAAGCTGCTTATCTGCTATCAAGAAAAGGCTTTTGCTTAGTCATAGCTGTCCCTATTGTTTCCAAATCAAAAAAGAACCATTGCTGTCTGGCAATACAAGGAGAATGTGGAGATGCAGAGCTGAGGGAGAAAAGAGAGCACAGGAAAAAGTGAGATGCATACAAAGGAACATTGGCATTCTGTGGAGATGAGGGGATTACCCAAAGGGCAGATGTATCAGGAAGGAAACAAAGATTTGGGTGTGAGTTGGTATATAGTAGAATTGGGAGGCTGTTTGAGAAAATGGAAACTCAAGCTGAGGCAGAGATGTAGCTTATTTTACTATAGCATAGATATGGACCACACTCTTGAATGAACAGAAACCAGTAGGAGAGATTGCTTGTCACTGTATTGTACAGTTTAATTGATACCCCAGTGCCTCCGAGTGGGTTTAGAGCCATACCATCCAAATATCTCATATCATCCATATCAACTTAAGGGTTGATTAAGGGGAACTGTACAAAAGGGAAACTGGAGCTGATATCCAGGTTCCCACCCTAACTGGTTAAAAATAGATTAAACAAACACAAAATACAAAGGCAGAACATATACTTTAGAAGCATGTTTGGAACCAGGTGTGGCACACACTAGAATAATGCCATAGGGCGCAATCCAGAGTAACTATGGGGAGTCCTTGCTCTGAGGTAAGGACAATTTACTCTGGATTGCAATATGAATTTCCTGGCCTTGGTTGAGTTTTCCAAGACACAAAAAGAGTTTGATGGCCCATCTAGGGAGTTCCTGCTGAACTAATAGTGTGGCAGGGTGTGTTGCCTCAGGTTCAGATTAAGGACTTCTTGGCTCAGTCTGAAAAAAAACTACTTATTTTTTGGCAATTGTAATTTCATTTAACATTCATGTGGGTCTTTCAGTGGTGGGCTTCAGGGGGTTCTCACAGGTTCTATAGAACCCTTTGCTAATGAATGCCTGGTTCTGAGAACAGGTTACTAATGGGACATAGAACGTGTTGTTCAATGGACAAAGAACCTGTTGTTAATTTAGGTTATTAGGACATAGAACCTGTTGTTAATTTATTTGAATCCCACCACTGGTCTTGCTCTTGCTAGCTATTCTTTTGTCAGAAATTAAACACCCAAATGTAATAATGGACCATAGAGGAGCCTTTCCTTGGTAGCCAGCAGAAATTTCTCCCTTTTTCACAGATAAGAAAGGACTGCCCATCTCTGAAATAAAGAAGAGTCAGTTTAAACTGCACACATTTTTGGAAAGAGGGTGTATGTAACACTGCTTCTCATGACAGACAGACAGACACTGCAGCTTGCATCAGCAGTAGGTTGGAGGGAGGAAGCAACAGCAGAGTTGGGGTGAAATGCACCCTGAACCCTCCACTCCTCTCACAACTTGTTGCTGATGCAATCCATATCAGCTGGCCTCATACATGAAACAGTCATTTTTGAAACATATATTCCAAAAGTCAGACTTGGCATATACTAGACCAGATGGTTCTCAGACATTTGGAACTGGGACTCACTTTTTAGAATAAAAATCTGTCATGACCAGAAATTACATCATCAAATGGGAAAATTTTTAACAATCCCAGGCTGCGATCCTACCCATGTTTACCTAGGAGAAAGTCCCATTTATTATCATTGTTGAAAGAATACTCATAGTAGCCTGTTAAATGTACAGATCTATAACATTTTCCCAAATGCAGTCTCATACCATGATAGCATCAAGTGTCAGATATAAAAAACAAAATATTGAAATGAATTAGGTCCAACTGAAATTGGTTCACAACCCATCCCGAGTCACAGTTCGAGAAACACTGTGCCACAGAAAGGGACAAAACCTTAAACTACTGTACACTGCAAATAGGCAGGAAGACAAGGAGTTGGGCCAATAGTCAAGATTACCTTTCTTTAGTTGGTTAGGATGCTTTCTCTGAAATGCAGAATTGGGCAGGGAGCTGTGAAAGGATATGTCATAGATGGGACCATACTTTCCACGCAGAGGATTCAGAGGGAGATTTCAAATTGCAACTTTTGTGGGCACCAGAAGAAGATTTTCTGATTTTAAGGGTGGGGAAACAACCAGAGTGCGCAGAAGGAGGCAAGAAGCAGAAAGATGGACAAAGGTGGAAGTTACTTTGTAACTTGGAAATTCCTGAGATTGTTGTAATATATAACACAGAAGAATGCACAATTTTCAACCATACCAAAGTTCGGCAGAAGAACAAACAATTTGGGGGTCTCTAGTCAGACAAAATATACTATTCAATTCTCTGGATTAATCTACAAGATTGAAGAAATTGTTGGACTCTTAAACTCCTGGGAAAATTTGACAGGACGTTGGAGCCAGGATACTCCATTAGTAACTACTTGGGACTTAACATGTAGATCCTCCAGGATCTACAGAAAAGTTGTCATTTTGGATTTGGTTTGATGTTTCCTAGCATCAACCCTGGTGAAGAGGAACTTAAGTCTGGCATAGGCTGCATGCTATCCAGGTACTTATCCTGACCTAAGTTATATGTTAGTTGTTGCTTAAACATTAAGGGGGCAATCCAAACCATTAGGCTGCCTAACCAATCCTAACCAATTTAAGATATGCCTAACTCATTTGGCATATCTTCCCATGATGGTGTGAGGATGTCAGCGTATGCATGAATATTGGTCTGACCCATCCACCCCCAGGGGGCAGAAGTGCGTTATGGCACTTTGGTGACACCCCCAGGTCAGCAAAGGACTTCTGCAGGCCTAAGTGGAGATTAGGATTGCAGCCTAAGACATGTTTGACTCTTCATGACCCCATGGACAGCAACACACTAGGCACCCCTATCTTTCACTAGCTCCTGAAATTTGTCTTAAGGCATGTTCATTTGGTGAACATTCATTTGCTTCGGTAACACTAACCATCTCATCAACTACTATCCCATTTTTCTTTTTCCCTAAATAGGATTCTTTTCTAAGGAGTCCTCCCTTCTAATGAGGCGGCCAAAATGTGTTATGGATATCTTCAAAATAATAACACATTATTGAGGCTTAATCCAGACAAGATAGAACTACTGATATTATCCAGTACTGTTATCTCCATACTGTAGGACTGGGCTAAGGCCAAGAGATATGTACAAGCATGTAGTCCACTGATAAGCCACTTCTGCCCAATGTAGCAACAGCGGTGGGCTGGGCAGAAATTCATTTTAATGAGGTGGGTTATGTAGCCGAGGCTTGTCTGGATATTCCCCAGACCCAAATTCCCCATTAAAATACCATTCAGGTTGCAACCAAGGTCAACTGACAAGTTAAAAATGTTCCTTCATAATTCATATCTGGAACTTGATTGTAGGGTGACCAGATGCCATAGCTGAAAAAAGAGGACAAAGCCCCATAAAATGTAGGACACTCAAGAGAAAAGGAGTACATGACAAAATAAAAGTTAAAAAACCCATATATATTGCTTTCGCATGCTTAATTTAAACACTATTTTACTTATGATTAATCTTAAATCTAAAACATAACAATTAAATAATATACATTTTTACATTACAAAATATATAATTATTACATAATATACATTATATTATACATTATACAATATAATATACATGTGATGGAGTTCAGCCTGCGTGATGTGGGTGGATGTGGTTTCACCCGCAGGAGTCCCCATCATCAAGGAGTCGTTCCCTCCATTAAAATAATTCCATGGGGACAGGTGTGGTATATTAACAACAACGTTTTCACTTCCATCCATGGTGGAGGTTCCTTTGCTTATTAAGTTTCCAAACACAATCAACAGGTAAGTAAACAAGTTACAGCTTTCCCAACTGGGGAACAGAGTTCAACACCTTAGTCCAATAACAGATAAGCAAACTTCCCTTGCTTCCAGTCCGCTATGCAGGTAAGTGTCCAGAGGCCTTCTCCACAGGCAGGGCGTTGATGTTTCACAAGCACTCAAGCACATTCTCCCTCTTTTCCTCCTGCCATTACCCACCTGCCCTCCTTTCCCGCCTTTTCTTCTATTTATCCATCTCAGGGGCCACTCCCTCTTGGGAGCTTCCACCCTTCTGCTCTAGGAGGGGGTAGAAGGTTCCACAGTTCTTCAGTCTCCCTATCCCTGGCCTCTCTCTTTTCTGGTGGAGTCCGAGATACTGACACCCGGATAGCAGCTCCACAGTGGCAATCAGGATCTCCCTCTTCATAAGACATCTTCAGATACATGAGGTCTTCAGCCAACTCCTCCTCTGGAGACTGTCTTTTCTTAGCTCCCTCACAATACATTACATTATACATTATATTATATACATTACATTATACATATATACATTACATTATACATTATATACAACTAGCAAAAAGCGTACCCGCGTTGCGGGACTAACATTTCCCCATACACCATCCCCCCATAGCACATCAACACACTATGTGCATCAACACCCCATGCCATCAGTCCCCCATGTGCATCAGTCCACCATGCGCATCACTCCCCATGTGCAACTTCCTCCCATGTGCATCAGTCCCCCATGTGCAACTTCCCCCATGTGCAACTTCCCCCATGCACAAAATCCCCCCATGCACAACATCTCCCCATGCACATCAACACCCCCTGCGCATCAGTCCCTCATGTGCAACTTCCCCCCACGTGCATAAGTCCCCCATGTTTCCCCCATACGCAAATTTCCCCCATGCGCAACTTCCCCCATGTGCATCAGTCCCCCATGCGCATCAGTCCCCCATGCGCATCAGTCCCCATGCGCATCAGTCCCCCCATGTGCATCAGTTCCTCATGCGCAATTTCCCCCATGCGCAACTTCCCCCATGCGCATCAGTCCCCCATGCACAACTCCCCCTGCGCATCAGTCACCCATGCACAACTCCCCCTGCGCAACAGTCCCCCTGCGCATCATCCCCCACGTGCATCATCCCCACGCGCATCATTCCCCCATGCACATCATTCCCCCAAGCGCATCAGTCCCCCATGCGCACCAGTCCCCATGCACATCAGTCCCCCATGCACATCAGTCCTCCATGCGCAACTTCCCCATGCGCATCAGTTCTCCATGGTCATCAGTCCCCCCATGGGCATCAATCCCCCATGCGCAATATCTCCCATGTGCATCATCCTCCCCAGTGCAACCCCTCCCTCCGAACAACCTCCCCCCTGTGCACCAGGCACCAAGCACCAAATTGGCTGGATGTTGGTCAGTCTTCCATGTTAAGTATAGGACAAAAACACGTTGACCCCTTTTCAGCCCCTTCCGGTTGGAATTTCCGAAAACCGGTTCTTATTGCACCCCTCTGTCACGGAAGGAACACCCACCCCAAATTTCACACTTCTAGGCCCAGCAGTTTTGGCAGGATGGTAGTGAGTCAGTGAGTGAGTCAGTGACTTTTCTCTTACACACACACACACACACACACACACAGAGATATACACAGTGGTACCTCACGTAATTCGTTCCAGAGGCAGTTCCTTTATGTGAAACTTTCTTTACGTGAAGCGGATTTTCCCAGAGGAAAAAATGGAAACGCAGATGATTGGTTCCACAACCCCAAAAATATTTATATAAAAATTTTAACTGGATGTGAAAATGATGACAAAGCACTGTAATTGAATACAAAACATGCATTCAATGGGCATGATCCTATGAAGTCTACTTAGGCTGCAATCCTTTCCTGGGAGTAGGACCCATTTAACACAATGAGGTAGACTTCTGGGTAGACATGGGTAGGAGGCTTCCATCAAAGACACTTTCTTCTGTAATCCAAGACACTTGTGTCTCCCCACTTTCTCCTTCTCTTCATCCTGAACCTTTCTCTCTCTCTCTGCTCCCTTCTGGCTGGCCCTGAGCTGCTTCCCTCTTCTTCACTTCTCTTCTCTCCCTCTGCCCAGAGGATGTCTGGCCAGAGGAGGAACAGCATGGAAGTGTTGCTTTCACGATGGGCAGGTGCGCTAGGCAGCCCTGACACTTTTTGAACAGGTTGCTGGCCAGCGCGTCTGCCCCAACTGCCAACAAATGTTTTCTTTACGTGAAGCAGAATCCTAGAGAAAATTTTTTTTGTTACGTGAAACTTACTTTACGTGAGGCGTTCTTTACGTGAAGCGTCACTGTATATATATAATGTATAATGTATATATACGTGTATGTATATATATATATGTATAATGTATATATGTGTGTGTGTGTGTGTGTGTGTGTGTGTATATATATATAATGTGGTGTGTGTGTGTGTGTGTGTGTGTGTGTATATATATATATATATATATAAATAATGTATGTAATTACATAAAATTACATAAAATGTATGTAATTACATTAATTACAAGAAGGCCACATGCTGCCTCCTAAAAAGGAGAATGATTTTTTTTCTTTTAGGACACAAGGGTGAAAAAAGGACATGTCCTGGAGAAAGAGGACATATGGTCACATATGGTAAACAGGAGACCCTGGAATCTGGGACTCTAGCTGCTGTTTCTCTGACCGCCACCAGAGGGCACTGGTGTCCAGCCTTTAAAGGCACTTTGGAAGGCTTCACACAGGGAGGGGGTTCCAGTGCTCCATGGTTAGTCAGGGAGAAAGGAAGGGATAGAGGAAGACCTCCCAAGCGGCTAGAGAGACCCAGAGTTGTGCACTTGACTACAGAGTTGCAGAAAGAGTGTCTAAGGCTAGCCAGCAGCCAATCAGAAGCTCTCCCTCCTGATGATGCAGAGGGCCCCTCCCCTGAGAGAGTGTTGTGTGATTTGCATGGCAGCAGTTGACTACAGTTGAACTGCCTCAGTTGACTACAGTTGAACTGACTATAGTTGAACTGCCTTCTGCCAAGGATGAGCCCAGGATGACAGTTGGGGCAGAGCAGCTCCCAGACACCACAACTTATCTTCCTCAAGTGAACTTGCACATTTCCATTACCCTCTCCAAGGGGAGACCAAAGCAATGCCACAGTTATGGACTACTCTGTCCTCAGGGTGCTGCTGTCATGGTGAAACAACCATGTCATGACACAACCTTTGTCATGACACAACCATGGTGTCTCTGTCAGTCACTGGGACATGGGCTGGCAGCAGGGTGACTAGATGCCAAAACCAAAATTCCCTGCCAAGTCCCCAAAGTTCATACCCTGCAAGCAAAAATTCCTACCCAGTTAACAAAAAATGTAGGACACCCCTCAAAAATGTGTGAGAGAGATCTTGACAGCAGAGGTGTCAAGGAATACAAGTGCATAAAACAGCAAAGGAATACAAGTGCATAAAACTCTCTTATTATGTTGGACTGCAGGATATGGGAAGACAACAGAGCAAAGTTGCCCAAGAAACTAGAACTTCCTAACAGGAGACAGTGTTGAGGGCACAAGGAATGGCTACCTCTGCTGTCAAGCTAGGGGAGAAACTGGCAAGCCCAACACATCAGTGTGTCAAATCCAGCTCCCAGATGCTGATTCTTGCATACGGAAATCTGAACCCTGCCATTCCCAGATCTCCAAGATCACTGGTGTGAAAGTGCAAGAAGAAGGCTTCTTCAGTTGCCTAACAGGACAGTGTTGGTGGAACATGGCATGGCTACCTCTACTGTCAATGCAGGGGAGAAGTTGGTGCTCTCTGGCTACTTTCTGAACTCCCAGAATGCTGGCCTGTAAGAGTCTGCTCTACGTGGACTGGTGTGATAGTGCAGATGCCTGGCAATGAAACTCAGGTACCAGGGAGGGAGCTATGTTTGAAGATGCAAGTGCAAGCCTCTGGTGTTCACCTCTCTTCCTCTTACTACCCTGTGAAGGCCAGAGCACAAGAGTACCTGTGGAGCTGTGGGCAGTCCAAGATGCATAGCATGCCCTTGCCCGCTACTCCTATTCCTTCAGAGTTCAGCTCTGGCATCAGCTGTACAGCTGAGTTCATTCAGAAATCTATGAAACAAAGATGGTGACCAAAGACAGAAAGGACTAATCAGTTGCAAAGAAACAACCTTCGCCTAGTTTCAGTGAACATCTGGGCTACCACATTATGTATCGATTCACAAAACATGATTACATCTCTTATTTACAGTTCTATATACAAGGCTATGTACATTTCTATTACTCTGCATGGGGGGCTGGTGTGTATGGGGGGCTGGTGCACATGGGAAGGTGGTGCGTATGGGGGGCTGGTGCACGTGGGGGGATAGTGTGTATGGGGGTTGGTGTGCATGGAAGGTTGGTGCACATGAGGGTGCACATACACAGTGGGGGTGATGATGTGCATGGGGGTTGATGTGCATGGGGGTTGATGTGCGCATGGGAGGGTATTGTCCATGGGAGGGTTGATGTGCATGGGACGGTATTGCGCATGGGGGGTTGGTGCGCATGGGAAGTTGGTGCCCATGGGGGATGGTGCGCATGAGGGCATAGTGCGCATGGGGGGTTGGTGTGCATGGAAGGGTATTGTGCATGGGGGTTTGATGTACATGGAAGGGTATTGCACATGGGATGGTATTGTGCATGGAAGGTTGATGCGCATGGGGGATGATACACAGTGGGGGAGAGTTGATGCACATGGAGGTTGATGTGCATGGGGGGGTTGATGTCTTATGGGGAGAATTTTACTCCTGCAACGTGGTTACGTTCTTTCTAGTATATTAATATATATGTAATTATGGCTGCAATCCTAACCACATATTGAGAAAGCACACCTTTCAGGCTGCACTCCTAGGCTCACTTTCCTGGGAGTAAATGCCACTGAGCACAGCGTGACTTACTTCTGAGTAAACATGTATAGGGTTGGACTATCAGAATCTGCTCCTCCTTTCCTTGTTCCTTTCAGTAGTTCCCCGCTCAATACCAGAAGAGGCAGAATTTCCGAGTCTGGCCAGAGGGTGGCGCTGCAGAGAAGGTCCTGCACAGGCGAACCAAGTCTTCGGGGATGAGCAGCAGGCGGAGAAGAGACCTGTGTGACCAAAGCGGCGCATGCGCTCTGAGTCCTCTCCCTCTCCAAGCGGTGGCGGTTGGTGTGTCGCTGGCTGATGACATGTCCAGAGTCTCCAAGGTGGTGCTGGGGGCCTCCCTGGTCCTCTCAGGAGGGGTGGTCGTCGGGGTCCATCTCCAGCAGAGGCGCATCAGGGAGGTCAGTCCCCCGGCAGGTGGGGGGGGCAGCAGTCCTGGGCACCCTTTCCTGGGAGGAACCCCATTGACTCTGATGGGACTGACTCCTGAGGAGACCTGCCTGGGAGGGGGCTCTGAGGCTGCCTCCCTCTCCACCCTTTCCTGGGAGTAACCCCATTGATTCTGATGGGACTGACTCCTGAGGAGACCTGCCTGGGAGGGGGCTCTGAGGCTGCCTCCCTCTCCACCCTTTCCTGGGAGTAACCCCATTGATTCTGATGGGACTGACTCCTGAGGAGACCTGCCTGGGAGGGGGCTCTGAGGCTGCCTCCCTCTCCACCCTTTCCTGGGAGGTAGCCCCATTGAGTAGAATGGGACTGACTCCTGAGTAGACTTGCATAGGGTTGTCCTGTAGCATGGGATGGTAGCAGCAGTTTCCTGAGAGTAAGACCCCCTTAGTGCAGCGGGACTTGCTTCTGAGTAGACAAGCATAGGATGGAGCTGTTTGTGAACTAGAGTTCATTCTGTTCAATGTTTTAATGTTTCCCTCTGTTGGCAGGTATCATCTATACAGGCACACCATGTATAGAGGAAAAAGATACAGGTCCAACATGGATTACACAGATTTTTTATACATATATTTGACTCAACATGAATGGCCTCTGCAAATCACAGTTTAGAAAACTGCTTTTCTACTGTTGTACAGAGGCAGACATGCAAGCAATCATTCCATTTTTCAGTCCCAGAATCAAACCTCTGCAGATACTGAGGCACTGTCTTATTCCATCAGGTCAATAAGAGGAGCAAGAAACTTGGAAGAGGGTCTTTAAACCTATTTTTCCATTGCTTTTTATACACAATTTTTCCATTGTTTTAGACAGATTTTTATTAAATCCACGGCAGGTTCTGGAACGGCACCCTATTGGGTAGCAATATATATACATCTTGTGTGTGTGTGTGTATACACACACATACACACACACACACACACACACAAGCAATACATCTTTATTGCTTGGCACTGAAGGAAGTGCTTTTTACATTTAATTTGGAGAATCCACTGTTGTAAAATGTGGTAGATAGTACAAGCTCACATCCCCTGCAATCCAGAGTAACTACAGGAACACGTAATAGAGATTACGTGCACCCATAGTTATGACACCACCTATAGGTGAAAACCTATAGGGAATTCATATTGCAATACAGAGTAAATTGTTCTTACACTGGAGCAAGGACTCCTCGTAGTTACTCTGGATTGCACCCATCATGACTTTTGAGAAAGAACTGGATTTATTAATGTTGTGTTTATTCAGTCTGTCAAAATTTATTGACCCTGCATTATCCTTTACTGGTTGATGGTTTCTGAGCATTCAGAAACAACATGGCCAATCTGAATGCAAAAGTGCTAGAATGAATGGATTTGATCTAATCTGTCAGGACAATATATATTTAAATGAATCGTTAATCCTGATGGTTTATGGTAGATTCAGAAACAAGTCAATCATTAAGAAAGCCTAATTATTGACATTCCAATCCTATACACAACAATTTTGGGTGTATCAGTTTCTTATATCCCCTTTCCTCAAAAAATTTCCTCACATACTGCTCAACTTTTCTTCTGTCATAATTTGTTTATTTTGTATCCTAAATCCCCTATCATCTTAATAGTTCATTTTTTAATACAGCTAGGCTTCTGATCTGAGTCTATGATTTTTAAAAACTTCTTATGATGATTCTTATGCTCACAACTACTAGAATTTTTGACTACTTAACTCGGTTTTGCAAAACTGCATACTCCCACATATTAATGTGGGTAGATTATTCTTGGGTAAGTTTATTCTTATTAAGTGTAAATTATTCTTAAGTGTAGGTAAACCCCCAAATCCAGAGTAACTATGGGAGCATGTAAGAGACTTTACATGCACTACTGTACTACACTACGTTACTGCACTACCTAGTGAAAACCTATGGGAAATTCATATTAGAATCCAGAGTAAATTGTTCTTACCCTGGAGCAAGGACTCCCAGTAGTTACTCTGGATTTTGCCCTAAGTTGTGGGTATGTTATTCTTTGAGTGTGTATTCCTTTTACTGTCAGTAGAATGCTGACATTATTGAAGCTTATGCAAATGACACCTTATAGATTCCATAAAGAAACACCTTCATTTGTGGTTTGGAAGGAATTTCTCCACCATCATTTTTTGTACTCTTTAATTTGCATTGTTCTTTTTTGCATCACTACCTCTGCCCTTCTGTAGTTTTTGAGTGAAGAATAGCAGAAATAAATAATATGATTATTCCTATCTTTTTCAGAGACTGCGTGAAGGAGTTTTCCAAGATCTTGAGAGACAGAATCGTAAACAAGAAAACCTTCGTCTTTTAGAGGAGCAGATTGCCTTGACTAAACAACTTGAAATGGAAAGAAGCAAAATGCTACTGGAAAGAGAATCACAGCAGTGAAAGAGTTGGGATCTTTCTTTTCATGGCATTATTTTATTAGCCTAATATTTAGTAGGGCTATTGGTATATTGATGATGCTTTAAATGTTGGGAAAGCGGGGCTCTTACGCAGAACACATAACTGTCCAAAAACAATGAATAATAACGTGTACATGAGTGAGATTATGAACCGCCATGATGATGATGATGCTACAAGGACATCAACTTCAGAAGGTCTTGAAGAAGGGGAAGTAGAAGGGGAGACTCTTCTCATTGTGGAATCTGAAGATCAGGCCTCTGTAGATTTGTCTCATGATCAGAGTGGGGACTCTGTGAATAGTGATGAAGGGGACACATCCTGGACAGAGGAGATGTCTTATTACTGTGAAAGATGCCAGAAATGGATACCAGCAAGTAAGATCCCCAAATTCCTTAAGCTTTATGTTTGACTTCCCTGAACTTAGCACTTCTATTTACTCCTACCTTACACTTCCATTCATGCATATTCTCACTCACTCAGTATCCTTGCCCCTTCCATTTTTCATGTTCTGGAGTGCCAAACATCTGAAGTGTGTTCTTCTATCTCTGCCCTTCCACCTCAACGTCTTCCTGAAGTTCCTACCCTATATATACTAACATGGGTGAGAAAATGTAGCACAGCGTCACCTTCCATCTCTAGCCCCAAAATAAAAAGAGTCAGCAGCCCTCTTGCCCTTCTTCGAAGATGCACGACCCTAAGAGTGGATGAATTGCAATCATTCAGTAGATGCTAAATGGTAATAACCCACGGGAGAGAAACTGTTTTATTGATAGTTGATTGCCAAGCCTAGAAGAGGAAAATGTCTCATTAAGCACGTAATGGAGAACATTTGGATGAGTCACATATTGTAGTACATCACAGCTTTGTGCTGGTCCAGGGGATGCTATGACAGTGCTCTGGCTTTTCCCAAAGTAGCAGAGTAGTGCTCCCCTCCATACCTTGGTGTCTATTTTGCTGTCTGTATACAGTTGAAGCATATGTTGTTTATTTTCCCTCCAGTCTCTTCATATCTGTGAACCTCAATCTTAATATATAACCAAATTACAGATCTGAGTCATGAAAGTTCCTGATAGTCTCCAGAGCTGTAAAGTGCACTAATGTAACTGTGTGTTTGTGCATGTTGGTGTGTGTGTCTGTGTACTGTGCATGGACTGAGGGAGTGTTCTTGCTTGTTACAGGTCAGCTAAGAGAACAGATCAGCTATCTCAAAGGTGATAACTTTTTCAGATTTACTTGCTGTGATTGTTCAGAGGATGGGAAGGAGCAGTTTGAACGGTTGAGGCTAACGTGGCAGCAGGTATGTTGCAGCCCACACTTCTGCAGTAACAACAGTGGGATTTCCAATTTGTGTTATGATACTATGGCTGCAATCCTACAGTCACTTTCCTGGGAGTAAATCCCATTGAACACAATGGGGCTTACTTTTGAGTAGACATGGTTAGGATTGTGCTCTATGAGAATTTATTTTAGTAGCTTCTACTGGTACCATTAAGCATTTTTACTCTTTTGGGACTGTGATCAGTTTGGGTCTTTAATACCCACTGCAGAATATGCTCAGACCTCCAGAGTGATTCCCTTATAATCAAGGAGGTGCATGAGAAGGTCAGATAGCTCTGGTGTATGTCTTGCTTCTTGTCCCTAACACCACACAGTGCACTTCAGTGGCCCCATTTGATCACCATTTCTAATTTGTGTTAGAAATTCAAGCCACAAACATGGATTGATTGATCTTGGTTACATTGACCCAGAAAATATTTATGAAACCAAAATGTTAGAAGTTTTCTATCAATATAAGCTGCTGTTAGCATAAGAGAGATGTTTTAGTAAGAAGAAAAAGTCTTTCTCTGTTACTTATGAATGAAACTTTTTAAATTTGTCTTCAAGGTTGTTATGCTGGCAATGTACAATTTATCACTGGAAGGAACTGGACGCCAGGGTTACTTCAGATGGAAAGAAGATATTTGTTCTTTCATTGAGAAACACTGGACTTTCCTGCTAGGAAATAGGTAATCCTATTTATTATGTTCATCAAGCTTGAAAAGGGAATGTAATACAGTGAACCCTTGATTTAGGCTGCAATCCAGAAGACACTTTCCTGTGATTAAGACCCATTGAACACAATGGAACTTACTTTTGAGTAGCCCTGGTTAGGATTGTGCTCTTAGCAGGTTAAACGGGTATCCATCAGGACTGTGATGGATTAGGACAGTCCTGTCTTGAGCTACCTTCTTGCTGCTACTCTGTACTTGGGTACCCTGAGGAAAGGAGGAATGTTTTCCTTTCCAGATTGTTTCTGTTGATAGAGTTGTTTTTACGCTGACACAACCATTTCTCTATCCATATCTCCTACTCCCAGTAAAAACAAATGGTAAACCATACATTTCTTAATGTGTTTGGGAATATTATTTGTCCTGGTACATTTTAAGCCTACACTGTCCTTCCTTAGAGCATGACCTAAAATGTCAGTTCAAAAAAATATTTAAGGCTTTTGTATAAACAGTAAGCATATCAATACAGTTTGCTAAAACAAAATCTTGTTGAATAGTAAAATGTGACAAATTAGATGTACTTTTGTCAGTGTCATGAAGATTCGCCCCAATTTCGTGGTGTTAAATTACCCTAGCTCCTTCTGAAAACTGATATACTGTATTATTAAAAAGTTGGTTTTGGTTAATTGTTATTTTCTGGCTATCAAAAATTCACCCCTGTTCTAAAATGTATGACACTTGAAAATTAAGATTAGTGTTCATGTAATTGGAACAGACACATTGCATCATGTGTTTTTCCCATATAACTTTTATCTAAATGCATGAAATAGTTTCTCCTCATATTTTTTACCCCTTTCTCTGTCTCTCCTCTTTTTTATACGTTGCTATAGGTGACATTATAAGCCATCTTTGCTAGTTACTGCACAATCCAGAGTAACTATGGGAGCCCTTACATCGACAAAAGAAAAATTTACTCAGATTGCTCTATGAATTTCCCATAGGTTTCTACTAAGTGGTGCCATAACTATGTCGATGTAAATGTCTCTTAAGAGCTCCCGTAGTTACTGTATATTGTGTACCCAGATTGCCTGGATATTAAGCTATGATTCAAGTTGCACATCATTATATTGCATGATAGCCACTCTAGTGTCGTGTCTTGGTCTTTGGTGCCTGCTGTCCAATGGCCTCCTCAGTGGCCTTTCCACTTGATCATTATGGAAAATTTTGATACCTGTCTGCGTTTGTTTCCCTTTCCTTCCTTCTTAGAAAGAAGACTTCTACTTGGTGGAGCACTGTTGCTGGTTGCCTCTCTGTGGGCAGCCCTTTGTATTTTCGCTCAGGGGCACAGGAATTTGGAGAACCAGGATGGTGGAAACTGGTCCATAACAGGCCTCCTACCTTGAAGCCTGAAGGAGAGAAGCTTTCTGCATCTGCCCTTAAAGGAAAAGGTAAATGCTCTGAATTTTCAACAGGCTTACCCAAAGCAGCTTTATTCAGGTTACTTTGTGTAGAACTAAATCCCATTGTATTCAGTGGGATCTACTCTCAGGCCACAATCGTGTACACAATTGTGTAGGCCACAATCGTATGTATGCTTTCCTGGGAGTAAGCCCATTTAACATAATGGGGTTTATATTTGAATAAACCTTCATAGGATTGTGCTGTTAGTAAAGTTCTACAATTGATATTCTTTGCACTTGCTAGAAAAAAACACAGACTACTTGTTTTCAACAGGTTCAAAACCTTCTTTAGATCCAATCATTACAGTGGAGGGACTCAGAAAGCGAGTCAGCCGCAATCCAGTAGAATCTGCCATGGAGTTGAAGGAAAAAAGATCTCGTACCCAGGAGGCCAAGGACATCAGGAGAGCTCAGAAGGAAGCAGCTGGCTTCCTGGACAGGAGTATGTCCTCCACACCAGTCAAGTTCATCAGTCGAAGCCGGCGCTCTGACATGGTCCTTGAGAAGGGGGAAGTTGTTGAATTTTCTTCTCTGAGTTCCTCTGATCGAACTCCTTTAACAAGTCCATCCCAGTCTCCTTCTCCAGATTTCTCTGCTCCTGGAACACCAGCTTCCCACTCAGCCACACCCAGTCTACTCTCAGAAGCAGACCTTATTCCGGATATAATGCCACCCCAGGCCCTGTTTCATGGTAAAAGCTACTATCACGGTTGTATTACTGGTGATGTTTAGCATCCATTAGAACTATATATCAAGCTGTACAATACTCCATATGCAACTGTATATTGATGATTCTGTGTTATTTCTAGTATTAACTCACGTGAAGAATATGTTCCTCAGCCAGTGTTTTTGAATATCATATATGTTACATTGTTGGTGCTAATCTTAGATTTCTGGGCAATGTTATCCCTTCTTTTTTACTATTTTTGATGGTAAATGCCACATCTTATTATAGTATTCTTCCACATGATCAAAATAATTTGTCATAGTAATTTCTCTTCCAATACAGATTCAATCTTGGCATCCATAAGGATTTTGTTCTGGAAGCCTCAAATCATATGAATCAAAATCAATTAAAAGATAAATGTCCTTTTAGGGAGATGTTTAAAAATAGACTGCTTACCATAATAACACAGCAGGCACTCATGACCGCTTCTGTGGCTCATACTGCTTTGACAGCACTAGATTTCTCTCAAATAGTCAATTGGGATCAAAATTCCTCTGATTTTCAGAATTTCTCCACTGGTAGATCTATCCTGATCTTCTATCCACTGGGATGCCTCCGTAGGTACTATAGAATACCAAAAGGTACTATAAAAACCTTAAAAATCTTAAGGGTGGGATTAATTGTGTGTCAATTGGATGTTGGTGCTTTTGGCCTGCAGAAGCACTGCATTCTGGGGCTGTGAGCTGCTTGAGTTGTCCTATAGGTACCATCAGACAAGCTGTTGTAGCCCATCTTCTTCCTTTCATTAAGGAACATAGAATTTATTTTTCTTAAAACTTCTGATTTTTATAAAATGAGAGCCACACTCTTTTATAGACTTGTAAGAGTCTCATTAATGGGGCAATAAAGTATACATTCTGCAATGTGCAGTATGCAGAATTTCTTTTCCAAACTCAACGCTATAGAAAAATTACTGTCTTTCCTTATTAAAGCCACAGTCTGTTGCAACGAAGGTGAGATATTTTATTCTCTTTAATAGATGATGAAGAGATGGAAGGTGAGAGTGTCATAGACCCAGGTATAGAGTACATCCCGCCAGCCAGTGGGTCAGTGGGAATGATCCGAAAGAAGGTGAAGACACCTGAACAGATTAAGCAAGAGGTGGAGAGTGAGGAAGAAAAAATGGAGAGATTGCAAGGCGATGTTGACAACTCTGAAAATGCACGTGGTCGAGACAAGCGGAAGGGCCAAATGAGTTATAAAGACAAGTCCAGCATGTCCAAATACACACCTGTCAGCATTTATGAAGAAAAGCTTCTTTTGAGGAACTTGCAGGCCTACCCTCATGCAACATCTGTGACACCTGAGGCTCGGCGGCTGCAGCGGAAGTTGTTAGTCCGGCAGGCCAAGAGAGAAAGAGGCTTGCCGCTCTTTGATTTGGACAACGTTGTGAATGCTTCTCTTCTCCTGGTTGATAGGATTTATGGAGCCAAGGATGGTAGTCCTTCCTGCTCACCAGCCGGTCATGCAATGTACAGAACTACTAGCCAGGATTTCAGAATCTTAGACCGGTACCAGGTTAGAATTTTCAAGTACAATTGATTTACAACCAGCCCCCATATTACGGTCTGAGATGTGTGAAGTAGTCAGTTTCATGTGTTTTCTTACTGTCAGCTAAAATCTCCATGTTCCTAAAAGTGGAAATAAGTGAAACAAACAAATCCTGGAAGGGCTTCTCCTTGTTCCTGCAGACAGTAGCAAACCCTTTTCTCCCCATCACATTCGTGACTCACCTCTTTGCAAGCCCTTTGCAGAAGGCATCTTTTTTGCTTTGTTACAGAATCCTGTGGAAAAGAAAGCGGATCCTCTTTTGTTTGCAAACAGGATTTAACAGGAAGTGGACAGCAGAGAGAATCCTAGGCTCTCCTCACTGTTAGTTCCCTCTGTGGCATTAGTTTAGCATCCCCAAGTCTAGTGTCTGCTTTCTTTTTATTTCTCTCTTGTTTGAAAAAGTGAGCCATGAATACAATTGGGAGAGAAATTTGTGAATTGCAGATAGGCGGGATACAGGGGTAGGTGGAACATGGAGGACCTGTAAACACTTTTCTTACTACTTTCTGCATAGCAGTTACTATGCAGTATGCATAATAATTACTCTGAGATTATATGTGAGTGTAACTGAATTTACACTAACCGAGCATCATGCATATTTGTATGTCACATCTGATATAGACCAGACCCCATAGCTTTGGTTGGTGCCCTTGTAATTGGCCAAAATGGATTAAAAAATCAGTTCTAAACTAAGCACAATCCTAACCATGTCTACTCAAAAGTAAGCCCCATTGGGTTCAGTGGGTCTTACTCCCAGGAAAATGTCTTTAGGACTGCATCCGAAATGTAGTTAAACTAAATGTAGTGCTCTTGTAGCATGCTTCTGCTCTCCTTAGGTGCCACACTTCATGATTTGTGCCAGTTCAAATTGTGATAATACTTTAATTATATTTTAATTTAATTATACTTTAATTTAGTTATGTTGGAAGTCGTTCTGTTCACAACAGCTGCCTCTTAATATGGAGTTTTACTGATGAGTGGATAGCTCCAGGGCTCCAGTTATGAATATTTATTTATTTACTTACTTATTTACTTACCATATTTATATCACTCCATCTTTTCTCACATACCCAGGGTAGCTCACAAGATGGTAAACATACATAAAATCAATATTAAAAACATGAATATTAAAAGCAACCATTACATCAACTGCTTATAAAAGTTTATCATGTGAGCAGCTGGCTTCAATAGTTCTGACAAAGCAGATATTGAAGCAGCATTTGTTTAGCTAGCTGTTCTGTATGGATCTAATCATGGAAGGCTAAGTACTTATGTCCAAATATATGCCACATATTTGTGGCATCAAGAAGAAAGTTCAAAGAACAGTAAAAGTTGTTTCCAGGCAAGCTGTGGCAGGGAGATACAAGCCTGCTCCTTATGGATGACAGCCATGCCAAGACTTCTGCATGAAGAAGAAAGGAGAACTGCCTTCAAAGAGGAGTGGAAATGGATTCTAGGTCTAACCAGGAACTGAGATACGTGCAGCTTCTTTACAGTGTATCCTGCTACCTAGTGAGAAAGATCCAAACAAAAATTTAAGACCTCTTGAAACAATCTTTAAGACAATCCTATTTCAAGCCAGGAGCCTTGCAGTTAAAGCCTAATGTCTATTTAGGGACAGCTCCAAATTCATTTGGGAGTTTTCTTTGTTCTAAATACAGCGGTACCTCGCTTAACAAGTGCCTTGCTTAATAAGCAAGCCACTTAACAAGCAAGAATTTCTCTAGGATTCTTCCTCACATTACAAGTGTTGCTTCACTTAACAAGCATCCTCGTTGGCATTGGGGCAGACGCGCTGGCCGGCAGCCCTTTTAAAAAGTGTCAGGGCTGCCTAGCATACCTGCCCTTAGCGAAAGCAACACTTCCATGCTGTTCCTCCTGTGGCTGGGCATCCAGTGGGTAGAGGAAGAGAACAGCATTGGAGAAGAGGGAAGCAGTTCAGGGCTAGCCAAAAGGGAGCTCAGGATGAAGAGAAGGAGAGAGAGGCTCAGGATGAAGAGAAGGAGAAAGTGGGGAGACACTTGGAAAGTGTCTTGGATTGCAGCCTCCTAATCATGTCTACTCAGAAGTAAGCCCCATTGTGTTAAATGGGACTTACTCCCAGGAAAGTGTCTTTAGGATTGCAGCCTAAGTAGACTTCATAGGATCATGCACATTGAATGCATGTTTTGAATTCAATTCCAGTGTTTTGTCATCATTTTTACATCCAGTTAATATTTTTAGATGAATGTTTTTGGGGTTGTGGAACCAATCGCCTGAGTTTCCATTATTTTCTATGGGAGAATCTGCTTCATATAGAGAGCATTTCACATGACAAGCATGCTTCTGGAATGAACTAAACTTGTTATGTGAGGCACCACTGTACATCTGGTTGCTTTTCTGATAATTTTTTCTTGATCTTTTGTTACAGACAAAACTCGCTGCTGTGAAGGGTTTTCGACAGTTGCCAACCAAATTTCTGTGCCGACTTGTAGGCTCTGAAGATGGGTTGACTGATCACAGTATCATCAGTCCATACACCTCTCGTGTCTTGAAGCCTTATATCAGGTACAGAACTCTAGACTTTTTGGTTGTAGGCAAGTTCCTTACTTTTATTAGGTGGCAAGCTAATTATTATTGTCAATCGTGGGACTTTTGAATGAAAGATACAGTAAAAATCAAGAAAATAAATTTCACTAGAACAAATGAATGAAGTTGTATTTTCTGTAGTAACAACTTCTAGAAGGGTCTTGGAACCTAGGACTCTGGCAAACAAAATAGATTTTGGAATCTGTCTTTACCTGGTCAATATGCGATCATGTATGTATCTTGCTACAGGCGTGACCAAATAAATTGCAACATTTGTTGTTTGTCTTCCATGTAGGCGTGATTATGAGACCAAGCCTCCAAAACTTCGGCTCCTGGCTGAGATTCGAGCCCATGCACACAAGAATGATCCCAGCTGGACCTCTGAGCCAGATGCGCCCATTGATTATTGCTATGTGCGCCCTAATCACATTCCCACTATCAATGCAATGTGCCATGAATTCTTCTGGCCAGGTAGGATTTGTTTTTGAAATGATCTTGGTTGAAAAGTAAAATAAGCGGGGCCCATTGCACATTATGTCTCGGTAAATCTAACAGAGGCTTCATGCTGTTTCTTCAGAAAAAAAACAGGTTAGGTTGCAATCCTAACCTCGGCTGGTACCACTCATCGGTCTTCCAGTGTCTATGGTGATATAGGTGAGACAAGCACATGTCTGTGCATTGGTCAAACCTCTTCCCAGAGTGGTGCAGAAGTGTCTAATGGCACTTTTGCGACGCCCCAGGTGAGCACAGTGCTTAATGCAGGGGCTTAAGTCAGTCTAACTGAATATTAGGATTGCAGCTTTAAGGAGGAGGAAGTGAGTGTGTACAAAACTGTCTGCTCCAAAATCTCCCTTTCCTTCTGCTGCTTTAGTCCTCCAGCTGTTTTAATGAGACTCCAAGAAGGGCATGAATCCCTTGGGAAAAACAGTGTCTACTCCTAACCATGTCTACTCAAAAGTAAGCCCCATTGCATTCAATGGGTCTTACTCCCAGGAAAGTGTCTATGGATTGCAGCTGTAGGTACTTTTCTTTTGAAAGGAATGGTGTTGGGACTCCAATTCATGAACACATCCATAATGTGCACTTATTCCATGCAGAATTGTATCTAAAGCTAGTATTCATTTATTTAAATAGATTTATATATAGAGGTGTTTGTTTCCAGTAAGTAAAGTCTTACCTAAAATAATGGACTTATTTCTGACTAAAATAAACACCATTTTCAAACACCTCTACTAATTGGTTATTTCAGTATTCCATATTGTACAGATAGATCAAACACTATTACATTTTAGGGGCAGCTGCAGGGATATGTAACTCTTAGATGACCAACTGGATTTATTGTCCGGCAATTATAATTTATGCAAATGAGGCTATTTTAGATGGTCATCTAAGGGACATCATCAAAGGGATCATCTAAGGGATGTCATCATTTAAGGGATATCATCTAATATGACAGCTCCTGTGGAGCTTTCAGTGATCCAATGAAACAAGCAGGGGTCTTTTTGAGAGGGTACTCACTAGTTTGGGATACCAGCACTTCTGTGTAAGTATGGGCACCTCGTGTGGTGAGTACTCTGTGGCCCTGAGTAGACATGCCATAATTACAGATAACATCTCCATGATAGTACCCCCACCCTGCATGGAGAGTTCCCCCACCTTTATTTCTAAAACACTGGAAGCAAACAATAAGTATTACTAAATAGCAGATGTAATTTCCCATTGTCCACTTTTGACTTATCCTGTTTCAGAAAAGGGTAATGTTAAAGTTAAACCAATATTAAAAACACAAATTTAGTGCACTTAATTTAGTGCCTTTCAATGGAACTCTGCTTCCTGCATAATAAAAAAACCTGATCTATTTCTGTAAAATGTTTAGATACATCCCTACCTTCCCTTTATGTACGTATGAAGGTTTCATGCGTATTGATGGAGTAAACACAATATTTTGATAAAATCTGTAGTGTGGAAATTAATACAGGCATGCTCTTGTATGTGTGCTCTCTCTCTCTCATATCCAGTCTGGGGCGAGTGGATGTGCAGCTGCCTAATGCTAGTTGGCTTGCCTTCATGGACAGAAGTACGTCCTACTCCCTTACTCTCCTGGCTGCTGCTGTTCCCTTCTCATGCTGCTGAGAGGTCTGCTCAGGCTAGAGGAGAAAGAGGATATGCAGATGGGAGCTTCCGGCTGCCATGAGACCTGAGCAGAGGGAATATTTTTCTAAACACAGAACAAGGCTTGCAGTGTTGGCAGATGTCACAGTTGGACGATGAGAGGGGGAGCTTGTCTATATAGACACGCTACTGACCTGAAAGTATCTCTGGAAGATTATTTGAGGACTGTTACTAGATGCTGTAGGAATGTATGTATGGAGTGTGCCACGGTACTGATAGCAAGTAATTGTGAATGCTAATCCCATATATTTTCTGCAGTGGTGGTTTACTATTTTTTATATATATGTGGCATCTTATGAGAGGACCGTGGTTACAAATGCATCAGAGAATTGTCAGGTGTATTTCAAGCAAGTGATTTGGGAAGTAGCACCTGTTGAATTTCTGCTTGGATACATTTCTCTCCAGTCAGTCTGAAGGGTAGAGTATGGGGTGCATGGAGCCTAATTTGTCAATCTCGCATAATATCTATCTATCTACAGTATTTATATAATGCTTTTCAACTAAAAAGTTCACAAATATACAAGACTGTGCAGCATCTTAACTGCATACATGTAATTTTCTGCACTTTTTGTAGTGTGGAGGGGAAATGGTCATCAATACTACAGTACTGATATTAAACTCAAGTGTGTATGTGTCTTAAATGTAAAATTATAACTCAGGTTCCAACCTTATCCAAGTTTCCAGTTAAATGCAGCCTTAAGATAAGAAAACAAACATTCCCTTACTTTAAGAAGGTGGCTGTGAAGCAGTGTGTACCCTGCATGGCTGCATTGGCTTGGGAAACTGAATAAGATCAGTAAGAAACTTGATTTATTATACTAATAGATTCAAAACAGATCAGAATTTTTGGCACACTTATAGCACAATCCAGAGTAACTACGGGAGCTCCTGTGTCAACGCAAGAAAAACTTACTCTGGATTGCTCTATGAATTTCCTATAGGTTTCCCATAGGTGGCACCATAACTACATTGACGTGTCTCTTATGTCGATGCAAGAGCTCTCATAGTTACTCTGGATTGTGTTGTTAATTTTAAAAAATCAAGTTGTGGCTTGATGTGAACCACCCCTTTGGTTTAAAATACATTTTGGTTTAAATGTAAAATATTTTACATTTAAAATATTTGAAATTTTAAGTTGGTTTGGATCAGTAGGTGCATTGAACTTGGTGACTTTTCCCAAAACATGCATGGGATGAGTTTGTTTTGATTGGGTTCTTTTCATTACTTTGGAGTGAAATGGTAATTAGAATAACTGGAATGTTGAACATGTTCCATGGGTGTGATGTGCCAGTATACCTCTACAACAGATGCTTTTCAGGTGTGCTATAGGAAATTGGCTAGGAAAATTCAGGTGTGCTATAGGATTAGGGGATTAATCTGAATAATCGCAACAGTATGGAGTGCCTTGACCCCCCCCCCCCCCAAAAAAAGGCACACACAAAACTGATGGTGTGCTTTGACAATTCCAGCACCTTGCCACTGCGCCATGAGATAAAAAGGCTGAAAATCTCCGCTTTACAGAATTACAGGAAATTATCAATATTTTTAGTTCTTTTGATGGTATGAAGTTCTTTTATTGATCTTTGTCCTAACTGGCGAAATGAGAGAGCTCCGCATGAATGGCATCTTTTAGTTACACCTCATTCAGTAAAACTATATTCATTTTTATATGATGCTCTTTTCTCCCGTCCATCCCTTGCGTTGCAGGAATTGACATGTCAGAATGCCTCCAGTACCCAGACTTCAGTGTTGTTGTCCTCTACAAAAAGGTCATAGTTGCCTTTGGCTTTATGGTGCCTGATGTGAAATACAATGAAGCGTACATTTCCTTTCTATTTGTTCACCCTGAGTGGAGACGATCAGGGATCGCTACCTTCATGATTTACCATCTTATTCAGGTAGTTTGAGAGAACTTATTCTATAGATGATGACTCCACCGTATCTTTAGGGACAAAATGCAAATACAGCAAAATTCTTTGAGTGACTATCATTTTTGATGCCAGTCTTTATTCATTGCTTTCTTTATAAAGCTGTTCAGATTCCCTGAAGTTGGAAGTAATACTGCTTTAAAAAAATAAGTTTTGGGATTTGGTCTTTGAAATCCAATAGCCACAAAGGCAGAAATCTTGACATCTGATAATTTATAGCCTATATTGAGCAAACTGATCAAATCCTGTGGATTTGTGTGATTTTAGCAAGTGTGATTGTGTGATTTTAGTAAGCAAGAGAAAAAAAGGCAAAGTTGACTACCATTCCAGGTTTTGTCTGTACAGTATATTTAAAAAAATTAAGCTTTCCAAAATATTGTTCAACTATTTTTAGTTGAGTAAAAGTGCAGTTCTCCTCTCCATTTTTACTGATGTGTTGCCGTTGCTCAAATTTCAGACATTTCAGGGAAGCAGCATTAAAGTTGCATTGTCTTTGTAATGTATGAACTAGCCCTTCCTCTCACATTATTTCTTTTCCCTTTCTCTTACTTTCTTAACTAAGATATGATATTCTTGTCTTGACAGACCTGCATGGGCAAAGATGCAACCCTTCATGTCTCTGCAAGTAATTCTGCAATGCTGCTGTACCAAAAGTTTGGATTTAAAACTGAGGAGTACATTTTAGATTTCTATGACAAATACTATCCTCTGGACAGTAAAGAGTGCAAGCATGCTTTCTTTCTGAGGCTACGACGGTGATATACAGAATTTGGAGAAGGTCTTACAGGGAAGCTGGTGACTGGAAGATTTGGCTCAGAGCTCCAGCTGTTACAGAAGTGTGATGTGATGTTGTGACGTTCTCAGGTCCATGGGGCCCTGATACACCTGCCCTTTTAGAGGCAAGGGGAGCTCTGCTCATTTCTGAAAGGTCCCCTGAGCTTAGCAGAGGCTGTGGATGTCCAGGGGTCCCCCAAGTCTCATTAGGCATTAAAATGTTCATTTCCAGTTTCACAGAGAAAATTTTACACTGGCTTAGTCAGAGCCCAGCAGAGGGCATGGATGGACTTAATGGTATTGGCTCAGAGGACCTTCGAGGCTGGTGGCTTCTGTTCCCCTAGCCTTCAGAGTGGTAGGAGATATTTGACTGTATCTGCTGTTTCATTTCATTGGAGGGCATTCTGGAATGGAATTCTTATGTATACAGGGCCATGCCTGTAATATGGATTTAAAATCTGAGATGTGATAGTTCATATTTAAACAAACCGAACTATTGCTATAGTACTTATTCAAGGAGTGTGTCGTCTCACAGTGGTGACCCATTGGACCCACACCTGCTCCCACTCCCTTCTTTGCTGGCAGAACTACTCTGGCTGTCAGCACTGGGACTGGGAAGATTAACCCCGTACACAATAGGCTGAAGTCAGGGTTTCCATAGATGTTGGCATTGTTAGTTGGAATGCTTTTGTAGCATGGCCTTTCCTGGTCTCTGATGTTTCACCTCCTTCTTGGTTGGGTGGACTTTGGATAGGGCGGACTTTGGATAGGGCAGTTGATGCTGGTGGAACAGCAGTATAGGATTGAGCCTATAGGTGTCAAATTTTAAGTAATAAATGTTTGTAAATCTAATCGCAATGTGGCTTGATGGTGTACCATCTAATCTCTTCTTTGTTAAGATCAGTTTGAAAAGTTCTTTTAAAAACTGATATCTTGAGCATCATACCCCCTTCACTGACAGAACCAAAATAAATTGTACAAGACCAGAGTGGTGGAAAGTTATTTTTTATTGGGCAATGTGGAAATAGAATAGATATTAGGAAATTCAATTTTTATAGTTACCACATCTGAGAGTTCTCTTGGAGCCGAAACATTATTAAATCTTGATTTTGTTCATATTTTGGTATACAAAGAGGCAATGTTTTTGTTACCATACTATTCTTACTTGTCTTTCTTTTTGTAATCTGTAAATGAACATGGAAAATAAAGCATATTTTAAAAAGAGGAAAACATATTTCTACACTTTCCTGCTTAAAATAATATGTATCAATTTTAAAACCAACTGGTGGTAAGGTTACTTCTTGCAGCATCCTACATATGTGAAGCCTTCACATTAAAAGCACATAGGCCTATGTACCAAAAAGATCATTTTCTAGATACTTTGGTCATAGTCTTTTCACTCTCGCTTTCAAAAATTTCTTCTCTTGCAAAAGCAAAGAAATATAGTGAAATTCAAGTAATATCCATTTTATAATAAGTCAACCTGGGAAGTACACATGACACAGAATAGTCTTTCAGGGCATAATCCCAAACCATAAATTTAGGCAGGCCTAACTCACTTGGCATATCTTCCCATGGTGGTGTGGGGAAGTTGGTGTATGCCTGTTCACTGACCTGACCCTCCAGGAGTGGGGCAGAAGTGCCTTGCAAGGTCAGCATGGGGACTACTGGAAATTAGGACTGCAGCCATAGTAATCTTTAAAAATTAGTTATCACAGCTTCACTTTGATATTTTTCAGATCTCTCTGTAATGAATCCTGAATAATTTTTAATGAAAATTGGACAATTAAGTTTGTTAGTTGCAATTTTTTAATTGTAGAATGTTTTCTGGTTTCTTGACAAATTTTTAATGACAATGTCTTACAGCAATAACAAGCAACAATTATTTCTTCCTCTTGTCATGTGACTCACTCAGGATGAATATTTAAGGCTCATTGTAACTATTGGTTTGATCATCATCTATGAATGATATGCAATCTAAGGGTTTTTGGATTCACTTGCAGTCTTTAGGATTAAGATTTAATTTTCATCAATTGTTTATATAGGCAACTTTCCTAGAGAGATTTAATTCTGTTCAAACATCTAATTTGTACATTTTAAGTTCTTCTATTCACTTAGTTCAGGAGTGTCCACATTTTCACCAAAGGACCACATCATCTCCCTGATACTGTTGGGGGCCGGAAAAATTATTGACATTTCAAATTTGAATAAATTTACATATAAGAATGTATTCGAGACAGATATGGAGGATTACAAGGCTTGCCGGGGGGGCCAGAAGGAGAGGTCTTGCCCAGGGTCACATTGAGGTACACCTGGCCCCCAAGCCAGCTCTGACACTCCAGCTTAGAACAAAATCATCAGAAACCTGAAAACTCACCCAGATTTTCTTGACTTTCATATAATCCACCTCTTGCTGCATTGCTGAGAATGTGATCATTATAGTGAAATGTCCGTGGTTTATTGGTCAGAATATTCTGGAGAAAGATAAACAGCACATAGCTAAATTATACAAAACAATACTTTCACCAATGCTGACATGACAAAGGCTATATCATTCTTGTGGTTTTTTCTATTCTATGAACCCTTGAGGTTTATCACTGGTTCCTTAGGCTACAATCCGGAGTGACTACGGGACCTTTTACACCAACATAGTAATGGTGCCACCTTTGGGAAATCCACAGAGCATCTTACATCTTCCCATAGTTACTGTGGATGGTAGGGTTAATTAGAAAATTGCTAAGGCCAAAGAAACTTTACTGAAAAATACATCATGAATATTTATTCTCTTTATAAATAAAGAGAATATTTTGAATCTGGTGGTTCATGTCTTCAGAATCTGGAGGCTGGTCATGTTGCTACAAAAATAAGAACTTGTATAATTTAAATTTTTCTAATTGTGTTTTTAAAGCCCTATCCTGAACTGCACTGTTTCCAGCATGGGGTTGGAGGCGGTCCTGCTGTAACTTGGGATAAGGGGCTTTTTTCCCTATCCCAAACACTGCCCCAACCACAGCATGGAACTACACAGATCTGTACCAGTTAGATCCAAGCAGTCCAGAGCTTGGTTGGCTAGAGAGGGGTTAGGATTGGGACTAAGTACTGGAGGCCAGTCCCACCCTCCTCCCATAATGCCCATGAAATGCTCCTTTCACCCTCTCCAAACTCCTGCTGACAGGATGAACTTAACTTTGCTGGGGCCTTGCTATAGTGGAGGGAGGCCAATAAGCATCCTTGTGTTGGCCTCTCCACCTCCCACAGTTGTGTGAACCTGAAAGTTGGTGCGAGGGAGTTGTACTGGCTTAAGCACAAGTCTGGATTGAACTCATACAGAAACCTTGCAATATTCTGCCCATGTTCTGAACAAGTTTGAGTGGGGATTTGAACTTGGATTCCCAGGTGATAAAGAAAAGTTCAAATACCAAGACTTGACAGAAGGTTTGGGATTTGTTTTAAATTACCATCAGAGCAACCAACAGCTCTGGACTGACCTTCAATCCAGCCCTGCTGTAAAATGCTCTGAGGTTCTATAACAAGGTGCTTTGGTTTAATCAGGTTTTTCTTGGGGATATAAAACTGAAAAACCAGTGGTTCAAAAGAATTAAGATACTAATTCCAAGATACGGCCTGTTAACTGGAACCAGAAGACATTAGGCTTTATATATGGACTAATTCCTGACTTGATTCTCAACAATTACCAACCTAGATTTTCACACTAACCTTTTTAATAGCAAGTGCATAATTTAACTGCAGACTGACTTCATAATCATCTTTGTGGACTGTAGCAGAAATAAGCTGTCAGAGAAGAAGCAGAGAATGGTTAGCTCATTTTTGGAAAAGAGTGGCTATGATTATTATTTTTAATGGTTTTTAATTATTATTATTATTCAAAAATGGAAAAGTAATGTATAATCTAGCGAGGGTAGGATACAATAAATTAGTAAAACCAATCAAAAAATATAGACTTAACGTATATACATGAGTATAAGCCGACCGGAGTATAAGCCGAGGCATCTAATTTTACCACAAAAAACTGGGGAAACTTATTGACTCGAGTATAAGCCTAGGGTGGGAAATGCAGCGGGTATTGGTCGTTTTCCTTGTAGCCTTCTTGGAACTCATAGGCTGCAATCCTAAGCACACTTTCCTGGGAGTAAGCCACATTGAACTTAGTGGGGCTTACTTCAGAGTAGACATGCATAGGACAGGGTGACCAGATGCCAAACCCAAAATTCCTGAACCCTAAGGCCAAAATTCCTACCAGCTTAAAAAACTGCCAAAAAATGTATTTTTTTTATTTTTATAGGTTTTTATTTTTGGCCATAAATTTTGATAGGAGGGAGATATCACAAAACTGATTTTTGCATTGGATTCTGCTATTCAATACAAATCCAATGGTATATGACCCCGGTATATGGGGTTTGATACCGCCACTTTTCAGTTCACCCGAGTATAAGCCGAGGGGGGGCTTTTAGGGGCCCATTTTGGGGGCCCAAAAAACTCGGCTTATACTCGAGTATATACGGTAAGTGCAGCAGTAGACTCAATAAGAGACGATCCTAACCATGTCTACTTAGCAGTAAGCCCCATTGTGTTCAATAGGTTTTACTCCCAGGAAAGTGTCTTTAGGATTGCAGCATTAATGGCCCGAGAAACGCGGGATATAAATTTTTAAATAAATAAATAAAACAAAGAACCAGTTGAAACAAAACTGCCTTGACCTGTTGCAACGCTGGTTCCAGACTGGTAGACCTTCTATACTGGAGAGCTTAAACCCAGAACACATTAGCCTGCAAACAGGTTTCTTGAGTTCAGATACAGGACATCAGTGCATTACCTTAAAAAGCAACTATTCAGACTGATACTATCAATAAAGAACAATGAAGGGAAAAGGTAGTTGCAGTAGTGAAGATTAATGAGGCTTTTGCAGAATATTAGTCTACACCACTGGCAGAAATTATATTTAGGAATACAAGCAGTAGAAACATAGCCACTTTATGAAATCTAAAATCCATAAAGTGAGGAGGTCAGTGATGAAGTTAAACCTCTAAAAGCAAGCAAAACTCCATGAATTGTCAGCTTAGTAGGACAGCTAACATCCAAAAGATACTTTCAAAAATGAGTTACTGGCTCTGAGAAATTGAAAGCAAGCACCCATGCCAAATCTATTATATCTACAGTGACAAAAAGTTCGGAGCAGATGTTGAGCTTAAAATTCGTTTTTGAGGGCATTTTCATTTGCAATGGTCACCTCACAGAATGGGTGAGGGGCTACTTTGGAGGAAATGGCTGTAACATGAAATGTAATAAACTGACTTGAACAGAGTATACCAAAAGGAAAATAAGGGGCAATGCCAGAAAATTTTTAAAAGGAAGCAGAACTCCATATTTAATGGTTTTGGTCACAATGTGACAAAACCCGCAGAAATTATGGCAAAAAATAATTTTGGACTTCAGTTATATTTGAACTACTCTGCTCCTTTGATAGAATTGGATACTAGCAAAGTCCAAATTACTGCACAGTCCAGAGTAACTACAGGAGCTCTTAAGAGACATTTACATTGATGTAGTTACGGTGCCACCTAGTGGAAACCTATGGGAAATTCATAGAGCAATCCAGAGTAAATTTTTCTTACGTCGACGTAAGAGCTTCCAGTTATTCTGGATTGTGCAGAAAGACTATTAAGTCCATCCCAAATAAATTCTCATGTTGTGGTGGTTGTGATGTGGGCTACACAATCTCCCACAAGAATTTTGACTGACAGTTGGGATAGTGGAACACTTGTCAATTTGCCCCAGGATTGCAATAGGTCAGCTTGGACCAGTGTCAGTGATACAATAAGCTATGTAGGTGGAACATGCCAGAAAGAGCATTAGGATATGGTGTCCACTGCTGCCCACCAATCCTATCCCCTCCTGGGCTTGGCTTGCCCATTCCTCCACCTATATCCTCCCCATTCTGTCCTGCCCCTGAACTGGAGTTACCTGATTT
The DNA here is from genome assembly GCA_030015325.1 of Cryptoblepharus egeriae. Lineage (NCBI taxonomy): Eukaryota > Metazoa > Chordata > Lepidosauria > Squamata > Scincidae > Cryptoblepharus > Cryptoblepharus egeriae. The sequence continues at coordinate 89,515,846 of JAREYC010000003.1, read as the reverse complement.
GGTGGGTGTCCTTTAAACTATCAGTAGAAAGACCATGGCCTTTTTGTAAGCATGCCTGTTGGTAGCATTTTAAAGGGCTTTACTGTGCAAACATGAAAAAGAGCATTTTTGCAACAGTGCTCACCATGGGATGTAGCAATTGCTTAGGATTGGGCCATACAACTCTTAAAATTATTGCCAAAAACAGAAAGTCACACTTTTCAAGAAAGGTACAAGTGGAATAACAAAAGCTATTTTTAAAAAGTGTAGATACTAAATCATTTCAGAGCCATGACACTAACTTTGTGAAGTGTAGCCCTTTGCAGGATGCCAGGATATTCAGCATTTTTCAGGGTACTGTATATGCCATTTTTGCACTCAAAAAACTAATGTCGGCATACACTGAGAAGAATCAACACCACTCTAGCCCAAATAATTGTGGATAAATCTGAGAAAACTAGTCATGGATGTATTCCAGAAACCAGACTATATTGTAGAAATCCTAATGATTCATTGCTCATTTGATAACATAAGTCCTTGAATCAACACTACATGGAAACAATTCATTCTACTATGCCCAAGTACATTTGGCTGAAAGGACCTCCTGCTCCTTAGGCATACACGGAACTCAAATATGTTTGAACATTAGCCAAGCAGACAGAAAGAGCAGGGACATTTAAATCTGATTTTCTACAAGCCATTTCAAGCAGTTCACCCAACTATTTAACATTTGGCAAAAGACCAAAACCACCACTGCATATCTGTTATATAGTACCATAGTAATGAGGAAATGAAACATGTAAAGCTAACAGTTTTAGAGCACAATCCTAACCATGTCTCCTCAAAAGTAAGCCCCATTGTGTTCAGTAGGTCTTACTCCCAGGAATGTGTCTTTAGGATTGCAGCATTAGACTATGAGTAATCTCATAGATTCATGGTGAAAATCCATCAGTTCCTCTTGGCAAGCGTTTTACAAAGCAACATATGGCAATGTACATCCTGTAAGTATATCAGGCATGTTACTCAACTGCAATACAATAATTACAGCTATTTATTACTTTGTGGATCTTGAACATCGGGAACTCAAATTCATAACCATTACAGCTAATTAGCTACTGTGCAGCAAGGGCAAAAAGTTTGTCAGTCAAATATAGGTGGCTGCAGCTGAATCACTGCTGCTCCTTTTGCCAATGTGTGCATATGCACACACAGCATTAAGCAGTTCACATGCACATATACATATACAAAATCCCCCTCACCCAATCTATCTATCTATCTATCTATCTATCTATCTATCTATCTATCTATCTATCTATCTATCTATCTATCTATCTATCTGTCTGTCTGTCTGTCTGTCTGTCTGTCTGTCTGTCTGTCACTTTTCAACTAAAAAATTCACAAAGCGGTTTACAAGGAAATGAAAAAAAATTAATAGCTAATTAATAGATAATGGATCCCTGTCCCAAAAGGGCTCACAACCTAAAATGCAAAAGAACCAGCAGAAACCACTAACAGACAGATCAAATGACTTGGGAAACTACCTTATCCCTTAAATCTCCGCCGTGGTTTTCCCTGACTTTATGATTTGGTTTTAAAAAATCATTATATGTTTCACTGAAGATGGAAAAACTACCCAGAAAAGAAATTAATCTTACTGTCCCCATTTGAGGCTCTCCAATTAAGGTTCTGAACTCCAGGTTGTTCTGTGTGTAGCTTCGGAGGTGTGCACATACATGGTCTAGCTGCTTTCTCCAGTAACCTAAAAAAGTAAATTATCCATAAGGAAACATGACATCATCAATAACAGCGACCTAGCTATGGCTAACAGACCTTGTAAACCACAAAATTCCCCAATCCTCACTTTTTACTACAAACTCACTAGTAGAACTAAGGCTGAAAGCCTATGCAATGTATGTGGGAGTAAGCCCCAATGAATTTCATAGGAATAATTTCTGAGTAGATATGCAAAGGACTGAGCTGTAAGGCAATCCACTTTATATAAATGTTAATTAATGTATGTCAACGCAATCCTAACTTGTGTTGGAACAGGCAGGCCAGTTGTGCTGTATTCAGCACAGGTTGGGGGCTACTGCTGTGTGACCATGAGGCAAGGGCAACAGTAACCCTCTCCCCAGTCTCCAGCTAAGGACTGAAGAATTAATTTATTATTATAAAATTAATATGAAATTATAAAAAATTAATTTATTTAATAAATTAATAATCAATTTTCTTGATAATCATCTTGAGATAATCAAGACTGTTTTTACCTCTTCCAGGACTGATGGCTGTGAGGACAGGCCTGTGATCACTTAATTTATTCTGCTGCTTCTTTTGAGAAACTAACTCACATACTTTCTTCTCCAGACATTTGCTAGATGGGTAGAACAATCCAATGGTTTGGGTTCCTTGCTCATTTCTTTGTGGTGAGTTAGGTCTTGGTGTTGGAAATGAAGGAGCTGATTGCTGCCAGGTCTGTGAACTGTTATTCTGTTAAAACAGGAGATAAAATAAAGGTGATGATATGGGTTGCCAGAAAAACAAAGACACACAGACACCCCTCCTTGTTCTTTCTTAATATAATCAACATTTCCGAATGAAACTTATATGGCTTTTATTTAAAATCTAGCAGCTTGATCAAGCATTTATGCTTCAAGACCAAATGCTGATCAAGCATTTTTATTTAATCTTTAGAAGCCTCATCAAATATCATTTGAAGGCTCAAAATGCTCCACTGTAACTAAGTAAACATGAAATTAGATATTCTTCCCCATTTTAGCCTTGCTTTCACAACCCCTTCTTCGGTTATCTTCCTTGTTCCAATTTTAGATTTGGATCCCACTGGGGTAAGAACCTATTTCATGTAATTGCAAAGTGTCTGAGTGTGATTTTTGCTATCTCATATGGACCACATATTCGGTGTGAATGGGACTGCTTCATCCTGAGAAACCCACTTTCTGGTAACACCATCATAGGGCATGACTTGGCCTGACATGGGTGGGCTGGACCTGGCTAGGGCCAGAAAGGATTTTAGGGCACAACAGCACTTAGGATGTCTCCCCCATCCTGCTCTCCCATGTCTCCGCTGAATCCCATGTGCAACTTCACTTTGGCATGGGGGTGGCAACATTTGCTGAGTTAGCATGATGGTGTGGCAGGTGATAGCCGGCACTGGCATCTGCCTAGGGCTGGGCACCATATATGGCTGTCCTATGCTGTCAGCAGACCTCCCTGCAGCAAACAACTGATGCACAGGGTGATGATTACCCATGCAATGCCAGGATGCCTTGCAGATGTGGGTTGACTGCCTGTATTGCTGTTGGTGGCAGTTTGTTGCTCACTGGACAGCAGTTTCTAACAATTGGTTTCAATTTCTTGGTTCTGTTGCTTTCCTCTGGCTTACCTGCTTTCTTCTCCCTCCAACAGTCACTAATTTTCCTCTTCTGCATTCCCATTGTTCTATGCTACTTAGAAGTCTATTATCTCAAAGTAGGCATATAGCCAATAGTCCTTTCCCCCTTCAGGTAAGACTTCAACAAATGTCCCATGTGGACTGTTTTTCATGTGATGATTGTAACATGTGGGCTGTGGATGGCGCAAGCGGTTAAGATGCTGTGCCTGTTAACCAGCAGGCCAAGGTTCGAGACCCGGGTCGGCCCCAAAAGACAGGGTGAGCTCCTGTCCTTAGCCCAGCTCTGCGAAGCCAGCTGGATCCAATCGTATGGGCTCTGCCTTTCCATTGGACTAATTCAATGGCATGGAGAGGGGGGATTTGCTGCTTGGGTAACAGCCTACCCTCCATAACAATCCAACCCAGGCTTTCGTGCTTCGCATGCAGCGAATGCAGTGCCAAGCATGATATCATAGTCTTTCAAGACTGACGGAGGCCTGCCTTCTTTTTGTAACATATAGCCTGGCTCCTTCGGTGCACACAGGGGTATGCCCACAGCACTGAAGAGAACTGGAGTTTTGCCCACTCTGGATAGCTGCTTTAACCACATGAGGAGTTTGTCCAAAGACTTAACTTATGTGTACTTACTAAGCATACCTTGGTGTCACACCTATCACAGATCTGAGCATTCCAATCATTAAAGAAGCCACATTTTGAGCATGTTATGCTTTTTCTCAAAGGACTTGGTGCAGATGAAGACACGTCTCTGCTAAATGCAGGCTAACAAAACAAAAACCACAATAGTTATGATAAAAGAAAGAAAACTCCTGCATCAGGAAAAAAACAGATTGATAAAAAAGGAGAATTTACATATGCCATCGGTTCCTTCCTCCCCCACCACCCCATTTACCCCAGATCTTATACTGTACTGGTTCGAACTTGTTATCCACTGATTTTTTAATACATGGGTGTGACTTAATACAAAAGGCCACTGCAAATGAGAAGAAATGTGCTGATCCCTGGAGAAGAGGAAAAAAGAATCCCTTTAAAATCATAGTTTACAATATTGCTTTTCTTAGGCTGAAATACTAAAAACACTTTCCTGAGATTAAGATCCATTGAATACAGTGGGGCTTACTTCTGAGGAGACATGGTTATGATTGTGCTCTTAGTGTGGCAGAGAGGCAGCCATGTAAGTAATCACCATTCTTCCTCTGAGCCAGGCAAAGGCATAGAGTCCTTTGCATTTCTGATTGCTTTTCTCTAACAGGAAGTAAAGCAGTGAAGGGACACCCTTTTATTTTTTAAACTGCTTTAAAAAAACACATTTTGGGGTATCAGTAGGGGGTCTCACAATCAAATTCCTGCAAATATTGAGGCAGATCTTATTCCATTAGAAGTAAAGGAGGAGCAGATACCTGGAAATGGGTCTTTAAAACTATGGTATATCTTTTTTATTCATAGATTTTTTATCCGGTCAGGATTCCAGAACAGTGGATAAAAAACCCTTAGTGGATAACAAGGGACAACCTGGACTATAACTAAGGCTACAATCCAGAGTAACCATGGGATCCTTTATACCGAGAAAGTTATGGTGCCACCTATGGGAAACCTATGGGAAATGCATAGAGCAATCCAGAGTAAGTGCCTCTTACATATTCCTGTAGTTACTCTGGGTAGGGTTAACTTAAGTGCATGTACTGTAAGTGAAATGTCACATTTTCTTTCCTTATTTATCCATACTCCGTTTTCTGACTGTCTAGTGCTGTAAAGCTCATTGCTGGTAAACTCTTGATTTAAAAGTAAAACTTTCTAGATTGTTCATTTGTAAATCATTTTGTCCAGATAAAACTTACCAACTGTAGTTCAGGAAGTCGGCTCTCACAGATCACACATTGCTTAATATGAACTGGATTTCCTGCTCCACACACTACACATAGTACCTTTTCCTTTGAATAATAAAACAAGCATGTTTTGCAACAGAGATTTTCAACCTTTCTCATCTCATGGCACACCATCAGTTGTTTTTACCACTGACAAGGAATACCATGTTGCTCAAATCCCCAAGTTTTCCTATAATAAATGTCCCTCCCCAAATTCCTGTGGCACACCTGAGTACTATCCGTGGCATGGCACACCAGACTTATGCAAAGACTTATGCCCTTATGCTCTTTATGTATGTGCTCCACTGGTGCAGGGTGTCACAAATGTGTGACATAGCATGCACCTTGTTAACATTGTAGTATCAGTGCGGGTGCTAGAGGAAAGGATCAGGCTGTGATTCTGGCAGTTTTTAAAAGCCAAAGAATGCCAAGGGTTGGCAACATGATAAATAAAACAAAGAAATAAAATCTTTAAAACAAAAGTCTGTATTATAGAAATACTTTAATTTTTACCTTAAATCTGAGTTACCTGTATGTGGATGGTGGATTGGGGTTGCAACTGTAGAGTTATTGGAGCCTCGCATACTACACAAGTTGGTGTGCTCATTGGCACCATAGTTTGGCCTTTGATGCCCAGTCCCATCTGATGGAAAGAAAACTGTTATTTACAGTAATGATAGTTTTTGTTCTTATTTTCATGCCTGAGTCACAAAAAAAGGTTCTCTGAATGGCAATTTGACATCAACTTCAGATAGATAGATGCTGGGCATCAGCCACTGACAATGCAATGAACTTAGAAGAAATTATTAAAGATGGAACCATACATTGCAATGTTATATGTCATACAGGGTACAATCCTAACCAATTTACGCCAGTACAATTCACCCATTTTGCTGTTCCCGTAGTGTTCCCTATCCCCATTCTGACAGGGACCACTCTCCAGCCATTCACCAGCCAGCTGGTGCACGGAGCAGTTGCTCCCCTCAGCCTCTGGTGACCGATTCCTGAGCTGGTTGGCGGGCAAATGGAGGTCCCTGTCAGAAGGCAGGGACCTCTGTGCCTGCCCCAGGCATGCACATGTGCAGAGGTCCCCGTCTTCTGACAGGGACCTTTACTGGCCATTTGCCAGCCAGCAGGTGCAGAGAGAGGTTGCTCCCTTCAGCCTCTGGCTGAGGGAATGACTGCTCCCTGTGCACGTTGGCCAATGAATGGCTGTAGATGCATCCAGCCAGCGCACACAGGAGAAGCTCCCTTTCTTCAGTTCCAGCTTGGTGCTGAAGAGAGGAAACACCCCCCAAGCACATCAGCTTGGCACATGCACAGAGGCTCCCCAGCTCTGCATTGGGTAGCCCAGCATGGAACTGGAGAACTGCAGGGCAGCACTTGTCGCTGCCCCAGGGTTGCTGGTTCCCATGTTTTGGCTGGATCATGACCCTCAAATCCAGGGGTCACCTGGAGAAACTGGGGGAATGGCAACCTCTATGATGACGAAAAAAGTTGATGCAAGCCTATCTTTTTCCTTTGTTTTCTTATCTCCCTCCCTAGAATGATACCCTGGAGATCATTCCCTCCAGAAGAATACCCTCCTGCCTTCCCTAGAATGTTCCCTGCTAACCAGGCAAGGAAGCTGGGCATGTAGGCAGTTTGTTGATAGAAATGATGGCTTTATCTCCTTATCTATCTCTCCTCCATGGAGACCATACTAAGGAAAGCCAAAAGTCATAGAATCATAGAGTTGGAAGGTACATAGTAGGTCATCTAATCCAACCCCCTGCCTGCAGCAGGAAATCCCCCTAGAGCATCCCCGACAGGTGCTTGTCAAGCCTCTGCTTGAAGATCCCCAATGAGGGAGCATTCACCACCTCCCCTGGCAATCTGTTCCACTGCCGAACCGCCCTCACCATCAGGAATTTTTTCCTGATACCCAACCGAAATCTCCTTTCTTGCAGTTTCTACCCATTGGTCCTAGTTCTGCTTTCAGAAACAGCTATGAACAAATGAGCCCCTTCCTCCATATGACAGCCCTTCAGGTATCTGAAGAGGGCAATCATGTCTCCCCTCTGCCTCCTTTTCTCCGCTGAACATCCCAAGTTCCCCCAACCTTTCCTCATAGGGCTTCTCTTCTCTTCACTGATCATTCTTGTTGCTCTCCTCTGGACTTACTCCAGTTTGGCTGCATCTTTCTTAAAGTGAGGTGCCCAGAACTGAACATAGTACTCAAGGTGAGGTCTAACCAATCTACCGCAGATCACGGATAAAATGACATTAAGGGTGTGCTTTTGTTAGCTACATGTCCAAAAGGATATGACACACCTGTACATATCCATACATCATGCTACAGCCTAAGACAGTGACTTTCAACCTTTTTTGTCTCATGGCACATCAACTAAGTACCAAAATTGTCAAGGCACACCATCAATATTTGGCCAATTGACAAGGCACACCATATTGCTGGTGGTGGGTTCAATTCCTCAATAACCCTATTAATGATGTTTATTTAATTAATAAATTGTCCAAACTCCCGTGGCATGCCTGTGGACCACTCTCTTTCAGAAATGGCATTGGATTTTAACTAAATGTGAGAAGAGTACTATGGAAAAGATGAGATAGACAGGTTGAACCTCCCCATTTGCAACATTTGCTTGCCACACTGCCATGGTAAATAGGCTGTCTTTAAGCCATTTACTGCTACTTTAGGGATGTTTCTCTTTCAATTTAAAGAGCCAACCTCATTTGCTTTAAGACAAAAAACCACATATAAATAAACTGCATATAATTTGGTTATTTTCTAGCACTTTACGTAGAATAGTGTAAATGCTCAACCAGCTCCCCTTTCATTGGAACAAACACGTTGCAACGGTTACCTGTGACTGAGGCCTTACGGCAGAAGAGACAGACTCTTCAGTATCACTTGAGGCAATGAAGTAATTTGTCAATAGATGCGGTCCATTGGAAAGCGAGGGCAAAGATTTTTTTTCTTTTGACACACCTAAAATTACATGAGCATTTTATATTATTATTTTTCTGTAACACACTTCAAAAGAGTTTGACATTTGAATAACATTCTGTAAAATATACGCTTCTACTCATTAGCCTGTTCTAGCATAAAAACTCCTCAAACGGAAGAGTTTACTCATGTAAGAACAACATGGACATTCTAGGGATGCTTCCCCTATAAAGAAGGCTATTTTTATTACTGCTGCAAGGTAAGGGGACCAAAACAAATCATGTCCCTAAAATATAGGACTATTGTTTTCACACATCATAAATGCAGTGAGCATAGCAGAGTTCCCAAAAGATATGCAGAGTAGATTGCTATAGGAAGTGAACAAGCCAGGAACTGAAAATCAGTTGCAAACGTGACTGCTCCCCCTTTCTCAGTCACATGCATGCAATGGTGGCTGCAATCCTAAGACACTTTCCTGGGAGTAAGACCCACTGAACACAATTAGGCTTACTTCTGAGTAGATATTGATAAGATTGTGCCTGTTATGTCAGAAGCACACACAAGTATAGAAGCTCCCCTTCCCACAATTACTGTCTTTCATAGTGAAAGCTTTCTTATTAAAATGGAATTTTGGAACCCACTAAGTTTAGTAGTACATAATAAATGTTCAGTAAACCAGTAAACTTCCACTAACCTTCAACTTTTAAGATAAACTGTTTTGCCAGTAGGCACTGGCGTAACGAGGATGTAGCATGGGATGCGATCTGCATGGGCGCCAGGGGGTGCCACTTTGACACTCCTCTGGCGGCCCCCCTGTTGCCCCTTCCCATGTACATCCTCAGGCATCCCTCCATCTGGCCCAGGTCTTGTGCGCCTCCTCAGTCACTCCTGCAGCTGCCACAGCATGGGCATGGCACCCCACAAATGTTCCCTACAGCTTCCACAAGCACCCCTGCCGACCCTGGAGAACAGGGCATGAGTGTTGGCCATTTAAAAAGTTGTGCGTGCTGTTCTAGAATTTCCCAGAGTGGGAGAAGAGAGCGAGAGGAGTGAGGCAGGCCCAGGAGGAAGTTCCTCCCACTGCCTTGTGGTCAGAGCAGGCCTGAGCAGCAGCAGCCTGCAGTACTGTGCTTCGTTGTCGCTGGGCCGCTCTACCAGCCTCACTCCGCTGGGAGATGCAATGGCTGCCTGCCTGCAGCCCAACCAGCCCAGCAGAGCAGCCTCCACACCTCCAGGAACTGCTGCCTACCTCACCGGCTGGCTGCCCAGTCAGCCCAGCAGTCGAGCATACAGCCCAGCCAGCCCTACCTGTCCCCAATACCCCATTGCCCCAAGGTCAGCCCACCCATCCTGCTCTAGATGCCCCCAGCCGCTCTCCTGCTCAGAGAGCCCCCCTCACTCACATACCAGAACCCCATGTGCCTGGTCATGATTGCCAACATTAGTGCTAAAGTTTTCTGCTGCTTTGCAGAGATCTTTCCTGCTAAAAGCAGGGGGTTGGAGTAGATGATCTCCTGAGATCCCTTCCAACTGCGTGACTCTCCTCATCATTATTGGCATCAGTCTTTCATTCTCGAAAGGCTATGGTATTGTGCACTGATTGGAGGTCCTAAGACAGCATCTGGTGTGGCTAAAAAGGCCAATTCAAGAGTGGTAATCCCTTCTACACTGACTCTATGTTGAGTCAGTGACTCTATGATGGTGTAAAAATCTGTGTCTTTGATTGCAAAGGTGCAAAAGTCTGTCTTGTCCTTTGGAGAAATCTTTCCTGCTACAAGGAGGGGGTTGGACTAGATGACCTCCTGAGATCCCTTCTGTTTTGAAAGGTGCGAAATCTCAGTCCTTGCCATGGGGTGCCATTAGCCTAGGTACACCTTTTCTTCCAGTAGGAAAAAAATTAAGGATTATTTTGGATTGGCACAAGAACGGTAGGAAACATGCAGCCTGCACTTGACAGCAAAATTTATAAATTGCTATAAATCACAATTTTTCATTTTTTTAAAATTATTTCAGTTCTAACATACTGTACCTTGAAATTCTTGTGCTACATCATTACAAATGAATTTGTTTTCAGCCTTCACTTCTTTCTTTCTTTGCTTTAAGTCAGACAACCCATTTTCCATCTCCTAGGAATAAAAAAGATACTGATCTATAATCTATTTCCCCAGTACTGCTTTCAATCTATCTGTATACACCCTGGTCATCCTCAGACATACCTTTATAAGCATATTTTTAAAAAGGGCTTTTGTTGCAGATATGAAAGGGGACATTAATAATGAATGAGATGATGATAATCCTTGTTCCCACATGGCAAACCTGTCAGATATGTATGAACCATTAAGAAAAAAATATTCTCTCTGCATCTGTTGGCAAATATTGTTACAAAGTCTCACATTCACACAGGACAAAGAGAACTGGGACTATAGACAGATATGATCAAGATACAATCTTGTGAGGTAGTGTGGCACATGTGCACGAAATGGCAAGTGAGAAAAATGCTGGAAGCATGCAGTGATACTCTGGAAGAAATTTCACCCAGCTTACAGCATGGTGTCTTTCTGACTCTTGTGAGTTTTCTTCCCATTCTGTTTGGCTGTTTGGCTGGAAGGCAGGCAGGAATGGATTGGACTCTGCCTTGAATGTAGTTAGACAGGAAAAGTCCGTTTCAGGAAAACACAATCCATTCCAATCAGCCAGCCTGCCAGACGAGACTGGGGGGGAAAAAAGAGTTAGGGAGATCAAAGACACAGGGCACAATCCAGAGTAAGGGCAGTGAAGAGTGCCCTAGCTGGACTGCCGCAACTATTCTGAATCCAGAGCAGAAAGTTATGCTGCATCCAGAGAGTCAGGAAACCTGGGCTGCCCTAACTGCTCCAGAGCGTCCTCCATAGGCACCAAGTCAGTGGCACCTGAAGAAGGCTTGCTCCCAAGGAGACCTCCCTCAGATCACACTGAACAAGGAACAGCTGTGGTGCCTGCCATATAAGGAGTCCCTGACAACCAGTAACAGCTGCAGCATGAGACTCCAGTACAGCAATACCTGTAGTGGAGGATGGATGCAAGGGGCTTGTTGGAGTAGCCTGCTGTATCCCCACGTTAGTGGGCTGCCATAGTTGTGCCATATCCTGAAGTTGAGAGGCAGGGGTTGCATCTAGGCTGGCCAAAAACTCAGATTTTTGACCACCACTGCCATTCTTACTCTGCCTTATCATTGACCCCTATGGGTCTACTCATTACTATAAATGTTCCTGAAGTGGTATAATTCTGAGGAGCTGGAAGAGGGCATTTCTGCTCTGGAAACAAACTATGGATACAGAGTGACCTCTCTCTCCTAGGCAATGCTCAAATGCCCCCAACATGCCTCTCCTGAACTGCCTAGGCTGCCCCAGCTAGGGCAGCCCTGCTCCACCTGTCTTAGGGCAGCCTATGGGCAAAATCCAGAGTAACTATGGGGAGTCCTTGCTCCAGTGTAAGAACAACTTACTCTGGATTCCAATATGAACTTCCTATAGGTTTTCGCTAGGTGGTGCAGTAACTACAGGTGCATGTAAAGTCTCTTATGTGGTCCTGTAATTATTCTGGATTTGGCTGCCCCAAGTCTTTTCCAGAGTAACTAGGGTGGCCCATCTTGCAGTTGGGTCAGCCCAGCGATAGACAGGATAACCCACGTGCACTTCTGAATTGAGCCCACAGTGCTACAGAAACCATATATCCAGGGTGACTAGATGTCATAATTGCAAAGAGAACAAGGCCCCCCAAAATGAACCACACCCAAGAAAAATGTAGGACATGCATGACAAAATAAAAGCTAAAAAACACTCAAAGTCCAATCCTAACCAATTTAGGCTAACTAACTTATTTCCCCATTCCCACAGTGGTGTGGGGAGGCTGTTGCATTGCTGTGCACTGGCCTAATCCACCCCCAAGAGTGGCACAGAAGTTGCATATCATATGTAATGATGTCTCACTTTTGTAACAACACTAGGACAGCATGGAACTTGTGCCAGGACATCTGATGGCTTAACCAGGGGTTAGGATTATGCTGTCATGTATATTGCTTTCATGTGGTTAAACACTATTACATATAATTTCGTATGGATTATGCTCTGCCTTTCCATTGGACTAATTCAGTGGCTTGGAGAGGGGGGATTTGCTGCTTGGGTAACAGCCTATCCTCCATAACAATCCAATCCAGGCTTTTGTGCTTCGCATGCAGCATATGCAGCACCGAGCACAATACCACAGTCTTCCAAGACTGACGGAGGCCTGCTTTATTTATTAATTATAAGAAGGCAATGTGTTGCCCACTCACAACAAAATGGAGGGCATTGATGTTCTTTTCTAGGATGCAAAGCAAAAAATAAAAGGACATATGGTCACCTTGCATATAGCTCAATAAACTTTTCTCCAGGAATTTTTCTCCACGAGAATTTTAAAAAACATTTTCTATATTTGTAGGAAACCCCTTTGCAGATTTCTGCATCTGTAGTTAAGGACAGAACTGGCAATTGTACCAGGCGGAAGCACTCCCCAGGAATATTTTATTCAAAACTAGCGAAAAGCGTACCTGTGTTGCGGGAGTAACATTTCCCCATATGCCACCCCCCCATGCACAACTTCCCCCCACGCGCAACTTCTCCCCATGTGCAACTTCTCCCCATGCGCAACTTCTCCCCATGCGCATCAACTCCCCATGCGCATCAACCCCCCATGCGCAACTTCTCCCATGCGCATCAACCCCCCATGCACAACTTCCCCATGCGCAACTTCCCCATGCGCATCAACCCCCCATGCGCATCAACCCCCCATGCGCATCAATCCCCATGTGCAACTTTCCCCCATGCGCAACTTTCCCCCATGCGCAACAACCCACCCATGCGCAACTTCCCCCCATGTACACCAACCCCCCCTTGCACAGCATCCTCCTTAGTGTAACCCCTCCCTCCAAACAATACCCCCAGTGCACCAGGCACTGATCACCAAATTGGCTGGATATTATTCAGTCTCCTTTTCAGCCCCTGAAGGGTTAATTTCTCCAGATGGTTCTTGGTGGGAGTTCAGGTGACAGAAGGAACTCCCAGAATTCCATGCTTCCGGCCCAGCAGTTGGGGCGGAATGTTGCTGAGTCAGCAATTCTCAATGCAAAGTATAGGGAGGAAAACGCGTTGCGCCCCTTTTCACCCCCTTCCGGTTGGAATTTCCGAAAACCGGTTCTTAGTGCACCCCCTCAGTCACGGAAGAAACACCCACCCCAAATTTCACACTTATAGGCCCACCGGTTTTGGCAGGACGGTGATGAGTCAGTGAGTGAGTCAGTGAGCGACTTTTCTCTTTTATATATATAGACAAGCAGAATGATTTAGGGAGGTAGTCCTTATGTCATGGATGAATGAACTTCAGCTCATTTGTATGACTGAGAGCAACTTATTTTATGTCTCATTAATCTGTGTCACATTTATCTAGTCTACTGGCCACTTGTAGCCAGATTAACACAGGCCTGCACAAAATGGTATGTGTGTGAACAGACTGTGGGAAGTGTCTTGTCTCCAATTTCTGTAGTTTCAGTCAGGTAGTAAAAGCACAGGTTATTAAGCCCATATAGTATGCCTGGGTGCCAGACCACAAGCTGTCAAATCTGTGGCTGTAAAAAGGTGGATATGACCCTGACCTTTTTGCCAGTGATTTATTTCAATGGCTGGATTCTCAGTGACTTTCTTCACTACCCTGAATTTTTCTGAAATGCTACCAGTGGGTCTCCACAGGAAGAACAAAGTAAGTTTTAAAATATGCAAGTGCAAGTAATTCACTGGAATAATAATATTCACTGGAATAATAATATAGTAGTATCATTTGTCAGTAAACTTTGCAATTTTATGACTTGCCTGTTCAGAGAGATCTTTCAGGAAATCATCATCATCATCTTCATCAAGTACATGTTCATCTGGTGTTATGTATTCCACGACAAATACTTTTGTTACAATGGTGCTTTCTCTGCAGTCTCTGTAAGAACCAAAAAATTCTAAACCAGATCTGTACAATTTGTGATCAGGCACATCCTTGGCATAAATATTGCCCTGGGCAAGGAATACCCTTGCAAATTTGGTGCCTTCCTCTTCCTCAAGTTATGTTGCTTGCGTAATATTGTAAAACTAGCAGCAGAGCCTTTAAAGTTCTTACTCACTTGGAAGACAGAAAATTAATTTTAAATCAGTTCCCTCAACATGTTTGTTTAGTATCACTCTGCTGCTGAGCTGTGAAGTGCTGTCTTGGCAGAAGCAATGCTGCTAAAAGTGCAACCAGCATGATAATTGGGCTCTCCTATATCTTGAAAGTATGACCAAGATTTGCATATTTTCTCTTTTGAGATCTGCAGCTAATGAGTTCCTAAGTGAGAAAAAAGCGCTTATTTTTGTAATCACCTTCTTAATTTTGTCAGTTTTTTCTTGTCATCACTTCCAGCACTCTGCAGGTTCCATGTATATTATTTTGCCCACTCTATTTGGCAGTACAATCCTAAACCTTTGTAAGGCTGGTAAGTCACATGCAGGCCTGGGATTGTACAGGAGGGTGAAGTACATTTTTGAATGCTTCCTTGTGCAAGGTGGTCATACAGAATGGTGGACAGAGTGCCTGTACCTTTAACCACTGCATAAAGAGAATTGCAGCAGGTGCAGATTTTTAAACCCTTCTGTTAAGCTGAACCTGCCTAAATTCCCTGTACTATGCAATGATTAAAGGTACAGGCACTCTGTCCTCCATTCTATATGGTCACCCTTCCTTGTGCCAGAAACTCCCCGCAAGGAGAAAACTAGAACAGAAAGGAGGAACACAACCCTTTCTTCCTGATATGCTAGTTTCTTTAATTCAGGCTGAAATCCTAATTCACAGACAAAGGTAAAGATGTCACCCGCAGGTAGCCCTGCTAGTTGTGACCAACTGTAGTGTGCGGTGCTCATCCCCATTAATGCTTCTGTGGACATGTGGCTGGCATTACTATGCACCAAGGTGCACAGAATGCTGTGACCTTCCCAATGAGGGAGACCTATTGATCTACTTGCATTTTCATGCTTTCCAACTGCTAGATTGGCAGGAGCTGGGCTAAGGACAGGAGCTCAACCTGTCTTGTAGTACTCTTGTCTCAAGCAGTTGACCTGCCAATCACCAGATTGACATGCACAGTACCTTAAATCATTAAGCCACTGCGGGGGTCAGATAGGTCAGCATAAGACCTGGCACAAGTCCTGTACTTGCTTTGGGGTGTCACAAAAGTGCCATAAAGCACTTCTGCACCACTCCTGGGGGGTTAGGCCAGTGCACAGATGTTTGCCAGCTTCCCAATGCCACCATGGGAATGGGTAGATAGGCAAGTGTGTGAACCTAAAATTACCCTAAATTGGATAGGATTGCACTTTAACACACTTAACAAACAGTATTGGACAATATTAACGAACATGTACTGAGTTCCTGTACTTGGAGATTTTTCCCTGCAGGTAAGAAGACACACAGGTTTGTGCAAACCAAAATCTCAATTTTTACTCAAGTTCCACAGAGAGAAAAAGTCTATACAATATGATGGCACTTACTTTGTGACTGCGAGTGCTTTCACTGTTATTTTCCCATCAGGTAATGTAATAGGTCCTTTATACAAAAAAGTATTATGATCTTTGTCACCAACTCTCCTAATAAGTTGTGGTTTACTTCCGTCTATCGTGTAATATATGGAAACATTGGGAGTATCTGAAATGTTAAAAAAAATAAATCAGAAAATTACTCCTCCCTCAAATAGCATGAATTTCCAATAGAACACTTCCAATTAAAACACACACACACAAAATTAAGTCAGTACAGATTCTATTCAAACTAGAATTATATTCAAAATAGAATCTGCACTGAATTAAAATAGAACTCAAAATAAGTGGAAAAATTTGTATCTGCAAAGTCTTGATGCAAATGTTATTAAAATGACATATTGTCACCAATTTTCTTTGCTTTAATCAAAAATCTACATTTTAGTATGAAAATATTATTTACTTTACTTATAACCACTCTTACTTGTAAAGACCCAATGCATAACTTTCAAAACTTGTCCTGATATGAATGATTACATTCAATGATTGGTGATCCCAAATATGGAATTAGTATTAAAGCAATAGGATTATACTGCATGTGGTTCACATTTTATACAAGTGTTAGGTTCTGAAGCAAAGTGCATAAGGTGAAAATCTCCTGTTATTTAAACCAGTCATTCCCAAACATTTTAGTACCGAGAACCACATTTTAAAAAATAACACTCTATCAGAATCCTCCAAGATTTATGGGCCTTAAAATGTTGCTGCTCCTTGATTGATGAATGCCAAGAAGTGTTCCTATAATGGTGATTGGGAAGCATTGTAGCAGCTTGTAGTAACGTTAAGGTATGTTAAAGAAATCCCACACTTTTTGAAAGATAAATGAAGAATGCTGGCAAATAAGCAAAATACCCCTGAATTTCCTCAAAGTTATTAAATTCTGTTTTGAAAACAATCACAGTGTTTGCATGCTAATTTGGCAGACTCTACTCACTCCAGCCTCTTGGACTTCACCCCTAAAGCATGCCAAAGTTCTTGGCTGACATTTGTCACAACCAGTGGTGGGATTCAAATAAATTAACAACAGGTGCTATGTTCACAGAATAACAGGTTCTATGTCCCATTCGTAACCGGTTCTCAGAACCAGGCACTCTTTAGCAAAGGGTTCTATAGAACCTGTGAGAACCCCCTGAAGCCCATCACTAGCCACAACCCCATCCCCTGCCTTCCACCTCCTCAGATAACATGGCCCTGCTTTCTTGGGCCAATTAATTGAACAATGGTGAGCACAAAACAAAGTTTTCTCCAGTCTTAGATTACTTGTTCCAGCATCCCAGGAAACTAATAAGAAGCAATCTAAAATATAATTGCATGATGGATGGAGTTGTGTAGCAAAAATGACAACGAAAACACCAGCAGTGTATGAATCTCTCTTATTATTATTATTGTGTGTATATTTGTGTGTAAGAGAGAGAGACAGACAACGTTCAATATAGCATACCTGATTTGATTTCTACAAGTGTCTTTGTATCTATTTCATGTTTAGCTTTGCCTGGTGTTGGGATTCTAAGTGGTATAACTTGAGGCACTAAGATGGAACCGGCAGTCATTTTCTTACGTTTCCCTATTAAATAAACATAAATCATTATTATTATAAATACAAGCATGCAGTAACAAATACATTTTCAAATCCACTCACCTGCTCAAAATCATTCTTTAATTATTTGGGTGCCCGTCATAGAGAAAGGCGGAGTACAAATCAAATCAATCAATCAATTTGTCTTTTAAAACCTTTGGCTGCAATCCTAATGACACTTTCCTGGGAGTAAGACCCATTGAACACAATGGGGCTTACTTGTGAGTGGACACTGTGTGCAAAGCCATCTACCTATGGTAATCATACAGACATTGAATTATGCTAACCTTTACTTCCTTGAACAAATAAAAACTTCATGCTATCGTGATAATAATCAAGTTTCATCCTACCTCAGAGAGTTGCTCTAATGCAGGGGTCTCTAACTGTTTTGGTAGGAGGGCCACATCCTCTTTCTGATACTGTGTTGGGGGCAGAAGAAACAAAAAAGAATGGATTTATATTCATATTTGAATAAACTCACATAAATGAAGGATCTTGTGAAGGAATGAATTCAAATCAGTTCATAAACACTTTCCAATATGCAGAGAGATGGTGATCATCAAACCAGTTCATAACCAGAGAGAGAGGAGGTGTGTACAGACTTTCTAGCCTTGAAAAGACCTTTCAGAGATGTGGAGAGCAGAGCTCCTCTCTCCTTTGGAGGATTATAGGGTTGGCCCTATAGGATCTGATGGAGGCTCGCCAAGAGCCACATCTGACCCCAAGGCCAGGGTTTGGAGACCTTGCTCTAAGGAAAAAACCAGAGTCATGAGCTTCTGTTAAAAAAAAAAAAGGTGAAACCCCTTACAGCAAGATTCTATCCATGTCTACTCAGAGGTTGAGTAGTAGGACTTTCCCAAAAGTACCAAGTGAGTCAAGGCCTGATCCAATCCGACAATCACTAGCCCCATGCTGGCATGCACTGTCACAAACATGCTGTAAAGCACACTTGTGGTAGTTAGCGCCGGAGTGGGTTCTCTGCAAGTACATGCTGGCTCAGAACCTGTTGGAGACCAGATGGCCACCACCTGGCACTACATAGAAGTGCCAGGTGGGATCGGAAGGGAAATGTTCCAGGACAGTAGGAGGACATGGTGGGCGAGGGAACAGGATGGGTAGGGTGACCCAACATGGGTCTCTGTGAACCTGTGCCTGCTTGATAACAACCCATCAATGCCATTTGGGGTTTATGCAGTGGAAAGGGGTATAAGCATAAGTTCCCTTACTCTGTGTAGCCTGGCAGTGCATGAGATGCAGTGAAAGCCATTTTTATTTTATTTACTTTTATTTATTTTACTTAATTTGTATCCCGCCTTTCCTCATCCACAAGAGAGAGCTCAAGGCGGCTAACATGAATAAAAATAAAACACCAAAAAATAAAAATAAAACATTTTTGTATGACTTCAGCCCTGGGTGCTGAAACGGTCAGGGTTGTGCGCTGTCAGGGTGCCATCCAATGCACACTTCCCTGGGAGTAAGCCCTACTGAATGCAATAGGACCTACTTCTGAATAGACCACCATAGGATTGGGCTCCTAAGCTATAATCCTATCCACACTTGTGGATAAGCCCCTTTGTATACAAAGGCACTTCTGAGTAGACATACATAGGACAGGCCTCTAAGGCTATAATCCTTTCCACACTTACCTGGGAGTAAGTCCCACTGACTACAATATCCCATTGACTCTAATGGGACTTACTTCTAAGTAGACATACATAAGACAGGCCGCTAAGGCTATAATCCTTTCCACACTTACCTGGGAGTAAGTCCCACTGACTACAATATCCCATTGACTCTAATGGGACTTACTTCTAAGTAGACATACATAGGACAGGCCTCTGAGGCTATAATCCTTTCCACACTTACCTGGGAGTAAGTCCCATTGACTACAATATCCCATTGACTCTAATGGGACTTACTTCTGAGTTGACATACATAAGACAGGCCTCTGAGGCTATAATCCTTTCCACACTTACCTGGGAGTAAGTCCCATTGACTACAATATCCCATTGACTCTAATGGGACTTACTTCTAAGTAGACATACATAGGACAGGCCTCTAAGGCTATAATCCTTTCCACACTTACCTGGGAGTAAGTCTCATGGACTACAATATCCCATTGACTCTAATGGGACTTATTTCTGAGTAGACATACATAAGACAAGCCTCTAAGGCTATAATCCTTTCCACACTTACCTGGGAGTAAGTCCCACTGACTACAATATCCCATTGACTTTAATGGGACTTACTTCTAAGTAGACATACATAGGACAGGCCTCTAAGGCTATAATCCTTTCCACACTTACCTGGGAGTAAGTCCCATTGACTACAATATCCCATTGACTCTAATGGGACTTACTTCTAAGTAGACATACATAGGACAGGCCTCTAAGGCTATAATCCTTTCCACACTTACCTGGGAGTAAGTCTCATGGACTACAATATCCCATTGACTCTAATGGGACTTATTTCTGAGTAGACATACATAAGACAAGCCTCTAAGGCTATAATCCTTTCCACACTTACCTGGGAGTAAGTCCCATGGACTACAATATCCCATTGACTCTAATGGGACTTACTTCTAAGTAGACATACATAGGACAGGCCTCTAAGGCTATAATCCTTTCCACACTTACCTGGGAGTAAGTCCCATTGACTCTCATGGGGCTTACCTCTGAGTAGACCTGCATAGGAGGGGGCTGCGAGGCTATAGCCCTTTCCACACTTACCTGGGAGTAAGCCCCATTGACTCTCATGGGGCTTACCTCTGAGTAGACCTGCATAGGAGGGGGCTGCGAGGCTATAGACCTTTCCACACTTACCTGGGAGTAAGCCCCATTGACTCTCATGGGGCTTACCTCTGAGTAGACCTGCATAGGAGGGGGCTGCGAGGCTATAGCCCTTTCCACACTTACCTGGGAGTAAGCCCCATTGACTCTCATGGGGCTTACCTCTGAGTAGACCTGCATAGGAGGGGGCTGCGAGGCTATAGCCCTTTCCACTCTTACCTGGGAGTAAGCCCCATTGACTCTCATGGGGCTTACCTCTGAGTAGACCTGCATAGGAGGGGGCTGCGAGGCTATAGCCCTTTCCACACTTACCTGGGAATAAGCCCCAGTGCGAGTAAAGGGGCCTACTTCTGAGTAGACCTGCAGAGGGTTGGGCTCTGGTGCTGCCTGTGAAGGGCCGAGGCCTCCGCCGTCCCTCCCCTGAGAGGGGCTGCCGTGAGCGTCGAGGTTTCCGGGACAACGGGAGGGCCAGGCGGGCGCTGACAGTCGACGCCATCCAGGCGCGCCCGGAGAAGAAGCTCTGGCAGGGCCCGCGTCGGTCTCCATGGCGGAGGTGAAAGTCAAGGCGGAGGCCAAGGAGCCCCTCGAGATCGAGAACAGGTGCAGTTGGGGGTCAGCGGGAGGGAGGGAGGGACACTCCTTGGGGCCTCCTGGGACCACAGCCGTAAAGAGGACACAATGGCACAAGAGAAAATAAAAGCTACACTCATCTACACACACGTGTATGTCTATGCATTTACCTGGGAGTAAGCCCTATAGACTAAAATGGAACTTACTTCTGAGTAGACATGCCTAGGAGAGGGTCCTGAAGGGGTTCTGTGGATCCTATCCACACTTTCCTGGGAGTAAGCCTCATTGACTCTCATGGAGTTTATCTCTGAGTAGACTTATATATATATATATATATATATATATATATATATATATATATATATATATATATATATATATATATATATATATATATATATATATATATACACACACACACACACACACACACACACACACACACTAGAGGAAAGTGTACCCATGTTGCTGGAGCAACATTTCCCCATACGCCATCCCTCACGGCATATAAACACCCCATGAGCATAAACACCCCATGCGCCACTTCCCCCATACGGGTAAACCCCCATGCACCACTTTCCCCATGCGCCACTTCCCCATGCGCAACTTTTCCCGTGCGCATCAACCCCCATGCGCAACATCCCCATGCACAATTTCCCCCATGCGCATCATCCCCACATGTGCAACTTCCCCCCTGCACATCCTCCCCCCATGCGCAACTTTCTTGATGGGAATGTTGAGGCTTCTATCCATCTTCAATCTCCCACTACTCATTCAATTTACAGCATCACACTTTTGAGCTTGTTTCACAGTAGACGAATTTTTCCCCACTAGATGGCATTTTAATACCATGGATCCAAATGGATTTCCAAGAATTAGCTGCTTACAAGAAATTGGTGCTGTAGGCTGGTGATGGGGGGGCCAGGGGAGGACAGAAAAACAACTCTCCATGTTATGCAACTACAGAACAGTCATTCCTTGTCTTCTTCTACAAGACTAATGTTTAGCTGGCCATTTTATTCTGTATTGTTCCTGTGCATTGGTGCCAAACTAAAAGTTACAGCCAAAGAATCTTAGCTGTGGCCACTTTCATCTTTTATATGTTCACTCATCTTCATCTGGTCGACTAATCCAGTACAGTTCTTTAGTGCTTCTGTCTAGTATTTCTGCAGACAGACACCATTCTTCTAGCTGACTGACAGATGTGCTCTCATAAGACATTTGGTAGTATTAAAAACACCACTTAATGTTCCTAACTCAGAGAGAAATAAAAAGTGTGCTACTTGGGTTGCTAAACAAGTGAAACAAGGGAACCTTCTTCTGTCTCACTCTTCAAGTCTGGATTATAGTAGTTTTCATTTGGAGTGACTAGTTCTACCCATCGCATGTCTTCATCCTGCTTTAATCTCTGTACCCTGAAGCAACTACAGGATGAATGAACCCTCACTTCAGTGCAACCTTCAAATTTATTAGGATCTTATTGTGGCAAGAAATGGGGGAGTCTTATTTGTTACAGGTAATTGAGAGACGTCCATCTTCTGGTGTCAGGAAAAATTGCATTTCCCAAACCCAACCACAAAAAGTTGTCCCTGAGAAAATGCTACTGTATTCCTTTTTCTCCCTGCCCTAGCACCAACTTTTTCTATTGACATTCTTTACTTTACACTAGAGAGTGCTTCGTTCAAGGGGAGGAAGGAGGAGTGTTTAGTTCTTTAAACAAGTAAACACTTGCAGCTACTTCTTGGCAAACATATGGCTTCCTTTTTCCAGACTTCACCTCTTTTTTCCAAGAAAGATATCTTGGAGGGCTTGGTCTCCTACTCCTGTACTGGTGGACTGTAAACAGAACATTTGTCTTGTCTATGTCACTGTCCTGCTTTCAGTATACTGTAATTTATAAATTTCAAGCAAGCTATAGTCAGATTGACCTCCAAAATACCAGGGGTGTTACAAAGGTTCACATGTGAGTTAAAAACCCTCACTCACTCACTCACTCACTCACTCACACACACAAACACACACACACACACACACACATACATACATACATACATACGTACATACATACATACATACATCTTTCAAGAGATTAATTTAAACATTATCTCGATTGTTGTTAAATTTTAAAATATTAAATGTAATTTATTACCTATGATTTATGAATTTCAAGCACACTACATGGTCCCTGCTCACAAGGAAAAGAAGGAAAATGAAGACTTTCTTTTTCCAGGACACAAGGCTAAAAAAATAATAAATGTCTTAGAAAAAGAGGATATTGATTAATTAATAAATAAAAACAGCCTTAAAACCACCAGAGGAAGGAGGACAAGAAAAGAGGGATAGAGGGGAAGAGAAGTTACGACCATCACTCAGCTTTACAGATAATTATTTTTAAATTCCCACTACCTGCTGACTGAGCCAGTGTTGGGGTCTGCCTTCTGGAGCACTTTTCAGGGAATTGTGGGAACTATAGTTCCTGGATCAGGATTCAGGACCCTTCCTAGCCTTGGCTTCCTCTCAGCCTGGCCTGTCCAGCAGAAGAAGGCAGGATATGCACATTCGCATATGCAAATTTGGGGGTTTCTAGGGCTTTTTTAGTTTTTTGGCCATAACTTTGGCTAGGGAGGTGCTAGCTCACAATGGCTTGCGCTGGACTCTACAAAACGAATGACATATGGCATGGGGGGAAACGTGCATCTTTACAAACTTGGTTTTTTGGGGTCCCACAGCCCCCCCTGCGTTTCACCTCCCCTGGGTGCATCATCCATTGTGGGCTGCACCCCCTGATGACACCACACTCCCGGGTAGGGGCCCCTCTGCCTGCAGGTGCCCCCTGAG
Organism: Cryptoblepharus egeriae; assembly: GCA_030015325.1. Lineage (NCBI taxonomy): Eukaryota > Metazoa > Chordata > Lepidosauria > Squamata > Scincidae > Cryptoblepharus > Cryptoblepharus egeriae. The sequence goes on along the minus strand of JAREYC010000003.1, from coordinate 89,492,248 downwards.
AGCCCTCCTGCCATTGGCCTCCTGTGTGAGTCTGTGGGCTGTGCTGGGCTGGGCTTTGTGAGGCCTGGGCTGAGGCTGCCTAGCAACAAGTTGCATATTCATGCCAGGCAGCCAGTGAGCATGGAGGGGCGGGGCTAAAGGGGCCCCTGAGGAGTCTCTGCCGGCCGCGCAGTGGGTCGTCCTCCTGGACTGTCTGGAGGGAAGTTGGGTTCGAGTCTTGGTCTGGGTTGCGGGACCCTTGAGGACCTTCTCGGAGGTAGAGGCCCCCCCTCGTGACCCAGCTCGAGGCCTCCCCTCGGCCCCAACGGAAGCCCAGGCAGTTCTGTGGGGAGGCTCCTCCCCTCCGGCCACCATTTTGCCCACTGAACTGAAGGGTCAACCCTTGCATGGCCACATCAGTGGGCAAAATGGTGGCCGGGTGGGCTCCCCTTCCCTATTGAGCCTTCCCCACAGAACTGCCTGGGCTTCCCCCGTATGCCCACCCCCCCATATGCATCAACCCCCCATGGATAACTTTCCACCAGGCGTAACAACCCCCCATGCGCAACTTCCCCCATACACATCAACCCCCCATGCGCAACTTCACCCATGCGCATCAACCCCACATGCACACGTTACCCCATGCGCAACTTCCTCCCATGCACAACTTCCCTCACATGCACATCAACCCCCCATGCGCAACTTCCCCCACATGCACATCAACCCCCCCATGCACAACTTCCCCATATACATCAAACCCCATGCGCAACTTTCCCCATGCGCAACTTCCCCCATGTGCAACTTCCCCCTGCGCAACTTCCCCCATGCCACAACTTCCCCCATGCGCATCGACCCCCCATGTGCAACTTCCTCCCATGCACAACTTCCTCCCATGCGCAACTTTCCTCCCATGCGCAACTTTCCCCATACAAATTTTCCCCATGCGCAACTTACCCCCAGGCGCAACTTCCCCGTACGCACAACTTCCCCATGCACAACTTTCCTCCATGCGCAACTTCCTCCCAAGCGCAACTTTACCCCGTGCGCAACTTCCCATATGTGCAACTTTCCTCCCATGCGCAACTTCCCCCATGTGCAACTTCCCCCCATGCGCAACTTCCTCCCATGCGCAACTTTCCCCATACAAATTTTCCCCATGCGCAACTTCCCCCATGCGCAACTTCCCCATGCGCAACTTTCTCCCGTGTGCAACTTTCCCCCGTGCGCATCATCTCCCCGTGCGCAACTTTCCTCCCATGCGCAACTTTCCCCATACGTAATTTTCCCCATGCGCAACTTCCCCCATGTGCAACTTCCCCCCTGCGCAACTTTCTTACATGCGCAATTTCCCCTCATGCGCAGCATCCTCGCCGGCGCAACCTCTTCCTCCGAACAACATCCCCCAGTGCACCAGGGTCTGAGCACCAAAGTGGCTGGATGTTCTTCAGTCTCCCTTGTTAAGTATAGGACAGAAACACGTTGCCCCCTTTTCAGCCCCTGAAGGGTTAATTTCTCCAGATGGTTCTTGGTGGGAGTTCAGGTGACAGAAGAAACTCCCAGAATTCCATGCTTCAGGCCCAGCAGTTGGGGAGGAATGTTGATGAGTCAGCAATTCTCAATGCAAAGTATAGGGAGGAAAACGCATTGCGCCCCTTTTCACCCCCTTCCGGTTGGAATTTCCAAAAACCGGTTCTTAGTGCACCCCTCAGTCATGGAAGGAACATCCACCCAAAATTTCATGCTTCTAGGCCCAGCAGTTTTGGCAGGGCAGTGATGAGTCAGTGAGTCAGTGTGTCATTCAGTGAGTGACTTTTCTCTTTTATATATATAGATATATATCTATATATAGCTATCTATGGCTATAGCTCTCTCTATATATATATTTCAAGTGTTTATATATATATATATATATATAGAGAGAGAGAGAGAGAGAGAGAGAGAGAGAGAGAGCTATAGCCATAGATAGCTCTATAGATATAGATATAGATATATAAGCACATGAAAGCTACACACACACAGTTTTCATGTGTTTAATTTAAACACTATATGACTTATTATTATCCCATTTCACTTTATAGTCACATTTACTATTTAGTCAAATAAATAAACAAACAAGACCGTACATAAGTGCATAAAATAAGGGCAAAATGCTGAGTAACTACGGGGAGTCCTTGCTCCGGTGTAAGAACAATTTACTCTGGATTCCAATATGAATCTCCCATTGGTTTTCACTAGGAGGTGCAGTAACCACAGGTGCATGTAATGTCTCTTACGTGCTCCCATCGTTACTCTGGATATGGGGGTATGTCTGCAATCCTAACCTACACCGGAACAACAAATTGATCTTCCCATACCTGTGGTGATGTAGGGAGGCCAGCGCATGTCTGTGCGGTGGCCTAACCCTTCCCCTAGGAGTAGCACACAAGTATCTTACAGTACATTTGTGACACCCCCAGGTCAGCATAGGACTTATGTTGGGGTTTAGGCCAACCTAACAGAGGTTAGGATTGCAGCCCAAATAAGTTTTGGGAAGGAACCAGCTGTATTACCAGCCAGTCTAATTCATTGGTGAATTACCAACTAATCTTGTTAACAGCTTGGCCTAAACTTCAGTGTAATTGATGAGGATACTGTGGGTTTTTTATGATGAGCTTAACCCACCTCTTTTGAACTTCATCACAGTCACTGCAGTGGTTATGTAGGAAAGACTGTGGTTAACCTAGTTCACCCAAAATGCTGCGTTTTAGGTGAGTTCTGTAAACGGTGTCCTTTTATTTCTGCTTTTTTCCAGGATCATTGAACTATGCCATCAGTTTCCCCATGGCATCACAGACCAGGTGATTCAGAATGACATGCCCAACATGGAGGCTCAGCAACGGGCCATGGCCATTAACAGACTGCTTTCAATGGTGAGAATTTCCCCTATTTCAGTAGTTGCTTGAGAAAAAAAAATCATAAATTTGGGGTTTCTAGGAATTCTAGAGAAGTAGCTGGTTTGACAGTATCACTTCTCGTGGGTATGTAGCTTCCACACTAACCATGCATGTGGGTACGTAGCTTCCAGACTAACTATTCATGTTCCTTTGACTTTGACAGTGCAGAATTCTTCCCTTATTACCACTTATCTTGAGAGCAAGATGGTGTAGTGTTTAGAGTTGGACCTGTAAGATCCAGGTTCAAATCCTCACTCAGCCACAAATCCTCACTCAGCCACCTTGGTAAGCTATCTCTCTGTCTCACCTACCTCACAAGGTTATTGCAAAGGAAAAAGGAGGAAAGGAACCACAAACATCACCCTGCTTCCTTGGAGAAAGGACTATATAAAAATGCGAAATAAAAACATCTGCCACATGACAGGACCAGCTGAAACCATTGGGTATTCTTGCCACTGGTGCCACACATCCCCATCCCACACATCCCTTTTTCCTAACTATCTTCTGCAACACTTTCACCCAAAATGGCCATATTTATTTGAGTATCAATTTTCTTCATTCAAAGCGTTCAACAGAAATCTGTGAACATTGAGATCTCTGACAGGTAACCTGTTTAGTGCATTGCACTCCAGTTTAGATGTATATAACCATCTTGTGTCTATGTCCTAAAATAAAATCCATTGAATTGTCTTTCAAAGAATGAAAAAAGATGTAAAACCTTAAGTGTTAAGGAGAAAATACAACATCTTTGATGTTGTATTTTATGTCTCCTGATTCCAATAAATCATCAAATAGTTTTTTGCAATGTGTAATCTAATTTTGTTGTCAAGCATATTATATATATATATAAATATAGTGAAACTATTGTATATATACTGTGTACACACACACACACACACACACACACACACACACATACACAATGAAACTGTTATTGTGGAAATGCAACAACACATTAAACTAGTATGTATTCTCTTAGGGACAACTGGATCTATTGAGAAGCAGCACTGGTCTCCTCTATAGGATTAAGGAATCTCAAAATGCTGGGTAAGTTCTGGCTCCTCAGTGAACCACACTTGGTCTTCTCTTTGTTACAAATGTTATAGAAGAAAGTCACAAACCAATTTCTTGGTATTAATGTCAATCATATGTAGTTTTTCTCCATGCATAGCATCTTAGGTAGGAAACTATTAGAGGTTCCTAAATGACCAGCTTGTTCAAAGATACTAGTGCTGCAGTCCTACAGACACATTCCTGGGAGTAAGACCTATTGAACACAATGTGGCTTACCTTTGAGTAGACTTGGTTAGGATTGTGCTCTTGATCTCTATGTAATATTCCTCTGCTAGCATCTGTCTTCTGGGCAGTGAAAAATATCAAGCATGCAACTCTGTATTGGTCAAATCTACTGGGATCTTCAAAATTAGTTTCATCTTTTATTTTGGTTTCTACAGTAAAATGAAGGGATCTGACAATCAAGAGAAATTGGTCTATCAAATTATAGAGGATGCAGGCAACAAAGGTATTAATTTTTTTCTTTCTGGCATACTTCACTATGGGCTTCATGAAAAAAGCATTTGTTTTCTGTATTACCACAGCTTTTAGTGTAGCTTTTTAATCTTTGAATATAGTGGTGTTTTGAAGCTTCTGTATACAGTACTTGGTTTTATTTTACATGGAGAAATTCCATTGTAAACATATTCTCAAGATGTTTTAAGTTGACGAAATGTCAAATGTTAAGGTGTCTTTTATTTTGAAGTTGTCGGTCATGCTTCTTTTAAGACCAAAGCTGACTAGTTACTCATATTGTCATGCTTTGGAAAATACCACTCAGCTGGGAATTGTAGGTCCTGTGTCTACTCACCTCTGTTGAGTTATTCCTTCCAGGCTAGTAGGCACCTTTGCTTTTAGGAAAGGAGATGCTGTGGTCTTCCACTGCTTAACTATTGCATTTGAATTAGAATGCAATTCTTAAGACACTTTCCTGGGAGTAAGACCCACTGAACCCAGTGGAGCTTACTTTTAAGTAGACATGGTTAGGATTGTGCACTTTCCCTACAAGTAACTACGGGAGCATGTAAGAGACATTACGTGCACCCGTAGTTACTGCACCACATAGTGAAAACCTATGGGAAATTCATATTGCAATCCAGAGTAAATTGTTCTTACACTGGAGCAAGGACTCCCCATGGTTACTCTGGATTGCACCCTTAGTGTCAACCCACTTTTTAAAAGAAGAATCTAATACAGTGGTGCCTCACGTAACAAATTTAATCCGTTCCGGAGGCATGTTATGTGAAACATTCTTTACTTGAAGCGGATTTTCCCATAGGAAATAATGGAAACTCAGATTATTGGTTCCACAACCCAAAAAATATTCATATAAAAATATTAACTGGGTGTAAAAATGATGACAAAACACTGGAATTGAATTCAAAACATGCATTCAATGTGCAGGATCCTAAGAAGTCTACTTAGGCTACAATCCTAAAGACATTTGGAGGCTGCAATCCTTAAGACATTTTCCTGGGAGTAAGACCTATAGAAGACAATGGGGCTTACTTCTGAGTAGGCATGGTTAGGAATCTGCAATTCTAGACACTTTCCAGGGAGTAAGCCACATTGGGGAACTGGGGGTGGGTGGGAGGGTGTTTGGAGACAGTGGGGGGGGGGGGGAGATTCAGGCAGCTGGGAGTAATGGCTGCCACTTTAAAAGCCTGGCTCCCTGCAGAGCCCGCTGGAGGGAGGAGCATCCCCTGGCCTGCTCTCCAGCCTTTTCAAAAGCTCCACAGGAAGCCTGGGGTTGGAATGCAGGCTTTTAAAGTGGCAGCCACTATTCCTGGCTGCCTATATCTCCCCCCCTCCCCACTGTCCCCAAACACCCTCCCACACCCCCAGAAGACCCCTCCAGTCCCTCCAAGTACCTTCCCACCCACCTCCAGAGGAGCGTACCTGCGTTGACCTGTTCATTCAGGTAACAAGTGCAGGCTGGCAGCTCTTTAAATTTTAAAGAGCTGCCAGCTGGCATTCTTTACCCAAATCAGCTTCTCTACCCAAGTCAGAAGCCCGGGGGAACAGTATGTTCTTTACCTGGAACATACTTTACCCAGGGCATTCTTTACCCAAGGTACCACTGTAGTCCCATTGCAGGGCTACTTTCCTTACTCGGGGAAAGGTGATGACATGTAGACATGTAGTCAGGATGCACACAGGATGCACAACGGCAGCCACTTTGGTGCAACAGAGATCTTGGCACTCCAGGCAGCTTAGGGTTGGGCTTCCTTTTCTATTAGAGTCTGTCAGGCTTTCTGCTAGTAAGAATGGATAGGATTCCAGCCTGAATTTTTGATACTGTATTTTAAATCAATATTTGTAAGATATTAAAATCTCCCTATGTTAGTGCACTTGCCTAGGGAGTGGTTTATTTTTGTCAGAAATTTTCTATAGAGAATTTTAAATTTTTGAAGAGGGATTGGAAGGAAATAACATGATCCAGAGTTTTTGCACATATACAACGCAAGTTATCAGAAAAATTTTTGAATCAGAAATTTTGAATCAGTTGACTGAATTTCCCACCTTTTAAAAACAGGTATTTGGAGCAGGGATATTAGGTATAAAAGTAACCTCCCGTTAACTGAGATCAACAAGATCCTGAAGAATTTGGAAAGCAAAAAGCTCATTAAAGCTGTGAAGTCTGTGGCCGTAAGTGATTCCTAATTTTTTAAAAAATATATCAGTAAGGAGCAGCAGCAAAAATATTAGATTTGCTCTGACTTTTGTTACAAGCTCTGTATAGTCAAAAAGTACCTGAAATGTCACCGGAAGATTGGGCAAATTGCATTGCAGTATGATACTTCTTGGAAAAATGCAATGCATTGTAGCAGTTTTGAATTTGCTAAATGATAGGAAGCAGGCAGCCAGACTGTAACAGTCACTTAGGCTGGCACAAATCCTTGCTCTAACCCAGGGGTGTTTCAAAAGTGGGGTAGGGCACTTGTGTACCACTCCAAGGTGGGGTTAGGCCAGCACAGAGACATGCGCTGGCCTCCCCATGCACCACGGTGAGATGGGTGAGTTGCGCTGGCCTAAATTTGTTAGGATTGCACCCCCAATTTGTTATAGAAGGGTGAGAGAAAGTGCATTTGGCTGACATGTCCTACATCACTGTAAAAGAAGCCTGTCCTCCTTTGCAGCTGGTCACCCAGACTCTAGGATGGTGTGGTTAGTGAGCTGGACTGAGACTTGGAAGATCCAGGTTCAAATCCCCCCTCAGACACAAGGCTTCCTGGGTGACCTTGGGCCAGTCACTCACTCTCAGCCTCACCTACCTCACAGGGTTGTTGTGAAGTCAGAAGGAGGGCAGGAACTAAAGCTTTGTAAGCCGCCTTGGGCATTTGCATTGCCATGGGAAAGGAACGGTATTCAAAACTATGGTGATCCCACTTTGGCGGGTTCCAACCCACCAGTAGATGACCAGTTGGTTGCAAATTATATTGAAGCATGCTTATGACATTTTGAAGAATAATTACAACTTTGTGATAATGTATTTTTTTTCATCTTATTGATGAAAAATGGCAGAACAGAATCTCTGTCTCATTTACTAGGCTTCCAAGAAGAAAGTGTATATGCTGTATAACCTACAGCCTGATCGTTCTGTGACAGGAGGAGCTTGGTATAGTGACCAAGACTTTGAATCTGAATTTGTAGAAGTCTTAAATCAGCAGTGTTTTAAATTCTTGCAAACCAAGGTAAGTGAGCTTCCTGTTTTCTTCTTTTGTGCACAGTTCTTTGTGCGGAAATCTTAATAATTTAATGGAAGAAATCCTTGCTTTGGGAGCTCTTAGCAGGGGTTTCTCTATTGTTAAGTTGGCCAGGTTATATGTTCTGCAATACAGGAAAAAGCAGCTGCTGGAGGAAATTTTTTGCAGAGAGTAAAAAAATCCATTCAGCCAAAGACCTTGGATTATCTATTGTAAAAACATTCTAAATGAATCAAGATTTATTTTATATGCAAGTGCTGGTCAATTACTGTTGAACCATATTCACGAATATTTCCCACTAAAAAAAAAGCTGGCCCCCGTCAGTCTTGAAAGACTATGGCATCGTGCTCAGTGCTACATACGCTGCATGCGAAGCACAAAAGCCTGGGTTGGATTGTTATGAAGGATAGGCTGTTACCCAAGCAGCAAATCCCCCCTCTCCATGCCTCTGAATTAGTCCAGTGGAAAGGCAGATCCAATACAATTGGATTCATCTGGCGTCGCAGAGCTGGGCTAAGGACAGGAGCTCACCCTGTCTTGTGGGGCCGACCTGGGTCTTGAACCCCGGCCTGCTGGTTAACAGGCACAGCGTCTTAACTGCTTGCGTCACCCACAGCCCACTAAATACATCTGAAATACATCAGTTTTTTCATCTGAAAAGGAAGGTTTTCATCTGAGGGTTTGAGTTGGACACAACATGGATATCAACTCTGCATCTGAAGGGCTTTAAGAATCTCTGGTCACATCTGGGAAGTTCTTTGAGGGCATTTTTGCGGATTTAATTATCTGTGGAAATCAGTGTCTGTAGTGGATCTGGGAACAGATCCTCCTCAGATACTGAGGTGCCACTGTATATTATGTTTTATGATTTAGAATAAATTCATGAATGTTGAATTAATATTGTTTAAAAGGCTTTCTGCAAGCTGCATCTACCAGTTCCTCTGAAGTGCTTACACCTTCAAAACCTACTTGATTTCTCTTCTCCAACTCTGTTTTTGTAGGCTGAAGCAGCTCGAGAAAGCAAGCAAAACCCCATGATACAAAGGAACAATTCTTTTGCATCCTCTCATGATGTATGGAAATACATCAGTGAGTTAGGCATCAGTAAGGTAAAGAATTTATTGAATTTCTCTTTCTCTTCTCTTTGATCAGTACTGTTTGCAAACGAATAGTTGTGGCATTTCTGGCTGTAACCATGGATAACTGCCATCAATGGACCTAACAATATCAATCGCATAACTGTGCCCCTTTGCTTGGAGGGTGAAGAAAGGAGCAGGAAGAGGATGAACAGACAGCCACAGCAATAAAGTTGGGCCTTTTCTGTATTTATTGCATATGGCACAATCCAGAGTAACTACAGGGAGTCCTTGCTCCGGTGTAAGAACAATTTGCTCTGGATTGCAATATGAATTTCCCATAGGTTTTCACTAGACAGTGCAGTAACTACGGGTGCATGTAATGTCTCTTACATGCTCCCGTAGTTACTCTGGATTGTAGGATTAGTCAACAAAGACTGGTGGTAAAGGGGTATTGTGAGGCAATTAAGTGGTTTGAAAATGCCTCGTGGATGGATAGGAAACCCTCAGAGTCATGAACCATTGTTGGGTGAACAAGTAGTAGAAAAAATCTTGGTAAGGAAATTCTCCTGTTCAAGTAGCAATGTACATAGTGTCCTTGATTGGAAAATGCATCAATTGCTTGTTTTTGATTTTTTTAAAGGTGGAATTGTCAATGGAAGACATTGAAACCATTCTAAACACATTAATATATGATGGAAAGGTGGAGATGACCATAATTGCTGCAAAAGAAGGAACAGTTGGTAGTGTGGACGGGCGCTTGAAACTGTATAGAGCCGTCAATCCGATCATACAGCCCACTGGTTTAGTTCGGGCACCTTGTGGACTCTGTCCTGTAAGTTACTTCTTGGGAATGAGGCCGGATTTTTGACTGTACTTGTAACTCATGTATACTTGGTTTTGCATGGCTTGCCTAATACAATTGGCCCTCACCATGGATATGAAACCCAGGTATGGGGCATGCCTGGGCTTTCTGAGGCCTGGAGAGTCTACAGACTTCAGAAAAACCAGAAGATCCAGCAACATGCTTCCAGTTGCATCCATGCGCTCACATGGTGACCTCCACCATGGTTTTGAAAATCCATGGTGAGTCAAACCTGTCAGTTCCAAACCTGTGGGTAGAGAATGTCTACCTGTACATAATAAATCTTATAGTCTGACAGTTGTAGTCTAAAAAGCAGATCTAGAACCAGTGGGTACAAACTGCAAGAAAGGAGATTCCGGTTGGATATCAGGAAAAAATTCTGATGGTGAGGGCAGTTCGGCAGTGGAACAGATTGCCAAGGGAGGTGGTGGACTCTCCCTCACTGGGAATCTTCAAGCAGAGGTTCGACAAGCACCTGTCAGAGATGCTCTAGGAGGATTTCCTGCTACAGGTAGGGGGTTGGACTAGATGACCTACTAGGTCCCTTCCAACTCTAGGATTCTAGGATACATGAATAAACCAGAAAGCTGGAATGGACTCAAGGCTGAGGTAGTTGAATTGCATGGTGATACCGCCTCACTGACTCAAGATTATAAGGTTTCATTAATGTTGGTCTCACACTAATAGAGGCTTAGTAGATTCTATTGCTGTGCTCCAGACATGTTACAGTAGTTTCCATGCTCATTTCTATCTTCATGAACAGTTTGGGCTGAAAGGCCACAAGTGGGAGCCAGAGTTGCACATCGCAGTCAGATTTTTGGTGACAGCATCAGTCATTTGCCCTTGGGCAGGAAGTGTCTGACTCCAGTTGTTTGATTTCCCCTGCCTCTCACTCTGAACAGATGATTGATGTTATCATTGACAGAATAACAGTGTAGCCTTTGTTAAACGATTCTGCCTTTCTCCTGTCCATCCTAAGAGACCAAGATGGCTGACAGTATTTCTTTCCCCCCACAGGTTGTTAGGAGTTCTGTTCCCAGGGAGTTCACATTTTTAAAGAGAAAAAATACATAGGCAAATTAAAAGAATTAAATATAATTCTGTTTCTCAGGGTGGTTGGGAGGAATTAAGGTCACTTGAGACACTGACAGGTGTAGGTGGTGATGGTCAAACTTTACCCATCCTTTTCTGTACAGGTTGGTTGGTGTTTCTTCAGTCACTGTGGGGACAGTCCATTCTTAAGACCACGCTCACTTAATGCCTTGAAAAAATGTGTACAGCAACCGACTGATACATGTTCATATAACTAAACAGATCTTATAGCAACAGGATCAACTAACCATGCTTTATTCTCTCCTTAGGTTTTTGATGACTGCCATGAAGATGGTGAGATATCTCCATCAAACTGTATTTATATGAATGAGTGGCTTGAATTTTAGCAGGAAAATGAAAGCAATTAACTCCAAGAGTTTTTGGCAAGAAAGTCACTTTTTCATGTGGACTTTTTTTCCCCTTGGGAAATAGAATCGTACATATGATAAACTTTTGAAAACGTTATTTTTTTCCAAGAAGTACCATCTGGATATATGCAATGTGTTGCAGAATTAAGATTCTGAAAATGTTCACATCTTCTTTCAAGATATGGGAGACATCAATAAAATGAAGAAAAAAGAGCTAATCCTGAACTTCCCTTCAGGTCATGATGCCTTCTGGGCTGCTGAAGCAACACTTAGAATCGGGAAGTAAGCAATGATGATGTGTGACACAATGAAATCCTTGTCAGTTACTTCCGGGTGCTGAAAATGGTGCTGAAAATTATGGTACAAGGTTCAGGTCAAGCATGTGAGCCCTTCCTGTAACAAAACAATCGGACATAGGACTCGGCTCACTGAGCCTGTCCTCCTACTCCTGTTGTTAGTACTGCATCAGGTGCTTATTGCTTGGTGGTGAGCTTTCTACCTTGCCCCTATGCATTCACTGTATTATTCCTGCAACCTGCACCTCACAGATCGGGACCACTAACCTAATCAAAGAAGTCAGTGTGTAGGCTTCAGAGAGACCAGGAGAGATGGAGCAAGTCTCTTGTACTGAGTAAAGTAAATGAACCTGCAATCCTAACTCTGGCCAAATGCCAAAAGGCACTTCTGCACCACTCCTGGGGGTTTTAGGCCAGTGTATGGACATGCGCCAGCCTTTCCGCACCACCATGGAAATGGGGAGACAGGTGAGTTGTCCTGGCCTAAATTGGTTAGGATTGCACCCTAAATCAAATCTCTCTATATGCCTTTAAGCCCCAGAGGGATCTTGGACTTAGTGCAAGAGCATTGGAGGAAGGAAAAGGAGAGTCAGGGAGAATGAAAGAGGTCAGTTTGGAAACTCTAAGGGAGAAACTAAGGAAATTGGCTACATGGGCTAGAGATAATCTAGAGGCAGCACAAATAATACAAAAACAGAGGTATGTTAATTTAATTTAAACTTAAATTAATTTAATTTTAAGGTTTAATTTAAACCTCTCCTCTCCTATTGTTTCAGGTCTATGAATATACATACAGTAATATAATAATAACAACAGGTATTTATACACTGCCTTTCTGGTCATTGGGTTGTTCCGTTGCCTTTATTCAAGGTGGATTACATAGGCAAGCATTCTCTAAAATTCCAAAGAGGTTTTCAAAATCAACAGGGAAATTCAATCTTTCAAGATCTGACTACGTTCCAGATGGATCTTCTCATGGTCTGGATATATTCTAGTTGCCATCTCCTCCCACATAAAGACCTTCAAAGAGCTGGCTTCTCAGGCTCTCACTCAGAAGAGCTCTGCTCAGCTTGTCAAGCCCTACAATTCAGAGTAACTACAGGAGCACGTTAGAGACAATTATGATGACAAAGTTTCGGCACCACTTAGTGAAAACCTGTGGGAAATTCATATTGCAATCCAGAGTAAATTGTTCTTACATCAAAGCAAGGACTCCCTGTAGTTACTCTGGATTGTGCCCAAGGTCTTACTGCTCTGGTGGCTACCCATGATTTTGAATAGGCAACCTTCAGGTGGTATCTCTGGGTATAAAGAGAGCCCTACCAACAGACCACCTGCCCCATATTTGCTTTAATGCAGAGGAAATATTCCTGGGAAATGGACAGCATGATGAAACAGTGCTATATGAAGAAATCATGGTGCTATAGTCACCTGTGCATTAAGGTCAGTGTTATTTCATTGGCCGTTGCTGCTGCCATTTCGGTGGCAATCATTTTTTGTGACAACCACAGAAAATAATTGGAGGAGTTACTCCTTCAAGGCAGAGCCAGAGTGAGCCAGATTGAGAGTCATCCTTGGGAAGTTTTTGTTGAAGAAGTCTTCTAAGGTAGATTGCCTGGTTGCTATTTCCTCTCTCTAAGCAGTTCACAGAAGCAAGCATTGGTTTTATGGGCACACCACTAGTCAGAATATGCATCTTCTACTGGCTGAAAGGAAACTGAGATAAGTGCTATACTGCATATATGATATCAGGAAATTGAGTTTATAAAGAAATTGAGATACATGCTATTCTGCACCTAACATGAATGCTTTTGTGGAACATTATCTTAGGGAGTTGTGTCATAGAAGGTACTATTGTACATAGAACATTGAAATATTCCATTATGGACTACCACAAACTGAAAATTTTAAATAATAAAATGATGATTCTGACTCAACATGATTGCAGGAGTTTTATGGCTGACTGAAATAGCTGTTTCCCAATGAAGTGCATAATGAATATAGGCAGGCATTGCAGGGTGGAAACAGGAAAGGTCAGAGTCTTTGCCCACATGATTTGCAAGCTATTATTCAGACAAGAAAGGTGGGCAGGTGGGCAGGATAACCTGGCATGACACATTTTCTGGGTGGTGGGGATCATAAGTAGAGATCCACCAAGCTCAAGAACAGCCTTGTGAAAGCAGTGGATAATTTGGAGGGGCTTAGGTCTTGTTCTTGCAGCAGCTACTCTATTGAGACTGCTTAGTGTGCAGTGGCTTACCTCAGCTCCCTTTTCCCATGTTTATTTGAAAGTCAAAGTATAAACAGGTTACTACGAACAGAGGTAGTAACCCTGATCTCTTAATTTGGCTGCTGCAGAAAGAGACAGCCACCAAAGAAATCACGTAGGACGCAATCCTAACCAACGTAGCAGTGCTGGCATAGCTGTGCCAGTGCTGCATCCTGCAGTTGTTGGGAGGGAAGGGAGTCACAGAAGCCTCCTTAAGGTAGCCTTACCTCAAATTGCTGATCTTACATTGCTCTAACTTGGAGAGATGGGAAATTGGTTAGGATTGCACCCTTAATGTTTCATATGCACTAGACTAGAGACCTTATGAGAAGATAAAACTAAGTCCTGACACAGATGATACAGCTTCTAGAAATGAGAGAATCTCAGTCTCTCTCCCCATAGGATACACCAGTGGTATTCAAGTATTTCAGCCCAGGACCCTCTTCTGAGAATGACAATCTGTCCAGGACCCCCAGGTAGTGCCATTAAAGCTGGAAGTGCCATTAATGGTGCTCAGTGCCAGATTCCAAAATTGCTGCATCCAGCTTTCTAAAAACCCTTTTAAATGAAGTTATGAACCCCCCACAAGGGTCCCGACCCCCACTCTAAAGATCATTGGAATAAACACTATATTTCTTCAGTCATCTTGTTTAGGGTAGAGGTGTTTGAAAATGATGTTATTTACCTTAATGAGAAGCAAGCCTATTGTGTTCAGTAAGTCTTAGAGCACAATCCTAACCATGTCTACTCAAAAGTAAGCCCCATTGTGCTCAATGTGCCTTACTCAGTGGTGGGATTCAAATAAATTAACAACAGGTTTTATGCCCTAATAACCTAAATTAACAACAGGTTCTCAGAACCAGGCGCTCATTAGCAAAGGGTATAATAGAACCTGTGAGAACCTCCTGAAGCCCACTGGTCTTACTCCCAGGAAAGTGTCTTCAGGATTGCAGCCCGATACTATAAACAGGGTGCCCATGTGTCCTATTTTTTCCAGGATATGTGCTTTTTTTTAGCCTTGTCTGCTAAAAAAAATCTTTATTATCTTTCTTATCCTTGTGAGTAGGCAGCATGTAGCCTTCTTGTAATAAATAAATTATATGTAATAATTTTAAATTTAATAATAAGTAACAGTTAATTAACAAATTAACCACACAAAAGCAATAAATACAAGTTGTACATTTTTCTTGGCTAGCCTACATTTGGGAGGCCTTGTCCTCTTTTAAGATTATGACATCTGATCATCTTGGCTGTAAACTCTCTGTCTTATTCTCTACTCTACTCATAGGCAGCTCTACTTATGAGTAGATCTTATGGGACGGGAATCTTGTTAAAAGCTCTCTGTTGGTCTTCACAACATCTTTGTAATCATTTTCAGCCCACTTTAGTCAACCACTAACTTCTGTGGAGTCAGGATGTTACTGTACGCAACAGAACATCCTACAAATACACATAGAATAGAGCCAACAATTTTAAAAAGGAATAATAAACATGTAGACACAATAATAACATGTACACACAAAGGAATAATAAAGTGGCTGATACAGGAAAAGGTGTTGCCAAAATGGATACAATGTGCACAGATGCAAGATTCAGCTGTTCTGCTTCATATGTGAGAGCACACACTGGCAGAGTTATTGAGATACAGAATTTTTATATAACGCTTTTCAATAATTGACGTTACGGAGAAATTCAAATGACTTGGGCTACAATCCTACACATGCTTTCCTGCGAGTAAGTTCCACTAACCCTGCACAGAGAGACAGTATGTCCAAAAGGGCTCACAAATTGGAGCAAGGATTTTCAACCTTTATTTCATGGCACACTGACAAAGCACTAAAGTTATAAAAGCACATCATGAATGTTTTGACCATCAGCCAGACACACCATGTTGCTGAGGGGAGAGGTTCACGCACATACCCAGTGACCTTCCTCAAACTCTTGTGGCACACCTGCACACCATTCGCAACACAGGTATCCAGCTTCCTTTATCTAGCAAGGGACCATCAGATGATTCAGGGGGCACATATGACAACAGGAGACCTGCATCCTGGAGCCTGCTCAGCATCTGGCATTCAGACATAAGCTTATTCAGAAGTAAGCCCCATTCCAGTTAATGGGAATTACTCCCAGGTAAGTGTGGCAGCACTGTGGGAAGAGGAATGGGTAAGGTGACCAAGTCATAACCAGAAAAGAGGATAAGCCCCCACCCCCAATGTAAGACACCCAAGAAAATGTAGGACATGACCAAATTAAAGCTAAAATTACATCAATAGTAACTATGGTATATGCCACTTTTCAACAAATAGTTCACAAAGTGGTTTACAAAAAAATATATATACTCTCTGTGTGTGTGTGTGCGTGCGTATATAGAGAAAAAATGTCTAGACTCACTGTCACCTAGAGAAAAAAAGTCTATACTTACACACTGTCACATAAGAGGAGCCCTGCTGGGATCAAAGCCCATCCTGTGTCTTAACAGGAGCACCAGTGCAATGTCTTCCATTCAGATACAGCCAACTTTTAGGAGGCTGTTCATAGAGCAACCTGTGATGGGCTTCAATCCCCTTTGAAAGGCATCCAGATCAGATGCCATCACCACATACATCATGTGGCAAGGAATTCCACAGACCAATTATAACTCTCCTATCCTAACTCTCCCAGCACTCCCCTGGCTGGCTCTGATGATGTGAGGGCAGGAAAAGGTCACGCCTCCATCAGCTCATACTTGGATATACACATTTCTCCTGGCACAGTAGGGAAAATAGACAGGGCTGGAGGGAGAGATCCAAGCCCCTGCCAGTCTCCTTGGAAGTAAGTCCCATTATACTCAGTGGGCTTACTCCCGGGAAAGAGTGGATGGAAAATCCTATGCATGCTACTCAGAAGGAAGTCCCATGATAGCCAATGGGACTTACTCCCAGGAAAGTGTGGATGGGAAAGCAACCTCAAATCCTATGCATGCTACTCCTATGCAATCCTTGCAGGCAGGAGACCCTGGATGGCCTGAGATGCTGAGAGTCGGGGTTGGCTGGGGCTGGCCTGCAAGGTTGCAGAGAGAGCACAGAGGGCTCCGCAGGGTGTGCAAAATCAAATCTGCTGCTGCCTCTTCTGAGCTGGTTCTGGGGGTGGGGAGGTCACTCAAGGGTCGCAGGTGCACCTGCAAAGGGCTGCATGCGGCCCGCAGGCCACCAGTTTGACATGCCTGTTGTAGACCACTTCATTCCACGTGGGGAGCCAGCCAGGTACTGATGTTAAATGCTGGGAAAGTTGATTTATTTTCTTTCCTCAAACCAGGCAAAGATAACTTTGTGCTGTGTGGTGGCAAGGCCCTCTTCTGGATTAGGTTCTTGATAGGGCTTTAAAATGCATCCCACACCTTGTATCAGCTGTATCTTTACGTTCAGGAAATTTAAAATCCAGCTGCTTATTCTGTTCCATCCTCAGCACTAATCAAAGCATACAACCCCTTGTAAGACAGAGATCAGGAATTAAAAGAGTAAAAAAAATCAGGTCTGGCGGGCCCATCCATTAAGCCAACTGAAGCAAAAGATTGGTGAGTGGACAATCTCTAGGGTTGCCGTATGTCCTCGAAAACTGGGACAATCCCGGTTTTGGGGGATTGAATAGCAAGTTTGACAGGGAGTCCTATCCCAGTTTTGTGGAAGAGAATGAGCCATAAGAAATGCACACTTTGGCAGAGCAATAACAGCTCGGCACTTACCTTTTGCGCATGCTAACTTACCCTACAATCCAGAGTAACTACGGGAGCACGTAAGAGACTTTACGTGCACCCGTAGTTACTGCACCACCTAGTGAAAACCTATGGGAAATTCACATTGCAATCCAGAGCAAATTGTTCTTACACCAGAGCAAAGACTCCCTGTAGTTACTCTGGATTGCGCCCATAGTTTAACGACAGTTTGCTTTAAAGCACACGTCATCATTAGTGGATAACACAGATTTAAAATCTGTGTTTGGATGTTTTTGTATATTCTATGCTAATAAAGGTATTTGTATTTGAAATAAATACTAACATCAGTACATACATTAGGAGCTCACATGTTAATTATATTTATTAACTTTATTTCTGATATATGCCAGTAAAGGGGCAATGCTGAGTAACTACGGGGAGTCCTTGCTCTGGTGTAAGAACAATTTGCTCTGGATTGCAATATGAATTTCCCATAGGTTTTCACTGGGTGGTGCAGTAACTACGGGTGCACGTAAAGTCTCTTACGTGCTCCCGTAGTTACTCTGGATTGTAGGGCAAGTCTGCTTTGGGCTGGTTCTATTCTCTAGGCTTAAGCAGAGATCAGTTGCTGGATCTGCACCATGGAGAAATATTACTGTATGTGGTATTACACAGAGTTCTGTACTGCCAGCTATATTAAAGGCTACTTGATGGAGCTGAATATGATCTTCTTAATATAGTTTTTAATATACTGCCATTTATATGGTGAGGACACCATTAATATGGTGAGATTTCAGTGTAAAATCTGAGCAGAAATTTATCTTAAACCAGTGTTCTCATACTTTGTGTCAGGCATAATGTAGGAGGTGAATCCGAAGATGATGGACAACTCGGACAACTCAGATGCTCTTGGGGAGGGGCAGAGCTAGCCCTACCTGCGTTGGTGGGCAACTCTGATACTCTTGAGTAGGGGCAAAGCAGGCCTGTTTTTGTGATCACAACTTGTTTTCGTTATATAGAGCAGCATCTGAGTGCATGACACTTTTCATAGAATGAAAAGATGGGTTTCTAGAGGGACTAAAATCTTTAAAATTGGAACAAGGGAAATAATGTGGGGGATAAGAGCGGGGTAAGGTGTAAACGGGCAGTATTTGCAGTTCTTTTGCTTATACTGTATGTGCTTAGCTCAGTTACAGTAGGAAAGAGGATGGAGGTACATGCAATGAAATCACAGAGGTTCTGAGTTTTAAGGAGGGATTTGAAGCAAGTAAGGAAGCAGGTGGCAGGTGTTGTGGAAGCCAGATCCAAGCATACTTACCAGCAGGGTATTGATGGGATCTCTATTCTTTGGTATACGTACGAACTAGGATTGTTCCAGAAACCGGCTATAGTTGTATCTGGCATGTCAACTCCTATAATGATGCCAGGGTTCTGCCATTATTATTAATCCTTTTGTAACTTTCATGATCAAATATGGTAAAGGGAACTTGCCTTATTTTCAAATCATTGTTTTTAATTATGCAGGATAGGTTGGGAAAATGGGAATTCTACCAGGTATGCCAATCACCTTACCTTTTGTTCATTTCTGGACTGCAGGGGATGGTATAAGACAGTGAGCTGCTTGTCACGGAGGGAATCCCTTACCATATAAGCCCCCCTATCCCTGCACTTTATCAGATTCCTGAGTGCAAGCAAGAACTGCTGCAGGGTCTTTTCTGCAGTGGGCCATGGCTCTGAAACCTGCTCCTTTCCGACATTCACAAGTGACTATATCTCTGGATATTTGGAAAGGGGTATGTGTTTGTTGGATCTGAGAATTAGACCTCTGCTAAAGATAACATTACAGGACATTCAAGCTGTCTTATTTTACTGCCAAGTAACAGTTTTATAGAATACCAAATTTGTGTAGTATACATTTAGCAAAATGTCCTTGTTTCTCCTTTACTCTGTTAAACGATTTTCTGCGTCTCATTTAATAATGAAGCAGTTAAAAAAAAGAATCAGCTTCCGTTTGTTCTGACACTGAGTGAAAGTGATGCCCTCAAGTCACCCCTGACAGCATGAGCTTTGTTTCTATGTTATTCTTACAGCATGAAATTTGCAACCTTAATATTGGCCGTACCCTTAGGCAGGCAGCAGGTGTTAAAGACTCGCAAATTGTCCATTAGATTATTTAATTTCTGCTACCCTGGGAGGCACTGTTTTGGATTTTTCATCTTGATTTCTTTGGCCATCTTGAACCTTTAAAGATGACTCTATGATGAAAGTGGAGATGGTTAGACGTGACTGGGAGACTAGTTTGTCTGAATGCTCTGAACAAAAGAGATGGCCAAGAAATTCATCCTCTTTCTTATCTTCTGTCTGGTAGAAGCAGCACTAATCCAACAGCATGGTTCATGCCAAATACAGGAATCTTCTGATTTTCATCTTGTCTGCATTTCCCTGCTTTGCTTCCTGATCAAAGCTTTTCCTCCTTCCCGGATACTGATGGAACCTGCATGGCATCTCTGCACATTTTTTTTTCTAATCATATACCTCTTCTTACCTTTTCCTTACCTCCTTTCTCACTTGATGCACTGAACAGCTTGCTGGCCCCATCAGGTTCCTCCATGTGTCATCTCACTCCTACTACCACCTGTACACTGATCCCCTAGGTCCACCTAGACTTTTCTCCTTGAACCAATTCTACATGTTCAGCTACTTAATAATTTCTGCTATATTTCATATCTGTCTCAAGTTCAGTGTGCTAAAAGTCAGCAACTTATCTCCCATGCCTTCTAGTATATTCTCTGTATCCATTGATGGTTCCACTGTTTGCTTTCTTGTTCAGACATGAAGCCTTGACTTATATCCCTAATTCCTCCCTCACCTTTGCTCTATACTTAATCTTTTAGCAAGTTGTGGTTATGTGCTATTTTACACTTTGATTACAGACTTTTTAATCTTTGTTTCAGTTAACGTACATTAGATATACTGAGAGGAAAATAGGCTTTGATTCAAAGATGCCATTCCACAAAAGGACCGATGCAAGAACCTTGCAGAAGGAAAAAAAGCAAGAACCAAATATGAACTTTGTGTTCACACAAAATTACTTCAGTAATTTAATAGACATGTATAGACATGCCACACAACTGAATAAGCTGAGTTAGATGCTCAATATCCTAATATCAACTGTTAAAGTGCATATATTCAACCATTACCTGTAAAGCTAAAAATATGGTGACTGTTCAAATTAAGGCACAATAGGTTTTAATCTGTAGTCATTGGGGAAACCTGATCTATGAATATGAGCATAAGGCATTATGTAGAACGCTTTGTTTCTAGTTCATGGAGAAACACTGTATGTGTGATCAGGAGGCTCCTTATTTACGTTCTTGAGAATTTGAGTAAAGTAAGATAAAAATAAGCCTTTCAATATTTTTCTGCTTTTAAATTTCTTTCTGTTGAGAATTGTTTTACAATTGTCTGTGTAACTGAAGATTAGGCCTGTGATCCACAAAAGGTATAGGACAATGCTGAAAATTTGTCCAATGAGTCTACTATAGTTACCTGCTCTGTTAGACTGAAAAGTGTCTTGCCTCTTCAAAATGTACCTTGCTACTTCAGTTGTATGATTGTGGAGGGAAATTCCCAGACATCATCTGGGTTGTAACTCTGATTTTTCATTTTGTCACTATATGGTTTTGGTCAGGGTGACCAGATTATTCCTAAACCCCAGGGCCAAAATTCCTGAACCCCAGGGCCAAAATTCCTAATCCTAGGCCAAAATTCCTACCCACTTAGAAAAATTGCCAAAAAGTATAATTTTTTTGTTTTTGTTTTTCGGTTTTTTGACCATAACTTTTGATAGGAAGGAGATATCTCCAAACTGATTTTTGCATTGGATTCTGCTCTTCAATACGAATCCAACGACATATGGCATGATGGGCACTATCGCAAAGTTTCAGAATGAAGCCAAAATGTAAGACAATGAAGCCAAAATGTAGGACACCCGGACATAAGGATAAAAATCCGGACAAATCCGGGTTTTTCTGGTCATATGGTCAACCTGGTTTTAGTGGATTATAGCCCAGAAAGTGTTTCCTTTCATGCAGTTACTAATATAATTTAGGCTGCAATCCTAACCCGCAGTTAGTCTGGCCGCAAGTTCCATGCTGCCCTGGGGATGTCACAAAAGTGCTGTAAGGAACTTTTGTGCCACTCCTATGGAGGGTTAGGCCAGTGCACAGACATGCGCTTGCCTCTCTACATCACCACGTAAATGGTAGGACTGATGAGTTGTAGGTTAGGATTACTTTTTAAAAATACATTGTTCTAAATTTCATTTTGTCTTGGGGATTTTCAAAATCCAAGAAATGTGTTTGTGTATTGTTGGATTTTTAAAAATTGTAATATATTTTGTTAACTGGGATCCATGTGTTTATCTTGTTACAGTGCTCTGAAATGCATTAATCAAAATATTAGGAAGTAATTTGGTGTCATTTACTTGCTTTAGAGCACAATCCTAACCACGTCTACTCTAAAGTAAGTCCCAGTGTTTTCAATGACTCTTACTCCCAGCAAAGTGTCTTTAGGATTGTGGCCTTAATCAAAGATGTTTATCAAATTATTGATAAGTAGTGGCAGGAATGTATTTATGTTTGTGTTAATTATTCTTTTTCATTTTGTTTGAGAAATCATAGTCCATTGATGAGTTTTGGAGCAGGCTTTGTTAGCTTTTTGGTAAGTGCATTCAAAATACACATAGACCAGTATTTAATTTTATATTGTATATACATATACAGGGTGTGATGTATTTTTACTTTCTGATAGTAATGTGCATATTAAATACTTTTATGAGACACCTGCAAATTCAACATCTTAAATTTTAAAATCTGCATTAGCCATTCTGCTGTTACTTCCATTTCATAACTTCATTCCTGGTCCTGCGAAACTGTGGGCTCAGTAATGATTAGGAGACAATGTGCTAATCAAGGGACTAATCAATATGCAGGGTCACTATATGTTCCGAAAAACAGGGACAGTCCTGATTTTTGGGATTATGTTCACATACTGGGTTCTGCCACAATTTTGATTTATGACAACCCTAGATTTATGACTATAAAAATGTGGAAGGAGAGAAAGAAGTGCATGAGATTTGAATCAGGCCTGTATTCTTCCTAGGTATTTTAGGCAGCCTGATGTGGCAGTAATAAATTGTATTAGCAAATAACCTCTGTTGAAACACAAAAGCATACACAGGTGGATTACCCCCTTATCCAGACATATGAAATCTGGACTATTTGAAAACCCAGACATTTTTGTCCAATACTTATTTTCTATTTCTTTAATGTCAACATTTGAAGATCTTGTGCTCATCTCCATACAATGCAGGAACAAGCTGTAAGTTCTCTGTGATCAGTGAAGTGTTCATCAGATTACAGACATTGGTGAAAAATGTCAGAGACCAACAGTCATCATTATGGGTATCAGTGAAAAAGAAAACATTTTTCATATTTATGCAATTATTCCAAAATATAGATACCTTCTCATCCCAAGCAGTCCAGATAAGGGTTAACCAACTTGTGTCATTCTTCCTTCCACAGGTTTTTTAGCATTGGTTTAGGGAATGGGGCAGTAGAGTAGCACAGGTGTATTGGTGCAACTCTTGTATTCATCTGAGATGAGATGCTGCCATTGTTTCCAAGAATTTTGGTTGTTCTGTATGTTGTTCAAACTTCTCTAACTCTGTGTGTGGGCATTTAAAGTACCTCTGCCTTCTTTTTCTCTCCAATCCAGTTTGGCACTAAGTAACTGTTTGACATGTGAGTTTGAAGATCCTGGCACACCCTCTCATGAATTCCTCTGTTGATCCCAGAAATCTATGGATCAGGGTAAATATTGTAGCCTGTCTTTGTTGGAAGCCAGGATCTAGACGTTAGACACTGATCCACAGGACAGAAACTGAGCAACTTCTTCCTGCTTTGTGGGGAGGAGGGCGAGAGATAGTGAGGAGGGGAGAGATAGTGACTATGGTGAATTTACATGGGAAGACTACCAGAAGTACAATTTGGAGCCTTTGGGGACTTATATGGGATAGAGTCTGTATGTGAGTCGGTGCCCCAGGTACCCCCCCCCACCTCAATATAGACCTCTTCCCCGACTCGGTGGAGGTCTTGTCTGTGAAGGATGGTGTCATGCGGGTGTCCAGGGGTGGTGATGTGGGTGGAGGTTGTGGACCTTACTCCCGGCCCACAAGCCCCCATGGTGGCGTCTTCGCTAAAATAATCCCACGGAGACACAGGGGGAATCTCTAAAACAATGCTTTTACTTTCTTCCACTATCGAGGCTCGATGCATGATGGTTACAGGTATGTACAGCTTGCGGTTACAGGTAGGCACAGTTTCGTAGAGTTACAATTGCCACGTCAACAAATTCAAACAAGAGTCTCTAACCAAACTGGTAAGGTCCCTCACAAGCAGGCTCACCCTCCTTGACAGGTAAGTTCCCTCCAACTGGGCCTTTCCTTCAACAGCCCGGCCTGCAACTATTGCCCGGAACATTTGACAGCTGCCATCTCCCAGCTCGTCCCGTTCAAGGTCCGCCTTCTCTTTTCTCGCCTTTTCCTTTTATCAGAGCCAAGGTCCCTGCCCCCTCGGGAGTTTCCACCCCTCCTGACGTGGAGGAGGTGGGACCCGGCTCCACCAGGCGGGGCCCCGATCAAGCCCGGGTCTCTGTAGGCTGAACCTCCCTTGGACTTCTCCCCCCGCTTCCCTGTATGCCCTCTCTTTCCGGGCTCTCCAGTACTCTGCCACCCTCCTCTTCCTTTCCTCCTCTTTTCTCTGCTCTCAGTCCAGCATCTCTTGCAGCTCCTGGGGTGTCAGAGTCTCAGCCAGGACTGCTTCGACCTCTCGCTCCCGTCTCTCCCTTTCCATGGGAGGAGTGTGAGGACTGGTATACCGGGTGGCCGCCCCACAGTGGCACCCGGGGTCCCCCTCCTCCCGGGAGAAGTCGAGCCACATCATGTC
Organism: Cryptoblepharus egeriae; assembly: GCA_030015325.1. NCBI lineage: Eukaryota > Metazoa > Chordata > Lepidosauria > Squamata > Scincidae > Cryptoblepharus > Cryptoblepharus egeriae. The sequence goes on along the minus strand of JAREYC010000003.1, from coordinate 89,467,909 downwards.
CTCAGCAAGCTCTTCCTCCGGGGTTTGTCGTCTCGCACCACAGATGGTTGAACGCTTTAACAAGACACTGGCTTTTCTCCCTTTGAGCTGCCTTTGAGCTCACAATGCTTTGAGCATTGTGGAGGAGAGCAACAGAACAGAAAACCAATACCCAGATATACTCTGTACAAGCTTCATTTTAAAGGCCTGAGACTTGGACAAGCACACTCTAATGCTTACCAGGCTGGAGGCAGCACTGAAACTGGGAATCCCTGTTTTAATAATATGCAATGTATGCTTAATAAGCGTCCATGTTTAATATTTTATATTCTAAATTCCCCCTCCAGTTATTGGGGTCCTAAACCCTGTAGTGGGTAGAGTAGTGGGCCATTCCTGCTTTGAGCATGGACATCTTTAGGCAGCATTGCTAAGGTCTGAGCTTTCCACTATGTCCATGCCCCCTTGAGTTCCAGTAAAAACAACTGTCTTGAGAAAACTTGTTATAAATTTTAATTGTGGTATATTGTGGGTTCTTTTGTTCTACTTCAGAGTTAATCTTACAGTATGAGCAAAGAGTTTCATTAGTGGGAAGAGAATACTTTTTTGTATCCCTAACTCCTTCCTCCTACTACTTGTGAAATCACTTTGTTCATAGTGCATTATGAAAAGTTTCCTGGACCTGAGGAAAGATTTGAATGAGTGTAATGCACAATCTACTGCTCAGTAGTTGAATAAATGAATTCATATCATCACCTTCAAGCTGACAGTGTGCCTGCATTTAAAGCCATAAGAATGGTAGTTAAGAATGGTCTGATAAGAATGATTATTGTAATCCTTTTAAATCTCATCACTAATTGCAACCCATCCCCAAATGACTGATAACTTCATTTGCTATCTCGTTGGAGTTACCTCTCCCCTCCTCTTCCTCTGCTGACTCTCACTCCCATCAAAATTTAGATTTTTAAGAGTGCAATCCTGAGATCACGCTGGTCTGGGATAAGCCCCTTATGCCTGGGAGTATAGACATACTGTAAGGCACATCTGCACCTCCATTTGAGTCAGAGAGGCTGGTGCAAGGACATGCACTGGCCTCCCTGCTCTGGAGTAACAGATCCTTTTGACAGGTTTGTTTTGATATGTCCAGGAGAAGCTTATTAGCTAATGTCCAAGATCTGTGTATTCCCTCTGAGGTCCAGATCCTATCCAATTTTCCATTGCCAGTAGGAGGTAAAGGAACAAACATTTCCTTACATTGGGCAGGCTCCCCCACCACAGTATCCAGTGCATGCCATTGGTATGACTGGATCAGGGCTGAAAACGTGTCTAGGATCAGGCCCTTAGATTTAGATCAAATTCATTTTTATGGTTCCCTTGCAATTCCATCCCATCATTGTACAGCTGATCTCCCACCTCCCCTTTCCTGTAGGTGGAGTTTCCCTAGGAAATGGCTTGGCAGGAAGCTAAGTCTGAATTGGAAGAGGCCAGACTGCACACTCCTTTCCTTCTGACTCCAGCACTTTTTTAGGGGGTGGGGGGTGGCAAACACTACCAAGAGAGCTTCCTTAACAAGCACTAACTATCAGATCTTACTAACAAGAAAAGCACTAAAACAATAGCTAGTCTTATCTGGAGTTTCTATGAAAATGAAGATATTGGTCACCTCAAGAGCAGGCTCAACATCTTGACCTTTTAAGCCTGTCTCAGGTTAGTTGTATTTTTTTAAACTTATCCCATATTTGAAGGTTAACAGCAATATGAGGTGGCCATTCAGAAGAAGGTTCTTGGTATTGTATGTTCCAGTCTTGTGGTCTCTTCTTCTTGTGGTAGACAGTCAGGAAGTTACTACGATCACTGTGCAGTATCAGGTGGTGGAAGAAGTGCCGATTGGGACAGTGTTGGGAAAGCTGTCGGAGGAACTTGGAAGCACAGAGGCTACAGGAACCTTCCAGTTGCTTCAGTCTTCTGCAGTGCTGCCTATACAGGTGGATTCTCAAGATGGCTTGTTAAGTACTGTGAGAGAACTGGACAGGGAGCAACTCTGTCCTCGGAGAGAACCTTGCATCATCTCGTTCAGTGTTGTTGCTGCCAAATGTTTAGTCTTGATCCACGTAGAGATTCATATCTTAGATGTCAATGACAATGGACCTCAATTTCCTAACATGGTACTGGAACTGGATATATCAACAAGCACATTGTTATGGACGCGAATCCCTTTAGACCGTGCCCAAGATGCAGATGCTGGATCTAATTCCCTTTGCTCCTACCGTTTGTCACCCAGTGAGCACTTTGCCTTGGAGGTATCCGTTGATGCTGATGGAACTCAGTGGGCAGAGTTGGTTGTAGTTAAGGCATTAGACAAAGAGCTCTACACCTTGTTTGAACTGAATTTGACGGCTTTTGATCATGGAAAGCCTTCCAGATCTGGAACTGCTTTAGTGAGGGTGGCTGTGTTGGATTCCACTGATAATCTGACGTTTGTCCAGAATTTTGTTACAGTGGAGATCAAGGAAGATGCTTTGCCAGGGAGTCTCTTGACCAACCTGACTGTTACATACCCTGATCGAGAATCTAACAGAAAGATTGAATATTTCTTCAGCAAACATACTTCTGCAGAAGTGCTTAGGACGCTTACCATTGAGACTCAGACAGGCCGTGTCCTCCTTCAGCAGCCCCTGGATTATGAGAGAAACCCGATATACGAGCTGGATATACAAGCCAGAGACTATGGTGCTAATACCATTCCAGCCCACTGCAAACTTTTGGTACGTGTTTTGGATGTCAATGATAATACACCTGATATCCATGTCGTCTGGGCAAGACATGCTGCTGTGCTTTCCGAAAACCAACCCAAAGGAAGCTTTGTTGCTTTGGTGACAGCTTCAGATCCTGATTCAGGCAATAACGGGGAGGTGGATTGCTACATAAGGCAAGATACTGAACATTTTGCCTTGAGAAGGATTAATCTTGACAGCTACATGTTGCTGACTAGTGCCCCCTTGGATAGGGAGAGTTGGCCAGAACATCACCTCACCATAGTAGTTCAGGACCGGGGGATTCCCTTGATGACTGCAATCAGGTACTTCACTGTTCATGTCAGTGACATCAATGACAATTCGCCTTGTTTCGAAGCCAATTCTTACAATATTTCCCTTGCTGAAAACAGTGTCCCATCTTCAGCTTTGCTGGTTGTCAGAGCCCATGATGCAGACACAGGCCTGAATGGGAAAATTGTTTACAGAATATTGGACCCTGTCATTTCAAAGTGGTTCATTATTGATCCTCATACGGGGGAAATTTGGGTCCATGCAGCTTTAGATGCTGAAAATATTAGCAGTGTTGACTTCTTTGTAATAGCTGAAGATGCAGGGCAGCCGAGATTATCTTCCAGTGTTTCTGTGAGAATTACTGTGCTTGATATGAATGACAACTCACCAGTTATCACGATGCCAGAGATTGAAGGGGGCTATGCAAGCGTCACTGTCCTTGTGGATATTGAGACTGGTTATGTGCTGATCCCCAGGGAAGCAGAGGGGTCTGATCTGTTCCCATCGGTTAATGCTCCTTTGCTATTCACTGTGTCTGCTACAGATGCCGACTCGGGTTTGAATGGGGCATTGCGCTACAGCATACTGCACGGTAATGAAACTGGCATGTGGGTTCTTGATCCCCAGTCAGGGCAGTTTTATTTGAGAAACCCCAATGCCAGCAGCCTTGTAGGCAGTGAATGGAACCTGGAGCTGTCTGTGAGTGATCAAGGAGCAGTGCCCCGCTCCATCAGAGTCCCAGTGAAGGTAGCTTTTGACAGCTATAGTGAACACATGCCGGATTCGTTCCCTTTGTTCCAGCCTCTCAGCCACTCTGCAGTGATGGGAATCTGCCTCGTGGGGCTTCTCACCATTTCTTTGGTTAGCTTAGGATTGATCATGTCCCTATGTAAAAGAGAGAAGCATGGCCAGATGGCGTACAACTGTCGGGAAGCAGAGCATGCATATAGCCAACAGCCAAAGAAGCCACTCAAACTCATCCAGAAAGCGGATATTCATGTCGTGCCTGTGCTACGGCGGGGAGACGTTGAACAACCTCACGCCAAAATAGAGAATCCCCCTGAAATTACCTGGGTTGATGCTTTGGGGATGCAATGCCACATGACTCCGACACTGTACAGGACCCTCAGGAACCAGACAAATCCAAGTACCTTTACTGTGCAGAATGAAGGATTGGCATCTCCTGTGGTGCCACACAGACCTTTTTGTGCTCAAAAGTTCAGGCATGCCACTGCTCAAGATGCCCAGCCTGCTGTTTCAAAATCCGGTGCCATCTCCTCCTGGACCAAAGATCCCTTGTCAGAAATGGCTCTGCAGCACCATGACACAAACAACCCTAAGGCAGGCCTAGAGGCGGCTCGAAGTCACCAGCATATCCTAAGGAGTTTGGTGAGGCTCTCCATAGCAGCTCTTTCTGAGCAAGTTCCTGCAAAACAGCTAGCCATGGACTCAGCCCCTGTGCAGGTAAGAGGCAGTTTTCAAACTGTAATATGGGATGGGATGTATAGATGTGATAGGATGGGGCAGTGTGGATGGGATACAAAATGAATCTTTAAAATGATGCTGTCTAATATCTTAATAGTAAATGATGTAATATTTTTTCAGTTTCAAATAATTAGTTTAAAGTAGACAAAAAGTTGGATACAAACTAATGGAGAGGCTCAGTGTGGGCAGCAGGCCATTCTCTCTGCTTTGCAGGCTAACGGACATTCATATACATATTGGAGAAGGAGAAAATTTAGACTGATCTGAGCAAACCACTACAGGAGGTACAGGCAGAGTTTTAGGCATTGCAGCTTCAGCTAAGTGCCCATGATTGCATTCTTGTTCCCTCCGTAGTTTTTTTTTTATAAAAAAAGTTTATATTCATCAGAGTAGAAGCTCTTCCTCTGCTTTTCTAGTGTCTGCGAGTCTTCAGCAATCTCTGCTCCTTGCTATTCTTTCTCTCCTTGTGCTGATCCTGTTTATCAAATCCAGCATCACTTAATGCCATCTGTACCTTATACAGCAGGAATGTCAAACTTAAGGGGCAAAAGTTAACATTTATGGCGCCAGAAGTGACATCATTAAGCAGATGTTGCCTCGAAATCAGCACTTAGTTCTCACATAGAAACTCATTAGCTGCAAATGACAGAAGGGAAAATATGCAAAACGTGTTCATCATCTCAAGATATGAGAGAGCCCAATTATCAAGCTGGGAGAGGTCCATTATAATGGGAACCAGATTAATTGCAACTGGGAAATGCACTCCGCTTGTAGGCCTTCTATTTGACATCCATGCTATATGTAGTAGTTCTTATTTGATTTGATTTATTGATTTATACTCCATCTTTCTTCCCTAAAGGGAACCCAAGGCAGCTTACAATAATTGAAACATACAGTGACAATATTATACTCTACAATTTAAATGTTCTGTGTCCTACAGCTTTTTCCCTGTCTCTAAACTGACTTTTCCAATTCCGTTTGACAGTTCAACCAGGGTGCTTCACTATTTCAGCCTCCATGTATCATCCCCAAAATCTTTGCAACACTTTCCCTTTTCTTTTAATCTACCCAGGCCATCATGCTCTGGAGAGGACACTCAGAGCACGATACCATAGTCTTTCAAGACTGAAGGATGCCAGTGATGATAATAACCACCCTGTTCTGTTGATCAAGCTCAAAGCCTTGGTTATAATCTTTGACTTTGCTCAATATATCCAAAGTTGAGTAAAATAGTTGAGTAAAGTTGTCAGTACTGTACAAAGTGATCCATACAGGCAGATCAGGTGGGTGAGAAATTTTTTGCTAGTGGAGAAAGAGGGTTAGGCAGTATAAATAACCCAAACAGTGCAAAGGAGATTGGGGATATCCTGTTAGGAAGCAGCTTTGGTAGGAAATGTTTACAGCCGTTGTCTTTTCCTGTCTTTCAGCAGATTTCGCAGCTGCTCTCCCTTTTGCACCAGGGCCAAGTACAGCCCAAGCCCAATCACAGAGGGAATAAATACACTACTAAGCATGATTTTTATAGGTGAGTTTTGTGCATGGCATATGCGCCACCCTTGTAAAATATCCTTTTTCCCATCATTACATATCTCTGAGCTTTTGCCTTGCTGGAAAGCTGCTGAGTTGATCTACGTGACTACTGCACACATGGCCTTCAGGACTGCCAACTTTTTTCCTCCCTACGGACTCTGATCTTAAGCCCAGGTGACCAGATGCCCAAACTTCAAAAGGAGGACTAGGTCTTAGATGCCTTTCTGGTGGAAAATGGCATATTTGCCTACTCACAAGAAAAGCCAACATATTGGGCACTTTCACTTTCCCATAGAGTTCAATGCATATTTTTGATTTTTTTGCCAAAATCTTTGATAGGAAGGAGATATTTCAGAACCGATTTTTGCATTTGATTCTGCTCTTCAATACGAATTCAATGACATATGACATGATGGGGTACTGCACACCATTGCAAAGTTCCAATGAAGCCAAAATGGAGGACAGGGGTGTTCCAGGCATCTGGCTCCTGGGGGGCCATGTGAACCATTCCGGGAAAGCAAGTAGAGATATGCTGACATCTTGGTGATGATGTAGCATGAATAATAGAAGAGTCTTACAATGAAGGCGTTATTAAGATGTAGACATGTAGCTTATCCTTTCACAGGCATGAATGAAACATGAATGGTCCATCTGGGATGTGGTCTAGTCTCACAACTCTGAATGTTCCTCTCCCCCACCCTCCCACCCCCAATCTGGTCCATCTACACTCCGTGGAGATGCTTGGGGAACTCCATCCAGAGCAGAGCCAAGACAAGCCCTACCACCACCACTTTTACAAAGTCTCGCCTTTTGTATTCACAACCACCCTAGATTAGGCTGAGAGACTAACTGACCCAAGGTCACCTAGAAGCTTCGTGGGTGAGCAGGGATTTGAACCTGGATCTTCAAGGAAAGTCTGAGTGCAATTCCCAAACCAATACACCACTGACTCCTGTTCTATCCTGGTTGTTCTATTTCATGGGAATCTACCACAACTGTTGGTTACATGTACTTTTCGTTGTTAGATTACGTATAAACTAAGAAAATAATCAAGTGGGGAACTACAGGAATCTTATGATTCTGCATGAACACAAGGAATCTCTTGGGCAGTAGGAACCAAATAAATTTTCCTGCTTCAGGTCTCTGTCTTCCACAGGTCCCCATGTCAAGATGGTGAGGATTTCACTACCAAGGAGGGTAGTGACAATGAGCATCATAACTTGGAGCTGCTAGGAGAGAAATTGGAGAACTTACTGGACTCATCTGGTGAGATATGCATTGTACACACATCATTTCCATTATGATGTGGAATCTCTTGAACCATTTTCTGTCTGCTCTGGCATCTTCCTATGCCCATTGCATAATTGAGGAAACAAAGTTGCTAGCCACTCTTGCCAAACATCTTTTTCTAATTACTGTATTTATTTTTCTATATCTAATGCTAACTCATATAATTATGTCAGCATCCTGAGGAGGGTCCCCTGTGACCACATGCTGGTCCAAGGCAGTTGTGGTTAGAGCAGCATGCTCACTTTTCTCATTCCTCTCTTTCCCATTTGTTTGGCTACATAATTTACTGGTTGGGGGAAGAGATTGGGGAAAGACCTTGGTAGTCTGAATCTGTCGCAGTCAGATCAGGTTAGCCAATGGGGGTTTCTTGGGCAGATCACCATCCTAGAATAATTCTGAACTTCTGGGGTCTCTATTATTTCCTTTCATACTTTTTCTCTTGCATGTGATATGGTTATTTCCTTTTATTTGACTTTTAAAAATACAAACGTTTGCACATTATTCACAATCTGCCTTGGTTTAGACATAAGTGGGATTGTCAGTGCTTTAAAAACAGAATTATCAGGATGCTAATTTTGAAATCAGTACCAAATTTTGCATTTATACAGTATTTATCTACATTATTCATATACCACTTTCAACTAAAAAGTTCACAAAGCGGTTTACAAAGAAAATGGAAAAAAATTAATGGCTAATGGGTATACAAAACTCAGGTAATCCTGGGTAATTTCAAGATGGCTTAATTAATCTTCTGTCCTTAACGCCCCAGGGCCAGAACTTGACCGGCTTACCGAAGCAGATCCAACATGGATGGCCAGACTGTCCCTTCCACTTTCAGGTGACTACAGGGACAATGTTGTGTCACCAGACGCGGTGCAGTTTCCACTCACCCAGGAAACCAAAGGCAGTGATGAACCTCATACTTTTGCAACCTTTGGCAAAACAGCTGGGGATAAGCTCAACGCAATAGAGCCCGTGATGGTCAGCACCTTCTTTTCTGAAATGAACACTTTGTTTGAGATGATCTTGGCTCAGAAAGATGGCTCCCAAACGGACTCTTCCTTGGGGCTCTTGCGGCAACTCTCTATTTGCAGCAGGACCCTAGAGCTGGGTGGAGATGCAGTGGAGGCTGCCAACAATAATTATTTAGGGAGCAGAACTGGCAACTACAGTAGCAAGGATGTGTGAAAAAACACTAAACTCCTCCAAAACACATGGTGCTTTATGTCTTAAGAGGGAGAACATCATAGATCTACTTTACCTCTTGCTTCTCAGCTATCAGTAGCCAGTTTTTTTGGTCCTTGCCTCACTCAAAAAGCAAGCTGTGCAGTTTATTGACATGAAGTGGGAACTGTTGTAGTGCTATCTGTTGTGGTGCTATAACTGCCCTCCCATGAACATTTGCTGCAGAAAACCAGAATATGTAATGGCATCTACAATGTTGCTGGGACAGTAAGACACAACTGGAAATATTTACTGTATTTTTGGCCTCTCATTTGTTGAACAATTTTGTATGGATTTCAATTAATGCAAGTGTGGCAGTACTGAAGCAGCAATAAATATGGCAAAGTTGTGCTCTTAAGTCAGATTCTGATCCTCCAGCAGGTCCTTCTGCATCTTTTCCAAGCTTCCCTCTGCACAACAATGAATCGTAAAAGCTACTGCTTCTTTTTATTTTTTAAAGCACTCTGATCGCCTTCTAAACTCCACCTCCAGTCCCTGGTGATAGGAAGGATTTGTCTGAAAAATGACACTGAAAATAAAATTTTACTATTAAAAACACCCATCCAGAGTATAATTCTTTGATTTAAATTTCTACAGCACCAGCTTTGTGCTGTGCTGAGGGGCTGAGAAATACCAATGTGGGGCTGAGAAATTTTGTGAAACTGACAGGGCAGATTTGTCTATGTGTATCAAAGGGTGAGACAAGTTGCACACACCTGGTTGCAATGCTTTCTAAGGAAGTTGAAGTTCCTTTCTAAGGCAGTTTAGCCTCTTAGGTACATATAGCATTTGAATGCAGGAAACGTAGACAAGATGGAATTGGTTAGGCTATCTAAGGTGTATTATTTGGTTGCCGCATTGTTTGGTACAGCTCCTTAGATGAGATTTCTTGGGGAAGTCACTACATTAAAATGTTTACATTTAGGAAGCGATGCAAACGTAAGCTTGTAATGTCCATGTAGTTGTGTCTATTAAAAGGATGGCAATATTAGTCAGGACCTAGCCATCCGCTTCCAAGTTTTGGGAGGAGGCAGTGCCCCCATTGTCCATGTTAGCCAACTGGAGACCAGACCAATGGCTGCTGCTTGATGGAGAGGCCATCTGGGAAAGCTGGACTAGGAATATAGCTCGTGCAGCTCTTTGTCATTTCCGTGAGGTTTCCTGTGCTCCAGGAATGGAGCAGGCTAAAAGCCGTCTGTCCCAAGTGAGAAAACAGTGGCTGATTAAGGCTCTGAAGGCAGGGACTGGAGGAAATGGCTCTCAGTAGGGGTGGTAATTTGTGTCTGCTTTGTAAAGCTGCAAGAGAAAAAGATGTTGCATAATAATCAAATACAGTAGCAAAGGTGAAAACAACCACCAGAAGGCAATAAATACCTGAGCTGTCTTACTCCTTTTGGCCCTGCCCCAACAATCCCACAAGGAGTTTCCTCTTTCCAACAGATATCACATGGATTTCACATGGATTTCCTCTTTCCAACAGATATCACATGTGGTTTTTATCCACATGGATTTATTCACTTGCACCATACTACTTTTATTATCTTCTCCATCAGTGCTGTGCCCACCCCCAGTACCTGTTATGTTCTCTTGTGCCGTCGTTTTCATTCTCTCCTGTGTAGGCTTGAGGTCTTCAACTGCTGCTTTCTGGAAATGAAAGTGGAGAGTAAGTTCTGAGTTAGTCCAAATCCACATGCCATATATATATACACACACACACACACACACACACACACACACACACATATGTGTGTGTGTGTGTGTGTGTGTGTAATATAATATATAATGTGTATACACACACACACAATGATGAGTGCATATGCATATATGTATGGTGTAAGCACATATGTATGGGGCATGAGCAAATATACAGCATGGGCTCCGTTTGCCAAGAAAAGTAAGATTAATCAGAATGATACTCCTCTCAGTGTTTCATTTAAAATGACATTTCAAGTATTAAACACTCAGCTTAATGCAAATATGTGCTAAATTGACTGTATCTTAATTTTTCCACTGTAAATACCAATCAAAATGGAAAAGCGGAAATTTTTTTGAGGAAAAGCTTTACCTCCTTCTTGGTTGCCATATGCAAACACATCTGCAAATGCTGTTTGCCAGGCTCCAGATTCTTCAGATAGGTAGTGCCTATTTGTGCCTGTTTTGAAGAAGAAGAAAACAGCTGCAAATGTCAGTTATTCTTGGTTTTTCACAATAAGCTCAGCAGTATGCTATTGGAGCACTTGCTCTTTCCACGACAACAGGTGGAAGGGGTGGCCACACTTGTCAAGGTACCACTCGATTCTGGAGCCCACCATACCCAATTAACATGCTGGCCCCATCAGCTCACTGTTCTCACTACACATCTTCCTTGGCCAAACACATATAAAGAAACAATGGGTGGTTACATAGCTTGAGTTCTAAAAAATTAACCTTTGTATTTTTGCGAGGAACAGCCAAATGAGACATTCTTATCCAATCATGGCACAACACATCTCATGGGAGATGTAAAGGAAGGAACTCCCATATCAGCCAACTCCTACTAGCAGGTCAGTGAGGCTCCTTTACTTTTTGAGGATCGTGCCAGAAACATGCTAGCAAATGTTCACCTGAGTCAGCCCCGCTGCAGCTGCCTGATCCAGCAAACTCACTGCTTCCTGTGCAACACTGTAATTGTCTGTTTTTGGACAATGGTGGAGGAGACACTTGGCATAACGATACTTGGCCATCGTGTGTCCCTGGTGAGCTGCCCGCTGGTAATATAGAATTGCCTAGGAAGAGAGAATAGCATTAGCCAAAGTTAAAGACATGCTACCATCATGAGCAAGGCCTACAAGCTCAGCCTCTGCCAAAGGATTTCCTCTGAAGATGTCCATTTTTTTGTGCTTCAGTCCTTTCCGTAAAAAGGGCAAAGGTGTGTTGGTTCCAGCTCCATTCAGGAAAGAGTAATCAAGAACAGGGAAAGAACTGCCCTGGGCTTTGGGGAAAACACTAAAGACAATTCTGAATTATATTTGTAGTAAATTCCCATATATTTTTGAGCATAGGGGAAAGTGCTCAACGTACAATATCTTTGACTTAAATTGCAAATACATTTGCAATTTAGACAGGCTCTTTAGACAGATTTGTTATAACATGAATTATGATAATATTCTGAATGAGTTTTTAAACGAGATTCAATCAGGAGCTTCAGCAGTAACCAAAATCTGTGGATGCTGGAGTATGGGAAGAGGGTAATGGCACAGCAAGTACTCATGTTAAGAGCTTCACTTGCTCTCCAGTGGCCATACTGGGCCCATAGACCACTCCACAGGTCTTCCTTCCTCTTCAGAAAACCTTCAGGATGCAATCAGAAAACACTTCTGGTTTCTGAATTCCAATCCCAAACTGGAGGCCTTCTGAGGCACATGGATGTCTATGTATGTCTTACACCTCATAACATCTACTGGACATAACCCAAAGTGGCTTCTGGAGATTCTGTGGGGTCCTGTGGGGGATTCTGAGTCCTGGAGATTCTGTGGGGACTTGGCACCAGTAGATGGTGAGACCATAGATACTAAGGGCCCTATTTCTCAGTGAGAGGCATGAGGTGGGGAATGTGAATGGTCTGGATGTATTTAACATGTCTGAGGCTGCAATCCTAACCCCCAGTTTAGGCCAGCTGAAGCCTTGGCACCAGATCCGTTCTGGTCTAAGGGTGTTGCAAAAGTGTTGTAAGGCACTTCTGTGCCACTCATGGGGGTGGGGGGGGGGAGGAGGGTTAGGCCAGTGCAGACATGTGCTGGCCTCCCCACAACACCACAGAAATGGGAAGATTCGCTGGCCTAAGTTGGTTAGAATTGTGCCCTGAATGTTTAGACACATCCTGAACAAAGTCTAGCTGTTTCCAGGGTTTCCCTATAGAGACAACAAACAGATCAAATAATAAAAATAAGGCGAGAGGACCTTGGCCATATCCTTCTCAGTTCCTCTTCCATGTTCGTAGCACAATCCCACATTGAACTGAGCTTTGCTGTAGTTCTGGTCTGCTGCCAGCTTGAAACAGGAAAAGGCCATTTTGCGCTGCCCATCCTGCATGAGCTCCAGCCCTTGGAAAGCAATACAGAACAGAAATGATTCAAGCAACATTGACACAAATTCATTGTCTTCGAAAAGTGCAGCACACCCTCTTGGGTTAGAAACAGGGGCAGCTCCTTTGGGAGTACCAGAGGAGCATCCTTAGGTGTATGACATTTCTAATTCAATCATGCAGTGAAGTTATGTGAGTCATAATGTAGGAAATCTATCACCTTAATTTCCTTCTGCTATGCAACTTTAAATTCTTTTTCACAGACGCTGTCTGTATGCTCCTACAAGATCTCTCACTGTCTCTTAGAAGAACGTCTTCTTCATCTTTGTGATATTTTACATGAAGTTACTAAGCATACCAAGAAGAGATTTCAAACTCCTAAAACAGCAGAGGTTAACTAGACATAGTTCTAACACATCACAGTTTTCTAACAAATGGCTCAATGATTTCTAACAAATGGCTCAATGATATCTTGTTCAAGATCCTCATTTATTATATTAATGTGTGACTTAAATATTCTTGAATGTAAATGGGTAGGACCCAAGAATACTGAAATAAGCCACTGCAAAAAAACATTCTTGTGACTTGTCTCACAATCCTAACCATGTCTACTCAAAAGTAAGCCCTATTGTGTTCAATGGATCTTACTCCCAGGAAAGTGTCTTTAGGATTGCAGCCTTAGTTACACACAGTACATCTAACCTTTCATATTTATGAGATCAACTTTGTGTTTATTATTTACAATGAACAAACAAATAAATAAGTTTTGTGAACTGCTTATTCTTACTAGAATGTGAAATGGGTCATGGTATGTTATCTACACACACACACACGCACAAATAAATTCACTTTCAGTCAATGACTCATATGGACATATAAACCTGCATTATATTAAGATATTCAGTACTGAGATACATAGATTCAACTAGCCCATTATTAGCTATGTCAGGGGAATTAAACATAAGGCCCTGATGTGGCCCCCAGAAGCTCTTTATCCACACCCCCTCCATGTTATATTTGGGCTTTCTCACAGCTGCCCTTTCAGCAGTGCCATGTTTGATGAGGCTCCAGAAGTGACAGACGGAAGGAGGCCTCAGAAGGGACACTATGGGGAAAGGACAGACCAAAAGGGGTGAGAGGGAGATGCTATGGAGGCTCTGGGATAGCTGTTACCACATAGGCTGCCCTTGGAGAACTGCTGCTTTTGTGGACCATTGCTGCTTTACAGACCATTTCTTAGCTGATGTTTTGTGACATGACGACATGATGCTGCAGCAAACATCTATTCCATGACCATAAGACTGAGAAGCATCCTCCTTCCTGAAGTTAACTAGCAGAGAGGCTCAGGCTGCAATCCTAAAGACACTTTCCTGGGCGTAAGACCCATTGAATACAATGGGGCTTACTTTTGAGTAGACATGATTAGGATTGTGCTCTCAGCTTACAAAGTTCTTTCTTTCATCACTTGAGTGGCAAGAGCCAATGAGAACATCCTTGATTTCCTTCCCACATGATCTCTGTCCTCATTCCCTATAATTCAAATATCCAGATGTAATAATACCAGCAAATAACGTAAGGAAAGATGTTCCAAAGATACTGTACAGGCTATGTGACTTATGCAAAATCTATGTAACATTATCCCTTGCTTGAAGTTGGATGAAGTAACCCAAAAAGACTGGGACAGAACCAAATACAAAAACTAGGTGTTTTAATATGTTGGCAGCTTACAGTCAAATGAAGACAGCATGCTTAAAATGAAACCACAAAGTTAAGGAAAATGCAAGTGCAGCTCACTGTGTTAGACTGGAACAGTGGGCCCTTTATCAAGGTCTAGGCCTTTCCTGATTACAGTCACTAGCTACTTTTATGAGTGTTCAAGACTGACACAATTCAGTGTAAATGGCCTATATACCCATTCTTCACCATTAGGTCCTAGAATACCACTGGCACATATAAATCTCTGCCTAGATGATGAGCAATCTACACTCCGTGAATTGTTACCAAGGATGTTGAGTGCCACAGAAATGCTGTCTTGAAACACATGTTGTACTTCAGAAGCAACTTCAGTTAGAGGTTTCTCCTGCACAGAAGAAAAAAACCAAAATTCAACACTTTTTATAGGTTATGTCCCCACACATCTATGGGAAATCCTCTCTCTGTGCTGGCTTTCACTTTCACTGGTGATTTACTTTCAATGGAAGTAGCACTGGATCTTAGTAGGAAGAAATTCTAAATAATCACTACAGCAAAGAAAGGATTGGATGGGTTGACAAATGCACTATGTGACAAATTATAATATTGCACCGTCAACCTGAAATGAATATCAAATGCTGGTCTTCCAACTTTCTGAAGTTGCTGAAAATGTTTGTTGTGGAAGATGAATGCACCATAGGTTGGAGAATTTTATCCTCCAACAAGGGTATGGGCAGATGGAATAATTTCCTGAAATGCAGCCCTGTTATTAGACTTTGGAAAACTGCCAATTAGAATATCACCATAGCAGCAATCCTGCTGTTCAGACGTATGTGCCAATGAATGGCATTAAGCAGATGCCTTGGCATTCCCACAGTCCTTGCTTGCTAGAGATCTTGTTGACATGAAATGTGCTACTCTAGTTGTGAACGTTATCCTTTATTTCCTTTGCAAACCTTCTAATATGTCAGTTCCACATGGCTGGGACTCAGTTAGAAAGGGAACCCTCAAAACAAGCAATGCAATGCTGGAACAACAGAGTGTATCCAGCTCAAAATATTCCAAACTGAGTATCAAATATGTTTTCTAACCTTGAACGGAAAAGTTATGGCCCAATCCTATTTCCCCTCCCTGCTGCTGGAAGTAGTATGCCGATGGCAGGGAATGCATTAAGACTATCATAAGCAGTCTTCCAGAAGTACACGAAGCCATGTGCTTCCAGAACGCAGCTGGAGAGGTCAGAACAGCCCAGCATGCAGTGGCAGGAAATGGTGCATCCCATGATGAAGGTATAGGCAGAACGGGGGTACAGCTGAGGGAAGCAAGGGGTGGCAACGAATGCAATGGATTTGCTCTGTATGCACCCCCTCAAAGCCAGCCAACATGCCCCATTTTCTCTTCTCAGGCTTGCACCAGCTAAAGAGCTAATACAGGTCCAAAGAGATCAAGTAGCAAGGGAATATATTTTCTCTTACCTCTTCCTCCTCTGGCCCCCATCGCCATGCAATGTGCCCCTACCATCATGCAGCACAGCTTATTTTGTGAGGTTTGGTGAGGTTGTACAGACATGAGTTGGACAAATTAAGACAAATTTGTGGATCCTAAACCCACACAAAAGGAGGTCCAACCTGCAATTTTATAAAACTACATATCCATTCACACTCTTATTTTTATCCTCCCCTAAACTAAAAATCACCCATGAAAAATGGTTCTAACCTTTTAGTCAATTTGGTTGCCCTTTTCTGAATATTTTCAGCTCTGATATCTGGGGAAAAGGGCCATTACTCAGTGGAAGATGACATACTTCACACAAGGAAAGATCCAGTGTCAATTCCTGAGGTAGGAGGACTGGGAAAAGCTGAAACTTAGTGACTACAAGTCAGTGTTGGCAATACTATGTACTGAGTAAAGGTTTCACCAATACAGTTCTGCAATGATCTAGTGCCATCAAGTGGCTGAAGTATATATTACAAACGACATTTGCCACTACAAGTTTCAATAGATCAGCTAACCAAGAAATGGTGATTGACTATTACTGGAGACAGGTTCTTGGAGATGAATTGGTTCTTTCTTTTGCACTTCAATAATGCTTCTGTATGAGCAATTAAGTATGGACCCGAGAACAGTGGAAGAACAAAGCCATAAATGTGGCTGTTTGCTATTAAAAAATAAATAAAAAAAATCTCTTCAAATTTGGAGAGCTTCCAAACTGGAGAGTTTCAGAGTTTCCCAGAAGTTCTCCAGACCTAAGCATTACATGGAGTCTTGCCTCAGGTCCACTCTCTTTGCCTCATTTTTCATAAACTCAAGAGTGTAAACCTAACCAAGCCATGGCATGAGGGCAAACATGGAGGCCTTCTTAAGGTAAGGAGGCCTCCCTTACCTTTGAGCTGCATTGCCTTTATCCCAGAGCTGGAAAATTGGTTAGGATTGCATCTTCCAACATCTCCTCAAGCCTCTGCATGGACTCACCCTTTCCTAGTACCATTACTGCACTAAAGATATCCTTACCTTATCACCACCATTCTCTGCCAAACGCATACAGCTTCTCTTTGCAAGCTTTTCCTATTATGTTTTCATTAGACACTTCCCTATTCAGCTCTCCTCTTTGTTGCCCTTTTTTCCCCTCAGGTCTTTTCCTCCTACTCTTCCCTTGGGTTCTTATATCTCATCCCATTGCCCTCTTTCTTCAGGCATGCTGGTTTTCTTGGCATCTCCTCTGAACCTCCTCCCACAAAGTTTTCCAACTGCCTTTATACCTGTGTGAAGGTTTAGTTGAAAAATTAATTAAATTTAATTAATTTTTTCTTCCCCCACAGAAGTTGGGGAGAGATAGCCGGTTTGTAACAGTTAATTCACTGATGAGCTAGAACATACACACAGCACAATTTTAACTTTTGCTAGAACAGGCAGGCCAGTGTGCCTGTACTGTATTCAGAGCAAGTTTGGGACTGTTGCTACACTACCCTGGGGCAGAGGAAAAGAAAGCAGCATCAGACCCAGTGTGTCTATGCTTATCTGCGCCACTGATTTTGGTGGCAAAGATTGAAGCAGTCTAGGACCAGTGCATGCTGCCCAGGAATAGATCTTTGATCCAGCACAAATGCTGGGTCCCAGCCACACCTCCTGCTCCCTGGCCACTCACACATGGTTCAGCCTTCAAAGAAACACTCCACATCTTACTATGTTCTGGGGCTCCAGATGGATGCCTCTCCCCTGGGAGAGTGGCATGGAAGTGTTTTACATTACTTTTGTAAGACTCCTGGGCCAGCACAAGGGACTTTTGCCCGCCATAGAGGTGCTCAGGATTGTGCCAACACACATACACATTCAGTCAACCACTGTCAGAAGCTTAACTCATTTCTGCTCTCCCCACCTATGAGTGGGTCCCTGTTACATATTGGTCCCTGTTGAGCATATGCTATGTTAGGCAAAAATGGCCTACTAGCAATACATCTTAAAGTGAATTTTAAAAGAGAATTCTCTATTTAAATATACAGCTTGCTTAACTGAGCTTTATCATTAGAATCTTTTTCTTTTTACATATCACACTAGAGCTCTGTGCTTTGAGTGTTTTTTAATGTTCCTTTTATCATTCTTTTATTGTTATTAAATTTGGCACTGTTACCTGATTTTAATGCAATCTTAATGATGGAAAAGTGGGATATGAATTTCTAAAATAATAAATAAAAAAGAAACACTACCTGTAATAGGCATGCGTTTGAATCAGGGCCTGTGTTAGTCTGGAGAAGGAAGTTCTCTGCAATAGAAAAGCAAAGATGTGATGGACTGCGGACTCAGCAGAGATGGTCACCTTGCCATGGTCCCAGATCACCACGCTGTAGATTCTTCCTTAAGTTTTCCCACTGTATTAGCAAACTTAAGTTCTGATACAACTTAAGCAAATTTACTAGCAACTATTATGATCATAATGCAGAAAATAACTTATCCAGGGCAGCTCTTTGCATGAGTATATTATGTGTATGAATTTATTCCCTTGATAGGAGTGAGATGAACCTCTGAAAACTCTTTACATAGGTGCTGCCAAACAGTACTGGATTAAATTGAATAGACTAACAGCCTAATCTTATTCTTCTCCCCTCCCCACCATCACGACAAAGCCAAGTTGGCGAGTGTTGCATTCTAGGTAGGATGAGTGGGAAAAGGGAATTGTAAATCCAATTACTCCTGCATAAGTCTCCCAACCTGCAATGGGTCTCCTTGGATCTGCACCAGCAAATTTGCCACAGCAAATCTGAGGAAAGAAATAAGATGGGAAGGCTGCCACCAGAGGGGTTAAGAAAAAGTACTTAGCTGGAATGTATCAGGGCTCTGTGAAGCTCTATTGGACAGAGAACCAAAAAATGAATGTGTAATTTCAAATTAAATAGTTCAGGTGACCTTGTCCCACCCTAAAACATGTCAAATTCCCTCTTTGGGCTCCTGACTCAGAAATATTTGCTTTCAGACATGTCCTCCATACTCTCTAATGTATTCTGTGTGAAAGTCTTACAGTGCAATCCTATTCGTGTCTACTCAGAAGTAAGTTCCATTGAATTCAATGGAGCTTACTCCCAGGAAAGTACTATTAGGATTGCTGCCTTAAGTTAAGCCTTAAGTCAATACTGTACCTGTTTCTGAAAGGTAGTCTTCTGGCCCTGTGGTTTTGTTATAAGATGGATTTTTCAGAGCCTGGTCAGAGTCCCCTCCTTCCAGAAAGTGAACTTCCTTTTCTCCACTGGAACAACTAGTTGAAGATGTGGGAAGGACTGTAAGTGGAGGCAAGAAAAAGCACATTAAAAGTTCATAGCATTTTGTAATAGTTATAGAATTAGATTACTAATGTTGCCTTTGTTTCCAGTGGAGGAAAAAAAATCTTCCCTCCCCTGTTTCAGTCCTGCTGTTGAACTGAGTTTCAATCACTAACCTGATTGTCTAAGTGATGGCAAACCGGCAAGCTGACCATACCACTTGCAAAGCCCTTTTTTTTCTCCACCCAAAGAACTCAACCATGGGAGCTGCTTTGCTAACTCCAGGGCAAGGACAGCCAATGCGCTCTGACAAAGAAGAGAAACAATTGAAACAATGTCAATGCAACCTTAGTAGGGCCTTCATCTCATTATGGAGCATTCGCTTTCCCATGCTCTGACACCATACAATTGTAACAACTTACCCATGTGATGGCATCCAAAGGAATGCAGCGATGCAACAGGTTCCCACATCCAAAGCCTTTGTGCTGCTGGTGCCTGCCATGCCAGCTTCAGAAAGATAAAGAGATAAAACAAATAAGTTGCATCCATCCTGCACCAAGGTGGGGTAAAACCAATTTGCAAGGCTTAATGCAACCTAAATTCATGGGGCAGGGAGGAACCGGGGAGCTTATGGATGGAGAGGCAGAATAAGGAAAGGGTAGGTTTGGTGGTATGAGCATGTAACCAAACTCTGCTTCCCTCCACTGCCTTTACAGTTTGGTTGTACGGCAGCAAATAATGGCGCAAGATTTGGAAGTCCCAAAAGGACTATGGGAGCTTTCTCCAGAGTAAGTGGACAAAGTTAACTTATAATGAAGAAATCTTTCCATCTGCACCACCCACACTGGTATATTTATATTGTGCTTTGGAGACAATTTAGTTCATGTTATGTGTGTTAGTTGCGGGAAGAGTGTGTGTGTGTGCGCGCGCGTGTGCGTGTTCCTGTGCTAGTGGTGGGGAATGCATTTATTTATGCTTGAATGGTATAGCCACGGACACCTTTGCTTATACCTACAGCTAAAAATGTCACCTGTAAACAAGCAACTGAACACATGCACTGTACAAATATACTAATCTTAGCTGGGATCAGCTGCAGTAACCTGTGGAATAAAGGCAAGACCAACAAAAGGGTATAAAACAGAATAAGAACCAAAGACTATAAAAGGCTTTTGTTTGTCAGCTTGGGAATGGCACAATTGCAGCTGTAAGCACTCCTCTTTAAGGAAAATTGTGTCAGGAGCAATTCAGTCAGCTTAAAATGAGAGAAGCAGAGCAAGAATTGGAAAAAACCTTGGTTCACCTCCCCTTGGAAAATCTGCCTTCACAACCCGCTCTAAACCATACTGAAACTAATCTTTGAAGTACCTAAGTACAGAGCTGGGTCAAGAAGACATGAAATCAGTGTTAACAGGACAGACAGAACAGCGTTTTCAACAAGGTGAACGCATTAATCCTTGAACATGAGACTCCCGACCATAAGAAATTGAAGCTATTCTTGCTTCAGCTATATCAAGAATCTGTATGTCTGCCTTCTGTTTATGCAGCGTGTAATATTACATGATTCTCAACTTACAGCTAGAGCCCAGGTGAAGGCAGAGCAAACTTAAGAAACATCTCCACTTATCCACTTAGCTGGACAACTGCTTCAATTTTTTGACATTTGCATTCAGACCTGACCTCCATCTGCTGAAAGTTCTTTTGCTCTTTCAAATGCAGAATGAAAAAACCTTGCATAGTCTCCAGTGACCTTTATTTGAACAGCACTGAAGTAGAAGCTGATGAGCTTTGAAAAAATAAGATCTGGGCTGAAAGTCTTGTTCCAAAGAAAAATGGACTTTGATCATGACTTTGATCTCACATGCTGAGAATATAAACTACTGCACGTATATTTCCTCCCAAGAATGCTGGAAGCCTGCCTATAGAACAAAGCCCCAAGCAAACAAGAAATCTGCTAAGGCTGCCACCCATCATGAAACCATTATACTAACCAGTATACAAAGACCCTCCACTGCTACAGTATAACAAAATGGGCACCAAGAACAGATACGGAACACTCTGCCATGATCACCCACTGCCACTACGAAACTATTAGTGAACTCTCATCCTGAGTAGTAAATTTTCCATGTAATTATGGTGGGTAGGAAGCTGAGAGTAGAGAAGACACAAAGATCAACATGAGCAGGCAGGCTCCATTTTGTGCTTCAATCATACTTTCCCCATAATTTAAGCTTCGAGAAGCCAGCCTAGAAGATGAAGGGAAAGAATGTCTGAGCAAGGACAGTCCAAGAAAGACAGTAGAAGCAGCATTCCCATCCCACTCCTATAGCTTGATATCTAAGATGCTACCGTCTTAAATGAGTGTGTTGTAAATTCTTACTGTTACGTTTGCCTCCCTCTTCAGCTTCTCTCGTTGAACGCTTTCTATTGTAAGTTAATGGGGCAGTACCATGAACACTGACTGAGCATTGGTGATGGAACTATTATATTTTATAATATAGAATATTATAATTTATATATATATATATATATATATATATATATATATATATATATAATATATATAAAATTTTGAAAAGGTTTTCCTTTATATACAATAATAAGCAGCAGCAGACACTCTGCCAGCCTACTGTGGAGTGTAGCAAACATGCTGCAAAGGCAGCACAACCAATGGTGTGCTGACGTGCTAGCATTGTATCTAAAGAGAAACTTTTGGCAGAGATAAGAAAAGCACTAGTGGTGCAGGGGCTTAGGGAGGGGGCATTTAAATGGTGATATGTTGGAAAAGGGGGCAGATAAGTCTGGATGGGTGGGTGAGGCCTCCAGAGCAGAATGTCTCAAAGTTACAGAAAGATTTATTTTCTCCTGAAATCTTTTTGGGGAGGAGGTGGGACAGGATCCTTCAGATCATGACTCTGCAGGGGCACGGGGAGTGATTTTCCACCTCCCCAGGGGTCCTGCCAGGTCACCTAGGGTGGGTAGGTGGGTGAGTCCGGAAAGCCCTGGAGGGTCTGCAGATTGCTTTGCAGACCTCTCCATGTTTAGAAAAACAGGGAAGTTTTTAGTGTGATTCAGGCCTTGGCCTTATGTCACTACTGAAAAGTTGGTTAGGATTGTGTCAGTAGTGTATAAACCTCTCAATCTGACAAACTGCTTTTACCATCCCTGGAACAGAGGTGCCCATATAAATCAACAGAGAAATCCAGGATTATAGGACATCTGTGAAAAGGCAACACTGTTCCCTGCTCACTACTTGTGCTAACTCATGTTTTAATTTCATACGAAAAATGTTGTTGCTGGTTTTTTTAAAAAGATTTAAATTCATGCAAACTAGTGGACCAAAAAGATTCTGCATGAATACTGTACTAGGTTATGTCTGGGAGTTGGGCATTTAAGTGCAGCTCTTCTTATAGCTACTTTTTGTTTCTGAGTGTTCAAACAGAACAGTGTCAAAATCTTGGATTTCTCAATTAACATGGACAACTGTCATCAGAGTTGGTTAGAGCATCACTTTGCATCCAATAGAATCATAGAATTTTAGAGTTGGAAGGGATCCAGTAGGTCATCTAGTCCAACCTCCTGCCTGTAGCAGGAAATCCCTAGAGCATCTCCGACAGGTGCTTATCGAGCCTCTGCTTGAAGATCCCCAGTGAGGGAGAGTCCACCACCTCGTCATCCAACTTGGCTCCATCTCTCCAGCAGCAGAGCTCATGCTGGCAGATTGTCTGCCGAGGGCTTGCCGCAGCTGCTGATCGCTGCAGGAAAAAGTAGATCATGACCTGTTGAAGTTGGACATGCCTGATCAAGGGAGTGGGAGCTCTCTCTAGTGTTCAGAAATGGGATAGCTTTTCCTGGCCAAGTTGAGATGTTTATCAGGATCTCCAAAGTCCAACCCAGGGGCTGTGGGTGGCGCAAGCGGCTAAGACACTGTGCCTGTTAACCAGCAGGCCAGGGTTCGAGAACCGGGTTGGCCCCACAAGACAGGGTGACCTCCTGTCCTTAGCCTAGCTCTGCGATGCTATTGGCTCTGCCTTTCCATTGGACTAATTCAGTGGCGTGGAGAGGAGGGATTTGCTGCTTGGGTAACAGCCTATCCTCCATAACAATCTAACCCAGGCTTTCGTGCTTCGCATGCAGCGTATGCAGCGCCAACCACAATACCAGTCTTCCAATCCTGATGGAGGATTGCTTTTAACCCAGGAAGCCTCTATGTGGCCCACAGCTAGTCTCTTGTCCCCTCTGCAAACATCTGACCTACTTGATTGAACACAAGCAGAGCTGTCTGGAGAGTTATGCCTTGAAAAAGTCTCCCAGCCTGGAATGGCTCTGAAGGTGAGGGGCCTTTGGCACACCTCTCCCCCCCCCCACACACACACTCCACCCCCCTCTAGCTAGACCACTGCATTAAGGTTTGCCTTTGTCAAGGCTGGTAAATATTCCCACAAAAAAGAAATACCCCCCTAGGCTATGGGGGATCCAACTGGGAAAAAAGCATCTCATTGGAAGAAAAAGAGTCCTACAAACTGCTTGTAGAACAATCATCCACTTCACCTGCAGTTGCAACAGGAAATACTCTTAGCTGGTCAACAAGACAAAGACAGTTTGTATATTGTAAACATACATCTTTCAAGAGATACAAGCTGGAAGATTGAAGGTTGAAAGAAAGGGACAGTTGGCAAGAGAGAATCACTCAGGTGAGGGTAGACAGAACCAGCACCTGCCTCTTTACCACCTTCTGTGGGGTTTTCTGTGCACAAGTCAGCCACTCCTGCCCCACACCCATTATGCTTCCACTCCATAACCACATGCTCTGACAGGGATGATCCCCTAGAGAATCCAAGAAACCCAATTCAGTGAGTAAACATGCTTCACTGTGTGCAATTCCCTCATTTGCATAGCCACACCCCTCATCTGCATAGACACCCCCACATGCATAAGTCTTTTCCTTGCATAAAAGTACCCTGGATGATTTTCAGTTTCATATCAAGTTGCCTGTGCAAACGTTATTTGTTATTTGACATTTGAATTAATTTTTTCTGTAAACCACTTTGTGAACTTCTTGTTGAAAAGTGGTATATAAATACTGTTAATAATAGTATTTCTCTATGGGAGAGGTTAGGCATATGCACTGTTGTAGCAACAATAAGAAGTCTGGTAGCACCTTAAAACAAAATTTTGAGGACTATAGTTCATTTCCTCAGATGTACAGAGATATGAGGCAGGCGGGTATAGAAAAGGGAGGTATTATTATTATTAGAGTATTCGTATACTGCAGCGTTTCTCAAAGTGGAGATTGGAACCCCTTTGGGGGTCGCCAGGAGCTTTCCTGGCGGTCGCCTAAAGACCCCTGGTGAAGGGGGCCAGGTCAGGCTTGCCAGACCTCCAGCTGTAGCTGCGCATGCACCGGGGCTTCCTACAGGCTGTCCCAGGGACTTCTGACTGTTGAGGGGGGCTTCCCTGCAGGCGCGCAAACTGCCCGCCAGCCAGCCAACCCGTTGCCCGCCAGCTGCTGCCTGCCAGCTGGGTCTTACTCCAAGGTAAACTGTTGCTGGCTTGCAGCCTGAGAGACCTATGCTAGATTTTAGAAGAGTGGCTCAGAACATGGCCAGGTGCATCTGTGGCATTAGGAT
The DNA here is from genome assembly GCA_030015325.1 of Cryptoblepharus egeriae. Lineage (NCBI taxonomy): Eukaryota > Metazoa > Chordata > Lepidosauria > Squamata > Scincidae > Cryptoblepharus > Cryptoblepharus egeriae. The sequence goes on along the minus strand of JAREYC010000003.1, from coordinate 89,443,224 downwards.
GTGGCATCTGGATGCTGGTTGTCTGGTGTGCTCCAGAAGACATCTGGTAGGCCACTGCAAGATACAGGAAGCTGGACTGATCCAGCATTGGCCTGATCCAGCAAGGCACTTATTATTTTAATGCAAGCGAAGCTGCATCCATAGGAGCCCAATCGTATGCATGCCCACTCTGAAATAAATCCCATTATAGTCAGGGGGCCTTTACTCCCATGTAAAGTAGCAAAGAAAATAATTTTATGGTATAAGAACGTGAGGAACTTATAAAGGAGTCACAGGATTAGGAAGATTGAGAACCACTGGTATACTGCTTTTCAATGAAAAGTTCACATAGCGGTTTACAGATAAAACTGAATACTGTAACTAAATGGCACCCTATTCCAAAAGGGCTCATGATCTAAAAGATGGAAAAGAACACCAGGAGACAGCCAATAGGTTAAGTAATGGTTCCCAAACTGTGGGTTGGGACCCACTGTTGAGTTGTCTTCTGATTTTTGTTGTGTCCCCAAAGAGGTGTGGAAAGATCAGATAGCTGATTGCTTCAAGCCCTGAGGGTATTAAAAAATCAGCTAATTATCTGACACAAACATCAGCTCAATCAGTTTGCAAGCAAGTCTAAAAACAGGGAGATGAACCTTTGAGGTCTTTTTTCTGGTTATAATCATTATGATATATAAATAAATATTTCTTTCTAGATCTTTTTTCAGAGCCTAGTGAAACAAGGTAGGTCTTAATAGGGTGTTGTTTTAAAAAAGTGGATCCAGGGTGGTAAAAGGTTTGGGAACCAGTGGGTTAAAATGAGGTTCTTTTCCTTTATTCCCTTTTTATTTATTCAGAAGTAAGTCCCATCAGAGTCAATGGGACTTCCTCCCAGGAAAGTGTAGATGGGATGGCAGCTTCAGAGCCCCTCCTCTGCAGGTCTCCTCAAGAGTCAGTCCCATTGTAATCAATGGGGCTTCCTCCCAGGAAAGTGTGGGAGGGATGGCAGCCTCAGAGCCCCTCCTCTGCAGGTCTCCTCAAGAGTCAGTCCCATTGTAATCAATGGGGTTCCTCCCAGGAAAGTGTGGGTGGGATGGCAGCCTCAGAGCCCCTCCTCTGCAGGTCTCCTCAGGAGTCAGTCCCATTGTAATCAATGGGGCTTCCTCCCAGGAAAGTGTGGGTGGGATGGCAGCTTCAGAGCCCCTCCTCTGCAGGTCTCCTCAAGAGTCAGTCCCACTGTAATCAATGGGGCTTCCTCCCAGGAAAGTGTGGGTGGGATGGCAGCCTCAGAGCCCCTCCTCTGCAGGTCTCCTCAGGAGTCAGTCCCATTGTAATCAATGGGGCTTCCTCCCAGGAAAGTGTGGGTGGGATGGCAGCTTCAGAGCCCCTCCTCTGCAGGTCTCCTCAAGAGTCAGTCCCATTGTAATCAATGGGGCTTCCTCCCAGGAAAGTGTGGGAGGGATGGCAGCCTCAGAGCCCCTCCTCTGCAGGTCTCCTCAAGAGTCAGTCCCATTGTAATCAATGGGGCTTCCTCCCAGGAAAGTGTGGGTGGGATGGCAGCCTCAGAGCCCCTCCTCTGCAGGTCTCCTCAGGAGTCAGTCCCATTGTAATCAATGGGGCTTCCTCCCAGGAAAGTGTGGGTGGGATGGCAGCTTCAGAGCCCCTCCTCTGCAGGTCTCCTCAAGAGTCAGTCCCATTGTAATCAATGGGGCTTCCTCCCAGGAAAGTGTGGGAGGGATGGCAGCCTCAGAGCCCCTCCTCTGCAGGTCTCCTCAAGAGTCAGTCCCATTGTAATCAATGGGGCTTCCTCCCAGGAAAGTGTGGGTGGGATGGCAGCCTCAGAGCCCCTCCTCTGCAGGTCTCCTCAAGAGTCAGTCCCATTGTAATCAATGGGGCTTCCTCCCAGGAAAGTGTGGGAGGGATGGCAGCCTCAGAGCCCCTCCTCTGCAGGTCTCCTCAAGAGTCAGTCCCATTGTAATCAATGGGGCTTCCTCCCAGGAAAGTGTAGATGGGATGGCAGCCTCAGAGCCCCTCCTCTGCAGGTCTCCTCAAGAGTCAGTCCCTTTGTAATCAATGGGGCTTCCTCCCAGGAAAGTGTGGGTGGGATGGCAGCTTCAGAGCCCCTCCTCTGCAGGTCTCCTCAGGAGTCAGTCCCATTATAATCAATGGGGCTTCCTCCCAGGAAAGTGTGGGTGGGATGGCAGCCTCAGAGCCCCTCCTCTGCAGGTCTCCTCAGGAGTCAGTCCCATTGTAATCAATGGGGCTTCCTCCCAGGAAAACGTGGATGGGATGGCAGCCTCAGAGACCTCCTCTGCAGGTCTCCTCAGAAGTAGACCCCACTGCTATCATGTTTACTCAGAGGTCAGTCAGTCCCATGAGAGTCAATGGGGTTACTCCAGGGAAGTGTGTGTGCTGCTCACCTCCTGCCGGCCTGCGTGGCCTCCTGTGCGGGGCGGTGGGTGTCTGTGTCCTGGAGCCTGAGGGGGCCCAGCGGGCGGGCGCAGGGAAGTCCGGCTCCTCCTCCTCCTTCTCGGGGGGTCTTGGCTGTGGGGGAAGCAGAGGGAGAGGGTCAGGCCTGGCCGGGGTCTGCGGGGGAAGACGGCCCCTCCAAGACACCCACCTCCGAGGCGGCAGAGGAGGCGCCTCCACATCTTGCTGGCGGTGTCTGGGGAGGCTGAAGGAGTTCCGCAGGCCCAGCAGAGCCTCACGTGGATGGGCTGGGCAGAGGAAAGGCGTGGGTGTCAGTGAAGGCTGATGAACCAGGAAGGCCCATCCAGGGCCGGTGGCGTCGCTGAACAGTCGCTCTGGAAGGGAGCCTTCACTCCTGAAAATAAATCTTCAGTAGTCTTCTTTTACTCTTGAGCAGGCAGCATTTAGCCTTCCATTAATTAATTACTTACTAATAGTTTAATAAAAAATTAATAATATAATATGTTAATTGATTGACTAAAGTACATGTTAACTGATTAAGTAATAGCTTACATGTTAATAAGTAACCATAATATTCCACAATTAACCATAACCATAATTAACCATAACTTAATTAACCATAGCCATAAGCAACCAACATAACCATAAGTAACCATAACTTAATTAACCATAGCCATAATTAACCACAAATTAATTAACCATAACCATAATTAATCATAAGTTAATTAACCATAGCCATAAGTAACCATAAATTAATTAACCATAACCATAACCAACCATAAGGTAATTAATCATAACTTAATTAACCATAGCCATAATTAACCACAAGTTAATTAACCATAACTGTAATTAACCATAAGTTAATTAACCATAACCATAACCAACCATAAGTTAATTAACCATAACATAATTAACCATAACTTAATTAACCATAGCCATAATTAACCACAAGTTAATTAACCATAACCGTAATTAACCATAAGTTAATTAATAAGTAACCATAATATTCTCTTTATTTCCAGGACATGCCCTCTTTTTTTAGTCTTGTGTCCTGGAAAGAATCTCCACTATCTACATTCTCCTCATGAGCAGGCAGCGTGTAGCTTTGTAATAAATCAATTAAAGAGGATAATTAATTAAATATTACTTAATTACATATTAAATAAATATGTAATCAGGTGTAACATCTCTTTTTCCAGGAAATGCCCTCTTTTTTAAATACTTGTTTCCTTGAAAGAATCTTCATTGACCTTCTTGTGAGCAGACAACATGCAGCCATAGTAAATTATATGTAATAATTTATGTTTAATATTTAAATTTAATAATTTAAATTCAATCACTCCTACAGCCACGGGAACGAGTAGCACAATAAGAGCTACTATTAGAGCTACTATCACCAATCAGTGGTGGGCTTCAGGGGGTTCTCTGAGGTTCTATAGAAGCCTTTGCTAATGAATGCCTGGTTCTGAGAATGGTTACTAATGGGACATAGAACCTGTTGTTAATTTAGGTTATTAGGACATAGACCTTTTGTTAATTGATTTGAATCCCACTACTGGTCACCACAAACCATGGTAGAAGTGTCCATGATGCTACCTACACACATGTGCAATGCAGGGATGCCTCTGCACCTCCTGATGCAAAAGCTACTGTGACATACTTGGAACTCACAGCACAATCCTAACCCCTCCTTATGCTCTGGCACAAATTCTGTGTTGGCCTTGGGTGTTGCAAAAGTTCATAAGGCACTTCTGCACCACTCCGGGGACCAGGGTGTGTTGTGCTGGCCTAAGTTGGTTAGTTGGTTAGGATTGCACCCTATAAATTCAAGTCTATTCACACAAAGACGAAGTGATTTAACTCCCTTTCAAGATCATAGCCTTGTAAAAGATCATAGCTTCCCTAGACTGATATCATTCCTTCTACTTGGAGGAAACACTTTTGACAGAGGAGAGGCAAGAAGTGAGGGTCAGGTAGTTTGCTGTCCATTGAGTGTTTGCTCACCATTGGGTTCTTTGTGCTTGTTTTACGTATGCAACTTCTTAATTTAATATAACGTTAGGTTATTTTTGAGGGCCTTTGAGTGGGTTATAAGCTTTGACATGTTTTCACTTCTCCAGTCTTCTCCATTCATGGCAATATAATGGAGATAAGGTGCATGGCAGTATTGGTGCCATGAGGTGCATGGTGGTGGAGAAGGTGGTAGAGATAGCAGAGATGCATGGCAATATAGCTACAATGGTGTTATTTGTTGCGTTGGTATCATAGCAGGAATAAAAGCAGGCCTCCGTCAGTCTTGAAAGACTATGGTATCGTGCTCGGCGCTGCATACGCTGCATGCGAAGCATGAAAGCCTGGGTTGGATTGTTATGGAGGATAGGCTGTTACCCAAGCAAATCCCCCCTCTCCACGCCACTGAATTAGTCCAATGGAAAGGCTGAGCCAATACGATTGGATCCAGCTGGCGTCGCAGAGCTGGGCTAAGGACAGGAGCTCACCCTGTCTTGTGGGGCTGACCCGGGTCTTGAACCCTGGCCTGCTGGTTAACAGGCACAGCATCTTAACCGCTTGTGCCACCCTATCTGAAGATGTGTGGTGATCTGGGTCTTCCCCCAAATCCTACACTTCAGTAACTGAAACATAGAATTGTACCCCAATTTTTTTCTAATCTGGTTGCATCCCTTACAGTTCCCTACCTGTTCATGTCCTCACCAGTCAATCAGTTCCACTGAAACAAATCCAGTATTCTTGCAAGTGGTACTCAGGCATTGTAAGAGTGAGCTCAGATTCCTATGGTTTTGGAACAAATGTTGGTTGCACACCCTGGGAATTAATTTTTATGAGAGACCTTGCTACAGTATTGCCCAACTGACTCTAGTACTTTAAGCCTCTCGAGTCACTTAATTTAGCTTGAATATTAAGCCCTTCTGAGTATTTTAAACTGCTTAAATTGCTCTGAAGACCAGCTTAATCTTAAACTGTTCAAAAGGGTTACAGTGCAGCAGTTTAAGCAGACTAAGCAGATCTAAAAGCTTACATTTTACTTATTGCAACTTAATGCTGTGACAAAAGTATTTTTTGTTTATTACTGTCTACATTTTTGTCTCATCGAAGGGCCCAATCCTATTCAGCCAAACAGCCATGGTGTAACGAGGGTCCAAACTCCAGCGCTGGGGCCAGATGCGGCCCTTGGTGAGCCTAGAATAGCTACAGGATGCCAGTATGTGATAAGAAATAGCACTTCACCATTATAAGCTGTTACTACTGAGGGGCTTTTTCAGAACATGTGTCGTATATGCTCATGGGGAAAATCTTTTGCGCGTGCAGAGACCAAGCAGAATGAATAATGAACAATTAGCACAGCAATGTCCGGTTGGGCAAATTAGAAGTTACATGATTAATTAGGATCCAATTTTACCAATGGCTCTGCTCCCACTCCTTCCCAATGTTTCAATCCCAATGCCTCCACAATATAGCCCTGAGGAAAGGGACCTTACAAAAGGTATGGGAAGTAGATTTTCTGTCACTGCCCCTTCTCCACAGGATGCATCATGAAGTATGACCATATGTTCTCTTTTTCCAAACATGTCCTCTTTTTTAGCCTTGTGTCCTGGAAAGAAACATTATTGCCATCCTTTAGCTTGTGAATAGGCAGCATGTTGCTTTCTTATTAGTAAAGTAGCAAAAAGCATACCTGTGTTGCGGGAGTAACATTTTCCCATACGACATCCCCCCATGGCGCAACATTCCCCCAATGCGCAACATTCCTCCCATGCGCAACATTCCTCCCATGCGCAACATTCCCCCATGGGCATCTTCCCCGTGTGCAACTTCTCCACATGTGCCTGAACTCCTCATATGCAACATCACCCATCTGCATCAGTCCCTCATGCGCAACTTCCCCCCATGCGCAACTTCCCCCATGCCCTAATTCCCGTCATGCGCAACTTTCCCCCATGCACAACTTTCCCCATGCACAACTTTCCCCTGTGCGCAACTTTCCCCCATGCGCAACGTCCTCGCCATTGCAACCTCTTCCTCCAAACAACTTACCCCCGTGTACCAGTCACACAGCACCAAATTGGCTGGCGGTTGGTCAGTCTCCCATGTTAAGTATAGGACAGAAACACGTTGCCCCCTTTTCAGCCCCTGAAGGGTTAAATTTCCCCACATGCGTTCTTGGTGGGAGTTCAGGTGACAGAAGGAACTCCCAGAATTCCATGCTTCAGGCCCAGCAGTTGGGGTGGAATGTTGATGAGTCAGCAATTCTCAATGCAAAGTATAAGGAGGAAAACGCGTTGCGCCCCTTTTCACCCCCTTCCAGTTGGAATTTCCGAAAACCAGGTCTTAATGCACCCCTCTGTCATGGAAGGAACACCCTCCCCAAATTTCATGCTTCTAGGGCCGGCAGTTTTGGCAGGGCATTGATGAGTCAGTAAGTGAGTGAGTGAGTCAGTCAGTCAGTGAGTGACTTTTCTTTTTTATATATATAGATAAATTATGGGCACAATTCTATCCATGTCTACTCAGAAGTGAGCCCCATTGTGTTCAATGGGTCTTACTCCCAGGAAAGTGTGTTTAGGATTGCAGCCTACTGTATATGTAATTTAAAAGTTAAGAATAATATAGTGTTTAACCACATGAAAGCAATATATATGAACATGTTTAGCTTTTATTTTGTCATGTCCTGCATTTTTTGGATGTTCTAAGTTTGGGAGATAGAGGGTCATTGTCTTCTTTTATGGTTATGACCGGTGGTGGCCCCAGCCTGGCCCAAGAACCGGTTCTCCGGAAGTGGGCGGGCCAGGGGCCGGGGCCGGGGAGGTTTTTAATTTAAAAATTAATTAAAAAATAAAATAAAATTACGTACTTCTGAGTAGTCAGGTTGGGCTCTCAGGCTGCAGTGCCAGCCACACTTTTCTGGGAGTAAGTCCCATTGACTGTCATGGGACTTCTGAGTAGTCAGGTTGGGCTCTCAGGCTGTAGTGCCAGCCACTTTCCTGGGAGTAAGTCCCATTGACTATCATGGGACTTACTTCTGAGTAGTCAGGTTGGGCTCTCAGGCTACAGTGCCATTGGCATTCTGGGGGGTGGGAGGGTGACTGGGGGCACTTGGGGGCAGGGGGCTCTTTATAGCCAGTTCTGGGGGGTGAGAGGGAGACTGGGGGCACTTGGCAGTGGGGGCTCTTTAGAGCCAGTTCTGGGGGTGGGAGGGTGACTGAGGGCACTGGGGACTTAATACAATCAGTGAAAGTCTGGAAGAGTTCAATTGAGGCCCCCGCCTACGCAGGGACTCTCTAGGAGCTCTCCCGGCCAGTAATTAGCTGCGCGCGCATGCGCAGTGATTTTTTAAAATATCTCAGTAGCGGTTAGTCGTGGCTAACCGCTACTGATTGTAGCAAGCTCCCAGTCCCCCCAGTCACCCCGAAAACCTCCGAACCAGTTCACCCGGTTATGGCCATCCCCCGCAGCTACCGGTTCACCAGCGTTAGGCTGATTGGAACTACCGGTTCGGGCAATCCGGCCCGAACTGGTCTCAGCCCATGTGTGGTTATGACATCTGATCCACTTGGCATGAGGCCCGGATGTAGCTCATTTTTTAAACATAGAGCAAAATCCTACTCCTATATACTCAGAAGTAAGTCCCATGATAGTCAATGGGGCTTCCTCCTAGAAAAGTGTGGATAGAATTGCAGCCTTAGGATTCTCTTCTTCTGGCTTCATATTGTCTTTTAAGAATTTTGATAGGTAGGTTGGGAGCATAACCATGTCTACTCAAAAGTAAACGCTATTGTGATCAATGGGTCTTACTCTCAGGAAAGTGTCTTTAGGATTGCAGCCTGGGTCTCTTGTTTCACTCCTAGTTCCTAAAGGTTGAGCCTTTCGGTAGCTACTTGGGCTAAGGTCTCCAAACATTTTGGCAGGATAATCACTGTGTTGGACCAAAAAAATGATTTACATTTCAAATTTGAATAAATTTACATACATTTACATAGGAGTGTATTAGAAACAAATTGGTCATCTGGAGAATTACAAGGCTTGCTTGAGGGCTGGATAAAGGGGTCTTGCAGAGGGCTGCATTGCCATGGACCACATCTGGCCCCAGTTTAGGCACCTCTGGGTTAAAGCTATAAGCTTTATATTAGTTGCTTCCTGTGCCAGTGATGTAGCATCTTCATCTGAGGCAGCCAATCCTCTAACCTTGGCTAAAGTTTTCCAGGAAAGCTATTAGAACAAATTATGAAACAGTCAGTGCCATACTTGATATTGATGCATTATTTATGAGAAGCCAACTTGCATTTGTCAAAATTAATCTTGCCAAATTAAGAGTGCGATGATAACTAATGTTCCAGATCTGTGTTAAGGGCTTTGCAGTTCTAAGATAAGGGAACAAACATTCTCTTATCTTGAGGAGGCTTCTGTGACTACTACCCAACTGTAGGATGTAGTACATGCCTTGTTGGCACAGCTGTGTCAGTGCTGGAAAATTGGTTAGGATTTGACCCTTAGTGGGTTAACTATGACATGCATTTGGAGCATAGCAAAATTTTTAATTTGGTTACCAGCTTAGTGGATTGTGGGAATCATCTTTTTTTCCTTTTTTCCTGAGCTTGCCAGGAAAGCTCATCTTTTTTTCCTTTTTTCCTGAGCTTGCCACCTTCTTGCCATATACCTAGTTGCATGACTAGTTGTGTTACCGGCCAGATCTCATGAGGAATTGCTGCCCAGTGATGATGTTACTGTCATAGTAAACATGCAGAGTAAACATCCCAAAGCCCCAACACACTGCTACTTTTCATATCTTCCCCACATGCTGCAAGTTGTAGCCTGTCATGTAGAAAACGAATATGTCAGACTAGGTAAGAAGTTCCTTCTCCCTTACACCCAGTTTTCTATGTGGAGGGGGTGTAGGAATTTTCAGTCCTGTGAATTATAGTGTGGAGTTGCATTGTGCACATACAGTTTTATAACTCAGGTGACAAGTAGATCTCATGATTTCCAAAAACAAGTGTGGAAACCAAGACAGAAGTACCCAAACTTTTTAGCACTGGAGCCCACTTTAAAAAATGGAATTCTAGAGATACCTACTTAGGTTTATGAGATGTAAAAATTAAGGAAATTTAGAAAGAAATATTTTTATTTACAAGTTGTAATAACCAGAAAAAAGATCCTTAAGCATTTATCACCTTTTGTTAATATATGCTTGCAAACTGCAGGACCTGTGCTCTTTGCTGGACATTAGTCCAGAGGCAATGGAGGGCTCAAGACCGTCAGTTGTCTGATTTTTCTGTCGCTGTGTTTTCATTTGCAACTCTGTGCCATGTGACACACTAAAAAGTGGCTCATGATGTGAGTGGAGTTCTGATCCAGTTTGGAAATTGGTCAGTGCAGTCAGCATTATATTGGAAGTGTTCTGGCATCATTTCAGTTTTATAATTGGGCTATTGTCCAATATAGTGCAGTTAAAATATATTGCACACATCTCAGCAATTTTTTTTGTGCTGCTCCACTTGCTAGACTTCTTTTGAGAAGTCTGTAAGAGAAAAAAATTCCTTTTTTCTCCTTCAGTCCCTGGGTAATGCTCCTTCATCCCAGGTATCTTTGATTTTGACACTAATCCCATTATCTCTCTGGCTTCCATCGCTTTTATTACCGCACTTGTTTATAACAATATCCTGGCTACCAATTGAGACATAAATCTCCTTTATGCTGCTAGTGAGAGGCTGTGAGAAAATCAGAATGAGAACCTGCAAGTGTTTTTATCATGAATATGATGGCCTGTTTTGTGCATGTCAAGAATTGTGGCATCTGGTCCTTCCGATTCCTAATGCGTAAAAGCATATGAGACTTAAGGGCCCAATTCTACTGTGCCAAGTGCGGGTGGTTTAGTACCACCAGTTCTTGGTGTCAATGTATATGAAATACTTTTCTGTTGGCAATGTGCACATACCACTGGCACTGAGGAAGAACTGGTCATTATCCAATGCTCCCTTCCCCGAAGGAAGCGAGAGGGATTTGAGCCCTCTCCCAGCAACATGGTGTGCCTTGTTAATAGTAAAAATAACTGGTGGTGTGCCTTGACCATTTTTGTGCCTTGTCAGTGTGTAGTGAGATGAGAAAGGTTGAAATCGCTTCCTTAAGGAGTCTGGTGGCTTTTTGACCATTTCAGTGCTGCTGTTCTTCACTGTGCTGGGCAGCATATGATTGGGCTGTAAATCCTTGGTTTCTAAAAGATAGATCCCAAATCCATCAGCAAGGCCAGGTGAGATGGATGTTACAGGGCACAAACAAGAAAAAAGGGCTTTGTTGGTGAATGGACAGTCTTGGCAGAGACCAGGGTAGCTACTGTTTGAAGCAGGTACATCTTCTGCTAATGGGCACATCATGGACAGCAGGCTAACACTGGGCAATGTGCCAATAAAGCTCAGACACTACTTGGTTGCCAGTAGCACTCCACTACCAGATAGGCCAAAACATGGAGGATATAGGGTTGCAGTGAGGGAGGAGCAAGTGTCAACACATCAGGCCTAAACTGTCTTCAGACAACCAACATGACCCCCATACAAAAAAAAAAATTGCTATTGCATTGACCAAGCTGGTGTAAATGAAAACCACAGGAAAGGGAAAAAACAGTCCAAATAGCACCTTCTTCATAGGGAGCACAGATGGGACATACAGCATGGCATGTTGTGATCATTGTAGCACTAAGTACAGGGAAACTGTTAGTCAGATTCACAGTTTGGGCTGTGATCTGTTGAAAATATGGGAAGTATAGTGAAGAGGCATGGCACACAATGGGAACACTTTGTATAGATAATCTATTCTGCCTCCTGAAATGTCCAGCAAGATATTTCTCAAAATTCTTATTGCAGGTATTTTGCCTTAGAAGGACACCCAATGGAACGTCTCCAAGACCACCCCAAAAGGAGAAGCAAGAATGATTGACCTAACCCAGGTAAGCAAATGGGGAGAACCTGTGCAGTAAGCATTTTTCTATTCCCTCTGGGTGACAGTGTTTTCCCCTCCCCAAATTCATTTTCTAGGGCAGGGATGTCAAGAATCCGATCCATAAAGGGGGCTGAAGTTAGCATTTGGGTGCCTGCTGAGGGCTGGAAGAGGACATCATTAAGCAGATGATGTCCAGAAAGAAGTATTTTGTTCTGAAATAGAAAATCATTAGCTGCAAATGACAGAAGAGACAATGTGCACGTCCTGTACATATTTTCAAGATATGAAAGAGCCCAATTATCAAGCTGGGAGAGCCCCATTATAACGAAGAGGCAGATAAATAGCTTCTGGGGGAGCTGCATTTGGCCCAAGGGCCTTATGTTGTCCTCCCTCTGTTCTAGGGACTAAACTCATTAGTAGCCACATCAAGTTCCTGAATGCTTGCCTGGTATGGCTTGTGCTTCTTCACCTCTTCCCTCCGCTGTCAGCACCACTGAGCCATATTGCAAATCTGCATTAAGAGCAAGGCTTTCCCTTTGCCACTCTGTGGGAAGCAAGTGAGCTCCAATCCTCCCAGCCATTAGTGGATGACAGTTTTGATAAATCAACTGTTTTATCATAAATGTGTCAGCATTAACTCTGCAAGCTCCAGAACCCGGGGAGGAGGGAAGGCATTTGCAACTCACCACTGCTGTGACTGGAAGTAGTATTTGCCAGATTTCAAAGGGAGAATGATGAAAACTAGGCTTGTAGAGCAAATGGAATAACAATCAGGAACGATGTCACCAGAAATCAGGCTTCACCATATGAGCGATCATCTACCTTGTGGTCTAGATAAGAATACATTTCAGGTGGTTAAGTTATGAGCAAGGACTGGGACTTTATCTCACTTTTTCCTCTTCTCCAGGCCTTTTCTCCCTACTCATAAACTGATGAGGACTAGCATGGAGAAAATTTGGATCTCTGCCATTTTGCCAGTCTGGAGTCATTTGGGATTGACTCCAGATGCTTAGTGGGTTAAATCAGTTCCTTTGTAGGTTACAATCTTCTCTCTCAGGCACTGTTTCCCCTTGTCATCCAGCTAAGGTGATAGTCGTGACCAATTCTAGGGAGTTGGTGCTCATCCCCGTTACAAAGCCGAAGAGCCAGTGTTGTCCAATGACTACGAGACCAATCCTAACCATGTCTACTCAAATGTAAGCTCCATTGTGTTCAGTGGGTCTTACTCCCAGGAAAGTGTCTTTAGGATTGCAACCTAAATGCCAAAATGCACAGAACGGTATTACCTTCCCACCAAAGGGTTACCTTTTTATCTACTTACATTTACATGCTTTTAAACTGATAGGAGCAGGAGCTGGGCAAGTAACAGGAGGTTACTCCGTTGTTCAGTTTTCAGATCTCGAACCACCAACCTGCCGACCTACAGGTTGAGAAGCACAGCAACAAACATATATACTATCCTTAATCCATTCCAAAAATATTAGGGAACAAAGAGTATTAGCACAAAATAAAATCCTTGTAACTCATCAGCTCATTCTGGGTGGGGGGAAGTGGCACTTGGTTGGTTAGTGGAAGACACTGGCTGTGTTTTCAGTCATTCATGCACAAAAAGGCACTGAAATGGCAAGCTGATGTGCCCACTTTAGAAACCGTTATGGTGGGTAAGCAGTAAACACATTCGTCATTCTCACATACTGTGATTGCTTATGATCTGTTTCCATGCACACCTGATTCCCCTTTGTCTTTCCCGGAGTGACTGTGAATAACTGATGTGCTCTCTCGTCTGATTAATGGCCCGTCATCGCTTGGATTTTAGCTTATACAACTGTGAGATTTAGGCTGCAATCCTAAAGACACTTTCCTGGGAGTAAGACCCATTGGACACAATGGGGCTTACATCTGAGTAGACTTGGTTAGGATTGTGCTCTTAGACTCCACCAGATTTTCAGGGAAACAGCTAGTCTGAACCCTGAAGCCCATGCCTGTGCAAAATGCATATAGGTGCATGCATGTAATTAGACATTCCACCTCAGATGTGTTTGTCTATTATTCTCTAATTTGTCTGTACTGATCACTGCCTTCCTCTCCAAGTTAATGACCTCATTCTACATCCCATCAAACACTCTTAATTTTTTCCCCATGCTTTTCTCTTTGCAAATCCCACTGGTTGTATCACAAGGGTCTTTCTGCTTAATAGCACTTTTCTTCCAATTTACACATAACTAATACAAACACTGTTGGGAAAAATATATATATTTCTCATTGTCTGTTGACAGAGCAGGATAGATATTAAATTCTATAATTCTTTTCCCAGCCTCTAAGCAGCCACAACATTAATATTTAATGATGAACGATGGTGGTAATCAGGTTCTGGATCCGCACGTTGAGATGCTTTATTGCATTCGGGCGATTGAAATGCCTTTGGGAGCCTCATCGTAAACGCAGCTCTCCAGAGCTTGTTAATAAATGTTTTCTTTCCCAATGCCCTGATAATTGTTCCCTTGTGTGTATTGGGGGACATAAGGTAGGTTGTTATTGCAGGGATGATGTGATGGGAGAATGTAACATGGATTGCCAATTGTGTCCCCTCCTCATATCTGTGCAACTCGCTGGACTCAAAGGATTTCATATGGTCAATAGATGTGAACTGTCTCAGCACATCCAAGAATGGTTGTCACTTTGAGCCTCGGGTCAGATTTCCTACAAAGGTAGATTTGGTACAAACAAGAGATTTGGACAATAGTGGTGCATGCAAGTGGCCATTCCTTAGCTGGCCCTCATTCATGTACTCATGTACTGAAAAACTGGGGTGCGTAGAGCCAAGGGATTATTTATTGGAAACTCTACACTGGGAAGGCTACTACAGCTTGCTGCAGTGGTGCATTTGGCTTCTGGGGGGCATAAAAATGTTTAACATTTCCCACAGGACAGATCTGCAGAACACCTCCGGGTGTTCCCTGTACCTCAGAAGAACTCCTGGATTGCTTTGTATCCATTGGGTTGGCATCCTTTCAAGGCATGGCCCCCCAAGCTATGCCAATGACTTGCTGAGGTGATAGGAACAAAAAGAGGCTAAGGGGGGTGTAAGGGTGTGTGTGTGATGACAAGTAGTTTACATTTTGTGAACACAGTGACATTTTGATAGTGATAGTGCAGGGCTAGCAATGGAGGGTGACTTTCTATAATCTTAAAGAGCACTGCAGACACAACTAATGAGTTGGGAATTAGTTATCACAGATTAATGTGGGCATCCTGTCTTCTAGAACCAGGACAGTAATCTTGTGGTTATGCCTCACAACCTCTCTCCGTTTTCATTAATGTGTTGCCTCACATTGCTGTGGATATTTTCTGATGTGCTTACCTTTGAATATCCTTTGATGTGTAATAAAGCAGGCTTTTCAAACCAATATATGGGAGTGAAATTACTGAGGTGCAACGCTCAGTCAACGTTTCACACATGCATGCACCTTTCATCTTCTATGTCAATGCTGAGCATGAGTAACATTCTCTCCCTGGCAGCAGGGTTACTCTAAACACACTAATGTGATTAGTGCCTCTGGAGACTGGCTGCACTAGCACATTTCTCTAAAAACGGAGAAAATCCTTCCAATACAATTTATTGTTGACATCACCACAAACTCCTGTTGCAGCTTCTTCATTGTTTCAGGATCTGAGTTGCTACCATTAAAAATTGTCCACTTCTGGTCATTTTGTTTGGATAAGTAGACATTTTTGGCAGTTCTGCATGGGTACTGATTATTATTGGTATCGTCGTGTTTTGATTTCTTTGAATTTTACATGCTAATTTCTTCATGGGCTAGCATAGAGCTCTTTTCAGTCAGGAGAAGTGAGCTAAAAGATTCACCCTACAACCCAGAGTAACTATGGGAAGATGTAAGAGGCACTTACTTTGGATTGCTCTATGCATTTCCCATAGGTGTTGCATAGGTGGCACCGTAACTATGTCAAAGGTCCCGTAGTTACTCTGGATTGTAGCCTAAGGGCACAATCCAGTGCAAGTTCAGCCTGCTTTGCCCTAACTGCTCTCTCCTAACTATTCTGTATCCAGAGCAGAGAGTTATGCTGCTTCCAGAGAGTCAGGAAGCCTGGGCTGCCCTAACTGCTCCAGAGCATGCTAAGTAATTGACACATGGGGAGGACTTGCTCCTGAGGAAACACCCCTCAGATCACACTGAACAAGGAACAGCTGTGGTGCCTACAATGGTGACATGACTGTGTGTATCACCCGGTGCAGAAGTCTGTGTGTCACCCCTGGGATGCGCGCACCCCCCTACTTGGACTGCGCAGTTGCAAAAGTTGGCGCTGGCGCAGTTGTTTCTGAAGCCAACTGGCTTCAGGAATTGTACTGTGCAGGCACCATCTCTGACGCCTGCACAGTACTTTTCTGAAGCCTTTTGGCTTCAGAGGAGACTGCAGGCGTCAAAGTTGGTGCCTGCGCAGTACTCTTCCTGAAGCGATTCAGCTGCCGCTCTGCCTCCTCAGCGAGGCCGAATGGCCGTGCAGAGGCGCGGACTTCCTCCGCTTTAAGGAATTTTCCTCTGAAGCTGTTCAGCATGCTCAGTGTGTTTCTGTGCAGTGCACCTCAGCTGGCCATTCAGGCCAACTCCGAGGACGAGTGGCAGCTTCTGGCTGGTGCTCTGCCTTTGAGCAGGCCTGAATGGGCGTGCTGACGCCCAGGGCCTGCCAAAGGACTGTCAAACTCCTCTGGCACATCACCCCATACAGAGCGTGTCGCCCAATGCAGCCCGCACCAGCTGCACCAGTCTGGTGACGCCACTGGGTGCCTGCCTTGTAACGAGTTCCTGATGAGATGCCAGTACATTCTACAGTGAATACCAGGGGCTTCTTGAGTGGCCTGCTGTATCCTGAGGTTTGTGGGCAGCCGTAGTTGTTTCATATCCTAAGGTTGAGAGGCAGGGGTTGCAGCTAGGCTGGCCAAGAACTCAGATCTTTGGTCAACACTGCCATTCTTACTCAGGCCTTATCATGGACTGCTATGGGTCTACTCATTACTATATCTGCTCCTGAGGTGGTATATCTCTGGGGAGCTGGAAGAGGGCATTTCTGCCTTGGAAACAGGCTCTGGATACAGAGTAACTGCTCTGCCCTAGGCAATGCTAAACATGCCCTCAACAGGCCTCTCCTGAACTGCCTAGGGCAGAGCATCTAGGGCAGAGCAGGTCCACCTCTCTTAGGGCACCCTATGTTGCCTTGCTCTGCCCTAAGCCTTTTCCAGAGTAACAGGGATGGAGCATCTTGTAGTTGCTCCACCCTAGTGATAGATAGGGCAACCCAAGGGCTCTTATGTGAACAGATTAGTTGCTCTGGATTGTGCTGCCAATGAATTTTGGGTTCTTGAACTATGGTAGGGGTGTAGCAATTTGATTTGAATCCGTTATTTAGAGTAGTGAACAAGTGACTCAGAAAGTCCCACATTATGATTCATTTTTACATTGAGTTTCAAGGGGTGGTGGTGCTAGACTCAACTTTAATTAAACCCCTTTGGATTTTCCCATCACTGGAAAAACAGAAGGTTTCCGTCTACTAGAGGTGTCTGAATATTGAATTTTTTTGCTTTGGTTAAGGTTTCCTGAACAACAGGGAAGGAACATCTCCCTATTGATGGTTTTTTTTTCTTTTTTAACTATCGCCTCTCAAACCTTTGATTACAAACTGAAGTCATTGACCTTGTTACAGTAGCATTAGATAACCACCCACTCATCCAACCAATGGTCATTATGAAATATTTTACCCGTGTTGTGAAACACCAGCTGACACAGGCTCTTCAATCAATATCCTTATTAAAAGGAGGACCCCACCTGTTTGCTGCAGGATGTATGTCCAAAAACATTGACGTCAGAGGCTTTTATGGCTTTTTGCACGCATAGAGTGTAAAGGGCTAGAATCATAACCTCAGGGGTTGCAACCTAATTGTGAGAAAGACCAAGATTGCCATCTGCAGGAAAGAGACATGCAATACACACAGACCCCATTCGGCACTAAGAAGCTCCCTTTTTTCCAGCAAGAAGGTGAATAACATTGCAGAGACAGCATCACTAAACACCCCACTCAATGGAAGCCTCAATATCAAACACAATTATATTATATAATTATATATATATAATTTAATTATATGAAAAGACAGAAAACTATGGAAATCAGTCTCTGAGTTGCCATTTAACCCAATCCTTGTTTAGGGATTTCATTCATTCTCATTCAGCATTGTTCTCTTGCAGTCAAATTAAACACGAGATAGTCCTAATATCATTCAGGTCCTGAAAAGTATTCCGGCTGGCTCCACCTCAGATGTATACCATAAATAATATCATTTCTGATAGGGGTACTTTGTTTTCTTGAGCGGGGAGTGAGACAGGATGACCAGATGGCATAACCACAGAAGAAGACAAATCCCCACCCCAAATGGAGAATACCCAAGAAACGTTTAGGACATGATAAAATAAAAGATAAAAACACCCATATTTCTTTCATGTGGTTAATTTAAAGACTATATTATTAAATTTAAAACTGTTACGTATAATTTATTACATAAAATTTATTAAGGTTACATACTGCCTGCTTGCATGGAAATGAAGGACAATGAAGATTCTTTTTTCCAGGACACAGGGCTAAAAAAGAGTTCATGTTCTGGAAAAAGAGGACATATGGTCACCCTGGAGTAAAGTCGAGGTACCTAGAGGCTACCACATGCTTCCGGGGAGTGCTTGCTGGAAAAAGTGACCCCACGAAACCTGTTAAGTAAATTAGACAAGATATCTAATTTACCTGACAAGCTTACTTTTTATTATTGGTTGCTGTACTCCAGTTTAATTATCTGATGGGCAAGATGACAATATAGTTGCTATGGCTCAGTCACTTAGTGGTGGGATCAAGTAATTTATTCAAATTAATGTTGAAGTGTCACGTCAGGCACATTTGAGCCCAAGCCAATAGCTTTCCATTCAACTCTCCATTGACAACTGAATTTCTTATTAAAATCTTTAAAATGATTGTGACGTCTCAACAATACAATAATAATCTCTGAGATAGTATTGGCAGTGACATATTCTTAAAGAGCCTCTTGAAGAAATAAGAAAACAAGGTGGTGTAAGACTTATGTGTACCAATGGGGAGACAGCACTATCTGGTAGTTGCATACTGTGAAAAGATGTCAGATCATGGGCGTAGTATGTTTCCAAATTGATGTTTCTAAATTGATCTGTGAAGTTATTTTTATGATGGGCTCGGACTGATGTTTTCAATAGTATTCTGCTGATCCCAGGCATCAGATTATCCTACAATCCAAATTAACTACGGGAAGACATAAGAGGCACTTTGGATTGCTCTAAGCATGTTCCATAGGTTTCCCATAGGTGGCACCATAACTATGTCAGTGTAAAAGTTCCCATAGTTACTCTGGATTGTAGCCTAAGTTTCCAAGCAATGTTGACAATAATAAATAATATTTGTTTAACACTTTTCAGTGGGAGTAGTTCACAAACAGCACAATCCTAAGTCAACTCAAAAGTAAGTCTAATTATGCTTAGTGGGGCTTACTCTCAGGAAAGTATGTACAGGATAGTAAAAAAATTAATAAATGGTTTCCTATTGCTAAAGGTCTCACAAGGGGAAAAATACTAAAGATATGCAAGTGACAGCTATTTGAAAAGATGTCATTCTGTGGGGGAAGATGAGCAGTTACTCTCCCCTGCTCAATATAAGAGGGCACCACTTTTAAAGGTATGTCTTTGCCAGTTAGAAAGGGTTCAATCTAGATGCCTTTATATACTCCTCATCAGTGATGGAAATATTGTACAAAAAGATGTAGATCTATGTAAGTGAAGGAGAGCCTAATTAACTCATTCCAACGGTTCCTGCTTCTACTGTTTTTGCAACATGCATGCTTAATCTTTCTACTGAAGCAAACACTTTCCCCAGTCTGCGCCTTGGTTTCTGCATTTAATTTGAGTTGGTTGCTCATCTCTTCCTTGCCAGCATCGTAATAATTAGCCAAAGCAGCATCTAACACAATTGTTTCAGCTCGACTGGGCAATTAGGCCATGCGGCAATGAAGCACCACTCCTCCCTCGCATCAGCCTTCTTTCTCCCTTCCCTACAGGGTCTGCTAGCCACTGTAGTGGCAATACTTTCATGACTCGTCTGCTTTCTAACCCTTTTGGGACATGGCAGCTAAAGCAGCCTCAAGATTTTAGAGAACTTATGGCACACTTCTATGCAGGTCTTTTCAAAGGTATTGTGTTCAATAGGGCTTACTCCCAGGAAAGAGTGGACAGAAGAGAGGAAGAGGCACAAAGTTGAAGTTGATAGTGCTAGAAGCAGAGCTGCACATGCGAGCACATGGTTTGCCAAATTCTAGCTTTGCGCACTAGCTAAATGAATGTGCAGATATCTCCAGGTAGACCATCTTACTGGAATCTGTCCAGTCACTATCCCTACAATCCAGAGTAACTACGGGAGCATGTAAGAGACATTTACATCGACAAATGTAAGAGCATGTAAGAGACATTTACATCGACAAATACAGCACCACCTAGTGAAAACCAATGGGAAATTCATATTGCAATCAATTGTAAATTGTTCCTACGTCGGAGCAAGGACTCCCCGTAGTTATTCTGGATTGCGCCCTTAATGCCCCACTGAAAGCACCAATGTGTGACCATGGGCACAATCCTAACCATGTATACTCAAAAAGTCAGCTGCATTGGGTTCTATGGATCTTACTGCCAAGAAAGTGTCTTTTGGATTGCAGTCCATAATTTCTTAAATTATGTTCTGACAGTGTCCATTTAGAGTCAGTGTTTTGTGAGCATATCCACTGATGACTGCAAAGGCAGAAGTGTACCAGACTAAACCCACCTGACCTAGTTCCCTTAGCTCAGGCTGGAGTTTTTATATCACAGTCATCCCTGTGCTTGCTTGAAAATAAACAGAGCCCAACGTTAGCCATAATTTTAATGAGCAGAACAGGATGCTTAATGGAATCATCAATTCAAGACAAATTTACCTTTGAAGGATGCAATGACTCCTGCTTTACCCTATACAGAAATTGGATAGCTTCATATTTTATTTTTTCATAAATTGGTGTGCATGGTCTGCCTCTGCACTGCTCGTTTCATAGAAGCATGTTGATCTGCAAGATTTAAAGAAGATCAGTGCAGAGACAGGAGGGTGTGCTATTCAGCAAGCTACAGAGGAGTGAAGATAGACCACTGGTCACCTGTCCTGTGGTCTGTTCAATTTAAGTGGACGGAGAAGGAATTTCAGCTGCATCAACTTTTCCCTCCCCTGCTTCCTCCAGAAATTGTTACCTGGATCCTATCAGTGGTGGACTCCAGCAGGTTTGCTCCTACTCTACAGAACCGGTTGTTAACGTGAGATAGGACATATAAAGTTTAAAAATAGCCATTTAAATGTGGCTGCCAGATGGGCATAGAACTGGTTGTTAATTTCTTTGAATCCCATCACCGGATCCTATAACCGACATTAATTCTTGATGCAAAAATTTTCTCTGCAAATAAGGCTACAATCCAGAGTAACTATGGGACCTTTTACACCGATGTAGTTACAGTGCCACCTATGGGAAACGCATAGAGCAATCCAGAGTAAGTGCCTCTTATGTCTTCCCGTAGTTACCCTGGATTGTAAGGTAAGTTTTTGAAATACGTTATGATGAGAACTAAAACTTCGTTCATCGAATTCAGTGAGCAGCACCATGGGCTCTTTTAACATACCATACATCTTATATGGAAACGCAGTAGCACAGTTAGGGGTGCAAAACAGTAAATATGCAGGCACTGCAAGTTGTATGCAGTCCCTTCCCACTTGCTGTCAGAGCCATTCCATGCAGAGACGGCAATGTGCAGGGTTCAGCAAGTGCCCGCACATGATGGACACCACTTGCCTTTTGATGCCTAGAATGGCACTGAGTGCAAGTGAGAAGGACTGCTTATGTAGCATGTTTCAACACCTGTAGTACTTTATTGTTTTTGCATCTTTAGCTACACTACTGGAAGGCACCAGTGACCTGCATCTCCCCCATGAAATATCATGGCAAAAATGAATGGCAAGGCATCATGACAGTCACGTTGGTCCATATCACAACTATTGAACCATTCAGTGGGGAAGATTCTAGTCTAAGTATGTTGTGTCACACATTGGCTCAGTTGAATTTGTTAACCTGGTACGACATGAGTTGGGAGCTCTGGCATACTCTGTGGAATCCTGATCAACTTTCCATTACGGAGGTAAGGGCAGTGGTGGACTCCAGCAGGTTCGCACCTACTCTATAGAACCGGTTCTTAACAAGAGATAGTACATATAAAGTTTAAAAATAGCCATTTAAAAGTGGCTGCCAGATGGACAGAGAACCGGTTCTTAATTTCTTTGAAGCCCATCACTGGGTAAGGGGAATGCATTTACAGTACAAGGTAAGGGAATAAACTTTCCCTTGAAGAGGACTCTGTGGCTGCCAAGTGCAGGATGCAGCATATGCCCCTTAGGCAGAACTAAGTCAGAGCTGGAAAGTTGGTTAGGATTGGGCCTCAAGGCGTTTAACTACAACATGTATTTAAGGCATGTCCTGGTGGGATTCAAATAAATTAACAACAGGTTCTGTTTCCTAATAATCTAAATTAACAACAGGTTCTATGTCCTAATAATCTAAATTAACAACAGGTTCTATGTCCTAATAACCTAAATTAACAACAGGTTCTATGTTCCATTAGTAACGTTCTCAGAACCAGGCACTCATTAGCAAAGGGTTCTGTAGAACCTGTGAGAACCCCCTGAAGCCCACCACTGGTAGGTAAACTTGGTCTCCCCTTCTAAATCCACCACATATTCCTCCTTGTTACTTCACAGATGTGTGCTGCTGAAGAAAGAATCTGAGGATTTCATAAATTCCTTTTTAATGAATCTCCTTAGTCTTGGGTGATTTTGGAAGGAAATCCAGTTTTGGTACTTTACTTCTTGGAATTATCTTGACCTATCGCTCCGTGTTACGTAGCAGAGCGTTTCGATCGAGTGGGCTCTCGGCCACATCAAGGTGGGCATGCGCGCTGGTATGCGGTCTCCCTGATAAACATCAAATCAAATACTCAGGCAATCAACCAGAGAGAAGCACCGTTTCAAGTTCTCCGCTTTTGCGGCAAGCGCAGAAAGTGTTTCCATGGTAACTCCGGTCTCACTCTATGAATCCGCTCGGGGAACACGAAACATGTTCCTTTTCATCAAAATGTCAGGTTTTCCGCAAATATGTGCTGTAATCTTCACCCATCTCTGCTGGTTACATTCCCACACATTTGGGAAGTAGGCACCCAAGGGGACTTCCGCTGTACTAAGCAGATCCTAAAGGGGAAAAAAAATGTGTTGTGAATGGTGAAATCAACCGGTCACTGAAGTCATTATTGTGACGGTTACGGCGCCGACAGAATGGATCTATAATGGACTTGTAACAACCAAGAAAATCTGAACCCTCCACCTGCCGCTGAAAAGTGATGCCATTGTGATTGTATCTGTAAATGCAAGCCAAATGTGGTATCAGTCCTAACAGACAAAACTTCTACCTATTCAATGCAGTAATGAGGTCACTTTTTAGGGTAGCACAAAGCATTGAACTGCATCATTCATTATAACAGTGGTAGCTGGGAGCACCACCAGCTCTGGGTGGGCTGTGGGTGGCGCAAGTGGCTAAGACACTGTGCCTATTAACCAGCAGGCCAGGGTTCGAGACCCGGGTCAGCCCCACAAGACAAGGTGAGCTCCTGTCCTTAGCCCAGCTCTGCGACGCCAGCTGGATCCAATCGTATTGGCTCTGCCTTTCCATTGGACTAATTCAATTGCGTGGAGAGGGGGGATTTGCTGCTTGGGTAACAGCCTATCCTCCATAAGAATCCAACCCAGGCTTTCATGCTTCGCATGCAGCGTATGCAGCGCCGAGCACAATACCATAGTCTTTCAAGACTGACGGAGGCCTGCTTTTAGCTAGGAGCAAACTTGGTGTGAGCCTCTCTCTGGTGCAATCCTAAGCACGTCTACACAGAAGTAAGTCCCATTATTACTACTCAGAAGAAAGTCCCATCTGTTCAATAGTACTTACTCTCAGGAGAGTGTGGCTAGGATTGCAGCCTACCTGTATAGGTATGGAACTGTGGCAAACCTGAAAGCTTGCTGCCTCCTCTGAATTAGCATTAATCCAATGCTATCAATGTTTGCATCTTTTAAAGGAAAAACATGAGGCCAAAATAGATATGCAAATAATATAACCTTGTCATGTCAGTGTTTTGCTTCTCTAGATTGGTTGCTTATGCAAAGAGGTGGTCAAGCAACAATCCATTGCATGGTAGTATTGCCAATTTGTTTGTTTTAAGGTATCCTGACTGGTGAAGGATCTGAGATTTTTCTGCCTGGAATTGTTGATAGGGAGGGTAGGGAAGGGGTTATGTGGGTTCCAGAGACCAGGGTGACAATATGACCGGAAAATTCTGGATTTATCCTCTTTTTTAGCTGGGTGTCCTCCAAAAGGGCTTCATTGTCCTCCATTTTGGAACTTCGCAATGGTGTACAGTACCCCATCATGTCATATGTTGTTGGATTCATATTGAAGAGCAGAATTCAATGCAAAAATCAGTTTTGAAATATCTCCTTCCTATCAAAAGTTATGGCCAAAAACTGAGCTCTATGGGAAAGTGAAAGCTCCCAATATTGCAGCTTTACTCATGAGTAGGCAAATGTGTCATTGTCTGCCGGAAAGGCCAGGATGAGAGGAATCCAAGACCTTGTCCTCCTTTTGAGGTTTGGGCATCTGATCACCCTACCAGAGACTAGTTTAAAGACACAAAACTCTAGGGACATTTTGTGTCTGGAAGAACTTTTTCATGTGTATACTCTTTTATTTAGCAAGGGAAGAATAACTGACCCTCCTCATTCCAGCAATGTCTTTTATAGTGGCTTCTGCTGGTGTTCTTTTGCATCCATTTATATTGTGAGCCCTTTTGGGATGGAACCATTAGCCATTACTTTTTACATTTTCTCTGTACACCACTTTGTGACTTTCTCATTAAAAAGCTCTATATAAATACTGTACTGTTGATGATGATGATGTCTAAATACATAATATGAGCACAGGATGGCAGACTTTACTCATGTAAAAACACAAACCTCATGTGATAACACAGAGACACAGAATAGCCAGGCTCTGGCCCTGCCTACACTAGTGGTAAGTTGGCAGAAAATCAGCCAACAGATGAGCCACTGTTGTGTCTGGCTCCCCGTCTAACCATGGGGAGCATCTAGGGCAGTGATTTTCAACCTTTTTCATCTCGTGCAAAACTTAACAAGGCATTGAAATTGTCAAGGCACACCATCAATTGTTTTTACCATTAACAAGGCACACCAGACTGTTCAAATTCCCCAGCAGGCTTCCGTCAGTCTTGAGA
The DNA here is from genome assembly GCA_030015325.1 of Cryptoblepharus egeriae. Classification (NCBI taxonomy): domain Eukaryota; kingdom Metazoa; phylum Chordata; class Lepidosauria; order Squamata; family Scincidae; genus Cryptoblepharus; species Cryptoblepharus egeriae. The sequence continues at coordinate 89,418,394 of JAREYC010000003.1, read as the reverse complement.
GACTATGGTATCGTGCTCAGCGCTGCATACGCTGCATGCGAAGCACGAAAGCCTGGATTGGATAGTTATGGAGGATAGGCTGTTACCCAACATCAATGTCAAGGGACAAATTGCTGGAGATGATATACAGGTCCAACCTTGTTATAGACTGACTTTTTATACACAGATTTGACTCAATATGTCCTCTAAAATTACAGTTTTAAAAATCGCTTTTCTACTGTTGTAGAGAGACAGTCATGCAAGCAATCATTCCATTCTTCAGTTCCCAAATCAAACCCCTGCAGATACTGAGGCACTACTTTATTCCATTAGGTGCAATGGAAGATCATGAAACCTGGAAGTGGGTCTTATTTTCCATGGTATTTTTATCCATTGATTTTTTAATCCATGGTTTGCTTCTGGGGATAATGACGGACATTTGTACACCTAAGCAGATCAGTAAGGGCTGAATGATAACAAATCGAACAGGTTGGAAAGTAGAGAATGGGTAACCCAGAAGATGAGAAAGCAGTCCCTATCTACCTCTCCACCTATATCCTACCACCTTCTCAGTAAAGCTGTCCAGACCCTAAATCTTGTTCCACCAAAGGAAGCTAAGGCTACAATCCAGAGTAACTATGGGAACTTTTACACCGACATAGTTACGGTGCCACCTATGGGAAACCTATGGGAAATGCATAGAGCAATCCAGAGTAAGTGCCTCTTACGTCTTCCTGTAGTAATTCTGGATTGTAGGGTTAGACTAGTTCTTTGGTCCCATATGCTTCCTCCTCCAAGTTTTTGTTCCTCCAGGGATCAGCTAACTACGGTGCCCTTTCCAAAGCCCTTTCCTGGTGGACAAATGGAAGGTAACCTTGAAAACCTTGACTAAGTTGTACTCCCTCCCTTTGGAGGCTATTGGGTGATGTGACAGTGGCTGCCCTGTCCTGTCGGCTGTCATCATGACCTAATGGTGTGCACAGTGAGGTCTTTGATACAATTCTCACATCTGTCACAAACTCCCACTGCTTCTCAGCTTCAGAGCATTGGCACCACTGAGCTAATAATCCAACCATTTTCACTGACTTACGGTGAACTTTTCTCATTTGCCTCAAGTGAGAGAGGTTATGTCATGTCTGTTGACCTACTGAGCTTCCGATGTGCTCTAAAGTACTCTGAGGTCCAGCGCAATGACACAGGATCCTGCACTTCTACTTGTCTCCAAAAGGAGTGGCGGAGAAAGGCTTGTCCTTGTTGCACTCAATTTTGGAGATGCATGAAAATGAGTGAGATTTGTGTTTTTTTCTCCCAAAGGGACTCAATGACTTTATGGTCAGGGACTTTTGTAGACCAAAGCAAGGCAGGACCTCTCACTAAATTTAAAAAAATGTGCTTGGCATGTCTTAACTACACTTCGGGCTTCTGAGAGTATCAAACCACTTGTATGGTTTTTGCAAGGATTCCACAATGTGTTTTGAATACCAAAAATGCAATACAAATTATTAATTAATTAATACCAAGGATGTGCATATGGCCCTTTGTCTTATACTTCCCATTGCCACTCACCCCCAGATTACCCCCTCTCTTGATATTGACTGGATAGGATAAAACCCTTCTTGTTTAGAAAGGTATAGGGGAGAGGGTTATACATTGTCCAGTTCCTATTCGTCCTGCTCCTCCTCAGCAGGACTTGGGGTGCTAACTTGGGGTAACTGTCCAAACCCAGCCAGATTCCTTAATCTGTTCATCCTTAGTAACTTCAGTTATCTTTGCCCTTGAGATAACTTTGGCCTTGTAGGCATGTGCAGGTCTTCTTCCCCAATCTTCTTCCCCAATCAGGACATGCACCTGCCATTGGCCCAGTCACAAAAGGATCTGCATACAATTCCTCTTGGCAGACAGGATCTCTCCACTAAAATACAATATATTTAATGCAGCGGTTCTGAAACTGGAAGCTGTAGGTTCCTGGAAAGCCTTGGAAAACAGCCAAAATCCTCACAAAAATAGACCACCCTATATAATGTATAGAATTGTAGCCCAAATGGGGAGTTGCAGCTAATGGGCCTGTAGGTCAAGGGAGCTTCCAGTCAAAAATATTTGGGAACAATTGGCTTAAATAATCATTTCCTACCAGTTGCAAGTGGTGGCCGGGCTCTTTGGTGGCAATGTGCACAGCAGTGGCAAATTTGGTAATGGATCTGATTGCTTGGGTGGCAGGTGGTCCAGCAATGGCACTCCTGAACTTAATACTCGTACACTACATAAACAACATCATACTGTAACAATATTAAACAAAAATTTAAATGTGTGATCACCCAAAACATGAGAATCAGATAAAAATAATCCTGAATTTAAAATAAATTTAGCAAATAAAATTTAAAATGTATTCATCAAATAATTTTCACTGGTGAGGTAAAATTTGTAGGAATATAGTCCTGGAGAGGACTCTAAACCTATGTGCTAAGAAGGCCCAACTGTTGTTTACCAACCTTGTTGTGCTTTTTGGATGTCCTGAAATATTTTGGCTCCGTCACGCCTTTATAGGTTAAAATAAGAACTTTGAATTGAGCCCAGAAACACATGGAGAGCCAGTGAAGCTGTATTAAAATTTGTTGTGATTTGTCATTAAGTACTTTTTCCTAGAAGCACTATCAGTGGTGGGCCTGGCCCGGCCCAAGATCTGGTGCTCCGGAAGTGGGCGGGGCCAGGGGGCAGGGCCAGGGAGGTTTTTAACTTAAAAATTTAAAAAATTTTAAAAATTACTTACTTCAGGGTAGACCTGCATAGGATGGATCTCTGAAGCTGCAGTCTTCTCCACACTTTCCTGGGAGTAAGTCCCATTGATTACACTGGGACTTACTTTAGAGTAGACTGCTTAGACTGGGGCGCTGAGACTGCAGTCCTCTCCACACCTGCCTGGGAGTAAGTCCCATTGACTACACTGGGACTTACTTCATAGTAGACCTGTATAGAGAGGAGAGACCTACATAGGGAGAGGCAGGGAGAGCACGACGGTGGTGCTCCCCCCCCTACTGAGCCTCCCCGCCTGCAGGAGAGGCAGGGAGAGCACGACGGTGGTGCTGCCCCCCCTACTGAGCCTCCCCACCAGCAGCAGAGGAAGGGAGACCGCGGTGGTGCCCCTGGCCAGCTGGGAGGAAGGGAGGAGAAAGGGAAGCAGCAGCTGTGCTGCGTACCGGTCCCTAGTGTTCTGCTCCTCCTTGGTCCTACCGGCTCCCCATTGGCTGCCAAAAGACAAGAACCTATTCTTGAGAGTAGGTGCATCCCCCCTAGTGCCCACCTGTGGCTACAGTACATTGAACCAGCTGAGTATCCATGTGGTCTTCCAAGGCAATCAGGTCTAACACACTGCAAGTGTCAAGTCTATATGTTATCAGTTTGGATACGGTCAAGCTCTCCAGGGGGGAGTTGTGTTATGTGCATCAACCCAAGCTCAATGAACCACAGATGACAGTACTTCCAAATTGTGGAACAGAACTTCCAAACTACATCTAACAGTACGTCTAACAGTACTTCCAAATTGTGGATCTGTTATTTAGGGTATATTGCAATTCTAGCCATAACAGGTTGATTCCCACATTCTTGGTCACGATTGCTTGACACATACTTTTGTTGCTTAACAAACAAGCTGTATACACTCTTCACTTGTTACGGTAATGTCTTTCTTCAATACAGGACATACAGCAAAAGCCTGGATGACAGGTATAATAATGACATTACAATGGGAACCATTCTGCCTTGTTCCAGAGTCACTTCAAGTTCACCCCCAAATCACCCTAAGTGTTCTTCCAGCCATGGCATTACTTTGTGGGGGGGGGGGGGACCTGGATAGTTTGTCATTCTCAGAAGGGGGACTTGGGCTGAAATGCTTGAATACCACTGCTCTACACCATCTTAATCACTACACCCTCCTGACTTCCCTGTAGTAGTCCCTGCAACTCTCAAGCCTGGCAGAAAAGGATCAGTAACCCTAAACTCTGGCATAGGAAGAGGGTGGGGAGGAGGTGAGATGGGGGACACATTGGAGTGGGAGGGGGTCGAGACCAGCAGAGTTCAGTCTTGTGGTCCAAAATGAACGCTCTTGATTCTGCGGCACCACAAGCACAGGTGGGCAGAGGCGTATTCGCTCTGGTCCCGGATCTTCCAAATCCCTGGCCACTGGGGAGCTGGTAGCAGCAGCAACAGTTATGGAGGCCATAACAAGGGGACCGGTTCCCAGCTGGAGCAGCAGTTAAAGGCTCCAGCCAGAGTCGAACACAACCTCCCCAGCCCCTTTTTCTTTTTAACTCTTGCCTGCCTCCTTTCCACGATAGATCCTCTTTCCTTAGCCTGGTGACTACAATCCTAACCATGTCTACTCAAAAGTAAGCCCTATTGTGCTCAATGGGTCTTAATCCCAGGAAAGTGTGGACAGGGTGCATCCTCAGGGAGCAAGTCAAGGCAGGTCTACTCAGAAGTAGGTCCCATTACAGTCAGTGGGTCTTACTCCCAGGAAAGTGTGGACAGGGTGCAGCCTGAGAGCCCAATCCTATGCATGACTACTCAGAGGTAAGTCCCATGACAGTTAATGGGGCTTACTCCCAGGCAAGTGTGGCTGGAACTGCAGCCTGAGAACCCTATCCTAAGCATGCCTACTCTGAAGTAAGTCCCATGACAGTCAATGGGGCTTACTCCCAGGCAAGTGTGGCTAGAACTGCAGCCTGAGAACCCTATCCTACGCATGCCTACTCTGAAGTAAGTCCCATGACAGTCAATGGGGCTTACTCCCAGGCAAGTGTGGCTAGAACTGCAGCCTAACTCTATCCTATGCATGCCTACTCTGAAGTAAGTCCCATGACAGTAAGTCCCACTAACAAAAACTTAGATTTTAAAAAAATTAAATATTTATTTTTTTTAAAAAAATTCCCTTTAAATTATCCCTGGCCCCGCCCCTGACCCTGACCATGCTCCTGACCCTGCCTGGTCACGCCCACTTCCGGGAAACTGGTTCTTGGGCCAGGCTAGGCCCACCACTGACCACAAGGGAACCTTCAGAATCAAGTAGCCCAATTGCAGGGCTACTTTCTTTACCCAAAGGTAATTCTTCTCCCAAGGAGCCACCAGTGCCTTCCTGGTATGGGCAGGATGCTGTGGCAGCCATCTTGCTGCTGCTCCAGATTGGGCTGTCAGTTGAGCCATGGAACCAGGTCACCATGGTCCTCATGGGACCAGGGTGACCAGATGCCCAAACCTCAAAAGGAGGACAAAATCTTGGATTCCTCTCAGTGTGGCCTTTCTGGCGGACAATGGCATGTTTGCCTACTCACAAGTAAAGCTGCGATATTGGACACTTTCATTTTCCCATGGAGCTCAATGCATTTTTTTATTTTTAGTTTTTTGGCCATAACGTTTGATAGGAAGGAGATATTTCAAAACTGATTTTTGCATTGGATTCTGCTCTTCAATATGAACCCAACGACATATTACATGATGGGGCACTGCACACCATTGCAAAGTTTAAATGAAGCCAAAATGGAGGACAATGAAGCCCTTTTGGAGGACACCCAGACAGGAGGCAAAAAAGAGGACAAATCAGGAAATTTCCAGTCATATGATCACCCTGCATGGGCCACCCCGGCTTTGGAGCAAGCCATGCTTGTGTACTAGCTGATGGAGGCCATATTCAACCTCAAGAGAGGGAGAAAGAAGGAAAGGAGAGAGTGCTGCTATTCCGGCGTTTGGGAAGGGCTGATGGAGGTTGTTCCTGGGAGTGGGAATTGGAGCTGGGATCCAGCAGATATGCCGGATCTCAACCTTATTCCCCAGGCATTGTGTCGCAGTGTCAGCCTATGCACCACTTCTGGATGTCAGATCTGAGTAGATCCATTCGAGCTGCAGCCACATTACCATGGTAAGGGGAAAGTTTCCCCCTTGCTCTGTGGTAGTGCAGCAGCAGCAGCCCCAAAGGCCTGTCAGCTTGCCTTCTCCAGCACTTAGTAGGAATGCACTGTCTATTGATTAACATAGCCTCAGGGAGAAAAAAGATACAGATGAAACAAGATGTTGTGAAGATATAAACCAAAGAAGGGAAAATCAAATAGATATAAATATTCACTGTGTTGTGATGCACTTAAACCTTTCCTGTTGCACTATTTTAACAATCCAGAAGCAACCTTGTCCCATCACGCTTCCAAAGCCCCATAAGGGAAAACAAGGTGCAAGTAACTACTAAACTGCTCATCCCCTCAAGAGGCAGGGCAAATAGTGAGGGTGGAATGGACAATACTGGAAAAACTTTTAACATCCCATTCAACATGTTCCACTCTCTTCTCCCCAGTGGTTTTAATTCACCCCTTCCCATCCCCTATGCACTTAGCTGGGACCCCTTGCAGCTGACCTACGGGGGCAAGAAATCAAGTTTAAGCCGGAAGGTTTTCACACTTTTATTGTAAAGCTTTGGGAGGGCTAATTACAGGGGAGTTTGTCATCTGACAGCTCAGCAAACAAACAGAACAGAAGGGAACAGAAAAGGGTTCACGAGGTGTCATGCTCACGGCTCCAAACAGAAAGGATTACAAGGGAATCAATTGTGCTCACGGTGCCTGGGAGAATGAAGCCCCAAGCCCAAAGCCTTCCCAGTGCAAGGGAAATGCATCACATTGAGAGCAATACAACCTTAGCGAGAGGAGAGAGAGAGAGAGAGAGAGAGAGAGAGAGAGAGAGAGAGAGAGAGAGAGAGAGAGAGAGGCAGTGCCTAGACACAGGTCACCATCCGAAAAATAGTTGGGTACTCTTTGCTCTGCCATAGGATTTCTCCTTTTAGAAAAAAGCTACACCTGCATGTACATAAAACTGTACAAAAAACAAGGCATCACAAGCAAGGAACTGAAATCTCGTATAAATAGAACCAACACGAAGAGCTACAAAGGGGTCACTTAGCTCTGTCCCACGCAGCTGGCCTGTGCCTGGCCTCCCACCTTTGGTTTTACCCCTGGCTTGTCCTAGTGCCATCACCCCGAGGCCCGTCAATGTGCTTGTCAAGGCCAGGACCCTTGGAGCACCCTTCTTCCTCCCTGTCCCCGCTGCCCACCCCCACCCCTGTGCACGTAGGATCTCTTCCTCTGGCTTTGAATTGTGCAAAATGAGCTTCCCCTGGGGCTCCCTCAACCTTCCTGTCTCAATGGCATCTCCTCATCCTAGGGAAACACAAATTAGTATCACCAAGGGTCAGTTATGACGGCACCACTCCATTTTTGAGACACCACACACTCTGTAGTATCTTCACTGCCCACAGACGGGCAGCCATTTTTCCTCTTGGTTTTCCACTGAGGGGTGAGGCACTAGACAGCCCCTTTCTCTTTTCTCCCTTTCTCACCAACTAACCTCCTGGATCCCATACGCCAGGGAGTGAGGTGAAACCAAGAGAACAAACAATGAAGACTTTTTCCTCCGTACAACAAATTTATCGGATTTTATCCAGTTTATCGCACATTGGGTTTAACCCAGCCTATCACCCACCTCAGGTCATTGGCCTTGGTCTAGCTAGCAGGGGAAGAAAACATCCTAACCTGCCTGAGCTTTGCTTTGCCCCAGTGGGGCTTGTAGCAAGTGTACAGGAGAAGCTTTGGGATGAGGCCCACCTTATAGTGCCCATCAACAAGAAATAGGCTTGGGAAAGCCCTACCTCTCTATCTGGAGATAACTCATATTCAGGCCTTTTTTAATAAAATGATATTAAAAATAAATAAAATGGTCAAGAGCCATTTTATTAAAAATCTGACCTGGGAACCACAGGTATTTCCCCGTCAGCAAGCTGGCCTTCCACTTATGCTTTCCATTGCAGGGAAGTATATTAAAGAAGAGGCTGGAAAGAGGGTCCTGCCCCCTCTACACCTTAGAGTGACACCTGAAAATTTCTAGATAGGACAGTATGGCTAGGGATAGAGTGGCTAATGCTATTTTCCTCTGCATCTTAATCTACGCGTATTTGCGTGCAATCCTAACCTAGGCCGGCACAACTCATCAGTCTTCCTGTTTCTGTGGTGATGTCGGGAGGCAAGCGCATATCTGTGCATTGGCCTAACCCTCCACCAGGAGTGGTGCAGAAGTGCCTTATGGCACTTTGGTGACACCCACAGGTCAGCACAGCACTTAAGCCGGGCTTAGGCTGGCCTAACTGGAGGTTAGGTTTTCAACCTTAGTAGTGGCTACCGAGTGGATATTGAGGCAGACATTTCATGATTTCTGTGCCACACAGGTTCCTTATAGATCAGAGCCTTTTCGTCCATTCAAGGAATTGCTGTTGACTCAGCCCACAGTTGCAGAGAGGGAGGGAACAGAAATGACAGTTGTTCTCATGTGCACCGTAAGGCACCGGTGTCTCAAGCTGGGACTCTGATAGTGGAGAAAGACTTGGCTCTCTGCGCTACTGTGGTTGCAGTTTTGCACCACCATGACAGACAGTGCTGTGGATTCTAGCTCTGCAGGTATTAAGCAATGCAAAGGGCTCCCATCCGATGGTGTAAAGGTGCCGACTTTAGCTTGCCTCCTCAGTCTAACGAACTTGTGACCTGGGTATAAATTGAGCTTTTCTTAACACAGCATCCCCCCCACCCTCCACTCCCACAATTGGGCTGACACACACATGTAAGATTGCACCACAAGAAATAAGGAGAGATGTCCTTGCATGCACTCTGAAAGGGAAAGTACTAGAGAAAGTTGAACAGAGACACAGTAAGGAATGGCCAGCCAGTCCACTTTGTGCAACACAGCCAAGAACATCAGTGACCCATGGGAACATATAGGAAGGGGGTAGGGCCTCCAGGCACCCAGAAAACCAAGACAAGGTCACCATGAGAATCAGGCTAGCCCCTATAAGCATTCTTTGTTCCGACAGAAGCCCCAGGCTGGAGAGTGCACCAATGGGTATCGCATATCCTCCATTTCTATGTGGATTGGTATGAGGGTCCACAGGCACCAGCTGGCACGGCGGGCAGCTTGATGGAAAGGAATCACGGTGAGCTACATAGAGCCAGGCCTGACCAAATCAGGACAGCTAGGAGTGACCTAATACCAAGCCCCAAGACCAGTCTGCAAGTGGGCCAGAGGTGGAAGAGTTTTCCCTTGTCCATTCAGGGCTGGCCTTTGAATCATACCAGGCCAGGGCACCCACTTCTGGGATTAATCACAACTTTTTTTGTGTTGTGGCCCTGTTAGAAACTGTAGCATCCCAACAGGGCTGCTACAGCTTGGTACTATGTGGCTAAACCTCTAGCGCTGGAAGAGCATACGGCAGCCCTGGGGGCTGGTGATGTGGGCTGAAGGCAGGGGGAAAGGGGAATGACTCCAGCATACAGAGGCCTTGTGGCCCCCAGTGCAACCCTGAGTCAAAGCTCCATTTCACAAAGGCAATGGTGGCTTACAGGCAGACAAATCAAAGGCCAGAATCATGGCGCTGGGGCCCAGTGGGGTCCCATGAGAATTCCCTGCCCCAGTTGAGGCAGAAGAGAAGATATTGGGGAGTTACAGGGTTTGTATCTCCTGAAGAAACTGAAGACTCTTCCATCTTTCCAACTGGCCCAGTTCCACTGTCCATTGGGCAGAGGTAAATCAGGACCAGGTGAAAGCCCCTGTTACCAGCTCTAAGGCTCTCCCACACCTGATGAAGAAGAGTTGCTGAAGTCCAGAAAGAGAAGATTAGGATTAAGCTCTGCAATGCCCTTCTTCCCAGTCTTGCTGACAGGCCAAAGTTCTCCCCTCACCAGCCAGTGCCCTATCTCTATTTACACTGTGGAAGGCAAGGGTGGGCTGGTTGGAAGCACTTGCTCCCGTGTGCTCTTCTGTGTGGTGGATGATTCAAGCTGGAAATTACTCCCAGTGGTTTCGGGGTTTTTGTTTCAATGTCTTTTTGTTTGTTTGTTTCAAGAATGATACAAGTTTTGATCAGGCAGGACGCAAATGTCATTCCTAAGATTCATATTTACAGGAGTCTACAGTAACAAGAGAGGCAGCTTTTCCCGTGTCAGGTGCCGTCAGCCCTGTGCCCAATGGACTCCACCAAGCCTGCGTGGACCTTTGGTAACTAAGCCCTTCCCCCCACCCCAGCCCTGAAGCCATGAGGCCAAGCCCTCTTCACTAAGTTCCTTTTCTCCCCCATTCAGCTGTTCAGGGACCATCCTATTGAGAGCTTGGTCATTCAGGATGCTGTGAGTCCTCTTGCCCTGGGAGCAACAATGAGTTTACAAAAGTGTTCCTGTGTCCAGGGCCTGGGCAAGGCAGTCTCACCTAGCAAGCTCAGAACCCGCAATGCAAATGATAAAGCATCACAGTTTGAAACTTAGTCCCTTAGTTTTTCTTCATCTTCTAAGTTCTAGACATGGTCTCAGCTATTTGTTTTTGTTTGTTTTTTTCCCCAGGCACCTTCCTTGGCCCTCCCAGTCTTACAGGTAGATCTCCCGCTTGGCGGTTTGGGATGATGGTGTGGTGGCTGCCTGGAAGTCCGAGGTCTGGGTGAGTGGGATTTCTTCCATAGGGGAGTCCTTGCAGGGCTCATGGCTACTGTTGGAGAAGGCACTGTATGTGGGGAGCAGGCGGAGATTAGCCATTTTGGTGCTGCGCTCTTCTGAGAGTCTGGGACTGCCATTTCCAACTTGCTCTTGACTTCCTCTGTCTTGATAAGGCACAAATGTGGAGAGTTTGAGGGCATTCTTGGGCCTCCGGCTTGGAGAGGACTGGCCTGGCATCCAGCAGGTGTCAGAATGACCAAACTCTGTGCATTCTCGGGTGCAGTTCCCAGTCATGGCTACGTCAGGCAGAGGCCGGAGATCTGAAAGCAGAAACAAAAGAAGACCAGGATTGGGGAAGGAGAAAGAGAGGAGAAAAGGATTAAAATATATGCCTGCAAAGAGATACAGTTACCATAGCTAAGCTTACCGCAAACTCAATACAAAGCATGCTCAGATGAGGCACACCATCATGAGCTATCCGACTCATGGTATAATGATAAATGGAGGTGAAAAAACTATAGAGTAGGGTGGCCAGATGTCATAATTGTCATAATATAATAAATAATTGGAAAAGAGGAAATTGGAAATTGGAAAGCAGGCTTTATCGCTATATCCTAACACCCCTCCTGGCTCAGGGGGACCCATCGTAGGTCTCCTCAAATCGGCACCAGCTCAATAGTGGGCACAGATCCAATGAGGCCCATCAGGGCTGCCTGGATATCACATGGGGTAAGGGAGCACCTGAGTAGACCTGGGGCTCTGCAGCCCTGGGAAGCACAGGATTTGATGGGCTATCAATGACGCTGTGATCTAGCAAAGCAGTGTTTATGATATTGAATATAAAAATTGCACAGGCTGCAAATGTTGTTTTTATAAGAATGATTATTATAAGAGGAAGGGAAGATAAGGTGGCAGAGAAAGAATACAAAGTAGAAAACAGAGATGGGGAAAGATGGAAGGATATAAAGAGAGACAGATTGGGGGGGGGAGAAAGAGACATATTAAGAAGAAACAGGAACCAAAATGGAAAAGCAAATGCAAATGAAATATTGTGCTAGGATGATGAGAGAGAGAGAGAGAGAGAGAGAGAGAGAGAGAGAGAGAGAGAGAGAGAGAGAGAGAGAGAGAGAGAGGAAGTAGGTGTATGTTCAAGGATTTCGGTGAGGATTGCTACATATGAAAAGAGGATGAGAGAACAGAAGGTGGAGATAGCAAGGCTGGATAATGGCAATGACATAATTTTGCAGAATAAAAGGAGAGAGAGGGAAGGAAAAGTATGATAGGATGGGGGAAAATGGATTCTGAACAGAGATAGGGAAGAAAAATTGAATGGAGGCAAATAAAAAAATTTCCTGAAAGCAACATATGTGCACGCACACACAGAAGTGGCGTTGCTCTCATCTTGCAGGCCTTTTGCACCCTTGGATGTACTAGGAGGGGAATGTGGAGAATATGTGCCACCCTCTCTTACTGTTGTTTACAGGAGAATGGCTCTGCCCTGAAGGATGAGGAGGCTCTTTTAGACTGCAGATGGTTGGAAAATTGACTGACTCGTGGCCCTTCCCATGACCCTACTTTGGGTTGTGTGACCCTGGTTTTGGAAACCATTGGTCTTTTCCACTCAGGGGACACTAATGGAGAACAGAAAGAAGAGTAAAGGGTGACCCCAGTATAAAGCCCCATTCTTAGCTCCCTCTGATTCCATCTACCCTCATCATCCTACCAAATTATCTACTAATCATGCAAAGAATTTCGATCGCTGTCATCATGCCATCCGGCATAATCTATGGCTATTCTTAATTCTTAAGTAGCCAGCATAATCTATGGCTACGTCTTCAGGAAATCTTCATAGTTCTGGCCTTTGTCAACAATTATTCATGGGCATATTATATCCATTATGGAAGACTGAATATAGAATTTCCAGTTTAGAGATAAGAGGATCTATATTAGCAAGAAGTGTGTCTGAGTGTGAGTGACCCCGATGTCATCAGATCTGCCATCTTTGAGCAACTAAAAACACCAAGCCTGTGCCCCTCTCATGCTATGTCAAACTCCAAAATGCAGGACTTCTGATTTTATTTACATGGATGGTGTGAATAAAGAGGCACATTCGTTGGTACTGTCCCTGTAAATAAAGATGAAAGTCTCACATTTCCAGGTTTGATGACAGCATGCAAGGAGCATGGTAAGGGCATGGGGAGAATTTTTGGTAACACAAGGATGGCAGACCCAGGGCGACATCAGGTGTCATTCAGGGCCACTTCTTGCTTGAGTGATTGGGAAGCAGTTCATTGTGGTGGCAGATTGAAGAATGGCAGTGGCTACTTGGAGAAAAAGGCATTCCAAATCCATCTCCTCTTCACAGTTGATGAAACCTAAATCAGCTGACCGCATGGATAGGTTGGCTCTGTTACTATGGTAGATATAATCTATAGAAGACGAGCTTTTACTGCCAGGCTGATCATATGACTGGAAATTTCTGGATTTGTCCTCTTTTTTAGCCTTTTGTCCGTGCGTCCTCCAAAAGGGCTTCATTGTCCTCCCTTTTGGCTTCATTTTGGAACTTTGCAATGGTGTGCAGTACCCCATCATGTCATATGTCATTGGATTCGTATTGAAGAGCAGAATCCAATGCAAAGAATCAGTTTTGCAATATCTCCTTCCTATTAAAAGATATGGCCAAAACACTAAAAATAAAAATATGCGTTGAGCTCTTTGGGAAAGTGAAAGTGCCAAATATTGTGGCTTTACTTGTGAGTAGGCAATGTGCCATTGTCTGCTGGAAAGGCTAGACTGAAAGGAATATAAGACCTTGTCCACCTTTTGATGTTTGGGCATCTGGTCACCCTGTTTTATTGAAGACCTACAATGAAATCCTAATCACCAGTTCTGCCAGCACACGTCCTGGCTCAAGTCCTAAGCTGGTCTAGGGATGTCACAAAAATGCCATAAGGAAACGTGGGGTGTTAGGCCACTGCACAGATATGCACTGGCCTCTCCACACCACTGCAGGAATGGGGAGATGTGATGGCCTAAATTGGTTAGGATGGTTCCATCAGAAACCTGAAAGAAAAGTAAGCAGATGAGACAGACACTTGCAGAAGACACATGGGCAGCAAGCAAGGAGCTGAGGGCTAAGCTATGCATGACATCAAATTTATCATAGGATTGGTTCAAATGAGGCTTTGCTCACAAGCTTCTTTTTGTGTCTTTGACTAGGGAGCATACTATGAGTGTGTACATGCCAGCCAATGTCTTGTACACTGAGGGTTTTTTCAGCTTTTGTGAGACAGACACTCATTATTACATTCAAAGGTAGTAGCAGCACCACATATAAAGAATAATTGCAATCAAGTTGCACCTATTGCAAATATAGTTGCAATTAATCACTTTCATGTCCAAGTGGATAACATGGCTAGTGTTTCAGATCCCTTTGTTAAATTTGAGCTTAGACCACAGGCTATAGCGCTATACCTGACCCAGCTAGAAATATATAGCTATAGGAGAGCCTTTACTCTAGCTCGTTTCAATGTCCTACCCTCTTCTGTCATAGAGGGACGTTACAAGAAAATCCCGTATTATGAGCGAACTTGCCCCTGTGTTCAGGAAAAGGTTGAAACTACAGAGCATGTTCTTTTACGTTGTACCTTTTATAAAGATCTGTGCACTCTGCTACCCATTACTGTCTAATTTGCCTGGGAGATCTAGCTCTCAATTTTTGCATATGCTTTTGTCTGATGGAAATCCCATCTCCATGTATGCCGTTGCAAAATTCCTTGCTGCTTCTATGAGAATTAGGAGCGCAGTTATGAATGTTTCAGTTTAAGCGACTCCCAATTGTTATTGTTTTTTATTAGTTAAAGTTGGCTTACATTAGGCCATCACACTATGTCTAATCTTAGCTGAGGTTTTAACCTAAGATTTTTTAGAATATAGCATGATTTTTACACTCCCATAATGGTAATTTTTATGTTTATACATTTATTGTGTATTGTGTATTTCTCCTGGACATATTTGTAATTAAGCTCTTTTTAATGCTTTGTGCTGGTCTAATGACCGTAATAAAGGAATACTACATGTTCAAGTGGACTAGCTCCCAGAAAAGTGTGCATAGGATTGCAGCCACAATTTCTCTGGTGAACCTCCCAATGTCTACTTGCATGAGTAGTATGAAGGCTCTGGCCTTGCTGCTAGTGCTGCTGCTAGAGCTTTTTAATTCCAATTAACTTTTGGGTTAGGTCTGGGTTTCATTAATGAAATTTCATGACCTTCCTATGTTGCTTTAAGCTATCATTGGTTGTGCCTGTCTGCTCATTTTTGATTGACTGTCATTTGCTTTTATGCTCGCTTTTAAATTAGTCATTTAGTATAACTGTATTTTATTGTTCTAAATGAGACTGTAATATATATTACGAATTTTAAAACGTATTTTAATTTTTAACTTTTATTGGAGGCCATTTTGGGTTATCAGTCAGGGAAAAATGGGATATAAATACCTCAAATAAATAAACAAAATAAAATATAGAACAATAATAATTAAAAATAGTGTTATGCCTCTGTGGAATTACAAAAAATCATTCTCTTTGTGAATTTTCAGAATAGCTGTCCGTGAGATTTCTTAATGGACACCTATCATTTTCTTAATAGATACCTATCATTAAGACACCTTAACAGTCCTCTAGAGCAGCAGTTCACTACCTTCAGGTGACCTGTGGTCCACTGCACATGCACTGTAGTCCATTGCAGACTACCGAGTATGCAGCTGCAGGAGGATGTGGTGATTACATAATGACATCATTGTGCCAATGCTGATGGCTGTTGGAGTGCCCCAATTTTAGAACTGCAGTTTGAAAGGAAAGGATGGAGGACGCACTCAACGGCTGGCCAAGTGATAAACACATGGCACTCTACTTGCCTGCTGACTGCCACATCCAGCTAGCTTCTAGGACACATCTCATGACTTCAGTTGGCCTGTTGGATGGACCAGGCATGTGTGCAATGAGAGCATATGGGCACTAAATTTTTTGGCTCTGATTTTTCCAGCGTTTTGAAGTATCCCAATCAGAACTCACAGCTGTAATTATAAGGCAGGAATAAAATGCCTGAGGTTATCTACTGAATGCCTAATGAGTAAAATCAACAAAGCAAAGACCTATTTTTTTGTAGAGCACTGTTGGCATTACATAAACAAATTAGAATACAGTTATCTAGGCTGATTTGAGGTGCCTATACATTTATTGCTTTGGTGCTGCAGAACGGGGGTGGGTGGGGGAAGAGAACATTGTATTGCTATTCCTTCTGGTTTCAATTCTGGTTTCAGATTCAAGCCCCTCTTCCTTCTGGTTGGGTTGTTATGATGGCTTGGAATGCACAAAGCATTCTGTAAACTCAAGGGAAACAGTTAAAAATAGAAAATCCAAATTCTGTCAAGGAACTGAAAGGTCACTGTAGCCTGGGAAAGTCTCACAGGGATCTGGAAGCAGAGGGGGTAGTGTGGTGTTTGCAGGATTGGGATGGAGGCTGTGAGTGTGTAGATGATGCAGGCAGGGAAAGAGAAAGGGAGAGAGAATACTTATTGTATTGAGAAAAAACACACAACTGAAGAACATATAGAACATGTATTGCATGTAGAACATGTAGACAGAGAAAGGGCTGAGGATACAGGGAGACTGGAAACACAATACTAACCATGTTTACTCAGAAGTAAGCCCCATGGTGTTCAATGGGACTTACTCCCAGGGAAGTGTGTTTAGGATTGCAGCCAAAGATAAAGAAAGTAGAAGTCAGTGGGAGTGTAAGGAAAAAAAATCACACAAGCAGATGTGACACTGCTTATTGAGCAGTAAGGCATTGGAAGGGTCACCTTTATATATTGTCACAGATTACAATGGGGAGGCCTACAGGCATTCCATTTTCCTTCCTCACAGTGGTCCTCTCCTCCTTAGCTGTGACACTGGAGCTGTGGCAGCCAGGACAGTGCCATTGTGACACTGTGCAAGGGCACAACATCATTTCTGGAGGTGCAGTTCTCCTCCTTTTTGAGCTTGTTGAACCTCTTGGTATGGCTGTAGTTGCAAGATTGCAAACCTGCCAAAACGAAAGGAGGAAGAAGTGGCAGCTTTGGAGTCTTGCTGTCACCCTGTTCCATCTCCTTTGGAAAGCTCAGCCTCTGCAAGGAAAGAGCTGGGCCATGGCATGGCTGCAAATCCAATGGAAATGAGGAAGGAGAAGTTTATCCATGACTGGGCTGGTGATTGTTACTGCTTCTCCCATTGCCACCATCTTGGATAGGCCTCAGATGGGACCCCCTTGTGGCCTGACACTCAGGTTGGCAAGCCCACCACCACCACTTTCCCTATACCCTAGCTTTATTTCAGCAGTGGTTTTTAGAAATTATCTTTTTTACAAAAGCTTCTCTATAGCCATTTTCCACTCCAGATATTGTTTAGCGACAAGGGAACTGTATTGTGACAGTACACACATCTTCTTTGATACCCACTTCACGTACCCTGGACTAGAGCTCTTCCAGACACAGTGCAGAATGCAAAGAGCACATTGACTAACATTTTGACAAAGGGTCTTAGGCTGCAATCCTAAAGACACTTTCCTGGGAGTAAGACCCATTGAACACAATGGGGCTTACTTATACATAGACATGGCTAGGATTGTGCTCTTAGATTCAAGGATTTTGTTCAGGGCTTTCTGTTTTCTTTAGAAGTAGGTGGGAACTTAAGTACCCTTCACATTCTCAGTGATTTACTAAATTCTATTGATATCCATCTCTGTGCTATTTCTGTTTATTTTGGGGCATGTCTGCAGTATTTCAACCCACAGGTTCCATTGTTTATTCATGAGTCAGGGGCTCTGCTTTGGACACCTGAAATCAAAATACCATCTGTTTATTAGGGAACTTTACAAAATTCTCTCCATCCAAATTTGTCTCTGGTTTTGAAGGTTCAGAATTATCTGATGTTGCTTCTGTAGCAGTGTTGATGCAATCTGCTAGTCTTTTGATTTCAAACTGCTGCGCATTCACAGTTTTGCTGCGGTTTTCATATCACGTCTCCTTCTGTCTTACAGGTTACCAATCTGTACAAACCACATATATGCATTGATTAAATCTTAGGGAAAAAGGGGGGAATCTTGATATGAGCTTGTGATCACACAAAGATTCCTGCTCTGTTGCACATTAATAACCGATAAAAAAGGAAGATGTGAAGCAAATCAAATCTGAAATTGATAAATTTGCTAAGGTAAGAGAGAAGAATGCAGAGCGCAGCAATTCCATGGACAAGGACAAGGTGACAAGGACAAGGTAACAAGTAACAAGGACAAGGTAACCAGAACAAGGACAAGAATAAAGTAATCCATTCCCTCTGCTGCATACTATTCTACAAACTCAAATTCTGACCCCTGATTTTTACTGAGAGGCCAAACATTTCAGTCCTGCTCCATACTCCTTTTCTTTTCTTTTCCAACCTATGTATTGCTGAAGCCTTTTCCAGCTCGGTTGGAAGCAGCATGAGTGTTTTGGAAAATGGTCACAAACTGACTTTCTAAAGAAGCTTAGCAGTTTGGAAAAAGCTCCCTTACCATTTTCAGGGTGCTCCATCTCCCCAATGCTGCCATCAGGTGTGGTGCGCTCGTAGTGATCTTCTGGCAGAGCTAGGGGTCCAATGCGGGGCCCCGATGAAGATTTGCTGCTTGGTGTTTCTGATTCCTCAAGGCCACTATCATAGTAGCTATGTTGGGAAGGGTCCTGCAGGTCTTGAGCCTGATTGGCTGCAGAGAATGTCACTCGGCGATGAGGTAACTGCAACAAAAACAATAAAAAAGAAGCCACATCACAAAAATCATATTTCAAAGGGAAGCTGTAAAAAGTGTAGCGACACAGAATGGTGAGAAAGAACACTTTGAGCACTACCTTAAACATGTCTACTCAAAAGTAACCCTTGTGTTCAATGAATCTTATTCCCTGGAAAATATCTTTAGGATTGCAGCTTTATCAATGAATCCTGGTAAACGTGACTTTATTAAAAGAACCTACAGTATTTCGTTCACAAGGTGGTCTAGATCTTATTCTCTAAAGAGCAATAGTAGTAATTGTCAATGGTGAAGATAATGTTCTTGATGTCACCACTGTTTACCACTGGTGTTTATGCATGCATGATTTTTGCCCTAGACAAAAAGTATGTACTTCAAACCCCTGCATTCCCAGGCTTTGTGATGAGGGAGTACCCATGCTTACTTATTTCCTCAGAAGGAGGAAACACATGGATTGATCTCCTCCTGTAGGTTTCCGGTAGCAGGATACCAGTGAAGGAGAGTCAGACAAGAAGATGCTCTAATAGCAGTGAACAACTGCACACAATCTGAAATAGGAAAAAAAGTATTTTGAAGCTCTTTTCAATTATGCCAGGATCATGGGGGCCACTGCCATAGGTATCGTTCACAGGCAAAAATGCAGTTTAGACAAAATGTTCTAAGAAAAATAATGAGACACATTTGCTTTTTATAACTGTGCATTTTTATGCATATACCTTACAAAACTGTAATTCGTAAAGGCCAACTCCATATCACAAGATTCTATTTAAAGCAAATCCCATCAAAATCTCTTGAGGTTTACTGCCACGCAACTATCTAAGGAATGAGGTGAAAGTTTTGCTGTACTTTCAGATAACAGTGATGGAAGGAGAGAAACACTCTAGTAATTTTAAGAGACAGGTTAGAATTATGAGGAATATCATCTTGGAAAACCACATTTATACATAGGGTTGAAGAAGGAGACTTTTGTAATGAGGTTTACATATAGTATATAGAATGTATAGAATTCTATACAACTGACCTCGCCTGGGTTCAATTTTTAGTGATGTAAATGTTTGTGAGTAGTGGTCAGTGAGCACCATCTAGTGACCATATCAGGTTACAATCCCTGTTGAATATTGTATTTTAGAGCTCATGTCTATATTTCTGCTCAGAGGTCCCATTATATTCAATGGGGATTATTCCCAGGTAAGTGCAAATAGCATCACAGTCTTACTAAAGCACAATCCTTACCTTTGAATGGGCTGGTGCCAACCTCCATTTGAGTCACCATGGCTGATGCTAGGACACGTGTTGGTCCATGGAGGTTACATCTAGCCTCAGCATTGCCTACAACACTTGTACTTGGGCATTTCAGTCTGAGTGCTTTCAAACTTACCAGGATGTAACATCACTGTGATGCCAGAGTGCCTCCATGTCTACTGAGAAGTAATCTCCATTGTATTCAATGAGACTTACTTCCAGGAAAGCCCAGTGCCAGATTCCAAGATGGTGGATCCCACTCTATTTCATCCCTGATGTGAGGTTGTGAACCATCAAGAGGGTCCCAAGCTCCACTTTGACTACCACTGGCCTACAAAGTTGTGCCAGCCAAGGGAAGCTAGTGGAACCGTGAGATTTTAGGGAGGCAAAAGGAGGGCTAGAGGGGAGACCTTGCCCAGGCATAGGGCTTGGACTGCCCTCCAATCTTAGGTCAAATCCTAACCACCTTTTTGAGTGATTTTGCTGATGCAGATCCAAATAGGCCTACTGAAGTAGCTGGGGAATTACCTAGGCTTGGGGGACTTAAGTCCCCTTACTTTGGGATGGTCTCCTTACACCTTCAAATTTGCAGTAGAAATGGTACAAGGTAATTGACCTGCCAGACAAGGTCAGGATTGGGCTGTAAAAAGCTTTGGGATGTGGATAAAGATGTAATGTCTTGTGTAAGATCTTAAGAAGCGCTTTGTATTCTGTTGCCAAAAAAATCTTTAGAAAAAGGGTTTAATTAAAGGTGTAAAAACATTTCTGCTGCATCACTGTTCTCATTGTTCTCATGTATTTGTCTCTTTTAGTTTCCTGTTGTGGAAGTGTCATCTGCAGCAATGCAAGGATGATTCATCTCATGGCATGGTTCAGCGGCGACAATCATATGGGGACCTTGGGCAATAATTTAAAATTCAAGGGCAATGGCAGACATGACCAAAGGAATGTTTTTGATGGCAAGAGTCAGTAGAATTTGGATTGGTCCTGAATGGACTAATCCATACGTATAAAACTGAAAAGTCACTCACTGACTCACTCACTGACTCATCAACGCCCAGCCAAAACTGCTGGGCCTAGAAGTGTGAAATTTGGAGAGGGTGTTCCTTCCATGATGGAGGGCCCCACAAAGAACCAGTTTTTGGACATTCCAATTGGCAGGGGGTGAAAAGGGGCTCAATGCATTTTTCTTCCTATACTTTACATTGAAGAGTCTCTGACTGATGGATGCTCTGCTCCAACCCACATAAGGAGGGTGTTCCTTATGTGACATCAACACCCGCCAAGAACAGATGTTGAGAAATTTAACCCTTAAAAGGCTGAAAAGGGATGCAACGTGTTTTTGTCCTATACTTAACACTGAAGACTGATCAACATCCAGCTGATGCACTGGGAAGGAGGGTGCACAGGGGGTGATACTGTGCATGGGGAGATGGTGCGCATGGGGGAATGGTGCATTTGGGGTGATGCGCATGGGGACATGGTATGCATAGGGGAGAGTGCATAGGGGAAGATGTACGGGGGTTTGTGCATGGGGAATGATGCGCATGTGGGGATTATACACATGAGGTATGCATATGGTGCTCATGGGTGAATGGTGCGCTGGGGGGACGGTGCACATGGGGGATGATGAGTATGGGGGATGATGTGCATGGGGGCATGATGAGCATGGGGTGACGGTGCGGATGGGGGATGTTGTACAGGGATACATGGGGGGTTGATGCACATGCTGGTTTGATGTGCAGTGGGGGATGGCATATGGAGGGAATTTTACTCCCACAATGTGGTTACCTTTTCGCTAGTTTTTCTATAAAAATAGTTGTCTTAGAGTCAAGTGCTCCCTCCTTTTCCACCTTGTGGGAGCAGTTTTTCCACCGACTAGACTTCTAGATGCAGTCTTTAAGTTTAGCTTCACCTGCGAAATGTAAGTGCTAGAGCAGTTTAATTAATGTTGCGAATTTCCATCCTACATGGAAAATTCTTATCTCTCCTTTGAACTCTCCTTTCCAAGCATAAGCTGCTTACTTTGTAATGATGGAATTGGTTTCTTTTAATAAAATTCCATTTTATCTTCAAACTATGGTGACTGCCTCTGAGTGAGTAAAAAAGTGTTCATCTAAATCTGGTCCTTGGATTGTCAGTCATACTACTAAAGAACATAGGCTTGTGAAATTTAGGGTCAGGAAAATTCTGTTTTTTCAAAATGCATGGTGGTCTTATGTGAATTTGCAATATGGATTCAAAAAATGGCATCAATTTGCCCTAGCATATCTAGTTTTGTGCCCTGTTACATCAGGTTTTGGCATGGTCAGCACAATCCTATCCATATCTACCCAGAAGTAAGTCCCACTGTGTTCAATGGGTCTTGCATTGCTGTGAGTATCATCAGTGAATGGTTCAAGCAGCTTCCTTATGAGGAAGCCATGGTGTAGTCTCCTTCATAAAAAAGAAGAAAAGGACAATGTAATGAGAGATACAGAGAAAGCACTGAAGTTAACACTGAATTTACTCAAATCTAATGCCATAAAATCTAATGTGCACCCCATTCTTATAATCAAAATGTTGTATTTACTCAATTCTAATTACTCAGTTCTAATTAACATCAAATCTAATGTGCATCTTGATTTTGCAGACTGAATTTGGCTAAAAAAGGTGAATGTTTTTATTTGATGTATTTTATTTGATGTATAAAAAGGTGAATGTATTTTACTTGAATGGAAAAAGATGAGAGAAATAAGTGAGATATATGCCAGTACCCCTCAAATACAGTGTACTTTGCAATAATGGCTTGTTTTCAGGCCCATTGAAATCTCAGGAAGAATGAAACTGTGGGAAAATATTTCTTTACCCCAAAAGGAAAGGCATTAATCTAAACAAGCCAGCAACAAGTTGTAATTTTGGAACTGCTGAAGACTCACCAATATGGGATTGAATTTTTTTGTGGAATCCAAGACACTAGAGCGTGAGAGAGAATGCTGGAGGAAGTTGATTTGACTCTAGAGACAACTTTAGATATTTGCAGGGTGGTTGAGCTATCTAAGAACAGGAACTGTAGAGGGATATGCAGCAGAGCCAGTTTGTATAGTGCAGAAGAAATCTATGGAGAATTTAGATGAAAGAACGACAAGAACACATTGCAGCAGTGCAAGTATTGTGGAGAAAAACATGGAAGACTAAAACCAGTGTCCAGAGGGGAAAATGCCATAGCTATGAAAAATTGACATAATTTTGCATCCGAATGGAGACCAATCGTGAATTAAAAGGCATTTGTGTATGACAGAATCAACAATAAATGCAGAAGAGGAATGTTCTGGAAACATACAAACCGTATGAAATAATGCTATTGGGGAAAAAAAACTACGGTATATCATTTGTTAGACTGCAACGCTATCCCCATACAGTGAGTCCTAGTATAACATTGGAGGACACAACCCAAGTGTTGTTTATGTATAATCACACGACAGCAAAGCCAATGTGGAAATGCAAATTCAAGATTGGCAACCTGCAGACAAATACGTAATATAGACTAGAATACTGTGTAGATGATCCTTCAGTGGTAACCTGTTGGGAAGAAACACTGCTCAAAACTATGAATCTGAACAAGCCACTATATCAGAATATATTGTCGGTGGATTATGAAGGCTCCAAAGAGCCTGGAATTGAGAATGAAATGAAGATAAATTTCCAAGGTTTTTAAGGGAGACAGAAAATTGGAAGAGTTTTATAAGACGAGCAGCTCAATCCTATTCCCCACAAACCCATATCATGCAGCAGGATGCTGCTTCGTATGGTGCGGGAGGTAGCCAGATAGCTCAGGAGAGGTGAGTAAAAATATTTTTACTTACTTCCCCATAAGCTGCCTGGTTACCAGTTGGTATCTCTGAACCTACACCAGATTTAGCTGACTTAAGTCTGAGAAGAGTCAGGAGGTGGCCAAGAAAAGGGGTATAGGACCTTCTGAGATCCACCCATCCTTCTCCATCCACTGCTGTGTTTCTCCCTCCAACGGATCATAAGCTGCCCCCACCTCACCAGGTCCAGTGTGGTCTAAGTGAGTCACTGGAGCACGTGTGGAGCCTCCGGCCATTTATGCCAGTGGTTCCACAGCACACCTTTTATGGCTTCATGCTAGCATTTACAGCTGCACATCATGAGATCTGCTGCCCTAAGTTCCCAAAAGGACTTGGACATGAGATTGATAACAATGTAAAGTTAGTTAAGCCACCCAAGAGAATACCAGTACCTTGGCTCAAACTTTTGAAAGAAGAGCTGCAAAGTTTAACACTGGAGGAAAGTTGCAAAGAGGTGGGCAAAAAATAACCAGTAGAGAAGTACAGACTGGATTAATATTTCGGTGGTAATTAGAAAACCACCAGGGAAACTGAGGATTTGTATATGGAAATGACAAAGCCTTTAAGTAAAGAATTGAAAAGAAGCCAGTTTCTTCTGAAGCCATCCTGGCAGATTTGTCAAAAATCCAGCATGTTCAGTTTGATGAAGAACCCATTTATTTGATCACGTTTGCCACTCTCTTTGAAAGATACTGCTGGATGAAAATGCCAGTGGGTACCAGTGCAGCACAAGCAGTGTTTCAGAACAGATTGACTCAGAACAGAACAGATTGGAAGGGCTGAGAAGAATTTGAGCAATAGTTGAAGATATGCTGATAGTGGGAGAAGGGGATAATTTACAACAAGCACTGGAAGGTCATGATAAAACAAATTGCATTTTTGAAGAGATGTAGAGAGAAGCATATAAAATTAAAGTGGGATGAACACGAAAAAGTAAGAGCTATTTGAGACTCGTCGAGACCCCAGGATGTTATGAGAATTTAAAGGTTCTGGGGATTATGAACTTCTTGGACAAGTTCTGCAAGTATTCAGAGAATTCTGAACTCCTGAGACATATACTGAGATATGGAGAATTGACCGTTTTAATGGTGATAATTGGCAATAGTTCTCATTTTCAAGTATTATAACTAGCCCCCAAATCCAGAGTAACTACGGGAGCAGGTAAGAGACTTTATGTGCACCCGCAGTTAATACACCACCTAGTGACAACCTATGGGAAATTCATATTGGAATCCAAAGTTGTTCTTACACTGGAGCAAGGACTCCCTGTAGTTACTCTGGATTTTGCCCTAGGTCTCTTTATAAATTGATTCTTCATGATATCTCCATTTCTATCAGCCAGTGGCATAGGATTTATCCCAGATTACATACTGTTACCCAAGGTTTTTCTTAAATTCTCAATTTATGTTTCTGTTTTCTTCCATTCTCCATCTTTACCTGACATGGTCATGTATTCCCTTGTTGTCATACAGTGCCCTTGGAAGATCTTAACCAGTTTAATTAAAGTTTGAACCCACACAGTATACCATGAGTCAAGTTCTGAAAGATCTCTGATGCAGTACAGGATCTGTCTTTGTTGCTGTCGTCTCTTGAAGGAGAAATTACAAAAGGATGCAGGAATATGGGGAAAAAAGGTCAACAGAGGGAGCTAGTTTACACCACATTCCCATGAGACTATTTTAGGCTACATTTTAACCAAATGTTCTGTTCTTACAAAGCTAGAGGCCGGAATGGATGTGCTCAGTAGAAGCTGATCCTGAATAAAGTACTGTTTTAGTATTTGGTGATTGAAAATTGGAATTGCCACTGCACCACTCTGCAGGGGGTTAAGTAGGATAGGGCTTGGGATGCTCACAAGCTCATAAGGACATAGGAACCTGCCTAATACTTAGGCCATTAATCCATTTGCTCAGTGTTGTAGATGCTGACTGGTACAGCTACTCTCCAAGATTTCAGACAAGAACCATTTTTATCAGCCTTCCTGGAGATCTTGGGTACTGAGCCTTCAGACCTCTGCTCTCTGCATCTAGTATTCAGACTACCAATGCATGGATAACCTCCTATTCTCAACTGCACATGCTAATAAAACATACGAGAACTGCCTTTCTCAATAAGACCAAAGTCTCATTCAGTCTTGTGCCCTTTTTCAACTGTACATGATTGAATGCCTCCAGGAAATCCCATGAGCAGGTTGTGATAGAAGTGATGACAGATTTTAATTAAGGTATATTACAGTTAAAGTTTTTAATAAAACTTTAGATTGCCCTAGCCTTTAATCAATGAGTACATTAATTGGCTACACATAATTGCGAAGTGTTCTGCCCTTCCTGTAGTTGTTTGTGATGAGTCTCTCTTGCCCCCACAGTAGCATTTTTTTGTAATTCCAATCATCCCTTCTCATAATTTTACAAGAGCATACAAACTTTATAGGATGGGGAATCAGCTCGAAGGAATTCAGAGAAGAATAGGCTGCAGTCCTATCTACAGTTTCCTGGGAGTAAGCTCTATTGACTATAATGGGACTTGCTTCTGAATATATAGCCATAGGATTTGGCTCATAATCACCTCTCATCCAAATTTGATTAAGAAACAAGATCATTATCATACCTTTCCATTCCAGATGCCCCCAGATATCCCTGAATGATCATGTGCTATATCATGTAAGTCATGGATTTTCAAACCGAGGCTTGGCGGCCAGATGTGGCCCATGGCAAGCCTTTAACTGGCCCGTGGCCAGCTCTGGTCCCCTAAGAGCCTCTGACCCTGTTGAAATGGGAAATGGGGGGTCCTATTAAGTAAAGGGAAATGGGGGTCCTATTAAGTGTAGGCTTTATTTCATTGCTGTGTGTTGGTACTTGCAGAAATCCTGGAAATTTGAGCTAATCTATTCATTAATCTATCATTCATTCATTAATCTTTATTCATTAATAAATACATTATTAATCTTAATGTATTTAAATTTTATTTTTAAAAGATTTTAACTGGTCCTTGACACTGTCCTTTGGCCAAAAACGTTGGAGACCTGTGGTGTAAGGTTGGAGACCTGGACTGTAAGGGTGCAGTCAAGAAGATCCCAGGGGTTAGTGAATATTTGTTTGTTTACCCCAAGCAAATCCACTATGGGCCTCCTTGGATTTATGCATAAGTACGAGGCATATAACAGATTCCTAACCTTGACTATCTTCCTTGCAGCAGTAAGGAAGATAAATGAGGTTAGGATATCGGCACACATGATATTGATCACTGATCCTGTTTTTATTCTTCTTCACTCTCTGTCCTCTACCCTACCTGGACAACCCCTATTCTTCCTCCTCCCTGCCCTGTTCCTCCCTCATATCTGTGCTGGTCTGGTTGTATCAGCTTGCTCAATATGGCCATATATACACTTTCAAAAGTGTCTACACTTTTAATAGGCATACACTTTCAAAAGCAAGTTCTGGCCCAATCCCAGATTGGGCTGACAGCGAGGTTCAAGCTGGGTGTAATTTTGCATCCTGATCTTCTTGATCCTAATGGGACATTTCAACCCCAAAGTAATTCAAATTTAAGACTGCTATTTCCACTAAAATCCATGGACGCAGCAGAATGTCCACTGCAAAGTTTGGTGATTTATCAAAGGAAGGAAAGCATATGCTCAAATTTAATATGAAGAGAATAAAAACCCACGCAAAACAGATCCCTCAAGGACCCTCAAGTCGGAGCTCCCCCTTATGAATAAAGCAAATCATGAACAGAACTCAACATCTATTCAAAGCAAGTTATCACTCTCCAGCCAAAGCTCTGCCTGTCAAGAAACTCCAGAGCTTGTCGTGTGTTATTTGTTGCACCATTGGTAAAAATACCAAAACTTTGGCTCCCATTTAGGTCCACGAATGAACAATCAAGGGCAGTTAAGTTACAAAAGAGGTTCCTCGGTGAGCTCTCCCCACAATAGATCCCATAGTTTCCATGGGGAAAAACTATAAAAAATTGAGTCACAGAACCCCATGTGTCTCTCGTCCCACACTTATCTGTCTGTTCATTTTACCTGCAGGTGTTGTATGAAGCATTCCCATTCCAGCTACTGCATTGCCCATCCCTAATAATTAGAGTGACAGCTTCCTACTATCTCTACAAAGAGGGTGGTATGCTATGCTACTTGAACTATGGATCCAACTTAAAACACCATATCTTTATGAATTACCTTGCTAGTATGGGACTGGTGAACACTGTTTTATGTGGCTCCAGTTCATCCTGAAGAAGACCATTTTAGAAGGAATTCCTTTTAAACGCCATGGCCTATAATGTTCCAGAGAGTTCCATTCTCTCACCTTTGTACTTTACTATCTTCAAGAAACCGCTCATCAGGAGGCTTTGGGTTACAGATGACATCTGTGATGAATGTCTTCTATCTTCCATATTTTCTTAGCAATTTTCCTTGTTTTTGAATACCTTTAATCTCCCAGTTATTTCTGTGCCAGACCAGCCTCTAAAAACCTCTAGGATAACCGCTTGCAGTAATCTAGATCTAGATTAAGACTGGGAGAGGGTGAGGTTTTCCCTTTAAGCTAAAAGTGTTTAAGTAGTCAGGATATTTAGGGATTCTCATGATATTTTTTAAGTCTAATACATACGATTTATCTATTTAAATCCCAATCAAGGAGTTCAAGGTGGTGTATATAATTTTTCTCCTTTTCTGTTTATCTTCAGAACAGCCATGTGAGGCAGGAACTGCTTAGGATAATTTAGGAAAGCAAACTGGCCAAATCATCTGCTGGGTTCAATTAGATACAATTTTGGAGGGCCTCTGATCTACATCCACAAGTCTGTAAAATGTAATAAAATTTACTATAGACTTTATATCTCTATGGTAGAATGCAAAGTAATCAAAATGTGGGCTTTAAAAATGCATGCAAGGCTGCAATCCTGACCTCCAGTTAGGCTGGCCTAAGCCTCAGCATAAGTCCTGCGCTGACCTGGGGGTGTCACAAAAGTGCCATCAGGCAGTTGTGCGCCACTCCTGGGGGAGGGATAGGCCAATGTACGGACATGCGCTTTCCTCCCTACATCACCATGGAGATGGGAAGACCGATGAGTTGTGCCAGCCTAGGTTAGGATTGCACCCTAAGTTAAAGGACCAAATGGATGTAATTTTCATATAAATTTGCATACGGTACATGTTACCCTACAAGTAAACAAACAAAATGTTTCATTTATCCTAGAAAAACAAATAATTACAAAACCACTTGTTTTAGTGTCTATGAACCTGCACTGTGTGTTTTTAAATAGATCATCCAAGAGCACAATCCTAACCATGTCTACTCAGAAGTAAGGCCCACTGTGTTCAATGGATCTTACTCCCAGGAAAGTGTCTTTAGGATTGCAGCCTTAGAGTAGGGATCCCTTAGGCATGGGACCCAGTTGGGGGCAATTGGTCAAACTGGCATAAAGCTGGCCTTGCAGGAAAGCATAGCAACTTAAAGGGAGAGGGAAATCAAAAGCTAATTGATTTCAAAATATAATCCCCTGTATACAGTACTTTAATTCTAGTTCCAGGAATGTGTAGAACAATGCATTACTCATTGGACTGATGATATCATTTATGCCTTTCAGTGATGTTATACTGTTTAATTGTCTTCTGCTTGGAGGGTGCTTCAAGATGTAGGAAAGCTTTTACTGGGCTCTTAATGCAGTAACAGGGTCTTTTTCAGACATTTCTTCTGATTGAAAGGGGTGGGGGAGGCTCTTCCTTTTAAGTCTTTGTGTACATTGTGGACCTAGATCAATGCATCTGATATAGCATAATATATATGACATAATATCGTGACACTGTAGTGATATTCCAGAGTACTGGGGAGGGGAGACTGCTGAAACCACCACAAGATTCTGAAGGCTTGCAGCCCCCTCTGTGGACCTACAGGCAGCCGCCCTAAGCTTTAATGCTGAATGAAGCTGACTTCTGTTTTGTGCCAAGTAAGCTCCATCTGGCAATCTGTGGTCCGGACAGATGCACAGAAGCTCTCAGAGAGGGCCTATAAGACACTAGACCTTGGGACCCTCGGGGAGGCTTCAGCAGCCACCCAAAATATTGCTGGGTCCCTGTGGTGCCACGACTGCTGCAGGGCCATTGTGGCCACCCCCTTGCTCCCAACCTTCAAGTACTTATGAGGTTCCCAACTCCCACTCTGGGAACTTCTGCTGTACATCATTCAATTACTTCAAGCCACATTTTGTTTAAGCCTTTATCTGAATAGCAATTGCCATGCTGAAGCACTTTGCACACATAACCTGCTGCCCTCAGAATATATATGAGAACAAATTTTTCAGGGTTTAAGTTTGAATTATGGTTTTAAAATAGTGACACATTGAAATTTACACATGATAGAACAACAGAAGTAATTTTAATTTTGCTAGTTACTTATAACACTACTATTGTCATTACAATCAGTGATAAATAGGAATTATGACTTCTGCATAACATTAGTACAGAAAACACTAAGGAATGTGTATGGTCTAATATGGGAGGAGGTACACTAGAGGGACATCATCAGTTATTGCACCAGGTGATGCCATTGCCTAGAGACTGGGTTAAGCCTCAGCAGCACAGAGAAATCTACTTGGACCTATGCTAGGAAATTTCCATGCTAAGGCCATCGGATCAGATGTGAGAAGGAAACTATGATTCAGCAGTTGCTCCTAGAGTTAATATGAGCCAAGAGCTAACCCACTCTTGTTCCATTATCTCTGTATTCCCATCCTCCTCTGCCTCCATTATTAGCTTGTTCTGCTCTCTCCCCTCTGTTCCACCTCCCCACCTTGTTCCACTTCCTCTGCCAACTTACCTGCCTTGGCAGGTCCCAATGAGATCACGTGGCATGGCTCTTGCCTTCCACCATATGACTTAGTGCACTGATGTACATTTTGGAACACTTGTTCTTTGGAACACTTGTTCTTTGAGATTTGGAACAGCATTAAATCTCAGTAAGACTGTACTGTTAATTTTGTTTTATTTCCTTTTTCACTCCAACCCATCCTGCAAACTTCATTGGCTTAGTCTACAATCCAGAGTAACTACGGGACCTTTTACACCGACGTAGTTATGGTGCCGCCTATGAGAAACCTATGGGAAATGCATAGAGCAATCCAGAGAAAGTGCCTCTTACATCTTTCTGTAGTTACTCTGGATTGTAGGGCATGTGATACATTGAGAATTGTGTTCTTTGTTCTTAAGTAGCTTCCCAACACACTTTGCTGAGCATTACTAATTTTTGCATCCAGTTAAGTGAGCTGTCTTTTTAGGTGAGCCACATGCAGGCATTTTAAAAATCAGCCTGCTTGTTATAGTTTTTTCTTAGATTTTTTTTTTAAAACTGGCTTTGTCTGGATTCCTTGACTGTTGCAACTTCATTTGAGGGGATCGCAAAAAGCTAGGCACAACAACCTTGGAATGGGACATTCAGGCTGCAATCCATGCTCACCTGGGTGTAAGTCTCATTGGACACAATGAGACTTATTTCTGAGTAGACATAGAAAAGCTCTGGTATCACAGCAATGTCACTTCTTATTTTATGTCACTTCCAGCAATTACATCACACCCGGATTGATGATATCACTTTGGGGGGGGGGGGGGCTCCTGGACAGTTTGAGAACCACTGGTCTAATCTACATTCCCGGGTAATTACGTTTTGCGACAACACAAGTTGGGGCGTGTAGTCAACTGTTCCTGGGCAGTGATCATACACCCAAGAGCAGCCTCAGTCATTTGGTGTTCTTACTTGGTGATCAATGGTGAGAGGCTATGATCGATAGTGAGAGGCTGAGGGCGTGAAGTAGCTGAGCCCAAACACTGCCTGGCTCTTGAGTGGTGTTGCTTCATATGTTCCCCACATGCAATTACTTAACCTATGGAAACGTCTTTAGGGAAATTCTATCATTGGTTCCATCACCATTGCAATCATAGGCTACAATCCTCAACACACTTACCTGGGAGGAAATTTCATTGAACTCAATGGAACGTTAAGTTCTGAGTAGACACAAATAGGATTTTGCTGAATATGTGATAACCCCATTGACATGCACCCTCTTCCATCATACATCCTGCCTTAGAAGCTTCTTTCTAGTGATGGTTAGTTTTTCCTGTTAGCATTTTTATTTGCACTAGGGGTTTTTAGCAATTTTTAGGGGTTTTAGCAATTTTTGCAAAAACTGACGGGTTTTAGCAATTTTTTTGTTCCATTGATTATTCATTTGCATTTGAATAATTAATTTTTGAATAATTGTTGAATAATTAATTTTAACAAATTGTGTAGCAAAGTGAGATAGAAAGGATAGGATAGTAAGATAAAAGTGTTTTAAAATTAAAAAGATATTGCTGATTACACAGCCATGCAGTAGAAGCATTTAGTGTAGGAAATAAAAGCAAAATTCTTTTGCAAAGGAAGGATATAGTAGGCGCAATATTTAAATTATTTAGATTAAACAGTACGCAGGGTATTGAGGCTAAACTTCCATATCTTAGACAGCAAACCAAGGATAATTAAGGACTAGGAGTTTATCTTGTGTTTTGAAGTAGATTTCATTTTCTGCAGTAGATTTCTTAATACAGGATTTGCAGGGTCTGAACCCAGCCAGCTGACACAGAAAAGAGTGCAGTTGCCATTCAAACTGTTCTATGAAACATCCCAGGATGTGTTCTTTTGATTGCTAAAATAGCTTAAAATAGTGTGTTTCCTCCAATGTAAATTTCTCATGTTCAAAGAGGGCAATCCTGGGGCATGATCACTTCAATTTCATGATGTTGTTTTTCTTTTGATAGCCTAACTTGGATAGCCTAAAGTGGAGTGGTGACATGGAGAAAACATAAAAGCGACAAGAAGGAGCCATATCCTATACCCCCTCTAGCTGATACCCACACCCTTGATAAATATTATACCAACAGTTGAACAAGCATAAGACAAACTGAAATCACAGGAAACAATTCAGATATGCACCCACCAAAAATGATACCAATGCTACTTGCCACTTCATATTTCTGTGATGAGGCATAATATCCATTCGTCCTGCCCTGTATTATAGCTATCGTGTGTGAGCTAAATATCTGGCATGGATCTGAGAAGCCCCATTTGCACAGCTGGAGCTTTATTTGGGGTGAAAGGAAGTACAGTACATCTTCATACCATGAGAAGATCTCAGGTGCCTCCTGAGCTGTAAGATGGGGGTCCAGCTAGGTGATCAGTTCAGTTGGGATTGAGGTTCAATAGAGAAATGTCAAAACTAAGCTCCCTAAAAGGCAGGGTGCTGCTAGATAAGGTGTCCTTGTAACCTGCCCACTTTGGACTATTGTAGTAACCATATCCTAAGGGTGTGAGTCCTCTCTGTCATAGAGATCTTGACCGCCAGCAAGGACAGCAAATTCTAGGATCATAGAATACAGTGTATGCTCCATTGTCACAGTTGTATCACCATTTGGGGAGTTAGGTGAAGTGACTGAAAGTCTTATGAGGAACTGCTGAGAAAGCTTGGTGTGTTGAACTTAAAGAAAGGGCTACAGGGAGACACAACAGCATTTTCAAATATCTGAAGGGCTGTCATATGGATGAAGGAGCAAACTTATGACAAAATCCTGAACGCATGTTTTAATTTCATAATGGACATTCCAGTGGCACAACACACTTTCTAGCTTCAAAGGTGACATGCAGGAGTGGATGGTCTGGTTTTACACTGCAGTGGACACCAGATCCCTCCCTCCAAAAGATCATTGCACAGGAGATGGGGATAAGGTTGATAGGTTGGAGGTGGGCAGAATGAGGAGGTGACGAGTGTGAGTCAAACGACAGCACAGATATTAATTGTGGTTAAGTCTAACCGGTTTCCTTGTTAATTAGGGCAGTCACATTCACTGATTAATCAGCCCAGCCAATCTATTACACAGCCAATCAATTACATAATTAAGCCAATTATGGGGAGGGGGGAATAATTACATTCTTCTTTCATCAATGCCACATCATCCAAATCTTCCATTTGAAGCCTCTCTAGCTCTTTCCTGGTCAGCTGGGTGCTCCTCCTGAAAGACAAGAGCCAGTCCCTGGGACCATTTCCCATTTCCTCTTGGGAGAAATGCCAGAAAGGATGAAGACTTGAGGACTGCCTGACCTCTAGCATGTACATCATAGCACATGAATTCCAGTGGCTGTGGGAAGAATGAAGTGGGGGAGAGAAGGCAATTTCATCTGGCTAGCCACTCTTGGAGATAAGATGGCCTACCATAAGAACATAAGAACCTCCATTGGATCTTTGTGTCATCATGATTAACTATGATAGCAATAGAACCTCCTTGCGAAGAGAAAGTTTGCCAACAATACCAGCTGCTAGGATAAATGGAGAAATGAAGGAGACAATGATACTCAATGATGGATGTTGATGGATATGTCACCAAGTTGGTTCACTAAATATTTTATAAGTTTCTACTACATACATTCTCTCTCACTCAGAAAATGTATACACATTTAATCAGTTTATCAAAAATCTGACAATGCTAGCTCAATACTAATTAACCCATGGATGTGGCTGTGCCAACAAAGCGTGTGCTGCACCCTGTGGAAGGGGGGCAGTCCAGGATGGTAAAGGATTTAGGGTGCAATCCAAACCAATTTGGGCCAGCACAACTCACCCATCTCCTTGTTTCTATGGTGGCATGGGGAGGCTGGTGCATGTCTGTACACTGGCCGAATCCCCCAAGAGTGGCGTAGAAGTGCCTTAGGGCATTATTGGACACCTGCAGGCCAGCGTAAGTCCTATTAGGATTTTGGGGGGTTAGGATTGCACTGTTATTTCCTATCCTTCAGGGCAAGACTTCAATGCCCAAAAGGGTATTCTCAAATCTGCACCAGCCATTTTAGTGGCACAAGTCTAAAGAGAGTAAACGAGAGGGAAGGGGAGAGGAATGGGGAGAGGATCCCATCATACACAGGTGCTGATAAGGTCTATCGTCTTCCATTCCACCATGCACTTGTACTGTTGTAGTAACCATATCCTAAGGGTGTAAGTCTACTCTGTCATAGAGATGGTGCCTACCAGCCTTTTTGGTGCCCACCTTTTTCCACACTAACATTCCCCATTTTTCCCCCATCTGCCCTATTCCTCCCATTATACTGGCTTACCTATGTTCTCGCTGCCAGTTAGGCTGATAGGACTCTGACCTACTATTTGCAGCAGCAGCCATTTCAAAATGGCTGCTAGCGTATATTCTTCATGCCCCAAATGGCCAGTTACCACAGCTGAACCACTGTTCTGCTATGGTTGCAATCCTAACCTTCAGTTAGGCTGGCCTAAGCCCTGGCATAAGTCCTGTGCTGACCTGGGGGAGGTTTAGGCCAGTGCACAAACATGCGCTTGCCTCTCTACTTCACCACGGGAACAGTGAGACTGATAACTTGTGCTGGTTAAGTCCAGTTAGGACTGGGCTGTTAATGGACTGAGTCTATCTTGGTTATACCTTAGCTATTATTTTGGGTTTGCTACTCAGTTTCAAATACGAGTTACACATGGAACCTGGCTAGCCTTAAACAATACTTAACGTTGGTGCCGACATACTAGCTGTGCTTAAGGCAGATGAGAGGATTATGCTTCAGGGAGAGAATGTGTAATCACAAATGTCTTGTACAGACATTCTAAACAGATAAGTCTATATCTGCTGCAGATGGGCTTGTATGTGCTGACCTTGCCTCCTTGTCACATCTGACCTCCATGTATTATGAGGTTCTTGCCAGGCTGCATTTTTGCAGGTGTCGGATCATGTGAATGAGGTTCATAGGTGCAGGCTGTTACACAGATTTGATCTCAGAAACCACAGTTCAGGAGCAGGATCCTAACCCCTCAAAAATATACTGTACCATTGACAATTTCATAGGGCTTTAAATTTTATATACACCGTATATTCAAATTTCAAATATACTCTGTAACATTGACAGTTCCATAGGGCTTCTGATCTCTTTATTATTATTAGCGCTTGTGTGTGTGTGAATCAGAGAGAGAGAGAGAAAGAGAGAGAGAGAGATTACTTTCCTATTGGAGATAAATTTTACACTATAAACCTAGTGATCGGAGCGTCAGCCTCCCTGAGAAACCTCTGGTTACGACTCTTGACCAGTGATTTTCAACCACTTTGCATTGATTTGATTTGCACTTTGCAATTTTACATTGGTGTGCCATGGGTAATCTGCAGGTGTGCCACCGGACTTGGGAAAGATCATATGAGTAGGGCAATTGGGGAGATTTTAGCTCCAGTATTAGCAGAGCAAGTGGAGATTTGTGCCCCATACAAGCAGCATGGTGTGCCTTGTCAGCTGTCAAAAAACAGATGGTGTGCCTTGACCATTTTAGTGCCTTGTCAGTGTTCCATGAGATTTAAAAGGTTGAAAAAAATCTCTGGTCTAAACTCTAGGAAAAGGGCAAGTTGTTTTTAAATCCCCATTATTTCATTCTTAAGAAGCTTTTAGGCTGCAATCCTCACCTCCAGTTAGGCCAGCCTAAGCCTTAGCATAAGTCCTGTGCTGAACTGGGTGTCACAACAGTCCTGTAAGACACTTGTGTGCGACTCCTGAGGAAGGGTTAGGCCAATGCACATACATGTGCTTGCCTCCTTACATCACAGGAATGGAAAAACTGATGAGTTGTACTGGCCTAAGTAAGGATTGCACCTGTAGTCATTCATATTCCTCTCAGCAGCATGTAAAATGGCATGTTTAAACCAAAAGATGGAGGACAAGCTGCCCTTCAGACTTGCAGGTGTGCATCAGCTCAGGTTACTTATGAAATGCTTGCTTCTGAGGAGATTCCAAGATAAGGAGGACTACATCAGCTGCCTAAAAAGTGTGCAGATTGTATTGTAGGAAAAAGGTTGTATTGTAGGAAAGAAAAAGGTTGTATTGTAGGAAAAAGGTTGTATTGTAGGTTGTATTGTAGGAAAGGCAGATTGTATTGTAGGAAAAAGGTTCACCCTATGACAGGTTGGAATCTTCCCCCACCTGGTGAGTTTGCTTATGAGGAGACATAGAAAGGTGATAATGACAAACTAGATGATCGCTTTACAAAAAAACCAGGCCTTATTTTCTAGTAATTATATTCATAGAATCCTAGAGTTGGAAGGGATCCAGTAGATCATCTAGTCCGACCCCCTGCCTGTAGCAGGAAATTCTCCTAGGGCATCTCCGACTGGTGCTCGTCAAGCTTGAATGGCCAGGGAAATAGAGAAAAAATAGAGGGGGGGGGCCTTTTCCTTATGCCCAGAGGAAGAGGAAGAAGAAAAAAAAATATAAAGGTGGGATTCCTTCTTGATCAGGATGTCTAGTTGGTGTCTGGTAACAAGGAGAAGGTGGAAATGATCCTACTTTGTATCTGTCTTCTCTCAAACCAAGAATTATGCAAATGTCAGTGCTGGATCAGTGACTAACTGGGGGGATGTTTACATCCCCACAGAGGTAATGAGAACATGAATGGCATGGATCTGTTAAGACTGACAGGTTAAGACTGGTTAAGACAGGTTAAGACTGACAGGGAACTAGTTAAGAACCACCTAACTGAACTAAATGAATTCAAGTCAATTGGATTGGATGAAGTGCATCCTAGAATACCAAGGAATTAGTGGATGTACCAGCCAAGCTTCTGTCAATAATCTCTGAGAAATCCTGGAAGAGGTGGAGCTAGACTGGAAGAGGGTTAAAATGGTCCCAATCATTAAAAAGGGGGAAAAAGAAGATTTGGGAAATTACAGACCCATCAGTCTGACTTCAATATGGGGGAAAATATTATAAAACATAGTTTGTACATATCTGGATACAACTTGGTGATTAATAGATGTGACATGCCTGTTGAAAATGAATTTTGCTGGATAAATCTCATCTCCTTTTTTGATTGGGGTACTAACTTACCAGAAAGAGGGAATTTTGTGGATATAAGTTATGTCAACTTCAAGATATTCCTACAACATTTTAATCAGCAAATTAACAAATTATGGGCATGATATAGTCAAGGTGGGTTTGCAACTGATAGGACAACTGCATCAGAGACTTCAAAACAACAAGGAAGGTAATTTCAAGAGGAGTTCCTTGGACTCTTTTTTGGGCTCAGTTCTATTTAACATCTTCATTAATGGCTGGGATTAAAGGATGTAAGGAAGTCTCATCAAATTTGCACGTGACATGACACCAAGCTGGGAGGAGTAGCAAACACAACTGAAGAGTGTAGAAGTATTCAGAAAGAGCACAATCCTAACCCTATCTACTCAAAAGTAAGCCCCATTGTGTTCAGAGGGTCTTACTCCCAGGAAAGTGTCTTTAGGATTGTAGCCTAAGACCTTGTCAGAATGGAATACTGGGCTGAAATGGATAGGAAGTTCAGTAAGGAAATACAAGGTTGTACACAAGTCAAAATAACCAAAGATGCAGGTACAGAACAGGAGATACCTGGCTTGACAGAACAACATGTGAGAGGGATCTTCAAGTCGCAGCGGAGCAGAAGATGAGCTTGAGCCTGCAGTGTAATGCAAATGCAAAGAAGGCAAATGCAATGTTAGCCTGTATTTCAGCTTTCAAATGATGAGAAGTTGTGATTCTGCTTTACTCTGCATTGGTCAGACCTCATTTGGAATACTGTGAGGTATTCCATTTATTTGGGTACCTTCATTTAGGAAAGATGCAGCTGAACTGAGATGGATTCAGAGAAGAGTGATGAGAATGATGAGAGGACTGGAAAAAGCCCTATGAGGAAATGTTGAGGGAACCTAGTATATTTATCCTGGATAAGGGTGAAAGGGGATATGCTAGTTTTCTTCAAATACCCAAAGGGCTGTCAAATGGATGAAGGAACAAATTTGTTCTAAAATCGCTCTGAGAGAAGAACTAGATCAGTATCTCTTCATGTTAGTCCTCTACTGTATCACTTCACATGGTCCACCTGTCTGAAGTACCACAGGAATTAACTGGCAATGACATCTTCACAGAGAGGAGGTTCTGGTTGGATATCAGGAAGAAATTCTTGACCATAAGAGCAGACCAGCAGATTTCCCAGGGAGAAGGTAGATTCTTCCTCAGTGAAGATCTTCAAGCAGTAGCTTGACATGCACCTTCTGGAGATGCTCTTGGAGAATTTCTTGCCACAGACAGGTGGTTGGACAAGATGAACTTGTATTTCCCTTCCAACTCTATGATTCAATTATCAATAACCATATAACCTTATAAGATTTGATGGGAGCAGCACCTATATTTGGTATGTACCCTTGGAAAACAGTGGATGTGGTTGAACCATTATTCTCATCCCTCAATATCTTCAAAAAATGTTTTTACTGATTTCCTGCAACACAAATAATAGTGTGTCATCCTTCCAACAGTCCTACACACACTTTCCTTGCTCTCAGTTCTCTTCCCATCCACCTAGGACTGGCTAGTCTGTGAAGTGGATGGCAGATTGCATTGCTGGCAGTTGGGGAGTGATGAACAGATGCCTGCTGCCTCTCTCCACTGTGTGATTTCCTGCTTCATTTAAAGAGCTCCCTCACTTTGATTCTTCTTCATCAGGCTCTTTTAAAAACACACAATATTATTCAGAGTGCAGGGGAGGATGGAGCAAGGAAAAAAGGTTGGAGGCCAGATCACAGTACTCTGGGGATTGTGATGCCTACTTACCTGGCTCCTTCTTGCACTGCTGGATTTCTTTCCAACATTTCTTATTCTAATTAAAGAGCTGCTGAGGAAGGAACTGGCTAATGGGACATAACACTGGCAGTCCAACAGCTTGAGCCAAACCTGCACCTATAAATGAAGTTACCCCATTTCCAGTTATCCCTATGCCCTTAGCTGTTGGGAGTACAGAACTTCCTATTAAGGCTACAATCTAGAGTAACTAGATTTTACACTTTTACACTGACGTAGTTTCAGTGCCACCTGTGGGAAACCTATGGGAAATGCATTCAGCAAATCCAGAGTAAGTGCCTCATACATCTTCCCGTAGTTACGCTGGATTGTAGGGTTATTCATTTCCCTATCTTACTGTCCATCTCATGATTTTCCCAAGATGATCCATAAAGGGGATAGAGCAAAAATATGTTCATTCTAGTCTCTATTCAGGCCTCATTTTAAGGTAGAAAATGATTCTAAGGTAGAAAATTTTAAGGTAGAAAATGATTCTCATTTTAAGGTAGAAAATGATTCTGCCCTTGCTTACCCTAATAAATGGTAGATGGGTGGGGGCATGTATCAGGGCAAGGACAGAATTGGGATCTTGCTTAACTGAAGTTATGCCACAGTAGGACTTCACATTCTTTCCTACAGAGTGCTGCTAGAGTTCATAAGGTCTGTGAATATGCTTCTTGAGTGACGGAGAGAACAAAGACTGGAAGAGGCCAGAAGCTGAAGACAGTAAACTTCAATTTTTTTAAGTCTGAGGAGAGACAACAGGGAAACCAGAGCAATAAAAATGGTCAAGACTTTTGATTCCAGCTGGCGAGTCCCCTGTGAAAGATGATTTTGGTTCTGGCAGTTACACCCATCATGCCCACAATCACCTCTGTTGATGCCCCCTGAGAGCATTGAAATCCCATCATTGAGCAGGAGGGGTTGCGAAAAGATTGGGATCGAAGAAAAAGAAATTATACACCTAGATTTAGCGTCTTTCTCTCCCACCATTCACTAAGGGGCTCACTTCGAGGTTGACAGGGTAATCCATCACTTTTGCAGCAACAGCTAGCTTGTGTATTATTTTCTGTGCTTTTCAGCAAGGTTGCAAGTAAAAATATTTTACAATGGCTGCAATCCTAACCACGCTTTCCTGGGAGTTAGTACTGCTGAACTCAGTGGGACTTACTTCTGAGTAGACATGCTTAGGATTGCACTGAAAATCTCCTTAGGATGCTTGGCTGTCAATGGGTCTCCTCAGACCTACATCAATGTGCAGGTTGAGAAAATGGGGATAGGATCTCGAAGTGCACTGCTATTGCAATCCACCTCCTC
Source organism: Cryptoblepharus egeriae (assembly GCA_030015325.1). Classification (NCBI taxonomy): domain Eukaryota; kingdom Metazoa; phylum Chordata; class Lepidosauria; order Squamata; family Scincidae; genus Cryptoblepharus; species Cryptoblepharus egeriae. The sequence goes on along the minus strand of JAREYC010000003.1, from coordinate 89,378,014 downwards.
CTGCCCCTTTCCTGCTCCCCACCTGAGATTTTGTCTGCTTTGTCCTCAATCTGGCCACAGTAATCTGCCTAAGGATGATTGGCAGTGAGGGACCAGCACAGCTTTTACCTCCAAGAAAGCCCTGGATGATGTGTGATTCCAAATCCCACATGAGCTGAAACTCACAAATATGACTCATGGATATATTTTCTCATGAAATCAATGCATGTTAAGCTTGGGCCTGAGGCATGAGATTTCCGTGAGTATTGCTCAAATCATTTTCATGCAAATCTTTGCAGACATAAAGACTGAGAAAATGTTGTTTTTTAAATGAAAGTTTTGATATTCAGGAAGCTGAATTCTATACCCAGCATCATAATCCAAGCTTTTCCTACACTCCCTCAGACCTGCAGTATATACTCTGGTTTGATAATAACACCTAGCATCCCATAGATATGTAGGAAAGGGGTCATAATGTTGATCAGACAGTTTTTGATCCCAAAGTATTGGTATCCAGAAGATGCTGTGAGGATAATGGGTATATCACATATCTCATAGCTTCCCACTCCTCTTTGTAGGTTTGTCAATGCACGGAGTCCCCAAAACAACCCTATATGGGATAACAAAAAAGCCCCTGGATGGATACTAAAAGGATAATAATTGCCCCACTACAGAATCAAAGCAGCCACAAGTAAAGCTTAATATTTGGAATGCTCTAATTAGGCTCAGAAATTCTAAAGTGCAATTGGCAGTGGAATGTGTTAGGTGAAAGACACAGTGCTGGGAATATCAATCAGAGCTACTGGCATCTCTGCACAAAGCAGAGGAAGATATTGGGATATTTATTATGCATTCTCAGCATTTCAATGCCCAGCTAGAAAATATTTTATAGTATTACAAGTGAAATTTACCTGCTGTTGTGGGAGTAAAACCCCCCTGTGCATCATCTCCCATTGCACCATCCCTCCTCCATGCACCATCCCCCCAAACACTGACACCCCCGCGTGCACCATTGGACACCAAATTGGTTCCTGGTTGGTCCTAATATCATAGAAGGAATATCCTCCCCTAATTTCATGTTTCTAGGTCCAGAGGTTGGGACTGGATGTTCATCAGTCGGTCTTCAGTGTTAAGTATAGGGACAAAAACACATTGCACCCCCTTTAACCCTTAGGGGTTAAATTTCTGACAATTGAGTCTTAGTGGGTGCTCCTGTAACAGAAGGAATATCTTCCACAAATGTCAAGTTTCTAGGTCTAGGGATAGGTCCAGGGGTAGGGGCAGGGTGTTGATCAGTCAGCAAATATATAATAACATGTTCAATATTAGAATGTTTTCTTAATGATCATCTCTGCCTTGCTAGCAGACAGCATTTCTATACTATTTTGAGTCCTGTGTTGACCTGGGGATGTCACAAAAGTGCCGAAAGGCACTTCTGTGCCACTCCTGGGGTGAAGGTTAGGCCAATGCACAGAAATGCACTCGCTTTCCTACATCACATGGGAACAGAGAGAGTGATGAGTAGTGTGGGCCTAGGTTAGGACGGCACCCTAAATAATGAAAGTATAATAAGAAATAATAAACATTCTAAATAACTAAATAAATATAGTGCATGTATAAGACCTGAGCAAAATCTGTGCACGTATAAGACCAGAGCAAAGAACAAAGCAGGCTGATAGTTGCAGCCTTCGGTAGATCTAACCAATAGGGCTTTGGAGTCCATAGCAGTCCATACTGGGTGTTATGTATAGTAAGAGGAGTCACACTTAAAAGTTAATTGTTGGATCTAGTAAGCTCTTAATTGAAGAGGTCCCAGATAACTGATAGGTGAGGTTTCAGTTACAACGGAATAGTTGTGTGAAAGTCCAGGTTGAATTTTTGTTTTTTCCCCTCAAACACAGCACTTTTATAGTGACAAAGATGGGATTTGCTGAGAGCTGAACCACCTGCAGGAAATGTGAATCATATGGGTCCAGAAGCATCTTTCTTATCAATTTTTAAAAATCTGTTGGTTTAAGATCAGTATTAAGATTTTTACCACTTCTCTTGCGCACCCCAAAACATAATAAATTGGAAATTGGTATGGCTGTTTTATTTTCTGTATCATGTAAATAGTTAAAAAACTGCGTCCATCAGTCTTGAAAGACTATGGTATCGTGCTCGACGCTGTATGCGAAACACAAAGGCCTGAGTAGATTGATATGGAGGCAAGGATGTTACCCAAGCAGCAAATCCCCCCTCTCCACATCACTGAAATAGTCCAATGGAACGACAGAGCCAATACAATGTGTTCCAGCAGCGTTGCAGAGCTGGGTCAAGGATAGGAGCTCACCCTGTCTTGTGGGGACCCGGGTAGTGATCCCTGGCCTTCTGGTTAACAGGCAGTGTCTTAACCACTTGGGTCTACTTCTCTAAAATTCTTTGAAGGAATCATAGAATCAATTCTGCAATTTTTTTCAACTGCAATTTTTTTTAACACTTTTTGCTGAAGTGTGAGGAATTAGTATCAACCTGGACAATTTTTCAAAGATGAATGTGCAAGTTATTTGGGGACCACAGCTGGATGCTCTCAGGGACATTCAACTTACAGACATCCTGAATTATGGACACTCATGCCAGAGCTTTCATACAAGCACAGTCTGTCTGACCTTGTGCTTTTGTGCAGGTGCAATGAGATGGTGAGAGCTGGCCGGCTGGCCACATTGGCGCTTTCATGCAGGTGCAATCTGTCCAGCCATGTGCTTTTGCTCTGATTTTTGTTGATTCTGACCTCCAGACAAGCTTCTGAAATTGAACTAGCGCCTTCATATAGTGCACGTCATAATGCATATAATGCACATTTTGATGACATGTTCTCTTAACCATTCATTTGTGGCAAATGATTTTGGGTGTTGCTCCTGTAGAATTTCTGCCTGCGTTTTTACTTCAGTAGTAGGTGGCATTATAGGGAAGAACTGTGCCTTATGAAGATGCATCAGGCAGACATTTATCAGGTGCATATCTAACAAGTGGTAGGGAGCTTCATTTATTGGATTTTTGCCTGGATGGCTCCCAATATTGGGTTGAAAGTCCAATATTGGGTTGAAAGACCAAAGCAACATATGAGTTCATAGAAACTAATTTGTAAAGCTATAATACCATATGAGCTTGTACAAAGTCATTATTGCTTATAAAACACAGGCATTAAAGTTTCTATACTTATTGGCAATTTCCCATATTTTTTGGAGCACAAGAGAAAATTATAAACAACAAAATAATTATTTTAAACCAAATTTTTTAAAATATCCAACTCTCTCAATTTTCAAATATTATTGGTAAGAGGTCACCAAATTGGGAACCTGAGATCTGATGCTTAAAATAAACCCTCTGGTACATATTTAAGAATTTGATGTTAATTTGATGTTAGTAAACCTGCTTTCTTGGATACTTATTCAAAGAGGCTTTCATTTCATCTTGAAACAAACTAGATGGATGACCCTAAACAGAACCAAGTTGTTCTCGTATCAGATTAACTGCATCTCTTTTTTTTCCAAAAGAGTCACTAATCTAGTAGATCATGGGATTGCCACGCTGTTGGTAAAAATGTAGATTTCAGGAAAGAACTTGATTAAGTTTCCCATGATATCCCTATTAATAAAATGGTAACATATGGTTACCATTGGTAACATCCTACATACAGTCTAGGGATATTTCCAACAGAGAGCTGAATAGTATTCACAGTGTCTACTGGGGGCCAGAAGTGATGACAATAGCAGGATGTGATGTTGTTAAGTAGTGATGACTAGAAATAAGCACTTTTCACTCACTTAAGAATTTATTAGGTGCAAATGGAAGAAGAGAAAATATGCCAATTGTTATCAAATTTTCAAAACACTGAGACATACATTGATGCCCTTCTCTTTCAGGAGCACCGTTTCTGACAAGGCATTATTCTGCACCTCAGCACATGAGAGATGTTTTGCAAAGTCATGTGGTGCCCAAAGCAGTGCTGCTGAAAGGATGGGTAGTGTCATAATTACGCTCTTCCAGAGCCTTGGCAGCTTCTCTTCCACCTTTTCTCACCATGCTTGTTCTGCTCCTTCCCCTGTACCATTCCTCAGCTTCTCAGGCTTTCTTCTGTCTCCTTCCCAGTGGCTTTGCAGGAAATGACACTGCTAAAAGGGCAGCATTGTGAGAGCCTAATTAGGCCAGCCTTGCGGCAATGACACAGCAAAGGCAGGGATTAAAGAGAGTCTTATTGGTGTCCAAACTTTATAGGTACTTAAAGTGCCCCTGTCCGGCCAGAGATGTGACCTGATTGAACACCACAGGACACTGGGCACCAGTGAGCCACACCAGCCAGCAGGCACCAACAGGCACACCAACTCAGTTCTTAGTACGTCACGGAAGGAATATGAACCCCAAATTTCACCCTTCTAGGTCCAGGAGGGCTAGGTATTGATGAGTCAGTCTTCAATGTAAAGTTTAGGGACAAAGCATGTTGGACCCGTTTTCACCCCCCTTCCAATTTGAATTTCTAAAAATCAGTTTTTAATGAGTGCCTACATCATGGAGGGAATACCCTCCCCAAATTTCAGACTTCTAGGTCTGGTGGTTTGGGCTGGGCATTGATGAGTCAGTGAGTCAATTAGTAGGTGACTCTTCAATGTTATATGCAGCAGGCTGCCGTCAGTCTTGAAAGACTATGGTATCGTGCTCGACACTGCATACGCTGCATGCGGAGCACGAAAGCCTGGGTTGGATGGTTATGGAGGACAGGCTGTTACCCAAGCAGCAAATCCCCCCTCTCCACGCCACTGAATTAGTCCAATGGAAAGGCTGAGCCAGTATGATTGGATTCAGCTGCGTCGCAGAGCTGGGCTAAGGCAGGAGCTCACCCTGTCTTGTGGGGCTGACCCGGGTCTTGAACCCTGGCCTGCTGGTTAACAGGCACAGCGAGATAGATTGTGCATGAGGTTGTAAACTACCCACGTTCCTTTTAATAAGGAATGGTGGGTTAAGAATCTTTTAAACAAACAAACAAACAAACATACAAACAAACAAACAGTTCCATTCTAAAGGAAGAACTTAGATAATTTCTCCTCAGATCATCTCCTCAAAAAACTTAGATAATTTATCCTCAAAGATAATTTCTCCTTTTACAGTCTTACTTCTGTCACGGACATGAATTGCAATAATCACAGCTTTCAACTGCCTGATGCTATTCTCTAAGATAATGGGCCAAATTCAAGGCATTTGGGGACAAAAACCTTATCTAAGTTCTCACTATTGCTCTAAGTCATTCCCATGGAAATGGCTACACCAAATGGATGATAATGACAAAAAATTGGTGCTCTGAAGTGGATTATTGGCAGAAATTAATCAACACCATTTTCCCAGGTATCTCATTGCTCAACACATTAGTCCCTGTCATGGTAGTCATGCTAAGTTACGTATGGGACAAGATCTCAAAACATCCCTTATCCATCTTCATTCTGACTTACGGAGTTACAAGATAAACAGGAAATTTACTCTGAAAGCTGATTTGTCAGCACACACTTTTTGGTCACTGGGACCACAAGAACAAGGTTTTCCTAGGAATTGTGGCTCTGGACCAAGAGAGGATCCTCTTTCAGTAAGGACCTGTATCATACAATATCTGGTTAGGCTGATATGGCATTGCACATTGATCGACTGAGAAGGCATTCTTCCCAGAGTGACTTGGCAACAACAGAATTATCAGAAGCATTTCCTTCAGAGCGGTCTGGAGTTGATGTGCCTACTACATCCCCTGCAGAATTGCCAGTGACATTAAGTGATGATAGTGACGATGACCTTGCCTACAGCAGTTGCCAAAATAAAGTAACTGGAAATTTGACAGCTCCCAACAGAATTCAGAGATAGACTTAAGACAGGATACCCCTCACTGGGTGAGGGACTATTCTAGCAAAGAGGATAGCTAAAGAAAAAGAAAAAGATGATATATATTCTTTAAAGTGACCATGTTTATGATCAGGAACCCCTAATTGTATACTGGTGGAATCAGTGCAGGGTCCTGCTGACCACAAATATTGACCTGGTTGGCATGGCCAGCTAAAAATTAATGGAACATTATTAAGAGAGGGATGAAAAGGTAGAACACATTCTCTGAGCTAGCTCTGAATTTGCTAACCATGGTTTATATTACATTTGCAATGGAGTGTCCATTACAAGCCCTGGAACAACTTCTTTGGTCTCGACAATGTTCCTCAGAGAGCGACTGCTGCTGCTTCACTTTTTCCCTAACTTTCCTAACCAGTCCTTGGACCAGTGTTAAATCCTATCTATCAGCCCAGTAGTACCTTAAGGCAGTGATTTTCAACTAGTCTGCTGTGGCACACTGGGGTGCTGCAGATAGTCCTCAGGTGTGCCATGGGAATTTGGGCATTGACATTAATTAATAGGAAAACTGGGGGATTTGAACACTCTGGTGTGCCTTGTCTATGGTAAAAACAACTGATGGTGTGCCTTGACAATTTCAGTGCCTTGTCAGTGTGCCGTGAGATGAAAAATGTTGAAAATCACTGCCTTAAGGCATGTTTAAGCCAACTTGTGCGTTGGGGAGGCCAGTGCAAGGTGCTGCAGTGGCTTCCCAATTCAAGATCCAATCCTGGTAGGGTAGGTTTCCACCAGCCTTTGCAGGCCAGTGTGAGAGTCAGGGGAGCATGGGGAGGTCAGGGAGAGAAAGGAGGGAGGTGTTTTGGGATGAGGGAGATCAGATGATGGGTGGGATTGTGAGCAGGTGGATGGGAAATGGGGCCAGGATCCAGAAACTTGTGTGGATCCTAACCCCATTTCTGGGCAGCTTTGAGTTGTGGCACTGGTTGATGTGGCACAGCTCCAAGTAGCTCCACTGGTTGGGGAAAGTTTCCCTTTGTTTTGGGGTGAGCCACTAGCACTTGATACAGTGTAGGCATGCCAACGGGCCTTTTCCAATGCAAGTAAGGATTGCACTACCCATGTTCTGGTCTGATCCTACTCACAAGCAGGAAGAATTAGAAGCTCAAAGCAGCCTTTATCTTTAGATTAAAAATACAATTTATAAAAAAGAAGCTGTATGGATCTGAAGCAGGACACCCCAATCTATTGACAATATATACTAGTGTGAGTCTCATGAGAGAATAGAAACTGATTCCCTATTATGGCCGGCAACCCACCACAAGATGGAGCCAAGAGATAGGAGAAAGGATTCTACCTGCCCATTGAAACAGGTGTACATGTGGGGTGGGGGAAGGCTCCAACTTTTTATGTCTTTAAATGGCTATGAGAATGCAACTAGATCCTCAGTTGCTCAACTTCAGTTGCCTACCTCTGAGTGGAAAAAAAGTGTTTGTTATCTAGCAATGTGGAGATTATTTCCATATTGTTTCCATACTGCAGATACAGGATTCAAATAAGGGACTTCATAGTTCAGCCCCTTAACCCCGATGCTAGACTTTTGAAAAAAGCAGTCAGAACATTAAGAATGTCTCTCCATTAAGAGAGTTCATTAAGAAGGTGGACTCTCTCTCACCAGGGATCTTCAAGCAGAGGCTCAACCAACAACGGTCAGAGATGCTCTAGAAGGATTTCCTGCAACAGGTAGGGGGTTGGACTAGATGACCAACTGGGTCCCTTCCAGCTTTAGGATTCTATGATACTATGATTCCAGGAATGAATGATGCGCATTATATGGTTTCCCTCTTGGATGGATATAATTACTTCATCACACACCTGCACCTCAAATATGAAGTGGAAACTTGCCTGCTTGAGTCCTGAAGAGTTTAGATTAGATTAGAACATCCTTGAGGAGCATTAGGAGCAAGTAAATGCATGCCATGTGGCTGAAAAAAACTGTCTTCCTGTCCCCAACTTTATAGCAATAAAGCATTCAGGATCAATGCTTATAGCCTGCCCTGATCCTGACTTCTTCAAACTACATGACACAGCAGAGAAAGAGTTAAAGGGGTGGAAAAGAAAAAGGGCGAGTCTGAACAGTACTCTGCTTCGTTGGGTTGGCTAGAGCACGACAAGAGCATTTCTGTCAGAGGATGCTTTGCTGCAATTTCTGTCTATCAATCTATCTACAGTATTTATATACTGCTTTTCAAGAAAAAGTTCACAAAGCAATTTACAATAAATAATGAAAAAATTAATGGCTAATTTCGAACTCTTGTGATGTTGTTAACCTCTCCAATAACTGCCATAAGTACATACTAGTGCTATGTATATATACATCAGAGGAAGAGAATAACAAAGATGATGGAGTGTCGTAGTTACAACCAAGTGAAGATGTGGTGATGCTGTCATGTGTAAAGAGGATCATGATAGAAAGGCTTGTCAGCATCTTTTTGTTCAAAAATGAGAAACTGCACAACACAAGACAACTTTCATTAGCACCCCATTTTCTTCCCCACTCTGATCTCCTTCCCCTGTCCCTACCCCACGGACTGTGGCAGAACAACCTCATTCACATATCAGAACACACTGACTAGCAATGGAATTTTTTTTTTATTAGCAGGGAAAACCCTTTATCAGAACAGGGTTGGAAAACACAATAAAGGGCATACAAGCCCTGTCAAAGGAGAACAAAACTTTACAATACAAGGGAGACCTGCCCCCTCCCCAGAATATTTTGGATCTGATGCAGAATAGTCTACAGGGAAGCCTCCACAGCACAGCAGCCTGAAGCACACACACACTCGCAAAAGTGCACTAGGTGAACAGAATCCCCTCCGCCTGTTAATATTCACTCTGTGCTACCCAGTTGGCAAGCTGGAAACACCAATCTTTTCTTTCCGCAAAGTGGCGAAGTGCCCCATCATGCAGCGGATGCTTCACTTTGCTTCAAACACAGCAAAAAAAAAAAAAAATTCTGCATCTAACAACAGTACCTCTGTCCTGCATGCACACAATGCTTATTGGTTATGCTCTTCAAAGATATTTCCTTTTGCATGCACAGATAGCCTTCAGGGCAGAAGCTCACTCAAGACAGCAGAGAATCCCTGCATCACCCCAATTGCAGAAGCGGAGACTATTTCCACATGCAGAAACCATACAGCCACACCTTGCAATCTCACCACTTGAAAGATTTGGGCCTAGTTCATTCTCAATACTTGGTGTTATTGGGCTCCTGCTGCAAAAGTTAGATCACCCTGCTTATTTGTACAGATGAGCGAATGAAGCTTAAAGGATATATACATTACCCTATGCATGTTGATATGCATGCCCTCCAAGTTCTTCATATTGCAGTTTCAAATATAACAGGCTGAATTAAACACTCTCTGTTGCCAAATGCTCCAGAATCACGGGTCCCACCCTTAAAAGGAACCTGCCCTTCCCAAGAAAAATAGTTCATTGTTGCAAATGCCACCTGCCAGCGCAGATTTCTCAGCATAATCAAGTAATTCCCACCCCACTCCCACAGTTATTTCCCCAATTTGTTAGGCTAGCAGATTGCTTCTTTCCTGAGATGTCCTATGGGGTGCAACTTGCATCTGCAGGCTCCAGCCTGCATCATGCCAAAGGTGAAGGCCTATTCATGCAGAGTGGAGTCCAATTCACTCCCACACCTCCGTCCATATGGCCTTGGTGTGGCGTGAGGGGACGGTGGGACGGTGCAGCACGAGCTGTCCTACCTGCTTATTGTTGTATTTCTGAGGGTTCGTGCGGTAGCTGTAGTCTGAATACTGCTCTGAGCCTGTGGAATTGCTGTCCCCAGTGCCCACAAAGGTATTGGTGGCTGGCAGGTCCTGTACCACCTGGTGCTTCTTGGAGGCAGATGGCGACTGTGGTTGGAGCTGGATGGAAGGCAGAGGAGAGTTGGAGCGGTAGTGGCGGCCCAAGTCAGGGCTGCCTGGTGGATAATTGAGGGGTAGATGGATTCGGGGGCTGTCACTAACTGAATCATTCATAAGGTTGAACTTGAGGGATTTCTGCAGGCCTGTCTCTTCCTCATCCTCGGCTGGTTTGGGGGGCTTGGGTGATTTGCTCTTTTTCACCTTATTCTTGACTTTGTTGCCTTTGTTTCCTTGCTTAGGGGCGTACAAGTCCTTTGTTTCTTTCTTACCAGCCTGGTAGCCACTCTTGGCTTCCTTTTGACGACAGTATCGTACCAGAACCACAAGCACAATAACCAGGGTGACCGTGACTATACCTGCAATGACACCAAAAAGGATGTTGCTGCGCTGTTTGCTGCGCTCATACTCAGGGTCACCAGCAATGTCAATGTCAATGGGAGTGTCCAAACTGTGTCCCACTAGGGTCTCCAGTAGTGTGCGGTTGGCTAGTGTCTCATTGACATAGAAATGGATCAAAGCTGTGCCATGGCGAGAGGGCTTGCCTTTGTCGTTTACACGAACCACCAGACGGTGAAGCCCATGGTGCTTGCGGAGAATCTCCTTTTCCAGTGTGATGTTTCCACTCTGATGGGAAATCTTAAAGAGTTCGAAAGGGTTTCCACCGGTAATGCTGTACTGCAGCTCAGCATTGATTCCAGAGTCAATGTCTTCAGCCCCAACACTCATTACTTGTTGTCCAGGGCTAGTGTGGGGTAGAATATGTTTGTAGGAAGCATTGGATGGAGAGATTATGACAGGGGCATTGTCATTTTCATCCAGCACATTGATTGTCACTCCCACATAAGCAGATCTGGGAGGGTCACCCCCATCGACAGCTTTGAGTCGGAATGTGTATGTACTCTGCCGTTCACGGTCAAAGGAGATACTAGAGAGGATGGTGCCAGTACCATTCTGGATGACAAAGTCACCATAGTCCTGCTCCACCGACAGCTGAATGCGAGCATTTTCACCTTTGTCTGCATCAATGACTGTCACCATACCTACAGGGCTCAAGGGTGGCATGTTTTCCATGACAGAAAAGTTGTAGCCACTTAGCATGAACTTTGGGTCATTGTCATTACGGTCCATGACATTGATGGCAACTGAAGCAGTACCCTTGCGGCTAGGACTACCCTTATCAGCTGCGACCACCAAGAATTCATATCGCTCTCGTTGCTCCCGGTCTAGCACAGTCTTCACTCGGATCTCACCAGACTCTGGATCAATGGAGAATATACCTTTGGATGAAGGCTCTGCCACTAAAGAGTATACCAGTTTAGCATTAGATCCACTGTCTGCATCAGAAGCAGCGACTTCTACCACCAAGTCATCTGGGGAATTGTTTTCAGGAAAGGCCACCTCTGTTGAGCTCTGACTGAAGACTGGGTCATTGTCATTGACATCCACTACCTGTACCTTGAGGGAATTGGTGCTGGACAGAGGTGGGTTGCCAGAATCCACAGCCACAATCTCAATGGTGTACTCTTTTACTGCCTCATAGTCTAGAGGTGTAGTGGTCTGCAGGAAATACTTCTTTTTGCTATCACTGCCAGTGTCACTAGCTTGTCGCAACTGGAAGGGTACATCACCAGCCACTACACAGGTTACAACAGCATTCTCACCTTCATCCCGATCAGACACCTGCACTAGAGCCACAGGGGTCTCTACTGGCACATCTTCAGAGATATTGGCCATGCCATCCTGGTGGGTAACTAAACCTATGCCACGAATTTCAATGGATGGTGCATTGTCATTCATGTCCCTAACATTGATCACAACCTGGGCACGGGCAGTTTTGGGATTGGCCCCCTTATCCTTGGCCAGAACTGAGAACTTGAGCACATTGATGTCCTCACGGTCAACAGGACCCTGTACAGTGATGAGTCCAGTGGCTTTGTCAAGGCGCAGCAGGCGGCGAACAACATCTGAGACTTGGTGGAAGGAATAGTCGATCTCAGCATTAGCACCTTGGTCAGAATCATTGGCTTTTACCTGCAAAGAGAGAATGAGAAGGTGATTTATTACTCCTTAGAAAACTAGATGACATAATACTTCACCTGACCTGTCATACAGTTTCTGTACCAGACAACCCAGGATACTGAATAAACTGCTTGAACTTAAGTGCACCATTCTCTGTGCCTACCTTTCACAAAATGTACCTCTAAATCTTAAGGGTACCCACAGTTTTCCTGAGAATGCCCTATCACGGAATTACACAGAGACTCTTGTAGACTCTTTAAAGGGAAAGTGTGATATAGCATATAAACAGTTGGATTTGGACTAGAGAGCCTGAATTCAATTAAATCCAACAGTAGCAACCCACCTCAGTTTGATGAACCCCACAAGCAGGAAATAAAGGCAAAAGCCATACACTTTCTTGAAGTGGCTCAAAAATAAACTGCCACCGACTCTGGAGGCTCATTTAACTGTAATATCTGAAGACAATCTTGTCCATGGAATCCATGGAAGTCAATGTCCTCTCACCTGCAGCTAGCCAATTGTACAGATTACCTGTTCATTGTGCCTTATCTTACGTTTCTCATTGCGTGATCCCATTCATAGGAAAGAGACACAAATGTTTGTAATTATATTTTTTCCCCACACATAATTTTATAAGTCTTTAACATGTGTTTATCATGTTTTTCTAAACTAAAAAAAAGGCTCAGGGCCAAACTATCCAGTGCCAATGCAGCTTCAATGCAACAAATATTCTCTTACCTTGTGAAGGTCTGCATGACTCTTTTTCAACCCCCCTACCTGCCACTGCAGAATACCATGCAAATTCCATTGAAGTGGTTGTATCAGTGATGGAAGCTGGATAGGACTCAGCCCTCAAACACTTCAGCATTTCCATGCAGTATAATTCCATCCCCTCCACCATGTTGGCTACCCCTATGCTGAACAATCTACTTTTGGATTTGGGGCAATCAGGACTATTGACAGTAACTTTGGGCAAATTATTTGTGTTCTCAGTCTAACTCACTTCACACAATTGTGGAGATACAATAGGGCAACCTCCTAGTCCGCCTCAGAAGTATACAAATGTAATAATAAAAATTATTCTGCACCACATCCAACTCTATAAAGTTAAAACCCATCAACTAATAGGACAAGTCATTATAGCATATACAACTTCCCACAAGTCAATGCCACACAACTCCTCAGAAACTCCCAAAAGCACATAGATTCTGCCTGTTCCCGGCCCAAAGCCTTGATGATACAGAATGAAAGTATTTCTATTTCCATGATTTTCTGGAGGAACTGGTTTGGCTGGTCTAGAGAGGCCTCCTTTCCCACTCTGCTATGCAAGGAATTTGCCAAGAAAAGCAACCTGAAAACACAGCCAGCCAGTTCCTGAGTCCCAGAAAAAGGAAGGAAGTGGGACCATGCTGAAGGCAATTTGCAGAGCAACTCCTTGAATTGTTAGTGATGCATTTACAAATAGTAAAGCACTGAACACTGCATGGTTCTTTAGACAGAAACAATCAGGGAATGCAATGTTAAAAACAAGATTATCATCCATCCTGATCTCTTCTGAGATGCCACCACAAAGCTACTCTGATGCTTCCTTTGTTCCTCCAGTTGCACAACTGTCACGAGGTGGAAGATGAATTTTTTGGTTATAGCATTGCTTTGGTAATAGCTGGATCTGAATATCAGGTCTAGGGGATATCCTGTATCTGCAACTGGGGGCATCCTGTATCTGCAAATTCACCTATCTGTGCATCATCTCAGTTTGGTTCTCTAAGCCGGTCAGTAATGAAAATAAAAATAAATAAATAAAAACTCCACTCTGGGGAGCCTCCTAAAACCTCATAAAGCATTAAAAAGTCACTTCCAGTTTCACAGAGAAACCAGAAGCAGAGTTAATTGGTATCCATTGTTTCAGTTAACTGTGCCTGGAAGGGGTTTCTGGAATGGAACCCCTACAGATACCAGGGCATTCCTATACTAGCAAAACTTTAAGCATACAAGATACAACAAAGTTGTGTCCAATTGTTGTACTGGAGCCTGATGCAAAATAGAATTACAGAACTAGGGTACTTTCAGTTCTTTACCAGCATTATTTTCCTGCTGAAAGTCACCCTCCAAAAATAGTTATTTCATCCGAAAGTCACCATTTGCTACAATGTCACCTTTGGGAGACCATAAAAAGCTGGGTTGAGGGAATTTACCTGCATGCTGTGGTCTCCGCTGGGATCAGATTGCTGCATGGTGCTACTTTAGAATAAAAAGAAGCCCTTGGCTAGACAATTATGCCTGTAGTATCATGTTTGGCTTGGCTCTTGGTCAAAAGAGTGAACCTTTGGGCCAGACCAGATACTGTGTTAGCTGCATGAAACCTTGCAGGTTTCTTGGGTATATGTAATCATCTAGGTATCTAGGCATATTTTTTTCTGCTCAATCTACATGTGTCAGCTTTGTTTTTTTACATTTGTCTTGCAGTTTAACCCAATAGTCATGTGTGTATTACTTGTGCTTCCCCAGTGCGCACTCTTACTTTTGCTTTCAGTCTCTTGGACAGTGACATCCTGGGGCTTTGACAATGGTTGTAGCCTCATCTCACCTCATCTCATCTACCATTTTTGGCAGGTCTGAGTCGAGGACAAAGCAGTAGCAACTGCTCATGCAAAGACAAGCCAACTCCTTTTTGTGCTCACCTTCTAGCCCTACAATCTAGAGTAACTACGGGAGCACGTAAGAAACATTACGTGTACCCGTAGTTACTGCACCACCTAGCGGAAACCTATGAGAAATTCATATTGCAATCCAGAGCAAATTGTTCTTACACCGGAGCAAGGACTCCCTGTAGTTACTTTGGATTGCACCCTAGGTGGCACAGAAGAAGATGCTGCTGTTCCACTTAAGAGAAAAGTGTCAGTGGGGAAACGGAGATGGTGACTAGTCCTTGTAGATGCCAGAATTGTAGATGCCAGAATTTGTAGATGCCAGAATTGGAGAAGTGATACTTGCAAGAAAGAGCACTGTTTCTGACTCATTCACCTGCCCTTTCTCTCTTGAACACTCAACCTGCTTGCTTGTTTGCAGAGTGAGTGACCAACCAAGCAAGAGAAAGTCTTAGAAGCTTTCAGGAGCAGCTGTAATTTCTTTGTTTGCTCACCCTCCCTTTTCACGATGGGCCCAATCCCTGACTATTGATTCATCCTAAAAAGAGCTCAAACGTGCATACAACATGAACTGAGGAGGAAGAATGGACTCACGTTGCACAAGATAAACAGATCTACATCTGGTCAGTGTCTATGTCTGGTCAGTGTCAGGATAGGTGAGTGCCTACGAAACCTCAGCTGTGGCCTTATGTTCCTTGATGGAGAAAGTAAGATATCAATGCAATTCATAAATAAG
The DNA here is from genome assembly GCA_030015325.1 of Cryptoblepharus egeriae. Lineage (NCBI taxonomy): Eukaryota > Metazoa > Chordata > Lepidosauria > Squamata > Scincidae > Cryptoblepharus > Cryptoblepharus egeriae. Next base: position 89,362,835 of record JAREYC010000003.1, on the reverse strand, counting down.
ACAACTACTCCCTTGCATGAGTAGTTATTTCTGCCCTATTTCCTCATGCATCAAGTCTGGGCACAATGGTTTTGTGGATTCAGCGGGCACCTCACCTCCAAATTAAGGATGAGCAAGTTTAAACAGACAGAAAAGGTTCCTTTCTAAATACTGCACAGAAAAAGCATCAATTGAGCTGCATAGCCACGCAGGGCAAGTACAGGGAACCTCGCATAACGAGTGCCCCGCATAGCGAATGTTCCACATAACGGGTTAAAAATTGTGTGGGATTCTGCCTCACATAACAAGTATGATTGGAATAACGAGTGCCCATTGGTTGGCACTCTCCTCCTCTCCTCCCTGCATTGGTTAGGCCAATTGGTTAGGCCCTCTGGAGCCCCCCTCAAACAAACCCCTTCCCCTCAAGGAAGCCCCTCCTGTGTGGACACCACTTCAACCACCCTCTTTTCCCCCACCAACTTTCCTGCCTGCAGTTTTCCTTTCCTGTGAGTAAGCCCCAGTGAATTCAATGGGGTTTGATTCTGAGGTGACATCTTAGAATCTGGCCCTTTTTCAATCCAAGCAGAAACTATCCTCCTCCTGCTGCTGGCATCCTATGTAAAGATTCAGTCTGGCATCCTATGCACTTTCCTGTGAGTAAGACCCAGTGGATTCAATGGGGTTTGATTCTGAGGAGACAGCATAGGATCTGGCCCCTTTGCTACTGCAAACTGCCTACCTAGTTTACATAGATAGATCTCACACAAAGAGAGGTCCCTTGTTAAAGATGCTCCAAAAGACACCAGTGACTCTTTTAGTGAAAATTAGTCATCCTTGACCATAAAAGTTTTTCTTTTTTTACTGTACAGAATATTACAGTGTTTTATTACATTAGTTGTGGTCTGTTTTATATTATAGTGTTTTGAATTAAGTTCCAGTATTTTGTCATCATTTTTACATACAGTTAATATTTTTATATGAATATTTGGGGGGTTGTGGAACCAATTGTCTGAGTTTCCATTGTTTCCTATGGGAAACTCCGCTTTACTTAAAGAGTGTTTCACTTAAAGAGCATGCCTCCGGAACGAATTAAGCTCTCTATGTGAGGCACCACTGTATAGATTTTCTTCTGGCTACTGCTACTGCTCTGGCTAATGAGTTGCAAGTAGTTAAGGTCCAAGATTGCAATCCTAGACATCACTTAGGCTGGCATAAGCCCCAGCACAAGTCCCATGCTGGCCTGGGGGTATCACAAAAGTGCTGTAAGACAATTGTGTGCCACTCTTGGGGGAGGGTTTAGCCAGTGTACAGACATGTGCTTGCCTCCCTACATCAATACGGGAAAGACTAATGAATTGTGCAGATCAAGGTTAGGATTGCACACTGTGGCTGCAATCCTAAAGACACTTTCCTGGGAGTAAGACCCACTGAACTCAATGGGGCTTACTTTTGAGTAGACATGGTTATATTGTGCTCTAAGTGGACTACTCATTTTATTCCAGTGATTCTTCAAGTTGAGATCAAGACCCCCTTGGGGACTTGTTTAGCATTTCAGGTGGGTCATGAAAAGCTGTTTTTACATAAATACATTAGAGATGGGACTCAGATGGATGAATACATGGACTCAAATTTCCAGGATTTCTCTAAGCACCACACACCACAGAAATAAAGCACACAGTCAGACTCGCAATCCGCCACTCCACAAACTCAGAACCAGCATCACAGGAAACACCCAGAGCATGTTCTGAGGGTTGGGGTGGCCTCACCAACTCTCACAAAGCCTTCTAAAACAGCATTTCTGGTTTTTCAGAAAAACCAGGAAGAGATGTTTTATGACATTTTGAGGGCAAGGAAGGCTGCACGTGTTTCCCTGGCCTGCAGAACACCTCCCAGTTGCATTCGGTTCAGCATGCCAGAGGCCCACATGAAACCAGAAGTTTGCCATGGGCCAGATAGAGGGTTGCTATAAGTTGCATGTGGCTCCTGGGCCAGGGTTTGGAGACACCTACTTTAACCAAACAAGAAGATATGCAGCTTCTTGCAATTACTGAAAGGCTAGAAGGGAGAGTGAACTTCTTGCTATCAGCTTTCATCTACTCTCCTTTCCAAATTGCTTGCCTGCTCGTTTAGTTAAGGATGTCCAAACCCTGGCTCTGCATCCCCAGATGCAGTCTGTGGCAAGCCTCAATGCGGCCTGTCACACGACCCCTCCATCTAGCTCCAGGACAAGCCTTGTAGTATTTAATACACTCTTATATTTAAATTTATGTAAATTTATTCACATTGAAATGTAAATCATTTTTCTGCCCCAGCACAGTGTCAGAGAGATGATGTGGCATGCCAGCCAAAAAGGTGTGGACATCCCTAGTTAAAGCAAGAGATATTTTGTAGGAATGTAATTAACATAAACCAATTTATGGGCCCTGAAGGGCCACCAAAGGCACCTGTGGTCTCTGTTACCTGAGAGGATACTGTAGGACAACTGTACTGTTAAAAGTAGACATTGGTCTTTCTGACCAAGGGATGACGCAAACAAAAGGCATGCCCGTTGACCAGAAGTTATTTACTCCTCAAAGCCCTGTCCAAAGAAATCATCCTTCAACCTCTATGTTCAATGCATGTTTTTTCAAGCATTTTTAACATTTGCTTGTATCCAAACAGCCTGTTTTCTGCTTGTGTGCTCTTCTTGTTTATCATTTTACATAATAAGAAGAGTCCCGTTGGATTAGGCCAAAGGTCCATCTAGTCCAGCTTTCACAATAGCCCACCAGATGCATCAGGGAGCATGAGATGCCTCAGGGAGATGCTTCTCCATTTTGTTAGGTAGAGAATTAGGTTATCAAATATCACTGCCAGATTTCAGTTCCATATCATTCATTCAAGAAGGTGACCTTTCTCCCTCTCCTGCCTTCACAGAGAAGCCATGGCAGAATGGTGGCAACCTGACCTATTCCCCTGGACATGGGCTACTGCGTGGTCAGCCAGAACTCCCTCATAAGAATTTAAAAAAGAATCAAAATCTACCACAAAATAAACCAACTGACATGTGAACACTCTTGCTGGTTATTACTGTGTTATGATTACAGATACACAGACATCACTTTTTCATCTCAGTAGAGTGGGTGCAGCAGAACCTTTAGTTAGGGTTTTGTGTGGCATGGAAAGGTTTAAGGACTAAGTCTGCAATCTTAAACCCCAGTTAGGCTGGCATAAGCCCCAACACAAGTCCCATATTTGCATGGGAGTGTCACAAAAGTGCCATAACACACATCTGTGCCACTCCTGGGGGAGGGTTAGGCCAGTGCACAGACATTTACTTGCCTCTTTATATCACGAGAATGGGAAGACCGATGTGTTGTGCCAGCCTACGTTAGGATTGCACCCAATGTACAGCACCAGGTGCTCCAGCCAGAAGGCAGCAAACCATGACAGTCCATTAGGAAGGAGTGACCAGATGTAATCAGAAGCTCCATAAAAATTTTGAAACGGAAAGGCATGTTTCCTGATCCTTACGATCAGTGATGGGATTCAAATAAATTAACAACAGGTTCTATGTCCTAATAACTTAAATTAACAGGTTCCATGTCCCATTAGTAACTGATTCTCAGAACCAGGCACTCATTAGCAATGGGTTCTATAGAACCTGTGAGTACCCCCTGAAGCCCACTACTGCTTACGATGTGTTATAGGACAAGCCTTCCAAGATTGCTCAGTCTGTATTCCAGAATCGAAACCATCTAGCCCTTGGCAGCCTACTCAGGAGAGCAGATAACTCCAAAAACTGTCATTGCCTTTCACACTAAGGCTGGAATACTCACATTTCAAAAATTAAGACGCCAAAAACTTATCTTGCTGTCTTTGTAATGTGCTTAATCGAGGAAGCGGATGTACAATTTCTCCCTTCAAATTCTGAAGTGATACATTCCCAACAAGCCACATAATTTTTGAAACATGTTAGCTAACACAGATGGCTGGAAAACTCACACTGCTTCTCACTACCCTGCCAACTCTACTTAGCCTTTACTCCCTTGTGAAAATCCTTGCTAATCCAGGTCTTAAATCTCCACACCTTGTTTCTGTTTCCAAGCTCCCCAAATTGCAGTGAGGTTGATTTTATGTGGAATCAGCAGCATTCACCTGATGGTTTATAAAAAACCTCTAGAACTTTTGAAAAGAACACACAGATTGTTTCTATTCAATTATGTTTTATCTGCATTATTTTATTGAAAATTGTCTTGGACATCATTTTTGGTGGAAAGGCAGGGTATAAATATCTTAGGTCCCAAACCTATGCAACTTTCCAGTGCAAATGCTGCCACAATGCAGACCCAAAGCAAGGGTACATTCCCTTACCTTGAAGATGCCTCAGCGATTGCCCCCTCCCACTGCATGATGCAGAGCATGCCCTTTTGGTATGGCTGAATCACAGTGCAAAAAAGTTTGATAGGATTGGGCCAAGAAAGTAGTGGCTAATCCAAATGTCCAGGAGACATTCTCCTTTCTGTTTTGCAAGCTGGAAAGGCAATAATCAGTTCCCGGCAGAGACAATCCCTACAATCCAGAGTAACAACGGGAGCACGTAAGACACATTTACATCAACATAGTTACAGCACCACCTAGTGAAAACCTATGGGAAATTCATATTGCAATCCAGAGTAAACTGTTCTTACGTCGGAGCAAGGACTCCCTGTATTACTCCCCATATTACTCTGGATTACGCCCAATGTCCCTTGACTGTTCTACTAAAGGAGAGACTCACCTGCAGCACAGAGTGACCTATGGGACTATTCTCTGAGAGTTCAGCCTCATATAAAGGCTTCTCAAACTTGGGTGCATTGTCATTCATGTCCAAGATGGTGATGCGAAGCAGGGCACTACTAGCACGTGGTGGGCTGCCGCCATCCTGTACTTTGATGGTGAGGTCGTAAGACTCCATCTGTTCCCTGTCCAGGTTCCCCATGACAATCAACTGTGGCGACTTCCCATCTGCGTCCTCGGCCACCTGCAAGCCAAAAAGCTTGTGGGCATCTGAACCAGGCATGAGCTCATAGGAAGCCACCCCATTGGCACCAGCATCACGGTCCATGGCCACTGGAATGGGGAAGAGTGCACCAATATTGGTGTTCTCAGGGATGGCTAGCGTGATGACAGGAGAGGCAAAGTTGGGGGTGTTGTCATTGATGTCCAGCACCTCAATCTGTCCCTCCAGCAGGCGAGGACTATTGCTCATCAGGTCCGTGATAGAAACCTCAAACTCGAGAAAACAAGGATCCCCTGGGAAAAGATGCTGGCACTCTCGCAAGCTCTCCCGGTCAATGGAGGTTTCTGTGGTGTAGATGTCACCAGTCTTGCCATCCACACGCAGATAGGGGGCCCCCACCTCCAACTTATATAGGTGCCCCACGTCTGGGAAGCCATAATCCGCAGCTAAGCTTCCAATGAGTGTGTTGGGTGGCTGCTCCTCCTGTACTTTGTAGACCACACGTGTCCCAGAGACCAGGCAGGGAAGCTGGAGGAAGAGCCACAGGCCCAGGCAGGAAACCAGTTGCTGCATTCCGAACTGTGGCGAGGCTGAAAGAAAGCAAAGACAGCAGGGCGTTAGAAAATTTTTTGTTCCCTCTTCTACCCAAGAAACCTTTACGTGAGGCAGGACATCAGTTACTGTGCACGTCAAGCTTTGCGGAGCAGATAGCCATACACGCCTAGCTGCCTCCTAGAAACAGATGAACTGTTCCCAGCCTTGGAGGTGCCTGAATAAATCACCCCAGCCCCGATACTAGACTTGCCTCACCTGCCTGTCACTATAGGAACCGCACCTCCCATTGCTCCACACCTTAGTCACTACAGGAAGAACTATAATTTCTTGGCTGAAATACAAAGAGGGAGGTGTCTGTCTGCAACAGTCCTGTGTACTGTGTACTTTAGTCAGGCTAGAAGTCCTGGCATGGAGAGGCACAAAGAGAACTGCCAGTATAGATTGTGTCAGGCACAGCTATCTAGTACTGTGGTACCTTGGTTTATGAGCATAATTTGTTCCAGAAGCATGCTTGTGACACAAAATGACGGTATATCAAAGCGGATTTTCCCATAAGAAATAATGGAAACTCAGACGATTTGTTCCACAACCCCAAAATATTCATATAAAAATGATTACAATTCTGTAATATAATAAAAAATAATAAAGAAAATACAAAATAAAAAAATTATCTGCACTAAGGGTGCAATTCAGATTAACTACAGGGAGTCCTTGCTCTGACGTAAGAACAATTTACTCTGGATTGCAATATGAATTTCCCATAGGTTTTCACTAGGTAGTGCTGTAACTACGTCAACATAAATGTCTCTTATGTGCTCTGTAGTTACTCTGGATTGTAGGGTAAACCTCTCAGGCTGCAATCTGCCCCCCTTACATAGGAGTGAGCCCCAGTGATTATAATAGCGCTTACTTTAGAGTAAAAGTGCAAGTCTATGAGAGATCTACAGCACAATCCAGAGTAACTATGGGAGCTCTTATATCGACGCAAAAAAATTTACTCTGGATTGCTCCATGCATTTCCCATAGGTCGACGCAAGAGCTCCCATAGTTACTCTGGATAGTGCTGCTAGCCTCTCAACTCTTTTTCATTACATAGGAGTGAGCCCCAGTGACTGTTAAAGGCTTACTTCAGAGTAGACATGCATAGTCTGGTCTCTCAGGAGAGGCTGAGCAGATGCTGGTGGAGTGCCAAAACCAGCTGTATCCCAATCCGGACTCTTTTTTTGCTTGTTTATCAACTCATCGTATATCAAGTTCAAATTTAGTAGAAATGTTTGCTTGTCTTGCAAAACACTTTCAATCCAAGTTACTCTCAATCCAAGATTTTATTGTATATAATTTTCCCCCCACAGAACACCATGGACTCCTGCAAACACCTGACCCAGTCAAAGCACAACCACTCCACAAACATTTTGCATATATAACCCAATATTACACATTACAGTCGCTCGAGCGTTGCACATAAAATACATCCTATGTGACAGTAAGAGTCTCTTAGGCTGTACATATTGTACAACTCAAATGCTGTCTGCTACGAAGCAGGTCTTTATATGGTACTCACTCTTATTAAAAAATGTTTCAAAAGGCAGTATTAAGCAAGCATGGGAGACTGGCATTTTAAGTTGCACATAAGTATGTAGACTGGGGGCGGGAGTTTATGAGACGGCAGCCACAGCACAGGCCATATTGTCCCCAAACACTGGGGCAAGTATAAGCAGTTCTCTATAATTTTACATTCCGCTCAAGCACAACTTTCTACCAACAGTCAGAAATTAGGTTTCATAAATTTTCCCTTGAGCAATGGCACCAGATTTTGGGGGGATTTGTAGACACATTCATGACAATCAGATAGAAAGAGTGAGACGACCGATAAAGGAAAAGAGAGAAGAGATCATTACAATAACTAAGAGTAATAAGGTCAGGCACATGTCAATAAGGTCAGGCACATGAGATCTTCCATACCTTCCTGAACTTACTCCATAGAAAGTTTCTATGTTACTCATTACACAATGTTCTTCTTCTAAAAGACACTACCCTGTCATGAGACAAGAGTGCAATGACACAAGCCAGTAAAATGGCGAGTTGTGGATCGGGAGCTATGGCTGAGGAAGCAGATCCTTTAAGGCTTTTTCAGTTCATATAGGGGGAAAGATACAAACCAGAGATTTCTTGGCTCAAAGCCTATTAATCAATATAATGCAATATTATTTGAATGGACTGTGGGATTGATCTTTGGCCATGGATTCTGCCTTCATCTGAATCTATTTAAACTTTGGTCTGCAAGAGGATTGTCTACTACCACAATCCTATGTCTACTCAAAAGTAAGCCCCATTGTGTTCAATGAGTCTTACTCCCAGGAAAGTGTCTTTAGGATTGCAGCCTTAGATGGTGCTGCCATTTGGAGGCGGGAGTATTTGTGTAACCAGAATATTACTAGCAGTTGGTTAGAGAACCTGCTCTTGCATTGTATATTTCACAGTCACTGCACAAAAGCAGTTAGATTTACTGTATACCCCCTGCTGTTAAACTGGCTGCTGTGCAGTATATCCTCAGTTCCTCCCCAGTGTTTTATCATCTCCATCCTAGCATGGCATTATGACTACAGTAGCTTTCCCCTGCAAGAAACTGAAGCAGAAGAAGACAGAATACATCATTGCTGTGGAATGGATTACAACAGCTGGCCAAAAAAAAAAAAACAACTTAAGATTCTACAGGATACATTATAGCTAGAGGACTAGTAGATAGAAGAGGGTACCAGTACTGAGGTCACATTTTGAGCTGCTATTTCAAAGTACTTTAGACTGGTAACCATAACAGATACATATAAGTGGGCAGATGTTATCACAATGCCAACATCCTCTTCTCCAGAATTGCCAGGAATCCCTTTGTGCTGCTAATCTCCCAGTTGTAGATTGAGAATGTGGCTTGTTCTTGTTTGTGACAACAGGCAAGAGAAGAGGATATTGAGACAAGCCCTAGTATTCTGCCATAATACTTTTGGTAATTGGGTTGAGACTACATCACATAGTCACCAGCAAACAACAGCTAATTTGGAACTTCGTTCAGAACATACAATGTCAAGAGGGCTACAAAAAATGATTCAGAATTTGGGTGTAGGAAGACAGCAGCATTCACAGCAAAACTGAAAGCCTTGTTTTTAGACACCTTCAAGAATATGTAACAAAAAAGTCATATTTTTAATTTAAAATGCATTGAAATTTTATATTGATACAGTAAAAAAAAACTCACAATCAATATCATAAAATCACAGAGATGGAAGGGATCTAATAGATCATCCAGTTGAACCTCCTAACTTATGGACCTTCACATTTCTCTACCCCCTAACTTATGGAACTTCACATTTCTCTACCTCAGCTGTTCTCAAACATTGTTGCTGTGATCTCCCACTATATAAATTTACAAAATCCCCTGTATTATAACTGACTTTGATCCATAATGAAAATCCCTGCAGTAATACAATTGGCCCTTCTGCCCTTACAAGTTGGGCAGGCGACTTCCACAACACTGTGTGGAGATTCCAGGGATTGAGTCTAGTTCTTCAGAACTTTGTGATCCTGTTCCAAGCTGCTCACGATGCCCCTTGGCATCCCAACCCACGTATTAAGAAGCCCTCCAATTCTTGCTTCTAACTCCACTTCCCAATCCATCCCCAGTATACTGGATCAGTATTGCAAGTAAGAGAGAACAGCCACCAATTCCTTTCCCCCACCAATTCAGATGAATAAAGGTATTATTAATTGCCTGTGCATTTTAAAAGCACACCTTGCCAGTACTTTTAAAATATTTATTTTAAAATAATTTTAAATATTTATTTATTTTTCACATCTTATACAACCAGTCTAAGGAGCTCAGGGTGGTATACACTGTTCCTTTCTTCTTTTGTCCTCAGAGCAATCCTGTGAGGTGTGCTAAGATAAAAGATAGTGATTCACCCAAGGTCACCCAGGATTAGGGTTGCCATATGTCCCAGAAAATTGGGACTGTCACTATTTGGGGGGATTGCGTTCACATATTGGCAAGTTTGACAGGAGGTCCTGTCCCGGTTTTGTGGAAGAGAATTATGGCAACCCTACCCAGAAAGCTTCACTGCTCAGCAAAGGTTTGAAATTGGCTCTTCCAGGTCTAACACCAGAACCACTACACCATCCTGATTCTCAGCATCCCATAATAATCTGAGAAACAGAGGCTTCTGAGGAAAAAACATATCAGTATGTGGTTTAAAATGGGATTGGTTCTTTACCCACCCATAATTATCTGTGGAACTCTTTGCCACAGGATGTTGTGATGGCACCTGGCCTAGATGCCTTTCAAAGGGAATTGGACAGATTCATGGAGGAAACCTCCATCACAGGTTACAAAGTATAATGACTATATGCAACCTCCGGGTTTTAGACGTAACCTATTTCTGAATATTAGATTGAAAAGAGAGACAAGGAATGACAAGGAATGACAAGGAAGTGGCAGCAGGTATTTGTTGGCTTCAGGGCTTCCTGAAGCATCTGGTGGCTACTGTGGGATACAAGTAGCGGACTAGATGGGCTGCTGGCCTGATACAGCAAGAGTCTTCGGCTGCAATCCTAACCTCTGGTAAGGCTGGCCTAAGCCCCAGCATAAGTCCTGTGGTGACCTAGGGATCAGTGGTGGGATCAGTGTTGTCAAATAAATTAACAACAAATAAATTAACAATTAGTTTCTATGTCCTAATAACCTAAATTAACAACAGATTCTATGTCCCTTTAGTAACTGGTTCTCAGAACCAGGTGCTCATTAGCAAAGGGTTCTATAGAACCTGTGAGAACCCGCTGAAGCCCACCACTGCTGGGGATGTCACAAAAGCACCATAAGACACTTCTTTGCCACTCCTGGGGTTGGGTTAGGCCAGTGGACAGATATGTGCTTGTGTCCCTTCCCTTACAATCCAGAGTAACTACGGGAGCACGTAAGAGACATTATGTGCACCCATAGTTACTGCACCACCTAATGAAACCCTATGGGAAATTCATATTGCAATCCAGAGCAAATTGTTCTTACACCGGAGCAAGGACTCCCCGTAGTTACTCTGGATTGCGCCCTTCATCACCATGGGAATGGGGAGACTGATGAGTTGTGCTGGACTTGTTTAGGATTGCATCCTTAGGTTCTTATGGCTTTAGAAGAGGAGATCTTTACTGTTCCAAAACTGATTTTCTATATGGGCAATACAATCCTAAATTGGACTGGAGCAGGCAGGCCAATTGGCCTGTGCTATATACAGTGCATGTTTGGGGCTGTTGCTGTGCAAGGGGAAAGTTGTCATGGGGTACATCAGATAATGCGGCATTACATCAGGTAATGCGTTAATGGTCTACTCAGTTCTGTACTGACTCTGGTTGCTTATATCTGCTCAGCGCTGCTCCTTCAGAAGCTTCTGTGCACTGCCTGGGGAACAAGGTAGGATCCGGCATATCTGTCAAGTCCCAGCCTTACCTCTGGCTTCCCACCTGACCACTGAACCACCCTCCACCTGCCTTCTCCCCACCTTGGAACTCGATGGCTGTAATGCTTGCTATGGAGGTGACAGCCAGTTTGCAGGTACTGTATACCTTAGGTACCCAGCAGTGGGGCTCGGTGGCTATGCAGGAGGTAGGTGGCTGCCTCTCCAGAGAAACTCAGTGGATGCAAATCTCTAGGACTAATGCTTTAGGACTAATACATAATGCACACAATGAGAGGTTTTTGGTTCAATTGAAAAAGGAAGCTTTCACTCCTTCTCAAGTCATTGATACAAGACCACATTGCTTTGAAAGACATCTTTCTTGCCATACGACAGTGATACTTGGGCATTTCAGTTTGAGATCCCCTTTCAAATTTACCAGAATGTGACATCACTGTGATGCCAGAGCTCCTCTGTGTCTACTCAGAAGTATGCCCCATTGTGTTCAATGACACTTTCTCCTAAGAAAGTCAAATTCCAAGATGGTGGATCCATCCTCCCATGCCTCCCCTGACCTAAGGGCTCCCCAAGAGGGTACCAATCTCCACATGGAGTACCACTGCCATAAGGACTTTCATTTTTGCCCAGTTTAGGCTGGTGCAGCTATAGCTGAATCAGATGTAGGGCACAATCCAGAGTAACTACGGGGAATCCTTGCTCCGGTGTAAGAACAATTTACTCTGGATTGCAATATGAATTTTCCATAGGTTTTCACTTGGTGGTGCTGTAACTACATCGACATAAATGTCTCTTACGTGCTCCTGTAGTTACTCTGGATTGTAGGGTTAACCACAGTAGTCCAGGCTTTGGTGACACGGAAACTGAACTACTGCAACATGCTCTGACTAGGACTGCCCTTGAAGATTACTTAAAAGTTATAGTCAGTGCAAAATGTGGCATCCCCTCCCAGCCCATCTCCTGCTCCGATGACTGTGCTGGCCGCTGATCTGTTTCTGGGCCCAATTCAAGGTGTTGGTTTTGACCTTTAAAACTCTATGGCTTGGAACCAGAATATTTAAGGAATTGCCTTCTTCCATATGAACCAACATATTCTTTAAGGTCAGAAGTGGGATTCCTGCTGTGCATACCTTCTCCTGCGGAGGCCAGATTGACAACCACTTCTCTGCAGTGCCACTTTTATTATAGCTCTCAGTAGGATTAAGAACTTTCCATCCCTGCTAGGCATCCAGGAAGGGCTGAAGGGTTTCCTATTCCACCTGGCCTTCCCTTCCTAATTAGATGCTTTGCAGATTTGAAGTTGTATTTTGTTTTAATGCTTTTTAAATTGCACTATACTTTATGAATGGTATGTTTGTTGCACTCGACATTTCCTTACTATTCTGACATTTGACTTTTTTCCCCTTCTGTGTTGCATGTTGCCTTGAGAGCTTCATTTATTTGGCAAGAAAGGCAAAAAGGGGAGGGATATAAGTAATTTAATTAAATAAATACATAAGATGTGATAAGAGAAAATCAAAAAGGGTGTGGTACAGTCCTTGATTCACTTTAAAGGAAGTAGTGGGAGCAAAATGAGACATGTTAAGTGCCCGGTTCATCTGAATGGAATGTACTTTGCTTAAGAGAATGCCTCATTATGAACCCAAGTATGTATTCTTGATACAATATTATTGTGATGTGTGAAGTATCTTGCTTAGCGATTAGAAAGTAGAACTACTGGATTCTGTTTCCTAACAGCTTTCATGATATCCATAACCTCTTCCAAGTACAGGTGTCCCTTGTTATCCACTTAGGGTTCTGGAACCTCCCATGGATTAAAAAAATTCAATGTATAAATAAAACAAAGGAAAATAGATTTAAAGACCCACTTCTAGGTTATATATTCCTCCAATGGACTAAGGTAGTACCTCAATATATGCAAGGGCTTGATTCTGGGACTGGAGAATGGAATGATTGCTTGCATGACTGCCTTTCTACAACAGTAGAAAAGCAGTTCTATGCACACATTGAACACAATGGGATTTATTTCAGAGTAGTCATGCATAGGATTGGGCCCTGAAGCTGCAATCCTATCCACATTTACATGGGAGTAAAGGCCCCCTGACTATAATGGGATTTATTTCAGAGTAGGCAAGCATAGGATTGGGCTCTGAGGCTGTCAGTCAGCCCCAGTGCGCGCGCAGCTACAGCCAGAGGTCTGGCAAGCCTGACCTGGCCCCTTGCACCAGGCGACCTGCACCAGGTCTTTAGGCGACCCCCAGGAAACCTCTAGGTGACCCCCAAAGGGGTCCCGACCCTCACTTTGAGAAACACTGTGCTAGACAGATTGTTATTATCATAAGATTAAATGATAATGCTCAAGACTAAAATGCTCAAGAACCACTCATCTAGGGTGCTGAATTGGTCCCAGGGTAAGATATGGCCCTGTAGCACTTGCCCAATGACAGGGCTGAGGTTCTACACCCAGCCCTTGCTCTCTACCACTATCAAGGCCTCTACTCATTGCTGTCTCCTGTGCCAGCATCTTCAACACACACTTGCCTCCTTGTATGTTTGTTCTCTAGCTCTCTTCAGCTTCCAGCCTTTCTGTCTACCTTCTGCGCCCTCAGCTCCTTCCTTTCCTGTCCTTACACCTGTGCTACATCTTGCTTTTTCATCTCTTCCTCTTCCTTATCTCTCTCGATGCCTCTGGCCTCTCTAGGTTCTTCCTCTTGTTACAAGCCCTTATGCTACCCCACCTCTCTGCCTTATCTGCTCCAACTTGCCTCCATTTCACTGTTGCCTCTCCTTTCTGTCCCACTAGCTCTCATTCCTTGTTCCAGTCCTTGCACAGCACTTTCACCTCCTGGACATACAGGCATCTCCCACTTATTTGACGGAGCACTGTTGAAAAGTGAAAACCATTGAAAAGTGGAACCCAGTCTTTTTCAGCTTGCAAATGCAAAATGGCCTCCAAAATGACTTGCAAAAGCCTAAACCACACATACATATTAATACGTACACAAAATACACAAAAAATCACAGTAAAATGAATGAAGGCATTTGTGGGCAAAGAATATCTGATGATTATTTACTGAAGAAAGTTATAAGGAAATGCCAAAAACAGTTTGATCACCATGTCATATGCAAATCAACATTAGAAAAGACAATCTTAGCCTTTAAACCAGCAGAGAAAAGTGAAAGCGTGGAACATGTGTTGAACGAATAAGTTCTGGCTATAATTGAAAAGTGTTGAAAGTGTGGAACAGTCAGAAAATGAACTGTCAGAAAGTGGGGAACATTCTGTCCCTTTTGCTCTCATTTATACTGGCTCCCTTTTTCTTCTGACTCCATTCTCTGTCTTCTACTCCTGGCTTTTGACCATTTCTCTCTTTCTCTCTCATATCTCCTCCCCTTGCTTGGCACCCCCTCTGACACTATGGTGACTGGTTAGACCCAGTGACCACAGCTCCAAGCCATTGGTGCTTTGGCACCAACATCACTGCCAAGTCTCCCTGGCCTGGTGCCAAATGGTGGCTCAATATCTCCGACCATGACGGTCATTACTGGTGGCAGAGTGTTGGGACATGGCCTCACCTAGTACATTCCAGTCTGAACGGACATTCAGGCACCATCCTGTTTACATTCACGCAAGTGACAGATAATATCAGTCCAGATTCTGCCCTATATACAAGCCCAGTTCACTTCCTGAAAAAAGCAGCATATATGTCATAGCAAACAACCATTCATCCAGTTTCTCTAGCCAACCTCAGTCAGCTATAAACACACCCACAATCACATCATAGGTAGAATACCAACATCCAGTGGTGGGCTTCAGGGGGTTCTCACAGGTTCTATAGAACCCTCTGCTAATGAGCGCCTGGTTCTGAGAACCGGTTACTAATGGGACATAGAACCTGTTGTTCTATGGACAGAGAACCTGATGTTAATTTATTTGAATCCCATCACTGACAATATCCCCATATGTTAAAAGTCAGCACTCAGCACTTCTAATCCTTGTAATAGCTAACAAGGATTTACAATGGACTCCAAACAAGTCCAGATAAACCTAGTCAACAGATTACTCCACTATGAGGGAAGGTGAAAGAAGTGTCTCCACTGCTGGCTGATCCATGAAGGAATTGAAACTGACTACCTCAGGCACAGATTGGGTGGAGTTGGCACAGTACCCTGCCGATCACCATAAGTATCCTTGGCATAAGGGTGAACACACTTCACATACAGAAGTGGCTCTGAGTATGCAGGCTCTGAGTGTGCAATAATGGAGAGTGAGTGAGATGCCTGCAAGTGTGAGTAGGTAGGTTTGGGTTAAGGTTGCCTTGGAACTCCCCTTTTATATACACTAGCGTGTTCAGAAACTATCTCTTGAAAGAAACTTCTTTTGCTTTTTAAAAAGAAATGTCATGAAATCAAACAAGCTAATATAACCACCCTTTTTTCTAATGTTGTCGTTTGGTCTTGAATTTTATGGCATTTCGCTGCGGGGGGCCTTTGAACTGGTGTGTTGTGAAGCTGCTTTTAGCTGTCTGTGTTTGTGTACATGTATATCTTTTCAGTCACAACATTCTGCACTTTTATGGCAGGTGCGTGGGTAGGTTGGGGCACTATGTCACCCTTTGCCTCAGGCAGCAAAACATTGTGGGCAAGCTCTGTTTACCTCAGATAGTGGACCAGGGATGTGGCAGAACGAGAAATAAGTATTACCCATGCCACAGGTTAAAATTTGCGGGAAAGCTCTCCCACCCTATTGAAATGAACCGAACCTCTATAAAAGCCGTTCGGTAAAGCCTTTAACAACTTTTGGTGACCTGGTGACCTTGGTACTAGTAGGAAAGTGGGATGCATGAGGATTTTTCCCTCCAAAATATAAAAGATCAGTTCTGCTCACCAAATCCCTCCAGCATCTATCTATCTATCTTTCTTTCTTTCTTTCTTTCTATTCTACAGTATTTATATACCACTTTTCAACTGAAAAGTTCACAAAGCTGTTTACAAGTAAATGAAAAAAATTAATAGCTAATTAATAGCTAATGGAAGACATAAAGCGAGTATGTCCTAGAAGACATAAAGCGGGCAATGACAGAAATTTCCTGCTATTGGACAGTAAGTATGGAAGATCCAGGTTCAAATCTTGTTCAGCCATGAAGCTTCCTGGTTGAACATGGGCCAGTCACTAAGCTAACCTACCTCTTAGGGTTGTTGTGAAGTCAAAAGTAGGGAAGGAACCCCATGGATCACCCAGAGCTCCATGGAGGAAGAGCAGTACAAAATATGAAAATTAATTTATACTAGCATGGCAGCTGTCTGTCTCTTGTTGCTTGAACCATAGTGGGTTGTGTAGGTGTTGTGGCATCTTTGGGTCAGGACAGCTGTAAGTGTGGTGTGATGATGTGATGGGGTATTTCCTCATCGGACTGGTTTTTTCATGCCTGGTCCATACAGAGGAATCACCTTGTGACTGGCTAATCAACAGTCAACATGGATAATGGAGGACTGGCTCCATTTTGTGCAGACTTGAGTATAGGATCCAGATGACTATGTTAAACCAACACTAAAATGGTGCAACCAACTTGCTGGCGTAATGAGGATATATGTGCCTCTTTTTTCTGACAAAAGGTAACCTGATTCCTTCATTTTTCCTACAGTTATCCATTTCTTCTTTCATATGTGTCACACCTTCTTCCTGTTGCAGTCACATCACAGAACCCTTTCTCAGCTTAGTTCAATCTTTTCATCTATTCAATATAAGGACATTTGTCAGACCTCTGAATGGCACACAAAAAAGCTTTTGCTATGCTCATTACCACAATTTCTTGGCCAAACAGGATGTATACTTACAAATGTGCATAATGGGCAAAAAACTTAAGGTAACTCTGATGCTCCTCATTTTAACTTTGCACCACAGAAACCTTTATCTTGGTCTTTCATATGCAAAATATATGGGACCTTTCACATGTAAAGTACCAGTATGTGATTTCCCATTGAATTACAGCCTCTCCCCGATTTGGCAAGGGATCAGGATGGGTTTCTGACTTTTCAAACAATATCAAGTAAAGTTGCAAGTTTTTAAAAAATCTCTGCCATGGTTGGCCTCTTTTAGGGTGAAATCCAGAGTAACTACGGGGAGTCCTTGCTCCAGAGTAAGAACAAGTTACTCTGGATTGCAATATAAATTTCCCATAGGTTTTCACTAGGTGGTGCAGTAATTATGGGTGCACATAATGTCTTTTAAGTGCTCCTGTAGTTACTCTGAATTGTACCCATAGTCTCCTTCTTGGCATTAGATCTAGGAGATGCAATCTCCACCGAGCTCATATTTGTATTCTGACCTTGTATTCTGATATTATGATCTCCAGGTAAACTATTCAACCTCTGCAATGTGTTTGAGTCTAAAATGATGAATATTTATACCTCTATTAATCAAACAGTATGGACATTTACTTGTTACCACTTCATTGAGAACGTATTGATTTACAACTAATATGGCCTTGATTCAACCTAGGAACCTAATCTGAAACCTAATCTGAAAATAGTACCAGGTAGCAGCAAAATCAATAGTCAAAGCCTTTGAAACTTGGCCTATCAATGAAAAGGCAGCAAAGAGGGGATATTTTCGGTGGGAAATCATTCCACAATATTGCAGCAAAATTTGGAAAACTTTCTCCTCCTTGTGGAGGCCAATCTATTCTCCATGTAACATGGAGTCTGAAACAGATTTGGGTTTTCTCAAATGATATTTTTCATTGTAGGCCACTCTGTCTTTGAATGGCTGGACAGACTGGATATTGACATCTGATTTACCCTAAGTCCACGTATTGTATGCCATACACTAAATACCATAAATAAATTGGGTGAAGCAACCTGATTAGGGAACAGCAGGAAAACTTGCTAGGAGAGTATGGCAATGTGATTGTGCTCTTCCTTCACACTTTTGAAAAGATTAGTTCCGAATACTACATTATCCAAAAAAGCCCTGGGTGACTTAGAGTACAGTCCTAACCATGTCTACTCAAAAGTCACACTATGTTCAATGGGTCTTACTCCCAGGAAAGTGTCTTTAGGATTACAGCCTTACATAATCTACTGAGCAGCCTTATGCAATCTACTACTGATCAGACTACTGATCCATCAGTACTAATGGAGTAGTCTACTACTAATCAGACTACTTATCCATCCGGCTTAGTACTGACCAGCTCTCCATGGTTTCAGAGAGGCCACCATTCTAGAGTGGGGAAGGAGGGTTGACAAGCATTTCTTGGGGAGAGTAGAGAGGGATTAGAAAGCAGAGGACCCAGGATAACTCCTAATCAGATCCTAGTCCCATTCCCAGGCAGGACAGATTGGCTCCAGGCTGCTCTATTTTATTTAGATTTGTGCCACATCCTGAAGTAGTGCAAATCCAAGTAGACCCACTGGGGTCATTGTGGCTCTCCCACTGGTAAGGGGAAGTTTCCTTGTCTCAGGCTGTGCCACAGTCACCTCAAACCTGCACTGATACAGCCAGTATACCTGTAATGCAAGTTATAATTATGTTGTATAATTATGTTGTATAATTGTTTCAATCTTGAACCACCCATATTTGAAATTTAAAAAACAATGAACTATGCTGCATGCTGCATATGTGGTACTCTTCTGGAACTACTTGACCCAGTGTGACAATAAGAACAGAAATATTCCTTAAATAATAGAAAATTGCATACCTTATATGATTGATGTAATGACACATATAATTACGCACATATTTGATGTAATGACACATTTAATATTATTATATATGTACAATATTTTCAGTACTTTAAAACACAGTTTTAAACATTGACAACAGTCCATAACAGTCTATGGACAACAGTGAAGTTCAAATGTTGATCCTCCCTATAATGAAGGTGCTCATGCAAGGTGAGTCATGAGTAAGTTATATTGAGCACATTTCAGTTTATTCCTAGACACATGAAGATAGCACTGCAACCTCATTCTTAGGCGGATTGTAATCTCAAAAAGTTTTATCTTCAAGAAAAAAACCATGTGGTTTGAGAGAATATTGAAGGTATGTAGAAATCATTGAAATTTTACATGCCTGTCTTCTGTAGTATGTATAGAAGCATATTCCATAAATGTAGAATAGTGGTTCTCAATCTTCCTAACACCATGACCCCTTTATAAGTTCTTCATGTTGTGGGGACCCCCAACCATAAATTTATTTTCGTTGCGACTTTATAACTGCAATTTTGCTACTGTTATGAATCATAATGTAAATATCTGATATGCAGGATGTATTTTCACTGTTACGAATGAAATGTGTGTTCTATGCACACACTGAACACAATGGGATTTATTTCAGAGTAGGCATGCATAGGATTTGTGCCCTGAGGCTGCAGTCCTATCCACATTTGCATGGGAGTAAAGGCCCCCCTGACTGTAATGGGATTTATTTCAGAGTAGGCATGCATAGGATTGGGCCCTGAGGCTGTCAGTAAGCCCCAGTGTGTGTGCAGCTACAGGCAAGCCTGACCTGGTCCCCTGGCACCAGGGTCTTTAGGCGACCCCCCAGGAAAGCTCTAGGTGACCCCAATGGGGTCCCAACACCCACTTTGAGAAACACTGATGTAGAATCATAGAAGTGGAAGGGATCAACAAGATCAACAAGATCCAATCTCTTGCCAATCCAGGATATATAACACAATAACAACGTACTCTCACATGCTAACTGCATTTAGCTGCCATATTTTCCTGGTCCAATCACCCTCTTCTGCAGGCTGGGAAAATACAGAAAAAGCAATCCTAAAGGAGTACTAGGCCAGTGCAAGTCCCTTGTGTTTGCCCAGAATGGTTGCAAACATGCCTTACAACAAGCCAGGCTGGCTCACAGAGATGCAGCAGCCTGCAGAGGCTGAATCCAGTCTCTGTTGGCAGCTTGCAAAGAGATCTCCACACTGGCCACGCTTGACTGATGCAGATGTCTGAAGGGAGCAGGGAAGAGTGGAGGTGTTCTGGGGTGCAGGAAGGGCATTCCTATGGATGGGAGTTATACTGGATCCAAGCCTCAGCCTGTGGCTGCTCCTATCTATTTGGATCTAAGCCACCATATAGGGTGGCTTATATCCAAGCAGACCCACTGCTTCCCCTTCTCCATGGCAGCACAGCTGCAGCCCCAAACCTTGTGCTGGATTCAGCACAGACAAGCCAGCCTGCCTGTTCCAACACAAATGAGGATTGCGTTGTTAATCTTTCAATATGTTGTTTTATCATATTGATCCTTGACTTTTCCCTATATGCTTTCAGTCAAATTAAGAAGAATGGCATATATTATCAATATGGTCATTTATGGGACGGAAACAAAGTTGATAGGCTGAGATTGCAAAGATGGAGAGAAGGTTAAGGTGGACAGGGGCAACATTTTCATGAAGTGATCAAGCATGGTGGGGGGGACAGCTTGTTCAGGTTCCCTTTATCCCCAGTTTGTTGTTGCCTCCACTTCCAGCTCATCATAGATACACAGACTCATTGCCTTGCCATCCTTTGTCATGCAGCTCTTTCCTCCAACCAGAAAATGTGGGATTTATATACAGCGCTCATATAAATGGGGTTTATCCTCTCTCCTTTACATGATCCCTTCCTAGTTGGGGAAAAAACTGCACAACGGAAGGTGAAGACATAAGCATTTCTTCTTTTCTTTTCAGACTGCTGCAATGGGTCAGGGACAGCACCCTTACCCTACAATCCAGAGTAACTACGGGAGCACGCAAGAGACATTACGTGCACCTGTAGATACTGCACCACCTAGTGAAAACCTATGGGAAATTCATATTGCAATCCAGAGCAAATTGTTCTTGCACCGGAGCAAAGACTCCCCGTAGTTACTCTGGACTGCGCCCTTTAATGGCATTGGGTGGCAGAATCACTTGCACTGTCCCTGGGGCCATATTTGGCAAGAGTAAGAGTAAGACATTTATCTCTTTTAGACTACTTCTTTAATATCCTTAATTTTAAATTCCCAGGGGGGCTCGAATGTTTAAAAGAAAATAACACATGCAATAAAGCCTAATAATTAAAATAATTGGGAATAATGTACAAATAACTAAGTGTGTACAGAACTGGCCCATTCAACTGGCCAGTCCTGTTTAAAATTAACAGCCCTATCCAATGCAACTCCCTCTTCAGTGATGCAGCAACACCAGTATGAGGCCCATTGAATTCCACATGAGAGTTTTGGCAGCTGGTTATCTCCTTGGGGGTAAAGGAACATGTATTCCCTTGCGCTGGGATGAACCTATGCTGGGCAGACAGGTTTACTTGGATCTGTGCAAGCTGTATAGCCTGCAGACGTCCACATGGACCTGGGTTGGAGTATCAGTCAAATTAAAACTGATATCAGAAATATGTTGGGATATTGGTGTGTGCCAATGACACCAAAATCATATATGCCCTGGCCCTGATCTACCCTCCTCTCTGCCCTGTTCAGTCCCCTCCCAATCATCCTCCAATCCCCTATATAGATTTACCAGTGCCAGTGGTCTTCTCCAATCCACTAGTGCAAGGACCCAACTGCACACCATTTCTGGCAATGGGCATGTCATACTGAACTGCTTGTTGCCTTACACCATCAGAGCACTCATTAGGCCCTAAGAGAATCGGACCATTAATCTTAAGCAGGCCTCCGTCAGTCTTTGAAAGACTATGGTATCATGCTCGGCACTGCATACGCTGCATGCGAAGCACGAAAACCTGGGTTAGATTGTTATGGAGGATAGGCTGTTACCCATGCAGCAAATCCTCCCTCTCCATGCCACTGAATTAGTCCAATGGAAAGGCATGGCCAATACTATTGGATCCAGCTGCATTGCATAGCTGGGCTAAGGACAGGAGCTCACCCTGTCTTGTGGGGCCGACCTGGGTCTCGAACCCTGGCCTGCTGGTTAACAGGCACAGTGTCTTAACCACTTGTGCCACCCACAGCCACCTATTGATATTAAGAATTTATAAAAATGTATTGCAAATCTGATGTTTTCCTTTGGTAGTTTTACAGGATTGTGCTCCATTGTTTAATACTATAAGCTCTAGAAAAGGATGTCAGAATTAAGAATTTTAAAACACCTGTCTTTGTAACATAACAGTGACCTCGGCTTCAGAGCTTCCCAACCTACACACAACTAGAGTGGTTGAAAAATCAAGGGAAAGTGTGGGTGTACAGACAATTAGTAGTAAGTGAGCACAATAAGCAAGATTTTTAAAACTGTGTTAACTGATTGCTTACATGATGCAGAAGATTAGGTAGACACCTTACAATTTTTTGTGCATGAGTCAGTTTATGTTAAATCAAAGGGTTTTTTTAAAATGCTAGAATATGAATATTCATTCAATCAGTTCCTTTTAACCAGATCTTTGTACAGCTCTGCTGGGCAGTTTTAGAGTTTTGTGTGTGGAATCCTTTATCTGTTGCAGCAGAAATACTGGTTTATGCTTGAATTGCAGATTATCTCAGAAGCTTGTGAGTTGCAATAGGTTCTGTTGCTACTAGCAAAAACAAAGTAGATTTTTAAGGCAGTATACTCCTGCTGTGAAAAGCATCCTTCTGATCAATGAAAGGCAAGCAAGGGGGAAAAGGAGCAAAAGAAAGGAGCTGAGGAAATAATATTGAAGGGATCTGAGAAAGGAAAAGGAGTATGGGTGCAATCCTAACCAATTCAGACCAGCACAACTCACCTGTCTCCCCCGTTCCTGTGGTGGTATGGGGAGGTTGGTGGATGTCTGTACACTGGCCTAACCCCCACCCCAAGGAGTGGCACAGAAGTGTCTAATGGAAATTTTGTGACACCCTCAGGGCAGGACTTGTGCCAGCCTAACTGGGGCTTAGGATTGCATCCTATATTGGTAAAAAGCAATAGGAAAATACATCTCTCATTTAGCAATGTTCATCACCCAGAAATACCTTGCAATTTGTATTTGACACTTCAAAAATAGGACAATTTAGGAGCAGGAACCCTGCGAAATGTGCAAATTCACTAGGTGCAAAAACACCTAAAACACAAGTCAGAACAAAAAGTCAGAATGTGGAATACATTGAGCCCCTTTGGACTCATCTGTCCATGCCCCTCCCTTTTTCACTCCTCCATGCTCTTGTTCCACCCTCCCCATCCCTGCTGACTTATCTGCTCCAGTGAACGACAGGAGATACAATGGTACAGGTGAGAAGGCGTGGGCCTTCACTGCCTGCAACAGCGTGCTAAGTATAGGCATCCCGCTGGTATCTAATATTCCTCAAAGTTCCTGGCCCCCATGGATACTGGAAACCACAGATAAGGGGGAATCCTATCTCTGGAGACCATGACTTATACCAGGGATGTCTAAATGCAGTGGTCAGATGCGGCCTGCAGTGAGCCTCAATATGGCCCATGGCAAGACCTTTTCATCCAGGATGACCATACAGAATGGAGGAGTCTTTAACCATTGCATAGAAGAGGGAATTGAGGCAGGTTTAGCTCAAAACAGAACGGTTTAAAAAGCAGCACCTGCCCAAATCCCCTCTTCTATGCAGTGCATAGAGGCACTTTCTCCTCCATTCTATATGGTCATCTTGCTTTATCTGGGACGTAGGCAATCCTTATAATCCTCTGGATCTGTCTGCAATACACCCTTATGTGTAAATTTATTCAAATTTGAAATGTAAATCATTTTCCGGACCCCAGCACAGTGTCTGAGAGATGATGTGACCCTCCTGACAATGTTTGCACACCCCTGGCCTATATCTTTACCATGGTATATGTCTATGTCTATGTGTGTGTGTGTGTATATATATATGTATATGTATATGTATATGTATATGTATATGTATATATATATATATATATATATATATATATATATATATATATATATATATATATATATATATATATACACGCCTATACCTGATAAAGTAAATACCTATATAGTTGAACCTCCCCATTTGCAGCATTTGGTTCCAGGAAGCTCTGTGATGAACTATTTTCATGTTCTACAATGGCAATTAGTTAACACGATAATAAGACAAGCAATGAATCAAGATGAATCAATTTCCTTTTCAAGTGCCTTAACACTTCAGCTCAGAGCAATTCAGAAGTCATTATCACTCGGAGAAGAAAGGGGCTCTACCTCTGAGCCTGAAATCTGAAAAAAACTGACCTAGGTGGACTTTTCTACATCAAGCTTAATTGCCTGCCACATTGCCATGGTAAGCAGGCTGCCTTTAAGCCATTAACTGCTCCTTAAGAGATGTTTATCTTTCAATTTAAAAAGCCCACCTCATTCGCTTTGAGACAAACTAGCATGTAAATAAATCACATATAATTTGGTGACACCTGTACATGGTATCGGTATATACAGTTATATACCTGGTATAAGCCATTGGTATATAAACCTGGTATATATACATGGTTTAGCCCAAGGCCTAAACCTTCATAACAATGAAGAGAGTAAATGTTAACTTCCGGTTTCCTGTTAACATTTGCTCTTCCTTCTAGCCCGCCTGCTTCCTTGTCTATTAAACTATAGCCATACCATCATTGCAAGAGGCTTCATGCCTGCTTGTTTGGTTAAAGCAAGAGCCATTTGGCATGACTGCTATGGACAATAAACAAAGATAATGGAAGTGGATGGGGATCTGCAGAGCACCGCGGATAAGCAGATTTATAATACCAGAAGATGCCCACAGCTTGTAATCTAATAACTTGTATTGACTGCATTATGGCAGTTGGTGCCAGCGGAGCATCAGATGTGATGACGGCCGGTAAGCAAAGGATTGGGCCCTTTAATTATATCCTGAAATTTATAGTAGTGAAAGAAATTGACATCTCCACCAAGGGAACAATTAGCAACTACTGAAACATTAAAAATAAAACTGCAGTGCTTTCATTAGGGTCTATCACAAAGACAAAATAATTACATTTCATGGTATGTGAATCTTAACTTTGCCACTAACCAAAGAGGGCTGTGTCATACGGTGAAGGGGACAACACACTTCAGTAGTACATTTCGGGCACCACAGCAGTGCTTTATTGTGATTATTTCAATGGGGCTTGAATGGAAACCCTTGTAGGTTGTGCCCCTCTTAATTATTGAAATAAAATCCGGGTGGTGGATTTTTCACATCAGGCACCATCATGGATTAGGCCAGCAAAGTGACCAACGAATAGGTACGAGCATTGACTGTGGTAAATGCCAAGCTGACAGATACTCTCTCCTCGGAAATGAAACCTAAACTCCATGCTAAAATATTACATAATCTCGTATTTAGAAAGATTAGCACCACCATCTGTAGCAACCAATGTGATTGTCATGTCTTGGTGCCTACATATGTCTATTATGGATATTCATGTAAGCCAAATACAGTACATTCAAATATCTGAACATCATGTTGGCTATATGTATCATCATGTATCACGCCCATGCATGCTATGATACATCACATACGTATCACCCCCAGGCTATGATACACAAGTGAACAAAGTGAAGGTTTTCATGTTGTGCATGATGGTTTCTCCACTACATTTGCTTTTAAGATACGCATTAGTACTCCACACATTTAGATAAAGCAAAGAAATATGCACATCCGAACACCTCTCTATTCATCTCCCTTTGCTATTTATGCACACAAAGCCTCGACAGCATCCTGCAGGTTTTTAGAATAAAACCTCCATGCTGTATCCATTTGCATGCTACAGTAACAATTTGTTCCTGCTTCCTTTTATGCAGCTGTTTATTGTTTCGGGGTGTAAGTATTGTGTTTTATTATTGGTAGTTAGCCACACTGAAAGCTGTGCTGACAGAGCAGGGGAGTTAAATGAAACAAAAAAAAAATAAGTGTTTGGTCTTAAAAGCAGATTTAATGAAAAATTTAAAGATAATTTTTTTCATTAAAAAGAATTTAATGAAAAAATTATTTAATGAAATTATTATCCAGTGAGGGTACTCAAGGCAATTTAAACCTTTAAACAGTCTTACACTGATCAAAGCAACATTAAAACCAGGAATCCTCAATAAGCCAAACCTAAAGTATTTATAAAAACAAGCATAGGCTCCTTCTGTAATACCGGTTAGCCAGGTGGAATGTCACTTTCATACTTGTTGAGCTATTTGTTTTTATCCTGTAAGGCCAGGTGATTTGTTTCAAAACTGACCTTCTTCCAAGGGCCTGACCTCAAAGCCTTTTAATAAGGCCTGTACGATCCATTCAAAAACTTTAATGAGCTGTTGTTGTTGTAGCGGCACACTTTCTCCATCCTCTCATAACTGGTTTAGCAGGACAATTCTCCAGCCTATGCTAATCGAAGCACATTCACACGCACAAAAAATATTCAGCAGAGCTTGAAACCTTCTGGTTGCCATAAACTATTCTGACTGTAGGTGGGGAACGGGTAGATCATCGCATGTAGTTTTGAATTACACATGTGACAATAAAACTATTATATGACATCACAGACAGTAGTGCTCCTTGGCAGACTCAGGACCGTATTTAATTGGTACTATATAAAACAGTGATTTTCATCCGTTTTTCATCTCATGGCGCACCAACAAGGTGCCAAGATTTGTCACCAGTTTTTGGACCATTGACAAGGTGCATCATGCTGAGCACAACCCGAACGGCCCTACTAATAAAATATCATTTCTCCAAACTTCCAGTGCACACCTGCAGACCATTTGCGGCACTCCAGTGGCACATTTGGGCACAAACGGCCAACATGGAGGCTCTCATCATGTCTGCGCCAGAAAAAATAGCCAGCACAGAAGTAAGAACACCCATTGCCCGGGCTGGGGATTTCCTCGGGGGAAGGGGATGGAAGCTGCTTTGACGCTGCTGCTCCAGCTGGTGCCAAGAAGCATAGGATTGGACAGTCCAACTCCCCAAAATCATCAATAGCCTCCAACGGTATTCTGGTCCATGTCAGAGCATCAAACATTTACCTTACTGGAAGGTTCTAGAAGATGAATGGTATACACCAACAGACAACACGACACACAGGAAATAGGCTAAAAACTCACTGACCAGCAGTATATACAAACATATACAGTGCAACAATGTCAGGAAATACAGACAGGAATAGAAAAAAGCACAACCCAAAATCCTTTAAAAAAAGCAGCAATCCCATTCATCTATTGTCTGTGAAGCTGAATGACAAAAACATACCCTCCAGTCTCAAATATTAAAATAGTGGAAAGGTTTTTTCCCCAAAAAATAATAAGTGGTAGGCTAAAGTAATTCGATAAGAAGCATGCATTACGAGTGAGCATTGGAAAAAGGAGGTGATCAGGAGAAAGCTTGAAATATGAAACAGCCACAAATGGACAAAGACAAATCTAACATCATTTGTAGGTAGTATCTCCATCCAAACCATACCAATATCAAGCTGTAAAAGGGACTTGGCAAATCCCTTCTTCTACTGCTATTTGGCTCATCCTAATATTTTTATTACCTGGAATGGGTAGGTTTAAATGGCAACAAGTAACTCCCATCAAATTAAAACAGTGTTACTCTTCTGTTCAACAATCCGCTCACATTATGCATCTCTTATATCCTTCACTCACAAATCATACTTCTACGTATTGTACACATTCTCCTCCAAAAACAACCATCCTCCACCCTTCTATACCATTACGTGTCCCCTTTGGTTATCCATAGAGCATCATTCTTCTCTGCACCTTGCCACTCCATCTTCCATATTTAATATTTATATTCAATAAATATTATATATTATAATATTATAATAATATAATATTATTATAATAATATTATAATATTATAATAAATATTATTTATATTCAATAAATATATTTAATAAATTTTATATATATATATATATATATATAAAATAATATATACATATTTATTATATGATCTTTCTGCACTCCCACATCTTACTTAGATAAAGTTGCCCATTTGAGGTAGAGCATACGACATACAAAAACTCACCCCAAAACATTTCATTGTTAACACCCAAAACTCCAACCATTTATGCATACTTCCTTTTACGCATCCAGTTGACATCCAATCTAAGTAGCTACATGTCTTGTTACATCTATGTGAATTGCACCTATTGATTTATGTTCCCTTCAACCTCCTACATGCACATGTGTACAAACAAACCCTGATTAATTTCTACAGTGAATCTCTTATGTAAAGGGCCTCCATTCATTTTACATTTCAACTTGGCTTCCGTCCATTACTCCTGAAGCACTTATTCTGAGAACGTGATCTCCGAAGCAAACATGTCACACAGGAGCATTTTTTCTTGGGTCCCAGAACCAGGTCCAGCAGCGTTTTAAAGATGATCAGCCTGACCCAAAGCTCTGGCCAGAGTAGAGAATGTAATGCACTTTTCACTTTGGATGACACTATCCACCACCAGCCATATAAAAAGACGGCGCTCTTGCACTCCTGATTCATTCGCTCAGCATCTCACACGAATGGCACAAACAGCACGCTGAACCGGCTGGGCTTGCTCCTGCCTTCTCCCATCCTCACCTAGCTGAATACTCCAAGAACCAGCATTTCCCCAAAGTATTTGCACAATTTTGCCTAAAGCAATGGACGCAGGGCATCCTGGGGCCGCTATTAGTCTTTGGTTTCAATGGGGTGGAGACCCATCAGCACCACTGAGCTCCTTCCCGCCTGGGCACACAACAAGTGGCAGGAGGCAATAAATCCTGCCATGCCTCTCCTCTTCTGACATGGCAACAGCCCATCATGTGTAATACCATTCCCTGCAAACAAAGGGGGAGGGGCACATATATACACTCCTATACACAGGGCTCTTTTATGGGGGTACTCACCAGTACCAGCAACTTTTTCCACTTTTCCCCCCAGCAGCTAAATGAATTAGTCCAATGGGGATGACCTAGCTATGCCACTTTTTCCCCAGAAAAAAGCAGTGGCTATACATATACACTGTGTGTGTGTGTGTGTGTGTGTGTGTGTGTGTGTGTGTGTGTGTGTGTGTGTGTGAGAGAGAGAGAGAGAGAGAGATTATGGCTGCAATCCTATAGGCACTTTCCTGGTAGTAAGAGCCATTGAACACAGTGGGGCTTACTTTTAAGTAGACATGGTTAGGAGTGTGCAATTTATTCCATTATTCGGAAGGGAAGGCAAGCATAGACTGGAGCCTTCTCCTCTCTCTCTCTCTCTCTCCCCCCCCCCCAGTTTTTCCTATAAGTTACTGGGTAGAGAACAGCCCTCAGGGAAGACTCCCTCAAATTTCAGTAGCATTCCCAAGTCAATTTAGCCCTTGCAGAACAGACCCAAGGAGTCTCCTGGAGCCTCTATTCTTATTTTTTTTATGATCTTCTAGCAGGGAGAAAGGAGATGCAGCAGCAGTTGACTCAGAGCCTACGCCTGTCTACTCAGAAGTAAGTCCCATTAGAGTCAATGGGGCTTAATCAATTAGAGTCAAACTGCAGGTAGGATCTATCTATCCTGTCTATTAGATAGGATTCTAATGGGACTGAGTAGACGGATTGGGTTCGGATTGGGTTCTGAGGCTGTGATCCACAATTTCCTGGGAGTAAGCTCCATTGACTCTAATGGGACTGACTTCTGAGTAGAAAGGCTACGGATTGGGCTATGAGGCTGCAATCCTATCCACACTTTCCTGGATGTAAGCTCCATTGACTCTAATGGGACTGACTTCTGAGTAGAAAGGCTTCATATTGGGCTGAGGCTGGAAACCTATGCACATTTTCCTGGGAGTAAGCTTCATTGGTTCTAATGGACTGACTTCTGAGTAGACATGCATAGGATTGGGCTTTTAATGCCCCAAACTGGCACCATGGAGGGCAGCAGTTGAGTAGGTAGAGCTGCTAGGAAGGCAGCAACTAGATGTGGTCCTCTAATCAGGATCTGATCATGGTGGCATCCATGGCCGGATCTGGTACCCAAAAAGCCTCCTGGAAATCATTCCCCTGCATTTCTCTCCATCATTCTGATCCATCTCCATCCTTCCCTCCCACCCTGGCTGTTCATTGCCCACCTTCAGCATCCATGGGATGCCCGCATTCCGACACACAAACACAACCACACCAGGCAGGCAGGCAGGCAGGCAGGCAGGCAGCAGAGGGGAGCCCTCCATCCCCAGCTCCATCATCCCTCCTCACCAGCCTGGCGATCGCCCACCTCCCCGCCCGCATCCCCAGCCTTACTCCGAGGCTTTCTCCGGGCTGCGCAGCGCTCATCAGAGGGCAGCATCTTCTCCATCCTCCCGCCTGCTTTGTCCCCAGGGGCGATGGGATCAGCCCTGCCGGCTTGGATGGCTCCAGTCCTGCCGATGCTGGATCCTCTGGCTGATCCACCCAAGAGAGCACCGATGGACCCCCCTCCCCAGCTACCGGGGGTGGAAAAGGCAATGATTGCTCCTGATCCAAGGATGGATGGGGTGATGGGCAGGCAGGCAGGCAGCCCCACTGGCTGGCTGGGTGGCTGGCTGTGTCCGAGCCGGAGCCTGCTTCTCGGTGTGTGTGTGCGTGTGATAGAGAAGCGCAGTCCAGGGATTGCACCCCCTCCTCCCTCTCTCCTCCCTCCCCGGCCTGCCTGCCACCTCCTCCCGCTGCCAGAGGAGAGAGAGGTGGAGCTCCGGCTCCTTATCAGATCCTGCGCCCAGATCCTTGGGGCGCTGGGGAGGCGACAGCCACCCAACCAGTCCTGCCTGCCTTCCTGCCCTACGGTGGCGTAACCAGAGGGGGGTCTTGGAGGGAGCATCACCCAGCCGGTGGCGTAGCTAAAGGGGGGGTTGAGCAGTCAGACTTGGAGGGAGCCTTTCCCCTTTGGAGTCATTCCAGGCAAGGGAGCAGTAGGGATGGAACGTTGGGGAGGCACTTTCTGAGGATGGCACTTTCGGGGTCGATTGAACGTTCTACGGATGGAACGTTGGGGGGACTGAACGTTCTACGGATGGAGCGTTGGGAGGACTGAACGTTCTATGGATGGAACGTTGGGGAGGCTGAACGTTCTACGGGTGGAACGTTGGGGGGACTGAACGCTGAATGGATGGAACGTTGGGTGCCTGAACGTTCTGATCGGGAGGCTGCAGTGGCGTAGCTGGTGGGGGATCTAAGCGGCCAGTCTTGGAGGGAGCCTCACCCAGCCAGTGGCGTAGCTGGAGGGGGGCTGAGAAAGTCTTGGAGGGAGTCTGATCCACCCAGTGGCGTAGCAGGAAGGAGGTCTGAGCAGTCAGTCTTGGAGAGTGCTCTCTCCCCCCCCCCCCGCATACCTCTCTCCATCCATCCATCCACTCATCCCCCCCTTTCTACCAAGCCCTCCCCAAACTGCTCCCAGCATCGCCTGCCCAGCGGACTCCCCCCCCCCCGCTCCCCATGCACGGAGAAGGCGGGAGCGCGCACCAGCCTCTGCAGCAGAGTCGCCATCCTGCACCTCTGAGCCCCCCCACCCCCAAGCAACCCCCACCGGACTTACTCGCTTGGGGGATGCGCAGCCCCGCCGAGCGAATGGGTAGCGCTGCCTGTCCTGGGAAGGGAGAAGTGGCTTCGCAGGCAGCTGCCGGCGCTGCGCTGCACGAGCCACGAGGTTGCGCGCTTGCAGCACCCACCGGCGGGCAGCTCCGCAGCAGCAGCAGCAGGAGGAGCAGCAGCCCTGCCTGCCCGCCTGCCCGCCGCGCTCTGGCTCGCTCTACACGCGCACTCGCTCACGGGCACCGCCAGCCAGCAGCACCCGGGGGCGTCCGCTAGGGGCGCGCGAGGACAGCGCCACGGCACACCGCTGTGACTGGTCGGGCGGGGGCGGGGGGGGGGAAGAGGACAGCCCCTGGCCAGGCTCTCCTCTCCTGTGACGCGCTCCCAGCATCAGGGGCTCCCCCATGTGACTCCGTCTGACCTCCACCGTCCCAGCCCTGAGCCCTCCCTCCCTCCGCCTGGCACGCTCCTTGCACACCCCCTGCACACTCCTTCACATCTCTTGCACACCCAATCAAGTTAGCCTTGCACACCCCTGCACACTCCTTCACATCTCATGCACATTGAACCAAGGTAGCCTTGCACACTTCTTGCACACCCCTGCACACTCCTTCACACTGAGTCTCAAAAGCATTGCATACTCTTTCAATCCCCTCCACACTTATTCCTGGCATCTCATGCTCTTCCTTACACACTCCCCCACATCCTTTGCACACGGAGCCTATGTAGCCTTGCACACGTCTTACGTCCCCTACACACTGTGCCAAAGCATCCCATGCTCTGCCTTGCACACCTTTTGCGCACTCCTTCACATCCCTTGCACACTGAACCGAGGTAGCCTTGCACACTCCTTCCATCTGGGCCAGAGCATCCTTGCAAACTGTGCCAAAGCATTCCATGCTCTGCATCGCACACTTTTTGCACACTCCTTCACATCTTTTGAACACTCCTGCACACTGAGCCAAGGCATCCCATGCTGTGCCCTTGTGCACTTCTTCGCATTCCTTGCACACTCCTGCATACTGAGCTGATTTAGCTTTGCACACTCTTAGTCAGATGCGGTGAGTCAGGCCCCTGCCTCCTGGTGCACCTGCCAGGAAGGTGCACCTGCAGATTCCAGGGCCCTTCCAGCAACTACATCAGCCCTCAAGGGCTTCTGCTTTGTAAAATGACTCCTAGAAAGAGGAAACCGTTTACATCAAGGGTAAATCCGGTTTATCTTGAATGCCAGGTTAGTCTTGTGTCAGGACCCCAATCTCCCTCCCATGTATGAGAAAGCAGGAACTACAACTCAAAAAGCAGAAATCAACCCCAGAGATTACTAGGTGGTGTTCCTTCAACCACAGGAGGGTCTTTTACATTGCAATCCCATGCAGGTCTACTCAGAAGTAATTCCTACTGTATTCAGTGGGGCTCATTGCCAGGAAAGTGTTGATCGGATGGCAGCCTTAGTCACTGGGATGATGGCAAAATCACTGCCACTCACCAAAGCACCCTTAGGTGCTGAGTATCTGTGGTGAGAGTTGCCGCACACTTGCACTTGGGAAATGGCCTGGAAAAGGGTTTCCTCTGTACCTTTAAGGAGCAAGATAGCTCCTTGCCAATAGCCTGGATTTTCAAGCTGCGTTCTGATTCTTTGGCAGGGCCTGAATGCTCTTTAACATTCAGCCTGGTGCTCCAAGCTGCCTGGCTCGATTGAGTCCTGGGTGTTGCTTGCCTACAGTCCTGCCACATCAGGCAGGTCATGTGTGCCCTGCAGAACCAGGTCAGGCAGGGCAAGCCTACTTCTTATGTAGCTTCTGAGTTGTCCACCAGATCAGGAGCAAGGATGGGGAATAAGGGCAGGGATCCAGCGCAGGCATGACAATCTGTCTAGCTCTCTGCCTGGAAATCATCACACTCATCCTGATCCAAAAGGTTGTTGCTTCTTCAAATCTTTGGCTTCCTGCTCAGCAATGTGAACTTGTTGCACAGCTCAGCACAGCATAGCCTTCTTTTCTCCATACATGCGCCACAGTTCTTCTGTAACCTACTGCACCATCTAGAGGCTGCTTTGTCTTTCTGTGGAATGAGTGGCTTTCACTGATCTCTTGTTTGGAGAGAGAGAGAGAGAGAGAGAGAGAGAGAGAGAGAGAGAGAGAGAGAGACTGCATCATCCTGAGAAATGTGAATTATTTTCCTAGTAAGAAAGGCTCCTAAGGATTCCTGTGCCTCCTCAAGCCTGCTCTTACTAATCACTCCAGGCTAATTTGCAACTGCTGCATGTGCCAAGCCTTCCTGACACTATAATGTGATTTTTTCCCCTTATGTTTCATTTCACCTATAATTAAATCAGAGGTGGAGATAGCCAGAAGCAAGGGATGAGGCAACTCCATCAAGCCCCACCACTGCCATTTCACCACTAGGACATTCCTCTAGTACATCTTGTATAGGGTGGCTTCTTATCTAGTGTCGAAACCCTGCATTGGACATCTACAACTACTGATCCAAAAAGCTTTATGTTTATAAAGGTGCAATCCTATAACCCTAATCCTAAAGGAGCCACAATTTATCTGTCTTCCCATTCATGTAGTGATGTAGGAAGGCAAGCGCGTGTCTGTGCACTGACCTAAACTGCAGGAGTGGTGCACAAGTGTCTTATGGCACTTTGGTGACACCCCCAGGTCAGCATAGGACTTATGCTGGGGTTTAGGGTGGCCTAAATGGAGGTTAGGATTGTGTCTTAAATTGTCTTGAAGGTCTATATGATGGAAAGACTATAAATTTGTCATATATAACAAATAAATCCTAGTTGTTCTCTCCTGAGGAAGATGCTTAATTAGGTGGCACAGATTATATTACTTACATGTTCCCATTAACAACTGCCATTCTGGCCAAAACAATATAGGATGTTCCTAGCCAACCCCACCCCAATGAACTTTGTACCGCAGTTTACTTTGCAGGAGGACATGCAAGGTTTTGTTTGCATACCTAGGCACGTGGTGTCAGACCACACCTGCCTTGTTGGCTAAGAAAAGGCATTTTGAATAGTAGATCCAGTCAAAAGAACATGTGCAGCTGGCATTTTACGGTTTGTTTGAAAAGCTGGTGGAGGGACCAGTGATACTGATGGGCAAAGATCACCCTTTTCTGGCTTCATTTTCTCCCTGGAGACTGAGCTACCTGTCCCATGTGAGTTCTCTGGGCTACTTTCCAGATGGTTTAAACCTCTGGAATCACAGTCTGGAAGTGTCAGTGTCTGAGGCAGAAAATTCAAATGGCAACACTAATGATCATGTACTTTGGCAGCTTCCATTAATTTCAACCGGGCTGATTCACAAAAACTTGGTGGATTGTGTTCCAGGACACCTGCTTGCCTCCCACTCTTCTTTAAATAATACCCAGATCTTGTGCCGGAGGCATCTCCCTCCCATTGCCTTGGGGTAGAGCCACTTATGACTGGAATAGAAAAGGCCACCCTCTTTCCAAGAGCAGCTCTCTAGTCTGTGTTCCAGGAAATGGAACAACTTGACATAAGAGAAGTGTAGGTAGTGCAGATCAAGTTGTCCCTTGTATCAGTTGTCCCTAGGTTTGGATGCTGCTGTTTTGCAGGGTGACCCTATGACCAGATTTTTCCAGATTTGTCCTCTTTTTTTAGCTTTCTGTTGGGGTGTCCTCCAAAAGGGCTTCATTGTCCTCCATTTTGGCTTCATTTTGGAACTTTGCAGTGGTGTGCAGTACCCCATTGTGTCTTATGTTGTTGGATTCGTATTGAAGAGCAGATTCCAAAGCAAAAATCAGTTTTGAAATATCTCCTTCCTGTTATAGCCAAAAAACTAAAAATCAAAAATACGCATTGAGCTCTATGGGAAAGTGAAAGTGCCGAATATCGTGGCTTTACTAGTGAGTAGGCAAATGTGCCATTGTTTGCCGGAAAGGCCAGGCTGAGAGGAATTCAAGACCTTGTCCTCCTTTTGAGGTTCAGGCATCTGGTCACCCGTCATTTGGGAAGGCAATAGGGGCAGGGCTAATAAGCTCTGGGATACCCCAAGCCAACTTTGGTGTAGTAGAACATGCAGGTGCAGTTGTTTAGTGTTTCCAGTAAGTTTGTCTGGAGAAGCTTGCAAAAGAAGGTCATGTAGAGAAATCTCAGAAAAACAGAAAACACGAAGAAAAAATGAACCATATATTAGAATAACATTTCTTTCCTTGCACAAATATTAAAACCTGGCTGCTGTCTGCTCAGAGCAGTTCAAAAGCTCTTCTGTTCTCTCACTCATCAGCTCTGGGCTCCACAGGAGGGGGGAGAAGAGGAGAAGATTTGGGTACCTAATGCTAATAACACAGATGTTCCGACAATTCTCTCAACAATTAAATCCCCCAAAACGATCCAAAAGAAACACAGAGAAATGAACAATTTCAGCAACAATGCTGTGGTCATGATCCCCCAGTTAGTGCAAAGAATTCCTGGTTCCTTTAAATCAGGGGAGTCCAACACACGGCCCGGGAGCTGCATGCGGCCCAGGACGAGGGTGGATGTGGCCCTCCTGCAAAGCTGGCCGCTACCATTGAAAAAACCGGTTTTATGGCAGCAGCCATTTTCAAATTTCGCATGCTTCTCTGCGCACTGCCCTGCGTGGCCGCCACAAAGCTGGTCTGGGCTGCCTGGCTCCTCCCCCTCCCTGTCTCCTGGCACTCAGAGCGCTTCAGGCCCCTGCAGACCTTGCAGCGCTTGCCCACCTGCATCCCCCAAATGCAGCCTCAGCCTCTATCCCAGCTGCTGCCTGCTGCCCTTGAGACCTACTCAGAAGTCCTATTAAAATCAATGAGGCTTACTCCCAAGTGGCAGTTTGAGAGCCCAACGATGCATAGGATGGGCTGTGATCTTCTCCAACATTAACCTTGGAGATATCCTGCAATCGTAACCATGTCTACTCAGAAGTAAGCCCATTGTACCCAGTGGGTCTTACTCCCAGGAAAGTGTGTTCAGGATTGCAGCATATCTCCAAGGTTAAGCTTGGAGAGGATCACAGCCCATCCTATGCATCATGCCTCCTCAGAAGTAAGCCCCACTAAAGTCAATGAGGCTTACTCCCAAGTTGCAGTCTGAGAGCCAATTCTACGCATGGCTACTCAACAGAAAACCCCATGATAATCAGTGAGACTTACGCCAAGGTTTAGCTTGGAGAGGATCGCTGCCCAACCTATGGATCATGCCTACTCAGAAGTAAGCCCCATTAAAATCATTGAGACTTACTCCAAGGTTTAAAAAATGTAGGACAAAATATAGGACATCCTACATTTTGTCCTACATTGAAAAGTTGTTAGTGTTTATGTGCGGCCCAAACCAACTTGTCTTCTTCCAATGCGGCCCCAGAGAAGCTAAAAGGTTGGACACCCCTGCTTTAAGTGGTGGGGGAAGAGGAGAGTGCAGCGACATGATCCTCAGGATCATGTTCCTAAAGGGGGGTTCTAGACAAGTGCTTTCACTTACTTTTACCAATGTAGGGCTGCAGCAGGTTCCAGGAGGTGTGGGGAGTTCTCTGCAGCACTCCCCAAGACTTTGAATCTTTAAACAATTGACATTAAAGCACTTCCTGCTTGCTCCATTGCTGCTGCTGCTGCTGCTACTACTACTACTACTACTATCTACATACAGTATCTACACCACCACCACCATCACTACTTCTACCACTACCACCACCACCACCATTACTACTACTACTACTTATTATTATTATTATCACAATCCTCCACCTCCTCCTCCTCTTCTTCTTCTCCTTCTTCATCATCATCATTTTGCATATCACAACTTTTGGTTCTTTAGCTGGACTTGGCATTAATTACTAGTCAGGTCACACCCATGGGCCTAGGACTTGGTAATATATTTTGGAATAATTTGTGCTGAACAGAGCAGGGTAGCTTTTTCAATTTGACCAATAGTATTTTATCTATGTTCTAAAGTTTTAAATGTAATTCCAGCATTTTTGAGACTTTTTCTAAGGTGCCAATCACCATTGGGAGGACCACAGCTGGTTTGTACCATATTCTCTGAATTTCACCTAATATTTACCAATTTTTTCATGTTCTTTTTCAGCAATCCTGCTATCTCTGGGTATTGCTATGTCAATTATGGTAACATTTTTCTATTACTACAGGTCCAACCTTGTTATATACTGATTTTTTAATACATGGATTTGACTCAACATGAATGGTCACTGCAAATCACAGTTTTAAAAACTGCTTTTCTACTGTTGTAGAGAAACAATCATGCAAGCAATCTTCCATTTTTTGTCCCAGAATCCGCCCCCCGAAGATATTGAGGGAATACCTTATTCCATCAGGTGCAATAGAGGATCAAGAAACATGGAAGTGGGTCTTTAAACCTATTTTTTCCATTGTTTTATTTATGTATCCACAGTAGGTTCCAGAACAGAACTCTAGAGGAGAATGAGGGACACCTGTATAATTCCTGGTGTATTGTGTGCGAAATTATCAGTTTGTATTTGAAAATACCACAAGATCTTCACTTACCCATTTTTATTAGTTTTTCTGATTTATTCTCCAGCAATTAACTGTTTTGATGTTGTATTTTCTGCATAAATTCCAATGGATCATTTGAGCCACTGTGTTATGTTTGATTTTAAAATCAGTCTGTGTGATTTTCTTGCAGAAACTAAATATATGATTGTTTCTTCAGTTTCTTTCCACAATCTGCATTTTGCAGCTTTTGATAATTTTTCAATTCTGTTCTTTGTTGTTTAAATAGTATTGGGCTGCTAATATTAATGATTATGGGCGCAATCCAGAGTAACTACGGGGAGTCCTTGCTCCAGTGTAAGAACAATTTACTCTGGATTGCAATATGAGTTTCCCATAGGTTTTCACTAGGTGGTGCAGTAAGTATGGGTGCACGTAATGTCTCTTACATGCTCCCGTAGTTACTCTGGATTGTAGGGCATGTTTCTTTCATTGAAGTCCTGGATGTTAACCCCAGTCAATTTTTTTATTATCTATTTTATCTTCAATCCTTTCCATGTTTGGCCATGCAATGGTTTATTGTGCCATAATTGGTTTATATTTAGTATATTTATATAGTAATAAAATTTTATTTATTTTTATTGTAATATTTAATAACAAAAATTGTTGTTGTTATAGCAGTAGTAATGATGATGATGATGTGTGGGAAAGTCTTAGGCACCATCCAGAGATTCTTGTGGATTTTCAAGTTTAATTAAAAGGAAATGTAAGACATAACCTGGAAGTTTCTCAGTTGAAGTCAACCCCATTTGGGCTGCTATTAAGAGATAGTATGGCTGCAATCCTAAAAGCACTTTCCTGGGAGTAAGCCTCATTGAACTCAATGGAACTTATGTCTGAGAAGACATGGATAGGATTGCACTGTTAGTATGGGATTGAGAACACAATCCTAACCCATGTCTACTCAGAAGTAAGCCACATTGTGTTCTGTGGGTCTTACACTCAGGAAAGTGCTTTTAGGATTGCAGCATCACACACACACACACACACACACACAGCAGCAGCATTAGTTTTGGAGGGCTATCATGATTCCACAGTGATATCAGGGAACAGGTATTTTAACCAGTTGTGGGATTCAAATAAATTAATAACAGGTTCTATGTCCTAATAACCTAAATTAACAACAGGTTCTCAGAACCAGGCGCTCATTAGCAAAGGCTTCTGTAGAACCTGTGAGAACCCCCTGAAGCCCACCACTTATTTTAACCATGTTTGAGTGATGTCTAAAAGATATAGGATTGATTTTGAGCTGCAAGTTGAGTTGCCAATTTCAGCCTTAAACCAGACCGTATTCACAGTGATTGAAAGGCAAGTGATAAAATGTATACTGGTTTAGGGATCTGTACTTGTTCTGATAACTTCGTGTAGTCTGTTCAGATTATATAGATTATAACCATTTGATGGTGGGGGTGCAAAGGCATCATCCTGAATGTAGGTTCAACCAGAAATGTGTCTTACATTTTGGAAAATGAGATTGGGGTGCTTGCTCGGAGGGAAGAATATACAGTTATGCTGATCTGAGGTTGTCACAGATATTAAGGTGGAATCTGTGTAGGTGTGATTCTTGTAGCACAGGGCTTTTGATGGAAGTCATGATGTGTGTTCCTTCCTGGAAAGGTTCTCGTTCTCTCTCTCTTTCTCTCTCGCCTGCAGGATGCATGCTGCCAAATTATCAAGAGGTTGTTTTTATTACTGTTTTAACTCTTTTTTTTAACCTTGTTTTTCTCTCTGCTGCACTTTCACTCACTCATTAATTTTGGTATTTTTCTCACGGTATATAACCCCTGTCACGGCTGCCATGGCAACAGAAGGGAATGCGTTCAGCGCTAAAATATCCTCGCAAAAAATAACAAAAATAAGAAAACACAGGCAGCTTGTGTCAGCCGCGGCAAATGCCAGTTTGATGCAGGCTCTGCAGTAATGGAGGGATGAGGAAGAGGCTGCGAGCTGGGGGAAGTGCCAGGACTTGACCATTGGCTACTACTAGTGGATGACAGGTGGCTTGATCCAGCATTCACTGGCTGCTGCAACAGAGTAATACTAATAACCCTTCCCTTTACTGTTTAGAAACCTATTTTTCCTTCTTGGGTGTTGATTCTCTAAGAAGCACATTCTGGTAAGAAATCGAGGAGTTAACTTGACTAGATGTTGCAAATTATTGTTGTTGTTGGGCTTATTTATGTGTTTTAGATGGTTTCTGTCTGAGACTGGCACTATAGGGTCTGTCCAAACAGAGATTTTCGTTCTTATTATACCCTCCCTATCAATGGTTCTTGAATATTTCAGCCTAGGACCCCCTCCTGAGATTAACATCGTCTGTCCAGGATCCCCCCAGAAGTGATGTCAGCAACCTAGAAGTGATGTCATGGCCAGAAGTCACATCAAACAGGAACTGTCATCTCCGTGATGCCAGAGCTCCTCCATGTCTAATCAGAATTAAGTCCCATTGTGTACCATGAGACTTATTCCCAGGAAAGTATAGATTTCAGCCTATGAGCCCAGATGGCGGTATCTTGAACCAGACTCCAAGATGGTGGCACCTAGCTTTTCTTGACCCCCCCCCCCAAATAAGGTTGCAACAGCCCTGCAATTAAATTGCAACCTTGTAAGGGAGTCCTGACCCCCAGTTTGAGAACCACTGCTCCATATTGTATGCACTGTGTGTTCCACTTGCAGGTCTGAAGAGGAGGAAGCAAGGTAGAAAATCGCAGAGGCCTGAGCTTCCATGGCCATAACAAAACAAACTACAGGTATTTCCTGCTTTTTGACGGTTCATTTTCTCATTATTCACTCTTTCAGCACCTTTCAGCGATACCCAGATCTCATTCATTCAATACATGTTCTGCTCCTTCAACCTCTCTCTGCTGTTCTAAAGGCCAAAATCGCCCTTCTCCATGTTGTAGCTCTGGTCTAATCCCAAAGGAGTTAATGAGAATCCATTTGCAACAATCTTTGTGTGGCAGCAGGAATTTGCAAAATAAAAGGGGCTTTTGCAATTTGCTAGCTAAGAAAGCATTGGAAACAATATTTATAAACTAAAAAAAAGTTAGGTTCTACTTTTCAATAAGTCCTTAACCCATCCAATAAGTGGAGGATGCCTGTATACAGTACACAACAAATTTATTACAGGAAAAATTTGGGTACCTCCAGTCTCAACCTCTCCAAGGCATTTCCACTATAGTTTTAATCCACTTTCAATACACTTCTATTAACCCAGTGTATTTGGAGGGGGCATCAGGCATCTTGCCTTGGGCCCAGTGCCAGCTCTCAGCATCCCTATGGTGCTCTCCCAACCTGCAAATAAGCTTCTCTCAGCTTGGCCTTTACAAAAATGTAAAGAGGAGGGAAAGGTGAAGAAATGTCCCAAATTTCCCAGCTCACTTGTCCCTTCATCTTATAACACTTCTCACCCAAGTAGAATAAACAAGGGAGAATGTTACTGGCAATTTACATAGAATAAGGAAAGAACCACGAAATCAAGTTGCACAACAAACTGAAATAGGACCACTGAAAGCATCAAAAGAGTTCAGCATCCTTTTGCATTTTAGACTGTGAGCCCTTTTGGGACAGGGACCCATTAGCTATTAATTAGCTATTAATTTTTCCATTTTCTTTGTAAACTGCTTTGTGAACGTCTTAGTTGAAAAGCGGTATTTAAATACTGTAGATAGATCGCTTCGATCCTGGACTTTCAGGTTTTTTTATGCCTCTCGATAAGAGACTTCAACATTACACTTCCAATAATTTTTATGTTATTTGCCTTGCAGTGAACACAGGTAAATATGAAAATGGTGGTTAGAAGGAAGTGATTGCAGAATAAGTGGGTATGGTGAGTGGAATAACCTCATCCTTTCCAATTCTTTTGTCTTCTTTGACTTGTACTGCATATTTCTCTTTCTAAGAAGCAAATGCCATCATAAGAAGTTGAGAAGAGTTTTGATATTAGAACAGGGGTGTCCAAACTTTCAACTTCAGGACTCCTGGACCTTTAACAATTATGAAAAGAGGGGAATATTGGCAGGTGCACCTTCTCATTTCACAGATCACAAGCTGAACCTGCTGAAATGTCCTTTTCCACACAATTGTTAAAGGTCCATTTCATCTGAAGTAGAGCGTCATAGAAGTCATAGAATGACTTGTTGTCCAGAAGTACTAGAACCTCTCTACTTATGATGAAATGCTCCTCTGCTGAAACAGGAAATCTCAGTTCCAGAAGTGCTAGTGCTAGTATTTTGATATGCAGGCTTTTTCTGTCCAGGCTGTTTATCAGTTACAGTGGTGCCCCCCATCTGTAGGTGATTGGGGCAAGTTCTAAGACTTGCCACAGAAGTCTGAAACAGTAGACAGTGGTGAACCATATATACTGCATACAGTATTTGCAGACTTCAGGCTTAAAGACCAACTTACAACTTGGCATCCATCAGTCTTGGAAGACCATGGTATCATGCTCAACGCAAAACTGGAGTGTCCTCTCCAGAGCACGAAGGCCTGGGTAGATTAATATGGAGGATAGGCTGTTACCCAAGCAGCAAATCGCCCTCTCCACGCATCTGAAATAGTTCAATGGAACGGCAGAGCCAATAAAATTAGTTCCAGCTGCGTCGCAGAGCTGGCTAAGGACAGGAGCTCACCCTGTCTTGTGGGGACCCAGGTCTCGAACCCTGGCCTTCTGGTTAACAGGCACAGTGTCTGAACCACTTGCGCCACCCACTGAAAGACCAGAGGTGGTCCATATGAGTGATAGGTTGTTTGGCTGATCCTGTATGACAACCGCCTAAGCATCTCTGGACTGGAAGGATCTGCAGGATGTGATGGAGAGGGAAGCGCAGTGGCTGAGAGTTGTGATGCTGAAAGCGGTCATCAAGGTGAGCCACAGTCTGCAGTCACACATGGTGCTCATTGATCTGCAAAGATCAATGCATTGCATTATTGTGTGGACGGTTAGTTCATATTGGAGTGCCTGCTGGTTCTAGCCTCTGATGAGTTGGGCGTTGGATGGGAGAATTTATCTTCTTCTATATATATATAAAAGAGAAAAGTCACCGACTAACTCACTGACTTACTCACTCAGTGACTCATCAATGCCCTGCCAAAACCGCCAGGCCTAGAAATGTGAAATTTGGGGTGGATGTTCCTTCCTTGACTGAGGTGTGCACTAAGAACCGGTTTTCAGAAATTCCAGTCAGAAAGTGGTGAAATGAGGCGCAATGCGTTTTCCTCCCTATACTTTGCATTGAAGTATTGGTGACTGAGGGATGCTCTGCCCCAACCCCCAGACCTAGAAGCATGAAATTTGAGGAGGATGTTCCTTCTGAGACATGAACATCCACCAAGAATGGATGTGGAGACATTTAACCCTTAAGTGACTGAAAAGGGGTGCAACATGTTTTTGTCCTATACTTAACATTGAAGACTGACCAACATACAGCCAATTTGGTGCTCGGTGCCTGGTGCACTGGGGGGGATATTGTTCGGAGGAAGAGGTTGCACTGGGGAGGATACTGCACATGGGGGTGTTGAGCATGGGGAGATGTGCATGGGTAGATGGCGCATGGGGTGATGCTCATTGGGGGATAATGCGCATGGAGGGTTGGTGCACGGGGGGGGGTTGGAGCACATGGGGTTGATGCGCATGGGGTGGTTGATGTACATGGGGATGATGCACATGGGGTGGATGAGCATGGGGGGTTGATGTGCGTGGGGGATTGATGCGCAGTGGGGGGGTGGCGTATGGGGGAATTTTATTCCCACAACATGGGTATACTTTTTGCTAGTATCTAAATAAATTGTAGGAAGAACAACAAGTAGTGTTGTAGCACTTTAAAGAGTAAAACATTTATTTCATCATGAGTTATCATGGACTGCAGTGCACTTCATTAAATGCACACAGTGAAATCTTCAGCAAGTGTATACATTGGAACAGAAGATGAAAAGCTTGAAAACAGCACAATGAATTAGCAAGAGGAAATTAAACAATGGTGATCCATAAATCCTTGACATTATGCAAGTTAAGCACAGTGACAATTCAGTTTGTAATAGTGACATCATCAACACGAAGTGAACCTGTAAAATGATAAGAGTGATAAGAAACTATAATCGTGATTCAGACGACTTCCTGCGTGGGTGCCAAATTTCACTGTAAATTTTAATTCTTTTTTTCCACTCTCTCTTTTGAAATATTTCTGTTGAAACACTATCTCTTTGAAGTCTCTTAGAAATTGAAATGTTACCCCAATAGATTTATGGACTAAACATGTTGAGAATCTAATACGTGCGTTCTTGTAAGGAGTATTGAAGAGCAGTTCCATCCAAACTTATGGTGGATCCAGCCTACCAAGCAGGCTGGTATAACTTGAAATGTATCCAGGGCAAGGATTGGGACAGCTGCTGCGCTACTGCAAGGAAGGAGATGCTTGTCCCCTTCACCATGGAAGGGCTACAGCAGCCCCAATAGGTCCCCCTCTGGAGGCTCATTTATGCCTTTACCCAACACCCTCACTCACAAGTGTGGGCATCCCTAAGAGTCATCTACACCTTTGTGCAGGATATACTTCTGTGCAGATGGGCCAGACGAAATAAATGGAGATCCACATCTGTCAGCCAAGAGGACAGAGCACCATTGTTGCCTCCTTCTGCCCTCTTCCCTGTGAGAACTGGCTTCTTGGGACTGCTGCTCTGCCTCCTGGTCTTTGACATTTGGAGTACAACAGGGTTCCATCTCATTCCCTTTGCTCTTCAACATCTACATGGCATTATTGAGTGAGGTCATCTGGAGAGCTGGACTGAAATGTCATCAGTGTGCTCTTTAGTTCCCACCATCTCTCGTTCCTGTCATACAGAGGCAGTGAAAACTCTTATTCAA
The DNA here is from genome assembly GCA_030015325.1 of Cryptoblepharus egeriae. Lineage (NCBI taxonomy): Eukaryota > Metazoa > Chordata > Lepidosauria > Squamata > Scincidae > Cryptoblepharus > Cryptoblepharus egeriae. The sequence goes on along the minus strand of JAREYC010000003.1, from coordinate 89,318,056 downwards.
TGTTTAGATGAACGAGGGCACCCACACAGAAGCTGAATCCAGCCAAGGCAGTATTTCCCAAATTGTGGGTTGCAACCCATCAGTGGGGCATGACCTGATTGTTGGTGGGTCGTGAAACAGACAAACTTATAGCTGACAAGGAAAATGTACTGAGTCCTATGGAAAGTGAAACTGAGCCACATCTCATGGTCATAGAAACTCATGATCATAGAATCATAGAGTTGGAAGCGACCCAGAGGATCATCTAGTCCAACCCCCTGCCTGTAGCAGGAAATACTTGTCTTGTGGGGACACGGGTCTAGAACCCTGGCCTGCTGATTAACAGGCACAGTGTCTTAACCACTTGTGCCACCAGAGGATATGATTTGTGGATTTACTTGCTTGTAGGCAAAATTGCTTAAGCCAATTTCACTTTAGAAAGAGGGTCCTGGTGATAAAAAACTTGGGAACCACAGGAGGAAGGTACTATTGTAGGAAACATTAACAGAATAGGTGAGATTGTACTCCCTATGAAAGAGTAAGTATGCAGCTTGTCTTTAAAGGGCCAGGTTGTACTTAGGCGTCACCAAGAATGCTTTGTTTTGCTTAGACTCTTGCGAAAGTCCAGAAGCTTCAGCTGATCAAGAACAATGCTGTCAGATTAGGAACAAGGACAAGCAGCTGAAACCATATAACAGAAAGACTAATTAAAACTATATTTACTCAAATATAATGCACCATCGAATCTGATGGGCACCCAATACTTACAATAAAAATGTTGTATTTACTCTAATCTAATTAACCATCAAATCTAATGTGCACTCTGATTTTGGAGACTAACAGTGCAATCCTGTTTGTGTCTACTCAGAAGTATGTTCCGTTGAGTTCAATGGGGTTTACGTCCAGGAAAGTGCTCTTAGGATTGCAGCCTTAATTTGGCTGGGAAAGGTGAGCATTAGATCAAAGTAAATACAGTAGATACTCTCGCACTTTCAGAGATAGAGAACTGGAAATGGAAAGGGGAAAAGAGAAGTTAATTTCTTTTCCAACCCCCCTAATCACTGTCACTCTCCTCTTTTTCCATCTCTGTGCCACATGTGCACATGACAGGCACTGATGCCATTGTCATGGTAGGCTTAGTTCTGGCCAGACCCTGAGGTTGACTGAAGAACCATTTCCTGTGGAAGCCTGGAGGAGAGTGGCAATTTGATCAGGGGTACCATGCATTTGACCACTGCCTGCTCAGGTCTGCCACCTACCCAGTCACTTGAGTTGGCACTTTGCTCCCTTTCTAATTCTCTCTGAGAATGAATGAAGATCAGGGCCATGGCAGCCCACGTCTTCCTTCTGGGTTGGTGCCACTAGCAACTGTGATGGCAGAGTTGCAGTAAAAAAAAAAAAAAAGCATGGTGATCATATTTCTGATGACGCACGGAATGACCAACAGGATTGCACTATCCAGTAGCTGGACAAGTGAAAAGGATGATGAGGAGGAGAGGGCAGCAATAGTGGTTGGGGGGCATGTCTACAGATTTTTTTAAAAAAAGGGATGCAAGGTGGATGGGGTTGTCTGTATCAGGGATAGGAGATGTATGCAGGTGTACAGATTTGTGGATCACGCTCATACTCTAGGGAACTATGACTGTCTTCAGCCCTATTTTGATTGTGTTCTTGAGGATAAACACAGGTTTGCTTCTGTGTAACATAACATGTGAAATGGCCTTAAGGTGGCTCCCAGCGGCAAACCTCTCCTGAACAGGAACTGCTTGCTGGCCACGTGTTCACCATGCTTGAGTTACTTCCAGATTAAACTACTGTAATGCACTGAAAATTGCAGTTGGTCCAGAGAATACAACTGCTAAACTGTTGATTGGGTTTAGCTCAATGGAACACATTGTGTGAGTTCTTTAACAATTTCATTTGTGACGGGTTCATTTCTGAGTACAAATCACAGTCTTGGCTTTGACCTGATATGTCACAAAAAAATAAATAAATAAATTTTGAGTTCTGTGTGGATTGGGACTTGATCGTGTAAGGCTGTAATCCAAAGAAGTGGAACGAGCATTCGGGCAGAGGTTGCTGCTTGATGGCACCAGCAGGCAGGGGTGGCAACCCCAGAGGTGTGCCCCGGGTGCCACACTGGCCAGGACCATAGTGGAACACAGTCAGAGAAGCTTGAATATGGCAGCAGGTGTAGGAGCAACTACTGAAGGCAGTGTCTCATTAGAGACAGCGTAGCGGGAGGGTGGAATGGAAGTAGAGCTGGGGGTTTGACAGAGGTGGGCATGGACGTGTCCCCTTAGTCTTCATGGACTTGTGTCAGCAAAAGAACTGGCTCATAGCAATCAGGAAGCTTACTGAAGGGAAAATACCTCTTTCCCCTCTTAAGCATCTTCTTGATCTGCCTTCCCCATCATGGTTGCCCATTTTGGTGTACCTGCACGCTATGGTGGGGAAAAGGATATGATTGGGCTGTAATGAGCTGAATGCTTAAATGCTTGAGCATTAAACCATTTATGCCTAATGTTCCATTTGTATTCCATTTTTTTGCAATTCAAAAATTTGCAACCTCAGACATAAATGGGTTAAGAAAATCTTTAGATACCCCATACTTAGTACTACACCATCTAATAATATGAATGGTGATCAAGCAGAGGACTTTTGAATGACAACACTCCTCTTGTAGAATTATCTCCCAATAGAGATGCACCTGACACATGCAGCCCAATCCAGAGCAACTAATCTGTCCACATAACAGCCCTTAGGTTGCCCTATCTAACACTAGGTTGGAGCAACTGCAAGATGCTCCAGCCCCGTTACTCTGGAAGAGGCTTAGGGCAGAGCAAGGCAAGATAGGGTGCCCTAAGAGAGGTGGACCTGCTCTGCCCTGATTGGGGCAGCCTAAGCAGCTCAGGAGAGGCAAGTTGAGGGCATGTTTAGCATTGCCTAGGGCAGAGCAGTTACTCTGTATCCAAAGCCTGTTTCCAAGGCAGAAATGCCCTCTTCCAGCCCTCAGAGTTATACCACCTCAGGAGCAGGTATAGTAATGAGTAGACCCATAGGGGTCCATGAAAAGGCCTGAGTAAGAATGGCAGTGCTGACCAAAAATCTGAGTTCTTGGCCAGCCTGGCTGCAATCCCTGCCTCTCAACCTCAGGATATGGAACAAACTATGGCTGCCCACAAACCTCAGGATACAGCAGGCCACTCCAAGAAGCCCCTTGTATTCACTGTAGAATGTACTGGCATCTCATCAGGGACTCCTTATAAGGCAGGCACCCAGTGGCGTCACCAGACTGGTGTGTCTGGTGTGGGCTGCATTGGGGATGCGCTCCGTATGGGGTGATGTGCCGGAGGAGTTTGACTGTCCTTTGGCAGGCCCCGGGCGTCAGCACCCCCATTCAGGCCTGCTCCAAGGCGGAGAATCAGCCAGAAGCTGCCACTTGTCTGAGGAGCTGGCCTGAACGGCCATCTGAGATGCACTGCGCAGAAACACACTGAGCATGCCGAACAGCTTCAGAGGAGACTTCCTTAGAGCAGAGAAAGTCCGCGCCTCTGCACAGCCATTCGGCCTCACTCAGGAGGCGGAGCGGCAGCCGAATGGCTTCAGAGAGAGTACTGCACAGGCACCAACTCTGACGCCTGCACAGTCTCCCCCGAAGCCAAAAGGCTTCAGAAAAGTACTGCGCAGGTGTCAGAGATGGTGCCCGCGCAGTACTCTTTCTGAAGCCAGCTGGCTTCAGAAACAACTGTGCAGGCGCCAACTTTGATGACTGTGCAGTCCAGGTTGGGGGGGGGGGCACGCATCCCAGGGATGACGCACAGACTTCCGCACCAGGTGATGTGCAGAGTCATGTCACCACTGTAGGCACCACAGCTGTTCCTTGTTCAGTGTGATCCTGAGGTGTCTCCTCAGGAGCAAGTCTTCCCCTTGTGTCAATTACTTAGCATGCTCTGGAGCAGTTAGGGGAGCCCAGGCTTCCTGACTCTCTGGATTCAGCATAACTTTCTGCTCTGGATACAGAATAGTTAGGAGAGTGCAGTTAGGTCAGAGCAGGCTGAATTTGCTCTGGATTGCAGCCCAAGGCTGCAAACCCGACCACACTTTCCTGGAAGGAAGTCCTATTGAACAAAATGAGGCTTACTTCTGAGTAGACATACTTAGGAATGCACTGCAAGTCTATGGTCATTATTGCTCTAGATAAAATCCTTTTTACTGACATACTCTTTATTTCTTTATTTATTTCTGTAAAAATATTTCGGTATTATCCCCCCGCTTTTAATATTGTTGCTGATCTCTGCTGGCTTTTTAAAGCCTGCTGCTGTTTTAAAGTTGTGTTCCATTTTATTGATATTTGACATTTTTATTGTTTCTTGGTTTTATTTCAGAACCGTACGCTGCCCTGAAGAGCTCCAAATGGGACCAAAGGGTGGGATATTAAATTTTATAAATACATGAATGAATAAATGAATACGGTATGTTTCAATGTTCCATGCAAAATATGCAGCAAGGTTATGTGTCAGAATCACCAATGGAAAAACACAAGTCTCTGCCTGCTTTATGCAGAAAAAGACACTCGATTTATAACACTCTTAGTTCCAGCTTGAAACGTGTACATATGTGGCAGGTCTCTGGCAAGCCAAGATATTCTTGACACCCTCATCTTATGCTGTCAAAGTCCTCATATCACAGGTATGAGTCACATATGATCCCAAGAGAGCAAATGTCAGCTCTTGTTACAAGCTTGTACTTAGATGTTCTTGAAAGTCAGTGTGCTGTAGCCATAAACTATCTTGGTAGCTTTGGGCAAGTCTTTCTCAGATATAGCTGGCCATCTAAAGATTATTATTTTTAATTTTAATTTTATTTTTAAACATTTATATCTCATCTTTCTTGCCAAAAGAAGAAACCAATTATTAGACAAAAGAACAGAACAAATAAGACACAATGAAACAGTACATCATAAAAACATCACCGAAAAGGCAGCTAGAATAAAACCATATCCAAGCCGATGCTCCATTAAAAATATTACCACCACCCACCCACCTAACCAAGCTTCACCAGATGCATATTTTATTGTTGTTTTAATTGCTGTTAGCCGCCTTGAGTTCCCTTTTCTAGGGAAGAAAGGCGGGATATAAATCAAATAAATAAATAAAATAAAATCTAGAGTGTGGCAGGTGAGAATATTTACCAAGGGCACTACTTCAAGGACATCACTGAAGGAGGTTCTCGGCAGACTTTTATCTTTTTCTGAGCTGGGAAGATGCTGTTATGCGGATGGGGAGCCAGCAACATTGTGAAGATTATGCCAACCAACTTTAAACCTGGAAATGATGTCAAAGCATCAAGTGACATCACAACATTGTGTGTTGCCACAATGTCGCTGCCCCAGCCACCGCTGCCTCTCAATATGCCACTAAGCATCACCGTCTCTCAAAGACAGAATGCAAAGATAGATTTTCAACTTTAAAAGGATGGTAATGGGGCCAGATTAGGGAGTGATGGGAACTCTTATACTTGCCCCCATATAACAGTACTTCCCCATATAACTTCAACCACTTCCACTTCAAAATAAGAATGATTTAGTAGTTCTGGTGTTAGATCTGGAGGATCCAGGTTCAAATCTCTGCTCAGCCATGAATCTTCATGGGTGACCCTGAGCCACTCAATGGCTGCAATCCTAAAGACACTTTCCTGGGAGTAAGACACATTGAACACAATGGGGCTTACTTTTCAGTAGACATGGTTAGGATTGTGCTCAATATGTCTCAGCCTAACCAACAATCACAGGATAGTTGTGAGGGCAAAAAGGAGTATGTCCAGCACCTTGACTTCCTTGGAAGAAGGAAGGTATAAAAATGTGAAAACCTAAATTAATTGATATAGGACATACTATGCATTGTTTTCTGGGAAGCGTTTTATTCCTGTTGTATGTGTCTTCTTGGGAACATCATCCAATGAAATTAAATATTCCCCCATTTCTCTTCTTGGTCACACCTTCTCACATATTTTAATCAATCTCTCCCCTACCTTATCCATTGCTTAGTGCACAGTGGTGTTCAAATCCTGGCCTGTGAGCTAGATGTTGCCGGTGGCAAGCCTCCATGTGGCCCACAGCAAGCTCTTGGGAACATCATCCAATGAAATTAAATATTCCCCCATTTCTCTTCTTGGTTACACCTTCTCACATCTTTTAATCAATCTCTCCCCTAACTTACCCATTGCTTAGTGCACAGTGGTGTTCAAATCCTGGCCTGTGAGCTAGATGTTGCCGGTGGCAAGCCTCCATGTGGCCCACAGCAAGCTCTCTCCATCTGGTCCTTGGGCAAGCCCTGTAATCCTCCAGAAATGAGCGAAGCTCTGCTCCCCACATTTCTATTGAGTATTCTGAGCTGGAATGGGCAGAAGAGGACTGGACATGCTGTACATATCTCCTCTATCAGTGTATGAAAGTGCTTATGAAGTTTTTTAAATAACACCCCTCTTTCTCTGTTTTAGAAATTGTTCATTCATTCATTCATTCATTCATTCAGTCAGTCAGTCAGTCAGTCAGTCAGTCATTTATTCTTGCTGCAATCCTAAAGACACTGACCTGGAAGTAAGATCCATCAAATACAAAAAGTTTGGACACCCCTGCATTTGGAGAAACAGTTTTGACTGCCAGCAAATTTTTCAGTTTGCCTTCTTCTAAATTAGTTCAGGATACAGTGGCGCCTCATGCAACAAATTTAATTTGTTCCTGAGGAATGCTTGTTACGTTAAATGCTTGTTACGTGAAATGCTCTTTATGTGAAGCAGATTTTCCCATAGGAAATAATGGAAACTCAGATGATTGGTTCCACAACCTAAAAAATTCATATAGAAATATTAACTGTTTATAAAAATGATTACAAAACACTGTAATATAACACAGTACAAAACACTGTAATATACAGTAACACACGACACTGCAATAAAGAAAATACTGTGCAATACTGAACTGTATCGTACCTTTGAAAACCTTCATGGCTGGTGTGAGGATTACATAGGGGGTGATGTTAGCAATCACTAATGGAGTCACTTCTATCCATTGGCTCAAAGGAATCTTTGTCTTTTTGTGCAACTTTAACATTCCCAAGCTGCTAATGGAGAGCAGCACTAGAACATTGATAAGGCACACCTTACACGCTGCCACACGCAGATCCCACATACAAACCTGGCAGCTCCCTCCAGACCCCCCATGAGTTCCCTCGCCATGGAAGCCTATTCCAAACTTTGCCCAGGGCCCCACTGTAGCTCAAGCTAGTCCCCTCATCCCCCCTGTGGGTTCCCTTGCCATGGAAGCCTGATCCAAACTTCCTCTGAAGTGCTCTTTACTCAAGGCAGTGCTCTTTATGCAAGTCAAAATTTCTGAGAAAATTTTGCTCTTTACACAAAACTCTCTTTATTTAAGTCACTCTTTACTCAAGGTACCACTTTACTTTTAAAAAGGTTCAACTATATCTGCTGATACCTGCTTATCTGCATATCTGCAGAAACTTGAGCATTTCTGCCGATGATGACATCACATCTTCTGCTGTAGAAGTCCCCACACTGCACACCCCTTCCTGTGACTATCCCTTCTATGAATTCCCGTGGTACCCACAGGATTTATAATGTCCCCTAGCTTAGATGAGCATGTGAATCTCATTTGAAATGCATGAAGTACAAATACTAAATCCTTATTAAGGGTTATTTATTAAGATTAATCCTTATTTATTAATTGATTTATTTTTATACTGACCTACCTCCAAGTTGCTCAGGGTGTACAAAGCTCTTTCCTTTTGTCCACATTGCAACCATGTGAGGTAGGTGATGCTGAGAGATGGTGACTGGCCCAAGGTCACCCACAAAGCTTCACCGCTGGTGGGGATTTGACCCTGGATTTCACTTTAAGTCTTTAAGTTCAACTTGTGAACCACTACATCATCCTGGCAGTAGTCCAGAAGTGTCTAGTCCAACTGGCAGCAGCTATCCAAGGTCTTAAGTCAGAAGAGATAAGGTATGGGAAATGAATGCATGAGCAAGCTTGCAATTTAAAAAAAAACTCATACACACAAACCAAAACTGAAGCACAACCACAGGGGAGAGCAAATTTCACTGAAGCGGGAGTGGAACAGCTTTCCTTGCTTCCTTCGTAATATTTTTATTATCAAAATTGCAAACACACCAGCTGCTTTCCTTCTGATGGGGAGGAAGATATGGAGTTTCTACATATTTTTTCCATATATGAAGAAGAGCAGCTTAGGTAGGGCAGTTGTAATTGGTAAAAATGGTCTATGGGGGAAAACAATCCAACCTGCCCCTGTTCAAGATATTTACAGTCCTCTCACTGTCTGTTGATGCATTTTAGCAAAAATGTTGGAAGATGGCTCAAATATCTTTTCTAGAACAGCCGTGATATCAAATGCTTTTCATAATCCTGCTACTCAAGGTCATTTTAATCAGCAATGCCTAGGGTTAAGCCGAGTACTGTATGTACACAATGCATGTGTTTTGCCCCTGAGTGAGTGACAGTTCTCCTTCATTTAGTATAAAAATTTTTGATCAAAAGATGTTTCTCTTCAGCATTTGTTGATTTGTATGCTTGTATGTTCTATAAAGGGGTAAAATTAGATGATGAACAAACACTTTCTGATGCCTTCATGCCAAGATTACTTCCATTGTTAGGTAAACCGAATATGTTTCAATGTTGTGCAATTATTATTTATTTTATCTTTTCTTTTGGCCACATAGTTTCAATCAATTAAATACAAACTGAATTTTTAAATTGATTTTTGCATCCCTTTTGTTTGGTGTAGCTTGTACAGCAGCTCAGATGGACTATGAAGATCCATCTGAATTGTGAAGATCACTGTACTGAACTGGTGACTCAATCTGCATATAAACTATGCATATACCTAAACTGGAATCCTCAAATACTTTTAGAATGATATAGTTATGGGTAGAATATTGGGATCAAACTATTGTATTTTGTGACAGGTACCTAATATTTTACATGTACTTCAAGTTTGGTGGAAGCTCACATCTGCTTTTGCTATTTGAAATCAAGGTTATGGAGGGCTGTGCTCCACCATGTATAGTTGTGAGAGAAGACCCCATTGAATGTTGTCTTAATTCTTGGGATGGGTTGGCTGGGAGACCATGTATGATTTAGATGAACAGTTATTCCTGACTTGGCCATAATCTGTTTGATGCAGGGAGGAAACGGTAAGGAAGAATTAACCCAGGCGTTCCAGTCAGTCCATTACTAGGCAAGAAAGCATCAAGAAGAGGAGGATCCAAGTGACCTGCTACCAAACCCTATTCCCAAGTGACATGCTACCAAACCCTATTCCCAATAAGTCTAAGGTCTTAAGAGAAGCTAAGTGCTGACCATGCTGTGATCCAAGCAGCAGTGCCCCTGAAATCAGAGAGGAGACGTCATTTTTTTTCTTCCTGGACCAATCTACACATTCTCCTGCATAGCAGAAGACTCGGGAAAAGGTTTATAACAACCACATAATGGATTGGCTACTGAGCCAAGCCAAAATGTACAGTATATGCTTCCGCAAATAGCAACCTTCCTTTCCTAATTAAGATGGGATGCACAATCTATCCAGAAGCTCCCTTGTGCAGGATGTACTGAAATGAACACAAGCAAAAGCATTACACTAGGATTAGGTTGTAGCCGAGGCAAAGAAAGGGAAGGAAATGAACCCCTAGTGGCAGAACTGGTCATGCCATGGGGCAGGATGAGGTGGATTGCCACGACAATTTTAGGAGAACCTCCATGGACCACAGTGAATGATGCAACTTGGATTTTCTCCAAAATATCTTGGATCATTTCAACTGGGTGGAAAGATGGCTTCAAGAAAATGCATATAGAGGTTGGGGTGCAATGCCTAGTGCAAAATAACAAAGAGAGAGAGAGAGAGAGAGAAAGAGAGAGAGGGGAGGGTGTTCTGGGGCATCCTGGGGGTGAGGTTCAGCTATGCAAATATAAAATTGAGGTTAAACATGTGCTTTTACATATCTTGGGCTGTAGTGGCTCAGTGGTTAAAGTCACAGAAGGTTGGCAAGTTGGTGGTTTAAGACCTGAGTGCCTCCCGCTGGAGTGAACCACTTGCTCAGCTTCAGCCAACCTACTCATTCAAAAGCACATGATGCAAGTAAATAAATAGGTACCTCTTTGTGGGAAGGTAACAGCATTCCCTGTGCCTTTGGCATTTAGTCATAACGGCCACATGACCATGGAGGCATCTTCAAACAATGCTGGCTTTTCAGCTTTGTAACAGGGATGAGCCTGCCCTCTGAGTCAGCCATGACTAGGAGGGACACCTTTTTACTTTTATATATAAGATAGGCTTTTACTTTTGTGTAAGGTATACCTTTGTATATAAGGTATGCTGGACATATTAAAGTTTTATTTCAAATATATTCACCCTGAGCCTACTTAATCTTTTTCTTCATTATTTTTCCCAGTTCTCTGGAGTGCTCTGTACTTCACCTTCCCAGTGTTGTAGACCTCATCTCCAGCAACGTTTAAAAAAAAAGACCCTCTCCCAATCCCGAACAAGATCTTTCTTCCTTGGTGCATTATGTGGAGATATAACAATGGATGCCGGCTAATACTATTTTAGTACTGAGGATAAAAACTGGATTTGTTTTCAAAATCACTCTCTAAATAAATAAAAGTCTGGAAGGAAAGAACGAATAAAAAGGCAACTTCTTTAGCATTTATACCGTGTGTCGACGGTGTCCACTTGTGGATTGGGGTTTCCTCCAATCCATGATGGATGCAACATGGGGATACCTAGCCAGCCTGTCTCATGGGTCTGTCACCAAGATGTTGCCTTTCCAAATGATCCCTATTTATCAACTTGCATTTATATGCTTTCAAACTGCTAGGTTGGCAGGAGCTGGGTTAAGGATGGGAGCTCACCCCATCTGGCAGTACTTGGGTCTTGAACTGCTGGCCTGCTGAGCAGAATTAGACTCTGTTGGAGCCTGCACTTTCCCAAAACTGCTAGTTGCAAGATCTATAATTGTATCAAGTTCATGCCTCCATATGTTCTCTATTTTTCCTTGGTAATTATTTAACCCCCCAGTGCTAGTCCAGTATTGCTGCAAATATACTGTAAGGCACATGAGGCACTGGCTGTTCAAAACCTGTGCTGGATACAGCACAAGCATACTGGCATACCTGTTCCAATGCAAGTTACAATGGCCCTGAAGCCACCTAGAAAGTACTGTCAAAAGAAGAACTTCTGTCATGAAGCAATCAATTTTCAAGTGTAGTCATGAGCTATTCCAATTCCTGTAAAAACCGCAATGGTCATTGCAACAGTTTCTTGGTGAAACTTGAGAGTGCAGGTGACATCAAGATGCACCAGGAGTACCACATGTGACTACATGTTTCATCAATCCTTCTGGCCTTTAATACCAGGATGAGACACTGTGATTCTGGTCCTCCTTGACAGGAAATGCCCAGCAGATGATCCTGGAGAACTTTTCCTTGGCCTTTGGCAACTTGAAAGTCTCAATGCTTTTAAATAATTAATGTAATAAATGTAATATAATTTGGAATGGTCCCCTGCTTTCATGTAGAGGCTGTGAACTCCTCATTTTCTTCAGGGCTGAAACTGACCTACCTTTCCATCTCTATCTGGTCAACTTGTAGTAATGAATAGTCACCAATAAAATTTGGTGACTCAATAGTATTTAGCAAAGGGATCCTTGCCCTCCTAGTGTAGCTTGAGAAAAAGCAGATTTTTTTAAAGATAACTCTTGGAATTATTATGGTGAGTGGCTCTCGGCCTTAGCTGATAAACTGAAAATAGTTTTGCTTTCTTTATAAGAGGTTGATGTCCATCCTTTCGGAAGGTAGAGAATGAGTCCCATTTCAATTCAACTGTTCATCTCTGTCTGTCAAATTCAATGAGACTTTATTGTCTAGGCTTAATGGCCTCTCTTGCATGTCATTTGGAATGTTCCTCCTTTGGAGGCTATGCATTCTCTATCTACATGGCTAGAAAGATTGTTTCCTACAAAATGAAAGGCAGGTTTTACTGAAGCAGGGCTCTTTCCCCCCCCCCCCCCTGTCCTTATATGCAGACCTAATGTGCCTTGCCATGAAGTAAGTTCAGGTCACAGTGGTAGTAGATAGTTATGTGCCATTCAGGATGGCTGAACGTGACTAGACAAATGCGCTCCATGACTACCCAAACTAATAGAAGAGAAACAATAGCAATTCAATTCTTTTATGCAGCGATCATCATATCTACTGTGTTTGCATAAGAGACTCTTGTAGTGAAGACACTGTTAATTTGGCAAGGGGTGCCACTGAATGCATATAGAAAAATAGTATCTGAATCATAGAATCATAGAATCCTAGAGTTGGAAGGGACCTAGTAGGTCATCTAGTCCAACCCCCTGCCTGCAGCAGGAAATCCCCCTAGAGCATCCCCGACAGGTGCTCGTCGAGCCTCTGCTTGAAAATCCCTGGTGAGGGAGAGTCCACCACTTCCCTGTTCCATCAGGAATTTTTTCTGGATATCCAGCCGGAATCTCCTTTCTTGCAGTTTGTACCCATTGGTTCTAGTTCTGCTCTCAGTAGCAGCTATGAACAAATGAGCCCCTTCCTCCATATGACAGCCCTTCAGGTATCTGAAGAGGGCAATCATATCTGTGGTGTTTGTGAAATAGGAAGCATTTTGTGTGGCTGTCATGGAAGACCCAGACCTTTATGAAGTTGGAAGATATAGAGTATGATATTGACGGTGCAATCCTAAGCTTTGATTAGGCCAGCAAACATCCCAGCAGAAAAGTCCCATGCTGGCCTGGGGGTGTCATAAAAGTGCTATAAGGTGCATCTGCACCACTTCTGGGGTAGAGTAGGCCAGTGCACAGACATGCTCTGATCTCTGCATCCCACTGAAGGAATGGGGAGATAGATGAGTTGTGCTGGCCTAAATTGGTTAAGATTGTGCCATGGATGATACTACTGGATGGGTGAACATATGTGTGTGTTTGTTTATCTTTCAGTTGCATGAATCACCATGTAGCAATCCATCAGGATAATTAACCAAACAGATCTGATCTACTTGTGCAGTTTTTGGACCCCACGAACGACACTCTCTAAGGTGAATGGTACTAATAGCAATAAGGTTTTTTATTTTTATTTTTTTTTAGTTTCATTTTTTTAAACAAGACACAGACTGGAGAGATTTACTTCGTTGGCTGAGAAAAAAAGAACATAGTTGGAGGCTCCCTTTGACTGTTAGTAAACAATTTGATACCTTGTCTCATTAAGTCCTGCTCACAAAATTAATTCATTGGCTTGAGTGTGTTGCTGTCAGTTGGATGGAAAGCTGGCTGAAGCACCTTGAATAAAAGCTAACGAGAAGTGTCAGCATTTCAAAATGTGGGGAGGTGTCTCCGTACTGCTGCAATCTTATTAGCCACCTTTCTCTAATGATCTTGCAGAGAGAGTAAATAGTGCATTTAATGAGATTCAAGATACTAAGCTGGAGAAAGTCTTGGGCACAAAGTAACATCGCAAAGAGATCAGGAGAGAGTACTGCTTCCGACATTTACGCTCACAATCCAGATTACTGAAAGGGTGGAGAACAGTAAATAATTTATTCCTGGTAAGAGATCTTTTGCAGTGATGCTCCAAATTTCTTTGGAAACAAACAGTGGCCATTCTAAAGCTATTCGTTTTTTGGCCATTTTGAAACTACTCATGGTGGATATTTTGAAACATCCGCAACTATTCTGAAACTAATCACAGCAGCCATTTAGAAGCTTTTCAGAACCTAGCTGTGGCTGGCATTACTGACCAGGTTAGGAATCCCCCAGACCCCAGTGATCGCATAGGATCAATGATTTGGTGTCTGCTGGGGTTTCCAGGGACCTAAACCCTTTAGCCAAGAAAGGGTGATGCAAATCCAGTTGGTCAAGCATGTGCTTGTAGGCAGGTTTCTTAGACTCCTGCTGGGGTGTTTCAGCTTCTACGCTCTTTAAAGCTTCAGAACCTCATCTGCAGTAATTATTTTCTCAAGGATTCTTGAGTTTCTTGTAAATTGGCATGCTTAATGCCAATTGCAGGAAGCAAAATAGCTGCCAAGTAAAGCTTCCATCTTTCCTGTTGAAGAAGTGGTATATGAGTACATGCAGGCACATAGGAATGTTAGCCTTCAAGGTCTGCATGCTGTCTGTATTTAAAGTCTCCTTTACTTCAGGTAATAGATCTTACTATGTGAAATCAGAAGGCTGCAAGCTTTGGATTACACTAACACCTTCCTATAGTTCCAACCTAGTGGCCAGAAAAAACTGGGATGATTTCTTCAAATTAGGGTGCACTTCTAACCTCGGCTGGCACAACTCACTGGTCTTCCCATTCCTGTGGTTATGTAGGGAGGCAAATGCATGTCTGTGCACTGGCCTAACCCTCCCCCAGGAGTGGTGCAAAATGCCTTACAGGACTTTTATGACACTCCCAGGCCAGCACGGGAGTTGTGATGGGGCTTAGGCTGGCTTAAGTGGGGATTAGCATTGCAGCAATACTCAGGACTAAGCAGTCTCAGTCTTCATGTGTGTGTGTATTTGGAACAGCTGCACCAAGGTGGATACCAGCCTCAGTCCTATATAAACAAGGGACAAAAAATTCACTTTTCTTACTGCTTTACTGTAGTATTAAGCCTAATGTAGTTAATGTCTCCTTTCTCCACACCACACTCCAGTTCTCCTTTTTCTCCTTTTGTGAACATCATCAGAATCACCTCTGTCAATTTTATTATGGCAGCCTGTATCCTGGAAAACTGGGACAATCCTGGTTTTGAGGGATTGCATTCACATACAAGGAAATTTGACAGGGGGTCCTGGCCTGGTTTTGTAGAAGAGATTTATGGCATCCCTATGGCAGCCCCAAGGTGTCCAATAATCTCCACTTAGGTCATCTGGTAGGGACCAGTTTAGAGTTCCACCGCCTTATAAGATAAAAGGGATGTCACTGAGAAACAGGGATTTCTCTTTTTTTGGCACCACAACTGGAACATGCATCTGCAGGATTTGTGATTAACCCCTGCCCTTGTGAAGCAGTTCTGATAAGTCTTAAAAGCATTTTTATTTTATTAATTTCATTCCCCCTTATCCAGGGGAAAGGTAGGAACTTAATATTCTATTATATAGGTATTATATATTTCTATTTACTTTATAATTTATATTGGCATTTTAATATTGTTGTAAGGGCCACCTTCAGTGTCCATCATGGAGAAAGCAAGGATACACACACACACACACACACACACACACACACACACACACACACACACTCTTAGGGCGCAATCCAGAGTAACTATGGGGAGTCCTTGCTCTGACATAAGAACAATTTACTCTGGATTGCAATATGAATTTCCCATAGGTTTTCACTAGGTGGTGCCGTAACTACGTCAACGTAAATGTCTCTTACCTGTTCCTGTAGTTACTCTGGATTGTAGGGATACATAATATAGGAATATTCTCTGTAATTTCTGTTGTGCCATCAGCGATCAGAATTTTAGTGAATATCCTGAAAGGCCAAACACAAGGCCAAGTTTTGATAGTGTTGGGAACCATAACAGAACCAAAGAAAAATGTTGTTGTATTGGGATGTGAAGGCAGACTTCAAAAAAATTGGAAAAGGCCAGGAAATGCCTTTCTTCCAATATAATTTGAGGCCTCCAAATTGAACTTTCCTTTTTTAGAAAGCAGTTTAGTCACTTGATATTTAAGATGGCATCAGGCATTGCCTTGACCTCTGCTGACTTTTGGGGCTGTTGGGGTATAGCTTCTTGTGCTATTCTTGGAGGCCTGTCAGAAATATAGTAAGACATTGCCATACCTAAGAAGAGGATGAATAGATGGCGGTAGAAGGGCTGGGCCGATCTGTGAAGCCAGACAGCATAATTTTTGCCTTACTACTTGTTACCACTGATCTTCCTTCTCCTTCTACTTTTCTGGTGGAAAAGGAAGGAGGGGGACAGAGGAAAAAGAAGAAATGTGGAGAGATGAGAGTACTGAGCTTCAGCATCAGGAAATGGGTGAAGCAGAGGATGACACATCATTGGTAAGGGGCAGAATTTGGCTGACAATGGATGCAATCCTAACCATGTCTACTCAAAAGTAAGCCCCGTTGTGTTCAGTGGATTGTACTCCCAAGAATGTATCTTTAGGATTGTAGCCCGCATCAGGCATCAGGTCTTGGGCTGGCCCTTCTTCAGTCTCTGGTGATCTGGTGATCTTCAGCCATGATCTGGTGAACTTCGTAGATGGAAGACTGTTATGCATGCTTACCTGAGAGCAGGTTCCAGTGAATACATTAGGACACTCAGGGCAGGTTGGAGGAGACCCATTGGGCAGCCCACTGGGAGTAAGTAAAAATATCTCCTATGGGCTGTCTGACCACCTCCCCCCAATTTAGCATACATAGGATTGGGCTGTCAGAGAATTCTCTTCAGCTTTAATTGAGCCTTTAAAGGTTTAGCTACACGTTATTATTATAAACTGCCCTGAGGCCATTTTCTGGCAAAACGTTGGGTAGAAATGTAATAAGAAATAAATGCGGACATGTTACATGCAACAGTGTGCAAAAAAAGTCCCATCAACCATTTTCTTGTTACAAAGCAGCACTGCAAGAGGACAATTTGAAATGGAAATACAACAGGGTGATGCTTAACTCCCCGAACAACTAAATTTGCATAATGAGTTATCTATTTGCATAATATGCAAATTCGATGTCCTGAATTTGGTGGACTGGAATATGGTAACCCTATAGGTAGCAATTTATGCTGCTGCTGTTAGTTATGTTCACAACCTTAGAGGCTCTTGAACTGTGGGGCAAATAATTGCAAAAATATGGTTAGCATTAAAAATCTAAAAAGGACAGTAAGGTCAACATTTTTAAGGAATCATTGTGACAGTATCACAACATCCCTAGGGAATCAAAAAAATCAATGTACAGCATACAAACAAGATAGCAAACAGTGTTTAGGACAGAAAAACCAAAGGCAGGAGATTGACCCACAGCTATTATGGAAAGAACACAAGGCAGAAACAAGGAAGGAATAGGGCAGGGTTCCAGGCAAGGTGAGATGCACAAAAGTTTATATTATTTAGTGGATTTTCCCATTTTTCCTATGCTAAAGCAAATGCCCAATGCGGCTTACAAAGCTTAGATCCCCCTCCTCTCCTGCTATCCTCACAATAAATCTCTGTGAGATATGTGAATGACTACATATGCGAATGACCCAGGAAGCTTCACGGCCAAGGAGGGGTTTTCAATTCCCAATTCCCTAACCACTGCCATCCTGACACAATGGGGTTATTGTGATGGTGGAACAGATACTACTGCAGTTCATTAATACAATTTTGGGAGGGTAGACATTTGTTCAGACAGCTGTGCAGTTTGGTAGTTTAACATAGCCTGGAATGGTAGGCTATTGCGGCAATCCTAATCTCTATTTAGGTCAGCCTAAGCCCTGGCATAAGTCCTGTGCTGACCAGGGGGTGTCACAAAAGTGCCATAAGAAATTTCTGTCCCATTCCTGGGGGTGTTAAGCCAACGCACAGGCATACGTCGAATTCTCCACACCATCATGTAAATATAGGCCGGGTGAGTTAGGCAGGCCTAAATTTCTTAGTCTTGCATCCTATGGTGGTAGACTAGGATGGTATGGTAGTTTATGTCTGGGATGATGGATACTCAGCCATGAAGTATGCATGAAACACTGGATCAGGAGCTATTTTTCATTTGAATCTACCTTGCAGAATCATTGTGAGTATAAAAAAAGAGGAATGTTTTCATCCCCTAGAGGTACTTTGAAGAAAAGTGAAAGATAATAAAGGGCCTGTTGCTATCCAACTTTCTAGGACTGATGCAGCTGTGCCAATGGGTAGTGTACTGCACCTTGTGGAGATGGTGGTGGGCATATGCAGAGGCTTCCTCAAGGAAAGAAAACTTTTGTTCCCTTACCTTGGGGCTGCATTGCGTCTGCATCAGCTTTGGAAAGTTGGGTAGGACTGGCAAAACTAAGAATTTGTAACACTGAAATAATTATTTAGGTGATTGCTTACCTATCTTCTCCTAATGCTTCCAGAGTAGTTTACAATAACTTAAAAAAAATACAGTGTGGAAAACAGCATTAAATCTTACGTTATTATTTTGCTTATGTTCTGTTATAATGCATGGTTGCAGTTTTTTGTTGCAGAAGAAAAGAGCTTGGAGAGTTACTTCCAGTCAGAGCAGAACATACAGGACAATACTTAGATGGACTAATGGTCTCACTCAGTATAAAGCAGTTTTTATTATTTTTATTTAGTACATTTTTACGCCGCCTTTCTCCCCCGAAGGACACCCAAGGTGGTTAACAATCAAAACACTTAGTAAAATACAATTTTTACAATAAAGAATATATTGTTTGTGTAGAAAGGACAGTGAAAAGGACCTTTTATTAGGCCCTGAGAGACTCTTTAGGTACGATCCTAAAAACTCTTTCCTGAACACAGTAGGGCTTACTTTTGAGTAGACATGGTTAGGATTGTGCTGTTGAATTCTGAAGCTTCATAATCTGAAAGGAGATTGATAATCTTTGTCAATGATACAGAAACCATTTTTTCTGATATGACCAGATCTATTTTGGTGGGTGACTGAATTACTTCCTGCCATATTCAAATTCTGTTCGCTTTCTCTTATTACCTTAATAGCCACATATCCTTATTCGTGTAGGGATTTCAACTCTCTGTGAGGCTGCCCCATTGCCAGGG
Organism: Cryptoblepharus egeriae; assembly: GCA_030015325.1. NCBI lineage: Eukaryota > Metazoa > Chordata > Lepidosauria > Squamata > Scincidae > Cryptoblepharus > Cryptoblepharus egeriae. The sequence continues at coordinate 89,299,270 of JAREYC010000003.1, read as the reverse complement.
ATGGGTGCTCACAGTGGTGTAGCTAATTATCATGTAGCCTGGTGCCAAGTTCAAAATGATGCACTGGAAGTCATGCCCAGATTGGTAAAAAAGTGAAAATCAGGAGAAAGCCCGTCTCTTCCCCACAGCAGCTCTCCATCCATTTGCTCTGCCGCCTCCCTCCATAGAGAGGGCAACATAGCTAAGGCATCTCTATCAGCTACCCGGAGTTAAAGAATATTTTGTAGCTTCCCCTCCATGAAAAAAAATCAAATTTAATTAAGTAAATAAATAAAAATGTGCCCATTATTGGTTCGTTCTGGGGAAAAACATGTCGGTTATTCTCTCTCTCCCTAAGAAGAGCATATATGTCTCATATGTCTCATACATCTCATACGTCAGTTTTGAGTTTTAAAAATCCACTTTTTGTTCCATAAGGCAGTTGTGTTTTCATAGTTTCATTAATTGCCAATAACTTTTTATAGAACACAGATATTCCAGTACGGTTTATTTCATTACATTATGCATTTATCTAGATTTTCAGAGTTTTGACCACTATTATCAAACTGATTTGTTGCCCCACTAAAGGTTGTTGTCCATGGCAGTTGCGATCTCCAGCACCTCTATGTTACTGGGTGGTTGTAACTTGCACTCTCTATTTGCAAAAACATGTATTTTCCAAGACACCTAGGAACTCGAGTCATGCATATCATGGGCTCATGTGTTGGGGACTCTGACTTGAAGAAAGTCATGATCATATAAATATAAATATGAGTCATGAAGGCTTGTCATTTTGATCTCATGATTCAGCGACTTGGCTTTGTATGTGAGTTTCTGTGTGTGTATTCACTGCTTTTCTGTTGCCATAAAAACCTTGTAAGCGATCCAGAAGCCAGCATCCAAACTGGAGTGAGTAGTGGACTTGGGGGGATGAGGTTAGCTTGGCTCCAGAAGTGGGAGCAGTGGGTGGAATTTTTCGTGCAGAAACATGCCTGATTCATGGCTTGATGCTCTTTCTAAAAAGACTCAAAATCACAATTACTATTTTAAAAGGATCAGGATGACTTGTGATGGCTTCCAGTTATGCTCGTGAGCGAGTCAGGTTAAGGGGTGGAGAGTCATGACTTGACACATGACTTGGCACATCCCTGCCCACTGCCCTTAGCTCTTACAGTTGGACCATAATTTCATTTCTTTTAAGATCCCTTCAAGGTGCTTCTCTAACCAGACATTTTTCTGGCTTAATAGACCCTTCTCCTTCAGCTCTGATTCTTGAGGGAGATGTGTGCCTCCTCCTGCATTGTGTGTCTGTATCTGTGATGCCAGCCCAGCGCATGAAGCACAGTCAGAAGCACTCCCCACCCAGTGATGCAATAATATCCAAATCTGCTTACTGTCTGCCACTGTGACTGAAGAAGTTTCTGTAATAATGTATTAGCTAAAGCTTCCAGATTATCCCCAAAACATCAGCTTTAACAAAGGGGTAATGCCTCTTTAATCCCTGCATGATCCAGGTTCCAGTCTCTCCAGGACATTAATTCATGGCTAATGCATAGATTCTCCAGCAGTTTGCTAATGGAGTTGTAAGAGGCCTTGGATTGTCCAGTCAGTCCAGTTCAAAGCTGTTCCAAAGCCAGTCCAAATCTTTCCTTTTTCTCATCACTGGAAGTTATAAGGGACAAATTAGGTATGATATTGGAATCTTGCAGTTAATGACCCGCATGAGGTTCTGATATCCCCCTGTCTCCATCCCCCAGCACCATGGCTTCCATCCTGTGGTAGAACTCCTGTCCTTTGATTTGTACCCCAAATAAACTGCTGCTGATACTGCCACAGTATCTTGGTTTTCTTTGTTATGATAGAACAGGGGCACACCTTGGCTGTCTGTATCCCTCCTCTTCCTCCACCTAAGGAACATGGTGGATACACATTGTGGGCACAACACAGAATAACTACGGGGAGCCCTTTCTCCAGTGTAAGAACAATTTGCTCTGGATTGCTATATGAATTTCCCATAGATTTTCTCTAGATGGTGCAGTAACTACAGCAGTGGTGGGCCCAGACCATTTCTGTCCGGTTCTTAGGAACTGGATGTTCCTATTCCCCCGCTGCTGGCGATCCGGTAGCGGCGGGGGTAGGGGGGTGCGATAACCGGGTGGACCGGTTTGTGCTCTGCGCTGGAGGCTGCAGCTGGGCTGGCTGGCTGCTGGAGCGCAGTTAAAAAGGGCTCCCCGGCTGGCACTTTAAAATTTGCCGCTCCTAGCGGCAGCTTGCTGAGGTGTCCCACAAGCCCCAGTGCTGGAGCGTCCTTTCCCCGGCTGCTGGGGCTTGTGGAGTGCCTCGGCGGGCTGCCACTTGGAGAGGCAAATTTAAAAGTGCCGGCCGGGGTGCCCTATTTAACTGCACTCCAGCGGCCAGCCAGCCCAGCTGCAGCCTGAGAGCCCGACCTGACTACTCAGAAGTAAGTCCCATGACAGTCAATGGGACTTAATCCCAGGAAAGTTTGGCTGGCACTGCAGCCTGAGAGCCCAACCTGACTACTCAGAGGTAAGTCCCATGATAGCCAATTTTAATTTTTTTTATTTTAAAATGTTTTTAAAAATTTAATTTTTCCCCGCCCCTGCCCCCTGACCCAGGCCCATCACTGAATGTGTCATGTAATGTGTCTTACATGCTCCCATAGTTACTCTGCATTGTTGGGTGTGTTAGCTACTGGCCTCTGGGGTGGCCTGCAGTGCTGCATAAACCTGGCTGGTTCCCCAGAAGACCATATGGCCCAGTATGGTGCAGCTCCCAGGGGTCCCCAGAGAATGGTGAAGGTGTGCCCCAAGCAGCAGGTGGCTCTCCTCTGCTGCCAGTGCCAGCTTATGCCAGATGCTGTCTCGCTGGGTGGTGTTAAACTATCACGTATGACAATCAGCAGGACATATGTCTGTGGACATAGCACACAGCATATAAAATGGGAAGAGAGAGCCAGTTCAGGTAGGAACAGAGGGCCAGGGTAGCCATCTACATGCTGTGGTTGGCCCCTAATCCCGAATCATCCTGGGGGGTTACCATCTTGGGGTTTGTCATGACTCTGCTGGCTAGCACAACTGTACTCAAAGAGCACAATCCTAAACATTTCTACCCAAAAGTAAGCCACATTGCGTTCAATTGCTCTTACTCCCAGGAAATGTCTTTAGGATTGCAGCCTAGTCAAACTGTGACCCAGTGGGCTGCTATCACTGTGGTAATATTGAGTAGCTGGCTTCAAACCCATGAGTTCATCCATGAACATGGGAGTTGATCTGGCGAGTCTTGGTGAGTCCCTGCAGCTATGGCCTGGCACCCCATAATTGTCCCAGTGGCCCACTCTGCACTCCCAATCAGTGGGTGAAGAATTGTGCTGTGATGTGCTCCTAGCTGGTGATGCCCTGCTGTTGTCACTGAGGTGGGTCCTCATTGGCTTGTGGGATTTCCATGGCCCTTGGCCATCCCACCTTCTCAGGCAATAGGATCATGTTCTTCTTCAGGACCCTGTTGAGGAACATGGTGCACAAAACAAACAATTTGCCCTATCCATTACTCTTCTAAAACACCTTGTTATACTAACAATCATAATGGCTTAAGGGACCATTGTTTCTCCCCTAGGAACATTACTTATTTTAATAGATACAGCAGGTCACATCTCCACTCCTTTCTTTTCAGGGCTAGAAAATTGTACTATCCCCCCACCCACATAACTAAGGAAAGGAAAAGGGAAGTAGAACCCCAGGAGAGGTCTCAAAACGCTGTGCGTAATCCAATTAGCTGGGCACCCAGCTTTAATCAGGCCAGGGTTTCAAGCACCCCAGAGTTACATAAGTTGCCCTATTGACTTTTACAAAGGCTATTACGTAACTTTCTAGTCCAGCTTTAATCTGCTGTTATTCAGTGAACCACGCAGGTAGTCTGAACATTTCCGTTTTACATTAAACTACTTTTACAATATAGCAATGCAATTCATAAGAAAAGATACATATACTACAAATATTAATCCATAAAACTAAGCACAATCTGAGCATCAAATCCTTTAAATAATCACTTCACATTCAGAATATACACAGTATCTATCCTCCTGTCCAATAAATTTAACTATCTTAAAGAAATAAAAATGGCCATGCCAAATCTTTTAAATGTATTATTCCCAAATGTGACAAAATGTATACATTTTTATATAAATGTATCAACTTGAGGGATCTATATGATAACTTGAAAAATATGGAAATCAGTACAATATTTCAAATGCTCAGATACCATTCGGTTAATGGTAGGACGGCCAATTTTCCTGTACATTGTTTAAGACCTTAACATTGCAAGCCTATGTGTTTCAACTCAAAAGTCAGTCCCACTGAGTTCAGTGGGGCTTATTCTCAGGTAAGTGTGTATTGGATTGTAGACTTAGGGTGCAATCCTAACCATATCTTCTCAAAAGTAAATCCCATTGTGTTCAATGGGTCTTCCTTCCAGGAAAGTGTCTTTAGGATTGCAGCCTAAAGCTGCAATCCTAAAGACACTTTCCTAGGAGTAAGACCCATTGAACACAATGGGACTTTTGAGTAGACATAGTCAGGATTGTGCTCCAAGGGTGCTCCAATCCTAACCTAGACCAGCACAACTCACTGGTCTTCTGTGGTGATCTAATGTTTCTTAATGGGAAGTGGTGATGGGGGAAGGGTAGGGCAAATCAGGCTGAGCAAAAGAGATGGCTTTGCAGAAACTTTAGAAGATTATGGGTGCAATCCTATTATTTAGGCAAGCATAACACATTGCTCTTCCCATTCCCATTGTGATGAAGGGAGGCAAGCCCATGTCGATGCACTGGCCTAACCCTCCCCCTGAAGTGGCGTAGAAATTGCCTTACATCACTTTTGTGACCCTAGGTGGCATAGCTAATGATCATGTAGCCCAGTGCAAAGCTCAAAATGCCCCGGGAGTGATGTAACAACCAGAAGTGAGGTCATCCCCGAGTATTTTTAAAAAGAAAATTGAGGAAAAACCTTCCACCTCCTCCTCAGCAGTTTACCACCCATTTGCTCTGTTACCGGCATAGCTAAAGAACCCATTTGCTAGTTGGAGTTGAAGATTTTGTTGCTCCCCCAACAAAAAAAAATCTAATTTACTTACGGTAAGTAAAAAAATAAACAGTTTATCTCCTATAGATTAGGGGGAAGAAAAACTTGGCATCCATCAGTCTTGAAAGACTATGGTATCGTGCTCGATATTGCATGCGAAGCACGAAGCCCTGGGTAGATTAATATGGAGGATAGGCTGTTACCCAAGCAGCAAATCCCCCCTCTCCATGCCACTGAAATAGGTCAATGGAACGGCAGAGCCCATATGATTGGTTCCAGCTGTGTTGCAGAGCTGAGCTAAGGACAAGAGCTTACCCTGTCTTGTGGGGACCTGGGTCTCGAACTCTGGCTTACTGGTTAACAGGCTCAGTATCTTAACCACTTGTGCCACCCACAACCCAACCCTATCCCTATGGATTGGGAAACTGCTGGGGAAAATTGGAATGGCTATTCTTTCCCTGCTAAATATAAGAGGAGCACCACTTAGAATTGCCCGTATACCCGGCTGGCATAGGTGACTCTATTATGATATATGTATATGGAAATGACAGCGCTATTCATAGTAACACCTTTTTAGTTCCATACAATATCAGAATTACATCTCCTTGGCTCTCAGAGCAATCAGTATCATGGGAAAGTAGAGTTTTAAAAATCCACTTTTTGTTCCATAGGCTTTTGTGTTTTCATTTTCTGGCAAATTGGCCATAACCTCTAATATAGATCTACAGTATCTATTCTAATGCAGTTTGTTTCATTGCATTCTGCATTAAATTACCTTTCCAACGATATATAAAGTGATGACATTTATCAATCTTATATACCCTGTTTTTCACAATTTTAGCCACTAGTGTCAAGCTCAGCTTGTAGGTCCCCTAAAGAGCCTGGTGCAACTGCGCCCCTGCATCACTCTTAGCTACGCTACTGGTGACACTCCCAGACCAGCACAGGACTTGTGCCAAGGTTTAAGCTGGCCTTACTGGGGGGTTAGGATTGCAGCCTTAGGGCTGCAACCAATTTAAGTTTCAACTAATTCTAACCATTTTAGGCCAGCACAACTCACCCGCTCCCCATACCTGTGGTGCTGTGTGGAGGCTGGTGCATGTCTGTGCACTGGTTTACCTTCTCAGGAGTGGTGCAGGAGTGCCTTAGGGGACTTGTGCCAAGACTTATGCCGGCCTAACAGAGGGTTAGGATTGCAACTTCAGAAACATAACCTTGGTGACGGGTAAGAATGGTCAACTCGAAAACACTACTGGCAATAAAATTATGACTTCCTAAATGAGAATCTAAATCCTGTACTTTTACAAATATACCCGAATCCAGACATAAGAGGAACTTACTCAGAATTGCTCTATGCATTTCCCATAGGTTTCCCATAGGTGGCACCATAACTACGTCAGTGTAAAAGGTCCTGTAGTTACTCTGGATTGTAGCCATATTTTCTATACTGTGATGCCTCATGTAACAAATTTAATTTGTTCTGGAGGCATGTTTGTTATGTGAAATGTTCTTTACGTGAAGCGGATTTTCCCATAGGAAATAATGGAAACTCAGACGATTGGTTCCACAACCCCCAAAATATTCATTAAAAAATATTAACTGAATGTAAAAATGATGACAGAACACTGGGATTGAATTCAAAACATGCATTCAATGTGCATGATCTTATGAAGTCTACCTAGGCTGCAGTCCTAAAGACACTTTCCTGGGAGTAAGACCCATTTAACACAATGGGGCTTACTTCGGGGTAGACATGGTTAGGAGGCTGCAATCCAAGACACCTTCAAAGTGTCTCCCCACTTTCTTCTTCTCTCTATCCCGAGCCTCTCTCTCCCCTACTCCCTTCTGGCTAGCAGTGATCTGCTTCCCTCTTCTCCGCTGCTCTCTCCCTCTGCCCAGCGGACACCCGGCCACAGCATGGAAGTGTTGTTTTCACTATGGGCAGGTGCACTAGGCAGCCCTGACGCTTTTTAAACAGGCCAGCGCGTCTGTCCCAACTGCCAACGAATGTGTTCTTTACGTGAAGCACAGTTTGTTACGTGAAGCAGAATCCTAGAGAAATTTTTGTTTGTTACGTGAAACATACTTTACACGAGGCGTTCTTTACGTGAGTCGCCACTGTAGTTACTTTTTAGTTAGGCTGTAGAAGATAATCTCTTACAAATGCCTCTCAAACCGACATTCATGTTTTTAACTTGAAAGGAATCCAGGAGCTGACACTTGTATCTTTGTTGAAATCTGAAAATCTGAAAATGATACCCGTGCAGAGCGAACAGTTGTCCTAACGGGCAGTCTTTCCTAGTTGCTATAGAACCAAATGGAGCAACGTAAGATTTTCATTTTTGTTCAGAGATTATCCTGCTATGATGGAAGAGTCACAAGCTCTCCGGGGGCAAATGTTTTTTCCATCTCATTCAAAGTGTGGATGCTAACTGACATCCACAGGCCTCCAGCTCCAGTCCCAGAATGCACTTTACTTACCCACTTTTTGCTTGCCTGAATTCTGTTGCCCCAAGCTTAGGCTGACTGAAAGTACAGTTATCAACAACCTCTTGTTGTTTTTTTTAAATGCCTGGTATAGGCATTTATAGATGCAAAGAGCCTCACTGACACCACTCAGAAGCACCAAAATCACCATATCGGAGCCAGTATGCAGGACTTTCAACGGGGTTCCTAAAAACGTGGCTCTTGTTTTCATGTAAGAACATGTTGTATCAATGAACACATCGCAACAATGGAAGTGATGTCTATTGTTAGAAAACGGTTAGCAAGCACAGAGCTTTGGTAATGACCATTTTGCGTGTGCTGCCATACTCTGCTGCCTGATCCTGTTGCGTTCAGCAGAACTGGTCAAGGTTAATGTTGTGGGGGGGGGGGGGGGTGAAGGCACGACAGAGACTGGAAGGGGTGCATATTGGTCCATACAACATGTGCCAGTAATCCTTTCCTTGCCTCCTAACATAGACCTGCACCAGCTCGTGAACTGGAACGGGTCTGAGCAGGAGGTTTACTTTGAGGTAAGGGAAATACCCAGTATGCAACACAGGCCTTGTCCTATCTGTCCCCCCTCACACAGGGTAACAATATGCCATAACAATATGGCAGCAAGTGTGGTCTAATGGTTGAGTGCAGAGCTGCTGAAGATAGCTAAGCAGGCAAGGACCTGGATAGTTCCCAGATGGGAGACTGAAAGCTGATAAAGCTTGTCATGGATCATCAGAGCCAGATGATGTGACCTGAAAACTCCTGCTGGAAGCTTGAAAGGCAGTTCCTGATACCAGATGTGATGACCATGCCATAAACGATTCCACCTGGAAGACAAGTACCTGCCTCATAGGGTTGCTGTCAGGATTGTCTGTGGCGGCACATGTAGTTTCCAGTGGCTTAGCCATCAGTAGAAGTAGAAGTCTGTATCCTGAAAAGTGCAACTGAATTTCATTGTATACTTATGTACAATGACAATAAAGTATTATTATGAACCAAAAAGAGGACAAGGCACTCAAAATGTAGGACATGACAAAATAAAAGCTGAAAACACTCAAATGCTGCCTTGTGGAGCATTTGCTGAGTTCCAGGTGCACAGGATCAGGACCATTCTGGAAGCCTTGCACTCCCAGAAATGACCTTTTACACCAGCCAAGGCATGCTTGCTTACTTGAGAGTAAAGCAGCTGTGCAGTCTCACTTTCAAAGGGGTTTAATGCAGTGGAGCTTGGAGTAGGGGCTTCCTTAAGGGGTGCCTTGCAGGGGCTGCATTCACTGGATCAGGAATAGACTCCTCTCAGCTTGCCCTTTCCAAATATCTAAGGCAAGTTTGCCTGCTTGTGAATAAAGGCACAATATGGCTCCCTTTAAGTTCCCATAGAGATCAATGCAAATATCAGAGGGCTCCTTTTGGGGTGATTTTAGATGCTATGTTCCACTCTGATGTCCTTGGATTAATCTCAGCCTGGCCTTTGCTGAAGAGTATGGCATGTTCAGCTATTCATGAGTAAAGACATGATAAGGGGCACTTTCGCTTTCCCATAGAGCTCAGTGTATATTTTGATTTTTAGTTTTTTGGCCATAACCTTTGATAGGGAGGAGATATTTCAGAATGGATTTCTGCATTGGATTCTGCTTTTCAGTATGAATCTACCAACATATTTCATGATGGGGTGCTCCACATCATCACAAAGTTCCAAAATAGAGCCAAAATGGAGGACAACGAAGCCCTTTTGGAGGACATTTGAACAGAAGGCTAAAAAAAGACGACAAATCAGGGAATTTCCAGTCATATGGTCATCCTGCACAGAAAGCAACATATGGTAAGTCTTTTTGACATGGCTACATGGAGGTGGGGATAGGGCTGGGTTTTAAAAGTCTTAAGGTTGAAATCCTATGCACACATTCCTGAGGGTAAGCTTCATTGAGGAGGGACTTACTTCTGAGTAAACACAGTTAGGACTGTGCCCAACCTCAGAGAATACCTAAGATTCCATCAAGCCCAGTATAATTCCTCAGCAATCCTGAAGTCACACATCACCTTGCTGCCAAAATGTGCACACTTGCACTAGTGATCTCATTCTCCCTCTCCAGCAAGAAGGTGTGCTGCTTCTGCCAATGATTCCCTGGGCTCTGCCACTCTGGGATTCCAGCAGATCCCTGCTGCTGCTTCTCTATCATTGCCCAGTAAGCAACTTGTAGATACTGGTGAACAGCAATGACAGCAGCAGTCCCTTGCTGACTGGTGACTGCCTTACCAGGGTTTGGCCTGGCATGGGTCTCTATGTCCCCCTTACCCCTCAAAATCCTGGCTTTGAAGTTGCCCCTGGAGCTCAGCGATTGCTTTAGAGAATACCCTAGTCACAGTTTTCAATCTCTCTCTATAAAAAAACTGAAAAGTCACTGACTGACTGACTCACTCGCTCACTCAGTCACTCACTCGACACTCAACCAAAACCATGGGACCTAGAAGTGTGAAATTTGGGTAGGGTGTTCCTTCCGTAATGGAGGCACCCACTAAGAACCAGTTTTCGGAAATTCCAACCAAGAGGGGGTGAAAAGGGGCGCAACTCGTTTTCCTCCCTATACTTTACATTGAAGAATCCTTGACTGAGGGACAGTTCTTGGACTTAGTAGCATGAAATTCAGAAGGGTGTTCCTTACATGACATCAACACCCACCAAGAACAGATGTTGAGAAATTTAACCCTTAAGGGGGTGAAAAGAGGTGCGTATACTTGTCCTTGTCATATACTTAACATGGAAGACAGAACAACATCCAGCCAATTTGGTGCTCGGTGCCTGGTGCACTGGGAGGATGTTGTGCGGGGGGGAAGGTGTTGCGAATGGGGGGTATTTCACTGGGGGGATGGTGTGCATGGGGGATAGTTTGCATGAGGGGTTAGTGCACATGAGGAGGTGGAGCGCATGGGGGTGATGCGCATGGGCAGGGTGTTGTGCATGAGGGATGGTGTGCATGGGGGATGCTGTGCTTGGGGCAGATGGTGTGCATGAAGGGAGATGTGCATGAAGGGGTGATGCACATGGGAGGTTTTTGCGCATAGGGGGTTATGCACATGTGCATTGGGGGGTTATGCGCATTGGGGTGATGCACATGAGGTAGTGATGCGCATAAGGGGGAGCTGAGTATGGGGAGATGATGCGGATGGGGGAATGATGCGGATGGTGGGATGATACGCAATGGGGAATGACATATGGGAGTATTTTCCTCCCACAACATGGGTACATTTCGCTAGTATCCAATGAGAAATATAATATATGATCGTCATCTGTGGCCCAATTATGTGCTTTTGTTTCATGTTAATTCATGGTAGGGGATGCCGCTTGTGTTTTCCACAAAGTGCAGGAAGAAGGCCCCAAGTTCAATTAAAAGGATCTTGAGTAGCAGACCTCCAGTAGAGCTCCAAAGACTGAGGCCTTTGAGAACAGCTTGGAAGTACACAGTTTTGGGACAGATGGAAGGTCTGACTGTTTCATATGTAAAGCTATTCTTGTGTTCTCTGCTGCATCTGTGATGTGAATAAAAGAAAACACGGTTCCTTTTCCCCGAATCACATCTTAGCTGTGCTCTGGGACCCACAGTGCTCCCTAATTAGCTTCCTGGTGTGATTTAAGATGTTGGTTTTAATTTTATAAAGTTTGGAATGCTTTTCCTCTGAGAATGACACCTCTCCTTTTGGAGTGATATCAAGGCTGTAAAGGTGACTCGGAGGCCCTTAGGTATGTTTAGAAATAGAATAAAGAGTTGAAGATTTTTAAGTTAATATTTTCAGCCGCCGCGATCTAAAACTGATGTAGATGGATGAAAACAGGACACGCTGCCTGCAAGTGGCGTTCACTTCCAACCCTGTCATAGACGGGATTTAGATGGGACTGTGATTCCTGTCCTACCCAATGCCAAGGCAAACCATACAGAAGAAATTGTCCTTGGGGAAAACCTCCTTCCCTGTATAATAGACTGACCCCCAAATCCCCGGAGTTCCTTGAAAGTACTGAAGGTAGACAGTCTTGAAAGATGGGCCAAACCAGCTCCCTCCTGAATGAAATGAGACAGGACGGGGAAAAATGTAAAATAAAAGGTTATTAAAAGGCATTAAAATTGCACAAAATGATGGAAGGAGAATTAAAATGACAGACTCAGACAAAGTTAAAATCACTGCACAGTTCAAGAGAGCTTGAACAAAAGATTACACCCAGGTTAAAAAGCAAGCTGAAAATAAAGAATTGGCATGGCTTCCTTTTACTACTCTGTGAGCACAATCTAACCATGTGGATAGTATCATAGAATCAGAATTGGAAGGGACCCAGTGGATCATCTAGTCCAACCCCCTGCCTGTAGCAGGAGATCCTGTCTTGTGGGGACCAGGGTCTTGAACCCTGGTCTGCTGGTAAACAGGCACAGTGTCTTAACCACTTGTGCCACCAAAGGAAAGCTCCATTGTGTTCAGTGGGTCTTATTCCCAGGAAAGTGTCATTAGGACTGCAGCCTAAGAGCACAATCCTAACCATGTCTACTCAAAAGTAAGTCCCATTGTGTTCAATGGGTCTTACATCCAGGAAAGTGTCTTTAGGATTGCAGCCTAAGTCAGTTTTTCTCAGCCTTTGTCCGCTGCTGTACCACTTTGCATGGTCCATGTACTTGAAGTACTATAGGAAGTAACTGGAGATAATGCCATAATCAGTAACTTCTGGAATGGGAGGTCAGATGTGATGTGAGAAACACCAGTAAGAGGCTCAGGATGGACGGGCTTTTTCAAGCATGAAAAAGCATGCTTTGTCACTGGTCTTACTGCTGTGAGTACCACAAGAGACCACCCAAAGTACACCAGTGGTACCCATACCATTGGTTGAGAAACACTGCCCTATGCCTGAGAAGGCCCATCCTTTGTCCAATGATAATGGATTTCTTCCTTCCTATAAGAAATGCTCCCATCTCTCCCCCTCATACAGAAACACACATTATGCATTCCCTTACTCATGGCTGGAACATCCTGCTGCTAATCTTATCTGAATGATGGTTCTACAAGGTTTTTTTATGCCACATTGAGCACAGTCCTATCCATATCTAAGAAGTAAGCCCCATTGTATTCAATGAGATTTACTCCCAGGAAAGTGTGTTTAGGATTGCAGCCAAAATAGTAAGCAAGCACTCCCAGACAGAGGCAGACTTGAATCAATAGGCATGGTGATGAGTGCAGTCAGGGGGATCCTGACTCTGTTGTTCAGAGTCTTCCACACGTGCAACTCATAAGTCACTAACCCCCAAATCCAGAGTAACTACGGGAGCACATAAGAGACATTACATGCACCCGTAGTTACTGCACATCCTAGTGAAAACCAAAGGGAAATTCATATTGGAATCTAGAGTAAATTGTTCTTATACCTGAGCAAGGACTCCCTGTAGTTACTCTGGATTTTGCCCTAAATGAAAAATGCTCATTTTTGTTACTCAAGACAAAGTCATTTGAATCAAGTTCTCAACCCTGCTACAATCAGTATGAAATTAGCTTTAGGTGATATATATGTTATTATTTTTCATAAATACAAAGGTTTCCAAAATGTTGGGCAATAGTGGTGTCACCCTCCTGAGGATATCTGGGTACTTCCTACTACCTACTACTAATTTCCTACTACTGTACCACTAAATACTCCATAACTCCAGGAAGACTGTCTAGCATGCCATCTCACCTACCAAATACATTGAGAACCACATTGATTATGCAACATTACATATGTATGAAAGTCAATGTGGAAAACTCCAAAAGAGATTGAGAAGTAGGAAAGAAGTACTTTCCCACAGAAGTCTTACAGATCAGGAAATACACGTGGGTCTTGCTTCTTAATGTGCATTTATTCCTTGGGATGTGCACATTTTCATCTGAGTTTTTTAATGTTTGGTCTGGACTGGAGGATCTGTATATGCAGCAGGCCTCCATCAGTCTTGAAAGTCTATGGTATCATGCTCAGCGCTGCATATGCTGCATGCGAAGCATGAAAGCCTGGGTTGGATTGTTATGGAGGATAGGCTGTTACCCAAGCAGCAAATCCCTCCTCTCCACGCCACTGAATTAGTCCAATGGAAAGGCAGAGCCAATACGATTGGATCCAGCTGGCGTCGCAGAGCTGGGCTAAGGACAGGAGCTCATCCTGTCTTGTGGGGCTGGCCCAGTGTATATGGTATGCCAATGCTTGTTGTTGGGGAGAGCTAGCTCCACATCAGGTCTGCTAGCGTTTCCATCCCTTTATACAAGGTAAACCAAGTAGTACAGTTAGTATCAGATTTTTACATGATCTAATTCACAAACAAGTAAAACTCCACAGCTGAGCTATTTGTGACACATCCCCCTAAACGCTGCTGCTTCAAGAATGGGTACAATTTCTTGGGAGACGTTTTTTGCCTATTGTTTTTCATTAAAAGAAATATCAAGTTCTTCTTCCTATCTACATTTTAATGGCACCATAGGAGGCAACTGTGTATTTTCATTCTTAGCTGAATAAACAAAAGAAATAAAGGCTGCAATGATTAAACTGCCAAAGGAAAAAAGGCCATTTTCAAACGACAAAAGCTTTCCCCTGCTGATAAACACAGAGCTTGCTGCTCAGAAATGTACCATCCATGAGGGAGTGTGCCCTCAGTTGCATGGAGAGCCCTCTAATTTGTCTCTGGAGGGAAGCAGAACAGGCACTTTATTTGGCATTGGAGATTCTTGGGGAAGGAACAAAAAGGGGGTTTGCTCAAATCAGGTTAATTTTCTGTACATCTTTTGCACTGTTCAGGTCACATCTGGCGGTGACTCGACTGGGGCGAGTTCATTCAAGTTATTTAAATCTATAGGTATTTCACTTTGCTTGGCTTTAAAGTTAAGTGCTATAATCAAATGTATTTACAAAGCCACAGCCTGTTAGTTAAAGAGAATTAGACGATGCAGGGAGGAGAGTTGTGGTTCCATAATGGCGCACTCATTTCCCCCTTGCGTAATTCCCCACCCGCATTCTGATTGTCTGGAGAACTAAATTGTCAGAAGTTTTACATAATCATCGTAGCCTGAGTTGACCATGAGCGACGCAAATGCTTGTACTTTCACTGGTCGCAAAAGGAAGCTATGGTAATGAGGACCTGGAGATTGAACGTTATACATCTGGGATAACTGCATTCACATGGAGATCAAAGCAAAGAGCAAGTTAGGCCAGTCTAAACACAGTCACTCATGTGCACGCCTTAGAGATCTGACCCTACCAGCATTGTCGCTACCTTCTGCAGTTACAAAGTATTCTCCACAGGCCATCTATCTTGCAGGGGTGTCAGTTGAATCTCTAGCCACATCATAGAGAGCTATAAAATTCTTATTGGTTCTTCAGTGGTCAGGCTTGGGCGGTGGAGCTGTCAGTACCAGGAACTTCAGAGAAAAAGATCATTACTAATACATTACAAAATATGCTACTAGGAATTACCTATCTTCCAGCTGTTTCATAGAGAATAATGCTGCAATTTTGAAAGCTGACATTTCCACCAGAGAGAGGGAGTGAGAGCGAGAGAGATTCTCTCCCCTTTTCATGAACAAATTCTTATACTTATAGTGAAACAGTTTATATGCCTACTCAGAAGCCCCACTGACTTACTTTTGAGTATCTCAATGGCTATTTCTCCCATGTAAGTATGTATAGGACCACAGTCTTGGAGCCAAGCCCTATGCATGTCTTTTCAGAAGTCAGTCCCATTATAATCAATGGAGTTTACCACTTACTCCAAGGGAAGTGTGGATAGGATTAGATCTCTAATCTATTATCAGTTGGGGTGACTGGATAACATTACCTTTGTGCTGTTTTTATGCCCCTTCTTTGATTGTCAACTGTGTGCTCTGAAAAAAAAATGTTTTTCTTCTTTCTTTTAAAGCTGTGTTTTGCTGAAATGTCTCCATGAAAGATGCAAAAAATAAAAAAAGAAATCAAAGAGTAAGCAGCTGGAGAACTCATGTGGGCAATGAACATAAGAGGAGAAAAGGATTTAGGTGTTAATCTAAACACAAGTGGAGATCAGGGTGGTGTCATGTTGAAGCCAATCAGGTGACCCCCCACCCCACCAAGTCATCTCCTGAAGGCTCCCAGTACCAGTGGCAGCAATGGCATGCATCAGAAGAAAATGTCACTCCATTGGTGCTTACTGCATTCCTATCTACAAATTGGGAGGTCTTTCACAAATTCCAGAGTCTTTCACATTCTTGGAAAGAAGTCCCTTTGGTCACTGGGGACAGGAGACAGAAGACCTGTCAGGGTGACAACAAGGAACAAAACAGTTGAAAGGTGAGCAGCACAGCAGCAGCTTCCCTTGATGGTGGCTCCTCATCCTCTTTCCCTTGGGAGGGGAAGAGCTGCCCACACATTTACTGATGGGGAGTGGGAAGAGGTGCTGCCTTTTGGTGAGCTTGAGAAAGTGGATGAGTCTAACATGCAATGGGGGGCATGTGAAGCTTCCATCTACAACCAGGCACTGAAACTGGCAGATGCAAAGGTTATAAACTCTGCATACAAGACAGATGAGCTGTAAAGATGGATGTTCTAGTGGACTGTTCTAATGGAGTTACTGTATACAAGTGAGGCAGTTGCATTAGGAAACAGATATTAACATTGTGAGATTTGTAGGGGGGCACCCATCTCTTTCCACCTACTTGCTTCCACTGCTCTTGGAAAAGAGAGGAGGACAGTGTGGAAAGGGAAGTGTAGAGGAAAAGAGAGTATGGAGCTAGAACTTGAGAGGATCAGAGCTGGCACATAATTAAGAATTTGTCGGGCTTCACCGTCAGGGTCTTGAGCCAATCTTGGTTACACTCAGTGCTGTGATTCAAATAAATTAACAACAGGTTCTATGCCCTAATAAACTAAATTAACAACTGGTTCTATGTCCCATTAGGAACTATGTCCCATTCTCAAAACCAGGTGCTCATTAGCTAAGGGTTCTACAGAACCTGTGAGAACCCTGAAGAACCCTTCTATAGAACCCTGAGCCCACCACTGGTTACACTCCTCTATAAGAAGAGATTTGCAGTCTGGGGGTGATCCTTAATCCAGGTCTACTTTTGGAGGCCCTACAAGATCACCACTTTCGGCTGTGGCCTTCTCTGTGGTCGTTTGATGGATTATTCATTCTTGGTTGAGCTACTGAAGTGCGCTCTGAAGGGCTGGTCTATGAAAAGCATTTGGAATTGTATATTAGGGAGGGATCTACAATATTACCAAGTCCAACCTCCTGCCAAAGCAGGGTGTTTGTAATGAACAATATCCAAAACGTTGGCTGTTCATCTTCTACTTCAAGACTTCCAATCATGTGTTGGATTATGCAGCAGTGTGATACCATTGCACATGAGCAAGCAAAGTAAGCTTAGGTAGATTAGTGATAGGGAGATGTGGTGATCTAACTCCTCTAACCTTAGTTAATGCATGATTTTTTATTATCTCAGGACAATTCTCAGGACATCCTTCCTGTGCCTACTTCCTCTCATTATAGAGAAGACATGTAACCAGGCAGGTTAGCTATAGGTTCCACATGTACCCAGATATACCCATATTTATTTGAATCTAATGCGCCATTGAATGTTGTGCACACTCTACACCCAGTGGTGGGATTCAAATAAATTAACAACAGGTTCAGTGTCCTAATAACCTAAATTAACAACAGGTTCTATGACCATAAAACAACAGGTAATGTCCCATTACTAATGTCCCATTAGTAACCGGTTCTCAGAACCAGGCGCTCATTAGCAAAGGGTTCTACAGAACCTGTGAGAATCCCCTGAAGCCCACCACTGCTTATACCTATAATCAAAAAGCTACATTTACTCGTATCTAATTAACCATCAAATCTAATGCACACTCTGATTTTGGAGACTTAAGGCTGCAATCCTAAAGACACTTTCCTGGGAGTAAAACCCATTGAACACAATGGGGCTTACTTTTGAGTAGACCTGGTTAAGATTGTGCTCTAAATTTGGCCGAAAAGGGTGAGCATTCGATTCAAATAAATACAGGTATTTCCTTTAAATACAGTTATCTTTGACTTTTGATCACAACTCTCACATCAAACTTTCTATCTGGGCTTCTTTGCAAAATGTAGCATTTGGTGCATTAACTTTGCCAGCACAATGGAGAGTCTATCACCTTCCAAGGCAGACTGTTCCACTGCTGAACCGTTTGTACCATCAGGAAGTTTTTCCTAACAACTTCAGCTGTTATTCAATTGGTTCAAAATGCAGGTTGTTAACCGGGGCTGCTAGAGGGGATTGAATCACCTCCAATTCTTCATGACATGCAGATTTTGCAACTTTGTTTCCAGTTCAACTTGCTGGTCATGATATGATCTTGAAAGCCCAAAGGAGTTTGATAGCTTAAGGATCTTCTCCTCCTATGCATGCCTTCTTGTGCGCTGCCTTCCACATGCTTTGCTCCAGGACATGTGCCCCTTTCTCTCTGAGGTGTGACCGCCATTTATCTGGAGCAGGGCCTTCTGGTGATCATGCTAATCCTAACGAACTGGCCTTTCTGGTGGACAATGGCATGTTTACCTACTCACGAGTAAAGCCATGATATTGGGCACTTTCACTTTCCCATAGAGCTCAATGCATATTTTTTAGTTTTTGTTTTTTGTCCATCACATTTGTAGGAAGGAGATATTTCAAATCCAACAACATATGACATGATGGGGCACTAAAGGTACTAAAGGTGTTCCCTGCTGGATTGCTCTGCTAGTTATGCACATGGGGGTCCATGCACATGGGGAAATTGCACATGGGGGATGATGAGCATGAGGGAGGTTTTGCATGGGGGTATGTTGTGCATGGCGGGTTGATGTGCATTGGGGGGTTGATGCACATGGGGGACGTTGCAGACATGGAGGGTTGGTGCACATGGGAGGTTGATGTGCATGGGGAAGTTGCACATGGGAGACTGATGTGCAAGAGTGTTGATGCACTTGAGAGAATGTTGTGCATGGAGGGATGTTGCGCATGGGGAATGATGAGCATGAGGGATGCTGTGCATGGGAGGATGTTGTGCATGGGGGTTGATGTGCATTGGGAGGTTTAATGTACATGGGGGTTTGATGCGCATAGGGGGTTGATGTGCATGGGGGGGTTGTGTAATGGGGGAATGGCTTACGGAGGTTATTGTATGCCTGCAACGTGAGTATATTTCGCTAGTAGAATATAAATATTTAAAGTAATAAAGAAAAAAACTCGTGCCCTACTTGTAGTACACCTGCTGTATTATAGCTCCTGTTCTTGTACAGAAGGTCTCAGTGCCCTATGAGTGACATGCCAAGGCTTAATTGGTACACTGGGCAAGAAGCTGAGGTGCTTCTTTTATTTTTAATTGGAGCTATCCTGCTCAATCAGCAAAGGGACATGGCATCATCAATGATGTTCAGCCCTGCGCATAGTCTTCCATCATAATGCTGCAGGAAGGAGACAAGCCACATCTGCTTTCTGCCATGCGTCTATGTTCAGGTATGTTTGTGCAGAATGCTGGAGTCATGGCACTTTTTATAGCAAATGTGTCTGCTGAAATCCTAATCAGTGCAGCCTTGAGGGTGAACGGTGCACTGCGTAATTGCAATCCCTCAGGCTTTCTTCAGGGTGAATAATTCTGTCCCACTCCTAGCCTAATATTCAGCCACGAGCTCTAGGCACTATGGCATCTATGCCTTACTATCTCGGTATAATGCCTAGCAGACTTCAGGGTATAGCAAAATGATAAACCATAATAATGAAAGCAAGAGGGGGGCTCATGGGGTTTTGCTAGATACATGTTTATGCATCACAGGGTCCCACTGGAGTGCTGTAACATGCTTTCCTTTGCTTTTAAATACAGGACCCACTTAGAATAAGATTTCTTTCTAGGGCCAGGCTTTGCTCGGAAATCCAATCATAGCCAGCTCTCAGGGTAAGATGGAAAACATGACGCACCTACACACGTCTTGTGATCCGCTGACAGAAATTTGTTGTGGAAAGCACTGCAGCGCCCTGGCCGTTCTTGCTCGCTCTAGTTATAAAATGTAATTTAGGGCACAATCCAGAGTAACTACAGGGTGTCCTTGCTCTGGTGGATTGCAGTATGAATTTCCCATAGGTTTTTACTAGGTGGTGCAGTAGCTACGGCTGCATGTAATGTCTCTTACGTGCTCCCGTAGTTACTCTGGATTGTAGAGTTAATAAACCATTCAGTTTTTTTTTGTGATCCACCCCGATTCAAAGTCTCAGGGTGTCTAGCGGAACCACGACACCCTCTCAGAATTGGGAGCCACTTCTACGCGAGCAGACTTTCTCTTTGGGATTCATTTCATCATTAACGTCTCTACTCACAGTGTGTCCACAGCTATGCTGGCCTATTGTAATTTGTTGGATGTAGTCATAGTAACAACAGCAATTTCCACTTGCACACTGGATACTGCCTCAGCATGCTTTGGTGCAAATTTTTTCCCCCTAAATAAGGCATGGTGTATGTATATGTATATATCTATGTATATATATATATAAAACCTTGTTCTCACTCCATCTATGTTTAGGTTACATTGTCATGTATTGATTGATCAATGGTGTGCTCAGGGAAGCTGTGATGTAGCTGTCAGCGGACATGTGAATGATCTTGCTTTTTTACAGGTGCCTTGTGGCGATTAGCTACTGCCTGAAAACATGCAGAATATGACAGGTTGGAGCCTCTGGTCTTAACCGGCAGTGATCTCGGGCAGTGGCTTCACTGAGGATGTGGACTCCTCGTGCAGGATGGATCAGAACGGCATCATTCATATCACCACCCACTGGTATGCCCAGTGATGCACTTGAGAGCAAGAAGGATTTTGGATTAAAAGGACAGAAATTTTCAACACTCACCCAGGGAAAGGGCTACTTCCAGTTTGGTCAATCAGAATTATTTCCCAAATAATTTCGTTCTTGAATTTGGTGAGATTAAACCGACAGAGTCGGTTCGATTCTGTCGGGCCACTGCTTCAGCGGCTACACTGGCTGCCCATTTGTTTCCGGGCTGAATTCAAAGTGCTGGTCCTAAACGGCTTGGGTCCAGGGTATCTGAGGGACCGACTTCTTCTGTACAATCCAACCCGTCGCCTAAGGTCATCTGAGGGGGCCCTACTGACTGTGCCGCCACTTAGAGATGTGAGAGGTGTGGCGGCCAGAGATAGGGCCTTCTTGGTGGTGGCACCCCAGCTTTGGAACTCCCTCCCCTTAGAACTGAGGAAAGCTCCCTCAATACAGAGCTTCAGGGAGAGCCTGAAAACCTTTTATTTTAAAAAAGCTTTTTAAATGGGGCAGAGTTTGGGGGGGCAGTTGTTTTACTGTTTTATTTATTGTTTTTAACAACTGTTTTTAGTCTGTATGTTTTAATTTCTGTTTTTAGTTCAATCTAATTGTATTTTAATTGTGTTTAAATCTCTATTTATGATCTATTTTAATGATGTTTTATTTTTCTGATTGCTGTTAGTTGCCGTGAGCTCCCTCTTGCAGTGGAGGAAAGGCGGGATATAAATAAAATAAATAAAATAATAAATTATATAGATTAGGGTGGGCAAACTGAGACACTTTAGGGATCCTTAACCTCCAACAATTGTGTATGTAGTAGAGAAAATTTTAGCGGATATACAGCACAATCCAGATCAACTAATCTGTCCACATAAGAGCCCTTGGGTTGCCCTATCTATCACTAGGGTGGAGCAACTGCAAGATGCTCCAGCCCAGTTACTCTGGAAGAGGCTTAGGGCAGAGCAAGGCAACATAGGGTGCCCTAAGAGAGGTGGACCTGCTCTGCCCTAACTGCTCCGCCCTAAGCAGTTCAGGAGAGGCATGTTGAGGGCATGTTTAGCATTGCCTAGGGCAGAGCAGTTACTCTGTATCCAGAGCCTGTTTCCAAGGCAGAAATGCCCTCTTCCAGCCCTCAGAGTTATACCACCTCAGGAGCAGGTATAGTAATGAGTAGACCCATAGGGGTCCATGATAAGGCCTGAGTAAGAACGGCAGTGCTGACCAAAAATCTGAGTTCTTGGCCATCCTAGGTGCAACCCTGCCTCTCAACCTCAGGATATGGAACAACTATGGCAGCCCACTAACCTGGGGATACAGCAGGCCACTCCAAACATCCAGCCTCCACTAGAGGAACTGCAGCTGTAACTGGT
Organism: Cryptoblepharus egeriae; assembly: GCA_030015325.1. Classification (NCBI taxonomy): domain Eukaryota; kingdom Metazoa; phylum Chordata; class Lepidosauria; order Squamata; family Scincidae; genus Cryptoblepharus; species Cryptoblepharus egeriae. The sequence goes on along the minus strand of JAREYC010000003.1, from coordinate 89,277,519 downwards.
TGTCAGGAACTTCTGGGCTTTCTTATAAGGCAGACACCACAGCTGTTCCTTCTTCAGTGTGATCTGAGGGGGGTCTCCTCAGGATCTGAGGGGGGTCTCCTCAGGGGGGTCTCCTCAGCTGTTCCTTCTTCAGTGTGATCTGAGGGGGGGTCTCCTCAGAAGCTGTTCCTTCTTCAGTGTGATCTGAGGGGGGTCTCCTCAGGAGCAAGTCCTCCCCATGTGTCAATTACTTAGCATGCTCTGGAGCAGTTAGGGCAGCCCAGGCTTCCTGACTCTCTGGATGCAGCATAACTTTATGTTCTGGATACAGAATAGTTAGGAGAGAGCAGTTAGGGCAGAGCAGGCTGAACTTGCTCTGGATTGCACCCTTTGTTTGTCATCTCTGAGATATTGCAACCTTGGGCTGTGGGTGGTGCAAGTGTCTAAGACACTGTGCCTGTTAACCTGCAGGCCAGGGTTCAAGACCCTGGTCTCCTCAAGACTGGGTGAGCTCCTGTCCTTAGCCCATCTCTGCGATACAGCTGGAAATAATCGTATTGGCTCTGCCATTCCATTGGACTATTTCATGGCGTGGAGAGGGGGGATTTGTTGTTTGGGTAACAGCCTATCCCCCGTATCAATCTACCCAGGCCTTTGTGCTTTGCATATAGTGTCGAGCATGATACCATAGTCTTTCAAGACTGATGGATGCCAATACTATGAGATGTTGAAGTTCCAGGATCTCTAAAGTGCTCCTGCCTGCCCAATCTGAAATAGATCATGTTGAAGTGAAAGCAAAACTTTTTTTAATGTGGTATCCATAGCACTAATGTGAGAATTGGGCCTCTGTACTTCATTAATGCATTTGGCTTCTTTAACACCTAAGCATGACAACAGTGCAGGCGGATGCCATCTGCTTGTGTCCCTAAGAGCAAGGATGATCACTTGGGGGAAAAAAAACCGCAGTTCAGACATGGCATCTTCGGTAGCTTTCCCAGCTAAATGTTTTCAGCTTCCGCTTTTTGATGTGTAAATTTGTATCCACCTCAAAGAGCTTTGGAATGGCTGCTCAGGCAGCACAAAGCAAGTGCCTTTATCACAAAACTTCTAATAAACCTCACCAAATGCTGATCCTTGCATTTTTCAGTTTCTGAATATTCCTTAAAAGTCAAAGCATTCCACTTTTGTCAGTCCCAACAGGTGTGACAGGCTGGGTGATGGCTGTTGCAAAGGGATCACTGTAAATCCCTGCATTGGCTTTATAGGAACGTATGACACTTCCTGATAGGAGTCAGACCATATATTGAGTTGGTCTATCTAGCCGGTAGTGTATGTTCTGATTGGCAGCATCTCTCCAAGAAAGAGGTTTCTCCCCCCCCTCCCACCCAATCCCACTACCTAAAGCACCCTTTGAGATAGCAGGGATTAAGCCAGACTTCTTGAATGAAAATCAGTGCTGAGTTGTGGCCTCTTCAATATTCCTCTTCTTACTCCTTTTACTTTCTGTCCTCCCCCCTTCCAGGCTCTTATAGGGAGGTGATGTATCGCTCGCCTGGTCCAGGATTTGCTTTGCATTCTTCCTCTGCAGTAGATTTTGCTAGATAAGAAGTCTCCAAACTTTAGTATAAGGGCCACATCATCTTATTTTATACATTTTCATAGGCTGAAAAAATCAGTTTTATAACTGAATGAATGAAATTTAAATGAAAGAATAAGTTTTAGTTTTTTTTGTTGTAATCAGCATGATATGATTCAGAACTAAAGAGAAATGTGGCAATCAGAAACAATGCCATGCATATAATGAGTGAAAATGTGAAACATTATCAAATGCTCTGACATTAAAAAAAAAAACAAGCTGCTGCAAGCCACATAAAATCTTATGGTAGCCTGGATGTGATCTTCTCCAGCCATAGTTTGGAGACCCCTGGGCTAGATTTGTTCAAATCAGTAGAAGGGATTCATAACACTTCTTCGCAGCCTTTGGAAGATCTTCTGCCCTGGATCTCCAAAGATCATCTTCAGAGAAAACCCTTGAGTAGAAGAGATCGGTATACAAGATTTCCCCCCAAATCCAGAGAAACTATGGGAGCACGTAAGAGACATTACGTGCACCCGTAGTTACTGCACCACCTGGTGAAAACCTATGGGAAATTCATATTGGAATCCAGAGTAAGTTGTTCTTACACCAGAGCAAGGACTCCCTGTAGTTACTCTGGATTTTGCTCTTCACCAGGCAAATCTTCCTCAATTGTAATGAAAGAAAGAGAAACTTTGGTTGATTCTTCTGTCTTTGGGTGAGTTTTCTCTTTATGCCCTTCTCAGTTTGTATCTGATTTGGCAGAAACCCCAAACCCGTTAATTGTAGGATTGCCACCACTTTTCTGGTCCTGTTCTTGTGCCTGTAACAGCAGCCTGATGCAGAAAGGAAGCCCCTGAATCTTTCCCTACCACCAGTGGTGGGCTCCAGCAGGTTCGCACCTACTCTATAGAACCGGTTGTTAATGAGAGATAGGACATATAAAGTTTAAAAATATCCATTTAAAAGTGGCTGCCAGATGGGCAGAGAACCGCTTGTCAATTTATTTGAAGCCCATCACTGCCTACCACGTTCTCTCTATGCAGCAGATGTCTCACCTGCTTTTAACAGGCTGCTGTTCAGAGCATAAGATGAGGATTAGAAGGGAAACTGGCACCTTATTTGCTCATGAACCTGCATGCTCCTTGTATGTTAGGTAGGCTATGAAGCACGCTCTTTTGCCTTTAAGAGCTGTGTGATTGGCAGTCATGAACAGCTGCCATTTCCCCATCAGAGGGATGCAGCAATGAAAAAAGGCAATGCTGCACCTGTTCACTACATTACTGCTGAGCACAAAGCTTTCAAAGGCATTGGAGCCCTGGCATAAACAGGCAACTTCCCTTGCTCTGTGTTTTTCCATAATCCCAAGCTTCCGCCAATCATTAATTCTCCAGATCCTAATATTTTTCCTATAGCCTGTAATGTTACTGGTACTTTACCAACTCATGTGACTTGTTCTAGAGCAAACCCTGGCCTGGGGGTCAAATGTGGCCAATGGTGAGCTTGCATGTTGCTTGTGGCAAGCCCCCCTTTGGTTAAATCCTATAATCCTCCAGAGATGAGGGGAGCTCTGCTCCCTGAACCTCCAGAGAGTTTTCTTAGGACAAGGAAAGCTGCTTCAACCTCTCCTCTCTGTATATGAAAGTGCTTATGAACTGGTTTGAAGATCATCCCCTCTCTGTGTTAGAAAGTGTGGATGACCCAATTTGAATTCAGTCATTCATTTTTAAGTTCTGCCCCTGATATATTCATTTATTCAAATTTGAAATGTAAATCAATTTTTTTTTCTTCTGGTCCCCAACCCAGTGTCAGAGAGATGATGTTGCCCTCCTGCCAAAAAAGTTTGGACATCCATACTCTAGTGCAGCAATTTTCAACCTTTGTGCCTTGGCACACTAGTGTACCACAAGTGGTTCACATGTATACCATGGAACTTTAGGGAGCATCTTTTCTTATTAAGGTACCATATTTCCCAGCTTATTACACACACTGGATCATAAGACACACCAAAGTTTAAAGGAGCAAAACAAGAAAAAAATATTCTGCACCAAATGGTGTACTAATGTATTTAATAAAATATAGCAGAATAATATTTCAACCATGTAAAGTATTAAGAACCATTAATACCATGTGGTATTAAGAACCATTATCACTGTCATTAACAAATGAGGAAAGACTTTAAGTTTCAAGCACTCTTCTAATTTTCTGGAAAACCCCAGTACTCACCATCTGACCATTTCAGTGATTTGTGACTTTTGCACAAATCTCAGTGCAAATGATCTGACACCAACATTTTGCACAAATCTCATTGCAAATGGTCCAGGAAGGCAGATAAGTTGGGGGAGGGTTATTTAAGGGTTGGGGGGTTGGGGTCCAAGAAGGTAGGGAAAGGTGAGGGGATGTAGATGGATAGGGAAGAGTGAGGAATGCACAGGCATGGAGCAGGAGGGACCAGGTCTTGTGCATGTCTACTTTGGAGCAAGTCTCCAAGCCAGGGAAGGCTGCTTAGGATTGTAACTGTGCATGTCTACTTTGGAGCAAATCTCTAACCCAGGGAGGGATGCAAGGCATGCAGAAGTAGGGACCAGGTCTTGTGCATATCTACTTTGGAGCAAGTCTCCAAGCCAAGGAAGGCTGCTTAGGATTGCAGCTGTGCCAGGGTGACCAGATCCAAACCCAAAATTCCTGAACCCAAGGCCAAAATTCCTACCTGCTTAAAAAAATTGCCAGAAAAATGTATTTTTTGTTTTTAAATTTTTTTTGTTTTTTGGCCATAACTTTTGATAGGAAGGAGCTATCTCAAAACTGATTTTTGCATTGGATTCTGCTCTCCAATACAAATCCAACGACATATGACAAGATAGGGTGTTGTGCACCAGGATTGGCCCTATCATTCTATAAGATGCACAGACATTTCCCCCCTTTGGGGAGTAAAAAAAGTGCATCTTATAAGCCAGCAAATACAGTAATTAATTGATTTTAGATTTGATTTATTGGCCAAGTATGAATACTATACTTGGGATTTAGTTTTGGCTAATGGCTACATACATACTAGCACTAACTCATTAACAATAAACAATGAATACAGAAGAACAGATAAGAACATTCAATTCAAATTAAAAGACAGCCTCGATATTTACCCAAAAGTCATCTCAGCATAATTATGAGTTCAACGGTTTAATGGCACAAGGAAAAAAACTGTCCTTATGCCTAAATGTTTAAGTGTACAGAGTCCTATATCGGCATCCAGAAGGAAGAAGATCAAACAAGTAGTGTTGAGGGTGTAGAGGGTCTGACTCCTATCAACAATTTGGTGTGCCTTGTCACTGGTAAAAAATCCTGATGGTGTGAATTGACAATTTTAGTATCTTATCAGGATTTCATAAGATGGAAAGGGTTGAAAATCTCTGCTCTCGAAATACCAGTAGGAAACACTTGGACTTATCATGTTAAACCTTCAGCTGCTGATTTCTTAAGTTCATCTACTGACCTGTTAAAAGGAATAAGAGGAGGCCACACCACTTTTGTTTTCCTGATCAGTTCGTGCTTGGTTCTCCATATCCCCCACTCAGTGGTGGGATTCAAATAAATTAACAACAGGTTCTATGTCCTAATAACCTAAATTAACAACAGGTTCTATGTCCCATTAGTAACTGTTCTCAGAACCATGTGCTCATTAGCAAAGGGTTCTATAGAGCCTGTGAGAACCCCCTGAAGCCTACCACTGCCCCAAGTGTTTTATTCATGCCAGCTGTATACAGCTTTTTCTTCCCACAGATATTGTGTGCGCCATTTTTACATCCATATCATATCCCTTATAGGTCATAGCTGTCGTCAATTTGTCTGTGTCTTCCTCAGGCCTCTATCCAGTGGTGGGCTCCAGCAGGTTCGCACCTACTCTATAGAACCGGTTGTTAACGAGAGATAGGACATATAAAGTTTAAAAATAGCCATTTAAAAGTGGCTGCCAGATGGGCAGAGAACCGGTTGTTAATTTCTTGGAATCCCATCACTGCCTCTATCCCCTCATCATACCCTTCCATGCCAGATGAAAGAGCAGTTGGTTTTCTGCTTTATCTGCCAGGACCAATGCAGGACCAGTAAAGGAAGTGACAATCAAATTAACCAGTAAAGGAAGTGACAATCAATTAAGTGACAATCAAACACCAGCAGTGGTGTTCACTGCTGGGCAGGTTGATGGTGATCTGGATGTGAAGGACATCTCCATCACCCCATTGCCATGGACAGATCACTACCTGGTGGGATTTAGGCTTATCGCAGCCGGTAGCCTCTGCACAGGCGGGGGACTGCATTCCATGGTCCGCCCCCGGAGACTGATGGATCCAAATGCTCTGGGGGATTTTCCTGCTGCCAGAGCTGGTGACTCACCCGGCTCCTTGGTCAATCTCTGGAACACGGAGATGACCAGGGCCCTGGATGTGATCGCTCCTGAGCGACCTCGACCCTGCCGTAGATCAAACGCAGCTCCTTGGTTTTCTGGGGAGCTGCGGGCTTTGAAACAGCAAGGTCGACGTTTAGAGCGACGGTGGCGAAAGACTCGTGTCGTTTCTGATCGGGCAGAGGCCAGGGCTCACTGGCGAGCCTACTCTGCAGCGGTGGTGGTAGCTAAAAAGGAATACTTTGCTACCACCATCGCATCCGCAGAGAACCGTCCAGCGGAGCTCTTCCGTGTGGTCCGGGGCCTACTCCATCTGGCCCCCCTCGCTGATGTGGTAGAGCACACGGAGGCTCGCTGTGGTGAGTTCGCGCAACACTTTGCGGACAAGGTCGACCAGATCCGGCATGACTTGGACGCCACTTTAACAACATCCAACGATGTCTCTGGGGCACCTGTCTTATCCATCTTTTGGGATTCTTTTCAGCTTGTAGAACCTGAGGATGTGGACAGGATTCTCTGTAGTGTGAGACCATCTGCTTGCCCGCTTGACCCTTGCCCAGCCTGGCTAATTAGATTGGCCCGAGATGGACTGGCCGAATGGACAGGGAGGGTGGTGAACTCCTCTCTGAGGGAGGGGGTGTTGCCGCCTGCATTAAAGCAGGCGGTGGTTCGCCCCCTCCTGAAGAAACCCTCACTGGACCCTAAAAATTTAAACAATTATCGGCCAATCTCAAACATCCCATTTCTGGGTAAAGTGGTAGAGCGGGTAGTAGCGTCTCAGCTTCAGAGGGTCCTGGATGAAGCTGATTATCTGGATCCCTTCCAATCTGGTTTCAGACCGGGGTTTGGGACAGAGACTGCCTTGGTCACCTTGGTGGATGACCTACGCCGGGGAATGGACAGGGGGAGTGCGTCCCTGTTGGTCCTGCTGGACCTCTCAGCGGCCTTCGACACCATCGACCATGGTGTCCTTCTGGGTCGATTGGCTGGGTTGGGGATTGGAGGCACTGTTTTGCAGTGGTTCCACTCCTTCCTGGCTGACCGGTCCCAGAAGGTGGTGCTGAGGGATGCTTGTTCGGCACCCTGGCCTCTTCGGTGCGGGGTGCCACAAGGTTCCATTCTATCCCCCATGCTATTTAACATCTACATGAAGCCGCTGGGAGAGGTCATCCGGAAGTTTGGAGTGAGGTGTCACCAGTATGCTGATGACACCCAGCTCTATCTCTCCTTTCCTCCTGAGTACAAGGAGGCGGTTGAAGTCCTGAATCGTTGTCTGGAGGCAGTGGGGGACTGGATGAGGGTGAACAAGCTGAGATTAAATCCTGATAAGACAGAGGTTCTCCTGGTCCGGAAGTCCTCGACTCGGGTATTGGAATATCATCCTGTTCTGGATGGGGTTGCACTCCCTCTGAAGGAGCAGGTTCGCAGCTTGGGGGTTCTCCTGGATTCGCAGCTGCTCCTGGAGTCCCAGGTGGCGGCTGTGGCCAGGGGAGCCTTTGCTCAGCTTCGGCTGATCCGCCAGCTGCAACCATATCTGAGTCGCTTGGATCTGGCCACGGTGACCCATGCCCTAGTGACATCGAGACTAGATTATTGCAACGCGCTCTACATGGGGCTGCCTCTGAAGACGGTTCGGAAACTGCAACTAGTACAGAATGCGGCGGCCCGTGTGGTTGCTGGGGCTCGTCGGTTCGACTCTGTCGGGCCACTGCTTCAGCGACTACACTGGCTGCCCATTCGTTTCCGGGCTGAATTCAAAGTGCTGGTCCTGACCTTTAAAGCCCTAAACGGTTTGGGTCCAGGGTATCTGAGGGACCGCCTTCTTCCGTACAATCCGACCCGTCACCTAAGGTCATCTGAGGGGGCCCTTCTGACTGTGCCGCCACTAAGAGACGTGAGAGGTGTGGCGGCCAGAGATAGGGCCTTCTCGGTGGTGGCACCCCGGCTTTGGAACTCCCTCCCCTTAGAACTGAGGAAAGCTCCCTCACTACAGAGCTTCAGGCGGAGCCTTAAAACCTTTTATTTTAAAAAAAGCTTTTTAAATGGGGGCAGAGGTTGGGGGGCTTTTATCTTTTTTATCTTTTCTGTTTTATTGTTTTTAGTCTACGTTTTTAGCTTTAATCTAATTGTATTTTAATTACATTTTAATGTGTTTTTATCTCTATTTATTATCATATGTAATTTTAGTGGTGTTTTATTGTTTTTTAATTGTTTGGCCGCCTTGAGTTCCCCCCTGTGGGGGAAGAAAGGCGGGATAAAAATTACTTAAATAAATAAATAAATAAATAAATAAATAAATAAATAAATAAATAATTAACATATATTCAGATTTCTCATAAATAAACAGGATTAGAGGGAAGAGTTCTCTAGTTTACTCTAATTTTCCTCTCAATGCACCCAACCATGTTGATACAGTAGCCAATTAGCTTCTTTTTGCAAATAACAACAGCAGGATCTACATACCCAAAATAGAATAAGATGTTGGTCTGGACTGTACAATTTCAGGTTGTATTTGGGGTTGCCTTTTTTGAAATCTCCTTCTATTGAAGATTCTGACTGGGTAAAACCAAAACCAACAAAAGTAACAACAGCAGGAAAATAGGTACTAGTTCTGTTGTGCTGATTTTCTAATTGAAGATTTGTTCACAGAAGAGTATTTAAACATGAAATTCCTTACATATTAGCATCTTGTAATTTAGACAGTTCTGCCACATGTGGCTGAAACTGTAGTAGGCCAAGCTTCATTTAGTGTCAAATTCATTTCATATAGTGGGCTGTTACTGCAGTCTACCAAGCATGAATATATTTGTACGGCAGAATCCAACTAGGAAAGAAAAGTCTTATAACCCTACAATCCAGAGTAACTAAGGCTGCAATCCAGAGCAAATTCAGCCTGCTCTGACCTAACTGCACTCTCCTAACTATTCTGTATCCAGAGCAGAAAGTTATGCTGAATCCAGAGAGTCAGGAAGCCTGGGCTGCCCTAACTGCTCCAGAGCATGCTAAGTAATTGACACAAGGGGAAGACTTGCTCCTGAGGAGACACCCCTCAGATCACACTGAACAAGGAACAGCTGTGGTGCCTACAGTGGTGACATGACTCTGCACATCACCTGGTGCGGAAGTCTGTGTGTAATCCCTGGGATGCGCGCCCCCCCAATCTGGACTGCACAGTCACCAAAGTTGGCGCCTGCGCAGTTGTTTCTGAAGCCAACTGGCTTCAGAAAGAGTACTGCGCAGGCACCATCTCTGACACCTGCGCAGTACTTTTCTGAAGCCTTTTGGCTTTGGGGGAGACTGTGCAGGCGTCAGAGTTGGTGCCTGTGCAGTACTCTTTCTCAAGCCATTCGGCTGCCGCTCCGCCTCCTGAGTGAGGCCGAATGGCTGTGCAGAGGCGCGGACTTTCTCTGCTCTAAGGAAGTCTCCTCTGAAGCTGTTCGGCATGCTCAGTGTGTTTCTGCACAGTGCACCTCAGATGGCCGTTCAGGCCAGCTCCTCAGACAAGTGTCAGCTTCTGGCTGATTCTCCGCCTTGGAGCAGGCCTGAATGGGTGTGCTGACGCCCGGGGCCTGCCAAAGGACAGTCAAACTCCTCCGGCACATCACCCCATACGGAGCGCATCCCCAATGCAGCCCACACCAGCTGCACCAGTCTGGTGACGCCACTGGGTGCCTGCTTTATAAGGAGTCCCTGATGAGATGCCAGTACATTCTACAGTGAATACAAGGGGCTTCTTGGAGTGGCCTGCTGTATCCTGAGGTTTGTGGGCAGCCGTAGTTTGTTCCATATCCTGAGGTTGAGAGGAAGGGGTTGCAGCTAGGATGGCCAAGAACTCAGATTTTTGGTCAGCACTGCCATTCTTACTCGGGCCTTATCATGGACCCCTATGGGTCTACTCATTACTATACCTGCTCCTGAGGTGGAATAACTCTGAGGGCTGGAAGAGGGCATTTCTGCCTTGGAAACAGGCTTTGGATACAGAGTAACTGCTCTGCCCTAGGCAATGCTCAACATGCCCTCAACTTGCCTCTCCAGTTAGGGCAGAGCAGGTCCACCTCTCTTAGGGCACCCTATCTTGCCTTGCTCTGCCCTAAGCCTCCTTCAGAGTAACTGGGCTGGAGCATCTTGCAGTTGCTCCAACCTAGTGTTAGATAGGGCAACCTAAGGGCTCTTATGTGGACAGATTAGTTGCTCTGGATTGGGCTGTAAAGGAGCACGTAAAAGACATTACATGTACCTGTAGTTACTGCACCATCTAGTGAAAGCAAGGAGTCCTTGCTCTGGTGTAAGAACAATTTGCTTTGAATTGCAATATGGGAAATTCATATTGCAATCCAGAGCAAATTGTTCTTACACCAGAGCAAGGACTCCTTGTAGTTATTCTGGACTGTGCCCTTAGTCTAGCTTCATTCCATATTGGAAGGTTCTATATTTTTTAAATATAAAGATTTACTCTTTAAATCAGATGTTATTACAAACTCAGTTGAACTGAATAGGATCTATCCAAAAGACCTTTTAAATTCATTTATACTGAATTTAATATAAATGAGCAGGAGAACTTCCTAGTGGATTATGTCCAATGGATGAGATCTATCTGCCTACAACTCAGCCTAAAGGCTTCTAAAAGACACAACCTCAGGTAGCCGCCTCTGGGGAAAACAGATGTGTTTGCTTTTCCCATGCTGAACTTTGTACCATTGCAAAGGGCAAATTGCCTCACTTCATGTTGCCATGCAGTACAAATGTTTTGGGACAGAAATCCAGCAAGTTTAGACATTGGAACTGTTTACTATGCCTGAATGTAGTCTGCTTGATGGCCATCTTTATGGACTTCCTGTATCGTTTGTGGATTTCTTCCTCCTGCGTGAACTTGCTGATTTGCAATGTTCTGCTAGCATTGTAAAAGTACAATGAAAAACCTATAATCAAAAGTTTAAAAATGCTAATGAAGGAGGTTGAATCAAGGAGACTGGTGATCCAAGGGATAGCTCTGCTCTCTCATGGCTTACTATGTGCCTTGCTTGTGTGTTCAGTTTCTTCTTGTATGCTCACACACACCAAACCCCCCCCCCCCAAATGGGATGCAGTGGAAGTCCCATTTGCACCATTGCATCACTGGAGCTGGCTAGATGTGGGCCATAAATCTTTAAGACCAGATAGGCTGAAGTCTTGGTGGTACTGCCAGAACTTGTGGATGTGATTTCAGGCCAGTATGCACAATCATTAAGTACTCCTGAAAAATGGGTGCAGTGTTGGAGGACTGGAGATGAGGAAATGCTGAGCCTATCTTTAAAAGGGAGAGGATATAAGATGTTACAGATTGGCCAACATTACATGAAAAGATCTTGGAGCTGATTATTGAGGAAAGGCTCTGTTAATTGTTTCAGCTGCAGGTGCAGCCAGCTAAGGACTAAAGAAGAAAATGAATACAATCTTAAATGTAAATTTATTCAAATTTGAAATGTAAATCATTTTTCTGGCCCCTGACACAGTATCAGAGAGATGATGTGGCCCTTCAGCCAAAAAGTGTGGATACCCCTGTGCTAGACAAACCTTATCTCCCCCCGTTTTTAAAAAATAGAGTGACAGGTCTAGTACATCAGGAAAAGATGTTTGAATATAGTGTTATTATACTTAGAATTTATTCTACTGTGTTCAGTAAGACTTAGGTTATAATCCTATCTTACTCACTTGAAACACTTTTAATCATGAAATATCAAATATCTCATTGCTCTGTCTTAGGTCTTGTGCTGTTCAACATTTTATAAATGACCTAGATAAGAGCATACTTATCAAATTTGAAGATGACACAGCTGGGGGTGATAGTTAAAGCCCCTGGAAGCCTGAATCAGGAATCCAAATGACCTTGACCGTTTTAATTATTGGGCCAACACCAACAAGATGAAGTTTAACAGAAACAAATGTAAGGCCCTCCTCATAGAGGGGAAAAACCAGAGGCACAAATGCAGGATGTGGGAAACCCGGATTCATAGTCACAGTAGCATGTGTAAAAAAAGATCTCAGTGTTTTAGTGGCTCGCAAACCACCAGTGTGATGCCGCTGTAAAAAAGCTAACACTTTCCTCAATGCAAAGGGAGACACAGTCCAGATCAGGAAAAGTAATTGTTCCAATATACACTGCTAGTGAGATCACACTTGAAATACTGTATCCAGTTCTGGGCCCCACATTTTAAGAAGGACAATTAAGAATTGAAACAGATTTGGGGAGAGAGAGAGAGAGAGAGAGAGAGAGAGAGAGAGAGAGAGAGATGGTTAAAGATCTGGAAATCAAGTCCTATGAGGAATGGTTTAAAGGGCATACATTGGTATATTTAGACTGAATGCAGCTTATTTAGAAGGAAACATGCCTAGAATTGCACTGTAAAGGGAGATTTGATAGCAGTTTTCAAATATATGAAGGACTAGTCTCTGCTGTTGTGGACTTTCCCCGCATTGAAGGTTTTCACTTAACTATGACTGCCTAATCAAAAAAAAAAAGCAGGCCTCTGTCAGTCTTGAAAGACTATGGTATCATGCTCAGCGCTGCATACGCTGCATGCGAGGCACGAAAGCCTGGGTTGGATTGTTATGGAGGATAGGCTGTTACCCAAGCAGCAAATCCCCCCTCTCCACGCCACTGAATTAGTCCAATGGAAAGGCAGAGCCAATACGATTAGATCCAGCTGGCATCGCAGAGCTGGGCTAAGGACAGTAGCTCACCCTGTCTTGTGGGGCCGGCCCAGTTCTCGAACCCTGGCCTGCTGGTTAACAGGTATAGTGTCTTAACTGCTTGCGCCACCCACAGCCCGCACTGCTGTTATAGCCCTAATCACCTGTCAGGAATACTATAATAGCTGCCTGAAGGGCAAGGAGGTTTAAAAGGCTGAGATTATCTCCAGGGCCACTTCTACTCTTCAGGACCTCCAGGACCACTTCTGTTATACTCTTCAGATGTTGAGAGTGGTGCCTGTGTAAAGGAAAAAGTACACCAACATGCTCCATTCCCTCCTCTCCCATATAGAGGATGTGTTTGCAGTGATAAATGCTTTCTTCATAGACGCCTTGACATTATTTCCACTCTGGAATATTTTGGGTTGGCAATCGGTGGGAAAGGATTTCTGATTTCAAAGAGTATATCAAATACTGTAGACAGACAGACAGACAGACAGACAGACAGAGACAGACAGATAGCTAGATAGCTAGCTAGCTAGATAGATAGATAGTTTATGGCTGAAGACCAATATGCTCCATCTGGCATGCTACAAGGGTGCATTGACCTATGCCTGGTTTAACTGTCATATCCCTTCAGTGGCCCTTTTCAGATATGCTTTAGCAGACCATTACCACATGATTAAAACGTGAAAGGTTAAAATACTATTGCAAGGTATTTAAAAATGTAGTTTCTTACCTAGAAGTGAACCCAGTGTGTTCAGTAATACAAGATCTAATCATATCTTACACACTGGAAACAAACACCTCTGCAGGAAAGTGGTAACGGCAAATAAATTCTGGCATTTGCAAATGATTAACCAAGTATGCCACCATAACCCTACCTCTTATCAGAAGCATTAATTAAAAATGTTCTGTGCATCCTTATGGAAAGACGAAATACTTATTGCTTTTAGGCCATTTAGATGTTAAAGACCAATAAAAGTTACAACATAAGCCTATGCATGTGTATTCAAAGCAAGTTTCATGATGTTCATGTTTACTCATGCTTACTCTCAGGCATTGGTGGTGCAGGGGGTGCAGTTGCATTGGGCTACAAGCTTTAGGGGGGCTACCAGCTGAGCTTGACACTAGTTGCTAAAATTGTGAAAAACTGGGTATGTACGAATGATAATACCATCATATTGTATATTGTTGGGAAGATAATGTAATGCAGAATGCAGTGAAACAAACTGCATTTGAATATCTGTATGATATCAAAAGCTATTGCTAATTAACCAGAAAATGAAAACACAAAAGCCTCTGAAACAAAAAGTGGATTTTCTTAACTCAACTTTCCCATAAGACTGATTGCTCTGAGAGCCAATTGGATGTAATTCTGATACTATATGGAACTAATAAGGTGTTAATATGAATCAGCTCTCATTTCCATATATTATATTTACTTGAATCTTACGCTCATCTTTTTCAGCCAATTTCAGCCTCCAAAATTAGGATGTGCAATAGTTTTAATGTTTAATTAGATGTGAGTAAATATGGTAGTTTGATTATAAGTATAGGGTGAGCATTGGATTCAATGGCACATTAGATTCGAGTAATTACAGTACATGTAGCATAACACAATTAAGATACTTCTAAGTGGTGCTGCTCTTATATTTAGCAGGGAAAGAATAACCATTCCTCTTTGCCCCAGCACAGTTTCCTGAACCAAGATGGGACACAATTTTCATTTTTTTACTTAATTAAATTTGATTTTGTTGTTGGCGGGGAGGGCAACAAAATCTTCTGTGACTCCAGATAATAAATAGGTTCCTTCAGCTATGCCACTAGCAGAGCAAGTGGGTGGTGAACTGCTGAGGGTGATGAACTGCTGAGGAGGCAGGTTTTTCCCCCAATTTTCTTTTAAAAAAATACCCGGGGATGACATGACATCGCTTCTGGTTTTGACATCACTTCCAGGGCAACATTTTGAGGTTTGCACTGGGCTACGTGATCATCAGCTATGCCACTGCTCCCACGAGTGCTTATAGAATTACAGCCTTGACATCTTTGCTACCCATCTTGTTCAAGTAACCAGCTATTTTGAGAAGATTATTTTTTCCCTAGACTTTTGAATCTCACTAAATTATGATTCTTATAGAAGTAATTTGCACTCAACTTTCATTGAGAGGACTCAAGTCAAAGATGCAACCATTTTAATAAAGTGCTGTTCCAGAAATTTCCCGCGATCCACTAGGAAGAACTCCCTGACACTTAGGCCCGTATCCTAAAGTCAAATTAAGCCATTTGCTCCGAGCAGTTAAGGTGACTTTCCATAAGATAACACTAGAGGGTGACGTAACTGCTTGGACCCCTAACTGCTCTGGATTTTGCCCTTACACATCCCCCATTCATTTCAGAAAGACTTGGACAAGAATCCTGTGGAGTGTGCACTCTGGTCCATGATGCATATGTCGAAAGGAGCCAGTGCTATAGTTAGGAAATTCAAGCAAACAACCTATGCCCAAATAAACAGAGTCCAGGGATTTTGACCAGATGGGGAATGCCACTTACTAAGTCATGGTTAGTTCAACTTTGGAACTATGCTGGGTGACATTTTGTAGTGCCAGATTTCCATGGATGCTACCTTGTCTATGTCTTAGTGAGAGCTCAATTTGAGCTTTTGGAGACAATTTGGCAGTTTGTCTGGAGGGTATATCTCAGTATTTCAGGAACACGATCAAAAGCATTTGATCTCCATCTGTTGCTTGGGACACAAATTTGGGTGAAAAGGAGAAAAAGCAATCATTAAAATGAGAATACTAACATTTTTTCTTTTCAACTCCTAATCCTAACATGGAATCAGAATTTTGCATAATATGCTATTGTTGTGCTATTGATAAAGACACATTTGGGCTGGGGAGGGGGAAGAAAAAAAATTGTTAAATTGCCTAGGGCCATGCAAAGATATGTGGCTGTCGGAACCACCATCCCCTCTCTCAAGGAAGAGAGGCAAATTAAAATTGGATCTGGAGGTGGGATATAGGATTCAGCCTGGGGCCTCTTCTTCTGGACTTTGAATACCAGTAAATCAAATCAAGATTCACATTGCACCAGGAAATAAAGAAAATGCAGTTATTGTCACTAAACAGTTGGCCCTTAATAGGCAAGGTGACCATATGCCATAACCAAAAAAGAGGACCGTACAAAATGTAGAAACCTCCCCCCCCCCCATGTAGGTCATGACAAACTACAAACTAAAAACACTCATATATATTGCTTTCATGTGGTTATTTAAAAACTGCGCTATGGCTGCAATCCTAAGCTCCAGACAGGCCTCCCTAATCCTTGGCATAACTCATATGCTGACTTGGGGTGTCACCAAAGTGCCATAAGACATTTGTGTGCCACTCCTGGGGAAGGGTTATGTCAATACCGAGAAATGTGCTTGCCCCAGTACAACACCACAGGAATGGGAAGACCGATGGGTTGAGATGACCTAAGTTAGGATGGCACCCTATATTGCTTTTTATTAAATTTAAAAGTGCTACATAGGATTAATTACAAGAGGGCTACATGCTTCCTGCTCTCAAGGGAAAGGAGGACAATGAAGACTTTTTCTGGATACAGGGCTAAAAGGCAGGACGTGTCCTGGAAAAAGCAGACATGTCCTGCCTAAGTGACCATTTAAGTGAATGACTATCAGGAGGAGAATGTTTCCCTTGTACAAATATTCTGTAAAACACTGAAAGACTATTATATATATTCTAGGAGAAGAATAGAGGAATTTTTCTACACACCACATTGAAATGCAACATAGGTTAGCATAAGTAGAAAACACTTCCAGGAGATAACTTGTTTTCAAGTGGAAAGTGGTGTGTGTGTGTGTGTGTGT
The DNA here is from genome assembly GCA_030015325.1 of Cryptoblepharus egeriae. Classification (NCBI taxonomy): domain Eukaryota; kingdom Metazoa; phylum Chordata; class Lepidosauria; order Squamata; family Scincidae; genus Cryptoblepharus; species Cryptoblepharus egeriae. The sequence goes on along the minus strand of JAREYC010000003.1, from coordinate 89,261,022 downwards.
GTGTGTGTGTGTGTGTGTGTGTGAGTGAGTGGTGGTGGGAGATAGCTCTCCTGTACCAAGGGAAACTGAGCAGCTGCAATAAAGGCTCTGGAATGAGCTGAAAGCACATCATCTCATGCCCCTTGCACAATTACCAGCTGCTAGTCATAACATGTTCTGATGGGTTTTTATTTTCTTTCTTTATTTCTAACAACTATAACCTGTTTTTCAGCCAATTAGCTTTCCACGTGGCTAATGTGAAAAAAAAAACAATCAAATTACAATCATATACTGTAATAGCAGCATAAAATAAAACACTAAGAAAAAGCACCAGTGAATTCAGCAACCAATGAAACAATATAGCATGCAAGAATATAAGGCGTCATGAAGTGGTTACCACAGAATAAAAAAGGGCTCATCACGTGGTACCTAAAATGGAACCATGAGGGTGCTAGGCGGACCTGTTTGGGAAGGCCATTCCATAAGTGGGATGGGTCACCTGGGAAGATGAGCTGTCTGGTCACCATTCAGCTTACCTCTTGTGAATATCAGATGAAGATCTTTCCATCCAAACATGGCAGTAGGCAATCCTTCTGGCACCATGTTTAGTGCAAGACCATTAAGAGCTTCAGAAAGTTAAAATCAGCATATTGAATTGTGCCCAGAAATTGATAAGAACCCATTGAAATGCATTCCCTGTAGCCATTACAAGCCTATGATAATCCAGCTGTTATATTCTGTGTCAGTAGAAGTTTCTGGGTGGTCTTCAAAGTCAGTCTCACAGACAATGCAGTGCAATAGTCTAACCTGGATTGTAGTCTAGATATAATTAGAAAGTTAAGCAGTGAATGGGAATCCTTATGTGCATATCATATACTGCTGGCTAGGTTGAGTCCGTCTGTACATTTCTGCTGCCCTGACCTCTGTAACCTGCATGTACAAAGAAGCAGTTTAAGTAGGATGTGTATTGAAAATGTCAGCATGTCTGGCCTTAGTCTATTGAGGTGAATCAAAGATTGAGGGAGAAAAGGCCAGAGCTCCACTGGGTTTTGCTAACACCTGCCTGTTGGTTAAGATGATTGACTTGACCGTGGACAAGGTGAAGTTCAAGGGCTAAACTAGGGTTTTCCAACTAGGAGCGTCTAATCAGAACGGTAGGATCTTGATGCTAAAAATCCCATATAATGAGCTGTTTAGTTTAAACAAGGGTGCAATAAATTTCAGCTGGGAATAGGATTTGGTGCCCCTCTGTCTCCCCCAAAAGGTAAACAGAGGAACTGCAAGTAAGTAGATCCTTCACTATTCAAGCCAATGAGTCAAGGGGTGTCAAACATAAAGTCCTTGGAAGCTCGTGGGATAATTGAACCTCACAGCACAACTCTCAATTGTAATAGGAGCTGAAGGATTGTTATCACAAAATACCTAATACCTTAAGAAAAAATTGTGTGGTGTAATAAAATAGAATAAACACTTGTCAATCACATTATATAGGGATAATAAAGTGGTAGACCTTGAAAATGTTTTAGACATTCAAGCATCACATAATGAAGTTTAGCCTGTCAAGCTTTTAAAAAATGGTAGGGTTTTGGTGGAAAGCTCGATGAAAGTGTTGACCTAGTTGGGGAGAAGGTTTATTCCCAGGCTCATGATCATTAAAACAAGAACAGAGAATAAAACAGCAAATATTATTATACCATTGTACAAATGGATACTAAGGCCGCATCTGGAGTATTACAGTATGTCCACTTATACTCAAAGAATACTAGAATTGGAAGGAACCCACTGGATCATCTAGTCCAACCCCCAGCCTGTAGCAGGAAATCCTCGTCTTGTGGGGACTCGATCCCTGACCTGCTGGTTAACAAGTACAGTGTCAAACCACTTGTGCCACCAGAAGACTCCTAGGTGAGGCTTAATCTTTTTAATTCCACAATGTCAAAGGTCCCCAAACTTTCACTATGAGAGCCACATTGTATACTTTGTACATTTGTGAAGGTTGAATCCGTTTTATAAATGAAAAAATGAAATTTAAATGAATGAATAAGACTGTGATCCTAACCTCCAGTTAGGCTGGCCTAAGCCCCGGTATGTCCTGTGCTAACCTGGGGGTATCACAAAAACTTCTGCACCACTCCTAGGGGAAGGTTAGGCCAGTGCATAGATAGGTGCCAGGCCTCCCCACACCACCAGAGGAACAGGAAGACCAATGAGTTGTGCTGGCCTAGGTTAAGATTGCCCCCTAAGTTTTGGATATTTTGTAATCAGCAGGATATTATTTGGAAAAAAGACAAATGTAACAATGATAAAGAAACAATGGTCGTGCTTAAATTGAGATATTATATTCAGATATAATAAAAGTATGTTTTTGTCTTCTCTGAACCAAAATGTGTAAATGGGCCCAGGGCCTGATCCAGCAGGGCTTTTCTTATTTTTATATATGCTCTACCAATGAGCTATAGCCACATCTCTAGATGGTGTATTTCATCCTGCAGCTATTTAAGGGTAAATTACCTTATTGTTTTGTAAATTGCTGCTTTGCATACTTTTTATACTCTGAAGATAGCTTGCCTGAACACCAGCTTAGGTGACATCATTCTGGTCTATAGCATAACAGGATGTCTTTTCAGATGTAAATGTCTTGGTAATTCCAGTTTCAACCTGAAAGTGAGAGTCCAGTTCAGTAGCAGTATTTTATTTAAGGCATTTACAGAAAGCATCATCCATAAAACACACCTCTCTTCAAACAAATATGCCTTAGAGTTGTTTGTTTCTGGTGAGGAAGACAGGATTACAGCTTGAGAGCCCAATCCTATCCAATATTCTGGTGCAGGTGCAGTTGTGTCAGTGGGGTATGTGACGCATCTTGTGATGGAGGGGCAGTCAATATGGGAACATGTATTCCTTACCACAGGACTGCATTGTGGCTATACCAGAGATGGAAAGGATTGGGCCCTTAGCTTTACTGAACTCAATGGACTTATTTCTGAGTTACTGTTTTCAAACATCAATAGCAAAAAAAATCAGAAATAAGTGACTAAAACCTGTTTTAAAAATCAGATCTTTTCATACCACACTTTCAAACGACCAGTATGTTATCTGACAATCTTTTCTCTTTCTTTTTCTCGAGGCAGTATCCCTGTGGTGACAGGTGAGAGAAGGAATGGGAACAACCCAGATGGAACAACCAGGAGCCGGATGATGGGCAGCTTACCAGACTGTGCACTTTCTTCTCAGAATGGAGGAAATTGCAGCAAATTGCACCTTTGAGGGTGAAAACGTTCGTACAACGGGATTTTCGGTGTGAAAATGATAGGTGAAAAAGGGCACTCCACCTGCACTGCGGGCCCTGTCCAAACTCTCCATACCTCCCATGGCAGCAGATTTAAGAGGGGACAGAGCCAAGAAGGAAATCGTCACACATTTCCCATCTCATCTCATTTTTTCCTCTTCATCGGTATCTGGAGCAACATGGTAGTGATCATCATGCCAGAATTAATCATGCCAGACAATGAAGATTTTTTTTTGCAGGTAAAGTTACACAAAAAATTTCTTTTAAGCTATCACACCTACAGCAATGCTTCTCGTCCCTCAAGGCTGGGGCAGCCTAATGCTAAGGCAAGTTGAAATCCTGTCGCAGGCAGTAAGCTAGAGCTGAGCTGACAGGGAATGCCATCACCTTGTGCCCATCTATCATCTGACCAAAGCCATTATACTCTTCTTATATGCTTGGTGGGCTTTCCTTCTCTTGTTCTGGATCTTCTGCCACATCTTGAAGTGGCAAGTGTGCTGATTGCTGGTGTCAAGTGTGTCAAGAGTAAAGTAGTTCTGGTCCCAGGATTTTCCCAGCTGAAACCAGAAGTGGTGGTGAAGCAGGGGGGATGAAAGTATGTGCTAGTGGAAGTGTGTGCATGCTGGCGGTAGCAAATGGAATTGAGGGGGGAGCAGTGATGGGATTCAAAGAAATTAACAACTGGTTCTCTGCCCATCTGGCAGCCACTTTTAAATGGCTATTTTTAAACTTTATATGTCTTATACCTCATTAACAACCATTCTATAGAGTAGGTGTGAACCTGCTGGAGCCCACCACGGGGGAGGGGAGCGGAGGGGGGAGGTGATCAGCAGAATTAAGGAGGGGTTCAAATCATGGATTGGCTTGGACTACCCTGCCTCTAGTTTTTTTTTTTAAATTTCCTTAATTAGTGAATTATAAAACAATAACATAATTACTAAGCAAAATATAATATATAGAAAGAAAAAATAAAGGAAAAGATAAAAGTAGAGAAATTGTTAAAAGAATATTACATATAAGTATATAGACAAGTACATAATATTATATAAAGTAGACATACAAATAAACATAACTGTATATAAAATTGATATTAAGAAAGAATTTATACATATTTCTAAACAAGGACTCAAAGTATACAATAACTTATCCATTTGCAATAGGTTTGAATATAAGCCATATATTTGAATACTGACAAAGGTAAAAGGTCCTTGGTCCATTGAAAAATAATGGGAAGACACTTGTCTTTCTAACATTTCATTATGAGGGCACAATCCAGAGTTAGGGCAGTGAGGAGTGCCCTAGCTGGGCTGCCCCAACTATTCTGAATCCAGAGAAGAAAGTTATGTTAGATCCAGAGTCAGGAAGCCGGGGCTGCCCTAGTTACTCCAGAGCATGCTCAGTAGGCAGCAAGTAAATGACACCTGGGGAGGGCTTGCTCCTGAAGAGACCCCCCCCCCTAAGATCACACTGAACAAGGAACAGCTGTGGTCCCTGCCTTATAAGGAGTCCCTAATGAGACTGCCAGTAGTCTACAGTGAATAGAAGTGGCTTCTTGGAGTGGCCTGGTGTATCCACAGGTTAGTGGGCTGCTTATAGTTGTGCTATATCCTGAAGTTGAGAGGCAGGGGTTGGAGCTAGGTTGGCCAAGAATTCAGAGTTTTGGTCAACACTGCCATTCTTACTCTGCCTTATCATGGACTCCTATGGGTCTACTCAGATGTATACCTGCTCCTGAGGTGGTACAATTCTGAGGAGCTGGAAGAGGGCGTTTCTGCCCCTGGAAACAGGCTCTGGATATAGATTAACTGATCTGCCCAGGCAATGCTAAACATGCCCTCAACGTGCCTCTCCTGAACTGCCTACTCTGCCCCAGTTAGGGCATCCCAGGTCCACCTGTCTTGGGGCAGCCTATGTTGCCTTAGGCTGCCCAAGCCTTTTCCAGTATAAGTAGGGTGGCCTATCTGGCAGTTGGGTCAACCCAGTGATAGATACGGGAACCCAAGTACACTTCTGGATTGTGCCGAGTCTTTTAGCTACTGTAAGAGCACAAAGAGTCCATTTTCATTGACCTTAATGTTATTTTAATACAATAGGTGGATAATTCAAGATAATATATATGTCATCTAATTGCTATATGTATTTTATGTGTATTTTGGAGTCAATTTTGCTTTTACATGGGAGACAGCTTAGAGCACAATCCTAACAGTGTCTATGCAAAAGTAAGCCCTAATGTATGAAATGGGTCTTACTCCCAGGAAAGTGTCTTTAGGATTGCAGCCTTAGTGTGTGATTCAAAGCTGAAATTCCCTTGCTGGATGGTTTAGTGAAGTGAAAATGCAAATTAAGTTCCAAAACAGCCAGGGGTAGTCAAATTCACTGATAAAGCTGGACTTCTTCCAGACAGAGATCAAGTTACATGTGAGAATGTGAGAAAAAGGCTCCCAAGCTGGAGGAAGTTGACCCTTCTTTTGTTCCAACAGTCCATGTAGTTCACAGCCCAATCCAATGCTTCTCTGCAGTGCAGAATGGCGCTGAAGTGGACTGCAGTGGCGCTGAAATAGCTAGAGCTGAATCTCATGAGGCTAGGAAGTAGTGTTGGGGCTACTTTGGGTAATGGAACGTAAGCTCCCTTAGGGTGCAGTCAACACTAGACTGGCACAACTCCTCGGTCTTCCTGTTCCTGTGATGATGTAGAGAGGTAAGCACATGTCTGTGCACTGGCCTAACCCTCCCCCAGGAGTGGTGCAAAAGTATATTTGGCACTTTTGTGACAACCCCAGATCAGCACAGGTCTTATGCCGGGGCTTTGGCTGGTTTAACTGGGGATTAGGACTGCAGCCTAACACTGTGTAATCCCTACGCAGACCCGATGGGTGCACCTGCTATTGAGCCAGGCAGAAAGGGCTTAGGGCAGTGATTTTCAATCTTTTTCATCTTGTGGAACACTAACATTCCACAGAAATTGTCAAGGCACACCATCAATTGTTTTACCATTGACAAAGCATAGCATTCCTTTGGCAAGGGGCTCAAATCCCCCAATTGTCCGATTAGTAAATGACTATTCCTAAACTCCCGCAGCACACCTGAGCACCATCCGTGGCACACACTGTTTGAAAATCACTGGGTTAGGTTATAGTGGCGTAGTTTTCCCCTTCCTGCCCTGCTATCTCCATCTCTCTCCCACCCTGCTCCTTCCCCCTGCCATGCCTTTCCTGCCCTTCCCCCTAAATTTCTCTTTCCACCCAGGCTCACCACTCCACTACTTTGTGCTAAACCATAACTTCTCTGCCTTGCTCTGCCTCATCATGGCTTTGATCTGAGCCTTGACCTGAGCCAATTTCAGTGCTGGATCAGTGCAAATTGTTGCATTGGTTTTGTCCTTTGGTGAGCTGTTGGTCAAAGGCACTTTCATGGGATGCAAAGTAAAGAGCTTGTGGTTTCATCATCAAAGGTGCAAACTGTCAGGAACAGTATTTAGGGTGCAATCCAGAGTAACTATTGGGAGTCCTTGCTTCGACCTAAGAACAGTTTACTCTGGATTGCAGTATGAATTTCCCATAGGTTTTCACTATGTGGTGCTGTAACTACGTTGACATAAATGTCTCTTACGTCCTCCTGTAGTTACTTTGGATTGTAGGGTTAGTCAGAAATCAAAAGTATTTTATGTTGATTTTAGTCTATCTTCTCTGTCTGCATTACAAGCATATTCAAAAAACTCCCAGCTAGCACTAAATTAAACCATTCAGGCATCAGAATTAGCATCTTGTTGCCATCTGCTGCCCATTTGTAAGATTGTTGGACTGGAATTATTGCCATGCTACAATACATATTCTTTCCTTATTGAAAAACCTTTGTCTGCCAAATTCAATTATTTTCTTAGTACATAGGTTTCTTTTTAAAAATTATTTTCTTAGTGTTGGAAAATGAATCAACTCAGCGGCGTGTTGATCACAGAGCATCCCCTTCTGTGGTTCAGAAGCCTTTCCTACCACCTGTTTGCTTAGGCGCACGCAAAAAATCAAGGCTGAGACCAGAATCAAACTTTAGAATAAGTTTACTTACAGATCATGCAGGCTCATATTTACAGCATCTGGTGAAGACCAGTGTTCCTACGACTTAATTGGACCAGAGGCTCTAGTGCTGCCCCTGCTTGCATGCGGGTTTGGGGCCTGGTGGAGAGCCATGTGCTCACATCTCAAAAGAGGAAAAGAGAGAGGAAAGAAGAGGAAATAGGTCCAAACCACACTTTCCGCTGTCACTGAGCGGGGACAGATAGAGAGGTCATTCAGGACAGGCGGTGGGTCATTGCCCCCTTCTGACACGTAAATGGTTGGTGTTGTCTTTCCCCCCAAACACTTAGTACATAGGTTCTGTAAAATCTTTTTTTGCTTTTCATTGGTACTTGAATAAACTATTTCCATATTATTCTGAGTCTGCCTTGTTAAGGAAAAAAATCAGTGAATTGTCACCTCTGCTCACTCTGCAGATGATTTTGATAGAGACCCCTGAGGCTTAATATTGTTCAAGGAGGTGGTTCTACTCAGATACTTCTCCTGATCTTTTGATATTCTGATCTCCTGGGCTTGCAGGTGTAGTGTCAAGCTGCCAAGGCTATCTCCCTAATAAGCTGCATTGTGCACACAAGTCGAAGAGAGGGGAAGGAGAGAGTAAATTACACAAGGTGCTTGTACCCTGAATCTGTGTGTGGATGCTGGTGTCCTCCCTCTGGACCCGAACAATGTGCATATCTACAAAAACAACACTTGTTTTAATGACCTACACCCAGATCACAATACAAGACCAAGGGCACAATCCTTACCCAATTTAGGCCGACCTAACTCATATGGCATATCTTCCCGTGATGGTGTGGGGATGTTGGCATATGTCTGTACAGTGTTCTAAACTCCCCTCCAGGAGTGGGGCAGAAGTGCCTTACGACACTTTTGTGACACCCCCACGTAGCAGAGGACTTATGCTTGGGCTTAACTAACTGGAGGTTAGGATTGCAGCCCAAAACACATTCCTAAATGATGCTTCAGATTTGCCACAGTACAAATAATTAATATACTCTCTACTATAGAAGTGTTTTGGCATCTAATAAACTCAAAAAAATTTGTTGCTGAATCAATTGCTGAATCGATAATGGATTAATATCTATTCATATCTTAAGAATCTCTGTCTCATCATGATAATAATGTGCACTGCTTTCCATGTTGTAATGCATTCTTAAGTTCTGCATAGGATTGCTGCCTGTATGCACTTCCTTCTTGTAAAAAAATCCCCCCAAATCCTATGCAGCACTTAGAAATATTGACTCCTATCTCTCTGTACTCTCTGAAAAGAATAGTTGTCTATTGTCTGCCTCCAACCTGTTTAAAAATGAAAAAAAGAAACAGTAGTACTGACATTAAGAAAAAGATGTCTATTTGATCATATATGTATGTGAATGCATTATGAATTCATATAATGATCTGAAGAAGATGAGAGCATCAGCTGCAATCCTTAGCTAAATGCTGCAAAGGAACATACCCTTGAAGTCATCCCGCCCTACCACAAGGACCCAGAAGTCAAGACCAAATGAATCCAATGTTTGTGAGTAATTCTTATATTTCGTTGTCTCATCCACAGATGGATGAGCAGTACCAAGCTCTGTGGTGGCAAACAATGGCACATTATCTCCAGACTCAGATTCTCCTCAAATGCATTCCCGCTACTGATGAAGCAGCAGAACAGGAAACATTAGCAGAGTGGATGAAAATAATTTCATTGTACTTCGCCTGAAGAAGGACAGGGTTTCACCAAATATGCATGTGGGAGAAAATGCATAGCAATGACTTCTTCTGCCATATACTCGAACTCCATCTCACACTATGAAATTAACTGGCATTGGATTTGAGCCAGAAAAGGAGGTTATTTTTCACAAAATGAATAGTCGTGAGCCTACCTGGGTGTTAAGGTCAATATCAGAGGTATTGTCTGAGTTCTATTACTATCAAAGTACAGTGGGAAAGCTTGAGAAAGAAAGGCCTTTGGTGGTACATTGATTATGGAACAGCCTCCCTAAGAAGATCTATGACTCTCCTCCTCTGCTTGCATTCAGAAGGCCAGTTATGACTCATTTTTGTCTTAGCAAGTGTTTGACCTGTAATGACCACTGCATCTTATTTTTCCTGTGACTTACTGGTGCTATTATTTGTGTTCATTTCTTGTGCAGCGGTTTCTAAATGTTCCAGCATTGTGAACCACCTTGTCCTCCACAGTGGGTTGTAACCCAATGCTTCCTGCTGTGCCCCCTGCATATATAGATGTGAAACTGCATTTATAGAATCCATGGAAATGGCCCCCCTGTACATTCAGGGACAATAACACCACGTTAAAACATCTGCAGACAAGAATCTTAACACTGGAAAAGAAAGACAGCAGGGCTTAGCTAGTGACCTTCTTGTGGGAGGGGAGCTGGACGACATCATCTCCAAGATCCCAACTCTAATTTTCTATATTTTATAATGTTTCTTAATGGGAAATGGTGATGGGGGTAGGGTAGAGCAAGTCTGGCTTAGGAACAGAGATGGCTGTTGCAGAAATTTTAGAAGACTAGAGTGCAATCCTAACCTAGGCCAGCACAACTCATCAGTCTTCCCATTCTAGTGATGTATGGAGGCAAGCCCATGTCTGTGCACTGGCCTAGGCCTCTCCCAGGAGTGGCACCGAAGTGGTTTATGGCACTTTTGTGACACCCCCAGGGCAGCACAGGACTTATGCTGGGGCTTCGGCCAGCTTAACTGGAGATTAGGATTGCACCCAATGTTCCTGAGGGGGCTGAAGATGAATCATTATGGCTCATTCTGTATCATGGGTTTTAATGCAGGCAGATGGGGGTGTGTGTGTGTTCAGACTGATATTTCTCCATTTCCAACCAACGCACTTTGGCCTTCAGGTGAGCAATGAAGACCAACTCCCTGCTCACTTGAATATACAATCCTCACTCCAGCGTGGGCAGCACTTTTGCATGACACAGAGATCTATTTTCATCATTCCTATTTCTTCCTGTGATTCATTCTTTTATTTCTTGTATTATTATTTAGCCATTTCCCCCAGAAAGACTAGGATAAGAAAGCTATGGCAGAAGCCAAGAGGGATCAAGAATAGGGAGATGGTGTCCTTGGAAGCATCCATTGGACATCTCCTCCTGAGGACAATTCCCCCAACTATGCTTGTTTAGAAGGGGAGAGGAGGAGAGCTAGTAGAGAATGGGAAGAGTTGTTCAAGGTTCTGACAATGGAGAAAGACTTTAATGGAGCTACGGTTCTCTATAGTGCAGTGATTCTCAAAACGGCAGTCAGGACCAGTAGTGAGCTTCAGGGGTTCTCACAGGTTCTATAGAACCCTTTGCTAATGAGTGCCTAGTTCTGAGAACTGGTTACTAATGGGACATAGAACCTGTTGTTAATTTAGGTTATTAGGACATGTTGTTAATTTATTTGAATCCCACAACTGGTCAGGACCCCCCTTCATTGTGGGGGGCAGGTTCAGATTTAGGTTTGATGAGGCTCTAAGCTATTGAAGGTAATGGGGCCCTTTATATGTTCAGCTGTTCTTTGTCAACAGCAATTTTTTTGTGTTGAATATATGCTATATGGCAATTTATGGACCTACACAACACAAAACTGTTGCTATATGTAGGTTTTATTTTATTTGATTTTTTCTTATATTTTGGAAATGTACATCCCGTTTTTTCCCTTTAAATTTTTTGGGGGTCCCCAAGAGTGTGGGGCCCTAAGCTATAGCTTGTTTAGCTTATACATAAATCTAGCATTGGGAGGGGGGCAGTGGTGGGCTCCAGCAGGTCCGCACCTACTCCATAGAACTGGTTGTTAATGAGAGACAGGACATATAAAGTTTAAAAATAGCCATTTAAAAGTGGCTGCCAGATGGGCAGAGAACCGCTTGTTAATTTCTTTGAATCCCATCACTGGAGGGGGGGTCATGAAAAACTGGGTGCCACCATTTTGGAATCTGACACTGTGTATCACTGTATGTCACTTGAAATGGGACACTCCAATCCACACTTCCTGGAAGTAAGTCTCATTGAATACAATGTGATTTACTTCTGAGTAGACCTGGAGGAATTCTGGCATCACAAAGATGTCACTTCCTGGTTGATGGCACTTGTGGCCATGATATCATTTCCAGATTGATGACATCACATCCGTGGGGTATCCCGGGCAGATTGTCATTCTCAGAAAGGGGTCCTGGATTGAAATACTTGAAAATCATTGACATAGGGCACAATCCAGAGTAACTACGGGGAGTCCTTGCTCTGGTGTAAGAACAATTTACTCTGGATTGCAATATGAATTTCCCATGGATTTTCACTAGGTGGTGCAGTAACTACGGGTGCACATAATGTCTCTTACGTTTTCCCATAGTTACTGTGGATTGTAGGGATAGTGTAAATGGGCAAGGTGTGTCCCTTCTCAGTGATATGATATGACATGATATATTTTCTGGACTATATCTGTCCATTTCTTCCTGGAGCGTCTTCAAATGATCTTTGAAAATAGCTTGAGTAGGCTATCACTGATCACTATTTTCAATTAATTTTCCAGTATAGCACTTAGTTTCATGAAAGCAGCCATGTTGCTATGTCATAATCTTTTCCTCTCTCCATAATTCACTGTTTTAAAAATTTGATTTTTTTCCCCACTTATGCCAGTGATGGTTTGATTTCAAGCCCTGCATGTCTGTATCAATTCAAGTGCCTAAGGACATTGGCCAAATAAACCAGTTTTGCCAGCCAAGCAACATCTCCAGCGCTGTCAGCCGATGCGTGCTTCTTCTCCTGTAGAAACATTTCAATTTCAGGTTTTAATTCAATGACTCATCCAAGAATTTTTTTTTCTTGAGACAGCCATTGGACATCACTATGGAACAACAACAACTCCCGGTGATGTGATCCCATTTCTTCCCATTTCTTCACACATTTTATTGAAAATGCAGGCATTTAAAGACCTAGCTTTCATGAAAATCACAACTTGGACTGCATCATTGAAAAACAGAGTCCTTGTTGCAAACATTGGGAAGCCGGATTTTCCCACTGTAAAAAAAAATTAAAAAAAATTTAAAAATCCCAAAGTGAGAGCACAATCCTTGGATTGTGCTGGACGGTGCTAGTCCTTTATTTTGGGCCCATGTTTTCAGGGCCAATGTTAAGGCAAACTGAATTTTTTTTGGTTTATATATGAGTATATATGGTAAGTCTTTGTGGGGAAGGAGGAATGCAGTGACTGGATCATGCCACTGCCAGGGTTTTCATTTTACCACCAGTACCAGCAGCCTCCTGGCAGTATGGGATGCCCCACTGATATTTCCATGGGGCTCCACAGGCCTTGGCAAATATAAAAATAAACATTTCAACCCATTTCCAGTTTTCAATTGTGAAAACCAGAAATGGGTTGTGATATTTATTTTTAGATTTTCCAAAGAGTGCTACCGAGGCTTTCGTGGGGCTCCCTGCACTCCTGTGATGCTGTTGCAATGCAATCCTGTGTTGGCACCCCCGCACCCCTATCAGACCTGGCAGCGGTGCAATCCTAGATATTGTGTTGCTCCAACCCCCTCCTCACCACTGATCTACTACAGCTCTAAGCTAGCCTACTTAAAAACCTTATTTACTGAGTGGCAAACATCATGCTCAGTTGTGCATCATTTTGTAGCTGTAATTATGAAGGAATACATAAAGCAAGGCAAAGGAAAGGAAATCCTTATAGATTCCCCTTCCTCTCTTTTATGCTTATTGATTGTAAAGGTTTCCTTATATGTAGAAAGGAACCCTACATTGTTTCATTTCTATTTATCTCATAAAGTGAGCTATTTATGTCTTTGGATGGAACGCTGATTCTTGCTGAAATGGTTGCCTGCTTGAGAAAAGCTTTTTTCTTTCTGGATAACCTCTTCAATTGCTCCGCCACAGACCCTCTTGCATTTTGCTTTGTTAGAAATTTAGGTCCTATTCCCAGCTTGCTGCTATGCTTTGAAAACATGGATTGACCTGTGAACACAGGTTCTGAAAGAATTACTCAAGAACAATAAAGTTGCATGCAAACTTTGCAACAAGAAGATTGCAAAGACCAACGATATTCTGGTGAATCATTGATGATAACAGTCATAAAAGATAATTAAAAACTCTCATGGTTACTTTAGGGCCAGTACTATCCTCGTCTGGCTCTATGCTGTACAGTGGCACCAAATGGTTACCTACCACTGTATCTTACAGGACTGGAGGTCTACCTGGGTTTGGGTAAATTGGTTCCCTGATGCTGTGCACAACTATGGTGCTCCCAATGGATTTACTTGGAGCTACACCAGCTATTTAGCTGGCACAGAACCAAGGAGATCCATGTTGGTCTCCTTCTTCCTGCCCTTTCACCTAACGTAATTGATCTTAGCATAACATTTGTTCGCATATTTATAGGAACTTGCCTATGATATTGATGCAATTACATGAGTTGTTTCCAGACACTGAGCAGAGGTGAAATGAAAGTTCAGGGAGTGCACAGGATGACACATGTCCTCTTTTTCTAGGACATTTCCTTTTTTTAGCTGTGTGTTCTTGAAAAAAAAATCTTAATTGTCTTCCATCCTTGTGAGCAGGCAGCATGTAGCCTTCTTGTATTTAATAAAGTATAATAAATTATGGGTGCAATTCTATCCACACTTTCCTGGAAGTAAGCACCATTCACCATAATGGGAGTAGTTACGCATAGGATTGGGCTCTATTTGTACATGTGTAACCTAATTATATGGTTTATAATTATATAGCATTACATGGTGATTTATTTATAAATCTCAAAGTGAATGAGGTTGGCTTTTTAAGTTGAAAGATAAACATCTATTAAGTAACTGTTAATGTCTTAAAAGCAGCAATATGGCAGGCAAGTCAGCTTGAAAAGGGGTTGTAAAGAGTTCAGCTTTGGTTTTGAGAATCACTTTTGAATTATTTCTGAGCTGAAACTAACCCACTTAAAAGGGAACTTGATTCATTATCTGCCTTGCTACCATGCTAACTAATTGCCTTTGTATAATGTGAAAATCACGGAAATTCCTGGAATCAAATGTTGTGAATGGAGAGGTTTTAATTTAATAATGTAATACAGTGTTTAAATTAACCAAAGGAAAGCAATATATATACGAATGTTTTTAGCTTTTATATTTTGGGGGGGGCTCTTGTCCTCTTTTTCAATTATGTCTCCCTGAAAACACCTCCACCACTCCCCTATTAAGGTCACTCTGTCTAATTGTTTCCTATAGAGCACGGCAATAGGATTATTTAAGGAGGTAGCCATGTTTCTAGCACTGAGCTTGCTGGAAAGATCACTAGCATGGTGAGTATGCTAGGTGAACAACTGCAACCCTTGCTTATTGAAAGGTAAGGTAACAGCTCTCTAACAGGTGGCGCATACTCAAATAGTGTGGTGACAGAGTGGGCCTCCACGCAATGGTGGGCTCCAGCAGGTTTGCACCTACTCTATGGAACTGATTGTTAACGAGAAATAGGACATATAAAGATAGGACATACTTCAGAGAAGGGAGGGCAGTGCACATCCTTGTGCTAGCCTCCCTAACTCCTAAGTTGTTGCACACATGCACAACTGTGACACTCCTTGGTCAGTGCAATGGATTAGTGCAGAGTGATAGAACACTTGGGATTGCACTCTTAGAGATTCATGGTTATGCACCAATGCAGTATGATTTCTTATCAGGGTGCCTGATATATAGTTTTCTATGCCTTCCAGCTCCATTCACTGATCTGAGAAGTGTATGAATATACAAATCCCATTCAGCCCAGCAGGATACGCTCAGCAGTTCCAGGTCTTAAGGAAAAGGCTTAAAGTCACAAAGACTTTATTATGGGTGCAATTCTATCCACACTATTGCCAGTTGTGGACTCTGACTGACACTAGCCTTTGAGATTTTTCCCCCCATCATGTCATGCTGGAAATTCCTAGAGGTTCTGTTAAAATCCCCAGGATTGCTTTCAGTTCACTGGATGCTCATTCCTGGAGACTTCAGGACAATTCTGGAGGGCAGGTGCCAGTGAGCCCTCTCTGCTCCTTCTCCTCTCTTAGAAAGGAGTTTGATTTGATTGTTTGATCATGTTTGATTGGGAAGAGAGGAGGGCTGGAGATAAGCTGACCTACATTTTCCAATTCGCACTGTGCTCCAGATGTCCTATAGGGAAACAGCCATATTTAAAGTAAAGTGGTGGTTCCCTACTTTTTCACTTGTGTACTTCTTGACAGCCCATTTCCTTAAATTGTACCCATCAATGCATTCTCATGCCAGCTCTGCAAGGCGTTCTAATATAGACCTGCCTTTTCCACCGTTATTCAATTCTTTTTCAAGGATCCCTAAAGCATTGGTTCTCGAGCATTTCAGCCCATGACCCTCTTCTGAAAATGACAGTCTGTCCAGGACCAGGGTGACCCGATGCCAAACCCAAAATTCCTGAACCCCAAGGCCAAAATTCCTACCCACTTAAAAAAATTGCCAAAAATGTATTTTTTGGTTTTATAGTTTTTGTTTTTCTGGCCATAACTTTTGATAGGAAGGAGATATCTCAAAACTGGATTGCATTGCATTGGATTCTTCCCTTCAATACAAATCCAACAACACATGGCATGATGGGATACTGTGCACTATTGTGAAGATTCAAAACGAAGCCAAAATGTAGGACAATGAAGTCAAAATGTAGGACACCCAGACAGGAGGCTAAAAATCTGGACAAATCCGGGTTTTTCCGGTCATATGATCACCCTATCCAGGACCCCCCAGGCTCTGAAGTGATGTCATCAACCTGGAAATGATGTCATGGACAGAAGTGTCATCAAACAAGAAGTGACATTACTGTGGTGCCAGAGCTCCTCCACATCTTGGAATTAAGTCCCATTATATTCAATGGGGCTTAATTTCAGGAAAGTATGGACTGGAACCTGAGTGTTCCATTTCAAGATGGCAGCACCCAGTTTCAGATTCTAAGATGGTGGCACCCAGCTTTTTGTGACACCCCCAGTGGTGGGCTTCAGGGTGTTCTCACAGGTTCTACAGAACCCTTTGCTAATGAGCACCTGGTTCTGAGAACCGGTTATTTATGGGACATAGAACCTGTTGTTAATTTAGGTTTTTAGGACATAGAACCTGTTGTTAATTTATTTGAATCCCACCACTGGACACCCCCCCCCAAATAAAGTCACAACTCTTCAAGATGGTTCCAACCCCCACTTTGAGAACCACTGCCTTAGAAAGAATCCCGATCCATACTCAAAATCTTTTTTGACACATTGGGTCAAAGCCCAGACTGTGTTCTCAGAAATGAATCTGTCACAAATAAAATTGTTAAAGAACTAGCACAATGTGTTCCTTGGGGGTATATATAGCCTATGTTCGGAACCACTGCATTAAAAAAAATCTTCCTTTCTTTTACCATTACCTGTTTTCCCTCTAACCACAAAAAAGAGCTGTTGTTTTTTGAAGTTATAGAGCTGTCTATAACTAGACAGACTAGGTTTAGAGCTGACTAGGGTGTATCCTAGTCTGGATTGATGCTTGAAGAAACAATCAAACTTACTGAAATTTTTTGAGTTCTGTGATTTCACAGTAGAGTTTCCCTTTGAAGTTCTTTTGTTGAAGACTGGTGTCTGTCAGAAAGCAGTTGGAAAACATCTGTTCCCTTGGACCATGCTGATGATCTGAATGTTTGGCTGTTTTTGATGTCAGCTTTGTGTCCGTTTATTCTTTTTTTTTTGCGGAGAGGCTGCCTGTTTACATAGACAGCAAAAGGGCTTTGTTGGCCGGGGATGGCATCTATTACATCAGAGGATTATTAGGTTAATTGCCTGATGGTGCATAGTTTTTGTGATGAGGTCCTCTGATTACGGTATGTTGCCTGAGAGGATATGGAGGCAGAAGGGGCTGAGCCTGTAGTTTTTAGGCTTGTGTCTCGGTTACCTGCTGCTGTTGGTGAGTGGCTACTATTTCAGATTAGAGCTCTCTCTGACAAATTTGAAACCCTACGAGGAAAGGTTGGGGGAACTTGGGATGTTCAGCCTGGAGAAGAGGAGGCTGAGGGGAGACATGATTGCCCTCTTCAGATACCTGAAGGGCTGGCATAGGGAGGAAGGGGCTCATTTGTTCATAGCTGCTTCTGAAAGCAGAACTAGAACCAATGGGTACAAACTGCAAGAAAGGAGATTCCGGCTGGAAATCCGGAAAAAATTCCTCACGGTGAGGGCGGTTCGGCAGTGGAACAGATTGCCAAGGGAGGTGGTGGACTCTCCCTCACTGGGGATCTTCAAGCAGAGGCTCGATGAGCACCTGTTGGGGATGCTCTAGGGGGAATTCCTGCTGCAGGCAGGGGGTTGGACTAGATGACCTACTAGGTCCCTTCCAACTCTAGGATTCTATGATTCTATGAAAAGCTACTGAGCAGTTGATGAGGAATGGGCTCCCCCTGGGGGCAAATCCGAATGCCATACCCCATTCTTCTGCATCCTTGCTGCTGAGCCTCATAGTAACTGTACCCTACAGGGGGAAGACTGGCTGATTGATTGGTTCATCTCTATTTTATTGCCTCTAGCGGCAGTAGCTTCTGCATGTTTCTGCTGTATCCAGCCTGCATCTTACAATCAGGAAAAAAAACACAAACCCACAACATTTATAATCACCATAATCCTTTGAAACAAAGTATTAATCCTGGTGAGATCAGTAAAGCAGAGCAGGGTTTCTGCAGGAGTCTAACTGCTAAACAATGCTTTAATCCCAGAACAAACTGCCTGTAATCCTAGTACTCCTCCTCCATCAACCCAGTCTGGCTCCATATGACAGATCCGTAAGTGATCTCCACTGCCGATCATGACTTTGGAAGGGTCAAGTCCTTTACATAAGAGCAGCAGTAACACCCTGTTGCTTGATATGAGCACACAATGCATCAGAGGATAAAGAGTACTAGATAAATGACATGCTCTCTTTGCTATGGCTAGCAGGAAAGTTTTGATTCTATTATTACTCATCTCATGCTATTGAGCTGAGGTTTGTCCAGAGAAGTTCCCCACAATCATGTTCTAGCTCTCCCCTGACTGGGGAGTCATTGCTTATTGGCAGTATTTCTCCCAGGATTAGGTTTTGTGGAGACCAAGAACAAAAGTTCTTCAAGGGTCTCTGATGATGAACCTTCCCCATGAACTTTTGGAGAAGGTGATCAGGAATTGGAGAGTAAGTTGATGCCCATGGTCTGCCACTTATTCCATTAGCCACTAGCCTGCTGACTGGTTTACCAAGTGATAGCGGGAAGCAGTGGCAGAAGTACCTCTAGCAGAGGGTAGAGAAGTAATTAAATAAATAACTTTATGTATCAGTTATTATTCTCATTCCTAAGCTGTTGATGGGTAAATGCTTGCCTTATCAAAGAAATGTTGATATATATTGGCATTCACATAAGAATATGCCCAGATAAAATTTGTTTGTGAATGAAATATAAAGGTAAACTTGGTCATTCTGTTTTCCCACCCTAGAATTATGAATATTAATTGACTAAATTGCTCTTACTGAGGCAAATCAGGAATTCCTGTGTTGACAGCATTAGATCTGCCTTGTTCGCTTGCATGATTTGCGTTGTAAAAACTGGTTTTACACTTATCAATGTTTTATTGATATTATATAATATGTAATGTTGCTATATATTATTGATATTGTTTTTCTTTCCCAGTTCAGGTTTTTCCACCTCAGTGAAGATTGTCGGTTTCACTGAAGCCATTTCTGGCATTAAAATTCTAGCACAAATTTTATCCCAATAAATTTCTTGATATCCTTCTTACTTTGATCCCACAAAGTTTTTCATGTAATTTATCTCACCATTCCTCTGAAGAGCTTTGGTTGGTGTACATGATCTCCCCTCATTTTATTAACATAACACTTGGTGTGCTGTAAAGTAAGTACAATGGAGAAGGGTTGAGGTCTTTCTGGTCCTAGTACATTTTCCTCCTCCTTTTCCTCTTCCTCCTCCTCCTCCTTTAGTCTTTAGCTGGCAATTGGGGAGAGGGTAGTCCTCTCCACCAATACGCTGCTGTAGGTGCTGCTGGATTTTGTGCATCATCCACAATATGCTTCCCTTCCTTGCAATTGATGGCCATGTTTTTAGCCTCATCAGTGGTCAATTGCTGGTTCCTTAGGTCTTTCTCAACCAGTTTGAGCCACCTCTTTTTCAGTGCTTCTCGTTGAACTCTCCAGTGTTCAGGTTGCTCTCACCAGAGATGCTTATGTGACAGCTGATTGGTGTTCATTCTACAGACATGGCCAAACCGAACCATCTCAGTCTGCGTTTTTGGATTTGTTCTTCAACTGAGGGTTGATGGTTGCACCTTTTCTGTATTGTATTGTTACGGTGACGGTCATGAAGAGAGACACTCAGGACCGGTCTCAGGCATTGCATTTGGAAGGCCTCAAACTTGTTCATATCCTAGTAGTACATACGCTTGGCCGTAGCTTTTTAGGACAGAACCGCCACGATAACACTCAAAGAAAAAAGCAGTATTATTAAACATATGCTTGCCTCTTTGACTATAGGATTTTAACAAATGCTTCAAAAACATTCCAGCTGTAAGAAACAGTCTCATCACCTTGCATATTTAGATTGTAGGTTTGGTGTTAATGATTTAATTTTTAACCCTGCCAGGCAGAGTTTTCATGGCCAGTCCCTACTGTTTGTTCTGGCATTTATTGTAATCCTGTGTGGATTTGAATAAAATGGCTTCCATAATAGTCTTGGAAATCCATGAACCCAGTTAAAGTATTGGCTGAAATATTCATGGAGGCAATTTTCAACCAACATCATCTCCATGCTTACTCTGAAACAAACTCTCTCTCATATTCTTCAGATCCCAGGTATGCAAATATAGCAGCAACGCCAGACAGATGTGCTGTGCTTGTTCACAACTTGCTATTCCTCAATCCCCTTTGGGGGATACGAAGTCCTCTTGGTTCTTAAAAAATTGACTTGGCAGCATCTGCGTAAGCAAAAGGTAGTTGAAGAGAGAAACCTGGGTCTCGTTCTCGGGCAGATGTTAGGTTGCTAGTGAAAACTATGCAGCATGTGTCATTGCTGGTGCCAGGTTTTGCCCTGGGGCAAAACTCTGCACTGGGCCTCCCTGCTGCCCCTGATGGACTCTGTATGGTATGGACTTGACTGGGTGCCACCACTTTCCTGGGAGAATGTCCCACTGAATGTAGTGCAAATTATTTCTGAGCAGATATTTCAGTGCATAGGACTGGGCTGAAAGAAAGCAGATAGAAAACACAGTGTCTTGTCTTTAACTAGAGCACAGAGATAGTGGTCCCCTGTCTTTCCCAAGCCCAGAATCTGTCCAGAGAAAGCATCTACTGTAATTAATGCAGATGTATGTGTCCAGTACAGAAAAGCTGTTAATCCGGCTTCTGGGGACTGATCAGAGCATGTCTCCCGCCAAGGGGAGGGGTGCTTAAAGCCTTGACTGCTTTTCTCCCTTTGAGGAGGAAAAAAAAGAGATTTGGGCCACTCTTTTCATGTATTGGTGAAGGAGGCAATTTTGACTTGAAAAAGTGTTTGGGGAAAAGAGTAAAAAAACACACTTCATTGCTCTGATTATTTATCTGCTGCTGATATAAATAGATATATTTATATCTATATAAATTTTTATGCATTTCCTGTGCCTCATCAAATTTGACTCTTAATTCGTCTCACTTCATGGAAGACTAAGGCTGCAATCCTAAGCTCCAGTTAGGCTGGCCTAAATCCTGGCATAAGTCCTGGGGATGTCACAAAAGTGCCATTGGACACTTTTGCACCACTCCTGGGGAAGGGGTAGGCCAGTGCACAGATGTGCTTTCCTCCTTACTTCACAATGGGAATGGGAAGACTGATTGAGTTGTGCCAGCCTACCTTAGGATTGCACCCTAAATAGCTGGTGTGGGTCTGAGGAGATATATCAATGACCAGGAGGCCTACAGGAAGGTAAGTAGTGGGTCTCACTACAGAGCTTCCCTCACTTCAAAGCTTCAGGCGGAGCCTTAAAACCTTTTACTTTAAAAAAGCTTTTTAAATGGGGGCAGAGGTTGGGGGGCTTTTATCTTTTTTATCTTTTCTGTTTTATCGTTTTTAGTCTACGTTTTTAGCTTTAATCTAATTGTATTTTAATTACATTTTAATGTGTTTTTATCTCTATTATCATATGTAATTTTAGTGGTGTTTTATTGTTTTTTAATTGTTTGGCCGCCTTGAGTTCCCCCCTGTGGGGGAAGAAAGGCGGGATAAAAATTACTTAAACAAACAAATAAATAAATAAATAAGTAAAAAAAATTTTAAAAAAATTTATTTACCTCTCCCAGACTGTTGGGTCACACACCGATACACCATCATAGCATGCAGCATGTTCTCCATCAGTGGCATTTCATGTAGTGGACTCTGCCCCTGCAATTCTGCCAAAGAGTTACCAGAATTTGAGCTTATTTGGCTTGTTTTTTTCTGTGTCAGTTTGGTGCTTGACCTGTTCTTGTTTGTCATTGGCTTGGCGCCATTCTATGATCTTTGGTTCCTGCTCCTTTTTTATATGGTTCATTTTGTTGAGCATATCTGCTCATGAACCACCATCTAGTTTCTCCTGTGATCTCTCATGTAGACTGAACCAATATTCTCGGATGCTGACAGCAGCTGACTAAATCCTACCTTATTGCCTCCTTCCACAGATGCTTGTGCTTGTTTGCAAGTGACCTTCAGTTTAGGTCTAATCATAACAGAGAATAGCCCGGCTGCTGGAAATTTGGTCTATGGGTGTAAATTAAGTCATATCGCAGGTGACTCCTTTTCTGATTGCTCCCCACCAGGCGTGTTGCTGTGGGAGTGCATCTGGTGCAGGCTGATGGAGTCTGAAGACTGGTGGCTTCAGAGGTGCACTGCACATGTACAACAAGTTGTGCATGCGCATAACAGGGGTGACGCACTGGTCTCTACTCCAGATGACGCAAACTCTGGTGGCGCCCCTGTCCCCCACCAGATTTCAACCCCAGTGATTTCAAGGCTGATCATGGCCACTCACTTTCAGCACTGCCTTCATTGAATGGTCCAACTCGATTTCAACTATCTTCTGTCTCTTTTTGTTAAATCAAAGTCTAAAATATGACATAATGACACAATGATCAGGGTGACCAAGGGTTTCCATCCCAATTTCACCTCCCTGTGTGCTATTTAGTAACTACGGGGAGTCCTTGCTCCGGTGTAAGAACAACTTACTCTGGATTCCAATATGAATTTCCCATAGGTTTTCACTAGGTGGTGCAGTAACTACGGGTGCACATAAAGTCTCTTATGAGCTCCTGTAGTTACTCTGGATTTGAGTATTAGCACACATAGGACATGATTAGGAGTAGAGCAATGAGGGGAGGAAAGCCTTACAACACCCCTTACCTCTTGATTCAGCCCCTGGTGCACTATCGCACAACTTAGCACCCCTAAGGGTTCACATCTAGTTGTCCATCAGATCCTATTTTTCACTCTGGTGGTATCCAGGATGAAGAATGGATACTGAGTCAATTGTCTCTCTGAGGGAAAAAAGTAGCAAGGATGTAGCAATATTTATTCTACCCAAATGTTCTCACCTTTAAGCCATAGTCTGACTTGCTCGAAATGTAGTATATACAGGTGTCCCAATGATGAACATGCGAATCACCTGAGTCTGCAGAATATTTGGAACACAGAAATGTAAGAAGAAATGAAATGAAATTATTCTCATAGGCAGGTTGCCCGCAAGCTATCCTTAGCTTAGTATATCCATCTTCCTGTAGCCAAACCCACAACGTTACTAGAAAAGCTACAGAAGCCTTTTTCTTTTTTAATCTCCCTCCCTCATAGCTTTTCACAGAACAGTACATAAAACTTTAATTCCCTTCTCCTAGACACACCGAGGCTGTAATGTGCCTGGCTGTATACAACCTGCAGAATCAAAAGCATTCCAGAAGTTCAGAGGCATTTGGTTCTCCCCTCTCTTGCACAAAGATTTCATATATCTAAATCCACTTTACATTCCTGCTTAGCCTCCAGTGCATATTTTGCATATCATGAATGGCCTTTACCTGTTCAAAACAAAGGCACATGTCTTTAATTGCATCAATAGCACTAAAATGCTATGAACGTAGATCAGGGAAATGTCTTGTTCTGTTCACAGCTTACAATATCCAGTACTATATTGAAATGTGTTCCCTTAGGCTTGGAAGAAATAATGTACGCACAGACCTGTGTAGCTGGTCACTTGAACCAGAAAAAAGGGAAACTTAAAATACAATAAACACACATGGTGGGCATCCATTATCTGGAATTCTAAAATCCAAAGTACAGCAGATCCCCCTATCTGAAGATCTCATATCCATGGATTCAGATCAGGTATGTGGGGCTCCTGGCACTCCTCAGATAGGTTTCTGAGCTTAGCAAATGCAGCAGGCCTCCTTCAGTCTTGAAAGACTATGGTTTTGTGCTCGGTGCTGCATACACTGCATGCGAAGCAGGAAAGCCTGGGTTAGATTGTTATGGAGGATAGGCTGTTACCCAAGCAGCAAATCCCCCCTCTCCACACCACTGAATTAGTCCAATGGAAAGGCAGAGCCGATACGATTGGATCCAGCTGGCGTCGCAGAGCTGGGCTAAGGACAGGAGCTCACCCTGTCTTGTGGGGCCGACCCGGGTCTTGAACCCTGGCCTGCTGATTAACAGGCACAGTGTCTTAGCCACTTGCACCACCCACAGCAAATGCCATGGATGTTAAATAGTCATGGATATCAAATTATCAAATACAGAGTTTGGGGTATTGCTGACGTCCACATGCTAATGTCCACAGCCTCTGCCATGCTCAGGTTGAGCTCAGAAGTTTAAAATATGTGACTTCTGGTTTCAGGGAGAAAGCAGAAGTGATGTTTTAATGCTATATAAGGCATTGGAAGGTCTGGAGCTCCATTGAATCCAGAATCATGTGTTGGGCCTCCCAACCCAACAAACAGCCTCTTAAATATGCATTGGCTAAATAGATGGCACATACTTGACCCATGGAGTAACTTTACCCAGGGGAAGGCAAGAGGTATCTTCTTCCCCTGAGGAGCCACTGGTGGTTGCCCAGCATTCATAGGATGCAGTGATACCCATTATGGGGCCACTGATCTTCTAGGTGCCGGGCAGCAAAGGATTGGGCTCATAAATGGTAAACTGAGGGCTGGACTACTGTTAGGTTGGTTCAGTACTAATTGGAACTATCATATATATATAATTGAAAGGTGACTGACTGACTGGCCCATTCATCAAAGGCCAGCCAAAACCACTGGACCTACAAGTATGAAATTTGGAGAGGGTATTCCTTCCATGATGGATGCAACCATGAAGAACCAATTCTTGGAAATTCAAAATAGAAGGGCGTGAAAAGGGGAGCCATGCCTTTTCTTCCCTCTTCTGTACTCTCCATTGAAGAAATGCTGATTGATAAAGACCCAAATGTCCAAATGTTCTAGAGCAGCGTTTCTCAAAGTGGGGGTCGGGACCCCTTTGGGGGTCGCCTAGAGCTTTCCTGGGGTCGTCTAAAGACCCCTGGTGCAGGGGGCCAGGTCAGGCTTGCCAGACCTCCGGCTGTGGCTGTGCGCACACTGGGGCTGACTGACAGTCTCAGGGCCCAATCCTATGCATGCCTACTCTGAAATAAATCCCATTATAGTCAGGGGGGACTTTACTCCCATGCAAATGTGGATAGGATTGCAGCCTCAGGGCCCAACCCTATGCATGCCTACTCTGAAATAAATCCCATTGTGTTCAATATGTGCAGAGAACACACATTTCATTTGTAACAATGAAAATACATCCTGCATATCGGATATTTACATTATGATTCATAACAGTAGCAAAATTACAGTTATAAAGTAGCAACAAAAATAATTTTATGGTTGGGGGTTCCCACAACATGAGGAACTTATAAAGGGTTCACGGTGTTAGGAGGATTGAGAACCACTGTTCTAGAGGAAGATACAGAGTGGAATGTCACGTGTTTTTTGTGTTTTTATAAATGACATAGATAAGGGCAGTTGGGTGATTCTTATCAAATTATCAGGTTATACAGAGTTTGGGGATTGCTAAGATGCTGGAAGACATAATCAGGATTTAAAACAACATTGACAGGATCAATGATTGATGCGGTATCAACAGTATGAAGTTCAATGGTACTAAAAATTACACAGTTACAAAAAAAATCAAATACACAAGAACAGGATAAAGAGGGGAAACTGGCTTGGCAGTTCCAAGTATTGAAAGGATTTAGGCATCTTAGAAGACCACAGACTGAACATGAGTCAGCCATGTGATGCTGCCGTAGACCCATAGTCTCTCTGGGACTCATTATATAGGCTCAATGCTGTTGCCTTATTTCTGCAAAATGGCACACATTGCCATTATGTACATTCTGTTGCTCTTTCATAGGCTCTGACCCATTGCCTTCACCGCTGTGTAACTGGACACTCTGGCTATATCTGCATTAGAAATGTGTATTAGAGCACAATCCTAACCATGTCTATTCAAAAGTAAGCCCCATTGTGTTCAGTGGGTCTTACTCCCAGGAAAGTGTCTTTAGGATTGCAGCCTTAGTTTAATACTTGTTTTAATACATGATTTCCTTCTTAAAATACCAGGAATTAAAGGCATCTCCTGCTTTTTGACAGTTCATTTTCTGACGGTTCTGCTCTTTCAACACCTTTCAGTTATACCCAGGACTCATTCATTCATTCAACACATGCTTCACTCTTTCAACCACTCTCTGCTGGTTTAAAGGCTAAAATTGTCTTCCCTGATGTTGATTTGCATGTGACATGGTGATCAAACTGCTTTTGGCAATACCTTATTTGTTTTTGGCAATAACCATCATTGAAATACATAAGATATTCATTGCCTACACATGCCTTTGCTCATTTTACTGTAATTTGTTAGATATTTTGGCTATGAGTTAATAAATATTGAGGCTGTTAGGTATTTTGGCTGTTAATAAATATGTAGGCTTTTGCAAGTGATACTGTAGCTACTGGTATGTCTTTTTGGTGGCCATTTTTCATTGCAAGCTGAAAAAGTCTGGGTTTTACTTTTCAGTGGTTTTCATTTTTGGATAGTGCACTGGTCCCTAACCTGTCCAAAATGTGGGGGATAATTGTATATGGCTCAATGCAATGATCTCAATGAGGCTGGATCTCTCGTTTTGATGTTGCAAATAGGAGGGTGCCATCGTAAATGGTGCACCACTGCTGTGGGCAATGCAACCAGTTGGTGCTCCATGCACTTCAAACAGCCAGGTGCTCCATGCACTTCCAAAGCTGGTATGTTGGCAGCAGAGTGAATGTGGGCCATGGGCAGTTTGGGGGAAGTTTGGGGCAGGGAAGGCAATAGTTCAGGAGCTGGAGGGTTAGGTCCTGGCAATAGAGAGTATGCTATTCCCTTTTTCTTTTATTTTGGCAGCCTCACTTGCCTCCTTCCTCTTCTGAGACGTATGCCAGCAAAATAGCTGATGTGGATCCGCAGAAATCCACAGGTACATAAAAATATTTACATACCTTTCACAGGCTCTCTGGTCCCCCCCAACAAGTGGGGGCTGTGTTCTTTTGGCATAACCGCCATGTTCTGTTGGCATGACTGTGGTGAACTGGTGAACTGTGGTCAGGGTGATCATATGACCGGATTTTTCCGGATTTGTCCTCTTTTTTTAGCCTTCTGTCCAGGTGTCCTCCAAAAGGGCTCCATTTTGGTTTCATTCTGGAACTTTGCAATGCTGTGCATTAACCCTTCATGTCATATGTTGTTGTATTTATATTGAAGAGCGGAATCCAATACCAAAATCGGCTTTGAAAAATCTCCTTCCTATCAAATAATATGGTAAAAAAACTAAAAATAAAAAATATGCATTGCGCTCTATCGGAAAGTGAAAGTGCCCAATATAGTGGCTTTACTCGTGAATAGGCAAACCTGCCTTGGTCTGCCAGAAAGGTCAGAATTAGAGGAATCCAAGATCTTGTCCTCTTTTTGAGGTTTGGGCATCTGGTCACCCTCACCGTGGTGAACTGGTAGGGGATAGTATTGGGCTGTAAGTTTAGTGAGAGTGCTGAGAATTCCCTGTTAGAGATGCTAGCTTCTCTTCCCCCTCCCGAACTTCTGTTTTCAAAATTACAGTTTTGCTGGGAAGAAGAAATGGCTCTCTTAATTCAGTCTGCCCGTACCGCAGATACACCCTAAGTAAATTGATGGAGCAATTCTATCTCTCGCCATAGGCTCTTGCTTTTGGAGGACTGCTTCATTTTGATATTGGATGGGAAGCCCATTCACTGCATGGGAAGGTAATTACTGAACATGTTCCACAGTCGCGTTAAATGTCTTGGCTGATAAGGTGAAGGGAGGGGGAGAAACCCCACTATTTATGGAGAGGGTGGAATAATCTATCTGCCTGTAAATTATAGTGCAAAGCTAGGTGTACTTGCTGAAGATGATAGCAAAAAACGGGGACTTTCCTCCCCGACCTAGCGGCTTCACATGAGCGGCATCCTGGGATGTTGCCTAAATGCTTCTTTCTCCAAAGCAGAGGCACTTCTATGCCAACACATCTGCAATTAGGTTTGCCTCAGCAGCAGTCCTGCCAGAGAACGTGCAAAGCTAGACACTTTGCTTCCCAAAGTTTCCATGGATCAATCGGTAGTGAGCTTTGACAATAACCTGGATCCAAGCCATTTATTCGGAGCTTCCTGTCCTGTGCCATGGAAGCTTTTAATTCCTAGAGAGAGAGAGAGAGAGAGAGAGAGAGAGAGAGAGAGAGAGAGAGAGAGAGAGAGAGAGAGAGAGCATATTAGAAGACATTTATTATGTCAGGGGAGTGGTAAAATCCATCTAGACAGTGAAAAAACATCCAAGTCTTTGTTCTTCCTTCCCCCACAATCTCTTTCTTTACCCGCATACTGCAAAAGCCAAAGCCACCATGTTCTGCTCCTACCCCTGCTTTTCTAGAGACAAGCACGGGTTAGTTCGGAGTTCTTGGTAGCTCATTTTTACAACCACAGCAGGCTTCATATATTTAATCTCAGGCAAGAGAAGTGGCTTAACCTATCAGACAGACTCAAACTCCATCCCTCCTCCTCTTGATCCCCCCTAAACCCTGAGCTTTCCCCTCCTTGATAAATTCTGATTCACGTGGATCATGGGATTGTTCTGCTCACTCCTGAAATCAAAATGGTTAGCTGCTGGAAGGAGATCCAGATGGGAACGCATACTAAGGAGGAATCTTAAAAAGCTTCCCTCCTTTCTTCCTGTCAGCATCTCTCCTTCCGTCTTTTATATCTTTTCCCTCCCTGCACTTGCCTTCATCCTGATTGTCCTTCTCAGATGCTGTCCAGGATGATCAAAGGGGTTCCTCTGCTACCTACAGCTGCTGCTGAAGAAATGTTGCTGTTCAGATGGCACTTCCCTGGGCAGAGGTAAATGCACACCGTTTGGGCCATGTAAGCCACACAGGAATAACCAAGAGGAGATCCACTTCAGATGAAGTGAAAAAAACAGCATATATTTTTACTTGAAATTTGATTTTATTTCTATTTCATCTTTTCAAATTATTTGGATGGTTTATAATGAAACCATGAAAAGGTTTCGCCTGTCGTTCTTGTCATTTTTATAGCACTATCAGGGTGTATGACTTACAGCAAAGGCAAATTCCTGTGCTCAGGATTTTACAACTTAAAATTAAACTAAAAAAGCAACAAAAGGAGGGAGAAAATAAGGAGGAAAGGAAATCAGTACATTCCGTTGAACTTATATTCAATTTGGCTACATGTAGTATAGGTATGCTTACAGCCCAATCCTATGGAAATGGAAAATGTCACCATACAGAGCATCAGAGCAGGTCATCTTCAGTTCTAGGAAAAGATGAAGCTAGGGGTTTTATTTATTGCACTAGGGACTTTCCCTTTAATGATTTTAGCCTAGTTGGGACTTTCCCTTTAATGATCCCCTAGTTAAAGCTAATGGTTTGTAGCATGTTCAGTAGACAGTCATGGGAGATATCCAAAAGTATTTAGGCACGTGGGCACATCTGGCATTGGGGATTCTGATTATTATGTATTGGGTGGAGCAGGGATTTTCAACCAGTATGCTGCGGCACACAGGTGTGCAACAAGTAGTTCTCAGGTGTGCCATCAAAAGTTGGAGATTGACTTCATTAATAGGAAAATTGGGGGATTTGAATAGTCTGGTGTGCCTTGTCTGTGATAAAAACAACTGGTGGTGTGCCTTGACAAATTCAGTGCCTTGTTAAGTGTGCCCTGAAATGGAAAAGGTTGAAAATCACCAGGGTGGAGGGAGGCACCCACATCTTGAGAAGCAGACCATACATGATTCAATAGCTCTCCCATCATTTTGGTAGCCCAACATTACCACAAACACATGGTGAAGACTACACTATAATTAACCTTTCTTTTGAGGCAAATAATTTTAATGGAAAAGTTTAAACCAATAAAATTATTCAGTATCTAAGATCTACAGGGTGATTGAAAAGTAACTCCCTATATTGTAACTTAGAAGTATTTTAAAATAGAATTACTTTTCAATCACCCTGTAGTATTAATTTAAGTGTTTATAAGGGCTTCTTTAGGGATGTGCCTTCCTATCTGAGAAGGTATTTGTACTCCAAGGGAGATGTTTCCTCCATTTCAGATTTTCTATGGGACAACAAATTGATGTCTCTGCAGAGATTTAACTCAAATTTATGACTGCTAATGAGTATCACTGGGAGGGTTTCATCCAAAACAACTGTGGTAACCCTATTCCACATCAATAGGAAAACAGGAATAGCCTTATTTGTGAGCTAGGAATTTATTTATTCTATATATTTCAGCTTTTCACTTTATGTAAAAATGCTCAAGGTGGCTAAGAACAAGAAATAAAAACCAACAATACAATAAAACTAATCAATACCCAAACCCCACAATCTCCAATTAAGTAAAAGCAGCAGATAAAACACTTGTTTCGGCAATATAAAACAGTAGTCAGTAAAAACAGTGGGGGGAAAAACAAGAGTTCAGCAGTACCAGAGTAGAATCAATCAGGCAATAGGGTTGTTAAGCCTGGAGAAACAGGAAAGTATTGTTTGAAAGGGCACCAAAGCTGCTAGGGAGGAAACAAAGCACTATTACAGGTATGTAAGCAGGTTATTTGGGGAGGGTCTTTCACTGTTTGGACAGAGAAGACTTCTCTCTGGTGTCTGAA
This sequence comes from Cryptoblepharus egeriae, assembly GCA_030015325.1. NCBI lineage: Eukaryota > Metazoa > Chordata > Lepidosauria > Squamata > Scincidae > Cryptoblepharus > Cryptoblepharus egeriae. The sequence continues at coordinate 89,230,417 of JAREYC010000003.1, read as the reverse complement.
CCAAATGCACTTTGTTGACTCTTGCAAAGCAATGCTAGTTACAATGCTGGCTTTCTTAAATTCAGCAGGGTGGGAACAGTGATGGGATTCAAAGAAATGAACAACCGGTTCTCTGCCCATCCGGCAGCCACTTTTAAATGGCTATTTTTAAACTTTATACGTCCTATCTCTCATTAACAACCGGTTCTGTAGAGTAGGTGCGAACCTGCTGGAGCCCACCACTGGGTGGGAACAACCTTGGACCAGCTGAAGGGATGAGAGTATGGCTTCCTGTTGCAACACAATGGGAAGCGCCTTCTTCTCAGTGGCCAGCCAAGGGCTACTATCCCCTTAAAGACAAGATAAAAACGAGAAGACAAAGAGAGGGAGACAGGCAGTTGGTGGGCAAGTCAAGGAGTGCCACAGCTTCAAAAGTGCAAAGGAGCACAAATGAGGAGAAAAGTGAGCAACTTGAGGGCTGGGCTGGGGGCAGCCTCTCCATCTCTGGGGAGACCAGAAAGAGCTCCTAGATTGATGGAGCAGCAAGTAGTAACTCTCTCCTCATGTGGGGCTCTACCATTAGCTGTGAATCAGTGATGGGCTTCAGGGGGTTCTAACAGGTTCTATAGAACCTTTTGCTAATGAGCACCTGGGGTTACTAATGGGAAATAGAACCTGTTGTTAATTTATTTGACTCCCACTACTGGCCTTGATGGATGAAAGATGGAACAAGAGAGGACTTTGGAGTGGTGCACCTATCTCATTTTTACCGCATGGCCACATGTAGAGAGTTGCACATTAACACAGACGATGCAGGAGAAGAAACATTCTTTTTGGACAGCTTCTTTAAACTTTCAGGTCCAGCCCTGATCAATTATTTTTCAATGCACTCCTTCCTAAGTGTTACATCTGCAAGTTTAGCCAAAGTCTAATATCTATCTACAGTATTTATATACCGCTTTTCAACTGAAAAGTTCACAAAGCGGTTTACAAAGAAAATGGAAAAATAATAATAGCTAATTAAAAGCTAATGGGTCCCTGTCCCAAAAGGGCTCACAATCTAAAATGCAAAAAAGAACACCAGCAAAAGCCACTAGAACAAACATTGCTGGGGTGTGTAGGGCCAGGTACTCTCCCCCTGCTAAATAAAGGAGGAGCACCCACTTGAAAGATGACTTAATGACAAAACACTGGAATTGAATTAAAAACATGCATTCATTGTGCATGACCTTATGAGGTTATTTAGACTTCAGTCCTAAAGACACTTTCCTGGGAGTAAGACCCATTTAACACAATGGGGCTTACTTCTGGGTAGACATGGTTAGGAAGTTGCAATCCAAGACACTTTCAAAGTGTCTCCCCACTTTCTCCTTCTCTCCATCCTGAGCCTCTCTCTCCTGCTCCCTTCTGGCCAGTCCTGAGCTGCTTCCCTCTTCTCCACTGCTCTTCTCTCCCTCCGGCCACAGGAGGAACACCATGGAAGTGTTGCTTTCACTATGGGCAGGTGCGCTAGGCAGCCCTGACGTATTTTAAACAGGCTGCCGGCCAGCACGTCTCCCCCAACTGCCAACAAATGTGTTCTTTACGTGAAGCACAATTTGTTACGTGAAGCAGAATCCTAGAGAAAATATGTTTGTTATGTGAAACATACTTTACGTGAGGCGTTCTTTATGTGAGGCACCACTGTATTTGGTTCAAAAAAACTATTAATTATTTTCATGGTATCCAAAGGCAATTAGTTACCATTTAACAAGGCAACAATGAACCAAATTCCATGAAGTGGCTGCAAACAGCCCTGCAGGGAGCTGAGCAGCAATTTGCAAGCAGTTTCAGCTCAGAGCAATTCACACTCGGGAAGGAAGAACATAACAGAAACTAAAAGATCATGAACTTTAAGATAAGCTTAATTGCCTGCCACAGTGCCATGGTAAGCAGACAGCCTTGTTTAAGGCATTAACTGCTCTCTAAAGGGAAGCTTATCTTTTAATTTAAAGAGCCAGTTTCAGTCATGTTGAGACAAAGTCACATATAAAAAATAGCATATAATAATTATTCTACACCATTATATTAAAAGAATAAGGACCTGAGGCTGGTGTTCTGGGAATGTTGTTGGGTCTCTGACATACTCAAGGAATGGAAACATTTCCTGAGAAGCATCTTTATTCTGGGGAATGGAGACTGTCTTGATTCTTAAAGCCCCTGGCAGGGGCAGAGCTACAAGGCACCCTTGAAGGTAGGGGTTCTGTGGACACTGGATCTTGTCTGTTATTTCCAGAAATGTTGAGGTTCCTTAATAGAGGTTTCACTGTGTATAAATGTATTCTTAATAAATAACATTGGTGGGATGTAGAGGAAAACCTCTCCAGCAGTTCTTAACATCCAGGCACATTCATATGATAGAAAGCAGTTCTTCATGTACCACAGTTGCAGATCATTTAGGATTTCTAAAGATCAAGACCAGCCATTTGAATTGTGCCCAGAAATAGACTGGGAGCATCTATTTCTGCAGGAAGGATGTCCCATGGTCCCTTTATCAGGATCCTGTCAACAGTATTGCCCCAGTATTCTGGACTGGATTCAGTTTCTGAACAATTTTCAGTGTCAGCCCTACAAATAGTGCATTATAGTGATTCATGCAGGACGTGACTAAAGTATGTGTTATCATGACCAGATCTAATTTCTGAAGGAACAGGTACTGTTCCTGACTGATTCTATCAATCAAACAGCCCAATCCTATCCTCCCTCCATTTTATTTTGCAGCCATGCTAATAGAGTGTGCACTGCATAGAATGTGGGGGTAGTGGAATCAAACAGCTTAGGAGAGGAAAGTAATACTATATACTGCCTGGATGTCAATCAGTTTCTTTGGACTGACACCGTCTCTTTTCTAGCATAAGTCAAGGAGGATCAGATGATGTTTCAGTATAGGAAAATGGAGATAGGACTCTAGCACGTGCTCTTATCGCAGAGAACCACCTCCACCCACCATTTGCCCTACCTGCTTCTTGCCCTGATCCTAACAGGAACCACCACAAGCCATCCCTTCTGGCACCTTACTTGTTCCAATGCACTATGCATTGCTGGGTCTAACTCTGGCAGGCAAACAGAGCCTCTTCTCCTTTGAGCAGGCTGCTCTGATGCTCACAATGATTGTGTGACATTTGTGACACCATAAGAGGACTTATGGCAGCAGATCAAGAGGATGGGGCCATGGGTTTGGCAAATGTACTCCTGGTAACAGCCTCCATCAGAATTTCCAGGCTCAAGGCCAGATCCACAAACATGCCCAGACTGAGAGCCTGTGATTTCAAAGGGAGTGCTACCCTGTTCAGTTCAATACTCAAATTAGTAGTTTTACTGACCAACAGCATCTGGTTTGTCTGGATTAGGTTGATGCCTAAAATGTAGTGTTGGTAGAAGAGGATAAACATTCACTGACTAGGTGGCACATAGTCAAGAATTTCAGATGAGTCTTTTTTTCAGCTGCATGAGTGGAGTGGCAGCCGATGGAGGAAAGCCAATGCAACAGTCGGAAAATGATTGCATTTAATATAACTCATCTATTGTCCATGGAGCACAGAATGGCACCATATAGCCCAGTTCTAACTAAATGCTGCCCACTGGGCACAGTAGCACGGGCACAGGCTCTGCTTCATCCTGCAGGCATCCAGAGTAGAAAAGGTATGGTTTCACATATCATACTTTGCTCCTGCATGGTCCCCAATACGTCTACTCAAACCTATGCTGGCCATTTAGCTGGCACAAGTTTGGGTAGAGGCATGGGCTCCTTTCTGTCTACACCTGTCCCAGCCACCTCCAGTATACCACCGATCCATTCCTCCACCATCACTCCTCCTTCCTGCCCCAGTCTGCCCATCCTTTACTAGTGACGTATATGTACTGGTGGATTATAGCACACTCATAGGAGCACCATGGGATGTCCCGGTGTCCCCTCTTACCTGTTACCCTTGGTGTCACATGATTCGTGTTGCCATATGTCCCCCAAAACCAGGACTGTCCCAGTTTTGGGGGACTGTGTTCACATACTGGCAAGTTTGACGGGGTCCTGTACCAGTTTTGTGGAAGTGAATTATTGCAACCCTACACATGATGCAACTGCCCCACGTGCCAGTGCAGTGCGCTGCATTGGCCTGCAGAGTTGGATAGGATAGGGCCCATAATGTGTAGATTACCTTTGAAAAGTAAATAGTTACATACAGTATCTGATTTTTTTTACATTTTCAGAGAACTAATTTTACACTGCTTTCTTATTAAGATAATATGGCTACAATTTTCATATGTACTTTATTTATATCCTGCCTTTCTCTATAAAAGACTCAAGGTGGCTTGAGTCCTATCTTAACCAGACATTCCTGGAAGTAAGCCCATTAATATTATAATTTTACTTCTCAGTAAACATGCATAGGATTGGGTTGTAGTCATTCATGCACACTAAAAAATAATTTCAAAATATAAACAGTATAAACAAACTGCTGACTTTTTAATAATTCAGGGAAAAATAAAATTGCTGCTGTTGTGTATAAAACCTGCAGTGTCATATTAGGTGTCTTTTAGTAATGTGTTGTGTTACAGTATTTTTGATAAGACTAGATTGCCCTAACACGGAGCTCCCGTAGGCGTAGGGCCAAGTGGGAGCAATTGGTCCTGATTGTAATGGTATGTGGAAAGAGGCAATAAGAGGAGGAGAGGCAAGATAAAGGTATACATCTTGAAGCAAGAAAAATGTGGTAATTGGCAAGGGTATTTCAACCTGTAAATCATCCTCTGCTTTTTGGAAGCCTCTGTTTTTTACCCACCTGACTGTCTCTGTTGTCTCCCAGATAAGAGCCAGTGAACAAGGGGGAAGACGGAGATTTGGAGCAAGACTTGGGAAGGGCTTTAATGAAAAATAGGGAATTGCACACCTAGATTAGGGGTTTCTTTTTCACCATCTGCTCAGAGTCACACTTTGAGGTTGAAGCTGTGTCAACTTTTCCATGGAAACAGCTGTGTAACCTGTCTGTTGGAGTGTGACTCTTGAGGCCATAGAAGAGCTTCAGCAGATAAGACTTTTCTCTTCTTCACTGTTCTGTGTGTGATCTATCTCAATAAAACCCACAGTTGCTATATTGTGTCTTCCCACCCTGACAAGGGTGATCCTCAGCTGGGATGAAACACCTACGGGGATGGGGGCTACTGCTAGTCTGGCTTGTCTTCTTCAGTAGGTAGAACATGCAAGATCTAGAGACCTAGATACTGATCTAGAGACATCTAGAAAAGTCAATATACATTTATTCTTCCCCAAGGAAGGTATTTGGATTGCACCGCTTAAGTCACTGCACACTACTAGTGGTTGGATAGTACACTTGTTGCTTTGGAAAGGAGGGTCTGACACAGTCTGACATAATTTACAGACCTGTTTGCATTGTTGTCACAAGGTCTTACCTTCAGACCCCTTTCAAAATACCTCTCATGTAGATCCTGAATGATGCATATATGTACCTGTGTGCCTACATCTGTGCAATATGTCACAGCGTGTTTAGTTCCAGCATTCTTCAGCAACTCACAAACCTAGCTCCTCATTCAACTATTCCCTAATGCCTCATTCAATATTCCCGTTAAGGAGATTGGCTCCAAGCTGAACCCCATGCAGCACAGGGCTCATCAGCCTGGAAGCTCTGTGATGAACTATGATGTAATCGCCAGCTTGATTTCTTATAGGGATCCCTACTATAGACTACTACGACTTATAGGGATCGCTATTACTATGCTCAATTCCCTCTTCTATTGCAATGGTTAAGGTTAAGGTGGAGGCACTCTGTCCTCCATTCAATATGGAAGTCAATCTGCCCTTACCATGCTCTTCCTCTCTGTTGCTTAGGCTGCAATCCTAAAAGCACTTTCCTGGAGTAAGCCCCATTGAACTCACTGGAACTTACTTCTGCGTAGACGCTTTTTGGATTGCACTCAGTCAGGGAAATGCTGCCTGTAGCTAAGGGATAGACTCCTAGAGCTATACTCCTTGCTTATATGTCTTCTAGTTCTACTTGAAAAGCATGTTACTTGCTTCCCATTATCTTTGTGATGATACAGATTTCCCTCTGGTTTTAGCAATGTAATATGATCCACATGACTGGGGATCTCTGTTTTCGGTGAATTCAGTTTGAAGAGCTGAATCAGTCTACATATACAGATGGGGCCTCAGTAGCCACAGGGATCCGTTTTTGGTCCCCCTGTAGATGCCTAATTCATGTATAAGGAAGATATAAAATTAACTTGATTAAATATATCTGCAATCTTAAACTCAGAACAAAAAGAGATTGCAAAGCAAAGCAAAAACAAAACAAAACAATTTTCAGTTTCCCAAGGAAAAACAGAAGTGACTTTTTCCTTCTTTTTTGGCTATATGCATTCTGAGGTCTGGAAAACCAGGCACATTCTGCCTCCGTGGGCTTTAGAGAGCCCTGTAGAGCTATGGAAAGGCTCAGATAGGGCAAAATCTGGATCCATGTGAGTCTGAAGAGGACCTATGTTGAGCCAGATCCATGAATGAATAATTTACAGACATGGAGGCCCAACCTGAAATTGCAATTTTTCTGGGCAGAAATAACAGATATAAAAGAATGAAAATCTTCAGACAAGAATCTGAACACATCTTTTTTTGATTTACCATGAGCACAGTTAACACTAATGTCTCAATTACTGTAGCAAAATTAGTTAAGTGTGCTTTGCAATCTCTTTTTATTCTGAGTTTTGGATTGCAGAGATATGTAATCACATTAATTTGATCTCTTAAGCCAGTTTCCTCCCCCCCCCCCCAAAAAAAAAATTCATTTAGGGCCTGCTTCCTTTCTTTTGCAGTCTTTGCAAGACATGCACAAGCTGCGAATTGCTAAGGCTTTTTTCAATAATATTTCTAGCCTTTGCATTAGATATCTTCCACTGAGAAATCTGCTGGTCTCTTTTGCTCGCTCAACCTCATCTAGTGTAACAGACAGCCTATTACTTCCTGTTCTTCCAAATCACACCTTCTGATATTTCCACTACTCCAAAGAATGGAAATCCTTTTCTTTGAATTTGGATTTCTTTGGATTTTCTTTGGATTTGCCTCTGTCATTAACTTCGTGTGCCATGGTCCTTGAGAATCAGTTCTTATTCACTTTTCACACATTGAATTTGCCTGGATTTTTTGTTTTTCTGTTATCGCATTACAAACATTGCCCGAGTTAATGACAGAAGAGAAGATGTGCAAATACTAATCATGTTTTCAAGAGATGGGAAAGCCTAATTATCATATGGTTGGCCCTTTCAGAAGCATTGGTTCTGCCACAATATCACTTTGGGGTGAGCAGAGTTGATCAGAGAGGTACTCCTGCTTGGGATGGGAGGGGTTTTCTATACTTCCCTCCAGCTAGCCCTGGAGTCTGGGGAGCCCACCACAAGGCTCCGCAAGTCTCTATATTAGTGGAAAAATAAATTCTCTATATTAGTGGGAATTAGCAAGTCTCTATATTAGTGGGAAAATAAAATATAGTTTTTTTGTGACAAAAACCAAGTGTCCCTTTTTTCTTTTTCTCTTTTAATTTTCTTTTCCATTTACAGATGCTTGGAGAGCCCCACATAGTGCTTACTGGGGACACCCCCCCCCATGACACTGGCTGGACACCCAAGATCATGACACAAGCTGGAGGTTAATTTTAAAAAACCTTCTGTACTCAGCAATAGCTTGATCCTGGGAATTGCATTGCTACCTTTCCCACCTCTTAAAGGAATAAATTCTTCACTGGCAGGTAGGTTACAACCAGTGATGGGCTTCAAAGAAATTAAGAACCGGTTCTCTGTCCATCTGGCAGCCACTTTTAAATGGCTATTTTTAAACTTTATATGTACTATCTCTTGTTAAGAATCGGTTCTATAGAGTAGGTGCGAACCTGCTGGTGCCCACCACTGGTTACAACCTACCTGTTTGGATTCCACTGCCCATAATGTTACATGCCTTCTGCGGCCTCTTTCCGGAGCCTTGGCCAGAATGGCACTGCTGAAAGGGTAGTTCTTGGGGAATACAATTATCACAGGAGCCAGATAAAGCATTTACACAAGCTTGATCTGGTCGGCGGGCTTTATGTCTGCTATCCCCTGAAAAGAGTTGTGACTTGCTTTTGGTAAAGGAAGTTCACTTGAATAACCAAAACACACATACAAACTCAAAATGGGAACACTGGCTGCAATCCTAATCCTGTTAAGCCAGCCAAAGCTTCACCATACGCCCCGTGCTGGCCTGGGGGTGTCACAAAAGTTTCATAAGGCACTTCTGTGCCACTCCTGGGGGAGGGTTAGGCCAGTTCTCAGACATGTGCTTGCCTCCTTACATCACCACAGGAACCAGAAGACGAATGAGTTATGCCAGCTTACGTTAGGATTGCACCCTTACAGTTAGAAAATGGATCAAAAACAAGACTGAAGTGTCTTCTACAAATGCCTAAAGGCAGCCCACTTACGTTTTCCTTGCCATGAATGTACCTTAGAGTGAGGCGGATTTTAATGTCATGATGGTGGCTACTTTTGCTTTTCCTTCTCTCCTTCATTCTAGTGTATTTTAAAAATATGTATTTAAAAATATACCCCCGTTTTTACAGATGTATTCATTTTTGTTCACACACTGGATGCTGAGCTGTACACAGCTAAATAAATGAAGAGAATCAGACTGCATTATAGCTCAGTAATTTCATACTAAAGCCTCCTTTTGAAGTTGTTTTATTGTAGAATTATGACTGCAATCCTAAACACACTTTCCTGGGAATAAGTCCCATTGATTGTAATGAGGTGTACTTCTGAGTAGACATGCAGAGGATTGCGCTCTATGACTTTCAGGTCAGCAACAAGAGTACAGAGATGTTGGAATGTCGTCTTACAGGTTTCTGAAGGTTCTTATTTTCTTTAACTAGATTAGTGCAGTGCACTTTATGTGGGGCTGCCTTTGAAATCCCACATGTTGGGTTATGTGAGACTGTCTGGAAAGGTGGTGGCCAGAAGGTGGTGGCCAGATTATTGACTAAACTGTTGTCTGTTGGCTACTACCAGTTTGCATCCAGATCCAGAAGTAGTTTGAAGTGTGTTGTGTAGAGAGGTATACCAAAGATTTGAAGTCTTTAGGTATCATCTTTAGTCCCCAAGACTCAAGAGGGAAGTGTCTTGGGAGTGTCTTGGAAGTGTCCTTCATTTAAAATCATTTTGTTATAAGTTGTTTTGTTTTAACGTCGAGAAAAAATATTATTCCTGGCCAGGGCAACTGTATGTGTGGCCGAAGCAACTATCTGTGTGTCCGCGTGTCTGCATGACTATTCTCCAGTACAAGGAGCTCATATTTATTTTAATCTTTAATATTAGAAGTGGACTTTAGATTAGAAGGACTTTAGATAGTTTGGGGGTGTGTGGGTGCTGCGACCAGAAATATGCAATAGAAACTTAACTCTTAAGATTATCAAGTAGCCTATGATAAAATTAGTTTTGTTATAAGTTATTTCACGTAGAGCACAATACTATCCATGTCTACTCAAAAGTTAGCCCCATTATGTTCAGTCAGTCTTACTCCAAGGAAAGTGTCTTTAGGATTGCGGCCTTAAAGTTGTAATTTCCAAGTACCTATCAATAACTTGGAGTGAGAACTTGCTGCACAACATGTGAGTGTTTTTTCATCCCCCTTTTTGTTCCCTTGATATACTTCAGAAAGAAAAGCACAGTGACCCTCGGGACTTTTTCCCAAAGGCAGTTGCTCCATAGCTCACCAGGGCAACAGAGAAGAACCCTACCTCCTCCCCACTCCTTGCACACCAGAACTGCCACTGTTTCCAGACTGGTAAATAAGAGTGGGATGAAAGTACTGTATTTACTCCAATCTAATGCACCATTGAATCAAACACATAACCCTATTTTAAAAGGCTTAGGATTTTAAAAAATGTTTACTGGTGATTGTAATACACAGCTGCAGAGAAGGTACAAAATTTAATTTTAGTGTACACAACAATGACTTATATGATAATAATAATAATAATAATATGTTGATGGATTTATGTGATGATTTATACCTAATTGCACTACTTTATACAACAATGAGTCTATGCAACATTTTTATTAGAATATAGAAAACTGTTAAATTAAATACTGACCTATACTTATAAACAAAGTACCGTATTTACTCATATCTAACGCACCATCAAATCTAATGTGCACTCCAATTTTGGAGACTAGGGGCAAAATCCAGAGTAACTACAGGGAGTCCTTGCTCCGGTGTCAGAACAACATACTCTGGATTCCAGTATGAATTTCCCATAGGTTTTCACTAGGTAGTGCAGTAACTACGGGTGCACGTAAAGTCTCTTACGTGCTCCTGTAGTTACTCTGGATTTGGGGGTAAATTTGGATGAAAAGGGTGAGCGTTAATTCATGTAGATATTGTATTTTGGGCGCTGGTGTGAAGAGTGTTTAGTGAAAATAGAGTGGGTTAGCGTGAAAGACAGTGATAACTTTGGATGGGTTAAGAAAATGGTTGTGGGTCAGTTCTGATGATATCCCCCAAACCAGCCACAAGTAATGGTCAGTGCATGTTAAACCTGGGGCAGTGTCATTCCTTCTACTACAGAAATGTGAAATTTGGGAAGGGTATTCCTTACATGATGTGGTCACCCGCTAAGAACACATTTTTAGAAATTTAATCCCTAAGGGTGTGAAAAAGAGTGCCATGTCTCGGGACCACAAATACAGTGTTTCCTTGCAAGTTGAATGCCCCCCTCAAACAAACCCCTTCCCCCCCCAAGGAAGCCCCCCTGACCCCTCTACGACTTTCCCTCTTCCCCCTACCACCACCATCTCTTCCTGGAGTTTTCCTTTCCTGTGAGTAAGCCCCAGTGGATTCAATGGGCCTTGATTCTGAGGAGACATCATAGGATCTGGCCCATTTTCAGTCCAAGCAAAAGCCATTGCTCCTGCTGTTGGCATCCTATGGAAAGAGTCAGGCTTGCATCCTATGCACTTTCCTGTGAGTAAGCCCCACTGGATTCAGTGGGCCTTGATTCTGAGGAGACCATAGGATTTGGTTCCTTTCACTTCAAGGCAGAAGCCATTGCTGCTGCTCCTGCGGAAACTGCCTCTCTGGTTTGCATAGATAGATCTCACTGACAGAGAGAGAGAGAGAGAGAGAGAGAGAGAGAGAGAGAGAGAGAGAGAGAGAGAGAGAGAGGATCCTTGTTAAAGTTGCTCCAAAAAACACTAGTGACTCTTTTAGCGAAAATGAGTCATCCTTGGCCTTAAATGTTTTTCTTTTCAGTTTTAATGTATAGCATACTACAGTGTTCCATTACAGTAATTGTGTCCTGTAGTATATATTATAGTGTTTTGAACTTGATTACAGTGTTTTGTCATCATTTTTATATACAGTTAAAATTTTAATATGAATATTTTTAGGTTGTGGAACCAATAATCTCTGTTTCCATTATTTCCTATGGGAAAATCAGCATTGTAAGAAGAATGCTTTGAAAGACAAACTTGCTTCCAGAATGAATTAAATTTGTCTTATAAGGCACCACTGCATTCTTTAAATTTTACTTTCTCAACTAGTTAATTCCACTAGTTATCTATATATAAAAGAGAAAAGTCACTCACTGACTGACTGACTGACTGACTCACTCACTCACTCATCACAGCCCTGCCAAAACTGGTGGGCCTATAAGCGTGAAATTTGGGGTGGGTGTTCCTTCTGTGACTGAGGGGTGCCCTAAGAACCGGTTTTTGGAAATTCCAACGGGAAGGGGGTGAAAAGGGGCGCAACGCGTTTTCCTCCCTATACTTTGCATTGAGAATTGCTGACTCAGCAACATTCCGCCCCAACTGCTGGGCCTGAAGCATGGAATTCTGGGAGTTCCTTCTGTCACCTGAACTCCCACCAAGAACCATCTGGAGAAATTAACCCTTCAGGGGCCGAAAAGGGGGCAACGTGTTTCTCTCCTATACTTAACATGGGAGACTGAACCACATCCAGCCAATTTGGTGCTCAGACCCTGGTGCACTGGGGGATGTTGTTCAGAGGAAAAGGTTGCACCGGCGAGGATGCTGCGCATGAGGGGAAATTGCGCATGAGGGGAAGTTGCGCATGGGGGGAAGTTGCGCATGTAGGAAAGTTGCGCATGTAGGAAAGTTGCATATGGGAGGAAAATTGCGCATGGGAGGAAGTTGCGCATGGAGGAAAGTTGCGCATGAGGGGATGATGCACATGGGGGAAGTTGCGCATGGGTAGAAGTTGCACATGGGTGGAAGTTGCACACGAGGGTGTGATGCATATGGGGGATGATGCGCATGGGGGAAAGTTGTGCATGGGGAAAAGTTGTTCATCGGCGGATGATGCGCATGGGGAAAGTTGCGCATGAGGGGATGATGCGCATGGGGAAGTTGCGCATGGGTGGAAGTTGCACATGGGGGGATGAAGTGCATGGGGAAAAGTTGTGTATGGGGGAAAGTTGCAAATGGGGAAAAGTTGTGCATCGGCGGATGATACGCATGGGGAAAGTTGCGCATGAGGGGATGACGCGCATTGAGGAAGTTGCGCATGGGTGGATGTTGCACATGGGGGAATGATGTGCATGGGGGAAAGTTGTGCATGGGGGAATGTTGCACATGGGGGAAAGTTGCGTATGGGGAAAGTTGCGCATGGGGGTTGATGCACATGGGGGAAGTTGCGCATTGGGGAAGTTGCGCATTGGGGGAAGTTGTGCAATGAGGGATGATGTGCATGGGGGAACGTTGTGCATGGGCGAAAGTTGCGCATGGGGAAAAGTTGCGCATGGGGAAAAGTTGCGCATCGGCGGATGATGCGCATGGGGAAAGTTGCTCATGAGGGGATGATGTGCATGGGGAAGTTGCGCATGAGTGGAAGTTGCACATGGGAGGATGATGTGCATGGGAGAAAGTTGTGCATGGGGGTTGATGCACATGGGGGAAAGTTGCACATGGGGGAAAGTTGCACATGGGGAAGTTGCACATGGGGGAAGTTGTGCATCGGCAGATGATGCGCATGGGGGAAAGTTGCGCATGAGGGGAAGTTGTGCATTGGGGGAAAGTTGCGCATGGGGGAAAGTTGCGCTTCGGCGGATGATACACATGGGGGAAAGTTGCGCATGAGGCAGCGTTGAACATGGAAGGATGATGCGCATGGGAGATGATGTGCATGAGGGAAGTGGCACATGGGGTGTTTCTGTGCCATGGGGGATGGCATAGGGGAAAATGTTACACCCGCAACGCGGGTACACTTTTTGCTACTTATATATAAAAATGTGCTTAGAACCATCAGAAAGTGGGGGACCCCTATATCTGTGATTGAAGGATGCAGAACACATCTTATTGACACAATTACCTTAGCAATGGAAAGTTAGTTAGGATTGGACTATAAAGATAGTCTTTTTGGGACTATGAACCAGATGATTTTGTGAGGCAGGCTGGATCTGACCTGCAGGCTGTATGTTGCTTTGGACCCCTACATTCAAGTATTTGGCAGCAAACCCTGTACAGTGGCGCCTCACGTAAAGAACGCCTCACGTAAAGTATGTTTCACGTAACAAACAATTTGTCTAGGATTCTGCTTCACGTAACAAACTGTGTTTCACGTAAAGAACACATTCGTTGGCAGTTGGGGCAGACGCGCTGGCCGGCAGCCTTTTTAAAAAGTGTTAGGGCTGCCTACCGCACCATGGTGAAAGCAACACTTCCATGCTGTTCCTCCTGTGGCCGGGTGTCTGGTGGGCAGAGGGAGAGAGCAGCGGAGAAGAGGGAAGCAGTTCAAGGCTAGCCTGAAGGGAGCAGGGGAGAGAGAGGCTCAGGATGGAGAGGAGAAAGTGGGAGACACTTTGAAGGTATCTTGGATTGCAGCCTCCTAACCATGTCTACCTAGAAGTAAGCTCCACTGTGTTAGACGGGTCTTACTCCCAAGAAAGTGTCTTTAGGACTGCAGCCTAAGTAGACTTGATAAGATCATGCACATTGAATGCATGTTTTGAATTCAATCCCAGTGTTCTGTCATCATTTTTACATCCAGTTAATATTTTTATATGAATATTTTGGGGGTTGTGGAACCGATCGTCTGAGTTTCCATTATTTCCTATGGGAAAATCCGCTTCTCATAAAGAACGTTTCACATAACAAACATGCCTCCAGAACAAATTAAATTTGTTACGTGAGGCATCACTGTATTTGTCAAAAGAGCAAATATCTAAATTCAATTCCAAAGCTGAAGAAGGCTTTTGTTTGGATATGTTCCAGGGTCCAAAGTGTACAATCCATCAGAAAGATCCCTGGCATAAATCGTACTGAAATGCTTTAGCATTAATTCATTTTAATGGAATTTCTGTAAGATTTCTTGACATACACAGAGTTAAAAAGGATTTTCCCCCTTTCTTTGAGATTGTTTCAAATTTTTTTTCTACCATATATTCTTTTGTAACTCATACCTGGTTATTTCATTATTTAATTAACAAGGATTTGTGCAGTAAATACTTTCTCCTGCTTACATATCAAAACGGCAAGTTGCACAGTCACCAGCTACGTATGAATTGCAAAGTCATGAATTACAAATTGTGAAACCGTGAGCTAATGAATTACAGATGAATGAATTGCAAATCACAAATTAAACAAATTATTCTAAGCTCAACAAGTCAGTGGTATTTCTCAAAGGGTGCGAATCCTTATGTGAATATTAATTAAAGAAACCAAATACTCTACTCTAATGAATTTAATGAAACTGAAGACTTTGATTTAATTTCTGAACTTGAATAACCCTACCGGTTCAAGTTACATTTAAAAAATCACTTTGTTATGATGCATATACATCAGTGTCACAACCCATTTAAGAAGTTATTTTCTCATGATGTATATACATCAGTGTAACAAAGCAAACATCAGATTCAATGACAAACCTTGCTAGGATAAGGAACAACTGACTTGTAAGAGAATCTGATCAGACTGCTCTGTCAGCCTGGCTGTGGATCTTTTGTAACTCGTGGATTTACATTTTGGGGATTGAAGCACTAGCAAAAACCAAAATTTTACAAAAAGTGGAACCATTGTACAGGGCATGGACAATATCCGAATCCGGGCATGGATCCACCATGGTGGAGTGAGGTTCCTTGCCCTCACCCTAGTCCATCTTGTACTGTCCTGATGCAGAGCATATCTATCCCTTAAAAACTGGGAGGTTTGTCTTGATTTCCATAGTACATAATATAGGGACCATCTTGATTTCCATAGTTCATAATATAGGGACCATCTTGGATCGCCACCTCCCTATTTTATTACACATGGTGCATGTTTTTTCCCCCTTAACATTAAAACTGATGTTCTCGTCTCTCAAGTGCCATACTGATGTGTTTATCTTTTATCACTGTTTTTCTCTGTACTTATTTTTAAAATGACCTGTAAGTTGCCCTGGGCATTTGCATTGGCATAGGAAAGGCAGCGTATAAATCCCTAAAATAAAATAAATAATAGAAAGGATAAGGGCATAGCAGCTGCCTTCAACTACTTTTAGGTAGCAGTTTCTAAGACGGAAAGAGTTGTATAACACAGTCATTACTGCATCCTCTTTGCAGGCAAGATACAATTTCCCTAAAGAATGTCTAACCTAAAAACTTATCTGAATTCTTGAGAAACACCCAAGTTCTAAGCCTGGCCAGTGGTGGAGCTTTTTGAAAAAAATAAAAATAAATGAGCAGTATTTTTCTCTCCAAATAACGCTGCTTGTCAGTGTATAAGCCTCATGGCGCAGGGTGACCATATGTCCTGTTTTTCCAGGACATGTCTTGGATTTTAGCCTTAGGTCCAGAAAAAATATCTTCATTTCCTATCTTTCCTTTGTTAATTGGCAGCATATAACCGTCTTGTAATTAATAAATTTTATGTAATAAATTATGGCTGCAATCCTAACCACACTTTCCTGGGAATAAGTATTATTTAACACAATGGGACTCACTTTTGAGTAGACATGCTTAGGATTGCACTGTATATGTAATTGAGTTAAATTTAATAATAATATAGTGTCTAGGCATATGAAAGCAATATGTGAGTGTTTTTAGCTTTCATTTTGTCACGTTCTACATTTTTCTTGGATGTCCAACATTTTGGGGGTCCTTGTCTTCCTTTGTTGTTTATGACATATGGTCACCCTGCTCATGGGCTGTATCCAGAGAATGTTGTATTTCTCTTTCACTGAAAGCTTAGTAATGTTCAAACATATGGCAACCCTACTTATGGAGCCAACTTCCCACTTCCCTCACAGGATATAGTGTGGATCACACTGGGCCAAATGCATCAGCATGAGAGTGGGGGCAAAAGGATAGGATTGGGTTGCGTGATCTGGGCAGCTTTTTGATCAAGGCAATCTCATGCAATTACTTTGAAGCTGAAAGGGATGGTCTCTTAAAACTGGCTATGTAAGGCTGCAATCCTAAACACAATTTCCTGGGAGTAAGCCCTATTGAATACAATAGGACTTACTTCTGTTTAGACATACTTAGGATTGCATTGTAAGTTTTTTTCCTAAAAATTGTAGACCTGGACAAAATTAATGCCTTTTCTGACCTATTTTCATTAAATCTCCCTGCATTTCGCTTTCTCCTATCTTATATTTATATTATATTCTTTGACTGTGAGTCTTCATTACAGTCTTGTTTAATTCTCTGTGAACTGTTCGGTTTAATTGCTACAAATGCAAAATAATTATCGTTCACCATCAGCACAATTCTTATTCATCTCATCACTAATGCATGCAATTCACAAGGTGTAGGGCACCAGAAATTTGAGAAAGAGACAAGATCCAGAAACAAGTAGTTGCCTCCTCTCCCTAATAGCAGATGGATTGAATATCTCAGGACAGAGAACTTTCACAGGGCCACGCTGAATATACACAAGGTGATTGCTGCTGTTTCCCCCTTTGAATTGCTTGACTACATATGATCTTCTGAGGCTGCAATCCTAACCTCCAGTTAGGCTGGCCTAAGCCCTGGCATATGTCTTGTGCTGATGTGAGGATGTCACAAAAGTGCCATAATACTTCTGTGCCACTATTGGGGAAGGGTTAGGCCAGTGCTCAGACATGCGCTAGCCTCCCTACATCCCCAGGGGAATGGGAAGACCAATGAGTTGTGCCGGCCTACGTTAGGATTGCACCTTCATGATTGACTGTGCAATCCTAAGCATGTCTACTCAGAAGTAAATCCCATTGTGTTCAATAGTACTTACAGGAAAGTGTGGTTAGGATTGCAGCCTAAATGTCTGGTGTTCAAAAGAGTAGGTTGGACGGAAAAAAAGAAACCTTGGTCAACCTTGGGTATTCCTTATTTTTTGTATTGCATGCAATACATTCACAAGTGGTATCAAACAAATGAATATACCTAGGGTGAAGACTAGATTCTTTGCTCTGATCAGCTGACGTTGGTTTCTTAATGAACTCCCATTGAGCCACTATACAAATCCACTTGGGCCCAATCCTATTCAATTTTCCAGCGTTCATACAGCTGTTCCAAAGGGCTGTGTGCTGCATCTGCAGTAAGAAGCTGTCATGGGGGTCTCCTCCAGGTAAGTGAATGTTTGTTCCCCTATCTTGGGATTGCATTGCAGTTGCATTGGTACTGAAAAGTTGAATGTAGCTTTAATTGGCGTGTCATGTCTCCAGAATCCCCTTCCCATTTTACAAATACCATACATATTTTTCCCGCCACAAAGCTATCACAGTTTGAACGAGTACATGAAAGCATGTGTGTACATGTATGCTCATGCATGTTAGATGAAGAGAAGGGCAAGAGAGGGAAGGTTTAAGTGTGCCATGTTTCCTGTCATCCAAACAACTACTTGACAGAGCAATCTTAACTTGCACTGGATTAGGCAGGCTGGCTTTATTGAACTGAATCCAGTGGAAGTATTGGGACTGCTGCTGTACTACTGCAGGGAAGGGAAAGCTTATCCATTTCCCTGATAGATGACTGAAGCCACCCTCGTAGACCTCCCCTGGCCACCTCCAGAGGTGGCTTACATCGAAGGAAGTGGCCTCTGTCAAAGGAGACAGGAGCATTCAGAGATTGCTCCAGGCTGCCCCGGAGGCAAGGTATGGATCCAGTATAACTTCCAATCCAAGGTCCTCTTCCCGTTTCCTGGTCTCCTCTGTCCAAGAATGCCCTACTCCTTGTTTTCTCCCTACCTGGTAAGGCCAGTGGAAGTCTCCTTTCATTCTTGCCGAGTCATGGGTTGGTGCAGCGTTCAGTGACCTCAGGCAGGCAGGGTGTCTCAAAAGTGCCTTGTAGCACTTTTATGACACCCTAAGTTCAGTGCAAGGGACTTGAGCTGACCTCACACAAAGGTAGGATTGCTGTGTGAGACTTCTAAAACTAGCACTACAATCTAGAGTAACTACGGGAAGATGTAAAAGGCACTTACTCTGGATCACTCTATACATTTCCCATAGGTTTCCCATAGGTGGCACTGTAACTACGTCAGTGTGAAAGGTCCCATAGTTACTCTGGATTGTAGCCTAGGGTACAGGCTACACTTTCCTGGTAGTAAGACCCATTGAATACAATGGGGCTTATTTTTGAGTAGACATGGTTAGGATTGTGCTCTACAACTAACAACTGTTTCTCTGTACATTATTGTGTTTTGCATGCATATTAAAAAAATTAACAAAAATAAACCCTAATAATTGATCTCCTGAATACATGTTTGACCTTTATTGGGTTTATAGTACGAGGCTAGGACTGTAAGATTAACCCTACAATCCAGAGTAACTACGGGAGCACGTAAGAGACATTACGTGTACCCGTAGTTACTGCACCAACTAGTGAAAACCTATGGAAAATTCATATTGCAATCCAGAGCAAATTGTTCTTACACCGGAGCAAGGACTCCCTGTAGATACTCTGGATTGCACCCTTAGTCTGCCAGCTATTTCTCTCAAATGATTTGTAGAAGTTCCACAGAACAAGGACAGAAGAGACTAAGCAGGCCCCATCCCTTGCCTATGGCATCAGCTGGAGGCACAGTGGAGCCATTGTGTCATATGGCCGTTTTTATCTGGGAAGGTGGTTTCTCAGTCTTGCTGGCTATCTCTGTTTCTCCTCCTTCCCACCATCTGCTGCCCCTGCCCTGGAATGCACAATGGCTTCTTTTTTCAGGACCGTATTCCCCTTCAGGCTCGGAGAGTAGAGGGATTCCGCAAAGCCGCTTGAGTGAAGGCATGTCAGCTTCCCTGCCATCCGTGCCCTCAATCAGGCTGTTTCATCTGGAAAAAGTTTCCTCTGGTAATGAAGCCAGGAGCAATTCTAAAGGCATCGCCTTCATCAGTGAGCTCGCGGCCTTGTGCGGCAACAGAAGGAGCGCCAGCTCCTGATGCGGAGAGATTAGACAAAGACCCAGAGACATGCACCTCACAGCTCGGCTGAGGTGTCTGATCACATGTGCTTTGGTGAAGCTACATTTGTAGCGGCAGCGCTCTTTTAAAGCCGCTTCTGAACGCGGAGAAGAATAAATTAGCAGCCTCCACCAAAGCGGTAAGTTTCCATGTGGGAGTTTCCTCAGCCTGAAATGAATACTCCAGATTTAACTCTCTCATATTAGCTCAGTTAGGCAGCAACGTGGCTGGGTTTGTGTATTGTCAAGGCATTAATTAGCAATGTAAGATCAGAGAGAGTAAATTCAAACTCCCCAAAGACTGCGTGAGTCATCCCCTGTTCTCCTACTCCGCTGATTTTCAGATGTTACTGTTCCAGTTTGTGCCTAATCATAGCATGTAACAAGTTCAGGCCCTTTTAGCGTGATACCATTTTTTACCACGCAGAGATAGGCTTTGTTCACAAGTGGCTGCCACACAGCCCTTCCCACATAGGTCGAGGAAATGAACCATTAACACTTTTTACAAGAGGGACGGAGTTGCTCAGATATATAAGAATAATAAATAAATAAATACATACATACATACATACATACATACATACATACATACATACATACATACAGGTAACAGATGACAGCTGTTGTACATGGAGGTACAATATAACAACATTCTTCAGTTAAAAAACCATCTCTCTTTCCAGCATCTCAACTGCCCTTCTGCCTCCTCAATGGCTCTCCTCCATTATTCCCCACCCCTCCAATGCATGTTCTTCTCTTTCAATCTCTCTCAGCTGCTTAGATGTAAAGGTTCAATGTCTGCTGAAATGTCAGTGGTCAACAAGATTTCAGCTATTGGAATTTTTTGGTTTGTGGATGTTCACAGTCCACAAATGACACCCCTACAGTTAGCAAAAGTTGGGTGCGTCATTTAAAAATGTTAAAACTGCTGAATAGATCATGCCTCCTCCTTGTAATCCTCCTCCTTGTAGTTAAGATACATCTCTGTGCATGGACATCTATGTGCATGGAAAAAGACGAGCACATCAAAAATGAGTGTTTGGGTTCTTGACTGTAGGATTGTAGTAAGACAAGTACAGTGGTGCCTCACATAAAGAACTTAATTCGTTCCGGAGGCCTGCTCTTTAAGTGAAATGCTCTTTAAGTGAAGCAGATTTTTCCATAGGAAATAATGGAAACTCAGACGATTGGTTCCACAACCCCCAAAATATTCATATAAAAATATTAACTGGATGTAAAAATGATAACAAAACAGTGGAATTGAATTCAAAACATGCATTCAGTGTGCATGATCCTATGAAGTCTACTTAGGCTGCAATCCTAAAAACACTTTGGGGCTTACTTCTGGGTAGACATGGTTAGGAGGCTGCAATCAAAGACACTTTCCTGGGAGGCTTACCTGGGTTGCTGCTGGAGATTCAAGGTGGTTGGTGGGGGAACTTGGGGGAAGTTAGGGGCAGCTGCCTCTGGCACCCCCAGGCAACTGCCCCCAAGTTGGAGGCAATTAGAGGCAGCAGCGCTGGCCAGCAGTCCTTTTAAAGAGCCTCCTTGTGGAGCATCAGGGCTGCATAGCACGCGTGCCCATAGTGCGCTTGCTTGTTAAGTGAAGTGGAACTTGTTATGTGAAGCAAGATTTCTTGGAAATTTTTGCTTGTTATGTGAAACGCTTGTTAAGCGAGGTATCACTGTACTGTATTTTTCTAGCAGAAAGCTGCAGAGGTCTGACCACAGCTAGAACCTGGCTTCACAAGTGATCTGCAAATGCAAGCATTGGGCCCTGGTGGCTGCCAGGTTGATGCAATGGTCCATCCATTTCTGCCCTCATAGGATCCTGGCTCCATTGCCCTGGCAACTTCCTCCCTGTTGTCTGCAACTAACAAGCCTCTGCAGGCTTAACATTTAATTGACCCTTACATATTAACCAATGAGCAATACATACAGAAGGGATATATGTGCTCCTGCTAGCCTCATCACAGCAAACCTCCCATCTCCTGGTTCGCACAACTTTGCAGCAGACGCACTGGCAGAGGGTATTGAGGCTTAGCCCTATAAGCTAATGGCTTTTCAGGCAATTCCCAGAGAGGCCAGTGTCTGATGCAATAGACCTTGGCCTGAGTTTGTTTATTTCTGGCATTTATGTAGTATATTCATACTAGAAAAAACTTCCACAAAAGTATGGATGTACCATTCCATCACATCTGGAAGTGTTCTGATGCCCACAGAGGTTGCTCACAGACTTCCTGGGCTCAGAAAGTTCCCTAATTGTGTCAGAAAGACATTTCTGGTTTTTGTGAAAAACATACCGGTAAGTTGACTTTCTGACAACTCTAAGAGGTGTCATGAGGCCCATAAAGGCTGTACGTGGCATTCCTGGGTTTCAGAAAGCATTCTGGTTGTGACTGGAAGGTGCTTCTGGTTGGGTCTGGGAAGTCAGGTGAGGCTCCCCAACAAAAGAGTGTTGTGTCAAATCATGCACTGTGTCAAATCCATGGGTTCCAAACCTGTGGATAAAGACGATGCACTGTACATTGTTTCTAACAAAATTTGGGGCCATGAGTTACTTTTGTTACTAACTCAAAGCAGTATGAATAACACAGAGGCCCATGGTATGGGCCCATGGACAATGATGATGATTATCCTCCTCCTCCTCCTCCTCCTCCTCCTCCTCCTCCTCTTCCTCCATCCAATTGTATCTGAGAACTTTCCCTTATTTCCAGCCATGCACCAAACTGGACCTTGTGTAACCTGGCAAGACTCCTGGGGAGGCTGAAAAATTGACCACCTTGTTTCTCTCTAGGGGTGAGATCCTGAAGATCCTGCGATCCTGAGGATTATGTTATTGCTACAGCCTCAAACTCTCCCCCACCGTCAGACTTAGGGAGAGAGTAAATCTCTCCCGGAGATTTGAGTACCACTGTAGACAAATGCTAATTCCTTCAGGCCAGTCCCAGAGGGTTGGCAACTCTAACCACAAAATAGGATTTGAAAAGGAATAAAAAAGATTAAGTAATTAGCAGAAAGTGAACCTTTTTATAGAATAGGTAGGAAATAGTCACAGGAGGGGACGGAATTTATCATGAATGAAGGAGGAAGAAGTAATGGACTCAGAGGCGTGTATAATAAAAGATAACAGATTGATCAGACCATGCAGAAGCCCTGGAGGATGCTGGCTTCTCTGATTGTCCTGTGTGCTTTTATGACATGCAGGCTATCAATTCCCCACCAGTTAATAACTGTAAAATCAAAGCCACTCCCCCGCGTTGATCTCTGTAAGCAGAGTAACAATCATTTGGCGTTTATTGCACTATAACAAGCAGTTTGCTCAGTGCAGACCTAGAAGAAGTCCTGAATCTACAAGGCTAACAAGCACAATAAAAATACTGTATGTCTTTGGACCTCATCATCATTATAGCTTCAAACTCCATTGTGTTGACTGATGGTTTCGGTGAATTTGCAAAGGATTGTGTAAAATTGAACCTACGTAGCTCAGACCTGTGTGGCTGAATTTCACCATCATGCCTCTCACTTCTTCCCTACCTGGCCTGAGGGCCTGGTAACATTTTTAGATGATCCACCCTGAAG
This sequence comes from Cryptoblepharus egeriae, assembly GCA_030015325.1. NCBI lineage: Eukaryota > Metazoa > Chordata > Lepidosauria > Squamata > Scincidae > Cryptoblepharus > Cryptoblepharus egeriae. The sequence goes on along the minus strand of JAREYC010000003.1, from coordinate 89,207,419 downwards.
GTATGCAGGGAAATGCCACCCTAGTTAGCACATCTGCCTTTTTTAACAATGGGCAAAAAATGACCTATTTGGAACTAAACTGATCATATTTTCCCATTAGCTGGCTCTTTCTAAAGGTAAAGGTGTCCTCCGCAGGTTATACTGCGAGTTGTGACTGACTGTAGGTTGCGATGCTCATCCCCATTTCTAAGCCTTTAGAGCCTCTAAAGACACTTATGTGGTCATGGGACCGGCATGACTGCTGAAGGTGCACAGAATGCTGTTTTACCTTCCCACCTACATGGTACCTATTTATTTACTTGTATTTACATGCTTTTGAACTGATAGGTTGGAGGGAGCTGGGCTAAAGACGGGAGCTCACCCTGTCTTGTAGGACCTAGGTCTCAAACCCTGGTCTGCTGGTTAACAGGCAGTACCTTAACCACTTGCACCACCACATCTTAATTAAGGAGAAGTCCCATGATTCCCATGCATTCCTATTTTTTTCTGCATGTGGGAAATTCTTAGTGCAGGAACTGTGAAGAACTTTCAAATATTTCAATTATTTGAAATAATTCAAAAGCTTAGAAATAGCTTTTGAATTATTTCTTTCTGGCCTATGTTCATAAGCACCTGAGGCTGCAATCCTATCCACACATACCTGGAAGTAAGATCCACTGACTATAATGGGACTTACTTCTGAGTAGACATGGATAGAATTGGGCTCACGTTCTCTCTATCTTGTCCACAGGATTTAAAAAAATCCTGTACAGTGAACCCCCACTTTACGATACTAATCCATCCTAGAGCCCACTGGATTGTGAAAATATATTGTGAAACAGAGGTGGGCTTCATCAGGTTCTCACCAACTCTATAGAACTTGTTGTTATAGGACAGATGTTGTTATAGGACCTATGTCTATAGGACATAGAACCTGTTAAATTATTTGAATCCCACTACTGATGTGAATCTAATAATGCATTGATTTTTGGTCATTCGTACTAGGACATTGGAAGCCATTCAACTGAACAGAGCATTTCTTTTGCCTTTCTCCTGGTTCACTGGCCTTGAAAGTATTCCCCCCCCCAAAAAAATAAAAAAAATCTGATTGATCATTTTCTTAAGACATTTTGGGTGGTTCATGATTCAGGAGTTCTTGGTGACAGCCTTCTTCTCAAACGAGCCACTTAAATTCCACTGAGACTCAAGAGAATGCTATTACTGGAAGGAATATCTCTGGATCTCTATGTTTAAATAAATTATTGTGATGGACAACTGTGATGTGATGTGATGGTGGATGAAAAGCCCCTTGAAGCCAATAATTTTTTGCCCCTCTTCAATCTGCCACAGGTGGTCTACATCACCTTGCTGAATGAACAGGCAAAGGACAGGGACTTATATATCCTGGAGCATGTTGGGGTAAGAGCCCTGTGTGCCAATTGGATGTTTGCAGCAGCGTGTGTGATCCAATTGCTTCACTAGAGCCACCTGTGAGTGTGGGCACTTGTTCCCATCACGTGATGTCATCATCATGTGATGTCATCATCATATGGTGTCAGTACACTTCTGCACTGGGAGAAAAGGGAGATAGGATGAATGAAGAGGCCATACGCTGCTTGGATATTGGCTATGCTGTGCTGAATGACTTGTCCCCTTTTGCAATATATGTAAAGGATTTTATGCTGCTGGAATGAGCATTTAGGATTGGGCTATATTGCGTTCTATTAATGTCTCCTGGTCCTGTTCTGACTTCCTATTGTGTTTTAAGCTGTGTCACTAATTGGGGTCTCTTGTTTACTCCCAGTTCATCCATGGAAGTCTCACTGGCCATTCAAGAGATATTAACCCATTTCTAGCCAGCCCACAGATATACACCTTCGGTTCCTGTTGTGTATATGCAAAGTGGCTTCGTCAAATGGGTGTCAAGTCACAATTCTTCTATTATGGAACCTGAGCATGAATATCATGTACATGTTGTGTGCTTGCATCACAGTCACCAGATGTCATAACTGCAAATGTAGCACACCCAAGAAAAATGTAGGACATGACAAAAATAAAGCTGAAAACACTCCATACGTATTACTTTTAGGTGGTTAATTTAAACACTATATTGCTTAGAACACAATCCTAACCACATCTATTCAAAAGTAAGCCCTATTGTGTTCTATGGGTCTCACTCATAGAAAAGTGTCTTTCGGATTGCAGCTTTATTATTAAATTTAAACTGTTAGATAAAATTTGGCTTCAATTCTAATCTTCACGTAGGCTAGCATAAGCCCTGCGAAAAGTTATGTGCTAACTTGGGGGTGTCACAATTCTGCCAGACTCCTTGGGTGGTTAAGCCAGTGCAAATGTATATTCTAAAACCCCCAAACCACCATGGGAAGATATGCCAGGTGAGTTAAGATGGCCTAATTAGCCTATATTACATATAATTTAATAATTATAAGAAGGCTACCTGCTCACAAGGACATGTCAGGAAATTTTTCCCCTGATATCTAACTCTTTTCTGGCAGTTTCTACCCGTTGCTTCTAGTTCTGCGTTTAGAGGCTGGTGAGAACAATTGCATCCCTTCTTCCATATGGCAGCCCTTCAGGTATATGAAGTATGCGACCATGTCTCCTCTTAGCTTTCTTTTCTCCAGGCTGAATAGTTTCCTCAACCTTTTTTTGGTAGGGCTTGTTTTCCAGCCCACTGTTGCTTTCCTTTGAACTTGCTCTAGTTTGACTGCATCTTTATTAACGTGAAGTGCCCAGAACTGGACATGACACTGCATGTGAGGTCTAACTAATGCAGAATAAAGAGGAACTAGAACTTCTCATGACTTGGAAGCTATCATTCCCCTAACTGCTTAATTCCCTTAATGGCATTTGCTTTCTTTGCAGAAGCATCACACTGTTGACTCGTGTCTAGCTTGTGATCCACAACATTCCAAGATCACACTCACATGTTGTGCTGCCAAGTCAGGTATTTCCCATTATACCTGTGTCTGGTTATTTTTGCCTTCATCCTATTCATCCTATTCAGTTGAACTTCATCCTATTCATTTCAGTCCAGTATTCCCTTTTGCCAGATTATCCTGAAATCTCCTACTGTCTTCTGTTGCGTTGGTATCAAGCCGGGATGAGCTGAGCCTATAAAAGCAAGGGTGTGTACAGGGTTATTCCAGTCTGCCAGTTCTGCAATAAACATTATGAGTTGATAACACTTGTCTTCAATGGTTCACAACAAACCCACTATTTAACACTTAAGCATCCAAATGGTTTATCAGGGTGGTGTGGTCAACCCAAAGAACTGGATATGGTTGGTATTTTGTCCCAGAGAATCAGAATCCCCTCTGGAAGACTCTGTTTTCCTTAGGCTGTATTTCAAAACAAGGCTTCCCTCATTTGTATTCTGTCTTTGTTAGCTGCAATGGGTGGCTACTTGATCCAGTACGATTTTTAAATCAAATCAAATAATCTCATAATTCACATAAGTATGAATCCTGTAACTGAAGGAAATTAATGACATTTTTGATCTCAGCATGAACGCAGTTGGGTGGAAAGCAGAAACGATATTTGCAAATAATTTGTCTCTTGATAAACAAATTGTCAGATAAACTGTCCTGGACTATTATTCAGACAATGTGGAATCTCAAGACTGTGTTTAATGCTAGATTACAATAACCTGCAAAATTAGGTAGCATTGGAGCCATTTTGATCAGGCTGCCTGTCCTTTGCACTGCCGGGAGTCTTCAAGCTAAATGAATTTAAAAAGCTCTTTTTGGTGAATTAGACCATCTAGCCAAGTGTTGTCTGCTTAATCTGGAAGCAGTTCTTTCAGAGACCTCAGAGATTGCCAGCTGAGTGGAACCAGAGAGGAAGCTAGGAGAGGTCAGGGATATTCAGATACAGTGAGAACGGATATGTACCTGGGATGTCCAAACCCTGGCCTGGGAGCCAGATGCAACTCTCAATGAGCCTCAATGCGACCCGCAGCAAGAAACTCCCATCCAGCCCTTGGGCAAGCCTTGTAATTCTCCATATCTTTCTCTTCTAATACACTCTTATATGTAAATTTGTGAATTTTATTCAAATTTGAAATGTAAATCATTTTTTTCGACCCCTGACTTAACTGTGTCAGAGATTTTTTGGCCCTGCTGCCAAAAAATTTGGACATACCTGATCTAGTCCAACCCCTGCCTACCTAGAGCAACTCCAGCAGGTACCTGTGGAGGCTCTGCTGGAAGATCCCTTGTGCAGGAGGATCCGTCAACTCCCTTGGAATTAGTTAGACTACCACGCACCATGAATTTCTTTCTGATATCCTATAGTCTTGCTGTTTGAACCCATTTAATTTAGCATCATTGCATGTGAACAGAGTGACATCATGGAATATTAAGAATGGGGGGTAGGAGTTCAGCCTTTAATCCCTGTATGAAGCATAAGTACATGTAATTTCCTTTGCAAATGTCCATCCCTTGTTTGTCTTGACATCATGTTCTTTCCCTGTCTCGGCTATTTGATGACCTTCTTCCTCTTCTCCTTTTGTGATCTTCCCTCCTGTCTAATTGTCCCATCTATAAATTTAGATCTGAAGCTCTTCAGGTCAGAGACCTCTATAATGGGCCACGCACACTGATGGTGATAAATACCTACTCCAGACAAAAGGTAGCATCCAATCGTGAAAAGAAGAGACAGAACAAAATGGGTTGATTGAGGAACAGCCAGTAGGACTACATCACCATCAATAAACAGAAGAGTCTGGCATTCTTTCCATCTGAAGTCACCTCATGCCCTTTTCACAATCCCGGACTTGTGCTCTCCATAAGGGTCACTGACCTGGGCTGAGTGGGTCAGATACAAGGGCCCTGGTGTTCTGTCTACTTTTGCAGCCTCTCAAAGTTGTGTTGCTGGGCCTGCGTTCGCTCTCTCTCCCTTCCCCCTTGCCTCCTCCCACCAACTCCACACAAGGGGACCATGTACAACTGTAGTTCATTATTTGTCAGAGAAAGAAAGTGTTGTTCAACTCCGAGTGCTTGCAAAAAAAGAAGAGCTGAGAAGAAGAATGTGATTGCACTATAGGCAGGGCTGGTCTCCTAACAGCTTGCCAGACACTCCATCTATTAATAAGTTTATCCTGGATCCAATACACTTTCAGCAGCGAGTTAGATGATGGGGTGGATGGAATCCTTATCAAATTTGTAGATTAAACAAAACTGGGAAGGATGGCTAACAGCTCAGAAGACCGCAGATAAAACTGACCTTGACAGAACAGAAATCTGGGCTGCAACTTCCGAAGTGAAATTCAACAAAGATAAATGCAAAATATATCTTTGGTTAGGCAGAAAGAAGAATTAAGAGCACAGATTGGGGATGCCTGACTTTACAGAAGTGATGCAAAAAAGGGGAGGCTGATGTGATTTGAGGCTGCATTAACAGAACCACTCCTATACTCACTTTCCTGAGAGTAAGTCCCATAGAACACAATGGGACTTACTTCTGAGTAGACATGCTTAGATTGCACCCACAGTTTTCAAGCCATGATAAGTAATTGTTCCATTTTATTTTGGTCTATAAGACCTCTTTTGGAGTAATGTGTCCAATTCTGGGTGCTTTAAGGATGATGTGACAGATTCAAAGAAGGGCAGTGAAGATGGTTAGAGGTCTGGAAAACAAGCATATAAGAAAAGGTTGAAAGCATTCCATATGCTTCGTTTGGAGAAGAGAGAGCTGATGGGGAAACACAAAAACATTCTTTAAATACCTGAAGGGCTATGTGGCAGCTCCTCTCCTCCAAAGAGGGTAGGTAAACATCCTGGGGCTGGGGGTTTGACATTTCAATCTGATCATGAGACCATTTATTGGAGAACTGTAGGTTTCCTGCCAGGAGGTGACATAAAGTACATGGGGTTGTTTCACCCTCTTCCTTTCAAGTATCAACTTGGAAGCCACCGTGTCCCTTTGGCTTGGCAGATCTGGCAGTCCTCTGAATTTTTTGCAGCAGGTCCACTTTGTCATTGAAAGTGTGCCTGTGCTAGGTGCTGATATTGTTTTTGTACATGGCTTAAGGATACAGTGGCTATTTCAAAAGGTCTGTTGGCTTAAGAAAATCCACTTTTTGTTCCATAAGGCATTTGCATTTTCATTTTCTGGTTAATTGGCCATAATGTTTGTTAGAATACTTATTTCTAACGCCGTTTGTTTCACTGTGTTATGCATTTCCAATTATATATAACATGATGGTATTATCCATGCACACCCCATTTTTCACAATTTTGTTCGCTAATGTCAGGCTCATATTGTTGCTTCCCCTAAAACTTGTTGCATAGGCCAGTCGCTCCAGGGTGACCAGATACCCAAACCTCAAAAGGAGGACAAGGTCTAGGATTCCTCTCAGTCTGGCCTTTCTGGCAGACAATGGCATGTTTGCCTACTGACTAGTAAAGCTGTGATATTGGGCACTTTTACTTTCCCATAGAGCTTTTTTATTTTTAGTTTCTTGGCCATAACCTTTGATAGGAAGGAGATATTTCAAAACTGACTGTTGCACTGGATTCTGCTCTTCAATACCAATCCAATGACATATGATATGATGGGGCACAGCAGACCATTGCAAAGTTCCAAAATGAAGCCCTTTTGTAGGACGCCCAGACAGGAGACTAAAAATGAGAACAAATCCAGAAAATCCCGGTCATATTATAATCCTGAGTTGCTCCTCCTGCACCTCTATAAGATACGTCACTGGGTCCACCTCTCTTCCAGCAAGCAAATACAATTATTACCTGTGACTCAGAGATAGCTTCAAGGCTATCTTCCTGCCTTTACTTTAATTCCTTAGACTTGAATTCCTTGAAGGATTGTTGAATTCCTCTCAGTCCTCTTTGTCCTTTCCAACAGACTATGACACATTTGCCTACTCATGAGTAAAGGCGCAATATGGTTCAGTTTAACTTTCCATAGAGCTCCATGCATTTTTCAGTTTTTTGGCTATAATCTTTGATAGGAAGAAGATATTTCAAAGCTTTTTTTGCTTTGGATTCAGCTGGAAAATACACTTTCAATACATATGACGTGATGGGGTTACTGCAAAGGATTCTAGCATTTTTTTGTAATTTTGGTTACCACCAGTGTGTCACCCCTCTGAGGGTGACACCTGGGGCCCAGGTCCCCTACCCCCCTATTGGGGGAAAAATGCTATGAAAAACAACTATTGGGGGAAAAATGCTATGAATTGCCCATTTTGCAGCTTCCCTGCATATTATTTTCCAAAAGTGTGTAAAAACACAACCATCTTATGAAGAATGTCCATCCTTTAAGTTTAACCTTAGTATGGAGTGAGTGGAAATAGTATACATGCATAGTATACTATTACATAGTATACTATGTAATAGTATAGTATACAGGGTGACCAGATGCCATATCCATTAAAAATGTAGGACACCCAAGAATAATGTAGGACATGACAAAATCATAGCTAAATATATTCATGTATATTGCTTTCATCTGGTTAATTTAGGCACTATATGACTTGTTATTAAATTTAAATCTATTACATATAATTTAATAATTATAAGAAGGCTATGTGCTACCTGCTCACAGGAAAATGGAAGATACTGAAGTTCTTTTCCAGGACACAAATCTAAAAAAGAGGACATTTTCTGAAAAAAGAGGATGTCCGATCACACATGAAGGATGGTACTTCATAGATTGCTCTAGGGCCATAGAGGTCCAAATGACATTACTGCATTTTACAGCTAGTAGTAGAGCTCTTCTGGCATTCTCTCCCTGGCATTCCCAGGGTTTTGCACTAGGAAGGTAGGGTTGACTGCAGGTCCTTTGCCTGATGGTCCACAAAAGGCTATCACCATGGCTTTGAAACTTATTTACAGCAGATTTGATTTGCAGCAAAACCTTCACTTGTATACTGATTGTGGTATTAAAAGATTCTGAAACATCCCACACAGGAAGCAAGAGGATGGTTGTGTGTGTCTGTGTGTGTAGACCTAGGTGCCAAGTTTCTTTTTCTGCTTCAGAAGCACTCTATACACAGGGTCAGCTGCCAGGTTTTGCCTAATGGACTCATCAACGCTATTGATCGTTATTCCACAAAATGCACCTTTATCCATTCAAGTCAATTGGAAAAGTGGAACACTCTACTTTCGCCATAGGTTTTATTGGTTGTCCAGATCAAAACAGTTCAGCGAGTAAGTGTAAACAGCACCCGTGATCTCCTGGCTCAGTGAAGGGAGGAAAGAGGCAGTTTGACTAAACTAGGCATGATGACAGCAGGTCCATGTGTTCAAACATGGGATCTGCCACAATCGGGTGGAAAAAGTGTCAGGGTAAAAGTGTCCCCGATGGATTGCGCTGCTAGTTGTGACTGACGCTAGGAAGTGGTGCTCATCCCTGTTTCTTAAGCCATAGAGCCAGCGGTGTCCACCAAGAAAGAGGGAGAATAGTCAATAATAAGTATATTGGTGAGGAGTGATGGACCAATTTTATATCCACTACTTATCTTACAGCTTGCTCCCAAAGCATTTGTCAATGCTGTTTCCGGTATCGTCCAACTGGATCATTCCAGCTTGTCAGATGAGCAAACAAGAGACTTTGGCTGCAAACCTAAAGACACTTTCCTGGGAGTAAGACCCATTGAACACAATGGGGCTTTCTTTTGAATAGACATGGTTAGGATTGCAGCCTTTGTGTACAGTGCTAACCGTGTCTACTCAAAAGTAAGCCCCATTGTGTTCAATGGGTCTTACTCCCAGGAAACTGTTCAGGATTGCAGCCATAGGCAATGTAAGCCAAGGACAAGAAGATGCTTCTGTGCTCTATGCTCCCCATTTCTGTTAAAAATGGCCCTCCCCAGCGCCTCTTTTTTACATGATTGGAGTTTTGCATTTCATGTGTAATGCCGATCTTCCATTGCCATATCACGTTTAGATCTCACATAAGAAGTGTGGGGGAAGAAAGGGGATTGATGTGAAATCTTGAATGGAGGGTTGGAAAGCAGAGCATGTGAGCTCCTGAGAGTAACCATAGTAATCAGGATTTCCAGTAGGAAGCTGACATCCAGAAGGACCGTTCTCATGTCTGCTTTCTGTGGAAACTGTGTGACATCAATCACAGTGTTGGCACATGGTATGTGGTCACCAAAGCATCCTTTAGGGATCACTAGAGTGGTATGGGTACTACTATATAGGTGGTACACATGGGTACAACACCAAGAACCAAAGAAGTTATTTTGTACATGGAGCAATTATAAGCAGTGTTTCCTTTATTCACAGTGTACACATGTCCTTCCTGTCCTCAGTTGTTCACCCATACATTCCCCTCGTGAGAGCCATCACATTTTTAATGGTGAAAATTAGTTAATACTTCAATTTTTTCCTCCCTTCCTCTTTTATGAAATACCTCAAGCAGGCTCTAAGGATAGATCTACAGTGGCGCCTCACGTAACAAATTTAATGCGTTCCGGAGGCATGTTTGTTATGTGAAACGTTCTTTACGTGAAGCGGACTTTCCCATAGGAAATAATGGAAATTCAGACAATTGGTTCCACAACCCAAAAATATTCATAGAAAAATATTAACTGTAAGTAAAAATGATGACAAAATACTGGAATTGAATTCAAAACATGCATTCAATGTGGATGATCCTATGAAGTCTACTTAGGCTACAATCCTAAAGACACTTTCCTGGGAGTAAGCCCCATTGAACACAATGGGGCTTACTTCTGGGTAGATGTGGTTAGGAGGCTGCAATCAAAGACACTTTCCTGGGAGTAAGACCCATTGAACACAGTTGGGCTTACTTCTGGGTAGACATGGTTAGGAGGCTAAGACAAGACATTTTCTTCTGCAATCAAAGACATTTTCAAAGCTCCCAGCTTTCTCCTTCCCTTCCTCCTTAGCCTCTTTCCCCCCTGCTCCCTTCTGGCTAGCCCTGAGCTGCTTCCCTCTTCTCCACTGCTCTTCTCTCCCTCTGCCCAGCAGACGCCCAACCACAGGAGGAACAGCGCGAAGTGTTGCTTTCACTATGGGCAAGCACGCTAGGCAGCCCTGATGCTTTTTAAAGGGCTGCCGACCAGCACGTCTGCCCCAACTGCTTTGAGCCAGATTTAAGCCAGAGATACAAGTTCTTCATTTTTAGGGCTTGGTAATTTTGATATTTCAGCTACATTAGGAAATGGTCTAAGAGCACAATCCTAACCATACCTAATCATACCTAACCATACTGCAATCCTAAAGACACTTTCCTGGGAATAAGACCCATTGAACGCAATGAGGCTTACTTTTGAGTAGACATAGTTAGGATTGTGCGATAAGAGATTCTTGAAGTACCTTGGTCAGGGTGGCAAACCTAAGACCATGGCAGTAGGCTAAAAAAATTTTGTTATAATGTGGCAAAGAATCAGTTTTGCTTCTTGGTTCTTTAGGCGCCACCCATAATAAATACATGTGTAATTATAACCATTATTGCCAAATAAAGTAGATAATGGTTTTTTTAACAAACCAGAAGCAATAAGGAGAGTTCACAGGAAACATCTCAAAAAGGGCTGGTGCCAGCGGAGCAGTTTCAAGTAAACAATTGGCATTGGCTTTGTTCTGCTTATTTGTTTCTTCTGATGTCTGTGAATGAAAACTGCATATTTAGTGGTAATAATGATAAATAGTAGTGGCTACCAATATTGGGAAGAGTCCTGAGGGTCTTGATTCAAATTGAGCCCAGTGTCACTGCCGCTGAAACTTGACTCGTAAATGAGTCATAACGGGGGCATGTTTGAGTCCTGAAGTCAATACTTCATGATTAGACAGGACTTGAGTTGAGTTCCTCTCACTAAAAACTGCTCTGCAGCTTGGTACAGAGAAATTGAGCTGCTGCACGGTAGTGTGCGTTGTTGGAGGTTCCCTTTCCGCTCCATCCCCCTCCAACTAGAACCCTTCCTTTCCTTCCCCTGCACAATTCCCCTGACAGCAATGAACAAAGCTCTCCCTATGCTACACAGGTATTGCAGGACAAGGGAGCATCTCAGCTTGCTAGGTGGGAGGGTGCAAGGTGGCAGCAACACCAGCCAAGTGAGTGAGTGAGAAGCTCTGCAGAAGGAAAGAAATGGGGACATGCCAGTCTAAATACCCGTCTTGGCCTTGTATTCCCTAAACATTTCCCTTCTCTGCCTACCTCTGTCCCACCTGACCCATCAGGAGCAATGCCAAATATGCATGCAACTCATGAGTTAGTGAGGCTGCAATCCTAAACTCACTTTCCTGTGAGTAAGCCCCATTGACTATAGACAGGTGTAGCATTGCACCCTAAGTCAGTGAACAACACTCATTTTTTGCAACTCGAATCTGAGTCATCTAAGTCAAGTTCCCAACATTGGTGGCTCCACATATCTTTGATTTTTTTTTTTTGCAATAAATTGATTAATATAATTGTAATTGAATAAGCTCAGTTGAAGATTAACTGCAGAAAATAAGATTTTAAAACTCTGGCATTCCATTCCTGAAACTTCTGGCTTTCTGAAAAATCTCACAATGGCAGTATTAAGAGTATTTTTATCGACATATTCATGTGAGTCACTGTTTTCCATGATGAACTTTGTCGAGTCTAATTATAGGAGAAGATTTACTGATGAAACTAATGCTGCCTTCGTTGTTCTGAAAACCACCAAATACAAGCCTGAAACAAAATATCTGATTTTGGAGCATCAGCAAAAGTCTCACTGAAGAAGCGGGGCATTAAAATGCAGTAAACAAATAGATAAAATGTGTTCATTTTCCTTGCCTTAATTTTTTAAAATGTTTTATTACATGAACAAAAGCTTATCATTTCTTCCCGTATCTTACAGTGCAATAGTAGTACAATAAAAATACTATTTATAAATGATGTTATTTTTTGCAGTTGTCTTCTTAAAAACATTGATAATAATTTTGTGAACAGACTTTCTGAAATACTTTCATTTACTTCACTCCCTCCCTCTTTCTCTCACGCATGAACATGCAATCTCTGTTATTCTTTTGTTGATAATAAAACAATGAATATACATAAATAAGCAGCAGGACTCCTTGTTCCTTTAAAACAGGTCCATTATTATTGTTACCACTTTGTTAATTTCATTTCTTGTGAATTACAAGTTATTAATAACGTGTTCTGTAATTCCTAAAGCTGACCCATTTAAAAGAATTCAGAAGAGTTACTGGTTGCCTAAACAGTCTTCTATATGAATGCTTTCAAGTGTTTTATTCTCTTTATAAAACAAATTTTGTAAAATACAGATATAATAACCAAGGATTGTCTGCTGTTCAAACTTACCATGGGCATGCAGGATAGTTTTTTTAGAGGATTACCAGCAATTGGGGCACATGGTCTCGAAAAGGTTTGCCACCCTAATCCAGAGGGCTATGTGAACAAGGGAAGCCCAAGGTAGTACTTCACTTCCTCCCCCTACTCCCATATCTGAATCCTCCTGGAAGGAACAGGATTCTTACACATGCAGTTCCTATCCATCTGCTCTCCTGTCACATTCCTGTCTCTCTGATTATTTTAATGAGGATAATGATTCACACCTGGGCAATTCAAACCCGCCAACAATAACAATTTTAATTAGTTCTACTACAAATATGAAATGCTGGCATTAACATTTTAAAATGCCTTTTACCAGAAGCCTCCGCAGGAAAGTGAGTTGCATCTGAAGGTAGTGAGAGCTCGGGTAGAAATGAAAAAAGAAGAGAAAACGGAGTTCTGAGTGTGGGATTGTAGTGGGAAGCCAAGCTGAAGGTGGAGTCAGGGCTTCTCATAGCCCGATATCAGTTCGCATAAATCAGGGTCATATAGTGGAAGACCCTTTTCCGATGGCAAATGGTTTGCTGCTAATAGTAAACATGGAAAATAATAGCCAGAAAAAGGGTTAACAGAATAAAAATATTTCACTCACAATTCACAAGCATGTCTATCTTTTCCCCCAAATCCAGAATAACTACAGGAGCACGTAAGAGACTTTACATGCATCCATAGTTACTGCACCACCTAATGAAAATCTATGGAAAATTCATATTGGAATCCAGAGTAAGTTGTTCTTACACCAGAGCAAGAACTCCCCGTAGTTACTCTGGATTTTGCCCTTCGTTGGATCTGATCTCACATCCCTAGGAAATATGTCATACTTTTCCTATCTGGATGTAGATTTAGGGCATAATTCTATACATAATTCTATACATAATTCTATACATAATTCTATACATGTCTACTCAGAAGTCAGTCCTATTGTGTTCAGTGTTCAGTGCAGCTTACTTCCAAGAAAGTATGGATAAAATTGCAGCTTTATTTTCCTGGGAGGAGGTGGAGCATTGTAGGTTAATCATGACGAGGTTTAAGCCTAGCCATGTTTTGCTCCTATCCACTTTTTAAAGTAGGAGCAGACCAATATAAAGCGCTGCCTGAGGTTAAAAAAAATCCAAATATGATTTTCCTCCTACCCCTGATGAACATGAGGCACAATTTATTCAGAAGTTCTCCATGAAGGCCTCAATGAAATAAATTTTGGTGAGTTAAATTTTAAAAAATTCTGCATGAGAACTTTCCAAAGGACCCCAATGGATCTCATTTGTTTATCTCTCTCACACACATGCACATGACTGCCCCAATAGCATCCAGCATCCGCATGTCATTTTTGTGACATGGTAGGCTTGCCTCAACTATATGGGTAGACAGAAGCTTCAGTCTTCAGTGTTGGTGATGCACTGGTGGTGATGCACAAGAAGAATGAACTTGAAGGGAGGTGACGAAAGATACAAGGGACCCTCCATGGACCCTTTATGAAAGGCAGGGTTAGGGTTGCCATAATTTTCTTCCACAAAACCGGGACAGGACTCTGTCCCATTTGTCACAATCCCCCAAAATCTGATTTTGGTGACATATGGCAACCCTAGGAAGGGTGGATGCATCAAGAACGCTGGTTGGAGAGAAATGAAATCATTTGACGATGCTCCTTGTTCCTTCACAACTACAATACAGCATGAAGGTCCACAGGGAATAGGAGCTATTTAGAGCTGGACGTATTTGTGAGAAACCCATATAAAGTTTCCAAGAAGCTTCCCAGGGTCTTTCAATACCATACAAGGGAATCAGGCAGGAGGCAGGCAGCTGGGAGGGCAACCAAGGAGCCTGGGAATCGGAGACTATTGAAGCCCTGTGAAAAACAAGAGAGGAGGGGCACATGAAGAGGACTTATCCAGAGACCTCCATCCTGGTCAGCTTGAGAACTGTAGCCTGCCTGGTGGCCTTCTGGAGGGGCTTAAAGAGTTTCTTTTTCATTGGCCCATCCACTTTAGTTTTGCTTTAGATACTGGGAAAAAAATTCTTCGTTTTGGTTTGGATATGGTTATTTGTGCTGTTTTAAAAAAAACTTTATTATAATTGTTATTATTATTGCTGCCTCTATTGCTGTAGGATTTTATGCTTTTTTGGTATTGTGGCTGTTTCTTAATGATATTGTATGTGGCTTTCTTTTCAAAATTGTTTTCATCTTTTTTACTTTCACAGTTTACTGTATTTTAATGAACATTACAAGCTGCCCAGGGAGTCCTGTTATTGGGCAGGGAAAGGGGAGGGTATAATTTTTTAAAATTAAATACATAAATGATTTTGTTTTAGTGCCAAAATAACCACCATCCTGAACCAAGTGTTTATAAAGCAATCCCTTGTTTCTTCATCATAGATGTGGAAGGCAACAACAGAGGGGGAAGTAATCTATTCCCCTTGATCTCTATACATAAAACTGAAATCACTCAGGGTGCAATGTCTATCCATGTCTACTCAAAAGTAAGCCATATTGTGTTCAATGGGTCTTACTCCCAGGAAAGTGTCTTTAGGATTGCAGCCTCCCTGACTCATTCATCAATGGGCAGCCAAATTATGCTGCTCCCCTTATGCTGGACCTAGAAGTGTGAAATTTTGGGAGGGTGTTCCTTCTGATGAACCACTAAGAACCGGTTTTCGGAAATTCCAACTGAAAGGGGGTGAAAAGGGGTGCAATGCATTTTCCTCCCCATACTTTCCATTGAGAATCCCTGACTGATCAGTGCCCTGCCCCAACCCCTGGCCCTAGAAGGATGAAACTTGGGGAGGGTGTTCCTTCTGTGACATCAACACCCACCAAGCTGATGCACTGCGAGGGAGGGTGCACAGGGGGTGATGGTGCACATGGTGGGATGATACACATGGGAAGATGATGCTCATGGGGAGATGGTGTGCATGGGGAGATATTGTACGGGGGTGTTGCACATGGAGGGATGATGCGCATAGGGGGACAGTGCACATGGGGGATATTGCGTGGGGGACACTGAGCAATGGGGATGGTGCATATGGGGGATGTTATATGGGGGTACTGTGCATGGGCGGTGTTGCACATTGGGGGATGATGCGCATGGGGGAATGATGCATGTGGGGAGATGGTGTTCATGGGGAGATGTTTTATAGGGGTGTTGCGCATGGGGGGTGTGCATGGGGAGATGGCCCAGTCCCCAATCTGATCATCTGAACTGTCTTTTCCACCAACCTGTCTTCTCCAGAAGATGTTTGTTGGCCCACCTCTACTGGTGGGCTGTCAGACTGGCTCATTTGAAGACAATACTGGTGTTATACTGATGGATTGCAAGCTCCATCTGCATAAGATCCTGATAAGATTGGGCCATTAGGCTAATAAGGGTGCCCCCTTTCTTCTCATTGTAGATATAATATGAATATTTTAGTACAATTTGCTCTTTTTTGCAGGATTTATGAATTTTCTTAATTCAGTAAAAAGGTTGATAACTACTGGGTATCAAATATACCTCATCTGCTTCTGGTGGTTGGTAGGGTGTGTGTGAATGTAGCCAACAAAGGAAAAATAAGTCTGTATTGCTGCTAAGTGATAAGAAGGAGCATGAGCAGGTTTCATGGCTTAGAGCACAATCCTAATCATGTCTACTCAGAAGTAAGCTCCATTGTGTTTAAAGGGTCTTACTTTAGGGTTACCATCTGTCCTGAAAAACAGGAACAATCCCAATTTTGGGGAATTGTGTTCACATACCGGCAAATGGGATAGAGGGTCCTGTTCCAATTTTGTGGAAGGGAATTACCGGTATACTCCCAGGAAAGTGTGTTCAGGATTACAGCCTATATGTTGCTTTGAGGAGACTGATGCTGCTTTGGAGACTAGAACGTTCTACCAGTCTGGCTGCTCCCCTTATGCAATTTCAATATTTGGAAATAAACAAATACTGTATTACAAAAAAAACCACAAACCCCCCCCCCCCCCCGCAAAAAAAAAAACACCCCCTAAACCTTGAACACATTTGTTTCATAAGGAAACTAATGCTGTAAAAGGCTATCTCTGGAACTCTATGGGCAACTCTATATGGCTGCAATCCTAAAGACGCTTTCCTGGGAGTAAGCCCCATTGAACACAATGGGGCATACTTCTGAGTAGACATGGTTAGGACTGTGCTCTCTGTCTGGAAATCTATGAGTTCCAGGGAACTCAATACAAACTTGTTTCATTTGTAGTAAGATGTTGGGACCTCTTTAATTATTTACTTATTTTTAAATTGCCCTCTTCTTAGCTTATGCCTTAGCATTGACCCTGACAGTGACTTTTAAAAGTGGAATTTGTTGAGGAAAGGGCTGCATTCACAGGCCCACAGTTTGAGTTCACAGGCCCACACTTTCAGCGGGAGCAGGTTGGCTGCAGTTCAAATACTGGGGCTGTTGGACCATCAGGCGGCCCCTTTGAAGATTTAATGGTGTTGCCTTGGGCTCCTCGTTCCAGCTCTTTACAATTGCATATTGGCTAAGCTTGGGGCTGCCCTCCAGACTCAGTCAACACACTCTTAACAAAGGACTCACTATTTCATGAGAATGGAGCCCAGAAAAGGAATGGGCTTGAGGGCTGAAGTAGCTGAGAGAAGGAGCTCCTCAGAAGCAATCCAAGAACAGAAACAGGAATGATAATGGAAGATTTGCTGTATGATCCACATAAAGGGAGTTATCAAGTTGAATGAGCCTTGAACGGTTGGAAGCCAGATCTATCAGTAGACATCTCAACAAAGAGGAATGTGTGAAAACGAGAAAATCTCATCATAAGACAATATTAGAACTACCTTCTGAAAAGATTTTTGAAAAACTGGGATTCATATTCCAGTGTCATGGCCATACCTGAAGAACTATAGAAACAGGACACAATCTCTAGATAAGTTCTTTTTGCACAAGTCCTACTGAAATGAATGGTGTAAGGGTCATTTTGGTGGATATTTTGATGGAAAAACGTACTCAGTGTCCATAATTCAAGTTGCACATTATGATAAGGACAGGTAAGAGCTATTTGAACCAAAGCCAGCCGCCTAAATAAGATTTGATTGCAGTGGCTAATATCTTTGAAGCAAGACTGGGAATCAAAGAGTATCTGGAATTCACCCTACTTCAATATCAGTGAAAAATAATATAGGAATGATTCCATCGTATAGGGTAGGTGGATAAACATCTGGGCAGGAGGGCCAGATC
Source organism: Cryptoblepharus egeriae (assembly GCA_030015325.1). Lineage (NCBI taxonomy): Eukaryota > Metazoa > Chordata > Lepidosauria > Squamata > Scincidae > Cryptoblepharus > Cryptoblepharus egeriae. Next base: position 89,189,914 of record JAREYC010000003.1, on the reverse strand, counting down.
ATCTCTCTGACACGATTGGGGGTCATAAATGTACATAAATGACTACATTAGTGATGAAACTTGAATGAAAGAACTTTGCTGACTGGACCTGTAATTGTGAGAACTATAAACTGTTTGCCACAGACCTTTCGCACAGTGTAAACATGGAGAAATAATGCCTGCAGGTCAGCATGAACTCAATCTCTGACCAGCCAGAATCTCACTGGAGATTGCAGCCAATGTGGGCTGAATTGGGGGTTCCTAATGATAGAAAATGAAACCCAGGCATGTGTTTACCCACCTCTCATTTGGGACATGATCATTTATTTATAGCCCACCTTTCCCATGCCAACACAAATGCCTAGGAAGCTTACATAGCTTTTATCCTTTTGTCCTCATAACAAGACTGTGAGATAGCTAATAGTTTGATGAGCAGCTTCTAGATTTCTTCCAGGTAGTATCCTTCACTGCATCCGGCATCAGGGAATGTCTTCCAAGCTACTCGTTTCCCGTCCCAGTTCCTCTCCTGCCCTGTCCTTCCCTGCCCCAGTTTCTTAAGATTGCAACCTCTGTATCAGGCCTTCTGGCCCAACACAGTGTTCATAACCTGTCAGAACAGATCTCTGCTGTTCCTCACTCCAACCCTTCTTTCCCCTGCCCTCTCCCACCCTATTTCACCCACTCCTCCCCACCCCAAAACTACTTTCTACTACAGGTATTGCAGGAATGTTAACTGGCTGGCCTTCTGAGCAGCACTGATGCTCAGAGCTGACTGGCGTTTGCCCAATGCCGTCAGCCCTTCCTCTCCAGGTATTGTGGATGTGCTTTACAGCATATCTTATTATGTGCCTTACCCTACAATCCAGAGTAACTACGGGAGCATGTAAGAGACATTACATGCACCCATAATTACTGCACCACCTAGTGAAAACCTATGGGAAATTCATATTGCAATTCAGAGTAAATTGTTCATACACCGGAGCAAGGACTCCCCATAGTTACTCTGGATTGCACCCTTTCACTGCAATTGCTTAGGACTGAGTGCTAGACAGGAAAAATTATATGCCTACATCTCCTCCATACAATTAGGGACAAGAAAGGGGCACAAATGGGATTGAGGCGCTTTAACACCTTGCTACACACTGTGGTCTTGATCCCACCTAGTGCTTGTGAGATATTTTAATAAGAATAAAATCTTCCATTGAAAAAGCTACGGAAGTTTATTTTTTCCTCTGACTAATGGCATGGGGCAGTGGGGGGGGATCAGGATCAGACAATGATGGGGCAAACCCCAATTGTCGTGCTCTTAAAAATTTTTTTTAAAGCAGCATCAATGTGTTGTTTTAGGGATTGTGGTATATAGGATTGCATTATGCGTAAGGCTTCTGACTGAGTTAATGATAAAGGAATTCAAGCTGAGGAACTGTATAGGTCATTCTCTTCACTGCTGGATTCAATCCATGCATGTCTGCTACAAAATCCTGACCAAACCACACTCTGGGGAAAGGAAACTGATGCATAAATTGGAACAAAAAAAAAACATTAATTTTTTAAAAATCTTATTTCCTTCTCTGCCATGAAAGAAAAATAAATAAATTCATCAGTATGCACATGCAACACATAGCTCTCCTTCCACTCTCAGGGGGTATTCTAGGATTCTCAGCTGCCTCTTCAGTCCTACAGAAGCAGCTCATCCAGCTGACAGAATCATAAGGAGTGGAAGAAAATTAAACTATAGGCTCCAGTGGTGAGGTATAGTTCCTGAGATACAGAGCCTGGTTCTCTCTTGCTCTCTGCCACAGCACTTCTGACAACTCATAATTATCGTCAGTATAGTGCATGCTATTTTAGGCCCAGCTTGCAGTTGGCCTTAGAAACTTTTGTATTTAGGGATTACGTTGCAACGGTGCCAACATTTGTCTGAGCCTGAGCCTAAGGAGGTATGGGGTGGCTGCTTTGAAACCCTTGCTATCTCAGCCGCACCTTTTCTTTATGGAAGAAAAAACATTTTTTTCAGCTCATGGTCTTTGTGCACACATACGAATAACACTGCTCCCAACAAGAGAAAACGGTTAACAGAAATCACAAATTAAGTTTTTTATTTCTCAAATATGATTTTATTTCTCTTTTTATTTTAATTTCTTAAGAGTGACGAGAAAACTTCTCCAGCTCCTGTGCCATATTTAGATAGCCGACTTGCCCAGGTGATTGAACAAAGGGCTGCCGAAGAATGCTGAGCAAGGAAGGACCGGGATAACTCTCAGATGGGAGACTGAAAGCTGCTAAGAGATTTCCGTCTCCCATCCCATGAGAAAACAGAGCCAGAGGTGTTGCTGCTTACAGCTTGGCTGACCTGTAATGCATGGAAGCTTTGGAAGGCATTACCCGATGCCAGATGTGAAGACCAAGCCATGAAAAGATTCCATCTTGAGGCGAAGAGTTCTACAAGCTGCCTGTCCCTACTTCACAGGGTTGTTTTGAGGACAAAAGGATTTTTTAAAAAAACTATGTAAGCCATGTTGGGCATTTGCATTAATACAGGAAATGTGGGGAATAAACCCCTCAAATAAATAAAAAATAGGTTAATGAATGAATGAATAAATAAATAAATAAATAAGAAAGACATTTAGGTTGTTCCGAAATGGAGATGTTGATGGAGAGGCAGGTATTATTTGGTGCTAGAGGTGCCGTTACCCTTAGATGACCAACCGGATCCATTGACCGGCAATTATAATTTATGCAAATTAGGCAATTTTTAGATGGTCATCTAAGGGATCATTCTAGTCCAAATGACTAAGACTAGGTCTAGGACTAGGATCTAGTCCTAGATCTAGTCTAGGATCTGGCAGGATCAGTTTGGCAGATATGGTTAGAAATAAAGGAGCTGTTTTTGAACTTTGATTAATTATTGAAAGGATTCCTGTCCCATGCAATATTGTAGAATACGTTGTGGTGATTTTTCATTGCTGGAAAATGATGTTTTACCAATGCTCAATTCCCCTAATACCTTATCCTCATCCTACCCAAGATCCCGTGGACCACCCTCAGCACACCAGTGTGACTATTTTCAACAGCAGTTGAAAATCACTGCATTATGGCCTTACACTTGATAGTTATTGGCCTAACTTCTTCATACTGTGTAAAATTAGTCTGTGGAATTCATTGCCACAAGATGATGACCACTGATTTGGATAGTTTTCAATGGGAATTGAGCACATTCTGAAGTACTATACACATCTATCAGTGACTGCCAGTCATGATCAGTGGTGGGCACCAGCAGGTTCGCACCTACTCTGTAGAACCGGTTCTTAACAAGAGATAGTACATATAAAGTTTAAAAATAGCCATTTAAAAGTGGCTGCCAGATGGACAGAGAACTGGTTCTTAATTTCTTTGAAGCCCATCACTGGTCATGATGGTTATATGCCAACTCCAGAATACCAGTTGCAAAGGAGCACTGAAGAGAGGTGTGTTTTTCTGTGCTGCTTTTGGATTTCCCAAAGACAGCTGGTGGGGCACTGTGAGAAACAGGACGCTGGACTAGATGAATCTTTGGTTTGATTCAGATTTTCTTATGTTTTCCCAAAGGATCAGTTAGGGAATTGCTTGGTAAAAATATCAACCAACAAGTTCTTTTTTAAGGGTGATGCCATTTAGGCATTTGGCCCTTTTAAGATTCAAAAGGACACTTTGTCTCGTTTGCACTTCTGCCTTTCTTGCTTGGAGAAGTCATGCCTCCATTAGTCAAAGAGGATGAAAATAACAATTTGAGACATACAGTCCCTGAGTCATCTGCCTTCTGGACAATCCTGTACCCCAACCAATATCCTTGAAGACAGCACTGTCTTCACCTTACTTTCCAACAGTTTCTAGGACCTGATCTGCCAGGCCTGCATCCGTCTTCTGCCACAGCTCTCCATTTTCCTGCCCATTTGTAGGCAGTGAAAGGAGAGTGGTTTATTGGGGTATGTGCAGAAAGGGATAAAGTGATGTAACTTTGAGTGACTTGAAGCCACAATCTTGATTTCTTGTAACTCTCCGGGAATATCACTTTGTTGTTCAGTGATTACAGGAGATTAAAATGACAGTTTCTGCTGCCCAGAGAAGTACTGCTGTCATTAAATTGGTGGCATCTGCAAAACAAAACAAAAAGTTACCAGGGGTGATGGTTGGGAGGCAGTTTTCAGCCCCTTTGCCTTCTTTTTCAAGCTATGATAAGCAAGCAAATTGTTTCCCTCAACATGGATGTGTGGTTTTTTTCTGGTTCCAGGAGCTATATTTTCTGGTCCCTGCAGATGTGGAGGAGCTTTTCTATCACAGATTGTACAGCCTTTTGAATTCTGAAGATTATTTCTTGTGAAAGCCTTATGTGATAGCTTTGGTGTTTCCACCTTGGGGGGTTTAATGCTTGTGCGAGAGACCCCTTTCCTTTTCTGTCTGTTGATTGCTGGAGGCAGCTGTGGCTCTCCTATCATCCATCCTCCTGGAACAGTAGGAGGACTGGGGAGGAGGAGAATCAGGCAACCCCTCAAAGCCTGGGGAAAAAAAATCTGTATCTGTGAAGGATAGAAGGTGGCTCTCCTGGAGTTAAGGCTTCAAAAGGACCTATTAAAATCTGGCTATATCACATCACTCTGAAATGTGCAGCATAATTTTGGTGTTGATGTTTAATCCAGTTTGGGGTGGATTGATATAGATTCCTCAATGCAACCCAGATTCCAAGAAACAAAATAAAAATGCAGCAGCTTCACAAGTGGTTAAGACACTGTGCCTGTTAACCAGTAGGCCAGGGTTCGAGACCTGGGTCGGTCCCCACAAGACAGGGTGAGCTCCTGTCCTTAGCCCAGCTCTGCGATGCAGCTGGAACCAATCATATTGGCTCTGCCGTTCCATTGGACTATTTCAGTGGTGTGGAGAGGGGGGATTTGCTGCTTGGGGAACAGCCAATCCTCCATATCAATCTAACCCAGGCCTTCGTGCTTCGCATGCAGCGTATGCAGTGTCGAGCAAGATACCATAGTCTTTCAAGACTGATGGATGCCTGCTGCAACGATCAAAAGAAGTCCAGTTTACCGTTGATTGAATTAACTTTTATTCTATACCCTTCCCTTCCCAAGCAATGCACTCCACAGTATGTACAGTACATTACAGACTACAGCTTGGAGTTGCCTTTCTTTGTCACACAATGCTGGGCAACAGGTGGAGCTTGTTCGTAAGTAATGGTGAGGAAGCCTGTAAGGTGAGTAGGAGGAAGGGCAGTATGAATATTGCAACACCCCCCCTCCCTTTGGAACAGCACCGGCTGTTGTCTGAGTGTAAACAAGATATTTAATATGCAGAAATCCTCATTAGCATCTCTAGGTTTCAGCAGTACCATGTCTGCGACTGGGCCCCTGGGATGTGTCACAGGAAATATCTATACACAACTTTTAATTACAGACAAATGGGTGGACAAGCTGCCATTTGTGACTTCCTCTTTTCAGTCCATTCCCAGGATTGTCTCCTCTGCAAGGATCTCATTCCTGGAAAAAAGGAGGCCTCTCTGAGTGCAGGCCAGACAAAAGTCAATGGTACAGCAACCAACTGCCAAGGACAGCAGTGCTACTATAGCAGAAAAGGGAATTTGAATGGGACCGTTTAACTTTTTCCTGCATGATGAAGCTGTGCCTGCAAACATATCTTCTGCAAACTACCCAACAATTAAAGATATTGGAGCCCTGCTGTCCTCCTTGGCAGGTGGCTGCTCAAAAGTGTATGAAGGAGGATAGCAGGTCTCAAGTGTCTTTTGATAGCTCTGTAGAAGAGGAAATTTTGGCTAATGCAGGGATTTGAACTTGGCTTCCCAGGAACCAGATGAAAACTAGAGAAAAATTCAAATGACCAAGACGGGGAGGATGGCAGCTTCAAGGTTTAGAGCTCACCATGACGTCACTGTTGGAGCTATCTTGAATAAACTTCTTTAAAGGCTGAAGAGAAATGCTTTGAAGAAAAATGAAGAGAAGATGAAGAGACCCTGTTTCGAAGAGAATTAAAGAACGTGCAGGACAGGGAGCAGGATACAGAGGGCAAGGAGGAAAGTAATGTGATTGAAATAAGGTGCATTTTTCAAAGCTTGGCCAATTAAATTGTTTCAGTTCCACTTTGAGGCCTTCCTGAAACCTCAATTGGAAACTACCCATTTGTTTGTGTGTGTGCACTCATACGGCATTGCATTCGGGAACTGCCCTAACCCCTTGCCGGACACCTCTAACGGTTATATGAATGTCTGGTATGTTGACATACTACAAAGATGTGAAGGTATGATGGTATCTGAATGCTTAGCACAACAGGTGCTCAATTCTTTGTAAGCAGAAATTCAAATATCATAATCAGTGATTGGTTTATGCCTTACTACTTGTAGTTGTGGCTGACAAGGGTAGAGTCATGCCCCAAAGTGGACAGGTCCCACTTCCTTCCAGCTACCCTGATTTTGTCAGTTAGAAGGCAGAGCCATGTACTGGACATAGAGATTCCCAAGGTCTGAATGCCCACATCCATCAGTCTCGAAAGACTATGGTATTGTGCTTGACGCTGTTTGCGAAGCGTGAAGGCCTGGGTAGATTAATATGGAGGATAGGCTGTTACCCAAGCAGCAAACCCCCCTCTCCATGCTACTGAAATAGTCCAATGGAATGGCAGAGCCGATACGATTGGTTCCAGCTGCATCACAGAACTGGGCTAAGGACAGGAGCTCACTCTGTCTTGTGGGGACCTGGGTCTCGAACCCTAGCCTACTGGTTTAACAGGCACAGTGTCTTAACCACTTGTGCTACCCACAGCCCACTGAGCCATGAACCTCACTAGATAACCTTGAGCCAATTACTATTGTTAGTTCTGTCCAACCTCTTTGGGTTGCGTTGTAGGTAAAATATTTATTTATTTCGATATTTGTATCCTGCCTTTCTCTTGAGAACCCAAGGCAGCTTACATAAAAGCAACATATGATTGGTTAAAACACCATCATGCTTATCTCCTAAAATTAAAAGCACCATAAAACACAATTTAGAACACAATTTAAAACACTGTAAAACTGAACATCACAAAAGAATAAAAACAGCACAATAAAATTATAACAATAAAGACCAATAAAAGTAGGGGCATCTTACAACCGGAAACATTACATAAAAATCAGATATCGTAAAATCAGAAGCATTACAGCAAAATTAAAAAAGCAGGCGCTCAGATGACTTGACTGAATATTTTTCGGGCTTTGCCTTAATGTTTCTAGGGAGCAGGGAACATAGCAGCAAGCATAGTCTGGTGGTTGAGTGAAGGGCTGCCGGAAGATTGCTAAGCAAGAATTGACTGCGCTGCATTTTGGGTGGGAAACCGAAAAGCTAACAAAGCTAACAGAGCCAAGAGGAGTTGTTATTAACAGCTTGGCCCACCTGAAACTGCTCCTTTAGGAATCCTGGGAGAAATTCCCTGTGTCCAGATGTGGTGACCATGCCATGAAGGATTCATCTGGAAGAGTTCTATGAGCTCCCCTTATAGGAATTACCTCCCTCACAGGTTGTAGTGAAGGATTAAAAGCTATGTAAGCCACCTTGGGCTTTTGCTTTGGCATGTGAAAGGTGGGGTATAAATCCCTTAAATAAATAAATAGGTCATGACCACTTTTTCTTCCTGGCTCTGCCAGGTGCCACCATCTTGAATCCAGCAAAATCTTGCAATATCCAAGATGGTGACACCCAAATCTTGCAAGATTTCGCAGGATCCAAAATAGTGATGCCTCAGAGAAAAGGTAGGAGGCTCCACAAGAGATTGAATGTAATGGCCAAGGATTGCAATGGTTCAGTGGTTTGATATATAAGGAAGAAGGAGGTAAGAGTGAAGGTGCAACAAGAACTTTATTGAGGAAATGTTAATTATATCTTCCTTCTGCCTCCCTCCTAGCCTTTCATCCTTGGTTTCTTCCTACTACTCCACTCTCTACAGTTTGCTCTGCAGTGTGAAGGAAAGGAAAGTTCAGGTGTGCACATGTTGTGAGAGGTGATGCACAGATGTAAGAGGTTGTGAGAGCCAATTAAAGAGCTTCAACAGGCTGGATTTGTCCACAGGCCTTACTTTTGACACCCATGGTCAAGTAGATTCCATGCAGCTTATGGAAACTCTGACTTGATGCAGATGTGGTCATGTGTAAGTGATCATTTGCTGGTCAAAAATCTTCCAGTATTTGGAGTTTAGGAGTTGCTGCTGCATGCAGGTCTGGAGGGTGAGCAGATTAATAATGTGAAACTCTGTATGTGAATGGACTCCGAGAGGTTGCTGATATGCATGGTCTTGGCACACAATCAAGGAAAACCTTACTAATCAAAATGCAGATAGACAGGGGATGTTGCCTGAGGGGTTGATCCAAAGCCTTAATGGGAACAGCTAAAATGCAGATGTACAAGGAATACCTTACAACCAAGATGCAAATACAGTGCCAAAATGCAGATGAGACACCAAGCAGGAGATACCAAGCAGATACAAACGGAAGGTGAAAATTATATAGCACACTGGAATGGGGTTATATCACTGAAAAGATTGTGTGCAAACTGCTGTTATAAGCAGGTTACAGACCTGGAGCAGCTCAGTCCTCTGCTGTGTGCTGGTCTGTGTAGTGCAGGTGAAAGTTCTGTAAAGCACTTTGTGATAGCCTAGAAGTTGTCGGTGTTAGAGAAAGTGGTGGATCAGCAGCAGCCATACATGCTAAATAATGTACGTACAAGCCATACACACCATATACTTCCTTAATCTATACATAAACTATAAACTGTACAACTATAAATGTACAGGCCCAATGTGCTGACACCAAAGGCATCACTAGAGTATGCATCAGCCAGTGTAAGAACTCACTGTGTCACACCCTTCCATACCTTACAGAATAAATTACTATATCATATGCCCAATCTAAACATAATGGCATTACTAGGGTTGGTGAAACCCATCTGTCTGTCTTTCTGTCCGTCCGTCCGTCTGTCCGCCTGCCCACCCGCCCGCCTGCCTGGAAAAACCAGTGACCAACTTGGTGGCAGTCACACAACTGAATACGGTAAGAATTCTAGTACTAGGTCTGAAATGAGTGTCTCATACTACACCTTATTGGTTTCCTGCTGTGTCATAATAATCCTTCATTGTCTCTCAGAATAAGTTTTGGTCAGTTTTGACTTAAGGAAATCCATTTTTTGTTTTATATAAGAATTTTTCTTTTATTCTGATTAATTATATAACATTTGATAGACTACAACATGATTTGCTTCATTACATTCTGCCTGAAAATATCTTTCCAATGATGTACTGTACAACATGTGGCTTTTTTTCATAAATACAAATTTTCCAAAAGATTTCTACAATTTTGGCTACTAGTGGTGTCATCCCTCCAGTAGAGTCCACACACCCCACACCCCTAGTGATGACACTGACGCATATGGACCCACTGTGACTTGCACCAGCTATTTAGCTCACACGTCTGAGTAGACCTATTGCATAGGCTGGGGCTTATCCCAGGGCCAGGGATAATGTCCCCTTTCCTTGAAGGGACTTTCCAACTTTGCTCATAGAATGCAGCATGGACCACAGTAGTCTTGTAGCCTCACTTTGGGGGTGGTGGTTGGGTAGAACTGCAATGTTATTCAATGGAAGCAGATAGAATGCAGATGTCTTGATACAGAATAGTAGGCAGGACTAGGATATTACAAGTATGAGCCACTGAAAGGCTACATTTAGTGGGGACAATACAAGGCACAAAGGAAAAAAACCTGTTTAATAATAACTGTTATTATAAACAGCCAGTGTCATTATGCCATTGTATAAACTGACAGTTAAGCTCACACCTGGAGAACTGTGTCCATTTCTGATCATCATATTCAAAAAGGATGTAGTGGACTTGGAAAATATGCAGAAGAGAACAATCAAAATGATTAGTGGGTTGGGGAACATCCCTTACAAGGAAAGGTGAAAATGCTTAAGGCTTTTCAATTTAGAAAGAAGGTGCCTAAGGGGGAACATGACTGAGATATATAAAATTATGCTTGAGATGTACAGAGGGAAGTTATTTTCCATCTTGAAGAACACCTGAAGCAGAGTCGGGATGCTGTGTCAAGCGCACAACTCCCAGGACCTCTATCACCTCAACTTTAGAACCTCAGGCTATCCTGACCCCCCAATCCTATCCTCACATACCTGGGAGTAAGCACCATTGACTGTAAGGGATTGACTTCTGAGTAGACATGCACAGGCTTGTGTCCCAAGTCTCAAGAGATTTGGCAACCATTTGAGCAGGTACAATGAATGAACAGGTATAATACTCTAATTTTGTTATGTAACAATATTTGTGTGTTGCTTTTTCAGCCATAAAATTTGGGCTGAAAACTTACAATTCTGATTGGTTTCAGTATTTATACAATAAGCTTGGAAGAGTAAGCTGTTCCAGGCTACCATCCAAATAATTTCCTATGTGTTTTATATTTACGCTGGGTCTTACTCCCTTGATTCTTATGTTTCTAGCAGGAAAGAAGTCTCACTATGCTCAGGATTATCAGATTTATGATGATCTGAATGTAAGGCTGAAAGAATCAGAACCAATCCTATGCCTCTTTAGCTGGAAGTAAGGTCTGCTGAATTCACTAGGGCTTATTCTCTAGCAAGTGAACACAATATATGTAGCCCAGGGAGGCAATCCTAAACATATGTCCTGATCATATACTTTCCCCTTGCTGATGTAGTTGCACAGAAAAGGTGCACACTTTTTCCACTGAAGATAGGGTGGAGTTGGATGGTGAATCAGGAGGCTTTGAAGGGAAAAGAGATTTCAATCCTATTACCTTTTCTGCTCTGTAATGAGCCTCTTCAGATATACACTGGATCTTTAGCTGATGCAAATCCAAGGAGAGAAAGGGTGTAAGGAGGCTGTCAAAGGGAGGATAGGATTTGGTGTATGTCATCACTGCTGGATCCATCCCTGTTCCTCTCCCCTCTCTCCACTGTTTTATTCTTTCAGCTTCTGCTCACCTGCTCTGTTGGATCCAATGTCCCAGAAGTGATGATACTTCTTCCGGCAGTGCAACCAACATATTTGTGTTTCAACTCATGTTTCCATGCTTCCAATTCCAATTGTATTACTCATAACTACACATCATGCAGACAGATATTTTATAGTCCTTTTCAGTCATTTTAGTTGAACAACCCCCCAGTCTGTCCACCAGTGGTGTCTGTAGCACATGTGCCACATGGGGCCTATGTCATCCTCCAGTTCAACCTGTCACCCAGTATATTTGGTGATGGTGCAGCATCTGGAAGTGATTTGGTGGTGATGCAATGATGTCACTGAGATCATGGCACTACCCAATCACTCCACAGTTCAGGGAGGTCCCATCCACTGCCAAATGTGGCACAGATCTCTGCTCAGCAGGTGTTCAGGTAATGCACCCTCTGGTGCTACTGATGGACTGCCCCAGCCACCCACTCCCTTTACTACTGCTGTCCATTTGTCCAATTGCTGTCCATTTGTCCACCTGCTGTGCAATTTCCCCACCTTTCTCAGCTCTTGTTCCTTTTTTACTTTCCTTTTCCAGACTGCACAATCCTGAGACTATAAATGTACATATAGATACATATAGATTCATGTAGACTCTCAAGCTGAACACCAGATTAGTGGAGAGATTCTCAAACAGCTTGTAGATCATCTGGTTAGTGCCTAATTGTTGTGCATTCCCATGAGGAAGTGTATAGATTATCGTGACACTTTTATCATTGGCGTTTTTTTGAGAGGATGGAAGCATTTTAACCAATTTATTTTCTGTAGCTCCAAAGGATTAGGATTTGGTTATTCACTTTCATGAGACTAAAAAATGATCAAGGAAAACAAGCAGAAAATCTTGAGGAGTATGGATGTGGAAGGGTTCCACAAACTATTAAAAACATAAGAAATAATGGGGAAATTGAAAGTGTGAAACATGAAACATTGACAGAAATTTTCAGAAACTCCTATAAAACAGATAATTGGACTATTGGGAGGAGATTCCTGGAATCACCTCCTATTCCTGAAAGTGGGGGAATGCAGGGTGACCAGAAGCCAAACCCAAAATTCCTGAACCCCAAGGCCAAAATTCCTATCCCCAGGCTAAAATTCCTACCCCTTCAGGCCAAAATTCCTACCCACTTAAAAAAATTGCCCAATAATGTATTTTTTTGTTTTTATATTTACTTTTTTATTTTTTGGCCATAACTTTTGATAGGAAGAAGTTATTTAAAAACCAATTTTTGCATTGGATTCTTCAATACAAATACAACAACATATGACATGATGGTGTACTGTGCACCATTGCAAAGTTCAAAAATGAAGCAAAATTGTAGGATAGTTAGGACAAAATGTAGGGCACCCGGACAGGAGGCAAAAAATCCGGATGAATCAGGGTTTTTCCAGTCGTATGGTCATCCTGGGGAATGGATTTTGGAGGGCTTCACAATTGTAGAACCTGTGTCCACTGCGTGGCTGTATGTTAGGCAAGATGGATTCTCCTTGTAGCAGCATATTTTTCATTTCTGAAAGTGTGTATTAAAAACTCTATCTTTAAAATAAAGGAAAGGCTGCCGTATATATAAATTTAACTTTTTCAGTTGCAATGATATCAGCAAGAAGATGGGGAGAGATCATGGCTGAGCAGCCTGTGGGTCATATACAGAAGGTCATGGACAATCCCCAGCAGCCTCTGCCTAAGAAAGATTCCTCAAGGTCAGCCAGTGGTACGTATATCACTAGTGATACTTGAGGTGGTGTCCTGGGGTACAGGCAGCACCCAAATAAATACTGCCCAGCAGTGAGACTGTGATGTGATGTGACAGACACCAGAAAGAGCCTCAGCTTGACAAGCAGAATGTGGTTTCCCTGAGCTCGAAAAAGCCTTTCGCCTTCACTGAGTGTCTGTTGTGTTCTTTCTACCCCAGAATTAACTAGCAATGACATCATTGCTAGTTGCTTCTGGTGATACTTCTGGTAGGTGGGCCACTAAAAGTGGTACATCAGGAGACCATCATGATGGAGTGGAAACATCTAAGCTAGCTGGATCAGTACAAGCTGGCTCACGTGCTCATATGCTTTCCTGCTTTTTACAGTCCTGTCCCAATAATGATATACAGGTCCAACCTTGTTATACATGGATTTTTTATACATGGATTTGACTCAACCTGAATGGCCACTGCAAATCAGTTTTTTTTAAAAAACGGCCTTTTTGCTGTTGTAGAGAGGTAGACATACCATCATTCCATTTTTCAGTCCCAGAATTATTCCAATAGGTGCAATAGAAGTGCAAGAAAGGGTCAAACAGTATGCATCTCCAGGGCATGACTACATGCTTCAGCATGGCTGTGGATAGGATTAGACAGTCTCAAGAAGAATCCTGATTTAGCTAATTCCACTCTTGTTTGCTGCCTGTCTGCCACTCCCCGGGTCTCAATTTTAACTGCAAATTGGCTACTTACTGTTTGCCTCTCCCACTAGATGGACGGAAATACTCCACCCAAATGAGTATTGTGTTCCAAATGATTCTCTTATTACTGTTGTTCTATTTAAGTCCCTGTCTTGCCCAGTAACAGGGCCACTAACCAGTGGTGGGCTCCAGCATATTCGCACCTACTCCATAGAACCAGTTGTTAACAAGAGATAGAACATATAAAGTTTAAAAATAGCCATTTAAAAGTGGCTGCCAGATGGGCAGAGAACTGGTTGTTAACTTCTTTGAATCCCATCACTGCCACTAACCATTACCAAAACATACCAAACTCATAGTGGCATCACCAAAAATCTTCCATGGAACCATAACATTTTATGGATGGTTCTGCAAACAGATTCCTGTTCAGACTTGCTCACAGAGATGGTCAGGAAAATTTGAATGGATGATAAATTTCTGCGTGGAGCTATGTTCAAGATTTTTGCCAGACCTACATTCATATTCATCCATACATAACATCCATATTCCTTATATCAGAGGTTCTCAAGCATTTCAACCCAGGACTCCAATCCAGCCAGGACCCACCAGACTGATGTCATCAATCTGGAACAGTGACATCAAACAGAACGTGACATCACTGTGATGCCAGAGCTCCTCCATGTTTATTCAGAAGTCCCAAGAGTTCCACGAGACAAGGAGTACAATCCTAAGCACGTCTAGTCAGAAGTAAGTCCTATTGTATTCAATGGGGCCTACTCCCAGGAAAATGTGTTTAAGATAGCAGCCATGGAGCACAATCCTTACCATGTCTATTCAAAAGTGAGCCCCATTGTGTTCAGTGGGTCTTATTCCCAGGAAAACGACTTTCGGATTGCAGCATTACTCTCACAAAGTCTGGATTGCAGCATGAATGCATCATTTTAAGATGGCAGCACCTACTGCCTCAATCCAAGAAGGTGGTGCCCAGATTTTTGTGATCTCCTGAAATGATGTCAAAGCACCCGAAGTGGTCCCCACTTTGAGAACCACTTCCTAAAGCCATGCTGTATGTACAATGAGCCAGACCATTTTTTTCCAGTTGTCATCAGCTCTAGATATAAAGTATGTTTCCCACTTACCCTTCCAAGGGCTATGAGAGTTCTGGTATCCATTCTGGGCTAACATTGGTTACTATTGTTTTCAGAAGCAGTTTGTGATTTGTTCTATGTATTTTATTTTATGTATTTTATGTATTTCTTATTTGTTCTATGTGTTCTATGGCCAGTGAAGTTAATGGATCCACAAATCCTGGATTTACAGGGGGAAAAACCCCCACCTAGAGCACAAGCCTAACCATGTCTACTCAAAAGTCAGCCCCTTTGTGTTCAGTGAGTCTTACTCCCAGGAAAGTGTGTTTAGGATTGCAGCCTTAAAGTCTGTCCTTGCTGCAATTTCAGTGTTTGTGCATATATGTGCTTTAGCTTTTCATTGAGACTAAAGTTTCATGCCTTACCTGTCAGGTACAAATTAACTACAATTAACATTTTTTTTAAAAAAAAAGGAAAAAGAGAGTTTGGCATTGATCTAATGGTAAATATAAGTGCTACCTACTAGGATATTCACAGGATTAGTCTGTGATAATCTGATTCAAAAACAGAAGAGAGAAATGAATAATCAAAGAAGGTTTAGTACTTAAGACCCTTCTTTCCCCAGGTGTGACATGACCATACCATTTCCCCAGGAAAGAGACTTGGGCTGCAATCCTAACCATACTTTCCTAGGAGTAAGCCTCACTGACTTACCTCTGAGTTGACCTGCATAGGATTGTGGTCAGAGAGAGATTCCCCTTACTCCACTATCAGAGTCCCTGGGCTGAAAAATGGGGGATAAGTTCCAGCATGTACAACTGCTGCTGGATCCAACCCCTTCTCCAAACACACCCTTGTTTCTTCCCCAAATTCACCGTTACTTCTCCTCCCTGCACACTGTCCACTCCCACTACCAGCATATCTTTGCAGCAGTTGTTTGGCACTTCACTTCATGTGGCACATCAGTAGTAGCATTGGCATCCATCAGTCTCAAAAGACTATGGTATCGTGCTTGACGCTGTATGTGAAGCACAAAGGTCTGGGTAGATTGATATGAAGGATAGGCTGTTACCCAAGAAGCAAATCCCCCCTCTCCACGCCACTGAAAATAGTCCAATGGAACGGCAGAGCCGATACAATTGGTTCCAGCTGTGTTGCAGAGCTGGGCGAAAGACAGGAGCTCACCCTGTCTTGTGGGGACCTGGGTCTTGAACCCTGGCCTACTGGTTAACAGGCACAGTGTCTTAACCATTTGCGTCACCCACAATCCATAGCACATCAGTGGTGCGTAGTGTAATGAGACAGACATCAATAAAAGGTTCTTGATGGACAGGAGGGTTTTTTGAGCATAGAAAAGCATGATTTAGATTAAAGCTACCTACCACTGAGCCAGGCCTCCTACCACTTTTCATTGTATCATGTTCCTGGTCTTGCTGCTGAATGGTAGAGGTCCCAAGAGTACCACCAGACACCACCCAAGTACCAGCAGTGGTGCCCTACACATACACCTGGTTGAGAAACAGTGCTTTATGACAGTGCTACCATGATTAACTTCATGGACGGTTGGGTGAAACTGGACAAAAGAAGAAAGTATGTGGACAAAATTTGAAGTGAAGTTTCAAATGTTGTACTTGAAGTTCTGCTGTTCTGCCAGAGGGTGGTCTCATCATCACCAGATGGAGTCTTGTCAATTTCTCTGGGCTTAGAGTAGATGCAAGGAGGGCTAGAATTTGGGTCAGGGCTCACCCTCATGGGATGTAAGGGAAAAGAAAAATGGAGCCTTACATTTCTTTTCAGACTTGGGAGGGGAGGGAGAGTAGCTCAGTCTGGCCCTTTGAGACAACTTCCCTGGGCTTCCCAAACTTCCCTTTGCCCTCAGCTCCTTGTCCCTGTCTTTGTCCTCACCAGTTGCAGCTATAGTTTAAAATGTATTTGTTTGTTTAAGATAGTGGTATGCAAAGTGGGGGTTAGGAAACCCCATGGGAGGTTGTGATCTTGGGGCAGGGGGGTCTCGAGAAGGTGGGATCTGCCATCTTGGAATCTGGTACTTGACTTTTCTGGGAGTAAGTTTCATTGAACACAATGGAACTTACTTCTGAGCAGACATGGAGGAGCTCTGGCATCACATTCCAGTAAGTTTGACAGGGGGTCCTGGATAGATTTAGTTTGAAAGGGGTTCTGGGCTGAAAAGTTCTCAGTGGTACCCAGATTTATACTGGTACTCAGATTTATACCATGCCTTTCCCCTTCCAATAAAGATGCCCAAGGTGACTAACTAAGTTTAAATTCCTCCCCTCCTGCTGTTCTGACAACAACCCTGCCAGGTAGGTGGGCCTGAGAATGAGTGACTGTTCCAAGATCACCTAGGAAGCTTCATGGCTAAGGAGAAGGGTGACCATATGTCCTCTTTTTCCAGGTCATGTTCTCTTTCTTACCCTTTCCTGGAAAAATGTTCATTGTCCTCATTTTCCTTGTGAGTAGGCAGCATGTAACCTTCTTGTCTATATAAAGTATATAACACTGAAAAGTCACTGACTGACTGACTGATCAACACTCAGCCCAAACCACTGGGCATAGAATCATGAAATTTGCGGAGGGTGTTCCTTCCGTGATGGAGGCACCCACTAAGAACCGGTTTTTGGGAATTCCAACCAGAAGGGGATGAAAAGAGGTGCACTGCATTTTTGTCCCTATACTTTCCATTGAAGTTAGTTTTCCTGACTGAAGGATGCTCTGTGCCAAACTTTGCACCTAGAAGCATGAAATTGGGGGAGGGTGTTCCTTCTGTGACATCAACACCCACCTAGAAGTGATGTTGAGATGATGTGCATGGGGGGATGGTGTGCATAGGGGGACAATGTGCATGGGGGACGATGCGCAGTGGGGGGATGGTGTATGGGAGGAATTTTACTCCCGCAATGCAGGTACATTTTTGCTAGTTAATAATAAGTCACAAACCCTACATTCCAGAGTAACTACGGGAGCACATAAGAGACATTACGTGTACCTGTAGTTACTGCACCACCTAGAAAAAACCTACGGGAAATTCATATTGCAATCCAGAGTAAATTGTTCTTATACCGGAGCAAGGAATCCCCATAGTTACTCTGGATTGTGCCCATAGTGTTTAAATTGCACAGTTTTTAGTCACATAGACACACAGTGTTTAAATTAATCACATGAAAACAATATTCCATATATGTTTTTATATGTAAGAGTGCGCCCTGCTAAACTGGGCAAGAGTCACTCTTTTAAGTGGATATTTAGCAGGGAAAGATTAATTGGCCTTTCTCACCCCAGCAATGTGTTTTATAGAGGCTTCTGCTGATATTTTTCTTTAAAAAAAGATTGTGAGCCCTTTAGGGACAGGGAGCCATTACTTGTTTCATTTTCTCTGCAAACTGCTTTGTTAACTTTCTATTGAAAAGCAGTACATAAATACTGTTTTGTAAATAATACAAATATATTATTATATTTAAAAATATATTACAATATATTTAAATTGTAAACAATATAAATTGTTTACAATGCCATACTGTTTTGCAATGTGCTACATTATGCATTAGATACATTATAATGTACTATCTTTTTTGGTAATGTGCTATATTTTTCTTGGCTGCCCTACATTTTTAGGGGTGGGGCTTGTCCTCTTTTGCTGTTATGACATCTGGTCACCCTGCCAAGAAGGGGTTTGAACCTGGACAAGGAGGGATTTGAAATCCCCAGCAGCATTTTGTGCTGTCTCCTTCCATCTGCCTTTTCCTCTGTTGGTGATCTAATGGTCTGCAACCTGTAATCAGTGAGCAGTTGCCCAAGATGATGTAATTTTGGAAACTTATATTTTTACTTCTAAACTTATAGTTCAGAATCTCTTCATTACCTAATACAGACCCTCTTTTAGTCTTCCAAAGGGCTCCATTATATGAGTGCTGATCTAGTGTTGTGTAGACTGTATGGCCAGTAGAAACACTGCTGCAGAGTTGTGAACTCATCTTTTAGGACAACGACTGGTAAGCTGCAAACACCGGTGGCCTTGCCAGTTGGAATATGCGCAACTTTGTCTAAGTTTCAAAGTTGTACACTTTGATTCTCGTTCTTCTTATGTGGATTCCCAGGGCATCAAGAAAGGTAACGGCAACATAAGTTGCCTGGAGCAGCTTAACGCTCTCCATCCCCTTAGGCTACAAAAAACTGTCTGGTTAGTGCCTTGACTAACCACCAGAGGAACAGTCAACAAGGTACAGGTATTTCATTTGTCTTTAAGAGCAGCTATTTCACAAGAAATGGAAAACATCCTATCTGATTCATGTTTGAATGATTCATAGAGGGATTTTTTCCCCTCCTTCAATGAGAAACAGTGAATAGCAAATCCTTGTTTGGTATGGCACCACAGCTGCCAATAGGGCTATATTTATTATATACTTTCCCAAGAACTATAGCAACATGATGTGCAAAGAAATTCTTAATTATTAATTTTTCTAAACTATTTTTTATATGTTTGGATGGACTTTTTGTATTTGCCCCACAAACTGGTGAGTCAACATTTACAGGTAAATATGATGTATGTATTCAAATATACAAGATGTGCTGCACAGTCCTAACTTGCATTGGAAGAAGTAGGCTGGTGTGCCTGGGCTGTATCCAGCATAAGCAGTGAGCCAGCTTTCTTGCCAGCCCAAGGCAGGGAGAAACCTTCCCCGTTATCCCAAGGTGAGCCACAACAGTGCAAACTTGGATTTGTGTCATTGAAATTGGAGGCTCAAATCCAAGTAGCCTTAGACTGCCATGGGCTGCCTGGGAACAGGGCTAGCTCTTCTTCTTGCTCCTCACTTGTAGTCTCCCTCTCCATGGTCCTTCTTGCCATTCATCTCTTCCCCCAATTCCCTTCCCTGCAATTCCTCCCTTCTTCCTCCCCCAACCCTTCCTAATTCCCTTCCCAGACCTGCTGCATTGGTTGGATACCAACTCATTTCATCAGTCCTCGGTCTAGCATAGGAGAGGTCTACTTGGGTCTGCAATAGCTATTTTGCTTTTGGAAGTAAGCTTTGACCAACTGCAGGACGAAGCCCTGGAGGAAGATTGGGATATCAGTAGTGCCATCATCACCAAACCTATCCCCTCTTTGCCCACCACATCCCATTTTGCTCCCCCCACCCCGTACTGCCTTCCCACCACCTTTTCTTGCCTCTTCCACTGACTTAACTTGGCAGGAGAAGCAAAAATGGGGATGGGAACAGTACTAATTAATTGACAATTTATTCAAACTACAATTAAAACTTTTTAGTTAATTCAGGCAACTAAACTGATGAACTTGATCCAGCAATACCAGTTTTTCAGGCTGCAATCCTAACTTTCAGTTAGGCTGGCATAAGTCCCAGCACCATTCCCATGCTGGCCTGTTGGGGTCATAAAAGTGCTATAAGGCACTTCTGTGCCATTCTTGGAGTAGTTACACCAGTACACAGACAAGTGCCAGCCTCCCCATACCATCATGGGAATGGGGAGACACATGAGTAATGCCAACCTAAATTGATTAGGATTTCACCCTCAAAGTCAGCTAGCCATTCAGCAAGAATCTTAGCTATCAGAATTAAAAACTACTGCACTGTTCAGTAAATTCTTAATGTGATGGATGGACTTGATGAAGTCCATCCATCACTTAATGGGACTCTTAAATCACTATGTTGGGTAATGTTGGTTTCTTGCTTGGGGAGAAGTTGGACGACCACACTAGAACTATGTTCCACCAAATATGTTGTTGGAAATACAACACCGTCTGTGGTGCCAGCTCAAAAATGTCACTAGAGTTGGTGCCATCCCCATTGCTCATACTAGACCATACAGAATCCTTAGTAATTTTTTGAACTAATGTTACTCATCAACTGTAATTTCTGAATATTATTGAATGTAGATGCAAAAGTAATGATAAACAAATAGCAAAACTGAATTTGCATCTTTAAATTACAGTATCATAATAGTCATACTTAGGATCAAACTGCGCCTTATCTAGTACAGGGTTTTCCATTTACTAGTGTGGGTTGTAACTCACTAGTGGGCCACAAGCCCATGCCCAGTGGGTTGTGACTTTGACCCACCCTCTACACTCAGCTCCATTTGGCACCAAATTGAAGCCCTTCCAGGGGCAAGGGGTGAACCCAGATGCCTCTTTGGGGTCTCACTGGATTGTAGAAGCCTTCAAAAGCTTTTTCCGATTTTCAGAAGGCAATTTTTAGTGTGCCTCTGGAAACTGGAAGTAGCTTTCAGAAGAATTCTGAGGCTTGCAGAGGCCTATGGATCAGATTGCCTCTGGAGCTCCACAGACGCCACCAAAAGCATTGCATCACATCAGATGAAGTGGGTTGCAGCCTGGTAAAAATTAGTAATCTCTGATCAAATAAAAAGATGTATGTCACCTTTCACTTTATTCTGATTTGTGAAATAAATGCTTCCCTTGCTACATTTATTTCACATATCTATTACCTAAAATGGAGTGCTTTGAGAAAATAATTGCATATTCAGTGATGCAAATTATTTGCTAAATTTTTAAAATTGTTATAAATATTCTGTCTCTTTAATCATTAATTTCAAACATTGATTCACTTACTAAGGCTACAATCCTAAGCTCCGCGGAGGCCTGCATAAACCCTGCCATAAGTCATTTAGTGACTTGGGGGTGTCGCAAAAGTGCTGTAAGGCACTTCTGCTGGATTAAGCCAGTGAACAGGCATATGCTCATATCCGCACACCATCATTGGAAAATAGGCCAGGTGAGTTAGGCCAGCCTAAATTGGTTAGGATTGCACTCTAAGTGTTTTTTCTCATTTTCTATCACTACTACGTTTTCAGCAAATACAGTCATTTCGGTGTCACCCCTCCCTGTGTCACCCAGTGAAGTCCATCCCTGCTCACACTCCCTAATGATGTCCCAGTGCAGGATAGCAATCTCAGACAAGGAGAGTCCAAAGGGAAAACCCACAAAAGCTATTCTTGTTCAGGGGTA
This sequence comes from Cryptoblepharus egeriae, assembly GCA_030015325.1. Taxonomy (NCBI): domain Eukaryota; kingdom Metazoa; phylum Chordata; class Lepidosauria; order Squamata; family Scincidae; genus Cryptoblepharus; species Cryptoblepharus egeriae. Next base: position 89,168,396 of record JAREYC010000003.1, on the reverse strand, counting down.
TTCCCAAACAACAATTCCCCAAATAACAATAACTGCATAGTAACTTATAATATCTGTTGTAATTAGTAAATTAGGCCATACTGATGCACAAAGCAACAGTTTTTCCAATTTTTCCTCCAGTCTAAAGAGGGAGAACTCATTTTCATTCTCTTTTCTCAAAGGGCTTCCTAAAGCCTGTGCCTTCAGACTAGGTTATCCAAATTGACTTTACTATTCAATACGCTCCTGTAAATACAAATATAATACATTGTATAGATTGCTGGGCTGGGATGCATCCTTGCTCCTTCCCTCCATGCTATGCCCAAGGGAGATGGGGTCACTATAGTTGCTTCAGGCTCCAAAGAGACCTGGGATGGTGATCAGTGGCAGAAAATTCAATGAAGTAACAAAACATGTCCATTTTTATCCAGCTCAGATATGGGCTGAGAGGAAGGAGGATTGTGTATCTCATGTTTTAAAAACAACGTTTTTATGTGATGGAACAGACGTGTACGGTATTCATTAAAAAAATATTTCAGTTAATTAGGAAATGATTCCTTCCCCCCTATTATTTTGCAACAGCTGGCATTCGGTTAATTTTTTTTTCTTTGTAGTGGGGACAGTCATTGTACAATGACAGAAATATAACGTTGTGTGAAATCACAGCTGTAATTCCATTTCTAGTCTGTTGTGGAATAGCAGTGCTCGGAGAGTGCTAAGGGCCTCTAGAATGGACAGAACTGATATAAGTATTGCGTGGATTGTGGTAAAGCTGTATTACTGTTAATCTGTTATTTTTTCCAGGGATCTTTCAGGAAGTACATTAATTCCTCAGATCCACCCCGATTAATGATCTCGTATGACCAGACCTTACTGCTAGATGATGCCCTAAGCATCCACATTGTCTAGCTTGCAGGGTGCATCTGAGGTTGTGAATATCTGTCTGCTGCAGAGAGAGAAGCTCAGTGTCCTTGCAACTGTTGGTTTTTTCCCCCCTTTTCATCTGTAAGCTCTGGCAGCATCAGATGTGCGGCTATGATCGTGGGTGCTTTGAAGCTGCTTCTAATGCATTTCTAATTCCTGCTTATCACTGCAGCCTGTCGGGAACTTGTCTCCCAGGCCCTGCTCCTTGTCTCCCTCTGTTCTCAACCCTTCTTACAGGAGGCTTTCTGCCAGCTTCACTTTTTGTCCTACCTCCTTGAAAATCTTTGTACACTAACCCCTCTGGCCTCAGCCATTTCCCCCTTTTTGCTGAAAAGACAGAAGCATTGCAAGATTTGAGTGTTGTCCTGCTTAGTTTGATGTTTGTCCATCTCTCCCTTACTGATGGAAAATCCCAAAGAAATAGGTCTCACATAGATATACTGTATTTACCTGAATCTAATGCACCATTGAATCTAATGTGCACCTTACACCACAGTCAAAACACCACATTTACTCAAATTTAATTAACCGTCAAATCTAATGTGCATCCTGATTTTGGAGACTAAATTCAACTGAAAAAAGGTGAGTGTTAGATTTGAGTAAACACAGTATTTGGAAATAAATCAGTATAGTGGGCTAACCAGTGGCATAACAAGGGTATAGCATGGTGTGCAAAATGCATGGGCACCCCACAGGCACCCCACACATCTGACACAGGTGCTCCCAGAAAATCGGGCATGCTGGCAGCCATTTAAAAAGTTGCATGCGCTGTGCACACTGCTGTAGGATTTCCCAGAGCAGGAGAGGAGTGATGCAGGCCCAGGAGGAAGCTTATAAAAGCAAAAGTTTGTCTGGTCCTTTGCAGAGTCTTTCCTGCTACAGCAGTGGTTTGGACTAGATGACCTCCTGGGATCCAAGAGCTTCACATCCACAGCTCTGACCAAGTGTGGATTGAAAAATATTGAATTTAGGAAAATAATTTATTTTGACAATTTCACTCCATCTTGTCTTGTCTTTGCTTTCATTTATGGCAGTAGTTTCCAAACAGTGAGCCTTGGCTCTTTGGAAAGCAATGAAAATGGTCTAGGGGAGCTGCAGCATCCTCAAGATAAACCCCCTACCCTATAGAGTACGGTATATAAGATTGTAGCCCTAATGAGAAGCATTAGCCAACAGCCCAGTAAAGTCCAGGGAACCACCAGTTGAGAACCATTTGGGAACCACTGCTTTATGGAATCAGATTAATATTTTTTTATATACAGGTATCCTCCACTTATTGGATGGGTTAGGGACTGGAGCACCATCCAAGAGTGACAACCATTGAAAAGTGGAGCCCAGTCTTTTTCAGCTTGCAAATGAAAAATGGCCACAAAAATAGCATTTGCAAAAGCCTAAATAACACGTATTTATTAGCACAAAGCCAAAATACATAACAAATCACAATAAAATGAACAAAGGCCTAAGAAGGCAATGAATATCTTATGTATTTGAATAATGGTTATTTACTGAAGGCAGTCGTAAGGAAATGCCAAAAAACAGTTTGATCACCATGTCACATGCAAATCAACATCAGGGAAAACAATTTTAGCCTTGGGATAGCTGAGAGAGGTTGAAAGAGTGAAGCATGAATTACATGAATGAGTGCTGGGTATAATTGAAAGGTGTTGAAAGAGCAGAACCTTCAGAAAACAGTCTCCTCTCCTTGCAGTATGAGCTACAACAGGCTTCTTTTTCGTTCTGTAGGCAACAGAAGGCACATCTCTTAGTATTGCAGCATGAGTGTCATTTCTAGCGGGGTGGTAGTTTAAACTGTGTGATTGCTTTGTTGTTTGGGGGGTTTGTAAAAAATATATTTTTTATTATGTAAACCATTTTGAAAGCAGAAGGCGGTAAGGAAATTAAGTGGAATGACTTGAAAGGGCTTCTTGAAAACAGGTATAACAATGTTGGGGTACAGTCCTGCAGCTTTTGGAGTAGAAGACCTTCCAGGTCACTGGAGATTGATTACTTGGTTACGTGTCTGTCCAGTTCCTTCCTCTCATTTCTCACATACTTCTAACATGACACCTGGTGCAAAGTGAGGGAAGACAGAGTTGGGCTGCGATCCTAAAGAAACATTCCTGGGAGTCAGACCCATTGAACACAATGGGGATTACTTTTGAGTAGACATGGTTAGGATTGCGCTCAGTGATGGGCTTCAAAGAAATTCAGAACCGGTTCTCTATCCATCTGGCAGCCACTTTTAAATGGCTATTTTTAAACTTTATATGTACTATCTCTTGTTAAGAACCGGTTCTATAGAGTAGGTGCGAACCTGCTGGTGCCCACCACTGATTGCGCTCTGTGTCTCTAATTTTGAGCTGTGATCTTCACTAGTGATCCAAAGACCCCTGCTGAATAAGAGTCTGCCATAAATATGATATGGATTGGTTTTAAAGAGCCTGTACTTGATCTTCCTCATGCTGTGACAGACTTATTAAAGGCCACTGGATAACAAACTGTGTCCTTCCATCATTTGCTTCTTGTCTGACGCCAAGAAGTAGCAAGGTATTAATAACTCTTTGGGGTATTTTGATGCATTTCTCAATTAAGATTATGAGATGAGAGCCCTGGGAACTGCGTTTTATCTAAGTATCCACTTAGGAGCATATGCCCCATTCTCTCCTTTTCACACTCCTAGAATTTAAGCACTTTATAGCTTGTAGCTTCATAGCCTTTGCTGTTACCTCAAATGCAGAGAAAGAAAAACTAAGAACTTGGTGTGGACTCAGGTGATGGAGCCGTGGGGTAGTATTGGATTACCAGTTCTCCAGGACTGGCTTTGAGGTTTTGGGAATCAACATCAGTTTCCAGGTGACTATTCATGGTTATCTTGGAGATTGTAACAACATCACATCATGCTGGGCAAGAATCTCGAGGAATAGCTGCAGTTGAAGGACGTACAAGAAGATAATAAGGCAAGTCCATCCGAAGCAGCAGATAGTATAGCATTCCCATGGATCCTGGCCAACTAAGCACTGGTCAGAAATAAGCATCAGTAGCCCTTGCAGCCTCAGGGGCTGAGGAGCCAAGAGGAATTTTACCAGGGGAAAGTTTATTTAGGGCCACTTCCCAAAATGGAGGGGATAGGATGAAAATGAGCAGGATGGAGGTGGTGATGAAGCAGTCAGAATGGATAGGAAGGGGGTGAGAAAGGACATGGGAGGGGAAAATCTTATATTTTTATCTTACAAACTCTCCATGAACATGGAGAATGCATAGGAGTGGACTATGGTGTGTCCCATATTAATTAGAAGCTGCTTGGTTGTTCTTTCTCGGGCAGGGAGCAAAACATCTTGGGCCAGTGTGATATCATAAAAAGCTAGCCCCTTCCTTTTGCTGTCTTCTAATTGTCACCAAGGGTTTTGTCGGGGACGTAAGTAAAGTTTTAGGGTTCTAGCCTTCCTGTAGGTCTCAGAAAAGGATGGGTGCCCACAATCAGAAACATAAAAAATAAAAAAAAATGGAAAAGAGGTTCGTAATTCTTAGGATGAGAGGCTTGCAATCCACAGTAGTCCTGGGATTTAAAAATGCTATCAGTCCTTGCTTCCTGTTGTAACTGGCAGAAGACATGGCAATTCAGCCTAAAGGGAGGAGGCTAAAGACACCCTTACCTGCTCATCATGCTCATCTGAAGCCTTGTTCGCATCAATGTCCCTCCACCTCTGTATAAAAGGTGGACTAATTTTTATTTTTATTAATTCTCTTATCCCCTAGTCTGCCAACCCTGTTTTTCCGAGTTCCCAGCCTGGCATCTGCTGTGCTCTCTCCCTGCTCTCAGCATCTCTCTGGAGTCTGATTACTCCATGCCCTGGGTGAAAGCGGGAGAAATATGTGCTGAGATGACATTTCGCTTATACATGATGCCATTAAAATATGATAAGAACGCTATTAACAATAATCCTTTTCATTGTATCATTTAGGGAGCAAAACAAGCCATTAAATATTATGGAGTCATTGGTGCTTTGATGGCTTCGGGGAGGGGAACATTTTGCCTTATTTGTCTACAAGCTTTCTCGAAAAATAAATAATATTGTATCTGCAAATGCTACACTGGCTTCCTGTTCTCCACGGAATGTGAAACAGATTGTAGGAAACATTTTAAAGTGGCTAACTGGGTGGGGATGAAAAAGGTGTACATGAAGTGGATAATGTGGAGAAAGAGTCTGTGGAGAAAGTGGGATATGATCAAGGATTATTTTCTCACTTTCCCTATTCTCATTGCTCAGCTCCAGAAACACAGGGTTCCTGGGGAGCAAAGAAGTGAAAGGTGAGGGAGGACAGAGAGGGAGGAACTGCCTACACAAGACTACTAGGGGATGTATGTTCCTCCAGTCTTGGTCAGTTGGCTTGCTCTGCATGCAGTGGCATCACTAGGGTTTGCATCACTCTCATGCAGTGGGCAGGACAAGAACCTGGATGGTGGGTTGCCATTCTCTGCCTCTGCCATTTGCCAGTCCCTGCTTCTGCTGGTTTTTTGGCAATACATTTTTATAGAATAAATATTTCAAAGGGGTTTGATTCACTGCGTTCTTCTGTTATACATCCTTTGCGTTCTGGAGCATATGCAGAGCTCCAGGTGCAGAGGATCAGGACCATTCCAAAAGCATTGCGCTCCCCTGGACTGACCTTCCACACCAGCCAAGGCATGCTTGCTTACTTGTGAGTAAACACGGCTGTGCAGTTTCACTGCATGTGGTTTAATGCATGTGGAAACTTGGAGGGGGAACTTCTGGGGTGACTGGATAAGACCACATTCATTGGATCAGGACCAGATTCTCAGCCTTTGCTTTTCAGTGATCTAAGGCAAGTTCACTTACCAATGAGTAAAGGTACAATATGGATCCATTTCACTTCCCATCGAGATCACTACAATTATTAGGGGCTTCCTTCTGGGGTGATTTGTGGGCCTGCATTCATTGGATCAGGACAATTCTGGTGTCATTGGATTCCTCTCAGTCTGCCCTTTCCAGCAGACTATGGCACATTTGCCTACTCAGAAGTAAAGCTGCGATGTGGAGCACTTTCACTTTCCATAGGGCTCCATGCATTTTTTAAGTTTTTTTTCCATAAAATTTGAAAGGAATGAGATATTTCAAAACAGATTTTTGCATTGGATTCTGCTCTTCAATATGCATTCAATGACATATGACATGATCGCAAAGTGGAATTTTTGAGGTGTCACAGCCCCCCAGTACGTGCCACCCGCAGGGCGCGTCACCTGGTGTGGACTGCACTCCCTAGTGATACCCCTGTCTGACATCCCTGTAGTGATCTCGATGGGAAGTGAAATGGATCCATATTGTATGATTCTTGCAAAGCAAACTGATAGATCAGGAAGGTTTAAGAAAAGAAGCAATGCACATGAGTCTGCAGGTCTTCCTCTCTGGCTTTCTTCCCACCAACTGGATTAATTAATCCCAGGGTCATTCATTCATTCATTCATTCATTCATTCATTCATTCATTCAGAGGGTCCCATGAATAAGTAGCCTAAGGCTGCCCACCTGTGTGCCATGTTGCGGTGGAAGAGGAATAGTAACAGCACTTTACAGAAATTATCTTTCTGTGCCTTCTTCCCACTACGCCACTGGTCAGACTAGGAGTTACTGGGAAAACTTAATAGCTTCTTCTGCCATCACTCAAGTTCAAGGGGAAGAAACTTGGGGAAAAAAAAACTTGGTACAAATTCCAGATAGGAAGAGATGCTGAATCTAAAATCAGAACATCTTTGCAAAATAATGGAATTTTCAAACAAAGGATTGCTAAGGATATCCCAGCAATTTTTACACCGCAGATCTTCTGGGGAGTTAAAAGTTTCCAAAATCCCAGAAAAAGGTAAAAAAATACATATGTTCATCACACATATATATATGAATACAACTCCATTTTAATTAATTGGAATGACTTTTATGTCTGATTTTAGTCTCATAATTGTTGCAGGTATGATTTACATCCCCAAATCTGTGAACAGGCATTGATAGATCAAATTCCACATTACTGGACTAATCATGGCTTTCTCCAGTGACTATATTTGTAATTAATAGTATCTGCACCCATTTCATTCTGTCTTGCAGCCAAGTTTTGGAATGGAAAGAGCTTTGATCACCCTAGTTGATGACCTATATATTGGCAAATGGACAGGGAAAATATATCCTTCTTAGTTCTGCTTTGCTGTGGCCTCCTTTTGAGATGCTGGTGTAGGATGTATATGCCAGTACATGGATGACACACAGTTCTATATGAACATATTATTTGGTGCAAGAGAGGCTAAGGAGCCTGAATCATTGTTTGGAATCAGTGATGGACGGGATGAATGCAAACAAATTTCAGATGAATGAATGAATGAATGAATGAATCATCCATCCATCCATCCATCCATCCATCCATCCATCCATCCATCCATCCATCCATCCATCCATCCATCCATTCATTCATTCATTTGAGAAATTGGAATAGTTCTCAAATCCCCTGGAAGGAATTCCAGTAAAATCAGTTGAGTTTGGGCACCAGAACCTGTCCAGATCTATGTTCTGGTTCCTTCCACAGGGGCCAGAGATGCCCCCTGTTCCACTGAGGACTTCATAGGCTTCTAGAAGGCTGAAAATGGCAACTTTGAATTTTTGCCAAAAACTGGATGAATATTTGCCAAAAACATTCAGAAGGTGCTCCAGAGGCAACAGGAACAGTCTATGCATTGATCTATGCAAGCATATACATCTACATCTACATCTACAGTATTTATATACCGCTTTTCAACTGAAAAGTTCACAAAGTGGTTTACAAGAAAATGAAAAAATTAATAGCTAATTAATAGCTAATGGGTCCCTGTCCCAAAAGGGCTCACAATCTAAAGCACAAAAAGAACACCAGCAGAAGCCACTAGAACAGACATTGCTGGGGTGTGGAGGGCCAGTTACTCTCCCCCTGCTAAATAAAATAAATCTATGTTCTATGAAGCATATATTAGAGATCCTCTTGACTTTAGAAATGAGCATCATGCTTCTGTATCCAACAACTATTTGAATTTCCATATATTAGCAAAGATTAGATCCTACTAATCTGTCACTTCCATGAGGTCCCAAACTTAGTCTTTCCATTCTCATTTCTTATTCTCATCTGTGGAGCCAGGTGGAATGTAGCCTGCAACTCTCTTCCACCCAAACCACATTGGGGAAGTGCTTGCATGTGGGTCACTCTTGGTTGCTCTTGGTCACTCTTGATTCCTTCTTGGTTGCTCCACCTGAGTCCTGACAGAGCAGCTACCAAAGCAGTTGGAGAATTGGGTGGAGCCGGCCAACACCCCCATTCTTAATAATATACCATTATTTCGGGATGTCTATTCTGGAACCCATGTAATGTACAACAATTCCTTTTTGTCCGTTAGTTTGAATTCTATTTAAGTGTTACTGTTAATGTTTTAAATATGAAATATGTCTTGGTTTGTCAGTACAGGTACAGAATTTTAGTATATGTTTCAGTAAAAACTAGAAGCAACAGCCTTCAGCAGCGCATTCCTCACGGGCCGCCTGTGCTGCTGCCCATGGACCTCGCAATGCCAGCCTCCTGCCTCCTGCAAGTCCCACAAGCCACCCGTCACCTGCAAGCTGCCCATCCACAGCCTCCTTGAACTTCTCCTCCACTGACCTCCAGGTAAAGAGGAGCAGGAGAAGTAAAACTAAAGAAAGTAGTCTGAAAGCCCAATCCTGTGCATGGCTACTCAGAAGAAAACCCCATTATAATCAATGAGACTTATTCCAATCACTGAGACTTATGCAAGCAAGTTAGGGCTGTGGGTGGCGCAAGTGGCTAAGACACTGTGCTTGTTAACCAGCAGGCCAGGGTTCGAGACCTGGGTCGGCCCCACAAGACAGGGTGAGCTCCTGTCCTCAGCCCAGCTCTGCGACGCCAGCTGGATCCAATTGTATCGACTTTGCCTTTCCATTTGACTAATTCAGTGGTGTGGAGAGGGGGGGATTTGCTGCTTGGGTAACAGCCTTCCCTCCATAACAATCCAACCCAGGCTTTTGTGCTTTGCATGCAGCGTATGCAGCGCTGAGCACAATACCATAATCTTTCAAGATTGACGGAGGCCTGCTTTTATTCCAAGGTTAAGCTTGGAGAGGATCACAGCCCATCCTATGAAGCAAGCCCCATTAAAGTCAATGGCAAGTAAGCAACTACTTACTACCAAGTAAAGGTGGCTATGGCTGCAGTCTGAGAGGCCAATCCTATGCATGCCTATGTTTTCTATGGTTTTTTAGATGATCAGCTATTGTTATGTGCAGCCCATCATATATCGTATGTGTGGCCCAAACCAACTCATCTTCCAATGCAGCCCAGGAAAGCTAAAAGGTTGGACACCCCTGCTCTAAAGAGAGTTGGAGATTTCTAGCATAGTCTACTGAAAACCTGAAAGTACTATGCTTGGCAGGAACAACTAGTTATAACTAGAATAACCCATTTTCATGATCTTGAAAACATCTGGGGCATCTCATTTTTCCCAGTCTGATCTCACAGTTCTTGACATATGCGGTAGTTTTCTAGCTCTGACTAGGTGATACTCGAAAGCTTAAACACTGCTTGGAGCTTCCAGTTTTGACTCGTCAGATCTATTTCTCCAGACAGGCACCATATTTTCTAATTCTTCCAAGGCAACACTAGAAACCTCCGAGTCCACCTAGAGTTTCTAGCTTTTACTAGTCAGAACTGGTAATAATAGATTTTAGGTTTTCACTGTAATATATGCAAGCATTTCACTGGAAGAAGTTGTAAAAGTCATTGAAAATACTTTGAATAACCAGAAGATGCCTGATGGTTAGGAGCAACAACAGAGGTATAACTGCAGATGACTATAGAAAACAAATGGATGTTGATTCAGTCTTGAAGAGCACAATCTTACCCATGTCTACTCAAAAGTAAGCCCCATTGTGTTCAATGGGTCTTACTCCCAGGAAAGTGTTTTTAGGATTGCAACCAAAGTATGGCAGCTATCAACCTCAATACATGGGAAACTTTCCATGATACTCTCATATATCGACACCATGAAAAAACTTGAGGAAGATTCCTTTAAAATATACATACTTGTGGATGCTTGTTGAATATCTTTTTCTCCAATCCTCTTCACTAGCTGGTTTGTTCAGTTTCAGGGTGACCATATGACCAGAAAAACCTGGATTTGTCCGGATTTTTAGCCTCCTGTCCAGGTGTCCTACATCTTGGCTTCGTTGTCCTACATTTTGAAACTTTGCGATAGTGCACAGTACCCCATCATGCCATATGTCATTGGATTCGTATTGAGGAGCGGAATCCAATGCAAAAATCAGTTTTGAGACATCTCCTTCCTATCAAAAGTTATGGTAAAAAAACCAAAAACGTTTTAGCAATTTTTTTTAAGCGGGTAGGAATTTTGGCCTGGGATTAGGAATTTTGGCCTTGGGGTTCAGGAATTTTGGCCTTGGGGTTCAGGAATAATCTGGTCACCCTGTAAATCAGTTTAGATATACATATAATCAGATAACAGAGCCAAATCTGAAGGGAGAATAGTTGTCAGATAATTTGTGGGGGGGGAGGGAACATGGTATGTGACAGAAGCATTGGGGCGTATTATTATAATGCATTGCCCCCTACCATTTTGTTACCAACCTCTCTCTCTCTCTCTCTCTCTCTCTCTCACACACACACACACACACACACACAGAGCGAGCAAGCAAACAAGCATTCACGCTATTCTTTAAAGGGGAAAGTGACACGTCCTTTGGCTTTCACTTCAAGGTTTTTTCCAACCAAAACTAGCACATGCATCAGAGAATGATGACAATATGCAACTGGAACCAGAGGTAGGTCTGAGGCAGGACAAAGTATTAAAGCCCCTTTCCTTCCCACCATGTGATTTCACCATATCATGCCCCCAAGACATTATTTATCAATATAACCCTCCATTGAGCCATGCTACGTGATTAGAAACGTGTCTGATTTGATCATATGAGAATAAAGTCTCCTTGGGGAGTGACTTGCCACTCTTTGCATACAAGTGAGTATTAAATATTTCCCTTTCCAATGACAACCCGTTAAAAATACACACGTATGAATCTTAATTGATTGGGAGCGCTAGAACATCAATTTAAATCGAAGACATCTGAGCCACTCACTATATGTGGAAGACCTTGGCATCTGGTGTTTAATGAGCCTTATGTTTAATTGCTGACCATCTCAAGTTGGCTGTGACTAGCTATATTTTGTAATGTCACACATAAAATGTCCACCATTTGTTTATGAATTTTTATCCTTTAACTTAGTGATTTTTAAGCTAACCGTAGCTTTTCCTTCTCTGTTTCATGGAAACTATGTAATGGGTATATTTTTATCTATCTTGTAAGTACATTTGGTATATTGTGGAAATTGTTTCAAAATGTTTTGCACAGTTTTTGATTTTCATACCGTGTTGAAGAATGTCTTGTACGCATTTCTCAGTGTGGCACATTTGGCTTGAAGTAGCAGCAGCCCCACATCCTGCTTAGTGAGATTGGAAAATGTAGGACTCCTGAAAATTTTAGGTCCGCTTCTTTGGCTCCTAAGAACCAAGGGTCCTTTTAGGACCCTGCTCAAAATAACCCTTTATGACCTGGTACAAATTAACCCCTGCACATCCTTCTCGAGAGCCCTGCAAATACTGAGGATTTTTGTAAAAATTTGGGTTTTTGTCAGTTTGTACACATATGGTCACCCATATGTTTAGGAAGAGCCATTTAGCCAATCAGGGTTTTTTTTCCCAGCCGTCATACATTCTGGGTGTCCACTCACGGAGAACTAATGCGAACAGTCAAAGTGAAGAGTTCACCAACAAGTTCATTCATATATTTTTTAAATAAATAATTACAAACAGGTGACATAAGCAGGAAAAGAAGTAAACAAACCCAGCAAAGAGCAAGAAGGTGAAATTCTCCAACCATTTTTTAGCTGTGCATAAATAGAACAGCTCCAGTAAACAGCTTGCTATAATGACATTTACTGATGCAACAAAAGTGAGTAGAGGTCAGAGAACCAGACAGAAAAGAAAAATAATGTGATGTGTCTGAGAAAAATTATGGATGAGAAAAGAAGAGAGATTGTGTTTCGAAAAGGCAGGAAATCTATTTCGAGTGGAATAGACTGTTCATGATTTTGTGCTGGTAGCCATCTGCTCAATTCTTTGCTTTCGCAACTGCAGTTTGTTGGTGCTGTTCATTCACACTGCGTGGCTGGTAAACAGCAATGCATTTCTCCAATTTTACATTAAGAATTATTCATTGACCCTTTCGTTACCTTTTTTCAGGAGGCTTAAGAGATCCTGCAACCCATAGTGTTGAACTTCGCCTATGCCAAACAAGCAAAACCTCACATGGGAATGAGGCTTTCCCATGGAATAATGGCATTTACAGAAGCAAAAGCATCCTAGGTTTCCCCATCTGTGAGATATCGCTGAGTTTTGTGTTTTGTTTTTGCCATAAAAAGCCAAGTACCTCTTTCCCACTTCTTCATCTCCTAAATGCAATCCTATCCACACTTACCTGAGAGTAAACTTTGTTGCTTATAAGGTACTTAATTCTGAGTAAACATGCATAAGATCAGGGGCACAATCCTAAGCAACTTACCTAACTCCCTGATCCAGTGGTGGTGTGGGATGCCAGTCCATATCAAAGCACTGGTCTAACCCCCCCTCCTGGTGTGGCGTCTTATGGCACTATTGCATCGTCCACAGGCCAGCATGGGACATTTGATGACCTAACCAGGGTTTGGGATTGTGCTATGGGCTGTGAATCTGTAAGCTTGGATCCTACTTTGTCAATTTTTAAACATATGGTAGCAAAAACTCACTTGTTGATTATCTGTGAGTTTTGAGTCCTTGGAGGATGTGAGATGGCATCCTGGATAGGACTGGCACTTGGAAGAGCCTGCCTTTGCCATACTGCAATTCACCCTAACCTTGTTTTTGGCTTCAGAAGGTGAATGTTTCTCCATCATGTTTGCAGCAAGTAGGAGAGAGAGCTCCAAAAAAGAGTCTTTGCTGTGTCTGTTTGGGATCCGAGCAGAAGAGTTGAAACAGAAGGAAGAACCCTTCAAGAGAGACAACTGCACTGTAATTCAACCACAAGTTAATCAAAGGAACATTTGACTCAAGGGTGTGAGAACTACACCCCAGTCCACACTGGGTTTTCTACTGAGAATGTGTTCCGCTTAGGATTAGGGACAATCTGGTTTTAGGAGATTGTTTTCACATACTGGTAATTCTGACAGGGGGTTCTGTCGTGGTTTTGTGGAAGAGAATTATGACAACCCTAGTTCTGGTAGTGGAAGTGCCGCTGCAGTGGCCTATGCTCAATGAGGCTCCCCGCATATGTGGCTGGTTACCACTTGCACAGATTGGTGGAGAAGCTCACACCTCTGCATTCCAGCAGAGAGCAGATGATGGGAAAAACAGGAGTAGAGATGAGGATGAATAGGAACGTGCCCATGAAGAGAGGGGATAATTGGGAGATGGAACAGGAAGGCAGCGGTTGTGGCTGGCAGCATTTGTGCACAATGGTATCCTAACCCTGTTCACCCATTCCCCATCCCTTATTCTCTCCTCAGTTTTGCACCAGAAAATTAGCTGGTGCTGATCCAGAGAGATCTGGAGAGGATCAGTGAGGAGATATCCCCCACATTCCCCCTGGCTGGACATATCCCCACAGGCGCAGCAGCATTTACAGAAGGATTTAGGTACAAATAGCCCATCGTTGCTGGAGTAAAATTATAAGAAACTTGTCGGCCCTGAAACAGCTGGACACCAGTGGGCACTATTGGGCGCTTGTGGGCACTGCTGGACACTGTGCACTGGCCAGATGATGGCCAGCAGTGGGCACCGGGCATCCCTTCTGGGCACCGGGCATCCCTACCAGGTTCTGGGCACCATTGGGCAGCAGTCATCACCATGCAGAAGGCAGAGGGCATCAGTGGGCACCACTGGGCACCGTTCATCCTTACTGGGCACCTTGCATCCCTACTAGACACCACCAGGCAGCAGACATGACTGGGCACCAAAGGGCATTGGGCGCCACCGGGCACCACCAGGCACTGGGCATCACTGTACACTGGGTATCCCTCCTGGGCACCAGAGGGCACCCCTACCAGTCACCACCAGGCATCACCAGGCGGCTGTTCACAGTGGATGTCTACATCATGGAAGGAATACTCTCCCAAAATTTCATGCTTCTAGGTCCAGGGGTTTAGGCTGGGCCTTTATGAGTCCATGATTCTTCAGTATAGGGATGATAACACATTGCACCCCTTTTCACCCCCTTCCAGTTTGAATTTCTAAGAATTGGTTCTTACTGAGTGCCTACATCACAGAAGGAATACCATTCCCAAATTTCACATTTCCAGGTCCAGTGGTTTGGGCTGGATGTTGATCAATCAGTCAGGCTGCAATCCTAATCTCCAGTTAAGCTGGAATAAGTCCCTGCTCAAGCCCCGTGCTGGCCAAGGGGTGTCAAAAAAGTGCCATAAGGCACTGCTATGCCACTCCTGGGAGGGTTAGGCCAGTGCACAGACATGGGCAAGCTTCCCACACCACCACAGAAATAGAGAGTGAGTAAGTTGTGCTGGCCTAAATTGGTTAGGATTGCACCTAGGTCATTCAGTAACTCTTCATTTTTATATACTGCATTTACTTAAATCTAATGCACCACTTCACCCCCAGGAGTGGCAAGGAAATGATGAGTTATGGTGATGGCTGGAGGATGCTGTTTACAAAATCAACTACCACCTTATTTGTATAACTGCTACTACCTGCCTCAAAGTTCAGTGGGCACAGAGCACAAGACTGCAGAAAGCTGTCTGTTGACACAAACAGATGGGATATGGGATTATTCCTGCTCCACTCATCCCATTTGATAAGGTCAGCTTTGTTCCCCATTACAAACAATTACAACCAAGCAGACAGAGATATGCTTCTTACGATGAAGGAAAAAAGCCATTTAACTTGTCTTTAGAGCAGACACAGGAATTGGATTGCTTCCACAGTAACCTTTTTCTCTAGAATTGCCATCCTTTGTTCATTTCTTTTTTAAGCAGAGAATCCAAATCGTGTTGTTCACAAATCATTGCATTCAATGTTATGGGTTGTTCTCATGTGCTTTTTTTCTAATCTTAACATGCATGGTGGATGGGTTGCAGTAAAATTCAAATACTGTACATGCCAGTCTACCCAGTTAGGAATATTATTTCCACTACCGGGATTTTTTTTTTGGGGGGGGGGGGCGGTACAGATGTACCTTTCATCAACAGCTTTCCTCTTGCCTGTCTTGAGGTCAACTTGAAAGATCATCTGATCCATATAAGGGCACAATCCTAACCAACTTAGGCCAGCACAATTTACCAATCTCCTACCCTCGCATGGTGGTGTGGGAAGTCTGACACACATCTGCACACTGGCCTAACTCCACTCCAAAAGTGGCTCACTTTTGCAACATCTAGACCAGCACAGGACATGTTCTGGGTTTATGCTGGCCTAACAGGTGCTAGGATTGCAACCTGAATCTATCTATTGCATGTATTCCTATCATAAGAGCATAAGAAGAATCATGCTGAATCTGGCCAAAGGTCCATTTAGTCAGTTTCCTATATCTCACAGTGGCCCACCAGATGCTTCAAGAAGCACTCAAGACTACCTGATTCAGTACCTTGTTGCCACTCCCTTGCATTTTATATTCAGAGGTAGAGAACCTCTAAAACCTATAGGCACCATATAGTCATAATGGCTTAAGATGTAGAAACCAATATTGAAAACACTGGAAATAGTACTCCAGATGTTGCTTAACACTGATTTAACAATGGAATAATAGTATTGACGATTTCATTCCTTTTTTAATGATCCCATGATTAAAACTGGTCTGCTCCACATCTGGGTTGACACTTTCATTGTCAACCACCACCTTGGATCTAATCTGTCACAGACAGCTCAAGACTCATCAGTGCATACTATATACGAAATTTTGATTTCTGACCCCCGTGTGTTCACTATCCTCATCAGCAATTTTCATTATGTGCAAATTTGGCTGCAATCATAAACACTTTCCTGGAAGTAAGACACATTGAAAACGATGGGGCTTACTTCTGAGTAGACATCGTTAGGCTTGCGCTCTTTGTTACATTTTTATTGTTTTCTTTTATAGCAAAGTCATGCAAAGTGCGAAGACACCATAGTGAAAGCATTATAAAAGGAAGGAAAAAAATGAAATGTCAAGTATGAGGATAGGAGAATGGCATACATGAGTGTACTTAAGTAAGTGTCTATTGCATGTATTCCTGTCGTAAGAGCATAAGAAGAATATACTTCCTCCCATGCAAGTCATTGGTTGCGATTTTTCGTTGGAGAAAACTAACATGTTTCACTTTGGTGTTTATTACAAAGAGTACAAAACCTCTTTTTCAGTCCTGACACTCATCAGTTTTCAATCCTGACATCAGTTTCGTCAAAGAGAATGCAGTGTTGGGATAGATGCAACATATTCTCCCTTGAGGTCTGTGCATCGTGCATCTCACTTCCTGCACACATCCTACCCAATACAATGGCAAGCATTTTTTTGCTAGTATATAATAAAAGATAAAGAAATAGAAGAAAGCTGGCAAGTGCAATGAAGTATGCTATCAGAGCCACAATCTCTCTCTGTTCTGATATAATGTACCTTGACTTTAGTGAGGCTCTTGACACAGTTTTCTATGACAGCCTCATAAGTAAACTCAAGAAACTTCCATCACGTTGGGTACACAATTGCTTGATAATTCACACTCAAAGAGTAATTATAGCTGAATCAGTGTCAATGAGGGACGTTGAATCCAGGCCGTCCTAGGTCTGGACCTGCTAGACATTTTTATTAATGACTTGAGCCCAAAGCATTAGAGGATATGCGTATAAGATTTTCAGATGGAAAAAAAATGAGAGGGGTAACAAAACCCTTTCAAAGACAAGATTAGAAAATGCTGTTGATATATTGAAGTACTGAGCTATAACGAAGAATAAAAATAAATTCAGTCTTGACAAATGTAAAGTTTTATACCAAGGGAAGAAAAAAAAATGAGCATGTCAAAAATAGGGGGAGATTAAAGGCGGTGAAAAAGGCTAAAAACAACTTCTTGTGTACTCTGAAAAATGCATAATGGCAGATCCAAAAAAGGACAATTGTTCTCTAGAGATGACTCTTTTAGTATGTATGACAAGCAGGTAACATTACTTCTGGCTTTGACAACCACTTGGAACCGCTGGCGCTCAGGGTCCAAGTAATGATAGATGCATTTTAGAAGCATTTATACACTGTAAGGCTAACCCCAACATTAGCAACAATAATGAGATGAGATCTGGAAAATAATATGAAAGATCAAAGAGATGTGTTCATCCTTAAGCAATGAAGAGGGAAACCAGATCATAATGCTCAAATATGCAATCTCTTGATTAATGACACAAGAAATGTCCTTTTCCTTCTTTTCAAGTCAAACAAACAATTTAAGGAAGGATAGTATAATATTTTATAATGGGCCAGTGGTGTATCTAATGATCATGTAGTCCGGTGCAAAGCTCAAAACGTTGCCCCGGAAGTGATGTCACAACTGAAACTGATGTCATCCCAGGTAGTTTTAATAAGAAAATTGGGGACAATCCTGCCTCCTGCTCCTTAGCAGTTCACCACTCATTTGCTCTGCTAGAAATATAACTAAAGCATCTATAGTATTTGCTATATCTGGAGGCAAAGAAGATTTTGTTGCCCCCACTCGCTTGCAACAACAAAATCAAATTTTATTAAAAGTTAAAATTGAAAATTGTGTCCTCTGTTGGTTAAGAAAACTGTGCTGGAGCAAAGTGGAATGGTTACACTTTCCTTGCTAAATTTAAGAGGAGCACCACTTAGAAATGCCTGTATACCCAGTTAGCATGGGTAACTTTATACAGTGGTGCCTCACATAAAGAGCTTAATTCGTTCTGGAGGGATGCTCTTTAAGTGAAACGCTCTTTAAGTGAAGCAGATTTTTCCATAGGAAATAATGGAAACTCAGACAATTGGTTCCACAATCCCCAAAATATTCATATAAAAATATTAACTATTCATATTTACATTAACTGTAAAAATGATGACAAAACACTGGAATTGAATTAAAAATATGCATTCAATGTGCATGATCCTATGAAGACTACTTAGGCTGCAATCCTAAAGACTCTTTCCTGGGAGTAAGCCCCATTTAACACAATGGTGCTTACTTCTGGATAGACATGGTTAAGAGGCTGCAATCAAAGACATTTTCTTGGGAGTAAGCCCCCATTTAACACAATGGGGCTTATGTCTGGGTAGACATAGGTAGGAGGCTGCAATCAAGGACACTTTCCTGGGACGCTTACCTGGGCTGCTGTTGGAGGTTCAAGGTGGTTGGTGGGGAAACTTGGGGGCAGTTAGGGGCAGCTGCCTCTGGCACCCCCAGGCAACTGCCCCAAGCTGGGGGCAGTTAGAGGCAGCAGCACTGGCCGGCAGCCCTTTTAAAGAGTATCCATGAGGCGCGTCAGGGCTGCATAGCATGCGTGTCCATGGCACGCTTGTTTGTTAAGTGAAGCGGAACTTCTTATGTGAAGCAAGATTTCTTGGAAATTTTTGCTTGTTATGTGAAACGCTTGTTAAGTGAGGTACAACTGTATTTAAAAGATATATGGAAAAGAGAGCTGATTCATACCTTATTAGTTCCATGCAATATCAGAATTACATCTCATTGGCTCTCAGAGCAGTCAGTATTATGGGAAAGTTTTGAGTTAAGAAAATCCACTTTTTGTTCCATAGGCTGTTGTGTTTTCATTTTCTGCTTAATTGGCCATAACTTTTGGGAGAATATAGATATTCCAAGAGATGGGCTCTAGATAGTTAATCACTACCCACTAGGCTAGTTAATCACTAGTGATCTGCTTCTAACATTCAACCATTATCCAGCATTCTAGCATTCAACCATTGCTTCTAGCATTCAACCATTATCCACACTTGCCCTATTGGAATCATTTTGAAGGTACCAATTTATGACACTGTCCAGGGAAATTTATTGCAAACAGTGAAACAAGCTTCATTTCCTAGATTTTTTTCTGTATAGCATCTGAAGAAAACTAGTCTGACTGGTCAAACAAGTATGATACAGAAACATGAGCATGAACCTGATTGTCTCAGTTCACTATTACTTTATAGTCAGTGTTTCCGAATCTTTTTGGGTTGTGATCCATAAATGGTTCATAACCCACTTTTGGTGAGTCACACACCTACTGAAGCCACAGCATTGCAGGGTAAAATGGTGGTTGCAACATAGTTTGGGAAATGTAGCACAATGTGATGGGTCTTGTCATAAACCTTGGGAAATGCAGCATGTCATGGCTAATGATGCAGCGTCAGGGTGACCAGATGCCCAAACCTGAAAAAGGGGACAAGGTCCCCCAAATTCCTGACATCCAACCAAATACCGGACATGTGAAAAAATGCAGGACACCCCAAAAATGGAGGACAAATGTAGGACATGTTAAAATAAGAGCTAAAAACACTCATATTGCTATCCTGTACTTAATTTCAACACTACATTATTATTAGTGCACTCTTTGCAAGACCTGTTTCCCAAACCAAAGGGCACAGGTTTAGGTGATCCAAGCAGCCAGGCTTTCTCAGACAGGCATGCAGAGGCTTGGTCTTTCACCCCCCCCCCTTTCCTTTGCCCCCTTACACAATATAAGCTCCACTGACTATAATGCATTTGAGTGGACACAATTGGGCTTGGAGGCTTAAAACTTATGAAGTCAGGAGTTATCCCAACATCCCTACCCTGAGAAGGTTGCCAATTTTACACCCAGCCCCTGCTACTCTTCTTTGACAACAGCTGGATGAAAGGCTGCACAACCTGAGCAGCTCAAGCCCTTGTTGTGAATTACATGCTTTTGTGTGCAAAGTAGATATTGGTGGATTCATCTACAAAGGCATAGAAGCAGGAGATGCTGGGGTTTCTCTGGACAGCTGGCAACCCTGCTTTAAAAAAAATTAATTCTCTCTCCCCTTCTCTCCAAAGCCAAAATCACTGCAAGGTTTCAGAGCAGCTCCACTTGCAAAGCTCCTTCCTTCCTCTGCTCTGCTCTCTAGCAGCCTCAGCTCAGCTCCCTCCTTCCTTTCTCTGCAGCAAACAGCAAGCAGAGTCTCTCTCTCTCTCTCTCTCTCTCTCTCTCTCTCTCTCTCTGGCAAGTTTCTCTGCTGGCCATTTCCCCAGCATTCAGTGGCTGGAGCAGCTTAGGCCTTTGGGAAGCAGGATGAAAAGCCTGGCAGGATGCATGCTGAGAGATGTAGTTCTTCCACTGCTGGCTTGGAAAGGGGCTTCAGCATGGGGAGGAGGGGAAAGACTACAATTCCTTCCCTCCCTCTCCCCATCACCTTTAACCAGGAGCCTCAGTGGCTCAGTTGGCCTGCAGCAGGCCTCAAAGGGCTAAAATCCCATGAAATGGCTGGAATGACCATTCATGACAAAGATGCCCTAATTTCCCTAAGATGCCCTAAGATGACAATTTCCTGACAAAGATGCCCTAAAATCTGACGTCTGGTTCTAGGGCCTCTTTTATGGGTCTGTCCGAGCATTTACGGTCATTTTATCACCCTGTGCAGTGTGCACATACTCACAAATTAGGTGTGACTTTTACCCTCCGGTGTGAATACCCTCCCTTGGTGAATACGTGACAGATGATGTCATGAGTCACCCAGGTAAGGTGTTTGGGAACCCCTGGTTTATATGATAGATATGTTAGCAGTACCATATGTTACATAAAACCATTGATGTGTGAAGCACTAATGTCATCAGTGTGTCGATTATACCATGTAAAAGTATCATCAATATGCATAAGCCTAAATGTCCATGCCAGAGATTGTTACGACTAGTATACAAAGAATGGCCTGTCAGTGTATCATATAGAAAAGCAGCCCATTTTGACACTTCCCCTTCCGTATATAGCTTCAGTTTCCCAAGTATAGAGGGCTGAAGGTTAACTGCAGCTCTTGCAGGGAAAGCATTGGGCAGGAACCTGCACTTATCTGTCAGACTCTAAAGCCATTAGTGACCCAAGTGGGGCCAATTCAGGTCACTTTGGCTAGATGGGCAAATTAGCTGGTGATAGGGAAAGAATGGCATTGGGCTCCTGGGAATGGTATGTTTAAGGTAAGTAACAATTTACTGGAGGAACAGCAACAAAATTTAGGATTGACTAGCGCAAAAAATCTAGTTTAATGGCAGTCTCCTTGGAGTACATATGACTTTCTCTCACTCTCACTAATTCATACACACACAAAATATGTTGAGGAATAGATTCAAAAATAGAAACCTTGCTTCATTTCCTTTCATTGCATATGCGGATCAAGGAAGGAGAAGGAGGTAGGAGCCCCTGGAGGGTTTCCCCTGGTCTCAGAATGCTTCATAAAGCATTAAAAAAGTCAGTTCTGGTTTCCCCTGGGAAATAGGAAGTTACATTTTGGGGGGCCTGAAAAATCTAATTTAATGGCAGTCTGAAGCCTGCCAATATTGTAGGCAGACATACCCTACAATCAAGAGTAACTACAGGAGCACGTATGAGACATTACGTGCATCCATAGTTACTGAACCACCTAGTGAAAACCTATGGGAAATTCATATTGCAACCCAGAGTAAATTTTTCTTACACCAGAGCAAGGACTCCTCATAGTTACTCTAGATTGTGCCCATAGGCTGCAATCCTAAAAACATATTCCTGGGTGTAAGACTCATTGAACACAATGGGGCTTACTTTTGAGTAGACATGGTTAGGCATGTACTCATTGCTCCAGTCACTTCTTGAGGGCTGAAAACCATAGATTTCATTATCCTCCATTTTCAATGTCTATGGGGCTGGGGTGGGGTCTTAGATCCTCACAGAAAATGAGGACCCACCTGTATAAAGAGAACTGACTGTATTACAAATACTTACAGGTATTAAACTTTTAAGGGGTTTTGATTGGGTTTAAGATATGATAAACTATTTGAATTTTCACCATGGTCATCAATTCTACTCTTCTCTTCTTTCTCCCCTTCAATTTCCTCTTCAACCTTCTTTCTCAGTCTTTGTGTTATTAGTTCATAGATGGTTATTCTGTTAGCTAATTAAAAAGGTTAAAATAGGTATTATTACTTCGTAATTTATAATGTTGCATAATCATTCTGTTTAGTATTGTTCAGGCTTTTATAATCTTTTTATGTGCTGACTCACTAGATCAGGGGTATCCAAACATTTTGGCAGGAGGGCGACATCATCTCTCTGACACTGTATCGAGGACCGGAAAAAGGATCTTCATTTCAAATCTGAATAAATTTGCATAAATTTACATATAAGATTGTGTTTGACATTATGAGCCTTGCCATGGGCCGGATGGAGAGCCAATGTGCCAAGGGCCACATTGAGGCTTGCTGAGGGCTGCATTTGGCCCCAGGGCTGGGATTTTGACACCCCTGCACTAGGTCATAGAGCTTGAAGGACTTTCCAAACCCCTTGCTTGAAGCAGAATTTTTTTATTTATGTTATATTATTACCTATAGACTTCCAGTGAGGGAGAACTTGCCACTCCCCTTAGTAATTGGTTATATTGCTGAACAGTTCTTACTATTAATTAATTAATTAATTAATTCATTCATTCATTCATTCATTCATTCATTCATTCATTCATTCTAAATTAATGAAATTTTTAAAAGAAATTTCTCCTGATATTCAACTAAAGTCAATTAGGTCTGTTCCTACTCTCTCAGGGAGCAAAGAACAAGCCTTTGGCCTTTTTAATGTGATAGCTTTTCAGGTGCTTTCAGTTACCTGAAGAACACTATCAGATTTTTTTGTTTCATGTTGCTTTGTTATATGAATATTATTATTTTTGTTAATTTTTTGTTTATACGGTGAGCTTTCCATATACATGTAGGGTTGGTTCCAGAACCCCATGTGGATACCAAAGAATGCAGATGCTCAAGTACCTATAAAATGGCACAGTATTTGCAGGGTTTAAGTTTCAGAGATGGTCTGGCTGTCACTGGGCTGGAGGGAGTCATTGAGTGAACCAATGGGAGAGGCAAAGAAGGAAGTTCAAGAAGGTAGACAGAATTATATGGTCAAAGGCTGTCCCTCAAATACTCTCGTCCCAAACTGTATTGGGGCATAGTAATGCCACTGTGCTTCTGTTGATTCTCTTGGAATTCTCAACGGCTTTGGAAACCACTGGCAATCATTTACTCCTCTGTAGGCTCCAGGCCCAGAGGGATAGTGGACCAGTAGGTGATATTGGGGTTTATTGTCTCATGGCATTCCTCATGATCTTTGGACTTTGGAGGTGGTTTCCAAACTTTTTCAACTGGTGACTTCCTTAACCTACTAAGCCATTAGGCATGGCTCTCCATTAAGGTTGCAATCATATACATTGTATAGGTAAGGTAAAGTTGTCCCCTGCAGGTTGCTGTGCTAGGCATGACTGACTTTAGGGTCTCATCCCTATTACAAGGCTGAAGAGCCAGCATAGTCCAAAAAGACCTCCATGGTCATATGGCCGGCATGTCTCAACACCAAAGTGCACAGAACATTTACCTTCTCACTGAAGTGGTACCTACTTATCTAGATCAGAAGGTTTTATGCAAAGATTTCACAGCCTCTGAATGGTTTTTGTGGCTCCACTGTGAGCCATGGCTCACAGTTTGAAAATTACTGAACTATAATTTCCTGGGAGCTCTTTTATCCCCCACAATGTTGAATGCCTATATGAAATTTCTAGGAGAGTTCATTTAGAGCAGTGATTTTCAATCTTTTTCATCCCACAGCACAGTAACAAGACACTGAAATTGTTAAGGCACATCACCAACACCAGGCTGTTCAAATCCCTCAGTTTTCCTATTTTTATTTAATTTTATTTATTTAATTGATTTATACCCCGCCTTTCCTCACATATTAATTAATGTCAGTCCCCAAATTCTTGCGGCACATCTGAGGACTATCATGGCAAATCAGTGTGCCATGGCACACTGGTTGAGAATCACTGATTTAGAGGAAGAGGTGTCATCAATATGCAGATGACACCTGTTCTCCAGTAGTGAGCTTCAGGGGTTCTCACAGGTTCTAGAGAACCCTTTACTAATGAGTAAAACCTGATTCTGAGAACTGGTTACTAATGGGACATAGAACCTGTTGTTTTATGGACATAGAACCTGTTGTTAATTTAGGTTATTAGGACATCGAACCTGTTGTTAATTTATATGAACCCCACCACTGGCTCTGCCTTTCATTTCTGCTCAAGGTGGCAGTGGAAACCTTGAACCTATGTCTGGAAGTGATCACAATTAAGGTTAGATGAGACAGGAACGTACCTGATTAACTTGGGGCTCGGAAGTTGCCTCTGTCCCTCAAGGACAGAAGAGAGGATGTCCCCAAGCTGCTGGCACCAGCAGACTCACAGAACCCAGGATTTATGCTTTGCTAGTTCTTTGCACTGTGATGCCTTTTGGCTTGGAGTTTGGAATGAAGTATTTATGAAATTAATTAAGACAACAGAGGCCTGAAGAAAGCAAAAGTTAATTAGTCACGGCAATCAGTTAGATTTGATCCAAAGGAACAAACAAAGAATTAGAAGCATGTCACTGGTGGGCTGCTTCTCTGGAAAAAGGGATTATGCAGAGATTTCCACCAAAGGGTAGAAATCTTTGTACTCCTGCTCCTTATGTAATTGGGGATTTAAAAGTGGCACAAAGAGTCATTACCACAAAATTTCTTTGTAAGAGAAAAAAGTTGACATTTATGAAGCACAGGAGGGAACAGCAAAACAAGACAAATCAATAGGCATGTACATCAGCAAGAGGCCACTTGGAGAGAGCGTGCTGGTACAAGGAGCAGGGTGTGAGGAGAGCCCTGCTAGCTTTCAGGCATGTATTAAAGGATGGAAAGCAAGGCGTGATGAAGCTCTCCACAGCAGGGCTTAGGGCATCAGGAAAAAAAACCATTCAATTCATGCATAGAAAGTCATTGCAAGCGCCAGCTGGGTTGCCTGCCTGCATTCGGAGGGATGCTTGAAACACACCTATCCCTCTTTTGCTTTGTACTTCTTTCCAGTATTAATAAGACCTGGAAGAAAGTGTGCTTTGTGAAAAGGGAAAAGGAAACACTAATGAGATAGGCCAAGGGGCTTCTCAAAGAGTGGCCAAGGACTTTGTGCAGGCTAGTGGTACGCTCAATGGGAATTACTTCTGTGTCGACATGAATAGGATTGTGCTGTCACTCTCGCTGGTGCTCAGAAGGCATTGTGACAGATCCAAAAACCCAGTAGCAGTTCTTTCTCACCAGAGTCCTTTCTTGGAGTCAGCTAAAAAACTAGGTTGGAAGGATAGGGGATCCCCATCTGCTAACTACTCTACTAGAAACAAAGTGACAATGATGTGACAAGCTTTTCTTCAACAGGATCAGGGATGGCATCACTTCTTGAAAGAAGGACACATTAATCGACAACCAGACCATCCCAGTAGTGCTCTGGTGCCTTTGCAGGTTGCATAACAGAAGGCAAAATAGCAAAGGAATGGCTGGAATCACATTGGTCATTGCTGTTTGTCATGCAGAGATGATATTATCTTCTCTAGAGAGGAACCTCTATAGTTGAGATCTGACTCCAGATGTGCACAGATGTAGGTGGATGCAAACTTATGCTATTTCCAGCTCAGGGAGCACATGTATATATTGGTTGCTCTAGCTACAATGTGGAACGGTCTTTCACTGGTAGGTTGTGATAATCTGAGAACCTTATGATGAGGAGACATTGCTGTTGTGCACTTTCAGTTTAGTCAGGCTTTTTTTGCTATAAAGTGGGCTGCTATAAGGAGGGCAGTTTGAAAACACGTAATTGCATGTAGATAAATAGGTTCCACGTTAGTCAGAAAGGTAATGTCCTGGCAACAGGCCCCCAGGACAGGTCAGCCAGGTTTTTCCATGTTGTTTCCATCATGGATTGGATGACTCCAATCCACAACAAGCGGACAACGTCACCACACAGGACAAAAGCTGAAGAAGTTGCCAATTGCTGACTTTTGCTATAGAATTTCTCACGGAGCGCCATCAGTGGTGGGCTCCAGCAGGTTCGCACCTACTCTGTTGAACCGGTTGTTAACAAGAGATAGGACATATAAAGTTTAAAAATAGCTATTTAAAAGTGGCTGCCAGATGGGCAGAGAACTAGTTGTTAATTCCTTTGAATCCCATCACTGAGCGCCATCAATGACAACAATGTCCATGTGCTTGTTTGAGTTTAGCTGACACAAACTATCCAAAACTCAGAAGGTTTTCCACCTTGAGACTATCATGAGTAATGGACAAAAGAAAAACTCTTTGATAAAGCAAGTTTGGGCCTTTTTGCTTGAAGTGCATCAGGCAGTGAAACTCTGGTTTTCTGCCTGAGCTGCCTTTGTTACCTCAGCCTTCTCCAGTGCAGTTAGTAACATGAATTATTTACTCATCCTACTCTGCTGAGCAGCTCTGTTTCATTTCGAACAAGCAGAAGGTTTTCTGGTATTGGTGCCTTTACCTCGCTGAGTAAAGTAGGAACTGAATGAATCTCTCCAGGAGATCAATTGAAAGTAAGAGAAACTTACTCCCTTTGGAAGGCTTTGGAGACAATGCTCTAAAAGAATCCATGTTGCAACCACATGAAGACAAAGCATACATAAAACTTTGGATCTTGCTCCTAAACTCTGATGATCCCCTTGAAGTATCGGAGTTACCAGACTGCAACTCAGAAATGATGTGATTTTAATGTTCTTGGCAAAGACGTTCCTTTATCCCATCCTACGAATTCTATCCCTGGCTCGCTATCCTTGTGACAGACAGCCATTGCTGCTCCAGTGGCTGGGATGGGAAAGACAGCCATATATTGTACTCCTTGCAGTGAGGAAGCAGGAATGCTGCTTGGGGAAAGTATGTAGAGGGAGCTGGCTGCTGTTCAAGTGATGGCAATCAGAGAAGATGAGAGGAGATGCTGGCATGGGGTGGATTTCAGAGAAGATGAGAAACAGGAGCTGAGTGAAGGAGAAGGAGACTTCAGAAGGGAGAGAATGGAGGGCTGAATGGAAAGCTGGATGACAGGTGTGAGAGACAACAAAAGAAGCGGACAACTGAGGAGAAGCTGAGCAACCAGAGTGGGATCTGAGAAGAAAGGAATGAGGAAGAAGGAAACATGGCTAGAGAAAGAAGAGAGGGTTGGAACAAGTGGGAAGACAGAGAGGACTCCAAGGACTGGTAAAGTAGAAAATGGCAAAAAATTTAAGGAAACTAACAGAAGACGAAGGCATGAACAAAGGGGGCAATAGATGGAAAGGGGGATGAGATGGAACAAAAACAGGAGAGATGGTCCAGACAGGAGACAGAGGGAGAAGTGGCACATTGGGAAAGCATCTAGATCCAGGTGGGATAAGGGGTTCAGGCAGGAGACAATCTACATGTGAGTGATCAGGACTTGTGTGGTCTCTCAGGACTCTTCTGAACAGTGAACAATAAAAAAGAAGACTGCAATGACCTGGTTTTGGTTGCGTTTCAGTGTACGAGTTGCACTCCACCTCTATGACACCAAACTGCCCTCATCAGATGAGGTCTCCAGTCCTGCTGTGCATCTCTGCTGTTCCTGCAAATAAACAGGAGCAGACAACAAAACTAGAAAAGGATCAAGTCAAAGAAGTCACAGTAGGTCTTCTGCACTGGATAATTTAAAACTACATACACTTCCCTCTGCACTCCAAATGAAACTTTGCCCCTGCTTTTCAGTCCTTATCTGAATGTGTACTGTTGAATAGCTTCACATCAACAGCAATTCTTCTGTAAATGGATTGACACTTTTGCTACAGATTGGCCTCTCAACACATGCTCCACATATACAATCCTTAATTGCAATTAGCATTGCCGCCTTCTTCCCTAGCTCAGCTTCCATGCTTTAAATGCCGCCTGCTATGTGCCAAGTAAGAATGTGAGGTTCCCTCATCACTTAACTCCATGTCAGGGAAGTCTTGCTAAATCTGGAATAATTGCACCCCAGTCCTACCAGGGTCTCACACTGATGGATCTCACAATCCGTCAGCATAAGGATGTCAGCATAATCTGTCAGCTGTCACACAAGCTTCTCTGATAACAGGGGGCTCATGAATAATGGCGTGGTACCTGGGAACCCCCACATCAGCATTGGTGGGCCACCAAAACATACACCAGAGCAAGTAGACTGGTAGTGGGAGCAGTTTGGGAGAGGATCATAGGAGGTTAGGGGTGGAGAGCAGGCCAGGTGGAGGACAGCTTGGAGGAGAATCTTAGCAGGAGTTATACATACCAAGATCATATCCCTCTTCTCAGCCTGGGACTGCCCCTGGTCTCCTCAGATTTAGTCTAACAAAAGAGTATTGGTTCGAGGAGACCCACTGGAGGGTACCCGGAAGGATGTAAAGAAGATTTCTGCTCAGCTTTCCTTACCAGAATATGCAGTGCAGACTCCATTAGAGGTGCTAATATGGCCTGGCATGGCAGGGGATTAGTTTGGAAGATAAGTGTGATAAGTCATTACTAAGTCTGGAATCAGAGAATAGGTTATCAGAGTTGAAAATGGGTGGAGAGAAACCTTGCTTCCTATAGACTACATAGACATTTCTTTTGTCCCAATGCCACCTCTGATCAAGGTGGTTTGCCAGGTTTTTGAAACATGAGAGAAACCTGCAAAGCTTGTTCTCCAAAGATGAAAGTAAGATGAGTGTACATTTCAAAGGCAGCCATCCCTCTTTTAAACTGCCTTCCTCTCTCTAAGGAAGGCCATCATCACCTATTGTATGTCTCCTAGACTTATGTGTGCCAAGCTACTATTAAAGGAAAAAGGCCATGTTAACAAAGTAATAGGCAAAAGCCCCACCAGGCATTATAACTCTGTGGATATTGTACCCAGGTAGTGTCCACAAAAGCATAACTCGGCACTCACTGACCTGATCCAACCACCCTCCACGCTTTCAGCATTTGTTTGACAGGAAGAATACTGTCGGTCCCATGCTTGTGGGAAAGAAAAGATATGTGGTTCTGGGTAGAAACTCCAGCGAGATTGTGACAGCTCTAATTTTGCCATTAATCCCATCTCAGGAGACAAAAGTGCTCTATCTTTCTCTCCCATCCGCTTGATTCTTCAGCACCTTACAATTTTCTGGTTCAAAAGAACGGGAAGCAACAGGGATCCCAAAGAGATTATACCTATGAGAGCTTAATCCATGTCTATTCAGGGGTTAGTCCCATTATAGCCAATGGGCTAATGCCAAGTAAGTGAGGATAGAAGTGCAGCCTATGGGCCAAATCCTACATTACTGGCTTGCCAGCAAAGCTTTCCAACACAAGAGTTCCATTAATTAACCATTAATTAAAGCATTTTGTGATAGCATTCAGGTTGGCCATGCAAGCGTGAAGACCATAGCTTCATATGTCCTGGGCATAGTGGAGGATGTCTGTTGAAGCAGGAGAGTCTCTTGCCAGGCCACACAGGATGGGTGCAATGAGGTTGGGAAGGGCAGTAGCAGAGGCAGGGTGAGTAGAATCATAGAACCCTAGAGATGGAAGGTACCTAGTAGGCAGTGATGGGATTCAAAGAAATTAACAACTGGTTCTATGCCCATCTGGCAGCCACTTTTAAATGGCTATTTTTAAACTTTATATGTCCTATCTCTCCTTAACAACCGGTTCTATAGAGTAGGTGTGAACCTGCCACCACTGCTGGTAGGTCATCTAGTCCAACTCCCTGCCTGTAGTAGGAAATTCTCCTAGAGCATCCCCAACAGGTGCTCGTCCAACCTCTGCTTGAAGCTCCTCAGTGAGGGAGAGTCCACCTCCTCCCTTGGCAATCTGTAGATTGGGGCTGCCACTTGGTATTGGTGGCACCAGTGCATCACTTTACCAGGCATGATTCATCAGCATGGGCACACACAGACTTGCACCACCTGTATGGCTCATGCAGTTCCAAGTAGACCAATGTCCACTTATTCTCTTTTAAATCTGTTAAATAATAAATAAGGTGATCACTTTTTCTTGCATTTCTCCATGGAATGCAGTACAGCCCACATAACATTAGAAATTTGCAAGCAGCCCGTCTGTCATCATATGTGTCAACATACAACAACATGATAATATTTATAACTCAGGCCATTATAAATGAATGGATTCTTTTCCCAGTTAGCGCATCCCTAGAAGTGCACCTCAAAGCTCTCCAAAAACCCCACCTCCCTCCTGACAGCATTTGTCTTTAGAGACACAGGCTATCCTTGCAGATGAAAGATCTTTCTCTGACGACTTAAGAAGTAAATCCTACAGAAACTAAAAGTGGAACTATACACACAGCATATTTCTGCAGTGCTTTTTGTCACCAAATGCAGATGCCGAGCCTGGAGTTTGAATCGGGAGAGAGAATCTTTCCCCTGGGGTCATGTGTTGCTGATCACTGTTCCCCACCAAGCCACTTTTCCCCCAGCTGGAGATGCTTGCATCTTTTCTTGAGTGAGGATAACATCAGCTTGGGAATGCAGTTCAAAGGAACATAGTTGAGAATCCCTTTCCTTTGTGCCAGCATGACCAATAACTACAAGCATCATAAAAGTGGCTCGGTGGGGAACAGTGATCAACAACACATGGCCCCAGGGGAAAGTGCACTGATAGCTGCTTCCAAAGATACATCTCGTCTGCCTGGGAGTTTCCGAGGCCTCCCCACCCCATCTGTATTTGCACAGGATTGTTCAGTATTCTCACTTAAAGCCAAGCGTTTCCACCCCTATAAAGGCCACAATTGATTTTACATCAGGAAGATTCTTGCATTAGGTATATATAAGGTCGATGCTGAAATGTCACTCCCCACAACTTTGTCACCCTGCTGGGTACTTTTCTTTCCCCACCTCTCCCTTTACCTGGAAGTCACCAGAGTGAAGGCAGAAAGCATTGCCCTCCATTCCGATTTAGTGTCAGAGATCCTCACAAAGCCAATTCTCATTGACTATATGAATTTATTAAACAGCAAAATCAGGTTGAGGACATTGGCAACCTGTGGGTAAAATTAAATACAGTGGTACCTTGGTTTATGAACACAATTTGTTCCAGAAGCATGCTTTTAATCCAAAATTCTTATATATAAAAGCGAATAAGAAATAATGGAAACTCCGACAATTCGTTCCACAACCCAAAATATTCTTATAAAATGATTACAATACTGTAACATAATACAAAATACTAAAGAAAAAACAAAATATAAAGAAAAATAAAACAAATTAACCTGCACTTATAGCACAATCCTAACCATGTCTGCTCAAAAGTAAGCCCTATTGTGTCAAATGGGTCTTACTCCCAGGAAAGTGTCTTTAGTCTCTCAGATCTCTCAGGCTGCAATCTGCCCCCTTTACACAGGAGTGAGCCCCACAGATTATAATAGAGCTTACTTTACCACTGATTATAATGGAGCTTACTTTAGAGTAGACCTAAAAGTTAGCCCTCTAGAGGTCATGCACAAACTTCTGCCCTCCCTGACGTGACTGTCAGGCACTTTTAAATTTGTGAATGCTGATCCTGCAGATATGGATGTCCCACTGTACTATAGCAACTCAAAACCATGTAGTCAATCCATTTTGGGTATTAGTGATATCAACTGGAGCAAACATTGCATCAGTCAACTGTTACATATGAATTCCATGTACATGTGGCAGCAGGGCAGGGGGGGAGATTATTAATAAACCTTTCCCCAGTTGCTGTGTTGAATGATTGCCTACATCAATCAACACTGACGGTGGGGAGAGTTTCTCCATGGAATTATCACCCTTGAATATGTGCTTGGTAGGCATGAGCCGCAGCTGGGACAACTCTGATTTGCGTCACAAGAACATGTGTTCTTGACTTGTACAGATTTGAGTCACATCAGTCAAAAGACTCAAGCACTATCTCAGGAATTGGGGGCTTCCCGTGACCGAATTTGCTTCTTGAAAAGACTCAAGTAGAAGTAAAAATGAATTAAAAACCAGCTCTGGATGCAGGGGCAATGCGAGGTTGTGCATCACCCAGTGCGGGGGGTGAGTGCATCATCCTGGCACTGCACATCACCCCCAAAACATGAAGCTGGCTGGCTTCAGAAGAGAACTGTGCAGGCACCAACCTTGATGCCTGTGTGGTCAGATTCCTCTGGTCTAAGGAGGAGCAGCCTGCCCTTTCTTGGAGTGGAGCAGTCTGAGCACTCCTTTCATGTGCCGTCCAGACATGTGCTGTCAGCTCAAAGCAGTGATTTTCAACCTTTTTCATCTCAAGGAAAACTTAACAAGACACTGAAATTATCAAGGCACACCATCAATTGTTTTTACCATTGACAAGGCACACCAGACTGTTCAAATCCCTCAATTTTTCTATTAATGCATGTCAATCCCCAAATTCCCACAGCACGCATTGGGACTATTTGCGGCACACCAGTGTGCCGTGGCACACTGGTTGAAAATCTGGCTCAGAGCATGTGCATGTGTGGAGTTTCTGGACTGTGCATGTGCAGAGTTTCTGGACATGTGCAGTTGAGCTGAGGTGGGGTCCATGGGGTGCCAGTGCTGCTGCGGAGGCTGCCAGAGGAGTGTCACACTACTCTGGTGCATCACCCCCCGTTGCGCATCACCTAGTGCGCAGCACACCAGTCACACTACCCTGGTGACTCCCCTGATGAGTTGTGACCATCACTATTAGTCACAAACTCAGGACTTGTCTTGAGACTTGAGGAAGTGACTCCATCACATTCCTGGTGCTCGGAACATTTAATCGCAGAACTGATTGTGTGTAGTTTTTTCAATGCACATTCTCATGTGTATTAGGAGACACCTCCATGCTGATGCTCCCTGTTTTGCGGTGCTGCAGTGCTGTCATTGCTGCAACGCAATGTCGCCAAAAGGAGTTTTGAACCTGGTCACCAAGGTAACAGGGATCTCATTCCCTTTTCAGTGAACATATTTTTTGCTTTCAGGTTCTCCACCCCACAAAAAAATCACCAAAATGTGGCAGCATTTTGAGGAACACAAAATTGTTGGAAGCATTTTGTAGATGTCTAGAAGTTAAGGTTAATACCACCTGCGTATGCCATGTGGGGAGAAGGGAAGGGCAGTTCATGTGAAGACAGTTTAACTTATATACATTTTTGATGGCGATGGTTCTTTTGAATTATTTGGTTTCCAATCTAGTTTTGGAACTGAAACAACTTCGAAGTTGGAAGCTAACTTGGAGGACAACCAGCACTGGAGGCAGATATGGATTGAATAAATTCTCCTGGATGTCTTGATAGTTTAATGTATTTGGACTGTGTTTCTAATGATGTTTCTAAACCATTGTCTGGATTAGGTGTGGATAGCATTTTAGGACCTACATTTTAGGCATATTTTAGTCTCCCGTACATTTTGACATCTAAGTGAAACCATCAGAGAATAATTCAGGAAGCGGAAGTGTGGTGATAGCACCCAATTTTATTTCTCCTTTTCATCAGACACAGGTGTTGGCACAGATGCTCTGACTGGATTGTGGATGGGCAAGGGAAGGATTAATGAAATTAAGATCTTTCATTTATTTTACAGATATCTTCGTTTATACTTTCAGATTGGAGTGAAATAAAACTTGCTGGAGAGACCTGTAGAGGGGGGCCACAGGTGTCCCTGATCGCTGTGGTGCTACTGGGGTACCTGAAAGTGTCACTTTCTTTAAGGGGAAATGACTTGTTCTTGGCTCCTATGGTGTCACAACCCACCAGTGCCACTTTAGAATCAAGGGATCCAGTGGATCATCTAGTCCAATCCTCTGCTTTTGGGGACCCAGGTCCAATCCTCTGCTTTTGGGGACCCAGGATCATCTAGTCCAATCCTCTGCTTTTGGGGATCCAGTGGATCATCTAGTCCAATCCTCTGCTTTTGGCCTGGTGGTTAGTCAGGGTGACCAGATTATTTCTGAACCCCAGGGCCAAAATTCCTGAACCCCAAGGCCAAAATTCCTACTCGCTTAAAAAAAGCGAGTAGGAATTCCTACTCACATTTAAAAAAATGGCTAAAAGTATATTTTTGTTTTTGTTTTTTGTTTTTTTGACCATAACTTTTGATAGGAAGGAGACGTCTCAAAGCTGATTTTTGCATTGGATTCTGCTCTTCAATATGAATCCAATGACATATGGCATGATGGGGTACTGTGCACTATCGCGAAGTTTCAAAACGTAGGACAATGAAGCCAAAATGTAGGACATCTGGATAGGAGGCTAAAAATCCGGACAAATCCGGGTTTTTCTGGTCATATGATCACTCTGGGCACAGTAACCACTTGCGCCACCAGAGGACACCACTGGTGTCTTCTTTGAACACTACTTTGAACACAACTGCCTAAGTGCATGTCCTTGAAGGGTGTAATCCTAAACATGTCTACTCAGAAGTCAGTCCCATTCTGTTCTGCAGGACTTACTCTCAGGAAAGTGTGTTTAGGATTGCAGCCAAAGGCAGTTCAAAATCTGCAGTTAGTGCAAACTGTAGTGGCCTGAGTGGTTACTGGATGATCAATCTAATCTATCTACCTACCAACCTACAATTTTTATATACTGCTTTTCAACTTAAAAATTCACAAAGTGATTTACAAAGAAAATGAAACAATTAATGGCTAATGGGTTGATCAAGCCAGGCTGAACAGCTACTTCAGTAATTACACTAGCTGTCCACTTGTTTCAAGACCTAATTCAATGTGCTGGTATTTACCTTTAAGCTCTACATGGTTTGGGACCAAGTTATCAGAGAGACCTTCTTCTCCCATACAGAAGGCTTGCCTGTTTAGTCATCTGAGTGCTCTTACAAGTGC
Organism: Cryptoblepharus egeriae; assembly: GCA_030015325.1. Classification (NCBI taxonomy): domain Eukaryota; kingdom Metazoa; phylum Chordata; class Lepidosauria; order Squamata; family Scincidae; genus Cryptoblepharus; species Cryptoblepharus egeriae. The sequence goes on along the minus strand of JAREYC010000003.1, from coordinate 89,133,534 downwards.
TGCCTTTCTTCCAAGATAGAGGGGTGGAGGTGCGAGGGTGAGCCTTCTTTATAAAGGCATCAAAATTATGTAATTCCCAATTAGGGGAATTAAGAACTATCCCAAATTCATGGCTTTCCAATGTGGATTCAAAATATTTCTGCTTCATCGTTCATTCAGGTGATAGTTTGATGCCTGCCCTCTGCACCACTGTAATAATGTTTTCATCAAAATAGCTTCCCCCAACAGTTTTTTTTTAATTAATGATTTTACTTATTGTTATGTGTATGTGTGTGCGTGTAATTTGGACATTGGCTTTGGCATGAGAATGGTGGAGAATACATTTTAAAGTAAATAATAAAGTTATTATTTAGTTTATGCTCACACCGCTGCATTGTTATCTAGGCAGTAGCAGCAGATAGAATTGGGCCCTTAATCTGGGCCTCAGTGATTGCACAATATGCTTTTGTTCCATAGGTACGTAGAGGGAGATGGTTAAATACTTCTGTTGGAATTGTGTGTTAGCTTTTTTCTCTTGCTTACATTTTTAAAATGGTTGTTTCTTGTATTTTCGTATAAGAATCACTTGAGAACCTTTAGAGAATATAAAGATAATGCACATTTTTTTAAAAGAAATCCTATTATCTGCTTACAGACTTTGGATTTTCTTTTTACATAATGTGCAGTTTATTGTAAGGAGAGAGGAAAAGGTGCCCCATTACTAGTGATGTTTGTTTTTGGTATTTGTGAAATAAAGCAAAGTAAAAGATGTAACCATAACCAACTTTTCAGCACTGGCACTGCTGTGCCAGTGGGGCATATGTTGCATTTTTCAGTTGTGGGGCAGGCATGGAGGCTTTCTCAAGGCAAGATGCTTTGTTCCCTTACCTCGGACTTGCATTGCCTGTAGCTCGGTGCTGGAAGGTTGGTTAGGGTCAGTGGTGTAGCTAGGGGGTGCAAGCTTTGTACCAGTCCACACCGTGCAAGCTTTGTACCAGTCCACTTGTACCAGTCCACAAGCTTTAGGGGGGCTACAAGCTGAGCTTGACACTAACGTCTAAAATTGTGAAACACGGGGTAGGTATGAGTGGTAATACCATCATGTTATATATCGTTGGAAAGGTAATTTTATGCAGAATACTATGAAACAAACTGCATTGGAATATCTATATTTTATCAAACATTATGGGCAATTAACCAGAAAATGGAAACACAAAAGCCTATGGAACAAAAGTGGATTTTCTTAACTCAAACTTTCCCATGTTACTGATGGCTCTGAGAGCCAATGAGATGTAATTCTGGTACTGTATGGAATTTATAAGATGTTAATATGAATCAGCTCTCATATACATATATCTCATAAGGTGTTAATATGAATCAGCTCTCATGTACTGTATATCAAATACAGTACATATGTCATAAAACCATGCTTACTGGGTATACAGGCACTTCAAAGTGGTGCTCTTTTTCTATTTAGCAGGGAAAGAATAATCACTCCTCTTTGCCCCAGCAGTTTCCATAACCATAAGAGACATAATTTTCATTTTTTTAAACTTTAATTCTTCAACTTCAGATAGCAAATAGGTGCTTAATGCCACTAGCAGAGCAAATGGTGGTGACCTGCTGAGGAGGAGGAAAAGGCAGTTTTCTTTTTCAAAATACCTGGGGATGACGTTACATCTGATTGTGACATAACTTCCGGGGCAACATTTTGATATTTGCACTGGGCTACATGATCATTAGCTATGCCACTGCACCCAGGAAAGTATGATCACTGCCCCAGCCATAATAGAGGCAGCCTCGGTCACCTGTAGAGACTGCGAAAAGCCTTCAAAGGACTTTTTAAGAGCAGAATCCACACGCCTGTCAATGGTGTCCTTAGGGCCTGTTTCCTTTTGAGATTGCAAAAGGAAGCAATATGCGGGTCAACCAGGGGCATCTTGATCAGTGATGGGCTTCAAAGAAATTAACAACCGGTTCTCTGACCATCTGGCAGCCACTTTTAAATGGCTATTTTTAAACTTTATATGTCCTATCTCTTGTTAATAACCAGTTCTATAGAGTAGGTGCGAACCTGCTGGAGTCCACCACTGATCTTGATCCTTTTCATTGTCTCCTCTGTAGTTATGCAAAAGTATAGAGGAAACTTTTCCTGTTTCAGGATTTTCCTTTTCCCCCTTTAAGACTGTGGTAAAAGAATCTGGGAAGGGTTACACATCTGGTGCAAGGGGACCCTGAGGGAAGAAGGATTTAGAACCAGATGTGGAGCATGAAGCCTCTGGAGAATCAGGATCAGGCTTGGTAAATTCAAGGGTAGATTTGAACCTAAGTCTGGAGAAGAGATGCATAGGACAAAGCCTATTAAATTGGTGCCACACCATCATAGGTACAGCCTCAGCTTCTGAGAGGTCACCCACCTCCTTGTCTGAGGAGTACAGGGTAGAACTCAGATCCCCCCAAGATCAGGTTCCACATGAGCTCCCCCTCTCCCATCATAGGTACAGCCTCAGCTTCTGAGAGGTCACCCACCTCCTTGTCTGAGGAGTACAGGGTAGAACTCAGATCCCCCCAAGATCAGGTTCCACATGAGCTCCCCCTCTCCCCGACTGGTCTCCTTGGTCCTCCAGTCTTGATCTGATGAGTCCTGGAAAGACAAGATGAGGAACACCACGTGTAGATGTCTCAAAACGGCTTCCACAGTTTCCAGCTATTGGAGGGTGCAGGCGCATTGCACCAAAGCTCCCGTTGCCTCCCCTACTTCTCTCCCCTCCTTCCTGATGATGCAGCAAAGGGCCCCTCCCGCTGAGAGAGTGTTGTCTGACCTCCATGGCAACTGTTGACTACCGTTGAACTGCTGAGGATGAGCCCAGGATGGCAGTTGGGACACAGCAGCTCCCAGGCCACCACTCCCTGACCCTCCATCTCCTCCCATGACCTTCTGCTCCCCCAGTCTCCCCAGTCCTCCCAATCTCTCCAGTCTCTGCCTCCTCCGCATGCTGAGCTGAGCCTCGAGGATGGTAGAGACCTGCAGCCAGGCAGAGACTCCTGAGCCCCACTCTGGATGACCACCCTGGGCAACTTCCCCAGCTCCCCCCCATCCTCCACCACCTCCAAGGTGTCCAGGTGGCATGGCCTGCACAGTGCCTCCGGCTCCCATGCCCGTGTGGAGGCTGCCCCATCCACGTGAGGCCATGCAGGCAGCAGGGAGGTCTGGCTGTCCCGTGCCTCGGAGTCTTGTCCCTTAGCGCAGTGATTTTCAACCAGTGTGCTGTGGCCCACTGGTATGCTGTGGATAGTCCTCAGGAATGCTGCAGGAATTTGGAGATAACCTTCCATTAATAGGAAAATGGGGGATTTGAATAGACTGGTGTGCCTTGTTTATGGTAAAAACAATTGATGGTGTGCCTTGACAATTTCAGTGCCTTGTTAAGTATGCCGTGAGATGAAAAAGGTTGAAAATCACTGCCTTAGCACATGTCCAGCTTGCTGAAACTGATTAATTTGTTCATAAAATCAGCAAGGGATGCTGGAGATCCTGCGGAGACAGAGGGAAGGGAGGAATGGCAGCGGCAGTGGTGGCAGTTGAGGGGCCCTGCCTGAGGGAGAGAATATCATTCCTGGGGCACTGTCTCGAAGGGTCGCCTTGGGGCCAGCTCATCTGTATGGAGGGCATGGACCTTGCCAGCCCCTGCAGGATGCAGGCACTGAAATGTGATGTCCAGAGGTGGGCCCAGCCTGGCTCAAGTTCCAGTTCACTGGAAATGGGAGGGGCCAGGCCGGGGTCAGGGGTCAGGGTGGGTCAGGGGCGGGGCTGGGGTGGGTCGGGGCAAGGGGCAGGGCGAGGGGTGGGCAAGGTTGGCGCCTGCACGGTGCCTGCCCTGAAGTGGGCCGGCCTGCTTCAGAGCAGGCACTGCATAAGTGCCAATGTCGGCACTTGCGCAGTGGGTGCAAAAACATGGCGGCTGGCCCGAACCGGTCCGCTATGTTTTTGCATTTCCCTGCCGCTGCCAGTTCGCCAGCAGCGGGGAAATGGGAAGATCCGGTTTGGGCGCGTAGGCCCGAACCGAGTAGCCTGAACCGGCATCCTCCCACCTGTGGTGATGTCCTCCTGGCCTGTGAAATCCTGGGAAGGGTTTGTGAAGTCAGAGAAATCCTGGGAAGGGTTTATGCCACAGATCGCAGTGGTCTGCAAAGCAGCCTTTCCTAGGACTCCTTCACAAGAGGCCAGAAAGATGGAGTCACGTGCCATGCTCTGGGCAGCAGCGTTCAGGTCTTGTTGGCCCTTCAAAGGTTCAGAAATGGGTGCAATGACCTTGGTGGGCTGCAGAGTTGATTCTGTGCCCTACCATAGAAAAACCTGCTTGTGGAGGAGGGAAGAAGCAGGGGGGAAGCTGGTTTTTAATTCTTTTATTTGTTGTTTTTGCTCTCCATGAGGGGTGCATTTAATAATAACTTTATTTTTATCCCGCCTTTCTCCCAGCAGGACTCAAGGCAGCTCACAACAATACATAAAACTCCAATAAAATCCAGTACATTTTAAAACAGTTAAAACAACATCTTAAAACAATAAATTAAAAAATCTCAATTAAAAAACTGATTAAACTTCTTCACTGATTTAAAACTAATTAAAAACCAATAATAAAAGAATTGTGCAGTGGGAATAGGCAGACCAAAAAACCAGGAGACTACAAACTCAGAAGGCTGTTTGAAAAAGAAGGGTTTTAAGGCCACGCTGAAAAGTTTCAAGGGAGGGAGAAGTTTTTGAATCAAGAGGGAGTTATGACCCCTCAAGGGGGTCCTGACTCCCACTATGAGTACCACTGCTTCAAGACACCAAGGGAATTCCAGGGGGTTGATGCCATTACTGAAAAGGCCCTATATTTTGCCGCCACCCCTCATACCTCCCTATGTGGTGGCACTTGAAGCAGGGCCTTCTCCGATGATCTGAGGGAATGGGCCAGAATTGGGCCGGATTGTATGGAAGTAGACGGTTCTTAAGATAGTCTGGGTCCAAGTTATTTAGGGCTTTATAAATTAAGACTAGCACCTTAAATTGGGCCTGGAAACAAAAGCGGCGCCGGTGTTGTCCTGGAGGAGTGGTCTGACGGAGTCAAATCATCTAGATCAGTGGTACATCTAGATCAGTGGTACTGAGGGATTTCATTCTGGGACCACCTTTCAAACTTTCCGGGATCCCCTGTCAGACGTTGGGCACAATCCAAAGTAACTACGGGGAGTCCTTGCTCCGGTGTAAGAATAATTTACTCTGGATTGCAATATGAATTTCCCATAGGTTTTCACTAGGTGGTGCCGTAACTATGGGTAAATGTAATGTTTCTTACGTGCTCTCATAGTTACTCTGGATTGTAGAGTTAATGGGATATGACATCACTGATGCCAGAGCCCCTCCATATCAATGGTGTTCAATGAGACTTATTCCCAGGAAAGCCCAGAGCCAGATTTCAAGAAAGCAAATCCCAACCTCTCATGACCCACCTGTTCTGAGATTGTGACCCCCCCAAACAGGTCCTGACTCCCACTTTGAGTACCACCAAATTAGACTCAATGTACTTAATACTAGCACACCAAATTTTTCAGAGAGCACATAAGACAAGAGACCTATTTTGGTGCCTTTTCCTGCATCTGAGATTCTGTACTAGCCTACGTCTTAAATAACACATACCCATCATGGCTTGGAACACATGATGGACCTTTTCCAGTATAAATTTGTCCATTCCCCTCTCAAAGGCAACTAGGCAAGATGCCACCATTACCACATCTTGTGGTAAGGAGTACCACAGGCTAATTACAAAGTGTATAACTTTACACTTTTTACCTTGAAACAAGGGTTGTGCTTAATGTCTTCACACTTCATTCTCTTCCTGTGTGCTTTGCAGAGAATGGGATGACTTTGCCCAAACCGCTTTCTCAGAACAGAACTGGGAAGTGAACGACTGACATTTTCAGGATTTCTATGGGAGGTTTTCTGCATCAGGAAGACTCCACACACCAAACACCCAATAGACACAAGGCCCATGCACTCCGGACAGATGAGCTGCTCCCTTTGAGGCCAGATTTCCAGCATAGGAAGTCCCCTCCTTCCAAACCTCCATCTTACCAACTTTCACAGATAGGAACAAACTTCTGGGATTTGAAAGTGGTTTGTTCCTATGTGAGGAAGTTATTGGAGGTGGGGAGGGGGAAAGCCATGGGCAAGGGAGGGCTGGGAAGGGGGGTCCTCTGGAGTGGAGTTCAGGGAGTCCCTGCCTGGCTCTGGTTCTCTGTCATCACCCCTTAAAGCAGTGGTACTTGGGCCCTGGACACCCTTTCATTTTTGCCCTGGGACCCCTTTCATTTTAGCCCTAGACCTCTTTTTAAAAATCTGTCCAGGACCCCCTGTCAAAGTTACTAGGATGGGGCACCAGTCCAGTGGTGGGCTTCAGGGGGTTCTCACAGATTTTACAGAACCCTTTGCTAATGAGTGCCTGGTTCTGAGAACCCGTTACTAATGGGACACAGAACCTGTTTTTCTATGGTCATAGAACCTGTTGTTAATTTAGGTTATTAGGGCATAGTACCTGTTGTTAATTTATTTGAATCCCACCACTGGACATCACTGTGTTGCCAGGGCTTCTCCATGCCTATTCAGAAGTCTCATTGAGTAATGAGACTTACTCCCAGGAAAGCCCACCACTGTCAGATTCCAAGATGGCAACTCCCACCCCCCTTGTGAACCTCCTGATCTGAGATTATGACCCCTCAAGGGGGTCCTGACTCCCACTATGAGTACCACTGCTTCAAGACACCAAGAGAAGCAGGAAGCTCAGCATGCTGGTGATGCAGAGGCTGGGGACAAACCCTCACCCCTTCTAACATTTTCAAAATCCCAGGAAAGACCTCTGCAGCACAACATGTGGTAGGTGCCTGGGGGCTGGTAAGTCACATGAGGGGCTTGGGGCCGCTGTTGAATTATGTTGGTTTCCTTTTTTCAGGCTTTGCATTAATTCCATTAGTAGAGCTATTGAGCTTGTATTTGCTTAAGAAATACCTGGTATGAGGGATCGTGGTACAGGGAAAGGTGGGTCAATTTCCTTGCCTTGGTTCCTGTGAAGCCGAAGCAACTCATCTTGCAGAGACTGGGAAAGAAGCAAGAATGAGCCTGTACTCTTTACCTTTTCTTGCACCTCCAAATCACTTTTGGGGTGACTGGCACACACATCATAGCTGTCAAGGACATTACACTACTGGGATGCGTATTGCAGTGGCACAAAGTGCACTTAGGATTAGGCTGCTGGGTAATGCAGCATCACGATATACAGGAATAGGAGCTTTCCCATGAAGGTGAAAAGTTTCTCTCTGCAGCAGTTCCGATCTGGATCTCTCATACACACCAACACCAGTGGCTGCTATTTGCCCCAGGAGGAAAGTTTTCATTTGTTCCAATGGCAACTTTTTCCAGGATTAAACAGCACCTCTCTCTCTCTCTCTCTCTCTCTGTGTGTGAGTGAGTGAGTGAGTGTGTGTGTGTGTGTGTGTGTGTGTGTGTGTGAGAGAGAGAGAGAGAGAGAGAGAGAGAGAGGGTGGCTATGGTGGAAGCAAAATGAATGTCTCCCACATTGTAGTCCCAGTTCCGACTGGACACATTCGCTACCGCAGATATTTATGAAATATAGTTCCACCTGCTGATCTTTAATACACTGTACATAGTAAAATTTTGGACTGCGAGTAACTTGTTCTGAGAGGGTTCCACATGACAAGCAAAGATTTCTAATACATTTTAACTTGATAAATGAGCCACGTCTTGCAATATGAATGCTATGTGAGGCCGAACAGCGATTTGCTGAGGGAATTATTTTTTTCTGTGTTTTCTAATACCATAAGTTTTCTATTTGTGTGTGCTGCTTATGGCAGTATGTAACTCATAGGATGCAGTAGGTATCCAACTTCAGCCCCACCATACTATTTTTCTGTTTAGCTGTAGCTGGTGTTTAATTAAAACATTTTTGAAGGTCCTGCATATCTGAATCTTACTCTATAGTGCCTGAGTGGCTTCAGCAAATCTTATGGCAGATACACAATCCAAGGCCTTGGGAATCTCGGCTGCCTGGCAGAGCTCTGCTTTGATTTCTCATCCAGCTTCTCTATTTTCCTCAGGCCACTGTGATGTTCCCCAGTATGTTGGCATTAGCCTGTTGGAAGAAGGCTCCATCATTACGAAACCTCTGTCTCCATATCAACAAATTCCTATACTAAGTGATTTAAACCACAGCAGAGCTTACCCTCAACAGATTTAACAACGTGGTAATCACAGTAACCCCAATATCAGTGCAGGAACCTAGTGCATAAAATTGACTTATCATGATGAACTGCAGGAAATGGAAAGACAACAGAGCAAAGCTGGCCAAGAAACCAAATTACCTAACACTGCTGATGGCATCTGACATGGCTATCTCTACAGTCAACCCAGGGGAGAAATTGGCACCATGGTTCCTGGCTGTGTCATATCCAACTCCCAGAAGCTGACCTTTTGCCTAGGGAGATCTGATCCATATCATGCCCAGGTGTCCAAGTGCACTGGTGTGATGATGTAGGAAGGAGAAGCTTCCTTAAGCTAAGGTCAGAGTGGAAAGCTGGCAAAGAAACCAGAACTGCTTAACAGGACAACGTTGATGGAATATAGCATTGGTGCCTCTACTGACAACCCAGGGGAGAATATTGGCATGCCTAGCTTCTCTCTGTTTCATAGCCAGTTCTCAGAAGCTGCCTACTGTCCCATGGGAGTCTGCTCCTCATCATGCCCTCTTCATGCACTGGTATAATGGTGCCTGTGCCTGGAAAACGAACTTAAGTGGATCAACTGACTTACCAACATGATAATCAATGTTTCTCCTGGGTACCTAGCCCATTTTGGACATGGAAAGATAGGAGAGCCAAGCCGCACATGAACCCAGAACTTCCTAACAGGACAGTGTTGATGGCACATGGCATGGCTACCTCTACTGTAAATTCGGGGGAGAAGTTGGCACTTCCTGCATTAGATGCAACAGTTAAATGCTAGCCCACAGGAGTCTGCTTCCCATCATGCCAAATTCTCCAAGAAGACTAGTGTGATGGTGCAGATGCCTGGCAAAGGAACTCAGGTGCCAGGTAGGGAGCTATGTTTGAAGGTGCAAGTGCAGGGCACGCATCTCTTCCCTCCCTGAAGAGATCTTTTTTCTACTACCTTTTTTCTACTACCTTTTTTCTACTACTATCTTTTTTCTATCTTTTGTGAAGGCCAGAGCATAAGAATACCTGCAGAACTGTGGACAGTCTTAGATGCGTAGCATGCCCTTGCCACAAACAAGGAGTGACAGGAACACGAGTGGCACAGGAGTGGCCTTGAGGTTGATGCTGAGGCAGGATTCATGTTACAGAGTCTGGGCAACATAGACAACATGAGAAGGTGATACAACATGTCCAGTGATGGGATTCAAAAAAATTAACAATTGGTTCTATGCCCATCTGGCAGCCACTATTAAATGGCTATTTTTAAACTTTATATGTCCTATCTCTCATTAACAACCAGTTCTATAGAGAGGTGTGAACTTTGCTGGAGCCAACCACTGAACATGCTGGAGCCCACCACTGACTATGGTATATAGTCTGAGCAACATGCAGAGAAAAGGGCATGCTCTATGGTTTGGAAATCATGTTTCTAGGAACTGACCTCCACCACAATATGGACCTTTGAAGGAAAACTGGCCAGAGTCTGTAATGGCAGGGCAAACAGCAGGTTAGGTTGGACTGACTTTAGCATTACATGGATGGCTCAGAGGAACAGCAAAGAGACTCAAAGATAGAAAGGACTTTGTTCCAGGAATGATTCCAGATGGCCAGTGACAATGCCTTCCTGACTACCTCTGCGTATAGGACAGTCTCCTGTTGTCTCCTTCCTTAGCACTACTTAAGGGGATGCCTATAAAACTAACTTCCATTGTGACGTCTTGCAGCTCCAGGCAGCACCTATGTCATCGCTCCAATGATGTAACTTAGAAACATTCCTGGGTCTGGAATTCCTAAAAGACCTCTAGTGGATAATGTGGCCAAAGAGAAAGTCCTTTCAGGAGGAGAACATTTGCCTTCATCTCAAATGGTAAGCTGAGCCCCATTTCTTGTTCTGTTGCATGTTAACGGCTCTTTTGAGTGCTTCAGTTATATTATTATTATTAGGATTATTATCCCCATATTACATATGGGAGAAAGGATCCTCTGCGTTTGTTAATAATTCTGAACCTAGAAATTAACAGCAGAAGCTGCAGAGGAAACTGGTAAACCAGATCAGGCCACTTATCTTGTTGACTCGAAGGGAAAAGAGGAACTGGTTGAATTGGGACCAGAAACGATTAGGCAGCTAAGTGCAGTTGTTGGAGCTGCGGCTCAAGCAAGTCAAATGTTCTAGTTCCAGTAACCATCTGGGTTACAATCTGGATACAATCTGTATCCATGACAGCTTCTGAACCATCTTCAAGGGCAGTCCCATGGAGGATGTGGTACAATAATCCTGTCTTGAAGTCATTAAAGCATGGTCCAATCCAGGGTCAGGTCCAATCAACTCAAGTACGGCCACAGTTGAAGAACTGATGCAACATTATCATCTGTTTGCACTTTAAAGGTAGAAAGGCCAAGAAGCTACAGCAGAGGCTCGACGAGCACTAGTTGGGGATGCTCTAGGAGGATTTCCTGCTGCAGGCAGGGGATTGGACTAGATGACCTACTAGGTCCCTTCCAACTCTAGGATTCTATGATTCTATTCTTTGACCTACTACATTATAAAAGTATAAATCTTGTAGTAGGTCTTGGCCACTTTTCCTCCATCACTGCCCATGTGACTTCCAGACTGGTTCAATAGATGCCACATAGAGTATTTCATCACTGTATCTTCATCCGGGCAAAGCTAAACTTCTTGAAGTGAAATCTCAGAAATACACATCTAGTCCAAAAGTCAGAGATAAGGGAATCAAAGCTCTAACTGAAACAGGTTAGATTTTTATATAATTTTAGAGAAGGTCCTTTTACAGAAGGATATTTATATGGCACATATGAATATTGGTATAATTTGAAATGTAATCTTACTGGATGTTACTTATCACATTCTGAACACACGTAAACTTCTTCTGCAGACTGAGTTCACACCAACTGGATGGTTTCTTCAGTGGTTTGCCTTTTGACATCAGCCAGACCTTCTTGCAGTTCTTCTGTCCTTGCCTCCTGAAAGAAAAAGCTTAAAGCGTGCTCTCCTGTGCCAACAGCAAGCCAGAGACCAGAGAACACGACCCCACCACATATCCAATAACAGATTGTTTTTAATTATATTGTCTATTTGTGTTGAGTTGGATTGTAAATTACTATGGGAAACACTCTTGGTTGAAACATAATGATATAAATGAAATATGCCTGTTTATTGGTTTGCACAACAGTTGGATTTCTACAGTCATGTCCAGTCATGTCCAGGGTAGTGCTCACTTGAACAAAATGGCACTGCGCCCACAAGAAATCAAATCAAACTGTAGGTATCCAATGCCATCTTATAAACACAACAGCAGCATACATGGAGCAAAAAGACGTGGGAAGGAGAAAGGACTAAACTGAGTTTACCTGCTGTGGAAAAAAATCTCACAATCCTAGGTTAAAATTGTAATGGGTGGAAGTGACGATCAATATTCTTTTTATCTGTTCTAACTTTCCTGACACAAAATTTAATGGATGTCCCCGGTACTGGTGCTGTGTGAAAGGGAGAACATCCATCTTTCCAGGCCCTGAATTATTTTGTACATCTGGATATGACCGAACTGCACCATTCTAGGCCAGTACCAATATGCCCCCAGCACTCCCTTGCTGTGCTGCCTAGGCTAGCACTGCTATAGGCTGGTGAAGGTCCATCTATCTTATGCTGGTCTAGGTGGACTTATGCTGGCCCAGCTTTTCTGGAGCAGCTAGGCTGGCCTATTTGGCATTAGGCTGCTGGGGAAAAGTGGCATGGTTGCCACTGAGATATTCCCCTTGCTTCTTCTGAACCACCCCTGGTGCAACTTTCTCCCCTGTCCAATTTATGATCCTCCTGGTGGTGTCACACCTGGTGGTGACATACCTGCTCCGGCAGAAATTCTGCATCCCACCACCGCTGTCAGGAAAATTACTAGTTCCTGCTCTGTTGTTAGCAGTCTGCAAAACATCTGAGTCTCTCAGTCCCCAGTGGTCCCTGCTTTATGCTAGTGGATCACAACATCCACCAGCACTAGCATAAGGACTGAATAAGATTGGACCATAAGTCTTGTTGACTTGCTTTTACTATATCTGCTGTTAAAGAGCACTTCATTATCATAGGTTCCACTTCCTTGATGTATGTTGGGAATCTATCAGAGGCCAGTAATCTTTAGGATGATGGACTGGGCCTTGTTGACAGAAGTTGGCAGGGTCCCCATTGCTCTGAGCCAGCACTCAGCTCAGTATTTTATTTATCATTAAGGCCTGCCAATATATTGCTTTATAGAGAGATTGTACAAGAAAATGCAAGGCAGCAGGATAGAAATTGGTGCTTGCTTCGTGGGGTCTGAAGACTCACAGTGCACAGGCATGTCAGCGTCTTAGGATTGTGCTGCCCAGCTCTTCTGATCAAACGTTGGGTTGCCCCAAAGACAAATCCTACAAGTTAATCAGTATATATTCTAAAACCAGAACCAGAATTATGGTCAGGAAACAAAAACTCAACTGAAATCCAATCTTTTTGTTGTTTATGTGGCTGGGGCTGGGCAAATTGACCAGGGGAATTGAGGAGGGGAACAGCAACAGTTGAGGAGGGGAACAGCAACCGTTGTTTTGAAACAATATGGTTTTACAAGTTTCACAACATGGGCTGCAATCCTAAAGAGATTTTCCTGGAAATAAGACCCATTGAACCCTATGGGGCTAACTTCTGAGCAGACATGGTTAGGATTGTGCTCTTAACCAGGCAGGGAAAGGTTGCCCAAATTAAATTGGGTAGTCACCTAGTCACCTGGACAATCTAACTTGGATAACCTTTCATTGCCCAATTAGGTTGTGCAGGCGACTAGGCATACAAAAAACATCTGTATATGGAGTTTGCTACTATTTGCAGTTTTGATTATCCGCAGTGGGACTTCGTATGCATCTTGCACAGATATGGAGTTTATTCTATAACTTTATTGTTTCAAGGCTAGATCATTTCTGTCCTTTATGTACTGGCTTTGAATTAATAAGAAAGCCGTCTCTACATTTCCACTGTGGTTAGGAATGGCAAGAACTAGAAAAGCTTTGTAATTGCAAAATACCTAACCCATTTCCCATGAGCGAATAAAGAACAACCTTTTTCCTTTTTAGTTTGCATCCATTTCTTCTGATTTCAAAATGAATCAAAACATTTCTTACTGAATGTTTTAGTCAGCTGTTCAATCAAATATTTGATACACGATAGCATCATTTCTAGAAGGGATCATAAAACAAGCAAGAAATATATATAACCGCATATAATGATTATTTGAAGAACCACTCAATACAATATGGATGGACTTTTTCTAGTTATGCATGAGACACCCAAGAATCCACTTAAAAGTGAATGTAAATTTCCCTCTGTCCCCACTGGAATTAATACACCAGAAAAATCTAATCAAAATGTAGAGCTAATCAAAGGAGTTTCATAACTTCCAAAATATCTACTGTATATCTGGAGCACATGCTTTGTTCACATCTGATTTGTTTATAGGATTACAAACTCTGACCAAACCTGGAGACTGTTTTCCTTCTTTGGTGTGATGCTGGAGATTTCTGGAGACTTTGATAAAATCTCCTGGATTGCTTTCAATAGTCCCCCAAAGATTGATGCTGATTCCTGAAGACTCCAGGCTACTTCAGAAAAGCAAACAAACCTATATTACTATTCTTGATTTATGTACATTTGGTGAAGGCTTGTTCAGTGAATGGAATGTTAAAGGTTTGCTTTCCAGATTTTTGTCAAATGTTTATTTATATCCCAACTTAAGGACTCAAAAAGTATGACCTATATCCGTGGTTCTCAATGTTCTGAGGACCACGGCCCAGTCCAATGGGAAAAAAATTCCCACAGCCCAGCAAGATACGCATGTGCTATTCCATCTGGAACGGCGCATGCGCATCAGTGCAGTGCAGCGCATCAGTGCAGTGCAGAACCTGTGCAGTTCTCCCTGCAACTGGGGAGAACCGTGCAGGCGTAGCCTGGCAGCCAGGTTGCGTTTGCACAGTTTGCCCTGGCTGAGAGGCAAGCCACGAAGACACAGCCTGGTTCACCTTGCAGCCAGGGCAAACTGTGCAGGTGCAGCCCAGCTGCTAGGCTGCACCTGCGCAATTCTTCCCAGCTGCAGGGAGAACTACGCAGGCGCAACCTGGCAGCTGGGCTGCACTTGCGCAGTTCATCCTGGCTGACAGGCAAGCTAGACAAACTGCACAGGCACAGACCAACTGTTAGGCTACACCTGCGCAGTTTGCCCCATAGGCAGAGTGAACTGCGCAGGCACAGCCTGGCGGCTGGGCTGCACCTGCGTAGTTGGGCCAGGCTGGGGCTGAGAGCCTCCAGGGCTCCTGCCTCTGGTCTGGGACCCACTGTCAGCATGACTCAGTGGGCAAGGAGCCATGGACCGGCACTGGACCACGGACCAGTGGTTGAGGACCCCTGATCTACACCTTTATACCCCTTTACCTATACCCCTGTACCTTAAAACCCCTACTCCTCCTGGTAAAGCTCCTCCTTGGATCCTGGTTAGTCCAATGAGGGTCCAATGGACTACGGTCCAGGGTCCAGTATAAATCATTTATTAACATGGTGTTAGGGAAAGAAATGGATGCCCTGCTACCTCCTAGGAAGCTTGGGGCCAAACGATGGATTACTAGCAGGATCTGAGAAGCAGCAAATGATGGTTTATCTTTATCTCCCTGGCACTATTTAACAATTCCCAGAGCAGTTTGTATCCTGCATAGACTGAGGAGCAATATAGTATATACAGTTTAGGTCAGCAACACCTATATGGCCCTTAAAAAAGGCAGCTGCACCTTCGAACATTGCTTAAGATAAAAATCTTATTTTGCTGTGCATAGGAGTTTGTCCATAGATTAGTAGACAGAACTGACATATGAAACCAAGAATCACTGGCAAAATAAGGCCCATGAATGTGCAATGTGAAAAATATTGGGTTTTGGTAGCCAAACAAAATAGTAAAACCCTGTTACACTGAGATATGATGAATCCTGACATTTTTTTGTTATTTTTTTAATCCCCAGCTTCTGTTCATAATATTCCTGTCAGCTTTGAAACAGACTGGATGCACCTTCAGAAGCATCGTGATCTGGGAAAGGAGAATTCTTGTTTTTAATCATTCCTGGATTGAAAATCTACAGAGTCATCCATGCATAAGTTTGTCTGAAGCTAATAGAAGTTACTTGTTCCTGTAAGTCACGGATAGATTGCATTCTGAATGTCTGAAGCTATTATTCTATTCATAGGTGTTGCATTTATAGATCCGTATATACTTTCCCAGTTTCTTTCTGGTTGGTTTGTCCCTAGAGGGCCCTGGTAAAAAGGGAGAGGGGAGGGGGAGGATTGAAGGAAAAGGAGAACGTGAGAATGAAAGACAGAGGCAACAACTCTAACGCATTTTGTGAATAAAGAAACAGCCAGTTGGTGTTCTGAGTCTTGCCTGCTTTGTTCTTCTTGTCCAGAACAGGCTACAGAAACAGCATTCGCAGTGATGCTCTCAGGGAAATCTTTGACGTTCCAAAAGAGCAGAAGGCTAATCAAGTTGGAACATAAATAGAAATGTATGAAGCAGCTAAGATTCACATGGGCGCAATCCAGAGTAACTACGGGGAGTCCTTACTCTGGTGTAAGAACGATTTACTCTGGATTGCAATATGAATTTCCCATAGGTTTTCACTATGTGGTGCTGTAACTAGGGGTGCACATAATGTCTCATACATGCTCCTGTAGTTACTCTGGATTGTAGGGCTAGCTACGGTAAGTTATTGGTCTATTTAGTGAAAGACTATTCTGATAGGAAACAGGTCTTCTAGACTCAAGGGAAAAGGTTTCCTCATCCTTGTTATCCCTGTAACTGGAGGGTAGAACCAACTTCAGGTTCTAGGGAGCCACTGGTCAAGTACCCTTTTCAATTAGATATTTCATATATTCTGCTTCTATATGCTGGGGATGGTGTAGGTGTTAGAGAGATATGTACACGCTTGCATGTCCTTGTATGATTGGGCAGCCAAATAGATAAGATTGTCTAAACCACTGATTCTCAAAGTAGGGATCAGAACTCCTTAGGGGTGAGATTATGATTTTATTTTGGGGGGATCACAAAAAGCTGGGTGCCTCCATCTTGGAATATGGCACTGTGTGCTGGCCTTACAGAATGGAGAATTCAGGCTGCTTTCTTGGCAGTAAGTCTCATTAGACACAATGGGATTTACTTTTAAGTAGTCATGGAGGAGCTCTGGCACCACACTTCCCGGGACTCCCAGACAGATTGTCATTCTCAGAAGGTGGTCCCAAGCTGAAATTCTTGAGAGCCACTGGTCTATATAAATACAAAATTACCATTTCCAGACAATCTATATGTATAAAACTGAAAAGTCACTGACTGACTAAAAGACTGACTGACACACGGACTCATCAATGCCCAGTCAAAACCACTGGACCTAGGAGGGGGGGCGTTCCGTCCATGGTGGAGGCACCCTCTAAGAACTGGATTTTGGAAATTCCAATGGGAAGGTGGTGAAAAGGGGCACAACACATTTTCCTCCCTATACTTTACGAATCCCTGACTGATCAAGGCCTTGCCCTAACCCCCAGACTGAGCAGCGTGAAATTTGGGAAGGGTGTTCTTTCTATGATATCAATACCCACCACCAATGTTGAGAAATTTAACCCTTAAGGGGGTGAAAAGGGGTGCAACATGTTTTTGTCCTATACTTAACATGGAAGACTGACTGATTGACATCCAGCCAATTTGGTGCCTGATTCACTGGGAAGGTGGTGTTGTGCATGGGGGTATATTAGGCATGGGGTTATGTGTTGCGCATGGGGGATTGATGCAAATGGGGGGTTGATGTGCATGCGTATTTATGTCTACTCAGAAGTATGTTCCACTGAGTTCAGTGGGGCTTACTCCCAAGAAAGTGCTCTTAGGTTTGCAGCCATAAAGAGTTTACGTTTGAAGAATATGGAAGAATTATCCATGCAGCCTCTGACCTGGGTCAATTTCCCAGTATGCTGTAGTTTAAAAACTGATCAGTCAATTCTTAATTAACTTCTACAGCTACTTCTGGCTTTCTGAGACACTAGGGCTTACACAAGATTTTCTGGTATTGTGAACTAATGTGAGATTTGAAATTATTATATTAGTTCAAATCTTTAATGTATTCATTTATGTAAATATATTCAAATTTGAAATGTAAATTAATTTTTTCCCTGTCTTGACCGAGTGTCAGAGATGTTGCGGCCCTCCTGCCAAAATGTTTGTCCACCCTATTCTCGAGCAAAACAGCCTAGGCTTGGTCAGAAGAAAAAGGACGTGAAAACATAGCGAACATAGTCAGCATAGTGAATGGGGTGGGTTGTAGACTTAGATTTATCAACTTCTTGTTTCATCTTCAAAAAAAATTTGTGGCATGAAATTCAATCTCTTTCTCGTTTTCTCTGATTTATGACACCTGCCACTCATTGTCCTATGTGGACAGATATCCCCAAAATGCAATATGCCCCGAGATGCATAGTGGCCCTGGCTCTAATCCACTGATTTTATTAGTACCTTCATAGCATTGGCATCTAATAAAAATGATTTGTTAGCTTATGGGAAGAGGGGCTGTTGCACTGGGAGAGGTTGCCATTTGTTATGCCAGAGGTGTCAAAGTCTTCCACACTGTCATCCAGGTCACATTTCCCATATAGGACAGAATCTCTCTTCCATATACAGTATATTTCTTTCTCTTTCTTGTTTAGGTGTGTTTGAATTGTATCAACATTCTATTTAGACATATGGCTGCAATCCTAAAAACACTTTCCTGGGAGTAAGACCTATTGAACACAATGGGCCTTACTTTTGAGTAGACATGGTTAGGATTGTACTCATAGTGGGTGCTTATTTTGGACCATGGCACCCTTGTGGTTTCATTCTAGTTTCAAGTCATGTTTTGGTGAAGATGGCTTGGCCACCTGCCACCTCTACTGATCTGCTGAACTGAAATAGGAAACAGCAACATCAGAATTACCTGGTGCACTCTCACTTCAAGAGGCAACAAAATCCAAGAACTGGCAATATAAATAACAAGACAAAGCAGAGGTTCAAGAATAAAAAGGTCATAAAACAACCAAAGCAACCAAGAAGGAAAAGCCCATTGAAGAAGGAATCCTTTAAATCCCAGTGGCAATGCTGATTAACAGGTCTTTTTTGCATATCTTGTTATCTAGCCTTTTATCCGGAGATCAAATTCTTTTCTTTTAAGACCTGGAAAATGAAGTATCCCTGAAACATCAAGTCTGTCAAATCCTGCAATTAAGAAATGCCACCTGGAATCTTCTGCACTGACTCTTCATCAGTTCCATAGGTATTTCTCAGTAGACCAGCCAATTTGTAGATGGTTCTTTGAATGCAGGAAGGTTTTAAACTGCTGGTATAAATCAGCAAGCACTACCTGGTATAAAAAAAAGAAAATAAAAAGTCCTTCGAGAGCTTCTGAGCTGTGCTCATCCCTGGATCAATTTTGTTAGCATAGCTCAGCAATTTTCATCCAGTGTGTCACGAATGGTCCACAGCAGTGGTGGGCTTCAGGGGGTTCTCACAGGTTCTATAGAACCCTTTGCTAATGAGCGCCTGGTTCTGAGAACCGGTTACTAATGGGACATAGAACATGGTCTTAGTTTAGGTTATTAGGACATAGAACCTGTTGTTAATTTATTTGAATCCCACCACTGGTGGGCCACAGGAGTTTGAGGAAGGTAGAGCCATTGGGGGATGTGAACCTCAAACCAGCAGCATGGTGTGCCTTGTCAATTGTCAAAAAATTGATGGTGTGACTGAAACTTGTATCAGGATATCAGTGTAACCATGAGATGAAAAAAGATTGACAATTGTAGGCATAGCCAGTTTAACCATCAGGGTTTGGGACACTTCTGTTAAGAAGATCATGTTGAGTTACATGAAAAAGAAAGGCAAAATCTCCACAGTTGGATGGGGAAAAGGGGGGTTCTACTTGTTTGTTATCTATCAGGAAAAGGATTATGAGAAAGAAGAGGAAGGTAGCTGGGAGAGTAGCAATCCACATACCAAGGAAAGCTTTGCTAGAAAAATAAGAAGGGAAAATTCTCCCATCCAGTCTGGCTAGCTTACTGGTGTTGTACTTCTTTCCACTTCTAGCAACTTTAAGCCTGCAATGAATGAGTTTACCTTGTTCTCTTCACTCCCTCTGTCTGGTTTTCTTAAGCCTCAACATAAAGTTCAATAGAAAAAAAGGCTTCACTGAGACACTTCGAATGCATTACAGAAAGACCACCTGGTCATGTAATTTTTTGTGTGCATTCCTCTTTGTTCAGCAGGAACAGCTTCTAGCCAGCTAGTCTGATAGGTTCCAGTTGATCAGGCATCCAAGCTCACCTGGCCAGGTCAAGAGGGCAGGTAATACTGACCAGGTGGTCATAAATTATCTAATCAGGTGGATCATGGATACAACCAAGCCCAGATTTCTTAAAGTAAAGCACAAAGAATCTTAGGTATGCTCCAGCTTGGTTCCCTCAGAGATCACCTCTGTGTGTGGCCAGGCTCTCACCTGTATCCTAGTATTATGAGAGGTGCAATGGACTTTTCAAACTGACTTTGGGACCACTGCATAAGGAACAGTGAGATTTAAGACACAGGGAGTTTTCAAGTTAGCCACTAATCTCTTGTTTGGCTTTTTGCTAAGTTCCACAACTGGGCAGTACCAAAGACCAAGCAATTTCTAAGGCCTATTTGTTCAATTCTGATTTGCCTTGGGTTATCCAATTCTAAAAATTTTGCATTTTAAAAAATAAACTGTGACTGAACTCAATGAGAGCTTTGCTTTAGTCCTCCTGTGCCCTTAGGCTGCAATCCTAACCTCTGGGATTAGGCCATTCTAAGCCCTAGAATAAGTCCTGTGCAGACCTTGGGGTGTCATAAAAGTGCCATAAGACACTTCTGCACCACTCTTGGGGAAGGTTTATGCCAGTGCACAGACATGCACTTGCCTCCCTACATTACCCCAGGAATGGAAATACTAATGAGTTGTGCCAGCCTTTTGAAATACTAATGAGTTGTGCCAGTTGTGTGGCTGTGGGTGGCACAAGTGGCTAAGACACTGTGCCTGTTAACCAGCAGGCCAGGGTTCGATACCTGGGTTGGCCCCACAAGACTGGGTGAGCTCCTGTCCTTAGCCCAGCTCTGCAATGCCAGCTGGATCCAATCGTATTGGCTCTGCCTTTCCATTGGACTAATTCAGTGGTGTGGAGAGGGGGGATTTGCTGCTTGGGTAACAGCCTATCCTCCATAACAATCTAACCCAGGCTTTCGTGCTTCGCATGCAGCGTATGCAGTGCCGAGCATGATACCATATCTTCCAAGACTGATGGAGGCCTGCTTTTTTTGTGCCAGCCTAGATTAGGATTGCACCCTTAATGCAGTGGTTCTCAAACTCCTACAGAGAAGATGGGAATCACATAAGTCTTTGCAAGAGTGGGAGTGACAGCCCTGCAACAATTTCCATGTCTCCACAATCAAGGAGCTTTTACACTTGTCCAGAGGTTAATACCGGCTCTCTAGAGGGTGTGTGGGGTTGCTGCCCCCTCTGCAGCCCTCCCTTCTGGTCCGAACAACACTCTTTAGTTACCATGACACACTTCCTGGTTGTAAATGCAAAAATGGAAGTAGGTTGGGTTTGTTAAGAACTTTTTGGAGAAGGTGGCTGGCCGGTCGCAAAGGCTGTGAGCCTCCTGCCTCCTTTACTGTAGATGGCTGGTATCAAACCCAGGTAAGTTAAAAAGCCCCTTGATTGCACCATCGTTATTATGTGTTTATTTCTTGGTCACCCTAAAGAATGGTCACCCTTAAGAATGGTGTCCTTCTGCTTTCCTTGGTGGTTCGTGGCCCACCAGATCTGGAACCACTAGTCTACAGTCTTAGGTTTGTGGCCAATTAGGGTACAATCCAGAAGTGCACTTGAGTTACCCTATCTACCTCTGGGCTGACCCAACTCCAAGATGCTCCACCCTCTGGAAAAGGCTTGGGGCAGCCTAAAGCAACATAGGCTGTCCCAAGACAGGGGGACCTGGGCTACCCTAACTGGGGCAGCCTAGGCAGTTCAGGAGAGCCATGTTGAGGGCATGTTGAGCATTGCCTAGGGCAGAGCAGTGACTCTGTATCCAGAGCCTATTTCCAGGGCAGAAATGCCCTCTTCCAGCTCCTCAGAGTTATACCACCTCAGGAACAGGTATAGTAATGAGTAGACCCATAGGGTTCCATGATAAGGCAGAGTAAGAATGGCAGTGTTGACCAAAAATCTGAGTTCTTGGCCAGCCTAGCTGCAACCCCTGCCTCTCAACCTCAGGATATGGCACAGCGAATACAGCATGTCACTCCAAGAAGCCCTTGTATTCACTGTGGACTGTACTGGTATCCCCTCAGGGACTCCTTCTAAGGCAGGCACCACAGCTGTTCCTTGTTCAGTGTGATCTGAGGAGGGGTCTCCTCAGGAGCAAGCCCTCCTCAGGTGTCACTGACTTGGTGCCTACTGAGCATGCTCTGTTGCAGCTCAGGCAGCCCAGGCTTTCTGACTCTCTGGATGCAGCATAACTTTCTGGTCTGGATTCAGAATAGTTGGGGCAGCCCTGCTAGGGCACTCCTCACTGCCCTAACTCTGGATTGTGCCCTTAGTTATGTAACTGAGAGAGAAGGTTTGAGGATGACCTGTATATGTTCAGTTTTTCCTCATGGTGATATTGACAGTCTACCAATTTTGGCCCTGACATGGATGATCATCTGGGAAAGGAAAGGTGGCACTTCCATCAGATCTTCCCTCCCATCCCTGTCAAGGAAAATGGCTGATTCTTTAATCCCCTGCCTCACTTATTTTGCATGTTCCTTAAAGTTTAAAGGGACTGCATGAGGAAGGAGCAAGGTATGGAAATAGATCACTGCTGTTCATCCCCCACCAAAAAAAACCTGCATGGGCAGTGGCAATCCACTTCATTCATCTCACTCCTTGCTAATGCCTTCCCTTTAAGCTTAAAGGGACCACGCACCGCAAGAGCGAGGTGAATGGTAGAGAAGTGGGCAATCCTTTGACAGCGCAAGAAATGGCCCGATGTGGTGCCATCAGCATCACTCAGTGTGAGCTGCATTGTTCAGGTCATGGATCACCTCAAAGCCCTCCAGAGACAAGCCACTTTAAACGAATCATAGGTAAGATGCTGCTAGCAGACTGGTGAAGAAGATGAATTCACCGAAAGGACCGTGAAACCAATGGAGAGGAATGAAGATTCCCATGACAGTGTCTCTGTTGAAAAGGAAGAAACATAACATTTGTTCGAAGCCGGTCTCTGTGTGTCTGCAGAGGGATTAAGCAGTGATTGCAAACAGCGCGGTGTTTCCGGCCTGAAGCACTCTAATACCATGGAAACAAACACACACCCATGAGATTGATCAGGGGATATTGGGTGAGGAGTAACTTGATTTGCCTTCTGGTGACAGATATTGTTCATAATGGAAGCGAAAATTCAGAGCACTGAAAAGGGAGGCTTTTAGAGAAACAGCCAGGATGTTGTTATGGCAAGACTGAAAAATTACACCTACAGACGCACCACCATCGTGGGGAGTAATCATGTGCTGGTTTAGTGACACAGACCCTGGAGATACAGGTTCCTGTAACTCAGAAGCAGTTTATGCCGAAATGTTTCTGTATAATCTGGGTTAATTAAGCAAATATATTCAAATTACTCCAGGGTGACATGTAAATTGCTGCGCACCATGTGATTGCCTGGCTATTTGCCTCTGGGCAATCGTTTTGTGAGAACAAATTGTATGTGCACATGGAGGCTGTTACACTGTGGCTCTGCTTCTAGGTGTGACAAGCCCCCAGGCAGAGCAGAAGATGATACTATGCTGGTTCTTTCACTGAGCTAACATTGGCATTCGTCATTCTCAACAGACTATGGTATCGTGCTCGACACTGTATGTGAAGCACAAAGGCCCGGGTAGATTAATATGGAGGATAGGCTGCTACCCAAGCAGCAAGTCCCCCCTCTCCATGCCTCTGAAATAGTCCAATGGAACGGCAGAGCCAATACGATTGGTTCCAGCTGTGTTGCAGAGCTGGGATAAGGGCAGGAGCTCACCCTGTCTTGTGGGGACCCGGATCCCAAACCCTGGCCTGCTGGTTAACAGGCACAGTGTCTTAACCACTTGTATGGCCAAGGAGGGGCTCCGAGGCTGGATTTTATTTATGTATTGTCATAATTTTTCTCACCTCTCTATAAAATATTAAAGGCAGCAAACAAATGTTAAAAATTGAAACCAGAAAGCAAACATTAACCATACCCAGCTAAATGAAAAGATCAAGATAAGTACAAAAACAGCCCCAGTCAAAGATCTTTACAAAAGTTAATGCAAAAATATGGTAATGCACTCATAGTCATTGTAGGCTCAGCATCCAGGGCTAAATTTACATACTAGATTTGAAAATTCTGTGAACACATTTTCAACTCTTCATTCAGTTGTGGCAAAATGATGGGAGGGATGATGGCAATGTCCTGAGAAGCAGCAAAATGGGAGAAAACAAGGGATTTAATGAACTTGTAGCATTTCGGCACAATCTTATGATGCTGCTCTGTGCACATGGGCTATGAAGGGATGGCCTGCACCATATCTCCAGTACCTGTGCAGATTGCGATGAGTGTTGGAACAGGTAAGCTTTGCACCAAGCAGTGGAGGGATGGTAGGAGTAGATTGAGTCCAGGAAGAGTGCAGGATTAGTTGTAGTGGTGCACACTACTCCACTCAGGCTTGGACTGATATATCCACTTGGACTTGCTCCAGTGATTTAGCAGGCACAGGTCCAAGTCATCCTGTGTCCCATTAAGTCAACAGATGTCCCATTAAGGAAGAGCACCTCAGCATTCCAACAATGCTGGATGCATCCAACGTAGGATGCATCCGAGCCCAAACTGGTGCTGCTGCAATGGTGTGGAGGAGGTTGGATAGAATAGAAAGATTTTCCAGGAAGCCACTGGCTGGCAGCGGTCTTTTGAAAACATAAATTGCTGTTGCTGTTGCAGTTACTTTCTCTAGAATATTTCTGGCACTCCTCTTAGTGATTGCTGCTCAAGAGATAACAGTAGTATTAAAAGTAAGCCACTGATCAGCCGGGCTGGCATGATGAGTCAGCCTTATAGGGCAAATGCGAGGCCAAATCCAAAGACCACTATGACTACTGTATGCTCTTATGCTTCATGGTGGACTATCTCACAAAAGGAAACTTTTGTGATGATGACCCTTTTTAGATGGTGCAGAAGGTGTGGGGTAAAGAGCTCCTATTTATGAATGGAGGGATGCCTGGAGAAAACAGGAATGCCCTATTATTGCTCTTTCTCCCCTCTGAAACCACTCACAAAAGTAAAATCTTAAAAGGGGTCTCAACTAAAGGCATCTTAAAAGGGGTGTCACCCAGTGGTGAGATTCAAATAAATTAACAACAGGTTCTATGTCCTAATAACCTAAATTAACAACAGGTTCTAAGTCCCATTAGTAACTGGTTCTCAGAACCAGGCGCTCAATAGCAAAGGGTTCTATAAAACCTGTGAGAAACCACTACTGGTCTCACCTAAAGGACATGTGAAGAGCATTTTTTTGAAAGCCACTGTAATTCTGACCTGAAGCTTACCCACCCACCAATAAGCTTCTCAAATATTTGGTTCCCCCAGCGGAATTCAAAAAGTAGCAAGCTTTACATTCTTTTTGGCTCCCCACCTCCATTTTTCCCTTGAGAACTTTTGGCTGAAGTATACTATGAACACCTTAGCTGGAATCAGACTGGAAGGCCCTGCTTGCTTCTTGCTGAGTCAGTCCCAGACAATATAGAGCAGTGATGGCAAACCTATTAGAGACCAAGGGCCCAGGCAGAGCTTACTAAGTGCATCTGTGCCCAGCGTGCATGCCCACAACTCTGGACATGCGCCCTGGCTCAGGGCACTCCTGGCCCTATGTGCATGCCTGGAGTTCTGGGCATGTGTACTGGACACCAATGTGCTTTCCTCCAAAGAGGAACAGGGCCGTTCTCTTCTGATCAGAGTGCAATTGTGTCAGCTTGCATATCCAGAACTCTGAGCATGTGCACTGGGCTCAGGATGTTCCTGGCTCAATGCACATGCATGTTGTTCAGAGCCAACTGATGGCCCTTGTACCCAGAGCGTATTCCCAGAGCTCTGGGCATGCGTGCTGGGCTTACAGCACTCCCACACCAGTGCACATGCCTGGATTTCTGGGAATGAGCACTTGTCTGGGAATGCTGCTAGAGGCGCGTCAGTTGCTGGTGTGAGATGGCTCGCATGCCACCTGTGAGGGCTCTGGGTACCCACTGTGGCATGTGTGCCATATGTTCACCACCACTGATGTAGAGTGTAGTTCTATCTCATTCTCCTTAGTGTGTGAGGTACCACAGGAATACATCTTGTCTGGTCAAGTGGAGGTGTGGGTGTTGTACATGCCCATGCATATGCATGTACTTATATGTGTCTTTGTGTGTAGCACCCACATGCAACACCCACATCTTCACATGACCACACAATAAGGCTTCCTCTGGCACACGTAGGCACATATATACTGGTATATGATGCTATGCAAGTTCCGAATAAGATTCTGACAGCAGTTTTGGATGGATGAGAGTTAACAAGACAAAACAGAGAAGATGTGTATACAGTTTGGTGGGGGTGCAGATTAATAAGGAAGAAGTGTACAGCCACAAGAAGCATAGTGAATGGAGTTTCATTCACCTTAAAACAATGTGTTGCATCTCTCGCATCCAGAAAATATGATGGTCATTGGAAAATAGAGACAGAGGGAACATGGCAAAGGAAACTTCATCACATCTCCTTTGAATGGTACCCATTGGTACTTCTCTTTCTGCATTTCCAGCTTATTATCTTTTTCTGCCTTCTGTCACTGCAAATTAGTTTTTGAAAGAAAACAAAAACCAGGCTGTGTACAACTGAATTTCAAAACACAGGAGGAAATATGCTCTCTAAGGCAGGACCTTGAAACATCAGGGCATCTCCACCTTCAGTCTGCCTGACATTCTCCAGCTACAAGTCTCTCTTATTACATTGTCACTGGACCACTTCACACTTTCTACAACAATTGTGTTTGCTACATCTACAATACATGAATATTTGTTATTGCAAACATGTAAAATGTGAAAAGGAAACCTGTACCCTAGTACATGGAGACATACTCCAGGGGCCTATGACTAACTGAGGTTCTGCTCGGTGGCATTCATTATGTGTTTAGAAGTGTGTGTTTTTCTTTCACACTTTATTTGTTTACCATAGTAAACCTCAGTGTTGGTATGGCAAAGGATATTGCTGTCTGCAGTGTGAAATGGCCCTCAGCTGGTGCCAGACCCCATAGTTCAGTTAAAAAAAAATCCAATAGGAGTTGGAGAATAGCGCTATGTCACATCTAATTGAAGCTCCATAGATAACGGTTGAAAAAAATGAACATTCATGGCAGAAGATGAAGTTTATCCTGCCATCTGTAGCATGCCAAGGCACCATTTTGCCCCTAGCCAAATTAACGGCTTAACAGGAATGCTACTTTCTGCTTAGTTGACAGTGAGTTTATGCTAGTGTTGCTTGATCAGACTGTGCCGTTGTTAATTAATTGGAATAAAAAGTGAGCTGTTATAAGTGCATAGACTGTGTAAAAGTTTGATAAAAGTTTTATTTACTGAACATATTAAATACGATTGCATTTCATTTGCCGCAACATTTTTAGTAACAACCCCCCCTCCCGCCCCAGCCTGCTATCACTACTCAATGTCGCCCTCCCCTCCTGCCCAGAATATGTGTTATGACTGGAACATTTGGAGTATTTTTCCAGCATCTGCTAAGAGCCCTTATAAAAAGTTGGACACTCATTTGGGAAACAAACATTAGAATATTGGAAATCGTAAGTTAGAATATTGGAAATCAAGGCAATCGTTGGCTGCTGCTTGCTGCTATAGAGTTTTTTGGGGTCGGACAGCCCAACTAAACTAAATTCCCCCCTACTGATGTAGTGGTGCTAACGTGGGTTAAGCTGCATCTCACAACAAAATTTCAGCTGCTGAAGGTCTCTTCAAAGGGGATATTTGTCCCCTTGCTGTGGGGTAAGCACTAGCAGCTGCAATGGGACAACTCAGACTTGTATCAGCAATATTGCTAGTGCGTATCTGCATTGATCCATGTGAGCAGATCAAGTCCAGGAAGGACATGGCTTTCTAGATGCAACACACACTGGCAATGCCAATTCTGCCCTTTTGTTGACTCAGTTACTCTATCCCCTTCCCCCACTGCTACCCTCCTGCCATGTTCAATCCTCTCCTTCTTTTTTCTCAGTGCCAACTCTAAATCAAAGAGGATTTGCAAGTTTTTTAAATAATAAAGGTAAATGTGCCTCCATTATGTTGCCCTGCATATTGTGACCAACTCAAAGGCCAGTGCTCATCCCTGTTACAAGGCCAAAGAACTGGTATTGTCCGAAGATGTCTCTGTGGTCATGTAGCCAGCAGGACTAAATTTTGAAGGCACACAGAATGGTGTTATCTTCCCACCAAAGTGGTACCTATTCCTCTACTTGAACTGACATGATTTCAAATTGCTAGGCTGGCAGGAACACGGCAAATCATGGGAGCTCGCTTTGTTGGGCAGTAGTTGCATCTCAAATTGCCAACTTCTCCATCTTCAGCTTGACAAGCACTGTGTCTTTTAACCACTGACCCGCACAGCCCTCTTTTGAAATAATAACCTGTTTATCAGAGTCGTGTGAAATAAGTATGCATGCTGTGAACCACAATGGGTCTCACATGCCTCCTTACACATCCCCCCAAAAGTTCATGTCTGTGTCTCCGCATCCACTTTCTTTCTTTCTTTCTTTCTTTCTTTCTTTCTTTCTTTCTTTCTTTCTTTCTTTCTTTCTTTCTTTCTTTCTTTCTTTCTTTCTTTCTTTCTGCCTTTCTGTCTTTCTGTCTTTCTTTCTTTCTTTCTTCCTGTCTTTCTTTCGAGCAGCTCTGCAGAACCCATGTGACTGGAAAGCATAGAGAGAACAATTATTCCCATCTGATCCATGGAACAGTCCAAATGGCCATTAATATTCAAGCTTTCTATTTACTGTGTAATTTTCAGTAAAGAAATTGACCACTGTTTCATCAAGAGTACATTTGGCTTTAATCTGATCATTCTGTAATGTCTAAGATGGGGTGTCAAACAAATAGAAGCTTCTTATCTGGCCCCGTAATTGGGCTCTCTTAATTATTATCTCATTATCTGCTCTCCGCTGATGAACAGTGAAGTTGTAAACAGTGTAGCTGAAAGAAAGCTGAAAGATATTCTGGACTTTTATCCGCTCATATCTCTTTCTATTGTTCTCTCACACTGCAGAGAAACCAGACATGAGTGCAGATCATTGATAGAAGCAATGGAAGAAGAGTATCGCTAGTTCTCAAACTTTTTTTATTACTGGGACCCGTTGAAAGAATGAGAATCTGTTAGAACCCATCAGAAGGTATGTCATTAACCTCAAGAGCGATGACATGTCTAGAACTGAAATCATCAAGCAGCAAAATTTTTTACACCCTCAGTAAGACAAAATCAAATCAAGTAAGTAAATAAATTAATTAAAAGTTTACAATAAGTTTAAACATTTATTTAAAAGAAAGTATACATCTAATAGCTCTTCTAAGCAGTTACTGGTCAGTTTTAAAAAAATTCCCCAAACATCTCAAAGACTGCAATCCTATCCACACTTTCCTGGGAGTAAACCTCATTGAATATCATTGTTAAACATGTAAGTAGTCTGGTAAAGTACAGATCTGTAACACTCCTCCAAATGAATCATGCACCCATGGTAGCAGCAAGTCTTAGAGAGTAAAAATAAACCACCCATTGAAATGAATGTGAACCCATCTGAAATTGGCTGGGTCCAGGTTTGAGAAATGCAGATTAAAGTGCACTTCTGTTTGTCCCATCTGCAAAAGAAGATTATGGGGATAGTTACAAAGTTTCAAAGTTACAAAGAACGCTGTATCTTTTACAGAGGTACAAGGATGGGGTACCAAATTTTGTCGCTTGGGAAAAAAGAAGGTAGAGAAAAGCTGTAGCTTTATGAAATTAGACAAAATTTTGACTGGGAAGCAGAAAGAGCCTCAATATTGTATGATCTCATAAAATCTCAATATTGGAAGATCTTTATTAGTTGTACCCAGAAAGACAGAATATCTTAAAGAATATTAATAAGGATAAGTTCCGGCTTCTGTCTTATATGGCTGGAATTTCTCATAACAGATGCCAATTTAGAATATAAGGCTACAGTTTTACACAAACTTTAACAGGAGTTTGTCTCATTGAACACAATGGTACTTACTTTTGAACAGATATGGGCTTGTGCTTCAAATCTGTATTTTCGGAGAGTATATTAGTATTTAACAGAATACCTAACATTCAATAGGTGGAGGATTTTTTTGTCAGTTTGGAATAGTGTAGCCAAATGGCCATGAAATACTTTATGTCATATGTGACAATTCTATGTAAAAATGTCACTTGACTCCTGTAGCTGTGATGCACGAGCAGTCATTGCATAGACAGGCACGTCCATTTTAAGATGATAGTGGTTATGTACTGCTTAGGTTGGTGGATCTCAAACTGGTGGGTCACAACCCACCAAGTACAGAAGCATATCTGTGGCCCCTGGATGGGGGAAGCAATGGCAGCAATGTTTCTTTTTTACAACCTTCTTTTTTATAACCTTAGCAAACCCTTCTGTTTTATGATAAGATTTTATTGTCATTGTCTACAAGTATGCAACAAAATTCAGTGTGCTTTTCAGAATACAGACTCAGCTGATCACTGGAGGGCCAAACTGCTGCACATACATGCGCCACCATAGACGATCCTCGCAGCAACCCTGTGAGGCAGGTAGTTGTTCTACAGGCAACTTGTATAACTCTTCTCTCCCAGGTGGAATCCTTCACAGTGTGGTTATCACATTTGGTATCAGGAAATACCTTCCAAGCTTCCAGGACTTTTCTGGTCAGCCAAGCTGTAAAAGGGGACACCTTCTGGCTCTGATGCCTCATGTCAAGCTTTATCAGCTTTCAGTCTCCCATCCAGGAGCTGTCAAGGTCCTTGCCTGCTTAGCCATGTTCAGTAGCTCCGCACTCAACCACTGACCTGACCTGTGAGATCCTATGGATCATGTTGCTGCCATTGCCCTGCTCCAGTAAACACTTAACTGCTTCGCAGCTCCTCCTTGGGAGTGGTTTATATAGGTGATTATCTGAATCAGACAATATGTATTTATTTACGGTATTTATAGCCCCCTTTAAATCAAGTGTACAACCCAGCTAAAAAGCTTTTATCTTTTTGTTCTCACAACATCCCTGTGAGGTAGGTGAGGCTGAGGATGACTGACAGGCCCAAGGTCACCCAAGAAGCTTGATGGCCGAGGAGGGATTTAAACTTGGGATATTCCAGGTCTCAGTCCAGCTTCCTAACCACACCATCCTGGTCCTCAGTATGGCAAATAATAGAAAAAACACTGCTTCTCCGAAATGGCACTGAAATGGTGCATTATCACTGGGCTGTCCCATTTCTCAAAAATATGATCCAGACCTGCATATTTTCATAGCTGTTGTTTGCAGCAAACGAGTTTCTTAGCTCATGAGTTCCACAAAGTGATTGTTAGGTCATGACAAGTTGTATGACATCACTTTCTGCTTAATGATCTCATTCCCAGTCATCAAAAGGTGTCAAGTGGGATTAACCGGTGGTGGGATTTAAATAAACTAACAACAGGTTCTATGTCCTAATAACCTAAATTAACAACAGGTTCTATGTCCCATTAGTAACTGATCCTCAGAACCAAGCACTCATTAGCAAAGGGTTCTATAGAACCTGTGAAAACCCCCTGAAGCCCACCACTGATGTTAACTCTGTATGAAATTGTTTGACATCTCTGATCTCGTATGACACAAAAAAGTTTGAAATGTCTTCCTTACCTGTTTCCTACTTCCCTCCCCCCCCCCCCCATGGTAAAAGAGCATGCCAGATGCAGAGTCTGCTCCTTTGACAATCTCTGCACAAGGGGCTTGTCAAGACTGGTGAATTTAGATCTTCTAACACCAATGGTGTGACTCTAGCACACATTTCCATTGGGAGCCAAGTGTGAAGCACAGCCCTGTGTCTTCTTGGACAACAATCAAATGGGTGATTGTGGCATGGCTTTGTTTCTCTGTGGGGGAGTGAAAAGCTAGCATCAGTCGTTCTCGAAAAAAGGATGGGGGGCAAGGATGGAGGACAGCTCCAATCTCCTGATTGCAAGAAACATGATGGCCTGTCAAATCTGCTTTGTACTCTTTTTTTTAGTGACTAGTGGCAGCAAACATGAGGCCCTCAACGGCTGCTCTTTAGAAAAAGACTAATTTGGTTCAGAGTTGCCAAGCTCATGAAAAATGCAACTGCTCTGTGAGTGTAACATGGAATTGGTTTTAGCTGGGAGTTTAATGGGAAGTGTTGGGAAAAGGATGGCTCCCTCCCAGTGCTGTCAGGAGAACTGTGAGATGTGACACAATGCTTTATGCTGTGTCTGCCATTTGTCTCTTACAGGTGCCTTGCTCAAATCTTTTTTACTCTCTCTCTCTGTCACACACAGTCATCATGCCTTGCTCTTTCTCTCTCAATCTCTCTCCTACACCTACCAGCGCTGTTTCTTATCCATCATACCCCCACTGATCCCAAGAGAAAAAGTACAGCAGATGTTATGGCAAAATATTGCAGTCTTACCACACCTCCATCATAAGATCATAAAAGATATTTGAATAGAATGCTTAAGATATCTTTACACGGAATAATTGTGCATTCACTTTATGCAGCTTTCTGGCTCCAGTTGTGGTCTGGTGGTTGAGTGCAGGACTGCAGAAGATAGTTAAGGAGGGAAGGACTTGGACAGCTCCAGGATGGGAGACTGCAAGCTGATAAATCTTCCTGAGTCATCAGATCCAGAAGGTGTCATTGTTCACAGCTTGGCTGATTTGAAACTCCTGGAAGTTTGGAAGGTATTTCCTGATACCAGATGTGATGACCACACGGTGAAGGATTCCACGGTGAAGGATGACCAAGTGGTGAAAAATTCCAGAGTAGGCTTCTTCTTTGGAAAGAGAAGAGTTCTATGAACAATTACCTACCTCACAAGGTCATTGTAAGGACCCAAAAAAAGGACAACATGGAAAGAGCCTCTAAGACTCCTGTGGAAATGACATTCCCAGCAGTCAGGTGTACCCTGGGCAACTCTGGAAACTACACCAGTGGCTAAATCCTTCCACCATAAAAACTTTGGACTCGATAAATAAATAGATAAGTAAGTAAGTGAATGAATGAATGAATGAATGAATCTTACTTTCAGAACTTGTAGCAGAAGCACATTACTCATTAATTCTGTTGCCACTTTAGGCACTCTGATGCCACTCATCGTAGGTCCCACTGGGCGAAATTGTAACCAATTTTGGCCAGTGAAACTCACCCATGGCCCATTTACACAGTGGTATGAAGAAGCCAGCATAAGTCTGAGTTCCGACCTACCTTCCTGCTGGGAGTGGCACAGAAGTGCCTTACAGACACCAGGCCAGTGCAAGGAATTTGTGCTGACCTAGTAGGGGGTTAGGATTGTGCTGACACTTTCCTATTCCCTTCCCCAAACTGGTTCTCATTGAAATTCTCAGTGAGACCCTCCAAAAACATTCATCCATATCCCACTGATTTGATAGATAGGAACCACTCAATCTCCACCATTCACTGTTCTTTTTCCACTGATTGGGTGGTTGACTGACCATCCTGATCCACCATACTTTTATTTGGATGGTTGCTTGCTAATAACTGGGAGTGGTTTTGTCAGTGGGATCTAATGACAGGTGATGTCTTAAGCTGAGAATCTCTTGCTTTTGGAATGAATGAATGAATGAATGAATGAATGAATGAAATATGATACAATAAGTTGATGTAATGAAATTCTAATGTCTTAACTTAGAGATTTGCAAAGACAAGTTTTCATGGTTAAATATCACTAGATAGCTTGTAGAGGTGTTTGCTTCCAGTGAGGAAGATAGATTTATAGCCTGAGGTAGCAAGCAGCCCGAGTCCTTGCGAAGAAGGTGGAATACATATATATTAGTAATAATAGTAATAATAATCCTATTCACACTTTCCTGGGAGTAAGCTTCAATGACTACAGTGGAACTTGCTTCTGAGAAGACATGCAAAATGGGCTCTGAGTCTTACAGACCACTGGCTTACTTCTGAGAAAAATAAATAACTCCTTTTTCAAACAGCTATACAATATCAGGACATGATGTCCTTGGGAAACAAATGCAATACAATTACATTTGTCAAAGGGTCGACAGCATCCTTTCTACTCATTTGGAAAGTGAGATTGTAAATAAAAAACTAAACAAATATGATATTCAAGACAATGTAGCATTCGGGACTAAAGCAACTATGTTGCTTTAGTCTGAAGAAAAGGTACTTCCAGAAGCAATCATATTGCTTTAGTCTGAAGAAAAGGTACTCAAGAGATATTTGATGGATTTACAATGCACTAAACAAGGTAACTCTTGTTTAGGGTAGGGTTGCCATTTCCCTGGAAAATCTGGGTGACATCCGGATTCCAGGGTCATGATCCACCAGAACCCGGGATCTGTGGGCAGCAACAAGTGACATCACTGTGATGTCAGAGCACCTCCATATTTACTCAAAAGTAAGTCCCATTGTGTTCAGTGAGGCTTACTCCCAGGAAAGTATGGATTGCAACCTGAGTGCCCATTTAAAGATGGTGGTGCCCAGTGCTAGATTCCAAGATGGCGTTGTCCAGCTTTTTGCAACCCCCACTTTGGAAACCACTCCAGTAGGGCCAGTTATATCCACCCATCTCACAACTTCATTCATCTGGCATGCTTTTTAACAAAATCTCACTCTATATTTTAGTTCATACTATGGGGTGTGATAGTGATGGGTAGTGATTACCTTTTCTCATGAGGTAAGAGAACTGCCTCTCCAAGTTGCTACTACAATAAGATTGCCCTCTGCCTTTCTTCAACATTTTAAATTTTCTGCTCAGCATGATCTTATCCTTGCACACAGTGCAACTAAATGCTTCAGGATCCTCCATCTGGTTTAAGGATGTTTTTCTCCACACAAGAACACTTCTTGGAAGCCATCAAGAACAATCAGCTAATGTTTATGGAGCAGTTCTGACCTCATTAGCTGGATGGATTGGGTGGCTGGAAGGATCTGAGACCGTATTCTGATGTGCAACGAATTTTTTACTTCAGATGAGCCATCGACCCTGGTGTCCACTGGAGGTGTAAGTGCTGAACATGCACAGCAGTCAGAAAGCCAGAGCTACAAGTAGGGAACAAGTGGGGAGAGGTACAACAGGGTGACCATATGGCATAACCAGAAAAGAGGACAAGGCCCCCCAAAGGTAGGACACCCAAGATAAATGTACAGCATCTCAAAATAAAAGCTAAAAAAACTCATATACTGTATATTGCTTTCATGTGGTTAATTTAAACACTATATTACTACTTATTAAATTTAAAACTATTTCATTTAATTTATTTCATATATTAATTACAAGAAGGATACACATGGCAAAGATATGCCAGTTCATCCATCCATTTCTCGCTCTCTCTCTCTCTCACACACACACACGCGCGCACACACATGCATATTCACACAATTTTGTGGCAAAGTTTTTCCTGTACTAAGCATGAGGTTTGTTTTGTAAAGTCGCAGGTGAAAACTGTCAGACGGCTTCCCCATATTTGTTGAATGCCACTGCAAAGGGTTCAGCCTACTATTTTCTTGCGCGTGTGATTTTTCATTTGCAGAACAGTTACGTGTATGTGTGCATGCATGCATTGTATGAATCTGGGAAAGTTAGCCCTTCTCCCCACACATGCACATGTACGGTACAGTCCTGGAAAGGCTTTATCACTCAATTGTATAAACCTGGTGTGTGCACACAGGCCACCCACAACTCACAACCGTGCAGCATACCAATCGTTGACACACGTACACAAAGGCATAGGAAGAGCAGTACAGAATACAGAAAACTCTTGCTACATATATTGAAACATGCTCACATATAGACCTTAACAAATGTATGCAAAAAGCCATGCTTACAGTCTGCCCACCCCCAATTATATGCAAAAGCGGGAGAGGGGCTATCCCTGGGGCCATGCCTCTTCTCTGCTCATTGCTGCTGATAAAGGCCAGGCCTAAGTAATGACTTTTTTTTTCCTGTGGAGATACACAAGTGTGCCAATGTAAATTGCTCCATTTGGAGGGGCTAATTGCACTAAAAGGCAGCCAGATCTGTGTTTTTTCTCTCCTTTACATTAGCAGCTGAGCTGTCAGATCAGAAATGGAAACTCATTTTTAAGGCTTTGCATTTACAGTGCCTTCAACAATGAAAAATGTTCCCTGACAGTAATAGAAGGCAAACCTCATTAGAGAAACTTAAACCAAAGCGGCACAGCGCTAAAGCCCTCAGGCTGCTTCCAAGCATCTTAAGAGGGAATGAGAGCATTTTTCACATGACTCTCTCTCAGCCATGGAGTGTACTGGCTCGACTAGACAATTGCTGCACCCTCAGGAGCTGTACATCTGACACACACAGCCTTTCGACAGAGATGGCAAATGGCTTTCTCTTGGAGGCAGGGGTTGGAGAGAGAATCCATCGAACCCTCCCTCCCTCAACCAACACCATTCGGGCTGCTGGGTGAGACTGCCGAATTATTGGTTTGAAAAAGCAGGCAGGAACTGTGACATGCCAGGCATGCATAAGACATTCAACCAGGGGTCTCCAAACTCCGGCCCCTGGGGCCAGTTATGGCCCTTGGCAAGCCCCCTCCATCTAGCCCTCAGACTAGCCCTGTGATCCTCCAGAGGCATGGGAAGTTCTGCTCTCCACACCTCAGGAGGGTATTTTGAGGACTGGGAAGGCTATACACAACCCCTCTCTCTGTGTATGAAAGTCCTTATGAACTGGTTTGAAGATCACATCATTGTTGGAAAATGTTTATGAACTGATTGGAATTCATTCATTCACACACATGTTCCATCACTAATATATGCTTGTATGTAAATTTATATCAAATTAGATATTCAAATTAGAAACGCAAATCAATTCTCTCTTTTTTTTCCTTTCAGTCCTCTACACAGTATCGGAAAGATGATGCGACCCTCCTGCTAAAACGTTTAGAGGCCACTGCATTAAACCAAGAGGCCCCCGCCTTCACACTAGGGATGCTGAGAAGCCATCATCAGATTCCAGGTGCAAAGGAATTAACGTGGTAAAGAAATATAAATAGGGACTTCCAAAACAAAACTTCCAGAATTAAGTCTACATTTAGAAGCCAGAACAAGTAGAACTCCTAACCAACTTTCCAGCACTGGCATAGCAATGCCAGTGGGCCATATGCCTCATCCTGCAATTTGGGGACAGTCACAGAGTTCTCCTCAATATAAGGGAACATTTGAACCCTTACCTCACTTTTGCATTGCCCTATAGTTGCTACTGGGAAGTTCCGTCTTTTGCATTCCCCTATAGTCGCTCTTCTTCTATAGGCTCTTCTTGTGTTCTTATGTTCATGAAATTGCAAAGCAGCACATTTTAATTGAAAGTGTTCATCAGTTACTACAATTCACTATGGAACATACCAGCAGTTCACAGCCTTTGAAATAATAATATTCAAAAGCTCTGGACACTTGGGGTACAATCTTAGATTAGGCCGGCACACCTCATTGGTCTTCCCATTCTTGTAGGGAGGAAAGCATACATCTGTGCACTGGCCTAACCATTCCCCAGGAGTGACACAGAAGTATCTTATAGCACTTTAAAAAGAAAACCCAAGCCAGTATGGGACTTGTGCTGGGGCTTAGGCCGGTGTAACTGGGTGTTATGATTGCAGCATTTCTGGACTAAAATTAAGACACTTGGTGTCCACGGCACAAAATACAAATATATACCAATCTTACTGAGTGAGCAGCTGCAGGTGCCCTGACAGGGCTATGGCTCTCCTTCAGAGGAAGCCAGGCTATGCAGCAACCCCACTCCAGTATATCCTGGTGTTGCTTTGGCCAATTTCTTCTCAGTCCATGGTTGGGTTTGAGCATCTGAGTGACTCTCCCTCCCTGTTCCATGCCTGGTTGCATATTTATGCACTGAAGGCAGAAACATGCATGGTCTACTCCACTTAATGAGGTCCGATCTTTGCTGTATACGTTCCAATTCCAAGCATCAGCAAGCCTCATGGACCCCCTCACTCTTTGGCACTCAAGAGTGGGCTCCAGTCATATTTAATCAGATGATCTGCTTTATCCTCAAAAGGTCTACAGCCTTCCACATTCTGAAGTGGCTATTAAGGCTCCAATAGCTGATCCTTGGGAGGAAGTGCTTAAAGGATGAAATCTGCCAGAGTTGGCTTAGGTTTCGGGAATTATCACATTCTTCATTGACTGGAGAGGAGCTACGAGACGAGGAGGCAGGCAAGGACAACAGGGACCTATGCAGGCACAGACATTTGCACATGTGTGAGAGTCTGTGTGCAATCCTGTACTCACTTACCTGGGAGTATACCCCATGCACAGCAGTCCAATCTTAAGCCACCTGGAGTGCAAGGACTACTGCAGGACCTAAATGGCTGCCACAGCATCCCTAGCACTATAGGCAGTGGTGGGATTCAAATAAATTAACAACAGGTTCTATGTCCCTTTAGTAACCAGTTCTCAGAACCAGGTGCTCATTATCAAAGGGTTCTATAGAACCTGTGAGAGCCCCCTAAAGCCCACCACAGGGAACTACGAGTGGTTCCTTGTCCCTTGGGTAAGGGAAGTAGCCCCATAGTGGGGCTATCTGAATTTGTGGCAGCCCTTGGAGCCCGATGTGGAGGCTCTGGATCTGGCAGAGCTGACCTCAACCAATATTGTCATTCTCCCTCCCCTGTTGTGCCTCCTCCCTGCCCTATTCCACCTTCCCCTACCTCTAACCCATGCTCCCCATGTCTTTTCATGCCCCCACTCACATTTCTATTGCCCAGCTCTGGGCTGGCATTGGGATCCACACACATGCTTTACAGCACAGTTGCAGCATTCTCTGTGGTACGAGATCAGGATTGGGCTTTTAGTCCTGAGTGGACAAGCCTGGGACTGTGCTATCATTGCACGTGGGATTGCATATGAATGTGCAGGTGTGAGAGAGAGGGACAGAAATATTTGGGGTGTACGCACAAGAAAGAGCTTTTGTGCATGTGTTAGTATGCCTAGGAACAAGAAATAGGTGGGGAAAAAAATAACAGTACATGTTTTAAAGATGCTCTCCATGGAATGACAGAATGTGGGAGGGGGAGGGAGGATGACTGCTATGGAGTGTGTATGTGAGAGAAGAGCCGCCTATAGATGTCTGCATAGAGAAAGTAGCAGCAAGGGGGTGTGTGCTGCAGCTGCAAGGAAAGATCTGCTTGTTCCTGCCTTTGCGACTGAAACGAACACATGTATTGAAAGCTGATTATTGTTACTTTCCTTAGACAAGCTGTTTTGGTTGTTGCTCAAATAATCTGATTAAAAGTTTGTTTGCAAATTTTTTCTAAACAATTAATTCCTGTCTTTTTGATGCTTTGAACCTAGCTAAGGAAGGGGTTTGTGGCCTAATATAGGGGTCTCCAAATCCTGGCCCTGGCCCAGATGTGGCCCTTGGTAAGCCTCCATCCAGCCCTCGGAAAGACTTTCTCCGCAGCAAAATCAATTTAAGTCAATAAATCAAAAGTGTGCACCTTATTCATTAGAATCACTATGCTGGGCAAAGAGGGATGGTTATTCTCTCTTTGCTAAATATAAAAGGCGTGCCACTTGCAAAAGTGCCTCTTTGTATTATGTATTAACTGTAATTAATTAATTATGTAGTAACTGTATTATGATATACGGAAATGGGGGCTATTTCATTAACACCTTATTAGTTCCATACTGAATCATAATTACATCTCATTGGCTCTCAGATCAATCAGTGTCGTTGGTCAGTTTGGAGTTAAGGAAATTTACTTTTATTTCTGTAGGCAGTTGATATTTACATTTTCTGGTTAATTGGCCATAACCTTTGATAGAACACAGATATTCCAGTGCAGTTTGTTTCCTCACATTCTGCATTACGTTACGTTTCCACTGATATATAACATGATGGCATTATTTTTCATACATATCCAATTTTTCAACGTTTTGGCCACTTGTGCCAAGCTCAGCTTATTGCCCCCTAAAGCTTGCTGCCGGATGCAACTGCTACCCCCTGCACCCCCTTAGCTATGCCACTGGAGCCATGCAATGGAGCTACTCAGTTCTGGGGGTACATTTCTGTAATGTACATTAACTGGTACATATCCAGTTATGGCAGCCTAACTGGGGATTAGGATTGCAGCCTTATGGTAACAAACATACATACTAAAACACAGGAGTTACATGTACTCCTCTGAAGTTTATCAACAAACGTTTTCCCTGTAAATGACAATTATGTATGAACATATATTTGAAGATTTAAAATATATTTCGGAAGATTTTAGACTTTTATGAATAGATTACTTTTTACATAGCTTTCTTATACATTAACGATCTTTGTAATTTTAATTTTATTAATTTTATTAAGAACCCAATCCTATGCATGTCTACACAGAAGATACCATACAATCCAGAGTAACTACGGGAGCACGTACGAGACATTACATGCACCTGTAGTTACTGCACCACCTCGTGAAAACCTATGGGAAATTCATATTACAATCCAGAGTAAATTGTTCTTACACTGGAGCAACGACTCCCCGTAGTTACTTTGGATTGTGCCCTAAGTCTTATTGTAGTCAGTTGGGCTTATTCCCAGTAAAGTGTAGATAGGACTGCATTCATGCTATGTATTTTCCCCCTTTTCTTTTAAATTTTTGCTCATTTATTACATTTATTGTGCTCTTATTTACTACAGGGGGGAAAAGGGCAAAAGGCACCAGGCATGGCAACATTCAGAAATCAGTAGGGAAACATTTGCACAAGCCTGGACATTCTCCTGCAGATCTCAAAGTGATAATTCTTTTTAAAAAAATTTCAAAGGTTGATTAGACAGATAATCAGATGAATTAGAGTTTATATTGAGATGTGGCACCAGCTCCTCAGGTGACAGAACAGGTCTCAGTGGTTGCTAAAATGAATTTTTATCACGTTGCAGAGTTGATTCTAATAAAACAACCATGCGCAGGCCAGAGGGAGCTTATAACACTGGCTCCTATGGAGATCAGCACAGGCTTGAGAGGACTGTTGGTGCAGCCCTGTCGGTGTAGTTTTATTATTTTATTGGAACGCTCCCTTTTTAATTTTATTTTATTGGAACACTCCCTTTTTTGTAAGTCGCCTTAAGAGTTAGAAAGGTGAATAAATACCAGAGTGAGTGAGTGAGTGAGTCTGTCCGTCCGTCCGTCAGCTTTGCTAGGAATTTACTGTTTGTAATTGTTGATTAATTACTATGTTAATTGCTTATTATTTCAAAACATACACATTGCCAGAACTTTTCCAACTGACTTTTCAAAAACAACTTCCCTCCTTTCCTGTAGTCTGTAGTTACAAGTTTCTGTTTAAAAGTATGAAAAATATTGAGGAATGCAGTTTTTACTGAAAAAAGGGCTGACTCACATCCTCGAGAATGCACGTATTTATGGCCCTAAGTGTGAATCTGTGGGGACAGAGAACTTGTTTTGTTCCTGATGGAATTGCTGGGACTGGGAGTAGTTTGGGGTTCGTGACCTATCTTTTTTCTGTGACACTCAAATGGTATGTAGTACTTTAGAAGCCATAACTGAACTTCTAAGTGTTTCTTGAGTGGTTGCCTCCAACACAAATCATCCAAAGATTTGGCACGACTTTAAAGGCCTTGACCATATTATCTGGTCTCAATGCTGTTTCTATTAGAGCCTTTCCCCCTCAGCTAGACCTAGATCCATTCCCAGCTCCTCTTTCCATCAGACTCATTTCCCAGGTGATTCTACCCCAAGGGCTTGTAAGCTTCCAGAGTGTCTAAGGGTAATTGGAGGAAGCTTTTCACAGTTAGAGCCTTCAGATGAAGTGATGTGTTTTCACTTTAAAAATTGTTCTTATGCTTTCTCTACCT
Source organism: Cryptoblepharus egeriae (assembly GCA_030015325.1). Taxonomy (NCBI): domain Eukaryota; kingdom Metazoa; phylum Chordata; class Lepidosauria; order Squamata; family Scincidae; genus Cryptoblepharus; species Cryptoblepharus egeriae. The sequence continues at coordinate 89,092,018 of JAREYC010000003.1, read as the reverse complement.
TGTAACTCAAAATAACTTGGAATAAAAATGACATCTTTGTTTCATTGTAACTTTCTGGCAGTAATATAGTTATCATTCCCCACCGTTTTGGGGAGTCAGATCTTCTTTGGTATATGTGGGTTGCCAAGCTTACTAGCCCTGCAATCCAGAGTAACTACAGGAGCACCTAAGAGACATTATGTGCACCCGTAGTTACTGCACTGCATAGTGAAAACCTATGGGAAATTCATATTGCAATCCAGAGTAAATTGTTCTTACACCGGAGCAAGGACTCCCCGTAGTTACTCTGGATTGCGCCCTAAGTTTCAGGGAAGTAAAGCTGTTGTTTGTTTGTTTGTTTTAAAAAAATCGAGTCACAAAAGTCAAACATTTTCCCTACATACAGAGACTGTAGCCCTTCTAAATAAGATATATCAAATGGATTTATTCTGCCTCATTTGTATGTGTTCCAGTATGGAATTATTTCACACAGCTATAGGTAAGAATTAGAATAAAAAGTGCTATTTAAATGGGAATCACTAAAGGGAGTAGTGTGGCGTATTAGTTCGCCTAACTGCAGATCTACATCACAATGTTTCAGATTATTCTTATGAACTATAATTCCAAATGTCATGACTTGGGTTGAAGCTTTGCAAATAATCTATGGGTGATTTCATCATGAACTCAGCTGCCCAGAGAAGCTTTTGAAGTCCACAAATGATTTACTCCTGGGGAAAGCTCCAAAAGAAGGGGTGTATTCTATGGAACTGGAGCCTGTACAAAGATAGAGGTTACTCAGCAAAGAGGCCTTTTCATGGACTTTCTGCAAGACCTCTACTTGACTCCTTCTGTGATTTCTTGACTTCCTTTGGTACCTCTAATTGGGAAGTAAAAACAGCCATCAGCCATCCGTGGAGAGTATTTTCACTTTGCGCATGCCAGGTTTAAGGTTAAGGCAGACAATTTTGACCTGGGTGATCCCAGGGTAGTGTTTGAGCCAGGAGCTGCCCAAGTGGTCTTCCCCGAGGAGACTCCCTATGAAATGAGAAAGGAGAAAATCATGTTACTTCAAAGGAGACGAGCTGTGAGCAGACATACCCCAGAGAATGTAACTAAGCTTAGGAAAATAAACGAATGAAGACACTAAGTAAGTGCAATCAAGTTTGTACTACATGGACTAAGCCAAAGGTAATGAATACATGGGAGCAGGGTAATGTAGAACCAAGGCCCTCGTCCTTTCTGTCCTTCCGACACACACACACAAAAAATTTGGTTGTCTTTTGAATCCCTTGCCAGCCTCAGCTCATATTCTGTCGTTGGCCTTCCTGACACCATCCTTGGATTGTGAGTTCTATAGGCATCCCTCACTTATTGAATGGATTAGGGCTGTGGGTGGCGCAAGTGGCTAAGACACTGTGCCTGTTAACCAGCAGGCCAGCGTTCGAGATCCGGGTCGGCCCCACAAGACAGGGTGAGCTCCTGTCCTTAGCCCAGCTCTGCGACGCCAGCTGGATCCAATCGTATTGGCTCTGCCTTTCCATTGGACTAATTCAGTGGCGTGGAGAGGGGGGATTTGCTGCTTGGGTAACAGCCTATCCTCAATAACAATCCAGCCCAGCCTTTCGTGCTTCGCATGCACCATAGTCTTCCAAGACTGACGGAGGCCTGCTTTAAGGGACCAGAGCACCATTCAAAAGTGAAAACTGTTGAAAAGTGGAACCCAATCATTTTTAGTTTATAAATGTTTCCAATGCTTTTTTCTGCCAGCAAATTGCAAATGTCCCTTTTATCTTGCAAATTTCTGCTGTACAAGGATTTCTGCAAATGGATTCTCATTAACTCCTTCAGGAATGGAATTAGACAGGAGTTATAACAAAGTTTTGGCCTTTAGTACAGCAGAGATTGGTTGAAAGAGCGGAACATGTATAATTAAAAGGCACTGAAAGAGCAGATCATCTGAAAATGAACCATCAGAAAGCACTGGATATCCATACATTCAGCTTGTTCCTTGATAAGAGTCATTCTTTTAATTTTTGTAGATGTTTGTCTTGCTCCTAAGCTTTTCAGAAGCTTCTTTATGGATATTCTCTGGTTTCCTTAGAACTTAGAAACTGGGGGAACTATCATGCCCCCATTAAGGGGCAGGGGAAGAGGGAAAGGAGTAATGCAATCTTGGTGGGAAAGGGGGGGGGTATTTTAAAACTTAACAGATGTTCTGTCAGGATCTGGGGGTTGTGGCGAGCCCACAGAGCATTTGCAGTGTTTCATACGGCTTGAAAACAGTTAAGTACAATTGTGTTTAAACCAGAAGTGGAACTTCCAGTTTAGTTACAGGTGCCACTTTCACTTGCATGCGTTTTACTGCTAAGACAGTCTCACTAATCCTATACCTTTGCCTTTGTTGATGTTATTTTGGTTAAGTGCAAAACTTAGAATTTCTCGCTCTTGAATTTTATTTTGTCAGTTTTGCTCAGTTTTCCATTTTTTTTCAGGGTCATCCAGAACGTTTCTACTCTCTTTTCAAGTATTTATTCCTCTCAGTTTACTGCCATCTGCACATTTGATAAGAATTACTTTTATACCTTCACCTAAGACATTAATAAAAATGTTGAAGCTCAGTGAGCCCAAGACAGAGCCCTGCGGGACCCCACTCAAAATTGTCAGCCATGCTGGTAAGGAGCCATTGATGAGGCCGTTTCCGTGCACGGTTATCCAAATCATTGTAAATCCATCCAATGCTTGTATCATGTAGTGTAGACCATGTTTTACTAGTTTGCTAATCAAAATGTCATGAGGAATCTTGTTGAATGTTTTACTGAAATCAGAATAAATTGTATACACAGCATTCCCACCATCCACTAAGCTAGTAATGCAATCGAAGAAAAGAGATGCGCTATGTCTGGCAAGATTTTGACAACTCCATGTTGGCTTCTACTAATCACTGCATTGAGATCATGAATGACATTTCCTGGTTTTGAAGTAAGACTAATTGGTCTGAAATTTTCTGGGCCCTTTTTATTTTTTTTAAGCTCAGGACGATATTAACTCATCTCCAGACTTGTTGCACATTCCCTGTCCTCCAGAATTCCTCAAAGATAATTGACAGATGTTCTGAGAGTATATCAATAAGGCCTTTCAGTATTCTAGGATGCAGTTCAACTGATCTGCATGACTTGAACTCATTCAGACCAGTTAGATAATTTTTAATCAGCTCCTTGTCGATCGTAATTTGTGGATATGTCCCATTTCTGGTCCCAGTGCTCTTGGGCTGCTTACATGTCCCACTCCATGTCAGTGAGTTAGCATTAACATTTGTGCAAACTCTTTTTTGGTAGAAGACATTTTGGGGATGCAAAGAAGGGCTGAGCATTTCAGTTTTGTTTTTCCCCAAAATTCAGAGTAACTACGGGAGCAAGTAAGAGACTTTACATGCACCCGTAGTTACTGCACCACCTAGTGAAAGCCTATGGGAAATTCATATTGGAATCCCGAGTAAGTTGTTCTTACACCGGAGCAAGGACTCCCCAAAGTTACTCTGGATTTTGCCCATAGTCACTAGACAAAAATTCTTACCAATCCTACCATTTTGTTTCTCATTCTCTTCTTTTTGAAAGTACCTTGTCTCTTTGCATCCCTGGCTAGCTTCAGCTCACACTGAGCTTTAACGTTCTTGACACTCCTCCTCCAAATCTGGGCTATTTATCTATATTCGTCTTTGGTGATCTTTCCTATTTTCCACTTTCTATGCATGTCCTTTTTTATCTTCAGTTCATCACTAATCTGTTTCTACATCCGCGCTGACATTTTGAAATGTTTCTCCCTTTTTCTTTCTCATTGGAATTGTTGTTGATTGTAGCAATCCCTTCTTTAGGAACTCCCATCCATCTTGGGGCTCCATTTCTATTAGTTTGTCTATCCATGAAATCCTACCTAACATTTCTCAGAGTTTATTACAATTGGCTTTCTAGGAACCTAAGGTACAAGTTTTACTGTATGTACCTTTTGTTTCCCATAATTCCAGCATTTCATGTTCACTTCCCCCCAATCCCTACTGTTTTAACCTCATTGACCAATACTTTCCTATCAGTTAGTACGAAGTGATCCCTCTGGTTGTTCCTTCTTCCTTGGTTGTCTATAATTATTGTGGAAATTATTTTTCTAGACGTGATGGGATTCAAATAAATTAACAATAGGTTCTATGTCCTCATAACCTAAATTAACAACAGGTTCTATGTCCCATTAGTAACCAGTTCTCAGAACCAGGCTCTCATTAGCAAAGTGTTTGATAGAACCTGTGAGAACCCCCTGAAGCCCACCACGAGGCATGAGTTGTCCTCCAGTGGAGAACCTGGTATCGGATTATTCAGCTCCAATGGCACTGAATGTCTCAATTTCTCCTGCTCCTCTGAGTCACTTGCTTTCATGCACGTGGGATTTCCCCTTCATCAAGAAGACACCCCATTTCTCACATCTCCTTTCATGGAGAGTTTTCCGTCATGTTCAAGAACTCTTCATCCACTTTCATGAGCTGCAGCATGAAAAGGCAGGCCTTAAGCCTTATCACCTTCTGTGGCAGGGGGATGTGCTTGCATTTTAAACAGGTGTAATTCATATCCTCTTCAGGCTGGAAAACAAACATGGCATTTACCCCATGGGTCACAACTACATTTCTCTCATTTTCCATGTTGTCCTTGTTGCTAGGAGCTACGGGCACATCAGCAGCAACACCTACTCTTCCCGAACACTTTTCTGCTGGACTCCAACTCTCGGTGGTTTCTTTTAGCTCACCTTATCAGCAAGCTCTACACGTGACTACACAGCTGTGGGTATGACTCTTAAGGAAACTGACCCAGAGTGAATGGGGGAACTGAGATCAAGATCAAAATGTCAGTGAGAGCAAAATACTAAAAGTCCTTTGCTGCAGTTCCACCTGCCTTTCATTGCTCGGTCGTTAAGTCATGTCCGACACATAGATTGCAGTATGCCAAGCCCCCTTATCTTTTACTAGGTCCTGAAGTCTGATCGCTGATGCAGAGCCCTAATAATTTCATCTTTCCAGATGTCAATCTCTGCAGGGGATAAATTTTGCATATGTTGGGGAGGGTAGGTCCTTAGTCTTTTCCTGCTGATTTATCCATTGTAATGCAAATGTTGCCCTGGATATTTTAGCTCCTGTTTTCCCCAGCCAGACCCTGAGTCTAGATTAGAAGGAAGATTGGTGGGGCTATAGACCCAAAATAATATTTGCAGGGAAGATGAGACAGGCATTGAAAAGGTTAAACCCCCTCTCCTACTTACTGCCAGTGAACTCCTACAACAGTCCCTTCCCCCTAGATTTAAGAACATGCATTTGTCAAGGTAATGAGTCTTCTTCCTTTAGACAAGCCACTGTTTTCTCAACTCGGTCCCCCGGCCCACTCTACAATATTAAAATATTAACTGGATTACATCATAGAGCCATTGGAAAGAGTACCGGAGTAATGTGTGTGAAGCACTCTGAACTTGAAATGCACTACATAAATTGTATTAATTTATTATTACCCTAACCTCTTTAAGGGGCAGAATTTGTGAATTTCACTGTAGAATTATATCAGAAAATGCAAGCATGCCACTGAAATTACATGCTTGAGATATGCCATTTAGAAACAGTGAAGCAAGCGACACAGCCAAAGAAAGCATCTCCCAACTCATGTTCGCCATGCAAATATGCCATGCAAGCTTTTTTCAAAGGGAGTGAATGAGACATGGCCCTTAACATGTAAGTGGTATTTCTACCCCCTAAAAGGTCAGATATGCCACCATGCTATGGTTTCTAGGGACTCATTTGGACAGGAGATGCTGTTAGAATGTTCCACTTGCACACAACAGTAGCATGCAATGACTTTGTGCCCAAAATTTGCCATCTCTGAGAATAATTTAATTTTGGATGAAAACAGATGTAGCATTTTAAGAGTGACAGGTGCAGTTTGATAGCACTGCCAAAACTTTGTAAATAAGCAATGATATTTTTGTCCAGAAGAAAACTCTGGAATAATTGGTTCAAAAAGATTTTGGAGATGGGATGTGCAGTCATTGGAGGCAGGTGAAGCAGAGTCTCACCTGAGCTCCTGGACCACGTGAATATATCCTCCTCGAGACGTTCTGTATTTGTATCCAAAAGCCTCTGGGGCTTGCGGAGGCTGCACATGGCTCCAGATATGCAACTCAGAGGCCTGGCTTGCAATCCTAGCCAAACGTTCTTGTAAGTCCCATTGAACAGTAGTAAGTAGACTTACTTCTGAGTAGAGATGCATAAGATTCTGCTTCTAGGGACACCCAGAAGTATAACATCACTTCTGTATCACGTGACATTCTATGCCTCACTGGCACATCGGGGCACATCTCTGTTTTGATATACAGTGGTTCATCTTTCATGTGAGTAAGCCAGATATGCAGAACAACTACTGTCTAGGAATTATGAGAACACTAATATGACCTTGATCTCTGGAGTAATACCGGTTTTAAAATGCGTGAATGAGATTTGAGGGTGTATTGGCAAAACAAAGAAGAGTACAATACTAACGTAAACACAGAAATTAATGTGCGTTGAATAAATTCATGTGCAAGGATAAACTGGGATGAATTGCTAGGCTCTGTTCTGCTGCATTCTAACAGAAGTATTTTATAATGCCAGAATCACTCATGATTTTGAGAACCATGTAGGTTTTGGAAACACAATGTTCAATAACCAACATAAGAGTTTCCAAACATACACATTAGGAGGGTAAGGAGTGGCAAATTCCATGGCATGAAACCCATGGGATAAGGGAAACCCATGTGTGTTTTGCATCCTAACATATGCTTATTTGCATGTGGATTTGCATGTGTGGTCGAGGCCTTACATTCATTCACCACTCATGCACCCAAAAGTCTTTGATCTACTGAACATGATGTTTTATTAGTTTTCCTATGTTGTATAAAAAAAGCTTTCATCTTGGGTTATGAATGGAAGAGAGTGGTATATATGAGAAAAGGGTATGAGAAAAAATGGGGGAGAGCAAACACCTCCTTCTTTCCTTCCTTCCTTCCTTCAGTTTAGAATGAGTGTGGAATCTAGCAAGAAGTTCTAGAAATGCTGTCTTTCTTGAAACCATTGGCCAATGGGAGCCAAACACCGCCCAGTATCTAGGGGGAGGTTGGAACCTGACTAATGGCTGCCCATCCTTAATAGTACATGCATCAGTAGCACAGATTGTGAGATTGTGTTCACATCCAGGTGAAGAACCCACTGCGACGCTTTTGAAAATACATCTGCCTGCAGCCATTGTGAACCTTAGATTGGCTGCATATAGCAAAGGTATACCTACCAAACTCTGCAGCTTAGTGTGCTCAATAGGGAGATTATTTGACTCATTCCCATACATCTGTAAAGCAATATCATAAGAGGCTAATGCGTTTGTACTCACCATTTGCAGGCTTATGATGTGAGTTTAATCTTCAGGGGGCTCAGCTTTTGGAGCTGTCCTTTCTGTCACTGAAGGTGGCCTTCTTAATTGCCGCTACATCGGCAGTAGAGAACGCTGACATTTAGGCCCTTGTGACTGGCCTCGCTTGTTCACAGACAGAAGGCTGGATAATGCCACCAAGCACTTAGCAGATTCTTTCACAGCCTTTCACAAACGCTAACACATTGGTCCTCGTAAGAGGATCTTGGGGTTGTGCTCATTACTATCAGGGAAAGCCTGCACAACACAGAAAGGTGTCTCTTGAGCTTCTGTCTTGCCGTAGCGAAGGACTGCTTTAGAGCATAACCTTTTTTTCAGCAGCATCCTTTGTCAGGAAAAGTGGGGGGCATGCATGACCTCAGTAACTTAAGAACAGCCAAGCAATTATTATATTTTTTTATTTTTGCTGTGGAACAAGCCATATTCAGTGGAACAAGCCAACAGCAGAAACCCTAGAGAGAGGAAGAGCTTCACAGAGGTTTGTTGAATCTTCCGAATTCCAATGGGACAGATCACCTATAGAAGAGGACTGCCCTATGTCTCTTAGCCAGGTCTGTATGTACCATTGATTCCTTCTGAATTTAAGTATTAGCATGTCACTGAACCAAAATGGGCACTTTACGTTGTGTGACATGCAATGGGAGGTGGCCATTTCAAACAGTGAATCTGGAATTCCATTTAAAGGGGGCAAAGTAAAAGACAAATCTGACTCACCATAATGGTTTCTTATCAGAGTGACCAGATGTCATAACCACAAAAGAGGATAAGGCCCCCCCAAATATAGGACACTCAAGGAAAAATTAGGACACGACAAAACAAAAGCTAAAAATGCTTATATATATTGTTTTCCAGTGGCTAATTCAATTACTATATTACTTATTATATTTAATACTAATTTATTATATTTAGGGTGCAATCCTAACCTAGGCCGGCCCAACTAATTGGTATTCCCATTCCCGTGGTGATGTAGGGAGGCCAGTGCATGTTTGTGCACTGGCCTAAACCTCCCACAGTGGTGGTGCAGGAGTGTCTTACAGCACTTTTGTGACATCCCCAAGTTAACACAGGACTTATGCTAAGCAGAGGTTAGGATTACAGCCATAATTTATTAATTACAAGAAGGCTACATGCTCACTGCTCACAAGGCCTTTGTGCTTCGCATGCAGTGTCGAGTATGGTACCATAGTCTTTCAAGACTGATGGATGCCAAGTTTAATTGCATTCTCTGGTTAATATCTGGGAAGAGTTTGTAGGGGATGGACTTTTTTTAAAAAAAGTTGTAGCTGCATAAACAGTTGGATGCTGGAAAAGGAATGAACTCAAATATTGTGTTGCACAACTGAAGCATGAGCAGGTCCTCAGACAGTAGACAAGATAGGAAGTCTGCAGCCTGGCTGAACGTTGTTTCTTTGAACACCTGTGGATGCAGCCTTAGGAACAGTAAGCTCAGAGATGAAGGGAATGGAAGACATCAGGCAGAGAGAGGTAAATTGGAGAGGGGACATTGTTGAGATAGGAACAGTAAATCCATTAATCTTAAGAAATACAATTCACTGTGCAAAACAGCCAAAGGCAGAGAGACACCTCATTTGTTATCAGGTGCAGTGTGAAAGTCAGGTTCTTTAATTATCTCACCAAATTCTACAGCCCATTCATCAAGGTGCCCACACCAGGCTGCTGTGATTACCACCCACATACCATTTGGAAAGAGAGCTCCAGAGGAAGCCTGGTAAGAGCAGGTCCTATGTGTATGGATGGGCTCCAGAGCCTTGACTTGCAGATCCTTCTCAACGGTTTGTCCTACTGGAGTGACATGTCTGCAGGTGATCTAACTGTAGCTGCAGTAGGATAACAGTAGCAAGCAACCGGATGTTATCTGCTCTCACTTGGCATGCCACCGCACAAATCTGCAGGGTAAACTCATGAGATTGAAGACCACAAATGGGCATGGAAGAGAATTGTGTCTTTGTGATATAGGCCTCTTCACAACCTCTAAAAGTGTTGGCAGTCTTGGAGCACAGTCCTAACCAAGTCTACTCAAGAGTAAGCCCCATTGTGTTCAATGGGTCTTACTCCCAGGAAAGTGTCTTCGGGATTGCAGTCTTAGAAGAGGTTTTCCTTCTGAATGGTTACTGCTCTTAGATGTTAGGAGATGATAAAAATTAGCACAACAATTTTGCTGAAAAGGTAAATGTGTCCCCCCGTAGTGCTAATTCCCATTTCTTAAGCCATAAAGCCAGTGTTATCTGAGGACGCCTCTGTGATCATGTGGCCTGCATGGAACACCTTCCCACCAAAGTGGTACCTGCCAGGTTTCATATGCCCTGGAATTAGATTTTTGGGGAATAAGTTATTATAGGTCACATTCCAGAGCCTTAACAAGGTGCACCTGAACTTGGGTGTAACTACCCTACATGTGAAAGTGCATGTCACACACTAAGCCCTTAACTCATAGCAGCTGATTCTGGGTATAACATAGAATCAGTGGGGTATTTAAGAAGGGGCATTCTGATGCCTCAGTGTGGATTAAAGGAGCATTGGAGAATTACTGATGGGTTGATACGGAACTGTTGACTATATTGGACTGACTTGACTTTGCCTGAACTCTGTACGTATGATCCTGGACCTGACTTTGACTATGAGTATTGCGTAATCCTTTAATACAAGTTGCTAGATCTCAGAAACTCTGTTGTCTTGTCTTCTTTACTAATTGCATTGTTCTTGGCTTGATCAGCTGTATACCTTCTGTTGTGCCAGCGAATAATCTACCCTAAACAGCTCTGGCAGTACCTATTTATCTACTTGTGTTTACATACTTTCAGACTGCTAGGATGGCAGGAGCTGGTAAAATTGGATGGGAGCTCACTCGTCTTGCAGTACTCTGATCTCAGCCCAATATAATTGTAAGCATTCTAGTGATTTAACATGGTTCTCAGCCAGTCCAATCCTAATGTTTCCTTAGGTTGGCATAGTGGCTGTTGTGCCAGCTCAGAGTGTTGGAAACATGTTATAAGTTATATTTTTGATACTCAAGAGCAGGCTGGACTGGTGTGGAGACCCATATTGTCTGCATAGTATTCAGTCCATTTCCCATGAAAAATTATTGTTATTTTCTGATTCAAAGGCACAAGATATTCATTGCCCACTCATGCATTGGTTCATTGTACTGTAATTTGTCTTGTATTTTGGCTATGTGTTAATAAATATGTGGTTTTGCAAGTGATAATTATATCTTTTGGGTGGCCGTTTTGCATTTGCAAAAGAAAAAACACTTTTCAATGGTTTTGGATGGTACTCCAGTCCCAATAAGTGTGGGATGCCTGTGGCCCCGTTGTGATGACCCTTGCCTCTGGCTGAACCACTATGCCTGAAGTTAAACCTTGCCCTGGATACAGTGCAGGCACACCAAGCCTGCCCATGCCACTTCCAGTGCAAATGATGACTGGGCTGTAAGGGTGCAGTCCTATCCAAGGACAACATAACTCTGCGAAGAAACATTGCGTTCCATTGAGGAGACCTCTGAGACTGCTCCTCCACTGTAGGATGCAGCACATACCCTACTGGCATAGCTATGCCAGTGCTGAAAAATTGGTTAGGTTTGCATCCATTGCCTCACTGGTCAGTTTTGAGTTTTTGTGAAGTCTCTTGTGCTGAACCCTAAAGCATGTTTGCGCTCTCCTACTTGGAAGTTATGCTGGTGCATAGAGGTTATGCGATAGCAACCCAGGACCTCTGCACTGCCCATAAAGAGCTCTGAAGGGTTGGGGGAAGGCAGGAAGGAGGCAGAGAGAGTGGTTCCAGGGCAACCAGATGGCGGGAGGTGGCACAAGAACCTAGTAGACTCACTGGGGCTCTGCAGAACTATTTGGGGTTAAGGTAAAAATTTCCCCTTGTTCTGCAATAGTTCAGCAACAGCTCCAGTGAAGCATTGGATGAAGCGCGTATATATCAGCCTACCTGCTCCAGCCCTTCTCAGAACTGCACTGCTCATTACAAAAGGCAGTTGTGTTTTCTTTTATTACTTGGCCTACAATCCAGAGTAACTATGGTAAGATGTAAGAGGCACTTACTCTGGATTGTGCTATGCATTTCCCATAGGTTTCCCATAGGTGGCACCGTAACTATGTCGGTATAAAAGGTCCTGTAGTTACCCTGGATTGTAGCCTTACTTACTTAGCAGTCCTAAGCATGTCTACTGAGAAGTAAGTCCCATTGTGTTCAATAGTACTTACTCCCAGGAAAGTGTGATTAGAATTGCAGCCTTAACTTACTTATTTACTTACTTATGGGATGGCCCGGTCTGCAAAAACAGTGCCTACCCACACTCTGCACTGAATTCACAAAGAAAAAGCATAATTCCTGGGATTGATACCTTTCCTTTCCCTTGCCAATGGAAATACCCATGGTTCCTCCACTCCTACTGTCTTCACAACAACCTTGTGAGGTAGGTGAGACTGAGAGTGAGTGACTGGCCCAAGGTCATCCAGGAAGCTTCAAGGCCAAAGAGGATTTCACACCTTAACATAACACACTAGGGTGTTACGTAATACACTACGTGTGACGTAACACACTAGAGGGTGACGTAAGTTCATGGACCCATAACTGCTCTGGATTTTGAGAACATTTTGTTGAAAAGTTAAAATAAAACAGTCACTCAAAAATTTTATAAAAGCACCAGTGCAAATAAGACTAAACTCGGGAGGGATAAAATATTCAGAGGGAAAATAAATAAAGCAAAAACATTTTCACTTAAAGGCAGTCGATTTGAGAACCAGCTGGCCCTTTTTGAGAAGGAATTCCAGAGTCTATGCTGCTGTTGAGGAAACCTAAATAATAAAGTATTGCTAACATGGTAAGTGTCCTTTCCTCACACAGGAACAAAAATTAAATGTCTAACACAAGACAACCATTTTCATAACATGTATTTAATACTGGTGACAGAAACCAGCTCATCTTAAAATGGAATAGATTAGGGCTTTTTTTGAACATGGAGAACTGGAGAATTCTCAGAGAAAGCTTAATGTTTTCCAGATTCTTCTTCAAAACTATCCCTACAATGCAGCGTAACTATGGGAGGAAGTAAGAGGCAATTACTCTGGATTGCTCTATGCATTTCCCATAGGTTTCCCATAGGTGGCGCCATGATTACATTGGCGTAAACGGTCCCGTAGTTACTCTGGATTGTGCCCTTAGAGAGACACTGGCCTCTACTCTGGATCTATAAATACTTACAGTAGAAGACTATCCAGCCTTCCTTGCACCAATGGTGCACAGACACAGTCACAAATGTGCTGTAAGGCAGCACTAGTCAAAGGTTGGGCCCCACAGGCTGGTGACGGGTGGAATGGAGGAGGGAAGGAGGTGTAACTGGGTAGTAAAAAGGAGGCAGTGGAGTGGATCAGTCCTGGTGGGAGGAGGGAACAGCAGAAGTGGCTCATTGTATCTGTCCCCCCTCCTGGCTATACCGTAATTACCATAATTCTCTTCCACGAAACTGAACAGGACCCCCTGTCAAACTTGCATGAACACAGTCCCTGAAAACTGGGATCCCTGAAAATAGGATCCCATATATCTCTGAAAACAGTCTTGGTTTTCTGGGATATATGCCATTCCTACTTGGGTCTGATTTCCAAACAAGGGGCTGTTCAAAATTATGCCAGTGATTTTGCTGGCTTAGACCTTAGGATCCCCATATCAGCTACTAGGGATTCTACCAGGAGAAGGGATTTCCCTCCAGCAGCATCCATTCTTGCAAAGGATACAGCAGTGGCTGAACTGGCATAGCTGCATTATAGCAAGTGACTGTGAGCACAATCCTAACCATGACTACTCAAAAGTAAGCCCCATTGTGTTCAATGGACCTTTAGGAAAGTGACTTCAGGATTGAAGTCTTTTTTTAGGATTGTGCTGCCTATCACGTTTCTGCCTCCAAGGATTGGGATTATATATAGGCCACCCCTTTTACCTGACAATTTCAACTCATCATCACTTCCCACATTTTCCAAAATTGCAAGTGAAGGAAGGAAAAAAAAGCAAATGAGAAGGCATGTGTAAACCTGAAATTCCTTGTTCTCTGCAAGGACAGTTTCTAACCATACTTGGATCCTATATTATAATGTAAGGGTGTACCCCACAGGTTGGCCTTCTAGTCTTGAGCAACTCTTAAGGGCCGTGCTCATCTCACCAAAGAAGACCAAAGAGCAAACATTGTCTGAAGACACTTCTGTGGTCATGTGACCGGCATGACTTAACACCAAAAGTAGCAAAACGCTGATGTGATACCTATTTGCATTTTCATGCTTTAAAATTACTAGGTTGGCAGGAGCTGGGCAAGTGATGGGAACTCCGTTGGTCAAGCTATACTGCAGGCCTGCCAACCTTCAGGTCAACAACCATAGTGTCTTTAACCACTGAGCCACCACAGCCCTGATCATATATTACACAGTGATAAAAACTACTGTTACTGTCAGCTTTTGCTTGCTCTCTCATCTGCCATTTTCTCTCTGTCTCTCCTTTTCATGTGAATGCAAAGTTTTCAAAAAATTAGGGGCTAAGGAAACTGGCAGCTGAAAGGGCTGGCACCACAAGGGGTTCAATGAACTTTAATTTAAAGACGAGTTGTGCTTGACTTACATCAAAGTTGTGTTCAAATTTCCAAATTTGGCACCGGTAATGCTTATATGTGACTTTTTAAATTCACATTAGTGCCCAGTTCTCCTGGGAGTCTGAAGGCTAAAAGGCCTTGGTGCTGTCACTCAGAAATGAAGGCCAGCGCTCCACAGCTTTCTCATTAAAGATTTCATCTATCAAAAAGAATAGCTCAGAAAGTCCATCAAGCCTTTTCTTTATCAATCATCTCTTCTGCAGGCTGGTACCAAAGTACCATTGCTACTTCCAGGCTTCCAATCGCAGCAGAAATTCTCAAGTTTAAGACATACGGGCAGCACTTTCCTGAGAGCGGTGGCGTAGCTAATGATCATGTAGCCCGATGCAAAGCTCAGAATGTTGCCCCGGAAGTGATGTCACAAGTGGGAGTGATGTCATCCTGGAGTATTTTTTAAAAATATTTTTAAATTTTCCACTGCAACAACAAATCAAATTTGATTACCATAAGTAAAAAATGAAAATTATGCCCTTTCTTAGTTAGGGAAACTGTGCTGGGTCAAAGAGGAATGGTTTTCTTTCTGTGCTAAATAATGTATAACAGGAACAACTCTTGGAAGTGCTTGTATACCCAGTTAGCATGGGTAACTCTATTTTGATATTTTTATTGTATATTATATATGTACTGAGAGCTGATTCATAGCAACACCTTATTAGTTCCGTACAGTACGGATTACACGTTATTGGCTCTCAGAGCAATCAATGTCAGAAACATCTGAGTTTTAAAAAATCCACTTTTTGTTTCATAGGCTTTTATGTTTTCATTTTCTGGTTAACTGGCCATAACATTTGATAGAATAAAGCTATTCCAGTGGAGTTTGTTTCATTGCATTCTGCATTAAATTGCTTTTCCAACGATATATAACATGATGGTATTATCATTCATACAGACCTCGTTTTTTCACAATCTTAGCCACTAGTGTCAAGCTCAGCTTGTAACCCCCCTAAAGGTTGTAGCCCAGTGCAACTGCACCCCCTGCAGCACCCCTAGCTACACTACTGCCTGAGAGTAAGCCCCATTGAACACAGTGGAACTTACTTCTGAGTAGACATGTGCTTTAAGTGCTTTAAGTGTGTTTGCTAAGATATAGATGGTAGAAATTGCAGCATTCTTAACGACCTGGTTCTATGTTCAGTCCCAAGCCCTTGAGCAAAACTCAAACAGTTTAAGCCTATAGGTTCTAAAACCTATGTTTTAAAACCACTTGTTCTGCAAGAGTTGCTATCTAGATGGTTTTTAAAGTCCCTAATTAGTCTTCCTTTTTATTTCTTATGAACGCAATTGGCAGTTTTCCACTTTTTGCATTTTACTACAGATTTCCACAAGAGCGGTGAATGAGGGTTAGGTGGCAACTCCGTGCTCAACATCACGAGGGTGCTCCATGAATTGTGCCGACATCTGAAAAGCCCATTTAGGAATTGTGAGTGCATGTGTTTCTTGTTCAGAGAAGGAAGCATGCTGAGAGATGTGGCAGGCAGTAGAACAGCAGTAGGTCTTTTGAGAAAAGATTGCGAATTGCTCTTGTATGGCACTTTCATGTATCTCTTCAGACAAGAAATCATGTGAGAGGCCAGTGCTCAATGGCAGACCACATGCTTTGTGTGCATGAGGTCCTAGGTGCAATCCGCAGCATTTCCAGTTAAAAGGATCTCAGATAGCGAAGCTTGGCATATACTTCAGTGGTTTGATTCCATAAAATGGAGCTTTGTATGTTCAAGACTAGCCTAAAAAATAAAAATAAAGACTTGTAGCGAGAACCACAAAGAAACACATTTTGACAGAGATGCTAAGCGTAATAATGTTTTTAAGTTTACGTTTACGACCTGTCAAACACTCATGTATAATAATACCCAATAATACTTTATTGGGTAAAGTATGTGTAGCATTTTTTATTCAGAGGTTTAGTTAACGGAGGAAAAAACAGAACAGTTGGAATTGTAAGATGTTTGTAGGAAATCATATACCAACCCAATTACACACTGAATATTGTACTGAATAACAAGCACAGTATTTTAAAACTAATAGATAAAATGTTTTGAGAATTGGTTTGAGATTGAAGAAAGGTGGTTTTAGAGTTCTGCTCTTGCCTTTTAATTTTCAATATTATCTTTATTACGTATGTTTTATTTTATTTTCTGTCCTTTTCTCCTTTTCTTTTTTTTCTTGCTTTATTTTTTTTGATAAAATTAATAAAAATTATTTATTTTTTAAAAACTATTAGTTTTAGATACAGTAGATGGGCTTCCCCATACCTCCTAATGTCTTACAGTGGTTCTCAGGCATTTCACCCAGGCACCTCCTCCTGAGAATTACAATCTGTCCGGCACCCCCAAAAAGTGATGTCATCAAGCTGGAAGTGATGTCATGGCTGGAAATGACATCAAAAAGGAAGTGAAGGTGATCAGCAACAGTTCCAAAAGGCTACGGGAGCACATAAGAGACATTACATGTACCCGTAGTTATTGCACCACCTAATGAAAACCTATGGGAAATTCATATTGCAATCCAAAGCAAATTGTTCTTACACTGGAGTAAGGACTCCCCATAGTTACTCTGGATTGCTCCCTAAGGCAGACTGCCTGTTCCAATGCAAGTTTGGATTGCACTCTCTCTCTCTCTCTCTCTCTCTCTCTCTCTCTCTCTCTCTCTCACACACACACACACACACACACACACACACAAGTACACACAAAGAGCTAGGCATATGCTTAAGGTAATTACTTTGACCCTACGAAAATGCCCTAGAACAGTGGGTTGCGAACCAATTTCAGGTAAGTCCCCATTCATTTCAATATTCTATTTTTAATATATTAGAGTTGACATGTTGTGACACAGTATGTGACTGTGTTTTGGGAAATGTTACAGATCTATACTTTTAATAGCTCTCTCTCTCTCTCTCTCTCTCTCTGTATATATATATATATATATATATATATATATATATATATATATATATATATGTGTGTGTGTGTGTGTGTGTGTGTGTGTGTATCGTGTGTGTGTGTGTATATATAGCATGTATAGCATGTATAGCATGTATAGCATATATATATTCTTTAAAAAATGAGAGTAAATAGGACTTACTCGTGGTTTAAGTGTGGATAAGTTTGCAACCTAATTTTTGGCTTGATGATGTCACTTCTGGTGTGACCTGACATATTCTCATTCTAAAATGTGTATCCCGGTGCTAAAAGTTTGAGAACAACTGCTCCAGAAAGCATATTCCACATTCCTTTCTAGCTACTCATTTGAGAGAAATATTAGTAGTAGTGACATGCTGTCCTTCAGGCAACTACTAAATGTCTAATTAAGAAATTCCAATAAGCTTCTGAGAACCCCCAGTGTTTCCTAGAACACAGAATAAAAGCCTCAGTACAGTATTAGAATAAAGAGTGGTTTTCTACTATCTGCTGTGAAACAAAAATGGACTCACTATGCTTTCCAACTCATCTCCATTTGCCAGCTTCACATTTTAAAATTAAGTGTGAGACACTGTCAGCAGTTCTTGGTAGAAATGGGAAAAATAAAAGAATTACTCTTCAATTGGTGATTTTCTGGAAATCCTGAAAAATAATGACATCTGACAACCCTCCGTCTGTTTTTCTCATTGTCGGTCGGGAACTGACTCCCCCAAAACCTCAATCTTGGGACAAGTTTTGAACTAAACAAAGGGTTCCCTATGACCTCGAAGGACCTTAAGTACAATTCTGTCCTTTTTTTCCTGGCTGCTTCCCCTAAAGAGAAATGGAAGTTGCGCGACAGAAGGTGGAACCTCCTGCAACCACCCACATCAAGCAGCCTGTTGTGGTAACCAGCGTTCAGTACTCGATGTTCAGCCCAACCGTCTGCTAGGATTTTCAGTTCAAACATCATTTGCGTTTGAGGCTAGAGAATGGATGAAGCTGGGTCCTAAGATGTGCATCCACGCTAAGCTCCTTAGAGTCAGCAGGAGCCAGCTTTCCGTCTCTGGGGCGAGAGGCGGCTCAGCTACATCCAAGAGGAAGCAAGAGGCTCCAGGGGTCTCGGGAGAGAGCCAAGCAGTCAGAGCATCTCTGAAATGTGCTTATATATTATATAGACATTTAAATTAGGTACCTGTGCAAATCAGCAGGTCATTAATCACCCACTCGTTTAATTGGTTTCCTTGCCAAATTGGTTACAGATAAATAATTAAAGCTAAAAAGTAGGTTTGGATGCATTTCACTGGAAAGCAGGGTCAGCGGCTATAAGGGAAATATTTAACCCTTCACCTGTCAAAACTCAGCCAGCCAGCACGGAAATGGAGAACGAGAGACGGAAGAGAGACGGAGAGCCAGGGATGGGGGCTTGAAGAGGAGGAACTGGAAAGTGAAGGCAGATGGTGCCAGGAGAGCTCTACAAGCACATCAGCAGAGCTGGGCTCTTGACTCCATTAAAGCCAGCGAGGTGCATCTTGAAAAGCGCCAGAGTGCCTGATTATGAAGCACATATCACTGAGGTCTGCTCAGCCATTTTTCATTGCCAGGCAAGGCCTGCTAGTGTAGATTTTTCAGTGCGCTTGGCTGCTAATCATGCATAATAATCGCATTTGCAAGAACACAAATGTCACTTGGCTGAGTGCTTTTATTTACTGCCCTGTAAACATGCCCCTGGGAATCCAGGGCCTATAAAATATTGACAGGGTCCTCTTTTTAATGCCATCCTCAATGCTTCTCCTCTCAATATATAATGAGACCACTCCACAGCACCAGGTTCCGCGCGTGCACTAGAGTTTGGAAGGGCCTTCCTGGGCAAGGAGAAGTTTGCTTTAGGCAGTGAAGTACCATCTTTTGGTAATACTGCTATGTGATCTCTAATACGGGTGTTCTTTGCTTCAGGAATACTGACATTTAATTTGATGGTGGGGCCCGATTTTCCATTAGTCAATGAGTGCCCCATTACAAGAAATTAGCTAAATGTTCTGAAAATTCCTAGGGTCTATTCACAGAACACCTGAGTATATATCACTCACATATTTTAAGCATATTTCTAAAAATATAATGTGCATATGCAAGAAATGAGCACTAATGCAAGAAATGCCAATGCATTCTTGCTTTAAAAATGCAAGAAGTTGCATTCATTGCAAGAAGTTGCAAGAAGTTGGCTTGCCCCGTTGCAAGAAGTTGGCTAAACGTTCTGAAAATTCCTAGGTTCTCCTCACACCACAAAAAATATTTTAAGGGACATCTAAAAATGTAATGCATTAATGCCAGAAACATGTTTAGAGACATATGTATTTGAATAAGGACACTTGTCTATGCGATGGAACTGGTTGTGGTATATAATGAGGGTATACAAGTTGGTGGCATTCTTGGGATCAATGGCATAGCTAATGATCACGTAGCCCAGTGCAAAGCTCAAAATGTTGCCCCAGAAGTGATGTCACAACTGGAAGTGATATCATCCCCAGGTATTTTTTAAAAGAAATTTTTTTTAAAAAGAGAATTTTTTAAAGAGAACTTTTTTATTAAAAAAAATGAAAATAAATTTTTAAAAAGGAAAGAGGAAGTAGGACTTCCTCCTCAGCAGTTCACCACCCATTTGCGCTGCTAGTGGCACAGCTTTCTTTCTTTCACCCTGCCCCATTCCACCACTCCCTATGTCCTTCCCATGACCTTTCCCGGTAGGTGTCCTTATTCTATTGGTGCACAGACTCAGCTGTGGAGCATTGGGGCACAATCCAGAGTAACTACGGGGAGTTCTTGCTGTGATGTAAGAACAATTTATTCCGGATTGCAGTATGAATGTCCCACAGGTTTTCACTAGGTGGTGCCATAACTAAAAAAAGCAGGCCTCCGTCAGTCTTGGAAGACTATGGTATTGTGCTTGGCGCTGTATACGCTGCATGCAAAGCACGAAAGCCTGGGTTAGATTGTTATGGAGAATATGATGTTACCCAAGCAGCAAATTCTCCCTCTCCACACCATTGAATTAGTCCAATGGAAAGGCAGAGCCTATACGATTGGATCCAGCTGGCATTGCAGAGCTGGGCTAAGGACAGGAGCTCACCCTGTCTTGTGGGGCCGACCTGGGTCTCGAACCTTGGCCTGCTGGTTAACAGGCACAGTGTCTTAGGGCGCAATCCACAGTAACTACGGGGATTCCTTGCTCCGGTGAAAGAACAATTTGCTGTGGATTGCAGTATGAATTTCCCATAGGTTTTCATTAGATGGTGCAGTAACTACGGGTACACATAATGTCTCTTACGTGCTCCCGTAGTTACTCTGGATTGTAGGGCCAGCCACTTGCGCCACCCACAGCCACCAGGTGCCATAACTACGTCAACGTAAATGTCTCTTACTTGCTCCCATAGTTACTCTGGATGGTGGGGATAATGTACTTTATGGACAGTCATTCTGCAGTGGAAGGAGCTTAATAGAATTGCCTTCCTTCCTCACTGGCTAGTTTTCCTGTGTGAAAGAAAAGTTTTGCATGCGAGGATGCTGAATTGTGTGAGATCAACCTGCAGTATCAAGTGGTATAGCCAAACACAGGTTTAGTACTTCAATGAGAACTTTCTCCAATTTCTTAGCATCATCTTCCTTTGAGTTCCCTGTGTACCAAACATTTTAAATATTTGACAAATTGGGGAAGGGACATTATATTCGAAGTAAAAGATTGAGATTATTTTGTTCAAGAATATTTTCAGATGTGTGATTTAAAAATACACTACTTAAATAAATACACTAATTAAAAATACACTAATTAAAATAAAACCAGAATTTTCTTTCTTGGACAGATTTTATATCCACTTTGTTTCTAGAACCCATTAACAGCAATTACAAACTTGTTTTTAAGAGTGTGCTTGTAGGAGCCCTGGGGCTTTCTGATACTCCTGCAGGGGCTCCACAAGTACACCATAAGTGGCCACCATCTGCCCCCTGCCCAGTTATATATGCAACTGAAATGTTGGGATTTACTTCTGAGTGAACCAGATTGTGCTGTTATTAAATTGATAAATACAGCTGTGCAGCATGCCACAATTTCTTAATCACAGAATTTGATCTAAGGAACAGAATTCACCTTCCTGAGATCAGCTTTAATTTGGTATACAGCTTCCAACCAGTGGTGGGATTCAAATAAATTAAATTAATTCAAATAAATTAATTAATGTTCTATGTCCTATTAATCTAAATTAACAACAGGTTCTATGTCCTAATAACCTAAATTAACAACAGGTTCTATGTCCCATTAGTAACCGGTTCTCAGAACTAGGCGCTCATTAGCAAAGGGTTCTATAGAACCTGTGAGAACCCCCTGAAGCCCACCACTGCTTCCAGCTATAATGGTTGTGTGAAGATGCTGCTTGGGATGTGCATGGACTACACCTCCTAACATCTCAGAAATCAAATTGGTGGATTAGTAAGTAGTCGGGTGCAAGCTTTAATTACCAGCATGGTTCCTTCTACTTCCCATAATTACAGAACCAAAAAGTACACAAAGTGATTAAAATTTCAACAGAAAGCATGAGCATTTAGAATAATTATGCATATTTGTTTAATTTGCATTATACAAGTATAGGGTGATCAGATGTCATAACCACAAAGAGGACAAAATGCAGGACACCCAAGAAAAATGTAGGATGACAAAATAAAAGCTAAAAGTACTCATATGCATTGCTTTCATATGGTTAATTTAAACATTACATTCCTTATCATTAAATTTTTAACTGTTACATTACATATTTAACATTTATTCATAACATTACATAATTTATTAATTACAAGATGACTACATGCTATCTGCTCACAAGGAAAAGATGGACAATGATGACAATTATTTTTCCAGAACACAAGGCTAAAAAAGAGGACAAGTACTGGAAAAAGAGATCATATGGTCAACCTGTAGTACGATGCAGGATTTGGATTATATTGGTGGAGGATGGGGGGGGGCAGATATGTACAAAATACACACAGCCCGGGAAGGGCCAGGTATGAAGTTTTCCACATGATTCCTCCACTCCTCTGGTCAGATACACCCATGGGCTAGGTCTCCCTTCCAGTAATTGCTCTTGCTTCACTTTTCCATGCAAGGCTTTTTCATACAAATTGGGACTATAGTAGCATTTCTCAATGTTCCTCTCCCCACCCAATGTACCACTTTGCATAGTTCACCTATTGGAAGTAGTGCCATTAGTAACTGACGATGTCATCACTAGTTACTTATGGATTGGGAGGCCAGACAGAGCATGGCAATCACTGGTAAGTGGTTTAGGATGGATGGAATGGCTTTTTCAAGCATGTGAGAAGCTCATAGTTTAGTTCTACCTGTTGTGTTGAGCCTCCTGCTTGTTACATTGTATCATTCCTCTGCCAGATCTCACACCTACCACCAGATACCACCTAAAGTACCACTGGTGGTATGCATACCACTGGGATAGAGCTTCATTCAAGTCAGAAAAAGCCTGTTTCTATTTTTCACAATCTATTAGAACTCCTAATTTGTAATACTCTCAACTCACAGCTTTGTAACTCACAGCTTTGTAGAGTATCTGCTGCTTGGAAGAAGATTTCTGGGCTGCTCTGGACTGCTTGATTCATGCCATATTTTGAGTGCCTCCCCACTGTTTCCATCTATTGAGGCATCTTCCATTGTGTTCCAATTGCCTGGCTCCATTTTACATTTGTTTTTCTTGTTAAATGCAGTTTTCAATAAGTAGTTCAGTATCTCGGGCATTTGAGAATCATCTTTAATTTAACATTCCTTCTCATTTATTAATGGCCCTACTTTGTCTGATATTTCCTTTTTCCCCTGATATATTTGTAAAAGCCCTTCCTATCCCCTTAGCTCCTTTGGTTTGCACTAACTTTTTCCTTTTCTTCTTGCCTTTATTATTTTCATCAACCTTACATGACTCTGTGTGCTTAGTTCTTG
Source organism: Cryptoblepharus egeriae (assembly GCA_030015325.1). Classification (NCBI taxonomy): domain Eukaryota; kingdom Metazoa; phylum Chordata; class Lepidosauria; order Squamata; family Scincidae; genus Cryptoblepharus; species Cryptoblepharus egeriae. Next base: position 89,068,999 of record JAREYC010000003.1, on the reverse strand, counting down.
AACTCTGTTCTCACCAGTCGTGATTTCACACCCACAATTCCTTGCAAACACCATTTTGAATTATCCTGAAACATATAAAGCACAGAGGGTAGAGAATGATCTCACTCCCTTCTTCCTTGAACATGCCGTAAGACTGTGGGCACAATCCAGAGTAACTACGGGAGCACGAAAGACATTACGTGCACCCGTAGTTACTACACCACCGAGTGAAAACCTATGGGAAATTCATATTGCAATCCAGAATAACGTGTTCTTACACCGGAGCAAGGACTCCCTGTAGCTACTCTGGATTTCACCTTGTGTCCCTGGCTTGGGGCAAGTTGTACAAATGGAAGCAGAAGCTTGGTTGGCACCTTCTGAAGATGCTCTAGAGAAGATTTTTCTCCTTTTAACACAAGGTTGAAATGGATGGCTTTGAAGTCTCCTTCCTATTCCATGAGTCAATGATTCTGAGATAGTAGTGTGTGTCAGGATTCCTATTGTTGCCACAAATGTGGGGCTTCTGAGACAGGAATCTCCTTTTTATTTATTCATATGGTAATTAACTGGGAGAGCTTTTCTAAGGTCCAGGCACTGATATGTGTAGATGACTTATGCTGAGGTGCAGGCTACTCTACAGCTCCTAGAACTCTTCTCTTCTAGATAAACCTCTTCTCTTCTTCCTTTTCACCACATGGTCATCACCCATTTGGCATCGGGGAATCTCTTGACTTATACAAAGCTCCATATGAGGGAGAGCAGCCCTTGACATGAAAGGTTGGGTAAAGAGCTATAGCCGCAAGATATATCAACCCTGATAGACGTACATTCTAGAAGTGATACTGATAGACTCCACCTTCAGAACGGGCACATGAAGAAAGAAATGGAAGGTCTCATCCTAGCTGAACAGGAACAAATAAATCGAAGGAGTTTCAGAAGATCAGCGACAATAGGAAATGTCAACTTTGAAAAATGAAAGTCAATCAGCTGGTCAGTGTTTGTAGTAAAATTGCCTAAGAGTGCAATCCTAACTTGGGCTGGGACAGGCAAGCTGGCATACCTGTGAGTGCTTTATGTGCTTTATGGTGCTTTTGGACCAGTGCAGAACTTCTGCTGTCCCGCAAACTTGTATTGGCCCATCCACAGATTGCACACCAAATGTAGGGTGACCATATGTCCTCTTTTTTTTTTTTTTTTTTACAAAATGTCCTCTTTTAATCCTTGTGTCCTGGAAAAAAATTTCATTGTCCTCCATTTCTTTGTGAGTAGGCAACAGGTAGCCTTCTTGTAATTAATAAATTGTAGGTAATAAATTAATAAATAGATAATATAAATTCGCATGCAGTGTCGAGCATGATACCGTAGTCTTCCAAGACTGATGGATGCCAAGGTAAGTAATAAATTACATGTAATAGTTTGAATTCAATAATAAGTAATATAGTGTTTAAATCAACCACACGAAAGCAGTATATATGAGCATTTTTTATTTCATGTTGTCATATCCTATATTATTCTTGGATGTCCTACATTTTGGAGGCATTGTCCTCTTTGGTGTTTAGGACATATAGTCATGCTGGCCAAAAGTCCAAAACAACATCACGACAGTGTTGTAGCTTTATTCATTGGAATCTTTGCTAACAATACAATTTGCCTTCACTTCAAAATTCCTGTGATCAGAAGCCTTATAAAAATCTCTGAAAAGAACCAAGCAAAGCTCCTTTGGGACTTCAGATTACACACCAATAAACATCCAGAACACAATACAGCAGATATTAACAGTAGTTGACAAAAAGATGAATCAAGTTTGGTTCATTGATATTGCACTCCCAGACGACAGAAGAACTGAAGACAAAAAATGAGGTTTACAAAATACCAAACAGAACTTGGGTGTCTCCGGGAGAAGAAGGTCAATACTCATTGGAGCCCTTGGAGCAGTATCAATATGTCTGAAGAAAGACCTCAACGTTCTTGGTCTTGAGCACATTACACCTACTCAACTCCCACCAAAAGTGTGGCTTGAAAGTGCAAGAACCCTACAACTATTTGAATATCTCAGTGATTTCCAGGATCTTGGCTCAATTCCAAGTTGCAAACTATTAGCCCAGCATAGGTTGTGATGACATATAAAAACAATACATATTTGGTAATACTTCATTTCTTTTTGGCATGATGATCCTCATGTGCTCTAGACTTTCCAGTGCTGCAGTCTGTTTTTGTGTTTGTGTCATAATATCCCATCATGGATGCTGAAGTCACAGCGCTGTCATGTAACTGGTAGACTAAATATACAGTCACATATCAGATCAGCCAATCACCGAACACATAGGTTGCACAAATATGGAAGCAAGAAGTCAACTATCCACAGGGTGACCATATGACCAGAAAAACCCAGATTTGTCCAGATTTTTAGCCTCCTGTCCGGGTGTCCTACATTTTGGCTTCATTGTCCTATATTTTGGCTTCATTTTGAAACTTCACGATAGTGCACAGTACTTCATCATGATATATGTCTTTGGATTCGTATTGAAGAGCAGAGTCCAATGCAAAAATCAGTTTGGAGATATTGCCTTCCTGTCAAAAGTTATGGTCAAAAAACCAAAAAACAAAAACAAAAAATACACTTTTTGGCAATTTTTTTAAGCGGGTAGGAATTTTGGCCTGGGATTAGGAATTTTGGCCCTGGGGTTCAGGAATAATCTGGTCACTCTGACCTATCCATAAAATGACAAAAGACACAACACGATAATGACATGCCCCTCTTTGAAAAAGCCCAAAAAGATATTCCCTTTTTGCCAATGGCAACATGAGGACTGTTTCGGGACTACCTGAATCCTGTCTGAATCAATTGAGAGGCGCAGGATGCAATCCTAAGCCCTAGTTAGGCTGGCACAAGTCCTGAGCTGGCCTGGGGGTGTAACAAAATGCCATAAGGCACTTGGGGGCCACTCCTGGGAGGGTTAGGCCAGTGCACAGACATGTGCTGTCCTCCCCACATTATCATGGGAAGAGGGAGACAAGTGGGTTATGCCAGCCTGAATTGGTTAGGATTGAGCCTCTGCCCCTTCAAACCAAGAATCCAAATCCAGAGTTTGGCTTTTATTTCTGTGGCTGTTTTATTCTTATGTTTGCTTTTCTCACGAATGTTTATATGCTAACAGCTTTTTGAATTTGACAGATGACAGATCAGATGCATCTGATTTTCGATGCATCTTGCGCAGGACTGTGTAAAAATGCACACCTATATGGGGGCTGGAGTTCGGGTAGTATCGTGCAACTTGAGGCAGCTAAGCTGTCTTAAAATCCTACGGTACACGGCCATATTGACTTTACCCTTGCCTTAGAGCACAATCCTAACCATGTCTACTCAAAGTTAGTCCCATTGAGTTCAATGGATCTTACTCCCAGGAAAGTGTCTTTAGGATTGCAGTCTTACAGCCCAATACACTATAACTCCCCATGTGGCAACAGAGAAGAAGTTAAAGGAAGAAGAATGTGACGGCAAAGCAACCACCTACCCACTGCTAAACCTTGAGGTCTGGTTGGGGACCCCAGATGCTGGGTCAGCAATACTCCTTTGTTTCTGCCTTCCTTTCCCTAGGATCAAGAAGGACTTACCAGCAGTGCACACCCTTCTTGTAGCAACCATGCCTGGGTGGATGAGGTATATACTGTTCTATTTAAAGCTAGACAATACAGATTGAAGTGATTCAAATGTTTGGTATGAGAGTCTAATTTTATATTTTTAAGGTGTCATTTATGCAGAGCACTGGATATTAGCAGCATGGAACATTAAGTGTATTGAGACTAGGTTGTTGGTACTTAGATTCTGGATACATGTATATAATTAGGCCATATGTCACTAATATGCAATAGAAAAATACAGCATAAAAGGGATTATTGAAACAATTAAAACCCTCAGAGGTCCAACCTTTGCATGATAGCATAAATTAAATTAAAAATATTGATCTTAATACTGTTGCAAAGTGGTTACAATGTTGTCCAAAGGACAGTAGGAGAAGTGATTCAGGGGCAGATGATTACCTAAAATAGGGTTGCCATAAGTCTCTTCCACAAAATCAGGACATGTCCCTCAGTTCCATTTGCTTGTATGCATGCATCCATAGTTACTGCACCACCTAGTGAAAACCTATGGGAAATTCATATTGCAATCCAGAGTAACTTGTTCTTACTCCAGAGCAAGGACTCCCTGTAGTTATTCTGGATTTCACCCATATTTTACTCAACAGCTTCCTGGTGTTGTGGGAAGCCCTGCAGAAAGTTCCAGTGTTCCCCAAACCAAAATAAAGACCACAACCCTCTTCTGGTTTTACTACTCATCCTTTCTGTCCTTCAAAGGGGCAAAAGCAGAGCTTTTCAGGTGTCACAATGAATTCACACTGGGTTCTACTCAATCAGCCAGACCAGTCCATGCAGCTTGGCAGAAGTGTAACAAAGGGCAAAATTCAGAGTAACTATGGTGAGTCCTTGCTCCGGTGTAAGAACAACTTACTCTGGATTCTAATACGAATTTCCCATAGGTTTTCACTAGGTGGTACAGTAACTATGGGTGCACGTAATGTCTTTTACGTGCTCCTGTAGTTACTCATTATTTGGGGGTACGGATCATCTGAGGGGCATGTACCCTGGGTGATAAGCCCCCAGAGAGCATGACTGCCTCCCAGACTCCCCCCTAGTTATGGAGGAGGTGTGAAGGCTTGTACACAACTGTACCTTGTTGCTATACAGCTTGAACAGAAATTCAGCGAGACTATATGAACTGAAGCTGTCCAGAAGCACTGACCTTAAATCATGGTTCACCTGCCGTATGTAACACCACCACAGCTGCATTGGGATAATAATGCTTACCTTATATAGGATTGTGTATGAAATATATCAAGATAACTTATGTAAAATGCCATGCACACTCAGAAAATGCTAGACAAATGTTAAGTTTTATTATTCTAGTGGAGGTTAATAATCTTCTAACCCTCTCGAATTGTGCTGCCTGAAAACCAAGGTACTTCGGGTTAAAATTTCTGCCCTTCTCTGCAAATCAGAATGGTTTTCACTTCGACATGTCTGAAGAACCATGCAAGACTCATGTAAGTGCCAGATTAATCGGAACAGAAGACAATGCTGAATGTAAGATGGACCTTCCCCCCAAAGAAAATGTTATACACAAAAAGTTTTTTTTTATTTTTTTTCATTTAAACCAGTATGATTAGACTTATGAACGTAATGAAATGTGTGATACTGTACACCCACAATTATAAAAAATATATCTCGACCATATTATAATTCATGTCTCATGTCTTCAGGTTGACAACCAGTGCATTCAGGATGACAATTGTATTCATATTGGAACAGGAGGAAAAGATGTAATAGTAGGCCTCCCAGGTGCCCCAATTCCATCACCTTTTGCCTCCTTGTAGATGGGGGTGTAACAAAATGCCATAAGGCACTGCCTCCCTTTGCACCACCTGGCTGCCAGTTCTCCAGCCCCACTCATCTGCTTCTACATGGCTGGGGCTCTCTTGGCAGAGTGGCCAGGCAGCAATGGAAGAAATGGTTCTGGCATGATTATTCTGGCCACTAGTGACCAGGCCAGGAAGGGGTGAGGGTGGCAGATGGCAGAGCAGGGAGGCAGGGCTGGCCATTGCTGCTTGTTCCTGGCCACATAGAGGCCAGAAGAATCACGTGCTACGTAGCCTCTAGGATGAGCCCCCACCAAGACTACCTCCTCTCTGCCTGGCCACTTTGGCCAGAGAGCCCCTACCAGGTAGGATCAGGCAAGGGGGTGCTGGGGAACTGGTGGCCATCACCACCTCCCTCCTTTCCTGCCTAGCCATGGTTCTTCTGATTGCTTGTGGAAGCTTCAGGTGGTGGAGGAGGGAGGTGCTCCTCCAAATGGCTGGCTGGAGAGTGCACCCTTGATGTGAGCCAGGGTGCGGTTACAGTGCCTCTCACTGGCACTCTGCTGCATGCTGCTGCTGGCGGGGCTGGCAAAGGAATGCCTGTGCTGCCAGCAAGGGGGTTACTCCTATGAATAGGTTGGCAGCAGTGATGGGCACCAAAGAAATTAACAACCGGTTCTCTGCCCATCTGGCAGCCACTTTTAAATGGCTATTTTTAAACTTTATATGTCCTATCTCTCATTAACAACCGGTTCTGTAGAGTAGGTGCGAACCTGCTGGAGCCCACCACTGGATGGCAGCCTCTGAGCCCAATCCCATGTGTCTACTCAGAAGTAAGCCCATTATAGTCAATGGGTCTTCCTCCCATGTAAGTATGGTTAGGGTAGCAGTCTTAGCGCTTGATCTTACATGTCTACTCAGAGTTAAGTCTTATTATATATTTAATTTATATTACCACATTTCAACCAAGATTGCCTCCCACAGCTATTTACAATCCAACTCAACACAATCCAGCTCCCAATCCAACAATCCAGCAATCCCATCCACAATCCAACAATCCAACTCCCACAGATATTTACAATCCAACACAGACAATACAATTAAAGACAATCTGTTCTTGGATGTGTGATGGGGTCGTATCTGGCCTCCGGTTTGCTGCAGGCACAGCTTAGCAGGCTGTAGGCTTTTTCTTACAGAGAACTGCAGGTAGGTCTGGCTGATGGTCAAGAGGCCAACCAATGAAGTCACCATCCAGTTGGTGTGAATTAAATCTGCATCAGGAAGTTGCACGTGTTCAGAATGTGATGAGTTACTGAGTAAGTTTACCTTTCAAATTGTGCCCATATAGATATGCACCATATAAGTGTCCTTCTGTGCAAGGACATTCTCTAAAATTATGTAAAATCTAACATGTAAATCAAACATGCTTCAGTCAGTGCTTAGATTCCCATATTTCTTCAGATCTGGCTTTCTGGCCAGAGCTAAGCAATCAACTGGTAGACCTTTTCCTGGATCAATGATTTAGTTATGAAATACTGTATGTGGCACTTACTGAACTGGTGTGGGAGTCACAAGATCAAAGATGGGGGAAACATCTTAACTAAGGATTTGGGGAATGTTGGAAGGGCGAGGGGTTGTCCCCAGCCTCAGCATCATCAGCATGCTGAGCTTCCTGCTGCTTTTGATGTCTTTGAGGCAGTGGTACTCAAAAGGGTATTCAGGACCTCCTTGGGGGTGTGTGATATTGGGTAAGGGGTTCACGAGAGGGTGGGAGCTGCCATTTTGGAATCTGGCACAGGGCTTTTCTGGGAGTAAGTCTCATTGAACACAATGGGACTTTTGAGTAGACATGGAGGAGCCCTGGCATCACTGTGATGTCCCATCCTGGTAAGTTTGATGGGGTCCTGGACAGATTCCTAAGTTTGTAAGGAGGCCTGGGGCTAACATGAAAGGGGGTCTGGGACTAAAATGAAAGGGGGTCCAGAGCCTGAGTAACACTGCTGTGAGGGGTGATGACGGAGAACTGGAGCCACGGACTTCCTGAGCTCTGTTTCAGAGGACCACTCTTCCCAGCCCTCCCTTGCACCAAGCACTTCCCTAGCTTCCCCATTCCTCCACCTCCAGGGTGTCTAGGAAAGCAAAACCTGTGCAGCACCCTGAGCTCCCTGTGGAGGCTGCACTATTCTGTGTGAGGCTGTGCAGGCAGCCAGTAGGTCTGGCTGCACCATACCTTGGAGCCTGGCCTGAGTGGGGCAGAGCCATAGGCACTGATCAGAGAAGTAGGTCTGTAGCTGAGCCTACCAGGTATGCTGGGGCTCCTGCAGTGATGGCCAGCATGACCACACATCCGGCCTTGGCCCGGAAAATGGTGAGGGTCCGGGAGGATAGGGACACCCCTGCTGTGTCCGGCCTTCAGGGGGGTGGGTGGGAGGGTGATTGGGGGAGATTGGGGTGAGGATGGGGGAGCCACCCAGGGTGGGTCCTCCAGAGCGTGGCTCGGGAGTCTCTGCCTGGCTGCGGCACAGGTGGGCTGAAGGTGGTTCTCACCGGATCTGTAGAACCTGTTGTTAATTTGGGGCTGATGTTAGCACCGGGTTGTTAAAGAGGGGTTGTTAAAGTCATCTTTGAATTGCATGCAAGTGTGTTTTAATTTATCTTAAAGGGCCTCTGGGTCTGTCTTCCTAGAGCTGAAGCTCCAGTCCCCCTCCTTCCTCCCCTTCTGAACCTCCCTCCCCTTCTGAGTGTTGTGAGAATGAGCTCCTCCAGGGCTTGTGGTGGGGGCCATGCTTGCCTGCCTTCCTGCCTCCCCAGGTGCCTTTGCAGCCCAGTACTAAGCATGGAGAACTACTCAGTACTACCCAGTACTACTCAGGAGTAAGCCACACTGAATAGTAGAGGACTGCAGCCTGTGGCCAGAATCCTAGCCACACTTTCCTGGGAGCAATTCCCATTGATTATCATGGGATTTCCTTCTGAGTAGCATAGGATTTGAGGCTACTTTCCCATCCACACTTTCCTGAGAGTAAGCCCACTGACTATAATGGGACTTACTTCTGAGGAGATTGGCAGAGGCTTGCTTGGATCTCTCCCTCCAGCCCTGTTCCTCCAGCCCTGTCTACTTTCCTGAGAGTAAGCCCCACTGTCTATAATGGGACTTTCTACTGAGTGGAAATGGTTAGGCCTGGACTCTGAGGCTGCAATCCTATCCACACTTACATGGGAGTAAGCCCCACTTACTAGAATGAGACTTACTTCTAAGTAAGCCTGCATAGGATTGGACTGTAAGGCTAAAATCCTGACCACACAGTTTTGGGAGTAAGCCCCATTGACTTGAATGGTACTTACTTCTGAGTAGACATGGTTAGGATTGGGCTCAGGCTGCAATCCTATCCACACTGTAGTCCTTTTGCCCCCACCCTCCCTCCCAGAGATCTCCCCACCTCATCCTGCCCCTCTGAGAAATCTCTCCACCAGAGATTGTCAGGAGGCAGTATGGGGGGCACCTGAAGAAACAGCCCCAGTTCCCATCCTGCCCCCCAGGAGCCCAGTCCACTGCCTACTCTGAAGTAAATTCTATTAAAGTCAGCAGGTTTTACTCCCCTGTGAGGATAGGAGTGTAGCCTCAAAGCCCAATCATCTGTCTACTCAGAAGTAAGTTCCATTATAATAGTGAAGCTTACTCCCTGGAAAGAAGCTGGTTTCTAAGAGCTTGTAATCCTATGCCTGACTACTCAAAAGTTAATCCCATTTCAATCTATGAAGCTTACTCCCAGGAAAGTGTGCAGAGGAGTGCAGCATTAGAGCCCAATCCTATTCTTGGCTACTCAGAAGTAAGTCCCATTAGAGTCTGTGGAGCTTACTCTCAGGAAAGTGAATAGGATTGGAGCCAGAGGCTGGTTACTAAGAGCTCAGTCCTTTGCTTGACTACTCAGAAGTCCTATTATATTCAATGAAGCTTACTTACAGGAAAGCGTGGACAGGATTGTAGCCTTAAGTAGTGGCTTAGAGGCAAACCTCAGCCTGCAGAGGGGACACCACAGACTCTGGTCCTAAACTGTAGATCAGTGTTTCTCAACCAGTGGTATGAGCACCACCTGTGGAACGTAGTGTGTCCGCTGGTACTGAGGCACCTGGATGCAAGTGTCATATGTGCTCCCTGAGGCAGCTGGTGGGCTGCTGAGTGATTCAGGAAGCTGGACTAGATGGGTCTTTGGTGTGATCCAATGGAGGCTTTTCTTATGCATTTATGTTCTTATTTGTGGCACACATTCCCCCTGAGAACATAGCAAAGTGTAATGCATAGGAATAAATTACACTGAACTCAGGGGCTTAATACTGATTGATGCAGTCACAAGTGATACAATTTTTTTGGTAAACTAAAGGTTAAGGTGGTGTGCCCTCCCCCGCCCTGCCCCCTGACCCTGGCCCCGCCCCCTGACCCAGCCTGGCCCTGCCCACCTCCAGAGAACCGGTTGTTGGAGCAGGCTGGGCCCACCACTGGGCTGCGGATCTCTGTTGTTCTCAAGGCTTGGCTCAGCATGCGAAGGAGGCAGAGACTGGGGGCACTGGAGAGACTGGAGGGTCACAGGGAGGAGGGGGGCACACAACACTCTCTCAGGGGGAAGGGCCCTTTGTTGCATCATCAGGAGGGAGGGGAGAGCTGCTGCTTGGCTGGATGGTTGGCCTTAGACATTCTTTCTGCAACTCTGTGGTGAACCACACTAGTCTGGGCTTTTCTAGCCACCTGCGAGGTCCACCTCTCTATCCCCTGACAGCCTAGTTGGGAGGAGGGGAGGTGAGGTGGACAGAAGGAGTCACCAGGGGGAGCCCTGGAACCCCTCCCTGGGCTTCAGGAGTGTGTTGAAGGGTGTTAAAGGCAGGACACCAGTGCCCTCCAGTGGCGGTGAGAGGAACAGCAGTCTTGGAACCCCCAATGCCCTCCAGTGGCAGTGAGAGGAACAGCAGCATTGGAACCCCCTCCATCCTCTTGCTGACCCTAAGACTGGGGTGACCAGATGGCCTCCTTTTCCAGGACACATCCTCTTTTTCAGTCTTGTGTCCTGAAAAAACCTCAATGAGGTTGATAGAGGCCTCTGGAATCATTGCTGTGTTCACTGAACCACTGCCTACTTAGTCAACAACAACAACAACAACAGCAACAACAACAACAACAACAACAACAACAACAAACCTTTACTAGGCATATTAAGAGCATATAACAATAAAAATCCACTGGATATAAACATAAAAGATAAACAAATCCAATGTATAAAATCCATTAATTAACTAGTGTAGGTTAGGAAAATAAAATTGAGATTAACATAAAATAATATTGAGATTAACATAAAATAATAAATAACATGAAAGTTCTCAGGCATTAAAAAAAGTAAGTTCTACGTTTCTTTGACACCACAATCAAGAAAATGCAGCAGCAGTCCAAAAGCGCACCAAGACAGTCCAGCTTTTGCCTCACCACTGCAGGAATTTAAGGTCTTGAATTTCACAAGGCTACAATTATAGATGATTTTATCAGGGGTTTGAACAATGAGTAGCAATTTTATTAGGGGAGTAGATAAGAGGGAGATTAAAATGAGATTAAGTAGATCCTTAAGATTACACAAGTCTGACCCACTTGAAACGTGATCAAATTTACATTTAAACTATGCTTTAATCTTACACTGAACTAAAATCTGAAATTTCACACCATCCTTCAACTTCTGTTTATTACCTGTACTTAAAATTTAAACACAACTGGAACTGAAAATCAACTGTACACTTTCATTTGCAACCTGGTTTTTTTCTGTAAATGTGCACTTCAGCCTAGTATTTCTGTACAATGAATGCAATCACTGACACAATCACATCAAGTTTGTTTTTTTCAGTATTTTATCAATGTGCGAGTGTATATCAGCAATGCCCTGGAAAGAGAAATATGTGAAAGAACTACAAGTGGTGGTGACTGAACATACACAATTGTCTGTACAAGGAAAATAATCCCTTGGTGCCAAAACAACACCAAGATCATAATTCTGCTCCCTGCACAACTCATAAAATAGCTCAAATAGCTTTATTTCATGCCAAAATAGACCCATCAGTTGAGTCCCTGACTTCACACCGTCAGTTACCTCACAACCTGTAATAAAAGTCAGTGTTTCTGTCCCCATACAGCTGACATAGGGCAGGAATGTGAGAGCCACAAATGTGTTTTTAAATATCATGTGTGAAAACAGCTTTAAAGTATGAGTTGGAAGACAGGAAATCTCCACATCAAATCTCACTTCTGTTCGTATGAAATGCGTAATATGGTGTGGTGGGTTTGGTAAATGTAAAAGAGTGGTTGGATCTGTCTGTGAAAAGAAACAGAATCCCAGTGGGAGGGATGGTTGTGTGACTTGAGAGCTTTACCTCCACTGTGGTTCTGTTCCCAACCACACCCTATACATACTGCAGTATTTCAAACTTTAAAAAGTTTTATAAGATCTGAAATTTTTCTGGCCACCTCGATTCCACTGCTGTGTATTCATTCCCATGTTTTCTGGCCATCCATCAATCCATCATCAACTTTTCAAATGGCCAGAAAACTTGGGAATGAATACACAGCAGTGCAAAATGTTTCTGCTGCCAAATCCTATTCTTTCCCCATAAGGTTCTGTTCTGTTTTGTGGGCAATCGCAGCCACTATTTTAAAACAGACAAAACCACCAACCCACATTAAACCTTTTATGTAGTACATTCAGGGCAGAGATGAGATTTCAGATAATGTTTGACTTTAAAAGTAGCCATTGCCTGAGTGCATTACCAGAGGTGAGATCTGAGTTGGAGACTCGGCTCATACTTGAATGTCATTTTCACACAAGACACTGACAAATGCAAGACACTGACAAATTTTCACACAAGACACTGACAAATGCTTTGGGGCCTCTTACATGGCATTTGTGCCCTGTGTTGTTGCCTTGAATTCAGGAGAGAATATGTGACTGGATATCAGATTCATGCCAGTGTAGGTTTTGCAATGGCATCCTAGAAAGATGCAAGGTAGCAAGTGTTGTATTCCACATGCTATGAATACTACACAAGTTCATAGTATTCCAGTACTGAAATAGTACTACACTATATAGTATATTGTATAGTATTGTACTATCAGAGACATAATATTCCAGAAATACTGCATATAGGTCAGTCAAGCTCCATTTCTCATTGAAGCCAGAACCAGAAAATTTTTTATCTATGGTAACACTACCCAACCTCATTGATTTATTTTTCAGGCTACAAATTACTAAACAGGGCTTACATCACTGTTGTTTCAAATCTGAAACTATGCACAGGTCCACCACTATTTCCCTTGCACATCTTTTTCACCCCTAGAATATTTTCCTCTTCCTCCTCTTCATCCTACTCCTCCTTTACATCTTGCCTGTGAAATTAAAAGAAAATGTACCTCATGTGCCCGTTTTCCTCAATGTACAGAAAACGTTGTTGCAAAAGACGGTGGTTTATATTTGGGGAACGTTTAACCAAACCACATGACATGTTTAATATTGTCCGAAAAACGTCAGGAGAGGAGCCTCAAGGAAAAATGTGGCGCTGTGACCATGTATGTCTGAGAAACTGTTGCACAAGTATGTTATCTTCAGAATTCCAATGGGAGGGATCACTGATAGGAGGGAACTGAACTTTCAGCACAATCCAGAGTAACTGCAAGAGCTCTTACGTCGATGTAAGAAAAATTTACTCTGGATTGCTCTATGAATTCCCCATAGGTTTCCACTAGGTGGCACTGAGAAGGACAAAGGAAATCACGTGGGGATCCCAAGGTCTTTTAAGCCAGCTCCTGTGGAGGGTGCTTTGGGCCTTTGGGTCAAACTAAAGGCCTTCAGCCCAAACTCTGGTCCAGCTTATAAAACAACAATTTTGAAGAATTAACTTTGAATTCCTCAATTCAGTCCATGGAACTTGAAAACCTCATTGTAGGTTTTGTCAGTTATTTTCAAATTTGAATTTTAACTGTTCCCTCCTCATCTAGACACAGATCCCAGTGCTGGATATTATAATATATCTATGTAGAACAAGTATGGGAGGAGCTAGATGACGTGTGTGGAGTTGTGTTGTGTGTGGTGTGTGGGGTTGGTTTGTGTGTGGGGGGGGGGTTAATCCCAGGATCATCCCGATTCCAAAAAGGTTTACTATGTGTATGTAAAGCAGGTGTGGGCAGAGCTACAGGGGTTTAGGATGTGTGTAGAGTTGTGTTGTGTGTGGATATGGAGTGCTGGTTTGGGTTGTGTGTGGGGGTCAATCTTGGGTTCATCCTGATTCCAAAAAGATATATCTATATACAGCAAGTGTGGGCCGAGCTAGAGGGGTTTAGGATGTGTGTGGAATTGTTTTGTGTGTGGGTGTGAGTGTGGAGTGTAGGGTTGGTTTATGTCTGGGGGTTAATCCTGGGATCAACACAATTCCAAGAAGGTTTAATATGTCTATGGGCGCAATCCAGAGTAACTATGTGGAGTCTTTGCTCCAGTGTAAGAACAATTTGCTCTGGATTGCAATATGAATTACCCATAGGTTTTCACTAGGTAGTGCAGTAACTATGGGTACACGTAATGTCTCTTACGTGCTCCCGTAGTTACTCTGGATTGTAGGGTATGTAGAGCAGGTGTGGGCAGAGCTAGAGGGGTTTAGGATGTGTGTGGAATTGTGGGTATGGGGTGTGGGGTTCGGTTGTGTGTGGGGGTTTATCCCGGGATCATCCCGATTCCAAGGAGATATAATATATCCATCTTGAGCAGGTGTGGGTGGACCTAGAGGAGTTTAGGATATGTGTGGAATTTTGGGTGTGGAGGTGTGAGGTGTGGGGTTCGGTTCTGTGGGGAGGGGGTTAATCCCAGGATCATCCCGATTCTAAGGAGGTATAATATGTCTATGTAGAGCATTCGTGGGCAGAGCTAGAGGGGGACATGATGGACAGACAGAATTAGCCTTTCATTAGTATTGATATTTGTACTATAAGCTCCTCCTGAGCTGAAAATATCACCATCGCTGAATAAAAAATGAGTACATTGCCCTAAAGTGGATGCAGTGTGAGGTGGCCAGCTCAAGCTGTGAATTTGGGTGTCATTAAGAGGGGGAAAAGTGAGAGACAAATATGACTAATTGTGATGGTTTCCTGCGCAAGCCCTGATGAAATGAACTGGAACTGTTTAAGGCAGTTGTAACTGTATTTAAGATTAACAATGCAAAGGGTCTTATAGCATAATCCCAAACTCCCAGAGACTGAGTACAGGGACTGCCACTGCACCTAAATAGCTGCCATGATATCTTGTGTACAACTGGCAGCTTCTTGACTAAAGGAGACTTTTTCCCTTTCCACCATGTAAAGGAAGATTCAGTAGCAAGGATGAAGTGCCTCCATATCAGGCTGCATCGCCCTGGATCTGCCAGATCTGAGCATCACTGGTCCCACCCTGCTCCATCACCTGCTACATCCCCTCCCAACCCTCTCACCACAATTCAACCACCTTCCTTGTCCAAGAACACCTGATCTCCATCTCCCCGAAGCTACCACTCACCTTTCCTGGTGAGACAGAGCCTAGCAGTTGGAGAGACTACTGAGTGGCACAGCACTGGCATTCCACTGGTGCTGAACTAGCTCCATGCTGGGTCAGTGCTTAGTGAATATAGATGTGCTAATGGAGGGCCGACAGTAAGAGCTCAGGATTGTGTGGCACAGCACTGGCATTCCACTGGTGCTGTGCTAGCTCCAAGCTGGGTCAGTGCTTAGTGAATACAGATGTGCCAATGGAGGGCCGATAGTAAGAGCTCAGGATTGTGTGGCACAGCACTGGCATTCCAGTGCTGTGCTAGCTCCAAGCTGGGTCAGTGCTTAGTGAATATAGATGTGCCAATGGAGGGCCGACAGTAAGAGCTCAGGACTGTGCTCTCAATATCAATACAGTCTGAGTGGCACTTCCTAAATCAAATTAAATTCTGTCCATTTTGTATAGCATCCATACAGGACTTCCAACAGAGTGGAGAAGAGTAGAGCAAAATCTGCAACAAGGTCCAGCCAACCCAAAATGTTTCTTTTTTTAGTGTACCAAAAGTGAGGCCTTTTAACGTTTTCTTAGCTCTATGGAGCAACTAAACTGTTGCAAATAACCTCAAGGTAAAGCTAACCAAAGCTTGTCACGAGGAAAACAGATGAGCATTGAGGTCAGGTTACATGCTTGATTAGAAGTACATAGACAAATGGACTCTTGCACATAACTCAAAGCCGGGCAATAAACAAGTGGTATTACAGAGACTGAAGATTTATACAGCAGTTTGGCCCTGCTTGAGCTATCACAGAACAGTTTATTCCAGTGGCTTTATTGCTAGTTGACAGACTCTTTGGGGAAGCAGCAGAGTAGTGTCATCAGAGGAGCCAGTGCTGCTGCCGCCACTCACCACCCAGGAAGGAAGAACGCCAGAGATTTATGCAACCAAGGCCTGATTGAAATGGCTATAAGTTTGTAGCACACGCTGATTCCCAAAGCAAAATCAGGATGCCTTCAGGCATC
The DNA here is from genome assembly GCA_030015325.1 of Cryptoblepharus egeriae. Lineage (NCBI taxonomy): Eukaryota > Metazoa > Chordata > Lepidosauria > Squamata > Scincidae > Cryptoblepharus > Cryptoblepharus egeriae. The sequence goes on along the minus strand of JAREYC010000003.1, from coordinate 89,053,050 downwards.
AACATAGATTATCTGTGGGCTTTTGGAACAACCCCTCAGGAACTGCAGGAAGCTACAGAGTCAGGCAACATCATAAGCTTAGCGTCCTGGTTTTTCCTACAGAAGCTGATGCAAAGGTACACATGAAACGGAAGGATGCGTCCACCCCAGCAGAGTTCCATTTTCAGTTCCATTTTATTCCTCATAATGTTTTACACACCTCTGCTTTCCAAAATTGCACTTGGGAGCTTAGACCCCTCTCTCAGTTTATGCGTTCGGACATTGTGTGACTTTACACATTTTCTCACATCAGTAAATGTTCTCTAGTGTGCCAAAAGGGGGGAATTGAAGAAGAGGACACCTTGAAAGCATTAAATTGCTGGAAAACTGGGAAATGGTCAAGATTCTGGTTTCTAGAAGATGGAATTAGCAAATTTTCTCCACACCCTTTCACTGAGGATTCAAGGAATTTTGGCTTGAACTGATGACAGGACCATTGCATCTGTGTCGCAGCCAATATATCCTGGTCAGTGGCATCCCTGGACATTAGTGCCATGTTTTTCGCTTGGGATATTTGTGTCTGCTAGGTTGACAGGAGCTGGGCAAGGGACAGAAGCTCTCTCTGTCATGCAGTACTCAGATCTTGAACTGCCAAGCTGCCGACCTTCAGGATGACAAGCACAGCGTCTTTCACCACTGAGCCACTGCAGGTCTTTGCCCAATTATTGTGGGTTGCAAATAAAAAGGATGCAAAAAACTCAGGCACAAATGTTCAGGGATGTGAATGACATGGGACATATTTGACCAAGACAGAATTGTTCAGGATGCAGGTACCCTATATCAGTTATACTATGGTATACTATACTATATCAGTTATACTATGGTATACATATACTATGGTATATGGTATACTATAGTATAGTTATACTATAACTTTGTTAAATACCTCATCTGCAGTCTCTTTTCCTGATAAATCATTCACATGTGCATGAGATGGCTAAGAAGAGATTTTGAAGCCACCTTGTGTCCTGGTTGAAGCCTCAGCATAGCGCCAGTACCATGCTTCACCTTTCATCCCTTGCATGCCTTCTGCTGTCTTGGGCTGCCAATATCACCAGCTTCTCATAAAGTACGAATAGGGCGTTAATGAAACTAATGTAGTGAAGCTAGTCTGGATATGTGGCTCCAATCCTAATCTCCAGTTAAGCCAGCACAAGTCCTGTGGTGTCACAAAAGTGCCATAAAGCACTTCTGGACCACTCCTGGGGGAGGGGAGGCTAGGCCAGTGCACAGATATCTGCAGACCTCCCCATGCCACTCCATGAACGGGGTGATGTGTGAGTTTCACTGGCCTAAATTGGTTAGGATTATGCCCACATTTGTCACTTTACTAGTCCACTAGTCCACTTCAGGATGCTCTCCTATGTAGCTTATCTACTGCGCTTTCCCACTCTACCCACCACTAGAGAGAGCTAGTCTAGCCTAAAATCCCTGTCCTTATTTCATAGGGAGGACATACTATTGTCTCCTGGACCCAAAATCTGAAAAGGACTTTGGGATGAGGAAACAAAACTGGGAGGCGTCCATAAGAAACATTTTTGTGACAACTTCACAAAAGAGATTTTAATTATCTTCACATTGACTGGGTCCATTCATATTCTGACCAGATTAAATCCTACTATTACCATTACTATTATATTTTCCATATCTACTATCCATATTTAAGGTGGCGAGAAACATGCAAATGGAGTGTGTATTTCCTGATCAAATCTGCATGTATTCTCCCCTTCTCATAGCTTTCATATTCTGTGCAAACATAGTCATGGGCCTGTTTATTCCGCTCTCTGTCACTTCTAATTTAATATCTATTTGGATTAATAAAAGTGAGCCATTTATGGAATTCTCATGCCTAATTTAGCTTAAGCAACCTGAAATTCAATGAATTTGCAAGGAGCCTGATATGGTTAATTGGTTAATTAGACTGACTTCATCAGTGTCTGCTTGCAATTCACCATAACCCGCGCTCTCCCCTTCCACTCATGTCTGTGGAACATTTTTTCTCTGCGTATCTTTTCTTGCTGTATATCCTTTCTTGCTAACGCACAACTGCCCCAGGAGATCTTTGCCACATCCACAGTACATCTTCAAGCCAGAAATCAGGTGAGTGGAATGGAGCATCCTCCCTGCAAGGCTCGGCTCAAGATTTATTTTGATTTTTATTTGGGGATAATGTCAAAATAAAGGAGATGATACAGGTTATAAAATTCTGACTTCTTAACTAATGGCAGCCCTCCAACAATAATTTTCCATGGGAGGCAATAAACCTATGAGATTCAACAAATGATAGGCTTCCTAGAGGAGGTACCTGGCAAGCTACGGTTAGACAAAGGATGCTGAGATAAGCCTTGATCTGATCTAAGTAGCCCAAGTAGGGCAGTTTTTTAAGGAATGTTCTTACTGATGGTATAGCTTTCTCCCTGCCATTGCACCGGATCAAAGTTGTATCTTGTGTGTCATGCGGGTATTTGCCTGTGATGGAAATAATGAAAAAAAAATTTAAACATTACCTTATGTTCAGACTGATCAGGTTGCTGTTGATACTGCTTTCAGATTCTGTCACCAAAAATAGCATAGAGATCTGATGCAAGTTGTACTTCATCTCTTCTTTTAGAGCTGAAACAATATACAAGAATTTGAAATTGGTAAATTTTACAGTTTTACACCCAACCGGTTTGACTGAAACATATTAAGACCAAATTTGATTTGCATTTTGAATGTGATTTTTTAAAAATTCTAAATTGAACCTCCAGATTCAGATCTCAAATATGAAATATCATAAACTGTAAAACACTAATTATATTGCACGCTAAATACCATTATGTATTTTCAAGTGTAGTCTCAAAACGTAGGTTACCAGAACATATGCCAGAACCCATGGCTAATCTGACTTATATATAAAAAGATGCCTCCTCCAGGTTTCCCTGCTAGTCATGATTGATTGCAAGGGTGGTGCTCATCTTTGTTTCAAGGCTGAAGAGCCAGAATAGTCCAAAGATGTCTCTGTGGTCATGTGGCTGGCATGACTAAATGCCAAAGGTGCACAGAATGCTGCTACCTTTCCCACTGAAGTAGTACCTTTTATCTATTTGCATTTACATGCTTTTGAAATGCTAGATGGACAGGAGCTGGACAAGTGATAGGTAGAAACCTGCAAACGGCAAGGTTATTTTTTCTTGACAAAGGGGTGTTTTCCCAAAATAACCAAAATGACCTCACCTATCGGTCATTCTGTCATTCAGTGCTTGGATCTCAAACCATTGACCTGCCAACCTACAGACTGAAAAGTGCAGTGTCTTTAACCACTGATCCACCGCAGCCCAAGTGGTCTGCCCCATAGAACCTATTAAAAAATCTAAAGTTTTATAATGACTCCAAATTTTCTATAGGCTCCCGTTACTTACTATGGCTGCAATCCTAAGAACACTTTCCTGGGAGTAAGCCCCATTGAACACAGTATGGCTTACTTCAGAGTAGACATGCATAGGATTGCAGCCCATGTGTGACAATCATCAGCATAAAATACAATATACTATCAAATACAATATACTAATTGCTTAAGGAATATCTCATCTGGCCTCCAAAATCAAAATTAGTTGGCAATAATGTCATCACCAGTTACTTCTGGTGGTACCCTGAATAGGTGGACCATGCAAAGTGGACTATACAGCAAAGGATAAACCTTGAGAACACACCATCACCTAACAGATCTCAATACAAAATACTTAATTTCTTTGCACGTTAACTATCAAATACTGCAAAATACCAGTAATCAGATATCAAATATTCAAGTCAAATATTGTTATGAGTATAAAATACAGATACCAAATATTTAAAGAATATTCAAGAAGTCAAATATGTTTAAGAGTATTTGACAATGATGGGAACATTTTAGGAAGCAAATATATTTTGGTTTTATCTTGTCCCTGATTAACACTCTAGTTATTTTCAGGTTTCTTCTCTATGATTTTAATCTTCTAACCAATGCAGCGATCTAAACTTTCATTAACTTTTGGACCTCTACTCCATCTTCAGACTTTTGCCTTTTACTATTTTTATCAAGCTGATTCAAAGAAGCCACCCATTTATTCAACATTTTTCTATCCTTTCAACTTACGTTTTTTTGGTGAGGAATGTTGGTGGAGGGGGGTCATGCACAACTCAATACTTCGTATTCTACACATAGTTCTTATCAGGGACTTGATAGGATGAGCCCAGAACAGGATTTGGCCTAATGACCTATCTGGGAATCTGTGAGAGTATAGACTTCACATTGGGAAATCAACACCAAGCAACCAAAAATAGTACAACTAGTTGTAAAGAAATTTTACCTGGCTTTGACTAGGCATATTTCCCATGTGTGACCACAATTGTAAGATTTCAAAGCATGTTGGGGTGCACATTTTTGTATGATCTGCCTTAGACTAAACTGCAAAATACAAAAACGCAGAGTGAGATGGTTTGGCTACATCTGTAGAATGAACACCTATCAGCTACCACTTAAGCTTTTCTGGTGAGAGCAACTTCTCCACTGGAAGGTCCAATGAGCAGCACCGAAAAAAAACATGGCTCAGACTTATTGAGGAAGACCTAAAGAACCAGCGACTGACCACTGATGGGGCTAGAAACATTGCCACCAATCATCAAGAGTGAAGGTGTATCTTGAACAACACACAGAATACAGTGACACCTATAGCAGCATATTGGTTGAGAGAACGTGCTGGATCCAAACCCATTTCTTGATCAGGGCAGAGCAGCTCTGGTCTACTTTGATCTGCTATCACCTCTGGCTCAGATCCAAGTAGACCCATTAGTACTTCATTAATAATAATAATAATAATAATAATAATAATAATAATAATAATAATAATAATAATAATAATAATAATAATAATAATTTATTGTCATTGTATATACATACAAAGAAATTCATAAGACATCCATAAGACATTACCCAAGGTAAGGGGAAAACTTTCCCTTTGCCCTTCAGTAGCACAGCAGAAACCCCATGATTGTGCTCAACTGACCTGTCTGTTCAAGCTCAAGTTATGGCTGCACTGTCAGTATTGCTTCCAATGCTTTTTTTATCTGGTAAACTGTAAATGCCCCTTTTATCTTGCAAATTCCTGCTGCCACACAAAGATTTCTGCAAATGGATTCTCATTAAGTCCTTTGGGAATAGGATTTGACCAGATGCTACAACATGGAGGAGGGCTCGACCTTTCGAACATCAGAGAGAGGTTGAAATATCAGAACATGCCTTGAATGAATGAGTTCAGGAAAGGTGCTGAAAGAGTGGATTATCAGAAAATGAACCGTCGGATAGCAGGGGATACCTGTAAGCAAAATCATTAACCAGGCCTCTGTGACAGCCCCTTTAAGAGGCTGTGTACCTTGCACGTACATCAGCATTCTTCTTCTCCAGAGCTTCTCCAGCGTGGCCTGTGCAAGAACAAATCCGAGGCTATCACTGCTCATTATCTTCCCCAACAACAACAAACTTCCACTACAACTCTTCAGTGGACCATTACCAGACTTTTACAGTGCTGCTCCAAGGCTATAAAATTTCCTTCAGATTCCTTGCTCTTTACAACCTCTCCTCTCTTCAGCAGGGCTTCCCCTAAACTTTCCAAGTCATAGTCCCATTCGGAAATGAGTTTCATTACAATGGGAATTGTACAGCAATGGGAAGATTTGAGCAACACTTGAGTGGAGTCTAGAATTACCACCCCCTGTGACTTGACTCAAAAAAGAGTCATAATGGGGGCACTTTCCAAGTCAATGAATCACCCCTTCATGACTTGAAAGGACTTGGTTCCCCCCTCCCCCCAAAAAACCATTTCAGGTCTGCCCAAGAAAATAGGGCAGCTGTTGGCAGTGTGCGTGGTTAGCGGTTCTTTTTCCTGCCTTCCATACCAATCCCAATGTTTGGCAGCAGTGCAGAAATCCTCAATGTTCCCTCGTTCGTTCCCTCCATGTGATCCCAGGAAAGCCACATGTGAAACCCACCTTCACTCTATGGGCATATCACGAGTGCATTTCCAGCTTGACCAGAAGGGAGGGTGAGGAGTGACACCAATGTAAGCTGAGCAAGCAAGAAGAAGCAGCAAGAAAAAGTTCTGGGGATAGGGGAGAATTGGTAGAAGCAGGGCTCAGATCCAGCCGTAATGCCAGATCCTAGCCTTGCTTCCTGGGTAGCTGGGAACAGTCTTGGGCTCTGGGAGCAGCCTCTAGAAGCAGCCTGTGTAGACCTACTGGGGTTGCTGTAATCCTACCGCAAGCTTCTCATTCCCTGTCATACCCCATAACGTGTGCTGGATAAAATGCAGGTATTCCAGCCTGCCTGTTCCAGTGGAACTTAGGATTGCACTATAAATCAGTATTGTATTGCAAACAACTGTACAAAAATCTCCTTTTTCAGCTGCCCTCATCGCTAAGGCTGAAAAAGAGTGACTGGTCCAAGGTCATTCAATGACCTTCAAGGCTAAGCCGATATTTGAGTCAGGCCATAGTCTAAACATCTTCCATAGAAGAAAGAGCCATTGAGATTTTCATAAAAGTGTTTGAATGTGATGTGTAACTGACCTCCAGTAGAAATGGAAAATGAATGTTTGCTCACTCAGGACATAATCATAACCAATTTAGGCCAGTACAACTCACCATCTTCCCATTCCCATAGTGTTGTAGGAAGGCTGGTACATGTCTGAGTAGGGGCCTGACCCTCCTTATAGCGTTTTTGTGACACCCTCAGGCCAAGAGGGCTTGTGCCAGCCTAACTGAGGATTAGAACTGCAGCCCCAGTGAAGCTGGTGAAGAACCTTCACCCACACACACCCTGTGATATGGAACAACAGTGGACATGAGTGACGGCTAAACAAGGAGATATAGGCAACAAAGCATGTAAACATCAGCCTTGTAGGCTGTGGTAGTTGGACATGGCAAAGTTGCATAGCCTCAAACAACTACTGTATGTTGATGACCCATTACTTAGATGCTAAATAACACTTCCGCTTCAAACATTGGATTCATAGTCTCCAGAGTCTCCCAGTTCTCCAGCAAAGTGTCTGCAAAATGTGAAACTGATTTTTGTTCATAATGTTTGTGTTGCAATACCAGCCATTTTATGTCCCAGCGAGATGTGCTTCTGGTGCCAGATCTCGGAGGAATGGACCAAATTATATTGTACTTTTCTGCAGTGCTTCGACAGAGGGTGTTTTTTTTATCACCCTGTGCTAGCAGCTGAGTTGAGCAATGAGAGCATCATCAACGCGCTCATGAATTGGAGCAGAGGAAATGCTTTGACTTTGAACATGTAGTGCGGTAAGTAATGACTTTAAAAATGTATCATTCTGAACGCTAATTAAGCAATGCAGCTGAAGCCAAAGCCAGCCAGTGTGAGTAACTTCCATCAGGCTGGCATACATAGCAAACTTGCTAGAAGATTTAACCCTCTCTATTCCCTCCAGGCAAGCAGTGTCAGTGTTCGTGCACCCAGCATAAACGCTGGCTCTCAAGCTCCAGCTTCTAACTTCAAAGTAATCTCCGTAAACAAAACATAATTATTTGGATCTCTACTAAGCCCCAGTCCTATTGATTTGTTGTGTTGGCTGCTGCTGTGGCACTGGGTATCATTAAAGCTCTGAAAGGTTCCCAGACCCAGAGAGTAAGCAGCACCAGCAGGAAGGCTTGTGCTGCCCCACCAGCACTATATCCCAAATTATGGTTGTCAGAGAAGGCAAGAACTGCTCCATATGGCACAGGGTCCAGGCAGAACAGAGGTTGGGGGACCGGGCCCATGGAGGGGTAGGGCCAGCAGATCCCATATCTCCACCACATCTTAACCCCTGACCTGGGCCTGAAAGTCCTAAATGGGGCTTCTCAGATGTGTGCCAGTGATTTTGCTGGTGCAGATCCAAGTAGCCCCATTAGGCAGACTGGAACTCAAGACAGAGTAAAAGAACAAATATTTACTCAAGGACATTCCAGACTTTTCAGTTTCGGTATTGGATGCTGCATTGGCCATATAGCCTTACTGTGCCAGCACTGGATAAGACTGAGCTGTTAGCCACATATTTTTTGAAAACATTGGAACCCAACTTTTGTGCCGTAAACTCCAAAATGATCAAGAGGTTAGAAGATCATTATCCCACAGGTAAAGTTAGAAGTGCTTGTGAATGTTTGATTAGGAATACACAAAGTATAAATTTCTACCTGCTACAGCAGTGTACGCAGCAAGGCATAAACATTGTTGATGGCTGCATGCGCAGGTCAGTGGAGAGGTTTCCCATTGCCAACATTACATTCATTAGATTTTTTCCCCAAGGTAGAGGAACATATGTTACCTTATCTTGAGGAGACCTTCACATTGCTCTCCCTACTGACTGTAGCATACTATCTGCTGGTGCAGCTGCATCAGAGGGGTGCAGTTAGGATGGGGGTATTAGAAAGGCATCTGAGGTAAACCACAAGGGGAAGGGAGGGAGCCTTTCTGTCAGGAGGGGCAATGTTCAACTTTCCTTCTTTTCAATCACTGTTAGAGAGGTTGTGATGATGAAGTAGGCACCTCCAAGACTATTGTGGAACTTATCTGAGGCCCTTCTCTACAATTGGTAGGTCTCTTGAGATTCAGAGAATGGGCCTTTGGAACTGTAGAGTGGTCTGAAGACAGCGTTCAGTTATATACCATATAGCAGGAGTGGCATCAATATCAGTAGGGCAGAACTTGGTTGTATCTGCTGATCCATGATGAGCAGGACTATTGGTCCTACAAGATCTGCTAGGGACTATTGGTCTGTGGCAATGGACTATTCTCCATTTTTTAGTAGCAAGATCAAGCAGATAAATTAGCTATTAATTTTTTTTTCATTTCTCACGTAAACCGCTTTAAGAACTTTCGAGTTGAAAAGAGGTATATAAATATTATAGATAGGTAACGACCTATTCCTTTGTTTCTGGCCTTCCCCAGAGACTCCAGGAAAGAGGCTACCACCCTGAAATTTCAGCTCAGACTGATTCTTGGCAAACTTACTATTTTACGAGTTACAACATGGCAAACATACGGCAGAATAACTTGCAGATTTAAACTTCCAGTTCAGACAGCATGCTGTGAACTTGTCTACATTCCCAGTGCCTACCAGGAATGCAACACTACTAGTTAGCTCTATCAACACTGAGAAGAGTGGGCCTGGCAGGACAATGCTGGAAACCTTACTGGTTCATAAACCTTTCCTGACAATGCTTTCAAATGAAACCCTCTTTGGTTTGAGGCCACATAACTGTGTGTGTTTCACACCACAACTTTTTTTTTTTTTTCAAAATCTTGCATATAGAAAATACATATTCCATTATTTATACATTATGCAGATCCAGCAAATGTTCATTTCAATGAATTCCATAATGCCTGCTGTTTAGAATTATATACTCTGGTTTTGCAAGTCATGGGGTTCTGAGGCAAACAGCTTAGCAGCGGACGGGAGCCACCCCCATTCCTGACTGCTCAAAATCTGATTCTGCCGTATTCCTATGGCTTCTGAAATGTTTCCAAGAAACATTTGGGAAACTGGTTCCCAGATGTGCTTACTTGAAGTAAAAGTGTTGTTATCTCTTGTAAAGCAGACAATCAGAGAACACAAGTGTGGAAGAATAACCATAATTTCAGCTTTCTCAGGCCACATGTTTGACACCACTTGTCTGGCATTTGGGAAAGGTAAATGATGTATTATTTTCTATTGCCCTCTCCTCAAACCTCAATGTATAATGCCAGGAAGGAATTTAATAATCTCAGATCATGCATATTTTCCAGTCCCCTAAGCATAAGACAGGGCTGCAGTGGCTCAGTGATTAAAGATGCAGTGTTTGTTGGCAGGTTGGAAAGTCAGTGGTTTGAGACCAAGACCTGGTGGGTTGAGTACTACATGATAGAGTGAGCTCCAGTTACTTGGCCAGCTCCTGCCAACCTAGTAGTTTGAAAGCATATCAATACGAGTAGAGCTGCCTTGGATCTCTTGAGAGAAAGGAGGGATAGATAGATAGATAGACAGACAGACAGACAGACAGACAGACAGACAGATAGATAGATAGATAGATAGATAGATAGATAGATAGATAGATAGATAGATAGATAGATAGATAGATAGATAATAGGTTCAGTGGCATATCTAGGAGAGTGCAAAGGGTGCAGATGAACCGGGCTACAAGCTTTAGAGGAGCAGCTAGTGGGGAAATTGTGAAAAATTGATGTATGTGAATGATAATACCATCATGTCATATATCGATGGAAATGTAATTAATTAAATGCAGAATGCAGTGAAACAAACTGCATTGGAATATCTTTATACTACTGAAAATTATGGCAAATTAACCAGAAAATGAAAACACAAAAACCTATGGAAGAAAAAGAGGATTTTCCTAACTCAAAACCTTCCCATGATATTGACTGCTCTGAGAGTCAATGAGATGTAATTCTGATATTGTATGGAACTAATAAGGTATTAATATGAATAAGCTCTCTTTTCCATATATGTATATCATGATACAGTTACCCATGCAAACAGGGTATACAGGTTGTTCTAAGTGTAAGCTCCTCTTATATGTAACAGTGAAAGAAAAAAACCATTCCTGTTTGCCCCAGCACAGTTTCCCTAATCAAGGAGGGATGTAATTTTCATTTTTAAATTTGATTTTGTTGTTTGGTGGGGAGGGGGGACAACAAAATCTTCTTTGACGAAGTGTGATGCTTTAAATCGTTAAGGCACGATTTAGTGCTTTAACTTTGCACTAGTAGAGCAAATGGGTGGTGAACTGCTAAGGAAAAGGAGGCGGCAGATTTTTGCCCAATTTTCTTTTTAAAAATGTTGGTCCATTACGCTGTTCAATTTCTTCCCCATTACATTTTCCTTTATTTTTCAACAGACATTCTATGGGTCAACCACAGACTTATTAATAAGACCAAAATTCATATTAGGCACCCAACTTTCAGGTTCCATTAACGCCCCCTTTCCAATGCCTTTTTCTTCCTTCCTCGGACAGAAGTGACAGCTGCCCTTAGAAAACAATACAGAAATCATAGATTTTAACATACTGCCCAAGATAGTAAATGATCTGATTTTTCCTGACCGGTGAAGGGAAAAGATTGGATCATTTCCACATCATTTTGAAGGGAAATTAAGTCAATTCACAGGGCATTCTTAACTTGCGTTCAGACAGGCTGATGGGCCTATTCAATACTCAGCACAAGTTCATGGTTGCTGGTGGGCTACTGTGGAGCAAAGGGTACTGTGGACCCTTCCCCTGAGTAATGTGGCAGCAGCCACTGTCTCCTCAGTAAGTCTATTCAGAGCTGTACCACCAACCTCCAAACCTGAAGAGTAATACTTTGGGGAGACATTTCATTTGAGCTCAATCGAATTCCCTCTAGGAGACAAGGGGACTTCTCTTGGCGTCTGGGCAGCATCCAACTCTGAGTTGTTCTTTTTTCTCTCAGAAGGTCTTTGCATGATAAGATCAAAGAAATGTTGAAGAGATTTGCTGCACACCACTGCATAGTAAATTAAAGCAAAAGCTGCACCTGAAAATTCAGGCAAACTATATCTAAGTGATATTTTCCTTCTGCCTGAGAATATCTCCCAACCTTCTTGGACCTTTCAACTCACCTGGCCCCATCCTGGGTAGTCCCTGTTCCTCCTTCAGAAAGAGACGCTGCTTGATCAAATTGGGAAAGAAAGCATTTCAAGAAAAGCAAAAAGGGTTGAAAATCAGATCTGACCAGTTCCACAGGAGGGTTTTCTATATCCTCAGGTTGCCACCCAGTTCTGCCTGAAGCAAAATTCAAAGTGAAATTGGATATTCCCACTCAGGCAAAGTATCTAAAGAATTTCTGAGCCTCCCATGGAGCATTTCCTAAAGAATTGTCTAAGGGGATCTCATAAAAGTTACCAATGCTTCTCAGGGCTTTTTTCCCCTTCACTTCTGTCTCTCATCATTTGATGCATGCATATCTTATCCTCTTGCCCAAATCTTGTGAGGGATACATGAATGTCCCCCGTTCCATTTGATTATTGCTTCAAGGGTTTGGCTCTGCCTCAAGTTCCAGTCTGCTTATCTTGCAGTTTAACTTGGAGAATTTTTAAAGTTAATTTCAGATTTGGAGCAAGGGCACGTTGCCCAAAATTTTCATTTTGCAGCTTCTTTTTTCTTTGCTGATCATGAAGGTTCACAACACATACATGCACGCATTGAAAAATACTGGGCAAAAAAAAAGGAAGCTTGCATGATTGAACCAAGATTCCTTGTTGCCCACTTTTTAATCGATGCACATCTGCCCACTAGTTACCTGTAAGACAAAATACGAAAATTGGAAACGGCAGCAAACTGTGCAGGCAAACAGACTGATAGAAATCGAAAACAATGATGTGATACACATACTTCACTATAGTGATTTTCAACCACTGTGCTACTTTGGTGTGCCCTGATCCTAATGCAATCCTAATTTGTGCTGAAACAGCTTATGCTGCTCTAGCCTGTGCGGTATCCAGCATGAGTATTATGACTGCTGCTGCACTATCACTGAGAAGAGGCTTGTCGCCTTCTCCGACTGCAGCATCCCATTGGGTCTACTCAGACTGAAGCCAAATGGAGGCTTGGATCCAGCCCAGTGGTGGGATTCAAATAAATTAACAACAGGTTCTATGTCCTCATAACCTAAATAAACAACAGGTTCTGTGTCCCATTGGAAACTGGTTCTCAGAACCAGGCACTCTTTAGCAGAGGGTTCTATAGAACCTGTGAGAACCCCCTGGAGCTCACCACTGACCAGCCTGTCTTCAGTTTTAAGCCCAGCCACCCACTTCTCTTCCTTTCTGCAGACAGTTGTACCCTCCGCCTGCTTGCCCCATCCTGCATCACCCCTCCCTCCTCCCTCTGCCCTCCCCAGATGCTACCCTTTTCTGGATAGGTCAGTAAAACTCACCCCTCGCTTTGGTCATGCAGGGAAGCCAGAACATATCCATGCGCTGACCAATCGTTCCCTTTTGTGTCACTTATGTGCCTTTTGGCCTTACCCCAACATGAAAGTTGCAAGGTTTTGATCTACCTTGCCATCATTGGTCAACTCTGAACAGGATCTGTACCCAACACAGTGTCTGCCAGGACTCACAATTTAAGTGGTGTCTTGTATCCACTCCTCAGTGTGACTGTGGTGCACCTCAACAAAATATTCATCACTTTATGTCCGAATGTCCATTAAGAGCTTATACTGGCCCAGTGTCTGATTTTTTTCCACTATAGACCCTTCTGTCCTCGAATGGCTGGGTGGACTGGACATTAACATCTGATTTACATAAGTACATGGATTTGCCATATGCTAAATAAGTAAACCTTATTAAGGTCACTGGGGGAGTTGGAGGGAGGTCACAACAAGTGTCATTCTTTAGTCAGCAATTGTCTGTATTAGGTGCATTATTCTGAGTAAGCTTGCACTGATGCATTTTGGTGTTTATTTTTATATCTCAGTACTCATGTTTAAAATGATAAAATACTAAAAATAAAACAGATGGTGCGCTTGACAATTTGAGCACCTTGTCAGCCTGCTGTGAGATGGAAAAGTTTGAAAACTGCTGCCTGATTAAACTAGTCTCAAACAAGACCCAAGTCCAAAATACCAGGAGATCAGAGGAATTTTGTTAGCCTCCTTAAATCTAATCCCCATTCATTTCCAGATTCAATTTTAAATGTTAATTATCCCCTAAAAGTTAGTAAATGGTTTAGATCAGTGGTTCCCAAAGTCATAAGTCACAGCCCACCCTTGGGAACCAAAACTGGGCCATTCCCATTAAGGGTTTTTTAGTACAATAATATAATAAAAATAATAAAATAAATAATATATTTTTTAAAAAATTATGGTGTTTACTTGCCTCAGTAGTACACAATTAGCAAGTTCTCAGAGTCAAAAGCAAGCATGAAAGTTTGATACTGATGTTTGAAAACAGAGATGCTGGAATGCAGCATATATCAGAAATGTACCTCATGTATCAGGACGTCTTTAAGAAAACTGGGGAGACAGTCACTTTGGACCCTACCCTGAACTACAAAGGTGCCATTTGAGGTTTGGTCATCGGGTGGGTTAGGGGAGCAAGTCAGAATAAATTTTTGCTGAGCACATACCCTGTATTTAAGAGACACAGGGTCTTAATCCTGGGTCTCTGAAATCCTAACCCCAAGCTTAGGTGGCACAAATCCTGTGCTGGCTTGGGAATACTTCTGCGCCATTCCGGGAGTGGAGTTAGGCTGGTGCACAGACGTGCGCTGGCCTCCCCACACCATTATGAGAATAGAGAGATGGATGAGTTGTGCAGCCTACGAGCACAGTCCTAACCATATCTACTCAAAAGTAAGGCCCATTGTGTTCAATGGGTCTTACTCCCAGGAAAGTGTCTCTCGGATTGCAGCCTAAATTGGTTAGGTTTGTGCTTGGACACATTCTAACAACCAGTATTCTAAAATAATCTTTCAGATCACACGAGTTGCTGTGTTTCACACTAGTTACTACACTAGTTCCACACTAGTTGCTGTGCTCATGTTGCTCTTCATCCCAGCTTTGCTGCAGCCACCTATTCAGAGCAAGCCTGAAGTAGCTCAGTTTCCTCCAGTGCTTTCTAGTGTGTGAGACCAGGAATGGATGCAGTCAGTGGTAGGCTTCAAGGGGTTCTCACAGGTTTTATAGAACCCTTTGCTAATGAGCGCCTGGTTCTGAGAATCGGTTACTAATGGGACATAGAACCTGTTGTTAATTTAGGTTATTATTAGGACATAGGACCTGTTATTAATTTATTTGGATCCCACCACTGGATGAAGTCGAAATCCCCTTCTCCAGCTTTCCGGGCAACAGACTGCACAAGCTGGTCAAAGCCTGGCTGGAGGTGCATTGGCGTTTGTTTTTTTTTTAACATGCCACAATTATCAGAAGCGACTCGGCTTTGGTCATGAGGAATAAAGTGCCGCAAAGAGAGTAGCCACCTGATGCTGTTTGTTTGCCATTTTGATCAGTCACCTGGAATGAGCCCAGTGTGTGCGTCTCCAAACAAAGGAGTGCAATGTAGACATTAGGGCCCCAGGTAGGGGGCTGTAATTACCTCCGTCTCACTTTTCATAAATATGTAAAAATAAAAAACAGCGAGCACTAGGCAGAGCCCACCCGCACTACCGCATGACCTTTCAAAAACAATATGCGCTGGGAGGCACATCCACACACCAGGCAAGCGTTGCCATGGCAAACACTGAGCATGGAAACACATTGCAATTAAAGTGAGGGGGAGAACGAGGGGGGAGAGAAAACCAAAAAGAGCCCCAAGTTTTGTGGGGCTTTGGGAACGCTCACTTGGTTTCCACAGAATTCCCCTTTGCGGCAAATAAACATTGTTAGGCTCTCACCTGATTCTTTCAGGTTATTATATCCTTGATGTGAGCATCCATGCATGTATGCGGAAGAGCCCGGCGCCAGTGAGCAGGAAAATGGCACTCTTCGGCACAGGCCGTTACAAAATGCGCACCCTGCCACAGGAATCAATTTATTAATGTGTCAGAATAAGGCCAGCTCAAACAAGTGTGCAGAACAACTTTGGAAAAACTTTAGGGCCAAGTTACATACGACGAGGGAGATCTGAGATGGAAACTCCTCATATCATGTTCATTTCCAACACAAGGTGCTCCATGAGGGGAGTGTGTCTGATATTGGAATCAGGTGGAAGTGCGGTGGGGCTGACCCTTGGGGCGCAATCCAGAGTAATTACGGGGAGTCCTTGCTCCGGTGAAAGAACAATTTGCTCTGGATTGCAATATGAATTTCCCATAGGTTTTCATTCAGTGGTACAGTAACTACAGGTGCACGTAATGTCTCTTGCGTGCGCCTGTAGTTACTCTGGATTGTAGGGTTGGACTATTACCTATTCCCTGCTTAAATGCCACTGCCCTCCCTAGTTTTTTATATCCCTGGAATGGAACATTTTTTTCCCTTTAGCTCATCTCTTGCTTAGGGGTGGGGAGGAGGAATGGGAATTTGTTTAGGGATGCAGCTCCCTTCTTGGAGGGAAGGGATAGAAGGGAAGCAGCTTCAAACCATGGCCTCAAACCAAATTCTCCTGTAACTCCCTTAAGGCAAAATCCAGAGTAACTACGGGGAGTCCTTGCTCTAGTGTAAGAACAACTTATTCTGGATTCCAATATGAATTCCCCATGGGTTTTCACTGTGTTGTGCAGTAACTACGGGTGCACATAAAGTCTCTTCCATGCTCCTGTATTTACTCTGGATTTGGGGGATAGTCACTTTTTAGAAAGGGAGGGAGATGGAGATTTGGATTGAGGCTGGAGGGAGAGAGGGGGGGAACATTTCCATATCATTTCAAGTTTGGACCTAAGAAATAACACATATATGGTAAATATTCCCTTCATAGTGGTTCTAGTGACAGCTTGTACTGACCCATGGCTCCAGAGAAGACTTAACTTTAACCCAAACATACATTTCCTTTGTATCCCCATGTAACACATCACAGTGTTACTGTGGCCACAAGTACCATCAATGTGCACATCTGGCTTGCAATCTCTAGATGTCAGAAATCTCACTCTGATGTAGGAATGGAACCCCCATATCTTCTTTCACATTGAGAAAACATATGCATAGGGAGTAGAGCTAGGTGGTAGTAGAGCTCCCACCATCATCCAGTCAACACTCCCCCCCCCCCCAAAAAAAAAAAATCTTGTACCAAATTTCTCCTCCAATCACTAGCTCAAAATTATTTACACTGAGCAATTTCAGCTCACTCTTTATTTTAGAATCCCAACACCACATTACATTTTTGCCATTAGGGACCAAAAAAGAACTGACCCAAATAAAACAGGTGTCTGAATAGTTCTCACAGAATCTGTGGTGAGGGAAAAGCAGTGACTCATCATTACTCAAGTGGTTTAGCAGAATGGAGAGGTATGCATAAAAGATGGCTTTCTGGAGGAACGGTCCAACACTTAGCATCATTATCAAGCCAGTCACCAACAACAGCCTAAAGCACTAGTTTTTTTAAGACAGGCATTTAAAATTTGTAAACTGCAGCGTTCATTAAAAGACCATGAGCTTTTTTACAGAATACCTCTTTAAAAAAGAAAGAAATCAGTTGGCACTAATGCTCCCCCTGCTAACCTGGTGTTTCAAGCCTTATCCACCTGACCTACCCAGCTGTGTCCACTTAGAGTGGATTTTTCAAGATTATATCCTTAGTATACTTAAATAAGAGCCAAATGTTCTTATAGATGTTCTATATGTGTGGAGATTGCTTTGAGTATAGTCTATTGTGCCCTGCTAGCTTCACACTCCCCGTAGACTTGGCAGCAACAAAGATCCTCCATAGAATGGCAGTGTGGCTAGGAATGTGATAGGTCTGCAAAATCAGAAGGGCATCATCTACCACAATATTGACTATCCCTACAATCCAGAGTAACTACAGGAGCATGTAAGAGACATTTACGTCGACGTAATTACTGCACCACCTAGTGAAACCTATGGGAAATTCATATTGCAATCCAGAGTAAATTGTTCTTATGTCGGGGCAAGGACCCCCCCGCCATAGTTACTCTGGATCACCCAAACCTTGGGACACAGCTAACAGGGCAGGAATATATTGATAACTGTCTCCATCACCTCTGGCCTTGCCACATGCGCAGTGCTCAATGTTCAATGGCCTTGCCACATGCGCACGCTGAGTCAGAAAGCAGGTGGAGTGTGTGCACAGTTGTCAGAGAGGCTGAAGCTATTTTCTATGGACTACAGTAGGGTGGTTCTCACTTGCCAACTCCATGCCACATGTCTCTGATGTGTGTGGCTCATTGTTTGATAAGAAGAAAACTGCTAATAAGTTGGAGACCTTGCTCTGGTGATAGAAGGATCCTGGGAAAGATGATGGACAAAATGAGGAAGTGGGTATTTAAAGTATTTCTAGGCAAAGGGAGAAAATCCCATATGGACAAGAGCAGCAGTCGATGGGGCACATGATTCAAGGACCCCTCAAGATCTCACAAGATTGTGTATCATGGAGTTCAAAAAGGAAAAGTTAACAGAAATTTTTTGGCACAAATGCTTTACTAAGGAGCACTCTTCAGTTAATAGGAATGAAAGTGATCCACAAAGTGACTTCTATTATGTATCTCTCGTCTAGACAGATACAGCAAGTAGCTGCAGTTATCCCTTCCCTTTTCAAGGTCTGAAAAATTGGACAGCTCCTTTCCAACTGCATCCAAAGTTTGGAAGGGGAGAACCTATTAGGCTTGCCCAAGCGGGCTATCATTAAACACCTAAACATATTGGAACATGAAAATAAATTAAAATAGAAGCAATTTAATGATACAAAGAAAACAATAATAGTTTTGAAAATGAATTTTTCAAATAAAAAGCATCTTGCACATTCCTCCTTCGTAGACAGTAACATGAAGTGTTTTCACACTGCTGGACATAAAAAACGTGGCAACCAGTAAGCATCTCATTAATTCGATGGGAAGCATGTGCTAAGCACCAGTCTCTCTTCAAAACAATTAAGATTTAAAAGTATTTAAATTTGGCTGTTTTCTGCCTTTTTTCTTCTTCTTAGCTTGTGCTAAGGGTAGAATTTGACATAAGGGTGGAATTGGAACAGGCAGGCCAGTAACTGTATCCAGTTACCCTGGGTAATGCGGCAGCGGTCTCAGTGGGTGTACTCAGATCTGAACCACCTTCAAAGCTGACACAAAGCTGAGCAGCCTGAAGCTGCTCCACACTGTCCAGAGAATGTGGCTGGGAAATGGCATAACTACTGGGTCCCAGCCAGTGGTGGGTTTCAGGGGGTTCTCACGGGTTCTATAGAACCCTTTGCTAATGAGCGGCTGGTTCTGAGAACCCATTACTAATGGGACATAGAACCTGTTGTTAATTTAGGTTATTAGGACATAGACCCTGTTGTTAAGAATCCCACCACTGGTCCCAGCCCCACCTTCTGTTCCCACCTTCCTGCCCCGAAGAAACCCTCTGCCCTCCTTCCCCACCCTGGAATGCCTCCCTTCAATACCCTGATCCCAGTCACACCTGAGCCCCCTGCACTGTCCTAATTTGTCCAGTGCAACTTACTAGGACACAAAACCTGAAATAGTGCACACGCATTGTATCTACCCTACTTATAGAGTGTTGTAAACATGCCACAAGTCCTGGTACAAGTCCCATAAGGCACTTCTACACTACAGACATATGCAACCTTTTCCATACCACCATGGGAACAAAGAGATGGGTGAGTTTTGCTGGCCTAAATTGGTTCGGATTGTGGCCTGGCTCTCATCCATGAGCCAACATGCACTGTACAAATGCTATGCTAGAAGGTGAAATCATCACAAAGTGCTCACCAAAATTACATATCTGATTTGCTGATCAATGTACTGCCTAGGCAAATTCACAATTAGGGGACTATCTTTGGAAATAATAGAGTATGTTTCACACATCCCTCAAATATTCAACAGCCTTAAATATTAAACAGATGGATGGCCTCAAGCTGCTCCAGGGCTATCAATCTGTTTTCCTGTTTATGCTGCAATTTGAGAAAACTGCACCCATAACAGCAGAGAGTTGGCAGTGCCAGACTACCGAGATCTCCAAGCATATCTACTCCATCACCACTTGCAGGAGAAAAGAATACTGGACCTTTCCCCTTTTCCTCAAACTGGCTGCTTCTATTTTCATTTGCCATCTGCAGAATCCCTTGTTCTCCTTGCTTTCTGAGTAAACCTTTACTGGGGCCAATCTCACCTAAATTTAGTGGACAATATAAAAAAACCAAAAACTCAGTGTTGCTGTAGCTCAGCACAGATATTAATGATGATTAACATGTTGTATAGCAGGACTAATTCCAGGACTTTGCATACTAGATTGGCGTGGTTGAACTTTATCAAACTGGTACAAGCTACTTGAGACTGCAGTTGAAATCAGGAAGAAATTCGTGACTGTACCAAGATAAGGAGATCTCTTTATTAGAGATCTACAAGAAGCTCAACGAATATATGCTGGAGATGTCAAGATGTCCTTTTTTAGGTAGTGGGTAGACTTTGTGTGTCACTTCCAATTATATGATACTATACCTGACAGACTATGTTCCACCATGATGCAGTGTTGTGGACATGCTAACATCATAATCACTCCTCCCTTCTAACAGTACTCCATAGTTTCCTAGAAAGCTATTTATAAGGTAGATTTGATGCATTACAACTTAAGGGAACTATTCCACAGAAACAATGATCTGTAACAAACTGCATTCTGTGTTTGAGTATACAAATTAGGGTACAAATTAGGGTTCGGGTACACAGTGTTGCAAAACAGTTTATTAGGATTCAGAACCTAGTATTAAAAATATTAATATGAAAAATTGTAAAACACATACTCTCGTGTTCCACTTTTCTAGGGATCCACTTTTTAGAATGACAGTTTGTGGGGACCCATTGGAAGTGATGTCAGTGCTATGAAACCCACCTGAAATTCAGAGTTGTGTGGCACGATAAAGACTAAGATTTAATTTAGTATACATTTTTATGGACAAAATTAAATAATAAAATTCAGATTTGTAGCCCAGCTGGCTGCTCTTTGCTTTCCTGCTGATTTCCCACCTCCACTCCCACGACTGCTACAACAGCCAGCCCAGCCAGGGCTTTTTACTTTCTCCTTATGAAGGGTAGCGGCTGCAGTAGAAGACGTGGGAAAGTGGTGGGAAAGCAAAAGCAGTGAGCTGAGGCAGCAGAAGGGGCAGAGGTGGCATTGCCATGCTCTCACACCCACCCCAATTGTCTGTCTTCTGCCCACCTGTCTAACAGGTATCTCCTCCTACATCCAGAAGAAAAAGAGGATATGGATGAAGGAACACTTTGCCAATGCAGATAAAAAACCAGATTGAAATCTATATTCGTTGCTGGCGCGGAAGCTCCTTTTTTACTTGAATCTCCTGTGTTTGTCAGGGGAAAACAGTTATCATTACAGTATTATATCTGCTCATTTCATGAAACCATAACAACAACAGCAACAACAGCGTCAACAACATATTGACCCAGCACTGTTCAAAGTATTCAAAGCACACAAATGGACAAAGTTCCATTGTCTTCGTAATCCTTATTCCAGGCTTCACAATCATCCAAAATTGGAGTTGGAACAAAATTGGAACTCATTTTTGTGGGATTCAGAAAAGGCAAAATATAGATAAGGACTCAGATCAGTCTGAGCTTGAGAAAAGTGGCTTATAACAGTCCTGGAACATCTGTGTTGTGTTATGAGTATTATAATCCTTAATGATCCCTATGTTGGGTGCTATGGCAAGGAGATCAGATCTGTCCAGATCTGTCTTGTGTAAATATTGGAGATGTGTGTGTTTGTGTGTGTGTGTGTGTGTGTGTGTGTGTGTGTGTGTGCTGAACCTGCCTTTGACCTTTCTTCACTTGTGGATAACATCTGCACAGTTGCCTGTACATATATCTTGGTGTGTTGTTAAGCTCTGATTTCCTTATCTGTATCCTGCAAAAATTGAAAGTTCAGATTTTGTGGCTAAGATTTATACTTGTTTGCCTGTACAGATAATCCCAAATGTATGGACATTTGGGATAAGTAAGCAGATGCACACACGTCCCTCCACTAATCTGCAGTAACCAGGGGCATTACTAGGGTTCATGTCATGCAATGCAGAAACACACACACACACAGCTGCAACAACCAGGAGCATAACTAGGGTTTGTTTCATGCCATGCAGGAGGCCAGTGCATCACCCCCCATGCAGTGGGCAGGACAACAACCTGGATGGTGGACATGGTTATGTGCCATTGCCCCACCTCCATTTGTTTTTTCAACCATATATTACATTACATTACATTACATTACACATCCAGTGGTATATAACATTATGGGATTATTCCTAAAAAAAAAAAAAGATTTTTGGCCATTTTGGTCACTGGTGGTGTCACTTTCCCCCAAGGGTGTTTATTAACTTACTAAAATCTTATTGCAGTTGTTCTCAAACCTTATAGCCTTGAACCCACTTTTTAGAGTGACAATCTGTCCAGAATCCACCAAAGTGATGTCATGGCTGGAAGTGACATCATCAATTAAATTAAATGAAAACAAATCAATAATTGTAAATACATTAAATTAAATCAACTGAATAACCTCACCCGCCACCCCCCAAAAAATTCAGTAAGGTATTTAGTCCTACCCAACTACAAAGTTAAATTTAAGTACTTATATTTAAACCAGTTCAGTGTGATTTGGGATTATATATCCTTGCAGGGGAGGAAAGACGGGATATAAATTAATTAAAATAAAATAAATAAATAAAATATTTGTTTTAAATCCAGCAAGTTTTTTTATTTTTGCTAGACCAGGGTGACCATCTGTCATAATCAGAAGGAGGAGAAGGCTTCCCAAAATGTAGAACATCCAAGAAAAGTGTAGAACATATCAAAATGAAATCTCAAAACCCCCATGTATATTGCTTTTATGTATTTAATTTAAACACTATATTACTGATTATTATATTTAAAATTATTACTTATAATTGACTAATTCCAAGCAGGCTGCTCTCGAGAAAAAGGAGGACAATGAAGATTTTTTTCCAGGATACCAGGCTAAAAAGAGGACATGTCCTGCAAAAAGAGAATATCTGGTAAAAAAAAATCAAAACATCCTTAACACCCCCAGCCCCCCCCAAAAAGCACTAATACCCCATTAGGATGACGACCAGAAATTCAGCTTGGGGGAGATGGGGGTTTGAACTATCACCGAGCTTTACAAATAATTTTTTAAAAAATTCACATTACCTGCTGAGCCAGTTTTTATTATTTACACTGGTGGGGACTGCCTTCTTGGGCACTTTTAAGCTTCAGGTGCATGGGATCAGGGCCATTATGGAAGCCTTGCACCCCCTATACTGACCGTCCACCTCAGTCAAAACACATTTGCTTACTCATGAGTAAATGTGTCTGTGCAATTTCACTTTCAATGGGGTTCAATACAAGGGGAAGCTTGGAGGAGAGAACCTCCTTTTGGGGGGATATTTTTTAAGGGGGTCTGTTCATTGGACCAGGACACTTCTAGTCTCCTTGTATTCCTCCCAGCCTGCCCTTTCCAATGGACTATGGAACATTTGCCTACTCACGAGTAAAGCCGCAATAAGTATTATACTCACTTTCCCATAGAGCTCTATGGATATTTTTGTTTTTTAGTTTTTTGGCCACAACGTTTGATAGGAAGGAGTTATTTCTAAACAGATTTTTTGCATTGGATTCAGCTGTTCAAGATGCATACAATGTCATATGACATGATGGGGTACTGCACACCATCGTGAAGTTGCTTTTGGGGGGGATTTTTGGGGGTCCTTAGCCCATCTCCTGCCAACCTAGCAGTTTGAAAGCATGTAAATGCAAGTAAGATAAATAGGTACCACCTTGGTGGGAAGGTAAAACAGCATTCTGTGTACCTTTGGCAGTCATGCCAGATCTATGACCCATGCCGGACCCATGACCCATACTGGACCCATGACCCAAAGTGTCTTTGGACAATGCTGGTGCTAAAGGCTTAGAAATGGGGATGGCCACCACACCCTACACCACACTCTACAGACTAGCAATATGACTTGCAGGGGACATATTTACCTTGACAGCCCCCCAGTTTGCATCACCCCTGCAGGGTGCGTCACCTGGTGTGGGCTGCACCCCTAGTGATGCCCCTGGCAAAGACTAACCCTAAAAAGTATTAAATGGATTCAAAGTTAAGATTCAAGTGAACTGGAAGTGCAAAGAGACAGGTATCCTATTAAAGTTGAGGCCTGGTAACGCTACCAGGTCCTTGCACTTGCTTGTTTGTCTTTTGGAATTGAGGAGCATTGCAGCAATCTGTTCTCCTCCAGGCAATTCTTTAATAAAGGCTTTTTAAAAAGTTTTAAACTTTTTAATAGAAATTTGTTGATAAATGACATCTGATAGAACATAAAGACAGCTGACAAAAGGAACGGGGGAGGTGTGAAAACATCAAACAGAAGGGACATCCCTTTTTTTTAGTATTGCAACTAAATTCCAAATGTAGACAGCCCTAATCCAAAGGATTCCTCCCTTATGAACCTTTTCTTTAAAAACAAGAGTCAAACATGCATTTTTGTGGCTTTCCTTTTTTTACCATCACATATTGTTACATTTTCGTGAACTGCAGCCTCACATTAACCCAATCAGCCAAAACCTGCATTGCTTCAAAATTTCAGATACACAAGAGATACAAAAGTATCCCTACAATCCAGAGTAATTACAAGAGCACATAAGAGACATTTACATCAGTGTAGTTATGGCACCACCTAGTGAAAACCTATGGGAATTTCATATTGTAATCCAGAGTTAATTATTCTTATGTCAGAGCAAGGACTCCCTGTAATTACTCTGAATTGTGCCCTATATCAATCTACATAAAAACTTTAACCTGTGTGTACTATCATGAGATAAACAAGAGCAGTATATACAGGGTGACCATATACAATGGAGGACAGACTGCCTTTACCTTTAAGCCTTATATAGAACAGGTAAATTCCCTCTTCGATGCAATGGTTAAAGATGCTGGCATTCTGTCCTCCACTATGTATGGTCACCCTCATATATCATCATCAATCTATATAAAAACATTAACCTATATGTTAGTGTGTCCGATGCTATATATAATTCAGGCACTAGATGGAGTGAATAATAGAATCTCAACTGCGAGGAAGGCCAGGCTGAGAAGAGGATAGGAGAGCCATTGAGTAGAGAAGAGATGCTGGAAAGGGAGATGTTTTTACTGATGAGTGTTGCTACTGTATATTATTGTACCTCTGCAGCTATGGGCTGCTACTAGTCTATAGCATCAAACCTTGCTCTCTCTTTCTCAATCTCTATTTCTCTGTGCATATGCATGTGTAAATATTTTTCAGGTTGCTTTGAGCAGCTGATCCACATTCATGTTAGAAACATGAAATGGCTTCATCCCATTCATCATCCACTTGCTCCTGTTGCCTCTTGCTCTGGCTGAGCCCATTTTCAATGTCGCTTTTCAAAGCATCCACCCCGCCGAGTGCCAAGTTTGCTCTCAGAAATGGGCATGAGTGACCCATTCAACAGACTGTCAGAATTCTTCCTCTAGAAATTTCCTATTTGGGTTATCTCTAGTCCGGTGCCAGACGTCCAAAGCCTGAGCACACTCTGGCAGCCATCCCTATGGACTACCATCGTGTTGCCAAACCCTCACAGGTTAATTGAAAATTTGCAACAGTAGAGTCAGGGCACTCAGAATTGGCTAGTTTATCTCAATTCAGCAAAAACCATGTTAATGAAATTTAGTGGGCGGCTTGGATAGAGAAAATGACGTTCTTGCTTCAGAGCTTGCACAGAAAAAAAAAGCAATGCGGCTTTGAGATTGAAATACAAGACCTCTCTGGGAGCATATTTACACCACAGATGCACTAAATCTCACCAACTGATTTAAATCAACTGCCCCTTTTGGTGACCAACCCAGTCAGTTTCTGGGAATGGCTTACAAGCTTCAAAGGGAAAAGCCATTTTTTAAATCTGTACATTTGGTTGGGACTTTCTCGCCAGGACTTTCTCGCTAGGACTTTCTCGCCCTGGAAATAGGCCAGCAGAGGGAGAAGAGGACTCTCTTCAGTCGGAGCAACAAAGAGGGCTGCTCTGATCCTTCAGCCAGCAATCATGTGGCCAGCCCTGCCTCTGCACTGCAGCCTCCATCAGATAGGAAGGAAAACTCCTCCTGCACCCCTTCTGAGGCCCGCCTCAAACAGACCCCTTCCCCCTAAGGAAGCCCCCTGCCTGGACCCCACCACAAGCACCCTCTTCCCCCCCCCACCAACTTCCCTGCCTGCAGTTTTCCTATGAGTAAGCCCCAATGGATTCAGTGAGGCTTGATTCTGAGTAGAGAGCATAGGATCTTGCCCTTCTGCTGTTCCACTTCATGCAAACTTGGAAAGAGTCAGGCTGCATCCTTCACACTTTCCTGTGAGTAAGCCCCAGTGGATTCAATGGGAGTTGATTCTGAGTAGACAGCATAGGATCTTGTCCTGCTGTTGCACTTCATGCAAACTTGGAAAGAGTCAGGCTGCATCCTACACACTTTCCTGTGAGTAAGCCCCAGTGGATTCAATAGGGCTTGATTCTGAGTAGACAGCATAGGATCAGGCCCCTTTGCTGTTGCAGACTACCAATCTAGTTTGCATAGATAGATCCTTCACACAGAGAGAGGTTCCTTGTTAAAGACGCTCCAGAAGACACCAGTGACTCTTTTAGTGAAAATTAGTCATCATTGGCCATAAAGGTTTTTCTATTCTTTTTTTACTATACAGAATATTACAGTGTTTTATTACAGTAATTGTGGTCTGTATTATATTATAGTGTTTTGAATTCAATTCCTGTGTTTTGTCACCATTTTTACATACAGCTAATATTTTTATATGAATATTTTTTGGGTTGTGGAACCAATTAATAGTTTCCATTGTTTCCTATGGGAAAGCCCACTTCACTTAAAGAGTGTTTCACTTAAAGAGCATGCCTTAGGAACGAATTAAACCCTTTATGTGAGTCACCGCTGTATATGTGCATGCAATGCATAACAGAATATCATGATCTGGGCAGTCCTGTGGTATTTTACTTGGGCAGATGACAAGGAAACATCAGGTCCCACAGGCTGCAGTAAGGGAAATGCCAAACTTTGATTTTGCAGGGCAAAGCTGGTTCCACCCTCTTGTGGCTCTTTTTGCTGTAAGACCTGGGTACTGGGATGCTCGAAGACATCACATCTGTTGCCTGACATCCTAGAAGGTGCGTGACATAACATCCAGGCAGATGTGATTTCCTGGAGTGTCCTAGTGCCCTGCTTTGACAGGAAAACAAGCTACACAGGATTGGAACCTGTGGTCAGATAATTGGACAGATGGATTCATCCGAACCCTGGATGCGTCCACTGGGACAGTGTTTGAGTGGCACTGTTGAATTCAGTTGTTAAAGGTATAGGCACATACCTCCATTGTATACAGTCATCCTCAACAATCCACACCCCTTGAGCTTTGTGATTTTGCAATAAACAATGTTGTTAATGACCACAAACGGTGTCTTCAACCTTGGCCTCCCTCCTCAACTTCACTGTAAACTTAATCCTGAGTGATATAATAATTAAAGCACATGCCTTCTAAGGAATCGAAGAAACCTCTACTGCACTCTGCACCCTTCCTGAAACAAAGATGGATCATTAAGGACCATCAAGAAAAAAAGATGCTTGATGATTGCCCTACAGCTCCTGAAAGTGGCATGACTGTAAACTATTGTAAACTCTTTCATTTCCCCATTTCCACAGTGGCATAGGGAAGCTGGTGCATGTCTGCCTAACAGCTCTTTTGCAATACCCCCAGGCCGGCACAGGACTTGTGCTGAGCAGGGGTGAGCCACCTCTGCGCGTCACCCAGATCAGGGTGTAGCACGTCACCCCTGGGAGATTCAGGCTGCTGCTCTGCCTCAGAGCTGGCTGGAATGGGAGGGCTGATACTCGGGGTCAGCCGGAGGATCCTCCAGTGCATCACTCGCCTGTGGTGCATCATCCGGTGCGGACCGCATCAGCTGCACCACCCTGGTGATGCGTCTAGTGCTGGGACTTGTGCTAACCTAACCAGAGGTTAGAATTGCATTGTCACTTGTTGCAGGGAATTCAGACATCCAAGTTGATGTTCTATGTTTGGGAAATCACATCTGGGACAATTTCTGATATAGCATTTGGAGTTCATAAGTATATTTTAAAAATAATAAAGGGATGTTATTATGTAGAAATGTTTTGTGGTGACTTTCATGCAACTTTTCCACAACTTTATTTCTGAACAGGACTAGCAACTTTCATGGAGGTGGCCATGTCATATTGTGGAAACAAGTAGTAATGAGGATGCAAGCCAGCTATCTGTTGTAATTATGACTACCACATATATGATTGTGCAAAAGTGTAATAAACATAAATAAAAAATATAGATTGACAGTTCCTTTGGCAACAGAGAAGATTTTGATATAGGGAGGGGGCTTGATGCTCATTACAGTGGCAGAGCAGCAGGCATTTTTCCTATTCTTTTCATTAAACAGTTTATAAAGTGAAGATGGAGCACTGGAATTTCTCTTGGCAGCTCTCTTTTGACAGCTATTATTTTTTCCTCACACATTTCTCCAGTCATTACCTAAAAACATGGTGGAATGATCTACTGGAAGGCCATATGTTTTACCATAGTGTCCCAGACTGTTAGCAATACTTTTGTGTTCATCGTTAAAGCCCCCATTTATACTGTCATTCACTTAAATTAACATAAATTACATATTATTAAATTTCACCTGTTGCATTGAAGCTATGGGGTCCTGTAAGGTCCTGTCTTCTCCCCTGAGCTTCTAAGCATCTACATGGGAGAGATTTTTCAGGAAATGTGAGTGCAATGAAAACTATCGACATACTAACCGTCTAACTAATTGATGTTATACAGCTGTATCCCTCTCTTTCTGTCAGATTTCCTGGGAACAGCAGTTCTTGCCACAGTCTACATCAACATTGCTGTTGGCCAGTTTTGCTTCAAGGCTAGATTTGCAATGCTGGTTTGGACTTTTAAATACTAAATGGACTGGGACCAGGATGCCTCAAGGATCACCTTCTTCCATATGAAGCTGCCGGAGTAAATCAATTTCTTCCCAAAGCTGTGTATGCAGCATTAATTAATCAATGCAAATCAATTAGTTAGGCTCATTTTTTGATCTTTTTTTACTGTTAACAGTTCAAAGATGGAACTTTTGGGAAAAAAAAGTTTTATAATTGGAGTTCCTGCAATCGTATTTAAAAAATACGGAAGTTAGTATTTTATAGGGCCATGGCCACTGTAATTCGACACATTCATACCCCAACTCACAGTTCCCCAAATCAGAAAGGTGGCATTTTGTTGAGTGACTCCCAGCAACTGAGAGTCTAGCACAGGATGACAGCCGTCCCCTACAATCCAGGAAGAGATAAGGGGCACTTACTCTGGATTGCTCTATGCATTATCCATAGGTTTCCCATAAGTGGCACCGTAACTATGTCAGTGTAAAAGGTCCCGTAGTTACTATGGATTGTAACCTTCATGACTGAGGCTGCCATTCTTGATGCACTTACTTAGCAAGGAGTAAGGCTCATTGAACTCAGTGGAGCTTACTTCTGAGTAAATATGCTCAGGAGATTGCTGCCATTTTTCCTACCAGGAACAAGCATCATCACTGAAAAGAGTGTGAATAATATAATTCCACCATGTTATATATAATTCAACGTGTAATTTAATGCAGAATGCAATGAAACAGGCATGAAATATTTATTTATTTATATTTATATTTATAAATAAATAAATAAATACACAGAGAGCTGTGGGTGGCGCAAGTGGTTAAGACACTGTGCCTGTTAACCAAGGTCAGGGTTCGAGGTCCGGGTCCCCACAAGACAGGGTGAGCGCCTGTCCTTAACTCAGCTCTGTGATGCAGCTGGAACCAGTCGCATCGGCTCTGCCATTCCATTGGACTGTTTCAGTGGCATGGAGAGGGGGGATTTGCTGCTTGGGTAAACAGCCTATCTTCCATATCAATCTTCCCAGGCCTTCGTGCTATGCATGCAGCGTCGAGCATGATACCATAGTCTTTCAAGACTGATGGATGCCTATTTATTTATTTATTTATTTATTTATTTATTTATTTATTTATTTATTTATTTATTTATTCCCACTTCTTTCCACTTTATGCACATAACCTAATCTACCTTGTCAGTTTCACAACCCACTAAAAATGGGCCATGGAACTATATTTTGGGAACTGCTGGTTTAGTATATTATGCTCCCTTTCTGTTGCTCTTTCCACCTCTCAGTTCTCAATATGTATATTCTTAGCTTTGTAGGGCAGAGTTCTAGGTTTGTCTTTGTTTTTGGTGATAGTGGTGTTGGCACATGTGCTGTCTTTAGAAAAACATCAGAGGTCACAATAGGCACAAACATCCTTATGACCAGCCTATGCAATTGTTTGCCAGTGTATCGGTTCATACGTTGGTGTTGCAAACAGGTCATCAGTTGGGTTTTCTACAGCTATTGTAGTATAGATGAATTGAATTTGGGAGTGAATGGCATAGAATTTGCTTAGAATATTTTTATGGAACTAGGAAATATTTACTGCTTTTCCACCTGTTTTGTTAAGCCAACTATGCCTGTGTCCCGTGGCCAGATGTTTTTGAATAGTGAGGGTAATAGTTAAGGAGTTCCACATATTCAAAGAAGAGCCTTCCTTGAATGGAAGAAGCCATCAGAGATGACTCATACCGATCTCCCCCATCCCAACTCAGCCAAGGCTGTGCATATAGTCAGTCAGTGTAAAAAAAACTATAATTTTTGGACAGCTTATCAAAGAGACAGGAGAGACTGAATTAGAGATAGAGAATTGGTGCTTTCAGACAAGATGTTTATTCCCAAATCACCAATAATTGTTGATGCACATTTTACAAAGCATCACTGTCATGTTAACCATATCCCATCATTATCCTGTGGTATTCCCATGAAGCATCAATTTCTTTCAGAATACAGAAAATCAGATTTTTTCTGTAAAGAGTGGTTTGAGGCATGCAGAGTGACATTAAAGGATAAGGCCCCGTGACTTCCACACCTGAGTACACCTTCCCCATTACTTTTGAGTTCTGTCACCACTGGGCACCAAAGCACCAAGTTCATTTTCTCCTCTCAAATTCTGCCGGATTAATTGCTTCCTCTTTCCACACCACAGAGGATACTGGCTTAAACTGTTCCTGTTGACTGAGGGTTGCGTGTGCTTTAATTACTGGTTTCTTCTTTACTGCCAGCAGTTGGTCTTTATAAAAAATAAATAAAATGAGAAGTGGCTCAGGCTGCAAAAAGGACAGGCCAACATGGAGGAGGAGATGGAGCTGGTGAACTGAGGCAGCTGAAGATATGCTTCTCTGCTCAGCCTCAGGGGGCTGCAGAAAAGAATGGGAAGATGTTTGAGAATTTGGGATGGGAAGAGTTTGGGAATTTGGACAAATTCCTAGAGGAAAGGACCATCACAGGTTATAAGCCTTGAGAAGTGTCTGTTGATGTGGGCAACCTCAACTTGCCAGATGCAGGGGAGAGCATCTGGATGCAAGTGTTGTATGTGCTCACTGAGGCATCTGGTGGGCTACTGTGAGATACAGGAAGGTGGACTAGATAGGCCTTCGGTCTGATACAGTGTAGGTTTTTCTTATGTTCTTAGTTAGAAGCTCTGGAGAGGAATGGGGGTGCTAAATTAACACTCCTTTCCCCAACTTATAATACTGATGCTGTTGCACCTGGCTGACTTTCATCATCCTATGCACTAATCTGTCACAAGTAACCACTGGTTACAGGCTGTGGTGGACATGTACACCCTCCTGGTTCTAGAAGTAGGTTACATCAGAATGAAATGTGCAAGAAAGTAGCACCAGAATCCAGATCTCTTGATCTATGAGCTTTCTGAGGCATGTGATGGGCCCCTGTGAGCACAATCCTTACGAGGGTTCCCATATGTCATAACCAAAAAAGAGGAGAGGCCCCCCAAATATAGGACACCCAAGATAAAATGCAGGACATGACAAAAGAAAAGCTAAAAACACTCATATATTGCTTTCATGTGGTTAACTGAAACAGTATTTATTACTTATCATCAAATTTAAAACTATTACATATAATCTACTGCATATAATTTATCATTTACAAAAGGCTACAAGTTGCCTGCTCACAAGGAAAAGGGGGACAATGAAGAATTTTTCCAGGACATGAGGCCTGGAAATAGGCCTGGAAATAGGTGAATAGGGTTGCAGCATCCCCAGAGCCCAGTCCTGTTCAGGTCTACTCAGAAGTAAGCCCTATTGTAGCCAATGGGGCTTACCCCCAGGAAAGTGTGGATAGGGTTGCAGCATCCTCAGAGCCCAGTCCTGTTCAGGTCTACTCAGAAGTAAGCCCTATTGTAGCCAATGGGGCTTACTCACAGGAAAGTGTGAATAGGGTTGCAGCATCCTCAGAGCCCAGTCCTGTTCAGGTCTACTCAGAAGTAAGTCCTATTATAGCCAATGGGGCTTACCCCCAGGAAAGAGTGGATAGGTTTGCAGCAGCAGCCAGCTGTCCTTTCTCCGGCTGCTGGGGCTTGCTGGGCTGCCGCTTAGAGCAGCAAATTTAAAAGTGCCCGGCCAGCCTCTTTAACTCTTTAACTGCCATTCCAGCAGCCGAATGAACCGGTTCCCTGGTTATCGCCCCCTCCCCGCAGCTACCGGATCACCAGCAGCCGGGAAATTGGAACAACCGGTTCTGGCGATCCAGGGCGATCCGGTCTCAGCCCATCTGTGGCATGAGAAGGCCAGCATATGACTGTGCATTGGCCCAACCCTGCCTTCATAGTAGTGGTGCAGTAATGCCTTGTGGCACTTTTGTGACACCCCTAGGCCACTATGCGACTTGTGGTGGCCTAACTGAGGTTTAGGATTGCACAGTCAGAAAATATAGAAAATGGGACTAGATGACCCCTTTGATTTGATCCAAATCACCAATTTGGATTCTTATGTTCTTATGGATTGGATTCTCAATTCTTATGTTCAGTAGATTGTTTCTCTACCTCAGCAGAGGAGAAGCAAGGTGTGTGTATGTGTGTGTTTTGAAAACCAATAGCAGTTTGCAGTGCCCTCAGGTCCAGCCTCATTTACAACGCATAGGAGTGTGAATAAACACTGCGAGAAAAAAAGAAAGGAAAGAGCGAGTTTCCTTTGGCTCAAGAGGGAACAAAATGAGTGATATACACCCTGATCCTATGCATGTTTATCAGAATTGATGTTAAGAAGTAGGTTTCACTGAGTTAAATGAGGCTTTCTCCCAAGTAGGTATGCAAATACAGCCCCATTTAGCTCAGTAGGGACCTCCGCATTACTTGCAAAGGCTCGCAAAAGTGAACAAGTCCTATGACCAGCCAAGAGGAAAAGTTGAGTAGGGAGTCTATTGGGAGGAGTAGCTCCCATTGCAGGGAGGAAGACCGGTGAAGAGGAAAATTCGGCATAAGGCCAGATTGCACAAACATACAAACACCCATGGAGAAAAAAATAATTCTGCAGCTCCTACAAGCTAAAGCAAGCTTTGTTTTTAATGATGGAACAACCTGGCAACAAAAAGCAGAGGAAAGTGCATGGAAAGGCATATTGATGGTAAGGTATGGTTCTCAGCTTCATGATAGTTCTCATAGACTATGGTTAGCCATCTTTAGTGCCAGTATTTGTTCATCATATCCTGAGCCCCAGTCACGCCGCCTACGTCCCACCATCGGGGGAGACAGTTGTCCTAATAAAAATTTCACCAAAGCTTCAAACCTGCTAGTGTTGAAGGAAAATTGCTTGAATTGGGCCCTTGAGCTCAGGCATTGTATGACTGACAAATATGTATTAAATATAAAAAGTCCCAAATATTTCTTTTATTTATTTTCTGGATTTCTACCCCACATTTCTCAGCCAAAGCCGATTCAAGGCGGCTTATATTTTGTTACATTATACCTCTGTCATATAGTGGGGATCATGACTTATTTCAAAGGGGTCGCAAAAAACTGGCTGCTGCCATCTTGGAATCTGATACTGGACGTAGCCAACTTGGAATGGGCCTCTTAGGCTGCAGTCCAACCATTCCATCGTTAGACATCCTAACAATGTCTATTCAAAAGTAAGTCCCAGGAAAGTGTCTTTAGGATTGCAGCCTGTGTTTCACTGAACACAGTTCTTCCAAGTAGACATTTAGGAGCTCTGACTTATTCAGAGTGGAATAAGTGATGTCGCTTATTCCAGATTGATGATATCACCCTTGGGGGCTGGCAGGTCCTGGACAGATTGTCGTTTTCAGAAGGGGGCTGAAATGCTTGAGAAGCTCTCCACTTTAGTTTATCTAATACAGTGATTTTCAACCAGTGTGCCGTGGCACACTGGTGTGCCATGGATAGTCCTCAGGTGTGCCTTGGGAATTTGGGGATTGACATTCATTAACAGGAAAATTGTGGGATTTGAACAGTCTGGTGTGCCTTGTCAATGGTAAAAACAATTGATGGCGTGCCTTGACCATTTCAGTACCTTATTAATTGTGCCGTGAAATGAAAAAGGTTGAAAATCACTGATGTAATCCTTTCTATGTATTTTTATTTCCCTACACCTGAGGAGCTCACTGGATACTTGTTGGCAGTGCAAAGTGTTAGTGGTTCCATCACCCAAGTAAGAACAAGTAAGAAACAGTATAGGTGATAAATTGTTAGCTTTTTATGTTGTTTTGGTTCTGGATTCACTACTCTTGTTATAGAGATTAAACTGAAATTCTCCATAGCAGCCATGAGTTAAAACATGTGCATGAGAGTCAGCAGCACTTCAGCACCATCTGCTAGCAACCAATAATACTGAAAAGTCACTGACTGACTCACTGACTGACTGACTCACTGACTGACTCATCAACACCCAGCCGAAACCGCTGGACCTAGAAGTGTGAAATTTGTGGAGGGTGTTCCTTCCATGATGGAGGCACCCACTAAGAATCAGTTTTTGGAAATTCACCGGAAGTGGGTGAAAAGGGGTGCAACGTGTTTTCCTCCCTATACTTTGAAGACTTACTGACTGAGGAACACTCTGTCCCAACCCCTGGACCTAGAAGTGTGAAATTCGGGGAGGGTGTTCATTCTGTGACATGAACACCCACCAAGAATCTATGTTGAGAAATTTAGCCCTTAAGGGGTTGAAAAGGGATGCAACACGTTTTTGTCCAATACTTACATTGAAGACTGACTCCAGCCATTATGGTGTCTGCTGCCTGACACACTGGGACAGAGGATGCACTGGGGGATTGGTGCACTTTGGGGGGATGTTGTGTGGGGGCAATGTACATGAGGGGGTTTTGTGCATGGGGGATGATGCACTTGGCACTTGGTGTAGTGTGCATAGGAGGGTGGTGTGCATGAGAGGGTGGTTTACATGGGGGATGCTACACACTGAGAGGTAATGGGCATAGGGTGACGCATATGGGGGGTCGTGCACGTGGGCAGATGGTTTACATGGGAGGATGTTGCACATGGGAGGGTGGTACGCATGGGGGGTTAGTGGGCATGGGGGATTGGTGTGCATGAGGGATTGGTACGCATGGGTCTTGGTGCACATGGGGTGATGCGCATGGGTGGATGGTTCACATGGGGGATGTTGCACATGGGGTGATGCGTATGGGTGTGATGCGCATGGGAGGATGGTTTACATGGGGTGGTGCGTATGGGAGGGTGATGTGCATGGGTGGATAGTGCATATGGGGGGTTGGTACACATGGGGGTTTGGTGTGCATGGGAGGGTGGATGCGCATGAGAGGGTGGACTCACATGGGGGTTTGATACACATGGGGCTTTGTGGCACATGGTGGTTTGTTGTGCAATGGGGGCTTGATGTGCATGGGGGACGATGCACAATGGGGGGATAGGACACAGGGTGGATGGTGCACTAGGGGATATTTGACTCTATTTTATAACTAATGAATATTTTAGTTATTTTACTATCTAGCCAATCCCCCATTCAGCTGCATTCCTAAACAGGGGAGAGAAAGGAAAAAGAATGGAATGGGTGTGCTAACCACTTGGCCATATTGTTGTGGACCAGCATTAACATGGGCTTAGATGCAGTCCAGGGGTGGTGGTTCCTAAAATGGCCTTCTCTATCTGATTTCTGTATCTTGAGGTAGTGGTAGTGGCATAGATATTACCACTTTCCCTCTCCCATTAAGCTGGTGACACAGTAAAAAAAGAAAAGAAAGGAGTAGGAAGGGGAAGTATGCACAAACCACTAGGTCATACTTCAGTTAGCTTGCATTCTCCCAAAACCAGATGATACAGATGCTAAAGATGGCCTGTGGAATTTTATTTATATGTAAAATAAATAAAACACTGAGCTATAGTACTTTCTTATAGTCCTATGAGACATTATAGCACTTTATTGGGATATATCAGAACTTCCAGGAAGACCTCTTCAAATCACCTTTAGCTCATTACCTGTGATTCCAGTGGCTGTGCAGCAACTCAGTGGCAAATGAGAACCGCCACTTCTGAAAGTAGACTTTCTGATGAGTAAATGGCTTCTCATGCCCTCCACCCCAAACTGCAAGGGGATTATACTCTTACCTGTTAATCCCAGCATCACCACCTGCAGGACTCACCCTCAGCTGTCAGAAGAGATATTGCAGGTGACCTCAGTGTTCTGCAGAGCTGGGAATGAGACGGGTCTTTCAAGTCCATCTCTGTTACCTTTGCTCCCATACTGATCTTGGGTCTTAGGCCAATTTATTACTAGAGCTTTAGTGTTTGGTTTTTCTAAAGGAAGAAGCAGTGACTTGAATGTGTCCTTGCTAAGGAAAGGCATGTTTGCCTTATCGTCTGTGCTCTCTGCCCTGACTCCAGGGCAGGCAGCCTCCAGTCCAGTCGGTAAGCAAGAGGAAGGGGCTTGGTAAAGCCATACTTCAGAAGAGAAGCTTATAAAAGCTTTGCTAGTTCAAGGAGATCAAACTGCTCAAGGCACCAGCTTCAGCCCACCCCAAATGCTCCACACAAAGAGACCTTGGATTCCCACTGGAACACCAGTATATTTTTAAACCAACCTTGGGCAAAAATTCTGCCTTCCCCCTTCCTCTCCGCAGTAATTGTCATGAGTGGGGACAGAAGAGCTGGGCTGAGATTGAGATGTGGCCTCTGTCTTCCCTTTGCTCAGGCCGTTCTTTGAGCGGTTCTTCCAGAAACGTTCACAAGGAGGAGCAGGCCAGAAGGTTGGCTCTTTGATCGCCTTCTTCCCCTCTAGGTGTTGGATGCGGAAACAGTCAAAAGTTTATTATCAGTTACCATGGCTTTCCATGCTGTGTTGGCTTTTAGACAGGCTTTCTAGAAAGCCAGAATTGGCTGGACAAGTCCGGTTTTGGGCCATTGGCCCAAACTATCCGATCCAGTAGGCCACTGTCCGGCCTTCTGGGGGTGGGTGGGAGGGTGCTTGAGAGAACTGGGGGTGGGGAGATAGAACTAGTCGTGGCTTGGCATAGCTAAGTCTGGCCAGCCGCAGCATTCATTTTTTAAAAAGTCTTACATTTTGTCCTACTTTAAAAAAAAAAAAAAAAAGATTTTAAGTTGAAAATCCAGACTTTTGGGTGACCATTTCCTACATTTTGGCTTTAGGATCTGGTCACCCTGCTTTTAGATGGCTTCCAACTTGTATGGGAAAAACAATAAATACACAAATTGCAAGTTATAGGAAATGTGTTGCTCATCTTCAGTTGACTCTAAACTTGATGCAAACATGTCATGCCCCCAGGAGAATGAACACTGCCTGGGTAGGATGTAGGCTTCCATAAATCAAGGAGAAGGTCTGCTCCAGGCAAAAACTGAGCCTCTCTTCGTCACTTTCAAATATTCCTCCTTCTTCTACGCTGCATTCCAAGCCCAACCTTCAGCTATTACATTTAAGAAGGGAGGAGGGGTAGGAATCTGTCTTCTGCTACTCCTTGTTAGAGTAACTGGCTGTCAATACATATAAGATTAAACAGAGTGTGTGCAAGTAAAATATCCATAAGTAAATAGTAATGAAAATGGTTCCACCTGTGTGTCTTCTGTATCGTTTGCATGTTATCAACTCTTGGACACAAATCTTCATATCAGTGTGTGCTTATATATGCCTGTTTGTGTGTGTGTGTGTGTGTGTGTGTGTGTGTGCAGGCGCACGTGTGCACATATGCTTCTAAATTACAGAGTGCTCCTATTAGCTATTTATTTAACCTCATTTTGCAGGCGGGTGAATTCCCTTAGCTGCGGTGAACAGCTTTATTACCACCAATCAGGGACATACTTCTTCTTTCAAATGACAAAGGAATTGCAATTAGTAGCTTTTTCTAGCTAGAGGGCTGAGAAACCAGCTATAGCAAACACTGGGGAGGCCCTATGCAAAGAGTTAATGCAGCCCAGGCTCCTGTGCTAAGAAAGTAGGAAGTCAGACTTACCTGAGAATGATGCATAGGTATGCATATGATGCATAAACTTCATCCCTGGATGCAAATGTGTACGTGTAGGGTCATGTGTGATTCTTGTGTAGTTGCATATCTCAATATAAGTTGATTTTCACTAGGGATTTCTGTGTGTGGAGTTATATGAGTGCATGCACATTTATGTGAATATATACATGAGCAGGAAGACAGGGCTAATAATAGAACAGAGGATATTGGGGAGTATTTAGGTTGCATAATGATGACCAGGAATGTGACAAAAAGCAAGATTTTGGCATGTTTTGGTTCTTCCAAATATGGTTATACTGGTACAGAATATTGGCATCAATTTAAAAACGGTGACATAAAACCATAACATATGTACCAGCCTTACATATGACTTGACCAGCCAATCCAGGCAGTCGTGTGTACATGCTAACTGGGCAAGAGACATTCTTTCAAATTGGGTGTTCCTTTTATTAAGCAGGGAGAGAGTAACTGGTCCTCCTCACCCCAGCAGTGTCTGTTCTAGTGGCTTCTGCTGGTGTTCTTTTGCATTTTAGATTGTGAGCCCTTTTGGGACAGGGACCCATTAGCAATTTTTTTCTTCATTTTCTTGTAATTCATTAGCTACTATTTTTTTTACTACTTTTTCATTAGCTACAGTTTTTCATCTCTTATAATCTGCTTTGTGAACTTTTCAGTTGAAAAGCGGTATATAAATACGATAGATAGATAGATAGATAGATAGATAGATAGATAGATAGATAGATAGATAGATAGATAGATAGATAGATAGTAAGTAAGTAAGTAAGTAAGTAAGTAAGTAATTGTGCTAACAATTATTGGCTGCAGCTTTGCTCTCAGATCCAGGTAGCAGCTGACACAGGCAACATCAAGGGGATGTATGATGGCATCAAGCAGGCCTTAGGTCCAACAGTGAGGAAATCTGCCCCGCTTAAGTCCGCTACAGGTGAGGTCATCCAGGACCGAGCACAACAGATGGCACGCTGGGTGCAGCACTACTCTGAGCTATACTCCAGAGAAAATGTAGTAACTGAAGAAGCACTAAACAACATTGAGTGCCTGCCTGTCTTGGAGGAGCTCGACAGTGAACCAACTTTAGAAGAACTAAACGAAGCCCTGGATTCCCTTGCTTTTGGCAAGGCACCCGGGAAAGATAACATCCCTGCTGAAGTTCTGAGGTGCTGTAGAGGGACCATTTCCACTGAACTGTACAAGATATTCTGCTTCTGTTGGAGGGAAGGTGGAGTACCACAGGACATGAAGGATGCTAATATTGTCACACTGTACAAGAACAAAGGCGACAGGGGTGACTGCAACAACTACCGTGGCATCTCTCTTCTTAGTGTTGTAGGGAAGCTGCTTGCCCGTGTCATACTGAAGAGGCTTCAGGTGCTTGCAGAGAGAATCTATCCTGAATCACAGTGTGGATTTCGAGCCAACAGGTCCACCACTGATATGGTATTTTCCCTTCGACAGTTGCAAGAGAAATGTAGGGAACAAAGACAGCCACTCTTTGTAGCCTTCATAGACCTTACAAAGGCTTTTGATTTGGTTAGTAGGGATGGCCTTTTTAAAATCCTCCCCAAGATTGGATGCCCACCTCAGCTCCTCAACATCATCAGGTCCTTTCACGAGGACATGAAGGGCACTGTAGTTTTTGATGGCTTAACATCAGACTCCTTTCACATCCGAAGTGGAGTGAAGCAGGGCTGTGTCCTCGCACCAACTTTATTTGGGATCTTTTTTGCAGTCATGCTGAAGCATGCTTTTGGAAACGCAACAGAGGGAATCTATCTCCGGACCAGATCAGACGGAAAACTCTACAATCCTTCCAGACTAAGAGCAAAGTCCAAAGTCCAGCTGAAATGCTTGCGTGAGTTCCTCTTCGCCGATGACGCTGCTGTTACTGCTCACTCTGCCGAAGACCTTCAACGACTTATGGGCCGTTTTAGCAAAGCCTGCCAAGACTTTGGACTAACAATCAGTCTGAAGAAAACACAAGTCATGGGTCAGGGTGTGGATTCACCTCCCTGTATCACAATCTCTGAACATGAACTGGAGGTTGTCCATGACTTTGTGTACCTTGGCTCAACTATCTCTGACACTCTCTCCCTAGACTCTGAGCTGAATAAACGCATTGGTAAAGCGGCTACTACATTCTCCAGGCTTACAACGAGAGTATGGCTTAAATAAGAAGCTGACGGAACATACAAAGATCCAAGATAGAGCTTGCGTCCTGAGCACACTCTTGTACTGCAGTGAGTCTTGGACCCTTTATGCATGGCAGGAGAGGAAGCTGAACACCTTCCATATGCGCTGTCTCCGACGTATTCTTGGAATCACCTGGCATGACAAAGTCTCAAATGACACAGTATTGGAACGTGCTGGAATCTCTAGCATGTTCACACTTCTGAAACAGCGGCGTCTACGCTGGCTTGGGCATGTCGTGAGAATGGCTGATGGTCGGATTCCAAAAGATCTCTTATATGGAGAATTAGTGCAGGGAAAGCGCCAAGAAGGAGACCACAGCTGCGATACAAGGACATCTGCAAGAGGGATCTAAAGGCCTTGGGAATGGACATCAACAGCTGGGAAACCTTGACCTCTGACCATTCAGCGTGGAGGCAAAAGACCCAGCATGGCCTTCTCCAACTGGAAGAGACACTTGTTCGGCAGGCTGAAGCAAAGAGACAGACCCGAAAGCAGCGAAACCTGGAGCCTGGGCAGGGGACGGAATTTATTTGTCCTCAGTGTGGAAGGGATGGACACTCTCGAATTGGCCTTTTTAGCCACACTAGATGTTGTTTCAGGACCTCCAATCAGAGCATGATACCATAGTCTTTCGAGACTGAAGGATGCCAATAATAAAAAAAGTAAGTAAGTAGCAGGAAACATGGTTAGTTCCAGTTATTTGCTAGACCTTCAGATTCAACACTGCTGCTCCTTTGTTAGAGGAACTCACCTTTGCTTAGTACCACAAAACTCCTAAGTATTTCTTATCTAGCTCTGCTTGAGACTGGGCTGTGTGTGCCTGCCAAAGACAGACACAGCTCACAGGGAAGGTGGAGAGGCAGATTTTGGGCTATTTGGGAAGGTTCAGTGTAAGGAATGGGTTCAGGGTGAGGATAGGACAGGCTGGATCCTGAAAGAAGCAGCAGACACTGGATGACAGCTAATGCATCACCTGCCTCTCCCTGGGCTCACAAAAGCAAAGAGCTTGGTGTAGATTCATTGATGGCCAGGTAGCCTATGGAAATATAAGTACAGAGTATTTTTACATAGCTTTCCCAAGCCGTATGGTCACTGCCCACTTCAGAATGCAACATATGCTCCATCAATCCAGCTGCACAGGATAATATGATGGAAGATGGGACTGGGCAGACCAACTGCAAACCTATGTCACTTTCCTGGGAATAAACCCCAATGAACATAGCAGGACTTAAGTAACAGGACAAAAGTAAACAATTAAATTTTTTAATTTTTTTGTAAACCGCTTTGTGAACCTTTTAGTTGAAAAGTGGGACAGACAGACAGACAGACAGACAGACAGACAGACAGACAGACAGACAGACAGACAGGTAGATAGATAGATAGATAGATAGATAGATAGATAGATAGATAGATAGATAGATAGATAGATAGGATTGTGGTGTAAATTAACCTAACACATCTCAAAGACACATCTCAATTCATATGCTCCACACCAGGGATGCAGTGATCCAGAGCAAGCACTTGTGAATATTGTGATGCACAGTGGGAAACATTGTACTGCTCGGCCTTTGATATTCCAGAAGGTCATTGCATTTCCAGATTGGGGGAGTGGGCATAATTCCTCTCACCCCACCCCGACCACTGTGCTAGATTTGAGAACAGAGGCATGTCACGCAGTGATCTAGCCAATGCTCCCAGAGCTTTGATATCACAGCAAACAGCTCTTACATTGATGGTGCCTGGAAAGGACACCAGGCGGATGGTAAAGTGACAGGTCCAGAGATGCCGAGGGGTAGAAATGAAGCTGCTTCTGACAGGAGCGCTCCTAATCTTGTGCCGCCCTGTAGCATTTCATCTTTCTCAATACAGCACTTGCTGAGTCCCAAAGGCTTCAATTAGCTACAGCTCAAGAAAGCCTCCGTTTTTGAGATCTCTCTCTCTCTCTCTCTCTCTCTCTCTCTCTCTCTCTCTCTCTCTCTCTCTCAGTCTCTGTGTACACTCGCATGTGTGTGTATATATGTTTGAGGCTGCCTCCAAGATTGTACTGAGCTTGTACAGCCTATCAGGCAGGCAACTCAGCACAGAGTCCGTAAATGATCAGCAATGGTGGCGAGGAGTAGGGATGTGAGGAAAAGAAGCGGCAAGAGAAAGGGTGACATGTCACTCATGGCTGAAGCAACACTACAGAGTAAATGGTGGGAGCCAATAGGAAGCAGCCAAATGTTGCCAAACATTTTGCAGTGGGCACAGAACTCTATTTTTATTAGGTGGGCATTGCAACAACGTTAGTGTTGTGTTGTACTACTAAGCACTTATACTAAGCACTTCAGAGCACTCAACATGCATGATGTTAGTAATCCATGCAGCAGAACTGTAATACAGGCCAATATTATTGTTATCAACCCCCTACTGCTGAGAGAGGGCTGTGATGGTGATTTCTTGCTTAGTGAGCTCATGGCCACATGACCTTCCTGTTCAGACTCAGTCATACTCTCAGTTGCAAAGCTATATACGAGTATGTCTATTCATAGGTAAATGCCATTAAATGTATGGCACTTGCTCAC
Organism: Cryptoblepharus egeriae; assembly: GCA_030015325.1. NCBI lineage: Eukaryota > Metazoa > Chordata > Lepidosauria > Squamata > Scincidae > Cryptoblepharus > Cryptoblepharus egeriae. The sequence goes on along the minus strand of JAREYC010000003.1, from coordinate 89,010,098 downwards.
AGCTTGTAAGCCATGATGGGTATTTGCAACCACCTGTTTTTAAAAGTAGGCAACTTTAGAAGTACCAGATGCAAGGGAGTAACAACAGGATGCAAGTATTGTGTTGTACTCCCTGAGGCATCTGCTAGGCCACTGTGAGATACAGAAAGCTGGATTCATTGGCAGTCTGGTGGGAACCGGGTGGAGGAAAGCCCCACACACCCTCTGGAGGCAGCCAGTGGTGGGCTTCAGGGGGTTCTCACAGGTTCTATAGAACCCTTTGCTAACAAGAACTGTTACTAATGGGACATACTCGTAGAACCTGTTGTTAATTTAGGTTATGAGGACATAGAACCTGTTCTTAATTTATTTGAATCCCATAGGCAACCATTGTGCCATGGCTACCTTTCCTCCTTCAGGAGCCATTTAGTGGGCCAACAAACCTCACACTAAGTCTCTGGACACTTAGAAAGCCTTCTGAGGCATCCAGAGCACCCTTAAATAGTACTTCTGGTTTTGTTGGAAAGGTGTTTCAGGAGCCTAAGAAGGCTTCTGGAGTTTCTGGGAATATCATGTGAGGCTCCATGTGGAGCTAGATAGGCCTCCTGGGGGGTGGCATGTTGTGGTCCTGTGCCTCAGGGTGACACATGGACAAGGCCCGCAAGTCGCTGGACCAGATAAACCTTTGACTTGATCCAGCAGGGCTTTTCTTATGTGCTTAAGTGTATATAGGACTACAGCCTTAGCTAGTGCACTTGGTCATCTGGGTAGCAGAGACATCATGAGCATCAATAGCTATTTATTAACCATGAATGTTTAATGCGATGCCTATAGTCAGAGACAGCATGCACCTGGTTTCCAGACATTGTAGGCAAGCAATTGGGAAGGGGCTTCACTCCATCTTGTTCTGTTTATGAACTTCCCAGAGGCATTTTGTTGGTCACTGCTGGAGACATCTCATCAGACCAGATGATCCATTGATCTGAATCAGCATCACTAGCTTCTTTGTATAAAGATGCTGTGATATGTACTACTTGTGGGATACACCTGCTTTGCAAAACCTATGGCAATGCTGAGATATTCCCAAACGGAGAACTTTAGGACATGGACGTGCATTGTGGTGCACAGCATTTTAGGCATACGCCACCTTGGGGAAAGTGCTGGAACTGCAGCTTCCGTAATGAGCAGCCAGAGAAAACAAATGGAGCCAACATACATTCTGGGCCGTTTTGCAGAAGGTGGCGGCGGCAGCGGCGGTGGCTGCTGACTGCGCTGTATGCCTGTTTGAATTGCTGATGAAGGTGCTTACAGCTGCTTTATTGCACAGTGTCCAATAAGTTGGAGCTGCGAGCAGCTGCCTCTGCATATTCCTGCCATCACTGTATAATGCGGAGGTCTTTGCGGTTGTTATTAGGCATAAAGCACAAGCTGTCTTGCCCAGCGCATCTAATAGGCTCACAACAACTCCACACAGGGGAGTGGATGGATCTGCGCCTCTTAAACTGTTAACAAACGAGGCTCGCTTCAAAGGATGCGACGCTCGCTTCCTCTTGGCCTCTCCTGTGCAGATGGGAGAGAAGGCAGGGAGGGTTGTTAACTCGGAAGTCGATTGCCTCAGGAAACAAAACTCAATGCACCAACCAGAACACTGAGGCAGTGAATAGGAAATGTAGTCCTGAATTTGGAAGCTTACTTCAGGCTTTTCCTTGCTTGCTTGCCTGCAGTGCAATACCAGACTGCTGTAAGGGTAGCAAGGGTTTTCCTTCCTTTTGAACAGAACTAAGGCACGGACCTCAGTAGCTCAGTAGCTCACTTCAGAGTAAGTAACTGAGTAAGAACGGAGTAAGAATATCAGGTGATCGCTCCAGAGTAACAAATAGGAACACGGATAGCTCTAGATAGTTGGCCTTGGGTCTGTTGAAGTCCGAATGGCCCATGGGGGGTTTTATTCTGTAGAGGCAGAGAACTGATCCAAGCAAAAAATGCCAGGGACAGTGCCAGCTTTTGGTATGGATAGAACAGATGCCCATTGAAGACAGCAGGCAATCACAGGTGTGGTGAAAACTTTCTGTGATGCGTTTTCTCCAGCATACTTTATTAAAAATACTACAAAGACAATGAGGGGGAATATACATTCTCCAGTAATTTGGGGAACTCTTTGGGCAAAAAACAGAGACAAGCAACCTTGCTACATGTCTGTTTTTATATGATTTGTTGGTTACTTCTGGGGCTTCTAGCTGGACTTCTTCTATAGATCTTTGTCACATTTTAGGTATTTTGCCCCACCCTGAGACCCACCCACAATCATACAAGCATCCCCCATTTTCTGACAGTTCATTTTCTGATGGCACTTTCAACACCTTTGCATTGTACGCAGAACTCATTCGTTCAAGACATGCTTGAACTCATTCATTCAAAACAGGCAACCTCTCTGTTGGTCTAAAGGCTAAAATTGTCTTCCCTGATGTTGATTTGCATGTGACATGGTGATCAAACTGTTTGTGGCATTTCCTTATGACTTTCTTCAGCAAACAGCCATCATTCAAACACATAAGATATTCATTGCCTACACATGCCTTTGTTCATTTTACTGTAATTTGTTATGTATTTTGGTTATGTGTTAATTATGCTTTTGCAAGTGATATTTATGTCTTTTGGGGGTCCATTTTGAATTTGCAAGCTGAAAAAGACTGACCCTACAATCTAGAGTAGCTATGGGAAGACGTAAGAGGCACTTACTCTGGATTGCTCTATGCATTTCCAATAGGTTTCCCATAGGTGGCACCATAACTATGTTGGGGTAAAAGGTCCCATAGTTACTCTGGATTGTAGCCTGAGTTCTACTTTTCAACAGTTTTCACTTTTGGACGGTGCTCTGGACCTTATTGGACCTGTCCAATAAGCAGTTTGCTGCCCTCTCCCTTGAGTTGAGTTACAGGTCTTTGTTTCCCCATATTTATCCTTTAATTTTGCACACCCAGCATGATTCCCCCGCCCTTGAAAAATTGCTTCCCCAATTCAGGGTGACCATATAACCGGAAAAACCCGGATTTGTCCAGATTTTTGCCTCCTGTACGTGTGTCCTACATTTTGGCTTCATTTTGAAACTTTGCAATAGTGCACAGTACCCCATCATGCTATATGTCGTTGGATTCGTATTGAAGAGCAGAATCCAATGCAAAAATCAGTTTTGAGATATCTACTTCCTATTAAAAGTTATGGTCAAAAAACCAAAAAACAAAAACAAAAAATTACATTTTTTGGCAATTTTTTTAAGCGGGTAGGAATTTTGGCCTGGGATTAGGAATTTTGCCCTTGGGGTTCAGGAATTTTGGGTTTGGCATCTGGTCACCCTGCCCCAATCCCTAAAATCCTGGCTATAGGCCAGTCCACCTGGCAGTGAACTTTCCTCTGACAGCTAGCTAACAACTCTAAAAGCACAGTCCTAACCATGTCTACTCAAAAGTAAAACCCATTGGGTTCAATGGGTCTTATTCTCAGGAAAGTGTCTTTAGGATTGCAGCCTGCAATAAGTGCCCAATGAGCTTGTCTTCATATGGAGTGGCTGAGGCAGAGATATGTCTTTCAGACACATATATCTTTTGGAGGTGTCTTACAGGGTAAAAGGGCCATCTTAGGAAGTTGGAAGAGTCGGAAGAGACAAGATAGAAAAAGGAGGCTGCTCTGTTGGCCCCTAAACTGCTGAGCCTCACTCTCCCCCCCCATTAAGTTCACTTCTGATAAGCTTGTAGGACTTGTTTTAAGCAGACAGCCATGAGAAAATGGCTACTTGAAGAGAATGGAGGGATTTGATCCCAATGCTGTTGCCTCCTCAAAGATTTAGGATGCAATCCAGAGTAACTACGTGGAGTCCTTGCTCCGGTGTAAGAACAATTTACTCTGGATTGCAATATGAATTTCCCATAGGTTTTCACTAGGTGGTGCAGTAACTACATGTGCACATAATGTCTCTCACGTGCTCCCGCAGTTACTCTGGATTGTAACGGAATGGGAGGGAGAAATTAATGAGTGGGAGCTTGACAGTTTCTTTTCCCTTTTTGAAGTCAAGTATTTGTAGCAGGGCTTGCCCTCCCCAGTACTGTCCTCCTCTCTCCTCTCCTTCTCCATCAACTGAATGGCTCAGAAATTCAGGTCTGTCAGCTCCAGGCAAAGGCAGCAAACCTTTGCAGTCAGGAGGCTCTTTTTAACAGTACGAGAAGAACAGCACCGTGTTAGCGTTTGTACAGTCAGCTTCCTAATGATTCAGATTTCTTGTTCCCCTAAAGGAGGGCAACGTTTCCACAGAGCTCGCCAAATGCCACAGCAGTACCTGTCAAGAGTTGATTGCTTCACTGACGGCTGTGTCTATCCTATGAGCCTCTGCTTCTCCTCTCCAAGAGAACATTAAAAGGCAACAAGGGGCCCAGTGCTGCTAGGTCTAGTCAGAAAGGCTACATTTATATTATTTTTACGAGAGAATGTTGCAGATGCAAATGTTGAGAGCGCATAAGCCATCTTTGCCTACTAGGCTTCCAGGTCGTAAGGCCAGATTTAAACGAGATCCCGATCACTGGCAAAGTGCTTCCTTTTGGATGGTGTTCCATGTAGGTGAAGGATGATGTTCCATGTACAGTTCCATGTAACTGAAAAAATTTACCCATGTGCCTACCCATATAGGATATGCACATGTCCTTATAGGATACCCATACCCATATAGGATATGCAAAAATTTGACTTTTAGCCATCTGTGGCTCTGGCATATTGACAGTGCATAATGTAGCTACTTTATTCTTTCATCTCCCTAAGCAAGGCTGGGAATTGTAGTTTAGTGAGGAAAGCACGTGGAACTAACACCCTCCCAAAAATGAAGCTACTAGGATAACATGGGGACATCTATGATCACAGCTAGCATTGGGAACTATGGGGCCCAAAAGGGAAACATTTTTCTTTTTTGCGGGTCCAGATTCAGAATCTTTGAGATAGTGATAAAATTTATTAGAGACTTTATAGCTCTATGGTTGAATGGAAAGCAATCAAAACGTGCACTTAATAAATGCATGTGGGTTAATGGACCAAATGGATCTAAGCACATTTTCATATAAAATTGCATACATCTACGCCTACAAGTTAAAATATGAAATGTGTGGATTACCTTCAAAATGTAAATAGTTACTCATATAAAGCCATTTGTTTTATATCCATGATTTGTTCATTAAAAAAATATTGATTTTAATTTTTGTTTAGAAAAACATTCAAAAAGTGGATTACACTAGCATGGGCCCAATTGGGAGCAGTGGTCCAACTGCCTTAGAGTGGCCCTGGCTATGATACCTACAGTGAAGTAAAATCCATACAAAGCTGTAGAATAGAAACCTTAAAGCATTTGTTGACAACAACAGCTAATCCAAATATCTTGTTTTGTTATTGTACTCTCTAGGCCAAATTATAGGTTGCACTGGACTGAGATGCATGTGTGCTAGGATTGCCATATTTCCATTCACCGAATGTGTGCATTCTATTTTGTATATCAAACAAGCTTGTTAATCATGAAATCGAGTTGCTGGTGAGGAGTTACGAATCATCCTCTTGCATTAAACTCCAAATTGCCAACCTCCACATGTTGCTTAATAAGGAAAATGTCTTTTAGATTTTTCTTCACACTGTTGCATGTAACATATAAGTATTTTTATATCATTTCTACAAAGTGGCCTCATAGCTATTTGCAGTAATAATATCTATCTATCTATCTATCTATCTATCTATCTATCTATCTATCTATCTATCTATCTATCTATCTATCTATCTATCTATCTATCATCTTCTCAAGAGCTAAATAAAAATGAATACCAAGTAGCCTCATAGTTCATCCCTATGCGTAGCTTCTCAGAAGTAAGTCCCATTGTTTCTGATGGAACATACTCCCAGAAAATTTTACAGGTTAGGATCAGAGCAGAGGCTTAAATTTTCAGCCTGAACATTTTCAGATTGCACCAAAGGTTGATCAAGTTGTCCCTGCTCATTTTTTCTTCCTGGACCAAATCTAGCACTCTTGTTACATAAGGATGTCTCGTTTTCTGCTGACTCATATGCAGATATATCATGTTTTTAAATGTTTAAATACTGAGAGGAAAACATTGCATTAAAAATAAAGTAAGCCATAAGTTGGAAAGAGGATAGGCTTCTGTCTTTGCTTCAGCTTACGTGTTGATACTGCTATCCCATTAAGGCAATGCTAAAAGTCTTACTCTATCTCGTCTCTTAGGGGTATCTTTCACTATTGCCCCAAGACCTCAAAAAACCCAACAAACCAATGCCTGCAAAAGAAATCAATAAGTTCCATCTGCAGACAATTGAACTGTGATTGTAGTCTTTTCCTATCACTATGGGACACATTTGTGAGAAGGAAAAAAATATATATTATCATTGCTTTTCTTACATGTCAATCCCAGCTCTGTTGCCTGCATTGGCTAGAAAGATGGAAGGTGGAAGCAGGTTCAGAATGGGTAGAAATTGCTAACAAAGAAAAAGAACAAGAAGAAGAAGCTGGCAATCCTAGTACACTAATGGGCCAAAGATAAATCAAATGTCCAGAATCTAGGTTAAACTCTGAAAACCAGGTAATAAGCACATCCCGTAAACATTTACAAATAGCAACCAGAGGGTGATTGTGGAGAATCAACACTGATAGTGCAAAATGAAGAGATTTTCCCTTACCACTGTTTTGCCAAATAAAATCCCCCACTGCTATTTTCACCTCTAGGAAAATGTATTTTTTTCTAATGAAGGAAATAGAAGCTTTAAGGAGAGTTTTGTTGAGAAAACTGGGATGAAGAGTTAAAAAAAATCCTTGTTGTATGCAATGCTTAAGGGTAGAGGCACTCTGTTCTCCATTCTATATGGTCACCCTGTACAATTTTGGCAGGTTCATATCTTTTAATCAGTAACGGGTTAACGTTATAAACCGAATTTTTTGAAAGGAAGGAAGGTTGAAATTATAATTTGTAGAAACAAGAAAGTTTTGAAAGTACTTTATCCCTAAAAGCTGGGACTAAACAGTGTGCCCTTTATGGCCAATACTACCGGAAAAGACGTCATAATGTTTATGGAGCAGTTACAATGGGTTTGTCACCCATGATCTGAGCCTGTTCTTATAATTTACATGGCATTTTATCAAACCAAGCATTGTTTAAGCCATCTGTCTGCCCTATCTTATACTTCAGGCAAGCTGTCAGTCTTTTTATATTTTTTAAAAGTCCACTTATATGTTCATCAAAACAATTGCTAAATTGCTCCAGGGACTGAAGACAAAGATATGGAATTGAACATGTTACAGGCACTAGCCAATTGCTTCTCCTTGCAGTCTGGCCACCAACTTGTGGAACTGTTCTTTGTTGAACTCCAGAAAGAAAAAAGATATAAATGCTGAAATGACTGTTGTGGGCACCTTCACACTGTCTTCATTTCCCCATAAATGTTACAGCTGATTCACCCCATCTATAAAAATGCTGTGAAATTCACCTCATATGAATTTCCCCTTGGATTTGGGAGCGCCAAATTAACTGGTCATATTTCCAAAGTTAAGCATTAGGGATTCTCCACTCTTCCGTGTTTTAATTTCTAAATGGGTCCTAAGTATTCTGTCTGTGCAGTTTGCTGCTCCATCCATGCCTTCAGTTCACAAATGCTTTCTCCTCCTAAAAAAAAAAAATTCCTTGTTAAAAAAGCTTTTAATTAAGGTGAAGGTTGGGGGTTTTTGCTGGTGTTTTAAACATATGTATGTCTTAAAATGTTTTATATGTTTTTATTGCGTGTTCTAAATTGTAATTGTTAGCCTCCTTGAGTTGGCTTCGGCTGAGAAAGGCAGGATAAAAATTTATTAAAATTTTAAAAATAAAAATAAAATACTGCATTATGGAAGTGCCTGTGTACATTGTTAAAACACTACAGCCGTACTATTTGACCAGGCACAGTGATGGTTAAAATATCCATTAATAACATAAAAACATAAGAAGAACCCTGCTGGACCAATTAGTCCAGCTTCCTATATCTCATAGGATATGAGATCATATTGGCCCATCATATTGTGTCAGGGAGCTTACAGGGCAACATGAGACATGTGTCCTGGTATTTGGCATTCCAAGGTAGTCAACATCTAAAATACGGAGGTTTCATATACCCATCGTGGCTTAAAACCCATGATGGTCTTTTCCTCCAGAAATCTGTCCAATCCCCTCTTAAAGGCATCAAAGCCCTGCGTCTAATCTTCAGACCTCCACCTAAAACTATTAAACTAGACTAGGAGACGTAGACTCACAAAAACACTATATAAAGGAAGAACGATAGGCATAGGGAATGTGTTGCCAATTTGACAGCAAATGACACACAGAAGATAGAGGGAGGATTTGCAGGTCAACGGTCAGGGTTGCCAAAGCTATCCATATTTGCTGAGACAAGCTTGTAGTATTGCAGTGATCCTAAGACTAGGGTGCTATTCCAGATAAGCAACTCTGGCCCTCTTCCCCTGTTTCCTTCCCTCTAGTAAATCCAGGCTACTGCCTAGTCTTTGAGACTCGCTTCAAAGCTCCTTTTCTACGTTTAAATCCTACTTTTGATCAGGAAGTTCTCTTGGGCTGACAGTCTTACCCTGTAGCTCTTGCAAGCACTTGCGATTTTCCCCCTTTGTGTGAGTGCTGTATGTGTGTGAGAGAATTGATTTTTGAAAGAGAAGCTGAGTTGCCTCGTTTTGATTTCCCCTTCCCTATTGTTGTTAAACTGTCTGCACAATAAAATTTGTTTTGTGACACCTTTCACCCTTGCCAAGGCTGGCTCTAAACAACTGAACCGATTGCTCCCAATTGGGTCCTGTGCCTAAGGACACAAGGATTATATACAGTATTATATGCAGTTATATATATATATATATGAAAATGTGCTTACATGCATTTGGCCCATTAACCCATACGCAATTTTAAGTGCACATTTTGATTTCTTTCCATTCTACCACAGACAGACAGACAGACAGATAGATTGATAGATAGATAGATAGATAGATAGATAGATAGATAGATAGATAGATAGATAGATAGATAGATAGATAGATAGATAGTCTATAATAAGTTTTATTTATATCTCTAAGATTCTACAGACCGTGGCTATGAACCTGGGTCCACACAGAATGCTTCCATAAGGCTCCACAGCTCCTAAGGCTGGCCCTGACCCTTTATCTCCATCTTCCTTCACTACTGAACTACTAAGAGCACAATCCTAACCATGTCTACTCAGATGTAAGCCCCATTGTGTCCAATGGGTCTTACTCCCAGGAAAGTGTCTTTAGGATTGCAGCCTAAGTTGTGCCAGAAAGGATCCCCACATATGACATAAATTTCTCCTTTTGTGTATATTACACTTAGGCTGCAATCCTAACCTCTAGTTAGGCTGGCCTAAGACCTGGCATAAGTCCTGTGCTGGCCTGCGGGTCTCACAAAAATGCAGTAAGACACCTCTGTCCTACTCCTGGGGGGCGCAGCGGCGTTGGGCAAATGCATAGGCTTACATCAACCTCTCCACAACATCATGGAAATATAGGCCAGGTGAATTAGGCTGGCTGAAATTTCTTAGGATTGTGTCCTTATTGAATCCCCTATCAGTAGGTGACATGAGATGTATGGTGATTGATAGAGGCTAACATAAAAGAGAGAACACCCCATACCTCTGGCAGTCCCCTGCAACCTGCAGTGATGTTGGGCTACAAATTTGGCTACCTCACAAATCACCCTGACTCAAATTCATATTTATATGAATAAATATAACCAGCAGAGATATGATGATGATGATGATGATGATGATGAAAACATCCTTGCTGTTTAGTTCTTGTGTGTTCACTGGCTGTGGATCCATTAGCTTGATGCAAAAGTATGTCAAAAGCTGATAGCATTATCAAAGCATAAAATGTCTTCTGGATCACCCCACCAAAATATTTTATTAGCACCCCAAAATTCTGGTCGGTTAAGAATAGACTTCTCTTGGCTGAGGCTATCTCTTGATGATGTTTTCTACCTGGGCCAGAAGTTAGGATGACAATGCAGCAATTCCCTTGATCCTTTTCAAAAATTAGTGTTACATTGGCCTCTTTCCAGCCTTCTGGTAAGAAGACTGATTTTAGTGACAACTTACATATTGTAGCTATTTGTTCAGCAATTTCATATTTGAGTTAAGAACTCTCTGGTGAATGCCATCTGGCCCCTGTAAGTTGTTATTTTTAATTTATCACTTAGTTCTAAAACTTCACCCTTTCTCACCTCTACTTGATGTGGTTCTTCAGATGCATTACCAGATGTGAGTCTCAAACAACTCTAAAGACACCTTCCTGGGAGTAAAAGCCATTGAACTCAATAGGGCTTACATTTGAGTAGACATGGTTAGGATTGTGCTCAACTTCCATAAAGAAGTCTGATGCAAAGAATTAAATCAGCTCCCTGTTTTCCTTCACTGTTTGTTTTACAATGTTGTCAATAAAGGTTCCTTTGCCTCTATCTATATGTTCCTCTTTCTGATGCATTTAAACAGATTTTGAAAGATACAGAGCTGTTCTTAACTTAACATTTGCTCCTCATTTTTCCTGGTCTGCTTTATAATAAATATACATTTGTCTTGCCAGATAGTATTCTTTGTTTTCTTTATTTGGACAAAATGTTTTACAAGGCAGTTTTTGCATCAATCTGTAACGAAGCTTAAACCATACACTGATGTGTATGGTTTTTGCCTTATCTAATATGTAGTATACATTTTATGTAGGCCACAGTTACTGTGGTTTTAAATAACCTCCACATTTCCTAAAGTGATTCATCCGTTTTAAATGTACTCTCAGTTTTAACTCATTCTCTAAATGTCAAGGGTGTTTTCAAAAAATAGGTATAATTGTTCTAGACTCTGGCCGTACAATCCAGAGTAACTACAGGAAGATGTAAGAGGCATTTACTCTTGATTGTTCTATGCATTTCCCATTGGTTTCCCATAGGTGGCACCGTAACTATGTTGGTGTAAAAGGTCTCATAGTTTATCTGGATTGTAGCTTATGTCTATGTTAAGTAAGAATTATGTGGCCACTGCTTATAAATAATTTCAAAATGCTGTTGTTGATCTTTTGTGGGGAGATTTGTGACCACAGATTTTTGAAACCACAGAAACTGAGTCTGTAGATACCAACAGTGGATGACTGTACTCATGTTTTACTTATCTTAAAATCCCAAATGTAAAAAAGGGAGGAAAGATGCTGGTGATAGTCCTGCTGATATGACCCACCTTCGAGATCACCATAATTCTTGTGTGTTCCAGTCCCCTGGCGGAGGTTATTATCCCAAAAGCATTCTTTGCAGGTACTGGAATTGAGAGATTACCACCACAGGTAGGCAGAGGCCTATTTGCTCCTGTCCCTGGGAATAGGATCTTCCAAATCCCCAGCCGCTGGGGAGCCTGTAGCAGTGGCAGGGGGCTCAACCAAGGGGACCGGTACACCTGCAGTTAAAGGCTCCAGCACGGATCGTCTTTCCTCCAGCACGGAGCAGCAGCCTCCCTGGCCCCTTTTTCTTTTTAATTCTTGCCTGCCTCCTTTCCTACAGAGCCTGGTGACTACAATACTAACCATGTCTACTCATTAGTAAGCCCTATTGTGCTCAATGGGTCTTACTCCCAGGAAAGTGTGGACAGGGTGCAGCCTGAGAACCCTATCCTATGCATGCCTACTCTGAAGTAAGTCCCATGACAGTCAATGGGGCTTGCTCCCAGGCAAGTGTGGCTAGAACTGCAACCTGAGAACCAGTGGTGGGTTCGCGCCTACTCTATAGAACCGGTTCTTAACAAGAGATAGTACATATAAAGTTTAAAAATAGCCATTTAAAAGTGGCTGCCAGATGGACAGAGAACAGGTTCTTAATTTATTTGAAGCCCATCACTGCTGAGAACCCTATCCTATGCATGCCTACTCTGAAGTAAGTCCCATGACAGTCAATGGGGCTTACTCCCAGGCAAGTGTGGCTAGAACTGCAACCTAAGAACCCTATCCTATGCATGCCTACTCTGAAGTAAGTCCCATGACAGTAAGTCCCACTAACAAAAACTTAGATTTTTTTTAAAAAATTCCCCCTTTAAATTATCCCTGGCCCCGCCCCCTGACCCTGGCCATGCCCCCTGGCCCTGCCTGGCCCTGCCCACTTCCAGGGAACCAGTTCTTGGGCCATGCTGGGCCCACCACTGGCACCACCTAATGGAACTACAACTCACTTAAGGGTGTATTATTTCTCAAGATGCAAACATTTTCTCAACAATGTTTTCACTGTTCTCAACAATGTTCTCAAGAAGCAGTTCCCAGCTTTTTGGTTATTACCAAGGAGTGCTCTGAACACCTCTGATGTGCAAGAGGCAAATCTACAGCAGCCTATGGTTCAGCAGAGCCTCATTATCCACTTATATGGATGTCAACATAGGTGGCCTAGATCCCAATAAAACAAAATTTCAAGTTCTGGATTCAGGTCACCTGCGGTGAAACAGCAGCAAAGTCTTCATTAGTAATTTCTGTGGCCATAGGCAAAGTTTACTATGTGTACTTAACAACACATCTTTTTTTCTGATTCGATACCACGACTTGTTGCAGCCATAAATCTGAAGCTGCTTGCTAAAAGAAGAGATCCTGGTGGCAAAAAGCAGGAGCATCTGTGTCCCTTGGCAGGAGCACAGTATCTCCCTAGGCCTGACTTTGCCAGTCCTGTTGTTTTTCTTCACACAAACAGATTTTCATTATCCTGCACAGCTGCCACTTCCAGATGTTGCGGAGTGAAATAGGCGGGTGCATTGCCCACAGCTGCTGCAAGTTTTTCCTCTAATATTCTGAATGTTTCACATCTTGGAGATAACTGCACAAGTCCCATCAGATTCAATGTTTGCCTTTTCATCATGCAATCCTAGAATGGACTGTGAGATCTGGTTACCTCTCCCACAAGCCAGTTCTGGAGAACCAAGCAAGAGGGATTAGATCAAAAACAAGCCAGGGCTGGTCCACCCATGGAGCGAGCAAAGTGCCTTGCCTCAGCAGCAGGTGGTTGGTTTAGTGGCAGAAAAAAAGGGTAGGTAGCATAACATGTGGAATGCATGCTTTGAATGTAGAAGGTTCCAGGCTTAGTAAATTCCTGATATTTCAGTTAAAGAATCCATGGCAGCAAGGCTAGGATAGACCCTATCTTTGATCCTCAGAGGAGGTCACACTGGGTTGGATGGACAAGTTGTCACCCCAGCTAGAATAGATCCCACCAGAGAAGTGGAGCTGGTTGGCAATACACTATAGGGCTCAGAAGCAATATCATCATATCATGCTTGCCTTGGTTCTGAAGACACCAACCCCAAACCAAACTTACTGCAGCGCAAGGATGAAGTTTTGAAAATGGGAGCAGGTGAGAGGGAATTTCTTCAGATGCCTCTAATTTCAGTGCTATAAGAAATTGTCACTCAACATAATATTCAGATCATGCATAATTTTATAACCTGTATCATTTTATTAGCTGTCTTTTTAAAAATACCCATATGATTATATTAAAAAAGGGAAAGGTGTTCCCCTTAGGTTGAGCTGCTAGTCATGACCAACTCTAGCAAGCAATGCTCATCCTCATTTTAAGGCTAAAGAGCCAGAATTGTCTAAACACACCTCTGCAGTCATGTGGCTGGCATAACTAAATGCCAAAGTGCACAAAATGCTGTTAATTTCCTACCAAAGTGGTACCTATTTATCTACTTGTACTGACATGCTTTTGAAATGCTCCATTGGCAGGAGTATGTAATGGGAGCTCACTCTATCTGGAAGTACTTCGGTCTCAAACTGCTGACCTGCAGACCTTCAGGTCAACAAGCAATGTTTTTATTCACTGAGCCACTCCAGTCCTGCATTATGATATTTACCCAAATAGAAAGACGTGCCTAGCTTCCTTGTTGACAGTTGTCGTGTGGGTCAGATAGAATGACACCTTACATCTGGAGCATGCTCCTTGTATTAATGAATTTGTCCACTCATGCTGCACACACATCCTTGAACGTGGATGAACGTGAACGTTCTTGAATATGGCAGCTTGAACAAACAATCCCTCAAGTCTATTGAGGAGGTTTAGTAGCTTGCATGGGGGGGGGGGTTGAGAGAACCCACAAACACACACACACACACACACAAATACATGAGAGAGAGAGAGAGAGAGAGAGAGAGAGAGAGAGAGAGAGAGAATAATTAACCCACCCACTGTCAAGTTAAAATGTGGCTTTTTCAGAAGACGTTGCTAGCTGGCACTACTTAAAACTAACTAAAAAGCAGCATAGCTCTTTAAATCTTGCTGATATATTAAGTCTTTATATATACACCATAGTGGCAAGAGACTACATCAGAGCTCTACATCAGAGAGTAAGGGTGCAATCTTAACCTAAGCCATTGACACAAGTCATTGATCTTCTCATTCCCGTGGTGTTATCATATACGGGAGGTGATATCATATAAGAGAGGCATGTCTGTGCACTGCCCTAATCCTCACCCAAGCGTGGCACCGAAGAGCCTTTACACGACTTTTGTGATATGCCATGACCAGCCTGAGACTTGGCTGGGATTTAGGCCAGCCTAACTGGGGGTTAAGAATGCAGCCTAAAATCACATCATCCCTGTGAACTCACTAGGTAGTCTCAGGTGAGCCACTCTTTCTCTTAACATCCCATCTGCAATATGGCTATCATAATACTGACCTACTTTACAGGGTTGTTGTAAGAACTACAGTAAGCTTATACACAGTGTTTGAAGCATTCTGAATGCTCTTAAAGTCCTATGTGAATACAAAGTGTTAATATTACTAATTTGAATGCCACCTGATATCAGATAATGTCGCTTATAAATGCAGAAATAACGAATTAGTATATGCCAGAGGCCACACTGTCCATTTGTGGTCAGGCAGACTCCTGATCTGTTCCGTCCCCCTCATCCCTTTCATCAAGCTGTCCTCCCACCCCCATCTGCAGCCTTCAGCCCCTGCCACAAGTGCCCAGAGGGAAATGTCAGCCTCTGGCACTTTGCCATGGCCACCTGAGCACTGCTAATGAGACGGAGCAGATTGCCAAGGTGGGCAGCGCGTGCACGTGACCCACCCACTGCAGGCAGGCTACAAGGGGACATCTTTCTGCAATGATATATGAGCAAAGAAGGCACGAAGTGCTGGCTCAGACCTTTGCTTCCTCAGCGCTTTGCAAAGCAGAAGTGATGATGAGAAAAACTCTAGTGATGGGGAGGAGGAGAGCTGCGCACCGAGTCCCTGCTGGCTCCCATCTGAGCATATGACTCCTGGGCTAATCACCACTTTTTGGACACCTAAATAACTCACTTAGGCCAGGGAGCCAGTCTACTGGATAGGAAAATCAAAAGCCAAGAGTTTAACAAGCAAGAAATGCCGTGGGCACCAAAAAATCGCTCAGCCCATCACGGGAAAATGGATGTGCGTTTCTTCACACTGCACCCCCTAAGTTCTCCTGGTACTGCTAGGTGGGAGGGGGGGTAGAGAAGCCCTAAAATAATTTGTCACTCCTATTTGCAGTATCCACACCATCTTGTCGACACTGCTTTCTCAAGCGACCAGAAAAGATCCTTTATCTAAGGGTGATCAGATGCAAAGAACCATGGTGTGTCTCTAGGTTGTGGACAAAGGCTGTCCACCTAATAAGTAGAGAAGCAACCTACAAAAAAGCCTGTCCTTGGAGAATCAAAAAGAGTCACATTTAGGGAGAGAACTGGCAGAACCAGATTCTCATAGGAGGCAAATCAAATACCACTTGGTACAACGTGTCAAATATGTTTTCCAGAGCCCTCTTGGATATATATTTCTCTGCCATACCCATCCTTTTGCTGTCCCAGGTAGAAGGCTGTTTCTGTTCAGAGGGGTAGAATCCTTAACAGGAGTAGTTCTCTAGCCTAGAACCTTTGTTATCATTGTGTTGTCCTTTGATAGGTGTGCTATCATCTTTGGAGAGATCATGGAGCTTTGTGCTATGTGTCAGGTACTGGGCAATGTGGCAGGTATTGTGCTATGTGGCAGGTATTGTGGTAGGGTAGCTTTGTGCTATGTGGTAGGTATTGTGGTAAAGGTTTCGGGCAATCTGCACATGGGATCTTGGCTGTGGAGTTCTAGTTCTATATCAACCACAGGGGCTTCTTTGATATCTCCACCTGAACTGGACTCCTCTGCAGAGAGAGTTGGAAGATCAGAGCTCTTCTTTGCCATCCCCTCAGGTTCATATCACGCTATTTCTTTTCAGAAGCAGAGAGTAAAACACAAATGATGTTAGGTAGTGCAGATGGGACACTGCCCCACAGTTACCAGGCCTCAACTCTTCAGGATCAGAGCAGCTACCCGATTTTGCTGCCCAGAGGATGCAAGCAAGCCTTACACCAGGCTGACTCTGGAACGGACGAAGGGAAGGCATCGGTATGGCTGAGGTCCCCAAAGCTAGCGAGTATTCCTGCCACACTATTAGAGGTGCTGAGATTAACATTCAGCAGCAACTAATAAATCCATGCAAGCGGCATCTGTTCTGTGTGCACACAGCACACGCACACCTCGCACAGCACAGATCGAAGCGCGGATCCCTTGGGAGCCCCCAGGATGTGAGCGTGCAGCAGCTCACTGCAACCACGTCAGCTGTTTGCAAGAGCCGTTCATGTCGAGCTAACAAGCTCCCAGCTGAACAAGTCCAGCACACACCTGAGGCTGGACTTGGTTCCCTGCTTTGCTCCAGCGAAGGCCCTTAATACCTTGTCCCCGAGAGCCACATGCCAGGGGTAGGGGGCTTAAGGGTTAGGTCTTTACAGGACCGGGAAAGACTATGATTACAGAAAATTCTAGAATTTGGCAGAATCAGAGCCTGAAGCCTTTGGCTAGTATACTATTACTGACACACCTGCTCCCTCCTACAGCCCTTCAGGACCACGTGTGCAACTGATGCTAAGGAATGCAGTAACAATCTTAGTTATGCTTGATTGTTGAGATCAGGGGTTTTCCATTTCTCATTCTCCCTCCTCCTTTTCGGTAAGGAATTATTTTGGCTTAATCCTAATTGAGATGATAAACCTGGGCTGTACTACTGGACTAAAGATGAGGTTTACATGACAGAATGTTCCCTAATTTTATTTTCTTAAATTCCTGCTTATAGAAAATTCACATTTCAGAGAGAAGAGTTTTATGCAAGAATCCTTATCTCAATATGCTAATTTTTATGTGCAGTTATTTTTTTTTAAAATGTGCAAGAATACGTGCTTGATTTAGGACCATTTCCTCAGCCACGCCAATTCCTTCTCTCCATATGTTCCACAGAGTGGTTTGTGTTTTTTTTAATGTGCCGTGTGACCAGATATCATAACAGCAAAGGCTTCAAAAAGAGGACAAAAACACTTCAAAACGTAGGACACTCTTGCAGGTGGTACCCATTGGTACCACCTGCTTCTGCTTTCCGAGCCAGCTATGAACAAATGAGCCCCTTCCTCCCTATGACAGCCCTTCAGGTATCTGAAGAGGGCAATCATGTCTCCCCTCAGCCTCCTCTTCTCCAGGCTGAACATCCCAAGTTCCCCCAACCTTTCCTCGCAGGGCTTCCCTTCCATCCCACTGATCATTCTTGTCGCTCTCCTCGGGACTTGCTCCAGTTTGGCTGCCTCTTTTTTAAACTGAGGTTCCCAGAACTGAACACGGTACTCCAGATGAGGTCTAACCATTTCCATGTGAATGCAGAAGAGAACAGTCTGAAATGGAGTTGTTTTAAACCAGAAAAAAGGAAAATGAATCCTAACTGATTGATTAATTAGTTGTGGAAAATAATTGTTTTTGTATAACACAAAAATAGTGATTCTCTGGGATTCTCGGAACCAAACGTCATGATTGGGGAGTCTCCACCTGTATGTTGCTTTCATGCGGTTAGTTTAAACACTACACAGTATTACTTATTATTAATTTTAAAATTGTTACATATAATTTATTACACATAATTTATTAATTAAAAAAGCTTTATGCTGCCTGCACTCCAGGACAAAAGAAGAACATTCTATCTTTTTTTCCAGGACACAAGGCTAAAAAAGAGGATGTGTCCTGGAAAAAGAGAACATATGGTCAACTGGATGGATAACATTCAATTGAATGATCCCCCACCAACAACCTGATGTTGTATAGCCCAAGGACAGATTTACTGTCACAGTGATAACCGGGTTTTTATTTGGACAAATTATAACTTAACTAGCGAGAGGCGTACCCACGTTGCGGGAGTAAAATTGCCCCGTATGCCATCCCCCCCTATGCATCAACCCCCCCATGGATAACTTTCCCCCAGGTGTAACAACCCCCCATGCGCAGCTTCCCCCATACACATCAACCCCCCCAAGCACAACTTCACCCATGCGCATCAACCCAGCATGCACAAGTTACCCCATGCGTAACTTCCCCCCATGCACATCAACCCCCCACGCACAACTTCCCCATGCGCATCAACCCCCCATGCGCAACTTCCCCAAATTGGCTGGATGTTATTCAGTCTCCCATGTTAAGTATAGGAGAGAAACACGTTGCCCCCTTTTCGGCCCCTGAAGGGTTAATTTCTCCAGATAGTTCTTGGTGGGAGTTCAGGTGACAGAAGGAACTCCCAGAATTCCATGCTTCAGGCCCAGCAGTTGGGGCGGAATGTTGATGAGTCAGCAATTCTCAATGCAAAGTATAGGGAGGAAAACGCATTGCGCCCCTTTTCACCCCCTTCCTGGTCGGAATTTCGGAAAACCGGTTCTTAGTGCACCCCTCAGTCACGGAAGGAACACCCACCCCAAATTTCACGCTTCTAGGCCCACCAGTTTTGGCAGGGCGGTGATGAGTGAGTGAGTGAGTGAGTGAGTCAGTCAGTCAGTCAGTCAGTGACTTTTCTCTTTTATATATATAGACTAGTGGAATTAACCCATCATAGTGGGAGTAAAATTTCAAGAATATTTGTGTGCCCCAGGCACTGTTCGGCACCAGGGGAGGAGCACCACTAGGCACTGCTTGGCACTACAGGGCTCTGGGCACCGGCACTGGCACCAGTGGGCACTGGGCACCGCTCAGCACCAACAGGCACCAGAAGGTACCAGAGGACAGAGGAGGGCAGCAGTTGGCACTGGTGGGCACCGGCGAGCATCCTTACTGCGAATCCTTACTGGCACTAGGCACCATCAGACAGTGGTCATCACTGTGCAGTGGACAGAAGACACCAGTGGGCACCACAGTGAGCAGCAGGCACACCTATCAAACACCAGGCATCCTTACTAGGAACTACCAGGCATTCCTACCAAGCACCAGAAAGCAGTGGGCAGCACTGAGCACTGCCAGCCACTTGGTATCATCAGGCTCCAGCAGGAAGTGGGTGCCACCAGACATCACCAGGCATCCCTGCCAGGCACCAGGTGCCAGTGGGTACAAGACACCAGCGAGCATCACTAGGCACCAAATCAGTTCTTAGTGGGTTCTTACATCACAGAAGGAATATACTCCCCCAATTTCATGCTTCTTGGTCTGGTGGTTTTGGCTGGGTGTTGATCAGTCAGTCAGTCAGTGACTCTTCAGTTTTATATATGCAGATAAGTGGTCTCTGTGCGAACTATCCACAACCTGCCCAGTGATCCACAGATAGTACTGAACTGAGGTCAGGTGCTGGCTAACGCTAGACCCATCTTCTGTGGCAGCTCAGGCCTCACTGCCAAGACAGTGGCAGCTCTGATGAAAATGGGTGGAACATTACAGTGAGCCTTGCACTGCTGGCAAGTGGATGTGGAGAAGCTATTTTAAAAAATTCCATAGAAGCTCATGCACAGAAGTCTGGCCCAAATCCAACCCCTGCAGTACCAAGGTCTGATGCTACAGTGTGTAAATATTTTCTACAGTGTGCAAATATTTTTCCGATCACCTCCTAAGTGGCTAACCACTGCTACTCCCCTAGCCTGCCATCATCATCTCTGCCATTGCCAAAACTTCTCACTGTCTTTCTCCAGATCACTGCTACCATTTTCCTCCTGCTAGCTCCCTCCCTGCCCTTTCAAAACCCAGAGAAGATAGGAAGAGGAGGGAGAAAGTGTGGAAAATGGCCAAAACTGATGGCCTAAAGTGGCCACTCTATCGTCATGCTGTGCCATTGGAAAGGCTGCTAGCCCAACCTCCCACATGTGCCTTGTGTAGTCCTATGATCTCATAGGTTCTCGGTATAGGACCAGCCCAACATGTATCCAGTGAGAATACAAGGCTGAGAAAAAGGTAGTTGGGAACTGGCAGATATAAAAAAGGAGAATTAAACATCCAAGAACCCATATACATGCAGCAGTGCATGGGATAGAAAACTGCCCACTTTCCCTCATTGTTGCTTTTGACTAGTGGACTGCAGTGGTCAACAAGGAGAAATTCCTGCCCTTGATCACTGTTGTACTTGATGCCATTCACTGCAATGTCTTCTGCTAAGTATCTGTTTATTATTTGACACATGGAGTTTCTTTCCCTTTGGTTTCAGATCAACTCAGTACACACGCTTGATTTGGCAGCACTTAATTGCTGCTTACTTGGGGAATCACACATGTACTTTTGTCACTTCATTTTGTTTGATGCAACATATCTGAATGCAACCCAGTGGAGCACACGTCTTCGGCATGCAACTGAGCATGGGATATTATGAGCTGGGAGGGACTGAAGGAGGCATATAAATAGACTAAGTGTGCAGACCTAGCCAACTCTCCAGCACTGGAATAAGGGCAATGCAACTCTTGCAGTAAAGGAACAAAAATTGTGGTACCTGAGATGGTATCTGGTTGTAATTGTGGGCAGTAGCTTTTTTCAGGGAAGAAGGTGTTAGTACTCACCCCAGCAGTGTAGCTAGTTATCCCCATATAACTAATTATTAATTAGCTGCTGAAGGGAGAAGGTGGAAAAAAGTGTTGGCACTGAATAAGGCGAGTATCTCCAGAAAAAAAGCCCTTCTTGTGGTACTTATGGACTCAGACATGGATGACATCAAGATCAGGAATGCAACACAACAAACAGTTGGAGGTTCCAAAGCATGTTCTTTCATGCTCAAAGAAGTCCTTCCGTCAGGGTGACCATACAGAATGGAGCGCCTCTAACTTTAACCATTGCACAGAAGAGGGAATTCGGGGAAGTGCTGCTTTTCTTAAACCCTTCTATGATAAGCTAAACCTGCCTCAATTCCCTCTTATATGCAATGGTTAAAGGTAGAGGCACTCTGTCCTTCATTCAATATGGTCACGCTGACTGTATACCCTGAGCCTATTACTGGTATGTGTCATATTGTAGCTGGCATCCTAACCCAAAAGAACCTGGCAACAATATTATCGCAAGTTACTTCCAGTGTGGTTGGACATCTGGGTGATCTGATTAAATCAGGAATGGATAGGTTCTTCATGAAGGCAAAGGTAGAAAAGGTGGAAAAAGTGCCAGTACTGAATAAGGTGAGTACCCCCAGAAAAAAGCCTTTTTTTGTGGGACTTGTGGACTCAGAGATGGATAACATCAAGATCAGGAATGCAGGCCAATCCTAACCTCGGCCGGCACAAATCATTGGTCTTCCCATTCTTGTGATATTGTAGGGAGGCAAGCACATGTCTGTGCACTGGCATTACCCTCCCCCAAGAGGGCATTTCTGCGATACCCGCAGGCCAGCATAGGACTTATGCCAGGGCCTAGGCCATCCTAACTGGAGGTTACGATTGAAGCCATAGTGTTTTAAACTAAAGAGGTAGGGAAGGAACCAGGGTGATAAATTCCTTTTAAGTGGCAGTTTGCAAGGAACCTACACTGGACCCAATTGCCTGGTCCTTCATCCCTCTCTTGGCCAAACGTTAATTGACTACAGAGGGGTATTGCTCCCATTTTCACCTCTATTTGCATGTCTCTTCCAATCACTAAGAGCAATGCTCTGGATGAAGGTTTTCACAAATAAAGGAGCTTTCCTTTTAGATCATCAGCCCTACAATGAATGTCCTTCTCCTGCTCCTGCAGAATGTTATGCAGCAAGACCAGAGAGTTCTTTCTGGGAATCTAAGATATCCAGGAACAGAACAGAATCTCACTATTACTGTCAAAAGTACAAATAGAAAAACAACCTGGCCTGACGCCTTGGTGGATAAAAGGATCTGTTCCTTAGCAGTGAGAAAGGGGTGATGCCAGGATTGTTCTACTGAGCTCCTGACCCAAGAAAGCTGTAACTTCACTGCCAACATCTAACAAGCTTTCAGAGCCAAAGACAACCTTGAGGTCTTTCTGTGGAAAATAAAAAAACCTGCATACCAAGAAAGTCCAAATACAGGAAATCACTTTGAAGTGAATGCCAACAAATGACCCGTAGCAACAACTGCACTGCATGTATGAACATCCCACAAGAGAGCAGCCCATGAAAGCCAGAAAAGACTGCTTGTAAACTAAGACTGCAATCCTAATCTCCACTTAGGCCAGCCTAAGTCCTAGCCCAAGTCTTGTGGTGGCCTGGGAATGTTGCAAAAGTGCCGTAAGGCACTTCTGTGCCAATCCTAGGGAAATGTTAAGCCAGTGCACAGGCATGCACTGGCCTCCCTACACAAGGTGACCATATGTCATAACAAAAAATGGGGCATCCAAGAACAATGTAGGACATAAAGGAAAATGTCGGACATGACAAAACAAAAGCTAAAAACACTCATTTACACTGTATTGTTTCACGTGCTTTATTAAACACTATATTAAAGGTATAGGTATCCGCTGCAGGGTGCCTGACTCTAGCTTGTGCCTGACTCTAGTTGTGATTGACTCTAGCAAGTGTTTCTCACCCTTGTTTTAAGGCTGAAAAGCCAACATTATCCAAAGACACCTCCATGGACAAGTGGCCCACTTGTGCATGGAACACTATTATCTTCCCACTGAGGTGGTACCTATTTATCTACTTGCATTTGCATGCTTTTGAACTGCAAGTTTGGCAGGAACTGGGCAATTGACGGGTACCCATCTGGTCTTGCAGTACTTGGGTCTCGAATCACTGGCCTGCTGATCTTCAGATTGACAGGCACAGCCTCTTTAATTTAAGTTAGGCTGCAATGCTAAAGACGCTTGCCTGGAAGTAAGACCTATTGAACACCTATATTGAAGACCTATATTGTGTTCTAATATAGGTCTTCTATATTGAAGACCTATATTGTGTTCTAAGCCACTGCAGCCTAACCATGTCTACTCAAAAGTAAGCCCTATTGTGTTAAATGGATCATACTACCAAGAAAGTGTGTTTTGGATTGCAGCCTATATTCCTTATTATTAAATTTAAAACTATTACATATAATTAAATTTAAAACTATTACATATAATTTTTTATAAATAATTTATTAATTGCAAGAACGCTACATGCTGTCCACTTACAAGGAAAAGGAGGACTTTGAAGTTTTATTTCCCCAGAACACAAGGCTACACAAGGGACAGAACACAAGGGACATATGGTCACCCTGTCCCTACATCACCACAGGAACTAGAAGACTGATGGCTTGTGCCAGCCTACGTTAGGATTGCACCTTTGTTACCCTCAGACCTTTTTGGATGAGGGGAGGGTTGAATTTAGAGATCCTTTGAATTCATGCCATTCTTCTACAGCTATTCCTAATCCCAAACTACACTGAATTCCAAAAAAGCAGTTAACCTCATGAATGCTTGTCCAATCAACTCAACACACAGCTTAAGATTAGCAACATTCAGAAGAATAAGATACACAGAATAGCTTGCCATTTCTTTCTGATGATAAAGGACAACATTTGCCTCTTTCAGGACAGCCAAATGGCAACCACAAAAAAATAAAAATAAATATCAACTGCTTTTCTTGACATGACAGCATGCGGGCCACTGTCAGTGACATGCCAGGAGGATTCTGCCCCCAAAACAAAGCCCAAAGTAAATGTAGTGAATTGAATTTTCAAGAAACGCCCTATAGTCCTTATTTAAAACATTTGTATCTCACCATTCAATCAGCAAACATTTAAAATATTAACATTAATTAGTTCCTCCATACAGTTCCTCCAAACAGGATTGCCAGTTCCCATCTGGTATTCTTGACTTGCCTATTTCAGACATATCATTAGCAGGGAACAAACATCAGAGAAGGACATCATGGTTAGAAGAACAGAAGGAATGAGAAGTAGCGGACAGAGCACCCCTACCTTTTAGTATTGCATAGAAGAGGGAATTGAGGCAGGTTTAGCTTAACCTAGAAGGGTTTAAAAAGCAGCACCTGCCTAAATTCATTCATTCATTCATTCATTCTTTCTTTCTTTCTTTCTTTCTTTCTTTCTTTCTTTCTTTCTTTCTTTCTTTCTTTCTTTCTTTCTTCTTCTTCTTCTTCTTCTTCTTCTTCTTCTTCTTCTTCTTCTTCTTCTTCTTCTTCTTCAACAGAACACAATGAAATATCTGTATTGTATAAAAAAACACAAAACAGAATTTTCCTAACTCAAAACTAACCCATCATAAAACACAGTGTTAAAATGTTGGTTTTCCCCCCTTTTATTTGATGTCATATATATTTACATATCCATTTCTCTTATATTTACATAATCGTACATAAACATCATTTTCCCCCTGTATATTCTCACCCCTTGGAAAAAAGTGACCGTCTAATTTTATATTGTATGAATTCTTTCTTCTACACAATGCTTAAAGGTAGAGGTATTCTGTCCTCCATACTATATATTCTATATAGTCACCCTGTACGTACCTGGCTACCCAAGAAAGATAAAAAGGGGACAGTTTGGATGTTCTTCCATCAGTACCACCAGTAGCCAAGGGAGGAAGAATATCTCTTGTTTTAATCGAAAGCAGAAGTTAAAAGCTATGGGCACAATCCAGAGTAACTATGCGGAGTCCTTGCTCCGGTGTAAGAACAATTTACTCTGGATTGCAATATAGATTTCCCATAGGTTTTCACTAGGTGGTGCAGTAACTACAGGTGCACGTAATGTCTCTTACGTGCTCCCGTAGTTACTCTGGATTGTAGGGTATGACAGACAATTTTATTGTAGGCAACGTATTTTCTCTTGAATAAGAGAGAATAAAATTACAGATTAAACCACACCATCCAAATGTCCCAAATTAGCGGTATAGACATGAATATCTGTTGGTAATCCCAGATTAATGACTTCTCTGAGAAAATCCAGTTTTTTTGTTTTTGTTTTCCTTCTTGTTGATTGATGTGGGCACTGTATGGTGAAATATATTCACTTTCCTTTAATTCTACACATACTCACCTCATTCTCAGCACATTCCGTCTCAGCAGCCGGTCCCCGAAATAGGAGGCATTCAAAGGAGAAGCCACCATTGCTGAGCACAGAAGCTGCAGAGCCTGTGATAAGCAGCAGCTTTGAGAAGTGGAGGATGTTATCATTCTTGAGAGGTGCCTCTCTTTTCAAAAGGTATGGGCAGAGAATAAATGTGGGTTTTGTTTTTTTCACATGGGAAAGAGAGAAAGGTATGTGCTGGACACACTCTTGGAAAGGAATTCTTTAATCTTTCCCCCTGCTGCTGTATGGATTTGGTCAGCAACAAGGGAAAAGTGGAAGCCGGATTTTGTGTCTGTGTGCTACGAAGGTAAATTAGTGACATCCTGTGCATTAAGGATGGGAAGCGAGAGCTGATGGGATTTCAGGATTTGCAGCCTTTCTGCAAACAATAATCTGTTACAGCAACATTGACACAATACCTGCATTCCTAAAGAGACTTTCCTAGGAGTAAGACCCATTGAACACGATGGGGCTAACCTTGAAGTAGACATGGTTAGGATTGTGCTCCTAGGTAATAATAGCAAGGTTTTAATAGGGTAGGTGGGACAGGGAATCTTACAGTCTCTCGGGATGGAACACAAGAATAGGATCCAAAAAAAGGTAATAAATAGACATCAACTGGGCCTCTGGGCCTGCCAAATCGGCAGTAGGTCTCACAGTTGCAACAACATACCAAGCCCCTAGTCTCCAGGGCTCTCCGGCGCAGCCTGTGCAACAACACACTCAGGACTATCCAAGGATCTTCCACTCCAGTTCCTCACTATGCCTTCATTAGCCCTCCACAGACCTGATTCCTAGGCTGCCACACTCTGTCTCTCCATCTGTTCCTCAGATTTCCTTCTTTTGGAAACCTTTCCTCCCTTTCCAGGTCACAACATAGTGTTATGAAGCACAGTTTCATCACATGAATGTGCACCCACATCTGCACATGAATACTGGCAGATACTGTTTCAGGGGTGGGTGAGGCTCTTCACTCTCTGGTTGCAGGAAAGGGTATTTGCTGAGCAGTGGAGAGAATAGTTTAATGTTCTTTTTCCCAGTACAATGTAAATGCTTGTACCTATGCCAAAGTTGCTTAACATCTCTATAGCCTGATATTATGCATGTCTTTCTTAAATCCACAGGTGTCTCTCCAGAGTCTTCCATTCTAGAACCTCCTATGCAGGGTGATTATATGACTGGATTTGTCCAGATTTGTCCTCTTTATTAGCCTCCTGTTCCGATGTCCACCAAAAGGGCTTCATTGTCCTCCATTTTGGCTTCATTTTGGTACTTTGCAATGGTGTGCAGTACCCCATCATGTCATATGTCGTTGGATGACATATTGAAGAGCAATTCGTATTGAAGAGCAGAATCCAATGCAAAAATCAGTTTTGAAAACTAAAAATAAAAAATATGCATTGAGCACTATGGGAAGGTGAAAGTGCCCTATATCATGGCTTTACTCATGAGTAGGCAAACATGGCATTGTTCACCAGAAAGACCAGGCTGAGAGGAATCCAAGACCTTGTCCTCCTTTTTAGGTTCAGGCATCTGGTCACCCTGCTCCTATAGATACAGAAAACAGTGGATTAAAAAATCAATGGAAAAACAGAATTAAAGACACATTTCTAATTTTTTTTTTTTGCTCCTCCAGTACACCTAATGGAATAAGGTGGTTCCTCAATATCTGCAAGAGGTATATTGTGGACTGAAGAATGGAATTAGTTGCATGGCTGCCTTTCTATAACAGTAGAAAAGCGGTCTTTTAAAGTGTGATTTGCAGTGGCCCATTTATGTTGAGTCAAATCTGTGTCTAAAAAATCCATGTATAACAAGGTTAGATCTGTATTGATTTCAGTTTAACTTCTCAAGTAAGTTTGCATAGAATTATACTTTGTTTCTCTCTATATATATATATTTTCAGGCAAGAAACTGTTCTTCAAACCAAGGGGAAAAAAATCTTGAAGATTTGGTGTTCCTCTCCCACTGTGACAAAACATCTCCCTTATTAATGAGGTGGACACACTCATTCTCTCTTATTGTCAAGAGTCTTCCCTGGTGGAAAGTCCAGTTCAAAGATCAGCATCTTTGGAGAGGCTGAAAAAATTGTGGACATAAATTGTGGCTAGTGGACATAATCAGTGCAATCCTAAGTATGTATACTCAGAAGTAAGCCCCATTGTGTTCAGTAGTGCAATAGTCCCAGAAAAGTGTGGTTAGTTTTGCATAAAACATCTCTCTCTCTCTCTCCTTCAGTTTCTTCCCGGATTTTCTGGCAGAATAAGTCACGGCTAAACAACATGTTATATGTTAAATGCCATGGCCAAATAATATGTTATATTAAGCCTAAATCTGAAGCACAATCTTGCTTTGTTGTAACCAGAGGGGATTTTGAATTGGGGATTTGGGGCTGAAATCCAAACCAGCCCAGATCTATTTTGAACATTTCACAGATGAAAACAGAGCTATCCTCATGAACATGGAGGAGGTAGAGCTTTATGGCCCAGTCAGCAAAGCCAATACACTTGAAATTATATGTGTGCCAGAAGCACGAAGTTTATAAACAGAAAATATAATGTAGAGCTGGTCATTATTTCAGATGCCAAAGCAAGGAAGGAATAGCAGTTGGCACACTGTGCCAGGCACCAGGTGGGTCTTTCCTCTTGCACTCCATTCCCATCTTCCTATTCCAACACAGGGAGCAGCAGGCAGAGGAAGCAAGCAATGAGCTTCCATACCATACTACCACCGGAGACAACCTCTTCAGTTGGTCTCAGACTGGCTGGCCAGGGTCTGTAGCCCAGTAATTTTCAACCAGCGTCATAGCATCATGTGTCACAGATGGTCTGTCTATGTGCCATGAGATTTTGGGGAGCTTATCTGTTAGGAGAGCAAAAGGAGGATTTGATCCCCCTTTCAGCAGCATGATGTGCCTTGTCAATGGTCAATCAACTGATGGTGTACTTTGAAAATTTTATCACTTTGTCTGTGTGCCATATGGGCTGTGAGTGGTGCAAGTAGTTAAGACACTGTGCCTATTAACCAGAAGGCCAGGGTTTGAGACCCGGGTCCCCACAAGACAGGATGAGATCCTGTCCTTAGCCCAGCTCTGCGACACAGCTGGAACCAATCATATTGGCTCCGCTGTTCCAATAGGATTATTTCAGTAGCATGGGGAGGGGGGATTTGCTGCTTGGGTAACAGCCTATTCTCCATATTAATCTACTCAGGCCTTCGTGTTTCGCATACAGAGTTGAGCATGATACCATAGTCTTTCGAGGCTGATGGATGCCAATGCAATGCAGTGTTCCATGAGATGAAAAAGATTGAAAATCACTGCTCCAGATTAAAAGTAATATACAGCGGTACCTCTGTTTACGAATTCCTTGGATTGCAAGTGTTTCAATTTGCAAGCAGTGTCTTGTGAAATGAGCAAGACAATCAGGGTGCGGGTCTGCATCAGCATAGGCACTGATGATCAGCACACAGGTGCACACAGGGAAGGGGGTCCATGGGATGCCGGCCTGTATCGATATGCTCATAAACGAAGGTACCACTATATATCTGAACTGTGAATCTATTTTCAAATATTAAAAAATGTATCTGAAATTGTGAGTATTCACATTCACTGAAATTGGAACATAATGAAACAACAGAGGATATGGTGTTTTGAACACCCTGGTCACTCTGAAACTTAAGTGCATCTGGACATCAGCATCATGTCCTGGGTGTTGGGTAATGGAGGAATGACACAACCTCCTATGCAAACTTCACTTTTGGGCAGCACCTAACAACAGGATATAGTGGTTTAGTGTTTAAAGGTGCTGTATTTGTCGTTCTGAAGGTCAGCAGGCTGGCGGTGTCACACTAGAGAATGAACCCCTGTTACTTGCCCAGCTCCTACCAACCTAACAGTTTGAAAGCATGTCAGTCAGTGATGGGATTCAAAGAAATTAACAACCAGTTCTATGCTCATCTGGCAGCTACTTTTAAATTGCTATTTTTAAACTTTACATGTCCTATTGCTCATTAACAACCGGTTCTATACAAATAGGTAAATATGTACTTCCTTGGTGGGAAGGTAACAGCATTTCATGCACCTCAATGACTGGCAGGACAACCTGCGGGGGACACTTTTATCTTTGAATAGGTATCATTTTGGTGGGAAGGTGACAACGTTCTGTGCTCCTTTGGCATTTAGGCATGCTGACCACATGGCCTTGGAGACATCTTCAGACAGCAGTGGATCTTTAGTCTTGTAAAGGATATTAGCACTACCCTTAGAGCAAGTCAAGGCTAGCATAGCAACTTTTTTGAGGGGGTACCTTTACCTAGCAGCATAATGGTTTTGGCCCCCTACTGGTCCCACTTGCCATGAGTGGGGAGGGATCTTACAGTCCCAAACCTCTCCTATTCTTCTGTTTCCCATATGTGTCATTGAGGACATTAAACATAATTAAAATAAAGCATAATAAAATCTGAGATTCTCAGGAACCAGATTTATTGCTGCTCTCTTCCTCTGTATCAAGGATGTTTGGAATATTTATTACCTGCATATTCCCACAGCTCACAGTCACTCGCTCACACAGCACCAGAAGTCACTTGCTTATCTATCCAAGAGCTGGATCAGCCATTGTGCAATCAAGAAATGGCATCATTATATTTATATTATAGCTGATGCCTCCAAAGACAACATTGACCCTTACCGGAAGTTAGTTACTGTCCAAAGTCTTAAATTTGGTGTCCCTTGTGCTTGACTTGTCTCTGTGGCAGAGGCCTTAATAGGTCTGTGGGATGTTGTGCCAACGCAGGTATGCTAGAAAGGACGCTTGATTGACAGACATGCCTTAACCCGCACAAGGAGGGCAGCAGAGGCTGAACTCTCCACATGGAGGCTCATCAGTTCCAAAGTCAGGTTGCCTTGTACCCTGGCAGGTTGCTGTTTACAACGGGCTCAGTGCCATTATCCTTGGACCATAAGGCTTTGTTTCCTGGTGACATGACAGGTCAGACAGAGTAAGCAAGGCAGAGCCATGTGCGCTTATAAGTGCCACAGAGAGGGAAGGGGGTCTGTATGCACAGGTGCTTAGCCAGCAGGGTGCTGGCACAGTCACACCAACTAATTAGACACCCTGCCAGTCCTAAATGAGAACAAACGAGGAGCCGGCCAGGATATGGAAAAGCTGTACTGTGTCGGCAACAACCCGAGCTACTATTTAGCTCTCACTTTGTGAGGCTGGCAGAACTCTCATGTGGCACAAGTTGAGGGGTGCTGAGTTGACAGCAGTGGCAAGCTGGAAAAGAAAAGAGAATGGCTGAGTTTAGTTCTGGATCCTGTTAATACGCAAGAATAGTTTCACTCAGCGTCTGGGCATAAGCAACCATCAGGAATTTCTGGTCCATGCCAATGGCTAAAGACTTGGCAGGGTCTGCTCACATTTTTCCTCCAGCCTCAAGTGATGGTCTTACTTAAATTTCTTAATGTGCTGGTCTTGGCCATTATAGTACGTCAGCTTTTGGTTCAATGTGTTTTTCCACTTCCTATCTCCTTCACCAATCCAACACTGGATCAAACTTGTGAAGGACTCCTAGATGCTTGTAAAATGTGGATTGGCTTGCTATTCTGGTATAGAATATTGTTACAAGGCACTTATAAGGATTATCACATTAATCATGGCTTTGCCTCTGTTTTATGGTCTACATAAATCAGGTATTATGTATTTATGAATTATGTTTTCAGATATTCTATAACATTGGGTTTTCATGTTGCATATTTCCATTAATGGTAAACATGGCTCCCTTAGATTGGCCTGCTAGCTGTGAAAATTGGATGTAGTATGTCCAAAGATGCTTCCATGGTCATGAGGCTGGCATGACTAACCCTACAATCCAGAGTAACTACGGGAACATGTAAGAGACATTATGTGCACCCATAGTTACTACACCACCTAATGAAAACCTATGGGAAATCCATATTGCAATCCAGAGCAAATTGTTCTTACACCGGAGCAAGGACTCCCCATAGTTACTCTGGATTTCGCCCTAAATGCCAAAGAACATGGAATGCTGTTACCTTCCCACTGAAGTGGTACTTATTTATCTACTTTTATTTACATGCTTTTGGAACAGCATATTTCCATTATTACACATTAAAAATGGCATGTCTTTATTTTTTCTCTACTAATGTTAGAAAAATTAAAGTTTAACAAATTTCAGAATTCTATATGTTGCAGAGGTCCCAGAACGATGGAGATGCCAATGAGTGAGTCAGCAAGCAACCAAATCAGTTAGTAACAAGCATCTTGAGATTTTTTAAAATTATATAAAATTTCCACACTGCTGTGGATAAGTTATGCTTTGCAATATAAAAACCATCATTAACAAGCAGCCTCCCCTTTCTCCAACAACATCAGTGCATGAAGTTTTATGGAAGTCAAAAATAAAGGATATGTAAACTTGAGCCACAGGCTTCTGCTTGGCATAAAAGAGGCCTAGATAGATAGAACTATTTATTGTTTATATATAGGTATAACCTACACTAATTATCAGTGTTTTATTTATCAGCTATTTTGTCTCAAAATGAATAAGGTTGACTCTTTAAATTAAAATATAAACATCCCAGAGG
This sequence comes from Cryptoblepharus egeriae, assembly GCA_030015325.1. NCBI lineage: Eukaryota > Metazoa > Chordata > Lepidosauria > Squamata > Scincidae > Cryptoblepharus > Cryptoblepharus egeriae. Next base: position 88,978,152 of record JAREYC010000003.1, on the reverse strand, counting down.
TAGCAGTTAGTAGCTTAAAAGCAGCCTGCTCACGATGGCAACGTGGCAAGCAATTAAGCAGGACCGAGAAAGGTTTGTAAAGGGTTAAATTTGGTTTCTGTTTCAGCAGGGAGGGAGATCTCTCCCCATGTGATTATCACATCAATCATATCACTTCTTAACTGCTCTGTAAAGGGAAGTTTGTGCCTCTGAAACTGTTTTAAGCCTGGGGAAAGGGAACTTGATTCATACTGATTCATTGGCTGCCTTGTTACCATGTTAAACAATTGCGTTTGTATAATGTGAAAATGGGTGTCCATGGTCATTCCTGGAACCAAATGTTGTGGATGGCGAAGTTCCACCTGTATGTCAAGGTGCAAGCAAAAATAGCATCCAGACTGAGCAATGTTAGAAAAGTATCCCAAATGATTAAAGGTAAAGATGTCCCTTGCAGCTTGCCCTGTTAGGTCAGCAAGCAGGGCAAGAGAAAGGAGTTCACTCCGTCTTGCAGAACCTGGATCTCGAACTACTGACCTGCCGACGTTCAGGTAGACAAGCACAGCATCTTTAACCACAGAGCAACTCAGCCCTCACCCCAAATGGTTACAATCACCTGTATAATGAAGGGTGCACAGTAAGAGAACGGAGACGGAAAAACAATTTTCTGTTTAAAAAAAATGATGCCGCAGGAAAAGGGATAAGGTGATCTTTGAAGGATAAGCCAGGGGATTCGAAGCTGGAACAGGGACATGACATGCAATATCTATGCAGATGAAATACGTTCCTATATATGGTTTCAGTGCCCACTTTTGAAAAAAGGACACTGACAAATGAGAAAGAACTCAAGATAGAGCAGCAAGAGTGATCTGATGGCTGAAAATCCCTCACCTTTTATGGTATAGACTTAAGAAACTCATTCCGCTGGCTTTATATCCAAGAGAAACTAAGAACTTGATCATGATCTTTCAGGGAAAAAAACAATCTGGTGATAGACAGCTTGTTACTCCAGCAAGACAAAGGTGAGATAAGATCCAGCAACTGGAAGTTGAAGTTAGAAAGTTCAAGCTGGAAATAAAGCAAGGGTAATTAACCAGTGAAACAACTTGACTAGGGATTTGCCGTCACTTGATTGATAATAAATCAAGATCTGGTGCCTATCTCAGGAATATACTCTGTGGCTTGGCCAGAGAAATATTTGATTTACTGCTGGGACTCTATTTCTTTTGCAGCAATCACAGCAGTAAGCAGAACTTTTGGTTATGCTCAAGACGAAGGTGAAGGCTACATTCTGTACGATTACGGTGATTGATTCAGTGGTATATTCAGGTTACCGAAGGCTCCCCTTTTGCTTTCTCAACATGACAACAATGCTGTTGTGAAGCTAAACCAGAGAAAGTTGAGGTCAAATCAAGCTAAGGATGAGACCCCCATTTCCTTCAAGCTAATCAAATCAAGGAGGAAAGAAGGGAGGGCCATCCAGCAGCGGCACATCTCTTGCCATGTTCTCCTTGTGACACCCTGTATGGAAGATTCCATGCCAGAGTATCAGCTACAGAAGGAGGTGCTTGCTGTGGCTGTTGGTGCTCCACTCACCACCCCAGTGCAAGGCCTTCCAGGAGAGGAAGAGGAGCACAAGGCAAGTAAGGCTGCCAACCATATAGACTTCAGATAAGCATTGTGATAGACTGAAGGGTGTCCCATCTTTTGAGAGAAAATGAAGAGATATAAATTTTAAATAAATTAACTGTGCAATTGCATCCACAGTTGGTGCAGATCTTGCTGCATTGGTGCAAATATTCATATTGTTTGCGTTATTGAAAGTTAATCTCCTGACTAGCAATGCCATAATTTGCTTCCACAAACCAGGACAGGACTCCTGTCAAACTTGCCAGTATATGAACACAAACCCCGAAACCAGGACAGTCTTGGTTTTCTGGGACATTTGGCAACTCTACTCCTGACTCAATGCTTGTATAGTGTTTTGTCAGTGGACTGGGATTTTGCAAGCATTGAATGGAAAATCCATTTGTTTTAAACTGGTTTTATTGGTGACCAACCCCATATTCTGATGTCTATAAATTTAGCATTTTCAAGCCAAATTGCATGAAAAGTTCAGACATCATATCACTATTTCCAAAAAGAATTCAGGGAGACTAGATGCAAGGAGACCAATTTACAGACAATTTTAAAGAGGCCCACCCCAAATATTTCCATTTATTTCAATTAGTTACTTTTGTGCTGCTTATAACTTCTCTATTTCTACTGCAAGAAATGTTCAGGTATTCTATTTATCAATTAAGGTATCATATATGAAAAATTTCAGATATAAAAACATTTCTTATTTTAAAGGCAATCAAAAAGGCAGAAGACTAGTACAAACTTTCCATTGGTGTTTGGTCTTTCCCAGTGAACTGAATTTTATTTCTTTGTGCCTTTATAAAATGGCCCATAAACAGATTCATTGGATCCACTATTCTTGAAACTTCTGAGAAATAGTGTGTTAAGAGTAGGGTTGCCATATGTCCTGAAAAACAGGGACAGTCCCAATTTGGGAGGATTTTGTTCACATACTAGCAAATGGGTCCTGTCCTGATTTTATGAAAAAGAATTATGGTAACTCTAGTAAAGAGAGTGATACAGTGTTGGGAATATTAATACAATTTGGTTGAAAAGTGTCCAGTTATAGATATCCTGCTGGTTGGGTCTCCATTGAAATCAATGTAAAATGAATACATTTTCCATTCATTCATTTTTAAAAGTGTGGAATTCCTGCAAAGCTACCACCTATTTCCCATCTCTAAGATCTTGGGGGAAAAATTATCAGCCTAGTCTGACAATGAAAATTTGAACCTGGCTTTCTAATTCTAACACTTTCCACAGAATGGATAACGAAGCAGCCAATCTTCTTATGAGAGTAATAGACTGAAGTGTATTTTACATCAGATGATACTGCATTGTAAATTTTTGTTGCGGTGCCCAGTGCTCCTCAATAAAATCTTATAAGCAAATATAAACAGAGCAGCTGTTTGCATGGCCCACGCACAATGCGCAGGCACAGACATGTCATTTCTATAAATAAATACACCCACATTTTGCCGGACGCGTGACAGCACTCAGGGGAAGGCAACTGTCTGCTGGTCCCAGGGGGTGTCACTAGGACTAATGGGATGAAATTGAGCAAAAGCAAATGCAGAGTGAATATTAGAAAACATTCCCTGACAGCGGAATCTATTAGAGCACCAAGTCTCCCAGGAGTGGGGAGCTGATCACACACAGCCTTGCAAATGGGACTGGATGGGGCACAACACACCACCTCGGGGAGCCAACCCACATACAGGCAGTACTCCCCTAGGGTTGCTATATGTCCCAAAAAACAGGAATAGTCCTGATTTTGGGGGACTGTGTTCACATATGGGAAAATGGGACAGAAGGTCCTGTCCCAGTTTTGTGGAAGAGGATTATGGCAACTCTACACTCACCCAGTATCCAAAAGGTGAATATTGACCATGCAGATGCTGGCTATTATACTGGTGCATGGCAATTCCCAGGAAGACCTTACTTGCCATGTCTGCTTTTTGCAAATTACCTGTTTGGACTGAATATCTTTGATAGTCGTCCATCCTGGGATGAATTCTGGACAGCCTGGACTGAATATCCTGCGTAGTGCACTGCAAGGGTCAAGCTGAGCATTCAACATGCTGAAAGCTGGGGGTGTGCATAATTTTCAAACTGTTGATAGCTCATCAATTGAATCCACCTGTCTTCCAAAGAAGATGGGAGCAATGCTAGCTATGGGGGACCAAAAAGCTGAAAGGGCACAAGATTGCACGTCAGTATTACCAGGATAACTGCCCCTTCTTTTCTGTAAGGATGCTCACAGCTGACAAGAGAAAGAGACTGATGAGCCCCAATGGTTTCACCCAACTATCAAAGGAAATGCTTCAGAATGGGGTAGGAAGACGTAGCAAGCCATCCTCACCTGAATGATGGAGAGAGCATACAGGACCTTGCAGTGTGGCTAGTCTCCCTGGCCATCTAATAAGTTTTCTGTTAGATTTCTGGATCTAACTATTGGTTCTGGGTAAGTTGTGGACTGATTAGAACTGTCAGAATTAGACCTGTCAGAACTGGCAGTTAGGTTTGGCAGTTGGAACTATCAGGAAGAGTTGGCAGTTGGAGCTGTTTGTCAGTTGGAGCTCAGACATCGGTCAGAGCAGAGGCGAGCTGTGAAGCTCTGTGATACTGAAAAGCTCTGCAGTGTTTCAGACTGTTGAACTTGATTTTATGTGTATGACCCGGATTGCCTTGAATTACTCTGATTTGTAAATACAGTTGATAGAAACCTACTCTGCCATGTATGTCTTCACTCCTGCACCAGGTAATCAGTCACAGGACATCAATCAGTCAACATCCTGACACTTTCCATTTGGTGTTGTGTTTTACATAGAGACTTAACTTAGCACTGAAAACAGGAAAGACCACCGTTGTTTAGGAAGTGCAGCCCTGGGACAACTGTCATGAATGACAGACTGATACTTATTAACCTTGAGAACCAACTCAGCCATTGGCTGTCCTTAGAAACTGAAGGTACCAGTGACCCCTGAGATTGCACTGCTTCCACCTGCTTCCCCCTAGGTCTATGTCCATGAGCAAGATCTGCCTTCTGCAGGTTCATTGTTTGATTACAGTGACTTTATATGGGAAGACTTTCTGCCTGTGATTCCAGGGTGCCCCCATAATCACCTTTGGCCCTACAGACAAACACTGAACTTATGGAGAGCAGGGCTAACATGAGTCCATGGGACTTCACATGGTTACCCTTTGTAGAGAGAGAGAAAGAGAGAGAGAGATCAATCCTAACCAATTTAGACCAGCACAACTCACCCATTTCCCCATTTCCATGGTGTTTTGGTGAGGTCGGCACAGGTCTATGCACTGGCCCAACCCGCTCAGGAGTGATGCAGAAGTATTTTATGTCTCTTTTGCTACCCTACCCCCACACCAGCACAGGACTTGTGCTGGCCTAACTAGGGATTAGGATTGTGCTGTCTGTGTTTTAAGTCCTGGGTTATGTCTATCTATGGCACTATATTTGATTGCCAGTTTTGTGGTCATGTGGGTGTCTTGTCACTTTTGGTACATTCAAAATTATGATTCGAAGTGTAAACGTGATAAAAATGCTTGGGAACACATTTCATATAGGTACTCTAACCTGAGAGATCAAGTTGGCTGAAACTCTCTATCCATTATGCATTTGGAGGCAGATCAGGGTTGTTCTGCATAATATGTGAAACAGGTCTTAGCTTTTCATTCTGTGTTCAGGTAGGCAGGCGAGTGCACCATAACACTTCAGAAAGAGGGTTAAAGGCTGATATGCTATCCAGGAGCTGCTTAACACATACAAAGATCTCACTTGATTTCTATGTATTTGATTAGTGGGCATTTGATGAATAGCAGCTGAACATGCTCCAATGAAAAGTACTGCATTGACATAGCGTGACCGTTCTGTGATGTTATGTAAATCACGGCACATTTACACTGCAAGACTTCATTTGCTGGTGCAGTCATCATGTGCTATTTAAGGATTTGACGGAAGTTTTAAAATGAAAATAAAAATATGTATGTGCTAAGACTGGATAGATTATTACATTACTACAAATCAACATATAGTCATAATAAAGGACAGCACAATTTTAACTTGCACTAATACACAAGCTTAGCCTGTGCAGTATCCAGCACATGTTCCAGGGCTGCTGCCACACTACTGTGGGAAAGGGGAAACTCACTTGTTTCCTGACGTCCGTGTTGGCATCAGGAGGGTGGTGCATGTCTGTGCACTGACATAACAAAATGTCCCAAAAATGCTTTACGGCACTTTTGTGACAATATTGGGCAAGCACAAGGGATTGGTGTCAGCCCAAGGGCATATTTGGATTGCTCCCTGAATTGCTGTGTTATCTCAGAAGATTAATGTACTTTGCCTTCCCTGTATTCTGTAAATGTGATCCAGTTCTGAACATGTTGTTACACTGCTGTCTTCTCTACTTTTTTTGAATTTGGGGATCACAGCATTATATGCTGAACTTAAATGTGCTCCATATCTCTTGTGGAAAATTCATATGACATCAGTTATCACAAGCAAAAAATAATCTGGACATGAAAAAAATTAAATATCTCATCTCGGGCCAAGTGGTTTTGAAGAATAATCACGTTTTACAAGAAAGATTAGGAGGGTCAAAGGGTTAAGGCCACTTTTCCTTGAAGTGCTGCCACATCTGTAGCAAGAGTGCCATGTTTGTTTATTTCTCAAGGCATTGAGGTTCTCTTTCCAAACAGAACCATATTTTGTGGATCAGTATGCTAGGCAGAACTCAGAAAACACAGCAAAATAGCAAAACCTCCACTTCTACAAATGTAAATGTAAAAAGCATCCCGACCTTCAAGAAAGATGGATATTGAAAGTTAATTCACACTTTGTTAAAGAGGCACAGCACACAGTCGGTTATCCTCAAAGCTGACCATAACCAGTGACATTTTTTAAGCGCCTTTAAGAATGGGAGAGTGACTAATAGTGCAATCCAGTTCTTTTGAAAGGTCAATCTGAACAGCATAGGAATATGGTGTATGCCATTGCAATGACAGATACCCACTGCAATGATTATCCTGCCTATCGTAGTCCCAGGTTTGCCAAAAGATGTGTCACTGATGCTGGCACAGAGCTGATCTAAAGTACCCCAAAGTCAGTAGAACTACAAAACCTCAAATGATGTGGAAACACAGGCAGGCATGGTGGAATGAAGAGGACATGATGACATATTCCACAACCTAAACCCCCGTCAAAATATGGACATGCCCTAAACATCAGCAGAAAACGATGCTGACATCAGCATAGGAATTATAAAAGCCATAGGAAACAGATTGGACATGTTTGAAGTCTGATCATCGCAGAGGAAAGCAGAACCACAACTCACAACTTGCAAGCCATGGTTCCACTAATGCAGTCAAAAATTGCAGGTCCTCTACAATTTCAAAGATCCTTCTCGCATGTGCTGCCAAGCCATGTATCTCCCATTTTGTATTATATGTTTGATTATTTTGGCTTAAATGCAGAAACTTGCATTTATCCCTGTTTGTCTTATTCATTTCAGCACAGAATTCGGCCCAGGCGAGGTCTTCTTCAAAGCTTCTATTGTTTTCGGTTGTGTTAGCTTCTCCTCCCAGCTTGGTGTCACCCACAAATTTGATGAGGCTCTCTTATGTCCTTTCTTCCATGTCAGTGATGAATATGTTAAAGAGAACTGGACCCAAGACAAAGCTCCACTTGATACCATCCTCCAGGTTGATGTGAAGCTGTTGGCAAGCACCCTTTGTAACAATGACATCAGCGCAACTTTGACATAGGATTGCACCCAAAAGCTGCAGTTCTCCATTCCAGATCCCACCAGGAATATTATGTAAATTATTTGCTAATTATGCAAATCAATCACATTGATTGTTGCATTGTCTACGGATTGCGTTGTGTGGACTCTTGGCGACTATCTTAAAAATATATGGAGAAACCCAAAGCAGCATATTTTTGCCTAACCATGTTATTCATGCCAGAATCTGCTTATTCTCAGACAACAGTTGGTGAAGGAGAGAGGAAATAAGTGACTGTTTCCTACTGTGTCTACAATTTGTTGCTCTCGCAATACATGGCTCTGCATTATGATGCGCCTGTGCATAGAGAGTCTTTTGTTTTTTCCCAGAAGTCTTGAACTCAATCGTTTAATATTGTAAGAGCAATACCCCCTTGGTTTGTACAGTTTTGTCTTGGTAAGAAAAATACAGAAACAAAGGGATCTTCCTAGATCTGATCCACCCATCCTCCACCTCCATCTCATTCCACCCCATCCCATTCTGCCCACCACCTCTCCTACCTTTCAGCCGCCTTACCTGAATGAGCAAGTAGCAACCAGAATTCAACACAATGTTTCAAATGAGGCTACAGAGGCTACAGAACCTCTTTATCCACAGAGGTTCATGAATCTCTCTCCCCACCCCACCCCACCCCACTGATAACCACATGATAACAACATGAGTTCCAAAGACAACCAGAGCCTTGCATCTGGGGCCATTCTAAGCCCCATGGAAGCTATGCACCAACTTTACAGACCTCAGAAAAGCTTCTGAAAACATTGGAAGGTTCATTTCACTCAAAACCAAAAGTGACCTTCCAAAACTTTGGTGGCTCTTCTGAGGCCAGTAGAAGTCTTCCATAACCTCGATAGGCCTCCAAATGTCCTAAAAGGGCACTACCCATTTTTGGCTGAAAATTGGAAGTGCCCCTTTTAGAACTTCTGGAGACCATTCGAGGCCCAAAAGGCCTCTTAAAACTGTTCATAAAATAATGCATCAATCTTTTTTGTCCTATCATAGTCCTCCTTACAGTCTGTATTCCATGTAAGGGCTACACACCATTGTGTGGCTCCTTTGCTTTTTGTGTAGCATTGCAATGCTGCCTGTGGACACTCAGCACTGCTCCACATGCCAATTGTCAACCAGTTTCCTGTCTGATTCATCAAGACCTCCTGACCTTACTTTCAAAGTCTTCCACTGTGTTGACACTCCTGAGCTCTTCACATTCCCATCCTGCTACACTCCTACTGGTGAATAAGAACTGGTGGAATTCCTACCTACAGTTTTGCCACCATCAAACTTCTGAATGTCCTTTGTATCTTCCCGATCATCTTCAGGATTCCTTCTCTCTTCTTCCTCAAAATCTTACTCTACGGCATCTATGCCAGTGTCCATAGACATGAAATAAACACATTTGTTTCTCTCTCTCTCTTTCCATTTGTTTCCATATCTCTTTCCTTTCTCCGTAGTCTACTGTCTTTTAGACAAAGGCAGCTCTCTCATCAGACAAGAGAAGTCTATCATGGACCACTCGCCATCTCCCAATTATCAGCCAATGAGCCCAGCCATATACTCCAGAACCAAGTGGACAGCCAAATGAACTCTAGTCCTGTGAAACATCATCTACAGGAAGATATGATTTCAATCCTGGATGTAAACTCCCACTTTAAAAAGGGGAGCAGGAAGGAGCTGCTGTATGGCTAAGGTTGCCAGATGTCCCGAAAAACAGGAATAGTCCCAATTTTGGAGGATTGCATTCATATACTGGCAAGTGTGACAGTGGGTCCTGTCCTGACTTTGTGGAATTATGGCAACCCTGTGTATGGCACACCTATAATGCAGTGCTTAGAACACATTTGCAGTGGTTCAGCACAGATCAGCTCCTGAGTGCTCACATGATACAGAACCACATTTTCTCATGTTCATGTCCACCCTACCTGGACTGCCTAAGGCAGCAATCCTAACCACCAGTTTTGCTGGCATAAGCCCCATCACAAGTTCCTTGCTGGCCTGGGGGTGTCACAAAAGTGCTGTAAGGCACTTCTGTGCCACACCTGGGCAGTCCAGTGCAAAAACATGCACTTGCCTCTCTACATCACCACTGTTACCCCTGCTAACTGGGCAAGAGGCACTCTTTCAAGTGGGTGATCCCACTTGTTTTTAGCAGGGGGAGAGCAACTGGCCCTCCTCACCCCAGCAATGTCTGTTCTAGTGACTTCTGCTGGTGTTCTTTTGCATTTTAGGCTGGGAGCCCTTTTGGGACAGGGACCCATTAGCTATTAATTAGCTATTAATTCTTTCATTTTCTTCTCAACTGCTTTGTGAACTTTTTAGTTGAAAAACAGTATATAAATACTGTAGATAGACAGACAGACAGACGGACGGACGGACGGACGGACGGACGGATGGACGGACAGGACAGATGGGCAGACTGACTGACAGACAGACAGGACAGATGGACAGACGGACAGACGGACAGGAAGGAAGGAAGGAAGGAAGGAAGGAAGGAAGGAAGGAAGGAAGGAAGGAACAGGAAGACCAATGAGTTTTGTGGCCTAGGTTAGGATTGCCCCCTAAGTTACTCATCCCACCAGGGTTTGAGACTGGTTACCCCTAAGTTACTCATCCCACCAGGGTTTGAGACTGGGGTTCTCAAAGTGGGGGTTGGTTCAGAGAACCAGTTACTAATGGGAAATAGAACCTGTTGTTAATTTAGGGTATTAGGACATAGAACCTAATTTATTTGAATGCCACCACTGGTCGATACCCCATTGGAGGTCATTACTTCATTTCAGGGGGATTGTGAAAAGCAGGGTGTCACCATCTTGGAATCTGACACTGAGTGCTCCCATCTTGGAATGGCACTCAGGCTGCACTCCATACTTTCCTGGGAGTAAGTCTAATTGAACATGGTACAGGTACTTGTTCTTCTGGGTACTTCCAAGTAGACATGGCAGAGGACACACTGGTGTGTTCCCCCCGGAATGTCATTCTCAGAAGAGGGTCCTGGACTGAAATTCTTGAGAACCACTGACCTTGGAGATTCATGCAATATTAGAAATGCGCCTCCCAGCCTGTGCTGCAGCTCAGATGACCACAGGATGGAGACAATACAAAACCATGAATACTGGTCGCTGGAGAGGAGAGCACACCTGCGCCCCTCCCTGCTCGGAGGCCTGCTGAAATGAGAATGAACTAGAGTGGGAGGAACGGATAGCTTGATGGTAGTTTTCTAACAAAGAAAGAACGGCTGCAACAAAGGATGAATACAGATGACTCCGCCGTCACATGGAAAGCCTGGAGAAGTTTGCAGCTTTGGAAATGAGTGCTAAAGTGCAGCAATAACCGGCTGTGGTTGTTTCTGAGTACAGTATAGTATTCTGTGGCTGCTGTTGCTCCACCCCTAGTTACTGACTAGTTCTGTTGCTATGGTACGGAGACCTTTTCTATCTATCCCTCCAAGCATCGCTACAGTGTTTTATTCCTGGTTCTTTCTTTGTTTAGGGAAATAGATGGTTCTTCTGTTCTCATTTTGTGCTTTATAAAAAAAAGGAGATTGCATTGCTTTTGAGGTTCGTTGCAGCCTACATCCCCGCAAACGGTGATGCAATGGCGCCAGCGCACGTTATGCTGCACTCGCAGGGGATTTCTTTGGTTGCTGAACAAAATGGGACATTTGTCAACTTGCCCCAGGGTAAGCCCCGATAGCTGCATCAGGTCAACCTGGACTTGCACCAGCAATATTGGTGGTACAAGTCCATAGGTTGGGCCCAGAAGATGGATTCTGTATGCATCGTCACCACCAAGCCCAACTCTTCCCCAGCCTGATCTGTCCACCCTGCCTATACCCTCCCCACTCCAACCTCCCCTCATCCAATTTAACCCTCCCATATCCACCTCTGATCGTCGGACTTACCTGCTCCAGTGAGCGTCCATTGCTCCACAGGTGCTTATGGGAAAGCATTGCCCTTCCAGTCGGCATCTCGGTTCCCTGCACAACCACAATGTATTTTAGAGTGCTTCTGTGGCAGCCTGATCAGACCATACTATAAGCGCTTTGTGGTGCGTGCAACCTGACCCCCCCAGGAGGAACTGGAGGAGGACATGATGTGATTGGACTTCTCTCGGGAGGAGGGCAACCCAGAGTGCCGCTGTGGGGCAGCAACAAGGTACACCACTCCGCACACCCCTCGGAGAGGGAGAGGAGGGAGCGTGAAACTGAGGCCATAATGGCAGAGACATTGACACCTGAAGAGGCCCAAGAGATAATGACACGTGAGAAGATGGAGGAGGAAGACCAGAAGAGGAGAGTGGCCGCCTACTGGAGGGACAGAAGAGCCAGGGCGTATAGGGAACCGGAAGCGGGGAGTTCCAGGGGATTTAGTTTGAGACGACCTGGGCTAGATCATGGACCATCATGGTGGAGCAAGATTCCACCCCCACCGAGGCAGGAAGGGTAGAAACTGCCAAGGGGACGGGGACCATGGCTGTGATATATAAGAGCGGGAAGGAAAGGTTGTTGGACGGCGGGAAGGAGTGAGAGAGTTAGATGTTGAGGTTCATTCCGGTTGGAGAGGAATGGAGTAACCTGTTATCATGTTGACAAGGCCAGTCCTAATACTTACCTGTTGATTCTGGGAGGGACTGGAGAAGTTGGTATGAGTGTCAAAGAAACGTTTTGTTTATAAAAATAATGAAGAGCGCCTCTAGCATGGAAGAAAGTAAAAGTGTTGTATTGGAAATCCCTCCTGTGTGACCGTGGCATTATTGCAGTGAAGACGCCATCCTCGGAGGAGGGAGAGCTGGAGAGGTTCAGCCATGTCGACTCATTTCACGCACAACACTCTTTAGCAATTTTAAGGTGAAATGTGAATATTATTTGCTATGTGTCTGTGCCCCACTTTCATGAACACTGAGATGTTTCACAATTACACTGTTAATGTTCTCTGGCTTCCTTTACAGCAGGGGTATCCAAACCCTAACTTGGAGGCCAGGTTTACAGTATCAAGGACTGGAAAAATATTTTAAATATAAAATTTAAATAATCAGATTAGAGATTAATGAATAAATGGGCTCAAATTTCCAGGATTTTTGCAGTACTAACACGCAGCACAGAAATAAAGCATTCAGTTAAATGGACCCCCATTTTCTCCATCCATCACAGCTTCAGTCTTGTTTGGTCAACTGGGCCAGAGGCTCTGCAGGGACCAGAGGTTGGCTATGGTTCACCACATGTTGGATCTGGCCCCGAGGTTAGACTTTGGAGACCCCGGCTTAAATTATGCTTTGGATAATTGGAGATGTACTCAGTGATGGGATTCAAAGAAATTAACAAGCGGTTCTCTGCCCATCTGGCAGCCACTTTTAAATGGCTATTTTTAAATTTTATATGTCCTATCTCTCGTTAACAACCGGTTCTATAGAATAGGTGCAAACCTGCTGGAGCCCACCACTGGACGTACTGTATCACTGTAGTATCTATGTTACCGTATTTGCAATATGCCAGCTGAGCATAAGATGGAGACAGGTAACATAACATTCCTGCAAGCAACATCAGGTTACACCTCCAGCTAGCAGCTGGGACCCTCAGCACCCTAAAATTTGGCTTGTACTCCCCAGTTTCTTTATTCTGTGTCCAAACTTGCATCTCAACTGGTTTTTCAGTTTCTCTCACCCACTGCCTTTGTTCTTTCACTGACCACCACAGAGAGGAAGGAGGAGGGGAAATCACCATACCCTTCCCCTCATGTGCCGAACAATTCACCAGCTTCCACTGAAGTACGTATCTCATTAAGAGAGACATCCTTATGCTTCCTGGATGATCATCTAATAATCGGTTTTAACATAAGCCTCGGCCCCTGGTACTCATTAGGAGAGTTAAGATTAAGGATGCTTGAGCCTTCCCTGGTGCACCACAAAAGGGCTTGGGGATTTGTGCACCTCTCAAACACACGTGCAAATCTTGAGGCTTTGTGAGTGGATCAACACTTGTTCGCAAAGTACCCCAAGTGTCCTCACCTCTTTGCCTTGCTGTCATCCCCTCCTTTCCAAAGCACTCAATTTTCCTTAGGGACATAGGGAGGGGAGGCAGTGGTGTTCAGAGAATAGGATATCCTATCACTGCAACATCTCCAGCCCCTAAGTCCCCTGCAATTTACTCTGGGCTGGGGGAAGGTGCAGCCGGTGGAAGGGCACAGGATGTCCAGGCCCCAATAGACTCTCATCCTCACTGGAGAACACTGGAATTGCAAGTCCCAGAAGACCCATGGGGAAATGATGCTCTCCATGCTTTTCCTGGCTCTCATGGGCTTTCTTTTGGCAGGGAAAGGCACACAGAGGATCAATTCCCTCAAGGGAAATGAAATTCTAGTGGGGAAGAGATATTCCAGAGGGGCCTGGCCTCATTCGATGCTGCCCTCATCACTAGAGTCTTCTTTTACCCCCAAGGAAAGTATTGCAAAATGTAGAAGAGGAGATGATGAAGGCAGCTCAGGTCCTACCCTATCCTTGTCTCATATTAGTCTCCTGAAATCTTTGCTCATCAGAAAGTGATTCTCGCCAGCTTGCATTTTAGTTTGTAAGAGCAATTGATCAAATATTGAGGTTCATAACTCTGAATTCATTACAGTACTTAATTCTGTAGCAGTATTTCAGTTTTTCACTTTAAATTTTATTTTGTTTGCATCATGGGCCAATATTCATGTAGGTACTGACATGTGTGCACACTAAGCATGCTGTAAAGGCATCAAAACAAACAGCACAATCGATAGTAACTACGGGAGCTCTTACATCGACATAAGAGACATTTACCTCAACATAGTTACAGTGTCACCTACGTGAAACCTATGGGAAACAGAGCAATCCAGAGTAAATTTTTCTAACGTTGACGTAAAAGCTCCTGTAGTTACTAGCAAAATTTACCTGTCATTGTGTTAGTAACATTTCAAGAATATTTCTGGGCCCCAGGCACAGCTCGGCACTGGCACTGCACCAGGTGGTAAACACTGGGCTATGGGCACCAGTGGGCAGTGGGCATCGCCAGGCACCAACAGGCAACGGAAGGTATCAGGGGACACTGGCGGGCATCAGGTGTCATGAGGCATCACCATGCAGTGGGCAGCATTCATCACCAGGCACCACTGGGCATCACCAAGCACCACTGGGAAGCAGGCACCAGCGGGCACCAGCGGGCAGTATGAACCAAGCTTCCCTATAGAGCACCAATGGGCTCCACTGTGGAGGACAGTGGAATCACTAGGCAGTGGGTAGCAGTTCCAATGGAAATTAGGTATCCCTACCAGGCACCAGCAACTACCAGTGCACCAGATACCAGTGCCAGCAGGCACCACTGGAAACTGGGCTGGAAATTAGTGCCTAGTGAGATCTGTACACAGAAGCTCTCCAGGCATCCTTTTGGAGATGCTCCAAGGGGCTTCTAGCAAGGAATTTAACTATTTGGCCTTGAAGGCCACTCCCAACTGTATGATATATATCACACACCAGAGACCGTTCAGACATTATAGTTCCTTGCATCTTTAAAAAGCAGATATTAAATGAATAACATCACAAAAGCAAATAGTTAAAATCTTAAAATACATATTCAGAGTAGAAATCTGAAAATCTGCCAACAATGCAGAAAAAAAGGATGAAGGGCAATATGTTCATTAAAAGATTATTCTAGCTGTCAAAATCTGTTGCTCAGAGGAATATTTTGGCATACATCACCTGCCACAGAATACTAATACAGATGACCAATTTACCAAGTGGTAAATGTGATGAAACCCTACCACTCAATCCACCTGTTTATATCCGCCGGCATTAATGCAGACAACCAAGCAATCCTCTGGTAGAAAAATTCATCACCACAGTATAAGGCATATTATTCAAGCACCCTCTCTGAATTTTTTATTGAACAACTTAAGCAGGGGTAAAATTAGCTCTAGAAGACGGAGTAAATGTTGGTTGCCAACCTTCTTGCTGCTGTAAAATGCTTGGGTTTTGGAGTTTGGACCCCTGCATGACAGTCAGCAGAATAGCAGGTATCAGTTAATCCAGTCTCTGCCCCCGGTACGCATTTCCTGATTTCCTGTTAAAGCACAACTTGACAATTCCAAGAGGAATAGCCAGAATTACACTAAGCACTACTTGCTAGTAGGCATTCACTCCACTAGGAGTAGAAAATGTCCCTGCAGTTGTGCCTTATGGCACTTTTGTGACACCCCCAGGTCAGCACAGGACTTATGCTGGAGCTTAGGCTGACCTAAGTGGAGGTTAGGATTGCAACCTATGTGAAATAACATACACCCTTTCCTCTGTAGGGACTTGTAGTAGATTTATATAGTGACCTGCTCTCTGAGCCCAGGGCATACTCAGGCAGTGAGCAAGCAAAAAAGTGTTTGGCTAGCAGCAGCCATCACTGGAATGGAGTGCCTGGCATTTGACCACAGACAGCTGACTTGCCTTGGTGAGTTCATGGCCACCAGTCCCACCCCCTTCCTTCCTCACCGTGCATTCTTACTCTTCAGTTTCCTGTGTGGGAGATACGGTTTACCAGCTGCTGAGGGAAGAAAGATGATAGATATTGGTACTGAAGCGGGGGAGAAACAAGAAGCATTTGCGGCAGTCTTTCTCCGAGCCCTGGCATCCCTCGTCTTTCCTTTCTTGTGTGGGGTGCTTTCTCTTGGCACCCCACCTTGTATGAGTGGAGCGTGAGATCTTGTTGGGTGTTAGTGCCAAACAGGATACACGTAAGGGTTCCGTGAGGACATTAGCAATGTGATCTTCCTGCCTATGTTCCAGACAAGGCTGTCAGTGCAATGTGCACTTTCTCCACACTTTCCATCAATGAGGATCCCCCTTATGTATCCTGCTAACTAGGGCCAAACTAAACATGACATTCTGGCATCACTGTGAAGTTTAGAGGTTGATGGTTTTACTTATGAGTAGCAGCCGTGCAAGGCTACCATTTTGATCTGGATCACAGCAGGGAAGTAGAACTCCCCAGTCTATTCCCCCACTATGCTCCCACCTCAAAAGTGACCATTTAACTCTGAAAGTGCCATTTGCTAGCTCACCTTCCAAACTCACAGATACTAAGAACCAGGTCTGTTGTATTTGAAAACTCACTTTGAAGACTGAATGGCTGTAACCTTGCAAGGGATGAGTGGGAAGAAATACTTAAAAATTGTTTAGCATGAAACCCACAGAATTAATCAAGACATGGGTATTGCTTCACCATATACACCTATTCCTTGAAAAATGCACATTAATGTGTGGATTTGACCACATTTGGTCTGGTCCCAAATCTGAATATTATGCACCACCGCTGTGATGGCAGTGTGGGCATAGCAGGAGATATAGGGAGACAGTATACTCTGGTCCTCCGTTCAATGACATTTTTTAAAATGTGCATCGCCTCTGTTTGTGGTATCACTTCAAGCACTGGGATGAGAAACAGAGACTATGAGCATAAGCCTAACGATGTCTACTCAGAAGTAAGCACCATTGTGTTCAACGAGTCTTATTCCCAGGAAAGTGTCTTTAAGATTGCAGCCTAAGGGAGTTTAGGATTTAGTCTCAGGGTGTATTACCCCACTGTGTATTACCCCAGCTAAAACTCAGCTGTTTTGATCTTTGGACACTGAATTGGATCCTGAACTGGTTTTACTCATAATGCAAAACTAATATTGCTTCTTCCCAGATTTCAAAAACAAGAGGCCCAGACATGTGGTTTTCTGAGCCACAGGTTAGCTACCAAACATTACCTATTAACAGACGCCTGTATCAGTGCATCATTCTGCAAATTATTGTGCAGCCAGCATTAGTCATCATGGAGAGGAGAGCTGAGTATTAATGAAACTTCAAGGTTGAGACACATTGTTGCATTATAGGAATAGGTTCTTTGAATTCTGTTTTTCAGCTTTTCCGTGTTGGCTTTGGGGTTTCTTTTAATAACATTACACAGGCAGCTGCCGTCTTCTGATTCAAACCATTTAGGTCAGCATTGTCAACTGTGACTAGGGCTGCAATCCTAAAGTCACTTTCCTGGGCGTAAGACCCATTGAACACAATGGAGCTTACTTTTGAGTAGACATGGTTAGGATTGTGCTCTAGGAGTCATTCTCCAGGGTTTCAGATAAGACATCTTCTCTGCCCTCTGTGAAGATACCAGAGATGGAGATTGAGACATTGTACACACAAAACAGGTGCTCTGCCATTGAACGTACAGCCCATTCCCTAAACGCCGTTGTAAGAAGCAGATTTTTAATCCCTTTTTTATCTTGCTCTCCATCAAGTTCCCAGGAAATTCCAGACTGACTGGTAAGAAAAATGAAGCAGGAAGCAAAGGAGAAAGGGCCACAATACTAGATATTGCACATTTGGCCCTTTGCCCATCTTCCTGCACATCCCATATCTGCCCAGTTTCTGGACAGCATACAGACAAGTGTTCTCCTTGGCACAACCACTGCATGAAGGAGAACTTCAACCAATAGATCTGATGGGAGGCCCTTTTTGTCTCCCACTAAGTATTCCTGCACCAGTTTTGGATAATGGAAAGGGTCTCAGTGCTTCTTGGTGGGGCTCTGCTCGTCCTGGTGAGGTATTCAAGAAATTTAAAATGGCACCTGGAAAGAAGAAGGACAATCCGTTGCAGCTGCTGTTCTGATCGCTGTCATCTGAAGGCACAATCCTATGCATGTCTACTCAGATGTAAGTTCTGTTCAATGGAGCAAACTCCCAAGAAAGTATGGAAAGGATTCCAAGTCTGTGACACTGACCAGGTGATGGAGAGATGCAGCTACAGCAGCCAAGAGGCACCAAGAGGAACCAAGCCATTCCTGTCCAGAATGAATGAATGAATGAATGAATGAATAAATAAATAAATAAATAAATATACTCTTTTATGGTATTTTATTGTCTGGTTTTAATGTTTTTATCTAGTTTTAATTAATCACATCTTAATTGTTTCTTCTCTGTGCTGCTTTTATTGCTGTTAGCTGCCTTGGGTATTCTTTTTTGGGTGGAAAAACGATATAAATCAATATAAACCAAAGGATGAATGAATGAATGAATGAATGAATGAATGAATGAATGAATGAATGAATGAATGAATTCTCCTTTGTGCCACTGCTGCACCAGTTTGTCCCTGAGCCCCTGGCTGATTTTTGATACTGGTCATGTCCCCACACATGCTCTCTATTCCTGCGGTAAAAAAGAACCACATTTAGGTTTGCTATATGTCCTGTTAAACCAAGGCAATCCCAATTTTTGGGGACTGTGTTGGCAAATGGGACAGACGGTCCTGTCTTGATTTTATGGAAGAAAATGATGGCACGCCTTCCCACATTCCTTTCAGCTTGTCAAGAATGCTTCTACCACCTTTCATTTCAAAGCAGAAACCAGAATGCCAGGAAGAAAAGCATGGCACAGGCGCCTTATTTATACTTTAAGCAAGTTTCAGTAATATCTGTACAAACAATGACAGTGCTGAGGGAGGAGGGTATGAGTAATAGTGGGGCTAACCGAGCTGGAGCCGTTCCACAGGCAATTTTCTCCCTAGGAGAGCCGGCAGTGCTAACTGGCCTCCTGTGAAGGGTTCAGAGATGCTTGCACAGGCGCTTGGCTCCTGTTTGATGTGGCTGTTGAGAAAATAAAAACACAGACGGGAGCCTGAGAATCTGATGAGCACTGTGCAAGTAACAGCAGTGGGAAGACCACATGCTTGCAGTATATAAGCTGCAGGGTTGTGTGCTGCCTGGTAGGAAGTTCCTCTCCTTTAAATTATGTGTGCCCCACACTGGATCCAAAAATGCATACTGAGAATCAACATTGGGCAGCAGAGGCAAAGATTTGGTGGGTCTCATTACGGGATCTTTCCATCAATCCCCCCACCTAGGGTTGCTGTGATTCTCTTCCACAAAACCAGGGCAGGACGCCCAGCAAATTTATCAATATGTGAGTGCAATCCCCCCCAAACCAGGTCAGTCCTAGTTTTCCTGGAAATATGGCAACCCTATTCCCCCACCACACGCACACATGCTTCTTTCCCTAATATTTGCATACATCCATGAGGTGACGCAATGTGGGTTAATTCAGTGGCAGACAGCAGGGGTGAAAGGGCAGTGTATTTGAAGTCTACCATCACCACTGTCAGCCCAGTATGGATTCTAGGCACATTGATCTACTTTCCACCAGCTAAAAATAATTGGGAAGCAGGTCATCCTCCTTCTTATCATGCTCTGTGTATTGTTTTGTCCAGCACAGAAATATGATTCTTCCAGTTGATTTACAGGGAGTGCCTTCATATGTGTGGTCCCTCAAAATAAAACAGGAGGGCTGCAAACCTAACCCCCTGTTAGGCCAGCATAAGTAACAGCACAAGTCCCTTGCTGGTCTGGGAGTGTCACAAAAGTGCTGTAAGGCACTTCTGCACCATTCCTGGGGGAGAATTAGACCAGTACACAGACATGTGCTTGCCTCTCTACATCACCATAAGAACAGGAAGATGGACTAAGTGCTGGACTAAGTTAGGATTGCACCCGAAGTCACTTAAAATAAAACTGGAAGTCTTGCACAGCACAACCATTATTGAGGAAGCATGCAAGGAGAACAGTAAAGGACTTTTCGGGAATGGGGGTAGTACCATAAAGGTGGCTGGAGTGGACTTGAGATGGGATCATGTGGCATTTTGGGTCACCTGATCCCTGATTTGAATAATAATTTCCAAAGCACGCTAGCAATAGAAATCCTTGGTGTGGATCTCATCAGTATCTCATAAGTATAAAAAAGGAATTGTAGGACAAAGAAAGGGGGATGAATAAATGTATCCTTGTTCTCTTTACTTTTTTATCATTGCCCCCACACAATGTATTGATGGTTGGAAAGTGGGACATGGGGAGAAATCCTAACCAATTTAGGCCATCTCCCCATTCTCACGGTGTTGTGGGGGGGGGGGCAAGCAAATTGTGCGCTGGCCTAACACCCCCAGGAGTGGTGCAGAGGTGCCTTATGGACTTACTCCATACTCTATGCCAATAAAGGTTGTTGAATTGACTTACTCCATGGAGGAAGAAGCATTCCTGCACAAGTCTCACTTGAGGGCAATGGCAAAGGGGGGGGGGGGCTGTATGCATTGACTTCCACTAATTTTCTGCAAGGGTATCCTCTAATTGAGGCCCTGGGATGTTCACCCAGAGACATCCCACTGTAGAAACTGATAACATGAATGAGAAGTACTGCCAACTAATGGTACTCTTTGTCCTGGAATCCCTTTTCCCCCAATTGCACATGTTATTAGATTTGTGGTTAAGCATTGGAAAAGGTTAGCATTTTGTGTGAAGGGTTTTATCATTTTTTTCACATGCTTAGCAGCTGCAAAACGGGACTAAAAAGGCTCATCACTAGCCTATTTTGCCCACGGGCTCCAAAACCGTGAAGCCAGGCAATAGAGAGGAAATGGGAACTTTCCTGATCAAAGAGCAATGCTGCCTAGGGAGGGGCTACCGCTCTGCACACAGAAGGTCCCTGGTTTAATTCCTTGCACCTCCGGCAAGGCTGAGAAAGACACCGAAGAGGCCAAACATCATATATAGGGACCACTGATCTAACTTGGTATAAGTCACTACAGATGTCAAGTATGCATTTGTTGCACTGGAAAAGCCCTGAGGCACTGTCAATGGAGGAAAAGTGGGGCTTTGCTTGCTGACATGGGCTACATAAACTATGGCCAGGTTGTAAGTGCTGTATTTTCTCAATGTGTATTTCTCTGATGAGAAAGTTTAACATTTGATGGCCATTCCCGCCCTGGGGCTAGTTAAAACTCCCAGCACCATACCGCTTGAGGCTGGGAGTCCCACAGGTTCTGATGAGCATAGGCAGCTGGGTCTAAAAGTCCAAAGGTGCAACCAAATGCAGTGGATCAGTGGTCAGTAACTGCGTCACATGCAAAGAAATGAAGTGGCCAAGTCGCTGGGCCTTAAGAACTCCTATAAGGACCACCCAACTGACCTCACCTTCCTCCTCCCATTAAGCCTGGAGTGTCCCAGGCCAGGCAGAAACAAACCCTGATCCCCTGGATCACATCTGATGATTGGCATAATGTCTCATGGTAACTCAGACATTATTTTGAATTTACTTCTTTCTACAGGTATCCCTGCTTTCTGATGGTTCGTTTTCTGATGATCCCCTCTTTCAGCACCTTTCAATTCATAACTAGGAACCTGCAAAAGGCGCGGTTATTTTTCCTGACAAATGGCTCTTATCCCCAAATAACCTCGCCTTTTGCAGGTCCCTACCCATAAGTCATTCATTCAATGCATGTTCTGCTCTTTCAACTTTTCTGCAGTGTTCTAAAGGTGAAAATTGCCCTCCCCCATATTTGATGTTGGTCTTCCTAAATAAATCTCATTTTTGGTCTATCAACTCCTTTTATATGATCTTGGACTACTTAAAACACCTGACTCCAGGGAAATGGATCACAACAATTTTACAAGTTAAATTTGTGTCATAGAATCATTTTCAGTCTTACTCCTGATTTCTATGTATCCCAGGAAACTTCTCATTTGGGTCATAAAAGGAAACTTCCAGCCCTCCCATGAAGACCAGGTTGGCCTGGTCTCACTTTTAAGTCCCAGAGCAATTGACAAGTACAGTATGTGAATAGCCTTTGGATCATAAAAACTTTCTTGGCAGTGGTTTTTTTCTGTATCAGAGACAAAAACAAGAGTCTGAAGGGGTTCACGAGGTTCTGATGCCTAAAGACAGACCTTAAAATATTGCTGGCAGCATTAGAACTATCAGCGACATTTTTTTCCCTTAAAAAAGTCTCATTTTGAAAATAGCTCATGAGAAATGTTTCATTTCTTTCTTGGAGTCCAGCATGATCCTGATTTTCTGATTAATTCCCTGCTATATTTGGGAATACATTTTTAAAAAAATGTATCTGGGATACCTGAAAAGTAAACTTGATTCCATTTCCAGTGTAATGTGGAGTCTATTCTTTTCTGTGCACATTTGGGGTATCCAAACCTTACTTCAGTGGTATAGCTAAAGGGGGTGCTGGGGTAGTTGTTGCACTGGGTAGCAATCTACGGAGGGGGAACAAGCCGAGCTTTACTCTAGTGAAAAAAATGGTGACAATGAGGTATGTATGAAGAATAATGCTACCGTGATATATATTATTGGAAAAATAATTTAATTAAACAAACTGCATTGGAATATCTGTATTCTACCAAAGCTTGTAGCTAATTTACCAGAAAATGAACAAACTGCTTATGGAACAAAAAATGGATTTTTTAAAACTCAAAACTTTCACATGAGATTGATTGCTTTGAGAGCCAATGAGATGCATTTATGATATAGTATGAACTAATAAGGTTTATATGAGTCAACTTCTATTTCCATATATATATATATATATATATATATATATATATATATATATATATATATATATATATATATATAGTATATATATATATATATATATATATATATATATATATATATATATATATATATATATATATATATATATATATAGTATATATATATATATATATATATATAGTAATACAGTTAACCCTGCTAACTGGGTAACGAGGCAATACTGTGTTCCTCTTAGCAACGAGATAATAACCATCCCTCTTTGCTTCAGCACAATATCTCTAATAACACTTTTTATTTATTTAACAACAAATAGGGGCAAACTTTTTATTTATTTTATTTATTATTTATATTATTTATTTAATTACATTTGATTTTGTCATTGGGGGGTACAAAATCTTATTTGACCCCAGATAACAGATAGGTGCCTTAGCTATGTCACTAGATGGGGGAGGCAACAGAGCAAATGAGCGGCAAGCTGCTGGAGAGGAGGAGGCAGGTTTTCTTATTTTTAAAAGGCTTCCAGTTGTGACATCACTTCTGGGACAACATTTTGAGTTTTGCACTGGGCTAAATGATCATTAGTTATGCCATTGCCTTACTCTGTTCCAAATTTACTTCATCCTGGTGATGCCACTTGTTACCCATTACTAGGATGATCGATGCAGTTAGAGATGCTGAAGTCCATTGAAATCAAAAGGTTTAAGCATGCCTAACTCTGCAGAGGATCTGAGACTCCTTTGTTACTGTTTCATTTCTGGATAGGATATACACATTGGGGTTTTCTAACTGGGGTTCAAGGCTGTTCAGATATTCTGGTTGAGGGATTTGGGGATTTGGAGAAAGTGCTGCCTAGCTGTTTTTATTTTTTTCCCTTTCCCTTGCCTTTACCAGCAATTCCCTCCAGTCTTTTTAACTGGCCAGGCTGTGTGTCTTTATTAAAGAAATTACAGTTCTGCATCATGTAAGATTGAGTTCTGTGATTTGCATACATTGAACAAATGCACATTAATTTGTCGAGTTTTTTCCAGTCATCGGAGAGAGACAAAGAATTACACATCCTTTGAAGCCCGTCATCTATATTTGCCAACTGGAATTCATATCCTGCAGCTTCTTCGGCTTCTGAAATATCACCAGCTATTGCCACATGCTCTCAAACGGATCTTTGAATAGTGGCTAGAAACTTGTTTTGAAAAATTGGCAGGCTATATTCAGGAAGTTGAATTCTGCAGCTTGCAGAATTCAAGCTGCTGAGTCCTCCGGGAAAAAGGTAGGTTATAAATAAAGTTTATTATTTTATTATTATTACTGCAGGTTAACTCAGGGCTAAAGGGGATACTGCAGGGCTAATTCTGGTCATCCTGGTGGCTAAGGTGGTATGCCAAAAGCTGCTCCTCTCTCCCCGGTGATAGCCTTTTATTCCTGGATTGGGAAAGGAAGAGGATGGCAGAACAGAAGAGGAAGTGCAGAGGATGGTCGCAGAGTAGCGGGATATATAGGGAACTGGTAAGGGGGACACCTTGATGAATGATGAGCAAGACTAAACCTGTCCAAAAACCCACTGAATATGGGTGATCTGGAGAAGGAAAACTCCCACCTGAAACCTCCACTGCCCTGTGGCTATACCCATCTATGGGAACGGCTTCAGGAGTCAGCCTCAAGGCAAAATCCAGAGCCGGCATCCCAGAAACAGTTCGTGACTGTGTACAATCACATTCTGGTAACTCCTGCGACGCAGCTGGAAGCAATCGTATCGGCTCTGCTGTTGCATTGGACTATTTCAGTGACGTGGAAAGGGGGGATTTGCTGCTTGGATATCTATCCTTCATATTAATCTACCCAGGCCATTGTGCTCTGGAAAGGGCACTGAGCACAATGCCATGGTCTTTCGAGACTGACGGATGCCAACGCAAGGGGGATACAGGCAGCAAGGGCAGCAGGCAGGCTACGAGGCCAGCCATTTGGGACCAAGACCCAATCAGCCATATTCAGCCCTTACCCCGAGCAGCAGCCCAATTCAAGGATGCTTCTTACTCATCAGCGTTAATAAATAATTGTCTCTCTCACTACCTGCTCCTGGACTCACGCTGTGAATCTAACAATTTCATCTCTATTATTATGAAAATTCAAACCCAGTGGTTACCAAGGCTCCCTGGTTGACCCAGCCAGGATTTTTTAAGGTGCATCTGATCAAGCGGCGGAAGCAATGGCTGCTTGACGCTGAGAGGCGAACACGAAGCTGATGGGCTCGCTTTCCTCGGTGCCTCCTTAAAATATATATTGCTTGTCTCCATGGCAACTCTCCTTTGCCTCTCGTCTCCGACCAAGTGCAGAGCATCTGTTTGCCACCGCTACAGGCCAAACTCCCTGCCTTCGCAGAGAGGCGGGCAAGAGTGGACCTCCAGCCTTGTGGCCAGGTACATCTGGTCCAATCTTTATCCCTTTGTGGAAAATCAGCTCCGCTAACTTCTCTGTGCGGGCTGAATTGAGGACGGAGGCAGAAAAGTCCAAAGCTTGAGATCCGAAAATGTGGTGCGAGTCCTTCATGCAGATCGGATGCATTCGAGGGCAGAGAATGGGTGTCAACCACTTTCACACCACTGTTTGTCCTTGTCCTTAGGCTACCGCCTGCATCTGCTAGATACAGCCTAACTATTCTAGGCCATGCTCAACATGCCCTCAACCTGCCTCCTGAATTGCCTAGGCTGGCACAGTTCCATCGGTCTTGGGTCAGCCTAAATTGACTTACACTGGCCCAAGCCTTTCTGGTGTAACTGGGCTGGCCTATTTTGGAATTGGGCCAGCCCAGTGATAGATAGGCTAGCCCAAGTACGCTTCAGGATTGCAGCCCAAGGTTGCTAAATTTTAACATTGGAAATTCATGTAGGTCCTACTGAAATCTCCAGGATTACTTTTGGGAGATTGATGCAGATTCCTGCAGACTCCAGGCCAATCCAGAGAGATGGCAACCCTGTTTCTGACTGACCCCCAAATCCAGAGTAACTACAGGAGCATATAAAAACTTTACGTGCACCCGTAGTTACTGCACCACGTAGTGAAAACCTATGGGAAATTCATATTGGAATCCAGAGTAAGTTGTTCTTACACCGGAGCAAGGACTCCACGTAGTTACTCTGGATTTTGCCTTGAGACTAGGTGACTGTGGATTTCAGATGTGCTGATTCAGGCTTCATTATCGCAAGGCCAGGTTGCTGAGATAACTTGGGATTGTTCCCTCTGAACACAGAATCGGGCATAAAATGTGGTAGGTCACTGGATCATGTAGAACTAATACTATGGATTTTGCTGTGGTGAAAAATAGACTGACCCCCCTGCCACAACTGCCTGGTGGTGACATTTTTGTTTCTGTGTGTGACCCTTGGGAACAGCACTGTGTGATATTACTGGGCAAAATGGGAACTGGTTGGAGAACAAATGCTGCTAGCTGAAAGCCCCTTGCCATATAGTTGTTGGGGAGAGGATGGTGGCATCGGGCATTTCAGCTCAGATTTGCTTCAAAGGTGACTCTTGCAGTTGCTTTGTCAAGAACAGAGAGGTTTGCTGCTCTGTTCTATCCCAAAATGTGATGTAAGCATTCATTGGTCCAATCCTAAAGAAACAAGCAGCATCAACACCTTTACAGAGATTCTCTCACTAGCATCAGAGAATATGGGCTGGCTGAAAGTGGCATGGTCAGATCTGCAGAATGACAAACATCAGATATCTGTTACCACCAGTAAGCTCACACAAGAGTCGGGAGAAAGATCTGGTCTGGAAAGGGGTCAGATTTGGCAGCAGCAGCTCCTGCCAAATCCAAATTACCTTCCTGGGTTTGATCCACTATTTAACATGAAATAGTTGAGTGGTAGTCAAAGTGGGGGTCTCAACCTCGGGTCAGGGGATTGCCAGATGATGGGATCCACCATCTTGGAATCTGGCACTGGGCTTTCCTAGAAGTAAAATCTCACTGAACACAATGGAGCATACTTCCAAGTAGACATGCAGGAGCATCCCAGTAAGTTTGACAGGGGGTCCTGGACAGATTTTTAAATTTGAAATGGGGTCCTGGGCTGAAATGCCCGAATACCACTGAATTAGTGGTATTAGTGGTATTAGTCGTAACATCGCTAGCACAAGTCTGAGTTGACCAAAGCAGCAATGAAGGCTTTCTCCACATGAAAGAAACAAATGTTTCCTTCCTCTAAGGAGGCTTTTGGAAGCCAAAACTCTCCCATGGGATTTGGCTAAGACTGGTTTGGGCATGGGCTGAGACCAGTTCGGACCAGATTGGCCGAACCGGTTAAAATCAGCCTGCTGGTGGCGAACCAGTAGTTGCGGGGGCTGCCCATAATGGGGAGAACCGGTTCGGGGGTCCTTTGCACATTTTCGGCCACCGCGGCTGCCATTTTGATTCTGCGTACATGGAGGTGCGCACGCAGCTACTTAGAGGTGAGTGAGGAAGTCCCTCCTCCCCACCTCCTATACAGAGCCAGCCGGCAAGAGAGCGAGCAGCCACAGGCATCGCACGCTCTTCAGCCAGCCAGGCTTGCTTTGCCTCTGAGCGAGGCACCTTGCTCCTGCTTGTCGCCGTCCCTGCCTGACCTGATCTGACCTACTCCCAGGCCAGTGTAGAGAGGACTGCAGCCTCAGAACCCCATCTATGCAGGTCTACTCAGAAGTAAGTTCCATGAAAGTCAATAGGACTTACTCCCAGGCCAGTGTAGAGAGGACTGCAGCCTCAGAGCCCCCTCCTAAGCAGGTCTACTCAGAAGTAAGTACCATGAAAGTCAATGGGACTTAATTCCAGGCCAGTGTAGAGAGGACTGCAGCCCTAAACTGCGCATGCGCCAACCTTCCTTGGTTGGCGCATGCACAGTGCACCTCCTTCAGCCAGTGCATGCACAGTGCGCATCCTTCTGCACATGCGCAGTGCGTGACGGCGACTTGGTGGGATGTCCTCGTGGGTCCTTCGGCCGCAGGTGGGTGGCGTCGTGCCCTCCCAGGTCCCGCCCCTGACCCTGGTCCCGCCCCTGATCCAGCCCCCTGACCCAGCCTGGCTCCTCCCACTTCTGGTGAACCGGTTGTTGGGAGAGGCTGGGCCCATCCCTGGATATGGCTGACACTATGTTGACACATGCTGCATGGCTGCACAGGGACTTAGGATTAGGCTGTATAGCACATAATGGATATTTTATAATTTCAAAGATGGGAGTTCCCTTCAACTTGGAAAATAAATCTTCAAGAACGTGATTCTGTGTATCCATATATGTTTTTTAAAATTATCCAGCGACAGTTTCCTCTTCCTTTGTGAATGTTCCGGAACACCAAAATGAGGGATTGCGCACTTGGTATATGCTAAATCCAGAAACTTCCATTCTCCTGTGGTGTGGAGTGAAATTTGAGATTAAATCATTCAACTTCAGTCTCACAGTTTTTAAAAACGGAACAGTGACATATTGAGCGAGTCTGGAGACAAGAGAAGAGCCTGCCATCCATAGCTGGGAGAGCAAGGGGGGGAGAAGAGACATGTTACATAGAAAGAAGCTGCCTATCAAGCACTTAGGCTACCACTGAGCAAATTAGAGGAAGGGGCTAGGCAGATGATTACCTTGAAAATTCCCACAGCCTCCTGCCTGTCTTTGGGGGTAGAGATCCATCTCTCCGAAGCAGCTCACTCTGCATGCTGCCCTCTAAGCCTCTCTAATTCCCAATGTGAAGGTAGCCTGCTGAGAGGAATTAGGCAATGCTGCAGAGAGGCAGTGAGCACGGGAAGGGAGGTGAGGTACCAGAAGAGAGAGAAGCAGGAGAAAGGAGATAAAGGAGAAAGGCATGCTGTCATGGAGGCTCATGTGCCGAGCAGGCTGTGTGCTGTGTGTCACAAAACTATTTGGGCAAGTTCACATTTTGCATCACACACATAGTATCCGGTCTGTGGTATGTCACTTGTAAACGAGCAAAGGTTTCCTTGCTCCTTCTGCTTGCAAGATTTCCACTTTTAAAAGAGCAGCAAGTTTGTCCAAAGATAGAGAATTTCCTATAGGAAAAGGAAATTAAACTACCCCAAAGTACCGCTTGTGATTCAACATGCACATTTAGTCATTCCTCCAGAGTCATGTATACCAGGGGTCCAGTGCGGGGCCCAGTGCTGCTCCATACCTTGGCAGCCCAGCCATACCAGGTGAGACCTGCCTGTGAGTCCTGCCCGCAAGTCCTGCTGGCCCAGGAGCAAAACTAGGCATGCACACCCCAGTGACTAGGCCGTACCTCCCCAGTTCATTCCTGTCCCAGTGTAAACTGGGCAGGAGCAGCCAAGTCACTGGGCTGCACTTGCTCAGTTCTGGGATAGAGCAAATTTTTCATTCGCAACCCAGCTGGTCCATGGAACATTTTTTTTCCCCACAGAACTGTGCCAAGCTCCAAGAATTGTTGACGACTACTGAAGTTGATGACAATTTCTTAAAAATTAGAGTCGTCAGTTATGCATCAGATGGCTATCTAGACCCTTCCTGACTTTTGAGGCAGACATGACATCCCTTTGAAGGGGAGGGGTAAACAGTAAAGAAAATGTCCAAAAGGCCACAGTTTGCTTCCCAAGATCAGTTTGCTTCCCCCAGGCTACATGATCATTAGCTATGCTACTGCCAGGCTGACATGCCCGAGTGTGTGTATATATATATATATATATATATATATATATATATATATATATATATATATATATATATATATATATATATATATATATACATATTGTCTATATATATAATATATATATATAATATATATAATATTGTCTATATCAATATGCCCATCTCATCAGCTGTCTTGATTTTCCTATCATGTCCCTGGATTTCCCAGCCACAGTGTGTTCCCTGCCTAAATGACACCTGCTTTGTGGTGCCCTTAGTATTTTGGGCTGTCTCAGAGCCAAAATAACTAGACGTTGCCTGTATCCACACAGTGATCCTGGTACTCAATTTTCATTGTTTTTTAAATTTCAGTACCACCCTTCCATCAAGGAACATAGGATGGTGTATATGGTTCCTCCCCTCCTTTCCTCTGCAACAACCCTGTGAAGTAGGTTCAGCTGAGAGATAGTGACTGATCTGAGATCGCCCAGGAAGCTTCATATGCGACTTAGCAGTGATCTACTGTAGGTCAGCCAGGCCAAGATCACTCCATTATCCTGGCTCTTATTACTACACTGTTGCATTTTATGATTTTCCCCGCATTTCTATTACTGTAAATAATCCCCCCATAAACCATTTGTTTCATTCACTTCTGCCTCTTCTGTTAACCTTCTAAGTGCCAATATGCAGTAAGAATGTGTCACGAGACATGATCAAAGATCCCTTCACAGGAGTAAGAGTCGCTTGTGTATCCAATGTGTCTCTGGAGAGCATTTTTGGCAACAATATCTCATCTTGGTACTCAAGAACCCAGAGGGGCTGGGTAATAACACAGACAAATCCAGCAGTATTTTCTTACTTTATTAAAATATTTATAGGTTGTCATTCCATTTAAGAGATAATTAAGGTGGCTTACAAGCTACATAATAAAAAAAATCCAATTTAAAATATAAACAAACAATAACAGACACAGGAATGCAAATTAGGAAAAGATCAGACAGAACTGTTTTTACAGTTTTCACTGTGTCATTTAATGCTGGAGGAGTGGGGCCAGCTGGTCTTCATATGTTGAGGGCCGTCTACGAGTAGGATGTCATCACCCAATAGGCACTATCAATACATGTACATCAGCCACACTTCAATTGAGCTGTGGTACATGGAGCAGAAATGTATCTTTGTCCCAAGCTCATAAGCAACAAAACTTGAACTGTGTTCCCAAACCAACTGAAAAGCAAATGAAATTTGTGACATGCAGGTGTGATGTAAGCACCCCACAAATGCAAATGGCAGCTGGTTGATAATCCTTATTGTGACTGTGGGAATGTTCTGCAAAACTTACATCATATTGCAATGGAATGCCTCCTTAAAAGGCTCCCTGCAAGAATTACACCAATTTGAGGGTACTCCTGTCCAATTATTAAATGATTTAGGGTGCAATCTTAACCTAACCTAGCACAACTCATCCATCTTCCCTTTCCTGTGGTGATGTAGGAAGGCAAGCGCATGTCTGTGCACTGGCCTAACCTTCCCCAAGAGTGGTGCAGAAAGGCCTAACAGCACTTTTCTGAGTCTGACTCACAAGGCAGGCATAGAACTTGTGCTGGGGCTTATGCTAGTCTAACTGGTGGTTAAGACTGCAGCCTCAGGTAGCTAGTGGTAACTTTAGATATCTTGTAACTACTCAAATATTTTACGTGTGTATTTTATGTGATGTTGCTGCATTTGCCAGACGATTAAATAAATAAAATAAAAACATCCTCCAGATGCCATAATTGCAAAAAGAGGGCAAGGTATTCCAAAAAGGACATCCAAGAAAAATGTAAGGCATGCCAAAATGCAGCTAACAACAGGCATCAGAGAGTACCAGAGGGCAGTCTCAGGCAGCAGCATGCATCAGCAAGCATCCCTGCCAAGCACTGGGCATCCCTATTGGGCACAAAGCATCATTGTGTGGCACCAGGTGGCACCAGTCACCACCCTGCAGAAAGCAGTGGGCACCAGTGGACAGGGGCTGACAGTAGGCACCTCCGAACACTGGGCAGTCCTAACTGGTGCCACTGGCCACCATTTGGCAGTGGGCACCCACAGGCACCACTGTACACCAGTGGGCAGCAGACACAAATAGGCAGAGGGCACTGGGCATTCCTATCAGGCACTAGACATCCCTACAGGCACTAGTGGGCCCTGGACACCACCGGGCTCCAGGCACAGCTGGGCACTGGGCATCCCTATGGTGCACCAATGGGTACCCCTTCTGTGCACAAAGCACCACCAGCAGGCCTCCATCAGTCTTGAAAGACTATGGTATCATGCTTGGCTGCATGCGAAGCACAAAAGCTGCATGCGAAGCTTATGCTGCATGCGAAGCACAAAAGCCTGGGTTAGATAGTTATGGAGGAAAGACTGTTACCCAAGCAGCAAATCCCCCCAATCCACGCCACTGAATTAGTCCAATGGAAAGGCAGAGCCAATACACTTGGATCCAGCTGGCATCGCAGAGCTGGGCTAAGGAAAGGAGCTCACCCTGTCATGTGGGACCGACCCAGGTCTCGAACCCTGGCCTGCTGGTTAACAGGCACAGCGTCTTAATTGCTTGCACCACCCACAGCCCCATCACCAGGCAGCAGGCAAAGGGCACCACTAGGCATAGGGTGTCAGGTCTTGGGCACCACTGTGGGCACCACACATCCTCACTGGGCACTGGGCACTGGCATTACTGGCTGTCAGTGGCACCAGGCACCATGGAATCTGGCCATGGAACCAGGAATCAGGAACCAGGCACTGGTGAACAGCAGGCACCACGCACCAACGAGCAACACCAGGCAGCAGGTACCATTGGGCACCATTGGGCACCAAATCAGTTCTCAGTGGGTACTTACATCACATAAGTCATACACTCCCCAAATTTCATGCTTCTAGGTTCAAGGGTATTCATGCTTCTAGGTTCAAGTGGCTGGGTGTTAATCAGTCTTCAGTGTTAAGTATAGGACGAAAACATGTTGCATCTCTTTTCGCCCCTTTAGGGATTAAATTTCTAAAAATCGGTTTTTAATGAATGCTCACATCACAGAAGGAATACTCTCCCCAAATTTCATGCTTCTAACCCCAGGGGTTGGGACTGTGCGTTGTTAAGTCAGCAATTCTTCAATGTAAAGTATAGGGACAAAAACGTGTTCTGCCTGTTTTCGCCCCCTTCTGGTTTGAATTTCCAAAAATCAGTTCTAAGTGGGTGCCTACATCATGGAAAGAACCCCCTCCCCCCGGCCCCCTGCAAAAAATTTCACACTTCTAGGTCCAGCAGTTTTGGCTGGACTTTGATGAATCAGTGAGCGAGTTAATGAGTGAGTCAGAGACTTTTCAGTTTTATTTATATAAATATGTGCAACATTTTGAGGTCTTGTCCTTTTTTGCAGTTATGACAACTGGTCACCCTGCCCTAACTAGTGTATATTATAATGTGTATGTATAATCTGTTTGTATAACTAGTGTATCTTATAATAGTCCAAATGAGACATAATTAATGCCATGGTTATGACTGTGTTTTTGAAAGTGGACCTATCTATCAATCAGCTGCTGCAAATGGCCCACCAATGGTCCAAGTGTCACACCATCATCATGCCCAGTGGAACTGCTTGCGGAAATGTCCGGCATCTCCATGTTCATGCGAATTCCCTGGAGCTCCAGTGGCCCAGACAAAGTAGTAGGCAGGCAGCATGTGGATGGTTCAGGTGGGGGCAGGCAGGGAGGAACGAGTGCATTGGAACGAGGTGGATCTTGATAGCTAAAGGGCACACCAGATACTATTCCTGATTTTCTAGCACAGATCTTGCTTCACATTACAGATAATGAGAAAGGGAAAATGGGGTAGAAATATCACGTTTTAACATTTAACTTCCTTTGTACTAAACTAATTAGCATTTGTGATGGTGATGCCATTAAAGTCTTTATTGAGTTAATTTAATTTTCTCTTTGACATCAGTCTGATTCCCTTTGTGAGGGGCTGCCACATAAGAGAAAAAAGGGCAGCCAGGTAGTTCTCAGGAAGAGTCATGTACTGTCACTATAAAGGAGCCCAAAGTGGAATGGGGAGCTTGAGAAGCACAGGGAAGCCATCAATCAGAGAGGGGTAATGGAAGAACTATCCAGTATATGAGTGGCATTATCAGGGCTTCTGTCATTCATGGAAAGTTGTCATGAAACCTGGGATCGGAGGGAACATGTTTCTATTCCCCATTACTTTGTCTGTTATCTCCATACCCACAGATGTGCGTGCTTGCACATACTATATTCCACAGAGCATAGATTCAAATGCAAGCGCACCTGTGAGTCCTAGGTATCATCATCAGCATCACAATTTAATATTTGTGACCCACTTTTCTCTCCTGGGAAGCTTCAATTCATTGCCTAATACTATACTTATTACATTTTTTATTCTGGCTAGCTTGGACAGCCTACTTCTCCATCACCATTGCAAAATTCTGGACAAGAATGGGGTATCCCAGTGGCACCAGTATGTACTAGGATTTTGTATATGTTCCTTTTACTTTTCCTCTCTCTTACTCGCCTTGCCCTTGCACCAGCAAAATACACTGCTAACAAAATTAGGGGATATTTCAAAATGAATATATTATATTGTACTGTATTATCCCCTTATATATATTAAGGCTGCAATCCTAACCATGTCTACTCAGAAGTAAACCCCATTGTACTCAATGGGTCTTACTCCCAGGAAAGTGTGTTTAGGATTGCGGCCTATGTAATGCAGTGGTGCCTCACATAAAGAGCTTAATTCGTTCCGGAGGCATGCTCTTTAAGTGAAACACTCTTTAAGTGAAGCGGATTTTGGAAATAATGGAAACTCAGACGACTGGTTCCACAACCACCAAAATATTCATATAAAAATATTAACTGGATGGAAAAATGATGACAAAACACTGGAACTGAATTCAAAACATGCATTCAGTGCGCATGATCCTATGAAGTCTACTTAGGCTGCAATCCTAAAGACACTTTCTGGGGAGTAAGCCCCATTTAACACAATGGGGCTTACTTCTGGGTAGACATGGTTAAGAGGCTGCAATCAAAGACACTTTCCTGGGAGGCTTAACTGGGCTGCTACTGGAGGTTCAAGGTGGCCAGTGGGGGCCTTCATAACCCTTTATGAATCTTTCTAAGGCAAGCTTAATTGCCTGCCACATTTCCATGGTAAGCGGGCTGCATTTAACTACTCCTGAGGGATGTTTATCTTTTACTTTGAGGAGCCAACCATATTCACACTGAGGCAAAATCACTGATAAATAAAACACTGCGAATTAGTTTATGCCTGTACTTGCTCTTAAGTATACATAGTTTGGACATTTCTGCCAACTTTCATACTTGTGTCAACTTCTTTTCAGAATAGGAACAGATTGAGCACTTCATACTTATCGATGCTCATTTCTGAGCATCTTTCAGTTGAGTTCATTATGTTCTTTGAAGTCTTTTTCCCCCCAGATATACAACTGAAATCAAGTGAACACAGGAGAATTACATAATTTCCTATTATATCTATCTGTTGTACATACATAATACCACTAGTATAGTAGTTACAGTGATTTGTATTATAACATGGGAAATAAGCAGCATCCTTTATAAATATTGACTGAAAGACTCAATACTAAATATATGTTCCCCTGTCCTTAGATACTGAATTTCTTTGGCCTGGGATGAATATTTGGTTCATAAAAAGCTAATTTTGGACACTTAAGAACAATATTCAAAGAAGTCTTTGGCACTGTTCCCTGTTAAATTCACAGCTTAAAAATGGGAAAATAGGTTTGTGTTGAGGATAAATGAGATTATGAGAATCCTTTGCCTCAGTCTGTACTTTATGATCGTATCGTACATCTAAACAAGTACACAAGTAAGTAAGGTTTTGCTCCTCTACCTTTTGGTAACAAACGTAAATCTAGAGGTGGGAACTTGAGTTTGTTTGACTTACAGTGCAATCCTAAGTATGTCTACTCAGAAGTCCCACTGTGTTCAATAGTAGTTAGTCACAGGAAAGTGTGGTTAGGATTGCAGCCTTGATCACATAATGAATTGACAGGGATTTGTCAGAATATGTTCCATTTCCTAGGGCTCCATTAGATATGGATGCAAACACATGCTATTGTCACTGAATTATTTTTAGCCGTTGGCAAATAATGTTGAATGTATGATGCCCAGGAGCCCCTGCAATGGATGCTTTCCGAGATGGCTAGAAGGAAGGGGGACCCAAAGAAATTGATGGGTTCAGCTCCTACCACCAGTATTGAGCGGCAGTGGAAAGAGACACTGCCTGTGCTTTAGCTCAGGCAGGTCCAGAAGGATTAGAGAAGGACCATTTGGCCAGGGGCACCGGTATAAAGGTGGATCCCAAGCATGCTGCTGAAAGTGGTGCCAGTGAGCCCAAAGCCTTGACAGTGGATGCATTCTCAGGGTAAACTGGCCACATACCCACAGGGCAAGGCATCAGCTAGGGAGCAGCCGCCTGCCTGCAATGGGGCCCACTGCTAAATGAGTGGTTTCCTCAACTTGGCCTGAGAACTTGGCCCACAGGTGGATAGAGAAGGAAGGAGCCCAGCCACCTGGCTGCTGGAAGAACCAGTTACTCTTCCCTGGGCTCCTCTGGGGAACTGGAACAGGAGGTGTTACTGCTGAAAACTGTCAGATATACTGGTCCTTTAAAGTAACAGGACCAGAGGAGTGTAAAGAACCTCACACAAATCACTGGTGTTGATCATTTCCAAGGCTTTCATGACTTTTCCTGGAATAGGGTAAGTGCAGAAGACCCTGCATCCTCCTCATAAAAAGCCCACCTCCAGGGCTCACCAGGCACATGCCCACCATGGGCATCACAAGCTACTATGGAAAACAATCTGAAACCTTGGCATGGAGGTTGAGGT
Source organism: Cryptoblepharus egeriae (assembly GCA_030015325.1). Taxonomy (NCBI): domain Eukaryota; kingdom Metazoa; phylum Chordata; class Lepidosauria; order Squamata; family Scincidae; genus Cryptoblepharus; species Cryptoblepharus egeriae. The sequence continues at coordinate 88,941,836 of JAREYC010000003.1, read as the reverse complement.
GCCTGAGCACTTAACACCCACTACGGCTTCCAAGCAGTGTGCTCTCATTGCACACGCATGCGCACATGCACGCACACAACACAGAACCTTGAATAAAAGGGCCTTGAACACTAAAATAGATGTTTTCAAAGCATCTATTGCCTTTCAATAAAGCTTTTAAAAAACTTATAAAGAGTGCAGGGGTGTGTGTTCGTGAATTGGTTGGAAACTAGCTCAAACTAGCACTTATGTTTCTTGGTGACGAGCTATGACATTCACCACATGCTCAGGTGAGGGGCAAGCAGTTGAAATGCTGCCAGTGATAGAGAAATAAACTGGCTGGAAGGACTTCTGAAGCCTAGCCACACACCCCCGGATGCTGTTCACTTCCAAGGGAAACCGATGCTGCTCTAAACAGACAAATATCCACATTGTGTCTGGGTACTTTCCTGTCCATTGAATATATTTGTTATTAAAGGACATGTCACAAAAACATCTTGAGTGGCCAGTTTGTTTTTTCAGAAGGGAACAGACTTTGTAGCAGTTACCCCTGGAACCTTTTTCAGCTTCTATGTAGCCCACAGCAAGATCCCCCATCTGGCCTCCAGATCTAATCCACCAGATCTAATACACTCTTATACGTAAATGTCTGCAAATTTATTCAAATTTGAAATATAAATCATTTTTTAGGCCATGACACAGTGTTAGAGAGATGATGTGGCCCTCCTGCCAAAATGTTTGGACATCCCTGAGCTAGAGGAAATGGAGAGCCACTATGTAGTGAACGTTGATGGAATAGTTCACCTGCTTTTCAATGTGTTTTTCTTCATGCAAGGACTTATATCTATTTATTTCAATGTCGTCTTTTTCAAAGCTTGTCTGTGGGGCTGCCTAAGTTCCTTTTCCTTTTGCTTATCAAATGGATAAACTGTTTACTCCAACAGCCCACAGCAATGCAAGTTTACTCAAAAGTATACACCACTATGTTCAATGGGACTTAAAGCAAAATCCTAACCATGTTTACTCAGTAATAAACCCCATTATGTTCAAAGGGTCTAATTTTCAGTATTTTGGACTGCAGCCTTAGACCACAATCCTAACCATGTCTACTCCAAAGTACATCCCATTGTGTTCAATGGGTCTTACTCCCAGAAAAGTGTCCTTAGGATTGCAGCCTTACTCACAAAAAGGTCGCATGGGTTAGCAGCCTTAGGGCTGTGGAGCAGGCAGGGAGAACACAAGAATTCAGAGACAGCCAAACACACTGAAATCCATTCAGGTTAATGAAATTTATAGTGCAAGTTTACTTAAACATGTTCAGTTGGACATAATACCCAGGCCAACATTTATACAGGATCACAGCCTTATGCACCATCAGTATGACATCAGTGTGAATTAAGCATGTTTAAAATATTCAAGATTATGTCCCAACAATGAGACAAAGATTGAAACACTCATGCCAGGGTCTAGAATGAGTCTAATCCTATTCTCCCATGCACATACCCTGTATCAATGCAGATGCACCTAAAAGGCACATGTGCTATATCCAGATGTTAGGAGGTGAAATAGATACTTCAATTGCTCTGCATCCTGGAAAGGCATTATTTACCCTTACCCCTTGGTAAGCTTCCCGTCCTCCAACATGTCTCTTGAGACCTGTGTCTGAAGACCTGTGTCCTGTGTCACCACCAAGAGCATTTCTCTATTCACTCTATCCATCCCTTGCCTTAATTTTATATTTCTCAATCATGTCACCCCTTTAGCATCTCTTTACCAAACTGAAGAGCCCCAAATGCTGTAGCTTTTCCTCATACAGAAGGTGTCCCCTCAACCATTTTGGTTGCTGTCTTCTGAATCTTTTCCATTCCTTTATATCCATTTGGAGATATGGCAACCAAAACTGGACACAATTCTCCACAAATTGTGTGGTAAGCTCTTCCACTGGAAAAAAAGATCACAAACAGGGTGCATTTCATCGGGGCAAAAGTGTGTTGTTACCACAGCATATATTGCTTACCACACATACATGCAGACCTTATCACATCTTATTTTAAGAAGTATTTTCAATGATGAGCTTGATAGGATATTGGTATGACCAACTACAACCCTTATAGTATCACTTCTGCCTCTTTCCGATTCTCTCCAGAAGGGCAGGAGAAGATACAAGATAGACAACAAAACCAGTATAAAGAGACTGGGAGAAGCTTCTTGCCAAGACTGAGATGAGATACCTGCCAGTGCCAAAGGCCCTGCTTTTTCCGACTTCTCTAACTACTCATCCAGACTCCCTCCCAATTGCATTCCCAATTCATGGCAGAATGAGAGGAGAGCGGAAACGAGCCAGCTGGGGCAGCTTCATGATTATTTAAACAAACATCAGCTCTTTGACAATTAGCAAACATTCCCAGTGAAATGATGAGAAGCCGCTGACAGCGGAATGTGTTGCTATTAAAAGCCGTCACGTGCAAACCTTCCCTGAGCCTGCCGGTCTCCCTTCCCCCACCGCTTGCCAAGCTGCTATTTGTACCATTTGGAAGAAACTTTTTTGGTGCAGAAATCTCGGAAAAATAAAGATAATGAGATGGATTCTACCTACCTGAAACCCAGCACTGCATGTGTAGCTATGGCACATTTCATCATGGGTACAGTGTCCATGGGTACTAATGGGTACCACTGTGGTTCCACTTTACTCTGCGTTGTTTAGACCTCATCTGGAGTACTACTGTATATCCAGTTCTGGATATACACTTTAAGAAAGATGCCGCCAATTTGGAATGGATTCAGAGAAGAGTGACAAGGATGATCAGAGCGCTGGAAAGCAAGCCCTACAAAGAAAGTCTGAGAGAACTAGGTAAGTTCAGCCTGGAGAAGAGAAGGCTGAGATATGACACTCTTCAAATACCTGAAGGCTGACAATGGAAGAAGGGGAAAAATTGTTCTTAACTGCCTCTGAAAGTAGAACTAGAACCAACAGGTATAAAGTGCAGAAAAAGATATTCCAATTAGATATGGTAAAAAATTATAACAGCAGTTTGGCAGTGGAACAGATTGCCAAGGAAGGTTCTGGACTCTCCCTCACTGGGAATCTTCAAGCAAAGGATCAATAGGCACCTGTTGGATATGCGCTAGGAAGATTTCTAGGGGGATTATGTGGTTGGTCTAGATGACCTATTAGGTCCCTTCTCTGATTCTATGATTATTGCCATATTTTGTGTTGAAACCATCTGTCCTTACTGGAGAGAGGAATTCTTACTACAGGTTTATTTTTTGTTCATTTTTATTTACTGTTTATTTTTAATTACTTTTGGTCAGGGACCATCAAGATGATTCTGTATAAAACTTTAAAACAATTTTGTTTTAAATTATGTAAATAACCATACATAAATGACCACAATGCATTTTTAAAACAACCAGAATAGCACTAAGCTAGGACAATTGGTCTTTTTAAAAATTGTGTTGTAGCTGCCCACAGAATGTGAGAACGTAGCAAAAGGGAAGGCGTTCCAAGGAAAAGGAGCCGTATCTCATATTGCCATCCGCTGAATTTCATTGGTGAGGAATATCATTGAAATGGCCTCAATTTTTGAAGAATCTACTATGATTACGGAAAGAGGTGGCCTTTAACTCTATCCACTGTTTCTATATCTCATCCGGTGTCCTAGGGTGGAAAACTGGGGGAGGAGAGGAAGAGAGAGATGTGATTTGTGCTCTTTTTTGTAGTCTTCCCACCACTGTTTCAAGAACTATAAGTGGGGGGGGGGGGAAGAGGGAAATCTCACTCATGGATGCAGCTGTAGAGTCCACTGGAACAACACTTTTATGTTTATCCTTACACTTGAGTTGCAATATAACTGTAAAATGCAGTATATCGAGTTGCTGAACTATAAGAGCATCATAGCCTACGTGGTCAGTCAAGGCATCCTAAATCAAAAGACCCAGTTGTAAGATTTCCTGACCTACTGAAGCATCAAGTCATGGCTAGATATGAAAAGGGCATAACTGCAATAAAAGCCAGTGTGAGCCAGAAAGGAGCTATAGTAAGGAAACTGGACCACCATTCAGAGGCGCTTTGCTATTCAGCTGATCAGAAAGGAAACGGAGGCTTTTAGCAAATGAAATACCTTGCACAAGTTAACCAACTGAATCATGAACCTGCCCCATTTGGCATGTTCCATCATCCTTTCATGCTGCATGAACTGGCAATACAGTAGGGAGGGATTCTGGTCTAGTGGTTAGAGAAGTGAGCCATTATTTTTGTTTACCTGGTTGATCATGCATTGTAGGCAATCTCTCTCTCTCTCTCTCTCTCTCTCTCTCTCTCTGGTTGTTGCTGGATACCTCATTTAGATAAAGCTGGGCAGTGCAAATCTGGAAAAGGGCAGAAGCCAACGATACATTCAAGCAGGAATGAACCTGCAATTGTTCCAGTTGAAAAACTAGTAGTTGGATGCAAACTAGAGTTCAGGATCAGGGCCAGCATCAGGTTTGACAAGTGAATCCACTAGCTGGTGGATTCTCAGACTTCTCAGAAGAATCCACTGGCTGATCCTTGATATCACTTCATAATAGTGGAGTGGCTCATGGTTCCACGCATGAAAAAGGAGGCCCATGTTGAGCATTTTGCCAATGTCCTTGAAGCTGGCTATGGACACGGTCACCATATGTCCTTTTTTCCCAGGACCTGTCCTGGATTTTAACCTTATGTCCTGCAAAAAGAAAAACAACCTTCAATGTCCCCCTTTTCACTGTAAGTGGGCAGCATGTAGCTTCTTGTAATTAATAAAATATACGTAAAAACATATGTAGTTTAATTTAATAATAAGTAACATAGTGTTTAAATTAAGTTAAATTAAATTAAATACATGAGTATTTTTAGTTTTTATTTTGTCATGTCTTACATTTTTCTTGGGTGTCCTACATTTGGGAAGAGCCTTGTCCTCTTTTTTTTTGTTATGGCATATGGGTCGTGTGGACAGGGGAGCTTCAAATAGGGCAATTCAATAACAGTAGGAACAAAGCAGCCCTTGGCATTGGTACATTGCAAGCCTATGATTAAAAGGATTGGAGATATGCAGAACTGCCTGAAGAAATTTCACTAGTATTATTGGGGGAAAAAAATTTTTATTTCTTCAAAATTCCTGAGGCTTTGCCTCAAGCAGGGAACCTCCAAATTCACTTAACTTGAGGCAAAATTTCGTCGCCACTTCTGAAAATTTTGGAATGTGCTTGAAGCTTTCTTCGGCTTCCTTCTAGATTTCTCAGATATCTTTTTTTCTCTAACCAGGAATCTCTATATCTCACTGAGGCAAAAATTTGCTGCAAGCTTTAATTGAATAAAATGTTGCATAAAACCTTACTGAATGCCTGGACTGATTGAATGGCCTGAGGTAAGGCTCACTCCAGACATGAAGCAGAATGAAACAGCAGAGTCCTGAGGGGCTAATGTGGTCTGCATGACTGCAGGGGAGGGAGGCCATTTTTGAATACGCCTTCATGTAAGCGAACAAACAAAACCATTTGCAAGCAAATAAACTATTGGGGAGAAAGATTATGAGCGAGCATGTTTCCTGCTGTTCTGATATTACTGGGAAGGAGAGAGTAAAATGTGTGAACCTCAACATGGAGTCTGATCTAGTACAGGCCATTCTGCCGCCTCAGTACTGCCTCATTTTGGTTGCAGTTTTAGACCAAATCTAGATTTTGTGCCCATTTGTTTGAGTTTCCCCTCGCAATAATCACACCCACAAAATAGAAACATCCTAATCTATATACTGTATATAATATATATACAGTGGCGCCTCATGTAAACAATGCCTCACATAAAGTATGTTTCACGTAACAAACAAAAATTTCTCTAGGATTCTGCTTCACGTAACAAACTGTGCTTCACGTAAAGAACACATTCGTTGGCAGTTGGGGCAGACGCACTGGTTGGCAGCCTGTTTAAAAAGCATCAGGGCTGCCTCCTTAGTGAAAGCAACACTTCCGCGCTATTCTTCCTGTGGCTGGGCGCCTGCTGGGCAGAGGGAGAGAAGAGGGAAGCAGCTCAGGGCTAGCCAGAAGGGGGCAGGGGAGAGAGAGGCTCAGGATGGAGAGAAGGAGAAAGTGGGGAGACACTTTGAAGGTGTCTTGGATTGTAGCCTCCTAACCATATCTACCCAGAAGTAAGCCCCATTGTGTTAAATGAGGCTTACACACAGGAAAGTGTCTTTAGAACTGCAGCCTAAGTAGACTTCATAAGATCATGCACATTGAATGCAGGTTTTGAATTCAATCCCAGTGTTCTGTCATCATTTTTACATCCAGTTAATATTTTTATATGAATATTTTGGGGGTTGTGGAACCAATCGTCTGTGTTTCCATTATTTCCTATGGGAAAATCCGCTTCACGTAAAGAATGTTTCATGTAACAAACATGCCTCCAGAATGAATTAAATTTGTTACATGAGGCATCACTGTACTGTATACTGTATTTATATATACTGTTTTATATATAAAACTGAAAAGTCACTGACTAATTCATTCACTGACTGACTCACAGACTGACTCATTCACTGACTGACTGACTCATTCACTCATCAACGCCCAGCCAAAACTGCTGGATCTAGAAGCATGAAATTTGGGGAAGGTGTTTCTTATGTGATGGGAGAACCCAGTAAGAAATGATATCGAGAAATTTAACCCCTAAGGGGGTGAAAAGGGGTGCAATGTGTTTTTGTCCTATACTTAACATAGAAGACTATCTGATAAACATCCAGTCAATTTGGTGCCTGGTGCCTGAAGCACTGGGGGGGATGGTGCGCATGAAGGGGTGGTGTGCATGGGCAGGGTTGCACATGGGGGGTGTTGCACATGGGGATGTTGCACACAGGGCTGTTGTGCACGGGGGGTGTTGGTCATGGGGGGGAATTTTATTCCCGCAACGTGGGTACATTTCGCTAGTGACCAATAAAAGGTAAAGGTTCCCCCACAGGTTGCCCTGCTAGTCGTGACTGAGCCGATGGAGCAGTGCTCATCCCTGTTACAAGGCCAAATTGCCAGCATTGTCCGAAGTTGCCCCCGTGGTCACGCGGCTGGCATGACTATATGTTGAAGTGCAGAGAATGCTGATACCTTCCCACCAAAGTGGAACCTATTTATATTCTTGCACCTATATGCTCTCAAACTGCTAATTTGGTAGGACTTGGCAAATGACAGGAGCTCACTCCACTTTGCAGTCTTGAACCATTGATCTGGTCAATGAACCATTGATTCAGGTCAACAAACAGATAATCTTTAACCACTGAACAACTGCAGTCCCAATACAATGACCAATACCAAAGGGTTTTTATGGTAACTTTTGACTGAAACATGTCATACCAATTATTGTTTTTAATTATAATTTTAATTGTATTTTAATTATGTTTTAATCTTTATGATCATTTTAATGGTGTTTTATTCTGATCGTTGTTAGCCGCCTTGGGCTCCCTCTTGCAGGTGAGGAAAAGAGGGATATAAATTAATTAAATAAATAAATAATACACATGTTCCCAACAGCCAAGACCAGTTGTTTTTCTTTTCTTTGTCATTGATTATTGTGTGCTTATCCAGTTCACAACTCTTCAGAGAATGTATCCCTGCCCACTGAAAAAATAAATGTTTCTCCCCTTCTTGTTGAGAAGGCCCTTTAGCTCCCAGAGAAGCTGTGGATGAATTCAAATTCTTTCTTTTGATCTGGAATTGTCACAAGACTGTGACTCTATACAAGAGATTATGCTGCAAACAAGGACCTGAACAGCATTACTGGTCCATGAAACAGGACTGTGTCAAGCAGTGGTATTCAAGCATTTCATCCCGGGACCCTCTTTCAAATTTAAAAATATGTCTGGAACCCCCTGTCAGACTTACTGGGATGTTCCTCCATGGCTAAGTATACTTCCAGGAAAGCCCAGTGCCAGATTAGAAAATGGTGGATCTCACCTTCCTGCGATCCCCCCTAACCTGAGGTCGTGACCCACAAAGGGGTCTTGACCTCCACTTTGAAGATTGCTGGTGTAAAGAATCACTCTCTCAAAATTTCAGAGCACAGTGTTTGATCATGATGAGCTATCACTGGATTCCTGCTAGTTTCTTTGGCATATTGAACATTTCACACATTTGTGCCTAGGCTCTGGTACCCTTGGAAGATACATTTGGATGCTGTGCTGTACTCTTCCTCCTCCTCTTGAATGTGTGTGTACTGTCAGACACACAGTGATCCAACATCACGAGCCAATTGCAAATGGTTTGCAATTAACTAATCTTCTGAACATGAGTCACCCTGCATCTTGCCAAAGAGACTGATGAGTAAGAATATGGTAAAATAGGAGCCATCAGTTTATGAATGACTGCATCAGTGAAAGAGCGGGGCATCTTAGGAACGGCTGACCTTACTATGCACTGTGGGCTATAGTCATATAGCATTATGATTACCCTAGATAGGCCTTTTGCCATGATAACTGTAAACTTGGTTTAATGCAATGCCTGGAAGCCGACAAAGGTTCTCTGCTTGAAGCTTAATTACAATCCTTCAGACTGTGAAAATTCTGATTGTACTTTTATAAATGTTACTGTATAGTGGTGTCTTGTAAGACAAACTTAATTCGTTCCGGAAGCAAGTTTGTCTTACAAAGCATACTTATTACAAAGCGGATTTTCCCATATGGAAAAATGGGAATTCGGACGATTGGTTCCACAACCCAAAAATATTCATCTAAAAATATTAACTGTATGTAAATGACTGCATGTAAAAATGTTGACAAAACACTGTAATCAAATTCAAAACACTGTAATACAACACAGTTACTGTAATAAAACACTGTAGTATAGTGTATGTACAATAAAACAAAAAAGGATGACTAATTTTCACTCGGTCACTGGTGTAGACCCCATGCGGTCTAATCAAAACCAAGCTCCATTGCATTCCCTCTGGAGGAGAATCACAGGTATTTAAAGGTGGGGGAAGTGTCACTCCAGAATTCTCCCTGCATGCAAAATGTGCATGATCCCATGAGATCTACTCAGAATCAAGCTGGCTGAGGTAGGGGGCTCAGAAAACGCCACTGGGTCTGCCTGAGGCTTACTCCCTGGAAAGTATGGAAAGGACTGAAGCATTGGGACACAATCCTATACATGTTTGCTCAGAAGTAAGCCCCATTACACTCAATGAGGCTAACTCCCAGGAAAGCATGGGAAGGTTTGCAGGCACAGTCCACCCCCTTCCCTTGAAAATCAACACCACATGCCAGGCTGCCTACCTCGCAGGGAAGAGAAATATGCCTGATGTAGAGTCCTGCAGCCAGCCATGCCTCCTGGGTGCCCTGCACTGGGGGCGGCCCTCTCCTTGGAGTCCATGTATATGCCTGTTTGTCTCCTCAGAAGTAAGCCCCAGTACGGTCATTGGGACTTACTCCCTAGAAAAAGCAGATAGGATTGCAGCCTGCCCAAATGTCCTCCTGTCTCTGCATTTGCATTGCTGCTGTGTCTCCGCTCCGGCAGGAAGAAAAGCCTGAGAGGCAGGAGGACGTCCACTTCAGCCTCTCCCCACCCTTCCCCAGGCCTACCTTTGCTTCCTCTAATGCTTCCTCTAATGGTGCTGCAGGTGGACTGCAGGTGGTCCTGCCTCTCCTTTTCCCCGCCTCAGCCACCCGGACCCTGGCCAATCAGTGTTCATCTTACAAAGCTCATTCGTCCCACAAAGCAGGATTCCTTAGAAATTTTGATTAATCTTTCAAAGCATACGTCTTACAGGGCATTCATCTTACGAGGTATCACTGTATATGGTATGTATTCATTGACTTGTATTTATAACCTGCTGTATCCCAAAGGTCAAAAATGGTCCAACAGCCCTATATAAACAAACAACAAACTCTGTACAAACAAATTGTTACATATCTGATCCATGGGAGATGGAGAGTCTGAAGCAAAATCAATTTTGAAATATTGGTAACAGAATATGTACAATCTTAAACAACTGGCTTTATAGTTTTTCTGCTTATAAGAAGCCTCAATGTAGAAGCTGTCTTCCATCAAGTGATGAGTCAGACCATCTATATGTCCACAGAGCAATCTTACGCACATCTACTCAAGTCCCATTGCATTCAGTGAGACTTACTTCTTATATAGGATTGCATATAGGATTGCAGTCATGGTCTATTTATCTTGAGTTGTAGCGACTTCTTAAAATTTTAAAGGTCTTTCCTAGCCCTATCATCACAGATTCTTTTAAAAATGAAGATGATGTAATTAAACCTGGAAGCTTCGGCCTGGAAAGCAGGTGCTTTTCTACTAACCTGCAGGCTCTCTTCTTCCTGTTCACAAATGATGTGTGGAAGAACTACTGTGTAGTTGCTTGAGGTGCTTGAGGAGTACCTGCTGTCCTGGTGCCTGAACAGTTGGAGAACATGATAGACAGGGAAGTGATCTAGACAGGAACATGCAGATGTTATCCACCATTACTTCTGAAACAAAACACAGGGTGGGAACTTGAGAAACAATGAAGGATCACCAGCAGATTCTAGGGCAGCATTATTGCTTGGGGGTTGAAATAAATCTATCTGTCTACAATATTTATATACTGCTTTTCAACTAAAAAGTTAACAAAAAAAAGAAAAATTAATGGCTATTATGTCCCTGTCCCAAAGGGATCGCAATCAGTAGAAGCCACTATAACAGACATTGCTGGGGTGTGTTGGGCCAGTTACTCTCCCCCTGCTAAATAAAGGAGAACACCCACTTGAAACAGTGCCTCTTGCCCAGTTAGCAGACATAGGGCAAAATCTAGAGTAACTACAGGGAGGCCTTGCTCCAGTCTAAAAAGAACTTACTCTGGATTCCAATATGAATTTTCCATAGGTTTTCACTAGGTGGTGCAGTAACTATGGATGAACGTAAAGTCTCTTATGGGCCCCAAAAGCAGGATGACCAGATGACCAGAAAACCCGGATTTGTCTGGATTTTTAGCCTCCTGTCCGGGTGTCCTACATTTTGGCATCATTGTCCTCCATTTTGGCTTCATTTTAGAACTTTGCAATGGTGTGCAATACCACATCATGTCTTTGGATTCATACTGAAGAGCAGAATCCAATGCAAAAATCAGTTTTGAGATATCTCCTTCCTACCAAAAGTTATGATCAAAAAACTGAAAAACAAAAAAATACATTTTTTGGCAATTTTTTTCAGCGGGTAAGAATTTTGGCCTGGGATTAGGAATTTTGGCCTTGAGGTTCAGGAATTTTGGGTTTGACATCTGGTCACCCTGTCCTGAAGTTACTCTGGATTTGGGGGATACCCTCCAATCCAGAGGAACTACGGGATGTGTGCAGTGGTTTTCAAACTATGTTGCTGTGGCAGACCAACAACTATGTTTTCCAAAGTGCCAGGGATTGATAATATCAAAAAGAAATAAGAAAACAAGGAATTTTGAGACATTCCTAGTAAAAATACATTGGCTTGATTCAAGAAGTAAAGAGGGTTAAAAAGAACAAGAGCATGCATGAAATTTTATATATCAAGCAATTTTTTAAAAAAAAAATTATAGTCTGTTACTTTCCTGGAAATTCACTGTGGACTGGCAACTAATGCTCCATGGTCCAGCTTAGGTCTGTTGACTTCTACTTTAATTAGCATGTTAGAGACAAGTTTCATTCTTGGTCCTTACTATAACCAAGCTGCTTGATAGTTCAGATCTATAGCTGTGCAGGCTGACTTTACATGGGACATCTTGCCCAGAATTTGCAAACAGAAAATATTTTAATCTGTCATTCACCTTGGTGATATCATTCAAAGTCATGGCAATACCAGCATGCTGACATTTTCACTTTTAGTCTAACGTAGGAATCTCATTTGAAGAAATGAAAATGAACTGTAAAAGCATATTTCATTCAGCTTCTATGACTAAGGACACAATCCTAACCTCCTTTTCTGCACTGGCATAACTATTGCTGTGGGGCATGCGCTGCATTCTGCAGTCAGGAGGCAGTCCTGGAGACCTCTTCAAGGTAAGGAGATGTTTGTTCCTTTCTTCTGGAGCTGGAAAATTGGTTAGGATTGCACCCTAACTTTGGAATCATGGCCTTAATGTCAACCTTTCTGAATCTGGTGACACACCACTGTGATCCAGTTCATTTGAAGGTGATTTTGCTGTGCATTTGTGAAACATACAGCTTTACAAAATCATCCGTAAAGAAAAAAAAGAAAACACAGATGGCATTTCCATTATGGAAAATACATTCTCTGAAGTGTCGTGGTCTCTGCCTCCTGCATGGACTTTGCTTGTACTTCTCCTTCCTTGCCTCCCCCTCCCCTCCCCTGGGCATCCTTGGAGCAGAGAGCTGAGAGCTCTGAAGGGTATCTGAGCAGAAAAGGCGAAGGAATGGAAAGAAATCTTTTCATCTAAAAGGTTACATTTGTCCTACTTCCTTCCATCTCTAGCAATTAACTTGAAGGGAGACATCACTGCTAATTGAGCAGTGGAGATCAGGGCCAACAATTAGGTCTTTTGATGAGAAACTGTTTGAGAAGAACTGATCCAAGGCATTAAAATGATACAAAGCTGTTTCTATGGTAATGGAACTTTCCTCTCTTGCTCTCCAGGCCACAGAAATAATTCCAGAGAGAGAGAGAGAGAGAGAGAGAGAGAGAGAGAGAGAGAGAGAGAGATTTCTCCTGATTACCAATTTAATGAAATATAAAGTAAGATTCTTTCCAAACTCAATCGATGGGAGGCAATATTCAGCCAGATTCAATGGCAATGGGGGAATCGACATCTTTTCAGGCCCCGCAAATCCATTTCTGCAGAATGTACTGAGAACCTGCCGTGGCCCTGCCGTTTGGTAATTAGGTGGCGGCTGCACACAGGGAAACGTGAGGTCTATATTCAGAGCACAGATCAAAGAAGCTGCCTATCAAAGCGCTCCTCACTTGGCATCTCGAACAAGCTGCACTCCGGCAGCATCTTACCCCTCCCACCTTTCTTGCCTGCTTTTATTATTCATTAAAAAATACTTTTAAACTTAATTATTCAGTGAAGTTCTCGGCAACATAGATGTGCATAAGATAAGAAATTGCATCCAGGCTGAAATGCACAAGCACAATTCTGTGGCCCACTGGGCAGTGACGTTCATACTGTGTGTGGAACTCCCATGCATTTCAGTAGGACTTGTGCAGGAGAACTTCCCACTGGAAGTTCCCGCTGGAACTTCCCACTTCCCAGTGCTTGTTGACCTGATCCTTATTCAAGGGACTTTTTGTCAATGCACACATATTTCCAAGGGTCATGCATTCCCTTGAATGTTTCTGAAAGCAATGTCCACGTTTGGGGCAATGAATTGCATTGTGTTCTTATGTAACAGTTACGTAAGTTTAGCACATCATGAACCTGCTTTAAAATGTCTGTGGCAATGTTAGGAGGTGCTTCCTTATAGGGCTGTGGTGAAGATGGGGGCTCTGGTGACAGAACTGAAGACTCTTGGCTAAGCCATCTATGCTATACTCTAGGACAATGATTTTCAACCAGTGTGCCATGGCACACTGGTATGCCTTGAATAGTTCTCAGTTGTGTCATGGGAATTTCAGGAAGGGCATTAATTAATAGGAAAATTGGGGGATTTGAACAGCCTGGTGTGCCTTGTCAGTTTCAGTGCCTTGTTAGTGTGCCATTAGATGAAAAAGGCTAAAAATCAATGCTCTAGCAAAAAGAAAATTGATTTGCCTGAATTGATAAATTAACAAGGGATGGTACTCTGAGCCTTGAGAACTTCATATTTCAAAGAAATCCCTGAAAACCAAATACTGTATGTCTATTTTGTTAAAGAGGTTAACGTCAGTGAAATGTGGCTTCTTTCTCCCCTTGCAGATAGGAAGGACAAATAAGCAGTAATTCATCTGATCTATCTGAATAGCTCCTGCTGTAGCCATTACATAGACCTTAGACCAGCCGTGAGACCCGGAAACCATCAAATGGTTGTAACCCAATTTTTGGTGGTACGCAAACCTAACAAGGCAGATCAGGATCAAGGGTTAAACAAACTGTTGACTTAGGGGGAAGCACTATTGCCCGATCACCATCATACCCAAAGCCCATGGCATTTAGAAATCAGGCAACAGTCCCTAGGGCAGTGGTGATTAAAGTGTGGGTCGGAAACATTTCAAAGGAGTCGTGAAAAGCTGGGTGCAGCCATCTTGCATTGATTGCCTTGAACCTAGCTGCACTGATGAAAAAATTGATGATGTGTTCAGTGGTGTAGCTAATCATCATGTAGCCTGGTGCAAAGCTCAAAATGTTGTCCTAGAAGTGATGTCACAACCAGAAGAGATGTCCTCCCAATTTTTTTAAAAAAAAAATTTAATTTTCCACTGCAATAGCAAAACAAATTTGATTAAGGCTGCAATCCTAATCTCCACTTAGGCCAGCATAAACCCCAGCATATGTCCCATACTGGCCTGGGGATGTCACAAAAGTGCCATAAGGAACCTCTGGAGGGTTTTGCCACTGCACAAGGATACACTAACATCCACACAGTACCTCAGGAAGATATGCCAGGTGATTTAGGCTGGCCTAAATTGGTTAGGATTGTGCCCTAAGTAAAATAAAAGAAAATTATGCCCCTTATTAGTTTGGGAAACTGTGCTGGGATAAAGAGGAATGGTTGTTCTTTCCCTACTAAATATAAGAGGAATCCCACATAAAAGTTCCTGTGTACCCAGTTAGCATGGGTTAACTGTATTATGATATTTGTATCATAATACATGGAAAGAGAGCTGATTCATACGAACACCTTATTCTGATACAGTATCAGAATTACATCTCATTGGCTCTCAAAGCAATCAATATCATGGGAAAGTCTGAGTTTTAAAAAATCTACTTTTTGTTCCATAGACTTCTGTGTTTTCATTTTCTGGTTAATTGGCCATAGCTTTTGCTACAATATAGGTATTCCAATGCAGTTTGTTTCATTGCATACTGCATTAAATTACCTTTCCAACGATATATAACATGATGGTATTATCATTCATACAAAATTTGTAACCAGTTTTTCACATTTGTAGCCAATAGTGTCAAGGTCAGCTTGTAGTCCCCCTACAGGTTGTAGCCCGGTGCAGCTGCACCCCTTGCACTCCTCTAGCTATGCCATTGGATGTGTCTGTGCCGTAAAGTATTGTGACCCATCTCGTAAAGGGATTTTCTTCTGTGTTGTTCCCTAGGAATGGCTGCCAAAGGCCACGGACATTTGAAAGAGAGGATGGGAGGAAGATGTATGTTCTTCTGTCCTTCTTGCTTAGCTGTACACTCTCACCTTCATGCAGGTTGGCATTTGTTCTGTGATTCTTGCTCACATTCTCAGCCGTCACCCGGCTTCTTCATCAGCACTTTTCTTCCTTTGGCCATTTGGGTACAGCTTGAGAATGCGCAGCTGAATCTCTGAACCATGCAGAGCCAATTGCTCCAGGCTTTTTCAAGGCCTGTGTCCACCTGAATCCATCAGGAACAGCTGTTCAATGCCATGTGGTGCTGAGCTGGTGGATGGTGGGAGGGGAGCACACTGAAGACCCCTGTAGGGCTGTGAGTGGAAGGGAATCCATTTCATAAGCCTTTTCTCGCACATAGGTTATGCTGAGTCCGCAGGAGCAGGCCACACTCTTCATTAGGCTTGTCAACCCATCTGCTCAGTGTTTAAAAACAAGCAAATCAGGATTTTTTCCCCTTTCCAAAGACAAGTTTAACGCTTAGCTAATATTTATTAAATTTGTGGTAGAGGGCAGAATCGTGAAGTTCAGGGCTTCCCTTCCTTTCAGAGGAGGCATATCCATTTTCGGTGTACTGCCCAATGACACGCAGGACAAACAACTTGGGAGAAAGGGCCACTTTATTAGCAGACAAGAGATAAGAGACATATTTAAAACTGCAGTAGCTGTGACAGTGAAACACCCATGGTGTGGAGGTTAGACAGTGATGGGATTCAAATAAATTACAGGTTCTATGTCCTAATAACCTAAACTAACACCATATTCTATGTCCCGTTAGTAACCGGTTCTCAGAACCAGGCGCTCATTAGCAAAGGGTTCTATAGAACCTGTGAGAACCCCCTGAAGCCCACCACTGAGACCATTGGCACCATCAGGAACATGCCTGGGCCCCTGGCTGGGTGTGCACAAGACTCATAGCATGGCTCCTCATTAGGCAGCACAGTCTATCACTATCATGTTGAGGACTGAGGCAGCCGGACCAGGAAGCACTACCACATACAGCAAAGCCCTTGAGACTTTCCCCTGATCCTGGCAGAGCCATCCAAGCCCTCATGCCACTAAGCCCCTGAGGACTGGCATTGTAATCTTCCCTGCCTTTGATGCCATAAGGGCACACCTAAAGGCTACAGTCAAAAGAATGTTCCATACCTAACAAACCCCACTTTCTTGACTTATAGCTGTGATTGGCATAATCAACAAAATGTTAATGGCTTACAGTGGCATCCTTGATATTGCAGGACTGGCAAAATTAGATGTGCTAATTCCCTGTAAATCACATTCTTTCTTTTACATGCACATCATGCACATATACAAGAAGACATCCATGATGTACTTTGACTGAATTGTATCTTTTCAACTGTTGCAATACTATCAATAGATAAGCATCTCTATGTGGGTTCACCTGGACAGTGGAGGCACCTTACCCTACTGTTGAAAAATTCAAGAACTGGAAGAACATAATAGACTTTTGGATGAGGATGTGAAGAAAGTATAATGAAGAGATCCTTTTCTCATTTTTTGTTCCCCCCTTTTTCCTCCTAAAACTCACGAGCCAACTGCAAATATTATACTATCCTGAAACCTCAAAGGTGCATATCTGATCTGATGTTCTCCTAACACTTTGCCTCCTCTGACTGCTCACCATCATTACAGCATTTATCTGAAGAGACAAACACTTTTCTAGGGGAGAGATCCTCGCTTTGCTTAAGGTTTGGCAACATCCCAATTTTAAATGCTAAATAAGAGTTAATACAAATCTATATACCAGTGATTTACAACTTTTTTCTTCTCCCACCACTCTGACCTCCATGATCTTCTCTATAATCTTTGTCTCTTGTGATGTCACTTCTGGGAGATACTTCTGGGGTTCTGTTTTTTAATGCAGTAACAAAATTGTCAGTCCCTCTTTCTCGGAAGAGAAAGTCAATTTGTTACCACGGAAAGTTGCCTTGAAAACAGAGCCATAGAACCCAGAAATGTATTTCAGTGACTTTCAGCTGTGGTTCTCCAAAGTCCTACAGCACACCTGTGGACTTTTGCAACACACCAATATGCCAAGGCACACCAGCTGAAAATTGCTGCTTTATACTTACAGAGCCAGAAATCAATTCGTTGTTTTTAAAAATAGAAAGCATGGTATAAATACGTATTTATACCAAGAAAAGGAAAGAGTAGTGGTTGAAACTAACTGTTGGTCTGACACACACTTCATCAACTTAAAATACAGTGGTACCTTGTAAGACAAATGCTTTGTAAGACAAACAGTTTTACAATGAAAATTCATTGTAAATGAACAAAGTGATGGATCTGCATCATGAGCAATAGCAAGAGGTGAAGGAGGAGATCTCATCTGCAGAGGAGGATGGGAATAGGAGGAGGAATCCCTCATATCAAATGAGATTAAGGACATTTGTAAACACTGGGAAATTGAGCAAAATTTTGTAAAAAAAAACACAACCCAAATAAGGCTGTAGCAGTGCAAGTGATGAATCTTTTTAATAACAACGCAATGTCACATTTCCGTGAAATCCTCAAAAGGAGACAAAAGCATTAGATAGGTTCCTTGTTAAAAGACACCAGTAAATTTTCTTTTAGTGAAAATTAGTCATCTTTGGTCATAAAGGTTTTTCTTTTCTGTTTTACTGTACAGTATATTACAGTGTTTTTATTAATATTACAGAAATTATGTTCTGTATTATATTAGTGCTTTGAATTCAGTTACAGTGTTTTACATACAGTTAAATACATACATACAGTTTACATACATCATTTTTACATACAGTTAAAATTTTTATCTGAATATTTTTGGGTTGTGGAACCAATCGTCTGAGTTTCCATTATTTCCTATGGGAAAATCCACTTTGTATAAGAACACTTACCCTACAATCCAGAGTAACTACGGGAGCACGGAAGAGACATTTATGTTGACATAGTTATGGCTCCACCTGGTGAAAACCTATGGGAAATTCATATTGCAACCAGAGTAAATTATTCTTAATTAAAGAATAATTAAAACATTTTAATTTTAAAAGGACTCCCCGTAGTTACTCTGGATTGCACCCTTTGTAAGAAAAACATGCTTCCGGAACAAATTATGTTTGCCTTACAAGGCACCACTGTATTTACAAAGCATAACTCCATGTATTTCTAAAGTCTCTAGATGTGGTAATTCCCTGTAAATCACATTCCTTCTTTTACATGCACATCATGCACATACACAAGAAGACATCCACAATGTACTTTGACTCTGAGTTGTACCTTTTCAGCTGTTGCAAAACTATCAATAGATAAACATCTCTCTCTGAGTTCACCACCTCCGATCTGCTGTGTTTGCCTTTTATCGGGCACATCTGTTCCAGGAACAAACTTTGCAGTTGAACAATAACCATTTACTTTTACAATTATGAAATAAAGCATTTTAAAGTTCAAACATGGTATTTCTCCCTTTCTCTGTCATTTACATGCCACCGATTCCACTTTAAAGGTGGCAGTTGTGACAAGTGTGAAGTCAAGCTGTTGCGTACCAGATGATCCATGTGCTTCTCAGCCTACGATACTTTCACTGCAAGCTCACGTTCTGGCAGCCACATCCCTCTGGAGTCTTTTGCTTCTTGTAGGGTAAGCAAGAAAGTACCAGTCCATCTTTTCTTGTAAAAGTATAGTTTGGGGTGGGTTCTCAGCAAGGCTTTAAAATGTTTTAATTACACACCAAATAGTCACCTTTTATTGAAGGAGCTTCTTTTTTTAATAAAGAAAAACACCTACTATATAGGAGCCTTTAAGTGTTTAATGGTTCATGTTTATGGTAATGTCCGTAATGTTTATGGTTATGTCCATTTACAAAGATGTGAATTAGGCAAAAGTATGGCTATTTGTTCCTACATGAAATGAACTCTGTTCATCGGAATGTCAGGTACTGAAGCTGAACCTCAAATACTTTGGCCATTTCATGAAAACAGGAGACATTATCTTCAAGTTTTCAGATCAAATAATAATCTTCAAGATCTCTGATGGAGGCCTTTCCCAGTCCTGTCACTTGACAACCTTCTAGTGTGCAGGGTGACCATATGACTAGAAAAACCCAGATTTGTCTGGATTTTTAGCCTTCTGTCCAGGTGTCCTATATTTTGGCTTCATTGTCCTACATTTTGGCTTCATTTTGAAACTTCATGATAGTGCACAGTACCCCATCATGCCATATGTTATTGGATTCATATTGAAAAGCAGAATCCAATGCAAAAATCAGTTTGGAGATATCTCCTTCCTATCAAAAGCTTTGGTCAAAAATGTGAAAAACAAAAACAAAAAATACACTTTTTGGCCATTTTTTTAAGCTGGTAGGAATTTTGGCCTGGGATTAGGAATTTTAGCCCTTGGGTTCAGGAATTTTGGCCCTGGGGTTCAGGAATAATCTGGTCACCCTGCTAGTGTGGCATTCCAGAAAGTGAACCAGGCATCCTCAACAGTCAAAGCGTGTGCTCGCTCTCAGATATGTAGACAATCCTGCAAGTTATACTGAATAATTTGCATTCTCTAAAAATACTGTCTTACTCTTCACTTGCTGTTTTTCTTTCTGTTTTGTTTTTGTACTTCATTAAGGAATGTGTTAATGCTGTGATATAAGTAATTGAATCATTTCAGAAAATTACTTACTGCCCATATGCTTTTGCAATGAACTCACCCCAGGAACAGCCTTAAGCGGAAGGCTTTGATTTCTTCTTACCGATTCCTGGGTTTGTTTTCATTCTGTATGAGTATAACTCAGTGACAACCTTAGTATGGGGTAGTGAGGTCAGTATGATACCCCAGGTGGCAGTTCATGGGTGACACTAAAGGGAACGAAGAGAGAAACAAACTTCATAACTTGAGACACTATACAATGTTCTTACCCTCTTCCCACTTATTGCTTTCTGTCTTTTGCGTGAGGTATTTCTGTGCCATTTTAATAATTTAAAAGGATGGGACCATTTGAATGTTCTACTATGGATATGAAAAGGTCCTAAGCCATCTTTGCTATGGATACTACTCAGAGTTTTCCATGTGCTTCAAGTTATCTAATATTTTGTTCTATCTGACAGGCAGCTCAAACTCAAAATTCTCTTTACAGCTATTTCCATGAGGTGATAACCTATTTCAGTACGCGGCATGCCAGGCACCTGAATGACCTGATTTAAAATGTTGCATTATTTTATGTGTTTGTTTATTAATTTATTATTTATATACTGTTTTTCAAAATGTAACATAAAGAAGTCGACATAGCAAAATAACAGCCTAATCCTGAGCTGTCCAGGATGCAAAGGAGCACAGCCTCCCAAATGGCTGCTGCTGCATCCAAAGGATGCTGGACAGACATCGACTGCTCCTCGGAGGGATGGAACATTTGTCCCCTCCCTCCAGGTAAGGAAGAAGTCCCCACAATGGGGCTACTCAAATCTGCACCAGCACTGAATAAAGAGGATTTGTGTCAGGCCAGGAGACCCGACATGGGGGTCTGGATTTGGCAGATCTAAGTATATCATCGGAACAAGTCCAGTGTCTCTCCCACCCCCCTTACACATTACCATTGTACACGAATAAACATGCACATCAATTAAAACACTGGTTTAAAAAAATCTGCACAATTGCATCACAATTCCTTTTAGTGCTGCAATTTAATAAATGGGTATGTACCTTTACACTGATTAAATCACAACATAAGAAGAAAGCATAATATATGTGTGATTGTGACATATTTGTTTAATTGCATCAAAACTCCTCACTGTTGTTTTTTGTTGTTGTTTTGAGGGGGGTGATTTAATCATAAGTGCATATCCACTTTCTACATCAGTAACCAGTAGGAAGAAGACAGACACACATTAAAAAATTGAAGCAGACCGCAGACACGCAATGATTTGGATGAAGTCCCAATATAATAATTTTTTTAAATGACAAATGCATTACAGTCAATCTATGAACAGGAGCTCTCAAATTCAGGGAGAAATTTGGATAAGGAGAAATTTGTAAGGATCCCTAGATACATAAGGAGCTGATATAAGTTTGTTATCCATGTTGTGGATGAGATATGTTCTGGTCCAAAGGAGCAGCCTTTTCAGCCCAGCAAAAAGCATTGATTCTGCAGAAAATTAGGGCACAACTCTAAACAGTTTAGGGGGGTTGCATTGTAAACCCCTATATAGTTTTGTGCAATAGGATATTGCTATGATTACTTACAACTGTGCAAAGATGACAAAACCTTGTTTAGTGATACATCGTTTTTTAAAAAATTATGATCACAGAGTCTGAGAGAGGTGGAAAGGCTTTGGAGGTCATTGAGTTCAACCGTCTGCTTAGCTCAATCAGCTATAGCATCATTGACAGATGGCCTGGCCCAGTGTTGGACAATTCTTATTGAAAGAGCTGTCTGGCACTGGGATAGCTTGTTACCCTGCGGGCTGATTGATTTAGGTGATTCAGGTGGTTACAGAGGTGTTGCAGGGCCAAGAAGACCTTGAGTCTCAAAGAGACCCTTAAATATGCACAGGGATATGTCTAATTCAACATTTAGCTTTAGGAGCTGGAAGACTTTTGATGGTTTCCTCCCAAGAGGGGTGACATTCAAAGCAAAGGGTGCTGCTGAATAATTGACGTCAACTGGGGGTGGATAAACAGTTCCTGCAGAAACCATGGGCAGAAATTCAGCAAGCATCAGCAATTTGAAAGATCTGTTCAGATTCCACCCTTCAGATAAAAGTCTGGAAAAGGTATGGAAGGTAGGTAGATAGACCTTATTGCCAGGCAAGGAAGGCAGGAATAGTACTGGGCTGGCAAGATTGGGCACAAGCCAGGGTGATCAAATGACCAGAAATTTCTGGATTTGTCCTCTTTTGTAGCCTTCTGTCCAGGTGTCCTCCAAAAGGGCTTCATTGTCCTCCATTTTGGCTTCATTTTGGAATTTTGCAATGATGTGCAGTACCACATCATGTCATATGTCATTGGATTCATACTGAAGAGTAGAATCCAATGCAAAAATCAGTTTTGAAATATCCACTTCCTATTAAAAGTTACAGCTTAAAAACAAAAAAATCAAAAATATGCATTGAGCTATATGGGACAGTGAAAGTGCCCAATACTGCAGCTTTACTTGTGAGTAGACAACAGTGTTATTGTCTGCTGGAAAGGCCAGGCTGAGAGAAATCCAAAACCTTGTCCTCCTTTTGAGGTTTTGGCATCTGGTCACCCTGGTACTGGCCAAGGGACCACATCCAATAGCAGAACCATCTAGTCAGGCCAAACTCCGATCCCTTGCTGTCAGTAGTAGCATCCAATACACCAATGGTATTTCAGCATTTTAATCCAGGATCTCCTTCTGAGAATGACCCCCAAGGGGCCCCAACCCCTACTTTGAAGACCACTGCAATATACCATCAAGCATGAGGTGGAGGGCATTGTATTGTTCTGGCCATAGGCTTGAAGATTTTTTTTTAGATGCCAAGGAACTTATTGTGAGATTTAACACAATGTTAACTTAGGAGGAGAGTTTATTAAGTGCTCCCATGCTCAGAAATGGTTGGCAGTAAAGTCACACACCACCATCAAGCCTAGTTCAAAAGGGCAAATCAAACAAATCATTCAGGGTGACTATACAGTATAGAGGACAGCATGCCTGTACCTTTAACCATTGCATAGAAGATGGGATTTAGGCAGGGTTAGCTCAACATAAAAGAGTTTAAAAAGCAGCACCTACCAAAATTCCCTCATCTATGCAGTGCTTAAAGATACATTCTGTCCTCCATTGCTGCTTATCATGGTCCATATACAGATCACCCTGCAGATCATGGGAGATATACATGGGTTGGTTACTTCCAAAGCTTACCTACGTGCAGCAAGCAGGCAGATAGGACCTATAGTGACCACTGGAAAGAGATAACTAGAACAAGATGTGATTAGAACAAGAGGTGTACATATCTTGCCATGGTTAGGCTATGCTGCTGGTAAGTTTGATAACTTGGCAAGGAATGATGCAAACTTGGAAAACAAGTTTTGACCCATCTTTTGACCCGTCTTTCTTGCTTAGAATCTGCCAGAACTTCACTTATGCTCAGAGATGCTAAAGCCAGAGCATATTTCGCCGCCTATAGGCATCATTGGCGGACTTGGCCCAAGGACCTCAACAACCATGTGGACAAGGTGGTTTGGAAAAAAAGACTCATCCTAAAAGAAAGTTATATCAGTTTACACCGTTAGCAGACTTTTGCATGTGGAAATGCAGTGCAAGCCACTGAAGACTTAAATTAGTCAAACTTGCCGCTCTTCACCCTGCCAGGTCAACTAGTGAAAAGCACACTATAGTTCTCTGACTATAACTTTTTATGAATGGGCTGGATATTTCATAAAAAAGGTGGAAACAAAAACTTTGCAGCAGACTTGTTGTCAGCTGGTGACCACTTTATCAAGGTGATGCCATTCCTCAGCATGCACAATCCAAAGGGTGGACTTGTCTGAGCTGGCAGAGTCAGTCACTGATTGAATAAGTGCGGTGTGGAGCTACTTGATTGTGCTGGGTTGCAATTTTAGACTGGAGGTGTACTTGCTGGCAATGGGCCAGTCCCTGAAACCAACAGGCTGGCAGACGGGATGCCATCTGGACGTCCCTATAAAACGACTGTGGGCAGAGAAAGGAATTTGCGTCTCCCCAGCAGCCATCACATGATTGTGCCAGTTGGCTTAGCTCTATGTAAATTTATGTAAATGCAGTTGCCCTCCTCCTTTTCATTGGGTGGTGCTGGCAAGGCAAATGCTTTATTCCGGTAGCTGGTTTTCTTGCTGAAATGCATTCAAGAACGAACTGGCAATGGGAGAGGAATTATCATGCTCAGTTTGAGTGATCCCATGTATTAAACATATTGCAACCTAAACAAGTGTGGTTGATGGGCAAAGTCACCCTGTAGTGAACTTGTTAATTCTGGGTTGTGGATGTGTTAACATGGGAAGTGAGGAATATGCTGGGAGTGCTCCCCACTGTGTGTAGGATGAAGTAAAGTAGGAGGTGCATAGATTTTCCATGGGGTTAGAGGTTGGCACTGTACAGAGGACCCTCAATTTAAAGATAACTGTTGCTGATATGTTAAATTGAGGATTTACTATATTTAAGTTGGGATTGGTAGCTATCTACAATATACCTGGCAGGAGTCTTCTGAACCCAATTTCTATCTTTTTGAATTGCTAATGAACTATAAGATCCAATTTTCAGTATGAAGCAGAAACTGTACAGAAGCAATGTAGAGCTGCCGCAAAACTTGCTATACACTCCAAACCCTGCAATCACTTTTAATTGATTTTGAGTACCCATTTGCAAAATTTAAAATTATGGAACACAATGCAGGAGTATTGCAACACACTTTCCATCGTTCATCTCTGGATACTTCTGAATTTGGAAGTTACACACACACACACACACACACACACAGACACACAGAGAGTCCATGCAGAATTTTGCCACAAGAGTCTATTGGAGGAGGTAAATAGCTCTTAGCTCATTACTTCTACCAGAGAGATAGAGAAAAGTGTGGTAGTTAAAATTAATTAGGAAACATCTCAAGTATCCTCCATGATAGGTATCTGTGAATGTAAAGGACACAATTGTTAAGGTATAAAACTGTTCAAATCCGAACAGTGACATCTAATATAACAATATTTGAACCATTGCTCTAATTCAGGGGTTTCCAAACTTTTTTGGCAGGAGGGCCACATCATCTCTCTGAAGATGGAGCTGGAGCTCTCTGAAGTCGGAGCTGGAAAAATGATTTACATTTCAAATTTGAATAAATTTACATATAAGAATGTATTAGAGATAGATCCAGAGGATTTCAAGGCGTGCCTGAGGGCCAGATGGAGGGGTCCTGCCCAGTGGTGGGCTTCAGGGGATTCTCACAGGTTCTATAGAACCCTTTGCTAATGAGCACCTGTTTCTGAGAACCCGTTACTAATGGGACATAGAACCTGTTGTTAATTTAGGTTATTAAGACACAGAATCTGTTGTTAATTTATTTGAATCCCACCACTGGTCTTGCCACAGGCCACATTGAGAGAGACTTGCAGTGGGACCACAACTGGCCCCTAGGCCACGGTTTGGACACACCTGTTCTAAACCAGTATTTCATGGTGTGATCTTTTGTGGGGTCCCTCAGGCCATAGTGGAAAATGTTGGGGGCTTCTTAGAAATTTCTGCTTTAGGCCAAAGAGGCTCTTGCTTAAACTATTATAAAATACTCGTAGGAAAGCAACTTGCTTCTGCACAAACTGAGTGGCTGCAATAAAAACACCAAAAAAGGGATGGTGGTGATGGTGAATAGAACCTAATGGACAAATAGTCCAGACCTATGTATGTCTACTCAGAAATACATTCCATTTGAGTCAATGGGGCTTACTCCCAGGTAAGTGTGCAAAGGATTGCAACCAGAATCAGATTACACCCTGGGAAGCATTCAGGGAAGACCCTTTTAGCATCTAGTCTCATCAAAATGCCGAAAGATACATAAGGGGGGGGGGGAGTTAATGGCAATGCAGCATCACAGTTTTCAATACAGCAAAGTTTTCAGAGCAGTGTGTTTTTGGTCCGGCATGTTCTTTGATTGGCTTTTGTATATGTGGAAAAGGGTGGGTTGCTGAAAATAGGACCGTGTGTGTGTGTGTGTGTGTGTGTGTGTGTGAGAGAGAGAGAGAGAGAGAGAGAGAGAGAGAGAGGGCGCTTAGGAGCTCCTCTCCATTTAATTGGCAGTGTGCCTCACTCGCTCACTCACTTCCGCCTTCCTTGCTCAACGCTTGCTTGTGCTCTTCCACTGTGCGGATGCGCTAGTGATCATTACAGCTTCCAGCAGGAGTTGCCTGCAGGGAATCTGTTTAAAACACCAGCTGATTGGGGTAATCACAGGAGCAAAGAATGCATTTGCTGCAAAAGGTTTATGAAGAGAAATGAAAGTGGATGTGACAGAAGAACATGGAAAATTAGGAACTAAGGATGTATACGATTATATCAAAGAGGGTAAGCAAATAGGCCTTCATACCCACAGAGCTGATTCAGTATTATTACAGCTTTAATAGCAACACATAAACAACCAAGTACACAAATTTTGATGGGTGGCCTCACTCCAGTGGTGGGTGCATTGGCACAGTCTTTCCTCAGTGCATTTCATTGCTCTTTTTTGGGTATAAATATTCCGATTATGAGCTAAGGCATGTTTGATGTGCCCAGCATGGGAACCAGGCTGACTGGTTTGGTAACAACAATTTCTCTTGTACGGAAGAAACCTTATACATATCTTAAAGAGGTTAGGGAGCTTGAAGGATTGAGAGACTTCTGGAACTGAGTTGAGAGATAGAAGAAGATGAAACAGATCCTTTGAGAAGTTAAACTGCACCACATACATTTATTTATTTATTTATTTATTTATTTATTTATTTATTTATTTATTTATTTATGCAGCAATCCAAAACTTCAGTTAGGTCAGCCTAAGCCTCCGTATAAGTCCTGTGCTGACCTGGGGGTTTCACAAAAGAAGTCAGATACTTCTGCGCCACTACCCGAGGGAGGGTTAGGCCAGTGCACAGACATGTGGTTGCTTCCCTACACAAGGTAGGAACAGGAAGAACATGGGAACAGGAAGAACAATGTGTTAAGCTAGCCTAGATTAGGACTGCATCCTTGTTGTATCCTACCTTTCCCATGCCCAAATGCCGTATAAATACCTTACAAATACCCAAGGCAACTTACAAAGCTTTTGTTCCTCCTTTCCTGCTGTCTTTTCAACAACCCTATGAGGTAGATGAGGATGGGACTGTGTGACTGGCTTGAGGTCCCCCAGGAAGCTTCATGACTGATGAAGGATTTGAACCTGGATCTTCAAGGTCCAACACCTTAACCACAACACTATCTTGGCTCTCAAAATATCACTTCCGTTTTTCTGGCCCTGTACTGCTATTGAGGCTGGAAAGAGTTGGCAGTTCTTGCCCTGTCTCTCAAACCACAAATAAGCAATGTTCATTATGTTATGTATTTAAAGCCCAATCCTATGCTTTGGCTCCACTGCCAGAACAAGCATTATTTACAAGAACATGCTTTATATTGATGCTGTTACGGAAGCATCCATTACAGAAGCATTGAAGGGAGAAGGGATCTTGGAGGACTTCATGTTTAACCTGCTAGTCAGAGCAGGAAGATTAGATAGATAATTGGGCATATACACATACAGGTATATACATGACAAAGCACTTCAAATTTTCAGAAGCTCTCACCAAAAAAGTATAAAATCACATATAATATACAACTTCCAACTTTCTTAATGATGATGCAGGGACTCATGCAAATAATTTACACTGCTTCTTTACACTACACCCTTCCTCAACAATCCATCTGCTCTCCTGGCTGATTACCTGCTCCTGAGATTTACAGTGCAATCCTAAGCATGTCTCCTAGAAGAAAGTCCCATTGTGTCCAACAACAGTTTCTCCCAGGAAAGTGTAGTTAGGATTGTAGCCATAGAGTTGGTCTTTCGATTTTTACCCATATGCTTGAATTCTTTTTTTACTGACCTTATTGACAGTATTTATTAATGTTACCAGAGTTTGTCCTCCAATTTGTTCTACTAATACAGGCTGAACTTCAGTGTTTTCAAGGAAGTCTTCTGGCCTTTTATCGCTTCCTCAATTCTGCTTCATCAACCACACAAGAATCTTCTTAGACATCCTTGTTCCCTTCCTAATATGTGGTATACATTTCATCTGACCTTCTGTTTTGTGGGTTTTAAAATAACATCCAAGTATTCTGGAGGTCCCTGGCTCTCTCTTGCAACATTTTAAACTAATCCTTTCATTTTTGAGAAGTGTTCTCTTTTGAAAACAAAAGTGACTGCAGAATTTTCTGGACAACTTTCCACCTACATGTAGATTGAATGTGAATGCAGTGTGGTCACTCCATATTTGGTTTGAGACCATTTGTATCTCTCTCCAGGTCCACATCTTCTCATCTCTGGTATTCATTTGGATTAATTGTTCTGAAGTCATGTATTTGCAACTGGACATTTTGGCCCAATCTTATTCTTACTTTGTACCAACAGGGTACTCGCTCCACTGACGTGCGCTGTCGAAAAAGTGCAGTGAAACACTTTGTGGCAGCTCACTATACTCAGCACCAATGGGAAGGCCATGCAAAGGGACAAATACCAGAACAGGTATGATAGATTTATAGGGGGAAAGGTGGGAGTGGGACAAAATGGGGAGGCCAGTGATAGAGCAAGGATGGGGAGATTGGGGCCAGGAGGGGACCAGGGATCTGGCATGCATTATTGACATATGCCATATCTTTACTAGTGCATCAATGCAGACTTACATTACCTATACAGCTGGTGCAGGTCTGAGTTACATTGCTGGGGCTTTCTCCGGGACAAGTCCGTAAGAAATATCCCCTTACTTCAAGGAGACCTCCAGCAGCTGAAATCCCCTTATGGGATGCAGCATAGTCTCTACCAATACCGCTACACTGGTGCAGGGTAAATTAGTTAGGGTTGGGCTGTTTGTTTCATTACCATAATAATAACTAACATTAATACAAACTATTCCCCTCCTGCTGCTTCCTTGATTTCTTTTTCCTTTTTCTAATCACTCTTCAATTTTTGAAAAGGTGGGAAACCATAGTATATCACTGGTACATACCGTAATTACTTCCTGGGCCAAGTATTTCCACCTTAGAAATGGTATGGGTGAATTTACTCTTATTTGAAGTGGCTGAGATATCGCACACTGACATACTGAGCATCATCCTTTCCTTATCTATTCCATAAAGTTTGTATCAGGAAACACTGTATCCCAGGGATTCTCTCCATTCTCCCTAGTGTCTGGTATGCTCACTATCTGTCTTTTCACTTAGCACCAAGTAATCCAGCTCCTGCATTTTGTTTAATGCTTCAGGATAATACTTCTAGCATTACCCTGTAAACACCTATACATTGGATCCTCTCCAAGTGTATTTGGGGTGGGCGTTTTCCCTCACGATTCATTCTTCCCTCTACACAGCTGTCACATCTTTTTATATGCTCGTTGCCAAGTTCGAACCTATCCCTATATAAATAATCTGGTACATTTATACCCTCATCACTTAGGGATGAATTGTCCCAAACCAGATGTTCCTCAGGTCTTGTTGACTTTACCTAAAAGTCATTTGAAAAGCTGCTGCATAACCTTTTTGAGATCAGCAGTCTGGTTACACAGCAGTTCAACTGGATCCTGACTCTTTTGAGAGGGCTTGTTTTGTCTGAAACTGTTTCTCGCTGTCAGCATGACTGTCTCGTCCACAAACTGAGACATCTTAGTTCTACCTTTCTGATATGTCCTACATGTGGAACAGGTAACATTTCTACATTGTTGCTCAGGACAGCCATCTGCCTAGCAAGCCAAATGTGTCTTCCAGACAATTTCACAATTACCCTTCTCAGTGGTAGTGGTGCAGAAGTGCCCCACAACCTCTGACTCCTTGCCCACACCATCTACCAGATGCAGGGGAGGGCATCTGGATGCAGGTGTCTTATGTGCTCCCTGGGGCATCTGGTGGGCTGCTGTGTGATACAGGAAGCTGGACTAGATGGGCCTTTGGCCAGATCCATCTGACAATCTTTTTATGTTCCAGCTTATTTATGTGGTGGGCAACACCTTCCCCATTAACCCCCCATGTGCAACATCCTCCCCCTATGTGCAACATCCCCCATGTTTAGACAAATCTAAATATTCTTCATAAATCCATCTTTCTGTATTCCTACCAAGACTTCCTCAGCACTGCAGATTTGTTCCCAGAGTGACAAGATGACCATTCCCTGGGGAAATAATCCCTTTGAAATAACCATTTCCCCCTTTCCCAGTATGATGCCCTCCTGCTTCAATGCAATCCTCCTTTTCTGTAACAACTAATGAGGCCATCTACATACATCTCTGCTGCTTCCTACTTCTCCAGGTCAGCCGCGATGACCTCAAAGCTACCATGTCATTTACCATGGCCTCAAAGGAATAAAAAGTTTAGTTTCAATTCAGCTCTCCATCTGTGCATGTGGGGGAAAATCTATATATATAAAAGAGAAAAGTCACTCACTGACTGACTCATTGACTGACTCACTCATCACCGCCCTGCCAAAACCGGTGGGCCAAGAAGCGTGAAATTTGGGGTGGGTGTTCCTTCCGTGACTGAGGGGTGTACTAAGAACCAGTTTTCGGAAATTCCAACGGGAAGGGGGTGAAAAGGGGCGCAACGTGTTTTCCTCCCCATACTTTGCATTGAGAATTGCTGACTCATCAACATTCCGCCCCAACTGCTGGGCCTGAAGCATGGAATTCTGGGAGTTCCTTCTGTCACCTGAACACCCACCAAGAACCATCTGGAGAAATTAACCCTTCAGGGGCTGAAAAGGGGGCAACGTGTTTCTGTCCTATACTTAACATGGGAGACTGAATAACATCCAGGCAGTTTGGTGCTCAGATCCTGGTGCACTGGGGGATGTTGTTCGGAGGAAGAGGTTGCACTGGCGAGGATGCTGCGCATGATGGGAAATTGTGCATGAGGGAAAATTGTGCATGGGGGAAGTTGCACATGTAGGAAAGTTGCGCAGGGGGAAGTTGCACATGGGAGGAAAATTGCACAAGGGAGGAAGTTGTGCATGGAGGAAAGTTGCACATGGGGAAAGTTGCACATGGGAGGAAGTTGCGCATGGAAGGAAGTTGCGCACGGGGGAAGTTGCGCACGGGGGAAGTTGCACATGGGGAAAGTTGCGCATGGGAGGAAGTTGCACATGGGAGGAAGTTGCGCATGGGGAAGTTGCGCATGGGAGGAAGTTGCGCACGGGGCAAAGTTGCGCATGGGGCAAAGTTGCGCACGGGAGGAAAGTTGCGCATATAGGAAGTTGCGCATATGGGAAGTTGCGCATATGGGAAGTTGTGCATGGGGAAAGTTGCGCATGGGGAAGTTGCACATGGGGGATGATGCACATGGAGGAAAGTTGCGCACGGGGAAAGTTGCACACAGAGGAAGTTGCGCATGGGGGGAGTTGCGCATGGGAAAAATTGCACATGAGAGGAAAGTTGCATATGGGGGAAGTTGCGCATGGGGAAGTTGCACATGGGGGGATGATGCGCATGGGGGGATGATGCGTACGGAGGAAAGTTGTGCATGGCGGAAAATTGCGCACGGAGGAAGTTGCGCATGGGGGAAGTTGCGCATGGGGGAAGTTGCGTATGGGAGGAAAGTTGCGCATATGGGAAGTTGTGCACGGGGGGAAGTTGCGCATGGGGATGATGCACATGGGGGGAAGTTGTGCCGGGGGGAAGTTGCGCCTGGGGAAAGTTGCGCATGGGAGGAAAGTTGCGCATGGGGGGAAGTTGTGCATGGGGAAGTTGTGTATGGGGGAAGTTGTGCATGGAGTGAAGTTGCGCATGGGGAGAAGTTGCGCATGGGGAGAAGTTGCACATGGGTGAAGTTGCACGTGGGGAAGTTGCACATGGGGGAAGTTGCACATGGGGGGAAGTTGCGCATGGGGAAAGCTGCGCCTGGAGAAAGTTGTGCATGGGGTTTGATGCATATGGGGAAGTTGCGCATGGGGGGTTGATGCGCATGGAGGAAGTTGTGCATGGGGGGTTGATGTGCATGGGGGGAAGTTGCGCATGGGGTAACTTGTGCATGGGGTTGATGCGCATGGGTGAAGTTGCGCTTGGGGGGGTTGATGTGTATGGGGGAAGTTGCGCATGGGGGGTTGTTACGCCTGGGGGAAAGTTATCCATGGGGGGTTGATGCATATGGGGGGATGGCATAGGGGGAATTTTACTCCCGCAACGCGGGTACGCCTTTCGCTAGTAATCTATAATACAGTATATACGTATAACTGAAAAGTCACTGACTCACTGACTGACTGATTGGCTCCCTGACTGACTCATCAACACCCAGCCAAAACTGTGAGGCCTAGAAGCGTGAAATTTGGGGAGGGTATTCCTTCTGTGATGGGGGGACCCACAAAGAATCAGTTTTCGGAAATTCCCACTGGAAGGGCGCAATGCGTTTTCCTCCCTATACTTTACACTGAAGAATCCCTGACTGATTACTGCCCTTCCCCAACCCCTGGACCTAGAAGCATGAAATTCAGGAGGTATATTCCTTATGTGACATCAACAGCCATCAAGAACCAATTTCTAGAAATTTAACACCTAAGGGTCTGAAAAGGGGTGCAACGCATTTGTCAATACTTAACATTGTCAATACTTAACATTGAAGACTGATTGATCAACATCCAGCTGATGCACTGGGATGGAGGGTGCATAGAGGGTGATGGTGCACATGGCGGGATGATGCGCATGGCGGGATGGTGCATATGAGGGGTGTGCATGGGGAATAGTGCGCATGGGAGATGGAGCGCATGGGGTGAATGTGTATGGAGTGATGGGGTGCACATGGGGATGATGTACATGGGGTACTGTGCATGGGGAGCTGATGCACAGTGGGTTATGCTGCACATGAGGGGTTGAAACGCATAAGGGATGATGTACATGGGGTTGATGCGCAGTAGGGGATGTTGCAAATGGGAGGTTGACGCAGATGGGGATGGTGTATATGGGGGAATGTTCGCATAGGGGTGGTGTGCATGAAAGTGTATTAAGCATGGGGAGTTGATGCACAGGGGGATGATGCAGATGGAGGAATGGTGCACATGAGGGAATGGTGCACATGGGAGGGTACTGCTCATGGGGAATTGATGCACACGGGGGGTTGTTGTGCAGTGGGGGAATGGCGTATGGAGGGAATTTTACTCCTGCAACGCAGGTATGTTTTTGCTAGTAGCTTAATTTGGAATAAAGAAAAGAAAATTAGTTGATTGCCATCCCAACTAACGCACTCTCTTACCTTACTTGTCAGCATCACAGCGGCTGCAACCATTTTATCTCATCCTGCTCCCTGTCTTTTCAAAAGGCAGAGTGGAAAATAGATTGGAAGTGTGGAGCACAGTGAAGGAGCAGATGTGGTAGCATCTTCACTATAGCCATCTGAACTTCCTTCAGCTTCAGTCATTCACTTTTCTCTCTGCTTTGAAAAGCCAGAGGAGCAGGAGGAGGATGGTTTTAGAATAAGATGCTCAAGTTGGAGACCTGTATTGAGTTACATGTTTGAAAATATAAGAACTCCTTGTGATAGTAGTGAGCATCTTAATTTAACATGACCTAGAGACTGATGCATCCAGAAAAGTTATATAACTTTTATTAAAGAAAAAAATGCCATATATTCAGTGATTTTGCAATATGGAAATAAAATTTAAAAATACATAAGTTTTTTTTAAGCCATGGGAGGTAGTACCAGTTGGATGCTTTTGAATATTTTTCTGCACATTTGCTTGAAGTGCACATAGATCAGTGAACTCTTTTGGACTGAGCAAAGAGATATTTGTTGTTCCTACATTCAGGCAGCAGCAAATCATAAGGCTATGCTTGCAATATTAATAGCTAAATGCTTGAATCTGTCCAGTTTTCTTGGTAAGAAAAGAAATTATGCAAACCACGATTTCAGCAGATAAAAAACTTGCATAGATCTTGGTGGACTTAAATGCAAACTCTACCAAAGATCTAGCTGGCAGAAACACAGAGCCATAGCCTATTTATGTCTACTCAGAAGTACATCCCACTATAGTCAACAATGCTTATTCTCAGGTACGTGTAGATAGGATTACAGTCCACGTATATCCTGGGGGCAAATGGCCCAAAATAGAAAGCAAAATAAAATGACAGAAGTAGAATCTTCCTGCAACCATTAGCAACATGTGTTGCAACACATACCAGTTGAAACAGGGAAAATTATTAAGGTAGTAATTATTAAGGTAGTAATAATTAAGGAAGCAGGGAAAATTATTAAGGTAGTAATTATTAAGGTAGTAATAATTAAGGAAACAGGGAAAATTATTAAGGTAGTAATTATTAAGGTAGTAATAATTAAGGAAACAGGGAAAATTATTAAGGTAGTAATTATTAAGGTAGTATTAAGTTACAAGTTACTGTTAAGTACAAGTTACTGTTGTAACTATAAGCTGACCTGAGTTGTTAATGGTTTAACACAGTTCGATAAAAGAATATTCCTTTTACTGTTTAGGCTGACTCTTGGCTTTGCAGTTTCACTAAAACATTTGCAAAAATGAAATTCAGAAGCCCATAAAACAAACATGACATGGCACTCCAGGGTGCCCCCTTCCCTTCTATCATACATCAGAGCAATGCATGCTGTCAAACCAGTATTCCTCTGTGGGCATTGTACTCTGGGATAGTATAGCTGCAGGCAGAACAGGAGAATGTGCAGCCCTGAAAGGTTGCATTAGTTCTAACTGGGTTCGTGGCAGAGTTAGTGCAACCTTCTCTCCCCATAGTAAGCCATGCATGGGATATGCCTCCAAAACCTGAGGTGTGCACAAATTCAGAGTATATCCAAACTATAGACTTAACACCAGTTTAAATGCAAGGAATCAAACAATGAAAATGCGAGTTCAGTACCAGTTCAGGTCTATCAGTAGATTTTTGACTCTCCAGTTCTGGTTTATATCCAAGTTTGGTAACTGGTTTATAAACTTAGTGATTTGGTAACTGGTCCCAACACTCTGAACTGGTTTAGAAACAATTTAGATAAATGTTATGCATAATACCATAAAACCTTTTCCTACAGTTGTCCCAGGAAGGTAAATTCAACAGCAGTGGGGCAGGAGGTGGCTGGGACAGGGAGGAGGAGGAATGGGGAGGAGAATGGGACAGGGAAGAGGTAGATTATGGCTGGGAAAGGAGCAATATCAGCCACAGCAGTACTGCCACTATTTTGTTCACCTTCTCTTGTCCACCATCTCAGCTTTTATCTGTCTTCTCATACCAGTTTGGATTTATGCCAGCAGAGTAGCTCACATAGATCCGAAGAAACTCAGCAGGTAGTGGAGGCTTACCTGTGGGCTAGGCCAGCCTCCCGCTCCCTCAGGATGGAACACATACTCTTGTGGCACAGATATAAGTAGGATTCTGCTGTTAAATAATTTTACAAATAAAACGCATACAAAGGTAGACAATCGAGGAAAATAATATATCAATCATGAATTTTGGATAATGCATGATTGCATTTGGGATCGTATGTATTATGGAAAGAACCATTTCTTTTGCTTAGGGGAAGGGGTTCATGGTCAAGGCAGCTGAAAAATGTGTTCAGTTCTGGTTCACTGATAGTTAAATTGTATAAAACAAATGTTCAAATAGTTAAATTGAATAAAACCAAAAATAGTTAAATTGAATAAAACAATTTTTTTACAGGTATACATGATCTTAGTATGGACAAATACATGGCCAGTCCAACCATGAAGCAACCTGATATGGCTCACATAAGTGCAGATGGTGGGCAGAGCAGGGGTGCAGTGGATTCAGGATTCACTTCACCACAAGCCTGCCTCCCAACTGTGGATATGAGCCACATTTCTCTGCTCTGTGCTTACCCAGAGCAAGCAAGAATCAGATCCATTGTTTCCTTATGCTCTGACTGTGCAGGAAACACATCCTTTAAACTGTGGGTCAGGACACACTAGGTGAATCACAAGCCAATTTCAGGTGTATCCCTATTTGTTTCAATATTTGGGAAACAATTTTTTAGAAATTCCAACCAGAAGAGGGTGAAAAGGGTGGCAACATGTTTTTGCCTTATACTTTACCTTGAAGAATCACTGACTCATCAATGCCCAGCCCAAATCCCCAGACATGGAAGCACGAAATTTGGGGAAGATATTCCTTCTGTGATGTGGGCACTCACTAAGAATCAGTTTTTAGAAATTTAACCCTTAAGGGAATGAAAAGGGGTGTAGTGTGTTTTCATCCCTATACTTAACACTGGAGACTGACTAATCAACACTCATCTGCAACCCTTGGACCTAGAAGCATGAAATTTGGGAAGTGTATTCCTACTGTGATGACTATGCTTCATCACCCTATAAAAACCAATTTGGTGCCCAGTGGTGCTTGCTGCCAAGTGTTGCCCGCTGACGCCTGGCAGGAATGCCTTATGCTTGTTTGGAATGTCTGGTGGTGTCCAGTACTGTCCACTGCTGCCCAGTAGGGATGTGTGGTGCTTGGTGGTGCACAGTAGTGCTTGGCACCCAGTATCTGGTGCCCCATGTCGAATGCTTGGTGCTCAGTGGTGCCCAGTGCCAGCTGGTGGTGCCTGGAAGGAATGCTGGCTGCCCAGCTGTACCCTGGGCCAGCTAGCTGGTGATGCTTGGTGACATCCAGTACAAATACACAATAGTGCCCACTGCCTGATGTTGCCCTCTGCCTGGTGGTACCTGCTGCCTGGTGGTGCTTGGTGGTGCCTAGTAGATATGCCCAGTGTACATGGTGCTTGATGTTGCCTGCTGGTGTCTTATGGTGCACAGTGCCCAGTGTTGCCTGCCTGAGAGGAGTGGTGCCCGCTGCTGCCCACTGCTGCCCGCCACTGCCCTTTGCTGTCTGCCATTGCCCCTCATACCCGCCGGCGCCCAGCGCCTTTTGGTGCCCAGTTCCTGCTGGTCCTTACCACTGCCTTTGCCCAGCAGTGCCTGCTGATGCCCAAATATTCTTGAAATTTTACTCCCACAATGACAGGTAAATTCCACTAGTTTTTAAAATATATTAGATTTGATGCTACCATGGGAGGTGACTTACGTTTGGGGAATTGTTGCTGATGTAGCCTATTTTTAACAGGCTACTATGACTACTATTTAAACAATGATAGTCAATGGGATTTACTCTTGGGAAAGTGTCGGTATGATTGAAGCCTAGGATTGTTAAAAATGGTCCTGCTTGATGATGTCACCTCCGCTCGTAATATCACTTCCAGTGGGCCATGATAGAGTTGTAGTTTACAAAGTGGTGCTAAAGTTTTGAGAACCTCTGCTTTAAACTCTGTGGAGTGCAACAAGGATGTAAGGAACTGGGGGGGGGGTGTCCAAGCATGCACAGAGGTTGTCCATGAGCAACAGAGGTGAGTGAGGCAGCCTACTGGGTCAGCCCTGGGCAGTTAGGGGGAGCTAATAGAGGGAAACACACTAATTCCAATCCACAGCCAGCCTCATGTTTCCTGCTCACTGAACATGCAGAAATTTTCTTGCTATTGTTGGCTTATTAACAGGGTTGTGCATAACCCACTTTCAGCACACAGGCTGCAAATGCGCTTTACCGCACTCCCCAATTTGAGGCTTTCTGAGGAGACTATGTGCCAGCAAGACCAAGGCCAAAGCACAACAACAATGAACACTTAGTGTGCGGTGACAGCGCACTTTCCCAATGATAATGAAGAGCTTCCTTTATGCATAGCGGAGAGGTAAACAAGCTGCCTACCTCTCCAAAACTATAGAGTGAAGGGGAGGAGAGATGGAGACTTGAAAAGAAGCTTCAAAGGCAGTGCATGAGAGGGGGTGTAGCATGTGGCTAAGAGAAGGAGCTGTGAAGCAGGAAGTTCCTGCTTGAGCTCTGCCTTGAACTTGCCAGGTAGCCTTGGGTAAATCACATTGTTTTAGCCCCACTTCCACAGCATGGGGGAGAATAATACCAATCATCTTTATAAATCTGATAAGAAACCTTAAAAGAAGAAAAGATCTGTATAAAAGTTAGTTCATAACAATTGCTAAGTATCATTGTTATTAACTCCGTTATTAACTCCATTAATAAATTCATTGTTATAAACTCTGCCTGCCCCCTCATTCAGGGAAGATCTTACAACAGGAGTGAGAAAGTATCACTGCAGAAATTTCATTAAAGATGACTTTCCG
Source organism: Cryptoblepharus egeriae (assembly GCA_030015325.1). Classification (NCBI taxonomy): domain Eukaryota; kingdom Metazoa; phylum Chordata; class Lepidosauria; order Squamata; family Scincidae; genus Cryptoblepharus; species Cryptoblepharus egeriae. The sequence goes on along the minus strand of JAREYC010000003.1, from coordinate 88,903,782 downwards.
AGTAATAGGATGGTGTACAGGGTGATCAGAGGACCAGAAATTTCCAAATTTGTCCTCTTTTTTAGTCTCCTTGGGTGTCCTCCAAAAGGGCTTCATTGTCCTCCATTTTGACTTCATTTTGGAACTTTGCAAGGGCGGGCAGTACCCTATCATGTCGTATGTTGTTGGACTCATATTGAAGAGCAGAGTCCAATGCAAATATCGGTTTTGAAATCTCTTCTTCAAATCTTCCTATCAAACATTATGGCTAAGAAACTCAAAATAAAAAATATGCATTGACATCTATGAGAAAGTGAAAGTGCCTGTCCTGCCCCTCACTCTCATCTACAGGGACACTTCTATTTCAGACCCACAAGACTTGCGTTCAGCCATCTCCACCCAACGGTTTAGGTACCAAGAAGAAGACGTCCCGATTGGTAAGTGGCAAACAAGGTTCTTTATAAGATAAGTCGAGGGGGTTAAACAATGGGGACACAGGTAGCACGGGCTTGGTTACACTGAGGGAGGAGGATAATTAACATAAAGCTATGCCATCTGGCCTCACCAAGGAGCCCCCCTCTCCCTTCAGATCATTCTCTAATTACTGTGGGGGTCATCTTCACCCCCTCCTCACCTCTTTGTCAGCTTAACAATGTCCCTTTTCTCCACAGGTTGAGGCGTCACTGCTTCAGTCCAGGTAAGTTCCAACACAGCTCAATGGGAGCTTGAAAAGTAAGTCCAACCAACTCTTAACAAAGGGTCTTTTGCTCTCTCTCTTTGCAGGTGACAGTGATGGGTCGATGGTGCAGTTGGACAGCAACCTGCGCTGGATGTCTTCACCATTCTTCTCCCTCCTCCAACTGCCCCCGTTCGTTCCCGCCTTCCTTTATATGCACCTGCCACCTCCCCTCCCTTTCCGTTCAGCCCTCGCACCCCTGAGTGGTCCCAGGGAGCGGGAAACACCAAGATTGGTTTGAGCTGAGATCGGGCGCCCAGGGTACACCCCGGTTCTCCCCGCGCAATATAAGTGCAGCAGGTCGCAATAAGAGTCTGGCCAGTAGACCCGATCAGCTTTGGTTGATTCTAGCACTCTGTCCCAAGGGGGTCTCGGCTTCACCTCAACTCCAAACATGCTGTCCTCAAGTTTCGTGACCTCACCACAGTGCCCAATATCGTGGCTTTACTTGTGAGTAGGCAAAGGTGCCATTGTCTGCCAGAAAGGCCATGCTGAGAGGAATCCAAGACCTTGTCCTCCTTTTGAGGTTTGGGCATCTGGTCGCCCTGGGTGTAAGTGGGTAGGGAGTTGAATGAGTCCTAGAAGATCCAAGCTCAAATCCCCCCTCCCTCTCAACCTTGCAGCTGCCTGGGTGACCTTGGGCCAGTCACTCACTCGCAACTGCACATACCTCACAGGATTGTTGTGAGGTCAACAGGATAAAAGCTTTATAAACCACCTTGGGCATATGCGTTGGCATGGAAAGGGCAGAATATGAATCCCTTAAACAAACAAACAAACAAACAAGAAAGAAAGAAAGAAAGAAAGAAAGAAAGAAAGAAAGAAAGAAAGAAAGAAAGAAAGAAAGAAAGAAAGAAAGAAAGAAAGAAATTGATCACTACCTCATTTGTGTATCACCTCTCCCCATTCCATGTACTCAGAGCAGTTTACAACAATACAATTAGTGTTGTTGTTGTTGTTGTTGGTATATAAATACTGTTCCCAAAGCAGTTTACAGACAAAATCAAATAATTAACTAATGGGTCCCTGTTCGAAAAGGTTTCACAGTCTAAAAATGTGCAAAAAGCAAACATAGCAGTGAGCCACTAAAAAAGACATTGATAGGCTGAGGAGGTCCAATTACTCTCTCCTGCTAAATAAAAGAGGAACACCCACATGAAAAAATGGCTCCTGCCAGTTAGCAGAGGTTATCAACAATAAGAAAAACAAGGTATGGTGGATTCCTTTATTCTCACTGGGAAGTCCCTCTGTGTATGTAATATGGCTCTGGCTTGCCTTTGTCCCTTGAACTAAATACAGTGGTACCTTGTAAGACAAATAACTTGTAAGAAGAATGCTTTGTAAGACAAACTAAAATTTCTAAGGAATTCTGCTTGTTTGTAAGACGAACAGTTCCTTCTAAGACAAATAGTATTACAACGAAAATTGGTTATAAACGAATGAATTCATGTGTCTGCACCATGAGCAAAAAAAAAGAGGTTCTGCAGGAGATCCCGTCTGCATAGAAGGAGAATAAGGAGGAGGAACCCCTCACATCAAATGAGAGGACATTTGCAAACATAGGGAAATTTTGTGGAAAAGCAACACTAAATAAGGCTGTAGCAGTGAATCTGTTGAATGATAATGCAGTGTCACTTTTCCATGAAATTCTCAATAGGTGACAAAAGCAAGTGTCATTAGAAGTTTCCTTATTAAGCGTGCTCAGAAAGAACCAGTGACTCTTTTAGTGAAAATTAGTCATCCTTGGCTATAAGGGTTTTACTTTTCTGTTATACATACTGTACAGTTCAATATATTACAGTGTTCAGTGTTCACTGTACAGTAAATTACAGTGTTTTTATTAATAGTACAGTAATTGTGTTCTGTATTATATTAGTGTTTTGAATTCAATTATAGTATTTTATCATCATTTTTACATACAGTTCATATTTTTATGTGACTATTTTTGGGTTGTGGAACCAATTGTCTGAGTTTCCATTATTTCCTATGGGAAAATCCACTTTGTATAAAGAACACTTTTAAGACAAACATGCTTCTGAAATGAATTGTGTTCGTCTTACAAGGCACCACTGTACAAACATTATGATCTCTGTATTCAGCATATCCACAAGAAAAGCTTCACTTGGATGGGTACTGACTCGGTGGTGGGATCCAAATAAATTAACAACTAATTAATTAGTTTCTATGTCCCATTAGTAACTAGTTCTCAGAACCAGGTGCTCATTAGCAAATGGTTCTGTTGAAGCCCCGGAAGTCCACCACCGTACTGACTGTGCTAATGTGGATGAAAGTAAAACACCTAGAACAGATAAGCCAGGAGGTAAACACCAGAACATTGTTGGATTGTGATCACACCTGCCAATTGATCAAGGACTTCCACCGACTGTAGGCTCAGGACATATTTAGGCTGGATTTCCTACCTTTGCAGTACTCCTTGGTTATAAACTCCTCCTTGGGAGCTTGAGACAAGTTGTGTATGTGCAGGAAGGGGATAAGACAGTGAACCCCAAGATTTATTTCTTTTAATTATCAACATTAGTTAATTATCATCAGTTAACATCGGACTCCACAGATCTCCCTGCACTTCCTAAAATCTAAAAATAACCAAAAAAATTGGCACTTTCAGTTTTATGATCTCCCTGCCCCATTTTTTCCCCCTGGTGGCTGCAAACTACCTGTTCTGGGACTATCTTTGTCAAGGAGTCGTGTCTGTTAAAATTACCCCAGAAGGAACTGACAATGCTTGGGAGCGTAAGGGCTCTTCTCCCATCCTTGCCCAACAGATAATGATGATGTCACCGATTCACTACATAAGCAAACAATAATATGAATGCACCCACAGCAACTCATCATTATGTCACTGTAACAAGCAATTCATACTGACATGAATTGTTCAAAACAATTCACTTTAAAAAGAACACAGAATCCAAACAATATTATCAATACACAATCCAGTTTCATCCAAAAATCTGTGTGCTGAGATCGCAGTGTCGGTGTTGCTAGGAAGAGCAGATCAAAGGACTCCCCATTGAGCAAGGAGAAAAAGAGGAAAGTCAAGATCTGACCCATATTGGGCTGTAGATTAGGACGAGGCAGGGAATCATCCATGTGCAAATCTGTTTGGGACTCCCCAGAAAAAAAACCTACTCTATCCCGCAGTGCCCTTTCTAAGTGCTGAGTGAGCAAGGCCTCCCACACTAGCATGAAGTCACCGGCTTGCCAAGGAGCCAACACATGTTCTTGGCTGTGTTCTTTCCTGTAAGCGACAGTTTCCATATTGGCGGGTAATGAAGCTGGGTGTCTGCGTCGCAGCCCATCTGTTCCTGGTGCCTGACACTGGCAGCCCTGGCTGAGGGGAGCTGGGCTTTGCATAGTGAGCCAAACTATCTTTTCTGAACAACAGCCAAACTGGTAGCATTCTCAGCACCAGCCCCAGATGTTCCACACATGAGTTCAGGTCTCCCCCCCCCCCAGACTGCATTCCTGTGTCTTTGTATCATTTTCTGGGTTGTTTTGAACCACCCTAAGGTGTATTCCTGACATCCCTTGAGCATTTGGCTTGCTTTTAGTGTAAGCATGCAAATGCAAGTAGATAAATAGGTATCACCTCAGTGGGAAGGTAACAGTGTTCTGTGTGCAAGTGGGCCATATGTCCATGGAGATGTCTTTGGACAATGGTGGCTCTGTGGCTCTAGAATTGGGGATGAGCACATTAATCAGCATTACACTACAACATTAATCAGTGGTGGGATTCAAATAAATTAACAGTTTCTGTGTCCTAATAACCTAAATTAACAACAGGTTCTATGTCCCATTAGTAACCGGTTCTCAGAACCAGATGCTCATTAGCAAAGGGTTCTGTAGAATCTGTGAGAACCCCCTGAAGCCCACCACTGGACTTAATACCATCAGCCAATCTGACATTTATTTATTAATTTGTTTTATATCCCACCTTTCTTCCTTAAAAAAGGAAACCCAAGGCAGCATTTATAATAATTTAACAGCATCAATACACACAGAAGAATAATTCTTCTGGAATTGGCAGTGACTTTGTTCATCTTCCAGTTCAAAAAAGGACCCAGTAAATGCACTGATTTAAACTTCCTATATCAATTACAGTCATGATCTCCGGTGATGAGAACTTGAATAGGATGGCTTAGGGCTCAATCCTAACCCATTTAGGCCAGCACAATTCATCCACGACCTGTTCCTGTGGTGTTGTGGGGTTGCCGATGCATGTCCTAAGCATCCCCAGAAGTTTTGCAATGCCCTCCTGGCCTGCACAGGACTTGTGCCAACACTTGTGTCAGCCTAAAAGGCGTTAGGATTGCAGCATCAGATTCAAGTAATGAAAATGTGAATTTTTCTCTGAGTTGCTGGCATGTGAGTTGCATACATGGAAGAGCCAGAAAAACACTCAAGTCACAACCTCACTAACTCTCGTACCTATGTCAGATAAGTCAAGTTGTGCAACAATGGACATGCATTCCACCACCTCCATCTCGCCTGCTAAAAAATTTTCAAATGATTGTTTTGTTATGCATGGGATAGCAGAAGAAGTAGCAGGGTACACTCAGAGATGGGCCGGGGATTGGAGTAAACAGGTTACCCATTTTGTTTGCAATCCCAAAAAATTGGGAGGGTCTCATGATGCACCCGCACTGTTGCAAGTTTTGCAAAACGTATCAATTTTACCTGTTTTGCAAAGAACCCAGATAGCAAGGCACCTCCGCAGGTCCTTACTGCATCCGCTGGCCATAGGATACATCTTTGCCGTATCAGTTGGCCAAAGGGCAGGTCTCCAGGGGAAAGAGGCAGCAGTGGGCTTTGCTTTTGCAACTTTTGTAAGCAAGCATGATTGCAGGAGGTGCAGATAAGCAGAGTAGGGACAGATTGTAGAAAGGACCGCCCCACACCCTGGGTGATCATAAAGAATGGAGGACAGAGTGCCTGTACATTAACCATTGCATAGACGAGGGAATTTAGGCAGGTTTCACTCCACACAGAAGGGTTTAAAAAGTGGCACCTGCCCAAATTCCATACTGTGTTCCACACATGTTGTACCACCCAAAATTGTGTGTGTGCCATCTTTCCCTGTCGTTCCTATGCCCAGCCTCATACAGAAATCAAAACAATGTCTTTGTTCCTTCCTTTGACTCTATGAGGAGATAAAAGCTCAGAGGACCGTGTTTAGTGCTCCGTAATTTCCAATTCCCAAACCCATTGCACCCTCCTAGTGATATCACTACTATCGAACGGAAGAAGAAGGATTCTCCATGCAACGACTACCCCAGATGAACATGGGGGGATGTTCAAGGATCAGCCACTTAGGCCTGGCTGGGATGTGTGATTGTTGTTGATTCTAGTCTTAGTAATAGACTGCGCCCTTCAGAAAGAATGATTTGAAACATATCAGAAACATGTTTCAACAACTGTTCTGTTCTGGGGCTTCCACCAGTGCAAGACCTGGCTGACATCTGGCTCTATCCACTCAGAAAGCAAAAGTACTTGTGAACAACAATGAGCAACTGCTCCTCTAGACAGTGCTTCCAGGAGGCCTGCGCTGGTCACACAGTGTGCACTGTAGACAGACAAGTTATTAACTTGAGAAAATGGTGTGTGACACTGGGCAATGGAAGGACTTTGTGCAGGTGATACAATGTACCCCACCTAATGACCCATAAGACAAATGTCTCTAATCCCTGACATGTTGTTTGCTCTAACCAAGATGAGAAACTGTCTCTAGATCATTGATACCTACCTCCTTCCCTTTTTAGAACCTGATGTCGTGGTTCAAAAAGCATACATAGACACATGTTCGGAGGAACAGAAAGTGTATGTTGTAATCCCCACCCCTTTGTTCATGTGATCCCAAATGGGAGTCACAAGGGAGTTGGAAACCCCTTGGGTCCCTTGGACCGTGATGGAGGTGTCACAGGAGGGCCATATTTTAAGTCAGTAGTGGGACATCCAAAATGATGCTTGGATCCTCTGCCCAATGCTGATTTACCCCAGAGCTTGAAGGCACAACCTTGTGCTGCTCCTTGAGTCAATAAAAAATCTTTTTCACCCAGTGCTTTTCAGGATAAGGTTTTTTCCCCTTAAGGCATATTTTCAATAGCCCCAATCCTTTTGTACATCATTCCACCACCATTTAACTTTTCTGCAAGCGGCGCCAGACTGATATTTGCTATTTAAAATAAATGAGGGAAACGTTCTAATTCTGGAGAGTTGGAAACACTCGGCCTTCAAAGAAAAAGAGAAAGGTCATAACATGGCAAGCCATTGCTACGGGGCTGGGGAGGGGTTGCCTTTCTGTTCTCGTCACTTTTTTCCACCTAGAGAGCTACATGAGTAAACTCCAATGCCTCAGTGGTTCAGCAAGCATTCAGTTGCTTTAAAAAAATTTACTATCTTTAAAGGATGCCAAACTGCTTTAATATAGAGGCGGAGTTGTGCCGCTTGCCTTTCATGATGCCAAAGATGTTTCAATGGACGTTGCTGACAAGAATAACTCAGGAAGTTTATAAAACTAAATATGATGACTGCTTATGCTCCCCTATTCTGTGTCATTCCTGCTTTCTTTGGGAGTTTTCATACATAAGGTTTAAATTGCCTTTTGAGTCCTCTGTGACTGTGTTGATGTCTGATTGTTGCTATTGTGTAGTGAAAGCAGCGGACGGAAAGGCAATCGTAATGCAAATGAGCGTGCTGGCCAATGTCAGCGTTACATTCTCTTTGTCTCTGTTGTTATCATGGGTTGCTTTCTGTGTGTTCCCTCAAATCTGTATTATTTGTCCTCTGTGGCAGGGAATTAGTTTGGCTGGTTGCTTTCTTAACTATCTTACTTTCATTCCACCCACACCGAGGCAACAGGAAACCACATTCCATACACAAAAAAAACCATACCAGAAAAGACATACTAGCTGAGGTAATTGCATTTTCCCAGTGATAAAATGTTGAGGCTGGGGTGCTGGAAACATATGTAATAGCCCTACAACAAAAGTTGCATTTCTTGAAAGACCCTCTTTACCATTTCATCTTCTCCACCAACAACACTTCTTTATCAACAAATGTGAACAATAGGGGTGTTGCAAGGGTTGAATAAGGTGCCACCTAAACCAAGGAAGGTGACGCACACTGGGGGGCTGGGATACCCCAAAAATGTAACTGCAATAGTGCAGAAAACCTCATCATGCAACAACACTGTTGTATGCGTATATAAGAGCAGAATCCAATACAAAATCCGTTTTGAAATAGCACCTTCCTATAAAATGGCCAAAAAACTAATAATGTATTGAACTCTATGGAAAGTGAAAGTGACCCATGTTGCAGCTTTACTCACAAGTAGGCAAATATGCCATAGTCCTTTGGAAAGGGCAGTCTGAAAGGAATCCAAGGAAACCAGAATTGTTCTGGTCCAATGAATGCAGCCCCACAAATCAGCCCGGAAGGAGGTCCCTGATAAACGCACTGAAAATGAAAATGAACTGCACAGCCATGTTTACTAGTGAGTAAGGAAGCATTTCTTGGCTGGTGTGGAAGGACAGTCCAGGGGAGAGCAAGGCTTCCAAAATTGTCCTGATCAGGGATGTTTCTAGGGTGTTAGAATGGTGGCACCCTTGAGGTGGAAACAACCCGTCATCATAACCAGGTTTTGTAGAAAAAAATCCCTTCATGTTATATAACATTGGATGCATAATCTACAGCAGAATGCAATGAAACAAACCACTTTGAAATATCTTTACTCTATCAAAATGTACAGCCAAAATACCAGCATAGGTAGGGCGATGGAAGATATCCACAACCACCATTCAGGTTGTTGCTCCACCCACAGCATGGGGTGACGCACTGGCCTCCAAACCCTAATGATGTCCCTGGTGAACAAATTCCCATACTCTTCTCCTTGTAGAATTGGGCCCCATAATACAAAAGGACTGTTTGTTCAATCTAGTACTGTTCAGAAACAGAAGTTTTTGCAGTTCACAAGTAAGTAGCTGAAATCTACCAGAGTGAGAGCTGTGGAAATGGCATCAGCCAAGATGAGGATGCTGCCCAGACAGAAGCCATTTGGATTGGTACCAAAGGCAGGGCACAATCCTAACCCATTCTGTCCAGCACAACTTACCCGTCTCCCCGATCCTGTGGTGGTGTGGGGAGGCTGGCACATATCTATGCACTGGCCTAACCCTTCCCATGAGTGGCTCAGAATTGCCTTATGGCACTTACGTGACATTCCCAGGCCAGCATAGGATTTGTGTCAGGATTTGTGCCTGTCTAACTGGGGATAAGGGTTGCACTGACAGGAAATAATATGAACATAAGAAGAGCCTCCACTGGATCAGGCCAAAGGCCCATCGAGGCCAGTTTCCTGTATCACACAGCGGCCCACTAGATGACTCAGGGAGCACATGCTTTCCCTGCATCTGGCATTTTGAAGTTATCCACCTCTATACACACACCTCATGGTTTGTAACCTGTGATAGTCCTTTCCTCTAGGAATTTTTTCAGTCCCTTCTTAAAGGCATTGAGGCTTGATACCATCACCACATCCTGTGGCAGGGAGTTCCACAGACCATTTCTTTACATGCTGAGTAAAGAAATATTTTCTCTTGTCCGTCCTAACTCTCTCACCTGGTGGCAACACCTCCACCTCCTCAGTAAGCAGGAAATGCTGGGCGCTGTTGCTTGTTAACTGCTCCTGCCAGACCATACTATGTGGAGGCTCTGGGATTCTTCGTTACAAAGCATCGTGCAAATTGCAGGCAGGGTTGGGCTGCCGGAGAACGAGCAAGCGAGCGAGCAGCAGCTGGGCGCCTTTGTTTGGTGGAGTGAATGGGTGCCTAAGTGTTCCCATCTTTGGCTCCTTCGCCTGCACAGCAGCCCGTTTTGCAGTGACACTTTCTGATTTCAACCCGCGTTAAAAGCTGTGATTCCTGCAGGCATGTGGGCCGCGGCAGCCAAGCAGCCACTCTTCAGTAATTACATGCTGTTCCATATTCAGCTCAAATTAGCATGCAGAAAAGAAGCAACTATCAGAGGGAAATCATGCCTCCCCCCACTCACGAGCTAAAGATGTTTTCTTTATTAACAGCTAAAAAACTGTCACTTGCTCACTGGTGGATTCGGGAGATTTGTGGCTTCTTGGCATAGATTTGCTGCCTCCTGCTGAGACTGGAGACGGCGAGGCGCTGGCGCCCCCTGTCCTGCACAGCCTTCCTGAACACCTGAGTCCTTTCATGGTTGGCGCTCCACTAGCAGTGGAACAGCACCACCTGCCTTTTCAAAAGGCAAGTCTATCCCCTGCCTGCGCAGTTTGGTGGTTGCTTTAATTAGTCACACCTCTCTTGTATGGAAGGTGCAGATAAGAGCCTTATTACTGTACTATTTTCAGCCCACAGCATGGGATGGATTGGAAATAAGTCACTTGTGGGAAGTGGCGGGGGGAGAGGAAGTGACAGAGCATGGCAGAACCAGACTGGGACCATGAGCTCCTGCTGTATCCATAGCCCAGATTAGGGAACCAGAGATCAGTGGTTTAAACTGAAGCTTGAAGTGCAGAAGGTAATGCTCTGTTAACCAGTCAAAGCAAAAATGTTGGGCTTTTAGGTTTATAATAGGCCTGATTAATCCAGAATTTTCAAATTGCCCATCTAAAGATCTTGCCACTAAAAATTGCCTAAAAATTACCCCTCTCAGATCTTGAGAATCTGAAGGAGGAACCTGTGATATAAACAGTGATGAACAACAGATTGGGGAAGCCTAGTGAGGTGTGGCTGGAGTTTTGTAGCACCTGGTGAAAGCAGGGAAATCAGATACCTGGTGTAATAGGATAGAGTTATTAGCTTGGTGGCAAAGCCATAACTAGGGCAGAGCCTAAGGGACACTTGCACCAAGGTGGGTTCTCGGTGGTCCCTCCGTTATGGAGTTGATACTAGCAGCTTCATGCACCTCCTTTCCTTCTCTACTGAAGGGTCACAGTTAGGGAGAAGGAATGGGTGTTGGAAGTGGCTGTAGTGAGCACTCCTCCGCCAGGTAGAAACTGGAAGTTATGTCACACGACATAGCACCATGTAACATCATGACGTCGCAGCCCCAGGCAGAGCGGGTGTTAAACCTCTGCCTGGAATAATAGGGCTGAAGCCTAACTGAGAACTGACCTAATATCAAATTAACTCCATTAAGCTAAGGAGAAAAATAGTCACAATCCTCTGGGTTCTGTCCTCCCAGAAGATTTCTGTCCTTGGAGATCTTGAAAAGGAGACTAAAAACCTTAACATGCTGGAAATCTGCAGGGGGCTGAAGCTGCAACCCACTTTTCTCTTCTTTATCAGACAATGGTTCTGAGACCCAAGTGCTTACTGACCTAAATCACTTACTTAGCTAGAGTCTATTATCAGATATGTAGATTCTGAGCTCGCAAGCCCTCTCCTAACTATCTATCTGTCTACAGTATTTATATACCGCTTTTCAACTAACAAGTTCACAAAGCGGTTTACAAAGAAAATGGAAAAATAATAATAGCTAATTAAAAGCTAATGGGTCCCTGTCCCAAAGGGGCTCACAATCTAAAATGCAAAAAAGAACACTGGCAGAAGCCACTTGAACAGACACTGCTGGGGTGTGTAGGGCCAGTTACTCTCCCCCTGCTAAATAAAAGAGGAACACCCACTTGAAAGAGTGCCTCTTACTCAATTAGCAGGACTACCCCCCCCCCCCCCCACTAATGCTGCCATGCCACTGGAGCTCATGCTGCATCCTATGAGGTTCAGGGAGTCCTGGAGGCCTCCTTGAGGCAGAGTCATTGTAACAGTGTTTATGGCTGCAATCCTAAACTTCAGTTAGGCCAGCCTAAGTTCCTGCACATGTCCTGTGCTAGTCTGGGCGTGTCACAAAAGTGCCATAAGACATTTATGCGCCATTCCTGGGGGTGCACAGACATGCGCTTGCCTATCTACATCACCACAGGAATAGGAAGACCAATGAGCTGTGCTGGCCTAAGTTAGAATTGCAACCACTGCCAATGGTGGTCTCCAAAACGAAGATTGTTGGCTGCAATCCTAACCACACTTTCCTTGGAATAAGTACTATTGAATACAATGGGACTTACTTCTGAGTAGACATGTTTAGGACTGCATTCATTGTGTTTTAACAAAACCCTCCTAGACCTGACCAGAAGTTAATGTTCCACCAAAAGCAGGCCTCCGTCAGTCTTGAAAGACTATGGTATCGTGCTTGGTGCTGAATACACTGCATGCAAAGCACGAAAGCCTGGGTTGGATTGTTATGGAGGATAGGCTGTTACCCAAGCAGAAAATCCCCCCTCTCCATGCCACTGAATTAGTCCAATGGAAAGGCAGAGCCTATACGATTGGATCCAGATTGGCGTCACAGAGCTGGGCTAAGGACAGGAGCTCACCCTGTCTTGTGGGGCCGACCCGGGTCTCGAACCCTGGCCTGCTGGTTAACAGGCACAGTGTCTTAGCCACTTGCGCCACCCACAGCCCTAATGTTCCACCATGGTGCCATGTTTTGTTTTGTTTTGTTTTTCAAATAGAATAGCTCATAGAAACATTCTGGGCAGTTACATTTGTTGCCCAGCATCCCAGAAATCTTTGTCACAAGATGTCCAAGCTGATGTGAATACCCAGAACGTCCCTGTAGCCTGTTACGTTCAAAAAAAATAATGCAGTGCCATGATGGAATTGTAAACTATGCACATGAGAGGAGGGCTTTCTCCAAACCATGGATCTGAGCTCCGGAGTGGGGGTTGAGAATGCTGCTTTAAAGCACTCTCCATGACCAGAGTGGTGGTTCTGGCAAAGAAAGCCGAATAAAAGGATTGGGCAGTAAAACATATAAACGTTGGATTTGCAAGGCTATTGCTCCTTTTTATGATTTTTATAATGTCATTTACCAGCCTTCCAAAGTGTGGTAAGAACTTGGGCTGCTAGGTTGGAGGACTTAATAAAAATTTAAAGATCATTTTTAGATGGGAAAATTCCAGGAGGACTCATCTCAACTTGAGTTCCACCTTATGTGGAAAAAGCTTACTGTGCCCCTTGGACTCTGTTGCCCCAGGGACCTGTCCTTTGGCCAAGTCAATCAATGCAACAAACAAGCATCTTCTTACCATTGGATGCAGTGAGGACCAGCAGAGGCACCTCACTGTTTGAATTTTGTGAAAAATGGAGGTAAAACTGGTATATGTTGTAGAATCTGTAACCGACACTGGTACATCACTAGTCTCTGCCAATTTTTTTGAAGCGCAAGCAAAAAAGTTAACCCTTTCACTTCACTCCCAACCCATATCTGAGCTTTCCCTGTTGTGCTCCTGCCTTGTTCCTGCTAGCCCACACACACAAAAACGATCATTTGAAAATTTTTTAGCAGGCAAGATGTGTGTCCACATCTTGTGTTCCACAACTCAATTTGGCTACTTGAATATAAGACCCAAGTCAGTAGGGCCATGACTTGAGTTTTTTTTTTTTTAGTCTTCCACATGTGCAACTTTTGAGTTGCCGAGTCAATGGAAAACATGCACTGAGTTACCTGGCTCAAGTTCTCACCTCTGGTTTTTAGTGCTCTATTTTGAGCTCCTTTGTTGTGTTTCAGATAAAGGTCTAGACAACACAGGTAACCACTGGTGGGATTCAAATAAATTAAAAACAGGTTCTATGTCCTAATAACCTAAATTAACAACAGGTTCTCTGTCCATAGAACAACAGGTTCTATGTCCCATTAGTAACTGGTTCTCATAACCAGGTGCTCATTTCCAAAGGTTTCTACAGAACCTGTGAGAACTCCCTGAAGCCCACCACTGCAGGTACCCTAGGGAAAAAAGAGTCCTAGAACAGATTCAGAGTACTATTGACACAATATGGCTCGTCCAGTTTGCAGCTACATTCACATATAGTGACACTGGTTGAGAGCATTTTATCTATTTATTCATTTTTCACATTTTTATACCACCTCCAAGCTCAGGGTGGTGAACTTTGTTCCTCCTCTCCTTTTTTTCCTCACAGTAAACCTATGTGGTGAGTGAGGCTGAGAGGTTTTGGCTGGTCCAAGGTCACCCAGCAAGCTTTGTGGCTTAGTGGGGATTTGAAACTAGATTTTACAGGTTAAAGTCCAATTTCAGAAATGTTCCACTATCTTGGGTCTTCATGATAGTGAGGATTTCTAAATGAAGGGGAAATTGGAGCTGGGAGTAAAAGTCACAAGTGCCAGCAGCTGCAGGTAGCGGCCACACACACACACACACACACACACACACACACACACACACAAACAAAAGCCTTGAGAATGTGAGAGCTTTTGTAGTAACGGACCTACCCATCGATGCACTCTGGGGCAAGATCTGCAGTGGTGCCTTGCACACAGTGCTGCTTCATCATATCACACCACTGCAGTCCCCACTTACCCAGCACAATGGAGCATCACACAATGCTAGGAAACTTAATGTACAGTGATTGCTTAACATCACATTGGAAGCCTCAAAAGGCTTTCCAAATAATCTAGAGGCTTTGCTTTCCTGACTACCTTCAAGTCCACCACTGCACTTCTGGGCAACAGGACAAACCCCACCACAACAACAGAGGTTTGAGAGAATGAAGCTCATTGGCAATAATGCTCTACCCAGTGGGTGTGGGCAGGCAAAGCTATTGCTCCTAGAAGCCCCTGTCAGAACTATGCTATCACATTACATAGTATTATAGTTGGGGTTTCTGTTCAGTGGGGAAATGATAGCCAACAGCCCAGAACCATTGGGAAAAATGTTGCTGCCACTCTCATTGCAACGGAAAGTGGTAGCGGACACCATTCCACCCCCATAAAATCCCCCCTTCAAAAATGAACTGAAGCTGTCAGTTGAGAATTTTAGACGCAGCTCTATTAATTTATTTTTTCTACAGGATGAACCCTGTCCGTCTCAGGGGATGTATTTGTGTGGAGAATATAATATCTAAACTACAGACTTAACAGCAGTTTTAAATCAGTTGAACTGTCATTGTATCCTTCTATGAGTCCTGGGAATTATATTTGGTGACTCTGCTGGGATGAGGAGTCCGAGACTCAACAAAGTCTTTATGGGTAATTCCAGTATTAAATTAAACTGCTTGTCACTCTAATTGCCGGTACTAGGCGTATTGGGCTTTCGCTATAGAGATGCCGAGATAAAAGTCACCCCTCTCTTTGCATCCATGGAAAATCATGGTCAATTGTGGCTTTAAATTTTGTATCAAAAGTTCAGACTGAATGTCAGTGTAATCTGTCTCACTTCTGTGATTATGCAAACCTGGTCTCCTCACACCTGAGGATCCCTGGCGATGGAGAACACAGGCATGTTCTAATTATCAGCTGATTATCCGTTTTATCTCAACATGAAGGAGGTTGGTTCATTAAATTAATTTTAAAAATGTCCTTTTATGTTTCAAAATTATCTGCTTACTATGGTATCACTGCAGGTAGGCAATCAATTAACCTTCTTCTCCTTCTCTGGGGTTTTGAGGAGCAGTATTTTAGATGGGAGGCAGATCCCTCCCTTCCCCTGCCTGGAGCATGCTATAGAATGCAAAGCTATTGGGAAATTATTATCACTTTGCATTCCTTTTGCATGCCTAGGGGAAGAAAGGGGAAGAGAGAGAAGAGAGCCCCTCTCTTCTAAGCCCCAGAGGGAGGGAGACATTGCTTGTGCTACCGTGGTAAACTACCTTTTTTTAAAAAAAGCTGTCTAATCTTTATTGTTTTTTTTAACCTGAAAATCTGAATCCATGAAGGTTTCTGGAACAGCATCTGCATGGATGTTGAGACTCATCCTGGAGCTGCAAAATTGTTTTCTGTTGGCAGTGTAGATGAACCTCAGGTACGCCGACAGATACACCCACTGCTTCCCATATACAATTTCCAAAAATATAAACCATGTTTGTTCAGCTGCTATTACAGCATGCTGGAAATTGCTGCCAGGTAGCCATGCGTGCATCTGTGGACAGCTGAGGTTATGTTTTATATATTCTCCACCTTGAATGCTCTCAGGTGAAGAGTTGAGGACATCACATGGAGAAGATTTTGATTGTTCATTTCAGGCCTTTTTTAGGTAATGGGAAAATGCTGGACTGAATGGAACAAAGGTCATGGCATGGCACAGGAGAAAATTTGAAGAGGAAGGGCACAAAGCTCTCAGGAGCCATGAATTTTACAGGGCTGGGGATCCTCTGCTAACTTCTTTTTGTTGGCCCCATGGAAATTATTGTCAGGGAAATGGGCCCAGGCAGGGAGTACTCCTGCCACTTAAGCTGTTTCCAGCTCACTTCTGAAGCCCCCTTGATAAACATTTATAAACATTTGTAGTATTTTAAATTTCCACTCAATAATTGATGGTGAGTTATTTTATATACTTTAAAGTGGATAATAATGTAAAATTCATAAGCAAAGGAAGCTGGGGATGGCAGACAGATTTGGCAGGGTGGGGAAGCAATGCCTGGTGTACTGTACAAACAGGAGGATGATGGAAACATGAAAGCAAAACCCAAGCATGTCAGCGCCAGCCCTGGAAAGATAAAAGAGAATCAGCACACACCTTCTATGCGCGCTAGTGACAGTGCACCCAGGCTTGTAAGAGAGGCAGAGATGCAATGTGAAGGAAGGGAAAGAGAAAGAGCAAAACGAATGAGGGTATGGTGGAGGGGAGGGTGGTGACTGGGGTAGGAGATAGGGACGGGAAAAGAAAGGGCAAGGCTCAAAGAATAGAAAGAAAGCTAGGAAAATGTAGGACATGTCCTAGCGACAGGTCAGGGCTGTGTGTACATGTGTGCATGGGAGGAATTAGTTAAAAGACTGGAGGAGGGAATTGAGGGGAGATGCACCTGCATGGTGGTGGGAAATGTGTGCAGGCTCAAAGGTGGGGAAGGTAGAGAGAAATAGTGGGAAGCTCAAGGGAACAACGGGACCCAAAAATACATGTGTGGAGTAGAAAAGTCATAACAGGGAGAGCCAGGGCATGGAGACATTATGAGGTGGGTAAGAAGAATGAATATGCAAGAGAAAGGTGGGGGAGGGAATGTGAAATGGGAATGAGCAGAGAATGTGTGAGAACGAGGAAGCGGTGGCAGAGTGGGAGGGAGGGAAAGGGAGGCAGGTCTGCCAGCCAAGAAAAAAACAGAAGGAGGAAGACCGATAAAGAGGGAGAGGGGGATGAAAGAGGCAAGGATGTTGGGAAAGCATGTGTGAGAGGGAGATAAAGGCGGACATGAGAGTGAGGGGAGGAATGTGAGGGGGAGACAGGTGGACAGGCAGACCGAGAGAGGCTGCAGGGAAGGTGTACCCTGCAAGTGGGAGCCAGAAGGAATGGAAAAAGAGAAGCACAATTTACAGGGAAGGAAGAAGGATGGAAAAAGTGCATCTTTGTGGGGACCGAATGAGCAGAAATATGGGGAATGAAAGTTGGTGCTGGGAATGATGCAGCAAAAAAGCAACCGTATGAAGGGTGTATGTGTGCATGCACATGACGCTGCTCAAGAACCCCTCGCAGAAGATATTAAATGCAGATGTTCTTCATTTAATGACTAAAACTTTGTCCTCAACAGACATTATGGAATGTGTCTATGGAAAAGCAAGTGGGGAGGGGATGACAAGAGTGGATGACAAAGCCTATCCCCATAATGACACACTTGTAGGCCTTGCCCATATGTGTCCTCAGGAGTTGTGTCCTGTCCTCGGCCCGAATGTTCACATTCTGCTTATGTTTCACATGACCAACCCTTGAATACCCCTTTCAGGTGGTGAGCAGTGCTTGACCTGAGGGGGGAACTGAATCATTCCTCTTAGGAATATGCAGTGTGAGATGGTCTAAGTCGGAGCAAATATGATTGCCTGAGGGACAGAAGATGCAGGAAGAGCAGTGTAAGATTCACAGGCTCCCTTATGGTTTATCCTTTCTGGGGAAATGAAAGGATTGATTAGGCAACAATTGAGTGTAACATTTTTCTTAATCCCCCTATTCTCCTTGGACTTACGCCGTATATATTGCCATCATAGGACTAAGGAGACCAGGGTGACCAGATGCCAAACCCAAAATTCCCCCCAAATTCCCCAAAATTCCTGACATCCAAGCCAAAATTCTCCCCTGTTAGAAAAAAATGTAGGACACCCCAAAAATGTATGACAGATGTAGGACATGTTAAAATAAAGCAAAAAACACCTGTTGCATTCCTGTACTTAATTTCAACACTATATTACTTATTTTTAAATTGAAAACTGATGAAACTCTCTACTCACTCCCTCTCGGTCTTTTTCACAAATCTGACTGCAACAGACCAGACACCAAGACGTTTGCACAAGTCTTATTGCACATGACTTGACACTAGGACTTTTGCACAAATCTCATTGTGCAGGCAGACAAGTTGGGGGTGTTTTTTTAGGGGGTTGTGGGGATCCAGGTAAGTGGGGAAGAGTGGGGGGTTTCTTTTTGGGGGTGGGGAGCCAGGCAGGCAGGTAGTTATGGGGGTTTCTTTTGCGGGGTTGTGGGGATACAGGTAGATCAGGAAGAGCGGAGGGTTTCTTTTAGGGTGGGGGAGCCAGGCAGGCAGGTTGTGGGGATCTAGGTAGGTAGGGAAGGGAGGGAAGGTTGGGGGTTTCTTTTGGGGGTGGAGAGCCAGGCAGGCAGTTAGGTATGGGGGTGCTTCTTTTCGGGGTTTATGGGGATCCAGGTTGATAGGGAAGAGTGGGGGTTTCTATTGGGGGTGGGCAGCCAGGAAGGCAGGTAGGTATGGGGGTGTTTCTTTCAGGGGTGGGGGTTCAAACAAGTAGGGAAGGGAGAGAAGGTTGTAGTAGAAGGTCTATAGTAGAAATACTGTAGATAGGTTGGGGGTTTCTTTTGGGGGTGGGGGATCCAGGCAGGCTGGGAAGGGTGGAAGGGGTTTCTGGGTGGGGACCTCTTTAGAAGGGGGTCCAGGAGATAGGTAGGTGCCTGGGTAGGTGGGGGGGAAGATAGGTAAATGCCTTGGTGGGTGGGAGAGAGGGGTGGGAAGGAGAAAGGTAGGTGGGTGCGTGGTTTGTACCTGGGTGGGCTTGGTGGGTGACAGCGGCAGAGGCAGCAGTGGAGCACTGTGGGGGTCTGCGAAGGTGGCGCAGGTGCTTCGGGGGCCTCCAACTGCCTCAGTTTGGCTGCGATGGCCCTAGAGTGACCGTGAAGGAGGCACGGTCTCCGTGAAGGAGACGGTGGCTTGTCTCCAGAGGCTGCTGGGAGGGCCGCTAAGGCGGCGCAGGAGATTGGGAGGCCTTCAGCAGCTGTGGCTTGGCTCTGGAGGCCATTGAGAGGGTTCCAGAGGGGGCAAGAGGATGGCACATGGGCGGAGCGACTGGCCTACACAAGGCTGGTGGCCTGCAGGCCAACCAGGAGGCAGGGAGGGACCTCTTCCTGGTCCCACCTCTCCAGTCTCCCAATGGGAGCCCCGGAGCCATGCACAGCTGCTGTTATACAGGAAATTCAAATTTTGACCAGGGAAATGCCCAGAACCCAGTCTATGGATGCAATCCAGAGTAACTATGGGGAGTCCTTGCTCCTGTGTAAGAACAACTTGCTCGGGAAATATGAATTTCCCATAGGTTTTCACTAGGTGGTGCAGTAACTACGGGCGCACTTAATGTATCTTACGTGCTCCCCTAGTTACTCTGAATTGTAAGGTAAGGTGAGGTTTTTCTGGCTCCCCAATAAGCCCTGCCTTTTTCCGGAGACCTCTGGACATTTTCGTTCATCTGGGCACCCTGGAGGAGAGCCATAGGACATCAGGAGGGCTATGCATAGGTAAGGGAAAAATAGTTTCCCTTGCCTCTTCTAGCCTTCGTGGTTGCCCCACCCCTACCCCAACATAGCATGCAACATGTGCAGACATGCACAGCTACATGCTTTAGACTGCAATCCTGAAGTGTACTTGCGCCAGTCTAACTGGCACTGCACCGGCACAATGTCAAATAGGCCAGCCTACCTGCACCTGAAAAGGGCCTGGGCAGGAACAAGTCCACCAAGGGATGTTGCACCAGCAGAGCAACAGATGGATCTGTGCTGGCCTAGCAGCGTTGTGGGATAGGTTTCCACAGTGCTGTGGTTGGGACAGGATTCAATTCTTAGCCACCAATTGAATAATTCCTTTGAAAACACTATGTAAAAAGTATAACTGAGGTATAACTTTTACACTATGTAAAAGGTATAACCCCTGCTAACTGAGCAAGAGGCACTCTTTCAAGTGGGTGCTCCTCTTTTATTTAGCACGGGGAGAGAAACTGGCCCTACACCCCCCAGCAATGTCTGTTCAAGTGGCTTCTGCTGGTGTTCTTTATTGCATTTTAGATTGTGAGCCCTTTGGGGACAGGGATCCATTAGCTTTTAATTAGCTATTTTTCCATTTTCTTGTAAACCACTTTGTGAACTATTTAGTTGAAAAGCGGTCTATAAATACTGTAGACTGGACTGGACTGGATAATGTGAGATGATAAACAATTCTGTTTATGTTGGTGCTTCCCACATATTTTAGCAGCAGATCCCACTACAGTCTATTACAACCCACTAGACAAAAAAGACATGTGGAAAATAATATTTTATTTTTTAATACCAATACAGTAAATAAACTGATAATAAAAATTGGGGTGGTGTGCTCCCAAGGCTGCTAAATATCTTACATATAGCATGTGTCTATAGGCATTTGCATGACTCACCCAAGGAAAGAAGATCAAGGACTGTGCTCCCAAACCTTTACAGTTATTCTAGGGTACCCAGAGGCCGGAACTGGAGAGAGCAAGATGTGCAGTTAATGGCTTCTGGGTCAGACAAAAGACTGCAATTGGGTTCGCATGTAGCACACCAGTTACTAGAAAAACTTATGTAATAACCCCTTCCCTTGTTTCCGTGCAAGTGTTTCTAATCAGGTGGAGACAGCAGTATGTTCTCACCTGATTAGAAAAACGAACCAGGAAGGAAGCAAGGGAAAGGACCAGGATCTGTGTGCAGCATGAGCCCACATGTTGCTAATTATATGAGGCCAGTTTGGGTACTAAAGCATTGTCCACACCAGCCCTTTGTTTGTGTGATGGATCTTTGATCGAAATCCCCTCTGTCCTGAGATGTGGAAAGCAGCTTCCATAATTGCACTGTTTGGAACTGGATGATGTTGCTTCCTGCTAGGGATTGAATGGTGCTTATGAAAAATGAGTCATCAAAATAACTTGTGAGGAGCACAGCGCACTATTCTGCTCTCTCTGTTTTTGTTTTTCACTTTTTTGACCATAACTTTTGATAGGAAGGAGATAGCTCCAAACTGATTTTTGCATTGCTCTTCAATACGAATCCAACGACATATGGCATGATGGGGTACGGTGCACTATCATGAAGTTTCAAAATGAAGCCAAAATGTAGGCAATGAAGCCAAAATGTAGGACACCTGGACAGGAGGCTAAAAATCCGGACAAATCTGGGTTTTTCTGGTCATATGGTCACCCTGCAGGAGAGTGATAACCATCCTATACGCCTGCAATACGGGGGAATCAGGGGCATGCTATAGGAATGGTGGCACTGAATTTTGTGTGGTTCGGCTTTCACAACTTTCACCTTTTTGCACTTTTTAAACATCTGATCACAAACAATTTTTTGCATCTATCCACATCTGTTAGGGAGGAAGAAGGAAGGGAACACATCCCCAATGCCCAGACTAGGAATGTCAAACATAGGTCCTACAGGCTGGATGTGTTCCTCAGAAGCTCATTATTTCCCCCCACCCCCATTACATTTTACCTGCTCCATATCTGCCCTTTCAGCAGCACTTCTCCTGCTGAGGCTCTGGGATGAATTGAGAGAAAGAAGCCTCAGAAGGTAAGAGAAAGTTTTGGGTGGAAATTGCAGAGCAATAGGAATGAAAGGGGGAGGCAGGGTCAAGAGAGCCCAAATATCATATGGGCTGCCTTTTCAGCAGTGCCACTTCTGCAGTGCCATCTTCACAGACCATCTCTCAGCTACTGAGCTGCTATGAATTCTGCAAGAGAAGTGGTTTTGCTGAATGGGTGGCCTCCTCAATAATTGGCCTTTCATATCTTCAAAATATGATCAAGATTTGTACACTTTCTCTTCTGTTATTTGCAGCTAATGGGGTTCTATGTGAGAACAAAGTGTTTATTATTTCTAGCCATAATTTGTTTGATAGCATAAATTCCTGCTTAATGACATCACTTCCGGTCCTCAGCAACCACCATGAATGCTATTTGGCCCACGATATGAAATGAGTTTGCCAGCAAAATGCCAGTGCTGCATGGTGAGAATTTCACTCCGGTCCAGTTTTAGAAAGGCATTATTACATACAGTATAATTAGTTGGGGCAGAATATTAGAAAGTACAGGCATCCCTCACTTATTGCATGGGTTAGGGACCGGAGTACATTCCAGTGTGAAAACCGTTGAAAAGAGGAACCCAATCTTTTTTAGTTTATCAATGATGTGTGCTGAACCTGTTGATTTTTTAGATCAGAAGGTCAGTGGTTCAAGACCCGGGTGCTGCATGAAGATCCGGGTGTTGCATGATTCTGGCAACAGGCCCTTGCAACAGGCCAGCCAGATTTCCCTATGTCACATCCATCATCTAAAGCAGACCCTGCCAGGAGTGGGAATAACACTATGAAAATGAATGTTGCTTCCAATGCTTTTTTAGATAGAAAATAGCAAATTCCCCTTTTATCTTGCAAATTACTGCTGCCACACAAAGGGATTCTTATTAACTCCTTCAGGAATGGGATTAGGGCAATTTTGGCTTTTCAAACAGCAGAGAGAGGTTGAAAGAGTGGAACATGCATTGAATGAATGAGTTCAGAGTATAATTGAAAGAAGTTGAAAGAGCAGCATGTCAGTAAATGAATCATCGGAAAGTGGGGGATACCTGTAATGCAGTGTGGGCAGACAATATCTACACGTGGATGTGCATCACTATTCACATTCTGACCCAACTAGTGTTCCTATACATGACAAGAGCTGGATTAAGGGAGGAGTTTTGCTGCATCTACTGCTGGAAGGGTATGAACTTCCAGTATAGCATGGCAAAGCAGGAAGCACTGGCCCAATTGCCTCAGTTACGAGGACGTGTCCTCTACCCCCCTTAAAACTAACCCCCTTAAAAACATTTAATGCATGTTTTGCAAATAGATGGAAGAATCCCCAGAAAATGGTACACATTTCATAGGAGGCAAAAGTGTATTTATTTCAGTTTAGTATTGTATTATTCCTGACTGAGTTGCCATCACAGTATCCTTGGGCAATGACTTCCCTAAGTGAATTATGTGTCATAAGAAGAAATACTTGGTCTATGCTGAGCCTGCTGCCAATTGTTTTTATTGAATGTTCTAATTGTTCTGAGACAGAGATAATAATCAATCTCCCTTCCTCTGTCCCTTCATTTCCAGTTCCATAATGGCCCACTTATGGCCCAACCTTGCGGCCGATTTATGACAGCAGAACCTGCTACTGTAAACAGCCCTGTGACAGCGGCAGGATCGCAGTGCTGCTGGGTCAGTCGCAGCCATGGCTCTTACAAAGCAACTGATATGGTTCCAGACCCATGCCATTGAAGGCTGTGCTGTTCAGTGGTGAGGCAAGTCATGGACAGGAAGGGTGAAGGCAGAGGGAATTTTGTGGTGGATCAAAGAGCACAGTTGAATAGATCAAGGAAGGGGTATCACTTGGGTTTGTGTTACCTGGTATGGGAGGCCAGCACATCACCCCCGTACACCCCTCAACAATATAAATGATGGGCATGGTTATGTGCCATTGCCATGCCTCCAATGGTTTTTTAGCCATACATTTTAATAGAATAAAGATATTTCAAAGTGGTTTGTTTCACTGCATTCTGCTATAAATTACACGTTCAAAAGTGTATAACGTGATGGGATTATTTCTACAAAGCATATGCCAAGCAGCATATGCCTCCTTGGTATCGGTACATACTATAAAGTCATGGGGAATCAGGGTGACCACATGCCATAACCATACAAAGAGAGCAAGCCCCCTGAAAATGTAGGACATCCAAGAAAAATGTAAGGCATGACAAAATAAAAGCTAAAAACCATTTACATATATTGCTTTCACTTCCTTAATTTAAATGTTACTTATTAAATTTACAACTATTACATATTATTTATTAATTACAATAAGGCTACATGCTGTTCTCTCACAAGGAAAAGGGGGACAATGAAGACTTTTTCCAGGACACAAGGCTATAATCCAGGACATGTCCTGGGGGGGGGGGGAGAGGATATGTAGTCACCCTGGGGGATATAGGATTTAGCTGTTAGATTTCCTTTTTTAACCTAAAAAACCACAGAAGCTTAAGCTTCAAAAAAGATGCTCCTACTTTTTGATCATTTTAGATGCCATTTTCATATTTTTATCAGCGTTGCTGCAAGTCAGAACAGACAGTAGCATACAGCATTTTAGCTGTGGGTGTCCTATATACTGTATTTACATAGTGAGATCATAATTACTTTCTTATTTAAATGATAATGTCTTCCTTAATATAGAATTTGTCTTCTTTCAGTGGTGTAGCACACTGAGCTGACATTTTTCAATTAGTTTTTACTATGACCTGAAAATTTCACAGACTTCCAGCCCACTCCAATAACTTATGGCAGTGAATAAGACAATCTGCTATCATTAAATCATCTTACAGTGTTATAAAAACTGTTGCATTATCAGAGGACAAGTGGACAAAGGCTCCGTATGCAGGCCAGCAACTCTTGAACCCTGGCAAGAGGACTGGGGAAGGATTGGGCCAAATCATCAGGGGCGGGAGGGAGTTGAAGGTTATGAAGGGATATGAAGAAGTTGAGCAGAGCTGGGAGATCACATTGTGTTTACAGAGCACCATTCAAGTGCTATGCTACAATGTGCAAAAACAGAAGCAGCATAGCTGAAAGGGCAGCCTGAGTAATAAACTCTCCCATATTTTATAAATATGATCAAGATCTGTGCATTTTCTGTTTGAGGAGTCGTTAAATGCCCCGTTATGACTCATTTTCAACTTTGACTCTGGTTACTGTGGTATTTAAAGTGGGGGTCAGGACCCCCTTGGGGAAGGTCACAATCTCGGGTCAGGGGATTTCAAGAGGGTGGGATCCACTATCTTGGAATCTGGCACTGGACTTTCCTGGCTTTCCTGGGAGTAAGTTTCATTGAACACAATGGGACTTACTTCCAAGTAGACATGGAGGAGCTCTGGCATCACAGTGATGTCACATCCTGGTAAGTTTGAAAGCTGAAATGCTTGAAATGCCGGTTTTAGACTCAGCTCAAGTCCCATGCAGTGACACAGCTAAGGGGGCTCAGTGTCTTTCAATTGCACCAGGTCACAAGCTTTGGAGTGAGCTCAACACTGAGCTGGCTGGTTTGCGTGCCTTTAAATTCTCCAAAGGCAACCTGGATCCAGTGGCATAGCTAATGTTCATGTGGCCCAGTGTAAAGCTTAAAATGTTGCCCTGAAAGGGATGTCACAAAGGGAAATGAGATCCCAGGAATTTTTAAGAAGAAAATTGAGGGAAATCCTGCCTCTTCCTCCTCCTCAGTAATTCACCACCCATTTGGTCTGCTAGTGGCATAGCTGAAGCTCATCTTTGCTATCTGAAATCAAAGATTTTGTTGCTTCCCCACCCCAGCAACAACAAAATCAAATTTCATTAAGTAAAATAATGAAAATTGTGTCCCTTATTGGTTGGTGAAACTGTGCTGGGGCAAAGAGGAATGGTTATTCTTTCCCTACCAAATATAAGAGGAGCACCCTTAAAATTGCCTGTATACTCAGATAGAATGGGTAACTGTATGATGATCACTGGTGGGCCCAGGCCAGTTCGGGCTGAATCGCCCGAACCGGTTGTTAATTTTGGCCCGCCGCTAGCAATCCACTTGCTAGCGGCGGGTCAAAACCCAGGCAAACTGGTTCACCCAGGGGGCCCACCACTGTGCTTGCATCAGTCTTGACGCAGGCGGAGTCGCGTCCTGTTCAGGACGCAACTCCACCTCCACCAAGGTCAGCACAGGCGAAGTGGCATCTTGAACAGGATGCGTCTGCGCCAAGATTGGCGCAGGCACAGACGCATCCTGAAGAGGACAAGTCTGCGCCTGTGCCAACCTTGGCGCAAGCGCAGACATGTCCTAAACAGGACACAACTGTTTAAAGAGGACACAACAGTACACCAGAATTGGGGCCGCCCCTCGCCCCTCCCCTCTTCCCACCCACCCACAGTGCAGCCTCCCGGCCTGCCCCGACCCCACCCCTGACCTTGGCCCTGACCCCTGACCCCCGCCTGGCCCGCCTACTTCCAGCGAACCAGTTGTTAGGTCGGGCCAGGACCACCCCTGATTATGATATATGGAAATGAGAGCTAATTCATATTCACACCTTTTTAGCTCCATACAGTATCAGAATTACATCTCATTGGCTCTCAGAGCAATCTCATATCATGGGAAAGTTTTGAGTTAAAAAAAATCCACTTCTTGTTCCATCGACTTCTGAGTTTTCATTTTCTGGTTAATTGGCCGTAATTTTTGAAAGAATGTAGATATCCCAATGGAGTTTGCTTCATTGTATTCTACATTAAATTATTTTTCCAATATATTTAACATGATGGTATCAGTCATACCTACCCTGTTATTCACAATTTTAGCCACTAGTGTCAAGCTCAACTTGTAGCCCTGTGCAACTGTACCCCCTGCACCCTTCTAGCTACTCCACTACTTCAATCACTTAGAATCATAGAATCCTACAGTTGGAAGGGACCTAGTAGGTCATCTAGTCCAATCCCCTGCCTGCAGCAGGAAATCCTCCTAGAGCATCCCCGACAGGTGCTCGTCGAGCCTCTGCTTGAAGATCCCCAGTGAGGGAGAGTCCACCACCTCCCTTGGCAATCTGTTCCACTGCCGAACCACCCTGACTATCAGGAATTTTTTTCTGGATATCCAATCGGAATCTCCTTTCTTGCAGTTTGTACCCATTGGTTCTAGTTCTGCTTTCAGAAGAAGCTATGAACAAATGAGCCCCTTCCTCCCTATGACAGCCCTTCAGGTATCTGAAGAGGGCAATCATGTCTCCTCTCAGCCTTCTCTTCTCCAGGCTGAACATCCCAAGTTTCTCCAACCTTTCCTCGTAGAGCTTCCCTTCCATCCCACTGATCATTCTTGTCACTCTCCTCTGGACTTGCGCCAGTTTGGCTGCATCTTTCTTAAACTGAGATGCCCAGAACAGAACACAGTACTCAGGATGAGGTCTGACCAATGTAGAATAAAAAGGAACTAGAACTTCTTGTGACTTGGAAACTACAGTCCTCTTAATGCAGCCTAAAATGGCATTTGCCTTCTTTGCAGACACATCACACTGCTGACTCATGTTCAGCTTGTGATCCACAGTGACTCCAAGATCCTGCTCACTTGTTGTGCTACCAAGCCAAGTATCCCCCATTTTATATCTCTGTTTTTTGTTTTTATTGGCTAAGTGCAGAACCTTGCACTTCTCCCTGATGAAATTCATTCTATTTGTTACAGCCCAGTATTCCAGTTTATCCAGATCCACTTCTGGAGGGCAACCTCTGGATGCTTCACAATGAATCCTGGAGGCAAAAAAATTAGTGACATCCAATTTTCCTTGGGAATCCAGAAATTTCTTTCTTTTTTGCCTCCTGGCTTCATTGTAAAACCTGCAGTGGCTGTGGGTGGACATGTGTGGCCTCTGTAGGCTTCAGAAAGTTCTTAAGATGTGACTGAAACTGTGCTCCAGTTGGCTTCAAAGGGTTCAATTTGAGCCATTGGTACAGCGCTGGTCCAGGGGCCCACATTGAGCCAGATCCGCAGCTATAAAATCCATGAATAAACAGGCTCAACTTGTTTGTAGGTAAGAGTTCCCACAGTTACTCTGGATTATGCAGTTAGGCTACAACCCTAACCTGCAGATAGGCCAGCCTAAGTACTGCAAGGTACAATCCTAACGTCAACTGACACAGCTCATCAGTCTTCCTGTTGCAGTGACGTAGGGAGGCAAGCATATATGTCTGTACAGTGGCCTAACCCTCCCCCAGGAATGGCACTGAAGCGTCTTACAGCACTTTTGTGACATCTCCAGGTCAGCACAGGACTTATGCTGGCCGGGGCTTAGGCTAACCTAACTAGAGGTTAGGATTGCAGCGTCTAATGTTAGATGATGGAGTAAGATCAGGCTAAAGAAGAAGTAGCAAAGCATTCAAGCCTGGGGCTAAGCATTGCAGAAATCACTTCCAAATACCTGGCTTTGTTGTTGTGATCACAGTCTCTAGCCCTAGAGATCCATCTACATGGAGGGAGGGAACCCAAATGTCAATGACCGTTGATGGCAGCAGGGACCCCTGATAATAAATACACAACCATGAAAAACATTTGCAGCTCTTCTGCCAGGGAAAGCATTCAACCCTCAAGCAAGAGGCAGCAATTGTTTTAATTACACCACTGATGCAAGCATCTTCTCTTCAATTTCAGCCTGACAGCTGGTTTCTCCTACAAAGCCGGACGTGAGTGCATTTTTTTCCTGCAGATTTGAGAACAACTGTGCTAATAAAAGTGGAAGCATCCTTCACACCAGAGAATGAAAAATTAATTTTGCTTCTCTCTTGTTTTTTCTTTTTTTTTTTTTTTGCTCCCTCTCCTTTCCCAGAATATTTTTTCATAGGCTCCTCTCTGCTTCCCCCCTGGGGATGTTTCCATCTGATTACAACCACTTTAAATGAGCACCAGGCTCTTCAACATTATATTGCAAGTTTCCATCACACACACACATACTCTTTCTCCCTCTCTGCTCTCTGTGCAGCCTGCATGGCCCCCCTTCTGCCTCCCAGGAGAGAAATTTGATACTTCTCACACTAAAGAGATTGAGTTAGAATTGCGTTTGATGCCTGCGCTTCTCATGCAGTGATGGTTCAAGCTTCATTTCCACTTATTACTGCAAAAACCTGATGAGGGACCATCCCTCTTGGCCAAGTTGCCAAGGCACTTAAAACAACAAAGTGAAATTTAGCAAGGAGATGACAGTTGCTAAGATGGTGGGGGGAGCTTGTCAAAATGTGATAACATCTCCCTTGCTATATATATCTTTTTTGTTCCACTTTAAGCAGGATGTCAGCAAGGCAGGAAAATGTGGCATGTCTTGCAGGTACAGTAACATTACAGTGTGCTGTTGTCCCACTTGGAAAAATCAAACTGTTTGCGACTTGTGCGTTTGCAAATGCAGTGCATCGACTCGGCGCCTGTTTCCCAGAGAATCGAGGTTTTTGCGGGGTTTTTTTGCAAAATGCGTTTGCTGGCTGCTTTTGGGAGCCTTGCATATATAAACGGGAATCTCAGGCCTCTGGTACAATCACACTGCTGCGGGTGAATCTCACTATTTCACAGGACATTTAGTTTAGGGCAATGGGTTCAGAATAGAATGGCGCAATGTCAGCATGGTGCGGGAGACAAAGGGCTTCTTTGAATGAGGTGCTGCGGTTTTTAACTGGTAAGGTAGATTGGCAGAATGAGGATTGGAGCACTCTCCACTCATTATGTTTTGTGACAGTTATTTCCAGTTTAGAAAAAGTGCACACAGTATTTCATATATATACTGTATATATACCATCTCTCTCTCTCTCTCTCTCTCTCTCTCTCTCTCTCTCTCTCTCTCTCTCTCTCTAGATAGATAGATAGATAGATAGATAGATAGATAGATAGATAGATAGATAGATAGATAGATAGATAGATAGATAGATATCATCATGGAATGGGGGACACAGACTGCAATCCTTACTTACAATATCTATAGATATTTATCTATCTATGTATCGATCGATCGATCGATAGATACACACACACACACATGCAGCTGTAATATGATTGGGGTAGCATATACGTGGATTAGGGGACTAATAAATGTAATGGCGCTAAAATTCTGCTTTTTCTTTGTGAGTTCAGTGCTAAGTGTGGATAGGCACTGTTTTTGCAGACCGGGCCTTTTTCCCTAAGAAAGTCTCCGGGTGTTAAGAATGAGGAGGTAAGAAAGGCTTCTACCGTTGTGAGATACTTCGGCACCATGCCCTGACATCTTCTGTGGGCACTAACTTAGGACAATTCCTAAGATTGTAGTATGTAGCAAAGTATGTAGCAGTGGCCCTCAAAGTGGGGGGTTGGGACCTCCTTGGGGGGTTGCAGCTTCATTTCAGGGTGGTCGCAAAAATCTGGGCACCGCCATTTTGGAATCTAGCATTGGGTGTTGCCATCATGGAATGGGGGGACACAGACTGCAATCCTTACTTGCCTGGGAGTAAGCCTCATTTAACACAACAGGGCTTACATCTGATTAGACATGAAAAAGATCTGACATCACAGTGATATCACTTCTTGTTTTATGGCACTTCAGGCCATGACATCACTTCCAGGTTAATGACATCAATTCTTGGACATCCCAGAGAGACTGTCATTCTCAGAAGGAGGGTTTCATGCTGAAATGCTCGAGACGTATAGGAGCATGACCATTTTTCACACTTTGTTATGAAGGAATGCATGACAGCGATAATGTATCAGTGTATCTCATATCCTTAACCCACCACCTTGCCCTCCCTTCAGGGGTGGTGGGGACAGGCACTGGAGTCAGCTGAGAAGCTTGCGGATGGATGGATTTGGACCTCATGCCATCTGTTGCCACATGATATGCACATCCTGAGGTTTTTTGTTTTTGTCAGGTTAGAGCATGACAAAACGTTAAGGACAGGCTTTTATACAGTGGTAAATATGAGCAGGGCAAGACTGTGTCAGTTATATGTTGGAATAGTGTGTTTGCTCTACGGAAGGCTCCAAATAAAGTTGCATTGTCAAAGCATAAAAACGAGCCTTGGGTCTGGTTTGAAGGAGTTAATGCTGACCAGCACTTGCCACTGAGGTGATTTGATGTAGCAATGTGGGACAGTCAGGCCGGCAGCCATGTGATCCTTGCCGGTGGCTGATGCCATTGAATCTGACAAGCGAGCTGAGCAGAGGATGCGAGATCAATACCTGCGGGAAAGGCACACACACACACACACACACACACACACACACACGAGACAGACACACACCCCAGCCAAAGCTGTTCTGGGAACTCTGGGACAGAATGGTCATCACGTTGTCAAAGTCCTCTACAGCAGAAGTACCATCGGATGCCTATCAGGACAGAATCAGAGCAGAAGCTCTTCATGATGCCATGTCAGTCCCCGTGCATGGAATCCTTTGTAATTGGAAAGCCTGGTTTCTTGATAACTAGAGCAACATACATACATATGTATACATATGTATGTGTATACATATATACATCTGAAATTTTTATATATTTATCTGAAATTTTTAGAGTCCAAGAGGTTTCTACCTGGTGGATAAGTGCTAAGATGTGGGGAGGCTAATATGTGTGACCATCAATAGCAGCAAAGGGTTAACCTCAATAACCTCAAAGGGTTATTTAATCCTGTCAGTTTCACAAACTGCTACGAATTGGGTCATATACTGGTGGGCCCTGGACCCACAGATTAAGAAGCACTGAGCCAGAGGTATGATGTATTGACCCCATTGGGCCCTGTCGTTTACTGACTAGAATCTGCCTTTCCCTGTATCCTCCTCTTCATAAACAACCAGAGTCACAGACCCAAGCTGTGGTTGTAGGTCAAGGTAATCAGAACTCCTCTTTTTTGGGGACATGTCCTCTTTTTTACCTTCATGTCCTGGAAAAGAACTTAAGTGTCCCCCTTTTCCCTGTCAGCAGGCAGCGCATAGCTTTCTTGAAAACAATAAATTATATGTAATATGAATTTAAATTTAACAATATGGCTGCAATCCTAAGCTTCAGTTAGGCTGGCCTAAGCTCTGACATAAGTCATGTGCTTACCTGGGGATGTCACAAAAATGCCATAAAGCTCTTCTGAGGGAGGGTTAAGCCAATGCACAAACATGCGCTTGCCTCCCTTTATCATCAAGGGAACGGGAAGGCCCATGAGTTGTGCTGGCCTAGGTTAGGATTGCCAACTTGAAATCAACAGACGAGTGTAGTTAGTTTTTGTCATGTCCTACATTTTTCTTGGATGTCCTACATTTGGGGTACCTTGTATTCTTCTGCAGTTATGACAACTGGTGACCCTGTCAAAGGTTGCCATAACCAAATCTAAGTAGCTATATATCCTCCAACTCAAGGTAGGGATAGCGCACATATGTAGCAGAGTTGGAGGTGCTATGGCTAGTGGTAGAGTTGGAGGTGCTAAGAGAGGAAAAACTAGGTTTCTATCATTTATAAAGCCTCAGGCAGTCTTGAGATTTCGTAATGCCTTTCTGATAAGGGTCAATACTGCACATCCCTGTCCCCTTCTGAAGGGAACCCTGACTCCTGAGGATATTTAAATGCATAAATCAGTGATGAAGGGGTGGCAGTTGGCAGAGTCATTACAATGGCAAACCTAGCGTGAAACAAGGTTACTTCCATGACTCTCAGGCATGACTCTTACATTGTGGGAGCAGTGAAGAGATGCAAAGGATATGTGGGCTCAGAAAGGGAGATAGTACCCTGGCATTTGCTGGCAGGATCCAACTCCACTCACCCTTAATATGCCCCTTGCCACCATCCCCATCCTGATCCTCCTCCTCCCATCCTTGAATCACCCCGTCTGCCTTCTTACTTGCTCTAGTGTGGTATCCATGTGCTGCTGCCATGCACCTGGAGCCTCTGGCTGTTTGCACCAGAGGCCCAGAAATGCAGAGCAACAGCGTATCTTTTAAAATGCTGCCTGCGGTGATCTGCGAGGTCAGCCACCATCACTGCCCAATAGCATTGGCTGTTTATGTCAAATCAGAAAATTTCTAGAAATGTACCCTTTTATTTGGTGGACGTTTGTCAATTTGTTTTGATGTTGAAGCTTGTCTGCTTTCATTACTATACTTATAGGCTGGCCTACTTTCACCAATCTCTGTCTCTCCTTCCTTTTTCCCCCCTTGCTCTTTTTCTCTTTCTTTCATACTGACATGCTTTTTCTTTACTTCTTCCCCTAGCTTTAGGATTCATTTCTTGATAATTCTTTGAGAAACTAGAGGTTCAAAGTGGATGAGCTTATATATGAGTTATGTGTGAGTTTATGTATTGGTTATATTGTGTGTATTTTCAGCTAAAAATATTTTTTAAAAAATCAGAACTAGATACTAGGTAGGGGGTATCTTTGCTGATGTTTGCTTCCCTCTGTTTCTGTTTGTTTATGAATATCACAGGTATCAGCACATAACTTCTAAAGAAAAAAAGGTATATTAAAATGAAGACTAGTGAAGATGGTTCTAAAAGCCTTCTCATCAAAAATTTCTCTCCAATTTTTGAAGTTCCTCACCTTATTTCAAACTCGATTATGTTTCAGAAGTAGACGGAGGCATTAGAAGTCCTCCACTGTCCATGTTTTATTTCCACATTTTATATAAGACACTTTGGGCAAAATCCAGAGTAACTATGGGGAGTTCTTGCTCTGGTGTAAGAACAATTTACTCTGATTCCAATATGAATTTCTCATAGGTTTTCACTAGGAGGTGCAGTACCTATGGGTGCACATAATGCTTCTTACACGCTCCTGTAGTTACTCTGGATTTGGGGGTATGCCCTGTTTGCTGCAGGTTCCAGTGCCTTTAGCTCATTTGTGTTTTCCACCTTCCATAGGCAGAAAGATAAAACATAGCCCCCCCTTCAAAAAAGCAATTTTGATGTGAATGTATATATAGGTGCATCAGGAGTCCTTTTCTGTCATTTTTATGAATGTGCAGGAGATATGTGCACGTCGGTAAAACAGCACACACAAAAAAGAACCTTGATGCAATTGTATGCATGACCACCTCAAGATTGCTTTTTGCATTGCTTTATCAGTGCACTTGTGCACATCAGTAAGTGAGGGTGTGTGCGCGCGCACACACACACACTGTTAACTGTAGGAGCGGAAAGCTGTGGCAAACTGTGCATAGCCCTTTTCCATAATTAATTTTAGAAACTCCCATATTTCAGCTGTAGTTCAGAGGAGTGGAAACTCAAGGAACAGTGAGGCAGGTGAACAAAAAAGAAACTGAACAGGCAAAAATCCATTAGTACCAATTTATTATTAAGAAAATAGTACTTGAAACTTGCAGTCAACGAACTAACTGCTTAGTTGAAATCAAAACGTTGAACCTACCCACCCCCTGCCGGCATGCTTGCTTCTGCAAGAAATCAACCAGAATTCAGGAGGACTGAAACAGAGGGCAGATTGAACCAGAGGAACAATTAAAAACAGAACAAGGGAAAGCTTCTTATCCTTATAATATCCTCTTATCTGCCCAGTGGCTGGCTGGAGCTCATGAGGGATTCGAGGAGAGGTCTTTCCAACCTGCTTCCCTTTAACTGGAGATACCGGGAATTAAATCTGGGACCTTTAACTCATGTCATGCAGTGTCCAACTGAGATGTAACCATTCTCTCTTCTTCATAAACCCTCTCCAATCGCACATGGCTAAGCTCCCTTTTTTGCCCATGTACAAAGCTAATCTCTTTTTTCATTCCTGACCATATGGCCCACTTTCGACCATGTTTCTGTGTAATCGCCGCCTCTTGCGGCTGCTGCACTGGATGCATCACGCAACAGATGTTGTCAGCTGGGAGCAGGTGCAGATCTGCTGCTATCAAAGGACCAGTGGTAGGTCTTGCTTCGCAGCTCCATGGAGCTGGTCTGCCTTCTTCCTAATGAGGTGTTTTCCATTTGAAAGATGGTTCTGACTCAGCTCCCCATCGCTTTGTACTTTTATCAAAGCAAGGGAAACATATGTGGGCTGAAGCCGAGAGCGGAGAGTCCTAACCGTAGCAAGATTGGAACCCAACTCCACTGTGATGCAAGACATACGTTTTCAACTGTAGTCATCGGTTATCTGACAGCTCTAAGTTAGCTAAAATCAGCAACAGAGCAAGACTGACATTTATAAGAGGAAAATGTAACCTACACTTGAAGGGAAATGCTATCGAGCTATATTTTTTTTTAAAAAAATAGATCTGTTCCTTAAGGAGATACAGATGCTCACTTCCTCCACCCTCTGGCGGCAAGGAATTTTAATCCAGAGATTACTCATTGCATAGCAAAGTCTCAGCATGCACTGCTTTTGCAGGAGCTGGTCATCTTGGGCCAAACTGAGATGACTTCAAGGGGCCATCTGGTCCTCACTTACCAAAGGACAGGAAAGAAGGGTGGACCAACTGAGGGAAAATCAGGGGGCACAAGCCATTCTTTTTCAAAGTGTCCTTTTAACAAAGGACATTTTGTTAAATATGATGCTGAGAAATACTACAAGAAATAGAAATAAATACTACAAGATATTACTTGCTTTCCTTTAAAACTCAAAGGCTTACAAATAACAAAATATAAAAATGACATTGATCATAAAACCTTGTCATTAAAACAAAGAAAAAAATAGTCTGTGACAAGAACACAAATCAGCAGTTAAAAATATGGATAGCACCATTAGAGAAGAGACTCAATGGTGTAGCCGGTGTAGTGGTACAGTATGTGTACCATACCTTGATGGGGTACCAAATGTCATCTCTTACAGTAGATTCCAAGGTTGATCAGCACACAGAGGAGCTTCTGGAAGTTGGTCTGAAGAGCAGGGAAACCATGCACACTCACCTTGCACAGCCAACTCCTGGATGCTCCACAGGGTATTCTGGGAATCAGAGGGGGGGTGTTATACATTTTTGTGCACCTAGCTATGCCACTTGTGAGAATAAAAGAGAATAAAGAATGTATCACACTGTTGACCCGCTGTTTTTACTACATGAGAATAGTATCAAAAGATAACCCAGGCTTGCAAAATGTTTAGCTAAAATTTCCTTTTTACATATGCCACCATCCCAAGTCATCACTGGATTTGAGTATGCTAAACATTTTGAAAATGTGTCATTTAGAGGTATTTGTTTCAAATGTGTAAGACAGGATTATAGCCAAAGGTTGCAATCCTAAAGACATTTTCCTGGGGCTTACTTTTGAATAGACATGGTTAGGATTGTGCTCTGAGTCTTACTGAACACAATGGGCTTACTTCTGAGTAAACACTGTTTTCAAACACCTCTAGACATTAAGTGATGAGCTGCCTCTTTTTTGATTGGAATATCCATGAATGCCGAGTCCACCTCAGAAGACCTCTAGGATGTGACTGAAAGTGGCTTCCAAATGCATCTGGAACATTTGAAGTGTGGGGAGGCTGCACAGAAAACCTCGCATACAGAACTGTAAGGCACCATCATTAAATCCAAAGTGTGTTTCAGTAGCATCCAGGAGGCTTTCTCAGGTGTGAGGAGGTCACACATGGCCCCCAGGTAAGTCATTGTAATGCCACACACCCCCCCCCCTCCCCTGCAGACTTGATTATTAGATGGATCTCAGAAGTCTGCTGTGCTTAGGGAAGTATCCTCTCTCTTTTAAAGTGATCTCAGGAAAATTCTCACTGCAAGCAGTGTTCAATCATAGCATGATGGACAGGGCTTCAATGTACATAAGAATAGGAAGGTAAAAGGGATAGGAACCTGAAGCACCATGGATATTCTCCTAGAACCCCATTGCTGTTGTCACCATGCTTTTAACCCCCTCTGCTTCATAGAATCATAGAGTTGGAAGGGACCTAGTAGGTCATCTAGTCCAACCCCCTGCCTGCAGCAGGAAATCCCCCTAGAGCATCCCCGACAGGTGCTCGTCGAGCCTCTGCTTGAAGATCCCCAGTGAGGGAGAGTCCACCATCTCCCTTGGCAATCTGTTCCACTGCCGAACCGCCCTCACCATCAGGAATTTTTTCCGGATTTCCAGCCGGAATCTCCTCTCTTGCAGTTTGTACCCATTGGTTCTAGTTCTGCTTTCAGAAGCAGCTATGAACAAATGAGCCCCTTCCTCTATGACAGCCCTTCAGGTATCTGAAGAGGGCAATCATGTCTCCCCTCAGCCTCCTCTTCTCCAGGCTGAACATCCCAAGTTCCCCCAACCTTTCCTTGTAGGGTTTCCCTTCCATCCCACTGATCATTCTAGTCACTCTCCTCTGGACTTGCTCCAGTTTGGCTGCATCTTTCTTCAAGTGAGGTGCCCAGAACTGAACACAGTACTCAAGGTGAGGTCTGACCAATGCTGCATAAAGAGGAATTAGAACTTCTCGCGACTTGGAAGCTACAGTCCTCTTAATGCAGCCTAAAATGGCATTTGCCTTCTTTGCAGACACATCACACTGCTGACTCATGTTCAACTTGTGATCCACGGCGACTCCAAGATCCCACTCACATGTTGTGCTGCCAAGCCAAGTATCCCCCATTTTATACCTGTATTTTTGGTTTTTATTTCCTAAGTGCAGAACCTTGCACTTCTCCCTGTTGAAATTCATTCTATTTGTTACAGCCCAGGATTCTAGTTTATCCAGATTCTCCTGGAGGTTTGTCCTGTCTTCTGTTGTGTTTGCTACCCCTCCCAGCTTGGTGTCATCCGCAAATTTGATCAGGCTCCCCAGTATCCCTTCCTCTAAGTCATTAATGAAAATGTTAAAGAGAACCGGTCCCAAGACAGAGCCTTGGGGTACCCCACTTGAAACCGACCTCCAGGTTGACACAGAACCATTTAGTAAAACCCTTTGAGTGCGGCCATCGAGCCAGTTGCGGTTCCACCTAACGATTGCCCCGTCTAGCCCATTTTCCAACTTCCCAATTTAAATTTCATGTGGGACCTTGTCAAATGCTTTTCTGAAGTCAAGATAAATGACATCCACAGCATTGCCACTGTCAAGTAAGCTTGTAACACAATCTAAAAAGATCAGATTTGTCTGGCAAGATTTATTCTTGGTAAATCCATGCTGGGTTGTTTTGATCACCGAGTGCTTGTCTAGATGTGCACAAATTGTGTGTTTTATGATTTGCTCTAATATCTTGCCCGGGATTGAAGTCAAACTGACTGGTCTATAATTTCCCGGTTCTTCTTTTTTCCCCTTCTGAAAAATTGGGACTACATTTGCCCTCTTCCAGTCCAGTGGAACTTCTCCACTCCTCAAGGATTTCTCAAAGAGGATCGACAGAGGCTCTGCAAGGACATCTGCCAGTTCCTTAAGAACTCGAGGATGCAGCTCATCCGGTCCAAATGACATGAATTCATTTAGGCCAGTTAAGTGGTTTCGAACCAGTTCTCTGTCAATCTTAATCTGCTGTTCTGCACCATCCATGTTTTCATTACCTCTTAGGGGATGTAAACACATCCCCGAATCAGTCAATGATCCCGCACCCCCATTTGCACAGCCCTCCTTCTGTGAATAGATGGATGCAAAGTAGGAGTTGAGCAGCTCCGCCTTCTGCTGGTTTCTTACGGATAGGCTGACTCCAGTGGAATTTTCTGGTAGGCTCTTCTGAGTCTGCATCATCTATTGCAGAATGTTTGAACAGGACTAGTTTCATATTAATCAGTATTCCATGTATTCCTGACATGCTTGCACCATTGATCTCTGTGATCATGCTCCTTAAAGGGGAACTGTAAACTCACAACAGGGCTCAGAATCTCAGGACCCAGGCCCAGCATAGTAAGATAGGCCCCCTATGTCTCCCCTCCAAGAGACCTTGCCTTGTTTGGAAACATGGTAGAGTGACTGAGGTCCTTCTGCTTTGTTTAAGCGCCTTGCTATGTTGGCGGCCTCATTTCACATCAAGACCTGGCAGCGTGGCATCCATGCATTTCAGTTATGCACCAATGACAAATGCTGTCTGAACTCTTGATCCCTCTCTCTTGGATCGAGTGACAGTTCTTCTATGCGCTGTGGAGACTAGATGCCCAACTAATTTTCTGCCATTATGTTGTAGGGCCTGGAAATCCTCATAGCAACATTTGCTCTCAGCTCCCTGAGATCTCCAATCATCTTCACTGCTGTGCTGGTTGCACAGATGATATGCCTTGTTGGTTCAGTTCATCCCATAGCTTCCAGGGTCTACCCTTTGTGTCTCAAGGTTTGCATCTCAGGATCTGTGTCTCAGCACCTTTGGAAACCTATCAAATTTATGCATTTTTCCTATTATAATTGTCAATAAATATTTGTGGAGATTGTGTTCCATTTGAATTAATATCAAGGTAGAACTAGGGAGTTGTAATAATTCCAGAAAAGGGGATAAAAAGTATGATTTGGTTGGTTTTGAAACCATGATCTTTGAGAAAACCCGTGAAAGAATTGTGAAAGCTGGAAGTTAAATGGAAACAAATAGTACAATCCTACATGGTTAGAAGGGCTGACGCAAGTGACTTGCGCCAACCTGGAGTGTAGCAATCCAGACAGGAGGGGAAGCTGATGCAGGGAGTTGCATTGGTCTCCCTGCACCACTGAGTTGCATTAGTCTCCCCGCACCACTCCTGGAGGCGAACATGGTAAGTTGCGCATACCAGCACAGGAGTTTGGACGGAGTGGGGGCAGGAGGGGGCATTCCTGGGGCAAGCAGACAGGGAGCAATATATCAGGTCCCAACTTGCTTCTCTGGGTGGCACAAAGCAGGCTCTAACTGCTCACATCTACCCTCTTTTGTGCTGCCTACAGAGGTGGAGCAGAGCCAAGTAGACCCATTCGGGGCTGCCACAGACCTACCCAGGGGGAAGAAGAAAAGTTTTAGCAGCTCCTAACTTGGCCTGGATACATTGTAGGCATGCAATAACATAAAGACATTACAGATCAGGTTAGGATTGCATTGAGAGTGTGTAAACATATGTTGCCCATAAGTAGGAGGATAGTCTGATATTTCTTTTTTCCTTCAGCAGAGAAAACGGAAGAAGACCTCGCTCATTTAGACACTGAGAGAAACAAAACACAACAAAGTACTCTGCTTGCTGTCAGAGGCTGAAGATTTATTTATTTTTATGATAATTTCTCAGCACTGGTGCTGTCTGTCAGTTTCCCCTTTAGCTCCTTTCTCTACTTGGCACTGCCTGACACTGCAATTGTTTTCTGAAGGGAACATGAGGCTTGCTTCTTATTTATTTCCTTTTCTGGTGTTTGTATTTGCTTCAAAGTCTCTTTGTCACCCTGCTTGGTGACAAAAACTCATGTCTAGAAAGCAGGGTAAATCTGTTGCCTTTCAAAGCCCCCCTCCCAGGAGGGGGAAAAAAGGATGGTAAAGAAATCTCCTGCATTATTTACCTTCCATATCCTTAGAATGGAACAGCTCCTACCTTCTTTCCCATACACACACCTTTACAAGGGCAGCCTTTCCCAATCCAACTCATTCTCCATGTGGGGGAATATCCAAAATAGTTAGGCTGAATTCCCACTTTTGTTTGGTTTAGGGTTGCCATAATTCAATTCCACAAAATAGAGACAGGACCCTCTGTCACACTTGCCAGTACATTAACACAATCCCCCAAAATTGGGATAGTTTTTCTTTTTTTGGGACACATAGCAACCCTAATTTGGGACCAAATCCCATTAAACTGAGCAGGACTTACTTCTGAGCCATCATGTAAGGGGCACAGACCGCCTCCTTCTTGGGTCAGTTCAGATGAGATTTGTTGCTCCCAACTAGCTCCAAGATTTAAAAGATGTACAAGATCTCAATGTATGGTTTCTCCCTTCATAGTGAGGGACATTGGGGTCTAGAGTACTTAACTGGGGGGAAGGCAGTTTGGATAAACGGATCCAGCTTGTTACATCCTGCCTAGGAGAACAACATTGAAGCATACCTCTGTCACTTGATGCACCACCCGCAACACTGCCCTGTGCTCATAGTGCTCGTGACCCACCACTTTCTCACATGCATGTGGCACCTACCAAAACCCAAGCAGAAGATGGCAATCTGACCTAATTCTTCCTATAAGATCCTTTTCATCAAAGCTTCCAACATGCCTTGCACTTCCTGCTTTATTTAAAAGGGCTGTGTGAAGAAAGAGCAAGATGAGTGGATCAAGAAGTGGATTGCCACTTTCCATGCAGTTTTTTGCTTTCTTCAAGTGTGAGCAGCAGCACTTTCCTATGTCCTCATCTTGTTCCTTCCTTGAGTGGTCCCATTAAACCAATCAGGTGATGCAGATGGGATGTAGGGCATCCTGAGCCAGTTTGTCAATCCCCTTACAACTTGGAGAATGGATGATTTACTTCTTGCTCACTTTCACTGGCAGAGGAGGGAGGATGGTGGCAGACATTATGAAGGGCACCTGAGGTCCACTTGTGGCTCCCCCACCTTCTGCTCAATGGGAACCATGTCGTCCACTTTATGGATTGCCCAGCTATTCTTTTCTTCCAGTAGGGTGCTAATCCCGCTCACCCCGTACGCAAGTGAAATGATATGATCCAATACAAAGCTAGCTATTGCCAGTGGAACAGGGACACACAATTCACAAAAATGGTGTACGAAATGATGCCATATTGTGGCAGTCAGAGGCCAGCACTTACTAGAAAAGGGAGACTCATTGTGGGTCAACAGGAGGGTAGGGAAAGGGAGGAACAGAAGCAGGGAAGGAGTTTGGATTGGATTTGGGAGTGAGCAGGGACAGTGGCAGAGGCTCCTGCCAGATCCTGTCCCCCTTCTTGGGCCCAATCTGCCAGCATGAGTCTGCAGGGCAATATAGCCTTGCTGTGGCTTGCTAAGAAGGAAGTTGGGAAAATGTCCCATTCCCTTGGAGGATGCCTCCATCACCCTCTTTTTCTGCACTGGATGAGGCAGCAGCTATTTTGATGCCTCTACATCAAAGCACTTAAAGGTTGATTAGGATTGGGCTTACAGTTTGGCTATTCAGAGCCTGGACGCGCAATCCTAACCCCCATTTAAGCCAGCATAAGTCCCTTGCTGCCCTGGGGTTTTTGCAAAAGTGCCATACAAAACACTTCCGGAGAGTTAGGACCGATCTCCCCAGAGGCAGAGTGGGAACTGGGAATGGGTGAGTTGTTCTGGCCTAAATTGTTTAGGATTCTGCCCCAAGTCTGCGTTCTTATTGACTCTTAAATGGGAGCAAGCCCCATTCAGTCCTGCTCTAACCTCATATTTACTGTACAGGAGTTGAATCACAAAAATGTGGGGAAAGTAGGACTGCCAGATTTCACAGCATGTAATACCCATTTTGTTTTAGTAAAACCAATAAAGTGGGAGAAGTTGCTGCTGTATCTAATGCCTTGCACCTTCTTCAATCCCAATGCATACATGGTCACAAGACCAGGAATAAGGGCAAATTAAAGCCCTGTTTGCTTCATTAGATACATGCAGAGAGCAAGTAATGGGACAGAGAAAGAAACAGGACAAGGTAAGGCAGCAAGATCAACTCTGCCTCTGTCGGGAAATGGATGCCCTTAGGGTTACTGCCTAGAAACCCAAGAGAGCAGTTAGCACTACTTTAATGAACAGCAAATCCCACAATGGACAGTGAATCAGATATGCCTGCACCACCACCATGCGATAGTGGGCGTGATGACCATACCTGAGTTAGCCAGGGAATTGCCCTGTGAAAAAAGCAGCCAGTGCAGACACACTCTCCACATTTAAAAGCTTCTCTAGTTCCAGAAAGAATTTCCCTTTTGGACTGTATTCCTGAATTTATACTTAGAGAGGGTAATTTTCTCTGCAGGCTGCCTGTTGAAAACTCGACACAATCAACCCTATTACATGTTTTGCCATTAGCAATGAAACACTGGAACAAATGTTTCTAACAAATGTAAATTATACTACAGCATATGATTTTTTTAAAAAAAAATGTGGGCATGTGCCTCTTTTTTATTAGCAGAAGGACAGAGACTCTACTCAACAGTCGGCCAGAGAGAATGTGTGTGATACTAGCAGAAAACTCACCAACGTCAATTTCCAGATAGGCGAAAGATGGGAAAGGTTATATATTTGTTTTTAATTGTTTTATTATTATTATTATTATTATTATTATTATTATTATTATTATTATTATTATCCATAAATACACAGCGAACAATTTCGTGCTGGTTTCATTCAAATCACCAGTCGGGACCATTCCCATGAGTCTAGGACTGTGTGATGTAGCGGCGTATAATTCATGCTGAACCCAGAAGAGCAGCTTTCTGCAATTGGCAGAGTGATATTTTGTCAATGCCAGTAGTTTTCAGGTGCCTGCCAAGGTCTTTGGGCACTGCACCCAGTGTGCCAATTACCACTGGAACCACCTGCACTGGCTTACACCAGATACACTGTAATTCAATTCTTAGGTCTTGGTAGGGGGAGATCTTTTCCAGTTGTTGTTGTTGTTGTTGTTGTTGTTGTTGTTGTTACACATACACAAATACATTGACCTTATTCTGTGCACCCCACCACCCCCGGGATAATCTCTTGACCACATACATTTTTATTTCAACATCCCTTCTCAACCCCTATCATCCATCATTCCACGAATCTCTTTTCCCTCCTGAAAAACAAAAATTAATGTTTGGATTTTTCCCTTTTCCTTTCTTTAAAGCATGTACAATAAATGGTTTTGTTAAAATAATTCTTCTTTATAATCCCTTTTCTCATCTTCAGTTCCACGGTTAACTTATGGTTGGCAGCCATACTCCATAGCTCACCATACTACTCCTCACGCCTTAGGATACATTCATTCCTCCACCTTTTTAAAATTACCATTTTTGCACCATTATAGTCACCAACACCTTCCTCTCTTCATTTATATCTATTCTTTCCAGATTATTCAATCATGCAATCTTTGGGTTTCTCCCTATTTCTTCTCCTGGGAAATGTTATATTTGTTAAGTTTCTATAAAACAGCTCAGTCCTATTTGCCCCCTCCCATCTCACCCACTGGTGCAGTCACGCCAAAAATAGGCACACTGTACTTGTATGCCAGGGATGGGAGAAATCATGAGGCTTTGGAGAGGAACAGGGATTAAATTTCTGCCAGATTTAATGACCACTGTAACAATGTGCCACTGCGGCCAGATCCACCCCTTCCACAGTCTCCCCACCTCTCCTCCCCCACTTTTCAGCCACCTCCTGTAGCAGAATGAGAAGTAAATCATCCCTCCTTTTCTGGACATTATTACTCTGTCTCTCCCTGAGCACCTTCCATACTATATTCAAACACACCACTGTCTGCCCCCACTCTCAAAAAGCCATCCTTGACCAACTGTCGGCTCTATCCTTTGACTCCAAACTTCTGTAACGTGCTCCTTTGTTTGTATCTTCTTTGTTGTTGTTGCTTAGTCTTTGAGTCATGTCCAAATTTTGTGACTCCATGAATTGCAACACGCCAGGTATCCCTATCTTTCACTAGCTCCTGAAGATGGTCCAAATTCATGTTTATTGTTTCAGTGACCCTATCTAACCATCTCATCCTCTGCCGTTCTCTTATCCTTTTGCCATCAATTTTTCATTACATCAGGGACTTTTCTAAGTACCTGAAACTTAGTTCTAAGTAACTTCTTATTTGTTAGATCTTGAGAAGTCTTGAGAAAGCCCCTGAATGGAGAAAATATGATCTGGTGCATGCTGTTGCCCCTGGATCCACACCTCCCATTGCCTCCCTGACCAGTTCACATTCTGTCCT
This sequence comes from Cryptoblepharus egeriae, assembly GCA_030015325.1. Taxonomy (NCBI): domain Eukaryota; kingdom Metazoa; phylum Chordata; class Lepidosauria; order Squamata; family Scincidae; genus Cryptoblepharus; species Cryptoblepharus egeriae. Next base: position 88,859,506 of record JAREYC010000003.1, on the reverse strand, counting down.
CCCTCACCCTGCCCCCTTACAGGTTGCAGTGGCTCATTGGTTAAAGGTGCTGTGCTTGCCAACCAGAAGGTCCGCAGGTTGGCAGTTCAAGACCTGAGTAATGCAGGACAGAGTGGGCTCCCATCCCTTGCCTTTCTACTGCCAACCTAGCAGTTTGAAAGCATGTAAATGCAAACAGATAAATTGGTACCACCTCACTGGGAAGATAAGCAGCATTCTGTGCCATCATGGTGGCCACGTGACCACAGAGGCATCTTTGGATATCTGTGGTGGAGAATCCCACTGGAGAACATGTCTGGGTTGGTTATATCCCATCACAACTACTATAACCTCTTCCTGACTTCCTGAATGGAAGACTGGTCTTCCAGTGGCTCATCCTTGTCTCCGCTCCTCCATCCATTGTTATGATCATTCATCTCCCTTGCCACACATTTATTTGATGAATTTATACCCTGCTTTTTCTCAGTAAGGCACTCAAGGCAGTTTTGAATGTTAAAAACCATCCAATGGTAATAAAACATTAAAAACAGACCCAGTGAGTGACAAATTAGGCAAAAAAAAATTATATTTAAATCAGAATTAAAAAGCAAATAAATAGGCCTCCAAGGGCCTTGTGAACCAAAAGATCTTAAGATTCTGCTGAAAGGTCTCCAAAGTAAGAGCTGTTCTTAATGCCCAGGGGAACAAATTTCATAACTGAGACAGGACCACCAAGAAAGCCCTATTCCTTGGTTCCATCCCCCTCACCTTCATTAACAGTGGCGTGGATAAAAAGGCGTTCTCTGATGACCTGAGAGCAGTGATTCCAAAGTCCAACTTGGACTCCTGGTCTTAGGAAGGGTCCCACTGGCCACCACAAGTCTCCCCAATGCTAGAAATTGCTAGGTTTGGGAATCAAAGCACACGTCTGTTTCTTAAGCAAAAACTGGAAATGTGCTCTGATCCCCACAAATGACAATTTCTCATTTCAGAGAGGCTCACAGATGGGGCTGTGGGCCTTCCGAACTTCTCCTCCCAATCCAGCAGGACTCTGCACTAAAGGGGGACGCTGAGTCCAAGTTCTGCAATCTGCGCAGCACTGTTCGTGCACCCATCACTGCAGCATTCCTCTTAAGGGGGAATGGCCCAGTTTCAGTGTCATGATCCACCACTTTGGGAACCACTGCTTTCAAGGATGGGTTTGTTTATAAGGAATGAGATAGTTTCTCAGATACCATCATCTGAAGCTTAATGATCCTTGAAAGTCAAAACTAGTACCTTAAACTGAACCCAAAAACAAACTGGGAACCAGTGTAGCTGCATGAACAGCACCTTGACTGAGTCAGATCGATGTCCCCCCAATAGGGTTGCCATATGTCCCAGAAAACCGAGATTGCCCCAGTTTTCGGGGATTGCGTTCACATACTGGCAAGTTCAACAGGCAGTCCTGATTTTGTGGGATTATGGCAACTCTACCCTACAAACTGCAGTTTCCAGACAGTCTTCAGAGGCAGCCCTTTCCCATGAATGCTTCCCATTTCACCTGCCTCCATTCCCTTGTGTCTCTCTTGTGTCAGTATCTAGACTGAAAGTCCTTGGGTAGGACCTGTCTCTTCACTCTATGAAAAGCAAATTGGTGCTGTATAATATGCATAATAATGACTAAAAATAGGAATTGTCTAAAAAAATTATACTGAAAGGCTGCAATTCTATAAATGCTTACCTGCTAGCAAGTCTCATTAAACTCAATGAGATTTATTTCTGAATAGACACCCAAAGGACTTACCATAAAACCTTGACAGTTGAATCAAAAGCATGGTTAATTCAAAAAAATAAACCCCAACTGACAACAGCTATTTTAGTGGTGTATGTCTGGGGAGGCAAAAGGGGCAGATATGCAAAAGGACATAAGATCCAGCATGCACCATTGATGTGCCAGGGTTCAACCCTGCCTTCTCCCCATCTTTGGATCTTTCTTCTCCCTGCCCAGAAATTCTCCCACTGTCCGCCTCTTCTGATGCCTTCTCTGGATCTGGTGGTTTTTATTATTTTTATTATTTATTTTATTTTAAAAAATTTATATCCCGCCTTTCATGGGCCGTAGACCGATTCCAGGCAGCTCACAGTAAAACACAATTAAAAGCATTAAATAGAAGCTAAAAACAATAAAAACAATAACCCCTCTCCCCAGCCTCTGGCTCACTGAAATGCTTTTTAAAAATAAAAAGTTTTTAGGCTCTGCCTGAAGCTCGGTATCAAGGGAGCTTTCCTTAGTTCTAAGGCAGCATTTCTCAAAGTGGGGGTCGGGACCCCTTTGGGGGTCACCTAGAGGTTTCCTGGGGGTCGCCTAAAGGCCCCTGGTGCAGGGGACCAGGTCAGGCTTGCCAGACCTCCAGCTGTAGCTGCGCGTGCACTGGGGCTGACTGACAGTCTCAGGGCCCAATCCTATGCATGCCTACTCTGAAATAAATCCCATTATAGTCAGGGGGGAACTTTACTCTCATGCAAATGTGGATAGGATTGCAGCCTCAGGGCCCAACCCTATGCATGCCTACTCTGAAATAAATCCCATTGTGTTCAATGTGTGCAGAGAACACACATTTCATTTGTAACAATGAAAATACATCCTGCATATCGGATATTTACATTATGATTCATAACAGTAGCAAAATTACAGTTATAAAGTAGCAACGAAAATAATTTTATGGTTGGGGGTTCCCACAACAAGAGGAACTTATAAAGGGGTCACAACATTAGGAAGATTGAGAACCACTGTTCTAAGGGGAGGGAGTTCCAATGCTGGTATGCCAGGGTGTTCGCCACTCAGGAGGATGTGAGGCTGGAATGACTGCGCTGGCAGCCGGTTGCACTCACCAGAGGTATCAGTGAGTGCAACAATGTTGTGTGCCATGTTCAAAGGTCCCCCACTTATCAGACAGGTTAGGGACCAGAGATGTGTTGAAAGTGGAAACGGTTGAAAACCGGAACCTGGCCTATTTTTTTGGTTTACAAATATTGTTTCTGATGCTTTTATAGCAATCAAATTGCAAATATCATTTTTCTTGCAAATTCTTGCAATCACACAAAAGTTTCTGCAATTAGATCCTCATTAACTCCTTTGGGAACAGGAATAGACTAGGAGCTAAAGTGGCCATTTGTGCTCTCTCTCTCACACAAATTCCAAAACAGTCTGAATCTCCATGGCAGATTAATTTGCATGCCATAGGCAAATGTGGGCAATCAAAGCCTTTAGAATAGCACAAAGAGACTGAAAGAGTGGATCATGCATTGAATGAATGATTTATGGGTATAATTAGGAAGTGTTGAAAGAATGGATTGTCAGAAAGTAAAGTATGAGAAAGCCAGGGATACCTGTACCATATCAGCAAGTCTATCCAGTGGGATCCCTAGGTTTTGAGGTCAGTGCATCACCCCAAAGAGAGACCTCTTCCCGTGCAGTAGGCATGACAACACCCTGCGTGATGGTGTGGCATCACCCTGCCCCTCTGATAGTTTTTGGCTACAACTTTTGATAGAATAGAAATATTTCAGAGGGGTTTGTTGCATTGGATTCTGCTGTAAATTACACATTGATTGATATATATAATAGAGTCAGCAACCTATGCCATGAGTCCCAAGTTCAGCATGTGGACCAATTTTCACTGGCACATAATCCCCCAGCCTCTGCCCTGAGAGGAGAGGCTGGAAAAGAGAGGAGAGGATGACAGGAGAGGCTGAGGAGCTGTGTTGCCACCTGGGATCTCCTACCAAGAAAGAGATAGAGCTCCAGTTTTGGAAGTTTGGAACAGGCTTCCATGGCCAGGGAACACACCGTGGGGAGAGCAACCTGTCATATGTATGCGGGATCTGTTGGCAGTGTAGAAAGTGTTTGTGGGGTGTTTGTGTAGGGAGGATCTGTGTGTGGCAGTGTGGAAGGTATGGCTTATCAATGTTACAGTGCTGCTCCCCATCAGCAGTGTGGAAATGTTAAGTTGCACAAAAAAGCAAATATTCCACTGAGCCAATGGATAGAAGTGACTCTGTTAGTGATAGTGAAAATCATCATCCCTCCTTCTCTTGTCTCCCTCACACCAGCCACAAAGGTTTTCAAAGCTACAGTACAGTTCAGTACTGTACAGTATTTTTATTAAAGTGTTTTACAGTGTATTACAGTGTTTTGTAATCATGTTTATATTTATATCATTTTTATATGAATAGTTTTGGACTGTGGAACCAATCATCTGAGTTTCCATTACTTCCTTTGGGGAAATCTGCTGTGGATTGCAAGCATTTTGGATTACAAGCATACTTCCAGAATGAATTATGCTTGTACGTGCTTACACATATAAACATATATTTATGTGCTTACAGTATAGAATTTTACAAACTTATTGTCACACTGAATTACATTGCAACAGTGGCACACAACCACTGAAAGGTTGCTGAGCCCTGATTTATAACATGATATTATTCCTAAAAACAACAATTTTGACCAATAGTGGAGTTACCACCATGACCCTCCAAGCACATCACCTTATGTGGCCCAGCCTTAGTGTTGCCACTACTTCTGCCAACTCATGCGTCAGGATCTAAGCAGAACGTCTGTACCATCAGCGATCCCTTCTGGATAGGGCCTGAAACGGATCAACAATTTACTGTTTAAAAACATAGATTGATATCAACACAAAGCCTGTAACTGGGAACAGAAGTGTGGCAGTGCAGGAAAAATAGAAATAAATGAGGCAATTAATGAAAGCACAGTATACGTATACCAGCAGGGTGACCACGAGTGGATTTTTGAATTTGTCCTCTTTTTTAGCCTCCTGTCTGTGTGTCCTCCAAAAGGGCTCCATTGTCCTCCATTTTGGCATATGTTTTTGGATTTGTATTGAAGAACAGAATACAAAGCAAAAATTGGTTTTGAAATATCTCCTTCCTATCAAAAGGTATGGGCAAAAAACTCAAAATAAAAAAGTATGCATTGAGCTCTGTGGGAGAGAGTGCCCAATATCGCAGCTTTACTCATGAGTAGGCAAATGTGCCATTGTCTGCTAGAAAGGCCACGCTGAGAGGAATCCAAGACCTTGTCCTCCTTTTGAGGTTGGGGCATCTGGTCACCCTGATATCAGGTTAAAGCAATATTCATTGGTTTGTGGTTCCAATTCAGCCATATTTTTTTGCATAAATGAGTAGATATTCCCATTCACTGGTAAAGGGGGAAATCATGTCCTCTGATGCGAGTAGTCATCTCCACCACTGATGGAGATGAAGTTCTTGTGAATCAGAAGGCACCATGAGCACATCCAAGCTTGCGTGCCCTCATGAAATCTAAATGCAAGTCTATACATTCCTGTCACTATTTCTTGGCCTGCAAATTGTTATAGCTGTCATTGAATCTTGTGGTACCTTGAAGGCCAGATGTGATGCTCTTTGTTGTTGATGCTGCTGCAGCTAGCAGTGGCTTCACCACAAATTACCTGTAGAACTCTGCTTGGTTCTCTCGTTCTCACTGATAGAAGATGAGGAGGGGCTGTTTTCAGGAGGAATGGGTATCTTTATAGGGGTCTGCATCTCTCACAGATGAGAGTATATTTCAGCCAGGATTCCTGTCTCGGGATGTGGGTATATACTATATACCACTCTTGAAATCTGTCTATACCGAAACATATATTTCAGCTCTTTACTGTGTTTGAAAATGAGAGGATGTATATAGATCTGCCAGGTTCACTCTGCATTAATGTGTGTGTTTCAGAGAACTTCCTTCACCATGTTGTGTTGACGGATGCCAATAGATAGATAATCAGGGTCTTTCCACCCCAATAACTGGATATCGATGTACGTGTTTGTTTAACAGGATTTTTCTTCTCCACAGAATTGGGCGCTTGTCTGTCTCTTTCAATCTCAAAATAGGAACGACTTAATTTTTGTCTCTGCAGATTTATTTATGTGTCCTGAGCAGGGGTGGTGGAAATGTTCTCTAAGACTGAAGCACTGGGCTAATTGATTGATTGATTGATTGATTGATTGATTGATTGATTGATTGATTGATTGATTGATTGATTGATTGATTGATCCATCAATCAGTGGATGGATGGATGGATGGATGGATGGATGGATGGATGGATGGATGGATGGATGGATGGATTTTGTGAGGTGAGTTCTGCTTAGGGTAAGGCTGGTAAAAATGGTATCTCCGCATTAGCACATTACCAAAATTTCCTGGGTCATAATACCCTTGCAGCATCTTCTTCCCTGCTTAGATGGGTGCCACCATCTTATATCTTGCAAGATTTTTTTTATCCATGGGAGGTTCCAGAATGGAACCCTAGTGGATAATAAGGGACACCTGTATTTGAATTTAAATGGTTAGATATCAATAAGTATTGAGGTATTTACCTTTTTTCCCTTGTTATCAAAAAAGCACAGGAAATTGAAAATTAAAGTAATTAACTGAACCTCAAAATTTATGTCCCCATGATTTATACTAATTTTGGTCCACAGGTCTGTTCAGAAGTTGGAACATGCTGGTAAATAAGTCAACAAAGCCAGCTTTTGCTGGCCCAGTGCACCTGATCAAAAAGCACCAAAATGCAACTATGTAAATGCACCACAGCCCTCCCTAACTTGGATATCCATAACTCAGAGACACAGCATATTTCAAACATAAACCTGTAGTTTCCATTATAATCCATCGTACAATGCACACAAGGAAGTTCACTGATTTTACAGTCATGATTTGATGTTTAGGGTATTATTCAAGCAAGTGAACCAGGTCACATTTATCAAATTTAGAGAGCGTAAGGCAGTGATCAGGGAACAGGGGTAAATTACCCCAAATGGGGGTAAAAATAAAATTCCTGGGGGTAATGGACAGTCACGCTGCCAAGACACAGCTGGGTGTGCATATGAATCTATATGCATATGAATCTATATGCATTCCTGACTGTGTCTCAGCAGCGTGAATGTCCATTATCTCCAGGGATTTCATTTCATTGCATATAGAATCTATATATAGATTCTATATGCATGCCCGGCTGTTTGTGTGTTACAGTACTGTAGTGTACAAGGACCTGATGCAGTGCACTATATTAATAATATATGATTTCCTTCCTTTCAAATCAAGGGGGTAACATCAGCATATCTAAATATATTTTGGGGTAAAAGGTAAAAAAGTTCCCTGACCCCTGGCATAAGGAAAATAGAAAATCACTGCAAAACAGGCCTCTCATGGAAGTGAGCCAAACATCCTTTTTCAGATAATCATTAATTAAGGCAGCCGTTTTCAACCACTGAGCTGCAGCACATTCATGTGCCACAAATAATCCCAAGGTGTGATATGGAAATTTGGGAGAGGGTCATTTAAATGTAGAGCCACTGGGGGATGTGAGCCTCTCACAAGCAGCACAGTGTACCTTAACCAATGGTGTGCTTTGACCTTTTTAGTGCCTTGCTGTGAGATGAAAAAGATTGAAAATCACTGCATTAACAGAACTGAAAATGTATGCAAATCAACTGGCACCAACAGTTAAGACAAACTGCAGCATTGATAAATGAAACCAAGGTAAGCAAATCAGATAAGCCATATATATATATATATATATATATATATATATATATATATATATATATATATATATATATATATATATATATATATATATATAAACTCTCATCTGCTCCTTAAAAGCACCCCCGTTTTCATGCCTTTTACATAACTACTATCGAGATGTACCTGCGTTGCGGGAGTAAAAACCCCCTCCCATGCACCATCCACCCTGTGTGCCACCCCCCCCCCCAGTGCTACATCCCCCTAGTGCAACATCCCAGTATAATACAGCAAAAAGTTTGCCCTTATCTGGAGGAACATCGCAGCAGTCACAAACGTGCACTGGATAGAGTGCAGGCAAGTCAGCCTGCTTGAGCCGGTGCAAGTTAGGATTGTGGTGTTTCAGGTTCAAAAACATGTAACTTGAATGAGTATGATTCTTGAAAAACACATTTTCACAAGTTGAGATCCAAGTCGTCTGAGACATGAAAAGGTGATTGGACAGATTATGAAAAATTACTTTAAACTACTTCTTCCCTCCCATTTAAGCACTTTGCTCTGCTCACTAATGCAACAGGCAACATAGATTCCCTGCCAGTCCCCCCTGAATTACGGTACTTCACTCCATATAAGCAGAGTGATCATATGTCCTCTTTTTCCAGCACATGTTCTCTTTTTTAGACTTATCTGCTGGAAAAACCTTCATTGTCCTCCTTTCCCTTGGGAACAGGCAGCATGTAGCATTCTTGTAATTGAATAAATTATATTCAATAAATTATATTTAGTAGTATTAAATTTAATAAGTAAATGTTTAAATGAACAAAATTAATTGGTTACTTTGAGTTAAATTAATGGTTAAATTAATGCATGAGTGTTTTTCGCTTTTGTTTTGTCACATCCTCCATTTTTCTTGGATGTTCTACATTTGGGGGGGACTTGTCCTCTTTTTTGTTTATGACATTTAGGGTGCAATCCAGAGTAACTACGGGGAGTCCTTGCTCCGATGTAAGAACAATTTACTCTGGATTGCAATATGAATTTCCCATAGGTTTTCACTAGGTGGTGCCATAACTACCTCGACGTAAGTGTGTTACTCTGGATTATAGGGACGGTCACCCTGAATTTAAGTTTGCTCCACCCTGAGCCTGAATAAATTTTGAATAAACAGGACTGTGTAATATATCAAATGGTTGGAGTTTGAGCACACTGCGCTTGTGGGACAAACACCCATTAAAAAAACAACAAACATTTCCTGTTCTTAAGACAATTGTACATTCCTTAACCATCATGTTGCAGATGGAAAAGCCAATTTTTTCGTGAAAATTCTAGGCGAGACAAACCAATGCTTTATGTAGGGTGGTAAATTCATTGGACCAGCCCTGGTTTCAGCTCTGCGCCATCACCTCCAAGGACCCTCAAGTTGTACATATCCTGTAGATATGCTCTTTTGGAGTGTTCCGACATGTCATCTAAACAATGCTAACAGCCAGGGTGCAGGAAAGCATCACCTGTTGCCAAATTCATTGACTGACTGAGCTATTGTACTGTTTAACAATGACGTGACATGCAGCAATTCACAGAATACTAATTGCAATGATATGCATGTTTACTCAGGTAAGCCCTGCTGTGTTCAAAGGCGCTTACTTAAGTATGCTGCAATCCATTGTGCGCTCACCTGGTTGGAAGCACCAATACATATATATTCTGGGTCTTACATTTGAGTAAAGATGCTTGCACAAAGTACTGTGCTACCTGTTCTTTGCCTCCAGCAAACTTCTCACCCCCCAAAAAACTCCATGATGGGATTGGGACAGAAGCCTTCCTACAACATTGGTACTCAGAGTGGTGGTCAAGACCCCCTCACAACTGCAAGTCAGTAGGTCGTGTGAGGGTAGGATCTGCCCTCTTGGAATATGGCACTGAGCTTTCCTGGGAGTAAGACTGCAATCCTAACCTAACTTACTGGGAAGTAAGCTCCATTTACTCTAATGATGCTTATGTCTGAATAGACAGGCACAGCACTCTTAGAGCACAATCCTAACCATGTCTACTCAAAAGTAAGCCCTGTTTTTTTCAAAGGGTCTTTCTCTCAGGAAAGTATCTTTAGGATTGCAGCCTTATTCTCAATGAACACAATGGGACTTACTTCCAAGTTGACCTTGAGGAGCTCTGGCATCACATCCTAGTAAGTTGGACAGATTTTTAAGTTTGAAAGGGGGTCATGGCTGAAATGCCTGAGTACTACTGCTCTACAAAGTGTCCTGACATCAAAATCCTTATAAGTGCTCTGAGTTATCAAGACCGGGAGTGAGGGGCAGTGGTGTCACCAGCATAGTGCGGCTGGTGCGGGCCGCACCAGGTGACGTGCCACTGCAGGAAGGCATGCCAAAGGAGTTTGACACTCAACTCTACTTAATTGGAATCAGAGCTGCAGCATAAATCAGGCCTTCTTGGGCATGTGTTTTCTGCTAAGGCTCAAGTCAACACCCAGCTATGCCCTATCAACTCCCTGCAGCTGTTGCTTCCTTCCTCCCCATCACCTGGTGCAGAGCAATGAGGATGGGAGAAGTAGCTCCATCTCCCATCATCTTGGGCTGAAGGAGGTGAACAGGATGCTGCCATACTAATGTGTATGTACAAAGGAGAGAACCTTTGTACCTGCTCCAGGATCTGTAGGACCCAACCACAGCTCTAGTATCTTTAGGACCCCACCAAGCTGGTACTGACTCTCTTTGTAATCGCAGCTTCTGAGGCTGCCAGCCGGATGCCTGTTTTCTTGGTTAAATTGTTCAGAACTGTTTCTTTTGCCACGTGACTTCCAATTCAATTGCTTCTATCAGTAAGCATCACATGCAGCATATATGATAATTCCCACTACCACCATGATGCTAATTGAGGACAGGAGATAAAGGGGGATTCTCTCTCTTCCTCACATCGACCAGTCCCACACTGAGATACCATTACCGCAGAAGGCAGAGTAAAGCCATGCAGCTTGATCTCCCAGTACAGCAGCTTTGTAGTGGGGGAAAGAAGAACCGGTGATAATTAATCTTGTTTCTATAAGAGAGTGACACTTCCAAGTCCTTCTTGGGCAACAAAAGGCGAATGCAGGGGGGACAAGTAAATGTGTGTGTGGGGGGGATGGCAGAACCATTGTTCAACCAAATCCAGGCAGAACTAGTCTTGCTGCAGTGGCAAATTGATGATGTCCACTTTATTCCTTTGCAGAGTTGTCGACAATGAAAGCAGCCCATGTGTACTGCGAGATACTGTCTGCAAGCAAACAGCGCCAAGTCCTACTGGAAGCGACCAAATGGCTGTGCGAGTGTTTGCCGCTTTATGGAAGGGAGAAGAATAGCCACCTTACAAAGAACAAACGTGTGTTGGGGAAAAGCCCCTTTGTGGGTCCAGCCAACATGATGGGCAAGGGAAGTGGTGAGTGAAATGGTGATAAGAAGAGACAAATCCAGCTCTCTAGGCTTCGTTTGCACAAAATGGGGAGGAATGCGGTTCAGGACAGAAGTGGCTGCTGAGGAAGGGAGGCCAAAGATGGAGCATTCAGAAAATTGCAAGGGTTTCATACAATGAGCTGGATGCAGGTAGGAAAAGTGATGGTAATCAGCCCATCATCCGACAGGATGGGAACCAAACTTAGACACAGCATTTCCGTAGTTCATGCATTGGTACAGGGAAAATAAGTATAACATTGTTTGATTTCTGCCTTTACTGATGTGTAAATCAGAATGATATATGCTATTATATATGCTCTGACTGTCCTTATTTACGCAAAACAGATTCTATTTTCCTGTGCCTGTCCTCTGTTGAAAAGTAGGTATGAAGCTGCCTGCACAGCACTAGGGAGCAGTATATTGTCCAGGATTCAGACAACTTGGAGGCTACCTTATTGAGACCTTCTCTTGTGTCCTCTTTGACTTGTTTGTATCTTTATCGGACTGCTCTCACTATATATCTCTGAAATCAGGCCACCACCCTAGAACTGGCGGGTTGAGTCGGTATTTCTATGAACACTGCTGGGCACCGGGGGTGAAATCCTAAACAATTTAGGGCAGCACAACTCACCCATTTCCCCATTCCAGTGATGGTGTGGGGAAGTCAGTGCATGTCTGTGCATTGGCCTAAGACCCCCAGAAATGACATAGAATTCTTTTGTGACATTACTAGTCCAGCAAAGGACTTGTGCTGGACTAATCAGGGGTTAGGAATGCACTGTGGAAGAGTTGTGCCAACATGGAGTTGCCTAGGTTCTTTTTTCTTCTTCCACTTTATGCTGGATTGATCTAGAAATGAGTTTTAAGCAGAGGCATAGCAGTTCTAGGGCATGAGGTGGCTCTCACCATGGGCACAAACTGGGGGGTGAGTGAAACTGCACCCTCATCCTCTAACAATGTGCATACTCCACATTGTATGCAATTGGGAGACTCTGCCCAATTGGCTGTGGAGTGTGTGTGCATGGTCCAACACTTTCCCCAGTGGGAATGTTGTTGCATGTGCATGGTCCAGTGGTGTCCCCATTGGGGGAGTTGTTGGTCCGTAAATATCAACTCTGCTTGATAGGCTACAGAGCGTGAATGAGCAATCCAGCGGCTTTCCCACTGGGGAAGTTGTTGGCCCATGCATGCACCCTCTGCAATCAGTTTGGCAACTCTGCCTGATTGGCTGTAGAATGGATGTGCACAGACCAATGCCTTCCTCCATGGGTGAGTCATTGCCCATGTATCTCCCCACCACAGCTGCTCAGGCGATTGCCTGATCAGCTGAGTAGCATGTGTGACAATCATGTGTGACATGATGTGTGACAAGCAGCATGTGTGACAAGTTGCATGTGTTTCCCAGTGGGAAAATCATTGGCCCTCGTATAACAAAACTCAGCCTGATCAACTGTGTGCATGTGTGAACTCCAGCAGCTTCCTCATTGGGGAATCTCTCCCTACCAGTGGTGGATTGGTGGATCTCGGTGATGGATCTGTCCCCCCTGGAGCGGTGAAAGAAGACAAAGTGATAATCACTTCCCAATTGCTTTGCATTCTTTCATAGCTACAGAAGAGAGGGGTCTGCCTTCCAGCTGAAACAAATTAATTCTAAGCCTTGGGGCAAGAGAAGGAAGGAGATTATTGATTTCTTGCCTATCCATTATCATGAAAAGCAGGCCATTGCAGCCTAGAAGGACATGCAAAAATCAGCATTCATGGAGGTTCCTGAACAGAACCAGCTGAGACTACTGGAATTCCTGTAATTTAAAGCATAAACTGCTACAGTTTCACCAATTTCCATTGGATTGTCCAATTTTTTTGGAATTATAACAGGTAGATCCCCAAATGTCACATTTCACAGTGATAGAACAAACTGCCTTGTTTTTGTAATGAATACATTTTTCAGCCTTTATTATGACTGAATGCTGAAAATGCCTGGTACCTTAACTATACAGCTGCTCTTTCTGCTGAATATTATCCCCAACCAGATTAATTTTGAAATTAAACATAAACAAAAATGAAACATTTGTATTTTTAGAAAGAAAAAGAATGCTGCTGTTAATTTACTAGCACTAGTTATAGGCTACCAACAGAGAAGTGTTCAAGTATCTGTCTGAGAATAAGATCGTTGGAACATTTACATTCTTTATAACTTAATATTAGGGTCTGAGGGCAATTTTAATATTTCTGGAAGGAACTTACCATATGGGGGGCAAAGATGGGGAAATATGGGGGCAAAGGCATGAAAGAGCAATAACTTTGTAAGAAATAAAGATCTGGTGAAGCCCAAATCAGACAACAAGCTTGTCTATTCCTCCAGTAACAGTCACTGGGTGACAATATGTCCTCTTTTTCCAGAACATGTCCTCTTTTTTAGCCTTGTATCCTGGGGAAAAAAATCTTGATTGTCCTACAGTTCCCTGTGGGCAGGCAGTATGTAGTCTTCCTACAATTAATAAATTATAGATAATGGTTTTAAATTTAATAATATGTAGCGTTTAAATTAAGCACATGCAATCAGTATATATTTTGTCATGTCCTACATGTTTCTTGGGTGTCCTAAATTTTTATTTTCTTATTTTGGGGGAGGACTTTGTGCTCTTTTTTGGTTATGGAGTATGCTCATTCTGACATGATGCACATGATCTCTCTCTCTCTCTCTATCTCTCTCTCTCTCACACACACACACACACACACACACACACACACAGATAACAGTGCTGTTATTAACTCTGATGGATTGAGTTCACCCTTCCACAAAAGGCTAGCTCTGAATGTTACCCAGCAGCACCCAAAAGAAGATGTGTCAGGGAATGTACATAGTTTGAATCCACCCACCCAGCCCCATGCTTTCCAGACAGTGCCCCAAAGCAGTGACTTGTGCACTCACACCCTAAGTCCGTTCCTTTTAAACAGATCCTGGAAAATGGAGCCTTGCCAAGCCCAATCTATTACTTTACTGATATAGAGAGAGATGGGGGAACAAATAGATGAGCAATATTGCCCTCACTTCACAGATTAATTAGAGCCATTCCCCTTCTCTGCACAGGCCACGGGGTTGAAGTCCCCATCACTAGCAGGAGAAAAAGAACAATGAGTGACAAGCCATCAGGCTGAATGACGGGCGCCACTGGCCAGAAGGGAATCACTTAGAACTGATTTTAATCAGTTGGAAAAGGCAGTGCTTGCAGGAGCTGGCCAGCCCCCTCCTGGCCCGTGCTCATTTGGGAAGATGTCAGGCTGTGTTTTGGAGGTACTCTCTGACTGTTCCCTCCAGAAAGGCCTTAATGAGCCCCTTATCCCGCTGCCCTGATCGTAATGAGCACTGGTGAACAAAGTTCCTCTTCTCGCACATACACACACATTGCTCCATCCAGGCCACACACACATACAGTGCTAGGTGAGCATGCCCTATGCCCTGCCTGTTTAATGCCATCTCTACTCTAGGCTTTCAGCACACTGAGATGCCATTCTCATGTTTATAGCACCGCCTGTGCACTACACACTCTTGCTATCCTAACACAACCCTTCCCATCTGACTCCTCTTCTCCCCAAATTAAGATGCTATAATCATTTCATGATTTCATGCCCAAAATCTATTGATCTTTTTTCTATTTTGATGTTTCAGGAGTTTTCAACTCCATCCCAATATTTTGAGACAATCATCCTGGTGCTTAAATATGGAAAAGCAAGGTCAGGAATTTTCTAGGAACAGTTCTTAAACAGGATTCAACAACCATCTAAGGTCATTATTAACCACACAAGTTTAAACTAGATTTATAAGTACCAGTTATAAGTAACGTTCCCTGGGGAAATGTTATAAATAAAGTTATTATGGGTGCAATCCAGAGTAACTATGGGGAGTCCTTGCTCCAGTGTAAGAACAATTTGCTCTGGATTGCAATATGAATATCCCATAGGTTTTCACTAGGTGGTGCAGTAACTATGGGTGCACATAATATCTCTTACGTGCTCCCATAGTTACTCTGGATTGTAGGGAATGTTATAAGTACAATATGTTATAAGTAACATACAAGTATTGTATAAGTAACATACCGTAAGTAAGGAGTGTTATAAGGGAAAGTTATAAGGGGAAGTAATTTGTAATTTGTAAGTTATAAGGAAAATTTGTAGAGAATTTGTAATTTGTAGAGAGAATATGTCTAAGGATCTTGAACATAGAATTTTCAGTGGCCCCAGCAGACATTGAGCGCTCCAGACTTTTAATATGCAGCATTCTTTGAGTGAAATCATGGCAGGTAAATTGATATAAAACCAATATGTGATTCCACTGTGGGTATGCCTACTGAACAGGTTTGCCATAATTTTCTTCCACAAAATCAGGAGAGGGGACTCTGTCCCATTATGTAAACATAATCCCCCAAAATTGAGATTGTCCATTTTTTGGGACATACGACAACCCTACCACTGACATTCCTGGAGTGGGGGGAAGAAAACGAAGCTTTGCAGGTTCCTGAATGCTGGCATTAATGGCCCTTCCCACTTGCCTTCAGAAAACAGTACTTCAGCTGCAAAGGTAAAGGGTATGCTGTAATATTCTGCTCATATGATCACTGTCAAAAAATAAGCAATACCTATTCAGAGCAGGAACAGTAAAGGAATTTTGAATTTGGAGAGCTTGGATATATAAAAGCCCCTCTTATTCAAGTGTCTAGTACCAGTCACGCCAAAGAAGCATGCACTGTATCCAGCAGATTGAGTGAATGGCTTGGAAAGGAGAATCAGGGAACAATCTTAATCATGTCTACTCAAAACCAAGCCCCATTATGTTAAATTAGACTTACTTTCAGAAAAGTGTTTGTTTATGATTGTGGCCTTAGAAGACCCAAAGGGTTTCCTTAATCTGCACCAGCTGTTTTAGTTTCTCCCCCTCCCCATCCTCACTGCTGCTGATTCAGTGGTCCTGGCAGAATCTATTGGTGTGGATGTGATGCTGCCACCTATAGTGGCAGCGCTCTCCAAACAGCATCCAAGAGAGCCCCATATGGAACTGTCATAAGCCATTCCACACAGTGGTGGGCCCAGCCTGCCCCAACAACTGGTTCTCCGGAAGTGGGCGGGGCCAGGCTGGGTCAGGGGGCGGGGCCTGGGGCGGGGCGGGGGAGGGCACACCACCTTAACCCTTAGTTTACCAAAATAATTGTATCACTTGTGACCGCATCAATCAGTATTAAGCCCCTGAGTTCAGTGTAATTTGTTCCTATGCATTACACTTCATTATGCTCTCGGGGGAATGTGTGCCACAAATAAGAACATAAAAGCATAAGAAAATCCTCCATTGGATCACACCAAAGACCCATCTAGTCCAGCTTCCTGAATCACACAGCAGCCCACCAGATGCCTCAGGGAGCACATATGACACTTGCATCCAGGTGCCTCAGTACCAGCAGACACACTACGTTCCACAGGTGGTGCTCATACCACTGGTTGAGAAACACTGATCTACAGTTTAGGACCAGAGTCTGTGGTGTCCCCTCTGCAGGCTGAGGTTTGCTTCTAAGCCACCACTTAAGGCTACAATCCTGTCCACGCTTTCCTGTAAGTAAGCTTCATTGAATATAATAGGACTTCTGAGTAGTCAAGCAAAGGACTGAGCTCTTAGTAACCAGCCTCTGGCTCCAATCCTATTCACTTCCCTGAGTGTAAGCGCCACAGACCCTAATGGAACTTACTTCTGAGTAGCCAAGAATAGGATTGGGCTCTAATGCTGCACTCCTCTGCACAATTTCCTGGGAGTAAGCTTCATAGATTGAAATGGGATTAACTTTTGAGTAGTCAGGCATAGGATTACAAGCTCTTAGAAACCAGCTTCTTTCCAGGGAGTAAGCTTCACTATTATAATGGAACTTACTTCTGAGTAGACAGATGATTGGGCTTTGAGGCTATACTCCTATCCTCACAGGAGAGTAAAACCTGCTAGCTTTAATAGGATTTACTTCAGAGTAGGCAGTGGACTGGGCTCCTGGGGGGGCAGGATGGGAACTTCAGGTGCCCCCCATACTGCATCCCGACAATCTCAGGTGGAGAGATTTCTCAGAGGGGCAGGATGAGGTGGGGAGATCTGGGGGGGGGGGGCAAAAGGACTACAGTGTGGATAGGATTGCAGCCTGAGCCCAATCCTAACCGTATCTACTCAGAAGGAAGTACCATTCAAGTCAATGGAGCTTACTCCCAAAATTGTGTGGTCAGGATTTTAGCCTTATAGTCCAATTCTATGCAGGCTTACTTAGAAGTAAGTCTCATTCTAGTCAGTGGGGCTTACTCCCATGTAAGTGTGGATAGGATTGCAGCCTCAGAGCCCAGTCCTAACCATTTCTACTCAGTAGAAAGTCCCATTACATGCTCCCTAAGTCCCATATATCCTCAGCAGGACATTTTGCCCAGTATGCCATTTACAGCTAAGAAGAGGCCTTGTATATCTTAGATGTATTGTGTAGATGGGAATCCTCCACCACCTGTTATCCCTTCCCCTTTCCGCAATCTAAGATTTTGTGAGAGATTTGGGAAAGGTAGTGACACTTGCCAGAAAGGAAAGCCATACTTGTTTCAAAAGGTCTCTCCACTTTTTGAGTCTTTTTTCCAGCAAACAACAAAAAAATGAGTGTGTTGTTCAGAATGAGTCCAAAAGAGCTTGCATAGTCTGAATTCTGGCGTGCTACCGTGGCAGGACGGGCAAATACTGTAATAACAACAACCGTCATCATCAACAACAACAACAATATCATAATTTTGCAGCCTAAATGTAATGAAACTAAGGGCACAATTCTAACCATATCTACTCAAAAGTAAGCCCCATTGTGTTCTCCCAGGAAAGTGTCTTTAGGATTGCATCCTAAGAATGCTTGCAAAGTGCAGATGGTTAAGAACAGGAGGGATACGTGGTAAAATAAGGCAATACATTGGCAATACCTGAACAATATTCACGATAATTTTAATATTGATAACAAAGAAACATGACAACGGCAGAAGAAAGGAATTTTAAAGAAAGAAACAGAAAGACTGTTTTTAGCAGCCTATGAAAAAGCACTGGGAACAAATGCAATAAAGGCTAGAGTAGACAAAGGCCAGAAAGACAGCAAGTGATGCTGTGCAAGGAAGCTGAAGAATGGATGGAACACATAATCTGTGGCTGCAAATAGATTGTCCAAATGGACTATCTAGAAAGACATAGTAAAGTGGCCACCATGATTACCTGGAATCAATGCAAAAAAAAATACCATACAACCTACTGAAAACAAAGACCTGGTGAGACCACAAACATAGTCCAGAATGAACATGTCAAAATCCTGCAGGACATTCATATTCAAACTGATTGCCACTTGGAGCAGAATACACTGGTCATCACTATAGTTGGGGAAAAACATTTCTGGATCATTGATATTTCAATACCCGGAGATCATCAGCTTCAAGAGAAATAACATGAGAAAATCAGGCAGCATAGGGACAAACAGAAATTCAAAGAATCTGGGAAAAGAAGGTCACTGAACTTCTAATAGGTGCACTTGAAGCGATGGCATCAAGTTTCCAGAAACATCTGAACTTAGTGGGTAACTGTCCATTTACAAAAAGCAGCACTCCTTGGAACCTCACAGATATTTAGACAATACCTTTGTTATTCCGAGTTCCTTGAACCAAATTACAATAGAGAAAATTCCAGTCAAACACCTGGCAACTGTGATAAACATCATCATCATCATCATCATCATCATGTAAACACCATGCAAACCATGGGAATATATGTATTGTAAAAATAAAGGACAGGTTTTCCCTCAATCCGCAAAAGAATTATTGAAACTTTTGTGCTGTGGGAGAAGCATGAATTTGTAAACACAAAATTGCAATTTCCAATTATTATATTAAAAGGTGGACAAACCTTGGCTTGGGAGCCATATGGCATATAGTGTGTGGCTCCTGGAAATATGTTGACTGAGCTCCTTTTTTGATATTCAGTTAAATATAAAAGATAAATAAGAATGTTTTAAATTTTATCATTATTTATCATCTATAAACTGAGAGTTTAGAGGATTAAAACATAAACTTAACGTTCATGGTGAGGAAATATATTTGAAAATTTAAATGTTTCTTAAGTATTGCTGCTCTCAAACATCTATCTTGCGGCTCCCAAACAACTAAGGTTCATTCTTATGTTAAGTTTAGCCACCTTGCTATCGCAATTAATTGGAATAAGTAGCTTTCCTAAAATAAGGATGACCTTAAGACATCTGGCAGCCCCTCCAAACAGTCAAGTCTCAAGACTCATGCAAGCCTACAATTGCTTAGAGGAAAGTATATGGAAATAAAAGGGCATTTATTTTCAGTTTAGATATAAATTGCTCAGTTTCTCATTTTGGGATGCATCACAAACCAAGTCACGAGAATTGTGTCAATCTAAACTGTGAACACTGACAATCTCTCTGCGCATTTGTTGGTGACCGTGAGCCTCAAGCCAACGGCATGGATGAGACTGCCACATATCTTGCCACATATTTAACAGTATATGTTTTCATGTTTTGCTTTGTTTTTCAGGAATTTGCCAGGATCTGCTCTTCTGGTCTGGAACAAGCAAAATTTGCACAGTTCCAATGGGCCAACAGTTATACCAGTTATAAAGGATTTCCTACCTCTCGCTTGGGCTGCGCACAGCACTGATTGGCTAGTCACTGGAACTTATCTACTATGGATCACACCATGGGAAGAGGAAAGCAATTTGGGTCAGGAGCTTGTCACGCACAGGTGATGCCAGGCAAAATATGGAGGGAGGGCTACTTCCATAGACCAGCAGCCATATATAAACTTCCCTGTGTGAAGTAGCAAACTCCTGACATGTACCTGACTGCTCACTACACTGAGAGCTCATCTTTTTTCTGCCAATCAGTGTCAAGTGCCAATCCCCAGCTGTCAGCGCTGGAGATGACAGTGTATTAATGACCACACTCAGGAAAAGGCAGCTTCCCCTATGTGAAGAGGGATAATGGTTTTGGCTTGCTTTGCCTTTCCAGTCTCCTGTCACTTATTGTTTGGAGCTCTGTCAAACACAGTGTATCCTCACCCCCGCCTTTCAACTCCACTGAGTTTATCTCTATTCCCCAAACCGCACACTCTCGCACATCGACGCAAGTGAACACACATACATACAGTAGATTCAGAGCACACTCTTGCAACACCCCCTGCAGGGAAGGAAGGTGCAAACATAACCGTGAAAATACTGATACTTGTACAGCAGGCAGGACCTCAAGAAATGGGACCCACTCCAAGCAGGACATGCATTTGCCTACTCATACTACTGCCATTACACCATGAAAGCAGTTACTCCATATAGAGAGAAGAGACCATGCTGGTATTCAAAGAAACACATTATTGCATGCTAAAAAAGGATAACTGAACCGAAATAACATATCAAGTAAATCTGAATGCTACAGTGTGGGTAAAATGTGTCCCTAACCATAGCTGGGGAAAAACATGTCTGGATCATAGACACAAATATTTATATTACTGACAGAGCTCTATTCATGACTACTCAGAAGACAGTCCTGTTATGGGCAAAATCCAGAGTAGTTACGGGTCCACGCAGTTACGTCACCCTCTAGTGTTATCTTATGGAAAGTCACCTTAACTCCTCTGGAGCAAAGGGTTTAATTTGACTTTAGCATATGGGCCTATGTTCAATAAAGCTTACTCTCAGGAAAGTGCTTATAGAGTACAGTCTGATTCTGCTTCTCCTCATTACTATCCCAGATCCAAAGCTATTCAGGCCACTGCAGCCTGCTTTGCAAATTCTCACTTTTGGAAATCCTGCTCAACCCACATTGAACTGTCTGGTATTTGAAATGTCACCAGATATTACCCCTGTAATTTAAAAGCCTGTCTGTGTCACAGTAAGAGCTGGGAACCTGCTTTAAAACAAACAAACCCAAGAAGGGATCCTACATTTAAAAATAAAAAGTGGAGATGTTCAGGCTGCTGAATTCTATAGCCTTTATGACATTTCCAGGGTACCATCAGAGAATGAACCCAAATTTCTAGTAATTCTCTCCTGAGTACATAAGCCTTTTCCCCCTTTATTTGTGACAGCAGATAAATCTGCTGCCCGATATAGTGGTAAGGCTGTTGCTGCTAACCCTTTGGATGAACCCCCTCCTGGTCTCCTGCTTCTCCCTCTCCTTCACTCCATCATCCCTACGCTCTCAATGCTTCCTAGTGACAGCTGTCTCTTCTTGTCATTCCTCCAGAGGAACATTGACATGCAGAGGTTTAATTAGCAACTGTTTCAATGGAGGGAATCTGTCCAGGCTGGGAATATGGACTCTTCCTTTTTCATCCCTTGGCCTAGTAGTTTCTTCAGAGTAGGCATCACCCAGGTGTCCCCACCGGCATCACAGCCGAAAAGAGATGGAAGCAAGACATGGAGAACTAGGAGGGAGATTTTGCCTGATTTGCTAGAAGCCCTAAAGTCACCCTCATTATCCAACGACATAGTTCCCCCATTTTTTTTAGCTGTCTCTTCTCCTCCATGTCCCTATCCTCCAACTGTGCATAATTACAGATCTTTGCAAGATGCCGGAGAAACTTGAACAAAAGACAGTAAAACACGGGCTAGTCAAAGCAAGAGAAATGATTGAGTTTTAAATGCTTTCACTGCAGACACTCTAGTGTTTCATTCCTAACCCCTTAAAATTGGGGGAAATCTGTGTTAGGATGTGAATATTCTAGAACCTCTAAACAACATTCTCTGGAAATCCTCAGAAACTAGATACATCTGACATCATTTTAACTTTAATTTGGGATCCTGATACAGATAGATTGGTTGGTTGGTTGATTGTTTTGATTGATTGATTGATTGATTGATTGATTGACTGGTTGACTGGTTGACTGGTTGGTTGGTTGGTTGGTTGGTTGGTTGGTTAGTTGGTTGGTTGGTGAATGGATGCATGGCCAAATCCTATCTATCTTCTGCACTGGTGAAACATGAGTTCTGCCAGCACACACTGTTACAAAAATGCCATAAAGTGCTTTGAGACAACACAAAGGCCAGGTATATCGGGCAGAAGGCTGAGATGGATGCTCACAGAAACTTGTGAGTCCTGTGCAGGGGAGGCGGTGAAACAGGGAGGCAGGCGGAGAGCAGTGTTGGCAGTAGAGTGACCTCTCCTAAGGAGGAGAGGTCAGTAGTGCCAGCATGCTCTGTATCTTATCCCCCTTACAAGGCTTGATCCACCAAAATGGATCAATATGGACTTCTACAGGTGATATTACATATTGATCAGCCAAACTCACTACCTACTGCATCTAGGTCTGCCGGTCATGATAGAGCAATGGTCTGTCCTGAAAGAGACAATTATGAGGCTGTTCTTCAAAAAGGCCTCTATGGATCTCTAGGAACTACTGCCAGTCATTAACATTTTCTTCCTTGGAATGGTGGTAGCTAGTGGTTGCTAGTTAACGCTGGATAAGAATGATGATCTAAATCCACTTCTACCTGTTTTCAGACCTGGTCTTGCCACTGATACTGACTTTGCCTTGGTCAACCTGCTGTAGATCCCTATGTTGGAAGGAAGAGAGAGTGTGGCCTTCTTACCTTCCTTTGCTGCCACATCATACCTTCTTTGCCTTTGGCAATCCAACAGCAAACAATAATGGCAGCGTCTTACCTTGTTGCCACATGCACTCACCACTCCCAGGGTCCCTTTGGCCATCCCTGCTTTACTAGCTTCATTCCTTGCCTAAACAGTTTGGGCATTCGGAGATGTATTCTTTTTGAAATAATAATAATGCAAGGATGGAATACCCAGCATGAGTGATGGGGCTGTAATCATGCCAATCAATAGGTGACACTCTGAACAATGTCTCCACTCATATTAGTGCCAAATTAAGCTGTTTACTGAAACTTTCCTCACCCAAAGAGAAGTCCAATCTATAATGGGGTGGGGAAGATGGATGGCTCGCCAAAGGCCCTTTACTAGTGATTTTTCTTGCTGTGACAGACAGCTTTTTAAAAAGAAGAATCTCTCTTCATCAGCGACTTCAAGAAAGAAGGCTGAAGGTGAAGTGTGGAGGGGCCAAGCCTCTGTCTAGAAGGATACAGCCTCATGTGAAAGAGAGATCCATAGATCCATACATTGCAGGGCTTTCATCATGTTTCAGTTCAGACCTATTCTGGCCCTGTGGAATTCTCGTAAGATGGGTGTCATGTCCTCCTGGACCCCTTCCCTTTATTTCTCTTTCTGTTTGAAAGACAAATTATATATATTTTATATTATATAATAGTATATATGTCTTATATAACAAGGAAGGAAGGAAGGAAGGAAGGAAGGAAGGAAGGAAGGAAGGATGGATGGATGGATGGATGGATGGATGGATCAAACACTCGTATTGCCCCTGGATGATTCTTCACTTAACCACTGAAATTTTGCAACTCATCTGCTTCAAAATGGTGGCAGAAGCTTTGTATGCATCCTCCATCTGAAAGCACCACTTCTCAAAAATAGTATCTTTGAATGGATACTGTCTGGATGCAGGGGGGTACCAAACTCCTAAATGCTTATTGTTAACCAGTTCTCACAGTTCAATCCTGTGCCATAAAATCCAGTCCTATGCAATCCTACACCACACTTCTGGCCTACTCAGAAGTAATCCCTCTGAGTTCAGTGTCCCTTATAGGAAACTTCATATAGGATTGTAGAATAAGCATAAGACATGGCTAGGGAACTTCTGTGTCCTAGAAACCAGGCCACAGAGTGTTGGAGGGTAGTGGGATACAGGGGATGACACCCCTCCACATAGTGCTCCATATATTTCTTGGGTGGAAAGAATCTGCAACATTTTGGGTGCTGGTGGACAGTTGGATGAATGCGTCAACCCAATCTTGACACACTGGCTGCAATGAAGGCCAATTCCATGCTAGGGATAATTAAAAAGGAGAATGAGAATAAAATGGCTAATATAATACCACTCTACAAATTTATGGTAAGGCTACACTTGGAGTATTGTATTCCGTTTTGGTCACTGCATTTTAAAGAATACATAGTGAAACTAGAAAAGATGCAGAAGATTAGAGAATGACCAAAACAATTACTAGGCTGGAGCACCTTCCTTAAGAGGAAAGGATGCAGTTTTTGAGGCAGGTCAGTCTTGAAAAGAGGTTCATGAAGGGAACATGATTGAAACATATAAAGTTATGCAGTAGATAGGTAGAGGAGATATGTTCTTTGTCCTCTCACACAACACCGGAACTAGGGGACGTCCCCTAAGAATGAATGTTAGAAGAGTAAGGTCAGACAAAAGAAAACATTTCTTTACCCAGCATGTAATTAGTGTGTGGACAGGGTGACCAGATGCCCAAATCTCATAAGGAGGACAAGGTCTTGGATTCCTCTCAGCCTGGCTTTTCCAGTGGAAAATCCTATAGGCATGTTTGCCTCCTCACAAGTAAAGCTACAATATTGGGCACTTTCACTTCCCCATGGAGCTCAAAGCATATTTTTTTTATTTTTAGTTTGGGGGCCATAACTTTTGATAGTTATTATATATTTCAAAACTGATAGTTGCATTGGATTCTGCTCTTTGATACGAATCCAACGACATACAACATGATGGGGTATTGCACACCACTGCAAAGTTCCAAAATGAAGCCAAAATGGAGGACAATGAAGCTCTTTTGGAGGACATCTGGACAGAAGGCTAAAAAAGAGGACAAATCTGGAAAAGTCTGGTCATATTGTCACACCCTGTCTGTGGAAATCCTTGTCACAGGATTTGATGATGGCGTCTGGCATGTGGTGTATTCTTGGTCATGGTGGTGTATTCTTTGGGAGATGAAGCTGAATAGAATGCCAGATGTGGGGAAATGGCAGCAAAATGCAAGTATTGTGTGGTCTTGTCGGCTCTCAGAGGCCGCTGAGAGGCAGAGGAAGCTAAACTAGATGGACCCTGGGTTTGATCCAGCAGGCTTCTTCTTATTGCTGGAAGTCGTGGTTCCTCACTTAGAGGGGTGTCCATTGCAGGCTTGAGGCAACATGATACAGGAGGCAACATTTCAATTACTCCTGTATACCACTGGTCTCAGTGTCTTGTTTTTTGGAACTTGTTTTTCAACACTCTGAGGGTAAAATTCAGGATGGAGGCAGCCATACTTCTTTATCCACTCATCTGCCTCTTTCGCATACAAAGCAAAAGTGGGGCTTAAAACATTTTACATCAAGAGGAAAAAAAATAACTAAGTTCTCTCAGGCTCCATCACTGCGGGAACTTTCCTCACAGCCAGGCTTGTTTCAAGTATCAGAGCCTGACTGGGAGAAAAGTACCTGCAGCAATGGATTACACCAACCATCTATATGGAGGAGGAATGTTCAATATACCCTTTTAATGGTAAACAGCCTTACTTTGTATGTGAATTAGGCAGGCAAGTGAATAAACAAATTTTGCAGCCTTCTTCATGTCTTTTTTCACTCTCTGTTTTCATTTTTAAGTCTCTACCTAGGTCTCCTATTTAAACGTCTGGGTACTCAGAAATACATTTAAGAACGAAGAATCAGAATACAGCCACACAGTGCAACCCTAAGCATGTCTACTCAAAAGCAAGTTCCATTGAGTTCAATAGTACTTACTTCCAGGAAAATGTGGTGAGGATTGCAGCCTAAGTTTCTTGGAAAGATCAGGTTTGAGTAGAAATAAGGTCTGGCAGCTTTGAGAATTGCATGGCTTGTAACCACACCTGTCTCTTCCACACTAGAAGACATCTGCATTTACAGTATGGTTCCCCAGTGCATTAGGGAAGAGATCCCAAAAAGTCCAACAGCCTTCATTCCACTTTACTGGATGAAATACCCATCAGTGGAAGGATGGCAAGTCACTCAGATCCCAAATCTATCCTACAGTTTCACAATTGGTTTCACAATTCGGGGACACAACTAGCCAACTGGCCTACATCCACTGTCTCTTTATAGTGTTCACTGTCTCGCAGGTGGTGCTTGTTGCAGCAAGGAGTCCAGGAGACATATGACGTGCTTGCCCTTGGAGTCTCAATTTCATTCGTCTTTAGTTTTAATCTTAATGCAATATGCACAGATGTATGCAAATATGGTTAAGATGAGTTAAGACTAACATTTCCTCTCTTCTTTCACGTTGTAACAAGGCAGAAAATGTGCTTCTTAATGTTTTCACTTGTGTTCTCTCCTAGATAAGCCAAACTTAGACTGCTGCTTAGATGTGATTATTTTAGACGCTTTTCCTTTACCTCATTCGAATAAATCTCCTAGTTCTTTTTAATGCTGTATCTATATTACTCTTAGTATGCTGAGAGTTTTGCTCTTTTTATTTTACCTTACAACCCAGTATCTCACCAGGATTTCCATTTACATAAAGGTAATTGAAGGGCAAGCACTCTGGCAGTTGCGTTGCCAGGCCTGGTGGTTCACAGGCCACCCTGTGTCATTGGGCAATGTGGCACCCCCATACATACCATTGCATACCATACATACCAGTGCATACCCTTGTCATACTACCTTTCCCATGGTATACCCAAAGGTATAAGCAAAGCAGAGATGGTGAAGGTGGTGGGAAACTGCCACTGTATCCTTACTGGCCATACCTCAGCTATGCCACTGCGCTCCGGAGAGAAAGTGGGTCCCCAGCTCAGTAGTAGAATTTACATTCTGCTTGCTGAAGGACCAGTTAGATGGTCATCTGGTCAAAGAACTGCTGCCAGCCTAGGTAGACAGCACAGGACCAGTGATGAGCATCAAAAAAATTAAGAACCGGTTCTCTGTCCATCTGCCAGCCACTTTTAAATGGCTATTTTTAAACTTTATATGTACTATCTCTTGTTAACAACCGGTTCTACAGAGTAGGTGTGAACCTGCTGGAGCCCACCACTGCACAGGACTAGAAAGACAAATAATCTAAGTCTAAGGCAGTGTCTTAAGAGATAGTTTTTCCTGGCAGTCTGCTATTGATAGTCATTCCAGGAGGTGACACATTCTTCACTGCATACTGTGATCTGTCCATTTTTAGCATTTTACTGTTTTTTAACATAAAAGGCTGTTCCTCATTTAAAGAATTAAAAACCTTTTTTTCTTTTTCTTTTTTTGCAGCTCGTCTCACACTGTCCCTGTTCCTGGCCATATTCCCAGCCCACTTCCTACATCACCAAAGCCTGTTCCATTAAAAAATAAATTCTTGATCTGAACAGTTCTTTTGCAGCAGCTGTACCCAACAAATTCCACAGCTTACATCTACTATACCTCCCCCGTCACCAGTTTTTGGCACTGTTTAGTAAATTAATTTAGGGCCAAAATGAACTTGTGCTAGAACAGGCGGCAGTGGTATTGCTACAGGGCTGATTTAATGAAGAATGCAATGAAATTGTGTTGAAATATCTCTATTTTATCAAAACAATAGCAAAAAAAACAAAACCAGTGGGGGCAGAGTGATGATGCCTTGTCATGCCCACCACCAAAGGCGTTGCCACACCCACAACATAGGAGGAGGTCCATCAGGACACACTAGCCTTTTGTACAAATATGCAAACGCTAGTGACACTACTGACATCTGCTCTATATCCACTGCAATGCACTGGAATACAACTCAGCATTTTGGGATTTATTCCCCTTGCCCCTTGTCACATATAGCCAGCCTCATGGATCTGTGGCTTGGATCTGTGTTCACAATTTTGCAGGTGAAAATCCAAGCAGCCCTTGTAACACTAGTCAGGTTCAGGATCGATGATGATGATGGTGGTGGTGGTGGTGGTGGTTATAAATGCACAGCAAACAATTCCGTGCTGGTTTCATTCACTTCACCAGTCGGACCCTTCCCAAGAGTCTAGGACTGTGTGATGTAGCAGTGTATAATTCGTGCTGATCCCAGAAGAGTGGCTTTCTGCAATTGGCAGAGTGATATTTTATCAATGCCAATAGTTTTCAGGTACCTGCCAAGGTCTTTGGGCACTGCACCCAGTGTGCCAATTACCACTGGAACCACCTGCACAATTACACCAGATACGCTGTAATTTGATTCTTAGGTCTTGGTAGCGGGATATCTTTTCCAGTTGTTTCTCCTGCTGTCAGCTGGTATGGTGATGTCAACAAGCCACACCTGACTGCTTTCTATGGTGGTGATATCTGGGGTATTGTGTTCCAAGACCTTGTCCATCTGTATCCTGAAGTCCCACAGAAGCTTGACCTGCTCATTTGCAACCACTTTTTCAGGCTTCTGGTCCCACCAGTTTTTTGCCACTGGCAGATGATACTTTTGGCATAGATGCCTCATAGATGCCTTTGTGCCTCAGTTTGTAGTCAGTCTGCGCGATCTTCTTGCAGCCACTTAGAATGTGGTTGATGGTTTCATCCACTTCTTTGCAGAGCCGGCATTTTGGGTCATCAAAGAAGTGGATTATTATTATTATTGTTATTATTATTATTATTATTATTATTATTATTATTATTATTATTATTAAAATTTGTATCCCTTCTCCTGGTCCAATCTGCCTCCTGGACTATCCTCCTGCACCCAAAAAAATACCCCTTCCATACCATCTTTCCACCCTCCTCTCACCCTCCCCAGTTCCTTGTGCCAATCTGCCCCATCCCAGCCAACACAAACTTATATTCTCTAGGAGCAGATCCGGTGATGCTAGGCCACAGCAAACTTTGTGTTTCCAAACCTACCACAAACATGCTTTATTACACATATGTGATATTTGGGACCCAGTGCAAGGTACTTATTCTGTCTCCAGGGCAAGGTGGGATTCCTCTACCTATTTAAACATTCAGAGAACAGTGGTGTAAACTTTTTGTTGAAAAGCAATATATAAATACTGTTGATGAAGATGATGATGGTGTTCACCTTTGGGAAAGTACTCATTTTGTGATTCTGGTGACTTCTGAATACGTACATAATAGTCTACTATGTGTTTTCCCTAGCAAACATTAACTGAACTGCAAAGGAAAGCATATAATCATGATATAAAGGAAG
The DNA here is from genome assembly GCA_030015325.1 of Cryptoblepharus egeriae. NCBI lineage: Eukaryota > Metazoa > Chordata > Lepidosauria > Squamata > Scincidae > Cryptoblepharus > Cryptoblepharus egeriae. Next base: position 88,830,499 of record JAREYC010000003.1, on the reverse strand, counting down.
TGGAAAAAGGAAGGACGCCTGAAAACATGTAACCAACATGTATGCAAATAGCCATGTTAAATTGCAATCAAACACCACAATCACATGATTTTTGCTGCAGTCTCATGATTTTCCCATGGTTTTGCCATGGGAAAAAGTAACATTTGTTTGGATTCTAGGAAATTAATCATGCTTAGGAACTTTTGAAGTGAGGCCTAACATAGATCTGAAGTTTTTCTTACATGCTACCTGCTAGTTTACATAACAGGGAGGCTAACATAACTCACCCATCTCCCTGAACCCATGTGGGAACCGGCACATTTTTGTACACTGGCCTAACCCCCTCAGGAGTAGTGCAAAAGTGACATACTCATGCTAACACTTAAAAAAATAGTTGTTGAATCAGCTCCCCTATGGATCAGTACTATGATGGCGGGCAGCAGGGGGCTTTAACCCTACCTTCCACAATAGTCCCGAACTGCAGGGAGATCCAGTTGCTATTTTTAAAAGAAAAATGGGTTCTACCCATCATTGTTGAACTGGACATTATGTAGCTGAACAAAGCACTTAACTTACCCCACTGATTTCAATGGAACTTGTGTGAGTTATGTGCTCTGAACTGGCCCTTCAGAGTGAACATTTGTTTCCAGCTTCTCATACCTGTCATCATGTAAATGATGAAAACAAAGGTGGCATGCAGATGATGCTAAACCTACAGGGTAGATGCTTCTATTCTTGGGGAGAGGCTGCAAATGCAGTCTAAAAACCCTATGTTCAAGGAGCTAGATGGTAATCAATATGTAAAATCCAGGCCCCCCCTGCCCCCACCATGTCTTGGCCCTCTTTGCCTCTTAAAGCTACTTATCATAATGCTCCCATGCATTACTTCTTTGGCTCCTTATCACCCTTCTGCTTCATTTCCTGCCTTTCCCCACACTTCTCTATCTCTTTCCTAGCAAGAGTCCATATGGCCCTGGTAGACGGAGGGTTGGACTAGATGGCTTTGCAGTTCCCTTCCAACTCTATAATTCTATGAATCAGTGCTGCAGTTCAAAGCTATCATTCAGTACCCCATGCTAGCAGTCATAAATGTACTATTATATGTGAAATAAAAAATACAAACTGTATGCAGTCTGTTTTCCACCTGTTATCAGTTTGAGGGATGCCTTTTGCTGCAGAGCTCAGCTGAAATGGCACAATCTTATTTTTAAAAATATACCCAAAAGCTTAACAAGTTCAAGGGAATTAGGCAAAAAAAGGAGAGGGGGAAAAACAGCCAAGAGACATCAGGGCTAAGGACTGCTGAATAGCGTTCAGGCTCTTTCGTTTAGAAAGAAGATGGCTGAGGTGGGACTCATCGGGATAAAAAATGGTAAACGATTGCAGGAGGAAAGTCATTAAGGAGCTGTCATTTACTCTTTCCAAAATGCAAGAAGTGGCGAACACCTGGATTAATTAACAGGCAGAAGATATATAACGGATGAAAATACATTTCACACTGCACTAGATTGACCTATGAAATTTATTCCTGTGGCTAGAGCAGCAGTTTTTAAATAGTAAGCAATTGCTTATTTCACAGTAAAATTTGCATACTTCACAGAAGACTTTGTTTAAAGGTACCTATCTCATAATAGAACAAAGGGTAATGTAGTAAAATAGCCTTGAGGCACTACCTGGTGACAACAGGGGGAGGAAAAAAATCCATAAATGTCTTGTACTAAAACAACAACAATAAATGAGCCTTTTGGAATGAAAAAAACTGTTGCCAATTATTTACGTAGTACTTTTAACCTGCAAAGTAATTCACAATACAAGTCTCGCCTGTATCTGCAGATCCTATATCTGCGGTTTCACTTAGCCATGGTTTTCATTTCTTCCCTTTCATTGTGCTCACAACGCACTTCTTTCAAATTTTTCTTCCTTTCACTTTTTCTGCCATTCACTTTGAAAGAAGAAGCAGGTAGACGGGGAGAACCTAGAACAGTGGTTCCTGAGCATTTCAACCTAGGATCCTCTTCTGAGAATGACAATCTGTTGGGGGGGGACCCCCACCCCCAGAAGTGATACTATCAGCCTGAAAATGATGACATGGCTGGAAGTAATACCAAAAAGGAGGGACATCACTGTGATGACAGAGCTTCTCCATGTCTACTCAGAAGTCCCCTTGTGTTCAATGAGATGTACTCCCAGGGAATGCCTGTACAACCTGACAAGAGGGACATGCAGCAAAATGTCTGGATTTAACCAACTCGAATCCCAGTACCCTCAACCAAGCCAGTTCCCTCCTACCTCGGGGTGATCTCACTGGGCCCAGCTTCACTGCCACCACATCTACAGAAGTAGTCTCACGCTGACACACATACACAGACACATACACAACACACACACACATACACCTGCCTCCTTTAGTGGAGTGGGAGGGAAGTCAGAGCTTCCCCAAGCTTCATTAGCTTTCTCATTCAAGTACACAGCGGAGATCTCCATCTCCCAGTAAATTATCTTCCATTGAGAAAAAACAAACTAATCATTTTGTGCAAATGACAATAACAAGCATTCTCTCTAACAAAGGTATAAAACTGTTCTTAAGAATATATATCAAAATCCATATATTGGTATAAAAATATATCTGTCGAAGACCAGTGGAAAAATTAGGAGTGCAATTTTGGAGCAAAAAATGTCCAGGTCATTTATAGAACAGAACAAGGTAATCCCTGCTGTTCACAGGCCTGATCCAAACCCAACTGGGGCCTAAAGCGGAATCCTCTTCTGAGGTTTTGATTTCACACATTCTCTTGCCACCACCACTGGCACTGCTATAACTTCTTCCCCTTTGACACTCCATTGCTTTTTCCTGGCCTGTTTGGAAAAAGTGAGCTGGGAAGTTGGCCTACATAGAAAGAAGAATGATCAGGATGAGGATCACAATGGCTTCTCGCTTCCTCCAATACTTTTATGCAAACCTCTTCAAATGTGGGGCTTAAAGTCCCACGTTCCACTTCCTCCATCCAAGAGACTTAATTTACATATTATGCAAATTGTTTGAGTCATTAGACAAATTCAGCATATTAATTGTTGAATTGTTTACCAGTCACTTTGTGCCTACTCCTGGCAAATACCTCAAAAAGTTGGGACAGGATCAGAGAAAGCATATTTTTACCTGACCGTTTATTTGTGCGTGCCAGGATTGTTCATGCTTTTTTCTCAGATGACAACAAAGCTTGCCACGGAGAGATATAGCAGGCGACTATATCCTACAGTGCCTCCAGTTCTGTCTTTCCAGCAGTACATACCTCAGCATCTGCTCAATTCAAGTACAAGTTCCAAAACCTATACTGGGTGGGACTTATACCCAGCAGTTGGATGCTGAAAAACATATAGCAAGCTCTTGATTTAACCGTAATGGGGTGGCAGGGAAGATGCCTGTTAATCTGAGATAACATTGGCAAACTCCTTCATCGATCACAACAACTCTCAATTGATCTTTTAACATACCTATTCAATTACCTACCTATTATTTAGCTATTGTCAAATATTTCATGAAGCCTGTGTAAGTTTAAAATTATTATAATGATATTCATTAGTAAGAGTAGATAAGAAGTTTGCTTACCTGTTAGGTTCTGTGCCAGCCAGAAGCAAGCTTAGTGGGTGTTTTGTTTTTTTTTCCTGGCTATCCACAATAGTTACAAGCATCTGCAAATAAGAAAAATTACAAGAAGACAAGAATTGGTATATGTCAGTCTGCCCTTTGATTTAAAAAAAAAATTTGATACCAGTCTGCCTGCTGCCTATTTAAACAAGTGCCCTTTATAAAGGAACTTAATAAAAAATTGTCCATTTCTGTAATTTGTTTTCTAATCTCACGTTTAGGTGCAGTCTAAAATGGTATTTATAAAATAACACCACTAAAATGCAAAATTGAACCTATAAAAGGATAAATCCTGAAATCCTGTTCAGTTAATGAAATAACACTGCCATGAATTTATTAAAGAGACTGTGGAGCATCTATGAATCATCCTGAGTCCTTCTGACTGTTTCCAAGGTCCCAATTCCCTTGTAGATCTGTTGCTTTAACTGGTTGTAAAGTCTTCTGAGCCTGCTGAGAAGCTGCCAAGGAAAATGCATGGAGTCCTATGGAAAGTAAAACTGAGCTACAGTATGTGTTTACTCATGAGTAGGTAACTGTGCTAGGTCTGTTGGAAAGGCAGTCCAAAAGAAATGTAACACCACCGGAATGGTCCCAAATTCAATGAACACAGGGCTCAAAAGCACATGAGAAGGAAATCCCTCCCTCCAAGTTCATAAATTTATTTAACCCTATAGAAATAGAAACTGAACGACATCCTTGCATTTACTCACAAGAAGGCAAATGTTTAATGGTTCCTTGTTATGTCAGTGTGTTTTTCCCCTGCACTTTAAAACCAGTTTGTTTCCATAGCAATTCAATGCTATCTATGTTCAATATGTTCGAGTTGCTGTCTTCTCAGTGTTTTAATTTGGCAATGTTTTACAGTGTATTCCTAAGTATGTCCACTCAGAAGTAAGTCCAATTGTATTCAATAGTACTCACTCCCAGGAAGGGGTAGAAAGAATTGCACCCTTTCTCATAACACCATAATTCGTGAAAAAAACCAAAAAACTATTTTAGACTACACTATTTATTTTGCCAAAAAAGTGTAACTGTAATCCTGTTAAAAAAGAAACGTTTTCTGAAACTTTCACATTTCTAGAAACTTTGATTAAACTTATAATCATTCATTGCATTTAAAAAAATTACTTTCATTGTATTACAATAACAGTTCACTGATTTGTCGTAATTAGCATAAGTATCAAACCTTTTGGAAAAAAAAACATTTTATTCAAATTTTGCATGCCAATAAAAAAGGATGTGTCACAAATACTGACAAAACTGATTTAAAGTGCACAACTAACATATTGAATTAGCATAAAGCTGCAATCTTAAAGTTACTTTCCTGGGAGTAAGACCCATTGAACATAATGCGTCTTTTGAGTAGATGTGGTTAGGATTGTGCTCTAAATATCAAACCTGTTGAAAAGCAAGAGTTCAGAAGCACTTGTAGTTTTTAAAAAATACATGCACGTCATCAAGCATTACTGTTTATCTTTGTAGTCTCTCTCCCCACCCACTATCAGTTTTTTTAAAAATCTTAAAATTACACGGAATGTGATAGTTCCACCTATAATCTAATAATGTGAAACAATGTGTTTATATTCTTATACAAAAAGAAACATATATATATTTAAAAAATTGTTTTCTCACCCTCCATGGGTGGTGAATGTATGTTAACCTCAATCTCAGGTCCTCTACCAGAGGCCTGGGAGTTTGAGGGTTCTGCACAGTATCTTAGCTGCTCCTAACAATGCGCTTTTCTGGAGATATATATATATATATCTTTTCTGGAGAAAAGATATATATCTATCTATCTTTTCTTTTCTTTATATATATATAAACACACACACACACACACACACACACACACACACACACATACATACATACATATATATATATATATATATATATATATATATATATATATATATATATATATATATATATATAAACATAAATATATGTTTTATATATAAATATAAAATTTAATACAAGTAAGTAAAGCAATTGGTCTAAAGTTAATTTGTCAAAGTTATGAAGGATAGTCAAGCTGGATAGGAAAATAATCTCATATAGTATCCCTTGATACTTGATGCCAGTAAGGTAGGCATAGTAAATATGAATGGATTATTCTAGAATCACTTTGCAGCTTACTCCTATATATTCATCAGTGTAAGGGCATTGGCCAGTCCTGGAAACTGGATTAGATGGGCCATAATATTTGTGGTTCGCTTGGCACCTCACTGGTTGTTAGTTCCTTCAGAAATGATGCCTACCTGGCAATGAAATCCCTTCTTACTGGTTCTCAGAAGGGAGAGCAATGGGTAAAGGCCAGGCCAGCAGATTCTTCCTCATACCTTTTAATAAAACATGAATTAGATGCCGACACACATTAGATTCACTTGTCCGGTGACAGAAAATCAAAGCCTTCTCCCATCCTTCTGCAAGCCTGCCGCTGATGGATGTGTACGAACTGTGCTGGCCGGTGCAAGAGAAAGAGTCTATACACACTGAAACAGCTCTTTAATTTCTTAATTTAATATCTGACACGTAAAGATTCTCATTAAGCCAGTCAATGAAGCCTGGAAATACAATTTTCGTGCAAACTGTCGCTATCATAACTTACACGAAACTTCAGATGGTGCCCTGTAAGCAGTGTGATTAAATCCATTCATCTTTGCTGTCAGCCACCCACTCCTGGGTTTTACGCAGAGGGGCTTTCTGGCTGGGACCAGGCAGCTCAGGCTTCATTCCTTGGGGAAAGCCAGAGGGAGCCTGGAGTTATTTCGGTAACTCCACCAAAGGAAACAGGGGATTCTTCTTCGTGCAAAGGAGGGGAAATATAACTAGAAAGCTAAAGCCAACAGATGTGCAAGGGCAGAATTGGACACAGCACTCTGTCCACCTGTCCTTCAGTGATTATGACATATCTGGGGTCAGGGCGGTTCTGCCATTGCTTGGAGCGGCCAAGGATGACATGCCCTGGAGTGCCACCTCATGCCAACATTGCAGCTGCCATCCTTGCTGCAGTACTGTCAAAAATTATTTAAAAGCTCCTGACCATGTTTCTGATGCAGTTTTATAAAGCCAGGAAGTGCAAGACTTCAAATTTTATTTAAATTATATTTATTATATTTAAATTATTTTAAAGCTCCTGATTGTGTTTCTCATGCAGTTTTATAAAGCCAAGAAGCGAAAAACATAAAATTTTATTTAAAGGGATGGTGCACATTCTACCTGTAAACAACCCTGAAGTCCTGCACATCTGATTTTAGAGAAACTCCAAGTGGGGTAAGGTAAGGAGAGGGATGACTTCTCACTTGGGAGAACAAGGAGTGAGTTGGATGGAAGTACAGGCATCCTCCACTTTCTGATGATTCATTTCTGAGGGTTCTGCTCTTTCAACACCTTTCAATTATACCCAGGACTCATTCATTCAACATGTGCTCCACACTTTTCAATCTCTCTCTCTCTCTCTCTCTCTCTCTCTCTCTCTCTCTCTCTCTGCTGGTCTAAAGGATAAAATTGTCTTCCCTGTTGTTGATTTGCTTGTGACATGGTGATCAAACTATTTTTGGCATCTCCTTATGACTTTCTTCAGTAAATAACCATCTTTCAAATACAGTAAATAACCATCTTTCAAATACATCTTTCAAATTTTCCACACGTGCCCTTGTTCATTTTACTGTATTCTGTTAAGTATTTTGGCTATGTGTAAATAAATATGTATTATTTAGGCTTTTGCAAGGGATATTTATGTCTTTTTGGTGGCCATTTTGCATTTGCAAGCTGAAAAAGACTGGGTTCCACTTTTCAACAGTTTGCACTTTTGGATGGTGCTCCAGTCCCCAACCCATCCACTAAGTGGGAATGCTTGAAGCAACTGACAGATTAAAGAATATCCAGAATCTGCTGCCCCATCGGACACCTTAATATCTGTTTAAGGGTTGCCATGTGTCCTAAAAACAGGGACAGTCCTGATTTTGCGGGGTTTCTGTTCACGTACTGGCAAGTATGTCAGAGGGAACGGTCTTGTTTTTGAGGAAGCGAATTATGGCAACTCTATATCTGTTGCCTCTTGAGTGCCCCTAAATCCACTCTTGATGAAATCTACGTTACCTGATCTCAACCGCAATGCAGTGAACCTAGCTTGAGAGCAGCTCCCACCTGTTTATGTTCCCTTTGCTGCATTTTCAATGGCACCTAGAGTGCAATTCTAACTATGTCTACTCAAAAGTAAGCCCCATTGTGTTTAATGGGTCTTACTCCCTGGAAAGTGTCTTTAGGATTGCAGCCCTAATTAGTTTAAATAGCATTATGCCTTTTACAATACACCATTCTATCAGTCTCTTGAAATTAACGGCATGCATCAGGCATGCTCTGAAATTAATGGCATGCTGCTGAATAAGGGCTTTATGGGCAGCTCAAAGGACAGCTGGAACTCTATGGGCAGCATCTCCTGGTGCCCCTGTGGGTTCTCTGCAATGCCCCTCTTTAGGCACCCTAGGCCACTGGGAAGAACTGTTCTAGAGGGTCATCATGAAAACTGCTTAGCTCTGAGCAGTCTCCCATCTATGTCCTCCTCTTCCTTTTATCTATAGTAAATGTGGGATTTTGAAGTGAGTCCGAGATGGGGAGATTTTCACCTTCCAAAAACCTGTTTAATTTACTACCCCAATTCTGTGCGGATCATACAACACCCCACCATCAAATACACATTTTACTACTCAACTGGTAACCTAAGCGTTGTCTCCCGCAAGCCACAGAAGCTAAAGCAACCCCGTGAGGGAGACTTTTTCCAAGAGCTTTGGCACCTGGGTGTCTGCAGTCTTTTTCCATAGACACTAATTAGGCAAATTAATTCCTATTGAGCCCAAGCTCCTCTGCCTTAGGGAAAGCGGCTTATTCCTGCGCTGGCTAAACCGCACATAGCAGGGGTGGGTGGGGTGGGATTAATGTCAAGAAAGTGCTTTTCAAGAAGAGCCCCCAACTCATTTTCAAATCTGCATGGAGTGCTTCAGGCTGTTATCTGGATTCTAAGACTTGCACAGTCACTAGGCACATTTGCCTTTGGTCTAGAGATGCTAGATGACCTTTCCCCATGTCAGAGTTCACTGGGACATCTTCCTGTCTGTTCCCCAGTTCATTTCAATAAGGTTTGTGTTACAAAATCAGCATGTGGCGACTGACAGCACAATCGTATGCATGTCTTCTCAGAAGTTAGTCCCATTATACTTCATGGGGTTTACTTAGAATCATAGAATTGGAAGGGACACAGTGGATCATCTAGTCCAACCCCCTGCATGTAACAGGAAATCCGCGTCTTGTGGGGACAGGGGTCTCGAACCCTGGCCTGCTGGTTAACAGGCACAGTGTCTTAACCACTTGCACCACCAGAGGAAGCTGTGCATAGGATTGCAGTCTCTATAGGTTAGATCCAGCATGACATGTGAATAACATATTTAAAGGTTAAGAATTCACTACAGCCTATGGAAAAGAAGGTTGGGTTTGACTAGAATTGTCACTAGATCCACTGAAACTTTGGATTGCTGTAGCTACAGCAGGCCATTGCTGAACTGCAGCGGTGAGTTGTATCAGGAACAAGAAGGAATGTGTCTTTAAAGTTTTCATGATGTTTCCTACTGTATACCTGGCAGTGGTATATTTGCATACTGCAAGGGGAAAAAATGATGTGGGAAAAAAACAAATGTGGCATTTTTTGCTACTAGGGCAAAATAAAGGAATGACTCCCAATTAAGTGAGCTGACAGTTTGACCAAAACTTCCCATGCCAGTGTCATACATGCATGAACCAGAAAGATATCTAGCGCAAGCTGCGGGGACATATTACCCCAGCTTGCTCTGTAGAATAGGGTTGCCATAATTCTCTTCCACAAAAGTGGGACAGGACCCTCTGTCCTATTTGCCAGTATATGAACACAATCCCCCAAATTCAGGGTTGTCCCTGTTTTTCAGGACATATGGCAACCCTACTACAGAACATTACTTGGGGGTAGTCTGGGACAAGATGTCTGGGGTAGATTGGCCAAGAGGGTGACTGGCTCCTCTTTCCACTTGGTGGGGAAGCCACTAAGCCCAGCTCAAAATGGCTAAGCACCCCATCTTCATGCACCCCACTTAGTCAGTCTGGAAGTACCTAGTACATTACCTTCTGAAGGGGGGCAGAAGGGGCCAGAAGGGATGCACATAGCAGGTCCAAGGGGCTTCTTCCTCACTGAGAATAAATGTATAGCAGTGGCTTCTCAATGTGCTGGCTGCTTCCTCCCTCATCCTCTGGAGACTGAGGTTGAAGCCATCACATTCTTTTCCAGGGAGCCATCACATTCTTTGTGAAGCCATCACATTCTTTTCCAAGGAGAAACCAGAAGCTATGACATGGTGTCACATCAGCGTTGTTTCCAGTTTCTTCCCAAAGGTATTGGTACACACTAGTATGAAGTACACACTAGTACACACTAGTAGTAGCCTGAAGCACTTAGACCTATATTACCTCAGCAATAAAGCTCATAGGTGACCTTAGGCAAGCCACCATCTTTTAGCTTCCTTCCCTATATGCATTACGGGAGTAATAAAACTATCCTACAGATTGTTGTAAGGATTACAGAAGAATATATGATAATGCTTTAAACATCCAAAATTGCTTTATAAATGGTAACTTTTTATACCAGGTGTAATTACCAGAAGACAGTGAAGGGGGGGAATTCTAGTTAGGAAGAAAATTGAAGATACCGTATGATAAAATTCATGCCTGACGCCAAACATCTTTAAGAGGGAAAGGAATAATGATTTCCAGTGATAATTAGATAGCAGGCCTCCGTCAGTCTTGAAAGACTATGGTATCATGCTGCATATGCTGCATGCAAAGCACGAAAGCCTGGGTTGGATTATTATGAAGGATAGGCTGCTACTCAAGCAGCAAATCCCCCCTCTCCATGCCACTGAATTGGTCCAATGGAAAGGCAGAGCCAATACAATTGGATCCACTGGCGTCGCAGAGCTGGGCTAAGGACAGGAGCTCACCCTGTCTTGTGGGGCCGACCCGGGTCTCGAACCCTGGCCTGCTGGTTAACAGGCACAGTGTCTTAGCCACTTGCGCCACCCACAGCCCAAAAGAGTGCTCTTGCACAGGCAGAATCCTGAAGGTCAGTTTGGATCGAAATGACAGGCTGGTGCAATGGCTAGTGCAATCGTCCAACCAGTATTTGGAGCAATAGCAATGCTAGGACACCCTGCTTCCCTCCATATCTGCTTTATGGGAATCAAAGTTTGTTCAAAATAGAGCCGTCATTCTTTGCTGGAGATAGAAGTACAGATGTTGCCGAAAGCCAATGAATCCTGTGGCGAAGACAGATGTGAGAGTTTAACAGCAGTCACAGGGGGTCTTTCAGCATCACTGCAATTTGCATTGCAGATGTGCATTCCAGCATATTAAACACTGGATCAATTGCCAGTCTGGCCCCTTCTTTTAGGTACAAGGCAAGCTGTCTTTGTTGACGTTTTTTGCTGCATGCATGTAATTTTCCTACAGTACATTTACAAAAATTAAACCTTAAAAAAGAATGTTTTTAGCACCTCATGTATTAGTTCGCAAAAACTGATGCCACAGTAAATGTTAGTCCTTATGGTTCTGCAAGATTTTTTATGTTTTTGGTACAACAGAATAATGTGGCATTAAATAAAAGTTGCAAGACTGCTCCAAGATCTGGAGAAAGGGAGGTATGTCAGTAATATGCTATCATTGATGGTGTCAGGCTAGTGCTCCCTAATGGTGGTGGCTTCATGTGCTAGCAAATAGGTGCCTTCTGCTACCAGCTCCCCCTTTCCCCGCCAGCCCCGTTCAAGTTCTCTTCTTTTGATTCAAATTGACCACACTGACTATGTACAGATTACAGAATCAATTTTAAAGCTTGCCTTGGGGCAGGAAAAAGATTCAGGGTGCAGTCCTAGCCGACTTTTGAGCACTGGCATAACTGTGCCAGGGGGGCGCATGTGCTGCATCTTGCAGTTGGGGAATAGTCATGGAGGCCTCCTTAAAGTAAGGGGACCTTTGTTCTCTTACCTCTGAGTTGCATTGCCTTACCCTGGAAATGAAAAATTGATTACAACTGTGTCCATACTTTACTAACTATATAAAAGTGTTCTTTCAAACAATACTTACTAAACTAAAAAAAAAGTTGCCTGCACTATGTGTGAATGACAGGGATTGGGGGACTAGAAGGATAATGATATGCAAGTATATAACAGTGTTAAATGTTCCAAATGCTTCATGTGTATTATCTTGTTATGATGCTTACAACAACCTGGCTGGTTTGAAATCTATCCTACAAGATTTTTTTTCTCGCTCAGGTAAGTTGAGATCGTATTATTCAGTTCGTAAGCTCTTTAAAATGTGCACTGATTATAATTATTTAGCACTCCCAGGTAAGTTTTAATATATATACCCTTCCCTCCCCTCTATATCTCAAAGATGTGGCTCCTGCATTTGTGTGCCCTTCCATTGCAGCAGAAATTGCTCCCTTCAAGCAGACATCCTGTGGACTGGATTTATGCAAAATGCTGCTATTAGAGAAGTGCTGCTAGCCCCACAATTTAGCTTTTTCTTTGTCCCTGTTTTTGTAAGAACCAAGTGTTTCTTTGCCCTCAGCTGTCCTGTTAATAGCTTTGCGACGCTATTGTTTAAGGTAATTGTCCACAGGTATTTGTTGATATGTCAGCCAGGCTTCTTACACAGTCATTGCAGCCTGAGGCCAGCACACTACTAGAAGCTAGATGTGAAATCAGCTCGCAAACACCCTCCCCACCGCCACCAGAAAGGATGAGCCAAGGCAGAAACAACAAAACTAAAAAAGATATTCCTATAGACAGATGACTTTCAATTAGTTTTAAAAAACACACGAATGGAAGAGTTTTATTAGCAGCCATGATATTCCAATTTTTGCAGCATCAATATCAAATGACTTTGGACCAGGGTGATCAGATGCCCAAACCTCAAAGGGAGGACAAGGTCTTGGATTCCTCTCAGCCTGGCCTTTCCAGCACACAATGGCACATTTGCCTACTCAAGGGTAAAGCCGCAATATTGGGCACTTTCATATTCCCATAGAGCTCGATGCATATTTTTTATTTTTAGTTTTTTTGGCCATAACTTTTGATAGGAAGGAGATATATCAAAACTGATTTTTGCAATGGATTCTGCTCATGAATATGAATCCAAGGACCTATGACATGATGGGGTACTGCACACCATTGCAAAGTTCCAAAACAAAGCCAAAATGAAAGACAATGAAGCCCTTTTGGAGGACAACCGGACAGCAGGCTAAAAAAGAGGACAAATCTGGAATTTTCCGGTCTTACGGTCACCCTGCTTTGGACAAACAAGATGGGTTGGTTTTTGCTGCCATACTCTGCTTCTCAGCTTCTAGGAGGCTGTGTTGACTCCAGGCTAGAGTTGCCACATGTCCTTGAAAACAGGGACAATCCCGGTTTTCAGGGATTGCATTCATATACTGGCAAGTTGGACAGAGGGTCCTATCCTGGTTTTGTGGAAGAGAATTATGGCAACCCTACTCCAGGCTACAAGGTGCAAAGCCTTAAAGATGTCCCTCTCCATCTGCCCTGTGATGGAGAATCAGATACAGTTGTTGCCATTGGGCTCCTCCTTCTTCCATCATCAGGAGGGGAAAAAAATCAGGCCATCTATACAGTCAATCAATCATCTGTTCTTATGGACATAGACAAAAGAGCTTGCTTCTTTCTACCCCGGGGTTCCCAACCTCCTCTGGTTCTTTGCCCCAGCCTTATGCAGCCTCCTTTCCTCTACTCACACCCCACCTGCACCAACCAACCTTCTCCCCACTAAGGCTGCAATCCTAACACACTTTCCTGGAAGTAAGTACTATTGAACACAATGGGACTTACTTTTGAGTAGACATGTTTCGGCTTGCACTGTAAGTCTGCTGCTTTGGTTTAAATGCTGACTTCTGGATCACCCTTGGGATCTTGTGAAGATGCAGCAACAGCAAAAAATAAAATAAACAGAAAAAAGCAATCTCACACCCACAAAAGAGATTCATCAAGACTTTGGCCCAAAATGACAAGCCTCAAAAGAGTTGAGTCTATACAAGTCTTTACTCTTTCAGAGTAAAATTTCTGAGTCACAAAGTGCCCAAGACTTTGACAGGCACAAGTTTTTTGCAACTTGAGTTGTGTCAGCAAGTTGAGTCCCCTTCTTTGCAAAACGGTTTAATTTTTGCAGTGGACTAAGGCCAGCTAATACTTCCTGCAAACCAGTGCTTACATATTGTCTGTTCCAATGCTACAGATGCCAAGCAAAAACTGCTATTTCAGGGCAATCAAGGCATATCAAGGCCAACTTCAACATTACTTGGATCACAAAAGACCAGTCGGCCTTTCAGTTCTATCTTTCCAGCTGCTAGGATCTTCCGTACCTTGCAATGAGCATTTCCATGTTTAAAACAAATCCATGCCTGGGAGACTCACTAGTTCCAGAATTAAAACATCCACCTCTCACATTGAATAAAAGTTCCTCCTGTCTCTGTGAGCCCAGAGACCCATTCAAGCAAACCCATTTTGGTGCTGACTATGTAGGGGAAACTCATTGGCAACATTGCAAAGAGACTGCATCCTTCCATTTTATCCTAGTATAGTATATTTTAAGAAGCAGGTGCATTGCTCAATGACACAGCACGTTTTGCATGCAGAAATTACAAAATAGGGGTAAGGTGGTACATCAATCTTCAAGTAAGGTGTTAGAGACCCAACAGAGCTATTGCCATTGAAGATAGGACTTACATAGGCCAGTGGTCTGACTCATACAAGATATCTTCATGTGTCCTGTGTTAGAATGTCTAAATAACATATTTTGGGTCAAATCACCTTAATATTTGGGGCCAAATCACCTTGCCTACAGAGTTCAGTACCCAAGGGTACATTTGTAAGCCTCACATGCATTCTGCATATTTGTCTCTCAATGCAGTGGGATTGCAGCAGCCTCACTCCCCAAAGAAGAGAAGAGTTTGGACAATAGAATATCAGGACACAATAGGCCTATGCGTTGTCTGCTGATTACGATAGACACTCTCCCTCCTGTCTTTCTTCCCTGTGTTATCTGGAGACGTTGAGCTGGCAGATCCTGCCTGCGCCAGCACATCTTGCCTATGCCGGCACATCCTGACGTCGGCGCGGCTTGGAAGAGCGTGTCGTGTGTTTGATGTCAGGATTACTGGCTGAGTTATTGTAAATGCTAAAATGAAATAAGAAGATTAGGAAAGAAAAGTGCAGCTCGGCAGCGAGTCCCCAAAGATTGCCTTTTGCTCTATTTGCAGCAGATGATCGGCCATGCAGGTACTTAGAAAAGTGTCAATCAAAATCCTGCTTGCCACAAAGGGGCGTCGTATGGGTTAAAGAGAGATGAACTCACAGAGAGCCTAACCCAAACCATCAAAGTTCAGGGAGTCGGGGAACTTAACTAGCCTCTCACAAGAAAGCCTCTCAATAGGACCAAATGCATATTCATTTGGCTTAAAGGCAGGGTATGTTCATCTTTCATTATCTCTTCTGACAGCTCCTTGGAGAACCAATCCCCCCTCACCCTCTCCCCACCTCCAAATATACAAGGCCTTGTTTTTAAATCAATCTCCTGTGAGCATGATGGAAGTTCTACTACAAGTATCCTGCTTGTATGAAAATTATACACTTCAGGAAATGAGAACAGGGTAATTTCATACCCTCAATGTCAGTGTAAGAATCTTGTGTGAATAGCTTTGTAAGCATTCCCTTGTTGCGAGGAGTCCAAAGAGCATAGCACACACATTTCACCCGGGGTGCAAATTCAATTGCTGTATTATGGTGTGGCTGTTTGCATCATTTTAATCTTGGAATTGATCCTTACCTTAAATACTAAAGCTCTGATTTTTCTTTTTAACAAATAATGTGTACACAGTTGTAGCTGGGCTTCTACTTGTTCAGTGTAATGGTTTGCCAT
Organism: Cryptoblepharus egeriae; assembly: GCA_030015325.1. Taxonomy (NCBI): domain Eukaryota; kingdom Metazoa; phylum Chordata; class Lepidosauria; order Squamata; family Scincidae; genus Cryptoblepharus; species Cryptoblepharus egeriae. Next base: position 88,814,865 of record JAREYC010000003.1, on the reverse strand, counting down.
GTATCTTATGTATCAGGGTGTTATGTATGTTAAACAAAGGAAGATGCTACCAAGAAGCTGTGAAAAATGTAAGATCATTGTCGGATTAGGCATTTGTAAAAACAGGCAAAATTGTGTTTTCAGTTTCTTTTTCTTGAGCAATACATTTCCACTGAAAATTCATGTGCCTTGAACTGAACAATTAGGGGACAGTTACATTTGCGCAGCCAATTGCTAGCTGTTCATTTTAGTTTTGCCACATACATATGTTATTTGCACACATAGAGCACCATGGGCTCTGTAGTCTTAAAGCATGGAAACAATTATTATCATTCATGGACATTTTGCTCATAAGAATAAACATGGTTTAGAAATATAGACAGGAAATATATCAAGAATACAGTGTTGTGCTTGCTTCACTTATGAGAATGAACCTGGTTGGTACATTGAAACATTCCATGAAACATTTCATGTTTATCCATGAAAATATGGGCACAATCCAGAGCACATTCAGCCTGCTCTGCCATAACTGCTCTCTCCTAACTATTCTGTATTCAGAGCAGAGAGTTATGCTGCATCCAGAGAGTCAGGAAGCCTGGGCTGCCCTAACTGCTCCAGAGCATGCTAAGTAATTGACACATGGGGAGGACTTGCTCCTGAGGAGACACCCCTCAGATCACACTGAACAAGGAACAGCTGTGGTGCCTACAGTGGTGACACAACTCTGTGCATCACCCAGTGTGGAAGTCTGTGCGTCACCCCTGGGATGTGTGCACCCCCCTACCTGGACTGCGTAGTTGCCAAAGTTGGCGCCTGCACAGTTGTTTCTGAAGCCAACCGGCTTCAGAAAGAGTACCGCGCAGGCTTCAGAGGAGACTGCGCAGGTGTCAGAGTTGGTGCCTGTGCAGTACTCTTTCTGAAGCCATTCATCTGCCGCTCCGCCTCCTGAGTGAGGCCGAATGGCCGTGCAGAGGCGCATACTTCCTCTGCTCTAAGGAAGTCTCCTCTGTTAGCTGTTCGGCATGCTCAGTGTGTTTCTGCCCAGTGCATCTCAGCTGGCCGTTCGGGCCAGCTCTGAGGACAAGTGGCAGGTTCTGGCTGCTGCTCCGCCTTGGAGCAGGCCTGAATGGGCGTGCTGACGCCTGGGGCCTGCCAAAGGACAGTCAAACTTCTCTGGTGCATCACCCCATACGGAGCGCATCACCCAATGCAGCCCACACCAGACACACCAGTCTGGTGATGTCACTGGGTGCCTGCCTTATAAGGAGTCCCTGATGAGATGCCAGTACATTCTACAGTGAATACAAGGGGCTCCTTGGAGTGGCCTGCTGTATCCTGAGGTTTGTGGGCAGCCGTAGTTTGTTCCATATCCTGAGGTTGAGAAGAAGGGGTTGCAGCTAGGCTGGCCAAGAACTCAGATTTTTGGTCAACACTGCCATTCTTACTCAGGCCTTATCATGGACCCCAATGGGTCTACTCATTACTATACCTGCTCCTGAGGTGGTATATCTCTGGGAAACTGGAAGAGGGCATTTCTGCCTTGAAACAGGCTTTGGATACAGAGTAACTGCTCTGCCCTAGGCAATGCTAAACATGCCTTCAACATGCCTCTCCTGAGCTGCTTAGGCTGCCCCAGTTAGGGCAGAGCAGGTCCACCTTTCTTAGGGCACCCTATGTTGCCTTGCTCTGCCCTAAGCCTCTTCCAGAGTAACTGGGCTGGAGCATCTTGCAGTTGCTCCACCCTAGTGATAGATAGGGCAACCCAAGGGCGCTTACGTGCACAGATTAGTTGCTCTGGATTGTGCTGTATGTCTCATATATATGTGTCATACATGGCTTCCCCAAAAGCACAACAGACGAGAGAGTGCACGCCAGAGTTTTTGGAGCAATGACAGAATAACCAAATTTAACCTGAATTTGTTGTTTGAGCATTGTCTGTGCATCTGTTTGTGCATGAACATGTGCATATTTTTACAATAGCGCTGCTGCTATGAGAGCACACGATCATGCCAATGTTTTTCTGGTGCAAGCATTGTTAGAGGGAGATCAGAAGAAAAAATATACCCACCTTTTTGAGTATAAGAGCACAATCCCAACCATATCTACTCATAAGTAAGCCCCACTGTGTTCAATGGGTCTTACTTCCGGGAATGTGTCTTTAGGATTGCAGCCTAAGAGTGAAGTGTGCCTCTAGTTTTAATTCAGAAAAAAGTGTACAGTTTTCTAGCTGCCAGAAGTTTAGGCAACACTATTCGGTCTAGAGCTTATTTTGTATCTGCCTCTCCAGCCTGCTGGATCCTGCAGCCAGCCTGGTGTGAAGAGACATGGATTCCACTTCAGGCTGCCTGGAGCTGTGCTGTGGTTAAGCTGCCTGGGTTCTGCGTGCCTATCTGTCCAGCTTTGCAAAATGGCGGAGCTCTTCTCAGCTGGAACCAGGTGGGCATGGGCAGCTACAAGACCCAGGTAGCCTCTCTGTGGCTTGCACTCTGTAGTGAGCAGAGATGAGCCACACTGCTTTGAGGACCACATACCAGCCAGGCAAGTGGGTAGGAGGACCCAGCATGCTTTCTGAATTCATTTGAGCTCTCCTACATGCAGGATAGGGACCACCCAGGCTGGTGGTGAGGCAGCTGCGTGCTGTGCCAGCCAGTGGCGTAGCCAGGGGGGCAGGGGGTGCAGTTGCACCAACCTAAAACCTTTAGGGCGGCTACAAGCTGAGCTTGACACTAGTGGCTAAAATTGTGAAAACAGGTCACATATGAATGATAATACCATCATATTATATATTGTTGGAAAGGTGATTTAATGCAGAATGCAATGAAACAAACTGCACTGGAATATCTATGTTCTATCAAAAGTTATGGCCAATTAACCAGAAAATGAAAACACAAAAGCCAATGGAACAAAAAGTAGATTTTTCTTAACTCAACTTTCTATGATACTGATTGACCTGAAAGCCAATGCAATGCAATTCTGATACTTTATAGAACAAATAAGGTGTTAATATGAATCAGTTCTTATTTCCTTATACAAATATAATAATACAGTTAACCCATGCTAACTGGGTATACAGGCACTTCTAAATGGTGCTCCTTATATTTAGCAGGGAAAGAATAACGTCTTTGGCCGAACACAGTTTCCCTAACCAATAAGGGACACAATTTTCATATATTTACTTAATATAAATTTGATTTTGTTGTTGCAGAGGAAAATTTTAAAAAATTATTTAAAAAACCCCGGCATCAGTGATGACATCACTTCCATTTGTGACCACTTCTGGGGCAACATTTTGAGCTGTGACCAGGCTACATGATCATTAGTTATGCCACTGGTGCCAGCCAAGAGGGATGGAGGGAGGTTTGGCTTGTTTCTATCTACCTATGAGATGCAGCCACTTATAATCTATCTGTCTGCTTCTGAGCACAAGACAGGGTGAGCTCCTGTCCTTAGCCCAGCTCTGCGATGCCAGCTGGATCCAATCGTATCGGCTCTGCCTTTCCACTGGACTAATTCAGTGGCGTGGAGAGGGGGAATTTGCTGCTTGGGTAACAGCCTATCCTCCATAACAATCCAACCCAGGCTTTCGTGCTTCGCATGCAGCGTATACCATAGTCTTTCAAGACTGACGGAGGCATACAAAACTTCTGAGTAGAACTGGACACTCAGGCTGTAACCCAAGATTTCTTGGGACTAATAGTGCAATCTTATTTGTGTCTACTCAGAAGTAAGTTCCACTGAGTTCATTGGGGTTACTCCCAGGAAAGACTACAACACAGGAGGGAGGGCACAGGAGGATGCTAACTAGCCAGCAGTCGGGGGGAGCAGATACTGCAGGGAAAGGCAGGCCAATCTCTGGGAGTGAGGTTGGGAAGGAAAGAGGGCAGAGAGTGGGCAAGAGATGGGAGAGTGAGGACACCACAGTGGGTAGTGGCTGCCTCTGGGAGAGAGGCCATAGCTTCCCTCCTATGGGGGGGGGGTAACCAAAAATTTAGGTGCCATGAGTGACAAATGACCTAGCTACGCCACTGGGCAGAACATTAGTCAACATTTTCCTCACAATTTTTTAGGTAGATATTTTTGGTAGATATTTTGTAGTTAGATTTTTTTTTGTAGGTAGACAATTTTTGTACTGTAGATAGATAGAATTTTTGTGGGGTGAAGCAGGAAAAAAGACACCCTCCCTGTATCTTCCACTCATTCATAAATGCTTCCTCATAAATCTGAATTGCTTATAAGCCTCAGCTCCTGGATCCCGTAAATAGGTCCAATACTTTAGCTGCCTTTAGAAATAAAGAGAAAAGAGATCTGGCAAGGAATGTGGAGTGAAAGTTAGTAGAGGCAATGAAGCTTGCGAATATTGTAGGCATCGAGAGAAACAGCATCTCTAGGCCGACAGTCCACAGGGATCCAACCAGCTGGCAAATAGCCAGAGTTCTGGCTGGAGGTGATACTATAGTAGAAGGAAGCATACAGTACTGGGGCCCCGTGTCTCCACACTGATCTCATGGATTTCATGTTTTTTGTGGGTTTTTTCATGCTTGCAGTGTCTTTTCCATGGCTCTCTGCCATACAACATTTTTTTGAAGACTGGGAAGGAGGCAAGCAGTTTGCAGACAGGGAGGAGGGGGTTGGGAGAGTCAACTGCAGTGGCTATTAGGAACTGCATAGAGAAGGGCTGGTTCCTGTCTCTTTGGGCTTCAGGCCTTGCTATGACAAAGAAAGAAATTTTGCAGCAGAGAAACACTTGAGCTTGGCTGACTTCTTTTGCAATTTCATGACCTAGATTGGAGGACATGAAAGCAAATAATGAATTCCTGAAAATTCCCATGTGGTTTCAATGGAGAGTTATTAAATGGAGAATAAATCCCAGGGGGACAAATTCCTGCCCCAGACAAGATCAATCTCCTCCAAATAGTGTTTCTCACTAATCTAACACCAGATAACTAACACCAGGTAAGTCCTTGACCGGCCACCCACGTCAGCCACCCGAGCCACCCCTTTAGCATGATGATCAGGGTTCAAGGGCTCCCCAGTTGTCATGAGCAGAGGTTCTTCAACATCACCAACCTAATATGTGACTCCATCCTGGTATCTGACACAGTGTCATGACAGGCAGGTAGAGATGCACATTTCACTTGTTAAGGGAAATCTGATCAGAGAAAGGAAGAATCTACTGCGATTCACTGCCTCTTGTTCCATTCATTCAATATCTGAGTTCTCTGCGAAATAAGGATGATTACGGAAACGTCTCTTTCTGGATTCCACTTCTCAGAAGCAGAGTATGAACAAAGGAGAAGTCTTTTTCCCAAAATCAAGTGTTTCTTCTGTAAAACAAATAATAATTGGTATGACAGCCTGTATGAACAGAGCCTGCGCTTATGATGGTCAGTGGCAAGGGCTAAATTGGCATGTGTGGCTTGCAGATTTCATTAGCCCTTCTCCAGCCTATTTCTCATAAATTGAGCAGTGCATGGCATAGTGATATCTATCTACAGTATTTATATACCACTTTTCAATTGTTCACAAGTGTTTTGTGAACAGTTTTCAACTGTTCACAACTGTTCCAAGAATTCACAAAGCCATTTACAAGAGCATCAGTCAAGTCACTTTCTGAAAGAACAGGCAACACATGGCCTGGTGGTTAAGAAGAAGACTACTGGAAACAGAAACAAACCTGGTTAAATTTTGGATGGTAGACTTGAAAGCTGATAAAATTGTCTTGAGAGAAGACAGCCAGGAAGAGTCATTGTTTACAGCATCGTTGACCTGAATCTGCTCCAGCTGGAAGCTCAGAAGGCCATTCCCAGATGCCAGATGTGACGACCACGTCAAGAAGGAGTCCATCTGAAAGAAAAGAGTTCTATTAGTTGCCCATAAAACAATTATCCAGCAACAGGCCTCTGTAACATACCATCCAGTTTTCTTAACATCACATAAGACATGGATCAGTCAAAGTCCTCCTGACTACACCTGGACAAAGCCCATGACCATAGAAATGGCGGCTCCAGTTCAAAATAGCGGAACACAGCATCATATGGGACAAAACATCAAAGAAAGAAAAAGTCATTCTGAAAAAGTCACTATTTGTCCCTTTCTTGCTCAGGGTGATCATTTGTCCTCTTTTTCCAGGACATGTCCTCTTTTTTAGCCTCATGTCCTGGAAAATATTTATTTTTCCTCCTTTTTCTTGTGAGCAGGCAACATGTAGCCTTCTTGAAATTAATAAAGGCTGTTTTAAGAGAGCCTTTGATACCCTATAATGGCTGTTTTTTTAAAAAAAACAACCAGATAGTATTTTATGACTGACTGCATCCGATTTTATTTTACTTGATTTTCTAATATTGATATTTTAATTGTAATTGTTTTAATTGTAACTTTTTTAATTGCATTTTATGTATGATTGTTAGCTGCCTTGGGTGCCCTTTGGGGAGGAAGGTGGAGTACAAATGAGTAAATAAATTATATGTAATAGTTCTAAATTTATTTAAATAATAATAATAGTTTTAGTAAATAATTTGGTTAAATTTAGTAATTAGTAGATAATAAGCAATAGTTCTAAATATAAATAAATAGTGTTTAGATTAACCAAATGAAAGCAATATATGTGTGTGTGTGTTTAGCTTTTATTTTATGTCCTACATTTTTCTTAGATGCCCTACCATTTGGGGGACCTTGGCCTCTTTTTGTGGTTATGACACCTGATCACACTGACTTGACTGGAACTTCACATGCCAATAAAGGTTGCTGAGATGATGATGACTGGAACTCAACACTTCCAAGAAATAAAGTGTGTGCCCCTTAGGGATACCAGTGTCATATAGTGTCAACCTCTGGGTTGGACCCAGACTGGAGCAGGGAGAGGAAGCCATTCTTGCACCCTTCTTAAGGACCATTCCTCTCTGCGGTGAATAAATGAGACATCAGACATGCTGGGTCTTGCCTACACCGCCTCCTCACAGGTACCTGTCTCACTACCATTATCTCTTACATCTGTTCCCAATCAAAGTGTAATTTAAATCAAATCAGGGAGGACATTTTCCCTCTCCTGCTACCAACTGCCATTGTTTTTTAGTGCGGTGCAGCAGCCATCAGGAATGGCTGCTAAGTGGCTGTGCGCCCGCACCAGCTCCACTTAAACACATGTGGGCAAACCCACAAGCAAACCCAGCTCATTTCCTTGCTGCAGAAGAATGGAGTTGATTACATTTAAATGACAAAGCATTATGAGTGCTCAAGAATTTCTAGGAATGAGAACAGGAGCCACCTTCTGAGCACAGCAAGGAGGAAGGCAAATGGTTGGGAGCTGCCACCTCTCCCATCCCACTGGGTATCTTGAAGGACTTCTAATCGGGTCAGAGAGCCAAGGGAAAAACTTGCCACAACCTTTGCTGTAAGAGGTCAATTTGCATAGTACTGTCGAGGAAAATGCTGCCTCTCTGATTAAGGAAGATTTGGCATAGCTTCAATAGGTACACCGAAAGAGAAAATGTGCCAGGATTCCTGGCCTTGAAAACAGTTTGTGCTTTAGAGGAGGACAGTGTAATTATTTTAATTTTATTTTTATAGAGGTTTTATCACATTGGCAAAAGGCATCACACTGAAGTGGAATCCGTGGCTGCTCTCTCATCGCAGCATTTGATCCATTGGTTCCGCTGCATTGATGATGGAAACATGGACAGGATTGGGCCCTAATTTCTACACACAACTCAGTTTTAGTTTGCTGGCTGCAAAGGGTGGCAAGAATTAATTGGTCCAAGGGAGTGAGATCACTAGGATTTGTGGCACTCATGCAGGAGGCCAGCGCATCACCCTATGATGGACCTCCTCCAATGCTATGGCCGGGACAAAGCCCTGGCCTGTGGACTTAGTAATCTACCATCCTGCTAGTTCCTTGCCGAAATCTTTTGACAGAATAGAAATTTCAACACAGTTTCATTGCATTTTTCATGAAATTAAGGTAGTCAGTAGTGGTGTCTCCAACTGAGGCACATCACCAGGTGTGGCCTACATCCCTAGTGATGTCATTACTCTTAGAGCCAAATCCTATTCAGATTTACAGCACCAATCCATCAGTGCCAATAGGGTATGCACTGCTGCTACAGTGTGGGGGCAATGATCGAGATCTCCTGAAAGGAAGGGAATATTTGCTTCCTTACTTAGGGCTGCATTACAACTGCGTCAGCACTGGAAAGTTGGATAGGATTGGACCCTAACAATCATACCCTCTACCCAAGGTTCTCTGATAGTTACAGTTCTGTGAAGGTGACCCAGAATCTCCAGCAGAGAATTCAGAGTACTTCAACAAACTACAATTCCCATGACTTCAACAAACAAAAATTCACAGCAATTAAACTGGTATGATATCGATATAAAAATCCACACCATAGAATGCAGCAGCATTGATACAAGATATTCCACATTTACTTGAATCTAATGCTCACCTTTTCCAGTCAAATTTAGGCTGCAATCCTAACCACACTTTCCTGGGAGTAAGTACTACTAAACACAATGGGACTTACTTCTGAATAGACGTGTTTAGGTTTGCACTGTTACTTTCCAAAATCAGGGTGTGCATTAGATTTGATGGCACATTAGATTTGAGTAAATACAGTATTTTGATTATAAGTATAGATCAGTATTTAGTTTAACAGTTTTCTATAATGTAACATAAATCAATTATATAAAATAGTGCAGTTAGGTATCATAACAATCATAACGTAAATCCACTGTCACGTTATTGTTATAAAATACAAATTGTTGTATACAGTAAAATTAAATTTTGCACCTTCTTTGCAGTTGTGCATTACAATCACCAGTAAACTTAAAAATCTCAAGTCTTTTAAAATACAGGTGCGGATTAGATTCGATGGAGCATTAGATTCCAGTAAATATGGTAGGTGTTTAGGGGAAAGCAATAAAGCTTTCCAGATTTCTCACCCAGTATGTACAAGGAACCAGTATCATATAGCACTTTCCATGATTCATTCCCAAGGCTTTCCTGGATCTTATATCACTGAGGGTGCAATCCTAACCAGTTTAGGCCAACATAACCCACCTGTCTCCCCATACATATGCCAATGTATGCCTAAGGAGGAGGGAGGCCAGTGCATACTGGATCACCACCATCACCAAAGTAATGCAAGAATACCTTATGGCATTTTTGTGACACCCCCAGGCCAGTACAGGACTTGTAACAGGATTTATGTCAGACTAACCGGGTATAAGGATTGCAGCCTCCCTACATATACATAATGTACTTAGAGCACAATCCTAATAATGCCTACTCAAAAGTAAGCCCCATTGTGTTCAATGAGACTTACTCCCAGGAAGGTGTCTTTAGGATTGCAGCCTAGAGAAATAAGGGTTACTACCAGAAAACACTGGATCTTTCCATGTTTACCCGTTCTGTGAAAAGTCCAGCAACTCATGTGACTTGACTTACGGTAAGTCATGTTTAGAGTCACCACCTCCATATCTCAACTAGAAAACAACTCGAAAACAAGTCAAAACAGGGGCACTTTCCGAGTTGCCAAGTTACCCCATTGCAACTCATAGAAATTAAGGCTGCAATCCTAAAGACACTTTCCTTGGAGTAAGACCCATTGAACACAATGGGGCTTACATTTGAGTAGACATGGTTAGGATTGTGCTCTGAGTCAAGTTGACTACCAAAAAGATATATGAAAGAGCGTCAGAGTTGTAATAGAGCTGACAGAATCCTGCATCAGGACTTCTGTCATGACTCTGTTGGGGAGGCACTGCCTCACCTGCCTCCTCCCCACCCCTGCACAGCCCTTCCTTAAGCCTTCGACTCAAGGCTGTTCTCAATGGGACTACTCTCAGGAAAGTTTGCATAGATTTCAGCCTTGGTTTGTTAGAGATTTCAGTTCTTATTTCCAGAAACAAAAAAAGGCAGCTTGGCTACTGAAGCCCAGAGGCTTTAAAGAACTGGAAACTTCCTATTTTGCTTTTGCCAACATTACTAGAGGCTCTATATAGTGTATTCCTGTACGAGACAGAAAACAGCAATCCACACCTCCCTTTTCAGATTCAGTAACCCCTCCTTTTCTCATTCACACCGTTTTGGGAAGGAGGAGAAGGTGGCACAAATGCAGTATGTACATTTTAAAAATCCTACAACCTGCTATGTTCTGAAAAGCCTAGCTCTAAATCATTCTAGCTAAATCAACAGAGAGAGCATAATATTCCTGTAGCTATCATATACAGTGTGTCAACATATCATATGCAGTGTGTTAACACTTCCCACAGCCAGGGCAGGATGCACAGGCACAGTTCCTGAACTGCCCCAGGATGAACTGGCCACAGGCCCCAGGATGAACTGCGCAGGCGCAACCCGGTACCGAGCTGTGCCTGTGCAGTTCATCCTGAGGCCAGGGCGAACTGCGCAGGTGCAGCCCGGTGGCCGGGCTGCGCTTGCAAAGTTCTCCCAGGCTGTGAGGCAAGCTGGGCAGGCACAGCATGGCTTGCCTTCCAGCCAGAGAGAACTGCACAGGCGCAGCCCAGCTATGGGGCTGCACCTGCACAGTTCACCCCACAGACAGGGTGAACTGCACAGGTGCAGCCCAGTCATGCTTGCACAGTTCTCCCCAGCCATGAGGCAAGCTAAGCAGGCACAGCCTGGCTCGCCACACAGCCAGGGAGAACTGTGCAGGCAGAGCTCGGCTACTGGGCTGCACCTGCATAGTTCGCCCCACAGACACCTCAGCAGCTGGGCTGTGCTTGAGCAGTTCACCCAGCTGTGGGGTGACTGGGCCGGGCAGGGGCTGAGCACACTCTGGGCTCCTGCCTCTGGTCCAGGACTCAGTGCTGGCGCAGCCCAGTGGGCATGGTGCCGCAGACCGGCACTGGGCCCTGGACCAGGAGTTGAGGACCCCTGCTCTAAATCACCCTTTCACATTACTTGGATGAATGGGAATAAAGTTGTTCCTCCTTTGTTACTAACTAGTATTGAACCCTAGGCCAGGTCCCACTTCTGTGCCCTTTTCTTCCACTGAACAAATTTAAAATGTTGCACAATGTTAGCAGTGCTGTTGCTAAACAATGGTATATGCGTCCAATTTTTGGCTCCCCCAGTGCCAACTCAGTGACTAAAGTTGCAATCCAGTCCACACTTTCCTGGGAGTAAGCTCCCTTGGTTATAATGGGTCTTACCTCTGAGTAGGCAGACATAGGATTAGGTTCTAAGATGCTAAACTGTGTTGGGCTACAGGCACAGCATCAACAAGAAGCTGGTAGTATGATTCCCCCACCAGGTCAGATGGCCTCGGAGCTTTTGAGTAAGCTGACCTGGCATTTAAAAAAGACACGTTTAATAATTTCATACTAAAAAGGATACACTGCATATTTTTAATAACTCTCACTATCCCTACAATCCAGAGTAACTATGAGAGCACGTAAGAGACAAACTACATCAACGTAGTTTGGCACCATCTAGTGAAAACCTATGGGAAATTCAAATTGCAATTCAGAGTAAATTGTTCTGAGGTTGGAGCAAGGACTGTCCGTAGTTACTCTGGATTGCACCCTATATTACATATTTTTGGTATATGAACTTATACTGGTATATATATATCATTACTTATACAAGATATTAGGTGATCTTTGTGGAAAGGACAGGTAGCACTATTGCCCCATATTATTTTATTTATTCCCCATCTTTCCCATACCATAGTAAATGTCCCAGACATCTTACAAAGCTTTAGTTCCTCCTTTCCTCCTGCTGTCCTCACAACAACCCTGTGAGGTAGGAAGAGGCTGAGAGTGAATGACTGGCCCCAGGTCACCCAGGAAGCTTCATCAACAAGGAGGTATTCAGACCTGTCTGTTTTCAACTCACTGACCACTACACCATCCTGGCTCTCTATTCTCATTAGTAACTAGTGTTCACCTCCCACCCTTACATGCATACAGGCAGCATGTGGTTGAGGTGGCTGCCAGCAGATTGCTAAGCTGAAAAAAGACTGGATAACTTTGGATGGGAGACTGAAAGCTAATAAAGCTGTCATAGGACAATAGAGAGAGTCTTGGCCAACCAGAAACTGTTCCTGCTGGAAGCTTAGAAGGCATTCCCCCTGATGCCATATGTGGGAACCGTGTCATGAAGGATTCCATCTGAAAGAGAAGAGTTCTACGAGTTGCCTACAATCGCCTACTTCACAAGGTTGTTGTGAGGACAAAAATAATAAAAAGCCATGCAAGACACCTTAGACATTTGTGTTAGCCTGGGAAAGGAGGGGTATAAATCCCTTAGACAGACAGACAGACAGACAGACAGATAGATAGATAGATAGATAGATAGATAGATAGATAGATAGATAGATAGATAGATAGATAGATAGATAGATAGATGGATGGATGGATGGATGGATGGATGGATGGATGGATGGATGACTGAAAAGTCACTGACTCATCAATGCCCAGTCAAAACCACTGGGCCAAGAAGCATGAAATTTTGTGAAGGTTGTTCCTTCCGGGATGGAGGTTCCTACTAAGAGCCAGTTTTTGGAAATTCCAACCAGAAGGGGGTGAAAAGGGGCGCAACACGTTTTCCTCCCTATACTTACACTAAAGAATTTCTGACTCAACAACATTCCACACCAAATCCCAGACCTATATGTGTGAAATTTTAGGACAGTGTTCCTTCTGTGGCATCAACACCCACCAAGAACCCAAGTTGAGAAATTTAACCCTTAAGGGGTGAAAATGGGTGCAACATGTTTTTGTCCTATACAAGACTAACTGATCAACATCCAGCCAATGTGGTGCCCACTGCCTGATGCACCGGGAGGGAAGGTGCACATGGGGGTGTTGTGCATGGGGGATTGATGTGCATGGGAGGATGTGCACACGGGATGGTTGATGCAGATGGGAAATTGATGTGCATGGGGGTGTTGCGCATGGGGGTATTGATGCACATAGGAGGGTGTTGCACATGGGGGATGTTGTTCATGTTGGATGTTGCACATGGATGGTGATTGATGCGCATGGGGGTTGATGCATATGGGGGGATGTTGCGCATTCATGGTTGATGCACATGGGGGTTGTGCAAAGGGGGTGGATGCTCATGGGAATTGATGTGCACAGGGGGTTGATGCATATGGGGATGGCGTACAGGGGGTGTATTATACTTCTGCAGTGTGGGCACATTTTGCTAGTAAATAAATAAAACTTAGTCAACCTACAGACATCTGCGGCAAGGTGATTTGGGGTTTGGGTTCAAACATCCCCTTCCAGAAACGAAACCCATTTTTGTTCTCTATCACCTTTTATCATAAGGGGTATGTCCAACAATGGGGTCCCCTGACTGTGAAGGGACCTCTTCTTCCCCCTCCCTTCCGTAGTCAGCATGCCCGCCTGCCGGCCTGCCCATTCCCTATCATGAGGACTCTGTTGCCACACACTAATTAATGCGCAATAATTGCATGTAAACATGTTCCCAGCTGTGAAGGTTTGGTGGGAATTGAAACTTCAGAGCCCACGTAATGGAGCCTAGCAACTGTTGCTATGGCTGGATTGTTCCGGAAAGGCTATTGCGAGCATTGCCAACAGGAGTTTGGGGCGTCTTCTCCGGCAACTATACGGGGTGCAGTAATCATTATATGGGACCCGAAATATACCCTGTTATGCCTCCTTTGCAAGCTTTCCCGTCGCCCCAACCCCAACAGAAATGTAGACGGGTTTCCGTCACAAAAACACTACAGGATTTGAAGATCACAAATACTCAGAGTCTAATCCAGAGTATTTTCTGTAGCTTCCTGAAATCGGGAATAGTGGGGCAAGGGTGCGATGGCAAAACAGGCTACAGAAGGAGAACGTTGGTAAACAGTCAAGTGTGTACCTATAGGGTTTGGAGACCTTCAAATGTTATGCTACTGAAGTGAGATGATGACCTTGAGTTCTATTTGCCAGGCTTTCCTAGTGTTAGGAAATGGTTTGAGCTTAAGGGCGAAATCCAGAGTAACTATGGGGAGTCCTTGCTCCGGTGTAAGAACAATTTACTCTAGATTGCAATATGAATATGAAGAGACACGTTATGTCTCTTACGTCACGTGCTCACATAGTTACTCTGGATTTGGCTGTTAGTGGCTTTTATTTATGCTCTGTACTTGATTGTCTAGATCAGCAGTTCCCAATTTTTTTTACTTGCATACCCCTTGGCGACCCATTTCCTTAAATTGTACCCTTGATATTAGCCTCACAAGGCATTCTCATGCCAGCTCTGCAAGGCATTCTAATATAGACCTACCTTTTCCTGCCATTGTTTAATTCTTTTTCATGTACCCCCAAGTACCCCTGGGGCAGTGGTGGGATTCAAATAAATTAACAACAGGTTCTATGTCCAAATTACCTAAATTAACAACAGGTTCTATGTCCCATTAGTAACTGGTTCTCAGAACCAGGCGTTCATTAGCAAAGGGTTCTGTAGAACCTGTGAGAACCCCCTGAAGCCCACCACTGCAGGGGTACACATACCCTAGGTTGGTAATCACTCCCCTAGATTCTGCCAATTTCTTCATCCTGGCTCAGGGACATACCAAGGACTCTGTGTGCCACATGGCAGACATGACATCACACCACATGGCATCATAACGCCATCATGCACACGCTTCCCTCAACCACCAGTGCAGTGTGCATGCACACTCCACAGGTAGTGGAAAGGACATGTGCATGCACCTGTAGAAGCAACTCGGGGAGGATGCCTGACTGGCTATGAGGAGAACATACACACATCATAGGGCTTTTCCCAACTGCTATGGAGAGTGCACAAATGCCTCAACCTCAGGTCTGTGGCTGGAGCATGCATGCACTCTCCATGGCCGGCCAGGAAAGGCCCCCAATTGACCAAGATCCTTCTGCGAAAGGTACACATACCCTTGCTGTTAGGGTATACATGTGCCCTTCATGGAAGGTCCCCAGCTGGCTGCAGACAATGCATGCATGCCACTGCCACTCAGGCAGCCTCTGCAGTTGGCAAGGAAAGGTTTCCCTGGCAGGCTACAAAGACCATATTCATGCACCAGTGGAAGTGGGGAAGTTGGGGAGTGGGTGAGCATGCTGGTTCTCCCATCACATTAGTGCCCATGACACAAGACACCCCGTGCCCTATAAATAGTACGCTACTGCCCTGGCTGTACAATGCTGACATCCTTGCTCCACCTGATAGCCAGCCCCAGCTTTCCCCTGATCTCATCTGAACTCCACACATGGAGAGACTATATCGACATATACCCTACCAGTGAAGAAACAGCTTATGTCAAAGCATTTCCTTTGGACACTGAGTGTACATTGGGTGTTTTCTTTTTTTTTAGTATGATAGAATCATAGAATCCTAGAGTTGAAAGGGTATACATGTAGGTCATCTAGTCCAACCCCCTGCCTGCAGCAGGAAATCCTCCTAGATCATCCCTGACAGGTGCTCGTCAAGCCTCTGCTTGAAGACCCCAATGAGGGAGAGTCCACCACTCCTTTGGCAATCTGTTCCACTAGATAGGTTGCAGGAAAGCTATATAGGTTGCAGGATAGGTTACCTGGAAGATCAGGTTACCTGGGAGAAGATCAGTATGTGGAAAGAGGGATTTCCATATGTGGATAATATAGGCTATGCAGAACGTTGTTCTCAGAAGAAGGGTGTATCTCTTTTAACATTGAATTTCTATGAGGCTTCAAACTGAGAGCTGTTGAACATCTTGAACATTTGGTCCCTTCACGATCCACACACACTTGCCCAAAGATCATCTCCCTTGGTAAGCCACTGTGTTTCCTTACTGCCTCTCCTATAGCCCGAGTGTTGCTAGAGTGTGTGCTCCTATGTGCGCACAGGGTGGGGTGGCTACCAGGCTGCAGAGAAAGATTGCATTATGTCGCATAGCATTGCAGCGCCACCAAGCATCGATCTGCAGTGGCATCAAGCATATCACCGTGATAGTAGCTGGAGCAGTGGGGGTCTGCAAGTGAAGTCAGGGGATTTGGGGGCTGTACTCTCCTTGCTGCTTGCTCACATGTCTCCAGCACCCTCTCCCCCTCCTCGCTAGGGAAGTGTGTGCAAAGTGTGAAATAATGAGGTTTGGAAAGGTCAGGGAACTTGGCGGCAGCAACGTTGTTTCTGTAAATGTTATTTTCTAGCTCACTGCCCTGTAACTCTCTCTGACTGTTGTGCTTAAGTAAAACAAACAGTGCATTTTAATCACATGCACATGCCAGCTCAGAGACACTTAACTCACCCTCCTATTTAGAATTGGGAACTGCCACTTTGGTGGGTCTGTGCCGCCATGAACACCAGTCCTTCATGAACACTGTCTCTCAAACACAGCAGAAAAAATAGGAAGAGTGCTGACGGGAGGGAAGAGGAGTGACAGAGACCTGCTTTCATTGAGCGATAGTAAATAAGGTTAGAGACCCCATAGCATTGGTCTCAGGGGACTGACGTCAGGGGCTTAGATACCTCAAGTGGTAGCCTGTAAACATGGCAGGGGGTTTTAGTTCATATATATATAAGGAAGCCATATAAGGAAGCCATATATATATAGCTTCCTTATATACACATCAGGCCATATACACAACTGATATATATTAGTATATCAAACATACACATATCTCATGCACCCAATTGTGTATTTGTACCACAGCAGTGCCAAAGGGTTAAAGACGCTGTGCTTGTCAACCTGAAGGTCGGCAGGTTGGCAATTCGAGACCAGAGTACTGCATGACAGAGTGTGCTCCAGTTACTTGCCCAGCTCCTGCAACCAACTTCGATGTTGTAAATGCAAATAAATAGGTACCACTTCTCTTTGAAGGTAACAGCATTTCATGTGCCTTTAGAATTTAGTCATGCCAATCAGTGATGGGATATAAAGAAATTAACAACTGGTTCAAAGAAATTAACAACCAGTTCCCATATGGCAGCCACTATTAAATAGCTATTTAAACTTTATATGTCCTATCTCTTGTTAACAATCGGTTCTATAGAGTAGGTGCAATCCTGCTGGAGCTCACCACTGATACCAACCATATGAACACAGAAATGTCTTTGGAAAACACTGGCTTTTTGGACTTGTAAAGGGGATGCATTGCCTTTAGAGTTGGTCACAACTAGCAGGACAATCTGCAAGGGACACCTTTACCTTACCATAGCATATGCTTTAAATGCAGACAGTACCAGTTACATCTCTGACATCTCCCATTTTGTGGGAGGGGTATACATTATCACATTTTACAATGCAGAAATCCCACTTTTTAAAGAACAATATTAAAGCAACGACGGGTAGGATTATCATCAGCACCAATGTTGTATCTGTTGTGTGATTTTTGAGAATCACATGGCCAGAACAATCAACCACAACAGAAGCTGGAAGGTAAAAGGAAGAGAGTCAGTCTACCATGTTCTCAAAGCATACAACATCTACTACATCTCATGTGCAGATGGGATTGCAAGTGGAAAAGCAACAACTGGATGGTACTACAAGGAGAAGCAACTAGTGTAGGATTGCCAGAATTCTCTTCACACAAAATCAGGACAGGACCTTCTGTCCCATTTGCCAGTATGTGAACACAATCCCCCCAAATCAGGATTGTCCCTGTTTTTCAGGACATACACGGCAACCTTAAAGTAGCAGGAGTTAATTTTTAGTCATCCCATGACTTGATGATGTATGCCTGAGAATAAGTAGATGTTACCTTTGATAGGAAGAGAGAGAAGGAAAGAAATTCCTGGCTCGTCCAAGATGTAAAAGCAAAGTTTTTGGCAGCATGTAGACCCAATGTATGGAAATCTGTCCTTCAAGTAGCACTGAAGGATTAGGATTTTCTCCTTCAGTATCAACATGAAGCCATGTGGTTCAGTTGGTCTTCAGACAACAGACAAGATCAACAGAAGATCACAATCACTCTCAGGCAGCTAGCATCAGCATGGGTACACACATTGGCCCAGTGTGTACCCATCAATTTGCTGGCCCAGTATGTACCCGTTAGGCTGGCAGCATGAAGTCAGAACACCAAAAAGTGCCTGAGGTTAGGATAATCTTGGAAGACTTTTGACAATGCAGTGACTGGATGCCTGTGATCTGTGAAAAACCTGATGCAGACACAAACTCCAGGAACACCCCCACACTTGCTGTCATACTGAAAAGGCCATACAACTCATGCAAAGCTCCTCAGATAACACACTGCACTGCCAATGCACATGTTAATATGTACCCAGCCACATCCCTCCCACCACATCAACTCTTTTCCTCTACACGAGCAGACTGTTCACAACTTGTACACATGCCCATCTTCCACTCAGCTTTGTGGTAAATACATTAGTAAGATTTACAAGGGCTACAGTTCTATTTTTAGAGGTGGTTTAAGGATTTATCAGGCAACACAGTGAGATTAAAGTAAGAAGTCCTGGGTCAATAAGCCCTCCTGGGCTTGGTTCCCATCCCTTCTATTCAGTAGTGGATGCAAGGCTTAGGATCCTTCCAATTTTTTGCTTGCACTTTGTCAGTTGCCCACAATCAGCTAAAACTAGGAGTTTTGTTTCTGTACCAGGTAGAAGCTCTCTCACCACTCCCCTAACTACCAACTTGGCTCTCACACACTGTCCACCTGCAGTTATATAGGAAGACAGAGATAGGAAACAAGGGAGCTGGACATGACATTAAGCAGCATGGATGCCCATGATCCCTGTACCTCGGATCAGAGATGGCCATTATTACAGAAATATCCTGCCCTACAGGTACTCTCTGAGATACGTCATCTAAGTTCTCTCACTGCCTCAGTACCACCAATTGCAGCCCATGTAAGCACGTCCTACTGCATGCTTCTGGTAACCCATGGCATATCCCACTGCAATGTCCTTGATAGTTTTCCTTCCACTCTCATCTCCCAATTCCAACCATCAAGAGTATGAGAAGAAAGATCAACAGTTAAAAATCCATCTATTTTAGCTTTCCATTAAAAATGTATTTTACTTTAGAAGTATAATACCTATATGTTAAAGAAACCACTTCCTTGAATAAAATTCAGAGGGTTCAAAGAAATGTATTAGGAAGTGACCTGCTTATGCACGTTGAAATCCGGGTGACCATATAGAATGGAGGACAGAGCTCCTCCACCTTTAAGCGTTGCATAGAAGAGGGAATTTAGGCAGGTGCTGCTTTTTAAACCTTTTTATATTGAGCTAAACAGCCTACATTCCTTCCTCTCTAGACCAGGGAAAGGGGAGCTACATGCAGCCCACAAGCTTCACATTGAACCACCCTGGTATAGAGCTTCATTGATACTGTCCCTATAGCAATGTTGTTAAGATAAGTACAGTTCACCCATCCAGTTCACCTAGTTCAATGGGGATTCGGGATTTGCAGATCTCATTATTTGCAGCTCCCAAATCTGTTGACCCACATGGACCTTCCAGAGGTGACAGACACTGTGTTCTGTTTGCTTCCTGTGGGTGTACTGAGGACCATGGAGACTCTTCTTTTTTAATTTTAAGCCCTTTGAAGGGTCAAGGAGGGCTTTTCCTTTGTCTTTGTCATCTCTGGAAGATTACTGGGCCCTTGAAACCCATGGATTTCATTATCTACAGGTTTCCTTATCCACAGGTGGTCCTAGAATAGAACCTCAGCAGATAACATTGGACACCCTTCTATTATTATCTCCACACTGCTGCGACTGCAATCTTCAAACCAAGATTTAACTCAGCTTACCTATTATTCTACAATTTTGTGCTGGAAAAGAAACCTGGAAGCACAGCAGAAATGCTATCTGTCTTATCACGTATTATTTTTTTCTGTGTAAAAATAACAGCATGGTAAGACCACAGCTAGGTAAGACTTTCAAGAACAGAGCAAGAACCCTTGAATTCCCAAAGAGAATGAGGAGCAATTTATGCTATGACTAATAGCCTTGACAATACGTTTGATTGACTGATCAATTGACATTACAGATTGCTCTGAGCTTAGTTGTTTAAAAGCTTGAGTTCCTGAGTATTGTAGTTACATTATCAATAAGATCACTAACTAGGGTAGAGGGGTCTGTTTGGGGATAGCTGTTATAACTGTCCCCTTGAAATCGGAAGGGCAGCAACTTGAGATTTCACAGATGCTGGATATATTTAATAATCAAGGCAAACAAATGGCAGGCATTTCCTTAATTTGGCTCTTTAAAGGAAACAAATGCAAGGCTGTGGCCTCACAGCACTAAATTGATTCCATGTCCAACTGCTTTCCATCTACAGATTCACAATACAGGCTCCCTACGGCGGCTATTTCTGGCCGTCTTTAGACTGGGCCATACACCTGGCCTCAGGGAAAACTGTGTCTGAAGGAAGCAATTGGACAAGATGGAGACCACTGCCCCCAGAAATCATCGTCTCCAGCCTGCTTCTGTTTCCTGTATGTATTAAGAAAGGAACAGAAGTCGAGAGGCTGATGGAAAAGTTCTTCCTTCCTGGTCAAGGGAAAGAGAGTCTCTTTCTGATAAAAACTAATTTGATTTGTGACTGCAATGCAATTTGCTGGTGCAGTTGTCCCTGGACTGGACTGGGTTCTTTCATTGCTCATCAGACAATTTGATTATGAAGATTACAGCAGAAGAGATTGCCTCTTTCTGTTCCTCAACCCCCTCTCTCACTCACGCTCGCACATGCACGCACACACGCACACACACACACAGAGACACACACACACGCCCAAGACACACACACACACACACACCTATATTTTTTTCTGAGCTGTGTGGGAAAAGGCTTACCCAGATGTAGTCTCGAGGGACATAAGATCATACTCTGTTCTCATTCTCAGGAAACCGTGGAATACATTCCCCTGCCTTTTTCTGATGAAACTGGGTTCACAAAGGAGGGGCACAAGGGAAGAAAGTCACTTTTTTAAAAATTGTGTTTTCTCTATTAGCCACTTAAAGAATTACCCCCAAATCCAGAGTAACTATGGGAGCACGTAAGAGATTTTACGTGCACCAGTAGTTACTGCACCACCTAGTGAAAACCTATGGGAAATTCATATTGAAATCCAAAGTAAGTTGTTCTTACACTGGAGCAAGGACTCCCCATAGTTACTCTGGATTTTGCACATGCACACAACCTAAACACTTTGCCACATTCCACTGGCTGAACTTGTGCTAGTCCTTTGTCCATCTGAGAAAAAAAAATGGGTTCAGAGAAAGAGCCTGCTTCCTTTGAGGAGTTTATTTAGAGGTGATGATTGCATAGGACATCCTGTGCATCACTTTCTTTCTTCCCAGATCCATTAAATCCAGTCTGAGCCTGAAGTAGAAAACAAAAAACCAGTTTTTTTACTTACCCCAGCATGCACTTCAGTTCAGTTTCAAGAACCTTTATTGGCATATATAGCATGCATTTATAGTGTGGGAAAACACATCCAAGGGTCATCTTTGTGAATGTCCACCCAGGTGACATATATGCAACCGCACATTTGGTGCAGTCCAAGGGTTTCTTCATAGCAAAAGGTGCACTAAGGCTGCAATCCTAAAAACACTTTCCTGGGAGTAAGACCCAATGAACACAATGGGGCTTACTTTTGAGTAGACATGGTTAGGATTATGCTCTAATTCCTCCTCTGGTTCTTCCAATCATCCTTTGACAAACATCCTGTATTTTCATTTATCCCAGCAGCATTTGCTGGATGAATGAGGTGGGAGCTTCCCCCTGAGGATTTAAGAATTTGTTCTTCTGAGGATTTGTCCTTCTGAGGGCAGTAAAAGTCCTGATCTTGCATGTGACAATAAGATTTGTGAACTGTTTGTTTTCTGTGCTAGTATATGTATAGGGCACAATCCAGAGTAACTACGGGGAGTCCTTGCTCCAGTGTAAGAACAATTTGCTCTGGATTGCAATATGAATTTCCCATAGGTTTTCACTAGGTGGTGCAGTAACTATGGGTACACATAATATCTCTTACGTGCTCCTGTAGTTACTCTGGATTGTAGGGTATGTCTAATCCACTCACATGGGAACAAATACCAGCAACTCTCTGGGTCTTCCAAGCAATCAGGCATAGCAACACGTCCCAAAGCAAGCACGAGAGGATGATCACCATCATGTCCCAAAGCAAGCACAAAAGGATGGTGACCATCACATCATCCAAGCAATCACCCTTTCCACCCACTGAAAAAGCAAAGGAAGAAATCTCAATTCCAAGCATAATTCTTTGTATCCATGCCAGTACAAGTTTCCCTGGGAGTAAGATCCATTTATCTCAGTGGGACTTCTGAGTAGGTATGCCTAGTGTTGTCTTTGATTGCCACTCCTTTCACTTGCTCAGTTTTAATTGGGGGGATGGAATTGGGGAGTCAGGTAGAAGAAAACTTTCCTTATTCATTTCCGAAGAATTTCCGAAGAACAAAGTAAGAAGATCAGACTGGAATAGTGCCAACCCCCTTCATGCCAAGATGCACCTATACACAGTACATTTTCCCTGGAGTAAGCTCCATTGAACTCAACGATAGCAACAGCCTGGCTGGTATTTTTTGTAGCTCGCTTCTCCCCCAGAGGGTCCTTGAGGCAAGAAGCAATAGGGCAGCGCAAACCACAGGCTGCTGCTCTGACTGAAATACACATACACCCCTCTTGCACACATGCATGAATGCACGCACACACGTACACACAGCATTTCAAAGAGCTCTGGGTGTCTGCCCCCACCTGTGTCTTTAGACGTGTTTTGGAACTTTTTCAGCAAGGAAACTGATGCGAGTGGAAAAGTAATTGAGAGTCAAATTATAAGCCTCCTAGAGCTATGATGAAGGAGGGCTCCACTAAGAGCCTGTCTCCCTACAATCCAGAATAACTACAGGAGCACGTAAGAGACATTACATGCACCCATAGTTACTGCACCACCTAGTGAAAACCTATGGGAAATTCATATTGCAATCCAGAGTAAATTGTTCTTACACCAGAGCAAGGACTCCCTGTAGTTACTCTGGATTGTGCCCAAGACACCATTTTACCTCTGCTTGAGACTTAAAACCCACCAATATCAAAAAGCAGGAATGTTTTGTAACCATAAATACCAAACACAGAAGATACAGAACTCACAGACTCAAAACTGGAAATAAATACTTTGACATTCCACAGCAAAAAAAAACCCCACCATGGGTGTCATGGATATGGAAAACCACAGGTTATATATTCACATATATGCTTATTTGATGGACCCCATTTCAGTGTGGGTTTCTGCACATATGGTCTCTGCACATATGGTTCCCAAACTGTGGGCCATGATACACCTGGGAGCCACAGAAACCATAGAAAGCCACAGGACCTATGGAACCCTCGCTAAAAAAAAACTGCCCTGTACAATGTATAGGATTGTAGCCCTTATGGAATAGGCTTCAGCTTAAGGCCTATCAGGCCAATGCTTATGGCCTATCAGGACCCACCAGTTGAAAAGGTTTGGGAAATTGGGACTGGTCTGAGGCTTTCTCTGCTTTTGGGAGTAACTTTTGAAAAGAACTTCCAGTTTTTTGAATCAGCTTTTGGGCTGTCACAAATGATAGGATAATATGGCCTATAGTCGACCACAACCACTGCTTCCTTCTCAAAAAAACACAAATCGTAAGCACACAAAAAACACAAATCGTAAGCACAAAACATCTTGAGCCCTTGTTATATGGCCTTTATTCTGCTCTTAATTCAACAGGGAGTGTGTCCTATAACCAGGGGTCTTTTTGAGACAAATAGCTGCAGTGTTCAAAACCAATGCCCAGTGGTTGTACATTAACTGAAGTGCATCTGTAAGCCACAGACTGATATTCACATACGTCTCACAACCTAGATGTATGGAAATGCTACTCCACCTTGTGGGAAAGGGGCAGAAGCTTAACAGCAGTTCATAGCTGCTTACCAGATGTGCCACCAGCCTTGAAAATGAGGTGACATCAGGACATGGCTTTATGCCAAAAGGTGATGAAGATGCTTGGATGTTTTCCCAAGGAGTTATTACTCCTTGCAAGCAAGGAAAAGGAAACAGGATGATTACTTATAAGTCTGGAATAAAAACAGGAAATAGGCGTGGTATGGGAGCTACTGATAAAAGAATAAGTCAAGGAGGATTTCTCTGTAGTTCTGACCTGATCTGAAGGGAGAATAAGGGAGGAAATACAGGACAAAGGGTATTTACCAACCTTGTTCCCTCCATCTGAAGCCATAAAGAAACATTGTGGGAACCAGAGTTTGGCTTCAAGTCCTTCCCACAACTTCTGTCAGCCTCACACAAGATGCTCATGAATACATTTGTGATCATGTCAGCCACATGGCTTCCTCCTATTAGCATATTGTCATAATCACCATCAACACTGTCAGCCTAATGCAGATGTGTGCAGATGTGCCTAAAAGTGGATGCTGTTCCTGGACATTGTGGGTGCTGTACCAGGTACCAGGGTTCAGCATCCCTGAAAGTGTGCTGCAAAGTCCTACTTTGGTAGTGACATGCTCCTTGATGCTACATGCCACATCCAAGCATTTAGATAAGCATATTTGGTGTTAAAGAGCACATTAGCACAGGGAAGGGGCTTTGAGGTACACTCTCACTGATATGGGTACAGAATCCACATCAATGCAGAACATATATATATTTGGATTGAGTTCCTCACATGAAAATATGGTAGGCAACCAAGATGGGACAGCAGGACCAGAGATTTCCAATCTTTGTCAAAAAGTACTGAGGGATTAAAATTATCTTGCCTCCTTCTCAAACTAACCCAATAGGAAATGCCGTCTCCCATCTCTCTACCATTAGTGAAAATCCAACATCCCCAAGAACAAAGTATAGGAAGGACTTACAGACTATGCCCTTCAGAGTCCAATGTTGCCCTCAACCCATGGCTTGAGGACAAAGAGAAGCTGATCATTTTCAACCTCACCAATCTAAATGCAACTTCCAGAAGCATCGCTAGAGGGGGTGCACTTGGTGCGGTCTGGTGCGGTTGACGCTGATAGGAGGCATGAACTGAAAGCCCTCCAGTATTACCAGGCTCTATATGCTCACAGTGGTGGGTTTCAGCAATGACAGTGACTCCTGGCTGATAACAGCAAATTGTTACCAGCAGGACTTTTTAAAAACACACATAGTATATAGACACAAAGTGGGAAAAACTTGTGTGCAAGAAACCTATGTCAAAGTTGATAAGGGGTCTCAGCTGACCCACAAAGAAGTCATGGAAGAAAGAGGATCTGAATACTTTTGATCCACATGGTCATTACAGAGGTCATTACATAATTCACTATTATTTTGGTACTGTGATTTAGTGATTTGGTATTTGAAGGAGGGGTTGTCAGGATATCATCCAGCTGGACTGGCATTTCCAGCCATATGCTAAATAAATAAATCCAACTAGACTAATACTTGGGCAATAAGAGACATACAGTGCAATCCTAAGCACGTCTACTCAGAATTAAGTCCTATTGTATTCAATGGGGCCTACTCTCAGGAAAGTGTGTTTAGGATTGCAGCCATAGGGCTGGAATCTTACACCCACTTTCATCGGAGTAAGTTCTACTGAACACAATGTGACTTACTTCTGAGTAGACAACATAGGTTTGTGCTCATAGGGCACAGCTGTAAGACAAGAGCAGAGCACCTATATTCATGCAACCATCTCAATGGATTGTCTTCTTAGCAGGATTAATTATTGAAATAAATAGGGGTACTGCTAAGAAATTGATTATTGATATGCTTCTCGGGCTCAGAAAGAGCCAGGCAAACAGAGGGTGGGAGCTTTGTCTGTAACACAGTTTCTTTTGCCTGCTTACTAATTTTCCGATTAGCCCCGTCTCAGGCATTTGAAGCCAGCGCTCTGTGAGCCTGATTCAAAGGCGGCCTAATCTTCTTTAGCAGCAAACAGGGGGCAGGCTCTCTGTTCAATCCCCAGCGCTCAGCCCCACACTGGGAGTGCATAAGTCAGAGGAAGGGGGGATACTGACAAGAAGCCTGGAGGAGTGTGAAAATCCTGCATGAGGGTGAGCCGAGAGCGGATTCGCTCCTATCCCCTAAAACCTGTGTGTCACTTAGTCCAATAAAAGGCATTATCAGGAAGGTGGCATATCGCAGGCCTCCAGCCTGGTGTTGTCTTTGCAGGCTTTGCATGAGAACATGAAGCTTACAGGGAGGGGAAGACCACCATGTGCAGGGGGCTGCCTGTGCTCTGCAAGGATGTTTAACAAGCTGCAAAGAGAGCAAAGTATAAGACAAAATGGAACAGAATAATACAAGCGAGCAAAGCTTGACAGAGGTGACACCCTTGTGATTTCATGCATGAGTTGTGGCTATACATAGATGCATAGATAGACACAACGTCCAGGGACGGGAGTTTCGTTGCTATATTGAGTTACTGACATGCTGCTCTCCAAATTGCCACAACATTCTGAACGTTCATGTTGCAGTGAGCCTCTCACGCATTTTTGCAAGCTGTGCCATCTCTTTCCAGCACCTTGATTCAAAGTGCAGGAAAATAAGAAAATACAGTGGCGCCTCACATAACAAATTTAATTCGTTCCGGAGGCATGTTTGTTATGTGAAACATTCTTTACGTGAAGCGGATTTTCCCATAGGAAATAATGGAAACTCAGACAATTGGTTCCACAACCCAAAAAATATTCATATAAAAATATTAACTGGATGTAAAAATGATGACAAATCACTGGAATTGAATTCAGAACATACATTCAATGTGCATGATCCTATGAAGTCTACTTAGGCTGCAATCCTAAAGACACTATCCTGGGTGTAAGACCAATTGAACACAATGGGGCTTACTTCGGGGTAGACATGGTTAGAAGGCTGCAGTCCAAGACACCTTCAAAGTGTCTCCCCACTTTCTCCTTCTCTTCATCCTGAGCCTCTTCATCCCGTGCTCCTTTCTGGCTAACCCTGAGCTGCTTCCCTCTTCTCCACTGCTCTTCTCTCCCTCTGCCCAGCGAACGCCCAGCCACAGGAGGAACAGCCCAGAAGTTTTGCTTTCACTATGGGCAGGCGCGCTAGGCAGCTCTGACGCTTATAAAACGGCTGCCAGCCAGCGCGTCTGCCCCAACTGCCAACGAGTGTGTTTGTTATGTGAAACACAGTTTGTAATGTGAAACATACTTTACGTGAGGCACTTGTTAATGAGGCGCCACTGTACACACAATGGAGTCACCAGTTGGGTGCAGGTGGTGTGGAGCACATTGGGAGGCCCCTTCCGGATGGGTGACTTTGGAGGTGCTGCAGTTGACAGCTGGCTTGGGAACTCTATAGTGCAATAGCAAGTCGTTGATCTGCAGTGAGCTAGTCAGCCTGGAGGTGCTGCGGGAAGTGGCTATCATAGAAGCATCATGGCAACCAGCTATCTACAAAGCTGGCTCATTTTCACAAAAACGCAAGGCCAGAGCAAGACTGAAGAGGGCAGAATCATGGGGATGACGCCTTTGGTGCACTGGATGATATAGTAACACCACTGAGACCAGAGGTGAAAAAAGATTTAAAAATTGGAGATGTGGGAAGGATGTTCAAGAGAACTCAACAAACTGAGAAGAATTAAAATGCCAAATGTAGTTCTTAATGAGCTATGGGAAAAATTTCTGTTATTTAAAAACAGCTGGTATGTACGTGAGAGTATACATTTTGTACAGATCTCTATGTAGTGGGACGTAAACATTGCTGGAGAAGAAGGTATTTCCTGAATTCTCCCCTCCCTTTGAAAGGACTACATGAGTGCTCATGCTTAAATAATACAGCTGGGAAACTCTCGCTCTCTTAAAATGCTAAACAATTGCCCGGGCTGGGAGAGGGAAATGAGAGATACTACAGTCGGAAACCAATCAGGTGCCCATGACAGTCACTTATCCATCTTATTCAAAGCATCCCAAATGGCAATGGAAGAGCTGGCTGAAGGAGCAACTGTTTTTAAACTGCAAGCTTGACTTGTGCTTTGAGAGCGGAGAAAGCAGCAATGGAGTCACGAGAGAGAACAAAATGTGCCTTGAAATAGTGAGAAGTTATCTTTTCCAAATAGATCATGTATGAGGAAGAGGAACTTAATTCTTCATAATTCACTCATCTCCCCTTTCCCATGATGGTGTGGAGAGCACTTTTGCAGCATCCCTAGGCCAGCAAAGAACTTGTGATGGGACTTGTGCTAACCTAGAGTTAGGATTGCACTGACATTGCCCATAACACTAGAAAAATTCTGATACAAAACACTCATTTAAAAAAATTCATGTTTTAATATTTGCATTTCGTAGTCTGCCTCACTGCCACCTGCACAGAGTGCACGCTCTGCACAGGTAGTGATGGGGCATGCACACGTTAATGTCATGACTCCACACAGATTCATGACATCATGTGTTCCATGCACACAGAGTACTGTCAATATGCCCCTGGCTTGACATGAGACTAAAAAATTTTCAAAGACGACAGATATCGGGGCCTTGATCAAACTCAGCTTCAATCTCCTTCCTCCCACTCCTACTTGATAATGGTAAAAGGTGGCTGTATTTTCATTTTCTGTGGTTGGATCTGCTTCCATTCAGATCCCACTTTTTCTGTTACAATTTTAATCTCCTCTACACCTTGCAAAATCTCAGCTGTCCCGGTGCCCAATTAGTTTTGGCCTCTCTGACTACTACTTCCTTGGTTCTCTCCCTCTCTTCTGCCCCCAGGTGTTTCCAGACTTTCAGTGTTATCCAATCTTATTAAGCTGTTGTTTTTCCCCATTGCCACAGCAAAGAGTTGCTATTTTCAGAATTATTGAGTTGCTCCTGTTGTCTCCAAGCAGTTTCCATTGTTTGTTTTATTGATATCTTTGCAGCTGTGCCTGCTTCAAAGCCCAAATCAAGCCTGTTTGTAAGTCAGATGCTTGTAACTCGAAAGTCTGTAAGGGTGCAATCCAGAGTAACTACGGGGAGTCCTTGCTCCGGTGTAAGAACAATGTGCTCTGGATTGCAATGTGAATTTCCCATAGGTCTTCACTAGGTGGTGCAGTAACTACGGGTGCACATAATGTCTCTTACGTGCTCCGATAGTTACTCTGGATTGTAGGGTTAAGTCTGAGACCTTCTGTTTTGTGTACACTGTGATTCGGAAGAACAGAAAGAAATAGGTGATGGGAAGGACGGGAAGATATAGGTTGATGAGAATGAACCAGCACAAGAAATCAGAAGATTTTTCAATGGAACAGATCTGATGCAAAGGCTAGAAATATTATTATAAAGGACATTAGTGATTTGCAGCTCACACACACAAAGACTGCAAAAATAATTTTGCAGGCCCCAAATGAAGTTTTAAAAAAGTGGTGTAAGAGATCAAACTAATTTTATTAAAATTCTCTATAGCTGTGTTTCTCCAACTGTGGATTGGAACCCACTGGGTGGGTCACAAGCCAATTTCAGGTGGGTCATGTAGCACCTAGCGCAGCCACCATGCAGGAAGTTGGGATGTTGGAAAGGGGGAAAGCTAGTGTGGTTATTTTGCTTGTGTCAAAATTGTAAATTGGTTTATTTTTCTTTTGATTCAATTTGCTATTGGAAAATGGCTGGGAAATAATCCAACTTATTGCTGCACTCTCCTGAAAGCAGCAGGCTCTGGTGTTGCAATGATGGCACTAACTATACGATGATGTCACTTCCAGTTATGACATCATTTCCAGGTTAATAACATAATTTCCTCTGTGTTCCTGATAGATTGTCATTCCAGAAAGTGGGTCCCAGTACTGAAATATTTGAGAACCACTACAGTATTTAACTCAAAACAAAAGGTGATTGTGAGACACATTTAAACCAAAGTGATCTCAATTATTGAGAATTTAACTGTAACTGGCTCACAGAAAATCAAAAGATTGGATTTTACCCAGATCCGTTTGTGAAATATTTGGTCCATTTGTATCAGTAATGTCTACCCAGAGAAACTGCAATTATGGACAAACTGTTACAGCTTTTAGAATAAAATATATGCAGACCACAGATCTTAGACCATGTGGTCTAGGTGCCCATACAGAATGGAGAACAGCATGCCTCTACCTTTAACCATTTCATAGAAGAAGGAATTGAGGCAAACAGCGTCGAGCACAATAACCATAGCCTTTCAAGACTGTTGGATGCCAATACTATGCTATATCAAGGTGGGGGGTTAGGAAGATTGGGTGGCTGTTGCTCACTTCGACACTTTAGGGTGGTTGCAAAAAGCTGGGCACCAACATCTAGAAATCTGGCACTGGGTGCCACCATCTTGGAATGAAGCACTCAGGCTGCTATCCATATTTTCCTGGGATAAGTCTCATTGAACACAATGGGACTTACTTCCACGTAGACATGGAGGACCTCTTGTATCACCATTATATAATTTCCTTTTTCATGGAACTTTTGGTCATGACATCACTTCCATTTTGGTATCACTTCTGGGGTCATCCCAGAAAGATGGTCCTTCTCAGAAGGAGGGCATAGGCTGTAATGCTTGAGAACCACTAAAAAAAGCAGCAGGCTTCCGTCAGTCTTGAAAGACTATGGTTTTGTGCTCAGCACTGCATACACTGCATGTGAAGCACGAAAGCCTGGGTTAGATTGTTATGGAGGATAGGCTGTTACCCAAGCAGCAAATCCCCCCTCTCCACACCACTGAATTAGTCCAATGGAAAGGCAGAGCCAATATGATTGGATCCAACTGGCGTTGCAGAACTGGGCTAAGGACAGGAGCTCACCCTGTCTTGTGGGGCCGACCCGGGTCTTCAACCCTGGCCTTCTGGTTAACAGGCACAGTGTCTTAGCCACTTGTGCCACCCATAGCCCGAAGCACTAATATAGCACATTCATGCATTTGACTTTCCCATTGTGAAATAGTGGAGATGTGCTCCCCAGGATTTGACCAAAGATATTCTTGTTGTAAGATCATGATGCTTCATAGTTACAGTTTTAGGATCGTTTTAAGAGAAATAATAAAATGATTCATCTTTCCTCTCACTTCCCTTCTCCCCCTCCTCCTCTATGGCTTTGCCAAGTTGCAAATCCACCATGTACAGCAAGAAATACAGATAAGCAAAACTTTCTTTTCTTGCCCCAAATTGGCTTGGAGAAGAGCCAAGTTCTCAGCTCCCCCCTACTAAAAAATCACTTAATTTTCCAAATTGAATTCAAGGCTTAGGAATTGGCCAGCTTGACAGTCATCTAGTCTTCCATGCCAGCCTCAAAACCCACCCCCCCCCCAATTTTCCTACTTTTTTTTTACTTAACTTTTTTACTTTCCCGACCATTTCAAAGATAATGTTTAGACTGGATTGCTAATTAGGAGCTCTCCAGGGTGACAAAAATGGAAAGGATTAAAAAATCTTCCACCTTTTACACCAGGGGTGTGCAAACATTTTGGAAGAATGGCCACATCATCTCTCTGACACTGTGTCGAGGGCTGGAAAAAAAAGAATTAATTCACGTTTCTACGAATTGGAATGAATTGATGTACATTTAGTTAGTTAAATGAATTTATTAGAGATAGAACATATACGAGTATATTAGAGGTGGAACATGTATGAATGAATGAATTCAATCCGTTCATAAACACTTTCTAAGGCAGAGAGAGGAGGTGATCTTCAAACCAGTTCATAACACTTTCATGAGACTCCCCATCAGAACACTGCAGAGCTCCTCTCACCTCTGGAGGATTACATGGCTTGCCTGCGGGCCAGATGGAGCTTGCTTGCCATGGGCCACAGGGAAGCCACAGTGAGAAGCCACATCTGGCCCCCAGGGTGGAGTATGGGCACCCATACGTTATGCCACCTCCACCTCCTTCTTTTCTCTTGCTGTACTGCAGTGAACCAGAGGAAAACATCCCCCTTTTATCTCACCCACTAAGGCAAGAATGAAGAAAACAGTAAGTAAAAGGAAGGGGGGATGCTTGAAGGGGGGCTGAGGGATTGGAGAGATATCGTACAGACTTCTTTGAGTTTCTGAGGTGCCAAAGAAATTGCCTCTCCTTTTGAGTAAGGGTTCATCAAAACCCCAAGATTCTTCCCCTAACACAAACTTGAAGACATTCACTGGTGTAATGATTTCCCTTTGCTATTTGATATTTTCAGCTCTTAGAAGCAACAGCATCTTATATTTCATGCTGTTTTCATGTGTAAATTACTGTACTACCTAGTCAAAATCTTAAAAACAAAAGTTGTTTCTGATTTTCCAAATGACTTCCCACAGGTTAAGAGACACAGACACATCTCCATCTTGTTCCCAATTTATCATATACCTTTAGTTCATAATTTGCTCTTCATCACTGTGGAATTCCAGCGGGAAGTTAGGTAAGCTCTCTCTCTCTCTCTCTCTCTCTCTCTCTCTCTCTCTCTCTCTCTCTCCATCTGTGTGTATATGTGTACAAACTACATGGCACCTATACTGTATTTTTAAATACAGTACTTCCAACTGTTAGCCACACTTTTGTCTCATCTTATAATTTTCGCATAAAATTACTATTAAAAGTATTTTCAGCACAACCTCAATATAGTGTGGGTGTCAGTGAACAACGTTAACACCCATATCGTTATCTATCCATGTTAAAAGTGAAACTGAAATTAACAGCCCATACCTGATTGGGTCGACGTGCACAGCCATTTACTGTGGTGGTGCAGAGTTATTGTCATAAAATGGCTGCTGATGGGCCACACAGTGCTCCATTGGCTGCCATTTATGGAAGGCCCACTGGAGCTAATAAGACCACAGCAGGGATGGGGAGGTGACAAAACAGAACAGGGAGAAACTGAGTGGGGAGAAATAAGGAATGGAGATTGGGGAGACTGTAGGAAGGAATGGATTCAGCAGCAATGGTATGTGCCTGATCCTATCCTCCTTTTTGGTATCATAGAATCCTAGAGTTGGAAGGGACCCAGAAGGTCATCTAATCCAACCCCCTGCCTGTAGCAGGAAATCCTCCTAGAGCATCTTGTCAAGCCTCTGCTTGTAGATCCCCAGTGAGGGAGAGTCCACCACCTCCCTTGGCAATCTGTTCCACTGCTGAACCACCCTCACCATCAGGAATTATCCTCTCTGGAATTATTCTCTTCTTGGATCTGCACAAGCTAAACAGCTAAAGGATGTTCGAGGAGACCCATTGCACAAAGGGAAGCTTATGGAAGAGCAAGGGGATTAAAATCTCACTATCTCCTCTAATTTGTATATTAATCTGGGGTTTGCATCAAATATAACAGCGTTTCTCAAAGTGGGGGTCAGGTCCCCTTTGGGGGTCACCTGGAGCTTTCCTGGGGGTCGCCTAAAGACTCCTGGTGCAGGGGGCCATGTGGGAAGACCTGGCAGAAACGCTGGAGCCGCTGCACCTGGAAGAAGCTGATAAGAAGCAGCTCAGAAGGAGCCTCTGAGCAGCTGTGAGACAATGTGGAGCCTTGGGGGCGGGAGGATTGCAGCCTTAGAGCCCAGTTCTATGCATGTCTACTCAGAAGTCAGTCCCATGATAGTGAATGGGACTTACTCCTAGGAAACAGTGGCTGGCTCTGCTGCCTGAGATCCCAATCCTATGGAGGCCTTCTCTCACCCAGGTACTTCCCATTCCTCCCTCCCCTCCCTCCCTCCCCTTTCTTTCCTTCCTTCCTTCCTTCCTTCCCAGTCACCCCCTCTTAGCTATGCCACATCTATCTATCTATCTATCTATCTATCTATCTATCTATCTATCTATCTATCATTACTTATTGTTTTTATGATTAATCACTATGCTTTAATTATGTTCAATTTGTAACAATGAAAATACATCCTGTATATCAGATATTTGCATTACTATTCATAACAGTAGCAAAATTACAGTTATGAAGTAGCAATGAAAATAATTTTGTGGTTGGGGGTCCCCATAACATGAGGAACTGTATTAAGGGGTCATGGCATTAGGAAGTTTGAGAACCACTGAAATATAAGAACAAAAAATCCAAACGCCCCATGTGCTGTTATGCATGCATTGTAAACTGCATGCTCTTTTGAAATAAATTTTGGCCTTAATTTGTAAAAAAGGTATGTGTAGAAAGCTCCTGATTGGGTTGTTGGGCATCATAATGACCCCATGCTGTGTTTAATCTGATCCAACTTATGTTATTAGTGCCTCCTGAGAAGCTGTGGCTCTGGGGAAAAGAGCTGGAGAAGATACCAAAGAACATAGAACATACCAAAGAACATACCAAAGAACATAGGACAGCTCTTTGCCTTTTCTGCCTAAATAGACTAGCAGCCATTATTCTTCACTCTTTGTCAGGGCTGGAATGGGCCTTCACATGCAGATCAATCCATCTGCTTCCCAACTTTGATTGACTATCCAAGAAGAACTGTTCAGGATGGACTTAATATGGAAAATCCGTTTGATGCACCAGATAGCATCCGACAAATGTAAACTCTCCAAAAACATTTATGATCCTGTCCCAGAGCAAGGAAAACAGCAAACCGAGGCTGAAACACTGGCCCACCGTGGACTCTTGCCAGCACATTAGTATTAGCGCCTTGATGTGTGGCAAGAGCCGGGATTACAAGCACTCAGGGGCTTAGCTTCCCCTGGCTAAGGTCCAGATTCACTTTTCTTATCCTTCCCCTCCCCTTAACAGCAGATCAGCTTTTCTCCCATCTGTGCTGTTCTTCCAGATTGAACGAACCAATATGCTCCTGGATAGATGAGGCAGAATGCAATATATTGCAAAGCAGCAAGTGCTTCATCTACAGGTCCAGAGTCTTCTAGGACAGGTGAGAGTTTTAATGCACACTTAATACAACACAACCATCTTTGCAGTCAATCCTTTTACCAGAGTCTTCACTGTCCAGTTGGGTCCTGCCTAGTGAATTTCTTTAGTTTACTCAATTACTATCCATTTGCTGTTGCATGAACAGAATTTCCATCCACAGGAAAGGACCTCTGCTGAATTTCACAACCTTCAAGATACTCGATTCATGCGATTCTGCTTAGCTGCAGCAACATCTCCAAAGAAGAAATTATTGCCTGGCTCTCAGTGTTTGAGCAAGAGAGAGATGCTGCCTTTGCGGCTGTGAATATGTTAGGGCAGCCGATAAAGCTCTAATACTCTACAGGTTTAAGGTCTCAGTTATTGGAATTGATTTTCCAACATCTTGTTCAAGTGTTTGTGCAAGCTGCCTAGCCAGCTGCTCCTTCATGTGAGTCGGACACTTTCTCGCAGTGTCTCTATAATGGGCTCCTTTTGACCTTGCAGCGGGTACTTATAGACTGCTCTATGCCTCCTAATGTGCCCAGGTAAACAAAGACACAGGAGCCGTGTCAGTGCCAGGAGGCAGAGGGATGGCGACAGGGGAATGGAGCAAATGTCAATGATCATCACATTGGTAAATGATGCAGGGCAGCCACAGCAGCTGTTCCAAAGGCTATGCTGTATATGTGGCTTCTCCTAGAATACCTCACAGAGCGAGCCTTGGGGTTTGGTTCACTCTGCAAATGGGGAATGCAACAAGGCAAACTGTATGGCACGCATGCAAATAGGGCTGGGATGACAAAGGACCCAGTGGTGTAAGAAAAGTGTATGTGTGCAAATTCCTTTTGGGCCTCTTTAATTTTCTGCAGCCTTTTGCAGAATCATTTACCACTTGTGCTCGTGTGCTCCCAGGAAACACTGCTGTAAAGCTGTTGCCCACAAGGCAAACAGCATTTCCTTGGAGCTCCTTCCCTAGCCTCTTTATTTTTGTGTGTCAGTTTCAAAAATACCGGAGTTGGAAAAAGGACAGCCAGTATACAATTTCATCCAATCAACAGGAGTACCTGCATCCCCTGTAAAGTACCTGCATCCCCCAACAAAACCCCACAGTTCCTCCACCCAATGTGCTTGGACCTACCACCCAAATCAATCATATTAAAATCTATGTTATGCTTTGCTTATTCTTATTAAAATCTTTATTTATATTTTGCTTATTCTATTCTTTGCAACGATATTTAGAATCTTTGTCTATTTATATTGGCTCAAGATAGCTCATTTATATCCCGCATATTCCATCCAATAGAGTTTTCAGAGCAGCTAGTGACAGTCTTAAATAAAATTAAAAGCAATCAGTTAAACAGAAGTAGGCATACAGTAAGGAAAAAAGAAAACCAGAGTAACTTAAAAAAACAACCCCACAGCCAAAAATGCATTCATACAAAACCATCTTCCATCTGAACTTGTTGGAACATTGAAGGCCCATCCCTTTCTAATAAAGGATTTCAGAGATCTGAGTGTTGTTGGTTAGGTGGCCCAATCACATATCCTTGTCCTCTACATCTCACAAGACAGTGGGTTTTGCACTCCCATCCAGATACCGTATGTACCCAATTCTTCTAAAGACTTTAACCCTACAATTCAGAGTAATTACAGGAAGATGTAAGAGGCATGTACTCTGGATTGCTCTATGCATTTGCCATAGGTTTCCCATAGGTGACACCGTAACTACCGCGGTGTAAAAAGTCCCATAGTTACTCTAGATTGTAGCCTTAGGCTGCAATGCTAAAGACACTTTCCTGGGAGTAAGACCCATTGAACACAATGGGGCTGACTTTTGAGTAGACAAGTTTAGGATTGTGCCCTTAGGGTGCAATCTTAACCAATTTAGGCCAGCCTAACTCCCTTGGCATATCTTCCCATGGTGGTGTAGGGAGATCAGCATATGCCTGTGCAGTGGCCTAGCCTTCCCAGGAGCGGGGCAGAAGTACCTTATGGCAGTTTTGTGACATTCTCAGTTCAGCAAAGGATTTATGCTGGGATTATACCGGCCTAAACAAGGTTAGGATTGCAGCCTTAGATCCTACTTCAAAAGATTGAGCCTATTCAAAAATCTGAAAAGTTCCATTGAAATAAGATATCAGCAGAACATCATCTAGGGTAGTCTACAACAAGTCCCAACAAGTTTATTGTCAGTGTTACCATATAGAATGAAGGACAAAGTGCCTCCACCTTTAAGCATTGCATAGAAGAGGGAATCTTGGCAGGTGATGCTTTAAAAACCCTTCTATATTGAGTTAAGCCTGCCTAAATTTCCTCTTCTATGCAATAGTTTAAGGTAGATGTACTCTGTCCTCCATTCTATATGGTCACCCTGGTTATTGTGAGGGACAGAAGACTATTGCTGTCAAGTTTTTGCCTCAACTATCCACTCATTTTGTTGGCTTTCACCATGGGACATTTGTTATTGTGCATGAAGAAATTATTATTTATAATATTTCTAAACCACCTTCCACAAAAAGTTCATAAAGCTGTTTACATCTCTACCACCATATTTCAGTCCAGTTGGGCCTCAGTATCTGCAGGAGAGCCATTCCAGAACTTCCCACAAAAAAGTTCACAAAGCTCTCTACCACCATATCTCCCACCAGCCCAAAATCATTCAGTCTTACCCACCTCAGAAACAGAAATTCTGGTGGCTTAGTGGGAAATAATGCTTGAAAACATTTGGGTCAAGTGCCCTGACCCGATAGCCTTAACTCTATGAAGTAATGATCCATCAATGAGAAGGGAAGATTGGCTCTTTCATGGGTTCTATTGGACATATTGCAAGATTTTCTCCTGCACCATTCAGCTTTCAGTCCTCACGGTTCATTGCACCCTGCTCCAAGGAAATTTAAGGATCTGATTTAACTTTAAATTTAAGGATCTGATTTAAAGAGGAGAGTGTTTAACCATCGAAGGCTGCCACTTTCGAAGGCTAAAGACACTTTCGTGAGAGCAAGACCCATTGAACACAATGGAACTGACTTTTGAGTAGATATGGTGAGGATTGTGCTCACTGTGTCTTTTGCCCAGGTTGCATTGCACAGATGGATCAGGGAATTAATCCAGCCATGCTGGCAAGAAAATTCCCCAGATCATCAGATAGCACCTGGATCCTCTATTAGTGGACCAAGCTAAGCCTATTAAGTCTCATAGACTTGAGTTTCTGTCCACAGCCTAAACCTAACCATGTCTGGCCTGATCTTGACAAAGGAATAACCTTAATATCCTCCACCTTCGAATCATATCAAATCACATTTTTTTAAAAAAAAGCAATCAATTTTAGTAAATAACCAATTTTAACAATTGCTAAAATGTTTTTAATAGTTAAAATATTTTTTAAAATTGTTATAAAAAGATGGTAGCAAAACAAAATGTTCTAAAGAAGTCCATAAAAATGTTTATAATACATTGTTATTGCTAGCCCAATGCATTTTGGTATCTTGTCTCATTCTGGGGAACTTTCTGAAAAAGTAAATCCTCAAAAATGAGGAGTATATTGACTGCCTATTACTTTTCTCTACAGAGGTTTCGTTCTTTCTTGTTTGGCTGTTGTTTGGATTCTGCACCCTTATTTTGTTGTGTTGAAGAAGATGGTGCTGCCAGAATCAAAGTGGTGAAACCCAGGAAATGCCCCAAAACTGAGAGCTGGGTGATTAACGACATTGGTTCTCAAAGTGGGGGTTGCGACCCCATCGGGGGGTCATGACTTTATTTCCAGGTGGGGCAGTCACAAAAAGCTGGGTGCTGTCATCTTGGAATCTGGCACTGGTCACCACCAGTGATGGGATTCCAAGAAATTAACAACCGGTTCTTATGCCCATCTGGCAGCCACTTTTACAGGACAATTTTTAAACTTTATATGTCCAATCTCTCGTTAACAACCGGTTCTATAGAGTAGGTGCGAACCTGCTGGAGCCCACCACTGGTCACCACCATCTTGGAATGGGGCACTCAGGCTGCTTTCCTGGGAGAAATGTCTCACTGAACACACTGCATTCCTCCTTTGGCCAACCTACTGTAGTTGTTTACTATTTAGAAACATTGGTCAAAAGGATGAAATCATGGATAGGCCATCAAAATAGCAACAGATGGGTTGGTGACAGGACTATTGTGTCTCCTGCTAGACACAATTCTTTCTTTTGTCCTATAGTCAGAAAGGTGATGTAGGTTCTTGAAGTACTGTTTCACCCAGCCTCCAAATCCTTTTGACTAGAGACAATCATAGGATATGTGCAATGAGCAATCATCCCTTATCTAGCACTCACTCTTCTATTTTCATCATCAAGCGTGCCATCCTCACCAGCCCAGAATACAGTTGTAAGGTGCCTTTTGGCGAGAAAAACTACTATGGTTTCCATAAATCTGCCTGAGTCAGGTAGCAAACTGTGACTATTTTTAACCGCACCCATCAGCTAACCGCATAGAATTGAGGAACAAGAAGCCAATCCATTTCTGAAGGAATTTGTGACAAGGAGAAAGAAGAAAATGTCTCAAAGTTACAGAACACTGATGGATGAGGGTTGCCTCTTGATTCTTATATGCACATCCATGGTTATGGCTAGACAGCTTGTCAAGTTACAGATAGCAAGAGCTACATTCATGGGACAGTAGCTAAGTAGAGGGTCATCAGGCTCATCGTCACTGGGAATCATAAGATTCATCTTCACTGGGTTTTAATGTAAGATTCAAATTACATTGGGTCTTACTGCTGAGTAAATACACTTCTGTTTACGCTTCATTATAGACTCCCGATTAAAATATGCATCTCTGCAGAGCTGGAGTAAAACTTCACATAACAAATAAGGACGAGATTATTCAAACTCCTACATTGTGTTACACTCCAGGTAAGTAAATGAAAGGGAAGGGGGCAGGTTTCAGTTCACCTAAGCTGCCTATGTTGTACTTCCAAAGCACCAAGTAGGCAGGGAGATATAATCAGAACCACTAGTTTTTTCCACCTTTCTTTAAACATTGAAAAAGGTGCAAGAAAGGGAAACAAAGCGGGGAAGGGAGATGTGAGAAAGGGTGAATCAATGCATCTTGTGTTTGTGGTGGGCTGGAAGGGGGCCACTCCTCCTGCCATCCACCCTGATGCAAGCCTCATTACATGGCTTCATGGCTGGGCAATCATGGAGAGAATTCTTATTTACAAATAAAATGGTACATACGTCTTAGGTGCAAACAGTACCTATTATTTTCTATAATTCTAAATAGAGAATTATTTTCAATATAGTCCACAATAAGAAAAAGACTAATCTTGTAGGGCACATGGCAGCAGAATTCCGAGACTGCCACCCTAAGGTGATGTAAAAGGGGTGCTGCTATTGTGCACTTTGGGCACACTGTACATGAGGCAGTGGTTTCCATATGCAGGTAAGGTGGAAGAGGTGGAAGTTCACATAACAAACGGGATGGGCACAAAGCTGGGCAAGAGAAGTCAGTGGATCTTCATGGCAGCAGCACATGCTGGGATCCTATCCAATTTTCCCAGCCCAACATGTCTCCTGCCACTTCACAGTCTTAATCCCAGAAAAATAGCTGATGTTGGTCTGAGTACACCCACTGACAGCGAAGAGGATTTTAGAGAGGTAGTAAGTAAAATTATTAATTACATCTCTCTCTCTCTCTCTCTCTCTCTCTCTCTCTCTCTCTCACACACACACACACACACACAAACACACACACACACACAGTATTGTATGCAGCACATTTTCCATCTGCAGTACTGCATGCTAGAGAGTGACAAGGGACAGGATTAGGACCACATGATGTGCCCCAACAGCTGAAAGTTTGGGGACTCCGTTTAATACACAGTATCAACTTAGAAGTAATGGGTCAATGTTCTGAATTAACTTTTTACCCAAGGAATAATATCCTTTGCCCATGAGATGAGTGCCCACAGAACAATCTCCGGCCCTCACGCATTGTTCATTAATAGATGATGGAATCAGCAAAAGGAAAAAAGGAAAAAATGCAAAATAGATAGGAAACGAATTGCCTGGGGGACTTTTTCTATTTCTAGCGCTATAACCGGAGCCTGGATATCTCCTCTTCTTGCTCTGTGCAACCATAGTGCTTTGACTGCCCTGTGTCAATATTTTCTCTCTAATTAGCTAATAATATCAAGTGGACATCAGTTCAGGCAGTTTTGTCCCTAGCTCATTTGGCAGCCATGGCACCTACTTTTTTAGGACACCCATATAATGGGGGTTATGCCCTCCCTCCCTCTCTCCCTCTCAGAGGCAGTGCCACCACCAAGCACTCCCACACCCATCTCATCTGCTTGCCTGCTTCCTTCTCACCGCCCTTCCAGAGACTGACAGAGTAGAAGCTGTACCACTGCCACAGCTTCAGAGTGCGGTCAAGCGAGGGGTGGGCAAGCAGGAAACTCAGACAGCCTCCCCACTGCAAGTGCTCCATGACTAGGCTTGGGTGCACTCCCTGAGGTGGAGGTGGTACCACTTCTACCCTGCCTTCCCTCACTGCTGCAGGATCCAGCTGGCAGAGAAGAAGCCACACTATTGTCACCATTTCAGGAAGTGCACCCAAACTTAGGACCGGAGCACACACGATGGAAAAGCTTGGTCTCCTGCTTGCCTGCTCCATCTCCACACTTTCTCATGCAGTGGCAGCAGTGGCTTCTCCATCTTGTGTCAGCCCTCCAGGAGTTTATCTGAAGACCTAGCAACACAGGATGGAGAAGCTGCGACTGCTGCTTCAGAGAATGCAGCTGAACTATGGGCAGATGAGCAGGAGACCCAGGCAGCCTCCTTGCCACGTTTGCTGTGCTCCTGGTTGTCCACCCTGGCTTCACGTTCCGAAAACAGAGGTAGCAACAGCATGGCTTCAGGAAGCACAGTGGAGTCCAATACAGGAGCATGTGCTCAGTGGTGAGAGTCAAATAAATTATCAACAGGTTCAATGTCCCATTAGTAACCGGTTCTCAGAACCAGGCGCTCATTGGCAAAGGGTTCTATAGAACCTGTGAGAACCCCCTGAAGCCCACAACTGCATGTGCTGCAGAACTCAGTCTCCTGCTTGCCCATCCCAGGCTCCACACTCTCTGAAGTGACAGTGGTGATGGCAACAGCTTCTTCATACTGTGCTTGCACAGCCACCGTGTTGGAAGGTGCGGGACTGAAGTGCAGTTTCGTTACCCCCCTCCATGAGGCATGCTTAGCATCTGAGGCTGATGGCCCCCTCATGCAAGTTCAGGGAAGAGATTTAGCCTGGACTACATCAAATTTGCCAAAAACCTAGAAATCTGATGGAAAAATAATCTACTGTCAAAAGTCTGAAGTAGGGTACTAAATATAAGTAGGGGCAGCTATTGTGTGGCAAGCTGAGCCCTTCCCAGTATACTTGCATTTGCACATGGCCTTATCTGGGAGCTCTCCATCTGTGCCTTTTACCTGCTCCCTCTGCTTTCAGATCTGCCTGCAATTACATTGCATGCGAGGCGGCCAGCTGCACACCCAGCCAAAGCCGCTCACGTAAGCCGCTTCCAGATTCTCATTGTTCTCCCACTCTTATCCATGAATACGTTTTAACAATACATGTGGCACGAGCTTCTGCCATTAATCCCTAGCAGTGCACCGGCTAGGAAGTAAAGCTTCCCCCTCCCCAGCCTCTCCCTTCAGAGAGAGGAGCTGCAACCTCACACTGCTGGTACAAGCACTTGTAATGGTGGGGGAACTGGCTGTTCTGTACTTCCCTGTCACTGGGTTGGGTGTTATGATAATCCTCTGAATCACTCTGTTCCCTGCCTCTGCTCTCTACTCCTTCTGCTTGCTGTTCTCATGTTATGTTACTATGATGCCCCTCCTATCTTCCATACTCCTGGAGAGGAGAGTGTGTGGTTAGTAGCCGAAGTGCATGCAATCAGTCAGAGCCAGCAATTAAGCAGCAGCTGCAGCGGCAGAGCCCCTGGTAGTGCCACGTCAATATCCCATTAGTCTGGAGACCCATCCATTATTTGCAATTGGATGGGGGCCCAGGAAGCTAGGGGCACTCAGCTCCCCCTCCATGAGCAGGCTGAAAATTCAATTGCAGAGTTGAGGTCCCATCCGTCTTCCCCTGCACAGGAGGCAGAGCGCTGGTCCCATCTAGCCTCATTAGCACAGCAGCTCCGTAGCAGTCAAGTCCGCACAGGCACTCGCTCCCATACACTTGTGACCTATTCGCTGCACTTCTTGAGCATGACATCGCCACAGTCAGGGCATAGCTCAAGGCAGAGAAGGCAAAGATATATATCAATCAGCCAAAGGACACATTCTTACAAACCTGTGCTCCCCAAAATATAGCCAGTTGTGGTTGCCAACTGATTGGAAAAAGGCCTGGGCTGCTCCAGTGGCTTAATGAAGATCATCAGCTACAGGCATCAATGTGCTGTTCCCAAATTCTTTCCCTGGTCTGCTTCCATTTTCCAAGATCACCTTCTATAAGTGTACTAGTGAAAAGTGTACCCGTGTTGCGGGAGTATCATTTCCCATACGCCATCCCCCATGGTGCATCAACACCCCATGCACAACTTTCCCCACATGTGCAACTTCCCCCCATGCGCAACTTCCCCCCCTTGCGCAACTTTCCCCCATGCGCAACTTCCCCCATGCAAAACTTCCCACCATGCACAATTTCCCACCATGCACAACTTCCCCCATGTGCATCAACCCCCATGCGCAACTTTTCCCCATGTGCAACATCCCCCATGCACAACATCAACCCATGCGCAACCTCCCCATGCGCAACTTCCCCCATGCACAACTTTCCCCCATGCGCAACTTTCTCCCATGCGCAACTTCCCCCATGCGCAACTTCCCCATGCGCATCAGTCCCCCATGCGCAACTTCCCCCCATTCGCAGGATCCTTGCCAGTGCAACCTCTTCCTCTGAACAACATCCCCCCAGTGCACCTGGCACCGAGCACCAAATTGGCTGGATGTTGTTCAGTCTCCCATGTTAAGTATAGGACAGAAACACGTTGCCCCCTTTTCAGCCCCTGAAGGGTTAATTTCTCCAGATGGTTCTTGGTGGGAGTTCAGGTGACAGAAGGAACTCCCAGAATTCCATGCTTCAGGCCCAGCAGTTGGGGCGGAATGTTGCTGAGTCAGCAATTCTCAATGCAAAGTATAGGGAGGAAAACGCGTTGCGCCCCTTTTCACCCCCTTCCGGTTGGAATTTCCGAAAACCAGTTCTTAGTGCACCCCTCCCTCACGGAAGGAACACCCACCCCTAATTTCACGGTTCTAGGCCCAGTGGTTTTGGCAGGGCGGTGATCAGTCAGTGAGTCTGTCAGTGAGTGACTTTTCTCTTTTATATATATAGATAGACAAATCAGTAACTTTCAGGGTTTACTGGAAACCAGCTTACTGCCATGGACTTGGTGGATGGGAATAAGACAATCACTATGAAAACATCTTTCTCACTCATCCTTTTGTAAAATTTATCTTTTAAAATTCTATCTTGCTTTTTCATATTTAATTCAAACCAGTAAATATGTCAATAAGAGAGAGAGAGAGAGAGAGAGTGCTTCTCAGGAAAGTCAGGGCTTTGCCTCTGGAGGGAAAGCCAGGCACTGAAAAGGCAGTGCTCCTGCTAGGTGCCCACCACGCATCAGGCAGCAAAGACATTCTAGTACCAAGTCATAAGCCATATATGTAACAGGTGCATCACAATAAAGAACACCTATTCTGGATGGTCGTGACTTGAGCAGACGTTAAAGTGTTTTTTTAGAAAGTTATTTTTGCCATCATCTCAGCAGCAACTAGG
The DNA here is from genome assembly GCA_030015325.1 of Cryptoblepharus egeriae. NCBI lineage: Eukaryota > Metazoa > Chordata > Lepidosauria > Squamata > Scincidae > Cryptoblepharus > Cryptoblepharus egeriae. Next base: position 88,770,378 of record JAREYC010000003.1, on the reverse strand, counting down.
CCTTAAAATTGGCTTTAGCCCATATTTCGTCAAAGTTGTCATGAAAGTTCCTCCACTGTTGCTGTAGGCATTATTCCTCCCACTTCATCGCTCTTAGCTTCACGATAAACCAAAAAAATCACACAATCAGTATGGAGAAGGAGGGGGTGGCTTAGGAGTCACCATGTCTACTGCATGGGTCACCTTTGTATTCCACAGATCGACCAGGGCATTGACAGAACCAGTAACCGTCCCAGCAGGAAAATCCCCTGGAGCCATCAAAAAGCCAGTCAGATCAATTAACTAGCAAATCTGTGACTGGTTGTTCTGCTTCCAACTTCAAGGGAAGGGGGACTACAGCACCAACTGCTCCACCATGCAAAAAAAAAAGAGGGGGAAAGAAATCCCTGCATATAAAAGGTTAGCAACGTGACAGAAAGAAGAGTTAAAATCTTAACGTATCCCTCGTATGTTAGTTTCTTGTGTGCAGGGAACTGTTTAGCACGAGCACATTCAGTTGTAGAAATCCTCAACTAATATGTTAAGTGGAAAAGTCCAGAAGCAAATTGACTCAAACTTTTAGCACTGTGACCCACTTTTAAAAATTACTATACAGTGATGCCTCACATAAAGAGCTTAATTCGTTCCGGAGGCATGCTCTTTAAGTGAAACGTTCTTTAAGTGAAGCGGATTTTCCCATAGGAAATAATGGAAACTCAGACGATTGGTTCCACAACCCCCAAAATATTCATATAAAAATATTAACTGGATGTAAAAATGATGACAAAACACTGGAATTGAATTCAAAACATGCATTCAATGTGCATGATCCTATGAAGTCTACATTAGGCTGCAATCCTAAAGACACTTTCCCGGGAGTAAGGCTGCAATCCAGAGCAAATTCAGCCTGCTCTGACCTAACTGCACTCTCCTAACTATTCTGTATCCAGAGCAGAAAGTTATGCTGAATCAGAGAGTCAGGAAGCCTGGGCTGCCCTAACTGGGCTGCCCTCCAGAGCATGCTAAGTAATTGACACAAGGGGAAGACTTGCTCCTGAGGAGACACCCCTCAGATCACACTGAACAAGGAACAGCTGTGGTGCCTACAGTGGTGACATGACTCTGCACATCACCTGGTGTGGAGGTCTGTGCGTCATCCCTGGGATGCGCCCCCCCCCCCCCCACCTGGACTGCCCAGTCACCAAAGTTGGCGCCTGCGCAGTTGGCCAACTGGCTTCAGAAAGAGTACTGCACAGGCACCATCTCTGACACCTGCGCAGTACTTTTCTGAAGCCTTTTGGCTTCGGGGGAGACTGTGCAGGCGTCAGAGTTGGTGCCTGTGCAGTACTCTTTCTGAAGCCATTCGGCTGCCGCTCCGCCTCCTGAGTGAGGCCAAATGGCTGTGCAGAGGCGCAGACTTTCTCTGCTCGAAGGAAGTCTCCTCTGAAGCTGTTTGGCATGCTCAGTGTGTTTCTGCGCAGTGTATCTCAGATGGCCGTTCAGGCCAGCTCCTCAGACAAGTGGCAGCTTCTGGCTGATTCTCCGCCTTGGAGCAGGCCTGAATGGGGGTGCTGACGCCCGGGGCCTGCCAAAGGACAGTCAAACTCCTCCGGCACATCACCCCATACGGAGCGCATCCCCAATGCAGCCCACACCAGCCACACCAGTCTGGTGACGCCACTGGGTGCCTGCCTTATAAGGAGTCCCTGATGAGATGCCAGTACATTCTACAGTGAATACAAGGGGCTTCTTGGAGTGGCCTGCTGTATCCTGAGGTTTGTGGGCAGCCGTAGTTTGTTCCATATCCTGAGGTTGAGAGGCAGGGGTTGCAGCTAGGATGGCCAAGAACTCAGATTCTTGGTCAGCACTGCCATTCTTACTCGGGCCTTATCGTGGACCCCTATGGGTCTACTCATTTCTATACCTGCTCCTGAGGTGGTATAACTCTGAGGGCTGGAAGAGGGCATTTCTGCCTTGGAAACAGGCTTTGGATACAGAGTAACTGCTCTGCCCTAGGCAATGCTAAACATGCCCTCAACTTGCCTCTCCTGAGCTGCTTAGGCTGCCCCAGTTAGGGCAGAGCAGGTCCACCTCTCTTAGGGCACCCTATCTTGCCTTGCTCTGCCCTAAGCCCCCTCCAGAGTAACTGGGCTGGAGCATCTTGCAGTTGCTCCAACCTAGTGTTAGATAGGGCAACCTAAGGGCTCTTATATGGACAGATTAGTTGCTCTGGATTGGGCTGTAAGACTCATTTAACACAATGGGGCATACTTCTGGGAAGACATGGTTAGGAGGCTGCAATCAAAAACACTTTCCTGGGAGGCTTACCTGGGCTGCTGCTGGAGGTTCAAGGTGGCCAGTGGGGGCACTTGGGGGCAGTTAGGGGCAGCTGCCTCTGGCACCCACCAACTGCCCCCAGCCCTTTTAAAGAGCCTGTACACGGAGCATTAGGGCTGCATTGCACATGTACCCATAGCATGCTTGCTTGTTAAGTGAAGCGGAACTTGTTATGTGAAGCAAGATTCCTTGTTATGGAATCGCTTCTTAAGTGAAACGCTTGTTATGTGAGGCGCTTGTTATGAGAGTTACCACTGTTCCTCAGAAGTGTTGTCATGGCCAGAACCAGAAGTGACATCATCAAGCAAATTAAAATAATTAAAATAATTAAATTACAGTTAAAAATGTTAATTAAATCAGGCAAAGCAAACTCTGTTCCACCAACTGATCTAAATAGCCTGGATGCAATAAAACTACCCTCCACAAAAATTCAGTAAGATTTTCAAATTTACACAGTGCCCAATTCAGTTTAAGTTGTTATTATATTTAGGACACAATCCTAAGAAATTTAGGCCAGCCTAACTCACTTTACCTATCTTTTCATGATAGTGTGGGGAGGTTGGCGTATGCCTGTGAACTGTGAACCCGCCCCCCCCAAAGTGGCAGAAGAGTCTTACAGCATTTTTGTGATGCTCCCAGCTCAGCACAGAACTTATGGGGGGATTAGGCCAGTCTAAGTGGAGGTTAGGACTGCAGCCTTAAATCTTATCACTGTCAGGACTTTCCACCTTTCTTTACAAATCTAAAGCAGAAAAGATTCACCTTTCCAGCATGAGGATCTGTTTCAAGGGCAGCCTTCTGGAGCATTTATTGGGTTCCACATTCATCAGATCAGGCCCATTCTGGTGGCCTTTGCATTTCTCTTAGCCCAACATGACCACAAGCCAAGGCAAGATTGCTTACTTATGAGTAAAAGCAAACATATACTGTAGCTAAGGGTGCAATCCAGAGTAATTATGGGGAGTCCTTGCTCCAATGTAAGAACAATTTACTCTGGATTGCAATATGAATTTCCCATAGGTTTTCCCTAGGTGGTGCAGTAATTACAGGTAAACGTAATGTCTCTTACATGCTCCCATAGTTACTCTGGATTGTAGGGTTAGTTTCACTTTCCATAGGACTCAATATATTCCTCAGCTTGGAGAAAGGGACTTCCTTCTTGGATATTTTATTTGGGGGAGGGGGCTGTTTTCAATTGATCAGGAAAATTGTGGTATCACTGGATCCCTCTCAGCCTTCCTTTTCCAATGGACAAATGCAAAGTTACCTACTCACGAGTATATATATGATATGACTTGGTTTCACTTTCTACAGTGCTTCATACATTTGCTTTCTCTGCTGTCAGCCAAAGCAGTAGTACTCCAAGTGTGGGTCGGGACCAGTGGTGGGCTCCAGCAGGTTCGCACCTACTCTACAGAACCGGTTGTTAATGAGAGACAGGACATATAAAGTTTAAAAATAGCCATTTAAAAGTGGCTGCCAGATGGGCAGAGAACCAGTTCTTAATTTCTTTGGTGCCCATCACTGGTCGGGACCCCTTGTGGAGGTTTGTAACCTCAAGTTGGGGTGGGGGTTGTGAGAGGGTGGTATCTGTCATCTTGGAATCTGGTATTGGAATTTCCATGGTGTAAGTCCCATTGAATACAATGAGACTTACATCCAAGTAGACATGGAAGATCTCTGGCATCACAGTGATGTCACATCCCACTAAGTGTGAAAGGGGGTCCCAGACAGATTTTTAAATTTGAAAGGGGTTCCCAGGCTGAAATGCCTGAGTACCACTGAGCTAAAGCTTTGTAACCCAGAATGAGGTTGCAGTCCACTAACTGGACTGCGACCTGCAAATTGACAAACCCTGGACTATACAACTGAGTAGACATCCCATCTTACTAAACATTTGATAAGGATAAAGAGTGTATTGTAGGAACATGGAGGAAAGCAAATATGAGGCAATATGGTGAGATGAGCAGGGAAAGAACCATAAGAGTTTCGATATGAGAAACTGGGAATCAACTGCAGGCATTTGGGGCAAGGGACAGTGCTGCGTTGCTTAAAAAAACAGTAGTTTATTAATCTCAAGCCTTCTTGCAGATTGTATTTTCTGCTAGCAGCAGAAGGGGCAAAAAATTGTGGAGGGGGCAAAAAATTAATTCCTATAGGTATCACAACATGCTATGTGTGGCCCCGCTCACTCATGATATGTGGCATATGGGCAGGGATGACAATAGGCAGAAGAAGCCATTTCATTTGGCAACTAAATGCATGTTTCCATTACTGCCCAGAATGGCTAAATAGTGAGTGGAAAGTGCCACTTACATGGCATGTTGCGGCACCTGCAATACTTACCGTTCTCACATAGACACCCCCCCCCCCACTATGCTGCTCAGGAAGTTCTTATCCCTCATCCCTATGAATAAGAATTGCAGTAACTCATTGGTAACAGAAAGACATTCTCCACAGGCTCAGGAGCACTATCTTAATACTTCCCATGAGTGCTGGTGTTCAAAATTCAAAACAGGCTCTGGAACTAAGGCCTTGTGAGCATCGGAGAAGGAGCAAGAGGAATTATGAAAAGCACTGTGTAAAGTGGGCAAGATTTTACTAGCCCCCTACTTCTGTATCTTTAACACCAACTTGATCTGCAGTCATTAGCAACGTGAGAGTCCTTATCTTGAAAAGGTTCATGAAAAGATTCAGCCGCTGATCTGGGGATCAACCAGCTGTTTAAGACCCTGGAGCAGGCCATGTGGAATGGCTGTGAAAATGCAGCGCACTGAACAAGTAGGATCCAGTGTCCCATTCTGTAACTCACAGGCAGGGGTGTTTTTGAGGGGGTCCTCACCAGTACTGAGTATGGCACCTCTGAGTGAGTATTGGCACCTCTGTGGTTAGTACCAGCACCTCTGTGCCGCCTCCAAGTAGACATGCCTATGATTACAAATAGCATCTTCATGGTGGGTACCCCCACATTTATAACATCTTCATGGTGAGTACCCCATCTTTATTTCCAGAAAAAAGCACAGATAATGGGCATTTCTAGTGTTCAAGGACATACAACACCTATGAACTTGCATCCTTTAATGCCCATTTAACTGTTATGACATTTCCCCCAAAGAATCAAAGAAATATGCAGTTCAGTGAAATGTTGAGAGCTAGTGATCCCAAATGCCATGCTCTTCTCATAGAACTACCATCCCCAGAGTTCCTTCGGGAGAGGCAATGGCTGTGAAAAACCGTGTTAAATATGCAGTGCAGATGAGTCCCAGGGTTCGCTCTCCATTGCTCAGCTTGCCTCCTCAACATCAGAGCTTCTTCTAGTGAATGGGGTATTAAAATTGGTGCCAACGCACGACTCCTGGAATTAAAGGTGGAAGTGGTTGGAGGGATGCTTTTCTTGTCTCCAGTTTCAAGGGCCTCCTGCATTAGGATGGCTGTCTCAAGGGATCTCTGGAGCTGTGATAGCAGCTGGCATCCTCCTTCACCTAATAAGTGCTCAACATATCACGGGGAAAGAGGAAAGCAAAAGAACCGTTGCTCGTAGGCATTACCTCTTTCCTCTTCTGCTCACTGGTATTCTTAGCAATCAGCCAACACATTCATTAGAGCAGTAACCTCTCTCAATGCCAGGCATCTCCACTCCCCCAGTCCCAGCCTTGCCCGTAACTGCTGACCTCTCTCTGATTCATGCTTCCAGAGGCATTACAACGTTCTGACAGTGATTCCATTTATTTCCTGATTTACCGCAGCCTTCGAAGCAACCACTCCACAACCACACACACATACACTCAGGAGTGGACGAACAAGAGTGTTGTGGACCTACAGCAAGAACGGGAAGGTCTGAGGCAGGCTGTCGTTTCTTTCTCTCCTGCCAATTTATGGTGCTGCTGCCACACACGGCACTAGCCAATAACTTTGCAATGATGTGGAGATTTGCAGTCAAGGCCTCTCATAAAGAGATTTAGGAGGGTGAGAGAGATAATTAAACATCCCTTCCCCAAGTATTGACTTCCAGCCGAATACAGAAAAATAACTACATTTCTCACAGCCTGGCTAAATCATTGCAGTTCTTCACATCTCTGCCCACCTAGCCTGAGAAGGAGCAGTCTCCGTATGGCTCAACGGTGAATCAAAAAACGAGATAGCTGGAACTGGAGTGTGGGTCCTACTTGGTGTTTTATGGCATCATCTATCCATCGCACAAAGCCCACATATCCTGGTGCTTTGGGGACAGAGATTACAATGAACATGAGCAGCAACGAAGCCTAGAAACGCCAGAGCCATCCCCCAAGTTGCAGCTCTACCCACGCTGGTGATGGCAACAATACTGGGCTTCTTTGGAGAGGCTAGGAAATTGGGATGCCAATGGAGATATACTGTATGGTCTTCCACTTTTAAGGCTGAAAACCGAACTACCAGTTAAGCTGATACAAGTCCCACCACAAATCCCATGCTGGCTGCAGGTGTCACCAAAGTGCCATAAGACTAGGTTTGCCATATGTCCCAAAAAACAGGGACAGTCCAAATTTGGGGGGATTGTGTTCACATACTGACAAATGTGACAGAGGGTCCTGTCCCAATTACGTGGAAGAGAATTATGGTAATCCTATACAAGGCACTTTTGCTTCACTTCTGTGGGAGGGAGTGCATAGGAGACATAGGAGAGCATGTGGGAGGGAGGATAGGAGACATGCGCCACCTCCCCACACCACCACAGGAACAGTGGAGACGAGTGAGTTCTGCTGGACTCAGTTAGGATTGTGCCCTCCTGAATGTCACAGCAAGAGCCTTATGAACAAACAAACTAGATGCAACATGAGAGATACATGATTGGAAATTTCCACCTTTTTTTGAAGAAAAACTTCAATAGCAGTTCTTCAGGGAAGATTTGAATCAGGAAAAGGTCACAAGAGGAAGGAGAGAGGAAGAAGTGATAATTAACATGCAATTTACTGCCACAAGATGTTGTTGGCCTTAAAAGGAGATCAGACAACCTCATTGAGGAAAAGTCTATTGATGGCTATTCATCATGATAACTCAGTGAAACACCAAAGCTGAGAACACCAGTTTGGTGAGGGACAAACCACCAGTTGCCTCAGAGCATAATCCTAAACATGTCTACTCAAAAGTAAGCATCATTGTGTTCAGTGGGTCTTATTCACAGGAAAGTGTCTTTAGGATTGCAACCATATAGTCTTTCCTGAAGGCACTTTCCTGGTCACTGCTGAAAACGGTTTTGGTCTTGAAAACCCTTGGCCTCTTTTTTGTGACTCATCTGCCTTCCCTTCATAAACCAGGTTCCCTCTTTTTTTTCAGGTTCCTCCACTCAATGGTCCCTCAGTGTTACTAAAAGGCCTCGCTCTTCGACCAGAAGAGGAATGATAACTCTGTGTCTGTGCAGTTCTCAGTACTGTAGAGTAGTTCCCTCCATAATCCCACATGAGAAAGCCTGTAAGTACTGGAGCGACTATAATAACTCAGAAAAATGTGTAGACTATAACTCAGAAGAAAGTTCACTCTAGAAAGTGCTCCTGTGCCTTCAGGCAGCAAAGGTCTCCCATTCAGTGTGGTGCCTGCTTCTCCTGGCCACTGTTACTGAAATTGTCACTTTAATTAGTCATTGCATGTTCATCCTCCAGCCACCACAGGCTAACTAGTCATTTACACTTTGCAGTCAAACAATTCCACCATTTTTTCATATTATTTTATATGTCTTCTTTTTCCAAGACATGTCCTCTTTTTTCTAGCCATGTATGCTGAGGAAAAACTTCACTGTCCTTCTTTTCCTTGTGAACAGGAAGCATGTCACCTACTTGGAATTAATAAACTATATGCAATAAATTATATATAATGGTTTCAAATTTAATAAGCAACGGACAGCCTGTCTACTCAGAAGTACCAGTAAGTCCTATTGTAGTCAATGGGGCTCACTCCCAGGAAAGTGTGTTTAATTAAGATTGAAGCCATAGTGTGAACCACATGAAAGCTCTATATGTGTTTTTAGCTTTTATTTTGTCATGTCCTACTTTTCTCTTGGGTGTCCTACATTTTTGGCAGAGCTTTTTTGTCCTCTTTTTTGGTGAACCATAGTGTGAACCACATGAAAGCTCTATACAGAGATGCCTCAGGTAACAAATTTAATTCGTTCTGGAGGCATGTTTGTTACGTGAAACGTTCTTTACGTGAAGCGGATTTTCCCATAGGAAATAATGGAAACTCAGACGATTGGTTCCACAACCCCAAAAATATTCATATAAAAATATTAACTGGATGTAAAAATGATGACAGAACACTGGGATTGAATTCAAAACATGCTTTCAATGTGCATGATCTTATGAAGTCTATTTAGGCTGCAGTCCTAAAGACACTTTCCTGGGGTAAGACCCATTTAACACAATGGGGCTTACTTCTGGGTAGACATGGTTAGGAGGCTGCAATCCAAGACACCTTCAAAGTGTCTCCCCACTTTCTCCTTCTCTCCATCCTGAGCCTCTCTCTCCCCTGCTCCCTTCCAGCTAGCCCTGAGCTGCTTCCCTCTTCTCCACTGCTTTTCTTTCCCTCTGCCCAGCGGATGTCTGGCCACAGGAGGAACAGCATGGAAGTGTTGCTTTCACTATGGGCAGGTGCGCTAGGCAGCCTTGACACTTTTTAAACAGGCGCGTCTGCCCCAACTGCCAACAAATGTGTTCTTTAGATGAAGCAGTTTGTTATGTGAAGCAGAATCCTAGAGAAATTTTTGTTTGTTACGTGAAACATACTTTATGTGAAACATACTTTATGTGAGGCGTTCTTTACGTGAGGTGCCACTGTATATATTTTTAGCTTTTATTTTGTCATGTCCTACTTTTTTCTTGGGTGTCCTACATTTTTGCCAGAGCTTTTTTTGTCCTTTTTTTTTGTTATGACATATGGTCACCCTGTTTTTTTAATTAGCGTTGTTGTACTTTATAATCTATGATAATTGCCAGTTACTTTTCAAAAAGTGGCCCTTACCACTTTGCCAGTCTTCATTAGACAACCAAGTGTTGCAGTCTTGTTTTAAGTTAATTAAAAGTTTTAATTGTAATTGCTCAGACTCTTTATAAAATTTATTGCAAATGTAACTCTTGGTACATTCTGGGGGAAAAATTGGCAATTTGCCCCCTGATAAACTGCCCCTCATTTTGTGCTCTGCAAATAAAGGCATCGCAAATGGGTTGTGTAGATTCAGTTCAGAACTGTCTGTGAAGCTTTTATCACATTAAAACAACATTAAAATGGGAGTTTTGCACCCCACTGTAATATGTTCTCTCACAGTGCTCTTCTTCATGGCCAGGGTGAGCTCTTGTCCTTAGCCCAGCTCTGCGACGCCAGCTGGATCCAATTGTATTGGCTCTGCCTTTCCATTGGACTAATTCAGTGGCGTGGAGAGGGGGGATTTGCTGCTTGGGTAACAGCATATCCTCCATAACAATCTAACCCAGGCTTTCGTGCTTTGCATGCAGCGAATGCAGCGCCGAGCACGATACCATAGTCTTCCAAGACTGACGGAGGCCTGGCCAAAATCCTCCTATAATGCTTTTTCACAAATCAGTCCTGTCCCTGGCAACTTTGATCAAAAGTTTATCACTGAGCCTGTTTTATTGCATCCTGTTGATCTGGCTGGGAAATGAAATGCCCTTTAATTGCCCCTCAAATAGCCTCTCTGAATTGCCCTGGGGGCAGTTTCTGTTCCCATGGAGAGAAGATGGATTTAATTATTGTTTTCCTCTAATTCTTTTTAATGTTCTTTTTAATGTTGTGCTATTTTTTTAAAAGAAAAAAATGAAATTAATTCAGTAATCAAGGCTCAATCCTAGCCAACCTTCCAGAGCCAATGTAGCCACAAGGCACGCATGAGATCAGTAAGCAAATATACCCTTACTTTGAGGAGGCCTTCATGATCTCACCACCAAATTTGGAATGTAGCATATACCCCATCAGTAGAGATGCCTCAGAGCGGGAAAGTTCAGTAGGAATGAACCCTAAATCTTTTCCATGGGACAAAAACTGACATTGGGCAATTTTAAGAGACTGTTTGATGATTCATAACTGATGACCCAGTTAGGATCAACAAGAAGAAATGGAACAGGCAGAATCTGCAATGAAAATGTTTTTAATTCCTGTGAATTTCAGAGAGCTCTGAAAAGCCTGAATAATACTTGCCTGTAAATACTGAATGGGCTAGTGCTACAGGTGCATTTTATTACAAAACACACATACATCAGGTCTAAAATCATGGGAAGACAACACAAAAATTCTGCATTATTACAAATCTAGCAATTGAATTTGTATATTCTTACAATACTTGAATAAACCAAGAATTTTTGTTTTAAAGACCAGGTCTAGTGTGCAAGTAAATGGAAGATCTATGGCTCAATCCAGAGTAACTACGGCAGTTCTTGCGTCAACGCAACAAAAAATTAGTCTGGATCGCTCTAAGAATTTCCCATAGGTTTCCACTAGGTGGCGCCATAACTGTGTCGACGTAAATGTCTCTTGCATCAATGCAAGAACTGCCATAGCTACTCTGGATTGAGGGGCTAGATTCGGCTGCACCTATGGGGTTTGCCCCCTCTTGGATAGGGTATGGTGGCTGGTTGGTGAAGGCTTAATTTGAAAAACAAAAACAAAAAAACTGGATCTACTTCCTTAGCTGATATAGCAGGCATTCTTTGAACAGTCACTTTCTGTTGGAATGAAACTTGTGGTGCTTTTTGAAATAAACTTGTGTACAAAACTTGCAAATTTAGCAGATAGGAAGCCAAGAAGCATGCAGCCACACAGGCACTGTTCGTCCTAAATCTGCAACTGGACTCCTTCAGCTTCTGCAAGCTCAAAAGCCTGCCAATTTCAAGCTGCCGCCTTTCCAGGCCTCTTGGCTCACACCCCACAATGTTTGGCGTTTGTGCAACTATCTGTGGCTTGTAGCAGGAAGCTCTTTTCTGCTGCAACTCTCCTGGTAGCGAATCCCCTTGCCGTTTTGCTGCGTCTAAACCAGGCCTGAGGCAAGGGGAGAACAGGGAGGAGATCTGGAAAAATGAAGCATGCAAAGAAAAGAAGCAAAAAAATTCCAGAGAATTGGGAAGAAAAAACTCGCTGAGTATGAGGAGGAAGCAGTGACTTTGACAGAGGATAGGAGAAAAGCTAGAGGACGGAGAATATTAGAGGAGGTTACATACTAATGAAGAGACCCTTGGGATGAGCAAGTACTTCAGAGGGTTTTCACAGGTTCAATAGAACCCTTTGCTAATGAGCACCTGGTTCTGAAAACTGGTTACTAATAGGACATAGAACTTGTTGTTAATTTAGGTTATTAGGTCATAGAACCTGTTGTTAATTTATTTGAATCCCACCACCAGCATGTACCCCATTAGCTGGCTGCTTGCCCCCTCTTTCCAAAGTTTTTTTTTTTTTTTTGAAATTTGAATTTGTTTTTTGTCCTTTCCATGAGGTTTCAGTGGAGACAGGTCAGAATAAGATTACATCCTGTCAGTCTGAAGATCTGCTGGTCAGTGGTTCAAGCCCTAAATACTGCACGGCAGGGTGAGCTCCCGTCCTCAGCCCAGCTCCTGCCAACCTAGCAGTTTGTAAGCATGAAAATGAAGTAGATAAATTGGTACCACCTAATTGGGAAGGTAACTGTTCCATGTGCATGCGGGCCACATGTCTATGGAGGCATCTATGGAGGCCACTGGCTCTATGGCTCTAGAAATAAGGGATGAGCGCTGCACCATAGAATCGGTCATGACTAGCAGAAGAGACACCTTTGGGGATACCTTTAACTTTATTTAATATTTACATAGTGCTTGATAACATTCAAAATATGTTAGAAGCATTGCATCAGTGGTTCTCAAAAAGTGGAGGTCAAGACCCCCTTAGGGGCTCATGAATTCATTTCAGAGAGGGTCACGAAAAGCTGGTTATCACCATCTAGGAATCTGGCACCGGGAGCTGCCATATTGGAATGGGCCACTCAGGCTGCATTATATACTTTCCTGGGAGTAAGTCTCATGTAAAACAATGCTTCTGAGTAGGCATGGAGGAGCTCTGGCATCACAGTGATGTCACTTCCTATTTGATGGCACTTCCAGCCATGACAGCACTTCTGAGTTAATATCATCACTTGAGGGGGGTGATGTCTCACACACCACTCATTCTCAGAAGTGGATCCTGAGAACCACTGGACTATAAAAACCTGTTAAGATAGGCCAGAATCGTCACCTTCAAACTTCGGAAAGGAAATACTGAGTGTCCCTCTCATCTCACCCTAAAATGCATTTGAATCTCATCAATAAGGCAAATTCCAAGAAGCAACTTCTTACCTTTAACTTGTCCTTTTTCTCATTTATATGTCATCAGATACAGCAAGTTTGAGATATGCACTCAAACATTATATGGGCCCAGTTGGATTAAGTTAGATGTACGGTTTTAGATGTACAGTTTGGAAATTATTGCCTGAACCAATTCCAACCACTGTTCCCTTACTCATGTCCAATCCTCTGGCTTATGCATGTACTTACCTCTTCTTCTTTCCCTTGCTTGCTCCAATTCTCTTCCCTATGCACAGAAACTATACTTTGCCATTACATCCAAACTGAGGAAATTATGTTTTGCCTGCATAGGGAAGCCATGGGTTGAAAGTGGTTTCCAATTCTGGCTGCAGGCTATCTAAAATTACTAACAATAATTTAAATTATTATTAAATTATTAATTAAATTTTAAATTAAATTATAATTTAACAATATAATTTGCCTGGTTCAGAAGTAATGAAAAACTATTGTTTCTACTCACAAGGAAGCAAGGGAGGGAATCAAAGCATGCCAGAGAAAGGGAGGAGAGAAGAAACACATGAACTTAAAGCTCAGGCACAAACCAGCTGACATGATTTAATGTCCTTCTGATCCAGAAAGGCATAAGCCCAGCTCAAATTTAATTTCCTATTATATGTTCTAGATAGGAACGCAATGGGCCCAGAGCACCTGCTGGCCATGAGATGAGAACCTATAATGCTTCCCTGCCAACAAAACTAAGGATGGAGTGCTGTCCCTGAATAGTGCAATGTTTCTAAGTGCTTCCCTGCAGAATCCCAGATAGCTCCCAGCAAGCTGCACCATATGCCACATAGAGACAGCTCCATATAGGAGCCAGTAATCGGAGCATCACACAGAGGGGAGAGGAGGAGAGAATGCTGTGGAATAATGAAATATAGGTGTGTTTCTCAGCACAGACAAGCACAGCGGTACAGCAGAAGCCTGTGCAGAAGGCGACTATGACTTGTCGGTAAACAGTGTGGCAAAAACGATAGGAGGGAGATTGGACAGTATAGTAAGGGGCAGTGCTGAGGAGGAAACTTGTAGGATATGGCATGCATACACAAGTATGCATAGGGCTGAGGGAGTTGGCTATTCACTCTGGACTTGAATATGTTTCTTGTAGCATTTCATTCTTTTCCAGCACAACTTCTGTCCCCTTCTACCACCCAATGCCATTTGCTCCATCCTCATTTTGGCACTTCACCCCAGTTGCAGGAGTCCTCACTGCCCAGGAACAAAACATAGCTACTATATCCTTGCTCCCCACTGCAGGGTCCGCTCTGATGTACCCTTGTTTTTTTAGTCTTTATTCTTAACTGTCATTTCTGCTCCCCACATTCTAGCAGAGACTCACCACGCATATATTCCATTTTCTGCTACACACTGTGTAACAGAGCTTTGTTATACACACAGTCGCATTCCTGCTGTTTTGTCCTCTTCACAGCAGTCTGTGGGAATGCTGTATTAATACAAATCCTCTCCCCATAGGTTAGCCCCAAGGAGTCTCTGCGCAAGAGTGCTTGCCCCCTTCTGCATTAGAATCCTGTGATCCAATTAATCCACTAAGATTTCTTTAATGAGGTGACAGATCTACTTTAAAGGAATCCTTCCACAGGATTGTAGTAGCTTCTCACTGGAACAGATTGCAGCAATTTGCCCAGAGCCAGCAAATATACCTTGTTCCTAGATCTGTGTGAACGTTTTGGCGAGGACCAGAGTAACATTACCTTAAGCACCCTGTTCCACCATAATGAAATCTCTTGCAAAGTAGGAAGGAGCTGTGGCCATGAGCACAGAAGGGAGCTGGCACAGAAGCCATTCTCCCGGTCCAACAGTGCCACCTAGCAGCACGTTCCCCTGCCAGCCTTGCCTAGCCAGCCTAGCCTATCCACACAGTTTTGACTGATCCGGTTTCCAGGCAGAGAATCTGGCTGGGTGAGAAAGAAACATAAGAGAATGAGCATGCCTTTTTGTATACAAGTGTTTGTGCGTTTTCTGTGTACATACAAGATGGTAGGCAGATATATTTGTGAATATAAGCAGTGGCGTGTGCATATTATTCATGGTTTGGGTTGATTGCAATTGCATGCTTTTGTATGTTTTTGAAACTGTGCATGATTGTTTGTATGCGTTTGTATACTGACAGTGCAATCCTAACCCCTAGATAAGCCAGCACAAGTCCCATGCTGACCCTGACTAGTTACAAAAGTGCCGTAAGGCAATCTGCACCGCTCCTGATAGGTTGGGCCGGTGCGCAGACATGCACTGGCATCCCCACAACACTGCAGGAATGGGGGGACAGGTGAGTTTATTTTATTTATTTATTTATTTTATATCCCGCCTTTCTTCCCTAATGAGCGGGAACTCAAGGCGGTTGAGATTGTGCCTTACTTAATAGCAGCAGGAGTTGAAACAATTTGCCAGCAAGATCTTTTGCTAACCAATGCAAGGCAAGCAAAAGGACTGGGAGAAAGAAATTTCCCACCTTAATCTGTATGCACCAGGAGGCACAGAGAGAGCCTCAACAGTGTTCTGTAAGAATCCAGTTACTGACAGAATACAGCTCAGCAACTTACACCCACATAAGAATCATCTGTTCAGGATCTGTGGGCTTACATGGAGCTGAGTGAAGCACACACTGCAGTCCAATAGTGTAGTGGGGAGAACGGCAAGTACTGCAGACCCCACAACATGTTGGGTAAGTAGCCCCTACCATGAGAGCCATTCCAGGCAGTGATGGTAACATGTAGGAGGTGCTGTTTGGTGAGCACCTGCATGTTGCCAGCACTGCCCAGAATGACTCCGACATTGAGTGCGAGCCACCGCTTATATATGGCGCCTGCAATACTGACCATTTTTGTTCCCATCTAACTACGCTGGTGCTTATAGGAAAGAGCAGGGTCGACTCATCCCTGGAGCCAACTGAAGTGGTTGCTTCAGGAAGCAGATTGGTGCCATTTACCCACCTCTGAACACCTATGTGTCTCCACCTTTCCTTGTTTTAATCGCTGATCTGTAAAAGGAAAAGAGGAACCGAAAGGAATTTGAAATGTGAAGGAAAGAGAGCTGACCTGATACTGGAGAGTGAAGGTTGACACATTTACAGAAAGGGAGCATATGTTTTGCTACCTGAAGCACCAAGAGGTTTCGAGCCAGTTTTGGGTAAGGATAAGGATTCATTTTCCCACTCAGTTGTCCAACAATTTCAGACAAAGGTTAACACTGGAAAACTGTTCCACTGGCTGTCCCTGCATAGTGCACAAGAAATATTGATTTAATGGCAAAATAATTAATATTTGAATTATATGTAGTTTGTGCAACACATTCCTCCAAAGTATGTCCCTTGCATCCCTTGGATGAGCAAGGTGGGTAAGAGTGGAATTAGGCAGGAATACTGCAATCCCTCTGGGAACCACTGGGAACATCACAAACATTCCTCCTGTTCATTGGAAACAGAAATCATGGGAAGCAGGGAGACTGTGTATTGCACTCCTCGTATATAAAGGGGGGAGAGGATTGGGCTTCAGATTACATCTCCCTGCCCATTTGATGTTTCATAAACATTTTGTGGGGGGATTTACGAACTGCTTCAGCTCCCCTCCTTCACTTTTCTCCTCTAGCAGGGATGGCAGGAGAAGGGGGCTACCACTGCTTTGATCCTCTTCTTGTTTGTTTGTTTGTAGGGATTTATACCTCACCTTTCCCAAGCCAGCACAAATGCCCAAAGCAAAGCTTTAGTTCCACCCTTCCGGCTGTCCGCACAACAACCCTGTGAGATAGGTCAGGCTGAGAATGAGTGACTGGGCCAAGGACACCCAGGAAGCTTTATAGCTGAGGGGGATTTGAACTTGGATAGTGCAGGTTTCTGTTCAATTATGACTTTAATTATTCTTTTAAACATAGGGGAGTAGCCTGTGCAGTATTCAGCCCCCACACTTTGCTGCTTTGTAGAAACAAGGCTGCAACTGCAGAGCTTCGACTGACCAAGCCCCCCAAAGACTATAGCACCTTTGAAAACAGCATTCTTTCCCTGACCATTACAACATAAATTGTTCAGTAGATTGTACATCTTTACAGCAGAGTATACTGAGAAAGATCCTTGCTCCCCCTGCCAGATACTGAGTATCAGTGGTTTCATTGCTCCCTTGTCAAAGTGCAGCTTCCATTGCATTTTTGCAGCCTGATTTACATTCATGGCACTTTGCATGTATCACTGGAGCATACCCAACCAGTCTCAAATCCTATTTAAGTATACTTTTCATTGTAAAATACAAACTGGGGTGTATGCAGCCTAAGATGTGAGGTTCCCAAGGACGTTCAGGACTGCCCGATCGCTTCTTGGAGGACCTGTGCTGCAGCCTCAAGTCCAGATGCCTAACTTCTAAACAGAACAGGCAGTTTTTATATTAAGAAATCTCTCCCTGGCAAGAAATGTATTGGAATGAAGAACTGCCACTCCACTGTGCAGAAGTATCCCACCTACACAATTCTTTAATACCTGTGTCTCTTTATTGTCTCTGTTAGCCACTGTCATGCTTTAGATACCCAGAGTTTATTGTTATATCCAGGTCAGGAAGACAATCACATTTATATCCTCCCAGTGACACTTCAGAAATAAAATCATGGACACTCCTGGGTAATATTGGATGGGCAGCCCATCACAGTGACCTGGTTGATTATGGCAATCTAGACTAGACCAAGCTCAAACCCTCCACTGTCGAAATCCATGAAATCAGGCATCTTCTGTCACATGTGCTGCACAAAGCACTCCATACACTTGCCACTCTCCATCACTCTTTATCAACCCTGCTGATCACAACCCATTTACCTCCTCACTAACTTCTCTACTCTCTCTCCCCCAACCGGCTTTTCACATATGTGGCTTTTCAAAAGGCAGGCACCATGGGGAAGGGAGAGAGGAATTAGGGAGAGAAATCAAGGCAGAAGGCTAGAATGGCTTCATTTCCTCCATCCCATCAACTTTTGAAATGATACCGACAGAGAACTGTCAGTGTCATGGCACCAGCAGAAACTCCATCCCTATGTTGCCAGTGCTGATGCCACATAGTGTTTGAATGTGCCACAGACCTATGGTCTTACCAGGTTCATTAGTGGGCCAGCCACAACCAAGACTCAAAATATGCCACCAGTAGGAGATGCTTTATAAGACCTTCTGGGAGCTGAAGATTGTTCCTTCTGGTTTTCTGCCTCCATCTTAACAAGCTGCAGCTGTTGAAATCCCTCCTCTACCCAACTGTTAAAGGTCAAACAGTCCTAAAGCTGAAAGGTTGGTCAACCCTGGTTTAGAGGTTTGATTTTGATGCAATATTTTACATTATTATCAGCACAATCCTATGCATGACTACTCAGAAGTTAGGTCCCACTGAATTTACCCTGCAATTCAGAGTAACTACAGGAAGACATAAGAGGCACTTACTCTGGATTGCTCTATGCCAGCATTTCTCAAAGTGGGGGTCAGGACCCCTTTGGGGGTCGCCTGGAGCTTTCCTGGAGGTCGCCTAAAGACCCCTGGTGCAGGGGGCCAGGTTAGGCTTGCCAGACCTCCAGCTGTAGCTGCGCATGCACTGGGGCTTCCTTAGAGGCTGCCACAGGGACTTCTGACTGCTGAGCGGGGGGGGGGGGCTTCCCCCAGGCGTGCGCACCACCTGCCCAGATTCTGTAGGGGGCTTCCCTGCAGGTGCGCGTGCACTGCCCGCCCAGATCACGCGGGAGGGAGCTTCCCTCCAGGCGCGCACGCTGCCCACCACCCAGCCCGTTGCCCACCAGGCACTGCCCACCAGCTGGGTCTTACTCCCAGGTAAACTGTTGCTGGCTTGCAGCCTGAGAGGTCAATCCTATGCATGCCTACTCAGAAGTTAGCGCCATGATAGTGAATTGGGCCACTCCCAGGAAAGTGCTAGGATTGAAGCTTAAAGCCCAATTCTGTGCATGTCTACTCAGAAGTCATTCCCACTGTGTTCAGTGAGGTTTACTCACAGGAAAGTGTGCATAGCACTGGAGCAGTAGAGCCCAATCCTATGCATGTGCACTCAGAAGTACCGGTAAGTCAATTCAGGTCAGTGGGACTGCTTCCAAGGAAAGTGCATAAGATTGCAGCCTTGGGGCCCAATCCTATGCATGCCTTAAAGTAGCAACAAAAATAATTTTATGGTTTGGGGGTCCCCACAACATGAGGAACTTATAAAGGGGTCACGGCTTTAGGAAGATTGAGAACAACTGCTCTATGCATTTCCCATAGGTTTCCCATAAGTGTCACCGTAACTACGTTGGTGTAAAAGGTCCCGTAGTTACTCTGGATTGTAGCCTATCTCCTAGGAAAATGTGCAGTCCTGAGTCCTCATATCTGTTTGCTTCCACAACTGGGCACATCATCACATTTCTGGTTCTGCATTTTTAGCACTGCATTTTTAAGCAGCATTTTATTTACACAGTAGCTGCAAAGAATAACTGCACAAACACACACACAAAATTGAATTAAAAAGAAAGAGGAAATGGTGGGGTAGGGTTAAAGGGTGGACAGAATGAGAGGAAACCATTTCAGGAAATCATTAATAAAGAGTTGTTTCAACACCAGGAGAAGCAGGAACCACTTTAAACAAAAGACAGATCTTTACTGACTGAAAGCTGCATTCAATTCATTAAATAAATAGCAAAAACTTATCCACGCAGGAAGAAAATTCCCCCCATAAGCCATCCCCCTCAGAGCAACAATCCCTCATGCGCATCAGAAAAAAAGCAGGCCTCCGTCAGACTAGAAAGACTATGGTATCGTGCTCAGCGCTGCATACACTGCATGCAAAGCACGAAAGCCTGGGTTGGATTGTTATGGAGGATAAGCTGTTACCCAAGCAGCAAATCCCCCCTCTCCACACCACTGAATTAGTCCAATGGAAAGGCAGAGCCAATACGATTGGATCCAGCTGGCGTCGCAGAGCTGGGCTAAGGACAGGAGCTCACCCTGGCTTGTGGGGCCGACCCAGGAATCGAACCCTGGCCTGCTGGTTAACAGGCATAGTGTCTTAGCCACTTGTGCCACCCACAGCCCATGTGCATCAACACCCCATGCACATCAACACCCCATGTGCATCAACACCCCATGTGCATCAACACTCCCCCACTGTGTAACATCCCCCCATGTGCATCAACCCCCCCATGCGTACTTCAACCCTAAGTTGGGAGATCAGTGGAGTTACTTTAGGTGCTGCCAGCTTGCTCTCTCACACATAAATGCATGGAGTTGGCCTTGCCTTAAGTCAGCCTCACTGAGAAAAGGTGGGATAAAAATCCCATAAATAAATTATTGGAACCCGCTGGAATGCATTCCTGATTTGATTTAATTGAGTAATAGTTTTTACATTCATTGGCCTTGTTCAGCTATGCTTAGCTCTGCCATGCTTAACTTAGATATTAGGACAGACCCCCTCCCCATCAGTACTGACACTGACTGTCAATTGCTTCAGGAATGAATCAGCTATGTCTTCCCATTGGCCTGGTACTTTGTGGTAGACAGACTCTATCCAACATTAGTATGCCATTTCTGCCCAACGTTGCTTATATGTAACAGGAACCAAATATGTTCACATGTGTGCTGGGCAGAAATGGTTGCGATTGAAGTCCTGGATGTTTTTGCTGGTAAATGCGGACTAGATGCTGACTTCAATTTGTCACTGAACTTTGGAGAATCACATCTCTTTTCTCTTCTTGAGAATGCTACCATTCATCCTGGGCATGGTGACCAGATGCCCAAACCTCAAAAGGAGGACAAGCTCTTGGATTCCTCTCAGCTGGGCCTTTCTGGCGGACAGTGGCACATTTCCGTACTCACGAGTAAAACTGTGATATTGGGCACTTTCACTTTCCCATAGAGACCCTGATGCTGGACCAAACTGAAGACAAAAGGGGGCGAGGGTCTTTCCCATGCTTTTTTATTTTTAGTTTTTTGGCCATAACTTTTTATAGGAAGGAGATATTTCAAAACCAATTTTTGCATTGGATTCTGCTCTTCAGTATGAATCCAAAGACATGATGGGGTATTGCACACCATTGCAAAGTTCTAAAATGGAGGACAATGAATCCCCTTTGGAGGACACTCGGACAGGAGGCTAAAAAAGAGGACAAATCTGGAAATTTCCGGTCATATGGCCACCATGATCCAGGGCTCTCTCTTTGTCTCTCTCCCTCCCTCTCTCTGTCTCTTAGAAAGATGTCTTTTTTCCTCCAAAAAAGGCAGAATCTAAACATAGTATTTCAGTCAATAAATGCTGGGATGCTCATTTTGGAATAAATCTTGTTCAGTGAACGTACTTCTAAGTAACTCAGAAGAGGCTCCAGTCTATTCATTCTGGCTGCAATCCTAAACACACTTTCCTGAGAGTATGGCGCTTACTTCTGAGTAGACATGCTTAAGATTGCTCCCTCTGTCCCTAAATGCCTACAGACACAGTGCCTTCCCACTTGAAATTTATTCACAGCATTGATTTGGAACTTGTGAGTCCTGACCAGTGGTGGGCACCAGCACGTTCGCACCTACTCTATAGAACCGGTTCTTAACAAGAGATAGGACATATAAAGTTTAAAAATAGCCATTTAAAAGTGGCTGCCAGATGGGCAGAGAACCGGTTGTTAATTTCTTTGAAGCCCATCACTGGTCCTGACCCACAGTAGACAGCGGCCTAAGCTAAGAAGAGTCATGCCAGGGTCAACATCTCTTTTTGTTAAAAGAGGAAACAGAAGGAGAGCAAAGGAGAGGGAAACTGACAGAAACTTTACACATGAAAGAGAAAATGCAGTCTCATATTATATTTGGGTTTGGAAACCAGGTCTGAGATCTGAAAATTTCTGACGAGCACCAAAGTACAACCCTGGTGCTGGCCATTGATTTCAACAATCAATTCTGGCTGCCAAAATCCTTTTGGCGGAAAATGTTCTTGACTCAACAAAGTAGGAAAAGTCTAGAGATCCAAGCACTTAAAGTTGCAATCCTGTGTCAATTTGCTTGGAGTAATCCCCACTGAATTCATTGTTGTTGTTTAGTCATTAAATCGTGTCCGACTCTTCGCGGCCCCATTGCCTGCAGCACACCAGGCCACCCTATCCTCCACTAGCTTCCAAAGTTTGTCTGAATTCATATTCATTGCCTCAGTGAAACAAACTACTGCATCATCTACCTACCCCCTTTTGCCTTCAGTTTTCCCCAGCATCACGGTCTTTTCTAAAGAGTCCTCTCATCTCATGACATCGCCAAAGTATTTGAGCTTCAGCTTTAATATATGTCCTTCCAGTGAACAGTCAATTGAGTTTATACAACCCTTTAAACACAGCGGGTCAGACTGTGTGAGGACATTTGCAACCTTCTAGAACAGTGTTTCTCAAGCAGTGGTACATGAGGTGACATCTTGTGGTATTTGCAGGGTGACCAGATGCCTGAACCTAAAAAGAAGGACTTGGATTCTTCTCAGCCTGGCCTTTCTGGTGGACAATGGCATGTTTGCCTAATCACAAGTAAAAAAGTAGGCCTCCATCAGTCTTGAAAGACTATGGTATCGTGCTCGGCGCTGCATACGCTGCATGCGAAGCACAAAAGCCTGGGTTGGATTGTTATGGAGGATAGGCTATTACCCCAGGGTGACCAGACGCCAAACCTGGAATTCCTGAGCGGCAACCCCAAAATTCCTGCCAGAAGGCCAAAATTCCTCCCTGTCCAAGCCAAAATTCCTAACAAAATTTCTACCCACATAAAAAATTTGTAGGACACCCAAAAATATAGGACAAAATGTAGGACATGCTAAAATGAAGCAAAATTACTTGTATTGCTTTCCTGTACTTAATTTCAACCATTAGAGTGAATGGGGCTTACTCCCAGGAAAGTGTGGATGGGAGGGTGGCCTTAATTACCCAGCTCTCTACTTGTCTACTCAGAAGTAAGCCTGAGGCTGCAACCCTTTGCATATGTATTTGGGAGTAAGGCCCATTGGTCAGCATGGGACTTACTTCTGAGTAAGCAGGCTGTGATTTGGGCTCTGGGGCTGCAGCCCTCTGCACTTACCTGGGAGTAAGCCCCATTGGCCATCATGGGACTTACCTCTGAGTAAGCAGGCTATGAATTGGGCTCTGGGACTGCAGCCCTCTGCACTTACCTGGGAGTAAGCCCCATTGGTCACCATGGGACTTACTTCTGAGTAAGCAGGCTGTGGATTGGGCTTTGGGACTGCGGCCCTCTGCACTTACCTGGGAGTAAGCCCATTGGCCATCATGGGACTTACTTCTGAGTAGGCAAGCAGTGGAGTGGCTCAGGGGTGGTCGCGGGAAAGGCGCGGGAGGTGCACACGCCAGCCTTAAGCCCCTGCCAGGTGGCTTGGCTGCAGGAGAGCAGCAGGAGGTGCGCACACCAGCCTCAAGACCCTGCCAGCTGGGGCGGCCACGGGAGAGCGGTGCGAGGCGCATGCACCAACCTCAAGCCCCTAGTGACTGATGGGGCTAAGGGAAGTGCACGCGCAAGTTTAAAATTTAAAGGGCCAGCGCTGAAGCTGCCTAAATTCCAGAGCCCAGAGAGGCTCTCTCCCCTCCCAGAGTGAGGGGCATTTTGGAAGAGACCTCCGGAAAATACCGAAGGTCTGGCAAGCCTGTGTTACCCACGCAGCAAATCCCCCCTCTCCACGCCACTGAATTAGTCCAATTGAAAGGCAGAGCCAATACGATTGGATCCAGCTGGTGTCGCAGAGAGTAAAGCCGCAATATTGGGTACTTTCACTTCCCATGCATATTTTTGATTTTTAGTTTTTTTGCCATTAACTTTGGATAGAAGGGAGGTATTTAGAAACTGATTTTTGCATTATATTCTGCTCTTCAATATGAATCCAACAACATTTGACATGATGGGATACTGCATACCATTGCAAAGTTCCAAAATGAAGCCAAAATGGAGAACAATGAAGCCCTTTTGAAGGACACTTGTACAGAAGGCTAAAAAAAGAGGACAAATCTGGAAAAATCTGGTCATATGGTCACCCTGGGTACATGTGCAACATGACCAGACGCTATAACCACAAAAAGGACAAGACCCCCAAAATGTAAGACACCTTACATTTACAAAAAGAACAATGTAGGACATGCCAAAATAAACAGTAAAAGTATATTGTATAAAAGTATACAGCAAGTATATTGCTTTCATAGTAAATTGAAACAACTCTGGGTGCAATCCAGAGTAACTAGGGGGAGTCCTTGCTCCGGTGTAAGAACAATTTAGGCTGCAATCCTAAAGATGCTTTCCTGGGAGTAAGACCCATTGAACAAAAAGGGGCTTGGTTTTGAGTAGACATGGTTAGGACTGTGCTCTTACTCTGGATTGCAATATGAATTTCCCATAGGTTTTCACTAGGTGGTGCAGTAACTACGGGTGCATGTAATGTCTCTTACATGCTCCCCTAGTTACTCTGGATTGTAGGGATAGTGTTTAAATTTAAATCTATTACAGTACATATAATTTATTACCTATAATTTATTATTTACAAGAAAGCTACATTCTGCCTGCTCACAAGGAAAAGGGGGACAATGAAGACTTATTTCCAGGACTCAATGCTAAAAAAGAGGTCATGTCCTAGAAAAAGAGGCCATATGTTCACCCTGTACTTGTGAGAACCCCAAACACCCACTATCTGGCAGCAGGACCAGTAATTCAACACAACAAACAGCAATTGGAGGCTCAGCCCAGGTGGCAGAACTCCATCGTATGCATGTTTGCAAAACCCTGTATTCTTTTTCCAGTCTGCCCAGACTGGTATTTATTACTTTGAATCTGGCCTCCCAGTTTGGAAAGGGATCATGTTAGGAGGGGAGAGCGTTGGATTCAGCATGATGGATTTTATCTCCATTTTTTGGCCCACCTGCTCCCTAGGTCACCTCATCAGGGGATCTACACAGTGATAAGAGAAAAATAATGCTTTATTTTATAATTTTTCTGATTCCTTCCCCCATATTACGCACCACGGCTTCTGTTGGTGCGGCGGCATGCTATAACGTGGTGAGGCATATGATTGGGCTGTAACTATACATTTACTCCAAAGTGTTTTCATACGAACATATTTCTCTTAATAGCATGATCATATTATGGGAGCAGTCATAGACAAAAATATGTCTTACAGGGACGTTGTACGAGGTAATTATGAGTTGTCTTCATGCTAATTGCTCAGAGAAAATGTTTAATTGTATGTTAAATGGATCCAGTGTGGTTTTCATTTCATGTAATATCTGTGCACTTTTAATACCTCACTCCCCCAATTGCAAATACATCAAATAGATGGATGAGTGGGAGCTTTACACAACTCGCCCAGCCGCTACAGATGAAATTGGAAGCCAGAGAGAATTTCTCTTTGCATTTATTGGAAAAGGCTGTGAACGGAGGTGGTGGCTGTAATGACAAAATCTTTTTTAGAAGCAAAGCTGATATTGAAGGCAACCTAAGACAGCAGATTGTCCCAGGTTCAAATGCAGGATACTGTACCCCATTAGTGTACCTGAAGTAGGACGAAGCCATAGTTGAGGAGGGGAACTGGTTAAGGAAGGGTCTCTATACTTCTGACATCACATCCAATGAAAGCTTTCTTTATCCTATAAATAAGGAAGCTGAATGATGGAGTTGGAACCACATTTGGACAGAGTTCTAAACTTCCAACCCTTGCCATGGTTCCTCTCTGTTTTTCCTCCCCAATTAAAAAAATAAAACAGAATAAGACAACTATGTACAGTGGTACCTCTCATAACAAGCACCTCACATAAAGTATGTTCCACATAACAATTCAAAATTTCCAAGGAATCCTGATTCACATAACAAATCTGCTTCACATAACAAACCCCTCTGGCGCCTAACGGGCACGCACGCTATGCAGCCCGGATGCTCCACGTGAAAACTGTTTAAAAGGGCTGCCGGCCAGCGCTCCTGCCTCTAACTGCTCCCAACTTGGGGGCAGTTGCCTGGGGGCGCCAGAGGCAGCTGCCCCTAACTGTCCCCAAGTGCCCCCACTGGCCACCTCGAACCTCCAGCAGCTTTCCTGGTAAGCCTCCCAGGAAAGTGTCTTTGATTGCAGCTTCCTAACCATGTCTACCCAGAAGTAAGCCCCACTGTGTTAAATGGGTCTTACTCCCAGGAAAGTGTCTTTAGGATTACAGCCTAGGTAGACTTCAATTACAGAGTTTTGTCATCATTTTTACATACAGTTAATATTTTCATATGAATATTTTCAGGGTTGTGGAACCAACTGTTTGAGTTTCCTTTATTTCCTACAAGCAAAAAGTGTACCAGTGTTGCAGGAGTAACATTTCCCCATACGACATCCTCCCACGGCGCATCAACACCCCATGCGCAACTTCCCCCATGTGCAACTTCCCCCATGTGCAATTTTCCCACATGCGCAACTTTCCCCATGTACAACTTCCCCCATGCACAACTTTCCCCCATGCACAACTCCCCCCATGCGTAACTTCCCCCATGCGCATCATCCCCCATGCGCATCATCCCCCATGCGCTTCATCCCCCATGCGCATCATCACCCCATTGCATCATCACCCCATGCACAACTTTTCCTATGCGCAACTTCCCCCATGGGCAACTCCCATCATGCACATTATCCCCCCATGCGCATCATCCCCATGTGCACCTTCCCCCCTGTGCAACTTCCCCCATGCGCAACTCCCCCCATGTGCATCATCCCCCATGCGCACCTTCCCCCTGCGCATCATCCCCCCATGCGCATCATCCCCATACACATCATCCCCCCATGCGCATCATCCCCCCATGCACAACTTTTCCTATGAGCAACTTCCCCCCATGGGCAACACCCCCAAGCACATCATTTCCCCATGCACATCATCCCCCCATGCACATCATCCCCCATGCGCATCATCCCATGCGCACCTTCCCCCTGCGCAACTTCCCCCTGCGCAACTTCTCCCCATGCGCAACTCCCCCATGCGCATCATCCCCCCATGCGCATCATCCCCATGTGCATCAGTCCCCCCATGCGCAACTTCCCCCAATGCGCATCATCCCCATGCGCATCATCCCCCCTGTGCAACTTCCCCCCTGCGCAACTTCCTGCCATGCGCAACTTCCCCCATGTGCATCATCCCCCACGCGCAACTTCCCCCATACGCAACTTCCCCCATGTGCATCATCCCCCATGCGCATCATCCCCCCTGTGCAACTTCCCCCCTGTGCAACTTCCCCCCATGCGCAACTTCCCCCATGCGCATCAGTCCCCCATGTGCATCTTCCCCATGCACAACTTCCCCCCATGTGCAACTTCCCCCATGCGCCAAAAACACGTTGCCCCCTTTTCAGCCCCTGAAAGGTTAAATTTCTCCAGATGGTTCTTGGTGGGAGTTCAGGTGACAGAAGGAACTCCCAGAATTCCATGCTTCAGGCCCAGCAGTTGGAAGGAATGTTGCTGAGTCAGCAATTCTCAATGCAAAGTATAGGGAGGAAAACGCGTTGCGCCCCTTTTCACCACCTTCCCGTTGGAATTTCCGAAAACCGGTTCTTAGTGCACCCCTCAGTCACGGAAGGAACACCCACCCCAAATTTCACGCTTCTAGGCCAACCGGTTTTGGCAGGGCAGTGATGAGTGAGTCAGTCAGTCAGTCAGTCAGTGACTTTTCTCTTTTATATATATAGATAGGAAAACCTGCTTCACATAAAGAGCACTTCACATAACAAGCATGCTTCCAGATCGAATTAAACATGTTATGTGAGGCACCACTGTACATGTAGTTTGGCCTTCAGAGAATCCTGTCCCTGGAAATCCTTGACAATGCATAACAAGGCCAATTCAGGACACCCTACAAGGGCCTTTCACCCTTCTAAGTACCATTTCACATAATACCCAACATCAAACCAGGGTTTCACCCAGAATGTACTCTCAGTAGGGTGCTGACTAATATACCTATATGATGCATCTGTTTGAATCACTTACATTTCAGATTTTTTGCTGCATACCTAGAAATAATAGGGATATACCTAAAGAATATAGCATGTGAAAGGGCTCAAATAATGGGTATAAAGAGAGGCTGCATTTCTGTTCCAGTAATCCCAGGATTTGCATAGTTTGAAAAAGGCTGATCTTTTCTTCCTGTAGAGCAAGAAATCTTGGAAGACACATAAGAGTTCAGAGGTTTTTGTCTTTTTTGTTTTCCCCCTTTTATATGCCCGTGATTCATCAATAGGCATGCAAGAATACATTATTTATGAAACATAAGAACGATGTTTATTTTTAGATGTTTTGTCAGTCAGAAATTTCACAGTTGCAAGAAATTAAGCAGTCTGACAATATCTGTCTAATTACAACTGATAGATGAATTTCTAGAATATTAAAAGAAATTAACTAATAACTAAACTAGAAACGAATATAATAATCCTTAGATTAAGTCAACAGCTTTTCCTATTCATTTCAGCAGCATTATAGCTGCATGTTTATTATTCCAAGTTTGCGATATCGCCTATCTAATTTTCAGGATTCCCCATTTGTTCGTTATTTTGCTACTGGTTATTTACCACCATAATATAAACTTTTATTGACCAAAAATTAAGGGTTTGCTGTTGCTCCTCTATTTTTCAAATCACCCAAGCCTGAGAGCACAATACTAAGCATGTCAACTCAAAAGTAAACCCCATTGTGTTCAAAGGGTCTTCCTCCCAGGAACGTGTCTTTAGGATTGGAGCCTGAGCAACTGTGATGTAGTGGAATATATACAGTAATTCAAACTTTGGTGTGTGTGTGTTTGTGTCTTGTATGAAATTATAAACACAACAAATGAACATTCAGTTGAATGCATTTTTGGAGTGTGGATAGTGCACACTAACTGGGCTGTGGGTGGCGCAGGTGGTTAAGACACTGTGCCTGTTAATCAGTAGGCCAGGGTTCGAGACCCAGATCCCCACAAGACAGGGTGAGCTCCTGTCCTTGGCCCAGCTCTGTGATGCAGCTGGAACCAATTGCAACGGCTCTGCTGTTCCATTGGACTATTTCAGTGGCATGGAGAGGGAGGGATTTGCTGCTTGGATAACAGCCTGTCCTCCATATTAATCTACCCAGGCCTTAGTGCTTCGCATACAGCGTCAAGCACGATACCATAGTCTTTTGAGACTGATGGATGCTAATACAATATGGTGCATCAGAAGTATGTACCAAAAAGAGGGGTGGACAGATATATTTATCAATATGGAGATCAATGCTATGTAAGTAAAGGTGGAACCACAGAATCAGCTAGGATGGGTTCTGGGATTCCCGCAGATAAAAAAACACATTAAATAAACTACGGTAATTAAAACAAAACAAACACAAGTCAGGCAGGCAGTCAATTGGAATTGCTATTTTGCAGTTCACTCAGAACAGTGATCTCCTCCATTCACTCTGGCTCGTGTCTGGTGATTAATAATGTCTGCATCCCATTATTCCATAGTTTAGGATTCCATCATTCATCAAGACAGAGCAATGGGAGAGAGATCCCTTTTCTTGCAGTGACCTGCAAAATAGCAGTTCTAGAAGTCTTACACACACACACTGTTTTTTACAACATGGATTGCAAAGGGACTTTTCCGCCTTTCTTCAAGGATCAGCAGGGTCCTTCATATACACGGTGGCCATCAGTGTTAAGCCTAGACATTGGAGTTTTAAAAATCAATGCATAAAAAGATTGGACATCTGTCATGTGCCTTGTGATGGCAGGGAACATTGGATTTGCTACAGGGAGGCTTGCATCTTATTGGAGGTGACTAATTTAGTGTTTCTCAAGCATTTCAGCCTGGGATCCCCTTCTGAGAATGACAATCCGTCTGGGACTGCCTTGGAAATGGTGTCATCAACCTCAAAGTGATGTCATGGTTGGAAGTGCCATCAAACAGGAAGTGAAATCTCTGTAATGCCAGAGTACCTCCATGTCTACTCAGAGGTAAATCCCATTGTGTTCAATGATACTTACTCGCAGGAAAGTATGGTTTGTAGTCTGAGTTCCAAGATGGTGATGCCCAGTGCAGGATTTCAAGATTGTAGTGCCAGGCTTTTCACAACCCACCTGAAATGAGGTTGCAACCATCCAAAGATGATTCCAACTCTAGGATTGCCATAATTCTCTTCCACTAAACCAAGACAGGACTCCTTGTCAAACTTGCCAGTACATGAATACAATCCCCCAAAACTGGGACAGTCCCGGTTTTCTGGGGCATATGGCAACCTAGCCTGACTCCCATTTTGAGAACTAGTCTATCTCATTCTTGCTGCTGTTTTATTTTTGGTGCTTTGATTTTTTTATTGGTGTTTTATTAAACTTTCTATTTTTTAGAACTGATAATACTATGTTTCTCATTTTAAAGCCATCTCAAACTTTATTTCTATGATTGGAAAAGTGGTATATTACATTCTTGAAATAATGTTCTTTAAAGCTGGAAGCCATGCCTGTCTTCAGCCAATGAGACTACACAACGCTAATTTATAATTAGTAATTATAGGTTAAAAACCTCAAGTCGTTGCCTTCCCATTTTAATAGGAGAATGAGACTGTGGAAAAGTACTGAACTTACCCACCACAAGAGAGGGGAGAGAGCACAGGCAGGTTTCTGTGGCACCTGAGAAGCATGCAGATTAATTGGGGAACATAAGGCATTGATTTGTTTCCTTTTTTCTTGATGGCCCTCGGGTCTCACTCGGCCCAAGAGGCAAGGCAGGAAATTGGGCCAGGAGCAAAAGCAAGGGGAAAAACTTCCGAATAACAAGAAATTAATTAGGAGGAAAGCCCCGCACAATCCTGAATAGCTAATGAAAGCTCATGCCAGCCCAAAGCATGAAAAGCTGTACTCACAATTCTGTTGAAATACTGTTGTCTTTTTCTTTGTACAGAACCAAACAACTAGCTGGAACAAGTAAATATGTTGTAGTAATGGTAGAGATAGGAAATACCATATGTTTTTCTGGATATTAAATTGTATATTCCTTTTGACCCTAAGCACACTCAGAATGTCGCTACAAAAGCCATCTTTAGATGGGAAATGAATAAGATCACAGGATTCACCCAACCAACCAACACCCAACTCAACCTACATGCTCTCAATGTGACCGACTTTTGTTTTCCTTACATATAAACATATATACTTGGAACACATACCCACACCCAGATCCACTTCCTTGTAGCCCTGCTATATGTTAGAGCAGCTTTACAAGCCAAGCCAGGCTGTCTATACTTGAGGTTTGACAAACATTGTCAGGAACCCTGTTTTCAAGGATACCAATTATGGCATAGCAGAGCAACTCCAGATATGTCTGAAGGAAACATGTCTCCTAACTTTTAGATAAGGATTCTGTACTGGTTTTAACAGTTAGGTCTTGAATACTCCCAGTAAATGATCATTGAAGTGCATTGTTCACTGGCACAAGTTTTAGTGCTGTGTAACATACCATGTAACTGAAATTACTTGAGCAACTCAATAGGTGCCTAGACTGGGTCTTCAGTGGTCTGGGCTTCAGTGGTTCCACCGTTTTTCACCCACAAAGGCCTTTGCTGATGCTATATAACGTTATATGAACTTGATATAAGAGATCACCTGGTGCTTTAAAGCTGGGAATTATCACTGTGGCCAAGTTATGATGGCCATGTTATGACTGTTCTAATGGCCTCTTTATGTCCTTGACCAAGCAGCTGTGAGCTTCTCTGTTTATCCTCCTAAACCAGTATTTTGAGTTGATGGAAGATCAGATTAGAGTGAACAAGTTAACGTTTAATGTAGGCATAACAGTTATCAACAAATATGGACATTGGACATAATTTACCTCTGCATTAGTATCTCCATAGCAAACAGTTTTGGGTCTAGGTGTTCTCCTGAATCCATCCTGGACCCAGCATAAATAGTAGTGGTGGCCAAGAATGCCATCAAGGTGCATAGGCTTTGCAGGTCAAAGCTGGTGGCCATCATTTTTCAAGGTGCATAGGCTTTGCAGGTCAAAGCTGGCCTCCATGTCCTGCGCTTTAGTAACCTTCAAGGATCTATCTGCTCAATGGGACACTGCTTCAGAACAAAATTCAGTTGCGATAAAATGCTGTGGATTATCTATTGATAGAAGTTGGGAAGCGTCAGCCTATTCAGCTAGTTTTTCGCAAACTAATCTGTTTGCTTCTTTGCACAATTCAGTCTTTGCACAATTCACAATCTGGGACCACCTCACTCTGCACCATTCCATACAGCAACCGGGCTGTGCCTGGACTTTCTGAGGTTAATTTATTTTCTATGAAAAGCAGCAGCAGGGCTTTTATTGGAGTGTGGAAGAACCTCCCTGTTGAGGTCTGAGTCTGCTCCTTCTCTCCCTTTTGCAAAGGCTGTAAGATTGTCCTGCTCGCTCTGAGGTTGCAAGATTGGCTGCTCGTCTCTTTTGCAGGCTCAGGAGGCTGTTGCTATTGCTGTTGCTACGCTTGCATTTTAAATGTGTTGTTGAGTAGTGCTTGATTGTTTTTTAACTAGGTTTTGTTCGTGTGCTGGCTTTGAGTGCAGGGTAAAGTGGCATAAAATGTGTTCAATAAATAAATAAGTGGCCATGTGGGCTTCTCCAATGACAGTTTGTGAAAGCAGAAAAGCCACTCAGGGTGTCCCAGGTGTGGAAGGAAACGGGACAGAAGGATGATGGCAACTGGTATTCCGTGTGAAGTGAGGTCAATGTAGATTGAACTGAACATATACTGGGCTGGGCAGAACTGTCACATCCTCCGAGATCCTGTTTCCTCTGATTTTGGCTTGGACTCTGATTAATAAACCATGAGCTTAGCTTGGGCAAGAAATGAAGCATGAAACAAAGTCTATTTTATGCAGGCCCCTTATTTACAATGGCTTTTATGATGATTTTTTTTCCCCCTGTCAGCAGGCTTGCGAGCTACAGTGTGCTTCAGGCAAAGCTGTGAGATTGATCCACAATCTTGAATCAGTCACAGCTGCACAGTGCGCTTGGAGGCTGCCGCTTGAGAACCATCCAGTGGGAGGGGGAGGCAAGCAAGCGAGTGCTGTGTGGGCAAACAAGGCTTTACAGAAGCCACTTTCAATTCAAGAATACATTATTGGTCTGAGAAGCAAAACCTGCACTGCAAGCGCTATGGGGAATGACCATACGCTTAGATCATCTGTTTGGCGATGAGGGAGAAGATGGATGCCAACCATCCAGGAGGGGCTGTGCTCCTTCCTTAAGGTCCTAAATAATCAGCTGATGACAACCTGTTTTGGTTTCCAAAGTTGGGGTGGGGGAGCACCTCCTGTTGTTATCCCTGGTGGAACCTGGCTGACACCAAGTGGTTACATGCTAGACTGCAACATTCCAGTAATAGAAGAAAGAGAACTTCCTAGAGCAAATTGAGTTGCTAGAGCTATCTCCCGAAAATATTAAATCAGTTTTATATCAGCGGGGAAAAATGGATGACTGATTTATCTTTAAAATTCTGGGAATATATAACACTGAGAGAGGCATCAGTTACCATACATTACCATAGCCTACTAACGCATAGCATTTATAACGTGTCAGCAGTGAGCTCAATAGGCACTGAGCAGACCATAAAAGTGATTGAGCCCCTGCCCTCCCCCTCACCCCAAGGGCTTCCACTATGTTTTCAACAGGCAAGATATGGCTATGGGTTGACAGATGAATAATGGATGACAGTGGAGGAGCAGGTAAGGCAAGATTCTTTGTTGAGCGAGGCTTGAGAAGAGCAGAGATACCCTAACCGTGGATGTTTAACTACCTGTGGATTCCAAACCAGTGGTGGGCTTCACGGGGTTCTCACAGATTCTATAGAACCCTTTGCTAATGAGCACCTAGTTCTGAGAACGGGTTACTAATGGGACATAGAACCTGTTGTTAATTTAGGTAATTAGGACATAGAACCTTTTGTCACTTTATTTGAATCCCACCACTGTTCCAAATCCTCAGTGGAAGCCAAACCTGACCTCCAGACACCACCAGACATGTTCTGCAGTGGTGTCGAGGATACCTTTTGAGGCTACACACAAACTTTATAGGCTTCAGAAAACCCACTGGAACAGTTTAACAGGTACTTCTAGTTTTCACCCAAAACCGGATCTACCTTTTAAACAGGTTGTGAAGCCCAGACAGGTTATGCATGTTTTCTACAGGCCTCAAAAAGTCTTTATCTCCACCACCCTCGCACTCCATCACCCTTACATTTCCAATATAAGCTCATCATAAATATCAGCTTATTCTTATAATGATTGCTCACATTGCATACTTGAAGGTACGACCACTTGAAAAATAAGATATAAATGTGAATTGTTATTGCTGTTGTGCCCTGATAACATCATAGCAAGAGTCATCAAGACTGCAAAGAAGATGAACCCAACAAGACCGACAGTAGCTGAAGATGTGAAAGGAATATTGAACAAGAAAGCTTCCAATATAGTTTCCTTTATATGGCAGTAGACGACAGCTGGACTTCAATCCTAGGCACACTTACTTGGATGTAAGCTCCATTGAATACAGTAGGCTTTCTGAGTAAACTTGCACAGAAACTATGCATCTTGCAAGTTGAGTGGATGCAATGTGAATATGTGCTAGAGTATGCTCAGCACAAGAATGTTGTAGGTGTTGTTTATCATTTATGGCAGCCTCCCTTCCAGGGCTCATAATGGTGTTAACATAATGGTGTTATAACAATTTATATTTGGAGCATGGCAAAGAATTAACTCAATTTTACACTCGTCTGCCACAGTTGTGATCCTTGTTGCCTCTTTTGGCACAATCCAGAGTAACTACGGGGAGTCCTTGCTCTGGTGTAAGAACAATTTACTCTGGATTGCAATATGAATTTCCCATAGGTTTTCACTAGGTGGTGCGGTAACTATGGGTGCACGTAATGTCTCTTACATGCTCCCGTAGTTACTCTAGATTGTAGTGTATATCTCTCGCAGCTGCTATTTACAGTATCCAATAAAAAATGCAAAGGGAAATAATGTGCTTAATGTCTTGTCTGGATATCAAACTAGTTTTTCTCTTAAATGCACTATTAAGAGGCATTCTTACCACTTGATAACAGCTCTGATTTGATTGAGATCACAGTACATGGGGAGAGGAGGTTTCCCCCGTGCCATTTTTACACCCCAAAAAGGTTTACCCATTTCTGTGCACCTTGGAAGCAGCTGTTTGCTCAGCAAGAGAAAATAGCTCTGCTTATTTAATACCCCAGTAAAGTGACTTTCAACCTTTTTCATCTCATGGCACACTAACAAAGCACTGAAATTGTCAAGGCACACCATCAGCTGTTTTTACCATTGACAAGGCACATCAAGCTGTTCAAATCCACCAGTTTTCCTATTAATTAATGTCAATCCCCAAATTCCTATGGCATACCTGAGGACCAGTTGAAAATCACTGCCCGAATACCTTAAAAGGTATCTTTCTTAAATCATAGGATCACACATATTTAGGAGCAAAAATGCATGCACCACCTTTGAGTATCTTATGTACTTATGAATATATTATTACAGCCCATCCTGTTGTGCATTTATGATGGTGGCGATACAAAATGCTACTGCTGTACATGCTACTGCTGTCCCATAAATATTGTGCCACTGTTGTGTGTCAAAGCTGTTGGTCAAAATGCACATGCACCAAATAGAAATCTAATTCACATTAAGCAGGTAAAGTGCTAGCAGAAGATTCAGGGAGGAGAGCAGGGGAGAGCAGTGGGTGGCTCTCAGAAGTAGCAATGCAGTCAAGGGTCCTGTCCCTGATTTCCTGGCCAGTATAACCCTGCCTCATCTCAAATGTACACCAGCAAATTACTGGTAGTTGGCATAGGTCTAAGGTGGTCTATAGAGAGGTAAGTAAAAAAATATTTTTACCTTTCACCTTTCCCATGCCATCTTGTCACACACACACTCACATCATGCAGTGCATGCTCCAGCAGTGTAGCTGCATAGCATAAAATGGGGGACAAGATTGGGATTGAAGCTACTCATCCATTTAATATAAACTAGTAAAACATTTTAACCTGCAAAATATGAGGGTGGGTGTTTTTCAGTACCTCTAAAAACAGTGGATACAATGGGGTTCATATGGAAACCTAATCCAGACTGTATTGAGATTATGGAAAAATAATGCCTTACTTGTCCCATTTGAAAATAATCAGTTGCTATCTATGGAGTTTGAAGACACATTATAGCTACAATCCAGAGTAACTACGGGACCTTTTATACCAACGCAGTTATGGTGCCACCTTTGGGAAATGCATAGAGCAATCCAGAGTATATGCCACTTACGTCTTCCTGTTGTTACTCTGGATTGTAGGGTATGTGTAACTACCATGTCTACTCAAAATTAAGCCCCATTGTGTTCAGTGGGTCTTACTCCCAGGAAACTGTCTTTAAGTTTGCAGCCATAGTCTCATGTTTTATTACATCCTAATGTCATACTCAAACTACTCAGAACATCTGGTCCTGTGACTTTCATCCCAAATTCGAGAGGGGTGGAATTGTTAGTGCAAAGCTTGAGTAAAAGTTAAATGGAGGACGCAGGAAGGAGCTGCTTAATCCTTCATTGCCAGTCATGCATCTACTTGAAAGGTCCTGTTTTTCTCCCTGACATCAAGTCCTGGGAGAAAAAGAGAACCACTGACCACTTGGATTGGCACTGCTTTCTGGAAGCTACCCTTTTCCTTCCTGTATGTTTCTTTCCCAGACAGTATGGAAACAAAGCAATGGAAACACAAGAGGATCACAGTGGCTTGGCAGCTGCAAGTGAAGGGACAGCAGGACCTCTGCCCTGTGTGCACTCACACAAGAAACTGCCTGCAGAATTCCCTCCAGTGCAATCCTAACCAAGATCGGCACAACTTATTGGTCTTCCCATTCCCGTGGGGATGTATGGATTCAGTGCATGTATGCCCAAGAGTGGGGCAAAACTCTTTCTCTCTGTGCCACTTTTGTGACTCTCCCAAGTCACAGGATTTATGCCTGGACTTAGGATGGCATTCCTGAGGATTAGGATTGCAGCTTAATAGAAGGAGGTCAACCCTTTCCCCTTTCTACTCCAAGCTTACTAGGCAGATCTGAGCTGTTTTTGCCCAATGCCCACAGTCTCTTGCTCTTATTATGCTCTGATTACTGTTATGCTCTTAACAGTTTGTGTTCTTAAACAAAATGTTATTCCTGGTTGTTTCAAACAGCCTGAATTGAATACACAGTTGTCCTAAAAATGCATTACACTGAAAGAGTAGGGATGGGAACCATACTGCCATCTAATTTTGATTTTAAAAAATGCTAGTACCTGGCAAGGCCAGGAGCAAAGTGTGAGACCGGCAGGACCTGATGAATTCTGACAGGAGCAGAGCTCATTGCAAAAGCATTTGGTTTGCTCGGCTGGTTGCTGCTGTCATGGTTGTTTTCTAGTGCAGGGTGAAGGAGGTGTGGGCGGACATGGGGTTGAGGGCCAAGCCTGCAGCTGCTACTGCCAAGTTGTCTTTGGCTCTGCTACTGCCCATCTCACCTTCTTTAGATTCACAGAACCTGTTCAGCTGGCTGCAGAGGAGGCACACAGGTACATGTCACAGGTTTTTGTGTAAAAGCATGTGCAACGTCAAGTACGGCAATGTGCATTATCAACCCTGTGATCTGTCTCTGTAGTGCATATCCATGAACTCAGCATAGAATTTATTCACTGAGAGTAAATTATAAAACTGACAAGAAACACAGGTAATTAATGACTTTGCTTAGCGGTACTGCCAACGCTTCTGCCTTCTTTACTGAAATGCAGCCATGGAAATTTAGGTGCAATCACAACCACTTTTCATGGGTTTTTTTTGGGGGGGGGGGTATTAATATAAATGGGAGACATACCCTACAATCCAGAGTAACTACAGGAACACGTAAGAGATATTTATGTCGACACAGTTACGGCACCACCTTGTGAAAACCTATGGGAAATTCATATTGCAATCCACAGTAAATTGTTCTTACACCGGAGCAAGGACTCCCCATAGTTACTCTGGATTGCACCCTTAGAGTCCAATTCTATCCATATCTACTCAGAAGTAAGTCACATTAGACTCAATGAGGCTTACTCCCTGGTAAGTGTGGATAGGATTGAAGCCCATCAGTACAATCATAAATCCTGGCTAGGCCAGCACAAGTCCCAGCACAAATCCTGAGCTGGCCTGGGGTGTTGCAAAAGTGTTGTAAGGACCTTTTGTGCCACTCATGAGTGGTGGTGAGGGGGTAAGCCAGTGCATAGACATGTGCTGGCCTCCCCATGCCACTGCGGAAACGGGGAGATAGGTGAGTTATGCTGACCGATATTGGTTGGAATTGTGCCCTCAGTCTACCACATCTCATGGAAGATTTCACATCTTGCCTCGTTTGGCTCTTGATCATGAATCTTCCGCATCTCACCTTGTTTGACTCTCATGATGCGCATGGATTTATGGCAAGCTTGCAAAAAAGTTTGGCAGCCGAGGTTCTTAAGTAAGTCTTGCTTAGCCGCTAGGTGGCAGAATCATTTGCTGTTGCATTTTAGACTGCAGGAGTTTCTAAAAGAATATTCTGAGTTTTGCCTGCTACAATGAAGCTGCCGTCTACTGGCCATCTAGCCAAACGCTGTGTACTTTCAGGATCCAACATAACGTCCATTACTTGGAGACTGAATATAGGACCTTTTGCATGCATTGCTGTACCACCATGTTTTTCAACCCCACCACTAAATCCATATGAAGTTACCCAAGAGTCAAACGACACATACTATTAAATGTGTCATCATGCAGGCTTGGCTCTGCTAGGGTTCTAATTAATATCAGGACCACTTCATGGACACTGGCTGGAAGTACGTATTTGATCACTGTCTCATTGGTAATCTTCCTCATTGGAACCGATGTTATTGTGCAAAGCACTGTTAGGGTATTGATACTGTCAGGGTTTAACCAATGATATTGTCAGGTCATTTTTGAGAATTTCACAGGTAAATAGAAAAGAAGGTAAATGGTTAAATACCCTCTTCCCACTAATTTCTTGATCCAAACTGTGGCCCTCAGGTGCTACTTGTGAGCAGGGCCAGGCTTCTAATTTCATCTGGCACATGTCGTTTATCTCGTTATATTCAGTTAATGCAATGAGCCCAACTGTTGTCTACTCTGACTGACTCATTCTGATTTATGTGCCAGAAAAAGAAGGGTTTGTAGTATGTGTGCACATGGACACATGCGAACAGAGATCACATTGTTTCAGGCAATATCAGTAGTGTAGCTAGATGGGGCAAAATGGTCAGTACTACATGTGCCACCATGATCTATGTAAATGACCCCTCATCATCAGAGCCATTCGGGGCAGCAATGCAACCTTATCAACATGGGCAACCTTATCAAACCAAATGGCATTTCCTGCACATTGCTGCCCTCAATTGCTTCAACGGCAAGCAGGGGGATTAGTTTGGGGGCATTTCTAGTCCATCTGGCTGCCTCTGAGGCCGACCCCCTGCCACCTCCATATTTCTTCGTCCCTGCTGCCCACTGCAGGTATGCCACCCCCATACCCTCCCCCCATATATCCATTTCATGGATGGAATAAGTGGAGGGGGGCTGAAGCTGTCCTTTGCACTCTGCTTGAGAGCAGAGCTGGGTGGCACATGCTCCAGGTTGCGATAGGAAGGTCCCATGCAGCTCTGGCCATGCAGGTCCTCTGGGCACCCCTCCTCTGTCCCTTCTTTCCAAATGGGCAGGGGGAGAGGTGCTGAAGGGAATGTCCCCTGTGCTTCTTTATTCCACACTCGTGGAAGGGGGCATGGAGGAGGCATGCTCAGAGGACCCACACTGAAAGAGCTGCATGGGATCCTCCTGCCACAACTTGGAGCACCTACTGCAGGCAGGCCAGGCTCTCCTGTATGTGCTCACCTGTGGCTGCAGTGGCATTGTGTGGCAGGGCAGAGGGGATGCATTTTTGCACCCCCAGGCTGTGGCACATGGGGCTGCCATCCCCTTCCCCAGTCTGCCCTATGGGACCCCACTGGAACAGCTTACACAGTGCATTGTGGCACCTGCAGTACCTACTGTTTTGTCCCCCTCAGCTACATTACTGGGCCACATGTGATAGTTCCACAGGAGCACCCTACACTCCTTGCCAGCTCACTCATTCAACACACTGAAGAACAACAATCATAAACAATGCAGTAGTTTTGTATTCTAGCTATACATGCCAAAGGCATAGTCCCTCTTTAATAATACTAAAGTTCTGGGGAGCAATAAAAACGGAATATAAAAAATACTCTTGAAATACAACAGCAGCAGCAGAAATAAAAAGGAACTTGAACCAAATACAGTATTCTCAAAATATAATTATCTTCACAATTTAGTTTTGGTATATCCAAGAGCGGGGCTTAAGGACTCCCAAATGTCTCCTCCGGAAACCTAAAATGTCCCTGCACTAATGTGCGAGAACCTGAGGAAAACACAGGAAGAAATGTCCCCAGGGAAGAAAATAATGTGCATACCCCATTTTGCCCTGCCAGTATCTCCTCCTGTTTCTGAAAACTGATGAAAAGAGGAGAACTGGGGAGAGGTGTCAGCATTTGACATCAGGGGATGAAGATGAACAGCAGTCTACAACCTTCAGCAGTTTTCCTGGGCTCTGCCAGACAAAGCACATTCATGTTCACAAATGCCAAATACAGTAGGTTATCCAGGTATGAATACGCAAGTCTTAAAACACCCAGATCAGTGGTTTCTCACTGATCTTGGAATGGCTGCCCAGCTAATTACAGCAACCCAAGAATACAACGGTGGCAATTAAAATCTCATTACAAATTTTGTTTACTTCCACGGAAAGGAAGCAACAGTGCTGGTGAAAGGGAATTCAGACCTCTCCAAATACTGCAAAGAATATTTAAATCATTCTATAAGCGAGGATATGTCACAGAGTTGTAATTAACAGCAAGCCAATCCTGACAGTGTTTTAAGGGCTGAAACTACGAGGAGAATGCTACTGGCATACTTTTCTTCTCATTGGAGAGCTTTATTAGCTCTGCCCATGAGGCTCCCCAGGGAGCTGTTAAGACAGATGGGAGACCGGGGAGAGCTTCTTGAGAAACTGAGATTAAGATCCTCTTCCTTAAATACACAATATATGCAGTGGCATCTGTAATTTGTGAGTACTGTGTCCTCCGTAGGAATGCACCCATATGCTTGTATGTGGTATCCTTTCCATATAGAGGGAGTTCCATTGTGCCATTTTTAAAAATCAGCACCGGATCACTGCAAAGGCACATTAGGTAGCTGCTGTGTGTCCACATCAGAGCATCATCTCAGGATAGCCACAGCTTTCTAAGGTGACACACAAAGAATGAACTTCCTAAAAATTACATATCTCCATACAGTAATGTTCTGCAAATCTGCCTTCCTTCCTGTGATGTTGACTGGGACGCATACCAGCGTTTCAATATGGAACCGATGGGAGTACACATGGGGGAAAGCCTCCGTGTATGGAACAGACCGAATTACCTCCCCCCCTTGACATCAAAGACTTTCCAGTTGCAGTGGAAGTGTGGTCCATGAGTGACATGGTAGAACTGTGGA
Source organism: Cryptoblepharus egeriae (assembly GCA_030015325.1). Lineage (NCBI taxonomy): Eukaryota > Metazoa > Chordata > Lepidosauria > Squamata > Scincidae > Cryptoblepharus > Cryptoblepharus egeriae. The sequence goes on along the minus strand of JAREYC010000003.1, from coordinate 88,729,124 downwards.
AGACTGGAGGGAGGGGAGGACCAAAGCGGAGAGGCATCACTGTGGGACCTTCCATAAGGTGGTATGCTCGAGGGAGTGTTCCCTCGTTGGCGGGGATCTGGCAGGAAGAAATGGAGGGAGGGGTACACGATATAAGGGAGCGGGAAGGGGAGGAACGAGAGGTTCTTTGGTGGGAGGACTTGCCTTGGAAGGAACGGAGCACATACCAGGCATGGGGAGAGAACCCGAGGAATCTATCCCTAGAAGCCCTAACCCTGAAGGAGCAAGAGCGTCAACTTCAGATTGAACACAGTTACTTAGGACCCCTCCCCAAACCAGGACCTGAAGAGACTGAACAAAAAGGAGGACGAGACGAGGCGGCGAAGACGGGACGTACCTGTGAAGAAAAGCGAAAGTGAGGAGATTACACGTGCTATGAGAAAAGGACTCAGTTGTCAAAGAGATGGACAATTACCTGTTGGTGGTGGGGTTTTGTTGGAGTTGCTGTTATCCAGATTGTAACCTGCAAGAAAGAGAAAGAAGTTTGTTGTTCTGAAACCATAAGCCTGTGCAAAGTAAACGTGTTGAAACTTACTCACCTGTGTCTGCTTGTAAGATGTATACTCGGAGGGAGGAAAATGATGAGACCCAGATCTCGGTAGTCCTCGAGGACCAAACCCCAGAAGGTAGGGGTACTGGAGGGAGGAATAGGCGGACCCGTGACACTTCCCTTCTAAACTGTTCCACAAATGTGGGTGGAAGAGGTACTGTATTGAGCTCTTGTAAACAGAAGTCTTCTCCAGTATTGTTCTTCATGTGCCTGGTTTGGTCAAAGGGTTTTAACAAATGCAGTAGAAAAGGATCATGATGGAACAGAGAAAATGAAAGCTGGAATAACAAAAAAGAATGGCCCTCCACATACCTAACCTCCAAAGGCAGGAGAGGGGACATCTGGAGAAAGGCCCTGAAGAAGGTCTCACCTGAAGAGAAGACGTGCCAGAGAAGACTTGCTTAATCAAAGAAGACTTGCATGTATGCATTTGTGATCAGAAAAAGATTTAAAACTTGCCTTTCCATTACTCCAGAAGCTCAGTTCATTAGAGCCATGATGTTCATCCAGCCTAACACAAGTCACATCCACAACTTTAACATCTTTTCAACAATAGAAAGCCAATTATTTCTAGAAGTCAAGTTTATATTAACTTTCTACCCAGCTTCCTAAATTCCACACTCTTCCCCAGCATGCATGATGGTCCACCCAATCATTTTCAACCCTAGGCATGGGGCCAACATCACTTTGATTTTCAACTATGTTGAAGAAATGTAGAAAATAATATTGGACACGTCCAAATCCCGATGCCTACGGCAGCTTGTTTGCTTTAAGAGGGATAAAAGAGAAACTGTCAGGAAATCAAACTTGAGATCACATGGTGATGCCAAACAAGTTACCCCCTTGTGTTAGGAGACTGGCTACATTTTTATATAATCAGCTGCCTCAGGAAAAAAAGTTCTCATCAGATCTCTTTGAGCAGTGTGTAGGGTTGGCATATCAATCAATTGACTGGTCAAATACTCCATGAAGCCAAGAATGCCACTGTGTAGGTGGCAGCTTACCTTATAAAATTTCATTATAAAGATATTTGTTGGCAAGAGAGGCTTACTTGCCCTTTAGCTCAGTGGTTGCCAGAGGCAAGCTCAGTAGCAAAGAAGAGGTATGGATACAGGTATGGATACAGGTATGGATCAGTGATGGGCTTCGAAAAATTTAAGAACCGGTTCTCTGCCCATCTGGCAGCCACTTTTAAATGGCTATTTTTAAACTTTATATGTCCTATCTCTTGTTAAGAACTGGTTCTATAGAGTAGGTGCGAACCTGCTGGTGCCCACCACTGGTATGGATACTGGATACAGGTATGATGTAATTATCTGATTAATTTTCATCCACAGTTTTATCTCAATACAAATGAGGATGGCCCATTCAATTAAAAAATAAAAAGATGTTTTAGGTTTAAAAATAGCCTGCTTACCGTGATAATGTACCAGGCAGGCAGTGATCAACCTCCCTCTCTTTCTCCTGGGATTAGAAGTTTCCTTTTATCTCAGAATCAGACCCCTTCCTTCCGTTATCTGTAGCACAGGAAAATTCCTAATCCTGAAGCAATTAGGAACGCTAGCAATTAGGCATCCCTAATTCCTAAGCAATTAGGAACCGAATACCACTTTGCATTCTTTCCTGCACCCCAGGGATCTCCTTCTCAGCTGATTAATTGCATGCCTGCCCTGTTAAAGTCCTGCCATTTACTGATTAAAGGCCTGCCATTTACTGATTTACTGCCATTACTGATACCATTAACCTTACTGATACCATAGTAAGCAGGCTATTTTCAGACAGTTGCCTAATCTTTTGTTTTTGTTTCATATGAAAATCAGCGTCTATGGAGGTGCCGGGAATGGAACCTGCAGATGCTGAGACTTAGGCTGCAATCCTAAAGACACTTTCCTGGGAGTAAGACCCATTGGACACAATGGGGCTTACTTTTGAGTAGACATGATTAGGATTGTGCTCTCAACCTGTAATTTAAGAATTTAAGAGCAGCTTGAGCAAAAGGAGAATGTATGAATGAATGAATGAATGAATGAATGAATGAATGAATGAATGAATGAAATCTCTTTAAAGTTCCTTCTCATATTTCCATTTTTTTAGGAATCTTAGCAAGTTCATGCTGACCTACTGCTTATATACCACAACTGCCTCTAAAAATTGATTTTCTTTTTAATACTTCCTATTACTTTGCTTTATTTCTGTTTTAATTTCATTTTTTCCTTTAAAGTTTTAATCTGTAAGCTGCCCTCACTATATCAGGATAAAAATCAAAGCGAGTTGTTCAACGAAACCTTAACTGAAATTGCAAAAGTGATAAAAATTCATAAAACATGAAGGGCATCTGGTCCAAACACTTGCTTGGAGCAAAAAAATCCTCTCTTGGTCATCTCCAAAAAGTCCTTGTCAAGCCTTTGCTTGAAGACTTCCAGTAAGGAAGAAACCACCACCTCTCAATAATTGGTTATTTTGTCAGTCTGCTGTGCGGGCTGTGGGTGGCGCAAGTGGTAAAGACGCTGTGCCTGTTAACTAGCTGGCCAAGGTTCGATTCCCGGGTCGGCCCCACAAGACAGGGTGAGCTCCTGTCCTTAGCCCAGCTATGCGACGCCAGCTGGATCCAATTGTATTGGCTCTGCCTTTCCATTGGACTAATTCAGTGGCGTGGAGAGGGGGGATTTGCTGCTTGGGTAACAGCCTATCCTCCATAACAATCCAACCCAGGCTTTTGTGCTTCACATGCAGCATATGCAGCATCAAGCACTATACCATAGTCTTTCAAGACTGACGAAGGCCTGCTCTTGGAGAGCCAAACTGTGAAAAGGCCTGTGTTTGTAAAGCAAACAACTACTTGCACTGGCATTCCTAAATCTTGGTGAAAATTATGTGCATGATATAGGGTACAATCCAGAAGTGCACTTGGGTTACCCTATCTATCACTGGGCCGGCCCAACTGCCAGATGGGCCACCTTAGTTATTCTGGAAAACACTTGGGGCAGCCTAAGGCTACATAGGCTGCCCAAAGACAGGTGGACCTGGGCTGTCCATGTTGAGGGCATGTTTAGCATTGGCTAGGGCAGAGGCAGAGCAATTACTCTGTATCCAGAGCCTTTTTCCAGGGCAGAAATGCCCTCTTCCAGCTCCTCAGAGTAGACATTCAAGACAATCCTGTGTTTTCTTTTTTTGGCAGTTTTATGGCTATACATACAATTTAATGGTTTGGAAACACTCTCTATTCAGTTTCTAAAAACAGAAACCACAAGTCAATTGTTGGATCCAGACAATTTCCATTCTGCTCCATAACAAGTTGGAAGTTTTTTTGTTTGAAGCATTTTCATCTTCAAATAATTTTGTTGTTGTTATTGTTGGGGTGGGGGAGAACAGAAGATGATTCAATCTTTTGCCATCACATCTCACCCATGCAAAGTAATGGTGGGGCATTGAATCATCCAATAAAGTCTGAATAGGCATTACGAGTGAACCTCGTCCCTCATGTAATAAAGATTATATTCTGTTTTGAGTCACAAAAAAACTGGAAGTGTTCTTTAACATTAAAATCTCTGTAGAGACACACAAACTCCATTTCCTTATATGTTCTAGGTTAATGAAATCCCACAAAGATAGTTCTGGTGTTGGAGTACATAGCTCATATCCAATCCTGTCTAATAAAGTCAAATCCAATGGCTCATATTTTTATACACAGCATACATATTATATTTATTATACTTATCCATATGTATAATCTACATATATATAAGAGAAAAGTCACTGACTGACTCACTCACTCACTGACAGACTCATCACCGCCCAGCCAAAACAGCTGGGCCTAGAAGTGTGAAATTTGGGGTGGGTGTTCCTTCCATGAGGGAGGGATGCACTAAGAACCGGTTTTCGGAATTTCCAACCGGAAGGGGGTGAAAAGGGGCGCAACGCGTTTTCCTCCCTATACTTTGCATTGAGAATTGCTGACTCATCAACATTCCGCCCCAACTGCTGGGCCTGAAGCATGGAATTCTGGGAGTTCCTTCTGTCACCTGAACTCCCATCAAGAACCATCTGGAGAAATTAACCCTTCAGGGGCTGAAAAGGGGGCAACGTGTTTCTGTCCTATACTTAACATGGGAGAATGAACAACATCCAGCCCATTTGGTGCTCAGTTCCTGGTGCACTGGGGGGATATTCTTAGGAGGAATAGGTTGCACTGTGGAGGATGCTGTGCATGGGGGGTTGGTGCGCATGGGGAAGTTGCGCATGGGGGGTTGATGCACATGGGAGGTTGATGCGCATGGGGGGTTGATGCGCATGGGGGGGTTGATGCACATGTGGGGTTGATGAGCATGGGGGAAGTTATGCATGGAGGGAAGTTGCGCATGAGGTATTGATGCGCAAGGGTTGTTGATGCACATGGGGTGTTGTTGTGCATGGGGTGTCAATGCGCCGTGGGGGGATGTTGTATGGGGAAATGTTACTCCCGCAACGCAGGTACGCTTTTTGCTAGTACGTATACTATTAGACATACACAGTACTATGAATACTACACAGTTTAAGGATTATATACTGTGTAGAAAGTACTGAAAACATTTATATAATTTATAAAGCATTAAAAAGGCAGTTCGAAAAATTGTATGTATAAATATGTAAACTATTAGACATATTCTATGTATACTACACAGTATATAGATTATATACACAGTGGGGAGATGGCTTATGGGGGGAATTTTACTAACGCAACAAGGGTATGTTTTCACTAGTGTATATATAAGTCACTGACTGACTGATCAATGCCCAGTGAAAAGCATCCGGGACTGGAAGCATGAAAGTGTTCCTTCCATGATGGAGGCACCAACTAGGAACCAGTTTTCAGAAATTCCAAACGGAAGGGAGTGAAAAGGGGTGCAAGCCACTTTCCTTCCTATACTGTACATTGAAGAATTGCTAACTGATCCAAGCTCTTCCCCATCTCCGGACTGAGAAGCATGAAATTTGGAGAGCATATTCCTTCCATGATAGGAGCCCCACCAAGAACCAATTTCTAGAAATTTAACCCCTAAGGGACTGAAAAGAGGTGCAACACATTGTGGCCTATACTTAACATTGAAGACTGATCAACACTGAGTCCCAAATCCTGCTCCTGCCTGGAAGGTATGCCCATGATTGTAGTGGGAGGGGATTGGGTGAGGGGATGTTGCACTGGCAGGCAGGTTGCACATGTGGGGGTTGATTCACAATGGGGGAATAACTTACGGAGGGTATTTTATTCCTACAACACAGGTACATTTCACTGGTATAATTCATAAAACATTAAAAAGGTAGTTAGAAAAATTGTATGTATAAATATGTATACTCGATGTATACTACACATTATATATATGCGCATGGGGTATGTATGTATGTATGTATGTGTATATTTATATGATTAATATAAAAAGCTGAAAAGGCCTTTACCCTGTCGTCATAGTAGGCCCTATGAAGGACGTACTGTAAATTTTGCAATCCAAAGCCACGCTCCTATCATACACAGTTAGATGCTGGTGTAAATGACTGAAAGTCCTACATGCATGCTAGGAGCTGCTTGTATCATGCCGAATCAGGTAAGCTGAAAAAACGTTAGTTCAGCGCAGGAATCATCCGCCCAGGTCCATGAAGGATGTTGGCAGCAGCCACAGACATCAAGATCCTATCCCCCCCCCCTTTCCTGGCCTGTCCCCAACTTCAGCAGTCTTCTCAGATTACACTAGCAAAACAGGTGGCATAGATCTGAAGAGACCCACTGGCAATCAAACTTTCTGGTCACCTCCACCACCATCAAAGCATGTAACACACACACTGGCAGCATGGCTTAAACTTTCAGGGGATAGGATTGGGCTGTTAATCTCCGGTTCAGAAAAGGGCAAGCACTATATGTGAAGGAATGCTGCATCATAGGCAAGCCTCTGAGAAATGCTTACAATATTTTGTCAGTCTCCTGACAGATAGCGTCTACATGATTCATAATGACATTCCACACCTACCCTCTCTTCCTCTGGTTTCTCCCAAGTATCTCATTCTACATAACAAATTTGGGGGGTAGCTTGCTTGCTTTCAGCTGATGTTGTCAGAGCTGCTCGATTCCTGCTGTTCCTGACAAAACTTGGGAAGTCTTGCTATTTTATGACAGAAAAAAAGTTTTCTAACTTCTTAAAGCCTCTGCTTCTAGGACATGCTTGTTATTTTCATTGTTTTTAATTGCTTTGACTTTAAAAAATCCTTCTAATCCACAGTGAGCTTTTTTTTTAGGACTGGAAAGACAAGATAAAAATCTCTTGAATAAATACATAAACTTTCCATTCCAAAAATCTTAACAGTTTTTGTGAAGAGTCCCTGCCACAGGAGATCAGAGAACATAAAATTAACAGGCTTTATAATGTTCAAAAAATTGAAAAATTCAGCATATCTGCACATAAGTCAAGACACAGGGTTTTTGTATGCATTCCATACTGGATTTTGATTTGGAGGGATTGAGTGGGGATCACTGAACTAGATGGTCCTTTGACCAGGAATGTCCAAAATGTGACCTTGGTCTGTCACTCTCTCTCTCAGACTCACCGCAGGGTCATCATGAGGACAGAAGCAGGAAGGAACCATGAACACCATGACCTCTTTAAGGAAGGGTGGCATAAAAATGCGGAAAATGAAAACAAAATCATACCTTTCTTGATTATTGCATAGTTAGGGACTGCAGTGGCTTAGTGGTTAAAGGTTCTGTGCCTGTCGACCTGGGATCAGCCAGTCAGCGGTTTGAGACCCGAGTGCTGATCAATAGAATGAGCTCCATCATTCATCCCAACCTAGCAGTTTGAAAGCATGCTAATGCAAGTAGATAAATATGTACCACTTCAAGACAGTGTCCTGGTGACAGGCTGGCCAGGTTTCTCCAATGTCATGTTAACCATGGTTTGTTAGACTCTGATCCAGAACAAGTGGACCCCACCACCATATAGGAGAAACGCTGAAGAAGTTGACTTGATTAATTCATAATTCTTGTTCAGCTTTATGGTTTTGCTCCTCACCATGCCCTTTAGCATCCTTGAGTGTCTCCAATCTATAATGGAATTGCACCACATTTTTATAATTTTTGTCAGTTTCTTCTTGCCAAATATCAAGGAAGGCTCTCATTTTGTTTTGTTTCTCAGATGGTGAGGAAGTGGCTTGGACACCACGAATTTTGCTTCCCTCCATCATGAGCTGATGCAATTTAAAGATTCTCAAACGTGCAGTTCAAAATATCTCCATTTCTTTCTCTTCTGCTTAAGGGGAAGGAGATGGCTGTCTTTTAAAGCTAAAATCATGCAGAAGGGGAGCAGCGGCACCGAAAAACTTCTCCATAGGGGCAACATAGGATGCCGATTCATCTCCCAGACTTACAGATCTCAAAAGCCATTGGGGAGGGAGTAATGAAACATTCAAAAACCCTATGTGAAGGATCCTAAACCCTCAGAACTACTAGTGAAAATGTGGGAAAAGGGGTCAATCACAAAAAATGAATTTGAATGTAATTATTCTGTTCTTGCAGTATAAGGGTGCAATCCAGAGTAACTATGGGGGGTCTTTGCTCCAGTGTAAAAAGTTTACTCTGGATTGCAATAGGAATTTCCCATAGGTTTTCACTAGGTGGCACAGTAACTACAGATGCACGTAGTGTCTCTTACATGCTCCCGTAGTTACTCTGGATTGTAGGGTAACTCAGGTATGCATTTACACACAAAAACACACACATATACAGAATCCTTTGCTAGAAGGCTCCCCACACCCTGACCCTTTAGTTAAGTGGGAGGAAGATAGGGCTATGTTTTCTTCCAGCTATTGGGCTGTGTTGGCTCTTTGGTTAAAGATGTTGCGCTTGTCAACCTGAAGGTTGGCGGTTCAAGACCTGGGCACTACATGATGGAGTGAGAGCTTGCTGGAATATAAAGTGTCCTGATAGTTTCCCATAGTGAAGAATGGTAATCCTGACTTGAAGGATCAAAGTGGTGGAGAAGGAAATGATGGGTAGTTTGAATTCCCTTTCAGAACCAAGTAGTTTCTTTCCAAATACGTCTCTGAAAGGAGCTAGGCGTAGGCTGCTTGATAATTTCTCCACATGGATTGTGGCTATATAGATACCCCTCTAGATTAGTGAGAATACATACAATGTAACAGAAAGATGCTATAGATAGACAATCTTTGGGGGTGAAGAAAGCTACACAAACCTTGGCAAATGCAAACCATCTCATAACTCAAGCAGGAGCAGCAGAAAACGTATCTTCCGTGCTTCTTCTGAAGCATAGTACCAATAAGGCTCTTCTCTGTCTCAGTCATAACCTCTATGACGGTCTTGCGCTATGGAAAGAGAGCTGTGCCGAGCAGGCTGTGGTCGTCCAGGGTTTTCTATTTTCGGTGACAAGAAAAAGGAGGGAGGCATGCTAACTTGAGAGCACCAACACGGCAGTGTGTGCTTGGTTTGTTTGCTTGGATAGGAAAGTAGTTTGATTATGCGACTCTAAGTGACACTCAGCTTATATATCATCAATACGGCTGATACAGGAAGGCATGCCTATGCAAGTGTCATGGTTATTAGCATTTTGCTGAATCCTGCAGTAAAATCTCCAGTGGATTAACTCCTTTCTTTTAGTTCTGCATCTGAGCCCAAGCTTCTGCATCTTCTGGAAAACAGGCATACATGCCTTGGGATTTGGATGGGTTGGATTTTAAGGGTAGATGCACCTTATGTGTTGGAAACTATCATTGCAGCATGCCTTGTTTCTCAATTCTTGCCATAATGTCTCAGACCCCCCTCCCCAGAGAGAGAGAGAGAGAGAGAGAGAGAGAGAGAGAGAGAGAAGGGGGGCTTAGACAAATGTAAATTGTACTAATTTATTAACTAAGGGCACAATCCCGAGAAAGGGATTGAGTGAGAAGAGCCTAGCTGGGCTGCCCCAACTATTCTTTATCCAAAGGAAATTCTGACATAAACTCTGAAGAGTAGGCTCCCTTAATAATTCATTTGTCCTGTTCAGATCAGGGGTGGGAGGGATGTAGTTACTTCATAGGATCACTGTGTTCTCAGGCTCTGAACATGATGTTGTGGTTTCATCTTTCTTTTTTTAGAAACATACTGAAACAACATTCATAACTGCCTTTCTTTAAGCCCCCTCAGTCTACATGTGAGCCCCTCTACAATCAGGAATTTCAAAAAGATGCTTCTCCTCCCTAGGATATAATGGCAGAAGAAAACCTGAGAAAACCCCACAATCCAGTTATTATAGTTAAGCCCAATTTCACACTCCAGAATTGCCCCCATCCCTGACCCACCACAACTATGGCAGAGGATAATGCTTGGACTCCACGCTACATTAACAACCAGGAACATTACGTTAGCCATTATAGGAATTGGCCTGGTGACAGCTGCTGCTACTGTTGTTGGCAAATACCCAGCTGGTTCTGTAACTCAGTGCTGCAAAGTCAGAGGCAGGTTAAGAGAAGCAGAAATGAGAAAAGGAATGGAAGATGCTTGGAAGGGTGTGTTGGGGACAGCTCTGGGGCAGAAAACTGAGCCACCTTTGTGTGTGTGTATCTGTTATCTGCTCTACAATAGAGGATTACGGGGAGAACAAGATACCCCTTGGCAGGACTGAGAAGACATCTGAGCTCCCAGCAACAGCAGAAACTACTGCAGGAAAAGAGCCTCAGTGCACTGCACAGCATCGTCCTGTGACGGCAAGAACAGCATAGCAACTGAGGTTCCTTCTCTACCAGGATCAGGGCTGGGGGAAGGGAGCAGGGGGTAGCTCCTGCTGGGATGGGAGGGATAGGCATGGGGAAAGAGACAGGGGAGTGAGGAAGACTCTTCTGACAAGAACAGGGCAGAGTTGAGCCTTGCCAAGAGCCTCCCTGCCTGCGCTTGCATTGGCACAGCTCCTGTCTTCAGGTGGCCTAGTGACTGCATAGTCCCAGGGCAAGCTGCACCTATGTCGAGGGGAGGGGAGATGGTGTACATCCCCGATGACTCAGACTTCAACACTTTCCGAGACCAGTGTGAAAGCCAGGAAGGCTGGAACAGCCAGTATAACAAGGGAGGAGTGACTGTGTGGAGCCAGGCCCAGGAAGAGAGCAAGACTGTCCAAAAAATCAAGGTAAGGGACCCAGCCAGAATACATGCAGACAGCCAAAGTTGGAGAATCATGGATGCTATCCTTCCACCTACATCTCATCTTTTTTTGCATAGGTATCTCTTTTCTCAGTTTGCATCAGCTGCTGCTTGTCCCCACAATGGTGGCCTGCCAGGCAGGCATTTGCTGGTCACAGTTGGCTTGGCAATCATCTGTGCTTTGCTACACTCACTTCTGGAATTCTTGCTCCATCCATGCTGCAGAATGTGATCTGAAAGGTTCAAGAACAGGCTTTGAGATCCTGACATGGGGGGAAAAATCCTTTATTTTAAAGCCTTTGATAGGTTTTTGCTATTTTAGCCTCAAAAACAGTCAAAAGACAAAAATCTCCCTATTTTTGTCTGGAAAAAAACCGAGTTCTTTTTTGGTATACAAATTGAAAGAGGTTAATGGAGCCACAGATATTCACTAACACAGATTCACTCGTGTTTAAGTGGCTTGTTCCAGCCGTACGGAAATGAAATGCTTCATGAGAATTTATTCTATAGCAGGTATTTCAAAAACCAAGCGTTGGCCTTCACAAACAGGCTAATTGAAAGGCAGGTCCTTTGGACACAGCATTTTCTATTTCCAAAGACAGAACTAGAAGCCATGTCGTTTTCTTTTACTCGCTACTCTTAGCTGTCATTTCCCATCCTAAAAGACAAGCGACCAAGGTAATGACTTTACCTGCTTGCAGGTGGTTAATGGAAAAGTTGTTAACAAACCATTGAAGTCCCTGAGTAGGGCACTCAGCACCAGAAAGGCACACCTATATCTTTAAATGATTATATGGCCAAGATAAATTTCTCACTTTTGCACTTTGGAGAGTTGGATCATCTTGAGAATTCACCCCATGCAGCTTTTCACGTTTTGGAAGTCAAACAGTTCTTGCAAATCTTAAAGATTACAAGTGCACTGCTGTTGCCCCTTTGCATCTGATCATGGAAGTCCTGATCATAAATGATCATAATTGTTTTCCTTTGCAAGCCACACTTAGGGCCCAATCCAGAGTAACTACCAGGAATCCTTGCTCCGGCGTAAGATCAATTTGCAATATGAATTTCCCATAGGTTTTCACTAGGTGATGCTGTAACTACAGTTGCACGTAATGTGTCTTACGTGCTCCCATATTTACTCTGGATTGGAGAGCTAATATTGGTTGAAGTGCTGCAGGAACGAGCATCCTAGATGAGAGCAAAGGGCAATTTTGGTGTAGAGTTTTTACATGAGACAAATAGAAGGACATCCTTCATGCAATCTGGAAAACACAAATTCAATGCATGGTGAACTCCCTGACTGTGAAAGGTGGGAAAGAGGAGCAGTGGATTGCTAAGGTCTACGGGCTGCATCAGGTGATGTGCATGAGGGGCGATGACACCCCTACTGGTCAAAATTTTAAAATCCTGGTATCATCAAGTTATATATCATTCAATATCTAATTTCATGCAGAATGCTACAAAATAAACCATATTTAAATATCCCTAGTCTACCAAAGGTTATAGCAAAAATAAATAAATAACGGGGCAAAGCAATGGTTCATCACCATGCCCATCATTTGGAGGGTTGCCCTGCCCACTGCATGGGCTGAGGTGCTTCATGGGGGTGACACGCTTCTGTCCTGGGCGATACAAACCCTAGTGATGCCGCTGAAGCAAAGACTGAACCGTTTGAAATACCAGCTAGCAATGGAAGAAATAGAGCAGCATAAATCTTTCCAGCACAATGTATTATATTCTGCTCTTACAGAGAAATGGGGTGCTAGATACACCTTTTCAGATGTTATATTACCCATTCTAATTTAGTCTCCCCTTCCACCAGAATTCAGGATAAAGCTAATGTCCCGCAGTCAATCTGCAATTCTTAAATCTCTATTTCTGCTATTACTTGAAATTTGGATTTGACTATTCAGTAAAAAGCTACTCAGAAAGCAGAATGTTTGTGAAACAAAAGAATCTGGAGTTGCCACAGTACTTGAAAAGAATTATGATAATGATCTGCACAGTCAACAGTTCTGGTTTTTTTGCCCTCTCTTTTAGCCGTGCTATTGACTAGAGTAGACAGTAGCTGACTTTTCAGTCATTGATTAATTATAGACTGATGATGTAACCTGAATCCTGCCTTGTCCTGTGAAAAAATAATGCTTTTATCAGTACAGTATAGCAGCCATTCTCATTGGGAACTACATAGCCCACTTCGAGAGCCCTGGGACATTTGAAGAGGACCACAGACTGAAAATGGGAAATTCTAAATGATTTTATTTTATCTCTTTGTGTTATATTCTGTTTTAACCTGGGGGGGGGGGTTTCCTGGAACCTGAAAGGAACTCTTTAAAAAATTTTAAAAAAATTTGAGAATGTCTGCAGTACAGAATTGTACAGCAGCGTTTTTCAATCTATAAGCTGTGACCCCAATGGGGTCGCAAAGCCTTTTTGGGAGTGATAGTGCCATCCCTTCAAAACCTTTCAAGAGAGGGCTTGGATTGAATCCAGTAATGAGATTGTCTTTTCAAAACTGAGTTCTTGATGTAATACTACAGAGCCTCTTCTTGCGACCTTGCCCTCCTTTCTCAGGCTACTACCTCACAGGGTTGTTGTGAAGATGCAACAGGTGGGGAAATGGGCCGGATGGGTATGGGAAGCATCAGTGTGATGGTTCCCTCCCAGACTCCAAGTGTGAGCACTGGATTACAGCCATAACTACTGGATGAAAAGCTGCACCTGCTGAAATTCCCTTTTCTATGACTGCAATCCAATGCTCACACTTGGAGTAAGCCCCATTGAACTCAATGGAACTTACTTTTGAATAGATGTGCCTAGGATTAAGCTACAGGTCAGTAAACACTTGCGCATCCACGCTTGCAAGCCATCATATGGATATTCAGGGATCTCCAAACTTTAGGGCTCCAGGATCTTTTACAATTGAGTAGAGGAGGGAATTTCAGCAGGTGCAGCTTTTCATCACATGAGCTCACAAGATGCCCTGCTAAAATTCCCTCTTTTCTACAGTTGTTAAAGGTCTATTCACCTTTTAAGGGTATGGACAAAATTCAGAGTAACTACAGGGAGTCCTTGCTCCGGTGTAAGAACAACTTACTCTGGATTCCAATATGAATTAACCATTGGTTTTCACTAGGTGGTGCAGTAACTACGGGTGCACATACAGTCCCTTACATGCTCTTGTAGATTCTCCGGATTTGGGGGTATGTCCTTTTATAGGGGGACAGCAACTATCCCTCTTCATGCCAGCATGACATCTTTTTCCAGTGGCTGTTGCTGCTCTTTGAGAACTGGGAATGCGGATATTTTACTATGTAAACCACTTGTGAACCACTCTTGTTGCCGAAGTCTCAGGAAACCTCTGTCTTTGCAGTCTAATTAGTACCGAGATAAAAGTCCACAACCAAGATGAGATAATCATGTGGTAAACAATCAGTAGAATTAGCTTGCATGATTAGCTTAATTGCTGTTTGTATAATGATGACAATAATTACAGCAGGCTTGTATATAACACCAGTGGTTATATACAAGGAACAGTTAATCATTTAAAGCAGCTAGGTCTGAAGGAATGTCTGCCTGCCAGTAAAAATGAGCTGGAGATGAGTGGGCACTGTGTCAAGAAACAAAGAAAAGTCTTGTGGCACTTTTCCCATTGACAGATTAATTGTGGCATGAGTGCATGCCACAAGGAACCAGTTAGTTTGGAAGATGCCCCAAGATTTGTTTTTGCTTTTGCTGCAACTTTGAGAAATTGTCACTAAGAAAACAGTAGGAGACCTGGCTTCTTAGCTGACATGCCAGCATCTGAAAGGTTCCACTCTCTCTGGATTTGGGATACGGCAAATAATACGTTATCTGAACTGAATCTAGACACATGATCTCCAAAAGGAGAGAAAAGCGAGAGAGAGCCCATGCAGAGCTGTTGATCGAAGAATATGAGCTCTTCCATATGTGAATGTTATGATGAAAACAAGTACAAAAAAAGGAGACGCAATACCAAAAAGGAGTAGCTCTAATTACTTGGCATCTGCTGAGCACTTCATTAAAAATTCAATGCAGCTAATGAGCAAGAGATACCATCTTCCTAATCCTACCCCAGCGCTGCCATTGAGCTGCACAGAGATGAAATGTGGACGAGCTGGTGTTCATTCATAATGCAGCAATTCTCTGAAGGACTCAATCCCAGGACTGCTCTACAGTGGTTACAAGTTTCATATGTTTGGCTACCAGTAAACTCCCATAATATCTGAATGCAACTCTGGCATAGGACAGAAACCCCACTTCTGCAACAATGGCTGCAATCCTAAAGACACTTTCATGGGAGTAAGACCCGTTGAAAACAATGGGGCTTATTTTTGAGTAGACATGGTTAGGATTGTGCTTTTACTGAGATAAGTGAAAAAGGTCTTTCAACAAAATGTGTCTGATGGGCAGGACAAGCCACATAGTCCTGGTGGACAACATATGCACTGTTGCAACTGTGCCATCAAGCCAATGGTGGGCTTCAGGAGGTTCTCACAGATTCTATAGAACCCTTTGCTAATGAGTGCCTGGTTCTGAGAACCGGTTACTAATGGGACATAGAACCTGTTGTTCTATGTTGTTAATTTAGGTTATTAGGATATAGAAGCTGTTGTTAATTTATTTGAATCCCGCCAGTGCACAAAGCATGTTGCAACAGTGTGGACTATCAGTAGAATGTCTTGCACTGGTTTGCCAGCACCTGCAGAGGACCAGGATGTGCCGGAGTGAGTAAGCTTTGTATTGGGTGGCAGGAGAGTACAGGGAGGGCAGAATGAGGGTGGAATGTAAGGGCAGGGGGAGCAGGGAGGAAAATGGATCAGACCCAGGAAGGCTGCAGGATAAATGGTGCTATGTTGTTTCCCAAGCGAGACCAACTGACACGGCTTTACTTGGACCTGCACCAGCAAATTAGCAGGCATAGATTCTAAGTAGACACATTGATATGGCTGGGGCTTCACCTGGGGTAAGCTAGACAGATCTCCCCTTATCGACCTCTCACATCTAAAATGCAGCGCAAGCCACTCTGGCACTGGTGCATTCATGCAGGAAAATTTCTTTGGGGTTGGTTGCAAGACATAACATAAAAAGAGCTCTTCTACATCAGGCCGAGAACCCATCTAGTCCAGCTTCTCATATCTCACTAGATACCTCAGGGAACGTATAAGACCACAAAAGACCTGCACCCAGATGCACTCCTCTGCATCTGGCATTCTGAGGTCACCTACATCTAAAATATAGAGATTGCACATACCCATCATCCTCCAGAAATTTGTCCTATCTCCTCTTAAAGGCATCCAGCCTAGATGCTGCCATCACATCATCTGGCAAGGAGTTCCACAGACCAATTACCCACTGGGTAAAGAAATATTTTCTTTTGTCTATCCTGATTCTCCCAACACCCAATTTTAGAGGATGTCTACTCGTTCTGGAGCTGTGTGAAAGGGAAAAGAGCATCTCCCTATTGTAGGGTGACCATATGACTGGAAATTCCCAGTTTTGTCCATTTTTTAGCCTTCTGTCCAGTGTCCAAAAGGGTGTCTTTACTCGTGCGTAGGTGAACTTGCCTTAGATAATTGGAAAGGGCAGGTTGAGAGGAACCTGGTCCTGATCCAAAGTAAGCAGTCCCCACCAGACACTCCAGAAGGAAGCACTTCCTCCAAGCTCCACTGCATTAAACCTTTTGAATGTGAAACTGTACAGTGGCTTTTACTCAAAAGTAAGCAAGTAAGCAAGCATGCATTGGCTGGTGCACCTTGTAAGTGGCCAGAATATAGCCTTCTTGTCATTAATTAATCTGATGTAATAAATTATGGCTGGAATCCTAACCACATTTTCCTTGGAGTAAATAATATGGAACAGAATGGGGCTTACTTCTGAGTAGACATGCTTAGGATTACACTGCATATCTTATAGTTTTAAATTTAATAAGTAATATTGTGTTTAATAACCCCACAAAGTGATGCTTCACATAACAAGTTTAATTCATTCCAGAAGCATGCTTATTATGTGAAATGCACTTTATGTGAAGCGGATTTTCCCATAGAAAATAATGAAAACTCAGATGATTGGTTCCACAACCGCAAAAATATACATACAAAAATATTAACTGATCCTAACCCTTAGATTACCATCTAAACATAGCCTAATTTGCATAAATTAAAAATGTGGGTCAAATCGACCCACCTGGGAATCTAAGGGGTATTATAATGATAACAAAACACTGTAATTGAATTCTGCTTAGACATGCTTAGGAGGCTGCAATCCTAAAGACACTTTCCAGGGAGTAAGCTCCATTGAACACAGTGGGGCTTATTTCAGAGTAGACATGCTTACGAGGCTGCAATCCTAAAGACACTTTCTTGAGAGTAAGCCTTATTGAACACAGTAGGGCTTACTTCTGAGTAGACATGCTTAGGAGCCTGCAATCCTAAAGAAACTTTCCTGGGAGTAAGCCCCATTGAACATAGTGGGATTGCAGCCTTTAGGGATTGCAGGTGGGATAGCAGCCTCTAAAGCCTTTTGCCTTTAGATTGCATGTCTACTCTGATGTAAGCCCCACTGTGTTCAATGGGGCTTACTCCCAGGAAGATGTCTTTAGGATTGCAGCCTCCTAAGCATGTCTATTCTGAAGTAAGCCCCACTGTGTTCAATGGGGCACTTCTCCTTGGAGCTGCACAGATCTGTGTCACCTCAAGAAGTGGTTCAAATCTGAGCAACCTAGGGTTGGCCCAAGGTGCCTGGGACCAGGGTTAGGGTCCAGCAAAAATGCCTCCTACCCACCTTCCTTGTGCCTTCCCCATACCTCCTCAACCACAGTGATGTGGTGGAGAGGCCAACCAACATCCTTGCACTGGCATATCTCCTGTTAGAGTGGCATGAAAGTGTTTTACAGCACTTGTGCAACACTCTTCAGCCAGTGCTTTGGATCACACTCCTAGTTGGAAATGTTAAAATTGATGCACAGAATGATAGACCCATATGATCTGGAGTGAAGGGGACAAATGAAAATGAAGAGCTAGCAGGTGGATGAGTTGCTTAATTCACTCCCTATTCAAGATGACCTCCTCAAGTGGCTTCTTCCACTCACATGTGTGTTTTTCAGATTCTAGCACTAGGAACCCTGGAGCGTTCCCCTTTACAGCGCACTCTGGTTGCCTTCTTTTTTCACTTTTTTCACTTTTTTCACACTCACCATTTTCTATTGGCAGAATAAAGATCAATTGGCAGTCTACACACATTTGATTTCAATGCTTCCTCTATGACTGGATGCTGTCAGTGGCAAGTGTGGCTGGGGGGAGAGTGCAGGGGATGCAGTTGCACTGAGTAACAAGCTTTAGGGGGGCAACAAGCTGAGCTTGATCCTAGTGGCCAAAATTGTGAAAAACAGAGTATGTATGAGTGATAATACCATCATGTTATATATAGTTGGAAAGGTAATTTAACGTGGAATGATATGGAGGGCTAGAAAAAAATTAATATACCGTATGTGCTGGCTTATAAGACTCACTTTTTTCTCCCCAAAGGGGGGGGGGGAATGTCTGTGTGTCTTACAGAGTGAAGGTGCCAATCCTGGAGCACCTTCTGCAGCTGTGCTCTGCAGGGCAGTCCTATAGGAAGGCAAGGGCAAGCTAGGGAGGAGGGAAATTTCCAGGATTTCTCCAACCACTAACACACACCACAGAAATAAAGCACACCTTAATATGGACTCTTGTTTCCTCACCTCAACAAGCAGCTTACTTAAATATGGAGGAGTAAATACCTCTGATGCCTCCAACAAATCCTCAAAATTTGTTGGAAGCAACTTGTCATTAACAAGAAAGTGAGATGACACACAGGCATTAATGGTATTGTGTAAGAGGTGAAATTAAAGCAATGGAAATGGTTTGGTCATGTTTTATGGATGGAGGAGACCAGGCACCTACACAATGATCTGAAATGGGAGCCATCTGGAAAGAAAAGACAAGGCAGAGCATTAGGCACATGGAGAAAAAAATTAGTAGAGGAGACGAAGGAGGTGGATAAGATACAGAATATATTAGCTGGTTGGCTTGAGACAAAGATGCTTGGAGGAAGTTTGTTGGTGCCTTATGGTCCAATGGGGGTCCAATAAATAAATTATTTATTTGATTTATATCCTACCTAAAGGAAAGATACCCAATGTGCCTAACAACATTTTAAAACAACAGAATAAAATACAGTTAAAAATTAGGTAACACTAACTATCCAAGAACCAGAAAATCACAGGAAACACCTGTATGTGTTCTCTAGGCAAGGGAGGCCTCCTGGATCCTCCAAAAATATGTTTTTAATACCTTTAAAAGATGTTCTAAGGGATGAGGTAGTTATTCTGGGACACTCAGAACACCCTCTGGACAAACCAGAGCACGGCTCTATTCGGTTGAGTGTGCCAGATGCTAACACAAGACAAAAAACTGGCTGGAATGTATCATGATGGCACTATCTGGGCCTCAAGCTGGCATTTAGAGACCTCTTTTCTAACAAAAAATTGGCTCATATGGGAGAAGTCTTTACATTAAGGCTTCTAAGCTTTACAGGAACTTCTTTTTCCCCTGGCCAGCCTACGTCTGTGGCTATCTATGCAGTTAAGAAATGTTTTGCCTTAATGTCTGATGCCTAATAACATAATGTCTGAGCACACTAACTGACTGTTCTTCTATGCATGACCACCCTGATTCTCCTGCCACACAGATGCAGATCACCTGCAGAGACGTCTCTCCAGAGACCCTCTATGATGTTCTACACGACACCTGCTACCGCAAGAAGTGGGACTCCAACATGATTGAGACGTATGACATTGGGCGCCTGACTGTCAATGCAGATGTGGGATATTATTCCTGTGAGCAACTGTTGCATTTTGTGGCACTTTACAGGAAACTCTACACTTCAGTAGAAAACACGTGTCAGATTCATCTGAATACAAATATTGCATTACTTTTTCATTGTTTATTTTGTAAAAATCACTTGTGTAAATGTATTTTTAAATAATATATAAATTAGAGTATTTAAATAAAAAATTGAATGTGACATTTTGAACAGACACAGAAACATTAATAGGAAGGAATACCACATTAGCTTACATGCTTCCTGGTGTAGGACTAAATGAAAGTGTTACATAAGAGCATAAGAAGACCCCCCACCCCAAATCAAGCCAAAGTCCTATCTGGTCCTAAACTTAAAAAAACAGATTAAAAACTTGTACAGAGGATTTTCTAGATTAAAATCCTTTTATCTCACAACTTCTTATCTCACAGTGGTCCACCAAATGCTTCAGGGAACACACAAGACAATAAAAGTCCTGCACCCTGATGCATTCCCCTACATCTTGCAGTCTGAGGTACCCTATATCTAAAAAAAATAACAGAAGTTTGCATATACCCATCATAGCTTGAAACCTATGATGGACATTTCCTCCAGAAATGTGTCCAATCCCCTCAAAGAGTCATCTAGACCAAATGCCATCACCACAGCCTGTGGCAAGGAGTTCCACAGACTAATTACACTCTGGGAAAATAAATATTTTACTTTGTCTGACCTAATTCTCCCAACAGTCTAGCAGATGTCCCCTAGTTCTGGAAAAGAGCATCCCTCTACCCAATCTATCTCCTCTACCCAATCATCTCCTTCATATTTTTATATTTCTATCATATCTCCTCCTCAGGCATCTCTTTTCTAGAATGAAGATCCCAAACGCTGTAACCTTTATTGTTAAAGGAAAGGTACCCCAGCCTAGTAATCATTTTGGGTTGTTCTCTCATATTGTTTCCAGGTCATTTAAGAACAGGCTGAAAAGCACCAGTTCCAGGACTGTTCCTTAGAGAACCACTTTTCTCCTCTCTCCTTTGTGAAATTTGTTACTCAGTAGAAGTGTTGAGCAATGAGAGAAAGCAAGAGCCAAGAATTGACGTATTGTTGCTACTTTTTTGAACCTTAGTATTTATGTAGTAATTTTCTTAAATACTTTATACATTTACAGATCAGTAGTCCTTACCTTAAAATGCTTTTAAAATGGGGCCATAGGACCACATAACACATGGGGGGATTATGGAAGGAACTGAAACACATTTCATCTTCTAGGAATTTTTGACACGTTTTTGCAAAATTCCTTTTTTTGTTTGTTTGTTCTTGCAGGGAGATGCCCAAGTCCTCTAAAGAACAGGGACTTTGTCACCTTGCGTTCCTGGCTGCCACTTGGTAACGACTATATGATCATCAACTACAGTGTCAAACATCCGGTGAGCCATATGTTCTCTGCTATTAACATCTGATCCTTGGCTGCTTGGTAGCCCTACTACATGGCTTAGGGTGGGAAGGAAGGATTCTTACTATTCCTGGTTTGGTAACTTGCTAGTAAAGGGAAACTATGAGGAAGAGAATGGAGGAAGCTTGAAGCTCCTTCAACCTCAGCTGATTTTTGTCATCCACTTTTTTCTCCTCCAAGGTCTTTTATAGAGACCGTAAAGCAGTGGTGGGCTCCAGCAGGTTTGCACCTACTCTATAGAACCAGTTGTTCAGGAGAGATAGGACGTATAAAGTTTAAAAATAGCCATTTAAAAGTGGCTACCAGATGGGCAGAGAATCACTTGTTCATTTCTTTGAATCCCATTACTGTCGTAAAGGTGCTATGAAACCATGGTCTCTCATAGAGACCATGAAGACTCTTCCCTCAGACTTCTTCCTAAAGCTTTCATCTTTTATATGTGACTGTCATTCCCTTTTCTTCGTTCATAAGTTACAAGCATGTTTCAATGCATTAGGAAGCCTTGCTTGTCAAATTTGTTTCAGGCCACTGCAGTAGGAATTTTATACCCTTTAGCTACTTGCTACCCCTGAACAAGTTTGCTGCTTCTTCCACCATACTTCCCCACCATTTTTGGCTTTTCACCTTCCTCTTCCTCTCCAGAGTAGAACTCTACCATGAGTTCTTCTCCTAGCAAGATGAGTGTAACTTCTGAATCCACATTATACTGTGAGCTGCCCCTACAAGAGCAGATAGTTCATTGCCAAAAAGGGGCTACTTTTCAAATGGGCACCCACAAAGATGGCTACAACTGTGAACTAGAATTTAGACTGTGGGATCTCTCTGCAGAAGTATCCACCCCGGAAGGAATTTGTGAGAGCTGTGTCCCTGCAAACAGGCTACCTGATCAAGGCAACTGACAGCAGGAGCTGTATCCTTTACTACCTCACTCAAGTGGACCCTCGAGGTGAGCATCCTTAAGACAGTGACGAGGGGAAAGGGGGAGTCTGCGACAGGGTAATGGGAGGGGTAGAAGTATATGTCCAGCTCTGTAAAAAGATTCACTTATTACACATCTCTGCTTCACAGCTTAGTATGGCATACCTAGTTTTTTCTATCCTCAATTTTCCAACAACTTTCTGGTGCAGGTTTGAGAAATTGGCTCAAGGTCACACAGTGAATTTCATGGTTGCATTTGAACAAGGGATTTGAACGAGGTCTTCCATTTATGTGGATTTGAACAAGGTCTTCCATTTATGTTCAATATCCAGTACATACTGAAGACTAAGCTGTTGTACCCTTACAACAAAAATTGGTAGAATATCTTTTTCCATTGTGTCGGAACTGCTGCTCATGGAATCAGAGGTGAAGGGCAAATCTTCAATTATTTCAGTAGCACATCAATGGGAAATGGCATGCCTGTTTCCTCTCCCACCCTTCGCCAAGCAGAAAGAAATGAGAAATGCAGATTTCAAGGGCAACGCTACTCAAATTTAGTTTCCTTTCGGAGTTTCTTAAGGAAACTGAAAGTGTCAGCACTGGGTTTGGAACAGACTGTTAGGCTGCAATCCTAATCTCCTGTTAGGCCAGCATAAGCCCCAGCACAAGTCTCATGATGGCCTGGGAGTGTTACAAAAGTGCCGTAAGACACTTCTGCAGCACTCCTGGGGGAGGTTTTAAGCCAGAGCATAAACATGCACTTGCCTCCCTACATCACCACAGAAATGGGAAGACCAATGTGTTGTGCCAGCCTAGGATTGCACCCTTAGACAATACTTTATAAAAATGTGCCAGGAGCCATTTCTGTCCCTCCTTTATCCCAGAGGCTCTGGATGCCACCCAGCAACATACCTCAAGGTGGGAATCAGTAGGTTTTGCAGGCTGCACAACATGCCGGGTATGCAGTCTCTTCCATTTGTTGTCAGAGCCAATGGAAGCCACGCTGCAGCAACAGCAATGTGCAGAAGATGCCATTTGGTTCAGCAAGCATATGAGCATTGCAGTCACTGCCCAAAATAGCTCTGAAAGGCCACAGCCTATTGCAGCAACATCTGTAGTACTTACTGTTTGCCACTTGCTATACCACCGGAGCCACTTCAGATCTTGTCCAGCACCTGGTGAAGATAATCCACATGGGTATGTTGAGATACTCCTATATTTTAATCATAAACTACAAACATTGGATTCTCTTAAACCCACCCTCCCTCATTCCTTTTCTAGTCTGGCAAATTGTCCTGGAGAATACCAAAGCTTGCTTTAGATGTGTGTATCTTTTTGGTTGGTTCTGCTAAAGGTATAATAGATTCAGGCTTTCGGATTTTTTTTTCAAACAGACGAACATGGCAATTTGGAAGGCTTATGGTATCTCTAATATTTTGTTGTTTTACAAATATACAAGCTGATCATTGGGCAGAAACAAAACTGCTTCTCTGTCCCAAGCTGATTCATTCCCTAATGCAGTCATTCTGAAGAGGGTTCCACTCCTGGCAAGGTAGGAATCCCCTCTAAATAAGGCTGAGTAATAATATCTGATGGGTTTTTCTCATCTTCCAGAAAAATGTCTCAGGTGTTCTAATAATCAACTAATTATTGGTCTAATAATCTGTTAACAGAAAGGGAGCCAGCCAGCCTTTATCCATACAATCATTAACAATACTATGCCCAGCAGAATAATCAGGTACAAAGTGGGCTTCAGTAGTTTGAAGAAATTGGCAAATTTTCAGCACTACTGTGGATGGCAAAGTGGGAGACTGATTTGAAAGCCCAATGGAGCACAAATGAGTCAATGGTTACGTCTTCCCATGCAGATTCCCATTTCAGTTATGCAAAAACACAGAGTTACAAAGCTATAGATGGTTGTGTGGACTGTTTGTTAGTAATAAATAAATCTGGTTTGTTTTAGGCTCATTACCAAAGTGGGTGGTGAATAAAGTGTCACAGTACGTAGCTCCAAAGGTAAGTTGCACATATGCATGGGCCTCCATTGTAGCAGCAAAATGCCTGCAAGGAGAACATTACAAAATATTTATCTATCATATTTATATACCGCTTTTCAACTGAAAAGTTCACAAAGCGGTTTACAAGAAAATGAAAAAATAATAGCTAATTAAAAGCTAATGGGTCCCTGTCCCCAAAGGGCTCATAATCTAAAACAGAAAAAAGAACACCAGCAGAAGCCACTAGAACAGAAATTGCTGGGGTGTGTAAGGCCAGTTACTCTCCCCCTGCTAAATAAAGGAGGAACACCCACTTGAAAGACTGTCTCTCGTCCAGTTAGCAGCGGATCCAGGCCCAATTCTATTATCCAGGCCCTGAAGAAGGACTTTTCTACCCATGCTGAGAGTCTATCAAAAGTGTATGGCCTGAAACATGGCAGAGTGGTGACACTATTTATTTATTTTAGATATATCATAAAACAACATCCAAAGCAATTTACAATAGAAAAAAAATCATATAAAACAGTATTTAAAACAAGGAATAACACCACAGCATGGTAATAAATAGAAATGGAGCGCAGTACTACAAATTAAATGCTGGCTGGAATGAAACACCTCTTTACCAACTTGTAGAAGACCTGCAAGAACGGGATACCAACCATGTCCCTTTATGAGGAAGTGCTCTTGGGTGCCCTTTGGGGGGAAAGGTGGAGAAACCCCACCTTGGGTGCCCTTTGGAGAGAAAGGCAGAGTGTGTATGTATGTATGTATGTATGTATGTATGTATGTATGTATGTATGTATGTATGAACGAACGAACGAACGAACGAATAAATAAATAAATAAATAAATAGTTAGTTCTGATGGTGAAGCACATTTCCCAAGTCCCACCCAGGTAGAAGGTGAAAGGGAGATGGTAACCAATTTGTTGGAACAAAACAGATCTAAGGAAGACACTTGACCTGGTCAGAGTTATTCAGCATAGAAATACCTTAGCTACTTGGGAAACACTGACTGAGGTTAACCTGTAAACTTTTTTGTTTGTTTGTTGGCAGGCTATGAAGAAGATCTATAAGGCTGGTCTAAAGTACCCAGAGTGGAAAAAGAAGCATGACCCTGGTTTTAAGCCTTGGGTGTACCCAGAACAGAACACACTGCCCAGCATCACCCTAGAGGAGCTCTCCCTGCAGCATGCTGATTCACTGGAAAACATAGATGAGAGTGGACTGACTGAAGACAGGACGCACCTTAGTGACGATGAAGCCTGAAACGAGCCACCAGCAGCTGGATGTGCGGCTCAATTCCCTCCTGTGGTCTGAATGCAAACCCTCCATCACTTGCAAAGTATAGCAACCATTATGGTGACTTTTCTCCAACTTCACCATAAAGCTCTGTGCCTTCCACTAGCCTATGCACACACCATCACATACCCAGGGTGGCATATTCTTAGCAGCACACATCTGATGTCGGGCTTATAGGATGAGAGCAATTTTTTTTGTATAAAACCAGTGGCTCCCAAACTTTTTCAACTGGTGGCTCCTACGGGACCATTGGCTGGGGTTCCTCATTAAGGTTACAATCCTGTAATTCAATTCAAAGACCTTTATTGGCCTAAGCTGTTAGCTTGAATAAATAAACAAAAGGAAAAAATTAAAATTCATATGATCAGTCTCATTCACAATGAAAGGCTTTAAATGGACAGCATGCATATCAGTGTGGATTGGCAATAAAATATATGATTCAAGAAATCTATCTAATTTACAAAGGCAGCAACATTCTGAATAGAGGATTTATGGTATCTTCAAGGTGTAACTTTAGATGGTGTAACATTAAATCAGGTTCAAGTGATAACACGATGCTCCTTTGGATTAGTTGGAACCAGCAAATAAGGTGCCGTCTGCCTATAGTGAAGTAGGATATGAAGATTTATCGGGTATATCCTAGAGGGGAAGTATTAGGAGAAGGTTTGGAATTCAATCAGTCTCCAATTGAGGCTCCCTGAGTTCCTGTAAGTGTGAAGGTGTGCATAAGTGGCCACTGTTATAAAACTGTTGTTAGCAGCTATTCTCATTCTCTTAAAGTGATAAGTGATGCTCATTAGGGTGTACAAAGAGAATATTGAAATCTGATTCAAAAACTGCATTTATTAAATAAACAATAAATACTGAAATTTGTAATAACAAGGAGGATCGAAGCTGTAAAAAAGGCAACCTATACAAACTTATAGTTTGTATAAGTTAGTTTAAGTTAGTTAAAGTTGTTCGTTATTAGTTTATAGTTGTATAAGTTAATTTATAGTTACATAAGTTAGTTTACATAGTTTGTATAAGTATAGTTCCAAAAGAATCAAGGAGGGGCAAAGGTGGCCAAATTGGCCAGGGGCCATCATTACTGCTCCCCACAAAAGAAGCTGGAAAAATGACTAGGGGGGTTTCGAACAACACCTAGAACTAGGAAGGTACTAGGAGGGGCAGGCCTCTTGGCCATCATGGTGCAGAGAGGGAGCAAAAACAAAATCTCATGGGAAAAAATTTACAGCTACGCCTATTCAAGAGTTAAAAAAGGATGATAGAATGAGGGCACAATCCTAACCAATTTAGGCCAGCAAAACTCACCCATCTTCCTGTTCCTGGTGTGGGGAGACTGGCATATGTCTATGCACTGGCTTAAGCCCCCAGAGCGCCTTATGGCACTTTTATGACACTTCCAGGCCAGCACAAGACTTGTGGCAGCCTAAATGGAGATTAGGATTGTACGGTGAGAAGTGTAATTAGCAGTTATTTACTACAGTAGTTCCCAGTGGACATTCCTTAGGAGGTTATACTGGAAATTCAGACAGAGATATTTTAAATTTTTACCTAGTCAATTTTTCCCTCATTTATAGTCCATGTACGCAGTCTCTACATTTTGGAGAACATCAAAATCTTAGTGTTCTTAACATCCATTTCAAGAATGTTGGTAATTAAACAGCTGTGACACCTGTTTAACTTTTGCATCAGACCTACTCGGAAGCAAGAAACCAAATGCCTGCACATAGCAGCAGAGGTATGTGCATTATGTACAGCTTCAGTGAGTGGCCATTAAGCTGGGAAAGGAAAGAGGCCAGATCATTAAGGCAAAAAATGAAGAGGCAGGGCACCAAATTGGAGCTTGATACATCCCTTTATCACAGAGATTTTTGAGGTCAACTTCACAGACAAACAGCACCAAAGTGAAATTTTCTGAGTAAAAAGAGCAACCTTGGATCAAAGCTGAGCTTAGTTAATTTCTCTCACAGTATTTCCCTTTCCATGGAATTAACAATCCCTTTAAATCCAGATATGCTGTGTAAAGTTTTAGATTTAGATTCTTGGAGTATTTCTCTGCCAGATTGGCTAAGACCATACAATGGTCTACGTAGAGTAGAAGCATCCTTACAGAAGCCAATTTGCTCTAAGCCGAATACAATCCTATAAATCGGTGGTATGGGTACCACTAATCATTCAATCAGTGATACAAGTACCACCAATAAAAGGTATGGGTCTGATTTCAACTTCTCAATCAGTGGTTCAGATGTGTTGAGTTGTGTGGTTGAGTTGAGTGGTTCAGTGGTGCTTGAGTTGGTTTTCTGGTGGTACTCATGGGACCCTTAGGGCACAATCCAGAGTAACTATGGGGAGAGCTTGCTCCGGTGTAAGAACAATTTGCTCTGGATTGCAACATGAATTGCCCATAGGTTTTCACTAGGTGGTGCAGTAACTACGGGTACACATAATGTCTCTTACGTGCTCCCATAGTTACTCTGGATTGTAGGGTTAGACTCCTTGCTGCTGCTTGGCAGCAAGACCAGGAATGTGACACCACAAACTTCACATTTGTTACTTCTCATTCTAGGCTTTTGAAATGTTTGATGAATAAACATACATGCATACCATGAAGTACTGGGCAAATCCCACAAATCTAAATTTTAGCTTGTGCATTAGCATAGGTACGGGCAGTGGTATTCAAAGTGGGGTTGTGACCCCTTGGGGGGTCATGATATCAGTTTGGTGAGAGTGACAAGAAAATCAGATCCACCATCTTGGAATCTGACACTGGGCTTTCCTGGGAGTAAATCTCATTGAACACAATGGGACTTACTTCTGAGTAGACATGGAGGAGCATCCCAGTAAGTTTGACAGGGAGTTCTGGGCAGGTTTTTAAATCTGAAAGGAGGTTACAGGCTGAAATGCCTGAAAACCACTGGGTTAGAGCCTGGATCTTCATTACAGACCTCTCTGCGTCTTGAGGTTCCTTCCTTTTCGTAAGCAAGAACTCAAGCCTATCCCTTGGCATTTCTTGTTCCTTTATGTCTCTTGTGATGACAACCAACTTTGGGCTTAGCTGAAAATAGAATGTGGCTGATCTCTCCTCTTCCACAAATGACAAATTACACTATGCATTTGACTGCCTGATCAATAGCTTTGACTTCCTCTGAAGAATTCGGGCAATTATATCTCAGCATCAGTGAGGATGCAAAGAATTCTTTATTGGATATTCCGAATGTCCTTTGTGGAACAGCAATCCCCATAATTCCTAAGAAGACGTGACAGTTAAGCCAATATGGAAATGATTTCAGTTTGCTGTATAGAAACATACTTTACTGTGAAAAGAGAGCACCTCCTTGATGCTATCTCTAGAAAGAACCTGTTATTTTTGCCATGTGAGTCTGATGGAGTGCTTGGTATTGCTAGACACTGCATCAATAGGGAAGCAATAAAGAAAACCTGGAGATATTAATGTTCTTTTTGGTGCAGAAGATATTGATACAGAAATCAGGTATGGGGGGCTGTCTCTGCTTCTACAATAGGGCTCTGAAATTTCTGAGGCAAAGCAAGTTCTGCTTTTCTTTTAAGAATGGTGCCATAGCAAGAGACTGTGATGGTTAGAGGGAGGATCTAATAGAAAAAATGCTCTCTTTGGCTAGGATAAATGCATAGAAGCATATAGGGAGCATCAGAGAGAGCACAAGAGCTCTTGTCCCCTCTCAAGAGTCTTTTCTATGAATACATGAATTCAAATAGGCTCATAAACACTTTCTAACACAGAGAAAGATTGCAATCTTCAAACCAATTCATAACCACTTTCATACACAGAAAGAGGAGGTAGGTGTGTACAGTCTCCCCAGCCCTGAGAATACCCTTTGGAAGTGTGGAAGCAGAGCTCCCCTATCCTCTGGAGGATTACAGGCTTGCCTGCGTTCCCGGTGGAGGAATCTTGCCATGGGCTGCATGGGGACTGGATGTGGGCTGCAGGATCTGGACGCATCTACTGAAAGGGATCATGAAGGAAAAGTCATTTTTGACATGAATGTCTTTATCATCAATCAGTTTATTTTCCACATGCACTCACTTCCACTTATTATGAGATAATCATTGTGAACTAAACCATTATACTAGAATTTTTTATTAGAATCATAAAATCCTAGAGTTGGAAGGGACCTAATAGGTCATCTAGTCCAACCCCCGGCCTGCAGCAGGAAATCCCCAAGCGCATCCCCAACAGGTGCTCGTTGAGCCTCTGCTTGAAGATCCCCAGTGCGGGAGAGTCCACCACCTTCCTTGGCATTCTGAACCACTGTTGAACCGCCCTCAAGTCAGGAATTTTTTCCTGATCTCCAAACATCTAAATCTAAATATGTGGGACAAACTTCAGCAACAGAAATGCACTATCTCTGCCTTATCTCTTCAGAAATGCATTATCTCTTCTGAGTTCCCTTATATTTCTTTTTCTAGTGCCTCCACTTTATAAAAGTGCAGGTGTGAAAGTAATACCTTCCAAAATGCCATATACTAAAAACAATCCACTCCCACACACGCAGTTGTATGTATGTACACAGTACATACTATTTGTATATGTTCCATTTGTGTCTGATGTGCACAAATCAGTTACAGGCTATTTTGTCTGACAGTGGATCTGGTGGCAGAACAGCTATAATTCAAGCACATTTGGCAACATTTAAAAGGGTAGGCATACTCCCTCCCCATCAAGACTTTACTCTGGAGATTTTTCCTACAATCCAGAGTAACTATGGGAGCACGTAAGAGACATTACGTGCACCCGTAGTTACTGCACTACCCACTGAAAACCTATGGGAAATTCATATTGCAATCCAGAGTAAATTGTTCTTACTCTGGAGCAAGGACTCCCAGTGGTTACTCTGGATTGCATCCTTTGAGGAGATTGGGAAAAATAGCAACTCTAGTACTGTACAAGAAATTGCTTGTGAACTTTTCTTCCTTCGGCATCCTTCAAAAGATCAAATTAGGACAGTGATTTAGCAGGGGCATAATAAATAGGAACAGCTGGTGCACATACTGCTGCGTACTCCTTTAATTTCTTTGTCCCTTGCATCCCAGAGCCTGTGAAGAATGGTAGTGGAGAAATCCCATGTATTGCATGCTGCAATCCAGCATGAAGAGGCATTTGGATTGACAAGAGGCTACTGAGCTCCAAAACATCCCCCAATTTTGCTTGTGTGAGCTACACACTCCCAGCATTGCTCATTAGTGGTCAATGCTGCCAAAAACATTTACTCAGACGCCTGACAATCAGCCCATAAAATGGGATTTCACACCCACGCAAATCTAGTAATTGTCCTTGAGGTAAATATATATATAAACCACGCTGGTTTATTTCTGGCCTCGTTGGCAATCCCAAAAGAGAGAAAGAAGGGATGAGAGAGAATCTTTCAGCAGAAGAACCATGTTCTTGACACAAATAAGGACAGGAACAAGTAGAGTGATATGTATATATTTATGGATTCCCAATATTCTGTTCCCAGTGGGCTCCCCTCATGAGTTGCCCGCCAGTGTTGTACAAAAAGTCACCATACCCCAATTAAGACAAACCACAAGGTCTGGGTTGCATCCAATTCAGCTGAGGAGCAGCTTGGAGATCTCCTTAGGATAATGGAATTTATTTCCCCTTAGCCAAAATAAAGTCTCAGCCACACTTATAGGGCTTCTTTTATCTGTGCCAGCTATACAGATGGAAGAAATCTGGGAAGTTCTGTGTAGGGCTGCCTGGCCAGGGAAGGACTGTTTGGATGTGTGCTACTGTCACTGATTCCACCTCCTCCTAGGCCAATCCTCCCCATGTTCCTACTTCCCCCACCCCCATAAAATACACAAAACGGTCTCCCACCACCTTTCCCATGTCCCCTGGCACAAACTTACCAGTGCTGACTAGCGCAGGGTCCAGATGCAGCTCTGCTGCAGATGTGGACCTTCATGCCAGCCCAGCCAACTTTTGGATAGACACAACTGTGCCTTGCTGCACAATTGTAACACACTGAGCCAGTGTGGAAATCACTTTCTGTTTTTAGGTTGCAACTGAAGTAATCCCGCTAATTTCAATAGTTTCCAGGGATTCCCAACTCTACATCAACTTGGAAACAAGAGCATTTTCAGCATGGATTAGCATGGATGCTATATTCCTTTAGTGGTCTTCAGAGGGGGGGTTGGGACCTCCTTCGGGGGTTGTGACTTCATTTCAGGAGAATCATGAGAAGCTGGTTGCAGCCATTTTGGAATCTGGCACCGGACAACTTTAATAACACTTCTAGCCATGGCATCACTTCCAGATTGTCATTCATAGAAGGGGGTCCCAGGCTAAAATGCTCAAATACCACTGCTCCCAGGGCCCTGTATTTATGCAAACCCTTTCCTCTTGTGCATCATGTAACCACTATGTTCAACGCCATCCCTGGATGTTCAGCAATAACATCACATCACATTGCTGAACTTCCAGGTAGCCAAGCTCTGTATTGCATGGAGCTCTGCTTGGAGCTGTGTGACTGTGTAGCTTGCAGGGAGTGCTGGTTGTGGGGAAGACTGCAGCAGCAATATCATTCATGGCAAACACCACCATTACATGCCCCAAGCACTACCAACATGTATTCCACATCTGTCAAGCAGCTGATTGTCAGCTGATCATAACAATGACGTAACATGCCACGAGTATCAGGCCAGTTCATAAAACATTGGATGAGGACAACCATGGAGGCAGTGGACTCTCATTGGTATACCACCAATCCCTCCTCTGCTTTCCGTCAGTGCCATCAGGTCTATTTACAAGCAGTAAAACTCAACATAAACATATATTGAACATGTATTTGCTTGAATTTTTCCTTTTGTTTCATATGGAATCAGTTTGCAGGAAGCCGCTTGCTGGAGAGAGGAGATAATGAATTCATTGGCAGGATCTTGGGCCACTGAACACCAGACCTCCCCTCCTTTGGTGCAGGAAGTCACAAACACAGGAAGAAAAGTTGCTCTGTAACAAATTCCAGCTGAGATACAGAAGAGATAGTTGGGCAGAGCTGGGAATGAAACCTTTTCTCAAAACCTGAACCAGGAAACAGAGCTGGATAATTTGTTAATCCTTTACAACTGTGGTCCTCAACTTTTTCATGCCATAACCCCAATAAAGAAATAAAAATATAGTATGACTGGGAAGCCTCCATCAACCCTGCCCCTCTCTCAAAGCCCTTTTTGCCCACTCCCATCCATATTCCACCCTCCCACCATTGCTCACAAATATCATTGAGTATTTGTGGAAACAAATAGTATAGAAAGCAGAAAAAGTCACTCTGAAGTTCAGCACTAATAAAAGCTAGTTTACACAATTGCTAAGAACCTGAGCAGAAGAAGTGCAAAGCATTTTTGTCCTATACTTATCACTGAAGACTGATCAATATCTGCCCCCAACCCCTGCACCTAGAAGCATGAAATTTGGGAAGCATATTCCTTTTATGATGCAAGCACCCACTAAGAACTGATTTGGCTCCTGGTGGGACTCAATGACACCTGCTCTCTGGTGTTGCTCGCTGGTGCCTGGTGGTACCCAGTTCTTGGTTCCAGGTAAGGATGCCCAGTGGTGCCTGGTACTGTTTGCTATGCACTGCCACCCGATGGTGCCTGGTGCCTGATAGTGATGCAGTGCCTGGTAGTGTCCAGTGCCTGGCACCCCATGCCTGATGTCAGGTGATACCCAGTGATGCCTGCTGCCTAGTGGTACCTGGTGCCTGGTTGGGGTGCTCATTAATGCCAAGTAGGGATGCCCAGTGCCTGATGGTGCCCATAGGGACACCTCATGTCCCTATGGTGCCATTTCCTCTGGTGCCTATTGGTGCTCATTGGGGCCTGCTGCCAGATGGTGCTTGCTAGTGCCCATTGCCTGCTGCCCAGTGGTGCCCAGTGCTTCCCAATGGTGCCTGGTAGGAATGGTGCCCCTTGGTATTGTCCAGTGCCTGGTGCCTG
This sequence comes from Cryptoblepharus egeriae, assembly GCA_030015325.1. Taxonomy (NCBI): domain Eukaryota; kingdom Metazoa; phylum Chordata; class Lepidosauria; order Squamata; family Scincidae; genus Cryptoblepharus; species Cryptoblepharus egeriae. Next base: position 88,695,884 of record JAREYC010000003.1, on the reverse strand, counting down.
TCATTGCCCAGCGGTACCAGTTGCCAGTGTCTGCCAACACCAGTATCCAGCCATGCCAAAGGCTTACAAATATTCTTGAAATTTTGCTCCCGCAATAGTGGCTTCATTCTACTAGTAAATAAATAAATTAGATTTGGCTGTATGATGACATCTGAAGCCAAATCAGATTGAGGGCAATGCTGCCTGCTCAGGCATGAGGAAAAGCAGGAGGAAATGGTGCTGAGCAATGTTGGCAGGTGGGAAAGAAGCGGCAAAGAAGTGTTGCAAAGGATACAATGGAAGATTTTCAAGAAACTTTTTTGCCCCATTTCTCATCCAGAAATCCAATATCTCTCTTGAATACAGTTAGCAACACACTCATCAATAGCAAGGAGTGTGTCAGAACTGGATTTCCAGCCTTTGCAACACAAAAGTGCTTGTACTTTCCCAAATTTGCTGCAACTCTCCTCCTTTCAGGCAGGGGCAGCAAACTCTGCTAGTATGAAGTATCTCTCCTTATTAAAGATCACAGCTTGAGAGTGGGAAGAATAAAAAATATATCCTTTGCGAAACAATCAGAGTTGATGTTCACTGTTTGCTGGGGGGAAATGTTGGAAACTCTTATTGATGTGTCTGTTTAGAAGGAAAATCAAGAGCCAACCTCTACCTGATACATATCAATATTCAGGATGGAATCAACTTCCAGAATTCTGAGGGAATTTTAGGATTTTTTGACCCACATGATTTTGGCCCAGAAAACAATGTTTAGATCAGCTAGTGATCAGCACTGTTGGGTAGGAGTAAGAAAAGCAAGGAAATTGGAATTCCTTGTCCAGAGATCCAGGGAAGATATCCAGGAACTGATGCGGTCTGTGAATTGGGGTGGGGGCCCACTGAGTACAGCTGGACAGGTTTCCTGTTTGGCAAATGGCACAGGGAGCCTCCCAGTGTGCCGGGGTTGGAAAGGAAATAGGAAACTGCTGCGAGGTTTGAGATTAGCCAAGGCCACATACCATAAAATTAGATTCCTTTCCCAGTGACAGCCACTCTGAAAGTCAGCTACCACACTCTCTCGCACAGCCAATACAGACTGCCACATGAATCAATTCAAATCAGTTCCCCAGGTCTTTGATCTGTGCTTATTGATCTTCCACCCTGAACACCCAAGGGTCCTGATTGCAAGATTCATTCACAAACCTGACAATACATCCACTGAAATGTTAATAGGAACAAGGCGTTATTGGAGGGTGTATGGAAGGAAGAAGGAGTTCTGGGAATACCATGGGAACTGAAGCCTAGGATAGCAGCCAATTTTTGTTCCACTCTAACTGGCGCTAAGGTACAGTATCCTGGACTATAATTGTGTTCTGGACAAATGCAGCTCAGTCCCTGAACATTTGTGTCTGGTTTTTGTTTTCTTGCATCCCAGACATTTGCATACACTGGTATTACTGGACCAGTGGCGTAGTTAGTAATGGATGGGCTGCCTCAGGTGCCACCTTGAGAGAGGGGACATACCTAGTGACCAAAATTGTGAAAATTGCAGATATTAGGAATAGTACCATTGTGCTATATACACACCATTCAAAGTGTAGTTTACAGTAGAATGCAATGAAACAAATGGGAGGTGTGGTAAGTGTGTGCATATATTGCTGCCTGATGCTGGAATCCTAAAGACACTTTCCTGGGAGTAAGACCCATTGAACAGAATGGGGCTTACTTTTGAATAGACATGGTTAGGATTGTGCTCTAAGATTGCAGTCCCATGCATGCCTACTGAGACAAGAGTTAAGTCCCATTATAGTCAATGGGACTTATTCCCAGGTAAGTCTGGACCGGTTTGCAGCCGGGGAATCCAATCCCATGCACGTCTACTGAATATAAGGCTGCAATCCTAAAGGCACTTTCCTGGTAGTAAGATCCATTGAACACAATGGGGCTTACTTCAGAGTAGACATGGTTAGGACTGTGCTCTAAGACCTATAATAGTCAATACAGCTTAATCCCAGGTAGGTCTGCAGCTGGAGAGCCCAATCCTATGCACATCTACTCAGAATCCTATGCATGTCTAAAGACTATTTATAGTCAATGGGGCTTACTTCCAGGTAAATATGGATTTGATTGCAGCTTTAGAGCCCAGTCCTATGCAGATCTACTCAGAAGTAAGTCCCATTAGAGTCAATGGGGCCTACTCCCAGGAAAGTGTGGATAGGATGGCAGCCTGACAGCCTCATCCTATGCACGTCTACTGAAGAGAGAAGTCCCATTAGAGGCAATAGGCCTCACTCCCAGGTAAATGTGGATGGGAAGGAAGCCTGCCTGAGAGCCCCATCCAATGCATGTCTACTCAGAAAGAAGTCCTATTAGAGTCAATAGGCTTTACTCTCAGGTAAGTATGGATGGGAGGGCAGCCTGAGAGCCCCATCCTATGCATGTCTACTCAGAGAGAAGTCCTATTAGAGTCAATAGGCCTTACTCCCAGGTAAGTGTGGATGGGATGGCACCCTCAGATCTTGCTGATCTGCTTGGCTGTTCCTACCCACAAACTTTCTGCCCAACTTTTGTGGCGGAGCCAAGGCGGTGAGCGGGCTCTCTGAGGCTGCTGAGAAGCCGGGTGCTCGCTTAGGGCCGGCAGGCAGACCGGGAACAGGACGGGAGAGGCGTGGCATGGACGGCCCGGGGAGAGGCGGCTCCCTGCCTGGCAGAGGAGCGTCCGGAGAAAGGCTGCTGAGCTGGAGCCAGGCTGCTTCGCCCCGACGAGGCTGGAATCCCCGGGACAGACCAAGCGCCTCCCCAGCCCTGGGAATGGCGCGGTGGAAGAAGGCGAGGTGAGACCCCGAAGGCTCCGCTGACTCTTCCCCACACGCCCCTCAGACTCCCTCTCCACCTGCCTCCGCCTCCGCCTTCCCACGCTGGATGAGGTTGGAAGCAGTGAGGGTTGGAGCCCCATCCTAGGCAGGTCTCCTCAGGAGTCAGTCCCACCAGAGTCAATGGGGTTCCTTCCAGGAGAGCCTGGAGAGAAAGGCAGCCTCAGAGCCCCTCCTCTGCAGGTCTCCTCAGGAGTCAGTCCCATCAGAGTCAATGGGGTTCTTCCCAGGAGAGCGTGGAGGGAAAGGCAGCCTCAGAGCCCTCCTCTGCAGGTCTCCTCAGGAGTCAGTCCCATCAGAGTCTATGGGGTTCCTCCCAGGAGAGCGTGGAGGGAAAGGCAGCCTCAGAGCCCTCCTCTGCAGGTCTCCTCAGGAGTCAGTCCCATCAGAGTCTATGGGGTTCCTCCCAGGAGAGCGTGGAGGGAAAGGCAGCCTCAGAGCCCCTCCTCTGCAGGTCTCCTCAGGAGTCAGTCCCATCAGAGTCAATGGGGTTCCTCCCAGGAGAGCGTGGAGGGAAAGGCAGCCTCAGAGCCCCTCCTCTGCAGGTCTCCTCAGGAGTCAGTCCCATCAGAGTCTATGGGGTTCCTCCCAGGAGAGCGTGGAGGGAAAGGCAGCCTCAGAGCCCCTCCTCTGCAGGTCTCCTCAGGAGTCAGTCCCATCAGAGTCAATGGGGTTCCTCCCAGGAGAGCGTGGAGGGAAAGGCAGCCTCAGAGCCCCTCCTCTGCAGGTCTCCTCAGGAGTCAGTCCCATCAGAGTCAATGGGGTTCTTCCCAGGAGAGCGTGGAGGGGAAGGCAGCCTCAGAGCCCTCCTCTGCAGGTCTCCTCAGGAGTCAGTCCCATCAGAGTCAATGGGTTTCCTTCCAGGAGTGCGTGGAGGAAAAAGCAGCCTCAGAGCCCCTCCTCGGCAGGTCTCCTCAGGAGTCAATCCCATTAAAGTCAATGGGGTTCCTCCCAGGAGAGCGTGGAGGGAAAGGCAGCCTCAGAGCCCCTCCTCTGCAGGTCTCCTCAGGAGTCAGTCCCACCAGAGTCAATGGGGTTCCTCCCAGGAGAGGGTAGAGGGGAAGGCAGCCTCAGAGCCCCTCCTCTGCAGGTCTCCTCAGGAGTCAGTCCCATCAGAGTCAATGGGGTTCCTTCCAGGAGTGCGTGGAGGGAAAGGCAGCCTCAGCGCCCCTCCTCTGCAGGTCTCCTCAGGAGTCAGTCCCCTAAGAGTCAATGGGGTTCCTTCCAGGAGTGCGTGGAGGGAAAGGCAGCCTCAGAGCCCCTCCTCTGCAGGTCTCCTTAGGAGTCAATCCCATTAAAGTCAATGGGGTTCCTCCCAGGAGAGCGTGGAGGGAAAGGCAGCCTCAGAGCCCCTCCTCTGCAGGTCTCCTCAGGAGTCAGTCCCATCAGAGTCAAGGGGGTTCCTCCCAGGAGAGCGTGGAGGGAAAGGCAGCCTCAGAGCCCATCCTGTGCAGGTCTTCTCAGGAGTCAGTCCCATCAGAGTCAATGGGGTTCCTCCCAGGAGAGCGTGGAGGGGAAGGCAGCCTCAGAGCCCCTCCTCTGCAGGTCTCCTCAGGAGTCAATCCCCTTAGAGTCAATGGGGTTCCTCCCAGGAGAGCGTGGAGGGAAAGGCAGCCTCAGAGCCCCTCCTCTGCAGGTCTCCTCAGGAGTCAGTCCCATCAGAGTCAATGGGGTTCCTCCCAGCAGAGCGTGGAGGGGAAGGCAGCCTCAGAGCCCCTCCTCTGTAGGTTTCCTGAGGACTCAGTCCCATCAGAGTCAATGGGGTTCCTCCCAGGAGAATGTGGATAGTATTGCAGCCTTAGAGTCAAATTCTGTGCATATCTACTCAGAGGTAAATCACATTATAATAAATGGGGCTTACTTTCAGTTAAGTGTGGATATGACAGCAGCTTCATGCTCCAATCCTATGCATGTCTATTGATATCAAGGCTGCAATCCTAAAGACACTTACTGGGAGTAAGACCCATTTAACACAATGGGGCTTACTTTTGAATAGACCTGGTTAGGATTGTACTGTAAGTTTCATTAGTGTCAATGGTGCTTACTCAGTAAATGTAGATGGGATTGCAGCCTTAGAGCCCAGTCCTATGCATGTCAACTCTGAGGTAAGTCCCATTAGAGTCAGTGGGGTTTCCTCCCAGGGCAACTTCAGGGATAGGATTGCAGCCTCAGTATGCTCCTTGGAGTGACTGATGCTGCTCTGTTAAGGTGTGGAAGTGTATTGGATCATTGTGTCTACACAAAGCAACAAGCATTCTGGCCGGTGTATCTTTGTAAGGTTTGCATTATTTGGAAGCAGGACCATTTTTAACCATAGGGTTTAAAGGGGCTTCCGGTTTCATTTGCTTTGCAGATGTAAAAGTGACTCTGGCTAGAATCCTCTCTTGGATTAAAAATGAGTTTTTTTTTAGTTTTACTCACCCCTTTGAGTTTTACTCACCCCATGTTTAACAATCAGACATCAACAACTTGCAAAAAATGATTAAATCTTCCATGTAGAAAACTCCTGTGAAGAATGGAAGGAATCCTATTCTCCCTAGGGAAGCCACTGTTCAATATTTTCAGTTTAGTACTAAAGGAGGGGGGGGTCATCTGTCTATGTATAAGGCTACATGTTTGTATGTATTGTTAATTAATTTGAATCAATTACTATTCCCTGGTTCTGTGTCATTCTACAGATCTCCAGTTTGCTCAGCTGGGAAAATGTGCTCCCCTGTTGTTCTTTAACTACCTTTACTTAGGTACACTACAATGATCAAACAGCGCTCATGTAACTGATTCCTCTTAAATGGTTTTATGTGTGCACCTTGAAATAGCAAGGCCAGTACAGAAGGGAAGAATGGAGAAAGTGTTGGAGGAGCACAATAGGCAAGAATTTGGGGATGAACAGAGCGTCTGTACTTTCTTAAAGAATACTCAATGGAGGAACGCATGTGAGCCCATTTTAAAATTAACGCATGTGAGCCAATTTTAAAACTAATCCTAAAGACACTTTCCTGGGAGACACTTTCCCATTGAACACAATGTGGCTTACTTTTGAGTAGACATGGTTAGGATTGTGCTCTAAGAAACAAGATCTACCTTGATCATTATCACAAAATGCAACACTATTCTAACCACTATAAAGCAGCTAAATAGCTAACACTGAAAAATAACAAGATAAAGAGAGAGAATTAAGGGTACAGTTCTTACCAACTTTCCAATATCAACATAGCTTCCAGTGCAGCATCTGCTGTATCCTGCAGTTGGGGTGGGGGGTGGGGTAACTATTTATTTACTTACTTATTTACTTATTCTCCACCTTTTTTACTTAAAAAAAAGGATACCAAAGGAAGCTCCTCAACGACAGGCAACGTGTGTACTCTTACCCCAGAAATGGAAACTTGATAAGGATTGTGCCCTTATGCATTTATTGGGCAGAGGTCACATTTCTTTCAGAACACTTTTATTTGCAATCTTCCGTGGGCATTTTTCTGCAAACAAAAATGTGTTGAATTACATTTTTCTTGTGATATTGTTATTCTGTGATTTGTTGTGATGGGGACTTAGGGCACAATCCAGAGCAACTATGGGGAGTCCTTGCTCCGGTGTAAGAACAATTTGCTCTGGATTGCAATATGAATTTCCCATAGGTTTTCATTAGGTGGTACAGTAACTATGGGTACACATAATGTCTTTTACGTGCTCCCGTTGTTGCTCTGGATTGTAGGGTTATTCAAATTAGGATGCCGACAGAAAGCTTCCCATATAAATAATGATGAGAGCAGAGCTGTCTTGGCTATGGAGTGGGGAGGTGGGGAAAGGCAAGGTAAAAATACTTGCCTGAAATATCCAAACTAGCATTAATGAGTACACCCTTACTTTTTATCAGAGACACTGCAGTCTTGGCAGCTTGCCAATTTAAAACTAGTGTTGGCCTAATTGCGGTACTTTATATAATAATGGGTTTATGTTACATTTTTATTACAATATAATAAACTATTAAACTAAATGCTGACCTATACTTTTAATCAAAACAACATATTTACTTGCATCTAATGCGCCATTGAATCTAATGCACACCTCAATTTTGGTGGCTAAAATTCAGCTGAAAAGGGTGCGCATTAGAAAAGTAAATATAGTATTCTAAGAAAAAGTCTAAGCTAGAACCTTTTCCTCTGGAATGAGCGGGGATCTCTGAGCAGGGATTTCTTTTAAATAGATGGACAAGCACCCCCACTTTCATCTACAGTCTGAAAGAGAACAGTCCAACCATAGGTTTGCCATCTTAGAAAGAACTAGGTGTTTGTTGTGCTGGTAAATACAGGTGCACACTTTACAGGTCAAATAAGATCTACCAGTTACACAATATTCATGCATATAACACTCGTGCATTCACAGTACAGGACTGAAGTAATTCCTGTCTTGGAGGGTGGGAGAGAGCAACAGGAAGGAAGCCTGCACAGAACAATAGGAGGAAATGGAGGAACTGGAAAAAAGACCCAGTAAAAGCAGAATGAGCACATGTGCTGTAGTGAAGAGCAGCTTGATTCATGGGTAAATACCCTCCCTGTCCTGTTTAGCAAACAAGGGCATGCTGAAATGGCATGCTGTAGCCCTCCTTTAAAACCGACAGCTTTACCCACCAAACACCAACCACCCATCAGCCAATTGGGAAAGAGAGGCTTTGCCTCTTAGCAGTGATCCTTACATACACAGGGGTGATGTTTGACTTAGGGGCATGTTCCACGCCTGTCGTGAAGCTGGTGTAGTTTAGTGGTTAAGATGCTGAGCTAGGTGTTTCTAATCTAAACAAACCACTGCCTCAGGCCTCCATCTACAATATGGGGATAAAAACAATTATCTACCTTATGGGGTTGTAGGTTTTATAGCCGTATGATGTATGTGAATCTTTTTAAACCAGCAATTTTCAACCACTGTGCCATAGCAGCGAGCGGACAGCAGATGTGCTGCGTGACTTTTGGGAGTGTCACTTAGGGCAGCTGTGGGATGTGAGCCTACCAGAAGCGTGGTGTGCTTTGTCAAGGGTTAAAAAACTGTGCCTTGACAATTTTAGCTCCTTGTCAGTGTGTTGTAAGAAAAGATTGAAATCACTGCTTTAAATAATAGAAAGTGCTTTACAAAGTATGCAGTAGTTCTTATTTGTTAGGGGGAAAGTATTGAGTGCACAAAGGCTCTTTAAACGATAAGCACAAAATACTGCATTTGGCACCCAGCCCAACATACACATTCTGTATGGGATATTTTCACATGTATCTGAGAAGAGGGAGTGCACAGATGATAATGGTGCAGTGGTGGATCACCTGGCTTGTGGCTGAAACCCTGACAAAGATTGCTAGACAAAGTTGGACCTTATTCTGAAAGTGTTCTTAAGCAAGAATTTCATGCTCAGAATTTCTTAACACAGTGTTCATGTGTTAAGCGATCTCAAGAATATGCTCTTACCTTATAATTTTAAAGCTTCTATGCTTTCTTTTAAAAAAACCTTTTTAAGCAGTAGTGGTTAAAAAATTGAAACATCAGCATCTTTGTTCTTGAACAGGGGAGCCCAAACATTCTTGCAGGAGGGTCACTCAATCTTTCTGACACTGTCCCTACAATCCAGAGTAACTACGGGAGCACATAAGAGACCTTACGTGTACCCGTAGTTACTGCATGACCTAGTGAAAACCTATGGGAAATTCATATTGCAATCCAGAGCAAATTGTTCTTACACCGGAGCAAGGACTCCCCATAGTTACTCTGGATTGCACCCTGTGTCAGGGGCCAGAAAAAAATGTTATATACTGTATTTCAAATTTGAATAAAGCAGGCCTCCGTCAGTCTTGGAAGACTATGGTATCGTGCTCGGCGCTGCATACGCTGCATGCGAAGCACGAAAACCTGGGTTAGATTGTTATGGAGGATAGGCTGTTATCCAAGCAGCAAATCCCCCCTCTCCACGCCACTGAAATAGTCCAATGGAAAGGCAGAGCCAATATGATTGGATCCAGCTGGCATTGCAGAGCTGGGCTTAGGACAGGAGCTCACCTTGTCTTGTGGGGCCAACCCAGGTCTCGAACCCTGGTTTGCTGGTTAACAGGCACAGTGTCTTAGCCACTTGCGCCACCCACAGCCCTCAAATAATTTGAATAAATTTAACTAAATTTACATATAAGTTATTAGAGACAGACCCAGAGGATTATATTTCTATTATTTCAAATTAATATTTCAAATTTGCATAAATTTATATATAAGAGTTAGTAGAGAAAGACCCAGAAAATTACATTTTTATTTCAAATTTGGATAAATTTACATTTAAGAGTTAATAGAAACAGATCCAGAGGATTATGAGGCTTGCCCGTGACCAGATAGGGGATCTTTCCACAGGCCACATTGAGGCTCACCATTAGCTATATCTGGCCCCCAGGATGGGGTTTGGACACCCCTCTTCTAGAAGCACATTGGAGTAGAACAGATCAATGAAACGAAATCAGTCTTATCCAGCCTTCTGATTCAAAGCAGACAGCTATAAGCTTCTGGGAAGTTCACAAATATGGCCTGAATAATGGCTATCTTCTGTTGTTTGAGTCTGGCACTTGCGATTCAGAGGCATACAACTTTTTATCATGGAGGTTCCATTCAGCTGCCATATCTGATATAAGGGCTGTATTACCTAACTGTAAGGGGTTATAGGTATCAATAGGTCTATCCTAAAAAAGATTTGTCAATTCTTTTGAAAAGCCATTAAGGTGAATCTACAATACCCACCTGTACAGGCAACAAAAGTCCAAGGAATGTTGCTCCTACGCTGATTTGTTTTGACTGTTCTAAACACTGTGCAAGCTAATTTGCTTCTGCAGAATTGCTAAAAGTTTCAGTGGCTTGATAGGGAACAATTTGGAGCAGAAAAGAGTAGGCAGAGAAAGAACAAAGAATTCCCCCTCCCACTTTCTCTGTGCTCCTGAAATCTTTCACCCCTGCCTCTATCTTTCTAAAGAAGAGGTGTTGTTGGATTTTAGACGTGTACATCCTGTGGTGAATGAAAAATGCGTCCATTTTTCCCATAATGATGACAAAGCTTGAATATTTAATTTTATTCACAAAGCAAATTGAAACTGAATTGATCTGGCAGGGAAAGGACCCAGATAGGAAACATCTAGGACCCAGAAGTCAAAGATAAGTGAAAATAGTAAGAAAGAAGTAGATTTTTTTCCAACCAGTTGATTAACCATGAGCACAAATTGTTCAGGTAGGAAATGGGTTCCTTTTTACCTCAATCACGGATTCAAAGACACATATTTGGCTAATCGAAAGGAGTTGGTGTTTGGCTAGGAACAGAAAGCAGAGTTTTTCTTGGATCGGGAACTTCTCTGGTTAGAGAAGTCAGAGTTGTGGAGTGTGTAAGGGTCTTCTGAGACTGGATGCTATGTTGCTTACTGGTGGGCTGTGCAAGAGGTTCTTGTTGTGTGACTCACAGTTCGCTGACCTTTCTCATGCCCTCAGCCAGCAGTTAGGCAGATTATAGCAGCGCCTTTCCAGCCACAAACCCCCTCTGCACATTAGCCACTTTTGGAGTTTCTTTCCCTTGGAGAGTTTTGTTTCAACCACAGCCCATTTGCTACACTCTTGAATGGGTCTGTGGCTTCCTTCACAGAAGATAGGATTCTGAATGCTCTGCCTGTGCTGCTGAAGGAAAAAAATAACAAGTCAGAACTGATTTCTCAGTCTGGAAGATTTTCACAGAGCCGACTTTAACCAAGAATGATACACTGGATCCAATTTTCAGTCTTCTCTGCTTAGATGGGGGACATCACTTTACAAGATCACTCCAGCTTTCAAGGAGTTTTTGGTAGGCAATTTTTTTGTGCAAATGATATGCTTGATGCTAAAGGGATCTGGAGCAGGCAATTCATAATTTGAGCTGAAGGTGTTTGAACCAGGGCTGCTCCTATGGTGTATTTGTGTTCGATAGAAAAAGCACCTCTTTCTGCTGATGGAAGTAAGATCCCATCAATATTCCTCCATATTTCAATATGAATGCAACTTTCAATGTGGTATCCTTATTCAGTCTACAACTATATAGGTGGCACTGGTTTGAACTGTGAACTCTTATCTCTATGAGTCAGGAATAAGAATGAAGATGTGTGATATTGGCTACATATCATAATTTTATGATTATTTTTCCCATGACTCACAGATCCATTATAGAACTGGGAGTCATGGGAAAAAATAATCATAGTGCATTATAGAACTGGGAGTCATTAAAAAAATCATAATGTACTACTCAATAATGCACATATATTCATTCTTATTCCTGTGGCGATTCCTGACTTTTTCACAGTTCAAACCAGTGCCACCTATGTGTTTGTGCACCGAACAAGGCCACCACATCAAAAGAGGTGGCATTCAGTTTTCTACTTCAGACCTGTAAAAACCTTTCTTAATTTTACTTTTTGCTTCTCTCAGATGGTAGGGCTGAAAAAGCTCTTTCCTTTCCTGCCAGAGGGACATGCGCCCCCACTGCTGTGTGGACTCTGACATTGTGGACTGGCTTTCCATTATTCATCTGGAGAGATATCAAGGAATTTTCAAGCAACATGGATATTACTCAGTGAGGGATGTGAGCTCTTTGGGTAAGGAGGACCTCCAGAAGCTTGGCATCACTGCCACAGGGCACCGCAAAAGAATCCTGAAATTAGTTCAGCAAACCCAGCAGCTTGTGAGAGACCAAAGTGGACACATGGCCGGAGATAGTCATTACAGATCTGGTAAATGTGCAGATTCTCTGAACAGGCCTAAAACAGAGGAGAATAATGACATTAACACAAATAAAGACATCTTGGCAGAACCTATTTCTAGCTTCAAGGTCAACCATGACGCTGTTGATCACAACCAGCATCTGCCACTAGATAAGGAACCAGCTGTTCCTGTGACTAAGCCGGTACCCAAACCCAGGACTGTGTTCCCTCGTGCACACCAAGCAGCCAGGCCAGAGAATGCCTCTTTGCCACCAGCACAAACATCTCTGTGTAAACACAGTTCTTGCTCTGAACAGACTCTGGGAATGCTTATTAGCTCAGATGGATCTGATATAGGAAAAAGCACCAGAGATACTAAAAGGCTTGACAAAATTTCAAAGCAACAAACTCCACAACTTCCAGGAGCGACCCTACCATCCCAGATTGGAACACGGGAAAATAATTTGGGATCTTCTCTGCCATTTTCTGTTCACCTAAATGAAATAAGCCCTGAGATCAGGCATGAGCCTGAAACCTTTTTTTCTTCCCCCACAACACACTCAATCTGCAAAACCCAGTCTATTGACACCAGTCCAACAGAGTCAGTTTCAAAGGCTACTCAAGTGCAGCCTGCAGCTGCCTGCAACAGGCCAACTGTGTCACAGGAGAGGAAAGAGATGGTCTTGGATGCTGTTTATGATGGAACTGAGTTCTTGTCATTTCCATCAAAAGAGAGTCAGCTTGGTATGGAGCCAGCAAACCTAGCCACGCAAAATGGGACTGTGACCACGGAGAAAGTGACGTAAGTATGCTTGCTCTTCCTTGGCAATACAGCTTTTCCTCCTCCAGATGTCAGGATAATGAGCAGAATAAACCCAGGAAGTGGTAGTCTGACCAGGGTAGCCTTCAATAACTTCCCTGCTTAATTCTGCAGTCTCACTGCTTTTGGAGTTACTGAATGGACCTTGCAGCCAACTGACCTTCCTGATACGTAGGATTGGAATACATAGGCTGGAACAAAGACCTTTTCATGGTTCTGAGAATGCAAGCTTGCATTGCTTTTGGGAGGCCATGAATGATCAGTTCCACAGTTGTAGCATCTAGCATGTAGCGGGAAGCTGGTCTGTTCATCAGTCTCCCCCAACTCACAGCTTGAAGTGAACAGTTTTTCCAGCCTCGATGCCAGGTTGCCACAAAGTCATAAAATGAATAGCAGACATAGGGTGCAATTCTGACTTAGGCCCATATCCTAACGTCAAATTAAGCCCTTTGCTCTGGAGCAGTTAAGGTGACTTTCCATAAAATAACACTAGAGGGTGACATAACTGCATGGACCTGTAACTGCTCTGGATTTTGCCCTTAGACCAGAGAGAATGGCCCATCTAAGCTGGCCTAAGTAGGCCATATCCTGAGCTGACAGGTCAGCTGACAGGGGTAGGAGGCCTCTAGGCTGACACTTAGACCAAATCACAGAACTGCATTGTCAGCCAGTTCCCACTAGCATTTCCAATATTGGCGTCTGCTGGAGTTGATGTGAATCTGGTTATGTACTGTCTAGATCCTCCTGGGAAGATCAAAGCCATAAGGATGCAATACTGGATCAAGCACTAGATTAAACAAATCTGGATTGGAAGCTGACTCTTGGCACCATGCTGTCTCAGTATCAAAATCTCAGACTAGTTCCTGCCCAGATTCCGAGATTTGAGTCTAAATAATTGATCCTGGGAATCCTCCTGTATAGGTAGTAGCTGGTTTGCCACTCCCCTTTTAAGGCTAGTTGTCTTCTAAAATGTGGAGGTGGTATATTAGATAGTTACAGTAGCCAGTCAGAAGGTGTAGATTTAATGGTCCGGATATTAACCTCATGGTATGACTAGGCTGGGTATCCATCACTTTTCTATGGACATTGTTTAGCCACACTGGGCAACAGTACACAGCTACTTAGTACACCAAGGCAAGAGCTGATGTCCTGAGAACTGAGGCACTTGCATTCCCACTGGTGCAAGAAAATATGTGTAAAATATTGTTCCTAATTTTTTATTTTGCCAGTAGTTTTTTTAATGTTTCTTATAAGTTAAAGACCATACAGAGTCACTCCTAGATATTTTGGATTGTGGTTAATCATTAGCAGCTGGTTCCTAAATTCCACTTTGGGTAAGTAATTTGTTATTTAAAAGTAAGCAAAGGGTCTCAGTTTTGCTGATATTAGGTTTGAGCCTCCAAATCACAAAAAAACTTATCCATTTCCTTTAAGGGCTTTTTCAGGAGTATCAAAATCTTCAGGCTGTTTAATTAGATTGTTTAATATATAAAATGTTGGCAGAAGTGCTTGTATCTAATCAGTAGTAAGGAGGGTTCCTCCCCAGAATGACATCTCTCCATTCTTGCAGCTCCTTAGGACAGCAATGCCAGGATCTGCATCACATGCCACAGAGATTTGCCAGCAGAACAGGTGAGAATAAAGATAATGGCTTGGAGCGAGAATTAACCCCCTATTATTCCTTGTCACTACTCCAATCTGTGACAGCTTTTAGCTTTAAAAAGGGTTGCAAGATCCAAACACAAATCTTTTATGATTTGTCTGTTTTGGCCTATCTGCGAGCAGAGAGTCTCGCTGTGGGGATCTCTTCTCCCTGCCTTTGGGGCATTTGTCATTGTCTCTCCGATGTCCTTTCCCACAGGGCCTGTGGAGGACCTCATCAGTCCCTATTGCGAGGGAATCTTTGGGCATTGTTGGTCCAACCAGGAACAGGTGAGACTCTTGCCAATGTAGGGAGCTGTATGGCAGTAGTGACCTTATTGAGCTGTCCAGTCAGTGCTATCATCACCTGTAACCAAACTAGCTACTTGTGATCATTAAACAGTGGTTAAAAATATGCCATCAGACAGCTATATTAGGAACAATATGAAGGAAATGCAAAATAGCCGAACAGAAGGGTCCCTCCAGAATCTGTAAAGATTATTTATGAATAATAATAATAAATTACTTTGAATCATAAAATCATTTTTATTTTATAGTAGCAAAAACATACCCGCATTGCGGGAGTAAAATTCCCCCTGTATGCCATCCCCCCACTGAGCATTGTCTGCCCCCATGTGCACCGTCCCCCCATGCACATCATCCCCCATGCACATTACTCCCATACAACATCCCCCATACACACCATATGCGACACCTCCTATGCGCATCATCCCCCATGTTCATCATCCCCCCATGTGCAACACCCCCATGCGGAATACTCCCGTACAACATCCCCCATGCACAACACCCCTGTACAACATCTCTCTATGTGCAGCATCCCCCATGTGCATCATCCACCATGCACAATGCCCCTGTACAACATTCCTCCCATGTGCATTGTCCTCCCATGTGCATTGTCCCCCCATGCGCACCATCCCCCCATGGGCAACACCCTCGTACAACATCCCCCATGCGGATCATCCTCCCATGTCCATCATCAACCCATGTGCACCATCCCTCCCAGTGCATCAGCTAGATGTTGATCAGTCTACAATGTAAAAGTATAGGACAAAAATACATTGTACCCCTTTTCAGCCCCTTAAGCATTAAATTTCTTAGTGGGTGCCTCTGTCACAGAAGGAACACCCTTCCCCAAATTTCATGCTTCTAGACCTTGCAGTTTTGGCTGGCCATTGATGAATGAGTCAGTGAGTGACTTTTCAATTTTATACAAGTAGAAGAAGATATATATATAGATTGCTTTTTTTTCAGTTCTTCTCTGCTACCAAATGGTTCTCATAGAAAAATCAGTATAATGTAATTGAACTGCACTATGTGGTTCCTTTCAGGAGGAAGGGATTTGGGGGGTGGGGGCAGGAACTGTGTTGAGGAGCAGTAAAGATTGTATTGTTGCAGCCTCCACTGTCTTTCTTAACATCAGAGGTTATTAATACTAGCCCAATTTTGTGGGCTTTAGCTTGCTAATTATTTAGGATGATGAAATCTCAAGTGGACTATGAGACGCTCCAGAAGGATCTGTCCAAATCAGATGAATGATTAGCAAAAATGGAACAGAAAGTTGCCATTTATGTATGTGCAAAGCTTATCACATGACAGCAAAAATGATCTTAATTTTATAATGTTGTCAGAGACAAATTGGGCATGTCCATTACTTCTTTTAATGAGCCTCTGAGGAAGGCATCTGGTTGTCCACTGTGGGAAACAGAACGTAGGGCTGCAAAGATACTTTGGTTATATCCATCAGGATGGCTTTTAAACATCAGGTACATAGCTCTAGAGTGTGTTTAGAAGAAGGAAGAAAAATCAGTGCTTTATTGCCTAAACATTCTCTGAGATTCTCGTTTTAGTGTAATACAACTTCCCTCGATTGGCAGGAGTATGAAGAATTGCCAATGTGTGCATCAAATCAAGAAGAGGGGGTGCCCATGTAAGTCCACTCTGTCCCTATTTAGCCTATTTAAGGGTGACACTATTTCCATTATTGAAAATACGGTACTGCAAAACTTTGGAAACTGGTACAAAATGTAGCTTACTGAGAACCCCATTTTAAGGCATTATCAAGTCCTTATGATTGAAAAAAACCCAGGTGGAAATAGGCTCTCTTTTCTTCATTCTGAAATTAGAGTTACAACCCCAGCTCCTGCCTGTGGTTCAAGGTCAAAACGGAGAGAGCAACCCATAACTGCTGATACCTTGACACTGCTGTACTTTCATTGCATCGTACTAAAGGTGGTTGATTATCCTTGTTGTAAGACCAGAAGGCAGATCATCTGTAATTCATTTGTATGACAATCCTAATGTACTCAGAAGTAAGCCCCATTCAGTTCAATGGAGCTTACTCCCAGGAAAGTGTCTTTACTCTCACTTTCCTGAGAGTAAGTCCCACAGAACAAAATGGGACTTACTTCTGGGAAGACATGCTTAGGATTGTACCCCAAGTCTCATGCATGTGGAAAGGTAGGGGAGTTGCCCTCCCCAGTTCCTACCTTCCTTTTAATAATCCATTCTCTGCCTTCTGGTTGTAATGGAGAGACATCAGAATAGAGCAAGGGTGTTCGATCTTTTTGACAAGAATACCATATCATCTCTCTGACACTGTGTCAGGGACCAGAAATATTATTTACATTTCAAATTTGAATAAATTTACATAACTTTTAATATGAGCATATTAGCTACATTACAAGGCTTGTCAGTGGGCCAGACCGAGGGGTCTTACCACTGCATTGAGGATTGCATTGAGGATTGCTGGGGGCTGCATCTGGCCCCAGGGCTGGGGTTTGGACATGAACATATGATAGAGGAATGAGATACAAAGGGGCTAACACACTGCCCATGCTTTTTATTTTGTTTTCTTCCCTCTGTGCAATCCCCTAGAATGAGTATCTTGAGAAAGTCGTTTGGTCCTTCTGCTGGGTTCTTTCTGCTTCTTGGAACAATCTTTCAGGAACAGATGCATCAACTTTCATCCTTTCTTTCAGGAACAGATGCATCAACTCAGAAGTAAAGAGCCAGCTTACTAAAATGGCTCCAAATGAATCTGGGAACTACTCTACAGTGAATGCTCCGCAGGCCAAAAGCTCTCTTTTCAGATTCTCTGACCACCTGAATCCTGATGAAACTTTAGATGACCTAACTATCTCCCCCTACGCCAGCTACACTTCACTGTCAGAACGCCCACCAACTGTGCTCTGTGGCTGGCTGGACAAGCTTTCCCCACAGGGGTAAGTGTCTGGCTGCAAGGATAGAGTGCAATGTAGGAAAATGATCCAAACTAGACCTAAAGTGGAAATTTAACATTTGCCTGTTCATATCATTTTTTTCCACTACTTTCTAAATAAACAGCCTACATCAGTATAAAAATCACTCAGATATCACACAAAATGAAACCACTGCAAAGATACATACAATAATTTTTTTTTTTAAAAAAAGCCTTAGGCTGTGCCTAAAAGCTTTGTTTTTGTGGGCTTTTCACTTTGATCCCTGTTGTGTGAGAGCAGTCTGTGATCCCTCTGTGAAAAAAAATGCAGTCCGCACAAATTCAGAGTATGATTATGAGCTTTGTTCAATCAATCCATTAACGTTTTCATGAGTTAATAAGTGGTGGCAATTTGTAATTAGGAAGGCAGTGAGTTAAGTATGTCTTAGACACTGTAGAGAGCTTTTACTGCTTACATGGTATGGAAATTGCAGTGGTCACCTTAATTTCAATTTCTCATGTTTTTGGAGCAAGGTCAAACGGTTAAGCACTTTGAAACTTATTGATCTTAATTTTTTTTAAAAAATATTTGATTTCTTTTTGTAGCCCACTTCCATTCTGGTGTGCTATTGTGATAGTTACTTATAACACAAGTTACAAATATTTTGTTGCAGTGTTCTCCAGATGAACATTTTATAATAAGTTAAAATCCACATGTTAATTCAGATCACGGTAGTAAAACAATTCTTTTGATGGAAAATAATGTATATTTTAAAGTTGCTTCAAGTAGAGATAAGGGCGTCACCTGGTGTGGGAGGCCTGCGTGTCACCCCCATGCAGTAGGCAGGGCAACACCTGGGTGCTGGGCGTGGCTATGTGCCATTGCTCCACTTCCTTTGTTTTATGGCTGTACATATTTAGAATAAATATATTTCAAAGTGGTTTGTTCCATTACATTATGCTGTAAAATACAGATCTAGCAGTATATAACATAATGGGATTTCCCCTAAAAACCATGATTTTTTAGCCATTTTTGTCACTTGTGGTGACAACAGAAGGCAGCCCCCCAACCCTGAAGATTGGCTCAGCAGGTAATGTGGATTTAAAAAAAAATATTTTTAAAGCTGTGTATAGTCCTAACTTCAGTTCCCACTCTATGCAAGCCTCATTTCCTGTCCTGTTAAGGCTGTTATGGTTTTTCACCATATGTCCTCTTTTTCCAGGACATGTCCTCTTTTTTAGCCTTGTGTCCTAGAAAAAGGCTACCTTGTTCTCCATTTCCTTGTGAGCAGGCTGCAAGTAGTGTGTCTGAAATTCATAAATTATATGGGAGGGGCAGTCCACATGATGCCTTCCTTTTTTGTTGTCCTGCCTAGTGCGCATGTCCAGCATCCGGACATGCACAGTGGAACAGGCTCATGCCTCTCCCACTGTGCATGCCCAGAGACTAGACATGTGCAGTGCACCTCAGCAGGCCAGTCAAGTCTGCTCTGAGGCGGAGCAACAGCTCTTGGCTGCTGCTCCATTTCGGAACAGGCCCAAATGGGCACTCTGATACCTGGGGCCGGCCAGAGGAGTGTCAAACTGTTCCAGCACGTCAGCCCCAGTGCATCACCAGTGCGGCCTGCACCAGCCATACCACCCTGACAACATCACTGAGCAGAGAATCCATGGACATATTTGTTAAATGTTACTTAAATCTACAAAACCTGATAATTTGGAAGTGAACTAATTTTTAGATGAAATCAGATCTCTAGGCTAGCTTAGAATAATTTAGATCATATGATGGCTTCATTTCCAGCTCTGATATTAATAACCAAATAGATCCTTTGTAAATAATTTAGTCCTGATTATTGACTAGTGAATTTTTTTAAAATTTAAGAGTTTCTTAGCAATACCATCAGTTGACTTATTGAAGAGGCGAATGGAAGAGAATGGCCAGTGAGTCTCTGCTATAAGGCCAAGGTTAGCTTTATAGCAAAACATTGTTTTAAAAAAACACGGAAAGTAGACTCTTCCAGGTCTCAACATAGTTGATAAAATGTAAACATCCATTTGTCTCGGCAATTAAAAAAATTGATTTATAAAAAAATTGTTTTGGTGACTCTGGTTTCATTAAAAATAGATTGTTATCAGATAGTATTAGAAAAGCAGTTAATATAATGTATAAGGCTGCCCTTAAAGTAGACACAAAAATTTGTTAGAATCCAGTGGTTATATTTAATCCTGACATTAAAAAGATTTAGGCTGCAATCCTAAAGACACTTTCCTGGGAGTAAGACCCATTGAACAAAATGGGGCTTACTTTTGAGTAGACATGGTTAGGATTGTACTCAACGTCTTTGTGCAAATGCAAATCTTTGCATTTATTATGTGAGTTGAACTTTTTTAATGGAAACCGGGAGTAAAGATACAAATGAATGAAGTAATTTCAGACTAGTTTCAGTTTTTTAGAGGAAGGAGACCTCGATATTTGACATAACTGTTGAACTGGTCCATTGGTGATGGTGATTAGTAAAAAGAACATAGCAGGAATTAATTGTCATGAAAATGAATTAGGATTGTATGCTGATGATAACCTGCTCCTTTCTGCAAAGCAAAGAAAGGTAATTTTTACTTTTAAAGTCAATTTATAAGATACTAAATCAGAAACCATCAAGATCCCAATCCTATTCCCTCTTCGATAGCAGGTAGCCATACCAACAGAGACTGCTCTGCATGCTGTGGTAGTGGGCAAGGGGTTATCTGACAACCTGCAGGTGGTAAGTGAGAATGTTTACTCACTTACCTCAGTACAATTTCCAGTTGCCTATGAATTTCCTTGGACATTTGCCAGCCAAGTTGGTGGCATATGTCCAAGAAGAGGGAAGAGTTGGGAAGGTTTCCAAAAGAGGAGATCTGGTGTGAGCAGCTGCTGTTGGATCCACCGTTTCCCTCTCTGGCACTGTCTCGATTCTTCCCCATCATGCTTTGTTATTTCCCTCTATACCCACAAACTACTTTTCCCCCCATGCCGTCTTATCTGTTCTGGTCCAGCCCACTGGCAGCAGCAAGCCTTCGATGCTGCTGCATCTCTTTTGCAGTGGCAGCTTGGAAATAGCTACCGCAGCACAGTCTGTGCATTGTTGGCAGCTGATTTACAACAGCAGGACAATGTCCCCCCTGTCATAAATTCAAGAATAATATTTGGCCATAAGTAAGTTGAAGTTTATGTTATCATTTGTCAAATGGATCTCCTGTAGTATTGTGTGTCTTTGTTTATATCATTTTCACTTTGTGTATGATAAGTGTTTCATAAACAGGCACTTGACGAATCAACTAAATACTGTACTCTTACTTGGTTGATAACCTTAGTTGAGATTTGTAACCTTGTACTTAAAACTGAACATTTTTTAGTTATAATGCTTCCAGCCCAATCTTAACTTGCGCTGGAACAGACAGCCAAGCATGCCTGTACTCTATCCAGTGCAGAAATCTGGCTTTGCGTGGCCTCAGGCAGGAACAAGAGGATTTGCCTCCCTTTACACTGGGTAGAGTCACTGTAGCCCTAGTAGCGCTACTTGGATCTTCACCACCAAAATTGGTGGCACAAATCTGAACGGCTTGGATCTGATCTTGGGTTAGGATCCTGCATAAGTGCCAGATCTTGGCCTTATCCCCTGCTCCCCACCCACCTGCCCCTGAGGAAGTCCCAAAGTCTGGTTTCCCTGACCCTGGAGGCCGGAGCACCTTCTTCTAGCTCCTCTCTGCCCTCTCCACACACCCCATTCCCTTCCGCTGAAAGCAAACCTACCCTTCACCCTTCCTGCGATAGCATAGGGAGGCCAGTGCAAATGTGCGCTATATCCCCTCAGAGTGTTGTGAAAGTGCTTTATGGCATTTTCATGATACTCCTCGGCCAACATAAATAGGGTCATGCACCAGACCATCCCCTCCTCAGAATTGTGCACTTAAGAAAAAATTCTGAGATTTCTTGTTTCCTGATTCAGTTCTACTTCCTATCAGTCTCTACAACTCTATAGCTGTCGTTGTTTAAGGGCTTTAAACTCAATAGGTTCCCCTTTCATTCCCTCATAGGAACTACGTCTTTCAACGACGTTTTGTCAGATTTGATGGGAAAAACCTCATGTACTTCAGCAATGAGAAGGTGAGGACAGATCTCTAATTGCCAAGCACTTACATGAGTAAGAGCCATGGGGAGTGGGAGGAAGATTTAGAAGGAAAGAATCAGTGTTATGCAGTGGAAGGTCCAGGTTAACTGGAGATAGCATGGTGAGCCTGCCAAGAAGTAGGGAGTGAACTGTGTAAGTAAGGTAAAGGTCCCTGGCAAGTTGTCCTGCCATCTGTGACTGGCTGCAGGTTGCCCTGCTGACTGTACAGGCGCCAGCCACAGCTGTTGAGTGCAGCGCTCATCCTCAATTCCAGCTATGAACCACCACTGTCCTCTGTGGTCACATGGCCAGCACGACTGCATGGAATGCTGTTTACCTTCCCACCAGTGTGGTACCTATTTATCTATTTACATGCTTTCAAACTGCTAGGTTGGCAAGAGCTGGGCTAAGGACAGGAGTTCACTCCATCTTGCAGCACACAGGACTGGAACACCAGCCTGGCGGATGCCAGGCACGGTGTCTTAAGCAGCTGTGCCACTGCAGTCCCCAGTGAGAAGATTTAAGGCTGCAATCCTAAACACACTTCCCTGGGAGTAAGACCCATTGAACACAGTGTGGCTTGTGAGAGTGAGATGCTCCTCAGTCATTAGTCCCAGGAGATTCTTGGGCATTAGATAGATGAGGCTTCACCTTCTCTGATTCTTTCTGAGGTAAGAAGGAGGTCCAAGTAATCAGGTCAGTTGGGATCAAGGTTCAGTGGAGTAATGTCAAAAATGAACTCCCTAAAGGGCTGGGCACTACTAGCTATGATTGGAGGGTCTTCATAACCTGCCCACTTGGACTGTTATAGGAGCCATATCCTAAGGGACTGATTCCTCTCTCTGTCATTGAGATGGTGCCTGCCACCAAGGACAACAAATTCCAAGTCTTCACAAGTCACAGGATCTTTGTCTTCCGAGCTGAAAGTGAGGGTGAGCCACTTTCTTTTTCTCTCTGCTTGCCCTTGCACTCCTGGTGAAGGCTCTGTCCTGCCTCCTTTTCCTTGCTACTCATTTTTGGGGAGGGAAGGTGCAGAAAGTGTTGGATCTGTCTTTGGGCTGCACGTAATGCTTCCCATCATACATAATTTTTGACAGCTCCTAAATCCCTCTGACCTTTTGCTATCCCTCTTCCAAGCCCAGCGAAATGAATGGTGCAACACTCTGCAGCAGAAGGTGACTGAGCACCGAATGCTTTATCCCCGGCCATGCCTTAAGAGTATGTCTCATGTCCAGAAATTTGGCTTTCTAGAGGTCAAGGGCTATAAGTCCAAACTCTTTGTGGTGCTTATTCTGGCTGAGATGTGGCTATACAAAAGTGAGCAGGTGAGTTTCAGAATTTTTCTGCATTTGGTGTCTGTGCAAGTCATTTTCTAAACCTTCTGTCTCTGGATGCTAAGTCTCATTTAGGGATATTACTATCCAAAAATAGCCTAATTTGCATACATTATAAATGCGGGTCTAATAAATGCGGTTGGTCACCTATAAATGCGGTTGGTCACCTAAGGGCTACAGGGGAATCTATGCACCATTTTTTCCATGTTAACCAAGGAGATGGAGGAAGATATTTTCTGTGTCTGTGTTTGGAAGTAAGAAGTATCATCCCTCAAATACTTCACATTTGGCAGCTCTGATTAGTAATGGTACTGAAGTTAGGTTTTATTCCATATAAGAATTAATTGTGTTCAGTGGGACCCAGACCCCAATCCTATCCAATTTTTAGGTGCTGGTGCCAGTGGGGTGTGAATTAAATCCTGTGGTGGAGGATCACATGTGTTCCTTTACCACAGGGCTGCATTAAGGCTACATCAGAGCTGGAAAGTTGGATAGGATTGGGCCCTTGGTTCGTAATATAAATATGTTTATGAGTCCAAGCTTAGTTGGCACATAAAATTATACTTTAAAATGTCATAAATTTACCTAAAATATAAAGGATAGGTGGCCTTTTCTTTATATACTCTTCCATTCAGAAATGTGAGGTTTGCATTAACTGAAACAAGTTTTTCCACTGTTTTGACATACTGGTTATTCTTTGGTTTTGTGTTTATTTTCAACCGTTTGTTTTTCTAACAAAACAGCACTTGGGAATGCCATGAATTGAAATTATGGCATGAGCAAAGAATTAAAGTTCTCCTGTTTTCCCCATTGTTTCACCCAATTTCACTTATTGCAGTGCATTTACAAAATGAAAGAATACGATGTGGGTTAACATTCATTTGTAAAATAACGTTTGCATTGGCTTTAAGATTTTTGCATTGATTGTAATACAATTTTTAATTATTGTTTTAAAAGTATTTACTATCTTTCTCCAAGAGAAAATGGTCACACTAGAGACCGGTTTTATTTTTAAAATCCGCTTAAATTTCCAATTCTTCTATTTCAGGGCTTGGGGAAGTGGGGATGGAGTTAAAGGGAGGGAAATGGTGCTTTCCCTAGTTTTTCTGAACTTGCAGGGAGGATTTCATCTCTTAAGGAAGCATCATTCCAGCCGTAAGCTGTGATGATTCTTGCCCAAATTTCACCTGCAGTTCTTTAAAATGGGCATTGCCATCTGCCTTATCGAGATGCCTGGCACCAGTATCCGAGAAGCCAAAGGCCGCAACTTTGAGCTCATCACCCCTTTCAAGATCTTCAGGTAACACTAACAGGGTTACATGGGGTTACAATGTAGGATCTTGAAGTGCCAAGATGTGTTGCATTCTATACAGGGCTGGCATCAAGTACTGGCATAGTTAGGCACCTGTCCACTACTTGGCAGAGAAGCCACTGCTAATCCAAGATGCTGGGTCAGTTTCAGTGATGGGATTCAAATAAATTAACAACAGGTTCTATGTCCTAATAACCTAAATTAACAACAGGTTCTATGTCCCATTAGTAACCAGTTCTCAGAACCAGGCACTCATTGGCAAAGGGTTCTATAGAACCTGTGAGAACCCCCTGAAGCCCACCACTGGTCAGTTTCCTATTTTTCAATGGGGAAAGTGGCTAGAATATTTTCCTGCCTCCTCCAGATCCCCTCCCCTCAAGAAATGGGAGATAAACCCCAGAGAGTCTGTGGCCTTGCAGGATGTTTACGGGGAACCTCCTTTGCCAGGTGTAGAGCACTTATATCAGTGGTGATGTTTTCCCTCAGTTTTGGTGCTGAGTCGGAGCGAGAAAAGCGGGAGTGGATGGAAGCCCTGCAGAATTCCATTGCTGAGACCCTGTATGACTATGAAGTGGCTGAGAAAATCTGGTCTAACAAAGCCAACCGGTTCTGTGCTGACTGTCATGCTCTGAGCCCTGATTGGGCTTCTGTGAACCTGTGTGTGGTGATCTGCAAACAGTGTGCAGGCAAGTGTGTCAGTGTGCATGTGTCTGCACATAGGAAAACAGTGAGGGAGAGATACAGGTATGGATGAGGGTCCTTTTTGATGAGGACTTGTGAAAAAGAATTATGTGGCATTGTGAACAGGCCAGTGTTAAACAAACAACCAAAATGTGAACCCTTAGTCTAAGGACACAATCCAGAGCAAATTCAGCCTGCTCTGACCTAACTGCACTCTCCTAACTATTCTGTATCCAGAGCAGAAAGTTATGCTGAATCCAGAGAGTCAGGAAGCCTGGGCTGCCCTAACTGCTCCAGAGCATGCTAAATAATTGACACAAGGGGAAGACTTGCTCCTGAGGAGACACCCCTCAGATCGCACTGAACAAGGAACAGATGTGGTGCCTACAGTGGTGACATGACTCTGCACATCACCTGGTGCGGAAGTCTGTGCGTCATCCCTGGGATGCGCGCACCCCCTACCTGGACTGCGCAGTCACCAAAGTTGGCGCCTGCGCAGTTGTTTTTGAAGCCAACTGGCTTCAGAAAGAGTACTGCGCAGGCACCATCTCTGACACCTGCGCAGTACTTTTCTGAAGCCTTTTGGCTTCGGGGGAGACTGTGCAGGCGTCAGAGTTGGTGCCTGTGCAGTACTCTTTCTGAAGCCATTCAGCTGCCGCTCCGCCTCCTGAGTGAGGCCAAATGGCTGTGCAGAGGCGCGGACTTTCTCTGCTCTAAGGAAGTCTCCTCTGAAGCTGTTCGGCATGCTCAGTGTGTTTCTGTGCAGTGCACCTCAGATGGCCGTTCAGGCCAGCTCCTCAGACAAGTGGCAGCTTCTGGCTGCTGCTCCGCCTTGGAGCCAGGCCTGAATGGGGATGCTGACGCCCGGGGCCTGCCAAAGGACAGTCAAACTCCTCCGGCACATCACCCCATATGGAGCGCATCCCCAATGCAGCCCACACCAGCCGCACCAGTCTGGTGACGCCACTGGGTGCCTGCCTTATAAGGAGTCCCTGATGAGATGCCAGTACATTCTACAGTGAATACAAGGGGCTTCTTGGAGTGGCCTGCTGTATCCTGAGGTTTGTGGGCAGCCGTAGTTTGTTCCATATCCTGAGGTTGAGAGGCAGGGGTTGCAGCTAGGATGGCCAAGAACTCAGATTTTTGGTCAACACTGCCATTCTTACTCGGGCCTTATCATGGACCCCTATGGGTCTACTCATTACTATACCTGCTCCTGAGGTGGTATAACTCTGAGGGCTGGAAGAAGGCATTTCTGTCTTGGAAACAGGCTTTGGATACAGAGTAACTGCTCTGCCCTAGGCAATGCTAAACATGCCCTCAACTTGCCTCTCCTGAGCTGCTTAGGCTGCCCCAGTTAGGGCAGAGCAGGTCCACCTCTCTTAGGGCACCCTATCTTGCCTTGCTCTGCCCTAAGCCTCCTTCAGAGTAACTGGGTTGGAGCATCTTGCAGTTGCTCCAACCTAGTGTTAGATAGGGCAACCTAAGGGCTCTTATGTGGACAGATTAGTTGCTCTGGATTGTCCTGCAAGTCACATTAGTTTATTACTGGGTTTCTGATGAAGATCCCATTTTGTTAATGAGCCTGGAGTTGTTTCCAAAGTCACCCACTCCAGAGTGTTAAGTTTTTAATACTGAAGTGAACGAGCTGCATAGCTCAGGTCTGTAATGCAAAGGAAAACTGCTAAGAAAAAATGCTAATAACTGGAGCTGTTCTCCTGGACACTTTTAGTCTGGGTGTGATGTGCAGCTGGATCACATAAATATACCAGTGGGAAGTTTATGCTTGCTTCACTGTTTCTGCAGGTCAACACCGGAGTTTGGGCTCGAGCATTTCTAAAGTGCAGAGTCTGAAGCTGGACACAAGTATCTGGAGCAATGAGATGGTTCAGGTATGAAGCCTTCTCTAAGGTCCTAGAGACTGGGAAGGAGCAGGGACCAAATCTTAAACTGCAGAATGCATGGCATAAGTGTGGAAAGGATAGAGGAAAGTGAATGTTAAGTTGAGCTTCTTGAAATGCAGACCTTTTGGAGTTGAGGTGCTCTTCTATTACTTGCTGTGTGGCTGTGGAATGTGTTTTCTATTTAAAACCCAAAACATCCCCAAGGTCATGCTGGCACCTCTCTCCCATAGCTGTTCATTGTCTTGGGAAATGAGCATGTGAACAGGTTTTGGGCAGCACATCTTCCACCTTCAGAGGCCTTGTATCCTGATGCTAATGCCGAGCAGAGACGAGACTTCATCACCTATAAGTACCGCTATGGGCGCTACCGCTTGCTGCACCCCCAGTACAGTAGCCAGGAAAGTATCTTGCAGGTAAGGCTGTGTATTCAAGTCTTATCTGTTCAGGAATCTTCTCTGCAGGGACCATGAATTGGATGTGATTCCCATTCATGGTTGTCAATGTATAGCCCTTTGTGAATCATATCTGGATAGGTGAAAGTTGCATGAATGGTGACTATCACTTAGCTCCTGTTCTACCGGTTTTCTTTTAATACTGTCTGGCACTCCTGTAGGAGGTGGATTGTTTTAGATAACTCCACTGATAGCCTCTCTGTTTTTAGGCTCTGTGTGCTGCTGTATCTGGGCCTGGATTGCTGAAGACAATGTTGCAATTCTTTGCAACTACTGTAGATGCTGAGGCAAGAGGTTGCAATGTTACTGCAATGGGCAAGCCGTGGTGCAACACTGCATCAGATCAGCAAGCAAGGTACCAAGGTAAGGTAACTATTGTCTCCATCATTTTGTGTGTCCACGAATCTTTTAAACCCACTGGCCGCTTACACTTCCAAATCATGTCGCTACATATTGTCCTTCTCGTATCAACTAGATTCAACAAGAAATCCTGTAAATGTTAAACATGCTTGCATGAGCGCAGGCACACACACATACACACCACACACAGAGCCATTTAATTTACATCACAATCTTTGACAATCCTTTACTTTTCTCGCAAGCAAAATTATCCATTGGAAAGGTAAAGGAAACAACCGTTGACAAATTGTGATTTTAAATCACCATTATATTTAACCTACCTAATTTCCACAATTCCAGTAAATGTGTGGTCAGTGACAATTTATATATGAATTCAGTATACTGTATATAAGTATTCATATATGAATTCAATGTGTAAAAAGGCAACTTCTTCAGTATTTGTACCATGTGGTAATGGTGTCCACTTTTTGTGGATAAGTATCATCCAATCCACGATGGACGCAACATAGAGTCAGCCTAGTCAGCCTGTCGCAGGTGCCTATTGCCAGGATGTTGCCTTTCCCAAGGTGATACATATTTATGTACTTGCATTTGATTTCATACTGCTAGGTTGGGAGGATCTGGGCTAAGGACAGGAGCTCAGACTGTCATGTTAGACCCAGGTCTCAAACCCTGGCCTGCTGGTTAACATGCACAGTGTCTTAACCACTTGCACCACCACACTTCCTTTTATAATAATTTAATGTATAAGTATTCCTATAAGTGCATTAAATAGCTTACAGTGAATTCTGTGCATGTGACAGGTAGCCTCAGTGTGTCAGACCAGAATCCAGAAGGGGTTTACAATGAAATCTCACAGCCAGTTGCCCACTGTGGCTATTTACACAAGGCCCCAGCCATGACAAAGCTCACCATCACCAAGAAGAACAGAGAGGGTAAGTGTGAGGTATGGGCAGAGCCCCTTACCTGTAAGAAATGAATAATGCCTTTGACTGATGGATTTTCCCATGTAGACTTTCAGAGAGTCTGGTGCTCACTGGAGAAGTGTTTCCTCTTCTATGAGTCTGACAGGAGCTCTGAGCCAGTTGGGAAGTTAGAAAAGACCGATGTGGTTTCACTGGGTGTGAACAGAATGGATCCTCTGGCTAGTCCTGGCTGTTCAGAGAGGTATGCAAGAATATGGCACATTTCTTTCTTTTCTCCTTTCTTGTTCAATGTATCCCTCCAATTAATCACTGCAGAAGCTGAATCATGTTTGTGTGGCTTTGCTTCCTTATATAATAAGGACTTCCATCCTTCTTTTGCATCATGTTGTCTACAAAGCTGATGTTATGTGTATCATAGAGACTTTAGGGAGGCAAAATTATTTTACTTAATTTTATCTTAATACTTACAGAGTGCTTTCTGCTATGAGATGCTCTAACTGGCAGCCACTGAGCACTGTATGCTGTTTCTTGTCAGTCTATGGTGCTGTTAAGGTTCAAGGTGATCCATAATCTTTATTATGTTTGCTGCTGCTGTAACTGCAACAATGCAAGTCACTGTTAGTCCTGTTTATACAGACTATAAATGGAGAATGAGTAATGATGGGTAACTCGAGGCACAATTTAATTATTTGTCCATTTAAAGCAGCGTTTCTCAAAGTGGGGGTCGGGACCCCTTTGGGGGTCGCCTAGAGGTTTCCTGGGGGTCGCCTAAAGACCCCGGTGCAGGGGGCCAGGTCAGGCTTGCCAGACCTCCAGCTGTAGCTGCGTGCGCACTGGGGCTGACTGACAGCCTCAGGGCCCAATCCTATGCATGCCTACTCTGAAATAAATCCCATTATAGTCAGGGGGCCTTTACTCCCATGTAAATGTGGATAGGATTGCAGCCTCAGGGCCCAATCCTGTGCATGCCTACTCTGAAATAAATCCTATTATGTTCAATGTGTGCATAGAACACACATTTCATTTGTAACAATGAAAATACATCCTGCATATTGGATATTTACATTACGATTCATAACAGTAGCAAAATTACAGGTATAAAGTAGCAACGAAAATAATTTTATGGTTGGGGGTCCCCACAACAAGAGGAACTTATAAAGGGGTCACGACATTAGGAAGATTGAGAACCACTGATTTAAAGTGATTTATAAGCCATCCTCACACAGTTTCAAGGTGGCATTTGATTAATTAAAAATGCAAGAACAACAATAAAAATTGTAGCAGTTTTATAACAGTGTACAGAAAGAGCAGAATAAAACTGCAGTAAAACATTTTTTGATGCAGCAGAGATGTATTCTAGGTTTGCAAAGACCTTCCTAACAGACAGGCCTTCAATAAATGCCAGTATGCCAGCAGAGAAGGTGTCAGGTACACTTCATGGGGTGGGTTGTTCCACAGGACAGAGGCCATGACAGGGAAGGCCCTCTCATGCATTTCCAGCAATTCCACATCAGAGCTGACAGAAACTTCTGGGGCCTCTATGAAATATCTCAAACTGGCAGAATCATGTGATCCATTTAGCTTTGAAGATAGCACCTTGATCTTTAAATCAGCACTTTGAGTTGTGCCCAGAAACAAACTAGCAGGCTGTACAGCAGTGCAACTGCTGGTTTTATAGTCTTGCTCTAAATAACACTTTTGCAATCACATTAGTGTTTGAAAAGAGAAACCCCATGTAGTGCATATTATAGTAATCTAATCAGAATGCAGCAAAGGTATAAGGTAATTTTATTGTATCTCTTTGATTTTTTTCTAGTAAAAGTCTTTACGTTAAATGAATTAATGTACTGAATTATGTTTTATGCATGCATATATTCTTTATATTTAGGGGAGAAGGCAAATGCAACTTACAATATTGGGGTTACTTTGAAACTTAGAGCTTTGGTGTTACTCTATACTATGTTCAGTCCAAACATATCTTTTCTCCAAGGCTGAGTTCTGCAAATTTAAAGCAGAAGCCAGCTGTAAATCACAGAGATTGACGTCTTCCTGTTGATTTCACCAAGAAAACTTCCCCATCCCTTGAAAGGTTTTATAATTAACAAAAGCATTCCTTTCTTTAGAGCACAATCCTAATTATGTCTACTCAATTGTAAGCCCCTTATTGTTCTTACTCTCAGGAAAGTATCTTTAGGATTGCAGCCTTAATAAGGGAAATTCATTACATTTCACTGAACAGCTTAAAAATAAATTGTAAAAGGCAATCCAGTACCTGAAGCAACACTTACAGTTATGCTGATGATAACTTTAATGGCATGAGGTCTGTTTCCCTTGTGAAGCTGGCTGATGGATGTGCAGAGACCTCCCTTTTTACATTACATCTGACATCCATTGCAATCTATTGTAACTTCCTGCATAGCTATGCAGTGGTAGGTGCATTTTTGGCATGTTGAAGCCTTCTCAATATTTGTTCCCATCTCCCAAGTAAGGCTTACACCAGCACAACTCATCTATCTGGACCTATGCAAGTGATATTGCTGGTTCAAGTCCATTTTGACCTGTGAAGGCTGATCAGGTCTTTATAGATCTCGTCTCCTCCCTGTTCTGCCAATGCCACTCCATTCCACCTCTCTCCATCTTTC
Organism: Cryptoblepharus egeriae; assembly: GCA_030015325.1. Classification (NCBI taxonomy): domain Eukaryota; kingdom Metazoa; phylum Chordata; class Lepidosauria; order Squamata; family Scincidae; genus Cryptoblepharus; species Cryptoblepharus egeriae. Next base: position 88,664,878 of record JAREYC010000003.1, on the reverse strand, counting down.
TCCTGGCCCTAAGGCAGCAAGCACAAGATACCTTGCAGACTTAGCCACTTGCTGCTTCTGATAGTGGCCAAGCCACAATTTCTAATGCTGTTACATTTCAAAGAGCAGGAGTGTGATTATGCCATTGGAACATTAACAGGAGTAATCTGCTGTGAAGCATTAAATATAAAATTGACCTAATTAAAATGCTGTGCCATTCTGCTGGCATAGCACATGATTAGGATTGGGCATATCATCCTTAATTGTGTATCATGTATGCATCCCACAGAGTTCAGGACAGAATGTGTGGGTTTAATTTCCATTTTGCCCTTCCAACAATCCTGTGAGGTTGGTTAGATTGGTAGTGGCTAACGCAGATTCACCCAGAGAGCTTCAGGTCTTTTTGAATGGCACTTTTGCTTCATGGTCTTTCTGTTTCAAGTTTAACACTCTCACCGCTATACAACTCAGGCTTCTGTAAATCCTGCCAACCTGGCTAATGTGCTTCATTAATATAATCATAAAATATATAATATGATTACATTAATCATAAAATGGTAGGCTCAAAAGACCTCTAGGTTACTTACTTCAAAAAAGGATGCTTAGCATTTTAATTAGTTCCACTTTATATTTAGCACTTCACAGCAGATTATTCCTGTTAGTTAATGTCCTGGAACCAAGTTACCTGATGATTGCAATCTGCTGTTATCAGTCTGCCTACTTCTTAAAATCTAATTGGACACTTGCAATTGATTGAGGTTTGACTGGCAGGCCAGGGCTTCTTTGTTGGCAGTTCTGCTGCCGATACTAAACTTCCTTCCCAGATGGACTCTTTAACACTTGCATTTCTTAGGAAGAAGCTAGAAATCTTTTCATTTGTCAAGATGTTTCCGATTTTGTAATTGTTTATTGGTTTCAGTGTTATTTTAAGTGCTTATAGATTTTTCATTAATGTGTGTGTGTGTGTTATTCTTATCATTTGTTGTAAATCATTTTTTTGTCTCTTGAAAAAAGTAGAAATTGAATGAAACCAGAAATTTTTTGGAGGTCCTGAATTTTTTTTAAGGGAGGGAGCTGGTAGCCATGAATTTAACTTGAACTCTAGTGTCTGTAGTAAAGTGACTAGCTAAATAAGCGGACTAGTAGAAAATATCAGAATTAAGAGCTTCAGGTTGCATTCTATCCATATTTACCTTAGCAGTAAGGCTGCAATCCTAAACTCCGCTTAGGATGGCTTAAGCCCTGGCATAAGTCTTATGATGACATGGAGTGTCACAAAAGTACTGTATGGCACATCTGCCCCACTCCTGGGGAGGGAGGTTAGGCCAGTGCACAAGCATACACAAACCTCCCCACACCACCACAGGAAGATATGCCAACTAGGTTAGGCTGGCCTAAATTGGTTAGGATTGTGCCCTAAGTCAGTGAACTTACTTCTGAGTAGACATGCATAGGCTTATGCTGTAACTTAATGCCTAATGCTATACAGTACACATCAGCTCACTGCTGTTGTGCACTCCCAGTAGGGTTGCCATAATTCTCTAACATAAAACTGTGACAGGACCCCCACTGTCAGATTTACCAGTATGTGAATACAATCCCTGAAAACCTGGATTGTCCCAGTTTTCCAGGACTTATGGCAGCACTAACTCCCACAAACATGGCATAAGGCACTTTTGTGGGGTTTAGCACTGGCCCAGCACTAGAGTTAGCTCAGTGTGAACCAATACTATGCAAGTGCCAGTGGTCTAACACTAGGCCATCACACTAGGCCATCTTGCATTAGGCCAGTGGTGACAGAGAGGTGAGGAGAGGCATGGGGGAAGAGGCATTTCAAGGTGAGTATGGGGAGAGTGGAGTGGAAGTGTGGCAGGGGAGGAAGTAAGTAGGGAGGTCAGAGAAGTGAGTAGGAGCAGGGGGAAAGAGGTGTTCTGAGGTGGAGGAAGGGCTGGAGGAGGCATGGCAAGGGGAGGTAGGAGGGCTCTGCTCCACCAGATCCTGAGGCCTCTTTCTTACCTTGTGACCTGATAGGAGACTCTCCAGTTTTGCAGCAGCTTCCACCATTATAGGGCTACTTCCTTTACTCAGGGGAAAGGGGAAGTTGGAGGCAGCTGCTTGGGGCTTACTGGATGCTGCAGCAGCCATTTTGACACTGTGGCAGCTCTGTCCTCTAGGCAATTGAGGATTGGGCTGCTGATTGGACAAATGGCACAAGGGAAAGGATTAAACCCATTTCCTCCAGCACAATGCTTTCAAAATGTCTTGTCTTGTTTTGCATGACACCTTTATTTGCTATGACCAGGTTCCATTTCACTTTGGACCTATATCTGAGCTGTGATCGAATGCAGCAGCTGGGGACTAATGGACCAGATGAACTGCAGTCCTGGGCCAGTGCCATAGGCAAGGTAATGGAAGGGAATAGCAGTGCTCCCCTGGAAGTACTAAAAAACCTTCATTCCTTTATCTTGTAAGCATCAGCACTTCCACTGCCTGGCACAACTACTCTGTTTTTCAACAGTGCAATCTTAATCCCAAGAACCATACCGTAACCTTTTACTTTGCATGTCCATCACCCATACATGACAGCTCTTTCAACACTATTTTTGTGCCTACTTCATCTTAGATATGGGCACATGTGTTAGTATCCCTTTTCTCACAAGGCTGTATCTCTCTGACCTTCTTACATGCCATTTCTGTTGGCCACCAGAGGAAGTAGACCTCCAACTGATTTGTATTGGGCATATGTGTCCATTTTATGTACCTCTCCAGATCTGACATTTCTTTCCTTTGCAGTGGTTCACCCCTCTCAGTTGTCACTGCCTGCTGGGCTATGAGTTTCAAAGGGTGGGAAGACTCTGCTACAAGTCAATGTTAAATCCCAGCCAGTGGCTGCAAGGCTTCTTCATCCTCCAAAAATCCCACCTCTTCATTTGTCCAGAAGAAGAAGGAGCAGCTGAGGATAGCATTAACCTACGACAGCTGCAGGAACTCAGTGAGTTCAGACCCTGCCCTAACAAATAAAGGAGGGGTATGCCTCCCTTCCTTATACCTAGAGGTTTCCATATGGACAGGGCCATGAGAGGAAGTCCAAGTAAATTGTTCCTGGGCCAATGGAGAAAAATGGGGCCCCAGAGCCAAAGAAGGGGAACTGGAAATTCCCTGATCAAGTCCTTCTTGAACACCCTACATATAGAATAGTGCTAATCTTTGACTATATGTGACAAAAAGTATTGGATTGTTGGATTCTGCTGGATTAGGGCAAGAGTACAATTGCAAGATGCATGCCTCCCACAGCCCTACACACATATAGAGTGTTTATCTGATGTTCTGCTGCCTTCTAGGTGTTGCTCCCCTTGCTGAAGATCCAGAGAAGAAGGAGACGCTGATCCTGGTGGAGATGGGGCGGTGAGATGTGTGAGGAGGAAGGGATCTTAGATTGCATAGAGCAAGTCCTAGCTCTCCCCATAAAGGGGTTGTTAGCCAAGAGGGCATGATGAATATAGGAATGAAGCATTAGGGTCTGTGTATAAAAATCAGTATACCTATAGCCCTTCTTCATCCTCATCACAATAGAGAAACCAGCTGCTCTGCACTGTACATGGACATCATTTCATCTTCCCCTCCATCCCACCCTCATGGGCCTTTTTCCAGCAGAACATCTTCTGCACCTTAAGCAGTGCCAGGGGGAAGCAGGCACTGCACCGTAAACTGTGGTCCTCAGCAGCTTTGTGTCCTTACTTCTTTTCCTGAAAATTCACCAGTCTTAGCAGCCAAAGTAGCCCCTACATCTGCCCTTGAAATCAAAAGCAGCTGTCAATTGTAAGAGCTCTGGGCAAAGTGATAATAAAATTGGGACTTGGACTGCAATCCTAAAGACACTTTCTTGGGAGTAAGACCCATTGAACACAATGGAGCTTACTTTTGAGTAGACATGGTTAGGATTGCACCCTTGGATTCGGTCAGACTGTATTAGAGCATGTCTGATAAGTCAATTTTGTAGGGCCAAGTCTTTCCCGTTGATGACAGATGTCCTCCCTCCCATATCTGTAAAGTATGTGTTCCCAATGGATACAGAAACCATGAATACATCCCTGTGATGGGATTTGCTATTACTGTGCCCCTTGCACCTTGCAGGGGTCCCCATTTGTTTTTGGTCTTAAACACTAGTGCCAAAGTTGAACATGTCTTGCTTTTACTGGTTGTTACAGTGAAGCTTATAGAAAAGCAGGTAGGAAGTCTGAACACTGTAGAGAGGATGACTCAAAGAATATTAACAGCTTCCTGAGTTATCCCCTCTCTGAGATTTCACCTCTAGTGTGCAGGCTTCTCACTCTCTCTTCTTCATTTTTAGGACATTTTATCTTCAAGGCACTTCCCGCCTGGACTTTTCCACTTGGTGCATGGCTATCCAAGCCTCAGCAGGGGGTCAGGGGAATGCCTTGCGTGATCAACAGCTCAGCAGGAGTGGCATTCCCATCATCGTGAACAGCTGCATTGCCTTCATTACCCAGTATGGTTAGTGGCAACTCACAGTCCCCTTCCATTGACCAAGAATAATTTTTACAGTTATCAAAAAGTGGGAAATCACTCTGCATTTTTCAAAATAATATTTTTTGTTACAGATTTTCCCAGATGTTGAAGAGAAACCAATGTTTAACTTTCATAATGTATTTAACTTTCATAATGTATTCCATAATCATAACTTTCATAATGTACTTATGAAATGCATAATGAGAAATCAATGCAGTATATTGTTTGACTTCACATAATTTCACATAACCCCTTTTGTGTTTAGTGTATCATATTTTTAAATTTAGAGCCTACCCATAATGCTCTTGGTGCTCCAATATAAAGAAGAAATCCTTTATAAAGGCTGTCCACCTGGCACCCCAATGGTAGATCAAAGGGAGATTTCCACCCACTCAGTGCTCCACCGCTCTGAAGACAGTCTGTAGATACCCACAGTGCTAAATCCCATATGACTCCAGTACACAGGTGTCGGACAAAAGATTCTCATGGCCTTTTCATCCGGCCCACCAGGCCAATCTCCTTCCCCCCAAGAGGTGCTCATCAGCAGCCGACTCCCACATGGTAACCCTACAATGTGACACTATGCAGGCACAGGCCAGGCAGGTGACCAGTGGGGACCCACCAGGGCGGTGGATGGTGGACTCTGGGTGGTGGGCAATGGTGAGTGGAGTCCATGGCTTGGCACCTTGCTGTAATTTCCCTCCCCCCCCCCCAGAGGTGCAGTGCCTGGCCACAAAAAGGAAGGCTCCAAGTCAACACTTTCCTGAGAGTAAGTCTCACTGACTATAATGAGATTTGCTTCTTAGTAGACACGCACAGATTTGGGATTTGTTCCTGCAACCCTGTCAACATTTTCCTGGAAGTAAGCCTCATTGACTATTATGGGATTTGCTTTGGTGTAGACACACTTAGGCTTGGGAACTGTGCCTGAAATCCAGTCCATACTTACCTGCAAGTAAACCCTATTGACTAGAATGGGACCCTTCAGAATAGACATGCACAAAATTGGACTCTGGCCCTCAAAGGCACCAGTCATGCTAACTTCAGCCCTCAGTAGGAAATGAGTTTGACACTCCTGCGAGCACCTACTCCAGGGTCAGTACAAATAATTGGCTACCTCCAACTGTGGAACTGCCCTGCAGGCAGAAGTCCTATGAAATGATGTCAGTTTGGGAAAAACAGCTGGGTTTCAGCAGTTCAGAGGTACCACCCTCTTGAGAGTTTTCTGTTTAAGAGTGCAGTTTATGTGAATGTTTTGTGGTGGTAGTGGTGGAGGTGGGGTGAAATATGAGGACAAAGAATACACAGCAGTGGCATTGTAGAGTGTGTGTGAGATAGATGCAATTCTTGCTTGGCATGCTGAATTGTCCCTCTTTGCTGTTTTTGTGTTTCACTTCTGCCATTTATTGGTTGGACTGTATGTTTGCCACTTCCTTCCCTTTCTTCTCCTTTAGGGCTGCAACATGAAGGTATATATCGGAAGAATGGAGCCAAGTCCCGCATCAAGGTTTTGATGGAGGAGTTTCGACGAGATGCCCGAAATGTTAAGTTGCGCATCAATGACAATTTCATTGAGGATGTAACAGATGTATTGAAGAGGTTTTTCCGGGAGCTGGAGGATCCTGTCTTTACAACATATTTGCACCCCCAATGGAAAGAGGCTGCTGGTACTGGCCTGAATTCTTTCTTTTTTCCAGATAGTTTTCACATCTTAGAACTCAATTGTGATGAGCCACTATTTGAAGTTATGTACAAAGACCTTAGTTAACTGGAAGGCTGCCAATTGCAGTGGCTGGCTTCAATGCAGTATTCAGGAAATCTGTCATATTTCTAAGCATCTGAGCTTCCCCACTCCTTTTTTTAAAACAGAACACCTTTTCAGTGCTGATGACAGCAGAGATAAATTTTATGAGAAGCTGACATAATTGCACGTGGGTGTTGATTGGTTTCAGCATCACCAATTGAAGGGATCTCGCATCATTGGTACCTGGGAAAGAGTAGTATCTGAGACTTTGAAGACTCCAGGCATCTACCGTACTTGCATTTACATGCTTTCAAACTATTAGGTTGGCAGACATTAAAAGGAGATCCAGATACTAATAATATTTTATTTATTTATAAGTATTAATAATCAGAAATAAAGACAAACGTTTATCTACCAACATTTCTACGTGCTTGTAGACTGCAAAAGCAATAGTATCTGATTTTTTAATAGTTTCTTTAGAATTCTATACTTACCTTTTTCATTATTCTTTGGTGACCTACCAAAAATCAGGTTGTAACCCACCAGTGGGTCCTGACCCACAGTTTGGGAACAACTGCTCTAGCATAAAGTTTTCCTTTTCTGCTCTTTCTCCTTCTTCATTTTTGAATCCAGTGAGCAGAAAGAGCAGGGTCTGACACAACACCAAGTAAGTGAATTTTAAGATTTGGCATAGTCCTGAGGCTACAGGAGGCTAACATAAATTCATAATAAACATAAATTCAATGTAAATAAATACAACATAAATAAATAAACATAAATTCAACATAAATAAAGGATTTTGATAGCCTCAAGGTATAAAATTTGATGCAGGAGGCAACATGATGCTTCAGTATTAGAACTGTTGCTGAATTCTAATTATGTGCTTCTTTCCAGAAATCCCTCAGAAATCCCAGCGATTGGAACGATATAAACAGCTGATAAACCGCTTGCCTCGCTTAAACAGCAGGACCCTGGGTGCTCTGATTAGTCACTTATACCGGTCAGTTTGTCTCTCCTAGTCATTGTGAAAAGTATTACCCACCTCTTGCTTGCTAGAACTAAAAAAGGGGAAGGAAGCAATGGGGGGCGCATCTATGCATGAGACCAGAGAATATGTTCAAATTCAGCTTGCCATAATGTTCTGTGCTTGGAAGTGTGCGAGACATAAAAGTATGCCTGCTTTCCTCAAGCCACTTGCTGGCTCCTCTCATTTCCTACTACAGGGTACAGAAATGTGTTGCCCTCAACCACATGAGCACCAAGAACCTATCTCTGCTCTTTGCACCCAGCCTCTTCCAGACGGATGGAAAAGGGGAGCATGAGGTCAAGGTGATGGAGGACCTAATTGACAATTATGTTTACATTTTCAATGTGAGTGCTCTGTCTCCTCACCCAGCTCTTCTTGTCCTGCCTTATCCAGGCTTTTACTTTGCCTTCTTGCTCACTGCATCTCTTTGGCTTATCCATAGATCGATGAGAACCAGGTGTCACAAATGGATCTGGAAAACAGTTTGATTACTACTTGGAGAGATGTGCAGGTATCACTACTACTCCAGACTAATCTGTCAGCATCTTGTGCAGCATGTACACAGATAACAGAAACAAACAGGATGGACTATACAATGCTTGAGAACAGTGTTTCCCACACTGTGGGTTGGTGCTGACAAAGGGGTATCAGCCTGATTATCACTTGTGCTTTCTTGTCTTCTTTCCAAGTTCTGAGGATAAGTGGAGGCAGTATGAGATCACTTACCCTTGTGAGAGAAGGGTAAGGGATTTCATGTGAATCTTACTCCCCCATGAGATCGGGGATTCACCCAGTGAAAGAAGGGTGAGAAAATCTAGCCACTATATCAGGACTGGATTGGGCACTAGGGAGGTGGCTTTGGGGTAATAATAGCCCCAGTGGGCTATTATATTGTAATCAGAGCCTTTCTTTGTCTCTCCCCCTGATTTTTTAGTCTTTTTAGCCTTCAGTTTTAACTGAGTGGGAAAATGTGTCAATTTGGTGTAAGCAGGTGCCTTATTATTACTTTGCTGCTGACATGGCAGGCCTCGCCAGTAAGGAATATGTTTGTCTTCAGTGAGGAGCTTAGGGGAGGGAAATGGCGCCACCATCAACCATGGAAGATATAACAGTATGGGGGGGGGGAACCTCACCATTCTAGGGGAAGCAAGGTTTGAAGGGCACTTTGAAGATCAGGAAAACTAATGGAGGTAGCTCAGCCATTCCCAGTATTAAACTTGATTTCTTACTTGCATGGGGGGCCAGATCTATCTACTTTTTTATGCTGTTCCTTTTTGCTCACCTTTTGCCCTACAGCTATCACAGGCTGGTGATATTATCCTTGAGGTTTACTTGGAGCAGAAGAACCTTGACAGCTGTGTTACTCTTAAGGTAAGGGCCTGTGAAATTTATTGTGAATTTTTTTAAAAAAATATTTTTTTCAATATAGTATAGTTAGAGAATAATGAATAATTAGTATGTGAAAAATTAATTAATAATTGTAAATGAAAATAATTGTTTGTTTAATTGGATTTTGATAAACAATTTTAAGCGAGTTTGGCCCAACTTGATAAAAGTTAGGGGTTGAAGGAAGATAGAAAAAGAAAGTATAGCCGATGCATTAAAAATGATATGTAATCCAAAGAAAGAAAGAAAGAAAGAAAGAAAGAAAGAAAGAAAGAAAGAAAGAAAGAAATGGAAGTGGTGTCTAGAAACATTTTATCTAGATGAATGATATAAATTATAATCTGAGAAGAATATGTTGAAAATAAATATGGTTGTCACTGAATAGTTAGATAGGTTAGAAAATTTAAGTGATTGAATTTATTTTTTGTGATTTATTTTGTGATTGAATTTATTTAAGTGATTGAATTTATTTGAAGCTGTTTTTGTAATGTACGAATATAATTTAATAAAAAATATTACACAAAAAAGTAAAGGCCTGGCAACCATTGCCTTGTTTAGCACTAGACTATATGAAGGTGGAGCTGATGGCCCACTTCCCTTCAGGCAATAAAATGAGCCTGATTTGTGAGGACTTACAGCAGGAGTCTCCAAACCCCAGACTAGGGGACAGATGCAGCCTGTAGCAAGCCTCTTTGGCCCACGATCAGCTTCCAATTCCGTGGAAGTTTCTAGCACACTTGACTGAAACAGCCACAGCATGTCTGGAAGGTGTTCTGAGAACCTAAAATCACTTGCTGGTCTTCCCAAAAACCAGAAGCAACTTTTTGTACCCTCTGAGAGCCTTAAAAGATGTTTGTGAAGTGGGGATGTGGGTCAATTTGAGCAGGTGCTTTATTTCTGTGATGCATCCTGGTGCTTAGAGAAATCCTGGAATTTGATCCTATTCATCCATTCATCTAAGTTCCATCTCTAATGTATCTATTTATATTTAAATTTTTTCTTACCCTCAACACTGTGCCATATGATACAGTCCTCTGGCTAAAACGTTTAGAGACCCCTGTCTTAGCAGTGTTGTCTAATGGGGCTTGCAGCTCCTACTGTCCTGTTGGCTGATTGTCATGCTTACAGATTGCAAGAGAAGATGTAGTGCATCCTCTTGTCAGACTTGGCGCGTTAACTTGACTACATCAGCATTTTTGGCACAGGCATGACTGATTATGAAATTTGATTTTTCAATCACCTTACAGGTGTCTCCTGTAATGACAGCAGAAGAGCTGACAAATCAGGTGTTGGAGATGCGGAATGTGGCAGCCAGCCTAGACATTTGGCTCACTTTTGAAGTCTTAGAAAACGGAGAGCTAGGTGAGTGCAGCTTTCCACTGAATCTATGTGAGAGAGGAGGGCTGAAGAAATATTTCAGAGTTTCACTTTTGCCTGTGGCATATTTGGAAAACTGTTTGTATCCCACTTTTTATTTAAAAAGTCAATCTGGTGTCTAACATTCATTATATCTCTGTGATGCATGCATCTACTAGCAGAATTGCAAATATCTCCTCTGGCAATATTCAATGGATACACTCGCTCGGGAGAAATACATCAAGTTTCGGAGGAGGAACTGAGAGCCGCCAGCAGGAGGAACAGAAACAGGGCAGAACCACTATTGCCATGCTGACAGTGCTAATACCCAGCCTGTTTTGAGGCCTGACAACTTGTGGGTTCTCCCTGAGATCTCTGCCTGCATGTGCAGGATGCCAGTGCAGGGAGAACACCTAGGAAGATGGTGACTTGATGGCTGAGCTCTGTGGTGTGGAAATAGCCAAAGACAAAGAGAACAAACTAGGAATCTAATGTTTTTACGACACTGTCTAGCAACATCCCTTTTGTCTAGCAACATCCCTTCTGATCTGAATATGTGTAGTCAAGTACCAAAATATGCACACTGGACTGAGTGCCTTTTGACCTCATTTTTCAGAGCGCCCCCTACATCCCAAGGAGAAGGTACTAGAGCAGGCCCTACAGTGGTGTAAGTTGCCTAAACCCAGCTCTGCCTATCTGCTAGTGAAAAAAGTACCTATCAGGGAAGGCAGCTGCCTCTTTACTGGTGAGTCCCTTCTTTTGTTTGCTGTCAGATATATGTATTTTATAGAAGGTCCATAGCTCAGTGGTAGAGCACCTGTCTTGCACACAGGAAGGTCCCTGATTCAACTTTTGCTATAGTCTAGTTAAATAAATCTGTGTAGTAGGACTGGAAAAGATATATTCCTGAGTCATCAGAAAGTGGCTAACAATCAGAATAGATGGTACTTGGGGGAAAGTGTAATGCCCTCCATACATAATGGTATAAGATTTGGTTTCAGTTTGACCACAGAATCTGGAGAGTGAAGGAGCTGTGATTGGTCTCTTGTTCAGCCTCTGAATAAACTCAGCTCCATTACTCCTCTTTCCAACACTTATGCTAGGAGACCATACTATGCTCCCTCTGGTATCAAAGACTCAGATTGACTTCTTCCCAAAAACTGCCTGCATTTTTCCCTTTTCACTACCTTCCATGTTTACCTGTCACTATCATGCCTGCTTCCTTGCAGGTGCCAAAAGAGAGATCCCAAAATGTGGTCTGTTGAAGTGCCGCGAGGAACTGCCCAAGATCCTAGGGAGCAAGTTTCAGGAACGCTACTTTGTCATCAGGGACCGCAAGCTGCTTCTGCTGAAAGAGAAACGGGTATAGCAACACAACTTGGGTGAGATGTTGTGGGAGACCAAGGGGTGCAGCTGAGATGAAATGCTGCCCAAGATCCTCACTGAGAGATTGCTCTTTTCCATCTGGAGGTTTTTTGAGAACCAGTTTTCTACAGCAGTTGTTCTCAAATTTTTAAGAAGATTTACTCCCTAAGTAACTTTGCAGGCGAGAGGTAAAGGCAGTGACGTGATCCCCATGATTGCATTGCTAAGGGGGTGACAGGGTACTTTCCATTTCTAAGGGCTGCTGCAGGATCCAGGAGGTGCAGGATGCCCCTCTCCAAGGCATGGCACGTTCACAGATGTGCATTTGCAACCACTTCATGGTTGGAGGAAGTGCTTTGGAGTTCTCCAAGCCTTAGGAAGAGCTGTGTGGGGATCCCTGCATCTCCCAGAGTTTTAGCAGCCATAAGAAAGTAAAACTTAGCGAAAGCATTCCCTTTCCCTTCCCCCCAAAAAAGGGAAAGGGACCATATATGAACTGATGGGTCATGACCCATAAGTATGAAAATAACTGTTCTACAGTGCCTTTTGAATACAGTGGTTTTCTTTCTTAATTATTGTGAAAAGATTTGCAGTTTTCTCAGCTGGTGACAAGAATGAGACCTGTTTTGTGGGCTGGCAGCTGATGCCAAAAGAATGTGTGGAATTTCACTGTTAAGGAGTTACAGTGTTCCTTTGACTGATCAGCAACTCTCCTCCCAACGATGTGGCCATGGAGAATTTCAGCTGAGAGCTTTGCTAGGGGGAAGCCTATGGGTGCAATCCTGAGTAACTACGGGGAGTCCTTGCTCCAGTGTAAGAACAATTTGCTCTGGATTGCAATATGAATTTCCCATAGGTTTTCACTAGGTGGTGCAGTAACTACGGGTGCACGTAATGTCTCTTAAGTGCACTCGTAGTTACTCTGGATTGTAGGATATGACTCTCTCTTTTTTCCCATTTGAACCCTTTGGATAATAATGCTGACATACTGGTGGTTATTTAAAGGATTACAATGAGGTAAAATAGGCATGTATGCACTTTAAAGAGCTATATAAATGCAAAGAAGTTTTATGTTGTTAGGTGGTATCCAGGATTAATTGGACTCAGACTTTCTAGCCAATAAGCTTATGTAGAGGAAAAATAGTATTGTAGGCAGTACTTGTACAGTATATGGTTTTTGTGATAAGGCCTGATTTTAGCTTGTGGAATGTATTCCAGGTCTTGTAGTATTCCTAGTGTTCTGTCCATGGAAATTATCTAGGATGATGCATAAAACTAACTCCTTTGTAGGTTATGGGGCTTTCTTCTGTGATTCAGTTTGATCTTCTGTTCTCGAAAGGCTCTAAGCAAGTCCTATTTCATTTTCCTGTGTTCAGGAGTTGTAAATGGACTCTCTCATTTCTTCTCTCTGTTTTCATGGGTCATGGAATGGAAACATCCTCAGCTCAGCTTCAGTTGCCCTGAAGACCCTTTGTGATACTTATTTCCCCATGGAGTCAAAAGAAGGCATCCAGAATAAGCTGGCTCATCTTTTGCCATTCTGTTTAAACCACAATTGGGTTGAATTGAGTATAACAGATGAAAAGATTATTAATAAGGACATTATCAGTTGTGTCAATGGGAGTCATTTTCCTGAAGGAAAGCTAGCCTTAAATAAAAATGCTTTAATAAAGGTTTCTGAATGCAGTGAGCAGGAGATGTACAAAAGTTTTGCTAAGCCAAAAAGTAGACAAAGATCTGGTAGGCCAGTTCCTTTGACTCATGGAAGAGACCCCCTCAGGGACTGTCAGTGCAATCCTTTGAATGTCTATTCAGAAGTGAGTCCCATTTATTTCAGAGGGACATAGCTAGGTAAATGTGTATAGGATTGCAGTCCAAGTATCAGAGAAGGAATCAGAGAGATGGTGATTCCCAGAAAAGGCAGTCTGTGCTGGAAACTATAGTCCTAAGATGGCACAGAAGAACAAGATTTTTTTACATGAACAAACCTTGCAACAATCATTGGAACCATAGGTGCGGTCTGATAAGAGTCGATGAAGTTTAACTATATACCTTATAGCAGGAGTCCCCAAACTTTTTGGAACCACATCATCTCTCTGACAGTGTGGGGGGGAGAAAAAATTAATTTACAATTCAAATTTGAATAAATTTACATATTAGAATGTATTCAAGTGAATTACAAAACTTGCCTAAGGGCCGGATAGAGGGGTCTTGCCAGGGGCCATATTGATGCTCACCGAAGGCTGCATTTGACCTCTGGGCTGAGGTTTGGAGACTCCTGCCTAATAGTAGCTGTTAGCAGAGGCTAAAAGACATCATTATGTCCCTGCACTGGAAATATTCCAGGGACTAGGCTTTGCCAATTTATTCTCTACAGTGGTTCTCAAGTGGGGGTCAGGACCCCCTTGGGTCCTCTGGTATTAGCAATGATGTCACTTCCTGTTTGATGTTGCTTCTGGCCATCACTTTTGGGGTGTTCCAGATAGATTCTCAGATGGGGATACTGTGCTGAAATTCTCAAGAACCACTGAACCATCATTCTGATTTTCTTTATATTCTGGCAATTGTGATATTGTCCTTTGTCTTTGGACTGAGTGAGTTTTCCTTGCTAATTTCCATTCCCAGAGTGCCAAGCCAGAGCGTGAGTGGCTGCTTGACATGGCAAAAGTTTATATGGGGATCCGAAAAAAGCTGAAGCCACCCTCACAGTAAGTTTCTGCAGGATCCCTTGAACCCTGGGGCTGGACTGACACTGTTGTAGGTTAACAGCTTGACCCAACCACAACTTCAGTGCCAGTTCACACTGATTACAATGCACTGTCCTTATCCATGAGTTCTGTTCCTGATCCACATCAGAAGAAGAATCTCCCAGTTACATCCAAGAAGTCGCTTAGGTCCTGCCACAGCTTCCCTGCACCTCAGAAGGCCTTAGAAATGCCCTTTCACATTATGCACCTTAGAAATGCACTTTCACATTATGTACTTGAAAGATTTGGAAAGCACAAAACATATTTCCAGCAGTATATATAATATAATATTGTTACATGTGGAGAACTTGGATTGACCACAACTAATTGTCACAAGCAACATGTGAAGCACACATTTGCCACTGTGCAATGCGTGAATTGGTTCAAAAAGAATGATCTGGAAGGAGAGGCAGAAAGAGAGGCAGGGGAAAGACTTATCCATACCAACCATTATACTGATGCCATCATTCCAACAGTTAGTTGTTAAAATACTAAGAACTGCTGCAGGCATGTGTAGTTTGGCCCTCTGTCTTTTTTATTCTGATCATTCTGTATTTTCCTCTCTGCACAGATGGGGTTTCACTCTAATTCTGGAAAAACAGCAACTGTAAGTATATTTTCTGTGTCACCTTATTCTTCAATAATAAGATTTGTAACCATCTTTAATGGTGGGATAGTCCAACCATTCAATTTCTTTCATCTCAAACCCTGGGGGATGGAATGAATTTATCACAAAGCAATTGCCGGTAGGGTGTAATGGCAATATGGCTCAGGAATGCCATCCTATCTATGGGTTACAATCAAATATATAGACCAGGGAAATAACAAAGGAAAGGGAACAACTTGAGAATGAACAGAGGCTTGAGTCTCTTTCTGTAACTGCTGAGATTTCACAGGGCAAATGTAGCCACTACCCGGCTTTTGCCCTCTGCCAGTCATACCCATGAACCAGAATTGTGTTTGGAGAGAGGGGCAATGTGAATAGTATATTCTCAGCCTTTACTCTTGGCTTTGGTTGGATAAAGATGTGCTATTCACTGTCTCCTTTTGGAATTTGTTGTGGTATGTCTAGCTGAACGAGACAAACTCTGAGACTGGAAGGCTCTGAGAGACTGAAGTTTCAAAGTTAAGCCTATATGACTCTTCCCATCTTAAACCTTGAAAAATTGACAGATCCATAGACAAAAGGTCTGCCAACAGGTCTTTGCTAGAACAACTCAGTGGGACCGTATTCAAAGGCCAAATGTCCGAAGGGGAAAACAACAATAACTGTCATCATTATGCCCTGTTTATAAATTGCCAGACACATCTGGCTGGCAAATGATGAAAACAGAATGTGGGTCCAGACTGTTGGATGTGTCCACCAAAACAGTTTTAAAGTTCTTGTGACTCCTTTTCCTGGAGAAACTTCAGGCTTCTTTCGCTGTTCTGTTGCCTGTTGCACCTGTAAGCAGGATGGAACAAAAGACACTATGGATATCACTAATTGACAATGTATATTTTGCAGATATTTAGTAAGCATAGGACAATCTGAGCTGTGGGACTGGATCACCAGCATCTTGAAAGCCCAGGTGCGTAATAAGAAGCAGCACCGCAGCATATACAAGTTCAGACCAAAGTTGTACAAATTGAACTACTTGCTGAACCCATGATAAGCCAGAGTAAGAATGGCAGTGTTGACCCAAAATCGGAGTCCTCGGCCAGCCTAGCTGCAAACCCTGCCTCTCAACCTCAGGTTATGGCACAACTATGGCAGCCCACTAACCTGGGCATCCACCCTCCACTAGAGGTACTGCTGTACTGCATTCTCATGCTGTAGCTGTTACCTGTTGTCAGGAACTTCTGGGCTTCCTAATAAGGCAGGCACCACAGCTTTTCCTTGTTCAGTGTAATCTGAGGGGGTATCCTCAGGAGCAAGCCCTCACCAGCTGTCACTTAATTGAAGTCTACTTAGCATGCTCTGGAGCAGCTGGGCAGCCCAGGCTTCCTGACACTGGATCCAGCATAACTCTCTGCTCTGGATACAGAATAGTTGGGGCAGCTCAGCTAGGACTGTCCTCACTGCCCTTACTCTGGATTGTGCCCTAAAGCTCTTAAACATGCAGCTTTCTGAATCTTTCCTTTCTGATGGAGTATAGTAGATGGGCGTACTGTACTCGTGCATGGCTCTCATTCATGTAAACGGTCTGGTGAAGGAACCCATCCTTATGGATTGTTTTAAAGTTTTGCTTTGCATCAGTCAATTTACCTCCTTCCCACCCCCGTATTCATGTGCACTTAGAAATATTTCCTGAAACGTGTATATGCAGAGATGCAATTTGCAATGCTTCAGAATTTAAATGATTAAATTCAAAGTTGGCTCTGTATTTTGCAAGCAGAGAAAAAAAAAACTGATAGGATGATATTGCCAAAACGATTTTTAACAGCAGCCTTTTTTGGCATGCGGAAGTATTTTGTCTGTCCTGCCTTTGTTGAACAAAAAGCTTGTGAAGCCTTTTCCTGCAGGGCTTTGATAACAAGCATGAAGTTCCCTAGTGCTTTAATTATGAAGCCCAGGTAGGAATAATAAAAAGCATCTTCAATAGCACATTCCTTTTACAACAGAATTATGCTTTGTAACAATTTTCCGACTGTAATGGTAAAATGAAAATCTTTGAACTCCACGCTAAATAAGGAACCATTATGTAGCTGTAAACATGATACATAATGCTTTGGACCATATGCCAATTTTGCCTCTTAACAACAGAGCACAGGATGGGCTTATTCATCTTTTCTTGTTCTTTGTAAGTAGATAACAACCATCAAATAAGAACATCTCTCATGAAGAAAGTGCATTTGTTCTGCAAGTGGTCACTGAGAAGTTGTTACTCATACTAAAACTCTACTCTAAATTACCAGAAAGTTCTGTCACATCACCCGGGCTTGATGGGGATTAACCCCTTGAGGATCTGAAACTTATGCTATCAGATGATTGTGTGAAATCTTCAAAAAAAGCAGCAGGAAAGACAGACAGGAGGCAGTGCAGCAGCTACTATATTATTGTGTTTTCATTTGCCATTAGTTCATTTTCTCTGTAAATCAGTTTGTGAATTTTTTGTTGAAAAGTGGTGTATAAATACTGTTTTGATTAATATTGATTTATTTTCTGCTCTAATCATGTGTAAAAAAAAGGAGGCAAGGAATCTGACAGCTCAGTCCTTAACAGCATTGATGCTGAGGCCACTGTAGCTGCACTGTCTTCTGCATAGGCCTTGAGGTATCCTCATGGTAAAGAGACATTTGTTCCCTTACAATGGAGAAAGTTCCAGCCACAGCAGCAGATCTACTTGGAGCTGCACCCACTGGCAATTCTGTTCCCATTGCTTCCCAGTGCCCTTTTGCAGTGTGCTTTACGCATGTTTGCAGTTGCTACATCAATGCATGACACAGTTTGGATTGCAACGTGAGCTTTACAATATGTACATAAAGTTAAAGGGAGATTAACATCTCCTCAACTACTGACTTACTGCATTTTATCACTTGTTCTCCCTGGCCCTCTTCTGGTGTTAGGGCCAGACAGGGAGAAAAAAAAATGTGTGAAGCAATGAAGCATAAGGAAATAAACCAGGGGAAGGAACACAGTCAGCTCCAACATTTGTTCATATTTTTCCACAGTAAACATTTTATTAAATGAATTAAAGGGTGTGTTTTAGACAAACAGGGCAAAAGGAGACATGGCAGCCCTCAGCATGACTGGATTTGGATCAGAGAGGGTCTGTTATCTTGCTATCTCTGCTGGGGAATGCACCTGGGGTTAATAGGCTCTGCAGGGTATAGAGTTAACAAAGACTCTGTACCCTGCAGATGCTCTAATTAATCCTACTTTTGACATCATGTTGAGATTAAAGTGAACCAAACGTTTTTATTTTCCTCCTCCAACAACGAACCTCCTTATGTTGTGCCTTTGAATGACTCTTGTGCTTATATAGATGACACCATGCAGTGGTACTGATCTTGGAACTTCAAAAGGCACAGCATCTTTTGCTTAAATCTAAACCATTGATGCCTCCTTACTGAAGATACAAACATAGTTGTAGAACAGGTTGTGGCACTATATTTTTCAGAGAATCTGAGAACAGTGTAGTATAGGCCAGTGGTTCTCAAACTTTCAGGGAGCATAATCCAAGGCAAGTCTACTCAGAAGAAAGTCCCTATCCTTCACTCAAGTGCTCACCGAGTGAAGGGTAGGGTTGAATGTGCAGTGGAGGGCAGGCTTGGAGGTGCCTTTCCCCCTGTCAAACTCCCTGCGTCTTTGCACACCAGGATGAAGGGTAGGGTTGGATGTGCATAGAGATGCCAAGAGGCCTTTGAGCCTACTCTTCACCCTGCTGCACTCCGTGTATAAAAGCAAGAAGTGACTGGCTAAGCAAAATAGCTTTGTTCTCACCAGTCCCTTGCAGAATTGCAGGGCAGGGGTTAGGTATTCATCAATGAAGTTGGCATCTTGTGGACTAGCGCTAATACCAAAAAAGGCCTGCTTCTTGTGAATGATCATCATGTCTAAAAATAAGGACATCAGGAGCAAGTCCTAGGTTGATTATCAGAGCATGTGGGAAGGTGGCTACCTGCCTGCTCTGTTTTCCTTCTGAAAAGGTGGCTTACAACAAAGTGGCTTACAACAATCACTACATCAAATGTAGGCTGTAAAATATCATACGGTAAATAAATAACATTATAAATTTAAAACATTTTAAAAACATCCAGCCTGCAGTAAACAATAGAAAAAACATAGCATGTAAAATACAAGTATGCAGTAAAAACATCAATAAAACTAGGAGACAACAGTCTAAAAACCATCATATTGAAATCATAAGGCTTGCTGGAAAAGAAATGTTAATAGGCTTTGCTGGAATTTGGAGCAATTCCTAAAACAAAAGGGAAAGTAATTCAATAAAATAGGTGTTACTACCAAAAAGGCTCTATTGCTAATCACCAGTCAGAATCCTACTTTGCTTCCTTCAAGTTGGAAAGAAAGTAAGGAAAGTTTGGAGTGTAAGGCTGCAATCCTATCCTGCGAGTAAGCCCCATTGACTATATAATGGGACTTCTGAGCAGATATACATAGGGTTGAGCTCTTCCACCCTGAAAGTAATATATGTAGAGTTGCCATAGGGAAGTTTAGTATAGTATAGGGAAGTTTAGTATAGGGAAGATTTACCAGCAGGAAATATGCGAGTTGGGAGTGGAATGAAGTTGCAGCAGTCATTCTTGGAAAATATGTGGAATGCAGTAATTTAGTCTTCACTGCATTATTAAAGAGATATATTTGCCTTGGCTGAACCCAGCTTTGGAAGGCAGGTCTTGCAATCACTAGGGTATTTCAGCGCAAGACATTAATGTTCAGAGGCAGCTATCTCTGGATACCAGATGCTGGGGACAGCAAAGGGGGGCACTGTTGCCTTCATATCTTCCTAGTGGACTTACCAGAAAATTCCTACAGTCCACTCTTAAAAACAGAAAGCATGTTTGTTCAAGGAAGGAAGTTCCTATTCTCATCCTGGTCAATGTTTGAAGGTCAAAGATGGGAACAGAAGACAGGGAGGTATTGCACAGCACACCTCTTGCTTCTAATCTATATTCTGCGTTTGGTGGATCTGTGCATAGGTTTCATGAGAGCAGATGTGTTACTTCCATTTGCATTGTTGTATCAATTTAGCAGTATTCAATTCTAGGTGCCAGATGGCATCAACTTGCTGTTTTGATGTTTCCCCCTTTCTTGCTTTTCATGTTTGCTGATAAGCATTTGCCTTGCTGCCAAGTGATTAGTATATCATGGTTTTTTTCTGTTTTTCCAGTGGGATCTCCATGTTGGGTTTGAATTTTCATGTTTGTTTTTTTCTTGTTAGAACTGGCTGCCACTGCAACTCTGTAGACGTCTAAGCAGTGGTATCAATAGGGAGGGGTGGGGGTGACATAGGAAGGTGACACCACTCCTGGCCAAAATTGTGAAAGTCATTTTTTCCCTATGCTAAGTGATTTTCATCTTATAGGCATCCCCTACTTATTGGTGGCTTAGTGATTGGAGCACAGTTCAAAAGTGAAAACTTGTTGAGAAGTGGAATCTGGTATTTTTTTTAATTTATACTTGTCCCTCCAATCCTTTTTTAGTAAGCAAATTGCAAATGCCTCTTTTTCTTGAAAATTCCTGCTGCTACACAAAGATTTCTGCTAGTGCATTAACTTCTCTTGGGATGGGCATAGACCAGGAGCTACAACATGGAGGAGGGTAATTTTGGCCTTTAGAACAGCAGAGAGAGGTTGAAAGATTGGAACATGCATTGAATGAATTAGTTCTGGGTATAATTGAAAGATGTTGAAAGAGTGGATGATGAGAAAATGAGACGTAAGAAAGCGAGGACTTTGTTCTGCTTCCTTGTGATAATCTTTTTGCCTTACAGCATTCCTATTCCCCCAACTTCTTAACAGTATACAGCTTCACCTTTCCTCTGGCCCTTGTTAGTTTTTTTTCCAGTAGCCCCATTTTCTTGGGCATCCTCTTTTCCTCATGTGTCATCTCTGCCTTCTCCATATTAATTATATCAAGTCCCTGTTTCTTCAATCAGGTCCAATCAATTCTATCTCCTGGAACCTCTTGCTCCTTAGGTTTCTAGTGTCTATTCCAGTGATTTTCAACCAGCCATGGCACACTGGTGTGCCATGGATAGTCCTCAGGTATGCCATGGGAATTTGGAGAAGGTCATTAATAAGAAAATTAGGGAATTTGAACAGCCTTATCAGTGGTAAAAATTGTCCAGGGGGGCCTTGTCAATTTCAGTGCCTTGTTAGTGTGCCGTGAGATGAAAAAGGTTAAAAATCACTGCTTAGTCCTTATTGCCTCTGAGACCTTAGGAAGGTGAGGGTTTCCTTAGCCAACTGTCTTGCTTTCTTCACTATCAATTCCCTCAGCAGTTATGTTCATGAACATTTCATAACATCGTAGTACCTCACCCAATGGTTAGGGAAAGAGGAGGATTCACAACATTTCATCTTGGGCCATTACAATATAGAAATTTAAAGATATCTCCGTGGGTATTAATAGGAAAAACACAGAGAGTTCTGGTGGAAAAAGTGGACAAGTTATAAATGTTCCAGGAGTGGTATGATATGGGTGGACATGTTGTGAATGATAACAAGAAGCATTATTCCCTTTCCAACATACAGCACGATAGCATCTGCCCAGTTATCTTACGCCGACGGTCTTCTTCTGACCTAGCCAAGCAGAAGTTTGGCACCATGCCTCTGATTCCTCTGCGTGGAGACAGCACCAATCCCATCATGCTCTCTGCTAATCAGACCTTGGTAAGGTTACTCCATCTTACTCCTGCTCCTGTTATTTTGTGAAAGAAAGTCAAACCTCAAGAATTCACTTCTTACATTCATGTGTAAGGAGACAGTAAGTGCATGTGTGTATAGGAAACATAATCTTATGGGGAGGAATGTGTCTGTACGTGTTGTACAAAAGATATAAACCAAAGGAGTGTTTACTAGAGACAGGGTAGATGTTAAGAGACTCCTCTCGGTAATCTTACAGAGAAGAGCTGATGTGATTGAGTGTATTCGAAGCAGGAAAACTGTTGTACTAAACTTACAGCTTAATCCTACTGAAGATTGGGGCTGTTTGGCACAAACTTTTACAACAGCAGAAGCAAATTCTACTGTTACAAAATGGCTGCTAGCAGAGTATACAGCTCTCTAGCAGCGGCTATTTGAGAGTTGTGTTGCCTTGCAGTTCTTTCAGTTCACCAGTGGATTGTCAGCCACCTCTTAGAGCAAATAAGGCAGTGGCGGGAATGGAGTAAAATGAGATGGGGGAGGAATGGGTCAAGAAGGCTGAAGGCAAGGGTTGATCTGGTGGTGATGGTGCACACTGGATCTTATGCCTCTGTTCTGTAGCCTTCCAACCATTTTCTCTTCTTAGACTTGTGCCAGTCAAGTAACTGATGCAAGTCTAAGAAGACCCATCGTGAAGTACATGGCTTACAAACGTGTAAGGAAATTCAAATCCACTTTCAAACTCTGACGTCTCCTGATTCCCATCTCCTTTTGTGGGGTACAGTGGTTCATCTGCATGGGTAAGGGAAGATAGGACTGGGCTTTTAGGGCATTTATAATACCTCATTCGGTATTGGCTTTATATCTCTTGGGTTAAATTTTAAGATTGTGCCTGGTACTCTGCCTCTTGACTTATTAGCAGCTGTGGTAAAGGAAGTTGCAGTTCATCAAAAGTGGAATTAATTTACACGTGTTGGATGAACACAGATAGGTATCCTCAACTTACCCAAAGAAGTGGGAACATGAAATTTTTTCTCCTGAGAAGATGAGGCAGCTGCTTGGTGGGTTCAGAGCATGCCCGGCCTAGCCAAAGGATCTGCAGCAGTTTACTCCACTTAAGGAGAGGAGTTGCAAATCCCTTTCAGTCTCTCAAGGGCCTTTCTAGACGCGTGGGCTCTGTTTTCTTTTGTTGTCTGTGGCATGGATGATTTCTTCTTTCTATTTGTCTTCCTCTTATTTTCAGCACCGCCTACATACACGAAGGACACTGTCCATGTTCTTTGTAAGTATCTGTACATTTATTAAGTATTTAGTCGGGATCCATTTATGCTGTGTTCCCAAGTGAACACAGATGCCACAAAAGCAGCTCAGGCTGCAATCCTAACCCTTATTTAGGCCAGCACAAGTCCTGGGTTAGGCCAATGAACACACATGTGCTGCCCTCACCACACCGTTATAGGAGCAGGGAGTGGGTGAGTTGTGCTGGCATATATTGTTTAGGATTGTACCCCCAGGCCGTTTCCTCTTTGATTAGTACCACAGTAACTGTAGGAATGTTTTCCTTTTTGGTGGCTTGTTTGCTTGGCCAGGTGCACGTAGCTAAAGGGCTAGGACCATGGTTCATACAAAATGACAGGATGAATCAGCTGCCTCAAACAGCAAATTTTGGACACTATTAAGTGTCCAATGGGGGAAGGGGATAGATCTGATCCATGAGATACAAGTCTGGCGCTGGGAGCATAAGAAAAGCAAAACCAAAAGGCAGGACACCATAGCCTGTCATAATAGAGACTTAACATTAAAAGGAAAATAGCCAATAAGGCAGTGCAGTGGAAGGATAGCCCACCAGCTCTGGGAGAACAAGGCAAATCTGATCATCCCTTACCCTTCTCTTCATATCCCTCTCTTCAGGTAAAAACCTTTTGGAGCAGGTTACACAATTAAAACTGCAATCCTAAGCCCCAGTTAGGCCAGCATAAGGCCGGGCATAAGTCCTGTGCTGACCTGGGGGTGTCACAAAAATGCCGTAAGACACTTCTGTGCCACTCCTTGGGAAGGAGTAGGCCAGTGCACAGACTTTTGCTTGCGTCCCCACAACACACAGGAACAGGAAGACCATTGAGTTGTGCCAGCCTAGGTTAGAATTGCACCCTATGAGTATCAAAAAAATAAATCAAGTATTAAAATGCTAACAATAACAGAATCCATGGCATGATTAGGCTGCCTCTAGGTATGCTCTTTGCTATGGACAACACCTGATTCCAGAAGTGGAATAGTGTCAGTTGCTGAAAGTACTGGGGACTTGAGTTGAAGCCTGCAGTACAGTAGGTTCTGTTGTTCAGTAAGATTGATCCAAAACCTTCATACTTCCTGCCCAGTATATTGGAGATGTTACATATTTTTTTCCTCTTCTGAAGATAATTCGGCATAGGATAGGTCCTAGCTTCAGACAGTGATTGTTCCCAGTTCAAATCCCAGAAAACAGGAATTTTCTTTCAGCCTCAGCCAGGATACAAAGCCACTCAGTTGACTCTTCTTTTGATCTTTCACAGCCCATGAAAATGCACCAGGACTCACTAGAAGAGCAACAGGAAACAGCTGACTCAGAGCCTGTCTATGAGGAAGTGGGCAGCTTCTCAAGCATGGATTGTGTGGAGGTCAGCCCCTCGCCACTTCCTCCTGTGGATCGTACCAAGAAGCCATCTGTTGGCCCAGAGCAAGTGATATCCACCTCATTGCCTCCCTGCCCGGCCCCCAGAGCACCTAGAAGCAGCTTACCAAAGCTATCCTCAGGGAGAGCTAACTGGCTGGAGCTGGATCCCGAGCTCCTCTTAGACAAATCCCCAGAACACAAAGTGACTCAGAGTACCTCTCCAGAAAGAAACATTGAACTGCCCCAAATACCACAAGCCCCAGACAGAGAGCAGGAACAGCTGACTGCCATGATGACCGTCACTCCAGCACCACCAGCTGCCATGGAGACTCAAGTTGCCAGCATCAGAAAGAAAAGTATCCAGACAGACTTATCCATAAGTGACAAGCTCATGCAGGAACTGAGCACTGCCATCCTTCGGAAGAACGACTGCCAGATATCAGTACCATCAGGAAAAGAGAACCTCCCATAAAATGCTAAGCAATAGACTGGCATGTGGTCTGGGGACTGGGATCCTTCAACAAGGACCAGGCTTAATAGTAGTTCTGGGTCCCAAGAATGCATGATGGGGGAGATTGTAGGGCTGCATCAGCCCTCTGGGCAGGTCTGATGCAGGTAAAGCTAAATATCCTCCCTGGAATTATGGCATTAAGAATGCCTCCTTTCTTATATACTCATATATATATTTACCATTAGAAGTCCAACTCTTTTAGAGAGCAGGGAAGTCAGAGGAGGTAAAATATTGCCCATGCAAAACAGTGCCCCATCTCACATTAACTTCAGCTTATACCCATAGGCAACAATAATTATTTGCATAATCTGTTTGCCGCAGTTCTTAAGCAGCACAAAATGTGGTAATGGGTGCATAATTCAACTTCCTAGGAAAATTAACTTTCATTTTTAAAAAAAAAAACCATTTTAGCTCCTATTGCTGATAATACATGTTTTTAAGCACATGGGAATAGGTTTTGAATCAGTGTTTTCATTTTACTCAGAAGCCCACTGTGTTCAGTGAGATTTAGGCTGTACTCCTTTCATACTCACTGGCTAAATCTGGGCAATGCCTTCTGAAATCTCAAAATCTGGAAGAGACTGGTTAAATACGTATTTCCAGTTCTTGGACACAAGCTCAAGCTTCAGGGCCCCCCTGCTCCAATGGTTAGCCAAAACCAAAGTTATACAAACACTGGTTATACAAAATAAGATGTAAGTATGCTTATTTGTTAAACTACAGTACATACATTGTACAACCTAATTTGTACTTCAGCTGTTGACGGTGCAGAATGTGGATTGTGTGGGCATGGAATTTTGTTCAGTGTTTAGGATACATAGGCCTACACAAAGTTCTGCTCAAATTCCATAAATATATACTCTGGCTCTTCCTGAGGCTGTTTTAGCAATATTTATACTGCCAAGTGGATTAAAGGAATTTTGTACAGTACTGAGTAAGAGAGTTCGCTTTATCAAGAGTTCGCTTTATCATCCAGAGCAGGGTGACAAAGGGGCACTGGAGCCATGGAGCACGTAATCCTGAAAGAGATCTGATTATGCACAGTGAAGCCAGGGAGATGTTTAGGTATTGATGGGACAAATGAATGAGTCAGACATTCAAAGGATGGTGAAGGTACCACATGGGCTTCTCCTGAAATGATGCTGATGACCATGCAAGTTACTAGAAAATAATAGAAGTCTGTGTATTCCACTGACTGGTCAGGGTCTTTAGTAGCTTCTCCTTCAACTCCCCCCAAACCTTTAAGAACATGCCCCACTGCTGTCATATGGGCACTATATTTCTCCATCATCTGATTATCGTATTATTCAGAAGTGTTCTAGGTATAACTAAATATGATTATGGAGAGGTCCATGCTGGATCTCCTGCTGTTTAAAGGTGTAATTTAAATGCAGTGCATGAATTTATTTTAATGGTGAGGAGAAATGGAAGCTTTTTCCCACGCAGCTTTTCCTGTGAAAATCCATTCTACTCCCCAAAGCTGCAGTTGTTTACATTTGTTTGTAGATTTTGCTCCACAGAACAAATAGCAAAGGAAGATCATTAGAAAAAGTTGAACCCCAGTGACTGTTATTAATCATTTCAAAAATAGCAGAAGGTCTACTAATGGATCTTTCAAGGATGATAGTTTGGCCCTACGATTCCTGAGCCAATGAGCAAATGCATATATTTATCAATTTATCAAACTGAGTGTGAGGTCAGGAATCCTAGAGCTAACTACAGCTGCAATCCTTTTCATATTTACTTGGAAGCAAGCTCCATTGACAGTAATGGAATTTACTTCAGAGAAGAAATGCATAGGATTTTGCTCTACATCTCCTCACTTCAAGAACCTATCTTTGTATTGTAATTTGACTCCCATTTTATAATAAAGCTATGACATTTTTATAAGCAAAATTAATGGGGTAGGGGCAATAGGGTAGGGGGCTGCATTACAAAGAAAACATACACAGATAATAAACTTCAAATTGTGACAGTGCAATCCTATGACAGGGTTATGCAGAAGGAATCCATATGGTTCAGTGGGGTGTACTCCCAGCTACGTTTGCACAGAATTATAGACATAGAGCACAATCCTAACCATGTCCGCTCAAAATTAAGACCCATTGTGTTAGTCTCAGGAAAGTGATTTTAGGATTGCATCCATAATTTATATAATACAGTAAACACCATTTGCAAAGGCTTAGGAGAACATTCTGCAGAAGGAAGAAGAAAGTCAACACCTGCCAACAAGTAAATGTATCATAAAGTTTAAAAATCAAATGAGAGGAGTTTAAAATCAAATTTAAAAGTCAAATACACCGAAAAGGGAGATCAGCAAGTGCTATATTATGGAGGTGGCAATGTGGTATCATCAGATATGAGATGATCTGTGAGCTATTCTCTGCCTGTATTATTTGGTTATCTCTACCTAGGTTGTTAAAGGAATCCCCTGAAGAAAAGATAGTGCTGCCACCTAAGCTATTACCAACCCTAATTTAGTTAGTACGGAAACAAATGGCTAAGTGTCCAGGAGCAACATCAGAATGGAGCTGTTTTGAAGAACTTGCATGCAGATCTAAGAAATCTTAACATTTGTCTTCTGCTAGCAAAGTTTTAAACCTGCCAGAAAATCAATACTGGAAGGAGACACGAGGTGGTGCTAAAATACCAAGAGAGGCATGCAAAGCATGAATGTTTTTATGGTGGAGACAGGAGACTCAACATTCAGGTTTTGGGGCAAGAGTATCAGTGGTGGGCTTCAGGGGGTTCTCACAGGTTCTATAGAATCCTTTGCTAATGAGCGCCTGGTTCTGAGAACCGGTTACTAATGGGACACAGAACCTGTTAAGTTAGGTTATTAGGACACAGAATATGTTCTTAATTTATTTGAATCCCACCATTGGAAACAACCCGTTGTCCATCTAACATCACAGTCCTGTAGATGCCTCCTTAGATGTCCCATGGTGTTCAATTGGGCTTACTCTCAGGAAAGTGTATAGACTTGCAGCTTTTAAGCAGGAATGACGAGGACGGTGCAGTGCTACGCATGTTTATTCCAAATTAAGGCTGCAATCCTATCCACACATACCTGGGAGTAAATCCCATAGACTAGAGGGTTCTCAAACCTTTTAGCAGGGGACCCACTTTTGAGAATGACAATTGGTACCCTCTAGAAGTGATGTCATTAAAATGGAAGTGACATCATGAAGCAAGAAAATTATCGACAACCCAACTCTGCAATCCTATCCAAATTTACCCAGGAGTAAGCCTCATTGACTATCCTTGTTAAAAGCTTATACAGAGTTGCCTGTTTCCGATACTTTCATTTTGCACACCAATACCTGATATACCTGATATAATTGCTGCCCCCTAAAAAAATTATGTTCCCACACCTCTAGGTTCCTGCCTATGGCCCTGCCTCTGGCTGTGCCACTAACACCCCTCCAACTGGAATGGCTCTGAAGACCTTTGCAACCTCTCCCCAAAACTGACTCGTCCACCCCCCTTGTAGATCAAGGTGACCAGATGTCATGGCTTCAAAAGGGACCCTTAAATGCAGGAAAACAAACAAACAAAAATGAGGGACATGACAACATAAAAGCTAAACACACTCATATTCTGTGTATATATGCATGTAGATAGATAGATGGATAGATGGACAGATGGATAGACAGATGTGTGTGTAGATAGGTAGGTGGGTCGGAGTATGTATATGTGTGAGTATATAGACAGATTGACAGACAGGTGGTGCAAGCAGTTAAGATGCTGAGCCTGTTAACCAGACCCGGGTCAGCCCCACAAGACGGGGTATTTCCTGTCCTTAGCCCAGCTCTGTGACGCCAGCTGGATCCAATTGTATTGGCTCTGCCTTTCCACTGGACTAATTCAGTGGCGTGGAGAGGGGGGATTTGCTGCTTGGGTAACAGCCTATCCTCCATAACAATCCAACCCAGGCTTTCGTGCTTCACACACAGTGTATGCAGCACCAAGCACGATACCATAGTATTTCAAGACTGACAAAGGCCTGCTTTTTTATGTGTATAGGTAGATAGGTAGGAGTGTGTATATGCGTGTGTGTATAGATGGATGGACAGACAGGTGTTTGTGTAGATATGTATGTGTGTGTATAGATGGATGGACAGATGGACAGGCTGATGTGTGGGTAGGTAGGCAGGAGTGTGTATATATGTGTGTATAGATGGATGGATGGATGGGCAGACGGACAGACAGGTGTGTGTGTAGATAGGAGTGTGCGTGTGTGTTTAGATGGATGGACAGACACAAGTGTGTGTGTGTAGATAGGTGTGTGTATAGATGGATGGACAGATGGACAGACAGATGTGTGTGCAGATAGGTGTGTGTGTGTTTAGATGGATGGATGGACAGACAGATAGGTGTGTGTGTGTAGACAAGTGTGTGTATAGATGGATGGACAGATGGACATACAGGTTTGCATGTAGATAAGTATGTGTGTTTAGATGGATGGATGGACAGACAGGTGTGTGTGTAGATAGGTGTGTATAGATGGATGGACAGATGGACAGACAGATGTTTGTGTAGGTAGGTAGAAGTATATGTGTGTTCGTATAGATGGATGGATGGGTGGAGAGACTGACAGACAGGTGTGCGTGTAGATGGGTAGGTGTTTGTGTATGCGTAGATGGATGTACAGATGGACCGAAAAGATGTGTGCTTGCGCATGCTTGTGCATGTATGTAGATGAATGGATATGTGTGCAGACAGACAGAGACTGACAGACAGGTGTGTGTGTGTAGACGGGAAGGCGTGTGTTTGTGTGTAGATGGATGATGGACAGACAGATGTTTGTGTAGTTGGGAAGGTGTGTGTTTGTGTGTGTAGATGGACGGATGGGTGGAGAGACTGAAAGACAGGTGTGTGTGTGCAGATGGGAATGTGTGTGTTTGTGTGTGTAGATGGATGGACAGATGGGCAGACAGATGTTTGTGAAGATGGGAAGGTGTGTGTTTGTGTGTGTAGATGGATGACAGGTGTGTGTGTGTAGATGAGAAGGCATGTGTTTGTGTGTGTAGATGGATGGACAGATGGGCAGACAGATGTTTGTGTAGATGGGAAGGTGTGTGTTTGCGTGTGTAGATGGATGACAGGTGTGTGTGTGTAGATGGGAATGTGTGTGTTTGTGTGTGTAGATGGATGGACAGATGGGCAGACAGATGTTTGTGTAGATGGGAAGGTGTGTGTTTGTGTGTGTAGATGGATGACAGGTGTGTGTGTGTAGATGGGAAGGCGTGTGTTTGTGTGTGTAGATGGATGGACAGATGGGCAGACAGATGTTTGTGTAGATGGGAAGGTGTGTTTGTGTGTGTAGATGGATGACAGGTGTGTGTGTGTAGATGGGAATGTGTGTGTTTGTGTGTGTAGATGGATGGACAGATGGGCAGACAGATGTTTGTGTAGATGGGAAGGTGTGTGTTTGTGTGTGTAGATGGATGACAGGTGTGTGTGTAGATGGGAATGTGTGTGTTTGTGTGTGTAGATGGATGGACAGATGGGCAGACATGTTTGTGTAGATGGGAAGGTGTGTGTTTGTGTGTGTAGATGGATGACAGGTGTGTGTGTGTAGATGGGAAGGTGTGTGTTTGTGTGTGTAGATGGATGACAGGTGTGTGTGTGTAGATGGGAAGGCGTGTGTTTGTGTGTGTAGATGGATGACAGGTGTGTGTGTGTGTAGATGGGAAGGCGTGTGTTTGTGTGTGTAGATGGATGACAGGTGTGTGTGTGTAGATGGGAATGTGTGTGTTTGTGTGTGTAGATGGATGGACAGATGGGCAGACAGATGTTTGTGTAGATGGGAAGGTGTGTATTTGTGTGTGTAGATGGATGACAGGTGTGTGTGTGTAGATGGGAATGTGTGTGTTTGTGTGTGTAGATGGATGGACAGATGGGCAGACAGATGTTTGTGTAGATGGGAAGGTGTGTGTTTGTGTGTGTAGATGGATGACAGGTGTGTGTGTGTAGATGGGAAGGTGTGTGTTTGTGTGTGTAGATGGATGACAGGTGTGTGTGTGTAGATGGGAAGGCGTGTGTTTGTGTGTGTAGATGGATGACAGGTGTGTGTGTGTGTAGATGGGAAGGCGTGTGTTTGTGTGTGTAGATGGATGACAGGTGTGTGTGTGTAGATGGGAATGTGTGTGTTTGTGTGTGTAGATGGATGGACAGATGGGCAGACAGATGTTTGTGTAGATGGGAAGGTGTGTATTTGTGTGTGTAGATGGATGACAGGTGTGTGTGTGTAGATGGGAAGGCGTGTGTTTGTGTGTGTAGATGGATGACAGGTGTGTGTGTGTGTAGATGGGAAGGCGTGTGTTTGTGTGTGTAGATGGATGACAGGTGTGTGTGTGTAGATGGGAATGTGTGTGTTTGTGTGTGTAGATGGATGGACAGATGGGCAGACAGATGTTTGTGTAGATGGGAAGGTGTGTATTTGTGTGTGTAGATGGATGACAGGTGTGTGTGTGTAGATGGGAATGTGTGTGTTTGTGTGTGTAGATGGATGGACAGATGGGCAGACAGATGTTTGTGTAGATGGGAAGGTGTGTGTTTGTGTGTGTAGATGGATGACAGGTGTGTGTGTAGATGGGAAGGTGTGTGTTTGTGTGTGTAGATGGATGACAGGTGTGTGTGTGTAGATGGGAAGGCGTGTGTTTGTGTGTGTAGATGGATGACAGGTGTGTGTGTGTAGATGGGAATGTGTGTGTTTGTGTGTGTAGATGGATGGACAGATGGGCAGACAGATGTTTGTGTAGATGGGAAGGTGTGTATTTGTGTGTGTAGATGGATGACAGGTGTGTGTGTGTAGATGGGAAGGCGTGTGTTTGTGTGTGTAGATGGATGGACAGACAGTGCTGTGTGTGTCCCCTGGAAGAAGAGTCCACCTGGTCACCCTGAAAGGAGGACACTGAGAGTCTTCCCTGGAGAGGAGGCTGAAGAGAGGAGAGTCCTGGGGAGAGGGAGAGCTGCTGCCTTCCCTTCCTCCTCCTCCCCCCTTGCTTGCAGCGTAGGAGGGATGCTGGGGAAGGAGCAGGACTGGGAGCGCATCCTGGGAGGCCTGTCGTGGGAAGGAAGGGAGGGAAGGGCAGGGAGGGAGGCGGTCCGCGGGCGGAGTGAGAGGCGCGCGGGTGGAGGCAGGAGGAGCGCAGCAGTTCCGGGCTTGCCTTGCCTTCCCTTCTCCTCCTCCTCCTCCTCCTCCTCAGTGTCGCTGTCCGGCGCAGGACCCCGCCTGGGAGATGCAGCCGCCACCCCGCAAAGTAAGTGCTGCCTTCCCCGAGGGCACACCTGACTCTGACTGGAAGGCACCCGAGGGGGCTCTCCTGGGCACACCCGTGTACACAGACCGCCTTCACACGAGCACCCACACCCGTGTCAGGGAACAGCCACTCAGCACGCACACCCCTTGGCTCACTCACCTAATAGGAGAGTAACACCTATTCAACACAATGGGGCTTACTTTTGAGTAGACACTGCCAGATTTGTAATAAATTACATACTACTTTTAAATTTAATAAGAAGCAACACAGAGTTTAAAGTAACAACATAAAAGCAATACATATAAGTATTATTTTTTGAAATACATATAAGTATCTTTTTGCTTTTATTGGGTCATGTCCTACATTTTTCATGGGTGTCCTACATTTTGGGGAACGGCTTGTCTATCTTATATACCACTTTTCAACTGAAAAGTTTACAAGAAAATGAAAAATTTAATAGCTAATTAATTGTCCTCTTTTCTTGCTAAAGCATATATATGATCATATGGTTAATCTGACCTTAGCAGAGACCCCCCAGTATAGGGTTGCCATAATTCTCTTCCACAAAATCGGGACGGGACCTTCTGTCCCATTTACAGGTATGCAAACACAGTCCCCCAAAATTGGGGTTGTCCCTGTTATTCAGGACATTTGGCAACCCTATCCCAATACCAAGAGGGGTCCTCTCCCAACAACCAGACTGGCCTTTAGGATCAATGATCATAAGGGTTTAAGATTTTATGGCAGTGCTTTGTGGTCCAGCCTTTTAAGAAAAGTCTCTCTCGTGCTCCCTTTTTTCACCCCATGGGTTCTTCAATGTGTAATAATGGCCCCTGGGAATCTTCCAGACAAGTTTCAAACACATGTATCAATTTTCAGGTTGACCATTCTTGTCCATTCATGATCTGCTCATCCTTTCCCATAATAATTTGTCACATGGGAAAATCCCAGTTGTGGAAATAGCTGTTCAGAAATGCAATCACCAAAAGCGCCAATGCTATTGCTCCATCTTTTCCGGCAGGCGCGTGTCCAGGTTCGACACCAGACAAAAAGTAAATGAGAAGCATCAGCCTATTGCAGTGATTTTCAACCTTTTTTGTTTCATGGCACACTCACAAGGCTATAAAATTGCCAAAGCAACTGATCAATTTCTTGACAAAGGCGCATCATGTTGCTGGTGGAGGCCTCATTCTTGCAAACTTTGGTGGCACCGCAGCTCACCTGTGTGCTATGGCACACTGATTGAAAATTGATGTTGTATAGCAGGAGTACTCAAACTATGGCCCGTGGGCTGGATACGGCCCCCCAGGGTCCTCAATCCAGCCTGTGAGCTCGCACAGCCTCTCCCCGGCCCACCGGGGAGGCTCAGCGTTGCCCGCGCGGCACCACTGCGCAGCAGTGGGGCCGGGAGGGCTGAGGGACGCGGCCAGGGGGCTGGGACGGGGCAGGGCAGGCCATCTGTGTTCTGGGGTGCTCTGCCTGCCCACCTCGGGGTACCAAGTGACTTGGAAAACCAGGACTATCCCAATGGGGGGTGGCATTTGTCTCTGGGCAAGTTGGAGCAGGCTCCTGACCCGGTTTGGTGGAAGAGAGCTCTGGCAATCCTCTTCCCATTTCCATAGGGGCCCCCAGTTCTTGGTTTTATTCTCTGGGCTCCAGAGATCCAGAGATTAATAGTTAATTAATTAATTAATAATAAATTAAATAGGAATAAATTAAATAGCAATAATTAAGTTAAATTAAATAGCAATAAATAGGAAATTAAATTAATTAAATTAAACTAATTAAATAATTAAACTATAGTCTGGCCCCCGACAATGTCTGAGGGACAGTGAACTGGCCCCCTGTTTAAAAAGTTTGAGGACCCCTGTTGTATAGGGTTTCATATATATGGTGTCAAACCTGGGCACGCACCTGCCGGAAAAGTTGGTGTGTGTGTTTGTGTGTGTGTATTTGTTTGTTTGTTTGTTTTCTCACCCTCCATGGGTGGTGTGTGTGTGTGTTATCTTCAATCTTGGGTTCTCTACCTGTGTGTGTGTGTGTGTGTGTGTGTGTGTGTGTGTGTGTGTGTGTGTGTGTGTGTAAGGAACATAATTTCTCAAGTAACTGCAAAATGTCATGTAACTGTAACTGTAAAAATGTCATGTAAATGTAATTTCTCATGTAACTGCAAAAGTGTTGCATATACCCCATTATCATGTTGTACATTATAATGTTGTAACCTTTACAACAGCTCTGTTGCGGATGAGGCTGAGAGAAGAAAGTGTTTCAGGGCACAATCCTCACCAATTTAAGCTGGCGCAACTACCCACTCCCCATTCCTGTGGTGGTGTGGAGGAAGGCACATGTCTGTGCACTGGCCTAACTCATGCCGGCCTACCTGTGGACTAGGATTGCACAGGAGGACTAATGGAAGTCCAACATTATTTCCCACAGAATGTCCTTAAGAGTTCCACAAGCCTGAGATACATTATCCTCTCCTGCTGCCCTTCCCCAACTGATAGTGGACTATACTGCCTGATGCGTGATGTGGGAGGGGGCAGCATCATGCGTGATGTGGGAGGGGGCAGCATCATGGACCTGCACTGCTAGGTGCCATGGGATCCATATCTGATGGTTAGCCACATTGTGTTGTACAATTATTGTATTACCAGCAGTTCTATTTTCAGTCCTTTTCTGAATGACTCTCAGCATGGAATTGGTACTTTTTACACCTCTCTTACACTGAAGTAATGTTTTTGTTGATTTTTATATGCTGTTTGGTTGCCGTTTTTACTCTTGTCGTGATGGGATGCAAAATCTGTTTATTTGGTAGGTGAAGCTGACCCAAGAGGTGAAGGTGCGCTGCATTGAGCAGTTGTCCAGTCTGCAGAATAAGCAGCAGAGGGACCTGGAGCTTCTAGAGGACATCAGGTGAGAAGCTGAGCCTGTAGAGGATCACAGGAATTTGGGAAGGAGGCAGAAAAGTTGTGTTTTCAACCATGTGTTTTCAACCATGTGTCTAGGACTACCTTTCCTTCTCTTGCTAAATAAGAATAACCAAAGATGGCTACAGGCTTTCACCTGATGGACCCCAAGCTACAACCAGCTTCTACCTCAGGGGTTTCAAAACTTTTTGGCAGGAGGGTCACATCATCTATCCGACACTGTGCTGGGGGCCAGAAAAAGGAATTACACTTCAAATTTGAATAAATTTACATAAATTAACATACAAGAGTTTATTAGGGCGAAATCCTGAGTAACTATGGGGAGTCCTTGCTCCGTCGTAAGAACAATTTACTCTGGATTGCAATATGAATTTCCCATAGTTTTTCACTAGGTGGTGCCGTAACTATGTCAACCTAAATGTCTCTTACGTGCTCCTGTAGTTACTCTGGATTGTAGGGTCAGTGACAGATCCAGAGGATTACAAGGCTTGCCTGAGGACCAGATGGAAGGGTCTGCCCCCTGGTTTTGGACACCCCTGCTTTACATGTTCCCTTGAGATCTGGCCCGGTGGGCCATTATGAAGTCTGAGAGAGCTTTTCTCTGTGTAGGTAGAGTGGATTGAAGCGGGACAGCATGAGGTCAAGCCCAGAAACTTATTGTGCAAGTCTGTGGCATCTTGATAAGGGGGAAGGCAGCTCTTGATACTCACTTATGGGTTGGGATGATGGAGGCTGCTGGGTTATTAGGAAAACCTGACTTAATTAAGATCCTCTCTGGATGTTTTTTTGTGGAAAAAACTACTGATTATGTTTTGTATTGTTCTTCTTTGGAGGGAAAAATACTTATAAGGCTGAGCTTGAAGGGGATGTGGCTTTGGATACTTGTTCCCTTTTACAATTTTCCTGGGAAAAATCAGTCATGGTTTTGGCTGCCTTTAACGGTGCTGCAGAAAAATATGTTGCATAATAGTAATGAGAGAAGTGAAAGGGTGGCATAATGTTTGGTTCTGGCTCAAGTTCCTGTTGGCTTGACTTTGACCATTGTTGAAGATAACAAGAAATCTTGGCATTTCTTAGAAGCAAATTTCAAACAGTAACATAGAGCACAATTCTAACCATGTCTACTTAAACGTAAGCCCCATTGTGTTCAATGGGTCTTACTCCCAGGAAAGTGTCTTTAGGATTGCAGTCTTAGTTTTAGAAGTGGTCACGCACTAGTATTCTTGTAGTCTCCGCATATTTGAATGGACTGAAGGACTGCATTGCAAACTCTCAGGTCTAACTAATACACAGTTCAAGCCTAACCATGTCTACTCAAAAGCCCCATTGTGTTCAGTGGGTTTTACTCCCAGGAGAGAGTCTTTAGGATTGCATCCTTAGGCTGTCTCCCTGTTCCTGTGGTGGTATGGGGAGGCCATTGCTGGCACATGTCTGTGCACTGACCCCCACCCACCCAGGAATGATGCAGAAATACCTTATAACACTTTTGCTAGACCCCCAGGCCAGCACTTGTGCTGGGACTTGTACTAGCCTAACTGGGATTAAGGAATGCAGCCTCTAGGTGCAGACTGGTTGTACTCTGTATGAATAGGGTCTCCTTCCTTCCAAGTTCTGAATTTCCAAGTATGGCTAACCTTTAGATAACCTGGCATTCCTCCAGCAGTTAGGGTGCAGTCCTGAGGCTGTCTACTCAGAAATAAGTTCCATCAGTGGGACTTACTCCCAGGAAAGTGTGTTAAGGATTGCAGCCACAAAGGACAAAACAGGGTTAGTGCAGCTTTTCAAACGATTGCAGCTTTGGTAGTAACATTTCTCTCAAGTAGTTCAGCAAGGCAACGTGTCAGTGATGCAGCTCTTTTCTTCCTATTCTTGATGGAGGAGTTATGGCATGCAAGCCAGATCTATACAATAACAGTGTCTCTGGCACTATAAGTTGACATTACACCATAGTACACAGTACATTCACAGTACCCCAATGTGCCATGGTCCATTAACTGAAAATTTCATGTCACATTGGTTGGTTTGAAACCTTGTGCATTGATTGTTTTCTCCTGCTTTGACTAGACTCCTCATTAGTTTCTTTTCCTATGTCGTTAGCTAGGCTACAATCCTAACCACACTTTCTGGAAGTAAGTACTATTGAACTCAGTAGGACTTACTTCTGAGTAGACATGCTTAGAATTGCACAATATCTCTTGTTTCATTTTGCACCTTAAAGATGTTTGTACCATAAGGATGTTTTTCTGTAACTCGGCTTTACTTTAAGTGAATTTATTTTTTCTATAGCTGTACAAACTCCACTTCCCACACTAATAACTAGGAGCTAGCTGACTCTTATATGCCCTTTACAGTTGCTATTTTTTTACTCTTTTTGGAGGAAATTTTATGTAAAATTTCTCTTCCTGCTCTCTTTTTTAATTTATTTGTGAGGAAAACATGTATTTTAATTATTTAATTATAATTATTTTATTTATAAGTATTTTAATTATTTGTGTATATAAGTATTTAAGTATATAAGTATTTTAATTATTTAATTATAAGTATAAAAGTATAAAAATAGTTGGTATTATAATTTGGGTGAAATCCAGAGTAACTGCGGGGAGTCCTTGCTGCAGAGTAAGAACAAGTTACTCTGGATTGCAATATGAATTTCCCATAGGTTTTCCCTAGGTGGTGCAGTAACTATGGGTGCATGTAATGTCTCTTATGTGCTCCATGGTTACTCTGGATTGTGCCCAAAATTTATTTCTTCTGAACATTACTGGAGAAGGAGGTTGAGGCCAGTATGCGATTTATTTAGTGTATGGCATATAATACATGGACTTAGGGTAAATCAGACGTCCATATTTAGTCCATCTTGTCATTCAATGACAGAGTGGCCTGTTTGTGAATGTTCTAGAGAGGAACATTTTATTTTGCTTGCAGTTAATGTTTTGGCACTGAATATATTGGAAGGACTGGGTTGAATGCTTGGTCAGGATCTTTGTCTTCTCTTTACAGGTCCTACAGCAAACAGAGATCTGCTATTGAGAGGGAGTATGGGCAGGTGAGACAAGGCAAGATTTCCAAATTGAAGTGTGTTGTGTTTTCCAATGCAAATGGCATTTGTTTAACAACAAAACAGGACAGAGGGTGCAGTAGTACAGGTCTTGAAACAGTTTGGCCAAAAGCCCACATCAAAAACCTGGCAATGTTGAGGGCTGAAAAGATTTAAATATAAAATTTAAATAAACAGATTAGAGATGAAATTTAGATTACTGAATAAACAGGCTCAGATTTCCAGGATTTCTGCAAGCACCAATACACTATAGAAATAAAGGACACACTTAAATGGACCCTCATTCCCCCGCCTCATCATCGCAGCTCCAATTGTGTTTGGTCAACTGGGCCAGAGGCTCTTAGGAGACCAGAAGTTGGCCATGGGTCATCGCTGGTCACATCTGGAGACGCCTGCAATAGAACAAAAGCTTCAACAGCCAGTTTTTTTTATTATTTGAACTACAGCTTTAAATAACAAGTTGTGACGAGAGCAGCTAGGCTTATCTTGTCTGTTCCAAGCCAGTATCCTCCCCCTGCCGCAGCAAGTGGCCAAGAGCATGCTTGGCCACAATTCTGAACACAGCTCTGCCAGCAAGTGTATCTGAGGGTAAGCATGATAATCCTTTAGACATGATAATGCCCAATACTTGAGCTCTGTTTGTGTGCATAGGGATTGTTAAAGCTCTTCTTCATTGGAGCCATTAGACCTGAACTGCAGGCTATGCAATTACTCTTTTTAAATCTAATATCAGATAGATGTATTTTTATACCATGATTTTTTTAAGGAGTAGTAAACACAGTTCTTTGCCTTCTGTTGTCACTACAACAACGCACACAACAAGGGTAGGTGACAGCAAGGGTAGGAGATTACACTCGGCATGAAATATCCATAGTTGGGAGTATACAGCTATGCTAAAAGGACTTGTTGAAATAAGTAATGGCAGTGAATGGCTAAAGTTCACCTGTTTCTGTTTTGGAAAGGTTTTCTGATCTGAAAAGACAAAAGGGTACAATACTAATCAATATAGGCCCTCTCCCTGTTCCTGCGATGGTGTGGGAATGAAGGCGCATGTCTGTGCACTGGCCTAACCCCCCAGGAATGGCACTGAAGTGCATTACGGCATTTTTACAACATCCCCCCAGGCCAGCTCAAGACTTGTGCTGGTCTAAACAGGGGTAAGGATATTAGGATTGCGCTGGAAGGGGCTCCAGCAAACATCCCAAGAGGATAAAACTTCTCCTTGGCTAGACATGGCTTCGCCTTTTTGTACCCCCACACAAGGATACATCCTACACTCTAGCCGACTTGCTTCTGCCTAATCTCTTATTCTCTCTTGGTTGCATCTGGGCAATGCACAAGTTTGATGGCTTCATTTGGCTGTCCTCACTGAGATCCAGACCTTTATCCCATGATGTCCCACCCTGAGATTGCACGTGAGTAAGGTGAAGTGGTCCCTTGCTGTAACATCACCCCTGTGCATTTGGTCTGCTAACATCTTAACTCATATTTTGTTACTCTCCATTTTGATTCATCAGCATTCATTGATGTCTGTAAACGTTGTTGCCATTTTTAACTATATGGGCAGCCCTGTCAAGGTATATTTCACACCAGAAACTGGACATGGAAGATGGATCCAAATGCATCTTTTAGGACCAGTTCATACACTTAGTAAAATCAAGAATTAAAGCCTTTCTGGAACTGTATCATGACAGGTGGGAGGACTGCATATTCAGATGGTGGGGACGTTGTTGGAAATTCACCTGAATTGGGAAACAATAGCGTTTCTCCAATTATTAATTTTGCCCCATGTCCCTTAAAATGAGCACACAACTAGAAAGGCTTATCAAGATGTACTCATTCACTGCATGGAATTCTTGTAATTCATGTTCCACACCAAGATAAGGGTGACTGTTTTTAGCTTTGCATTAGGGATCCTAAAGCAGTAGCTGAAAAATGTGGGAAACTGCCATGTCCCTTCTGATATCTTCATCAGATGTCATCAATCGTTTTAATACTGTTATTTACAAATAAGCCAACATGGTATTTGTTTTTGTAGAAGTGGAGAAGTATAAGTATTTTTGTAGAATGTATTCCATGTACTTTTGTAGAAGTATTCCATGAAGCCAGATTTTGTATCGCTTTCACAATATAGACCATTGAAATGATCCAGTCACAAATGGAGCAGGATTTTGTATATTTTCAATAGCAAGGTATGGGAATGGTTCTCTGATTAAGGAACTTGTTAACTGCTCTTCCTGAGTGGTATAAACAGAGTCCTCAGTGGTCTCCCATCCAGACAGTTGCGGACCTATTTAACTTTGACAATGTTCTATCTTCCCAGAATGCATGTTATGCAGCAGGTGATAACTAGGGTAGGAGATGATCCCAAAACCTTTATGCATTTGGAGACACAGAAAAGAGATGGAAAATGTTTAAATCTAGAGCCCAGTGTCAGAGAAGCTGAGAACCTCTGTAAGTTTCAACTAAAAGGGTTTTCTTGGTGGCCATATCATATGAAGGGGCTTTGAGGTGTAGAAGAGGATAATGGGTTAGAGCTGGCGGTCATGTTTGGAGAAGGGAGAGAGAATTCAGCTGATTGTTTTAATAATTTGTTCTGAGCTACCTTGAAGATTCTTGGTGGATCTTCCTACTTTGATACCTTGATGCAAAGTCAAGATACAAAAGTTTCAAAATAAATAAATAGTGATTCTATTTTCAGGCACTGCAGAGGTTGGCAAGCCAGTTCCTGAAGAGAGACTGGCAGCGAGGCCAAAGTGACACCAGTAACTCCAGGTGCATATTAGTTTTGTGGTGAAAGAAGCTACACTGCCCTGATTTCTATGGGATATTGTCCCCCTGCTTCATGACGAGCATTTAAAGAGATGCCGGAGAGAATAGTCTTCTGATGTGAATATTTGCATGTACCTTACCTTACCTCATTATAAGTTTAATTTAATCCAGAACTGGATTATAAATTTAATTTAAGCATTATAAATTTAATTTAATCCAGAACTGGTGATAACAGATGGCTTAATGGTGTTACTGCTTGGTTATGTTTAAGCTTTGAATTCACTTGGGTCAGTAAGCAGTCTATACCTTTCTTGGCAACTTTTTAACCTATATGTTGTTGAAAAAAAATTTGTAGAAAATCCCATAGTTTCTGAAACTACATGCACTTCTTTGTATTATATGTATGACTTTAAACTCTTTTGTATAATATGTATGTGCATATGTATATATGAATATGTGTATAGTAATTCCTTGACTTGCAACTTTCAAGATACTAACTTTCATACATACGAACATCCCTGCAAGATATGAACTGTCAACATATGAACAGATCCTCAACTCATGACCTTTCCTCACAATGAAAACATGCATTGAAGTCAGTAGTGCTGGACTTAGAAACATTTCAACTTACGAATGACGTTC
Source organism: Cryptoblepharus egeriae (assembly GCA_030015325.1). Classification (NCBI taxonomy): domain Eukaryota; kingdom Metazoa; phylum Chordata; class Lepidosauria; order Squamata; family Scincidae; genus Cryptoblepharus; species Cryptoblepharus egeriae. The sequence continues at coordinate 88,623,602 of JAREYC010000003.1, read as the reverse complement.
GTACGTCATTCAACTTACGGAACACGTTCGTAAGTTGAGGACTTACTGTATATGTATATATTTCTCCATGAATCTGGATGCAAAGAGCAAGTGCCTGTCCCACAACTTTCCATCTTGTAATTATTGGACAAAAAATATGTGTATGAGCTGGGAAGAGATGAAAATAAAGTTGAAAGAGAAGGTCATCATCTTATATATCCCATGGTGGGAGAAGTTGCTGGATGGGGAGGATGGGAACAGTAATTCTAGGATAAGGGAAGGAGATCACCAGGACGTGATAAGAGGTAGGAAGTGTGCGAAGGACTAGACTAGAAGAAATAGCCAACTGGAGTGTGTATGTCTTCCAGAAAAGGAAGTTAAACATAAAATCTGATGGTCTGCAGAATCCACTGCATTTTGTTGTCTGTTCAATGTAGTCCTCACTAGTGGCTTTCTGAAATCCAGCCCAAAGTGGCAACAACACAATTCAAAAATCCTTGAGGAATAGGCAGAAGAGTTGGTTCAATAAAGCATAAGAACTGAGGCCTGACAGAAAAAAAACCAAGAGCTCAGGAAGTGGTTTTACCACTTCCAATAGCTCCTGAAAGGCATCATTGTACATGTAACATAATCTAAATTTAAAGATCCATCAGAAACTGACTGTGAGTCTGCAAAACTGTTGGAAGAGGCAGGCAGGATGTGCTGTATATAGGTGGTACTTAAGGCAGTGAGTGGCAGGAAGGTTATGGAGGAAGATGACCTTGTACTTTATAGAAGCTACAGCATAGGCAGGTAGGAGCTGGTAATATCTTGGTTTCTTGTGATATTTTTACAGGAGTGTTTTTGCAGTCTGGAAGAAGGTGATTGATGGCACTGTCTACTCTGGCCAGTCCAGAGTTGCTGCTTCGGATAATTACCGCAATGTAAGCGCAGAAGCAGCTAAAACGGTTCGGGTGTCCAAGGATCACTTGCTCAAAAAGGTACTCCTCAAGTTGGATAGGCATAGCAAGCAGGGAAGTTCTGGTAACAATATTTCTGGAGGTGGAGAAATGCGATTTAGATTTAGATTAGAAATCCAGTTTAATCCATGTTAGAGAGAGAGAGCATCAAGAAAAAGCAACAGGTGGGGTGAAAAGGCACAAGTCTCTCAGCGGCTGCTTTACCCCCAAATCTCCCCAGGCCACGGAACGGCTGCTGAATGCACAGACTGAACTGCTGGAGACGGTGAAGGAAGTCAGCAAAACCAAGAAACATTACATGCAGCTGCAGCGGGCCAATGAGATAGCCAGGGAGAAGGCTGCTGATGTGGATGCCAGGTGAGCCTCCAACTCTTGAGCCCAGTAGATAGCAGTTCAAGAGTTGGGTTGTCTGGGAGCTTCAGTGGATCTAAGGTGTGTGTCCTGCTGATCTCTCAAGTTTCTGTGTTTTGGGGGGCTAGCGAGAACCTTCTCGCTACTGAGATCTGTGGGTCTGTGGTGAGATTGAAAGTCTGTGAGATTGAAGGTCTGTGGGAACTGACGTCCGTCCTTTCTCCCACAGGCTTAAGAAGAGCGATCACGGCATATTTCATACCAAAACCAGCTTGCAGAAGCTCAGTGCCAAGGTCAGAGACTCAGCCAATTTGGAAACATTGAGTGGGTTCCAAAGGTGTGAGGCACATGCCTTGTGGAGTAGGAAGAGTCTGTGTTCAGGGGTGTAGGGCTGACTACGAATTTCCATGCAGAGCGTGTTGGTGTTATACTGACTATGCTTTCATTACAGTTCTCCGTACAGCTGGCAGAAAATTCACAGCAGCTGGTGGTGGCACGGAATGAGTACATCTTGACTTTGGCAGCTGCCAACGCCCACCTGGGACACTACTACAGTGTGGAGCTGCCCGCTGTCATCAAGGTGCTATCATTATTTATGTAGCATCATCCATGTTCACATTGAATAGAAAAGAAATCTTTGCCCCAAGAGGGTCACAGGCTAGAAAAGGAAACAAGTCAACAACAGAGGGAGGAAAAAGGAGTGGGTAAGCAGGAAAAATCTATGCAGATGTTTCAATTGCATGCACTTGGTTACCACCGGAAATTTAAAGTGCATGCCCAGAAATGGATATTTGTGACAGAATTTGCTATTTGTGAGTGAGGGAGTATCCCATAGGTGTTCGGAGTTCTGGTCATAAGAATTATCTGCAGAAATAGTGGCATCTATGGAGATATTGAACACATAATTATGTAAAAAGAGAATGATGGGAACAGGCTCATGGAGGCCTAAGTCACAAAGGCAGCCATGAAGTCCAGAAGGTAAGGGCATAGTGTAGCGCATGCACATGCATATCCACTAACCAGGCTATAGATGCCATTTGATGAGAAAATGATGCCCATTGAAGGTTTTCTCCCTGCCAATAGCAGCATGAGGAAGGGATAGAGCCCTTTTTCTTTTCATCTTTGCTCAAAATCCCTGCTGCTGTGGGGGAAAAGATACAGGGGGTTCTGTGTCTTTCCCTTGTAGGTGGAAAAGGATCAGGGATGATTTCATTTTGAACAGACCAACTGTGTGAACGGAAAGAGTCTCGCAACACCTCCAGTTGGTTCTCAATTGCAGCACTCCCAGGCTATTTCTCATTTTTCTCAAAAGGGGAAGGTGAGAATAGAGAACCTACTACTGACATGTCATTTGTTTCTGTCTTGTCCCCTGAGAGTCCCAAGCCACAGTTTAGTTTGAACCAGAGTCCTCCCTGTCAGCTCCTTCCAGATATTTCTGTCATACACTCAGGTGGATCTCCACCACTTGCTTGATCTCTGTTCTTATGGAGCATGGGGTGTGTTGTCCTTCTGATTGATTATCCACAGTGCATCTTGGTCTAATAAAATCTTTTTCATCTCTTCATACAACTGTCCTCAAAGACCCTGCCTGTCCTTTTCTCTGCCTACTTTTCATCAACTGGCATGCTTTTGTCTTGGTTTCTCTAGATCCTAGATGGAGACCTTTATGATCGGCTCCAGGACCAGCTCACTCTGATCAGTAAGACAGATTTGGAGGTCTGCCAACGAACACAGCAACTCTTCCAGGGTGTTCTTGATGCTTCTGCACAGGTAATGGGACTCTGAACAAGAGTTTTCCCAAAGCTACTATTTACAGCGGTGCCTCACATAACAAGTTTAATTCATTCCAGTAGCATGTTTGTTTGTGAAACGCTCTTTATATGAGGCAGATTTTCCCCGTAGGAAATAATGGAAACTCAGACGATTGTTTCCACAAGCCAAAAAATATTCATATAAAAATATAAACTGTATGTAAAAATGATGACAAAACATTGGAATTGAATTCAAAATATGCATTAAATGTGCATGATCCTATGAAGTCTACTTAGGCTGGAATCCTAAAGACACTTTCCTGGGAGTAAGCCCATTTGAACACAATTTAACACAATGGGGCTTACTTCTGGGTAGACATGGTTAAGAGGCTGCAATAAAAGACACTTCTGTAATCAAAGACTCTTTCAAAGTGTCTCCCCACTTTCTCCTTCTCATCTTCCTGAGCCTCTCTCTCCCCTGCTCTCTCTGGCTAGCCCAGAGCTGCTTCCCTCTTCTCCACTGCTGTTCTCTCCTTCTGCCCAGTAGACGCCCGGCCACAGGAGGAACAGTGCGGAAGTCTTGCTTTCACTATGGGCACGTGCACTAAGCAGCCCTGATGCTTTTTAAAAGGACTGCTGGCCAGCGCATCTGCCCCAGCTGCCAACAAGTGTGCTTGTTAAGTGAAGCAACAGTTGTTATGTGAGACAGAATCTGAGAGAAATTTTCGCTTGTTATGTGGCTCGCTTGTTAAGTGGGGCACTTGTTAAGCGAGGTACCACTGTACCTGGTTGGTGATGAAATGCAGGCCAAGCCTTCAGGAGCATCTAAACGTAACGGGCAGCGCTCACAAAAAGCAGCTCTTCTGGGAACTTCATACATACTTAGATGATACCCTTGTGTTTCCTAGTTCCTTAATTAGGAACAAAATTACAATAGCACCAATTCCAGTCAAACATCTGGTGACTGTGAAATACTACATCATCATATACCTCTGATAATTGATTGCAAAAGAGCAAGAGTAGGAGAGGGATATGCTTTTCTGTTCTGCTTGTTGATTTCCGTAGAGCATTTCCACTGTGGGGAAAGATACTGAATGAAATGGGCCTTTGCCCTGATCCAGCAAGGCTCTTACATCAAGAGCAATTTCTTTGAGAAGGATAAGCTGTCAGTAATCATATTAAAACAGCATCATCTTACTTCATTTGTATCCTTCAGACTCTGCAGAATGACTTTCTCTTTTTGTTTGCCTTTCTCTTTTTCAGGTGTCCCGCGAACAGAATCTTTCCCTCTTCCTACAGAATAATGCTATCTTTTCAGCAGTGGTCCTACAGCCCTTCCAACCAGCAGGAACTGACAAGGTAGTATGGAAGGGTCAGTAGAAGGGTCTCCTCAGCCCAGCAACAAGGCGTTTTCAGACAGGGCCAATAACCTGAGTGTTTCCTTCCAGATTCCACTCCTAGACATTAGTGGCAGCAACACTGGGGAGAGTGGGATGAAAAAGGAAGCACGCCGCTGGGCGACTAGGGCAGCAAGAGACTATAAAATACAAACTGTCAGTGAGCAGGTAAGTTGCTCCCCAGGGAACACTTCTCACGTTGTTGGGCTTGTCTGTAACATATACTGAATGTCTGTTTACTGTTTCCCTGACTGTCCTTTATCGTCAGTGTTCAGTGAACACAAAATGGAGATGTATGCCAGGTTCTAGTTAGCTTTTATCTACCACGATTTTGAACTTCAGCAGTATTGCTTGGGTTAGTTCAACTTTTCCTGCGTGGTTGTGTAGGTACTACAAAGAATGGAATCCAAGAGGCAGCAAATCCCTGAGGCGGAGTTGGCCAATATGGAGAAACGAATGGAAGAAGTAAGAGAGAACATACGGAAGGCAGAGGTGAGTATGACTGCATTTTTCTGTCCATCTTGAGTACTTTGTCCATCTTAAAAGAAGAGTCCAGGTGAACCATGCCAACGTCCCATCTAGATATATTTTCATTATCTCACCATGGCTCATCAGATGCCGGAAGCACCCAAGACAACAAGATATGTTGTCATTCCTTTGCATTTCACATTCAGAGATAAACTACCAGGTCCTCTGGTGGCGCAAGTGGTTAAGACACTGTGCCTGTTAACCAGCAGGCCAGGATTCAAGACTCGGGTCCCCATAGGATGAGGATCTCCCTGCTACAGGCAGGGGGTTGGACTAGATGATCCACTGGGTCCCTTCCAACTCTATGATTCAATGATTCTATACCTCTAAAGTGCAAATGTTGCATATAGTCATCATGACAGACTTCACAGAAAAGGTGGATTCTGAGGACGGTTTTGAATATGGTTAAAGTTAATGCATTGCATAGGTGATCCAAGAGGCATAGGTGATCCAAGAGCCTTCAACATACAAGGGGCAACAAGGCAACATACATTATTCGAGATTATTGAGTATTGCCCCCTCTTTTCCTAGTGTTTCATTCTTTTGAAGTTGATGCAAAGGTAGAACGTATAGTATTTACATCTTGCTACAAACAGCTTTTGGGCCCTTCTTAATGGTACATTTACCCTGTTACGACTAGACCTCAATCTGGAAGAGTAGGAACACCTTCCAGAAGGTCCAGAACATTATTGAACCTTAAAGACGAACCAATTTGTTGTAACATCAACTTTTGAAGACTATAGTTCGCATCATCAGGTGAAGGATGAATGTGCTGGCTTATATGTTTACATAAAAATAGTCTGAAAACACCAGAGTTGCTTAAAAAAGAAAATGCAACAGACTTGTCTTGTAATAAACTTAAAAGTATAAAAGATAAGCATGGTGCCAATTCACAGTCGGTGATAACAATCAATGCTCAGTCAATTCTATGTGTTGAAAACGATGGCTTTGATAAAAAAAACCTCTTGCAAAGCTCTTAGCAGTGCAATCATATGCATTTCTACTCAGAAGTACGTCTCACTGAATTCAATGGGACTTATTCTCAGCTAAGTACTAGGAATTGCTCCCCAATCCTATTTGCTTGATATGGCGGTGTATGTTATGGGCTGCAATTATTGCAGCTGGTCTAATGGTTTGTGGCTTGCTGCCAGTGGCACAACATCCAGGAAAGCTGGTGCCAGCAGCAAGAGACTGCAGATCAGCCATCAGCACGGGTAAGAAAGCAGGAGGAAGGTGTTTGGAATGGGGATCAGGACAGATTGGGAAAGAGATAGATTAAATCTCAATAGCACAGATATCTGTCAGATCTAGAAGCCTATTCCTGGGCTTGCCCCACACTCTTGCAGTTGTGCAGATCTATACCATTAAAATAGTCAGTGTAGATCTGAGTAGTTCCAGGCAGTGGCAGAGAAGGTGAGTAAACATTTTCTTTTATTTTATCCCCAGTCTGTGGTGGAGGCTGCAATGGCTGCATCAACATCCCTGCATTACACAAGCCTGCTTTGAATAGGATTGGGCTTGTAGGTTGCAATCCTAACCAATTTAAGCCGACACAACTCAACAGCTCTCCATTCCTGTGGAGGTGTGGTGAGACTGGCACGTGTCTGTGTACTGGCCTACAAGAGTACTCCTATCCCCAGGAGTGGTGCAGAAGTGCCTTACACCACTTTAGCAATGCCCCAGGTCAGCACAGGACTTATGCTGGGCTAACTGGGGGGGGTTAGGATTGCAGCATCAGTCTGTCATTTTTGTTAGCTCATCATGTGATAAATCTTGTAGAAATTTCCACTGGTTTTTAGGGAATGCAAAGAAGAGGTGGTTCATGGAGAAGATTTAGAACCTAATTGTCTCATTGTTTTTACATACAAAACATGGGTTGATGTTGGTCCTGGGGATGGGACCTTTCTGAAGCCCATCTGGATCTTAAGTGTTTTGCAAGCGGACCTTCGTAGACCTTTCCTTCAGACAACAGACTCTTGTTGCTATATTTGAAACTGCTTTGTTGCAAATAGAAGTGATAGAAACTCAGATAGAAGAGCATCAATTATGGCTCATATCCACTGGTATAGGTGGTGTTGTGGATGTGGGTTTAGGATTTGTTTTCAAGTGCAGATGTGCTAAGACACAGAATGCATTGCTTTCATAAGGGTGGCAGTTTTGGTTGGAAATTGTGATTCCAGCATGTGTTTTTCCTTTGCAAGAGCTGCTTTTCTTCAGTAAAAGTCCAGGCTTTGCCCTCTTTTCTGCTTATGAATTTATTTAGCAGTTTACAAGACTTGGTGTTGATGGCTTTCCTGTGACCAAACTGTTTGCTTTTTTTCAGATCAGCAGGGTGAAGTCGGAGGCACGGTTAGCACTACTACAACAGTCTGGCGTGGATGTAGACACCTGGCTAGCAGGTGCCATGGGGCAGGTCCTCGATGAAATGGAGCAAGAAAGGCGTCTCAGTGAAGCTCGTAGATCTGAGAAAGGATCAACTCCTACAGTAAGAACTTCCGTTTTCAGTCACTGCTGACCAGCAAATGGGACATGAAGGAATAGGCAGTCTCTTGCTCCCCAGTTCCAGGGAATTGTGGAATTTGTCTGCTCTCATGTCCCCTACAGGGAATGTATGTGTCCCATAGAGTGCTAGTCTGAAGTTCCTCTTTGGGAGTATTTACCTAGGTTCTCCATTTTTTTAAAAAAAATCTCAATGATGTCCTCTTTCCTTGAGGTGAAGTCCCTTTGATCTGGAGCTGCCCTTTATGATGTGCCACTTCGTCCTCCAAGAGTAATGTCTTCCAATTTTTTTTCACCAGGCTGAAGAATTTGATCTTGCTGAGTTTGAAGATTATGACGACAGCGTTGAACTATTTGAGGATGCAAAGCCAAGCCCAAACATGGCTCGTGCATTTCCTTCTTCCTGCAGAGTGTTCTTCCCATACCAAGTAATAGCTCCTTTCTTCTTCTAGGTCTGCAGGATGTCCTTCACAGGATCACTTAGGGCTTATGTCAAGGGCTCGTGCAGAGACAGCTCAGTGGTGTTGGGGTCCCTCAGGCAAAGCATCCATTAGGTGAAACTGTAGACAGCAAGGGAGGTAGAAGGATGGTTGTAGAGAATAAGAGAGTGCTTTTGTCCTAAACTCAGTATCCCTTAATCGCACCCAGCACTAATCTACATCTTCTCCACTTCCATCTTGGACAGCCCTCTTGACATAGTGTGCTCCTGGGCAGATAAAATGTGCATCTGCTTCAAAAAAGAGAAATGGAAAATGGTGGAAATTGGATTTGAAGAGAGATGAGGACTTATATATAAAGATCTTGGAACTACAGTGAGGTTAGGGAATATGTTAGTGGGGATATGTTTACACGATGGACTCGGTAAAGAAATTTTTTAATGAATCTGTAGATTATATTACTTCTATGTAAAATCATCAGAAAATGTTTCAAACTCTAAATGGTCTTGTTGGAGATAAAAAAGAATGATTGCAGTCTTCAAGCATGTTCAGTTGGAATCAATATATTGGAGGGATCTGATAGCTTATCTGAATGTTATAATAAGTTGTAATAAGCTTTGAAATCTCATTTTCTTCATTAATAGCACTCGCACTATTGAATAGTGAGATCAGCTTCACTATTGAATAGCTGAAATAATTCAGTCATTCACTATATTAGTTCTGGAGACCAGATGATTTAGCCACTCAGTGTAGTGCACACTACACTGGCAGTGCAATCCTATACATGTGTTGGGCCATAAAGCAGTAAACGATAATTTACTGCAAGATACTGCAAGAGCAGTATCAGGATGACCTGCTCTGGTCTGTCAGACCTTGTGCCACCAGTGTAGAGTCATGGGAGGGGAAAGAGTCATGGGAGGGCATTCTAGGAGTAGAGTAGGGTGTTTCTGGCTATGGGAAGGGCAGGACAGGGGTGAAGCAAGCTTGAAATAGGACATATGGGAATTAATATCCTCTTACCCCAAGTAGACCTCCTAACCTGTGTTGGAAAAGCACAAGCCAAGATGTCTGGCTTCACCAGCACAAGTTAGGATTGGGCCAAAAGTCTTCTACATTCAGAAGGGTTAGGTTAATAAAATAAACAATGTTCCTCTTAATGCCTATAGTCTATAGCTGTATTTCTCAAACTGGGGGTTGGGACCCCTTTGGGAGTCGCCTAAAGACCCCTGGTGTAGGGGGCCTTGCAAGGTATTTTGCATCTTTTTTATTTGTAATTAGAAATAAATATTTCACAATATATAATTAAATATTATTTTGTGATTAATCACTATGCTTTAATTATGTTCTATTTGTAACAATGAAAATGCATCCTGCATATCAGATATAACAGTATCAAAATTACAGTTATGAAGTAGCAACAAAAATAATTTTATGGCTGGGGGTCCCTACAACATGAGGAACTGTATTAAAGGGTCACGGCATTAGGAAGATTGAGAACCACTGGCCTATAGTCTATCTGTGATAGACCATAAGAGTTGGTTGCTGAGTTGACCTGTGGTATCCTGATCAGTACTATGGTTAGGAGATTCCCGCTACAAAGTGTGCTTTTGCCACATATATGGCTGACCATTGTGTGTTTTCTTGCCCTGACAGGCCTGTCAGTCTGATGAGCTGTCTATTGTCCAAGGGGAAGAGCTGGAGGTCATTGAAGATGGTGACATGGAAGAATGGGTCAAGGTTGGTATTAGACGTTCAGAACCCATGCAAGAAAATCTATTGCTGGGGTAAAATAACAGTAGGAATGAATGCTAAATAATTCCTTAAGGACATTTTACCTTAAATGTACATAAACAAATAAATATGCATTACCTTTCCTGCCAAAGGTGGCTCACAAAAACAACAAAAGTCCATAATACTGATCTTGCAAAACTGATCCACACCCTTTTAATTTGCATTGCTGGCTCTTGCTACAACCTCTTGCATCAGCCTGGAATGAAGGGAGGGCTTCCAGCTGTATGCATACTTCTCTTAGAGAGGAAGCCATTTCTAGTTTGTAGAAGAATTTGGTTCCATTTCTGAAAGTGGTGTCAAATGCCATCCATCAAATGCTATCTTTAAATATGGACTGGAGAGAAAGCACTGCAGCCTTGTAGGTTCACTTCATGCAGCCTCATGAATGACTAGTCTTCCCTAATAGGATGTGGTAAGGAAGGCACAAATGCAAGCTCGTTCGGAGGTGTTTCTTACTGTCAATTCTTCCACCTGTCTTCAGGCACGAAACAAAGCAGGTAAAGTTGGGTATGTCCCGGAGAAGTACCTCTTGTTTCTGGATTCAGTAAGCAGGGAATGCCCAGCTTCGGATGGGAGCAGCCAGGAAGCATCCTCTGATGTGGCCTTGGAGAGAGAGCTGAGAAGCATCTTGAGCATGGACCTGATGCTGGAGCCTGGAGGTGTGTCTTGGTGAGGTCCATGGGTGCTGTGAGATCTGAGGGATGGGTGTTCATGTACTGTATGGAGATAGGAAGATGCTTTTCATTCCTGCATGAACAGGGTCCAAGAGGGACCCTGCCCAAGTTGTTGATTAAAATTGGCTCACCCTGTGGGATCTTTATTTCCCATTTTAACTTGCCTTACTTAGGGCAAAATCCAGAGTAACTACGGGGAGTCCTTGCTTCGGTGTAAGAACAACTTACTCTGGATTCCAGTATCATTTTCCCATAGGTTTTCACTAGGTGATGCAGTAACTACGGGTGCACGTAAAGTCTCTTAGGTACTCCCATAGATACTCTGGATTTGGGGGTTAGAAGAATATATCCACATTTACTTGAAACTAATGTGCCATCAAATCTAACGCGCACTCCTGTTTTCAAAGGCTTGAGATTTTTAAAAGTTTACTAGCGATTATAATGTGCAGCTGGAAAGCAGGTGTAAAATTTAATTTGGTGTATGTTAAATGAGTTATAATTATTATAATACTACGACAATGGGTTTTTGTCATAATTTTTACCTAATTGCACTACTTTACACAACAATGGGTTTGTGTTACATTTTTATTACAATACAGTAAATGTTAAATACTGACCTATATTTATAATTCAAAATACTGCATTTACTCAAATCTAATGTACCATTGAATGCAGTGCACTCCCCGATTTTGAAGATTAAATTCAGCTGAAAAGAGTGAGCGTTAGATTCGAGTAAATGTGGTGGGCTACTGAGCATGCTTGCATTGCAACAGAGTCTTTTGGTTTTCAGCCTGGCTGGTACGAGCACTCTATGATTATGAAGGGCAGAGTTCAGAGGAACTCAGCTTCCCTGAAGGAGCCATCATCCGAGTGCTGCCCCGTGAAGAGGGAGCCATAGATGATGGTTTTTGGAAAGGGGATTTCAATGGAAGAGTTGGAGTCTTCCCATCCTTGGTGGTTCAGGAAATAACTGCTGTTTCAGAGAGAACTGAGCAGGTGAGTCCTTACTTGTCCAAGAGGGGGTAGATCAGATTCTTTCCCTTTACCAGGAAATGTGGTCTGGGCAGCTGCAAGGTCTTTTTGCAAACAATTTGGGCTGCAATCCTAAGCTCCAGTTAGGCTAGCCTAAGTCACGGCATAAGTTCTGTGCTGGCCTAGGGTATCACAAAAGTACGATCATGTAAGGCATCTCTTCCACACTGCTGGGAGGGTTAGGCCACTGCACATGCATATGTCAACCTCCCCATAGCACCATGAGAAGATAGGCCAGGTGAGTTAGGCCAGCTTAAATTACTTAGAATTGCACCCTTAGTTAGTACATAAGCCAGTCTAAATTTTTATCATCAGAGATAATGCTGGTAGTTATTTTTTCGCAAGGCTTACATCCCAAGAAATGAGAGATTGATGCTAGATACCTGGAACCCCTGGAAGAACATGGAGCCAGAGATGTGCCCACTTTAACAAGTGTCCCATCTGTCTTTGAACATTTCAAGCCCCAGTCCTTCTCACAATATTCTTGGAATTTGAGAGGAAGTTGTTTATAGGAAATCTCCCCCAAAGCCTGTTATATTATTGGGATAGAAGAAAACTGTGAGGATGATTCCTTCCCCCACCTCACCCCACAACTCCATAAAACTGAGGCAGGCAGGGACTAGTTGGAACATGCTACACCTATGAAGGCACTTCAAGCGGCCTTGAAGTGTAGCATCATGTAGAAAACCTCCAACTTTCCACCAGAGGGAGCAGAAAAGGGAAAAATACATCCTCTCTCAGGCTGCTTTTGTGAGGCCCTCAGAGTATTTTTGAAAACTCAGCATAGGCACTATCCAGGTGAGAGCAAACTTTGATTGACTGCCAATACCCAGGCAAATTAGCTTGGATCATAAAAGTCCCACCTTCTCCATTCATTCAGTCTTGGACCCACCAATGGATTGTGATCCAGTCTTTGTTGGCTCACAAAACTGACAGGTTAGATTAGGTTATGTGGCTCAAGGGTTAAAGAAGCTGCTACTTGAGTGAGGGGAGCATTGCCACTCAAGCACCAGTATAACCACATGCCTTGACATTTATAAATTGAGCAGCAGTCTTAAGGGCATGTTGGTTCACGTGGTCTGCAAGGCCCTTTTTGGCAGTCCCCAAAGTCCATCCACAGCCCTCCCCAATTCCTTCTACCTCAGTGGCTTTTTGGTCTCCGTACTGCACTGGTCCAGCTTTTCCTTTGAAGAAGGAGAAGCCAGAAGAGTATGGCAGAGAGATCAAAAAACTCTTCTGAACCCACCTCCCCCTCCTCTGTTTGTGTCCTGTGCCTGCTGAATAACTTTAGCAGCACAGAAGTAATCAGAGATGTTGTCATCATATTACCACCAGTTACTTCCGGAACAGCAACCAAAGTTGGACCACCATGCTATCGAACCTCCAAAAGTTAGGAGATCACTGCACTGGGTGCACTATTGTGAACTAATGGCTTTTGAGTAGTTTGGATGCTGCTAAAACTTTTGCTAATCTGGGCCCAGTTTCTTAAACGAAAGTTACTCAGAGCTGTCAAGTTGTGGTCTAGCCTGTAACCCCTTCTCCCTATTCATAGGTATGTGAAGTACTCACAGAGGTGGTCACTTACTCCAAGACTTCACTTTCTTCATTGCTACTTCATATGTCCCATTGCTGAGCAATAGGGTTTTTTGGGCTAATACCTGCTGACCCTGAATCAATTTTATGGGAGAAGCATTGTCTTGCTTCCTCCTTACATAGGATGTTTTAGGAGGTCCCCTTTTCTGCTCTGAGCATCTACTGATGATAGTCTGCCTTTTTTATTTCAGGAACTACTTTCACCATCTCCTCCAGCTTTCTCTCCCCCGGGTCTTGGCCATGAATTACCGTTTCCTCCTGAAAGTCTCCTGGGAGGTGAGTTGAGAAATTGGTCCCCCAAGTTTCTCAGAAGTTGGTCTCTGGAGTATGAAAGTTGGATTAAAGGAGACTGACACTAGCAACAAATCCTTGGCATGGCTCAGATGGAGATTTTAAGGATACCTGGAACATGATAATCTGAACCAGAATCTTTTGTTTTTGCTTATTCTTAATAAAACACCTCTGTTTTTTATATATTTTTTGCTGTGCCGGGATCGAAATTTTTTTTTGTAACCAGTCCCACACCCACAATGCAGCAGAACATTAATACTGTGTTTGTGTTTCTAGGTGACCTGCAAAAGAGTGAACCTAGTGGACACATTTCCCCTGACCTGAACACACCACGTATTCGACCAGTAAGTTGTTGCATGTGAAATGGCACTGGTGTGTTCATGAGAGATGGGCAGCATGGGACTCAGTTACCATGACCTAGAGGGATTTGGACCAACCACTGCAGCACCTGTCAGCTTCATACGGTGTGAGGTGGCTGCCTGGAGGCCATAACCGGTGGCTAACTTGCCACAAGACAAGCTGCCACTGACCCAGAAGAGACATATACATGGCTTCTTAAAGGCCAGGCTATTACCTGCAACCTGGCCATAGTTGCTTTCTGCAACCCCTGACACTGGAAGCAGAAGGAAGCGCAGAGCTGAGCAGCATGGAGAGGATGAGCCAGAAGTGTCACACCAATGAGGCTGGAAGAGATGGGGCTAGCTGACATGTGGGGGGGGGGGTCACTAGTCTAGTATTTATTTGTGTTGTGGTACAAAAAGCTTGAAGTGCACTTGACTGGGTGAATCATCTTAGTTTTTAATCTCCCAGCAGAAGAACACTTTTTAATTGCTTGAGGTAAATTGAACCAAAAGGAAATTGCTTCAAGCCTATGAGCAATGTGTCTCGCCTTCAGGCCACAGAGTAGGGATGAGAAGGAGAGCATGGGTGCAAAAAATTTCTATCATTAGTTTTTAACTTAAAATTGCCCTCAGATTATTTCACATGGGTTTCCCCACTCCATCCTACCACCCCCCCCCAAAAAAAAAAGATATTAGAACTTCTTGTATTGACTAATTTGGCCTAGGATATTCATGCTACAATGCAATTGTTTTGCATTGTAACACAATAGTATATGGTAATCCTTTCTTGTGGCCTAAAAATTCCTAATCCTTTTTTATGGACTATGGCTGCAATCCTAAAGACACTTTCCTACGAGTAAGACCCATTGAACATAACGGGGCTTACTTTTGAGTAGACATGATTAAGATTATGTTCTAAAAATGTTAACTTACAGTTGCAAGAACCTAAGCCAATGCCTTTACAAACTCTTCCTCTTTTGTCTTTTTTTTCTTGTGGTAGGTTCGGGCTCCTCCACCTCCACCATCTCCAGCCCCCAAAGCTGACTCGTGAGTCCGGCCATGAGTAACACCATGTCTTTTGGGGACTAGCTCTCCAGAGAAGGCTTCCTGGCATCCTCCATGGCTTAATCTTCAGCACCCCTGTCAAAGCTGTTTCTGCTTGGCGCTGTTGGGTCCATCTAGCTGCTTTGGAGCCTGCGTTGAGCATTGCCGAGCATCAGCTGGTGCTGTGACAGTGGGATGGGGCTGCTATAGGACAAACATTTCATCTGCTATGACAAGCCTCTCTAATAGCCACCGTTGCTTCTACCTCAACACATGAGGATGTGTCCAAGACAGACTGGCTGTGTTGTGGTTGTATACTATGAGTGAATACCTGGAAATGGCAGGCTCCATCTGGCTTCTCTTTCCTCATCCACTGCTAGAGGCTTTGCAAGCATTTTTCCTTTCAGCAGGTGGAGATGGGAGCTGGTCTCTCCCTTTGCTGCTAGCTGGCATCTGTTTGCACAATGTCTATTGGAACCATTTCTGTGCCCTTTTCAGTCAGTATAATGGCAGGATGTGAACTGTTGCAGTTCTTGCAGTTTTTTATTATACCCTGCAGAGTGGGTTGATTCATATGCTGTGTCCTCAAGGAGGAATGGTCATGCGGTTGACCCAATAAAGAGACCTAATTCTGCATGTCTTTAGTGCCTTTAATGGGGTGAGTTTTTGTTTGTTTACACTGTTTCGACATGGAAAGGTAGGAGATGGGTTTGTTTCACAACTTATTGTGACAGTTAACTAGAAGAGCATGACTAGTTAGAGGAGGGGAGGGGGGATCCAGGAGAGTTTTAACTGGCTAGTCTCCAGCTTCATTTTTGGATCTGTTCCCAGGGAGGAAAGCCTGGCCACAGCTCTCATGAGACCGGTAAAGCTGCATGCTGAAGTGTTGAACAAGTCTATCCTCTCCTAATGCAAGTGCCTACACATGCCTGGTTTAACATCACGGCCAAGGAGCTTAGATCCAGGCTATACTTGTACCATAGGAGGTGATAATAATGGAAACCAGGACAGGATTCTTGCAAGGGGCACCCATTTAGGAAAGTGCCTGTGTGTATGTAATTATTGCAGTCAAGAAGAAAGTGGCTTCCTCTGTGCTAAGTGAAATGGAGCATACACAGTAAAAGACTTCAAGAAATGGGAAGCAAAAGGAACTGTGGCTCCTGGATTGTCGCAAAGGTTGGAAACCACCAAGCTCATCCTGGTTAGGAAAAGCCTAGGCTCTCCCTGTGTACCCTGGTCAAGTGGGTATGTATACCCACTTAGTACACCTTAGTGTATAACCCAGATGGTCTTAATATCTGAGTCACAGCTACAGGCAGGGAGGGTTGAACCCAGAATCACTCTGCCTTAGCTCTGCCACTCCACATGTACTGGTTGAGTTCTCTCAATCTTAAGTAGTGTGTACATTTCTAACACAAAGAGCTCAGCCAGACCTGAGTGGCATGCAGAAGAGCGGTGCTGTCGCTTGAAATGGCAGCACCCAGAGCAGGACTGGGGTTTCCTACCCCAGAAGGGAAAGTGGCTACGAGGCACTTTAGGGCTGGCCTTCCCATGACAGATGGAGAGGAGGGTGATAGGAAAATGCCAGAAGCTGATAGAAGTCACAATTGTTTCCAAGAGTTGTTTTCCACCACCAATGGCAGAGAGCTCCATTGTATAAATCTGGGATTTTTTCAAGCACCGTATGTTGAGTCCCAGTTGAGTGCAGAATAAGGTTCTTGCCAACTGGTGGGTTTCCCCCCTGCACCCCACAACACATGGTTGCAAAATATGGCTCTTAGCAAAGCTAACACCAGAATGGGAAGGCTGGAGTTTCCAGTGAACCCAGATAACTCCACAAGACAGTCCTGTTCCAATGGGGAGCTGTTCTGCTGCTGGATGGATAATTATTGTGATGTGGATGGGCTCTTGCCAAGTGCAGTGGTTTTACTGGTCAAAGCAGCACATCCTTGCGACGCTCTGGCTCTGCCAAATGCAGTGTAGCTCTTCTGGGCCAGGCCTTGTTTTGGAACCTATTGTCAACCTGGCTGTCTCATTCTTGCAGGCCTGGTAGAGGCTCTGTGTGCATCTCTGCTGGCAGCCCTGAACCTAGAGCAGGAAAAATATGAAAGGAAAAAAGGGCAAGCAAAGAATGACATTAGCAGAAACGTATATAAAGGTAATCACAGAACTGCATTCTCATTCTTCCAGCTGGTATGCATTGTGAATCTTTACTACTCCAAAGTCTGAAGCTGCTGTTTCAAAACGTTTTAAAATGAATGCCCATCCTTCAAAACTCAGTTCTTTTGAGTTCCATATACAGAATGTGGTGCATGAGAATGGCAAGTTCATTGACATTTTGTAATGTCTTAGGGCCTTAGGAAAAAAGATAATGGTTGGCAAATTTCAGATATAGGTTCTTGCCTTTTTCTAGGGTAAGGAACAGACTTGATTATGCAAAACAGGCAAAGATAACTAGAATAGCTCATACATCCTTCAAAATTCACCTTTGATCCCTTAGCATTTGTATGTTCCTATAACTGTTAATAAAATTTTTGCATCGTGTTAGTTTGGCTTGTGTGGTGGAAACAGCCATACCATTTAAGGCCCCTTCACCACAGAAGGACAACTTTGCAAACCAAGATTTTTCATTTATATAAATAAAGTGGAATGGGAGAAATGGAAGATACCAGGTCCCCCACACCTATCCAAATCAACGATTTTCAACCACTATGTGTGCCGCCAATGGTCTGCATGTTGTGGGAGTTTGGGGGGCAGTCATATATTAGCTGGGCCTCTGAAATGAAGGGAGGGTCCATAATATTTCCTCTCTCCTTGCCAACATTCACATCCACCTGTGGATTATAACAACATCTTGATTCTGCAGCCAACCACACAATGAAGATCTCACAGCTTGTGGCCTCGAGCTTCATTGCTGGAGAACTTTGACCACATCATGAGTGGGAAGTTTCACGATGGGATTGCAAGAATCTATGACCCTTGGCAAAAGAATCTATAACACTAAGGCCTATATCCTAAAATGAAATTAAACCCCTTGCTCCGGAGCAGTTCCATAACATAACACTAGAGGGTGACGTAACTGTGTGGACCCATAACTGCTATGGATTTTGCCCAAAGTGAAAATTTTGCATAGCTGAAGAGAACAACTAATATAGAAAGTGCCCTTGTTTGCTCAGAATGTTTACAGTCCTCCAGAAAGTTGTGTATTGATGAAACAATCCTCGCTACCTCTATAGGGAGGATTACGGTCTCGCACGCAGGAGCAGCATGTACTGCGCCTGAAGGAAAAAGGAGAATCTATTGGCTATATGCACCTGTATAAGGCAATAAGCACCTATCCGATTCTGCCCAGTTGCGCTTTAGGCTAAATATTTCTGAACCTGTTTCCCTTGCCTGTCTACTTAGGCAGCATAGTCAGAAACAGCTGAGTTCTACTTTGCTCTATTGGCAATAAACAGCAGCCACCTGCAGATTATCAAATAAACATGGACAATGTGGTAGGGATGACCAGGAGGCCAACTACATGACTTAAAGCTTTACACCACATCTTCTGCTTGCTATAGCAGAATGGTGTCAGTATAGCATGAGTGGTGTGGGTATCCTGATTAAATCTCCACCTGTAGGGGGAGATGTAACCAAGATTATTGCTAGTTAAAAGGCTTGCGGGTTGTTTTCTGATACTTTCACTAACTGCAATCTTAAGCATGTCTACTCAGAAGTAAGTCCCATTGTATTCAATAGTACTTACTCCCAGGAAAGTATGGTTAGGATTGCAGTTTCTTCTCCAGGTACAGTATGTTGTGCCACCTTTGTAATAATGGCTGCAATTCTTGGTGATGGCTGCAATCCAGAGCAAATTCAGCCTGCTCTGACCTAACTGCACTCTCCTAACTATTCTGTATCCAGAGCAGAAAGTTATGCTGAATCCAGAGAGTCAGGAAGCCTGGGCTGCCCTAACTGCTCCAGAGCATGCTAAGTAATTGACACAAGGGGAAGACTTGCTCCTGAGGAGACACCCTCAGATCACACTGAACAAGGAACAACTGTGGTGCCTACAGTGGTGACATGACTCTGCACATCACCTGGTGCGGAAGTCTGTGCGTCATCCCTGGGATGCCCCCCCCCCCACCTGGACTACACAGTCACCAAAGTTGGCGCCTGCGCAGTTGTTTCTAAAGCCAACTGGCTTCAGAAAGAGTACTGCGCAGGAACCATCTATGACACCTGCGCAGTACTTTTCTGAAGCCTTTTGGCTTTGGGGGAGACTGTGCAGGCGTCAGAGTTGGTGCCTGTGCAGTACTCTTTCTGAAGCCATTCGGCTGCCGCTCCGCCTCCTGAGTGAGGCCGAATGGCTGTGCAGAGGCGTGGACTTTCTCTGCTCTAAGGAAGTCTCCTCTGAAGCTGTTCGGCATGCTCAGTGTGTTTCTGCGCAGTGCACCTCAGATGGCCGTTCAGGCCAGCTCCTCAGACAAGTGGCAGCTTCTGGCTGATTCTCCGCCTTGGAGCAGGCCTGAATGAGTGTGCTGACGCCCGGGGCCTGCTAAAGGACAGTCAAACTCCTCCGGCACATCACCCCATACGGAGCGCATCCCCAATGCAGTCCACACCAGCCGCACCAGTCTGGTGACGCCACTGGGTGCCTGCCTTATAAGGAGTCCCTGATGAGATGCCAGTACGTTCTACAGTGAATACAAGGGGCTTCTTGGAGTGGCCTGCTGTATCCTGAGGTTTGTGGGCAGCCGTAGTTTGTTCCATATCCTGAGGTTGAGAGGCAGGGGTTGCAGCTAGGCTGGCCAAGAACTCAGATTTTTGGTCAGCACTGCCATTCTTACTCGGGCCTTATCATGGACCCCAATGGGTCTACTCATTACTATACCTGCTCCTGAGGTGGTATAACTCTGAGGGCTGGAAGCGGGCATTTCTGCCTTGGAAACAGGCTCTGGATTCAGAGTAACTGCTCTGCCCTAGGCAATGCTAAACATGCCCTCAACTTGCCTCTCCTGAGCTGCTTAGGCTGCCCCAGTTAGGGCAGAGCAGGTCCACCTCTCTTAGGGCACCCTATCTTGCCTTGCTCTGCCCTAAGCCTCCTTCAGAGTTACTGGGCTGGAGCATCTTGCAGTTGCTCCAACCTAGTGTTAGATAGGGCAACCTAAGGGCTCTTATGTGGACAGATTAGTTGCTCTGGATTGGGCTGTAAGGCTGCAATCCTAAAGACACTTTCCTGGGAATAAGACCCATTGAACACAATGGGGCTTAGTTCTGAGTAGACATGGTTAGGATTGTGCTGTAAGTAAAATTCTTAACAAAACTATTTATTTATTTATTTATTTATTTATTTATTTATTTATTTATTTATTTATTTATTTATTTATTTATTTATTTATTTATTTATTTATTTATATCCCGCCTTTCCTCACCTCCAAGAGGGAGCCCAAAACTACACTTTGCTGTGTGTGGAACTGAGTGATACCTTCAGTTCTGGTGTCCACTTCTGAGTCGTAGCTTTACAGATGAAAAACCCAATAACAGTTTATATGGCTGGGATCATTCCAGAATATGCACTGGTGTGGAAAGAGGGGGGGACAGTGTGATGGCTCAGGCCCTGAAAGGTTGCAAAAGACCCCCTCCACCCTGATCTTTTCCATTGGTGCTGTAGCTATATTTGCTCAGTATGTTTTATTGCCTTGCACTTGCCTTCTGCAATTATTAATACTTTTCAAGCCTACTAAAGCTAGATTTTTAATTTCACCTCACTGGTGTATTTTTCACTTCCTTAATGGTGCCTCACTGTACAACTCATGATCTTAGTCTGCAGTCCTAACCTATGCCAGCACAACTCATTGGTCTTCCTGTTCCTGTGGTGATGTAGGGAGGCAAGCACATGTCTGTGCATTGGCCTAACCCTCCCCACGAGTAGCACACTAGTGCCTTTATGGCACTTTTGTGACACCCCTAGGTCAGCACGGGACCTATGTTGGGGCTTAGACCGGCCTAACTGTTAGTTTCTTTCTCTTTGTCCCTTCAGCTTTCATTCCACCTTATCCAAGTATCTCCCTTTCCTTGCTTACTGTCACCTTAACATGTCAAAAGTGTCACACTTACCCTCTGTGTAAAGATGGAGCAAATTCCAACCTGCCTATCTGAATTTGCCATCCAACTAACTCCTCTCTACCATCAAGCCGGGAAGTACTGTGCATCGAGGAGAGCTTCCCCACACCTTCTATCCCTGCTGTTGACTGTTAAGAGCGTCAAACTTACGTCACACAGATACTCTTGGGTCCTGCGCCACTGAGCTCTGCTCCTGTGAGGAAAAAGAAGTAGATAAAGAATTACAGAAGCCATTCTTGTGAAAAGAATCTTCTCAGCACCCATGTTAGGGTTGCCCAGGAATTAGGACAAGGTAATAAAAGGGATGCCAACAGTGCTAAGAGTCATGGATGAGCAATTCAAGCAACGTTGGGTTGAACTGGATAGGAAGAGGGTTTGGCTAGATCTTCTGCACTATTCATTGGCTGTGCGGGTATAAGGAAGACCATGCAAAGTGAAGAGGGGAGTTGGTGCCTCAAAATTGGGGGTAGCATTCTTGGAACAAGAAGACTTTTAAGAATTGTTGCTCTTCATACAGCATCAGTAAACCCCAAAGGAGTTTTACAAGTAGAAGTTAATTAGACCTCACTGAAGCTTTGTGAGGTAAATAAGGGATTAGAGAGCCACAACAATGAGTCTGTAAACTTAGGCTGGGAAATTTCCAGTCTAAAGACATGTTGCCATCTTAATGGGTACATAATGTATCATGTATATTTATTAAAACAAGAAGACACAAAGCACACCAGATCTCTTTTTTCCACAAAGTCAAACTTTAAATAAACTGAGGGCACAATCCTAACCAGTTTAGGCGACTACACCTCACCCATCTCCCCTTTCCCACTGTGGCATGAGAAAGCCAGCATACGTCTGTGGCACTGGCCTAACTTCCCCAAGAGTGATGCAGAACTGTCTTATGGCTCTTTTCTGACACCCCCAGGCCAGTATAAACTTATGCTGGGCTTAACCAGGGCCTAACCAGCATAAACTTATGCTGGGCCTTAGGATTGAACTGTAACGCTACCATCTGGAGTAACTATGGGAACTTTTACGTCAACGTAGTTATGGTGCCACCTATGGAAAATCTATGGGAAATGCATAGAGCAATCCAGAGTAAGTGTCTCTTACATCTTCCTGTAGTTACTCTGGATTGTAGGGTAAGACAAATATCAGGACTAGCCCTGCCATTCACCACGCTAAGGTGGCAGCTAATTTTGAATATATTTAGATTTTGAGTACTGTACTAAGAACAGCTATTATTATATTTATACCACCAAAAACGACTGGGCTGTGCTAACATAAGTGGTTAAGACACTGTGCCTATTGACCAGCAGGCTGGGGTTCGAGACCCAGGTTTCCACAAGACAGGATGAGCTCCTGTCCTTAGCCCAGCTCCTGCCAACCTAGCAGTTCAAAAGCATGTAAATGCAAGCATGTAAATGCAAGTAGATAAATAGGTACCACCTTGGTGGGAAAGGTAACAGCGTTCCATGTGCCTTGGCATATAGTCATGCTGGCCCCACGACTATGGACGTGTCTTTGGACAACGCTGGCTCTAAAGGCTTGTAAATGGGGATGAGCACCACACCCTATAGTCGGAAACGACTGGCAGTTAACCTGTGGGGACACCTTTACAAGGCACTAAAGGCTTGTAAATGGGGATGAGCACTGCACCCTATAGTCAGAAATGACTGGCAGTTAACCTGTGGGGACACCTGTACCTTACCAAAAATGAATCTGCCATCTGGTCACCAAAATAACGAGCCCTGCCTAATCAATATGTGTTTCAAATTTTATGGTTTTAGCAGTCTTTTGCTAAAAGCTGACTGTCTCTTAACCACTAAATGACTACTGCCCAAACAAGGGTGCTTCGGGCTATTTTCACAACATATTCTTTAAAAACAAATATGAAGCAATCAACTGTATATGATGATAATATACAAGATAATTTGCATACCTTTATAATGTGCAAGGTAATTAAACACCTTATTCATTTCTGCCACTTCAAAGGGACGCATTTAAATCCTTTTGTCTATACACTTCTATCGTTTTCTTGTACTCCCTATACAAAATTTTTGCTGTTTCTGACAATATACAAATAGTTCACTATTTTCCTCTGCTTGTTTTTATTTGCAACAGAATCTCAAGGCAGATACTAAAGTTTCCAAAACAGGCCTTGCAACTTTTACCCAAACACTCTGCAAAGGGCTCCTTCAGTCTAGGGTGACCAGTTGCTCAAATCTCAAAAGGAAGACAAGGTCTTGGATTCCTCTCTGCCTGGCCTTTCCAGTAGACAATGGCACATCTGCCTACTCACAAGTAAAACTGCGATATTGTGCACTTTCATTTCCCCATAGACCTCAATGCATATTTTTTATTTTTAGTTTTTTGGCCATAACTTTTTATCTGAAGGAGATATTTCAGAACTGATTTTTGCATTTGATTCTGCTCTTCAATATGAATCCAATGACATATGAAAAGATGGGGTAATGCACACCATTGTAAAGTTCCAAAATGGAGGACAACAAAGCCCCTTTGGAGGACATAAAGCCAGGAGGCTAAAAAAAGAGGACAAATCCAGAAATTTCTGAGTGTATGATCACTCTTCAGTCTCACAGACTTTCATTCATTTCCATTTTGGTCTTTACAACAGTCGTTGAAGCAAAAAACAACTTGACCTCCTGGCAAGTCTCGTCAGCATTTGCCAAGTTTTATCAGCATTGTTAAGCAACTATGGGTGCAATCCTAAGGCTGTCTACTCTGAAGTAAGTCCTATTGTGTTCAATGAAGCTAACTCTCAGGAAAGTGTGGTTAGAATTACAACCAAAATAAACCCTTCTTTTTTATTTTGCTACCTTTTAGCATTATCTGCAATTTGATTCAGACCTTCAACTTTATTCATGTATTATTTTAAAAGTTATTTGTGACTTTATTCCTGTATTATTTTTTTTAAAATCCCTATTGAAGAAAGTAAATATTTCAGATGCTGTCACTGTTTAAGAGTCTTCCCCAAACTCACCTGCACTGAGAAATCTTCTCATAGTTATTTCCATTCGTTTCATTCTAGTTTTTCCCTTTCATGAAACCTTACTCTTTAAGGGTGCATACAAATAACATACTTTGAGGATTGAGGCCTTGGAGAATATATATTTCCCCTATTTAGCTAGATCAGCCATTTTCAACCAGTGTGCTATGGCACACTGGTGTGCCACAAATGGACCACATATGGAAATTTGGGAGATGGTCATAGGAGAAGTGACTCCCCCAACTGAAAGCACAGCATGCTTTGTCAATTATTCAAAAATGTATGGTGTGCCTTGATCACATTAGCACCTTGTCGGTGTGCCATGAGATGAAAAAGATTCAAAATCACTAGGCTAGATGCCCAGCCTTTTTCTGAGCTCAGGAGCATGCATTTGTCCTTTCCAGCTGAAGCCAGCCGAACTCGGTCAGAAGGGCCGAACTTTCTTCCCTCTCTCCCCTGCCCAGAGCATTATTTCAAGTAGGAAAAATTCTAGTAGGTAAATGTTTCAAGTTTTGAAACATCCAGTCTGAATAAACAATAAAATACACACATGTCAAAATGCTTGAACTCTCTCTCTCTCTCTCTCTCTCTCTCTCTCTCTCTCATTAAACTGAACACCTGCCAGGATCATGACTGGATTTGGAGCCAGGAGCATTAGTATTGCAGGTGTGAAGGCACAATTCCTCCCATAACAGGTTCTGCAGGTAGATATCTATGTACACCCTCTAATTCACTGTGCTTTTCTCCCTGCTTCTAGTGCTTATGTCTAACAAAAATAAGTAAATTATCCAGAGACTGTTTATCTTGTTCCATCACCTTAAGAGAATTTGTATGACTGATCCATGGCTTGCTGTGTGACCTCTGGACATTGCCTCATTTTGAAGAGGTTACCAGGATTGATTCTGACACCAGAGGTCAGCATTTCCAGTATTGTTTCTTTTTGCCCTTCATTTGCACTCAAAGACCCAGTGCACAGAAAACTGAAAACTCTAGGACAAGGAAAAAGAGGGTATAATTGTATTTACCTTATATTCTATACTTGTAGGTCTATTCATCCCATTTCCAGATAGATCTGGTCTGGATCCTCCTTGAAGAAACTGATTGTCTGATGCTTCATTAGATGCCTTGTGAATACCCTCATCAGATCTATCAGCTTTCATACCAAGCCTCTCCTTCTCCTCCAAGGCTTCTGAGGCAAGATGCTCTGCAAGACCCAAAGATCTTTGGTCAGATGTGTTGCTTGTGATTGTACCTAGGAGGCTTTCCTCTTGCAATGAGCCTGTCTTTGGGAGTTCTTTACTGTCTTTTCTATCTGGGCCATTCATGGGAACATCCAAGTTAATTGTGGTGTTCAGGGGACACTCTCCTTGAGTTGGCTCGTTCTTCTGTCCTTTATCACTCTGAGAATCTACCTGTTGGAGGTCTTCTAATGGAAAATCATCCACAGGAACTACTCCGTTCTCCCAAAGAGAAAGTGGCTCTTTCGTTTGAGTCTCCTGGTCTACATCAACAGAGCCAAGGTCCTGCTTGCTGTTAGGAAGGGAATCTTCCTGTGAATCCTGGGAAACATTCTTCTTCTCGATGTGTGTGACATGGAATCTAGGGAAAAAATAAAAACCAGATAAAATCAATGGAGAAAGGTAGAGCTTAGGGATAGATGGTGTATGCTAAAAGAAGTCTCAGACCTAACTGAGATCCAGGTAGAATCATTAGCCTCTTTACCATTTGATTTCAAATGTACTGCCTGTAGCTACTCACCTTACAATACCTTTTGTACAGAAAAATAGAGCAAGGTCTGGAAGAACTGGGAAAGAATATGTGGAGTTCTAGAATGTTTTTACAGTCACTCCATTCCAGCATTACAGGATGGAAATGGGCCTCATGGAAAATAATTTTATTGACCCCCCTCCCTTGCAGCCAGTCAGCTGATGAAAGAAGCTAAAACATGGTAAGACATGGCAATCCTATTGATTAGGTTGCATCTTGGCACGGCCACGTCTGCTATAGGCTATAGTATATTGTCATGCCTGTAGTACAGTTTAATGGGTTGTTCCCAATCCCATATTAAGGCCTCTCCTTCATACAGTATAAGAATGTATATACTTTATGTATATACAAGAATGTATATACTATATGCAGCAGATCCTGGCTGCAACATGGAGGAGCATAAGGCAGAAAAGGGGATTCCAGTTCCTCTTTAGAAAATGGAGAACGTTCTGCTAGATCTTGCCTAACAAGTACCTGCCAACAGAGAAGACAGTTGTCTCGCCAGGGTGTCGGCCTTTGCCTTCTTTAGATCGGCCCTGACGGTGCAGTGAGTGTCTCTTTTTCTGACTGCAGAGAATGCAAGGTGCTCGTGTTGAACCCAGATGCACTGTGTGGTGATGGGACACACCACCTTCTTGGCTGGTGCGACGAGGACAGAGGCTACTGAAAGAAAGAGACCAAAGACTATCACTGCCACAATTCTTAAATGTGAAGCATACCCCAAGGAACAAGGCTGAGTAGGAAGCTCAGTGGTACCAGTCTTCCTGGTAAGCTATGCTGCACACAACTTAAAGCTGAGCTTGGCTGCATTGGGTTGGTGATGGCAAATGGACATCATTGCCAAACATTGGAAGACCTTGCCATTCAGCTTCCGAAGGAGTTGCTGAACACAGATATCTACTGAGCATAAGAGCTGCAGCAGCACAGATACCTTAGGGCAGTGGTTCCCAAACTTACCTTGATCCCAATGCTTCTGCAGCTTCTTCTTCCCAGCTCAGCCAGACACAGCTTGGTACCCAAATCTCCCAAGATTTAGTGAGACTCAAGATATCAGGGTCCACATCTTGTGATATTTGGGCACAACCATCTTTTGATCTCATTAAATCTCACGACATAATAGTATGCAAGATGCTATCTTGTGAACATGGCATTCATAGCACACCAAATGGTGGTGCCCATGGCAGCAGATAGAAGAGGCCACCACAGACAGATGCCCACCACAGGTGGTGTCCCTGTGAGTGTGCTGCAGTGTCCTAAGATGTCATGATGCATGCTTTTGGGACACCTGCTATTAGTGGTTAGTCATATTCTATATGCCAAACATCCCAGATTTAATCTCCAAGCAGGGCAAATAAAAATTCCCATTCTGAAACCCAGGAAGCCACCGCTAATCTGTGTTGACCCTTGAAAGACAAAATATCATAACAGGCAGCTTCCTATAAGCAGCTGCTACTAAGGAAATCTCAATACAGAAACTAAATAAGCCATCCCACAAAGGAAATCCTCCCATGAGGCAAAGGCAGATGTTTTCATGCAGAAAATGTAAGGTATCATTGAGACCAGTAGAACGAGAGACAGACAATCCCAACTCATGGAGGTCAATCATCCAGAAGAAAATTCTCTAGAGCAAGGATTTTTTAGCCTCCTGTCCATTTTGGCTTCATTGTCCCCCATTTTGCCTTCATTTTGGAACTTTGCAATGGTGTGCAGTATCCCATCATGTCATATGTCGTTGGATTCATATTGAAGAGCAGAATCCAATGCAAAAATCAGGTTTGATATATTTCCTTCCTATCAGAAGTCATGGCCAATAAACTGAAAAACAAAAATACAGTGGTGCCTCACGTAACAAGTTTAATTCGTTCCGGAAGCATACTTGTTATGTGAAATGCTATTTATGTGAAGCAGATTTTCCCATAGGAAATAATGGAAACTCAGACAATTGGTTCCACAACCCAAAAAAATATTCATATACAAATATTAACTGCATGGAAAAATGAAGACAAAACACTGGAATTGAAGTCAAAACATGCATTCAATGTGCATGATCCTATGAAATCTACTTAGGCTGCAATCCTAAAGACACTTTCTTGGGAGTAAGCCCCACTGAACACAATTTAACACAATGGGGCTTACTTCTGGGTAGACATGGTTAGGAGGCTGCAAAGACACCTTCAAAGTGTCTCCCCACTTTCTCCTTCTCTTCATCCTGAGCCTCTCTCCCCTGCTCCCTTCTGGCGAGCCCTGAGCTGCTTCCCTCTTCTCCACTGCAGTTCTCTTCCTCTGTCCAGCGGACACCCGACCACAGGGGGAACAGCGCGGAAGTGTTGCTTTTGCTATGAGCAGGCATGCTAGGCAGCCCTGACGCTGTTTAAAAGGGCTGCTGGCCAGCGCATCTGCCCCAACTGCCAACAAGTGTGCTTGTTAAGTAAGCAACACTTGCTATGTGAGGCAGAATCCTAGAGAAATTTTTGCTTGTTATGTGGATCACTTGTTAAGTGAGGTACCACTATATGCATTAAGCTCCATAGTGTGGAAGGTCAATCCAGAGATTTCAAGGCTTCCAGAATGGTTCTGATCCTGTGTACCTGGAGCTCAGCAAACGCTCCACAAGGCAGCATTTGAGTGTTTTCAACATGTGTGTTTTCAGATTTTATTTTGTCATGCCGTACATTTTACTTGGATGTCCTACATTTGGGGGGCCTTGTCCTCTTTTTTTTGGTTATGGCATGAGGTCACCCTGGGTGAGGATTATGTCTGCTTTGAGCCACTTACATGTGAATTGTTGGTGAAAACAGGTCTTGCGAAAAGGTTTTCAATTTTAAAAGAAGTAATATAGTGTTGAAATTAAGTACAGGAAAGCAATATGAGTATTTTTAGCCTTTATTATAGTATGTCCTACATTTGCCCTACATTTTATTGGGTGTCCTCAGTTTTTAAAAAACATGTCAGGAATTCTGCTTGGATGTCAGAAATTTTGGGGGACCTTGTCCTCTTTTTGGGGGTTCGGGTATCTAGAGATAGCACAATAGTGGAACTAAATTTTCTCCTCACCTGGGCAGAGGTACAGGCACAGGCGCGGGCAGAGGAACAGGCAGAGGAAGATCAACATTGCCATCCTTCAGCATCTCTTTCAGGACTTCCACATTTGCTTACAAAGAGAACAAAGCAGAAATATGTCAAATCAAGGCCTTTGGATGCTAGAGTCCCAAAAGCTGAACCCAGGATAAACCAACCTTCATTCTGAATGATGCACTTCACTATCTTCTCAACAGTGTCATCGTTTATGTCCTCATCATAATCTGAAATGAGAATACTGTATATAGCGGTGAAAAAATTAGGTGGACCTATACCAATAGACTGATCAGTGACGTACTCTGGAAAAAAGCAAAAGTTTGTTGCAAAAGGAGAATGACTTTTGAACCTTCATATCTTTCTAGTAGATCAATTAATTATAGGCCTCTCTCTCAATCTTTTGACCCATAATAATCCCAACAATATTGAAACTGCTTCTTATCTTCCAACAGAAGGAGCATTAACCAAGCCTTAAACAATCCTGGTTTAAGACACTTGTTTTAAGACAAGTCCCAGCATAATACACTGCTATAATGAGGACAGTTCCTAATGGTTGTTTGTGGTGCCTTCTACTAAAAAAAAGCAGGCCTCTGTCAGTCTTAAAAGACTATGGTATCATGCTCAGCGCTGCATATGCTGCTTGCAAAGCACGAAAGCCTGGGTTGGATTGTTATGGAGGATAGGCTGTTACCCAAGCAGCAAATTCCCCCTCTCTACACCACTGAAATAGTCCAAAGGAAATGCAGAGCCAATACGATTGGATCCAGCTGGCGTCGCAGAGCTGGGCTAAGGACAGGAGCTCACCCTGTCTTGTGGGGCCGACCGGGGTCTCGAACCCTGGCCTGCTGGTTAACAGGCACAGCATCTTAACTGTTTGCGCCACCCACAGCCCACAGTGCCTTCTACTATGTTACCCTTTTTCAAGGGACATTGAGGGGAGGAGGCAGAAGTGGAATAAACCTGTTCCTAGCTGACTGCACTTTACTGGCTGCCATTATTGGGCTGAATGGGTTAAATGACTGGTTTGTTATTCATTTGATGGATCTGCGATCATCACTGAGCTACCACCCTATGATTGGTCTGTTGTTGGCTTCTGTTGATGCTGGCAAAGTCACTAGGAAGACCACTTCATGGCAAAGTTGATCAGGTTCAGGCTTCCTTCCTACACTTTTGTGTTGGTGGGCTTAGGATATGATGAATGCTATGAACAACCATAGGGATGCTGACACCACAAGTGCATAGGATTGCAACTTTGGGGAGTCAGTAAGCTCAACCACCCTCTATAATAATTTTATTTCTCAGTTCAGATCATTTCTGACAGATGTTTGACTGGTGGTTTGACTTAAAGTTAACCTAAACAATGAGACCAGAGGCAGGTCTCTCAGAGGCATGGAATTTGTGGAATTCCTTGCAACAGGATGTGGTGATGGCATCTAACCTCAATGCTTTAAGAAGGGATTGGACAAATTCCTAGAAAAGGGGACCATCACAGGTTACAAGCCATGAGGTGTTTGTGTGTAGATGTGGACAACCTCAAAATGCAAGCTGTAGTGGAGGGCACCTGGATGGAGATGTCTTATGTGCTTCAAAAGACATCTGGTGGGTCACTGTGCGATACGGGAAGCTGGATTCGATGGGTCTTTGGCCTGATACAGTGGAAGCTCTTCCTATGATGTCATTAAGAGCTCTGAACTAAGGAGATATTCAAGCAACCAAATATTGAAACAACCAACGTACGATCCTGACCAGTTTAGGCCAGCACAAATCACCGATCTTACTGTTCCTACAGTGGTATGGGGAGGCTGGCACGTGTCTGTGCACTAGGCTTTCCCCCAAGTGTGGTGCAGAAGTATCTAATGGTACTTTTGCTACACCACCAGGCCAGCACAGGACATGTGCCAAGACTTGTGCCAGTCTAACCAAGCCTAACCATTGTGTTGCCATATGACCAAGGTAAGATGTATTAAAATAAAAAAGAACATAAATTTGTCTGGAGGAAAAGATTATTTAATTATAAAGCCTTTTAAAAAGTTTGTCTACAAAAGCTATTAGGAGTCTCTTTTTCTGCCTTTTTCTGAAAATTAACTACAGCCAAGGGTTATCATTTGACATATTGTAGAAGCACTTGACATTCATAACAATAATGATAATGGGAGCAGCATTTCACTACTTTGTTTAACTTGGGGACAGATGAAATATTGTGCTACATTGTTACTGAAAATATACTTATGATCATAACTAGCTGATAGTTCAGTTCATTCTGGATAATTCTAGGTCCCTGGTGTCAGAAGAAAAACTTAGAAAATTAATCATCAGATTCCATAACAGCAAAGCCACTGGGGAGGATTTATTACCCTTTGATGAACTTTTCAAAACTGACTTCATTGGTGGACTCCTATATTTGAAGAACTTTTCTCCTTTTTGAAACAAACTGGCTAATTCCCAGTCATAAACCAACCAGATGGCCAATTCCCATCTGGATGGTTGACAGTCCTAATTATTCCCTATGGATGTATGTGTGTGTATAAGAATAAGTCTTGTTGAATAAGTGTGTATGTGTGAATAGACTGTTTCTAACTAATTATTGTCCAGCAAGCCTTATTGTCAATTTGGCAGATTACAGTAAGATTACAGATTACACTTACTGTGAATCAGATTGAAGCGGGTTAAGGAAAACTGTATTTGCATAAGAACAGGCATTTCAAGACCACAACTGATAATTTCACCCTTACTTATACTGAAAAATATTAGGAAGGAAAAAAACAATGTTATATATGCTGCTATTGAGAGCTACATTCAAAACTTGATTAAACTGATAGAACAAGTTTTTGACAAACAAGATGGCCAATGTTTTTATGATGATTTTAGGGTGGTGGGTTGTTTCTAAATTTTTAAATGTTTTTAAATGTGTTAAATGTTTTTATATACATTATTTTGGTTGTTAGCCACCTTGAGTCGGCCTTGCCAAGAAAGGCGGGATAAAAATCAAGTGAATGAGTGGGTGGGTGGGTGGATGGATGAGATGGATGGATGGCACCAGCAGTGGGCACCACTAGGCTGAAGGCAGTGGGTACCATTTGGCACTGGGCACCACTTGGCATTGGGCACTGAACAGCAGGCACCACTTGGTACCAGCAGGCAACACTGGTCACCAGGCAATACTATCGAAAACCAAACACCACTGGAGACCACTGGACACCCCTGGGCTCCGGGCACCATTGGCATCAAACTGATTCTTAGTGGATTCTTACATCATAGAAGGAATATGCTCCCCAAAATGTAGTCTTCTAGGTCTAGGGATTAAGGAGTCAGTGAATCAATAAGTCTTCAATGTTAAGGATAGGGGCGAAAACAAGTTGCACCCCTTTTGACCCCCTTAAGGGGTTAAATTTATAAAAATTGGTTCTTAGTGGGTGCTTCCTCACAGAAGGAATAACCTCTGAATTTCATGCTTCTAGGACTGTGGGGTCAGCCTGGGCTTTGGTGAGTCAGCAATTCTTCAATGTTATGTATGAGTATGAAAATATGTTGGACCCCTTTTCACCCCTTCCTGTTTGAATTTCCAAAAATCGGTTCTTATTGGGTGCCTATGTTATGGAAAGAAGACCCTCCCCAAATTTTAACTTTCTAGGTCTGGCCATTTGGCTGGGATTGGTGGGTGAGTGAGTGAGTGAGTGAGCGAGCGAGCGAGTCAGTGTTTATGCAAAGAGGTAGGTTCTAAATGTGTACGTCACCCAAAAGTCATTTGTATGCCAAATTTACCTCCAAGTCCTTAAATGTTTGTCTTCAAACAACAATCTGTGCTTTCTGATTCCAGATCCAGCAAATGAATATGACCACTATAGTAGCACTTCACATGAGGAAACATTGTGCCTGTATCTTTTGGGCACTATGGCAGACATCATGGAATACACAATACTCAAAGTGCGGTTGGGACCACCTTGGGAGGTTTTGACCTTAGTGGGTTCATACAAGTGTGGGATCTGCCATCTTGGAATCTGGCACTGAGCTTTCCCGGGAGTAAGTCTCGCTGAACACAAATGGACTCACTTCCAAACAGGCATAAAGGAGCTCTGGCATCACAGTGAGGTCACATCCTAGTAAGTTTGACAGGGGATCCTGGACAGTTTTTTAAGTTTAAAAGGGAGTCCAGCCTTAAATGCCTGAATAATACACCATTGTGTATTTTTACTGTCCCTAGCTAAGGTCTGAGATGAACTTCCAGCAGCACCACTAGGGTTTGCATCACCCAGTGCAGGAGTCCAGCACTTCACCCAATAGAACTCTTAGGCAGTGGATGGGGTAAAACCCTTGTGGGGGGCATGGAGATGTACTATTGCCCTGCCCCCATTTTTTTGCCATACCATTCCAAGCTTCTGTTTTAGTCTAGTTTGGGGAGTGGGGTCTGCCTTCTGGAGTATTACCTATCTCCAATATCATTGGAACATGACCCTTCTGGTGGCCTTGCTTTCCATTTTGCCAAACGTGAATACAAGTCAAGGCACAACTTCTTACTTACAAGTAGCTTACTCATAAGGTAACATGTAGCTACAAACATGTAGCTTAATTTTACTTTCCATAGGGCTCAGTACATTTGACAGCTATGAAGATGGCTTCTTCTCAGTGTTTTTGGGGAGCAGTGTTCATTGGATTTGGACCATTCTGCTGTTGTTTGATTCCTCCCAGCCTGCCCTTTCCAATGGGCTGAGACAAGTTCTCCTACTCACAGGTAAACACACAACATGGCTTACTTTCCATAGGGCTCCATGCAATTTTTTTGTTTTGTTTTCTAGTTTTTTGGCCATGATGTTTGATAGCAAGGAGATATTCCATTCTGGTGTTTTTATTGCATTCTGCTGTAAAATACACATCCAGCAGTATTTAGCATGATAGGGTTATTCTCAGTGATGGGCTTCAAAGAAATTAACAACCGGTTCTCTGTCCATCTGGCAGCCACTTTTAAATGGCTATTTTTAAACTTTATATGTCCTATATCTTGTTAACAACCAGTTCTATAGAGTAGGTGCGAACCTGCTGGAGCCCACCACTGGTTATTCCTAACCATTATTTTAGTGTGTCATGCCTCCCCAGCACATGGTTTCCCCCAGGTGCATCACCTGGTGTGGGCTGCACCCCCCCCCCCATATCCTACACCAGTGACACCACTGGGAACTTCTGAATCCACATCCTGTTGGCTTGCAAAGTTTAAACATGTGCTTTGGTTTAGTTGTCTACTGATAAGACTAGACCTCTTATCATTGTCTTATTTGCAACAGGTACATCAAGGATTAACTTTTCAAACCTAAGCAATGTGTTGAGATAGCCTGTGGAGGAGATTAATATAAATCATGTAAAATATAAATATTTTGAAGCATTTGTAGTGGATCTCTTTAGTCACTGACGATAAACAATATTTTTACATTGATTTACTATGGATTTGGAAGTTAGTTAAGGAATGTTGCTAACTCTAAGTTGCTAATTAAGGGCAAAATCCAGAGTAACTACGGGGAGTCCTTGCTCCAGTATAAGAACAACTTACTATGGATTCCAATATAAATTTCCCATAGGTTTTCACTAGGTGGTGCAGTAACTGCACGTAAAGTCTCTTACATGCACCTGTAGTTACTCTAGATTTGGGGGTAAGACTACAATCCAGAGTAACTATGGGACTTTTACATCAATGTAGTTACAGTGCCACCTATGGAAAATGCATAGAGCAATCCAAAGTAAGTGCCTCTTATGTCTTCCCATAGTTACTCTGGATTGTAGGGTAACTCAAATATAAAATTTTGCAAGTTCAACATAAACGTCATTAGATTGCACTGAATAAGAAGGTTAACGAGGATCTCCAAGGTCCTTTCCAACTCTAATGTTCTCTGATTATATTTGAGCTATCCAACCAATGCCACTTTAGTAAAGGTACATTAATCAATAGGCAAATGAGTCACAAAGTTGATATAGCAAGCTTAAAAGCTAAATATACTTTGTTCTAAGGAGCTCTATTTTCCTTAAATGACAAGATCACATATGGCTGCAATCCAATGCATATTTAGCTGGGAATAAACCTCACCTAACACAGCAAGGTTTGCTCCTTAGCAATCATGCATAGAATTGGACTGCAAGAAGAGTGAAGGGGAATCTGAACAGAGCAGAGTTGAGACTCAGAGGACAGCACAATCCTATGCATGTCTTCTCAAAAATATATCCTATACAGGTCCATCCTTGTTATACATGGATTTTTTTATACACGGATTACACTCACCACGAGTGGCCCCTGCAAATCACAGTTTAAAAACTGCTTTTCTACTGTTGCAGAGAGGCAGGCAGGCAAGCAAGCTTTCCATTCTTCAGTCCCAGAATCAAACCCCTGCAGACACTGAGGCACAACTTTATTCCATTGGGTGCAATGGAGGAGCAAAACACCTAGAAGTAAGTCTTTAAAGATATTTTTCCCATTTTTTTATCCAATGATTTTTTTTTTATTCACAGGAGGTTCCAGAACAGAACCCTAGTGAATAATGAAGGACACCTGTATTGTGTTCAGAGGGGCTTACTCCCAGGAAAGTGTGTACACAATTGCAGCACAAAAAGATGAAAGAAATTAGGGACACAATCCAGAGTTAGGACAGTGAGTGAGGAGTGCCCTAGCTGGGCTGCCCCAACTATTCTGAATCCAGAGCAGAAAGTTAAGCTGCATCCAGAGAGTCAGGAAGCCTGGGCTGCCCTAGCTGCTCCAGAGCATACTCAGGAGGAACCATCAGTGACACCTGGGGAGGGATTGCTCAGAGGAGGCTCCCTTCAGATTACACTGAACAAGGAAGAGCTGTGGTGCCTACCTTAGGAGGAGTCTCTGATGAGATGCCAGTACAGTCTACAGTGAATACAAGGGGCTTCTTGGAGTGGCCTGCTATATCCACCAGTTAGTGGGCTGGCGTAGTTGTGCCATATCCTGAAGTTGAGAGGCAGGGGTTGCAGCTAGGCTGGCCAAGAACTCAGATTTTTTTTTTGTCAAAACTGCCATTCTTACTCTGCCTTACCATGGACTCCTATGAGTCTACTCATTACTATTCCTGCTCCTGAGGTGCTATAGTTCTGAGTAGCTGGAAGAGAGAATTTCTGCCCTAGAAGCAGGCTCTGGATACAGAATAACTGCTATGCCCTTGGCAATGCTAAACATGCCCTCAACATGCCTCTCCTGAACTGCTTGGACTGCCCCAGTTAGGGCAGTCCAGGTCCACCTGTCCTGGGGTAGCCTATGTTGCCTTAGGCTGCGCCAAGCCTTTTCCAGAATAACTAAGGTGGTCCATCTTGCATTTGGACCAACCCAATGATAGACAGGGTAACCCAAGTGCACTTCTGGATTGTGTCCTAGATGGGATGTCTGGAATATGAATATTTTCCCAGTAGGATTAACTAGGCCCTGTTCTCTCCATTCACTGTTTTATAATCCAGGTAGATTCCCCATGCCATTAACCTCCAGAGCCAGAAGCCTCAAATGCCTCATAAGCCACTTTGTTTGGGGAGAGGGCTAATATAGTTACCAGGGAAGAAAGAATGTTCCCAGGCAGCATTCCCTCCCAACTTTCCTGTCCGGTTACTCACCATCTTCCAGCTGGGTCAACGACTCCTTGTTGTCAGAGTCCAGGTCATCACTGAACGTCCGGCAGCGGTAGCCCTTCTTCTTCAGGATGTGACATATGAGGAAGCCCCCCAGGCCCATGATGAAAAAGACCAGGACCAAGAGGAATAGCATATACAAGCTTTGTTGGGAGTCCACGTTCCCATCTTTGCTGTTGTCCTGCTCCGACATTCGGATCTAAGAGAGATGTGATCGAGGTCAGAGCCCTCCAGTGTCCATATCTTTGTGGTTCTCCAATCCAATACTCCCAATATTGCAATCCAAAGTTCTCCAGATGGCAGGGGAAAGGGTCTCTCTGTAGTCTATCAGTGGTCTATTAGTAGACATGTATAGGAATGGGCTCTCTATCAATGTCTACGCAGAAGTAAGTCCCATTAAAATAGTGGGGCTTACTCCCAGGAAAGCAAGAATAAGATGGGGCTGTGAGTTGGTTCCCCTCTTTCAAATCAGCATGACTAGATGTCAAAAGCAGGAAAGAGGACAAGCCCCCCCTCCCTAAATGTAGAAAACACAAGGAAAAGATAGGACATGACCAAAATAAAAGCTAAAAACACTCATATGCAGTATATTACTTTCAGGTGGTTAATTTAAACACTTATTACTTATTATTAAATTGAAAACTATTACATATAATTTATTAATTACAAGAAAGGTACATGCTACCTGATCACAAGGCAAAGGAGGACAAGGAAGATTTTTTTCCCCAGGGCACAAGGCTAAAAAAGAGGACATGTCCTGGATAAAGAGGACATCTGGTCACCTTGCTTCACAGTTGATCCACCAATCCAAGGGTATCCCACTGATCAACTGCATTGTGGTGGTGCTGGAGGATTGCTGTCAATATCAGTAAGCTCAGGTTTAGTAGGGAAGATTTAATATGACCTGCAGAAAATCTCTCTCTGTATCTATCTCTCTGGTTTTCCAAGGACACAGTCGACCTTGCCTCCTCTGTCCTGTCACTCCATTACTCCCAGCCTTGCACTGGTGGTTACTGGTCTTGCACTCCCTCTGAATATCAAGATCTAAATGGGGCATCATTCCTTTCCTGCTGGGATTTCCTTTTGGGCTGGAGGTCTCCCAAGGACACAGTGGGTCCAGCACAGGAGCCTGTGCTTCTGCAGCAGCACATCCTTTCTTGGGCAGGGATGAATGTGATGGCGCCCTGCTCCACTCCTGCCCTGCAACACCTTTTCCTATCATCACCTGGCTTGATCACCAATACCCCTTACACCCCATCTCCACTTACCCACTGCAGACCAGAGGGGGAGGCTGGATCCCCTGCTAAAGTCAACCAGGGGGCATTCAAACTGCAGCACAGCCTGGGATGCAGGAGGCTGTGGTGCTGATGCTGATGCTCCAGCAGCCCAGCCTTGCCTCCCTCCCTCCTCCTCCCCCCCCCCCCAGCCTGAGAGCAGCACATTTACCTCTCCCTGGAGCTGCCTGCCAGCCTGACCTTCCCAGACTTCGCATTGATCTCAGTCTCTTCTCCCAGGCATGTTCCAGCACCAGGAGACTTAGCCTGGACACCCCAGACTGCTGCTGATGCCCCCCCTTTCTTCACCTCTGGAGGCAGCAGCAGCAGCAGCAGCCCCACCTCTCCAGGTACCTGGATGATGCTGTCCTCTTCAACTTCACCTGTCTGTCTCCTAGCAACTCCACATCCCCTGCTACTGGCTGGGTACCACTCTCAGCAGCATCCTTTTCCCCCAGGTTCAGACAATGCTTCCTTGTGTGCACAACACCACCCCCATTTTCATGTTGGTCCAGATTGACCAAATGGCCTCTTTTGCCAGGACATGCCCTCCTTTTTCAGCCTTGCGCCCTGGGGGAAAAATCTTCATTGTCTTTATTTGCCTTGTGAGCAGACAGCGTGTAGCCTTCTTGGAATTAATGAATTATATGTAACTAGCAAAAAGCACACCCGTGTTGCGGGAGTAAAATTCCCCCATGCACCATCCCCCCATGCGCAACTTCCCCCAATGCGCAACTTCACTCCATGCACAATTTCTCCCATGCGCATCAGTCCCCCATGCATATCAGTCCCCCATGAGCAACTTCCCTCCATGCGCATCAGTCCCCCTATGCGCATCAACACCACATGTGCATCAACCCCGCGTGCGCATCAACCCCGCATGCACAACTTCCACATGCGCATCAACCCCCAGGCGCAAATTCCCCCTATGCGCAACTTCCTCCTGTGCTCAACTTCCCCGTTCGCAACTTCCCCCGTGCTCATCAACTCCCATGCGCAACTTTCCCCATGCGCAACTTCCCCCATGCGCATCAGTCCCCCATGCGCATCAGTCCCCCATGCGCATCAACCCGCCCATGCACATCTTCCCATGCACAGCATCCTCCCCAGCGCAACCTCTTCCTCTGAACAATGTCCCCCCAGTGCACCAGGCACCAAGCACCAAATTGGCCGGATGTTATTCAGTCTCCCATGTTAAGTATAGGACAAAAACATGTTGCACCCCTTTTCAGCCCCTTAAGGGTTAAATTTCTTCACATTGGTTCTTGGTGGGTGTTCATGTGACAGAAGGAACTCCCCAAATTTCATGCTTCAAGGTCTAGGGGTTGGGGCAGAGCATCCCTCAGTCACTTTTTCTTCATTGCAAAGTATAGGGAGGAAAATGTGTTGCGCCCCTTTTCACCCCCTTCTGGTTGGAATTTCAGAAAACCGGTTCTTAGTGCACCCCTCCGTCATGGAAGGAACACCCACCCCAAATTTCACGCTTCTAGGCCCAGCGGTTTTGGCAGGGCGGTGATGAGTCAGTCAGTGAGTGACTTTTCTCTTTTATATATATAGATAAGCTATCATAATTGACTCATTATTGCGGGAGTAAAATTTCATGAATACTTGTGGACCCTTGAGCACTGGTTCCCACACCAAGCAGTGGGAATCAGTGAGCACTGGGCACCACCTGACAGCAGGCACCACTGGCCACCAGTGGACAGTCGGCACCAGGAATTCCACTGAGCACCAGCCATCCTTAGAAGGCATCATTGGGCATTGGGTACCACTGGACACCACTGTACAATTGGCAGTGGGCACCACTGGGCACCACCAGGCAGCAGGCACCATTGGGCATCAGACAGCAATGTGCAGTGGGCACCAGCAGGCACTGGACATCCCTAATGGGCTCCACTGGGTACTTTTAACTGGCTCCACTGGGCACCAGTGAGCAGCAGGCACCAGCAGGCATCAATAAGTAGTGGGCAAAGGACATTCTTGCCAGGCATCACTGGGCATTGGGCACCACTGGCATTCCTACTGGGCACCAGCAGGTAGCAGCACCAAGCTGCAGCAGGCATCAGTGGGCACCACCAGGCACCAGTGTGTAGTGGGCACCACTGGGCCCCCTTTCCTGAGCACTGGACATCCCTGCCAGGCACCAGACACTGAGGATAACTAGGCATCTCCCACCAGTGGGAGCATTGAGCAGTAGGGACCACTGGGCACCAAATTGGTTCTTAGTAGGTCCTTACATCACAGAAGGAGTATGGTCCCCAAAGTTCATGCTTCTAGGTCTAAGTTGGGACTGGGTGTTGATCAGTGGTGGGCTCCAAACCAGCTAACAACCGGTTCGCAGCCACTGAACATGCGCAAACCTTGGCATATGCATAGTGCGTCTTCTAGCACCAGTTGGCTTCAGAAGACACACTGCGCAAGCGTCAATCTTAGCACCTGCACAGTGCGCCATCTGAAGCCGGCTGGTCGGCTTCAGAGGAGACTTCCTCCTTGGAGAGGAGGAGGTCTGCGCCTCTGCGGGGCCATTGGCAGAGGGACGCACTGCGCAGAGGGATGCACTGCGCATGTCCGAGAGCAAGGCCTCCGGAGCAAGGCCCAATTGGTGCGCAGAGTCTTGGACATGCGCAGTGCATCTTTGCGCACAGCGCCATTCCTGCTAGCTCTGAGAGCTAGCCTCGGAGCTAGCCGGAATGGGTGGGCACCGGGAATTGGGCCCGACGCTAGCAACAGGTTCGCTAGCGTTGGGTCCAATTTAACAGTCGGTTCTATAGAACCAGTGCAGGCCAGCCTGGGCCCACCTCTGGTGTTGATGCATCAGCAATTCTTCAATGTAAAATATAGCAATGAAAAAAAAAATTCACCCCTTTTCACCCCCTTCTGGTTTGAATTTCTAGAAATTGGTTTTTAGTGGATGCCTACATCATGGAAGAAACACCCTCTTCAAATTTCATGTTTCTAGGTACAACAGTTTTGGCTGGTTGTTGATGAGTCAGTCATTCAATCAGTCAGTGAATAAGTGAGTCAGTGAATGAGGGTGCAATTGTATGCCTGTCCCATTATATTTAATGGGACTTACTCATAGGAAAGTGTGTTTATGATTGCAGCCTGAGTTGTTTTGTTTTTGTTTTTTATTGTGAGCCCTTTTGGGACAGGGAGCCATTACCCAATTCATTTTTTCTATAAACTGCTTTGTGAATTTTTTGTAAATGGTATATAATACTGTATATATATAATACGGTATAAAACGGTATATAATACCAATTGATTGATTGATTGATTGATTGATTGATTGATTGATTGATTGATTGATTGATTGATTGATTGATTGATCTGGTCACCCTAGCCACTACATTTGTTTCCTTGCACCTGAACACTACCCTTGAGTGTTATTGGTCATCTTGTGGACCCTTTCATTTGGGTCTGCATCATCATAAACAGTGTTGCATGAAGATGTTTCCCATGTTTGGCTCACAGAATTAAAATATATATATACAGTACAAGGTGACTTTAACCAGTGGCTGCCTCTTTGACTCTTTGATGCCACTCTTGGACTAGACGGAGACCAACTTGCTTCAACAAGATTGCTCTATCTGTGCTGTGCAGCTTCATATAATCTGGCCAAAGAGCCAAATATATTGGCTAGAATCCAAAGAAAACTTGTCATGAATTATAACACCACTGAAAAATCAATTGGACGACTTTGCTGTCTAATTTAAGTCTCATTAATTTCAGTGGGACTTAGTAGTGTCTTTGGATACAGTGCCATCAGTTTGCTGCTTGAAGGAGAGCCCCACATCTTCCCCCTCTCCTGTTAAAATCACACCCTTTCTTTAAAATTTCTCCTCCAATTAGAAAAGCAAGCAGAAAAGCAGGGTCATTTTGGCTGCAATCCTAAAGACACTTTCCTGGGAGTAAGACCCACTGAACACAATGGAACTTACTTCTGAGTAGACATGGTTAGGATTGTGCTCTTTGCCCAGGGTGTCCATACAGAATGGAGGAATGGGTGCCTCTACCTTTAACCATTGCAGAGAAGAGGGAATTGAGGCAGGTTTGGCTCATCATTGAAGGGTTTAAAAAGCAGCACCTGCCTCAATACTCTTTTCTATGCAATGGTTAAAAGGTAGAGGTGCTCTGCCCTCCATTAAATAAGGTTACCCTATCTTTGTCTTTCTTTCTTTGTAGGCCATCAGTGGGTGGAAAGGGATTCTAATAACCTTCCAACCCCTAACTTTAATCCACTACCTGAGGTGATCCACATCACGTAGCATCAGAGTACATAAGAACCCTCTGGATCAGGCCAAGTGTCCACTGGGATGCATCTGGGAGAACATAGCAAGATACCTGTATCTTGACACTCCCTTGCATCTGGCATTCAGATATCAGCTACCTCTAAAACCTGAAAGTTGCGTAACAGCATCATGACTTCTAAATTGCAATGGGCTTTTCTTCCATAAATTTCCAGCATCTAGGCCAAGGACCATCAAAGAACACAGGAACTCCTGTGGCAAATAACTTACTCCAGTGCTACGTAAAATGTTTCCTACCCAGTGCCTTAGAATGCAATCCTAAAAACACTTTCCTGGGAGTAAGACGTATTGAATGGGGCTGACTTCCAGCAGACATGGTTAGAATCATGTTCTAAATTAAAGTTGTAATCCTCTTCACACATGCTTGGGAGTAAGCTTCACTGAACCCAGAGGGACTTACTTCAAAGTAAACGGACTTAGGATTGTGCTATCATTCTGCATCCTGCCTCTTACACTTCACCTTAAGACAGAAGTTGAGGTGTTTTTTGCATCATGCCCACTCTTTTTTTTACTCTTTCTTATTTTGCTTCATTTTTTTGCTTTGTACTTGGCATTAAAAATAGTAGATATGAGTAACTGGAAAACTTATTTACAATTTTGTGATGTTTTAGCTGGTCTCAATAAGCGGACTACCCTCCTGTAACTTTGGGACTTTCTCTAAGATACCAATATGGCTCCCTGCAATCATAATAATGCATATGACACATCTACTTGGAGCATAATTGTAGTAAATGAATAAACATAAGAAACTCAACACCAAATAGGAATATTTGGGGTCTGAGAAAGAAATGTATTTCTTACCTCTGTTCCTGCCGGACAAATCCACCAGTCAGTCCCATGGCGCAGTTAGCTCTGAGAGCGTGATGGCGACTTTATCTCACCCTTACACATTGTAGATCTGAAAGAGCCAGTACACAGAACTGAGAGGAAATCGTGTCATATAGACCAAGGCGGTCAACATATCTAAGACCATTGAAATCAATAGATCTAGAGGTTCCTTGAATTCTGCGCAGGAACAGGTGGCTATTATCGTACTGCATTATGTATGCTTTAATCTAAGTATGGATAGGATTCCTGATGGACCTTAGGAATGTAACATTTCTGGTTACATTCCTCCAAAAGTTCCTCCAAATGATGACTAATTCCTCAGATTTAGGCTATAATCATATACCCTACAAACTGGGCAAAGGGGCACTTTTTTAAATTGGTGCTTCTCTTAAATTTAGCAGGGGGAGAATAAGTCTTCACTGTAAGGCAGACTTTTATAGTGATTTTTTTTACTTTTTGCATCTTTTGAAATTGTGGGCCCTTTTATTATTTGATTACCACTGTAAGGCGCAATCCTAAAGACACTTTCCTGGGAGTAAGACCCATTGGACACAATGGGACTTACATCTGAGTTGACATGGTTAGGATTGTGCTCTTGATCACAGTTTGAATTTCTATTGAAAAGCAGGATAGAAAGACTCTTAATGAGGATGATATGAACAAGTAATCTTAAAGTTATCTTAAAGTGACCTCCATTGAATACAGTGAATCTTGCTTTGGAGTACTGTACTGCTAAATAGGTATAGTAGAGAAGTCACTGAATGACTCATTGACTCAACACCCAGCCAAAACCACAGGACCTAGAAGTGTGAAACTTGGGGAAGTTTCATCCCTATACTTTACATTGAAGAATTGCTGACTCATCCAAAGTCCAGACCCAACCCCTGGATCTAGAAGCATGAAATTTGGGAAGGGCATTTCTTCCATGATATGGGCACCTACTAAGAAATGATTTTTAGAAATTTAAACACTGAGGGGGTGAAAAAGGCTAAAACACATGTTTGGCCTATACTTAACATTGAAAACTGACCGATGAACACCTAGCCCAAACCCTGGACCTAGAAACATGACATTTGGGCAGTCTATTCCTTCTCTGATATAAGGCCCCACTAAGAACCAATTTGATGCCTGATAGTACCTGCTCCCCAGTGTTGCCCACTGAATGCCCAGTGGTGCTGAGTGCCCAGAGGTGCTTGGTGTCCAGCAGGGATGTCCAGTGCTCATTAGGGGTGCCTGGTAGTGCCCACTGGTGTCCAGTAGGGATGCCCCATGCCCGGTGTTGCCCACTCTGT
This sequence comes from Cryptoblepharus egeriae, assembly GCA_030015325.1. Classification (NCBI taxonomy): domain Eukaryota; kingdom Metazoa; phylum Chordata; class Lepidosauria; order Squamata; family Scincidae; genus Cryptoblepharus; species Cryptoblepharus egeriae. The sequence continues at coordinate 88,579,663 of JAREYC010000003.1, read as the reverse complement.
GGTGGTTACCAACGCTAAGTGGTGCTCAATAAAAATGCCTGGTGCTCAATAGGGATGCTGAGTGCCCACTGGTGCCTCCTGCCTGGTGAGCCCACTGCCCACTGGTGCCCGGTGGCAGCCAGTGGTGACCATTGCCCACTGTGTGGTGGTGCCCAACACACAGTGGTGCCTTGGAGAATGCCCACTGGTACCTGGTGGTGTCCTCTGGTGCCTGTAGTCCACTGCATGGTGGTGTCTACTGCCCAATGTTAGGGATGCTCAGAATCAGATGGCACAGAGCTTGTGGCTGTTTGCTGCTTGTGGTGGTGACCCCTCTCTATGTTATGGCATGTCATGTAATAATTTGTGACCAAAGTTTAGTACTGGGAGCTGCAGACATTGTCCCAGTTGATCAAGGAAGCTGCCAGTTAAAAATTTTGGGTACCACAGGCCTAGATGTGATACATCTTTAGGAAACGATCTCATTTTGCCTCTTGCTGAGCCTTATGTGATCTGTTTGAAAAAGTTTGGCACAGTGCCACAATTGGCATAGAGCCTCCAGAAAGCAATACAAATCTCCAGGCTACCATTGAAGTCAGACAGGGCCACTGGGGATTCTCAGCAATATAATGTGTTAAGAAAGCAAGCTCCAGGAATAGACTTGGCCGCAGTTATCAAACTGGCTGTGGTTATCAATCCCAGGGCCAGGGAAAGTGCATGAGCCCCTGGAGACCCCTGGTTGGTTCTGGGTGGGGAGCAACTCAGCACAGTCACCTAATCTGTGAATCTTTGCCCATCCTGTTTTACAGAGGGCTATATTGCTATGAAACAGAGTGCTGCAATGGAAAAATAGATGGGCATCTGGCCATGTGGTTGGCATTGCTCCTCAACTTACCCTGATGCATTGAGGTTTTCCTTTGTTATTTGTTCCTGCACAGTGATGCTCTTTGGATCCTGCCACTGTGACTTCTCATTATAGGATAGTAATAAATGACCGGTCTTATTACTCCTGGATTTCTAATACACAATTATGACAAAATACAAATGGCCACTGCAAATGAGAAGGAACATGCCAATCTGTGGAGAAGAGAAAAAATGCCTCCTTTTAAAATTGTAGCGTGGAAAAACTGCTTTTCTTACTGTTGTGGCGAGGCAGTCATGCAATCCATCATTTGCCTTTCTAACTGCTGACTGCCTCTCTACAACAGTAAGAAAAACTGGGTTTGAATATGGTAACGGAATCAAACTCTCTGCAGATGTCGAGGCAGATCTTATTCAGTTAGGAGCAATGGAGGAGCATTGCAGCCAGTTCTGGTTGTCTTCTCTCAAAAGGGATAAAGCGGAAAGGTGCAGAAGAGAGCAACCAAAATGATTACTGAGTTGGGACAACTCATGAGGAAAGGCCACTGGTTTGGGCTGTTAAGCGCCTGAGGAGGGACATGATTTAAACATACAAAATTATACAGAGGATGGACTGAGTGGATAAAAAGATGCTTTTTCTCCCTCTTAACCCAACACCAGAATCCATTAAAATTAGTGTTGAAAAAAGTGTTTCTTTTTCCCAGAAAAAGAAAATATTTCTTTACTCAATGTGCACTCAGGCATCTGGTTGGCCATTGTGAGATAGAAGGAGATGTTCTAGATGGCCCATCGGCATGATCTCAGAGGGCTACTCTTGGGTTCTGAAAGGTACAATCATATGCCTGTCTACTCAGAAGAAAATATATTCAATATTGCTTACTCCCAGGAAAGTGTGTATAGGATTGTAGCCTAAGAATCAATTGGCCTACTGCATGTCTTTAGGCCATACATTCCTTCAGTATTTCCAGGAATGTATTTCCCACTGTGGTCAGTGGGACTTACTCTCAGGAAAGTGGTGAGACAGCAGCCTGAGAGCCAAGAGTCTACTCAAAAGTAAGTCTTACTGTAGTCAATGGGACTTACTCTCAGGAAAGTGGTGAGACAGCAGCCTGAGAGCCAAGAGTCTACTCAAAAGTAAGTCTTACTGTAGTCAATGGAACTTACTCTCAGGAAAGTGGTGAGACAGCAGCCTGAGAGCCAAGAGTCTACTCAGAAGTAAGTCTTACTGTAGTCAATGGGACTTACTCTCAGGAAAGTGGTGAGACAGCAGCCTGAGAGCCAAGAGTCTACTCAGAAGTAAGTCTCACTGTAGTCAATGGGACTTACTCTCAGGAACGTGGTGTGACTGCAGCCTGTGAGCCAAGCTATGAGGGTCTACTCAGAAGTAAGTCCCACAGTGCTCAATGGGACCTACTCTCAGGAAAGTGGTGGGACTGCCGCCTGAGAGCCAAGCCTATGAGGATCTACTCTGAAGTAAGTCCCACTGTGCTCAATGGGACTTACTCCTAGGAAAGTGTATAGTGTTGGCAGCCACAATCTCCTTCCACCAGGCAGCCTCTTCTGCGCATGCGCAGTGCAGCCCCCTCTTCCAAGTACAGGCATACAAATCCCTCCTCTCGCCCAGAGAGGCTCTCCTATGTGAAGTCTCGCGAGAGCTGCGGAGGGCGAGAATTTCCTCTTGGTTCCTAGGTAGGAAGTTTAGGGTCATGAGCATAGCGTGCGTGATGACGTAATACGCTTGGCTGGGCGGAGGGTGGGGGCGCGTGGCTGGGGTGGGCGGAGCTGTCCCGTTAGTTCAGGTGGGGAAGGATGGCGAAGACGGTGGCCTACTTCTATGACCCGGATGTGGGGAACTTCCACTACGGTGTGTGCGGGGGGTGTGTGTGATCCATCCAGGGACTGTCCCAAGCCCTGCCTGAGGGAGGGATAAATGGAGGGGTTCTCAATGCAACCCCTTCCCCAGGCACCTCAGAGTGCACTGCTCTGCATGGAGTAGTACCCACACCTCTGAGTAAAGCTACCCCTAGCCAGTAACCCTTACTCACTTAGGAACTCCTGGTACCCTCACTCTTAACTCTTACTACCCTCAGTAAGTATTTCTTCCTTGCCCTTAACCCACTCAGGTACCTCTCATAAGTACCCCTTACTCATTTAGGAGCTCCTTGTGCCCTTACTCTTAACCCTTACTCAGTACCCCTAACAAGTATCTCTTAGGTGTCCCCTAGTACTCCATTGCCTTACTCAGGTGTCCCCACGCTCACTTAGGAACCCCTTGTACTCTTACCCCTTACTTGGGTGCCCCTAGTAAGTACCCCTCACTCACTTAGAAACCACTAGTATCTTTATTTTTAACCCTTATCCCCTACTTGGGCACCTTTAGTTAGTACCCCTTACTTGCTTAGGAACCCCTAGGACCTTTATTTTTAACCCTTACCATTTACTTGGGGTTCTTACTCACCTAGGAACTCATAGTACCCTTACTCAGTACCCTAAGTACCTCTTATTTCATTAGGTACCATCTAGTATCTTATTGCCTTACTCGGTTGCCCCTAGGAAGTACCCCTTACTCACTTAGGATTCCCTAGTACCCTTACTTTTAACCCATACTCCTTACCTAGGTATCCCTAGTAAGTACCCCTTATTCACTTAGGATTCCCTAGTACCCTTACTTTTAACCCGTACTCCTTACTCAGGTATCCCTAGTAACTACCTCTTACTCACTTAGGATTCCCTAGTACCCTTACTTTTAACCCATACTCCTTACTCAGGCATCCCTAGTAAGTACCCCTTATTCACTTAGGATTCCCTAGTACCCTTACTTTTAACCTGTACTCCTTACTCAGGTATCCCTAGTAACTACCTCTTACTCACTTAGGATTCCCTAGTACCCTTACTTTTAACCTGTACTCCTTACTCAGTTATCCCTAGTAAGTGCAACTTGCTTCAGTACTCCTAATACCCTTCCTCTAAACCCTTACCTGGATACTCCTGTAAGTACCCTTTTGTACCTAGGAATCCCTAGTACCCTTAACCTTAACCCTTTCCTCTTGCTCAGGTACTCAAAATAAACCAGCTAATAAATCTCCGGGGCTGGGAGGTAAGTGATGATAAGTGATGCTTCTGAGTTGCAGCCATTCAGTAATAAACTACAGTACTCTGTAAACAACACCATGGTGAGATTGAACAGTCTCCGTACCTGGGTTTACCTCCTCCCTGCCTCTTCAAAACAGTACTGTTAATGGTTAGTCTCCTCCTAACGCTGCACATGGTGCTCCTGAAGTGGACTAGTGGGGTCAGGTGGCAGCGATCCTTGATGTGAGACTATAATGTCAAGAAGACACAGGCACAGTATCTCGCATCAAGGTGCTGCTTTCTTGCCATTGTGTGGTGAAATCTCAGGGGTGTTGGCTTTCCTAATGCACCACTGTGGCTTTAGGGCTTTTGGCTTCTTGAGATCATGCATGATCTTATGAGATATTGCACAATTTTGGGGAAATGCTGGTGGCCGTCACATTCTCACACTATGCAATGCTGCCATGACAGGAAGAACTGTCTGCAAATAGGAATACAATACAGCTGTGTTGTATTCCTTTGTGAATACAAAGTGTGAATGGCCATGTGAATGACCCCTCACTGATCAGTAAGACATGAAAACAAAATTACCTATAAACATAAGAGAACAATCTATATTTACTCGGAGGTATACCAAGGTGTGAAGGATGTGCAAAGTTAGAGGTCTTCAGGCTGGGATGTTGCAACACTCCACTTTGATAACCTCTGCTTATAGAATTAAGGTTGCAATCCTGCAGACACTTTCCTGGGAGTAAGACCCATTAAACACAATGGGGAGTTTACTTTTAAGTAGATACGGTTAGGATTGTGCTCTTAAGGATTCTTAAGGTATCAGATATTCATCAGGTATTCATCCCTCAACTCCAGTTTCAACAGAATGCTTACATACCACACAACAAAAGTGTGGGAAATGTCCCCCACCTCTCCATATTGTGTTGCTCAGGTTCACGTAGTTGAACCCAAGAAGTTTAGTGCTATTGAGCTTTGAAGGGGATTTCATCATGTTGCACATTTCACACTTCTGATCCCCATGTTGCGCCTCTTCTTTCATAGAAAGAATCTTAATCTTTGTGGTTGGCTAGATCCCAAACACTAGCATGTGTTTTGTGTGGGTTTATTGATTTCATAATTGTTTTTTTTCTTATTTCATGACAGGGGCAGGTCATCCCATGAAGCCACATCGCTTGGCACTAACCCACAGTCTGGTGTTGCATTATGGACTCTATAAAAAGATGATTGTAAGTACAGTAGAGGGGTCCTCTTCCTGGAACTCCCATGAACTTTGAAAAACTATGAATTGTGGTGCAAGAGGGGAGGATTTAGGGTTCAGTGCCTGGGACCCCTGCCTTATGTGGGGACTACAGGAGGGTGCAATCCTGCAGGAAGGCAGATTGGTGGGTGCGCGATGCCTCCCATGATGGAGGAAACCCAGCCTTCTGCTTTCTTCTGCTGGGAGGTGAAAGTGGGATGCATCCTTCCCCAGCCTGCCTGCGAGCCTGCCAGCCCGGAGGAAAGGAAGTCAGAAGGGGAGGGAGAGGCGTAGCTGGGGAGTATATGAGGGGGGAGCCTCACCAAAAGGTCTAGAGTGCACAAAGGTCCTCTGGAGTGCGGCATTCCCCAGTCCAACTTCCCAGCTCACCCAGACACTCCAGGCAGGTCAGCCTGTGAAAGACTGGGGCCGCGAACCCATAGCCATGAATTCGTGGGGGTTCGTTGCATTACTCAAATTGAACTCTGTTCTTTTTTTAGGGCATTAACATATGTTTTGGGATATTAAAATTTATAGTTTTACAGATGTATACCAAGTCTACATAAAAATGCAGTTATAGTCATGGTTTTAATGTTATCATTTTAGAAACATTTTAGAAACATGGGATTTATATAAATTGGGATTTGAATCTTTTGGGCCAGGGGTGTCAAACAAGTAAGTTCCATAGTAAGTCCCCCCTGGAAGCTCTTTATATGCCCCCCCCCCATTATAATTGCTCTCTCCCAGAGCTGCCCTTTCCCAAACTCCACTTTTGTTGAGGCAGCACTTCATGAAGCACTAACGGGACTCAAGGCAACTGATTACAAAGTTTATACATAACAAAATACATTGAAAATATACATTAAAAACATAAAAAACTAGTTTGACACCACTATTAAAGTAATATAAGTTGGGGTTTTCCTGTCTTGCTGAATTCAGCTCTGAACAAGAGAAACTTCTCCTACAGGTATTTAAGCCATACCAAGCATCCCAGCATGATATGTGCCGTTTTCACTCGGAAGATTACATTGACTTTCTTCAGAGGGTTAGTCCTAACAACATGCAAGGATTCACCAAAAGCCTAAATACTTTCAATGTGGGAGATGACTGGTAAGTATTTCACACTTTCTAAGTACAGTATATAAAATGGGCCTGATTCAGATAAGTAACTTGTATTGAAGTGATAAATATCTCACAAGCAGTGGTTTTGCAGTTTATTTTTGTACATTTTATGTATGCTAGAGATGCGTGGCCCATGATATGCATGTTTCTTACAGTTCATTATGTAAAATTCAGCTTGGTCCGCACATGCTTGGCCTTTCTGTCCTTTAGTTTTATGCCCCGTAGATCCTCTGCATCCAATTCTTTTTTAACTTCCCCACTCCCACCCAACCAAGTGCATAGTCTAGCAAACCTCTCCACCTTGGAACTGTATTGGTGAACCATCTCTGCCTCTTCCTCAGCTACGAAATGGGAAAGAATGCGAGGGTTGTGCTGCATAACCTAATGCCAGGAAGCTTGCATTCCCTCTTGCTCACACAACCAGTTTGTGAAACATGTTGCTGATGAAATGTTTACATCTGTCCCAGATAAGATGAGGTAGATAAGGAAGTACCCATAATGATGGGTATTTTTGTTCAGCTGATGCTGGTGTGCCAGTTATATCTTTTCCTGGGGAATGCAAATATGCGCAGAATTTGTAGTTATTGCAAAATGATCTATGGCTGCAATCCTAAAGACTTTCCTGGGAATAAGACCCATTGAACATAATGGGGCTTATTTTTGAGTAGACATGGTTAGGATTGTGCTCTAAGTGAGGCTGCTTTTGCAAAGTATCCTGCTTCACTTTCTTCTTGGGGGATGGTAGAGGATCATCTTTCAAAAGAGGATCTTGCTTCTGGCACACTTGAAGAGCTCCAAAAGCTTGGCTTATTTCAGGATTTTAGATATGTTGAGATATTATTTAGATAATAATGTTGAGAAATTTAACCCTTAAGGGAGCGAAAAGGGGTGCAACGCATTTTGTCCTATACCTAACATTGAAGACTGACTGATCAACATCAAGCCAGTTTGGTGCCCGGTGCCGGGTGCACTGGGGGGTGTTGTGCATGGGGGGAGATGTCGCACATGGGGGGTGATGTGCAATGGGGGTTTGCATAATGGGGGTGTGTGCAGTGGGGATGGCATAAGGGGAGTATTTTACTCCTGCAACATGGGTACATTTCACTAGTGAAAAGTATAGAAGCCTTAGCACCCTCTAGGTGCAGAAATATATTTTTCTAAGTGCAGTATTTTTTCTTTGGTATGCACACTAATTATCACTGTAAACCTTTGTAGACTATCTTGTATACAAATCTCCATACTACACAATTCCTGGCATTTTGAAAGGGTTAACACCCAATTTTAAAAATTGTTTCTCATTCTGAAAGGGGCAAAAAAATGTACCTCATAATTTTTTCAGTGTTTTCTCAAATGTCCAGTTTTTCTCCACTCGGAAAAAATGAAAATTGATCTTGGGGGAAAGGGGGTGAGTTGAAGTTTCCCCAGATTTGCTCCCAAGCCTTCACATCTCTATCCTTGCAATTTGTGCAAAGGCCTTCTGATGTACAGGCCCGCTGCATGGGACAGTTGCTGACTCCTTCTCTAGCTTTAAGTTCAAGGTGACTGTCAAGATTTTTTTTCCTGATGCATTTGTCATGTCTCAGAAAGAACAGTACAAATGTGCTGATACTTTGACTCACGTTTAAAGTTTAGGAGGCAGCTCTAGATTTGTCATGTTTGCTGGAAGATGTGTGTAGAATTCCACTTCCCATGTGGAGCTCTGGTCCCTGGCTGATGAACTTCAGTTTTGAGTAAACTAAAATCTATTTCAAAAGTGGCTGATCAGTTAAACAGTTTTCTCTGGGCTTTTTGTGTTTTTTAATCTAGCTCTGGTAAAGAGGTCATCTGATTTTCCTTACCAAAATGGCCATTCCTGCCTAGTGTATTTATCACACTGTCCTAAATGTTGTATAAACATCTGTTCTTTCTCAGCCCAGTGTTTCCAGGACTGTTTGAATTTTGTTCTCGATATACTGGAGCCTCCTTGCAAGGAGCAACACAGCTTAATAATAAGGTAAGATTGGTGCCGTGAAAGAAAGAAAATCCTCTTTTTATCTAATATCCATCTTGATATTTTTATTTTATCCGTCTTGTAATGAATCCCCCAATTTACCAACTCTCAAATATATTTGTTTACTTCAGCCTGTGAAAGCACATTTAAAAATGTTGACACAGCCACTTGCCCAGACATAAATTCAAGTTCACTACTAATTTGCCTGTTATATATATACGGACTGGCAACCATTAGTCAGGCCATTCTTTCCCTTGTAAATTTCATGTTTTGTTGTCTGGCTAAACAGCACTCAAAAATGCGTGCTCCGCTGGAGTTTCATAATAACTATTGTCAAATAGACTGAGAGACCAAGCTATGAATTGAGAATCTCCAGTTCAAAGCTTGGCTCTGGTATGAACTTGTCATATAACAGAAGCAATTATAATCTCTCTCAGTAAGAAGGTAATAATACTGATATACCTTATAAGGTCCTTGCATGAAGAGATACTACATGTGATGGTTGAAAATACATTAAATTGTAGGTATATTGCACAAACTCTGCCTCAGGTGTCCTGATCAGGTTTACTCAAAGAGGGCAGACAGAGATTGGTAGAGTAGTTTTAGGATGTGGGAATTAGGCTACAGTCCAGAGTAACTACGGGACCTTTTACACAGACATAGTTACGGTGCCACCTATGGGAAATGCACAGAGCAATCCAGGGTAAGTGCCTCTTACGTCTTCCCATAGTTACTCTGGATTGTACAGTTAATTTCTCTGTTGCTGATGCTCCTTTCTTGACTGCATATTAGTCTTTCCATTGAGCTTATGTTCCTCTTTTAATTCCTAGATTTGCGATATAGCAATAAACTGGGCTGGAGGCCTACACCATGCCAAGAAGTTTGAGGTAATGAAGCAAGCCTGCTTTTCTTATTCTGAAGGATGGCAAAGACAGACTTTTCACTGAAGCCACTTTACTTTATTCTTTCTCCAGGCTTCTGGTTTTTGCTATGTCAACGACATCGTTATTGGCATTCTGGAACTTCTCAAGTAAGGTGTCTACCTATATGCTGGTGGGTGGGGGAACTGATACTTTGTAAAGATGCCTTATGACTATGTAATTGTATTTTTCTCCACAGGCTCAGTGTTTTTGTACTTATGGACTTTTTCATTCCTTTGTGATGTTCTCTCCATCCGTATATGTACAGTGATTGATAATGCTTTTCTTCCGATAGTTAAGCATCGTGTGTGTGTTCCTATCTATCTATCTATCTATGGTATTTATATACCGCTTTTCAACTATAAAGTTCACAAAGCGGTTTACAAAGAAAATGGAAAAATAATAATAGCTAATTAAAAGCTAATGGGTCCCTGTCCCAAAAAGGCTCACAATTTAAAATGCAAAAAAGAACACCAGCAGAAGCCACTTTAACAGACATTGCTGGGGCGTGTAGGGCCAATTACTCTCCCCCTGCTAAATAAAAGAGGAACACCCACCCAAGTGCCTCTTGCTAAGTTAGCAGGGGTTAATGTCAACTCAGTGCTAACCCCATATCTAATTAGTTTTAGTCACTTTGGGCAAAATTATTATTATTTTAACTTCATGGTTTAAATATCAAGTAGCAATAGTTCTATCAGTTCACTTGTATTCAAAATACTGATTAGTGGCATACTAATAGTATTTGTTCTTTTAGGACTTGCTTGAGTCCTTGAAAAGAGAACTTTTCCTCTTTTCTGTCAGTTGTCCTCTCTTTTCATATAAACTTGTTAAATGTTAGAAATTTTGGCTGTTAGAAAAACAAATCCTATAATTGTTTCCCTTTCTGTTCCATGATCCAAAGGAAGGAAAATCTAGTTTGGCCATTTGGGAACTAGATAACACTACTGTGTTACCATTTGATAAAGGTTTTGTCAGCTTCTGTTTCCACTCTAATGCATCTTTGATTTCTTCTTTGACAGGTATCATCCACGCGTTCTTTACATTGATATAGATATTCATCATGGGGATGGTGTTCAAGAGGCTTTTTATTTAACAGACCGTGTCATGACAGTGTCTTTTCACAAATATGGGAACTACTTCTTTCCTGGTACAGGTAAGAGGATCTTTATTGGTGGGGCAAATATTTCTTTTAGCACTGCAGTTCTGGATACCACATGCCCCCAAATCCAGAGTAACTGCAGGAGCATATAAGAGACATTACATGTACCCGTAGTTACTGCATCTCCTAGTGAAAACCTATGGGAAATTCATATTGGAATCCAGAGTAAATTGTTCTTACACCGGAGCAAGGACTCCCCATAGTTACTCTGGATTTTGCCCATAATTGATTGATGGAATTATTACTCCTTGATATTTAAACCATGGATGTCTAAAAACATTCTGACGCTATACAACTAGCTAATGTAACATCACCTCCAATATGTCTGTCCTTTAGCAGCTGTTTTATGTCTCTTTAAGAATTCTCAGCTATAGGATAAGTTTAAAGATCAAGTAGTAATAATTCTTTCAGTTATATCAGTTTATCCATCAGTCTGTTGGTGAGACAGAATTTCGTAAGACCTGAATTGCACCTTTTTGACGCTATCGTATAGTGTTCATTTGAAAATTGACTTTTGACTTCTGTATTTTGTCCTGTATTTTATCCAGGTGATATGTATGAGGTTGGGGCAGAGAGTGGCCGCTATTACTGCCTGAATGTGCCTTTGCGTGATGGCATTGATGACCAAAGTGAGTGGAAGAAATCTTCCTCCCTGGGCACTGCCATATATCCTGTTTTGTGTGCCCACTTCAGCAGAAAAGCTATAATAGTGCTGTTTTGTATTCTCTTTGAAGGTTACAAACACCTATTCCAACCAGTAATTAATCAAGTGGTAGACTTCTATCAGCCCACCTGCATAGTGCTACAGGTATGAGAATGGAGCATCCAAGATATAGGAGTTCTGTGTGGCACTTCTGTTCTCAATGCTATGCTTTTTCTCGTTTTTCATGAAGGAATTAGTGGGTTTTCATTGAGTAATTGGAAGGCTAGTCTGCCTTCCTAAGATAATTTTGTGCTATTTGGGTACTTGGTTGTACTTCTAAGATACAGTTTGCAAAAACCAGAGCTCTAATGTTGTCATTTTATCCCTCCTTCCCACAAAGTGTGGCGCAGATTCCCTAGGCTGTGACCGTCTGGGTTGCTTTAACCTCAGTATAAGAGGACATGGGTAAGTACTTTTATATAACTGACAAAGTTTTTTTTTTAATTAGCTATGGCCAAAACAAATAGGAATGGTCCCCCAGCTTACAAAAATTGTTAAAGCAACTGTAGGTGTCTCAAGCATTAACTGGTCTAGTGATGCCAGAGTTGGGACTATGTACAGGTACCAGTATCTTTTCAGTCTAAAAGCATACTAATACCAAATAGCAGTTTGGGGGGGTGTGATGGAGAAAAAGTTCATAGTCTTTCCTATTCTCATGTCTTTCTAACCACCTTTCCTGGTATTAGCCCCACATGTATTTTCCTAACAGTTTCTGTTACATGATTGTATAGACTCAAAGATGCCTGTTTATTAAAGCTGGATCTGTTTCTTTGGCATTGTACTGTTAACACAACCCAATAATTCTACTTGTTATAAAATCCATGAAATTCTGCTGGTATGAAATTTAGCACAGATCTACACAGGTTTGGGTTTATTCTGGCCAAATTTCCGAAAACTCCCAAGTTATGATGATTGGGTTAGAGCAGTTCAAACTTCTGTATCTCCTCTAAAGAGAAGCCTGCACCAAACAATTGCCCTTTAGAAACTACCTTTCCTTTCCCTCCATTCATATAGATTAGTTCAAAAATTACATATTAAGGAATTGCCCTTTTCTTGTGGATCAGACAGATAATCTGCAGTACAGTATAGTTTTAAAGTGACAAAGCTTTATGGTTTCTATTTTAAATTCCTGTTAACTTTGAGCAACATGCAGTGAAGATCTGTAAGTGCCTCTTGAAGTCTAAGGAATGCTGCCCTCAAACCTCACCCTTTGCCCTCCGGCAAGTTTCTCTAGCAGAACTTCCTCCTGTTAGAAGTTGCATTGCCATGGAAATCCCCATTCATGGTACAGCATAAGCCAGACCTAACTTCTATGCTGTTTAAAAGTCAGCATGGTTTATGATGTAATCTATTGTCACATAAATAAAAAAGTATGGGCAGAAGGGGCCAGGGGAGAGAATGTATGGGAGCATGTAGGGAAACGTAACAAGAATTGTATACTGTGTGTAATTATACAGGTTTGGCTTTTGTAGTGCAGGATGTAAAATGCTTCTGAATGTCCAATTTCTGTATGTTTTAAAATATGAATGAAGCCTAAAATAGGAATTTTCAGGAAATTTTCAGTATTTCAAGGTGTGTTCTGCTTTCTTAAATAGCTCTGGATCCCCAATTGAGATGAGTTTCACCTCTGTTTTGTAAAACATCCAAAGCGCTTTGATCAGCTGATTTATCTTACCAGCCAGTTAAAAATTATCTAAAATCCACTGCAATTCTACTAGAGAATACCAGTTTATGTGCAGCGTAGAGATGAAGGTAAACAAATGTGAGAATAACTAATTTATCTTCTTACATTTTTTATCTTAGGGAGTGTGTAGAGTATGTAAAAAGTTTCAACATCCCCCTGTTGGTGTTAGGAGGAGGTGGCTACACAGTTCGCAATGTGGCTCGGTGTTGGTGAGTTTTCTGAAAACTTGATGCAGCATTCCCCTTTTGTTGAAGGTGTGTTTGGACTTTGCCTTGATAACAACTTGGTGGATTGTGAGATGCGAAGACAGTTGTGTACTCTGGCTCTCCTTTCAGGACTTATGAAACATCTCTGCTTGTGGATGAAGCAATTAGTGAAGAACTCCCATATAGTGGTAAGTCAGAGACCTCTCTGTTAACACTTCACTGATGTTTTATGTATCTTAAATGGTAAGATAGTTTTATAGATAAAGCTGAGTTCAATGTTGCATGCTAGCCTACACAAAGCAGTATAGAAAATAACGTGAAAATATATGAATGCGGTTGATGTGCACTGCAGCACGTGTCAAAAACATGGCCGTAGGTCAGATCTGGCCCACCAGGCCATTCCAAGTGGCCTATGAGGGATAGCCTATCTCCCCATCCCAGGCAAAGGCACGTTGTCTCTACTTGCAGATTTCATGGTGCGCAGACACCGCTTGCTACCTCTGCCAGTCAGCTGGGGGGTGGATGGGGAGATCATGGCATGTGGATTCTGCTTGCTGTTGTCTCTGCAGCTGGCTAGAGAGAGATCAGCCATCGCTTGTGGCCTACATTAAGTACACATGCTGCAAACATCCCCCCAGGTATAGTTGCAGAGGTGGTGGTAAGGGATGCCCGCAATCTGTGAACTTTTCCCCCAGCTGAGCAGCAGCAGAACCTGAGACACAGGTCCTGAGGGATGGCAAAGGAGGTTTTGGTATATACATATTTGCTCTTACAATTCATTGTATAATAAACAATTTACAGTGGGTGGAATATTGGTGAAAAGAGAAGCTTTCCTTGCTTAGATTGTCAGTCAGTTGCAACATAATTGTTGAATATGATTTGGAGAGGGCTGTGTGAGGATTCCCCACTTTTAAACAAACACCTCAAATATACATACTCCACTCTTCTCCATATGTCTCTGTGCAGAATACTTTGAATACTTTGCTCCAGACTTTACCCTCCATCCTGATGTCAGCACAAGAATTGAAAATCAGAATTCAAGACAGGTAGGTAGATTGGATTACTTCTAGTATAGCTCTTTCTTGCCCCATTACTGTATTATACATTTAGTCACTTTCAAAAGATGTTCTGTTGGTGTCCGAGATTTTCGGCACTGCATTTCTAAGAATAAAAACTTGTCTATCACGGTCAGCACTTGTACTGGCTGTATGAAATTTATAGCAGAAACTTGGCAGACCTTTAAATAGTAGCTTATCTCTGAAAAATGGCTTTGCTGATTTCTCTCTTCCCCAGTACTTGGATCAAATCCGGCAGACTATATTTGAGAATTTGAAAATGTTGAATCATGCGCCTAGTGTCCAGATCCATGATGTCCCTTCTGATCTGCTGAGCTACGATCGCACAGATGAGCCGGATCCAGAAGAGAGAGGTTCAGAGGAGAACTATAGCAGGCATGTTGCCCTCCTTTTTCTTTTAAATGAAAGCTCCTCTGTTTTTTGTACCTCCAATTAATGAGACATGGCGGGTGCCACTGTGTTGATGGAGTCATTTATGAGTATCTACTGCCTAAGTGGCTGTTTTTCATAGGTTGCTGTGATGTCAGTGAGGAGGCTTCTGTTCTTAATTTATATTAAGACTATGGGTCCTCAATGTCTCCTTAACCTTGTGCCAATTTGTCTTACAGGCCAGAGGCATCCAATGAGTTCTATGATGGTGACCATGATAATGATAAAGAAAGCGATGTGGAGATATGAGGTCTGGCGCATGGAAGTTTGGACAATGAGCATTTTGCTGTCTGGATGTGAGATCTCTGAAAAAGCAGCAGGACTGCAGAATCATGTGCTCACTTGGGCACAAAAGACAGTGAAATTCTTTTCTCCCTTCCTCACCTTTATTCCCTGGAGCCTCTGGAGACTTTACCTCTGTGGAATACAAATGCATAAGAATTTGGGGTTCACACAAATATGTCTTTTTGCTGCATTACCAGCTTCAGGACAGTGACTACATTTCAGTTCTGCGCTGACTTGCAGACGTGCCATTAATCTTCAGCTGTGGGCAGCAGTCACCGCTGTGCTTTCAACATATCTTTTTGTCCTCTGCTGCTGACATTTATTGATTTTTATATAAGTTCAATGTATATCATTCTTCTGAAGCAAGAGAGTTGAAATCCATAGAAAACTACAATGAAAGGTCATGTTCCTGCCAGGTTTTCAGCCAGCCCTGCCAGATAGTTTAATATTTAAACTATTTTAAACAGGTAGTTTAAATTTTTAAACTGTATTTAAACAATTTTGTGGAATCAAAGTGGGAAATAGTCAACTTTGGGTCAAGTCCAAAAGTGCATAGGTTTCTTGGTGAGTTTTCCTTTCTGCAGTGATTGACACTCCCCCTTCCAACCAGGATGCACAGAAAACCTTTTATCCTTAGGAGCTTTTTCAGAAGCAATAGCTATAGGATTTTTCTTTCTTTGTCATATTGTGTGTTTGTTGGCACCACAGTGACATTAAGTTTTCTTGTCAATTAGTTTACTTTTGTGCAAGTTCATGATTTTGCACACTGCAGTACTCTTCACTGCATCCTCAAGAGATGTCTGTGCCCCAGCCTTCCTTCGCCTCATGTAGTATTTCTCTAAAGAATGTTACCTTGATGGGAGGGAGAAACCATCTCTCTGGGCCATAAGTTGGTACATTGTTTTGCTTCTTGTCTCTGATATTGAAACTCTCTCCATCTTAAATATAGACCATGTGATAAATCTCATTTTCTGAGAATGGGTATCTAGCCAGTTTCTTGAAGATCTGAATTTCTTGAAGATTGTGTTGAGGATGGTTTTCCCTTTCCCATTAGCTCATGAAACATGGCCTTCACTCAGCTGTGGTCTTCTAACCATAAGGTGCACATGCTGCAGATACCTGTCCATCAATATTGTGAAGACTTCATTGGAGCTGGAATGGCAGAATAGCAACAACCTTTTCCCCTTGTGCTCATATTTTACCAATGTGTTAAAATATTAAACCACAGGATGGTATTTTTCTTACCTGCCGCGTATGTGTGTCTTTCTATTTCCCTGCCCTCATTTGTATTGTTCGATTACTGAAAGTATGCATTCATCAGTACACTGCCTCTTCCACTGACATGTGCTTGGTAAAGACTTTAACCCCTTACTCATTCTTGCAGTTGTAGAGCCTTGTTTCAAGTCTACCAAAGCACAAAGGTAGTGATTGTTGTTTATGGCTGCAAATAGACTCAAAATGGATCACTTTTTCACAAAAAAGAGGAAGGGTTTCCTCTGAAGGGAAAGCTTCTGTACTGAAGTTTAAAAGTTCTGTCTGAACATACTTAAGATCCTATAAAAATGAGTTTAATGGACTTAAGTCTGGTGCGCTGTCATTTTAACACTTTAACAATGCATATCATGCAATTGCTGGCACCATAAAGCAGTAAAATCTATTAAAAACGACCAATTAATCACCTGAAGTGCTCAAAACTTCACTCTTCACTGAACACTTTACAGGCCCCTCTGTTGTATTACACTGACATATTCAACATATTTATAATGTTGAAATCCTTAGTAATTAATGGTATAAGACTACAGTTTTTAAATTAAAAACAATTGTTAGTAAATCAGTGATTACATGAAGATGAACCGGATACTTACTGCAATCACCAGTACATTAAGCTTCATTTTGCACATGTAGTAGATCTCTCCGATTCTGTGTCGGGGACAAAAAAAAGAAGAATTTACATAAATGTTCATTAATATTAGACTGAATTTATGTGAATGAATCAAATTGGATAATAAACAGAGAGGGAGTGATCTTCAAACCAGTTCATAAGCACTTTCATACAGAGGTGTGTGCAGCCTCCCCAGCCCTCAAAACACCCTAAGAAGGTCATAGAGCTCCCATTGTCTCAGGAGGACTACAGGCTTTCCTACAGTCTTTCCTACAGTCATCTGGCCCTGGGCTGGAATTTGGACACCCCTGCCTTAGGTCCTTAGAAAGACTGTCAAAATGTTATTTATTCTAGTGGAATTTCCCTTGCTATTCACAAATTATAGGTGGCAATAGTGACCTATTAGAAGGAAAAAATTCTAAAAATTTGAAGTGATGCTTTATAAGAACTAACAAAAAGACCAGAACATCAAGTAGCAAGTTTTTGAATCATAAAGGAGACTTGGAGTACAATCCTAACCATGTCTACTCAAAAGTGCATTTCATTAGCATCCATCAGTCTCAAAAGACTATGGTATCATGCTCAACGCTGTATGCAAAGCACAAAGGCCTGGGTAGATTAATATGGAGGAGAGGCTGTTACCCAAGCAGCAAATCCCCCTTCTCCACACCACTGAAATAGTCCAATGGAACGGCAGAGCCGATATGATTGGTTCCAGTTGCGTCGTAGAGCTGGGCTAAGGACAGGAGCTCATCCTGTCTTGTGGGGACCTGGGTCTCGAACCCTGGCCTGCTGGTTAACAGGCACAGCGTCTTAACCACTTGCACCACCCACAGCCCACATTATAAAGTAGGCCCCAAAATTAAGCCTCAAAAGTAAGCCCCATTATATTCAATGAGGCTTACTCCCAGGAAAGTGTCTTTAGGATTGTAGCCTTGCTCAGACAGATAGTGAGCAAATGGAACGTGACTTTTAGACCATTGCAGGGGTGTCCAAACATTTTGGAAGGAAGGCCACATTATCTCTCTGACACTGGATGGGGGACTGGTAAAATGATTTAAATTTAAATTTTGAATAAATTTACATAAGTGTATTAGAGACATATCTGGAGGATTACAAAGCTTGCCCGCAGGCCAGATGAAGGGGTCTTGCCATGGGCTGCATGTGACCTCCGGGCTGAGGTTTGGACATAGCTGACCTAGTGCAATATGTTTCATTGTCTTTTTTCTTTGATAATATGAAGTCATATTCATATCAAATATGAATACTTAAAAATATGAAGTCCATGAGTTTTCCTGATCTTGGTAGGACTTGGCAAGTTTCTGTTGGAAACTGGACTGAGTTAGCTGCCAGACTTTATACTGTATTTCTAAAAAATGAGGATTTCAACTGTTTGGTTAAATATACGGTAGTCTTTGCTTTTCCGCCTACCCTGTTGAGTCCTTGAGTTCAAGAAATCTATTGCTTTGCTGTTCCAAAGTCAACAACGGTTGCAGTTCACTTTTATGTGAAAAAACACCATTGGCCCAATTTGATAGTGTGATTAGGTAGCTTTACCTGAACGGACACGCTATGTACCAACCACCATAGTACTTTGTTTTGAAACTGCTATAAAATCATCTAGACTAGGGGTAGGCAATCCCCAGCACAAGCGCCAAGCTTCGCACACGGTACGGCAAGGAACCCCTGGCAGATACAGCTAGGAGTGCACCCCTTGCCACTATCCTACCCCAAATGCCAGCAAGCGGCTGCCCGTTACCCTCACCAGTGCCCAGAATGGCAACAACTCTGCTCAAGTACAACCAGTAGACCGGAATGTCAAGAAACCCATTAGGTAAATGAGAGCAAAAGCCTGGGTTGGATTATTATAGCTGCTCTAGAAAAAGTGAATTCTGGACTGAAAGCATGTTTCTCCTCTCTCCGGCGATGGCCAGTGTTTGATTAAAATTCTTCACTGTTGCAAAGGCAGAATTTCCCCTCCCAATTTCACGATCAGCAGGACAAAAGCCATGTGATTACTCTTAAAAGTGCAACAGCTACAAATATGACATATGGTTGAAATCATTATGATTCACTGCCTTTGTGGGCCTGTTATTTTTTTCCCCCAGTTTGGTGATGTACAGTATTAAGTGGCATTTTACCAGCTGCCTTCTACTTTAATTAAGAAGCCTAATGGGAGAAAACATGATGGAAGAATTGTGAATTCATCATTCCATTAATTATCTTTTATTTTATTTTCATTCTGTGTGGGCACACAATATCTTCTCCCTGCCTCCATTAGGATGTAGTACGAGACTTTAACATCCAGACTGTTGGCAAAACTATTCCCTTCCCTACTTCCTCTAGTGGTAAATAGAGCCACTGCACATATGAAGATTAGTGTCTGTTACCATGATTTGTCATTCGAGTCTCTTTTTTGAGTCTCTGGGCAAAATCCATAGCAGTTACTGATCCACGCAGTTACGTCACCCTCTAGTATTATTTTATGGAAAGCCGCCTTAACTGCTTTGGAGCAAAGGGCTTAATTTGACTTTAGGATATGGGCTGGGGTCTCTAAAAGGGAAATAAATTTAAAGAGAGTAGGTGGTAATCTAAATGCTCTAGCCACAATCATTTAGTTCAATGTACATATGTATAAAAATGGGCATCACATCGTCTCTCTCTATATATAAAAAAGTCACTGACTCACTCACTGACTCACTTATTCATCAATGCCCAGCCAAAACAGCTGGGCCTAGAAGCGTGAAATTTGGGGTGGGTATTCCTTCCATGATGGAGGGGTGCACTAAGAACCAGTTTTTGGAAATTCCAACCAGGAGGGGGTGAAAAGGGGCACAACACGTTTTCCTCCCTATACTTTGCATTGAAGAATCGGTGACTGAGGGATGTTCTGCCCCAACCCTCTGACCTAGAGGCATGAAATTCGGGGAGGGAGTTCCTTCTGTGACATGAACTCCCACCAAGAACCAATGTGGATAAATTTAACCCTTAAGGGGCTGAAAGGGGATGCAACGTGTTTTTGTCCTATGCTTAACATGGAAGACTGACCAACATCTAGCCAATTTGGTGCTTGGTGCCTGGTGCACTGGAAGGGGTTGCACTGGGGAGGATGCTGCGCATGGGGGTTGTTGCACATGGGGGCTATGCATTGGGGGGCAGTTGCAGATGGGGATGTTGCGGATAAGGGGTCTTGCAGATGGGGAGGTGATGCGTGTGGAGAGGTGATGCACATGGGGAGGTGATGAGCGTGGGGGTTGATGCACGTGGGGGATGTTGCACATGTGAGATGGGATTGTTGCACATGCTGGTTGCTGTGCATGGGGGTGGATGTGCATGGGGGGTTGATGCGCTTGGGGGGTTGATGCACATGGGGGGATGTTGCGCATGGGGGTTTGATGCACATGAGGGATTTGATGCACATGAGGGTTGATGCGCATGGGGGAATGATGCACAGGGGGGAATAATGCACATGGGGGAGTGATGCACATGGGGGGAATGATACGCATGGGGGATGATGCCCATTGGGGGATGGCATACGGGGGAATTTACTCCCACAAGGCAGGTACGCTTTCGCTAGTGATTCAATATACTCTCACTCAGAAATGAATCTTGCAGACTTTAGTGGAACTTAGCACAAGTAGTCGACTTTGATTGCAATCCTAAACTCTTTCCTGGAGTAAGTCCCATTTAACATAATGGGACTTCTGAGTAGACAGGTATAGGATTGCACCCTTGATGCATTTACTTGAGGTCTCTGGAAAATACTAGTGCAGGGAAAGCTGTTGGGAAAGGTTAGGTGCAACAGAGGAGAAAGTAACATGGAATTAGGACTTAAAACCTATTTTTCCATTTTTTTTGTCATACACATTTTTTTTAATCTACAGGAGGTTCCAGAACAGAACCCTAGTGGATTAATAGGGACACCTATAAGACGATTGCTTGCTAGCAATTGGTATGGAAATAGATGATATTTATGGTATGGAAATAGATGATCATAATAGCTCCAGACTTACGTTGGTTTGCTATTCTAGAAGAACTGTGTGTCCTGGCAGTTTAACACTGGTTTATAGAAGAACATAAGAATCGCTTTTCTCGAGCATGTTGTAATTAGATATTCTATGAAGCTCTCAAAAACAGAGTATGATTTGAAATCCCTACCACCTAATTTTGCCTTCTACATCAAAGGTATAAATTCTCCGCTTCACTGGAGATCTAAGGATTGTGTTATAGGGTTTAGTTTTATTGTCAGCTTATGGTATCTTTAATATGTATTACTATATGTGGATAGCACTTTCTCATAGATTCAAAGCAGTTTACACAGGCAGGCTGATTTTAAATCCTTTTTTCCAGTGGGGTTTTTATATTGTTCAATGAGAGAACCCTTTGTGCTTTCATAGAACCAGGGTGACCAGATCCCTGAACGCCAAAAAGAGGAGAAGGTCCCCCTAAATTCCTGACATCCAAGCAAAATTCCTGACATGTTTTTTAAATGTAGGACACCCAATAAAATGTAGGACAAATGTAGGACACATTAAAATAAAGGCTAAAAACACTTGTATTGCTTTCCTGTACTTAATTTCAACACCATAATACTTCTTTTTAAAACTGAAAACCTCTTTGCAAGACCTGTTTTCACAAACAATGCACATGTAAGTGACCATATGCCATAACTAAAAAAAGAGGACAAGGCCCTCTACTTCTCCAGATGTTTTCCATTCATATAGTAATCTGATCTAGCTTGCCAGCCTTGTGCTTCCAAACTTTTGTCATCAGCTGCAAATCAAGCTTCGGATCCATTCTTAAGATGCTATCTCTTGCCAGCTGCCTCCTCCACATTCCTTCACACTTATCTTCAGAGCCACAAAAATGGCCTCTTGGTCTCCTAACCAAGGAAGCAAATCTTGCTTAGCTGTTGCTGCAATCCTAAACACACTTTCCTGAGAGTAAATCACATAGAACATAATTGGACTTACTTCCTACTTCAACATAATGGGACATGCTTAGGATTGCACCCTTCTTCAGGTAGCATGACAGCTTGACCTCTAGACTACATGGGTTCATGTCCTTAAAAAAGCAGGCCTCCGTCAGTCTTGGAAGACTATGGTATCGTGCTCTGCGCTGCATGCGCTGCATGCGAAGCACGAAAGCCTGGGTTGGATTGTTATGGAGGATATGCTGTTATGGAGGATAAGCAGCAAATCCCCCCTCTCCACGCCACTGAATTAGTCCAATGGAAAGGCAGAGCCAATATGATTGGATCCAGCTGGCGTCGCAGAGCTGGGCTAAGGACAGGAGCTCAACCCGGGTCTTGTGGGGCCAACCCGGGTCTCGAACCCTGGCCTGCTGGTTAACAGGCACCCTTAATTACTACAGTATAATAACTGATAATTGTAGGTTGATTATCAAGGGGCTTGTAAACAAACCTGGGCATAGTATGGAGGGTCTTGGGGACTCCCAGTCCACAGATTGAGCTCGTGGACCTTAAAAAAAAGAGGATTTTCCACTTCTTCATAGTGAGCCATTAGACTCTAGGGGTAGTTTAGGCTTCATAGCTGCTGGGATCACCCTTCTATGAATCGTATTACCTCTTCTCAGTTTCCACGAGCTAGATCTTATCAAGGGGGGGAAAAAACCTCAGGGACACATTTTTACCACCTGGACAACCATGTCTGCATGGCTGGATAAAGGGGTAGAAAGGACAAAGCCAGATGGTGTCCTCTCATCCAATCTGGTAATCCCATGGCATAATCAAATTTAGGGTTTTTTTCCTACTTCTTCAAAGAAATTGATGCTTTGTGTGTACTGTCAGGTCTGTGGTTAGAAGATAGTGCTAGCTTGCGAAAGTGATATTTCAAACAAAGAAACTCCAATAATATTGGATCACTTTACACTTGCACAGGAATATGGTGCACGCACACACACACACACACACAGAGAGAGAGAGAGACAGACAGACAGACAGACAGACACATTCACTCACACACATACAGAGTACTAATCCAAGTTGACCAGATGTTGTCATAAACCCCAAAAATGACAAGGCACCCCAAATGTAGGACACGACAAAATAACAGCTAGAAACACTTGTATGTGGTTAATTTAAACACAATACTACTTCCTTTTAAATTTAAAACTATAAAACTTATGCGAACCTTTTGTCAAAAAGTGGTATATAAATATTGGTGATTGATTAAATATATTTTATTATTTTAAAAAATAAATATTTATTAATTTATTGCATTAAGGCTTTGTGCTGTCTGCAGTGGCTGTTCAATGAAAAAAGGAGGGTATTCAAGTTCTTTTCCAGGACATTAAGTTAATAAAGAGGATGTCTGGTCACCCTGGAGTAAACATGCGTTTGTCATCATAAGACATGCATCTGTATTAATGTACAGATGTACATATTTTATACATATTAATGTACATATTTTATAATGATTTTTGAAGCATTTATAAATCAATTGAAATAAGATTAGCCAGATAAAGGCATTGAAAGATGACATTGGCTGCAATCCTAAAGACACTTTCCTGGGAGTAAGACCCATTGAACACAATGGGACTTACTTTTGAGTAGACATGGTAAGGATTGCGTGCATTTACTGCTACTTTTTGACACCACCAGAGGCTTAAGACCTGGCAATTCCCCTTGAGATAATCTAGCCCATCCCCCTACCTGGTGCATGAAATTACTACAGGGGATTTCATGCTCTGAGTGGAAGGCTGGAAGGGGAAGATGCTACAGGACCTTCATCATAGAGATAGGAATAGATGAGAGTAACAATGTATGTCTTTCTGCAGTTCAGGAGGGGAGGAAGACCTTGGACCAATCATTTGTTCTCAGCTTCTCCTACCGCATAGGGTTGTTGTGAAGACAGCAGGAAGGGAGTAACTACAGACCTCCCTTGTTATTCACTAGGGTTCTATTCCAGAACCTCCCACGGATTTAAAAAATGAGGAAAAATAGGTTTAAAGGCCCGCTTTCAGGTTTCTTGCTCCTCCATTGTTCCTAACGGAATAAGATTGTGCCTCAGTTTCTGCAGGGATTTGATTCTTGGACTTCCTGTTGATACCAAAAATAAATATTACATAGAAGCACTTTTTAAAAAAAAATGCACCTCTCTACAGTGGTTAAAAAACAGCTTTTCTTACTGTTGTAGAGAACAAACCAGCAACTAGAAATGCAAAAGGACGCTGCCTTTGCCTGAGTCAGCTGAAGAATGGAATGACTGCTTGCATGACTGCCTCTCAACAACAATAGAAAAGCAATTTTTAAAACTGCAATGGCCATTTTTGCTGAGTCAAATCCGTGTATAAAACATCCATGTATAACATGGTTGGACCTGAAAAAGACTTGTGAGGTGGCTTGGGAACTGGCTTGCAGTTCCTTATTTCAGGAACTGCAGTTTCCTGGGAATAAGCCCCATTGACTAAGGGTGCAGTCATAAACACACTTTCCTGGGAGTAAGTCCCATTGAACTCAATGAGGCTTATTTCTATCTACAGTATCTATCTACAGTATTTATATACCGCTTTTCAACTGAAAAGTTCACAAAGCGGTTTACAAGAAAATGAAAAAATTAATAGCTAATTAATAGCTAATGGGTCCCTTCTAAGTAGACATAGGCTGCAATCCTAAAGACACTTTCCTGAGAGTAAGACCCATTGAACAGAATGGGGTTTACTTCTGAGTAGACATGGTTAGGATTGTGCTCTCAGACCTACATCTGAGTAGGCATGCATAGGATTGGGCTTTATGATATTTGCTTGAACAAAAACCGTTGGGGACAACTAATTAGACAACTGTCTAATTAGTGCCATTGTGTACAGGGTGACCATATGTTCTCTTTTTCCACGACATGTCCTTTTATTTAACTTTCTATCCTGGGGGAAAAAAATCTTCATTGTCTTCCTTTTCCTTGTGAGCAAGCAGCATAAATCCTGCATGTAATTCATAAGTTATAAGTAATTTATTAGTTTTAAATTAAACAATATAGAGTACAGTCCTAACCTAGGTTGCCGCAACTCATTGGTCTTCTTGTTCCTGTGGTAATGTAGGGAGGCAAGTACATTTCTGTGCACTGGTTTATTAACCATTCCCCAGGAGGGGGGCAGAAGAGTAGACATGGTTTGGTGCATGGTTTGGCTCTTTGGTGACAACCCCAGGTCAGCACAGTACTTAGGCCGGGGTTTAGGCCGGACTAACTGGGGATTAGGATTTTGGCCATTGTGTATAAATGTGGAAAGCAGTGTTTTTAGCTCTCATGTTGTCATCTTGTATATTTTTCCTGTGTGTTCTACGTTTTGTGAGAGGGCCTTGTCCTTTTTCTTGGTTAGGACATAAAAAACAGGCCTCCATCAGTCTTGAGAGACTATGGTATCGTGCTCAAAAGCACGAAAGCCTGGGTATCGTGCGAAGATTGTTCGCCTGGGTATTGTGCCTGGGTATCGTGCGAAAGCCTGGGTATTATGCAAAGACTGGGTTAGATTGTTATAGAGGACAGGCTGTTACCCAAGCAGCAAATCCCCCCTCTCCACGCCACTGAATTAGTCCAATGGAAAGGCAGAGCCAATACGATTGGATCCAGTTGGCGTCACAGAGCTGGGCTAAGGACAGGAGCTCACCCTGTCTTGTAGGGCCGACCCGGGTCTCGAACCCTGGCGGTTAGGACATGTGGTCACCCTATATTGTGTACGTGGGCTTACTCCCAGATAAGTGTGGCTATGGTTGCAGCCAGAGGCAGCTGTCTTTCTGGACTTAACTCATTGGAAGACCTTTTGCTGGAGGGATCAGAGTGACCATATATCATAACAGCAAAGGAGGACAAACCCTCCCTAAAATGTAGGACACTTAAGAAAAATGTAGGACATGACCAAATAAAAGCTAAAAATACTCATAAAGGCTGCAATCCTAACCACACTTCCCTGGGAGCAAGTACTATTAAACACCATGGGACTTACTTCTGAGTAGACATGCTTAGGATTGCACTGATATATTGCTATCAAGTGGTTAATTCAAGTGGGCTATGGGTGGCACAAGCGGTAAGACTAGTGGTGGGCACCAGCAGGTTCGCACCTACTCTATAGAACCGGTTCTTAACAAGAGATAGTACATATAAAGTTTAAAAATAGCCATTTAAAAGTGGCTGCCAGATGGGCAGAGAACCGGTTCTTAATTTCTTTGAAGCCCATCACTGGGTAAGACGCTGTGCCTGTTAACCAGCAGGCCAGGGTTTGAGACCCAGGTCGGCCCCACAAGACAGGGTGAGCTCCTGTCCTTAGCCCAGCTCTGCGATGCCAGCTGGATCCAATCATATTGGCTCTGCCTCTCCATTGGACTAATTCAGTGGCATGGAGAGGGGGGATTTGCTGCTTGGGTAACAGCAAATCCTCCATAATAATCCAACCCAGGCTTCCGTGCTTCGCATGCAGCATATGCAGCTCAGAGCACGATACCATAGTCTTCCAAGACTGACGGAGGCCTGCTGGTTAATTCAACCACTGCAATTCTATGCATATTTTCCTGGAAGTAAGATCCATTGACTACAATGGGACTTAATTCTGGGTAGATAGGCATAGGATTGGGTTCTGTGTTACTTATTAGATTTAAAACTGTTACATATAATTTATTGATTCCGAGAAGGCTTCCTACTGGCTGCTCATAAAGAAAAGGAGGATAATAAATTTTTTTCCAGGACACCAGGCTGAAAAGGAGGACATGTCCTGGAAAAGAAGACATGATCACCCCATCCCAGATAGCCTCCCTGCTGCAAACACAGCATGCAGAGAAAGGAGAACAAGGAAGGTTTTTTCCCAGGACAAAGCCAGAAAAAGAGGACATATCCTGGAAAATGTGGTCATGGTCACCCTCTTCCAACTAGCCTCCCTGCTGCCTGCACACAAGGAAAAGCGGGACAAGGAAGGTTTTTTCCCAGGACAAAGGCTGAAAAAGAGGACATGTCCTGGAAAAGAAGACATGATCACCCCATTCCAACTAGCCTCCCTGCTGCCTGCACACAAGAGGAAGGAGGACAAGGAAGGTTTTTTCCCAGGACATGAGGCTGAGAAAGAGGACATGTCCTGGAAAAGAAGACATGATCACCCCATTCCAACTAGCCTCCCTGCTGCATGCACACAAGAAGGTTTTTTCCCCATGACAAAGGCTGCAAAAGAGGACATGTCCTGGAAAAAGAGGACAAGATCACCCCATTCCAACTAGCCTCCCTGCTGTCTGCACACAAGAGAAAGGAGGACAAGGAAGGTTTTTCCAGGACGCAAGGCTGCAAAAGAGGACATGTCCTGGGAAAAGAGTCCACGTGGTCTCCCACCCACCCAGGGACTGTCACTGGAGGCTCCCTGAGCTGAGCCTGTCCTTTTGCTCAGCGTTCTGTCCCTTCTCCTTCCCATTATGACGTCACAATGGTGGTGCCGACGTCACAGTGGTGGGCGGGGCGTGCGAGGGGCAGGCGTGGATTCGGAAGGCAGGCGGTGGGCTGTGAGCGGAGCCAGCGGTGGCCGGTGTCAGAAGCAGCCTAGCGGCGTCTGGGGCTGCTCGTAGGGAGAGCCTTTCCTTCCCTCCACCCGAGAAGGGCCCGGCTTAGGGAGCGCCATGGAGAGCGGAGCCCCACGAGGAGCTCCCTCTGGCCGGGAGAGGAAGAAGGGCAAGACCCCCGAGGAGCCCTCGGCTGCGGGGACTGCGGGGGACCCCGGCGGAGGAGGAGGAGGAGGCAGCAAGTCCCGGAAATTCGTGAGTGTCCGCCCAGGGAAGACACCTGCCCGGCTGCAGGAGGGAGCCTCCCAAGCCCCAGCTAGACCCGGACAGGGCCTCTTCCTTCCCCGGGGCAGGTGTCCGCTCCTGCCCCCGGGGAGGCCGCCTTCAGGTCCCGCCAACTTCCTGGGTGGGAATGGGAGAGGAGTAGTAAGCCCCACTTGTTCAGGTCTACTCGGAAGTCGGTCCCATTAGAGTCAATGAAGCTTACTCCCAGGAAAGTAGGGATAGGACTGAAGCCCTAGAGCCCACTCCCATGCATGTCTACTCAGAAGTAAGTCCCATTCTAGTCAATGGAGCTTTCTCTCAGGAAAGGGTGGAGAGGATGGTAGCCATAGAGCCAACTCCTATGCATGTCTACTCAGAAGTCAGTCCCATTCTAGTCAATGGAGCTTACTCTCAGGAAAGAGTGGATAGGATGGTAGCCATAGAGCCCATTCCTATGCGTGTCTACTCAGAAGTAAGTCCAATTATAGTTAGTGTGGCTTACTCTCAGGAAAGGGTGCATAGGACTGCAGCCTTAGAGCCCACTCCCAAACTCAGAAGTAAGTCCCAATAGTAATGGAATATACTCTTAGGAAAGTGTGCATAGGATTGCAGCCTGAGTCAGTCCTATATGTCTACTTACAACTAAGCCTGCAATCCTAAAGACACTTTCCTGCGAGTAAGACTCATTGAACACAATGTGGCTTATTTTTGAGCAGAAAAGGTTAGGATTGTGCTCTAAGTCCCATTTTTTTTGTCAGTGGGACTTATTCCCAGGAAAGTATGGATAGGACTGCAGCCTTGGAGCCCACACCCATACTTGTCTACTCAGGAGTAAGTCCCAGAAATGGAACTTACTCTTAGGAAAGTGTACATAGAATTACAGCCTGAGTCGATCCTGTATGTCTACTCAGAACTAAGTCCCATTAAAGTCTGTGGGTCTTAGGAAGAGTGGATAGGATGGTAGCCTGATAACCCAATCCTATGCATGTCTACTCAGAAGTCAGTCCCACTAATGAAACTTACTCTTAGGAATGTGTGTGTCGGATGGCAGCCTGATTCAATTCTATATGTCTACTCAGAAGTGAGCCCCATTATGGTCAGTGATGCTTACTTTTAGGAAAGTGTGGATAGGATTGCAGCCTGAGTCCTCTGCTTTTGGAGGGTGTTGGACCCTTTCCTGATGCCTTCACTTTTCTGAAAAGTTGTGTGGAAACTACTGATCTCTGTAGGACCTCTCTGTGGTTTTCAGCAAGAACAGGAGAGCTTATGTGGAAAGTTCCAGACTTGATGTCTGGCAGTTTCGATGGAGATGACCTGGGGAGGCAGACAGGACTAGATTTAGGGGCAGGTGACTGAGGAACACCGGGGAATCCAGTCAACAGCTTCTGTACAATAAATAGGAAAAAAGCAGCACTTTTTAAATAGTGTGAGCAAATTAATTTATGGTGTGAGCAAATGTATTTACTTATAGGTGTGCAAACTCAACTTATAGGGCAAGAATGAGTGGTTCATGCAGATCTCCAAGTGTGAAATAGATGCACAAGCCATAAAAGTCAGATATCCAAATGGCCGAGCTGGCCAAATGGTCACCAAAAGTGATCCTCACCTGCACTGGTATTTGGTGATCTTGGGGAGCTGCTGCTTGTAGTGAGCTAAGCAGGCCAATGATCTGACAGTAAGAATTAATATATTATTATTAACAGTATTTCCAACACGGATTTGACTCAACACTAATGGCCACTGCAAACCACAGTTTTAAATTTGGTTTTTGTACTGTTGGAGAGAGGCAGTCATGCAAGCAGTCATTCCATTTTTCAGTCCCAGAATCAAACCCCTGCAGATACAGAGGCATTACTTTATTCCACTAGGTTCAATGGAGGAGCAAGAAACCTGGAAGTGGGCCTTTAATACTATTTTTCCATAGTTTTCTAAATACACTGATTTTTTAAGTCCAGGGGAGGTTCCATAATGGAACCCTAGTGGATAATGAGGGACACCTATATACACTTTTCAATAAAAAAAATTCACAAAGCGGTTTACTGGAAAAAAATCAAATAACTAATAACCTCTGCTCCAGAAGGATTCACAATCTAAAAACATGCACAAGAACACCAGCTCTGGTAGGGTGAGGAGGGCCAGTTACACAAGCTGTGCTGAATGAAAGAGGAGCGTCCACTTGAAATAGTTCCTCTTTTCCAATTCACGGGGGTTAATATACCCACAGGTATAGTGGAAACCCACAGGTATAGTGGAAACCTGTGGAAACCCACAGGTTTCCAATATACTCTCCACAGTATAGTATCCGTGGAGAGTGTTGGAGGGGATGCTTCATGAAATGCTGACTCAGTTCCTGATCATCTGTATCAGAAAAAGAGTGGGATTGAAGGAGGGGTCAAGAAAAGCAATATGTAGAACAGTGGAAATTGTACACCTACAGAAATCTATAGTTCCATATCTGGCCCAGCACCCAAAATCATCCAGCCCATAGTCCCAAAAAACATATCTGTCTGGCCCATGATGGTCCTAAAAGAAAAATTTGTAATTCTGTCTCTGTAAGGCTTACAGTATAAGCAGATGAAGGTTAGAAACTACCCTTCAGCATCATTCTCTGCCAAGGCATGTGTCTCATTGTGCCATGCCCATCTCTTAGGTTTGTGGCCTATTCGGGAGGTTTGTGCATATGAGATGTGATCAATAAGTATCAGGACTAGTGCCATAGTAAAGGAGCTAAAATACGCAGAGTGAAGAAACTTGGCACAGATTGACCTGACCCCAACTAAGTTTTAACGTCCTAGCTCACTTCCTCTCTTTACAGCAGTGCTTGGAAGGAACATGTGTAGCGTATGGTCATCGCATTGACCATGACAGAGAAAGTTGTGCAGAGAATCTGCATCAAATTTTGCCAAAAGCTTGGCGATACCTGTGCAGAGACCTATACAAAGTTGCAGAAAGTGTATGGAGAGGAGTGTATGAGCCGCACACGAGTGTACGAGTGGTTCAGACGTTTCCAAGATGGTTGACAAAATGTTGACAGTGATGTTCTGGAAGACCCGCAGTTAGCAGAACTGAGAAAAACATTGCAGATGTGCATGCAGCTGTGAGGGGAAATCGTCGAATCACCATCTGTGAGTTATCGGAGGATGTGCAGATTAGTTACGGTGCAGTTCGGTCCATTCTCATTGAAGATTTGGGAATGAGATGTGTGTCTGCAAAGATTGTGCCGAAACTGCTTTCAGCTGACCAAAAAGAAACTCAGGTTTCAGTTGTGCAAGATCTCCTTGATTGTGTTGAGAATGATGAAACCTTTTTGAAAATGGTCATAATGATGAATCATGGGTCTATGGCTATAACCCCGAAACCAAGGCTCAGTCTTCGCAGTGGAAGACCCCAACTTCTCCAAGACAAAATAAAGCACGAATGAGTCGAACCGTTTTCTTTGACTACAAGGGGATTGTACATCATGAGTATGCTCCATTTGGTCAGACAGTAAACAAGGAGTACTACTGTGACATGTTGTGGTGTTTGCGGGATGCTATTCATCAGAAAAGGCCAGAATTGAATGCGTCTGGTGAGTGGCAATTGAACCATGACAGTGCCCCTGCCCATTCAGTGCAGCTTGTGCAGAGGTTTTTGGCCAACCACAACATCCCCCAGGTCCAACAGCCGTCATATTCCCCAGATATTCCCCTTGCGACGTTTTCCTCTTTCCAAAAATCAAATCCCACTTGAAAGGACAAAGATTTCAGGATGTCGAGGAAATCCAAGTGAATGCGACAAAGCAGCTGCTGATTATCCCAGAAAACGAGTTCCAGGAATCCTTCCATCAATGGAAATAGCGCTGGATTAAGTGTGTGGCTTCCAAAGGGGACTACTCTGAATGAGATTAAATGCCAAATTGTCACATGTTGTAGTTTTCTTTTATAGCACCAGTCCTGATACTTACTGATCACACCTCATATGCATGTGTATTCTTACTATTGATGGACTTGATGTTTGTCCCCCTTACAGAAGAAGGTTACAAATGTTTGCTGTGTAAGGTCAGTTACTCGGTCTTTTGCCAATGGGTTTGGTCCATTTTTCTGAGCCAGAATGATTTCTATGGCTTACTTCCTTTTCATGATTTCTTTGTGATGCTAGTTGTGTTTGGATGACATACACAGTTTGAAACGGGATATTTGTAGGGTGAAGACCTGACTAATAAAGAGTCACAAGTTTTCTTGTGCTTTTTTTCCTGTCCCTCGGAGCTTCTGTCAAGAGATTACTAGGGCAGTTACTTATTAACCCTACCACTTTGCAGATCTTATTCACAGTATGAGCCAGACATTTTTTTTTAAAGTTGGTGACAGCTTGTGGGCTTTGCCTGGTGATCAGTTTTTCATTTCTGTTCTGAAGGAGTGGCCACCTTCTTAGGTTGACTACAAGTGGGATGTCTGTTTTTAAAAACAGATATGACTTTTTATGTGTTTTCTCACATAGGACAAATTGCAATGGGGGAAGATTTAGAATGGAAAAAGTACCATGGGGCAAAAGGGTGAGTCCCCATCCTGCAGGATCAACAGTTTGACCACCATCATGTCTGATTTTGCCCCAAGATGCAATCAAAGGGCTTTTTCACTCCATCTTTGTGAATGGCAGCTGAGTTTCCCCATTATTATCCTCCAAACAGATTACGTCAAGATATAAGTGAAGGAGATTTTGACCTGGTTTCCTCCAGTGTGAAATGCTGCAGAGCCTCTTCCTGAATATGTCTCATGGAGTCAGCCCCAGCTTCCTGCAGTTGTTGCAACAGAGTTAATTGTGTTTTGGAAGAGCCACTGGATCTTGTCAGAATTCCCATTATAGTTAATGAGTTTGACCTCTTGTGTGGGAAGGGGAAACAAGGGTAAATTATTCTTAGAGCAATGGCCAATGCAGGGCATCTTTGCTTATGATCTCCTTGATCAGGCTTATCTGCCTTTTAAAAAAACTGTGAACATGCTCCATCATCTGGTGTTCCAGGGTCATTTGAAAGCACATATCATGTAGGCAGTGCTTTTTTGGTTTTCTTTTATATAAGTTGCCTGTGCATCTCAGAATTGAAACTTCCCTCTTACTAGTTTATTCTTACTCTTACTGTTTGATTCAAACCTTGGAAAAACCCTCTGTATTTTCCAACATTGGGGCCAATGATAGTCAGCTGAACCAGAATGGATATTCATAGCAAGGATATGCGCACATTATGGCAGTGGTGCATATTGGCTAAAGATAAAAGTGTCCCCCGCAGGTTATGCTGCTAGTTGTGAATGACTGTAGGGTGCGGTGCTCATCCCCATTTCTGGAGTCATAGAACTAGTGTTAACCGACTCCATTGCTTGTGCATGGAATTCTGTTACTTTTCCACCAAAGTTGTACTTATTTATCTACGAGTTGTACTAATTTATCTACGTATTTGCATTTGCATGCTTTTGAACTGCTAGGTTTAAGGACAGGAGCTCACCCTGTCTTGTAGGAGGCGGATCTCAAACCCTGGCCTGCTGGTTAACATGCACAATGTTTTAACCACTGGCACCACCACAGCTAGTGACATCCAAAGGGACAACAGGTGAAAACGCAACTGACGAGAGAACAGTTGGAGTGGAGGGAGGTTCAGTAACTCAAGTCCTCCCGTGGGTGTTTAGCTATAGTTTCTCCATAAACAGCTCACGCCTTGGTACTTTGCTTTTGAAATCCATGTGAGATTACACCCAAGTAATCATGTCTGTACTTGGGGTAAGTGCTAAGGAGGAGCAAAAATATTATAAAAAAGTTCAAAGGGGTTCTTGAAATTTGAGGAACTAGAAAATGTTCGGTGCTTGTGCTTTGGCAATGATTTCCTGTCTGCAGCTGGAACATCAGGAGGGGATTTGCAGTGAAAAGTAGGTGACTCATAGAAAGCTTCATCATCTGTAAGCAGTCCTTTTTCAATATAGGCAAAAAACTATCAATTTCCATAATAACAGGGATGCTTCATTTTGTTTATATACCAGCTAATACATGTAAAATGTTACATATTTGAAGCATGGGGAACTTGGAGTGATAGTGCATAAATTCTGACTCTGAAATGACTGCTGTATGGCTTCATTAGATCTTCTAGTGAATCATGTAAAGCCCCCCTAGTTTAGTTTACCCTCCTAAACTCTGAATTGGATAGTGTTGCAGTGGATATGTTCTTTGTATCATATCACACACATGTGCTTGTTTGTGGAAGTGTACACACAAATGTGCACAGTAGTTTACACAATTCTTTATAGGAACAGTTCCCTACCTGAAAGTGTATCCACTTTAATTAGCAACTGTATTCCTGTCCTGGTTAAATGGACAAGAAATGGATTTGAAGAAAGGGGGACTCATTTGTAGCACAGTTAAACAGAAGTATCAATATCAAGTGTGATATTTGCTTTACACTAATTTTTAACTTTTTTACAGTTTATTGGGGCTGCATAACATCTGGTCATGATTTCCCTCTCTATGTGCTGAAAGCGTATATGGAGATACAGCTGTAACATGTTTGCTATGTGCATCATCTTAATGTTCAGGCTTTAAAATTAACAGTTGCATAGAAAAATGCTAGGTAATTTTAGTCATATGTGTAATAAGCCTGTTCAGCAAGGAAAAAAAGTTTTGAGTACATAAGGATCCTAATTGCACATAAACTGAATATGAGAATGTTGTAAAACAGGTGCTCTTCTTGGATTATTCACACAAGGTTTGTTAAATATCCAGTTCTTCTTTCTTCCCTTAAGAGACAAGTTTAGAAGAACAACAAACAACATCAAAAAAAAAAACTTTTTTTTTGAGACACCTACAAAGCAAAACTGCACAAGCCGGTTGTGTATGTACTCTTGGGAAATAAATCTAAAAATACTCACTTTGATTATTCAAATACAGTGGTACCTTGAGTAAAGAGCGTTTTGGGTAAAAAGCAAAATTTTCTCAGAAATTTTGACTTGCGTTAAGAGCACTGTCTTGAGTAAAGAGTACTTCTGAGGAAGTTTGGAACAGGCTTCCATGGCAAGGGACGCATAGGCGGGACGAGGGGACTAGCTTGAGCTACGGTGGGGCCCTGGGCAAAGTTTTGAATAGGCTTCCATGGCCAGAGAACTCATGGGGGGTCTGGAGGGAGCAGCCTGAGCCAGGTTTGTATGTGGGATCTGTGTGTGGCAGCGTGGAAGGTGTGCCTTATCAGTGTTCTAGTGCTGCTCCCCATCAGCAGCTTGGGAATGTTAGTTGCACATAAAGACAAAGAATCCATTGAGACTATGGATAGCAGTGATAACATTAGTGATAGTGAAAGAGCACAATCCTAACCATGTCTACTCAGATGTAAGCCCCACTGTGTCTAATGGGTCTTACTCCCAGGAAAGTGCCTTTAGGATTGCAGCCAAAGTTATCCCCCTCTTTGTAACCCTCACACCAGCCATGAAGGTACAGTACAGTTCAGTACTGCACAGTATTTTCTTCATTGCAGTGTTGTGTGTTGTGTGTTACTGTTTATTACAGTCTTTTGCACTGTGTTATGTTACAGTGTTTTGTAATCATTTTCATAAATAGTTAATATTTTTATATGAATATTTTTGGGGTTGTGGAACCAATCGTCTGAGTTTCCATTATTTCCTATGGGAAAATCCGCTTCACATAAAGAGCATTGCAACTTGTTACATGAGCTGCCACTGTATTTGAATATTACGTGTCAAAATATTCACTATGAAAGGGGGAAATCAGGAGGATTTCCAGAAAGGCCAGAGTAGATGGTCGAAAATGCCATCAAGATGCACTTTGGGTAGCTTTTGAAACTGATTAGATAAGATGTTTGTGTTCTACAGATGCTTTTAGGTGTTTACTGTCCTATTTTAAGGACAGAGTGATCTTTTGATGCTTTTTCGCTGCACTTATTCCCTGCCCCTTGTTTCAAGTTGGAGTGGTTCAGGGAAACCTTTCCTTTGATGTATGGTAATATGGAGGCGGAAAGCCATGTGCTGAAATTATTTCTGCTATTATTTATTTAGCAGTCCTTCAAAGTCTCCAGGCAACCCAACTATGGGGTTTTCTCACTTCAGTCTTACAACAGCCCTATGAAGTAGGTAAACAGAGTAGATAATTATGCATGAAAATGGGGTAGGATCAGTTATGATACCTTAGGCTGCATCTTAAGCCCTACTCGTGGCCCAATTGGTCTGGGCCTCTTGGATTTTTCCCACCAAACTCAATGGTGCAAATTCAAAGTTCAAAATTCAATGAGAAAAATATCCCCTCACCCTGAGTTGTGCTCTGACACCTAACTTGTGCCGACAAGTTAGGGTTGAGTTGCATGTTACTGTTTTATGGCTCAATCCTAACCAATTTAGGCTGGCATAACTCATCTGTTCCCTGTTCCTATGGTGAGGTGGGAAGCCCAGCACATGTCTGTGCACTAGTCTAACCTCCAGGAGTGGTGTAGAGTGTTTTATAGTACTTTTGTGATACCCCCAGGCAAGCAGAGGATTTGTATCAGTTCTTGTGCTTGTCCTAATTCCTAACTGGGGGTTAGGATTGCAGCAATATTGGGATACGGCTGTACTGCCCAGATAATATTGCGTGCATAGAACTGCGAATGAATTGCATGTATCGGGGCCTAGATTATAGACTTGACATATGTTTTTACTTTGGTTGAAAGGTTTAATTTTGTTGGAGCCAGACTTGGGGAGGAAAGGTGTAAGAGCCTGTGTCACACCTGCTGATCTTCAAAGGAGATCTGGCTTTTGAAGCTCGAAGGAATGTACCGTACTAGAGACTGAATCACAAAGTTGACCACCTCTGGGTGACTGATTCTGAACAAAACTGCATTGCTTCAGAGAATTTGAGCCTAGGCAGTTCTAGGGCAGCTTCAGCTCTACACTAAAAGTTAGGAATTCATATTGTTGGAAGGGTCCTGGATCCCCCTGCTCAAGTCAAGGAAATGCTGCGTCCCAGACAGCTTCTGTTTGAAGACCTCCAATGAGGGTGCCTAAAGTGGCAGAAGCAAACCATTCCAGTGTCTTATCATTTAAAAATCCATTTCTATATAGAAATGTGTGCTTAAATCCACTTCCTTGTAATTTCATCCACCTGGTTCTAATCCTGCCTCAGGAACCACCAGATGTCCTCCTTCTGCATCATAGCTTTTCAGATGGTTATCCCTCTCCCCCTAGTCTTCTTTTTCCAAACTAAACATATCAACATATATATCAACTAAACATATCTTATATCAAGCCTATAAGATAAGATAACCTTTATTGTCACTTTACTATGCACACACAGGTCCATACCTGCTGGTACACACAAAATGAAATTACGTTGCTTGCATACAGGAGTAAACTTATACAATCACCTAAAATAATGTCAAATTAACTTTGTCCATTTTGAGAAGCATAGTGGAAAAAGGCAGCTTGAGAGTTCACTCATTTGATGCAGTATGGAACAATATAGTGTCCAAATCTAGATGTTCTGCAATGGATGCTTCGGAGCATCTTCCCCGAGGGTAACAAAGAGAACAGGTGATTAAAGGGATGAGTAGCATTCTGAAAAATACTGCAAACCCTTCTCAAGCATAGCTTTTGTGCAATATCCTGTTTGGAAGGGACTGCCAATGATCTTTTCTGCCTTCCTCAACACTCTCTGCACTGCTTTCCAATCAAAAACAGTAATACTTCTAGACCAGACCATGATGCCATATGACAGGATGTGTTCAACTGCCCCCCTATAGAAGGAGGTCAGAAGCAGGGCGGGGGGGGGGGGATGTGCTTTCCTGATAAGGCATAGAAAGTGCAAATGTAGCTAAGCCAGCTTCACCAGTGACTTGGTATTAATGACCAGGCCACTCGTTAGTTGCACTCCCAGAAACTTAATATTATTGATCATTTCAAATGGTAAATTGTCAATAAGTAGTGGAGAGTGGCTTAATTTGCCCTTTCTAAAATCAACGACAATGTCTTTGGCCTTTCCAGCATTTAAAACCAGGCTGTTAACTTTTACACCAATTCACAAATCCCGCTACCTCTCCTTGATAGGCACCCTCAATATCATTATGTATAATGCCCACCACTGTTGTATCATCAGCATATTTCACAATATGATTGGTGATATATCTCCCATGGCAATCATGGGTCAGGAGTGTGAACAACAGAGAGCTTGAGCCCTTAGGGGAACCTGTGCTCAAATAGTTGGTATTAAAAACAATGGTCCCAACTCTCACATATGGAGGTCTATTGCATTAAAAAATTCAGAATCCAGTTATATAAAGGAGTGCTGAACTCTAAAGAGCCCAATTTATTGACTAAATGCTGAGGAATGATTGTATCAAATGCTGAAACAAACAGCGTAACTGTTCCTCATAAGATTAAATTTCCAGACCCTGCACCACTTTAGGTGCCCTCCTCTGAACCTACTCCAGTTTTTCAGTGTCCTTTTATAAATGTGGAACGTAAAATTCGGTTCAGCATTCCAAATGGAATCTAACTTAGGGTAAAATCCAGAGTAACTATTGGGAGACCTTGCTCCGGAGTAAGAAGTTACTCTGGATTGCAATATGAATTTCCCATAGGTTTTCACTAGGTGGTGCAGGAACTACGGGTGCACGTAATGTCTCTTATGTGCTCCCGTAGTTACTCTGGATTGTGCCGTAAGTGCAGTATAGATTGGAACAGTTGCTTTTTTAATCTGTGCCTCTTCCTCAGCTAATGCCGCCTATCAATGCATTAACTTTTTTTTCCTTTGTAGATGCAATCAAATTGCATCAGTTTACATTGAGCTCTTTTTTTTGCACATATTGTTGCCACGCCAGGTTATCCCCACCTTGTGCCTCAGATCTTATTTGTTTCTGTTTCTACATGTAGAAAATTACCTTTGTTTCTGCTGAACATCATCCTGTTGTTATTGGCCCAGTGATCAAGCTGGTCGAGATAATTTTGATTTTGCGAATTTGATAAACCTCCCTTCTGCTCTCTCATTCACATCATTTAGAAAAATATTGAAAAGCACATGATCCTGTTATAGATGATAACTCTCTTCCAGACTGATGTGGTACCATTTATTAGGATTGATTTGGAATGGTTGCTCAGCCACCTCTCAACCTACGTAACATTAGTACTAGGTACTAC
Source organism: Cryptoblepharus egeriae (assembly GCA_030015325.1). NCBI lineage: Eukaryota > Metazoa > Chordata > Lepidosauria > Squamata > Scincidae > Cryptoblepharus > Cryptoblepharus egeriae. Next base: position 88,541,161 of record JAREYC010000003.1, on the reverse strand, counting down.
ATTTTTGCCATATCCACAGAGATATCATGGGAGATGTAAAATACTGGGAGGCGTCAAATATTTTGCTGAAACCTAAATACTTTGTGTCCATGTTGTATATGAAACTACAGGTGGTCCAACTGAGTACCCTTTGATTCAGTTATCCATGGATCAGTTAACTGCTTCATGTTAATGTTGACTGAATCTTGCCATTGAATTCCTTTTCAAGAATTCAAGCTGCTAGTATCTTTCCTGTGCACAGCTCTGGGTTTCAGTGTTTAATAGCAATCTGTGTAAGGGAAAAACATTTTTTTTGGGGGGGGGGGAAGGATCAAAACTACATTAATAGGCGATTGTATAGAAGGGGGATCTACAGACAGAGTGTTCTCCCGTATCTGTAGTTTTTATATTCATAGGGTTCTGGAATGTGGATATGTGGGCTCATCTGTAGTCACTCTGTCAAAGAAGGAGATGAGGTTAGCCAGGCACAATGTTTCTTGACAAATGGCGCAATCCAGAGTTCTTCAGCCCCTGAAGGGTTAAATTTCTCCACATGTTTCTTGGTGGGTGTTCAGGTGGCAGAAGGAATCCCTCCCAGAGTTCCCTGCTTCAGGCCCAGCAGTTGGGGAGGAATGTTGATGAGTCAGCAATTCTCAATGCAAAGTATAGGGAGGAAAATGCGTTGCGCCCCTTTTCACCCCCTTCCCGTTGGAATTTCCGAAAACCATTTCTTAGTGCACCCCTCCGTCACGGAAGGAACACCCACCCCAAATTTCACGCTTCTAGGCCCAGCGGTTTTGGCAAGGTGGTGATGAGTGAGTCAGTCAGTGAGTCAGTCAGTGAGTGACTTTTCTCTTTTATATATATAGATAATATTATATATTATAATATATAGGATTTATGTTTGACACAGCTGCTCTGGTGATTCATGCAGTTCTCATGCCAGACAGTTCACTTCCATTGTTGATGCCAGACTTGGAGAAAAGAGCTTGAAGTAATTCTGTGCTTCATCTGTTAAGAAACTTCTGTTTTCATAATCTTTTTTTCCAGTGTTCTGGGTAGTTTAGGGCTCATCAGCAGCATCTGTGCCATCATGTGCTGGAATTAGCTTACAGGTACCTTGGGCCATTTTGCCTTGGAAGTCACCCTGAACTATGAGAGGAAATTCAACTTTTTTTCCATCTGCGTTAGTGACTTTCCCTCCAAAAATTGGAATGTGTCTGTCAGTTGGCTCATATTCCTGTTTTGTTCCAGTCTTCGAACGAAGGAGTACTATGACATCCAAAGGCAACTACGTATTTCAGCATTTGTCCCATGTGGTGACGGAGTCAGCTTGTTGTGAATTGGAGTCTTCTAATCCATGATGGATGAGACATGGGGAAACCTGGTGGGCTGGAGGCAATGCTGTGATATTACTTTGTCAAATGTGAAAACTCCCAGCACATAAGAATCTGGGGTAGCTTCCATCACTTTTGTCCTCCTTTCCTTCCTTTCTCCCAGAGAAAACAAAGTGAAAAGAGCATAGCTAGGGAAAATGTCTAACTAGAGTAGTGGTGCAAACTCCAGCCCAGGTGCCATTTGTGATATTTGGGGATCCGCAGTTTGTCTCACGCAGACACCCAGTCTCTAATGAGCCTCTGGCCTATTGGAAACTGTTGGAGGTGGCACAGACCCTTGACATCCACAGTTGTCCCAAGAGCATCAGTTCATGTTTTCACATGTTTCTGCGTTCCCCAGAGCACTATTTTAAACCCCTCTTTACCACAACAACCTGCATGGCACTGTTGATAAAATGAGACCTTTTAAGTATGAAATGAGGCAGGTATGTGAAAAGTGTACGTGGCTACCACTGTCACATCCAATTTGGTCCATAGTCGAATTGCAAACAAGAGTGTATTTCCCACATCTGCTTTATCAATTACAGTAACTGTCTGCTCATCATTACCAATAAATGATTTTTTAGTGTTTGAAAACATGTCTTTTTCTTAAGCTTGCAGCAACTGTTCCTTCAGACGTGGCCAGCTGTGTAAAATCTGGGGGTGAGACTTACATAGGGCTTGCTGGCAAAATATATAATGGTGATCAGCCAAACAGTGAGGTGTCAGACAGGTGTCAGCCAGACATCTGTCTGACAGATGTGCCCATGATAACACCTTGCTACCTTTTAGTTGTTAGGTGCTCAATCCTGAGCATAAGAGATAGGTGGATAAAGGAGCTGGGCAGGGAATAATGCTTTGGCCTGCATATGAGACCAGGACTAGGGCTGCAATCCTAAAGACACTTTCCTGGGAGTCAGACCCATTGAACACAATGGGGCTTACTTTTGAGTAGACATGGTTAGGATTGTGCTCTTAGGCTTGTACTAGAACTATGTTTTAAATTTTTCTTTTACAGTTTTTTTTAGAAGTTTTAAAAAAATGTTTTAGAATTCTGAATGAACTGCTGTTGTTTTGTATTTGAAGTATTATGATCCAGAATGCATTAAGGAGCTTGTTTCAATCTGTGTGAAACTTTAGTTTTCTGAAGTAACTGAAGATGAAGGTGGCAGTTCAGAAACTGATAATGATCAGAGGAAACTTGAAACGGCAGAGATTTCAAGAATCTTGTTTATTGTTTCAATGGCATGATAATGGGTTTTGTGGAATTAACTCCCACAAAGGCATTTACTTTGACAGTTTGGTTGCTGCTGCATGAATAAGCCTTGTGCTCTCATGTGCTTGTCCTTTCTGTCCCATACCCACTCCTTCTTTGCAAAATCATATCTTTCATTTCCACCTGAACTGACAAACTGTGGTTTAAATTTGTCTTGCGTGCAGAAATGCAAACTTGTTTGTAGCCTTGAAGCAGTGGTTCTCGAGCTAAGGTGTCGCAACGTCCCATCCAGAGAGCCCTGAGCTTTACCCATTTAAGAAATGGGTAAGGGGATGCAGTGGCTCAGTGGTTGAGGTTGATGTGCTTGTTGACCTGAAAGTTAGCAGGTTGGTGGTTTGAGATATGGGTACCACAAGATGAAGTGCGCTCCTGTTTCTTGCCCAGCTCCTGCTGACAAACCTAGCAGTTTGAAAGCATTTAAATTCTCAATAACGGATCTCTTTTTTTTTCTCGTACATGCATGCACTATACCAACATAGCTTATTCCATGAATGGAAGAAAGTAGGATATAATATCTCATGGTTTGGCATTAATCTTAACTGAATTTCCTGGTGTGGCAGGCAAGGCTGTTAAAAAAAATGAGTAGTGTTGAAAGTTTTAACTCAGTAGCCAGAATTACTGATGGTCCTTAATAACTATGAGTGCTTTTAGCCACGTTTACATCATTCATTTTATATTTGGAAAATTCTAAATCCTTACATCAGTACCTTGACTTTGCTCTTTTCAATTATATCCAGTTTTCAAATTTTGTCCACATTCTAATTTAGATCTGAAAGGAAAATACTGTAACATCCCACTGGAATTCTGCAATTCTGGACATTCTGGAATTTTGCAGTTCTTGTTTGGAAGCTTCAGTTGGTGTAAAACAGTTGTAAATAACGTATCTTGTCAGTCTCACAGAAGTATTCCTACCATTTTTGGGGGACAAGTAGAATCCTAGAGTTGGAAGGGACTCAGTGGATCATCTAGTCCAATCCCCTGCCTGTAGCAGGAAATCCTTGTCTTGTGGGGACCTGGGTCTCGAACCCTGGCCTGCTGGTTAACAGACACCGTGTCTTAACTACTTGCGCCACCAGAGGAAAATGTACTGTAACTGCTTTAGTCCTACATAGGAATCAAGATATCTCAAGTGCCCTGTTTTCTTATGTGATCAACTAGACAGGATTCATTTCTCCGTCAGTTTTGGAAGACTATCGTATCGTGCTTGGCGCTGCATATGCTGCATGTGAAGCACGAAAGCCTGGATTAGATTGATATGGAGGATAGGCTGTTACCCAAGCAGCAAATCCCCCCTCTCCATGCCACTGAATTAGTCCAGTGGAAAGGCAGAGCTGATATGATTGGATCCAGTTGTGTCGCAGAGCTGGGCTAAGGACAGGAGCTCACCCTGTATTGTGGGGCCGACCCGGGTCTCGAACTCTGGCCTGCTGGTTAACAAGCACAGCGTCTTAGCCACTTGCGCCTCCCACAGCCCAGAATCCTGTGAATCCTTTACCCCTGGAGGTAAAGCAGGGTGATTTTGAGCTGGAGTTCCCACGCGTTTTCATAGTTCTCCTCAAGCAGTCGCTTCTGGACACTGAGTTTGTTGTCTGTTTGGTACTAGGTAAAGAAGGTTGATGTCTGCATGGATCTTTTATTTGATATTTTAGTGTTGGGGCTGTGCTTAACCTTGTTCTCCCTAGAAACAGAAGCAAATATTGCAGCCAGGATAGTCTTGTGGTCTTTGTTATATTTTGGTGGTTGTTTTAATATTATATTCTCAGTGTTTTTTTCCCTAGAAATAAAGGTGGGGTTACCCACCATGAAGATGTTATTTGTAATCATAGGCATGTCGACTTGGGGACCACAATTGCCGGTACTCAGTACCGGTGAGTACCCCCTCAAAATAACCTCTGATTGTTCTAATTGTAGTTTAAACCATGTGTTTTGCAGTTGCTTGGTGCTCTTGGAGACTTTAGAGAGTGATGAATATGTTAACAGGAATTTTCAAATTACTATATCTTGGTTTGTATCATATTATTGTGAATCCCAATTAAGCCTCATTGAAATCAGTGACACAAAATTATCTTGGATAAAGCTGAAATCCTACACCTCCTTACTTAAGATGTCAAGGATAAGTCCCATTTAACTGAATGGGATTTACATCTGAGTAGGCATGTACTATACTTTTTAAAGTTCTTAAGCATCTTACGTTTTATAGGATATAGTATTCCCACCTTTAAAAAATAATGAGCTTCCTTTTGCTTCAATATTTCCGGTATGTTATATTTTTAGCAGACCATAAAACTATAAAACAGTTTTTCTCTAACTGTCCGTTGGGACCTACTTTCTGGGTCATGAGATGATTTCTAGTGGGTCTCCGTTCATTTCAATCTTTATTTTTAATATACATGACTTGATTCTACCATGGTGTCTCCATTTGTGTCTGCTTTTGGGGAAATGTTACAGATCTGTACTTTTAACAAGCTACTCTGTATATACTTATAACAATTATAATAAATGGAACTTCCGGGTAAGCATAGGTAGGACTGCAGCCCGGGGTTGCTAAAAATTTTCCTGCTTGATGATGACACTTCCAGCCATGACAGATTCTCATTCTGAAAAGAGTTCCAGTGCTAAAGATTTGAGTGCCACTGCAAACAAAAACAAAAAAATAAGAGATTGACTTTTATGGATCATCAGGTTACCACTTTCCTGGTGTGTGATGATATGCAGATTAGGGACCCCTGAATCCAAGGGCGTCTTGGGTTGAGTCTTAACTGTATTTGACATCTCCTGTGAGTTGTTCCAGCATTAATAGCTTTATTTCTTTTTATTACTCTGCAGCAAATAATTTTATTAGCTAATGTTTTGCAGAAACTCAGCTGATGGAATTGTATAGGAGAGTTCTTTGTCAATGTTTCTATGTTGCTTTATAGTAAGTTCTTGGTAGTATGTGTGGTCAGGCTTCAGTGCACTTTGAGTCTTAAACTGAGGTTCACTGACTCTTTTCAGGCAACTGGGTTGTTGGCTCTGATGGCGAATTCACAAAAGACAGGCTCTGCATAACTTTGTATGCTGGTATGCCCTACCCCCAGAGTTCGTTTGTGAAGAATATTTGGCCTGCCTTGCCGCTTCTGTGAGTTTGGAGAGTCTCCATGCTTATAAAACAACAGAAAGAGGTTATATTTATGTTATGCAATTATGGTGATCTCCATTGTCCCAAAATATCAAATCAAGACAGATTTTGTAACCTGGGGGTTACAGACCTTTCAGATCCATCCCTATTGCCAGGCAAACTAGTAATTTGTTTTGGCCAAGTCATGTATACTTTTCATAAATGTATGAAATGCTGCAATTGTAAGCGCTGAGTAAGTTTAAATTGATCACATGTTCATAAAGTTGTAAATTCAGTTTGGACCTAGGAAAGTAAATATTTCATGTTCTGCTTCTTTTGGCAATTCTCCCCATGTTTTAAAATGTCTACAAACATTTATTATATTTATTTTTATTTATTCAATTTGTATGCCAAATGAAATCTTTGTGCTGTAAGATTCTGGTCACCCCCCCCCCCCTTTCCTCCCTCTAACCATTACCTGGCACTTTTTGACTAAAGTTGGCTATGAATTCACTTGCCAGTACAGCAGTTCTGCTGCTACAAAGTGAAAAAGAATAATTGATTTTTCCCTATTTTTGTGTACTAGCACTTCTTAAAATTGTAACAGTGCATCCCAGATTGTGAGACTTCTTTGCAAGAGATCTGGGCATTTTATTTACAGTATACTGTATTTTTAATACAATATATTTTTATTTATATTTCTTTATATGAGGAGTTTCATCCAGGATCTCCACAATCATGGTCCAACATTTTAGCCATTCTGCCACACTCCTAATTTGTTTCAAGGAAGTGCTTTGGCAAAATTGGCCTTTGGCTACTTCCCAAAAGTACTTCATACCTTGCAGGAATGATTTTGTGGTGTGATCGATGCTTTTTGGTGAAGCCTGGTCTCCTGTGTATTTGGCCAGGAGCCTTTTTAAAGGCAGCTGCTTCAGTTACTACTTCACAGAATTAGCATAAAACACTTTATACAGCCTATTTGGGAAGTGCACTAATACAGCCTAGAGTTCATACTACTAGCAATGATGAAGCAACATGGACATTGACTTTTGTTTTCCTTATTAGCTGATCTGCAAGTGGTTTTTCCTCACACCTCTGAGTAGATTTTCCATAAAGCTGCTGCATAGTAATGAAGTTTGCTTGCCTATCTCAGTGTGTCTCAATAGCTAGAAGTGATTTGCATGTGTTTCTATGATCTCATTTTGGGGCCTTTGAATTTTATGGTAATTGTAGATGAGGTTCAGAGGATTTTATTTCTCCGTGATGAAGCGACTCTGATGTTAAGAAAGGAATAAATCTTTTCATAAGTTTCCAGATGATTCTGTCTCTTTTTAAAGATGTCCCATGAGACGTATAGTGGTCCTATTGCTTCTGTGCAAATAGTGCCAAGGTGGCTCGCCTTTTTTGGAGACATATTTCATCACCATAGTATGTTCCGTTACTTTGAGTCTTGTGGGTGGTAGCTTGTTTCCTGTGCTTCAAACCACAACAAGTGTTGAGTGTATGGCTTATTTAGATATGATTTCCTGGGGTAAGAGAGGCTCAGTTCTTCCACCTAATCAGGCCAGCAGTGCCTGTGCAAAGGCTCCCTTCCCTAAACCTCAAGTTTAAAAATAAAAAGTCACATCTGAACACTCTCAAAAATTTGGAAGCTATGGATGGAAAGTCAGTAGTCCTGTGATCATATGTGAATATATGAAATATATTACTAATTACATAACCTTTGACTGTGTACTATGAACAGTTTGCACAACTGTTAGCCAGTTAAAAAGTTATGCTATTTAAAACAGTTTCTTAACAGTCACACCATCCAATTATTCTTGTTTGGTTCTGAGTTTGGTACCAGTAAAACACACTGATAGAGGATGGTAAGGTTTGTGTAATAGATCCATATGCTGGGACCTGGGATGCCTAGTTATCAGTAAATCTCTTTATTTGACAGCAGAATTATTTGTTCAAAATTAAATGTAATGATTATGGTTATAAAATTTTATAACCATTTAAACACCAGCTTCCTCCCAGATCCTCTCTAAATAAACCATTATATTTCCTGTTTAAATAGGTGGCGCAAGTGGTTAAGACACTGTGCTTGTTAACCAGCAGGCCAGGGTTCTAGACCTGGGTCGGCCCCACAAGACAGGGTGAGCTCCTGTCCTTAGCCCAGCTCTGTGACGCAGCTGGATCCAATCATATTGGCTCTGCCTTTCCATTGGACTAATTCAGTGGCGTGGAGAGGTGGGATTTGCTGCTTGGGTAACAGCCTATCCTCCATAACAATCTAACCCAGGCTTTCATGCTTCGCATGCAGTGTATGCAGCGCCGAGCACATTACCATAGTCTTTCAAGATTGACGGAGGCCTGCTTTTTTAATCACAGAGCAAGCCGTTAGATGTGGAGCTTGAGGATGTGATCTTCTATATGTGGTACTAGTGAAAAGCGTACCGGTGTCGCAGGAGTAAAATTCCCCTGTACACCATACCCCACTGCACATCAATCCCTTACGCACGTCAACCCCATGCGCATCCATACCTATGTGCAACATCCCCCACGTTCATCCACCCCATACGTATCACTCCTATGCACACCAACCCCCATGCACTGATCCCCCATGCGCAACAACCGCCATGTTCATTCCCCCATGCGCATCATCTCCCCATGTGTGTCAAATACCCATGCGCAACATCCCCCCATGCGCAACATCCCCCCTGCGCATCAACCCCCCATGCACATCAGCCCCCATGTGCATCTTCCAATGCGCATCCCCCCATGCTCAGCATCCTCCCTAGTGTAACCTCTTCCTCCAAACATCCTTCCCAGTGCGCCAGGCACCGAGCACCAAATTGGCTGGATGTTCAATTTTCCATGTTAAGTATAGGACAAAAACACTTTGCACCCCTTTTCAGCCTCTTAAGGGTTAAATTTCTCCACATGGGTTCTTGGTGGGTGTTCATGTGATAGAAGGAACTCCCTCCCCAAATTTCACGCTTCTAGGTCCAGGGGTTGGGGCAGAGCATCCCTCAGTCACCGATTCTTCAATGCAAAGTATAGAGAGGAAAACATGTTGCGTCCCATTTCATCCCCTTTTGGTTGGAATTTCTAAAAACCAGTTCTTAGTGCACCCCTCCATCATGGAAGGAATACCCACCCCAAATTTCACGCTTCTTTGTCCAGCGGTTTTGACTGGGCGTTGATGAGTGACTCTGTGAGTCAGTGACTTTTCTCTTTTATATACCGTATATAGAAGATAAAGCTGACCAGCATATTGTTTTTCTAAGGCCAACCTTGCAATGTTAAAATCATATTCAAATACAGTGGTTCTCAAGCATTTCATCCCGGGACCCCCTTCTGAGAATGACAATCTATCCAGGACTACCACCCCACACAGATAGAACAAGAAGTGCCATCACTGATGTCAGAGCTCCTCCATGTCTACTCAGAAGTAAGTCCCATTGTGTGCACTAGGTTGAACAGCCTGAATGCCCCATTACAAGATGGAAGTGCTCTGTGCCAGCTACCAAGATGGCGATGCTCAGCTTTTTGCAACACCCCATGTCCTGACCTCACTTTGAGAATCAATAGACTAATACCAAAGAATCAGAAACTTCCTTCTGGGTTAATTGAGGGACAATGGAATATATAAAGCTATGATTGTCCTGATTCAGACCATTAGTCCTTCTAAGGGTTTGGTATTGTTTATTGCATTGACTGGCAGTGGACCACTCCAGGGTGTTTTTTTTTTTAATAATTGAGGAGGGGATCTAGAAGTTAACACATCTAATGAAAATATGAGTTTTGTTAATGTTCTCTTATTGGAGTTTATCTAACATTGGTCAACTGAGCTGTAAAAACTGCCAGAGGAATGTGGCAGGACAGTGTGTGCTGTACCCCTAGACCCCAGCAAGTTGCCTTGGTAGATGTGGAAGAAAACGGTTTCATTTTTGGCAGATTTCAGAGTTTTCATAGAATCATATTCCAAAGTTAGAAGTGCAAAAGGCAGAGTTTTATGTTCTTATTCAAAATTTACATAATAATCATAAATTGACATAAATCACCTAGTACATGTAAGTGTGTAGTATACCATTATAGGGGTGGCTGATGGATGGGGATGCATAGGTCGTATAGTATCAGCAGTTGCAGTTGCAGTCATTATACGTGCATCACCATTAAATAATTTTAAAACCAAATAAAACAGTTCTTAAAAAGCAACAATGAGAAGTTTAGAAAGTGATGTTGTATACTTTGCTCTTACTGTTTCTACCCACATCTATTAATGGATCTTCATTTGTCCCAGTGCTTGGGAATCCACCCCTCTGTTGTCCTTTTGATCACCCTCCCTCTGGTTATTTCCCTTTTCCTGCTCACACTTGAGACTAGCCTGTGGAGTGACGGCACACCCAAAGCTCACAGTTTCTGTGCGGCTGGTCCTGCATTACAGCTTCCACTTGGCAGAAAAGGCAGCACTAACTCAGTACAGGGCAGGGAGGTATTGATCAGGTTGCTGTAGAGACCAGTAAACATCAGCATTTTTTCACCACTTGAAGAAATTTCTGAAACTGGGACCAACGCCTTGCCTAAATACTTGGTAGTTCTACCATGATAGTACTTTGGTGCCAATGATCAGGTTGAGGAACGCCTCAAACTGGTGATGTGGTGTGGGTGCAAAAGTCCTTCCTTGCTCAGGCCAACTCTGTTCAAAAGCTGTGTTGCAAGCATGACGCCAGATTTTGTAAGAGAAGGGAAGTTTCTACTTTAGCCCAGCTCTGTCCAGGATCTCCCACAAGATGAAATCAAACATGCTGTTTATCACCTTTGTATCTCATCTGTCTTCCATGTTGGAATTTGAGAAGTTCTATTTGGGTTCCTCAAGAAACTTCCACACTGACAAAATACAAAACTGCAGAGCTTTCAGAAGGTTCAATCCTAACCTATTTAGGCCAGTGTAACTTACCTGTTCCCTGTTCCCTTGGTGGTTTGCAGAGGCCTACACTATGCACTGGCCTAACCCCTTTTGAGTGGCACAGAAGTGACACCCCCAGGCTAGGGTTGCCATAATTCTCTTCCACAAAACCAGGACAGGACACTCAGTCCCTTTTGCCAGTATGTGAACACAATCCCCCGAAACTGGGATTGTCCTTGTTTCTTGGGACATATGGCAACAGTATCCCAGGCCAGCACAGGTGCCAGGATGTATGCTGACCTGATTGGGGGTTAGAAAAGGGAAACACAACTGCCTTATGTAACAAAAGGTAGAACTTTTGAACTTAAGACTAACCAATGAGACTGTTCTGAGAGCAAATGAAGTTTTATAGTGATTTAGCATATTATGAAATAAGATCATTTTCTAACTAGCCATGTTCTGTAGGGAAGCTGGACCATATTGTGCTTAAGGCAAGGAGGGTACGGATCCAACCTCATTATACACAGATTTGCAACAACATCAGCAGGCCTCCGTCAGTCTTGAAAGACTATGGTATTGTGCTCGGCGCTCGTGCTGCATCTGAAGCATGAAAGCCTGGGTTGGATTGTTATGAAAGATTTGCTGTTACCCAAGCAGCAAATCCCCCCTCTCCACGCCACTGAATTACTCCAGTGGAAAGGCAGAGCCGATACAATGGCCACTTTAAATCACAATTTAAAAAACTGCTTTTCTACTGTTGTAGAGAGGCAGTCATGCAAGCAATCATTCCATTCATCAGTCCCAGAATCAATGCCCTGTGGATATTGAGGCACTACCTTATTCAATTAAGCACAACAGAGGAACAAGAAACCTGGAAGTGGGTCTTTAAACCTATTTTTCCATCGTTTTCTTTATACACGGATTTTTTTATACATGGGAAGTTCCGGAATAGTGTGATGCTACTTTGCCTCTTCATGGTGCACCCCAGATAGCCTGAAAGTGTGAACAAAATGACTAGCAACAATTGGCAGCCAAACTATATTGAAGAATTGGCAGTTGGCAGCCAGATATCAATGTGGAATTCCTAGCTCTCTAAATACATGGTAATGGAACATTAACATCTGATTTAACATATGTCCTTGTATTTACCATAACACTAAATACAGTGGCGCCTCACGTAATAAATTTAATTCGTTCCAGAGGCATGTTGGTTATGTGAAACATTCTTTACGTGAAGTGGATTTTCCCATAGGAAATAATGGAAACTCAGATAATTGGTTCCACAATGCAAAAATATTCATATAAAAATATTAACTGTATGTAGAAATGATGACAAAACACTGGAATTAAATTCCAAACATGCATTCAATGTGCATGATCCTATGAAGTCTACTTAGGCTGCAATCCTAAAGTCACTTTCCTGGGAGTAAGCCCCATTTGAACACAATGGGGCTTACTTCTGGGTAGACATGGTTAGGAGGCTGCAATCCAAGACACTTTCTTCTGCAATCAAAGACGCTACAGCTCCCAGCTTTCTCCTTCTCTTCATCCTGAGCCTCTCTCTCCCCTGCTCCCTTCTGGTTAGCCCTGAGCTGCTTCCCTCTTCTCCACACTGTTCTCTCCCTCTGCCCAGCGGATGCCCAGCCACAGGAGGAACAGCGCAGAAGTGTTGCTTTCACTATGGGCAGGCGCACTAGGCAGCCCTGATGCTTTTTAAAAGGGCTGCTGGCCAGAGCATTTACACCAACTGCCAATGAATGTGTTCTTTATGTGAAGCACCGTTTGTCACGTGAAGCAGAATCCTAGAGAAGTTTTTGTTTGTTACGTGAAACATACTTTACATGAGGCATCTGTTACGTGAGGTGTCACTGTAAATAAATTGGGAACAGTACCTTCTTGAATAACGAGGAACACCTGTATTTAATTTAAGAGGTTTATATCTACTTTTCCCATGCCAAGACCAATGCCCAAGGCAGCTAACAAAACTTATGTGTAAGTAGGAGTTAGCATGGAATAGGAGGTATCGAGTAAGGTGGACACTTGCAAGTGCATTTGATGCGGGTTGTTTTATAACACATTGAAACAATGGAGGAAATTGGCAAACATTAGGCCTGTGAGATTGGTTATACAGATTAGAAGGGATTTAGCTTTCTTGTCTTAGAGACTGGTAGGGCCTTCTTGCAACTGAGCCATTCACTCCGATGAATATACATTTCATGCATGGATCTCGCTGGAGCAGTTGTTCAAATTTCCTTAGGTGATACAACAAGGTGTATCACATAAATGATACATAAATAATGAGGGAGGAGAAATAATGGGGAAGGGACTGTATAATTTATGGACTTGTAAACTTAGTTGAATAAGTGGGAACTTTGTAGAGTGTAGGGCAGTGGTTCTCAATCTTCCTAACACCGTGACCCCTTTATAAGTTCCTCTTGTTGTGGGGACCCCCAACCATAAAATTAGTTTTGTTGCTACTTTATAACTGTAATTTTGCTACTGTTATGAATCGTAATGTAAATATCCGATATGCAGGATGTATTTTCATTGTTACAAATGAAATATGTGTTCTATGCACACACTGAACACAATGGGATTTATTTCAGAGTAGGCATGCATAGGATTGGGCCCTGAGGCTGCAATCCTATCCACATTTACATGGGAGTAAAGGTCCCCCTGACTACAGTGGGATTTATTTCAGAGTAGGCATGCATAGGATTGGGCCCTGAGACTGGGAGTGAAGGCCCCCCTGACTATAATGGGATATTTCAGAGTAGGCACGCATAGGATTGTCCGTCAGCCCCAGTGCTCGTGCAGCTACAGCCAGAGGTCTGGCAAGCCTTACCTGGCCCCCTGAACCAGGGGTCCTTAAGCGACCCTCAGGAAAGCTCTAGGCGACTCCAAAAGGGGTCCTGTCCCCCACTTTGAGAAACACTGGTGTAGGGGGACAACAGAAAAATGTGGTCAATACTGGTCTTTATATAATGTGGACAATACAATAATGTAAAAGAGTCATTGTGGGAGTCTTAATGCAGTACTATACTGCAGTACCAGTGGAACCATGAATGGAACCCCCACAGATACCTGGGCACTCCTGTGCTTATAGTATACACAAGGTTTGCCTGTGGCTTTGCCCATGTCCACCTTTCGCTTAAGTGCAAGGGGAAATCAGAACGCATGGTTTATTGACTTAACGCATGCTGTATTGGCTATACTGAAAATACTGCAAATTTCTAAAAATATTGAACTAATGGTATGCCGCAGCTATAAACTGGGCACTGTCCCTGGTGTCAAATATACAGCACCACTTCTATGAAAAGGTAGGTCATGTTTATGTACAAATAAACAAACCAAGAGACAGAGAGCATTGTTTAAGTACAAATAAACAAACAAACCAAGAGACAGAGTAACCATGTCTACTCAAAAGTAAATCACATTGCATTCAATGGGTCTTACTCCTAGGAAAATGTCTTTAGGATTGCAGGCAGAATTTTAATTTTTAAATAAATGGTATGTAGAAGATAGAATAGGTATAAAAATATTTCCTGAATGTTCATGATACTTTCTGGAGGTTGAACTAGATGATCTTGTTCCTTACAACTTTAATTAATTGTATAAAAAATCTTTAATTTCAGTGCTCTATCTAGTACTCTGTTGTAATGCTGCTGGGGAAGGAAGGGAAATTCCTGGCTTACTTGAAACCAGTGATAGGTTCCATGGGTGATGTGTGATGTGATGTGTGATGGCTCTGCACGGCTCCTCAGATGAAAAAAAATCTGCGCATACAATTGCAACTCATCTTGGGTTTTGTGATCAAAAATTGGAAGTGGCTTCAGATCATTTTTTTCTTTATGACAATGCTTAGGGAGCCCTATAGATGTGTCTGTAAGGGGCCAAACCCCTAACTTTAGAGGTCAAACCTAACTGCTTCCCTGACTGATGGACCCACCAGTTTGAGAACCACTGCTTTAGAGAATTGTTAATCAATTTAGTAGAATGTAATATATGTGTCTGACTCTGGTGAAAATAAACAGGACTTTGAATATTGGATTTTATTTATTTATTTGTGTATTGTGGAGGTAGGGTATTGCGCTGTGACTTCATTTTGTAAAGTCCAGTCTTTACTCCCTATTGCAACACACAGTGTAGAATGATACTGCCTATAATGAGCCAGCATTGCTGAGCTGTGCATTATGTTTCTTTGGAGTGTGTGAAGTGCTGTGGAATCATGCTTTTTCTTTCACGTAATGAAGTAGCTTTTGCCATTGGATATCTTCCTGGTCCCCTAAGACAAAAAAATTTGATAAAGGCACAATGCTATTGTGCATTTCCAGATGACATTTGTTGCTAAATGATTTTTTACTACCTAATGCGGTGTCAGCTAAGAGGTTCTTTTTTGCTTTGCCTTTCTGCTCTTGTAAATGGCCCCTTTCTTTTCCTACTCACGGCTTTCCCACAATTTACACTCCAGAAAACTTTCTATTTGTTGTACTAATATAAATGCTGTATGTAGTCCAAGGCACATTTGTGGCCAGCTCACAGTTCCATTCCTATGGAAATAAAAATTTTTTAAACACAGTTTGAGAGCATAGGAGGGCTAGGTCTTTGAAACCACAAACATGTCTGTGTGACCATTTGTAATGGACTGTTTGGTAGAATTTGACATCACGTTCTAGGCTCTTTACTGTCTCTTTTTTAGACAGAAGCTTGATTTAAGGCTGTTTTAAAAAAGCGGTGCAAAAGCTCAGTTGGGTCATGACTCATTTGTACTTCTTACTGAATAAGATCTCATGAATACAGATATAGAATTTGGAAATTTTTATTTTCCTAATTTTCCTTTAGTTTTTAAAAGAAGGGATATACAAAATTAGTAAACTGAAGGTGCAGTCCTAATTTAGGTCAGCACAGTTCATTGGTCTCCCCATTCCTGTGGTGATGTAGGGAGGCAAGCGCATATCTGTGCACTTGCCAAACGCTTATCTAGGAGTGGAGCACAAGTGTCTTACGACACTTTTGTGACACCCCCTGGTCAGCCCAGGACTTGTGCTGGAACGTAAGCCAGCCTAAGTGGAGGCTGGGATTGTAGCTTTGTATTTTCCTTGCTCTTTTTGGGGGTGGGTCTTGGATATTTTTCTGTTTTATTAATCCATTTCTTTTTCTTTTCAAATTGTAGAATCTGAAGCGGGTGATGGCAGATGAGGTAAGAATGATTTTTTAAAAAAATTATGTATTTTTGTGTTGTAAAGCTTTTTTCCTAAATGAGCTCTTTGCCATCTTTAGTTGTCAGTTTCTTGATTGTGCTGTGTTCAAGTCATGCAGAGGCACATGGTTTGATGAGGTGCTAACTGGTTATATTTGTGGTATGGGATTTACCATGGCGTATGCAAACTGCAAGAAAGGAGATTCCGGTTGGATATCTGGAAAAAATTCCTGATGGTGAGGGCGGTTTGGCAGCGGGGATCTCACTGGGGATCTTCAAGAAGAGGCTCAATGAGCACCTGTCGGGGATTCTCTAGGGGGATTTCCTGCTGCAGGCAGGGGGTTGGACTAGATGACCTACTAGGTTCCTTCCAACTCTAGGATTCTATCCCTACAATCCAGAGTAACTATGGAGCACGAAAGAGACATTACGTGCACCCATAATTACTGCACTATCTAGTGAAAACCTTTGGGAAAATCATATTGCTATCCAGAGTAAATTGTTCTTACACCAGAGCAAGGACTCCCTGTAGTTACTCTGGATTTGGCCGTATGATTCTATCTATTTATCTGTAATGTTCATTCATGATGGCCTTTTTGCAAGATGTATGCTTGTGTGGCTATGGTCTCTTTGTAAAACTCATCCTGAAATATCATGTTTTCTACTGACTGCAATCTTGTGTCACCTTGGGAATGCACCCTATTTGTATAGGGAAGCAGTTGCATTTTTAACCCTGATATTGGTGGTTCACCTCCGAATCACACCAGTTCAAGGTCTCCAGGAACAAAGAAACTACATTTGTCTGCTGCAGTGGTTCTCAAACAGGCAGCCCAATCCAGAATAGCGCTTGGGTTGCCCTATCTATCACTAGGGTGGTGCAATGGCAAGATTCTCCACCCTAGTTACTCTGGAAAAGGCTTGGGGCAAAGCAAGGCAACATAGGGTGCCCCAAAAGAGGTGGACCTGCTCTGCCCTAATTGGGGCAGCCTAGGCAGCTCAGGAGTGGCATGCTGAGGGCATGTCTAGCATTGCCTAGGGAAGAGCAGTTACAGAGACTGTATCCAGACTGTATCCAGAGACTGTTTCCAGGGCAGAAATGCCCTTTTCCAGCTCCTCAGAGTTATACCACAT
Organism: Cryptoblepharus egeriae; assembly: GCA_030015325.1. Lineage (NCBI taxonomy): Eukaryota > Metazoa > Chordata > Lepidosauria > Squamata > Scincidae > Cryptoblepharus > Cryptoblepharus egeriae. Next base: position 88,524,205 of record JAREYC010000003.1, on the reverse strand, counting down.
CAGGAGCAGGTGTAGAAATAAGAATGGCAAAAACTACCTGAGTTCTTGGCCAGCCTAGCTGCAACCCCTGCCTCTCAACCTCAGGATATGGAACAACTATGGCAGCCCACTGACCTGGGGATACAGCAGGCCACTCCAAGCATCCACCCTCCACTAGAGGAACTGCAGCTGTAACTGTTTGTCAGTAACTGCTGGGCTTTCTTATAAGGCAGGCACCACAGCTGTTCCTTGTTCAGTGTGATTTGAAGGGATCTCCTCAGGAGCAAGCTCTCCCCAGCTGTCACTGACTTAGCATGCTCTGGAGCAGTTAGGGCAGCCCGGGCTTCCTGACTCTCTGGATGCAGCATAACTTTCTGCTCTGAATAGTTGGGGCAGCCCAGCTAGGGCTTTCCTCACTGCCCTTACTCTGGATTATGCCCTCAGAGAGATATATTTACTCTCTTCCTCAGTCTTTGCGAGAGAGGATCTGGGGCAGTGAAGTGATTGACAGGATTGCTCCTCTGCAGGGGAATGGGGGACAATTTTCTGCCTCCCCAGGGGCTGTGCCAGGCTCTGAGGAGCCTTGCAGATTGCTTGGCAGGCCCATACCTGAAGTTTCTAGTGTGATTCAAGTGAAAGTCAGATGTGGGGAGCTCTACCCTGTGATCTGTAGCATTCCCCTCTCCCTCCAGACTCTGGCACAGCCTGACATGACCCTTACAGAGGCAGAAAATTGTCCCCCATTCTCCTGCTGGTGCACGATCCTGATACTCCAGATGATTGTGCTGCTGCTTTCCCCCTTGTCCATCTCTTAAAGGGAGGGGGGACCTTTACACAAACTGGGGTTTCATGACACCCCAGTTTGAGTAGCTTGGTTTTCTGCATCTATGGATGGTGGGTGGCATCTAAAGTAGTATTTCTGCTGTAGAGAGCTTCCTTTGGGAACTGAGTGGTTAAGACACTGTGCCTGTTAACCAGCAGGCCAGGGTTTGAGACCTGCGTCCCCACAAGATGGGGAGAGTTCCTGTCCTTAGCCCAGCTTCTGCCAACCTAGCAGTTTGAAAGCATGTAAATGCAAGCAGTGTATAGGATCCCTTCTGCAGTGAAAGTTTCCTTTCATCCACAGAGGAGGCTTCCATTTGTGGAATCCTGAAAGCACAAGGATACAACCCTATATTAGTGTCATAATAGTGGAGGATGTTCTGCCCCCAGAGACTGATGAATTCAAATTATTTTCTGATGACTCTTAGGGAATTTACTTGCTGGCATGGGCTATAGGTCAGTCAGGGTCCTGATTGATATTCTCAGAGGAGAAATGTCGGGCTGATTGGTCACTAATTGAAGGTGTTCTTTGCAACATTGCCTCTGGGGAGAGTTGGAGAAGCATTCAGCAACCTTCTGGATCAATCTTTAAAGCCCGTTGCAGACAAAGTGATGCATCTGGGCTCCAGCTTGGACTCTGCTTTCTAGAATCTATACTGGAAGTGCCGACAGCTCCCATTTATCAGGTTACTATGGATATATTAAACTTGTTCAACTTGAGAGTGTGGATAGAATTTATGCTGAGTTGAGGCTTATGAGGTGTGTGTGCCTGACCTTGTCGTTTCTGGCTCATTAAGGCAGCCCACATTTATTTGATGACAGAGCTTGTTATGGCTCACTAAGTGTTGAATTACCGGTAACTATTTTGAAGAAGGCAGTGGTGTGGTTCCTACTGGGGGAAAAAACACCTTTCCTTAGGCTCCTCTTATATAAATTGCTGTGGTCCAGTGTCCAGTATTCCATTCCTGAATGTGGTATTTGATTAAGCCAAACTACCTGTTTCTTTCTGGAAGGAACCAGATAATATCTCGATATCTTGTATCTAAATAATTTCAAATCTGACCAGGACTTGATTATGGGATTAAACATGTCCAGCAGTTCTGCTCTACTCTCCCTCCAGTTCCATGGTGATGTTAAAAGTATGGGAGACAAGATGAATCTCAAAGGGCAAGTGGTGAAACAATAATCTCCTTTTCCCTTGTTTTGGGATTTACCCTCTAGGAACCTCTTAGCTGACCCCACATTAGGTAGTAAAAAAATCATTTAGCAGCACGTCATCGGGAAATGCACAACAGCATTGTGCCTTTATCAAATTTTTTGTCTTAGGGGACCGGGAAGATACCAATGGCAAAAGCCACTTCATTACGTGAAAGAAAAAGCATGATTTTAGAGCACTTCACACACTCCAAAGAAACATAATGCACAGCTCAGCAATGCTGGCTCATTATAGGCAGTATCATTCTACACTGTGTGTTGCAATAGGCAGTAAAGACTGGACTTTACAAAATGAAGTCACAGCGCAATACCCTACTACCACAATACACAAATAAATAAATAAAATCCAATATTCAAAGTCCTGTTTATTTTCACCAGAGTCAGACACATATATTACATTCTACTAAATTGATTAACAGTTCTCTAAAGCAGTGGTTCTCAAACTGGTGGGTCCATCAGTCAGGGAAGCAGGAAGTTAGATTTGGCCCCAATGTTAGGGGTTTGGTCTCTCACAGACACATCTATAGGGCTCCCTAAGCATTGTCATGAAGAAAAAAAATGATCTGAAGCCACTTCCAGTTTTTGATCACACAAACCCGAGATTATTTGCAATTAATTGTATGCACATATTTTTTTAAAAGCTGAGGAGCCTTGTAGAGCCATCACACATCACCCATGGAACCTATCACTGGCTTCCAGTAAGCCAGGAATTTCCCTTCCTTCCCCAGCAGCATTACAACAGAATACTAGATACTAGATAGAGATACAACTACTAGTACTAGATAGAGCACTAAAATTAAAGTTTTTTATACAAATCAGAGAGTTGTAAGGAACAAGGTCATCTAGTTCAACCTCCAGGAAGTATCAGGAACATTCAGGAAACATTTTTATACCTATTCTATCTTCTATATATATTTTTAAAAATCAAAATTCTGCCTGCAGTGTACCGTCTAGGAAAGTTCCCCTGCCAACCCAGCATAGCAGTCTAGAAAGGAACAATTGTTGATGACAATGAGGGTTACCAAAAGGTCTAGAGAATCAGCAGGGGTGCACTAGTTCCCAGTACAGGTGATCTATCTGTAGACTACACCTACCTGGAAGACTAAGGGTTCAATCCTAACCTAGGTTGGCACAATTTATTGGTCTTCCTGTTCACATGGTGATGTAGTGAGGTAAGTGCATGTCTGTGCACTGGCCTAACCCTCCCCCATGAGTGGCACAAAAGTGTATTATGGTACTTTTGTGATACTTCTAGGTCAGCGCAAGACTTATGCTGAGGCTTAGGCCAGCCTAACTGGAGATTAGGATTGCAGCCAAAGATAATTTCATTCCCAAAATGGTGTCACATCATCAGTCATTTAGAAAAATCTCAAGCTGGGTCAGAAATGGATAAAGAACATTCATCTCTTGTGTTGAACCATCACCACTGGTTGCCTGTTTGTTTCTAGATCCAGTTGAAAGAGCTTTTAGTTTTAAAGCTATGGTCAACATTGGAGGTCCTGTTCTATCCTGTTCCAATGCACCCATTGGCATAGCTAATCCTGCTCAGTGCTGAGCTAAAAATGATGTTCTGGAAGTGACGTCACACCCAGAAGTGAAGTTACTTTTGGGTTTTGATTCTGTACCCGATTTTCAAAATGAAAAATAAAAAATCTGTTACCTCTCCCCACCACCAGCTTCCTCCTACTCAGCTCCAAGCCCCTGGTGCAAAAGGCAGCTAACAAAATAAAGAGGTCGCTCCTCATCTCCGTTCCTTCTGAGGTGGACTCACCCACCTGTTGCCTTTCTACAACCATCCTGGTTCCTCTGACTTGGAGGTTACCTTCATAGCACAGCCACTGGGAATGCAATATCAGGGGCAACAATACATATGCAGGATTTATATAAGGTTGCTGCAGCCCCAACAGTCTGATTGGACTATGGGAAGGGCAACATTCATCTGCCTCCATCACTGCACATGTGCCTTAGATTGCATTGTAGAGGCCTCCTTGGTTGTCTTCTAAGCCAATCCTAGTAGGAGCAGTATCTGGAAGGCAGAAAGCAGAGCCCAGCACAGCACTGAAGCCAAGCCAGCTTCAGAGATATGTTCAGAAGCCACATGTTCAGAGATATGTGGAAGTGGGGATGGGAGGTGAGCTGCATGGGTGAACAGGACACACTGCTCAGCCTGGTCCTGTGCCCTCCTCAGAAAGACTGTGCTGCCAATACTTGCAGGAAGATTGTTCAACCAATACCAATACTTGCTCTGCTTTCCTTGGGATTCCTGCGGGGTGTATGGTGACTCCAGGCATAAGGGAGAGTATCCCGGGCACCCGTGCATGAACCCACGTTTTGTGTGCTGCTAAATGCAGGGGGGCCAACAGTGTAGTTCATCATGCATAACTTATATTCAGCAATTGGTGGGGCTGCTGCCAAATCTAAGGCATGTGCACAGCGATAACAGCAGACAGCTGTTTTCTCCCTGCAGCCCAGTGTGCCTGGCTGATGGTGTGCATGATTGAAGGTGGTGCTGCTATTGCTCCTCTTATAGTCAAATGTATCTGGCAGGTTGTGGCAGACTAATATAAGTCCCACACAGACATATTATGCTTTATGTTACCCCCTAAGGAATGGTAACCTGGTACAGCTATGTCAAAGCATGTACCCAACTGCTCTGGCTGAAGTTCAGCAAGTGATAGTGAGGGACAGAAATTTCTCAGTTGCAGCGCCATTGTTCTGAAACGCCCGTCTGAGAGTGACCCACATAACTGCAGCGCTGTTAACGTTTTGCTTTTGGGTGTTCTGTAGGATTTTGGTGGTGGCTAATTATTGACATTTGTGCTGCAGATTTGAATGGATTATTTTTGCTACATCATGATTTTTTAAAATGGGATTTTGGTAGATTCCCCCCCCCCCCAATTTCGATTGTATTAATGTTAGAATTGATATTTGAATGTTTTGTAAAAGAATGACAGGATATAATTTTTGAGAATAAATAAAACATAAAAATTAGGCTAAATATTATTTGTACTTGGGATGCTCAATGATGTTTCCACAAGGTTAACATTACTAAGTGAATTCCCTAAGCTAAAAATTCACTAAGGGGTTTGGTTTGACTTCTTCAAATATGCTCTTAACTATGAGCTCCCTATGGTTACGTTTTCCTCTAGTGCAAATACGTTCAGACTAGAGTGTGTAGCATGTAGACTAGAGTATGTAGTATGTAGTAATTTCCAGAATTGGATATAAAGGATATCAACTGTGATGTTTCTGATTTCTCTTTTTCTGAATCAGCTTGAGAGATTCACAAGTATGAGGATAAAGAAGGAGAAGGAAAAACCTAATGCGGCTCATAGGAATTCTTCTGCTGGATATACAGATGTTTCTGGTCCAATATTGCAGGAGATTTCAGATGAGGATGTGCTTGTCCTATTTGAGCAGTTGCTGGTAAGTTAAAGCACCTCCTTCCTGTTTTAAGTGTGCATTGATTCATGGTTGCTTGCAACTTTCCAAGGCAAAAAATATATTATGATCCTACAAAATCCTACTAACAGAGCAAAGAGATGTCTTTTTGAAGAGGTGACTCCGTATTACATTCTTAATATTTAGCATGAGGACTTAATATTTAGCATCTGCCCCTATTTATCCCTGCAGAACATCCTTCCCAGTGTCTGTTGCTGGTGTCTTTCTTGTGACTTTTTAAGATTGTAAACTTTATTGGAACAAGCTCCTTCTTATTCATTATTTTTGTGAGAACTTTTGGTTTAAAAATGGTATACTAATATAAATAATAATATGAGGTTTAACTTGTGTTTGGGATACCAGAAATCTTCCTTCTCTTGGAATGAAGCCATTATTACCTGTTTACATCAAAAGACAACAAACCCCTCAATGTCAGAATTAGCTCAGAAGAAGAGAGAGACTATTACAGCAGAGAGAGAAAAAGCCAGAAACAGGATGATTCTTAATGTACTGACAATTGTTTTATTGTTTTATTATATATTGTTTTTTGTTTTTTCAACAGGTGGATATGAATCTAAATGAAGAAAAGCAGCAGCCTCTAAGGGAAAAGGACATTGCCATCAAGAGAGAGATGGTGTCTCAGTACTTACATACATCCAAAGCTGTGAGTTCCTCCAAAAACTGATCATAGTCCAGAGATCCTATTTCTCTTTAAACAACCATGCTCTGTGCAGCAATGGAACTGACTTTTCAAAAAATTCTGTGGGTCATAACCTGCTATTTGGGCATTGGCTATTCAAGGGGATGGAGAAATAAAAAACTAGGGGATGAGTTAGAGGCAGTTATAATAATTTTGTGACAAGTGTGTTATATGGAACATTCCTGATAAAAATCTTGGCACTCATTTAAATCTGGTGGCTCAATCTAATTTTCCAGTGCAGATCCTGAGGCAGCAATTCAGTCCTGAGGTAAGGGGACCTCTGTGACTTCACCCCCCCCCCCACTGGATGCAGTGCCACTCCTGGTTGGCACAGCTGCATCAATGCTGGAAAGTTTGATGGGATGTGGCCATAAGGTGGCTTTAGGCAACCCATTTTTCTTTCATCTGCAGTATAGATAAAATACAGGACTTGTTTTCTATAGAAAGCTGTTTTATAAGGATTTCACCAAATACATGAAGCACTTTGAACACTGAAAAGGTTTCTGATAAACACTCAAGAGAGGTTTATAAGAGGTTGAGAAGTTGTGTTATTGGCCAGCCTCAACTGAAGTAGGATTTCCTTTACATTTTTCAAAGTGTGTGTGCTGATCAGTGAAAATGGGTACTGCTTTGGGCGACTCATTTATTAGGTTATCATTTTGTGGGCTTCTGTATTTTGTGCTCCCTTCTTCAGAAACTTTACATCAGAACAGCTATGTTCATTATTTGCAACAAATTTTGCCTGTTTATATTGAAGGGCTTATTATTTGTGTGAGCACATTATAATTAAAAAAATATAAAAAATGAGGACACAATCCTAACCAATTTAGGCCAGCGCAACTTAACCATCTCCCTGTGTCTGTGGTGAGGTGGAGAGGCCGGTGCAACTCTGTGTGCTCTCAGGAGTGGCACAGAAGTGGCTAATTTCACTTTTGGGATACCTACCCTCAGGCCTAACCAGGGATTAGGATTGGACTGTGAATTTTAGATTACATGTGATATCCCATTATTTACTAAAGACTATAATACCTTCAAAAAGCTGTAGTGTATTGAGGCAGTATTGCTTAAATTTCTCAAGCTAGGGCCAAACTTGTAAACTTGCCCTATGCTGCCCTTCCAAATGATGAACAGTTGTCTCTTCTACAAATGTGCAGAGTACATTTTCAGCTTCAAAACTATAATTTTTTGAATGTATATGCACTGAAGACAAAATGAGTTTGGGTTTAAGCACATTTATATACATTAAGCACACATTTTATGTACGAATGTTTTTCTGTAACCTTAATTTCAAATTTAAATGAACTTCTAAATAAAATGAGAGTATATTTTGTGCGTTGTATTAAATAACGCATAATCTTAGATACAACTTTTCCTTTTAAGCTTCCAGTTGCCCATGTGCAATTTGTTAATTGCAAGTGTATTCAAAACAGAGGTATTGAAGAGCTAATGGCATTGATGGGAACCTTGCACAAATGATGATGCTAGCTGCTCTCCAAAAATCTTAATTGAACAAAGATTCTTCATTCTCTCTAGAACTTGAACTTCTGAGTCTACAACTTTCACTATATCCTTTTAGTATATTGTGTTGGCAGAACAGCTGGCTGTGGAATTTGCTGAAGAGTACCGTATGTCTTATCCCCAAATCCAGAGTAACTATGGGAGCACATAAGAGACTTTACGTGCACCCGTAATTACTGCACCACCTAGTGAAAACCTATGGGAAATTCATATTGCAATCCAGAGTAAGTTGTTCTTACACCGAGCAAGGACTCCACATAGTTACTCTGGATTTTGCCCTTAGTGTGAATTGTAAAGGACATGTAACTCTTTGTACTGTGGGGAGACAAAGAAATCCCAATAAACTGAACTTCAGAATTATTCAACACAGAGTCGGTAGCTGCACTATAAATGTCACTCACTGGCATATTTATTCAACTATGATTTTGTACTGTGACAATCAATTTATGATGAAGAAATATTTAAAACTGTAATTCTGTTTGTCAAACAACATATCAGTAGGCGTTTAATGAGAGAGAATATTGATGAAACTAAGTACAGTGAAGAAAATTGGCAGACCTTGAAAAAACATTTGGCTTCTGGTCACCTTTTTTCCAAGTTCTAACATTATTTTTTGTCTTGCAGGGTATGAGTCAAAAAGAGAGTTCCAAATCTCCTATGATGAACATCCAAGAGCTGAAATCTGGTCTAAGAGATGCTCAGCTGCTCAATTGTTTGGAGTCTCTAAGAGTGTCTCTCAACAATAATCCTGTCAGGTAAAAGTCTGATAGGACCTACGTTGACTGCTAAGAATCTATAACTGTTGTAGATTTACTTGCATGTGTATGTAAGTTCACCTATAAACGGATTGTTTTAGTGAGGAAATAGAGGATGGGTGAAGATTCTTCTATAACGTTTAGGGTCTATATTATTCTGCTAATCTTATCATATTGCATTCCTTTCAGCTGGGTGCAAAATTTTGGAGCTGAAGGCCTCAACTGCCTGCTGGACATTTTGAAAGGTCTGCATGATGAAAAGGATGAGCCTCCCAGGTAACCATTTTTTGAACTAAAATTGTATACAATTTGTTTCTATATGGTGTAACATCAGTATGTTCAAATCTACCATCCGTTGATTTAACTCACTCCAGATGCCGGTGGATACTGTCCACTTTAAAATCATTTTAAAAACAAATGAAAAGGACCAAAATTGCTTTTTTTTTACTTTCTTCCTGTCAAATTGCACTATTTTTTAGCCCCCAGCATTATTTTTTAAGTTTGAAATACCCAGTTGGTTGCATAGAGTTTCTAGCCTACCCTCAGAGTCACTCTGGGACTCATTGCTTATATATTCTGGGCCAGTGGTGGAAGGAGCTAGGAATTTCTGTGTGACCTGGAAATGGGTCTTTCAAGCCTAAAAATAGCACTGGAGGCTTGGCTTTCTACAGGCTTGGAGAACATGCAGGACCTATGTTGGACTACAGAAACATATTTGAGATAGGGAAAAAGTAGAACTTGGGTTTGGAGATAAAATAACTTGCCCATATATCCTCCTTAGTCAACTCTAAGCTTTAATGGCATTTGGGAGCATTTAATAAAAGTTCATTATGGGCAAAATCCATAGCAGTTACAGGTCCACACAGTTACGTCACCCTCTAGTGTTATCTTATGGAAAGTCATCTTAACTGCTCCGGAACAAGGGGCTTAATTTCACCTTAGGATATAGGCCTATGTTGTCTTCCTTTTTAAGAATTGGGAGCCTGTGTAGGTAGAGTACAAGATGATTAATCATAAGAAGATCCTCCACTGGATCAGGACAAAGATCCATGTAGTTCAGCTTCATGTATTACACAGTGGCCCACCAGATGCCACAGGGAGCACACAAGACACAATCATTCAGGTACCCACCTGCTTCTGGCATTTTGAGGTTGTCCATATCTACACAAACCCCTCATGGCTTGTAACCAGTGATGGTCCTATCCTCTATGCTGCTTCAAGTTGCAATCATCAGGCTGCTTTCTTTCTTTTCACAGCCCTTATGATATCCGGATCAAACATGAGGTCATTAGATGTTTAAAGGCTTTCATGAACAATAAGGTGAGTTCCGTGTTTTGTGTTTCATATATTTATGAACTGCCATTTCCTATATTTTTAGAACCACTCAGCAGGCTCACTACAGAGTGAATAATGAGGGAGAGTGTTAATGGTTTCATGCACTCAATATAACTCGGCTCTGTTCAATTTAAAAATAAAAAAGCAGTCCCTACTCCAGACTGGCAATTTGAAGTACAGAAACAAAAGGAGATATGGAAAGTGAGCTGAAGAATTTGGAGCCCAATCCTTTGGGCTTAGTGCAGGGCAGTAGCAGTGACTGGGTGTTGGAAACCTGCTGTAGGGCATATGTTTGAGTCTTTACTCTGGATCTCCACCAAAGGTAACACGGTGTAAAAGAAGTGCCCATTCTCTACCACTCGGCGGTCTGTGCAGACTACTGGGTAGTAGAGAGCTGAGATGTGTGTGGTGGAAGACAGGGAGGAAGAGTTCTGGAGTGGGGAGGAAGACAGGGAGAGGCGGGGAGGCATGTTGGGGGAGGGAAGCAGGCAGACAGGACTGGAGGATCTTGAGCCTCCATGGAGGGTGTTTCCCCTTTAACTGAAGGCTTTCCCCCTACACCAGCAATGGAGATGGTGCAAAAATGAATAGTCCAGTTATAGGACTTCTTACTTATGCAGGCGATGGGGATGCAAGTCCTTTTCTGCTAAGAAGGTGCATGTGGTAGCCTGCTTGCCCTCAGGATCATGCAGCAGCTATTTAGCCACTGCGGAAGCCCTACCATTATAGGCACCTCAGGCTTGTCTAATAATTGAGATAATTGTAGGAGCGGAATTATATTTAGCAAATTCTGCTGATGTGAATTGTGAGGGAAAATAAGTGAAGGGAGGCCAATGGATGCTACTGTAGATTTGGAAGCAGTTTGGTATAAATAGAATGGAGAACGTGTCAAAGAAACTTTGAAATGAAAAAAACTTTATGCCAGAAGCCAATGGAGGTAAAAAAAGAAGAAACATGATTGGATAGATGAGCTGTTTAAATGAAACAAGCAGCAGTACTGAAGATGCTAAGAAACTGATCTCAAAGCAGTAGCAGAAAGACCAGAAATAAGAACATTAATATCATTTAAAAGAGAGATGAAAAGAAAGGAGGATGGGTAGAGAAAAAGAAGAGAGAGAGGTTGGAGCAGAACAAAAAAATGAGTGGAGGAAACACTGACATGTCATTCATCACTTCGTAATGAAAAACCATGTCTATCTCTTCCCGCGGTTGATGTTATTTGAAATATTCTAAGTTCCGTTGAGATGTTTCCCTACTTAACACTTGTAAAAAAATTATCACCTTAAATATGTCCTGCCTTTATGCCTTAGAAACCATTGTTTCAATTTTTGTACTAATTTTTTTCTCTTATTTGATCATTGCTTTACTCTTGACAGTAGTATTGTCCCTTTTATACCTGTATGCACACTTGTGCACACATACCAAATGAAAGCTTTTGCTTCTCTTTGTAGTTTGGAATAAAGACAATGCTTGAAACTGAAGAGGGAATCCTGCTTTTGGCAAGAGCTATTGACCCCAAGGTCCCTTCCATGATGATAGATGCTATTAAACTTCTTTCTGCACTCTGCATCCTGCCTCAGCCTGTGGATATGTAAGTGACTGCAGGTGGAGTATGTTTAGTACTAGCAGAGAGCAAGTGGGATTTCTGGACTTGGGAGAGCATTTTTACCTTGAAAATTTCGATCTTTTAATACACCTACGGGTGCAATTCAGAGCACCTTTTCAGCCGCTGGTCCTGGGCTACTCAGATTTGCGCCACTTTCTGAGGTGGCATAGATCTGAGTAGCCCCACTGCGACTGCAGTGGCTCTCCCTAGAGTAAAGCAAAAAGCCACAGGCTGCCTGAAACATGCACTGAACGAAGTGCAGGCATGCTGGCCTTCCTGTTCCAGCTGCAAGAGGCAATCTTTAAAGTGGCTGTTCCTCTTTTATTTAGTAGGGGGAGAGAAACTGGCTTGCCTCACCCCACCAATGTTTTTTATAGTGGCTTCTGCTGGTGTACTTTGGCATCTTTTTAAATTGCAAACACTTTGTGGACAGGAAACCGCTATTTTCTTCATTTTCTCTATAAACCGCTTTGTGAACTTTTGTTGAAAAGTGGCATATAAAAACTGTTGATTGTTGAAGTTAGGATTGTGCTGTAAATTGCATATGTAAAAATTTGTGTAATTGGCACAGTTATGTTCCCAACCAAACAATTTACTCAGGGATAAGTCCCAATGTGTTCAATAGACTTGGTCCCAGGAAAAATGTGTACGGGATTGGCTGCCTCCGTTTATCCATTCCCCTGTAGTTTTCCCCTAAATTTCATAATCCCTCCTCCTCTCAGGATTCTCTGAAAACATTTCTTATACAGAAACAATGTTGAGTGGGGGGGAGGGTTGAGGCACATGGGAGACGTTGCGCATGGTAGGTTAATGCGCATGGAAAAATGTTATGCATTCAGGATTGATGCGCAGGGGGGGTTGATGTGCAGGGGAGATCATGCACAGGGGGTTCATGCTCATTGCAGTGTTTAATGAGCACGAGGTGTGTGATGCACATGACGATGTGTGAAGGCGCATGGGATGTTGTGCATGGGGGGTGATGTGCATTGGAGGATGGCGTACTTGGGTATTTTCCTCCCACAACATATTACAAGCTGCATTGTTACTAGCAACATTTTGCTAGTAAGACTAATAAAAAATACATCCTTGTGATACATTAAATAATTTTATGCATTATGGTTGTGCAACATTTTTAATTGTTCTCCTTATTCTTGTGTAGGCACGAGAGGGTTCTTGGGGCATTGACAGAACGGGCAGAAATGGATGAAGTGGAACGATTCAAACCCCTTTTGGATGGTCTGAAAAGTGGCACCTCTGTGGCACTAAAGGTAGTACTCACAGCTTGGACTTTTGTGTACAGGTTTGCTGTGAGCAAGGACTGGAAGTATCACTAGAGAGAACTGTTGGCCTGCCTTACTTGGCAAATATGTAATTTTTTGCTATTTGTTTACTCCATGGGCTCTACCTACTCATAGGGAGAGCAGGGGAGGGAGGAAAAGGAGACATTTCTGATTGACAGGAAATCTATCTTCAATTTTACCTTAGGTGGCCTGTCTGCAGTTGATCAATGCCCTGATCATCCCAGCTGATGAGCTTGACTTCAGAGTTCATATCCGGAGCGAGCTGATGCGTTCTGGACTGCAGCAGATCCTCAAGGTGAGAAGCATTCCTTTTTCCCAGTTGTCTCATCTTTTCAATGAGGATGTGAAATTGGCCACCTCAGTGTCTTACTTCCCCACCTACAGTTTGAAAGTAACGCAAGTAACAGTAGATTGTGTCAAGTATAATGCTGATTTAGGCCTTGCCAGAGTTTTCCTGATCTGTTCCAGTAACACCACTTTGCTCTCCCTACTGTCTGTGTCATCACCATAGTTGAGATTGTGCAGTTAAAGAGCTCTTTATGACAGCCATGTGGTTGTCAAAACCTTTTGGCATGGTTGCAGAGTTCAGATTGTTGGATCTGTCTCTGACAGATGATGTGACAACTCTGTCAGAATCAGTTTCTGCTTTCCTAGGAGTTGCCTCTGGATGAGAAACTGGAGATGTATTACTCGGTTGACATAAAAAGCTCAAATTGCTGAAACAAACTCTATTATTTGCCTAAATAACAGATCGAAGAACACCACTCAGACAATTCATTGTCTTTGGTTTCCATATTCCCCACTCATTGTCTTGCATACAAAATTGCATTTTCACTATATTGAATCCTTGAGTGTTATAATTCTACTATTTTGAGGCATTGTTGTGGAATAATGAATTGATGCCTCGTCTGAGGTTTTTTGAATGAACTAGAGTGGGAGTGGGTGGGTATGAGAGAGACAGAGAAAATACCAGTATATGCCCCAACTAATGACTGACCTGACAGGCCATAGGGCTGGTACATACAGAAATGAAGATGGTGATGACTTTGATTGTGCCCTCCCTAGGAACTTCACAGTCAAGACAATGAGGAACTGAAGGTGCAATTGCTGGCATTTGAGGAATATGGTGAAGAAGATTCTACAGAACTCAGAGGCCGCTTGGAAGAAATTCGCATAGAAATGGAATATCCTTGTTCTGCTCACGTGGCTGAGGGGAGGCGTTCTTGGTTTTGGACTATAAGCTCCTTGGGGATCTGGTCTTTAAGGCTTTGTAAAGTGTCATACGTATTCAAGGTATTATATAAATCTACTCTTACTCCAGATGCCACTCCATTAGTATGGTTACATAGCTGAAGTAGCCCATGCCTGCTGGGCCAGCCTTTCACAAATGACTGACAATTCAGAATGGTGATCACAATTTGTAGCCTTGGGAGTAACCACTCTAATTAGGTAGTACAAAGATTAGGCTTCAACCTAGGAAACTGACAGTAAGACCAGGCTCTTAAGATAGAATAGATATGTCTTTGACTTCTTTGTCCACAAGACAGATGAGTGTAGATTCCTTTTTCTTTCACTTTTTATTGTTAGTTTCTACTACGTATATATAAAATTGTAAAGTCACTGATTCATCAACACCCAGCCTCAACCCCTGCACCTAGAAGCATGAAATTTAGGGAGCATATTTCTTCTGTGATGTAGGCACCCACTAAGAACTGATTTGGTGCCCAGTGGTGCCTAATGGTACCTGCTGCTTGGTGTTGCTTGCTGATCCTCAGTGCCTGGTAGAGATGTATGGTGCCCCATGACTGGTGCCCAGCAGGGATGCATGGTGGTCAGCATCTGGTACCCCATGCATGGTGCCCGGTGGTGCCTGTAGGGGTGTCTGGTGGAGTGTTTGGTGGTGCCAGCTGCCACACACTGGTGGCCCCTGCCCACTGGTGCCCACTGCCTGCTGCTTGGTAGTGCCCTGTGCCACCCAATGGTGCCTGGTTGGGATACCCAATGCTCAGCAGGGATGCCCATGGTGCCTGCTGCTGCCTGCCACTGCCCCCTTGTAACCTACGGTGCCTGTTGTTGTCCAGTGGTGCCAGTGCCCACCTGTGCCCGCCATCAGGATGCACTTCCTGGTGCCCACTACTTCACAGCCATGTCCGGGGCCCACAAATATTATGGAAATTTTATTCCCACAATAGTGGGTTCATTCTGCTAGTTAGTAATAAGAATACTTGATAAAAAATTGATACCACTTGGTTTCCCTGTGTTCATGAGTGGACTAGCTGTGTTCTCAGGAACTAGCTGCCTCTGGAAGGAAAATAAATGTAAGGAGGAAGAGAAGAAGGCTTAGTAGAAGGGGATTTTGTGATGTGCATCTAACTGTGGGCTGAAGAATAAGGGACAGTGGCTTCTTTTGTGAATGCCCTCACAAAAGAATGTAAAGATCTTTGTGGGCTTAGCCACCAGAGTGCACCTGGAAACTATTCGTCTGTGCAAATGGAGAGCAGCGAAAATGAATCTCTTATATAAATGCACACTTATGGCAATATTCATAGTCGCAGCTCTTTTGTATTGCACTTCAGTTATGGAAACAGGCAAGCCATCCTTAAACAAAAAAACAAGATCTGCACAGAAACCTCCATTATAAATTTCTAGGAATGTAAGCATATCCCTAGATCTCTGTCTAAGCACCCTAAAGAGAGATGCATGATGTCATTATATGAGAAGCCAGACCACGGTAAAATATATTGTACAGGTTTTCTGGAAGCTCCTAAAGGCTGCTAGGTATGGAGGTATTAGGTGAATAGGCTAATTTTTCTTCTCAGGAGAATTCATCCTGTGTCTCAGTTTGCTTTTTCATCCTTAACCAGTTTTTTCCCTGCACTGACTTTAATGAAGTCTTCCAGATTCTGCTCAATACAGTAAAGGACTCAAAGGCAGAGCAGCATTTCCTCTCTATTCTGCAGCATCTTCTTCTAATCCGCAACGATTATGAGGCCAGGTGAGAAGCAGAACTAGTTCAGTGGTGGAAGAAGTTTTGGTGGTGTGTGAGTGACTCTAATGGTCACCGCATTTTGGACTGGGCTGGGGCAGATTCAATGTTTCATGCAACCTTAGAGTAGGCTGGTAAGTGTGGCTGTTAAATACATTTAAATCCATGGTCCCTATAAGATCTCTAGATTTTGTCTGTCTCATTTTGAAGCTATCTCATTCTCCGCAAATGAGAATATTTTACTATTATGACATAGGAGAAACCGAGCTCAACACAAATAAGAATGTTGTATTGGAAAAAAAATTAAAAAGAGAGAGTAGGTGTATGAGATAGTTTAACAGGAGCATCTCCTATAAGACCATGTAGTTGGAAGATAGATGAAACTTTCTCTCCTAGATTTGTGAATTAGGGAATTGGACAGCAGCAATATCTTCAGTCAAAAGGCAGGAGCAGAAAAAAAGATCTGATATCCAAAGGAGAGGGGTATGGTTATTCCAGGAAAAAAAAACCTGGAGGGTGGCCTTGCTGATCTCTAGCTTGGGCTGAGGGCCCATATAACTTTATTTTCAGTTTCCTATCTTTCTCTTTCTGATTCCAAGAAAGGAAATTAAGAAAGGAAATTTAGGACCAAGAAAGGAAACTAAGGTTCTCGCTTCATATCCCACCTGTACCTGTATCCCATCTTACTCATCGTTGTCAGCAAAGAGATAAGAAGCCTACTGTGGGCCTTTCTAGAAGATGTTACCGCTCTGCTACATCTGCAAACTTCAGAACCTGGAATGGAAAAATAAGGAGCAGCCCAATAATGTTCCTCAAGCCTTTACTCAGTGTGGAACAGCCGATTAAAGTTACCCCTAGGGCCAAGCCATCCCTCTGTATCTGCTGTCCTCAGGCCTAGAAATAAGATGGTGACTCGACATTCAGACATTTCCTTTACTAATATGATGGATGAGGTTGACAGTATCTCCAGTGCTTTGGCCCACTTGCAGAGCCCATTCACTATTGAGGTGACATTGCACGCCAAACTTTGAAACATTGAAATAATGTTTTTATATATGACATCTGCTGCAAGAATAACACTGGAAGGTTCCAGAGATACCTTCTGTTGAAGAATGGTAGATGAAGATATTAAACTGCTGAGATGGACAGACGTACAACTTTTCTTAAAGAGAAATCAGTAAAAATCTTGGTGGTCAATAGGAAACCATTCATTACTTCACGATATTCTCTTATTTCACGATAAAGTAAGAGCAATCTCTTCAGTCAAAAGGGAGGAGCAGAAAAAAGATCTGATGCCTAAAGGAGAGGGTATGGTTATTCCAGGAAATACCTGCCTCTTAAGGAGAAAATCTGCACAAACAAGCAAGGGAATAATCCTAGCAAGCAAAGGAGGAAGTGGTTGTCATTCAAAATAGTCTCTAACTTCTCTTCTTTGAGCTCCAGCTGTAGGATTTGCTCCAGGCAACATATAAAAATAAGCATGACAACCAGATGCCATGATAGCAGTAGATACAGTTTCTGCTCCTGTTGTCATAGGGAAGCCTGCAGATTGCCATGTTGCCATTCAGGGGACAAGAAGAGGACCTTTCAGCAGTCCTGCTTATTTGTGTGCTGTGGGGTGGGTAACAGTGGTGGGCTCCAGGGGGTTCTCATGGGTTCTATAGAACCCTTTGCTGATGAGTGCCTGGTTTTGAGAACCGGTTACTAATGGGACATAGAACCTGTTGTTAATTTATGTTATTAGGACATAGAACCTGTTGTTAATTTATTTGAAGCCCACCGTGGGTACCCAGTTTGCATTTGTGCTGCAAATTTTATCTTGTGCAGGATAATCCCCACAAGTCCTTTCTGTCCTGTCTTTCATTATCTCATGTTGTGGTGCAGATTTATGTTGCTGATTTGTGTTGCAGATTTATGTTGACCTTCCTTGTCAGTCCTTGGTTGGTTTTGGGGTATCACTGGTAGTTCTTTTTCTGTAGGGCACAATAATTCATGTTTTTAATTAACTAAAGACAGGTTCTGGAACTTGGAAGGGCTGGTTTTCCAGACTGGGCACTTATCTTTGCTATGGCCCTGATTCCTCAGCAGTTAACTCCTTGCTGCCTTCTCTTTTACAAGCTGAATAGAAAGGAACTTCACAATAAGACCAGGTTTTAAATTATTAACACATTCTTTCTTCTGTCTCCTTCCTTAGACCTCAATATTTCAGGCTCATTGATGAGTGCATTTCCCAGGTAGTACTGCACAAGAATGGTGCTGACCCAGACTTCAAGTGCAAGCACCTTGAATTAAATATTGAGGCACTAGTGGGTGAGTTCAGACAAAAGTTTATTCTGCCATCAGGCAGTTTATTTTGGTAACTGTATAAAAAACATTTTCTCCAGCCTCCAAGTTTTAAAAGATGAGTACAGCATTTTAGCACATTGCCATTTTTTGTTGGTAGCAACATTATTTTCCTGAACAAGTAAATGTAGATGTGCTTATTTTTCGTAATAGATAGAGGTGGCAGAATTTGGGAGGCGTGATGTATATTTTAAGTGATTTTGGTTCAGAATATTTGTTTGCTATTATAGTGCAAGCTATTTACAATTAGTAAAATTATCCATTCGCTGTGAAAAGGGCTGTAGTTCTATTGCAATACAGTGGCATCATGTCAAGATTTGCTTTTAAAATTATGAGGAATGATTTTTTCAGGGGAACCTTGCCTCTTTCTTCGTGAGGCTGTAGAATGAAGAACCCATTTCCACCTGGATGTGGTTTGCAGATTGTCTGTCCAAAGGAGAGTGAGCAACCTACAGCTCCTGGGTTTAATCCAACCTGTTCCATATGGTCTAGGTCTAGCTATGCACCTGATATCCCTTGTACCCATTCCCTTTGGCTTGTTGGGCTTACCTAGTCACTCTGTGTCCACCCACTGTTAACAGGGTGGCAAAAAAATTGTGGTGCTTGGCACACACACAGGATAAATTATTCCTCTCTAACCCAAGCCGGTTGGAGACCCGGTTGGGCTGCTGGACTTTTGGAGAGACAACTTTCTCTTTTCCTCCTTTTCTGGAGTGAGATCTGCTCCATCGCCATTTGTCCATCACATGTGTTACTGCTGTCTTGGAGCTAAGCTGGGCCTGGTTATATTCCCACTTAGGGGTCAGTGGTAATGGCAATCTACATTTCCCTTAGGCAGTAGCCTGCTTCTCTGCCTCCTAGGTTGTCTCTGCCACCAGTGAGGAAGTTTAAGCATTGGAAAGGCTGTATCTAGAAAATAAAAATCAGTGAACTACAGAGGTGATAAGTCTATTACAATGCTTCTAACTGGCTTGTGATTATTTTTTTTAATAGATAACTTGATTGATCAAACTAAGGTGGCCAAAAGTGAAGCCAAAGCCGTGGAACTGGAGAAGAAGGTGATAACTCGTTTGGCTTTTTCCTATATCTTATGTTGCCATGTGCCTTCTTTGTTTTACTCCCTTCATTGACCTTTTCTGTCCTTATCAGTACACGGCCCAATCCTGTATTTGACTGCCTATAAACTGCAGGACTAGCGAAGCAGATTATGTTGCATTCCATGAGCCAGCTGGTCCCCCTGGCTCTCCTAATGACTTTTATGGGCATTTAAATGTTGTTTTTTGGCTGAAAATGGCCATTCTGAAGCTTGCTAAGGCCATAGGTGAACAACCATGGCCTCTTTGTGACTCAGAAGCCCTTCCAAAGGGCAGGTCAGTGCAGGTTGATTCTTGAGGGTGGGGAGGTTGGGGGGGGGGGGTCCAGATGCAAGGGGCCCTTGAAAGTGAATTACTATACATACATACTGATAAATAATTGTGTATTCTATTCACTGATTGTACCTGGGCTGAACATAACGTGTAAGTAGAACTACTATCTCCTGACACCTTCATCACCTTCAAATTATTTACACAGCTTCTGAAAACATCTCTTCATCTGAGCCGACAGTTCCATCTCTGTCCTTCCCACCTGGCCCTGTCCTTAATAGACTGTTGTCAAGGTTTGACCTAATTGTTGTATCCCAGTGTACATGTGGATATATCAAATTTAGACTTCCTGTTTTGGTTTCTTTTTTGTTCCAAGTATTTATATCTTCTCATTAAAGATATTTAAGGTGCCTCATGTCATTAAAAAAAACGATAAACAAAAACATTTTTTTAAATTAAAAAGATAACAAGTGGGAAACAGCAACTGAAGCTTTTAATAATCCATTATAAAAGTTTTGCTGGACTGGGGACAAGGAATCTTTGCCTCCTGCCCTATTGCCTTTGTTTGGATGTGGTCTGGCTCTGAAGAAGGCAAGGTGATTTGGTTAATATGTCTGATGGAGTAAATTAAAAGCTTTTATTATTGAAATGTCCTCCACCTACATCAAAATCTTTAACTTGTCAAGAACTCATTTCTAACCCAAGTTGCCAAAGGGGACCACCTTTAAGAGCCCCAGGACCCTAGTTCATTTTCTGTCTCACATTTTGCTCCTTCCTTCCTTCCAGACCAGTTGGAAGAAGAAATGGGGCAGAAGTGGAAACAGTGCACTACATTTGAAAGGTGGAGGGACAGAAACATAAGATAAGGGAAGAGGAAACAGCAGGTGGGAAGGAGAGTTAGGGTGTTTGGGGGACCTGCCCAACGCAACCTTTCCAGAACCTAAATAAGGCTTTACCTTATTTAAAGTCCCTATCCCTGACAAATGTTCAGACTGTGCAGACGTAAGGCTCCAAACAAAATAGTGACAGCAGCCAGGCTGCAACTTACTTGTAGTTGAATTGTGACCCACTTTTGGGTTCCATCCCCTCTGATCTGTCTACCACAGGCTAGTAGAGACCACTGATTAGTGGTAGTGTACAGTCCCAGTCCCTTTCAAAACTCCTGACAAGAATCTTGAGTAACACAATTGCAAAAGATCTCTGCCTGAGACTAGTGAGCTGTTGCACTTAAGCACAGTGGTGCCTTGGTTTACAAGCATAATTCATTCTGGAAGCATGTTTGTAATCCAAAATACTTGTATATCAAAGCAAGTTTTCCCATAAGAAATAATGGAAACTCAGATGATTCATTCCACAACCCAAAAATATTCATATGAAAATGATTACAATACTGTAATATAATACAAAATAATAAAGAAATACACAATAGAAAGAAAAATAAAACAAATTAACCTGCACATAGTCTCTCAGGATGCAGTCTGTCCCCTTACACAGGAGTGAGCCCTACTGATTATAGTAGGGCTTACTTTAGAGTAGACAAGGCTATGTCTCTTCGGCTCCTTTCCATTCCCTGAAATAGGCTTATTTCAGAGTAGACATGCATAGGCTGGTCTCTCAGGAGAGGCTGAGGAGGTGCTGAAACTGGCCAGATGCCAGCACTAACTAGTTTTTTGGCTGGTATTTCAAGACATCTCTTGTCTTGGAAGATAAAATTTATTAGAGATGTTTGCTTGTCTTGCAAAGTGTTCTCAATCCAACATCTTACTGTATTTACAGTACAGGCTTGGATGGTCTAATGGTCTGACGTAGGCATCCATTTGTGTATAAACTGCTTTTCCTGCATAATACTTCAAGTAGAAAAGATCATTATTTCCTTGCTCAGTGAGTAAAGTTGAGGACCATTTCCTTTCCCATCTTCCCTTTTGATAAAGTATAAAAGTATAAAAAGAGAGCTTCTCTCTCAATGGTTAGAACATTTTCTTTTTTCACATTTGGCAATATTACTTTTCTTCTCTATCCAACATGGAGTATAATTATATATTTCTTTCCCTCAGCTGGATTCTGAATTAACTGCACGCCATGAACTACAAGTTGAAATGAAGAAGAAGGAACAAGATTTTGAACAAAAATTCCAAGATTTACTTCAAGACAAAGTAACACTTGAAGCTGAGAAAGAAAAGATTGCTCTAGAGAAGCAAAATCTGGAAACTTCTACCTCCTGTTTGAATGATGAGGTAATGATCAAACTAAGCTAAGGAAGGAGAACAGGCATGGGTTATAAAAAGGGATGTTTGAAAGCAGAGTTTTGAAGGTTTTGAATTAAAGTGATTATAGATATAGATATAGATAGATATATAGGTCATTGAAACTCTTTGCATGTGAATTTATATATATAATTGTTTTCTCACCCTTCATGGGTGGTGTATGTATGTTATCCTCAATCTCGGGTCCTCTACCAGAGGCCTGGGAGCTTGAGGGTTCTGCACAGTATCTCAGCTGTTCCTACCAATGCACTGTCGGAGCCATTCTTCCAGCTTGGGTGTCTCAGCCCCAGTGCTCCAATAACTATTGGGATCACATTCACTTTCACTTGCCACAGTCTTTCTAATTCTTCCTTCAAACCCTGATACTTTCCCACCTTTTCATGCTCTTTTTTCCTGATGTTGCTCTCATTTGGTATCGCTACATCTATCACCAGGGCTGTCTTCTGGGCCTTATCTACCACCACAGTGTCTGGCTGGTTAGCCAGTACCTTCTTCTCTGTCTGAATGTGGAAGTCCCACAGGACCTTAGCCCTGTCATTCTCCACAACCTGCAGAGGGGTCTCCCATCTGGTCTTGGGAGAGGTTAGTCCATAGGCTGAGCAGATGTTCCTATACACGATGCCAGCTACTTGGTTGTGCCGTTCAATGTATGCTGTTCCTGCCTGCATCTTACACCCTGCCACGATGTGTTGGATTGTTTCTGATGTTTCTCTGCACAGCCTGCACTTTGGGTCTTCTCTTGTGTGGTAAATCCCCGCTTCTATGGATCTGGTACTTAGTGCCTGTTCTTGTGCTGCCATGATGAGGGCTTCAGTGCTATCTTTGAAGCTAGTTCTTTCCAGCCACTGGTAGGATTTCAGCCACTGATGACACTGATGACAAGTGGGCTACTGGAAAAAACCACAAATGGACGAGAAAAAAAAGAGAACTGATATATATATATATGTACACACACTGAGATATATATGTTATACACACACCGAGATATATACGGTATATATTTAAATTTGCATGCAAAGAGTTTTAATGACCTATGTAATGCAAAGGTATTGTTTAAAATGATATGCAACCCTTGTCTTTGTACCTTATCAGCAGAAACAAACACCTGTAATTATACATATTACCTTAGTTTATTTTTGTCCAAGAGTTTATTTTGGTCCAGTTTTATATCAGCAGAGTACAGTATGTTCTTTCCACTCAGGTACTAAGTGGTGTGGTACTAAGTAGTAGTACTAAGTAGGTACTAAGTGTTGTGGCCTACAGGTCCATTTAAAAGTGTCTTGATATATTTTATCAAAGACGTCTGTTATTTCAGTATTTAAGCACCAAATAGGTTGATAAAATATTAGCCATGTCTTCTTTCAGTAGCTAACAAAATTAAAATGTGTTCTTCAGGTCTCTTAGTAGTCAGAAATCTTACTGAATCTTTTCTGTCATTGGAGATAGAAAAGTCTTAGTGTTTCTTATTAAAGCAGAATGAACATTTGTTCACCAGTACCAAGACTTGACCTATTATCCAATTTGGTGCAAATGGTTACAAATTATAAAGCTAATGGTTAGTAATGTCATCTGGAGCTTTCTTAAGGGCCCACTTCTTTCCAGTGTTCCAGCACCAATGCAGATCTAAGGTAAGGTAACAAACATTCTCTTACCTGGAGGAGGCCTCTGTGACTGCCATTACTACAGGATTCAGCACATGCCCTATTGGTGTGGCTGCATCAGCACTGGAAAGTTGGATAGGATTGGACCTAAAATATGAACTATACTAAGGGCACAATCCAGAAGTGCACTTGCCCCTATCACTGGGCTGGCCTAGTTATCCACCCTAGTTCTTCTGGAAAAGGCTTATGGCAGCCTAAGGTGGACCTGAGCTGCGCCAGCTGGAGCAGCCTAGGTAGTTCAGGAGAGGCATGTTGAGGGCATGTTTAGCATTGCCAAGGACAGAGCAGTTATCCAGGGCAGAAATTCCCTCTTCCAGCTCCTCAGAGTTATACCACCTTGGAAGAAGGTATAGAAATGAGTAGACCTATAGAGGTCCATGATAAAGCAGGATAAGAATGGCAGTGTTGACCAAAAATCTGAGTTCTTGGCCAGCTTAGCTGCAACCCCTGCCTCTCAACTTCAGGATATGGCACAACTACGGCAGACCTCCAACCTGTGGATACAGCAGGCCACTCTAAGAAGCCCTTGTATTCACTGTAGATTGTATTGGCGGTCTCCTGCTGCAGCTGTTACTGGTTGTCAGAGACTCCTTATAATGCAGGCACCACAGTTGTTCCTTGTTCAGTGTGATCTGAGGGGGGTCTCTTTGGGAGCAAGCCCTCTCCTGGTGCAACTGACTTGGTGCCTACTGAGCATGCTCTGGAGCAGCTAGAGCAGTCCAGGCTCCTTAACTCCCTGTATCCATTCTGCTCTGGATTCAGAATTGTTGGGACAGCCCATCTAGGGCACACCTCACTGCCATAACTCTGGATTTGTGCCCTCAGAAGACACAAATGAAGTGCAGAGATGGCTTAACATAATGTAAACCTCTATTTTGCTTGGGAGGAAAATGTGGTACAATGTTAACTGTATTTGTTCTACTTTTTAAAATTTTATTCAGATTGCTGCACTGTCAAAAGAACTTGAAGATGCTAAGAAGAAAATGGAACATCTCTCCTCTTCAGCTACTGGATTCCCAGCTCAACTATCTGGTGATGCTAGCATTTCTTCTGGAGTGCCTCCACCTCCTCTTCCTGTTGCAGTTGGAATGCCGCCTCCTCCACCACCGCCGCCACCTCCACCTCTTCCTGGTGCAGTAGGAGTGCCGCCTCCTCCTCCTCCGCCGCCACCTCTTCCTGGTGCCGTTGGAGTGCCTCCTCCGCCACCGCCTCTCCCAGGCATGCCAGGCATGCCTCCTCCGCCACCGCCTCTCCCAGGCATGCCAGGATTGCCTCCTCCGCCACCGCCTCTCCCAGGCATGCCAGGATTGCCTCCTCCACCACCACCTCTCCCAGGCATGCCAGGATTGCCTCCTCCACCTCCGCCCCTTCCGGGCATGCCAGGGATGCCTCCTCCGCCGCCACTCCCGGGCATGCCAGGGGTGCCGCCACCACCACCATTCCCTGGAGTGCCACCACCTCCAATGCCACCTGGATTTGGGAGCATGGCACCTACAGCTCCAGCTCTTCCTTTTGGATTGGCTCCAAAGAAGACTTACAAGCCAGAAGTTCAGTTGCGGAGGACTAACTGGTCCAAGGTGGTGTTCTGTTAGTTAATAAATATCCTTGCTCACTTGTTGGTGACAATTACTCAGCCCCAAAGCACCCTTTCCCCCTCTGTAATGCCCTCCTGCCATACTATTCGTGCCCCTCTGCTTCATTTGTCCTGGCAGCTATCAATTGGAATACAGTGCCTGCAGGGTGATTCAATGTAGTATGTAAAAAAGCACTTTGCAGCACTTGTACAACACCTAGTGCTGTATGTAGCACTACAATGTCATAATGCCACTGCTGCCTGATCATTGGTTGGGCTATAAATGTTAACAAGGTAAGACTAGTGCTCCATCCACAACAATTATTGCTGATGTGTGATCTTTCTTTTTGTGCTAGGTATAGTATAGTATACTCTTGTATAGTAAAAAAGCTGTTCTGCTTAAGCCTGAATTGAACAATCAAGTTATATGATTTTTAGATCAGCAGTATATTCTCATTCACAGTGTTAGCCCCTGAGATGAGGCTATCTCAATGTAATCAACAACATTTTATCACAACGGATTCTACAAATGTAAATGTACAAGGAATTAACAAACCACAAAAAAGTAGTGCCTGAGTATGTTCATGTGTATTAAGTTTTGACTGTCTTATCTACAGATTACAGCTCAGGAACTATCTGAGGACTGCTTTTGGGTCAAAGCCAAGGAGGATCGTTTTGAGAATGACGAAATCCTTGCCAAACTGACACTTACCTTTTCAACTGCACGAGCCAAATGTAAGTAATACATTTGTATTACTAATACAAATGTATTTAGGTGTATTTTAGGTGTAATACAAATACACCTAAAGGAAGGTGGCCACAATGGATGAGGAATGATACAGTTTTTTGGTTGTCTGCTACATGTGAACAGTTGTAAAGTTTGAAGGGGGACATATAGTTCCCTAGAATATGTTTTTGTATGTTCAGTGCCCAGCTCTTCTTCAAAAGTTAGTTTTCACTGAAAGACATGGAATTGACAAGGAGCAAACTAATTTGCTGCATAAGATCTGCCTTGTTGGATTAGACCAAAGTTGGATTAGAATGGGATGACACCCATTCTCTGTCCAGGAGTCTCCAAATATTCCTGGGGAACCCAAGTATGGCATGAGATGGGAGAAAACTATCTTCTGGTATTGGGAGGCTCTTTATTTGTTTTACATGATTTTACTCCACTTTCCCTCCAAACAGAAAGCATACAGGGCAGCGCACATTGAAAAATAAAATGGTATCCATAAAATACAACACATCTTAATAGCTATTGATAGTTGTTTCATATTTTAAGGACTTTTCCACATCTTGAAATACTGTACTTTATTTTGTTGTATTGTCCTAAGTTTTAGTGATGAGGGAGCAATAATGACCTGTGTGCTACACACTTCATTATTTTATAAACTTTCAAATATTATTAAATGTTAATTTGTCTTTTCTTTTTTCCCACCTCAACTAAAGCAGCAGATACTTTAATCTTTCCTTGTATGGAATGTAGTCCTTCTCTCTGATGGTTATCATTTCCTTTTGGGGAGAAGCTGACCAAAATGGTATACATTCTTATAATGTTGGCATATCATAGGACTATGTAATGAAATTATGTTTCATGCCATTCTGCTTTCAGTCCATTTATTTCTAATTTTTATAAGTGTGAATTGACCCTAAGTCTAGTCTGAAGGCCACCAACTCTTTCTGGTGCAGTAAACGTCATCATTGCTCCTTGTCTCCCTCTCTTATACTGCTGCCGCCACCACTCTTGAGCATGGCAGGTGCAAAGGAAGCCATAGTTGAAAGCATATTCTATTATTTAGTTTGGAGTAATTTGCTATTGATCTTTAGCACTATGTGTTAATAATGAACTGGAGACATTTGGGGTTTGAGTGGAGGCTTGTTCATTCTATTTGTGATAATGTATTTTTATGTATACTTCTCTTTCTTTCCTTTGCTGGCGATTCTTAAACTTGATGCATCTTTTTGTGGTTGATCACAGCCAAGGGTGAGTATTGTTAATTGTTATAAAGTTATGTATCTTAATGTATAAAATAACTTTACTGATTGTCATTTTAACAGGTGGATCATTTATCCCTTTCTTAAGCAGACTTTTGCATAATTGACCACATTTACTTCTTATCTATTTCGTTTCTAAAAATCTTTGGTTTAAGGATAAAGTTGCTTATAAATTCACACGTGCACCAAAAAGAAGGGGAACTATTAAGTTGAGCCATCCACCTCAGCATCAGTGCCATGTAAGCAACGAATGCATTCTTCCATCTCACATTTTTTTCATGCTTATGACCTGGCTGGCTTCTGTGTATCCACACTTTCTCTTGGTTTTTCAGCCTCAACCTTTTTCTCATGTTGAGGCAACTTTGAATTTGGGGGTCATTTTCTAGTAAGAAATTTTTAATGTTCCTGTTGCAGAGCTTAATTTAAGTTGCAGGACACAATCTTGTGCACATTGGATCAAAACAAAAATTCAGAAATAACTTTTCAAATCTTATCTTTCAGATTTGCTTTGCTTGTAAATTATAAATATGCAGTTCATTTAAACAAAAGTCATACTGTATCTTAAATGTTAACTTTAAGAAAAAGCAAGAGCAACAGTTTGCAAGTGCCCTCTAAGGGACAAATGGAAACATTGCACTGCAGTTAATGTGCAGTCAAATAGGAGCACAATACTTTGCTCATTTCTTTTTACTTAAACTAATAACACCTCTTAGCTGTTGCATATGGAGGTACAATATAACAACGTTCATTAGTTTAAAAACCATCCCCTTTTCCAGCATCTCAACTGCCTTTTTGCCGCATCAGTGGTTTTCTTCAACTGTTTCCCTCAACTGTCCTTTTGCCACCTCTCTCCTCAATGGCTCTCCTCAATTGCCCCCTATCCACTTCTCACCCTGGCCTGTTATCTGTCCCAGAGGCAGTTAGAAATGGGAATGGAATGTTGACAGATGCCTCTCCTCAGCTTGTTTGTTTGATATGGAATGCTGGCAAGAAGATAGATTCTTTTTTGCAGAGAGAAGCCATGTCCTCTGACCAACATTTCATGTCAGTCAAGCAGGCTGAGGAGAGGCTCCTTCTGAGGGATTTCCCCCCTTGTTGCTGTGGGGCAGAGGAGGCTGAGAAGAGGCATCTCCATTCCATTCCCATTTCAACTTTCTAACTGAAAGAGATAATAGGACAGGCTGAGGAGAGGCTGGGGGGAAACTGAGGAGAACCATTGAGGAGATCTGTGCAAATGGACAGTTGAGGAGCTGAGGAGAGCCATTGAGAATTGAGGAGAGCTATTGAGAAGAGAGGTGGCAGTTTTCCAACAGTTGAGATGCTGGAAAGTGGGGTGGTTTTTTTTTAAATCAATGAATGTTATATTGTACCTCTGCAATTGACAGCTTTGGGCCGTTATTAGTTAATGCATTATAGTACTGCATACCTACTAGTTCTTATCTTGCAAAGATGTCACTGTAAAACTCCATAGGGCAGTAATTTATAAAAGGGAGTAAAACCCCTTTTTCCCATATCCAAAATAATAGTACTGTCTGTTTCTGGAGAGTGGTCACAAGTTTTCAAACTACTCACTGTTTACTAAGGATATTCCCATAATTCATGTGGACAATCCACAATAATATTTTGTTCAACTGTGGGTAAAGGATGCCACCTACTGGCAAAGAGAAGAAAAACATGAATCTTAAATCTTTTCACTAATGGTGCAAATGTTTCTTTGCCTCCTTGAATTTGGGCTTATCTTCTGAAATTCTTGGTTCTCTCAAACCCTGCCCCATATCTCTGACCCCACATACATCTGTGCCAAGATTGTCAGGGGCCATTAATTGCAGCCTCGAAGAACTGCATGCAGTGATGTGTGGATGGGAAAAGTGTCGAAAGAAATAAGAACAGGGCATCTGACTCTGTCCCATCTAACCTACACATAGAAAACTCATTGGAACCATGCAGCTGCTCTCCCTGCAGTTATAGGGATGCTGAGCTAACAGATGCAGATATCCATCCAACTATTAATACAAATCAGAGGGTCATTTGCCAGACGCCTGTTGATCCATCCAGGTTTTGGTTGTTTGAAAAGAGCAGGAGGCTTCCACCTTAGACCTTATTCTTTCCTAGAACTCTGATTCTTTCTTTCGGGTGTCCTATACCGCACCCAGTTGGGTTGCACCCCTATTCTTTAAGAACAAGTGAGGCTATTTTAGGGAGACTGAGATCACATTAGCTTTCCAGTGCCTAAAGCAATGATTAACAACATTCAGCCAAATTTTAAAAATCTTATTGAACCCCATATAAAAATAACCCCCTATATAAACAGTCAAATAGACAATGACCAATCCCTTAAAAGAACCATTACTGTTAAACTCTGCTAAAATGAAGTTGTTTTAGAGCACAATCCTAACCATATCTATTCAAAAGTAAGCCCCATTATGTTCAGTGAGACTTACTCCCAGGAAAGTGTCTTTAGAACTGCAGCATTAGTTGGGCTTCTGCGTTTGTGTGCGGGTGTTGATGTACTAGGGAAAATCCCATACCATGAATGAGTTGCCTCCCAACCCTTGCGTACAATTTATATGTTCAATAGAATAGAATTCAGAGTGAAAATCCTGCAATCTTCATGATGTGGCACTTGCCAAACATCCCTGAACTCTGTTTCATCAGGTTCAGGTTCAACATGAGCTGTAACAACACAATGTCAATTTCACAAGATTAATCTCATAGGTTAGAGCACAGTGCAAATTATTCTTATCTCCTTTGTTTTTGAACCAATAAGGCTTGTGGCAAGTCTACATGTGTACATGTACATGGGCATAGGCTGTACATGTATATGTACATGTTCATGGGCTGTGGGTGGCGCAGGCGGTTAAGACGCTGTGCCTGTTAACCAGCAGGCCAGGTTTCGAGACCCGGGTCGGCCCCACAGGACAGGGTGAGCTCCTGTCCTTAGCCCAGCTCTGCGACGCCAGCTGGATCCAGCTCTGCCTTTCCATTGGACTAATTCAGTGGCATGGAGAGGGGAGATTTGCTGCTTGGGTAACAGCCTATCCTCCATAACAATCCAACCCAGGCTTTTGTGCTTTGCATGCAGCGTATGCAGTGCCGAGCACGATACCATAGTCTTTCAAGACTGACGGAGGCCTGCTTTATGTACATATGCCAAAACACTTAAGTGTGGGTCAAATATGCGTTTTGTATGTGCTTTTCACTTATGTACACACGATTCCTACAATCCAGAGTAACTACAAGAGCACATAAGAGACATTATGTGCACCTGTAATTACAGCATCACCTAGTGAAAACCTATGGGAAACTCATATTGCAATCCAGAGTAAATTACTCTTACACCGGAGCAAGGACTCCCTATAGTTACTCTGGATTGCGCCCTATGTGAAGCAGCCTTAAATGAATTGGGCTACTTCATATGACTAGCATGGTTGATTCAGGTACCTTAATAACAACAGATGCCTTTAAACAGCAGATGACACGTAAATAACACCTGAATACATGTATCAAGGCACCCCAACATTTGTAGGAAATAGGGAAAACATCCATTCAAGGAAGTGTTTCTGTTGTTCATGCTTCAGATGTTGTTTGCTATTACTACTATTATTGCTATAATACAGGGTATCCATAAAGTCCTTTTGTTGGAATGCCCACATTTGCTGCCATCAAACAGTGAAAATTAGGAGGGGCCTATTCTTAGTTTATGATATTTGATATGCAATTGTGGAATGGAAACTTCCACAATTACAGCAAAGTGGAAACTTAACTTCTTTTCCTCAGAACCATTTCTCTAGGACAGTGAATTTCAATCTTTTTCATCTCATGGCACACTAACAAGGCACTGAAATTTTTAAGACACACCATCACTTGTTTTTACCAATGACAAGGCATACCAGACTGTTTAAATTCTCCAATTTTCTTATTCATTAATGACTCTCCCCCAACACACCTGAGGACTATCCGCGGCAGAGAAGTGTGCCACGGCACACTGGTTGAAAATCACTGCTCTAGGACTTTGTCCTATGCAGTAAACAGTTTCGTCAATATGAAAGAAATGTGTTGCTTTTAGCCCTGTGTATATGGTGTATGAAATAGCCATGGGTATAGTGGATTCCAGGCTTCTGCTATTAAAAATGAATTATTCACCACAGAGTTAAGTATATGATGAGGCAGAGAGATGTGAAATATCAGCAGAGGCAACATATGTACTTTTTATTTTGGTTTTTCCCACACTTATCCTTCTCTCTTCTTAAAAATGCTACAAAAATATGTTTAACACAGGATATTCATGCCATACCATTAAATTACTATTATTTTCTGTGGAAAGTTGCATGAAACATACATACCAGTCACTATATTTGAAAAACACTCTTGTATTTAATAGAGGAGAATAATTCTCTCTATTCACTCCAGGACAACCTCTTTTTTTCCACTGACTGTTAGCTTGTGTTCTTTTTTTAAGGAGTTTGTTAGGATATGGTCCCCTTTGGTACAGGTAACCATTTATTTATTTTGCTATATAAACCGCTTATATGCACCGTAGTTGCATATAAAACACCGTAGTTGAAAAGCAGTATAATATTCTTAATATTAATAATAAGGCCTGGCAATGTATAGCCAAAACTACCCACCGTGTGTAAGCGATTTATCATCAGTGGTTGTTAGAATGCATAAGGTGAATTTCTAAAAACATTTTCTGCTGCTGCTGCATTGCTTGAAAAAGAAATCCCTTATTTTCTTGGAGAAAAGTGACTTTTTCCACTTAATTTTGTAGATGATCTTTTATAGCTTGCAGTGCATCTTTCATCCGCCAGATGTGCGCAGTTGAGCCACTTTGGCTGGGTTTCCAGGAGGTGATGTCAGAGCCACCGGATTGGAGGAAGAGGTCTGCTGACAATGTGTCATCCAGGCGTTGCCTTCCCCACCCCTCTCCCCTCTTCCCCCCTCCCCTTCTGCTGGCCTCGTTTCTGAGAAACAAAGGAAGGAAAAGCCAGGGTGTGTGTTTCCCATACAGACAAAGGCTTTTGTATTGCTGCCAGAATCCATTGCCTTCCCCATCTGTTGCTTTCTTTATGCGGCATATTCCTACTGGGGAAGTTTTTGCAGTAAACTCAGATCACATTTCAGGCACTGTTTTTCTTCCTTTTCAGTGTCATACAGGAGATTTGTCAGCATCTTTATAAAATGAGAGGGGTTAAGAGAGAGAATGACCCCGAGAATATAATTAGTGGGGTATCCCATCTGCTATTTAAATGGCACAGAATCTGATCACCTGCAGATGTGAGCACATACCACTTTAACCCTTCCCTGCCTCTTTGATGCATAGAGAAATTTTGGTCAGACACATGGTATTCTTTTTCAGGGAATAATGTAGACTTCCAAGATTATTTTCCGACCAAGAAACAAGGCTGTTGCCTTTGAACTATGTCTGCAACTCAGAGCTGCGCTGTTACTACCTTTGATTTGCACCCCATGGTGCAATGTTAAGCTTTTGCACCTTCCTGGTGTTTGGCTCTGCCACCTTTCCTGTTGTTGTCACCTCTTGCAATTTATTCTTGGCCTTGTGTTTCACACCCATGCCCTGTAGCTCTTGTCTCCTGTATCAGGTAGGGAGACCCACCCAAATCTGCAAGTTGTACTTTCCCATGACTCTTGTGCTGAGTCAGCCAGGCTGAGCTGGCAAAATGCTTTGAAGAAGTTTCTTCCAGTCCAGACTTGTATAGGCACATTTAATCCATCTTACATTGGGGCATTGTTATGTCTTGTTATGTAGAAAAACACATGGTTTGTTTTCAGGTCTTCCAAAGCTCATCCACCCCATGCTGATTTAGGGATGCTACCTTTGTGCCCCATTCCTAGTAACTCAGAAGTAATCTGCCTTCAACTTTGCATGCTCTAATTTGTTTTTAGACAAAATAGATTGCTCAAGGTCTACCAATCTGTTGTAAAGAACAGAAAGTGCATATAAAAAAAAAGATAACAAAGTGCATATAGTACTTGGGACTTCTTAATACTTGCCATGATTAATTTTAAATAATCCACAGTTTGCACTTTGTGTGAGAATGTATATTGCCCAAAGGGCAGGCTCCTTTAGATTATATATCCATAATTAGGAAAGGCCATAAGTATAAACTTTGCCCTCGACATATTTCAGGTTCAATCACAAACCTTTGGGCAAAGCAGGTGATGAAAATAGCCTCTCTACCCAAAACCCTGGAGAATAGCTGAATAGATAGTGCTGGGGTAGGCAGATGAATGGATTCAGTATAATTCATACGTTCATCTAATCTGGAACATGCTGGACACCTATGAAGCATGTGGAAAGCACTACTTGCCCAGAGAGATCTCATAATATAATATATATTTAATGCTGTGAGTGAACAAATAAAAAGGAAAAGCAAATTATATTGTAGGCAATATAGCAACAATGGAAAGATATAACAAAGGCTATGCTGCTAACATAACCTTGCTCTTCTGTAAAATCATATTTGCCAGCTTAGACTTTATGTGTGCATATGCATGCATTCTTGCCTATGCTTTTTTATGATGTGCACACAGGCATTTGCTGCAATTGTAAACAAGAATGCAAGACTGAAATATTTTATTATGCCTCTATTTACTCTACACTACAGGGATTTGCGTTGTCAGAACTATATATGCTTTGCACAAACTGAATTTCCTTGCCTTTCGTTGTGGCTATGTGGAGTTTGGCCATATTTAAGGAACATGATTTCACAAATTGAAATAAGAATAACGTTATTGTTTAATCGCAACTTTTGACATCTTTTTCCAGCGAGGCCTGACCCAGATTCCCTTCAGAAACCCCCCGTTTGTATTCTTTTCCTCCTATCTGAGTTTGAAAAAGGAATTTTCTTGGAGAAATAATGTTGGACCCTTCAAGCACCAGATGGTGCTGTTGCACTATTTTGCTATCTCTTGTCTTTCTGCCGCATTCAGCCATTTTAGGGAGGGTTTGCCTTCTCTTTCAGACTCCATTTTGTGTTTATGGCGCAGAAGAATCAGACTGAGGAAGGGAGGAGTCTGCAGGGAGGGGGAGGCAAGCTGCTTCTTTCTGATGGCTATGCTTTCTCATGCATTTACACACACATTAATAGAGAGACCAGCAAGCTGTATAAAACAAAAATGTGGTCTCTGTTTGTGTGTGGGCTCAAAAGCAGTTTCTAAATTATGTGTACAGAGGTGCTGATCCCCTCTTTCTGTGGTACCAAACACTATTTGCTTCTTGCTGTGCACTCAGACATCTTTAGAAAACAGCAGTGAGATTCCACTACAGACCCCAGGGAAGATGCTTGCCTTGCACAACCTGAAAGATGCTCTGTGAGAGTGAGGAGGAGACACAGTTATCTTTGTTTTGGTGCATCGTTCCTTCTTCCATGTATACAGCCTGTGCATAGGAGGAAAAAGGCACACCATATTTGCTTTCTTTCCAGCAGAGGGGGAAAGAGAGAAATTCAGCCACCTATTATGATGAGCTGCAACACTTGATTTCTTTTATGTGTGTTGGGGGAATGATGTTCTCCCTTGCTAAATTGGAAAGGAATGTTTTGCCCCAATTGCAATGATGACGTTTTCCAAGGCAGAGGAAACGCAGCACTTATTTGCAAGTTGACCTCTTTTATCACCATCTGATTTTCCAAGTGCAGTACAGGGATCTGAATCAGAGTTAGAATCTATATTAAGCTATAGAGAAGTGCATTATTTTTCCACACTCATCACATGCTTTGTAGCAGAATGTAAGGTAGCAGAATGAAGGTAATCTTCAACCTAGCAACCTTCCTAAAAAGATGCTGATGCATCTTGGTCTCTCTATGCATTAAATGAGATAGAGATTTTTAGGCCTCTTCTGTAAGGGCTTTTTCAGACAGCGAATCTGAAAAGGGTATGGGTACCTGTAATGAAATACTGTAATGGGTACCTGAATGAAATGAGGGCTGTATGTTGTAATGGTCAGAAGCTTACAGTGCTTTTCCAAGTACAGTAAGGGGATCTGGATCAGAATTAGAATCTGTACTAACCTATCTATACTAACTTTACTATAAACTAGTAAACTATAAACTATAGTGACAGTAAACTATATCTGTATCTGGCTGTGGGTGGTGCAAGTGGCTAAGACACTGTGCCTGTTAACCAGCAGGCCAGGGTTTGAGACCCGGGTCAGCCCCACAAGACAGGGTGAGCTCCTGTCCTTAGCCCAGCTCTGCGATGCCAGCTGGATCCAATCGTATTGGCTCTGCCTTTCCATTGGACTAATTCAGTGGCATGGAGAGGGGGGATTTGCTGCTTGGGTAACAGGCTATCCTCCATAACAATCTAACCCAGGCTTTCGTGCTTCGCATGCAGCGTATGCAGTGCCGAGCACGATACCATAGTCTTTCAAGACTGACGGAGGCCTGCTTTAACAAACTATAGTTAATATAACTAGTTTATAACTAAGTAAACTATAACTATTTACTAGTAAACTATAGAATCTGTACTAATTAACTTTAATAGTTGTGCTCAGTTGATGAACTTGCCTTGGGTTCTGGCTGTTTTGTGGATCCCAGGATTCTTCCCTCAAGGATGAGCTTTGGTGTAACACAAGGATTCATACACATGTTCCACTTTTTTAGTCCCTACACCTGTTTTCAAAATCCAATGGCTTACATTTGTCTATTGCTTCCAGCCTGCCTTAATCTTGTTGGTTGCATAGAAAGATGCCCTTGCTCAATATGTATCTACTGGTTTCTATATGAACAACAAGGATCCTATGGGTTTCCTCCTTCCTGCTTGCCTTTACTTACCTAAGGATTGTCTTGATTTAGTTCCAACTGTGGACATTGTGCACCTGTGCTCTAACACTTCAGGATATAGGTGGGAGAGCTTGTTACTAAATGTTCTTTTTTCAGTAATAGAAATAATGCCATTAATCCTACAGATGGAAAACTAGCCAGCTGTTCTCCCTAATGCTCCAGTTTTCTGATTGCGGGAAGGTTTTTGTATGTTTGGAGCATTCCATTGCGTGAATCCCCATCTTCGTTCTTTAATTATATAACCTAAACCTTTAGATTTTTCCACTATGGTGAGAATTCAGTCTCTGTTCTGCTTCTGATTTTATATGAAACAAAACAGCAGAGCAATCCTTTTCCTCCATCCTCCCATTTCGTAGTTTAAAATATGAGGTCTTTTTCTACCCATGCCATCTCATGCCATTTCCACAAATCTTTCTTTTCCTAATTCCTGCATGTGAGAAGTTCCCAGAGTCTCCCTCCACCACAGAGTGCCATAGATAATGCTAAATGAAGCTGCTTGCTCTTTCTGTGTCAGAACCCTTCATTTGTGCATTGGTGCAGATGTATAGAAAATTAGGTCAGTGACTCTGAACCCCTGGCAATAATATTTCTAACCTGTGGGGCAAGCTTGTGTCAAGAAGGATAGGCTGTTGAAGGGAACCACCTCTGATGTGTTGACTCCAAGTAGTTATTACTTATTCTGTTTCCCACTCACCCCCACACACCATTGCATGCACCACTTCGCTTTGGCATGGAAGTGTGATAGGCTTTACACTCTGTGCCATTAGTCCTGTTGTGGAGGTCTCCTTCCTCCTAGCAAATTACAGGGAAGGGGACCCTTGTGGTGGTCTGTCAGATTGGACCTCTGTCTGCCCGAAAGATTTACATGCATGGTATCTCTGATGTGACACAGCAGCATTATTTATATCCTGTTTATACCTCTCTTTCTCTTGTTTGTCTTGGCTCTGTTCCTACTTGTTGTTTTATAACAATTCAGCCTAGCTGTCCTATAATTGTTCTAAGAAATGACCCATCTTGTTATCGGATGTGACTGAAATGTGTGAGTCATCATTTCCCATCTTCTTGAAGCTTTAAGGGGGAATATATTTTTTCTTTGGCTCATATCCTTTCTAAGTTTGACACACACCTTAGACTTGGAGACATGTGAAAGAGGGAGTTTGACATAAGATATTGCTGGTTTATAGAAATAAGTTTTGGAAATAATTCCACAAAGTTTCTGGTACTCAGATGCTTTTTTTAAAAAGCCCAACCCTTCTTAGGTTTAAAAGGATCCATACTAGAAACTTTTTTGCCTGGTTGTCTGGAGACTATTTTTACATGGTGGATGGCTGATCAGACATCTCTGAGACCACAAATTTGATAAAACCCCAGAACCACCGGTGTAGTAAACCTCCTACATGCTCAGCTACGCACAGGCAGGAGTTGCCAAGCTTCCTAGGGCAACTCAAGAGTCGTTTGCCACCTCATGAGCGCCAGCAGAGCATCTGCCATCATGCTCCTGCATGGGATTTTGGGATTAAGGTCCATGATATACTTAATGACAAATTGGAAGGAGTTACAGAGTAGTCCTCCTTGTGTGGTGTATACGGCTACATCCCTGTATTTAAAGGCAAGAGTCTGTTATGATTCTTAAATGACAAGTGGGGAAAGAATGTATGGTTTTTCCACTTGCACTCTTTATTATGTTAGTTACAGCAAAGCAATTCAACACTTGGCATTGAGCTGTCCGAAGTTGCCTGATGCTTTGTGCTCAACATGTCTAGTCTTGTCAGAATGAGCGAACAATAAAGCGCACTACCATAGGTTTTTCATGTACAGTGCCTGGCCTTTGTGTTGTCCTATTGTGTGATCATTTTATCTCTATCATTTCTACCAATCTTGGGGCATTCTTGGCAAAAGAGAAATATGGGCAGAGCATCATTCCTGACTTCTTTTGACCCTCCGTCTGCCGCCTCAAATAAATTAGGAGATAATACTGTATTTCCTTAGGAAAGGTTGTTTTGTTTGGCAGGCTCTTAAGAGAAGTTGCATGCTGGTCAGCTAGTGAAAGGGTTTTCTTTGTTGCTAAAATCATGCATTCCTCTGGCCCACAGCGAAAAAACAGCAGGAAGATGGAGAGGAGAAGAGCCAGCCAAAGAAGAAGGTCAAAGAACTTAGAGTGCTGGATTCAAAGAATGCTCAGAATCTTTGTGAGTAGAACCTTGATGCAGCATATGCCTTTTAACATAAGGAATCTCCATATATTTTGGCTGGAAAGACGCACAGTAAACCTGACAAGATGTCAAGGGCCAGAAAAATAAATGTACATGTAAAATTTAAATACGTAATAATTAAATGAGAGGGCAGAAAAAATCTCCTTGGAAACCATTCCAAAGCACATTCAAAGCAAATGAGGGGAAATCTCCTTACAAACTAGTCCAAAATTCCACTCTGGCACCCTCTCCTCATTCAGGTTTCCTCCAACCCACTCATGCAGCTTCTCCACGTGCCTCCTTCTGGCACTGGAGTTCATATGTAGAGTTCATATGTGGTTGTTCATATGTGGTTGCATATGGAGTTCATATGTGGTTGTATGATAGTTTATATGTGGTTGCATGAGAGCTTGCCGTTCATATGTGGTTGCATGAGAGCTTGCAGATTATGTGACCACTCTGAAGGTCTTGTGAGAGCTCTGTAAGCCTTGGTAGGGCTTCATGAGCCAGATGGTCCCTGCAGGCTGGAGTCAACACTGAGTAGATGTAGCCTCTTGGCTGAATTTTGGAGACCCATAGCCTAAAGAAAAGTCTAGAAAAGTCTAGAGTGAAGCCATTAGAAGTAGCTTTCTGACTTGGAGGACTTGGATGCTCAAAGATTGACTTGTGTTTCTCTTTGAATGTGGCAGCTATATTTTTGGGCTCCTTCCGCATGCCTTATGAGGAGATAAAGAGTGTCATCCTGGAAGTGAATGAAGCTTTGCTGACTGAGTCCATGGTACAGGTGAGCGAAGACTGAGGTTTTTTTTTCTCTCTTCAGTGAGTAGAATAACCCAGCTTGTGACTGAAGCTGCATGCAGCTTTTCAGTCATGTTTGGGGACCCACCAGAGGCTCAGCAAGCTAGATCAGAAATGGTGTTTGAGCAACTAGAAGTTCTCAGTGTGTTCCACTTGGCAACCCACAAATTGTGCAGGCCTGATGTAATAAAGGAAGGGGACTATGCTGGAATTAGACATCTTGTATCTGAATGAATAGATCAAAAGTTTTATTTAAAAATTTACATTAAGGGCTGAAGAGTAAATGTTTCCCAAGTTTTTTCCTCCATTTCTGATAAAAACCAGCCTTTGGTCAGACTTTCAGGCTCTGATTATCTTCTAGAGCCAGTCTTGCTTTGAGAAAAGAGCTCCAGTTCAGGCAACTGTATTCTTCTCTCACTTTTTTCTCAGAACCTACTGAAGCTAATGCCAGAACCAGACAAATTAAAGATGATAGCAGAACTGAAGGAAGAGTATAATGAACTAGCTGAGCCTGAGCAGTTTGGTGTTGTGGTAAGTGTTTTTGCTTTAGTATGGAGAGGAGGAGATGTGTATCTTTTTGGAAAGAAGCTGTTGAATCTGTGCACAGTGGTGCTTGACAAAATTTGGTCCCCATGCACTCTCTTCTTATCTTTCTTATTTCTGTGTAGTTCTTCCAAGCCTTCCCCAAATCTGGTCACTCTCTGTGTTCCATATCGCCTGCATTCTTAAGAATTGGAATTTTATTTAAGAATCTTATGCAGGATTTTGTCCAAATCTGATGCTGACTTCCATCCCAGAAGGTTAAGCCTTCTATCTGGGGATAAATCAGAGTCATTTGTCCAAAAGCACCTCTCTTCTTTTCCCACTTGTTGGAGTGGTCCTGCTGAAGATGCATTGGAAATACAAGAACCTTAATAGTCATGAATCCACAACATTCTCTGCAGCAAAACACCACAAAAAGTCATAGATCTCTAAATCTTTTGCAGTTTTTATTTGATTTTATTGGGAAGGGCCGGCCTTCCACCCATGCTGAAGGCAGACGGCCTTTCTTACTCATCCTTCTACTGATTGCTATGTATTCAAGATAGTCTTCATAGGCCCACTTTCTCCACTTTCCTCAGTTGGATCATCAGAGACTTGTGGAAGAAAAAGGCAGGTTTTTTCAATCCATTTTCCACTTGCCTTCTTACAAGTCCCTTGTATTCCTGGCAGAGAAAAGCAGAATGTTTAGTCAGAAAGGTTTTTGCAGGCTGTTTTGAATATGTTTTCAGGATTACGCTGCCCTGAATGTGCAACACCTCACAGCTTCTATCTCGTAGACCTTTGAGAAGCCTCAATCCCTGGTAAACGGCCTTTCTCTTCTTCCTTCTTTTCTTCCTCAGACCTCCTTGGTTCCTTCTTGTTGTCAGCCTTCTCCCTCTGTGTGTGACAGTGTTATTCTGTCCCTTTCCTTCTCAGATTAGTTCTGTTCCCTGTCTGAGGCCCCGCCTCAGTGCCATCCTTTTCAAGCTACAGTTTAATGAGCAGGTGGAAAATATTAAGCCTGAGATAGTCTCTGTGACAGCAGCCTGCGAGGAGGTCCGCAAGAGTGAGAGCTTCGCCAACCTACTCTCAGTTATCCTCATGATGGGCAATTTCATGAATTCCGGCTCCATGAATGCTGGCGCCTTTGGTTTCAATATCAGCTTCCTCTGCAAGGTGAGTCTGAGCTTTCCTGCTATTACAGCTGCTAGCATGTTTGGGTTGTGGGATGGCATTCATTTTATTTAACAGTACTCACAATAGTCCACTTTTTCTACTGCTAGCTGCGAGACATAAAGTCAAATGACCAGAAGTTAACCATGCTACACTTTGTGGCTGACGCATGTGAGCAGCAATATCCTGAAGTCTTGAAGTTTCCTGATGAGCTCATACATGTGGAAAAGGCTTCTCAAGGTATTTGTGACCATCTGTCTGCCCCTCAATTTATCTGTCATACAACTGTACTGAATGTCCTTGGGCAAAATGTTTTTGCTTGTCAGAGAAACTTTTGGGTGGGAGGGCTTGAAATATTCTCTGAGCCCCTATCCAATTTTTTTTCAATCTTCTTCATAAGTAGCTTCTTCTTCTTCTTAAGTAGCTTTCCCTACATAACTCACTGTCCTCCTTGGTATCTGCCGCAGTACCATATTTTATTTTATCCACCAGGGCTTCTCTTCAATCAGGGGCCATGTTGTGGGTGTGATATTGTCTTGACTCCACATAATCAGTTTGATTTGGCATTATGACACTGCCACTGTGGGCAGTTGAAGCCAATTAAGAGTGTAATGCTACCTGACCCCAGTATTCTTACTGGTATGGGGGAAGGTGACACACAGTTATGATCATGTAAATGCTGTTGGGAGGAAGGGGTGTATGGTTTTTATCGCAGCTGTTGCACAGGCTACATATGTTCATTGGTGCCTGCAACACATTAAGTTTGTGTCATTATTTCCAGCCCTGGGCCATCATCCTCAACATAGCAGTTGAGGTTTTAATCCCAATCCCCAGTTAGGCCAGCACAGAACTTGTGGCATGTGTACCCACGTTCCAGGAGTAAAATTTCCCCTGTACACCATCCCTCCACTGCACATCAACCCTGTATGTGCACCGTCCCCCAGGTACACCCATCCCCCATGGGCACTGTCCTCCCATGCGCACCAACCATCATGCGCAACACCCCCATGTGCACTGTCCTTCATGTGCAATACCCCATGCGCACTGTCCCCCATGTGCATCCACCCATGAGCACCATGCGCATCATCCCTCCATGCACAGTACCCCGTACAACATCCCCCATGCGCACCATCCCCCCCATGAGCAACTCCTGCATGTGCACCAACCTCCCATGCGCTCCATCCACCCATGCACACCATATGCAACACCCGCCAAGTGCATCATCCCCCTTGCGCATTATCCCCCATGTGCAACATCCCTGTACACCATCTCTCCATGCATACCATCTCCTCATATGTACCATCCCACAACGCACACCATCACCCCCTGTGCACCCTCCCTCCCAGAGCTTCAGCTGCATGTTGATCAGTCTTCAATATTAAGTATAGGACAAAAACATGTTGACTCCTTTTCAGCCCATTAAGAGTTAAATTTCTCAACATCGGTTCTTGGTGGGTGTTGATGTCACATAAAGAAAACCCCGAATTTCATGCTTCGAGATCCAGAGATTGGGGCAGAGCATTCCTCAATCAGGGATTCTTCAATGTTAAGTATAGGAAAGAAAATGTGTTGCGACCCATTTTACCCCCTTCTGGTTGGAATTTCTGAAAACCGGTTCTTAGTGGGTGCCTCCGTCACAGAAGGAACACCCTCTCCAAATTTCATGCTTCAAGGACCAGTTTTGGTTGGCCGTTGATGATTCAGTGAGTAAATGAGTGAGTGAGTTTGTCAGTCAGTCAATGAGTCAGTGACTTTTCAGTTATATTTATTTATTTATTTTAAAAATTTATATCCCGCCTTTCTCAGGCGATTATCCCAACTCAACGCGGCTGACATTAAAACATAATTAAAAACATAAATAGAACAATTCAATTAAAAACAATCAAAACATACAAGCTAAAAACATATATGCTAAAAACATATATGCTAAAAACATATATAACACAAAACAGCCCCACCAACCTCTGCCCCATTAAAAAGCTTTTTTAAAATCAAAGGTTTTATGGCTCTGCCTGAAGCTCTGTATTGAGGGAGCTTTCTTCAGTTCTAAGGGGAGGAAATTCCAAAGCTGCGGTGCCACCATCGAGAAGGCACTATCTCTGGCCGCCACACCTCTCACATCTCTTAGTGGTGGCACAGTCAGTAGGGTCCCCTCAGATGACCTTAGGTGACGGGTCGAATTGTACAGAAGAAGGCGTTCCCTCAGATACCCTGGACCCAAGCTGTTTAGGGCTTTAAAGGTCAGGACCAGCACTTTGAATTCAGCCCGGAAACTAATGGGCAGCCAGTGTAGTCACTGAAGCAATGGCCCAACAGAGTCACACCGACATGCCCAAGCAACCACACGGGGCGCCACATTCTGAACTAGTTGAAGCTTCCGGACCGTTTTCAGAGGCATCCCCATGTAGAGCCCCATATTTAACTGGAGCTCTGTGTCTGTGTGTGTGTGTACACACACACATACAGAGAGAGAGAGAGAGAGATTAAATAGAATTATTATGGTAGCTTTTTCAGAGCATTTAGTGTTGGCCTTTATGACTGAGCGGAAGGCGCCATCATTCCATATGTATGTATGTTTGCAGGCAAGCCATTTGAGTTCCTTCTCCTGTCTCAGTGAACTGAAAATAGTTATTGACTGTTAGGTGTCTATCCACCACTAAGTGAATGGCTATGGCAGGATAGACCTAAGGCGGAGTCAGATAATCCAAATGAGACCAAGTATGCTTCTGTAATATTTATATACCACTTTCGCTCTCAAAACAGTTTACAAGAAAACAGTTCCCAGTTTCAGAAGACTTGCAGTTTGTCAATTGGAAACAGTAGAGGGAAAGAAGGGAAGTAGACATAAGAACAGATGGGGAATAATGTGCAAAGTAACCATAGTTGTTTTGATAATGGATAGGGGGGAAAGAGGAATTGCCTTCTTGCTCTTGGCACCATTGAAGTGGTTACCCCAAGGATTGATTCTACTCACGTGGCCTCTGTTTGCATCAGGCCAGATGGAAATACCTTACCTACCCAGTATTGATATCTAGGGTATATATTATTTTGAATTTCTGGTGGTGGCAGAGACTTCCTCATCCAGAACTGTCATATAGAATTATTACTCCACTGCAGTTGATTTAAAAATACAAGACAAATAGAAGTATGACATGTTAGCCCTAGTAGTTAAAAATATGGACGTCCTTCATGCAAGG
The DNA here is from genome assembly GCA_030015325.1 of Cryptoblepharus egeriae. Lineage (NCBI taxonomy): Eukaryota > Metazoa > Chordata > Lepidosauria > Squamata > Scincidae > Cryptoblepharus > Cryptoblepharus egeriae. Next base: position 88,480,658 of record JAREYC010000003.1, on the reverse strand, counting down.
GAAACTGATAATGTTGCCATATCAACCTGAAGTTTTGTTTTGGGGCTTTCTTAGGATGAGACTTTGATGTTGTATAGGTTCTAGGGATTTGGAGCTTCAATGCTGAAAAATTTGGTTTTCTTTTACCATTTAGAGATAGTAATGTTAATATTATTGACAAGCTACTATTTTTAAATAAACAGAAGGGCATGCTGTCAAAAGATATATCTTATGCAATTTATTAGTCAAGACAGGACAGTAAAGATACTAGAAAAATAATTTCATATTTCATACAAGAAGAATTTAACTCAATGGACTCTCCCTCACTGGGGATCTTCAAGCAGAGGTTCGATGAGCACCTGTCAGAGATGCTCTAGGAGAATTTCTTGCTACAGGCAGGGGGTTGGACTAGATGACCTACTAGTTCCCTTTCAACTCTAGGATTCTTTGATTCTAACTAGGTGCCATCATCAGGCATACTTGAAGGGGGCAAGGGATGCAAATGTCCTGGGCACTAGGCGTTTTAACTCAAAACTGGGTCTATTTTCAGCCCCCAGAAGACCTTACAAGGACTTTTCTGAGCCTGGAGGCTGCAAGCAGCTTCTCCCACCCCTCAGAGAGCCTTCTGGGGGCCAAATATCTTCAGTTTGGATTTTCAGCAAAAAGCTGGCAGTGACAATTTTTGGCCTCCATAAAGCCTTACTATGTTCTCACAACACCTGGCACGGGGAGTGCACATGGTGGATGGTACATCCAGGAGGGAGTATGCCCTGGGCAGAGCAGTGGCAAGGAACGCCTCTTCTACCAACAGAAAATTTTATAAATTGTTATATATAGGCATCCCCACTTACAGGACAGGTTAGGGACCAGAGCACCATCCAAAAGTGAAACCCAGTTCTTTTTTTGTTTATAAATATTGCTTCCAATGCTTTTTTGGCTAGCAAATTGCAAATGTCTCTTTTATCTTGCGAATTCCTGCTGTCTTACAAAGATTTCTGCAAATTGATTCTCATTAACTCCTCCATAGATGAGATTAGACCAGGAGCTATAACATGGGAGAGGGAAATTCTGGCCATTAGAACAGAAGAGAGAGGTTGAAAAAGCCAAACATGCATTGAATGAATGAGTTCTGGGTCTAATTGAAAGGTGTTGAAAGAGTGGATTGTCAGAAAATGAACTGTTGGAAAGCGGGGGAATACCTGTAGATTGTAAGAAACAACAAAGAATATCTTAAGCTGTTTCCAATACTTGTTAAGAATACTTTCTTTTATGTATTGTGGGAACGTTGAGTTTCATGTGTGGTAGATAAACATATAACAGCAAAATATCAAACAAGCCATAAAAATGTAATATTACATTGAATTCCTGCAGCTCCAATTGTTTTATTGGGATATCTTCAATGATATGCTTGAAGAAAAGATATGTTTATTGTAGCACAAGTTCTTCCTGAAGAAGAATGTAGAACCACACAGATTCCTTTTATTGATTTTTACTAAAGGAAATTTGGAAATGTATGCTTTTACACAAAGTCATGTTTTATAAGAATCCCTAGGAAGGTCTAGTTAAAAGAAATTTCAGAGGGATACCTTATTGAAATCGCATTATTCCAGGGGAAAGTGTGACTGCAAGTTTTGGCTTTTAAATTCTGACTATATTTTGATCTTTTCTGCAATGGGAAATTAGGAGTACAATCCAAGGCACTCCTGGTGGGTGACATAAAACTGCTGTAAGGCAGGGAGGAAGCGGAAGGTGGGCATTTGGGGGTGAGTGTGGCCTCAGGCAGGGGAGAGGAGGATCCAACAGTTACCGTATATCATACCCAAACCCTGCTTCCCAGGCAGCTGGGAACAGCCTCTGGCTGGCTCCTCTGATCTAACCATACTTAGCTCACCTCTACAGGTGGCCAACATCTGAGTATACCCATTGAGGATGCCATAGGGACAGGTCAAGCCTCCCCTTTCTTGCAGTAATGCAAGTTGCAGTCCCAAAACTTGAGCTGGTTACAGTGCAAGTTCAAATTGCGCCGTGCTTTGCTAGGTCTGTGATCTGTGATTGTAACTCTGCAGATGGACTCCATAGCTTGACACACAAAAAAAGTCTGTTCTTATTTTTTTCTTTCTCTGTTTTCATTTTTGTCTTTAGTTTCTGCTGAGAATTTGAGGAAAAATCTGGACCAAATGAAGAAACAGATTTCAGATGTGGAACGTGACATTGAAAAATTCCCCAGTACTACAGATGAGAAGGATAAATTTGTAGAGAAAATGACGATATCCTTTTAAAATGTAGAACAAGAGTGCTACAACGGCCTAATGGTATTTTGGACACTGTAGTGATAGACATTAGTGCAATGACTGCCATGTCATAAGCCTTGTCCAGCCAGTGGGGAAAGAGGAAAACACAGAGGTCAGGCAACACTAACACAAGCGATGTCAGTGACACTGCATACATCTCCAGGAACCTCAGTACAACCGGTCATCCATCAAGTGATGATCCAGTGTCCAAGGAGGCAATCAATACAGCCACCCAGTACCATTACCATCAGCTAAAGAAGCACTGATTGGGTGAACCTAGCAGGGGCCAGTGAGCAGTCACTGCTGGAATGATTTGCTCTCATTCCATTAGGAATGAGCCACACAGCCACAGTCACCCCTGCCAAGTGTAGGGAAATGCCTTAAGGACTGGCACACAAGCCACAGCACCCCAGCCTCTGGATAACTGCTTTGTGAACTACTTATTTATTTTAAAAAGTTGTGTATAAATATTTTTAATAATAATGGTGACATGCAGGATTCCAATGTCTTTATGCCACTTGCACAAACACAAGCAATATATAAGAAATACATTTTTTTATCACAGTGGAGAAAGCCTGATTACTCCCTTGGAAGAGTAATAGGTGATAAAGTATAAAGTAGGTGAAACTAACGCAGGTCATTATGCTGATGTCTGTAGAACATCTACAAGTGAGCAGATTCCTATGCTGGTGGTACTGTCAGTATTTTGGCAAACATGGAGGTAGGTTGGCCTATCTTGAGGATAGCATTGGCTATAAGAATGGCATGTTACAAAAGGAATTGTGTGTGATTTTGTGGTGCAAATAGTTGTGGTGCAAATAGATTTTGTGGTTCATATAGTTTTCTAAATTCCCTTGTTCAGGTAGATGGCTGTTGGAAAAGCAATTTACACAGTAAAAATGTCAGAATGATACATCTTCCCCCCAAAAGGCTCTGAGTTAAAAAACAAAACACCAAAGAGAGATTGGCAAGTGGAAAAGTCCCTATGCTGGAGTGAAAGGGCACAGCTGTTCTCCTGCTAAATGTATGGCCACTCTTAGCCCATCTTACATAAGGCCTCCAGGTGGTCTGTCGTTCAGGAAGTTAGTTATAGCATCAAGCTATATAAATCTGCTTCATGTGATTTTAGACCACTTTTCTTGGCTACAGGACCAAACTACAACACTCATTAATATATTCTTCACCAGACTAGTTTGATATAAACAAGAGAAGAGTTTTTTTAAGCCTGGCTGGGTGCTGGGAATCAGGAAGTTAAAGTTTGCTATTAGTCTTCTTTCCAGCCTGCAGATTTCCTGCCTGTTGCCTTGCTATAAGTTTATAAGCTTCCTTATAGTCTTGGTTAAATATGTTATTACTCTGTGTGAATGTAATGAAGATACAGAATAAAATATAATGGGCATGGAGAACTGCGGAATAGGGTTCCCTCTTTTCTTTGATTTCTGATATCTGTTGTGGGCATGTTCAGGAACATATCCAGAAATATAATGCCATATTTCTGATGTTTAAAACACACCAGAAATAATAAAACAGATTAATAAGATTAACAGATGAATAATAAGATTGCAAGTTCTATACAATAAAAATACAGAATGCCAAACGTATAGCAGCATTGAAATAAAACAGCTAATCAACATGGAACGGTTTATTTGCACCTTTACTCAGCAACTGTTTGGACCCTTGACTTAGGTTGTACAGCTTTGTTAAGGAGGCCCAAGTGCAGTATGAGAAGCTAAGGATGATGCACTCAAACATGGAGAACCTCTATAAAGAATTGGGGCAGTATTTCCTGTTTGATAGCAACAAAGTATCAATTGAGGAGTTCTTCACTGATCTGCGCAACTTCAGGAATTTGTTTCTGGTGAGTACCCTGCATATGCCTCATTACGGTATGGCCTTTCTTGTCCATTCCAGTATTTAGTTTAACAGTTTATTGTGTTGTAACAAAAGTGTAACACAAACCTATTGCTGTATAAACTAGTGCAATTTGGTAGTGCTTTCTCATTTTATTATTGCCAAATAACTCTATGTTGTATGCAGTAAAATTAATTTTTTTACTTGCTTTGCAGCCCAACAAGACATTCACCAGTAAACGTTTTTATCTCCAGCCTTTAAAAATTGGGATGTGTGTTAGATTTGATGGTGCATTACATTTTAGTGTATATATGGGTAGTTTCAAATCATTGAAGGTAGCCATTTCCTGTTTGCAGAAGAAACAAAATCTCTTCCGGTTTTGCCCTATTTTGTCTTTTGAGGAATGTGTGTCCGAAAACGGCCATAGAACAGATAGAAATTCACCAGTTGTTTATTTTTTTGTGGTTTTAAATCCTCTGCATAGTGTTTAGAGTAGCAATTTCCAACCATTGCGCCTCAGTACATTGGGTGCCCCTAATGGTCTGCAGGAATACAATGGGAGTTTGGGGAAAAGGTCCTTTATTAATAGGATCATTGTGGGCTGTGGGTGGCACAAATGGTTAAGACACTGTGCCTACTAACCAGTAGGCCAGGCTTTGAGACCCATGTCCCCACAAGACAGGGTGAGCTCCTGTCCTTAGCCCAGCTCTGCGATGCAGCTGGAACCAATCGTGTCGGCTCTGTCGTTCCATTGGACTATTTCAGTGGCATGGAGAGGGGGGATTTGCTGCTTGGGTATTGGCCTAACTTCCATCTTAATCTACCCAGGCCATCATGCTTTGCATGTCAAGCACGATACTATAGTCTTTCAAAACTGATGGATGCTAATACAATTGTGGGAAATGAACCACAAACTGGCAGTGCACTGTGCCTTGTAAATCGTCAAAAGAAATTAAAAAATGTTATGTCGTGACAGTTTTGTGCATTTCCAATATGCCAAAAAATAAGAGAGGTTTAAAATCACTGGTGTTAGGGATTGTACAGGCATCTCCCTCTTATTGGATGGGTTAGGGACCGATGCATTGTCCAAAAGTGAAATCTGTTGAAAAGTGGAACCCAGTCTTTACTGCTTGCAAATGCAAAATGGCCGCCAAAAAAGACATAAATTTCACTTTTAAAAGCCCAAGTAACACATATTTATTAACACACAGCCAACATTCATAACAAATTACAGTAAAATAATCAAAGCAGTGCTTGGGCAATGAATATCTTATGATGAATATTTACTGAAAAGAGTAAGGAAACGCCAAAAACAGTTTGATCATCATGTCGCATGCAAATCAACATCCGGGAAGATAATTTTAGCCTTTAGGACAGCAGAGAGAGGTTGAAAGAGTGCAGCATGTGTTGAGTGAATTAGTTCTGGGTATAATTGAAAGATACTGAAAGAGTGGAACCGTTAGAAAATGAACTATCAGAAAGCGGTGGACGTCTGTACAGTATATGTTTAAAACGATTTGTCAGTTCCAACATGAATATTTCTGAACATTTTTTTGTGCTGCTGTTATTCCACAGTAACTAAAAGTAGATCTGTTGTAAGATGAAACAATGAAGAAATATTTTCATGAAAAAACTGATAGGTTGTTTGCTAGAAACTTAAACACCAGGAGAGAAATATAGGGCGTGCGTGGGTGGATGCCTGATGAAATAGTATTCAGTGATACTTGGTTTGTTTATGGTATCCCTGTTAAATACTGGAAAGTATACCATGTCTGGCAACTGTATTCTCATGTGCTACTGTTAAACATGTAGCTACTCCAACTAATAGCTATGATAGAATCTCTTTTTTAAATAAGTTATCACAGGTTGTGGTCATCATTGCATCATTATTTTTTATGCCACAGAAATAGCATGAGGACCCAAATGGTATGTCTGTCAGCTTTACCAGTCAATTGTTTGTTTTTCAGCAAGCTGTAAAGGATAACCAGAAACGACGTGAGACGGAGGAAAAGATGCGCCGAGCTAAACTGGCCAAAGAAAAAGCCGAGAAAGAGAGGCAAGAAAAGCAACAGAAGAGAGAACAACTGATTGACATGAACGCAGGTACTGTAAGATAGCCTTAAGGTTGTGAATAGGGAGAGAGTCTGCATGCACATGAGCATGCACAGAGAGTCTGTAAGCGAAGATAGCTTTTCTCTCCACAATTCTAATGTTGCAGGTGGATTTATTCTATAGTTGCATGAATGCTTTGCTGCTGCAGTATGAGCGGCAGTATGAGCATGAGGCTCATCCACATCTAGGAGACTGCTCCTCCCTATTAAGAGCAATATTAGTTAGGACCTGCTAGTTGAGACCCCGAGTCCATCTTGCTCCACATTCTGTTTCCTGAAACCACGGCTAATTCCTTCTGGAAACTTTCCAAACTGGATAGGAAAGTCATCCTTGCTGTTTTACTTCCCCCACCCCAAGCATTCAGAGATAAAGCCTCTCATAATATGGAAGGTCTGTTTTGCTAGTATGGCTATCTTTGCAGAAGAAGGAGGCAAATGGACAGGTGTGTTACTACTTACTATCTAGTTGCAATCTTTATAGTTGTATGAACTTCAGTTGTAACAGGAGCATGAGGCACGTTCCAAAAGATGGAATCTGATGCACTTTGGCATAGGGTTTAGTATGAAACCTGTGCATGGGTTGTGTTTGTTAAATTTATAGATACTGTAGATAAATACTGTAAATAGGTAGGTAGATTTGTAGCACCTTACTGCATGAATTTGTGGTGGGAAAGAACATGATTGCCCACAACTTCTCAGTATCCATGTGCATGATAGGTACATGGAAAAAGTAACTTGTCTGTGATTCTCTAGTTTAATGCAAATTTCAGCACAAATGTAGTTTTTATGTAGGAATTTTCTTGGGTGAAGTAGTCCTAAATTGTCCTCCCTATGGGGAGCTTTCTGCCTTTACTTTCTCTTCTGGGACATTGAAGTGTGGTAGCCATCATGGAACCTCATTCTTCCTTGCATATCTTTCTTTTTCTGGTCTTCCAGGATGCTTATATCCTGTGAAGTGTCCTCAAGGACTCCTTTCAGAAACAGGTAAAAATGTGATTTTGATGCTGGACCATTTTCTACAGACATTGCTTTCTACAGCCCTTGCTTTTTATTTGTTCTTGTGTGTTTTAGTCTATTATGATGTTTTAATTTTAATTGTCCTGGTTTTTTTAATGTTTTAAATTTTTTGGTGGAAGCAACTTGAGAACACTCAAAAGTAAAATCGATTAAGAAATAATTGGGGTTAGGTAACAGCTCTTAACTTGAGTTCCACTTTTGGCACTTGCTGTATTTTCCTCCAAACTATGGTATTCCTGCAATTGAACAGGAACAGAGCATTCTTCTGCTTTGTAGTGCTAATTTTCTCCTTATTGTACTCCTTTTCATTGATAGTGCTGTAAAGTGTCTAGATAGATAAAGATTAGCTTGATTAATCAGATTTCAGACTTTTTTTTTTAGGTCTTGATTTCAAAATGCCTCTAAGCATTTCTTTAGTGTTCCCTGGATGCCTGAAGGCATTTATAGATCCACGAGCCCTTCTTTGCTCAGACCAATTTGCTGTTTGTAGTGGTCATCAGCAGCTTCAGACATCAATGCAGGACTTTTGAGGTGCTGCTTATGATGGGACCAGTCAAAGCCTTTTCGTTGAAGCCTTTTATATAGCTGAGTTTATTGTGCCGTCTCTTTCCATGTGACTGTCTCGTATACAGGCACTGTCTGCTTTTTTCTTCCAAAAACATTCCTTTGTTAGAACATATGGACTCAATTATTGCCCCTGTCTGCTTATTTCCTGTTTCTCTCAATTTCCTGCCAGTTATCCCCTGCCTTTGAGCAATGTGAAGTTGTGCTGAGTGACACGGCTTATGGCTCTTCTCACATTCCTTTCCCCTTCCCCCACATTTTTGTCTTGAGCTAGAGTAACGAAACAGTGTTGTGTATGAAATGTCTGCAGAAAAACCATCCTGGACTAAAGAAGAAAAGATATAAGGGCTTTCCAGGGGTTCTTTAATTCTTCCAGAACCAGTCCTACTCTGGCTGAATTATTTTTCAGGTTTCATGCTGTGAGCTCTTTTTCTGTAGAGTAGGATCCCCTTCCAACATGTTTCACTAAGAGCACAATCCTAACCATGTCTACTCAAAAGTTAGCCCCCTTGTGTTCAATGGGTCTTACTCCCAGGAAAGTGTCTTTTGGATTGCAGCCTAAATCTCAGGAATGAAGCCCGTCAAAAACAAGGCAATCTGTAGAAAGTGGGGAGGGCAACAGTCTCAGTGGGCTGAGCAAAGCCTCCACCACTGTCATGGGATTCTCAGATGTGTGCCTATTACCAGGTATATAACTCCAAAGCATATAATGCTGACGAAACAGGCACAATGCTGCCAAACCCACCCCTAGTCGACCACCTTGCATAGTCATCATATCTCAGGAACACCATGACTGAAGGCTACCAAATTGAGATAAAGAGGTAGATAGAAATATAGGGGAGAAAATTTTGCCTTTTGGTGGCTAGTTCTTGCCAGCTGTGTTTCATAATGGAGGAAAACCTGATTACCGGTCAACACTGACATCCCCAGCTCAACATCTGTGTGCCTTCCACTACGAAACCATATGTCCCCTTGAAACTGCTCTGAGCACTGCAGTTGCTAGAATTTCTTAGGAACTGCTGTCGCTGGCAATTTTCCTATTTGGGAACAGTATTAAATTCCTTTGTTCAACCTTACCAGATTGCCTGCAGTTACTCAGCATTTCTGCCATTTCTCATATATATTCCAGTAGTGTCATTGATAGTCATGCCTCCTTTAAATTCACACAACTATAAAATTGGTTGCTGTGTAAGATGGAATTTCAATTTAACATTGTAGTTTTCTTTAACATCATTTAACCCATCTTCCTATGGAATTCCTGTATAAAGGAAGACCTGCCGATAGGCTTTTTCCCTTATTGTCTTGATTAAGAATTCTCATTTATCTGTTTAAGCCATATTGGCTATTATGCCATTATCTTTAAACACTAGCTTATGATTTGTATGCATATTGTATGCATATACTTTGTATGCATATTGCAGATATAGAGGTACTATTGATTTAAAGGTATCCCATTTGCTTCTGTATTTGGTGTTATTATTATTTTATCTCACCTTTCTATTTAGAAGGGTTTGCCAATTTGAAATTTGAAATTTTTTGAAATTCAAATTGATCATTAATTAGAAAGGTCCAGTTACCATTCTAATTAAAATAAATATGAATTAATTATAACTTGATTCAAAAGTATTCCGTATAACCATTTTCCTTTATTATATCTTTACTATAGAACAAAACCCACCATAGCAAATTCTCCTGAATTTGAACCTAGGGAGGAATGTTATAATTTAACCAAGGTGATCAAAAGATAGTTCAGGATCTCCTGTTAGATTTCTAAGTTATTTGCATTTGGCCTTCCTCAGAAATATCTTGCTCCGAATTGTTTAACAAGGAGACAAGGGTTTCCTCTTCTAAATGTTGAGATCCCTAATTTATAGTAGAACATATGCAAATTTGTGTTTCTCTTTGCTAATCATTGTAGTGTTTGGGTTTTGATGTGCACTAACTTGTTGTGATGTGCACTAACTTATTCTGCCCCAATACAGTTTCCCACCTGATTCTGACTAGTGAAAATTGGTGTCCTAGTTAAAAGATGTGGAGTCAGTTTTCCCATAGATGTCCCAGATGGAGCAAGGAAGAAATATCTCTCTCCCTCACCCCAAACTAGATGCAAGGGGTGATACTGATCCAGGGTTCATTGCTGCTTTCAAAGCTTTTCCAAGCTATAAGCTGGAGCGTAGAAACCCTACAGACCCACATTCATAAAGGTTGGTTGCAGATCTCTTTGTTGATAGTACTTCAACCTGGAAATATTGCCTTCCCAGAAGCATTTACCTTTGGCATCTTCAGTGCTCTTCCCTGATGCTTTAGTGACATTTTCTGTAAGGATTGGTTGAAGCCCTCCATGCCTAACCATATCATTGTTCACTGACAATTTCTACCAGCTGTGGGGATATGTCATGTAGTCTGAGCCAGGGGACTCCAAACCCTGGTCTTTGGGCCAAATGTGGCCCTCATGTGTATGACCCAGATTGTGTTAGACTGCTCTAAAGTGTAAATACAGTAAATAGTTAATCTACTCCACTGTATCTGTCTTCTCTCTTGTGACACCTGAACAGTCACAGGACACAACTATCAATTAACATCCTGACAATACTCTTAAATGAAGAAGGAAATGCTGACTAGCTATGTAAACGGAAAATGGAATTAAATCCAAAGCAAAACCCGCCAGCATCCTCTTCTGAAACTCGAAACTGTTCAGGGGTCCTCTGGAAGGATCCTGATGGAAACAAAGACAAAATAAGGCTTTACTGAACCAGTTGAAGAAAAAGGACAAGTTACAAGACTTGGACAAGCTGCCCTTTAATCCTTCCAAGTTTTCTTCTTTTTCCATACATTCTTCCAAGTAATTCAAGTATGGTAATGACACCACAGTCCAAACCAGCTTTAGATAGACTGAGACTTGAGCAAGAAGCCTAGCTGATTTATCTATCCAGTCTCCTACTTGGTGGGTCTTGGCAGAATTTTCAGAAGCCTGGACAGATGGGTATGAGAATTGGATCTGAATTGACTAGAGTTCAGCAAAGATACTCGGGGATGAGTTTTTCCAGCATCCAGTCAAATGCAAATGGGATTTCTAGTGCTATCCCTTGCCTTATGTAAATCAGTGTATTCAAACTAATTCCTGGCTTAGAAAGAGGTTGTGGGGTATCTTTTCTAATTTTCACAATTTTGACAAAGTGCAGAAAGACCTTATCTATCCTGGACATCATTCATATCAATTGCTTTCTCCCCAAACACAAATTCCATGCAAAGACTTCCAATTTAATGATGTCCTGTTTCAGGTGGAGACATTTCCTAGCCCCATATTGCTTTAAGAAAAGGACATTCAGTTTTCTGCACTTTGATTCCATTGACAGCAGTACCATTTCCAGGCATTTCCCTTTTCTTTCTCTTCCTAGAGCATTTATCAAGATCTCAGTGGCACTCATGACTTAGCTCAGATTGGGTAAGGAATTAGAGGTTAGCAGAGTTCATCTATATCTATAGCGGAGTTCATATATCTGTTGTTTTTCTGTCTTATGAAAAACCTTGAAAACTGTGCTTTGTTAAGTACTCTTAGTTTGTCCAATCCTGCCTTCTTGTTCCAATCCTGCCTTAGTTTGTTCCAATCCTGCCTAGTTAACTAACTGCCTGGTTAGTTAACAACCAGCAGCCCCAGAAATTATATACAAGACAAAAGTGAAAGATAAAAAAATTGTTTCCTCCTTTTTAAGATAAGGGAAAAGAGCTTGTGTATTGATTGATCTCCATCTCCAAAGCTGATTCTTATTACAGGAAACTAGACCACTCATTCTTATAATGAGTGCCTTGTTTAGCTTAAAGGATCCCCATAATGGAAACACTTCACTAGATCATCACAGCATGTCCCAACTTGGAAAGTACAGTGTGAAAGAAACCAGGTCAAAATTGCCCAATTACCCCCAGAGATGGTAAAGGTCACCAACTTCACATCTGTTTGTTTTATTTTGCATCAAGACACAGATCAGAGTGTTTAATTTTGTAGTCAAGACACGGGTGAACATATTAGTCAGTGCCAACCATATGATAGTTGAAGTTCATATCAACAATCAGGAGGGCACTCAAAGTCCTACTGAAGTTAGAAATCCTCTTGTTCTCATGACCAGCATGTGGTTCATGAAAACATAACACCTGAAGGGTGTTGAAGTTGAAGCAGATTTGCTCAGCTAATAATAGCTGGACTCATGAGACTCATGGGTCTTCAACTCGGTGACAGTAAAATATTCCTCATAGTTAGGATTCTGATCATGAAAGTTTTTGCATCTTCTTTAAACAAGAAGCTGCCCAAATGCTGTTCCAAGAAGGAGAAGCAGGACTGGTCAACAAATAACATTTAGATTGACCATGTGGTGTCCTGTATCCCTCCCCATCCCATTTTCTCTTGAGATTCCAACTCTGGAAAACAGAGATGATTGCCTTGATTTCTCTGTAATGGTCGTAATACCTCATGTTCTCTTGTAACCTCTTGTTCTCTTGTGTAACCCTGACAACTATATGTTTATATCTGGACCCCAAGACGTTCTGTGTCCAAGTCCTATCATAGAAAGTAGTGGAGATTAACTTCAGCATTACAAATCAAGGCTACTCCAGATAGGTGATCTTGTTTCCAGATGTGAGTCAACTGAGTATCACAACACAAGCATTCCTAAGATACTATTGTGGACAGTTAGAAGGCCCTCTGAAGCAGCAAAAAATAACTCTGCTGCTTCAAACTTCAGTGCCCTTTGCAGGCAAGTCTTACAGTGCAATCCTAAACCTGTCTATTCAGAAGTAAGTCCTATTGTATTCAGTGGGGCCTTCTCCCAGGAAAGTGTGTTTAGGATTGCAGCCTAAGTCTTGTACCATATTCTTGTTCACTAGATTTGTTCTCTCGTCTGCATGATCTTGAAGAATTCCCACCAAAATTCACCTACAGCGAAGTGCTATATGTGATGTATTCACCTACATCAGGTCTACTCTTGAAGGTCTAATGTGGTGTTGGGAGTCCTAATTGCACCACCCTTTGAATCTCTGGCAGCCTCATTCAAGAGACAGCTTTTGGAAGATGTGTATCCATTTTCTCTCTTAACTGGCAGACTTCCAGGTTTCTCAGTTTACACTTCGATGTAGTGGTTCTTTCACAACAACATATTGATCCGTCGCTACTCTTAGGTAATTCTTCTAGGGTAAGCAAGGAGAAGAGAGCAAGGAGCATGTCATGGAACATATATAGGTCAGGTGTAGCTGGTTACTTTTGCCAGCAGGTGGCACTGCGAACAACGAATTCAGGCTGTTTCATGAACGCACCGACAGATGTTCTAATGTGATTTTATAGGTTTATATTTCGTCAGGAGATGTTACTATGGAAACTAAGATTTGCAGAGCTGTTCATGAATTTGTGGTTAACGCTTTCAATTCCAGGCTTTCTCCGAGGTGGGGAGGGGAAGAGATGGCATATGGAAGACCCTATACAGCTTTTAACCCATTCAGATAGGTCCCTTTTGATGTATAGATGCTCAAGGATGTCATGTTCCTTGTCGTGGACTGACTATCCAAATGCAGGATGTTTATACAAGACTGGAGAATCTGGTTTCATTCATAGAAACATTTTTAAAGCATCCATTACCCTGATATATTTCCTGCCCCCTCCCAGGAGGATGAAAATTAGTGCTGACTTTTCCTCCTACTATAGGAAGGCGAGCCAAACAAATGTATACCCGTCAGCTCTTCCTCTTAAATCTGCATTCAAGTGCTTTGTCGAGGTTATCCCCTCCTCCAGGAGAAAGAAGTTGTGTTGTTTGTTTGGAGAGGATGGGGCAGCCCTCACCTTCTGCCACAGGAATGATGCATGTGTCTCCATTGGCACATGCTCTTCGGACTGAGGCATGCGTGTTGCTAAGGGAAGGAGAGCAGCTGAGGCAGGCCAACTAATCTCCTTAGTGGTCAGAGCATTGCCGAGAGTGAAAAGGAGATTAATGGAAAATGGATGGCACTAATAACTGGGGGGTGCTAATCACATCAAGGCAACAGATCGCAGCAGAATAACCCGGCAGCTGGACCCATTAAAGACTGCTGGGGGTGTGCCAGAAAAGCCTACTTCAATGGAGGTGGAGGGGAGGGAGAACCCCTGTTAGAAAGAGATTCTTTCCAGGCCTGGCTTATGACAAGAGGCCTGAACCATTCCTCAGCACTGGGAAGGGTTGGCCCACATCCTCTCTTGTATGGGAATAGGAAGAATGGGCTTTATAGGCAACCCCTCAATTCCCTTCCCAATATACATGCATACCGCAGCACTGAAAGGAAAAAATGCATTAGCTGAACCAAAATGGGTAGAGCTGAAGGTGTGTGTGTGAGCATCTTTATGTGTTGCAAAGGAAAGAATCTCTTCTATAGTAAAGAACGTGAGCGCCAAATCAGTGTACAGAGTTTGTATATGGTTTGGGCACTAGACTGTATAACAGGGATTGCATGTTTGATTGCATCCCTGTGTTACATAAAGGGTTCAGTTCATGTATCAGACAGGAAGTATGTAGGAAAGAGGTGTTCTAATGCAGCTTTTCTAGAGGTTCTAACATTTCACATCGGGAGTGGGTTGCTTTTTTTATAAAGAGAAACATTCAGATAAATGATTTCTTTTCCCAGGTATACGCACCCACCTGCTCTCCAAGCAAATAATAGCCAGGAAGTATTACACTGCATCCTATTTCTGAAACACTTAACACTTGAGAGCAATGTTTCCATGCAGCCTGGAGTGAGTGTGTGGGTGGAAGAAATTCTACTAATACTTCTATATGTGTGAGAAAGATAGAGGATGCATTTGTGATAAGCTCATGAAGTAGGGAGAGGGAGGGAGGGAGGGAAGGAATACACACAGGAACACAAAGATAGATGAAAATCTCTAGGGTGATCCAGGTAGCTTTTTAAAATTTTCTTTCCAATAATCTTAAGTGGTGTGTGAAGGCATCGGAACTCAAGTCTCTGTTTTTATTTCATTTCTTCTTGCAGAGGGTGATGAAACTGGAGTTATGGACAGTCTAATGGAGGCCTTGCAGTCAGGAGCAGCCTTCCGTAGGAAAAGAGGACCACGCCAAGGTAAGGCCATCTTCAAGATTCTCCAAAGCAATTGTGAGGCACCTTTTTCCTCGATAGCAGAATCAGATTGCTGTTTGGCCCAGTATTCGGATCCAAAGTGGTCAATTTTGAGTGCTTTGGGAAGAACAAGATAATGGCTGGAAGGATCTTTTTTATTTTCCCTGTGTCATCCATCAACTTGGGTCATGATAATAGCTAATTGTTTGTCATTTTACTGATGACATAAGCAATTCAGTGTGAGAAAGCAGATAATGTAAGCCTTGGTCAGGGCAATCCTGGGTTCAAATCCTTGTCTGGTTATTAAGCTTAGTTGGTGACTATGGACCAGTCACTGGTTCTTGTTGCATAGGTCAGTCTATCTCACAGGTCAGTGCTTTCCAATCTCCTTTAGGCCTATATCCTAAAGTGAAATTAAGCCACTTGCTCCGGAGCAGTTAAGATGACTTTCCATAAGATAACACTAGAGGGTGACGTAACTGCGTGGACACGAAACTGCTATGGATTTTGCCCTTAGCTTGTGATGTTCTTTCCACGCACACAACAAATGTAGCACATGGCTCCTGGAAGTACTCTTATCTGAAAGAATGCCAATTCCTAACATTTTTTCATAAGGAGCTCCTGAGTCATACTATAGATCAGTATTGTCCACACTGATTGATAGTTTCTCTCCAGGATTTCAAGTAGGACTTTTTCCCGGATATTTCTGGAGATGCCAGGTATTGAAAAAAGTCAACTTGAATAATAATGGGAACCTTTTTGTTGGATTTGTGTACAAATTTATGATATTTCAGAAGTAATATATAATTTTAGCTATATTTTTATAAACCACTATAAACATTTCAAAAAAGTAATAGATGCATATTTTAATTTATATAAATTATTGTTATACTGTACCTAGTGTACTACTGCACAGTGGCAAACTCTAGTAAGAATAAGAATGATTTTATTATGTTCTGCTGACCTGATCTGCCATCCAGTTTAACTAGGGAAATTATGATTCTATGACCCGTTTCGTTATTCTGTCAGAGTTTGTGGGATCCAATTGGCTTTAACTCAAACACTTTTTGGCTTAATTGCTTTTGAAAGAGTATTCCTGTTCCTCTGGATCTGTGAAATATCTTTTAATTAGGGAATAAATTGAAGGTAAAACATCCCAAGTCAGGGAACTTTAGAATGGGGCTGTCATTTTGAATAGATAGGTCAGGTTTTGGTATTTGAACACTGATCACATTTTGGAGCATGGCACAAAATACAAACCTACGGGTTTCTAGAACCCATGAGTCTGAAAATGGAAGAAGTTGCATTGAACCACTGGTGGATGGTGTGAAAATATCTGGGGTAAGGTGTATGTGAATGGACTGGTGAGCAACTTTGAGGGAGGTAGACTATGGACTAGATGTACAGCACAGTTTTGTAATTTTTTTTTTTGCTAACAGTTTTGATTCTTGCCTCAAGTATCCATACCCTCTATATTATGAACTTTTCTTGGTTTTGCCAAAAAGCATGCCCAGACAAAAGATATATTTTGTTTAAACTCAAATGTATCAGTTGAGTTAAATTAGTGTTTCTCAACCAGTGATAACAAGGTGGAAACCACTGGTAATTGAGGTGGTATCTGGTGTTACTCATAAAACTCCTGACCTCCTGCTGCTCAGCAGTGAGATGAGGAACATGACACAAGAAACAGTGACAGGAGGATTGGCTTATTGTGCAGTGCTCCAAAGCATGTGCTTCTGCACACTGAGCCTTTTACTGGTGTTCTGTTGCATTGCATCTGTCCTCCCAAACCAGAAGTAACTGGCAATGATGTCATCACCAGTTACATCTGGCAGTACTTTGAATAAGAAGACAATGTGACATGGTACAGTAGAGGACAATAATTGAGAAACATTGACAATGCAATCCTTACTCCTGGTTAGGCCAGTATCTGGAGTGGTGAGGTTGTCCCTGGCCTGGCGGTGTCACAAAAAGTGTCATGGGAGTTAAGCATGTACCCAGATGTGTGCCAGTCTCCCCTTGCTACTGCAGGAACTGGGGAATGGATGGGTTGTGCAGATTGAAATTGGTTAGGATTGTGCCATGAGTTAAATTATATGTACAGATAATTGCTTTGGAACTTAGTAAAAACCATTTCCTGGAGTGCTGAGAATTGTTAGTCTACCTTTTAGCACTAGGGCATTTACATTTGCTTCACAAAATGTTTTTTTCTTAGAACATCCAATATGTTTTCTGCACACAATGGGTAGTGTATGGTGTTAACATGCTGTGTTCCACAGCTTGGGAGAGTTCCCACTGAACTTTGACTGAAGAACAAGAACTTCATGGGACTTCAATTCCAGTTATTGAAATAGCAGCAGCAGCACTGAGCTGCTGGAAACATTGATTATAGAGAGTCTTTTGGATAAGGAATAGACTGACATTACCCTTGTCTCTTTCAGCAGCTTTAAGGAAAGAAGGCAGACAGCCGGCATGACCTAATCCCTCATCGGTACCCAGTTTCCAAGAAAGACCATTTATTTAACTGAGCAACCCACATGAGCCAAGATAGAAGCAAAAGAGCTCTTTTCATCCCCTTGTGTTCTCCATCCCCATTCCAAAAATATACTAGCAATTACCTTTTCCTTATTACCCCTATATCGTAAGAGTTGGTTTCTTGGGTTTGGGGCAAATGCTGGGGACCAGATGAAAAATCCTGGAAGATGGATTGAATTTTCAGACTAGATCCACACATGCTAAATTAGCCATTGGATAATGTAATGTTTTTATCCTGGCAAGATATCATTGAACCTCTCTGCCTCAGAAAGTCTTGAACAGCTGTGAGATATTTTGTTGCTTTGCAGGTTTTTCCACAGCACCGTGTCTGAGGCCAAGCACTGGCCCCTGAACTCATTCTGAGCCGCTGAAGTCTAGAATGATGTCACAGGAAGGACCTCCTAGGGCTCAGCATGAAGGAACAATGCTTTCCTAAAGGCCTACCTTGGACTATAAGCCCATCACCTTGATTAAAATTGTAGGTCTTTATAGGGATTTTGTCAAGCAAGCTCTGCCATGGCTGGTCCACAGGTGATCAAGTCCTTGCTGAGCCCAAGGTTAGTGCCCACTGCTTCAGATTCAGTCACAGGACACACAAATGCTTCTTAAAACTTGATTTTGGTTACAAAAAGCATTGAATTAATCACATGAGCTTGCCAATTGGGCTCAATATTGATTTGCTGGCTTGTCCCTTGTTGTTTTCTGATCCATCCCTAGCCAGTCATAATCTTCAGTGAGGTGAGGTCCAAGGTTGGGGAAGCACAGTGGATGGAGCTCAGGGGTGATGTATCTAGGCAAGGCATTCTGGAAGGCACCCAGAAGCTCCAGAGCCTGCATAATCACATCAGAGGCTGAGCTCTCTCTGTGACAGCTTTAGTCACTAAGAAAGACTCTGGCAGTCTCAGAGACTGGCTGTAGTCTGCTGTTGCCCACATCACCCCACCCTTTTCTGAGCATTCTCCTCCTCCTGTGATGCAGTCTAGTGTTTTTACAGATGATGTTTATGGTGCCTTTGACAGGTTTTCTAAAAGCCAAATGGTAGCTTGCTGTTCTTGGGACGAAATCATAACTCGGGAAACTGCTGTAGTCCATTGGAACTCCTTCAGTTTCAATCACTTTCTTTGGTTCATCCAGGCACAAGTATTCAAACATCCTACTATAGTAATCTCAAATTGATTCTAAAAATTTAAATTTAACATGACTCAAGACAGTTTTTTCCATATTTTATCCAGTTCTTATGTGATTTGCTATTTCTATCATACCAATGAACTTCTATATTTAAGAGTGTGTGAGTGTACAAACAATTGTGGGATTCTGGCTTTACAAGCAGATATGGCTCAAACCACCCTAATGACATACTCTCTCAGGAACCCAGAATTCTTTAGTTTCTACTGGCATTTCCTGTGCATGTGCACAGAATCTGGCAACTGGAGAGAAGGACTAGCACCAATATGACCTGGGCAGCAGATATACTAAGATCAGTGGGAGTAGAATGCATCCAGCTTTGAAGTGTTTGAGTGGTAGGCTGGAGGAAGCACCAACCGTCAAGGAATGTCCCACACTTACCCACACAAGTATGGATGTCTCACACTTGTCCACCTGGCCTTCTGTTTCATCCTCTCCACTCTTTGGAAAACAAATGAGGTGATGGAGGGACAGCTTACTTTATGTGTGCTGCTGCACACATAAAGGCATCTGCTGCAGTCCTCTTCCCAACTTAGTCAGTAAGAAGATTGCTCCTTCCTTTCCTTCTGCTGTTGTGAGGAGGGTATTTTCATTCCCCACCTCCCACCTTCACCCCCTCCGTGCAGTTTTGACTTAATACCAACAGGAGCAGAAGTAAGGACAGGTTGGCAGTGATTGTGGGAGATGCTGCAGTTGCGTTTTGATTGGGGCCAAGTGGGAATCATGGTAGCTAAGAGGCATTGATCATAAAAGTACAGAAGAATTGATAACCAACTTTCAAGGGGGTGCTTTCCGAAGGGGGGGGTGCTTTCTCTCTTTTAGGGCTGCTGTATGCTCTTGCACAGCCCACCCAAGACTTGGAATGTTCACAAACACTTGAGTGTTGCTCCTCTTAAAGGGACCAGAGGATCTTTACACAAGTGGTGTAACCCACCACTTTAAGAACCACTGCCGTGGGCAATACTGAACTTAAATGAACCCGAGTTATCTCAGCAGAAGGCAACTTTCTTTGTTCTCCCTGAAAAGGAATGAAAAGAAGCAAAAGAAATCAAATCAATCAAACCAAACAATAAATGATGGATGGTAGGGTGATGAAGGTAACAAGTTTGTATAAAGGCCAGACACGAGGAAGAGGTTGCGGTTGGTGGTGACTACAAGTCATGTAGAGACTTGTTCCTACACAAGATGTTACAACCTACATTTTCATCACATAAATGTCCATTTAGCTGCTACCACCAATGCTAACTGAGAAAATTCTAATAAGGGCGAAGCCTTCAGAGATTCAGGTTAGGAAGCACTCTGGAGTCACCCAACTTTCAGTGGTGAGTATTCTATAGATATCTTGTGATGCTTCACTCCATAAAAAGTTACCCCATCGGGTCTAGGTATGTGTGTGGGGAGGGAAAATATTGAGTGGCAAGGAATATTCTTTGCTTCATTTCCCAAGGTCAACCCTGGCATTTACAACTTCAAAAAAAAAAAGGATCTTAAGTTGGAGGATATTTGCCTCAGAACTTTGGGCTAGATGAATAATTTGGGCTAGATTAAAAATTGTTTATAGAGTCAAATAAGCCAGATGTTGAACACATGATTATCTTTTGCATATGTGTTTCATTTCCAGAAATAGCAGGGAAAATTGATCTGGATAAGAACTTTGGCATGTATTGGTTGTTTTTCCTTTGCTCTGTGTAGTTTTCCCCACTCAAAATCACTTCTGCCATGAAAGCTTCTGCTAATTTCAAAGGTGCCATTGCAGCAAATGGCTCTTTTAGGGGTCAACAGCCTTTGCAGGGGAGATTTTCAGTAGGAAAACAATACAGCTGTCAAGAGTTAAAGCTGTCCATAACAGTTTCCTCAATCCAAATCAAGCATATTTTAGTTTATACAGAAGAATATGATTGCAAGAGATAACAGTGCTTTTAATGTCACGTCTTGATTTGGCCCCTAGTTAATATGAATCTGCTTCATGTGTTCATGGTGTACCAGGGGAGTCACTAGGGTTCACATCACCCAGTGCGGAGGCCAGAGCATCACCCCTATGCAGAAGGCGGGACAACAACTGGATGGTGGGTGTGGTCATGATATTGCCCCACCTCCCCTGGTTTTTTTAGCTACACATCTTAATAGAATAAAGATATTCCAAAGTGGTTTGTTTCACTGCATTCTGCTGCACATTATGCATCCAAAATATAACATGATTGGATTATTTCTAAAACCATGATTTTAGCTATTTTGGTTAGTAGGGGTGTCACCTTTCTAAAAACCTAGTGATGTTACTGATCAGGACCATTTTGAAAGCCTTCTACTTCCCTGGAATGACCTTCCACACCAGCCAAGGCTTGCTTGCTTACTTGCTCTTAAACATGGCTATAACTCGTTAGTAAGCAAATGCATTTCATTTTCAGTGCATTTCAATGAAATAATCAGAGAACCTATTCTGGAGTGATATGTTCATTGGATCAAGACAATTCTGGTGTCCTTAGATTCCTCTCAGCCTCTATGGCACATTTACCTACTCATGAGTACAGCTGCAGTATGGGTCACTTTCACTTTCCATAGAGATCAGTGCATATTTTAATTTTTGGCCATAACTTTTGATAGGAAGGTGCTATTTCAAAACAGATTGTTGCATTGGATTCTGCTGTTCAATACGAATCCAATTGTATATGACATGATGGGGTTTGACACATCATCACAAAGTTGCCATTTTTAGGTTCCCTTGTGCGCGTTGCCCCCCCCCCGGGGGGGGGAATTCCCTGGCATGGAGTGCACCACCCTAGTGACACCACTATGGGCTCCTTAGGCTGAACTCCCTCCTTAAGCTAAACCCGAACTCCCCTGATATACCCAACTGTGAGACTTAATTTCCAGGTTTGTGTGCTCAGAGTTATGAAATTAATGAGATAAAACTTAATTAGGGATAGCAGTAATGTACTGATTTGTTCTCCGGAGTGTGTGTTTCTCCTGAGAGGCTACTACGGTTGCTAAAATTGTCCATTTTTCAAGAGCACTTAGAAGTCTCTTATAAAGGTATTTGGAAGGTTTCTCAGTCACCGCAACCAGTCAGCTGATCTGTGCCCCCCTGCTTTTTGCTGACAAGCAGCTGTCTCTATTCAGTAGCTTCTTGGTAGGATGTAAAGGAATGAAAAAGCTGTCAGGCTTCTGTGGGTTCCATTGAATGGCTTTAAAGAGCTATTGTGGAGGAAGTCAGCAGTGAGATTGTTCCTGCTAGTTCATCAAGAAAGGCGTGCTGGCTGCAGGCTGGGGAGCAGACAAATAGCCTTGTGTCCGTCCCTCTGCAGCGAGCCTGTGCAATTGTCCTGCAGTCATAGTTTCAGCCTGGTGATTCAGATGGCTCTCCTGATTACTCATCTTGTCACCCCGTCTGCAGCTTTGACATCATGCAAGCCATCTGCTCTTGCGGAGACCGAGTTCAGATAATGAGGCAGTCAACCAATAATGTGGTTTCCCTGGCTTAGCATCTCCTGTATAGCCTCTTCATATCAGGAGCATGTTCCAGCAGCAGGGGGCAGTGGTGTGCCTTTCAGGGGTGGGAAAGGGGGCCTGTCTGATGACTCTTCCACAAGAAAGAGCTCCAATACTGTATTTCATTTTTTTTTAACTTTATAAATATTTTTACTACTTTTGTAGTAACAGAAGATTGGCAGGGAAAAAGAACCAAAAAAGTTCCTTTTCACACAAACTGGAGCTACCTTCTGCAGCATGACATCATTTCTGGCCATGACATCATTTTCAGGTTGATGACATGCTATCGGGGGGTCCTGGATTGAAATGCTTGAGAACCGCTACCCTAGTGTATTGGAGGAGTCATCCTCAGAGTATAGAGCTCTTTCCTTGGCATGCTGCAGTTGGATTTCTGTTCCATTGTGGCTTTGGCAGCTGTTAGAAAAGTGCCCAAATGGAGCAATGTGTTGCTCTAGATCTTCCAAGTTTCTTAGTGATATAAGTCTGTCTGGTTAATATTACTTCTTGGATGTGAACACTTGAAGCTATGCAAAAACTTGTCTATTCACAGATTGTCAAGAAAGTTTCATTACAAAAAAACATTTCTGAGTTTGCAAGAGGTGCTTTGGAGATAAGGAGGAAAATGTGATTTCATGGCACAATCACATAAATATGCTTTTCCAGGCAGCATCCAAGATTGCAAATATGTATGAGTGGTTGGTCCAACAGCACAGCTAGAACTGGTTGGGTCCTCATGTAAGTCCCTGAACTTGGTCTGCCCAGTCTGGTGGATTTCTTGACGTTTGTGAACCCTCAGCCGATTCCTGGCCTGACCAAGACCCTACTGGGCAACCTGTTTCTAAGAGGTTTGGCTCCTGTGCCACAGCAAATTCTGGCCAAACTACAATATGAGTTTAATTACAGTTCAAATTAATGAGGATTTCCTGATTCTCAGGTATGTTTCAATTCTGGCTAACTTTAAAAAAGAAAAGGAGAAAGGTAAACAGTTTAACCGTTTTGAACAACTCCAGATTAGTCTAATTTTATTTTCAAACATGGCTGTGCTCCTTAATAATTCTGGAGAACCTTCATACTTGACCGAATAAACAACTACCAGGATAATAGTTTTATGGTGCTGACATCCTTGCCAGGAATGGCCAAGGGGATTGTAGTTGTTTGTCTTCAGGTTTAGACTAGTTTGTTTCTGGCTTTACTAGTTGTGAAGAAAAGCAACATAGTGCCATTTAAAATATAGATCCTTAAAAATAAACCAGTTTAATTTCATGTTAGGTTTTTCTGGGCTGCTAACCACAAAAGTATAAGTGAAATGTTGCGTTGGTAGCTCCTTGAAGCAAACTACCATGACTGCCACCTCTCTTGTTTCAAATATATTTTATTTTAGTAGCATGAAATTCACCCATGGAATATTGCAAGAGGGGACAGTACACTTATGGGTCAGTCCTTGTGTTATCTGAAAAGTAGCTGCACAGGTCATCATTCTGTGTGTGTGTGTGTGTGTGTGAGAGAGAGAGAGAGAGAGAGAGAGAGACATGATGATTGAATTCTCCCTTATACAAAAAAACCTGTCCAAAATGAAAATAGAATTTAGGAAGAAGGTTAGGCTTAGATGCCTTCTTTCTTAGCTGGCTGTTTTTAAATTTATCATGTATTATTTTCAGTGAGTCATGTGGTTTACACAGATCTTGGTGAGAACTAACTGCAATCCTAAACATGTCTACTGAAAAGTAAGTCCCATTGTGTCCAATAGTACTTACTCCCAGGAAAGTGTGGTTAGGATTGCAGCCTTAGCCTTACTTAGACCTCTTTTTTCCAGTTTGGACATAAGTAACACCTCCCATGACGCTGTTTCTCATAGATTAGTCTTGAGTGTAATTTCTTATAGTATAAAAGTGAAGAGGTAAATAAAACCATTCAGAAGTTCATTGCAAAAAAGTATTCTACCTAGCACAGGGCCAATTGTTTCCCCGGATGCTTCAGGAGAGGAGCTAGCAGACAAGGCCATCTACCCGTAGGTGCCTGAATATGAAGGCTGTGAAACTCAAGGATGAGTCACAACCTGGCTAACCCTCCTGGGAGTAGCTCCATCACCTCCCATTTCTGTCATGCAGGAAATATGACAGCAGTGCTAGTCACATAGCTGGCTCAGACCTAATGCACTGGTTAATGCATCTGCATTAGAACAGTGTTATGACGATCTCCTTTAGGGGAATTTCATATGCACTTTGGTTTCCAGGAAGGTATCCACAGTGTTATCAGAGGTACTGTTCTCACTTGTTCCAAGGTGGAAAAATTGCTTCATTACCTGCTTTGTGTGTATGCTTTGGCGTTCACGCCAGTGCAAGATTGTAAATTTCATCACACTGACATTTTTCTTCTGTGGTTTCTATTAGGAACAAGTAAAATCCAAAAACATGAACTGATGAGATACTTTTGGGGCTGCCTTCTCTCATCTGTTGACTCGTAAGGGGCATGGTCTCGGTTTAAACAGGGGCCAGAGCTCTGTCATAATAGGAAAGGGTTTCATTCTGTTTTGGATCTCTTGCTCAGGGCTGATGATTCCAAGTGATTTGATGGATGCCTCTTTTATTTCCTCAGCACTCTCTCTCCTGTCCCTCTATGAAGTGGTGAAGGAAGACACACCCGAGCGGGTAACCATGTGGGCATGTTCATGTTCCTTTTCCCCTCCCTTCCTTTGTGTGTGTGACCCCATCATGGTCTCCAGGCAAGGAAGTTCGAAAGAGGAGACTGACATGCAGGCAGCCTCAGATTCTGGGTTCCATGTTGTTTCCAGATGAGAATGAAATGGTCCTTCCTCATCTCCTTTTGATGCCTTTTTTCTTCCTTTAAAGATGGTCCTGGTTTGGTACGTTTTTGATTGCCCAGATCAGCGTTTCATCTTGTGTGGGTCTTCTGAGGCTATGGTCTTTCTGTTTTTCTCCTCCTTCATCTTCTGCTCTGGTGTGTGCTGTGTTTCCAGCTCCATCACTCCAGCCATCCATCAGCCAGACAATGCCACTAGCTGACAACTTTGACTCTTTCTACTTGAATCAGATGTTGACACCTCTGTGACTCTTCACTATGTGCTCTACAAATTCAGTTACAGGAAGCAGTTCTCAGTGTTTGCCTATCAAGGGTGTGAGTGAGCTTTTGATGGCCTGTTAAGACACAGTGTGGATGAGAAAGTGGAGAAGCAACACACAGTTACATGTGCCTTCTTAATTTTTGTTCATTAAACATCTGCCATGGGAAGAGATGCCATGCAGATCCACTGTTGGATGCCATCCAGATTGGGACCATTCATGGGGAAGGGTTAACCCTTTGGCCCTGCTGAAATCCCTAATTGGATCTCCTCCACCCTCCTTTGCAGCTGATCTTTGTCCCATGAAGGAAGCTCCTGTTTGAGTTTCTGAGAGAGAGAGAGAGAGAGAGAGAGAGAGAGAGAGAGGAAGTCCTTATGACAGTTGTTGCAGGAAGGATTTGCACTGAAGATTAACTTCTCTAGTTGGACTTGAGCCTTGATTGCTTTCTCTCTCCAGGAAAATCATAGGAATACTGATAGCACACTTGTTTACTCAGAAATAAGTCCTATTGAGTCAATGAGATTTATTCCTAGAAAGTGAGTTTAAGATTGTAGTCTAAGAATACAAGCAGAGGATTAGTGAATAGTATGAACATATCTGAACTAAAGCAGGGAAGGTGTACCCATTAGGCAAGATGATGGAGATTGTATTAGTGGCGAATGGGGGGGGTGTGTGTGTGTGAAAAATCAACCCTGAGCTTGCTGCTGTTTCCTTTCAGCCTGCTGTAGATGCAACCTGTACTGATCCACTTTGCGCCTGCTAAAAGCAAACCAAAAATGGGTCATCCACCTCCTTACCTTGCTCCAGGGGTGGTTTTATTCAAACATAACTTGAAGTTGTGTGTGCAGATCTTAAAATTTACAGGCGCTGCACAAACAAGGGGGGAGCTCCTTTGTTTGCATGGCCCCATTAAAACAAATCAGAAATCCTGCACTTTTGCAAGATTTTGAAGAAACTATGCAAGCTGTGCAATAAGCAGCTGTGCTTATTGGACCTGAGGCGGCCTCAGTCGGTGTTCCAGGCTGCACCACCGCTGGTAAGAAACCACATAGCTGCAATTCTGTGTTACTTTTGATTTCATTTTTAATGAAAAGCAGTCGCTGAAGATTGCAGGCAGGAGCAGAGGAAGGGACAGGTGGGGAAGGGCCCTTGAGGCCTTTTGTGTTCTACGTATCCTTCTCAGGCTGAGATTTTCCTTGGGTAGAAAAGTTAACAGGCACTTTTTAGATGGCTTGTATGTGTGAGGACGCTTTTGAGGTCGGGGTGGACAGTTTGAGCAGCAGCCAGTGGAAAGGATTTAAGAATCCCCTGTCCATCTGTTCCCCCATTGTTACTGCAGCTTCTTCAGCATGCTCTTCAAGAAAATGAAAAGACTGGAAAAGGTACACAGAACACCATTAACATGTAGGTTGACCCTGAGCTGAAGTTTGGACCTCAGTGAACAGGCAAGAAGGCAACAGGAGTAGGAGATCCTGCAGGTTTTAGGCAGATGGGATCAGAGGTAAGAGGTCTGAAGAAAAAGATATACTGGTAGTTTCTGTCCACAGCTGCAGGGGACCGACTCAGTGGTAGGGTCAAGTAAATCTTTTGGGATATGTATGAAAAAACAAACTTATTACATGGAATGTTTTCAGTCAGGTTAGTGATGTCTGCAGTAAATGAGAAGTCAGGAGCAGGATTATGGCCACAGTGCAAAGGAGAAAAACTTTGCTGGGAGACTTGTTCCCACGGGGAAAAGCATTTTCCTGTTTGGATATGTGGTCCCTGTGAGCCACACAAACCACAGATACCCAGTGTGCATGCTCTTTGTAAGCTTTTGAATATCTACTTCTGACAGCGACCCAGAAAATGTGCCCTTTCTTTCTAGGGCTTGGAACACTTGGTGAAACTTGGAAACATTTCATCAGCCCCAGCTACTTTCATTCTCCTTTGTTTCTCTTCACTTCGGCACTCTTCTCCCCAACCACTATTGTTTGATAGTGAACCGGTTTGTGTGCATGCGCAAGTACATGCACACAGTGTGATGTCAAAGTGTGTGCTTTGCATGAGTCCTGATTTGCGTGTTTTACAGTATGTCTGTCTTTTTCATGGTCGCACCTGTGCATGGTGTGAGAAGCGTACATGCTTTAATCACTTTTAGCACAAAATGGTCTTTGCATGACAACAGTGTGGACCCTCCTCCCTTTGCATTCCCCAGTCTATTGTGACTTGCATACTTTGGGGGCTCTTGCTGGGCCAAAAGTGACTGCAACTGCATTTCTTCTCTTCCCTTTATGCCTATGTGACTGTGCAAACCTAACCTGTTTCAGCTGGCACAAGTCTTGTGCTGGCCTGGGGTGTTGGAAAAGTGCCATAAGGCACTTCTACGCCACTCCTGAGTGGGTTAGGCAAGTTCACAGATATGCACTGGCCTTCCCATGCCACCACAGTTATGGGGATATGGGTGAACTGATCTGGCCTAAATTGGTTAGGATTGTGTCCTCAATCTTTGCTATAACATTATGGTCTGGGATCTCAAACAATAAGCAACAACTTATCAGTGTAAAGAACGTTCCTGTTACTAATGAGAGATGCCAGTGGCTGCATTTTCTGTTTGAAGCTGGAAGGCACCATTTTTGTGTGTGTAAAGTATACAGTTATGGAACCATCTTGATGGGACATGCTCTGGAGTTCCAGTATTTTTATTGGAATGGGAAATGGGGGGAAGTATGCTCCCAGGCCAGGCCTTCTAAAATACCTTTTATATGAACTGTGATATAAAAAGCTCAGGCAATGTATTTCCATTTTCACACTTCATGTTGAAGAGCTACTCGTGATTCATGAGCCACAGTTTAGCCATTATTGCAGTAACCTTTTTAGAGAGACTCAGCAGGAAAACTGCACAAAGGCAAAGGGTTAAAAACCCTACATGAGAAGACCTAATTCCACTTGTAGCCTGTCGGGTCTACTACTCACAACTAAACTGACGCCTGTAACTATATGTGGATTTTGACTCTCAAGAATTTTTTTCTGCTTTAATGAGCTAACTGTGTCTTCTCCTGTGAGTAATATATATTCCAGGGATGTGTGCTGTCCAAGTGCCCTGTGTTACTTATAAAAAAGGATTAACTGAAGTTTTATGCATCTGTGTGCAAAAGCATTAACAAAAGTGTGGTCTTAGAAAAAAAAACTGCTCTGAGTATAACTTTTCAAACAGCTCCTTTTGCTTGAATTGGGTTGCTGCAACTCCTAGCTTTCTTTTGCACCATACTGTTATGCTGTGTAAAATACAGTGCAATCCTAAAAGAGGAAGCATGGCACAGCTGGCACAAAATGCTGTATAGCACTTTGCTGGTGTAGCCTATGCTGACCTCAGTGCACCGACAGATGACAACAAACCTGGTAAGTTTATGTGCCAAGCAGCACGTGACAGTAAAAATGGGGGAGGGGTCTTAATGGGATGGGGGAGAGCAGGGATGGGCAGATCAGGTCTTGGGGAGGTGTGGGACCTAGTGTCTATTCCCCTCCTCAGGCTTGATCCACCTACAGGGAGCAACACAGACTTGTGTCAGCTGTACTGGCCCTTCTGCATTGGCCTGTAAGGATGACAGGATTGGGCTGTAACTCTGGTCCACTGCAGCCATATTTCTAGTCGAATGCCCAAAGTGTTGCTTTTTCCGTGAACTGAGATTTTACTACCTCTGCTTCTCAGCCAGTAATTCCAGCACAGGAGATAACTGGAAGTGTTCATATAGATTAATTTTATTGCTAAATCTTCTGTGGACAGCACTCACTATAGTCTTCATCAGGCATTTAAGATCCAGGTATGTTGTGCCCAATATAGGAGGAATGGAAGCACACTGGCTAGCTGTGCCCTCCTGCCCCGATGCACCCCATACTCATGTCCACTACTCTCCCCATGGTCAACATTTTGTCTGCAGAGAGTAGCACTGAATGCAGGGCCAGTTTCTCGCCATGGTCTGAAATGTTTTGGGAAGTGATGATCTGGAAAATGGACCCAGATTTTGAATACTTGAAGAGGTGTCGTGTTAGAAGTAGAGTAGACATTTTTTTCTCAGATCAAATTGAGGGAAACCTTCTTTGCAGCAAAACCTGTGTGCCCAGGACTGTAACTGGTCAATAAACCACTGCTTCTCAAATCACCCCCACCCCAGCAGTATCTAAACTAAGGTTTTCATATGTATAAAATTGGGTTCTTTCTTGTATTAAGAGAGAATGAATGTACAGTACTTTTAAAATGTAAAAGCAAAATGAGCAGGGAGGGGTGACAGTGAGCATTGGATTTGCTGAGATGGGTTGCAAGGCTAAAGCTAAGCTCAAGCTGTGGGAGGATGAAATACAGCAGAGCTTGGTTTGTATGTGTATTCAGGTTCTGTATTCCTGTTACTCAGAGCCTGACAGCCTAATTTGCAAACGGACATGTCAGCAGCACCTTCATCCCCCCCCCACACACACCACACTACTTTTCCATTCAAATATCTTCCTCCTGATAATGTTTAGCAGCAAGCAAACAAATCATCTGCCCTTTTGCATGTAAGATGAGTTCTCAAAAGGTAAATTAGGTGTTCAGCCTCCCTCCATCCAGTCCTTGGCAAGCCCTGTATTTCTCCATAGGTGTGGGAAGCTCGCTCCCTGATTCTTGGTATCAGGGTATTCTGGGGCTCCGTTCTCTGTTTATGAAAGGACTTATTAACTGGCTTGAAGATCACCCCCTCCGTGTCTAGAAAATGTTTATGAACTGATTTGAATTCATTTACCGGTATTCATTCTGACTATTTAAGTAAATACAAATTTATTCAAATTTGAAATGTAGATCCTTTTTTTTAACCTTCCGGCCCCGATACAATATCAGATTATGTGGCTCACTTGCGAAAATGTTTGAACATCCATAGGCTAAATCAAAGCTAGAACCACCATATCCTGTAAGAAGTATATGTTAGGGTACAATCCTATCCATGTCTATTCATAAAGTCCCATTGTGTTCAATGGGTCTTACTCCCAGGAAAGTGTGCTTACGATTGCAGCGTTTGTTACATAATGCTTAGCAAAGCACATTCAGCAAACTTTGTATGAATTATCTTGATATAATCCTTCAACAGCCCTGCAAGGTAGGGCAAGTATTATCCTCGTAATACCCCATTGGTATAGCTGTGGTACCTTTCATAGTCCATTCTTATTCAGTTCTGTCTTGCTGTGTTTTTAGGTAGCACTTTCATCTCATACCTTGAAATTACCTCCAACATTTCACAGATGAAAATAGGGATTTGCTTGCAACATCTGTGTTTTTGCAGCAAGAAGCTTCACTTCCACTGACAAAGGATGTTGACCCCTTGACTGCAGACTTGTTTGTTCTGCCTTCACTAGACTACCCTGTCCTACTCTAACAACCAAAAGGGTGATTATTCTTTTGGATAAAGAAATACTAAGAAACCTATTTGCCCCACTAAAAATGTTATTGGCAAGTATCTCAGTAGATACTTCAGCAGCTGCTGTGTGACAGGCTCTGCCCTGCGTGGTACCTTGGCAATAGTTTGCATACACTTATACTCGCATGCAGCAGAGACAAGATGCATCTGTTCACCACCCTGTGCCAAACTAGATGTCATTTTTAGTCCATCATTTGCACTGACAGCTTTTTCTTTCAAAGAATAGCAGGTAGGAGGAGCCCAATTTGGCCTGAGACGGGATGGGACACCATGGACACCTCTGTTAAAGTTCTGATCCACTGTGGAGGGCCCAGGTTGCTGTTTGACAAGGAAGAGAAGCTCCAGTTGGCACCAGTGGGAAGGATTTTTGGTCAGCTAAGAGCCAAAAGAAGTCAGTCTGGAGCCACACTGGGGGATTGAAGGACACAACTTTCCAAGGGACAGCAACCAAAAAATAGAGTGCACTTACAGACATACCTACTTAACATGCACAAGTTGCTTAGCTTAATATGCAAATGTTTCCTTAGTAATCTTCAGAACATAAAAGATCTCAAGAACATTCACAGTGAAAGCAGCTTGCCAAGAAGTAGTTTCAGTAATTGTGCCCTTTTACAGGCTCTCTTACCCTATTATTTGTATCAGACCTGTGCCACCAATTTCAATTCCACGTATCTGAATAGTTCCAGACCCAAAGAAGGTGTATGGGAACAAGGCTTGGATCTGGCACAGCTTCCAGTTCTGCTTCCTCCCCATCCGTCTCCTAACTTCCTGTTCCCCAGCACTAGTCGAGATTAGCCACCACATCTTTCTATTCCTTTGGGACCTGCAGTGATGCAGGGAGGCAAGCTCAACTCTTTGCACCGGCCTCCTCTCCCAGTGTTGTGGATGTGTTTTATGGCACATTTACATTATACTGGGCCAGCGCAAGGGACTTGCTTTGGCCCTAATGTGCACTCTGGATGGCACCCACAGCAGAGTATTATTGACACTCCTGGTGCTGTTATAGTCCTGTACTATCAAAGGAAAATGCTGAAGACTGGATTGGGTATCTTCCTGTTCCCCAGAGATGCTCAGAGAAATCCATCTCAGTAATGGGTTTTTTGTGACTTTAGAATGTGTTGAGCCTCTATGCCAGATATATAAAGTGCATTTATTCTCCAGCTGAAGGTTAAAGGTAGTAATTTGCCTGTGACTCCTTTGCTAGTCTGCTAAAGGCTGTGTTATCTCCTATGAAAAATCACCGGTGAGAGGATATTTTGGGAAGATTGCCTGACATGGTCTTTCCCATCCAGTTCCAAGGGCAGCACCCTATCCTGCAGTGCAGGCTTGCTCTAGGGTTCCTTTGGATGGCATCTTACTGTCTTTGTTTGTTTTCCCCTCCACCAGCAAACAGAAAGGTTGGCTGCGCTGTCACCTCATTGCTAGCCTCGGAGCTGACCAAGGAAGACGCCCTGGGTGCAAGCAAGCCAAGCAAAGTCCGAAGAAACGGGGAGGATGGAGACATGCCTGCTGGAGATGCTCCCGACGACACTGCCAAAGGAGCGAGCAGCCGTCAGAACTAGAGCGGCCTGCCGGGCTAGGACTAAAGCCTTTGGCACAAGCATGTGTTTTTTTTACAGAGGAGTCAGACACTGCGTCACTTTCCAATCTTTATTTTTTATTTTTATTTTTTATGGGAATGGGACAAAGACACCAATAATGTAATAACTTCTGCCTTGCCCCCTCTAGGGCTGTTTTACAACATCCTTGAGCCTTTGTGGTATCATCTCATCTTGAATCTGCCACCTGCCTTCTGTCTTTCTCACAATCAGAGCTGCAAAGCTTTCTGCAAGGCATGCGCCAAGGCTTGTAGCAGAGGTTGAAAGATGGCTGCTGCGTTGGATCCCCCTTTTCCCTGCAGGCAGGGTGTGGGAAATGAGCCTGAGAGGAGAGAGGCCAGATCCCCACAGATTTCCCTGCATTGAGAGTTGCCAAAGCAGGAATCATCAATCTGCCTCAGCCATGACTTCTTATAGCTGCTGATACCTTGAGCAGCTTGGCCTATTTGAATATTCCAGACTAGAGCCTCTCGCTTCCCAATAGGTCCCTCTAGCAGAGCTGGAGGTCTGAACTGGTTCCCTCAGCACTGTTTTGTAACAGGAAATCTTATGGCGCATCATAGTTGGATTTTCATTGCCCAGCTCTTATAGATGTGTAGTAGCAGCATTTTCTCAATTCTTACCTAATGGTGGCGGGGGGAGGTATCTTTTTTGATTCACTGTGGGGAGGGCAGCATTTTGACTGGGTATTGTGGAGGATCTGATCCTTCTTGTTTGCATTGAGATGATTTTGCTGCTCGGCTGTGCTGCTACTGCCGCCTTTTATTCCCATGAGCTCTTCCTACCAATACCACCTCTGTGGGCAGCTTGCAGCATTTATCTCTGCATGCTTTTGAGCCAAGAGGAATAAATTTTGTATCACTCGGCATCAGGGAGGGGCATCCCACCTCCCCAGGGTCACTGCATCCCCAAAGGAACAAATCTGGGGTTGTGGTTCTGTGCTATGTACTGTTCCTGTAGGACTTGCCACTGGAAGAGCATGTGTACAACCTAGTGTTTTGTGGCAAAAAAAAAAAAATTCCTTTGTGCAAATACAGCACAAGGTTTGCCAGCTGCCACTTGAGCCTCCGAGAAACTGTGAGGTCGTCTTGATTTGGCAACTGCGTTGTGCCATGCGGACCAACATATCCTAACCTCCAAGCAGTCGCGGAAGAGGAATGGAGTCTCCCAGAGTGAAAGGTCACTTTGCAAATGTATCTATTTTTCTATCAGATTTTGTTTTTAAAAGGAAATTTAGTGATGGTAAAACAAATAGTTAAAATATATGCATGTTCCTGGAATCCTTTCTTGCACTGTGTTACATCCTCCAATAACATTCCCCTTAAAGTCTGGATGGAGACACCTTTCTTCCCATCCCTCATTTAGGTTGCTCCTCTAAGCAGCACTGGATCTCTTTGCAATACTTCATGACACTTTCTACTAGGTTTCTGTGGGTAGGAGTACCTCTCAAGTCGTATAAGACTTGGAGCCTTCCTTAGCAGCTGCATGCACTCTAGAAACTATCCCTGTCATGGAGAGCAGGGTGGCAAATCTGGGAATGTGGCACTAAACGGTTATTTTGGTGAAGCAGCATGGTTGAGAGCATTAGTATGTTAAACGGGGGGCTGGGGTTTGAGAAGTGCCATCCCCTCTCCCAAAGTATAGACATGTTATATATCAGCTTCCTTCTGTTGGGTACAACCTACAGTTCATAGGCTGATCTTACCAGAAATCACATTTGCAATGCAAAATCTGGACCATGCATTTACATCTCTGCTGCCTTTTTTCAAATTCTCTGATGACTTGAATGGTCAGCATTTAAAATCACCTGAAAGGATATTTAAGTGACACACAGAAATCTATAAATATTCACAGCTCCACAAATAAAAATTTAGACATGAATGCTGATAATCTCAGATGAATTTTGTGAATGTCTGAAACCTCAGTGGATACTGGAAATCTGTTGTCTATACTCATTTGCCTGTGAGCTAGAGGAACATGTCTACTTTTGGACACTTCCAAAATTTACTGGGATTATCACTATTTGCATGTTGATGTTTGCATGGCTTCTGTTTCACCAAGTTGTGGATAGCCCTTTTGACATATATCACACATTCTGAATGTAAAAAGTCCTGATTCTCCATGCCTGCCTGTGTTACTCTTCAACCTTGCATCTTCTCTTTCTGCCTTGATTTCGTGAGTCAAATTCAAAGATGCACATGAAAGAGCAGTTGGACATGCTCAGCAAGGATGTGGACTTCCTTGAAGAGCATCTTTCTCGCCTGCCCATTTGCCACATGAAAGATGAGCTTTTGGATGGAGAAAAGCAGTTTCCTGAAGTGCATGAAGAGCATTTTAGTTCAAAGAAGGAAAGTCAACCACATGGGTTAAAGCAATTTCTTGGGGATACTGAAAGTAACCTTTTTTGCATCCTAGTTGGTGAAAATGCAGGTGGGGGAGCATGCCATTTTGAACCAAAGCTGAGAAGGGTCAGTAGGACAAGATGGTAAGGAAAAAAGTTTAATTCGTTGGCACATGTTGCCTCTTCTGAGAATTTATGAGAATACCCCTCTTATTTATGAGAATACCCTTGCCTGCCACAACCTGTCATTTAATACCAGTCGTCCCCCGAGAAAGAGCTGTGATGCTCCTGTCAAAAATGAAGAAGGAACAGGACATGGCAAGGCACTTACTGCCTCTTGCAAATTTGAATAGGTCACATGGAAAGTAGATAGAAGAGGACAGAAAAGAGGTGCCCTGTTTAGCACTGAGAAGCAGTTTGCGAAATGGTTGTGCCGGAGGCAAAGCAGATGTGCGAGTACAAAAGCTGGTTTGAAACAAAACTCATCACAAGTTTGTTATTCATCCTCCCCCCCAACCCCTCCACCACGGTGTGTGCCATGGCCTTTTTGACATGGCAGTGGCCTGGCATTCCATACTTTTTCTTTTCCAAATCCCTCTGCTAAGTATTGGACAGCTGGAGTTTATAACTACACTGCCACATAAGTCCAGCTGAAAAGAGAAGATGGCTTATTTTCTTCTAGGAGACACATGGATTCATCTGGAGGAAAATGAGAGGCTGTTTGTTAGTGGTATGGTTGGCATATCTGCCATAACCTCTGATCTTTGGCTCCCTTGTGGTGATCTCAGATATGGATTTTGTTTTCTTCCCTTGAAGATAATATTTCCTTCCCTAGGAATGAAAATAAATATGTAGCTGGATTTGGTGTGTCTCAGACATTTGACTGAAAGTCGGAGGGGTTATCCTTTGTCAGAACAGCCTCCCAATGTCTTGATCTTATTCCTCCTGAGCAATGAATGGCTGTGTAATCACTCCTGTTGAACAAAAATAAATGAGAAATAAGAACACGGTGGTGAGGAGAGAGGAGGCTTTTTCCTGCTCTTTAGAAGTAGATCACCAGGTCCTGAATTGGGAACCTCCTGCATGAAATGATCTTCTCATGGGCAATCTTGATTTTCATAGTCTGAAGGCAACTCCATATCATAATTGTACGATGGCATATTTATTTCTTTTTCACTCCTATGGAAGAAAATAGAAAACAAAATTTGTTTGTTTTAAAGATTCAGTGCTCTGAATCTTTCAGATCTGAGAAAAAGCATCTTAAGGTGTCTTATAAGTTAAAAACACAATAGCAAATAATAAATATTGTACAGTAATTAAAAAAACACACTACAGGGCATTAAGCCAAGTCCAGCCCAAATATCAAAGCCTTCATCATCCTCAGAAACATCAGCAAGGAATGAACTGTTCTTCCCTCCAATGAAGGACTCCCAGTCCAAATGCCAGAAGCCACAGCCAAAAAGGCTCCGTCATAAGTAACTGCCAACCATCTGGGCTGGGGGCCTCTGAGATGTTCTCACAGGACAGGCACATTCATTTAGAGGAAGGCTGGGTACATCATAAAGTTTTGGGGTTTCCTTCAATGAATTGCCAAAGGAGGTGGTAGATTCTTGCTCATTGGAGATCTTCAGGCAGAGGCTTGATAGGCACCTGTTGGAGATGCTCTGGGGCAGGGGTCTCCAAACCCCAGCCCAGGGGCCAGATTTGGCTCTTGGTGAGCCTCAATGTGGCTACAGGCAAGACTCTGCTATCTGGCCCTTGGGCAAGCCTTGTAACCCATTCTACTATATTCTTATATGTAAATTTATTCAAATTTGAAATGTAAATTAGTTTTCTGGCCCCCAACACAGTGTCAGAAAGATGATGTGGCCCTATTGCCAAACAGTTTGGTAACCCCTGCTCTAGGAGGATTTCCTGAAGGGAGGGGCTGGACTAGATAACCTTGTGGGCCCATTCCAATTCAGTCATTAATAGGTCATCATCACCAATATTTTAAATTTTATTTATAAATATATGGGAAGCCAAAGCAGATGAAACAATTAGGGGTATGGCAGTCAAAGCCCCAGACACCGCTCAGCATCCTAGCAGCTTTATAATAGTTTCCAAACAGTCTTCATAGGCATCCCTACATAAAACACATTCCAATAATCCAATATTCATTCCAATGTTTATCCCAATAATCCACATTCCAATAATCCAATGCACAGCAAGGCTAACCACAGTCAGCTCTGTCTGATCCAAGAAAGTATGCTGTTGGCATACCAGCCAAAGCCATGTAGAGATGATCTTAGCCAGAACTGACAGCTTGTCTTCTCCTAATCCTGCACCCTATATGAACTGCTTTACCAGTGTTTTGCCCATATCAGCGGTGGCAATGGTGCGAGAAGGGCTTTGACCCATCAGATTATCTGCCTTTCAGGCTAATTGTTTAATGTACCAGATTGAGGAAAAGTCCATGTGGACAAAGGATGAATCCATAGTATTTATTTTGATAGTGTCCATGCAGCCACGTGGGTTTACAAAAAAGAGTAGGTCAGGACAGACAGAGGTTTCCCTCAGTGACAAGGAATTGCTTCCACAACAGCCATGGATAGGCAAGGGCACTGAAGATTTGCTCCATCTTCTCAGCTGCTGCCGCTGCATAAGAACAATGAGAGGTTTGAGGTGGATCTAGCAATGGTGTGGAGGCAGGTCTGGAGAACCGTGACTCCATATTGAACCCTATATGCAAGAGGATGCACAACGGATGGGTGGGCAGGCACTTGACCAATGCATTTAGGCTTTTAATAATATAGAGACTGACCAATGGTTTAACTTGGCCTGGTCCCACAGTTAGATCCTTCTGTAGGACTCATTTCTGGCCTGACTATTATGTGTCCCAAATGTTGTTTAGTGCACATATCATCTGTGAAAAGATCTGCTATCTCTGCATTTGAAATCTAGCTACTTGGATGGTCGCTGTCTTTGTATAGCCTAACCATGCTGCCAACGATGTCACATTTGCCCATAGGTGCCTTCCTACCCATCCCCTTTTTTATAGGGTCAGACGATAAGCATGTACAGAAATAGTGTGAGTCTCAAAATGGAGCTTCGAAGACTAGCTTTGTCCACTGACAACTGCCAGCTTGCACTGACATAGGGGGTCTTACCAAACTGCTATGGGGTGTGTTGCTCTCGCTGTAATGGGGAGCCTGTAATGACAGATCCTTTGTCTCAGTTTTCCATACAAGGGGTTGGAAATTGCAGGCAGCCCCTTTCAGCTTTTGAGATTGCCAGGATGGGTACAAGGGAGGGGGGAAATGATCCATGCCACTAAAATGTCTCCCCCACTCCCCTTAAAGAAAACATGTGCCACTGGGAACTTTGCAACTTCTATTTTTTATTGTAGTTTTGTTATGTTTCATAAGAGTAAAAATTATAATTCATAGTGTATTCATTGTACCCCTTCCCCGATGCAAAGTTGTGACACTGGAATCTTTGCAACTTTTATTTTTAAAAATGATTTTGTTAAGTTATACTTCATGAGAGTAAAACAAATATAATTCATAGTGTTATTGGGTGCTTTGGAGGTGTAATCATATCTCAGTAATGATTTTGATTTAAAATGTTAATAAAAATTTTTTTATTTGCCACTTTTGTTATTTTTTAAAATTGTTTGACTGGACAGTCTTTGAGCTGGGCTATGTGTTCATAGGTTAAGGTAAAGAATTGACAGCAAGGGAGAAGAGTCCAGTATGGAGATTGAGGGTCTTGTTTAGGAGTGTAAAGAGCGACATCTTTGCACTCAGACGTGGCCAGGAAAGGAGAGTTAAGCCACTAGCTCCTTCTCTTCCCAGCAATGTTGCCTTCTTCATAGGCCCTGATCCTGAAGAGAGACTCTTCTCACTCCCTGGTTGTCCTGCATGCAGAACAGTTCCCATCTCTGATGGGAATGAGATGATCTGCATCCCGTGCACACCTGTCACTATACAGGTTTTCAATTTCAGGAGCCTACTGCAATGCCCCATATTCAAAGTCCTTCTTTCAAACCAATTTCCCAAATTCCAAAGAGTCCAATACAAAAATCTGTTTTGAAATATCTCCTTCCTGTCAAATGTTATGGCTAAAAAACTAAAAATAAAAAAAATGCATTGAGTCTCTGGGAAAGTGAAAGCGCCCAATATCACGGCTTTACTTGTGAGTAGGCAAATGTGCCATTGTCTGCTGGAAAGGC
Source organism: Cryptoblepharus egeriae (assembly GCA_030015325.1). NCBI lineage: Eukaryota > Metazoa > Chordata > Lepidosauria > Squamata > Scincidae > Cryptoblepharus > Cryptoblepharus egeriae. The sequence continues at coordinate 88,441,895 of JAREYC010000003.1, read as the reverse complement.
CAAGCTGAAAGGAATCCAAGATCTTGTCCTCCTTTTGAGGTTTGGGCATCTGGTCACCCTGGGCACAGCCCTACCACAGAAGCAACTAAAAGAGGTACTAACCAACCATCATCCACCCCCAAAAGTATTCTGAAAAAGGTGCATCTTCTTGACTGCAATGCTGCCTGGAAGCCTCTGGAATGTAATGTATAATCCAGATACCTGAGACCAGTGGTGGGATTCAAATAAATTAACAACAGGTTCTCTGTCCATAGAACAACATGTTATATCTCCCATTAGAAACCGGTTCTCAGAACCCAGCGCTCATTAGCAAAGAACCTATAGAACCTGTGAGAACCTCCTGAAGCCCAACACTGCCTGAAACCCTTTCACCTGTCCTCTGTATGAAGTGTTCTTCTTCATGCGTCTTGAAAATAGAAAATTCTATTTTCCGGGTATGGAGACTGTATTTTTTATACCCAAAAAATCTGGATACTCCTGAGCTAGAGGTTCTCTGTTCCATAAGTGGTAGGAGCATGATCTCAGGGAAGCCCCTCTGAACTAATTCCGCATATTTCTTAAAGTAACTTGTTTTATTATGTGATATTTATTCTATAACCACTACAAAATTTCATAAATAGCTAGGAGGATAACAAATGCATTTTATTTTTCACATCTTCATCTCATGCTTCCTGAAAGATCTTAGGGTGACATTCATGGCTGATCCAGTAGATTCTTTTTATTGAGAACCAGGATGGTATAGTTGCGTGGTTGAACTGAGACCTGGAAGATCCAGGTTCAAATCCCTCCTTGGCCATGAAACTTTCTGGGTGACCTTGGGCCAGTCAGTGACTCTCAACCTCACTAGGCTTAGTGGTAAAAGGTGCCATGCTTGCCGACCTGAAGGTTTGCAGGTCGACGGTTTGAGACATGAGAACTGCAAGATGGAGTGAGCTCACATTCCTTGCCCATCTCCTGCCAACCTAGCAGTTTGAAAGCATGGAAATGCAAGAAGATAAATACCTTCCCTCGATGGGAAGGTAACAGCGTTCCGTGCACTTTGGCATTTAGTCATACTAGCCACATGTTTTCAGATGTCTTCAGACACCGCTGGCTCTTTGGCTATAGAAACAGAGATGAATGGCACACCCTATAGCTTTAGCAGCTACCTATAGGTGCCAGGACAAACTGCAACAAGTCATGGCTGGCAGGGCAACCTGCCAGGGACCCTTTACCTTTACCTCAGCGTTGCAGGAGTTTTGTGAGGACATTCCGAGGGGAGGAAATATAAAACTTTGTGAGCTGCCTAGGGTATTTATGTTTGCATGAGGAAGGTGGGGTATAAAACCTAAGCTTTATGTTATAAGGTGAGAGAAATAAGAGAGATAAAAGCAACACTCTGGTTTCTATAATTATCTGCCCTGGTTTCCACTCCCATCATTTATGTCGAGCAGATTTGCTATATGGAACTATCAAAGCATCTCCCTCATTAGCGGATCACTGTGGGGAGGATGTGTGCGCATCTCTGGCCTGAGGGGATATGTGATGCACCTGTCATAAATAGGCTCAGAGATGGTTGAGGAAGATGGTGGCTCTCTCTTAGCTAGCATAAAGCTTTGACTAACAGAAGCATGACATTTAAAACCTCTTTTTCCTTCCTTATGTGACTTCTTTTGGCTTCTAAAATAGATTTTGTCCCTTGTCAGCAAGAGCAAAGCCAGGTGCAGCCATAGGAAATAACTCTGCCACTGGGGGAAATGTGTAATGAACAACAGGGCGGCCAGGAGCCAAGAGCCCACTGCTTTCATTTTCCTGTGGGATATTTTTGCAAAAGCCAGGCCCAAGACTTGGTTTATGTTTCAGATGTCAGGCCGAGGGGGAAGGGGGAGCAAAGCTCCCTGAGATCTGGCAGCCTTGAGGCATCAGCAACCCTCCCTGGCAGAAGCTTTTAGTGATGGATCTCTTATGACCCTCTGCAAAGCTGCTCCAGGCTGAGGCTCAGGCAGCCCAACAGAATGACAGCAAAGGGGGGAGACACAGGAAGAGGCCAGCAAAACGGGGCACTAAAAAACTTCAGGGTGCAATCCTAATTTTGGCCGGTACAACTACTCGGTCTTCCCATTGCTTTGATGATGTAGGGTGGCAAACGCATGTCTGTGCCCTGGCCTATCCCTCCCCCAGGAGTGGCGCAGAAGTGTCTTACGGCATTTTTGTGACACTCCCAGGCCAACATGGGACTTGTTCTGGGGCTTAGGCCAGCCTAACTGGGAGTTAGGATTGCAGCCTCAGTAATACAGCTTGGATAACTGGCTCATCATGCAATTAGGGCAGAGAAACTAAAGCAGAGTGAAACCAAAAAGAACAGTTCTGAGATGGTGCATGGGAGGATGGCTCATGCTGCATGCAAGGCAGACTTCCTCCCGAAGATGAATCCAGCTGGATCCCCATCCTGAATATGCCTTCTGGAATATTTGAATATCTGGAATATTTTTCCCCCTCCTTTACTTCAGTGAATGATTTTTCACACATGCACCACTCCAAACAGGAGTGATGGTGCACACCTGTCTCTCCGTGCATTCTAGAGCACTCTCCAGCCTTCTTCATTAGTAACACACAGCCAGGGTGATCAGATGAAGACAAGGATCCCCCCAAAATGTCAGCGACCCATGAAAAATGTAAGACATCACAAAATAAAAGTTAAAAACATATATTGCTTTTATGTGGCTAATTTAAATACGATATCACTTATTAAATTTGAAACCATTATTGCATATAATGTATTGTGTATTGTTTATTATCACAAGGAGATTACTTGCTGCCTGCTCACAAGGAAAAGATTTATTTTCCAGGACACGAGGCTAAAAAAGAGGACATGTCTTGGAAAAAGAGGAGGTATGGTCACCCCGCACACAGCTCAAACATCCAGCTTGCTGTTATGTTCTTGCAGGCTGCAGTGTGGAATGTGGCGGGTGTCTGTCCTCTGCCTGTTTATGGAAACATTTTGCAAGACAAGAGGGATAAGTCAGCAAGGATGTCACGTGGCTGAATGAATGCAATGGCACTGCTGCTCATAATTTATCACTCTGTTTGTCTGTTCATTGCTGAGCAAGAGCCACAGCAATCACCCCTCCCTGCACTGCGGTGTTCCCCTCTGCAGCCACCAGGGGGCAGGCTATGGCTGGTCCAGACAGCATCTTTTGCAAACAATAGGCTGGAGCTGGGAAGGAGATGCAGATACAAGAGAGTAAGACCTACTGCCTATAATGGGACTTACTTCTGAGTATACGCTCATAGAATCAGAATCTTAGGCTGCAATCCTGTCCACCCTACCCTGGGAGTAAATGGGAGTAAGGAACCATTTCAGCCCCCCTCACTTCCCTACCATTTCTCTGTATGGTTGAAGAATACCATTTTCAAAATCATTGCCTATAACATTGCCTATAATGGGACTTACTTGTGAGTAAATATGCATAGAATGAGGCTCTGAGGCTGCAATTTTAGCCACACTGGACTTTCATGTGGTTAATTTAAGCACCAAATTACTTATTATTAAATTTAAAGCAATCACATGTAATTTATTACATATAATTTATTACTTACAAGAAGGCTACATGCTGCCTGCTCACAAGGAAATGGAGGACAAGGAAGATTTTTTTTCTACACAGTGTAGAATGCCCCACTTTTCCTCTCTCCAGGAATTAGTCCCAGGTAAGGAATTCCTGTTTTTTTTTCAGGACACAAGACTAAAATCCAGGACATGTCCTGGATAAACAACACCTATGGTCACCCTGATACACACAGGATGATCGTATGTCCTCTTTTTCCAAGACATGTCCTCTTTTGTGTCCTGGGGAAAAAATCATTGTCTTCTTTTTCCTTGTGGGCAGGAAGCATGTAGCCTTCTTGTAATTAATTATATGCAATAATTATATGCAATAAAGTAGTTTTAAATTTAATCATAAGTCATATAGTGTTTAAATTAACCACATGAAAGGGCTATATAGGAGTTATTAGCTTTTATTTTGTCATGGCCTCCATTTTTCTTGAGTGTCCTACATTTTGGAGGACCTTATCCTCTTTTGCATTTATGACATCTGGGTCATTCAGCATCTGGGTCTCCCAGGCATGGGTTCATTGCCGCCTGCTTTCTTACTCCTCACCGCCAGGGGGCTCTGCGTGCCACACTACAGTAGGTTGGGAAGAGACTGAGCAGTAAGTGGGGTTGCAGCATGGCCAGGAGATCTTTGGAGTCTAGTGTGTATGACTACCCCATACTCTCTCACTCTCTCTCTCTCTCTCTCTCACACACACACACACACACACACAGAGAGAGAGAGAGAGAGAGAGAGAGAGAGAGAGAGAGAGGTTTTTCTAGCTTGCAACCAAATTGTGTTGCATTCAGCAACACAATTCCTATTCACAATTCCTATTGCAGCACGCAGTGTTGCAAGAAATTCCAGGTGTATTTTCTCAGCCTCTTCCTTGGTACAGCCAGCTGGCTCCTGTGATCAGATGAATCATGCATGGATTCTGCCACGCAAGCTATTGCAAGCAAATAGGAAGCTATTTGTACCTCTGGGGAGCAGGAGAAAAAAACACCAAGGAGGAACCATTTCAGCCCCCCCTCCCTTCCTCACCATTTCTCTGTATGGTTGAAGAATACCATTTTCAAAATCATGGGTAGTGCTTAACATCTGCTCGAAAATAAGATGTACCAGGGCTCAAGTGAATATTTCATTTTGCCTGTCTCCAAAATAGTGGTGTCACTAGGAGGGGGATAGGGAGCCCAGGGTATCCAGATACAGGGGGTTGACACAAGCTGCCTCCCCAATATAGCAACAACAGAAGCAAGTATATGTTCCATCCCCACTTATAAGGGATTTAGAGCACAATCCTAACCGTGTTTACTTAAAAGTCCAATCCTAGCCATGTCTACTCTACCCATTGTATTCAATGGGGCTTACTCCCAGGAAAGTGTCTTTAGGATTGCAGCCTTGGACTCTAGTTGTTTCCCAAAGCCCTAGCTGCAATGTCAGGAAGGGAAAGAAACTCTCATCCTGTGGGATTCCAGACTCATATAACTGAACACTAATCTGGGGCACTGTTGCAAAATTCCCCCGAAGGCACCAGGCAGTAAAAAACGGATCATTGGAATGGCTGTATTGTTTGGCCTTTTATTGAATGTCATACATGTGAACCCCTTGTGTATGGGGGAGATCCTGGCAGAAGCTCCTCTTAGGCTTAGGTGATTGGTTTCTCCATCCAGCAGGAAATGTGTTGCACTGCTTTTTCCCAATATTCCCTCAGTGTTGCCAACCTCTCTTTCCAGATGTGTTTTGTTAGGGTTTTTTTTTTTCTCTGTTGCAAGCCTGAAACTGCTCCAACTTCTTGGCGAAGGAGAAAAGGCAAGTCCTAACAATGTCTGTGTTAAAACAAATGGCACAGGATGCTTTGATTTCAACCTTCAGGCCAGAGAGTGAAGGCAAGAATAGCTTTACACCTCACACTGTGCCATCCTATTTAATGGTGACCTGTAGCGCTCAGGATCCAAATATACTGTATTCCCACATTAGATAAGTAGCCAGGACTTTCCTCCGGAAAATGTGAACTGAGGCCCAGAGCCTCTTTTTTCTGAACACATGAAGAAGGAAGTGAGTGCCTCTGAGCATATATGATGCATATGCCCTACACACTAAATAATGTCCACAGGCCATTTCCAGGACCAAAAGTCAGGGATTTCGGGTGAGAAGATGCAAGCACAATCCTCAGCATTTTTAGAAAATAACTACTGGCGGTGGCCATAAACACTGGTGACACTTCAAACAGATCATTAACTCGGTTCACTGGCATATCCTTTCTTGCCTTCCCCTACATTTATTCTCAGTGGTGGCTATAACTGTTGGAGCCTGCTGTGTTGCAGGTGGCCACTCTGCCTCTCCTGGTCTTGGAAGGAGGGGAATGATTTTCCCTTATACTGTACAGAGTATCATTCAAAAGGATTCTGCTGCAGGGATATTACCTCCTCACTGCTGCCCTTGTTACGGCAAAGCATCCCCTTGCATGAATGGATGCAAGAAGAGTGTTCCTTCCAGTGCTTCACAAGTACCAACACACCACTGAACTGGGATCTTCAATTCCCTATTGCGTCTTCTTCATATATTCCAGTTTTTCTAAACCATCAGAGTGAATACAGGTTTAACACAATTTTTACAGTGACCCTCGGTCACGGTGGTGCAAAGCCTCGGTCACGGTGGTGCAATTTCTGTATTTCTGTATTTCTTCTGTAGTTCCCGTCAAGATGGAATCTGTGGCCATTTTAGAAGTAGCAGAAACAGCCATGAATGTTGACAACAGGCCGACTTCCCAAATCCCAGGCTGCAGGAGACAGATCCTTCCTTCTTTGATCTTGCGCTCTCTGAATTGCTTATATTAATTGAAGGACCGCTCAACAGCTCCTTTCCAGCTCTCCAGTCGTGCCCTGAGAATTGCCCTCTCGGGGGCTGCGCAAATATTCCACCAACCCAGGCAATTGAGCTTATGAAGAATACAGTCTCTTTTCCATTTCAGACAGCTTCATAAGCAGGGGTCCAAGTGACAAGCATTCTACACCAGGCAGGCTGACTTGGAGGGGCATCCCATTGGGTTCAATGGAACATGCACCTTTGTAAGATCTCCCAAGGGTGCAGCATAAAGGCAGTCTCAAATTGCCTGCTGAAACCAGACTCTCAAATCCCACAGCAAATCTTGTTCATTTTTTTTAAAAAAAGAGGATCACTGGATACAAGACATTAACAGAGGTCTTCTCAAAGTATGGGAACATTTGTTCCCTTACTTCAGAGCTGCATTGCAGTTGCATCAGTGCTACAAAGTTGGATAGGATTTGGACCCCCAGTCTAATCGTGTTTTTCTCCCCCAGAATCTGGAACTTAGGTGTAAGAAAGAAATCTTTGCATTTTGCCCTGTTGATAGCAAACACACAAGTACAGGTTATCCATCATTATCCACCAGCGTTCTGTTCCAGAATCACCATCTCCCCCATGGATTAAAAAATATTAGCATTATAAAAAGTTGAAAAATAGATTTAAAGACCCACTTTTAGTTTTTTTGCTCCTCTATTGTTCCTATTGGAATAAGGTCATGCTTCCACAGGAGTTTGGTTCTGGGTCTCCATGCTGATACAAAAACAGATAAGTTAAATAAAAGCAGTTTTTAAAACCCTTTACAATGGTTTAAAAACAGCTGAAAAACAATGAAATGGCTGTTTATTGGTCTGCCTCTACAACAGTAAGAAAAGCAGTTTTTTAAACTAGGACTTTAAAGGAATGCATTTTTCCCTTCTCATTTCTGTTGAGTCAGATCTGTTAAAAAATCAGTGTACAACAAGATTGGATCTGTACTGCAGGCAAGAAGTGGTTTCACAAGAATAGTTATTTACTGATCTTCCTAATCAATATGGATTATTGGCTGATAGAATGTCTGGGGAAAATATGATAGAATGTTCATTGCAGACTTTTCAAACAACAAAGGCTTGTCGCATATTAAAGGTTCTGACGTTCTGAAGCGGCAATCACATCCTTGCTACGTTTAGTAGTCAGCTAAATTTAATGCAGCATCAGCATTTGTGGACTACAGTCCACTTTAACATCTGTACACATACCACACAGTATTGAGGGGGAAATGTAAGAGCAAGATCCAACGATCATGAAATGCAAAAGGCTTAAGCCCTTTCCACTCATTACTATGAAGTGTAGAAAGAACATGTAGAGTTCTTATATATGGGAGAAGGCAGCAAGACCACACTAACAAGCCTTGCTCCTTTGGTGATGCGTTCTCTGATGTGCTTCTGACACTGTCTCTGTATCTGCTACATTCCAGGGTGTTAGTCCCTGGGATGATCTCTCCTCATGGAGAGCATTTGTTGCTGCACATGGCGAGTGGGGATGAGGCTTTGCGTCAACAATGTGTCATGGAGGAACATTAGCAAAAGCAGGCGTGCTGATGCATTTTCTTTCTCCCCCCCAATATGTTATCTCTATGAACTTTTGAAAAGGGCTTCAATCTCTAACAATGCTCCATGCAGCTTTAACTATAATGACACATCACAACAACAGTAACCGATGATAAAAATGTTAATACATTCCATGGGGGAACATGGAAGGAGACCAAAACATGCCAACTCAGAACTCATTGCGCATCTGATGAAGTAAACTTGGAATCCACAAAAGCTGCAAGAAATCTGTAGTCTTTACAAAGTTGTTTTTGCTGTAACAGATGAACCTCTGGCAGTAGAGAGATACAGCAAAGTTACTTGTGTAACACCAAACCCTGATGTGGTGAAACAGTATCCAGACCAGGCAGGAAAACAGATTTTATTCTTAAAGGCTTTCTTACACTGGGTTGAATTCCAAAGGAAGTACAAGAACTATTTTAAAAGAATGTATAGCTTATAAAATACTGTGAGTTGTAAGTATTCCTTACAATTTTTGTGGCGGGGGGAGGGAAAGGGATATTAAAGCCAGCTGGTGGACTCTTGGCTGATAGAGTTTAGAGTTTAAGACTGGAGACTTGCCAGCCACTACACATAACACCAATTTCCATGGTGTGGTGCGAGTCCCAGATAAATGAAGTTTATAGATCTGTCACAAAGTTAGAAAGTTTGCACTTTATTGTTACCATTTAACATGGCAGGAAGTAAAATAGATGTCAAACCATTATCAAACTTTTTTTGTTATGGACACAACACACACAGATAAGCAAAAAATCATTTATTGAACACCATTCTGTGGCCCCCTTTAAATGTGCCAGCGCTCCAAGGTCCCAAAATTCATATGGTGATCTAAAGAAGGAAGAAACCACAGATTACATTCTGGCCAAGCCCTTTAGAATAGATCAGGGATGGCCAACACTAGTTGCACACGGACATGTGCCAAGCAGCACATTCAACAGAGCTGATTCCCCTGCTGATGACTTGGGTAAAGCTGCTGATGGGATCTCAGTTCCATGTGGCTTGGCTAGAACACCTTGCAATGTTGAGAGGAGATGGAACCAATGCTGCTTGGCTCCGGCAGCCAAACTCTGCACGTTGTCCTGCCCTACTCCATCCTACCACACCAAATATGTGCTACACCAAAGGCCCCAATAGTGATCTGGTGATGCTTCTGTGCCAAACCAGGGCTAGTGGAAGTCAGCCAGCCAGCCACTAGTCATCCATGCACAAGTCATGCTAAGATGCTAATTTCAGCAGCTGACTGGTGGCTGATCGACCTGAGAGCCAGGCTGGTCCATGCAGTTAAGTCATGGATGCTTTGCTAAGGATGCTGTCAGGGCTTTTGGTATATTTAGGCAGGAGGAGGTGCAGCGTCTGGCTGCTAGTGGAAGCAAGCAGTGTTGATTCCTACCACCCCGCAACAGCAAGAGGCATCTATTCCAAGCTGAACCCAGCAGGGATGCCACAAGAGGCAGAGCGGCACATTTGAAGATTCTGTGCATTAAAAGTGGCACATGGCTTGCTGCAGGTTGACCACCCTTGGAATAGAGCAACTTATATCCAGACTCAAAAGAAATCAGCCACCCTTTGTCTGAGACTTTAGAATACCTGTTTGCATCTTCTATGACTCTTATAGCACAATCCTAACCATGTCTACTCAAAAGTAAGCCCCATTGTATTCAATGGGTCTTACTCTCAGGAAAGTGTCTACTGCTCACATGTAAAGCAGATGGACACAGTGGCTCCAAGGTCAGGTAAACCACAGCCAGGGCCAAATCCCGTGTCACTGAGCCCTCAACCATCTTATTCAGTTTTCGTCAAACTGAATATCAGTAGTAACATATTGGTAGAAATTTAGCCAAGACCTACAGAGGATCTCACCCAATGAATTCATATTACTGTTGAACCAACAAGAATTTGATGTGGCAGGCTTAGCCCTATTTAAGAAATTTAAGTTTCCATTTAAAGCTAATGTTGTAAGCCTAACTAACGGGAGGATTATCATGTTTCTGCAGGATCTCTCTAGTCAAAATAATATTTTTCTAGCTTTTCAACCGATAGCAAAGAAATTATTCAAGAGAAAACAAATATTGTGCAAGATTGTTGAATAGCCTTCAATTGTGTTGGTAAGAGAGAGGTCACAGTCAATGATTTTTGGTGCAACAATAGGAGCTTTATGACTGTGTCCCTAGTTTTGTTTGTGAAATAGTGGAGGGTATGGCTTGAATCCAAGATGTATTGCCAGACCCGCTGAGAGGCGCCTGGGAAGATCAGCAGAGCACAGACCCGATTTGCAACTATCAAGCCATTTAATCAGAAGGGCAAAACGGAAACCCGGTAAAACTGAGATTGTTATTGCGCATGTGTGTACATGCATGTGTGTAGTTTTCAGACACGGGACTCATCATGGAAACCTTAGTGAAGGAAAAAAAATTAGTGTGCATAAACCTAAGCTTTCATGCGCTGCCTACTTTTTAGCCAGAAAAATTAAAAGGGCTAATTGCCTCATTTGCTGTGTAAATTCCTCATGACCTTATCAGCAAGTCGTTTTATAAGATGAGATGGTTGGTGTTGGGCAAGTGTCCTATTCCCTGTGTGGAGGACTGGTAGGAAGAGCTAGCGATCAGACCTATCACATCCTCCAGCCATATTGTTATCGCTGAGTTGGCAACTGGGGACTATCTCTGGGACATCTCTGAAAGTCAGATATGGCCCTTCTTTGCCCAGGAGCCTCCAGCTGCTGATCTTAGGACTGTGATTAGATAAATGCCATATTTCAGGATTCATGTAATACATTTGCCCTCCTCTTTTTCTGTCACTTGTGTTCTCTGTTACCTTTCCTCCTTTTCTTCCCTTCCAATTACAGCTTCCCTCTTTCCCCCATTATCATTCCACTGGGATGGTTGTGGCCATTGCATTGGAGGTGTGCACAGTTGTGTCTTCCCTCATTAAGCTGAGCAAGCGTCCTAGAAGAGATCTGAGTTTCAGACTTTGCAGTTGGCAGAGGATTTATTCCAAAGAGTGCCAAGTTTGGTTTCAAAGATATTCAAGCAAAGTATAGAGGGAGGAGAGATATTTTTTTAAAAAGAAACTAGATTTTAATTAGAAAAAATGCTACTGCCTTCGGTGTGCATTATTTTCTGCTATTTCTACCATTTTCTGCTATTTCAAACTCCAGCAAGCCAAATATCAGCAAATAATATCTGCTTGCCCTTCCTCAACATTCCTAGATGTTGCCTAGATGTTATAAACAGATCTTTGGCATGAACATTTTTAGATTGTGAGCCCTTTTGGCACAGGCACCCATTAGCTATTAATTAGCTATTAATTTTTTCATTTTCTTGTAAACCGCTTTGTGAACTTTTCAGTTGAAAAGCGGTATATAAATACTGTAGATCGAATATTTCTAAATCACCTTTGATTGCTATCAGAATTCAACTGAACAATTTTTTTGTATTGGTGTGCACTATTAAACACTGTCATGATGAACACATACTGGATTCCCAACTTTTAAAAAGACATGCTCCTATGTTTTCAATATGGCATACAGGAGGGGAGGTCTGTCTTGGTTTGTATGTAAAGTGATTGTGAAGAGTTGCTTGCTTCAGTAGAGCAGTGAATGGTGCAGGAATAGAGCCTCTCAGAAAAAAAATCTCAGATATTTCTTACAGTCAAATGAAAATCAGACACGGTTCTTCTCTCCTTCCTTGAACTTTGGGAAGTTTTCTGTGTCTGCACATGAATGTTTGACACTCACATACCCTTTCAGACCAAGGGCTCAGTCCAGAGTAACTACAGGGAGTCCTTGCTCCGGGTGCAAGAACAATTTGCTCTGGATTGCAATATGAATTTCCCATAGGTTTTCACTAGGTGGTGCAGTAACTACGGGTACACGTAGTGTCTCTTACGTGCTCCCATACTTACTCTGGATTGTAGGGTATGTGGAACAAGAAAAAGTTTAAATAGAGAAGGTGGGTTTACATAAACCAGATTGTATACATGTGTGCCCCTAAAAGTTTGCTTCTCCACAAAGAGTTAACATCTGACAAGTACTAATTCCTTTGGTAAGGAAAATCTTACTTCTTTGTAGTTACTAAGCAAAACCAAATGTTTGAAAGCCAGAGGAATGCAAATGCTTTCCAAAACCAAACTAACACAAAGGCCTGAAATCTTGACAGTGTCCTTCATGATAAAGTGTTTTGGATTCTTAGGTTTCTGTGAGTTTTTTTTTAAAAGCCAGTGCAGGAGCCGCCAGTGTGTTTTGGCGAGAGCGAATTACTTTTCTCTGAAACTCAGCTTTGTGCTCCAACCAATTGCTTACATTTTTGAGAAAGTGCTGGAAGAAGCCTCAAATGCAAACTTTCCTCCTTTATTCACTGGATTCCCTAACTGGAAACTATTCCCAAGATATGACCATTCCTAGTCCGAGGAGTCCCACCTAATATTTTCTCAAGTTTCTGTGAGCTTTTAGGTTTGGTTCTTTTGACCCACATCATTAATTTACCATGTGTTGTTGAGGAGGTGAGAGGGGAATCCTTCTCCATTCGTTTGAAAGACATGCAAATAAAAAAGACAGTACAGCATCTTGCAACAGGGAAGGACTGAATAATTTCATGAGCTGGTGGCCAAAATGTGCACCAGTTACAATTTTTCCTGACCAAGGGGTGTTATTATAACAAGTGAAAAACAACCTCACCTTTTGCAGGTCCGTATCCATAGGTTGTTTTAGCACAAGCAGTGATAAGGTGGCATTAAAGCAGCTTGGGAGACTGAGGCTCCAATCCTAAGAACACTTTCCTAGGAGTAAGCTTCATTGAACTCAATGGAACTTGCTTCTGAATAGACACTAATAGGACTGCACTGTTAAACTGCAATCTTAATTTATAGTTAGGTCAGCCTAAGCCCTGGCATGTCCTGTGCTCACCTTGGGGTGTCACAAAAGTACCGTACGACACTTCTATGCCACGCCATGGGGAGGATTAGACCAGTACAGACATGTGCTTGCCTCTCTACATCACAACAGGAACAGGATGACCGATGAGTTTTGCCGGCCTAGTTTAGGACTGCACCCTTAGGGTTCATTCCTATCCAACTTTCCAGCACTGATGTAGTTGCGCAAGGTAAGGCAGGGATCTCAAAATCTTGGGGCTCAGAATTTTTTATTGTTTTTTATCCAGTTTTTAAAAATTGTATCTTATTATCTGTTTTAAATGCTGTTGGTAAGCTTAAAGTTCCCTCTTGGGAAAAATGGCAGGAACAAACAAACTAATAAACAAACTAAAAACTAATAAACAAACAAACAAATAAATGTTACCTGCCTCTCTCTGGCCCATGACAAACCTCTGGTTTCTGCAAGCCTCTGGCCCACCTGAAAACTTTTTGAGGGTCACTGAAACCTCCAAAAGAACATGCTCCAGCTGCTTTCTGTGATGTGCTGGTTCTATTTACTCCTGTACATATATGAAAGATGCTTGTGGGGTGGGGGAACTTGGAGTCCAATTGAGTGTGTAGGGTGTGTTGATACCTTGGAAAAATCCGAGAACTCAGAGCCCTTTCATTCATTCATTCATTCATTCATAGTTCTGTCTCCAGTGTATTTTATTTAAAATTTATGTATTTTTCCTTCCCTTGACACCGTGCCAGATACTTGATGCGGCCCTTGTGCTGAAAAGTTTGGAGACACCTGCGGTAACAGAATGGTTGTTACCTCAGGTTTGCGTTGCAGCTGCACCAGCAATGGAAAGTTGGATAGGACTGAGGTTCGGTGTCTCTCAAATTATTACGCTTATCCCAAGTCTGGTTCTCCAAAAGCTATTCTGGTTTGCCAATATTGGCACCACCGAGAAGAGGAATTGGTTTCTCTCTGCTCTTTTCCTCCTCCACAGAAACCACCTCTGCCTAGTACAATAGTTATGTGGCATTGTTTTTCTACCCCAAAGAGGTGGATGTGGGAGAAAGCTTTCTGAATGGAAAAAAACATCAGACCACCAGTGAGATAGAACCAATCTCATTAACCAAATGAAAAAGATTGGGAGTTTCCACTCAAAATACAAAATAAAAATACCAATTTTTAACAGCGCTTTTCTCTCTTTCGATAGCAAAAACTGAACAGCCTCTTAGATGAAAGGACTTAACTGGATTTCTCACAACAACATGAAACTCACATAGCTCGCCCTGTCCATATGACTGCACATATCTAGGTGTTGGCCACTGGTGATTGTCACTGAGGACCTAGCTTGTTCATGTCAAGTGGTAAGCACAACCTTGTATCCTGATTTTGTGACCCTAACAGTTTTGATTCAATGATGGAAACACAGTTAAACTTGCCTCAGAACAACAACTTGCCTCACAGGGTACAATCCTAACCAACTTTCTAGCACTGGCATAGCTGTGCCAGTGGGGCATGTGCTTCATTTAAGAGGAGGACAGTCCTGAAGGCCTCCTAAAGGTAAGGGAATGTTTGTTCCCTTAACTTGTAGTTGTGCTGCCCTAAATTTGTTAGGATTTTGTCTATCATCAGTTTTGTCTACCATCAGTGATCTACCATCTCCAGTTGTCTACCATTGCCTGAGGATCTCACTCCAGAGCCATTGAGGACATTTCAGAAGCTTTATCACATCTGAAATTTTGATTTCTTGCCACATATGTGGGGATGATACTATCATTATGGCTGCAATCCTAAAGATACTTTCCATTGAACACAATGGGGCTTACTTTTGAGCAGGCATGGTTAGGATTGTGCTATAAGTCAAGTAGGTGGCCGCCTAAGGCACGGATGTAAGAGAGGTACAGTATTGACCTTTGAAGGTCACACATGAACACGTTCCATTCATGAGATGGTGCCCATTTGTTCCTCATAGATCCGTTCTGCTTAGAAAACAGCAATAGACCGAGAGACTTCTCACGATAGCCCTCTTATTTCTATAGATAATTCCCCAATGCTGGATTAAACAGAACAAAGGGAGTTTTTCTCTGAACTGATTCCCCCTCATACTGAGCAGGTCTGTTTCTCATAATAGAGCAAGCAGATAAGAAATACTTTACAAGGTTTGCAAAGACACAAGCACACAGAGAGAAAAATCTGTCATAGTTTGTCATCTACAGAGCTGCCTATAGCCAAGGAATAAACAGAATATTCAAACAACAGCTGGGAGAATCCAGTGGCAAGGAAAACCAAAACGAGATGAGAAAGATCAATTGATCAATGCTTGTAACTTCAGTATCAATCCTGATCAATGGAAACCACTTTAGTATGGCTGCAATCCAGAGCAAATTCAGCCTGCTCTGACCTAACTGCACTCTCCTAACTATTCTGTATCCAGAGCAGAAAGTTATGCTGAATCCAGAGAGTCAGGAAGCCTGGGCTGTCCTAACTGCTTCAGAGCATGCTAAGTAATTGACACAAGGGGAAGACTTGCTCCTGAGGAGACACCCCTCAGATCACACTGAACAAGGAACAGCTGTGGTGCCTACAGTGGGGACATGACTCTGCACATCACCTGGTGCGGAAGTCTGTGCGTCATCCCTGGGATGCGCCCCCCCCACCTGGACTGCACGGTCACCAAAGTTGGCGCCTGCGCAGTTGTTTCTGAAGCCAACTGGCTTCAGAAAGAGTACTGCGCAGGCACCATCTCTGACACCTGCGCAGTACTTTTCTGAAGCCTTTTGGCTTCGGGGGAGACTGTGCAGGCGTCAGAGTTGGTGCCTGTGCAGTACTCTTTCTGAAGCCATTCGGCTGCCGCTCCGCCTCCTGAGTGAGGCCGAATGGCTGTGCAGAGGCACGGACTTTCTCTGCTCTAAGGAAGTCTCCTCTGAAGCTGTTCGGCATGCTCAGTGTGTTTCTGCGCACTGCACCTCAGATGGCCGTTCAGGCCAGCTCCTCAGACAAGTGGCAGCTTCTGGCTGATTCTCCGCCTTGGAGCAGGCCTGAATGGGGGTGCTGACGCCCGGGGCCTGCCAAAGGACAGTCAAACTCTTCCGGCACATCACCCCATACGGAGCGCATCCCCAATGCAGCCCACACCAGCCGCACCAGTCTGGTGACGCCACTGGGTGCCTGCCTTATAAGGAGTCCCTGATGAGATGCCAGTACATTCTACAGTGAATACAAGGGGCTTCTTGGAGTGGCCTGCTGTATCCTGAGGTTTGTGGGCAGCCGTAGTTTGTTCCATATCCTGAGGTTGAGAGGAAGGGGTTGCAGCTAGGCTGGCCAAGAACTCAGATTTTTGGTCAGCACTGCCATTCTTACTCGGGCCTTATCATGGACCCCTATGGGTCTACTCATTACTATACCTGCTCCTGAGGTGGTATAACTCTGAGGGCTGGAAGAGGGCATTTCTGCCTTGGAAACAGGCTCTGGATACAGAGTAACTGCTCTACTCTAGGCAATGCTAAACATGCCCTCAACTTGCCTCTCCTGAGCTGCTTAGGCTGCCCCAGTTAGGGCAGAGCAGGTCCACCTCTCTTAGGGCACCCTATCTTGCCTTGCTCTGCCCTAAGCCTCCTTCAGAGTAACTGGGCTGGAGCATCTTGCAGTTGCTCCAACCTAGTGTTAGATAGGGCAACCTAAGGCCTCTTATGTGGACAGATTAGTTGCTCTGGATTGGGCTGCCTGTCACTTTTATGCTGTTAAGGAGGATTCGCTTAATTTCCACTCTAAATGAAGTAATGGACAACTTGCATCTATTTGTCCTTACATTGCTCTTCTTTAACCTACATAACTTTCTCCTCCCTGCTCTTACTAACTCATCTAGCGTATTTATAGAATACAGTAATATCATTTGCAATCTAAACTGGCACAGATCTGATGGCCGCATAAAATTTCATCAGTTTAATTTGGTCTCACATTTTTCATCTCTCTCTTGACCTCTAAGAGCCATAAATATTCTAGGAGACAGTGAAACCCTACAAGAGAGATGAAGCAATTCCCACAAGTATCCTGATCCTAAATCTGATCCTAAGGCAGAGCCAGGCCTAGCATAAGGTTGTGAGGGGACCACTCACATTGTGCTTTCTCTCAGACACCCCCAATTCCTTTTACAGAGGAATTATGATTTCTTAAGGTATTTCAGTTTACAAATTATTGCACAACTCTTTGTTCTAACGGGGACAAATGTTTCCGTTTCTTGAACACAAAAATACCCACAAGTATTTTCACAACAGGGAGAAATCACTCCCTGCTTCCGAGGAATATCTTCTCCGGGGTCATATAGCAATTGTAAATGTAGGAACTAAAGCAAAACAATGGGGAACAGATATACAGCGATTCCAAAATACATGCCCATGCATGTACACACATGCACCACCCCAATTTCTCAAGACTAGGATCCAGCCTGTTGACAGATATAGAGACCTTCAGAAATAAAAAATATGAAGTCTTGCTCAAATGTATACTGAACTAGGTCAGTGAGAAAAACTAGCTCCATATTGGCGCACAGCCAATTTCACAACGTGTGAAATCCCAACTCATGCCAAGAATGCTTTTTACTCTGGAATATGCCTTTGTGAGTGTCGTAAAAAGGACCATTCTTATTTGAATTTATATTCTGTGAGCACAAGAATTCTTTTTGTTCAAATTTACAGATGTAAGAAAATAGAAAAAACCACCAACAGTCTCTGCGTCACTTGCAAAAAAAAAACCAACAAATTACAAATTCCAGAGTACAATGACAGCAGCACATACATAACTGCTACCCTGAGACTGCATCCAAAATGTGTGCCTGGTCAGGCTTGGGGAGGGTTGAACCTACAACTGGCTGAAGCACCAACTGAATCATATGGCTGCAGAGTCCATTTTTTGGGCACATATAGCGAGAATGCCAGTAAACTGGGTTTCAAATAGTGCTTAAGGTAAGGTTAACCCTACAACTGGATTTCATATTTTAAAATTTTCTCCAATGGTTCAGTACCTTTACTTAAATCTGAGGCCACCACCTAGCACAAGACAGCAACAGACCCATACATTAGAATAAAAGTGCAATCCTGAATATGTAAACCATGAGTACAATTCCTCTGTAATGGGGAGGATGGTGCAAGGTCACATACCAACATCTGCATGCCAGTTTCTCACAAGAGAAGGTAAATTTATGATGTCTGAAGGTAACTGGTATGGGGTTTGGGAGAGGATAGTGGGATGGCAAAATGGGAGCAGTTTGGGTAGAGGAAAGGTGGCGGTGGCTAGAGGGTGGATCAGGCCAAAATGTGTTGAGTGGGATGTAGGTTTGCCATTTGTCCCCCCCAAACCTGGGAAAGTCCCAGTTTTCAGGGCTTGTGTTTATATAGTGGCAAGTTTGACAGGGGGTCTTTGTGAAGAGAATTATGACAACAATAGTGGGACATCTCTTGATCCGTGGGCATATTATATAACAGAAACAAGACAAGCTATAGAAACCAAAAGAGAGATGAATGATCTTTAGGAAAGTAAGAAAAAAAGAGGAAGGCGAAGCCACCTGGATCAGAAACTTCCCCAAACACTGCTTTACACAAATCCTCTTTTCACGTCCTTCCACTACTACCACCACCAGGAATTTATTTAAGCATGATGGATTTAATTAACACAATGTTCTCAAGTGTATTTTCGGCACAGAAATCAGGTTGATATAATGTCCGCCATGTATTATGAAAGGGTGGATTGGGGGGAGGCACAGGTTCCCCCACTCTCCAAAGCAGGGAAGGGCATCTGCCAGAATGAGAAGTAGCCAAAGCATGGCTGGGAGCTCAGGTTTACCAACCTGGAAGGGACAGAATGTGAGCCCAGGCCCCCCTGGTAGGTAGATCTGGACCAGGTGGGAGCTCACGTCTAATCGCCTAGCAAGCCTTGGCCATGGAGGCCAAAGAAGCTCAGGTCCTGGTCTACCCACCTAGTTGTCTTGGGTTCTGGAGATAAGATAGTGCTCATACCCCCCCCCCACGCCACTAACTAGATCCCTCCCTGAATTTTTGGACATATAGCACAATCCAAACCATGTTTACTCAAAAGTAAGCCCCATTGTGTTCAATGAGTCTTACTCGCAGGAAAGTGCCTTTGGGATTGCAGCCATAATTTCAATGGCAAGTCTTAATGTACTGACCCCATTTGAGACACACTATGGTCAGGGCCAGATTTAGGTTGGATGAGGCCATAAACTATTGAAAGTAATGGGGCCCTTTATATGTCCAGCTGTTCTTTGTCAACAACAAATTGTTGCTGTTTTTTGGTTGTTGTTGAATATATGCGATATGGTAATTTATGGACCTAATAGATATCTAAAGAAATTTGCACATATAGGCACCCTATAAATAGAAATGAGCAAACCACTGATATTTTAGGGAGCAGGCAAGCAGGTGGGGCCCCTTTCTTACATCATGGAAGCCTACCCAACACCAAACACTGTTGCTGTGTGTAGGTTTTATTTTATTTGTGTTTCTTATCTTATATTTTGGAAATGTAAATCCAGTTTTTTTTTCTTTTAAATTTTTTTGGGGACCCCTCTCTCTTGGGGTCCTAACCTATAGCTTGTTTCACTGATACGTAAATCCGGCACTGATTGTGGTGTCTGGAATCTTGACTACTGGATTGGTGATTTCAGCCCCAAGACTTGGTAACACAGAATAGGGTTATATACGGTTCCTTGACAGGCGCTGGCTCCTTGCCAAGAGAGGGAGGAAGTCTGGAGGAAACAATGCACAGCTGAATCATTGTGCCTGAACTGATACAACAACCATTGTCTCTTCTTCTCCCCCCATTAGGGAAACCCACTTTTCTGGTTTGCAGCAACAGTCGGCTTTCCTGTGGTTAATTTAAACACTGTGGGTCTTCTTGTGATGATGCATGCGCATGTCTGTGCACTGGCCTAACGCCAGGGTGACCATATGCCCAAACCTCAAAAGGAGGACAAGGTCTTGGATTCCTTTCAGCCTGTCCTTTCCGGCAGAGAACGGCACGTTTGCCTACTCACAAGTAAAGCTGTGAAATTGGGCACTTTCACTTTCCCATAGAGCTCAATGTATATTTTTTTATTTTTAGTTTTTTGGCCATATATTTTGATAGAGAGGAGATCTTTAAAACCAGATTTTTGCATTAGATTCTGCTCTTCAATACGAATCCAGTGACATATGACATAATGGGGTACTGCACACCATTGCAAAGTTCCAAAATGAAGCCAAAAGGGAGGACAAAGGAGCCCTTTTGGAGGACACCCAGACAGAAGGTTAAAAAAGAGGACAAATCCAGAAAAATCTGGTCATATGGTCACCCTGGCAGTGGTGCAGAATTTTCTTATGGTATTTTGTGATACTCCCAGGCAAGCATGGGACGTGTTGGGGCTTAGGCCAGCCTAACTGAAGGTTGGGATTGCAGCCTGAATTAAAGGTGAGGTAAAGGTGTGCCCCGCAGGTTACTCTGCTAGTCATGACTGACTCTAAAGAGCGGTGCTCATCCCTGTTTCTTAAGCCATAGAGCCTGCACTGTCTAAAGATGCCTCCATGGACATGTGGCTTACTTGTGCACAGAATGCTGTTACATTCCATTGAAGTGGTACCTATATATCTACTTGCATTTCCATGCTTACGAACTGCTAGGTCAGCAGGAGCAGGAACGGGATGGGAGCTCACTCCATCTTTTAACACTCAAGTCTTGAACCCTGACCTGCTGGTTGACAGGCATGGCGTCTTAACCACTTGAGTATTACTTTAAAAAAAAAAAGCAGGCCTCCGTCAGTCTTGGAAGACTATGGTATTGTGCTCGGCGCTGCATACGCTGCATGCGAAGCACGAAAGCCTGGGTTAGATTGTTATGGAGAATAGGCGTTACCCAAGCAGCAAATCCCCCTCTCCATGCCACTGAAAAAGTCCAATGGAAAGGCAGAGCCAATACGATTGGATCCAGCTGGCGTCGCAGAGCTGGGCTAAGGACAGGAGCTCACCCTGTCTTGTGGGGCCGACGTGGGTCTCGAACCCTGGCCTGCTGGTTAACAGGCACAGCGTCTTAACCACTTGCACCACCCACAGCCCTTTTGAGTATTACTCAAGTATTACTACTAAACTTAAATTATTACATATATAATTTATTGATTCCAAGAAGGCTACATACATGAGGAAAAGGAGCATAAGGAATACTTTTTCCAGGATACAAGCCAAAAAAAGAGAAAAAGAGGACATCTGATCACCCTGGCTTGTAAGAACAACTGAGGGACTGGTCTGCAGCTTCAAAGGCCTTCCTCTGACAGGTTCAGCTTGCACAGAGGTGGCCTCCCAGCTCCCTCCTCCACTTGGGGCAACCACAGGCATTTCTCCTGGGACCACAGTGTGGCTAGCTCAAGTAGCCTGCAAATAGTAGTGGAGGAGGGCAGCTCTCTGCAAGTAAACCCACACTGACCAGGGAGTAAACTGCATTGACTACAATGGGAATTTCTTCTGAATAGACCAGATTGACCATATGCTCTATTTTTCCAGGACATCTCTTTTAGCCTTGTGTCCTGGAAAAAAGATCTTCATAGTTTTCCTTTTCCTTGTGTGCAGGCAGTATGTAGCCTTCTTGTAATTCAGAAATTATATGCAATAGTTATATAGTAATTAAATTAACCCCATGAAAGCAATACAGGTGAGTGTTTTTACGAGCTTAACTCGTAGCTTAACTTTGTCATGCCCTACATTTTTTCTTGGGTGTCCTAAATTTTGGGAGGCCTTGTCCTCTTTTCCTATCATGACATATGATCATCCTGGAGTAGACACTTATAGGATGGGGCTTGGTGGCTGCAATCCTAGCCACATTGACTTGGGAGTAAGCTCCATTGATAGATTATGATGGGACTTCTGAGTAGCTATGACTAGAATTGGGCTTAGGCTGCAATCCTATCCACACTTTCCTGGGACTAAGTACCATAGACTACTGTGGGATTTACTTCTGAGTAAACATGCATAGTATTGGGCTCTAAGCCCGTAACCTTCTCTACCCTCCTTGCAACCTTCTTAGCCTTGATGAGCAAATAACTTCCCCTCTAATCTCTCTCCCTCCCTCCTGTAATTGCAAATCTGTTCCAATCCTTTTTCTCTTTTAAGTAATGGAAGCCAACCAGACCTGAGCTTCTTTTTTTCTATTGCCTGATTAGGAAACAGTGAAGGATTGCCTCTCAACCCCCACCCAAGTGGTCCCCCAGGAGTAAGACAGCAGGCAGGTGGTATGGAGGGGGCAATCATGATGCACTGGAGACACATGTTCACAAAGCAGGAGACTCGGATCTGGCAGGGTTTTGCAAAACCTCCAATCTGGCATAAAGGCCTTCTGCCAGCCTAACTGGAGATTAGGATTGCAATCCTATATACACTTTCCTGAGAGTAAGAGCACAATCCTAACCATGTCTACTCAAAAGTAAGCCTCATTGTGTTCAATGGGTCTTACTCCCAGGAAAGCGTCTTTAGGATTGCAGCCTAAGCATCATGGAAGACATTGGGAACTTCTGAGTTGTAAGCATAGGATAGTGTACTTGGTTCTTTGATGGACAGATTTGGGACACACAAAAAGAGCATGTCACACAGCACATAATTAGTTTGTGGAATCTATTGCCACAAGATGTGGTGATGACCACTGCCTTGGATGGCTTTAAAAGGCAATTGGTCACATGTCCACCAATGGCAGATCTGTCAGTTGCTACTGTGGATGAGGACTATGTGCTACCTCCAGGTTCAGCAGCAGATTAAAGAGAAGCAATGGTGAGAGTTATGTTCTTCTCCCGTGCTTGTGGCTTCCCAAAAACCACTTTGCCACTGTGGGAAACAGGGTGCTAAACTAAGCTGGACTTTGGTCGTATGTTCTTAAGCCAGAGCGTATTATAACAAACCTGATTCAAACATATTGCACCACCATAGGAGTGCAAAGTGGCTGTGGATGGTGCAAATGGTTAAGTCACTGTGCCTGTTAACTAGCAGGCCAGGGTTCGAGACCCGGGTCGGCCCCACAAGACAGGGTGACCTCCTGTCCTGAGCCCAGCTCTGCGACACCAGCTGGATCCAATCGTATTGGCTTTGCCTTTCCGTTGGACTAATTCAGTGGCGTGGAGAGGGGGGATTTGCTGCTTGGGTGACAGCCTATCCTCCATAACAGTCTAACCCAGGCTTTCATGCTTCGCATGCAGCATATGCAGCGCTGAGCATGATACCATAGTCTTTCAAGACTGACGGAGGCCTGCTTTTTTTTTTTTAGGAGTGCAAAAATCTAAATCTGAGATGGGGTGTTTGTGTATCCTTTACACTACAGACATATGGCTCAAATCAGTCAAATAACTTAAACGGTATACACAGAATGCACAGAAAAGTTGCATATTACATACATCTCATGTGAAAAAAATCTTGGAACCTGACCTAGTGACATCTCTAGTGACTATTGCAATGTGCTTTACATGGGGCTGCCTGTGAAGACAGTCTGGAAATTCCACCTAGTCCCGAATGTGGCGGCCCATGTGGTTGCTGAGGTTTGTTGGTTCAACTCAGTTGGGACACTGCTTCAGCAGCTACACTGGCTGCCCATTTACTTCTGGGCTGAATTCAAAGTGCTGGTCCTCACCTTTAAAGCCCTATATGGCTCGGGTCCAGGGTATTTGAGGGACTGCCTTCTTCCATACAGTCTGACCCATCAGCTAAGATTGGGGACCGACTAACTGTGCTGCCACCAAGAGAGGTGTGGTGGCCAGGAATAGGCCTTCATGGTGGTGGCACCCCAGCTTTGGACTCTCTACCAAAGTTCCTTCCCTCCAAAGAAGGGAAAGTTTGTTAAGAAACTTAAGAAAGTTCCTTCCCTACAGAGCTTCATGTGGAGCCTAAAAATATTTTATTTTAAAAAAAAGCTTTTTACTCAGGCAGAGGTTGGGGGTTTATTGCTGTTTTAAATTTATATATGTTTTAAAATGGTTTTTTAATTGAATGTTTTAAGTAATGTTTTTACCCGTTAGCCGCCTTGTGTTGGCTGCGGCCCAAGAAAGGTGGGGAATAAATTTAATAAATAAACAAAAAATCTAGATCTGAAGTACAGGTGTTCATGGAACTTATCATGGGCAGATCTGAAAAACAAATCCTTGTGAAGATCAGTGTGGATCTGAACCTTGCATCCATTTTTTTTGTGTGTAGGAAGAGTCTGTAATTCTTACTGCCTCATTCAAGAGTGGGACCTGCCATCTTGGAATCTAGCACTTGGTTTTCCTGGGAGTAAGTCTCATTGAACACAAAGGAGTAGACATGGAGGAGCTCTGGCATCACAATGATGTCACATCCCAGAAAGTTGTCAGGGATATGTCCCCGAAATATTTTTATGGTGGTCCTGGGCTGAAATGCCCAAGTACCACTATTCTAAATGTTTTAGCCAGAGGGCCACATCAAACACCTGGCATAGTGTCAAGGGCCAGAAAAAAAATTAAATATAAAATTTTAAATAAATACATTGATAAATGAAAATAAATGAAAATGAATAGGCTCAAATTTCCAGGATTTCTCTAAGCACCAACATGCATTACAGAAATAAAGCACATAGACAAGTCTCCTACCTCCTAACCCTTCAGATGGCACAAAGAGTTACTTTGGGTTTTTAGGAAAATCAGGAAATGATTTTTAGGTCTTCATGACACCCTTCAGGTATGACCAGAGCACAACCCCAGTTTGGTCAAGTGGGCCAGGATCTTGCAGGGGACCAGAGTCTGACCACGGGCCTCATCTAGCTCAGGCCAGGATCTAGCATCTAGCCAAGGATTTGGAGACCCTTAGCCTAGGATTGTGAAAACTGAAGATTGACTCAAATATGAAACTCACTGGAATGTCCTTGGAGCAATCACACATAACTCTCCATCTTTGTGAGGTAAGTCATATTTGTGACTTGGCTAGATAAGTCAGAGCGCAATCCTGAACCAATTTTCCAGCACATGGGTAAAAGACAGTGCATCTCTGAGGTCAGGGAACAAATGTCTTATCTCAAGAGGGCCTCTGTAATGCTTCCCAACTGCAAGATAATAACAAATACCCCATTGGCGAACTGGAAATCCTATACCCTATATAGGAAATCCTATATATGGAAATCATAGGATTGCACCCACATCAGCTTCCAAAGAGATGGCCATGTTACTCTGTAGTAGTGTCTTGTACCATTTTTGTCCTCACAACAACCCTGTAAGGTAGGCAGTTGTTTTTAATTATTGCATTTTCCCTTCCATTTTTTGATATTTTTTCCAGCCTTTAAAATATTTCTTTTTTCCCCCTACATGGTCTCATTTTACTTAGTGCTGTTTATGGTTTTTTCCCTTTTCCTTTTTTCAAGGGGTTTTCCAGATTTGGGGTTTCCAGAGGGAGGTTTTCCTAGTTTTGGGTGGTGGCAGTGAGAACAACCTTGTTGTCCCAGTCTATTCCCAGTTAGAAGAGAGGAGCAGGCAGAATACTTGTCACTAACCACTGTACCCACACTGTCCCCCATCCATCTCTCTTACAAAAACAAATCCACTGGTAGATGGTTAGTATGCTTCATTACCCACAAAAAGGGCAGCCCATGTACATCCACTGTTGAGCTCCTTGTGCAATATTGTTATTGTTATTAATTATGGGAAGTGGGGGGGCAGGCAGCAGTGCCTTCCCTCTTCCATATATTCAGTGCTCACATCCTTATTCTGGAGCACAATCTTTAGTTAGCATGAAATATACAGGAGAAATCTTTTGCTGTTGCTTCTCTTTGCAATTTCCTCTTCTTGTCTGCAGCCCACAATTAAGGCTGTGAGAGCCCAATCCTAGGCATGTCTGCTCAGAAGAAAGTCCCATTCTAGTCAGTGGGGTTTACTCCCAGGAAAGTGTGAATGGGATCACCACCTCTCCATGAACATCTGCACATCCTCAGTGACCTCTGCCTTCCCTGCAACAGAGCGGGGTGGGGGGAGCTGAGCCTCAGGGGAAGGATGAGGCTGCCTTAAAGGTCACTGCGGTGGGGAGGGGGGGAGGAGAAGAGCCTGGGCAGGCAGGCTCAACCCCCATCTTTCCAGGGAGGGATGATTCATGATCAGCCGGGAGTGAGCGAGCTGCATGATTTCTCGCCTCGATGAACAGCAGAAGGGGTTGGAACGCTGGGGGGCTGAACGTTCTGTGGATGGAACCTTCGGGGTTGAACGTTCTATGGATGGAACGTTGGGGGTGCTGAACGTTCTGTGGATGGAATGTTGGACGGCTGAACCTTCTATGGATGGAACGTTTGGACTGGGATGCTGCAGTGGCGTAGCGGGGGGGGGGGGTCGCAGCAGTCAGGTTTGGATGGCGCCTCACCCCTTCGGATTAATTCCTGGCGGGGAGTGGGGAGGGAAAGCAAACGGAGCCGTCCCCTCGGTTAGGTGAGCTCCCTGCAAGACTGACTGCTCCGACCCCCCCCCCGCTACGCCACTGATCTGGGCACATGTGCTGAGAAGGCGAGCCTTCCTCCCACCCCTTTGTTTCACACAGTCCTCCCCCTTCCATGGCAAAGAACAGCCATTCAGAGAGGGCTCCCCCTTGTCCTGCGCAGAGACTCCTCCAGCTCTATGATTAAGTCCTGCAGCCCCCCCATTCCTAACCCTGGACCAGCCTGCTGTAACCTGTTCAGGATCTTGCCCTCCAGGGGTGGAGAAGAAACGCTTCCGATTGCTTTCCCCTCCCCAATCTTGCCCCCTTTGAACTGGTCCTCTGTCTTTCAGGAATGGTTTGAGAACCCAATCCCAGGCATCTCTACTCAGGAGTTAGTTCCATTAGAGTCAATAAGGCTTACTCCCAGGAATGTGGATAGGGATGGAGCCTCAGAGCCCAATCCTACGCATGCCTACTCAGAAGTCAGTCCCATTAGAGTCAATGAGGCTTATTCCCAGGAAAGTGTGGATGGGCTGACAGCCTCAGCCCAATCCTATGCATGCCTACTCAGAAGTCAGTCCCATTAGAGTCAATGGGGCTTACTCCCGGGTAAATATGTATAGTATTGCAGTTTCATAATGCAAATAGAATTCAGCTTCTCCAGCACTTTACTTCGGCTAAACAAAAAGGGAGGAAGAGGAAAAAGGATGGGAATGATGAAGACGCCCAGATGTTGCAAGATGTGGATCCTGGGATTAAAGGATCTATGCCTAACTGCTCGGAAGTCCCATTGAGTTCAATGGGATTTACTCCCAAGTCTGAGTGTGTGCGATCCCACCCACACTTACTTCGAAGTAAACCCCATTGAGACTAATGGACTGACTTCAGAGTAGAGAGCCTAAGAGTGGGCTTGGAGGCTGAGATCCCATCCACACTTCCCTGGGAGGAAGCCCCATTGACTCTAATGGTACTTACGTCTGAGTAGACAGCTGACGTCCTGCAGCACGTGGTTAGCCTCAGCCAAGCAAACCACACCGTCGATGCAGGGGGAGGACCCACCCTGGGGTGCCCCCCACAGACCCTTCCTCTCCCTTTGTTGCGCAGGCTCAGACGAGAGCTGTGGGGAGGGGGTCCAGCCCCCCATCTCTAGCATGGAAAAGCTCCTCCAGCCCCAATTGAGGTCACCCCCCCAGGTTTCTATGGCGACCCCAGATCCACGACGGTGGGGCCTGTTAGGGGTCTCCATGCTGCTCCTGCTTCCCCTCCACCCCCCACATCTGCTCCTCCCCCCCCCCAGCTCAGCCTGATCCAGCATCCTTTGTGGGGGTCGCCAGCAAATGGCTGGAGGGGGTGGAGAGGAAGCCTTTCTTCAGCCCCCCTTTCTGGGAGTTGCTGAAGGCATCATGAAAGGGAGGAGGGAAGATCCCCTTGCCTGCAGGCTTTACTCAGGAGTAACCCATTAGAGTCAATGAGGCTTCCTTCCAGGAAAGTGTGGAGAGGATTGCTGCAATCACCCACACTGTAATGGGATCCTTACATCTAGTAGACATGCATGGGACTGCTGCATTTCCATCCACACTTTCCTGGGCGTAAGCCCCATTGAATAGAATGTGACTTGCTTCTGAGTAGACATGCATAGGACTGGGCTCTCAGACTGTACACCTATCCATACTTTCCTGGGAGTAAGTCTCACTGACTATAATGGCACAAACCTCTGAGTAGGCAGGCATAGAAATGAGTTAGAAATGCAGTCTTACCCACACTTACCTGGGAGTAAGTTGCATTGACTATAATGGGGTTTATATCTGAGTAGACATGGGCTCGTTAGCCTGCTGAGTGTAACAAACCAAACCAGGCAGACTGCAAGCTTTACTGTCAGAAAGGCTTGTAATTAATAAATAAATAGTGCCAATGATATATTAGCCTCTTTATTGTTATATATTAGCCTTTTTATATATTAGCCGTTGTTTTATTTTCACATACCTATATCAACATCCCTCTGAGGATCTCAGACAGGATCCATAGATCCTTCCACCCTTTTGTCCTCAGAACAACCCTGTAAGGTAGGTGAGACTGAGAGGTAATGACTGGCCCAAGGGTGGATCTAAAGAGGACTCCATACTTTCAAGCCAGCAGAAATAAGGGATGCATCCATAGCATATATTTGCATGCTCATCTAATGTGGTCCTGCAAGACAAAGCTTTGAACCAGAAGTCTTGGGCTAAAATGTTGCCTTCACCATGAACTCACCTGGCTGGACTTTGATCATCTTCACAGCAGAATGTTGGACTAGATGGTCTACAGGGCTCCAAAGAACTTTGTGATCCTAAAGGTATTCTTAGGTCCCTAATCTTAATATGGGAACACTAATTGCTGACATCCATGAAGCCAATTGCTTTGGGTATCAGATTAGCCAACCCCGTGCAGATTCAAAGATGGCTGCATCCAGCTTTTCATGACCCCCCACCCCAGAAATTAAGTTGCAAACCCCCACTTTGAAGACCACTACCTTATAGGGTTGATGGAAAGGAATGTATATGATGTGTTTTGGACACTCAAAAGTTCTAGATCAGTGCCAAGTATTACCATAACGGTGCCAGGAGTGGTGTAGCAGGAGTTGTACTGAGATCAAATCCTCCCCTTAGCCATGAAACTTTCTGGGTGACCTGGAGCCAATTTCTCACTCTCACGTGTACCTACCTCACAGGGATGTTGTGAGGACAAAAGTATAAAAGCTATCTATGCTGTCTTTGGGCATTTGCTTTGGCATGGGAAATGCAGAGTATAAATCCTTTCAAACAAACAATTAAATAATTAAATAATTGAATAATTAAATAATTGAATGAATAAATGAATGAATAAATAAATAAATAAATAAAATCTTTCCAAAAGCAGGTTCATGGCTGTTTAGACTATAGTACACTCTATTTCTATTGCCTTTATGGTAGAGGTTTCAGGATTATTTCAAACCAAGTTAGAGTTCTGAAGTTTGTTATCTGGAACATATGAAGCAGTTATGAAGACAAGCATACCTCTGAGTATGTGCAGAGTGTAATTTTCCAATCACTTGATATCTGTAACATGATTGTGGCTAATCACAACTGGGATCAGTAGGTCAGGGAGCTTCTGTGTCAGTGCTTGTTCTCCAAGGAGGCAGATCAAGGTCTTGGTTTTTTTTTAAAAGTTAAAAATAGGTTTCAGAATTATCTCTCTTGCTTTCCTACAAGGAAAGGATGTTTCATTTCTGCTCTTCTATTAAAGATGTCATCACTTGGCAGGAGTCAGTAGGAAAAAGGATGCAGATTAAGCAGCTGGAGGTCTTAAAATGCTTCTAGAGGACATGCTTTGAAGTAGGTCAGTGGAGCAAAAGCCTGATCAATATAGTGAGCCTTTCAATGGGAAAGGGCCTCAGAGGGACCAGCACACAACTGGGAAGACAAGGTCACACTTTCCTGGGGCAGGAGGGAATTTGAAAGCTCACTGGATCTTACCAAAGAGTGCCAGGGAGCATTTGGGAGGATGTAGGTCTTTCCCACTCATCCTCAGGGATGTATGTCCAGTCCTTAGTGAAGTCTAAGGAATTGATAATATTGATATAGGGTTGATGGAAGGGATGACAACATCATGTATGTGTTGTGCTTTGTACACTCAAAAGTGCTAGCTCTTTGCCATGTATTATCTATTTTCTATTTTCAAAAGTGGCTTTATGGCTGTTTGTTTATAAAAGTCTATAACTATAGCCCTTATGGTAGTAGTTCCAGAATTACTTCAAACCAAAGCGGAACACATGAAGCCATTTTAAGTACCTCTGAGCATGGGCAGAGTGTAGTTGAATACCCACCAGTAGATTCCAAACTCCCTTTAATACAGAAGCTGCACAAAAAGGCAGAAATTTTGGCATGCTGGTTTTCGTGTTGATGTACCTAGTTGGAGCATCTACTCACAGAATACGTACCCCAGATATTGTTTTATCACATCAGTGAGAAGTAGGGCAGAGAGGATTTCCTGCTCTCCTATCCCACCTCACCTGATGGCTTTGGAGGAAGGGTATTTAAGTAGGGCATCAGCTTACTGAGGGTGCTTATTGTTGATGTACAGCAAGTGGGAATATATTTCCCATGCTTTTGCAGACTGGGTATTTAATCTGGGGTTGTCACACCTTATTCATTCCCATGGGAGGATGGGGATTCAAGATAAAAATAATCTGTCATTCACTAACTATATTTTTCCTCAGCGTTGCATTCATTAATACGTATAGGTAGTGCTATTTGTCTGGAAAAAATAGGTGTTGGTACTCACCTGCGTTTGTGTCTATGAGCGCAATCCTAACAAGGTCTACTCAAAAGTAAGCCATATTGTGTTCAATGTGTCTTACTCCCAGGAATGTGTCTTTAGGATTGAAGCCTAAGAACACAATCCTAACCATGTCTACTCAAACGGAAGCCCCATTGTGTTCAGTGGGTCTTACTCCCAGGAAAGTGTCCTTAGAATTGCAGCATAAATGTGTCTGTACTGTACCCCCCTACAGAGGTTCCAGTATTCACGGGGGGGCTAGTACTCCATACAGGAATATACCCTCTCAAAAAGACCCCTGCAGTACAGGCAATCTAACAATAAACTGATAGTAGGTACTC
The DNA here is from genome assembly GCA_030015325.1 of Cryptoblepharus egeriae. Classification (NCBI taxonomy): domain Eukaryota; kingdom Metazoa; phylum Chordata; class Lepidosauria; order Squamata; family Scincidae; genus Cryptoblepharus; species Cryptoblepharus egeriae. Next base: position 88,410,980 of record JAREYC010000003.1, on the reverse strand, counting down.
CTGATGTAGGAGACAGTAAGTACTCCTATCATTTTATGAAGGGACACATGCCCAGAATACTACAGACCACAAGAGAAATAGGAGACGTAAATGGAGAAGGCACAATCTGTGGCAGTGTTTCTCAAACTGTGTGTTGGGACTCATTGGGTTGTGAGCAAGTTTCAATCCCCATTCATTTCAATATATTTTTTAATATATTAAACCTGAGGCTAACATGGTATGGGACTGCATTTGGGAAAATGCTATAGATCTGTACTTTTTATATATACGATAATGATAGATATATGATAATATATCATTATTTTTAATAACGATATATGCTTTTAATATTGATAGGACTTACTCCTCATTTCCAATGGATCCTGACAGATTCTTATTTTAAAAAGTGGATTGCAGGGCTAAAATTTTGAAAACTGCTGGTCCGCCAAGCATTCTGCCATCATTGGTCAGCTCTGCTCCTTGCTTGATCCCTGTGGGGAGAGTGGGGGCCCACAAGTTGCCTGCTGGCTTGTCTCTAAACCACTGTCCCCAACCATGGGTTGGAGGGACTTGGGCCCATGCATGCTCTTCTGGTCGTCAAGATGTCTGCCGCGACTACCTTCATAGGAAAACGACCACAGACCATGGAAGACAGTGGAAGGAGCACAGACCATGTTAGCTGCTAAATGGTCCTGCAGTGCTGGGGCGAGCAGCTTCATGTAAAAAATCAAAAGAAGAGCAAAAAAAAAAATTTCTGGTCAGGCTAGCTGACCAGCAGAATTGAGGAGACTGGCCTGCTGGTTTTGAAGGCAAAATCGGTCTAGGGCCTCAGGGGAGCCCACCCTAACCTGCATTCTTATGGCGGAGCTACCCACTTGTGGAGGACTGATCCCGCCACTGAATTCTTTCCTGTACTCCTTGTGGGGCTTCCAGTTTTATTTTTAGGTTACAAAGAAGTAGTAGTCCCAGTAAATAAACACAGAAATCCCACATTTCTGGGTTTGCAGAAATTGTGTGAGGAGCATGGTAAGGAGGTAGATGATCTGCTTCTCTGCATTAAGTGAGAAGTGGATCAAAGCATTGTGTCTGTGGCAGGATGGTGGGAGGTGGTGGCAGATTCAGAGTGCAGGGGCCCCTGAATTCAGTGCCCCACTTGTCCCCTCACAGTGTTCCACGGCTTCTTTACTTCATGGTTGGGCCATTCCTAAGAGCACAATCCTAACCATGTCCACTCAAAAGTCAGCCCTATTGTGTTTAATGAGTCTTACTCCTAGGAAAGTGTGTTTAGGATTGCAGCCTAAGTGTTTCACAATTGGTATGGATGTTGCCACATTTTTGCATTGCTTCATTTCCCTTGTGCATCTCAGGCTGCAATCTGAACCTCCAAATAGGCTGGGATGAGCCTTAGAATAAGTCCTATGCCGACCTGGGGGATGTCAAAAAAATGCTGTAAAGTACTTCTGTGCCACTCCTTGGGGATGGGGTGGGGTTAGGCCAATGCTCAGGCATACACTGATCTCCCTGGGGCATGTTTGCCTGCTCATGAGTAAAGCCTCGATATGGGTCATTTTCACTTTCCATGGAGTTCAATGCATATTTTTAGTTTTTTGGCAATAACTTTTGATAGGAAGGTGCTATTTCAAAACTGATTTTTGCATTGGATTCTACTCTTCAATATGAATCCAGTGGTCTATGACTTGATGACCCCATAACAAAGTTATTTGCATTTTTAATCTCCCAGTGCACATCACCTCCCTTGGGCGCATCACCAGATGCAGACCGCACCACCCTGGTGACGCTACTGCCTCTCCCTATACCACCATGGGAAGGTATGCCTGGTGAGTTATGCTGACATAAAATGTTTAGGTTTGCATCATCTCTCTCTCTCTCTCTCTCTCTCACACACACACACAGACGCACACACAGTGGTGCCGTAACAATGTTGACGTAAATGTCTCTCATGTGCTCCCACAGTTACTCTGGATCTCTCTCCCCATCCTATTTAATGACTGTCCAAATCTGGACAAATAAGTTTTACAGGTTAATGAAAGGCTACAAAATCTGCTTACCAGGGATGCAAGCAAGATGAGTGTACATGCCGTGGTAAGTCCCCTTAAGTATGTTGGAAAAAATGTACTGGCTTTGATCCCAAAACACTGCTCTGCTTGGAGAAGCAACTTCTGTGAAGAGAAAGGAATTTGTGCTCATGCATGGAACTCTTCTGCTTACAGAAGAACCATAGAACGAGCACATTTCTCCTGTGGTTTATCATAGGTACTTCCACAAGCACTGTGAGTAGTTGGGATCTAACCACACACACACAACACACACCCCAAACAAAATCTACTTAGCTCAAGCTCTACCATCCTTTTCCAGGAATAACTTTCACGGCACATCAGAAGAAAAGATTTTATTTTTTTTCCCAAAGAAAAAAGAGCAATATAAATATTAGAGTATAAAACTTGCGTGTAACACATTGACGTCAGTCTATATGGATATAAGAAGGATATAAGCATATATATAATATATAAGTATAGTTCAATATTAGACACATTGAAAGGACAAGAGTGTTTCAATTCACAGACATTTAAGAGCACACAAAGCACACATAAAGAAGATACAAAGGAATCAAAAAATACTGATGTCCACAACTCAATTACTAAGATTAAAAAAGAAACCTACACATCACTAGGTTTGCAGCACCACTACACTACTTTCAGATTGCTGATTAAAAGGAAAAAGAGAATGACTAAGATTCATCTACAGTACTTTGAGAAGGGCCACATAATAACTACCTTAATTCATAATAAGCTTTTAGGCACAATCCAGCAAAGGTTCTCCTCTGCAGGTCTCATTTCAATGAATGGGCACACCGACAATTGGACAACTATGCCCAATTTTGCAGAGTTCCTATTCATTTCAATGGGGCCGGTGCAAGAGAACTTCCCACTTGATGGTGCTCTGTATCACTAACTATGTAAACCGTTTCTAGTGCAGTCACCAAACACAGGGGGTGGGTGGGTGACCGGGATCAGTACAAAAGTCATACGCACACAAGTTTCTTCCAGCAGACAGGATAGTTCCCGCTTCTCTAGACACGGGGAGGCAGCAGTTAGTGCACGCAGTGCTCTAGCAGTGAATACTACACAGCCGGCGAGGCTGGACTGCAACATTTTGGAAAGTTATCACAAGTTCAACCTGAGGTGATCATAGAAGGCTGGACCATCTCAGACAAGCTGCTTAGTAGAGGAAAAATAAAAATATTCTTGGGCTGTGGTTAGCCCTCCATGTTAAATACCTGCTACCTCTCTACATTTTGTGTTTCAGCTACTGTGATACCAAAAGCCTGCTGAAAACAAAGGGCAACCTCCAATATCTCCAGGCAGGCAAGGTAACCAGGAGTGCTAAGAGCACACGGCAGCCTCCTTCCTGTCTGTGCTGTACTTGAGTGAGCGAAGAAAGGAACATAAGCTACAGAACGGCACTTAGTGGGAAAATCCATACTTCCTGCCAATCCTAGCCTATTAAATATGGTTTAAAAACCCAAAACAAGTAGTTTCAACAACACAGAAAAGGAGTTCGTGTGACTATTTTTCCAACTTGAGTCAATTCAGAACCACGTCCACATAGGGGTGGTGGTAGGGGGTCCCAATGACCTTCAGTGCACCAGAATCCTACTACTTAATTACTTCCAGAGCTTGACCATTGACCTCTGGGATGGGGTCAATAGCCTGGCAGTCGGCGTTCTTTGTCCAGTTCTAATTCCAGCATCCCTTATTTGTGCCTGGTCCCTTAGTTTCCTCAAATCACCTGTTGTTTAGTTTAATGAAAATTTGTGAAGGCCGGTGAACCAGGGATATTCCTTGGCTGTGCTGCATAGGCTATGCAGATTCTGCCACTGCTCTGATCCAGGGCAATGCATCTTGTTACTGAACTCTACTCACACACAAACAATGCTCAGGTTGCACCAGGACATGGGCACTTGACAGCATATTTACATCATGCTGTTTATGGCATGCAATGACTTCTCTATTCTAGTTTGGGTGGAGTCAGCTGTCCTACTGTAGATGTGAGGCGAGTGTTTTACATGCAACTTGATGCACAGAAAAATGTGAAGCATTCCATTTTTTAAAATTCTCTACAAGGCCACCAGAGCCTATTCACTGATCAAAGTCGATTGCCTGCAGAACGAAAAGAGCTTTTTCAGTGCTTAAAGGAGCAGCAGCTCACAATGCTCACAAGCGGGTGACTTCAACTTTCTTTAACTTATTCCTGAAAACATTTACTGTACACATAAATATTTAAAATGAGATGTGTCGTCTCTTTAGAGGCTGCTGTAATCCGTCAATAAGGGCAGTGTTATCTATCTTGCCAAGGTTTGTGGCACAACTTTGCCCTTGGAAGGCTTCCCATTGTAATGTGTTTGTGCGCCCTGCCTCTCAGGCATCCGTTGATTTCAGTTTCCTCTTAGGCCATCATTGGTTAAACTTTAAAAAAAGATAAATGTTTACAATGCAACTCAATTTCATTCCCTTGTTATAATGCAGGATAAACACTTATATTTTTTTAAAACAACAGATAAAGCAGGAACTAAAGCACTCCCTGTGAATTTCATAACAAGGATTTCAATTCAGGTAATTCTTGGGGAGGGGTGGGGAGAGAAATCAATCATCAAAATCTGGGACAATGAAGATGTTCCTAAAATGGAAAAATGCAGAAACAAAGCCCGTTTAGAAGATTTGCTTACAATGGACAGAACTCACCCTAAACCTGATAGCTTTTAAAGAACACTCTAGAGCAAACCAATTGCAGAGAAAATGTTTCAGGGATCTGAAACTCTTGCATATTAGATCACCCTCATGAGAGTATAAATTATATTTACCATTATCCACAGGGCTTTTTCTTTTTGTTTCCAGATACTGCTGATCATGAGGGCTAGCAGCAGGAGACCCACTCCTGGCTCTCATGATGACAACAACAATGTACATTCGCAACATTCCGTACTTTTGAGAACATTGGTTAACCACAAATTCACATTCATCCTTCATCCTAGGCTATGAATTGGGGGAGTGCTGGAAGGATCTGCCCTTTAGATCTCAGATGGCAGTGGTGATGTCCTGCGGATCCTACTTCTTCTCTTTCTTTCCAGACTTCTTCTTGTTTCCACCTCCTCCGGAGGCAGCAGGTTTCCCATCACGTTTGCCTGAGGAATTTGATAGGGTGGCCGTGCTCCCGGGGATATACACATTTTGTCTGTAGTCAGGAACATGCTGCAGGGTAAACTGGGGGCCATACCTGGCGCTGAGACCCATCGTACCTGCTGTTGCTCCTCCTCCCAGGGTTGAATTTCCATCTGGATTGGCAGCGGCGGCAGCAGCAGCTTCTATAATGGCATAAGGTGTAGGGGGTTGGGAGGGAAGAGAGATTTAAAAAAAAATTCAAACATTAGAAGAGTGAAGTTCTTACATGCTAGATGCTACTTGTATTTTAGAGTCTTCACAACTCATCCTCTAGGAGTGGCCCCACTTTCTCACGTCACTCTTAATTCTGGTGACAAGTTTAGGAATTTCTGATTCTTGGAAAGGAATAATCACACAGGCACTTTGCTTTGCAAGATTATGTGAGGGTATTTCATATGAATTTCTACTACTGGTTTAAAATATGGATTTGTTTGAGCCCCTTGCATAAGAACTGAAAGGAGATCAGATCTTACTCTTCCTGGCCTCCTTTCCCCACTTCTGCTAGTGTGCATTTTGGAAAGACAAGGCAGTTTGCCAATGAAGCCTACTGTATATTGGTTTTGCCTTCCACCAAGATACCCTTGCATCAGCTCTGGAACAGTGGGCAGAGAAATATCCTGACTCAATACTTTGTTTGGAAAGGAGATCTTAAAAAAGTGAGCCATCAAGTCCTAACTATTTTCTTAATCTTGTTTTTTTTAGAACTGACCTTGTCACATTTGCCTGATCTGGCAGGGAACATTAATCTTTCCTGTGTGGCCATAGCTCACCAAGCAGCTGGCTGGCCTTCTGGGGCTAGCAGAACTCTTGGAAAAAAATTGTCCCTTCCAGCTATTTGGGAGCCATCTGCTTTCTAATTCTAAAACAATTCACATTCCATTCCAGAGAAGCAGGAACAAGACAAATAATGTCAAAATAACCATTGAAGCTCTCAAGAGCAGTTTATTATGTGTTCAGGAAATTCCATCACTGGACAGTCCCCCCAGATGTAAGGTTTTGAGCTAGCTTAAGTCTTGGATCCACAATGGTGACATCTGGGTTTTATTGTAGAGAGCAGAAAATACTAAAAAATAGAGAAGTTCTCCAAAGGACACAAAATTTGTTTGGTGAATGGAAACTGCATTCATATTAGAGAAATAATGAAAAGCATTCACAACATCCTCTTTCACAAACAAGGTGGTGGAGATGGTTCGACTAGATGGTCTGCTCTGTCATGTTCTTGATTTGAATATGAAATTTAAACATTAGGAGAGTGAAGTCCTTACATGCTAGATGCTATTAACATTTTAGGGTCATCACAACTCATTGTCTCTTTGAAGTTGTGAGTTGCTGTCGTTTTGAGTTGTGAGAAGTATTGAAGTATTATTGCTGTCCATCTCCCTCTCACCTTTTTTAAAAAGTCATTCATTAAATTGTCCTTGAACACTTGACAAATAAGGCAGAAAGCTTTAATAACCTTCAATGCAAGAAGGTTAAAACCAGGAAGATGTTATTCCCTACTTCTGAGATAAGGTCATGGACAACAACGCATTCATTCATTCATTCATTCATTCATTCATTCATATCTGCAGAGTGTTAAAGTTGTCAATGCTACAGTGAGTAGACTTATAGCTTTTGGTTAAAGATGGACAAATGTCCAAGTACACACTGCTAATTTTAAAAATGATGCACTGCTTCCCTAACTGTTTTAACAATCTTATATTGCCTACAAATCTCTTGTCTTGTTTCACAACATACTGTTCAAAAAGTCAGTTTTTGCATTAGAAAAGTGTTGGCTACCAGGCGCTCATGGCAGCAGATCATAAACATTTGTGCTGAGCCAGCTGGTTATACTATAACTAGTTGCATTACAGCCATGCAGGCACTGATAACATGATCCAATATTTCTATTTTGAACATTTAAAATAAAATTTTAGTTTTTTAAAAAATCAATTTTGTTGGCTTTTAACATATGGCTCAGCTCACCACGATGTTAGCGCTGCGCTCCCAGTAAATTATACTTGTGCCATCTCTCTCTCTCTCTCTCTCAATTGCTAAGAATGCTTCCAAAAGGCAAAGGAAGAGCGGAAGGAAGACAGAGGCAGTTTTTGTTTGTAGAGTAAAAAATGATGACTCTGTACTCTAATAAAAGATGCAGCATAATAAATTCTAGCAGCTCTTAGGGACTCTTGAACTGAATGAAGGAGGGGACAAATGCACACCTGCAGTTTCTTGAAGAGGATCCATCAATGGGTCTTTTATGGGAGAAGTTACTTGCTAAATGTATAAACAATATCAGTTCCTGAGCATTATGATCCAGGACCACAAGATCACCCTTTAATGCATAATCACCACCACACAAGTCCTGTTCTCACATGCAGTCAGTTGATATGGTAGCTTGAAAGCCTTAACATTAGTATTGTGGAGCCCACTGGGTAACATTCCCATTTACATTCACTAGGAGTTTACCCACTTGTGATTTTGCTGTGAAAACAAGAATGTGTTCTTGCAGCCTACCTGTGTAAACCGCCTTGAGAATAAAGTCAAAAGGAAAATCTGATGACCCGAAAAGGCAGTATATAAATACCTATGTTTGTTTGTTTTGCAGCCCCCATTCATTTCATGGGTCATTGAAACAGAACCTGCCAGTGTATCAATCCTCCCACAATCCAGTCCAGTGGACCAAGTATAGAAAACAGATCAGGGAAATGCTTTAGGCTGCAATTCTAAAGACACTTTCCTGCGAGTAAGACTCACTGAACAAAACGGGGCTTACTTTTGGGTATACAATGTGCTCTTATATCAGCGTTTTTCAACTGATGGTACATACACCACTGGTACTAGCTGAGATGCTGTCCAGTGGTATGTGCGGCTCATAAGAGAGACCTGCTGTCTGGCACTGAGATCATGATACAATGCTACAAACAGTAGCAGGAGGCTTGGCTCAGCAGGTACAGCTCCAGCATGTAGTTTTCATATGCGTGAAAAGCCCACCTGAGATCTGAGCCTCTTGCCGCTGGCCTTCCAACCTGGAAGTAATCTTTGCCAATTATTTCAGGTGGTACTTAAGATAATTAGACCATGAGAAGTGGTACACTGGAGGATAAGGGTTTAAAACATTGCTTTAGACTCAAGGGTGCAGTCTGTCCTGGTCTTCCAAGTGCAGATTCCTTTCCAGTTGCCATGTTGCCAGTAATCCAGAGTTACTGCAGGAAGACGTAAGAGGCCCTTACTCTGGATTGCTCTATACATTTCCCATAGGTTTCCCATAGGTGGCACTGTAACCACATTGGTGTAAAAGGTCCCGTAGTTACTCTGGATTGTAGCTCGGTCTACCACCATTTGCTTTTGATTATATTGCTTGTATCTTCACTGGTCCCTGGAATTATCCAAAGAGTTATTTTCCTATTTGCTTCTCTAGAAGCCAAAGGGGAAGTTCAGCATTTCTTAATTGTATTTTCAGCAGTGCAGATCTACAGTCGGAACTGACTACTCCTTTGGCCTGTTATCTCTCAGTGGGAGTAGCTGAGAGATTTTAATTTTTAAAAATATTCCATGGCAATTTGCAGTTTTTAAACCCAGCTGTAATTAGGGTATCACTTCATTAGCACACAACCTGGGGGATTTCAGCAAAAGATTCACTGAATGCTTGAAATAATTTTTCCCCATGTTGGATTCTGCTCAAACAACAGGATATGCCATAGCTGAATTCTTGACGTTAGTGAAAAAATGGGGTTGGATGGAAATGAAGAGACTGGCTGCCCAGAGTTATTGGCAACCCCTTACTGTGCTAATAGGGCAAAATGAACATCATGGGGCTTACTGCGGCCACAGCTGAATTGTAGCGACCTCTTCACATTGTATTAATAATTAAAAAACAACGGCTTGCAAAACAGAATATTAATGTCAAATAGTTATTATCGTCCCTTATTAGCTGTTTCAGTCACCAAACAAAACCAACAATGTTATGCCTTAAGTGTCTACAAAACTGCTTAATTTTTTAAAACCATTTCATGCTATTCTTTGTTCTCTTCAAAAGCCATTTTTGAAATTAAAGACAGAGTAAAGATTATTTGGAGGCGCATTCCTCCTACTACACAAAAGATCTGTCTGTACTAAGTAGAAAAGTTAAGCTTACAAAGAAAGAAAATTATAAGCACTAACAGTCTGAATTTACAGTTAAGAAGTATCAATATTAGACTATAATCCTACACATGTTTACCTGGAAGTAAATTCCACTGACTTCAACAGGATTTACTTCTGTGTAGACATGAATAGGGCACACTCTTGTCAGAGGAAAGCATTTTAAAATCCTATTAATGTCAATGGGTGAGATTTAAGCTGTGATTAGCTCACCTATCAGGATGAATTAGGTTTACTAAGACTTGTCTTCAGCTGCATCATGCTAATAAGGGTGCAATCCAGAGTAACTACGGGGAGTCCTTGCTCCGGTGTAAGAACAATTTGCTCTGGATTGCAGTATGAATTTCCCATAGGTTTTCACTAGGTGATGCAGTAACTACAGGTACACATAATGTCTCTTATGTGCTCCCATAGTTACTCTGGATTGTAGGGCAAGGCAGTGGTTCCCAAATCATGAGCTATGGCCTCCTGGGGAGCTGGAGACACCAGGCATGTACAGGATTGTAGTAATATACAATCCTGGGGAACCATGGCCAGTGACCCAGTAGGTCAAGGGAGCTGCTGGTTGAAAAAGTTTGTGAACTACTGCAGTATTGTGATTTTCCTAAGTAAGACTCAACATGTTTGGGGTTTTCCTACAATAGTCACCACTTCTTTCTTTCTTTCTTTCTTGCTTGCTTGCTTGCTTTATGAGAACACACCTTTCCTTAGTTACAGGGAAATTATTTCCTTAGTAAATTTATTCTTTTTTAAAAAAGATACATAGTGATTTGATGTGATTGAAGCTTTATTCTCTCATTAGTGCATCCCCTGATGAAGGGACATCTGTGGTATGAAATATGCATACCCATTTATGGATTTCTTTTTGTTAAATTTGTTTTAAGATATTCCTCTTTGTACAACATATACAACATATACTCCTCAATATATAACAAATCCATAAAAACCACAAATGAGATGGCAATTTTTACCAAGAAGGATGAGGATAAGGAATTTTGGAATTTGGTGCCAGTATGCACAAAACTCTTGGTTTCAGCTGAAGACGAGACAGCCTGTCCAGGCCTGAGCACTTAATCACAGGTTTTATTGTCATACCGTTTTAAATGGAGAATTAACTGGAACAGGACAGCCTGTCTTCACCACTGCCTTATCTCTGCTTAGTGACCTACCAACCCACTTCTGTGCTATTATGTGAATGAGGGAATGCAGCCAGCCCAGCTGCCGATGTAAGCAAGAAGGTGGGAGGATGGGCTTTCCTTTGAACATCATGTGCCTCGGACTGCAGCAAGTACCAATGTAAGAATGAGTGTAGGGGTTGGTTGTATTGTCTTACATGCCTGACATTAAAATAAAATTAAAAAATACTACACACCTCCCAAGAGGTGTTTAATTTCACAGAGAAAGATCTTTTGATGTGTTTTAAGTTGCATTTGACTTGTGATGCTTAATTTGTGTTTAGAGATCACTAGCACTCTTGTTTAAAGGCATGCAGAATGCTTTGCTGGATCTACTGAGACCTAGTCCAGCATTATTTGCAAGAATCACCTAATTCAGGTGGGACTGACCAGTGGTCCATAAGTGGATCATAGTCTCCTACTCTCATGCTATCATGGATGGCTTGTGGACATGGTTTTCAGAGAGTGATAAGGGAAAATACCTATTTTCCCTTACCACTCCCAAGCCTTGTGATTAGCCCTCCCTGCCACAGTAGCATGCAGTGAAGCTGGGAGCTGCATATTATGGCAGAGAAGACCACAGGATCAAAGCAACAGTTTCTTGCTTGCCATTTGTCTACTCATCTTCTCCAGGTTAAGATCTTTTCTGAGTCCTTCCTGCTGAGAAACGGAATGGGGAAGAAACTGAATGGGCAGACAAATAATTGGAAGGAAAAGGGTTAAGAAGGCTTCCTCAACACTGATCCTCACCCCCACCCAATAACTTTGATTCTAATAAACTCCTGTTGCATTATGTTGCCAGTTGACCTTACTGTATGTCTCTAGACTCCCACGACTGACAGTAGACAAGGAAAGCAGAGGCAAAAATAAATTCCCTCCGCTTCTCTCATGAATGGATCTCTGATTAAGTCTAGAATATTTAGGGGCTTATCACTGGACGCTGTGCCTGTTGCTTGAGCTTTGACCGCTGCTGATGCGCGGACCTTTATTTAACAGCACCGAGTGCCGTTTCGGAAGACCTGCTGGAGCCTGTAGACAGGTGGTGTCTAAAAATCTATGCTAACACATTCCACTAGTCTCACTTCAGCCTGTCTACCATCCACATTACTGCCACATTCCCTTTCCTCAGACAACTCTGGTTTATCAGCTTAGATTCTCTGGAAATCCTCTTTAACAAAAAAAGTATCCAAAATAGTTTTTTTTTCAGGGTTGTAGAATTAAGCCCCTTAGGATTTCTAATTTCTACGGGTGCCTTAATTCTGATCTGTGCTGTAGCTTCCTAGCTGTCTGCCACAGGAAATGGTCCAGAGAATTTCTCTTTGATCTTTCAAAAGCACAAGCTTTTGAAGTCACTGAAGAGGGTCCTGTTTCTTAGGCTGTTTTTTTTTTTCCAAAGCCAGCACGTTATGAGATCATTGCCATAATTGCCATTGTGCCACAATGCTCTCTGTCCATGGGAGTATGTCACAACAATTTTAATGGTGATGGAGAAAATTCAGAAATCCTTACACTCACATACACACATTCACACAAAGTGCCTTCTGTGTTGGCCACAGAAATGCATCACATGCAGGAACCCACAGGGACCTAGAAAATAGCATAATTATATCTTTGTTATGTCCCAAGGGCCATTGCAAAGTCCTGCACTTATTCATGCCTTCCCTTCCCCCACCTCCATATTCACAGAAATGTGCTGTCTGTTGAAATAGCCACAGAAATACATTAGCATGCAGACAGGAGACAAAACCCTAGTGATCTTCTCCAAATGGGCATACCAGGAGGAAAGAGAATGTCTCCTCCAAGACCTGTGGCAATAGAATCATCATGTATAGATATCTACTCATTTCTGAGTGAGTAAGTAGAATGGGCAGTTAGTCCCATTATATTCAGTGGGACTTACTCCCATCTAAGTACAAGTAGTTAGGTAGGTAGGTAGGACTGTAGCCCAGCTGAATTCTTGATAGAGGTTCCTATCCTAAAGATACTTTCTTGGACACAATGGGGCTTACTTTTGAGTAGATGTGGTTAGGATTGTGCTCTAAAATGAGAATTGAAGAGAAGCCATTTAAATGAAAGCTCATTCTCTTAGCTCTACACATCAACTCCCTATACGTTAATACCATTAGGCACTCATATCATCCAAAATTCCACATTTAAAGGTTTTTCAATATTTTAAAAAGATTTTTAATTTTTTTTCACACCTATTGTGAGCTGCCTGGGAGTGTGTGAACAGATGAAGCTTGAAAATGTCTAGATGTTTCCCTGCTTCAAGCTTTCCAGTACAAGTAGGCTAGATGGTGTAAACCTTTCTCTTTATTAGAAAATAGAACAGTTTGCAACTTGAATTTTTTTATGCCAAGTTATGATATCTATCTTTTGAAGATAGTGCAAGCAGCATATGATACCACATATGTCATGCCGTTAAAATTACTTATGCGTAGGTTTACAGTACTGTGATTTTTGAATCAGGTCCATAGCTAGAAGGTAGAAAGCATTTAATTTGTTTCCTCCATGCTGTTTTTCTTCTGAAATATTGTTTCTAGAAAGCAGGAATGGAATCCTCAAAATGCTATTGCGCAGTTAATCTGAAAAGGGACGTACAACCCATGTCTATACTGACTGTTTATTAAGCATTGAATTAGTTGTCAATGCTCAGACCAACATGCTAAACATAGCATAGATAGATGCTCCCTTCTCATACCAAGGATCACTGCCCAAATACACTATCAGCCTTGCAAGCAAATCAACCATAACTACATTCTTTAAAAAAATCTTTAGACAGTTCTATCTCACAAGTGATCTGGTTGTAGCTGTTACAGAATAGCTGCAAGTCAAACAGGTTCAGCAATAATTTATTATCTGGATAGGCACCCCCTCTCCTTCAGACTTTTAATCCCTAGAGACTGGTGATATGGGGAGCAAAAATCCTGGCATAATATCTTTTTTTGCTGGTAATTCTTTTGTGTCTATTTCAGAAAACAAGTCTTTTGTGAAAGGGAATGTCATTGTATTTTATTTTTTGTCATGTTAATTGCTTTATGAATTTCTTGTTAAGAAGCAGGGTATACATTAATAATCTCAGGATCAATAACTCCAGCATATTTAAATGCCCAGTCATATAATTCTTAACCCCCAAAGACTGAACTGAACAATGATTTACTAAGGACAGGAAGCACAAAACAGTGACTGGCCCTGGTAAATATGGATAATTGGAATGTATGTTTGTCAACCCACATCAACGCTGAGTCCTGGGAAGTATCACTAATACTAGATGCAAATGCACACTGTCAACTCCTCTTCCACCCTCCCTGCTTAGCCTTCATTTAGCAAAAGACTGAAAAATCTGCTTACATTAATCTTTAAAAAGCACTGAAGTAAAAGGCATTATTACTTGCTTACATTTGAGCATTTGCTTGCATGCTTCACTAAATGAAGTCCATTATAGAGCTTGTGCTGGTAGTTCCACAAATAGCAAGCACTGAAGCCCTAAATACTAGCACTGACTAGATCTCATTCCTCGTCCTTGGAAATTATTACATGTTTTCCATTTCTCAGTCTGTTCATTTTGAAACTAGCCATAAAGAGTCCCCAAAACGCACCACAGAAACTGAGACAGCCCATCCATGGAGCCAACTGAAACAGTTGCCTCAGGCAGTGGGCTGACAAGGGAAGCCACTGCCTGTTTCTCCTCCTCCTCCTCTTCCTGCTCCATGGATTCATTCCATGATGAGAGGAACACTCTAGCACCTTACCCACCTCTCAGCTTCCAATTTTACTCAGTTTCCCCTCTTATTTTTTTTTTTTAATTCATGGAGCAGGAAGAAGAGCAAATATGTACCATTATATAAAGGAATGGTGGCTATCTCATTTGCTGGGAGGTCTTGACTGGTCTTACTATGGCCTCCTTTTCTTTATTATGCAAATCAGGCTGCAATCCTATCCACACTTTCTTGAGTGTAAGCCCCATTGAATGCAATGAGACTTACCTCTTAGTAGACATGTATTTATTTTATTTCATTTCAGCATTGGTATCCTGCCTTTCTCCTGGAGACCCAAGGTAGCTCACAATATAATGATATAAAAGCAATTAAAATAATATAGTACAGTATAATCCATATGAGTTCACTGCCAGCTGCTTGTTTTGGAACAAATCTTTGACCCTTTAACCAAGTTGTTCTCAAACCTTTGACCTCTGAATATCTTTAAACTCATAAAAAGAGTCTCTGGGAGCTCTGCCAACACAAGTGCAGAGTCTCAGGAAACCCAGAGAGCCAGTGGATGTGTTGAATGGTGTAGCATGGAGCAGATGATGGTCTTAGAACCTCCTGGACTCCTAGGAGCTAACTTTTAGAAATACTGCTTTAACCCATTCCTTCCAGCATGATCAACCATACTTGCTTTGACAGAGCCCTTCCCTTTTTATGAACCTCAGCTATTCACTCCCATTTGACTATATCTTAATTTAAATATAAGAGCTTCACTGGATCAGGCCAAAGGGCCATCTAGTGGTCCACCAGATGCCTCAGGGACTTTCCCACAGATACAGCAACTGCTCCATCTATTTCTTCTGCTTGCACTAATCAGGAGGTCCTTTGCCCGTGTCTTGGCTTATATGAAGTGGGGAGGGGGTGTGTGGAGACCAAATGGTGCTTCAGTCATTCATCAGTACAAAATATGGTCCTATTCAAATCAGTTGCCAGCTTGGATCTCTAAGGAAAACAGTCTGCTCTAATATCATCAAGGGTATTAGATACATGCCAAAGCCAGAGGATGAGAACATGCATGTCCAGAGGATCAGATCATGCACTGTTTTTGAAAGGAATGTTTCACTGATTAAAGGCAGTGGAACGGTGTTCACAGAATAACAGAACAATTGTTCAGCTGTACAAATGAATAATCAGTAGGATTGCGGTCGATCAATTATTCATTCCTGAGCCTGAATCACAAACCAGTCAAGCAGACTGGATTTAAGCCAAACTCTGTTCACTGAAGTTCAGGCAGTGCTAGCTTAAGTATAAAAGCAGGCCTCCGTCAGTCTTGAAAGACTATAGTATTGTGCTCGGTGCTGCATATGCTGCATGCAAAGCACGAAAGCCTGGGTTGGATTGTTATGGAGGATAGGCTGTTACCCAAGCAGCAAATCCCCCCTCTCCACACCACTGAATTAGTCCAATGGAAAGGCAGAGCCAATACGATTGGATCCAGCTGGCGTCGCAGAGCTGGGCTAAGGACAGGAGCTCACCCTGTCTTGTGGGGCCGACCCAGGTCTAGAACCCTGGCCTGCTGGTTAACAGGCACAGCGTCTTAACCACTTGCGCCACCCACAGCCCAGAGCTTAAGTATGTATACTCAAAATTTAGGCCATCTGAGTACTTTGGGCCAAATTAGATGTGGTGGAGGCAGCAGACCCAATTCTACAAATGTGATGATGGCAGAAATGAATTGTAAGGAAGTGGAGAGGGGAACAAAAGAAAGCAAAGAAAAGGAAGGAGTGACTTCCTCCCCAAGATGGCTCTTTCCTGCTGTTACAATTTCAGGTGATAACACAGACAGGGAGCGATCTGACTTCCCCTCTTCTGCTCAGCTGTCAATGTACTTTCCCACCCAGCATTTTATAGGGAATAATTGGCAGGATCCAGGTTGGGTTTTGCCATAGCAAGGGCTGGATTTAGGTTTGATGAGGCCCTAAGATATTGAAGATAATGGGACCCTTTATATGTTCAGTTGTCCTTTGTCAACAACAAATTGTTGCTGTTTTTTGTGTTGAATATATGCTATATGGTAATTTATGGACCTAATAGGTATCTAAAGCTATTTGCACATAACAAAATTTGTTTTTTTTATTTTATATTTTGGAAATGTACATTTTTTCTTTAAAAATTTTTGGCAGTCCCAAGAGAGTGAGGCCCTAAGCTATAGCTTGTTCAACTTATATGTAAATCCAGCACTGGCCATAACCATGTCTAGTTACACCTGTTCATAAGCCTACAGTTTTCAGAGAATTTAGCCTGTACTAAAAAAGGCAGAAGTGTTTCATCCTGGTTCAGTTAAAGAGACAGAAAACATCTTGGGAATACAAACACGCTGTCTCATCTAGGAAAGCAATAATTAGGTTAAACCAATTAATGAATTAAAGGGCTTACATATTTTTTAATACCCCAAGTATTTGTCCTCTTTTCAATGGGAGCCTTCAATATTTCCTATGAGGTGTCCTACTGGTTCAGGCCAATGGGCATCTGAATCCTGCTTTCTACTTGCCACAGCTAGCCTGATGACTTTAGGGAACTCATACGAGTAAGCAGAGCATAAAAGCACAGTTTCACAACTGATGCTCAAAAGATAAATTCCCCCTGGACTCAAAGTTTCTACATGGCTGGTATGATTATCTGTGATATGCATCCTTCATGGATCTGTCTAATCCTCTTTAAAATCATGCAAGCTCATTGCCACCACCACACCGTATGGAAGCTAAATAAGTTCCATTAGTTGATTGCACACATTGTGCGAGGTGCTACTTTCTTTTGTCTGACCTGAATCTCCACCAATAATGATGACCCCAACTTCTACCACTATGAAAGATAGAGAAAATCTTTCTTTCTCTACACACCATATGTAATTTTGTAAGCTACTAACCAGGCCTGGCTGAAATTTGGCCTCAGCACCAAATTTTTGCCACCCTTCTGCAAACCATATCAGTATTTTGTCTCTTTGTCCTCCATTGCTGCTGGCACATTCTTGTCTACCTGGATGCTTGGGAAAGCAGCTGGGGGAGCGGCTCTGCAGGGGAAATGCTCCAGCTTTTCTAGTATCATGATCTTGTACCATGACTAATCAGTACCATGACTGATTAGTCACCACCAATTCAAACTTTGGCTTTAAAAATGATGGGATTTCTGCACATGCAGATTTGTGCTAATGTAGATGATTTCATTTAATTGCTGGACAGCCAAATCAAGCACAAGCAAAAACACTGGCATGACTTGCACTGCTTCCAACAGGGGAATTTATCAGGCAGGAGGCAGTGGTGGGATTCAAATAAATTAACAACAGGTTCTATGTCCTAATAACCTAAATTAACATCAGGTTCTATTTCCATAGAACAACAGGTTCTGTGTCCCATTAGTAACTGGTTCTCAGAACCAGGCGCTCATAAGCAAAGGGTTCTATAGAACCCGTGAGAACCCCCTGAAGCCCACCACTGGCAGGAGGGCTCCTGGAGGTAAGGAGACCTCCTGGAGGTAAGGCCCCAGGGTAAGCCCTAGCAGCTGCAATGGGGCAACTCAGACCTGTATGAGTACAATTGATGGTGCAAATCTGTGTTGCCATGTGTTGGTGGATCAGTTGGTAGATCAGGGGGACAGCATGTGGTGTGTGCTGGTGATGCTGACCCCACATCCCTCTTGGACCTGGTCTGCCATCCTACCCCTAATGTCACCCACCCTGTGGCATTTGTAATGAGACCTATCATACTCAGCACACATCGCTCCTTGTGTTAGCATGCATGAGCCAGTGTGGACTTCCTGCCTGTGTACTGGACTGCTATGCTGTTGCAAAGTACCGGTACTTTTTGAGACTTTCATGATTGCTAGCCATGGTACAGGCACATGATCTGTTGGTGCACACACTGGCCAAGTCTGTGCCATAAGTTTTCTTTAATCAGGTAACAGATGTACATTAACTACCTTATGATTGCAACACATGTATAATTTGAAATTGGGTATAAATAATATTGTCTGACTGAGGACCTCTTTTGCCATTCAAGTGTTTCTGAGTGCTGACTGGGCAATCTGCCATCTATGGGGAAGCATCAGGCCTCTCGGTCCCTGGCAGTGCACAGGAGGCAGTTCAAAAAATAATCTTTTTGTGTGTGAAGGAAGGAAATTGGAGCTGGAGCTGCTGAGGGATGATGATAAACATATGGGCCACCTGAGGCTATTTTAACAAAGTCAGATTTCAGAGCAGAACTGAACGTCTACGTTGTTCCCTTTCTGTTCTAAAATATTATAATAAATGCTTTAAAATTCGAAGGACTTCCATCACTGTTCTAAGCCAGCCTTAGCAACTGTTTGCCTGGGCTGATTAAAAAACTTTGGGGGATGATAAAATAAGAGGGTTTTTAAAAAGATAATAACTATGGGAAAAAAGAATAAGCAATTTAAACTTAGTAATTTTAAGCAATGGGGGATAAATTCTATGCATTTCATATAAATATTGAATGATTACAGGGTGAGATCAATTTCCTTTTAAATCTAAACACAGAAACAAAAACACTCTTGATATGTTCTTCATTGTATGGTATACATGAGCTACCCATTGCCAAGTCATTTTATGTGATGAAAAATCATGTCACTGACAATTAAGTACCTCTCATCCTCTTTCTTGCCCTCGAATCTAAAGCACAAACATTTCATATCATAAAACATAAAAAATGTTTTTGTACTGGAACAAAGAATAAAATGCACATCATGTGGAAACTAACCATTTGCTGAGGCCAGAATCATGGCTTGAAGCATTTCTGTATCAAACTGGTTGTTTGGCCAAGTTCCATTTTCATCTCCATTCTGAGATCTAGGGAGGAAACAAAACAAATGAACTACTGTATTTTAAAAAGACAGGGGTCTTAAGGAGAACAAGCTGATAATGGAAGAACATCTTCATATTGCATACAATGAAGTTTATTTTTAGTATTAGTTTAATGTCAGGGCACAAAATCTAGGCAATTATGAACACCAAAATTTTATCTTAAAAATGTATGTATAATTGTTCAGATTTTAACGAGAAGTGGTAGAAAGTCCTGGAAAGTAGAAAGTCTCATGTAAAATCCCCATCGTTCAAAAAGGGCAATCCAAATCTTCCAGACCAAAGTAATACCTCTTGCTGCTCCCATCAAATAAAAGAAATATTTAAAAGGAACAAAAGGAGGGTGGGGTAGGAAAGAGGTAGGATAGGGGGTGAGAACCAGGTGGTATGGGGCAGGATCCAAAGCCCAGTATTGGGCTCAACATGTAATTCGGCTACAGCAGAATTGAGTAGCCCCCATTACTCAGGGTGACCACATAGAATGGAGAACAGAGTGCCTGTACCTTTAACTACTGCCTAGGAATTTAGGAAGGTTTAGCTCAACATACGTAGAAGTGTTTTAAAAACAGAACCTTTAAGATTACTTTGCTTGAAAGTTTGGAGAGTATCAGCCCTGTTTATAGATTCACCACTTTAAATGTTTATCCATTGAATGAAAGTATCCTCATGAAGGTGGTATAAGGACTTTCAGGTCACTCAGGTTAGAATACTTCCTATATCTTCCATTCATCTGCAGGATTGGAGTTTACCCCAGGTTTACCCAAGTTAAGCAGGCTTTGCCTCTCTAAGAAGGCCATCTTTTCAGGTTTGAAAAAGAGCGGAAAGTTACAAGTGGAAAGGGAACAAATGTGATTGGAAGGAAGAAGTGACACTTTTGTTAGAATTCAAATTCACATTAAAAAATGGTTGTCAGAGAATGCTGGTTACGGGACTAACAATATACGGTAAGTTACTGGACTTTAAAACTATTGCTGTAACTTACTCATAGATATTTTATTTTTTTATTATT
Organism: Cryptoblepharus egeriae; assembly: GCA_030015325.1. NCBI lineage: Eukaryota > Metazoa > Chordata > Lepidosauria > Squamata > Scincidae > Cryptoblepharus > Cryptoblepharus egeriae. The sequence goes on along the minus strand of JAREYC010000003.1, from coordinate 88,390,875 downwards.
ATTTTGTTTAAAATAAATAAGATGGGAGTAGGAAAGATGGCTGCTGGAGCTGCAACTCTATAAATCGCTCAGGTTCCTATCTATGTTTTTGTTTTTTGTTTTAATCTCTTCTTAAAATAAATAAATAATTTTTGAAAAAAAGAATTCAGATTCTCAAAACCCACATGAAATTCACAGACTGGAAGAAGCACATACATATTATTCTTTTTATCTAGCTGTGGAAATGGAAATAGGCTTCCTTCCTCGTGGATGGAGATAACCATTTGATGGACGTATATGAATACATGTATGAATTCGTAGAGCATATGAAGGGAGAGTCCTTGATTCACCTAATTGGATTTCCCCCAGAATTTATATCTTTCTCCATCTGAGCGTCTTGTAGTTGGATGTTGGGCATTTAACCTGGAATCTTCCACATAAAAATATGTGTTCTGTCATTCTGGTATGGTTGCTAAACTAAGAGAGGAGGAATGTCCAATATTTGGAGCAAAAGGTGAGTGATCATGAGGAAAGTGGTATCCTTCCAGTCATTGCGTACTGCTTTTCCCTCATATCCTCAGACAAGGGTGACCATATAGAATGGAGGGCAGAGTGCCTCTACCTTTAACCATTGCACAGAAGATGGAATTGAGGCAGGTTTAGCTCATCATAGAAGGGTTTAAAAACAAGACCTGCCAGAATTCCCTCTTCTATGCAATGGTTAAAGGTAGAGGCACTCTGCCCTCCATTCTATATGGTCCCCTGCCTCAGAATGACATGTTTCACTTTTTATCTAATCCAGAGAGTGGAAGGAATTGAGGTTGCAACATGTTAAGGGAGCACACACAGCATTTGGCATGTTACTAGCATGTTAACACCAAGTGGTGTTAGGCCAGTTCTATGCTCTCTCATGCACAGCAGTATTCCTATCCCTACACCTACTTCAGGACTTAGACCAGGACAGTGGATGAATAAAGCATCCAGAGCAAGTCTGGGGGGAGGTAATGGGGGGAGGTAATGAAAACTGCATGCATGTTAATGGTGCTGCTAAAATGCAAGGTCCACAAGCCAGGAACTTGTCCAGCTGAAGATGAAAGTTATTCTAATTCAGGATGCTCAACGATATACAAAGTATAAGGGAAGAAACAGGCTAAGGAGGACATATATTAGATCAGTAAGAGAAAAAAAGGACCTTAAGAGATTACTAAGCACCAGATTGAAGTCAAAAGAACTAAGGAGCTCTTTGGGATGTGCTTTTAAAAAAAAAAATCTCACAGAACTTCACTAGTACTAAATCAACCCAAGTAAGGCTGCAATCCTAAAGACACTTTCCTGGGAGTAAGGCCCATTGAACACAATGGGGCGTACTTTTGTGTAGACATGTTTAGGATTGTGCTCTTGATCACTATTAAGCATGTCTCAGAGTCTGCTCTGTGCTGAGAGACAGGAAGGAAGTGTAGTCCATGAAATGTTTACAAGGAGATTTGGATTGGCTGAATCTCAGGTCTGTAGGTAATGAATACCTGATGCTGACAAAAATCACCCACATTTTCCCATGTGGAAGGCATATTGTGCCATATAAGATGAAGAAAGACTTTATGAAATATTTTAGAGGACATTAACATTTTTTGTTATTGTACGAATTCTAAGAAACCCAAATGTGATTGGTAAGCACAAGAAATGAAACACTAGAGGAATTCGTTATTATAGAATAAATAAAAGAGTGAGGTAAGAAACAGGAGAAATTATTCAAATCAGCCTACACCTAACTTTCTATTGTAAATTGCCCTAGTGCTAAAGCTGGGATCAGGGTTCATGGGAAATTACATTATTATTATCATCATTCATCCTCCTCCTCCTTCTCCTCCTGTGGTGGTGCAAATGGTTAAGACCAGTGATGGGATTCAAAGAAATTAACAACCGGTTCTATGCCCATCTGGAAGCCACTTTTAAATGGCTATTTTTAAACTTTACATATCCTGTCTCTCGTTAACAACTGGTTCTATAGAATAGGTGCAAACCTGCTGAAGCCCACCACTGGTTAAGACACTGTGCCTGTTAATTAGCAGGCCAGGATTCAAAACATGGGTCCCCGCAAGACGAGGATTTCCTGCTACGGGTTGGACTAGATGATCCATTGGGTGCCTTCCAACTCTCTGATTCACCAGCTCTAAAGAAGTAGACGCAGCCAATTTCAATGCAATGACAATACTTGGACCACTAAAGATGCTGTAGGGCAAATTTTATCTTTACATCTATTTCAAAACGATCCTTTCTTAAAGGACACAGATAGTTTTTTTAAAAAGCTTTACTAAGCTATTAAAAAAGCTGTTGTCTTTAGGGCTGTGGGTGGTGCAAGTGGCTAAGACACTGTGCCTGTTAACCAGCAGGCCAGGGTTTGAGACCCGGGTTGGCCCCACCAGACAGGGTGAGCTCCTGTCCTTAGCCCAGCTCTGCGACACCAGCTGGATCCAGTTGTATTGGCTCTGCCTTTCCATTGGACTAATTCAGTGGCGTGGAGAGGGGGGATTTGCTGCTTGGTTAACAGCCTATCCTCCATAACAATCCAACCCAGGCTTTCGTGCTTTGCATGCAGCGCCGAGCACGATACCATAGTCTTCCAAGACTGACAGAGGCCTGCCTTTTTTTTGTCTTTAGATGATATTAGCAACAGAAAATGATAGAATATAACCTCCCAAAATAGTGCAGTAATGTTCATTATAAGATTACTTTCCTATCACTGTATGATTTTATGAGGAAGTCTGAAAGACTGGGAAAGCAAACCAAATTTCATGGCCCTGGATTCTTTTGGAGAAAATAAAATGGAGCTTTCTTTCTTTCTTTCTTTCTTTCTGAAAACTGCTTCCCTGCATGGCAGGACCAGCCAGGGCTGCTCAGCATCTTTTAAATGGGTCCTCCTGCATGGAGCACACCAGCAGTTTCCATGCCAACGCACCGTGTGTGTAGTACACTGATTGCATCACAAGTACTTCTTCTATTGAACCGCTGCATTTTCACTGGCATTTAATGAAACGTGTTAGCCCGAATGGCTTTTCTTTTTGGAGAGAAGGGTGGAGCGTAGACCTGCATGCAGAAGCAGAAAGGCACAGAGTGTAGAGGAGGTCCCGGGTTCAAGCTCCAGGGTTGTGCAACCTCCCTGCCAGCACACCTGGGAGAGCTGCTACAGCCATTCACCCTGGGGGTGAATGGTGCTCGCGCCACACACTCTTGCAAGGCGCCTTCACGCGTTTAAGAACGGCAGCATAGAAACACCACAAATCTTCAGCTGAGATTTGCAGGATGTTGGAGGAGGCGTTGGCATATGGTAGCATACTGAACCATATTCTCAGGAGGTATTTTTCTTAGCAGTCTGCATATGAGCTGAGAAATGTTTATGTCTTAGAGCAGTGTTTCTCAGCATCTGCTGCTGTACTATTTCACATGGTCCACCTATTTGAAGTATCATCTCAAGTAACTAGAGATAACGTCATTGCTAGTAGCTTCTGGGTTAGGAGGTTAACATGACAAACATCAATAAGAGACTCAGGGTTGACCAGAGGGGATTTTTGAGCATGGAAAAGCATGCTTTGGAGTCTCATATTGCTATTTGTTGTGTTGCATTCCTGGTTTTGATGAGGGGTGACAGATGTCCAGGAGTCCTATAAGTACCACCAGACAACACCTCAAGTATCACTGGTGGTACCTATACCACTGGTTGAGAAACACTGTCTTAGAACCATGACAACATAGGAATTTACTCATTTGGGATTTGTTCCACAGTTGTTTTTCAGGTGAAACCACCTGTTATCCCAGCAAATGAGGTAATCCCAGTTACCAAAAGTATAACCTGGTGAATTATTTTAACAACATCTCTCCTCTCCTTCCACCTACTTTCAATGTTTTCCCACTGAATATAAGAACATTTATATGTTACATACTTTCGGAACATAAGAATTAAAAAGGGGATTTTGGAGGGGAATGTTATTTATTCTTATTTTATAAAAATCTTGCTTTGTCAAAAAGGTGAAATAAAAATAATTAGAGAATCTTTCTTTCACTGAGAAGTATTTTGGCGTACCAGGACCACTGCCCCATGGAGGATACAAATCGTGCATACAGAAAAGGAGTGGCCAACCATTCAACTTTAGGGCTCACAAATGACATGCAGCCCCTGGTGAAATTCTCTCCTCTACACAATTGTTAAAGAACCAGGAGCCAAAAAGTTTGGGAATGTAGCACTGGAGAACAGGATGATATGAAGGCTGCTAGGTGGTAGATGTCCAGGGGTCCCACAAGTACCTCCAGATGAAACCGCCTCGAGTACCACTGGTGGTACCTATACCACTGGTTGAGAAACACTGTCTTGGAACCAGGACAACATACTGTACATTTATTCTATCAGAATAAACAGAATAAATGTATGCACATATGGAGGTTATATGCACATATGTATGGAGGTATGCACATATGGAGCACATATGGAGGTTGGATATAATAAGGAGGCAAAGCCAGGAGGTATGATCCTACCCCTCTACCATAAAATATCTGCATAAGGCTTTTGTTGGTCTCTACTTTGGAAATGCTACCTCATCAAGGGAAGAGGCCAGGACCGTTAAGCCTCTCTCTCTCCCTGTATGTATAGAAAAGGCTACCTTGACAGTGTCCAACTTTCTCCACTGATTATGCATTATAGATGAATATTTGGAAAAGGTGGGCTGAAACTGGCAGAAAAGTTCAGAAGTATTTTGTTAATACTGCTAAGGTATAGAAGGTAATTATGAGAGAAAAGCATTGTGTGGCATTCTATTCACTGAGGTGCTTCTCAAACACCAATCTTCTACACAATTTCTTAAAAGGTGTTAATTTACTTACTGTAAAGCTATGACTGAGTTGTGCAAGTCTTTTTAATAAGTGCCAATAACACCTTTCCATCACATCCACCTCATATTTTCTCTAAATGACTGTTATTTTACAGCAAAACATAGATGGGAATTCACTAAAAAGTATTTAATATCTTGATTTCTTTGTAAACTAGCTGTTCTGAGACAGATTCAGAAATGCAGCTTAGGTTATATGACCTATATACATTTTTGACTAGGAGTGAGTGAAGTATTTACAGGTATGTTCTATGCTAGGGTAAGCAAACATTTTGGCTGGGGCGCCACATCATCTCTCTGGCATTCTGTAGGAGGCCAGGAAATTAGTTTACATTTCAAATTTGAATAAGTTTACATACATTTACACAAACTTTACATTTACATAAACATCGCTTTAGCGATGAAACTTTTATGAATGAATAAATTTTACTGAGCTTATTTATAATACACATGAAAATTATAATACAGAACCATGTGAGAACTATGAACTCTTCACATACATCTTGCACAGTGAAAACTTACAGACCAAGCCTGAAATGCATGGAGACATAAGTTATGGGGCAGTGGAGGTTAAAATAATACCCACAAGCTTCCAGCCATCTCTGACAGGCCACAGGCTCAATGAAGTTGGGGGTTTCCTACAGGCAAACTTGGTAGTCCCTTGAGGGCCACAAATGATCCCTAGCTGGGGTTTGCTCTCCCCTATTCTATGCCAAGGAACTCCAAATTTTGATCTCAGAATAAGAACATATGAAAACCCTTCCAGGATCAGGTCAAGGAGTCCTGAATGTTGTTAGTGGCCAATCAGCTGCCGCTGGGAAGTCCATAAGCAGGACCGAAACATCTTGTGGCAATGAATTCCACATGATCATTATGAACTGTCAGGAGAAGTACCTCCTTTTGTCCACCCTCAATCACCTGTCAATCAATCTCTGGTTCAAGTATTGTGAATGAAGAGAAAAAATGTCGGCTTTGAGAATAGCTGGATGAAAGCCCCCAAACCTGAACAACTCAAGCCCTTGTTATGAAATACATACTTTTTTGTGCAAAGTATATATTGGTGGATCCATCTACAAAGGCATAGGAGCAGGGGAGGCTGGGTTTCTCTGGTCAGTTGGCAACCCTGCTTTTAAAAAATTAATTCTTCCCCTCCTTTCCCTCTAAACCAAACTCACTGCAAAGTTTCAGAGCTGCAGCAGCTCCACTTTCAGGTTCCCTCCTTCCTCTGTTCTGCAGCAGCCTCAGCTCCATCCTTCTTGAAATGACTTATGGCAATTTTTTGACCCCACAGGCCAGGATGGGACATGCTGGAGGTTATGCCAGTCTAAATGGAGATTAGGATTGCAGTCTCAGTCAGCTAATCTGAGGGCTGTCTCCTGAGGTCCTTTTGCCCAAAGATACCACTCTGAGGGTTGAGGAAGCCGAATGCTGCATCTATGACTTTTGTAAGGCTTCAGAAGTCTTGTGAGATAGGAAGCTGGACTAGATGGACCTTTGGCCGAATCCAGTGGAGACTCTTCTTATGTTCTAACTCATTCTATTGCTTTTTTCCCCTCAAAAAGTACACTGCAGTATTTACCAGTATCAGTAGTGGTCACTTCCAGAAAAACAAGTGGTATATATGTGAACCCCCTAAAAGTGTAGGAAAGCTACCAAGCACCTCTGCTCTTCACATAGGGATAGAACCAGAATCCAAGAGACCCTGAAGTGCTCAGTGTACTCCATGCACATTATACATCTAGTCCTGCTACATTATATTTATTAGTCTTTATGGTGCCACCAGTCTCTTGGGTGACACTGCAAGTAGCACTTCTGCCATCAGGGCTTTCTGCTAGCAAAGTCCTTGAGGTCACAAACTGCTTTTTCCATTTATAAAGGAAGCTTTTGATTGTAAAGGAGCTCTTGAGGACAGAAGTGAAAAACAGGATGACACTCTTTTTTCTGCTGATACCAACTAATATGGGTACCCCTCTAGATTAGAAGATGAGGAGATTATTTTTAGTTAGCTCTGAGGGGCTGAGTCAAAACCACTGAGAGGAATTTTATCACAATTCTTTTGGGTCCTCTTCCTACTCCCTTCAAAAGTCAATTTGGCTCCTGAGCCCCCTTTCTGTGGTCCTTTTGGTTTCCGAGTGCCTTTCTGAGCCTGAGTTCAGAAAAAAATGTACCCCCTACACTTCCTCACAGAGGTCCTAAACTGGGTTAGCAGTTTTCTGCAGAGACATTCAGCAAAAATGCTGCCACTCTGGAGGGAGATTGGTGTATCTGGTGTTTGCAGAAGCTTAAAAACAGTATAGAAAACATCTTGCCCTCCTGCTTCACATTGCAGTGCAGAAATAGTTCTCAACTATTTAAAATGGAGGAATAAGAACTTAACAGGAAGAGGTGTATGGAGTGGGTAGAATTACTTTTAGCTAGCAGGAAAAAATGGACAGCTGAAGTGTATTTTGGGTGAGAGGAGAAGAAAAAGCATACCAGCCACAAGAAGAGTAGGTGGCTAGGAGGAGGGAAGAAGGCCAATTTTCACACTGGGCAGATCTTCTGCCACAGCTGCATCTAGAAGTTCTCCAAAGATGACTGGCCTTTGGACTGATACTTGACAATTAGTGTCAAATTTGCTCCAGTGCATTTTCTAATAGCCTGGTATATACAAACATTTCCTACAAACATGAAACTTTTCTGATGATAAGGAACAATAAAAATGCAATTGCCTGAATTATGAATTAGGGAAAATTGTCAACTGTCCAGAAAAATGTCTGTCTTGTGCTTGTGGTTTTAACCGCATGCAGATGTGCTGAGATCAACAGGTGCTAATGTGTCTGCACATCAAGTAGGCCTCGTCAGTCTTGGAAGACTATGGCATCATGCTCGATGCTGCATACGCTGCATGCAAAGCACGAAAGCCTGGGTTGGATTGTTATGGAGGATAGCCCTGGGCTGGAATTTGGACACCTCTGCCTTAGATCCTTAGAAAGACTGTCAAAATGTTATTTATTCTAGTGGAATTTCCCTTGCTATTCACAAATTATAGGTGGCAATAGTGACCTATTAGAAGGAAAAAACTTCTAAAAATTTGAAGGTAGGGTGATGCTTTATAAGAACTAACAAAAAGACCAGAACATCAAGTAGCAAGTTTTTGAATCATAAAGGACACTTGGAGTACAATCCTAACCATGTCTACTCAAAAGTGCATTTCATTAGCATCCATCAGTCTCAAAAGACTATGGTATCGTGCTCAACGCTGTATGCAAAACACAAAGGCCTGGGTAGATTAATATGGAGGAGAGGCTGTTACCCAAGCAGCAAATCCCCCTCTCCATGCCAATGAAATAGTCCAATGGAAAGGCAGAGCCAATACGATTGGTTCCAGCTGCATCTCAGAGCTGGGCTAAGGACAGGAGCTCACCCTGTCTTGTGGGGCCGACCCGGGTCTCGAACCCTAGCCTGCTGGTTAACAGACACAGCGTCTTAACTGCTTGCGCCACCCACAGCCTGCACATCAAGCTGTGACTAAAGGCACAACTACAGTGGTCAGCTGAAGTATTGGTAACTCAAGTGACAAGTAGCTGTTATAGGCACAATGCTAGTAAAAAATATGTGGCAACCCTGCTTCTTGAGCACATCAGATCATTTTGGAATACACATTATTTTTTCACACTTCTTGTTTCAAGTAATTGCTATGTTAATAACATCTCTCAACCTCAATTTAGTTTCCATCACCCCATGAGGAGGAATGTGCCCTACATAAATGTGGCCTACATAATCACTTGTTATCTGATTTTGAAAGAAGTTACCATTACATTTAATTTACAGAGGGGAGAAAAGTAAGGGGGAAAAAGTAAGGGGAGGGGAGAAAAGTAAGGGGGGAAGGGTTTTCTCCCCTACAGAGGGGAGAAAAGTAAGGGGGAAAGGTTGCCACATTTAAAAATAAAAGCAAAAAAAAAACAAAACTGGCTCCCTTCCTGTGACACTGTCAGCAGTCTGATACAAAGAAAAAGATCATGTGAAGTTTTTTCCATCCATTTCATCTCTGAGCCAGGCAAAATTTTTAGCTGTTAAGCTTTTATCTATCAGGCTGGTTATAAAAAGCATATGAGCAAAGCGAGTAAAAAAGGTGGCAACTATAGGATCACACATCAAAACAAAATCCCACATCTAACCATCCAGTTAGCAGTCTCCATCCAGGGAAACTGAGGACAGTTGTTCAGCTTCCAGTAAAATCCCTAATTATCACTTCATTGTCACCTCCTGCTATTGAGCTGTGCTAAGGAACTCATATGATAAACTGCTTCTGTTTATCAGTATGTGAAGGAGAGGAAAGTGCAAAGTCACAACACTAGAGAATGGGAGGAACAGAGGCTGCCACATCATCCCATAAAGGGGACAGCATTTGGACCCCAAATGTCAGGTGGTCTTCAACCAGTCCTGATAGCACAGAACCAAAATCCACAGTTAAGTTCAAGAAGTATATACCGGTATATAAATTGTTAATATATCTATATAATAATATATATATAATAAAATTGTTGAACACTCACCCACTAGTTCCTGGTCTCTGGGCCTGAGAGAAACGCCAGTCTGTGTTAGGCTGTGCTTGCTGCAAGAGAAGCACAAAGAAGGTTGGAATGCTAAACCCAAGTATCTTTTGATCACTATTACAGGTTGAAGACATGCAATGCAGATAAATATGCCACAAAGAATCCTGTGAAATGCTTAGCCAGATTAATAAACTATAAAATAGCCAGATTAATAAGCTATAAAATATATACACATGCATGCGGTAGCAGAAAAAAAAATAGTAGAATGGTCTAAAATACTTCTAGGCAAAAATGATATACAGAAAAGGTGACTGCAAATGAAGACATCAATAATGTATGGAAGGGTGAGATATAAATTCATGAAATAAATCAAAAGTAAATTGGAACATGATGAGAAAAGGTAAAAGATAAATCTTCCCATAAGATATTTGGAAACTATTAAAAGAAATAAGCACACACTAAAAAAGCTGTAAAGGGCAACTGCTTTAAATCAGAAAACAGACAAATATGGCATGGAGTGATGACAATGGGTTTGTTTTAATTGATCCTGAGTAAAGTCTACTCTACTGCCAATATTGCTCTGATATGCTAATAGAATTTCCTAATGAATTCGGTCTTCTTAAATGTACCAGTGGAGGCGTTTGATTGAATTTCTTTTGATTCCTTTCATCTTTGTCTAGATGCGTGTCATTAGTGCTTTGCAACCCACTGAGATTAAAAATTTCATTTCCCACAACAACAATTTCTAAAGAAATAATGAAAGATATAACAGAAGTAAGACACAGCAGCAGCACTGGATCTGACTAAATTATGAAGCTGTGTATGTCTTTCCACCCACATTGTTGCATTATTAGAACAATGGGCATTCTGTAAATGAAAACATACATGGAACACCACTATGAACTGCATGTTTGAATTGGCTCTTTGTGAACATGGCTGAAAGAAATGTCACTGTCGAGATGAAGTAAAATGTCCAAGTTGTCTAGCAATCTCCACTATTAGTCCTGCAGCCATCATGCCCTATAACAATGGGAAAGCTGGCATCGAACACGTTTCCTTGAAATCAATGGGAGAGCCATGTGTGGAAAGGTGTAATCTACATTTCATTAAAAAGCAATAGCAACATTTTAATTGATTTCAATGGTCTGGGCGCTTCTGGCCAACACTGAAAATGAACAACGGAGCCAGTGATTCTCCATTGAAGCAAATGTGTACTTTCATGGGGAGGGGATCAGCTGGTGAACCGGAAAGGCTGGGTAGGTTATACGAGATAATTTAGTGTATCTTATTATCTATAATCAGTCAAGGTGTAAACATTTCAAGGTGTGGGTGATCTATGTATATATGTAAGACAATGGAATGTGATCTACTATGAACAGTACAAATATCCATATAAACCTCTGCAGACTAAATCTGCACCAACACCCACATACGCAGAGTGAAGCATTCATTTTGCACAGTTGCTTCTATAATTTGGAGATGTAGATGTGACAATAATCCATGGATCCTAAATATAAGCACTGGGTGTAGACATCTATTTAAAATGTGTCCTGTGCACACACCTCTAATTTACCTCAAAAAGCTGTGGTCCTCGGAAGTTTACAAAATGGCACCTTTTTATTTAGATTCCTAAATGCAGCTTTAGGTATCCCTAAAAATGGCCAAACTTCCAGATCTTAGAATACTTCAAAATGTTCAGCTGTATTTTACCCAACGTGAGCTACCATCATCCCAAAGTGAGGCACGTATGCATCAAGGATTGAACAACATTTAAAAACAAAATGTCGTGCACGGCAAAATTTTGTACTCAATTTCTTCTAGCTTTTCCTCTGTCAGCAAAATTAAAGCAGCACATAAAAGGTAAAAATTAAATATGCTTATAGAAATTCACTAAGTGGTTCTGGAAATGACTGATATGTAAATTATATGACTTTCCCTCCCCCCTGAAATAAGCTGAGCCTGTCCCCTTAAGGTTCATTATTTCCTTGCTTCAGTGTTCTTTAATGGCTAGTTTTTATTTTGAAATACTGTTTACACCCTTGGCCCCTGTGAATCCTGCTGTCCCTATATAGAAGGCACAATTCCACAAGGATGTCCTACCAGTAGGTCTATTCCAATAGGACTTCATAATACACTGAACCTATAGTTTCTATATGGGAATAAAGCCCTTCAAGCCCTTGAAGAAGGGCTTTACTGTCTCAAAATCATATACAGTGGTATCTTGGTTTACGAACATAATTCATTCCGGAAGCATGCTTGTAATCCAAAACACTTGTATTTTTCATAACAGATAATGTAATCTCAGATGATTTGTTCCTCAACCCAAAAATATTCATATAAAAATGATTACAATATTGTAATATTGTACAAGATAATAAAGAAAATACAAAATTTAAAGAAAAATAAAACAAATTATTCTGCACTCAGGGTGCAATCCTGAGAAATTCAGGCTGGCCTAACTCACCTGGCCTATTTTTCCTTGATGGTGTGGGGAGGTTGGCATATTCTTGTGCATTGGCCTAACCTTTCCCACCCAGGAGTGGGGCGGAAGTGTCTTACTCACTTTTGGAGCGGAAGTGTCTTACCCCCAGATCAGCACAAGACTTATGCCAGGACTTAGGCTGGTTTAAGCAGAAGTTAGGATTGCTGCCAAAGGCTACAATCCAGAGTAACTATGGGATTTTTTACACTGATGTAGTTATGGTGCCACCTATGGGAAACCTATGGGAAATGCATAGAGCAATTCAGACTAACCCCCAAATACAGAGTAACTACGGGAGCATGTAAGAGACTTTACGTGCACTCGTAGTTACTGCACCACCTAGTGAAATGGGAAATTCATATTGGAATCCAGAGTAAGTTGTTCTTACACCAGAGCAAGGACTCCCCATAGTTACTCTGGATTTTGCCCTAAGTGCCTCTTACGTCTTCCCTTGGTACCCTGGATTGTGGGATTAGTTTCTCAGGTCTCTTAGGTTGCAAAATGTCCCTCTCACACAGGAGTGAGCCCCACTAATTATCGTAGGGCTTACTTTAGAGTAGACATGCAAGACTAGGTCTCAGGCTTCTTTCCATTGCCCCCCCTTACATAGGAGTGAGCCCCAATGACTGTAATAGGCTTACTTCAGAGTAGACAGAGTAGACCACCATATTCTGGTGCTGAAACCACCATATGTATCCTGGCTAGGACTATTTTTTATGTTTATCAAAACATTGTTAGCATATTGTCAAAATTTATTAGAAATGTTTGCTTGTATTGCAAAACACTCTATCCAAGTTACTCTTAATCCAAGGTTTTACTATATGTATCAGTCTTCACAGTTTCAGCTACAGGACAGCATGTTTCCACCTCTAATGCCCATTTTATAGATTAATGCCTAAGATTGTGAGACGCCAGCCTGCTACTGTCCAGAGGGCTTTTAGATCCAAGGCCCTTCACTGTTTTGGACAAGAAGTGTTAGTGGCCAAGTGACTGAAGGCAAATCTAGATCACACATGATGGAAAAGGTACAGAGCTTTTTTTGGTTTGATCAGCAGGTCTCTCCCTTTGATGTACATATCCATACCCCTTTATCCTTAGAATGCTTAACTCCTTTACTGAAGAATATATTAGGCACAGGATGTGTGATCAAATACAGATATGAGCACAAAAATCACACACACACCTATGCAATGCTATGCCACTCTTTCCCTTTGAATTCCAGTTCAAAACAGGTCTTCAAGGTTTTGGTTTAAGCATCTGGTTCTCCTCCAGACCTGAAATGAAGCCTAAGTAAGTATTTCTGCATTTGTTCACAATCTGATACACTTGCTTTCCCTTTTCCTTTCCAAATAAAATTGTAGGCTCCTTGGGGCAGCAGATTGTTTTTATATTATGGTCCCTTGTAAAGTGTCATGTATACTGCCAGCACAATCATCATCGTTCCATAAAACACTTTTAAAAACGTTCAACCAGCAAACAGCTTCACATACTTGGGCAGACCCAAGTGTCAATTTGACTTATCAAACCAAAGCAGTGAAGTGTGTGTGTGAAGCCTGGCAGTTTGCATAGCCCTTCTGTCTCAGTGACTAGACAGTACTCAAAGATGGAAAGGTAGCTGAATCAAAATAACAGTCACATGCACCTTGTAAAAGTTGGAAGCCTCCCCCCACCCACACATTACTCTTCCCTTATTGCAACCAGCAGATGAATTCGTTGGCAGAGCTTTGAATTAATAGTTGTAATGTATATGGATGGCAAACAGAAACTCTCAAGCATCTTACCCCATCAGTGGGAGTCTGCAAAGCACTGCCTGCCTGCTCAAATGCAAGAATGCTTTCTGCTGTAGTGGAGTGACTGAAAGGCTTAACAAAAAGAAAATCTCCCTGTTCAGACATTGGAGAGAGGCAAGACTTGTAGTGTTGAGCTCCAGCACCACCCACTTCCAGGTATCGGATGAAGCCTTCTGGATTACGGCGCCCATTGAAACTTATGGTGGATTTCTGGTCGGTCCTCCTACTACAGCAGCGTGACATGAAAAAGCCAGAGGCACAAAGGCCAGATCGAAAGCATCTGGCTCCTACCACTGCCAGCATGACACAAGAAACCAGAGAGATGGCCACCAGGGAGACAATAAGATAGAGTGTTAGGTTGGGGGCTCTGGAAGGTGATTTGGGGAGAAGGTCCAAAGATTTGGAAAAGTCCTGCACAGCATTATCCTCAGAGGAGATCACTAGAATCAAAGAGGCAGAGAGAGTTGGAACTCCATTGTCTTTCACCTCTACCACCAATCTGTGGGCCACCCCAGGTTCCCTCAGGGCCCGGGTGACACGGATCTCGCCTGAGTGACGTTCCACTTTGAAAGGGATCACCTCGTTGATCTCCTGAGGCAAACTGTATGAAAGCCAAGCATTGTGGCCGCTGTCTGCATCAACAGCAACCACCTTTGTCACCAGGTATCCTGGTTCCACTGGGAGCAGGACAGATTGGTGAAAGGCAGAGCCTTTGGGGACCTGTGGATGTACGATCACAGGGGCATTGTCGTTCTGATCCACTACAAAGAAGTGGAGAGTGGCTGTGCTGCTCAAGGGTGGGAAACCTGAATCCTTCACCTCCACTGCAACCTGGAATACTTTTTCTTGCTCATAGTCAAGAGCCCTGGAGGTGTAAATACTGCCATTCTCTTGGTTGATGTGGAAATAAGTGGAGATGGGTAAGCCATGACTTCCATTGTCCACAATGGAGTAAGACAGCTTCGAGTTGACACCAACATCTGGGTCAGAAGCTGACAGGGATAGGACCAGAGTGCCAGGAGAGATATTTTCCTCTACATGAGCTGTGTAAGAAGGGATAGAGAAAGTAGGCACATTGTCGTTCACATCTGAGACTTGGATGAAGATGATTTTCTGAGTGGATTTTTGAGGTACTCCGGAATCTGTTGCTCTGATGGTGATGTTATATCCAGCCATCTTCTCTCGATCCAAAGGGCCATCGGTGACGAGTGAATAATGTCCCTTAAACGAAGACACCAGCTTAAATGGGATGTGCTTTGTAATCTCTAGGTGAACTTGCCCATTTTCCTCAGAATCATTATCCTTTGCTTGGATAAGTGCGATGACTGTTCCTGGGGGTGCATCTTCTTGCACTGGGCTGGAGAGGGAGGTCAGCACAATCTCTGGACTGTTGTCATTGACATCAACCAGTTCCACCCGGATGTTGCAGTGACCCTCCATGGCGGGGGATCCCTTGTCTTTAATGTAGATGGCGAGCTCATATGCACTGGCTTCTTCATAATCCAGCAAGGCTTTGGTCCTGATCTCCCCTGTTTGCATGTCTAAACTAAACAAATCCAGAAGTTTCGGAGGTGCCCTGTTGCTGGGCTTGAAGAAATATTCCACCTCTCCATTGGGACCTTCGTCCAAGTCTGTGACATTGAGCTTTGTCACGACAGTCCCAACCTGAACATTTTCTTGCAAATACACTTTGGACACTGGTGGTTCACATACCGGAGGGTTGTCATTGGCATCCAGAACATGGACCGTCACCTTGGCGGTGCCCGACTGCACTGGATTGCCACTATCCAAGGCGGTCAGGATCAAATGATGCACAGCGGCCTTTTCCCGATCCAGGAGCTTCTCCAAGACTATTTCGGGCATCTTGACCCCGTCGCCCCGGACGTTGACGCTCAAGGCGAAGTGCTCGCTGGGGCTGAGCTCATAGGATGCGATGGAGTTGGACCCAGTGTCCGGGTCCTCGGCCGCTTCTAGTCTTAAGCGGGTTCCCGGGTTGGCTACCTCGGTGATGTCCAGAGATACCTCATCCTTGGGGAACTTGGGCGCATTGTCATTCACGTCCAGGATCTCCACCTCCACCCGGTTCAGCTGTAAGGGGTTCTCCAGCACCAGCTGGAGGGGGAAAGAGCACGTGGAGCTGGAGCTGCATAGGGCTTCCCTGTCCAACCTCTCATGGACCAGGAGCATCCCATCTGCCAGGTTCACCTGGAAATAGTGGCGCATCCCTTCGCTGACCAGCTGTAGTCGTCTAGCCGCCAGGCTCCTCACCTCTACTCCCAGATCCTTGGCCAGGTTGCCCACGTAAGATCCTGGAGCTCGATCCTCTGGGACTGAGTAGCGGATCTGCCCAGGGACCAATCCTGGAAGGGAGAACCCGGTTGCCATCAGCACCAGCAGCCGTGGCCAGCGCCACCTCCATCTGCCATCCATTGCCTGTCTGCCTGCCGTCTACTGCCGGGCTGGGCTGGCTGCAGGTTCCAGCGATGCTGTGGGTGTCCAGCCAGTGCCAGCTCTGACGGCTCTTCTTTGCTTCCCTTGCAGAGCCCAGGGACCCCCTCCAAAGGTCTGATCCTGGAAGATCCGGGGTGACCCAAGTGGGGGGCTGTGCTGCAGCTGCGGCTGGAGGTGGGGGGGAGGCAGGCAGGGAGGGAAAGAAGGGGGGAAAAAGGGGTTTAGGAGCGATCAGCAGCAGCTCATTGGAAAATGAGCATCACCAGAAGAGGGGCTGTGAAATAGATACTGACAAGTCACAATCCTCTCCTCGGCAGCAGCAGCATCAGCATCAGCAGCATCAGAGAAGAAGCCCCTTCCCCAAAAAGCATTCCGATCCCTTTCTTTCCCCTGGTCCATCGCAGCCAATCCCTTTGACAGCACAGCACAGAGGTATTCACAGGAGGTCCTGTGGGGAGGTCTTTGCTCTTCACCCCCCCAAAAGCCCCCCAAATTATCCTGGGGAGATCGCAGATGCAGAGCCCAGGCATTGAGAGCTGCTGCTGCTGCTGCTGCTGAGAGACAGACAGCACCTGCAAAAAGAGGGGAGGGAGGAAATCTGAGCATCTCACAGCCCCAACCCATTTACACATACACACACACACATCCAAAAGAGAGAAAACTGGACCCCCCCAAATCCTGGGGAGGCTTGTCTGACACTGCCCACTAAGGAGATGCAAAAAGGGGGCAGGGCTGATGCACAAATAGAGACACACTGCAGGAAAAAATACACACAATTCTCACCTTGCCACAGAAGCTGGGCTCAGTCACACTGCTACAAGAGGCTGTTCTAAGAGTCATGTTAGGCTTCATGAACACAAACTCACTGATATCAGATACAGGAGAGAAGCAGGATCTGTATCCCCTTGCAGGGGGTCCTGAAGTGGCCACCTGTACTCCAATCATGGCATCTCCAGGGCTCAGCTGATAATGGCAATGCCCCAACATGTGATCTGGGGCATCCTCCAGCATGCTGGTTTTACTTCCGCAGCAACCAAAGAAAGGAGCTTTGGCATGTGCATCCCGGCGGAGGCATCGCACCCCCAGAGCTACCAAAGCAATCAAGGAGATGGTGGAAATAGCTGACAAGGAGATGATCAGGTACACAGTCAGTGCAGGAGGTCCTTCACTTTCCTCAGTGTGAGCTTTTAACCCCAGAAAAGCTTCAGGGCTGCTCTCCTCCAGGAGCACAATCACAGTCACTGATGTGGACATGGAAGGTTCTCCTGAGTCTTTGACAACCAGAACAAGTTCCTGGGTGGCATCATCCTGGTCTTGTATTCCTCGTGCAATCCTTACCTCTCCAGTGCGATGGGCCATGCTGAAAAGACTGGGGTCAGTTGCTTGCTCTAAATGATAGGAAAGCCAAGCATTTCGTCCAGAGTCCAAGTCCACGGCCATGACTTTGGTGATTAAGGCACCTGCGGTGGTCAAACGAGGAACCCTGAACTGGACAATTGAATCTTTCCCGGTAAAGGGATATCTGATCCAAGGTGCATTATCATTTTGATCTAGAAGGTAGATGTGTGCCATGATCCTGTTGCAGAGAGGAGGGGACCCACCATCGCACACCTCCACCTGGAACTGAAAATGATTGGTCTGTTCATAATCAAAGGGGCTGTCTGCAAAAATTTGCCCATTTATAGGGTTGATGGAGATGTAAGTGGAAGGATCTTCAACCAATTCTCGACGTGGGCCAATAGCCAATACAGAATAAGAAAGACGGGAATTTTGGTCCTTATCCGCATCTGTTGCAGAAACTGTAAGAAGAACCACCCCTACAGGATTGTTCTCTTCTAAGATGGCTTCATAATAGGACCTGTCAAAATGAGGTGGATTGTCATTGACATCTGCCAGAGTAATGAAGAAAGATGTTTGTTGGGAGAGAGATGGATTTCCTAAATCAAAGGCATAGATGGTGACATTGTATTGAGAAGTTCTCTCACGATCTAGCCGCTCACTGGTGAGCAAGGAATACTGGTGCTCAAAGTCTTTCCGAAGTTTGAAAGGAAGGTTTCGAGGGAGATCACAATGCACTTTTCCATGATCTCCAGAGTCCCTGTCTTTGACATGTATCACAGCAACCACAGTGCCAGGAGGTGCATCTTCACTCAAAGTGCTGGAGAAAGAGGTGAGAATGACTTCAGGAAGATTGTCGTTGATATCTGTCACTTCTACCATAACGCTGCAATGTTCTTCCATAGTAGGGGAGCCCATGTCTTTGGCCTCCACCTCGATCTCATACACATTGGCCTCCTCAAAATCCAGGTTCCCTTGAACACGGATCTCTCCTGTGGTAGTATTAATAGCAAATATCCTGCGCAAGGCTTCAGAGTTATGGCTGCTAAGAGAATACCGTATTTCTCCATTAGGTCCTTCATCCAAGTCTGTTGCGTTCAGCTTAATCACCAAAGTTCCAGGAGGAGAGTTTTCTACCAAGCGAGTGTGGTAAGCAAGTTTGTCGAAAACTGGGTGATTATCGTTGGCATCAAGAACTTGGACAGTGATTCGGATAGCATTCGATCTGGGAGGTGAGCCCCCATCCTCAGCTGTCAGGACCAAATGGTGGATAGCCATGTGCTCCCTGTCCAGTGCTTTCTCCAAAACTAGCTCTGGGAACTTGGTGCCATCAGTGCGTGCCTTCACATTGAGGTTGAAGTTCTCATTGGCGCTGAGGTGATAGGTCTGCAAAGTGTTTGTTCCGACATCCAGATCCTGTGCATGTGGGATGGGAAAGCGGGCACCCAGTGCAGCCAATTCATAAATCTGCAGAGTTATCGTGCTACTTGAAAATTCAGGAGCATTGTCGTTGATATCCAGAATCTCCACTTCAATACGATAGAACTCCACTGGATTTTCAATCGCAAGTTTAAGATGCAAGAAGCAACGCAGGTTTTGCCCACAGAGCTGCTCTCTATCTATTCTATCATTGACTATTATGATCCCAGTATTCACATTCACAGAAAAATACTGGGAGTCAGAATCGGAAAGCACCTGCAGATTGGCAGCTGCAAGCTTTGTCACATCCATTCCTAAATCCTTAGCAACATTTCCTACAAAGGCTCCTCGAGTGAGTTCCTCTGGGACAGAGTAACGGATCTGTGCAGAACCGCCACTCAGAAACACACAGAAAGCGAAGGCATGCAGGAGTCCCAAACGCCAGGCAGAGTTTTCTGTTCTGAGCATCTTTCTGAAATCCACAGCAGGAAGCTCTAAAACTGCAAAACAGGAGCTATTTATAGCAGACTGTATTTCTTTAAACCCCTGAAGGATTCACCACCTATCTGGAAGAAATATGAACTATCTGAGAGAGAAAGGGTCTGTGGTCACTGTTTACCTCTCTCATTCATTGTTTTGGTTAGAGAGAGATTGACACAGCTGGGGAGGAGAGGGGAGTGGTGCACGCTGCAGATCTTCAATGTTAACCCTCTCTTCATTGGCAGAGGCTGCCTTCCCATTCCTCCAATCAGCAGCCTCTTTCCCAGGACAGCAACACACGCACCAATCCAAGTGTGCAAGTTGCTACTGTGCAAAAAAGGACCGCGTAACCTGCTGTTTTTAACCTAGAGACACCAGGCTAAACGACAGACAATGGAAAACAAAGCCCAAAATCGTGTCTGGTTTTGCCTTCTCGGCTAGCAATAGGACCCTCGGAAGGATTAACTGCAAAGAGGCGTTTGCTCTAAAAGTAGTATCCGATCCTACATATTTTACTCAAAAATGATCTGCTGATTTGTAATTTTATGCAGAGAAAGACAGTCCCTTGAAAGCCAGGAAGCAACAGTTCTCTTTCCCCACACTAAGGTTTCGTAGCAACATGTTTATAATCTTATCTTAAACCAGAGTTATTGCAGATTCTGTATTGTGTGTACATGTGTTTGTGTGCATGTATGTAAATATGATCGATCCAACCACGTTTTTTAAACTGAAATGGTTTGAGACTTGGAAGTTTGGAAACACTGACTGTCAGCGAGACTGACTTTGTGACAGGCAGCATTTGCAGGATGTGTTCAGGTTACCAAAATCACTGTTATTTACTCATTGTTTAAACCTCAATGCCAAACCTACCTCCTCACCCTCTCCTAACTCTGCACCCAGTGAGAAAGTGTGGGAAGAAAACCACATCACTCAATCAACTGTATTTATATACTGCTTTTCAATTTGCTTCACTGAAATGTTTCTCTTTACAGAAATGATCAGAGTGAAATAGAATTACACCAGGGAGAAATATCTCCCATCCTCCTTTGGAAACATATGAACCAGACTTGGTCAAGTTTCAAAGCCATCAAACCGACAACGGAGCAAAAAACAAAGGACAAAATTTCATCTCACCTGCCTGGGATGGTTCAGTGTATCAGTACGTGGTAAAGAATAATCATATTCTCTGGTCAGAGTACTTGGCTGGGGGTAATCCACAGGCCTCATAAAGGTGAAATCACTTCTGTCAGACCCTGGAGAATAGTTGGCTCGATAGTATTGGCTCTGGGAATCTGTGGGCCTGAGCGTAACCTCCATGTACTTCAGTGTGCCATCTGAGTTCAATTGAAGTTTGGGGCTGGACTGCCTGAAAACACCCCTGGCAGAAGCATCGCTCAGACTGCAACAAGATGAATCTCTGTCTTTTTTACTCCAAAAGCACTTTGCAGACAAAACAATGAAAGTGACGATGGAGACAATGCTAACTGCTACTAGTGCTATGATCAGGTAGAGGGTTAGATCCGATTTTTCTTTGGGATAAGTCAAGAAGTCTTGAGATTGAGGACTTTCCTCAGACACTGTATCCTCCAGTGAGACCAAGATGGTGACAGTGGTGGACAATGATGGCTCTCCATTGTCCTTCACCAGGACAAGGATTTTCTGGGCAGGGAGGTCTGTTTCCTGGAAGTCTCGAAGAGTCCTAATTTCCCCACTGTAGGGTGCCACTTGGAATAAGGATGGGTCAGTAGATTGAGGAAGCAAGGAATAAGATAGCCAGGCATTGTGACCAGAGTCTGCATCCACTGCTGTGACTTTTGTGACAATATACCCTGCTGGTGAAGATTGAGAGATCCTCTGCAGTGTTGACAATTCCCGCCCAGTGACTGGGTACAAAACCATTGGTGCATTATCATTCTGATCCAGTATGAAGAGGTAGACAGTGACATTGGAGGTCAGTTGCGGTGACCCAGCATCTTGTGCTATTACAGGGATTTGTAGCACTTGAAGCGTTTCATAGTCAAAAGAACGCTGTGCATAAATGTTCCCATTGTCTGGGTTGATGTAGATTAAGGAAGAGACAGGGGCATCTTGGATCTGACTCCCTGCCACTGAGTATGTGAGACGGGAATTGTCACCCTCATCTGGGTCAGAGGCTACCACTGTGCATAACAGGGAGCCAGGTGGGTTGTTCTCCTTCAAAAAGGTGCTGTAGAAATGCTGGGAAAACTGTGGGGCATTGTCATTAACATCTGAAATATTCAGCAAGATAATGACAAAGGTGGTTAATGGTGGGGACCCTGAGTCCTTCGCAGTTAGCTTGACTGTGTATTGTGAAACTGTTTCTCTGTCCAACTTTTTACTTGTAATCAAGGAGTAATGATTGTTAAAAGATTTGATTTTAAAGGGCACGCTTGGTGGTGATATTTCTAAGCTCACTTCGCCATTGGCACCCAAATCTTTATCTCGTACATTGAATAGCCCCACCACTGTCTCTAAGGGGGTATTTTCTGGCACCGGGTTTACCAGGGATGTAAGCAGAACCTCTGGGGGACTATCATTGGCATCTTCCACTTCCACTTGGATAACACAATGGCCTTCCATTTGTGGAATGCCCTTGTCTCTTGCTCTTATATGAAGCTCATAAGAATGAGATTCTTCAAAATCCACAGTTCCCTGGACATGGATCTCACCTGTGTGGGGATCCAAACTAAACAACTTCTGGATGGAGTCAGGTGTGTGGATTCCAAAAGAATACTGTATTTCTCCATTAGATCCTTCATCAGGGTCAGTGGCATTGAGTTTGAGAAGCAAAGAGCCTATAGGACTGTTTTCCAAAAGGCTAATCTTGTACACAGGATGATCAAATGCAGGTTCATTGTCATTATTATCAAGGACCTCAATGATGAGCTGAGCTGTTCCTGATAAGACAGGATTTCCCCCATCACAAGCAGTTAGTATGAGCTGGTGATGTGATTGATGCTCTCTGTCCAATGGTTGCTCCAGCACCAGCTCAGGTAACAGCTTTCCATCCTTCACATTTTTTACATTGAGAGAGAAATGGGGGTTGGGACTGAGTCGGTAGGAACTCACTGCATTAGTCCCCACATCTGCATCATGCGCACTCTCCAGTGGGAAGCGTGCCCCTGTGGTGGCAGACTCTGCAATCCTCAGAACAAGCTGGGGAGTGAGGAAGCTCGGAGAATTGTCATTCATGTCCAGAATCTCCACCTCCAGGTGAAAGAGTTCCAAGGGGTTCTCTATGACTACTTGGACTGGTAGTCTACACACTGAGCTGGCTCCGCAAAGGCTCTCTCGGTCTATCTTTTCGTTCACCAGCAGACCACCGCTGGCCAAGTCCACTGCAAAGTACCTTGTGCTCTTCTCGGAACCTAGTCTCAATCTGCGACTTGAAAGATCTGCCACTGTTAAGCCCAGGTCCTGAGCCACCTTCCCCACCATGGTCCCTAGCTCCGATTCCTCCATCACGGAGTAGTGGATCTGTCCGATAACCAACGCCCTGTTGAATAGCAAAAATAAACCCAGTACTTGCCATTTGAAAGAACGTTGCCAGGGCAATTGTGGCTCCATTTCAGAAAAGTCCAGAAGCAGTCTTTGTGGTATCCCAATGGTCAAGAGGCTCCAGGACCTGGATAAATGCTCTTCTAAAATCCCTCGGTATTCCCATCCAAATGAATTAAAGTAGCTTTTGAGCCTGCCTAGCTGCAGCAACAGAGTGTTAGTCAGAGAGTTGAGGGGGTGGACTGGGGGAGGGAAGCTGAATTACAGCCATAGCGACGGAGGAGGAAAGTCAGGACAGAAAGAACAGATTCCGCAGCCCCCCCATCTTGATCAGAACCTGACCCGATGGTAGTTCAGTCCACTGTCCACCACTGACAACTCCACCACTACTCTTAAATGGACAGTTACATGCAAGAGTGAGATGCCAAGATGGATCATGCACATCCTTCACCCCTAAACTTAATGATTCAGGAGGCTGGTTCATCGCTGGTTTTGGCAGCTAAGTTTAGCAGCTCAGATTCTTGTTCTCAAGGAAACAGCACGTCCGGGAAGCATGAACGGTACAAATCCTCATTGTTCACATTAGCTAGGTTCCTTCCATCTCATCTGAACAAAAGACAAACTCTCAGCTGTGTGGAATACACTGCTTCTCTGGTTTCATAACTGGACCGATTTTTCTCGCGTGATGAAAAAGGTATCTGTTTAACCGCGCAACAGAAGGAAGATACGGAGGCCCCGCATAGAAAACAGTTTAGCATTAATCTTAGACATTACCAAAGCAAACCAGGGCCTTTTAGAAAGTTCAGTCCCCGCTCCCAACATGCATACAAACAAATGAGGAACACCCACCACACGATGCAAGAATGCATAAGCTTCAAAATTGCTTAAGGCTTCCCAGTCCTATTCACTGGTCTCTCCAAAATTAGAACATCATAATCAGTGTAGCAGTATGTCTGAGTAGAGTCATTGTAACTGCGAGGCAATGGCAGGGCTTCAATCTGTAGAAATCCACATACCCAACAATTTTTAGGCAACGATAGTAAAAGGAGAAAGCACAGTTTACAAGAAGCAAATTATTTATGCTAATGGAAACTACAGAAACAGCCTACAATTTCTTGGAGGATAATAATGAAACATTCAAGGACAAAATCATAGAACTGGAACAGATTCAATTAGTGGACCATCTTGTACAACCCTCTGCCTTAAAACCAGGCATCTCATTTTGAAGCACTCCTGATGGCTGCCTCTTAATGCTCTTTCTTCCTCCAACCCGCTTTGAAAACATCAACAGGAAGAAGGTTCTACAGCCTTTCCAGAAAATTATACAGTGCTCAACAGTTGCTAAAGCTAGATTTCTTGCCAGCATCTATGCTTAAAAATTATAAATAGAACTATAAATAGAATTGAATTAATTCCTGCAAGAAACAGGATGAGCAATTATTCTTTTGGGAGGTTCTGTTTAAATATTTGAAAATGAACAGCCTTATCCTCTTGAAGAAATCTCCAAGTCCAAAAAGAAGTGTGTTCAACAATCTTAGTACAAAACCTGCACGACACTGTTGTCACCACCAGCACCTCTGGATGTGGCATCAAAATCAAAGGCATGAAGACAAGTGCTTAGTAAACAGTACCATATTTCATCTCTCACCTCATTTGGCTCTTGAGAAAGACCACTGGCCGGAAGCGTGTCTGTATTGCTGATGTCCTGCTGAGTGACTGGCTTAGCGATCATGATGTTTCCCCTTTCTGACAAGAGAGTCTGACCAGGCCTTAGAGGAAAATGGGAAATCACATCTTCCCCAATGAAGGCGGTAGGGAATTCTATTTTGTCATCTGGGCTCAAGTGGATTGGGAAAGTGTCAAACTGCCCTCCCAGAGAAATGGGATTCCTTCCCTTCAAGTCACTGGTCCAAGTTACATCTGAGTGTCTGCGTCTCAGTCTTTTAAGACATTTCACAACTAAAAATAGAAAAGCCAAAGCAGAAAGTGATGAAATTGCTATCAGAGCAACGATGAGGTGCAATGTCAGCTGAGAGAGCCCATTATGTTCCATGCTGGACTTCCTGAGGTCTGCCAAGCCCAGCGAATGCTCACGCTCCAAACTCAGCATCAAAGTAGCTGTGGCAGACAGGGGTGGTTTCCCGTTATCCAGGATCTCGACCACAAGCTCTTGAGAAGGGGCATCTTGTTCCAGAACAGCTCGGATAGTCCGGATCTCTCCTGTGTAGGCTGACACTGTGAAAAGGCTTTGGTCTGTGGCTTGCTGAAGCTTATAAGAAACCCATGCATTCTGTCCAGAGTCTGCATCCACAGCTGTCACTTTAGTTACTAAGTAGCCTTCTTGCGCTGAGAAAGGAACTGGATGTTGGGCCACAATCCCCTTTCTGGCCACAGGATAAACAAGAAGAGGAGCATTATCATTTTGGTCTATGATGAAGATGGAGACAGTAACGTTGGAGCTAAGGGGAAGAGAACCACTGTCCTTAGCTTGTATCTGGAAAGCCAGTTGTTGGGTCTGCTCATAGTCAAACGAACAGCCACTATAGATGGTGCCATTCTCTGTGACATAGACATAGGAGGAAATTGGGATCCCATTTATGGTTTGCTCTACCAGCGAGTAGGACAGCTGAGAGTTCTGGCCCAGATCAGGGTCAAAGGCAGATACTGAAATGATTGACACTCCCATAGCATTGTTCTCAGTTACAAGGGCCTGGTATGCAGGTTGTGAAAAGTGGGGTGGATTATCATTCAGATCAGATATGTTTACAAGGAAGTTGCTCTGGCTGGACAGAGGTGGAGAACCAGAATCTGTAGCTGTGACCAAAATGTTATATTGTGAAATTTTTTCTCGATCCAGTGGGCCACTGGTGATCAAAGAATAGTGGTTCTTAAAAGATGGCACAATCTGAAAGGGGACATTGGGAGGGAGATGAAGCTGTACATCCCCATTTCCCCCAGAATCTCCATCACTAACTTGAAGGAGGCCTGCTGTGGTACCTGGAGAAGCATCTTCGGGAATGGTGATGGAGAGAGAAGTAAAACTAATTATGGGTGAATTATCATTCACATCTGCTACTTCTACTAAGACATTGCAGTGTGCATCCATGGAGGGAGATCCTTGGTCTTTGGCCCTCACATCCATTTCATATGATGTGTCATCTTCATAGTCCACATTTCCCAGGACTCTTATCTCCCCAGTTTCTTCATTAAGATTGAATATTCTACGGATTTTCTGAGAGGTGTGGCTGCTGAAGGAATAGGAAACTTTCCCATTTGGCCCTTCATCTTTATCAGTAGCATGTAATTGTACAACCAGAGTTCCTACCTGGGCATTTTCAAGTAGGCTAACTTTGTACATTGATTGATTAAAGACAGGTGGATTGTCATTGGCATCTATAACAGACACAACAATCTCAGTAGTCCCAGATCTAGCAGGAACCCCTCCATCCAGGGCTGTGAGTATCAGGTGGTGAAGTGGTTGCTGCTCTCTGTCCAATGCTTTCTCCAAAACCAATTCAGGATGCTTGCTGCCACCTTTATGAGATTTAATATTCAGTGTGAAGTATCCACGTGGAGTCAATTGGTAGGTACTGATTGAATTTGTTCCAACATCCAAATCTTCAGCACCCTCCAATGGGAAGCGGGCCCCTGGCATCACTGACTCCGCAATCTCCAAATTGATTGGGCTGTTAAGGAAGACTGGACTGTTATCGTTTACATCCAGAATCTCTACTTCCACACGATGGGAAGTTGTTGGGTTTGCTAGCTGAAGCTCTAGATACAACAAACAGTGCAAGACAGGACCACAAACCTGCTCTCGGTCCAGCCGCTCTTTAATGTTCAGGGCACCGCTCTGTGCATCAGCTTTGAAATACTTCTTAGCGGATCCAGCCATGATCTGCAGCTGTCGAGAGACCAACCGCGTAGCATCTAGACCCAAGTCTTTAGCTAGATTCCCAACAAAGGCCCCAGGAGCTAGCTCCTCAGGGATGGAATAGCGGAGCTGTGTCATCTCTCCAGCACTCCGGAGAGAGACAGAAACCAAAAGCAAAACAATTACTTGCCATGGCAGGAGTTGTCTTTCCTCTGAAGACAGCATGATGTTTCCAAAATTTCCTCTTTTTTTGCTTTTCTCTGCCCTCTCTCCGATTCTAGGACAGCCACGGAAGCGACAAAAAAATCCCGTTTTAGATCCTACTGATAAAGCTGTGTACCGTCTGCATCTTTTATCTTTTTTCTTTTTACCGACGATGGAACAGCAGCCCCTTGTCTGTCCCAGAATCAAGAGAGGAGGGACTTGGATGTTCATCTAAGCAGGGATTGGGTCTCCACCACCAAGGAAGCTTTTGATTGTTTGCAGTGGTTCACCCATTTTCCCCCTCCTCAATTCCAACAATGGTGTGGGGGAGGTCTTAAAGGGCCAGCTTGAACATCGAGAAACTGGGAGCCTACTTGCCAGCTGTCAATGACTGGATTTTCCAAGATAATTATCTGAACATTAAATCCTATGTCATTACAAATGAATTTTGAATTCATTAACGAGCATCCTTTTGTTCTGAGTGGTCATGGATATATCCAACACCAGGAAAGTGCACATTCGGTTGACATTCTAGTTTTACATAACGCATAAACGCCAACAAAGATCAGCCGCTGAACAACTGTGATATGCTCCCATTTGCGGGAACTTACCATAAGAATGTTTTAAAGGATCCCAACTGATTGTGCGCCTGAAATTCCTTAAATGGATGACATTCTACAATAGCCATGTCAAAGTCCATTCTCATCATGCTCTCTTTACTTATGGCAAATGGAGTATGTTAGTTTATCTAAATATCCAGTTCTCCCTGTGTAACTGCCTGAAGCAGGATGGATATCACGATCCCAACAGAAGGGCATCTGGTAGAGACACTGCAAGAGGCAATGGTGCCTGGGGTGGTGACATTGTGTTGTCACTTCCGGGGTTTCCGTTGCGGCAGCAACTTTGTGATCTCTATGCTATTCTTCTCTGGAAGCACGTCAAGAGCTTCCACCATGACTGGTCCTCCCATACCACCCTTTTCCATCTTGGTCCTCAGGACAGCCTGCCCCCTGTCTTTCACTTGTTACATCACTGGTATTTGGACTCTGGAGGGACATAATTAAATTTTATCTATTAGAACCGAAAGCTTTCTGAAGCAGAAGAAATGAAAGATCTGAAGATCCATAGTTGTAAGTCTAGATTATTTATTTCCCTACAGATGAATATCATAGTGTCTTTCACATTTAGATATATGTAGAGGATGCTGTTGGAAATTCCAATCCTACTGTCTATAAACCCTGTATATTTACGTGTGTGTATGTGTGTGTGTGTATATATACAGGGTGTCCCATATAATATACAGGGGGTCCCATAAGTTTCCATACATTGGAAAAGTAAACATTTTTATGAAAACCATTTTTATTTACTGTATTTTTATTTCAGATATCCTAAAAATGCATTTGAATAAAGGGCAATGAATTAAAATCAAACTGAGGGCTGGTTCAGGAAGCATTTGCAAGGTTTCATTCAAGTTTAACAGAAAATGTTTATTTTTCCTATGTATGGAAACTTATGGGACACCCTGTATACATATAAATAGTAATATAATGTTGTCTATCTCAAACTAACCCATGGAAGTAACCCAGCTCCTTCTTAAAAGCATTTAACTACAGCCACAAGATTTGTAAGGCAGTAGCAGAGATGGTGAGACAGGAAACGAATCAGATAAAGAAGTTTCATGGACAAACGATGAAAACAAAAATGTTACTGTTCTTAGTGTGAACAGTGTCTTCTTTGGAGAATTGCCATGAAGGACCTCAGTGAGAAGCTGATGAGTAACACTGATGTAGTAGCCTCTGTCTTTTGTTTGCATCAGAAAATGGAACAACTGGATTTGCTTCTGAATAAAATAACAGATGAGTGTGCCACCTGTGTGGCTAAGAAAGTGGGTTTTCCTATCTGTGTGGATGGGAAGGTGGGTGTTTCCTTACTATGTAATCATAGTAGAATAGAAACTTACCCTATAATCCAGAGTAACTACGGGAGCACGTAAGAGACATTATGTGTACCTGTAGTTACTGCACCATCTAATGAAAACCTATGGGAAATTCATACTGCAATCCACAGCAAATTGTTCTTACACCGGAGCAAGGACTCCCTGTAGTTACTCTGGATTGTGCCCTTAGTCAGAAGATGCTGTAGTGTTAATAGCCTTGTGTCAGGAACTGAACAAGAAAATGTAAAAAAGGAGAGCAGTTCCTGATAGGATGTGGGGGTGGCTGACTCAACCAGTGAGGGACCCCCTTATTATAGACATATAGTGGACAAAGTTGTCCTCTGAGTTTTGGGATGTTCATGATTCCCCTACAGAAACTTTACACAAAGGACCAAGGAACAGACTCAATTTTCCACACTAGTAGATTGCTCCAATTAAGAGATTTCAGGATCAAGTGAGATCCTATTTTTCTCCTTTTTCTCCTTTCCAATGTTTTTCAAAGCAGCAACTCCACAACAAGACATCTCTTCAGATCTAACAACATACCAAGAAGCAATTGATGGAAATGCTGCAGAATCCATTGATACGTGAAGGTTTGCTAGATATCTGTCCCTGCAGAAATGTATGATGGACCTAGAGAGTCCATACTGTAATTTCTGTTTCTGCATGGCACATTTATAAGGATCAGCTACTTATTTCAGCAGTATTTATGATGACTTTACACAGTGAGTTTACAGGTTCTTCTAGAATAGAAATAGGCAATCTATGGCTTGCAAACTGACTCTGGTCCACTACCCAAAATAAACTGCCATAGTTCCACAAAAAATGTATCTATCCAACACATGGTGGCCCTTAAAAAGAATTCAAGTTTGTAATTCTACCTCTGAAAGTCTTTCAGTGTAAGCATACCAAGGATAGAAGTTTCCTTTAAGCAACATTTTCTGCTTGGGCATGAGTCTTCCCATGCTGTGGCTTTCTGTCTTTTTTCTGAGCTGGATCAGGAAATGTGCACATGAATATCAAATATGCTTTCTTATAATTGATGGACCAAATTCTAACCCTAATGTGGAAGAAGATTACTGACCCCTGTTCTAGGAGATTATTAAGGTTGTAAACCATTTTTAGAGGTAATTGGTGAAGAAGCATGATTTAGTAACCCATATCTTTGATAAAGAGCCAAATCAATGCCTTGCTTAGATTCCTTTATGAATATAAATCTGCTCTGACATGAAACTTATGCAATATTAACAATCAGTAGCAGCTGCTCCACTTTCAGTTTCCACATCCTCATCTGGATTTTCCCCCTAGTAACAGAAATGTGTTTTCCCCCCTCTGTTTATGTAGCCTTGCTGGAACTTACAACTTTCTATAAGTGTTTTGTATTATGTTCAAGGCTACTAATTGTTACTAGCCATATACTCCTAAAACAACTCTGAATCCATACTACAACCTGAAGACAATTTATCAACAACTCAGGAATCTGACCTTTATAGGAAGCATTGTCTGTCTTGTCAAATATATCTCTTTATCTATTTTGTCCTTTTTAGTACCCAAGGATGCATATTAAGAAACTTTAAGATAACAGTTGTTTATCCAAAATGTTCCTATTTCACATGTCCAAATATTTGTGTTTATTCTTGCTTTCCCTAGAATCAGGCACATACAACGCTCAAGCCTGCCATGACGCCAACATCCAGTTTCAACAAAGCCTGCCATGATGCCATCATACAGTTCCAACAACCTTGGCAATATATAGTCAGAAAAAGTATTTGTCACCTGGTATTTTCAAAACAACCTTATTCTATTAGCACACAGCTACCCACCTGTTCTTAAAGCCTGATAAGGATAGAAGGATTCTTTAAAATACCTGTTGTTAATCCCTGCAAATCTCATCTGGTAGCAGAGGGCTAGGTAACATAATGCTAGCTAAGTCTTTCCGCTCTTTGTCACTATCTTAACAGGAAATAGTATGTGGACTACCAACTTAGGAAATAATGTGTTTGCGTTTCCTCTACAATATGGACTATCCCATCTTGCATAGGCTGCAAATCTGCTCCTCTTATTTTTTTGGATGAAATTTCTGCCTTTTAATTTCAGTTTCTCAATTATGACAACAGAGGACTATTTTGCATTGCCTGTTAGGGAAATTTTTATTTATTAATTTATTATTCAATTTGTATTCTGCCTTTCTCCTCAAAGGGTATTCAAGGCAGATACATTATATGTTTGGTGTATGTTTTAGTAGTGAACCCCACAACACATGAAACTGCTATACTGTCACAGATCCTGACCTCACAAGAGTATTTTCCTGATGCATACATGGTGAAATCAATACGTACAACCATCCCTAATAAAATCATTTGGTGGGCATATACTGTGTTTTTTTTTTTGAATGTGTGAAGCAACCCTGACTCTATTTGGTGAAAGACTCCCCTTTTTTGGATATTTTACTTTGCCAGATATTCTAATATAATGCATCATTCTCACTTATGCTATATTTAATTATTCCTAGGTTATCAGTTAGGTATGATATCTGTTACAGTCCAAGAGAACAGCAATTGGAGTACTGTAATTATCTTGTGCTCAATGCACATGGTCCTTTCCTCTTGTTTCCTTCCCTCCCTTCAATACTACAAAGAATTAAATGAAATATGCTGGCACATAAAAGGGTTGATTTAAATATTTACCATATGTTAAATATTAACTATGAACCACATATACAAAATAAACTGCAAGACAGCATATAGAATGACAAATACTGTTAAAGGTAAAATGCAAATGATGAAAACTTGAAATGTTTTATCAAAGAATTTCAAATATCCAAAACTTAATACTGTTAGATGGATGCCAAATATGAACACATTTTAAAAACCCAAGGTAAACAACTAAAACTCACCCAATTCACTGAAATGATGAGCCTGCCAAGACAATTCAGTTTATCAGGAAGCCAAACTGCAAGGAACTTTAAAACCAAATCTTTCTAAAGCACAATCCTACCTATGTCTACTCAAAAGTAAGCCCCATTGTGTTCAATGGGTCTTAAAGCACAATCCTAACTATGTCTACTCAAAAGTAATCCCCATTGTGTTCAATGGGTCTTACTCTCAGGAAAGTGTCTTTAGGATTGCAGCCTTACTCCCAGGAAAGTATCTTTAGGATTTCAGCCTAAGGCTTGTTTCTCTTGCCATCTCAGTCTTTCACTGATCATTCTTGCAGCATGACTGGCCACAGACAACTATTTTAATATAACTTGCTGACAGTAGCCTCTGACTGCATAGCAGGATACAACCTCTGGGACATGTGCACATATAAGAACAAATAATGGTTTGTTATTATAAGGATGAGCAATGCCAAATGTGGTGGGCTTTGAGCTCACTTGATCTCAATTCCATGGCACATGAAAACTGAATTTTTCTTCTGTTTCTGAACAAACCACAGACCCCCTAATTTGGACATAAGAGGGAACTGTGCTTTATTCCAAATGAATAAATGGAAATTTTTAATCCCCCTAAATGTGGAGAGGAGAGTGTATGAGCTCAAGGTTATCCTAATAACAACACATTCTCATTCAACAATTCATGTAACAATTCAATTCATTAAAAAAATTCAATTTGTATTTACATGAGTACATGGTTTCTGTGTATCTATTCTGCAGACTTAGCTTAAGGCTGTAATCCTAAACACACTTTCCTGGGAGTAAGACCTATTGAACACAATGGGGCTTACTTCAGAGTAGACATGATTATGATTGTGCTCTAAGTTTGTTTTCATTGAAGAGATAAATCTACACCAGAGTTTATCACATGGGAAGGTAGTCCTGTGGTTAAATGCTCCACCACACACTCAAAATCTCTGCACATAGAAAATTAGATGTCAGAGAGAGGCTAGGCTAGCTCTTCTCCTTTGCATCTACTTTTTTATTGGCAAAGATTTTTTTATATGGGGGAACATGTGATTCCTCAGCTGCAACTTGAAGTTGCACAGTGAGCACCTAAAGTAAGGACAGAGCACTGACATAAGGCAACCGCCTAGATGAGAACAAAACCTCCATTAGGGTATCCACAAGGGTATCCACCCGCTGTAATGTCAGATATTGTTTGGATGTGTCATGTGCACTGCTGCAACACATCTTGGCATTTTTCTTGTAAGGGGGGAGGCTTTAGAAATTAAGTAAGAGTCTGTATCCATCCAAGGCCTTACTTATGCTGTTATGCTGCCACAGTTGGCAATGGAACAACCAAATACAACATTTGATGATGCCTTGGGGAGCCCAGTACAGGGATTTGCTCTGTGGTCCCCAACAACATGGCCTACACTAAATCCAGAGATGATAAGTACATTGGATGTTCATACAAATAAATAATTTGTGCTAGGCCTACACAACATGGGACCCTCTAACCTTAACACAGCCCACCATCCATGCATGCCTACTCTCAAAGAATTTGAGAAGCTTCATGGTTTTGCTACTTGGTTGGGATGGCTTGTCAAGAACCTGGCAGGCATTGCTGGTGGGCTGCTTTTGGCTTTGTGGGTTTAAAGTCGTGGAAGCCTGAAACAACAACTACAACAGAAATATACAACCACAAATATGATTCAACATGCAAATATGACATAACACTATTTTTTGTCCTAAAAGGCTATGTCCTCAAATAAAGGTGCAAATGACAGGCACATATTTTCAGTTGCTCCTAAGAGCACAAATGCAAGTAAACAAAACTAATTGATCTCACAAACTGAACCAACAATCCCTCCACAATCCCTTCATCTTCTTAGCGCTCACTTCTCCAGCTACAGTGATGACAGAATTAAGAAGGCAGGCTCTGTGTTGTCCGCGGTCCAGAAAACCATGTCATATGTGGACAGAGGCCAGCACTTGTGGAGCACAGTCTGCACACAGAGCATTATATTTCAAGAAGGCCTCCTTCTTTGCAGCTTATCTGGAGGGTGGTTGCCTCCAGACAAAACTAGTTAGAACTGTGCTACAATTGTCTTCTGCTCCTATTATTCTTTCTCATAAACCTGTTTAACTGCACACACAATATATTTCATTGTTCCCTAAGGTATATGAATGAGAAAAAAGCTTTTCATCAATATATTATAGATGCAAATTGAACAAACATCAGCATTAAGTTCCAAGAAGATGCATACTGTCTTTCTTCACAGTGTCTGAGGGTGCAATCCTAACCAATCTAGGCCAGCACAACTCACCCATCTCTCCATTCCCACAGTGGTATGGAGATGTGGCCCATGTCTGTGCACTGGCTTAATCCACCTAGGAGTGCCTTACTGCACTTTTGTGACACCTTGCATGGGACTTGTGCCAGGACTTGTGCCAGCTTGACTGGGGATTAGGATTGGAACCTGAAACATCTACTCAAGTGACATGCAGGTCTCCAGAATTCTTCCAATCCGCTATTTTATATGCATAAAATGTCTATGCACAGTATTACTCTTTCATTGTATCCTGAGTCTACATATTTTCATTCATTATTAGAAACTGTTGCTAATCTTTTAAAAAACAAAACTTGCTAATCAAAGACTCATCTGAGCAACCAAACTGTACACCACATAAACATATACACCACATATCATTTGGAGATCTGCCCCTGAAAGAACTGAGTGAACCACCACATGTCATGTAATATAGGAACAAAAGAACATAGGAAAGCAATGAAAGCTAAATGGGTTGGATGTAATTATGCTGTTAAACTACACATCAGTAGACAGGAAAAACAGGATGAGTTTCACAGGGACATTTCTAGGAGAAAAAGGCTAGTGGTCTATCTTTCAGCCAAGCTTAGAGCTGAGCCTTCCAGACTTTGCTGGAAAAGGAGAACAATCATACATTACCTCGGAGGGCACAAGAAGCCTGTTATTTGTGCTTATTATCTGGTTATATAGTGCAGGATCACATCTTGTGATAGTATTCTGGCGGCTCCCCATAGGACTGGGAACAAAGGGCATTTTGTACAGGAGGTCACTCTGGCGGGAGTCTGTAGTGAGGACCTGCTGGTAGAAGTTCGGAGGAGTATATCCACTACGCACAGTGTCTATGTGGTTGAAAGGCCCCGGGGTCCTATAGAGGGTGCTCCTGGAGGCCTTGAATATATCCTTTGATTGCCTCCACTTGTAGAATTTATAAATTCCCACCCCAACCACTGTAATAAAGAAGGCCACGGAGATCAAGATGACAGCAAGGATTAAATAGAAAGTCAAGTGCTTCTTTGTTTGAGGTGTGGTGGACACAGCCGTGAGGTCCGTCAGTGACTCTCTAGAAGATGTCTCAGATACTGTCAAAGTGAGAGTCACAGTGGAAGACAAGGCGGGCTCCCCATTGTCTTTTACTAAGATGACTAAAGTTTGTTTGGGGGAATCTTCCTCCTGCAGAGGGCGAGCAGTACTTATCTCCCCTGAGTGCAGACCCACCGTGAAGAGTCCTGGGTCAGTGGCTTGAAGGAGCAGATAGGAAAGCCAGGCATTGTAACCAGCATCTGCATCCCAGGCCACGATCTTGGTGACCATGTAGCCAGGGCTGACTGTGGGTGAGATGACATCTGAAAGCAAAGAGCTCGAATTTGGACGGGGGTACAAGACTTGGGGCGGATTGTCATTCTGATCGGTGACAAAAACGTTGACCGTGATGTTAGTCACCAGAGGTGGAATGCCCCCATCACGAACTTGCACCACCATCCTGAACTCCATTATATCCTCATGGTCCAGGGGCACTAGGACATAAATAGTACCATTGTCCCGATTAATAGAAAAATACCTGCCCACCAAGTCTTCTGAGGGCTTGTGATTCTCCAAGATGGAGTAGGAAAGGTGAGAATTCTGGTTCAGATCTGGGTCAGAGGCACTGATGTTAAAAACCACAGTCCCCGGAAGGTTGTTTTCCTCCACGTACACATCATAGGAGGACTGTGGGAATGTGGGAGGGTTATCATTTATATCAGATACCTTAACCAGTATATGTTTTTTCTCCATGAGAGAAGGTGAACCTCCATCCCGGGCGACAATAGTGATGTTGTACTCTGAGGCCAACTCCCTATCCAAGGATTCTTTGGTTTTCAAGGTGTAGTAATTTTTGAGGGAAGAACTTAGGGCAAAAGGGATGTTGGCAGGTATAAAACAGTTTACTAGGCCATTATCACCAGAGTCCTGGTCTGTGACACTCAGCAACGCGATCACCGTTCCTGGCGCCGCGTCTTCCGGTACCGGACTGTACACGGACGTCACCGCAATTTCCGGGGCATTGTCGTTCACGTCGACCACTTCCACCAACACTTTGCAATGAACCACTGTCGGATTGGGGCCCTTGTCTTTGGCCTGGATGTAAATCTCATAAAATTTGGTCTCTTCATAATCCAGGCTCCCCTTGAGCCTCAGTTCTCCGGATGCCGAGTCCAGCGCGAACAGCTGCTGGACTCTGGCAGGAGTGTGGCTGCTGTAAGAATATATGATTTCTCCGTTGGGACCCTCGTCCAGATCGAAAGCGCTGGTTTTGACCACCAAAGCGCCCACGGGGGTGTCCTCCGGGACGCTGGCTCTATAAGTGGACCGGTTGAAAACCGGAGCATTGTCGTTGGCGTCCAGGACGTCGACGAGGACTTGTAAGGTGGCGGATCTTGGGGGGTTGCCCCCATCTAAGGCTGTGAGGACCAGCTGGAGTTCTCTTTGCTGCTCCCGATCCAGCTCTTTCTCCAGCACCAGTTCTGCGTATTTGGTCCCATCTCCTCGAGTTTGCACGTCGAGGATAAAATGCTGATTGGAGCTGAGTTGGTAAGTTTGCAAAGAGTTGATGCCCACGTCGGGATCCTGAGCGCTCTCCAAAGGGAATCGAGCCCCGGGGGTTACAGACTCACTGATCTCCAGCTTCATCTGCCTGCTCAAGAAAGACGGATCGTTGTCGTCGATGTCTTGGATCTCCACGGCCACCCCGTACAGCTCCAGGGGGTTCTCCACCACCATCTGCAGGCTCAGGAGGCAGGGCTGGACGGCACCGCAAAGTTCCTCGCGGTCGATCCTCTCCTTGACCACCAACTTGCCGTCCGGGCCGCTGGGCTGCACCTCGAAGTACTTAGAAGGCACAACCCGCAGATTGCGATCCTGAAGCCGTCGAGGGTCCAAACCCAGGTCGGACACCACGTTCCCCACCGTCGATCCCGGGGGCAACTCCTCCTGGACGGCATAGCGCACCGACGCCTCCACCCAGCCGCAGACACCCAGGAGAAGCCACAGCAGCAGCAGCACCCACCGCCTCCTTCCCATCGCGGGTATGAAAAAAAGTTGGACGGACTCCTCTGCCCCCTCTAAAAGTTCTCAGCCGTCCTCGGAGCGCCTCCCCGGCTCTGCATCGTCCAGGCGTGGGTGGCGGAGAGGCTGCATGGCTGGCCCCGATCGGGCTCCGGAGGCACCGTCTGAGCTCTGGCTGCTGCTACTGCTGCTGCTGCTACTTCCCAGCCTGGGGTTCCCAGTCCCCGACCGGCATCGCTGGGTCAACAGCGGCGCGCAGAGTCCCGGACAATAACTGCAAGAGGTGCGCTCCGTCGAACAGCGGGGGCTCCAGCCTCCTGGGGTCTCCTCCAGCAGCAGAGCGCAGGATCAAGAGGCTCCCTCTGGAAAGGCACAGCCGGACGCCTCTCCGGCTGCTCCCTCCCCGTCTCTCCCAGGAAGGATCGGGGCGTCGAGCCAGCAACAGAAGGCACCGCTCCGCTGCTGAGACTGCCTGCCTGCCTGCCCTGCCCGCTCCTCTTCCTCTGGGCGGCTCTCCTTCTCTCCCTATGGGAAGAGGAGTCTCTTTGCCAGATCACACAACACCAAAACCAGGAGCCGTCCACTAAAACTGTGTGTTGAGAAAGTAAACAAACTATTTCTTTACTCAGGAATCTGTGGAACTCCTTGCCACAGGGCTGGGCATACAAAAAACCCAAACACCAGGAGCCATCCATTAAAACTGTGTGTGGGGAAAGGAAAACAAAAAAACAAAACAAAAACAAAAAAACTATTTCTTTACTCAAGAGCCAATGGAACTCCTTGCCACAGAACTGGGAACACCAAAAACTCAAACACCTAAACCAGGAGCCATCCATTAAAACTTTGTGTGGGGAAAGGAAAAAAACAAAACAAAACGTTATTTTTTTACTCAACAGCTGGTGGAACTCCTTGTCACAGGGCTGGGAACACTAAAAATCCAAACCCCAACACCAGGAGCCATCCATTAAAACTGTGTGTGGGGAAAGGAAAACAAAAAACAAAAAACAACAACAACAAAACTATTTCTTTACTGAAGAGCCAATGTAACTCCTTGCCACAGGACTGGGAACACCAAAAACCCAAACACCAAACAAAAAACCTGGAGCCATCCATTAAAACTGTGTGTTGGGAAAATAAAGAAATTATTTCTTTACTCAAAAGCCTGTGAAACTCCTTGCCACAGGACCTGAAACACCAAAAACACAAACCACGGGGTGTCCATTAAAACTGAGTGTGAGAGTAAAGAAATCTGCATTTTTTTTACTCAAGAATCTATGCAACTCCTTGCCACTGCTTGCAGCCACAACATCTGGCCTGGCTGCATTTGTGTGCTGTGAGGAGTGTGCAAATGTGCTGTGGGAATATCTGTCTGTCTGTCTGTCTGTCTGTCTGTCTGTCTGTCTGTCTTATTTTATTAATAGGGCCATTGGGGATTGTGAGACCCCAAGCCACAATGTGCTGGGTCTTGTCAATTGTGGTTGTCAACTGTTAACCACTGTGCGTTGACAATTTTAGTGCTTAAGTGTCCCCTAGATGAAAAGAGTTGAAATGTGCTGGCCTAGAGTACTGTTGCCATATGTCCTGAAAATCAGGGACAATCCCAATTTTGGGGGATTGTGTTCACATACTAGCAAATGGGACACAGGGCCCTGTCCCAGTTTTGTGGAAGAGAATTGTGGCAACCCTAGCCTAGAGAGACAGGGTGAGTGGACCACAAGGCCCCATCTCCCTGTGCACCTCAGAGAAGGGAGTGCAAGAAGGAGTGGTGCTGTATCATTTTTTCCCACTCTGCTTCCCAGAGGGAGAATGTAGAAAGGCAGAGCAGGAGTGATTCATACCCCACTGCTCACCTGTGCTGACTCAGCCATTGCCTGGGGTGCAGACTCCTGATGCACCTAAGACAGTGGTACTCAAAGTGGGGATCACAATTTTGGGTCAGAGGGGTTGCAAGAGGGTGGGATCCTCTATCTTGGAATCTGGCACTGGGCATTCCTGGGATTAAGGGCGCAATCCAGAGTAACTACGGGGAGTCCTTGCTCCGGTGTAAGAACAATTTGCTATGGATTGCAATATGAATTTCCCATAGGTTTTCACTAGGTGGTGCAGTAACTACGGGTACATGTAATGTCTCTTACGTTGATATGGAGGAGCTCTGACATTACAGTGATGTAGGATTGACATATGTCCTGAAAAACAGGGACAATCCTGATTTGGGGGATTGTGTACACATACTGGAAAATGGGACAGAGGGTCCTGTCCTGATTTTGTGGAAGAGAATTATGGCAACCCTGCAGTGATGTCACATCCTGGTAAGTTTGACAGGGAGTCCTGGACAGATTTTTTTTAGGTTTGAAAGGGGTTCCCTGGCTGAAATGCAGTGTTTCCTCTGAGATACAAGGCTCAGTGGCTGCTGCACATCAGATTTGTGTTCAAATATGTTTTAAACGCATCTGTTTTCATGGTAAATAGTATCCCAAGAATGGGATTTGAGCACATTCTGGTATGGAATGACAAGCAAGGGAGCTCACTGCGCGAAAGTTTGCCCTTTCTGCATAATGTCAAACCCAATATAGAAATATTCTGAAATACTGTCAATGAAAATAACTAGCATACCCTGCAATCCAGAGTAACTATGGGAAGATGTAAGAGGCACTTACTCTGGATTGCTCTATGCATTTTCCATAGATTTCCCATAGCGGTACCGTAACTACGTCGGTTTAAAGGGCCCGTATTTACTCTGGATTCTAGCCTCACTAATTTCCACTCAGAAGTCCCATTGTTTTCAGTGGCCTTACTTCCAGGAAATTCTTCATAGGATTGCAGTCTAAGAACACAATCCTATGTGTATCAACTTAGAAACAAGTCCCATTGTATTCCAGTGGGGCATATTCCCAGAAATCATGGATGGGATTGCAGCTTTAAAGTGTCCTTTCTCCAACAGCACATCATAAGAAGATGGGAAAACTAGCAGAGCTTCAGCTGGATCATTAAGTTGGTGAAAAAAGAGGCTGGATGAAGTCCAGAAAAAGCCAAAATAAAAGAACAGGATAATCCCTGGGTACTGTAATTTCATGCTTTGATGCTGTAATGAGACCTTCCATGCTGGATGTCTTCCAATTGTTATTTGAGTGTTATCTTCACTTTGAAGATTCATTGTATTCTGCATTTTCAACCTTTCTAATCAACATAGTCCATGTTTTTTTAAAATCTCTGCCCTCTTATATGTTTCTTTCACCACTACCCTGTTATTTTTCTTCTTTTTAACCATTCTCCTAAGTTTGTTTTTTCTTTGTACATCATCTGCAGACAGCAGATTATTTTGTCTTGTCTAGAGCAGGGCAATTCTGATAACCAAGCTTAAATCCCTGTCCACAATGAAATGGGGTTAGATTAACTGTCCTCAATAGTAAAATCAAAATGTGTGCAGCAGAAAGAAAATTTAGTGTCTTCTGTCACTGGTTCTAGTTCCAATGTACCTTGAATCTGGAAATGTACTGGAGCCAGTGACACATGCACTGCATTGTTATGGCAGTAAAGATAAATTTGGGGTAGAGGTCATGGT
Source organism: Cryptoblepharus egeriae (assembly GCA_030015325.1). NCBI lineage: Eukaryota > Metazoa > Chordata > Lepidosauria > Squamata > Scincidae > Cryptoblepharus > Cryptoblepharus egeriae. The sequence goes on along the minus strand of JAREYC010000003.1, from coordinate 88,350,173 downwards.
CAGAAATATTGCACAGGAGACTAAAGAGCACAATCCTAACCATGTCTACTCAAAAGTAAGTCTAATGTGTAAATGGGTCTTACTCCCAGGAAAGTGTCTTTAGGATTGCAGCCTACATAACAATATAGAATAGTAATGAAATCAAACACAATGTTAACAGAAACGTAGATGAGTCTTCAGAAAAAACTATACAACAGAATCATACACATGTTTACTCAGAAGTAGGCTCTTAAGTAGAAAGTCAAAGGACTGTACAATTGTCAGAAAACTGAGTTATAAGAAAAGCCAATTGTAGGAAAAACAAGTGAAACAACCATCATAATAAGACAAATATGAAGTTATGTGTACAATCCTAACCATGTCTACTCAAAAGTAAAACCCCTTGTGTTCATGGGTATTACTCCCAGGAAAGTGTCTTTAGGACTGCAGCCATATTATGTGATTAAAGATGAATATTCCACAGTCACTCTGGGTGCTGAGTCAATGATTGTATTCCAAAAGATATTGAGGCTGCATCATGTGAATGCTTTAAGCAACGATGCATGGGGGTAATCCACAGCCATTCAGGGTGACTGCAAAAGAAGACAATTCCTCCCCAAAATTTTGGGCACCCAAGAAAAATGTAGGACATGACAAATTATAAACTTAAAACATTCAAGCATATCGCTTTCATGTGGCTATTTCATTACTATATTACTTATTAAACTTAAAACTGTTATATATAATTTATTAATTACAAGATCACATGCTGCCTTCTCACATGGAAAAGGAGGACAATGAAGATTTTTTTCCCAGGACGCAAGTCTAAAAAAAGAGGACATGTCCTGGGAAAAGACAACATACGGTCACCCTAACAACTAGTAGCACTGTGTAAAAATTAAGTCTGGGCAGAAATGGCTGCTAGTGGGATCAAACGCATCAAAGCAAAATGAAAACTTGGGGCAAGGCTACATATTTTTGCCACTCTGTATCCAAACCTAGTGATCCTCAATCAAATAATGACATGGTATTAGAAATCAGTCCAGGACCATATGAAATTCCGAGGAGAAACAGCAACGTTTGAGTTATCTATTCCCTCCTACAAAGGAGTGATAATGCTAAAATCTTAGTGCACATACAAAATCCATCCCTAAGGACTCAGGCTACCAGCAAAGTTTTCACACCCACCCTACCATACATGATTTAGGCTGCAATCCTGAAGTGCAGTTGGGCTAGCCTATCTTCACTGGGCTGGCCTAATTCCAAGATAGGCCAGCCTAGCTACACCACAGAAGGCTGGCTACACAGCCTTGTACACAGGCTAGCTACACCACTGCTTAAATCTATTTAGGTTGGCCCACGACAGAGGGATCTGGGCCAGCCTAGCAGGGGTATGTTGAGGGCATGTGGAACATGGCTTGGAACAGTGCAGTGAGGCCATATCCAGAGCCAATTTCCAAGGCAGACATGCCCCCTCAGAGCTCCTTAGAGTTAGGCAACCTCAAGAGCAGGAATAAATCTGAGCACACCCATAGGGGCTCATGATAAACCAGAGTAAAAATGGAAGCAAAAGAAAAAGTTCTAAGTTTTAGGTTAGCCTAATAACCCCTCCTTCCTCTCAATGTCAGGATATGACACAACTACACCAGACCACCTCAGGATATGGCACAACTACACCAGCTCAGTGAGCATGCTGCAGCAGTTAGGCCAGCCAGAGGCCTCTTGGGCTACAATCCAGAGTAACTACGGGACCTTTTACACCAACGTAGTATGGGAAACCTATTGGAAATGCATAGAGCAATCCAGAGTAAGTGCCTCTTATGTCTTCCCGTAGTTACTCCGGATTGTAGGGCAAGCCCTCTTAATTCAGGATATGGCCTACTTAGGCCAATTTAGCTGGGCCATTTTTCTGACCTAAAGTCAGGATTGCATCCTTAGTAGTGTACTATAGCTTACATGGCACACCATATGTTGGTCTTGAAGATTATTTTAAGCTATCACTAGTACAAAATGCAACTTGGGGAATAAGGGAATAAGTAATTCTAACTCATTTGCACCGGCTGCGCGTTTCTGAATGAGGGTACAGTTATCAAGGTTTGCTGGCAGCGTATTTTGTTGCAAATATGGTAACTGAGAAAATGTTGCACGATTCAGTAGATTAGAACTGTGTCTGTTGCAATAATATCAGGTTGCACCAAGATGAACTGAAACAGGGAGAAAATATAACGGAGTATAGCTTCCTCCTTTGAAAATGTAAGAAGTTAGCACCTAGCACAGTGATGGGCTTCAGGTGTTCTCACAGGTTCTATAGAACCCTTTGCTAATGAGCGTCTGCTTCTGAGAACCGGTTATTAATGGGACATAGAACCTGTTGTTCTATGGATAGTAGATAGTAGAACCTGTTGTTCTATGGATAGTAGATAAATATCCTACATTTAGGATAGTAGGACATAGAACCTGTTGTTAATTTATTTGAATTCCACCACTGACCTAGCACCATGTTCGACTTGCAGTTCCTTGCCCAACAGAGAACAGAAATTCTTGCGTATCAAAGCTAGGAAGAAATTTATCAATGTGTGCTGGGCACAGAGTTCAGACAAACTAAATTGTTTGATATCTGCTGGTGAGATTGGAAGCTGGCAGTTGGAGAATCCCCTTAAGCAAAGCTCATTTTTTTACGCATCAAAACATGGGTGACATTTATTTGGTTGTCATATATTTTTAGTTTGCAAACTCCCAAATTAGAATGGTACATACAGTATTTCTCGGAGAAGGAAAACCCAATTAACAGTTGGGTTAGTTGGGTTCATAAGAACAAACAATATTATAAGTGTTGCTCAACATTTTCCAATTCAGATATAATGGGACAATATGTAATTAGCAATAATTCTTCACTTGATGACAATTTATGGTCCTGGGTGGTCTATCTCTACTCTCTCATTCATTTCATTAACTTGCATTTTTATTTGCATAACCATGTAGGAAGTGGGTAAAGCACAGCCCAATATATAAAACTGGACATTTTTCCACCAATCATACTAATTGATTTTGGTGTTCTTGTCAGCACAGTCTTCAGGTCTGTTGATTTCAGTGACACAAATCCAGGCTACCTTAAATAGGCTGTGGCTGTACATTTTTAAAATGTTCATTTATTTTTTATAAGTAAGAAAGGAAAGAAATCCCTTCCCTCACAATTAAGTCAAACCCCAACATCTACCGGTACATCTGTTTCCAGAACAGGTTTACTACTATGTTATTCGGCGGAATAAAATATACTTAAATTCAGAGTGATGAGTCTGATTAGCTTCTCCACAACAAGTTGTTAATTTGTGATCTTTTGAGATCTCATCATTAATTAAGCAAACCACAACCAAACATATGCATACAACTTGGAAGAGCAATAAGCAAGACTGAAATGAATGTCATATACAGATTTTGATCATGATCATGATTTATAGCAACGCCACACAAACAATATATTGAATTTATATTGATTCAACTTCCAAGCATCTTTCTTTTCCAGATCTAACCAGTATGCACTTATGCTTGCATATGCAGCACAAATTCATAAGGATTTGTGAGGAATTCTGAAGAATGAGAGGCTTGTATATAGCATCCATATATCCACCAATTTTTTCCCTTTGTTCACAGAATCCCCACTGCCATAAATACTGCCTGTGTGCTTTCAAATTAGGTTAACTGTATGACAAAGCAGCAGTATGAGAATCACACTACACGTCACGTAATCTGTGAAGAATGCAGGCTATGAGTTTACTGTAAATTAGCTTAGAGATTTTACGTCCACGTATCCCATCCAAACATACATTTGAAGAATGACTGACGTATCATGCAATTTCTCTCCCCTCCCCCCAGACAGATATAGGTCTGTCCGCCCATCCGTCCGCCTGCTCGTCCGCCCGCCCTCCCACCCGTCTGTCCGTCTACCTACCTGCCTGCCTGCCTGCCTGCCTGTCTGTCTGTCTGTCTGTCTGTCTGTCTGTCTATCTATCTATCTATCTATCTATCTATCTATCTATCTATCTATCTATCTATCTATCTATCTATCTATCTATCTCATGTTTTTTGGAAACTTTATGATTTCTTAGTTGCTGAAAAGACTGGTATCATGAGGGAAACAAAGGGAAACCAAAGAACTCAGCTACAGAAAAGAAAAATACAAACTATTTTATTTTGGCCATCAGTATGAATAAGCTCTGAAGGGGGTGGAAAAAAAAATCCCATGTTTGCTGGAAACTATCTGGGATCCCTCTTCTTCTGTGACCTAACTATACAACACCAATGGCTATACAACACCAATCTGATGGAAACACTCATTTATTCATCTGCATAGAGACTGATCTGTGCATTCTACATAGGCAGCAAAAGCATTTTGTTGGCAGGTAATGGCATTCACTGTGCCAGGGGCTGAGTGGGTTCCTGCCTGCCCAAGAACACCCTAATTTTCTAGCTTGTTACCACTCCTTCTTTCTCAGCCAAATTTTCTAGATTACAGATGTTAAGGGAAAAGCACCACCAGAACAAAAGAGACAGGTCCAACTTAGTATCACTTTTTAGCATTAATGTAGCCATGTCAATGCTACATCCTGTGGTGTGGGTCAATAACAGATGCCACCTCAAGGCAAAGGAACATTTGCTGAGTTTTAACAACACTTTCATAAAACTGTATGAGTCTTATCACACTTCCACAAAACTTGTTTAAAAACACCACTGATAGATTTTTGACAAACCATTGGAAAAAGTTTAATGCTACGAAGTATAGAAGATTATCGGACCTAAGAGTCCACAATCTTAGGCTTATGTTCTAAGCAATGGGAAGTTTTACCTAGTTTCCCATGATCTGCAAATAAAACACCTATACCTAGAATCACTTTGATCCATCAGTCTAAATAATTACAAAGGATTGCTTCACACATGCAGCCTAGTCAGAAAGGATGCTTCTTACCCTTCTGATCATGTCTCCCTACTCTATTTTAAAAAGGAAAAAGCTTTCAATTGACAGTATGGCTGAGCATGATCAAGAGTGAAACATGGAGAAAAGTTCTAAATCCCCCAACCTCCTGCCTCTGTTCTACTTTATTTCATGACCCACCCCCCAACCAGGCCACTGTTTAAAGAAGCAAAACAGACCACAATGTGCACATAGAGATCTGACAAAGTCCTTAAGGTATTGCTGATCCTAAGGATAACTTCTCATCCAGTGGTGGGCTCCAGTAGGTTCGCACCTACTCTATAGAACCGGTAGTTAACGAGAGATAGGACATATAAAGTTTAAAAATAGCCATTTAAAAGTGGCTGCCAGATGGGCAGAGAACCGGTTCTTAATTTCTTTGAAACCCATCACTGTTCTCATCCTACCTGCTTAATCAGGGAAGGCTGTGCAGTGATCTCATCCCTGTCCTGCTCTTGATGTCTTAGGGTGTGGCAGAGCTACAATTTGCCCACTTGAGAGCAGGAAGGGGTGCAGGGCTCACTCTTTATAGGGCTTACTCACATTTGCTTTCTGTAAGGGTGGCCCAAGGATTATTATGGGGCTGCACTTGGTGTCACCCAGTGATGGGCTCCAAAGAAATTAACAACCGGTTCTATGCCCATCTGGCAGCCACTTTTAAATGGCTATTTTTAAACTTTATATGTCCTAACTCTCATTAACAACCGGTTCTGTAGAGTAGGTGCGAACTTGCTGGAGCCCACCACTGGTGTCACCCTCACAGGGGTGAGGGTGATACCACCAAAAAGCCTTCATTCACCATGTACCACCAATAAATACACCACAAAGACTCCATTCAGTAATATTTGACTTGTTGTAGTCTCAGTTGTCTCACACTCTCCAGGACAACTGTTCACCAAAGTTCACCAAACAGAGGACCACACCAAGTTCACCCAAGTGAGGTGGCCCACAAGTGGGTTTTCACTTTTAAAGCAATGCAATAGCCCAGAAAGTTGTGACGATGTTACATTACTGCAGGTGAGCACCCACCTCAGGGACATATCTGCTTGACACAGTTCAGGTTTGTGGAGACAGAATATAATAGAAGGACTAACTGGATTTGGTTACTGCAGGAGTCTTGGGAGAGAGAGTTCAGTGAGTCTATATTGGTTGAGGTGCAGTAAGATCTGATCTGAAATCTTGCTCAAGAGAATTACAAATTTCACAGGCAAGACTGACGCCTTGTGTGGAGTATGCTTCAGTGGAGTGATACTGGAATTAAGAAGTTATGAGTTGAGTTGAGGTATGAAGAGCTTCAAAAAGGACATGATAAACCACACTGTGAGGATCTTAATTCCTGTGAAGTGAATTCAAATGAGGCAACAGTGCCAGAGATCTTTGCTTAGCCTGGCTTTCCCCCCCAAAATGTTGTGAAGTATCTACCAAGCCATAATCTCTCCTTAATCAAAAGGTGATAGGTGATGCCAGAGGGAAGTTTGCCAGCTAAGTGATGTGGTGTTGCTTTTTTGCATCTTTCTCACATCTGTGGAGGAGGAGTTTTCCAGATAAAATCTTTCCTAGGTTAGAAGGCTATGAGCAAGCAACACTTTCATCCAACACCCTCTATCTGGCTATCCTTGCATCTGTTTCCATCAAAGTCTAAAGCTATGTAAATTAGGAATGAATTTTAAAACAACATATGAATAATGCTGGATAATTGTGGATATCATGGTTATATAATTGTCTTTGTGACCTCTTAGACAAAGGAAAGGGTTGCCTTCAAAAACAGAATGACTAGAAAGACCTAAAGCGTATTACAGTAGGCCTATCACATAGAAAAGAAGGTCACCAGGGAGTCCAGTGGTATAACAATTGTGATAAAATGTAAGCATTCTGGATGCCACATGAAGTATGTTGAAGGACTACTGCTTTCTGGAGCAATTTCAGAAATCACTCATTGGTGGTCACACAACAAAATCTTTGAAAAGCCATCTGTAAGGCATTTTAGTTGAGATGAGCACAACCTTCTACATCTGGAACTATTTCCAATGTTAAAACTTTTTGGTTCTGAGGTGCTAGAAGGAAATACTGGAATTACAGATTGGACCAAATGGCCTTAACTTGTACTGTAATGTTCAAACCTTATGCTTTTAATTCATTTTGATAAAATCTCTTATCAGGTCCAAACCAAGATTCTCCACCCCAGGCACTTGCCCCTTTTGTCTGGCTCCATACAACCATCTCTCCATCCAAACTGACTGCTGGCTGTGTTTTCTTCTTTGCTATGTTAATCTTTCTGCCTCTGCTATTTTTAACCTTTGGAATTGCAGGGCTCAGTGCAAGAATTTGTACCAGGGTCCCAACACTGGGTGCTGCTCATTACCCCAATGCAGGGCCTCTGCAGGTATGGGACCTCATTCACTGGCATCCATCAGTCTTGAAAAAACTATGGTATCATGCTCGACGCTGTATGTGAAGCTGGAGTGTCATCTCCAGAGCACAAAGGCCCGGATAGATTAATATGGATTAAAATCCCCCTTCTCCATGCCACTGAAATAGTCCAATGGAATGGCAGAGCCAATATGATTGGTTCCAGCTGCGTTGCAGAGATGGGCTAAGGAAAGGAGCTCACCCTGTCTTGTGGGGATCTGGGTCTTGAACCCTGGCCTACTGATTAAAAGGGACAGTGTCTTAACCACTTACGCCAACCACAGTCCAGTATACAGACTGGGCATATTTGGCCTCGTTTGGACCTAAGACTAGCCCTGCTTTTCTGGCACTGTTGCTACTGTTCTTCCTCCTGTCTGTCCACCAGGCATAAGGAGCATGCCCGGAGAGTTGCCACCATCCCAACCAAGCTGATGCTGATGCAGCATGTGTGTATGCTTGTGTGTTTGTGAATATACAATCATGCAAATGCACTTGCAATAAATAAGATATTTTTGTTTTACTAGTTGAATATTATTATTAAGTTATTTGAAAGTACAATAAAACTGGAAAAAATGTCATTGAATACTCTCGTTTACAGAATTACTACATCTTGGCCAGTACTAAATCCATGGTTGTAGTATAATATTTCAACAGCAGAGGGCAGACATAACCCAACCAACCTTCAGCATTCTGCACATTACTGGTACTTTCGTGGACTTGATTATAGGTTGTCCTGTTATCTCTGCTGAATAAAGAAGCCATGGTTAAATGACTTCTTGGCTCTGTCTAATGCCTGCATGAAGAAAAGTTTGAGCATACCTGGTTCTGGCTGCACATATAAAGCTATTTTATGGAACTATTAACACCTCACATACATACATACATACATACATACATACATACATACATACATACATACATTTATTTTATGGAACTAGTCACACCTAATATATACAGTAGCCTAAATATATTATGTACTCTGTATTTTCTCCTTAGAAATACTGACTTTCATTTATATTATTTAACAGTTTAAAAAAAATCACATTATCTCAGCAGTGTAAAAAAGCAGGAGGAGTGTGACTGAATTCACTCAGCAGAAATGCAGAGGAAAAGCTCTTAATTGATTCTCACCTGTATCTTGCTATCAGAGCTGAGATCTTCAGCCAGAGATTCGTTCCCAATTCCAGAATCTTCTGCAGCAATGAGATTATCTGTGACCGAAGCCTGGTTTGGTTTCGGAAAGGTTAACTCACCGGGGGCTGATTTGGAGGCCAGGCACACTTCATATGAATAGGGCAATGGCAATGTCCCATTACTGTAATTGCAGGCAAACTTGTGCCCCAAAGTTGCGTACAGGTCAGTATTGTAGGTCCCCAGCACTGTTGGTGTTCTCTGTTTCCGACATTTAAAAATTAAAACTGCTACAGCTGTACAAAGAAATGAGAATGAGACTAATGCTAAGGCGGTTACCAATACGGTATTCATACTAGATGGATACTCTAAGCCCTTGGGTGTTTTGCTCATTTCAGGAACTGCCTCTTGGAAGTTCTCAGCAAACACCAGAGTCAGAGTCACAGTGGCAGATAGAGGTGGACTTCCGTTATCCTTTACTACAATGGGCAGTTTTTGTTTAACAGCATCTCTTTCCCCAAAAGCCCGTGCTGTCCTGATCTCTCCAGTGTGAAGTCCTACAGTGAAGAGAGCTGGCTCAGTAGACTGGAGTATATGATAGGAGATCCAAGCATTGTGTCCAGAATCAGCATCTACGGCCACAAGCTTTGTCACCAAATAGCCTGGCTCAGAAGATCGTGGCACCATTTCAAACAAGACTGAGCCATCAGCACTTGGAAATGGATACAGGATCCGAGGGGCGTTATCATTGCGATCCAAAATAAAAATCCTTATAGTGACAATGCTACTGAGGGAGGGAGAGCCACCATCTTGTGCCTTCACTTGTATCTCAAAATCTCTGAATTGCTCATGATCAAAGGATCGCTGAGCATAGATAGTGCCCGATTCAGAATTAATAGAAACATAAGATGACAGAGGAAGCTCCTCAATGTTGCTGTTGAGGATGGAGTATTTGATTTTTGAGTTGTGGCCCAGATCTGGATCTGAAGCTTCTACAGTGAAAATGGAAGCACCTGAGGGATTGTTCTCTGACACAAAGACATTGTAGACAGATTCTTCAAAGGCAGGAGAATTGTCATTAATATCTGAGATCTGAAGTGAGATAGTTTTGTGAGTGGAAAGAGGGGAAGTTCCTTTGTCAATGGCTGTGACTGTGATATTATAGTGTGAGGTTTTTTCTCTGTCCAGCTGACTGTCAGTAAGAAGCTTGTAGTAGTTGTTGGATGAGGACAGAATTTTAAAAGGCAGGTTATCTTGTATATAGCAAGTTGTCTTCCCATTATCCCCTTCATCTCTATCATTCACACTGATCAAGGCAATCACAGTTCCTGTAGGAGAGTCCTCAGGAATTGGGCTAAACATTGATGTTAGCACAACTTCTGGAGCATTGTCATTCTCATCAAGGACCTCAATCTCAATTTTGCAATGGGTCAATAATCCACCACCATCCTTTGCTTCCACTAACATCATATAACTTCTTGACTCTTCAAAGTCCAATGTCTCTTGAATTGAAATCACCCCGCTTTCTCGGTCCAGTTGAAATTTCTGACTTGTTTTAATGCCTATATTGCTGAAACTGTAGGTTATTTGTGCATTGGAGCCTTCATCTTTGTCCAAGGCTTTAACCTGTACCACTGATGATCCTTTGGGTGCACTCTCCTTTAGGCTAAATTTATAAACTTCCTGAGTGAAAACTGGTGGATTATCATTGCTATCAGTAACATTAATCCATATATGGGCTACTCCAGTTTTTAATGGCACTCCTCCATCCAGGCCTGTAAGGATCAAATGAAATTTTGGTTCAGTTTCTCGATCCAATGGCTTGCTTTGTACTAGTACTGCATATTTGTTTCCATCTGGACTTTCTTTAACATCCAGGGTGAAGTGCTGATTGGGGCTCAGCTGATAATTTTGGAGAGAATTTATCCCAATATCAGGATCTTCAGCATTTCCTAGCAGAAATATGGCTCCTGGCAAACTTGATTCGCTGATTTCTAACTTGATATGATCTTTTAAGAAATGGGGAGCATTATCATTAATATCCTCTATTGTGACACTTACATGAAAAACATTCAAAGGGTTTTCAACCACAATTTCCAAGTTAAGGACACAGTGTGGAGATTTCCCACAGATTTCTTCCCGATCTATTCTGTGTCCCACATAGAAGTCTCCATGTTCCTCATTCACAGTAAAGAACTGTGCATTAGCTGCAGAGACAATTCGGAGCTTCCTGTTCACCAGATCTCTCTTGTTCAGACCCAAATCCTTGGCAAGATTTCCCACGAGGGAGCCTTTTGCTCTTTCCTCAGGAATTGTATACCAAATCTCCTCAGCCAGTGCCTGACAAAACAAAGAGAATAGCAAGAAAAGCTGTACTTGCCGCCCAAAAAGCCCGCTGCTCCAGCTCTGCCTGATTGTCATCCGTTTCCTCGGCTGCTTTGTTTGCATCCTTTCTTTTCTCCTGATTAGGGTTTTGAAACTTCTTTCAGGCTGCAGGAAGCTACTATCACAAGCAAGCATCAGTCTTTGATGTTAATGATCAGGACTCAGTTTCAAGTAGGATTTTATATGATTGCCCCTTGGTTCTCCTTGATCAGATTTGCTGAATGTAACTCACTAATAGTTGCTTTACAGGAAAGTGAATGGATCCCTTACTTCCATCCGGATCCCGCATTTGCCAACAGCGGCACTCTGAGTCTGAGCTGGAAAACTGCAAGACCATCTATTGGGTTTAACATGCTGATAGAGGTGTAGTGGCTGGCAGACCACAAGATGAATTCAGTGTGCATAGGTTTCTGTAATGTGCGATTGAATCAGTTTTAATGCTTTTTAAATCATCTTTTTTATAGATACCATAATAATAGGATGGAGTAGGTGCATTATGATAGGAAAGTGCTTTCAAATGCCTCTGGAATCCAAGAAATTATTATCTGAAATGTTAATCGCTTCTGACAAACTTGAGATGGGGTTTTGTATCAAGAATGTATAAGGCACACAGTGTGTGATTCATACAACACCCCCCCCAAAACCCTCAGATATTTTCCTATTTTGTTTATTGATCGATTAATTAATCAGGTTATTCCACATTTCCTATGCTGAAGAAAATACCCAGTGTGGCTTTTAGCATTAGTTATTTAATTTTCTCTGTAAACTGCTTTGTGAACTTTTCACTGAAAAGTGAATATATATTGTTGATTGATGAGAGATGGTGAGAGGATAACCCCTAAATCCAGAGTAACTACGGGAGCATGTAAGAAACTTTACATGCACCCGTAGTTGCTGCACCACCTAATGAAAACCTATGGGATATTCATATTGGAATCCAGAGTAAGTTGTTCTTACATCGGAGCAAGGACTCCCTGTATTTTGCCCATAGTCAGTAAAAAAAAACCACATCATGCACATATCCAAGACAATTTCCCTATTGTCAATTCTTGGGTCAAACCTGCAACCTCTACATAAAGTTGCAGGGAATGTGATGGTGATGGTGGAAGGTGAATATTATGGAGAGTAGGTGAGATAGAGATTTATATAATGATTATTGTGTCTTTTTTTCATATAGGTTTTGCTGAACATTTATTATATACTTTAGGCTGAGCGCAAGTAATAATTGCACAATAACAAAACTTCAGCAAAAGATGTTTTGGTATGTACAGAAAATCACACAAGCATATGGCTACAATCCAGAGTAACTACAGGACCTTTTACACCGATGTAGTTACGGTGCCACTTATGGGAAACCTATGGGAGATGCATAAAGCAATCCAGAGTAAGTGTCTCTTGCATCTTCCCGTAGTTACTCTGGATTGTAGAGTTTGACCAACAGAAAGTCCTCATAGCACCTGCAGGAAAAGTTCAGGATTTATTATTCTAATTTGGCTAAAGGTGTGCAATATTTAAAGTTTTTCTAAACTGGAAAAACTACAAAAAGTACAAGTAGTATTTGTACTAGTACATGCCAGTTTAGATTTCTAGAATCTTTATCATTTTCCCATTTCTGGTTTTATCATAAATCATTTTGAGGACAAGATAGTCTTCAAGCAGAGGCTCGATGAGCACCTGTTGGAGATGCTCTAGGGGGAATTCCTGCTGCAGGCAGGGGGTTGGACTAGATGACCTATTAGGTCCCTTCCAACTCTATGATTCTATGATTCTATGATTCTAAATTACATCCCAGCATTTCTGATGTCAATGAATACACTCCCAATTTACAAATTCAGGCATTTCAAACATGAAACATTTACCATATTATTCAGCATACACTAAGGGCACAATCCTAACCAATTGCCTCCCCATTCGTGTGGTGGCATGGGGAGGCCAGCACATATTTATGTAGTGGCCTAACCTTCCATTCCCTGCAAGAGTGGTGCAGAAGTGCCTTATGGCACTTTTGTGACACTCCCAGGCCAGCACGGGACTGCAGCCAGTTCCTAACTTAATGAACCTTCTGGACATTTTTCTTTTGAACTTATGGACTTATGTTTTGAACATTTGTGAGGAAGTTGGAACTGATGTATTGTAAATCAGAACAACAGTATCTCACCTTAAAGTATGAGAACACATCGCAAATATGCCAAAGTGGCCATTCATAACTTGGGAGTCTGTCAATCAGAAACCAGTCATTCTGGGACCCAATGTAATCTCAATTGAAACATGCATGTGCGGTATCTAGGGCTGTGTCAGAAAATCTGCTACCATGAATGGAATGAATGGAAGTAGGAAGAAACTTGGCTATCCTGCAATAGTGGATCTGCACAACGGCAGATTTTGTGACAGGTAGATAGGGAAGGAGTTCTATATTGGTCCACATATAAGAAGTGATTGTCATACTACTAGGGCATATGTACAATATGACAAAGCACCTATCACTGAAATTTGGGAAATGGGTTTAGTGGAAGAGCACATGCTTGGCATGTAGGAAATCCAAGATTCAGTCCCTAGCATCTCCAGATACAAGGACTGTGTCAACATAGACTGCTGAGAAAGATGAATAATACTACCAAGAAACTAGCAAGTTAAATGTGACCAAGAAAAAGATATGGAGCTTATCAATGGAAGATCACTGCAAAAAGATAAACTGTAGTATTAAATCCATGCCTATCATAAACTAGCCCTACAATCCAGAGTAACTACGGGTGCACGTAAGAGACATTACGTGTACCTGTAGTTACTGCATTGCCTAGTGAAAACCTATGGGAAATTCATTTTGCAATCCAGAACAAATTGTTCTTAGACCGGAGCAAGGACTTCCCATAGTTACTCTGGATTGCACCCTTATATGGTTACATAATTACATACATAAACTGACATTAATTTCAGCAATGTATGCTATAAGAATTTTGAATATACACAAAACTGTATCAACATACAACTAAGCAAGAAATCCAGTTCCTATTAAAATTTGTCTGAAGACAAATGATTGTTCCATTCATTGATTTTTTGAAATTGTGCAGTGATAGGCATGCTGGAAATTAATTAGCTCACCTGAACAACAGATTGATTCCCATCATTTATGTTTAAGTCATCACCAATCAGAATGGGAGCTTCTATCTCACAAGTTTGCTGACTCTTCAGTGTGTTGGAGGAGTTTCCTTTTGGAAAGTGGAAATTGGTTTTCCTAGAGTCAGTGGTCATAGAGACCCCATGGCAGTAAGAGTGAAGAAAAGCTCGAACACCATCAATGCCCACAAACTGTGAAACTGGAACACCACTGATATTTACGCTCCCCGTGTCAAACAGCTGCTGTGAATTTTTCCACTTGTACAACCTGATGGCCAGCAATACCAAGAGGAAGGTGAAGAACAAGCAGGAGACAAAAGCCACAGCCACCACCAGGTAGAAGGTGAGGTTGGACTGGCGGTCTACAGGAGCTGAGATGTTGCTCAGGTCTGAGAGGATTTCTGGTATGTTGTCAGCCAACACCACAGTGACTGTGACTGAGGCAGAGAGAGGTGGCTGTCCATTATCCTTCACTAAAATCACCAGGCTTTGCTTGAGGGCATCCTTCTCCAGAAAGAACCGGGTTGTCCTAATCTCCCCAGTGTGGAGTCCTACAGTGAAGAGTCCTGGCTCTGTGGCCTTGAGCAGCTGATAAGAAAGCCAGCCATTTTGGCCAGAATCTGAATCCACAGCTATCACCTTAGTCACCAGGTAGCCTGGCTCAGAGGAATGAGGAGCCAGCTCTACCCCAGTGGAACCATCAGTGGGAGGAGAAGGATATAAGATTACTGGCGCATTGTCATTCTGATCGAGGATGAAGACAGTCACTGAGACATTGGAGCTGAGTGGTGGGGAGCCTCCATCTTGGGCCTTCACCTGGAACTGAATCTCATGGAAATCTTCGTAATCAAAGGTCCGCAGGGCATATATAACACCTGACTCAGAATTAATAGAGAGATACGAAGAAAGCGAAGAAAAATTTGCCTGACTTTCAATAATTGAGTAAGTTATTTTGGAATTCTCCTGCCAATCTGGGTCATTAGCCTTGAGTGAAAATATGGAGGCACTTCTTTGATTGTTCTCTTTGATGTATGAAGTGAAGGATGATTGTGAAAATAAGGGAGGATTGTCATTTGTGTCTAAAATCTGAAGATGGATAAAGGTTGATGTAGAATGGGGAGGATTCCCTTGGTCTGTGGCTGTGACAGTAACATTGTAGAAGGCTGTCCTCTCTCTGTCAAGCTCTTCCTCTAGCACCAAGCTGTAATAATTATTGTAGGATTTCTTTAGTCTGAAAGGAAGGTTGCTGGGAACTGAACAAGTGGTTTCACCATTGTTTCCTGAATCTTGATCTTGCACATGTAAAAGAGCTACTACAGTCCCTTTTGGAGAGTCTTCTGGCAGTGAAGCAATAAGAGATGTAACGGTTAATTCAGGAGCATGGTCATTCATATCCGTAACAACAATGACAACTTTTGATGTATCAAAAAGATCTCCACCATCTTGAGCTTGGACCTCAATTTCATACTGTGTAGATTTTTCATAATCCAGGCTTCCTGCAAGAGTTATTTTTCCTGTTGTTGAATCCAGGTGAAATATTTGGGAGGCTTTTCCTGTTATTTTTCTGAATGAATATTTTATTTCTTTATTAATTCCTTCATCCAGGTCAGTGGCTTTTACTGTAAGCACATGGTATCCTATGGGTGCATCTTCCATTATGGTCACTGCATAAAGAGGCTTGTCAAAAACTGGTGCATTATCATTTGCATCAAGAACCACAACTTGGATGTTAGCAGTGCCAGACCTTACTGGGTTTCCTCCATCATATGCTGTGAGGACCAGATGGTGAGTGGCTGCTTCTTCACGGTCAAGAGATCTCTCTAGAACTAGTTCTGGATATCTGGCACCATCAGTTGCCATTTTCACATTCAGAGAAAAATAACTATTACTGCTGAGTTTGTAATCCTGCAGGGAATTGGTACCTAGATCAGGATCTTGTGCCTCATGCATGGCGAACTGGGATCCTATTGCTTTATTTTCACTTATTTTTATCTCCATTTCCTCTGATGAGAAAGAGGGAGCATTGTCATTAATATCCATAATTTCAATTTCTACTCCATAAATTTTCATCGACGCCCTATCTATAACCTCAACATTCACGACACAATTCTGTTCTTGGCCACAGATCTCCTCTCTATCTATTCTGTCTGTGGTGTATAAATGGCCAGTATTTAAATTTAAAGCAAAATACTGAGTCCTACCTTGGGAAACAATGCGCACTCCTCTCCCTGAAAGAGCTTTGATATCCAGTCCCATCGCTTTTGCAATGTTTCCCACGACAGATCCTTTCTGGGTTTCTTCAGGAATTGCGTAGTGAATGTGTCCAGAAACAGCTT
The DNA here is from genome assembly GCA_030015325.1 of Cryptoblepharus egeriae. Taxonomy (NCBI): domain Eukaryota; kingdom Metazoa; phylum Chordata; class Lepidosauria; order Squamata; family Scincidae; genus Cryptoblepharus; species Cryptoblepharus egeriae. The sequence continues at coordinate 88,333,850 of JAREYC010000003.1, read as the reverse complement.
TCCATATAGCTACCATCATGAAGCAAATGATTTTCCTCCTGTTGTTTTGAAGCCATTCTCTAGCTCTCATTGTCATGATGTGGAGATGTATTTGATTTTCTCTTGGAAGACTTTTTTTGGGCACTAAATGTTGCCACAGTATTGATGACTGAACTGAAAGGCAGAGGCATGCACTGTCTTCATTAAGTAGATGTGGTCAGTGTGAGTATGATCTCAATCAAGTTCCGAGCTGCTGCAGTAAGAGCAGCAGAACTAGGCAGGATGGATCTCCCTCTGTAGTCGTCTGCCTTATTGGTGAACAGCGGCGCTCAGAGCCTCAACCAATGAACTGCACTTGCAGGAACACTGGATTTTTAAAACTGGGATTTTGACATTTCACATTTTAAATGGACATATTTTTTCAGATCTAGTGAATCAGATCACACAGCTAGTGAATAATCTTGGCATAGTATGTGACGAAAATTCATTTTATAATGAATGTTAAAGTGATTTTTATTCTTTTTTTCCATTCCACACACATAAACACACACACGCACATACCCACACAGATATATGTGATATTTCACAAACCACAAAATCAACTAAAAGAAACACACACAGACATATATGATATTCCATAGTCCACAGAGTCAACTAAAATAAAGACTTTCAGCTTCTACATTTTTACTGTCTTAATGCTTCTATTGATTATTGTTTTCTTTTCACTTTCTCCTGACTATAATTATCAGTGGTCAACCAAAACTATAGAGCTATACATATATATCCATAATGTATATAAAGTATTTCTTATGCACTTATTTGTCTCTAGTAAACTTCATGTTCCATCAGTTCAATGTTGCTTCTGGACGAATGGCCTTAAATATTTCTGTATATGACACACTAGTGGTATATAAATACTGTAGACAGACAGACAGACAGACAGATAGATAGAGTTTGCTATCTACACTCCAATAGCTTCATCTTGTATACAATTGCTATTAATCTTTCAGTTCTTTAAAGACTGGAGTTAGATTCAGGCTGCTAGTTTTGACATTTGACATATAGTGGGAATTAACAGCCCAATCCTGAGCTGCTCATTCCACAGGCACTTCACTGGCAATGGGTGTTGCAAAGGGGTCATAAAGCATGTCTGAAGGCCCCAACACCAGTCCAGCAGTGGAGCTAACTCAGTGTCAGCCATCAGAATGTTAATGTGCCAAAGTATGGTGGTCACCTGGACGATCAACTGGTGGAGAGAAGCGTGGGGGGCATCGGAGGAGGTTGGAAGGAAGCAGGGAGGAGGCGTCTGGGAGAGGGAACACAGGAAAAGGTATGGAGAGGGCAAGAAGAAGGCATGGAAAGAGGCAGTGGGGGCAAGAGGTTTCCATGACTCACCCCCCGAAGAGTGCAGCACATGTCCCACTGTCACAAACCAGTGATGGAAAGTTGGTTAAGATTATGCCCTTCAGATATTTTAACATGCATTTCTGAATGTCTACACTGAAGAACTTCAAAACTCCCCAAAAACACAGATACAATCCAATAATGCCAAGACTAATTCTACATCCCAGTACTATTGCTATGCCAAAACCAGCAGACTTTATTGCCTATAAATCTGTAAAAAACTACGGTGTTCATTTTCACTTTTCACATAAAACATTTTCAGTTTTTTATTTTCACTTTTCAGAAAATAACGAAGTGTACACTATTTGGGGAAAAACAGTTTCCCATCTGTCAGATATATGTCAGACTTACCCCCAAATCCAGAGTAACTACGGAAGCATGTAAGAGACATTACATGCACCCACAGTTACTGCACTCGTAGTGAAAACCTGTGGGAAATTCATGTTGAAATGAGTAAATTGTTCTTACACCAGAGCAAGGACTCCCCATAGTTACTCTGGATTTTGCCCGTAGGCTGCAATCCTAAAGAGACTTTCCTGAGAGCAAGACCCATTGAACACAATGGAGATTACTTTTGAGTGGACATAGAATTGTGTTCTCAGTATATATCTGACAGATGGGAAACTATTTTCCCCCAGATAGTGAACACTTTGCTATTTTCTGAAAAGTGAAAATATAAAAGTGAAAATGTTTTCTGTGAAAAGTGAAATTACTAAGTATATAGTAATTTCAAAGAAATAATTTCAAATAAGAACACATCTGATACAGTTACTAAAACAATGCATATCAAGACAACATAATTCTGCAAAAGTTTAGGATCAACAAATTATGCTAACTTCCTTCCCTCTTTCTCCTGAACAATCTGAATTCCTCTGCTTGGACTTAAGAAAGAGGAAGGGTGGTGGTGATAAGCTCATGGTGGTATAAAACTCTGTGATGTAGGTTGGGCTGAGAGATAGTGACTTACCCAGGGATACTCAGGAACAGCAAGGGTGGGATTTGAAGCTGAATCTTGCAGCTTCACTGAAAAATCCACTACAAACCATTACAGCAAACCAGTACACCATCACAGTGCTTTTTTGCAGCAAATATCTAGATATTATTAATCCACAAGATGTATCTATTTATAGGTCCATTTCCTGACCTCTTGGCTACTAAAATGTTTTAGAAATCCTTCAAAACAACTTTTCAAACAAAACTATTTCAAGGAGACATACATCATTGATTACATTGATTGATGATTACATCATCAATAATGATAATGATAAAAGTTACTGGCTATTCATGCAATTATTAATTAATTAATTAAGTTATTAATTAATAGATATCAAAATCTTAAAAACACATTTACATGACATGAAATTTAACTGGGATCATTAGAACATATTTCCCAGAATGTGTGTTTATCACCATAGCTGCAGAAAATTAAAGATATTCCTAGCAAACACACTGAAAAAAGAACAAGATCAAAGAAATGATAAAACATGAACTCAAGAGTGTTGACATTGGATGATCAGTTATTTCTCTTCCTCCCTTTCCTGTCTCTTTAGATCATGTTTGTTTTTCAAGCCATTACTCGATTTGGATACTGTCAACTGGGAAGTTGTTTTCAGGCCCAGATTCACTGAGTGGGAAACCAGCAAACCATGCCAAATGTACTCTTGCTCTTCAGATCAATGTAGTTACTCTAGATTGATTTTCTTTCATTGAGAGCCTGAAGGCCAATAGTTTCCTCAAGTCCTCTTTAAACTCACAAGAATTCCTCAAACACATTGAGATGGACTGGATGGAAACACATTGGATGGGAAAAAAACCACTCTTTTTTTCCTACTTTTTTGTCCATTGCTGATCTAGTGTATAAAATTTGGCATTGGGGAAAGGGAATAGGTAATTCCTTCAAAAGATGGACCACATATTTGGTCCTCATTATTAATGGGGGATCTGCTCCAAGACCCCTTCACCCAATGGATACAGAAATGTATGTATAATTAAATCTTTGTGTGAAGGACATCAGAGGACCTCTTGAAGTGACTGGAAGAGCCTTTCAGTTTTATCAGGGAGGCCAAGTGAGGTATTCTAGCATAGGTTGGCATTAGTGTTGAGTCAGATTTACATGTGCTTTAAATGCGGGTAAAGAGGTCCATGCTAGCCTCTTCCCTGATGTTGTGATTCATGTAGGCATACCATTTCCATTACATTTTTCTCTAATAAATGTTCAGCACAGACTGTTCTCTGCCACAGACATGAAGTGAACTATACACAAACCAGCTATTCATGGTTACAACCATCAGGCCAAATGCCCATCATGATCATGGAAGCTATAAATGTTGAATGCCACAAATTAGTGGCAACATATTGTATTTATCCATATCACTATGTGCCAAGCCTGCCCTGTGATTGGTTGCATGTAGGCGTATGGCGCTGGCATTTATTCTTCAGAGATATAATGGAACATCAATCTACAGTAAAGATTGGTACAAAAAAGGCACCATGTTTAGTATAGTATAGTAGAGTATAAATATAGATACGTTGCTTTTACAACTAGGGGAGTAGAAACACAAGTTTCTTAGCTTAACTGAATACAGAACTTGGTAATCCAAGGCTCCAGAACCCGAGTGGAGGTTGTGTGCAGTGACTTCAGGCAGGGTTTCTCAATTCCCAAGCTGGGGACCACCTGAGGTCATTGGCAGCTGCCTGATCAGTCCTCAAGAGGACTTCTCAAAGTGCCTCTCCCCCTCCTCACAGCAGGAGGGCTCTGTCAGAGAACTGGAGCCTCAAAACCCAATCCTATTCCTATCTACCCAGTAGTAAGTCCCATTGTAGTCAGTGGAGTGTACTCTCAGGAAAGTGCAGTTAAGATTGCAGCCTCAGAGTCCAATCCAATGCCTGTCTAATCAGAATAAGTCCCATTACAGTCAATGAGGCTTACTTGCCAATAAGAGTGACTAGGTTGGCTTTGTACATTTTCAATGCACTGGAAAAGGTTGAAAATCCCTGCTCTGAGTAGACATGCACTGAGACATTGAGCTCTCACTGGCAATCATATCCACAGTAACCCAGCAATAGCTCTATTTATTAATTTGTTATAATGGGATTTATAGTTGGAGGCAGCTGGGCTGTGCTTTAGGTGGGAAGCCCTCCCTCCAGGTTGCCAGAGGCAGAACTCTCCTCCCACCCCTGGGCTGGTCCCTGGAAATTTTTTTCCCACACAGTCCCTGGGGGCAAAATCGGTTGAGTATCACTGACTTAAAGCACAGACAGACACACACACAGTGGAATGATGTTCGGACAAACTGAGCCTTGGCACCTAGCATATAAATAGACATTATAAGATTATTTATGAACTTTGGGTGCAATCCTAATCCTATCTACTCAGAAGTAAGTCCCATTATAATCAGTGGGGCTTACTCCTAGGAAAGCTTGTTTAGGATTGCAGACTAAGCATATAATTTACAATCCTGGTAAGCTGGAAGGAGATAATACATAGGCTGCAATTTCTTAACGCAAATCTTACCTTCTCACCAACCTGCATTTCAGAACTGACATTCTCACAATTGCTGTCCAAAAGTACCACTTGAGAGTTATCATTGCAAAGCAAGTTTTCTCCAACCTGAATATTAGGTTTCTGCACAACGTTATTTTCTTTTCTAAATTCTGAGGATAGACACAGTTGGTAGGAATAAGGTAAAGTTCCTTCTTCATAGTTTGGTGGAAAAATAACTTGAGTCTTAGGAAAAGTATTGGGATCAAAACACTGAAATAATTTGGGACTTCCAGATCGTCGAAGTTTCATTGTAATGACCAGGGTTACTGTCAGGAGGAACAAAAAAGAGATGAGAGCTAAAGCCAGAACCAAGTAAAATTGAAGATCAGAATGATGTTCTGAGTCACTGGACTTTTTGCTCATTTCTGGAAGTGCCTCTTGGAAGTTCTCAGCAAAGACAAGGTTCAGGGTCACAGTGGCTGACAGTGGAGTCTTACCATTGTCCTTAACCAAGACAACCAGCCTCTGTTTCATAGCATCTTTCTCCACAAAGCCCCGTGATGTCCTGATCTCTCCAGTGTGGGACCCAATGGTGAAGAGTGTTGGCTCAGTGGCCTGGAGCAGATGGTAAGAGAGCCAGGCGTTGTGTCCAGAGTCAGCATCCACTGCCACCACTTTGGTCACTAAGTATCCTGGTGTTGCAGAGCGAGGAATCATCTCAAACAAGGCAGAGCCATCAGGGCCCTGGGAAGGATACAGGACACGAGGGCTGTTATCATTCAGATCCAGAATAAAGACCCATACAGTGACATTACTGCTGAGAGGGGGAGAGCCACCATCTTGGGCCTTCACTTGAATTTGAAACTCCCGGAAGTGTTCATAATCAAAAGATCTCTGTGCATAGAGAGTTCCAGTCTGGGAGTTAATGGAGACGTAGGAGGAGAGAGGCAATTCCTCAATATTGCTCCTGAGGATGGAGTAAGTGATCTGGGAGTTGCGGTCCAAATCTGGGTCTGAGGCTTTGATAGTCAAGATGGAGGCCCCTGAAGGGTTGTTCTCTGGCACAAAGACATTGTAGGTGGGTTCTTCAAAGGCAGGAGAGTTGTCATTGATATCTGAGATTTGTAATGAGATGGTTTTGTGTGTGGAGAGAGCTGGGGTGCCTTTATCCATAGCTGTGATGGTAATATTATATTCTGGAATCCTTTCTCTATCTAAGGGACTGTCTGTGAGGAGTTTATAATAATTGTTTGATGAGGACATAATTTTAAATGGCAAATTACTCTGTAGGCTGCATGTAATTTTCCCATTTTCTCCTGAATCTTTATCCTTGACATTGATAAGAGCAACCATCGTGCCAGGAACAGAGTCTTCAGGAATGGGGCTGGACAAGAAGGTGGTGATCACTTCAGGTGCATTATCATTTTCATCTAATATCTTTATTTCAATTTTACAGTGAGCCACTAATCCGCCTCCATCCTTTGCTTCTATTGCCATAGTATACTTCTCAGCTTCTTCAAAATCCAGAGTGTCTTTAATTGTAATTGTTCCATTATGTGTATTTAGACTGAATTTGTTGTAGGCTTTTTCTGAGAGCTCACTAAAACTATAACTAATATAAGAATTTGGACCAGCATCACTGTCACTGGCTACCACTTGGATGACAGGAGACTCCACAGGAGAGTTTTCCTTCAAGCTGACCGTATAGATCTCTTGAGTGAAGATGGGTGGGTTATCATTGGCATCAGTGACATTAATCCATAACTGGACAGTCCCCATTTTGGGAGGATAACCACCATCAAGGGCCTTGAGGATCAACTGGAGTGTCTGTTCATTTTCCCGATCCAGTGGTTTCTGAAGCAATAATTCTGCATATTTGTTTCCATCCTGACTATCTTTAACTTCCAATATAAAATACTCATTTGGACTTAACTGGTAATTCTGGAGTGAATTCATCCCCATGTCAGGATCTTCAGCTTTCCCAATATGAAATCTGGCCCCTGGTAATGTGGATTCTATTATTTCCAATTTGATACTGTCTTTTAGGAAATGTGGTGCATTATCATTTATGTCCTGGATTGCTACATTTACATGGTAAATATTAAGAGGATTTTCAACCATAACTTCAAAATCAATGAGGCAGTGTATGCTTTCCCCGCATATTTCCTCGCGATCTATCCTATCATTCACATAAAGGTTTCCATTTTCTGCATTGATAGTAAAATATTGCTTTTTACCTTCAGAAAGGATGTGCAGGTTTCTGTTCTTCAGGTCCCTGGGGTTCAGCCCCAAGTCCTTGGCAAGATTTCCCACAGAAGATCCTTTTGCCATCTCTTCAGGGATGGAATATTGAATTGGCTCCGAGACAGCCCAACAGAAGAAAGACAAAAAGATGGGAAGAAAAATCTTCTGTCTGTTTGTCCTGAAGCCTCTCTTAATTATTTCCACCCCTATTTCCATTCTTCTGTTTTCTATGATCAGCAGATGAGCTTAAATTTCCACCAGAATTTTAGGAGTACTTGAAGAGTAATCTCAACCTTGGTTTTTTTTTCTGATTTGCTTTATATTACGTTAGCTTCCTCTTCTTCGCAACAGCATCAGCTTTTCCCCATTGTCTGCACTTGGTAATGGAGCAATCTGAGTCAGTGGATCCCTAGCTCCTTCCTGAGATCACATTGGGCAACAGCGGCACTGTGAGTTGCTGTTGGAGAACTGCAACAGAATCATCTCAGCTGATTTTCTACATGCTTCTCTATAACCAGATTTCCAACACAGCATGTGAACCTTTCCCACTTATGAAATGGAAATACATATAAATATATATATATATTTATAAATATTTTAATAGTGAACATTTTCCATTTGGATATTAGGAAAAAATAGAATTAATTATCGAGAGATAATTTTCTTTTTGATCCTATTGATGAGAACAGCATCTTCCTTTTCCTCGGAAATATCCCATCATCATTTTTCCATTCACCAGATGATAGATCTACAATATTGCTTTTTAATTAAACTGTTGAAGAAAGTATTTTGCCTCTGAGATTTTCACTTTTAACAGATTCACTAGATATTTAACTGTTTAACTAAAGTTACTTCACTGTTTTTATAGACTGGTCCTAACTGATAGTGTAGCAATCAGTTTAGGAGTCCTTGGTTCAAATTAGGAGATTAGGAGTCCTTGGTTCAAATCTCATATCTATCCTGAATTCATTTGGTGGTAGGCAATCTACATAGTTTAATCCTTCATTTGTAATAATATTTACTTAAATTATAATGTAATCATAACAGTAAGATATTATATGTATAGTGTTTTGAAGACACAAAAGTACTGTGAATATTATTATTACTATTGATAACAATTATTCTTATTATTACTATTCTTGACAACAGTATAAGTGCTCAAAGGTAAAAGAATTCTTGAACCTGAAAAAATGTGCTTCCAAAATGTGCTTCTTTCCCTAAAGAGTGGTACCTCTATTACATACATAACATTTCAATGTATTTTTCAAACACAGGAAGAAATTATAAGTTACAAGTTACTTGATTAGTTACAAGTAGTCTTCCAGCTACCTGCAGGTATATGCTGTATAACAGAGAGTGCCAAAGTTCCAAATGTTGCCTTAATATAGCAATTTTCATCCTTTTTTCATCACAAAGCACACTGACAAGGTGCTAAAATTGTCAGGGCACACCTCTGTTTTTTTACGATCAACAAGGCATACAAATTGAAAACAGAGAATTACATCTCCCAATGGTTTTACAAAGGATCCTATCCAGTGGTGGGCACCAGCAGGTTCGCACCTACTCTATAGAACCAGTTCTTAACAAGAGATACGACATATAAAGTTTAAAAATAGCCATTTAAAAGTGGCTGCCAGATGGGCAGAGAACCGGTTCTTAATTTCTTTGAAGCCCATCACTGATCCTGTCCCAATCTCTCCTGGCGCATCTGCAGACCATCCACTGTACACCAGTATGCCACAACACAGCGGTTGAAAATGACTTCCTTAAAACCAGTGCATCTTAAGGACAAACCAATGCATCTAAAGACAAACAGTGGGATATCCAAACATACAACAAAGGGGCATAAGTATAACTTTGAAGAATCTAGGACACACATTTGAAGAAATAATATATTGAACAGTACATGATACAGTTCATACATTTCCCATGAAAAATAAGTAATTCGTAAAAAATGGATGAATTAAAAAAACTTCCATTTAATTTAATAGATTTTTTCTTGGGTGTGGAAATACTATGGGTAGTTCCTTTGTGCAGATATGTTTTTACAACATACATGACAGTTGGGGATGAAACATGCAAGTATTAGCCATTGGTTCTTGAAAAAAAGGTGACTAACTGAGCATGTGCTATCAACAAGTCTGATAATATATGTGAATATTATATATATGAGCAAATGCACTTCACCAGATGAAATTTCCTTTAGTTCATTATAGATTATTTTGAAAGAAACTGCTTTGTCTGTAAGGTGCTGCAAGTTTCAGTTGCTTTTGCAGGCAAAAGAGTAATACAAAAAAAGTGTCCTAACTTTCTGCCCACACCCATTGATATTTAGACACTAGCACTTTTAGCAAGAGATTGGCTCTGTGGTTAAAGGCATTGTGCCTGTTGGTTTGAAGATCAGCAGGTCAGTGGTTTGAGACCTGGGTGCTGCATGATGAACTGGGAGCTCCCATTACTTGTCCTAGCTTTTGCCAACCTAGCAGTTGAAAAGCAGGTAAATGCAAATAAATAGGTACTATTTCAGTGGGAAGGCAACGACCTGGCAACAGGCCCCTGCAACAGGCTGGCTAGGTTTGTTCATGTTGCATCAATCAACTAAGTGAACCTCACCAGGAGTGGGATCAGTGCTAAGATGATGATGACACTTAGCAAGATATAAAAAATATTTGTCAAAAGCTTTTAAAAAAATGTCAAGTTGAAAGAAATATTAAAGAATGCCAATTGGAATATCATTGCCACATACATTTTGCTATATACATTTTAGAGTCATCTGGCCTTTGGAGAATACACAGCTATCAAAAATCCATTGGTACTATATTGATTTATGGAAAAGTTTCAGATTGGAAGCAGATATTTTAGATATCATCAGAGGGTTGCTGTACAGTACACATAGAAAATGGTACCCTGCCAATGAATTGGTATGCAAACATTAATGTCTCCTTACCAATTGTTGGGGGGTTAAGGTGTCTCTTGGATGCAGAAAATACTACAGAGATAAGATGGCTGATTTTTTTAGAATTCTGACTAACAATGAGGGATATATTTTTAAAAAATATGTTAATGAAAATTTGCATTTAAAGCAAAATGTGAGAGATGATGCTCACCTGAAGTTGGGGAGGATCCCCATTATTGCTGTTAAGATTTTCAGACATGAGAAAGGGATCTTTTATCTTACTGGACTGCTGACTCAACATATTAGAGCAGTTTCCCCTTGACAAGCTGAAGTTGCTCTTCCTGGAATCTGAAGTCAGATAAATGTCATGACTGTAGGAGTTGAGAAAAGCTCGGACTCCATTGATCCCAGTAAACTGTGCAGCTGGAATACCACTGATGTTCATGGTTCCAGAGTCAAATGGCTGAGAATTTCTACATGTGCAAAGCCTGAAGACCAGTAACAGAACCAAGAAGACAAAGAACAAAAAGGAGATTGATGTCACTGAGATAAGCAGGTAGAAGGTGAGATTGGACTCAGGATCTATAGGAGCTGAGATGCTTCTTAGGTCTGAGAGGACTTCAGGGATGCTGTCAGCTAGCACCACAGTGACTGTGATTGAGGCAGAGAGAGGTGGCTGCCCATTGTCCTTCACTAAAATCACCAGGCTTTGCTTGAGGGCATCCTTCTCTAGAAAGTACCGAGTTGTCCTGATCTCCCCAGAGTGAAGTCCTACAGTGAAGAGTCCTGGTTCAGTGGCCTTTATCAGCTGATAGGACAGCCAGCCATTCTGGCCAGAATCTGCATCCACAGCCACCACCTTAGTGACCATGTAGCCTGGCTCAGAAGAGTGAGAGGCCAGTTCTACTCCAGTGGAGCCATCAGTGGGTGGGGAAGGGTATAGGACTACTGGAGCATTGTCATTCTGATCCAGGATGAAGAGAGTCACAGATATATTGGAGCTGAGTGGTGGAGCGCCTCCATCCTGGGCCCTAACCTGAAACTGTATCTCCTGAAATTCTTCATAATCAAAGGAGCTCAAAGCATAGACAGTTCCAGTCTCAGAGTTAATGGAAATATAGGAAGAGAGAAGTAAGTCACTCATCTGACCTTCTGCTATGAAATAAGTTATTTTGGAATTTGCTTCCCCATCTGGATCATATGCCTTGACTGAAAAGATGGAAGTCCCTCTTTGGTTATTTTCCATGATATAAGAACTATAGGATGACTGTGAGAAATAAGGTGGGTTGTCATTGATGTCAGTAATCAGGAGTGGAATGATGGTGATTGTGGAGAGCTGGGGAGTCCCATTGTCCATTGCCATGATGGTAATGTTGTAGCCTGCCACCTCCTCCCTATCCAGAGGTTTCAAAGTTTCCAAACTGTAATAATTTCCTAAAGATTTCTTCAGTTTGAAGGGGAGATCACTGGGAATAGAGCAGGTGACTTCTGAGTTCTGTGCTGAGTCTTGATCTTGTACATTTAGAAGGGCAACTGCAGTTCCTGCTGGAGAATCCTCAGGTATGGAACTGATAAGTGAAGTAATGGTAAATTCTGGTGCATTATCATTTACATCAATAACTGAAACTGATACTTTAGATTTATCAAATAGCCTCCCACCATCATGGACCTGCATCTCAATTTCATGAGCTGTCATGTCTTCATAGTCCAAATTTCCCATAAGCATTATTACTCCTGTGTTTGAGTCCAAATGGAACAGCTGGGAAGCCCTTTCTGTTATTTTTCCAAATGAATACTTCAGTTCTTTGTTGATTCCTGCATCCAGGTCTGTGGCTTTTAATGTAACCACAGTTATTCCAATAGGTGCATCTTCCCTAATACTCACTTCATAGACAGGATGACTAAAAATGGGTGCATTGTCATTAGCATCCAGGACAATAATGTTAACTTGTACTGTGCTAGACCTGACAGGATCACCTCCATCAAATGCTGTGAGGGCCAGTTGATGAAAAGCTTCTTCTTCACGGTCCAAAGGTCTCTCCAGCACTAATTTTACATACTGAACATGATCAAGTGCCATTGGAACAGCCAGAGAAAAATGGCTGTTGCTGCTGAGTTTATAACCCTGGAGAGAATTTGTGCCCAGATCTGGATCCCAAGCTTCAAACAGGGGAAACTGGGATCCTGGTGCTGCAGTCTCACTGATTTCTATGTCAATTTTCTCTGACTGAAAAGAGGGAGCATTGTCATTAATATCAGTGATTTCCACCTTGACTTCATAAAGCTTCATGGTATCCCCAATAATAATCTCAAAATGCATCAGGCACATCGCTGCCTGGCCACAGATTTTCTCTCTGTCTATTCTCTCAGTTGTATACAAATGTCCATTGTTGTAATTCAAAGCAAAATACTGTGTCCTACCTTGAGAAATAATTCGGACTCCATGATCTGAAAGCTTCTTTGCCTCTAATCCCAAATCCTTTGCAATATTCCCCACCAAAGAGCCTTTCTCTATTTCTTCAGGAATGGAATAGTATATCTGTCCAGTGATGTTTTGCCAAATGCTAGCAAATATAAAGCAGAGGAATGCTTTTGTTGTGTAGCCCTGTAGCTTCTTTTCTATTCCCATTTGTGCTCCAGTATGATGGCGACTGAAGGCTTGGGTGAATGCTGCTAAAAACAAGTGTAGATAATCTTGTCCTTGGGTTGTGAGGTAGTTCAGACATGGACAGTCCCTGATGATCCTTCACTCTTGCCTGTTGTGGCTGAAGCAGATGATTTGAGGACCGGTCTGTTTCGGCTGCATTGCTCTGTCTTGATTGGTGAACAGCGGCGCTCAGAGCCTCAGTCAGGAACTGCACACAGTTTTTGTCCTGCATGCAAGTTGACTTCATGACATATTCCGCTGTGCTGATATAATTGCTACTCATTTTGATCTTAAATACAAGACTCATCCACTGCTGCCAAAATATCTATTATAAATTTAAAAGGTCTTAAGAGGAAAACCATAATAAATGGTGCAACTGCCTGTACTTAGCTCAGATAAATAAAGACAAATACCAGTTTTCGGGCACTGAAATGTGACCAGAAATAAGATTCAGCACTGACTCTTTATCAGTTGAAAACAGGATAGGAGGCAATGTGTACAAACCGCTGAAAAGTAGTTTTATGGTAAGCAGAAGACAACATTTCTAATCAAGAACAATTTTGTGGAATAAACTCTATGGAGACATTGTGGAATATCCTTCCTTGTTTTTTCATGTCAAAATGTTATGAAAGTGTCTATCAGGGATGTTTTAAGCATGGGACACATTTCCTGAGAAATAGCTGACTTTCTGCTGCCCCTTAAAAGTTTATCACAATATTGAGTACCACCATTAGTACCAAACATCATGGATGATGTAGGATCAGGCAAGAAAATTTCTTGCTCAGGCAAGAAAATCAAGGCAAAGCACTGTATCCCTCCCAATCTTTAGCCACTTGAGCTGTAAAAAATTCCTTCCAAGAGTTTTGTCGGAATCTAAGCATTCACAAAACTCAAACCTCCCAAGTCATCCTGATGCTTGTTCATTGCCTATCATCCTGGCCTTCAGTTAGTTGCTGATTCTTACAGGAAAAGAGAAAACCTAAAATGCCATGTTGAATCCTGATCTTGAATAAGCTAGAACAAGTGCACTGGAATAAAATAGAAACCAACAAGACATTCTTTGTTGATGTCCCAAAATTTGCCTTGAACTCAGTGAAATTCTTTGCTCCTGCATGTTTTCCAAAATAACTGTTCCAGAATATTAAACTTTCAGGGACTAAAAATGTTTTTACTATTTTCAACCCAAATCTGTCCTAATTGCAGTTATTCCATTTTTGTGTCTGTATACTTGTTTAATATCATTTTCTTAGCGTTATTCCTAGTCCTGGCAGGGTCTACTTTAGATGATGGATGCAATAAGGGGAAATCTGGTTAGCCTGTTGCAGGGGCCTGTTGCCAGAATGTTGCTTCATGTAGCACCCAGGTCTCAAACTGCAGACATGCAGATCTTCAAATGAACAGGCACAGCATGTCATTAACCATAAAGCCACAAGGGGTCCCTTATACTTGTATAATATATAATATTATAAATATTATTTTCTCATGGATGTTTTGAGTTCCTTTGTGTGAAAGGCCCTCTTATTCAATTCACTCATAGGACTAACTAGATATATTTTGTTACCCGGTATATATTCCAAGATTTAACAGCAACTGAAGTGAATTGTTAAATCTAAGCATATGGGAGCTCCTCGTGAGCACCCAGAACATTTTCAGCCTCCCCTACAGAGTTGTTTCTTCAATTACCATTTCTCTAATAAGAAAGCAACAACATATGCCTGAATCAACTTAGTAACAATTCAAATGTGAGAACATATCAGCTTTATCCACCTTCCAGAATCCAAGAACCCAATATTATACAAGAACCCAATAACATAATTTTATGCAGTTATGGCTACAATCTATATGATTTATCACAATAAATAAGCTTGAAAAAGCCAATGTATCCTTGAACTAACTAATAGTGCAAACCTACTGGCCATTTATGCCTGTGGAACACACATTACATTGGAGTAAGCAGTTTGGCTGATACAAATGAGATATTTCAGTGTGCACAGCCTGGCTACCATCACAAATCATGACTGGCCAGATCTACATGAAAATAGAAGCATGACACCCTCCAGAGCAGATAAAGTAGCATAGTGGTTGGAAGGGAGGCAATTGGAATGAGATGAGGGTAGGTGGAATGGGAAGGCAACATGGACAAAGAGGTGGGTAGATTGTGTCCAAGAAGAGGGCACGTTCACCAGCAGTAGTGCCTACCAAATTGTAACCCCTTTCTCATGTGTGATTTACCTTCATGGGTCAACACGGACTTGCACCAGCTATAAATTTAGTGCAGATCCAAAACAATTCATGGTGGATACTGGAGATTATCCCAGGGTAAGGCAAATAATATTGCCTTGAAGGCCTCAACATGCCAATACTCTGTAGGTTACAGCGGAAGCTATGCTGGTACTGCTACATTTCTGCATGGGGAAATTAAGACTAGGCAGTTGATTTGCTACAAGACAGAAGCTCAGATCAGGACAGTGATTCAGCATCTGCTGTACCGAAGATATGAAAGAGCATAGTGAGAGACAGAGTTTTATATACTTTAGGAACTAGAGAAGTGCTTATGCCAGATCTGATTGTGTTGTTTTCTATTGGGTTATCATCCTCACATAACTTTTGCTAGAAATGCACCTATGCATTTGAAACTACTTATTACCTCCCCACCTTAAAACAAGAAATGAGAGCGCACAAATAATGAAGAAACATTATAGAATGCAAAATGATATATCCAAAAGAAGTAATATAAATTTCACTTAAGACAACAACAACAAAATAGATTCAAGCACCACCACTGACTTCCCCGAACCTTATAGTAACCTAATATACATGTACTTTAGAGTGCAGCAGTCAAGTCCTTGAAAGGCTAGAGATGTTTGCTTTCTTTTTCCACCTGATGGAGTATCTCTCCAGGCTCAAAACAACCAGTGAACTAAACCTCAACAAACATACAAATCTCTTGAGTTATAAACAGCCTATACAAAATCCATAAAAGGTCTGATCTGAAGTCTTCCAAGTTGTTCACTCTCATTTATCTGTTCAAGACATCCACTGAGCAATGTTACAGTACAAAGCCCCAAAGGCTCCACAAAAATCCATCTCAGACACATGGGAAGGTCTAGCGTACACTATGAGCCAATGGCCAAAAGACCCTTAGAAACATTCAGAAGGATGCTACCATTGAGCCAGTGCAATAATATGGAGTTACAGATACACTTAAACTAGTGATATGAAGGACAATGAATGTTGAGATAAATGGATCACTCTGAAGGTATAACAATCTAACAGCCAATCACCTGATGCTGATGCACAGAGTGGCAGCAGTATTAGTGGCCCACTGCTATGATAGGGAACCTGCTCCAGTGCAAGCAAACAGGTCTCAGGGTGGGCGAAGAGTGGAGACTGGGGTCACTGGGAGACATGGTGGAGGTAGTTATCACTGGCAATGGTATTACCAATATGGCACATACACTTGTGTCTGCGACTCAGTTGGGCCTTACATTTCTTGTGAGCCCAAGGCTCAAGTTTGCCAAGAAACGTGGTGAGCTTGCTATTTACTACCAGTAAGGGTTCTCCCTGCAGTTCATGTCTGCATCATCTGGTTCTATGACCTGTACCCACCATGTTCACCACCAACCCTTTGCTATTCCCCTTCTCATTGAAGGAGGGGGAAGTATGGACCAGGAATACGAAAGACCTCTTTCTTGAGGTGCAGGGAGGTTTCGGTTGACCTCCCTGCACTTCCTTATGCCTGCTATTTGTGACTAGGAGGTCCTTAATAAGTTCTCAGACATAGGTTCAAAACCCACAATGGGTAAAATCTACAGATTCTGAATCCACAGATAAAGATGACCACTGAATTGTTGAATACTCACACATGCATGCACACAAGCTACAATCACACAAGTACACAGGCTGCAATCCTATACATACTTTTCTGGGAGTAAGCATAATTAAACACACCTTACTACTGAGTAAACATGCCTAGGATTGCATGGTTTGACATTCACATACAAACATAAATCATACACAGATATATGGACAGACCTCTCTTGTTCTGATCATACAATGTATCTCATCCGATACTCAGTGAGTGATTCAAATTGCCAATAAATCTCACATCCTATAGTGTGAGACTTATCTATTTTTTGTTAATTTTTTGGATATTTTAAAGATGAAAAGTTAGGTAAAGAAGACAAGAATACCAAACATGTCTCTGTAATTTTATATTTTTCCTCTAGCTGATGATTATAAAATGGGATGCCAGAACCAGAATGGTGTAGTAACTTAGACCTGGCGGATCTACGTATGTTCAAATCCTTGTTCAGTCATAAAGTTTTCTGCATGTCCTTGAGTAACTCAGGTCAAGCTATTTCACAGGGTTCTGAGAATAAAAGGAGGGACTGAAAGAACCATGTTCACCACTTTGAGCAACTTGGAGGAAGGGTGAATGTGAATGAAAGAATGAATGGTTGAATACCATTCAATACCAAGAAAGAATGAATGAATACCATTTTTAAAAGTATTACATTACTACAACTACATGACTACAATATTACTACATTACTAAAATATGTACAGATGGTAACTAGAAAAAGCACTATGGGATACAAAGATGGCAATACGCAACCAAATCCCTTGAAATGGTTTTGCTTTTAAATATAAAATATAAATTCAGGTGCAGCTTCATCTCTACGAAAACAGAATTGCACATACATAAAAGAGGTTGCATAAAAGAGGTTAGCAGAGGGCTTAATGCAGACCACATTCTGGTGTCCCTCCCATCCTAGGCTGGATATGTGAACTTTTTTGTTTTTGTTTTCAAGTGATATGTATACATTGATGATAATGATGATGAATTTTACTCTCACTGCAACTAACTGTTGCCCAGATGATGAACTGGATGAACTGGAATGTTGGATCCATGAGGCAGAGGAGGGGAGGCCAAAAAGTGGAGGTCACACATAGATTTGAAAACCAT
The DNA here is from genome assembly GCA_030015325.1 of Cryptoblepharus egeriae. NCBI lineage: Eukaryota > Metazoa > Chordata > Lepidosauria > Squamata > Scincidae > Cryptoblepharus > Cryptoblepharus egeriae. The sequence continues at coordinate 88,316,227 of JAREYC010000003.1, read as the reverse complement.
GGCTATTGCCACTTATGCAGTGGTGGAATTCAGATACATTAACAACAGGTTCTATGTCCTAATAACCTAAATTAACAACGGTTTCTATGTCCCATTAGTAACTGGTTCTCAGAACCAGGCGCTCATTAGTAAAGGGTTCTATAGAACCTGTGAGAACCCCCTGAAACCCACCACTGCACTTATGTGCATCTGAGGATCAGCAGGCAAATAGCCTGCAGAGGAATAAATTCTACCTATGATGGTTTTTATTTTAATGTCATATTGTATTGGCTGTACTGCCCATCTACATGATGCTTCTGTGAAATTTGATTAATTTCAGCCTCCCAAGCAATTGAAAGCAGTCTGAAGAGTATTACTAAGTACAACAGAGTTACTTGGGCCCATAGGTGGAAAATTTTTGAGCCCAAGATTTTAGCATTTTTGTGAAGCACCGAGAGAATATTTTATCAGAGCACAATATACTAAGGCTAATTATTTCCAGAGAGAAGTAGATATCTACAGTCTTAAGTTACAGTAATGCCTTCATTGCAATATTATTATTTCCATTTATGGTAGAACAGAGAGTGCAATGCAATATTCCTAAAGAAATCTTACCTCTTCAGTTTTCTCCACATGTGAATTTAACTGGTTTCCTCCACCGCTTATGAAAGGCACTCCACACTTTTCAGCACATAGAATATTGTCCGCAATCTGTATATTGGGTGTTAGGAAGGCAAACTCATTCTGTCTGGATTCTGAGGACACACAGAGTTGATAGGAATAAGGCAAAGTCCCATCTTCAAAATTTGGTGGAAATACAGCACCATTCTTAGCATGAGGAACAGGACCAAAGCACTGAAGGAATCTGGGCTTCCCTGAATGTCGAAGCCTCATCAAGACGGCAACAATCACAGTCAAGAGGAACAAGAAGGAGATCAAAGCCAAGGCCAGCACCAAGTAGAACTGGAGATCTGATTGATACTCTGAGTTGATGGGTTGGGCTTTCATTTCTGGAAGGGCCTCCTGAAAGTTCTCAGCAAACACCAGGTTCAGAGTGATGGTGGTGGAGAGAGATGGTTTCCCATTATCCTTCACTACCACAACTAGTTTCTGTTTCACAGGGTCTTTCTCTACAAAAGGTCTTGCTGTCCTGATCTCCCCAGTGTGAGAACCAATTGTGAAGAAGCCTGGCTCAGTGGCCTGAGTCAGGTGGTAGGAGAGCCAGGCATTGTGTCCAGAATCAGCATCCACAGCCACCACCTTTGTGACCAGATATCCCTCCTCTGCTGAACGAGGCACCATCTCAAACAAGGCTGTGCCCTTGGCTTCTTGTGAAGGGGACAGGATCTGAGGGCTGTTGTCATTCCGATCAAGAATAAATACCCGCACTGTGACATTGGTGCTGAGAGGGGGAGAACCACCATCTTGGGCCCTCACTTGTAACTGAAACTCTCTGAACTGTTCATAGTCAAAGGATCTTTGAGCATAGATGGTGCCAGTCTCAGAATTAATGGAAATATATGAAGAGATAGGAAGTTCTTCAATGTTGCTGTTGAGAATGGAGTATGTGATTCGTGCATTTTTCCCCAGATCTGGATCAGAAGCTTTGATACTGAAAATGGAGGAACCAGAAGGATTGTTTTCTGGCACATAAATGGTATAGGAAGATTTCTCAAAAGCAGGGGAATTGTCATTAATATCAGAGATCTGAAATAAGACAGTTTTGTATGTGGTCAGAGGTGGAATCCCTTTGTCAGTGGCAGTGATAGTAATATTATATTCAGGATTACTTTCTCTATCTAGATTACTATCTGTCTCAAGCTTGTAGAAATTGTTAGATGAGGAAAGAATCCTGAAGGGTAAATTATCTGGTACATAGCAAGTAACCTTTCCGTTATCTCCAGTATCCTTGTCTTTTATATTGATCAGTGCAATTAAAGTTCCAGATGGAGAATCTTCAGGAATTGGGCTGAAAACAGAAGCTAAAGTCACCTCTGGGGAGTTGTCATTCTCATCAAGAACTTTTATTTCAATATTACAATGGGTCACTAATCCACCTCCATCTTTTGCTGCAACTGTCATGGTATATTCTTCAGTGTCCTCAAAATCCAGTGATTCTGTAAGGGAAATGGTGCCACTGGTTGGATCCAGCCTGAATTTGTTTTCAGAATCTGCTGGTGTGTTGCTGAAATGGTATTTGATTTGGGCATTTGTACCTTCATCTTTATCAGAAGCTACAACCTGAAGTACAACAGTTCCAAGAGGAGTGGTTTCACCTAAACTAACCTTGTAGACCTCTTGAGTAAAAATGGGTGGATTGTCATTTACATCAGTGACATTAATCCAGATCTGGGCAGTCCCAGTTTTCCTAGGCTCACCTCCGTCCATGGCTGTAAGGATTAGGTGAAGGGTCTGCTCACTTTCTCGATCTAAAGTTTTCTGTAGCACTAGTTCTGCATACTTGTTTCCATCTTGTCTTTCTTTAACATCCAAAGCAAAGTATGGATTAGAACTAAGTTGGTAATTCTGAAGAGAATTCATCCCAATATCAGGATCTTCAGCTTTTCCAAGGAGAAATCTGGCACCTGGCAATGTAAGTTCACTTGTCTCCAAGTTGATATTGCCACTGAGAAATTGTGGTACATTATCGTTAATGTCCTGAATTGCCACAGTTATGTGGAAAACATTTAGAGGCTTTTCTGCCACAGCTTCAAAAATAACAACACAAAGTGGATTTTTGCCACATATTTCCTCTCTGTCTATCCTGCCATTTACATTGAGGTTTCCATTCTCTGCACTGATACTGAAATATTTCATTCCATCCACTGAGACAACTCGCAAATTGCGCCTTCCTAGTTGTTGGGCACTGAATCCCAAATCTTTAGCAAGATTCCCCACCAGAGAACCCACTGTCATCTCTTCAGGAATTGAATAACGAAGCTGCTCTGAGGCAGCCTGACAGATGCATGAGAATAGAAAGAGAAGGAGTACTTGCCGTCTGACTCTCCTTCCAGTCTCTTTGTGCCTTCTGTCCATCTGTATCTTTTACAAATGTCTTTGCAGGTTGTTAGGTGCAGATCAAATTATCAGGATGAAACAGGGAATCTCAGTGAGGACGAATCATCTGTGTTTCTTCTTAATGTGATCAAGTCAGGGCAGTTTCCTCTGCAAAACTGATGTGACTTTGTGCTCTGCAGCACTGATGGAACTACTGAAATACTGTATATGGAGCATCAGTGGTTCTCTATGCTCTCTCTGGCTGTCATATTGGCCAACAGTGGCACTCAGAGGCTCAGGAAAGAAGTGCAAGAGAAACTGTCTTGTTATATTAAAAAGGGAAAAGTAACTTGATTTTAAAGTTGCATGAGTTTCACCAAGAATTATATCCCATGTTGCTCATGTGCAATATTTCAAAAACAATTTCTTTAGGTTTTTTAAATTAATCTTTCAATTATATATTGCTTTAAAAAGTATACTGTGTATATAAGTATATAAGGCAATATTTAATACACGCACAATACGATGTATTGTAATGAGAATTAGTACCAAAAATAATTGCTGTTTGGGATTACAAATGATATCTCATATAAAGGGATGAGGAATTTCTGTAGGAATTTCCAGTTCTTTAATGGAAAATTGGTGGCACTGTTATTAATATCTGCGACTTCCCTCTCAGCTTCAGGATGTTCCACCTGAACATCCTAATTACATGTGCTAATTACATGCACAAAACTTAGCACCTTTTGCATGTGGGTGCATGTAGAACATGAGCTAATTACATGCACAAAATTTAGCACCCTTTTACCCAAGTATAAATGTATATTTATTTTTTACATATTTATAACACCCTTCCTCCAAGGACCATAAGATAAAGAAATTCCTTCCCTCCTTTTTTCATCAGAACAACCCTGTGAGGTAGATTAAGCTGAGAGATGGTGACTAGTGTCTAGTGTCACTCAGAAAGCTTTGGCCTAGTGTCACTCAGAAAGCTTTATGACAGCAGAGATTTGAACAAGGATCTTCTAATTCCGAAACCACTAGATAATTCTAGCTCTCAGTATGCGGCATAAGTACACTAGGGTACAATTCTAACCTAGGCTGGCATAACATATTGGCCTTCCCATTGGCATGGTGACATAGGGAGGCAAGCACATGTCTGTGTACTGGCCTAACCCTCTCCCACGAGTGGCTTAGAAGTGTCTGTATGGCACTTCTGTGACACACCCAGGTCAGACCAAAACTTATGCCGGGGCTTAGGTCAGCCTTAGCGAAGGTTAGGATTGCAGTCCTAAGTCATGAAAATACGCAATATTTAGTAATAATATTGAATATGCCCTGAGTATTGGTAATATTTTCCCTGAAGAGGCCTTTTCAGTTCTCTTTGCAAAGGAGCAGCACAATTTCCTTTTAATGACTTGCTGAATGTTGAAAGTTGGCAAAAATGAAAAGGTAATAAACATTTGGCAATGCTAGTAGCGTTTTTACACAGGCAGTACTATTTCCATAGGATAAATTTACTATCAGTGCAATCCTAATCCCTAGTTAGGCCGGCACAGGTTGTCACAAAATTGCCACAAGGTACTTCTGTGTCACTCCTGGGCACACGTTAGGTTAGATTGACATGTAAGGTCAATCCATGACATGTGCTTGCCTCCCATGGGAAAGGGAAGACCAACGAATTATGCTGGCCAGGGTAGGATTGCATCCTATGAGTATTGTATCTTAACTGACTGAAAATTATCACAGGAAAAGGAAGCTCTTTCTAGATTACATTGTTTCAATGTCCAGATTCATTCCAGACACACTATTATGAATATGTTGTGTCAATGATTATTGCTCTGTTTCTGATTAATGAACAACTGTGTTCAAGTATTAATCTATTAATTTTCATCTACATGAATCTGTTTCCACATAGTTAATTTTTTTAAGTTGCTCTTGAATAACTACAAAGAAGAAACTGGAGCCTGTTATTAGACTATCAACAGCATCTAAGGTTAGGAGATGGTGAGAAGAACTCAACTAAAGGCATTTGAGAATTATTGATCTTAAAATTATTGATCTTAAAACAAAAATGGACACAGGGCTGCCAAATTTTAAAATATTTTTTTTCAGAGGTGACAAAATCTATAGACTATATTGCCAAAAGTTATTGAATGATCCAGAAAAAGCAACAAGGAGGTATCCCTGTAAGTAACAGTAAAAAACACTCTCAGGTCAAACACAGGTTGGAAAACAAATTTAAATGGGATAGAGAAGAAAGTTTCACCCTGGAAAGTGTTAAATGTAACCAAATGTTCAACCAACTCTTTTGGGGAAAAATTAGAAACTGATCTAAAATTGACAAGAGTCATTGCAGTACAAATGTAACCTATAAAGGAGAGGATGTATATTCAGTTTGCACCAGAAAGGAGCTAATTCACACACGCTGACCTTGACTAGAAATAGTGGATCAAAGGCCAAAGCTGAACAACATTCATATAATATTCTCAACATGACAAAATCAAAATGATCCAGACAAAAACATCCAGAACATTGATATCTTAATTTGTGTTTCTGATTTAATTGTGCAGTTCATGTAGGATCCATGTGACCGACTTGACATTTCACCTGATCCTGATGTCACCTGTTTTAAACATTTAAAACTTTGCAGTGTCTAAAGATATTAAAACCTGCTAACGTTTTGAAATATGGTGGTGACGACTACCATAAAAATGCAAACTTATAAATCATGTGGATAAATAAAAACAAAAACATAAAATGACATAAATACTGTAAATCTATTGTCCTACCATTACTTTTATTTATAAAGTTTTCTTCCTATCAGATCCAAACAGCTGCCTAAGAGTTAATAGTTGGAATTTAGACATCCAGGAGAAGAAATGAAAAACTAGAGGAAAGTGATTTTCTGTCACATGAAGCCTGGGTATAACTTTTGAAGATTACATATTTCATCTGTATTATCCAGTTTAATGTGCAATCCTAACCAATTTAGACCTCACCCATCTACCCATTCCTGTGCTGGTGCAGGGAGGCTAGTGCACTGGCGTTATTCCCCCCCCCCCCCCGGAAGTGGGTCAGAAGTGCATTATGGAACTTTTGTGACACTCCCAGGCCAGCACAAGAATTGTGCTGGCCTAACTGGGGATTAGGATTGTAGCCTCAGTTTCTTGTAACTCTTTATGTAATGTACCAGCTAAAATCTGTCTTCAGTTTTGCTAATGCAATACTCCTATAATGCAATGTCAATATGTGGAAAACTCTCTCTGCTGATCTAGATGCCACTTGTAGGAATTCAAGTGGGCTGTTCATCACGTTCATGCATATCCAGCAAGGAATTGATAACTTTTAAAAAGTTATGTAAATCTGTCTTGAGTCAAAAGAGATTCCTTGCTCTCTCAGCTCTGCTAGAGAGGCCCAAATTTCTTACACAAAAAACCTTTTCTTTACTTTTTACAAAACACAGTCAAAGGAAGAAAATTATGAATGTCAAGATTGTATATTGAGATTTAACTAGAAAATAAGTATTTTAGGGTACATGTGCTCTATCAGAATCGGTTAGACAATCTTCAGCAGTCAGTCAAATCACAAAAAATTGTCAAATAAAAGCAGCAATTGGCATATTGTACAACATTACTAACAAATATACAACTATGTAATGTACAGTGAAACTCTATTAGACCAGAGGACAGGAAAGTACTGCCCTAAAGCAGATTTAGCACTTGTATAGTATCATTTAATTTAGTTCAATCTTATCCCTCTGTTGCAAATATTGGGTTAAGGCTGTGAGAAAGAGAATGGCTTGTGAAGGCCAGATTTGTTGGTAGAGGTGAGATTCACACCCAGAAGTTCATGCTTCAGTAATTTACAACCCTATACTATCCCGTTCTGGCGTGTCAAGCCCTGGCCTCCCAATAGAGCTATTTAGATCTGTACCAGCAAAATTACTGATGGAGAGAATTCCTATCCCTACAATCCAGAGTAACTACAGGAAGATGTATGAGGCACTTATTCTGGATTGCTCTATGCATTTCCCATAGGTTTCCTGCAGGTGGCACCATAACTACATCGGCGTAAAAGGTCCCGTAGTTACTCTGGATTGTAGCCTATGGTGGGCTTCCAGGTCCAGGAAGGAGCTAGGTTATGGCAGAAGCTTCTTCCACTGAACCACCCCCTCCTGGACCTGATCTACCCCAAATCTGTTTACCCAGTTACACCCTCTCCTTGCCCTCTACCACCCTTATTCTGCTTGGGACAGAACATGCCAGTATGGATGGCCTTTCATTGAGATCTAGTGCTGGCAAGACAATGCTGGCCTTCCTACCAGATATTCTTACTTTGAAGTCATCACAAAGCACTTTTGTCATCATACAGCTCTTTTGCAATGCCTACCACTGGTGCAATGGGCACTGCCCTGACACTAAGACAGGATAGAATTGGACCATTACTCAAGATACTAGTCCTGCTCTTAGTAGACAAACACCTACCTTAATATCACCAATGAAAACTGACAAAGCAGGGTTTGGAAAGGCTTCAATTAAAAAAATAGCCTAACTACATGGATACTTTGTTGTTTCTCACTATGAGAATATATCTTTCAACACAATCTATTTGACTAGTTTAACAAAGTGATATTTTTGGACACAAAATTGGAAGAAAATTTAGAGTTGAGGGAATTGTTTCCTGCACTTATTTTAATATAGAACATAAAGAAATTTTTCCAAGAGATAAAACATCATACCAGAATACGGAATTCCAAAAAGCATCCAATAAACCACAGAAAATAAGCAGACAAGGGAAAATGTCTGAATAACTCAGACTTGTGAAACAACTACTCATGAAACAGTTAGGAGCTTGTTACTCCAGATTTCCACCTCATGACATGGCATTGGCATCCTTCAGTCTCGAAAGACTATGGTATCGTGCTCTGATTGGAGGTCCTGAAACAACATCTAGTGTGGCTAAAAAGGCCAATTCGAGAGTGGCAATCCCTTCCACACAGATTTCCACCTATGTTATTAATAATTATAATTATAATTATAAATATAATAATATAATAATATTAATATAATAATAATATTTAGATTATATTATTATTAATTAGATTTGTACTCTGCCTTTCTTCCTGAAGGGCACCCAAGGTGGATATATTTATATACGTGGCAGGGGCAAGAACACAAAAACTAAATTATTTTTCAGTAAATGCATATTTGTTGTAAATGGTAATAGTGTACTGGAAGCATATATATTTCATTCTGTCTTTTATTAATATTTGTGAAAAGAACAAACAATATGTCTAATTGATAGCTAACTGGAATTTGACACACACACTTCACCTGCATAGTGGCTGAATCTTCACAACCTTTCTTGATACCTTCAACAATGAGGAAAGGATCCTTCAGCTGATCTTGCTGCTGACTGGTTAACGTATTAGAATAGCTTCCTTTTGGAAAGCCAAAATTGCTCTTCCTAGAGTCAGCTGTCATAGAAACTTCATGACAGTAGGAATGCAGAAAAGCTCGAACTCCATCAATGCCTACAAACTGTGAAACTGGAACACCACTAATATTCACACTCCCAGATTTGCATTGCTTAGAATTTCTCCATTTGTAAAGTCGGACCGCTGTTAGTCCAACAAGGAAGGTAAAAAACAAGCAGGAGACAAAGACCACTCCTATCACGAGGAAGAAAGTGAGGTCAGACTGAGGATCTACAGTGGCTGAGATGCTGCTCAGGTCTGATAGGCTTTCAGGGATGTTTTCAGCCAGCACCAGTGTGATGGTGACCGAAGCAGAGAGAGGTGGCTGTCCGTTGTCTTTCACTAAAATCACCAGGCTTTGCTTGAGGGAATCCTTCTCCAGAAAGAACCGGGTTGTCCTGATCTCTCCGGTGTGGAGTCCTACAGTGAAGAGTCCTGGCTCTGTGGCCTTGATCAACTGATAGGACAACCAGCCATTCTGGCCAGAATCTGCATCCACAGCTACCACTTTAGTGACCAGGTAGTCTGGTTCAGAAGAACGTGGGGCCAGCTCTACCCCAGTGGAACCATCAGTGGGAGGAGAAGGATACAAGATGACTGGAGGATTGTCATTCTGATCCAGGATGAAGAGAGTAACTGAGACATTGGAGCTGAGTGGTGGGAAGCCTCCATCCTGGGCTTTGACCTGGAACCAAATCTCATGGAACTCTTCATAATCAAAGGAAACGAGGCTGTAGACAATACCAGTCTCAGAATTAATAGACAGAAAGGAAGATACGGGGGTGCCTTTAATGTCTCCCTCAATATTGGAATATGTTATTCTGGAGTTCTCCTCCCAGTCTGGGTCTTCTGCTTTCAAGGAAAATATGGAGGCACCTCTTGGGTTATTCTCCATTAAATAAGCAGTATAATCTAATTTCAGGAAGTGAGGAGGATTATCATTGGTGTCCAAAATCTGGAGGGGAATAACAATAGATGTAGAGAGTTGAGGTATCCCATGATCTGTGGCTGTGACAGTGATGTTGTAGGCTGCCACTTGTTCCCTATCCAGGGCTCTGGTTGTCATTAAACTGTAATAATTTTCATATGTTGTTTTCAGTTGGAAGGGGAGGTTGCTGGGGACAGAACATGTGACTTTTGCATTGTCTGCTGAGTCTTGATCCTGCACATTTAAAAGAACTATTGGAGTTCCTGGTGGAGAGTCCTCAAGGATGGAGCTAATAAGTGATGTGATGGTTAGTTTTGGTGCATTATCGTTGACATCAGTAACAAATATCATGAGGGTTGATTTGTCCAATAGACCTCCACCATCATGGACATGAACCTCAATTTCATGAAATTTAGACTCCTCGTAGTCTAAATTTTCTACAAGTGTTATTTTCCCTGTGTTTGAGTCCAAGTGGAATATCTGGGAAGCTTCTGGTGTAATTTTTCCAAATGAATATGTCATTTCTTTGTTGGTCCCTTCATCCAAGTCTGTGGCTTTAACGGTAACCACTGTGCTCCCTTTAGGAAGATCCTCACTAACACTCACTTCATATATAGGTTGGGAAAAAACAGGTGCATTGTCATTAGCATCCATGACAATAATGTGAAGCTGTGTAGTGCCAGTTCTGACAGGATCACCGCCATCATATGCTGTAAGGATAAGATTATGAACTGCTGTTTCTTCGCGGTCCAGAGGCCTTTCCAATACTAATTTTGCATTTTGTTTTCCCTTTACTGATTGTAGAGCCAGAGAGAAATGGCTATTGCTACTGAGTTCATATCCCTGAAGAGAATTGGCTCCCAAATCAGGATCTTCAGCTTCATAAAGGGGAAACTGGGACCCCACTGCAGTGTTCTCATTTATATTTATCAATAGCATCTCTGCCTGAAAGGCTGGAGGATGATCATTAGTATCTGTGATTTCCACTTCTACTCCATAAATTGTCATGGAATCGCTAATTATAATCTCAAAATTCAAGATACACTTCTCCATCTGACCACACATCTTCTCTCTGTCTATTCTCTCCATGGTGTGGAAGTTGCCAGTCTTATAATTCAAAGTAAAATACTGAGTCCTACCTGGAGAAATAATGCTGACTCCACGGGCTGAGAGCTCCTTTGCATCCATCCCCAGATCCTTTGCAATGTTCCCCACCAAAGAGCCTTTCTCTGTTTCCTCAGGAATGGAGTAATGAATCTGCCTGGTAAGGGCTTGGCTGATGGTAGCAAAGAGGAAGAAAAAAGCAGCTCCCCTTTTGCAGCCTTGGAGAGATTTTGCTGTTGCCATCCTTGGTTTGATGAGAAGCCACTGATGGGATTTCTGTTTCAGATATCACTGGATATCACCAGAAAGTGCTGAAAAATTCTGCCTTGAGATAATGTTGGCTTGCAGTTGTGAGTCCCAGTGCAAATCTACTCTCTCTGTGTGTCTGATCTCTTAGCATTTTCAGCTATAAAGCACTTGATCTAGGAAGGCTGGCGCTTTCACTGTCTTATTCAGTCCTTCTTGGCTGGTGAACAGTGACACTCAGAGTTTGAGTTGATAACTGCACACTATTCTATGATCTATTTGATTTCTCATCCTCTCCAGTATGCAGTGCAACTGTACCTTCACCTAGACTTATATACGTTACAAATAACCAATCAACTAAGATTGGTTTTCATAACAAAAATTTATTTTCATGTTATCTTACTATGTGAATTTATGGTAACTGTCACTAATAAGTTGTATTAATCTGTTTTTATTTTCCTGCTGAACAGGCTACTATTCTGGCATGTCATGTGAAAAAATAATCACTTGTTTACCATGAAACTTTTAGGAGTATCAACAGAAAGTCTCTCAGAAGTGCCAAAATTTATACATTACACTATCAGAAAAATCCTTCCTTTTTTACTTTTCCTGTAAAAGTGGAACTGTTTGCTATTTCTTTTATGAAAGCAGAAGACAGTTGTTCTTCTTCCCTAGTATGTTGGCACTAGGTCATAAAAGTCAATTCATTGATCTAGGCCTGTTTTGTAGTATATTCTATTTCATGACACTTGCCAGCTGATGTCTGATGCAAGTGTCTTATGGGCAGTGGTGGGCTTCACGGGGTTCTCACAGGTTCTATAGAACCCTTTGCTAATGAGCACCTGGTTCTGTGAACCAGTTACTAATGGGACATAGAACCTGTTGTTAATTTATTTGAATCCCACCACTGCTTATGGGCATTTGTTCCTGTGCCTGGAGTAGGAATCAAGAACCAGTTGGGGGAGAGGGAGAAAAAGATGGTGGCTGGTGAACTAGTGCTAGACATACTGATGGTTCCACGAGGTACAACATTTTTTCTATATATCAGGGTTAGGGTTGGTTATCTGAGCTCATATACACCGGTAGTACAATGTCAAAGGAGCAGTGTCAGAAGTTTATGATGTAGCAATGAAGAACAACAATAGGGAACAATAGGGAGACAGAAGAACTATATGAAATAAAATATTTCATACAAATAAATATTTGCAATACTAAGATTTCTCCAATGTTCTTTTTTGGCCTGGTTTTTAATTTTAAACAATAAACAATGGATAGTAAATGTAAAGCAAATGACTTTCACTTTCTAGGTATTAATGATAATAGCTTCTATTATTATTATTATTATTATTATTATTATTATTATTATTATTATTATTATTATTATCATCATCATCATCATCATCATCATCATCATCATCATCATCATCATCATCATCATCATCTTTAATAGCACCCCAAGGTTCTAAAACTGCTTTACAATTATATATCTGTTCAAAATATGCTTATTCAGCCGCTAAAATGTTATTACGGTTTGCATCACCCAGTATGAGTACTCACTGCATCAGCCCTATGATCAATCTCCAAATGTACCAGATCATACAGAATAAATTACAATATCATATGCACAACCTAAAAGCAGTGGGATTTAGTGACACCAGAACAATGAGTATCATTGGTCAGTTCTGAGGTTTAAAAATCCACTTTTTGAGGAAATAGAGAACAATCCTATCCATGTCTACTCAAAAGTAAGGCCCATTGTGTTCAATAAGTCTTACTCCCAGGAAAGTGTCTTTAGGATTGCAGGTATAACAGCCCAATCCTGAGCTGCTTGACGTACTAGGAGTCCCATGGTGCCTGAATGGCTGCTGCTGTATCCTGCAGGCCAGCATGCTGCTGCAGTTGCTCCTGAGGCTTCTTCAGGGGAGGGGACTTATATTCCCATATAAGTGTCATAGCCCTGTAATGGGGCTACTTGAGGCTCCTAATAGCCCTTCACAGAGATTCTGGATCTGGTGGAGCTGGTCCCACCTCCTCCCTCCCCGGCATACCTTTTGCTTGCCCTTTCCCTCCCCTCCTCACCTTGGCACATCTCCTCTCTGCTTCCCCCATGCTCCCTCAGCCAGCTGCTGCTTGGCGGTCTGCACAGACTGCCAAGATGCACAGTACCAGCATTTACCTAGTGCTTGTCACTAGCTGGACTAGCTCCAATACTAACCCAGCGGTGGGGCCCACAGATGTTTCTTATGGCATGTTGTGACACCCAGCCACCACCCCCAGGATTGGGCTCCAAAGCAGTTTTTCCCCCTTTCTAGTTATTTACCCACAACTTTTAATAGAATATAGATATGGTTTACTTTATTGCATTCTCCTTGAAATTCCGCATCAAATGATATATAACTTGATTGAATTATTTGAAAGTACTATTTCACAATTTTAAATAGTTGTGATGTTACATACATCCCTGAGTACATTATTCAGTGTGGTCTGCACTCCCCACACCCCTTAGCAATATCACTATCCAGAAGCATATCATAGTGATTATGGACTCCTACTGAATTGGATTTTGTATAGGTAAATGTTGCCTTGCTAGTTGTGACTGCCTGTCTGGGAGTTGTGCATTCCTGTTATAAGGCTAAAGATCCAGCACTGTCTGAAGACATCTCCATGGTCATGTGGTCAGCATGATTAAAGGCCAAATGCACACAGAATGCTGTTACCTTCCTTCTGAGGTGGGAGGGAATTTATCTACTTGTACTTTTCTTATCTACTTATAGATAAGTAGTTATCTGCCATTACTTATCTACTTGCTTTTGAAGTGCTAGGTTGGCAGGAGCTGGGCAAGTAAAAGGAGCTCACTGAGCCTCACTCTGCCATGCAGTTCTTGGATCTCCACCACTGACCTACTATACGTAGAACACAACCATAGCATTTTCTGTGTTCACCCCACACACCGTTTTCTGTCTGTCATTCCAGCAATCGTCTCTTTCACCTCATTTTCTTAAAGTCACAACAGTTCAAATACAGAATTTCATAGCAGCTCCACCAATAGCCCACAAATTAAATGGATCCAAGATACAAGCCTTCTTCACTCATCCGTTAAGTTGATCACGTTGCAAAAACAAAACAGTTCGTCTGAGTGACACAAAATACAAATAAATACTGTATATAAAGCTTCTCTAACCTCTGTTCCATTTACCAATAACTAAAAAGCAGGGCAGAATAGAAAGTTAGTTATTCTTGAGACGGAAACTCACCTGCTCATTTTGTACCTCAGAATCTAAGCTGTTACTGCCATTACTACTTGAAGGCAACTTGCAAGAAACATCTTCTACAACATGAAAGGATGGTGTTAAGACGGTAAACTCATTTTGTCTTGATTCTGAGGATAAACATAGCTGGTAGGAATAAGGCAACGTCCCTTCTTCATAGTTTGGAGGGAACATGGCATTGTTTTTTGAAACCGGATTAGGTGTAACACAGTGTAGAAATTTGGGATTTCCTGACTGATGAATTTTTATCATAATTGCTACTACTACAGTCAAAAGGAACAAAAATGAGATGAGAGCTAAAGCCAGAACCAAGTAAAATTGAAGATCAGAATGATGTTCTGAGTCACTGGACTTTTTGCTCATTTCTGGAAGTGCCTCTTGGAAGTTCTCAGCAAAGACAAGGTTCAGGGTCACAGTGGCTGACAGTGGAGTCTTACCATTGTCCTTAACCAAGACAACCAGCCTCTGTTTCATAGCATCTTTCTCCACAAAGCCCCGTGATGTCCTGATCTCTCCAGTGTGGGACCCAATGGTGAAGAGTGTTGGCTCAGTGGCCTGGAGCAGATGGTAAGAGAGCCAGGCGTTGTGTCCAGAGTCAGCATCCACTGCCACTACTTTAGTCACTAAGTATCCTGGTGTTGCAGAGCGAGGAATCATCTCAAACAAGGCAGAGCCATCAGGGCCCTGGGAAGGATACAGAACCCGAGGGCTGTTATCATTCAGATCCAGAATAAAGACCCATACAGTGACATTACTGCTGAGAGGGGGAGAGCCACCATCTTGGGCCTTCACTTGAATTTGAAACTCCCGGAAGTGTTCATAATCAAAAGATCTCTGTGCATAGAGAGTTCCAGTCTGGGAGTTAATGGAGACGTAGGAGGAGAGAGGCAGTTCCTCAATGTTGCTCCTGAGGATGGAGTAAGTGATCTGGGAGTTGCGGTCCAAATCTGGGTCTGAGGCTTTGATAGTCAAGATGGAGGCCCCTGAAGGGTTGTTCTCTGGCACAAAGACATTGTAGGTGGGTTCTTCAAAGGCAGGAGAGTTGTCATTGATGTCTGAGATCTTTAGTGAGATGGTTTTGTGTGTGGAGAGAGCTGGGGTGCCTTTATCTGTAGCTGTGATGGTAATATTATATTCTGGAATCCTTTCTCTATCTAACGGACGGTCTGTGAGAATTTTATAATAATTATTTGATGAAGGCATAATTTTAAATGGCAAATTACTCTGTAGGCTGCATGTAATTTTCCCATTTTCTCCAGAATCTTTATCTTTCACATTGATAAGTGCAACCATTGTGCCAGGAACAGAGTCTTCAGGAATGGGGCTGGACAAGAAGGTGGTGATCACTTCAGGTGCATTATCATTTTCATCTAATAACTTTACATTGACCTTACAGTGGGCCACTAAACCCCCTCCATCCTTTGCTTCAACTGCCATAGTGTACTTCTCTGTCTCTTCAAAGTCCAGAATATCCTTAATTGTTATCACTCCATTTTGTGGATCTAAGTTAAATTTCAGCTGAGCTCTTCCTGGGATATTACTGAAAGCATAACGAATGTGGGCATTTAAACCTTCATCACTGTCAGTGGCTACCACTTGGATGATAGAAGTCCCCACTGGAGAGTTTTCCCTCAAGCTGACTGTATAGACCTCTTGAGTGAAGATGGGTAGGTTGTCATTGGCATCAGTTACATTAATCCATATCTGAGCTGTCCCACTTTTTTTGGGTTCTCCACCATCAATGGCTATAAGTATCAAGTGGATGGTGTGTTCATTTTCCCGATCCAAAAGATTTTGCAGTATCAGTTCTGCATATATGTGCCCATCTTCTTCTTTTACTTCTAGAGTAAAATACTGATTTGGATTTAATTGGTAACTTTGAAGAGAATTCACCCCAATGTCAGGATCTTCGGCTTTCCCAATGTGAAATCTGGCACCTGGTAACATGGATTCTACTATTTCGAATTTGATATTGTCATTTAGGAAATGTGGTGCATTATCATTAATGTCCTGGATTGCTACAGTTATGTGGAAAACATTCAATGGATTTTCCACCACAGCTTCAAAATCTATGAGGCAGAGTGTGCTGTCCCCACATATGTCCTCACGATCTATTCTGTCATTCACATACAGGTTTCCATTTTCAGTACTGATAGAAAAATATTGCTTTTTACCTTCAGAAAGGATGTGCAGGTTTCTCTTCATCAGATCTCCAGCTTTCAGTCCCAAATCTCTTGCAAGATTTCCCACAGAGAACCCCTTTGCCTTCTCTTCAGGTAAGGAATAATGAATCTCTTCCAAAATAGCTCCACAGAACAAGCAGGAAAACATGAGAAGCCTTAAGTGTCCTGTGGATGATTCAAAGCTCTTCCCATGCATGATTTTTCTTCTCTTCTTTTTCCTGCTCTGCTTTGAGAAACACAGGATTTTAAATTTCCAAGGCAAAAGAATTAAGACTTATGAAAAATGTACCTGATCCTTTGATTTAGTTTTCAGTTTATATGCTTCAGTTGTTTCTTTTTTCTCAGCTAACGTGCTTGGATGTCCCTGTGCTCTTCTCTTTTCCTGATCTGCAGTTCATGACAAAGGAATCTGCAGAAAGCATCAGTGGATCATCGGCTCTCCCTAGATTACCACTTTGTCCAACAGCAGCACTGTGAGTCTCAAACAGAGAACTGCAGCCTGCATCCCGTGAATTTTCTTTTTGTGAATGTAATGGAAAGTCTTTTATATGTAATGACATATATGATATACACACATATAATGATCCAAAGTACAGTATACTCATATATACTGTGTGAACCCTTTTCATTATAAAACAGAAACACTAGATTTTGCTTTGTGTTTTGAGCAGAAGTTCCATGTGTTAATATAAAAGGTAAAAGTTTTGTCTTCAGAAGTAAAAGGGAAATGTTCTCTCTCTCTCTCTCTTCCCAATCTTGACAAAGAAATTTCCAACACTTATCATCATATGGAACTAAATTAATGCACATCATATGCAGGACTCCTGAGGAAAAAAAGGAACGGTAGATTGCACTATTTGAGAGATCATTCAGTAGCAGGAAGGAGTTGTGTTGTGGCATTTAGGGCACAACAGGGACTACAGGGAGTCCTTGCTCCAGTGTAAGAACGATTTGCTCTGGATTGCAATATGAATTTCCCATAGGTTTTCATTCGGTGGTGCAGTAACTATGAGTGCACATAATGTCTCTTACATGCTCCCGAAGTTACTCTGGATTGTAGGGATAGAGTTACTTTAAACTGCAATCCTAAATGCACTTACTAGGTAGTAAGCCCTACTGAAAACTGTGGGTCTTGCTTCTGAATAAACATGTTTAAGATTGCACTGTTAGAAGCTTCCATTTGTAGACATTTGTTGCTTACTGTGTGTGCTACTGGCACCATAAAGATATGTCAATAGCTTATCTTTGTATAATTTGTTATTGAAAAAGCCTCATACCTCACGCTTTATCAATTTTTATTTCATATTAATGCCCCAATTTCTGATCCATTTCTGTAAAAAACAACATTCCTCCCCAATACTTTGGGACAAATTTATAGCATCTTGGCTGCTTTTTTCTGTCTCATCCCCAGAGCATTTTACTTTTCTGCACCATCACCCACTTTTCCAGTCGTCACAGACATAGCTGATTTTCCCCCTTTTGGAATACGTCCTTCTGATCTTACAAAACCCTACCATGTGTTCTAGATAGGTCTACAGATTACAGGTTCAGCTTCTTCAATCTCACACCGTCCATAGAGTCAGTGGTTACGATTCAGGAACATTGCTTCTCCAGCTCTTTCATACATTTTACTGATGGGCAACCATTCTGCTATAGACAAGAAAATTCTTGACTAAAGGCGCCATCCTAACCAATTTAGACCAGCCTAACTCAACTGACATATCTTCCTATGGTGGTGTGAAGAGGTCAGTGTATGCCTATGCACTGGCCGAACCTCCCCAGGAATGGGGGAAAAGTGCTTTACGGCATTTTTGTGACACACAAAGGATTTATCAATCAATCAATCAATCAATCAATCAATCAATCAATCAATCAATCAAACAAACAAACAAACAAACAATCAAGCTGGCCTAATTGTAGATTAGGATTGCAGCCTCAGTCCCATATACATATGAAATCTGACAACATAGAAAGCAACCTTATGAAAGAACCCCACCAAAAAGGGGGGTTATGCATACACCCTAAGACATGAAATTGCAAGTGTCTAAAGAACATTTGTCTAAAGAAATGTATTAGAACAGTGCTAAAAATAAAACACTTGCAATTTCATGTCTTAGGATATATGCATATCAGGCATTCTCCAAGCTACTGTTATAATTGCATTCCGCTGTCAACAAAATAACCTATTATATTTCTTCTGTATTAAAAGGATCCCACTGCTTTAATTAACAGCCCAATACTAGTTAGGGTTAGTGGAAGAGAGGGCGTTATGAGAGTTGAACAGTGTTCCGCTGTCATAAAATGGCTGCCTTTCTTCCAGAGCCTGCTTCCTGCATTGGATTCAATAAGCCAGCTTTTGGGGCAGAACATGGGAGGGCAAGGAATGGGGGAATGACTGGTAGCAGAAGGGGCAGATACTGTAGAGTTGCACCAGTATCCTCAACCCATTTCCTCATTCCCTCTCCCTTTCTTACCTCAGACATGTGCCTGCAAAGTAGCTGATGCTAATTTGAGGTGATCCATTGGGCTAAGGAACACATGACCCTTACCTGAAGATGCCTCCATGACTATCTACCCTCCCCTCAACGCCGTATATGCTCTAGTGGTGCAGCCATCTTGGTGGGAAGATTTCATTAGAATTGGGCTGTAAAGCAGCTATACTATACATACAACTACAATGGAAAATACTATTGAGTGTATATTCATTGGAGTGAACTTATGACAAATAAATATGGGATAGAAATATTTTAAAATAAGTTAAGTAAAATAGATAAATGCATCATTAATAAAGGAATTTCTACCTTACTTGGGTAAAAATATGGTAAAGGTTATGTAATTTTAAACGTTACATATTCTCTTTACATATTTACATATTCTCTGCAGGTGCTAATGCATCTTCATTTAATCGCAGTATTAATTTCATTCACAGAAACATGAATAACGTAGTTTGGCACAAGTATTGAAAATTGCATAAATGAATACCTGATAAAATATTCCATGATGCTATTATCAGAACTACTATCATTCATCCACCCTTCAATCTATGCATGTATCCCGGGCCAGACCTAGGAGCTATGGGGCCCAATGCAAAACATTTTTGCCTGTATGAGTGGCAGTGGAGAGGCTCCTGGCAGCAGCAGCAGCAGCATCACCAACTGCTGGGGGGGATTTCAAGCCAATTGGACCTAGGGGTGAATAGGATGAAGCACCATTGCTCCTCTCGCCACACTCTTCCTCATGTGGCCTCGGCATTGAAGATTCCATTCCCTCCAGATATGGGGCCCAATTTGGCCCAATTTGTCAAATTCCTGCCTGATTTGCCAGACACAGATCAATACCTACTAGTGAAGTCTGAATGTGAGGCAAGAAGCTGAAGCCTCCAGACAAGACTGGATCCAGACACGGGAATAAGGTTTCAAACTGCTTTTGAGAAAGGCCCTAAAGGACAATCTATCACCATATCTCCCTATGCTTTAAGGTCATCAGGTCATCATCTGCTTTTGATAAAGGGCCTAAAGGACAATTTATCACCATATCCCCCTATGCTTTAAGATCTACCTAGTGCTATCTTTGCACTGCTTTCTTTCAAAGTGTTTTTATTCAATGTGGCTTTTGACCTGACTTGGTGATCCTGCAGTTTTATTTTGTCCTTATCTACTCTATAGTTTTACCTTGTTTTTACTGCATTATATTGTAGATTATATTGTAGATTATAGCAAATTGTCACAGTTTGCTGTAAGTCGCCATACATGTGGGAAAAGCAGAGTATAAATATTTTAAATCCATAAATAATAATCAGTCAAATGAACATTTATCACCATAAATTACTGGAAAGTGTCCACCCATGCTCAAATATACAATGATCTTGGCAAGGTTGTGACTGTATTGTCACAAATATAGAAAACGCTGAAAGATGTAGATAATGACAGAGAATACAGAAACATAGAGATATACGCAACAAGAGAAGCAGAAGGATATTCAATCGAGTGGGCTACCATGAGTAGAGAAGAAATTAACGTCACAAATGCTAGACCATAATTCTAACCTACATTACAGAATTATTGTTAGGATTAGAATATACGCTGTCCTATAGAAATGCCTAGTATCATCATTGCTGTCTTTGTAATGTTGTATAAATATATATGTACCATAAGGGCACCCCACAGTTTGCTCCAACCTAGAAGGGCCCAATCAGTCTTGTTTTGATTTTTTTAATATTTTAATCATGCAGGAGTGTTCACATTGAAGAATTTGAATCAAAGACCGAGGACAAGCATATCATATGGCTTTAATGATATTCATAGCTTTATGGCCTATATCCTAAAGTGTAATTCCATTTAACACCAGAGCCGTTAAGATGACTTTCCATAAGATAACACTAGAGGGTGATATAACTGTGTGGACCCATAACTGCTATGGATTTTGCCCAAGAGTCTTATGTGAAGAAACCAGTTCTATATCTCCGCCATAGTAAGAGCATACTGGATATCAAAACAAAGAATAAGAGCTTCCATTCCTGACAGTCATCTTGAATGGGTGATCCCACCATAGGAACAGTACTCAAACTGATCTTTTCCCACATAGCTGCATGAAGTTATGCATTAAATAAAGCTCATTAAATACTATAATCTCTGAAGTCATATTTGGATCCATGAGATTGTCATCTCCCCAATTCTGAGCTTTGGTTTTGGCTCACGTTTGGTTCATCTCCTTTCCCCAGTCTGATGTGTTTAGGTGTTCCCTGCTATTTCCTTAAGCCTTTCTTTCCATACAAAACCTACAATGATTATACCAGCTATGACCTATAATACACAAATTTTATGAAACAGTAAAAACTTTGTTTTTACTGTTTGACTAGTTTATGAGGGAACAAAACATGTAACTAGTCAAAATAACCACAGAAGTTGCTATTGTGACAATGGTATCTAAACTATGAACTACACCAGGTACAAATGGGGACTTAAAATGAGCAGACATACACCTAGTATTGCTTTATGATGGTTTAAGTGAAGAAAAGGTAACTAAAATAGCATGGCTTAGAACCTGTAATGGTAACCGTATATTGGAAATTATATTTCCTACCATGTTGAAAAAGTGTGTCTTCTTGAGGACACAACTACTTAATGATAGAAAATACAATGAAATGAGCAGGGGGAAAAGTTCCCTTATACATATGATGACAAAATAATGTAAGCTTATATTCTCAAAATAGTTCAGAGACTCTAAAATAAAGATAAATATTTACTGCAAGAAATCATTAAGCTTTTTGCATACATATGAAATAAAAGGAAACACTATTATTCATAAAGAACAAATAAAATAAATCAGTTTATTTCTCTATGATATTCTGTACATCTGCTTTAGGGCACAATCCAAAGTAACTATGGAGAGTCCTTGCTCTGGTGTAAGAACAATTTACTCTGGATTGCAATATGAATTTCCCATAGGTTTTCATTAGGAGGTGCAGTAAGTACGGGTGCATGTAATGTCTCTTATATGCTCCCGTAGTTACTCTGGATTGTAGGGTTATAAAACCTATAATTGCAATGTCAGAGATGTTAAAGAATTAAAAAATGAGCAATGAAAAATTCCTATGGGAAACAACCTTACCTCTTCAGCATTCTCCACTTGTGAAATTGACTGGTTTCCTTCACTGCCTGGGAAAGGCACACCATTCTCACTAGTAAGGATATTGTCTACAAACTGTATATTGGGTGCCAGGAAGGCAAATTCATTCTTCCTGGACTCTGAGGACACACAGAGCTGGTAAGAATAAGGCAAAGTTCCATCTTCAAAGTTTGGTGGAAACATAGCACCACTTTTGGCATGTGCAACTGGACCAAAGCACTGGAGGAATCTGGGATTGTCTGAGTGTCGAAGCCTCATCAAGATGGCAATAATCACAGTCAAGAGGAACAAGAAGGAGATCAAAGCCAAGGCCAGCACCAAGTAGAACTGGAGATCTGATTGATACTCTGAGTTGATGGGTTGGGCTTTCATTTCTGGAAGGGCCTCCTGAAAGTTCTCAGCAAACACCAGGTTCAGAGAGACGGTGGTGGAGAGAGACGGCTTCCCATTATCTTTCACCACAACAACTAGTGTCTGTTTCACAGTGTCTTTCTCCACGTAAGGTCTTGCTGTCCTAATTTCCCCAGTGTGAGAACCAATTGTGAAAAGACCTGGCTCAGTGGCCTGAGTCAGGTGGTACGAAAGCCAGGCATTGTGTCCAGAATCAGCATCCACAGCCACCACTTTTGTGACCAGATAGCCTTCCTCTGCTGAACGAGGCACCATCTCAAACAAGGCTGAGCCTTTGGCTTCTTGTGAAGGGGACAGGATCCGAGGGCTGTTATCATTCTTATCCAGAATAAAAACACTCACTGTCACATTGGTGCTGAGAGGGGGAGAACCACCATCTTGGGCCTTCACTTGCAGCTGAAACTCCCTGAACTGTTCATAGTCAAAGGATCTTTGGGCATAAATGGTGCCAGTCTCAGAATTAATGGAGATATATGAAGAGATAGGAAGCTCTTCAATGTTGCTGTTGAGGATGGAGTACGTGATTTGGGAGTTTTGGTTGAGATCTGGATCAATGGCTTTGATGCTGAAAATAGAAGCACCAGAAGGATTGTTTTCTGGCACATAAACGGTGTAGGAAGATTTCTCAAAAGCAGGAGAATTGTCATTAATATCAGAGATCTGTAACAAGATAGTTTTGTGTGTGGTAAGAGATGGAGTCCCTTTGTCAGTGGCTGTAACTGTAATGTTATATTCAGAGTTTTTTTCTCTGTCTAATGGGCTAACTAACTGGAGTTTGTAGTAGTTGTTTGATGAGGGAAAAATCTTGAATGGAAAATTATTTTGTACATAGCAAGAAACTTTTCCATTTTCTCCAGTGTCTTCATCATTTACATTGATCAGAGCAATCAAAGTTCCAGGTGGAGAGTCTTCAGGAACTGGACTGAATAAAGAAGCTAAAGTCACTGCTGGGTGGTTATCATTTTCATCAAGAACATTTATTTCGATGGTGCAATGTGTCACCAATCCACCTCCATCTTTGGCTTCTACCATCATAGTATATTTTTTAGTTTCTTCAAAGTCCAACAGCCCAACAAGTGTGACTGTGCCCTTAACTGGATCTAAATTGAATATCTTGTGGATATTTGCTCCAATATTGCTGAAATGGTATCTGATTTGGGCATTTGTGCCTTCATCCTTATCAGAAGCTATAACCTGGACCACAAGGGATCCAAGAGGAGCATTTTCATGCATATTGACTTTGTAGACCTCTTGACTAAAAATTGGGGGATTGTCATTAGCATCAGTGACATTAATCCAGATCTGGGCAGTGCCAGTTTTTCTAGGTTCACCCCCATCAAGCGCTGTAAGAATCAAGTGAAGGGTCTGTTCACTTTCCCGATCTAACTGTTTCTGCAATATCATTTCTGCATATTTATTTCCATCTTCCCTGTCTCTGATTTCCAAAGTGAAGTAGGGATTAGAGCTAAGTTGGTAATTCTGGAGAGAGTTTGTCCCAATATCAGGATCTTCAGCTCTGCCCAGGAGAAATCGGGTGCCTGGCAAAGTATTTTCACTTGTCTCCAAGTTGATATTGCCATTGATAAATTGTGGTGCATTATCATTAATATCTTGAATTGCTACAGTTGTGTGGAAAATATTCAGTGGATTTTCTACTACCACTTCAAAGTTCACATGGCACATTGGAGCTGTATCACATATTTCCTCCCTATCTATCCTGTCATTTACATAGAGGTTTCCATTCTCTGCATTGATTTTGAAATACTGCATTTTAGCCACAGAAACAACATGCAGATTGCGCTGTTTCAATTCTCTGGCATTCAGTCCCAAATCCTTTGCAAGATTTCCCACCAGGGAACCCTTTACCATCTCTTCGGGGACTGAATAATTAATCTGTTCTGAGGCAGTCTTGCAGAAGCAAAATAAAAGTAAGAGAAGCAGTACTTGCCTTCTGAGAGCTTTACCATTCTCTGTGTGCCTTCTGTCCATCAGGATCCCTAAGAGATTAGTTGTCTCCTTTATTCTGTTTCTCTGAGCTTGTGAAATTTTCCACACAATGGAGGATACCTTAGTAAGAAAGAATCCACTGCTTTTCTGCTTATACTGTGAAGAGTCCGGCTCTCCTCCTTGTTTTATTGCCAGAAAGATTTGCACGTCTTTGTGTTCCCTGATCTTTATAGTACTGATGAAGCAAACGCTCTATAGAAGCATCACTGGATGTCCATGTTCTCTTTAGATACCATGTTGGCCAACAGTGACACTCTGAGGCTCAGATATAGAACTGCAATGAACGTTTCTTATTTAAAACAGAAATTCAGCTGTGATGTGATCATATTTTGGGTTTGAAGGAACAAACATGCTCGATTCTGAAAATCTGGGAATACTTTCTAAAGAAGGCCCTTGATTTCAAATTTAATTTAAACATGGTCCATGTGACTTTGACCAGAAACAAGTGCACTGGGAAGACTGAATTGTAACGTACAGTGTGATAAACAACAAACAGTGTGACAAGCAAAATTAAAAGCACAAATGTTCAAAAATACCATAGCTTTTGTGGTTTTTTTTAACCATGCCTTCCTGTCAGGTATGTCAGCTGTAGGTTATTCAACATAGGTTGTCTGTTTCCCTTTTCCGCCTTAACATCATTGAGGTGTATTGGTGCCCCATAGAAGCATGCTGCTATATCATCAGATTTAGCATATTTAGTGGCAGGGTAAGCAGGGACAACTGGGTCCTACACAGTGGTGGGATTCAAATAAGTTAACAACAGGTTCTATGTCCTAATAACCTAAATTAACAACAGGTTCTATGTCCCATTAGTAACTGGTTCCCAGAATAAGGCGCTCAATAGCAAAGGGTTCTACAGAACCTGTGAGAACCCCCTGAAGCCCACCACACACCTTTTGGCTGTTAAATGCTGTGGAGCTGTTGAATAGCCAGTCAGGCCCGGAGCAATATTATAACATAAGTATTACGGTTATTCAATTTCCCACATGTAGTCATCATTCCATACAGTTGTGAAATACATGGGCCTCTCCCCTCTCAAGCTGGGCACAGGTTTGGCAGCCACATACTACATTCAACCCTCTACCCCTGGTATAAGCTGCTACTGTCCCAACCCAGAAACCAGAGAAGTTGTCACTGAGAAACCCAGAGGAAGTAGCCTAAGAATATGGATACATAAGTTGCTTTCTACAAAGTACTGTACAACCATTGAACCAACCCACTACTGTTTACTTTGACTAGCAGACATGTCCAGAAGGTCCCATGAAGCCCTGCAGCGTCCTGCCCTTTAAAATTGGACTATAGAGGACTGAACCTGGAACTGTCTGCCTGCAAAGCATGTGTTCAGTGTCCTAAATTGCAAATAGTGGAGAGAATGTAATAGAAATGGAATAGTGGAATAAGAATGGAATAGCCTCAGAGTTTATTTACGTATTGTCACACCCTCAAAAATATCAAGCTATATTTAGGCTAAGCATATTATGATCCTAATTCAGGTAATAATTATTTTATTCCCTACTTTTAAAAAACTGATCAACTATATATTTAAATAATTAAACAGGTATCAGCTTTAAGGAGAAATGTCAAGTGAAAATTTTCTAATTGTTTGGCCGCCTTGAGTTCCCCCTTGTGGGGGAAGAAAGGCGGGATACAAATTGCTTAAATAAATAAATAATAAATAAATAAATTTGGATATCAACCGATAAAAACAAATGTTTAATTTTTAATAACCATTAATATGCAAAATTTTCTTTTAAACATCATCTTTACAGATGTGGCTCACCTGGATATTTGTTGAATCCCCAGTACTGCTGTTAATATTTTCAGGAAGGAGGAAAGGATCCTTTAGTTCACAAATTTGTTGATTAGTCAGAGTATTGGAAAAATCTGTCTTTGAGATGTTAAACTGACTTTTCCTTGAGTCAGTGGTGAGGGAGACATCATGGTTATAAGACTGAAGAAAAGCACGGACTCCATCAATACCCACAAACTGTGAAACTGGAACACCAGTGAAATTCACACTAGAGTCATATAGCTGTGAATTTCTCCAATTGTGCAATTTGATGGCGAGCAAAACCAAGAGGAAGGTAAAGAACAAACAGGAAACAAAAGCCACAGCCACCACCAAGTAGAAGGTGAGGTCAGATTGAGGATCTAGAGGGACTGAGATGCTGCTCAGATCTGAGAGGATTTCAGGAATGCTGTCAGCCAGCACCACAGTAACTGTGACTGAAGAAGATAAAGGTTGTTGCCCACTGTCCTTCACCAAAACTACCAGGTTTTGCTTGAGGGCATCCTTTTCATGAAAAAACCGGGCAGTCCTGATCTCCCCAGTGTGGAGTCCTACAGTGAAGAGTCCTGGCTCTGTGGCTTTGATCAACTGATAGGACAGCCACCCATTCTGGCCGAAGTCTGCATCCACAGCTACCACCTTAGTGACTAGATAACCCAGCTCAGAGGAGCGAGGTGCCAGCTCTACCCCAGTGGAGCCATCAGTGGGTAGGGAAGGGTACAAGATGACTGGAGAATTGTCATTCTGATCCAGGATGAAAAGAGTCACAGAGACATTGGAACTGAGTGGGGGAGAGCCTCCATCTTGGGCTTTAACCTGGAATGGAATTTCTTGAAATTCCTCATAATCAAAGGAGCGCACGGCATGGACAACCCCTGTCTCAGAATTAATAGACAGAAAGGAAGATACAGGTGTGCCCTTGATGTCTTCCTCAATAATGGAGTATATTATTCTGGAGTTCTCCCCCCAGTCTGGGTCATTTGCCTTCAGAGAAAATACGGAGGCCCCTCTTGGGTTGTTCTCCATTAAATAAGCAGTATAACTTGATTGCAGGAAGTGTGGAGGATTGTCATTGACATCCAAAATTTGGAGGAAAATAACAGTAGTTGTAGTGAGCTGCGGAGTCCCATGATCTGTTGCTGTGATGGTGATGTTATAGGCTGCTACTTGTTCTCTGTCTGTGGCTCTGGTTGTCATCAAACTGTAATAATTGTCATATGTTGTTTTCAGTTGGAAGGGGAGGTTGCTGGGGACAGAACATGTGACTTTTGCATTCTCTGCTGAGTCTCGATCCTGTACATTTAAAAGAGCTATTGGTGTTCCTGGTGGAGAGTCCTCAGGGATGGAGCTAATAAGTGATGTGACCGTAAGTTCTGGTGCATTATCATTTATATCAGTAACAAATATCATAAGGGTCGATCTGTCCACTAGACCTCCACCATCATGGACTTGGACATGAATTTCATGATATTTAGATTCCTCATAGTCTAGGTTACCTATAAGTGTTATCTCCCCTTTGAATGAGTCCAAATTGAATATCTTGGAAGCTTCTGCTGTGATCTTCCGGAATGAATATTTCAGTTCTTTGTTGGTTCCTTCATCTAAGTCAGTGGCTGTTAATGCAACCACTGTGGACCCTACGGGAATATCTTCCTTTACATTCACTTTATACTGAGGTTGGTTAAAAACAGGTGCATTGTCATTAGAATCCAGAACTATCACTTGAACCTGCATAGTCCCAGTTCTTATAGGATCTCCACCATCATATGCTGTAAGAACCAGCCTGTGATCAGCTTCTTCCTCACGGTCTAGAGGCCTGTCTAGCACTAATTCAATGTATTGTTTGTCATCAGCCAGCACATTGAGAGAAAAATGATCATTGCTACTAAGTTTGTATCCCTGGAGAGAATTGGTTCCCACATCAAGATCTTGGGCTTCATGGAGTGGAAATCGGGACCCCACTGCTGTATTTTCACTGATATTTAACATTAGAGTCTCTGCCTGGAAGGTTGGAGCATGATCATTAGTATCTGTGATTTCCACTTCTACGCCATAAATGGTCATTGAATCCCCAAGTATAATCTCAAAATTCAAGGTACACTTCTCCATCTGACCACACATTTTCTCTCTGTCTATTCTTTCCATCGTGTGCAAGTAGCCAGTCTTATAATTCAAAGTAAAATACTGATTCCTACCTGGAGAAATAATGCTGACTCCGCGGGCTGAGAGCTCCTTTGCATCCATCCCCAGATCCTTTGCAATGTTCCCCACCAAAGAGCCTTTCTCTGTTTCCTCAGGAATGGAGTAATGAATCTGCCTGGTAATGGCTTGGCTGATGGTAGCAAAGAGGAAGAAAAAAGCAGCTCCCCTTTTGCAGCCCTGGAGAGATTTTGCTGTTGCCATCCTTGGTTTGAAGAGAAGCCACTGATAAGGAGATTCCTGTTTCAGGTGTCATTGGGAATATCACCAAAAAGTATAAAAATAATTCTATTTCAGATAATGTTGTCTTGAACTTGAGATTTCCTGAGCAAACATGCTCAGTGTGTGTCCGATCTCAGCACTTTCAGCAATAAAGCACTTGATCTCCGAAAGCTGGATTGCTCACTGTACTGTTCAGCCTGGGTTGGTGAACAGCGACACCCTGAGTCACAATCATTAACTGCAGACAATGTTTGTCTTCTATTTGACCACTCATCTTGTTTCTGGAACCATAAATGTAATTTTGTATATAATATATTATAATGCAATAATCAACAAATGAATGATTGCATCTACACAGTACAGTATCTGTTATCAAATTATGGTTGGATCCAGTTATCCCTTGCAATTCATACATTTCTTATTAACCTAATATACTCTACTTAGTATTTTTAACCTCTGTGTTCTAGTCTTGTAGAATATAAATTGAATTGTAAACAGGACAGAGTACCAACTGATGGAATTGCAATTTTTGCACAAAACTTTCTTTTTCCCTTTCCAATGTCAATTTTTTTCCTTATAATGGTGATAATGAGAGTGTGAAACAATACAACATGAATACAGAACTATTATACAACAAATAAACATTTGTATATCATTTTGATAAGCTGACCCTCCTGGACTTAGATGCATACCTAATAATGCACACCTAGATATCTAAGATGCATCAGTAATTAAAAGCATCAAATTATTTGGAAACCTTCCCATTTTCACTTTTCACAAGTTCTGCTGGTGCAATTTTTGCATTTGGAGCCACCCAATCTGCCTCCCACTGAATACAATTTACCTGTTTTCTTTTGGCAGGATTGCACCAGTGGGAGGTGGTATGGGAGAATAAGGATAAGCAGTTCATCCATGAAATAAATAAAAAATTAAACATAAAATAATTTTCACCAAAGACATTGAGAAGAGCCATTTTCTTCACAAAACCACTTAACAAAAGAGGATTTAAGCAACCGCCTTGCTTTAACAGACAATAAGTCAGGCTAGAAAGGAGACTAAGGGCACAACCCAGAGCAAGTTCAGCCTGCTCTGCCCTAACTGCTCTCTCCTAACTATTCCGTATCCAGAGCAGAAAGTTACGCTTCATCCAGAGAGTCAGAAGGCCTGGGCTGCCCTAACTGCTCCAGAGCATGCTAAGTAATTGACACATGGGGAGGACTTGCTCCTGAGGAGACACCCCTCAGATCACACTGAACAAGGAACAGCTGTGGTGCCTACAGCAGTGACACGACTCTGCGCATCACATGGTGCAGAAGTCTGTGCGTCACCCCTGGGATGCGGGCACACCCTAACCTGGACTGTGCAGTCGCCAAAGTTGGCGCCTGCGCAGTTGTTTCTGAAGCCAACTTTTGGCTTCAGAGGAGACTGTGCAGGCATCAGAGTTGGTGCTTGTGCAGTACTCTTTCTGAAGCCATTCAGCTGCTGCCCAGCCTCCTGAGTGAGGCCGAATGGCCGTGCCAAGGCGCGGACTTCCTCCGCTCTAAGAAAGTCTCCTCTGAAGCTGTTCAGCATGCTAAGTGTGTCTCTGCGCAGTGCACCTCAGCTAGCCATTCAGGCCATCTCCGAGGACGAGTGGCAACTTCTGGCTGCTGCTCCGCCTTGGAGCAGGCCTGAATGGGCACGCAGATGCCCGGGGCCTGCCAAAGGACAGTCAAACTCCTCCAGCGCATCACCCCATACGGAGCGCATCAACCAAGGCAGCCCACACCAGCCGCACCAGTCTGGTGACACCACTGGGTGCCTGCCTTATAAGGAGTCCCTGATGAGATGCCAGTATATTCTACAGTGAATACCAGGGGCTTCTTGGAGTGGCCTGCTGTATCCTGAGGTTTGTGGGCAGCCGTATTTGTTCCATATCCTGAGGTTGAGAGGCAGGGGTTGCAGCTAGGCTGGCCAAGAACTCAGCTTTTTGGTCAACACTGCCTTTCTTACTCGGGCCTTATCATGGACTCCTATGGGTCTACTCATTACTATACCTGCTCCTAAGGTGGTATATCTCTGAGGAGCTGGAAGAGGGCATTTCTGCCTTGTAAACAGGCTCTGGATACAGAGTAACCGTTCTGCCCTAGGCAATGCTAAACATGCCCTCAACCTGCCTCTCCTGAACTGCCTAGGGCAGAGCAGCTAGGGCAGAGCAGGTCCACCTCGCTTAGGGCACCCTATGTTGCCTTGCTCTGCCCTAAGCCTCTTCCAGAGTCATCTTGCAGTTGCTCCACCCTAGTGATAGATAGGGCAACCCAAGGGCTCTTATGTGGACAGATTAGTTGCTCTGGTTTGTGCTGTAACAGTGAACATTAACTTCTTGTTTCCTGTTAATATTCACTCTCCACTCTAGTGTCTTTATGGCTGCTTGTCTGTTAATGCACAAGGACTCTTATCTATAGTATTTGTTTGGTTAAGGCAAGAGATGTTTTATACAACTTTAATGAGGATAAGCGAAAATAATGGGTGCAGAGACATGGAGATGGGATTCCATTTTATCCATAGTTTCTGGTATCCATCAGGGACCAAGTATATTTCCCCCAGAGGAAACAGAGAATATATGTACTTGCACATATGCCATACTTGCTTATAGTATTAATAGAACAAGTACCATATTAGCATATGCAGTCTGTGTCAGAGGACTTGCACAACGACAACTCCACCAATTTGATACACAGGTCCAACCTTGTTATACACAGATTTTTTTATACAAGGATTTGACTCTACACAAATGGCGACTGCAAATCACAGTTTAAAAAACTGCATTTCTATTGTTGTGAAGAGGTAGGTATGAAAGCAATCATTCCATTTTTCAGTCCAAAATCAAACCCATGCAGATATTGAGCCACTACCTTATTCCATTAGGTGCAATAAAGGAGTAAGAAAATTGGAAGTGGGACTTTAAACTTATTTTTCCATTGTTTTCTTGATATGCTGATTTTTTTTTTTTAAATCCATGCAAGGTTCTGGGACAGAACCCTAATGGATAATGAAGGACACATGCACCGTAATTAAAAGAATTTTTAAAATACTAGTAAAAATACTAATAAAAAAGGAAAAACTAAACTTTGGAACGTCCTCTTATTGCTTATACTCTGAGCAATATGTTTCCCTGTATGTTGGGGAATGAACCACCACAATCTGCTAGGATCATACAGAGGCTCACATTGTCTCAGGCCTTCACCATGGCTTGGCTCTTGGTCACACCTCAGTGTGGTCCACTGTTGCAACTCTTGTATGTTTGCTATTTGTGCTCTCAGTGCCTTTGCATCAGAGTGGAGGGAGGGCTCTCCGAAACCATGCCAGGAGCACATCTGACTTAATGACTAACATGGTAGCAGTTACATCCCAGGCTCTTAGGGAAAAGGAAACAAGGCCTAATGGTTAGGCATAAAACCTTGCCACTTGCCAACCTTGAGGGCTAGGATCCAAAGGTCTGTGTGATTCCTTTCTTCTCATGGGATATCTGAGGCCTCCGTGGATGGATCCAAGGGAAAGATGACCACCCTCTACTGCAGTGGTTCTCAATCTTCCTAATGCCGTGACCCTTTAATACAGTTCCTCATGTTGTGGGGATCCCCAGCCATAAAATTATTTTTGTTGCTACTTCATAACCGTAATTTTGCTACTGTTATGAATCGTAATGTAAATATCTGATAAGCAGGATGCATTTTCATTGTTACAAATTGAACATAATTAAAGCATAGTGATTAATCACAAAATAATATTTAATTATATATTGTGAAATATTTATTTCTAATTACAAATAAAAAAGATGCAAAATACCTTGCAAGGCCCCCTACACCAGGGGTCTTTAGGCGATCCCCATGAAAGGGTCAGGTGACCCCCCAAAGGGGTCCTGATCCCCAGTTTGAGAAACACTGCTCTACTGGGATCATGCCTTCCATACTGCTTCACACCTATCACCAGCTGTGTGGTACACTGTAGTACACAAAGCTTGATCTCTCCATTTTCTAGCGATGTTACACCATTAAACTGTCTAACAGTGGATAGATCTTGGTATATAAATAGCGGTATAGAAAGCGGTATATAAATACTGTGGATGATAGATCGATCCCCATCTACCTTGAATGTAATAGGACAGCCTATATTATCCATTCTTTACAGCATCAATTAAAATAATGTCAATGAATCTAATAAGCACACAAGCCCCATACACAAGCAGAAATACCAGTGTACTTTTGTCCAAAACATTAAAGAAAAGCTACAATATAGGTACTTTTAAATACTCTCCACAGTAATTTTACCAATAATATCAATATGTTCCATACAGGGGTGGCCCAACAACTACCGACCTGGCTGAACAACCGCTTCCCTGGAAGTGGGCGGGGCCAGGTCGGGTCAGGGGTGGGGTGGGGGTCAAGGGTCAGGGCCAGGGTCAAGGGTCAGGGGACGGGGAGGGCACACCACCCACCCCAGCACACTGTGGGTGTGAGTGGATGGGGTGGGGCGAGGGGTGGGCCCCAACCCAGGCGTACTGCGCTTGTGCCAAGATTGGTGCAGGCACAGTTGCATCCTCTTCAGGACGTGAGTACGGCTGCATCATAGTTGATGCAGCCGCAGTGATGGGCTCCCCGGGCGACGAACCAGTCCACCTGGTTTTCGCCCCCCGCTAGCAAGCGGATCGCTACCAGTGGGCCAAAAACAGGAACAGGTTCGGGCGATCTGGCCCGAACTGGCCTGGGCCCATATCTGGTTCTATACTACGGAAATGGAAAATGTCGGTTGGACAGTAACTATTCCTTTATGCATCTTATAGCACCTAGTATGCATCCTCCAATTTAATGCCTAGGATTCTCAGCCAAGTGAGGTAATACCTGGCACTACATATTTCTGATTCTACACAATAAGGGGAAATCATGTTAGACATTACATAATGTAATGAATTTATGAATAATGAATATTTGATGACTCTCCTACAGCAGCAGAGAAGTTAATGTGAGACATAATACAAATATAACATGAGCTTGCACCACAAATTTACATACAATAAGATGTGAAGCATGACTCCACCTCAAACGAGAACTGGATAAAACAGTGTGCAAATGGACATAGTGCAACGATATGGAGACAATGCATCAGCTACAATAATTGTGTGGTTTGTGATTGTGTGATCATCCAATGAATGATCCATCACAATAAATAAATAAATAAATAAATAAATAAATAAATAAATAAATAAATAAAGCAGGTCTCCGTCAGTCTTCAAAGACTATGGTATCGTACTCAGCACTGCATACGCTGCAAGCGAAGCACGAAAGCCTGGGTTAGATTGTTATGGAGGATAGGCTGTTACCCAAGCAGCAAATCCCCTTTCTCCAATCCACTGAAATAGTCCAATGGAAAGGCAGAGCCGATACAATTGTTTCCAGCTGCGTCGAAGAGCTGGGCTAAGGACAGGAGCTCACCCTGTCTTGTGGGACTTGGGACTCGAACCCTGGCCTGCTGGTTAACGTGCACAGTGTCTTAACCACTTGCGCCACTCACAGCCAACAAACAAACAAATAAATAAATAAATAAAGGTGGGTACAAAACCGCTCCCCCTACTGAAACAACAAAATACCTGCTATGAGACTTAATTCACTGAAAGGCATATTAGAGGTTACTTACGTCCTGATTGAAAACACAATTGCTTGGGAAATAAGGGAGTATGTTGCAAAAATTGTATGTGGAGAGGAAGTTAAAGGAAGCTTAGAATCTTGATAAACTGCATAATCATTGAACACACCTAATCTTCAAAATCCAAAATGGAAATATCTAAAATAGTAAAAAATTATATAGTGGGCAAAGTGTAATAGGCAGCCTATGTTATGCTTTCTGAATTTCTGACGGAAAATAATCTTACCTCATCAGAATTCACCATCTGTGAATTTAACTGATTTTCTCCATTGCCTATGAAAGGCACATCAGATTTCTCACCACTAAGAATATTGTCCGCAAACTGTATACTAGGTGTCAGGAAGGCAAACTCGTTCTTCCTGGATTCTGAGGACAGACAAAACTGGTAAGAGTAAGGCAAAGTCCCATCTTCAAAGTTTGGTGGGAATATGGCACCATTCTTTGGAACAGGACCAAAGCACTGAAGGAATCTGGGATTTCCTGAGTGTCGAAGTTTCATCATAATGGCAACAATAACAGTCAAGAGGAACAAGAATGAGATCAAAGCCAAGGCCAGCACCAAGTAGAACTGGAGATCTGATTGATACTCTGAGTTGAAGGATTGCTTTTTCATCTCTGGAAGGGCCTCCTGAAAGTTCTCAGCAAACACCAGGTTCAAAGTGATGGTGGTGGAGAGAGATGGCTTCCCATTATCCTTCACCACCACAACCAGTTTCTGTTTCACAGTGTCTTTCTCCACAAAAGGCCTTACTGTCCTGATCTCTCCAGTGTGAGAACCAACAGTGAAGAGCCCTGGCTCAGTGGCCTGAGTCAGGTGGTAGGAGAGCCAGGCATTGTGTCCAGAATCAGCATCCACAGCCACCACCTTTGTGACCAGATATCCCTCCTCTGCTGAACGAGGCACCATCTCAAACAAGGCTGCGCCCTTGGCTTCTTGTGAAGGGGACAGGATCCGAGGGCTGTTATCATTCTGATCCAGAATAAACACCCTCACTGTGGCATTGGCGCTGAGAGGGGGAGAACCACCATCTTGGGCCTTCACTTGCAGCTGAAACTCCCTGAACTGTTCATAGTCAAAGGATCTTTGGGCATAGACGGTGCCAGTCACAGAATTAATAGAGATGTATGAAGAGATAGGAAGTTCTTCAATGTTGCTTTGAAGTATGGAGTATGTGATTTGTGAGTTTTGGTCTTGATCAGGGTCTGAGGCTTTGATACTGAAAATGGAGGCTCCAGAAGGATTGTTTTCTGGCACATAGATGGTGTAGGAAGGCTTCTCAAAAGTAGGGGAATTGTCATTGATATCTGAGATTTGTAGGGAGATGGCTTTATATGTAGTTAGCGATGGATCACCTTTGTCAGAAACTATGATGGAAATGTTATATTCAGGAGATATTTCTCGGTCTAATGGTCTGTTTATCTGGAGCTTGTAGTAATTATTAGAAAAGGGGAGAATCTTGAATGGTAAATCACTTTGTATGTTGCAAGTAACCTTCCCATTATCTCCAGTATCTTTATCATTTACATTGATCAGAGCAATTAAGGTATCAGTGGGAGAATCTTCCGAGACTGGATTGAACAAGGAAACTATTTGTATCTCCGGGGGGTTATCATTTTGATCAAGAACCCTTATTTCGACATTGCAGTGTGTCTCTAACCCACCACTGTCTTTTGCTGAAACAGTCATAGTATATTTTTCAATATCCTCAAAGTCCAATGGTCCCATGAGAGTGATTGTACCATATTTCGGATCCAGGTGGAATTTCTCTTGGGCATTTGTTTGTATATTACTAAGATGATATCTGATTTGGGCATTTGTACCTTCATCACTATCAGAGGCCACAACTTGGAGAACAGTGGATCCAAGAGGAGTATTTTCAAGCAAATTAACCTTGTAAACCTCTTGACTGAAAATGGGTGGGTTGTCATTAGCATCTGTGATGTTAATCCATATCTGAGCAGACCCAGTTTTCCTAGGTTCACCCCCATCAATAGCTGTAAGAATCAAATGAAGTGTCTGTTCGCTTTCCCGATCCAGTGTTTTCTGCAGCACTAATTCTGCATATTTAATTCCTTCTTGCCTTTCTTTAACTTCCAAAGTGAAGTATGGATTGGAACTAAGATGGTAATCCTGGAGAGAATTCTTCCCAATATCAGGATCTTCAACTTTCCCAAGAAGAAATCGGGTACCTGGTGGGTTGGATTCAATGATTTCTAAGCTGACATTGTCTTTGAAGAAATGTGGTGTGTTATCATTAATATCCTGAATTGTTATAGTTACACGAAAAACATTCAAAGGATTTTCAACAACAACTTCAAAATTAATAAGACAAAGTGGAGCTTTGCCACATATTTCCTCCCGGTCTATCCTATCATTCACATAGAGGTTTCCATTTGCTGCATTTATACCAAAGTATTGCATTTGAGCCACAGAGACAGCATGCAGATTGTGCTTTGCTAGTTCTCTGATATTCAGTCCCAAATCCTTAGCAAGGTGCCCCACCACAGAACCCTTTGCCATCTCCTCAGGGATTGAATACTGAATCTGCTCTGAAGCAGCCTGCCAGGAGAATGTCAGTAGAGAGAGAAGCAGTACTTGCCTTTTGACTGCCTTGCCATCCAGTTTGTGCCTTTTGTCCATCTGGCTTCTTCTTAAACAGGGTGTTTCCTTTTTGCAGATAGTTGCAGTTTGATCAAATTCTTGTGAGGTTGCAGGAAATCTCAATGAGGATGGATAAAGTGTCTTCTTACACTTGCACAATTCAGAACAATTTTCTTTTTCTTTGCAAGCTCTCTCTGTCTCCTTACTCTGCCGTTTCCAGTATTAATGGAACTACTGCAGTTGAAAGCATCAGTGGGACTCTATTCTCTTTCCAGCAACCATCTTGGTCAACATCGCCACTCTGAGGCTCAGACAGAAAACTGCAAGGAAAACCATCTTGTCCAACTTAAAATGGACTGATAATCAGACTGTGAATTAATGAATGTATGCTTCTGCAAACTTATTTGTTTTTCGTATATAAGAGGAATATTTGGAAAAGATTTTGGTATGTGTATTTTAGTGCTGATTATTCATTTGCAGACTGCTGCAATCATTTATAATAAATAATTGTCACATCTTTGCTTCAGAAGGTCCAAAGATGTGATGCTTGTATAAGGATCCTTACCGACATGTGAGACCACAAGCTTTTGGACTTTCAATCTGATTGGGGCCTAACCTGTTCAGCTTTCTAGCACCGATGGAATAGCACTGACCTAAATTAAAGAAACAATTCCTTTACCTTAAGGAGACCTCCTTCACTGACCTCCCCAAGATGTATCATACACACTATTGGAACAGTTGCAGCAGAGATGGAAAGCGAAGTAAGACTGGGCCCTAGATGACTTTGTGGATCTCTTCCAACTGTATGATTCTATGTATAATGAAATACAATTGGACAAACTAGAATTATTTATTCTGTTCTAAAGGGTCACTACAGTGTCATGACCAAGATGCTCATTTCCCACAAGGCAGGACTATTCCCTCCCCAGGACTGTGGAAATCTTACAACCACATGCAGATACCAAATGGAATGTGACAAGAAAATTGTCACATACAAAAACAGATCATACAAAAACAGATTTACAGATGATACAGGGGAAGAAAATCATTATTGTCTCTAGTAATTTCCATTTGGAGAAAACATTTCTCCCTGACTGAACTATAGTAAAAACACCAAAGTTGACCACCTCTCTATACTGACCACTTATTGACCATCTTTTCTGTAATAAAAAATATTAAAGTACTTCATATTTTTCCTTACGTTGACCACCTTCGAAGTGTTGACCAATTTCCTCTAGTCCCTTGAGTGGTCAATTTAAAGAAGTTCAGTGAATTGTTTACCAGACTAAAACACATCCAAACACTTGCCCAAACATATGGGACACAACCTCTCCATCCTCTAGTTATCACACATTACATTACAAAGGATGAAAAATTAATCAGACTCAAATGCTGGTAAGGAAGTTTCTGAAAACAATTCTAATAAGACATGCATCCCAGTAGAAATGTCAACATATTTTTATATATTTATCTACTCCTGTTTTGGGCTCCTGTCTTTGTTCCCCCACAATGGCAGACTCAACTATGGGGTTTCATCTTTTTGCATAGAGAAGCATTTACTATCATGTAAGTCCCACACATTGATCTGAAATATTATAGTCTAGACACAGATTTACCATCTTAGTATGATCTCAGTATCATGTTTCTTGCTGTTCCAGGAAAAAGGAGAAAAAGAGCATAATATGGGGGTGATTGGAAAATAGCAGGATTGAGATTTCATACGTGAATTTGCAAGATAACTTCAAATATATCCAACTCCTGACAAACAAAGCATGATATTGTTCCATGAAGACTAATTACTTTTTTCTTTAACTCCAACTGCACAAAGCTTAACTGCTTTTTACAATAAAGGAAGACAATGACAAATACAGTAACTATTAGAACATGAACTAGCTAGATATTAAGAGATTTTATTTAATCTCTTTATATATATCTTAGATGAGGAAGTAGAAGTGATGTTCACCAAATTTGTAAGTGCCACCAAACTGAGAGGAGTAGTTTATATCCTAGTTGAGAGGACAGAAACTAATAGGATCTCAACAAGATGGAAAACTAGACAAATGAAAACAAAGTAAATTTCAATAAGGATAAATGTAAAGTTCTTAGGTAGGAAAAATCAGAAGCATACATGTGTGCTCTTGCACACACATACACACACACCCTGCTGGGGGACATGGCAGGCAATAATATGAATGCAATTCTAGGCTGCATCAAAAAAGCATAATGTCCAGAATTCAAGAAGTAATGATACTGCTAATTTTGCTTTACTCTTTATCAAGTTCTGAGCACTCCAATTAAGGGCAAAATCCATAGTAGTTACAGGTCCACGCAGTTAGATCACCCTCTAGTGTTATCTTATCGAAAGTCATTTTAACTGCTCCGGAGCAAGGGGCTTAATTTCACTTTAGGATATAGGCCTTACAGAGATCTTGACAAACTGCAGATGGAACAGAGGAGGGCATGTAGGGTACTGGGGGCTGGAAACCATGGTTTGTCAAAATCTCCCTTAAGTTTGTCAAGATCTCTCCTGCAGTTTGTCAAGATCTTTCTTAATTGATGAGCAGGAATTTGACATGTTGCACTAGCAGGAGGTTAGATTGAGTTTCCTTGTAGGTCCATTTCAATTCTATGATTCACTTTTTTCATTCATTCCAGAATGACTATACTTACTCATCAGGGCAATCAGAGTGCAGATTAAATTCAAACCAGAGATTTCCAGATTCTCAACACAGCCCCCTACTACCCTGTGTCAGTTGGCTAACAGAATAGAAAAAAATATGAAATAAGTACTTGTCAGACATCTCACAAACCTAATTACACCAAATACTGCTTATTTCCATATAATGAAATTCTGGAAACCTGAGCACCGTTGTACAAGGATCCATTGCTGAAGGGTTACGTTCCACCTCTAGTTGTGCAATCCTTAACCCTGGTTAGGTTGGCATAATGCCTGTGCTGACCTGAGAGTGCCGCAAAAGTATCTTAAGGCACTTCTGTGCTACTACTGGGGGTGAGGTTAGGCCTCTGTACAGACATGTGCTGGCCTCCCCATGCCACTGTGGGAATGGGAGATGGGTGAGCTGTGCTGGCCTAAACTGTTTAGGATTGCACTTTTATTGGTATAGTGCAAACTTGGGATGTAGTCTTACTCCCTGGCATCTCCTCCTAAAATATTTTAGGATGATTTAACACAAGATATTACATAAGAATTAAACACATTCAAGCCATGTTTCCCTTTTCTTGACCATCTCCAATACAACAGAGCTTACTTTTGAGTAGACATGGTTAGGATTGTGCCCCAAGTCTTATTGTCCGTAAAGGCATTTCAGTCAGCTCAATTTTGTCACAATTACCCTAACTTTCTTTTAATACAACTGTATATTAAAAACATTTTACCTGGTCCTCATATGTTACCACAACACTGATCCAAACTTAGGGTTGAATATATACTGGAATTACTGCTAAATAACAGATTTCTATTGCTCTATAATATGTCACGATATACTCCAAAATTATTATGCCATACTACAAGTTTAAATGGGAGAAACATATGCCCATTTAAAAGACTGGGGAAGAAGGGCTGGGAATGACCCTGGAGTTGATTTGCTGAACTAGATGGACAATTACAAAAGCCTTTTCTTGTGGTAGTTTCTGTATATTCATAGAAAGAAAGAAAGAAAGAAAGAAAGAAAGAAAGAAAGAAAGAAAGAAAGAAAGAATGAATGAATGAATGAATGAATGCCTACCTTTATGAATGCCTACCTTTGGAATGCCTACCTTTTTTCTGCTAACTTTAAATATCTCAACATAAGACAAATAGCAGTGTCTCCCTCCCCCCAAATGTAATGTTTGTGCTATGTCAGTTATTTGTAAGAATTTGGAAAATATAGGTATGAAACCTATCAATTTCACATTTTTTAAACACATTTTTATTGTAACAAAACATTAAATCATAATTTTTAGTGATTTTCCTCTTAGGTAAAGAGCAAGTTTAAATCCCAGTAGCCATTTCTAGTCTTGTGATTGGAAATGAAAAAAGTATACATATAGATCAAGGGGAAAAAATTCCTTTCTTATGTGTGGGGACAAACAACCCATTTGTCCCAGACAGGTCGGAAATGAAAAAAGTATACATATAGATCAAGGGGAAAAAATTCCTCTCTTATGTGTGGGGACAAACAACCCATTTCCCAGACAGGTCGCTTTGCAACAGTACAACAGTCAGGGTGGTGTAAAGTTGGATTTGAACCACAACATATGATAAAATCCTTAGGCTGTACTACATTTGTCACACACCACTTTGATTCACTACCATCCAAGCCATTAAAAAAAAACTATCAATTCAGCATTTTCTGCAATGTTCAGTTATTGACCTTGTCAATAATCTCAGAAAAGCAAGAGATGGAAACCTCATGGTGGCATCATATGAAGAAGGCAGACAGAAAACACAATTCATTTCAACTTTCTGCTTTCACATTTTCAATTATAATATGCAAAGGATAGTGGGGTGAGCTCATGTGATGTGTCTCCTCTGGATATATATTTTGAGTATTCCCCCCCCCTTCCCATTCCCATTGCTGGTATCAGATTCAAAGCAACTTTCCAGAGGCATGGTACTTATATTGCATACTTATATCAGAGTGCCAGAGGCTTAATGACTGTTGTACTGAATCTTGTAAGTGTACCTTTTAAAAGTTTGGATGGAAATATGACAAATATATACAATCATAATATATTGGATAAGAGGAGGAAGGTTACTTACCATAAGGAGATCTTTAGAAGCCACAGTTCCTATTCTAGATGAGGGATGGAATGCATTTGCTTTGCTGCACCACGTTGTGGGAATTTGGGTGGCTATAAATATTACTGGTACTTTTATTTAATAGCTCTAATCATTGTCTATAATTCCTGCAAAGCATTTGCAAAACAGTGCTAACCCAACATAACTGAATTTGATATGAGGCTATTGAGGTAGGAAAGACATGAAAAAGTGATGTTGTGATGTACAATCTACCACAAAAAGGATATATGCCCATTTGCCTGTAAGATGGTCATCATTGTTATATAATAATTACCAAATAAATGATAAACGGTTTATGACAAGGAGTATTAAAACTAAAATTTTGGTCATCCTGATAGATATGCATAGAATATGCAAAGAAATCAAACTTTACCTTGTCAACATTGTCCATCTCTGAATGTAAATTATCTCCATCGTTTTTGCAAAGCACAGCAGATGGCTCACCACTAAGAATATTATCTGCAATCTGTATACTAGGTGCCAAGAAGGCAAACTCATTCTTCCTGGATTCTGAAGATAGACAAAACTGATAGGAGTAAGGTAAAGTCCCATCTTCAAAATTGGGTGGAAATATGGCACCATTCTTGGGAACGGGGCCAAAGCACTGGAGGAATCTGGGCTTCCCTGAATGTCGAAGCTTCATCATGATGGCAACAATCACTGTCAAGAGGAACAAGAAGGAGATCAAAGCCAAAGCCAGCACCAAGTAAAATTGGAGGTCAGACTGATATTCTGAGTTGAAAGTTTGCTTTTTAATCTCTGGAAGAGCCTCCTGAAAATTCTCAGCAAATACCAAGTTCAGAGTGATGGTGGTTGAAAGAGATGGCTTCCCATTATCCTTCACCACAGTCACTAGTTTCTGTTTCACAGCATCTCTTTCCACAAATGGTCTTGTTGTCCTGATCTCCCCAGTGTGAGAACCAATTGTGAAGAGCGCTGGCTCAGTGGCCTGAGTCAGGTGGTAGGAGAGCCAGGCATTGTGTCCAGAATCAGCATCCACTGCCACCACCTTTGTGACCAGATATCCCTCCTCTGCTGAACGAGGCACCATCTCAAACAAGGCTGCGCCCTTGGCTTCTTGTAAAGGGGACAGGATCCGAGGGCTGTTATCGTTCTGATCCAGAATAAACACCCTCACTGTGACATTGGCACTGAGAGGGGGAGAACCACCATCTTGGGCCTTCACTTGCAGCTGAAACTCCCTGAACTGTTCATAGTCAAAGGATCTTTGGGCATAGATGGTGCCAGTCTCAGAATTAATGGAGATGTATGAAGAGATAGGAAGTTCTTCAATGTTGCTCTGGAGGATGGAGTATGTGATTCGTGAGTTTTTTTCCAGATCTGGATCTGAGGCTTTGAT
Organism: Cryptoblepharus egeriae; assembly: GCA_030015325.1. Lineage (NCBI taxonomy): Eukaryota > Metazoa > Chordata > Lepidosauria > Squamata > Scincidae > Cryptoblepharus > Cryptoblepharus egeriae. Next base: position 88,273,341 of record JAREYC010000003.1, on the reverse strand, counting down.
GTTAAAAATAGAGGCACCAGAAGGATTGTTTTCAGGCACATAAATGGTGTAGGTAGATTTATGAAAAACAGGGGAATTGTCATTTATGTCAGAAATTTTAACTGAGATGGTTTTATGGGTAGAAAGTGGGGGAGTGCCTTCGTCTGTAGCTATGACTGTAATATTGTACTCAGAATTTTTTTCTCGATCGATGGGGCTATCTATCTGGAGCTTGTAGTAGTTGTTAGATGAAGAAAGAATCCTAAAGGGCAAATGATCTGGCATATCCAAAGTAACCTTTCCATTGTTACCAGTATCTTTGTCCTTTACGCTGATCAGCGCAATCAAAGTTCCAGATGGTGCATCTTCAGGAATTGGGCTGAACAAAGATGCTAAACTCACCTCTGGGGGGTTATCATTCTCATCAAGAACACTTATTTCAATGTTGCAGTGTGTCACCAATCCACCTCCATCTTTGGCTCCTACTGTCATGGTGTATTCTTTTGTTTCCTCATAGTCCAAGATCCCAATAACTGTGATCATGCCATTAGTTGGATCCAGAAGGAATATCTTTTGGCTACCTGTTGGCATATTGCTGAAAATATACCTGATCTGGGCATTTGTACCTTCATCCTTATCAGAGGCTGTAACTTGGAGCACAGTAGATCCAAGGGGAGAATTTTCATGCATATTGACTTTGTAGATCTCTTGACTAAAAATTGGTGGATTGTCATTAGCGTCAGTGACATTAATCCAGATCTGGGCAGACCCAGTTTTTCTAGGTTCACCCCCATCAAGTGCTGTAAGAATCAAGTGAAGTGTCTGTTCACTTTCCCGATCTAGCTGTTTCTGCAGTATCAATTCTGCATACTTTCCATCTTTCCTCTCTCTTACTTCCAAAGTAAAGTAGGGATTAGAGCTAAGCTGGTAATTCTGGAGAGAGTTTGTCCCAATATCTAAATCTTCAGCTCTGCCCAGGAGAAATCGGGTGCCTGGCAAAGTTAATTCACTTGTCTCCAAGTTGATATTGCCATTGATAAACTGTGGTGCATTATCATTAATATCGTGAATTGCTACAGTTGTATGGAAAATATTCAGTGGATTTTCCACCACCACTTCAAAGTTAACAAGACAGACTGGAGTCGAGTCACATATTTCCTCCCTATCTATCCTGTCATTTACATAGAGGTTTCCATTTTCTGCATTGATACTGAAATATTTCATGTCATCCATTGAGACAACATGCAGATTGCGCTTTGCTAGTTCTTTGGCATTCAGTCCCAAATCCTTAGCAAGGTTCCCCACAACTGAACCCTTTGCTATCTCTTCAGGGATTGAATAATGAAACTGCTCCATGGCAGCCTGACAGAAGAATGACAAGAGAACGAGAAGCAGTACTTGCCTTTTGAGCATCCTGCCATTCTCTTCATATCTTCTTTCCATCTGGCTCCTAGCACCTTAGCTGCTTCCTTTATTCAGATCAGATTCTCAGTGGGATTCAAGAATTCTCAAAAAGTAAAAAGAATATGTTCTTCTTCTTAGGGAAATGCACAAAGAAATGCCAATGTTCCTTCTCAGGAAGTGTTCAGTCTCTCGTTCCCAATCTGCACAGCAGTGATGCAGCCGTTCTCCCTGTTGGAAGCTTCAGTGGATTTCCATCTATTGTCTCATTTCTTTGATGCTGGCCAATAGCGGCACTATGAGGCTCTGTTGGAGAACTGCAAGTGATGCTTTCTTATTTAATCCACTTAAAACAAAGTGCAATCTGGAGATAATTCTTTTGATTGAGGAATAAACACAATTTCTGCATAGGTCTTGAATGGAATATTTCAGAATCATTTTCCTTGTATTTTGTGTGTATGTGTGAGTTGGGGAAGTAATACTTTGACTTTTTTCCTTCATTGGGATTCATGGATTTTAAAGTAATGGCTTATTGTTACTGTAATCCATAGAAGGCTTGGTGTGCAAGTCAGAAGTATCATAAAGCAGAATTCACAGTCTGCTTTGTTGCCTAGGTTATTTTTATTACCTAATTTTTGAAGGGAATATGAGGCTTCTTTTAGTAAGGCTACAATTCAGAGTAACTATGGGACCTTTTACACCAACATAGTTATGGTGTCACCTATGGGAAAACTATGGGAAATGCATAGAGCAATCCAGAGTAAGTGCCTCTTACGTCTTCCCATAGTTACTCTGGATTGCAGGGATAGATGTGTAATTTCTCCTTAGAGTCTAGGAAAACCCAATGCACCCCCAGTCACAATTTTAAAACACCTCAGGCAAGTTTAGCTGCCCACAGATTTCCAGTTTATATTCTTCTCTATTCCCCTTTATTCTTTTTCACTGATATGGCATAAATTGGCTCTCTAATGAATTACAGAAGACTTATGAGACCCACCACTGGAAACAATGTTGTCAGTTTTTGTATTACTCTTGGTTTATTGAGATGCGACTCTGGGGATAGCACTACATGTTATCAAGAAATATAGATCTAGCACATAAAATTTTGTTATATTTCTCAGTATCACTAGAGATATTGACCCACCCATGAGTATTGTCCTCTTCCACCCAAAAATACAATTATGGGTTAACATTTCAATTTACCAACTTCAGGCTAAAAAATGGCAAAGTAAGGTGAAGTTGTCCTTAGCTTTCTTTACATAACTGGCAGCTACCACAAAGAGTGGGGAAATGCACTTTTTCAGTTGAAGGAAACATTTCTTCTGTTTTACAGGGTCAAATGCGAAAACTTTTACCATTTCCATGAACAGAAAAGCCCTATACATCTATACTAAGACTTCAAGATACAGATTCTTCAACATTTTTCTGTATTGCTAAACACATTTTGAAGTTAAATGTGCCATGGAAAGATCTCTGTCCTCCTCTCTTATGTTTGTTTTAGATGTACATTGGTGCTAGCCCAGGACCAGTTAATAGCTAAGCTACTATGGCTGCAATCCCAAAGACACTTACTTGGGAGTAAGACCCATTGAACACAATGGGGCTTACTTTTGAGGAAAAATTATTAGGATTGTACTCCAAGCGCACAATCCAGAGTGAGGGCAGTGAGGAGCGCCCTAGCTGGGCTGCCCCAACTATTCTGAAGCCAGAGCAGAAAGTTATGCTGCATCCAGAGAGTCAGGAAGCCTGGGCTGCCTTCAGTAGGCACCAAGTCAATGTCACCTGGGGAGGACTTGCTCCCGAGGTGACCCCCTCAGATCACACTGAACAAGGAACAGCTGTGCTGCCTGCATTATAAGAAGTCCCTGATGAGGTGCCAGTACAGTCCATAGTGAATACAAGGGGCTTCTTGTAGTGGCTTGCTGTAGTCACAGGTTAGTGGGCTGCCATAGTTGTGCCATATCATGAAGTTGAGAGACAGGGCTTGCATATAGGCTGGCCAAGAACTCAAATCTTTGGTCAACACTGCCATTCTTACTCTGCCTTATCATTGACCCTTGGCCTACTCATTGGCCTACTCATGGTTATACCTGCTCCTGAGGTGGTATAACTCAGAGGAGCTGGAAGAAGGCATTTCTGCCCTGGAAACAGGCTCTGGTTACAGAGTAACTGCTCTGCCCTAGGCAATGCTCAACATGCCCTCAGCATGCCTCTCCTGAACTGCATAGGCTGCCCCAGTTGGGGCAGAGCAGGTCCACCTCTCTTAGGGCACCCTATGTTGCTTTGCTCTGCCCTAAGCCTTTTCCAGAGTAACTGGGGTGGAGTATCTGGCAGCGGGGCTGGCCCAGTGATAGACAGAATAACCCAAGTGCACTTCTGGATTGTGCTCTGCTGAAAGCAGGATTTGCCTCACTTTGTGCAAAATCACTATGTATTATCATTTCTTAATTCCTGAGAGATAATAGTGCTTCCCTGTTTGCAATATGTGGAAAAAGGTTGGCTCTGCTCACTTCTTAAGAGAAAAGCAGAGGAGTAAAGTTAGTTACACGCCAAAGGCTTTGTAACACATACACAGATATACACAATGCAGGCGCAAACACACATAAAAGTACATACAGCAGTCCCATTTTCCATCCATTTTGCAGCAGCCATAGCATTGCACCACCAACCCTTTCTTGAGACAGGGCATGCACGGACACCCTCAAATTTACTAGCCCCAAATTCAGCAACAAAAAGGAGTGCTCATTGCATGGAGGTGTTTGTTGCCATGTTCAGGAATAACTTCTTAAAGGTAATTTCCCTGGTTGAATATATTTGGTGGATGTATTGCCATATCCAATTTGCTCTTTAGCTTAACCATCTTATTATTAATTCTCAGCCTTTATATTCCAATGAAATTAGGTTACGTTGGAGTACCATTTCTCATTTTCTCAATGCCCAGTACAACAGAATGATATCAAAGTTATAGTAGATTGGACATCACAGTAAAATTTACCCTTCTCTTCTCCCCATATTTCCTTACAAATAAACACGTCATGATAGATAGCATGCCCTAAAAAAGAATATATTACTCTTCAAAAACTATTCAGAGTGAGTTTTCATTACATTATGGCTGCAATCCTAAACTCCACTTAGGCAGACCTAAGCCGCAGCAAAAGTCCTGTGCTGACCTGGGGGTGTCGCAAAAGCCACTCATGGCTGGGTGAGGGGGGAATTAGGCCAGTGCACAGGCATACACCGATCTCCCCAACGCACCATAGGAAGATATGCCAGTTGAGTTAGGGCAACCTAAACTTGTTAGAATTGCACCCTAAATTACACAAATCCAACAAGGGATTTTGTAAAGAAAAATCAATGAGATTATTACATACAATAAAGATCAGGTTCAGAAATGGACAGCCCAGTCGTTACATAGAGAACATGTGCTATCATGCAGGGGAAGAGAGAGATGTGGAGGTTTTGTTATCCTGGAGCAAGCCTGCATGGTGAGAATGGGTCTCCCCTAATCTGCTCCAGCCATTTTGCTGGCTAAGAAACTAGGGGAGATGGAAAAGAGATAAGGTATTAGGATGCACCCTTCCATTCCACCTTTTACCTGCTCTGACATTCACCCTCTCTACCCCTTTCCTTGCACCACCTGCACCGTTAAACAATAAGTATTGTGGTTAGTTGTTTGTAGCAGCAGGCTGTTGACACCGCCACTGCTTGAGGCAGCAGTTCCACCAGTGGCATGCTACATGTGCTGCCATTTTACCTTTTATACAATCATAAATAAGGCTATAATATAAGGCTATAACATTTACTTTCTACCAGTAAAAGGTTCTCCTACTACCCTCCTACCCATACTACACTACTACCCTACTACAGCCATAAAATACATTGACTACTAAGAAGTAAACTATAGAATCATCTGTTTATCACAATACAATTTTGAATTAGTAGAAAAAGAACAGTAGATTATATTGCAAGAGCTGTTACAAAAAACAAACAAAAAAACCATGTTAGCATATCCGTCTTAGCCTTCCAAAAATGCATTGAACATGGATATGTGAAAAGTGTTCAGAATAAAAAAATAGTAAGGATGCACTCAGTAAGTAAGTATGTAAACTAGTAATTAAAAATAGTAAGTAAACCTAAATATGTTAACATTGGGACTTGAAAGGGATATAGGTTTGCAGCCTAAGAAATTAAAATATTTCACATGGGATGATGGGGACTTGATTAATCCTTGTTTTATATGTATGCTAAAATGTTTGCTAATAGTAAAATAAACATGCTAGCTGAAATGCAGTGCTGTTAAACTCACCAGATCATCTTTATCCATCTCAGCATTAAGGTTATTTTCTGTATTGCTGATCAAAGGCACATCAGGTTGGTTCAAGATATTCCCTGCAGCCTGGACACTGAGGGCAGGAAAAGAAAACTCATGAATCTTGGACTCGGATGACAAGCAGAGCTGATAGGAGTAAGGAAGTGTCCCTTCTTCATAATTTGGGGGAAATATAACAGCATTGTTTGAATGGGGAACAGCAGTAAAGCATTGGAGGAATTTGGGATTTCCGGATCGTCGAATCTTCGTCAGGATGGCCAGAATAACAGTCAAGAGGAATAAGAAGGAGATCAAAGCTAAGGCCAAAACAAGGTAAAATTGTAGATCGCTCTGATAGCCTGAGTCAATGGATTGAGTCTTCATTTCTGGAAGGGCTTCTTGGAAGTTTTCAGCAAATACCAGGTTGAGAGTCACTGTTGCGGAAAGAGGTGGCTGCCCATTATCCTTCACTAGGATTACAAGTCTCTGCTTTGCAGCATCTCTTTCCTGAAAAGTCCGAGATGTCCTGATTTCCCCAGAATGGGACCCAATGGTGAAGAGGCTGGGCTCAGTGGCCTGCAGTAGATGGTAGGAGAGCCAGGCATTGTGTCCTGAGTCAGCATCCACTGCCACCACCTTGGTCACCAGGTAGCCTTCTTCTGCTGAGTGAGGCACCATCTCAAACAAAGCTGAGCCCTCAGATCCTTGAGAAGGATAAAGAATCTGAGGGCTGTTGTCATTCTGGTCCAAAATAAAAACTTGCACTGTGGCACTGCTGCTGAGTGGCGGGGAACCCCCATCCTGGGCCTTCACCTGGAGCTGAAACTCCTTGAATTGTTCATAGTCAAAGGAGCGCTGGGCATAAACAGTGCCAGTCTCAGAATTAATGGAGATATAGGAAGAGATGGGGAGCTCCTCAATGTTGCTGTGGAGGATGGAATATGTGATTCGACCATTATGGTCCAGATCCTGATCTGAGGCTTTAATTTGGAAAATGGAGGAGCCAGAAGGATTGTTCTCTGGTACATAGACAGAGTAGGATAACTTCTCAAAGGCAGGGTGGTTGTCATTGATGTCCAGTATCTGTAGTGAGATGGTTTTGTGAGTTGAGAAAGAGGGAGTTCCCTTGTCAGTAGCTGTGATGGTGAGATTGTACTCTGGAGTCTGTTCTCTGTCCAGCGGACCATCTGTTAGAAGCTTATAATAGTTATTGGATGTGGAGATAATTTTGAATGGCAGATTATTATCTATATGGCAGATAACTTTCCCGTTATCTCCAGAATCAATATCATTTACACTGATAAGAGCTACCAAAGTTCCAGGTTCAGAATCTTCAGAGATTTTGCTGGACAGAGAGGCAAGGATCACCTTTGGAGCATTATCATTCTCATCTAAGAGCATTACCTCAACTTTACAATGAGCCACCAATCCACCTCCATCACTTGCTTTTATTGTCATCTCATATTTCTCTGTTTCCTCAAAATCCAGAACCTCTTTAACTGTAATTATTCCATTCTGTGGATCTAAGTTGAATTTCTGGTTCACACTTTCAGCAGTGCCTTTAAAACTATAGTTGATCTTCCCATTGGAACCTTCATCCTTATCTGTGGCTTTCACTTGCACTACTGAAGATCCTTTGGGTGCATTCTCTTTCAAGTTAACCTTGTATACTTTTTGGGTGAAGATTGGTGGATTATCATTTGCATCAATTACATTGATCCAAATCTTGGTGGTCCCAGTTTTGGAGGGCTTCCCTCCATCTAGAGCCATAAGAAGTAAGTGGAAGCTTTTTTCACTTTCCCAATCCAACTGTTTCTTCAGTACTAGTTCTGCATATTTACTTGCATCTTCCTTCTCTCTAACATCCAGAACAAAATACTGATTTGTGCTTAGGTGATAGTCCTGGAGGGAATTCACCCCAATGTCAGGATCTACAGCTTCTCCAAGGGGAAATGTGGTGCCTGGTAAAGCTGATTCACTGATTTCCAGCTTTATATCCCCTTCCAGGAACTGTGGTGTGTTATCATTAATGTCCTGGATCTCTACAGTTATATGGAAAATGTTCATTGGTTTTTCAGCCACAACTTCAAAACTGATTTGACAGAGTGCAGTTTTTACACATATTTCCTCTCTATCTATTCTGTCATTTACATACAGGTTCCCATTTTCTGCATTGATACTGAAGTACTGCTTTTCACCTAGGGAAAGAACATGCAGATTCTGCTTTGCTATTTCTCCAGCAGTCAGACCCAAATCTTTGCCCAGATTCCCCACGAGGGAGCCCTTCTCTATTTCCTCAGGGATGGAGTACTGAATGTTGTCCGAAGCTGTTTGGCAGAACAGTGGAAATAATAAGAGGAGAGGTACTTGCCTTCTTACAGATCTGCTGCTGTCTTTGTGCCTGCTGTCCATCCTTCTAGCTGCCTGGCTCTTGCTTGCGTGATTAGGTTTGCAGTTTCAAATCCCCATCAGGACAGAAATATCCAAGACAGGAGCATGAACAATTTTACTGGTTTCTGTCAAATTTATAGATCTATTTTTCACTGTGGTTTCCTTTTCTTAGCAAATGTTCTTGCATATCTTTGAGCTCTGCTTTTCTCCTGATCCACATACAGTGGCTGAGTAATCGCAGTGCAGGAAGCTTCATTCAGTGGATTCCAGCCTCTTTGTGAGCACTACATGGGCCAACAGCGGCACTCTGAGTTTCAGGTGAGAACTGCAAGAGTAGCCTTCACTTGGAAGCAAATAATTCCAAAGGGAAACCTTACTGTTTTTGTTATTATGAATATATAGTTACAAATTGATTTTAGATCCAGTATATAAAAACATTTCTGGTCTTGCATACATCAGATTTATGTGACTGTTGTGTATATTTTTTTCCATAGCCAAAGAATTAACGCAAGTTAACACTGGCACTCTGAGTATACTGCTTTTGTGTTTATGTGTACCATTTTGCGCTTAAGTGCACCTAGTTGCTTATGTGCATCTCAAATTTACTTGGATTTGGTATAAGAATAAATATAAATTTCATAGAAATATTTTTTTTAAAAAGAATGAATATTTATTTATAACAATGAATAATAATTATTTATTTATTCATAATTTTTGGATTGTGTGTGTGCATAAATGTGTGTGTGTGCAAGTGTGTGATTAGATTCAATTGACACAAAGAAAAAAAACTAGAGTGCATGTCCATCTCTCTGAGCTAATAGTGGTTCTTGAGGAACACAGGGTTTTTTGAGCTTTCTCCTCATAATACATAAACTAAATAAAAAGAAAGATTATTGAATGAATATGATGGTTCTAATTTTTTAGGGTGCAATCTTAACCAATTCAGGCTGGCCTAACTTACCTGGCATATCTTTCCAGGCAGGTGTGGGTGCTCAGTGTATGGCTATGCACTAGCCTAACCCACACCAGCCCCCAGAGTGGGAAAGAAGTAACTTATGGGACTTTTGTGACACTTCCAGGTCAGCACAGGTTGTGCCCAGGCTTAGGCCAACCTAACTGGAGCTTAGGATTGCAAACTAAGGGCGCAATCCAGAGTAACTACGGGGATTCGTTGCTCCAGTGTAAGAACAATTTACTCTGGATTGCAATATGAATTTCCCATAAATTTTCACTAGGTGGTGCAGTAACTTATGTGCTCCCCTAGTTACTCTGGATTGTAGGGTTTTTCTCATTTGGGGTACTGCATGCATCCTTTCCTTTTCCCCATGAGTGCTGATGAATAATACATTTTAAATTCTCCAGAATGAAATTATTTTGTAACAAAAACATAATTTTATCAGTTTTACAGTTTTTTTCTGACTTTGCTCATAAGGCTATACTTCTCAGGAAGCCACTTCTAAACCTAACTGACTGACTGGTATATATTCCAGCATGACAATGCTTGTTTGAAAACATGTATTTTTGGTACTGAAAATTTACATTTCTAACTGTGAACCTATGTCATCTTAGGTGTATAGATAAAACATGCATTACAAAGTCTTTAATCATCAATATTCTGCTTTTTGATTTTCTTACGAAACTTCGCAAAATGCATAGCATGATACTCTAAGGATGCATTGGGTATTATAAGACAAGATAAAACTTCTCCCATCATATTATTTACTTCTATTGCCCTGAAAGTCTGCCTGCCATGTTCTTACTTTGTCAGCAAGTGCATCCTATGGGCTGTATGCCTAATGCCATAGGGAGAGTACAGCAACACATTTGATAGGTGCAATATGTCATTTAAAAAGTTAGGCTAATAGAATCATAGAAGTGACCCACCAGATCATCTAGTCCACCGCCTGCCCGTGTCAGGAAAGCCTCTGCATCACTAGCAGATGCCTGGTGAACATCTGCTTGAAGATTTCAATAATGGAGAATCTACTATCTCCCTAGCAATTTATTCCACAATCTTTCCCATTAGATCTAGTTCTACTCTCAGAGAACTTCACATCCTCTTCCCATTAAAAAAATGGATCCAGTACAATATTATTAGTGAATACATAAAGTATGAATTCAAAACAGTGGATGCTAAATAACACTGAAGCAGATTAAAGTAGTGAAAAATATTCATTACTATTATGACAAAACAGATATTGAGGAAAAAGGACATGCTATAGTTTTTTCTGTGATGTGGATGACCACCATTTTGCATAGTTCTAAAGAAGGGGCCTATCTAAACCTCAAAAGGAGATAGTTCCAGCAGGTTTAGATTGTGAGCATTTTAGATTGTGAGCCCTTTTGGGACAGGCAACCATTAGCTATTAATTAGCTATTAATTTTTTCATTTTCTTGTAAACCGCTTTGTGAACTTTTCAGTTGAAAGGCGGTATATAAATACTGTAGATAAATAAATACTGTAGATAGATAGATAGATAGATAGATAGATAGATAGATAGATAGATAGATAGATAGATAGGTTTAATGCATCCTGAAAAAAATGAAAAGTTCATTGTTGTTTTGCCTTTAAAACGCAGACCTAGTTCGACTTTGCTAATTAAATATTTGAATGAAAAAGCAGACCATTAAATAATGATGCAGAATGATAAAATACTATTTTTCAAGATTATTCACTGCTATAATTCTTATGTGTTGAAAAGAACATTGTTTTGATGATATGGGAGTCCCATCCTGAACCAAAAATGTGGGTGTAGAGCAGGGGAAGAACTGTAGGCTAGATCACAGGCAAAGTCTGCCTGGGTAAGAGACTGCAGATCTCAGATTACTGCCAGTTACAGAGCTAGTTAAGATTACAGATGGACTCTTCAAGCTTCATAATAGTGTAGTATAAGCCTACATATATCATTTGTCTTTTTCTTTGTATAAACCAGTTCTTACATATTCATACATAAAATAAAAGGTAAAAGTAGTACAGGTTGCCCTTCTACTCATGACTGACTAGGGAGTGATGCTCATCCCCATTACATGGCCAAAGAACCAATGATCCAAAGATGCCTCTGTGGTCACGTGGCTGGCATGACTAAACACCAAAGCGCATAGAACAGTGTTAGTTCCCATCAAAGTGGTACCTATTTATCTACTTGCATTTAGATTCTTTTGAATAGCGAAGTTGGCAGGAGCTGGGCAAGAGACAGGAGCTCACTCTGTCATGCAGTACTCAGGTCTCATATTGCCGACCTGCCAACATTCAGATAGACAAGCGCAGTATCTTAACCACCATGCCACCACAGCCCATTCATACAAAAGAGTAAAAGAAAAAAAAACAAAAACAAAACAACACTCATATATGTAAACAGCTTATGAAAATGTGGCCATTTATCCTATACAATAAAAGAATATGGCTGCAATCCTAAAGTTAAATGTGTCTTTCCTGGAGGTAAGACTCATTTAACATAATGGGGCTTACTTTTGAATAGACTTGGTTAGGATTGTACTCTATATGCCTGTCCTGCCTCCCTTGTTGGATCATTCTATAAAAACATCCCTGGCTTTCTATGTATACAATATTTGTCTCTTCCTGTAATATGAAAGGCCATATCACATCTATTGGGCATCCAGTCTTTTGTATCATAGGGACTCTCCCCGAGAAGAACACCAGGAGTAGCCAATAACTATGGAGCCACCACCATAGATTGGATTGGATTAGAGTTCTTAGGCTGCAATCCTAACGACACTTTCCTGGAAATAAGACCCATAGAACAAAATGGGATTTTCTTTTGAGTAGACATGGTTCCCATATTCACACTAGACCTTGGTTAACTGTACAAAGGTTTCATAACATTCAAAGAGGTCTCTTGGCTTCAATCACCAAACATTCTGAAGCTTCTAAACAATGTAACAGAGAAATTGATTAAAGGAAGGAAAAAAAGTCACAAATGACTGCATCTCTTATGTCGATACAAAGAGACATACTTATCCATTGGCTTGGCATACACAGATTTGATCAACTGTGGATTGATTTTTTAAAAAACTGATATAGCTAGCCATTACACAGTGCTTGGTTGGCTTATTCGCCTCATATCCACCTTACGACGACATTCATGCAAGTTTAAGCAATTTCCCTATGTCAATATTAATTTCCTATTTGTACAAATATATGCCATATATTTGTAAAATTTATAGTGATATGTGTGCAATAGTTTTATTTTGAAAATTATTTAATTAAAATTATTTAATTGTTTATTTAAATTAATCAAATTAGATTTTTTTAAAAAAACAATAAAGGTACGGCAGTTAAAAAATTAGTTAGTTGGAGTTAACTTCCTGTTAGCACTTATGCTACTCTTTTCAAGCATTCATTGCTGCATGCTTGCATGCGTATAGATCTCAGAAAAAAGGAAGAAACATTATCACCATGCCTTTAAATATTAATGGGTGAGAGAGAGCAATTCCATGAATAACTGTGTCCAAGGATATCAAATTCATTGACATGGGAGGGATACACAAAGGTGCCTGAATTAATATCATTTTCTTACTGGGACTTGGATATATGGAATTTGTATCTGTGTGGAGCTCCAGAACTAAACCCCACAGTAAAGAAGGCTACAGTAGTAATCATAAAATTATGGCAATTCTGGAACAAGATCAGAAAAAAGACATAAAAACCTTACCTCAAGTAAATAGCTACTAGGTCCAGTATAACGAAAACAGCACACATTCAGTGGGAGATGAAAGAAATGCCATCCTACAATTATTTCATTTCTCAAGTCACATTTCCCCAATAGACAAAATTAAAATGTACTGTTAGAGCTGATGCTTACATTTCAGTAATGGTAAAGTATACAGTTCCTAATTAGACCTTACCTCATCAGTATCTCCCATCTGAGAATCTGACTGGTTTCCCCCATTCCCTATAAAAGGCACTTCAGCTTTCATACCACTAAGAATATTTTCTGCAATCTGAATATTTGGTGCCATGAAAGCAAACTCATTTTTCCTGGATTCTGAGGATAGGCAAAGCTGGTAAGAGTATGGTAAAGTTCCATCTTCAAAATTTGGTGGGAAGATGGCACCATTCTTGGGAACTGGACCAAAGCACTGAAGGAATCTGGGCTTTCCTGAGTGTTGAAGCTTCATCACAATGGCAACAATCACAGTCAAGAGGAACAAAAAGGAGATCAAAGCCAAGGCCAGCACCAGGTAGAATTGGAGGTCAGACTGATATTCTGAGTGGAAGGATTGCTTTTTCATCTCAGGAAGGGCCTCCTGAAAGTTTTCAGCAAACACCAGGTTCAGAGATGTACTAGCCGAAAGAGAGGGCTGCCCATTATCTTTCACCACAATGACTAGTTGCTGCTTCACAGCATCTCTTTCAATAAAGGACCTCGCAGTTCTGATCTCTCCAGTGTGAGCACCAACACTGAACAGCCCTGGCTCAGTAGCTTGAGTCAGATGGTAGGAGAGCCAGGCATTGTGTCCAGAATCAGCATCTACAGCCACCACCTTTGTGACCAGATAACCTTCCTCTGCTGAACGAGGCACCATCTCAAAGAAGGTTGAACCCTTGGCTTCTTGTGAAGGAGATAGGATTCGAGGGCTGTTATCATTCTTATCCAGAATAAACACCCTCACTGTGACATTGGTGCTGAGAGGAGGAGAACCACCATCTTGGGCTTTCACTTGCAGCTGAAACTCCCTGAACTGTTCATAGTCAAAGGATCTTTGTGCATAGATGGTGCCAGTCTCAGAATTAACGGAGATATATGAAGAGATAGGGAGTTCCTCAATGTTACTATGGAGGATGGAGTATGTGATTCGTGAGTTTTTGCCCTCATCAGGATCTGAGGCTTTGATGCTGAAAATGGAGGAACCTGAAGGATTGTTTTCTGGCACATAGATGGTGTATGAAGGCTTCTCAAAAGCAGGGGAATTGTCATTGATATCAGAAATCTTCAGTGAGATTGTTTTGTGTGTTGAGAGTGGAGGAGTGCCTTTGTCGGTGGCTGTGATTGTAATGTTATATTCAGGGGTCCTTTCCCTGTCCAAAGTGCTATCTGTCTGGAGCTTGTAGTAGTTGTTAGATGAGGGAAGAATCTGGAAGGGTAAATTATTTGGTATATAGCATGTAATCTTTCCATTATCACCACGATCTTCATCATTTACACTGATTAGAGCAATTACTGTTCCAGATGGAGCATCTTCACTGATGGGGCTAAACACAGAGGCTAAGATCACCTCTGGGGCATTATCATTCACATCAAGAATGCTTATGACAACTTTGCAATGTGTTACAAGCCCCCCACCATCTTTTGCTGCAACTGTCATTGTGTATTCTTTGGTGTCCTCAAAGTCCAAAATCCCCACAACAGAGATTATGCCACTGTTTGAATCCAAATTGAATTTCTGTTTCGAGTTTACCCCTATATTGCTGAAATGGTATTTGATCTGGGCATTTGTACCTTCATCTTTATCAGAGGCTAAAACTTGTAGTACTTGGGACCCAAGAGGAGCATTTTCATGCATACTGACTTTGTAGATCTCTTGAGTGAAAATAGGTGGGTTGTCATTTGCATCAGTTATGTTAATCTGTATTTGGGCTGTCCCAGTTTTTCTGGGTTCACCCCCATCCAGGGCTGTAACGATCAAATGAAGAGATGATTCACTTTCTCTATCAAGTGCCTTTTGTAGTACTAAGTCTGCAAATTTATTTCCATCCTGACTCTCTTTAACATCCAAAGTGAAATACTGATTGGGGCTGAGCTGGTAATTCTGGACAGAATTCAGTCCAATATCAGGATCTTCAGCATTTCCAAGAAGAAATTTAGTCCCAGGTAATGTTAATTCACTTGTCTCCAAGTTGATATTTCCATTGAGAAACTGTGGTGCATTATCATTAATATCCTGAATTGCTACAATCACATGGAAAATATTCACAGGGTTTTCAACAACCACTTCCAAATTAACAAAGCATAGAGGATTTAAGTCACATATTTCCTCCCTATCTATCCTTTCTTTCACATAGAGATTTCCATTGTCTGCATTGATGCTGAAATATTGCATTTTATTTCCAGAGACAGAATGCAGATTGCGTTTTGCTGAGTCTCTGACATTCAGCCCCAAATCCTTAGCTAGATTCCCCACCAGAGAACCCTTGGCCATCTCTTCGGGGATGGAATAGCGAAGCTGCTCTGTGGCAGCCCAGGAGGAGAAAGACAAGAGAAAGAGAAGCTGTACTTGCCTTCTGGGTGCCCTGCCATTCCCTTCATGTTTTCTTTCCATCTGACACCATATAATATTGTGGCTTTCTTATTAGAGTATCCTCAGGATCCAAGAAATTTGAGAACTGAAGAATTATCTGCTTTTCCCTTTAATTTTTATCATGCATGATTGTTCTTGTTTTCCTTTTGTTCAGCCCGTCTGCTCTCTCCTTGCTTTCTGCAGTGTGTCCTTTTTGCACAGCACTGAGGAAGCAATGGCTCTGTATAGCTATCAAGCATCAGTGGATTTCCATCCTCTCTCTGGCTACCACACAAGCCAATGGCGACACTCTGAGGCTCAGTCGCAGAACTGCAAGTCATACTTTTCAGTATGGAAAGCCACCTCTTGATATTACATGTGCTCATACTTTAGAAAGAAAATTTAAAAGTGTCATATATTTAAAAGCATTTCTTCTTTATGTTTTCTCCTAAGCTGTTATGCTTTCTTCTTCACATTTTTGAACTATTGCTTCAGTGCTTTGAAGATTCTTTCATCCATCTGTTGGACTTTTAATAATGTGACTGTGGTATTGATATTAGACTGTCAGTAAAATAAAATCTTGAACTGCACAGAGAAGAAATCTGAATTCTAATTTTGTCATTCCACATCAGATTGAGAATTTGTCTGGCTAGAGCATGAGACATTGAGCACAGTCCTAACCATGTCTACTCAAACGTAAGAACCGTTTTGTTCAATGGGATTACTCCCAGGAAAGTGTCTTTAGGATTGCAGCCACAATTACATGAGCGATTTATAATTTTCCACAGAAGAGTTTCAGTGTCACCAATATCTGATCTGAAAATAGATCACACATTTAGACCACAACAAAGATTGGCTATTTTTTTTCTGTCCACACAAGTAGTCTCATTAATCAATAAGAATCAATTTCTGAGCCTCACCATGACAAGCTCTTACATTCAGCTTTTGTGTAAACACCCATACTCAGTTTGGAGTGGGACAGTTCAACCTTGACAACTCACAATCTCTGAGCCAATTCTATCTAATACCTAACAGAGCATTTCCTATGTAGACATGTGGAAATTTCCATGCATGCTATTTTCTCCAGGGCATAATTTGGCCATTATGGACAATTGGGAGGATGTCCCAGACATGCTAACATTCCATAGTTTCCTATGTGTTCTCTTATCATTTTAAAAATGCAGTGTTTTGTGATTTTTCTGATTTGCAATGCAGCTGCAGCATCGAACTGTCCACTGTGGACTACGGTGTATTACTGAGGAACCTGATGCAATTGTGCAGCAACTGGGTAATGGGTGCAATCCTAATCATGTCTTCTCAAGTAATCCCCACTGTGTTCAAAGGGTCTTACTACCAGGAATGTGTGTACAGGACTGCAGATTATACCTTGCTATTTTCTAACTTTATTGTTAACAAGCTTCCTTCCTCCAGTACTTTACCTCCAAGAGATCAAGATCTGCACTAAGGAGTTAATGAAAGCAATACTGGCAGAGCAAAGTTCCCATACCATGCACGTGCCTCAGATACTATGGTAAAAGGGAAGGGACATTATCAAGAGCACTTTATAAATATCTCCATCAAATACAAGAGGTTCAAGGACACTTGGGGCGCAATCCAGAGTAACTACAGGGACTCCTTGCTCTGACGTAAGAACAATTTGCTGTGGATTGCAATAAGAATTTTCCATAAGTTTTTACTAGGTGGTGCCGTAACAACGTCAACCTCAATGTCTCTTACGTGCTCCCATAATTACTCTGGATTGTGGGGTCAGAGTGACAGAAGGTGGACCAGGTGGCAAAACAAATCTTTTTCTGCTATTATTTTTAAAAAGCCCAAACATGCTAATTAAAAAATGTGCTTTTGAGGAGATTTTGAATGCAAAATCTCTCCTATCCAGCTGGAATAGTAGCAATGTAGGTGTAGTATCAATAGTAGGTATAGTTGCTGCAGTCCAGCTATAGTCCAGCAAGGTAGTAGTCCAACTGTAGTCAGGAGTTAGTGGGGGCAATGTTTGATGAAGGAAAGCTTCCCCTCCTCTTGTTAATAACAATAACAATAATAATAAACCTTACTCCCATCCCCACGGACCTTATCCTGCAATTAAGCACATATGTCTATTTTGGCCTTGAGAAGGATCTCAGAAAGAAGTTTTCACCATGTTGTGAAAGGTAATTAAGGTAATGAGAAGGGAAGATATAGTGATTTTGAAAGAAATTATAAAATTTTTCTCACTGTTTCCATTTATGCACCAATAAAGGAGATCCCAGAACACAAAACAGTAACTCAACATCACAGGATGCCATATTCTCTAACATGTCTGCTTAATCTCTCTGCTTAATGAAATTTCAGACAATTCAAATTGAGTTTGTATAACCCAAAAGTGATTTTTTTTTTTAAAAAAAAAAAGCACAGCAGGATGAAATTGTATCTTTCATTAAAAGCCATGAACTGGTATGTACGTAATCAAAACATGTGGCCACAAGCCAGGGCATTTTTCTGCTAGATCAATATAGAATCACTGAAGTAGAAGGTAGTCCACTCCAATGCTTTTCACAAAGTGGCAACATACTGTCCCCACACATGTACTATGCACATAACCACGAATCTAAAGTATAAGAAGGTGATTGCAGACATGTAGCTGAAATCCAACAGCTTTAAAAGACTTTATTTAGCAAGGGAGACAATCCACATGCTGCACGAGGAAACAAATGCTCCAATGAGACCTAGTAAAAAAATTCTCCTTCAGAAGCCAGAAATTATTCAGTTATTGATAAAGGTGCAAAGCTCATCCACTAAAACATATTAAAACAAAACATTAGCGTTTCAGTGTACTGAAGTTGCTTTCAGTGAGCCGCAAGCACACCTGACAATGGTCATTGGATACATTCCTTTTTCTATGCAGCAGCCCCTGAGGTGCTACAAACTGGAGAAGTCAGTCAGAGCCACCTGGAGGGTGATGAAATTCTTGAACATAAAGAACTGCAAAATAGAAATTTTAAAATGTTCTTCTCTGGTGAAGCCCACTGAATCTTGAACATATAACATTTTTGGAAAATTTATTTTACTATAGATCAGAGGTGTCCAAACTTTTTGGCTGGAGGGCTGCATACTGTAATCTCTCTGACATTGTTGAGGGCCAGAACAATGATTTCCATTTCAAATTTGAATAAATTTACATAAATTTAAATATAATGGTGTAGTAGATGCATTATAAGGATTGACTGAGGGAGAGGAGATATTGCTGCGGGCCACATCTGGCCCCCAGACCAGGGTTTGGGCACCCTTGCTATAGATTCAAATCCCTTCTGGTTCACTCTGAAAACAAACTGTTACTTGAGGGGATTCTTTGCCTTTAAAATTCAAAAATAGCTCTTTCCCCCCCCCCCCCTCTATTCCTCCTTTCTCCAATCTGGAATGAAAAAACACATCAAAACCTTAGTTTGGAGGAGACGATAACATCCAAACTGAAATAATAAGTTCTTGAAGAAAAAAAGTCTTCATTAACTCCATGTCTCTCCTTTTCTTGTGACCTTGTTCTTAATCAGGGATGGGTGAACCTGGAATGACTTGTCTTGAGTTGAGATAAAAGTCTACATCTCACAACTTGATTAGAAAAAGAGTCCTAATTGGGGGACTTTCTGAGTTGCCCAGAAAGTTTTGGTGATTCAAAAAGGGTCAAGTCATGAGTATTTCCCTTTAATAATAAAATTGTAGCTCCATGGAAAAAATGGAGCTGCTGGCAGTTATATGTGTGTGTGTGAGTTCTCTTTAAACACACCCCCTAATGCCTCCATCCATCTGTAAACAAGAATGATGTGCAGCATCTGATCATGTGCAGCATCTGCAATGCTTAGCAGTATGAGCCAATGTTTTACAGCTCTTAGAAGTAGTCCCATTTGTCATTCAATGAAGTTCTTACTCCCAAGTAACAACATAGCCCAAAGGAGCCATGAGACTGGAAAGCATGATTGCTACAAATAACTTCCCCAAGCTTCCCAACTTCCTGTCTCTCTCTCCCAGTCTCTCGCACAGTCTGAATGATGGCTCCACAAAGTTTTCTACACAGCAAAATAAGTACACAAGTACACCCTGACAGAGATGGACATTACAATTGAGTGGGAAATTGGTCTTGAGTTGGGGCCTCTAATTTGAGTCAATGCTAGATCATTGATATAAGTGACTTAAGTAGTAGTGAGATTCAAATAAATTAACAACCGGTTCTATGTCCTAATAACCTAAATTAACAACACATTCTATGTCCCATTAGTAACCGGTTCTCAGAACCAGGCGCTCATTAGCAAAGGATTCTATAGAACCTATGAGAACCCCCTGAAGCCCACCATTGGACTTAAGTGTGCACTAGCCAGCAAAAAACACATTTTATGACTTGGACTTGAGTCACTTGACTCAAGATCGCTTCACTGTTGTTAATAAGCATATGGCAACACCATCATTGTGCAAGTTGTTTTACAGAGCAATAAACAGGAAACTAGATCCCTGACTTTTAGGAGGTGACACAATTCAATTAAAGAGGCAGTAATAGAAGAAAAAGAAAAGAGGGAGGAAAGGATTATTGGGTTGCATTCAGGATCATAGGGTAGGGAATTATAGAAGGAGAAGGGGTCTTGATTTTTTTCCTAGAGTGCCATTGTCTTGTACCAAATCTCCCGAAATTTCCCCTTCAGTGGCAATTTACTGCACATCACCCATTGACTGTTAATAATTTTTCCATATTTTAATACCACCAAAGTACTCAGGGTGGTGTATATGATTCCTTCATTCCTACTGCAACAACACTGGTAGGTTTGTTTGACTTCACCCTTATTCAAGATTCTCTAAGAACTCTTAACTAATGCTTCGTGAAATGGTATTGATAGTTTCCCAATCCTACTAGAAGTGCTTTGCTTAATGCTTCAAATAATTATATTTTCCAACTCTTGTGAGAACAGGCATTAACACCATCAAGTAGACACCTTCAGCTTTATTTCCCCCTCTGCTAAAGAACCAATTAAAATGTATTGTTTGCCACAAGACATGTCACCTTGCTATTAACACCTGTAAGCCTGGATGGTCATCGCCATATTAAACTCAGATGTAGGCAGTGGTGGGATTCAAATAAATTAACAGGTTCTATGTCCTAATAACCTAAATTAACAACAGGTTCTATGTCGCATTAGTAACCGGTTCTCAAAACCAGGCACTCATTAGCAAAGGGTTCTATAGAACCTGTGAGAACCCCCTGAAGCCTACCACTGGGTGTAGGGCTCTAACAGGTCTTATGGTTGTGAAAGGCAGTGCTAGGGGAAACTACTAGGCTACTATGGCTAACTGGAATTTTGCAAAGGTATACAAAGAACCATCGTACCTTGATAACGATGAGAATTAAAGAAGTTTGATGAATGGGTACTAGATTACTCAGTAACCTTCAGGAAAAAATTGTCACTGAGTAATCTAGTACCCATTCATCAAACTTCTGTATCTCTCATCATCTTCTTTATCTCCATCCCTCTACTGTGGGTGGAGGCAACCATGTTATCCTTCCATTAACAAATGCGTGGCAAAAACATGACAGTAGCTGCCTGAGAAATGGTAGATATTGGTGGCTCTTGTGATAATTTCCAAAAGATACGGTGGTACCTGACCCTACCTTGAAACCAAACTGTCACCTTTATCAATTTCATTGAATCAAAATCAGAATAAAGTGTAACAGATTTTGTAGTATATATTCAAGAAACTTCATTGTTCCAATATCTTCCCCTTATTACCATGTAATTACTTGGTACCATTCAGAAAGTTATTTTTCTTTACTAAAGTTGAAGAAAATGAAAACAATTATGACTTTTTTCATAAGATGTACGTGCAATGACAAAATGAATAGAGGAGTAACACTCACTGGCCCTAGCTCTAAGATTCACAACTGAAGATTATGTTTACACACGTACAATAAAGCCAGTTTCAGTATCATGTGGAGAACATCTATCCCCAGACAGTTACACATGTGGAAGCTCAACATTTGGTGAACATATAACAGTAGGATCGCAAGCAGCATAGGTGATCCCACCACTTCCAAAAGTGCACTGAACGCTGAATACGTAAAAGGACTAGATAAAAAACATACAACAAAATCCTATGCAAATTTAGTCAGAAATAAGTCAAACTATGTTTACTGCATACTTATTGTCACAACAATATGTATAGAATTTCAGAAAAAGAAAAATTCATATCTATATATGATTAGAATGGAAAAAGATGTAATGCACTGTAATGCAGGTCCTGCTAAAACAAACTCACCACATCAGTTTTATCCATTTCAGCGTTAACGTTATTTTCTATACTGCCTGACAAAGGTACATCAGATGGGTTCACTATATTCCCAACAGCCTGAACATTGAGGGCAGGAAAGGAAAACTCATGTATCTTGGACTCAGACGACAAGCAGAGCTGATAGGAATAAGGAAGTGTCCCTTCTTCATAGTTTGGGGGGAATATGACAGCATTGTTTGAATGAGGAATAGGAGCAAAGCATTGGAGGAATTTGGGATTTCCAGATCGTCGAATCTTCATCAGGATGGCCAGAATAACAGTCAAGAGGAATAAGAAGGAGATCAAAGCTAACGCCAGCACCAGATAAAATTGTAGATCACTCTGATAGCCTGAGTCAATGGACTGATTGTGTATTTCTGGAAGGGCCTCTTGGAAGTTTTCAGCAAATACCAGGTTGAGACTCACTGTTGCAGAAAGAGGTGGCTGCCCATTATCCTTCATGAGGATTACAAGTCTCTGCTTTGCAGCATCTCTTTCCTGAAAAGTCCGAGATGTCCTGATTTCTCCAGAGTGGGACCCAATGGTGAAGAGGCCGGGCTCAGTGGCCTGCAGTAGATGGTAGGAGAGCCAGGCATTGTGTCCTGAGTCAGCATCCACTGCTACCACCTTGGTCACCAGGTAGCCTTCTTCTGCTGAGTGAGGCACCATCTCAAACAATGCTGAGCCCTCCACTCCTTGCGCAGGGTAAAGAATCTGAGGGCTGTTGTCATTCTTGTCCAGAATAAAGACTTGCACTGTGGCACTGCTGCTGAGTGGTGGGGAACCCCCATCCTGGGCCTTCACCTGGAGCTGAAACTCCTTGAATTGTTCGTAGTCAAAGGAGCGCTGGGCATAAATAGTGCCAGTCTCAGAATTAATGGAGATATAGGAAGAGATGGGAAGGTCCTCAATGTTGCTTTGGAGGATGGAATAAGTGATTCGACCGTTACGGTCCAGATCCTGGTCTGAGGCTTTAATTTGAAAAATGGAGGAGCCAGAAGGATTATTCTCTGGTACATAGACCATGTATGAGCCCTTGTCAAAGACAGGGGGATTGTCATTGATGTCCAGTATCTGTAGTAGGATGGTTTTTTGAGTTGAGAAAGGCGGAGTGCCTTTGTCCGTGGCTGTGATTGTAATATTATACTCTGGAGTCTGTTCTCTGTCCAGTGGACCATCTGTCAGAAGCTTATAATAGTTATTGGAAGTTGATATTACTTTGAATGGCAAATTGTTATCTATATGGCAAGTAACCTTCCCATTGTCTCCAGAATCCCTATCATTCACATTGAAAAGAGCTACCATTGCCCCAGATGCAGAATCTTCAGGAATTGGGCTAGAGAGCGAAGCAAGAGTCACCTTTGGAGCATTATCATTCTCATCTAAGAGCTTTACCTCAACATTACAATGAGCCACGAGTCCACCCCCATCTCTTGCTTCTATTGCCATCTCATATTTCTCTGCTTCCTCAAAATCCAAAACCTCTTTAACTGTAATTATTCCATCTCGTGGATCCAAACTGAATTTCTGGCTTGCACTTTCAGCAGTGCTTTTAAAACTGTAGTTGATCTTGCTATTGGACCCTTCATCTCTATCTGTGGCTTTCACTTGCACTACTGAAGAACCTTTAGGTGCATTCTCTTTCAGGTTGACTATGTACATTTCTTTACTGAAGACAGGTGGGTTGTCATTGGCATCAATTACATTAATCCATATTTTTGTTGTTCCAGTTTTGGATGGCTTCCCTCCATCTATAGCCATAAGAATTAAATGAAAATTGCTCTCACTTTCTCGATCCAGTTGCTTATTTAATACCATTTTTGCATATTTAGTGCCATCATTTTTTTCTCTAACATCCAGAACAAAATACTGGTTTACACTAAGCTGATAATCCTGGACAGAATTTACCCCAATATCCAGATCTCTAGCTTGTTCAAGGAGAAATGTGGTTCCTGGCAAAGTGGATTCACTTATTTCCAGCTTAATATCTCCATCCAAGAATCGTGGTGCATTATCATTAATATCCTGGATCTCTATTGTTATATGGAAGATGTTCATTGGTTTTTCAGCTACAACTTCAAAACTGATTTGACACAGTGCAGTTTTTGTACATATTTCCTCTCTGTCTATCCTGTCATTTACATACAGGTTCCCATTTCCTGCATTGATAGTAAAATACTGCTTTGTATCTAGTGAAAGTACATTCAGATTCTGCTTTGCTATTTCTCCAGCAGTCAGTCCCAAATCTTTGGGCAGATTCCCCACAATAGAGCCTTTTTCTGTTTCCTCAGGGATGGAGTACCGAATGTTGTCTGAGGCTGTTTGGCAGAACAAAGGGAATAATAAGAGAAGAGGTACTTGCCTTCTTACAGATCTCCTGCTTTCTTTTGTCCATCTCTGCTGCCTGTTGTCCATCCCTCTTGCTTATTTATTTAGCTGAGCAGTTTCAAATCCCCACCAGAAATACACAAGATGAAAACATGAGCAGTATCACTGACGTCTGGCAAATTTATAGATATATATCACAGTAGTTTTCTTTTCTTAGCAAACGTATTTTCATGTCTCTTGAGCTCTGCTGTGCCTTAGATCCACAGATGGTGATTGAGCATTTAAGTGCAGGAAGCTTTATTCAGTGGTTTCCAGCCTTTGTGAAAGCACTACGTAATCCAACAGCGGCACTCTGAGTCTCAGGTGGGAACTGCAAGACTAATCTTAGCTTGGAAGCAAATATAATCAAAGGAATATCTTACTAATTTGGTGTTATATCTTACAATTTTGATATTTTCTATATCCACTATTAGGCATTGCATCACTAACTTACTCAGATTTAAACAATATTTCTTTAAAATTCTGCAAGTGCTGTGATTAAAATCAATTTAAAGAATAAACAATAGTGTCTGTTTTTCTTATCCATATGGTGCTTGAGGTTTATTGAATCCCTTAAGCACATGGCTAAATATACACTGTATGACAGAATAATCGAAAGAATGAATAAATGAATGAATACGGTTATTTCAGCTATTTTTCAGTATGTTTGGATAACATTCTTTCCATGTGCCCCATGATGATGAATAATAATATATTTTTAATTTCCTAGGACAATGTCATTCCATATCGAAGACAATTTTATAAGGTTATACATAGGTTATCCACTGTCGACATTACACAGGAAATCCGATTTAGCACAGCAGTGTATGTTTCATAGGAGGCTACTTCTAAACCTGACTGACTGATATATGTGCAACCTTGATGTTAGTCATTTGCAAATATTGTATATATGGTACTGGAAATCAATATATGTAACTGTGAGCATATTCCATCTCAGGTGTGCAGATAAAATATGCATTTTGTCGGTAATTGTACTTTATGGACTATGTGCCTGGCTTATCACTATAGGGAGAGCAGATTAGTACATCTAGAATCATAGAATCATAGAATCCTAAAGTTGAAAGGGTCCTAGTAGGTCATCTAGTCCAACCCCCTGCCCGCAGCAGGAAATCCTCCTAGATCATTCCCAACAGGTGCTCATCAAGCCTCTGCCAGTGAGGGAGCGTCCACCACCTCCCTTGGCAATCTGCTCCACTGCCGAACCGCCCTCACTGTCAGGAATTTTTTCCGGATATCCAACCGG
The DNA here is from genome assembly GCA_030015325.1 of Cryptoblepharus egeriae. NCBI lineage: Eukaryota > Metazoa > Chordata > Lepidosauria > Squamata > Scincidae > Cryptoblepharus > Cryptoblepharus egeriae. The sequence continues at coordinate 88,248,088 of JAREYC010000003.1, read as the reverse complement.
AATCTCCTCTCTTGCAGTTTGTACCCATTGGTTCTAGTTCTGCTTTCAGTAGCAGCTATGAACAAATGAGCCCCTTCCTCCCTATGACAGCCCTTCAGGTATCTGAAGAGGGCAATCATGTCTCCCCTCAGCCTCCTCCAGGCTGAACATCCCAAGTTCCCCCAACCTTTCCTTGTAGGGCTTCCCTTCCATCCCACTGATCATTCTTGTCACTCTCCTCTGGACTTGCTCCAGTTTGGCTGCATCTTTCTTCAAGTGAGGTGCCCAGAACTGAACACAGTACTCAAGGTGAGGTCTGACCAATGCAGAATAAAGAGGAACTATAACTTCTCATGACTTGGAAGCTACCGTCCTCTTAATGCAGCCTAAAATGGCATTTGCCTTCTTTGCAGTCACATCACACTGCTGACTCATGTTCAGCTTGTGATCCACGGCGACTCCAAGGTCCCGCTCACATGTGCTGCCAAGCCACGTATCCCTCATTTTATACCTGTGTTTTTGGTTTTTATTGCCCAAGTGCAGAACCTTGCACTTTTCCTTGTTGAAGTTCATTCTATTTGTTACAGCCCAGTATTCCAGTTTATCCAGGTCCTCCTGGAGGTTTCTCCTGCCTTCTGTTGTGTTTGCTACTCCTCCCAGCTTGGTGTCATCCGCAAATTTGATCAGGCTCCCCTGTATCCCTTCCTCCAAGTCACTGATGAAAATGTTAAAGAGAACTGGTCCCAAGACAGAGCCTTGGGGTACCCCACTAGAAACTGACCTCCAGGTTGACACAGAACCATTTACTAAAACCCTTTGAGTGCGGCCGTCGAGCCAGTTGCGGATCCACCTAACGATTGCCCCATCTAGCCCATATTTTTCCAACTTCCCAATTAAAATGTCATGTGGGACCTTGTCAAATGCTTTGCTGAAGTCAAGATAAATGACATCCACAGCATTGCCACTGTCCAGTAAGCTCATAACCCAATCAAAAAAGGAGATCAGATTTGTCTGGCAAGATTTATTCTTGGTAAATCCATGCTGGGTTGTTTTGATCACCGAGTACTTGTCTAGATGTGCACAAATTGTGTGTTTTATGATTTGCTCTAATATCTTGCCCGGGACTGAAGTCAAACTGACTGGTCTATAATCTTCTTTTTTCCCCTTCTTAAAAATTGGGACTACATTTGCCCTCTTCCAGTCCAGTGGCACTTCTCCACTCCTCAAGGATTTCTCAAAGATGATCGACAGAGGCTCTGCAAGGACATCTGCGAGTTTCTTAAGAACTCGAGGGTGCAGCTCATCCAGTCCAAATGACTTGAATTCATTTAGGCCAGTTAAGTGGTTACGAACCAGTTCTCTGTCAATCATAATCTGCTGTTCTGCACCTTCCATGTTACCATTATCTCTTTGTGGATGCAAGCACATCCCCGCATCAGCCAATGATACTGCACCCCTATTTGCACAGCCCTCCTTCTGAGAATAGACAAACGCAAAGTAGGAGTTGAGCAGCTCTGCCTTCTCCTGGTTTCCAGACACCTGCTGTCCATCTTTGTCCAGGAGCAGTCCCACCCCCTCATCTCTTCTCCTTTTCCTAAAGAAGCTCTTTTTGTTATCCTTGACTCCCCTGACCAGCCTCAGCTCATACTGAGCTTTAGCATTTCTGACCCCCTCCCTACAGGACCGGACTATTTGCCTTTACTCCTCCTTGGTGATCTTTCAAGTCTTCCATTCCCAATACTTCATTTTCTTTAACTTCACCTGATCCCCAAGTTGCTTGTGGAGCCAACCTGGTTTTTTCAGGTTTTTCTCCCTTTCTTTTTCATAGGAATTGTTTCTGACTGAGCTTGCAGAAGCTGCCTCTTAAGGAGCTCCCACCCATCTTGGGCTCCTTTTCCTGTTAGTTCATCAACCCATGGGATCCCGCCTACGTCTCTTCTAAACCTGTTGAAATCAGCCTTTCTGAAATTCAATATAAGGGTTTCACTGTGCACTCTTTTTATTTCATACAATATTCTAAATTCCAGAAGCTCATGATCACTTTCCCCTAAAGTTTCCGCCACGTTGACCCGGTCAATCAGTTCTTCACGATTTGTTGAGATCAGGTCAAGGATGGCCCCTCCCCTCGTTGTTTCCTCCACCTTCTGGACCATGAAGTTATCTTCCAGGCCCATCAGGAATTTATTGGAGCATCCATGTTTGGCTGAGTTTGTCTCCCAGCAAATGTCTGGATAGTTAAAGTCCCCCATTACTACCACCTCATATTTCTTTGCAACGCTTTCCAGTTGCTTCAAGAAGACATCGTCTGCTCCTTCTCCTTGACCTGGTGGTCTATAGTAGACAGATAGGAATACTTAATTGGAATATTTGATTGGAATACTATGTTATTGGCTGCATCATCCTCTCCCTGTTAGAATATGGTTCCTATACATTATTAGCTGAATAGAAAGAGTGTAATTCAAAACAGTGGGCCACTAAAGACCAAACCTATGGGTATCCATCATCAATTCTGAGCACCAGCACCAATGTACAGAAACACCTGGAAAGCTGTATTTGCCAGTGGTGGGCTTTATCGCTGTGCTGATGATTGAGTGACGGTGTGGGTTTGGTGGCAGCTTCACAAATGCCCATAGGAAACAGCTACATCCACTTTGGCCCTGCTTCTTCTCTGTGTGGAAGCTGCTTAAGGCTGTGAGGATATTTCTTAGGACTGGCAATATAGGATTGGCCTGTAAATGAGTGCAGAGTGATCATATAGAATGGAGGACAGAGTGGCTGTACCTTTAACCATTGCCATAGAAGAGGGAATTGAGGCAGGTTTAACTCAACATAGAAAGGTTTAAAAAGCAGCACCTGCCTAAATTCCATTTGATGCAATGGTTAAAGATACAGGCACTCTGTCCTCCATTCTATATTTTCACACTGAATGAGTGGGGGAGTAACACCCACTGGCCCTAGCTCTAAGCTTCATAACTGAACATCGTGAGAGACTCTGCAAATATAATATCAAGCCAGTTTAAAAATCATGTGGAAAGCACTTATCCTGAAACAATTATACCTGTGCAAGCTGACCTTTAGGTGAACATGCCATGAATAGGATAACAAGCAGCACATGAAATCTCTTCCCTTGTCATAAATGTGTACTCAACCAGTGGTTCTTGAGAATTTTGGCCTGGGACCTCCTTCTAAAAATGACTGTCTGGGAACCCCTGGAACTGATGTCATGGCTGGAAGTAACATCAAACAGGAAGTGACATCACTGTGATGCCAGAGATAAGATTCATTATGTTCAATGAGACTTACTACGAGAAAGTATGGATTGCAACCTGAGTGTCCCATTCAAAGATGGCAGTGCCTAATGCCAGATTCCAAGAAGGCAGCACCCAGCTTTTGCAACCCCCCTGAAATGAAGTCGCTATCCCTCAAGGGGGTTCCAACTCCCACTTTGAGAACCACTGTACTAAACATTGGATATGTAAAAGTACTCAGATCAAAAACATCATATGCAAGTTTACTCATAATTAAGTCTTCCTTTTTCACTTACTAAGCTCACCTGGGTATAGGATTACAGCAGTGGTACTCACAAAGTGGGGGTCAGGACCTCCTTAGGGGTTGCTACCTTGGATCAGGGAGTCATGAGAGGGTGGGATCGACCAACTTGGAATCTGGCACTAGGATTTCCTATAAGTCTCACTGAACATAATTGGACTTACTCCCAAGTAGACATGGAGGAGCTCTGGCATCACAGTAATGTCATATCCCAGTAAGTTTGACAGGAGGTCCCGGATAGATTTCTAAGTCTGAAAGTGGGTCCCAGGCTGAAATGCCTGAGTATCCCTGGATTACAGGATATGAAATTTTAAAAATAATCAAATACCCATACACTAAATATACAGCCACTAAATGTAATGCATACACTAAATGTAATTTAACTCACCAGCTCAGTTTCATCCATCTCAGTGATTAGGTTATTTTCAGCATTGTCTGTCAAAGGCACATCAGATTGGTTTAAAATATTCCCTGAAGCCTGAACATTGAGAGCAGGAAAGGAAATCTCATGAATCTTGGACTCGGATGACAAGCAGAGTTGGTAGGAATAAGGAAGTGTCCCTTCTTCATAGTTTGGTGGAAATATAACAGCATTGTTTGAATGGGGAACAGCAGCAAAGCACTGAAGGAATTTGGGATTTCCAGATCGTCGAATCTTTGTCAGGATGGCCAGGATAACAGTCAAGAGGAATAAGAAGGAGATCAAAGCTAAGGCCAAAACAAGGTAAAATTGTAGATCGCTCTGATAGCCTGAGTCAATGGACTGAGTCTTCATTTCTGGAAGGGCTTCTTGGAAGCTTTCAGCAAATACCAGGTTGAGACTCACAGTGGCAGAAAGAGGTGGCTGCCCATTATCCTTCACGAGGATTACAAGTCTCTGCTTTGCAGCATCTCTTTCCTGAAAAGTTCGAGATGTCCTGATCTCCCCAGAATGGGACCCAATGGTGAAGAGGCTAGGCTCTGTGGCCTGCAATAGATGATAGGAAAGCCAGGCACTGTGTCCTGAGTCAGCATCCACTGCCACCACCTTGGTCACCAAGTAGCCTTCTTCTGCTGAGTGTGGCACCATCTCAAACAAAGCTGAGCCCTCAGCTCCTTGAGCAGGGTAAAGAATCTGAGGGTTGTTGTCATTTTTGTCCAGAATAAAGACTTGCACTGGGGCACTGCTGCTGAGTGGTGGGGAACCCCCATCCTGGGCCTTCACCTGGAGCTGAAACTCCTTGAATTGTTCGTAGTCAAAGGAGCGCTGGGCATAAATAGTGCCAGTCTCAGAATTAATGGAGATATAGGAAGAGATGGGGAGTTCCTCAATGTTGCTATGGAGGATGGAGTATGTGATTCGACCATTATGGTCCAGATCTCGGTCTGAGGCTTTAATTTGAAAAATGGAGGAGCCGGAAGGATTGTTCTCTGGTACATAGACAGTGTAGGCAGCCTTCTCATAGACAGGAGGGTTGTCATTGATGTCTAGTATCTGCAGGAAAATAGTTTTCTGACTTGAGAAAGGGAGAGTCCCTTTGTCAGTGGCTGTAATGGTAATATTGTACTCTGGAGTCTGTTCCCTGTCCAGGGGACCATCTGTCAAAAGCTTATAATAGTTATTGGATGTGGAGATAATTTCGAATGGAATATTGTTGTTTATTTGGCAGGTAACTTTCCCATTATCTCCAGAATCTATATCATTTACATTAATAAGAGCTACCAGGGTTCCAGGTTCAGAATCTTCAGAGATTTTACTGGACATAGAAGCAATGATAACTTCCGGGGCATTATCATTCTCATCTAAGATCATTACCTCAACTTTACAATGAGCCACCAATCCACCTCCATCTCTTGCTTCAATTGTCATAATATATTTCTTTGTTTCCTCAAAGTCTAGAGTTTCTATAACTGTTATTATTCCATGTTGTGGATCCAAGTTGAATTTCTGGTGTTGATTTTCATCAATCTTTTTAAAACAATAGGTGATCTTACCATTGGAACCTTCATCTCTATCTGTGGCTACCACCTGCATCACTGAAGAGCCTTTTGGTGCATTCTCTTTCAAGTTAACTTTGTATACTTTTTCTGTGAAGATGGGTGTGTTATCATTGGCATCAATTACAATAATCCATACTTTGGTTGACCCAGTTTTGGCTGGCATCCCGCCATCTAGAGCCGTAAGGATTAACTGGAAGCTCTTCTCATTTTCCCAATCCAGCTGTTTCTTCAGTACTAATTCTGCATATTTACTTTCATCTTCCCGTTCTCTAATGTCCAGAACAAAATACTGATTTGAGCTAAGCTGATAGTCCTGAAGAGAATTCACCCCGATGTCAGGATCTACAGCTTGTCCAAGGGGAAATGTTGTTCCTAGCACAGCCATTTCACTGATTTCCAACTTGATATCCCCACCCAAGAATTGTGGTGCATTATCATTAATGTCCTGGATCTCCACAGTTATATAGAAAATGTTCATTGAACTTTCAGCCACAACTTCAAAACTGATTTGACATAATGCAGTTTCTTCACACATTTCCTCTCTATCTATCCTGTCATTTACATAGAGATTCCCATTTTCTGCATTGATACTGAAATACTGCTTTTTACCTAGAGAAATAACATGCAGATTCTGCTTTGCTATTTCTCCAGCAGTCAGTCCCAAATCTTTGGCCAGATTCCCCACAATGGAGCCCTTTTCTATTTCCTCAGGGATGGAGTACCGAATGTTATCCGAGGCTGATTGGCAGAACAAAGGGAATAAGAAGAAGAGAAGTACTTGCCTTCTTACAGATCTGCTTCTTTCTTTGTGCCTGTTGTCCATCCTTCTGGCTGCCTGGATTTTTCTTGTTTGGCAAGCTGAGCTGTTTTAAATCCCCATTATAATGGAAATACACAAGATGGAAGCATAAATAATATCCCTGATAGCTGTAGAATTTATAGATCTATTTAACAGTGATTTTTTAAGTAAAATGCTTTTATTTCTCTGATCTCTGCTGTTCCCTAGATCTATAGACGGTAACTGAACAATTTCACTGCAGCAATCTCACTGAGCAATCTCACTTCATTCATTGGATTTCAGCCTCATTGTGAGCACTGCATGGGCCAACAGCGGCACTCTGAGTCTTAGGTGAGAACTGCAAGATGAGTCTTCGCTTGGAAACAAACAATATCAAAGAGAAATATTGCTGTTTTTGTGATTATGAGTTTAATATCACAAATCATGTTAAGATCCAGTATGTGAAAATGTTTCTGGTCTTGCATACATCAAATGTACGTGAATGTTGTGTCTGTTTTTATCAGTATTGCCAAAGAATTCAACATAACTGAACATTGACATTCTGACAGTCTACTTATTTTGTTCTTATGTGCACTCGTTTGCAGGTACTACATCACAAATTCACTTGTATTCGGTAATATTCCATTAATAACACTAAAGAACAAGGAACTGTAGAATGGATATCAATCATTCTTTGCTAACACATGCCTTTTTGAGCACTGTTCCCCAACGTATGGCAATACATACACTGACTGTATAAATTAAAAAATTGTATGAATATGATGTTTTTAGAATTTCCCCCATATCAGGTGGTACATCTTTTCCCTCTCCTTATAACTGCTGATGAATAATATATTTTAAATTCTCCAGAATGATATTAATTTGTTACAAAAGCAAATTTGTTCTGAACCTAACTGACTTGTACATATTCTGGCATAATGATACTTGTTTGTGTGTGTGTGTAGACACATATGTGTACACATATACATATACACATATACATATAAATATACACACACACACACATAATGGCATAATGATACTTGTTTGTGTGTGCGTGTATACACATATGTGTACACATATACATATACACATATGCATATAAATACACACACAGACACACACACACACACACACATATATATAGGAACTTCATAGTTTCAACTGTGAACCTATGCCTTCTTAGGTAAGTGAGGGAGAATCTACCACCTCCCTCAGCAACCTATTCAATTGCTGAACCACCCTTAGAGCACAATCCTTAACCATGTCTATTCAAAAGTAAGCCCAATTGTGTTCAATGGGTCTTAGTTTTAGGAAAGTGTCTTTAGGATTGCTGCCTTACTGTCAATAATATCTTTACCATGTCCAACTGGGATCTCTTCTCTTGCAGTTTGTCCCCCTCAGATCCAGTTCTACTCTCAGAGAACTTCACATCCTGTCCCCATTAAAATATGGATGTGGTACAACATTATTATCTGAATACACCAAGTGGACACAAAATACTATTGCACCATATTAAAGTAATGAAAAATATTCATTGCTTTTATGACAAAACAGATATTGTGGAAAAAGCACATGCTATAGTTTTTCTGGAATATGGATGTCCGCTATTTTGAATAGTGTCTAAAGAAGAGGCCTAACTATATCTCAGAAGGAGAACATTCTACAAGGTTTAATACATTCTGAAAAATGAAGCTTCACTGTTGTTTTACCTTTAAAATGCAGAACTGGTTCAGCTATTAATTGAATACATACTGGAGGTTCTGAATACAAAACAGTGGACCACTAAATAATGCTGCAGAATATTAAAATACTACTTTTGAAAACTATATTCACTACTATAATGATGATGTACTGAGAAGAACATTGTTTCTATGATGTGGGGGATCATCATTTGCACATCCTGAACCAAAAGGTATTTAGGGAAGAACTATAGGCTAGATCACAGGCAAGGTTTTCCTGTGCAAGAGCAAGGAATTAGTGCCAGTTACAGAGCTGGGTAAGATAACAGAGAGACGGTTCAAGTCAAACTTCGTAATTCAGTACAGGCCTACAGATATCATTTCTTTTTTTGTTTGATGAAGAAGATGAAGATGTATTGATATGTGGGTGACACAAAAAAAGAATGTTGATGCAAAAGCAACATTTGTATTTAAATAGCTTATGAAAACTTGGTCATTTACCCCCATACAATACAAATGAGAAAATACTTTTCCAGCCCTGCCTCCCACACTGGTACAATTTGTAACCACAGCCTGACTTTCTGTGTGTACGATGTTTGTTTTTTCCCATGATATGGAAGGCCATATAACTTTTATTGGCCATCCAGACTTTTGTATCATAGGGAGAAACTCTCTCCAAGGATAGCACCAGAAACAGCCAGTAACTATGGAGCTGGCCAATATGGTGGCACAATATTTACACTAGACCTTGGTTAACTGTACAAAGGTTTCATAACATTCAAGGAGGCCTCTAGGCTTCAATCACCAAACATTCTGATGCTACCTAAAAATGTACACAAACAGAGAAATGGATTGAAGGAAGAAAAAAGCCACAGATGACTGCATGTGTAATCCTATGCATGTCTGCTCAGAAGTAAGTTCCATTGAATCCATTGAGACTTACTCCCAGGATAGTGCAGACAGGATTGCAGCCTGAATCTCCTATGGCTATATGGTGAGCCATCCTTATCCATGGGCTTCGCATCCACAGATGTAATCAACTATGGACTGAAAAATTATTTTTCAAAACTACCATACCCAACCATTGCACAGTGCTTGATAGACACATTTATTTCATACCCACCTTGCAATGAAATTCATGCAAGTTTACGAAATTTTCATATGTCTTAAGCAATTTCCTGTGTCAATGTAAATTTACTATTTGCAGAATTTTATGCAATCTCCATAAATTTATGCAATTTCCATATACAGGTGTCCAGCAGGGGGTTGTATCTGTGTGGGCTTCGTTTCAGTCCCCGCCCCCCATAAATACATGATCCGTACATGGAGGGAACCTTATCTCCACATCTTCCATGCCTTTAATGTTGTTTAAAGGATTATCATGGTGAAAATGATTCGTCTTTTTACAGGTTGCTATAAGAATTCAAGCTTATAGTTATGTGCACAAAATAAACCTATTTTAACAAATTAGTTACGTTTAATTAATCTTTGTTAATTAATCTTAACTAAAAATTAGTTAAATTTAATGGATTAAAATTAATAAAATTTGATTAAAAAATTAATTAAAAATTAGTTAGAGTAAACTTCCTGTTAGCATTTTCAAGAATTCAGGCTGCATGTACTTTGCTGAATGCTTGTAAGCTTATACAGCCCAGGAAAAGGAACAAACATTTTCATCAACATTTTCATCCGCCTTAAATGTTAATGGGCAAGTGGGGCCAATCCACAAATAACTGAGACTAGGAATACCAGATAAACTGATATTAGAGGAAGGGGGTACACAAAGACGCCTCCATTAATATCATTTCCTTTGAGGATCTGTGGAATTTTAGGACCTATGGTACTTATAATAAAAACTGGGCAATTCTGGAATAAATTAAATATGACATGAAAATTCTTAACCCAAGCAAATAGAAACTAGATCCAGTAAAAGGGAAATAACACAAATGCAGAGGGAGAAATGAAAGAAATGCCAACATAGAATTATTTCATTTCTTAAAACACATTTTTTGATAGAGAAAACTAAAATTTGCTGATGGAGCTGATGCCTCCACTTCAGTCACAGTAAAAGTGAACAGTGCAATTACTTCCTAATTAAACCTTACCTCATTAGCATCTCCCATCTGAGACTTTAGGTGGTTTTCACCATTGTCCGTAAAGGGTACATCTGATTTCATGCCATTAAGTATATTTTCTGCAATCTGAATATTGGGTGCCAAGAAGGCAAACTCATTTTTCCTGGATTCTGAGGATAGGCAAAGCTGGTAAGAGTAAGGCAAAGTCCCATCTTCAAAATTTGGTGGAAATATGGCACCATTTTTAGGAACTGGACCAAAGCACTGAAGGAATCTGGGCTTCCCTGACTGTCGAAGCTTCATCATAATGGCAACAATCACAGTTAAGAGGAACAAAAAGGAGATCAAAGCCAAGGCCAGCACCAAGTAGAACTGGAGGTCAGACTGATATTCTGAGTTGAAGGATTGCTTTTTCATCTCAGGAAGGGCCTCCTGAAAGTTTTCAGCAAACACCAGGTTCAGAATTGTACTAGCCGAAAGAGAGGGCTGCCCATTATCTTTCACCACAATGACTAGTTGTTGCTTCACAGCATCTCTTTCAATAAAGGGCCTCGCTGTCCTGATCTCCCCAGTGTGAGCACCAACACTGAACAGCCCTGGCTCAGTAGCTTGAGTCAGGTGGTAGGAGAGCCAGGCATTGTGTCCAGAATCAGCATCTACAGCCACAACTTTTGTTACCAGATAACCTTCCTCTGCTGAACGAGGCACCATCTCAAACAAGGCCGAGCCTTTGTCTTCCTGTGAAGGGGACAGGATTCGAGGGCTGTTATCGTTTCGATCCAGAATAAAAACCCGTACTGTGACATTGGTGCTGAGAGGGGGAGAACCACCATCTTGAGCCTTCACTTGCAGCTGAAACTCCCTGAATTGTTCATAGTCAAAGGATCTTTGGGCATAAATGGTGCCAGTCTCAGAATTAATGGAGATATATGAAGAGATTGGAAGATCCTCAATGTTGCTGTTGATAATGGAGTATGTGACTCGTGAGTTTTGGCCCTCATCTGGATCTGAGGCTTTGAGACTGAAAATGGAGGAACCTGAAGGATTGTTTTCTGGCACATAGATGGTGTATGAAGGCTTCTCAAAAGCAGGGGAATTGTCATTGATATCAGAAATCTTCAGTGAGATTGTTTTGTGTGTTGAGAGTGGAGGAGTGCCTTTGTCGGTGGCTGTGATTGTAATGTTATATTCAGGGGTCCTTTCTCTGTCCAAAGTGCTATCTGTCTGGAGCTTGTAGTAGTTGTTTGATGAGGGAAGAATCTTGAAGGGTAAATTATCTTGTATATAACAAGTAACTTTGCCATTGTCATCATGATCTTCATCATTTATACTGATTAGAGCAATTACTATTCCAGATGGCGCATCTTCACTAATAGGACTAAAAACAGATGCTAGGATAACTTCCGGGGCATTATCATTCACATCAAGAATGCTTATGACAACTTTGCAATGTGTTACAAGCCCCCCACCATCTTTTGCTGCAACTCTCATTGTGTATTCTTTGGTGTCCTCAAAGTCCAAAATCCCCACAACAGAGATTATGCCACTGTTTGAATCCAAATTGAATTTCTGTTTGGAGTTTACCCCCATATTGCTGAAATGGTATTTGATCTGGGCATTTGTACCTTCATCTTTATCAGAGGCTAAAACTTGTAGTACTTGGGACCCAAGAGGAGCATTTTCATGCATACTGACTTTGTAGATCTCTTGAGTGAAAATAGGTGGGTTGTCATTTGCATCGGTAATATTAATCAGTATTTGGGCTGTCCCAGTTTTTCTGGGTTCACCCCCATCCAGGGCTGTAAGGCTCAAATGAAGAGATGATTCACTTTCTCTATCAAGTGCCTTTTGCAGTACTAAGTCTGCAAACTTATTTCCATCCTGACTCTCTTTAATATCCAAAGTGAAGTACTGATTGGGGCTGAGCTGGTAATTCTGGACAGAATTCAGTCCTATATCAGGGTCTTCAGCATTTCCAAGAAGATATCTTGTCCCAGGTAAAGTTGATTCTATGATTTCTAGTTGGATATTTCCATCAAGAAATTGTGGTGCATTATCATTAACATCCTGAATTGCTACAATCACATGGAAAATATTTACAGGGTTTTCTACAACCACTTCCAAATTAACAAAGCATCGAGGATTTAAGTCACATATTTCCTCCCTGTCTATCCTTTCTTTCACATAGAGATTTCCATTGTCTGCAGTGATGCTGAAATATTGCATTTTATTTCCAGAAACAGTATGCAGATTGCGTTTTGCTAAGTCTCTGACATTCAGCCCCAAATCCTTAGCTAGATTCCCCACCAATGAACCCTTGGCCATCTCTTCGGGGATGGAATAGCGAAGCTGCTCTGTGGCAGCCCAGGAGGAGAAAGACAAAAGAAAGAGAAGCTGTACTTGCCTTCTGGGTGCCCTGCCATTCCTTTCATGATTTCTTTCCATCTGACACCATGCAATTTTTTTGCTTCCCTATTAGAGTATCCTCAGGATCCAAGAAATTTGAGAACTGAAGAATTATCTGCTTTTCCCTTTAATTTTTATCATGCATGATTGTTCTTGTTTTCCTTTTGTTCAGCCTGTCTGCTCTCTCCTTGCTTTCTGCAGTGTGTCCTTTTTGCACAGCACTGAGGAAGCAATGGCTCTGTATAGCTATCAAGCATCAGTGGATTTCCATCCTCTCTCTGGCTACCACACAAGCCAATGGCGACACTCTGAGGCTCAGTCGCAGAACTGCAAGTCATATTTTTCAGATTGGAAAGCCACCTCTTGAGATGTGCTTATAGCTTATAAAAAAAATTAAAAGTGTATCTTCTAAATTTTAAAGTGCATATTTAATAGCATCTCTACTTCATGTCGTCTCTGAAGCCATTTCTAAGCACATTTAGATTGTTTGCTTTCTTCTTCATAGTTTTGAATTATTGTTTCAGTGCTTTGAAAATACATCTGTCCGTATAATGAACCTTTAAAAATGTGTCTAGTATTGCCATTGTTCTATCAGGAAATCTGAATCTTGGAACTGCACAGAGAGGATATCAGAATCCTAATTTTGTCATTCCACATCATACTGAGAATTTGTCTGGCTATAGTATGGGACATTATTACTTATACAGCTGATTTCCAATTTCTTTTAGAAAAGTTTCAGATTATCACCATTATCTGATCTTAAAACAAATAATAGTATTCAACCACATAATAGACTGTATTTATTTTTTTTGCCCACACAAGTAGTCTCATTTATAAATCATTTCTGAGCCTACCATGAAAAACTCTTACATTCAGCTTGTGTGTAAACACCTAATAGTCTGAAGTGGAACAGGTCGATCTTCCCAACTTGCCATTTCAGAGTTCAATTCTATCTTATGCCTACCTAGTAGTACATTTCCTATCTAGGAACATGGAGAAACACTGGGCATTTTCTACACTTGTTTTTTTCTCTAGGAAGGGCTTAATTTATTTACATAGCTATTATGGACCATTGAAAAGATCCCCCAGTCAAGTTCTAACATTCCACTGTTTCCTGTTTCCACCCTTTTGCAGATCCCGATTTTTGGTGACTTTTCTGATTTCCAATGCAAGTCATTGTCCACTGTGGACTATCTTGCCCCTCCTCTTGTGAACAACAATAATAAACCTTACCCCCTTCTCCAGACCCCAGGCCTTATTGTGCAGTTAAGCACATGTCTATTTTGGCCTTGAGAAGGACCTCAGAAAGAAGAGTTTTCACCATGTTGTCAAAAAAAGGTACTGAGAAGAGAAGAATGGGGAAAGATACTGTGACTTTTAAATATAATATTTTACTCACTGCTTCAATTTTTGTGCCAGTGAAGGAGATCCAAGGACACAAAACATTCACACAACATCACAAGATACCATATTCTCTAACATGTCTGCTTAATCTTTCCGTTGAATGAAATTTTAGTAATACAAATTGGGTTCCTATAACCCAGAAATGATTTTTAAAAAAATGTATTGCAGGATAAAACTGTATCTGTTTTTCATTAAACACCATGAGCCACACAATCGAAACTTTGGCAACAAACCAGGACATTTTCCCCCTGATGGATCAATACTGAATCACTGAGCCAGAAGGGTCTCAAAGCTTAGTTAGTTCAATCCAATACTTGCCCCAACGTGGCAACATCCTCTTACCACACTTGTAATGTGCACATAACTCTGCATCCTACGTGTGAGAGGGTGATTTCAGACATGGAGCTGAAATGAAACCGCTGCAGAAGACTTTGGCAAGGGAGACAACTACATGCTACATAAGGAGACAAAGAGCACAATCCTAACCATGTCTACTCAAAAGTAAAACTCATTGTATTCAATGGGTCTTACTCCCAGGAAAGTGTCTTTAGGATTGTAGCCAAATGCTCCAATGAGGCTAAGTAAAAAATATTCTCTTTCTGAAGCCAGAAATCATTTAGTCATTGACCAGTGAGCAAACCCCTTCCACTAAAACATATAAAAACAACACTTTAAGAGTTTTAGAGTGCTAAAGTTGTTTTCAATGAGCCATACGCACACCCTACACTGTGTTGGACTGTGGCCATTGGATGTACTCATTCTTCTACAGAACTGCACCTGAGGTGCTAAAATCTGAAGAAATTAACTAGCTCTACTTGGAGGGTGATGAACAATTCTTGAACATATGAAACAAAACAGAAATTCAGAAATGTTCTTCAGAAATGTGAAGCCCACTGAATCTTGAACATACAACACTCCCGGGGAGTATATTACTGCTATAGCATCAAATCTCTTCTGGCTCCCTCTGAAAATAAACTGGGCATTTGAGGGAGTTCTTTGCCTTTAAAATAAACAGTTTAGCCTTTCTTTCCTGCTATTCCTCTTTTCTCCAATCTGGGATGAACCCCCCTTCCCCCCCCAAAAAAGTCATGAGTCTTTCCCTTTAAAAATCCAATTGTGACTCCATGGGAAAAAAATGGAGCTGCTGCTGGTTGCAAGCATGTCTGAGATCTCTTTAAACACTCCCCTAATGTCCCCATCCCATCTGAAAGCAAGAGGGGAGAGGGTCATGTGCAACGTTTGCAAGGCTTAGCAGTATGACCCAATCCTTCGCAGCAATACTTTGAAGTAGTCCCATTTGTATCTGTCATTAAATGATGTTCTTCCTCCCAAGTAACAATGGAGCCCAAAGGAGGCATGAGATTGGAAAGTATGATTGCTACAAAACTTCCCTCCCCCCCACCCGAATTCCCAACTTCCTGTCTTCCCCTCCCTGGGTTTCTCCAGTTATTGATATAAGTGACTCAAGTCTACATGAGTCACCCCCCAAAAAATTTTGTGACTTGGACTTGATTCATCTGACTCAAGATCTCTTCACTGTTGTTAATAAGCTTATAGTAGGAAAGGATTATCGGGTTGCATTCAGGATGATTGTAGGGTACGGAGTTCTAGAAGGAAAACAAGGAAAAGGGAACTTGCTTCCCCCCCCAGACTGCCATTTTCTTGCGCCAAATCTCCCCATAACTGATAATTTCCCTTCAGTGGCGATTTGTTGCACATCTTCTTTGCATGTTAATAATTTAATTTCCATATTTTAATACCACCAAGGAACTCAGGACGGTGCATATGATTCCTTCGTTCCTATTGCAACAACAGTGGTAGGTAGGTTTGACTTCACCCTTATTCAAGATTCAACTCTTAACTAAAGCTTTGTGAAATGATACTGATAGTTTCCCAGTTCAACTAGACGTGCTTTGCTTAATGCTTCAAATAAATTAAATTTTCCAACTCTTGTGAGAACAGGCATTATCATCATCAAGAAGATACCTTCACCTTCCTCTCTTCCTCAGCTAAAGAACCAATTAAAAAATTATGGTTTGTCACAAGATGTGTCACACTTGCTATTAACCTGGATGCTGATGGTCATGTTTAACCTCAGATATAGGGTTCTAACTGGTCATGTGGTTGTTCTAGGCAATGGTGGGGGCAAACCACTAAGCCACTATGGCTAACTGGAATTTAGCAAAGGCTTTTAAAGAACCATTGGCACCTTGGATAACGATGAACGATAAAGAAATTTGATAAATGTGTACTAGATTACTCAGTAACCTTCAGGAAAAAAATGGTCACCTCACTGGTTAGCAGCTACTTCTGTTGGTGTAGGCAACCACATTACCTTTCCATTAAGAAATGCGTGGCAAAAACGTGACAATAGCTACCTGAGAAATGGTAGATAGTGGTGGCTCGTGATAGTTTCCAAAAGATATGGTGGTACCTATCCCTACCTTGAAACCAAACTGTCACCTTTATCAATTCCACTGAGTCAAAATCATAATAACACATTTCATGGTATATTTCAAGAAACTTAACTATTCCAATACCACCCCCTTATTACAATATAATTACTTTGTGGCATTCAGAAAATTATTTTTCTTTACTTAAACTGAAGAAACTGGAAACAGTTAACATTCTTTTTCTTATGACATATATATGCAACGACAAATAAGTAGAGGAGCTACTCACTGGCCCTAAATCTAAACTTCACAACTCAAGATCACGTCTACACACATACAGTCTCGCCAGTTTTCAATATTATGTGGAGAATCAATCCCCAGACACTTACACATGTGCAAGCTCAATATTAGATGAACATATAATGGATCACAGGCAGCACAAGAGAACTCCATTGTTGTTTCAAAGGTGCACTGAGCATATGTAAAAGGACTGGAACAAAAACAAACAACATAATCCAATGCAAGCTTATCTGAAATAAGTCAAACTATGTCCACTGCGTACTTATTCCCACAAAGCTTCAAATACGTTTTCAGACTCAGAAATTTAAAAATTCATATCTATGATTAGAATGGAAAAAGATTTACAATATGTACTGCAGGTTCTGCTAAAACAAACTCACCACATCAGTTTTATCCATCTCTGTGTTGAGGTTATTTTCTGCATTGTCAGTTAAAGGCACATCAGGCTGGTTCAATATGTTCTCTGCAGCCTGTACATTGAGGGTGGGAAAGGAAAACTCATGTATCCTGGACTCCGATGACAAGCAGAGCTGATAGGAGTAAGGAAGAGTCCCTTCTTCATAATTTGGTGGAAATATAACAGCATTGTTTGAATGTGGAATAGGAGCAAAGCACTGGAGGAATTTTGGATTTCCAGATCGTCTAATTTTCATCAGGATGGTCAAAATAACAGTGAGGAGGAATAAGAAGGAGATCAAAGCTAAGGCCAGCACCAGGTAAAATTGTAGATCACTCTGATAGCCTGAGTCAATGGGTTGATTACTCATTTCTGGAAGGGCTTCTTGGAAGTTTTCAGCAAACACCAGATTGAGACTCACAGTGGCAGACAGTGATGGCTGCCCATTATCCTTCACAAGGATTACAAGTCTCTGCTTTGCAACATCTCTTTCATAAAAAGTCCGAGACGTCCTGATTTCCCCAGAATGGAATCCAATGATGAAGAGGCCGGGCTCCGTAGCCTGCAGTAGATGGTAGGAGAGCCAGGCATTGTGTCCTGAGTCAGCATCCACTGCTACCACCTTGGACACCAGGTAGCCTTCTTCTGCTGAGTGAGGCACCATCTCAAACAGTGCTGAGCCCTCAGCTCCTTGAGCAGGGTAAAGAATCTGAGGGTTGTTGTCATTTTTGTCCAGAATAAATACTTGCACTGTGGCACTACTGCTGAGTGATGGGGAACCCCCATCCTGGGCCTTCACCTGGAGCTGAAACTCCTTGAATTGTTCGTAGTCAAAGGAGCGCTGGGCATAAATAGTGCCAGTCTCAGAATTAATGGAGATATAGGAAGAGATGGGGAGTTCCTCAATGTTGCTATGGAGGATGGAGTATGTGATTCGACCATTATGGTCCAGATCCCGATCTGAGGCTTTAATTTGGAAAATGGAGGAGCCAGAAGGATTATTCTCTGGTACATAGACTGTGTATGAGACCTTGTCAAAGACAGGGGGGTTGTCATTGATGTCAAGCATCTGTAGTGTGATGGTTTTGTGAGTTGAGAAAGAGGGAGTTCCCTTGTCAGTAGCTGTGATGGTGATATTGTACTCTGGAGTCTGTTCTCTGTCCAGCGGACCATCTGTCAGAATCTTATAATAGTTATTGGATGTGGAGACTATTTTGAATGGAATATTATTATCTATGTGGCAGATAATCTTCCCATTATCACCAGAATCTCTATCATTTACATTGATAAGAGCTACCACAGTCCCTGATGCAGAATCCTCTGGGATTTGACTATAGAGTGAAGCAAGAGTCACCTTTGGGGCATTGTCATTCTCATCTAAGACATATATGTCAACATTACAATGAGCCACCAATC
Organism: Cryptoblepharus egeriae; assembly: GCA_030015325.1. Taxonomy (NCBI): domain Eukaryota; kingdom Metazoa; phylum Chordata; class Lepidosauria; order Squamata; family Scincidae; genus Cryptoblepharus; species Cryptoblepharus egeriae. The sequence goes on along the minus strand of JAREYC010000003.1, from coordinate 88,229,729 downwards.
CACCACCGTCCCTTGCTTCTATTGCCATCTCATATTTCTTTGCTTGCTCGAAATCAAGAACTTCTTTAACTGTAATTATTCCATCTTGAGGATCCAAGTTAAATTTCTGGTTTGCACGTTCAGCAGTGCTTTTAAAACTATAGCTGATCTTGGCATTGGTACCTTCATCTTTATCTGTGGCTTTCACCTGTACCACTGAAGCGCCTTTGGGTGCATTCTCTTTCAGGTTAACTGAGTATAGTTCTTTGGTGAAGACAGGTGGGTTGTCATTGGCATCAATTACATTAATCCATATTTTTGTTGTTCCAGTTTTGGAGGGCTTCCCTCCATCTATAGCCATAAGAATTAAATCAAAATTGCTCTTGCTTTCTCGATCCAGTTGCTTATTTAATACCATTTTTGCATATTTTGTGCCATCATTTTTTTCTCTAACTTCTAGACTAAAATAGTGATTTATGCTAAGCTCATAGCCCTGGAGGGAATTCTTCCCAATGTCAGGATCTTCAGCTTCCCCAAGGGGAAATGTGGTTCCTGGCAAAGTGGATTCAATGATTTCCAGCTTGATATCTCCATCCAAGAATTGTGGTGCATTATCATTAATGTCCTGGATTTCTACAGTTATATGGAAGATGTTCATTTGGCTTTCAGCCACAACTTCAAAACTGATATGACAGAGTGCAGTTTTTCCACATATTTCCTCTCTGTCTATCCTGTCATTTACATACAGGTTCCCATTTTCTGCACTGATAGTGAAATACTGCTTTGTATCAAGAGAAAGAACATGCAGATTCTGCTTTGCTATTTCTCCAGCAGTCAGTCCCAAATCTTTGGCCAGATTCCCCACAATGGAGCCCTTTTCTATTTCCTCGGGGATGGAGTACTGAAAGTTGTCCGAGGCTGCTTGGCAGAACAAAGGGAATAATAAGAGGAGAGGTACTTGCCTTCTTACTGATCTGCTGCTGTCTTTGTGCCTGCTGTCCATCCTTCTTGCTGCCTGGATTTTGCTTATTTGGTTAGCTGAGCAGTTTCAAATCCCCATTAGAAATACAGAAGATGAGAACATGAGCAGTATCACTGATTGCTGTGCAATTTATAGATATATATCACATTAGTTTTCTTTACTTCAGAAATGTATTTGCATTTCTCTGAGCTCTCCTGTTCCCCAGATCCACAGGCAGTGACTGAGCAATCAATGTGCAGGAAGCTTCATCTAGTGGTTTCCAGCCTTCTTGTAAGCACTACATTAGCCAACAGCGGCACTCTGAGTCTCATGTGAGAACTGCAAGAGGAATCTTAGCTTTGAAGCAAAATGAAATCAAAGGAATACTTTAATGTTTTTGTACTTTTCTGTACCTATTTCTGTACCTATTTACAGGTACTGCATCACCAGTTCACTCAGATTTAATAAATCTGCATGTGATGTGATTAGAATCAGTTACCACTGATTAAAGAATAAACTGATGTGCCTGTTTGTGTTTCTAATTTATAGGTCCAACCTTATTATATATTGATTTTTTGTACATTGTACAACATAAATGGCCATGGCAAATGTTACACTAATAAGTAACAATAATAACACTGTTATTCAGTAACAAAGGTAAAATTTCTGTACACAACAGAGGCGATTCCTAAACCTAACTGACATATATATGCAGCATTATGTCACTTATTGCATATATGTATTTATATACATCATATAATGTGCCTATCATATAATGCACCTCTATTGCACCTAAAAGCTGACTACCAATGTTCTTCTCACTTTATCAGGAATTGTTAACTTAGACTATATGCCTGGCTTATCACCAGTTTCATTAGGGACAGCAGAGCAGTACATTAGATTGCCACAATACGTCATCGGCTACTACATCATCCTCTCCTCGTTAAAATATAATGTGCAACAGTATTAGCTGATTACACAAAATGTGAATTCTAAACAGGGAACCACTATGGCCTAATCCTATGGGCATCAAGTGTCAGTGCAGAGTTCCTGCTGCTTCTGCATATTGCAAACATGCCATAAGGCGTGCCATAAGGCATATCTGGTGAGGATTATCTCCCTGTGCTAAGCCTCAGCACCATACTCATGACTGAGTGATGGTATGTGTTTGTTGGGTATGAAGGAGATGTTACATGGTGCAGGAAGGCAACGCAGGGGGAGGAACTTGTCTAGGAGGGAATGGAAGTGGTGCAACCTTCTCTGCTGGATCCTATACCCTATATTGGGCTGAAAAGCCTGATATGGAGGTTCACCCATCTGTGCTGGCAAAGCAGCCTGTGCAGACTCAAGGAGGCACAGTATGAGACATCTTTCTTTAGGGGAAGGAGATGAAAGACCAGTTCCACTAGGAGATCACTAGGAGACCTTCAGCTGCCCCAGCAGGGAGCTGGATACATGAGACATTTTGGTTCCTGGCATGCTGCTAGGTATGGGATTGGAACACTATAAATAAAGTCATATTAAAGTAATGAAATATGTCCATTGTTAGAAGGGGCCCATCTAATCATCAAAAGAGAACATTCCATAAGATTGGCACAATACATGCTCTGGAGACAATTATAGATGTGAAAGATGAACTTTAGGTGAATATGATACTGGGTAGGACAATAGGCAGCACATGAGGTCTCACATCTTGTCCTAAATGTGTACTGAACCAGTGGTTCTTAAGCATTTTGGTCTGGGATAATCCTCTAAAAATGGTAATCTGTCTGAGTACCCCTGAAAATGATGTCATGGCCAGTGACATCAGAGCTCCTCCATGTCTACTCAGAAGTAAATCCCATTGGATTCAATAAAACGTACTCCAAGGAAAGTATGGACTGAGTGCCCATTCCAAGGTGGTGGTCCCCAGTGCCAGATTTCAAGAGGACACTTTCCAACTTTCAGGAAAACCTCAGCAATGAATTCACAATCCCCAGAGGGGTCCTGACCACCACTTTGAGAACCACTGCACTAAATGTTGGCTATGGAAAAGACTCAGATCAAAACCATAAAATGAAATCATATGCATGTTTACTCATAATTAAAGTCTTGATATGCTCACTTAACATGTTCACATAAGTGTGTACAACATTACAGGCCAAGAAAATTTTTTTAAAATCACATAACCATAAATTAGCAACTGGTGTTGCTAAAACAAACTCACCATGTCAGTTTTATCCATTTCAGAGATTAGATTATTTTCTGCATTGTCTGTTAAAGGCACATCAGGCTGATTCATGATATTCCCTGCAGCTGGAACATTGAGAGCAGGAAAGGAAATCTCATGTATCCTGGACTCAGATGACAAGCAGAGCTGGTAGGAATAAGGAAGAGTCCCTTCTTCATAGTTTGGGGGGAATATAACAGCATTGTTTGAATGGGGGACAGCAGCAAAGCATTGGAGGAATTTGGGATTTCCAGATCGCCGAATCTTCATCAGGATGGTCAGAATAACAGTCAAGAGGAATAAGAAGGAGATCAAAGCTAAGGCCAAAACAAGGTAAAATTGTAGATCACTCTGATAGCCTGAGTCAGTGGATTGATTCTTCATTTCTGGAAGGGCTTCTTGAAAATTTTCAGCAAACACCAGGTTGAGACTCACCGTTGCGGAAAGAGGTGGCTGCCCATTATCCTTCACTAGGATTACAAGTCTCTGCTTTGCAGCATCTCTTTCCTGAAAAGTCCGAGATGTCCTGATTTCTCCAGAATGGGACCCAATGGTGAAGAGTCCGGGCTCTGTGGCCTGTAGTAAATGGTAGGAGAGCCAGGCATTGTGTCCTGAGTCAGCATCCACTGCCACCACCTTGGTCACCAGGTAGCCTTCTTCTGCTGAGTGAGGCACCATCTCAAACAAAGCTGAGCCCTCAGCTCGAGAAGGATAAAGAATCTGAGGGCTGTTATCATTCTGATCCAAAATGAAAACTTGCACTGTGGCACTGCTGCTGAGTGGTGGGGAACCCCCATCCTGGGCCTTCACCTGGAGCTGAAACTCCTTGAATTGTTCATAGTCAAAGGAGCGCTGGGCATAAATAGTGCCAGTCTCAGAATTAATGGAGATATAAGAAGAGATGGGGAGCTCCTCTATGTTGCTATGGAGGATGGAGTAGGCGATTCGACCATTACGGTCCAGATCCTGGTCTGAGGCTTTTATTCGGAAAATGGAGGATCCAGAAGGATTGTTTTCTGGCACATAGACTGTGTATGAGGCCTTGTCAAAGACAGGGTGGTTGTCATTGATGTCCAGTATCTGTAGTGAGATGGTTTTGTAAGTTGACAATGGGGGAATTCCTTTGTCAGTGACTGTGATGGTTATATTATGCTCTGGAGTATTTTCTCTGTCTAGGGGACCATCTGTCAGAAGCTTATAATAATTATTGGAGGTTGATACTATTTTGAATGGCAGATTGTTATCTATGTGGCATGTAACTTTCCCATTGTCTCCTGAATCTCTATCATTTACATTGATAAGAGCTACCACAGTCCCAGATACAGAATCTTCAGAAACTTCGCTAGACATTGAAGCAAGTACCACCTCCGGGGCATTATCATTCTCATCTAGGAGGATTACTTCAACTTTACAATGAGCCACTAGTCCACCCCCATCTCTTGCTTCTATTGCCATTATATATTTCTCTGCTTCCTCAAAGTCTAGAGTTTCTTTTACTGTAATTATTCCATCTTGTGGATTCAAGTTAAATTTTTGGTTTGCACGTTCAGCAGTGCTTTTAAAACTATAGTTGATCTTCCCATTCGAACCTTCATCTTTATCTGTGGCTTTCACTTGCATTACTGAAGATCCTTTCGGCATATTCTCTTTCAAGTTAATTTTGTATACTTTTTGGGTGAATACAGGTGAATTGTCATTGGCATCAATTACATTGATCCATATTTTGGCTGTCCCAGTCTTGGAGGGCTTCCCTCCATCCAATGCCATAAGGATTAAATGGAAGCTCTTTTCACTTTCCCAGTCAAGCTGATTGTTCAATATTAATTCTGCATATTTACTTGCATCATCCCTCTCTCTAACATCCAGAATAAAATACTGATTTATGCTAAGCTGATAGTTCTGGAGGGAATTCAAACCAATGTCAGGATCTTCAGCTTCCCCAAGGAGAAATGTGGTTCCTGGCAAGGTGGATTCAATGATTTCCAGATTGATATCCCCATCCAAGAATTGTGGTGCATTATCATTAATGTCCTGGATTTCTACAGTTATATGGAAGATGTTCATTAGGCTTTCAGCCACAACTTCGAAACTGATTTGACAGAGTGGAGATTTCCCACATATTTCCTCTCTGTCTATCCTGTCATTTACATACAGATTCCCATTTTCTGCATTGATACTGAAATACTGCTTTTTACCTAGAGAAAGAACATGCAGATTCTGCTTTGCTATTTCTCCAGCAGTCAGTCCCAAATCTTTGGCCAGACTCCCCACAATGGTGCCCTTTTCTATCTCCTCAGGGATGGAGTACCGAGCGTTGTCTGAGGCTGATTGGCAGAACAAAGGGAATAATAAGAGGAGAAGTACTTGCCTTCTTACTGAGCTGCTTTTTTCTTCATGCCTATTGTCCATCCTTCTGGCTGCCTGGATTTTTCTTGTTTGGTTAGCTGATCACTTTTAAATCTCCAGCAGGACAGAAATACTCAAGATGGAAGCATAAGCACTATCACTGATTTTTGTAGAATTTATATAGATCTATTTAACAGTGATTTTCTCAGTAAAAGTGCTTTTGTTTCTCTAAGCTCTCCTGTTCCCCAGATCCACAGACGGTAACTGAGCAATCACACTGCAGGAAGCTTCATTCAATGGATTCCAGTCTCTTTGTGATCAGTATATGAGCCAACAGCGGCACTCTGAGTTTCGGGTGAGAACTGCAAGAAAGGTCTTCATGTGGAAGCAGTTCACTTTGAATGGAATCCTTACTTTTCTTGTGCTAATATGCATTCAGTTACAAGTTATGTTAAGTTCCAGTCTGTGAAAATCAGATTGGAACCTGCATCAGATGTTTGTGAATGTTAAGTCATCTTTGCCATCAGTATATCCAAGTCATTCAACATAAGCAAACAGTGCTGCTTTTTTTTTACCATTGACAGATTACACCAGACTGTTCAAATCCCCTAATTTTCCTATTAATGAATGTCAATCCCTAATTTCCCATGGCACACCTGAGAATCATCCGCGGCACACCAGTGTGCCATGGCACACTGGTTGAAAATCACTGCTTTAAGCAAACAATGAAGGGATTCTTTCCATTTCAATGATTATGTGTATATATTTGTAGTCTAAACATATGGGGTCTGAGCACTGGTGCTACCATAAAGTGTTTTTTCATACCCCAAGAGTGTAAGCAGTACCAGTGGGATGGCCTGTGCCTTCCCGCAGTTGCATCATCCTGTCTGGCAGCTGCTGGGGCTGGAGAGTATTGCACCAAGTGGAAGGGTGAAGGTGTTCTGGATGTGGGAAGTGGATTTTTGTGGCAGGTTTAGGGGGAACAGTGAGAAACTGGTACCCAGATGGACGAGGATGGCAGAGTACGTGTCTGTCACATCCTAACCCCTGATCTAGTCCTGCTGGCCTAACACAGGCTGCTGGTACAGATCCGAGTAACCTCACTGAGGAGATTGGAGTACTACCAGTTGATCTCCTATCTGCTCAATTTACCACTAGATACAGAGCAAGTCTGGCAAGCACCAGCACTACACAGGACTGGAACACCATCAAGAAAGTAAAATGCAGTAGAGAAAAATCTAAATTACTTGACATTTCTTATGATCTACCTGTGCTTCTTTGTGAATTGATGAGTCTCTGATCCATTTTATCAACTATGTTGCAAGATACAGTATATGTTTTATGAATGTTTATAACAATTAGTATATTTTAATGAATGAAGGATGGAAGAATAAGCAGGTCAAGAACCTCTTCCTGTTTCAGAAGAGAAATTTTGTTCATCTGCTCCCCCAATATTGACTAACATATTAAATATTTCACTATTATTATTACTTTTCATAGAATCACTATATTGTCATTTTTCTAATTTCTTTGTGCTGTTTCAAAACAAAAAGAGCAGGAAATTTGATATTTTCCACAAGAATAATGGGAAGCCACTTGCCAAGCTCAACAGACAGTTCAGTGTGCTTCTTTTAAAAAACTTCCTTACAAATATGTTTTTATGGCACTGAAATGTAACTTTTTAAAAAAATATTGCATCACTGAATGTTATGTATTGGAAAATACCTTGAAAGTAATCTAATCCAGTCCCCTGTTTATCACAAGCAACCCTTACAGGATCCCTAATAGAGAACCATCCAGCTTTTGCTCAACAAAAGGGAATTTCTTCCAGCAAGAGGGAGTTCTCAGAGACACAAGGGATAGTGTTCCAATACTAGGGAGCTCATACAAATAGGAAATTCTTCTTTATGTCTAGACTAAGGCTACAATCCACAGTAACTATGGGACATTTTACACCAACGTAGTTACGTTGCCACCTATGAGAAACTTATGGGAAACGCATATAGCAATCCAGAGAAAGTGTCTCAGGCAGCCCAATCCAGAGCAACTATTCCTTGCACATAAGAGGCCTTAGGGTGCCCTATCTATCACTAGGTTGGAGCAACTGCAAGACGCTCCACCCCAGTTACTCTGGAAGAGGCTTAGGGCAGAGCAAGGCAACATAGGGTGCCCTAAGAGAGGTGGACCTGCTCTGCTCTAACTGCTCTGCCCTAAGCAGTTCAGGGGAGGCATGTTGAGAGCATGTTTAGCATTGCCTAGGGCAGAGCAGTTACTCTGTATCCAGAGCCTGTTTCCAAGGCAGAAATGCCCTCTTCCAGCCCTCAGAGTTATACCACCTCAGGAGCAGGTATAGTAATGAGTAGACCCTTAGGGGTCCATGATAAGGCCTGAGTAAGAATGGCAGTGCTGACCAAAAATCTGAGTTCTTGGCCAGCCTAGCCTCTCAACCTCAGGATATGGAACAACTACGGCAGCCCACTAACCTGGGGATACAGCAGGCCACTCCAAACATCCAGCCTCCACTAGAGGAACTGCAGCTGTAACTGGTTGTCAGGAACTTCTGGGCTTTCTTATAAGGCAGACACCATAGCTGTTCCTTGTTCAGTGTGATCTGAGGGGGGTCTCCTCAGGAGCAAGTCCTCCCCATGTGTCAATTACTTAGCATGCTCTGGAGCAGTTAGGGCAGCCCAGGCTTCCTGACTCTCTGGATGCAGCATAACTTTATGTTCTGGATTTGGTTCTAGACCTACACTCAGAAGCCAATGAGAGTAAGTTTATTCCTTCTTGCATGTAACAGCCCTTCAGACACATTTCTTCCTTAAAGACCAATTCTAACAAATTTTCCAGTTCCAATGCAAACACAATATAGCCCTAAGGAATAGAAACAAATGTCCTGTCCATTCTCCCCAATACAGTACTGAAGTTTTCTGCTAGACCACTGCATAGAAGCTTTGGAGAAAAGTGCTTTGGTTAGTGGGCAAGAAACAAGAGAAAATCTTCTGTCGGAACTAATTCATGTGACATTACCTTCTTCCTTCATTGTATCTATAGGTGAATGGGGAGGGAGAAATAGTCTCCATCAAAGCAAGTAAAAATTTTTGAACCAAAAATACATTTTTGAACCAACGACACCTCTGAGTAAGTTTGTATAGGCCCATGCTAGAAGGCTGAGTCCTTGTGCATGCTTGTGTTAAATAACCAGAGTAGGGGCATAGAATATGGTGCTGCCTAGAGCAGCACCTGTACAACCTGATGGGAGCCCTGGGCTATGCCATTAGCTTTTACCGTATACTGTAGGACTTTCAAAACTGAGAAAATGATTACTAGAAGTTATCAGAATAAAAATATTCTTGATCCATAATACCATAATGATAAAAATTAGGACAATTCATTAAAATAGTTTGTTTCTTTTGAAAATAAAGTCATCTAAATTCACTTTACCAGTACCGCAGTAGCCTAGCTAGCTACAACAGAAGAAACTGTGCCTGTTAACCAGCAGGCCAGGGTTCGAGACCTGGGTTGGCCCCACAAGACAGGTGAGCTCCTGTCCTTAGCCCAGCTCTGCGACGCCAGCTGGATTCAATCGTATCGGCTCTGCCTTTCCATTGGACTAATTCAGTGACGTGGAGAGGGCGGATTTGCTGCTTGGGTAACAGCCTATTCTCCATAACAGTCCAACCCAGGCTTTCGTGCTTCGCATGCAGCATATGCAGTGCCGAACACGATACCATAGTCTTTCAAGACTGATTGAGGCCTACTAGAAATGAGATAGGCAACGCTATATAATCTCAACTAATTCCAGTACGGCGTACAATACATTGGGTTGGTTGTTCCCTTAAAATATGAGTAAGTTCAAATTCAAATACAAGTTGTTCCCTTCAAGAGGTAACATTTCTCCTCCTTGTCCCAGAGTAAGTCCTAGGAGCTGTGCTTTCTCTGATGCAAGATCACATTGATCCATGCAGGTGGATCAGTCCCAGGAAAGGGAATTCAACTAGGATTTGAATTCCCCTGCCAGGACTTATATGTCCAATCTGCATGTCACCACCCCATTCTGCCTTCTGCACCCCATTTGATCTTCCTCAGGTCCTCCCATTGTCTATTGTCCCATTGTTTCCCTGGTCCGGTAAGCTTCTGTCTAGACAACTGCATCACACATGGTGCACTGCTTCTCTGCACATCTACAGAGCACTTTATGGCATTTTTGCATATGTACAGGAGTAGAAGATATAAATTAACACACTCAAAGAAGTGATTAAAAAACTGCTAATGTGCATTATTTGCATTTGCCAATAAAACTATCCAACTAAGAGGAAATTGAATTACACTACAAAAACTGATATGATAATTTGTCACAACAATAGATTATGAGGTGTGCAATGCAATAACTTCCACAAATAAGTTACCTGTCCAGGATCCTCCACCTGAGCACTGGAATTATTTCCACCACTGCCTATGAAAGGCATACCAGATATTTCACTATTGAGAATATTTTCGGCAATCTGAATATTAGGTGTCAGGAATGCAAACTCATTCTTTCTGGATTCTGAGGACAGACAAAGCTGGTAGGAATAAGGCAAAGTCCCATCTTCAAAGTTAGGTGGGAATATGGCACCATTCTTGGGAACTGGACCAAAGCACTGAAGGAATCTGGGATTGTCTGAGTGTCGAAGCTTCATCATAATGGCAACAATCACAGTCAAAAGGAACAAGAAAGAGATTAAAGCCAGTGCCAGTACCAGGTAGAACTGGAGGTCAGACTGATACTCAGAGATACCTGTCTGGATTTTCATTTCTGGAAGGGCCTCCTGAAAGTTCTCAGCAAACACCAAGTTCAGAGTAATAGAGGAAGAGAGAGGAGGCTTCCCATTATCTTTCACCACAATGACTAGCCTCTGTTTTGCAGCATCTTTCTCCACAAAGGGCCTCACTGTCCTGATCTCCCCAGTATGAGAACCAACAGTGAAAAGCCCTGGCTCAGTGGCCTGAGTCAGGTGGTAGGAGAGCCAGGCATTGTGTCCAGAATCAGCATCCACAGCCACCACCTTTGTGACCAGATAATCTGCTTCTGCAGAACGAGGCACCATCTCAAACAAGGCTGAGCCCTTGGCTTCTTGTGAAGGGGACAAGATCCGAGGGCTGTTATCATTCTTATCCAGAATAAACACCCTCACTGTGACATTGGTGCTGAGAGGAGGAGAACCACCATCTTGGGCCTTCACTTGCAGCTGAAACTCCCTGAACTGTTCATAGTCAAATGATCTTTGGGCGTAGACAGTGCCAGTCTCAGAATTAATGGAGATATATGAAGAGATAGGAAGCTCCTCAATGTTGCTGTTGAGGATGGAGTATGTGATTCTTGAGTTTTGGTCCAGATCAGGATCTGAAGCTTTGATACTAAAAATGGAGGCACCAGAAGGATTGTTTTCAGGCACATATATGGTGTAGGAAGGTTTCTCAAAAGCAGGGGAATTGTCATTGATATCAGAAATCTTTAATGAGACAGTTTTATGTGTAGAAAGAGGAGGAGTGCCTTTGTCTGTGGCTATGACTGTAATGTTGTATTCAGGTGTCTTTTCTCTGTCCAAAGTGCTATCTGTCTGGAGCTTGTAGTAGTTGTTTGATGAGGGAAGAATCTTGAAGGGTAAATTATCTTGTATATAACAAGTAACTTTTCCATTGTCACCAGTATCTTCATCATTTATACTGAACAGAGCAATAACCATTCCAGAGGGAGAATTCTCAGGAATTGGGCTAAACACAGAGGCAAAGATAACCTCTGGAGCATTGTCATTTGTGTCAATAATACTAATTTCTACCTTGCAATGTGTTGTTAGCCCTCCACCATCTTTAGCTGCAACTGTCATTGTGTATTCTTGCATTTCCTCAAAATCCAAAATCCCTGCAACAAAGATTGTGCCATTGTTTGGATCCAACTTGAATTCCTGTTCAGAGTTCATTGGTATGTTGCTGAAATGATATTTGATCTGCGCATTTGTACCTTCATCTTGATCAGAGGCTACAACCCTGAGTACAAAAGATCCAAGAGGAGCATTTTCCCTTATACTAACTTTGTATATTTCTTGAGAGAAGATTGGTGGATTGTCATTGGCATCAGTGACATTAATCTTTATTTGGGCAGTCCCAGTTTTTCTGGGTTCACCGCCATCCAGGGCTGAAAGGATCAAGTGAAGAGTCTGTTCACTTTCTCGATCAAGTGGTTTCTGCAGTACTAAATCTGCAAATTTATTTCCGTCCTTATTCTCTTTAACATCTAAAGTGAAGTACTGATTGGGGCTGAGTTGGTAGTCCTGAACAGAATTCAATCCAATATCAAAATCTACAGCTTTTCCAAGATGAAATCTGGTCCCAGGTAAAGTTGATTCTATGATTTCTAGTGGAATAATTCCATTTGCAAAATGTGGCACATTATCATTAATATCTTGAATTGCTACAGTTATATGGAAAATATTCAGAGGGTTTTCTACAACCACTTCCAAGTTCACAAGGCAGAGACCTTTTATGCCACATATCTCCTCCCTGTCAATCCTTTCTTTCACATAGAGATTTCCATTGTCTGCACTGATACTGAAATATTGCATTTTATTTCCAGAGACAGAATGCAGATTGCGTTTTGCTAAGTCTCTGACATTCAGCCCCAAATCCTTAGCTAGATCCCCCACCAGAGAACCCTTGGCCATCTCTTCGGGGATGGAATAGCGAAGCTGCTCTGTGGCAGCCCAGGAGGAGAAAGACAAGAGAAAGAGAAGCTGTACTTGCCTTCTGGGTGTCCTGCCATTCCCTTCATGTATTCTTTCCATCTCAAAATCTGGCAATTTTGCTGCTTTCCCTATGAAATCAAATTATCCCCAGGGTCCAAGAAATAACTGCTTTTCAGTTCTTATTGTCCACAACAGTTTTGTTTTCTCTTTTCCACCAACTGTTCTGTCTTTGTCTTCTGCTCTCTTTCTTGTTCTGCACAGCACTGTGGAAGAAATGGCTGTGAATAGCTTGCTAACATCAGTGGATTTCCAGTCTCTCTCAGGCTACCAGACTAGCTAATAGTGACGCTCTGAGGCTAAGACACAGAACTGCAAGTGATGCTTTCCATTTAGGATAGAAAATGTTGATGGCATCATATATATTAGGGAAAAGAAAATTATTTAAAATAATAATTTCTTCTTCATATCTTCTACTGTGACACTTTTCCTGCATGTATTTCTCTTTGAAATGTTGCTTCATTGCTTTGAAGATTTTTTTCATCCACATGAAGGACTTTTAAAAATGTGAAAGTGATACCGGCACGAAGAACAAAAGCAGTAGATATCAGAATTCTAACTTTGACTTTGCAGATTCTATTCTGGGTTTTATAATGTAACAAGTGCATTATTTATATATGTGATTTCCATTGTTCTCCAAAATTAATATTACAATATTTTACTAAACCACAAACTTGTTCTTTCTCTATTACACATGTGTTACTACTTTGACATTAATATATCACTTAGAGAAGTGCCTCAGAAATGCTAGAAGGTCTTACTGGGGAAACGGCTGTATGTATGAGTCAGCATACAAAGCTTCAGTGCAGAAATAGTCTCTGTGGACACTTAATAATCGTTATGTATAAAGTGGAGGGCATTGCCAGGTGGCATCATGGCATAAACTGAATGTCAAAAGGAAGGAGAAGATATGCAATATATATTATCAGTACTTAAAGTACTAAGAAGGATCTCTGGAAGAATACATTTTGTCCAGTGCACAAGTAGGAAGAAGGATATAATATATCTTCAAAACAAACTGAAATATTTTATTTGCTGCTCAACTAAACATGTATGAAGATTACAACATAATCATAGAGACACTGCAATAATTCATTTTCTTTAATCTGATTAATCTGGTTAATCTGGCTGTCTAATTTTCAGTCTGGGAACTCAAAATGGTTTTTATGATATATTGTAAATTTAAATGGTGCATATGTTATTCACAAGGCTGGTGGTTCCCAAGCTGAGAGTCTGGACCTTTGGTAGGTTGTGACCTTATTTTTGGTGGGTTGCAAAGGCTGATAGAAAGATTGGATATTAATTGCCTCAAGTACTGAGGCTACTATAGCTGATACTTTATCAGCTACTTACCCTGGAAAGAGCTCAGCTCCTGTAGTTTTCAAGCCAATGTTAATATAGAGAATTTAAGTTTGAGGGTCTTTTTTCTCATTATGATTACTTATAAATAAATATTTCTTTCTTGATATCATTTATAAAAATTGGTAAAACCTAAGTAGACATGGTAGAGGGCCATGCCAAAAAAGTGGGTCATGACACTAACAAGTTTGGGAACCACTGTAACTAGGCTATGAATGTATGATAATGTTTGGTCCCAAAATTAGTCCCACCTATTTTTCAACTTGCAGACCAAAACAGAATCATGGATAAAAAAGGGTACCAAGGTATATTTAAACCAATCCATCACTTGCCACCAAGGAATACCTTTTTCATATCACTCTTGCACCATGCCAAACAATTATGCTCCCTAAATGGAGAGAACGTGATTGTAAAAAACGTATCTGAGGAAGGAATGCAAGTAAAGGAAAATATGCCATATCTTTCTTATGCAATGTGGCATAAGAAAAACTCACTCAAATAACAGAAATCAGGCTGAAATCCTAACCATACTTTCCTTAGAGTAAGCCCCAATGACTATATTGAGACTTACTTCTGAGTACACATGTTCTTTAAAGGATTAGGCTCTGCGGCAGTTGTTCACAATGAGAAAATTGTATCACCGAAACATGATATGCTGGCTGCAAATGTATATGTATGCAATGTTTCCAAGCTGATGGAAATATCCTATATACTCCAGTATAAGCCTTATACTGGAGTATATACGGTATAATATATAGGAATAGGAAAAAAGACATCACTAAATTAAAGACAACCTTCAGGTCCTTAAAGCATGGATCCAAACTGATTCATGTCTATTCTCTGAAATATGAAAAAAGAATTTACTTTTGATATACATATCCAGGTATGTTACATCTTTGTTGTAAATAGGTCCTACAGTCTATGTCCTACAGGTCCTACTAGCATTCTGTCTAAGATTCCCCCGGCCCCCAAATAAGAAGCAAGCTCAGCCACCACCCAACAATTCATTTTAGTACACTATGATCACCTAGAAAAGTAGGAAGGAAAAATAAGCATGAAGACAAAGCAAATAGCACAGAGAAAAGTATTTTGACACCATGGTACAAACTAAAATCACTCCTCTGATGCTGGGACTACTAGCACTATTCACAGCCACTCAGACAAAAAAATTAGGTGCTTATGGAGGGTAATTGAAACCAGAACTGCAGTTGGGAATTACTAGCCACATGATCTTGACTTCCACATTCATAGCCTACCTTCCAAGCAAAACAGAATCTTCACGTTCTGATGCACCCCCTTGGTTGCCACTATAGCAAGAGATAGGTAAAAAACTTAGTTTCCCAGAATTCGTCTTTGGAATTCCCCAAAGTCCAACCAAGATCAGAATTGCAGTCCCACCATCAATTGTATTCAACTCTCACTTGCAGCAAGTTACAGACGTGATTTATTATAACACTGGTCTTTGATTTCTGCCAAGAACGTAAGTGCTGTAATGGAAATCAGCAAAGCACATTGCAAGACAGAGGACCCACAAGGCCACATAGGCTGACTATGGCTGCCACCTGCCAGAATGATAGTCACAAATTCTTTATGCATGCCAGAAATTGAGCAAACTGCTTGCAAGCCACTCTATGTCAAACTGAAGAGCAAACACTGTTGATCACTGCAGAGGTGGCCTAGCAGCGTGACCATAAGCTAGATCTGAAAATGTAGGACAAGGGTCTCCAAAAGTCTGGATTTTCAGTTGAAAATCTGACTTTCAGAGGATCTTATCCTACATTTTTTAAAAATGTCCTACATTTTAAAAAACACTCCCTGGGGGTGTATACCTTGTCCAGGCATGGGGGGGGGGCCTTGTGTGGTGCTTTATGGGCACTTAAAAGCTGCTTGGATCAGCGCGCATGCAAAGCAGCCGCCCGAGCAGCCATTGTGGAAAAAATCCCTGCCTGGGTTTTTTTTAGTCTCTCTCTCCAAGACCGCTGGTCTCTTAGATGGAACAGTCTGCGGAGGCGGAGCATCCCTCTGCAGACCGCTCGCCTGTCAAGCACGCCTGGGTGCACTGTTACTTTCCCTCTAGTAACAGTGCAGCCAGCCTTGCTAACACCCAGGCACACTTGAGAGGCGAGCGGTCTGCGGAGGGATGATCCGCCCCCGCAGACCGCTCCATCTAAGAGACCAGCATTTGCTGATCTACTAAAAAATAAAAAACCCAGGCAGGGATACAGAGGTTGTCCACAATGGCTGCTCGGATGGCCGCTTTGCATGTGCACCGATCCGAGCAGCTTTTAAATGCCTGTAAAGCACCACACAAGCCCCTCTTCTGGACATTTGCATATTGGCCCGGATAGTCTGGACCAATATGCAAATTCCGGAGGCGCCCGGGCAATTCCAGGCATATGGTCATGCTGTGGCTTAGCCACCATCCATGAAGTGCTGTCTGGTAGCATAACATCCTCCTGGTCCTAACCTCAACTATGCAGCTGAAGAGGAGTGAAACAGGATCAAACTCATTAGCTCTAGCTTCACCACTGAAGATCATACAAGAGTCTGCTATCTTACATTAGTCCCAGCATCCCTGATTGTGAGGAGAGCACTTATCCTCAATTATACATGTGTAGCCTATAAGCAGATAGGCTTATAGTCATGTTCATGTTCATATTTACATGAACATGACATTGTTAGACTCAGAAGCAGCAAAAGAGGTCCCTCTCCCCATTCTGAATCAGCAGTGAGCATGGACATGTGGAAAGAGTTCAAATCAGGAACATACACTGCAGTCTAATGCAGGTTTATTTAGAGGTAAGTCTCACTATGTTCAAAGTAAACTTAAGGTGCAATCCTAACTTAGGCCGGCACAACTCATTGGTCTTCCTATTCCTGTGGTGATGTAGGGAGGCTAGTTTATATCTGTGCACTGGCCTAACCCTAAACCAGGAGTGTCTTACATCAGTTTGATTCACCCCCAGGCCAGCATGGGACTTATGCTGGGACTTATGCCAGCCTAACTGGAGTTAGGATTGCAGCTTTATTCCCAAACTAGTGTGTATAGGACTGTATTTTAAAAAATGAAATACATCACGCTGAAATGTGTGACAGTGGACTCATTTATTCTTTGCTATATATTTTTTAAAATATTACCTCACCATAAAACAGATGCGTAGAAAATACTGCACGTTCTGATAAAAATAAAAACTCACCAGATTGGCTTTATCCATGTCAGAAATTAGGTTATTTTCTGCACTGCCTGTCAAATGTACATCAGGCTGGTTCAAAATGTTTTCTGTGGCCTGAACATTGAGAGTGGGAAAGGCAAATTCATGTATCCTAGACTCGGATGATAGGCAGAGCTGATATGAATAAGGAAGAGTCCCTTCTTCATAGTTTGGTGGGAAAATAACAGCATTGTTTGAATGGGGAACAGCAGCAAAGCACTGGAGGAATTTGGGATTCCCAGATTGTCGAATCTTCATCAGAATGGCCATAATAACTGTCAAGAGGAATAAGAAGGAGATCAAAGCTAAGGCCAGCACCAGATAAAATTGTAGATCACTCTGATAGCCTGAATCAGTGGGCTGATTGCTCATTTCTGGAAGAGCTTCTTGGAAATTTTCAGCAAACACCAGGTTGAGACTCACAGTAGCAGAAAGTGGAGGCTGCCCATTATCCTTCACGAGGATTACAAGTCTCTGCTTTACAGAATCTCTTTCCAGAAAAGTCCGAGATGTCCTGATTTCCCCAGAATGGGACCCAATGGTAAAGAGGCTGGGCTCCGTGGCCTGTAGTAAATGGTAGGAGAGCCAGGCATTGTGTCCTGAGTCAGCATCCACTGCTACCACCTTGGTCACCAGGTAACCCTCTTCCGCTGAATGTGGCACCATCTCAAAAAAGGCTGAGCCCTCTACTCCTGGAGCAGGATAAAGAATTTGAGGGCTGTTGTCATTCTTGTCCAGAAGAAACACTTGCACTATGGCACTGCTGCTGAGTGGTGGGGAACCCCCATCCTGGGCCTTCACCTGGAGCTGAAATTCCTTGAATTGTTCATAGTCAAAGGAGCGCTGGGCATAAATAGTGCCAGTCTCAGAATTAATGGAGATATAGGAAGAGATGGGGAGCTCCTCAATGTTGCTGTGGAGGATGGAGTATGTGATCCGACTGTTGAGGTCCAGATCCCTGTCTAAAGCTTTGATTTGGAACATGGAAGTGCCAGAAGGATTGTTCTCTGGTATGTAAAGTGTGTAGGTGGCTTTCTCAAAAGCAGGAGGGTTGTCATTGATGTCCAGTATCTGAAGCGAGATGGTTTTGTGAGTGGAGAAAGGGGGAGTCCCATTGTCAGTGGCAATGATGGTGATATTGTATTCTGGATCATTTTCTCGGTCCAGGGGACCATCTGTAAGAAGTTTATAATAGTTATTCGACGTGGAGACTATTTTAAATGGCAGATTATTATTTATATGGCAGGAAACCTTCCCATTGTCTCCAGAATCTCTATCATTCACATTGATAAGAGCTACCATTGATCCAGATCCAGATTCTTCAGAGATAGGGCTGGACAGCGAAGCAATGATCACCTCTGGGGCATTATCATTCTCATCTAAGAGTTTTACCTCAACATTACAATGATCCACCAATCCACCTCCATCTCTTGCTTCTATTGCCATCTCATATTTTTCTGCTTCTTCAAAGTCAAGAACCTCTTTAACTGTAATTATTCCATTTTGTGGATCCAAGTTGAATTTATGGTGTGCACTTTCTACAATCTTTTTAAAACTGTAGTTGATTTTGCCATAAAAACCTTCATCCTTATCTGTGGCTTTCACTTGTACTACTGAAGATCCTATGGGTGTATTCTCTTTAAAGTTAACTTTATATACTTTCTGGGTGAAGACTGGTGGGTTGTCATTGGCATCAATTACATTGACCCATATCTTGGTTGTCCCAGTTTTTGATGGCTGCCCGCCATCTAGAGCCATAAGGATTAAATGGAAGCTGTTTTCACTTTCCCAATCCAGCTGTTTCTTCAATACTAGTTCGGCATATTTACTTTCATCTTCCCGCTCTCTGACATCTAGAACAAAATACTGATTCCTGGTAAGCTCATAACCCTGGAGAGAATTCACTCCAATATCAGGATCTGAGGCTTGTCCAAGGAGAAATGTGGTACCTGGCAAAGCAGATTCACTGATTTCCAGCTTGATATCCTCATCCAAGAAATGTGGTGCATTATCATTAATATCCTGGATTGCTACAGTTATATGGAAAATGTTCATTGGTCTTTCAGCCACAACTTCAAAACTGATTTGACAAAGAGCAATTTTTGCACATATTTCCTCTCTATCTATCCTGTCATTAACATAGAGATTCCCATTTTCTGCATTGATAGTGAAAAACTGCTTTTTACCTACAGAAAGGATTTGCAGATTGTGCCTTGCTATTTCTCCAGCTGTCAGTCCCAAATCTTTGGCCAGATTCCCCACAAGGGAGCCCTTTTCTATCTCCTCGGGGATGGAGTACCGAATGTTGTCCGAGGCTGTTTGGCAGAACAAAGGAAATAGTAATAGGAGCGGTACTTGCCTTCTTACTGATGTGCTGCTGTCTTTCTGCTTGCTGTCCATCCCTCTGGCTCTTGTTTCTTTGGTTAGCTGAGCAGATTTAAATCCTCATCAGGATAAAAATGCACAAGGTGGTAGTATATATCAATGATTTCTGTGGAATTTTTGGATCTTTTCCCCGTGGTTTTCTTAGTAAAAGTGTTTGCATGAGGTCTTCCCCAGATCCTCAGTTACTGAGCAGTCACACTGCGGTAAGGTTAGTTCAGTGTATTCCAGCTTCTTTTTTGAGCAGTACATGGGCCAACAGCGGCACTCAGAGTCTAAGGTGAGAACTGCAGGTCTGGTATTCACTTGGAAGCAAATACATTTTAAGTTCTAAAACAGTAATTTTGTTCATCTGTTCCCCAATGTTAAGATACTTTTTAAGTAACTCAACACTGAGTGCATTTTAACTACTTCACTATATTAATTTGAATATAAATACTGTTTTGTCAATTTTCTTGCTTCTTATTGTCATTCACATCACAAAGAGCAGCAAATAGGGCTTTGTACACAAGGGTTAAAGTCATACAAAGCCACTCCCTAAACCCAACTCATTGATGAGTGTTATAAAACGTTCTCGTGAACATATTTTTTATGGCACTGAAACATTACATTTGTAAATCATATAGAATCACAGAACATTAAGAATTGGAAGATACTTTGAAAATAATGTCATCCAGTCCCCTTCTTTATGCAAGCAACCTATACAATATCTCTGACAGGGAGCCTTTCAGCCTGTGGGTGAAAACTGCCAGGAAGAGGACACTCACAAGGCATACTCTTCCAGTCATAGGTGGCTCTTACAGTTAGGAAACCACTCTTCATGTCCAGCCAAATCAATTGCCTTGTTTCAGATCTAGTACTGCCCTTAGAAGCTGAGGGCAAGTTTGTTCTTTCCTTCAGACTCCTATCATATATCTCCTTACCATGAAGTTCAGCACAGATGCAACAACAATAGTGCCCCAAGGTAAGGCAATAAATATCCTATCCAATCCCTCCTGTTTTCTCCCAGATTTCTGGGATCTTGAAGCTGTTTGGTTAGTGGGCAAGTCACAGAAGAAGAGTTTGAGATTGGTCCTTGAGGAGATGCAGCCAGAGCAGCGACACAAAGCCTTGATGTGACCTGATGAGAGGCCTGGGTGATGTCCTTAGCTTTCCCCATATATTTTAAGATACATGCCCTCCAAAATTGGAAAGATTATTAGAAGTCAGTTATCAGAATCCAAATGCCCTTGATGATATTAACTATAACAATCATAATTAGGAAAATTCATTGCCATACCTTATTTCTTTGAATTTATGTTCATTTAAATTTCACTTTACAATTGGTGCAGTAGTTCATTTGGCTATAATAGAAGTACAGGTTTCTTTTTTTAAAAAAATAATTGATTATTTAAAATCTACGGAGCCAATCCTGTATATATTTAACCGCAAGTTAATACACCATATTTACTCAAATCTAACACTCTTCTTTCCCAGACAAATGTAGTCTCCAAAATTAGTCTTTGATGGAGCATTAGATTTGAGTAAATACTGTATTTTGATTATACAGGTCAGTACTTAGTTTGACAGTTTACTATATTGTAACAAAGATGTAATGTAAACATATTGTTGTATAAAGTATAATATAAAATATTATTGACATA
This sequence comes from Cryptoblepharus egeriae, assembly GCA_030015325.1. Classification (NCBI taxonomy): domain Eukaryota; kingdom Metazoa; phylum Chordata; class Lepidosauria; order Squamata; family Scincidae; genus Cryptoblepharus; species Cryptoblepharus egeriae. Next base: position 88,208,859 of record JAREYC010000003.1, on the reverse strand, counting down.
AAACTCATTGTTGTATGACATAAAATTAATTTTTTCACCTGCTTTGCAGCTGCACATTACAATCACCAGTAAATATTTTTATCTGAAGCTTTTAAAAATTGGGGTGTGCCTTAGGTTCTACGGCACATTGCATTTGAGTAAATACGGGTATTTAACTCTATCAAAACGAATATGTGGCAATACAGTAGTGCTGGTGTGGGCTATGCTACATCCTAGTGGGATTTTTGTCTGCTGGAGGTCTCCTCAGGGTAAGGGAACATTCCTTCTCCTGCATCTGGGTAAGCCCCAGAAGCTGCCAACTAATCAACTCAGATCCATGCCAGCAATATTGCTGCCACAAGTTGATGTTGAAACATGGAGGTAAAGCATACCAGGAAAATAGTTTGGATTGAGCTGAAACTGCCACCAACCTCTCCCATCCCTGATTTTCCCACTCTGCCCATGTCTTAGCCTCATTCTACCATCCCTCCTCCTGCACTGGACTTAGCTGGCCTGGTGGGCCTCAAAGACTACTGGCCAATAAAAGCAAGAAGACTGGCCTTCCCACCAGGGTACTGGCTCTCTGAACTGTTCCAAAATGCCTTGTGGCTCTTTTACAATAGTGCAACTTGGAGGAACACACAGCATTTGACAGAACACCTATCCTACACACAGTAGGATAGGACTACAAGCCTTGTTTAATGAGATAAACTTCTGAGTCAGCATCTATAGGTCATCAACAAATAAAATAGCACTCTTTGAGAAGATAGTAAAAAATAAAAGCCAAAATTCATTTTGTGGTTATTTGATAGCAAAACCTTCTTTAAGTGAAATTGTATTATAAAAATTAATGTATTACAATCTTAGTCATAACAAAAGATTACAAAATGAGTAATAACTTCCACATACAAAGCTTACCTGTCCAGAATTCTCCATGAGAGCACTGGAATTATTTCCACTATTCCCTGTCAAAGGCATACCAGATATTTCACTACTGAGAATATTTTCGGCAATCTGAATATTAGGTGTCAGGAATGCAAACTCATTCTTTCTGGATTCTGAGGACAGACAAAGCTGGTAGGAATAAGGCAAAGTCCCATCTTCAAAGTTAGGTGGGAATATGGCACCATTCTTGGGAACTGGACCAAAGCACTGAAGGAATCTGGGATTGTCTGAGTGTCGAAGCTTCATCATAATGGCAACAATCACAGTCAAAAGGAACAAGAAAGAGATTAAAGCCAGTGCCAGTACCAGGTAGAACTGGAGGTCAGACTGATACTCAGAGATACCTGTCTGGATTTTCATTTCTGGAAGGGCCTCCTGAAAGTTCTCAGCAAACACCAAGTTCAGAGTAATAGAGGAAGAGAGAGGAGGCTTCCCATTATCTTTCACCACAATGACTAGCCTCTGTTTTGCAGCATCTTTCTCCACAAAGGGCCTCACTGTCCTGATCTCCCCAGTATGAGAACCAACAGTGAAAAGCCCTGGCTCAGTGGCCTGAGTCAGGTGGTAGGAGAGCCAGGCATTGTGTCCAGAATCAGCATCCACAGCCACCACCTTTGTGACCAGATAACCTTCCTCTGCTGAACGAGGCACCATCTCAAACAAGGCTGAGCCTTTGGCTTCTTGTGAAGGGGACAGGATCCGAGGGCTGTTATCATTCTTATCCAGAATAAACACCCTCACTGTGACATTGGTGCTGAGAGGGGGAGAACCACCATCTTGGGCCTTCACTTGCAGCTGAAATTCCCTGAACTGTTCATAGTCAAATGATCTTTGGGCGTAGACAGTACCAGTCTCAGAATTAATGGAGATATATGAAGAGATAGGAAGCTCCTCAATGTTGCTGTTGAGGATGGAGTATGTGATTCTTGAGTTTTGGTCCAGATCAGGATCTGAGGCTTTGATACTGAAAATGGAGGCACCAGAAGGATTGTTTTCAGGCACATATATGGTGTAGGAAGGTTTCTCAAAAGCAGGGGAATTGTCATTGATATCAGAAATCTTTAATGAGACAGTTTTATGAGTAGAAAGAGGAGGAGTGCCTTTGTCTGTGGCTATGACTGTAATATTGTATTCAGGTGTCTTTTCTCTGTCCAAAGTGCTATCTGTCTGGAGCTTGTAGTAGTTGTTTGATGAGGGAAGAATCATGAAGGGTAAATTATCTCGTATATAACAAGTAACTTTTCCATTGTCACCAGTATCTTCATCATTTATACTGAACAGAGCAATAACCATTCCAGAGGGAGAATTCTCAGGAATTGGGCTAAACACAGAGGCAAAGATAACCTCTGGGGCATTATCATTCACATCAAGAATGCTTATGACAATTTTGCAATGTGTCACCAGCCCCCCACCATCTTTAGCTGCAACTGTCATTGTGTATTCTTTTGTATCCTCAAAATCCAAGATCCCCACAACAGAGATTATACCACTGGCTGAATCCAAACTGAATTTCTGTTTGGAGTTTACTGGTATGTTGCTAAAATGGTATTTGATCTGGGCATTTGTACCTTCATCTTTATCAGAGGCTAAAACTTGTAGTACTTGGAACCCAAGAGGAGCATTTTCATGCATACTGACTTTGTAGATCTCTTGAGTGAAAATAGGTGGGTTGTCATTTGCATCGGTAATATTAATCAGTATTTGGGCTGTCCCAGTTTTTCTGGGTTCACCCCCATCCAGGGCTGTAAGGATCAAATGAAGAGATGATTCACTTTCTCTATCAAGTGCCTTTTGCAGTACTAAATCTGCAAACTTATTTCCATCCTGACTCTCTTTAATATCCAAAGTGAAATACTGATTGGGGCTGAGTTGGTAATTCTGAACAGAATTCAATCCAATATCAGGATCTTCAGCTTTTCCAAGATGAAATCTGGTCCCAGGTAATGTTAATTCACTTGTCTCCAAGTTGATGTTTCCATTGAGAAACTGTGGTGCATTATCATTAACATCCTGAATTGCTACAATTACATGGAAAATATTCAGAGGATCTTCTACAACCACTTCTAAATTAACAAGGCAGAGAGCTTTTGAGCCACATATTTCCTCCCTATCTATCCTTTCTTTCACACAGAGATTTCCATTATCTGCATTGATGCTGAAATATTGCATTTTATTTCCAGAGACAGAATGCAGATTGCGTTTTACTATTTCTCTGACATTCAGCCCCAAATCCTTAGCTAGATTCCCCACCACAGAACCCTTGGCCATCTCTTCGGGGATGGAATAGCGAAGCTGCTCTGTTGCAGCCCAGGAGGAGAAAGACAAGAGAAAGAGAAGCTGTACTTGCCTTCTGGGTGTCCTGCCATTCCCTTCATGTATTCTTTCCATCTCAAAATCTGGCAAATTTGCTGCTTTCCCTATGAAATCAAATTATCCTCAGGGTCCAAGAAATAACCGCTTTTCAGTTCTTATTGTCCACAACAGTTTTGTTTTCTCTTTTCCACCAACTGTTCTGTCTTTGTCTTCTGCTCTCTTTCTTGTTCTGCACAGCACTGTGGAAGAAATGGCTGTGAATAGCTTGCTAACATCAGTGGATTTCCAGTCTCTCTCAGGCTGCCAGACTAGCTAATAGTGACACTCTGAGGCTAAGATACAGAACTGCAAGTGATGCTTTCCATTTAGGATAGAAAATGTTGATGGCATCATATGTATTATGATAATAATACATATAATATATCTTCTATTGCGACACTTTTCCTCTGTATTTTTTCCTTTGAGTTTTTGAAAGTTTGCTTCATTGCTTTGAAGATTCTTTTGTCTATATCAAAGACTTCAATAATGTGAAAGCGATAAGCAAAAACTTCAGAAAAAAGCAAAAACTTCAGAAAAATATAAATCGTTGCTTTTCATCCCAATACAATTCTGTCATTCTAGATAAATACCAGAGTTTTCTGTTGGAATAAGGTGGCATTATTTATGTCTGTGTTTTCTGCTTTCCTCCAAATGTGTTTTGGTGTACTGTCACAATTTTTAAACAAATATGACAAAGCGTAATTTTTCTGTTTTGTTCTTTCCCTGTTGCACAAGTGGTTCCGTTGTTATATCATTTAAGGTAAGTGCCACAGAAGCACTGCAGGGTCTTAATGTGGAAACATTTAGGAAAGTGATCAACATGTAGGACAGGTTACAAAGGTTCATTGCAAGAATAGTTGTCTGTTTGCATCTGAATAATGGATGTGCACAGATGGGTATCACAAGCTGGCACCATACTATAAGCTCAATGACGAAAAAGAGAAGAAGTGGAAAGAAGAGAAGAATATATTGTCAGTGTTTGAACACTGAGATGGATCTTCAGAAGAATAGTGACCACTATCTCATCCAACATACCAGATAAGTAGGGAAGTAGGACTTGTTATCTTTAAAACTGGAATATTTTATTCACTGCTTTCCCTTAGGTTCAGAGGTGCATGGAGGTACACAATATAGAGTCATAGACATGATAAGAAATCAGATTTTTAACTTTCTCAAGCTGGTTGTCAAATTAATTTTGAGTTTTATAACTCACAATTTTTTAGACATATTGTGAATATAGTGTATTTGTTATTCACTAGACCACCATCTAATATATGGGAGATAAATGCAGGTGCTCCCAAACTAGTGCCACATTTTTTTTTCAACTTGAAGATCAATACATTATCACAGAAGAACTGGGAAAAGAAGGGCACAATGGGTATTTTGTCTAATCTTCCACTTATGTGAATAACGTCTTCACATCCGACTGGTACTATGCCATACAATTATGCACCATAAAAGCATCCTACAGGGAGAGGAGGTGATAGATATCTGAGAAACCATTATTTTTAGAGATTGTAAGCAAGAGAGTTGAGTTATGAACATCAAGACAAACACTCCCATCAGGAATTAAGATGGGAGGACAAAATGTTAAGTACTTCAGTATGCTGTGTAAGTGGTGCCTCTACTTGATGCCAGAGCCAGTGATGGAATTTGGGCAGTGATGGTAATGTGCAGGTACTTTCCAAACCAAACAGCATCTCTTGCATGTTACTGTCACTGACCAGAATAGCTCTGATCAGTAGAAGAGCCGCTTACACTTCACTTTGCTGCATCTGCAGTACTTACCATTTGCTCTTCTCTAGCTACATAACTGACTCCTATGTCTCTAACCAGTGTAGCTTAGTAAAAACCAAACCAAAAAATCCTCCTTCAAATAACAGATATCAGTCAGTTTTTATAAAGAGAAAATCCCACACATTCCATCACATCCAAACATCACATCTTTGACTGCACATGTGTTCTAATGTGTCACTTCTCAGTCAGCACTAAACTATTGATGAGAAGCTCCATCAACCCCAGGAGCAAATGATGTTCAATACCTTTCTCATGTAGATGGAAGCACTTTGATGCTTGTTGTCCTTCCCAACGTAAAGTTTTTCCCCGCTTTGGTTTTTGACTAGTGGATGGGTAACAAGTTACTCCAGCAGCAATAAATATGGCCTAATTTCACAGATTTGCATCCAGATATGTTGGTGGAAGCAACCATATTGCCCTTTGTGCACAGATTCCTGCCAGAATGCAACAGAAACTGCTGGGAAAATGTAAGACGATGGCAATTGCTGAGGATCGCTGCCCACTAATATCAACCCAAACTATCACCCCCTTTAAATTTACCAAATCAAAATCTTATGAAAATGCCATATATCTGGTGGTTTAAGCCCCTCTCACATAAACACATCTGCCCATTTCTCTTCAAGGGAGAACATCATTGTGCTAATATCTTGCCTCTTACAAGAATGAAACTACCTTTTAACCATTCAAAATATATTCTTTACTAACACTGAGCCAACTGGAAACAGTTACTTTTTTCAAATCACATACTTTTTCAAATCACATATGTACATTGAATGTGTAGAAGAATGAAACTGGATCATACTCATTGGCCATAGCTCTAAGCTTCAAAACTGAAGATTAGAAGTCTGCACACTTACAATCCAGCCATGTTTAAGTATTGAGGAGTATTTAAGTATTGAGGAGTACCTATCTGAAGCACCTAAGATAGAGGTGCAAGCTCTATGTAGCTCTTTAGGTGGACATGGTAAAGATAGGATCAGAAGCAGCAAATGTGCGGTGAACATAGATATGTGAAAGGGCTCAGATTGGTACCATACAATGATATGCAGGTTCACTCACAAGTAATTCTCACTCACAAGTAATGTATGCTGAAGACTTATTCTCACATAAATATGAATGGGATTGTAGCCTAGGAAATTACAACATATCACATACCCATCACATACCCATTTGGACTACTCTTCATTTTTAAAATATTCACTCACAATGAAAAAAATGTACAGACAGTATAACCTGGAGGAAGGGACAAAGATGATGATGCTAAAACAAACTCACCAGGTTGGTTTTATCCATCCCAGAGATTAGATTATTTTCTGCATTGTCTATCATAGGTCCATCAGATGTGTTCAAAATATTTTCTGTAGCCTGAACGTTGAGAGCAGGAAAGGAAAACTCATGAACCTTGGACTCAGATGACAAGCAGAGCTGATAGGAATAAGGAAGAGTCCCTTCTTCATAGTTTGGTGGAAATATAACAGCATTGTTTGAATGAGGAACAGGAGCAAAGCATTGGAGGAATTTGGGATTTCCAGATCGTCGAATCTTCATCAGGATGGCCAGGATAACAGTCAAGAGAAATAAGAAGGAGATCAAAGCTAAGGCCAAAACAAGGTAAAATTGTAGATCACTCTGATAGCCTGAGTCAATAGACTGATTGTGTATTTCTGGAAGGGCCTCTTGAAAGTTTTCAGCAAACACCAGGTTGAGACTCACAGTAGCAGAAAGTGATGGCTGCCCATTATCCTTCACTAGGATTACAAGTCTCTGCTTTGTAGCATCTCTTTCATGAAAAGTCCGAGACGTCCTGATTTCCCCAGAATGGGACCCAATGGTGAAGAGGCCGGGCTCTGTGGCCTGCAGTAGATGGTAGGCGAGCCAGGCATTGTGTCCTGAGTCAGCATCCACTGCCACCACCTTGGTCACCAGGTAACCCTCTTCTGCCGAGTGAGGCACCATCTCAAACAAAGCTGAGCCCTCAGCTCCTTGAGAAGGATAAAGAATCTGAGGGCTGTTGTCATTCTTGTCCAGAATAAACACTAGCACAGTGACAGTGTTGCTGAGTGGTGGGGAACCCGCATCCTGAGCCCTCACTTGGAGCTGAAAATCTTTGAATTGTTCATAGTCAAAGGAACGCTGGGCATAAATAGTGCCAGTCTCAGAATTAATGGAGATATAAGAAGAGATGGGGAGCTCCTCTATGTTGCTGTGGAGAATGGAGTAGGTGATTCGACCATTACGGTCCAGATCCGTGTCTGAGGCTTTGATTCTGAAAATGGAGGAGCCAGAAGGATTGTTTTCAGGCACATACACAGTGTAAGAGACCTTCTCAAAGACAGGTGGATTGTCATTGATATCCAGTATCTGTAGTGAGATTGTTTTGTAAGTTGAGAAAGGGGGTATCCCTTTGTCGGTGGCTGTGATGGTGATATTGTACTCTGGAGTATTTTCTCTGTCCAGAGGACCATTTGTTAGAAGTTTATAATAGTGATTTGAGGTTGATACTATTTTGAATGGCAGATTGTTATCTATATGGCAGACAACTTCCCCATTCTCCCCAGAATCTCTATCATTTACATTAAGAAGAGCTACCACAGTCCCAGATGCAGAATCTTCAGAGACTGAACTAGACACTGAAGCAAGAATGACTTCTGGAGCATTATCATTCTCATCTAGGAGGATAACTTCAACTTTACAATGAGCCACTAGTCCACCCCCATCTCTTGCTTCTATTGCCATCTCATATTTCTCTGCTTCCTCAAAATCAAGAACCTCTTTAACTGTAATTATTCCATCTTGAGGATCCAAGTTAAATTTCTGGTTTGCACGTTCAGCAGTGCTTTTAAAACTATAGTTGATCTTGGCATTGGTGCCTTCATCCTTATCTGTGGCTTTCACCTGTACCACTGAAACACCTTTGGGTGTATTCTCTTTCATGTTAACCATGTATAGTTCTTTAGTGAAGACAGGTGGGTTGTCATTGGCATCGATTACATTAATCCATATTTTTGTTGTTCCAGTTTTGGAAGGCTTCCCTCCATCTAAAGCCATAAGAATTAAATCAAAATTGCTCTTGCTTTCTCGATCTAACTGTGTTTTTAGTACCAATTTTGCGTATTTTGTGCCATCATTTTTTTCTCTAACATCTAGAACAAAATAGTGATTTATGCTAAGCTCATAGCCCTGGAGGGAATTCTTCCCAATGTCAGGATCTTCAGCTTCCCCAAGGAGAAATGTGGTTCCTAGCAAAGTAGATTCACTGATTTCCAGCTTGATATCTCCATCCAAGAATTGTGGTGCATTATCATTAATGTCCTGGATTTCTACAGTTATATGGAAGATATTCATTAGGCTTTCAGCCACAACTTCAAAACTGATCTGACAGAGTGGAGATTTCCCACATATTTCCTCTCTGTCTAGCCTGTCATTTACATACAGGTTCCCATTTTCTGCATTGATACTGAAATACTTCTTGTTACCTAGAGAAAGAACATGCAGATTCTGCTTTGCTATTTCTCCAGCAGTCAGTCCCAAATCTTTGGCCAGATTCCCCACAATGGTGCCCTTTTCTATCTCTTCGGGGATGGAGTACTGAACGTTGTCTGAGGCTGATTGGCAGAACAAAGGGAATAATAATAAGAGGAGAGGTACTTGCCTTCTTACTGAACTGCTGCTTTCTTTATGCCTGTTGTCCATCTCTCTGGCAGCTTTCTTGCTTGTTTGGTTTGCTGAGCTGTTTCAAATCCCCATCAGGAGAGAAATACACAAGATGGAACCATAAAAGCTATCACTAATTACTGTGGAATTTATAGCTATGTTTCACAGATTTTTTTTCTTAGCAAAAGTGCTTTCATTTCTCTGAGCTCTGTTTTCCCAGATCCACAGACGGTGACTGAGCTCTCACAGTATAGGAAGCTTCATTCAATGGATTCCAGCTTCTTTGTGAGCAGTACATGGGCCAACAGCGGCACTCTGAGTCTCAGATGAGAATTGCAAGAGAGGTCTTCACTTGGAAGTAAATTACATTGAAGATATATTATGCTTATATATTGCAAGTGCAACTCTTTTTCTGTTAAGGTAGTAACATTTTCGCAAGATCCTTTTCTTTCACCAGTATTCAGGGAACTCTCTTGGAGTACTGCTCCATTAACCATCTGAGATGTGATCTCATTTTACAATAACTAAAGTGCTGGATACTTTTATTGTTTTTATTTGATATTGACAACAGTGCTGGATAAACTACAACTGCCATTACTATCTTACAGAAATTGGGCCCACAGCAAGATGCCTGATTGCCCCTTTCCTAAGTTTCCTGCAAATCAAATCAAATCAATCAAATCAAATCAAATCAAATCAAATCAAATCAAATCAAATTATCATGTTACTAGAAGTAGTTGTAGTGTGAGGTGCAAGTTTCACTTCCCAAGTTTTAGGGCACAATCCTAACTAATTAAACCAATTTAGGCATGCTTAATTCACCTGGCCAATCTTTCCATGATGGTGTGAAGAGGTTAGCATATGCCTGTGCAGTGGGGCAGAAGGATTTATGCCAGGGCTTAGGCCAGCCTAAGTGGAAGTTAGGATTGCAGCCTAATTGTACAAATATACGTTGGTACTTTTGGAAAAGACTTGGGCTAAAATCCAGAGTAACTATGGGACCTTTTACACCAACATAATTATGGTACCACCTATGGGAAACCTATTGGAAATGCATAGAACAATCCAGGGTAAGTGCCTTTTATGTCTTCCCATAGTTACTTTGTATTGTAGGGTTGGTTGCATTTCTCTACAGCCTTAATCCACTTTTTTCTAGAATGTAGTTTGTAAAGTTTAGCACCATCACTACAAATGGGTGTGGAGCTTAAAAGAAGAACTTACATTGTATTCTAAGGCTCTAAAGAAACTTAGATGGAAAGATCTGTTTGCCTCCATTCAAGTCAAATTTATAACACTGGCCTAGATATTTTATTGATGTTGTCCTCATACGTATGTCCACATAAAAGAAGAATAGAAGAAATACAAACTCAACAATCCCATATTGTTGCCCTTACCATCAAGTACTTTGACATTTACATTTAACATAGGCTGCAATCCTAGAGACACTTTCCTAGGAGTAAGACCCATTAAACACAATGAGACTTACTTTTGAGTAGATAGGGTTAGGATTGTGCTCTTTGTTTTAAAAAGAGAGGAAAAATTCAGAAAAATACTACAGCCAAATTCAGCCCAGTGACTACTCTGTTGTATTTTGAATGACATAAACATTTTATGGCACAATTATAAGAAATTTAGGCTATCCTCACTTGGTATATCCTTTTCTAGTGGTGTGAGGAGGTTGGTGTATGTCTGTGTTCTGGTTTAACACCCCTACCCCCAGGAGTGGGGTGGAAGTTCTGTGACACCGTCACGTCACCACAGGACTTATGCCTGGGCTTAGGCTGGCCACAGTGGGCTGTGGGTGGTGCAAGCAGTAAAGACACTGTGCCTGTTAACCAGCAGGCCAGGGTTCAATTCCCGGGTCGGCCCCTCAAGACAGGGTGAGCTCCTGTCCTTAGCCCAGCTCTGCGACGCCAGCTGGATCCAATCGTATTGGCTCTGCCTTTCCATTGGACTAATTCAGTGGCGTGGAGAGGGGGGATTTGCTGCTTGGGTAACAGCTTATCCTCCATAACAATCCAACACAGGCTTTCGTGCTTTGCATGCAGCGTATGCAGCGCCAAGCACGAAACCATAGTCTTTCAAGACTAATGGAGGCCTGCTTTTTTAGGCTGGCCTAAATGGAGATTAGGATTGCAGCCTTAGTAAATTAGGGCCTGGTGGCCACATATCTATGTCTCCTTTATTGGCTTACAAAACACACTTCTGAATTCTGTCTGTGATTTTGAACCTATAATAGGACACATCCATATTAAAATTATCACAAGATCCTGGACAAGATTTTCCTTTGAAATTTACTCTTGGAAGAAAGAAACTTAATTTCAACATTAATCATACGACTATAGCTTTAAAAAAATCTTCACAAAAGTTCTCATACCTTCCAGTGACTTTAATGTTGTAACTTAACTTCAATGTGTTTGTGTAAATCAATTTTATTTTGAAATATCTCAAAATCTAGATGCCCATGGTAAGTTTCACTTTAATTAAGGAGTGTTAGAAGAATTACTGAATTCACAAAAGAATTACTGAAAGAAAGCTTACCTTATCTGTACTTTCCAACTCAGAATTTAAATTATTCTCCCCACTGCTTATGAAAGGCACATCAGATTTGTTGCAACCAAGAATATTTTCAGCAATCTGAATATTGGGTGCCAGGAAGGCAAATTCATTCTTCCTGGATTCTGAGGACAGACAAAACTGGTAGGAATAAGGCAAAGTCCCATCTTCAAAGTTAGGTGGGAATATGGCACCATTCTTGGGAACTGGACCAAAGCACTGAAGGAATCTGGGATTCCCTGACCGCCGAAGCTTCATCATAATGGCAACAATCACAGTCAAGAGGAACAAGAAGGAGATCAAAGCCAAGGCCAGCACCAAGTAGAACTGGAGGTCAGACTGATAATCTGAGTCTCCTGTCTGGATTTTCATTTCTGGAAGAGCCTCCTGAAAGTTCTCAGCAAACACCAGGTTCAGAGTGATGGTGGTGGAAAGAGACGGCTTCCCATTATCTTTTACCACCACAACTAGTCTCTGTTTCACAGTGTCTTTCTCCACAAAAGGTCTTGCTGTCCTGATCTCCCCAGTGTGAGAACCAATTGTGAAGAGCCCTGGCTCAGTGGCCTGAGTCAGGTGGTAGGAGAGCCAAGCATTGTGTCCAGAATCAGCATCCACAGCCACCACCTTTGTGACCAGATAATCTGCTTCTGCTGAACGAGGCACCATCTCAAACAAGGCGGAGCCCTTGACTTCTTGTGAAGGAGACAGGATCTGAGGGCTGTTATCATTTCGATCCAGAATAAACACCCTCACTGTGACATTGGTGCTGAGAGGAGGAGAACCACCATCTTGGGCCTTCACTTGCAGCTGAAACTCCCTGAATTGTTCATAGTCAAAGGATCTTTGGGCGTAGATGGTGCCAGTCTCAGAATTAATGGAGATATATGAAGAGATTGGAAGTTCCTCAATGTTGCTGTTGATAATGGAGTATGTGACTCGTGAGTTTTGGTCCAGATCAGGATCTGAGGCTTTGATGCTGAAAATGGAGGAACCTGAAGGATTGTTTTCAGGCACATAAATGGTGTAGGAAGGTTTTTCAAAAGCAGGGGAATTGTCATTAATATCAGAAATCTTCAGTGAGATGATTTTGTGTGTTGAGAGTGGAGGAGTTCCTTTGTCAGTGGCTGTGATTGTAATGTTATATTCAGGGGTCCTTTCTCTGTCCAAAATGTTAGCTGTCTCAAGCTTGTAGTAGTTGTTAGATGAGAGAAGAATTCTGAAGGGTAAATGATTTGATATAAAACAAGTAACTTTTCCATTGTTGCCTGTATCTTTATCATTTACATTGATCAGAGCAATGACCATTCCAGATGGAGAATCTTCAGGAACTGGACTGAACACAGAGGCTAGGATCACCTCTGGGGCATTATCATTCTCATCAAGAACACTTACTTCAACTTTGCAATGTGTAACTGATCCACCTCCATCTCTTGCTGCAACTGTCATTACATATTCTTTAGTATCCTCATAATCCAATGGTGCCATCAATAGGATTTTGCCACTGGCTGGATCCAAGTTGAATTTCTGGCGTCCATTTACAGGTATGTTGCTGAAGTGATACTTTATTTCTGCATATGAACCCTCATCCTTATCAGAGGCTACAACCTGAAGTATAAGTGATCCAACTGGAATATTTTCTCCTATACTGACCTTGTAAATCTCTTGTGTGAAGATTGGTGAATTGTCATTGGCATCAGTTATATTAATCCAGATCTGGGCAGAACCAGTTTTTCTGGGTTCACCCCCATCTAGGGCTGTAAGGATCAAATGAAGAGTTGATTCACTTTCTCGATCAAGTGCTTTTTGCAGTACTAAATCTGCAAATTTATTTCCATCCTTATTCTCTTTAACATCCAAAGTGAAGTACTGATTGGGGCTGAGTTGGTAATTCTGGACAGAATTCAGCCCAATATCAGGATCTTCAGCATTCCCAAGAAGAAATCTGGTCCCAGGTAATGTGGACTCTATAATTTCTAGTTGAATATTTCCATTTGCAAAATGTGGAGCATTATCATTAATGTCCTGAATTGCTACAGTTACATGAAAAATATTCAGAGGGTTTTCAACAACCACCTCCAAATTAACATGACAGAGTGGAGCCACACCACATATTCCTTCCCTGTCCACCCTGTCATTCACAAAGAGATTGCCATTTTCTGCACTGATGCTGAAATACTGCATTTCATTCACAGAGACAACATGCAGATTGCGCTTTACCAGTTCTTTTGCATTCAGTCCCAAATCCTTAGCAAGATTCCCCACCAGGGTACCCTTTGCCAGCTCCTCTGTGACTGAATAACGAATCTGTTCTGAGCCAGCTCTGCAGAAGAAAAGCAATGGTAAGAAAAGAGCCACTTGCCTTGGGAGTGCCCTGCCATTGTCTTCATGTCTTCTTTCCATCTGGCTGTCAGATGTAGCTGCCTCCTTTCCTCAGTGTTTTGTGATCAGACAGATCTCTCAACAGGATCCTGGAAATTTGAGAAACTGGCTTTGTCTTTCAAATTGTGCCATCCAGGATGGTTTTCTGTTTTCGTTTTTCTCAGTACAACAGCTCCGGCTTGTTGATTTTTGACTTGTTCTTCATCCCAGGACTGATGAAAAAGCCACAGTGTAGGAAGCACCAATGGATCTGTCCTCTTTCTCGCTACCACATTAGTCAACAGTGACACTCTGAGGATCAGATAAAGAACTGCAAGGGATTCTTTTCCATTTAAAAGACAAAAGCAGGATTTGATTGCTTTATTAGGATGAAACATTACATCAAAGCATGAATTTCCACAGGAGTATTTGATAAGTGCAACAGTTTGAGAAGTCCTTCCTTTTAAAAAAATTGTATTTCATTGTAATGTCTCTCATTCCATTCAGTTGCTTTTAAAATATATCTTCCAAAATACTATGATTTCTGGTGTACAAACCAGGATCTTGAGCTTCAGAGGCGTAACTGTTATCCTCCCTTCTACTCTTTTCAGATTAAAGATTTCATCTCCTTTTATATCCTCTTCACACTTTTTTGATATTGCAGAAATAATTATTGTGTGATTCAGAGCAAATCATTAAGTCCTGTCACAGGAAAACTGTATAAACGCATTTTTAAGAGCTTTACATTCTGTGATTCTGTGATTGTGATTCAGAGCAAATCATTAAGGCCTATCACAGGAAAACTGTATAAACGCCACATTTTTAAGAGCTTCTTTACATTCTGCGTCAGAATTGTGATATATTCTACACAGAAAAGCTATTCCCCCAGCATAGTGGGAGGAGAAGCATGCGTTGTATATATTATGTGTAGTCTAAAAAGTGTGATCCAGTAGGGCAAATAATAAGGAGTTCCCACCTTATAAATGTCTGAAAGTACAAAACTTTACTTTGAAAGCTGTCAACAATCTAAAAGAAATCTTTTCCAGAGTGATATTGAGTTCAGATTATTCAGTCTCAACACAGCCAATGTGAATTTTTTTTTTCTTTCAAGCAGCAGCTCTGGACAAACACTTGTAAAAATCTTTGCAGACACTTATACAATTCAGGTGATTGCGGAACCAACAAGAGCCTGCTGACCCCCAAATAATAGTTGTTCCAGAATTGGTTCTTAAGAGCACAATCCTAACCATGTCTACTCAGAAGTAAGCCCCATTGTGTTCCATTGGTCTTACTCCTAGGAAAATATCTTTAGGATTACAGCCTTGATCTGAACAATATCTTTTCATATTGGTACTTCAGTGATGGTTGTGCTGCCATTATATTGCCATCACAGGAAATTATTCTGATTGGTTACATCAGCCATTTTCAACCAACGTATTGATTGATATGAAAATGAACCCAGTCTCCCACTACATATAGACGGTGCTTATTCTTATGTAGTAAAACTAAACATACTAATGATAGTAAAATGACAGCAAAAGTGATGCAAGAACATTGGCTCAAGAATTGCTTAGGAATGCTTTAACAAATTGTTCTGTCCCTTTTGCTGATGCAGTGATGCCAACATGGCTACCACTGCATCCTGAGGTGGAGGTTGTTGCGGAGTTTCCCTCCAAATAAGGGAACAAGGAGTTCCCACACTGGGAATAGCAAATGACTTACACTAGCAAAAGAGGCAGAGTAGATCTGAACAGATACAGAGGGTAACAGAGAGCTTAGCTTGAGGTAAGCAAGTGAAAGTTTCCTTAGTTCAAGAGGGCCTCCTGATTTACCTCACCAACCCACCATTCTTACAATACAGTGTCTTTTTTACAGTGCATTCTTACAATAGAATTACAAGAGTGCAGCTACAATAGAATTAATAGCAAGGGATAGGATTGGGGTATCCTCCAAAACCATTTTTCGCTCTTCTCAACCATGCTCCAAAACAACTTTTTCAAAAACTTATTTCAATTTGGTTCAAAATTTCACCACAGATTCTTTTAGTTGTTGCTCATATAATCCCTAAAGGATGCAAATATCAATCCATTAATGAATGAATACATAAGCCTGTAGAGGGTTGAGACTCCTGAACATAAAGCGTACAAGTAATGAGGTTTGGACAAGACATTGCAAATATCTTTATGTATCCATTCAGGTTCTTTGCTCTCATAACTGCTCCAAAGGCATAAATTTAACACAGATGCTTCTTAGAGTTAAATGGATTCCCTTTCTCTAACCACCAATTAGGTCTCCAACCAACATTTACACCAGCGTCCCTACTTCAGTATAGAATAGATTCCAGAAGGTTCCACTATTATTGGTAGCAAACATTTTGTGAAATGTGGAAAAAATTACAGCACAACTACAGCACAGTACTCTATATTGTGTAGCCGCCTCTCTTTTTTAAAAGAGCCCAATCCTCAGCTTCCAAACACCTGTTGGAGTAGTGGCACCAAAGCAGCTACCACTGTATCTAGCAAATGCTGGAAGCTGCTAAAGAGGTCTTCTTGGGGGAAGCCCCCAAATCCTGCAATGGGGTTTCTCCAGTTTCTGCTGGTTATTTTGCCAGCACATTGAGTAGCTCCATGTTGGAGTTCACGATACAGTGGATCAGAGTCCCAGAAATCCCCAACCTTTTAATGTCACTGAGCTTTTTAACGTCAGTCCCCAACTTTTTAATGTCATTGTTCTTTCCCATTGCCACAAGTTGTCACCACTTCCAAAACTATTGAGCTGTTTGGGTTGACTCCAAGCAGTTTTTGTCTGTTTTGCTAGTGTCTCCACAACCATGCCTGCGTCAGAGCCTTGACCAAACACATTCATAAGTCGGACATCTGTAACTCAAGTCTGTAAGTTGGGGAACTTCTGCAGTCTAATTTGTATCCCAATGAAATACAATGTAGATACAATGAGAGACAATATAAAAGGGAATTTTTTTTCTATCTGTCAAAACTTGTCAGGTATAAATCTTCTCAGTCCTGATCTACCTGCAAGTAGACTTGTCTCAAAGTTGCAAAGTCTTTCAGAATCTTTCCGTGATTTTCAACAGTAAGAGATTCCTGAAGGTCTAAAACATAGTGCTATATTTAGCTCTCTCTCTCTCTCTCTCTCTCTCTCTCTCTCTCTCTCTCTCACACACACACACACACACAAATGTATACGTAGCAGAGTGATGTATTAAAGGTAAGTTCTTTAGATATCTTTTTTTCCAAAACAAACAGTAGTTTTTCCTTGTTTACAGCAGATGAGATTCTACAATACATGGGAATGCTACAAAGCAGCATTCTCATTCCATATTGCCCTTTTGAGGAACAATATCCTATCTTCCAAGCCTGCATGAGGTTGCTACTAGAAGAGAATACTTCTCTCAAGTATTCATCTGCTCAATGAATAGAGAGTTTTAGATGATAAACTTTGGAATTTTCTGAGATGAGAACAGACATCATAACTTTTCTCTGGTTAAGGTCCAACAATGTAAAATACTAGGCTAACCTGAGGTTTACCTTAGGCTGGTTCATACATGCATACAATCAGCTTTCATTATATTCTAGGCGAGGGTTCTGTTCCTGGAAAACCTAGTTCCTGGATACCAAATTAATGGATATTAAATCTTTGTGGTAGTAGGTTCCAGGGGAATTTCTTTACCATACACACTATGAATTTTATGGACCTGAATCTCTCTGTAGGACTGGGAGATAGTGAGGTCTCATCAACACCTGATGCTTCCTCCTCCAAGCTGACCGTTCATCAGATCATTGAAGACTCCTGCCTGAACCTTCCCTTCTGATGCTTCAGAATTCAGCCAGGAGAAGGAGGTTGCTTTACTCTTCTTCTTCTTCTTCTTCCTCCCCCACCAGCCTTTTGGATATTTCCCTGGGCTTGTGATAGTAATCACACATAACAAAACAGTCTCATAGATTACAAAAGATAGCAATTCTGCCCATGATAAGTGGATAAGTGAGTTTATGGGTAACAAATCTGATGGATAAGTGAGTTTATGGATAACAAATCTGTACATCAAGAAAAGTGTGGTACAAAGAGAACTTTTAAGGTACAGTGATGCCTCACTTAAAGAGCTTAATTCGTTCCAGAGGCATGCTCTTTAAGTGAAACGCTCCTAAAGTGAAGCGGATTTTCCCATAGGAAACAATGAAAACTCAGATGATTGGTTCCACAACCCCCAAAATATTCATATAAAATATTAACCGCATGTAAAAATGATGACAAAACATTGGAATTGAATTCAAAACACTATAATATAATACAGACCACAATTATTGTAATAAAACACTGTAATATTCTGTACAGTAAAAAAGAAAAGAAAAATCTTTATGGGCAAAGATGACTGATTTTCACTAAGAGTCACTGGTGTCTTTCTGATCAACTTTCACAAGGAACCTCTCTATGTGTGTGAGATCTAGATAGGCAGCCTACAACAGCAGAGGGGAAAGATCCTATGCTGTCTACTCAGAATCAAGCCCCATTAAATCCACTGGGGCTTACTCACAGGAAAGTGTGTAGGCTGCATTTTGCATGCACAGCAACTTCAGAAGGGCAAGACTCTATGCTGTCTACTCAGAATCAAGCCCCATTAAATCCACTGGGGCTTACTCACAGGAAAGGAAAAGATAGTGGGGGCAGAGGGGTGGTTGTAATGGGGTCCAGGCAGGGGGGCTTCCTTGGGGGCACGGGGTCTGTTTGAGGGGGCTGCAGAGGGGGTGCAGGAGAGTATTCCCTCCTACCTTATGGAGGCTGCATAGGCTGGGCTGACCAACTTCTCTAGCTGCAGGAGAAGAGCAGCCATCTTTGTTCCCCGATGAAGAGGCTTTTCTGCTCTTCTGCTCCCCCTGCTGGTCTCTTCCATGTACTGCAGGGGGGAGAAAGTCCCACCACACTCCCTCAGCCCAGCTAATGCTGGGGAGAGACAGGAAGAAGGACAGGGATCCCAGCCAATTGGCACTCTTTATGCAAAAAATGCTCTTTAAGCAAAGCGAAACCACACAGAAATTTTTGCCCTTTAAGTGGAACGCTCTTTATGCAAGGCACTTGTTAAGCAAGGTACCACTGTATTGTCTTTTTATATCTATCAAGGAGAGTGAAACTGTTTCCTTTTCATTCCAGTATGGCATCCTTTCCAATGGCTCGCACTGGTGCCCAGTGGAATGCCCAGTTGTGGGGAAAGTGATAAGTTGTGCAGGTGCCTCAACATGCCATGTAACTGCCCCTCTCACCTCTGAAGCTATTCCCGGTGGTAACAGCAGTGAAGAGAACATGCCTTTGTATTCCTTTTGCCATTAGGATTGGCTCCAGGGGAAGTGGAAGGAACCATTTATTGATTTATTATTTATCTCGTAAACTACTTTTTATTGAAAAGCAATATATAAATATTCTTAATATTAACAATAATACACCTACATTCTAGGTGTTATTTTTATCATTAAGAATTTAACTCATGACTTATAAGACGTTAAGAAGAGCCTCCACTGGATCAAGTCACAGGCCTATCAAGTACAGCTTCCTGTATCACACAGCGACCCCCCATCAGACGCCTCAGAGAGCAAACAAGCTGTTGAACATTATTAACTGCCATGGATAAAGTTCTTATAGTATTCAATCTCTACAACTAAAGTAAAGTGTATGGGATGTTATAAAAAAAGCTCAATACAAAACGTGTTTTGACAGCTAAACCAGAGTCAAATTATATAAAAATCAATAGTTCAATTTCAAATTAGGGAAATAATTGTGAAGACTACAGTGTAAAAACCATTGAAAAATAACCTTACCTGTTGTTCATTGTTTTCCAATTCAGAATTTAAATTGTTTTCTTCATTGCCTATGAAGGGCACATGAGATTTATCACCAAGAAGAACATTGTCTGCAATCTGTATATTGGGTGCCAGGAATGTAAACTCATTCTTCCTAGACTCTGAGGACAGACAAAGCTGGTAAGAGTATGGTAAAGTCCCATCTTCAAAATTTGGTGGAAATATGGCACCATTCTTAGGAACAGGACCAAAACATTGAAGGAATCTGGGATTCCCTGACTGTCGAAGCTTCATCATAATGGTGACAATCACAGTCAAGAGGAACAAGAATGAGATGAGAGCCAAGGCCAGTACCAGGTAGAACTGGAGATCAGACTGAAACTCAGAGACACCTGACTGGATTTTCATTTCCGGAAGAGCCTCCTGAAAGTTTTCAGCAAACACCAGGTTCAGCGTAATAGATGCAGAGAGCGGAGGCTGCCCATTATCCTTCACTAAAACTATTAGCTTATGCTTCAAAGAATCTCTGTCTAAAAAAGTGCGTAATGTCCTAATCTCACCATTATGGGATCCAATTGTGAAAAGCCCTGGCTCAGTGGCTTGGAGCAGATGGTAGGCAAGCCAGGCATTATGTCCAGAATCAGCATCTACTGCCACTACCTTCGTTACCAGATAATCTGCTTCAGCTGAGCGAGGCACCATCTCAAACAAGGCTGACCCTTCCACTCCTTGAGAAGGGTACAGGATTCGAGGGCTGTTATCATTCTGATCCAGAATAAGCACTTTCACTGTTACATTACTCCAGAGGGATGGGGAGCCTCCATCTTGAGCCTTCACTTGCAGTTGAAATTCTCTGAATTGTTCATAGTCAAAAGAACGCTGGGCATAAATTGTGCCTGTCTCAGAATTAATGGAAATATAGGAAGAGATGGGAAGATCCTCAATATTGCTGTGGAGGATGGAGTAAGTGATTCGACCATTACGATCCAGATCCTGGTCTGTGGCTTTGATTCGGAAAATGGAGGAACCAGAAGGATTGTTCTCTGGTATGTAGACAGTGTAGTGGGACTTTTCAAAGGTAGGGGGGTTGTCATTGATGTCCAGTATCTGTAGTGAGATTGTTTTATATGTTGACAAAGGTGGAGTCCCTTTGTCAGTGGCTGTGATGGTGATATTATAATCTGGAGTATTTTCTCTGTCCAGTGGACCATCTGTCAGAAGCTTATAATAGCTATTGGACGTTGATACAATTTTGAATGGCAGATTGTTGTTTATATGGCAGGTAACCTTCCCATTATCTCCAGAATCTCTATCATTTACATTAATAAGAGCTACTAGGGTTCCAGGAACAGAATCTTCTGAGATTGTGCTGGACTTGGAAGCAAGGATCACCTCAGGGGCATTATCATTCTCATCTAACAGTTTTATCTCAATGTTACTATGAGCCACTAATCCACCTCCATCCCTTGCTTCTACTGTCATAGTAAACTTTTCTGACTCTTCAAAATCCAGAGTTTCCATAACTGTAATTGCCCCATTTATAGGATTGAGCTTGAATTTCTGCCTTGCAATATCCGGAATGTTGCTAAACCTATAGTTGATCTGAGCATTAGAACCTTCATCTCTATCTGTGGCTTTCACTTCCACCACAGAAGATCCTTTGGATGCACTCTCTTTCATGCTAACCTTATATACTTTTTGTGTGAATATTGGTGAGTTGTCATTGGCATCAATTACATTGATCCATATTTTGGTTGTCCCAGTTTTGACGGGTTTCCCTCCATCCAAAGCCAGAAGTATTATATGAAAATTGCTCTCACTTTCCCGATCCAATTGTTTATTCAATACTAATTCTGCATATTTATTTCCATCTTCACTGTCTTTAACTTCCAGTATGAAATACTGATTGGGTAGGAGCTGGTAGTTCTGGAGAGAATTCATTCCAACATCTGGATCTTCTGCATATCCAAGAACATATCTGGCCCCAGGCAAAGACAATTCACTGATTTCTAGTTTAACATCCCCATTTAGAAAATGTGGTGAATTATCATTAATGTCCTGGATCTCTACAGTTACATGGAAAATGTTCATTGGGCTTTCAGCCATAACTTCAAAACTGATTTGACACGATGCAGTTTTTGCGCATATTTCCTCTCTATCTATCCTGTTATTAACATAGAGGTTCCCATTTTCTGCATTGATAGTGAAGTACTGCTTTTTACCTAGGGAAAGAACATGCAGATTCCGCTTAGCGATATCTCCAGCAGTCAGTCCCAAATCTTTGGCCAGATTCCCCATAATGGATCCCTTCTCTATTTCCTCAGGGATTGAGTACCGAATGTTGTCCGAGGCTGCTTGGCACAACAAAGGGAATAGTAAGAGGAGAGGTACTTGCCTTCTTAATGATCTGCTGCTGTCTTTGTGTCTGCTGTCCATCCCTCTGGCTTCCTGGCTCTTTCTTGTGTGGATTTCAAATCTTCATTATGGTAGAAATTTGTAACCTGGAAGCATGAACTGTATCTCCAATTTCTGTAGAGTTTATAGATATATTTATCAGTTTATATTTCTTCTTTTTCTTAGCAAAAATGCTCTCGTTTCTCTGAGCTCTGTTGTTCCTCAGATCTGTTGACGGTGACTGAGCTCTCAGAGTATAGGAAGCTTCATTCAATGGATTCCAGCTTCTTTGTGAGCAGTACATGGGCCAACAGCGGCACTCTGAGTGTCAGGTGTGAACTGCAAGAAGGGTCTTTTCTTGAAATCAGTTAACTTTGAAGAGAATCCTTACTGTTTTGTGCTTATGTATAAATATTAACAAATCATATTTTAGATCCATTATTTGAAAGCTATAAATCAAATCTGCAGGAATGTTATGTCTGTTTTCCATCAGCCAAATAATTCAACTGAACAGAAGAGAGGCTGAGAAAATAATGCATTGGTAATAACTGACAAATGTTACTACAAACATAAAAATCTTTGAGAGAACTGTTTCACACCTCTCTAACTCCTTGCCTTTTTAAAAAAAAGAACAGTATTTCTCAACCTATGATGGATTTCCTAATTAGTCTATGGAAATCAGTTTGAATGATAATCCTCCCAATCGTATTTGAGCTTTATACATGGTTTGACACACGTCAAAGCATTTACACATGTTTGAGCATGTACATATGCTTTAATTGGGCAGAAAGAAATTACTCTCCTCAGCAACTTTAATCAATCTTTGCCAAAAGAGATACCTTGGTTAGGATATGATGCTGGAGATAGATGATCATTAGAACAGCTTTCTTTATACCAGAAGCTTTTAGGTCTGTGAAGCCCATACTTCATAGGTCTGTAAAGCAAGTCTCCCAAAGTAAGGTCTATACATGTATGCTCCATAGAACTGAATGGTTCTGAATTTTTATTTTGGCTAAAGAGAATATCATCATTTTTTCCCTTCAGTCATAATGAAGAAGGTGTACCCATGGTGCTGAAACATGGAAGTGTGAGCTTCATAAGCATGTGACTTCAGGTTATATGTGCGTATTCAGTGTAGATCTCACATTTGACCCAAACTCACAGATGACCCACAGATTACCCCATAATAGTTTCATGCTGATTACTGTATTATAATGACAAAATATGTTCTATAAGCAGTGGTGTCACTAGGATTTTGACCATCTTCCACCATGTGGGGAACCAGCACATTCCCTGCCCCCCAATGATGGATCCCCTCCCCTAGAGGAGGAGATCTCTACTCTCTGGGATAGCAGAGAACATATTTTTGCCCTCTTTCATGTGATAGTCCTTCAGGTATTTGACACATGCTATTATAACGCCCTCAACGTCTCTTTTCTTCAGGCAAAGCTTTCAAGATTCTGTCAAATTATCCACATATGACTTATTTGATAGGTCTCCTGAGGATCCTTATTGCTCTTCTCTAAAACTGTTCCACTTCCCAGAACTGGACCAAATTAAATGTGGCACCCAGAACTGGAACCATTATTCTCGATGAGGTCTGACCATTGTGGAATAATGTGGAGACACTATTTCTCATAATCTGGATACAGATGTTGATTCACATGTTTCTAAAATGGTTTTGTAACTGGCATATCATATTTTTAAACGTATATTTTATAAACAAAATTTGTGAATCAGTATAGTCAAACTGAGTGTAATCTGCCAAATAACAAAGTGAAATTCAGGTATCAGTGATACACACTAATCTCACAAAAAGAAAAAGAAAGAACACAGAGAATAGTATCAGCAGCACCTAGGGAGGTTCATATGGAGAAGATGATCTTTAAGCATGATTCTAAACACTGCTTTTAAAGTACATAAAGTACAATCGTCAAATGAAAAGGCATGTAAATCTGAGTGGCCAAAGCAGGACTATTTTCGACAGTGAAAACAAACACAGAATAAAGAACATTAAGAATTGTCTAATGGAAGTACAGTATGCCTATGGGAATGACAGTATATCCAATAGAATGTTCTCATCAAATGTTTGTGCTTTGGTCTTGACATGTATCACTCAAGCAAGAAGCTTCCTGCTTCCTCTTACACCCAATCCTACTGTGCTGACCACCATACTCTATCCTTATTACTGTCTTTGAATGTTGTAAAAAGTGCTGTAAATTCCAGCACTGATGGTATGTCCAGAGTCTACAGTGAGACCACTGGCAGTCAGTAATGGGCCTCAGCATCCAGACAACATATGGGGGGAGTGTTGATTGATGCATATCCACCAGTTGGAAGTGAGGCTTTTCGAGGTGGGGAAGGAAGGCAGGGGAAGGTGGAAGAAGGATATAACTTGGCAGAAGGAGGGCAGGCCAAAGAGCGGATTGAGCCTGGGAAGTGGGCAAAGATAGCAACAGCAATACCAAGATTGTTTCCTCAGTACTGCCTGTGCTCAACATAGGGTAAGGGAATTGCTGTTTCCTTACCCAAAGGAGATCTATGGGAGCTTCCCTGGCTCCATAGTATACATACCCTACAATCCAGAGTAACTACGGGAGCACGTAAGAGACATTACGTGTACCCGTAGTTACTGCACAATCTAATGAAAACCAATCATACTGCAATCCACAGCAAATTGTTCTTACACCGGAGCAAGGACTCCCCGTAGTTACTCTGGATTGTGCCCATAGTCTCCCTTCTCCAGCATCCTAGCTGACTCATGTTCCTCCTCTAAGGTTCTTCCACTATAACCTGCTGTAAAACAAAAGACATGGGTGATTGGTGCCACAGTAAAGGAAAAGATAAGTTAATGGGAATGTGAGGGTAGGAGAATGGCAGGAGTTCCATGGATATGGAGGGGACTGTATTTCTCAATGTGCAAAAGGTATGTATATTCCGGCAATTCTTAATGGATTTATTTCTCAGAGCACTGCCACTAATAATGATATTGTTCCAGAACAAGAAAACAGAATTAAACAATAAAATGATCCTGGCCCTACATAATATTTGTTATAAATAAAAAGAGTGAACATATTATTTTTAAAAGCATATTTTAAATTAAAAAATTCTAGAACTGGTAATTCAGCTCAAACTGTATCCTGATCCTCCCCTTCATCAGTCATCCATCCTAACTCCACCCTAATCCACCCACTGCCTATCTCTACCAACCCTTCAAATAGTCATCACTGGCTGATGATATAAGGGTGCCATCTATCTGTCCATGTGTCACTGGTGTTCAGTGCCAGTGCTCCCTTCTCCCATGCAGACGTAAGTGTGCCTTATAGCATTCAGAGCCAGCAATACTCAAGTACTGCTGACACTATGGGCTTCAGGATTGGGCCCTTAATGCTCTTGGATCAGTCATCACATTTCACAACATTCCAAAACAATGAAGGAACTTGGGACTTCCCTACTGCCGCAGTTTCATCATTATGACAAGGGTCACAGTCAAGAGAAACAAGAATGAAATCACAGCTAAAACCAATACCAAGTAAAACTGTAGATCAGACTGATATTCTGAGCCACTTGATTGGTTTCCCAATTCTGAAAGAACTTCTTGCAAGTTCTCAGCAATCACAAGATTCAGAGTAACAGAAGAAGAGAAAGATGGGTGGCTGTTATCCTTCACCAAAATAATTTTTGTTTCAAAACATCTCTCTCCAAAATGGTCCATGAAGTTCTAATCTCCCCAATGTGTGCTCCACCTCTCCCTCTCCTTCCCTACCTCTCCCACCCTGGAAAACCTTCTCCTTACCTCCTGCCCCACCGGACTGACCAGAGGTGGGCCTGGCCTGGCCCAACACCCGGTTTGCTGGATGTGGGTGGGGCTAGGCTGGGGTCAGGGGGCGGGGAGGGTCGGGGTGAAGCCGGTGTGGTCCAGAGGCGGGGCCAAGGGTGGGGCCAAGGGCGGGGCCGGGTAGGGCCAGGGGCGGGCCCCAACTCTGGCACACTGAGCATGCGCCAACCATTGTTCCCGTACCAACCGTACCGGTTCCTGGCAGGCAGGCCAACTTTCGTTGGGGCAGGCACAGAGCATCCTGAAGCTGGCCGGCGCAGTTCAGTGGTGGGCCTGCCGGGAACCAGTATGGCCGGTTTCCTGGCTTCCCCCTTGCTACCGGATCGGTAGCGGAGGGGAGGGGGAAATTTAAACATCCGGTTCGGGCGATCCGGCCTGAACTGGTCACTGCCCACCACTGCCACTAACCTCTCTGCTGCCCAACAGTCCATGCCTATTTGGCCATCAGCCTCCCTTCCCTGGGAGCTGAGTGGGAGTTGCAGGTGGGGACAATGCACGGTGGGGGAAAGAGCAAAGAGGGAGGAGGGCAGGACTGGTGGAGCACAGCTCTGCTGGATCTAGCGCCTCCATGTTGGACCAAGGGAGGTCACAGAATCAAGTGGGCCCATTGTGAGGCTACCTCCTCTACCCGGTAGATGGGGATAAAAGTCCCCTTCACCCAAGAAACCACTGGCAGTGGCCTTTAGTGCTCAGGATACCACAGAAGCCATTTTGGCACCATTTTGGTGTTGCAGCCAACTCATGATTGGGAAGTAATTGACATAAACAAAGAAACTGGTATAAAAATGGAACTACTGATCCTCTTCCAACACTCCTAAAAGCCTCACTGATATATGCTAATTTTACTATTAAATAGTTCCTATTTCTCCAAGCACACCAAGATTGGGGAAAGGAGCTGCAACAAATTTGACATGTGCGGGGGTTAAAGGATATCAGAAACTAGATGTCCTTTAGTGGGAAAGGGATAAGCACATGAGAAGTGATTGATTCACCTTGCAAGCTCTAGCGCCAATTATCTTCCCTCATATTTTCAATACGGTGGAATTGTTTCCTTACTTGGGCATAAGACTCAATGGGCCTACTTGTACTAGCCAAATTGCTGGGATACTTCTGTGTGCACCCACACCAGAGGATTGGGTCTGAGAAGCCAATGAAGGTTCAGTGGCCACTGGTATTACTGAATCCTAATAGTCTGTTAAGATTAGGGGGTAACCACAATAGATCTTAATTATAAGAAGGCTCTTCCCAAGTCCCACACCAAATCATCCCAAAAAATGTAGCTAAACAGACGGCTAAAAAGAGCATGAATGACTAAACTGAAGAACAATATCATTTCCTTTGGAGTTTTTGGAGAAAGGATAAAATCAAAAGCTGTCAAGGATGTATTAGCAATTGACTATCTCATGTTTGGTCAGGATAATACTCTTGTTGAGACATTAAATGACTTTTTATTATATCATTTAATCTGCTGATTGTGAAATCAGAGGCAGTATAAATAATTTGACAATGAAAACTGTTCTCATTTCACATCTGAACCATACATTCTTCCATAGTCAAGGGAATTTTTGAGATACCATGATCCTGAAAGAAGTTTGTTGTCCCTATGTGTGATTACAAGAAAGAGAAAGCAATAATAAAGAAACGGACTACAGTTCTATAAATTTTGACCTGGAAATCAGTCACATTGACTATAATAAGATTCATGTCTGCGTAGACAAGCATAGGATTGAACTCTAACTCTATTTTAATAACATTCTATGATTTCTGCCTTTACTTGTGTGTTAGCCCTTTTTCAAGTAGAAATTGCTCCTAGCCAAAATATATAAAAGAATTTTGCATTTTACATTAAAATGAATATTCCCAAAGATAACATTTTTAATTCAATAACTGGAAAACAAATTATCCAAATTATCACACAATGCGAACAGTGAAAGAAAAGAACCTATTTTTATAATGGAAACTACAACAACTATACTTTGGATTGGAAGAAAACAACAGAAATCCATCATTTTGACACTGCGAGAACGAGTCAGATGCCATGATTTGTGTGACCACGCTAGCATAGTTGGAGCAAAATCCTCAACCAAAACATCAACGTACTGACCAAAACTCAATTTTCTAGTAGAAGAGACACATAAATAAGACTGCCATGAAACATCACAGATCAAAAATAACTCAAGATTAAGAAAAGATTATGTGTTTAAGATGAAACATTTAAGGTCAACAGCTCACCTGAATCATGACCAGATCACCATTATTCAAATTTAAATCATCACCAGATATGATAGGGTCCTTTCCATCACATGTCTCTTGATTTCTCAGAGTATTGGAATAATTTGCCTTGGAAATGTTGAACTGGCTTTTTCTAGAGTTAGTGGTGAGTGAGACATCTTGGCAATAAGATTGAAGAAATGCTCGGACACCATCCACACCAACAAACTGTGAAACTGGAACACCGGTGAAAGTCCCAGTTACTGAGTGACACAGCTGTGAATTTCTCCATTTATGTAACCTGATGGCCAGTAATACCAAGAGGAAAGTGAAGAACAAGCAAGAGACAAAAGCCACAGCTACCACCAGGTAGAAAGTGAGATCAGACTGGGGATCTACAGGAGCTGAAATGCTGCTCAGGTCTGAGAGGACATCAGGGATGCTGTCAGCCAGCACAATGGTCACAGTGACTGAGGCAGAGAGAGGTGGCTGCCCATTGTCCTTCACTAAAATCACCAGGCTTTGCTTGAGGGTGTCCTTCTCTAGGAAGAACCGAGTTGTCCTGATCTCGCCAGTGTGGAGTCCTACAATGAAGAGTCCTGGCTCTGTGGCTTTGATCAATTGATAGGACAACCACCCATTCTGGCCAGAATCTGCATCCACAGCCACCACCTTTGTGACCAGGTAACCTGGCTCAGAAGAGTGAGGGGCTAGTTCTACTCCAGTGGAGTCATCAGTAGGAGGGGAAGGGTACAAAATTTCTGGTGCATTGTCATTTTGATCCAGAATGAAGAGAGTAACAGAGACATTGGAGCTGAGTGGTGGGGAGCCTCCATCCTGGGCCTTCACCTGGAAATGAACCTCATGAAACTCTTCATAATCAAAGGAGTTCAAGGCATAAATGGCCCCAGTCTCTGAGTTAATGGAGAGATAGGACAAAAGAAGAGAGTGACTCCCTCTGTCTTCAATGATGGAATAGCTTATTCGGGCATTCTCTTCCGAGTCGAGATCATTCGCCCTCACAGAAAAGATGGAGGATCCGCGTGGATTATTTTCAAAGAAATAAGAGCTGTAGGCTGATTTTGCAAAAAGTGGTGGGTTGTCATTAGTATCCAAAACCTGGAGTGAAA
This sequence comes from Cryptoblepharus egeriae, assembly GCA_030015325.1. Classification (NCBI taxonomy): domain Eukaryota; kingdom Metazoa; phylum Chordata; class Lepidosauria; order Squamata; family Scincidae; genus Cryptoblepharus; species Cryptoblepharus egeriae. The sequence continues at coordinate 88,179,838 of JAREYC010000003.1, read as the reverse complement.
TAATTTTAGAGGTAGATAATGGTAGGGTTCCACTGTCAGTTGCTGTAATGGTGATATTATAGGTTGCCGCTTGCTCCCTGTCAAGAGAGTGGTCTGTCACTAATGTGTAAAAATTGTCAATTGACTTCTTTAATTGAAAGGGAAGGTTGCTGGGAATGGAACATTTTACCTCCCCATTTATTCCTGAATCTCGGTCTTGTACATTTAAAATGGCAATGACTGTTCCAATTGGAGAATTCTCAGAGACATAATTTATTTCAAAGGTTATTGCTAATTCTGGTGCATTGTCATTCAGATCTGTAATAAAAATTACAACCTTTGTTCTGTCACTCAATCCTCCCCCATCTGTAGCTTGCATCTCAAATTCATATAGGGATGATGCTTCAAAGTCCAGGTTCCCCAGTAGGGTGATTTCTCCTGTTGTGGAGTTTAATAGGAACATTTGAGTGTCCTTTCTTGTAAATTTTAGGAAAGAGTATTTTACCTCTCCATTAACTCCTTCATCTTTATCCGTGGCTTGTATTGTAGCTATTGTGGACCCTTTTGGCATGTTCTCCTTGATGTTCACTTCATAGATTGGGTGGCTGAAAACTGGTGCATTATCATTTGCATCTAAAACAATGATGTGTATTTGTATTGTCCCAGACCTGATTGGATCACCCCCATCAGTAGCAGTGAGGACTAGATCATAAACCGATTTCTCCTCCCTATCTAGAAATTTTTGCAACACCATCTCAGCATGCCTTGCACCATCTTCTCTCTTTTGCACATTCAGAGAAAAGTGGTCACTGTCCAGAAGTTGGTAGCTTTGTATAGAATTTATCCCAAGATCTGGATCCTGAGCTTCAGGGAGAGAGAATCGGGATCCAGGTGTAGATATCTCATTGATTTTCAATTCCCACCCTTTTAGCAGAAAGCTTGGAGCATTGTCATTTATATCTATAATTTCCACTTCAATAGCATAAAGCTTTAATTTACTTTCAACAATAACTTGGAATTTTAATATGCACATTTCTGCTTTTCCACAGATTTCCTCTCTATCTATTACCTCAAAGGTTTGTAAGAAGCCACTATTGAAATTCAGCTCAAAATACTGCACTGTACCTGTACTAATAACAATGCGGAGTCCATGATCTGAAAGCTGTTTCCCATCGATTCCCAAATCCTTGGCAATATTTCCCACAAACGAGCCTTTCTGCATCTCTTCGGGAATGGAATAGCGGATCTGCCCACAAACTGTCTCCCAATAGATCACCATTATGAGGCATTGCAAGATTTGCTTCCTGTAACTCCAGATCTCTTGGCTTCTTTTCATTTCCATGAAGCAAAAGAAAGACTCCCAGGTCAGAGTGAACACAGCTTATATTTTCCTTTCAGGTTTGGGTTTTAAATCAGAAGCTGCATTATTTTGTTCCTCAAATATCAATTCCAGACTGATCAACCAAGGATTCTGTGTGTTTGTGAGTGTATCAATGTACGTAGCTGAGATGAGCAGGCTGAATCTCAATACATTTTTGAGCCACTGTGGTAAACAGCGACACCCAGAGTCACAAAGAATAAATGCAGATGGTTCATGGTGGAATTTTAATATTATTTTTTCGTTATTCTGACTCACGTATGTAAAAATTATTTGATTTGCATCCACAAATCAAAAAAATTCAACATTAATGCATAATCTCTGGACCACATATTATTCAGATTACGGTTTTTCCAGCATTAATAGGACATTTCAAACAAGACTTGTAGACATAGGGATACACCCCAAATTCTTCAGTTTGCAAAAGAAGCTCCATTTGCACAGCATTTCATTGATTTCTCCTTCCCTTGACTGCACCTTAATGTTTATTCCTGAGGGTTGATGAAATCATATGGAATTGGGATTTAAGCCTTTTAAGCTTGCATAAGTACATTTTGGCTGCCCTGTATAGTATTGGTCATAAAGACTGGCACCTCCTCCCTTTGTATAAACAGATCTTTCACAAATCAGTATAAGATGGTCTTTCAGACCACTTACGCAAGGCTGTGATATTGGTAATGGAATGTATATGTTGCTAATGCTTAAAGACATGACCTACCTTCTAATTTATTCTAGACACAATTCAAATTGCTGGTTTTGGCATATAGTAATGAATTTAATATTCTGTTGGATTCAAATATGGATTTCTAATATTTCTATAGATTGTTTTCAGAATTTAGTAAGTAGAATCATAAAATGTTATATATGAAAGAAAGTAGCTTCCAAATATTACAGATTAAATCCATTTTCATGAACATGAACCTATGAAGAAATGAAAAACAGACTTACAGTATATACCACTCTTTAAGCTATAGTTCCCTAGATTACAGAATCCTTAGATTACACTGGCGTTCGGAATTATGGATGTCAAAGTTAGAGAAGCCTGCATTAGCATGTCTTTCGCACCAGATGAATGTCTCAAGCTTCTTATATTTCTACTTTCATATAGAGCTCCAGAATCAAAATGGTAAATATGTAGGAGTTAGAAAGCCACAATCTGGATTGGGCTGTTGGCCACAGTACTTTGCAACCATAGAATGGAATACAAATTTGGCAGTCATTTGAAGACTGTTGCTGCAAGGAGTGGCCATGTTCCCCATTTGTTTCAGGACCCTGCTGTGGCCTCCAGAGCACGTTAGACTATGGCAGGGCCAGAGAGGGTGGAGGAATGAGGGCAGAATGTCTGTGCGATGGGGTGGATCTGGTAGGGTGTGCGTCAGTTCCTATCCCCTTATTTTGCAACCTGCCATTCTCTTCTTGGACTAGCACCAACTAAAGAGCAGATCCAAAGAGAACCAGGCTTATGGGCTAATGCAATTTAAAACTTCTTTCCCCTTTGAAGCCTTCCAATCTCTATGCTTCCCCAACCCACTGGATACAGCATGCTCCTTTTTAGCATGACGGCACAAGCAAAGGATGAGGGGAAGGATATGATCCTTAGTAGACTTAAATTAACTGAAACCAAAGATTTCTTCTTCTAGTACTGCTTCTAACAAGCTAAGATAAGCTATCTCTAAGGTTTTAGAGATAGATCCATATCCATTTCACACATAGTAAAACCATCCTTTTCATCCATGCCAAGATTTTTGATATAAAATCTGGAAACAGTGGATTAGGGAGAAAAAGGAAGTCACTCAGGATGGCAAGGTCTATCTCTAATTTTACCCAGTGGTTAAACTTGCCCTCTGCTTTTTACCTCTGGAAACAGAGAAGAGGATGAATTTACATTGCATGCCCAGGAAGGTGTACTAGCATTTCAAACTGAATTTTGGATTTCTCCCTCTACTAGGACAGATGTACAAAAGAGCTGTCTTTCTTGGGTTATACTCCTGCATGCTTTAGGGAAAGTATCCTTCAGGATGCCCAGAGGACAGAGCATGACTCAGAAAGAGGATCCCTCATTCATATGAGACAAACTGCTTGATTGGTAGCTCATCTTTATGCTTTGAAGACACAGCAAAGAAAAACAACATAAGTTATCTTAGCCTGAGAAGAGCGAGGTTCCCTTGCTCCAAGCAGACCTAAAGCCTGCTCCTTCCCAGCACTGGATACAGTGTAGGCCATAGAGCCATACTGTAGTATACCGTACTGTACTGTCTCCTAATTTTTCCTTCTGGTATTAGGTATTTAGGGATATTTTGGGGTAAAATTGGAATGGAATGAATAGGAATTTTTCCACTGAAATTAATGTAATAATTATAGTTGTTATCCATATTTTCACGATAAGTATGCATAAGGAAGGAAAGGTGTATAATGGATAATGATAAAAATTGCTTAAAGGATAATACAGTGAGGTTCACAGTAATAATAATAATAAGTATATAATATCACATTACTCTATAGTCAAGAAATATTAACTTACAATTTTAGTATCCTGTTGTTCAGCATTTAAATGACTACTTCCATTCAAAAGTAAAGAGATATCCGATTGGCCATTGGAGAGAATATGGTCTGCTATTTGGATATTGGGCTGCAGGAAAGTCAGCTCATTTCTCCTGGATTCAGAGGATAAACAGACTTGGTAGGAATAAGGCAAAGTCCCATCCTCGTAATTGGGAGGGAATATGGCACTAGCTTTTGAATGAGGATCAGGGATGAAGCACTGAAGGAAAGTGGGGTTCCTGGACTTTCGAAAATTCATCACGATGGTCAAGATCACTGTCACAAGAAACAAAAAGGACACCACAGACAAAGCCAAGACCAAATAAAACTGCAGATCAGACTGCTGTTCTGGGTCACTGGGTTGGGTGTTCATTTCTGGAAGGGCCTCCTGGAAGTTCTCAGCAAACACCAGGTTCAGAGTTGTGGTGGCTGAGAGAGGAGGGTTCCCATTATCCTTCACCAGCACAACCAGCCTCTGCTTCACAGCATCTCTCTCAAGGAATGCTCGGCCTGTTTTGATCTCTCCTGTGTGGGACCCAATGATGAAGAGCGAAGGCTCTGTGGCCTGCAGGAGATGGAAGGAGAGCCAGGCATTGTGTCCAGAATCAGCATCTACAGCCACCACTTTGGTCACCAGATATCCTGAATCAGCTGACCGCGGCACCATCTCAAACAAAGAGGAACCCTCACTTCCTTGGGAAGGGTACAGGATCTGGGGAGTGTTATCATTCTTATCCAAAATACACACCCTCACCGTTGTGTTGCTGCTGAGTGGTGGAGACCCTCCATCCTGTGCCTTCACTAGAATTTGAAACTCCCTGAATTGCTCATAGTTGAATGAGCACTGAGCATAAATGATGCCAGTCTCAGAATGAATGGAGACAAAGGAGGAGAGAGGCAAGTCCTCAATATTGCTGTTCAGGATGGAGTAACTGATCCGTGCATTGCGATCAAGATCTGGGTCAGAGGCCTTTACATGGAAAATGGAAGCACCAGATGGGTTGTTCTCTGGAACGTAGGCAGTATAGGAAGATTTTTCAAAGGCTGGGCAGTTATCATTGATATCTGAGATCTGTAGCGAGATGGTTTTGTGAGTGGTGAGAGGAGGGTTGCCTTTGTCCATGCCTGTGATGGTAATGTTATATTCTGGAGTCCTTTCTCTGTCCAGGTTGCTTTCTGTGAGGATCTTGAAGTAATTATCTGAAGAAGAGACAATCTGGAAAGGGGCAAGATCTTGTAGATGACAAGTGACTTCCCCATTGTCCCCAGAATCCTTGTCCTGAACTTTGATCAGTGCAATTACAGTTCCAGGTACAACGTCTTCAGGAATTGGACTGGACACTGAAGTCAGAATCACTTCAGGAGCATTGTCATTCTCATCAAGAACCTCAATCTTCACTTTGCAATGTGTCACCAGTCCACCTCCATCGCTTGCCTGTATTATCATCTCATAATTGTTTCTGTCCTCAAAATCAACACTCTCCAAGAGTGTGATTGTTCCTTCTTTGGGATCCAAGTTGAATTTCTGCTGGGCACTCTCTGGGATGTTGCTGAAAGTATAAGTGATCTCAGCATTTGATCCTTCATCATTATCAGATGCTTTAACACGAAGCAGAAATGATCCTCTTGATGCACTTTCTTTCAAACTTACTTTGTAAATTGCCTGAGAGAATACTGGTGGATTGTCATTTATATCAGTAACATTGACCTGTATTTTTACCATACCAGTTTTAATTGGATCTCCTCCATCCAGAGCTGTAAGAATCAAGTGAAATGTATGCTCTTTCTCCCGATCTAATTGCTCTTTCAGAATTAATTCTGCATATTTCCTACCTTCTTGATTGTCTTGAATATCTAACTTAAAAAATGGAGTTGGACTCAATTGGTAATTCTGGAGGGAGTTGATTCCAATATCATCATCTTCAGCATTCCCAAGGGAAAATCTAGCTCCTGGAAGACTGGATTCACTCACTTTGAGTTGAATATTTTCTTTCCGGAAATAAGGAGCATTATCATTGATATCTTGGATAAAAATATTTATGTGGAAAATGTTCAAAGGATGATGGGCCAGGGCTTCCAATTTCAGGACACAAGTGGATGATTTTCCACAAATCATTTCCCGGTCTATCCTCTCATTCACATAGAGGTTGCCATTTTCATTCAGAGAAAAATATTGCTTTTCGGAAGAGATACCAAGCTTTCGCTTTGACAGCTCTCTGATATCCAGCCCCAAATCTTTAGCAAGATTTCCCACAAAGGAGCCTTTTTCTGTCTCCTCCAGAAGTGAATACTGAACTTGCTGAGTGGCCATTTCACAAAACAAAGATGAGAATATAAAGAAAATGAGTACTTGCCTTAAGAAGATATTTCTGATTTTCTCCCTGTGCCTTACTTCCATAACTCCTATTGCCTGTATTCCTCTGAACCCCAAGTACGGTAGAGTATTATAATCTGTTCAAAATGTAGTCCTTATATCGGCTTCTAAAATAAAGCTGTTGGTTGCTTCTCCTTTCTGGCTGGATTGAGTGTGACAAAGGGATATATTTCTGCTGGAGATTCAAACACCAATTTAATGCTGCTGCCATGTGGTCCAACAGCGACACTCTGAGGCCACAGAAAGACTTGTTCTGGCTAACTGTGTTTCTTAGAGCAAAAACCTTACCAAGACTACTCAAAAGTAAGCTCCATTGAGTTCAATGGGTCTTACTACCAGGAAAGTGTCTTTAAGATTGCAGCCTTAGAGTTCTAAAAAGTATTTTGCTTCCAGAATTGGTTTATTAATCAAAATTTTAAAATTGTACAAAGTTTTTCCAGATATTGGCTGCAATCCTAAAGACACTTGGGCCTTACTTTTGAGTACGCATGGTTAGGATTGTGCTCATTATCTGTGCTGAGTAGACCCCAAAGACTTAATTTTCTTGTTCCATACAACTAGTATATTCATAACTCACTGTATAGTCTGCAGTTCACTATGTGAACAAAATGTACATTCTTTCTCTGATGTGAAATGTTTATTACATTTTGAAATAAACATGAAATGTAACACAATGGTTTTTTTAATGTGTATGTGGGCCAGAAATCCAGCTTGTGATAAAAGTTGACCAATGCAGTGGTAAACCTTTTTAACCAGTAAAATGTCAAAGCACACAAGGAATAATATTTTATTAGCTACTTTGATAATATAGGTGAAATACTATGATATTATGAAGATTTTGGAGGTGAAAAAGACTATGGATTAATAGCCCATTCCTGCATTGGAAGTAAAGAAAGTCTGGCAACAGATATACCTGAACAGACAAAAAAATGATCATTATAGAAGTTTTTTTCCCCAAATTTTCAGCCTGAAGTCTGTCCAGTGAGTGATAAGCAATACATTATTAGGAGTCTGGTCTATATTATGATTTTCACATATTCAGTCATAGAAAGTACTTGGGCTTCAAAAACTAATATTGCCTCTGTTTTGAAAAGATGTATTTTAATGACGGTTATTGTAATGGTTCAGTAATGACCTGTCAATAAATAATATATTTTTACTATGTGAGGGAAGAGAACACACACTGAAGGAAGGAAGGAAGGATGGAAGGAAGACAGAGTAGCGGCTATTTCAAAAACTCATAACTACACCAACAATTTCATTTATGAGCAAAATTTTGTTCCCTTAAAAACAATACAATTTGGGAGTGTTTCGGGAACGTTTTGGGCAGATTTTTTGAGACAATTTTTTCAAAAATTGTATCAGTAGATGCAAGCATCACTCTCATGCCATGCCTCAAGGTAAAAGAAAATGTATTGAAGGGGATGTTGGAAACCAGGAGCAAAAATGAATCAGAGATAAAAGAAGCTTCTTTCTGGCCTTCTTTAACTAGAAATGATGAAATACTATAGTAGAAAAACCTCAAGCTCAGCCCAAACCAGGGCCATGTTTCCACTACCCCAATGAAGTTCGGAAAGGGGGAAGAAATCAGGAGGCTTTCCATGGGCCGATACCAGTTCTCAGAGAACCTGTATATATTCCAGCTCAATTTACAGAGCAATTATATGGATATCTTCCCAAATGCAAGTCTCATTCAATTTGATGGAACTCACACTTGGGCAACTGGGTTTAGAATTGCAGCCTTAATTTCCTTGAACTCCTAAACTGAACTCTGCTTCTCATTAGAAACTGATATTCCAATCTATGCCCTGAAGCATTTGTGGAAAGTTCAACTTTACCTTCTTTTCTTATATCAGCTATCAAGATGGAATGGATCATACTTTTATTAGAAGGATAGTTGCTTTTGACAAGACTGGAAGTTCTCCTTGAAGCCAGACTTTTGAGAGGCCTGGCTTGGCAATTTGAAAGGTATCTTTCCTGGTTGGGTTTGAAAGATGTCCGAGTCTGGAGGCATGTCTTAACAGAATGCTCTTCTATATACGTATAGTACTTGTATGTTAAGGTGTTTTGTATGTTTAGCTTTTTTCCTTTGAAAGTTCTACATTTATACATTTGCTTCTGTCCTCCTGACCCTCCCAAATGAGAGGTGGCATACCTGCAAGGTCACATTGCCTCCAAATCTACTGCACATATTAAGATCATACTATCCTGAAATTGGTTGATCTTGTCAGATTTAAGAAGCTAAAAAAGGTTAGGCCTTTCTTTGGTTAGTACTTGAATGGGAGACAAACTTAGCATGTTCAAGTTCATGTAAAGGAAGGTAGTGCTCACTTACATATTTAATGGTGATGTGATACAGGTGCTTCATACAGAAACCCTTATACTGAGCCAGCCCATCAATTTAAGATAAGACAGCAGTAACCTCTGTCCACCTACTTGTCTCCACTGCTCCATCTTCTCCTTACACTCCTTGCACTGGAAAAGGAGTAGGGGATGGAGAAGAAGAGAAAATGTAATGGGGAGGAGAATGCTGAGTTGGAACACTGGAAAATGGGACGAGCAGAGGCTGGTACATCATTGGATAAAGGGGCAGCATCTGTTATACAGCCTTAGGCATTATGAGGTGTTTGACCAGCCCTGGCCTTATGGATGACTCACAAGATCCTACACATCCACCCTCTTTTTTGACTAGGACATACTGTGCACAACACACACACCCCTAGATCACAAGTCACATACTTCTTTAGGTGTATGAAAGAAATGCAAGGTCTGATCCTTTTCCATGCAGCTTGCATCAATCACTATCCTGGTAAGTGGGAAGAGCTACACATAATCCACTGCCTAATTCATTGCTCTCTGTTGCATTTTGATTGCTATTGTTTCCTCTTGATGACAATATATAAAATGGAGCCAAAATTATACATTTTATTAACAGTAGTGTTATGGGATGTGGTATTATGAGATAGACATCTCCCCCCCCCCCCAAAAAAAAAGCAGCTACAGCATGGAGAAGGATGGGAAAGCAGATGAGAAATGCAACACATAGAGAGTGGGGTTAACTCTTTCCCATGCATTATTTTGCTTTCTAAAAGCCCATTTTGTGCTTCCCTCCTCCCAAGCATATGTCTTCAGGTTATAGCTGTGTAGGGGAGAAATAGCTATAGCAGCTTTTGATGGAATACAGGCCCACAGGAAAAGGTTTACGTTGTTAGAAGAGATACTGAAGGATATTGAAGAAACAAACTCATTCACAGCAAAGGCTGTGTTAAAGCAATTTATACTGCAAAATAAAAGAAGTAACTGGTCATAGCTACTTGGGCAGGAAAACATAAGAAGTTCTTGGCCAGCATATCTGCAACTCCTGCCTCTCAATCTTGGGATACGGCCAGTGATGGGCTCCAAAGAAATTAACAACTGGTTCTATGCCCAACTGGCAGCCACTTTTAAATGGCTATTTTTAAACTTTATATGTCCTATCTCTCATTAACAACCAGTTCTGTAGAGTAGGTGTGAACCTGCTGGAGCCCACCACTGGATAAGGCACAACTATTATCATTCACTAACCTCTGGATACTGCAGGCTACTCCAAGCAACCCTCTTGCGTCCGGTCTCATGCTGCAACTATTACTGATTGTCAGCTTCCTTATAAGACAGGCACCACAGCTGTTCTTTGTTCAGTGTGATCTGAGGCAGGTCTACTCAGGAGTAAGCCATGAGTAGCATCTTTAGGATTGCAGCCTTAGGCTGCCTTAGGCTGCAATCCTAAGGGCACTTTCCTGGGAGTAAGACCCATTGAGCACAATGGGGCTTACTTTTGAGTAGACATGGTTAGGATTGTGCCCTTTGTCTTGTGGAATGATTGAATATCTTCTGCTGGTCCTTTATAGGGAAATGTCAGGTAGTTTGGAACATCTCCTTCCCCTTTGTGCTATGCTCTCAATCCTGATCATTCCCCCATTATAGAAATTTCCAGTTTTAACCATACCTTTTAATAACATATTTTGGACAAAACCTGCATTTGTCCTTGTACCAGTGCATTAGTGATTGGGAGGGAAGGCAAAATCTTTTGCTAAACTTCCTTCCGGTCCCTCCACTCCCTTTAAGATCCAGCCAGTACATGGGTTATGAATTAAGGGTGGAAGAATTAAAAAAAAATCAGAAACCAAGGTTGATACACAACAAAAATGTTTACTAAAAAGAGTTTGGAAAAGAGTTCAATGATCATTTATATACAAAAAAGTAGTCTTAAAAACAGTTTTTAAAAACTATCAAAGCATATGCGAATCAGCATACAAACATAATAAATGCATCCTACTAAGCCTAAATACACTTGTTCCCTATTGTAGCCGGGTTTCAAATTAAAACACAAATTAAATGAACTTTTCAGTCCAACATCTTATCCAGTTTTCTCTATCCTGATTCTTCTCTTTCCATGCAGCAATAAGTTTCTTTGGCTCTTCCTTTTCAATCTAGCTTGTATCTGGCTCAGCCCAACTTAAATAGAAAAACATTAACTGTGTGGCCCAGATTTTATTCAATCATGTGGCCAATTCTAAGTTTAATTTCCCCAAATAAGTGTCTTATAGTGTCCCCATTCCCCAATATTTTCCCCTTTCCCAATAGATACTTTCAGTTTCTTTTTCCTAAACTGACCTCTCAACTTTCTGTCTAAGCTGAGCTGAACTGAAACTGACAAGAACATGTTTTTTCTTCAGGAAAACATTTTATACCACAACATACAGTAAAAAATACAACTCATACAAAATGGAGGAAACAAGTACATTATTTCAAAGGACCTGAAATGTTATTGTTAATGTCTCGCCTGTCCTGGTTGGGAAGATTCACCACTTCTTCTCATAGTACTTGAACTAAAACTACTTGGTCTATGAAAAAAGAGACTTTTGTTCGACAGCTAGTAGGAATATATCAGATTATTGATGATTTGTCCTTCATTCAGCATGCCTATAGCATGAATGTAGGACTGTAGGAATGTAGAATTGGAAAAATACTACTCATCCATAGGGCACAATCATAACCATGTCTACTCAGAAGTAAACCCCATTGTGTTCAATAGGTTTTACTCCAAGGAAAGTGCCTTTAGAAGTGCAGCCTTTTCACTCTAGTCATGTTTGATTTTTAGTAGCCACACCTGATGTGGCAACCTGCTGTTATTGGCACTTCTGTTTCCAGTGCCTTCTGTTAGATTGTCCTAGTGCACAGGACAATCTTGGTATATCAATTTTTGGCATTTCACTTACTTAACATTACTTTTGTAAATCTTAAGCAAGTTATTTTGCTTCATCAACACATAAAATCACTAGACTATCCTTTTTGTGAGGTTCTGCCTTTTTTCTCTGTGTAATTTCCTAATAAAGTTTACTAATGGTGTAAGTATTTTAATCTTTCTGCTACGAAAACGTATTTTGTGGGTCTTTTTCATGTTGACTTTCATTTGCATGGCTCTTTGGGATAAACTCAAAGAATGCTTGAGTTGGGAATGAGCCAACTGATTGGCTGAAGTTCTAGCTTGCTGTCCTCAAAGCAGAGAAAATGTAAAGCTCAAATAGCATGATGATGCCATTACAGCCAAATGATAGAACACCCACGTGGATTAAACACCAAGGTTGCAATCTTAAACACACTTTCCTGGGAGCAAGACCCATTGAACACAATGGGACTTACTTTTAAGTAGACATGATTAAGATTGTGCTCCAAGAAAATGATGATTCTTGTTTCAACAGCCTAAGAACCTCACTCTGTCAGCTCCCAGGAAGCACAGGCCCCTTATTGATCGAGAGTGTAAAAGTTGGATGGTGTTAATTATCTAAATCTACACTATTCTTCAGTAATTATCCAAATCTCCTAAATAAAATTGGATAATGAACTATGTAGGTAAAAAAATTATAAGGATTTTAATGTTAATTTTAGAATTGTCTACGTTTTGTGTTATAGACCTCTTCAAAATTCCCAGTAGCAGCACTGAGTAGAAGCACAAACATGAGATTCAGTGTTTCAACACCATCTTCTAGTAGTCGGTATTATTGTGGGAATTACCCTACAAACCAGAGTAATGACAGGAAGATGTAAGAGGCACTTACTCTGGATTGCTCTATGCATTTCTCATCTGTTTACCATAGGTGGCACCATAACTATGTCAGTGTAAATGGTCCCATAGTTACTCTGGATTGTAGACTTAAACAACTTTGCCAAATGAAATTCTCACTTTTTAAATTTATTTGATTTTGGTATCTCTTTTTTCATTAAATTTTAATTAATCTTTTACAGTTTTACCCTGAGTCTGCCTATTTCCTGACATGGGAAACACAGTAAATTGTCATGTTTCCTTACTTTACAGGCACTATTTGAGAGTGATTTTGATAGAAACCCCTGAGGTACAGTATTTCTCTAAGAGGAAGATCCTGCCCAGGATCTTAGTCCAGGGAGTCTCTTTGATTAGCCTGATCTCCTGGGCTGGTGCCACCGGATTCATTCTACCAAGATCTCTGGTTAGTGGTGTGTCCAAATAGGCAAGAGAAGTGAGCAGGAAAGAAGACATGTGCTGATCTCTAGACGCTACTGCCCTGGATCAGCTTGTGGTCACTGGCAGTCCCTCTCTTGATCCTGACATCAGCATTCTATAAGAGCAGAAAAACGTACATAAATATTCTATTCCATTATAAGTATAACGCATAACGTTATATATATAATGTTTTATATACTGTATTTACTCAAATCTAACACATACCTTTTTCAGTTGAATTTAGTCTCCAAAATCGGGGTATAGGATTAGATGATTCATTAGATTTGAGTAAATACAGTATTTTGATTATAGGTCAGTATTTAGTTTAACAATTTACTATGTTGTAATAAAAATGTAACACAAATCCATTGTTGTAGTGCAGTTAAATAAAAATAATAACATAAACCCATTGTCGTATTAGTACCATCATATAACCCAAGACATATGCAGCTATGCCTTATAATTGCCGGTACACGTGTTTAAAATCTGAAGCCTTTTAAAAGAAGGGTGTGCATTAGATTCGATGGTGCATTAGATCTGAGTAAATACGGTATACATAAGTCCCCTACTTACAAACAATCAGGGTATGCAAACAAACCTTAAACTTAAATGTTCATTGTTACAAACAAAAAGCTTTGGACATACTCACATCTTCAAATGCAGAAGCTGGTTACAGAAAACTAGCTAGAAGCATGTCTGGACCTTCTGTCAACATTTCTGCACCCTCTGCCAGTGTTCCTGGATCCTCTGCATCAAGTGTTCTGTACCTTGTGCCAGTTTGTTGGACGTATGAACAAAGTGGACTTACGAATGTGCTCCCAGAATGGAACTCATTTGTACATCAGGGGCAGGGGTCTGTCCAGAGTCTTTCCCTCCCCCCATTACTCAATCAGAAATACTATAGAATGCGGAGTTTCTATAGTATTCAAACTCTATAAAAGTTTGAATGCAGCTCATTTCTTTCTGAAGATGAGAACGAGGAAACAGTAAAATTCTGAAGACTGCAGTTTAAGTACCTTAACAGGAATCAATTCCTTTCACTTTAGTAAGACTTACTTTGGACATACTCCCAAATCCAGAGTAACTATGGGAGCATGTAAGAGACTTTACGTGCACCCGTAGTTACTGTACCACCCAGTTAAAACCTATGGGAAATTCATATTGGAATCTAGAGTAAGTTGTTCTTACACCGAAGCAAGAACTCCCCGTAGTTACTCTGGATTTTGCCCTAAGTATACTTAGGATCACATTGTTCTTTTTTCACAAATCATCCATAAAACATTCATAAATTTTTTCATGAAGCATTCTCACAAACACCCTGAGGCAAGTGATTGGCTTACACTTTTGAACTTCATAGATAACTAGCTAGACAGACTGTGATGACTGATATGAGATGTATAATGCATTCTGAGTTCAAAACATATCAACAAGGGTATGTTGCAAACAAGCAAAAGCATAGAGTTAATAACAGAACCACAGTAGTATGCATACACATGTACATAAACAGGGGATCTATCAATTTCTTTTGAAAACAGAACCTCCCCAAAATATGACATGACTTTTTACCAACACAAGGGGATCTCTGGGGGTGGATCAGCAGATATTGTTTCTAAAACTTCCCAAATATCCTTGATTTTCCAGGATCTTCATGACCTTCAGTGACTTTTCAGGAGCTTTTCTATTGCTCCAGAACATGCTAGATTCATCTCATCATCTAGACTTAGAGAGGTGCAACACGCATTCTTTGTGCAAACTTTTATTGGGGGAAGGAAGATATGTTATTACTGCCAATGCACAGCTAAGCACAACCCTTATTTTCTATAGGCAGCTGCTGTTCCTACCCAAGAGAATGAAGAAAAATCAGAGTTTTAAAAAACTAGGCTAGACTTAAAAATGACAAAGGGAAGTAGACATCAAACCATTAATGCCTGCTCCGTGACCCTCAGGAGAATGAAATGTTGACGTAACTTGGAATAAAAATAAGAGCACAGTGTAGGATGGAACAGAAAGAGTGAACTAAGTTACATAAATTTGACAGTAAGGACATGAATTCTTCAGTGACAAAGGTAAAAAGGTAAAAGTGTATCCAATATGTTTCCATGCTAGCTATACCAACTGTAGGGTGCAGTGCTCATTCCCAGTGTAAAGCCAAAGAGCCAGCACTGTCGGAAGATGCCTCCGTGGTCATGTGGCCAGCATAACTAAACACCAAAGTGCACTGAATACAATTACTTTACAAAAGGTCCCCTACGTGACTGAGAAAAATAACCATTTATCAATATTTTATGGGAACGATGACAGAAAAAAGCTTATTTTCATTATGAAAACAAAAACCTGCATTCCTCATAACTACCGGTATGTTTTTACATTGATGGTAACAATACCAATCAATCTTTTTGATAATGTGCTAACTAAACAGTCAGGCACCATGATTTGTGTGATCGCAACAGCTCAAGGATAGTGAAAATCAAGACCAACAAATTTCTGATAAAAACTTTTATCTCCCAGTAGACCATATAGATATATAAGACTTCTATAAAACTCACTAGATACCACAGGCAGATCAGAAATATCTCAAGATTAATGTGTGATTATATAGTCAAGGTAAAACCCAGTCATATAAAGTCGTCAGCTCACCTGGATCGTGATCAGATCACCATTGTTCAAATTTAAATCCTCACCAAGTAGGATAGGATCATTTCTGTCACAAGTCCCATGATTGTTCAGAGTATTGGAATAATTTGCCTTGGAAATGTTAAATTGACTTTTTCTTGAGTCAGTGGTGAGAGAGACCTCTTGGCAATAAGACTGAAGAAATGCTCGGACACCATCAACACCCACAAACTGTGAAACTGGTACACCACTGAAAGTCACATTTCCTGAGTCACACAGCTGTGAACTTTTCCATTTGTGCAACCTGATGGCCAATAATACTAGGAGGAATGTGAAGAACAAGCAAGAGACAAAAGCCACAGCTACTACCAGATAGAAGGTGATGTCAGACTGAGGATCTACGGGAGCTGAGATGCTGCTCAGATCTGAGAGGACTTCAGGAATGCTGTCAGCCAGCACTACAGTAACGGTAACTGAGGCAGACATAGGTGGCTGCCCATTGTCCTTCACTAAAACCACCAGACTTTGCTTGAGGACATCCTTCTCCAGAAAAAACCGAGTTGTCCTGATCTCTCCAGTGTGGAGTCCTATAGTGAAGAGCCCCGGCTCAGTGGCCTTAAGCAGCTGGTAAGAGAGCCATCCATTCTGTCCAGAATCTGCATCCACAGCTACCACCTTAGTGACCAGGTAACCAGGCTCAGAGGACCGAGGGGCCAGCTCTACTCCAGTGGAGCCATCAGTAGGAGAGGAAGGGTACAAAATTTGTGGAGCATTGTCATTCTGATCCAGGATGAAGAGAGCCACAGAGACATTGGAGCTGAGTGGTGGAGAGCCTCCATCCTGAGCCTTGACTTGGAATCGCATCTCTTGAAATGCTTCATAATCAAAGCAGCTTAAGGCATAGACCCCTCCAGTCTCTGAATTAATAGAGAGGTAGGATGATATAGAAGAGTCAGTGATGGAATATGTTATTCTGGCATTCTCTTCCCAGTCAAGATCATTTGCTTTTAAGGAAAATACCAAGGCGCCTCTTTGGTTATTCTCAATGAAATAGAAAGTATAGCTTGATTCTTCAAAGATGGGTGAGTTATCATTTGTGTCTAAAACATTTAGTGTAATTATAGCTGCTGTAGAAAGAGGAGGGATCCCATGGTCAGTAATGGTGATGGTGATATTGAAGTCTGACACAAATTCTCTATCAAGAGCAGAGTCTGTTACCAAACTGTAAAAATTATCAATGGACTTTTTCAGCTGGAATGGTAGATTGTTAGGGATTGAACATGTGACTTCTCCATTGATTCCTGAATCTCGATCCTGTACATTTAATATGGCAATAACTGTTCCTTTTGGTGCACTTTCAAGGATGGAGTTGGTGACAAAGGTAATTGCAAATTCAGGTGCATTGTCATTCACATCTATAATGAAAATCACAACTTTTGACTGATCATTTAGTCCACCCCCATCTTTAGCTTGTACCTCAAATTCATATGTGGTTTTCTCTTCGTAATCCAGGCTACGCCTAAGTATTATTTCCCCAGTTGTGGAATTAAGCAGAAACATTTGGTGGTCCTTGGTGATTCTATTGAATGAATATTTTATATCTCCATTTATTCCTTCATCAAGATCAAATGCTCTTACTGAAGCAACTGTGGTTCCTTCCAGAATATTCTCTTTTACACTTGCCTCATAGACAGGTTGGTTAAAAATGGGAGCATTATCATTGGTATCCAGAACGATGATTTGGATTTGCACAGTGCTAGATTTGACTGGATTGCCCCCATCTATTGCCTTCAGGACAAGTTCATAAACAGCTTCTTCCTCCCTGTCCAGAGACTTTTCCAAAACCAGCTTGGCATATCTGATGCCATTTTCCTTCATCTGCACATCCAAAGAAAAGTGGCTGCTCCCTGTGAGGTGATAGTTCTGCACTGAATTTAAACCCAGATCTGGATCATGAGCTTCTGGAAGAGGAAAATGAG
Organism: Cryptoblepharus egeriae; assembly: GCA_030015325.1. Taxonomy (NCBI): domain Eukaryota; kingdom Metazoa; phylum Chordata; class Lepidosauria; order Squamata; family Scincidae; genus Cryptoblepharus; species Cryptoblepharus egeriae. Next base: position 88,162,454 of record JAREYC010000003.1, on the reverse strand, counting down.
ATCCTGGGCTAGATCCTTCACTGATTTCCAGCTTCTGCTCCCATGGAGAGAAACTGGGAGAATTATCATTTATATCTGTGATTTCTACTTCAATGCCATAAAGTTTTAATTTACTCTCAATTAGAACTTGAAACTTTAACACACACTTCTCTGCCTCTCTGCATATTTCCTCCCTATCTATTCTCTCTGCAATTTGTAAATGGCCGCTGTTAACATTCAAAGCAAAATACTGAATCGTACCTATGCTGGGCACAATGCGAAGTCCATGGTCTGAAATCTGCTTCCCATCCATTCCTAGATCCTTTGCAATATTCCCCACAAAAGAGCCTTTCTGCATCTCTTCAGGAATGGAGTAGTGGATCTGTCCAGAAACTGTCTTCCAAGCAAGTACCAGGAGAAGGCATTGCAGGATTCCCTTTTTCTTATTCCAGAGCTTCTGAATTTCTTTCATTCTCTTACAGCAAGGCAGATATTGTGAGCCCCTAATTCCAGTTCAGATGATATGGTATCCAGCTTTTTTTCTAAGTAAAAAGCACCTCTGTTTTGCTCTGTATGCCACCAGCCAGCCTGTTTTCTCTGTAATCTCTGGGCTTGTAAGAACATCAGAGTTAGTCTTGGGTGGATCTTTCATTTCTCTTCTTGCTTGGTGAACAGTGGCACCCAGAGGTTCAACTGAATATTGCAGGAGATTCACCAAATTTGAAAGTAATCTTCTTTGATTGCACTAATATTTAATATTCCAATTATTTTTTCAGTTGCCCCCACACAGACAGGAAGAAGTTGACCTTCATAGTTGACCACCTCCCTACATTGACCACCTCCCTAAGATGAACTAACTTTTGTAGACCAGACATACAGCATATGTACACAATAGAAAGCCAACCTCTCTATCCTGAACACCTCTGTAAGTTGTATCTTGACCATATGGACCTTGGCACACGGTATTAATTTACTGATAATTTACTCTCTATTACTTGACCACTTGAGTCCAGTCTGCACCAAGGTCAAGAAAAAGTGAAATGCAGAATTGGTAGCAATTAATTTCTTTCAAGAAGAATATCAAAGAATATAGGTAATATTTTTGACTAGGAAAGAAAGTACACCTCAGAGGAGAAGTGAAGGATGCACCTGGGAAAGTGGAAGAAGCTCTAAATATAATAAAAGTGCTAAAATATTACCGCATTAGTAAAGTATTACATATTTTTCAATAAGTTGTCCACCTCCCTATGTTGACCAATTTCCTCCAGTCCCCTGGGTGGTCAACTTAAAGAGGTTCTACTGTACATTCATTCATTCATTCATTCATTCATTCATTCATTCATAGTTGTATCATACATACATACCTCCTCTGAAATAAAGTCAGTCCCAAAAGAGGGAAATCACTGTGTTACACTGTTGCTGCAATGCTAACCAATGCAAAACTCACCCATATCTCACCCTGTTCCTGCAGTGAGACAAGCACATGTCTGTGTACTGACCTAACCCTCCAGGAATGGCATATAAGTGCCTAATGGCAATTTTGTGACACCTGCAGACCAACATGGGACTTTTGTCAGGACTTGTGCCAGCCTAATTGAGGATTAGGATTGTAGCCTATGGGCAAAATCCAGAGTAATGACGAGGAGGCTTTGCTCCAGTGTAGGAACAACTTACTATGGATTCCAATATGCATTTCCTATAGGTTTTCACTAGGTGGTGCAGTAACTATGTGTACACATAAAGACTCTTATGTATTCCCGTAGTTACTCTGGATTTGGGGGTATGTCTAAAGGAAAACTCAGCCAGGAAAAAGAATAACAGCACAATCCTAACCCCTGGTTAGGCCAGCATAAGTTCTGGCACAAGTCCCCTGCTGGCCTGGTGGTGTCGCAAAAGTGCCATGAAATTAACAACAATAATTAGCAATACAAGGATAGTTGTCCCTCTTCCTTACTCATCATGTACTTTGTGAGGCATTCTGGACAAATCAATACAGTTTACACATTTGAATTTGCTGTGCTACAATGCACATTATATCTAACAGTCTGTCAGACTCCTGTGCAAGTAGCAAAGATAGATATTGAAAATAGATTTGTGAACAATTATCCATTTGTCACCTAGGTTTCTCATGTATAAAATCATGACTTCAGATGTTCTGGACAAAAATGATTGTTACTGGATCTGTTTTTTCTCTCCCTCCCAAACTCTTCATCCGCTCCAAAATGTATCATGTCAAACGTGGGCATCAAACATAGATGAGAGAGTTGGTGTGCAAAACCACACACAGCTGTGGAGGAGGCTCTGCCATTTCACACATACCAGAGAGGCATGAAGTTGGTGGAGGGGATGGAAAATTGTGGGAGAGGGAAACAAGATGGGAAGGGCAGAAACAGACCATAACAGGGCAGGGGATGGGCAGATAGGGTCTGGGAGAGGGACAGGTTCAGCTACAGCAATCCTAACGCCCTTCATTGATCCAATCCACTTGGACTTGCAACAGATATTTAGCTAGCACTGGTCCAAGTTGATAATTCATGCTGTGGATCCTCATTCAGAGACAATCTTTTGATTGGAGGCTTGATCGGTAGCCTCCAGTGTTGCTCATTGCTTGCATTATAAAATAAGTATTTTCTGAGATAAGGAATATATACATTCAAGAAAGAACGAAGTAAAATGTCTCGATTTTCATAGTGTTCGGATCATCTTGATTACTTATATCTATATCTGGCTTATCAAAGAATTTATAACCCAGAATCTGTCATAGAAGAACTGAAACTCATAGGTCTGCTTTGAATATTATTTACTAATATTACTGGTGTACTGCAAAGAAAAAATATTCTTTTCCAGGGAAGGACTACAATAGCATATTGAAAAGAAACAACATTAATATGAACAGTACTGTGTTTAATAATAAACCTATAAAAAAACTCTAATTAAAAAAAATTAAAATAAACCTCTGAACAACATCCCCTTGAATTTACTAAATCCAGATGGAATTTGTTCATAAAGCAAGTTAAACAAATAAAATTCTAATTATCTCTATATAAAAGATAAATTAAAAAGCCGACTAAAGTGAATTTGCTTACTAATGTTCTTTGCAGGCCAGTTTTGAGAAAACATTATCCACCTTTCACATGATATAAATAGAAAAACAAACAAACCTTCCTCATTTTTACTGAAAATCTCACATGTAAAGATATCATCTTTACTGAAAATCTCACATATTCTTTCAAAACTGATATTGACAGTGACATACTATGTGCATCTACTCAGAAGTGAATCCCACTGAGGTAAATTACCTGGTAAATTACCAGGTTTCAAAATCGCAGCCTAAGAGCTGAATTTATATTTTCTGTGGCAGAGGCTGCTACCGGTCCTGGCTGTAGCTGAGACTACCACCAGATCCTATCCCACCTGAAAGCCAAACTTGGGTTATTCAAACCCGCACCAGTGATTTCAGTGCTGCAGACCTAAGTACACACTTAGAAGCAATGCTCTGTTGTTTTTTATTTGTATTTATTTATCTGGGACTTGCTTTCCCAGACTACCACAATCAGTTGAAAAGAAACAATTTATTTGCCTCTGTGAAAACATTCATGATTCTAGATATAATTGATAAGCTATTGGATCATAATTATATTGCTTGAGAAAACATTTTAAAGAGTTAAAATGGCAACAACAACAAATCAAATCACAAGTTTTTGATCAATTTAGAGTCAAGATACCAAATCTTACCTTGTCTACACCTTCCTGTTCAGCATTTAAATGACTACTTCCATTCAAAAGTAAAGAGATATCCGATTGGCCATTGGAGAGAATATGGTCTGCTATTTGGATATTGGGCTGCAGGAAAGTCAGCTCATTTCTCCTGGATTCAGAGGATAAACAGACTTGGTAGGAATAAGGCAAAGTCCCATCCTCATAATTGGGAGGGAATATGGCACCAGCCTTTGAACAAGGATCAGGGATGAAGCACTGAAGGAAAGTGGGGTTCCTGGACTTCCGAAAATTCATCACGATGGTCAAGATCACTGTCACAAGAAACAAAAAGGACACCACAGACAAAGCCAAGACCAAATAAAACTGCAGATCAGACTGCTGTTCTGGGTCGCTGGGTTGGGTGTTCATTTCTGGAAGGGCCTCCTGGAAGTTCTCAGCAAACACCAGGTTCAGAGTTGTGGTGGCTGAGAGAGGAGGGTTCCCATTATCCTTCACCAGCACAACCAGCCTCTGCTTCACAGCATCTCTCTCAAGGAATCCCCGGCCTGTTTTGATCTCTCCTGTGTGGGACCCAATGATGAAGAGCGAAGGCTCTGTGGCCTGCAGGAGATGGAAGGAGAGCCAGGCATTGTGTCCAGAGTCAGCATCTACAGCCACCACTTTGGTCACCAGATATCCTGAATCAGCTGACCGCGGCACCATCTCAAACAAAGAGGAACCCTCACTTCCTTGGGAAGGGTACAGGATCTGGGGAGTGTTATCATTCTTATCCAAAATACACACCCTCACCGTTGTGTTGCTGCTGAGTGGTGGAGACCCTCCATCCTGTGCCTTCACTTGAATTTGAAATTCCCTGAATTGCTCATAGTTGAATGAACGCTGAGCATAAATGAGGCCAGTCTCAGAATGAATGGAGACAAAGGAGGAGAGAGGCAAGTCCTCAATGTTACTGTTCAGGATGGAGTAACTGATCCGTGCATTGCGATCAAGATCTGGGTCAGAGGCCTTTACATGGAAAATGGAAGCACCAGATGGGTTGTTCTCTGGAACGTAGGCAGTATAGGAAGATTGTTCAAAGGCTGGGCAATTATCATTGATATCGGAGATCTGTAGCGAGATGGTTTTGTGAGTGGTGAGAGGGGGGTTGCCTTTGTCCATAGCTGTGATGGTAATGTTATATTCTGGAGTCCTTTCTCTATCCAAGAGACTGTCTGTGAGGATCTTGAAGTAATTATCTGAAGAAGAGACAATCTGAAAAGGCACAAGATCTTGTAGATGACAAGTGACTTCCCCATTGTCCCCAGAATCCCTGTCCTGAACTTTGATTAGAGCAATTATAGTTCCTGGAGCAACATCTTCCAGAATTGGACTGGACACTGAAGTCACAATCACGTTGGGAGCATTGTCATTCTCATCAAGGACTTCAATCTCTACCTTGCAATGTGCCATGAATCCACCTCCGTCACTTGCCTGTATTATCATTTCATAACTGTCTTGGTTCTCAAAATCAACACTGTCCAAAAGTGTAATTGTTCCCTCTTTGGGATCTAGGTTAAATTTGTTTTGTGCATTTTCTGGGATTTTTCTGAAAGTATAAGTGATCTCAGCATTTGATCCTTCATCACTGTCTGACGCTTTCACTTGAACCACAGAAGTTCCTCTGGATGCGCTTTCCCTTAGGTAAACCTTATAGGTCTCCTGGGTGAAGACTGGTACATTATCATTAACATCAGTGACATTAATCCAGATATTAGCTGTCCCAGTTTTAATTGGATCCCCTCCATCCATGGCTGTAAGAACCAAGTGGATTGTGTGTTCTTTTTCCCTGTCCAATTGTTTCTGCAGTATTAAGTCTACATATTTATCACCGTTTTTACTTTCTTTCATTTCTTGGATAAAATATACATTTGAACTCAAATGGTAATTCTGGATGGAGTTGATTCCAATGTCATCATCTTCTGCATTCCCAAGAGAAAATCGAGCCCCTGGCATATTAGACTCACTTACTTCAACTTTGATATTTTCTTCTTGGAAATGTGGTGAATTGTCATTAATATCTTGGATCAAAATATTTATGTGAAAAACATTTAAAGGATTATGTGCCACAGCTTCTAATTTCAGGACACAAGTGGATGATTTTCCACAAATCTTTTCCCGGTCTATCCTCTCATTCAGATAGAGGTTGCCATTTTCTTCATTCAGAGAAAAGTATTGTTTTTCAGAAGAGACACTAAGTTTGCGTTGTGACAGTTCTCTGACATCCAACCCCAAATCTTTAGCTAGGTTCCCTACAAAGGAACCCTTTTCAGTTTCCTCGAGAAGTGAATACTGAACTTGCTGAGATGCCACTTCACAGAAAACAGACAAAAGCATTAACAGAAAGAGTACTTGCCTCAGGATGATTGCTATGATGCTCTCTGTATGTCTTATTGCCATCACACTCATTGCGTCTTCTGTTTCTTTCCCAACTCTCTGCTGAATTTTCAAATCCACAATTATTTTGTAACAGTTGAAGCAATGTTGTTCACCTCTTTAGAATCATAAATCCCTCTGCAAGATGGGGAGAACTGTAAAAATAAAGCTTTCTGTTTCACCCTCGTTCCTTCTGTGACAGCTTGAGATGCAGCCGTAGAACCTGCTAAAGCATAACTATTCCCATGTTGTCCAACAGTGTCTCCCTGAGTCTACAAAGAGAATTGCACCTATAGCTTCTTTATAATCTGCTACTGAGTGTTTTACTTGATGGAGAACTGTTCAAAATGTGCATTTCCAGAGGCACTTTCATGATTAAAAAGATTAATAAAATCACGAATATACTTTTTCCCATTTTACTCTTAAAACATTGTAGTCTTGGTCTCAGTATTCGGAGTGGAAAAAGTTTTCAATTTCATTCTGATGTATGGAATATATGTATCTATAGGTTGTTTGGAAGGAGGCCCATGAAAAGAAATGTGGTCACAAGAATGCCTGCTAGAACTACAGCTATGTTAGAAATGTAAACTAACCAACACATATTTGTTTGATCCAGAAATGATCCAGTCCAGACCCTGGCCCCGTGGGCCCATAGAAAGCCTCAATGCAGCCCGCAACAACACCCCTCCATCAGGCCCTTGGGCAAGCCTTGTAATTTTCCAGATCTGTCTATAATATAATCTTATGTGCAAATTTATATAAATGTATTCAAATTTTAAATGCAAGTCATTTTTTCAGTCTATGATACAGTGCAGGGAGATGATGTGCCCCCCGCCCGCCAAAAAACTTTGGACACCCCTACACTAGATCACAAATATTGTAGGCATCTTCTTTCATTCTTTCACAATCCAATCCTTTCTTGAGCCACCACAAGTCCCTTGTGCTAACTCCCAGCTGCAGTGAGGGTCACAGTCATGCTCTCAGTCCCAGAGGGGTCACCTTGTGAGGGGTTTCATTCTAGCGCTATCTGTTAGGTAGCAGCATGGTCCCTATCAGGGTTCATAGTAATGAATAGTAATGAGGTGTTGGTTGCGATCTGTGTGGTAAATGAATTGGTTCAGCTCTTTAAGGAGATGGCCATGTTAATCGACTGTCCAAATACTCAATCTAGAGTAACTACGGGACCTCTTATGTCAACATAATTACGGCACCGCCTATGGGAAACCTATGAGAAACGCATAGAGCAATCCAGAGTAAATGCCTCTTACATCAACATAAGAAGTCCCATAGTTATTTTGGATTGTGCTGTAAGTTAAGCATTGTCACAGTGTTAAGCAGTTAAGGAAGTTAGGCCCTGTTATTATTCCCAGGTGTTTACATCTGTGTACAGACAGTTTTATTGCACACCTCATGCACTCCAGTTGCTTACAATAATACAATATTAATTTTTGTAGCCCAAACATATTGTGTTCTTCATGAACTATTGAGAGCTGAATTTAAATTAAAAATAAATTGTTAAAAATGCTATGGCAACAATTTTTGGCCATGGTTAAAAATGTCATGGTGGGGAACAGCATGGCTCTCCCATGGCAAGAATTCCAAAATATTTCCAACATAATACCACTTTTGAACTGGCAAAATACCGTTAACTTGTAAAAAATCTTATTTAGGATATGTTTACACAGGAAATCTTGATTAGACTATAAGATGTGCCAAGACTACTTTTTTTGTTTTTGCTGCAACATTGTTATTTCTGATGATTACATAATTACAGAAAGGTGTACCGCATTGCTGATTCCAATCTGGAGGGTATCTCAAAATTTCAGAGTGCATTTCCAAAGGGATTGAAGAAATGAAAAGAAGCGATGGGAAACCTCAGAGTATATATGTGCTTCTGACTTTGGATGTCACACTCATACCATATAACAATTTCCTACAAGCCAATTGTAATATATTCAGGAAACTGGTTGCTGTCTCCTACTGGCAACTTGTGAGAGATACATCACATAGAAACAACATGTGTGGTTTCACCAAGCCCTAAAAAATGTTCCCAAACATATCCATATCATGACCCCTTATTGCACTGCAGCAATTCATGATGCCCCTACTGTTCTGTCACCTGCATGTAGCTGGGACTCCCAGAAAAATCCTGTAGCAGTGGCACCCCTTTAGGTGAACACAGGAACACCATTTGGAACCCATCAGAAATAAAAAAAATCTAATTACATGATCAAATACTAATCAATCTCACAGATAAGTCAAGGGCAGCTTTTGAACCAGAAGTCATTAAATTTTCTAGGACCTTGGATATGTTGGGAAGTTAAACTTAGGGGATGACTCACTATAGTTTTTCTGATTTTACCTAAGACCAGCTCCTGAAAAAATAATCTACAGTCTCTAATTTATAGTAAAAGGTCATAAAGTACCTTTAAAAAAATTCTGGTTTTTACATCCTTTTCATAAACACTATCAGAGTCTGTGCACTGAAAGAAAATACTAATAGAATCATTAATTAAATCCTTTAAGATTCCTGGTTTAATCCAAAGTTTCTATACATGACGTACAACATATAACACATAACTGGGAGTGTGCAGTTTGATTCACAGTGGAGAAACAAGCAAAAATCGTGAGCAAGTGCAGCTACACATTATAATTAAAAGCAGATGCATTGCTTTCTATAGGTGTCAATCTTAAATAATGGTTCACTGAATTATAACCTAGGACTTTGTTTCAGATCAAAATGTCAACTTGGTATTTAAAAAACCAGACCTCTGCCAAACATTTGCAAAATGGAATGAAGCTGCAGAAAAGACTGGTGAGATCCTGTTGAATGAGGCCTACTTGATTTAAATGAAGATTTTGAGCCAAAGATTACTTTTTTTAAAAAAAAAGTCTTTTTCTTGAGGAAGACGAATGAGAAAGGGTAACTTTGGCTGCAACTTTCAGCTTTGTTGCCTACAATTAATCTTCATTGAAGATTAATTTCAATTAATCTTATATCAACATTGTCTGTTTGTGGTTCTCCTGACTGCCTGAACAGTCTTGAGTCACCTCGCAGATAAGAAATGGTGCCAAGATACTTGATTTATTGGCTTATAATTTATTGCCTTATAGGCAAGTACCTATTGTAGATCCCAAAGACAACAAAATATATAACGATAGACAAAGCATTAGGCACAATAGAGTCAATACTGCAGTACATCGTTGTTTTGCTGATCACCAAAGAGATTGGAAAAGTCCGACTGAGAGCCATAAGTAAGATACAATAAAAAGGAAAATAACATTACTCTTAATTGCTTAACTTACCTGATCTCTCACTGCATCTCCATTGTTAGGAATTAAATCTTCACAAAGTAAGATATGATCCTTTGTATTGCAAGCCTGTTCATCCATTAGAGGATTAGAATTGTTTTCCTTGGAAAAGTTGAATTGGCTTTTTCTAGAGCCAGAGGTGAGAGAGACATCATGGCAATAAGAGTGAAGAAAAGCTCGGACTCCATCAATACCCACAAACTGTGAAACTGGAACACCACTTAAATTCACACTTCCTGATTCAAACATCTGTTGTGAATTTCTCCACTTGTACAACCTGATGGCCAGTAACACCAGGAGGAAGGTAAAGAACAAGCAGGAGACAAAAGCCACAGCCACCACCAGGAAGAAAGTGAGGTCGGTTTGAGGATCCACAGGAGCTGAGATGCTGCTCAGGTCTGAGAGGACCTCTGGAATGCTGTCAGCTAGCAGCACAGTCACAGTGACTGAGGCAGAGAGAGGTGGCTGCCCATTGTCCTTCACTAAAATTACCAGGTTTTGCTTGAGGGCATCCTTCTCTAGAAATAACCTAGTGGTCCTGATCTCCCCAGTGTGAAGTCCTATGATGAAGAGTCCTGGCTCCGTAGCCTTGATCAGCTGATAGGAGAGCCAGGCATTCTGGCCAGAATCTGCATCTACAGCCACTACCTTAGTGACCAGGTAGCCTGGCTCAGAGGACCGAGGGGCCAGCTCTACCCCAGTGGAACCATCAGTGGGAGGTGAAGGGTACAAGATTTCAGGAGCATTGTCATTCTCATCCAGGATGAAGAGAGTCACAGATATGTTGGAGCTGAGTGGTGGAGAGCCTCCATCCTGTGCTTTTACCTGGAACCGAATCTCATGGAAGTCTTCATAATCAAAGGAACGCAGGGCATAGATAGCTCCTGTCTCAGAATTAATGGAGAGGTAGGAAGAAATGAGAGAGTTGCTACTTCCTTCAATGATGGAGTAAGTTATTCTGGAGTTCTCTTCCCAGTCTGGATCATTTGCTTTCAAAGCAAAGATTGAGGATCCTCTTGGATTATTCTCTAGCAGGTAAGCCACATAGGATGGTTTTTCAAAGAGAGGTGGGTTATCATTTGTGTCTAAAATGTATAGTGTAATTTCACTTGTTGTAGAAAGAGGAGGGATTCCATGGTCAGTAGCTGTGACAGTAATATTGAAGGCTGATGCCAACTCTCTATCTAGAGTACTGTCTGTCACCAAACTATAAAAATTATCAATTGACTTCTTCAGCTGTAAAGGAAGGTTGTTGGGGATTGTACATGTGACTTCCCCATTGACACCAGAATCACTATCATGTACATTTAAAATAGCAACAACAGTACCTACTGGAGAGTTCTCAAGGATGTTGTTTGTTAGAAGTGCTACTTCTAATTGAGGTGCATTGTCATTCAAATCTATAATGAAAATCACAACTTTTGACTTGTCACTCAGCCCTCCTCCATCTTTTGCTTGTACCTCAAATTCATATACAGATGACTCTTCATAATCAAGAATCCCATTAAGTGTTATTTCACCTGTTGTGGAATTAATGCGAAACATTTGGAAATCTTGTTTTGTGTATTTTTTGAAGGAGTATTTCACCTCTCCATTATTTCCTGCATCAAGATCTGTGGCATTAACTGTAGTTACTATGGATCCTTTTGGAATATTCTCTTTGACACTTGCTTCATAGAGAGATTGGGTAAAAACTGGCGCATTGTCATTTACATCTAAAACAATGACCTGGATGTGCACAGTGCCAGATCTTACTGGATTCCCCCCATCAGTCGCTGTCAGGATCAAATCATAAACTGATTGCTCTTCCCTATCCAACATTTTTTCCAGCACCAGCTCAGCTTGCCTGGCACCATTTTCTCCCATTTGCACTTTTAGAGAAAAATGGCTACTGCTTGTGAGTTGGTAGCTTTGTACAGAATTCACACCCAGATCTGGATCTTGTGCTTCAGGGAGAGGGAACCTGGCTCCTTGTGTAGATATTTCACTGATTTCCAATTCTTGATCCCATGGAGGAAAGTAAGGAGAATTATCATTTATATCAGTAATTTCTATTTCAACTCCATAGAGTTTCCTTTTACTCTCCACAATTACCTGAAAATGCAAGAGACACTTCACTGTCTGTCCACAGATCTCTTCTCTGTCTATCCTCTCAGAGGTCTGCAAATGACCACTGTTGTAGTTCAAATCAAAATACTGAATCATACCTGCCCTGGTCAGAATCCGAAGTTCACGATCTGAAAGATGCTTTCCATCCATCCCTAGATCCTTTGCAATGTTCCCCACAAAAGAGCCTTTCTGCATCTCTTCAGGGATGGAGTAGTGGATCTGTCCAGAAACTGCCTTCCAAATAAGCACCATTATTGCATATTGCAGGATTCCTCTTTTGCAGCTCCACAGCTTCTTTGTCTCTCCCATTTCCTTGCAGTAAAATGAAATCTTGTAATTCTGTTTAAAAGGAGGTCCTGTTTTGTCCTCCGTTTTGCTTTAAAGGAAATTTTGCTTCTTTTTCACCATCGGTAAAGTCTGTTCTAGGATCACCTCAGTTATTTGTGCTCATGCAGTCAATAAATGTTAGGCTAACCGGAGCTTCCTGAATTTCTCATCCTTATTGGTGAACAGCGACACCCAGAGTCTCAACTCACAATTGCAAGTGATTTTTGTCCCATTACTCTCATACTTGCCAGCTCTTTATTCAGTTGTTAAAATGATGTGGGTTGAAAAGTTTCAAAACAATTTGTAGCCTAACTCTATTTTATTTATGGAATTTCTAGCTTTTATTTTGTCTAATTATTTTTTTATTACATTCATCGAAAAAGAGTAACTTTCCATATATCTTTTGTACATCGAATGTCTCAGTAGTTACTCACTGGTACCAATTCCCAAATCTTCATGTTCTACTCCCTATACATATACATTACCTAACTTCAATTTGTAGAATTAATATTGCTGTCTTTCAAAATGTGATGGCACATGTAGGGTCTTTAGCAATTCCAGGTACATTAAAGAAGGATTTGATTAATGAATCTATTGGTTAAATGGTCCACTGACATTTAATGGTAAAGGTGTCCCCCGTAGTTATACTGATAGTTGTGACCGACTGTAGGGTACATTGCTCATCCCCATTTCAAGAGCCATAGAGCCAACATAGTCTGACACGTGGCTTGCATGCGCATAGAACATTGCTACCTTGCACCAAAGTGGTACCTATTTATCTACTTCCATTTAGATACTTTTGAACTGCTAGGTTGGGAGGAGCTGGGCTACGGACGGGAGCTCACACCGTCTTGTAGGACCTGGGTCATGAACTCTGGGCTGTTGGTTAACAGGCACAGTATTTTAACCACTTGCACCACCATATCCAATCCACTGCCATTTACAATAGACTTACTATGATAGTTTTTTAAAAAAGTTTCTGAGGACTGGAATTTAAAAATTTAATAAATAAAAAAGAATTTTTACTATATTAATAAATTAGAGACTGTATAGTTCTATATACAACTACAACCTAACTAAAACCATCAGTATTTCACATTAATGAAAATTCCTTGCAAATTAGGCATTAAGCTTAGCAGCTTCCTGTCCCTGTTTAAAAAGAGGCTAAATCATTATCACTGAATTCAGAGAGATTACAAAACATGGAATGTACACTGTTGGACAGAAATTAGTGAAAAGTTTGGCACAACTTACATCACAATACTAACTTATGCTGGACAGCCGAGTGTGCCTGTGCTGTATCCAGTGCAAGTTTGGGGAAGCTGCTACACTACCTCAGGGTGGGAAAATTTTTTTCCCCTTACATGGGTATTGCAGCAGCAGCCCCATGTGTCTACTTTGGATCTTACAATTTTGGTGACACAGATCTGAGTAGATTGGGATCAGTGCATGCTGCCGGTAGGACAGGACTTGGATCCAGCACAAGTACCAGTTGTAGCCCCACCTTCTTTCCAGCTGCCTGCCCACAATCCTGCCCACCGCCTGCCTTCTCCTGCTCGAAACACCTGCAGCCTGCTTTCTCTCTCATGCCACTCCAGACCCCTGCACTGGCTAGCCAACACAACTTACTTTATGCCAAGGTCCACAATGACACAGGGAAGCCGTCACAAGTCTCTTGTTCCAGCTTTTCCCCTGGGAGAGTGGTGTGAAAATGCCCTTTGTGACACTCCTGGGCTGGCACAAGTTCCTTGGTGTCAGCCCAAGGTGTCAATAGGATTGCATCCCTAGAGAATGCAATGTCAACCACTGAGCAATACTAAGAAGACACATGCAGCTTTATTCCTATACAGTGGCGCCTCATGTAACAAATTTAATTCGTTCCGGAGGCATGTTCTTTACATGAAACATTCTTTACATGAAGCAGATTTTTCCATAGGAAATAATGGAAACTCAGATGATTGGTTCCACAACCCCCCAAATATTCATATATAAATATTAACTGGATGTAAAAATGATGACAGAACACTGGTATTGAATTCAAAACATGCATTCAATGGGCATGATCTTATGAAGTCTACTTAGGCTGCAGTCCTAAAGACACTTTCCTGGGAGTAAGCCCAATTTAATACAATGGGGCTTACTTCTGGGTAGACATGGTTAAAGACACCTTCAAAGTGTCTCCCCACTTTCTCCTCCTCTTCCTCCTGAGCCCCTCTCTCCCCTGCTCCCTTCTGGCGAGCCCTGAGCTGCTTCCCTCTTCTCCACTGCTCTTCCTCTGCTCAGCGGACACCCAGCCACAGGAGGAACAGCATGGAAGTGTTACTCTCACTATGGGCAGGTGCGCTAGGCTAGCACATCTGCCCCAACTGCCAACAAATGAGTTCTTTACGTGAAGCAGAATCCTAGAGAAATTTTTGTTTGTTTTGTGAAACATACTTTACGTGAGTCATTCTTTACGTGAGGCACCACTGTACATTGTTTACTGACAATGAAGCTCTACTGAATTGATTCCCATGTTTTTTGTCTTGAAGTATGGAAAGGTGCTACTTTATCCTAGGTAATCACAACTTTAAACCAAATTGAGAAGATGGAAGTATATGTCAAATAAAAAGTCTAAACTTATGTTTATATCTACGTAAAAATAGCACGCTATTTTTGTTTACATGAGTGTTTACATAAAATAATATGAGTGTTTACATAAAATAATTCCATCAAATGTTTGTAAGGACATTAGGTATGATTAGTCATATAATAATTATTCCACCGTCCCTATTTGTACTCAGATTGCCACTATAAGAAAGTAGGTTCTTATTATATTTATATTACAATTCTGTGTCATTCAAAAATCCAGTGCGTGGAATTCCATGTGTAAACCATGCTATTTCTTGAAAACGTCCATACATGTAATTCATTTAGGGCCCAATCCTATGCTGCCCCAATGCCACACAGTATAACTGTATTGTCCTAGGCCTGATCTGCCCTATGGCCTGCCCTCCCTCTGCCTTGTCACCCATTCTCATCTTCCTCTACCATCTCCCCACCTAAAATGCCTGCCTGACTAGTAGTGGTTTCCTTATCCCCCAGCACTCTTCTTCCTCATCTGACTGGCAATGGCCCCTCTGCCACGTCTCCCTCATTCTGGCTGCCACATACCTTATGGCATGTTTGCTTGCTCAGACAGCACATGTGTGAGTGGCGCTATCTAGGCATAGGATCAGATTCCCCAGCTTTCTATTCCTAAATTATTTCTGGTTTACAAACTTTGTAAGCAGAAAACTGAGAACTTCAGATAGTGAGAAATGTAAATTGACCTACATAATTTAAAAAAATGTTTTTGCTTAGTTTGAGCTACATTTTTAACAAACAAACAGGGATAATATTCATTTATACAAGCAGTTTTCTTACATATTAAAAAGATATCCCCATCTATTTCTGTTTATATCTATTATAATAGATAGCATTGCAACATCAAGTATTGGTCAAAATAAATATTCTGCAAATTTAATCTATGATAAAAATAAATCAAATTTACCACTGTCTTATTATCCTATTCCATCATTAAAATCACTTTCCCCCCTTGGACATAAATGAGACATCAAATTGGCCATTGGAAAGAATATTTTATGCTTTTAAAATATGGAGTAATAAGAAAGTAAAATAATTTATCCTAAATTCAAAGGAAAAACCAGACTGAGGTTAGCAATCCTAACCTCAAGTTGTCAGGCTAAAACCTGACATGGGTCCTGTTCTGATCTGGAGGTGTCACAAAAGTGCCATAAGATACTTGTGCAACACCCCTATGGGTTAGGCCAGTGCATAGACTTGTGCTTGCCTCCCTACCTCACTACAAGAACAAGAAGACCAATTAATTTCAGGCTAGGTTAGGATTGCACCTTCAGAGCCCAATCCTGACTTCAAAGTGTCATCGTTCCAACCAGGCTGAATATGTCTTAAACCAAGAACATTTTTGAGAATCAGAGAAATTCTAATTCAAAGACTTGCTTCCTCAGATTTCAGGAATCAACAGAAATGGAATAGTTCATTTGCCCCTGTGAAAACATTCACAGTTTTAGGGATTTTTTTTTGCTATTGGATCATAACCAGGTTGATTGAGAAACATTTTATAGGGTAGAAATGGAAAAAGCAACAAATCAAATCATACTTTTTAATCAAACTAGACAAGAAACCAAATCTTACCTTGTCTACACCTTCCTGTTCAGCATTTAAATGACTACTTCCATTCAAAAGTAAAGAGATATCCGATTGGCCATTGGAGAGAATATGGTCTGCTATTTGGATATTGGGCTGCAGGAAAGTCAGCTCATTTCTCCTGGATTCAGAGGATAAACAGACTTGGTAGGAATAAGGCAAAGTCCCATCCTCGTAATTGGGAGGGAATATGGCACTAGCTTTTGAATGAGGATCAGGGATGAAGCACTGAAGGAAAGTGGGGTTCCTGGACTTCTGAAAATTCATCACGATGGTCAAGATCACTGTCACAAGAAACAAAAAGGACACCACAGACAAAGCCAAGACCAAATAAAACTGCAGATCAGACTGCTGTTCTGAGTCACTGGGTTGGGTGTTTATTTCTGGAAGGGCCTCCTGGAAGTTCTCAGCAAACACCAGGTTCAGAGTTGTGGTGGCTGAGAGAGGAGGGTTCCCATTATCCTTCACCAGCACAACCAGCCTCTGCTTCACAGCATCTCTCTCAAGGAATGCTCGGCCTGTTTTGATCTCTCCTGTGTGGGACCCAATGATGAAGAGCGAAGGCTCTGTGGCCTGCAGGAGATGGAAGGACAGCCAGGCATTGTGTCCAGAGTCAGCATCTACAGCCACCACTTTGGTCACCAGATATCCTGAATCAGCTGTCCGAGGCACCATCTCAAACAAAGAGGAACCCTCACTTCCTTGGGAAGGGTACAGGATCTGGGGTGTGTTATCGTTCTTATCCAAAATACACACCCTCACCGTTGTATTGCTGCTGAGGGATGGAGACCCTCCATCCTGTGCCTTCACTAGAATTTGAAACTCCCTGAATTGCTCATAGTTGAAGGATCGCTGTGCATAGATGATGCCAGTCTCAGAATGAATGGAGACAAAGGAGGAGAGAGGCAAGTCCTCAATGTTACTGTTCAGGATGGAGTAACTGATCCGTGCATTGCGATCAAGATCTGGGTCAGAGGCCTTTACATGGAAAATGGAAGCACCAGATGGGTTGTTCTCTGGAACGTAGGCAGTATAGGAGGATTGATCAAAGGCTGGGCAGTTATCATTGATATCTGAGATCTGTAGCGAGATGGTTTTGTGAGTGGTGAGAGGGGGGTTGCCTTTGTCCATGGCTGTGATGGTAATGTTATATTCTGGAGTCCTTTCTCTGTCCAGGTTGCTTTCTGTGAGGATCTTGAAGTAATTATCTGAAGAAGAGACAATCTGGAAAGGGACAAGATCTTGTAGATGACAAGTGACTTCCCCATTGTCCCCAGAATCCTTGTCCTGAACTTTGATCAGTGCAATTACAGTTCCAGGTACAACGTCTTCAGGAATTGGACTGGACACTGAAGCCAGCTTCACATCGGGGGCATTATCATTCTCGTCAAGCACCTCAATCTCCACCTTGCAATGTGTCATTAATCCACCTCCGTCACTTGCCTGAATTATCATCACATAACTGTTTCTGTCCTCAAAATCAACACTCTCTGAGAGTGTAATTGTTCCACTTCTGGAATCCAGGTTAAATTTGTTAACTGCACTTTCTGGAATGTTGTTGAAAGTGTAAGTGATCTCAGCATTAGATCCTTCATCACTATCAGATGCCTTTACTTGAATCACAGAAGTTCCTCTGGATGCACTTTCCCTTAGGTATACCTTGTATGACTCCTGGGTGAAGACTGGTACATTATCATTAACATCAGTGACATTGATCCAGATATTGGCTGTACCAGTTTTTATTGGTTCTCCTCCATCCACAGCTGTAAGTACCAAGTGGATTGTATGTTCCTTTTCCCTATCCAATTGTTTCAGTAATATTAAGTCTGCATATTTCCCACCCTCTTGAGTGTCTTTAATTTCTATCTTGAAATACTGAGTTGGGCTCAAAAAATAGTTTTGGAGGGAATTGATTCCTATATCATCATCTTCTGCATTTCCAAGAGAAAACCGAGCACCTGGAAGATTTGATTCACTTACTTTGATTTTTATATTGTCTTGGTGGAAATGTGGTGTGTTATCGTTGAGGTCCTGGATGAGGATTTTGACATGGAAAACATTCATAGGATTATGTGCCACAACTTCTAATTTTAGAACACAAGTGGATAATTTTCTACAAATCTTTTCTCGGTCTATTCTCTCATTTACATAAAGGATGCCATTTTCTTCATTCAGAGTAAAATATTGCTTTTCCAAAGAGATACCAAGCTTGCGTTCTGACAGTTCTCTGACATCCAACCCCAAATCTTTCGCAAGGTTCCCCACAATGGTGCCTTTTTCTGTTTCCTCTAGAAGTGAATATTCAATGTGCTCAGACATCACCTCACCAAACAAAGACACCAAGAAAACCAGAAACAGTACTTGCCTCTTAATCCCATTTCTGTGGCTTATTTGCATCATCACTGCTTTTCCTGATTCCTTCTCCCCCTTCTTTGATTAGCTTTTTAAAATTGCTGTAAGCTGGTAGCAGTCCAATCCTCATTAGCTGATACTTGGGTAATGCAGAGCTTTTCTTTCTGGTGCAGAAAGAAATGTCCACTGCTTCTCTTGTCCGATCAGGCAAAACATTACAAAGGGATATTTCTATAGGAGCCTCAAATACTATTCAAGTGTTTCTCCCATGTTATCCAACAGCGACACTCTGAGTCCACATGGAGTACTGTGCTTGCTGATATACAGCTATCCTTTCCTATGTATGGAGAGTGTTTCACTAAAAAAAAAAATCTATCACTAGTTTTCCACATGCACTTCAGTGTGTGTTTAGCAATTCAATATGTTTTAAAGTCATTTAACTTTTCCAGCAGATAATCATGACGCTTTTGGATGACTTTGATATGCTATAAACACAAAATGTTATCACCAAAATAAAAACAAAAATCTTTACCACAATTTTTGGCTCCTGGGAAATGAGGTCTGACCTTTGATTAATAAATTCTTTTGAACTGAGAACTTTGGCTTATCCCTTTCAGTCTTTATTTCTCTGCAGACCCTGTTAACAATTTTCTTACCTCTTATTTTTTATTATATTTGCTATCAGAAAACTACGACACTTTTAGATTGTTCTAAATGTAAAATTCATAGTTATTGTATATAATATAAACACAACAATGTTTGAGTAATCAAATGTGTTTAGAACATACACAATTTAAATTTTTAATTTTATTCCATTGGCTATGGAATAAAAGTATTTTTAACTTAAAAAATGATCACAGGCTCATATTTCAGTTTAAATTCCCATCTGCTCTCCATGATATTGAAAAAGAGTCTTCTTCGATCCCAATCCTAATCAGCCCTAGTGCCAGCATGGGGTCTTGCAAATGTGCCATAAGGCATGCCAACTGCACCTAAGAAGAGCCTTCACTGGATCAGGCCAAAGGACCATCCAGTTCAGCTTCCTGTATCACACAGCGGCCCACCACATGCTTCAGGGAGCAAATATGACACATGTATCCAGATGCCCCCTGCCTGAATCTGGCATTTAAAGGTTATCCACTTCTGTGTACACCCATCATGGCTTGTGACTTTTGATGGTCCTTTCCTCTGGGAATTTGTCCAAACCCTTCTTAAAGGCTAGATACCATCCTGTGGCTGGGAGGAGATGCACATCCTAGGCAGGAGGAGATGCTGCTGTTGGCCCCATGCCACATGGTTGTTCAATGGGAGTCCTTCAGCACCATTTGGCAATAAGACTTCTTGGGTCAGGGATGGTGGGGAGTGAGTGGAACAGGGGTAGAGAGGGCAAAGGGTGGACAGGATTGAGCTTGGGAAGAGGATGAGATGGCAGCAGCATCTGTTGCAGAATCCTCATGTTGAAGGTAGCCATATCAGTCCAAGGAGAACTATTAGCAGCGCAGCTGTGTTGCCCAGAATAAATGCTCCTTGACTTCGAGGAGATTTGCAAATGGAGCAATGCTCCCTTGCTCTGAAGAGATTCTTGGTGCTAACTTGGCACCCACAGGATCCTGTGGTAGCCATTTTGGCACTGCTAGAGCCTATGTCACCATCAGGCTTAGAATTGGGCTGTCTAGCTCTGTGTTTTAGGCTCTGTGTTTTAAGTGAGGAATCAAACTGCTGTGGATAAGTGAGTAAATCTGTGAAATGCATCATATTCAAGAAGTAAAATAAGACACAACTGATTTAGTCAGAAGAAGAATAGATAATTTCTAGCACATATTTCTACCACTGATCTAGAAGCAAATGCAAGAAACATTGGCTGCTTTTAATATTTTAATTACCGTATATACTCGTGTATAAGCCAACCCACGTATAAGCCGAGGCACCTAAATTTACCACAAATACTGGGAAAACTTATTGACCCGAGTATAAGCCGAGGGTGGGAAATGCAGCAACAGCAGGAAAGTGTGGCTGGCCTTGTAGCCTCAAGGCCCAATCCTGGGCATGTCTACTCAGAAGGAAGGCCCACAAAGAAGTATCTGAGTCTGAGAAGGGGCTTGGCTACAGTGGGCTCCATGTCTTGCCGCTGCACGCCTCCTCCGCAGCCCAGAGAGCCAGTGCCAGCACTGGAGAGGCTGCAGAGCCTCTGAGGGCGCCTGCTGGAGGTCGCGCCCACCATTTTTCTTAATTTATTTTACTGACCTGCGTATAAGCCGAGGTGGATTTTTGGGCTCATTTTTTGGGCCCAAAAAACTAGGCTTATACGCAAGTATATATGGTAAGTAATTTCTTAATTACTCAACTGCCAAAAACTGCTAAGTATTATTTGATTCCAATTCCTACATATAAATATTGCTTTTAAAGAAATAAATGACTAAATAAATAGGCATATGTAATTATAAACATTAGAAAGACATGAGCCTGAGGAAAGAAGTTTTAATTTTATTTTATAATTATAAAAATTATTTATTTTATATAGTATTATAAATTATAACCAATTGATTTAGTGATTTTCAAGCACTTATAGCCTGCTTTCCCATTGAAAATAAAAGCATAATTTTTTTAACCATCGTAATGCAAGTAAAGCACTTAAAACAGTCAATTTCACTAAAAGATATCACTAAAAATCATAACAAATAAATCTCATTAAAACTGAGTATTTGTCACCTTCAGAAAAGTCTTCCAGAGGCTTGTCATTCAATCTAGAAATACAAAATATGCACTTATCTGCTTATTGACAACACCACTGTTGCTTCTGAAATAACCAATTCCAGATCATATCAAACATCAGCTGATCACCAATCTGACTTTGGAGGTCAAGGTAGTGAAATGGTGGTGGTGGTGACTCAAATCAACTTAACAGAGGAGTGTAATTTTAATCCAAACCTACTTACATTCCTGCATTGTGACATACCCTCAAACCCAGAGTAACTACGGGAGCATGTAAGACACTTTACGTGCACCTGTAGTTGCTGCACCACCTAGTGAAAACCTATGGGAAATTCATATTGGAATCCAGAGTAAGTTGTTCTTACAACAGAGCAAGGACTCCCCACAGTTACTCTGGATTTTGCCCATAGTGGCACAAGTATGACCTCTGCTGGCAGGGAGTTTTGGACAGCCGGGGGGGGGGGTGGGTGGGTTTAAGAGTCTTAATGTTAAGAGTCTCCTCGGGATTTGGCATGTGCTACCGCCACTAAACCCACCCCTTTCTGGGTCCAATCTGCATAACTCAGCCACATTCCACTATTACCTCCCTGCCCTCCCCACTACCTCATTCAACAACCACCCTGCATTGGAATTATCTAATCCAGTGGACTTTACAACTTTTGCAAGGCAGCCAGCGAGGAGAAAGCAGGACTAGAACCTAGTACTTGCAGGACTAGAACCTAGGACTAGAGCCAAGTTCCATTCTTGGGCAGCTTGCACTGCTCCTGGCTGCTCTGATCTATGCCATGGAAATCAGTGGCATAGATCCAAGTAGATCCATTGGGGCTGTTGCAGCATTAGGTGCAATAAGGGTAAATGTTTCCCCTAGCCCTGGGGTACTGCAGCAACAGCCCCCAAATTGAATGTCATACAGCTCAGGCAGCCTGCCTGCCCCAGTGCAAACAGGATTGTACTGCAAATGGTAGGTTCTCTGAGAAGGTATTTGCTACCATATGCAGGTTTTTTTATTGTAGCTTTTGACATCAAAAATACAAGACAGCCACATTCCAGGTTACTATTATTTGGTGTAAACACATATTATCTGTAGTCACCTGTTTAACATATTTAACTATGGTGTTTGGCAAGAAAAAAACAAAATATCAAGTTACAGTTAAATAATACAAATATGAAATTCTTTTTCTATATAAATAAACAGCAAATTCTGTCTGCCTATCCATGTGGCTGAAACCCAGAATATCCAGGAATACATCAGTAAGATGGCACCCAAAGATGAGCTGATGAGAGAAGTCTCCAGCAACAGCAACAGCAAATACAGAAGGAAGATCAAACTGAGGAAGTGTCCTGGCAAGATAAGACCCTACATGGGATGTACCATCGCCAGATAACCGAAGTTGCTGACATTGAGAAATCCTATCAGTGGCTGGAAAAAGCTGGCTTCAAAGATAGCACTGAAGCCCTCATCATGGCAGCACAAGAACAGGCACTAAGTACCAGATCCATAGAAGCGGGGATTTACCACACAAGAGAAGACCCAAAGTGCAGGCTGTGCAGAGAAACATCAGAAACAATCCAACACATTGTGGCAGGGTGTAAGATGCAGGCAGGAACAGCATACGTTGAATGGCACAACCATGTAGCCGGCATCGTGTATAGGAACATCTGCTCAGCCTATGGACTAACCCCTCCCAAGACCAGATGGGAGACCCCTCTGAAGGTTGTGGAGAATGACAGGGCTAAGGTCCTGTGGGACTTCCATATTCAGACAGACAAGAAGGTACTGGCTAGCCAGCCAGACATTGTGGTGGTAGATAAGGTCCAGAAGACAGCCCTGGTGATAGATGTAGCGATACCAAACTATAGCAACATCAGGAAAAAAGAGCATAAAAAGGTGGAAAAGTATCAGGGTTTGAAGGAGGAATTACAAAGACTATGGCAAGTGAAGGTGAATGTGATCCCAACAGTGATTGGAGCACTAGGGGCTGTGACACCCAAGCTGGAAAAATGGCTCCAACAGATTCCAGGAAGGACATCAGAACACTCGATCCAGAAAAGCGCATTGCTAGGAACAGCTAAGATACTGCGCAGAACCCTCAAACTCCCAGGCCTCTGGTAGAGGACCCGAGATTGAAGATAACATACATATACCACCCATGGAGGGTGAGAAAACAATTTTTTTTATATATAACGCATTGCACTGGCATTCATCAGTCTCGAAAAACTATGGTATCGTGTTTAAGACTGTATGCGAAGCATATACACCTCTCTCTCTCTCTCTCTCTCTCTCTCTCTCTCTTTATATATATATATATATATATATATATATATATATATATATATATATATATATATATATATATATATATATATATAAAACCAAATAAAACCAATTCCAGCCTGCAGCACTATTTTAGGAATGATCCAAGAGAAAGAATTGATGGAGAAAAACCATAAATGTAAAGAAACAGATAAATTGACAAATAGAAATCTAACAAGAAATAGGCATACCTGGACTCTTATCTGTCCCATACTGCTTAAATTTATCTGCTAGAATGAAATCTCCTACCTCACAAGTCTGCTGATTGGAGAAGGCACTAGAATAATCTGTTTTGGTGGGTATACAATGGTGTTTCCTATAGCCTACAGTGAGAGAGGCCATAAGACAGTAAGAAAATGAATAAGAAATGAGACTCACCTGTTCAGCATTCTGTCTTTCTTGATCAGTACTTGAATCTTCCAGGGTTACTAAAGGACTTAATTTTACAGGTGCCTGCTGAGGTGTCAATGTATTTCCACAACTCCCAATGGGAAAAATAATTTGACTCTTTCGGGAGCAGGTGGTTAGTGAACCCTCAGGACAATAAGATTGAAGAAATGCTCGGACTCCATCAACACCCATAAACTGTGAAACTGGAACACCACTGAAATTTACATTTCCTGAGTCAAACAGCTGCTGGGAATTTCTCCAGTTGCGCAACCTGATGACCAGTAACACAAAGAGAAAAGTGAAGAACAAGCAAGAGACAAAAGCCACCGCCACTACCAAGTAGAAAGTGATGTCAGACTGAGGATCTACAGGGGCTGAGGCACTGCTCAGGTCAGAGAGGATTTCAGGAATGCTGTCAGCCAACACCACAGTGACGGTGACTGTGGTGGAGAGAGGAGGCTGTCCATTGTCCTTCACTAAAATCACCAGGCTTTGCTTGAGGACATCCTTCTCCAAGAAGAACCGTGTTGTCCTGATCTCGCCAGTGTGGAGTCCTACTGTAAAGAGCCCTGGCTCAGTGGCCTTGATCAGTTGATAGGAGAGCCAGCCATTCTGGCCAGAATCTGCATCCACAGCTACCACCTTGGTGACTTGATAGCCTGGCTCAGAGGAGCGAGGGGCCAGCTCAACTCCAGTGGAGCCATCAGTGGGAGAGGAAGGGTATAAGATTTCTGGAGCATTGTCATTTTGATCCAGGATATAGAGAGTCACAGATACATTGGAGCTGAGTGGTGGGGAGCCTCCATCCTGGGCTTTGACCTGGAAACGCATCTCTTGAAATGCTTCATAATCAAAGGAGCTCAAGGAATAGATGGCGCCAGTCACTGAGTTAATCGAAATGTAGGATGAGAGAAGTGAGTCTCTCATCTGACTCTCAATGATGGAATATGATATTCTGGAATTTTCTTCCCAGTCTGGATCATTTGCTTTTAAGGAAGAGATCAAGAATCCTTTTTGGTTATTCTCAACTATGTAGAAAATATAGCTTGATTCTTTAAAAAGGGGTGGGTTATCATTTGTATCTAGAACATGTAGTGCAATGACAGTGGCTTTAGAAAGGGAAGGTATCCCATGGTCAGTTACAGTGATAGTGATGTTGTAATCAGATGTCTGTTCCCTGTCAAGGGCACTGGCCATTATCAAGTTATAAAAGTTATCCATGGATTGCTTCAATTGAAAAGGGAGGCCTCTGGGAATTGAGCATGTAACTTCCCCATTAATTCCTGAATCTTGATCTTCTACATTTAAAATAGCTATAACAGTTCCAGCTGGTGAGTTTTCAGGGATGGAATTGCTCAGAAATGTAACTGCTAATTCAGGTGTGTTGTCATTCAAATCTGTAACTGTGACCTCAACTTTTGCCCTATCAAGCAATCCCTCAACGTCCTCAGCTAGCACCTCAAATTCATGGAAGGCTGAGGTTTCAAAGTCAAGATTCCCAATAAGAGTTATTACACCAGTTGTTGAATTTAATAGAAACATTGGTGAGCCCTTCTTTGAGGTTTTCTTAAAGGAATATTTCACTTCTCCATTGCTTCCTTCATCTAGGTCAGTGGCACTTACTGTACACACTATGGACCCTTTTTGAATATTCTCTTCAATGTTTACTTCGTAGACATGTTGGGTAAAAACTGGCGCATTGTCATTTACATCTAAAACAATGACTTGGATGTGCACAGTGCCAGATCTTACTGGATTCCCCCCATCAATTGCTGTCAGGATCAAATCATACACTGATTGCTCTTCCCTATCCAAAACTTTTTCCAGCACCAGCTCAGCATGTCTGGCACCATTTTCTCCCATTTGCACTTTTAGAGAAAAATGGCTACTGCCTGTAAGTTGGTAGCTTTGTACAGAATTCACACCCAGATCTGGATCTTGTGCTTCAGGAAGAGGGAACCTGGCTCCTTGTGCAGATATTTCATTGATTTTCACTTCCTGCTCCCCTAGAGGAAAGTGGGGAGCATTATCATTTATATCAGTAACTTCCACGTCAACTCCATAGAGTTTCCTTTTACTCTCCACAATTACCTGAAAATGCAAGAGACACTTCATTGTCTGTCCACAGATCTCCTCTCTGTCTATCCTCTCAGATGTCTGCAAATGACCACTGTTGTAGTTCAAAGCAAAATACTGAATCATACCTGCCCTGGTCAGAATCCGAAGTTCACGATCCGAAAGATGCTTTCCATCCATCCCTAGATCCTTAGCAATGTTCCCCACAAAAGAGCCTTTCTGCATTTCTTCAGGGATGGAGTAGTGGATCTGCCCAGAAACTGCTTTCCAAATAATAAGCACCAATATTGCATATTGCAGGATTCCTCTTTTGCAGCTCCACAGCTTCCTTGTCTCTCCCATTTCCTTGGAGCAAAATAACATCTACTGGTGTAAAAAGAAATCCAGTTTTCTCTTCTGATTTGCTTTTAAAGTTGCTTCTGTTTCATCCTGTGCAAAATCAAGTCAGATCTCTCTGTTATGTTTTCTTGTGCCTTCCAGAACTGCTATGCTGGGTTAGAGAGATATTCTTCCCCAGTTTTTCTTCCTTTTTGGTAAACAGCGACACCCAGGGTCTCAATTCAGAATTGCAGGCTTCCTGCAATATTGCTTTTCTTACCTCATCTTGTAATCTACTTTAAAAAAATTATATTCTTTTCAAATTATATTCTGTTCAAATGCTAGACAGTAGAGCTTCAGAGCTATGATGAATCCAGATCCAGAGATTCAGTGATCTCTTTAACCAACAGATCAGTACAGGGTAGTTAGTGACCTTCATCTGAAAGGAAGGTAAACTGAAATACCAAATGCATTAAGAAAAACTTAACAGTGCAAACATATGCATGTCTACTTAGAAAAAAGCCCCATTTGATTTATGGGATTTACTTCCAGGTAAGTAAGCATAAATTGCAGCCTAAATTTATCAGACCAGCTAGGGTTGCACTTTCTTTTCTAAATCCTATGAAGCAATCCAACAGTCTTGCATTGTTTTCCCATAGATTATGTAGCCTAGCCAATGTTTCTCCTAAGTTCCCTTTACACACCTGTGTGCACAGAGACCTACCATGGTTGTGTGTAAGGAGCCAATGTCTGTGGTGTGCTCAGTGATAATGACATTGTCATTGTCAAGCTTCCAGAGTTCAAGAAGGGAAGGAAGTTCAGGAAGCGAACTGCATAGAAGTACATCTTGGAGGAAAGGTTGGACACTACCGTAATTTAGTTAAATTATAGGAAAGAGGGGAAAAGAGGAATAAAAATAATGATTAAAGGAGTTACCAGGAATGAATGTTGAATTAGAACTTGAAGCTGATAATCAGGTCTATTAGGAACAACTGGGTTATACAGCAAGGATGACCTACAAGTTGAAACAGAGTTCTCTGTGAGAGTTTTACTATAGTGTATGCAAAACACTGCTCAGGGAACCCTACCTACAGAAGCACATGGAAAACATATTAGCAACACCAGTCTCCTCATGAAGGCAGGAGGAGGGAGCCAACACAACTTTGAGCTGAATCCTATTTTACTCTATGCATCTATGCTGATATTGTATGCTATGGTTTGGTGGAAGGAGGCAAGCAGGTGGCCAGGGAGAAGTATACGTCTCATTAGACCTGTGCTACTTATTTTGCTGCTATAGGCAGAGAAGAGGCTGAGGATGGAAGAATTGGGATAGGATCATAGTGTACTGCCTACAACACATGCCAACACATGCTTCAATAAAGGCTGGGTACTTCCCTAGCAGGCATGTCAGGCCTCCACCCATTTGAACTAGTGGTTCCAATGTAAACTATGGTGGAGCAACATTTCAAGCACTGTAAGAAAACTTACAACAGTGGATTGGGAGATCCACTGCTATGGGCTCTCTATAGGATTGGGTCTTATGTAAAAGAAGTCTTTACTCTCAGTATGAATCACTTGAAATATAACAAAAGCCAGCAGTGTTGATATAATCCTTTGAGTGTATATGTTGTTCTCAAGTGCAAATATGAAACTGCAGATGTGAAGCTGCAGTCTCTTGATTGGTGTCAATATCTGGAAATCTGGTATACTATTAAATGTCAACATATTTATTTCTATTTAAAACCACAAGGCAAACCTTTTGCTATATTATGACATAAAAATTAAATTTCACTGCAAAAGAAACATAGCTGCCAATATGCACCAATTTTTAGACTTATATCTTTCTAGCATTTATCTGGTAGTATAAAGATGAAAGATATCTATATTTATAATGTGTATATTGTGTATATCAGAGAAAAAACTGCTATATATGTCTTATAACACATTTCAGGCATTTGCAACCCCTACATGAATTTTCCACTTCATTCCCATGTTTGAAACTATTTTTAAAGCCGTCGCCAATGACTATGCCAGCCTCCAATTTTAGCTCTAAAAACCACTAGAGTACCATATTTTTACTGGAAAAGACAATATAAATTAGCTACATGTACAGGTGTGGCATAATTATGAGTGTTTTATCAGTGATTTTGTCTCAACGTGAATGAGGTTGGCCCTTTAAATTAAAAGATAAACATCCCTTAATTCAGTAGTATTCAAAGTGGGGATTGGGTCCCCCTTGGGTCATGGGAGTCACAAGAGGGAAGGAACTGCCATCTTCAAATCTGGCACTGGGCTTTCCTGGGAGTAAGTTTCATTGAACACAATGAGACTTAACTTCCAAGTAGATATTGAGGAGTTCTTGCATCATAGTGATATCACATCCTGGTATGTCTGACAGGGGGTACCAGACAGATATTTAAGTTTGAAAGGGAGACCTGGGTTGAAATGCCTGAGGACCACAACCGTAAGTAGTAGTTAATGGAACTGAGCTGAAACTAAGTTGCAACCAAATAATCCCAAGACACACAACAATCATGTCCATAAAATACAACTGGCAAATTTATTTTCGTAATTGATCAATTACCACACTGGATTTACTGTTTTGAAATCACACAAATTGAAAGTTATATCAGTACCTTTTAATGTAGGGTGCCCAAACCCTGGCCTAGGGGTCAGACGCAGCCCATAATCAGCCTCCGTGTGGCCCAGAGCCAGCCCCCTCCATGCGACCCACAGGCAAGCCCTGTAATCTTGTAGGTGAGGAGATTTCTGCTTTTCACACGAGTACAGGGTATTCTGAAGGTTTGGGAGGCTGCACACATTTCCTCCCTCTGTGTTTGAGAGTGTTTTCGAATTGTATGAACTAATCTGAATTCATTCACTTATTCATAAGTTCCATCTCTCATATATTCATTTATATAAATTTATGGAAATTTATTCAAATTTAAAATGTAAATAATTTTTTTTTCTTTTCCGGCCTCAAACACAGGTTTAAAGAGATGATGTGGCCCTCATGCCAAAAAGGTTGGACATCCTGTTTTAATGGAAAACATTTCCAATGATGGGTTCTAACTATCTAGGACCAAACCAGTTGTCACATGACACCTCATAAAAAGTCTCCTGACAGTTTTTTTTTTAAAGTGAGGGTGTATGAACTCAGTTTGCAATCAAGAGTTGAAGAGCCAGAGAAGACAGGATGGATGATTTCTTATTTCTCATCCTGCTGTTTGTCAGCTCAGGATTACCCCACACCAACATCATGCATAAGTTTGGTCCTAAGAAGCCATCTTTAAAAGATATACTGAAGTTGAACAAAAAGTCTAATGTGCCTCTTCCTATGACTACTACTCGCTCAACATTTACTATTGCAAATCATATTTCGCAATAAATATTCTATGCTATAAAATGATATATTTATCCATCATCAGATAACGGGAAAACATCCTTGTGGAACTTTGTGAAATTCTGTTAATCTGAAAAAAATTAGTTAATAATTGTAAAATGTGCATTGGACAGAATCTAATGCAACTTAAGGAATTTCAAAAATTTTTATTTAGTTAAATTTCTCAAAGCATGCAAGAATTAGACCACAAAAATATATCCTGATGCAGTCACATGTTTCTAGTTAAGAGGGGCCCAATATGTATTATGCACTTCTATTTCTACATGAATTGTAAGTGTATCATGAAAATATGATACACAAATTTTCATCACCTACTGACTGCAGTATCTAAAAAACTTTGACATGAGAACATTATATATGAGAATAAGAAGCACATTATAATTAAAAGAAAATTGTATAGCATATTGGTACACAAATGTTTAACACCAGGACCTTTTTTATCCTAAGAATCTTTTTCAGGAACCTCATATATCTTTATGAGAATAAAAATGTGTGTACAAATTGCTCACGCTTCAATTTTTATCCTTTTGATTATGGTGGGAGAGTGTTCAGCTCTGTGTTTATTGAACCAGAACCATTTCTTAAGTATTGTTTTCCCTGCCTGCCCTCTGAAGTCGACCAAGGCATGGTTGCCACTCAGGAGTAAACGCACACATGGTGTATCACTTTAGTGCTGTACTAAGAACTGTTTGGTCTATGGTCTATGAAGATTTTCATTTCTTAATGTTTCCCAATACTATCAGCTTGGCATTTTTTATGCCAAAAATCAGGTTCCGACCTTCTCATGAATCTCAGATCTCAGATTCATGATCTCAGATCTCAAAGTTTTGGAAAAATTGGTGTAACACATACAGACCTGTCATATCTCCTCAACAAAAATTGGGTGCTTTTCAACAGACGCATTCTGAACCTTCAGGTAGGATTCAATCACTTTGTCAACTTGCAGCATACACCAGTCACTGTCCTTAGGCATTTGAACATTTGAAACTGCCTTAATACTGACTCAAGAAATTGTTTTATTTTGCAAGGTAATCTCTAATTGGCTGCAGTTTTTCTCAGTCAGGTAGAGAGGGATCCTTGCTAGACCTTCTGTGAGATCCTGAAGACCAACTGTGTAACTACCTAAAAACATTATGCTCTACTGAATAACTAATCCCCAAATCCAGAGTAACTACGGGAGCATGTAAGAGACATTACGTGCACCCATAGTTACTGCACCACCCAGTGAAAACCTATGGGAAATTCATATTGGTATCCAAAGTAAATTGTTCTTACACCGGAGCAAGGACTCCCCACAGTACTCTGGATTTTGCCCAACATCTTCCTAAATAGAGTAGTTTGTTAGTAAAAGAGGGTAAGAGAAAGGGTTGGTAATAAAACCCATGGGTAACTGAATAAACAGTCTGCAAAATTAGAATAACAATGAAATTCATGAAGTTAAAATATTCCAAGAATCAAATTGATGTCATTAACGGCACAGTGGCACAGTATCACTGAATTGCAAACAAGAATGAAAACCTCATTTGATCAGCTTCAACATAAAACAAAAATACTGTGATAAATAAGCTTACCTGATGGAATTCGGCATTTGAATCTGATAAAATTAACAAAGGATTCAAGTTATCAGCCTGTTGTGGTGTCAGAGTATTTGTACAGCTTCCCACTGGAAAAAGAATTTGGCTTTTCCGAGAGCCTGAAGTCAATGAAACCTCCTGGCAATAAGACCGAAGAAATGCTCGGACTCCATCAATGCCCACAAACTGAGAAGCTGGGACTCCATGGAAATTCACACTGCCAGAGTCACACAGCTGGGAATTTCTCCACTTGTGAAGTCTCAGCGCCAATAACACAAGGAGGAAGGCAAAGAATAGGCAGGAGACAAAGGCTACAGCAACCACCAGATAGAACGTGAGGTCCGACTGTGGGTCAACAGAAATAGCAACCCTGCTTAGATCAGTCAGAATATCAGGGATGCTGTCAGCCAGCACCACTGTGATGGTGACTGAGGCAGAGAGAGACGGCTGTCCATTGTCCTTCACTATAACCACCAGGTTTTGCTTGAGGGCATCCTTCTCCAGGAAGAACCTGGTGGTCCTAATCTCCCCAGTGTGGAGTCCTACAGTGAAGAGTCCCGGCTCTGTGGCCTTGATCAGTTGATAAGAAAGCCAGCCATTCTGGCCAGCATCAGCATCCACAGCCACCACCTTGGTGACCAGGTAGCCTGGCTCCGAGGAGCGAGGGGCCAGCTCTACCCCAGTGGAGCCATCAGTGGGTGGGGAAGGATACAAGATGACTGGAGCATTGTCATTCTGATCTAGAATGAAGAGAGTCACAGAGACATTGGAGCTGAGTGGTGGGGAGCCTCCATCCTGTGCCTTGACCTGGAAATGAATCTCTTGAAACGCTTCATAATCAAAGGGGCTCAAGGCATAGACAACTCCGGACTCTGAATTAATGGAAAGATAGGTGGAGAGAAGTGAGTTTTTCACTTGGCCTTCAATGATGGAATAACTTAATCTGGAGTTCTCTGCCCAGTCTGGATCCTTCGCTTCAAGTGAAAAAATTGAGGCTCCTCTTGGATTATTCTCTGAGACATAAAAATTGTACACTGACTCTGCAAAGACAGGAGGGTTGTCATTTGCATCTAGAATGTGGAGTGATAAAAGGATAGACGCAGAGAGTGGTGGAGTCCCATGATCAGTAGCTGTAATTGTAATATTGTAAGTTTCTACCTGTTCTCTGTCAAGGCCATTGACTGTCACTAAACTGTAAAAGTTATCAATGGACTTCTTGAGATGGAAAGGGAGTTTGTTGGGAATTGAGCATTTGACTTCACCATTGATTCCTGAGTCTCGATCTTGAATGTTCAGAAGGGCAATAACTGTTCCTGCTGGTGAATTCTCTTGGATGGTATTGATGAAAAAATTCAGTGTTAATTCAGGTACATTGTCATTCATATCAACAATACTAAGAACGACTTTGGCCCAATCACTCAATCCTCCTCCATCCTCAGCTATAACTTCAAATTCGTATATAGATGATTCCTCATAATCAAGCTGCCCCTTCAGAGATATTGCACCCGTTGTTGAATTTAAAAGAAATAGTTTGGAGTATTTGTCTGCAATTTTTTTGAAAGAATATCTTATTTCTCCATTTACTCCTTCATCCAGATCAGTGGCTTTAACAACAGTCACAGCTGATCCTTTGGGAATGTTCTCCTTGACACTCACTTTATAGACTGGTTGGGTAAAAACTGGTGCATTGTCATTGGCATCTAAAACAATGATCTGGATTTCAACAGTGCCAGATCTGACTGGATCTCCCCCATCAGTAGCTGTGAGGATCAAGTTATAAGCTGATTGCTCTTCCCGGTCCAGAGATTTTTCCAATACCAGCTCAGCATGCCTGGCACCATTTTCTCCTGTCTGAACATCCAGGGAAAAATGGCTACTTCCCTTGAGTTGGTAGTGTTGAATAGAATTAATATCCAGATCTGGATCTTGAGCCTCAGGAAGAGGGAACCGGGTTCCGGGTGGTGATCCCTCACTGATTTTCAGTTCCTTTTTCCGTAATGAAAACTTAGGGGCATTATCATTGACATCAGTAATTTCTACTTCAATTCTAGAGACCTCTAGTTTGCTCTCAATAATAACTTGGAAACTTATAATGCATTTTTCTGCCCCGTCACAGATTTCCTCTCTGTCTATTCTCTCTGAAGTTTGCAAGTGACCACTGTTAAAATTTAAAGCAAAATATTGAATTGTACCTGTCTTGGTAGCGAGCCGGAGACCATGTTCTGAAAAATGTTTTCCATCCATTCCTAGATCCTTTGCAATGTTCCCCACAAAAGAGCCTTTTGGCATCTCTTCTGGAATGGAATAGTGGATCTGCCCAGAAACCACACTCCAAAAAACCACACTCCATATGAGGCATTGTAGATTCCCCTCTTTACAGCTCCACAGTTTTTGTGCTTTTTCCATTTTCTTCTAACAGTAACTCTGCAATCTGTATTCTTTAAAACAAAGATAGCTTCCGTTGCACTCCTTGCAATGCCGGTAAGGTTTTTTTGCTCCTGTCTGTTAACAGAATTGAAAGGCTTGGTTGTTTGGATTTCTTAGTGCATCATTTTGTGAACCTGGTGAACAGCGACACCCAGAGTCTTCACTGAAAACTGCAGAGAATTCTTTCCTTTATGATCGTTTCATATTTTACACTATAAGTGTCTGCCTGTACTATGGATAAAATATAAATCTAAACTTTCCCCACTGACCAATTAATAAATAATTGCTCTGAAGTTCTAGTGTTTGTACCTCAATATAAAGAAACATAGCTTATATGGTCTTTTTTGGTCATAAATTACTTGGTCACTTATACTAAAAAACTGAATAGTTAGTCCACATGGAAATTGTTGCATATAAAAGATTTTGAACAATAAATCTATATGCATGTAATTATGCTTCACCTAATTTAATAAAGCTGGTCACTGAATGGAGCCTGAGGTCTAACTATGCTTTTTGATTATCCATGCTAGAATTTGCTTGAATTGTGGCCCAACAGATGAATTTATAACCTGCTAAAGTAAACAGTTCTCTTTATTTAACATACATTCTTGATTCAAAGATTGGCACCACAATTCTACTTTCCACTGGAACAGGCAGGATGAAGGTTGGGGACTGCTGCTATGCTGCCAAGTAGAAGGGTATGCTTACCCCTTCCCTGTGGTAGGGCTGCAACAGTCCCAGTAGGTCTACTCAGACTTAAGCCATCTCCAGAGGTGGCCTAAGATTAAGCAGACAGGAGCAGCCTTTGCTCCATGCTGCGTCACATATTTCAATGTTTTGCATGTAGAAGGTCCCATGTCCAATCCTTGTTATCTGCAGGTATGCACTGAAAAACCCTCCCTGAAACTCAGGAGACATCTGTGTAGATATTACTGAACTAGATGACATTTTAGGAAATACCATCAGGTGTGGTGGAAGCAGCATGTATTTTCTCTGCCCGGAAAGCAAATGCTTTATACTGCAGGTGATATGCTCCAAACACAAAACCACTGCCATTATGCTTGAGAAGGCATGCTCATTTTTACAGTAAGATAATTACTTTTTCCCTTCATTTAAATTAATACAACACACTGATGGGTGTCTGATTATATACATAGATGGGCTGTTATATGTCACCAGAATCCAAAGCTAAGATAGCATTTTCATTACACTGTTTGCACTGGAGAGTGTTTAGTATTTTGACATAAATGCATATGCATTGCATGGGCTAATGTGGACAGAGGAGACAAGCAATGACAGTGCGGTACACATGTGAACCCAAGCCAATGTTGACTCGCGGCATTCACCTCTTCACTGCATGATCATTCAATTTCCATAGGCAGCCCATAACCACCAGAGATTTTATTGCAAATCAATAGGATTTTCTTGAAAGGAACTTCTTCCCAAATACTTTCAAGGAGCAGAATTGGTAGCATTCATGCAAAATGCCGTTTTCAAGAGTGACAAGAGGAATAAGATTGACCCTACAATCCAGAGTAACCACGGGAAGACGTAAGAGGCACTTTCTCTGGATTGCTCTATGCATTTCCCATAGGTTTCCCATACATAGCACTGTAACAACGTCGGCGTAAAAGGTCCCATAGTTACTCTGGATTGTAGCCTTTCCCTACATAACAAACCTATTGTTTGTAAGTAAGGCTACATAATTGTTCTTATGCTGGAGCAAGGACTCCATGTAGTTAACTCTGGATTGCGTCCTCAGTGACATTCACCATGGTAAGATTTCAAATATGAATATGATGCACTGAATTGCTTAATTCTGGAAAAGCTTTTAGGAAATTTTCAGATAAAACAATTTTGAAGGCTATTTTATGTTCACTCTTTGTTTCCTGGTTATGAGCACAATCCTATACCTGTCTACTCAGAAGCAACTCCCAATGTAGTCAATGAGGCTTACTCTGGGAAAATGTGGATAGGATTGCAACCTATACCCTACTCTCCCTCCAAGGAATTATCACACATCTCAAGGAATTATCACACATCTCCTTTCCTTCTCAAAACAACTTGAAAAAGACCAGACTCAGAATGGGATCGCTCAAAGGTAACCCAGCGAGTTTTCTAGCTGAGGAGAAGAAATCCAAAACTTTGCATGACCAGTGGTGGGCTCCAGCAGGTTCGCACCTACTCTATAGAACCGGTCGTTAATGAGAGATAGGCATATAAAGTTTAAAAATAGCCATTTAAAAGTGGCTGCCAGATGGGCAGAGAACCACTTGTTAATTTCTTTGAATCCCATCACTGATGAACACCAACATGCAAATCATTATAATGGTTCTCTGCAAGCTGTACGACCTTACTGTCTGATATATTTCACCAAAACAACTTCTTGATTCTCTAGTGTACCTTTTTCTCAGAAAGGTCCCAAAATGTACTTGTGACCTTCATATACTGTAACTGGCTTTGGAGTGAACAACAGCCAGAAATCAGCTTTCCAGAAAATCAAAAGTTTTATCCATTTAATTGAAGGAGTTATCGTACAATGACTGTTCTCAGAGACTGAATTCCCATTCTAAAATAGTAGCCCCACTCATTTCCTGCCAAAGCTGGACCCTCTGACTGGCTCAATAAGCCAGACTCTAACTGGTCTTAAGTCCACATGATCCACCTCTGCCGTCACCTGCTTAATGATGTCACTGCATGATCAATGACATTGCCTCTTGCCATCAACAGGTATCATGTACCGGTATTTTAATTACTCTGCTGTAGAAAAACCTGTGTTATTGACCATAATTATAAACATCAGAAGGGTAAAAACCACACAAAGATCAGGATCAAAATAAGAAAATGTCATTTTTCTGATACCAGAAAGAACTGTGCTTATGAAGTCAGCCTGCATAGTCCAAGTCTGATTATATGGAAACCACTCCATGCTGAAGGATTATTGGGGCCAGCTGGGAGTAGTAAGTAAAGAAAACATTTACTTATCTGGTCACTCTGTGAACCCCACGCCAACTTTGAAATATACGCTAGCTTTTTACAGGTGTAGATTGTGACATCAGGCTCAATCCAGAGTAACTACAGCAGTTCTTGCGTCGACGCATGTAAAATTTACTGTGGATTGCTCTATGAATTTCCCATAGTTTTCCACTAGATGGTACCCTAACTGCATCAATGTAAATGTAACTTGTGTTGATGCATCTACTGCAGGGTGACCAGATGCCTGAACCTAAAAAAGAGGACAAGGTCTTGGATTCCTCTCAGCCTGGCTTTTCTGGCAGACAACGGCATGTTTGCCTACTTACAAGTAAAGCCTCGATATTGGGCACTTTCACTTTTCCATTGAGCTCAATGCATATTTTTGATTTTTAGTTTTTTGGCCATAATGTTTGATAGGAAGGAGATACTTCCAAATTGATTTTTGCCTTGGATTCTGCTCTTCAATAGGAATCCAATGACATATGAACATGATGGGGTACTGCACACCATTGCAAAGTTCCAAAATGAAGCCAAAATGGAGGATAACAAAGCCCTTTTGGAGGAAACCTGGACAGGAGACTAAAAAAGAGGACAAATCCAGAAAATTCCAGTCATATGGTCACCCTGATCTACTGCTGCAGCTGCTCTGGATTGTAGGGATCCTTTGGAACTAAATAAAAGCCTCCAACACTTGCAAGGTAATAGAGGCCTTCTGTAATGAAAAATGCTCCAGCATATTGAAATCTTCTTTCTTTTTTCTTAGATTGTAGATGTTGTGGTTCCCTATTTGCCATTATTTTCATACTTTCTACAAAAACTCCGGCAATAACACAAACGTTCTTGGAAAGAAGCATGCTCACAGAAGCCTACTCACAGATAGGAAAGAAACCTACTCACACCCCCCCCCACCCAATGGTTGGAAACTAAAAAGAACATAGATATAAATAGATGTAATTCTCTACAAATAGTTCTGCATTTCTGTGTTCCTCTTGTCTTCTCTGTGTTCATAGCTTACTAACTGTATCAATATAATTTTTATATCAGAATATTTTACATGAGTATTTTACATCAAACACTATAATTAAAAATATATTGTATAACATAAAGAGATGCATGTCATCACTACAGTTAAAACTAGATCCTTTTGGAAAACCCATTCCATACATCCAGGTATGATTCAACCATAGTTGCCCCTTTTAAAATATTTGAGATAACCGTCCTTACACTACTGAAACTGGCCACAAACTAAGCTAGGCAATTGGTCTATCTTGCCAGTGCAGTCCTACCCTAATCAATAGCAGTTCTCCAGATAGTAAGGCAAATCTTGACCAGCCCTTTTAGGAGATCCTGTATGAAAACTTTATGCTCTACTACTGAACAAAGATCACCTTGTAATAGTACTAAAAGAAAACAAAGGTATACTTGACCTTCACAGCTCGCATTGCAGAACAGAAATAACAAGGAATTCACAAAACTAGTCAAATAAATGTTATGAAAATCTGTATGGTACAATGTCATTATAGCACCAAGAGAGATGAGGCCTTAAATTCATTGTCTTTAAAATAAAGCAGAAATATTTATACAAGCTTACCTGATGGGATTCAACACACTCCTTCATAATGTTTGAATCTGCAACGATTAACAAGGGATTTGGGTTATCAGGAGCCGGCTGTGGTGTGAGGGTATTTGTACAGCTTCCCACTGGAAAAAATATCTGGCTTTTCCGAGAACCAGAAGTCAAAGAGACCTCCTGGCAATAAGACCGAAGAAATGCTCGGACTCCATCAATGCCAACAAATTGAGAAGCTGGAACACCATGGAAATTCACACTGCCAGAGTCACACAGCTGGGAATTTCTCCACTTACGAAGTCTCAGCACCAATAACACAAGGAGGAAGGCGAAGAATAGGCAGGAGACAAAGGCCACAGCAACCACCAGATAGAATGTGAGGTCCGACTTCGGGTCTACAGAAATGGCAACACTGCTTAGATCAGTCAATATGTCAGAGATGCTATCAGCCAGGACCACTGTGATGGTGACTGAGGCAGAGAGAGGTGGCTGTCCGTTGTCCTTCACTAAAATCACCAGGCTTTGCTTGAGGGCATCCTTCTCCAGAAAGAACCGGGTTGTCCTAATCTCCCCAGTGTGAAGTCCTATAGTGAAGAGTCCTGGCTCTGTGGCCTTGATCAACTGATATGACAGCCAGCCATTCTGACCAGAATCTGCATCCACAGATACCACCTTAGTGACCAGATACCCAGGCTCAGAGGATCGAGGGGCCAGCTCTACCCCAGTGGAGCCATCAGTGGGAGGGGAAGGATACAAAATGACAGGAGGATTGTCATTCTGATCCAGGATGAAGAGGGTCACAGAGACATTGGAGCTGAGTGGTGGGGAGCCTCCATCCTGTGCCTTGACCTGGAAATGAATCTCTTGAAACTCTTCATAATCCAAGGGGCTTAAGGCATAGACAACTCCGGACTCTGAATTAATAGAGAGATAGGTGGAGAGAAGAGAGTTTCTGACTTCGCCTTCAATGATGGAATAACTTAATCTGGAGTTTTCTGCCCAGTCTGGATCCATAGCTTCAAGGGCAAAAATTGAGGCTCCTCTTGGATTATTCTCTGAGACATAAAAATTGTACACTGACTCTGCAAAGACGGGAGGATTGTCATTTGTATCCAGAATATGAAGAGATAAAAGGGTAGATGCAGAAAGTGATGGATTGCCATGATCAGTAGCTGTAATTGTAATATTGTGGTTTGTCACCTGCTCCCTGTCAAGGTCATTCATTGTCACTAAACTGTAAAAATTATCAATGGATTTCTTGAGCTGGAAAGGGATCTTGTCAGTAACTGAGCATGTGACTTCACCACTGATTCCCGAGTCTTGATCTTGTATGTTCAGAAGTGCAATAACTGTTCCTGTTGGTGAGTTCTCATGGATGGTATTGATGAAAAAGTTCACTGTTAATTCTGGGGCATTGTCATTTAGATCAATAATAGTAACAATAACTTTGGACCAATCATTCAACCCACCTCCATCCTCAGCTTTAACCTCAAATTCATAAACAGATGATTCCTCATAATCCAGGTGCCCCATGAGAGTTATTGTACCTGTCGTTGAATTTAAAAGAAATATTTTGGAGTCTTTCTCAGTGATTTTTTTGAATGAATATCTTATCTCTCCATTTAGACCTTCATCCATGTCAATGGCTTTCACAGTAGTCACAGTGGATCCTTTAGGAATGTTCTCCTTGACACTCACTTTATAGACTGGTTGGCTAAAAACTGGTGCATTGTCATTTGCATCTAAAACAACAACTTGGATTTCAGCAGTGCCAGATCTGACTGGATCTCCCCCATCAGTAGCTGTGATGATCAAGTTATAAACTGATTGCTCCTCTCTGTCCAGAGATTTTTCCAACACCAGCTCAGCATGCCTGGCACCATTTTCTCCTGTCTGAACATCCAGAGAAAAATGGCTACTTCCTCTGAGTTGGTAGTTCTGTATAGAATTCATTCCCAGGTCTGTGTCCTGAGCTTCAGGGAGAGAGAACCTGGTCCCAGGTGCTGATGCCTCATTGATTTTCAGTTCCTTTTTCCCTGACAAGAACTTGGGGGCATTATCATTGATGTCAGTAATTTCTACTTCAACTCTATATATTTCCAGTTTGCTCTCTATAATAACTTGGAAACTTAGCATGCATGTTTCTGCCCTCGCACAGATTTCCTCTCTATCTATTCTCTCAGATGTTTGTAAATGACCACTATTGAAGTTAAAAGCAAAATATTGAATCGTACCTGTCCTGGTAGCGAGACGCAGTCCACTTTTTGATAAATGTTTTCCATCCATTCCGAGATCCTTTGCAATATTCCCCACAAAAGAGCCCTTTGGCATCTCTTCTGGAATGGAATAGTGGATCTGTCCAGAAATCATATTCCAAAGAACTACCAATATGAAGCATTGCAGAATTCCCTCCTTCCAGCTCCACAGTTTCTGGGTTGTTTCCATTCCCTTGCAACAGCAGAACTGCAACTAATTCTGGCTGCAGATGTTATTTTCCAAAAGAAAGGTAGCCTCTGTTACACCCCTTGCAATCCTGGTAAATGTACAGCCTTTCGGTCTTGCTCTAATTTTACTGAAAGGCTAGGATGTATGAATTTCTGAGTGTACCTCCTTGTGAACCTGGTGAACAGCGACATCCAGAGTTTCAAATGAAAACTGCAGAGAATTCTTTCCTATCATCTTCGTCATCTTAGTAAATTAGGTAATGTGGTGGAAATTTGCATTATAACATTCTGTTTTTCTACATTATAGACATAGTACGCAATCTAACCAACTTTCCTGCAATTGCATAAGGACAATGCAATACAGAGATAAGGGAACAAACACTGACCTATCTTGAGGAGTCCTCAGTGACTACCCCAATTGCAGATTGCAGCATGTTCCCCATTGGAACAGCCATGTCAATTTTGGAAAGTTGTTATTATTATAAGTCTAAAGTTTCATCTGTGAGAAATTTAATAAGGATTTCTCTATAGTAACCATATGTGTACTACAACAACAAAAAATATGACTTCTGAAAAAATTATTAGTTACTGATCTTTAAAAAATTTTTTTAGCCTGATTGCCCACGTGGAGCTTGCTGCGCATAAAAGATTCTGCAAAGTATATACACTACTCACAAAAATTAGGGGATATTACATAATATATATAAGGGGATAATATAATACAATATACTCATTTTGAAATATCCCCTAATTTTTGTGAGCAGTATATTTATGTTGCATTTTTTAAAAATAAAGCAGGTCACTCAATAGCTAGCCTCTCATTTGAATTTGCTTTCATTGTGGTCCAGCAGATGAATATATAACCAGCTAAACTAATCAGTTTTGATTGATCTAATGGTATCACTTGCCCTGTTGAAGCATAACTATTAAGATTTTAAAAAATCATACTAAGTATTTTCTTCATCAGCCATGGATCTTGACTCTGAATGCAGATGTGTTTAATTGTATTTAATTTTGCAATATATGCACAAATGGTGCATTCGGATTTATTCCTGAACACCCTTCCCCACAGATACTTTAGTCTGCATATATTGAATTTTGACGACATTCTGAGGCCTGAAAGGATGTGCAATGGTTTTCAGTGAAAACCAGAAGTAACATTTTTAAGGCTTCTCCAAAGCCTCAGAAGTCATTCTGAGGATGGCAGAAGCCCTGGCTATAGGTTGCCCCAACTGGGGTGCAACCCAGTTTGGGAACTGCTTTGAGCCACATCTGCAGATGATCAGACATGACCTGTATGTCCATGTAATAGGTTTGTGCAAAGTAGAATCATGTGTTCAAAGCTATGCAAATATGCATGGTTTTAAAAGGGCAATTCACATTAATTTCCTGTGCAGTGATGCAGCATTGCCATCATGTTGTTCACTGTATCCTATGGCATGTTAAGGCCATACTTAGAATAAGGGAAAAATTGGAATATGGGAAAAATTGTTCCATTTCCCCAGGGTAATCCCCATTGTCACTGTGGTGTAACTCAGATCAGCACCACTGATGATGCTTGTGAAAGACGGAGCATAGGATTTGGTGGGCAACATTTCTACTCAACTCATCTTTTCAAGGCCTGATCCATCTGATTTCTCTGCCCTATTTCGTTGCTATTCCACTCTCTCCTGCCCAACTTCATCTCTAACCCACCTCCCTTCCAACCCCTGTGTGTCCTTACCTGCACCAGTGGACATCCTCAATCGGTCTTTGCATGGACTGAACTGCTCGCCACTTGCTGTTGCAGCCAGGCTGTGTGCTCTAGCACTGTCATCTTCTGATTTTTTTTTTAAGTATAAGACATTCTAGCAGCTTTCTATGGATATGTTTTTTTCTGATGCTCGGTATATTATTTGAAGCCTTTTTATTCTTACACATCTAAGTGATTGCTGCTAGTTGGTTTTGTACTACTTTCATACTTGTAAAATTTAATTTGTGTATATTTTTGTTATGTTTTAATATATTTTTATACTTTGTAATCTACCTTGGGAACCCATTGAAGATAAAGGAGGTTATAAATGTATTAAATATTAACTTAGCATAATTCAGTGATAGTATGTGGAGATAAATATAAAATTTAAAAGGGATATCTTTACTCCAGAATAATATATTTTATCTAAACCTCCCATAAAACATTATTGATCAATACCAACTCTTTGTCAGTTTTTAAAGTTCCAGTTTTAAAGTTTTAAAGATTTGATTTTGCCTATAATAATGTAAAAACTAGAGCTGTCTAAAGAACTTTAAGCCAATGTCCCTCAACCCACTTATCACAAATTCAGGCTATCACTTACAGAAGTTAGATAATGTAGTGGAAAAGATGTTAGCAC
This sequence comes from Cryptoblepharus egeriae, assembly GCA_030015325.1. NCBI lineage: Eukaryota > Metazoa > Chordata > Lepidosauria > Squamata > Scincidae > Cryptoblepharus > Cryptoblepharus egeriae. Next base: position 88,119,458 of record JAREYC010000003.1, on the reverse strand, counting down.
ACATGCTGCATGTACCTCACTCAGCCGGTCAGTCTAGAAAGCCCAGTTGCAAGGAAGACAGCTCAATATACTGCATGTAGAAGGTTCCAGGTTCAATGTGGCATCTGTGGATATGTTATGAAAAACCCTGCCTGAAATCCTGGAGGCAACTGTGTAGCATCAAACTAAGTGAGCCAGAGGTCTGAGTCTAGAAACCAATTTCATTAGTTTCTATGAAATTGGTTTGGGATATATTCTAATGTCAAACAGGGCTCATTATATTCTGCCTCTTTTTACTTTCAAGTCCACATTTAACATGGTACTTGGGTTGTGAACTCTTTAACCAGAGAAAATTTAAGCCAATCAAGTGCACTGAAACCACCAGCTACCAGACAGATGAGCAGCACAATCTTAACCCCTGGTTAGGCCAGCACAAGTCCCGAGATGGCCTGGATGTGTTGTAAACTCGTGCACCAATCTCCCCATGTCACAGTGGGAATAGGGAGATGGGTGAGTTGTGCTGGCCTAAATTAGTTAGGATTGTGACTTGACTCTCTCAAATTCGAAGGTTACACAATAACAGTCAACTAATCTAGTTCTGTGTGGTGGATGAACATATTGCTGACTTGTCAAGAAGAAAATTTAAAGGGAGATGCAGCTGCCTTTGGTCAAAATAAGCGCTCCTCTTCCTCTCTGACTTGGATGCATGAGGCAGTGCCCAGCCCAGTGTGCCCTGCAGCAACTTTGGCTGCAATCCTAAAGACACTTTCCTGGGAGTAAGACCCATTGAACAAAATGGGGCTTACTTTTGAGTAGACATGGTTAGGATTGCATTCTTAGTCTCTGTGAGGGAGAGATGAAACTTTCTCTCCCCCACACAAAACATTTTGGAATATCATCAGGTGTGGTAGAAGTAGCAGATATATTCTCTCCCTGAAAGCAAATGCCTTCTAGCGCAGGAAATGTGCGCCAGTTCAGTGATGGGATTCAAGGAAATTAGGAACTGATTTTATGCCCATCTGGCAGCCACTTTTAAATGGCTATTTTTAAACTTTATGTGTCCTATCTCTCGTTAACAACCGTTAACCGTTAACGTCTCATTAACAATCTACAGAGTAGGTGCGGACCTGCTGGAGCCCACCACTGCAACCAGTTCCATTACACTTGAGAAGGCATGTTCATTTTCATTGAAAGCTGCTTATTTTCTTTCTTCGTTTTCTCTCTTCTTGATGGGTGTCTGACTGTATGCATTGCTGGGTAGCAATATGTTCCCAGAAACTAAAGCTAAGGTATGATTTTCATGCCACATCATTTGTACTGGACAGCAAGTATTCAGTTTTTTTTAAAAATGAATGCATTTGAAACATGGACAGAAGACATAAGCAACATTAGCATGGTAAACATGTGAACCTAAAGCACAGCTGACTTGTGGCATCCACCTTTTCATTACATTATTATCCATGTTTGCAGACATGGTCCATAATCACCACAGATTTTGTTGGGGGACACTCATTCCACACATTGGGGTATGATTCAACCGCTGTTGCCTCATATAGAACATGTGAGATAACCTTTCCTTGCACTTTTGAAACTGGGCTCATACTGAGCCAGGCAATTAGCCTATCTTGCTAGAGCTGTCCTACTCTAATTGGTAGCAGATATTCAGGAGATCAAGCAGAGAGGAATCTTCACCAGCCCTTCTAGAAGAATCAGAAGACTGAAGGTGGAACTGTATGAAAACTTTATGATTTACCATTGAGCAATGGCCTCCTCCCAATAGTGGTAAAATAGAATAAAGGCATGCTCGAACTTCACAGCAGAACCCACAATTCAATGCTTGGATTGCAAAACAGCAATAAAAATGAAATACACACCACAAGTCAAATAAATGTTATCTAAAATTATATGGTGCAAAGTCACTATATGGCAGAGATGAAGACCCAAATGGATAAGCATTATATTTTATAATAAAGCAGAAATAATAAGATATAAAATCTTACCTGATGGGATTCAACACCCTCCTTCACAGTGTTTGAATCTGCTAAGATTAACAAAGGATTTGGGTTATCATGTGCTTGCTGTGGTGTCAGAGTATTTGTACAGCTTCCCACTGGAAAAAATATCTGGCTTTTCCGAGAGCCTGAAGTCAGTGAAACCTCCTGGCAATAAGACCGAAGAAATGCTCGGACTCCATCAATGCCCACAAACTGAGAAGCTGGGACTCCATGGAAATTCACACTGCCAGAGTCACACAGCTGGGAATTTCTCCACTTGTGAAGTCTCAGCACCAATAATACAAGAAGGAACACAAAGAACAGGCAGGAGACAAAGGCCACAGCAACCACCAGATAGAAGGTGAGGTCTGACTGTGGGTCTACAGAAATGGCAACATTGCTTAGATCAGTCAGTATGTCAGGGATGCTGTCAGCCAGGACCACTGTGATGGTGACCGAGGCAGAGAGAGGTGGCTGCCCATTGTCCTTCACTAAAATCACCAGGCTTTGCTTGAGGGCATCCTTCTCCAGAAAGAACCGGGTTGTCCTAATCTCCCCAGTGTGGAGTCCTACAGTGAAGAGTCCTGGCTCTGTGGCCTTGATCAGTTGATAAGAAAGCCAGCCATTCTGGCCAGAATCTGCATCTACAGCCACCACCTTAGTGACCAGGTAGCCAGGTTCAGAAGAGCGAGGTGCCAGCTCTACCCCAGTGGAGCCATCAGTGGGTGGGGAAGGATACAAGATGACTGGAGGATTGTCATTCTGATCCAGGATGAAGAGAGTCACAGAGACATTGGAGCTGAGTGGTGGGGAGCCTCCATCCTGGGCCTTGACCTGGAAATGAATCTCTTGAAACTCTTCATAATCCAAGGGGCTCAAGGCATAGACAACTCCGGACTCTGAATTAATGGAGAGATAGGTGGAGAGAAGTGAGTTTCTCACTTGGCCTTCAATGATGGAATAACTTAATCGAGAGTTCTCTGCCCAGTCTGGGTCCTTCGCTTCAAGGGCAAAAATTGAGGCTCCTCTTGGATTATTCTCTGGGACATAAAAACTGTACACTGACTCTGCAAATACAGGAGGGTTGTCATTTGCATCTAGAATGTGAAGTGATAAATGTGTAGATGCAGAGAGAGGTGGATTCCCATGATCAGTAGCTGTAATTGTAATATTATAGTCTGCCACCCGCTCTCTGTCCAGATCACTGTGTGTCATTAAACTGTAAAAGTTATCAGAGGATTTCTTGATTTGGAAAGGGAGGTTGTCAGGAATTGAGCATGTGATTTCACCATTGATTCCCGAGTCTTGATCTTGTACATTAAAAAGGGCAATCACTGTCCCTGTCGGTGAATTTTCATGAATGGTATTGATGAAAAATGTCATTGTTAATTCAGGTGGATTGTCATTCAGATCAATAATAATAACAATTACTTTGGACCAGTCACTCAACCCTCCTCCATCTTCAGCTTTAACTTCAAATTCATATAAAGATGATTCCTCATAATCAAGGTCTCCTGTCAGAGTTATTTTTCCACTTGTTGAGTTTAGAAGAAATATTTCGGAGTCTTTGTCTGTGATTTTTTTGAATGAATATCTTATCTCTCCATTTAGACCTTCATCCAGATCTGTGGCATTCACAATGGTCACAACTGATCCTTTGGGAATGTTCTCCTTCACACTCACTTTATAGACTGGTTGGCTAAAAACTGGTACATTGTCATTTGCATCTAAAACAATGACTTGGATTTCAGCAGTGCCAGATCTAACTGGATCTCCCCCATCAGCAGCTGTGAGGATCAAGTTATAAACTGATTGCTCCTCTCTATCCAAAGATTTTTCCAACACCAGTTCAACATGCCTGGCACCATTTTCTGCCATCTGTACATTCAGAGAAAAGTGGCTGCTTCCTCTGATTTGATAGCTCTGTACTGAATTAATACCCAGATCTTTATCTTGAGCATCAGGAAGAGAGAACCGGGATCCCGGTGCTGATGCCTCACTGATTTTCAGTTTCTTTTTCCCTGATGAGAACTTGGGGGCATTGTCATTGATATCAGTAATTTCTACTTCAACTCTATAGATCTGTAATTTGCTCTCAATAATGACTTGGAAACTTATAACGCACATTTCTGCCCTTGCACAGATTTCCTCTCTATCTATTCTCTCCGAAATTTGCAAGTGACCACTGTTAAAGTTCAAAGCAAAATATTGAATTGTACCTGTCCTGGGAACCAACCGGAGACCATGTTCGGAAAAATGTTTTCCATCCATTCCTAGATCCTTTGCGATGTTTCCCACAAAGGATCCTTTTGGCATCTCTTCTGGAATGGAATAGTGGATCTGCCCAGAAACCACACTCCAAAGAACTACCAATATGAGGCATTGCAGAATTCCTTCTTTACAGCTCCACAAATTCTGAGGTTTTCCCATTCTCCTGCAATAGCAGAGCTCTGGCTTTAATTTTATATTCTCCAAAATAAATGTTGCCTCTGTTACAATCCTTGCACTGCTGGTACACGAACAGCTTGTCAGGTTTTTCCGATCTTCTCTGTTAGTAGGAAACGCATGAGATCCTTGAATTTCTGATTGTCTCTCCTTGAGAACCTGGTGAACAGCGACACCCAGAGTCTCAACTGAAAACTGCAGAGGATTTTTCCTATCATAGTAGTCTCATAATCATCTTTCAAGAGTCTGCCTACAATATGGACAAAATATTAATCTTAAATTTTACCAGTGACAAATTCAGCAATAATTGCTCTGAAGTACCAGTGTTTGTACTACAACAGCAAGAAATGTGACTTCTGCTAAATTATTTGGTCACTGATAAAATCCTTAGCCTAATAGTATGTCCAAGCACTGAATGCCGCAAATAAAAGACTGAGAACAATATATCTATATACAGTGGTGCCTCACATAATAAGTTTAATTCGTTCTGGATGCATGCTTGTTATGTGAAACGCTCTTTATGTGAAGCGGATTTCCCCATAGGAAATAATGGAAACTCAGACAATTGCTTCCACAACCCCTAAAATATTCATATAAAATATTAACTGTATGTAAAAATGATGACAAAACACTGGAATTGAATTCAAAACATGCATTCAGTGTGCATTATAATCCTAAAGACACTTTCCTGGGAGTAAGCCCCATTGAACACAATGAGGCTGACTTCTGGGTAGACATGGTTAGGAGGCTGCAATCAAAGACACTTTCTTCTGCAATCCAAGACACTTTCAAAGTGTCTCCTCACATTCTCCTTCTCTTCATCCTGAGCCTCTCTCTCCCCTGCTCCCTTCTGACTAGACCTGAACTGCTTCCCTCTTCTCCACTGCTGTTCTCTCTCTCTGCCCAGTGGACACCCGGCCACAGGAGGAACAGCGCGGAAGTGTTGCTTTCGCTATGGGCAGGCACACTAGGCAGCCCTGATGCTTTTTAAAAGGGCTGCCGGCCAGCTGATCTGCCTCAACTGCCAACTAGTGTGCTTGTTAAGTGAAGCAACACTTGTTATGTGAAGCAGAATCCTAGAGAAATTTTTGCTTGTTATGTGGATCACTTGTTAAGCGAAGTATCACTGTATGTGTAATTCTGTGTTACATATTTTAATATAACTGGTCCATGAATTGAGTCAGAGGTCTAACTATTTGTTTGTAGTCTTCATACAAGAATTGTAGCTCAGTAGATGAATCTATAACTTGTCAAATTAAACTGTGCAGAAAGAGGGAAATTAACGCAAAGAGAGTAAAATTATATGCATGGGTAAGGCTCTACTTGTTGCTTCTCTTTTGTGGGATTCAAGAGGAGCAGATGGAAACAAGAGGAGCAGACAGAACCAAGGAGGATGGAGATGACTTCCCTCCCCTCAGAAGAGGAGAATGGAGGAGAAATAACTGGAACACCAAGGGCTGGATTGTTATGGAAGATCAAGTTCAGGTAGAGAATGTAGTGTTGACAGCGCTTCCCATGTTTTGACAGCTGGTTGACAAGCTTTGGGGGGAGCAGAATTAATGGATAATAGACTCTGACAGCTGAATGTGTGGCTCACATTTGGATGTTGTTAGGGTGGATGGACTCTGCAGAACATGCAACAGAGTGTAGTTCACACCTGAAGCTCATTGGGTCTACTGAGTTTGCAAAGATAAAAATAGCCCAGGAGGAACCTGGCTGGTGTGATTCCTAAAGAAGGTATTGGTCCAAGTAATTTCCTGAAGGAGTGACACCATCCCTACAGTCCAGAGTAACTATGTGAGCACATAAGAGATATTACATGTACCCGTAGTTACTGCACCCCCTAGTGAAAACCAATGGGAAATTCATATTGCAATCCAGAGCAAACTGTTCTTACACTGGAGCAAGGACTCCCTGTAGTTACTCTGGATTGTGCCCCATGTGACTTTGCCTGCTCGAGCTCTGCTGGACTTGACTCTACTTTGCTAGACCATGAAGCATATTGGAGCCGCTGTAGATTTTGTACTCAGGACTTTACTTTTGGAGTTAAGTAGAATTCTCGGAGGAAGGAATTGCTTTGGAAAAGAGTTAGTGAATTATTAGGGAGTTTGTGTATAGCTATAAATCTGTTTCTTAAACTGGTAAGGGAGTTCAGTATTTGTTCAGTGGCCATTTCTGGAGAAAGGAGGGCATTAATTGACCGAAGTTGGCTTTAAAAGTAATAGAGAATGCTTGGTACCAAGAGTGAGGTTCCCAAACTGCTACCAGAAGGGAAATTTTTGGATAGGTCAATTAATTGACGGGCACCAATATGGGTTAGGAACCAAAGCTGAGGTAGCATTCTCATCCCGCGGTGTTTGTAGTGGGCATCAAGTATTCCTAGTATTTTGACATGAATGCATATGCATGGCATGGGCTAATGTAGATGGAGGAGATATGCAATGTTAGTGTGGTACACACGTGAACCCCAACCACAGCTGACTTTTGGTATCTACCTCTTTGCTGCATGATCATCCATGGTTTCCATAGGAGATGCATAACCACCAGAGATTTTGTTGCAAACATTAGGATTTTCATGCAATAAATGTTCTTGAATCACATGAGTGATCAGAATTAAGTGCCATTTTCAAGAGAGTCAAGAGGAATAAGATAAATTAGCATTCACCACTGCCATATATCCACCTCTGATAATATGATTCACAGAACTGTTTTATTCTAGAAAAGTCTTCTGGAACTTTTTGGAACATTTCAGATTAAAAAGTTTTTGAGGTTGTGCTATGTTCAGTATCTTGGTACTGCTCCAAGGAATGATCATAGATTCTTTTTTCCTTTGGAACAATGTTGTGAAGAAGAGTCTCAGACTATTCCTGGCCTGGTTGAAGGTAACCCAGTGAAGTTTTTGGCTGATGAGGAGTGATTCAAAACCAGGGTTGAACTCCAATAGACAAATCTTGATCATGTTTCTCTGGTAGTGGTTACTTCAGGTTATTGTCATTTGCAGTGAATGAGTTCCTTAGTGAGAAAGTTCTTACTTCTGGTCATCACCTGCTTAATTTTTAATTTTTCACTAAAGGCCACTCTGTCCTTGAATGGCTGGATGAACTGGACATTGACATCTGATTTACCATAAGTCATGTATTGTATGCCATATGCTAAATAAACAAATAAAACCTGCCTTAATGATATCATCACTCCCTGATTAAGGGAGTTTTTGCTCTCAGCAGGTGACAGGTATGTTAATCAACCAATATAAAACCCCTATTTAAGACTGCAAATACAAACATCAGCAAGAGTAGAAACTACACAAGTAACAGAATCAAAAATAAGAAACATTCTACTGAGACCAGAAAGAATTGTGGTTATAGTCCAATTCTATCCTGAAGCAGGACTGCTTATATGACGACTGCTTGTGAAGGATTAGCGGGGACCAGGATGGCTGGGAGTAGTAATTAAACATTTACCAGTACTTAGCTGGCTGTGATGGGATCCTCTATGGAGCTACTGAAATCCATGCCAGCTTTTTTGCAAGCCTAGATCTTTTTAGGCTAGGCTTGTAAAAATGCTAGACCTGGTTTCCAAACTATTGAATTATGCCCCCCTGACCAGTTACTCGGTCATTAAAAGTGACTCCCCATTATGGCTAAAATCCTATAAACAACCCTAAAATCCTATTAGGATCGTAAGCTTTGTATGAAGATTCCACTGTTTCCCTAGCTGGTTCCTGTAGCTCTATGGGGAGCCACAACTCACAGATTTGGAACTACTGTGTTACACCAAAACGTGCATGTCAAGCCCAGGATGGAGGAATAGGAATCGGAGAATGCTGCTGCCAAAATCCAGCCCATTCCACTGCAAATTCATCCCAGTCTGATCCCCACCATGATCGACTACCATCACATTAATGCTGACACCCAATGTGCCAGGAATAGCAGTCCACAACCCAACTGAGAGAATGGCATGATGGTAGACAGTGTGATACACTGATGGACATCACCAGAAAGTTAGAAGGCTTATGGTTGTGAATACATTTCTTTGCAGCACTTATCTTTTGCCACTGAAGAAGAGCCTCCCAGCACTTATGAGGTAACCAGGACATTCTTTACTGGAAAATCTCCACCATTTTGGAGTCACCTCTCTTTTTCTTCTAGGAGACCCTGAAGCTATGCTCCTCCACTGAACAATGGCCTCTCAATAGTAGTAAAAGAGAATAAATGCATACTTGAACTTCACACTTGAACCCACAACTGAATGTCCATGCCAGCTTTTTTACAGGCCTACATCATTTAGGCTAGTGATTCCCAAAACATTAAATAGTGGCTCCCTTGAACCACTGGACCACTGGAAGAGTTTCCAAATTATGGCTACAATCCTATACACTGTATAGCGTGGCAGGTTTGATGTGAGGATGTCACAGCTCTCCTGGCTAGTTTCTGCAGCGTTCTGCAGAACCACAACTACCAACTACTGTGTTACACCAATGAAGTCATGTCAAGGATGGGGAGATAGGAATTAGAGGATGCTGATGCCGCCAAAATATAGGCTATTCCACTGCCAGTTCATCCCAGTCTGATCCCCACCATGATCAACCAGCATTACATAAATGCTGACTCCCAATGCACCAGCAACAGCAGTCTACAAACCTACAGAAAGGTTGCCATGATTGTAGACTGTGTGGTACACTGGTGGGGGACATCATCAGATGTTAGATGCCTTATGCCTGTGAATACCTTTCTTCACAGGACTTATTTTTGCCGCAGAAAAAGAGCCTCTTAGCATTTATGAGGTAATTTTCTATACTGAAAAATGCTTCATCACTTTGGAGTCACCTCTCTTTTTCTTAGTTTTGCAGAAGTTATGTTTCTGTTTTTCCACGACTTTCTTGCTTCTTTCAAAGACTTCTACAAAAACATAAGAGACCTCACAAAGAAGCCCATTCATGGATGGGACAGGTGCCTAGAAAGCCCCATCATGGGCAACCTAATAAGAACATAGATTTAGGAAGATGTAATTCTCTTCAAATTTCTGATTTCTGTTTTATCTGTATGTCTTTTCCATATACACCTGTTCATCATTTACTGACCAAACACTATATAATCCAAATGGATATGGTATAACAGAGACCTATTATATCACCTAAACCAAAACTGGGTGCTTTTTAAGAAACTCATTCCACACAACCACCGTTGCCACTTGCATCACACATGAGAGAAACTTTCCTTAGGCTTCAAAAATTTGAAACTGCCTTAATACTAAGGCTTGCAATTGGTTTAACTTACCCAACTTACTCAGTACCAGCACCTGTTTGCACACCAGAATACTCCTGAATAGACATGCCTAGGAGTCATCACAGTGAGTATCGGCACCTTTTTTCCAGAAAAAAAATACTGATCTGAGCCAATCCTGCCAAACCCTCATTGTCAGCAGTTCTCCAGGTGAGCAGGCAAAGAAGGATCTTTACCACTCTTATAGGAGTTGCTGGAGACCAAATGTGGAACTGCATGAAAACATTACCCCAGATAGATGCAAATAAAGAGCAGGACAAAAGTGTTGGATTGAGGGCCACTTTTATTAACTATTTAACATTAAAATAAACAGGGACTGCTCAAACAACAGCCGTGCGATCTAAGGGGATACGGCTCTCCACATAGTTCCCCATGCAGATGTTAAAGTTGGTAAAGGGTGATTCCCAGCCTGGCTCAGGGCATTCCTTGAACAGAGTTCAAGGATGCCCGTCTTTGCCAACCCGAAGGTCAAGGTAGCTGGACGCACAGCCGCCGGCTGTCCGGACAGACACTGCAACTAGGTTTCCCAGCCAGGTAAGGGGGCTCGTCAGACCTTCCCCCGGAGCCGGATCAGCATCACAGGGAGGCTTCCTCACCCCCAAACCCTTGCTACCTAAGGCTGCACACCAATGGCCTATCCTGCCTATATCCGCACGACTCCTGCCAAAGTGACCAGGTTTAGAATCCAATTATTGTTAACTCTCTCCCCTTGTGCAGCTCAGGGTAGGCGAAAAAGAATGCCACCAATGGCCAATCAGGTGGCATCCAAAAAATTCCTACCCGGCGCCAAAGCGACCAGCTAATCCTAAGCTGCACTACAGGGAGGGAGGGTGGGGAACACTTGCTGGAGCCCAACTGATCTTCCCCGGGCAGAACAAGCCCAGTAACAGCCAGGCTCCACCCCCCCAGGGCCCTTCAGCAGCCAATGGCTGCAATGCATTTTGCCCAGACTCTGCTGCAGTCTGCAGAAGGGTAAAGTGAGCCGGTGCTGCGATGTGCACCACCTTCATTATGTTCTACCACTGAGCACTGATCTCTTTCCAGATAATAGTAAAAAAGAATAAAACACAATTGAAATTTACCGTTGAAGCCATAATTTAAAGCTTCATAACCGCAAAACTGAAATAACAATAACATCAATACCCCCTTTTATATAAAGCAAAAAACTTTATCCATTGAATATCTGGAACTAAACACATGGGGATGCCAAGACTCAAGTGATATATTTACCTTTGACATACCATAAAGTGGAAGTAATGAGATTTAGAAACTTACCTGATGGGATTCAGTTCCCTCCTTCATAATGCTTGAATCTGTTAAGATTAACAAGGAATTTGGGTTATCAGGAGGCTGCTGTGGGGTCAGGGTATTTGTACAGCTTCCCACTGGAAAAAATATCTGGCTCTTCCGAGATCCAGAAGTCAGTGAGACCTCCTGGCAATAAGACCGAAGAAATGCTCGGACTCCATCAATGCCAACAAATTGAGAAGCTGGAACTCCATGGAAATTCACACTGCCAGAGTCAGATAGCTGGGAATTTCTCCACTTGCGAAGTCTCAGCACCAATAACACCAGGAGGAAGGCAAAGAATAGGCAGGAGACAAAGGCCACAGCAACCACCAGATAGAAGGTGAGGTCTGACTGTGGATCAACAGAAACGGCAACATTGCTTAGATCAGTCAGTATATCAGGGATGCTGTCAGCCAACACCACTGTGACGGTGACTGAGGCAGAGAGAGGTGGCTGTCCATTATCCTTCACTAAAATCACTAGACTTTGCTTGAGGGCATCCTTCTCCAGAAAGAACCTGGTGGTTCTGATCTCCCCAGTGTGAAGTCCTATAGTGAAGAGTCCTGGCTCTGTGGCCTTGATCAGTTGATAAGAAAGCCAGCCATTCTGGCCAGAATCTGCATCCACAGCTACCACCTTAGTAACCAGATACCCAGGCTCAGAGGATCGAGGGGCCAGCTCTATCCCAGTGGAGCCATCAGTGGGAGGGGAAGGGTACAAGATGACTGGAGGATTATCATTCTGATCCAGGATGAAGAGAGTCACTGAGATGTTGGAGCTAAGTGGTGGAGAGCCTCCATCTTGGGCCTTAACCTGGAAACGCATCTCTTGAAACTCTTCATAATCCAAGGGAGTCAAGGCATAGACAACTCCTGTCTCTGAATTAATGGAGAGGTAAGAAGAGAGGAGTGAGTTTCTCACTTGGCCTTCAATGATGGAATAACTTAATCTGGAGTTTTCTGCCCAGTCTGGATCCTTAGCTTCAAGGGAAAAAATTGAGGCTCCTCGTGGATTATTCTCCAGCATATAGAAACTGTATATTGACTCTGCAAAGACAGGGGGGTTGTCATTTGTGTCTAGAATGTGAAGTGATAAAAGAGTTGATGCAGAGAGTGGTGGCTTCCCATGATCAGTGGCTGTTATTGTAATATTGAAGTCTGCCACCTCCTCTCTGTCAAGGTCTTTCTCAGTCACTAAACTGTAAAAGTTATCAGTGGATTTCTTGAGCCGGAAAGGAATCTTTTCCAGAATTGAGCATGTGACTTCACCATTTATCCCCGAGTCTCGATCTTGTACATTCAGAAGGGCAATAACTGTTCCTGTTGGTGAGTTCTCATGGATGGTATTGATAAAGAAGGTTATTTTTAATTCTGGTGCATTGTCATTCAGATCGATTATAGAAAGAATAACTTTGGACCAATCACTCAACCCACCCCCGTCTTCAGCTTTAACATCAAATTCATATATAGCTGCTTCCTCATAATCAAGATTCCCCATCAGAATTATTGTACCTGTTGTTGAATTTAAAACAAATAATTTAGCATCTTTGACTGTGATTTTCTTAAATGAATATCTTATTTCTCCATTTATTCCTTCGTCAGCATCAATGGCTTTTACAGTGGTCACAGTGGATGCTTTAGGAATGTTCTCCTCGACACTCACTTTATAGACAGGTTGGGTAAAAACTGGTGCATTGTCATTGGCATCTAAAACAATGACTTGGATTTCAGCAGTGCCAGATCTGACTGGATCACCCCCATCAGTAGCTATGAGAATCAACTCATAAAGAGATTGCTCTTCTCTGTCCAGTGATTTTTCCAACACCAGCTCAGCGTGCCTGGCACCATTTTCTCCTGTTTGAACATCCAAAGAAAAATGGCTACTCCCCCTGATTTGATAGTGCTGTATGGAATTCATGCCCAGATCTGGATCTTGGGCTTCTGGAAGTGGGAACCGGGTCCCAGGTGCTGAAGCTTCACTGATTTTCAGTTTCTTTTTCCCTGATAAGAACTGGGGAGCATTATCGTTGATGTCAGTAATTTCTACTTCAACTTTATAGATCTCCAATTTGCTCTCAATAATAACTTGAAAACTTATAGTGCATCTTTCTGCCATTGCACAGATTTCTTCTCTATCTATTCTCTCCAAAGATTGCAAATGACCATTGTTTAAATTAAAAGTAAAATACTGGATTGTACCTGTTTTGGTAACAAGCTGAAGACCACGTTCTGGAACATGTTTTCCATCCACTCCTAGATCCTTTGCAATGTTCCCCACAAAAGATCCTTTTGGCATCTCTTCTGGAATTGAATAGTGGATCTGCCCAGAAACTACATTCCAAAGAACTAGCAATATGAGGCATTGCAGAATTCGCTCTTTACAGCTCCACAGATTCTGAGGTCTTCCCATTTCTTTGCAGCAGGTAAGGTGCCAGTCGTTCTTCCTGCAATTGATATTCTCCAAAATAAAGGTTGCCTCTGTTATATTCCTTGCATTGCGGGTATCGTTAAAGCTTGTTCAGGGGATTTTTGCTCTTATCAGCTTGTAGGGAATGGAAATGCTGGGTTGTTTGAATTTCTGAGTGCATCTGTTTGTGAAGCTGGTGAATGGCGACACCCAGAGTCTTTACTGAAAACTGCAAAGGATTCTTTCCCAGCATGTTAGTCTTATATTTTTGTATTATAAGTGTCTGGTTTCCTATAACATGGACAAAATATACATCTTAAATTTAACCAGTACAAAATCAGGAATAATTGCTCTGAAGTGCCAATGTTTATATCTCAGCACTAAGAAAAATGTCTTCTGAGAAATTCCTTGGTAAAAAAAAAACTTAGCCTGATAGTTTGTCCATGTGAAGATTGCTGCATACAAACAGACTGTTAACAATATATCTATATACATGTAATTATGCATCACCTATTTTAATAGAGCTGGTCAATAAATGGAGCCTAAAATCTAACTATGTGTTTGGATATTCTGTGGTAAAAAAAAAAAAAGCAGGCCTCCGTCAGTCTTGAAAGACTATGGTATCGTGCTCTGCGCTGCATACGCTGCATGCGAAGCATGAAAGCCTGGGTTGGATTGTTATGGAGGATAAGCTGTTACCCAAGCAGCAAATCTCCCCTCTCCACGCCACTGAATTAGTCCAATGGAAAGGCAGAGCCAATACGATTGGATCCAGCTGGTGTCTCAGAGCTGGGCTAAGGACAAGAGCTCACCCTGTGGGGCCGATCCGGGTCTTGAACCCTGGCCTGCTGGTTAACAAGCACAGCATCTTAACCGCTTGCACCACCCACAGCCCATTCCGTGGTAGAACTTGCTTGAATTGTGGCCTAAACTGTTAAACAGTTCTCATTGATCTAACAATGTCACTTGCCATAGCAGGGCTTATTAAAGATGTAAGGTAAAAATCATATAACACTGCTGTTTTCCCCATCAGACATGGGTCTTGGCTCTGCATGCAGATGTGTTTTACTGTGTTGAACTTTGCTATGTACTGATACAAGTGGTGCCTCAATATCTGCAGGAGGATTTAAAATCAGCAGATTTGGCACCTTTAACCCTCTGAATACAATTATAGCAGAGCCCTGGTTGTAACAGGAGGGAATTATGAGGGCCACAGAGACTGTGTGAACCTTCCACAGCCCTCAGAATGACTTAGTTTTGAGGTTTTCAGCAAAAAAATAAGTGACATTTGAAGTCTTCTCCAAAGCCTAAGAAGTCATTCTGAGGACTACAGAGGCAGAATTCCGCACTCAGAATGCGGTGTTGCTTTCTATTTTTATTTTGGTCCTTTTTAGTAGTGGACATTTTGGTGTCTTTATATGGATATGTTTTTCTGCTGCTTTGTAGTTTATCTGTTGCCCTTTTATTTTTTTTACATCTGGGGGATTGCTGCTGGTTAGTTTTATATTATTTTCATACTTTTAAGCTTAGTAAAATTTGTATTTGTGTTTTTATTAGGTTATATTTTATTATATTTTTATACTTTGTAAACCATTTTGGATGCCCATTCAGGACAAAGAAGTAAAATTTTCTTCTTTCCTGTGGAAAACATTTTGAGGAATATCATCAAATGTGGTAGAAGCAGCACATACATTCTCTGCCCTGAAGCAAATGCCTTACATTGGGCAGGAGATGTGCACCAAGTTCAAAACCACTTAGGGTGAAATCCAGAGTAACTATGGGGAGTCCTTGCTCTGGTGTAAGAACAACTGACTCTGGATTGCAGTAATGAATTTCCCATAGGTTTTCACTAGGTTGTGCATTAACTATGGATGCACATAATGTGTCTTATGTGCTCCTGTAGTTACTCTGGATTGTAGGGTTATACTTGAGAAGGCAAGCTTGTTTTCATAATAAGCTGCTTATTTTCTCTCTTCATTTAAGAATACATTGATGGTGTCTGACTGCATTGCTAAGCACTATTAATATGTCTTCAGAAACCAAAGCTGAGGTGACTGGACAGCAAGGGTTTAGTATTTTGACATAAATACATTTGCACAGCATGAACTAATGTGGCAAGTGGAGATGAGCAATGTTAGTGTGGTATATATGTGAACCCAAAGCATAGCTGACTTGTGGCATCCATTTTCTCATTGCATGATTATTCATGTTTCATTAGGTGGCTCATAATCACCACATATTTTGTTGTAAAGCAAAGGGTTTTCATGCAGCATAGTTGTTCTTCTTGAAACCTTTGAATGACCTGAATGACCTTCTTAAAACCTGAATGACCAAATTCAATGCATAGTGCCATTTTCAAGAGTGACAAGAAGAATAGAATTGATTGGAATTCACCATTGCTAGATATCCACCACTGATAATCAAATTCACTGAACTGTTTAATTCTGGAAGAGCCTTTTGTAACTTTTTAGATAAAACAAGTTTTAAGGTTGTGTTATTTTCATCACCTTCCTCCAAGGAATTATCACACAGAAGTTTTCCTCTTTTCCCCTCAGAATAATGCTGTGAAGATGAGTCTTAGACTGTCACTGGTTCAAGATAACCTAGTGAAGTTTCTGGCTGATGAGGAGGGATTCAAAACTAAGTTTTCCTTGTTGAACTCCAACATATGCCCGCATCAACCCCCAAAATCATGATCATGTTTCTCTGAGAGTGGTTACTCCAGGATATTATTATTATCATTTGCAGAATATGAATTCCTAAGTGAGAAAAAAGTTCTTATTTTTGGTCATCACCTGCCTAACGATATCACTCCCTGATTAAGGACCTCACTTCTTGCCCTCGACAGGTGATGCTATGTTACTCCTCCCACCATATAAAACCCCTGTTTTAGACTGTAATTCTTAACATCAGAAAGGGTAGAAAGTACATAAGTAACAGGAACAGATATAAGAAAATTTTGTTCTACTGAGTCCAGAAGAAATTGTGGTTATGATCCAATTCTATCTTGAGGCAGCCTGCAAAGTGCAGGGCTGTTTATACGACAACCATTGCATTCTGAAGGACTGGTGTGGACCAGGACACCTGAGAGTAGTAATTAAACGTTTACTTCTCTGGTCATTATGGAGTCCTCTGTGGGCTTACAGAAATCCATACCAGCTTTTTTGAAGCCATATATCTTTTAGGTTAGGTCCAAAAAAACAGCTAGGCCTGGTTTCCAAAATATTGAATGATGGTTCCCTTGACCAGTTACTGGGCCATTAGAAGAGACTCCACATTATGGCTACACTCCTGTACACTGTACAGCAGTGGTACTGGAGCATTTCAGCCTTGGACCCCTTTCTGAGAATGACAACCTGTCCAGAACCCCTTGAAATGATGTCATGGCTGGAAGTGACAGTAATCTGAATCTGCCCAGTGCCAGATTCCAAGATGGTTGTACCCAGTTTTTTTGCAACCCACTTGAAATGAAGTTGCAACCCCCAAGGGGATCCCGACCCCCACTTTGAAGCCCACTGTGGGTGGCAGGATTTGTATGAGTATTCCACTGTTCCCCTGGCTGGTTTCTTCAGCTCTCTGGGGAGACACCATGCACTATGGTGTAACCACTGTGTTACACCAAGGGGGCATGTCAAGCTCAGGATGGGGAGGTAGGACTTAAAAGGATGCTGCTGCTACCAAAATTCATCTTATACCACTGACAATTCATCCCAGTCCACCATGATTGGCCACTATCACATAAATGCTGACACCTATTGAACCAAATCGACAGAGAAGATGACATGATGGTAGACTGTGTGGTACACTGGTGGACATCACTGGACTGTTAAAAGCCTGATGCCTGTTAATATATTTGTTCTCATCACTTATCTTTTGCCACTGAAGAAGAGCCTTCTGATTCAGAGTCTCTTACTCAGAGCATTCTTTACCTGAAAATGCTCCATCACTTTGGAGTCACCTCTTTTTCTTAGTTTTGTAGCAATTATGTTTCCTTTCAGCCATTATTTTCTCACATCTTTCAGAACACCAAGAACACAAAACGCCTGAATGAATTTATGGATGGAAAAGATGCTGAAAGCCTGCATTATAAGAAACCTAAAAAGAACATAGATATATTCAGGTATAATTCTCTCTAAATAATTCCTGACTTCTGTTTTATTCTGAGATCTTCTTAGATCTTCCCCATACATATATGTTCATCACTTACTGACTACGCAGATACAACTATTGTAGGATACCATGTTATATGAGTACACCAAACACTATATAATCCAAATATGTATTTTCTAACAGAAACACTTCATATCATGTCAACAAAAACTGGGTTTTTTTCAAGAAACTCATTCCAAACAACCACTTTTGCCACTTGCAACATATATGAGTGAATCTGTCATTAAGCTTTTGAACATTAGAAGCTGTCCTAACGGTGGTAATAAAAGATAATAAAGACACTCATGAATGTAGCACATAGTAGTAAAAGAGAATAAACAGTTGATCACATAGTTGAATGCATAGATTACAAAACTAGAATAACAATAATATCAATACTGCCTGAGTCAAATAATTGTCAATAAAGGGAGTATGTTGCAATGAGACCATAGAAAATAATTGTCAGCATATTTTTTACCCTCAGTTTTATCTCATCAAAAATAAGGCTGCCTCATTAAAGTTAAAAGATAAACATCCTCTTGGTTTAAAAATAGCCTACTTCCCATGGAAACATGGCAGACAGTCAATAAATCAACCCCGTGGTGGGCTTCAGGGAGTTCTCACAAGTTCTATAGAACCCTTTGCTAATGAGTGCCTGGTTCTGAGAACTGGTTACAAATGGGATATAGAACCCGTTGTTAATTTAGGTTAATAGGACATAGAACCTGTTATTAATTGATTTGAATCCCACCACTGAATCAACCTCCCTTTCCCTCTCTGAGTCTTAGAAAAGCTTTCTTCAGCTTGGAGACAGACCCTTCCTTTCCCCTGGAGATATGCAAAAGTATGCAGAGTGATGACTTCCTAATTGTTTTGCATTCTGTTGTGCAAAAGGGAGAGATCTGCCTCCAAGCTGAAGTCAGCATCTCTAAGCCTCAGAGAGGGAAAGGGAGTTAGATTTAATGACAGCTTAGCACTTCACCATGGTAAAAAAGATATTTTTAAAGAGCTGGCTGATTTTATAATCCCTTCTTTTAAGGTGAAAAACAATGGAGATTAATGGAACTGAACCCTTGGTAATGCCAACATTCAACCGATATGTTACAAACAAGTTCTAGCGTAAAATGAAAATATGAAATTTACAAACTTACCTGATAGGATTCAATCCCCTCCTTCATAGTTTTTGAATCTGCTAAGATTAACAAGGGATTTGGGTTATCAGGAGCTGGCTGTGGTGTGAGGGTATTTGTACAGCTTCCCACTGGAAAAAATATCTGGCTCTTCCGAGAGCCTGAAGTCAGTGAAACCTCCTGGCAATAAGAACGAAGAAATGCTCGGACTCCATCAATGCCCACAAACTGAGAAGCTGGAACTCCATGGAAATTTACACTACCAGAGTCACACAGCTGGGAATTTCTCCACTTACGAAGTCTAAGCACCAATAAAACAAGGAGGAAGGCAAAGAATAGGCAAGAGATAAAGGCCACAGCAACCACAAGATAGAATGTGAGGTCTGACTGTGGGTCTACAGAAATGGCAACACTGCTTAGATCAGTCAGTATATCAGGAATGTTGTCAGCCAGCACCACTGTAATGGTAACTGAGGCGGAGAGAGGTTGCTGCCCATTATCCTTCACTAAAATCACCAGGCTTTGCTTGAGGGCATCCTTCTCCAGAAAGAATCTGGTGGTCCTGACCTCCCCAGTGTGGAGTCCTACAGTGAAGAGTCCTGGCTCTGTGGCCTTGATCAGTTGATAGGACAGCCAGCCATTCTGGCCAGAATCTGCATCCACAGCCACCACCTTGGTGACCAGGTAGCCAGGCTCAGAGGGTCGAGGGGCCAACTCTATCCCAGTGGAGCCGTCAGTAGGTGGGGAAGGATACAAGATGACTGGAGCATTGTCATTCTGATCAAGGATGAAGAGAGTCACTGAGACATTGGAGCTGAGTGGTGGAGAGCCTCCATCCTGGGCCTTGACGTGGAAATGAATCTCTTGAAACTCTTCATAATCCAAGGGAGTCAAGGCATAGACAACTCCTGTCTCTGAATTAATGGAGAGATAAGAAGAGAGGAGAGAGTTTTTCACTTGGCCTTCAATGATGGAATAACTTAATCTGGCATTCTCTGCCCAGTCTGGATCCATAGCTTCAAGGGAAAAAATTGAAGCTCCTCGTGGATTATTCTCCAGGACATAAAAACTGTACATTGACTCTGCAAAGTCGGGAGGGTTGTCATTTGTGTCTAGAATGTGGAGTGATAAAAGGGTGGATGCAGAGAGTGGTGGAGTCCCATGGTCAGTAGCTATAATAGTAATATTGTACGATGCCACCTGCTCCCTGTCAAGTTCTTTCTCAGTCACTAAACTGTAAAAGTTATCAGTGGATTTCTTGAGCTGGAAGGGAATCTTGTCCAGAATTGAGCATGTGACTTCACCATTTATCCCCGAGTCTCGATCTTGTACATTCAGAAGGGCAACAACTGTTCCTGTTGGTGTGTTTTCATGAATGGTATTGATGAATAAGGTTGTTGTTAGCTGAGGAGCATTATCATTCATGTCTGTAATACTAACAATAACTTTTGTCATGTCATTCAACCCTCCTCCATCCTCAGCTTTAACTTCAAATTCATATAAGGACGATTCCTCATAATCAAGATTCCCCAGCAGAGTTATTTTACCTGTTGTCACATTTAAAAGAAACAGTCTGGAGTCTTTTGTTGTGATTTTTTCAAATGAGTATTTTATCTCTCCATTTATTCCTTCATCTGCATCAATGGCTTTCACAGCAATCACAGCAGATCCTTTTGGAATGTTCTCCTTGACACTCACTTTATAGACTGGCTGGGTAAAAATTGGTGCATTGTCATTTGAATCTAAAACAACGACTTGGATTTCAGCAGTGCCTGTTCTGACTGGATCTCCTCCATCAGTAGCTATGAGGATCAAGTCATAAACTGATTGCTCTTCCCTGTCCAGAGGTTTTTCCACCACCAGCTCAGCATGCCTGGCACCATTTTCTGCTGTCTGAAAATCTAGAGAAAAATGGCTACTTCCCTTGAGTTGATAGTTCTGTATGGAATTCATGCCCCGATCTGGATCTTGAGCTTTTGGAAGAGAGAACCGGGATCCAGGTGTTGACGCTTCACTGATTTTTAGTTTCTTTTTCCCTGATGAGAACTGGGGAGCATTATCATTGATGTCAGTAATTTCTATTTCAACTTTATAAATCTTCAGTTTATGCTCAATAATAACTTGGAAACCTACAATACATGTTTCTGCCCTTGCACAGATTTCCTCTCTATCTATTCTCTCCAAAATTTGCAAGTGACCACTGTTTAAATTAATAGCAAAATACTGAATTGTACCTGTTCTGGTAACCAGCCGGAGTCCACGTTCTGGAACATGTTTTCCATCCATTCCTAGGTCCTTTGCAATGTTCCCCACAAAAGAGCCTTTTGGCATTTCTTCGGGAATGGAATAGTGAATCTGCCCAGAAACTACATTCAAAAAAACTACTAATATGAGGCATTGCAGAATTCCTTCTTTACAGCTTTGCGAATTCTGAGGTTTTCCCATTCCAAAAGTCATGCTGCCAATAGTTCTGCTGCAGTTGATACTCTCCAAAAGACAGTTAGTCTCCGTCACACGCCTTGCATAGCCGGCACATATACAGCTATCCTTTTTTCCTTCTCTTCTAGAAAGGAATTGTAAGGCTGCGTTGTTTGAATTTGAGTGCATCTTTTTGTGAACCTGGTGAACAGCGACACCCAGAGTCTCAACTGAAAACTGCATAAGTTATTTTCCCTATCATGCTGGTTTCATGTATATATTACAAGTTTCTTTATTTCTTTAATATAGAAAAAAAAATTAAAATCTGAGGTTTCATCGATGACTAAAATTTTGAAGCTTTTCTACAAAGAAGGAAGTCCCATTGTCTTTACTGGAACTTACGCTCAAGGAAGTGTGCACTGGATTTCAGTCTTTTCAACAAAATCTGCTCTGAAGCAAGTGTTGGTGCCTGAACATCAAGTAGCTTTTCATAAATTACTGCCTGCTCATTGGTAAAATTTAGTCTGCTAGTTTGTACTAGCAGTGACCTCTGCTCATTCAAAACTACACAATGTATCTACATACAAGTTATACTTTGCTTTGTATTATAATTCTAAGTTAGTGTCTCAATGGAACTTTCACTCTAATGCTCCCTGCTAGAATTTTCTTGCATTGTGTCCCCCACCACTGATCTAGTGAATAGCTTGCCTTTTGAAGCTTAATCAAGTGAGTTTTAAAATTATATAATACAGCTGAATTTTTTTTTCTCCTGCCAGCTGTGGATCTTGCTTTGCATGCAGTTGTGTATAACATTTTCTATGTACAGATATACTGATGTGATATTCATGAGATAGCTGTGTCCGAAGTAGAATTATCTGGTCAAACTATGTAATTTTATGGGCAGCTCAGTCCATCGTATCTTTCCATATGGCAATGCAACATGGTGTTCATAAACCTGCAGGGTGGGAATTTCAGCTTCTTGAAGTCTCTTCAGGTTAAAGGAACATAGAATCATAGAATCATAGAGTTGGAAGGGACCTAGTAGGTCATCTAGTCCAACCCCCTGCCTGCAGCAGGAATTCCCCCTAGAGCATCTCCAACAGGTGCTCTTCGAGCCTCTGCTTGAAGATCCCCAGTGAGGGAGAGTCCACCACCTCCCTTGGCAATATGTTCCACTGCCGAACCGCCCTCACCGTCAGGAATTTTTTCCGGATTTCCAGCCGGAATCTCCTTTCTTGCAGTTTGTACCCATTGGTTCTAGTTCTGCTTTCAGAAGCAACTATGAACAAATTGGCCCCTTCCTCCCTATGACAGCCCTTCAGGTATCTGAAGAGGGCAATCATGTCTCCCCTCAGCCTCCTCTTCTCCAGGCTGAACATCCCAAGTTCCCCCAACCTTTCCTCGTAGGGCTTCCCTTCCATCCCACTGATCATTCTTGTCGCTCTCCTCTGGACTTGCTCCAGTTTGGCTGCATCTTTCTTCAAGTGAGGTGCCCAGAACTGAACACAGTACTCAAGGTGAGGTCTGACAAATGCAGAATAAAGAGGAACTATAAGTTCTTGTGACTTGGAAGCTACAGTCCTCTTAATGCAACCTAAAATGGCATTTGCCTTCTTTGCAGACACATCACACTGCTGACTCATGTTCAGCTTGTGATCCACGGCGACTCCAAGATCCCGCTCAAATGTTGTGCTGCCAAGCCAAGTATCCCCCATTTTATACCTATGTTTTTGGTTTTTATTGCCTAAGTGCAGAACCTTGCACTTCTCCCTGTTGAAATTCATTCTGTTTGTTACAGCCCAGGATTCCAGTTTATCCAGATCCTCCTGGAGGTTTCTCCTATCTTCTGATGTGTTTGCTACTCCTCCCAGTTTGGAGGAGTAGCTCCTCCAAATTTGATCAAGCTCCCCCGTATCCCTTCCTCCAAGTCATTGATGAAAATGTTAAAGAGAACCGGTCCCAAGACAGAGCCTTGGGGTACCCCACTAGAAACTGACCTCCAGGTTGACACAGAACCATTTACTAAAACCCTTTGAGTGCGGCCATCGAGCCAGTTGCAGATCCACCTAACAATTGCCCTGTCTAGCCCATATTTTTCCAACTTCCTAATTAAAATGTCATGTGGGACTTTGTCAAATGCTTTGCTGAAGTCAAGATAAATGACATCCACAGCATTGCCACTGTCCTGTAAGCTCGTAACCCAATCAAAAAAGGAGATCAGATTTGTCTGGCAAGATTTATTCTTGGTAAATCCATGCTGGGTTGTTTTGATCACCGAGTACTTGTCTAGATGTGCACAAATTGTGTGTTTTATGATTTGCTCTAATATCTTGCCCGGGATTGAAGTTAAACTGACTGGTCTATAATTTCCCGGGTCTTCTTTTTTCTCCTTCTTAAAGATTGGGGCTACATTTGCCCTCTTCCAGTCCAGTGGCACTTCTCCACTCCTCAGGGATTTCTCAAAGATGATCGACAGAGGCTCTTCAAGGACATCTGCCAGTTCCTTAAGAACTCGAGGATGCAGCTCATCTGGTCCAAATGACTTGAATTCATTTAGGCCAGTTAAGTGGTTTCGAACCAGTTCTCTGTCAATCTTAATCTGCTGTTCTGCACCATCCATGTTTTCATTACCTCTTAGGGGATGTAAACACATCCCCGAATCAGTCAATGATCCCGCACCCCCATTTGCACAGCCCTCCTTCTGTGAATAGACGGATGCAAAGTAGGAGTTGAGCAGCTCCGCCTTCTGCTGGTTTCCAGACACCTGTTGTCCATCCTTGTCCAAGAGCAGCCCCACCCCCTCGTCTCTCCTCCTGTTCCTCTGGGCATATCTAAAGAAGCTCTTTTTGTTATCTTTGACTCCCCTGGCCAGCCTCAGCTCATACTGAGCTTTAGCATCCCTGACCCCCTCCCTACAGGACCGGGCTACCTACCTGTACTCCTCTCTGGTGATCTTTCCAGTCTTCCACTCCCTATACTTCTCTTTCTTTGACTTCAGCTGATCCCCAAGTTGCCTGTGGAGCCAACCTGGTTTTTTCAGCATTTTCCCCCCTTTCTTTTTTATTGGAATTGTTTCTGACTGTGCTTGTAGAAGCTGCCTCTTAAGGCGCTCCCACCCATCTTGGGCCCCTTTCCCCATTAGATCATCAACCCATGGGATCCCACCTATGACTCCTCTAAGCCTGTTGAAATCAGCTTTCCTGAAATCCAACATATAAGTTTCACTCTGCACTCTTTTTATTTCCCACATTATTCTAAATTCCAGCAGCTCATGATCGCTTTCCCCTAAAGTTCCCACTATGTTGACCTGATCAACCAGTTCTTCACGATTTGTTAGGATCAGGTCAAGGATGGCCCCTCCGCCTTGTCTTTTCCTCCACTTTCTGGACCATGAAGTTATCTTCCAGGCCCATCAGGAATCTACTGGAGCTTCCATGTTTGGCTGAGTTTGTCTCCCAGCAAATGTCTGGGTAGTTAAAGTCCCCCATTACTACTACCTCATATTTCCTTGCAATGCCTGCCAGTTGCTCCAAGAAGACATCATCTACTCCTTCTCCTTGGCCTGGCGGTCTATAGTAGACACCCACCACAATGTTTTGTTTCTTATTTTCCCCCCTTACTTTTACCCAAACACACTCCACAGGGATATCCGGACCACTCTCCTGGATTTCAGAGCAAGTATATATGTTCTTGACATATAATGCTACTCCACCTCCCCTTTTGCCACTTCTGTTCCTCCGGAACAGTTGATAGCCTTCCAGTTGTGTGTTCCAGTCATGGGAGTCCCACCAAGTTTCAGTTATTCCTATCAAATCAAATTTCCCTTCACTTGCTAAAAGCTCCAGCTCATCTTGTTTATTTCCCAGGCTCTGTGCATTTGTGTAAATGCAACTTAAGCCCTGGAGGTTGCAACTCAATGCATTTCCCTCCTTTTTTGTAAGGCCAGGCCCCTCTAAAGATTTTTGAGTTACAGCTGTGCCCTGGCAACATGTGACCCTTTAAAGGAACATGTGACTTGTTGAGTTATCAACAAGTATTAGTAAAAACAGATTTTATTGCATTTTTAAGAGTATCTTGATTGTAAGATAGCTAAAAGTAAGAATTAATGACAACTATTTTTGGAATTTAATAATTATATTCTATATTTGGTGTTAACTTTATCACCACTGATGTACCAATATACAATTAAACCTTGCAACATCCCTGCACCAGCAAGATACTGTGTCCTTTGTCCTCCATCACCATTGATGCCACTTAGTGTTCATCTTTTCCTTTTTTTGCCTCTCCTTATATTCAACCCCATATATAACTTGATCCATCAAGCCCCCACATAACTTGAGCTGGTGGATAAACTGACTCTCTCAAATTCTTACTCTGCACGCTTGGCAGCAAACTAATCTTATTTCAAAGATATCTGGTGGGTGAGCAAGTTGCTGCCTTTTCAAAAAGAAAATTTGGGGGAGACACATCTCTGTTCCATCAACACCACCTCTTCCCAGCTAGGCTGAATGAGACTCCCTTCTGATATGCCCTGAAGCCTCTGTCCTTCTCAAAGGCAGCAGATTCCCCATACATGACATTTTGGGGACATCGTCAGGTATGGTGGAAGGATGATGGAAACACAGAGTATGACCTCTGCTCTTAAAGCAAATGCTTTGAAGAGGGCAGGAGATTATGTCAAATACAAAACCACTTCTATTATTTTTGAGAAATTATGCTCATTTTTACACTAAGCTTATTTTCTGTCTTCATTTAAGCTAATACCACACAAAAATGGGAGTCTATACTTAGCTGGGCCACAATACAAAGTCACCAGAAAGCAATGATGAGGTAGCATTTTCATGACTCATTGTTTGAAAGGGACAACAGGAATTTCACATAAATGCCATGATATGGCATTGATGAATTTGGACAGAGAAGATAAGCAACGTAAATGTAAGATACATGTGAAGCCAAACCAGTTGACTTGTGGTACCCAGCTCTTCAGCATGATCATTCATCCTTTCATAGGTGACCCATAATCACCGTAAATTTAATTGCAAAGCATCAGGATTTTTGTGTAAGGACATTAGTTGAATCCTTAAAATTAACAAAACTAGTTAACAATTGAGCAAAGTGCCATTTCAAGAGTGTCAACAGAAAGACGACTGATATCCCCCAATATAATTATAATGCCAAGCACTCTGTGGTGAGGCTGGGACGTGTAAGAAACTTCAATGCAACTCAGAAATGGGTCTTTAAGCCCTATAATAGCTGTTGAATCTTGGAAATGAAACTGTTTTGGTGAAAAACAATAGAAGCATTGATTTGGTTCCTTTTCTGAAACCAAATCCTTTTCTGGAACCATTTCTTTTAAAATGGATCCTGGTATTTCCTGGCATCTGGATTGAGACAAATCTGCAGATGCCAGACCCTTGGAAACAAAACATTTCCATCAAAATCCAGAAAAAATCCATCATATATATTTTGTAACACAAGCAGATCCTCCACATCACTTCAACAAAAAGGGGTAGTTTTCAATTTTTCAAGAGACTCATTCCACCCATTCAGGTTTGACTCAACTAAAGTTGCCACTTGCAGCACATATTAATGAATATGTCCTCAAGCTTTTGAACATTTGAAACAGCCCTGATAATGATCCATGCAGTTGACTTATCTTGCTCAGTTCTCTCATACTCTGACTGGAAACAGTTTTCCACATGCTCAGTTTTCCACATGCTCAGGCAGAGAGGGATATTTGTCAACCCTTTTAGAAGATTCTTAAGAGCAAATGTTGCTAAGTGAAACCATTAAGCTCTACGTGGGTAACCACCTCTTTCCTTAAAGGGTGGTAATAAAAGAGAGTAAGAGAGAACATTGAAAGTAACACTAGTGTGTAGTTGAATATAGAGACAGTAAAACTGGAATAGCAATGAAATTCACATCCACAGAAGCCAATTATTAATTTTAAAGATAGCAGGATGCTATGCCACTAAGTTATAATCAGGGATAAAGATGAAATTTGATAAGTTTTCAAATACTGTAAAACACATACACTGAGATACACAAGCTTACCTGAGAGGTTTCAGCCCCGTTCTTCATAGGGTTTGAATCTGCTAAGATTAACAAGGAATTTGGATTATCAGGTGCTTGTGGTGTGAGGGTATTTGTACAACTGCCCACTGGAAAAAATATCTGGCTTTTCCGAGAGCCTGAAGTCAGTGAGACCTCCTGGCAATAAGACCGAAGAAATGCTCGGACTCCATCAATGCCCACAAACTGAGAAGCTGGAACTCCATGGAAATTCACACTGCCAGAGTCACACAACTGGGAATTTCTCCACTTGCGAAGTCTCAGCACCAATAACACAAGGAGGAAGGCAAAGAATAGGCAGGAGACAAAGGCCACAGCAACCACCAGATAGAATGTGAGGTCCGTCTGTGGGTCTACAGAAACTGCAATGTTGCTTAGATCAGTCAGTATGTCAGGGATACTATCAGCCAGAACCACTGTGATGGTGACCGAAGCTGAAAGTGATTGCTGCCCATTGTCCTTCACTAAAATCACTAGATTTTGCTTGAGGGCATCCTTCTCCAGAAAGAATCTGGTGGTCCTGATCTCCCCAGTGTGGAGTCCTATAGTGAAGAGTCCAGGCTCTGTAGCCTTGATCAGCTGATAGGACAGCCAGCCATTCTGGCCAGAATCTGCATCTACAGCCACCACCTTAGTGACCAGGTAGCCAGGTTCAGAAGAACGAGGGGCCAGCTCTACTCCAGTGGAACCATCAGTTGGAGGTGAAGGGTACAAGATGACTGGAGCATTGTCATTCTGATCCAAGATGTAGAGAGTCACAGAGACGTTGGAGCTGAGTGGTGGGGAGCCTCCATCCTGTGCCTTGACCTGGAAATGAATCTCTTGAACCTCTTCATAATCAAAAGGGCTCAAGGCATAGCCAGTTCCTGACTCTGAATTAATGGAGAGATAGGAGGAGAGAAGAGAGTTTCTGACTTGGCCTTCAATGATGGAATAACTCAATCTGGCATTCTCTGCCCAGTCTGGATCCATAGCTTCAAGGGAAAAAATTGAAGCTCCTCGTGGATTATTCTCTGGGACATAAAAACTATATACTGCCTCTGCAAAGAAAGGAGGGTTGTCATTTGCATCAAGAATCTGAAGAGATAAAAGGGTAGATGCAGAGAGAGGTGGAGTTCCATGATCAGTGGCTGTAACTGTAATATTGTAGCCTGCCACCTTTTCCCGGTCAAGTTCACTGAGTGTCACTAAACTGTAAAAATTATCAGTGGATTTCTTGAGTTGGAAAGGGAGTTTGTCAGAAATTGAGCATGTGACTTCGCCATTGATTCCCGAGTCCTGATCTTGTACATTTAGAAGGGCAATAACGGTTCCTGATGGTGAAT
This sequence comes from Cryptoblepharus egeriae, assembly GCA_030015325.1. NCBI lineage: Eukaryota > Metazoa > Chordata > Lepidosauria > Squamata > Scincidae > Cryptoblepharus > Cryptoblepharus egeriae. The sequence goes on along the minus strand of JAREYC010000003.1, from coordinate 88,090,968 downwards.
TCTCATGGATAGTACTGATAAAAAAAGTTGTTCTTAAATCAGGTGTATTGTCATTCAAATCAATAATGCTAACAATAACTTTTGTCAAATCATTCAACCCTCCTCCATCTTCAGCTTTAACCTCAAATTCATACACAGATGATTCTTCATAATCAAGGTCCCCCAACAAAGTTATTGTACCAGTCGTTGAATTTAAAAGAAATATTTTGGAGTCTTTTTTGGTGCTTTTTTCAAATGAATATCTTATTTCTCCATTTACTCCTTCATCCAGATCAGTGGCTTTCACAGTGATCACAGGGGATCCTTTAGGAATGTTCTCCTTGACACTCACTTTATAGACTGCTTGGGTAAAAACTGGTGCATTGTCATTTAAATCTAAAACAATGACTTGAATTTCGGCAGTGCCAATTCTGACTGGATCTCCTCCATCAGTAGCTGTGAGGATCAAGTCATAAACTGATTGCTCTTCCCTGTCCAGAGATTTTTCCAATATAAGCTCAGCAAGCCCAGCACCACTTTCTGTTGTCTGAACATCCAGAGAAAAAATGCTACTTCCCTTGAGTTGATAGTTCTGTATGGAATTCATGCCCATATCTGGATCTTCAGCTTTAGGAAGAGAGAAGCGGGATCCAGGTGTTGATGCCTCACTGATTTTCAGTTTTGTTTTTCCTGATGCAAACCTGGGGGCATTGTCATTGATGTCAATAATATCCACCTCAACTCTGTAGATTGCTAATTTGCTCTCAATAATAATTTGGAAATTTATAGTACACCTTTCTGCCCTTGCACAAATGTCCTCTCTATCTATTCTCTCCAAAGTTTGCAAGTGACCACTGTTGAAATTAATAGCAAAATATTGAATCGTACCTGTTCTGGTAACAAGCTGGAATCCACGTTCTGAAATATGTTTTCCTTCTATTCCAAGATCCTTTGCAATGTTCCCCACAAAAGATCCTTTTGGCATCTCTTCTGGAATGGAATAGTGGATCTGCCCAGAAACCACTTTCCAAAGAACAATCATTTTGAAGCATTGTAGAATTCCTTCTTTATAGCTCCAGAGCTTCTGTGTTCTTTCCATTTTCTGGGATGAATAGAGCTGCCACTAGATCTTCTGTAATTTGTATTCTTTAAAATAAAGGTAGCCTCTGTTATACTTCTTGCAGTGCCGGTACATATACCGACTGTCAGTTGTGCTCTTACCGAATGGAAAGGCTGGATTGTTTGAATTTCTGAGTGCAATTCTTTGTGAGCCTGGTGAATAGCGACACCCAGAGTCTCAACTGAAAAGTGCAGATAATTTTTTTCCTATCATGGTAGTCCCTTATTTGCATTATGAGTCTGCCTCCAGTATGGGAATCGTCAGATTTGTAATGTTTCACCAATGATTAAATTAGTAAAACTCCTCTGAAGCAGTAGGTATTTGTGAGACGGCACTAAACAATGTGGCTTCCTAGAAATTTCTGGTTTGGCCAGTGATAAATAATAATAATTAAATACCTTAGGCTAATTGTTCATGGAAAAATCTTTCTAAATAAAATTATGTGAACAGTTTATATTCAGGTTATCATGCTACACCCATTTTAATGAAGTCTTTCATTCAGCAGATGGATCTATAACCCGGATTCAATCCTTGGCATCCGCAGGCGTGCTTTATCATAGCCACCATCCTGGGCTAGTTGACATTATACCAGCCAACTTGGATTTAAGTGGTGGAGATCTGATGAGTTCCATCAGTTCTACTCATGGCATTCCCCATATCACAAAGAAGGTAAGAAGACCTTGAGTTGCTACTGCACTGAATACAGTGAAGATAATGTGGCCTGATGGGCCAGCTTAAGATTTGGCTGTCTTTCATGGTATAGTAAAAGAAAATTTAAAAAAATTGTGCTCTCAGAGGGCTAACTGTTTGACCTCTTGCATAAGCTGTGGGCTGAGTTTTTTCTCCACTGCTTATTTTATGTCTTGTGAAGCAGCACCAGAAGCAGCAGCAAAGGAAAGGCCAGCCTTGCTTTGTGCAAGATATTTTATATATTTGTTATTCTTGAATCCTTTGAACGAACAGGATGAACAGGTAGCATAAATGCAAAGTGCCATTATCAAGAGTAAGGCTGCAATCCTGAAGTGCACTTGCACCATCATATCTTGCACTGCATTGGTGCAATGACAGACAGGCCAGCCTCGCTAAGCACCAAAGAAGGACCTGGGCCAAAACAAGTCCATAAAGGGAACATTGTGCCAGCAGAGCAACAGATGGACCTGCACCACAGGGGCATGCCAGGGGGCATGTTGGGCATGGCTTAGACTGGTCAGTTAGGCTGTATCCAGACCCTATTCCCAAGATAGACAGCCCCTGACAGCTCCTGCAAGTTGTGCCATCCCAGGAACAGGACCCATAGAGACCCATGTAAAACAAAGGTAAAAATGGAAGTGATCACAAAAATTCTAAGTCCTAGGCCAGCCTAAGTGCAACCCCTGCCTGTCAAATTCAGTACACGGCACAACCAAGGCCTGATTTAAGTCTGATGAAGCCCTAACCTATTGAAGGTAATGGGGCCCTTTATATGTCCTTTGTCAACAACAAACTGTTGCTGTTTTTTGTGTTAAATATATGCTATATGGTAATTTATGGACCTACACAGCACAAAACACTGTTGCTGTATGTAGGTTTTATTTTTTACCTTATATTTTGGAAATGTACATTCAGGTTTTTTCCTTTAATTTTTGGGGGGACCCCAAAGAAAGTGGGGCCCTAAGCTATAGCTTGTTTAGCTTATATGTAAATCCAGCACTGGAACTCCATCAGCCCACTTCAGCAATCAACCCTCTTGCACACACCCTACACCACAGGGACTGTATTGTTTCCATGAACCAAATGTCAACAATGGATATGGCTGTTCCCAGCTTTTCTTTGATCATGGCTGTCCCCCATTTATCTCGGGGGGGGGGGGGGCTACATTTGGGAAGGGTGTTGCTCTCTTCCTTTTGCAGTTCTGGCAACTTGCCCCTACACAGCCATGCCCTTTTTCCCATCATTCTACAGCTGTTTGATGGCTTCCTTATATGGCAGGCAGGGTACAGGTACCACAGTTGTTCCTTGTTCACTGTGAGGCAGGTCTCCTCAGGAGCAAGTCCTCCCCAGATGCCATTTACCTGGTCCCCAGTGAACACAACTGGAATAGCAGACTTGTGCTGCTGCTTCCTCAACAGCAGTTAGGCCAGCCTAAAGGCCTCCTTCTCTGTGGATTTGGCCTGTGTCAGCTGAGGATATGGCCTATTTTAGGCTACCATAGCTGCCATAGCATAACATCTCCGGGATGTTAGCTCTGTAAGGATGCAATACTAAAGACACTTTCCCGGGAGTAAGACCCATTGAACATAATGATTATGATTATGATTGTGCTCTAAGTGTCAAAAGGAATATGATTGGCATTCACTATTGTAATATAATATAACAATAATAACTTAATATAATTATAATCTGAGTCACTGAATTGTTCATTTAGCTGAATTGTTCATTTGTTCATTTAGCTCTGGAAAAGACGCTTGAAACTTTTCAAATAAAATATTAAGGTTATTTTGGTTATTTATTTCCCAATCTCAGTCTTCCTCCAAGAAATAGTTACACACATAATTTTTTCCCTCTTTCCTCACAACAACACCACGAAGTAGAAGATTCTCAGACTGTGACTCGTCCAAGGTACCCTGGCAAGTTTTCAGGCTGAGGAAAACAATTCAAACCCATGTTTCCTTCATCCAACTTCAATATGCAAACCATGATATTAGTTCTTTGGGATCTGTTATTCCAGGTTATTATTGCAAAGAGATTACTCTTTGTTATCCTTCACAAAAATGGCTACTTGGTTGTCTTCAGAATTTTTTCCCAGTAAGGTCAAACTGATGATGCTTTTCTCTACTCCAGCTGGAGCCCCTGCCTCTCTCAGTCAGCTAGCCACTGTCTGCTCCAAAAAACTAACCAAACAATCCATCCCTATCAGCTCTTTTTATAGATTTCCTTTGTTTTCCTGTCTGGATTTTCCTTTCTTTTCGTCTATTTGCTGTTAAAGAATTTGTAAATGAGATACAAGTTCTTATTTTTGATCATCTCCGGTTTAACAATGTCAATGCCTGATTAATGACATCAATTCTCAGCAGGTGTCAGACATACTAAGCATCCTGCTGTGCAAAAAAACCTTTATTTTTTTGCCTGTAATTATAGTAGCCTGTAATTATAAACATCAAAAGGGTAGAAACTTCACAAGTATTAGAACCCAAAGAAGAAAAATCTAATGAGTCCAGAAAATATTGTAGTTATGTCCCAACCCTATCCTGATCAGCCAGCATAGCTCAGGGTTGCTTAAATGGCAGTCGCTACATCCTGCAGGATCAGCAGGCTGGGAGTAGTAAGTAAAACATTTACTGAATAGTCTGGCTGTTGGACCTACTGAGATCTACACCAGCTTTCTTCCTGGTGTTTATCTTTTAGGCCTATGATTCCTAAATGTTTTGGAATAGTGACTCTTTTGGACCATTGACGGCAGCTACCCGTGAGGGCTACAATCCTATACATTGTATAGGGTGGCAAGCATTTTGTGAGGTTTCAGTGGTTCCCTTGGCTGGTTTCTGCAGCTCTCTGAGCAGCCACACCTCCCAGTTTAGGAACCATTGTGTTAAACTGAAGGGAGCCATGTAAAGCCCAGCATGGGGTATAGGCATTGGTGGAATACGTTGCCACTGAAATCCAGCCCATTCCACCTAATTCATACCCATTACAGCCTGATTTCCACCATGATCCACTGTCATCATGATCATGTTGCACCCCACCAGTAACAGCACTCCACAGATCAAGAAAGAGGTGCCATGATGGCAGTCTGTGCTGTACACAGACAGACATCATCAGGCTGTTAGAAGACTCTTCCTTCAGAAGTAAATATATTTTTCTCAGCACTCAGTTAAATGAAGAACCACTTTTACCACTGAAGAACCTCATAGCACTCATGAGCCAATAGGGGCCTCTATAATGAAAATTGCTCAAGGGCAGTCGGGTCTCCTCTCATTTTTCTTAGTTCATAGGCTAATTTTTCCCTGTATTTTCTTCAGTAACACAAGAGGCCTCTGAGAAAGCACATTCATGGATGGGAAAAATTGCTTATAAAGTCCACGTAGTTGGATATCTAATAAGAATATAAGAAGATAGACGCTCTAAAAAACTTTGTTTTTGATCTTCTCAATACAGTACTCACGTTATAATCAATTATTGATTACAACATCAGTATAACATTTATATGGCATTAAATACTATATAATCAAGGCAAATCTAAATTTTATCACATAGAGAGAGACCCATAATCTCACCACAACAAAAACCGAGTGCTTTTCAGGATACTCATCTATACATTCAGGTATGATTCGATCACTGTTGCCACTTGCAGTACACATGAGTGAAACTGTCCTTAGGCTCTAGAGTATTTGAAACTTCCCTAATAATCATCTATCTGGTGCACTGCTACACTACAAAAACTGGCAGCATTCTTCAGATGTCAGGCAGATTACTTTGTCACCCCTTTTAGGAGACCCTTAAGAGTGAATGTGGAACGGCAAAAAAGCATTATGCTCTACCACTAAGAAAAGGCTTCCTCCATCATAGTAGTAAAAGAAAGTAACAAAATATATGAACTTCACAGTTAAACCCACAGTAAAACACACAGATTCCAAAACTGGGAAAAACAATGAAATTTAAACAGTTGATCAAATAAATGTCATAAAGGCAGTATGTCAGTATATCTGTATATCAGTATGTCAGTATACTATTAAAAGGATGAAGATCTGATTAGCAGATATATATATATATATATACAGAGAGAGAGAGAGAGAGAGAGAGAGAGAGAGAGAGAGATGTATTGATATATACAAGCTTACCTGAGAGGTTTCTCCTCCTTCCATGACAGTGTTTGAATCTGTTAAGATTAACAATGGATTTGTGTTATTGGGAGCCTGCTGTGGTGTGAGGGTATTTGTACAGCTTCCCACTGGAAAAAATATCTGGCTTTTCCGAGAGCCTGAAGTCAGTGAAACCTCCTGGCAATATGAACGAAGAAATGCTCGGACTCCATCAATGCCCACAAACTGAGAAGCTGGAACTCCATGGAAATTCATACTACCAGAGTCACACAGCTGGGAATTTCTCCACTTGCGAAGTCTCAGTGCCAACAACACAAGGAGGAAGGCAAAGAAAAGGCAAGAAACAAAGGCCACAGCAACCACCAGATAAAACGTGAGGTCAGACTGTGGGTCTACAGAAACGGCAACATTGCTTAGATCAGTCAGTATGTCAGGGATGCTGTCAGCTAGCAACACTGTGATGGTAACTGAAGCTGAGAGAGATGGTTGGCCGTTGTCCTTCACTAAAATCACCAGATTTTGCTTGAGGGCATCCTTCTCCAGAAAGAACCGGGTAGTCCTGATCTCCCCAGTGTGGAGTCCTACAGTGAAGAGTCCTGGCTCTGTGGCCTTGATCAGCTGATAAGAAAGCCAACCATTCTGGCCAGAATCTGCATCTACAGCCACCACCTTAGTGACCAGGTAGCCAGGTTCAGAGGAGCGAGGGGCCAGCTCTACTCCAGTTGAGCCATCAGTTGGAAGGGAAGGGTACAAGATTACTGGAGCATTGTCGTTCTGATCCAGGATGAAGAGAGTCACAGAGACGTTGGAGCTGAGTGATGGGGAGCCTCCATCCTGTGCCTTGACCTGGAAATGAATCTCTTGAAACTCTTCATAATCCAAGGGAGTCAAAGCATAGACAACTCCTGTCTCTGAATTAATGGAGAGATAGGAGGAGATAAGAGACTTTCTCACTTGGCCTTCAATGATGGAATAACTCAATCTGGAGTTCTCTGCCCAGTCTGGATCCGTAGCTTCAACGGAAAAAATTGAGGCTCCTCTTGGATTATTCTCAGAGACATAAAAATTGTACACTGACTCTGCAAAGACAGGAGGATTGTCATTTGTGTCTAGAATGTGGAGTGATAGAAGGGTAGATGCAGAAAGTGGTGGAGTTCCATGATCAGTTGCTGTAATTGTAATATTATAGGTTGCCACCTTCTCTCTGTCAAGTTCACTTAGTGTCACTAAACTGTAATAACTATCAAGGGATTTCTTGAGTTGGAAAGGGAGCTTATCAGAAATTGAGCATGTGATTTCACCATTGATTCCAGAGTCTTGATCCTGTACATTTAGAAGAGCAATATCTTTTCCTGGTGGTAAATTCTCATGGATGGAATTGATGAAAAAGTTTATTGTCAGCTCTGGTGCATTGTCATTCAGATCAATAATATTAACAATAACTTTTGTCACATCATTCAACCCTCCACCATCTTCAGCTTTAACCTCAAATTCATACAGAGATGATTCCTCATAATCAAGGTCTCCCAGGAGAGTTATTCTACCAGTTGTGGAATTTAAAGTAAATGTTTTGATGTTTTTCTTTGTGATTTTTTCAAATGAGTATTTAATGTCTCCATTTACACCTTCATCCAGGTCAGTAGCTTTCACAGTGGTCACAGTGGATCCTTTAGGAATGTTCTCTATGACACTGACTTTATAGACCGGTAGGGTAAAATGTGGTGCATTGTCATTTGCATCTAAAACAATGATTTGGATTTCAGCAGTGCCAGATCTTACTGGATCTCCCCCATCAGAAGCTGTGAGGATCAAGTCATAAACTGATTGCTCTTCCCTGTCCAGAGATTTTTCCAACACCAGTTCAGCATGCCTGGCACCATTTTCTAATGTCTGAACATCAAGGGAGAAATGGCTACTCCCTCTGAGTTGATAACTCTGTATGGAATTCATGCCCAGATCTGAATCTTCTGCTATAGGAAGGGAGAACCGGGATCCAGGTATTGATGCCTCACTGATTTTCAGTTTTGTTTTTCCTGATGAGAACTGGGGAGCATTATCATTGATGTCAGTAATTTCTATTTCAACTTTATAAATCCTCAGTTTATGCTCAATAATAACTTCAAAATTTATAATGCATATTTCTTCCCCTTCACAGATTTCCTCTCTATCTATTCTCTCCGATGTCTGTAAATGACCATTGTTAAAATTCAAAGCAAAATATTGAATCGTACCTGTCCTGGTAACAAGCTGGATTCCACGTTCTGAAACATGCTTTCCATCCATTCCTAGATCTTTTGCAATGTTCCCCACGAAGGAACCTTTTGGCATCTCTTCTGGAATGGAATAGTGGATCTGTCCAGAAACCACATTCCAAAGAACTAGCAATATGAGGCATTGCAGAATTCCCTTTTTACAGTTCCACAGTTTCTGAGTTGTTTCCATTGCCCTGCAGCACAGGACAGCAGCCTCTAGTTCTTCTGGCTCAATTGATGACTGCAATAGATCTTCTTTATAAAAGTTGTCTCCTTGATTATTGTTGCAGTGCTGATACACGTACAGCCTTTCAGTTGTTTCGCTCTTCTCTGTTACAGTATTGAAAGGCTGTGTTTGAATTTCTGAGTGCATCTCTTTAGGAACCTGGTAAACAGCGACACCCAGAGTTGCAACTGAAAACTGCCAAGGATTTTTTTTTTCTGATCATGGTACAATTGTTTCATATTTTGTAATTTTCTGTTTGTCTACACTACGGACAAAACACAATTGCAAAGTTTTGCCAATGACTAAGAGAAAAATCCTAAGGTTTGTATGTCCCATTCTCTTCCATGGAGTCTAATGTTAGGAAAGTGTGGATAGGATTTCAACCTTAGTCAATAAAATCTGCTCTGAAACGACAGCATTTGTGCCTGATGGTAAACTTTTCAATCTGATGCTCCATGCATGAATTGTGCCCTCCAGATGATGATGGTGATGATGATGATGATGATGATGATTCATCGTTATTCTCAGCTAGGTGGCTCATTGATCTAATGTTGTCACTTGTCCTATCAAAGCTTAAACAAGTCGGTTTTTGAACTTATATAACATACTGAATATTTTCACCATGGATGTAGGCTCGGCAAATGTGTTTATCTCTTTCTATATATGCATATGTGATGTCCATGAGATCTCACCTTGGATCTCCAAGGTAGAATTTCCTGCTCAAAGCTATGTATTTTTACACATTATTATTAGAATGGCAGCCCAGTCCACCGTATTTTTCCATGTAACAACATGTGCCAACATGAAGTTCAGGTTACGCTGTGGGCTAGGAGTTTCAGCATGTTGAGGCCTCTTTATTAATTTAAGGCAAGGGTCACCAAACCCTAGAGACGTGGCACTTTTCGAGCCAGAATGTGGCTCCCACCAAGACGCCTCTATTTGGCTCTTGGGCAAGCCTTATAATCCACTCCAATATATTCTTATATGTAAATTTATTCAAATTTGAAATGTAAAAACTTTGGAGGCCTCTGATTTAAGGGACTGTTTAGTTCCATGCCTGGAGTAGGCCCCAGTTGCTACCATGTGTCAACTCCGACTTAAACTGGTGACATCACTGGCAAAATCTGTGTTGATCCATGAGGGTGGATCAGGACCAGGAAGGGAGGAAGGCTTAGGTGGACACCATTGCAGCACCATTGCCGATCTGCTCCATCTCCACCCCATTCCAACCTGTTTTACTGCTAACTTTTTCAGGTGCTTCCTGACCCCTGTATAGCATTATCTGCACCAACAAGCATCCTTGGTATATTTCTGCATGTACCTGGCTGCTCACCACTGGCCTTCTATACCTTGGAGTAGCAGTCAGGTTGCACATTCCAATGGTGCTGAACAATAACTTATCTTCGTTCATTTAGAATTGGATATTCTGCTGTCTTTTTATGGTTGTTTTTTCTGGTGGTCTGTATTTTTTCTGTTGCTCTTGCATTCTTTAACAACTGCAGAATTGGTGCTAGTTGCCTTTATACAATTTTTATATGGTATATTTAATGTGTACTTTATTTTATGTTTTATTTCATATACTATTCCTTAAATTTTGTATGCCACTTTGAGTGCCAGTTCTGGAATACAGTCAGTTATAAATTGAATAAATGAATATTAGCATAAATCAGTGTTAATATTTGAGGAAAGATTGATAATATAAATGCTATAAAGGGGAGATTTTCGACAGTATAATATTCTGTCATAACAACACTTAAATCTCCTTATCCATTGAGTTATTGATCAACATTCCCTACAATCCAGAGTAACTACGGGAGCACGTAAGAGACATTACGTATACCCATAGTTACTGCACTACCAAGTGAAAACCTATGTGAAACTCATATTGCAATCCAGAGCAAATTGTTCTTACATCGGTGCAAGGACTCCCTGTAGTTACTCTGGATTGCACCCATTATCTCTTTGTCAGTTTTTAAAGCATAATCTTAATTCAGTTTCACTTTGCAGCTGAATTTGTCCAAGTAATTCCCAACCATATATCTGCATGTATCAGAAAAACAGATGTTCTTTTGTTCTTTTTTAATCAACCCAATGAAAAGAGTAATAGCATGTAAGAAGAACCAAGATGACAAGATGTTTGGGATTTTAATTATTATATTAGACATGTTGTACTAATTTCACCACCATTAATATATGACTATAAGCACACCAAGGAACAACATGGTATCCCCACGCGACAAGATGTTGTGCCCTTTGCCTTCCTTCACCAGTGATGCCACTTAGGCCTATATCCTAAAGTGAAATTAAGCCCCTTGCTCCGGAGCAGTTAAGATGACTTTCCACAAGATAACACTAGAGGTTGACGTAACTGCGTGGACCCGTAACTGCTATGGATGTAGCTCTTACTGCTCTTCATTTTCTGCCCCTTCTTGCTTTTAAGCCCAAACTTAATCTGCTGTATGGATGGTGACCTATTTCATTAGAGAAGAAGCCAACCAATGAAATCCATCAAAACCACCAGCTTCCAGTACAGTATAAGAATTTAGAGGATATGCAGCTCCCTTCATTAACATAACCATTTCTTCTCTTTCCTGGTTGGACTGCATTGCACTGTCTCACCTGATGTCCCTTAAACCGCTGTGCTTGTGAGAGGCAGAATCAAAATTTCCTCTTCCTCACCCATTACATTTTGTAAACATCATCAAGATGGTGTCAGTGTGATAGAAGAAGAGCTTATATTCTCTGCTCTGAAATAAAATGCCTTATATTGGGCAGCAAACTCAAAACCACTTCCATCACTCTTGAGAAGGCAAGCCTGTTTTCACCTAAAGCTACTCATTTTCTCTCTTCATTCAAGCTAATGTCAAATACAGACGGTGTCAGATTGTATCCATTGCTGGACAGCAATAACATGTCTCAGAAACCAATGATGAGGTAGCATTTCAAAGCCACATTGTTTGGATTGGACAGTGTTTAGTCAATTTGACATTGACATGAATGGCCTTGACCAACATGACATGAAGGGCTTTGAGCAATTTGCACAGAGAAGAAAAGCAAAGTGCGGAATATATGTGAACCCAAACCACAGTTGATCATCCACCTCTTCAGCACGATCAGTTGTATGTTCATAGGTACCCCATAATCATCACAGATTTTGCTGCAAACATCAGGATTTTAATGAAAGGGCATTAGTTGTTCCTGAATCTTTTGAATGTATTGGAACGTGAATCAACTCAACAGAGTGATGATCACAGAGCATCTCTTTCTGTGGTTCAGAAGCCTTTCCCTCCACACTGGCTGTTTGCTTAGGCGCATGCAAAAAGATCAAGAGTGAGACCAGAATCAAAGTTTAGGACAGGTTTGCTTAGAGATCATAAAGATTCATATTTATAGCATCTGACTATCATCAGAGTTCCTATGACTTAATTCAGACCAGAGGCTCTAATGTTGCCCCTGCTTCCATGTGGGTTTGTGGCTTGGCAGAGAGTCATGTGCTCACATCTCAAGAGAGGAAGAGAAAAAAGGGTCCAAGCCACACCTCCTCCAATGGTCACTTAGAGGGGACATAGAGAGATAACTTAGGACACACTGTCCCCTTCTCACACATACAGGTTGATGTTGCCTTTTTTCCAACAGAATGATCAGAACTGGTAACAATCATGTAATATTTTCATGATGCAGTGTCATAAGAAAAAAAATTGGCATTCACCATTATATTTATATTGTGATGCATTGTGAGACAAGGATGGGAGGAGTATGTAATCTCAGTACAAGAAAGAAATGGGCCTCAAAATAACCTTGGAGGCTTGGAAATGTAGTTGTTCTGGTGAGAAATGTTAGAAGCCCTGATTTTCTTTGCTTTTGCTGTTTCAAAGGCATTTTAAAACAGATCCTGTTATTCAGTCACATCCACAGTGAGCCAAACCTGCAGGTGCCAGATCCATGGGTAATTCAGAAAACCCCATTATATATTGTATAGCACGTCACCTCAACAAAAAGCGGGTGCTTTTCAAGGGATTCATTCCACACGTTCAGGTACAATTGTACCACCGTTGCCACTTGCAGCACACATGACTGAAATTGTCTTTAGGCTTTTGAAAATTTGAAATAGACCTAATACTAACACAGATAATTGATCCACATCACCCACTGCTGTCCTACTATGCAAGCCAAAACTTCACTAGATCAGGGGTCTCCAAACTCCAGCTCAGGGGCCACATGTGGCCCCTGGCAAGCCTCAATGTGGCCCTTGGCAAGATCCCTTTATGTGATCTCAATGTGGCCCTTGGGCAAGCCTTTTAACCCACTCCAATACATTCTTATAAGTAATTTTTTGTAAATTTATTCAAATTTGAAATGTAAATTAGATTTCTGGCCCCCGACACAATGTCAGAGAGATGATGTGGCCCTCCTGCCAAAATGTTTGGAGACCCCAGCTCTAAATAATCAGACAAAGAGGGATCATACCAGCATTTCTAGGTGATCCAAAACACCTGAATGAGAAACTGCATGGAAATGTTATCCTCTACTGAGCAGTAACATCTTTAGAAATAGAACAGCAAAAGATAGGAAGAGAGAAAGTTGATAATAAAACTCATGGGTAGTTTAACCCCAGATTGCAGAACAGGAAAAACAACGAAATTCACAATTCCAGAGTCATATAAATGTCATTGAATGCAATACGTTAGAATGCATATTTCTATAAAAAGAAATGTGCTAACTTCATTAACTTTAAAAAAGAAGATATACTGAGATATACAAACTTACCTGATAGGTGTCAGCCCCCTCCTTCATAGCATTTGAATCTGCTAAGATTAACAAGGGATTTGGGTTATCAGGAGCCTGCTGTGGTGTCAGAGTATTTGTACAGCTTCCCACCGGAAAAAATATCTGGCTTTTCCGAGAGCCGGAAGTCAGTGAAACCTCCTGGCAATAAGACCGAAGAAATGCTCGGACACCATCAATGCCCACAAATTGGGAAGCTGGAACTCCATGGAAATTCACACTGCCAGAGTCACACAGCTGGGAATTTCTCCACTTATGAACTCGCAGAGCCAACAACACAAGGAGGAAGGCAAAGAATAGGCAGGAGACAAAGGCCACAGCAACCACCAGATAGAAGGTGAGGTCCGACTGTGGGTCTACAGAAACGTCAACGTTGCTTAGATCAGTCAGTATGTCAGGGATGCTGTCAGCCAGTACCACAGTGACAGTGACCGAGGCAGAGAGAGGTGGCTGCCCATTGTCCTTCACTAAAATCACCAGGCTTTGCTTGAGGGCATCCTTCTCCAGAAAGAACCTGGTGGTCCTGATCTCCCCAGTGTGAAGTCCTATAGTGAAGAGTCCTGGCTCTGTGGCCTTGACTAACTGATAGGACAACCAGCCATTCTGGCCAGAATCTGCATCTACAGCCACCACTTTGGTGACCAAGTAGCCTGGCTCAGAGGATCGAGGAGCCAGCTCTACCCCAGTGGAGCCATCAGAGGGAGGGGAAGGGTACAAGATGACTGGTGTATTGTCATTCTGATCCAGGATGAAGAGAGTCACTGAGACATTGGAGCTGAGTGGTGGGGAGCCTCCATCCTGAGCCTTCACGTGCAATTGGATCTCTTGAAACTCTTCATAATCCAATGGGCTCAAAGCATAGACAACTCCTGTCTCTGAATTAATGGAAAGATAGGAGGAGAGAAGAGAGTTTTTCACTTGGCCTTCAATGATGGAATAACTCAATCTGGAGTTTTCTGCCCAGTCTGGATCCTTAGCTTCAAGGGAAAAAATTGAGGCTCCTCTTGGATTATTTTCAGAGACATAAAAAGTATGCACTGCCTCTGCAAATACAGGAGGGTTGTCATTTGTGTCTAGAATATGGAGTGATAAAAGGGTAGATGCAGAGAGAGGTGGATTCCCATGATCAGTAGCTATAATAGTAATATTATAATTTGCCACCTGCTCTCTGTCAATGTCATTATGTGTAACTAAATTGTAAAAATTATCAGTGGTTTTCTTGAGCTGGAAAGGGAGCATGTCAGGAATTGAGCAGGTGACTTCACCATTGATTCCCGAATCTTGATCTTGTACATTCAGAAGGGCAATAAGTGTTTCTCTTGGTGGGTTCTCTTGGATGGAATTGATGAAAAAGCTTACTGTCAATTCAGGTGCATTATCATTCAGATCGATAATGCTAACGATAACTTTTGTCACATCATTCAACCCTCCTCCGTCTTCAGCTTTAACCTCAAATTCATAAAATGTTGATTCCTCATAATCAAGGTCCCCTGACAGTGTTATTGTACCTGTTGTTGAATTTAAAACAAATAGTTTGGAGACTTTCTGTTTGATTTTTTCAAATGAGTATTTTATTTCTCCATTTATTCCTTCATCTAGATCAGTAGCTTTCAGGGTTGTCACAGTGGATCCTTTTGGAATGTTCTCCTTGACATTCACTTTATAAAGTGGTTGGTTAAAAATTGGTGCATTGTCATTTGCATCTAAAACAATGATTTGGATTTCAGCAGTGCCAGATCTGACCGGATCTCCCCCATCAGTAGCTGTGAGGATCAAGTCATAAACTGTTTGCTCCTCTCTGTCCAGAGATTTCTCCAGCACCAGCTCTGCATGTTTTGCGCCATTTTCTGCAGTCTGAACATCCAGAGAAAAATGGATACTCCCTCTCAGTTGGTAGTTCTGTATGGAATTCATGCCTAGATCTGGATCTTCAGCCTTAGGAAGAGAAAACCGGGATCCAGATCCTGATGCCTCACTGATTTTGAGTTTCTTTGTCCCTGATGTGAACTTGGGGGCATTGTCATTGATATCAATAATTTCTACTTCAACTCTATAGATTTCTAATTTGCTCTCGATAATAACTTGGAAACTTATAGTGCATGTTTCTTTCCCTTCACATATTTCCTCTCTATCTATTCTCTCAAATGTTTGCAAGTGGCCACTGTTAAAGTTGAAAGCAAAATACTGAATCATACCTGTTCTGGTAACAATCCGGAGTCCACGTTCTGAAACATGTTTTCTCTCCATTCCTAGGTCCTTTGCAATGTTCCCCACAAAAGATCCTTTCGGCATCTCTTCTGGAATGGAATAGTGGATCTGCCCAGAAACCACATTCCTAAAAACTATCAAAATGAGGCATTGCAGAATTCTCTTTTTACAACTCCATAGATTATTTGTTTCCATTGCCTTGCAACACAACACAGCAGCCCCTAGATCTTCTGGCTGAAGTGATTCTGTGTCTGCAAATGATATTCCTTAAATAATGATCGATTCCGTTATTCCCCTTGCAACGCCGGTACGTCTGCAGCCTTTTGGTAGTATTGCTCCTATCTGTTACAGATTTGAAAGACTGGGTTATTTGAATCACCAAGTGCATCTCTTTGTGAACCTGGTGAACAGCGACACCCAGAGTCTCAAGTGAAAATTGCAATTGATTTTTTCATGTTATGGCAGTCATACATTTGCATAAGTCTACCTTCAGTATGGACAAAATATCCATAAAATCGACCCTTAAGCAACAGCATTTGTATTTCCGCACTAAGGAAAATGTCTTCTCCAAAATTACTGGCCTGCTCTCTGATGATAAAAATTTTTATTTTTATCTAAAGCAGAGAATTCTGCATATAAAAACTGTGAACCATATATCTACATACGTTTTTCCTTTTTAACTAAAAAATGTCTATAATTATGACATTATAAATGGAGCCTTAGCACTAACTTCTCATTCTGATATTCCATGCCAGAACATGCATTGTTACCCTCCATATGGATCTATAATCTTCTAAGGTTAATAGAACTTTTGTCATTGATCACTTGCCCGATCAAAACTTAAAACCATGGGTCTTAGCCCTACATGCAGATGTTCAACTATACTTAACTCATTATATGTATAAGTATGTCAATGTGATATCCATGAGAGAGGTATCTCCAAGATAGAACCTTCTGCTAAAAGCATGTATTTTTACACATTATTATTAGAATGGCAGCCCTGTTGACCATATTTCCCCATTCATCAATGCAGTGATGCCAACATGGTGTTCATTTCATGGTGTGGGTTGGGCATTTTAGCCCATTGAGGCCTCTTTAGGGTTAAGGACTCTTTAGCCCCATGCCCGACGTTGCTGCCAGGTGTCAACTCAAGACATGCACCAGCAATATCACTGGCAAAATCTGGGTTGATCCATGAAGGTGTATCAGGACCAGGAAGAGAGGAAGGATTTGGTGCACACTGATGCAGCATCACTGCCTTTCTGAGTCCCCATCTGCTTCAACTCCACCCCATTTACTGCTCCACTTCCAACCTGCTTTACTGCTATCTTCTACAGTTGCTTCCTGACCCCTGTATAGCCTTACCTGAACCAACAGGCACCCTTGGTCTGTTTTTGCACGTACCTACTTGCTTGTCACTATACTTTGCAGTATATATACTCTATACTTAGCAGTGGCAGTCAGGCTGCACATTCCAATGGTGTTAAACAATGATTTATCTTGGTTCATTTAGCATTGGATATTCTGCTGGCTTTTATGGTTATGTTTTTTTCTGGTGCTCTGTGTTTTATCTATTGCTTTTGCATTCTTTAACAACTGTCGAATTGGTGCTGTCTGTTTTTATCTAATTTTTATATTTTTAAAATGCTGTGTACTTTTTATGTTTCATTTTATATCCTATTCCTTAACTTTTGTTTGCCATATCAGTTCAAGATTATAGTCAGCTATAAACTGAATAAATGAAGATTAGCATAAATCGGTGAGAATACATGAGGAGAGATCATTAATATAAATATTATAAAGGAGAGCTTTTCAATATTGTAATAGACTGTCATATCAACACTTAAATCTCCTTATCCATAGAGTTATTGATCAAAGAGTTCATGTTTTAACCAACTTAGATTCAGTTTCAGTTTGTAGCTGAATTTGTCCAAATAATTTCAATTCCCAACCATATATCTACAAGTATTGGGAAAACATGTTATTTTGTCCTTTTTTATCAACTCAATGAAAAGAGTAATAGCATGTAAGAAAACTCAAGATGACAACCATGTCTGGGATTTAATTATTATATTAGACATGTTGCATTTCTTTTACCACCATTAATATATGTCTATAAGCACATCAAGGAACTGCACGTTCTTCCCATGCCACAAGATGTTGTGCCCTTTGTCCTCCATCAGCAATGATGCCACTCAGAGCTCATCACTTTCTGCCCCTCCTTGCTTTCAAGTCCACACTTAATCTGCTCCATGGGTTGTGACCTACTTCATTAGAGAAAAGGCAAAGCAATGAAAGCCATCAAAACCACCAGCAACGAGGCACATGGCCATCTTATTCTGCACCCTTGGCAGCCAATTTGGCAGCTTTGTTCTCGGAGATGTTTTGTGGGTGAACTAGAAGCTGCTTTATACATATACATATATAATCTCTGCCCTGCAAGCAAGTGCCTTATAGTGGGCAAGAGATGTGTGTTAAATTCAAAACCACTTCCATTATTCTTTAGAAGGAACGTCTATTTTCACCCAGACCTGTTAATTTTCTCTCTGCATTCAAGCTAATATCAAATATGGAATATGTCAGATTGTATGCATTGCTGGACAGCAATAACATGTCTCAGAGAGTGGTAATGATGTAGCATTTCCATGCCACAGTGTTTGCATTAGACAATGTTTAGTAATTTGACATGAATACCAATGCATGCCATTGACTAACTTTGACAGAGAAGATAAGCAAAGTATGGAACCGATGTGAAACCAAATTACAGTTGACTTGTACCACCCACCTCTTCCGCATGATATTTTATATTTTCTCAAATCACCACAGATAATCACCACAGACTGTGTTGCCATCATGATTTTAATGCAAGGACATTAGTTGATCCTGAAGCCTTTGAATGAACCAAAACTGATAGCAAACATGCAAAGTGCTGTTTTCATGATGAAGTGTCCTCAGAAATAAAATTGGCACTCACCATTATAATTAAAACATGATGCTTTCTTTGTAGGCTTGCCACATGTCCTGAAAATCATGGACAATCCTGATTTGGGGGGAGTGTGTTCACATATTGGCAAAACTCGACAGAGGGTCCTGTCCCAATTTTGTGGAAGAGAATTCTGGCAACCCTAAGTCTGAGGAAAGGCCAGGAGGAGTAAGGAACTGCAGTGCGAGAAAGAAATGGTCACCCAAAATAGTATTGGAGGCTTGGAAAC
The DNA here is from genome assembly GCA_030015325.1 of Cryptoblepharus egeriae. Lineage (NCBI taxonomy): Eukaryota > Metazoa > Chordata > Lepidosauria > Squamata > Scincidae > Cryptoblepharus > Cryptoblepharus egeriae. The sequence goes on along the minus strand of JAREYC010000003.1, from coordinate 88,072,387 downwards.
TGAGAGGATCTGATGAGTAATAGTAAAAATCCTGATTTTTGTGCTTTTCTGTTTCAAATGCATTTTAAAACAGATCCCATTGTTCAATCTCATCCAAGGTGAGACAAATCTGAAGGTACTGGAGCCACAGATAATTAAAAACCCCATTAAATATTGTATAATACATACCCCCAACAAAAATCTGTTGCTTCTCAAGAGGCTCATTCCACACATTCAGGTACAATGTCGGCACTTGAAGCACACCTGAGTGAAACTTTCCTTCGATTTAAACATTTAATAGTAATCCAGATAACTGATCTATTTCGCCCACTGCTGTCCTAGTCTACTAAGTAGCAGTTCTCTAGATTATCAGGTAGGGAAAGATCTTCACCAGCCTTTCTAGGAAATTCTGAATGAGATACTGCATGAAAATACTATGCTCTACAGAAAAAACCTCTTCCAACATAGGTTGGTAACAAAAGAGAGAAAAAGCACAAACCTAACCATGCCTATGCGCAATTAAGCCCCACTGAATTCAATGGGTATTATTCTCAGGAAAGTACATTTCATATTGCAGCATAAGACAGTAAAGAGTTGATAGTAAAATCCATGCATCACTGAAACCACAGACTGCAGAATAACATTGAAATTTGCATCCCTGAGTCAAATAAATGTCATGAAAGTCATGCAGTGTTAATATACACAAGAAACGGGTGAATATGTAACCTGATTAGAATTAAAATAAAACAGATATATTAAGAAATACAAACTTACCAGAAAGGGTTCAGATCCCTCCTTCACAGCATTTGAATCTGCTAAGATTAACAAGGGATTTGGGTTATCAGGGGCTGGCTGAGGTGTCAGAGTATTTGTACAGCTTCCCACTGGAAAAAATATCTGGCTTTTCCGAGAGCCTGAAGTCAGTGAAACCTCCTGGCAATAAGACCGAAGAAATGCTCGGACTCCATCAATGCCCACAAACTGAGAAGCTGGAACTCCATGGAAATTCACACTGCCAGAGTCACACAGCTGGGAATTTCTCCACTTGCGAAGTCTCAGCACCAATAACACAAGGAGGAAGGCGAAGAATAGGCAGGAGACAAAGGCCACAGCAACCACCAGATAGAAGGTGAGGTCCGTCTGTGGGTCTACAGAAACTGCAACGTTGCTTAGATCAGTCAGTATGTCAGGGATACTATCAGCCAGAACCACTGTGATGGTGACTGAGGCTGAGAGCGATTGCTGTCCATTGTCCTTCACTAATGTCACCAGGATTTGCTTGAGGGCATCCTTCTCCAAAAAGAACCTGGTGGTCCTGACCTCCCCAGTGTGGAGTCCTACAGTGAAGAGTCCTGGCTCTGTAGCTTTGATCAGTTGATAAGAAAGCCAGCCATTCTGGCCAGAATCTGCATCTACAGCCACCACCTTAGTGACCAGGTAGGCAGGCTCAGAGGAGCGAGGGGCCAGCTCTACTCCAGTTGAGCCATCACTGGGTGGGGAAGGATACAAGATCACTGGAGGATTATCATTCTGATCCAGGATGAAGAGAGTCACAGAGACATTGGAGCTGAGTGGTGGGGAGCCTCCATCCTGGGCCTTGACCTGGAAATGAATCTCTTGAAACTCTTCATAATCCAACGGCATCAAGGCATAAACAACTCCTGTCTCTGAATTAATGGAGAGATAGGAGGAGAGAAGAGTGTTTTTCACTTGGCCTTCAATGATGGAATAACTTAATCTGGAGTTCTCTGCCCAGTCTGGATCCTTCGCTTCGAGGGAAAAAATTGAGGCTCCTCTTGGATTATTCTCTGGGACATAAAAATTGTACACTGACTCTGCAAAGACAGGAGGATTGTCATTTTTGTCTAGAACGTGAAGGGATAAAAAAGTAGATGCAGAGAGTGGTGGATTTCCATGATCAGTGGCTGAAATTGTAATATTGTAGGCTGCTACCAGCTCTCTGTCAAGATTGTCATTGTGAGATACTAAACTGTAATAATTATCAATGGAGTTCTTCAGCTGGAAAGGGAGCTTGCTGGGAATTGAGCATGTGACTTTGCCATTGATTCCCGAGTCTCGATCTTGTACATTTAGAAGGGCAATAACTGTTCCTTCGGGTGAATTCTCGTGGATAGTATTGATGAAAAAGGTTATTGTTAATTCAGGTGCATTATCATTCAGATCAATAATACTAACAATAACTTTTGTCACATCATTCAACCCTCCTCCATCTTCAGCTTTAACCTCAAATTCATATATAGATGATTCCTCATAATCCAGCTCCCCCATAAGAGTTATGGTACCTGTTATTGAATTTAAAAGAAATGTTTTGGAGTTTTTCTCTTTGATTTTTTTAAATGAATATTTTATCTCTCCATTTAGACCTTCATCCAAATCAGTAGCTTTCACAGTGGTCACAATGGATCCCTTAGGAATGTTCTCCTCAACACTCACTTTATAGACTGGTTGGGTAAAAACAGGTGCATTATCATTTGCATCTAAAACAATGATTTGGATTTCTGCAGTGCCAGATCTGACTGGATCTCCCCCATCAGAAGCTGTGAGGATCAAGTCATAAACAGATTGCTCTTCCCTGTCCAGAGATTTTTCCAACACCAGCTCAGCATGCCTGGCACCATTTTCTGCTGTCTGAACATCCAGGGAAAAATGGCTACTTCCTTTGAGTTGATAGTTCTGTACAGAATTTCTGCCAAGGTCTGGATCTTGAGCTTCAGGAAGAGAAAACCGGGATCCAAGTGTTGATGTCTCACTGATTTTCAGATTTATTTTATCTGTTGAGAACTTGGGGGCATTATCATTTATGTCAGTAATTTCTACTTCAACCTTATAGATCTCCAATTTGCTCTCAATAATAACTTCAAAACGGATAAAACAGGTTTCTTCCCCTTCACAGATTTCCTCTCTATCTATTCTGTCCAAAATTTGTAAATGACCATTGTTAAAATTCAATGCAAAATATTGAATCGTACCTGTTCTGGTAACAAGCCGGAGTCCACGTTCTGTAATATGTTTTCCATCCACTCCTAGATCCTTTGCAATGTTTCCCACAAAAGATCCCTTTGGCATCTCTTCTGGAATGGAATAGTGGATCTGCCCAGAAATCATATTCCAAAGAACTACCAATATGAAGCATTGCAGAATTCTCTCTTTATAGCTGCACAGTTTCTCTGTGGTTTCCATTGCCTTGTGGCACATCACAGCAGCCCCTGGTTCTGGCACAGAATATTTTGTGTCTCCAACTGATATTCCTTAAAATAATGACTGATTCTGTTAATCTCCTTGCAATGCCGATACATGTATACCACTTGGTTGTTTTGCTCTTAGCTGTTACAGATCTGAAAAGCTTGGTTGTCTGAATTTCTGAGTGCATCTTCTTGTGAACCTGGTGAACAGCGACACCCGGAGTCTCAATTGAAAACTGCAGAGGATTTTTTTCTTACTGTGGTAGTCTCATATTTTACATTATAGGTATCTGCTTACAATATGGACAAAATATAAAAAGTTTCACCAAGGACTAAGGGAAAATCTTAAGAACTTAAAATCTTCCACTACTCAGAAGTAAGTGGAATTATCTTCCAAGGAGTGAGCTTATTTTCAGGAAAGCGTGAATAGGATTTCATCCTTAGGGCAAAATCCAGAGTAACTACAGGGAGTCCTTGCTCCGGTGTAAGAACAACTTACTCTGGATTCCAATATGAATTTCCCATAGGTTTTCACTAGGTGGTGCAGTAACTATAGTTGATCGTAAAGTCTCTTATGTGCTCTCATAGTTACTCTGGATTTGGTGGTATGTCAATAAAATCTACCTTGAAACAACATAATTTGTGCCTGAACCCCAAGGAAAATTGCTTTTCAGTTATTATTGGCCAGGTCATTGATAAAATTTAGACTGATATCTTGTGACCCCTGCACATTAAAAAATTGAACAATATACGGGTCCAATCTTGTTATACACTGATTTTTTTATACGCAGATTTGACTCAACAGGAATGGCCACTGCAAATCAGTTTTAAAAACTGCTTTCTGCTGTTGTACATAGTCGTGCAAGCAGTCATTCCATTTTTCAGTCCCACAACCAACCCCAGCAGATATTGAGGCACTATTTTATTCAATTAGGTGCAGTAGTAGAGCAATAAACCTGGAAGTAGTAGGTCTTTAAACCTACATATTTTTCCACTGTTTTCTTTATATACTGATTCTTTTTTATCCATAGTAAGTTCTGGAACAGAATCCCAGTGGATAATGAGGGACATGAGAGAGAGAGAGAGAGAGAGAGAGAGAGAGAGAGAGACAAAGACAGATAGATAGATAGATAGATAGATAGATAGATAGATAGATAGATAGATAGTCTGTATCTATTTTGTTTCTCATTATTATTATGTTTATATATGTTATATTATTATTATGTTTCTTATTATGTTTCTCCTTATTTTAATAAAGTTGGTCACTTGATGGAGCCTGCTAGCTAACTTTTCAGTCTGGTGCTTCATGTGAGAATTTGTTAACATTATGCTGTTCAGAAGCATCTATAACCTTACCCATTAAACATAATTTTTCTCATTGATGTAATGTTGTTACTTGTCCTACCAAAGCTTAAACAAAAGGGTTTTAACTTGTATAATACCACTGAATATTTTCCCCATCAGATATGGATCTTGGTCCTGCTGGTAATATGTCAATGAGATTCATGATGTCCATGAGACCTTGGTATTTCCAAGATAGAATCATCTGCTCAAAGCTACATAATTTTACACATTATTATTAGAGAAGTAGTCAAGTCCACCATATTTACCCATACAGTAATATGGAGTCAACATGGTGTGTGTTTTTTGCTATGGGGTGGGATTTCAGCATGCTCAGGCACAATTTGGTAAGGAAATGTTTAGAAATACACTGGGAAAATCTGGGTTGATCCATGAAGGTGGATCAGGACCAGAAAGTGAATAAGGATATCATGGGCACTATTGCAGCCAAATCTGTCTTTCTGAGGCCCAAACTACCCCATCTCTTTCCCATTCCATTCCCCCCACTCTTTTCCACTGCTAACTTCCCCAGATTTCTAATTGGATATTATATTTTTTTTTTTTATAATTATGCTTTTCTGATGCTCTATATTTTATCTATAGCTCCTTCATTCTTTAACAACCAGGAGACTGCTGTTGGGTGTTTTATACTCTTTATATATTTATGCAGAGCAATCCTAACCTCTAGTTAGGCCAGCACAAGTCCTGGCATCAGTCTAATACTGGGCTGGGGGCAGGGGTTAGACCAGTGCAAAGACATGCACTGGCCTCCCCACACCACCACAAGAATGGGAAAATGAATGAGTTGTTCTGGCCTAAATTTGTTAGGATTATACCTTTAAATGTTTAAAATCGTGTATTGCATTTTATATTTTATTTTATATACTATTTCTTACATTTTGCACACCATTTTGAGTGCCAGTTCTGGAAAAAAATCAGCTATTAATTGAATAAGTTAAAATAAATATCATAAATCAATGATAGCACATGGGGAGAGATCTATAATATAAATATTATTAAGGGGGAGCCTCACCACATCATAATATGTACAGTAATGTTATACAAACACTTAGACATATTACCGGTAATCAACATTAATTCTTCAGTTTTTAAAGTACAGTACCATCTTAGACATAGGTGCAATCCTAACCAATTTATGCTAACCTAACTCACATGCCATATTTTCCTGTGGTGGTGTGGGGAGGTGGGTGTATATCTGTGCACTGGCCTACCATCCCTTGCCCCACCCAGGAGTAGAGCAGAAGTACCTTATGACACCTCCAGGTGTCAGTGACACCTCCAGTGACACCTCAAGGTCAGTTCAAGATTTAAGCCAGGATTTATGCCAGCCTAAGTAGAGGTCAGGTTTGCAGCCATAGTCTCTGTTTACAGCTGAAATTTCAATGCCCAACCATATATCTGCAAGTATGGGGGGAAACGGATGTTATTCTGTCCTTTTTTATCAATTTGATCATAAGCTTAATAATAAGTAAGAAGAATCAAGATGACAACTATGTTTGGTATCTTAATTATTAAGGTAGACATTTTGAACTAATTTTACCACCATTAATGTACCAGCACACCAAGAAACCACATGGCATCCCCACACCAACATGATGTTGAGCCATTTGCCCTCTAACACCACTGATGCCACATGGTGCCTATCATGTTCTGCTTCTCCTTATTTTCGAGCCCACACTTAATCTGTTCCAAGGGTTGTGACCTATTTAGTTAGAGAAAATCAGACCAATCAAGTCCTTCAAAACCACCAGACTCATTGACTCCCTCAAATTCTTACTCTGCATCCTAAGCCGTTCTCAGAGATGTCTGGTGGGTAATAAAGTTGCTGTCTTATCAAGAAGAGAATTTAGGAGAGATGCAGCTCCTTTCAGTTAACATAATCACTCCTGTTCTTTCCTGGCTGGGCGAAACAAGGAAGTGTCTGGTCCTGGTACAGCTTGAAGCCTCTGTCCTTCTAAGATAAAGAGGGAAAATTTCCTTTCCCCATATATTAAATTTTGTGATAGTCAAGTATGGTGGAAATTTGATGGAAGCAGGACATATATTCTTAGCCCTGAAATGAAATGCCTTATAGTGGACAGGAGATATGCTCCAAACTCAAAACCACTTCCATTATGCTTGTGAAGACATGCCTGTTTTCACCAAGAGCTCCTCATTTTCTCTCTTCATTTAACCTAAAACATACAGTGATAGGTGTCTGTCTACAATGCAGGGAGGAATAGCATATCATAGATATTAATGATGTTACACTTCCGTGAAACATTGTTTGCACTGGACAGTGTCCGGTAACTTCACATGAATGTCATCGAGTAACTTGGACAGAGACGCTCACTTACACTAAGAGTGGAACATGTGTGAACCCAAACACAGTTGACTTGTGTCATCCACCTTTTCAGCATGATTAGGCATGTTTTCATAGGTGCCCATAATCACCACAGATTTTCTTGCAAAGGAAAGTAGTTGTTCCTGAGTCCTCTGAATGAACAGAACTTGTAGCAATCATGTTATACCGGTAGCAAAAAGTGCTATTTTCAGTTATCAGAAATAAAATTGACATTCACTGTTGTAATTATATCACAATGCATTCTGAGGATGGAGTAAGGACAGAGTAAGGAACCTCAACATGAGAAAAAAATGAACCCCCAATATAGCCTTGGAGATTTGGTAACAGCATGGTTCTGGTGAGAAATGGTAGGAGCCCCGATTTTTGTGCTTTTTTCGATTTCAAAGGCATTATAAAACAGTTCTTGTTATTCACTCGCATCCGCAGTGAGAGAAATCTGCATGTGCCAGATCCATGGATAATATGTGGATAATTGGAATTTTCTGCAATCTATAAGACACCCTTATATGCATCACCTCAACAAAAATTGGGTGCTTTTCAAGAGACTTATTACACACATTAAGCTTCAACTCAACCACTGATGCTAGTGCTCACATGCCTAAAATTGTCATTCTTCTTAACATTTGAAACAGCTTTAATACTGACCCAGGCAACTGATCTATTTTGCCTACTGCTGTCCCACTGCAAGTCAGAAGTTCTCTAGATATTCTGGAAGATCCCAAAGACTGAATGAAAAACTGTATAGAAATGTTATGCTCTACAGAGCAACAACTTCTTCCAACATAGGTTTGTAGTACAAGACAGTAAGAGAGAAAGTTGATAGAAAACACAATGCGTATTTGAACCCACAGACTGCTCAGTGTGAATAAAAATGAAATTCACATGCACTGAATCAAAGTCATTAAAGGCAGTATGGTGCAAAGTCACTATTCTACAAACAGCAATGATCTGAAATGATTAGCTTTAAAATAAAAAAAAATCAAGATATACAAGCTTACCTGAAATGTTTCATCTCCATCCTTCATAGCATTTGAATCTGCTAAGATTAACAAGGGATTTGAGTTTTCAGAAGGCTGCTGTGGTGTGAGGGTATTTGTGCAGCTTCCCACTGGAAAAAATATCTGGCTTTTCCGAGAGCCTGAAGTCAGTGAGACCTCCTGGCAATAAGACCGAAGAAATGCTCGGACTCCATCAATGCCCACAAATTGGGAAGCTGGAACTCCATGGAAATTCACACTGCCAGAGTCACACAACTGGGAATTTCTCCACTTGCGAAGTCTCAGCACCAATAACACAAGGAGGAAGGCAAAGAATAGGCAGGAGACAAAGGCCACAGCAACCACCAGATAGAATGTGAGGTCCGTCTGTGGGTCTACAGAAACTGCAACGTTGCTTAGATCAGTCAGTATGTCAGGGATACTATCAGCCAGAACCACTGTGATGGTGACTGAGGCTGAGAGCGATTGCTGTCCATTGTCCTTCACTAATGTCACCAGGATTTGCTTGAGGGCATCCTTCTCCAAAAAGAACCTGGTGGTCCTGACCTCCCCAGTGTGGAGTCCTACAGTGAAGAGTCCTGGCTCTGTGGCCTTGATCAACTGATAGGACAACCAGCCATTCTGGCCAGAATCTGCATCTACAGCCACCACCTTGGTGACCAGGTAGCCAGGTTCAGAAGAGCGAGGGGCCAGCTCTACCCCAGTGGAGCCATCAGTGGGTGGGGAAGGATACAAGATGACTGGAGGATTGTCATTCTGATCCAGAATGAAGAGAGTCACAGAGACATTGGAGCTGAGTGGTGGGGAGCCTCCATCCTGGGCCTTGACCTGGAAATGAATCTCTTGAAACTCTTCATAATCCAACGGGATCAAGGCATAGATAACCCCTGTCTCTGAATTAATGGAGACATAGGAAGAGAGAAGAGAGTTTTTCACTTGGCCTTCAATGATGGAATAACTTAATCTGGAGTTCTCTGCCCAGTCTGGATCCTTCGCTTCAAGGGAAAAAATAGAGGCTCCTCTTGGATTATTCTCTGAGACATAAAAATTGTACACTGACTCTGCAAAGACAGGAGGATTGTCATTTGCATCTAGAATATGAAGAGATAAAAGGGTAGATGCAGAGAGTGGTGGCTTCCCATGATCAGTGGCTGTAACTGTAATATTGTAGACTGCCACCTGCTCCCTGTCAAGGTCACTGAGTGTCACTAAACTGTAAAAATTATCAATGGATTTCTTGAGCTGGAAAGGAAACTTATCTGAAATTGAGCATGTGACTTCACCATTGATTCCTGAGTCTTGATCTTGTACATTGAGAAGGGCAACAACAGTTCCTGTTGGTGAGTTCTCATGGATTGTATTGATGAAAAAGCTTATTATTAATTCAGGTGCATTGTCATTCAAATCAATGATAATAACAATAACTTTTGTCAAATCACTCAATCCTCCTCCATCCTCAGCTTTAACCTCAAATTCATATAAGGTGGATTCCTCATAATCAAGGTTCCCCATTAGACTTACTTTACCAGTTGTTGAATTTAAAACAAATAGTTTGGAGTCGTTCTCTTTGATTTTTTCAAATGAATATTTTATCTCTCCATTTAGACCTTCATCTACATCAGTGGCTTTCACGGTGGTCACCGTGGATCCTTTAGGAATGTTCTCCTTGACACTCACTTTATAGACTGCTTGGGTAAAAACAGGCGCATTATCATTTGCATCTAAAACAATGACTTGGATTTCAGCAGTGCCAGTTCTGACTGGATCTCCCCCATCAGTAGCTGTGAGGATCAAGTCATAAACAGATTGCTCTTCCCGATCCAGAGATTGTTCCACCACCAGCTCAGCATGCCTGGCACCATTTTCTGCTTTCTGAATATCCAGGGAAAAATGGCTACTTCCTCTGAGTTGGTAGTTCTGTACAGAATTCATGCCCAGATCTGGATCTTGAGCTTTTGGAAGAGGGAATCGGGTTCCAGGTGCTGATGCCTCATTGATTTTCATTTTCTTTTTCCCTGATGAGAACTTGGGGGCATTATCATTGATGTCAGTTATTTCTACTTCAACTCTATAGATTTCTAGTTTACTCTCAATAATAACTTGGAAACTTACAATGCATGTTTCTGCCCCTTCACATATTTTTTCTCTATCTATTCTCTCTGAAGTTTGTAAATGTCCACTATTGAAGTTAAAAGCAAAATATTGAATCATACCTGTTCTGGTAGAGAGTCGGATTCCATGTTCTGAAAAATGTTTTCCATCCACTCCTAGATCCTTTGCCATGTTTCCCACAAAAGAGCCTTTTGGCATCTCTTCTGGAATGGAATAGTGGATCTGCCCAGAAATCATATTCCAAAGAACTACCAATATGAGGCATTGCAGAATTCCCTCTCTACAGCTCCACAGATTCTGAATTTTTCCCATAGCCTTGCAGCACAGCAGCCTATAGTTCTTCTGGCTCAAAAGGTTTTGTGCCTGCAATAGATTTTCTTTAAAATAAATGTTCCCTCCGTTCCACCCGCTGGAATGCCAGTACATGCACAGCCTGCCTGTTCTTTTTTCTCTTTTCTGTTAAAGAATTGGAAGGCTGGGTTGTTAGAATATTTGAGTGTATCAATTTGCGAACATGGTGGGCAGCGACACCCAGAGTCTTAATTAAAAATTGCAGACAATTCTTTTCTCCTATGGATAGTCCCATGTTTACCTTCTATGAGTCTTTTGTCCTTCAAAAAGTACAAAATGTAAATCTGAAGTATCATCTGTGACAAAATTCATATGAAACTGCTCTGAAGCTTCAATAAAATTGCTCAGAATCAGCACCAAACAACATATCTTCTATGAAATTAACGTCCTTCTCACTGATAATAATAAAAATAATAGATGGATAGTTTGTCCAAGTTGAGGCATCAGCACATAAAAATGTGAAACATAAAAACTGTATACATTAACATATACAGTTATTATGTTTCACTTGTTTTAATAAAATTGTCACTTGATGGCTGACTGTTAATTTTGGGTGACTAGGATGCTTCATACTAACATTTCCTCACGTTGATACCCAGAAAATGGATCTATAACCTACTCAACTAAACAGTTTTCATTGATCTGATGTTGTTACACTATCAAAGCTTAAATTTTTGGATTTTAAATCATATAGGGTTGCTGTGTATTTTCCCCATCAGCAATGGGCAAAATACTTGGCTCTGTGCATAAAAGTGTTTAATTGTGCTTAATCTGTAGGTATATGTATGTATATGTAGGTATATGTAGGTATATGTAGGTATGTTCATGTGATATTCATGAGATAGGAATGTCCAGGGTAAAATCTTGTGTCCAAAATTTCGTAATTTTACACATTGTTTTTAGAGGGGCAGCCCTTTCACTTTGGGTGCCTAGTCAGAAGAAAAGCAGCGTATATATTTAATTAATAAAAATTGTCTTGTTGTAATTAACCCCCAAATCCAAAGTAACTACTGGAGCATGTAAGAGACTTTACATGCACCTGTAGTTATTGCACCACCTAGTAAAAACCTATGGGAAATTCATATTGGAACCCAGAGTAAGTTGTTCTTACGCTGGAGCAAGGACTCCCTGTAGTTACTCTAGATTTTGCCCTTAGTGATAGTAAATGGAGAGAGATTTAAGTATTGGGGGAGCTTCACAACCGCATGATATATATTATAATACAACCTTCTATATCTACTAGTTTCAAAAAGGTTATTTATATTTTTAAAATACCATCTTTGATGCAGTCTCTATAGCTGATTTTCCCCAAGTAATTTCAACACCCAATGAAATATCTATAAGTATGGAAAAAGGAAGCTGTTCTTGTGTCCTTTTTTATAATATACTGATAGTAAAATTAGAAGAATCAAGACAACTACTATGTTTGGGATTAGAGTGTTAAATTAGGAAATCATTTTTGTACTAATTTTACCAACATTAACACACCATCAAGAAACCACATACCATCACCACATAGGCAAGAAATTATGCTCTTTGTCAACTGAGCACATAGTGCCTGCATTAAGAATCCCAAAATGAGAAAATTAGACTTGCCCCAAGAACCTCAAACCCTTCTCCCCCTCCCACCAATAAGCAAAGATCAATGATATTTCCAAAAAGATGTAACATAATGTGGTGTAAAGATTTAAGCACACATGTTCCATGCTGCTCAGGCCAGTCATCCTAAAGAACCTGATGAGCCGTAGATCAATTTTGCATGTAAAAGTTCCAAGTTTCAGGACATGATCCTAATCCAATGTGGATGCAACCACATCTCTGTGCACTGCCCTAACCATTCCAGGAGTGGCTCAAAAGTGTTTTGTGGCACTTTTGCAACATCCACAGGCCAGGATGTTGTGCTAGGACATGTGTTAGCCTAAGCAGGGGTTAGGATTGCACTATCAATCTTTGGTGTCTGCAAGTATGCTTCCTCTGTTTTGTCTTAACACTCTTCCTATGCCAGACAGCATTACATTTGCCTTCTTGGACTTCTGCTACCTAATTGCTGATGAAGATCCAAGGAATCATCTGCTGAGGAATTAGGGGAAAATACATAACCCATGAAGACTGCCAGCTGCCTCCAAATGTGCACTGGATACAGCGTAGACCATGTGGCCTGGCTTTCACACTGTGGGTTAGCATTTGGCGTTCTCTCATGGAATAATATTTATAAAAATGGTGTTTATGTTCAGTTGGTCAGTAGTATGACCAGTCAGTTGGTCAGTAGTATGTATTCAGAACCTTTATTGGCATTTAAGAGTTGGTCAACAAGTCAGTGAAGGAGATGTGTGACTAACTCAAAACCATTATCATTTTGTTTGTGAGGGCATACTTGTTTTCTCCATAAGCTGCTTTTTTCCTATCTTCATGCTAATACCACATGCTGATGGGTCTCTGATTGTATTCATAACTGGGAAGTAATAATGTGTCACCAGGGAGCAAAGCTGATGTAGCATTTTCATACCACACAGTTTGCACTGAACAGCAGGTGCTTTGTAATTTGACATGATTCCTATGTATGGTATTGGCTAAGAGCAGATCATCAGTGTAAGTGTGGTACACATGTGAACCCAAACTACAGTTGACTATGCACCTCTTCCATCATCTTACCATAGGCAGAAGGAGTGGTCTGGAGGTTGAGCAAAGGGCTGCTGATGAAAGCTAAGGATGAACTTAGGGTAACTCTTAGATGAGAAACTGAAAGCTGATAAAGTTGTCATTAGACTACTGACTAGTCTAAATGACTGACTAGACTAATGACTAAAGTTGTCATTAGAATACCAGCAGAGGTATTGCTGTTTACGTTTTGTCCCATAGGATCCCCCTTAGACTCTCCTGGAACCAAGCTCTACTGAATAAAATGGGACTTTTTCACAGTAGATGTGTATAACATTATGCTATTAGTCAGATTAAGGATGACCTTATGGAATGGAGGACAGAGTGCATCTACCTTTAAGCTTCTACCCTGCCTAAATTCTCTATTCTATGAAATAGTTAAAGGTAGAGGCATTCTGTCCTCTATTCTATATGGTCACCCTGAGTAAGATTGCTAGATCAAACCAAATAAAGAAGGCTGCTGGAATGTGTAAACCAAATTTACTAACAATAACAGCAAACTAAACTAACAGCAAACTAACAATAACAGCAAAAATATGCTAAAATATACACTACAGCCGAACTGTCTCAATAAATAAATGATCTATTTCAGTTTTGTTATTTGAGTTGCATTACAAATGCCAGAACCATGTTTAGAAAAATTGAGGGAGAAATAAAGTAAAATTGACAATTTACTAATATTAATTAGGTTCATGTTCACCCTAGTTTCAATATTGGGGTATAAGCCACAGAAAGACAAGATCAAGTACAAAAGTCTGTGTAATGAAACTGAATAATGTATAGATAATAAATAACAGTATAATGTATAAATAATGAATTTGTAAAAGAAAGTTTTTTTACTTACTTGATCTAAATCTGGGTCTTCACAAATAAGGTTTAAATCAGCAGACCTTGGAATATTATCTTGTGCCTCAAACTGCTGCTGGCTAATCATGGTACTGGAACAATTTCCTTTAATTTGACTTTTTCCTGAGCCCATGGTCAGAGAAACATCATGGCAGTATGAGTGAAGAAATGCATGAACCCCATCAATCCCCATAAACTGTGAAACTGGAACACCATGTAAAGTCCCAACTCCTGAGTCACAGAACTGTGAATTTTTCAACTTGTATAACCTGATGGCCAGTAATACCAGGAGGAAGGTGAAGAACAAGCAAGAGACAAAAGCCACAGCCACCACCAGGTAGAAAGTGAGGTCAGACTGGGGTTCGACAGGGACTGAGATGCTGCTCAGGTCTGAGAGGACTTCAGGGATGCTATCAGCCAGCACAACAGTCACAGAAACTGAGGAAGAGTGAGGTGGCTGCCCATTGTCCTTCACCAAAATCACTAGACTTTGCTTGAGGACATCCTTCTCCAGAAAGAAACGAGTTGTCCTGATTTCTCCAGTATGAAGTCCTACAGTGAAGAGTCCTGGCTCTGTGGCCTTGATCAACTGATAGGACAACCAGCCATTCTGGCCAGAATCTGCATCCACAGCCACTACCTTAGTGACCAGGTAGCCAGGCTCAGAGGAACGAGGGGCCAGCTCTACCCCTGTGGAACCATCAGTGGGAGATGAAGGGTACAAAATTACTGGAGCATTGTCATTCTGATCTAGGATGAAGAGAGTCACAGAGACACTGGAGCTGAGTGGTGGGGAGCCTCCATCTTGGGCCTTGATATGGAACTGGATCTCCTTAAACTCTTCATAATCAAAGGAGTTCAAGGCGTAGACAACCCCCGTTTCTGAGTTAATGGAAAGGTATGAAGAGAGTGGGAATTCATTCCTTTGATCTTCTATGATGGAGTATACTATTCTTTGGTTCTCTTCCCAGTCTGAATCATCTGCTTTGAGGGAAAATATAGATATACCTTTCTGATTGTTCTCTTCAGTTGAGAATATGTAGTTTGAGTGAACGAAGACAGGAGGGTTGTCATTTTTATCTAAGATTTGTAGTAGGATAATTTTAGAAGAAGACAGAGGTGGAATGCCTTGATCTGTAGCTGTGACAGTGATGTTGTAAGATCCCACCTGTTCCCTATCCAACGCTTGGGCAGTGACTAACGTGTAATAATTATCAAATGTTTTATTTAGTTGGAAAGGAAGATCAGAAGGAATAGAACATAGGACTTCCCCATTCTTTTCTGAGTCTTCATCTTGCACATTTAACAAGGCAATGGGAGTTCCTACTTGAGAGTCTTCTGGAATAGAGTTGGTTATTGATCTGATAGTTATTTCAGGTATATTATCATTAACATCACTTACTAGAATCACAACTTTTGACATACCAACCAGTCCTCCCCCGTCTGTACCTTGAACTTCCATTTCATACAGTGCATATTCTTCATAATCCAGCTTCCCCACAAGAATTATTTCACCAGTCTCAGAGTTTATGTGAAAAGTCTGAGAAGCCTTGCTGGATATTTTTTTAAATGCGTATGTTACTTCTTGGTTGATTCCTTCATCCAAGTCAGAAGCTGTTACAATGATTACTGTGTACCCTGTGGGCACATTTTCTGCAATGTTTACTGTGTAGACAGGTTGACTAAAAATTGGAGTGTTATCATTTGCATCCAAGACAATAATGTGGATTTGGGTAGTTCCAGATTTGGCTGGATTTCCTCCATCAATAGCAGTGAGGACAAGATCATGCATACTTTGCTCCTCTCGGTCCAAAGATGTCTCCAAAAAAATTTCTGCATACTTCACAGCATCCTGTCCAGTTTGCACATCCAGAGAAAAATACCTGCTTGGACTGAGTTTATAACTCTGAACAGAATTAAACCCAAAGTCTGGATCTTGGGCATCATGCAAAGGAAACCGAGTCCCAGCCTCTGTAGTTTCACTGATTTTTAACTGGAGTTTGGCTGACTTGAAGCTTGGAGCATTATCATTAATATCAGTGACTTCTATTTCAATTCTATAAATTTTCATTGTACCATCTAGAATAACTTCACAACTGAAGAAACACTTTCCTATCTGTGGACAGATCTGTTCTCTATCTAGTGTCTCCTTAATGTATATATGGCCATTCTTATTATTTAAAGCAAAATATTCTGTCTTACCTCTGCAAACAAAGGTGACGCCACGATATGAGAAAGCTTTTATATCCAATTCAAGATCCTTTGCAATATCCCCCACAAAGGAACCTTTTGGCATTTCTTCAGGAATTGAGTAATGAATTTTCTCAGAAACAGCCTCTGGACTCATGCAAAACATGGTGATAAAAAGGAAAATTGCAGAACTGCAGTCCGAAAGACAGAAATACCCTCTTGTGAAAGCCATTCCTCTTGGTATTAATGGTATCCTTATCCTCAGTCCTACATGAGAAATTATTTTTTGCCAATATTTTGGGTAAAGAAAATTCATCGGTTAATGCAAAGCATGGTTTCCTTCCTTTTGTTTCAGCACAAATGGCTTCTTTCCTCTTTATTTTTCTCTAGGTTCAGCAGCATTGCTGGGTTATAGTTTTCTGCCTGGTTGGTGAACAGCGACACCCAGAGTCTCAATCAAAAACTACACTCCAGCAGTTCTTCCACCAGCATATGAATTTTGCCCTTTTCATTCAAAAGAGCTCAAAGCATAGACAACCCCCGTTTCTGATTTAATAAAAAATATGAAGACGTTAATTCATTTGATCTTGTTGCATAGGCTTCATCCACTGCAAGCAAATCTCAGTGATTGCCGGAGGAGTAGACGTGCTTTGAAATGCTTCCAAGTATATTGCTTTACATTATAACGAAGCAGGGTTAGCGCTTCTGTTCCTATTGCATTTCATTTGTATGCCAAATGTATGTGTGAATAATCACTAGCGACCTTGGTATCAGTTTTCTGCATGTATCTCTTGCCTCTCACTTTTTTCCTATAGAAAGCAAAAGACTATGGTAGCCAGACCTATTTAAACTGAAACATTTCAGTGAGATAGACTTAAAACAATTGTGGATCACGCTGTAATTGATTCTACAAGTTACTGTTCTGTAGAGATTTTTCCTTTTTATTTATGTGCGCCATTCGTATTTTGCATATGATTCTCACATACACATCCAGAAATTGGTATGTTAATTGCCACACATATGTGAGACTAACAACTAGGATTCAGCTCCCCATCTTACTGTTATTTGGGACCACAATAGTTTTAGATACATCCTGTGCATTCTATTAAGTATTCAGTAGTAAAATCTCTTTCATGTGCAAAGCTGAGGCATGGTAGGAAATAGAAAATTCAAGCAACATCCAATTTAGATAGTACAGTGTATTCCTAAGAGTCTTGTTTATTGATTTGTTTAAGAATTATATTGCTGGGATGTAGGAAGTGCAGGTTTGGAATGTGCAAATGATGAAGACAAATTTAAGTTATTTACATTGCTCAAGGAAAACTCAGTCATTTAGCTCAAGATTGAGTGCTCCACTTTGAACTGCTGATAACTGGGTCACAAAGGCAAGTGGAAGCAAACCACACTCACTTCCTATAGACTGGGTAATTCATAACTTTGCATTGATTATGTCATCAAGATAGCTGATGGAAGGAACTGACCTACCTCCACCCCTTGATCTATATGGATAGATTTGGCTATCCAATTGTAAGTGCATACCAATAATGGAAATTTTGTTGAAAAACAGTATATAAGAACTGTTGTTGTTGTCGTTGTTGATGATGATGATGGTGATGATGATGATTAGAATGATGGTGGTGGTGGTGGTGGTAATTACCAAACAGACACTTCTGTTAAAGGAACTACACAGTTAAGCACTCTTTGCGTTCCCAAATGCTAAAATGTTGCAGGCAGTGCTGGAACATCCTTGTGGCCAACTGAAGCAGTCACATAGGCAGCTGATTGGTGGGAGAACATCCATCTCTGCCTACCTACATGTCTCCTACCTACATGTCTCTTTCTCTTTCCACTCTCTGATAGGGACAGAGAGGAAGAAGAAATGTGGAGGGGAGGAGAATGTTAAGCAACAAAATTAGAGAGTGAGGGGAAGAAGTTTGCACATCACAAGGTGAGGGCAGCAGCATTTGGCATGTCATCTTAGGTGCCAAGAGGTCTTGGATCAAATCTGATTCTAAGGACTATTTTATGCAGGCTTGGTTTCCTTTGGAGGAGAGAGAGCACTGGAGACGTAAGTTGTTTTTTGAAATATTTGATTTATTTACAAAAATGGAAGTAGAAGTAAGCAATATGTCCTCCCCTACATCGCCTCACATCAGATGCCCAGTGAGAGGTATGCTGCATTCCCGGTTCTTTCATTGATTCCCATCATTCCCAAAGGGATAGTTGCTTCTCTTCAAACTCCTACCTTGCACCAGCCTTTTCTATTAGCCAGGAATGATCGTCTTCTCAAGCACTCAGATCCCTTCCAATCCATTCCAAGGGACAATGAGCTAAATCAAGCACACCCTCTGGATCATTAACAAGCAATCTGCTCACCCAAAGAAATAGCAGCCTTACAATAATATCACCGAGAATTTAGTGTGCCTGAAGTGGAGAGCAGAACTGCTTGCCTGCATTCATGAATAAGTGTATGCATACTTACAACATAATCAAGTCTGTTTTTGTATGCTGTTGGTTGTGTTAATATATCTATATGCTAATAATATACAGGTATTCCTGCTTTCTGAGAGTTCATTTTCTGACAATCCACTCTTTCAGTGCCTTTCAGTCATACCCAGAAGTCATCCATTCAATGCATGATCTATACTTTCAACCTCACTCAGTTTCCAAGGCCCATGTTTCCCTTCCCCATGTTGATTTGCTTATGACATGGTGATGTGGTGATACAGATTGTTTTGGGTTGTGTGTACATTTGTGCATGCGTGAGACATAAGAGACACATGCATGGCCACGTTAGCCATGTCCATTCCCATGCTGAAAGGAATCAATAAGTATCCATTTGCAGAAACCTTTGTGTCACAGCAGGAATTTGCAAGATAAAAAGGGCATCTGCAATTTGCTAGCTAAAAAAGCATCAGAAACAACTTTTGTAAACTGAGGCTGCAATCCAGAAATGCACTTAGGCTGCCTAAGGCAACACAGGCTGCCGCAAGACAGATGGACCTGGGCTGGCCTAGCTGTGCCAGCCTAGGCAGCTCAGGAGAGGCATGTTGAGGGCACGTTCAGCATTGCCTATGGCAGATCAGTTATGCTATATCCAGAGCCTGTTTCCCAGAGCAGAAATTCCCTCTTCCAGCTCCTCAGAGTTATATCACCTCAGGAGCAGGTATAGAAATCAGTAGAAACATACAGGTCCATGACAAGACAGAGAAGAAAGGCAGTGTTGGAAAAAAAAATCTGAGTTCTTGGCCAGCCAAGCTGCAACCCCTGCCTATCAGCATCAGGATATGGCACAACTACGGCAGCCCACTAACCTGGGATACAGCAGGCCACTCCAACAAACCCATTGAATCAACTGGAAATTGTGTTACAATCTCATGATGCAACTATTACTGGTTACCAGGGACTCCTTATAAGTCAGACACCACAGCTGTTCCTTGTTCAGTGTGATCTGAGGGGGATTTTCTTGGAAGCAAGCCCCCCAGGTGCCACTGACTTGGTGTCTACTGAGCATGCCCAGGCTTGCTGGTTCTCTGGATCCAGCATAACATTCTGCTCTGGATTCAGAATAGTTGGGGCAGCCCAGCTAAGGCACTCCTCACTGCCCTAACTCTGGATTAACTTGGCATCCATCAGTCTTGAAAGATTATGGTATCGTGCTTTGAACCCTAGCCTACTGGTTTAACAGGCACAGTGTCTTAACCACTTGCGCCACCCACAGCCTGGATTGTGCCCTAAGAAATGTCCAGGTTCCGTTTTTCACCCATTTCTGCTTTTCACCACAACTCTAGTCCCTAACCTGACAAATAAGCAGGGGGTGCATGTATAGAGTTTCTATTGATCAAAAAAATTACTTCAATTCTTTTCCTTTTTCTCTAACACAACTTCTCTCTACACGTTTACCAATATGATGTGGTAGGAATAAATTGCTGGAGTCTAACGTTGTGGAAGCCATCTTATGATACCATTGCAGATCTCCTAAATCTTCAACCTTATGAAAGAGACAAATTAACTTTCCCATTACATATTGAAAACATATCTGAATGTTGTATCCCTGTATTTAATGCAAATTGTTTAAAAATAGTAACTTTAAGCACGCAATATGAGTTTCCAAACAATTGGCTTTGTTACTTAGAACATACAGTAGTTATTCTTACCCTCTGAGATATTAAAACTTTACCCTGATCGAGTTATTGAGCTGCATTACTTACTGAACTGAATATCTGAATCAAAATAAATAAAGAAAATGTTTTTTCAGTTTCAAAATTTCCTATCGTGTTGGTTATTAAAACTTCAGAAAATGAAATCTCTTTCAAAAAGAGCCAAAGTTTTAATTTAAACTTTAAATAAAAAGCAGTATTGAAAGTGGCATTCTTACCTGACAAACTCCTGCTTCCTCATTAATGGTGTTAGAAGAATCGTCTATGATTAACAAAGGATCTGGTTTAACAGGAGGCTGTTGTGGTGTCAAGGTATTTGTACAGCTTCCAATTGGAAAAAGAATTTGACTTTTCCGAGAGCCAGAGGTCAACGAAACATCATGGCAATAAGACTGAAGAAATGCCCGAACTCCATCAATGCCCACAAACTGTGAAACTGGAACTCCATTGAAATGCACATTCCCAGAATCACACAGTTGAGAATTCCTCCACTTGTGCAGCCTGATAGCCAGTAACACAAGGAGAAAGGTGAAAAACAAGCAGGAAACAAAGGCCACTGCAACTACCAGATAGAACGTGAGGTCCAACTGAGGATCTACAGGGGCTGAGATGTTGCTCAGATCTGAGAGCATTTCAGGAATATTGTCAGCCAACACCACTGTGATGGTGACCGAGGCAGAGAGAGGTGGCTGCCCATTGTCCTTCACTAAAACCACCAGGCTTTGCTTGAGGACATCCTTCTCTAGAAAGAACCGGGTTGTTCTGATCTCTCCAGTGTGGAGTCCTACCATAAAAAGTCCTGGCTCAGTGGCTTTGATCAGTTGATAGGAGAGCCAACCA
This sequence comes from Cryptoblepharus egeriae, assembly GCA_030015325.1. Lineage (NCBI taxonomy): Eukaryota > Metazoa > Chordata > Lepidosauria > Squamata > Scincidae > Cryptoblepharus > Cryptoblepharus egeriae. The sequence goes on along the minus strand of JAREYC010000003.1, from coordinate 88,051,344 downwards.
TTCTGGCCAGAATCTGCATCCACAGCCACTACCTTGGTGACCAGGTAGCCTGGCTCAGAGGAGCGAGGGGCCAGTTCTATACCAGTGGAGCCGTCAGTGGGTGGGGAAGGGTACAAGATGACTGGAGCATTGTCATTCTGATCCAAGATGAAGAGAGTCACTGAGACATTGGAGCTGAGTGGAGGCGAGCCCCCATCTTGGGCTTTCACCCAGAAGTGAATCTCCCTAAACTCTTCATAATCAAAGGAGCGCAGAGCATGGATGACCCCCGTCTCAGAGTTTACAGAAAGACAGGAGGAGAAATGTGTGTTGTTCCTCTCACTCTCAATGATGGAATAAGTAACTTTGCCATTCTCCTCTGAGTCTAAATCCTGTGCCTTTAAAGTGATAATTGATATTCCAGCTGGAGCATTTTCTGCAAGTGTAGAAATGTATGACTTCTCTTTAAATGTGGGTGCGTTATCATTTTTGTCTAATATTTTTAGAGGAATGATGGTTGCTGTGGAGAGTGGAGGATTTCCCTTATCTGTTACTGTGATAGTCACATTGTAATCAGAGACCTTTTCTCTATCCAGGGCTCTGTCGGTCACTAAACTGTAATAATTATCAAAGGTTTTCTCTAAGTAAAATGGTAGGTTCCCAAGAATGGAGCACGTGACAACTCCGTTGTCTCCTGAATCCCTGTCTATTACTTTCAGCATTGCAATTACAGTCCCTTTTGGGGAATCTTCACTCACAGCATTAGCGATGGATTTGACTGTAATTTCTGGTGCATTATCATTGACATCAGTAATCATCAGTATAATATTTGCTCTCCCAGAAAGGCCTCTTCCATCACGGGCTTGAACCTCCATTTCATACAAACTGCGTTCTTCAAAGTCCATGTTCTTCCTCACCCTTACTTCTCCAGTCTTGGAATCCAAATGGAAAATATTTGAAGTTTTTTCTGATATCTGCCTAAACGCATAGGTTATCTCTGAATTAATACCTTCATCCAGATCTGTAGCACTGACCGTTAACAGCAGGGAATCTACAGGAACATTCTCCATAGCGGTCACTTTATAAACAGATTGAGAAAAAACAGGTGCATTGTCATTTGCATCTTCAACAATAATTTTGATGTGTGCAGTTCCAGTTTTCACAGGATCGCCTCCGTCACTAGCTGTAAGGATTAAATCATGGACTGCCTCTTCTTCCCGATCCAAGGATTTTTCCAATACTAACTCAGCATATTTGGCTCTACCAGGTGCCATTTGTTCATCAAGAAAGAAGTGTTTGTTAGAGCTGAGTTGATAGCTCTGTAAAGAGTTCAGTCCTAAGTCTGGGTCTTGTGCATCTGGAAGAAGAAAGCGGGACCCTGTGGCTGTATTTTCTGGGATTTTTAGTTGGAAAGCATCTACTTGAAAGGCTGGTGCATTATCGTTAATATCTTCAATTTCAATTTCTACTGTATAAATCTTCAGCTGTTCCTGAGCAAGCATCTCCAACTTAAGAGTACAAGTTAATATTCCTCCACATATTTCTTCTCTATCCACCCTTTCATGAATGCACAAATAACCATTCTGGATATTCAGGGCAAAATACTGTGTCCTACCTTCTGTAATGATCTGTATACCTCCACGTGAGAGTTGCTTCAGATCCATCCCGAGGTCCTTTGTGATATTCCCCACAGAAGAGCCTTCTTGAAGTTCCTCAGGAATTGAATAACGGATCTGCCCAGAAACTGCTTGCAAAACAGTTGCCAGAACAAGGTAGAATAACTCTCTCCTTTTATCCACATACATTTGTGCAGTAGCCATTTCAACCTGAGTAAGGCTTTGATCTTCCTTTCAGTCCATAAATGCTAATATTTATCTCCAAATAAGTCTGATGTTTCTCGTCATGAAAATAAAATATTTAACCTTTCCTTATGTAGTCCTCCTATCCGGGTCTTTTCCGTTAAGACTAGGAGAACAGTATAGAAACCTTCTGTGTCTTTGAGGAACAATAGGATAACATAGAATTTTCTCTCTCTGCTGGTGAAGAGTGACACCCAATGTCTCAAACAGGAACTACATTATTTTAAAAGTTAATTATACAGTAGTTGTTAACAAAAATAATAATTATTAACAATTCTGGTTTAGAAAATATTATTTTCTTTCCATTTATAAGAGAGATGAAAATAAATACCCATTTCTGCATTTATGTGTCAATGTCAAGGAAATCAATTTACTATTTGGAAATGCACCAGTTACAGTTAGGGACCAATCCTATCAAACTTTTCAGTGCAGGTGCAGCCCCAGGCTAACAAGCATGCCTCGAGGAGGCTACCACAGGATGCAACACATTCCCCATTGGCACAACCGCATCAGTGCTAGAAAGTTGGATAAGATCGGGCTCTTAGACATTGCTAAATAACACTCCCATTCACTTAAAGATTGAAATGAACAGCAATACAAAATTATCTACATTTTGAGTGTTACTTATAAAGTCAATAATACAAAACCAGCAAAATATGTGACTAATAGATGGAGCTTCTCAGTGGGGCTGATAACTCAGATTTAAGATATAATTTCTACGATATAATTTCTTGTATTTTCACCTAATTTAAACTGCATACAAAATTCTAATAAAATTCTAATTTTAGTCCAGCAGTTTCCAAACTGTTCATCTGCGACCACATTTTTGGTTGGATGCAAAATTGCCATGTGATCACTGCGCATAGAGGGTTAAGCAACCTGCTATATGTGGGGTGGTGCAAGAGAAACTCTAATGCCCATTAAAGCAGTGACCATATAGAATGGAGAACAGAGTGCCTATACCTTTAACCATGGGTTTAAAAAGTAGCACCTGCTTAAATTCTCTCTTCAGTGCAATGGTTAAAGGTCCATGTACACTGTTCTCCATTCTGTATGGTCACCCTGCCATTAAAGCCAAAGAGGCGTGAGCAACTAGTAAAGTGCAGGGTGACCATATAGAATGGAGGACAGAGTGGAGCGAGGACAGACAAAAATTAAATAAATATGTAAAGTTTTTTTCTCTTTTACTTGGAGTGTGTGTGTATGTGTATGTGTGTGTGTCCCACTGAGTCCAGAAAGTATGCCGTCATTGGTATAGGGGCTGACAGAAGGCAGCCTGCTGCTGAATGGCCTCACCTGATGTCCGACAATCAATGGTGTAGTGATAAATTTTGAGGCAGAAGCTCATAGTGACAACACCCCATAGCCGTGTCCCACTACACATAAAGTACGATGGAATATCAACTTTTAATTTCATCACCAGAGGGTTTTCTTTACCTACTGCTTTATTCCTGCTTTGAAGCATATGAAACTTTATGTAGCTCATTTCAATCCAGATTTTTGGAGTGGGTTTCTCACCTTTTTCACCTGCTCAGCCCAGTGTTTCTTCTCAGCTTCTTCAGATTTTTTTTGAAAAATGGGTCAAATGCAGCAGCTGATGATTCCACTGACCACTGCCTCTCTTACTGGAGGTGTTCTCAAGTTCCACTTCCCCTTCTTCCCCCAATAACACTTCCACCATCAAAACCTACCCCTAACATTTCGGTATAATATATAGGGCATATAAAATATAATATACATTAAATATGATTATTGAAACAGTAACTCACCAAGAGCATTGGCATCTTACTTGGGTTACAGATAATTAAATCCATCCAGAAACAAATTCAAGTACCACCTACTCTAAAAATACTGGAACCAAAATACCAAAAGTTTTATATTTTATTTATATTACACTTTTATTATATTTGTTCTTCCCAGCAATGACTGTCAGGCACAGACCTTCCATTGTAGAATAGACAAATATAAATAAGCTGCTAAGAATAACACCTTAAAGAAGCTTCTCACTTTTTTCACTTTAGGGAATAGAACAACAATAAATTGAAGGTGATATATGGTAAAGCTAAATTAAATGAACTTACAAATTGAACTGAACAGCCATTTATAAACAGATAGAAGCCTCAGAGTTTAGTGCCTGAGGATAGATTTACTCTAAACCTTTTAAGAGATTCAACTCAGTTATGTTCTGAACATGGTTAACTTTCTTCAAGTTTTATAACAGAAAATGAAACTCACCTGTTCAGCATTCTGTCTTCCTTGATCAATGCTTGAATCTTCCAGAGTTACCAAAGGACCTAATTTAACAGAAGTCTGCTGAGGTGTCAAAGTATCTGCAAAATTTCCAATAGGAAAGATAATTTGACTGTTTCGGGAGCAGGTGGTTAGTGAACCCTCTGGACAAAAAGAGTGAAGAAAAGCTCGGACTCCATCAATACCCACAAACTGGGAAACTGGAACACCGCTGAAATTCACATTTCCTGAGTCAAATAGCTGCTGTGATTTTCTCCACTTTTGCAACCTGACAGCAAGTAACACAACAAGGAAAGTGAAGAATAGGCAGGAGACAAAAGCCACAGCCACCACCAGGTAGAAGGAGATGTCAGACTGAGGATCTACAGGGGCTGAGATGATGCTCAGGTCTGACAGGATTTCTGGGATGCTGTCAGCCAGCACCACAGTGATAGTGACTGAAGCTGATAGTGGAAGCTGCCCATTGTCCTTCACCAAAATCACCAGGATTTGCTTGAGGACATCCTTCTCCAGGAAGAACCGTGTTGTCCTGATCTCCCCAGTGTGAAGACCTATGGTGAAGAGTCCTGGCTCTGTAGCCTTGATCAGCTGACAGAAGAGCCAGCCATTTTGGCCAGAATCTGCATCCACAGCCACCACCTTAGTGACCAAGTAGCCTGGCTCAGAAGAACGGGGGGCCAATTCTACTCCAGTAGACCCATCAGTGGGAGATGAAGGGTACAAAATCACTGGAGCATTGTCATTCTGATCCAGGATGAAGAGAGTCACAGAGACGTTGGAGCTGAGTGGTGGGGATCCTCCATCCTGGGCCTTGACCCAGAAGTGAATCTCTTGAATCTCTTCATAATCAAAGGAACATAGAGTATAGATTGCTCCGGTCTCAGAGTTAATAGAAAGGCAGGAAGAAATTAAGGCATTTCCAGCTAAATGTTTATGCACACTTACCTGTGGAAAAGTCCCATTGAATTCAGTGAGGCTTGAGTATACTGGCATCGGACCTGACTGTGCACTATTTCTTTCAAAGACAGAATATATTATTCTGCCATTTTCTCCACAGTCGGGGTCCTGTGCCTTGAAAATCATAACCAAATCACTTTTTGGGTTATTTTCCTCAATATAAAAAGTGAAGGCTTCAGTTTTAAAAGTGGGTGGGTTGTCATTTTCATCCAATATTTCCAGAGGAAAATATGCAGTTGCTGAAAGTGAGGGATTCCCTTCGTCGCTTGCTGTGATTGTTATGTTATACTCTGAGACCGTTTCCCTGTCTAGGGCACCATCAGTCTCCAAACTGTAGTAATGATCCAATGATTTCTTCAGTAGGAATGGAAGGTTTGCTGGTATGGAGCAAGTGACCTTTCCATTTACACCATCATCTCTGTCATTTATATTGATAAGGGCTATGACAGTTCCTAAAGGAGAACTTTCTGCAACCTTGCTGAAAAGTGGCGTAATTGTGATCTCTGGTGCATTGTCATTTGTATCTATGATTCTTATTACTACCCTGGCCCGGGTCGACAATCCAGGCTCATCTTGGGCTTGCACTTCAATTTCATGTAATTTCACATCTTCAAAGTCAAGATTTCCAATGATTGAGATTTGCCCAGTAATAGAATCCAAGTGGAATATTTTGGAAGCTTTCTCTGAAATCTTTCTAAATGAATACGTTACCTTTGCATTTATTCCCTCATCAGGGTCAGTTGCATTCAGCATGAGCACTCGGGACCCTTTGGGGATGTTTTCCATAATATCCACCTCATAAACAGCCTTACTAAAATGAGGAGCATTATCATTTGTGTCTACAACAACAACACAGATTCTAACAGTACCAGATCTGACTGGCTCTCCATTGTCTGTAGCAGTGAGAATCAACTGGTGCATTTTCTCTGCTTCTCGGTCTAATAGTTTTTCAAGAACAAGTTCTGCATATTTGATCCCATCAACTCCATTTTGTACATCCAGAGAAAAGTGTTTGTCGCTACTGAGATGGTAGCTCTGGAGAGAATTGATTCCCTGATCTGGATCCTGAGCCTCAGGTAAAAGAAATCGTGCTCCAAGATTTGTATTTTCAGCAATTTTGAACTCCAGTTCTTCTACAGGGAAACTGGGTGAATTATCATTGACATCTGTTATTTCAACACTAATGGGAAAAAACTTCATCTTATCCTTGACAAACATTTCAAAATGTAACATACATTGCTCCAACTGGTGGCAAACCTGCTCCCTGTCAATTACTTCATTGACAAACAAATAACCACTTCTCAAATCAAGTGCAAAATATTGCTTCACACCTCTGGAAATTATTTGGATGTCACCACTTGACAACTCTTTTCTCCGCAGATCAAGATCCTTTGCAAGATCTCCAACAAAAGTGCCTTTCTCCAGTTCCTCGGGGATTAAATAATGGATTTGCCCAGAAGCTGCCTTCCAAGCAATGAGAAGCACAAAGCAAAGCAGAATTCTCCCCTGGTGGTATAATCTCTTTTCAGCCATTTTTGGAGAAAAAATACTATTATTAGGTTGCTGTCGTGTTGTACTTACTGAATAGGTGAAGAGGGATGCTACAAAACCTCCAAAGATTGCATAAATTCTTCTCACTGTATATCCAGACACAAAGAATGGGCGTCTGATCTTTGTGTAGTCTCAGCCAAATGAGAAGAGAGCTGGGCTGGTCAGAACTACAAGTCCTTTGACTTATGAGTAAACAGCGACACTCAGAGGTTCAACCAATAAATGCACTTCTTCTAGCCCTTTTAGTGCTTTTCAGGAAAAGAAAAACACTAATACTTCAAGTAGCAACAGATGTGAATTTATAAATTGTCTCTTATATTTAAATATTCTTAATGATATGTTTTCATGAGATATAATATGCTTTTACAATTTTAAGGAGAATTCAAAATTTGTATGAACATATTTCTAACTATAAATGTTGACTACAAGGTTGGCACCAGTTTTGTGGAGAGAGGGTAGGCACAAGCCTTCTTGACTCTTCATGCCAACATGTCTGCTCAGAAATTGGACAGGAGATAGAGAAAAATCATCCTTCATACCTCTACTTCAGTGGTTCTATCTAGTGTGGTTGCTGTTTTCGTACCACCAAGTGTTCCCTGGCTTATTGGGTGCTAAAGGCAATGAGCAGACCTATTGCTGGAGACAGGTGAGTTGTAGACCTCCTCAGACCTGTGTGAGCCCTCAAGACGGTCATGACCAGCCCCAACAGTCATGACCAGCCCCCAAAAGAAGTGGTGAGATGCCACCACAATCTAAGTGGTTGAAACACGTATTCCATCTTCTTTGTCCAGGAGCTGAATATCTGATGCCACCACAATCTAAGAAGACTAAAATGTTTAAGGATTATGTTGTATTTTCTGACAGCCAGTGTCATCAGTGAGTGGTCTTTAGACCTTTGTGGTGGAGACCATGGCCTGCTAAAAGTGGTGGGGTTGCCATGCCACGAATGTAGAATTTATGGTGGTGGATCATTAGAACTGTAACTATTAGGCCTGGATAATATTGGGCTATAAGAGTGTGATCCTATGCATTTCTACTCAGAAGTAAGCCTCACAGCACAATCCTAACCAGAGGGAGGCAGGGTAGCAGGCCTGCCCTGCATCCAAAGCAGGGTTGGAGCCAAATGCGGCTCAGCCCTGGGCAAGGGGAATTATTCTCTTTTTGTCCCAGGTAAAGCCACAGCAACCAGGTCGGAGCAAAAGGGAGCTCCCTTCGGCCTCCCAGGTTCAGGGTGAAGATCTGGAAAAAGTGCAGGATTCTGCCTCCATCTCCTGCTTCCACAGACTACCCACAGAAACGTGCACGGGCCTGGCACAAGGTTGGAACTGCACCCTCATTCTGTTAAGTTGAAGAATGGGAGACAGACACGTCTGCGTACTTTGAAACTCTTGCCTGTTATCACTCACCAATCCTCAGTAAGTTGCTTTCACTTGGTACATGTGTAACTCACTGAGACATTTTCAGGCCTACCAGGTGGATGCTTGTGCGTACTTAGTATTTTGGGAATCTTCCTGATGATAAAGTTATTGATCCTGTTGGCATCATAGTATGTCTATGTATTGTGGAGATGACTTGAAGTATGGAGACACTCAGTTAAGACACTCTCTCCTGAACAATTAAATCACACTGAGATATTTGGTTTACCTGAGGAACTGTGAGCAATGAAACAGGCTGGATAGGGGAGCAAATGGCCAAAAACATGCTAAGTCTAATCAAATAAAACTAAAGTATCCATCTCTAGCACTGTTGTGCCTACTCAGTGTCATCCAATGAATCTTTTTCAAGCGGTGGGCTTCAGGGAGTTCTCACAGGTTCTGTCGAACCCTTTGCTAATGAGCACCTGGTTCTGAGAACTGGTTACTAATGGGACATAGAACCTGTTGTTAATTGGCTTATTAGGACATAGAACCTGTTGTTAATTTATTTGAATCCCACCACCGGTGAGAAGCCTTTTGCAACTGACCCACAGGATGATGTAGAACCCTCAGAAGACTTCTCTGTCTCAGTTTCCAGATCTTTTATAGATAAGGCTTTTTCTGGGGGTACTCACTGGTACTCAGCACTGGCATCTTTTTTCCATCTCCCTCCCCCAGCAGCTAATTAATAATTAGTCATATGGGGATGACCTGTGGTGAGTAGGTGATTTCCTGCTGCAGGCAGGGGGTTGGACTAGATGACCTACTAGGTCCCTTTCAGCTCTAGGATTCTATGAGTACAGACACCTTTTCCCCAGAAAAAAGCACTGGTTACAGATAAAATTGCTCACATCAAGACCAGTTCTGATGGCTATTATGGCTCCATCTTTGGCTAGTTTTCTGTTTGTGCAACCTAAGGCGTGAATTAATTTCTTCGGCAGGCAGACCCAAGCATATGTGCTCTTGATCTTTGCCATGCTGGGCTAAAAACTCAGTTACAAAAGCAATAAATTCTACATTGGAGGAAGGTAGGATTCTGGATATACTTAGGGAGGTTTAAAGAAACCTTTCTGAAGAATGGCATTATGTATTCCAGCTGAGTTGATCAACTATCAGCCTAATTTGGATCCATCTTACACAGAGAGGTTATGGGAGAATACAGTGATGAGCCAGGTCTTTGATTTTTAAAAATTAAAAATGTAAATTATTTATTTAGATCCTTTACAATCACAGTTTTGGAATTAAAACTGCTATGGTTGCCTTTGTGTATAACCTGATCTGGGAAACAGATGAGAAATAGGACTCATCGCAGTTGTCAAGTTTCTTCCAAACCTCTCAAAGTACAATCCTAAATCACAATGGAGCAAGCAGGCTAGTTTCCCCAGGTAATATGGCAGAAGCCCCTATGAGTTTTTTCAGTTCTGTGCCACCTGTGGAGGCACATCTGCCTCCCACAGCCCACCCACCTGCCCCCAGAATTGCCCTCCACCTGCTCTCCCCCCCCCCACCAAGAATGTCCTTCTTGCCTCCTCCCTGTCCTCTCCAACCCTTCTTAGGCTGAGCTTGGCTAGCATGATTGTTCTACCTTTTGCCATCATGAAGGTTGGATGCAGCCTCCACGGACTGGCACACCTCCATGCCTCAGCATGGAGAATACACGTTGCAAATATTTATATTAATCAATACAAATACTCGTAGTTGTAGCTGCAGCTGTCATGCTTTGAAGCGTGTATTCCATCTTCTTTGTCCAGGAGCTGAATATATGTTCTTGTTGAGTGTCTGTGTCTGGAATCATGACCTGTAAAAGTTCTGAAAAAAACAAGCATTAGCAAATATGAAATTTTTATTGGCTTCCTTGGCTGAGTATGCCCAATACTCCCTTTTTGTTTTAAGCAGTAACCGCAGTTCACATTTCCCATATTATGCTTCAAGTGACTGAGACATGAGGTCAGAGCACTATACCCCATACTGCACACCATTCCACAACAACCCTTATACTGTACATAGATTAGGCTAAGAACTAGTGACTGGGCCCAATAACCTTCATGGTGTAATTGTTCCTAGTCCAAAGCTCTAATTCACCACACTGGTTTTATATTCACATTGTTTCTGGGTTCTGTTGACTACACTCACCTATACAACATGGTGAATGGGTGAGCCTTTCTTGAAGTAGCACCTGCATCCAGATCCCAAGTATCGCCCGGGATCAGATCTGTAACATGCTGGAATAACTAAATAACTAGTCCTTGTGTCTAATTCTTAGCTCCCTCCATCCTCTTGCATTGACCAAAGCTGCAAGGCCAAGGACATTTGTTATACATGTGTACCAAAACCATTCCTTTTATGAAGAAATGCCTTGTCCAAACTGTTTCTTATATTTTATAATATTTGTGCCTTGTAACCAATAACTGTAATTGATAATCGCTTGCCCATGTATGACATGTGTTCTGTCCTAAAACTGTTATAGTATAGACAGCCTGTTTCAATATATTGTTAGGTCCAGAAGACCTAGGCCCAATTCCCTTTAGCCTAATACGGCCCCTATAGCAAGGCCAAATGCCCTAAGCCACAAAAAATAAAATAAAAATAAAAATAGAAGGCCAGTCAAAGAACATCCAGGCCAAAATGATAAAGGCAGAATGAAGCAATGATATATGTTTTATGCAACTAAGCAATAACCTCAAGTAGCCTTGACAGTGCGCAGTGTCAAAAGAGTTGAGGACACGTTGCAAGTTTGCCTTCTGGCCTGCCCATCCATTGCTTGTCGTCATCCCTGAATCCCAGCCTTGCGCAAAAACTACCAAACCAGGATCCAAGCTTTGCTCTCAGTCATTTGTATCCCTCCTCCTTGCCGTTTGTACCCCTCCTCTATCTAAAATGCCCTATAAAAATGCTTGCACAGTCTTTGTTCTCTGTTCACCTTGCCTAGTGGAATTGGAACCCATTTGTACACATGTAATAAAGCTAGCTTTGTTTCCTGGTCCTTTGTAGTTTTCTGTCATGTTAGTTGCCTCTCTGAAGAACCTGGGTAGTGTCCCAGGGGTCGTGGGTTTGAGTCCCACCCAATTCAGGTACACTGCTAACCTCAACATGCTGCCCTCTTCTTATACTTTACGCTGTCACATGGAGTCTCATACAATCTTCTCATTGCTCTCTGATGTTTCTGGAGTATTAAAAGTACTTCCACTTTTTCAACAGACTACCAGGAGTACTGTTAAGGCAGCTGCAGAAACTTCAGATGGCTTTTGGAGTACCAAGGGAAGGTTGTGTTTTGCTTTGCCTGCCCACAGAACGTGGGTGGAGGTAGTAGTAATGGCATGTGGGTAGTGCAGATGATGTGGCAGGTGCATAGATAATGCATATGGAGCTTTTGCCCACCCACCCCCACCAAGCCCACCACTGCCTACTTCCATGAATGACCTGGTCAATATGCAAAATGGTTTTGTGTGCATCTCACTTTATGTAGCCAGTGGATCGTATAAGGGCACAATCCTAACAATTTAGACTGGCACACCTCATCAGTCTCCCCATTCCTATGGCGGTGTGAAGAAGTTGGTGCACTGATTTAACTCCTTGTGGCACTTTTGTGACACCACCAAACCAGTACAGGTTTTGTGCCGGGACTTATGCCAGCCTAATTGGGAGTTAGGATTGCATCATAAATCTGTATTTATTGGAGGGACCCCTTATTAGGAGCAGGGTTACCATATGTCATAACCACAAAAGTGGACTAAGGCTGCAATCCTAAAGACACTTTCCTGGGAATAAGACCCACTGAACTTTAGAGTAGACATGGCTCCAAGCCCACCTCCCCCCCCCCCCCACAAAATGTAGAAAACATTTTTTTCTATAAACCACTTTATGAACTTTTTGTTGAAAAGTGGTATATCAATACATATTGCTTTCAATATATTACTTATTAAATTTAAAACTATTAAATATAATTTAATGCATATAATTTATTAATTACAAGAAGGCTACATGCTTCTTCTCACAAGGAGATGGAGGATAATCAAGGATTTTTCAGGACACTGGCTAAAAAAGAGGACATGGCCTAGAAAAAGAGGACATATGGTCACCCTGTTTAGGAGACATGTTTTTATCAGATGATTATTATGGGCAGAATTTTGATACTTTCATAAAATATAATTATGGGCTAGTGATTGAAAACATAGGAACTGGAGATAATTTTTATCCTAGGTATATCTTCTTAGAAATAAGTTCCATTATATTCTACAGGGCTTATATAAGTGATTATACGGTTATAACCTTACAATCCAATCCTATTCTTCCCCCATTGGTGCAGGTGCACAAAAAAAATGGATGTGCTGTATCCAGCAAATCTCCATGGATTTGAATCTCCATAACAAATGGAGTTTGTATGAATGATAATACCATCATGTTATATATTGTTGGAAATGTAATTTAATGCAGAATACTTTGAAACCATCTGCACTGGAATATCTAAATTTTATCAAATGTTATGGCCAATTAACCAGAAAATGAAAACAAATGCCTGTGGAACAAAAAAGTGGATTTTCTTAACTCCCAACTTTCCCGTCATACTGATTCCTCTGATTGCCAAGTGAGAAGTAATTCTGATACTGTATTTTGGAGGAGAAATGAGATTTAAATCCTAATCCTAAAATCTTAAGGATTAGGATTACTCAGGTGAAATAATTAATGTGTTAATATGCATCAGCTCTCATTTCCATGTACACATATCATAACAGAGTTACCCATACAGGCATTTATAAGTGGTATTCTTATATTTATCAGGGGAAGAATAACCATTCCTCTTTGCCTCAGCACAGTTTCCCGAACCAATAATTGACACAATTTTCATTTTTTTAATTAATCAAATTTGATTTTGTTGTTGCAGGGGAGACAATCAAAATCTTATTTGATCATGATCATTATCTACCCCGCTGCAGCTAAACCCACCCCCTGGCCACCATTTTTATTTTCCCTACCCCATTCCACCCTCCAACATCCCGCTAACTTACCTGCAACAAAAATGTTTGATTCCCTAGTTGAGTCTCTGTCATTACCATTGCTCTTCTGATGACATTATTAACACATTGGGCTTGTCTCTCACATATATGATATAATATTTTTGGAACTGCCATTATTACCTGGATTCATAGGGTTTATTTTTTCAGCAGAAGGATTCAGTTATCAATAGTCTCTAGCAACGGGACTGATGTCTTATTCCATCATCTTCTCAGTGCATTCTTTATGACTTAAGAGGTAAAACATGGTTGAAAAGCAAAAACATTCTTCAAATTGGAGGACAGTTTTTCCTCCCTCCTCAAAGGCTAGAGTTATAGGTGCAGTGCCACCTCAAGCAGAGCACCTGGAGGGAGTTGTGATAGTAACAGAAATTTGGTACTTCCTGTGATCACCTATTAAAATAAAATGTATGAATCTCCAGATCTCTTGGCCATGAACATATTTTCCACAAAACTGTACAGTACTTCTGTCACCTAAGCAGACTGTTACCACGGGCTAAACCGATGAGACCAGGCCTCTTGCTTAAAACATGCTTGGCAACTTGCTTGGCATGTGCATATATGTATCTGGTTATGTTCATTCCCGGCCCTGTAGATGGACCCATATAACTTCCATGAGAGAAATATAGGAATATGTGAATATGTAAATAAGAGAACCCAGATTCTTCCCAACAATTTCCTCAATTTTAGGACTTTCCTTGGTTGCCATTCCACAATAACAATGATTTTACCCAACAGTATGGAAATGTTCATTGACTGCAGCGCCATCATGATTGGTGCTGTAGCTAATGGAGTCTAAATTCTGGACACTTTTCAGCACAAATCTGCTGCAGGGTGTGATGCTTTCCTCCCTATATTTAATTCATCATTCAGTTATGCAGGATGGTGGTGATTTCTGCTATCAAGAAATCTTCCTTCAATTGGATTGGAAGCAGCTTTTCCAATATTTTCCAACAATATTTTCCCAACAATATTTTTCCAGGCAAGAGACTGACTGATCCCATAGCATAGATCGTTTGTTGCAAAACAAAATTAAGTAATTTCAGCCTTTGGGCAACATAACATTGTGTAGTTGGTTGGGGAGAGGAGTTCCTCCCTCATTCATGTGGGGAGGGATGAACAAAGGCAAGCTGTATGACCATTATTTTCCCCAAATATTTGCCTCTTTTTTTCTTATCTTTTCTAACACCCTAGAGCAGGATCTAGGGTCTGCAGTACAAAACCAGCAATCTAAAAAAAAATACACATTGCAGTATTCATTGTCCTTCGTTGAGACACCAATTTTTTTAGACAAAGATGAGGCACCTTTGTTGAGACACCAATATTTATTCAAGTTCTTGTTCCTTTCTGGAGTAACCAAGCATCCTAGTGAGATTGACATGCACCTATGATTGCCCTTCTCCCCCCAAAATGCCTATGTAGATAAGGGCTGCTGAAGATTGATAAGCAGAGAAGGACGTGGACAGCTCTGTGATGGGAGACTGCAAGCTGATCAAGCTGTCATGAGTTGTCAGAGCCCGAAGTTGTCACTGTTTACAGCTTTGCTGACTTGAAAACTACTTCTTGAAGCTTTGAAGGCATTTCCTGACACCAGATGGTCATTACGACCATGCTGTGAAGGATTCTACCTAGAAAGAGAAGAGTTCAACAAGCTGCCAGTAAAACAATTACCACCAGCAATTACTGCCAGTAATTGTCTACGAGCTGCCAGTACAACAATCACAGGGTTGTTGTCAGGTTAAAAAAAAAAAGGGGGGGGGGGTGACATGGAAGGTGCCTCAAAAGACTTCTGTGGAAATGACATTCCCAGCTGTTGGGTGTACTCCAGTCAAACTGGAAACTCCACCAGTGGCTAAATCCTTTCTCCATCAGGAAAAATTCTGGACTCTGTAAATTGTACATAAAAAGGCAGAGTGAAGAGGTTGTGTGGGCTCCACCATGACATCATTACACCTGTTATTTAAGTCTGTTGTGAAATTTCATGTTGATTTATGGAAAGCAAAGCACAACCTTTGTAAAAGGCAAACTTCATCTCCAGTAAGTGCAGGGACCATTCGTAACTTGCAACATGGACTGTATTTCCATGTATGTATACGTAACTTGCAACATGGACTGTATTTCTAGCTTACTGCATCAAGGAAATAAGTTTTGTTTCATTTTCCTTCACCATGCCTACAAACATTACCATCTTTCCTAAAAACTGGGGGTTTATGTGCTTTGCTGGGCAAATTGTATTCATTTGGTAAAGCTTTTTCTTTGTGTCCATGCAGATGAGTTCAGGCTTTTTCCATCAGCAGTGAGACAGAAGTGAAATAGCCAGGCTTCTCAACCCTTCTCAAGCCTTGCCCTGCCCTGGATTCTCTGTGTGGTTCAAGATCTCTGCAATACCAACACAACTTGGAGGATAGAATTGGAAGCTGCAGTTCAATGCTTGTTCTTTTTGCACAGGGGACTAAAAAAACCTAGATATATATACTAGATGAAAACGTTGGCTTTTCAGCAGAATTGTCCTTTGTAAATTTGGGAATCGTATATTCAATTACTTTTGCCAGGGAAGGAATCTGTGTTAATATCTGCATGCTTGCCTAGAAGAACAAGCATCTATGGAACTCTTTAACTGAAATGCATATATGTCAGGTTCATGATGATGATGCTCATAAAATTCTGAAAATAGCTCAAACGTAAAGGATAGATGAGTTGCTTAGCAAGCTTTCAAACAACAACCAACCACTTATACAATAGCAGTCAGTCTTTTGCAACCACCAACCTCAATGCACCTTGCACAGTCATCTCCTGCTTCCCTGGACCATCCTGAAGGTCTCTGTGCTTGCAAATCCTTTCAGCGAAATAGTTGAATTTGAACTGTACCATCTGCTTGCCTGCTTAGTGTCCTGCTGAACATGATTTATTTTTACCTTTTAAGGTAAGTGGTCTTAAATATTTTTTAAACTTTATTAAATTAATTCAGTTTGCTTTAAAATTGTGATAGAAGAAGCAAACAATTAAGTATATTCTAGGTATATAATGTATGGTTACAACCCTGAAATTCTGCTTCATAAATATTATCATCCACTGATTTTTAGGAAGTGGTTTTATTTAATGAACATTCTACTAAAATCTAGCAAACAATATGTAAAAGTACATTGCATTTCTTTTACCTTCTCATAACAAAAAAGACAACAACTTAAAAAGAATTATCCAGCTTTTAAATAGTGCAGATTTATGTGTTACTTGGCTCCGGTGCATTCCACATCGTTTAACATTTTCTTATAGATTCCAGTTTGACGCCAGTTGCACATTTTAATACCAAACCTTTCAACTAACATTTAAATATGTCGCTATTCTCTTTCATCCATGAAGAATGACATTCTTCACCATTGTGACTTTTGATCATTATCTGAACTGAAAGAGTACAATTCCAAAAAACACATAGTTTTACATACAACTCTATTTCAAACCTCACAACCACTAACTATAGCTGTGACTGCACATTGTCATAATGTAATTCATAGTTTGTCATTTGAACAGTGAGTTTACAGTAGCACTTTTCTATAGGTTTGCAATTGAGCCGCCAAACTGAACTGCACTTTTGGCTGAGAGAGATCGGCATTAGTTTGGATTTCAATCCAATCTGGAATAGTTCCAAGCACCATAGGTGAACTAGCATTAGAAGGCAGCTTAAAAAAGTTATTCAGTTCTCTTGGACATAGTTGGACATGTCCTTTTCAAAAGTAGCATGCTTCATTCGTCAACCAAAAGGAGCACTGATTCGTTTGGAATATTTTCTCAGCATGAGTTGCACTTGCACACCAAATATAAAACATAGCAAAAGTAAAATAGTGGAACTATTTACAGTCAGATTTTAGAGAAAGTGTATGTCTGTGTGAATACTATAAAAGAGAAGTTGCTAGCACTAAGATAGCTACAGGTGAGAATAGAATAAAGTATTTAGAAAAATAGGTGCACGCACAAGCACTAGGCAAGACAAGGCAATTACATGTATAATTCACTGTGAAAGGTTTTTTTGCACAAGCTCCATTTGAAAGAATGGAGGAACAGTTCTGCTGCATATCTCCCAGGTTGTTTTTTTCAATGGGGTTTGTGCAGGAAAACTTTCTGAATAAATAGTATCCATGCTCTTTTTTCTTACTGCCCGTATTCATTCATTTGGCTTGCTAGGACTTTTCAAGGAAGATACAGGATACTAGGAACTGTTGCATGCATCAATATCTTTTGTACGCTAAAGGTCAGCAAATGGGATCTCTGAGAGATTGTTAATAACAATCAAAAAATATTTTAAGGAAAGCAGCTAAATTATCTTAACTAAAGACTGACTATGAGGAAGAATCACAAACAAGTATGCAATAAGGTCTCCAGCACTTTCTTAATGAATAGATAAAAAGGCAGCAGTCTATTTTAACATCCTATAAAGCAAAAATAATGAAGCAGTGGTATAGCAGGTGACTGTATGGGCACCAACCACCTGTGAGTTCTACTACAACACGAATCCTATCCAAGTGAATGAAAAGTGTGTAAGAACATATGAATCTCAGTTTGGTCTGCACAAGAGAACTTTCAAAGTCTGTGCCTGACTTTCTTTTAGGACCGATCCTTCAGGTCCTTACAGGGTCAGGAGTTAAGATCTTGTGTGATGATCACTTGCTTGTTTTTCCTTGAGTGTCTGAACGATGGCTGGAATTGGTTCTCCTCTTCTACTGGTATGAAAGCCAATCATTTTGACCAGAGTTCACGACAGCACCTGTTGCCTGGTTAATAATGCAAGCTTGGCCTCCGGATCTGGGAGCTGCTTCTTCAGTTAGAGGAGTTCTTCCCTGCAAAGAATGTAAAAGGTTTTGCTGTCATTTTCAAATGCTGACTGGAGTTTTCATTATTTAAATCTTGCCAGGGTATGAAGCTGCAATGGAAAGTGTTCTACCTGAAGTGGGTCATGATAGGATGACTCTAGAAACCACAAATACAGGAAAAGAAAATGCTAATGTTAAGAAAAAGGTACATTTCATAATTGTATATGCTTTGTTGCATCCTGAAAGTTTATCAGTTACTGACCAAAAACAAAACAACAAAGATCCTTCCATGAGTTAAATCATTCCTTTCGCAACCAAAAAAACTTCCTGCTTAGTCATACCATCCAAAGCTCTGGCTTGGGATTCATCTAGATTAATCCTGAAGTAAGATAAATATGGTCGGGGCAGAAGCAATGGAGAATTTCTTGGTAATAAAGATGCAACCCAACTGTGTGCTGTGGACTAATGGGAGATATGACTGGGCCACAAAAACCATTCTTGATCCTCAGCCAGTGGTGGGCTTCACAGGTTCTATAAAACCCTTTGCTAATTGAGTGCCTGATTCTGAGAACCGGTTACTAATGGGAAATAGAACCTGTTGTTCTATGGACATCGAACCTGTTGTTAATTTAGGTTATTAGGACATCGAACCTGTTGTTAATTTAGGTTATTAGGACATCGAACCTGTTGTTAATTTATTTGAATCCCACCACTGATCTTTACCTATCAATAATCAGACTGCAGTATCCTAAAAGTCCTCTGGCCCAGTAACGTATTGGCCACTTTCTGGAAGCCAGGAGAGAAATGACCTGGTTGGGCTTCAGTTGGGGTGCAGTAACTTAAAATGTTCCCTTTTCCATCAATCCCTCTGATTATCTCAGAGGGACACCGAATGTAACAGAAGAGGAAGTCTTTAAGATATCCTGGTCCCAGTGGTCATTTAGGACTTTCAAGGTAAGAATTGGCTCTCTGTATTGGAAACAAACTATAATCAATTCACATGTATTGATTGGTGGGGCTCCAGTCAAAATTCTGGCAGCTGCATCTTGAACAAGTTGACTTAAAAAATTAAAGTAAATGTTATATCAATTTACATTCATTCATTCAATGATTTTTATACCACCCTTCCTCAAAAGCGCTCAGGGTAGTTGCTCTACTAATACAACCTTATGATAATACATACAAAAAAGAAGGGAGAAAGTAGAGAGCAATGAAAGTGGGAATGAACCAAATTGAAACAAAATATACAAGAGGTTCACACGTAACATATTCTATCTTCAGTTTGCTAAATAATCCATTTACATTAATCAACTGATTATATTACATTAATTACAGTAATTAATTAATCAGTACATTACATTAGTCAGCCATTTGGGTGGTGCTGCTTCTCCAGATATTGAGGAAGCTTAGAACTGAAAACTATATAGGTTATATTAGGAGATATATATTTATAGCAAGAACTAAGGGCTAATAAAGGCATGACAAATGAATCTTGCTGAAGAAAGAGATTCCCTCTTGCACAAATCTTGTCACCCATCAGGTTTCTTTCTCCTCCATATCCTTCTAATCTATATGAGGATTAGAACCATGACGAGGACAAAGTAGTAAATACCCACTACATAAACACTGTAATTTTGCCCCACAAAATATTTTACAGCCCAAACAACAAACACCAAGTCACGATACCCATTCATTGTAACATGCAGTTTGAAATAAAGTGATGAGGAGGGTGCATTTGACAAACACACAGGGATATTAATTGCTATATGCCCAGAATCAGAAGAGAGTAACATGGTGAGTACCATCTGCTTCCATCTACACAACTATATATGGAATGTGAACACTCTTTGGTTTAGCATCAAACGCATGTAGCATCAAACACATCAAATACTTTTTGCTAAGCTTTAGATTACTATGTAGGACTTAACAGGAAGTCATGGACTATGCTAAGAATTTTCAATCAGAAATTTATAATCTCACCAAAGGATTACAATAGGATATCAGTTTCATCTGAAAAGGTGCACTGAATGTAAGAAAGACAGTCAGTAGGAGGATGTGAAACAAGAACATGGGTTTTAGGATGGAACTGGAAAGTAATATGATCAAACCCAAAGACAGGAGTTATCAACATTTTTAGAAATGTCAATAATATTCTCACCTGGTTGGTTGGTTGACTTTCCTCAACTACATGATTGAGAACTTCTTGGGAAGAACAGGTTGAATTTCTGGGATTTACCTGAATGTTGGGAGGATCCACAGAAAACACCGGAATCAGAGGCCGAAGAAACCTGAACTCACTGTTCAGAGACCCACCAGTTAGGCACACTTCATAGTTGTAGGACTGGGAAGATGGGCCACTTCCAGAATTCATGTGGTTCTCCTGAATATTAGGGACTCCATGAAATATAGGTGCAGAACTATAGTTCCCTATGAACTGCCTCTGTTTTTGAATCTTCATGGCAACGAACACCACAACAGACACCAGAAAAATAAGAGAGATGGAAGCCAAGCATATTAATCAGATACATTGTCAGGTTATGGTTTTCCTCTTCCTCTATGGCTTTGCTCTTAGGAATATCTGGTATTTTCACATAAGGGTCAGAAAAGCCATCCACTAGAAGAATACTCAATATTGCAGAGGCTGAGCGTGGAGGGTGCCCGTTGTCTCTCACTCCCACAATTAGTTTCTGTTTGAAGGCATCTCGTTTATTAACTGGCCTCATGGTTTTCACTTCTCCATTTTGGGCCCCAACTGTGAAAAGTCCTGGCTCTGTGGCCTTCAGCAGCTCATAGGAAAGCCAAGAGTTCTGACCAGAGTCTCTGTCCACTGCCACCACCTTGGTCACCAGGTAGCCTGTTTCTGCCTCTCTGGGGACCAAATCATTGGATGGGGAAGTGCTGTTCTGGAGAGGATAGAGGACGAAGGGAGCATTGTCATTTTCATCCATAATCTGAACTCGGACTATTACTTCTGAGCTGAGTGAAGGGGAACCACCATCTGATGCCTTCACAGTTGCTTGAAATCCTTTTATTTCCTCATAATCCAGAGATGGGAGAACATACAGGTTCCCAGTTTCTGAGTTGATGGAGAGGTAGGCAGCCACAGAGCCATCACTAATCTTTCCAGGCAAGAGTGAGTAAGTCACCTTAGCATTCTGTTCTGTGTCCTGGTCAACAGCATGGACTGAACCAATCAGTAGACCCGGAATATTGTTTTCCTGTAACTGCATTTCATAGAACGCAATTTGAAAGAGAGGTGGGTTATCATTGACATCTGAAATTTGAACATGAATTATTTTTGTGGAGGTGATCCTGGGTGAGCCGTGGTCAGTTGCCATGACTGTAACATTATACCCTGACAGTTGCTCTCGGTCCAGTGGTTGTTGAGTCAGTAATTGATAATAATTATTCTCAGAGACCTTTAATATAAAAGGAAGGTTTGTGCTGATGGTGCAGGCAGTTCTTCCATTGTCTCCGGAGTCCTGATCTGTGACACTGAAAAGTGCCACCACAGTGTCTATGGGGGCATCTTCTGGTAAGGGTTTGGTGATGGACATGATGGTAACCTCTGGGGCATTGTCATTCTCATCATCAATTTCCACAACTACCTTGCAGTAAGCAGAGAGGCCTCCACCATCTGTGGCTCTGATGTTTAGCTCATAATAGTTATTCTCCTCATAATCTATTGTTCCTGCTATAGTGACTTCTCCTGTATATTTGTTTAACTTGAATAATCTGAGCACATTTTCTGACACCTGGCTAAAGGAATAAGTGATGTCACCATTGGAGCCAATATCTCTGTCAGTGGCTTCAACTTTAGCGACCAGAGTATCTAAAGGACTATTTTCTTTAAGTTTTATTTCATATAACAACTGTCCAAACTGAGGAGTATTGTCATTGTTGTCCAGAACATCTATGACTATTTTGGTTGTGCCAGTTCTCTTTGGATCTCCTCCATCAATAGCTGAGTATATTAGGATAAGCTGTGGATCCGCCTCACGGTCTAATTGTTTCTCCAACACTAGTTCGGCATATTTGACCCCATCACTGCGATTTTGGACATCAAGAGAAAAATATTCATTAGGACTAATAGTGTAGTTCTGAATTGTGTTTCTGCCTTTATCTGAATCTTCAGCCTTCTCCAAAGGGAATCGGGTATTGGTACTAGTCTGTTCAGGAATTTCTAAAAAGAATTGACTATTGGAGAATTTGGGAGGATTGTCATTCACATCATCTATTTGAATTTCAATTCTGTGAAGCTGCAATGGGTTTTCCAGCATGATTTCAGAGAGTAACATGCAAGGGTCATTCCGACCACAAAGAGCCTCCCTATCTAGCCTATCTTTTAATATCACATCCCCAGAATGAAGATCCAGCTGGAAATACTGCTTGGAGTTCTTAGAAACCAGCCGGGCTCCCCGAGCTGATAACTCCTTGACATCCACTTTCAAATCCTTCAGCACATTTGCCACCAGAGACCCACTTTTCTTTTCCTCAGGCACTGAATAGTGGATGGACTTGCAAAATGCCCCACACATGCAAAGAGACAGAACATACAAATAAACCTGCCTGTTTCTGTGATGTATATCCATTCCTCCAGACTCTGTCCAGGTTGACCGAACACACCAGATGTATGTTAGAATAAAAAAGTGTAAAGAAGCTTCTTCAATTTCTCCCCTTTTGTTGTGTTAATTTTCAGAAATGTCTTTTCTTTCTGAAGAGATTCTTGCATTGATGAGCTGTTGCCTTTTTCTTCTTTGGTTTTTTCCTAATGACACCAGCTTTCCAATTCGATTTACTTTCAAAGCATCTACATTGTGCAATGGCACCATCTGGTGTCTCAAATATATATAACTCCGATAAAATTTATCAGTTATTTAGTCTGCAGTCCTATACACACTTTTCTGGGAATAAGTTCAACTCAGTGACATCACTAGATGAGTGTGAGCCACACTGGGTGACATGCACAGGACGTTGATATCCTTACTTGCCAAATTTTTCAATTCTGAATAATACCAACAAGTTACATATTAAATGATGTGTACAGCACTGAAACGTACAGTGTTGAAATATTTCTATTCTATTAAAAGTTATAACCAGAGAAGTGGCAGTGGGGCAATGGTGTATCGCCATGTCCACTGTTCCAGGTGTTGCCACAACTACTGCATAGGAGGAGATCCTAAATATTATTGGTGCATATTATTGGGAGGCATGAGTGCATAAATTGATCACAGCAAATACTGCACATTGCTCAGTTGATATGTCTGATAGGTACTAGGGTATTTGCATCCTTGATGATTGGGTCCTGGTCAAAATGTCCTAGTCATTGTTGTCAAAGGTCAATTTGTCCAGGACACAGCTGTCTAGGATGCAATGGTCCTCCTCTCCCTGTTTGATAACCTGCTGATAGCAAGATTGTTTGAATGGATTTTCATCATTTGTTACATTCCCCAAGCATAACCTTTGCTTGTATTGGTCATGTAGCACTGGTCATGTAGCATGTACAGTGCTTGAGCAAGGCCAAAACAATGATATGCAGGTTACCAAACTGCCATTGTTTTATTATAAGCACATTCATTAATTGACTATAACTGTTAAGTGGGCAACATGCTTTTTCTTTGTATCCCACCCATAGATGCCATCCCAGAATACGGAGATCAAATATACCATATCCACATTTGCTCCTAATAATAAAATAACTTTGCTTAGTTAATCCTAATCAAATTAGCAATTGAAAAGAAAGAATTAAATTGAAAGAACGTCAGGGAGAGAAGTTACAAAGCAGGGACTTGAGACTGACCTAGGATTGCAATTCAAGGCTGTAATAAAACAAAATAAGTTGAGTCATGTCATCAGCAAACGTTCCACTCCAAGAACCTTCACTGATGTGATTTTCACATTACAAAAAAATAATTAAAAGATAAATGTTCCTTTAGGCAGCAGTTTTTTAAGACATCTTAGCATGATAATGTGGCAGGCAATCAATCTCCCTCTCTGGGATTAGAGTAGCTTTGTTGCAGCTGGAAGGTAGACCCCCTCCCTTCTGCCTGGAGAAGCAAAAGAATTCAATGCGAGAATAATTCCCAATTACTTTCACTGCTCTAGGCAGTGATCTACCTCCTAACTGAAATTAGGCTGTTTTTGCCCTGGAGAGGAAGGGAGAGAGTGATTGATTGCCTGCCTGCTGCATTGCCATAGTAAGCAGGCTATTTTTAAAACGAAAGGGACATCTATTTTTTAATTTAATGAACCAACCTCATTCATGATGAGATAAAATCACAAGTGAAGAATCCTCTGATAATTTGATTACACCTGTTCACGTGAGATACTGGGATAGGAATGGGCTATGTGTAGGTAGAAAGAAGTCAGAGAATATGCAGAAATAGATATTTTTTACTTAATCTTAAATTCCTAGTTTCTTCCCTTCAAGATATTAACTGCCTAGGAAATGATCCTAACTAATCAATATATAATACCATTTATTCCTTTTGGACTGCAGACCTATATACACTTAACGGGGAATAAGCCTAAATTGAAATAGAGTGCATACGGGCAAAATCCAGAGTACTATGGAGAGTCCTTGCTCCAACCCAAGAACAATTTACTCTGGATTGCAATATGAATTTCCGATAGGTTTTCACTAGCTGGTGCCTAGTGTCTCTTACATTCTTCCGTAGTTACTCTGGATTATAGGGTAAGCCCACTAGTGAGTAGATATGCCTAGAATTGTGCTGTTAGCTAATAATTTTTTAAAGCATATCATGGTTGAAACTGTATAAAGTCTAGATATTTCTTTGTCACTTTGCAATTGTAGGTGAAAATACTGGAAGTAAATGTGCCATTCTTGATACATTTTTCTTCCAAGTCTGCCTACTAAGTAGATTGCATAGCACATTTCTAGTTCAGGTTCATTTTAGGGAGCAGCACTGTCATTCATGTCTTCCACCTGCATTTCTATACTGAAATCTTCAATGAGTTTTGAAAACACAATTGCAGATAGCAATAAACAAGGATCCACATGTCCATACAAAGGCTTATTTTGTCATTTATTAAGAGATCCTTAATATATGAAACTAAACTGACTCCGAAACTGGGAAACTGGGACGACGCTATAGGGATGGAGCTACATAATCCATTCTTCTCTTAGATTTTGCCAACACGTGGAGGGTTTTACAACAGCAGAGATCCCACTGTCATAAAATGGCTTTCAGCAGAAGCTGTATTTATTGTGATGCCACACTGGGCAACAGTACTGGAGGACCACCTTTGTAACCTACAAAGTAAGTTTGTCAGTGGTGGGGTGGAATAAGGAAGGGAGGGAACAGAACAGGGGAGTGTAGTGCAGAATGTAGCAGGAAAGGAGGAAGAAGGACAAACTTATCACATGCGCCACTATCTTGCCCCATACTGCCACCATTAAACACCTTGGATTTATGCCAGCTAATCAGCAGGCATAGATCTGAGGAGTTCAATGACAGTGATGAAGGCTTTCTCTGGAGAATTTGAGCAAATGGTCCCTTATCCTAGACTTTTCCTATCACCCATCCTCTCCATGGATACAGACAGTGGCATAGCTAGAGAGGGTGCAGGGGGTGCAGTTGAACCAGGCAACAAGCTTTGGGGGAGGGGGGCAACAAGCTGAGTTTGATACTAGTGGCTAAAATTATGAAAAATGAGGTACGTATGAAGATTAATACATCATGTTATATATTGTTGGAAAAGTAATTTAATGTAAATGCAATGAAACAAACTGCATTGGAATATTCTATTATATATATATTCTATTTATAATACTTTATATTACATTTTATACATAAAAAGTTATGACCAATTAACCAGAAAATGAAAACATTTTTTACATTTCAGATTTTTTCTGCGTTTTTATAGCTTTCCCTGAGTTAGCCATTAGGATTGGAAATCAAGATGAATTTTTGCCACCTTACAGTTCTACTAGAAAAAAAATAAATGAAATAATAGAATGAAGTTTATGTCACAGTTATGTTTCAGTTTTGCATGGGTGCCCTCAAGCCCATGAATGCTGCTGGAAGTGAGACCACAGGGTCACATGCAACACAGCCAAGCTGCTACACAGGCTCATTAGGTAGGCCAGGCTGAGGGCACCTGAGCAGACTTGCTACAGTAGCACAACTGCAAGGTCAATGACAACATCAGTTGTGGTGACTGGTTCTGTCCCTACCATGAAAGGACACATGGGAACCCTCCCTGCTGGGAAACAGGGAGATGGCCTCTTTAAGATTGGGGAGAGGCAACTATAGTGGTCAGCAGATGATGGAAGAGAAATAGGAAAGAGGACCCAGCAGGATGAGGAAGCTTCAAAAGGGCCACCTGAGGCCAATGATGATGAAGGTGAGGGAGAAAGGCAGGAGAAAGTGTCAACACTCCAAAGGAAGCAATAATCCTCCTGGATGGTCAGAGGAGGAGCTGGGTGTAGAAACTTACTTGCTAATTTTTATTTCTTACCACGAAAAATTAGTAAATTTTGACATTAATTTATACTAATTTACTTATTCTCACCTGGTTCATTTGTTGATTGTCCTGTGTATTATTTGTGACATCTTGGGAAGAACCAGTTGAATTCCTGGAATTTTCCTGTGTCTTGGGAGGATCCACAGAGAACACAGGAAAGAAAGGCCGAAGAAACCTGAATTCACTGTTCAGAGATCCACCAGTTAGGCACACTTCGTAGTTGTAAGCCTGAGAAGCTGGGCCACTGCCAGAATCCACATGGTTCTCCTGGTTATTCAGGCCACATGGAAAAACAGGTGCAGAATTATAGTTCCCTATGAACTGCCTGTGCTTCTGAATCTTCATGGCAATGAAAACCACTACAGACACCAGAAAAATAAAAGAGATGGAAGCTAAGCATATGATCAGATATATTGTCAGGTTATTGTCTTCTTCCTCCTCCACAGCTTCACTCTTTGGGGTCTCCAGCATTTTCATATAAGGGTCAGAAAAGCCATCCACTAGAAGAATGCTTAGTGTTGCAGAGGTTGAGCGTGGTGGGTTCCCGTTGTCTTTCACTCCCACTATCAGCTTCTGTTTAAAGGCATCTCGTTTATTAACTGGCCTCATGGTTTTCACTTCTCCATTCTGGGACCCCACTGTGAAGAGTCCTGGCTCTGTGGCCTTCAGCAACTCATAGGAGAGCCAAGAGTTCTGACCAGAGTCTCTGTCCACTGCCACCACCTTGGTCACCAGGTAGCCTGTTTCTGCCTCTCTGGGGACCAAATCACTGAATGGAGAAGTGCCATTCTGGAGAGGATAGAGGACGAAAGGGACATTATCATTTTCATCCACAATAAGAACTTGGACTATCACCTCTGAGCTCAATGGAGGAGAACCACCATCTGATGCCCTTACAGTTGCTTGAAATTCTTTTATCTCCTCATAATCTAGAGACTGAAGAATATACAGGTTCCCAGTTTGAGAGTTGATGGAGAGGTAGGCAGCCACAGAGCCATCAGCAACTTTCCCAGGCAAGATTGAGTAAGTCAGTTTAGCATTCTCTTCTGTGTCCTTATCAACAGCATGAACCGAGCCCATCAACAGCCCAGGAATATTGTTTTCTTGTAAGTGCATTTCATAGAGTGATGTGTGAAACACTGGTGGGTTGTCATTGATATCTGAGATTTGCACATGAATTATTCTTGTGGAGGTGAGCCTGGGAGAACCTCGATCAGTTGCTGTGATGGTGATATTATAGCCTGAAACATGTTCTCTATCCAGAAGTTGCTGAGTTATTAATTGATAATAATTATTTTCAGTTGCTTTTAATGAAAATGGTAGGCTTGTTTTGATGGTACAGACAGATTTTCCATTGTCTCCAGAGTCTTGATCTGTGACACTGAAAAGTGCCACCACTGTGCCAATAGAAGAATCTTCTGCTAGGGGAGTAGTGATGGACATAATGATCACCTCTGGTGGATTATCATTTCTGTCCTCAACATTTACAACCACTTTGCAGTAAGCAGATAGGCCTCCTCCATCTGTAGCTCCAATTTTCATCACATAACTTTTGTTTTCTTCATAATCTATTATTCCTGCTACAGTAAGTTCCCCGGTATGTTTGTTCAATTTGAATGATCTCATCACATTTTCTGGTACCTGGCTGAAAGAATAAGTGATGTCAGCATTGGAGCCAATATCCCTGTCAGTGGCTTCAACTTTAGTGACCAGTGTATCCAATGGGCTGTTTTCTGGTAGTACCATTTCATATACAGATTGTTCAAAATGAGGCACATTATCATTAGTGTCCAGAACATCAACAATAATTTGTGTTGTGCCTGTTCTCTTTGGGTCTCCTCCATCAATAGCTGACAAAATCAAAATAATTTGTGGTTCCACCTCACGATCTAATGGTTTCTCCAATACTAGTTCTGCATATTTGCTCCCATCACTATGAATCTGCACATCAAGAGAAAAATGTTCATTAGAACTAAGTGTGTAGTTCTGAATAGCGTTTTTGCCTTTGTCACAATCTTCAGCTGTCTCCAATGGGAATGGAGTACTTGTGGGAGTCTGTTCAGGAATTTTAAAAAACAATTGATTTTTTGAGAACTTGGGAGTATTGTCATTCACATCCTCTATTTCCACTTCAATTCTGTGCAGCTGCAATGGATTTTCCAGGACAATTTCAGAGAGTAACTTGCAAGGATCATTCTGAACACATAGAGTTTCCCTGTCTATTCTGTCTTTTATTATCACATCCCCAGAATGAAGATCCAGTTGGAAATATTGCTTGGAGTTCTTAGAAACCAACCGAGCACCCCGAGCTGATAGCTCTTTTGCATCCACTTTCAAATCCTTCAGCACATTTGCCACCAAGGACCCACTTTTCTTTTCCTCAGGCACTGAATAGTGGATGGACTTGCATAATGCCCCATACATGCAGAGAGTTAGAATAAAAAAATAAACTTGCCTGTTTCCATTCTGTATATCCATTGTTCCAGGCTCTTCAAGGTTGATTTAACATCCAGGATGATGTTGCAAGGAAGCTTCTATTGTTTCCAATATACTTGAATGGCAATTTTTCTCCTTTTGCTGTATTTGTTCTTTGAAATGCCTTTTCCTTTTGATTATTTCTGTGCAAAATTTATAATCCAATCCTTCCTATTATGTTCTTGTAATGACGATAGGTTGTCTGGTTCCTTCAGTCTTTCTTCTTGATGACGATAGCTTTCCATCTCCACAATTACTTTCAAAACGTTTACATTGTGCAATGGCACCACCTGGTGTTTGAAATACATATAACTCCTATATGCCAGTTATAGTTCTTGCTACTTTGTATGTATAAACTTCTAGTGTTTCTAAACCAATAGTCCATGTACTGTGACCAATAGTACTTGAGGTGGTGTCTGGTGGTACTCACAGGACCTCAGGACAACTACCACCCAGCAGTGATGGCAAAAGCACAACTCAACAAACAGCAGTAGAAGTTTCCAAATTATGTTTTTGTACCTTTGAAAAGCCCTCCTGTCCACTCTGAGCCTCTTACTGGTATTTGCTGCATAGCATCTGGCCTTCCAAACCAGAAAGTAGCAACAGTATCATTACTAGTTACTTCTGGTGGCACTATAGGTGAACCATGCTGAAATGGTATAGTAGAGCATACATGTTGAGAAACACTGTTAAGATCTCTTTATAAAGAAATTAGAGTTAATATGAACTGAATGTTGTCTATTTAGACACAAATTTGTGTAACCAAGAGAGAAAGGCATGGAGAATATATACAAATTGGGTGTCAGCCGGAGTTGATATTTTGTTGTAATTGTTACATATTGATCCGCCTTTCTTTTAACATGGAGTGCAATTCAAAGTGCTTACTTATCCAGTGCAAGTCCTTTTCACCGGCCAAGATGTGTTGCAAAAGTGTTAGAAGGCACTTTTGCACCACTGGGCAATAGGTTAAGTCAGTGAACCAACATACATTGGTCTAAATAGGCCAGCTTGCTGAGGCCCAAACCAGCCAAAGGGGGAACTGTGGACTCTCTATGCCAGTAAAGTGTCTGGGAAGGGCAGGTGGAGGGTAGGAACAAGGTTGGAAGAGGGTGGGATGGAAGAGAGTGGAGGCAGAATTAAGATCAAACACGTAAGTGGCTTGCAGAGGTGGCCTGCGTAGACCTATAGAGGCTCCTATTGCCTTACTGTGGTGAAGGGGACGAGCCTCCTTTTCCCAGCAGTAGTGCAATAGCAGTTTCTAAATTTGTACTGGATACAGCACAGGCAAGCCAGCCTGCCTGTTCCAGCACAAGTTAGGTTTGTGCTGCCTATGTAGGAGTTTTTCACAGTCCACAATACTCAGATGGCCACCCATCCAGTCCCGGACCAGGTCCAGACAATCTCTTTTTCAGCTTGGTATCATATTCTGTGACCTCAAAAGAAGCTTTGGAACCAATGCTCAAGCCATATGGCTTGACGCCTGTCAAACAACATGAAATAATTGCAGCTATTTTGTTTGTTGCTCATGCATAACGTGTGATTACATTTTGTAATCCATGAACAGGGAATAAAAACGTTGCCAGATCAATATATCCATTATTCAATTGTCAAAGTCCTGCAGGACACATTCAGTTGCATACTGTTGTTTTTTTACTGATCCTGTATTCTCAGTATTCAGTTGTGAACTGATTTGCCTCCCACTCAACATGCATAAACACAATGTCTATGTTTATAGTGCAGTCAGAAGAGAGGTGGTCATAGGGAGCACAAAAGAGACATTACATATACCCGTAGTTACTTCACCACCTAGTGAAAACCTATGGGAAATTCATATTGCAATCTAGAGCAAATTGCTCTTACACTGGAGCAAGGACTCCCCGTAGTTACTCTGGATTGCGCCCACAATGGAGCAGTGATGGGAATGGGAAGACAACAGTACAAGCTTGAGATGGAGTAGGTTGGTGGTAGTGATACACACAAAATTCTGACCATTCTGGGCCTGATCCACCTTCACAGATCAACTCAGACCTGTGCCAGTGATTGAGCTGGCATAGTTCTGAGTTAACCAATACTGCTGGAGTTTCTCCAGACTTTCACCGATTTGTATTAACTTCAGCTACCAAAACTCCACCATGGGATAAAGCAGAAACTGCATGCTGCTGGTAGATTGCCTCACAGGAATTTAATTGGAACTGGGATATTAATTTTCTCACTTAGAACCCTACTATTATCAAGTTTCAACTTCTGTGGGAGTTTAGCAACCCAATTCTATCAGGGCCATCAAGATGTCATAACTCTTGTCACAACACTGTAATATTGCACAGAGTGGGCCAAAAGCACCATTAGAAATCATTAGGATCAGCCATTAGAAACTGTAGCAGTAGCGGTGACCAGCGGGGTGAGGAGACGTTTATTAGAGTTGGGAGGGTATATGTCCATGTCCAACTCATGCCAGGATGCTATCCTTATTTCCCAACATGCCCTCTATCTCTCCTCAGATGAAGCATATGCAACATATGCAATACAACTAATGCTTATAACAACAAAAGGCATAATATGGGGATGACTTTGAGGTAATCTCAGACACTTCAGCTGATGCCAAATTTCACTGACGGTAATGAAGAATCAATCATAAAGTTGAAAGCTAACTAAATGGTTATTAACATGCTGGTTACTGCAGGAAGTCAGCCTATAGCATCTCTAGCAGGTGCTTAATAAGACTTTGCTTGAAGGCCTCAGATGAGAAAGAATAATAACACTTTGAAAATTACAACACAACCATATCGCCTACCAATTAGCTTGCAGGTTACATTCAAAACTCTAGTAGTTATAACCATTAATAAAGCCAAGTCACCTTAAATGCTAACTCATTTACTACAGAAGAGACATCACTCAATTCAGTAGATTACTAACCCAATATCTAGAGGGTACACATACCTTCAACTCATGCTCTATTCCAAATGTACATAGATATTTCTATACTCCAAAGATGCTGAAACTCAGCTTAAAAATTATATGCCATATATGAATATTGAAGTATCCTCTTACCTGTTCCTCTGGATGTTTACCCTCAGCTTGATCAGGAATATCTTGAGAAGCAGAAGAAATTCTGTGACTCACAGACAGGTTTGGGTCCCCCACAGAAAAAACAGGAATGAGAGGCCGAAGAAATCTGAACTCACTGCATAAGGATCCACCCGTTAAGCAGACATCATAGTGGTAAGTCCTGGAAAGTGACCCATTCTCAGAATCAACACCGTTTTCTGCGATATCTGGTCTGGCAGGTGGGAAGTGAGGAGGAACAGCGATCAAGCTTCCACTACAGCCTTTCTTGTACACTTTGATGACGGCAAACACAACTATACAAATAAGGAAGACAAAAGAGACTGCCGCCAAGCAGATCACCAAATATATGGTCAAAGGACTTTCTTCTTCTCTTTCTTCAATGCTAACTTTTACGTTTTTCCTGTAAGGATCTGAAAGACTGTCCACTAGAATCACATTTAATGCTGTGGTGCTGGTCTGAGGCAGATTCCCATTATCTCTGACCAGGATGACCAGTTTCTGTTTGTTAGGGTCTCGCTCATTCAGGGGTCTCCTGGTTTTCACTTCTCCATTCTGTGCTCCAATGCTGAACAAATTTGGGTCTGTGGCCTTCAGCAACTGGTAGGAAAGCCAGGAGTTCTGTCCAGAGTCTTCATCCACAGCCACCACCTTGGTGACCAGGTAACCAGCCTCTGCTGACCTGGGAATGAGCTCATTGCAGGGTGAGGTAATGTTCTGAAGGGGATACAGGATGAAGGGAGCATTGTCATTTTCATCTATGACCACAACATTGATGGTAACATCTGAGCTCAGTGAGGGAGAACCACCATCAGATGCCCTGATGGTAACTTGAAAATGTTTTATCTTCTCATAATCAAGAGATCTGAGGATATACACATTACCACTTTCAGAGTTGATGGAGATATAAGAAGCCACAGGGCTCTCTCCCACCTTTCCAGGCAAAAAAGAGTAGGTGATTTTGGCATTCTGCTCTGCGTCCAGGTCAACAGCATGGACTGAGCCAATCAGCAATCCTGGGATATTATTTTCCTGTAATGTCATTTGATAGATGGATTCTTCAAATCCTGGGGGGTTGTCATTGATGTCCAAGATTTGAATGTGAATCATTCTTGTTGAGCTGAGCCGTGGTACTCCCCGGTCGATAGCTGTGATGGTCACATTATACTCAGGCACTTTCTCTCTATCCAATGGGCTTTGGATCACCAGTTGGTAGTAGTTGTTCACAGTGGTTTTTAACAGAAAAGGCAGAGATACATCTGCAGAACATGTGGCCTGGCCATTTTCTCCAGAGTCCCGGTCTGTGATGCTAAAGAGGACAACAAGAGTGTCTATGGGGGAATCCTCTGGTAAAGGGCTGGTGAGAGATATGATGGACAATTCAGGGGCATTGTCATTCTCATCCTCAATCTCCACTAGAACCTTGCAG
Organism: Cryptoblepharus egeriae; assembly: GCA_030015325.1. Taxonomy (NCBI): domain Eukaryota; kingdom Metazoa; phylum Chordata; class Lepidosauria; order Squamata; family Scincidae; genus Cryptoblepharus; species Cryptoblepharus egeriae. Next base: position 88,018,062 of record JAREYC010000003.1, on the reverse strand, counting down.
GAGCCTGGCAGTCCACCTCCATCTATTGCTTTAATGTTCATCTCATAGCTAATTTCATTTTCATAATCAATTTCTTCCCAAACAATTATTTCTCCAGTAATTTCATTTAAGTGAAACAAGTGAAGTATTTTTTCAGGCACTCTATGAAATGCATAGGTAATATCTGCATTTGAACCAAAATCTGAATCTCTGGCTTCCACTCTGAGGACAAGAGTACCTTGTGGGCTATTTTCTTTTATCCTGACTTTATATTCAGACTGAGTAAACTGAGGGAAGTTATCATTACTGTCCAGAATATTGACCTTTATGTGAACTGAACCTGTTCTCCGTGGTACTCCTCCATCAGCGGCTGTGAGAACCAGCTCTAAAACTGCCTCCTTCTCTCTATCCAGTTGCTTCACCACAACAAGATCCAAATTATTTTTGCCATTTTGCACATCTAATTGGAAATGTTCATTGGGACTGAGTGTGTAATTCTGCACACTATTATCTCCAAAGTCTGGATCTTGAGCAGAATCCAAGGGGTAGCGAGTATTTGCTGGAACATTCTCAGGAATTTCTAGCTCAAATTCATTTTTAGAAAATTTGGGATTATTGTCATTCACATCTTCTATCAATGTTTCAATGCTGTATATTTTTAAGGGGTTCTGCAGTACTATTTCTGATGACAGTAAGCAAGGATCCACTTTTCCACATAAAGCTTCTCTATCTATTTTATCCTTGATCAACAGATTTCCAGATTGGGTATCCAGGTGAAAATATTGCTTACTGTTTTTGGAAACTAGCTGAGCCCTCCGAACAGAGAGTTCCCCAATCTCCAGACTTAAATCCTTCAGCACATTAGCAACCACAGACCCAATCTTCTTTTCTTCAGGCACAGAATACCGAATTGAAGACACATACAGTGCTTTGCCCAGACAGAGAAAAAGCAAAAAGTACAGACCTTTTCTGTTCCTCCAGCTATTTTCCATGTTTCCAACCACTCTCAGATAAGATTTTCATCTGCTGTCCAAAGTGTAAATCTTCTGATCATCAATGATGTTCAGGAACTTAATTTTCTTCTCCAAAGCTTATTTTCCTATTTAGAGTTAGGTTTTAAATTCATGATACTTGTGGGGCTTCCTGGTTCCTATAAGACTCTGTCCTGTCTGGTCATAGTATTATCCAAGCTATTACAGTAGATTCTGTCCTTTCTGTTCATTGCGTTCTTTGAGTTAGCTCAATACAAGATTGTGAATCAAAAAGAATATATTTGCCAATACTGCCACCCTGTGGTTCTACCACAACCAGAAAATAAAATATTGAGAGTATATATTTTGCATTCAATAGCAAGTCAATGAAGGTCATGTTTACATGTGCATTTAAGCATCAATTATTTTTGAAGTATTATTACGTGGGAAATTTTCTTTTTTATGTGACTGAAGTAAAACATGAATGGAGTGACAATATGGAAAGTATATTTGACACCCTTGTTCACAATTGCTGCATTCCTGAGCATTCTTACATAAATCAGTTAATTTATTGGTATAGTACTTTTAACAGTTAAGTCTAATTATATTGTTGCTAGTATCTTTAGCAATTCAAGTAATTTTTGTTTGAACAATAACATTATATATAAAATTATATTTAACAATCCTATATCTCACCTATTAACACTATGCAGTCAAGGGCATGAAGCATGTGGAGGTAAGCAGGAAGTCTGAGAGGGGAAAGTAAAAATATTTTTTACTTTTCTCTCCACAAGCTTCTATGCCATCAGTGGGTATCATTAAACCTAACACCATCAATTTGCTAGAGTACATCTGAGGAGAGTTAGGTGGCAGGTCTAGAGAATCCCTGGAAGTGGGAATCTTGGCATGATATCCTTTCCCTCCCATCTATTGTTGTCCCATGACCATCTCTACCCCTTCTTAGAACTGCCCCCTGCCTGTCCTCACCACCACCATTGCTGTTCCACTTGCTGTTGGAGACCTGCTGGATGGCATAATGGAGGTTCTAGCCATTTGCACCAGCAGCTCAAGAGTGCATGAGGTCGACACATCTTTCACACCATTTTAATACAGCATAGACTCTGCTCTTATTCTCAGCTGGCTCATTTGTGTAGATTTTCTCAATGTCTTTTTGATCAGTTTTATGAAGCGTGTAACAAGTCATGAACTCATGGTGTTTTTTTCAGTTGCAGACTTAGGCTGCAGTCCTGAAGTGCACTTGGGCTAGCATATCTAGTCCAATTTCAAGATAGGCCAGCCCAGTCACATCAGAAATGCTTGGGCCAGCAGAAGTCTCAACATAGGGTGGCCCTATGTTGGATCTGGGCCAGCCTAGATGGATCTAGGCCAGCCTATCTGTGCCAGCCTACGCAATTCAGGAGCGGCATGTTGAGGGCATGTTCAGAATGACCTAGAACAGTGCAGTTGGGCTATATCCAGAGCCTGTTTCCCAGGCAAAAATTCCCTCTTCCCGCTCTTCAGAATTATGTTACATCAGGAGCAGGAATAAATCTGAGTAGACCCATAGGGTTCCATGATAATCCAGAGTAAAATTGGAAATGATGGCAAAGAATTCTGAGTCCTAGGCCAACTCCTGCCTCTCAACCTCAGGATAAAGTACAACTACATCAGTCCACCTCAGTGAGCATGCTTACTTCAAAGCTGCTGCCTCTTCAACAGCAGTTGGTCCAGCCAGAGGCCTCTTAGCCCTTTGGATTTTGTCTAACTGTCTGCTCAGAATACAGCCTACTTAGGCCAGCTTAGCTAGAGCATTTTTCTGGCTTAAAGTCAGGATTGCACCTTTATGATCCCACCATTGGAAGATCACTTTCCTTGATTCTGAAATCAACAGCTACACTTGCACATCAGCTATCTAACAACTTTAATATTAACGCACAATGGAAAGGTCAATGGGCTGCTGAACATCCATATACAGCCAGCCAAATTGTGGACCCTACACAGAAGGTGCCAGATTTTGACCTACTTCGCCAGCAACTCTGAACAAGATCTGTACCCAGCACTGTATCTGCCAGAACTCACTGTTTAAGTGGAGTCTTCCATCTACCCTCAGTGTGACTGTGGTCCTCCTTGACAAAATATTCATCACATTGTGTTCAAGTGTCCATTGAGAGCTTACACTGGTCCAGTGTCTAATTTTTTCAGTATAGATCTTGAATGGATGGGTGGACGAGACATTAACTTTTGATTTATCACTAGTCCATGTATTTGTCATATGCTAAATAAATAGAGGCCCAGCAGAAACATATACCACAAAGGAAGAAGGGCTCAGCTAACACCAGGAGGGTGCCAGTATTGCTAAGAAGCAGAATTAGAGAGGTTGTAAAAGGGCAAGGAAGCATCCTTCCATTAAACAAAGTCTTGTCCTAATAAGGAGAATAAAAAGGAACATAAACTGTAGCAAAAGAAATGTAAAAAGATGATGTAGAGGCCAAGAAAGACTTTGAGTAGCATATGGACAGAAACGTTCAGAGGACTAATAAAACCTTCTTCAAACACAGTAGAAGCAGGAAATCTGCCAGAGAAAGTGTTGGCCTGCTGGATGGTGAAAGAGGGAAAGGGAAGATAAAAGAAGACTTGGCGATTGCAGGGAAATTAAATGAGTTGTTTGACTTCAATGCAAGAGAATGCAAGAATGCAAGAGAAAAGAGAATGGCAAGAGGATGCAGGTCTGCTCCCTGAGGCATCTAGTAGGCCATTGGAAGGTACAGGAACCTGGACTAGATTGGCTTTGATCTGATCCAGCAGAACTCTCCTTGTGTTGTAACGATCAGATACAAAGTCAGGTTATTGTCTTTCTCCTCCTCCACAAATTCAGTCTTAGGGCTGAAAATAGCATTTTCATACAAGGGTCAGAAAATCCATCAATCAGAACAACAGCCTACTTTCAACAAACCCCCATGCTATAGAAATTATAATTCCAGCAGTAAAACGTGTATTATATCAGTCACAAATACGACACAGTGGTGGAAGCCCAATATGAGTCATCTACAGCCCCAGACACTGTTAAGTGGTACAGAGTGAGGGAGGGTGGTGGAGAGAGTGAAATTAGGTAGTGAGGAAGGGGGAGAGGGAGGACATGGTACAGAATGAGGGTGAGTGAGGGTTAAAAAAGGATTGCAATGGTGCCACTTCAGATATCCTATTTCGTGTCCAGGCTTCAATACACATTCCTGGGTAGAACAAATATTCTCTTACCCTCCCCCCCCCCCCAGGATGCTGTGCACACTCCAGCGATGTACCTGCATCAGCATGGCAAAGATATAACCAACAATTCAGAGTAACTACGGGAAGACGTAAGGCACTTACTCTGGATTGCTCTATGCATTGCTCTAGGTTTCCCATAGGTGGCACCATAACTACGTTGGTGTAAAAGGTCCCATAGTTACTCTGGATTGTAGCCACTGGCTACTAGTGCTGCAGAGGTGGTTTGGGAAGGATGCTCAGTATCTCTCATTCCCAGATCAGCTTCTGAATATGCCTCTAATTGGTTTAAAACAGGTTTTCACTTCTCCTTTCTAGCCACCATCATCAACAGTCCTGGTTCTATGTCCTTCAGCAGTGCAAAAGAAAGTCAAGACTATTGATCAGAGTCTGTGTCCACTGCCATCACTTTGATAATCAAGGAGGCGTCCACTGTCTGCAAATCAGGCCACTCAAATAGATAAGTGCTGTGGTGTAAAGAATTGAGGATGAAGTAGCATTTTCATCCACAGTAAGAACTCAATCACTTTTACTTCAACTAAAGGAGAGCTCCGATATGATACCATTACAGTTGAATGCATTATCCATATTCCCTTATAATCCAGAAAATGGAGGATTTATTGGTTTCATTTGTTGCTTTACTGTTCCTTCTCATGCAAACTGATGCACAGTTGTTTCTGATGCCTGTCAGTGGCTGGTCAGAAAGAGAAATAAGTTTGAATATTCAAACACAATCACATCACCTATGTATTAACTTCCATGTTTTAATCAAAACACCTATTGTTATTCCATCATTAAAACCCTGTCACTTTGAAGTTCTGTTCAGCCTTGGAGTCAAGATGCCACCAAACAGAAAATATGTCTGTTTCACAACAGACAAGGCTCCAGACCAATCACTATACTGTTAACCCTACACAAAGAGGATACATAAAATGTGAAAAAATGCCCTACTCTGAAAGTATGCAGATATTTATTTAGAGGTTGCACATGATAAAGATAAAGAATACTGCCAATACTGCTAAATTTGCCAATTGCAAATGATAAAAGAATTACAACCCAATCCTAAGCTGACCCCATTAACAGGGCTTCTATGGCACCAGAATAGCTTCTGTAGGATAATGGTGTGCCAGCAGGCAGCCGCAGCAGCTGCCTGGTGTTTATTTGGGGGAAGGGGATGTTTGTTTCCTTCTACATGTAAAAGAACAGCCTGGCAATGGTGCTACATCTTCCCGCTTTCAAGCTGGTGAAAGAAAGAAGCACATGCATAAGGGCAATTCATTGATGGACTGGATCCTCCCTCCCATCAGCTGACCTCCCACCCGTCCTCTCACCTCCTTCCACCCACCCTGAAATGCCTCTTTCTTACCTCCCACAATGCACCCCTCAGCTCTCCATTGGTCAGCAGACCATATGGACCATGGACTAGCAGAGAATGGGAGCTCTGCTGGCAGAGGCTCAGTAATAGGACTTGTGGATATACCTGACCAGTGTGTTGGCAACACACTACTGTAGCAGACCTCACCTGTTCTTCTGGTTCATTATCCTCAACAAGGTCAGGAATCTCTTGGGAAGCAGAAGAAATCCTGTGACTTACAGGCAGGTTTGGGTCTCCCACAGAAAAAACAGGAATGAGAGGCCGGAGAAATCTGAACTCACTGCACAAGGATCCACCTGTTAAGCAGACATCATAGTGGTATGTCCTGGAAAGTGACCCGTTCTCAGAATCAACACAGTTTTCTGGGATATCCGATCTGGCAGGTGGGAAGTGAGGAGGAACGGCAATCAAGCTTCCACTACAGCCTTTCTTGGTAATTTTGATGATGACAAACACAACAATACAGATGAGGAAGACAAAGGAGACTGCAGCCAAACAGATCACCAAATACATGGTCAAAGGACTTTCTTCTTCTCTTTCTTCAGTGCCAACCTCTATGTTCTTCCTGTATGGATCAGAAAGGCTGTCCACTAGAATCACATTGAGTGTTGTGGTGCTGCTCTGAGCTGGATTCCCATTATCTCTAACAAGTATTACCAGTCTGTGTTTATTGGAGTCTCGCTCATTCAGGGGTCTCTTAGTTTTCACTTCTCCATTCTGTGCTCCAATGCTGAACAAAGTTGGGTCTGTGGCCTTCAGCAACTGGTAGGAAAGCCAAGAGTTCTGTCCAGAGTCTTCATCCACAGCCACCACCTTGGTGACCAGGTAACCAGCCTCTGCTGATCTGGGAACCAACTCATTGCAGGGTGATGTAACGTTCTGAAGGGGATACAGGATAAAGGGAGTGTTGTCGTTTTCATCTGTGACCATGACGTGGACAGTGACATCTGAGGTCAGTGGGGGAGAACCACCATCGGAAGCCCTGATGGTAACTTGGAAATGTTTCGTCTTTTCATAATCAAGCGATCTGAGGATATACACATTTCCACTTTCAGAGTTGATAGAGATATAAGAAGCAACATGGACATCTCCTACTTTACCAGGAAAAAATGAATAGGTCACTTTGGCATTCTGCTCTGTGTCCAGATCAACTGCATGAACTGAGCCTATCAGCAATCCTGGGATATTATTTTCCTGTATTGCCATTTGATAGGTGGATTTTTCAAATACTGGGGGGTTGTCATTGATGTCCTGGATTTGAATGTGAATCATTCTTGTTGAGCTGAGCCATGGTACGCCCCGGTCGATAGCTGTGATGGTCACATTATACTCAGGCACTTTCTCTCTGTCCAGGGGGCTCTGAATCACAAGTTGGTAGTAGTTCATAGTGGTTTTTAACAGAAAAGGCAAAGATACATCTGCAGAACAGGAGGTCTGGCCATTTTCTCCAGAGTCTTGGTCTGTGACACTGAAGAGGGCAACAAGAGTGTCTGGGGGAGAATCCTCTGGTAAAGGGTTGGTGAGGGATATAATGGACAACTCAGGGGCGTTGTCATTCTCATCCTCAATCTCCACTAGAACCTTACAAGAGCCTGGAAGCCCCCCTCCATCAGTTGCTTTGATGTTCATCTCATAGCTAACTGCTTTTTCATAATCAATTTCTTCCCAAACAGTTATTTCTCCGGTAATTTCATTTAAGTGAAACAAGTTAAGTATATTTTCATGCACTCCATGAAATGAATAGGTAATCTGTGCATTTGAACCAGAATCTGAATCTCTGGCTTCTACTCTGAAGACAAGCGTACCTTGTGGGCTGTTTTCTTTTAACCTGACTTTATATTCAGACTGGGTAAACTGAGGGAAATTATCATTGATGTCCAGAATGTTAATATGTATGTGAACAGTACCTGTTCGCTGTGGTATTCCCCCATCAACAGCAGTGAGGATCAGTTCCAAAACCGCCTCCTTCTCTCTGTCTAGTTGTTTCACCACAACAAGATCCAAATAATTGTTGCCCTTTTTCACATCTAGTTGAAAATATTCATTGGAAGTGAGTGTGTAGTTCTGCACACTATTTTCTCCCAAGTCTGGATCTTGAGCAGAATCCAAGGGGTAGCGAGAAGTTGCTGGGACATTCTCAGGAATTTCCAGTTCAAATTCTTTTTTAGAGAAATTGGGATTATTGTCATTCACATCTTCAATCAATGTTTCAATGCTGTATATCTTTAAAGGATTTTGCAGTACTATTTCAGACAGTAGTAAACAAGGATCTATCTTATCACACAAAGCTTCTCTGTCTATTTTATCCTGGATCAACAGATTTCCAGATTTCGTGTCCAGGTGAAAATATTGCTTATTGCTCTTGGAAACAAGCTGAGCTCTCCGAGCAGAGAGTTCCCCCATCACCAGCTTTAAATCCTTCAGCACATTAGCTACCACAGACCCAATCTTCTTTTCTTCAGGCACAGAATACCGAATTGAAGACACATACAGTACTTTGCAGAGACAAAGAAAAAGCAAAAGATACAGACCTTGCCTGTTCCTCCAGCAGTTTTCCATTGGTCCAACTTCTCCCATGTTATATATTAAGCAAGGGTCCAAAATGTAAATATTCTGACCATATATGATGTTCAGGATATTTATTTTATGATCGAAAGCTATTTTCCTGTTTAGAGATAGGTTTCAAATCCATGAGGCTTCCCAATTCCTATAAGATTCTGTTCTGCCTTCTCTAAGCTAGCTCAATATAAAATTGAGAATCAAAAGCAATATGTTTGCCAATACTGCCACCCGGTGGTTCCACAAGAACGAGAAAAAAATTTATTGAGAAAGTATATTTTGCACTTAATAGCAACTCAGTGAAGATCATGTTTAAAGTATGCTTATGCATCAATTATTTTTGCAGCATTATTCCAGATGACATGGAATTTTCTTCTTTATGCGACTGAAGAAAAACAAGAATGGAGTGACAATGGTCAAAAGATATTTGACAGCCTTGTTCACAATGGTTGCAATCCTGAGCATTCTCACATAAATCACTTCATTTATTGGTATAGTACTTTTAACAGTCAACTCTAATTGCATTGTTGCTAGTATTTCTAACAATTCAAGCATTTTGTGCTTGGACAATGAAATTATTTCAAAAGACTTATGGCCCAATCCTATCCCCCACCAATTGGTACTATGAGGGAAGTGCATGGAGAATGCAGTGCATGCAATGTTGAGCAGAATGGGTGATCTGGCAGTCTGGGAGGGGAAAGTAAAAATATATTTAACATATCTCTCCATAGGCATCCAGGCCATCAGTGGGTGTCCTCAAACCTACACCAGCAATTTGCTGGAGTACATCTGAGGAGAGTTTGGGGGCAGCTCTGGGCCTGGAAGTGGGAATCTTAGCATGTGCCACTAATATCCTATTCTTCCCATCTACTCTTGTCCCTAGTCAATCCCTACCTCTGCCATGATCCCCCTCTGAACTGTCCTCTGCCTGTCCTCACTACCACCATAGTCACTTAGTTGGATTTTGGAGACCTGCTGGATATCACATTGGAGATTCTGTACATTTGATCTAGCAGATCCAGCGCATCAGCGCATCTTTCACCCCATTCTAATAGTACTTATAGCTGTGGATTGTGAAATTTGCTGTCACAGGCCCTTTATTGGACTGGGCTGTCAAACCCACATTGCTCTTTTGTATAGCCTTTCTCAAATTCTTTTCACTCTGTTTAAAATTTGTATGAAGGATGTAACAGTAAGTAATGGATTGACTGTCACATTTTTCAGTCACAGACTTTATCCCACTGTAAGAAAGTCACTTTCATTGGTTCAGTAAAAGTGCATGGGATGCAAGGAAGAGTCTTTGTGGGAGAAAGAGAATGTGAAACAAAAGCATGTGATTTAGGATGTGGGAAAAGGAGATGGATCAAAACCTGTGACTCAGGACAGAACTAACCATATTATTAAGTGCCAATCATTCTCATGTTTTTTATCATATTTGTTACTGTAAAAGAGGTTTGGCGAGCCCTGCAGACACATCTGCTGATCTCTCCATAGCCCACAGAGGCATGCACTCCCCCTATGTAAATATAAAAACTCCTCAATCCTCAAACAACTCCTCAAACTCTTCAAATAACAATTGTGTTATTGCCTTTTCCCCGCCCCTGCAATGGACAGTACAAATGCTTCCCTGGCGAGTGGGACATGAATCACCAATTTGGGAACTATTGTTCTATGTGTTTCAAAGGCACATTCATCAACTCTAGATTTTCCTGATTTTTCACCCTTATTTCCTGATTTTTCACAATGACAATTCCACAGACAGCAAAGGATAACTGTCATTAAAATTTAGAGTTACTGAATGTGACCTTAAAGCCCATAGAAGGATTTTTTCCCTCGATGATTGTTCCAGCCACAAAAGCCTTAACATAGTTCTTATGTTAAGTACTACTAGAGACCCAGCAAAATATATACTGTCCTAATGAGGAGAATAAAAAGGAACATCAAATGTGGCAAAAGAAATGTAAGAAAATGATGCAGCTAGGCCAAGAAAGACTTTGAGGAGCATGTGGTCAGAAACATTAAGAGGATAATAAAAGCTTCTTCAAATATAGTAGAAGAAGGAAACCAGCAAGAGAAAAAGTTGGCCTGCTGGGTGGTAAAAGAGAGAAAGGGAAGATAAAAGAAGACTTGGAGTTTGCAGGGAAATTAAAGGAGTTGTTTGTCTTCACAGCAAACACCCTCTGGCATATATGCTGCCTGAATAGTCCCTCCTGATTAAGGAATTAACCAATTTCACAAGCGTACACATTTGATCCTGTGGCATATTGGCAACATTGGACACATGGTTTACTAGCTCAATACTGAGCTGCCTGGCACTCAAAGGAGTAGCAACATAAAATACTGATGCAACATAAAATACTGATGCAACATAAAATACTGAATACTGGTGCAGTATTCAGTGGGGTCCAAGCCCTATATGGGGTCCAATCCCTATAATGCTTTTATATAATGCAATTGTGCAGATTGATAGTAAGGCTGCACCTAGAGTACTGTGTACAGCTCTGATCACCAGACTTCAGAAAGTATATAGGGGACCTGGAAAAGGTGCAGAAGAGAGTCACCAAATGTTTACTGGGTTTAGGGCACCACACTTATGAAGAAAGGCTAGAGCATTTGGCACTCTTCAAACTAGAAAAAAAGATGCCAGAGGGGAACATGACTGAAAAATACAAAATTATGCAGGAAATGGATAAAGTGGTTAGAGGGATTTTCTTTACACTCTCAACAACACCAGAATCAGGGGCATCCACTAAAATTGAGTGACGGGAGAGTTAGGATGGACAAAAGAAAATATTTCTTTACCAAAGGATGTGAAAATGGCATCAGACTTTGATGCCTTTAAAAGAGGACCAGACAGATTTCCGAAGGAAAAGTCCATCACAGGTTACAAGCCATAATGGGCATGTGTACCTTCATGGTTTTAGAAATAGGCTACCTCAGAATGCAAGAGAAAAGAGAGTGGCAACAGGATACAGGTGTGCTCCCTGAGGTAATGGGAGGTACAGGAAGCTGAACTAGATGGGCTTTAATCTGATCCATAAGGGCTTTCCTTGTGTTGTTATGATCTGATACAAAGTTAGGTTATGGTCTTCTTCCTCCTCCACAAATTCACTTTTAGGGCTGAATCTAGCATTTTCATTATAAGGATCAGAAAATCCATCTACCTGAACAACCTACTTCCAACAAACCCCATACTATAGAAATTTCACTTCTCCCTTCTGTCCACCACCATCCACAGTCCTGGCTCTATGCCCTTCAGTTCAAAGAAAAGCCAAGAGTACTGATCAGAATATGTTTTCATTGTCATCACCTTGATAATCAGGTAGGTTTCCACTGCCTGGGAATCAGGCCTATTTCTATTTCTCAGTTAAAAAATGATCTGCAAAGAATAAAGTGGCATTGCTATTTTCATTCACAGTAAGAACTCAGTCACTTTCAGCTCAGCTAAAGGAGAGCTCCTATACCATTATAGTTATATGCATTATAAATATTCCTTATAATCCAGAAAATGGAGGATATATTGGTTCCCATTTTGTTGCTGCACAGTTCCTTCTCATGCAAATTGATGCACAGTTGTTTCTGATGCCCGTCAGTGGCTGGTCAGAAAGAGAAATAAGTTCAAATATTCTAACACAACCACATAACCTACATATTAGCTTCCATGATCTATTTAAAACACTTTTCGATATTACTATTGTTAAGCACATTATTCTGGGCATTCTATTCTTTTGCATTCTGTTTATTTCAACTCACTTAAGATGCTACCTAACCCTACAATCCAGAGTAACTACGGGAGCACGTAAGAGACATTACATGCACCCGTAGTTACTGCACCACTTAGTGAAAAACCTATGGGAAATTTGTATTGCAATCCAGAGCAAATTGTTCTTACACCGGAGCAAGGACTCCCTGTAGTTACTCTGGATTGCAACAATTGTTACAATAGAAAATGCTTCATTCCATTCACTATGTTGTTAACCACAAAAACGAGTTCTTAAGGAACTTGCAGATGTCCTTGCAGGACCTCTGTCAATCATCTTTGAGAAATGCTTGAGGAGTGGAGAAGTGCCACTGGACTGGAAGAGGGCAAATGTAGTCCCAATCTTTAAGAAGGGGAAAAAAGAAGACCTGGGAAATTATAGACCAGTCAGTTTGACTTCAATCCCGGGGAAGATATTAGAACAAATCATAAAACACACAATTTGTGCTCATCTAGACAAGTACTCAGTGATCAAAACAACCCAGCATGGATTTACCAAGAATAAATCTTGCCAGACAAATCTGATCTTTTTTGATCGGGTTACGAGCTTACTGGACATGGCAATGCTGTGGATGTCATTTATCTTGACTTCAGCAAAGCATTTGACAAAGTCCCACATGACATTTTAATTGGGAAGTTGGAAAAATATGGGCTAGACAGCGCAATTGTAAGGTGGATCTGCAACTGGTTCAATGACTGCACACAAAGGGTTTTAGTAAATGGTTCTGTGTCAACCTGGAGGTCGGTTTCTAGTGGGGTACCCCAAGGCTCTGTCTTGGGCCCGGTTCTCTTTAACATTTTTATCAATGACTTGGAGGAAGGGGTACGGGGCAGCCTGATCAAATTTGCAGATGACACCAAGCTGGGAGGAGTAGCAAACACATCAGAAGACAGGAGAAACCTCCAGGAGGATCTGGACAAACTGGAACCCTGGGCTGTAACAAATAGAATGAATTTCAACAGAGAGAAGTGCAAGGTTCTGCACTTAGGCAATAAAAACCAAAAACATAGGTATAAAATGGGGGATACTTGGCTTGGCAGCACAACATGTGAGCGGGACCTTGGAGTAGCTGTGGATCACAAGCTGAACATGAGTCAGCAGTGTGATGTGTCTGCAAAGAAAGCAAATGCCATTTTAGGCTGCATTAAGAGGACTGTAGCTTCCAAGTCGCCAGAAGTTCTAGTTCCTCTTTATTCTGCATTGGTGAGACCTCACCTTGAGTACTGTGTTCAGTTCTGGGTACCTCACTTGAAGAAAGATGCAGCCAAACTGGAGCAAGTCCAGAGGAGAGTGACGAATGACCAGTGGGATGGAAGGGAAGCCCCACAAGGAAAGGTTGGGGGAACTTGGGATATTCAGCCTGGAGAAGAGAAGGCTGAGAGGAGACATGATTGCTCTCTTCAGATATCTCAAGGGCTGTCATAGGGAGGAAGGGGCTCATTTGTTCATAGCTGCTTCTGAAAGCAGAACTAGAACCAATGGGTACAAACTGCAGGAGAGGAGATTCCGGTTGGATATCCGGAAAAAATTCCTGACGGTTCGGGCGGTTCGGCAGTGGAACAGATTGCCAAGGGAGGTGGTGGACTCTCCCTCACTGGGGATCTTCAAGCAGAGGCTCAACGAGCACCTGTCCGGGATACTCTAGGGGGATTTACTACTGCAGGCAGGGGTTCGACTAGATGACCTACTAGGTCTCTTCCAACTCTATGATTCTATGATTCTATAGAGAGTACATCATATGTGACCCCACGCCCTATTCTGAAAGTACTCAGATATTTATTTAGAGGTTGCACATAAGAGAGATAAAAAATACTGCTTAACCTAACTATGCCAATCGCAAATGATAAAATAATTACAACCCAATCATAAGCTGACCACATTATAAGGGCTCCCATGGCACCAGAATAGTTTCTGTGGGAAATTGGTGTGCCAGCAGGGAGCTGCAGCAGCTACCTGTTGTTTATTAGAAAGAAGGGGACGTTTGTTTCCTTCCACACATAAAACAGCAGTGTCACAATGGTGCTACTTTTCCTGCTCTCAAGGTGGTACAAGAAAGAAGCATATGTCTCAGGGCAATATGCCCTTCAATGCAGGACTGGATCCTACCTCCCATCGGCCGACCTCCCACCAGTCCTCTCCCCTCCTCCCACCCATCCTGAAATGCCTCTTTCATGCTTCCCACAATCTCTCCATTCTTCATCAGTCAACAGTCCACATTGACCATGGCCTAGCAGAAAATGGGATCTCTGCTGGCAGAGGCTCAGTGGTAGGACTTGTGGATATGCCTGACCAGTGTGTTAGCGACACACTAGTGTAGCAGATCTCACCTGTTCTTCTGGTTCATTATCATCAACCTGGTCAGGAATCTCTTGAGAAGCAGAAGAAATCCTGTGACTCACGGGAAGGTTTGGGTCTCCCACAGAAAAAACAGGAATGAGAGGCCGGAGAAATCTGAACTCACTGCACAAGGATCCTCCAGTTAAGCAGACGTCATAGTGGTAAGTCCTGGAAAGTGACCCGTTCTCAGAATCAACACAGTTTTCTGGGATATCCGGTCTGGCAGGTGGGAAGTGAGGAGGAACGGCAATCAAGCTTCCACTACAGCCTTTCTTGGTAATTTTGATGATGACAAACACAACAATACAGATGAGGAAGACAAAGGAGACTGCAGCCAAACAGATCACCAAATACATGGTCAAAGGACTTTCTTCTTCTCTTTCTTCAATGCCAACCTCTATGTTCTTCCTGTATGGATCAGAAAGGCTGTCCACTAGAATCACATTGAGTGTTGTGGTGCTGCTCTGAGCTGGATTCCCATTATCTCTAACAAGTATTACCAGTCTGTGTTTATTGGAGTCTCGCTCATTCAGGGGTCTCTTAGTTTTCACTTCTCCATTCTGTGCTCCAATGCTGAACAAAGTTGGGTCTGTGGCCTTCAGCAACTGGTAGGAAAGCCAAGAGTTCTGTCCAGAGTCTTCATCCACAGCCACCACCTTGGTGACCAGGTAACCAGCCTCTGCTGACCTGGGAACCAACTCATTGCAGGGTGATGTAACGTTCTGAAGGGGATACAGGATAAAGGGAGTGTTGTCGTTTTCATCTGTGACCATGACGTGGACAGTGACATCTGAGGTCAGTGGGGGAGAACCACCATCGGAAGCCCTGATGGTAACTTGGAAATGTTTTATCTCTTCATAATCAAGCGATCTGAGGATATACACATTCCCACTTTCAGAGTTGATAGAGATATAAGAAGCAACATGGACATCTCCTACTTTACCAGGCAAAAATGAATAGGTCACTTTGGCATTCTGCTCTGTGTCCAGATCAACTGCATGAACTGAGCCTATCAGCAATCCTGGGATATTATTTTCCTGTATTGCCATTTGATAGGAGGATTTTTCAAATACTGGGGGGTTGTCATTGATGTCCTGGATCTGAATGTGAATCATTCTTGTTGAGCTGAGCTGTGGTACTCCCCGGTCAATAGCTGTGATGGTCACATTATATTCAGGCACTTTCTCTCTATCCAGTGGGCTCTGAATCACAAGTTGGTAGTAGTTCATAGTGGTTTTTAACAGAAAAGGCAAAGATATGTCTGCAGAACATGTGGCCTGGCCATTTTCTGCAGAGTCCTGGTCTGCAGTGCTAAAGAGGGCAACAAGAGTGTCTGGAGGAGTATCCTCTGGTAAAGGGTTTGTGAGGGATATGATGGACAATTCTGGGGCATTGTCATTCTCATCTTCAATCTCCACAAGAACCTTGCTGAATCCTGAAAGTCCTCCTCCATCAGTTGCTTTGATGCTCATCTCATAGCTATTTTCTTTTTCATAATCAATTTCGCCCTTAACAGTGATCTCCCCAGTAATTTCATTTAAATTAAATAATTGGGCCACTTTTTCATGTATCCGATTAAATGAATAATTTATCTCTGCATTTGAACCAAAATCTGCATCACTGGCTGTGACTTTGGTGACAAGAGTACCTTGAGGACTGTTTTCCTTTAACCTTGTTTTATATTCAGACTGTGTAAACTGAGGAACGTTATCGTTAATGTCCAAAACATTGACCTTTATGTGAACGGTACCACTTCTTTGAGGTATTCCTCCATCAAGAGCTGTGAGAATCAGCACTATAACTGGCTCCTTCTCTCTATCCAGTTGTTTCATCAAAACAAGATCTAAATATTTTTTGCTCTTTTGTACATCCAGTCGAAAATATTCATTGGATGTGAGTGTGTAATTTTGTACGCTATTTTCTCCCAAATCTGGATCTTCAGCAGAATCCATGGGGAAATGAGTATTGACTGGTACAGTCTCAGGCATTTCTAATGCAAATTCATTTTTAGAGAATGTGGGGCTGTTGTCATTCACATCCTCTATCAGCGTTTCAATGCTGTATATCTTTAAAGGGTTTTGCAGTACTATTTCAGACATTAGTAAGCAAGGATCCATTTTATCACACAAAGCTTCTCTGTCTATTTTATCCTGGATCAACAGATTTCCAGATTGGGTATCAAGGTGAAAATATTGGTTACTGCTCTTGGAAACTAGCTGAGCTCTCCGAGCAGAGAGTTCCCCCATCACCAGCTTTAAATCCTTCAATACATTAGCAACTATTGACCCAATCTTCTTTTCTTCAGGCACTGAATACTGAATTGAAGAGACACAGAGAGCTCTGAAAAGACAGAGATTAAGCAAAAGATACAGACCTTGCCTCTGCCTCCAATTGTCTTCCATGGTGCCAACTAAGATTTTCATTTACTGTTCAAACTGCAAATCTTCTGCTCATCTATGATGTTTAGGATATTAATTTTCTTCTCCAAAGCTATTTTCCTCTTTAGTGTTATGCTGCAAATCCATGACACACATCCATACTCCTGGTTGTGATAAGACTCTTTCCTTGCTAGTCACTGCTTTCTCAGTTTGTGCAACACAATATTTGAATCAAAAGGTATATGTTTGCACATACTGCCATCTTGTGGTTTTAGCAGAAAAAAATATTGGGAATATATATTTCCCATTCAATGGCTATTCAATGAAAATAATGCTGAGATTTATGATTATACATCTGTTTGTTTTGTGGCATCATTCCTGACAAGAGGAAATCATCATATTGTTCTTTATATGAATGAACAAATACAAGTATGGACTTTCCTTCACATGTATGGGGACCTTCTTGGGAATTCCTGTTTAATTCCTAGGATTTATTAGTATATTGGGAGAATATCCTGATAATAATGGAGAGGCCTAAGAACCAACATGCTAGGCACACCTCATAGTTGTGAGCCTGGGAATATGAGCTATTGAGAATATCCACACAATTCTCCTGAATATTAGGTCCACCAGAAAAATGATAGTCCCCTATGAACTGCCTTTACTTCTGAATCTTGATGGTAAGAAATGCAACTATGGGCACAATCCAGAGTAACTACGGGAGCACATAAGAGACATTACGTGTATCCATAGTTACTGCACCACCTAGTGAAAACCTATGGGAAATTCATATTGCAATCCAGAGCAAATTGTTCTTACACCAGAGCAAGGACTTCCTGTAGTTACTCTGGATTGCATCCTGAGAAACCAAAAAGCAAAAGAGATGGCATCCAATACATAGATTATAGGCTTCCTCCAAAGCATCACACATGGGTGTATCCACCATTTTTAATATGAGGGTCAAAAAAGTCATCTACCTGAAGAAAACTTACAGACCAATCCTAAGACACCTTTATGCCACAGGAACTTATGTTTCAGAATATAAGAAACTATTTTGGTTGCAAATTCAACCTACCCAAGCAGCCCATCAGTAGGGCCTCCATGACATTTGGCATAGGTAAGTTGGGGAGGGGATGAGATATGGGAAAGGGTAGAATAGGGATAGAAAGAGTGAGGAGATGGGGTGGGACAAGGGCTGACATGGGCTGCATGGGTTGCAGACACCCCCCAATATCCAGTTCCCCATCCTGTTCTCAATCTGGCTTCCTAGGTCAATGTGGTTGTGTGCCAGCTAAATTGCTGTTTCAAGACCAAATGGACCCATACCGGTGCTGGAGGCCTACCTCTGGGTAAAGGAACAAATTTTCCTTACCCAGATAAGACTCCTGAGAGTAACCCCCACTCCTCATAATTCAATGTGTTCTCCAACTGCATCAGTAGGGAAAGGATAGAATTGAGCTCATTATGAGGTGGAGGTGGATTGGGAATGAAGCCCATTATCTCTAACTCCCACAATTAGCTTCTGTTTGAAGGTTTCTCAATTAACTAATAATTGATTTTCACATCTCCATTCTTGGTCCACCAAGAAAAGTCATGGCTCTGTGGCCTATGACAGTTCATAGGAAAGCCAAGAGTCCTGACCAGAATCTCTCTGCATTGACACCACCCTGGTGACTAGAAAGTCTCCCTTTGGCTCTCTGAGTACCAGATTATTCAATGGAAAAGCACTATTCTAGAGACGATAGAGCACAAAGAGGGCAAAATTATCTTCATCAATAATGAAGATCCATATCTTCATCCAAAATTATCTTCATCCATAACTCGTTTCCTAGTTCAGCGGAACAGAAAATGCAATCTAATACCCTCACAGTTGTTTCTGAAGCAAAATTTCTACTGGCCTTCAGTTAATAGGGACTAGCAGGAGAGATGTATCACTTTGGATATTTTAACAGAGTCCACATCATCTACCTAAAAGATTAAATATTGTATTCAAAACACCTATTGTTATTACAACATGAAAACCACTTTGCAGTTCTATTCAGTGTTGAAATCAACTCAAGATGCCACTAAACAGAAAATATTTCTGTTGCACAGCAGAAAAGGCTCCACTCCAATCACTATATTGTTAATCCTACACAAGAGGATATATAAGCTGTGAACGCATGTGCTAATCTGAAAGTACAAAGATATTTATTTAGCAGTTGCACATTCCAAAGATAAACAGATTATGGCTTAGAAAACATATACCAACTAAATATGATGATGTAATTATCTCTCACCTGTTCTTCTGTTTCTTTACCATCAACTTGATCAGGAATCTCTTGGGAAGCAGAAGAAATCCTGTGACTCACAGGCAGGTTTGGGTCACCCACAGAAAATACAGGAATGAGAGGCCGGAGAAATCTGAACTCGCTGCACAGAGATCCACCCGTTAAGCAGACATCATAGTGGTAAGTCCTAGAAAGTGACCCACTCTCAGAGTCAACACCATTTTCTGGGATATCCGGTCTGGCAGGTGGGAAGTGAGGAGGAACTGCGATCAAGCTTCCACCACAGCCTTTCTTGTACACTTTGATGACGGCAAACACAACAATACAAATAAGGAAGACAAAAGAGACCGCCGCCAAGCAGATCACCAAATATATGGTCAAAGGACTTTCTTCTTCTCTTTCTTCAGCGCCAACCTCTATGTTCTTCCTATATGGATCAGAAAGGCTGTCCACTAGAAGCACATTTAATGCTGTGGTGCTGGTCTGAGGTAGGTTTCCATTATCTCTAACCAGGATGACCAGTCTCTGTTTGTTGGGGTCTCGCTCACTCAGGGGTCTCTTGGTTTTCACTTCTCCATTCTGAGCACCAATGCTGAACAGGGTGGGGTCTGTGGCCTTCAGCAGTTGGTAGGAAAGCCAGGAGTTTTGGCCAGAGTCTTCATCCACAGCCACCACCTTGGTGACAAGATAACCAGCCTCTGCTGACCTAGGAACCAACTCATTGCAGAGAGATGTAATGTTCTGCAGGGGGTATAGGATGAAGGGAGCATTGTCGTTTTCATCTATGACTATAACGTGGACAGTGGTGTCTGAAGTCTTTGGTGGAGAACCACCATCCGAAGCCCTAACAATAACCTGGAAATGTTTTAATCCTTCATAATTAAGTGACCGAAGGATATACACATTTCCACTTTCAGAGTTGATAGAGATATATGAAGCAGCAGAGTCATATCCTACCTTTCCAGGCAAAAAGGAGTAGGTCACTTTGGCATTCTGTTCGGTGTCCAGATCAACAGCATGGACTGAGCCAATCAACAATCCTGGGATATTATTTTCCTGTATTGCCATTTGATAGCTGGATTTTTCAAATATAGGAGAGTTGTCATTGACATCCAGGATTTGAATATGAATCATTCTTGTTGAACTGAGCCTGGGAAATCCCCGGTCAATAGCTGTGATGGTCACATTATACTCAGGCACTTTCTCTCTATCCAACGGGCTCTGGATCACCAGTTGGTAGTAATTATTCACAGTGGTTTTTAACATAAAAGGCAAAGATACATCTGCAGAACAGGAGGCCTGGCCATTTTCTCCAGAGTCTTGGTCTGTGATGCTAAAGAGGGCAACAAGTGTATCTAGAGGAGAATCCTCTGGTAAAGGGCTGGTGAGGGATATGATGGACAACTCGGGGGCATTGTCATTCTCGTCTTCAATCTCCACAAGAACCTTGCTGTATCCTAAAAGTCCTCCTCCATCAGTTGCTTTGATGCTCATCTCATAGCTGATTTCTTTTTCATAATCCATTTCTCCCCAAACAGTGATTTCTCCATTAATTTCATTTAAATTAAATAGCTGGGCCACTTTTTCATGTACGCGATTAAATGAATAGATAATCTGTGCATTTGAACCAGAATCTGAATCTTTGGCTTCCACTTTGGTGACCAGAGTTCCTGGAGGACTGTTTTCTCTCAGCTTGACTTTATATTCAGACTGTGTAAACTGAGGGAAGTTGTCATTGATATCTAAGACATTAATATTTATGTGAATAGTACCTGTTCTCTGTGGTACTCCTCCATCAACAGCTGTGAGAATTAGCCTAAAAATGTCATCCATCTCTCTATCAAGTTGTTTAACCAAAACTAGATCTAAGTATTTTTTGCCTGTTTCCACATCCAGTCTGAAATGTTCATTGGGACTGAGTGTGTAATTCTGCACACTGTTTTTTCCCAAGTCTGGATCTTCAGCAGAATCCAAAAGGAAACGAGTCTTTGCTGGAACATTCTCAGGAATTTCTAGTACAAATTCATTTTTAGAGAAAGTGGGGTTATTGTCATTCACATCTTCTATCAGAGTTTCAATGCTGTATATCTTTAGTGGGTTTTGCAGTACTATTTCAGACAGTAGTAAGCAAGGATCCATCCTATCACACAAAGCTTCTCTGTCTATTTTATCCTGAATCAAAAGATTTCCAGATTGAGTATCAAGGTGAAAATACTGCTTACTGTTTTTGGAAACTAGCTGAGCTCTCCGAGCAGAGAGTTCCCCCATCACCAGCTTTAAATCTTTCAATACATTTGCAACCACAGACCCAATCTTCTTTTCTTCAGGCACTGAATACTGAATTGAAGAGACACAGAGAGCTCTGAAATGACAGAGAAAAAGCAAAAGATACAGACCTTGTCTGTTCCACCATCTGGCTTCCATGGTGCCAAGTAAGATCTTCAGCCACTGATCTAAATGTTAATCTTCTGACCAACTATGATGTTCAGGATATTAATTTTCTTCTCCAAAGCTTATTTTCTTCTTCAGAAGTAGGTTTCAAATCCACTATACATATAGGGCTTCCCAGTTGCTATTAGATTCTGTCCTTCCTGGTCATAGCGTTCTTTAGGTTAGCTCAATAAAAGATTGAGAATTAAAAGGTATATGTTTGCTTATACTGCCACCCTGTGGTTCTACCAGAACCAGAAAAACTATTGAAAATGTATATTTTCCATTCAATGGCATATCAATGAAAATGTGCTTAGATGTATGCTTATGCATCATTTATTTATGTAGCAGGATTATATGACTTGAAATAAATCCTTTTCTTCTTTATGTGACTGATGAATGGAGTGAAAATAGGGAGAAGACTTGTGACACCCTTGTTCACTGTGGCTGTAATCCTGAATATTCTCACATAAATCAGTTAATTTATTGGTATAGTACAGAGGTCTCTAAACCCTGGCCCAGGGGCCAGGCAAGGACCACCACAAGCCTTTAACTCGCCTTTTGTTTTTGGACAATGAAATTATATTAAGTGGTTTATGGCCCAAGGATATCTCCCATCAATTCATACTATGTAGCCAAGCTGGCAGAGCATGTGTTGAATGCCATGTGCCAAGGGAGATGGGTGACTAGATAGCCTGGGGAAGGAGTAAGTAAAAATATTTTTTACTTATCGCTGCATAGGCTTCCATGCTGTCAGTGGGTGACCTTGAACCTACACCAATATTTTACTGGACTAACCCTACAATCCAGAGAAACTATGGGAAGAGGCACTTACTCTGGATTGCTCTGTGCATTTCCCATAGGTTTCCCATTGGTGGCACCATAACTACGTTGGTGTAAAAGGTCCCGTAATTACTCTGGATTGTAGCCTCAGCCTAAATAGAGTCAGGCACATGTCCAAGCAATATCAGCTACTAAGATCTTTCCTTTCCTGTCTCTAACCCACCTCTATTCCTGTCTGATCCTTCCCCAAACCACCCCCTGCCTGCCATAAAAAAAATAGTTACATCAATGGTCATCTGAGACTCTGCTATCATGTGATGTCTCCAGCCATTCACACCATCATCTTATTTTTAAGATTTTATTGGCAAATGAATGCAAAATGCAATGAAATCACACTGAAATATTTGTATTCTGTCCAACATCATACTCAAATAACAAGAAAAGGAAAAAAGTAATTTCCTTATGTAACAATAATTGAATTTCTTTAAATGAAAACTGATCAATGAGATGGATTGTTCCAAAAGCCGATAAGGCTCTTGTAGGGGTATTGGCTGTACCTGCTGACGTGAATAGGAGAATGATGCAACTACTTGCCAAAATTTTTAAAATATTATTTGAAAATAATAACACCATATATCATTTGATGCATAATTTCATCCAACATCCTTTGGCTTCATCACCTCAATCTGGATTCCCTTGTCCTCACAGACACAGTGCCAAAGAAATTGCTGACTCAGGTCCCAGTACATAAGAAAAGCTTCATAGGAAGAGGTCAAATGCCAATCAAGTCCAGCTTCCTTTAGCTCATGGTGGTCCAGTGGATGCCACAGGGGGTGCACAAGTCAACAAGAGACCTGTATCCTATTGTCACTCTCTTGCGTCTGGCATACTGAGATAGCCTACTTCTAAAACCAGAAGGTGCTCAAGTCCATAGGGATTTCTTGGCAAGATACTAGCGTGGGTTGCCATTTCCTTCTGCAGTGGATAACACTGAGTCCTGTCCATTATGATCCGTCCATCTTGGATGGCCCTACATAGCCTGTTACACTGCAACCTTTCCTCATTTGGTAGGTGCTCAGTCCAATAATGATTTTATAACTGAATCCCATGCTTTCTGGTTTGGAGGACCAGCAGCCCCAAAATGATGACCACCAGGAAATGATAGTCATGGGTGCCAGGAAGCAGTGAGAGGACTCCTCATGGGGAGAAGACTTTCATTCCCTTCCTGCAAGGAAAGCCCCAGTCCCTGCAATGGACTTCTCAAGTCTGCACCAATGAATTCTTTTGTGCAAACCTGAGAAGCTCAATGATAGGCTTGCAAAGACAAAGCTTTGGATCCAGTGAAGAAGGCCTCTGCTGGTCCCTTCCTGGGCTGGTCTCTTCCCTAGTTTGCCCTTCCACCATCTAATTCTGCCTTTGCTACCCTTCCTTCGCCCTGGCTTATCACTGCCTCACCATCAGCAGTGCTATGGAGTCATCTTCTTGGTGCTAAGGCCAGGTACCAACTGGTGCTGGTCCATTAGTGGCACTCCCACCTTGCCCCATACTATAAACATGCTTGCCCCACACTATAAACATGCAAACATAGCACCAACACTGGTCTCCAGCACCAGTGCTTCATAGCCATAGGACTGTGTCTTTTGTTGGTCTCTTCTGCACCTTTATAATTCCATTATAACTAGAGGTGGGTTAAAATTGTTTTATTTGCAGAGGGGATTTTGTTGTTATAAAGAAATTGCTGAACTTGGTATTACGTGTTTTTATTTCAATATTATTTTAAAACAAATTTTAAAGGATTTTTATCAATTCTAATATGACTATAATAAAGGTTGTATATAGACACAGGCTTAAATCTTATGGAATAGCATTGTAGCACACACTAAAAAATCCCTGACTCAAAGCTGCTCTGTCAGCACAAGTTACCTGATGTAGTTACTTGGTATTTAGGCATTCTGAAAGTGTGGTTTAGTATAGGTAAGTGGGAAAAAGACGGAATTGCAGAGGTTCCCTGGGATGTAGACCATGAGCTATTTACATCTTAATTTTATTTAACTTTCCAGCATTGATGCAGCCTTGAGGTAAGGAATCAACTGTTCCTTGCCTTGAGGAAGTCTCCATGACTGTCTCTCTGCCACAGGACATAGTGTATGTCTTGTTGACATGGCTGGATCAGCACTGGAAAGTAGGATAGAATTGGGCCCTTAGGACCCTTAGGATAGAATCGACCACACATGCGAATAACTACAACAAACCTATGGTTGACAAACACAAGGGAAATAGCACAGCCCTACAAAGAGAAGGGGAAGAAAAAACACCACAGAATAGCATTGCACCAGACACTACAAATCCATCGCTCTTGCGCTCAGCTGCTTTATCATTGCGAACTTGCAAACACCGCAAACTTCAGAGAAAAAAAGTAACTCAATAAAATAGCAACTTAAGGGAATGGTGGCAGCGCAATCCTAATCCCAGGATGGGCCGGCACAAATCCTGTGCTGGCCTGAGATGTTGCAAAAGTGCCATAAGACACTTTTGTGCCATTTCTGGGGGGTTAGGCCAGTGCACAGACATGTGCTGGCCTCTCCATACCACCACAGGAATGGGGAGATGAGAGAGTTGCACTGGTCTTAAGTGGTTAGGATTGCATCCTGAGAATACTGCCACTTAAACAAAACTGAACATAGCAATGAACTGCTAAGGAGAACAATCAGGTTTTAAACAGTAGAGGGGAGGTAGTGGAAAAATTAGCACTTTTAAAATCTTCCAAAATATGAGCAAGAGCAATTTTGCATGAAATCCCTGTACTTTACAATTACCATTTTAGCTTGCCCCTACCTATAATCTTTTAGAGGTGTGGCAAACAGAAGTAGTTGTTCAGTACTCCAGAGAGGGGCACAGTAATCTAAATATGGCCTTATAATCTATTTGTAAAATGGCATAATAATATTAGTCGCTTCATTCCCAATCCCTTTGATGATTAAAAAATGTTATTAGCATTCCTCACCACCAACGCAAATTGAGTTGACACTTTCCTAAGCACCCAATCAGCACCCCCTTAATGGAGCATTTCTCTCCTGACCTGTCACAGATTGCTCAGAAGCCCAAATGTTCATTACTTTACACTTACTTAAATTGAAATGTATCTGCCATTTTACTGCCCCGTTCGTACTTTTTCACAATCCCTTCTACTCTTCACCATTCTTAAAAGTTATGTGTCATCAGAAACATGGCCACCCTCACTGTTTATCCCTGTCTCCAAATCATTTATCCACAGGTTGAAAAACACCAGTCCCAGGACTGATCTTTGGGGCACACTCCTTTTTTACTTCTCTCCACTATGAACCTGTCCTGTAATTCCCATACTGTGGAATTTCCACAGCAGCCTTTGGTGAGGAACAGTATCAAATGTCTTTTGAAAGTCCAGATGCATAATGTCCTCATGTTCTTCCACATCCATATGCCTGTTGACCTTTACAAAGAATTCAAAAAAGTTTTTTGAGGCAAAACTTATTCCTACAGAAGCCATGCTGATTCTCACTGAACAAGGCTTGTTCACATATATATGTTTTGAGATATTATCTCGGATGCATTCCACCATCTTACTGAAACAGATTTTAGAGTGACTAGACTGTAGTTTCCTGGATTCCCTTGTACCAGGAATGGATGCTTACTTTGGATAAGGCAACCAATATTCCCTTACCTGGAGAAGATTTCCAGGACTTCAAACGCCCCCCCCCCCCCGCCCCAAAGATACAGTGCACATTCCAGTAGTGCAGCTGCATCAATGGAAGAGGATAAGGATAAGACTCGGCCCTTAGTGCTGCAGAGAGGATTAGGAAACACATTGGGAGGCAGATATGGTGGCTGCAAAAGCAACCCACAAGTATCAGAACACCAGTGGATCCTCCAAAGCCCCTGGCACCTATACATTGGTGCAGGGAGCAGAAGGAAGTTGTAGAGTGGATGGAATGGGAAAGGGTGAGGAGATGGGGCAGAATGAGAGTGGAAGGAGGGCTGAAAAGGGGAAGTATTAGTGACAGAGATTATCCTATTCTCCCTGCTGGTATCAACCCAGCTTCCTGGGTCCACATAGGTCCATGGTCCATGGGGACATGGACATAGGTCCACATGGCCAATTCAGGTCCAAGTAGACAAATTTTGGTGCTGGAGAATTTTCCCTAGATAAAGAAGCAAAGATTTCTTGGAGATGTTCTTGGGAAAGGAACTCTGAGACTTTCTGTTTCCTCCACAGGATGCAATGTAAGCTCCAGAGATATCTTTAGGGTTCTAAATATCTAATATCTAAAACCCTAATATCTTTAGGGTTCATAGGAAAGCTAAGATGTATGACAGGAGTACTACCAACTGCCATCAGCTTAACCTCCCAGTAGCCTGTTCCTGTCACTTTGAGTTCCAAATCACTGAATGGGGAAGTGCCATTCTGGAGAGGATATAAAATGAAGGGGGAATTATCATTTTCATCCACAATCACAACTCCACAACTATATTTCTTTATAATTTAGAGACTGGACATATTTTTCTCAGTTGTTGCCATAAGCTTGCATCTCAGGCAAAAGTTCACTACCTGTCAGTGAACAATGGCTGGTCAGAGGGAAATAGCACTTTATTAACCTTATGCTAGCACTTTATTAATATTTTTATCATTACCTTGTCACCTACTTATTAGCTTCCAGGTTTTATTCAAAATACTTGTTATTACAATAGTTAAATGACTATTTGAGTATTTTGTTCCATGTTTGCTTCAGCTGATTTAAGAACCTACTTCACTATGTACTCACTAAGTATTTCACTAAGGGCTAAATCCAGAGCAGATACGGGTCCATGCAGTTAGGTCACTCTCTAGTGTTATCTTATGGAAAGTCATCTTAACTGCTCCGGAGCAAGGGGCTTAATTTCACTTTAGGATATAGGCCATAGTACTCCACTACGATGGGCTCCCATCTCGGCTGAATTATTTACTATTATTATATTGTAATCCTACAGTACAGGATGCAATGCACAGACCATCAACTTGCATCCCTTTCTGAAAATATGCAGAGGTTACTATAGCAGTTGATCATTTCAAAGATAAACAGATTACCGGTAATGCTTAATCATCATAGGCCTACAATGAATGATGAAATAATTATGCTCTCACCTCTTCACAGGTTGATTCTTTACCCTCAACCTGGTCAGGAATCTCCTGAGAAGCAGAAGAAATCCTGTGAGTCACTGGCAGATTTGGGTCTCCCACAGAAAAAACAGGAATGAGAGGCCGGAGAAATCTGAACTCGCTGCACAAGGATCCACCCGTTAAGCAGACATCATAGTGGTAAGTCCTGGAAAGTGACCCGTTCTCAGAATCAACACAGTTTTCTGGGATATCCGGTCTGGCAGGTGGGAAGTGAGGAGGAACGGCAATCAAGCTTCCACTACAGCCTTTCTTAGTAATTTTGATGATGACAAACACAACAATACAAATGAGGAAGACAAAGGAGACTGCAGCCAAACAGATCACCAAATACATGGTCAAAGGACTTTCTTCTTCTCTTTCTTCAATGCCAACCTCTATGTTCTTCCTGTATGGATCAGAAAGGCTGTCCACTAGAATCACATTGAGTGTTGTGGTGCTGGTCTGAGGTGGGCTTCCATTATCTCTAATCAGGATGACAAGTTTCTGTTTGTTGGGGTCTCGCTCATTCAGGGTTCTCCTTGTTTTTACTTCTCCATTCTGCGCTCCAATACTGAACAGTGTGGGGTCTGTGGCCTTCAACAATTGGTAGGAAAGCCAGGAGTTTTGGCCAGAGTCTTCATCCACAGCCACCACTTTGGTGACAAGATAACCAGCCTCCGCTGACCTGGGAACCAACTCATTGCAAGGCGATGTAATGTTCTGAAGGGGATACAGGATGAAGGGAGCATTGTCATTTTCATCTATGACCACGACATGGACAGTAACATCTGAGGTCAGTGAGGGAGAACCACCATCAGAAGCCCTGATGGTAACTTGAAAATGTTTTAACTCTTCATAATTGAGCGAACGGAGGATATACACATCCCCACTTTCAGAACTGATAGAGATATAAGAAGCCACAGAGCTGTCTCCTACTTTTCCAGGCAAAAAAGAGTAGGTGACTTTGGCATTCTGCTCTGCATCCACATCAACAGCATGGACTGAGCCAATGAGTAATCCTGGGATATTATTTTCCTGTATTGCCATTTGATAGATGGATTTTTCATATACTGGAGGGTTGTCATTGATGTCCTGGATTTGAATGTGAATCATTCTTGTCGAGCTGAGCCGTGGTACGCCCCGGTCTATAGCTGTGATGGTCACATTATACTCAGGCACTTTCTCTCTATCCAGCGGGCTCTGAATCACAAGTTGGTAGTAGTTCATAGTGGTTTTTAACAGAAAAGGCAAAGATACATCTGCAGAACAGGAGGTCTGGCCATTTTCTCCAGAGTCTTGGTCTGTGACACTGAAGAGGGCAACAAGAGTGTCTATGGGAGAATCTTCTGGTAAAGGGTTGGTAAGAGATATGATGGACAACTCAGGGGGATTGTCATTCTCATCCTCAATTTCCACCAGAACCCTGCAGTATCCTGAAAGTCCTCCTCCATCAGTTGCTTTGATGTTCATCTCATAGCTGATTTCTTTTTCATAATCAATTTCTCCGCAAACTGTTATCTCCCCAGTAATTTCATTTAAATGAAACAACTGAAGTATATTTCCATGCATCCGATGAAATGCGTAGGTAATCTCTGCATTTGAACCAAAATCTGCATCTCTGGCTTCTACTTTACAGACAACAGTACCCTGAGAGGAGTTTTCTCTTAAACTGACTTTATATTCAGACTGAGTAAACTGAGGGAAGTTATCATTACTATCCAAGATACTGACATTTATGGGGATGGTACCTGTTCTTTGTGGTACTCCTCCATCAACAGCTGTGAGGATCATTTCTAAAGCAGCCTCCTTCTCCCTGTCGAGTTGTTTCACCAAAACAAGATCTAAATATTTTTTGCCTTTTTGAACATCCAGTTGGAAATATTCATTGGAACTGAGTGTGTAATTCTGTATACTATTTTCTCCCAAGTCTGGATCTTCAGCAGAATCCATAGGGAAATGAGTATTGATTGGGACTGTTTCAGGGACTTCTAGCTCAAATTCATTTTTAGGGAATGTGGGATTGTGGTCATTCACATCTTCTATCAGCATTTCAATGCTGTATATCTTTAGGGGGTTTTGCAGTAGTATTTCAGATAGTAGTAAGCAAGGATCCACCTTCCCACACAACGCTTCTCTGTCTATTTTATCCTGGATCAAGAGATTTCCAGATTGGGTATCCAAGTGAAAATACTGCTTACTATTCTTGGAAACTAACTGAGCTCTCCGAGCAGAGAGTTCCCCCATCACCAGCTTTAAATCCTTCAGCACATTAGCAACCACAGACCCAATCTTCTTTTCTTCAGGCACAGAGTATTGAATTGAAGACACATACAGTCCTTTGTAAAGACAGAGAAAAAATAAAAGATACAGACCTGGCCTTTTTCTCCAGTTGTCTTCCATGATACCTTGTAAGATCTTCAGCTACTGTAGAAAAAAAATCTTCTGATAATCTATGATGTTCAGGATATTACTTTTCTTCTGAGAAGGTTATTTTCCTCTTTAGTTTTATGCTTCAGATCCATGACATTTATCCAGCTCTCTGGTTGCTCTAAGATTCTGTAATGTGTGGTCACAGCATTAACTTAATTCAAGATTGTGAATAAAAAGGAATATGTTGGCCAATAGTGCCACCTTGTGGTACTATCAGAAAAACATTTTTGGAATGTATTTTTCCATTCAATGGAAACTCAGTGAACAACATGATTATATTTATAATTATGCATCCGTTAGTTTTGCACCATCATTCCCATTTAAAAGAAAGTATCATATTGTTCTCTTTATAATTGAAGAATAACATGAATTGAGTGACAATGAAAAATATTTTAATCCCCCTTGTTCCCAATGGCCACATGGCAGCAGGCACAGTCTGGTGGTCGAGTGCAGGTAGCTAAGGAGGGAAGGAGCTGAACAGCTCCTGGATGGGTGACTGCAAACTGATAAAACTGTCATGAGTCAACAGAGGCAGAAGATGTTGCCATTACAGCTTTTCTGATTTGAAAAACTTCTGCTGGAAGTTTGAAGGCAATCCCTGATACCAGATGTTAGGATGATTAGCCAGATGTGAAGGATTCCTGCTGGAAAGAGAAGAATTCTACAAACTGCCTGTAGAACAACGTAGCCTGCACTTTGCACATAAATGCATATGGGCTCCTGGACATCACAGAAGATCTTCCAGCACTTGTAATTGCCATAAAAAAATAAATCAAACAATGCTTCCGATCCGGTGATTTTTGCAGAAAACCAATTAATTTACAAGTTGGTAAATGTGCATGCATGGTAAATGTAAATGCACAGTCTAACTGCATTGTTTCTAGTATTTGGGGGGTAGGAAAAATTTGATTAAACTCAGAGAAAAGGTGCAAAAATAACCATATCAGCAAGTATCACTCATATTCTCACTTGGTTGGTCTTTGAGAAGGCCACATGTGTGTGGCCTTCTTTGGAAAATGCAATATAATTGCTAGGTTTTATCAGTGTATTGGGACAATGCACCAATAACAAGCAGGCCTCCGTCAGTCTTGGAAGACTATAGTATCGTGCTTGGTTCTGCATATGCTGCATGCGAAGCACAAAAGCCTGGGTTAGATTGTTGAGGAGGATAGGCTGTTACCCAAGCAGCAAATCCCCCCTCTCCACGCCACTGAATTGGTCCAATGGAAAGGCAGAGCCAATACGATTTGATCCAGCTGGCGTCACAGACCTGGGCTAAGGACAGGAGCTCACCCTGTCTTGTGGGGCCGACCCGGGTCTCGAACCCTGTCCTGCTTGTTAACAAGCACAGTGTCTTAGCCACTTGCGCCACCCACAATAACAAAGGAAACAGAAATTTGAGACCCACCCTGCTAAGCACATCTCATCGTTGTAAGCCTGGGAACATGGGCTACTCCCAAAATCCACACAGTTCTCCTATATTAGGTCTACTAGGAAAATTAGCTTCAGAATTATAGTCTCCTGTGAACTGCTTCTGAATCCTGATTGTAAGAAATATATCTATGGGAACCAGAAAGCAAAACTTATGGCAGCCAAGAATGCCATCAGACACGTAGGTAACAGCCCTCCTCTTCCTCCAAAGTATCACAAATGGGGGTATCCAGTATTTTCCTACAAGTCAGTAAAGCCATCTACTTGAACATTTACAGACCATTTCTAACCCTTATATCCAGAGGACTGTTCCATTTACGCAGTTACGTGTTAACCTATGGAAAGTTCATATTACAATCCAAAGCAAAATTGCATTGCTCTGATGCAAGAGGTCCCACAGTTACTCTGGATTGAGCCTTAAGGCATCCTTATGCCACATGAACTTTTGTTCCAGAGTATAAGGAACTCTATAACAGTTGCAAATACAGCCTGCCATGGACAGCCTACCAAATACAGCCTACCACGATCCACATTGGCACCTGGCACCAGTAACATGGGGCAGGGGATGACAGCGAGATGGGGAAGGGAGAATGGGGGGTAGGGAGGGGAAGGATAAGGCGAATGGGTGGAATGAAGGCTGAGTGAGGGCAGTATGGGTTGCAGACACCACCAATAACCAAATCCCCTTCCTGGTCATAACCTGGCTTCCTGGATTAACATAGATGTGTGCCTGCTAAATTGTTGATTCAAGTCCACATTCTTTTCCATTCCAGCGCTGGAGGCTTACCACTGGGTAAAAGAGCAAATATTTGCTTATCCATAGATTACCTCTGGGACATCCTCCACCTCACAGGATGCAGTGCGCACTCTAGAGGTGCAGCTGCTTCAGTGTGGTAGGGAAAGAGGATGAAAGGGGCATGGTTATTTTAGAAATAACAATAAGAAATCAGGCATTCAGTTCTCAGTGAAGGGGAAAATATTATCTGATACCCTCACAATTGTATACAACTCTTTCATTCCTTTATAATCAAGAGATTGGAAGATGGTTTCCAATTATTTCCTCCTAGACTTTTTCTGATGCAAAATTTCACTGGCCTTCTATTCCCAGGGGCTAGTTAGAGGGAGATAGAATATCCCTACAATCCAGAGTAACTATGGGAAGATGTAAGAGACACTCACTCTGGACTGCTCTATGCATTTCCCACAGATTTCCCATAGGTGGCACTGCAACTATGTTGGTGTAAAAGGTCCCGTAGTTACTCTGGATTGTTTAGTGTTTGAATATTATAACACAGCCACAGCACATACCTATTAACTTCCACATTTTATTCAAAACACCTGTTATTATAACCATCATTAAAGCCTTTGCAGTTCTGTTCAGGTCAACTCAACCCTACAATGGCCAGGTTCTTTTACTAACACCTGTGCCCATCCGGAAAATTTTCCGAATACTTCCTAATACTGGAATACTTCTGAATACTGAAAGTATTGGCACATATAATGAATAAATGTTGCCTCAAGTTTCATTATAACTATGTTTTTTATTAGGAAGTGTTGTGGAACAAAGAATATGGATTTATTACACCTTGCAAAATTTAGCAAGTACTCGCCCAGGTGGAAAATTTTCCAAAATTGGTCAGTTTTTCTTGCAAACTGAACTGTCAACTATATGCAAACGAAACTAAATGCAAACTAAACTGTCAACTTTAGATGCACACTAAACTGTCAACTATATATATACAACTATACAACTTTCAACCCTTTTACAAAGATGAAGCCTGGCTGCAATTTAGCAAGCAGTTCTGAATGCATTTAGCAGTCACTTCTCAATGCATTTCAAAACTATACCATTTGTTCAAACAATAGTGTTTTTCCTGCTCCCATAGATGGTAATCACTGCAGATCAGCAGGTGCATCTTCTTTGATGCCTTGCCATAAAGTCACAACTTCATGCAAACTAGAATTTGAATGTAACTGCATTGTTGGAAAATTTTCCGCCTGGGCACAGATGGTAAAATGTTGATTTTACAGGAAAAATAAACATTCTAAGAATTCATTATTTCAGAATAAGAACAGTCTCATTATTAGAGAAAAAGTCACCAGAGCTTGTCAAATTATAAGCATAAGTTCCACTAGAAAAATAAGAAAAACTGACCAATTTTGGAAAATTTTCCGCCTGGGCATTGTAGGGTTAAGCTGCTATCTAAGCCACAAGAGAATCACTCCAATTACTATATTGTTAATCCTACAAGTAGAGGATATATAAACTATGACCTCATGCCCCTTTCTGAAAGTTTTCAGAGATGTATTGAGCAGATGCACATTCCAAAGATAGATTACAGCTTAATCAATTAATGCCAACTATGAATGATGAATTATTTTCTCACCTGTTCCCCTGGATCTTTACCCTCAACCTGGTCAGGAATATCTTGGGAAGCAGCAGAAATCCTGTGGCTCACAGGCAGGTTTGGGTCCCCCACAGAAAAAACAGGAATGAGAGGCCGAAGAAATCTAAACTCACTGCATAAGGATCCACCCGTTAAGCAGACGTCATAGTGGTAAGTCCTAGAAAGTGATCCATTCTCAGAGCCAACACAGTTTTCTGGGATATCTGGTCTGGCAGGTGGGAAGTGAGGAGGAACTGCGATCAAACTTCCACTACAGCTTTTCTTGTACACTTTGATGATGACAAACAGAATAATACAAACAAGGAAGACAAAAGAGACTGCAACCAAGCAGATTACCAAGTACATGGTCAAAGAATCTTCTTCTTCTGCTCTTTCTTCAGTGCTTACTTCAATGTTCCTTCTGTATGGATCAGAAAGGCTATCCACTAGAATCACATTAAGTGCTGCGGTGCTGGTCTGAGATGGATTTCCATTATCTCTGACCAGGATGATCAGTTTCTGTTTGTTAGGGTCTCGCTCATTCAGGAGTCTCTTGGTTTTCACTTCTCCATTCTGAGCTCCAATGCTGAACAGGGTGGGGTCTGTGGCCTTCAGCAATTGGTAGGAAAGCCAGGAGTTTTGGCCAGAGTCTTCATCCACAGCCACCACCTTGGTGACAAGATAACCAGCTTCTGCTGACCTGGGAACCAACTCATTGCAAGGCGATGTAATGTTCTGAAGGGGATATAGGATGAAGGGAGCATTGTCATTTTCATCTATGACCACGACATGGACAGTAACATCTGAGGTCAGTGAGGGAGAACCACCATCAGAAGCCCTGATGGTAACTTGGAAATGTTTTAACTCTTCATAATTGAGTGAACGGAGGATATACACATTCCCACTTTCAGAGTTGATAGAGATATAAGAAGCCAGATGGACATCTCCTCCTTTTTCAGGCAAAAACGAGTAGGTGACTTTGGCATTCTGCTCAGTGTCCAGGTCAACAGCATGGACTGAGCCAATCAGCAATCCTGGGATATTGTTTTCCTGTACTGCCATTTGATATGCAGATTCTTCAAATACTGGGGGGTTGTCATTGATGTCCTTGATTTGAATGTGAATCATTATTGTTGAGCTAAGCCTGGGAAACCCTCTGTCAGTGGCTGTGATGGTCACATTATACTCTGATACTTTCTCCCTGTCTAGTGGGCTCTGAATCACAAGTTGGTAGTAGTTCATTGTGGTTTTTAACAGAAAAGGCAAAGATACGTCTGCAGAACAGGAGGTCTGGCCATTTTCTCCAGAGTCCGGGTCTGTGACACTGAAGAGGGCAACAAGAGTGTCTGGGGGAGAATCCTCTGGCAAGGGGGTGGTGAGAGATATGATGGACAATTCAGGGGCATTGTCATTTTCATCCTCAATCTCCACTAGAACTTTGCTATATCCCAATAGACCACCACCATCAGTTGCTTTGATTTTCATCTCATAACTAGTTTCTTTTTCATAATCAATTTCTCCCCAAACAGTGATCTTTCCAGTAACTTCATTTAATTGAAACAAATGGAATGTATTTTCATGCACCTGATGAAATGAATAGGTAATCAGTGCATTCGGTCCAAAATCTGAATCACTGGCTTCCACTTTGACAACAATAGTGCCTCGAGGGCTGTTTTCTCTTAACCTGGCTTTATATTCCGATTGTGTAAACTGAGGGAAGTTATCATTACTGTCCAAAATATTGACCTTTATGTGAACTGTACCTGTTCTCTGTGGTAATCCACCATCAAGAGCTGTGAGGATCAGCTTTAAAACTGCCTCCTTCTCTCTGTCAAGTTGTTTCACCAAAACAAGATCCAAATTATTTTGGCCTGTTTGTGTATCCAGTTGGAAATGTTCATTGGAAGAGAGTGTATAATTCTGCACACTGTTTTCTCCCAAATCTGGATCTTGAGCAGAATCCAAAAGAAAACGAGTATTTGCTGGAACAGTCTCAGGAATTTCTAGCTCAAATTCTTTTTTAGAGAATGTGGGATTGTTGTCATTCATATCCTCTATTAGAATTTCAATTCTGTATATCTTCAGAGGGTTTTGGAGTACTATTTCAGACAAAAGTAAGCAAGGATCCGTCTTGCCACACAAAGCTTCTCTATCTATTTTATCCTGGATCAACAGATTTCCAGATTTAGTGTCCAGGTGAAAATATTGTTTACTGTTCTTGGAAACCAGCTGAGCCCTCCGAACAGAGAGTTCCCCGATCTCCAGTCTTAAATCCTTCAGCACATTAGCAACCACAGACCCAATCTTTTTTTCTTCAGCCACAGAATACCGAATTGAAGATGCACACAGAGATTTGCAAAGACACAGAAAAAGCAAAAGATACAGACCTTGCCTGTTAACCCAGTTGTTTTTTGTGATTCCAGCCATTTCCAGATAAGATCTTCACCACTGTCCAAAATGCAACTTTTATAACCATCAGTGATATTAATTTTATTCTGCAAAGCTTATTTTCTTCTTCCAAATGAATGAGACTTATGATGGTTTCCAGTTGCTGAAAGATTCTGTCATTCTCTGAGCTCAATATAAGATTGTGATTCAAAAGGAATATGTTTGCCAATACTGCCATCTTGTGGCTCTAGCAGAAAAAGTACTGAGAATGTTTATTTTCCATTCACTGAGAACTCACTTAAAATCATGCTGAGATTTATGATCATGTATTTATTTTTCTAGCTCTCTCTGAAATATAAAAAATTTCTATTTGCTCAATATATGAATGCAGAGAAACAAAGACACACAATGTGAAAATATCTTTCACTTTTACTTGTTTGAAGGCAGTATGACCCCACCTGCAGAACACAGAGGGTAGTCCCAAGCTCACTTCCTCCTCTCCTCTCTCTTTCCACCTGATCTCCCAAGATATAAGGGCCCTTTTCATCATTTCTGACATGCCACGTGGAACCAAATGGAGTTCATTATGCCGTGAGGTTTTACACAAACATGCAAGGGCAATAGCTGTTGAATTCCCTGTTCAAATCCTAGGATCTGCTATATATATGCTTGGGACGTATATGCTTGTGAATTGAAAGTAATGTGCATTAAGACATATATGCTTGTGAACTGAAAGTAATGTGCATTCTTATTCTTTAAAAACATTTTACTGCCTCTATTATTTATTATTGTTATTAGAAAGTAGAAAGTTGTTGGAGAGCAACTGGCAAAATGTCTCCCACTACAGATTGAACCTAAATTGGTATTGATTCTGTTCTGGAATCCTTGCAGATATTGAAATCAGTGGATACCCAAGAGCCAGTTAAAATATCTTTAAATGGAAACAAAGCACACATAAGACCCAAAAATTAGTTTTCTTCCTTCATACAGCAAAAGTATGGTATTTTTCCATCCTCTCAGGGTTTCAAATAGCTCTGTGTATGCACTTCTGATCTCCCAGAATCAGTATATACCACATTTAGCTGCCAGAGGAGCTAAATGTAATGGAATAATTTCATTCTAATAAGTTATATTACATTCAGCACTTCTATTGGCTGAACCTGCATATCATGATCCTGAGAAACCCAGAAATGCATTTGTAGATGTAGGTATTTTTAGCATCTAAATATAGATGTTTTTTTTTCTGTGTTGTTTTTCTGTGCAAAGGTAGTTTGCACAGAAACAGTGTTGTTTTTCTGTACAAAGGTAGGAAATCAGATTTTTTTACATATTGCTTCTATATGAAGATACTCAAAATGGGATTCAGGCAGCAACAGAAAGTCAAATCTGTGGATGCTAGAATCACAGCTGCTGGAACCAGACTGTATACACTTTGCTTGATTAAGAGCACAATCCTAACCATGTCTACTCACAAGTAAGCCATATTGTGTTCAATTGCAGCCTTACCCCAAATCCAGAGTAACTATGGGAGTACGTAAGAGACTTTACGTGTACCCGTAGTTACTGTACCACCTAGTGAAAACTATGGGAAATTCATTTTGGAATCCAGAGTAAGTTGTTTTTACACCGGAGCAAGGACTCCCCATAGTTACTCTAGATTTTGCCCTAGACGCATTTTCCAACAACAACCTTATTCATAATGGATATACTTTCCTGCGCATTCTACCATAAATCAATTTCACTCACAGGAACAGTTTAAATAAACATTTTCACTAAACATTTTCATTGCTCACTGTTCTCAGCTACTAAGGTATTCAGGATTAAACATAAAATGATATTAAGTGATTGATTCTTACCTGATTCAATTGTTGACATTCCTCTACAGGACTGGGAACTTCTTGTGAAGAACCAGTTGAAGCCCTGGGATTTACCTGTGTATTGGGAGGCTCCATTGAAAACACAGGAAATATAGGCCTAAGAAATCTGAATTCACTGTTGAGAGATCCACCAGTTAGACAAACTTCATAGTTGTAAGCCTGGGAAGATGGGCCATTGCCAGAATCCACATGGTTCTCCTGGATATTAGGTCCACCAGGAAAAATAGGTGCAGAGTTATAGCTCCCTATGAACTGCTTCTGTTTCTGAACCTTCATGGCAATGAACACTACTATAGATACCAGAAAAATAACAGAGATGGAAGCCAAGCATATGATCAGATACATAGTAAGGTTATGGTCTTCCTCCACAGCTTCACCCTTCGGGATCTCCAGCATTTTCATATAAGGGTCAGAAAAGCCATCCACCAGAAGAATGCTCAATGTTGCAGAGGTTGACTGGGGAGGATGCCCGTTGTCTTTCACTCCTACTATCAGCTTCTGTTTGAAGGCATCTCTTTTATTAACTGGCCTCATGGTTTTCACTTCTCCATTTTGGGCCTCCACCATGAAGAGTCCTGGCTCTGTGGCCTTCAGCAGTTCATAGGAGAGCCAAGAGTTCTGACCAGAGTCTCTGTCCACTGCCACCACCTTGGTCACCAGGTAGCCTGTTTCTGCCTCTCTGGGGACCAAATCATTGGATGGAGAAGTGCCATTCTGGAGAGGATAGAGGACGAAGGGGGCATTATCATTTTCATCCACAATTAGAACCTGGACTATCACTTCTGAGCTGAGTGGTGGGGAACCACCATCTGATGCCTTCACAGTTGCTTTAAATCCTTTTATTTCTTCATAATCCAGAGATTGGAGGATATACATGTTGCCAGTTTCTGAGTTGATAGAGAGGTAGGCAGCCACAAAGCCATCACTAACCTTTCCAGGCAAGAGTGAATATGTCACTTTTGCATTCTTTTCTGTGTCCAGGTCAACAGCATGGACTGAACCTATCAGTAGACCCGGAATATTGTTCTCATGTAACTGCATTTCATAGATTGCTCTTTGAAAAGCTGGTGTGTTATCATTGACATCTGAGATTTGAACATGAATTATTCTTGTGGAAGTGAGCCTTGGTGAGCCTTGGTCAGTAGCCACGATGGTAACATTATAGCCCGAGACTTGCTCTCGATCCAGGACCCTTTGGATCAGTAATTGGTAATAGTTATTCTCTATGGCCTTCAGCATAAATGGCATGTTTGTGCTGATGGTGCAGGCAG
Source organism: Cryptoblepharus egeriae (assembly GCA_030015325.1). NCBI lineage: Eukaryota > Metazoa > Chordata > Lepidosauria > Squamata > Scincidae > Cryptoblepharus > Cryptoblepharus egeriae. Next base: position 87,979,001 of record JAREYC010000003.1, on the reverse strand, counting down.
TTCTTCCATTGTCTCCAGAGTCTTGATCTGTGACACTAAAAAGAGCCACCACAGTGTCTACAGGGGCGTCTTCTGGTAAGGGACTGGTGATTGACATGATGGTCACCTCTGGGACATTGTCATTCTCATCTTCTACCTCCACCACTACTTTGCAGTAAGCAGAAAGGCCTCCACCATCTGTGGCTCTGATGTCCATCTCATAATATTTATTATCTTCATAATCTATTATGCCTGCTACAGTTAGTTCCCCTGTATATTTATTTAACTCAAATGACCTGAGCACTTTTTTTGGAACTTGGCTGAAAGAATAAGTGATATCAGCATAGGAGCCAATGTCTCTATCACTGGCTTCAACTTTAGTGACAAGTGTGTTCAAATGGCTGTTTTCTTTCAGTTTTATTTTATATAAAGATTGAAAAAAATGAGGCAGATTGTCATTGTTATCCAGAACATCAACAATTATTTGTGTTGTGCCAGTTCTCTTTGGGTCTCCTCCATCAATGGCTGATAGAATCAGAATAATCTGTGGATCCATCTCACGATCTAACGGTTTCTCCAATATCAGTTCTGCATATTTGCTACCATCTCCCCGAGATTTTAAATCCAGCCTAAAATGTTCATTGCTGCTCAATGTGTAGTTCTGAACAGCATTTTTGCCCTTATCTACATCTTCTGCTCTTTCCAAAGGGAATCGGGTATTTGTGGGAGTCTGCTCAGCTATTTCAAGCATGAATTGATTTTGAGAGAATTTAGGAGGATTGTCATTCACATCCTCTATTTCCACTTCGATTCTGTGTAGCTGCAAAGGGTTCTCCAGCACAATTTCAGAGAGTAACCTACATGGATCATCCTGATCACATAGAGCCTCTCTGTCTATTCTATCCTTTAATATCACATCCCCAGAATGAGAGTCTAGCTGGAAATATTGCTTGGAGCTCTTAGAAACCAACCGGGCTCCTCGAGCTGATAGCTCTTTTACATCCACTTTCAAATCCTTCAGCACATTTGCCACCAGGGACCCACTTTTCTTTTCCTCAGGCACTGTATAGAGGATGGACTTGCAAAATGCCCCACACATGCAGAGAGAGAGAACAAAGAAACAAACCTGCCTGTCATGGTGTTGAATTTCCATCTTTTTCAGCCTAAGTAGCAGTTCCAAAATACAGCTCTGGAACTGGAGGTTTCCTTTCACTCTTTATAAGCTTCTGATTGAAATCTGTGATGTTCTTCCTTTTGGATCATGGGTCTAGAGGTCTTGTTGTCTTGCAATTTTGGAAGAGTTTCCTCTAATGAAGGCTTCTTCCTTGTCTTCCTATTCATTTGCCTCAAAAATATTCTTCCCCACAGTGCATTTAATCTGTGATCGCTCATATTTTGTGCAATGGCACCACCTTGTGGTACTCTAATATATTGGTGTGCATAGAACATTTCCCAGAATAAGAATTTGCTCTGTTTACTGTACATAACTATTATACCATGTCTCAAGCATAGTAATATTAACGAACATTACCGGTCACAGTCTAATCAATCCTTCATTTTAGAAATTCTTTATCACAAGAATTCAGTTCCACAGAGTTGAACAGAAATAAAGTTAGCTGTGTGCGCAGGAAGACGAAGATGTGAAATGTGACACCGGTACAGTTCCCATATGTTTCATTTCCCCCTCTCAATTTATTGATTACCTACACACTTGTCTCATTCCTAGATAAATCTCATTCAGTAATTTGATCCGCATCAATTCAGAAGAATAATTCAACTTGCGCCATCTATAATGCACGTGAAGAGCTTAAAAAGGCAAGGTTGAACCTTGTCCTCAGATAAAAGCAAATGATTTAAGTGTCACTCCTTTGCTACTGGGATAGACGGGTCCTTAAATAGCTAGCTACTGAGAGATGGCAATTCACTCTTCTTGGCAGATCATGGCCAAGGCCATAAATAATTGTAATCTATCATTAAAGCATGTCAAACTCACTCTTCCTACCACATCATCTACCACCCACTGAAAGTTAATTAAGAGCCAAATCCTAAAGATCAACATGGAGGTTGTGATGTTGGACGTAAGACATGTCTACAAGCCCCACTGCCTGGTCATTGTTGGAGCTATTCCAACAATAATAGGCACTTCATTAGTGTTCTCCACTGCTTGGCAGTTGGAGTGGATTGCGAGGCACAGAAACCTAAGTCCCCCCTCAGGTGGAGTAGATGGCTCCCCTTAGGTATCGAAGGGCAGGGGGAGGTTGGGGAAAGGGAGGGAAGGAGGCATGCCAGGAAGGGAGGGAAGCAGGGTCAATGGAGCTTGACTTGCAGGTGCAGAAATGAGTAGCCACATTTCAGGACTACTCTGCTAAAGTGGAGGAAAGGGACAAACATTGCCTTATCCCTAGCCATCATGGTAGCCTGCTGGCCCACAGGATACCATGACAGCCATTTGAAGCTGCAATAGTCCTGAATCTGTGGGCAGCTCAGGATTTGGATGTAAGTGATTCCTTAGCAAGCCTTCTCTCACATCTCTGTATATATGAACTTTGAGGAACCAAGTTAGTTCTTGCCACTATTTTTGGGTTCAGATCCAGATGTGTGTCACTCAGCGTGAAGTAAACTGAGACAGAATCTCCCCTGTCTCAACTCAACAAGTCATTAGCCACTACTGTGAAGACAGGTTACACCAGCAATTTTCAATCAAAAGCCTTGGTGCATTAGTGTGCCAGGAATGTGTGTGCTGAGAGAGAGTGTTGAGAGCTAAATATTAGTAGGTCCACTGGGGAATATGAGCTACTGCCCAATAGTGCAGTGTAAAATATGGTTAAAAAAACCTGATGGTACACTTTAACAATTTTAGCTCTCCTCAGTGTGCCATGAGATGAAAAAGAAAGAAAATTGCTGGGTTAAACAATTAATTAAAAGTACAAAGATTACTTTAAAATAATAATGTTATGACCTTTATTAATCTGCTAAATGTTCTGTCTTGTCTCGTTTCTGTGTAAATACACTTGCCACTCTGCTGTACCCACTTCCCGACACAAACAGTATTCGCATTGTAGTACATGTCAAAGCACTATCACGTCTTGTAAAGTGTAGATGAATATACATCGCATGTCTCTCAGTTTTATTCCCTAATATACACCCTACCGCAGCTATGTTCTCATTACCAATTCACAAACTTTTCATATTTCCTGCCTGACTTCTGAGTATGATCAGCTTCCTTCCAATTGCTACTGTCTAAGTATGATCCTAAGAAATGTTAAAATGAGAGGTTGGCATAAACTCTGCTGGCAAACCACAGGTACATTTTTCTAAGCAACTGATTTGATATTTGGTATTTTGTGATTTGTCATTTGTAATCTCTCAGCAAAATTACAGACCTCAAATCTTCCATGTGGTTGCTTTGAGTCATGCATGCATGAGATTCCACAGGTCCTCATCACCATCTGCTGATGGTCAGTATTACTGCATCCTTTTAGATTTTCAATGAAACAATATCCTGCCAAATTAATTTATCTTAACTCTCTTATATTGTTAATTTGGTTTTGCTATCCTGTTTCTTTTACCAATGAACATTTACCTATTAACTGGTTCCCACTATGAGATCTACAGTGGATTTTCATATCTTGCTCAGCACCTGCTACCATGTGAGTAATTTAAATAGAAATGCCTGAGGTTCACTATTTCTCCATGATTTGGGTTTGCCCAGGAAACCTCCCTCCCCAACTAGCCTAATCCCATGGGCCGGTGGCAGCAAACTTCCAAAGCTTTTCCTCATTTAGCTATATGTCCAGATAGAGACCATGAAGGGGGTGAGTGTTCAAACAACTAGATCCAACTACCTTGATCAAAAACCCTTTCCTCCACCCAGACAAGACTATGTTGTCAAAACACTGATGCTGCAATCCTAACCACAGTTAAACCAATATAATCCCAGCAACAATAATATAATATAATCCCAGCAACAATAATCCTGTGCTGGCCTGGGGGTATCACAAAAGTGCCATAAGGCACTTCAGTGCTACTCCTTAGGGCTGGGGGTTATGCCACTGTATAGACACGCACCAACCTCCCCACACCAGTACAACAGGGAGACAGATGAGTTGTGCCAGCCTAAACTGGTTAAGATTGCACCTGAGTAAAAGACCTGGCTTAAAAAATGGTTTTGACTAGCATCAGAAACATATGAGCATACATCTAGGAAGATGTTCAGAAAAAGGGAAGGACATTCTACAACTGAGGTGCTTTCACTGAAAAAAAAACCCTCATAGGGCCGTATAAAGCTATATTGGGGCCAAAACTATATCAAGCCTAAGAGGCCTCATTTTGTAACTATCCCTCTCTCCCCAAGAAAAATATAAATTTGTAAAGCTCTATATTTATATATAATCACAAGTGAAGGCTCAATGAATCACTCAATAGACACACATTGTACAAAGCCTATTGGCATTATGAGTACCTTCAAGTTAAAATACATTCTCATCTTTGAGGTTTCTGAATTTGCATACATATGAACTATAACTATAAAGCACAGCACATGCTTCTCATAGTGTAAGACTCCAAAATATAACTTACATTCTGCACTGTTGTGAGCCTGTTATTCTCTAGTCCTGACACAACAAATCTCACAGTAGGAAGGGAGTCAAGAGAAGGACCTGCACATTAATGCACATGTTATGGTTCCTGTATGCCATCACATCTTTCTCATTTGATGATACACTATTTCGTTTTGCCTTCAACATGGTCCTACCATCTTGGTCCATTTAGTTCCATATTGCTTAGAGAAAGTGACTCTACAAGCTCTCTGATACTCCTCAGTTTGCTACCTGAATTTGGGGCCTTTGGAATGCTATGTGCTGTACACTGACTTATGGCTCTTCTTCAAAAACACTTACCATCTCCTCTGCAAATACAGTCCCATAGCTTCCCCACATTACGGCTGGCCAGGAGAAAGAGGATGTGTGTTGCTTTAACAAAAAAAGTTGTTTTTTAACTGATCCATACAACATTATTTGACATTCTCAACATTATGTGGATTTGCTGTTTTCAGGTAATTCTAGTTTAAAAATTGAGTATAACTTCAGAAGCTGGGTGTTGCAAATGTGCTATAAGGCACATTTGCAATCCCCAACATCGGACCAGTGCTAGTCCAGCACCAACCAGTGCTGAGGTAGCACCGGACCAGCGCAACTTCTCCAGAGCTTTGCAGTCTACAAGGACCACCAATTAGCGGGGGGATGAGAGAGCTATGGAGGAGGTGGGGAGGGCGGGAGAGATGAGGAAGTTGGGGAAAAGGCAGGGAGGAGATATGTTGTGGGAGAGAGGAGGAGGTACCAGCAGAACTTAGCCCCACCAGATCCAGAACCTCTATGTAGGGCCTCCTGGCCTAACATGAAGGTTCTTGTTCAACACCAGCCAGGAAATGAATATGTGGTTGTCACAATGACAATATAAATTAAATTGTATTTGGTTGTTTACCTAATTGGCATCAAACATGCAGCCAGGTACACACATGGAAGAAAAAAATTAAAACCAATCCCACAAAAATAAAAATTTCCAATATTATGGCAAATACATAAAGTTTCTATTACTTAACTATTCTCTCACCTGCTCCCCTGGTTCACTACCCTCAATCTGGTCAGGAATCTCTTGGGAAGCAGTAGAAATCCTGTGATTCACAGGCAGATTTGGGTCTCCCACAGAAAAAACAGGAATGAGAGGCCGGAGAAATCTGAACTCACTGCACAAGGATCCACCCGTTAAGCACACATCATAGTGGTAAGTCCTGGAAAGTGACCCATTCTCAGAATCAACTCCATTTTCTGGAATATCTGGTCTGGAAGGTGGGAAGTGAGGAGGGACAGCAATCAAGCTTCTACTACAGCCTTTCTTGGTAATTTTGATGATGACAAACACAACAATACAAACGAGGAAGACAAAGGAGACTGCAGCCAAACAGATCACCAAATACATGGTCAAAGGACCTTCCTCTTCCCTTTCTTCATAGCTCACTTCTACATTTTTCCTGTATGGATCAGAAAGGCTGTCCACGAGAAGCACAGTTAGTGCAGTAGTGCTGGTCTGTGCTGGGTTCCCATTATCTCTAACCAAGATGACCAGTCTCTGTTTGTTGGGATCTCGCTCATTCAAGAGTCTTCTGGTTTTCACTTCTCCATTCTGAGCTCCAATGCTGAACAAAGTTGGGTCTGTGGCCTTCAGCAACTGGTAAGAAAGCCAAGAGTTCTGTCCAGAGTCTTCATCCACAGCCACCACCTTGGTGATGAGGTAATCAGCCACTGCTGACCTGGGAACCAGCTCATTGCAAGGTGATGTAATGTTTTGAAGGGGATACAGGATGAAGGGAGCATTGTCATTTTCATCTATGATCATGATGTGTATGGTAACGTCTGATGTCAATGGAGGAGAACCACCATCAGAAGCCCTAATGGTAACATGAAAATGTTTTAACTCTTCATAATTGAGTGAACGAAGGATATACACATTTCCACTTTCAGAGTTAATAGAGATATATGAAGCAGCAGAGTCACCTCCTACCTTTCCAGGCAAAAAGGAGTAGGTCACTTTGGCATTCTGTTCGGTGTCCAGATCAACAGCATGGACTGAGCCAATCAACAATCCAGGGATATTATTTTCCTGTATTGCCATTTGATAGGTGGATTTTTCAAATACTGGAGAGTTGTCATTGACATCCAGGATTTGAATATGAATCATTCTTGTTGAACTGAGCCTGGGAAATCCCCGGTCAACAGCTGTGATGGTCACATTATACTCAGATACCTTCTCTCTATCCAGCGGGCTTTGAATCACTAGCTGGTAGTAATTATTTACAGTGGTTTTTAACATAAAAGGTAAAGATACATCTGCAGAACAGGAGGCCCGGCCATTTTCTCCAGAGTCTCGGTCTGCTACACTAAAGAGGGCAACAAGCGTATCTAGGGGAGAATCCTCTGATAAAGGGCTGGTGAGGGATATGATGGACAACTCAGGGACATTGTCATTCTCGTCCTCGATTTCCACCAGAACCTTGCAGTAGCCTGAAAGACCTCCTCCATCTGTTGCTTTGATGCTCATCTCATAGTTGATTTCTTTTTCATAATCCATATCTCCCCAAACTCTGATTTCCCCAGTAATTTCATTTAAATGAAACAAAGCATTTATATTTTCAAGCATTTGGTGGAATGAATAGGTAATCTGTGCATTTGATCCAGAATCTGAATCTTTGGCTTCTACTTTGACAACAAGACTACCTTGAGGGCTATTTTCCTTTAGTTTTACTTTATACTCATCGAGAAAAAACTGAGGAAAATTATCATTACTGTCCAGAACGCTGACTTTTATCTGAACATTGCCTTTTCTTGCTGGTACTCCTGCATCAATAGCTTTGAGAGTCAGCTCAATGTATTCTTCCTTCTCTCTGTCAAGGGGTTTCACTAAAACAAGATCTAAGTATTTTTTGCCCTTTTGCACATCCAGTTGGAAGTATTCATTGGAACTGAGCGTGTAATTCTGAATACTATTTTCTCCCAAGTCAGGATCTTGGGCAGGATCCAGGGGGAAGTGAGTATTTACTGGGACAGTCTCAGGAATTTCTAGCACAAATTCATTTTTAGAGAATTTGGGGTTGTTGTCATTCACATCCTCTATCAGTGTTTCAATGCTATATATCTTCAATGGATTTTGCAGGACTATTTCGGACAGTAGCAAGCAAGGATCTGTCTTCCCACATAAAGCTTCTCTGTCTATTTTATCCTGGATCAAGAGATTTCCAGATTGGGTATCTAGGTGAAAATATGGCTTACTGTTCTTGGAAACTAGCTGAGCGTGACGAGCAGAGAGATCCCCCAGCACCAGCTTTAAATCCTTCAGCACATTAGCAACTACAGACCCAATCTTCTTTTCTTCAGGCACAGAATACTGAATTGAAGACACATACAGTCCTTTGTAAAGACAGAGAAAAAGCAAAAGATACAGACCTTGCCTGTTCCTCCAGCTTTCTTCCATAGTGTCCTGTCTTTAGCCACTGTCCAAAGATCTTCAGCCACAGTCCAAAATGCAAATCCTCTGACCATCTATTATTGTTCAGGATTTTAATTTTCTTCTGCAGAGGTTATTTTCTTCTTTAGTGTTATGCTTCAAATCAATGACATATATCCAGGTTGCTGTAAGGTTCTTTCTTGCCTGATCATTGCTTTCTCTGAGTTGGCTCAATATAAAATTGTGAATCAAAATGAATAAGTTTGCCTTTACTGCCACCTTGTGGTTCTAACAGAAAAGAATGTTGAGACTGTAAATTTCCCATTCAATGGGAATTCAAGGACGATCATACTGAGATTTATAGAATCATAGAATCCTAGAGTTGGAAGGGACCTAGTATGCTCAAACATTTGTATTTGTAATAACTTAATCCCAAAAATATGACATATTTATACTTAATGTGAATGAAGAAAAGCAATCTGAAAATATAGTTTGCCCTTTTTCCAAAATTAGATATAATGCACAACTGCAGAACACTTGGGTAGTACTGACAACACAGATTAGGCCATGTAGCTGTGGTTCCCAAACATTTTAATATTGGGATCTATGTAAAAAAATCATTTTCCCAGTTGCTCAAGTCCGTGGGGGTATAATCGTGATTGGGCAGCAGCACCTTTCCTGTGTAGCCGGCTTGATGAACATTGCCTAATCTGATGTGTCGGTTTTGCAAATCACCAAAACTTCGTTTGGAAACTCACAGACTCACTCATATCCCAGATTCACAGTTTGGGAACAACTGCACTATGGAATAATGTGGAAGATGAGTCAGAGGCTATCTGCATCAGGTTTGTACTTTGTCCTATGAAAGTGTTTCCCTATCTAGCTTCTTTCTTCCCCTTTCTCCTCCTGATCATTCAAGATGCAAGGCCCCTTTTCAGTACTACCAGCTGCATGGAGTTCACTATTGCATGAGGTCTTATCTTCTTTAGTCCTTTGCTACACTGCTGTAGGTGCCGCTGAATTCTGCGTGTCATTCACAATGCGTTTCCTCTTTTGGTGGTTGGTGGTCATGTTCAGTGATGGGATTCAAAGAAATTAACATCCGGTTCTATGCCCATCTGGCAGCCACTTTTAAATGGCTATTTTTAAACTTTTTATGTCCTATTAACCATGTCCTATTAACAATTGGTTCTGTAGAGTAGGTGCAAATCTGCCGGAGCCCACCATTGGTCATGTTTCTAGCCTCATCAATGGTCAGTTGCTGATTCCTAAGGTCTTCCTCAATATGTTTGAGTCATGTCTTCTTCGGTGTTTCTTGTTGGACCTTCCAGTGGAGAGGTCGCTCTCACCAGAGGAGCTTATGTGGTAGTTGATTGGTGTTCATTCTACAGATGTGGCCAAAACATCTCAGTCTGTATTTTTGAATTTGTTCCTCAATTGAAGATTGATGGTTGCACCTTTTCTGTATCATCTTGTTATGGTGGCAATCTTGAAGAGGGACACTCAGGATCTGTCTAAGGCATCCTACAGCTGTTGGAAGTCATCTGGAAGACAATAAGCTTGTTTGTGTCTGATCTGAGCAGAATCCATGTTTCTGACCCATACAGGAGAATTGGCAGGATTAGTGTTTAAAATGGTAACATGAAGGCAGACAATCAATGTATCCCTCCTCCTTGGGGCTCTTTCAGCTGAGAAGCAGACCCTCCCTTCCCCTGCAATGCAAAAGAATGTAATGATAATTGTAAAACTGTAATTGTAAAGAATTGTAAAAATGTAATGGCTTTGCATTTTGTTGCATGCTCTGTGCAGAGGGGAGGGATCTACATCTCAGCTGAAATGAAGCACATCAAAGACCTGGAGAGGGTGGTTCATTGGTCTATCTGTAAGTAAGCTATTTTTTGCATAAAGACAAGTTTATCTTTTAATTTAATAGGCCAACCTCAGACAAAACTGTGGGAGAAAAAATCCATTGATAATTTTGTTATACATGTATAGTTTAAATAAATATCAAGTTCACTATACTGTTCATTTTTATATCAAAGGGATTGAACATGAAATTATATTTAGGCTGCAATCCTAACCTCCAGTTAGGCCTGCATAAGGCATAGCATAAATCCTGTGCTGATCCGTGAGTGTCACAAAAATGCTGTAAGGCACCTCTGCCCCACTCCTGGGGGGTGTTAGAAAGATGGAAAGATATGCTAGATAAATTATGCCAGCCTAAATTGGTTAGGATTGTGCCCTAAGTGAGTTATTCTTACCTGGTTTGCTTGCTGACATTCCTCTGCAATATTGGGGACTTCTTGGGAAGACCCACTTGAATTCCTGGGATTTACTTGTATGTTGGGAGTCTCCATTGAAAATACAGGAATGAGAGGCCTCAGAAACCGGAATTCACTGTTCAGAGATCCACCAGTTAAGCACACTTCATAGTTGTAAGCCTGGGAAGATGGGCCACTGCCAGAATCCACATGGTTCTCCTGGATGTTAGGTCCACCAGGAAAAATAGGTGGAGAATTATAGTTCCCTATGAACTGCCTCTGCTTTTGAATCTTCGTGGCAATGAAAACCACAACAGACACCAGAAAAATAAAAGAGATAGCAGCCAAGCATATGATCAGGTATATAGTCAGGTTATGGTTCTCTTCCTCCTCCACAACTTCACTCTTTGGGTTCTCCAGCATTTTCAGGTAAGGGTCAGAAAAGCCTTCCACCAGAAGAATACTCAGAGTTGCTGAGGTTGACTGAGGAGGATGCCCATTGTCTTTCACTCCCACTATCAGCTTCTGTTTGAAGGCATCTCGTTTATTAACTGGCCTCATGGTTTTCACTTCTCCATTTTGGGCCTCCACCATGAAGAGTCCTGGCTCTGTGGCCTTCAGCAGTTCATAGGAAAGCCAAGAGTTCTGACCAGAGTCTCTGTCCACTGCCACCACCTTGGTCACCAGGTAGCCTGTTTCTGCCTCTCTGGGGACCAAATCATTAGATGGAGAAGTGCCATTCTGGAGAGGATAGAGAACGAAGGGGGCATTGTCATTTTCATCCACAATCAAAACACGGACAATCACTTCTGAGCTCAGTGGAGGTGAACCGTGATCTGATGCCCGCACAGTTGCTTGAAATTCTTTTATTTCCTCATAATCCAGAGACTGGAGGATATACATGTTCCCAGTTTCTGAGTTGATGGAGAGGTAGGCAGCCACAGAACCATCACCAACTTTTCCCGGCAGCAGTGAATAAGTCACTTTAGCATTTTGTTCTGTGTCCTGGTCAACAGCATGAACCAAACCCACCAAAAGACCTGGAATATTGTTTTCACGTAACTGCATTTCATAGAGTGATGTCTGGAACACTGGTGGGTTGTCATTGATATCTGTTACTTGAACGTAAATTATTCTTGTGGAAGTAAACCTGGGTATTCCTTGGTCAGTAGCACTGATGGTGACATTATACCCAGAAAACCTTTCTCTGTCCAGCAGCTGTTGGGTCTGTAGTTGGTAATAATTATTCTCAGTGGCTTTTAGTACAAAGGGCAAGTTTGTGTTGATGGCACATTGAATTCTTCCATTGTCTCCAGAATCTTGATCTGTGACACTGAAAAGAGCTACCATGGTGTCTTTGGGAGTGTCTTCTGGTAGAGGACTGGTGATGGACATGATATTAATTTCTGGGGCATTGTCATTCTCATCCGCAACTTCCACAACTACTTTGCAATAAGCAGCAAGTCCTCCTCCATCAGTGGCTCTGATGTTCATCTCATAATTTTTATTTTCTTCGTAATCTATTATCCCTACAACAGTAAGTTCCCCAGTATATTTATTCAACTTGAATGATCTGAGCACATCTTTGGGAACTCTGCTGAAAGAATACGTGATGTGTGCATTGGAGCCAATATCTCTGTCACTGGCTTCAACTTTAGTGACTGTTTTCTCCAATGGGCTATTTTCTGTTATTTTTATTTTATATAGGGATTGTTTGAAAAGAGGGAAATTGTCGTTGATGTCCAGAACATCAACAATAAGTTGTGTCGTGCCAGTTCTCTTTGGGTCTCCTGCATCTACAGCGGACAGAATTAATATAAACTGTGCATCCACCTCTCGGTCTAATGGTTTCTCTAATACTAGTTCTGCATATTTGCTCCTATCACTGTGACTTTGCACATCAAGAGAAAAATGTTCATTTGGAGTAAGTGTGTAGTCCTGAATTGTGTTTTTGCCTTTGTCCAAATCTTCAGCTGTTTCCAAAGGAAATCGGGTGTTTACAGGAGTGTTCTCAGGAATTTCAAAAAGGAATTGATTTTGAGAGAATCTGGGGGAATTGTCATTCACATCTTCTATTTGATACTCAATTCTGTAGAGCTGGAATGGCTTTTCCAGCATGATTTCAGAGAGTAACATGCAAGGATCACTTTGTTCACACAGAGCTTCCCTGTCTATTCTGTCCTTTAATATCAAATCCCCAGAATTAAGATCCAGATGGAAATATTGCTTGGAGCTCTTAGAAACCAACCGAGCTCCCCGTGCTGATAGCTCTTTTACATTCACTTGCAAATCCTTCAGGATATTTGCCACCACAGATCCACTTTTGTTTTCTTCAGGCACCAAATACTGGATGGGCTTGCATATTGCCCCACACATGCAGAGACAGAGAAAAATCAAACAAACCTGCCTGTTTCTGTGCTGTTTTTCCATTTCACCAGCGTCTCAAGGTAGATCAGAAGCACAACACAGCTCCTTGTAAGCAGCTCCTGATGTTTGTCTTTCACCCTATAGGTTTTTGATTGAAGTCTTTGATCTTCCTATTATAGAGGAGTATTCCTGCAATGTAGCATTGCTGCCTTTTCATTTCAAATCCTTTGTCTAGCGGCTTCAGCTTTCAAGGAGAGCATTTTAACTGATCTCTAATATTTGTGCAATGGCACCATCTTGTGTTCAAAATAAGATACAGGAGTTGTAAATTTTGCAAGTACTCATAGAATCATAGAACCATAGAATCATAGAGTTGGAAGGGACCTAGTAGGTCATCTAGTCCAACCCCCTGCCTGCAGCAGGAATTCCCCCTAGAGCATCTCCAACAGGTGCTCATCGAGCCTCTGCTTGAAGATCCCCAGTGAGGGAGAGTCCACCACCTCCCTTGGCAATTTGTTCCACTGCCGAACCACCCTCACCGTCAGGAATTTTTTCCGGATTTCCAGCCGGAATCTCCTTTCTTGCAGTTTGTACCCATTGGTTTAGTTCTGCTTTCAGACGCAGCTATGAACAAATTGGCCCCTTCCTCCATATGACAGCCCTTCAGGTATCTGAAGAGGGCAATCATGTCTCCCCTCAGCCTCCTCTTCTCCAGGCTGAACATCCCAAGTTCCCCCAACCTTTCCTCGTAGGGCTTCCCTTCCATCCCACTGATCATTCTTGTCACTCTCCTCTGGACTTGCTCCAGTTAAAGCATCTTTCTTAAAGTGAGGTGCCCAGAACTGAACACAGTACTCAAGGTGAGGTCTCACCAATGCAGAATAAAGAGGAACTATAACTTCTCGTGACTTGGAAGCTACAGTCCTCTTAATGCAGCCTAAAATGGCATTTGCCTTCTTTGCAGACACATCACACTGCTGACTCATGTTCAGCTTGTGATCCACGGCGACTCCAAGATCCCACTCACATGTTGTGCTGCCAAGCCAAGTATCCCCCATTTTATACCTATGTTTTTGGTTTTTATTGCCTAAGTGCAGAACCTTGCACTTCTCCCTGTTGAAATTCATTCTGTTTGTTACAGCCCAGGATTCCAGTTTATCCAGATCCTCCTGGAGGTTTCTCCTATCTTCTGATGTGTTTGCTACTCCTCCCAGTTTGGTGTCATCTGCAAATTTGATCAGGCTCCCCCGTACCCCTTCCTCCAAGTCATTGATGAAAATGTTAAAGAGAACCGGTCCCAAGACAGAGCCTTGGGGGACCCCACTAGAAACTGACCTCCAGGTTGACACAGAACCATTTACTAAAACCCTTTGAGTGCGGCCATCGAGCCAGTTGCAGATCCACCTAACAATTGCCCTGTCTAGCCCATATTTTTCCAACTTCCTAATTAAAATGTCATGTGGGACTTTGTCAAATGCTTTGCTGAAGTCAAGATAAATGACATCCACAGCATTGCCACTGTCCAGTAAGCTCGTAACCCAGTCAAAAAAGGAGATTAGATTTGTCTGGCAAGATTTATTCTTGGTAAATCCATGCTGGGTTGTTTTGATCACTGAGTACTTGTCTAGATGTGCACAAATTGTGTGTTTTATGATTTGCTCTAATATCTTGCCCGGGATTGAAGTCAAACTGACTGGTCTATAATTTCCCGGGTCTTCTTTTTTCCCCTTCTTAAAAATTGGGACTACATTTGCCCTCTTCCAGTCCAGTGGCACTTCTCCACTCCTCAAGGATTTCTCAAAGATGATCGACAGAGGCTCTGCAAGGACATCTGCCAGTTCCTTAAGAACTCGAGGATGCAGCTCATCCGGTCCAAATGACTTGAATTCATTTAGGCCAATTAAGTGGTTTCGAACCAGTTCTCTGTCAATCTTAATCTGCTGTTCTGCACCATCCATGTTTTCATTACCTCTTAGAGGATGTAAACACATCCCTGAATCAGTCAATGATCCCGCACCCCCATTTGCACAGCCCTCCTTCTGTGAATAGATGGATGCAAAGTAGGAGTTGAGCAGCTCCGCCTTCTGCTGGTTTCCAGACACCTGTTGTCCATCCTTGTCCAAGAGCAGCCCCAGCCCCTCGTCTCTCCTCCTGTTCCTTTGGGCATATCTAAAGAAGCTCTTTTTGTTATCTTTGACTCCCCTTGCCAGCCTCAGCTCATACTGAGCTTTAGCATCCCTGACCCCCTCCCTACAGGACCGGGCTACCTACCTGTACTCCTCTCTGGTGATCTTTCCAGTCTTCCACTCCCTATACTTCTCTTTCTTTAACTTCAGCTGATCCCCAAGTTGCCTGTGGAGCCAACCTGGTTTTTTCAGCATTTTCCCCCCTTTCTTTTTTATTGGAATTGTTTCTGACTGTGCTTGTAGAAGCTGCCTCTTAAGGAGCTCCCACCCATCTTGGGCCCCTTTCCCCATTAGATCATCAACCCATGGGATCCCACCTATGACTCCTCTAAGCCTGTTGAAATCAGCTTTCCTGAAATCCAACATATAAGTTTCACTCTGCACTCTTTTTATTTCCCACATTATTCTAAATTCCAGCAGCTCATGATCGCTTTCCCCTAAAGTTCCCACTATGTTGACCTGATCAACCAGTTCTTCACGATTTGTTAAGATCAGGTCAAGGATGGCCCCTCCCCTTGTCGTTTCCTCCACTTTCTGGACCATGAAGTTATCTTCCAGGCCCCTCAGGAATCTACTGGAGCTTCCATGTTTGGCTGAGTTTGTCTCCCAGCAAATGTCTGGGTAGTTAAAGTCCCCCATTACTACTACCTCATATTTCCTTGCAATGCCTGCCAGTTGCTCCAAGAAGACATCGTCTACTCCTTCTCCTTGACCTGGCGGTCTATAGTAGACGCCCACCACAATGTTTTGTTTTTTATTTTCCCCCCTTACTTTTACCCAAACACACTCCACAGGGATATCTGGACCACTCTCCTGGATTTCAGAGCAAGTATAGTACTCTAGTGTACTGTTATACATACAATATTTTTTCTGGAAGATCTTGCAATGTTTTTATTTCATAATTCTAGAGGAGGAGAAGCCAGCAAGCCAGTATGTCAACCTTCAGTTTTGGTGACTCCAAGCTTGTATATTTGGACTGGTGCTGGGTGAATGTCTGATTCTAGCCTAGACGAACAAAAGGCCAAAGGGTGGGCCAGGGATCACCCACTTAATTGGTTGGGCTGGTTCTTGAAACTTCCTTACAAATAGTGATGAAATAGACATCTAATATAGTGCCTGGGATTGGGCAGATGTGCCATGAGAAATCCAGTGCACCATTTTGCCCCAGGACCTCCAGTAACATGATGCCATCATTGGGTGAAAGGGTGGGCAAGAGTAAGGTTCCAGAGCAGGAATCTATCATATCAAAGAAATAACTGAAATAATATGGAATATATTTCATAACAAATAAATAACTGCCCAGAGATTGATGATCTGGTTCAAAACAGCATGATGGCAGACAAGGACAGCAAGGTGAGATGGGATACAAAAGAAGTATGCCCACTACTCAGTATGCTCAGATGGAAGGCAAGCACTTTACAGGGTCCAGACAACCCTGTGTAGCTATCAGACAATATTTATGGTGGCGCTGCTGTCTAGAGAGCACCAAGATCATGGACCAGTCTATACAACTTTCTAGCACGTATGCAGCCATGTCAGTGGGGAATGTGTTGTATCCTGTGGTAGAGGTGCAGTCACAGAGGCTTTCTCAAGGCAAGGGAATGTGTTTCCTTACCTCAAGCTACTTTACAGCTGCATTTGCACTTGAAAGTTGGATAATAATTGGGCCCTCAGTCTGTCAGGTTTGTCATGGAATGAGAGTACTGTTCACATAGGAGGTGATGCTCCCAAAACTGCTTTCTTATCTAAGGCTGCAATCCTAAAGACACTTTCCTGGGAGCAAGACCCATTAAACACAATGGGGCTTACTTTTGAATAGACATGGTTAGGATTTTGCTCTAGGGGCAAAATCCAGAGTAAATACGGGGAGTCCTTGCTCCAGTGTAAGAACAACTTACTCAGGATTCCAATATGAATGTCCCATAGGTTTTCACTAGGTGGTGCAGTAACTATGGGTGCACATAAAGTGCTCCTGTAGTTATTCTGAATTTGGGGGTAAGTTCAAGGCCTCAACCACAATTTAGCAACTAAAGTGTGACTAGAGCATGGAGAGAATTATAACTTTTAATCTATCAGGACACTCTCTTCTTTAACCTAAATTTAGGAGATTTTTCTTTAGACTATCATCTCTGCCCCAGCCTGGACAACACAGAAAGCAATGGGTTGAAAGACTGTGTGGGAGTTTCATTTTGTCCCTCTTCTATTACATTTGTTGGCCTCCCTCCTACAGATAACAAGGGCAGCAGCAACGTCCAATTCTCTAAAGTCTATTATAGAATTAATAGTTTTGTTCTGTTGTCGTGACATTTCACACAGAGGATCTTGCCCTAAGTTATAGTACAAAAGGAGTTTGTAGCATTGGACCAGCATTGCAGAGTTTTTTGGGAAAGAAAAAGTGTACCAGAACCCCTTGGAGGCATGTCTGCTCCCATACTGAAATTTAACCAGGACTCTTAGTATGGGTTTGAAGAAGTGCAACATTCTTGCAGTTGTTTTGGGATCAGAGACTGGTGGAGCTCATTTAGACCAAGGAATCAAGCCAATGGATACTGTCTAAAACCAAGTAGTGTTAACACTTAGACAATTAATTAGAACAAGTTATTGCCTTCTCACTGCGGAAACTTCAAAACAACTGATCACGCTGTTGTCTTCCTAAACCCTACAAATCTTGCATCTTGTCTCATTCTTTCAATGACTTTTCACAAATACAGTTTCAGAACCTTAGCACCCACTTTCCCACACAAACAAAACTCCCCCCCATCACATTGTTGGTGAATATACACTGTTGCTGAATATACACCATGCATTTTTAATCTTGCTCTCTACCTATCAACAGCTGCACCCATCAACAGCTACATGATCATCATCAATACATACATCTTCTCCCATCTGTCCCTGGCCACATTCCTGCCTTTCCCATAGTGTCATGAATACCCCTCTGTCAAACCTCTGGGACCCCCGGTTCAGGTGCAGGGTGCCTGACAGGCACCTGTCATTAGCACCTAATTAACCGGATTCTAACGCTCTTAAAATGATCAGTGACCTTCATTAGGATGTGCAAAGAGAGAATATTCAAAATCTGATTCAAAAACCTCATTTATTAACCTTAAAGCAAGTCAGGCGCAGTCAGGTGCAGTGTGTCTGAGAGGCCACCCTGGACAAACCCATATATTTCCGCAAAAGGACGAGTTCAGGCGCAGTGGGCCTGAGAGGCCAGGAGGGTCACCAGCAATTTTGCTAGTGCAGATCCAGGTAGATTCATAGGTGCAGAGGAAGTGCTACATAGGGTAAAGTAACCAATGTTCTCATTACGCCAAGGAGACCTCCTGAGAGGGAAGGGTTTGGACTACATGACATATTGGGTCCCTTCCAACTATAGTTTTTATGCTTCTCCTGCCACACAGGATATAGTGGAGGCCATTTCTGCACCATTTAGGGTGACCATATAGAATGCAAACTGAGTGTCTCTACCTTTAACCATTGCATAGAGGAGGGAATTTAGACAGATTTAGCTCATCATAGAAGGGTTTAAAAAACTGCACCTGCCTAAATTCCCTCTTCTATGCAATGGTTAAAGGTAGAGGCACTCTGTCCTCCATTCTGTATGGTCACCCTATGCACTGCTATACAGCAAGACAGGGCCACAGCATAGAACTGGGTCATCAGAAATGCCCACAAAACATTTGGGGTTGGAGATGTAAATTGAATATGAATATGAATTCATATTAATTAATATGAATATATGAATAAGAATATGAATAAGAATGAATATGAATATGAATAAGATTTCTCCTGATTCAATAGCAGTATGACTATGAAAAGCAGTTGCAGGAGAGCAATGGATGGAGGTATTTCTCTTGACTATATGACACTGCGTGACTGGATGGTTTGCTGTGACCAAGCAGGGCTTTTCTTTTGTTCTTATGATGTTAAATTTATAATATTAATATTGCCTGTGATCCATCTTTCACCAATCCAGATAAGGAAGAAAATCAACATTCAACAAAAAGCCAAAAAGCATTCTCAAATTTCTTGTAACTATGTAACAAAAGTGTGTGTAAATATATGCTATATCAAGACAGATAGGTTTATACATACAATAGCCACCGCACCCCCCCACCCATATCTGCAGATACTATTTCTGTAGTGTCATTTATCCATGGAACAAAAATATAAGAATTATTTTTTCTCCATTTTACCAGAATTCTCCAGTCTATTCTGGTGTCTCTCTCCATTACTCCTTTAGGTGCATTCCTCCTTTCTCCAATGTCATTGAAAAGCTAGGCTACCAGTGACGAACCCTTGAGCCAGGCAGAGCTGCCTATTGCCAAATGCTCACTCCCTTTCCATCCATCCACTCTTCTAGTGGTTTGAACACACATCTAATAGGGAAACGCCAAGGTAGTTGAAATCCATACCACCTGCCTAGGTTATCAGCTTGCCAGATGAGATCTCTAAGCAAAACTTCTGTACTAGAATAGGTTGGATCTCAATTCACCTCTACTGAACTCATTCTGACAGTAGCATCTGCAAAATGAAGAAGTTGACAATCCCACATATATCTCAGAACAGGGCTGGTTAATTTATGCAAAAGAGATTTTATTAAATGATCAATTAAGGGGAAAGGGGTGGATAACACAATCCAACTGAGTAGAGGCAAACCATCTTAAATGGGTTGGTTAAAGCAGAAGCACATATAATTAGCCAGTAGATGGTGCTGACACAATGCAGGAATGTCTATGAATGAGCACTCACTGAGCTTTAATCGAGGGAAAATAAATATCAACTTGCCATGCTTTTAGCTGGGAAAGTCGCTGTCTGGCCGAGTGAATCTGCCCCCAGAGTGTCTGCAGGATCTCCTGCCTCCTGCCTGAACTGGACTCCATCTCTCACCTCAGGTATAAGCTGGGAAAGTCAGACAGTTTATACTTGCAAGGTATCCACTTTCAAGAGTTCCAAAAGAAATATAAATCAGACTTTTTCTTGCTAATACTTTGGTTCTATCTGTATATGTAAAGCTCTGGCCTCTTCCCAGCAACCATCCACTCTGATTCAAGGAGAGTGGGCTCTTCCCTATTTGCCCCATAATAAGGAAAGAGGAATTCCCCCAAAGACATAGGGGCTACTGCACATACATTTTTGCTTTAAAGTTTATTTTTCAAAATATTCCCGCTCTTTTCTGTTCATACGATTGGGCCCTACATCTGTTTACAATTACAGAGCATCTACTTTTAGAACTGAATTGAAAAGTCACATATTTTGATCTAGGCTTCAAAAGTGGTACATTCAGAGCATGATCTTTTTTCCCCTCCAAAACTCTTGAAACCAAAACAATTAAAAAAACATATCAATGACATTATTTCCCCGTCTGCTATGTCAGTACCAATTTTTTTGCTTCTTATTACTAATTTTGCTGCTTCCAAGATCAACACACCCTACAATCCAGAGTAACTAAAAGCAGGCCTCTGTCAGTCTTGAAGGACTATGATATCATGCTCGGCGCTGCATACGCTGCATGCGAAGCACGAAAGCCTGGATTAGATTGTTATGGAGGATAGGCTGTTACCCAAGCAGCAAATCCCCCCTCTCCACGCCACTGAATTAGTCCAATGGAAAGGCAGCGCCAATACGATTGGATCCAGCTGGCATCACAGAGCTGGACAAAGGACAGGAGCTCACCCTGTCTTGTGGGGCTGACCCGGGTCTCGAACCCTGGCCTGCTGGTTAACAGGCACAGCGTCTTAACTGCTTGCACCACCCACAGAGTAACTACAGGAGCACATAAGAGACATCACATGTACCTGTAGTTACAGCACCACCTATTGAAAACCTATGGGAAATTCATATTGCAACCCAGAGCAAATTGTTCTTACAGTGGAGCAAGGACTCCCCGTAGTTACTCTGGATTGTGCCCATAGATATGCCACTAAAAAGAGATCAAAGAGTGAATGGGAGAATGTCACATCACTGAAACCAATCGTTTCCTTATATTCTAAGGCAAACTAACAGAAAAATTCTAACAAAATCCCCTTGTCAATGCAGCAATGCCACCAGAGCATGGATTGCATCCTGGGGGTGGAGGAGGCACTGCAGAGGTCTCTTCCAGGAAATGGAACATTTGCTATCTTGCCCAGTTTAAGCTTGTATTATCTGCATGATACATGCAGGCCAACACCAACCAACACTTCTGATTTTGTTGGCACAATTCTGAGTAGACAGGAGAAGGTGACTAAGGAAGGGGAAGCGGACTAAGAAATTGATGGAACTGCTGCCATCCATACTGCCCCCTTCACAGCTTCCATAAGCCCACTCCCTGTTCTGATCTCTTATCAGTTCTTCCAACCTATTCCATCCCGAACACACACCCCTCACTCTGATTTACCAGCAACAGGGTTCCTTTGGGAATCAGTGACATATAGTAATGGCCACTCGTCGTTTGTGATATTAACCAGGCAGAAATCTATAAAGTGTTAACTTGTGCAACAGCTTTAAAATATGCTATACTGCTGAAAAACAAGTTCCTGCAGTACAATGGCTCAATAAGATTAGGCCCTAAGACAGGCCAAAGTAAGATAATGCATCCTAAATTTGAAAATAAAAATAAGACTAATAAAAGAGAAAGCATGAAATTGGTAAGGTGACCATAAAATAAAACATTTTTAAAGTAAAATTTTTAATGTAAAATAAAACATTTTTAACTCCTTGATAGAAAATATTCCACCATCCTCAATATTGCAAATACTTCCACTCAAAGTAATTACTTGTCCCTCACCTGTTCCCCAGTTGATTCTCTGCCCTCAACCTGGTCAGGAATCTCTTGGGAAGCAGAAGAAATTCTGTGACTCACAGGCAGGTTGGGGTCACCCATAGAAAACACAGGAATGAGAGGCCGGAGAAATCTGAATTCACTGCACAAGGATCCACCAGTTAAGCAGACATCATAGTGGTAAGTCCTGGAAAGTGACCCATTCTCAGAATCAACACAGTTTTCTGGGAAATCCGGTCTGGAAGGTGGGAAGTGAGGAGGAACAGCAATTAAGCTTCCATTACAGCTTTTCTTGGTAATTTTGATGATGATAAACACAACAATACAAACAAGGAAGACAAAGGAGACTGCGGCCAAGCAGATCACCAAATACATGGTCAGAGGACTTTCTTCTTCTCTTTCTTCAGTTCCAACCTCTATGTTCTTCCTGTATGGGTCCGAAAGGCTATCTACCAATAGCACACTTAGTGCTGTAGTGCTAGTCTGGGGTGGATTCCCATTATCTCTAACCAGGATGACCAGTCTCTGTTTATTGGGGTCTCGTTCACTCAGGGGCCTCCTTGTTTTCACTTCTCCATTCTGAGCTCCAATGCTGAACAGGGTTGGGTCTGTGGCCTTCAACAACTGGTAGGAAAGCCAAGAATTTTGACCAGAGTCCTTATCCACAGCCACTACTTTGGTGACCAAGTAACTGGCCTCTGCTGACCTGGGAACCAGCTCATTACAGGGAAATGTAATGTTCTGCAAGGGATACAAGATGAAGGGAGCATTGTCATTTTCATCTATGACCACAATGTGGACAGTAGTGTCTGAGGACTGTGAAGGAGAACCACCATCAGAAGCTTTGATAGTCACTTCGAAATGCTTCACCTCTTCATAATTGAGTGACTGGAGGATATACACATTCCCACTTTCAGAGTTGATAGAAATATAAGAAGCCACAGAGCTGTCTCCTACCTTTCCAGGCAAAAAGGAGTAGGTCACTTTGGCATTCAGTTCGGTGTCCAGGTCAACAGCATGGACTGAGCCAATCAGCAATCCTGGGATATTATTTTCTTGTACTGCCATTTGATAGATGGATTTTTCAAATACCGGGGGGTTGTCATTGATATCTAAGACTTGAATGTGAATCATTCTTGTTGAGCTGAGCCTGGGAAATCCCTGGTCAGTAGCTGTGATGGTCACATTATACTCAGCAACTTTCTCTCTATCCAGTGGGCTTTGGATCACCAGTTGATAGTAGTTGTTCACAGTGGTTTTTAATAGAAAAGGCAAAGATACATCTGCTGAACAGGAGGTCTGGCCATTGTCTCCTGAGTCTTGATCTGTGATACTAAAGAGGGCAACAAGAGTGTCTAAGGGGGAATCCTCTGGCAATGGGGTGGTGAGGGATATAATGGACAATTCAGGGGCATTGTCATTCTCATCCTCAATCTCCACTAAAACCTTACAGTAGCCTGAAAGTCCACCTCCATCTGTTGCTTTGATGTTCATCTCATAGCAAATTTTTTTTTCATAATCAATTTCTCCCCAAACAGAGATTTCCCCAGAAATTTCATTTAAATGAAACAAAAGATTTATGTCTTCGGGTTCTTGGTGGAATGAATATATAATCTGTGAATTTGATCCAAAATCAGAATCTGTGGCTTCCACTTTGGACACAACAGTTCCTGGAGGACTATTTTCCTTTATCTTTGTTTTATATTCAGACAGCAAAAACTGAGGGAAATTATCATTGATGTCCAAAACATTGATATTTATGTGAATTGTACCTGTTCTTTGTGGTATTCCTCCATCAACAGCTGTGAGGATTAGCTCAACGTGTTCTTCCTTCTCTCTGTCAATGGGTTTCACCAAAACAAGATCTAAATATTTTTTGCCTTTTTGTACATCCAGTTGGAAATATTCATTGGAATTGAGTGTGTAATTCTGGATACTGTTTTCCCGCAAGTCTGCATCTTGTGCAGGATCCAAAGGGAAGCGAGTATTTACTGGGACATTCTCAGGAATTTCTAGCACAAATTCTTTTTTTCTGAATGAGGGATTGTTGTCATTCACATCCTCTATCAGTGTTTCAATGCTATATATTTTTAAAGGGTTTTGAAGTACTATTTCAGACAGCAGTAAGCAAGGATCTGTCTTATCACACAAAACTTCTCTGTCTATTTTATCCTGGATCATGAGATTTCCAGATTGGGTATCTAGGTGAAAATACTGCTTACTGTTTTTGGAAACAAGCTGAGCCCTCCGAGCAGAGAGATCCCCCATCACCAGCTTTAAATCCTTTAGCACATTAGCAACCACAGATCCAATCTTCTTTTCTTCAGGCACTGAATACTGAATTGAAGACACATATAGTCCTTTGTAAAGACAGAGAAAAAGCAAAAGATACAGACCTTGCTTGTTCCTCCAGCTGTCTTCCATACTGCCAGCCACTCCCATGTAAGACATTAAGCCACTCGGTGAACTGCAAATCTTCAGACCATGTATGATGTTCAGAATATTTATTTTCTTCTACAAAGATTATTTTCCTCTTTAGTTAGGCTTCAATCCATGACATTCATCCAGATCCCTGTTGTGATTTGTTCTGCCTGGTCATTGCTTAATCTGAGTTAGCTCAGTACTATACAAAATTGTGAATCAAAAGGAATATGTTGGCCAATACTGCCACCCTGTGGCTCTACCAGAAAAAACATGGATATTGTATATTTCCCATTCAGTGACAACTAAGTGGTGATCATGCTGAGAGCTATACTTATGTATTTGTTGACGTGCAATATTAAAAAAAATTCACTTTTTCGTTTATTATTTTACTTATATTTCAAACTACCGTATTCAAGGCTTCTTTCCATATTTCTGTAAGTTCTGACCAGTCATATGGCTTCATCCCATGAGGTCTTGCAGAGTCACAAAACCTTAAAGGGAATAGCTCTAAGATTTCTTTTCCCAAGTACAGAATTTGGTCAACCAAGGCTGCAATTCTAACCTCTACTTAGGCCAGCCTAAGCCCCGACATAAGTCTTGTGCTTAACTGGGGTGTCACAAAAGTGCAGTAAGATATTTTTGTCCCACTCCTGGGGAGATTAGGCCAAAGCACAGGCATATGCCAACCTCCCCACACCATTACAGTAAGATAGGTCAGGTGGGTTAGGCCCAGTGATGGGCTTCAAAGAAATTAAGAACCGGTTCTCTGTCCATCTGGCAGCCACTTTTAAATGGCTATTTTTAAACTTTATATGTACTATCTCTTGTTAAGAACCGGTTCTATAGAGTAGGTGCGAACCTGCTGGTGCCCACCACTGGTTAGGCCAGCTTAAATTTCTTAGGATTGCTCCCTAAAAGATATACATTCTTTCTGGTTGGATATCAGGAAAAAATTCCTGGCTGTGAGGGTGATTCAGCAATGGAACAGATTGCCAAGGAAGGTGGCGGACTCTCCATCACTGAGGATCTTCAAGCAGAGACACAACGAGCACCTGTCGGAGATGCTCTAGAAGCATTTCCTGCTACAGGCTGGATGACCTACTAGGTCCCTTCCAACTCTGTGATTCTATGAATCTATGATTATATACTTGTGAATTGTATGTATCATTAAGTATATACAAGGAAATAGATATGTTGCCTGTGGAAAACACACACACAAACATACACACAAAACAAGACAATGTGAAAATATATTTCACACTGTTTTATTTATTATTTTATTTATATTTCACACTATTCCTCAGCGTAGAACTGCAGGATACTAGGGGTAAGATATTGTTCCTTTGTTAAAATTGGCTAGGAGACAACTTTACTCAGAAGTTACCTAACATTTACAAGTTGCACCTTGTTCTTCATTGGGTTCTGCTCTGGATATCAAATCAGTGGAAAAATAGCTTTAAAACCCACTTCTAGGTTTCTTGCTACTGCAGTGACAACCCCAGAATGCATCAGTATAGTGCATTCAGCCACTAGATAGAGTGAATAATGGAATCTAGGTGAATTAAATTACATTTATTTAACAGAATGATTGTGGGAAATTTGACTTTGGTGCTTTTTTTCTTGTTACAAGGCATTTAAAAGTGGGCATTAGTATCAGTGGTGATCATTGGATACCAAACCTGTGGTTACTGAGGTCCTATCTGTATTTATCCTATGGAATTGTTTATTTTTTTACTTATTCAATTTATATCCCCACCTTTCTTCCCAAAGGAAGGATACCCAAGGTGGCTGTGGATATATATGGACCTGCCTCACTTTCTTCCTCCTCTTTCTCTTTCCTCCTAAATTCCAAAGATTTCCAGCCTAATTCCATAAACTTCAACTAACTGCATAAAGTTCATTATGCTGAGAGATATAAAACTACAGAAAGGGAAGAACTCTAGGAATTCCTGGTTCATTACTAGGGATTTGTCGAGCATTAACTAGCAATGTTAGCAAACTATCGTTTTAAGTGTACTGTCTTTTTTTTGAGACCATTTTACTGGCTCTGCTCCAGTTTTCATTATAGCACCAAACTGCAGTAAGTTGGTGGGAAGCAAATGGAAAAAAAGTTCTTTGACTATATTACACTGATTAATTTAGATAATTTTTTCCAATAACACCCTTATTCACAAAGTTTACAATCCAGTGTATGGTTACAAATCAAGTTCAATGACAATAAATAAAAATTATATACACAGGTAAATCAATAAAAATAAACTTAATTGGATTACTGTTCATTTTCATCTCTTAGCTATTGAAATATTATGACTGGACAAGAAATATGTTTTTATACCCACCTGGTTTGCTTGCTGACATTCCTCTGCAATATTGGGGACTTCTTGGGAAGACCCACTTGAATTCCTGGGATTTACTTGTATGTTGGGAGTCTCCATTGAAAATACAGGAATGAGAGGCCTCAGAAACCGGAATTCACTGTTCAGAGATCCACCAGTTAAGCACACTTCATAGTTGTAAGCCTGGGAAGATGGGCCACTGCCAGAATCCACATGGTTCTCCTGGATGTTAGGTCCACCAGGAAAAATAGGTGGAGAATTATAGTTCCCTATGAACTGCCTCTGCTTTTGAATCTTCGTGGCAATGAAAACCACAACAGACACCAGAAAAATAAAAGAGATAGCAGCCAAGCATATGATCAGGTATATAGTCAGGTTATGGTCCTCTTCCTCCTCCATGACTTCACTCTTTGGGGTCTCCAGCATTTTCATGTAAGGGTCAGAAAAGCCTTCCACCAGAAGAATGCTCAGTGTTGCAGAAGTGGACTGGGGAGGATGTCCATTGTCTGTCACTCCCACTATCAGCTTCTGTTTAAAGGCATCTCGTTTACTAACAGGCCTCATGGTTTTCACTTCTCCATTCTGGGACCCCACCATGAACAGTCCTGGCTCTGTGGCCTTCAACAGCTTATAGGAAAGCCAAGAATTCTGACCAGAGTCTCTGTCCACTGCCACCACCTTGGTCACCAGGTAGTCTGTTTCTGCATCTCTGGGAACCAAATCATTAGATGGAGAAGTGCCATTCTGGAGAGGATAGAGGACGAAGGGGGCGTTGTCATTTTCATCCATAATCAAAACACGGACAATAACTTCTGAGCTCAGTGGAGGTGAACCATGATCTAATGCCCTCACTCTTGCTTGAAATTCTTTTATTTCTTCATAATCCAGAGATTGGAGGATATACATGTTCCCAGTTTCTGAGTTGATGGAGAGGTAGGCAGCTACAGAACCATCACCAACTTTCCCAGGCAGGAGTGAATAAGTCACTTTCGCATTCTGTTCTGTGTCCTGGTCAACAGCATGGACTGATCCCATCAACAGGCCTGGAATATTGTTTTCCTGTAAGTGTATTTCATAAAGTGATTTCTGGAAAACTGGTGGGTTGTCATTGACATCTGAGATTTGAACATTAATTATTCTTGTTGATGTGAGTCTAGGAGAACCTTGGTCTGTGGCAATGATGGTTACATTATACTCTGAGATAAGTTCTCTGTCTAATCGCTGTTGAGTTATTAATTGGTAATAATTATTCTCAGTGACTCTTATCATAAAGGGCATGTTTGTGTTAATGGTGCAGGCAGTTCTTCCATTTTCTCCAGAGTCTTTATCTGAGACACTGAAAAGAGCCACCATAGTTTCTATTGGTGAATCTTCTGGTAATGGACTGGTGATGGACATTATGCTCACCTCTGGCGCATTGTCATTCTCATCTTCGACATCCACAATTACCTTACAATAAGAAGAGAGGCCACCACCATCAGTGGCTCTGATGTTCACCTCATAGTTTTTATTCTCTTCATAATCTATTGCCCCTGCAATAGTAATTTCTCCAGTATGTTTGTTCAACTTGAATAATCTGAGAACATTTTTGGGAACACGGCTGAAAGAATAAGTGATGTCTCCATTGGAGCCTATGTCACTGTCAGTGGCTTCAACTTTTGTGACTAGTTTCTCTAATGGGTTGTTTTCTGTCAGTTTTATTTTATAGAGGGATTGATCAAAATGAGGCACATTATCATTGACGTCAAGAACATCAATAATAATTTGTGTTGTTCCTGTTCTCTTGGGGATTCCTCCATCAACAGCTGAGAAAATTAGAATAATCTTTGCATCTACCTCTCGGTCTAATGGTTTCACCAATACTAATTCCGCATATTTGCTCCCATCATTATGACTTTGCACTTCAAGAGAGAAATATTCATTTGTACTAAGTGTGTAGTTCTGAATTGCGTTGTTGCCTTTGTCTGAATCTTCAGCTGTATCTAGCTGGAAGTGCATATTTATGGGAGTATTCTCAGGAATTTCAAAAAAGAATTTATTTTGAGAGAATTTAGGAGGATTGTCATTCACATCCTCTATTTCAACTTCAATTCTGTGTAGCTGCAATGGGTTCTCCAATACAATTTCAGAGAGTAACATGCAAGGATCATCCTGATCGCATAGAGCCTCTCTGTCTATTCTATCCTTTAATATCACATCCCCAGAATGAAGGTCCAGCGGGAAATATTGCTTGGAGCTCTTAGAAACCAACCGGGCTCCTCGAGCAGATAGCTCTTTTGCATCCACTTTCAAATCCTTCAATACATTTGCCACCAGAGACCCACTTTTCTTTTCCTCAGGTAATAAATAGTGAATGGACTTGCATAATGCTCCACAAATGCAAAGAGAGAGAAAAAGCAAACAAACCTGGCTCTTTCTGTTGTGTTTATCCATTTCCCCTTCTTTTCAAGGTAGATCTGAATCACAAGGCAACTCCTGGTAAAGCAGCTTCCAGAGTTTGTCCTTCACACTGTAGGTTTTCAATTGCAATCTTTGATCTTCCTCTAGTTTCAAAATTAATCAACTGAGATTTCTAG
The DNA here is from genome assembly GCA_030015325.1 of Cryptoblepharus egeriae. Classification (NCBI taxonomy): domain Eukaryota; kingdom Metazoa; phylum Chordata; class Lepidosauria; order Squamata; family Scincidae; genus Cryptoblepharus; species Cryptoblepharus egeriae. The sequence continues at coordinate 87,950,108 of JAREYC010000003.1, read as the reverse complement.
AAATATTCCTGTGGTGTAGCACTGATGCCTTTTCATTTCAGATCCTTTGTTTAGCAGCTTCAGAGAGAGCATTTAGCATGATCTCCAATGTTTTGTGCAATGGCACCATCTTGTGTTTGAAGTAGGATACAGGCGTTGCACATTTTTTCAATTATTCTGGTGTATAGGTATACATATACTAGAAGAATGTACAATGTTTAGATTTCATCTAAAGGACCAAAGCCAACAAGGTGAAAAGTCATCATTCACCTTTTGGTGCCTCTTTAAACTTGTATCTGCCCCAATAATGATCACAGAAATGACAACTGTACCAGTAGGAGGAGGAGGAGGGAAAAAAGCAAGGATACAAGGCATATCTTCAACACCCAAATCCAGCCTTCCTCTGCTGAGTCCCCATAGCCTTTCCTCAGTTTCCATACTTTTTCCTGCCCTCTCAACCTATTAAATTGCACACCATTTACAGAATAATTCACCCTATCCCCATTTTTGCTTATCTGATGAGCTTACAGTGACAAGGTAAACAGGGCTGCCATATGTCCCCCAAAACAGGGACAATCCCGATTTGTGGGGATTGTGTTCACCTACTCACAAATGGGACAGAGGGTCCTGTCCTGATTTTGTGGAAGAGAAATATGGCAACCCTACCACAATGAAAACAAATTATTTAGGTGCCTGCCCTTTTGCTGCTGGGTCCTAGAAGCAGCCAGTCTCTGATACAGTCCCTGAAGAAAATGATAATGGTCTGGTATATAAATGGCTTTATATATCACAGAGACCTTAACCAGTCAGTAGCTGTTAGTGGAAAGTAAATTCAGAGATTAACCATGGTCTCCTGGACTGGCTGGAGTTTCATTCTGGTCTAGGAAGGTCAAAAGTGGGGAGCCAGACTGGACAATGGCCATGAGATGTCACCGAGCATTGTGCCAACCTGGTTGGGTCAACTTCTCAATCCTCCATAAAGCACCCATTGGGGACAGAAGTGCTATGAAACACCCAGAGGGGACAGAAGTGCTATGAGGGAAACTGTGCAGTATTTTGACCCAGGGTCTCCAGCAACATGATATCAACACTGGATCAAAACATGGGCTGTAACTCAAATTCCAGAGCATGGAAAAAGAGAATGGAATGGCTAGCGACTGATGGCCTGGTTCAAGACAGGTTCCTCACATTTTTGCAACTGTTTGTGAGCCTGGTGGAATTCATTCCGACTAAAGAATGAAGCAAAAGATACTGGGTGTCCACTATTTTCATCCAAACAGTACCATACAAATCATAGGACCACAGAAATTTGACTATTAGGGGTGCAATTTAAGCAACTTTCCAGCACCAAAGTAAGGGCAGTACAACTCCAAGATATGGGAACAAATTGCCTTACCCTCCATGACTGCTCCCAATTGCAGCATACAGCATATGCCCTGACCGGCAATAGTTATGCCAGTGCTGGGAAGTTGGTTAAGATTGCAACCTAAATAGAACAATGGATGTCTTTGTTCATTGTAAATACTTTAAAATACCAAAGCTATGGCCCTAATAACCCCCACAAATCTTGTGCCATGTCTCTTTCTTTCTGTGACCTTTTACAAAAATGGTTACAGGAATTCAGTAGCTGAATATAAACCATGCATCATTTAATCTTCATTCCTAATGTATAGACTCTCAAAAGTACCTTCATATTGCCAATACATCTACTTTCTCCCTTTTCCACCAGCCTACACTATTCCTTTCCCATAAGGTTCCCAAGTGGCATAAACAGCAAAGTGTAAGGGAGCGGTCAACATCAGGTTTCACCTTTGGGGAGGGTGACACCACTAGTGACCAAAACTGCAGTCATTAAGAATAATTACAATCATACTATTTTCAGTTGGATGTATAATTTAAAGCAGAAAGAACATGAGAAAATCATGCTGTATAAGGACTTACATATAGAAATTCAAAGAATCTGCAGAAAAAGGCCACCTTGATTCGGGTAATAGGTGCTCTTGGAGCAATTCCATCCATCCATCAATAACAACAACAACAAAACCCAACCAACTGGAAGCATTCTGAAGTCTACTGAATCTATGTAGCATGTATGTAAATAAAACGGTATGAATAGTAGACAGGTATACCATATAATCTATCAGCTGATTTTTATCCCGATGTTTTATCACAGTGTGGGTAAGGTTGGCCATTAAATTAAAAGAGAAATGTCCCCTTGGGTTTAAAAATATCTTGCTTACCATGGTAATGCAATTAGAAAATCTCTCCCTTTCTCTCTGGGGCTTAGAACATCTTTAAATACTCCTCCCTTCCCCCTGAAGCACCAGAGCAATTGGGAAGTGAATATCACTTTGCATTCCTTCTCTGCTGGACAGGAGGAAGGGATCATCTGCCTCCCAGCTAAAACATATTCTACGCCATGGTAATGGAGATTGGTTGATTGCTTGCCTGCTGAGTGATCATGGGGTAGGCAGGCTTTTCAAAAACTGCTGCCCAAAGAAATGCTTACCTTTTAATAGCTCTTCTTTAACATGAAAATCAGCATCCATGGAGGTTCCTGAAATGGAACACTTCCAGATGCTGAGACTCAACCTGTATATGGTATAATGGAATATAGATCTAATGGTATGACCGTAAAGAGATGTAGGAATATATATAAGGCCCACTTTCCTGAGCCTTTAATTTTTGGTTTCCTCAAAGGTGCAGAAGGATCATTGAACTCCTTGCCTGCTAAGTGTCCTTCTCCTTTGACTTATGTTGAAAAGAAAAAAAGAGGTAAAACAAGGAGCTGAGAGGAGGTCACCATGGTAGGGTTTAAGCAACTGAGTCACAGTGATTTCAGCAGTTCTGCTTCAGCAACAATCCAACCATCATCTGTAGGATGATCAGCAGGAGAATGAAGATTAAAAACCCAAAATTAGAGGAGGAAATAAAGACTACCTAGGAAAGCTCCGGAAAAAGTTGCTGCTCTGCTTCTTGCCCATCCCCTAAGGCAGTAACATCTTCACTTAACAACGGACTCCCTTAACAAGGATTTTCCCATCATTACAAAAGTTACGCCTATATAGGATTGGCTAATATCCATGGTTTTCAGTATCCACAGCACATATTACTGCACATATTTTGGTACTACTGCTCATATATATTTTGATTAAAGTAAAATTAAAAGTCCATTTTTTTAAATACTCCTGCTATTTTCTGTCACCCTAATTCAGCAAGACAATAAGATCTAGGTAAGCCAGGTTGCCAGGCCCACCCTGAATTCCACCACTGTTTTGAACTCAGTCCACACTGCCAGTGTGGTTTTATACTACTGAGAACAAACTGCCACCTCCTGGTGTGGCACATGTGATTTTCAGTAAGGTTACAATCCAGGGTAACTGCAGGACATTTTACACCGACATGGTTTTAGTTATGGTGCCACCTATGCAAAACCTATGGGAAATGCATAGAGCAATCCAGAGTAAGTGCCTCTTATCTCTTCCCAGTTCCTGTAGTTACTTTGGATTGTAAGGCAAGCTTCTCTTCTATCGCCTCCTCTACAAACCCATTACCAGAATTCTCCCACATAAGGATAATGGCTGACATGGCTAAACATCGTGTGTTGTTTTAGCAACATGTTCCTTTTAAAATTTGATCAGTGCTACGTTGTTTGACATTTTCAATATTATGGATTTGCCCTTTCTGGTTAACTTTGCTTTGAATATTGAGTATAACTTCAGAACTCAAGAGGAACAAGCAACATCTAATACCATTGGTTTGGGGAAGGGTGGGTAAGAAGTTCTAGGGGAATATAAGATCTTGGACCAGGGTGACTTTTGAAATTAACAGCCTATTGTGTCAAGATACCAGACAAGAGAATTGAGCAAAAGAAGAAAGCTGGAAATGAAGAGATAACAAATGCGATTGATAACTCAAGAAAGAAAAGATTGCTAAACTATAAATTCTAAAGACACTTTCATGAGAGTAAGAACCATTAAATACAATTGGACTTACTTTTGAATAGACATGGTTAGGATTGTATAGTCTCCTGTATTGATTTAGGTTGAAAAGAGGTACTTTCAGAATCAAACTCTTTCTTCCAAAACTTTTAAAATTGGAGAGTATTCACCTTAAAAATATCTTTATCACTGACATTACTTCCGCTGCTTCAGCACCAATTCTTTATTTCTTCTAGCTAATGTGGCTACTTCCAGAATCAAAAACATGAGTGAGCTGTCCAAAAAAGGATCATAGCGTGAATGGGGGATATCACCATACTGAAGCAAATGCAAACTAATGGCCCAACCCAAACAAAATTCCCCTAGCCAATGCAACTTCACAATGCATCCTTCAGGAGGTCATCCCAGATGTTTCATCTTGGTTTCTTCCCTTGCCTAGAGCAAGATTTTGCTGCACCCATCAGACATTAGCTAGTGATTTTGTAGGCACAATTATGAATGGACGCAGGAAGGTGGATCAAAGCCAGGAAAAGGGAATATGGAAATTGGTATAACCACTGCTAGTCTCTGCCCTGTTCAACCCTCCTCCTCTGCCTTCCACAATATTCCCATGCATGTAGGGGAGCCAGTGAGACTATGCAATGGCCACTTGCCACTTGTAGTCTTACCTGGGCAACATTCTATGTTGTATTGCCATGTATGACAGAAATAAAAATATGCTCACTAGCAGAACATTCCAATAGTACAGTAGCCCAAATCAAATTATGTTAACAAAACCTAAAAATAAAACACCTTATGAAAGATAAAATACAAAGGGAGATAAGGTTTTGGGAAATATTTTTTAGCTCTGGGTTTAAAAAAAGTTACTGCGAGTATTCTGCTAAAAGCATTTACTCTTTCCTCACCTCTTCCAGGGTTGATTGTTCAACTTCATCCTGGTCAGGAATCTCTTGGGAAGCAGAAGAAATCCTATGACTCACATGCATGTTTGGGTCTCCCACAGAAAAAACAGGAATGAGAGGCCGGAGAAATCTGAACTCGCTGCACAAGGATCCGCCTGTTAAGCAGACGTCATAGTGGTAAGTCCTGGAAAGGGACCCATTTTCAGAGTCTATCCCATTTTCTGGGATATCCGGTCTGGCAGGTGGGAAATGAGGAGGAACAGCAATCAAGCTTCCACTACAGCTTTTCTTGGTAATTTTGATAATGACAAACACAACAATACAAATGAGGAAAACAAAGGAGACTGCAGCCAAACAGATCACCAAATACATGGTCAAAGGACCTTCCTCTTCCCTTTCTTCAGAGCTCACTTCAATGTTCTTCCTGTATGGATCAGAAAGGCTGTCCACTAGAAGCACGTTTAGTGCTGTAGTGCTGGTCTGAGGTGGGTTCCCATTATCTCTGACAAGGATGACCAGTTTCTGTTTGTTGGGATCACGTTCATTAAGGGGTCTCCTGGTTTTTACTTCTCCATTCTGTGCTCCAATGCTGAACAAAGTTGGGTCTGTGGCCTTCAGCAACTGGTAGGAAAGCCAAGAGTTCTGTCCAGAGTCTTCATCCACAGCCACCACCTTGGTGACCAGGTAACCAGCCTCTGCTGACCTGGGAACCAACTCATTGCAGGGTGATGTAACGTTCTGAAGGGGATACAGGATGAAGGGAGCATTGTCGTTTTCGTCTATGACCACAATGTGGACAGTAACATCCGAGGTCAGTGGGGGAGAACCACCATCAGAAGCCCTGATGGTAACTTGGAAATGTTTTATCTCTTCATAATTGAGAGATCTGAGGATATACAAGTTCCCACTTTCAGAGTTGATAGAGATATAAGAAGCCACATGGACATTTCCTACCTTTCCTGGCAAAAAGGAATAGGTCACTTTTGCATTATCCTCAGTGTCCAAGTCAACAGCATGGACTGAGCCAATCAGCAAACCTGGGATATTATTTTCCTGCAATGCCATTTGATAAGAGGATTCTTGAAATATTGGGGGATTATCATTGATGTCCTGGATTTGAATGTGAATCATTGTTGTTGAACTGAGTCTGGGAAATCCTTGGTCTGTAGTTGTGATGGTCACATTATACTCAGGCACTTTCTCTCTATCCAGTGGGCTTTGGATCACCAGTTGGTAGTAGTTATTCATAGTGTTCTTTAATAAAAAAGGAAAAGATACATCTGCAGAACAGGAGGCCTGGCCATTTTCTCCAGAGTCTTGGTCTGTGATACTAAAGAGGGCAACAAGAGTTTCTACAGGAGAATCCTCTGGTAAAGGGTTGGTGAGAGATATGATGGACAACTCCGGGGGATTGTCATTCTCATCCTCAATTTCCACCATAACCTTGCAGTATCCTGAAAGTCCTCCTCCATCAGTTGCTTTGATGTTCATCTCATAGCTGATTTCTTTTTCATAATCAATTTCACCCCTAACAGTGATCTCCCCAGTAATTTCATTTAAGTTAAAGAGCTGGAGCACATTTTCATGCATCAGATTAAATGAATAAATAATCTGTGCATTTGAACCAAAGTCTGAATCTCTGGCTTCCACTTTCAAGACATGAGTAGCTTGATGGCTGTTTTCTTTTAGCCTGACTTTATATTCAGACTGTGTAAACTGAGGGAAGTTATCATTGATGTCCAAAATATTGATATTTATGTGAATTGTACCTGTTCTCTGGGGTACTCCTCCATCGGTAGCTGCAAGGATCAGCCCAAAGTGTCCTTCCTTCTCCCTGTCAAGGGGTTTCATTAAAACAAGATCTAAATAATTTTTGCCCTTTTGCATATCCAGTTGGAAATGTTCATTGGAACTGAGTGTGTAATTCTGGACACTATTCTCCCCCAAGTCAGCATCTTGGGCAGGATCCAAGCGGAAGCGAGTATTTGGTGGAACATTCTCAGGAATTTCTAGGTCAAATTCATTTTTAGGGAATGTGGGATTGTGGTCATTCACATCTTTTATCAACGTCTCAATGCTATATATCTTCAGTGGGTTTTGCAGGACTATTTCAGATATTAGCAAGCAAGGATCTGTCTTCCCACACAAAGCTTCTCTGTCTATTTTTTCCTGGATCAAGAGATTTCCAGATTTAGTATCCAGGTGAAAATATTGCTTACTGTTCTTGGAAACAAGCTGAGCCTTCCTAGCAGAGAGATCCCCCAACACCACCTTTAAATCCTTCAGCACATTAGCAACCACAGACCCAATCTTCTTTTCTTCAGGCACTGAATACTGAATTGAAGACACATACAGTCCTCTGTAAAGACAGAGAAAAAGCAAAAGATACAGACCTTGCCTGTTTGTCCAGCTTTCTTCCATGGTGTCCAGCTATCTAAGATCTTCAGCCACAACAAATCTTCATTTCATCCAGTGACCATCTGTGGCTGCTCAAGATATTAATTTTGTTCAGCAGATTTTATTTCTTTTCTCTTAAGTATAAGGTTTCAAATCAGCTTTCCCTTTGGTATAAGATTCTGTCTTCCAGTTCTTCGCTTTACATCCAACAGCAAACAAAATTAGGAATGGAAATGAATTTCTTTGACAATTCTGCCACCTTGTGGTTCTACTGGAAAGAATGTAGATTGCGTATTTTCCATTGAAGGGCAATTCCACTGCAAATCAACGTTTATGCATCTGGTTTTGTAAGCTTATAACATGAGATTATTATATTCATCCTTATGTGAATCAAGAGAAACAATAGTAAGTAAGACAATTTAAAAATATATTTTACCCCTATATATTTCACAACGGTAACCATCATGAGCATTCTTATATCTCAAGTGATTTAAGTAATAGTAAGAAAAAAATTAATTGTCCTGTTACATGTTTTGGGGCAATTCAACTATACTACTGGACATTTCAAACATCACATTATACTAAGCAACTTATTCTCACCTGGTTTGTTTGTTGTAATTCCTCTCCAGGACTAGAGACATCTGGAGAACAATCAGTTGAATTTCTGGGATGTACCTGTATGTTGGAAGGCTCCATTGAAAACACTGGAATGAGAGGCCTCAAAAATCTAAATTCACTGTTCAGAGACCCACCAGCTAGGCACACTTCATAGTTGTAAGCCTGGGAAGATGGGCCACTGCCAGAATCCACATGATTCTCCTGGATTTTCGGTCCACCAGGAAAAATAGGTGCAGAGTTATAGTTCCCTATGAACTGCCTCTGCTTTTGAATCTTCATGGCAATGAAAACCATAACAGACACCAGAAAAATAAAAGAGATGGCAGCCAAGCATATGATCAGATACAAAGTCAGGTTATTGTCTTCTTCCTCCTCTACAACTTCACCCTTAGGGGAATCCATCATTTTCATATAAGGGTCAGAAAAGCCTTCCACGAGAAGAATGCTCAATGTTGCTGAGGTGGACTGAGGAGGATGCCCGTTGTCTTTCACTCCCACTATCAACTTCTGTTTGAAGGCATCTCGTTTATTAACTGGTCTCAGGGTTTTCACTTCTCCATTTTGGGCCCCCACTGTGAAGAGTCCTGGCTCTGTGGCCTTCAGTAGTTCATAGGAGAGCCAAGAGTTCTGACCAGAGTCTCTGTCCACTGCCACCACCTTGGTCACCAGGTAGCCTGTTTCTGCCTCTCTGGGGACCAAATCATTGGATGGGGAAGTGCCGTTCTGGAGAGGATAGAGGATGAAGGGGGCATTGTCATTTTCATCCACAATCAAAACACAGACAATCACTTCTGAGCTCAGTGGAGGAGAACCACCATCTGATGCCTTTACAGTTGCTTGAAATTCTTTTATTTCCTCATAATCCAGAGATTGAAGGACATACAAGTTCCCAGTTTCTGAGTTGATGGAAAGATAGGCAGCCATAGAGCCATCACCAACCTTTCCAGACAAGAGTGTGTATGTCACTTTAGCATTCTGTTCTATGTCCTGATCAATAGCAAGTACCGAACCCACCAAAAGTCCTGGAATATTGTTTTCCTGTAAGTGCATTTTATAGAGTGATGTCTGGAACATTGGTGGATTATCATTGACATCTGAGATCAGAACATGAATTATTCTTGTTGAAGTGAGCCTGGGTGAGCCTTGGTCAGTTGCCCTGATAGTGACATTATATCCTGATACTAATTCTCTGTCCAGTAGTTGTTGAGTCATTAATTGGTAATAATTATTCTCAGTAGCTTTTAATACAAATGGAGAGTTTGTGCTGGTGGTACAGATAATTCTTCCATTGTCTCTAGAGTCTTGATCTGTTACACTGAAAAGAGCTGCCATGGTGTCTACAGGAGAGTCTTCTGGTAAGGGACTGATGACGGTCATAATACTAATTTCTGGGGCATTGTCATTCTCATCCTCAACTTCCACAATTAACTTGCAGTAAGCAGAGAGGCCTCCGCCATCTGTGGCTTTGATAGTCATCTCATAAATTTTATTCTCTTCATAATCTATTGTCCCTGCAACAGTAAGTTCTCCGGTATGTTTGTTCAACTTGAATGTTTGAAGCACCTTTTTGGGAACTCGCCTGAAAGAATAAGTGATTTCTCCAAAGGAACCAGTATCTTTGTCACTGGCTTTAACTTTACAGACTACTGTATACAATGGGGTGTTTTCTGGTACTCTCACTTCATAGACAGATTGATCAAAATGAGGCGCATTATCATTGTTGTCGAGAACATCAATGATAAGTTGTACTGTTCCAGTTCTTTTTGGTTCCCCACCATCAATGGCTGAGAAAATTAACAAAAGCTGTGAATTCATCTCCCGGTCTAACGGCTTCTGCAACACTAGTTCTACATATTTTCTCCCATCACTGTGACTTTGGACATCAAGAGAAAAATGTTCATTAGGACTAAGTGTGTAATTCTGAACTGTGTTTGTGCCTTTATCCATATCTTCAGCTGTTTCCAAAGGGAATCGGGTATTTATGGGAGTCTGCTCAGGAATCTCAAAAAGGAATTGATCTTGAGAGAATTTGGGGGAATTGTCATTCACATCTTCTATCTGAAACTCAATTCTGTGTAGCTGGAACGGGTTTTCCAATACAATTTCAGAGTGCAACATGCAAGGGACATTCTGATCACACAGAGCCTCTCTGTCTATTCTATCCTTTAATATCACATCCCCAGAATAAAGATCCAGCTGGAAATATTGCTTGGAGCTCTTAGAAACCAACCGAGCTCCCCGTGCTGATAGCTCTTTTGCATCCACTTTCAAATCTTTTAGCACATTTGCCACCAGAGATCCACTTTTGTTTTCTTCAGGCACCGAATAGTGGATGGATTTGCATAATACCCCACACATGCAGAGAGAGAAAACAAACAAACAAACCTGCCTGTTTCTGTGGTATATTTCCATTTCCTCAGCTTCTCAAGGTAGATCCAAAACTCAAAGCAGCTCTTTATAAACCAGCTCCTGGAGTTTTTCTTTCACCCTATAAGTTATTGTTTGCCAGCTGTGATCTCCCTATATTTGCAAAATAAATCAGCTGAGTTTTCTGGATGTTTTCCTGAGATTGAAGGACTGCTGCCTTTTCATTTCAAATCCTTTGTCTAGTGGTTTCCGTACACAGGCAGAGCATTTAATCTGATCTCTAATGTTTTGTGCAATGGCACCATCTTGTGTCTGAAGAAAGATACAGCGTTGTACATTTTTCCAAGCATCATGGTACACTAGAACAGATACATATGTATCTGGAAGAACTTGCAATATTTTGATTTCATAATTCTAGAAAAAGAAGCCAGCAACATGAAAAACTATTCTTGCCACCTTCACTTGTTGGTGTTTGTTTGGATTTCCATGTGGTTTATTGCTTGGTGTTCTAATTTGGATCACCATGCCTGGATGACCACTCTACTCCTTTTGCAGACATTCTTGGGACCAATCTTTGTGTATTTGCTACCCGGGTATGTGAAATGATGTTCCATTACCCTAATGCAACATCTGGATGCTTCTCTTGCCCCAAATGATACAGTGGTGGCCATTTTGGTGCTGTTGTATCACAAAGCAGGCCTCCTTCAGTCTTGAAAGACTATAGTATCGTGCTCGGCGCTGCATACGCTGCATGCGAAGCACAAAAGCCTGGGTTAGATTGTTATGGAGGATAGGCTGTTACCCAAGCAGCAAATCCCCCCTCTCCACTCCACTGAATTAGTCCAATGGAAAGGCAGAGCTAATACGATTGGATCCAGCTGGCGTCGCAGAACTGGGCTAAGGACAGGAGCTCACCCTGTCTTGAGGGGCCGACCTGGGTCTTGAACTCTGGCCTGCTGGTTAACAGGCATAATGTCTTAACCACTTGCACCACAGTAAACCCTATAACACAATCTCTACAAGCAAGGAAGACAATCTGGCACAAAAGTGGCAGAAAAGCTGGAAGGCAGGAAAGGATTCAAATGGCCAGAGATGGATGACCTGGTTCAAGACAGTTTGAAGATCAGACATCAAAGAAGACAGACAAGAAGGAGGGCAGAACAACAGAGGAGACAAAAAGAGTCTTCACCTACTTCTCTTTGTTATAAAAATAACAAATTGCTCATACTGGAGAAGATGGAAGGCCAGAGCTTTACAAGGCCTGTGTATGACTAGATCTTCAAAGAGAGGATCGGGACCCCCTTGGGGGGGTCACAACTTCATTTCAGGAGAGGTCGCAAAAGGCTGGATGCAGCCATCTTGTAATCTGGCACTGGGCACCTTTCATTACACTTCCAGCCATGAAATCACTTCCCGGGGGTCCCCGACAGATTGTCATTCTCAGAAGGGGGTCCCAGGCTGAAATGTTTGAATGCCACTGAATTAGATGGTGGTATTCATGGTGCCCCTGCAATCTATTGAGCTCCTTTGGCTCACAGAGCTCAATCTGTCAGGTTTATCATGGAACCAGAGGACTGATGGCACAGGAAGCACAGCTGCAAAGACTGACTTCTTGTCCAGGTTTAAAACCACAATATAGTTTAGCAACAAACTTTGATTAGAGGAGTGAGAGGACTTCTGTAATGTATGATCAGCAGAACTATCAGAAGACATTATTCTGTTTTCTAATCTGCACTTAGGTGATTTCCCTTAAGGCTGTGACCATCACCTCTGCCCCTGCCTGGACAACACAGAAAGCCATGGGTTGAATGTCTTGTGTGAGACTTATTTTGTATCTCTTCCATAACATTTGTTGACCTCCCTCCTGCAGACAACAAGAGAAGTAACTCTTTAGGTAGGGAATGTCAGGTTCTTCATTTACAATAACCAAAAAAAAAATCTATTCCTCATAAAATTAATGGTGGTGTTCCCATCACACCAATGGTTTCTGGACATTGCCTTAGAAGATCTTGCTCCAAGTTGGAGTACAAAAGGTGATGGTCAAGACTAGCTTTGCAGGATCCTTTGGGAAAGGAGAAGGGGACCCGAACCCTCTCCACCCCCATCTACCTTGCCTATCCCAATTCAGCCAGGTCTCTTTCATGTGTGAACTTGGAAGAGGTGTACATTCTTCCATTCTTGTGGGTTCAGAGCCTGGTGGAGCTCATTCAGACTAAGAGCACAATCCTAACCATGTCTACTCAGAAGTAAGCCCCATTGTGTTCAATGGGTCTTACTCCCAGGAAAGTGTGTTTAGAATTGCAGCCTAAGAAATGAAACAAATGTATATCAGGTGTCCGCTATCTTAACCCAAGTTATGTTAGTGTACCCCCGCACATGGGAATTAGACAGTTAAACAGAACAAGGGATTGCTTTGCAAATGGCGGATACTTTAAAATAATTGATAAAGCTGTGCGCCAGCTAAATCCCATCATTTTTGTGTCTCGTCTTGATCTTTTTATGGCCCTACACAAATGCAGTTACAGAACCTCAGTGCCCACTGTCCCACACAAACAGAACTAATCCATTACTTTCTTGAAGATCTTGTTGCTGAATATACACCATGCATCTTTTAACATCATTATCCAATATGCACACCTCTCTACAGCTACATTCTCATATCTGATTCTCATATATATACTTTCTCCCATCTCTGTCTGTCCACACTGCTGTTTTTCCCATAACGTCAGAAACACACAAACATACTTTATCCGCTTTCCAGAATTTAACTCTGGAGAGGAATAGATACATTCTCAGCCAAATTCTCTGCCCACGCAGTGCCAACTGCATGTGCACTGCCTTGAAAATAGGCATTGGAAATGTGCTGAAAGGCTTGTTGCAATAGTCAGGGACAGACACTGGTGTAGGGCTGCCAGAATTCTCTTTCACAAAATTGGGACAGGACTCTCAGTTCCATTTGCCAATATGTAAACATAATCCCCCAATATCGAGATTGTCCCTGTTTTTCAGGACCTATGCTAACTATACACTGGTGGGGAACTGAGGCCAGTCCCAGTCAGTTCTGGGCCATTTCACCAGTTGGAGGAAGCCACAAAACCACAAGCAGTGAGTTCTTCCTCTGCCTAAAATCCTACCACAGCCTATTCAACTCTGCATCAAAGATTTTGTGGGTGCAGATCAGTGGTGGGCACCAGCAGGTTTGCACCTGCTCTATAGAACCGGTTGTTAACAAGAGATAGGACATATAAAGTTTAAAAATAGCCATTTAAAAGTGGCTGCCAGATGGGCAGAGAACCGGTTCTTAATTTCTTTGAAGCCCATCACTGGTGCAGATCCTAGATGGGCTGTGAAGGTGCTATAGGGGTTAGGAAACTGATGTTTCCCACATAAATACAGCAGTGGCCATTTTGACGCAGGTGGCCATTTTGATGAATCATGACGCAGGATAGCAACCTTAATCTCAACCATCAAACTGGGTAGAATTCATACTCACAAATTCCCACAAAAACCATTTTGGGTTGGAGATGTAAATTGTGACCCTAAATATCTGTATGAGAATATTTATGCAAAACAGCTTGATCGCTGTATGCTATCTCTTGGTTCAACAGCAGACTGACTCTGAAAAGCAGCTGCAGGAGAGCAATGGAGGGAGAGAAGTCAGGCTGCAATCCTACCCACACTTTCCTGAGAGCAAGTTCCATTGACTTAATGGAACTTGCTTCTGTGTAAACAGGTATAAGATTGAGCTCTAAGCCAGTCTTTTTTTTAAATTCTGGGCTTCTCAGATTGTGGGAAACAGTAGGTGGGCCTTTGGTATGACCCACTGACCCAGTGGTAGATCTGACCCAGTGGTAGGGGTGGTTGAAACTTTCCTTTAAATCTTACTGGAGGATTCTCCACATTTTTGACGGGAGCAGAGCAGCCATTTCACTGAGCCTCTGGTCTCTGAGGCTTCACTTAAAAGGTGAATTGTCTGATTGTCACAGAAGAGAAACCACTGATCTCATCCTGAGCCAGCTACGTGCCTGTTGAATGTCCCTTTCCTTCTTGAGGTACTGCAGCAATAATTAAAACGAGGAAAGAATGAAGGACACTCAACAGGCAACAGCTTGGCCACAATGAATTCAAATGGTTCTACTTTATTTATTCATTTATTTCAGTATTCATATGCTATCTTTCTCTGTTGCTGAGATAGTATCTAAGGTGTTGTACAAGGGCAAGCTAGTCTAGACCACCAGCCCTCTCACACATTCCCATGCATTTATCACTATCTGGCTAATAAACTCAATGACTCCATCCTGCCACAAAGGGAGGACAAATTTATTTGTTCGTTTATTTTTATTATTAGATTTGTATTCCACCTTTCTCTTTGAAGGGCACTCAAGGCAGCTAACAATCAACAGACTATCGATTAAAGAACACTGCAGCTTGACATAGGAGACATAGGAAACTACTGCTAAAAACAAACCACAAATTATCATGCTGAGCTTTTCAGGCAATACTGGCAACTCAACCATCAGCCCATATTTCCTCCTAATCAAAAATTAAAGACTGGCCCTACAATCCAGAGTAACTACAGGAAGATGTAAGAGGCACTTACTCTGGATTGCTCTATGCATTTCCCAAAGGTTTCCTATAGGTGGCTCCATAACGTCGGTGTAAAGGGTCCCATATTCACTCAGGATTGTAGCCTAAATTAGGGTTACAGTGAGAAGCTCAGCGATCCACAGGCAATCCACAGTATTCTCCAGGAAAATCCCAAAGAAGCAGCTGGCCAGCTCCTCACTTCCACCCCCTGCAGATGGTACCATGCTCACTTAACAACAAATTCACTTAATAACAGTGATCAGACAACACAACACTATTATTAGGCAACCAATACCTGTATCCATGGTATTGGTTTTGTGTATCCATGGTAGGTATTATATCATATCACTATGGATATAGGGGAATACTACACAAACAAATTTTGATTAAAATAAAATTAAGAGTTCATTTAACAAAATATTGCTGTTTTCTATGCGCTTGATGTGAGTAAAAAGGTTAAAAACTGAAACACAAATATAATAACTACATGAACTAGACTTTTAGTGTCCATACTAAACTTTACCTTATTAGGACATATGCCCATTTGACCCAAGTAGGTAAATCTATTTATTTACATATATATTTATACGCACTGTAAAAAGATCTACTTTTAAAGCTGTGCTGAAGAGTGACATGTTTTAATTTATAGTTTAAAAGTGATACTTTCAGAGCCAAATTCTTCCCTCCAAAACTGTTAAACGGGAGCATGTTCACCTTTAAAAAATCTTTATCACTGACATTACTTCCCCTACTGCTGCTTCAGTGCCAATTTTATTGCTTCTTATTACTAATGTTGCTACTGCCAGGATCAGTACATGGATGAGCTGTCCATAAAGGGATCAGAGGGTGGATGGAAGGATGTCACAAAGTGAAAACTATCATATTTACTACATCCTAATTTACTACATCCTAATTTCAGAAATGTGTTACTGATTTTGTTAACACAATTCTTAGTGGACACATGAAGATGGATAAAAGCCAGGAAAAGAAATAGGAATTTGATGGAACTGCCAATACCACCCCATTTCCAACACCAATCTGCTCCTCCCTGCCTTGTTCCACCCTTCCACCCAACTTCCCACACACTAGCTATGCTCCGTAGGTATCCAGGGAATCAGGGCTGTAATTACTCATCACTTAAAGTTATAGCTAGCTTGCACTCCATGGTGTATTGCTGTTTGTAACAACCATAAAAACACATCCAGAATGGTTCAGCAGTGCAGTGACCCAATAGGATTGGGCTTTAAACCAAATCAAAGTTGAATAATGCATCCTAAAATTAAAAAGAAAAGTAATCCTATCAAAGAAAGGATCCTATCAAAGATCCTAATCAAAGAAAAAGCACAAATGTTGCATAGTTTAATGTAAGAGATTTTCAGCATTTAGATTTTAAAAAAATTCCAAAAAAACCAGGTATGCACTCCAAATATCTACTACTCCCTTACCTGATCACTTGTTGAATCTGAACCCTCAACTTGGTCAGGAGTATCTTGGGAAGTGGCAGAAATTCTATGACTCACAGGCATGTTTGGGTCTCCCACAGAAAAAACAGGAATGAGTGGCCGGAGAAATCTGAACTCGCTACACAAGGATCCACCCGTTAAGCAGACATCATAGTGGTAAGTCCTGGAAAGGGAGCCATTTTCAGAGTCCACCCCATTTTCTGGGATATCCGGTCTGGCAGGTGGGAAGTGAGGAGGAACAGCAATCAAGCCTCCACTACAGCCTTTCTTGGTAATTTTGATAATGACAAACACAACAATACAAATGAGGAAAACAAAGGAGACTGCAGCCAAACAGATCACCAAATACATGGTCAAAGGACTTTCTTCTTTTGTTTCTTCAATGCCTACTTCTATATTTTTCCTGTATGGATCAGAAAGGCTGTCCACAAGAATTACATTTAGTGAAGTGGTGCTAGTTTGTGGTGGGTTCCCATTATCTCTGACAAGGATGACCAGTCTCTGTTTGTTGGGGTCTCGTTCATTCAGGGGTCTCTTGGTTTTCACTTCTCCATTCTGAGCTCCAATGCTGAACAGGGTGGGGTCTGTGGCCTTCAGCAACTGGTAGGAAAGCCAAGAGTTCTGTCCAGAGTCTTCATCCACAGCCACCACCTTGGTGACTAAATAAGTGGCCTCTGCTGACCTGGGAACCAGCTCATTACAAGGTGATGTAACATTCTGAAGGGGATACAGGATGAAGGGAGCATTGTCGTTTTCGTCTATGACCACAATGTGAATAATAACTTCTGAGGTCAGTGAAGGAAAACCACCATCGGATGCCCTGATGGTAACTTGGAAATGTTTTATCTCTTCATAATTGAGGGACCGGAGGACATACACGTTCCCACTTTCAGAGTTGATAGAGATATAAGAAGCCACAGAGCTGTCTCCCACCTTTCCAGGTAAAAAAGAGTATGTCATTTTGGCATTCTGCTCAGTGTCCAGATCAACAGCATGGACTGAGCCAATCAGCAATCCTGGGATATTATTTTCTTGCACTGCCATTTGATAGATGGATTCTTCAAATACTGGGGGATTGTCATTGATGTCCTGGACTTGAACGTGAATCATTCTTGTTGAACTGAGTCTTGGAGATCCCCTATCCACAGCTGTGATGGTCACATTATACTCAGCCACTTTTTCTCTATCCAAAGGGCTTTGGATCACCAGTTGGTAGTAATTATTCACAGTAGTTTTTAAGAGAAAGGGCAAGGATACATCTGCAGAACATGAGACCTGGCCGTTGTCTCCAGAGTCTTGGTCTGTGACACTAAAGAGGGCAACAAGTGTATCTAGTGCAGAATCTTCTGGCAAAGGAGTGGTGAGAGAGATGATGGACAATTCGGGAGCATTATCGTTCTCATCTTCAATCTCCACTAGAACCTTGCAGAGTTGTGAAAGCCCTCCTCCATCTGTGGCCTTGATGTTCATGTCATGATGCATATTTTTTTCATAATCAATTTCTCCCCAAACAGTTATTTCTCCAGTAATTTCATTTAAATGGAATAACTTGAGTATAGTTTCATGCACCCGATGAAATGAATAGATGATCTGTGCATTTGATCCAGAATCTGAATCTCTGGCTTCCACTATGCAGACAAGTGAACCTTGTGGTCTGTTTTCCTTTAACCTTGTTTTATATTCAGACTGAGTAAACTGAGGGAAATTATCATTAATATCCAGAATATTAACATTTACTTGAACTGTTCCTGTTTTCTGCGGCACACCTCCATCTATAGCCATGAGTGTCAGCCCAAAATGTGAAATTCTCTCCCTGTCTAATGACTTCTCCAAAATAAGATCCACATATTTGGTTCCATCCTCATCTGTTTGCACATTTAACTGAAAATATTCATTGTTGCTAAGTGTGTAGTTCTGAATACTGTTTTTCCCTTGATCCTCATCTTGGGCAGATTCTAAGGCAAATCGTGTATTTGTGGGAACATTTTCAGGAATCTCAAGTTCAAATTCATTTTTAGAGAATCTGGGAGCATTGTCATTCACATCTTCGATCTGCATCTCAATACTGTAGATTTGCAAGGGGTTTTGCAACACAATCTCAGACTGTAGTAAGCAAGGGTCAACCTTGCCGCACAAAGCTTCCCTGTCTATTTTATAATCTATCAAGATATTCCCAGAGTGACTATCAAGGTGAAAATACTGCACAGTGCTTTTAGAAAATAGCTGGGCTTTTCGAGCTGAGAGTTCCCCTAATTCCATTTTCAAATCCTTCAGCACATTAGCAACCACAAAACCACTTTTCTTTTCTTCAGGCACAGAATACCGAATTGAGAAACATAATGTTCTGGAAAACCAAAGAAGAAGGAAAAGATACACACCTTGTCTGTTTCTGAGCCAGTCTTCCCCAATCATTTTCCAATCAGATCTATAAGCTGTGGTCAAATTACAAAGGTTCAATCTTTCATCCAGTGAATATTTACAGTACAGGAAAAAATAATCCTTGTCTTGTAATGTTGCTTTCTTATCCTGTGAATATTATATCTTCTTCACAATGAAACATCCTCTTTCTGCTTTTTCATTCTGTGTATTTGGGGCTTCTTGGAGAGGGCTGCTTTAAAATAAGATTTTGAACTTCTACAGAAATGTTTGCCAATTCTGCCACCTTGTGGTTATATCTGAAAATTGCCATTTAAAATCTATGTTCCTTAATGAAATAGATGGTCCAGATCAAAAGAACCAAAAACTGTTCAATCATTTTCTTATTCTGGGCTATTTCATAGGTATTTAACTTCTAACCAAAGGTATTATTTCCCCTCTATATACATATATTTCCCCTCTGCATGACAAGCAGCTTTTAAATTCCATTTATCTTAAGTATTCTTACTTACAGGAAGATTGGCAATTAAATTCTTGCCAGACTAATAAGGTGATTTTCCTTAACATGTTGCAGGATTCCTTGAAAAGAGCTGAATTCCTGGGATTTACCTGTGCTTTGGGAAGCTCCACTGAAACACAGGAATGAGGCCTGAGAAACCTGAAATTCTAATTTAGAGACCCTCCAGCTATGCACACTTCATCGTAGTAAGCTTGGGAAGCTAGGCTGCTGCTGGAATTGACATGATTTTCCAGGATATTAGGTCCACCAGGAAAATTTAATGCAGAGTTATAGTTACCGATGGCACTATGAGCACCACTATGGACATGAGAAATATAAAAGAGACGGCAGTCAAGCATTAGATACCCAGTTAGGTTATGGTCTTCCTCATCCACACCCTGGATATTCAGCATTTCCATATAAAAGCTATCCACTAGAAGAATGCTCAGTGTTGCTGAGGTGGGCTGAACAGTATGCCCACTCTCACTCACTCTCACTATCAGTTCTCTCTATCACTCTTTCTATCATTTTCTCTATCACTATCAGTTCTCACTATCACTATCACTATGGCATCTCGTTTATCCACAGGCCTCATGGTTTTCACTTCTCCATTCTAGGTCCCCACTGTGAAGTGTCCTGGCTCTGTAGCCTTAAGCAGTTCTTAGGAAAGCAAAGAGTTAGGACCAGAGTTTTGGTCTACTGCCAACTGCGAAGTGGCCACTGCTTGGTACCTCCTCTTCCCTGGGAAAAGGGTCAGTTGATGGAGAAATTGCATTACTTTTTCTTTGTACCCAGATTGACCAATCTGAGGGAAATTGTCATCTGAGGGAAATTGGCTTCCACAACTTCACTGACAATTTGTGCTGTGCCAGTTCTTGAGATTTCTCCATCAACAGTTGAGAGAGTTAGAAAAAGCTTTGGGACCAATTCATGATCTAATGGTGTCTAACAGTACACAGAGTCGCATGGGGCTTGATCTGAGTCAAGACTAGTGTCATTGCCTCCCATAACTGAAATAAAAAAATGAGACATAGCGGGGCCACTTTACAAGTCCTCACATCATCCCTTCACAGGTCTATACACTTGAGCCAAGTCACTCTATGTGTGTCCCTTTAAAAAGCCCCCACAGAAAAATGGGGTTGTTGCTGGGCTCTGTGTGTATTGAAGCCTTTTGAAAGCACCTTCCAATACTTCTGCCTGTCTATAAACGGGGCAGGAGTAGTAGGCTGGACTGTGAAGGAGCAGGGAAAGAAGTGGCAAGAGGGAAGAGGAGGATAACAAGCTGCAACTGCAAGGCTTACCAGGGTGATAAGACCCAAGAGGGTGATCTTCAAAAGCCTTTGTAGCTTTGGTACCAAGCCTTGGTAGCCCTACTCAGAAGTAGTCCCACAGCAGGCAATAATTTAATGATGGCTCCTTCTCCCACTAGCCATGCAATGAAAATCATGATCACTATGAACTGCTTTCCCTTTCCTGCCTCATCCCCTTGAGTTGTGGACATCTCAATCCTATTAGAAGGCAAAAAACCCACTTGGACTCTTCCTCCTGCCCTCCTTCAACAAATGGAAATATCAGAACTTTGTCCAATGATCATCTATTCCTGCCTTCTTATCAGAATCCAACTAAAGCATTTTCTTTTGCTTCCCCTGGTTAAAAAGAACATATTAACCCTTCCTGTCTTATGGCTGGAACTCCCTGGTGCTTGTCTGAACAACAGTCCCACAAGGATTTTCACGCTGCAAGAACAGTAAGCAGGAATTCTCCCCCTAATTTAAGGCAGACTCGACTGACAATTTTAATATGAGGCTTGAGTCAGTTGAGCCCTGACTTGTGTTTTTCAGAACCTTCACTGAGTGAGACTTGCAAGTTGTTGAGTCTGTGAAATTTTCATGTCTCAAGTCTGAGTCATTCAAGTAATGTTCCCAACTCTGGTGTCTCCATTACCCATTCCACATACTTCCTATCATTACCATAAAATAATAACCAGCTATAACTGCCTGGAGAAGAAATTCAGTATAGTAATTCTTTGACTTATGAACGAGTTCCGTTCTGGATGCTCATTTGTAAGTCAATTTGTTCGTAAGTCCAATACCATTGATGTTAATGCAGTTCAGAAAAAATAAAATAATTGGAAAAAGTAGTGTAGTAAGGATGTATGAAAGGGATGTAGTTCATATGTATGAAAGTTCGCATCTTGAATGCTCACAAGTAGAGGACTTTTCCTTTTCGAGTACATTTTCTAAGGGACCTATGCTCTTCACCAATTTGTTTTTAGACTCAATTCAATAGGATGGTATTAACTGTTACAGGCTAAACATTTTTTATCAGATAGAATCCTCCTCTCCAACCAGGACTCATCAGAAGTGGTGCCTCCACTTATTATTGTCTCCCATAAAGAGGCAAAGCTGGGGCTGACATGATCTCAGACCTCTTCCAAGAATAAACATCAGTTCTCAAACTAGCATTCAGCAGTGCAGTATAAGAGGTACGTAAGAGGTGGCACATGTCTAAGGAGACCCATAGGTGGCCCCAGACTCACATGGAGATAAGTAGAAATAATGCTCCCTTCCCCCACCTGTATGCCCTGACGTCTCCCAAATTCTTTGGAGTCATTAATCTTTCATCTAATTTTTCTTATGGACCCCAGAGGTTCCTTGCTTCAGTGCAGACACTGCTGACATTCCCTAGGAGAAAAAAAGGTGGCTGGTAAAAAGGGAGACCTGAAAAGAGCTTCTTTGTAACTCACAGTCACTGGAGGCAGACTTCTCTTGCTCTAAGGCAAGGGTCTCCAATCTCTGGCCGAATGTGGCCTCAATGTGGCCCCCGGCAAGACCCCTTTATCCAGCCATTGAGCAAGCTTTGCAATCCATTCCAATAATCTTATATGTAAAACTGTGTAAATGTATTCAAATTTGAAATGTAAATTAGTTTTCTGGCTCCCAACAGTGTCAGAGAGTTGATGTAACCCTCCTGCCAAAAACTTTGGAGGCCCCTGTTCTAAGGGGACCAAGTGGGAATGCACACATGCTAACTAGGGGAGTGCAGTATAGCTGTCAAAACAGAGGCGTCAAATGCATATGACCAGTGGTGGGCTCCAGCAGGTTCGCACCTACTCTATAGAACCAGTTGTTAACGAGAGAGAGGATGTATAAAATTTAAAAATAGTCATTTAAAAGTGGCTGCCAGATGGGTATAGAACTGGTTGTTAATTTCTTTGAATCCCATCACAGCATATGACGCATATGCATATGAATCTTGGTATATGACTTAATTAAGAAATTATTTTGTCCTCACCTGTTCAGTAGATGATTCATTAACCCCAACCTGGTCAGGAATCTCTTGAGAAGCAGTAGAAATCCTATGAGTCACAGGCATGTTTGGGTCTCCCACAGAAAAAACAGGAATGAGAGGCCGAAGAAATCTGAACTCACTGCACAAGGATCCGCCAGTTAAGCAAACATCATAGTGGTAAGTCCGGGAAAGTGACCCATTCTCAGAATCAACTCCGTTTTCTGGAATATCTGGTCTGGCAGGTGGGAAATGAGGAGGAACAGCAATCAAGCTTCCACTACAACCTTTCTTTGTAATTTTGATGATGACAAACACAACAATACAAATGAGGAAGACAAAGGAGACTGCAGCCAAACAAATCACTAAATACATGGTCAAAGGACCTTCCTCTTCCCTTTCTTCGACCCCCACTTCTATGTTCTTCTTGTATGGATCTGAAAGACTATCCACTAGAATCACATTTAGTGCTGTGGTGCTGGTCTGAGGTGGGTTCCCATTATCTCTGACAAGGATGACCAGTTTCTGTTTGTTGGGATCGCGTTCATTAAGGGGTCTCCTGGTTTTTACTTCTCCATTCTGTGCTCCAATGCTGAACAGGGTTGGGTCTGTGGCCTTCAGCAACTGGTAGGAAAGCCAAGAGTTCTGTCCAGAGTCTTCATCCACAGCCACCACCTTGGTGACCAAATAAGTGGCCTCTGCTGACCTGGGAACCAGCTCATTACAAGGTGATGTAACATTCTGAAGGGGATACAGGATGAAGGGAGCATTGTCGTTTTCATCTATAATCACAACATGGACAGTAACTTCTGAGGTCAGTGAGGGAGAACCGCCATCAGATGCCCTGATGGTAACTTGGAAATGTTTTACCTCTTCATAATTGAGAGACCTGAGTATATATACATTTCCACTTTCAGAGTTGATGGAGAGATAAGATGCCACAGGGATGTCTCCTACTTTTCCAGGCAAAACTGAGTAGGTCACTTTTGAATTTTCTTCTGTGTCCAGATCAACAGCATGGACAGAATCAATCAGTAGTCCAGGAATATTATTTTCTTGTATTTGCATTTCATATAATGACTTTTGAAATACTGGGGGGTTGTCATTGACATCTGAGATTTGAATGTGAATCACATTTGTTGAAGTCAGTCTGGGAGAGCCCTTA
Organism: Cryptoblepharus egeriae; assembly: GCA_030015325.1. Taxonomy (NCBI): domain Eukaryota; kingdom Metazoa; phylum Chordata; class Lepidosauria; order Squamata; family Scincidae; genus Cryptoblepharus; species Cryptoblepharus egeriae. The sequence continues at coordinate 87,926,526 of JAREYC010000003.1, read as the reverse complement.
TCAATGGCTGTGATTGTGATATTATATTCTGGTTGTTTTTCCCTGTCCAGGGAACTTTGGATCACAAGTTGATAGTAGTTATTTGAAGTAGCTTGTAGCAGAAAAGGAAGGTTTATCTCCACAGAGCAGACAGTTTGGCCATTCTCTCCTGAATCTCCATCTGTAACAGTGAAAAGGGCCACTACTGTATCCTTGGGAGAATCCTCTCGTATGACACTGGTGAGGGATATAACTGACAAATCTGGGGCATTATCATTCAAGTCCTCCACCTCTACCAAGACTTTACAGTGCCCCAGAAGACCTCCTCCATCTGTGGCTTTGATGTTCATATCATAGCTGGTTTGTGTTTCATAATCAATTTGTCCCATAACAATGATTTCCCCAGTCAGTTCATTTAAATGAAACAAGTTGCGTACGTTTTCTGGCACCCGATTAAATGAATAAGTAATCTGTGCATTGGAACCAAAATCCAGATCTCTGGCTTCCACCTTGCAGACCAGAGTGTTCCTTGGGCTATTTTCCTTTATAATTACTTTATATTCTGATTGTGTAAACTGAGGGAAGTTATCGTTAGTGTCCAGGACCCTGACATTTATTTGAACTGTGCCTGTTCTCTGTGGTATCCCCCCATCAATAGCTGTGAGAATCAGGCCATAATGTGCCTCCTTTTCCCTGTCTAGAGGCTTCACTAGAACAAGATCTAAATATTTTTTGCCACTTTGCACATCCAGCCTGAAATGTTCATTGGAACTTAGTGTGTAGTTCTGGATACTGTTATCACTAAGATCTGCATCCTGGGCAGTTTCCAAGGGAAAATGTGTATTTACAGGAATATGTTCAGGCATTTCTACATAGAATTCATTTTCAGAGAATTGGGGGGCATTGTCATTTATGTCTTCAACCTTCATTTCAATACTATGGAGCTCTAGAGGCTTTTCCAGCACTATCTGTGCAAGAAGCAAGCAAGGATCTGTCTGTCCACACAAAGCCTCCCTGTCTATTTTATCAGAAACCAAGATATCCCCAGAGTGGCTATCAAGGTGGAAATATTGCTTGCTGCTCTTGGAAATCAGTTGAGCTCTTCGAGCTGACAGCTCCCCTATTTCCATGTTCAAATCCTTCAGGACATTAGCAACCACAAAGCCACTTTTTTTTTCTTCAGGCACAGAATAACGAATTGAGGCACAAAATGCCCTGGAAAAAGCAAGAAAAAACAGAAGATACAGACCTTGTCTGTTCCTGATCCACAGTTCCATAATGCAAGATGCTCCTTCTCCAGTCTTTGAAAAATCTGAAAGCTTTAGATGTTTATCCAGTAATCAAATGTGCTGATATGGAAATAAAATTTCCTTCTTCAATGTTGATGGCTTGGATGCCTCACTAAATTTTATATCTACAATCCAGATGCAAAACCAGCTGCTTTCTTCTTCCAAACAAGCAAGGGTTCACAGCTCCCAGTAAAATACTTCACAGCAAAAATTCTGAATCCAAATTCATCTATTTGCCTATATTGCCACCATGTGGCTGTGAAAGAAATAACTATATTTCTCAAATAATCACTATATTTTTCAGTGCAAACTACAATTACCACAAAAGTCTTAGACTTGGTGTTCAATCTATTCAGATCATGAGAAAAATGTCCACAAAACTATGGAAGAATTTCTGGAAATATGACCATAAAGATGGTATGTAACTAAGGATGAGGTAGAATGTTGTTGTTCACCTCCCCAATACCTCCCCAATTCATTGATTCATTGGTCACCTCCCCAATTCATTGATTCATGATCTGATTTGATAAGGATGAGTCTTTGTACACATGATAAGGGTCGAAACAGGTAGAAATGGTCACAAATTATTCCTTGGACTAGAAGGATTTACCTGTGCAGTTACTCAGCGTAACTTATATTTGAAGGTGCTCTCCAAGATGAAAATGATGCAGAATCTCAAAAGACAGGATGTTCTCCCCTTTACCTCACATATCTCCCTCCCATACTAACAAAATTGTTAAGGGAAAGAAGCACAAATCTATAAATATGGCTGAAGTTATTCAACTTCTCTGCATAACCAGGATTCAGATACAAAATAAGAATACAGGTCAAGGACAACTTCAAGAAGACAAGAATAAGGACAATTTTAAGCACCCAGTTAGACTCCTTTGTCTTCTGGGAGCATTAAATATAATTGATTCAAGAAGGTAACTCTCAAATACACTCAAATGCACAGAGGCTGGAATGCTGTAGTCAAATACAGGAATGTGGGTCAAATACTGCATGAAGAAACATAAATGGAAAGTATATAAAAACAATTAAATGAACATTCTCACCTGGTTTGTTGCATGGCTTTCCTCTGCACAATTTGGGACTTCTTGGGAATAGTTTATTAAATGGCTGGGATTTACCTGGGTGCCGGGAGGCTCCATAGAGAACACAGGAATGATAGGCCTGAGAAAACGGAATTCACTGTTCAGAGACCCACCAGTTAGGCACACTTCATAGTTGTAAGCCTGGGAAGATGGGCCACTGCCAGAATCCACATGGTTCTCCTGAACGTTAGGTCCACCAGGAAAAATAGGTGGAGAGTTATAGTTCCCTATGAACTGTCTCTGTTTCTGAATCTTCATGGAAATGAACACTACTATAGATACAAGAAAAATAAAAGAGATAGCAGCCAAGCATATTATCAGATACACTGTCAGGTTACTGTCTTCCTCCTTCTCCACAGCATCACCCTTGGGGGTCTCCAGCATTTTCGTGTAAGGGTCAGAAAAGCCATCCACCAGAAGAATGCTTAATGTAGCTGAGGTAGACTGGGGAGGATGCCCGTTGTCTTTCACTCCCACTATCAGCTTCTGTTTGAAAGCATCTCGTTTATTCACAGGCCTCATAGTTCTCACTTCTCCATTCTGGACCCCCACCGTGAAGAGTCCTGGCTCTGTGGCCTTCAGCAGTTCATAGGAAAGCCAAGAGTTCTGACCAGAGTCTCTGTCCACTGCCACCACCTTGGTCACCGGGTAGCCTGTTTCTGCCTCTCTGGGGACCAAATCATTGGATGGGGAAGTGCCATTCTGAAGAGGATAGAGGACGAAGGGTACATTATCATTTTCATCTACAATCAAAACATGGACTTTCACTTCTGAACTCAGTGGAGGTGAACCGTGATCTGATGCCCTCACAGTTGCTTGAAATTCTTTTATCTCCTCATAATCTAGAGAGCGGAGAACATACAGGTTCCCAGATTCTGAATTGATGGAGAGATAGGCAGCCACAGAGCCATCACCAACCTTCCCAGGCAAGAGTGAGTAAGTGATTTTTGCATTTTGTTCTGTGTCCTGATCAACAGCATGGACGAAACCCATCAACAGCCCAGGTATATTGTTTTCTTGTAAGTGCATTTCATAGAGTGATGTCTGGAACACTGGTGGATTGTCATTAACGTCTGAGACTTGAACATGAATTACTGTTGTTGAAGAGAGTCTGGGTGAACCTCGGTCATTTGCCACAATAGTAATGTTATATCCTGATAATATTTCTCTGTCCAGTACCTGTTGAGTCAGTACTTGGTAATAATTATTCTCCACTGGTTTTAACACAAAGGGCAGGTTAGTGTTGATGGTACATGCAGTTCTTCCATTGTCTCCAGAATCCTGATCTGTGACACTTAGAAGAGCCACCACTTTATCTGGTGGGGAGTCTTCTGGCAAGGGATTGGTAACGGACATGATGGTCACTTCTGGGACATTGTCATTCTCATCCTCAACCTCCACAATGATTTTGGAGTAATCAGAGAGACCTCCTCCATCAGTGGCTCTTACATTCATCTCGTATTTTTTATTCTCTTCATAGTCTATGTGTCCTGCTATACTAAGTTCTCCAGTATTTTTGTTCAGCTTGAATGTACTCAGCACATTCTCTGGCGTTTCACTGAAGGAATAAGTGACACTTCCAAAGGAACCTATATCCTTGTCAGTGGCTTTAACTTTAGTGATCAGTGTATCCTTTGGGGTGTTTTCTGGTAGTTTCAGTTTATAGAGAGTTTGTTCAAACTGTGGGAAATTATCATTGGCATCCAAGACATCAACAATAATCTGTGCAGTGCCAGTTCTCTTGGGGTTTCCTCCATCAACAGCTGAGAGTGTTAGAATAAGCTGGGAATCCACCTCACGGTCTAATAGTTTCTCTAATACTAGTCTAGGGTATTTGTTACCATCACTGTGATTTTGTACATCCAGCCAAAAATATTCATTATGACTTAGTGTGTAATTCTGAACAGCATTTTTGCCTTTATCTGGATCCTGTGCTTTTTCCAAAGGGAACCAGGTATTTATAGGTACGTGCTCTGGTATTTCAAGAAATAACTGATTTTTTGAGAATTGGGGGGGATTGTCATTCACATCCTCTATTTCCACTTCAATTCTGTGTAGCTGCCATGGATTATCTAGCATGATTTCAGAGAGTAACATGCAAGGATCATGCTGATCACACAGAGATTCTCGGTCTATTCTCTCTTTTAATATCACATCCCCAGAATTCAGATCAAGCTGGAAATATTGCTTGGAGCTCTTAGAAATCAACCGGGCACCCCGAGCTGCCAGTTCCTTCGCATCAATATTTAGGTCTGTTAGCACATTAGCCACCAGAGACCCACTTTTCTTTTCCTCAGGTACTAGAAAGTGGATGGACCCACACATAGCTACACACATGGAAAGAAACAGAAAGAAATGCAATGCTTGCCTGTTTGTGTGATGCAGTTCCATTGTCTCAGCCTCACCTCAAGTCACCAAGTGATCTTGATGGAGCAATCCTTTGTCTTCTATGTATTGAAGGCAAATGTCTTCTGAGTGTCTCTTGTTTGTAGATTTATTTCTGGAAATGAATCCAGTAGGTTTTCGTTCCAAAATTCCTGAAGATTCACTTCTATGTATCTTCTATATCACTTTCTCTTTGGAATTCATTTGTTTAATGGCTACCCAGTTCTCTTCGAGAGCAGTTTTTCATGGTAACATGTTCTTTGTTGTGCAATGCCACCACCTAGCGTTTGATCTATGACATGACTCCTTTAAATTTTCACAAGTACCAATCTCTTAAAGGATAATCAATCATTAAGAGCTTTTGTTGCTTATAACACACTTTTCAAATGTAACCCCAGCTAACTGAAAAGATGCTCCATTTTCCAGTGTTGGCTCTCAGATTTTGCAAGGCAATATAGATGTTCTCTATTCTTTAGACATAGACAGTGGTGGGCTCCAGCATGTTTGCACCTACTCTATAGAACCGGTTGTTAATGAGAGTTAGGACATATAAAGTTTAAAAATAGCCATTTAAAAGTGGCTGCCAAATGGCTATAGAACCGGTTGTTAATTTCTTTAAATCCCATCACTGGACAAAGTGTGTGTCTTTCCCAAGTCTTTTGAGGGCATTTTCTTTGCAAGTGTTTGTGTACAGTGTCAGCCCTCTTAGGCTGGGTGCTATCTTCTAGTTCTTTACTACAGCAATGTCCTTTTGAAACGTTTTTTGGGAACATCAATCAATAAATATTCTAAATAATATATAAGAAGACAAATTAAAAACTTTTAGGATGCTTTTCCTAAGACTGAAACTCAAAAGTAAAGGCACCCCAGCCCTCTTCAAATGTTTTCTGGTACACTTTCCTATATTATATAGGTGAGAGCACTCACTAAATCCTGCCAATGATTGTTTGTTTGTTTGTTTTTTGCAACTTCACTTCCATCCTCCCTAGCATCAGTTTCTATTATGCTGCAACATCCTGAAATTGTAGAGAGATTGATATCCCCTCTTGGATCTCTTTCTTGGAGCACTGCTGTGTTACAATTGCAGGAAGTATTTTTTATCCCCATGTTTTCACTGTGCCCTTATTTTATTACAATACCATACAATACAAAAACCTTTATTGGCATAGTGTATATACAAAACATCTGAAAAGAAAATGTTTTAAAATAGCAGAAAAAGGAAACAATGCAATCCATTAAATCTATGGTCTACCACTTGAATTTGTCTTGATTATGGCAGATGCATAGATGGCTGTCTGTCTTATTAAAATAGGATCTGTTGAAGAAAGCAGTAGTTTTAGCACCAACATGTCTGGTAATCGTGGCATTCTGAGAAGGATAGGTGTAAGGAACTTGTTCTGAGCTTCCTCATGCAGAGAGCAGTGGAAAAAGATATGATCAATCAACTCCACTGCCCCGGAGGTGCAAGAACAGAGTCTCTCCTTCAAGGGGATACCATTGAATCTTCCCTGCATAATTGCAGAGGGGAGGGCGTTGCAACACGCCGAGGTGAAGACTCTTCTCAGTTGTGGATTTCCCAGCAAGGAAAGGTAAACTGGCACTTTGTCATGGATAACTGGTAGCTGCAGAGATAATGGGGAGCATACCTTATTCGCCAGGCTCTGAAGCTTTTGGGCTTGAATATCTAATAGCCTGGTTTTGATGATATGAAAGGCTTCTTTCATGGTATTTGAGCCAAGTAGCTCGTACCAAACGCCTATACTCTTCATCTTGTCCTCCCAAGGCTGAGCTACGGTATGGGAATCTTCTAAAAGATAATGCAAGAGATTATGATGCTCATTGGTCTGGTTGTAACTGAAGAAAACTTTCAGCCTGTACTTGGACACCCTCAGCCAGGCCTGTGTTGCAATCAGGTGTTGCCCCATTTCTAGACAAAGCACCGAATGGGGGACACAGTTAGGCATTCTTAAGATTTTCTTTAGGAAAACTGCTTGTATTCACTCTACAAGATGGTTGTAAGATGTTATCCATTTAGGTATCCCATATATGATTTGTGTCATGGTCTTGGCATTAAAAGCCTCCTTTATAATAAAAGAACCTTATTGTAGCATCAGATGTTATTTTGGCAGTGGTTAAGGTCGAATTCCGGTGTTGAGCCCAACAAAGATTGTAAGAAAAATATATACCAAGGTACTTGAAAAATTTGACCTGTTCTATCTCATGGTTCCTGAATTTCCAAGTAAAGGGTCTCCAGTTCTTAGCAAAAACTACAATCTTGGATTTAGCATAGTTCAACTGCAATTTGTTAAGCAGTAGGTAGTCAATGCATCTGTCTATCAGTCTCTTTAGCCCAGTGCGGGAACGGGATATCAGGACGGCATCATCGGCGTAGAGCAATAATTGGATTCTATGGCTGCCCAGTTTAGGAGGATGGCTCTTCACTGTTGCCAAAAAGGGGGCTAGATCATTCAAGAAGAGTTTAAACAGAGTGGGAGCAAGTAAACAATCTTGCTTTACCCCTTTATTTGTAGGGATACTTATTTTATTAAAGACACTGGTGCCAGCATAGCAAAACAGATAAGTGAAGCCACTCAAATCGAAGACGCCTTCCCTGAAAATTCATAGAGACGAACCCAGCCATCAACTACAGATATTCCTTTGCCATCCATCTTAAGAGTGATAGGTGAAATTGCTGCTCCTGCTGAATTTCTCTCTGTGTTAGACTCCATCACTGTGGATATGATAATCGAAAGCTTTTTTGTCTATTGGTTTATCATTTATGTTCCGCCAAGGGGTATCACCGCGATGGTTGAAACCAGTATTGGGAGCACAATTTGGATGACTCAAATGCATCATGATAATGCACTCTTTTTTGATAATGCACTCTTTTTTCATGTGCATGGAAAATTCTTGAATCAGAGCCCTTCCAAATTGGCACTCATCCCCACACATGCAGATATGAATCTGCCTATGTGTTTAAGGGTGCAATCCTAACCAATTTAGGCTGGCCTAACTCACCTGGCATATCATCCTATGGGGGAGTGGGGGGTCAGCATATGCCTGTGCACATGCCTAAGCTCCCAAAGTGGGGCAGAAGTGCCTTATGGCACTTTTGTGACCGCCCCATATCAGCACAGTACTAATGCCAGAGCTTAGGCTGGCCTAACTGGAGTTTAGGATTGCAGTCTAAGGGTGCAATCTAAAGTAACTACGGGGAGTCCTTGCTTGGGTGTAAGAACAATTTGCTCTGGATTGCAATATGAATTTCCCATAGGTTTTCACTAGGTGGTGCAATAACTTATGGGTACATGTAGTGTCTCTTACGTGCTCCCTTAATTACTCTGGATTGTAGGGTAAGTGTGCTTGCTTACTGTTACTGTGCTTGCTTACTGCTTGCTTACTGACTCCAGTTATGAACTGGAGTCATCATTCAGTCCAGGGAAGCATCTGGGAGATTCCAACCACCAGGCAGGGAAAGATTAATGTGTTCTTCTGCAGTTGAGGGTGAGGGAAAGAGCGCAGAGTAAACTCTTTTACCTGATTCTCATAGGAAGGCAAGAATGGATCATTACACAAAGGATCAGAGTTCTTATATTTTCAGTGGCTGAGGGAGGAGAAGAGGAGGAACACAGGGGGTTTCTTGCCTTATGATTGGCTTGAGAAATCCAGGGAGGGGATGAGGCAGGGAAGGGGAGAGGCAGTTCACAGTGATCATAATTTTCACTGCACGGCTGACCATATGTCATAACCACAAAAGAGGACAAGGCGCCTCCAAATGTAGGACACCCAAGAAAAAGCTAAAAACACTCATCTGTGTTGCTTTCGTATGTTAATTTAAACTCTGAATTACTTATTATTACACTTAAAACCATTACATATAATTTATTAATGATAAGAAGGCTACATGCTGCCTGCTCACAAGGAAAAAGAGGACAATGTAGATTTTACACAATCTACATTGTGTAACCTTTTTACATTGTGTAACCTACATTTTAACCTTTTTAAAGGTTAAAAAACAGGTCATGTCCTGGGAAAAGGGGACATAAGGTCACTCTATGGCTGCAGAGAGAAGGAAGGCCCATTGAATGACTGAAGTGGAACTTTTGCATAGAGCTGCCAAGGATTGAGTTGTCCTCACAAGCTACACAGCTGCTGCTCATGTCCACCTCTGTCTCCACTCTCTCACAGTCCCTTCCACCCTATTTTAAAATGGGAGTTATAGCAGGTGTTTCAAAAAAGGTCACACTCAGCCAGCAACAGCCCCCTTTTTCGAAAGTTAGTTTTTGAGACTCGACTCAAGTCTCTTAAAGATGTGAAGGGGTGACACAGCAACTTGGAGAGTGCCCCTATTATGACTTATTTTCTAGTTAAGACACTGGAGGGAAGTGACTCTAGACCCAACTTGTGTCAAGCAATGCTGGATTATCATCACGGTTGAAACTCTAGGGATGCATCGGGATATTACAATACACAGCATCATGAGAAACTCCACAGCTCACATAGAGCGCAGTCGCATCATGTACATCTCTAGGAGGTTTCTGGGGAAACTTTACCATTTGATAGCTGCGAAGACATATTCCACCCCAACCCAAAGTCAAGCTGAAATTACAACACAAAGTATAGGTGCCTAGAGAACAATTAGTGCAGACGACATTACAAATGAGATTGCAGAAATTTTTTCATTGCTAATATGCTATACAGAACTACTGACATCACCTGAACTGATTTACTCAGTCATCTGAACCACTTTCTAAACTTTTGGTTGAAAGCAGTATATAAATACAGTCAGTGCTATTTTTCAGGAAAATAGGTGCTGGATCTCACCTGCTGGTACTAAAAGATACTCACCTGGATGTGTATATTTGTGTCTATGTGTTTGTGTGCCAGAACTCACCCATAGAGGTGCTGCAACTCCGTTCCAGTGTGTTCTCCCTCAAAAAGACCCCTGAATATAGTTAAGAATAATTGCCAAAAGAAGACATTGAAAATATTTTTGGGTGGCAGAAGAAGGGTGCAATTTGTGGGAAGGCACAATTTTAAAACTCCAAACATTCAGTCCTTTTTAGTCACTAAATTCTGACAAAATCATTTGATCTTTTCTCCTCATAATGCCACTTTTGATCTCATCTTTAATATACACCATTTCTGTATATTCATGTCCCGGCTTTAGGATGGTTCCTTTCCTAAGTGACCACACTGGAAAATTGACTCAGAAAAAGAAGCTGATCACAAAGACGGGCTGAACTATGTGATTTTCTAGCACATAAGGTATATCTGACAGATTATCATTATATTCCTTTCATGAAAAGGGAATAATTGTTCTAAAGCATAGAGTTGAACAGACACCAAATTTTATGAAAGAGAAGGAAACAAGAATTTCAATTCAAAATCAGCAATCTAAACATTCAATTCTCATCTATTCAATCAAGATCAAATCACAGATAAATTCCACATTACAGAACTTAGTTAAATGTTTCAGTATTAAGAAACATACTTGTTAATATTTTAGAAAAGGTTTAAACTACTATTCTCACCTGATTTGTTATTTGATGTTCCTCTGCATTACTTAGGGCTTCCTGCACACAGCCGGCTGAATTCTCAGAATTTATCTGACTATTGGGAGGCTCCATTGAAAACACAGGGATGAGAGGCCTTAGAAACCGGAATTCACTGTTCAAAGATCCACCAGTTAGGCACACTTCATAGTTGTATGCTTGGGAAGATGGGCCACTGCCAGAATCTACATGGTTCTCCTGAATACAAGGTCCAACAGGAAATATTGGTGCAGAATTATAGTTCCCAATAAATTCCCTTTTCTTCTGAATCTTCATGGCAACAAACACCACAACAGACACCAGAAAAATAAAAGAGATGGCAGCCAAGCATATGATCAGATACACAGTCAGGTTATGGTCTACCTCTTCCTCCTCCACAGTTTCACCCTTTGGTGTATCAAACATTTTCATGTAAGGGTCCGAAAAGCCATCCACCAGAAGAATGCTCAATGTTGCAGAGGTGGACAGGGGAGGATGCCCGTTGTCTTTCACTCCCACTATCAGTTTCTGTTTGAAAGCATCTCGTTTATTAACTGGCCTTGCAGTTCTCACCTCTCCATTCTGGGCCCCAACCATGAAAAGACCTGGCTCTGTGGCCTTCAGCAGTTCATAGGAGAGCCAAGAGTTCTGACCTGAGTCTCTGTCCACTGCCACAACCTTGGTCACCAGGTAGCCTGTTTCTGCCTCTCTGGGGACCAAATCATTGGATGGGGAAGTGCCGTTTTGGAGAGGATAGAGAACGAAGGGGACATTATCATTTTCATCCAAAATCTGAACTTGGACTATCACCTCTGAGCTCATTGGAGGTGAACCATGATCTAAAGCTCTCACAGTTGCTTGAAATTCTTTTATCTCCTCATAGTCTACAGACTTGAGGACATACAGGTTCCCCGTTTCAGAGTTGATGGAGAGGTAGGCAGTCATAGAGTCATCAACAACCTTCCCAGGCAAGATAGAGTATGTCACTTTAGCATTCTGTTCTGTGTCTTGATCATCAGCATGGACCGAGCCCAACAATAACCCAGGAATATTGTTTTCCTGTAAGTGCATTTCATAGAGCGATATCTGGAACACTGGTGGATTGTCATTGACATCAGAAATTTGAACATGAATTATTCTTGTAGAAGTGAGCCTGGGTGAGCCTCTATCAACAGCCATGATAGTGATGTTATATGAAGAGGCTTTTTCTCTGTCCAGTGTCCATTGTGTCAGTAATTGGTAATAATTATTCTCAGAAGACTTTAATATAAACGGCAGGTTTGTGTTGATGGAACAGGAAGTTCTTCCATTGTCTCCAGAATCCTGATCTGTGACACTGAAAAGAGCCACCATGGTGTCAACAGGTGAATCTTCTGGTAAGGGGCTAGTGATGGTAACAACGGTCACTTCTGGGGAATTGTCATTCTCATCCTCAACCTCTACATATACCTTGCAGTAAGTAAACAGGCCTCCTCCATCAGTGGCTCTGATGTTCATCTCATAATTTTTATTTTCTTCATAATTTATGCTCCCTGCAATAGTAAGTTCCCCAGTGTTTTGGTTCAACTTGAATGATCTCAGAACTTTCTTTGGTGCTTGGCTGAAGGAATACGTGACAGTTCCAAATGAACCAGTATCTTTGTCACTGGCTTTGACTTTAAAGATAAATGAATCCAGTGGGCTGTTTTCTGGTATTTTTAGTTTATAGAGAGATTGCTCAAACTCAGGAAAATTGTCATTGTTGTCCAGAACATCAATAACAATCTGTGCTGTGCCTGTTCTCTTGGGGATTCCTCCATCAACGGCTGATAAAATCAGAATAAGCTGTGGATCTGCCTCACGGTCTAATGGATTCTCCAAGACTAGTTCAGCATATTTGCTACCATCAGTGTGACTTTGCACATCCAGCCTAAAATGTTCATTGTGACTAAGAGTGTAATTCTGAACGGCATTTTCACCTTTGTCTGGATCATGTGCAGATTCCAAAAGGAATCGGGTATTTAAGGGTACCTGTTCCGGTATTTCAAAAAGGAATTCATTTTTTGAAAATTTGGGTGGATTGTCATTCACATCCTCTATTTCCACTTCAATTCTGTGTAACTGCCATGGATTTTCTAGCATGATTTCGGAGAGTAACATGCAAGGGTCATTCTGATCACACAGAGATTCCCGGTCTATTCTCTCTTTTAATATCACATCTCCAGAATTCAGATCTAGCTGGAAATATTGCTTGGAGCTCTTAGAAACCAACCGGGCACCCCGAGCTGCCAGCTCTTTTGCACTGATTTTTAGATCTTTTAGAACATTAGCCATCAGGGAACCACTTTTCTTTTCTTCAGGCACCAGATACCTGACGGACCCACACATAGCTACATACATGCAAAGAAATAGAGAGAAAGACAAAGCTTGCCTGCTCCAGTGATGCAGTCCCATTGTCCCAGTGGTACTGATGGAGCGCTCCTTTTGTCTGCTGTATCTTGAAAGTAGATGTCTCCTGAAAGTCTTTTACTTGTAATTTATTTGTGAAAATGATTCCAGTAGGTTTTTTATTCCAGTATTCCTGAATATTTGCTTCTATACACCTTCTGTATTGCTTTCTCTTTGGAATTCCCTTTCTTTAATGGCTACCTTGTCTCTTTGAGAGCTGTTGGTTCAGGATTATGTGTTCTGTGTTGTGCAATAGCACCACCGTGTGTTTGAGTTATGTCATGACTCCTTCCAACTTTTCATCAGTACCAATATGTTTTTAAAAAGTTTTCCTTGCTTATAATGAATTTTTCAAAGGTAACCAATCCTGTAAGAAAAAAGGTATGTTGCTACAATATTTTCCCTTATATTTTTCCAGTCAACAGCAAAGTTCCCTACTTATTCCAGGTTTTTTTCCCTAAAGTTTTTGCAGTTGTCTTCCTTGTATATTTTTTAAGCACCCTTTAGGCTGGGAACCGTCTTCTCATTTGTTTGCTACAATAACAGCCTTTAACTTGGACATCAGCCAATAAATATTCTAAATTTATTCTCCATAAATTAAATATTTAGAATAAATCAGAGGTGGCCAACCTGTCACACACATGCCACTAGTGGCATGTGAACACTTTCTAATTTGCACAAACAAAATCTCAATAAATTAAAAAAATAAATATATCACCACAGTTGTTTACAGTTTGCTTGATCTCTTTGGTACTCAGGTTTCTATTACTGCAGTGGGTGCACGTGGGAGGTGGGGACCACACTTACTCTGATTGATTTATTCTGAAAGGAGGCTGGAGAGATGCAGGAGAGAAAATGGAGTGGATGGTCATGAACTGTGCTCCACTAATTGATGGTCACTCGCTTAACCGAAGAATTTGGGTATAGGTAAAGCACTGAAGAAGTGAGAGATGGATTGTAGAAGGTATAGATGGCTGGGTGGAACAATACAGATATGCCAACAAGATCAGCAAAGCTCATCCCAGTGAGGTACCATCTTCAGAAAAATCAGCTGCAGAGTTCCTTGCTAAGATGAGTAAGCAAAAGGCTACCCTTGAAATTGGACTTGAATTCTACTTAGCTACTGCGGTAATCACTAAAAGCAACATAAAATTGGAAAGGCGCATTCAAGATTCTCTGCATAAAGATTTGTGCATAGCGTGCTACGGTTCAGCCACCCCTATTCTAATTATAGAGGATAAACAGAAATCTATTATGGTGTGTTTCAGTAGAATGGAAACTCAAAATGATGTGTGTCTTTAAGGGAAACCCAACTTTCTTCAGTTGTGTTATGGTGCACATTCTGGTATAGATGATAAAGGTACAGGTGTCCCCTGTAGGTTGTCCTGCTAGTTGTGATTGACTCTAAGAGCAGTGACAATCTGTGTTTCAAAGCCAAAGAGTTCCAGCAATGTACAGATGATGGCATTCCCCAAATCCTACAACCAGTGCATTCTTGCAACTCCAATCCCAAACTCCCCATAATCGGCATCAATCCCTGTTATTTGCCAACAAATTCTAAACATTGGGAAGAGATGGATATCTCCCTGTAGATCTCTTTCTTGGAACATTCTGGCATTACAGTCACAAGCCTATCTCATCTACGGCACTGTTGCCAGCATAGCAGAACACAGAAGTAAAATCACTCAGACCTAAAAAGTCATAGTAGAGCTTCCATCAAAATTCAACTACAGCCTTGCTTTACTATCAGTCTTAATGGATAGCTGGAAAAGCTATAGGAGTGATAGGTGGAAGGGCTGCTCCTGCTGAATTTCTGTCTATGTTAGACTCCATTCCTGTGGATATGAAGAATTCTTCAAGATGAGCAGTTTTAGTTTTATGCTCAGCCAATGGATATCACTGCCATGGTTAAAGCTATATTGATATATCTGGATACTCACTATAATATACAACGGTATTATGAGGAAGAGCACAGCTCACAGTGTATAGGCTTTTATCATGTACATCTCTAGGAAGTCTCTGGAGAAACACCATCTCTTGAATTTCTGAGTATATTCAACCCAGCCCAAAGTCAAGATGAAAAATCAAAACAGAGTGTATGTGTGCCTTCAGAATAATTTGTGGAGTCAGCATCAGAAATGAGAATGCATAAAAGTCTTTAGAGTTGACATGATCTGAACCGATTTGCTCAATCATCATTTGAATTTCTCAGTAAACTGCTTTGTGAATTTTTCATTTTCAGTAAACTGCTTTGTGAATTATTTAGTTTATAAATACTGTTAATAATAACTGCCAACCAAAAACATTGATAACAAGTTGTGATGGCAAAAGGACACAAACCATGTGAGGTCATCTACGTTACAGCAACATTTTAAAATTCCTAGCACTTAGTACTCTTTCATCCCTATATGCTAACATGCAAAGCACAATCCTAAGAAATTAAGACCAGCTTAACTTATCTGGCCTTTCTTTCCATGATGATGTATGACACCCCGAGATCAGCACAGGACTTAAACCAGGATTTAGGCTAACCTAAATGAAGATTAGGATCGCAGCCGTACCCCCAAATCCAGAGTAACTATGGGAGCACATAAGAGACTTTACGTGCAACTGTAATTACTCACCATCTAGTGAAAACCTATGGGAAATTCATATTGCAATCCAGAATAAGTTGTTCTTACATCAGAGCAAGGACTCCCTGTAGTTACTCTGGATTTTGCCCATAGTTAGATTTTTTTCCCCGTACTGCTGTTTTTTAATCTTATCTTGAATTTAAAGTATCTTCCATTATCTTTATAATGGTCAAAGCTGAGTAGAAAATGTACAAAACTGAGTCATAAAGGAAGACAGAGAGGCAGAAATATATGATATTATAAATAATACATATGAAGATTATCATTATCTTCTCTTCATAAACAATGAATAAAGGTACTGAAGTATAGAACTAAAAGGAGATGAGAATTTAATTTCAAAATTGGCTATCCAAGCACATTCAAATCTCATCAATTCAATCAGATTTAATCACAGATAAATTCAAAGGCATAGAAATTACTTATGTGATTATTTAGTATCTTAAGATTATAAATGTTAAAAATATAAAAATGTTTCAACAAAAATTCTCACCTGGCTTGATACTTGGCATTCCTCTGCACTATTTGGGGATTCTTGGGAACAGCTGGCCAAATTCCTGGGATTTACTTGAGTGTTGGAAGGCTCCATTGAAAACACAGGAATGAGAGGCCTCAGAAACCGGAATTCACTGTTCAGAGATCCACCAGTTAGGCACACTTCATAGTTATAAGCCTGAGAAGATGGGCCATTGCCAGAATCCGCATGGTTCTTGTGGATGTTAGGTCCACCAGGAAATATAGGTGGAGAGTTGTAATCACCTATGAACTGCCTCTGTTTCTGAATCTTCATGACAATGAACACTATTATAGACACAAGAAAAATAAAAGAGATAGCAGCCAAGCATATCATCAGATAAACAGTGAGGTTGTTGTCTTCTTCCTCCTCCAGAGTTTCACCCTTTGGGATATCGAACATTTTCATATAAGGGTCAGAAAAGCCATCCACCAGAAGAACGCTCAATGTAGCTGAGGTAGACTGGGGAGGATGCCCGTTGTCTTTCACTCCCACTATCAACTTCTGTTTGAAGGCATCTCGTTTATTCACAGGCCTCGCAGTTTTCACTTCTCCATTTTGGGCCCCTACTGTGAAGAGTCCTGGCTCTGTGGCCTTCAGCAGCTCATAGGAAAGCCAAGAGTTCTGACCAGAGTCTCTGTCCACTGCCACCACCTTGGTCACCAGGTAGCCTGTTTCTGCCTCTCTGGGGACCAAATCATTGGATGGGGAAGTGCCGTTCTGGAGAGGATAGAGGACGAAGGGGGCATTGTCATTTTCATCCATAATCAAAACATGGACTTTCACTTCTGAGCTGAGTGAAGGGGAACCACCATCTGATGCCCTCACAGTTGCTTGAAATTCTTTTAGTTCCTCATAATCCAGAGATTGTAGGACATACAAGTTCCCAGTTTCTGAGTTGATGGAAAGATAGGCAGCCACAGAACCATCACCAACCTTCCCAGGCAATAGCGAATAAGTCAGTTTAGCATTCTGTTCTGTGTCCTGGTCAACAGCATGAACTGAACCTATCAATAGACCTGGAATATTATTTTCCTGTAACTGCATTTCATAGAATGCTCTTTGAAAATCTGGTGAGTTATCATTGACATCAGAGATTTGTACATGAATTATTCTTTTTGAAATGAGCTTGGGTGAGCCTTGATCAGCAGCCAAGATAGTGATGTTGTATTCAGAGACCTTTTCTCTATCCAATGTCTGTTGAGTCAGTAACTGGTAATAATCCTTTTCAGAAGTCTTTAATACAAAGGGCAGGTTAGTATTGATGGTGCAAGCAGTTCTTCCATTGTCTCCAGAATCATTATCTGTGACACTTAGAAGAGCCACCACTGTGTCTGGGGGAGAATCTTCTGACAAGGGACTGGTGATGGACATGACGGTCACTTCTGGGACATTGTCATTCTCATCCTCAACCTCCACAATAATTTTGGAGTAATCAAAGAGACCTCCTCCATCAGTGGCTCTGATTTTCATCTCATATTTTTTATTCTCTTCATAGTCTATGAGTCCTGCAATAGTAAGTTCTCCAGTATTTTTGTTCAGCTTGAATGTACTCAGCACATTCTCTGGCGCTTCACTGAAGGAATAAGTAATATTTCCAAAGGAACCTATATCCTTGTCAGTGGCTTTAACTTTAGTAATCAATGTATCCTTTGGGATGTTTTCTGGTACTTTCAGTTTATAAACAGATTGTTCAAACTGGGGTAGATTATCATTGGTGTCCAGAACATCAACAATAATCTGTGCTGTGCCAGTTCTCTTGGGGATTCCTCCATCAACAGCTGAGAATGTTAGAATAAGCTGGGGTTCCACCTCACGGTCTAATGGTTTCTCCAATACTAATTCAGCATATTTACTACCATCAGCTTCCGTTTGTAAATCCAACCGAAAATATTCATTTTGACTAAGTGTGTAATTCTGAACGGCATTTTTGCCTTTGTCTGGATCCAATGCTTTTTCCAAAGGAAATCGGGTATTTACAGGTACCTGCTCTGGTATTTCAAGAAAGAATTGATTTTTTGAGAATTTGGGTGGATTGTCATTCACATCCTCTATTTCCACTTCAATTCTATATAGCTGCAGTGGATTATCTAGCATGATTTCAGAGAGTAACATGCAAGGGTCATTCTGACCACA
Organism: Cryptoblepharus egeriae; assembly: GCA_030015325.1. Taxonomy (NCBI): domain Eukaryota; kingdom Metazoa; phylum Chordata; class Lepidosauria; order Squamata; family Scincidae; genus Cryptoblepharus; species Cryptoblepharus egeriae. The sequence goes on along the minus strand of JAREYC010000003.1, from coordinate 87,908,538 downwards.
TAGAGATTCTCGATCTATTCTCTCTTTTAATATCACATCCCCAGAATTCAGGTCTAGCTGAAAACGCTGCTTTGAGGTCTTAAAAGCCAAATGGGCTCCCCGAGCTGCAAGCTCCTTTGCATCCATTTTTAAGTCTTTTAAAACATTAGCCACCACAGAACCACTTTTCTTTTCCTCAGGCACCAGATAGCGAATGGATTCACATGTAGCTACACAAATGCAAAGAAACAGAAAGCAAGACAAAGCTTGTCTGCTGCAGTAACACATTTCCATTGTCCAAGCCTCACCTTAAGTCACCAGATGATCTTTATGGAGATCTTCCTTTGTCTGTACATATATTTTGAAGGCAAATGTCTTCTGTTTGTAAATTTTTTCTGGGAATGGATTCAATATCTCTTTCCTTGCCAAATTTCCTGAAGGTTGACTATAGCAGTTTTTACATAGGAATATGCAGTGTGTTGTGCAATAGCACCACCTTGTGTTTGAACTATGTCATGATGCCTTTCAAACTTTCACATCATTTAAAAAAAATCAGGGCTTGTATTGCGCAGATCATTTTCAGAGTTGCCACTAACTGGATAATAGGGCACCTTCAAATATTTATGGCTCATATATATCTACCAGGGAAACAACAAAAGTCCATCCATATTAACCACAGCTTGTGAGTTTTCCAGAGGCTTCTGCTAGTGTCTTCTTTATTGTGTTTATTTATATTGTAAACTCCTTTGGGAAAAGGAATCATCTTTCTCCCAGTGGTGGGTTTCAGGGGGTTCTCACAGGTTCTATAGAACCCTTTGCTAATGAGCGCCTGATTCTGAGAACCGGTTACTAATGGGACTGTCAGGAACCCCAACCCAGGTGACGTGGGTTGACGAGGTCTCTCCTCTGGGGGTTCCCATAACTGACGAGTTGCTCCCCCCGTTGAAGTAATTCCAAGGAGACATGTGAGGTATCGTAACAATCACTTCTTTACTTCCATCCATTTGGAGGCACTTTACTTGAATAGTTACAGCAACAATGAACAGGTAGGTAACTCCACTCACAGTTCTAGGGTGTCTGAACTCTACACCCCCAAATCAACAGGTAAGTACATACTCTGCATAAACAATCCTTTCCAACAGTTAAGTATCACCTTCCCTTCATGCCAGGCCTTCATGTAACCCAAGCACAGTCACAGCCACAACCCAAGCACAGTCACAGTCACAAGTAAAGTGCTCCTCCTGGCCCAGTGCCTTGTTTCCCGCTCTTTTCCCTCTTTTATTAATGCCAGGGGCCCCGCCCCCCGTAGTTTCATCCCTCAGCCCTGGGAGGGGGTGGAAGGTTCCACCACCATTCTGGCTGTCTAATGGGTCCCGGCCTCCTCAGAGTGAACCCCTCTCCAGGAGCCATCCTGGGCCTCCTTTTAGCCAACCATTCCCTCACTTCTGCAACCTCCCTCCACTTCTTCTGATTCTCCTCATACTCTCTGAGGGATTTCTCCACCTCTTCAGGGTCCTCTACCCTGTTCCATATTTCCTCAGTCTCCTTGTCCATTATTTCCTGCTCTTCTGGAGTAATCCTGGAGACTGGCACCTGGACAGCTGCTCTGCAATGACAGTCTAGGTCCCCCTCTTCATAAGACATCTCCAAGAACATAAGGTCCTCTGCCAGTTCTTCCTCTGGGGTCTGTTTCTTGGTTCCCCCACAGGGACATAGAACCTGTTGTTGGTTTAGGTTATTAGGACATAGAACCTGTTGTTAACTTATCTGAATCCCACCACTGTTCTCAACCCTTTGCTACCCAAGTCTATCATCTCATTTCTTTGTCGTGTGCAACATTTTCTTTACTATCAGTAAACATAAATAAGAGGACAATGAAGGTTCCTCTCTATATATTTAGCAGGGGAAGGCAACTAAGGCAGTACTCCACACCAGAATGAACTGATCCAGTGGTTCATGCTGATGACACTTCAACATATTTTTGAATGCGAGCCCTTCAGTGACAGATATTTATTGATTTATGTCTACATAAACTGTCTTGTAAACTGCTCTGTTCAAAACAGATATTTAAATGTTATTAATATAAAACTATAATATATAAGTTTGTTAAGGTGTTTTTCAATTAGCTGGAAACTCAAACCAAAGTACATGTGTAAGTAAAGGCACCCAGCCCTCTTTTGATGTTTTCTGGTGCATGTTCCTCTACAGCAGGGATTTTCAATCTTTTTCATCTCATGGAACACCATCATTTGTTTTAACCATTGACAAGGCACACCGTGCTGTTCAAATCCCCAAGTTTTCCTATCAATAGATGTCCCTCCCCAAATTCCCAGGGTACACCTGAGGACTATCCAGGGCGCACTGGTTGAAAATCACTGCTCTACAGATTTGGCCATGTGGCAAATCCTACAAACAATGCATTTCTTGTATTCCTGCTCCCACCTTACTCATGATCAGTATCAGTTCCAGTTATATAACAAGAACTGCAAAACAAATGGATAGATTGATATCTTCCAGTGGTTCTCTTCCTTAGAACATTCCAGAGTGACAATCACAGGAAGGATTTTTTTTCCCTGATTGTTATTATTTATCATTGCAGGCTTATCTCAACTCACTGCCCAGTCATGTGCTGCCCAATACCAGCACTCCAGCCTCACAAGAGGTGATAGTACATAAAAGTACTTGCACTCTGAGCTATTGCTCAGGTGAGCCTATTGTGCTTGCAGAGAAATCAGCTCCAGAGGGTGTTGGACCTAACCACCAAAAAGACATGTCACTGGACCACTGGATATGTCACTTTCCTTGTGGAGTGGTGTGGAGATCTTTAGGGGCAAAGGACGGGTGGGGAGAAGGAGGGCAGAGTAGGGAAAAAGGAGGATGAAACCCCAGAGAGGCGCAGGGACAGCTTCTGCCAAATCGTATGCCCCCTGCCAAGCTCAGCATTCCTTGGTTTAGCACCAGTTCAAGGGCTGGTTCCCTTGAGGTTCCATTCCCCTGAGAAGAAATTTGGTACCTTCCCTACAGCATACAGAGCAGCCATGTGGCACAGCAATGTCAAATCATAGGTTTGATTTGTAAGGCACTCATGCCAGCAGAAGTGAAACAATTCAGACCTAAAAAGAAATTGTCCTCCTTGCAAATTCATCGTTGAGACCATCAAAAACAGCTTTTGCTTTGCCATCCATCTCAAAGCTGCTAGGGAAAGGATTTCTTTAGGAGTGATATGTGAATCAATAAGGGAAAATGCTGCTCCTGCTGAATTTCTGTCTCTGTTAGACTTCATCTGAACAACTACCTTGATTAGTGGCTTTACTTTTATAAACGTAAAGTTGCACTCTCTTCGTTGGGTCTACAGGGATGTATCTGGATGTTCACTATGGTACATGGCATTGTGATGAAGCCATAGCATGATACACACTTTCATCACAGGCATCTCTAATAAGTGAATTCGGACACTTCACCGCTTGAATTTTTCTCCTTATGTATATTCCTCCACAGCCCAAAGTCAAACTGACAGTTCAAGAGAGGGTATCTGGAGAATTAGTGAAGCCAGGCAGAAGTGCGTTGGTGGGATACCTGGGGAGAGGTCTACCTGGGTTCCACCTTTTTGGGGAATGATACAACTAGTGATCAAAACTGTGAAAATTGGGGATCCTAGGAATAAAATATAATCATGCTATATGATGTTAGATGAATAATTTACAGCAGAATATAATTCAAAAACCAGAGCAAAATATCTCAATTCTATCAAACATTATGGCCAAAAAACAAAATATAACTGTCTTATGTAATAACAAGTAAATGAACCAGTCACACTAATTATTCAAAAAGCAAATGAAATGTTGACACAGCATATTTCCAATAAGGTGTTAGTAAGGTGACACCCTCGGCAGGGTGACACAGGATGGATCCAGTAGGATGGACCATGAGTTCTACCTGAACATGACAGACTCAATCAACCGGATGGGTAGACTTGGGCTCTTGTTTGGACTTACAGCCTAGATCTACCTTCTGGGGATACTTGAGGTCCCGTTCCAAAAAGTTGCCCTCTGGACTGTACTCTGGAGCCACATTTTAAGGTGAGTAGGCTGTTTCCCACACACACTTGAAGCCCAGATCTGATTTCCAGATAGAACTGGGCTCCCAGTCTGAGACTTCCCTTTTAGGCAGACGGTTAGCAAAGGCTGATAGATTCCCATTCTTGGGAGTATGTAATTTGGGACTCCTGGCTAGGCACAATCTGGACTGGATATTTCATGGTGAATGACAGTCTACCAGTTGTTATTAACCATGATGGCTGCACTGAACCTCCTGATGTAGAAGAAGTATATCATTGAGGACTATATCCATGAGAGCATTGACTATGTGCAAGGGAGACCACTGATGTTCATCCACTGCTTGTCAGGAAATATTCACTGCTGGCTATTATTATTATTCTTTTCATGTTATCTCTATTACTGTCTCTTACCCTTATCCACCACATGGTTGTTGTGTGACCAGAAGAAGGGGAGAAACAATGAACATCATCTTGAGCTCCACAGAGAAAGGATGTTATAAAATATGAAAAAATAATTAATATATACACTGTTTCATATACATGTTTCCTTTATCATCCTGTTCCTTTTAACTTTGGGGTTGTTCTTTCTAACTTCCCTCATTGGAAAACAGAATCAGAAAAAAGAATGAAGACACACAGAAAGGTGAAATTTTATGACATTATACTGCATACAACAAGCTGATTGTCATTATTTCCTCTTCAAGTGATAAAAATTGCACTTTAGTACATAGTTACACAGATAAAGGAAGGCAAGAAGGAGAAGAAAAAAAGATTTTCATTTTAGCTTCTGCAATCCAGTAGCATCCAAATACCTTGGAATAAAAACAGATTTGATCCAAAGCATAGAGATTTGTTAGAGTTTCAAATATTATGAAGCATATATTTGAATTACATAGAAGGGATTCAATAAAAATTCTCACCTGGGTTATTATATGATCTTCTTCTGCACTATTTGGGGATGCTTGAGAACAGCTGGCTGAATTCCTGGTATTAACCTGATTGTGAGGTGGTTCCACAGAAAAGACAGGAAACAGAGGTCTGAGAAAACGGAATTCACTGTTGAGAGATCCACCAGTTAGGCACACTTCATAGTTGTAGGCCTGGGAAGATGGGCCACTGCCAGAATCCACATGGTTCTCCTGGATATTAGGTCCACCAGGAAAAATAGGTGCAGAGTTATAGCTCCCTATGAACTGCTTCTGTTTCTGAACCTTCATGGCAATGAAAATCACAACAGACACCAGAAAAATAAAAGAGATGGAAGCCAAGCATATGATCAGATACATAGTAAGGTTATGGTCTTCCTCCTCCACAGTTGCACCCTTTGGGATCTCCAGCATTTTCATATAAGGGTCAGAAAAGCCATCCACCAGAAGAATGCTCAATGTAGCTGAGGTTGACTGGGGAGGATACCCGTTGTCTTTCACTCCCACTATCAGCTTCTGTTTGAAGGCATCACGTTTATTCACAGGCCTCATAGTTCTCACTTCTCCATTCTGGACCCCCACCGTGAAGAGTCCTGGCTCTGTGGCCTTCAGCAGTTCATAGGAAAGCCAAGAGTTCTGTCCAGAGTCTCTGTCCACTGCCACCACCTTGGTCACCAGGTAGCCTGTTTCTGCCTCTCTGGGGACCAAATCATTGGATGGGGAAGAGCCATTCTGGAGAGGATAGAGGACGAAGGGTACATTATCATTTTCATCTACAATCAAAACATGGACTTTCACTTCTGAATTCAGTGACGGAGAACCATGATCTGATGCCCTCACTGTTGCTTGAAATTCTTTTATCTCTTCATAATCTAGAGACCGGAGAACATACAGGTTTCCAGTTTCAGAATTAATGGACAGATAGGCAGCCACAGAACCATCACCAACCTTCCCAGGCAAGACAGAGTAAGTCACTTTTGCATTCTGTTCTGTGTCCTGGTCAACAGCATGCACTGAACCCATCAGAAGTCCTGGAATATTGTTTTCTCGTAAGTGCATTTCATAGAGTGATGTCTGGAACACTGGTGGGTTGTCATTGACATCTGAGATTTGAATATAAATTCTTCTTTTTGAGGTGAGTCTGGGAGAACCTCGGTCAGTGGCCAAGATGGTAATATTATACCCCAAGACTAGTTCTCTGTCCAGTAGCTGTTGGGTTACAAGTTGGTAATATTTATTCACAACAGACTTCAACACAAATGGAAGATTCATTTCAGTGGAGCAACTTGTCCTGCCATTTTCACCAGAGTCTTGATCTGTGACCCTGAATACTGCCACTACTGTGTTTAGGGGAGTGTTTTCTGGTAAGGAACTGGTGATAGATGTGATGGTCACCTTTGGAGCATTGTCATTCTCATCCTCAACATTCACAATAACTTTGCAGTAAGCAGACAGACCTCCTCCATCAGTGGCTCTGATTTTCATCTCGTATTTTTTATTCTCTTCATAGTCTATCAGTCCTGCAACAGTAAGTTCTCCAGTATTTTTGTTCAGCTTGAATGTACTCAGCACATTCTCTGGCGCTTCACTAAAGGTATAAGTGACATTTCCAAAGGAACCTGTATCCTTGTCAGTGGCTTTAACTTTAGTGATCAATGTATCCTTCGGGATGTTTTCTGGTACTTTCAGTTTATAAACAGATTGTTCAAACTGGGGTAGATTATCATTGGTGTCCAGAACATCAACAGTAATCTGTGCTGTGCCAGTTCTCTTGGGGATTCCTCCATCAACAGCTGAGAATGTTAGAATTAGCTGGGGCTCCATCTCACGGTCTAATGGTTTCTCCAATACTAATTCAGCATATTTACTACCATCAACTTCAGTTTGTAAATCTAACCGAAAATATTCATTTTGACTAAGTGTATAATTCTGAACGGCATTTTTGTCTTTGTCTGGATCTTGTGCTTTTTCCAAAGGAAATCGGGTATTTACAGGTACCTGCTCTGGTATTTCAAGAAAGAATTGATTTTTTGAGAATTTGGGTGGATTGTCATTCACATCCTCTATTTCCACTTCAATTCTGTGTAGCTGCCATGGATTGTCTAGGATGATTTCAGAGAGTAACATGCAACGGACATTTTGACCACACAGTGATTCACGGTCTATTCTGTCTTGTATTATCACATCCCCAGAATTAAGATCTAGCTGGAAATATTGCTTTGTATTTTCTGAAATCAAATGAGCTCTACGAGCTGCCAGTTCCTTTGTATCAATTTTTAGGTCTTTTAGTATATTTGCCACCACAGACCCACTTTTCTTTTCCTCAGGCACTAGATATTGTACAGACCCACACATAGCGACATGCATGCAAAGAAACAGAAAGAAAGACAAAGCTTGCCTGCTTCTTTGATTCATTTCCATTGTCCCAGGATCTCTTCAAGAATAAATACTGTAGAAGGCAAATGTCACTTGGATATCTCCTGTTTTTAGGCTTACTTATGGAAATTAATCCAATAGCTTTTCCCTTTCACTTTTTCTGAAGACTCCTCTATATATTTGTGGTCGTTCTCTTTATAAGAATCTTGTGCAATGGCTGCTGTTCTCTGGAAGAGCAGTTTCTTCACGAGAAAATACTCTTTGTTGTGCAATAGCACCACCGTGTGTTTGAACTATAGTATGATACTACAAACTTTTCCACAGAAAGATCATTCTGTATATTACCAGTATATACAGTATATGTATGTACGTATTGGCATCCATCAGTCTTGAAAGACTATGGTATCGTGCTCGACGCTGCATGTGAAGCACGAAGGCCTGAGTAGATTCATAGGGAGGATAGGCTGTTACCCAAGCAGCAAATCCCCCCTCTCCACGCCTCTCCAGGCCCCTCTCCACGTTCCAGTCCAATGGAATGGCAGAGCCAATACGATTGGTTCCAGCTGCGTCACAGAGCTGGGCTAAGGACAGGAGCTCACCCTGTCTTGTGGGGACCCGAGTCTCGAACACTGGCCTGCTGGTTAACAGGCACAGTGTCTTAACCACTTGCACCACCCACAGCCCCTATATAGTAACAGTATACAGTATATAGAAAGAGCATAATTACATGTTTGTAATGCTTCCTAGTGTCCTTACTCTTAACCCCACTGATTTATAACAGAAACAAGATATCTGGCTGTTTCATTTGGGTGCAATCCTAACCTAGGCCAGCATAACTCATCGGACTTCCCATTCCTATGATGATGTCGGGAGGCAAGTACTTGTCTGTGCACTGGCCTAATCCTCCCCCCACAAGTGTCTTATGGTACTTTTGTGATACCCCCAAGTTAACAAAGAACTTATGTTGAGTTTTAGGCCGGCCTAACTGGAGGTGGGGACTGAAGCCATAGTCTCTCTTCCACTCAAAAATAGGCTGAACAGTTCTCATGCATGTAGAGTACATATATAAAAGTGCTGTATAAAACCTATGTATTTGTGTGTGGGTCTGATGTTATATCTCATTCAGCCACAAGACAGGGTGAATAATGGAATCTAATGGAATCTCAACTGCGAGAGAATCTGCTTTCCTTGAAAATTGTCTTTGTGTGCTCATTGATGTGTAAGCAGATGCACACTTTTTTCCTACTGAGTTCATGTTGATTCATTCCATCCCTGAGGGTTGAGGACCACCATAATTCACTGGTACAAAATGCAACATGTACATTTTGTCACTACTACCCAAACAAGTTCAAAGAATTATAGAAAATCAAAGTCCTGCTCAGCGAGGCTGAGGAGGAGCAAGAGGTGAGCACACAGTCTACTTTTTCAACAGCCCCACAGACAGAGAAGAAGTCAGGCTGGGTGGGGAAAAGATGTGAGCACCCTCTGTTTTCAACGGCTTCCGGTGTTCCCATTTCACGGAAAAAGATTTTTTACCTTCACAAGATATTTTGTCAATATTGTAACTTCACAAGAAAAAGATAGTGTACCTTCACAAGTGACAGCTGTGGGTTTTTACTAGTTGATAGATATACCGGTCAGGTAATGAGATTATAAACTAAGCATAGCTCCTTCGATTACAGGGTCCCATACGAGGGGAACAGAGGTATTTACATAGTGTAATGTGAGAACAAATTAGTGGTGTAGGATGTGAACTGGGGATGTCTGCAGTAGTCCTTCCCGTTTAGATATGTTAACATCTACACTAATGCTGGGTCTAGCAACTACAATAGCAGGTGGGTAATTAAATACTTTTTGTTTGGGTAATTAAATACTTTTAGTTTGGGTAAAAAAAAAGGTGTTTGCAGCTTGCAACTTGAATTTTTAAACTTGAAATTGACATGTGAGAATGCAATCCAACATGGAGGTCAAGTCTTCAACCAGGCTTCTATGATTACCAGTTCAATAGCAAAATTCTCAAGTTAAGCAGTATGATAGGTTTTCTTTTCTGAGTTCTTAAAGTTCAATCCCAGAACTGCCTATGTTTCATGTCAGCCACTACCACTCCAGTCTTTCACTGGGCCTTCATCTGCTCTCACAGAAATGCTCCCTGTTGTGGTCCTATCTCACTCTTTGTCCTTTTGAATCTCACTTTTTCTCGCCTTCTTCCAGAAGGTTCTCATTCTCTGTCTTTCCAGACCAGATCTGCAGATCACAGCAGGGGTTCTTAGAAAATGTAATCTCAAGGCTCAAAGTGCTTTTACTCTAAGTGCTCAGTCCTATCCAAATATCTAGTACTCATGATCCATGCTGACAAGATATGTAATGTAGACTGTGGGTAGGGTAGTCATAACGTCCTTCTCAAGGTTGCCTAAGCAAACAGCCATGCCAGCATGCTATGGTGTAGTGGAATCCAATGGTTTGCAGGAAGTGTGAGGGCTGTAGGACATGTCATTGTATTATAGATTGGGGGACATAAACCATGTTTTTAAAAAACATTATTGTCTTCCACATGAATATACAACAAAATTTGGGTGCACTATCAGGATATAGACCCAGCTGATCACCGGTGTGTTGAGCCACTGCATACACATGTGCCACCACACATAACAGAATCCGAGGGCAGTGAATCACCTATGAATGTATCAGTTTGGCTCCTGACGTGTGTATGGAAGCTGGTCTGTATGGAGAGGACAATAGAGTCATGAATATTATGGATAATAACACACAAACTTGGGGAAGCAGATATTTTAAGAAAGCACTTTATTATGAAAAGAAAGAATTCCCTCCCACGGATCGGCATCCAAAGGGGACTGTTACATGCTTCCATCCCACTTCTTCAAGAAGCGAAAATCTCCAGGTGCTGCAGCACATCCCAAGCTTGGATTCTTGTTGGAAGAGAGATTCACAGAGGCTTCCAGTATCTTTATAAGATTTCCTTTATTGAAAAATGTTGAGGTTTGAGCATAGGATGAAGTTTGGCAGCATGTTCCTGTCTCTTCTAAACACTTTCAGAATCCAGAGATTGGAGGGCATACAGATTTCTGATTTCAGAATTTATTGAGACAAAGGATGACACATGTCCATCACTGACCTGTGAATAGGGAAAAGTGAATAGATCACTTTGGCATTCCACTCAGCATCTCTAAATCAACATGATGGACTGACCCTACAATCCAGAGCAGCTGTGGCAGTACATGCGTCAACGCAAGATACATTTACATCAATGCTGTTACGCCACCATCTAGTGGAAACCTATGGGAAATTCATAGAGCAATCCATAGTAAATGTTATGTGCGTCGACACAAGAACTGCCGTAGTTACTCTGGATTGAGACTTGAGTCAATCAGTAGACCCAAAATATTAGCACTTCATTTCATACAACAAACTGTCACACACTGGAGAGCTGTCACTGACATGCAAAATTTGAACATTGATGATTCTCGCTTAAGTGAGCCTAAAAACTCTCCAGAGAGGATGTGATTGTCGTGCTCAGTCTCTTAGATCTTCTCTTTGCCCTTTGGGTCAAAAAAAGCAAAGTTTGTCTCAATGATGCAGTTGACTTGGTCATTAATGCCAGAGTTCCAGTCCATGACGGGAAAGATTTTGCAACTCCGAGAATCCTACTAAAGAGTTCTCAGTTAATGGGTTAGTTACAATCACTTCTCTTGCATTATCATTCTGGTCTTCTTCATAATCAATGAGTTCAGAAAGCCGACTTCTCCAAAACTGAGATCTAATGGAAATATTTTTAGCAACGTTCAAGATATTTAAGTAAAATAATGGACGGTTTGAGCATTGGAAACTTGATCCAAGTTTGTAGCTTCAACCTTGGCTCAAAATGTTCTCCAGGCACTATTTCCTATTATATTTACTTGATATATTATATTTTACTCCTATTATACTTGATTCCTATTATACTTGATTCCTAATACTTGATTCCTATTATATTTACTTGAAGCTTTGGAAAATTATCATTGTTGTCTAGAATAATTTTTACATAATTGAGTAAATCCAGTTCTCTGTGGTGTCTTCCCATCAGCAGTGATTAAAGTAAGCACTCCTCCTGTTCTTGATCTAAAAATTTATATCACACTAACTTTGCCATCATCCAATTGATTCTGAAGGTTCAACTTAAATACATATTGCTGCTGAGTTTGTGTGACTCAGGGTGAAATCCAGAGTAACTACGGGGAGTCCTTGCTCCGGTGTAAGAACAAGTTACTCTGGATTGCAATATTAATTTCCCATAGGTTTTCACTTGATGGTGCAGTAACTACGGGTGCATGTAATGTCTCTTACGTGCTCCCATAGTTACTCTGGATTGTGCCCTCAATGTTATTTGGTTCAATAGGATCTTGGGCTCTAATCAGAAAGAAATGGATCTTCCTTCAGTTTGTGGGAATATGTTGAGGCATTCTGAGATGATCACATTAAAAAAAATCAGAACATGGTCATTCACAAATTGTGTTCATGTAATAATTCTGCATAACTAGAGGGATTTCCAGTATAGTTTCAGACTGTAACACACATTTTTTCTTTCCACTGAGAAGTTCGATGTCTATTCACTGCTTTATAACCACATTTCCAGAGTAAAGATCCAGCTGGAAATACTACTTGAAATTTTCAGAAACCAGACAAGTCCTATTTGCAGGCAGTTTGTTTACATTCAATGCATCCACTTTACTTTTATTCAGGCAGGCACTATAGTGGATTGTCTCACATGCCTTGTCCTTCAAACACAGATACAGAACAAATACTGTACCTGGTCTTTCCTATGGTTTTTCTTCCACTGTCATGGCTGCTTCAATTTTCTTGACTGTGATAGTGCTGCCAGAATAATTCTTCTGCCCTATAAATAAGATGTAAGTTAAACAAACTACCACTTTTCTTCTTTTCCCATCATTTATAGTGAACAGCCTTCCTCTCGCTTTCTTCTTTCTGTGTCTCAGTGGCTGAGTTCTATATTATAATAGTGCTATAAAATAAGACTCTTCAAACCATTCCTTTATGGGGCAATTTTCCCAACTTGTGGCTTTTGTAGATGATGACTTCCCAAATATTTCAAACTTGTATCAACTTAAAAAGTGTTGGTGGTCGTTGCCTGTCCTGTACAATAATAAATATTTCCTGCCAGATTATTTTCATTTGTGTTGAGTCTAGAAATTCCTATAATTCCCAACGCAGTCCACACACATTACCTTTTGGGATTTAAATGCTTATTTTTAGTAGGATTTCAATTATTCATCAAGAAAATCAGTATATTACTGATATCACTATTCTTTTCTACTCGTCTTTCCTATATGAGCATTTTCATTTGGAAAAATATCTTCTGGAATTCTTCAGCCACAGCCATATCATTGCTAACCTTCTTCCTTCACCACTATTTCCATATTTTATTAATATCATTTGACTTTTTTAATACGTGAAGAGTTTTCTTTGAGAAGAGTTGAATAGAATGGTTGATATTTCATTCTTCCTTTCATAAATGTGTTCACTTTGAATGCTATGCCATTTACTACACTCTTTTAAATGAAAAAATCAAATGCTAGATAGTTGGGAGAAGAGAGACAGAGAGAGAAGTTGTATTTTACCTACATAAAGAAAAGATGGAGGAGGAAGGAAGGAAATATATAAACCAATATAGCCTCCCATTCCAGATGTATTTGGATAGTTCTGCTTAAGAGCATTTGTCCCTCTTGAACTTCATCCAGTTCATTTCAGCCCTTTATTCCACCCTGTTATGGTCTTCCTGAATGCTTCCACTGGAGTTTGCTACTCTTTCTACCCTGGTGTCATCTGTAAATTGGATGAGTCATCCTTGTATAATTTCTTTCATCATTTATGAATGAAGATCTTAAAGAGAACTGGGACCCAGAGGGTGCTCTGCGGCATTCCAATCAAAACCATCCTCTGGGTTGATGCAAAGCCACTGGTGAGCACCCTTTACTGGGGACTGTATATAATTCACACTCATATGTTTTTAGAGTGATAAAAATGAATTAAGTTGGAAGGAGCAAGGAATCTGAATCCATCAATCTATCAATCTATCCAAATGAAATTTTCAGTAACAACCTCAGAGGGAAGGTGTTCTTTCCTTGCCGATAAGCTAGCAATATTATCAAAAGGAAAAATGTTGATGGCACCATATGTACAAAAATATACTGTACAAGAGTTCCAATTTCACAGTTCTCTTCTGCTTGATGAAAAATTATTTGCAACTTGAAGATTAATATATCAACCAAAAACACATTATTTTTATGCATCAAGTGCAAAATGTCTAACATTGTCTAAATGACTGAACAGTGTCACTCTTACTGCATTCGTCCGAAGCATGGGTGTAAAACAAATAGCAATTGTTATTATTTATGTCTGCAAAACTTTTAAGAAAAATAGAGTCCTGAAATAGAGTACAATATATTATTTCATAAGCTTTATGGTCCTCGAAGCATCTTCATCAGATATGTGAAAAGTCCGTTTCACAATTTCAGAAAAAGATGGCAGTTTCCTAATACTGTATGATGTTTAGATAGAAATTTCATTTCGGTTGCTTCATCCAAAATTCATCTTATATATGATATATATAGTTTATCCTGTATAGTTCCATTTTGTTAAATAAAAAATAAGTACTTCTTAGATGTAACTAGGATTTGCAATGTTTGGAATATGTCCAGTCAAAGAAAAGAAGTTCTCAGTGTTTTGTTATGTATTCACAATAGAAGTGTCACTTGATTTTTAAATTTTCCTAAATTCCTAAAGTTGCTGGCAGATGACATGCAGCTGTTTACCATGATCTTCTCTCTAGATCTTCTCCTTACATTGTATCATAGTTTTGGCTTCATGAACCTGGATACGCTGTCTTGTGTATTAAGAACAAACACAACCATGTTGTCCACCATCATTTTATGTTTTCATTGTGCTTGTTTCTTCCTCTCATTCCCAAGTTATGACAATTCTCTCATTTTCATGATCCAAGCTGCTCTTTCTGGTAAAACCTTTGTTGTATTTGCCTTCATGCAAAAATAGTGTTTCAGGATGAAGATCCAACACTGAAGAGGCAATACAAACTTCACATTCAGCTGTGTCTGTAATCAGCAGATTAATTATAAACAACCCAAGAAGATTTCCTTATAGCTTCTGTATTGTATTAAATCTATTAAATTCTTCCGTATTGTATTCTTAATTTATTGTTTTCACTTTGATCATATTGATTATACTGAAATAATATTTTAGCACCCAATTTTTTATGTAGGTTTCATTGTGAAGAATACAGAAATCCGGGCAGTTTTCCTCCCAGATTCTTCAGGATCTAGAAAAAAGGGGATCAGAAAGAAAGTGAAATGAAAGAGGGAGGCAAAGAAAGCAGCCCTTACCTTTTTTGCAAGCAGGTTCCTTTCCTGATTTGCTACGGATTTAATATTCTTTTGAAATTGCTTGGAATCTGTTTGAACAACAAGCTGCATGCCAGCCGCCATTTCCCAATCTTCTGTTCTTTCTCCCTGCAGATGCTTTTCTCGTCCACTTCAGCACCGTGTTGAGCAACAGTGACACAGAACGATCAAAACAGGAACTGCAAAGATGTCCTGCAAAAACAACTGGTGCTTTGTCACTGCATGGAGAAACCAGAGGACTGCAACCCTCCTTCTCTTAAAATCTGATTTTGCCTCTTTAGTGACATGCACTCAATAAATCTGCAAAAATAATAAGCTATTCTGATCCATTAGGGGGAAAAATCCAAAAGTGACTGGAAGGTGATGCCTTTACTAGTGCAAATCTAAATTCTGAAAAGTAATGATCAAGCATTTGCATTGCCAATAATTCTTCTCCAACTTGATTTTAAGCAGAAAAAAATTGAAAAGTGGTAGGGAGAGAGAGGTTGGGTATAGTGTGGGGGGTGAAAAAACCCACAGTCTTATTCCGTCAGTTCTCAAAGGATAGGGTGGCTCCTGATTTCTGTGGGCTCCTCTTCTGGGTGAAGGCAAATGTTCCTCTATGTGGAAAAGGCTTTCAGTCCAAGAAAAAATTGAATTTGGACAAAATCCAGAGTAACTACGGGGAGTCCTTGCTCCGGTGCAAAAACAACTTACCGTACTCTGGATTCCAGTATGAATTTTCCATAGGTTTACACTAGGTGGTGCAGTAACGACAGGTGCATGTAAAGTCTCTTACTCTGGATTTGGGGGTTAGTGTCTCCTCTCCTTCTCTCCATGGTCTCTCTTGTCTTGGTCTTCTATCCCCTCTCCCAGTTCACCTCTAGTGCAACTTTCTTCTTTGCCTTTCTCCTCTTTTGTATTCTCACCTCTTTCCCTCAACCACATCTGCCAAACTCTTTCCTTTCTCTTAGACTTTATGTTTTTCCCCTTCATCTAGCCATACTAATAGTGCTGGCTGAACCAAAATTACTTCTGGTTTTCCCTTTGATTTCCCTTTTTTAGTTTCCTTTTTTTAAAATGACAAATCATAACCCTTCAGAGGAAGTAGATGGTTGCACACAGCCTCTGTGGGACTCAGAAAAGCCTTCAGAGGCTCTAGTGGTAAAGGAAATTCCCCCAGTATCCACAGATTCAGATAACTGAGATAATGCGGATACTGAACCATGGCTTGCAAATGATTTTCTACTTCTAGCACATGCACCACACTAGCAATCTTTACATCAAGCTCTAAGCAATTAGAGCAGTGGTTCTCAAAATTCCTAATGCCGTGACCCCTTAATACAGTTCCTCATGTTGTGGGGACCCCCAACTATAAAATTATTTTAGTTGCTACTTCAAAACTGTAATTTTGCTACTGTTATGAATAGTAATGCAAATATCTGATATGCAGGATGTATTTTCATTTTTACAAATTGAACATAATTAAAGCATAGTGATTAATCATAAAAACAATTAATAATGATAGATAGATAGATAGATAGATAGATAGATAGATAGATAGATAGATAGATAGATAGATAGATAGATAGATAGATAGATAGATAGATAGATAGATAGATATGGCATAGCTAAGAGGGGGTGACTGGAAAGAAAGAAAGAAAGGGAGGGAGGGAGGAATGGGAAGGTAAGTACCTGGGTGAGAGGGGGCCTCCATAGGATTGATATCTCAGGCAGCAGAGCCAGCCACTGTTTCCTGGGAGTAAGTCCCATTCACTATCATGGGATTGACTTCTGAGTAAACATGCATAGAACTGGGCTCTAAGTCCGCAATCCTCCCCACCCCCAAGGCTCCACATTGTCTCACAGCTGCTCAGAGGCTCCTTCTAAGCTGCTTCTCAGCAGCTTCTTCCAGCCGCAGTGGCTCCAGCGTTTCTGCCAGGACTTCCCACCTGGCCCCCTGCACCAGGGGATCTTTAGGCGACCCCCAGGAAAGCTCCAAGTGACCCCTAAAGGGGTCCCGACCCCCACTTTGAGAAACGCTGAATTAGAGTATAAAAAGTTAAATGTGAATATTTGCTCTGTTCTGAGAAAACAACTGGGCACAGCCACTTTGTATGGCAATTAAGGGAGGCAATGGAGGAGGGGTTTTTAACACAGACACAAGAAGCTAACCATTCTGGATATTGTCAAAGAATTGTTCAGAAAAGAATAAGGTATCTTTAATAACTCTAAGGCAATTATTAAATGTCATGATAAAACCCTGGAGTTCAAAACTATTTTTGTTACTATTTCTTTTTTAATAAAGCTAAAAGCATGCTAAAGGTATTCTAGAAACATCAGTTCCTCCTAGCAGTGTGACAGTGCAATCCTAACTTGCGACGAATTGGGCTGGTTTGCCTATGCTGAATCCAGCACAAGTATTGGAACTTCTGCTGTGCTAACGGATTCTTGCCTCCTTCCCATGCATGGGCTCCTGCGACCTCAATAGGTCTACTCAGACTTAGGTGGTGCCTGCTACCTGCTGGTGCCCAGTGCCCAGTAAGGATGTACAGTGCCTAGTGGTGCCTGTTGCTGGGCACCCAATGTCAGGTGCCTGGCAGTAATGCACAGTGCTCAATGTTGCCCAGTGCTGCCTGGTGGTCCCTGTTGCCCAGTGGTGGTGCCCTCTGGTGCCCGTTACCCAGTGGTGCCCAGTAATAACAACTGCCTGTTGGGGCCTGGTGGTGCCTGCGGCCTGCTGGTGCCCAGTGCTGCATGCTGGTGCTTGATAGGGATGTCCAGTGCCCTGTGGTGCCTAGTGCCTGGTAGTGTCCTTTGCCTAGGGGTGCCCAGAGATACCCAGTGGTGCCTGCTGCCCACTACACAATGGTGTCCAGAGGTGCCAGATGCTGAGTGGTGTCCAGTAAGGATGCCTAGTGCTTGAAAGGGATGCCTAGTGCCCACAGCCCCCGGTGCCTGCTGTCCACTGGTGCCTGTTGATGCTTAGTATAGATGCCTGGTGACCATTGCATGTCTGCCACTGCCACATGGTACTCTCCAGTGCCTGTGCTGTTGATGCCCAGTGGGCCCTGTGCTCACTGGTGCCTGCTACTCCATGTCCAGCAGTGTCCACCAGTGTCCAAGAACCACAAATATTCTTGAATTTTACTCCAACAATGAAGGGTTAATTTTGCTAGTCTGTAATAAATTTTATTTATACTGTACCTTGATTTCTGCAGGCCACAGCTGTAAACGTGGGGCCCTGAAAAAAAGTTTTCAATTGGGCCTGATAGCTTCTAAGGCTGACCCTGAGCCACAGGCCCTTCAAATTATTTAACTTTGTTAAATTTGATAACAGTAAGTAGAACTAGATTTAATGGGTGAGAACTGCAGAAAAGAGATTCCGATTAGCTATAGGAAAAAAAATTCCTGATGGTAAGGATGGTTTGGCTGTAGTACTGATTGCTGAGGCAGGTGGTGGACTCTCCAGCATAAGCAATCTTCAGAGGCTCAACAAGCACCTATTGGTTCTATAGGATAATTGCCCAAAGGAGTGGTTCCCAATCTGGGGCACATGTTTAGGGGTACTAAAACAATTGAATAAATTTTGGAAAATGGAGATCTGTATTAGTATACCTTGTGAGGCTAATATGAGGAGTACAATTTATGGAAATGGGCTGTCAAGGGGTATGCAAGTGAAAAAAGTGAAATAAGTTGGATACCACTGGACTGGATCATTTAATAGGTCTCTTCCAACTCTAAGATACTCAATGTATCTTATCTTTTACACGGGGATTAAACTACATTAATATTTAAGCCCATTGAGGCAAAATTCCATACCCTCCTGAGACTATTCAAATCTCCCGCAGCAAAATGAGAAAGTTGCAATACATCAAATTCATGTAAGCATTATTTAAATACCCCCTGACTTCATTAATAGATTTATTAATGAAGGCAGGATACAAATGTAATTATTATTATCCATAATATTAATAATTATTAATTTAATAATTCTTTAATTAATAATTTAAAATATAAAGATACTTCTCAGGAAAAATGGAGGATGCAAATAAACTAAAGAAATGTTCTCCTAGAGAGAAAAGTTCTTAACAATACTTTTAAACCATTGACAACAGATAAGTTGGGGGAAATGGTTCAACATATGCTTACCTGTAGTGTAAGGAAGATGGCACTAAAAGTCCAGAGAACCGTTTTTATTGGATTATACCTCTGCATTGAATATTCATTCAGATACTGTATTTTATTTCCTCCTTGAAATGGTGTGACTATGCCTTACTTCAACCACCAGATGGCAGCCTTTCCATACTTTTCCACCTGCTTGGTATAATTCTATAGAGAGAAATTTCTGTGGCTGCATTAGCACAAGGCTGCAATCCTAGCCACACTTACCTGGGAGTAAGCCTTATTGACTATAATGGGACTTACTTCTGAGTAGGCATGCATAGGGTTGGGCTGCAAATGCTATGAAAAGAGAGATCAGAACTGACAGCAGAGGGAGGTGGATGTGTGCAAATGGAGGGGCAGGACTGTGCTTGCATGCATCAGCTCTCCCCACCATCACCATCATGCATTAGCTCTCCCTACCCACCATCATGTACATTTGACATGACTCCGGAAGTGCCTGCCTGCTTGCAGACAGTACATGTATCAGGTCTGCTTTTCTGCTAGCTTTTGTGGCTGCAAAGTGCTGCCTGCATTCAGACAGCCTTGCAGATATCCAGCATACACAAAACTGAGGCTAGAAGCATCCAACCCAGACACCAAGATGAAAAGCAAAGAGATGTTATGAGAAGAACATATTATGTGGAAATCCCCAACCTCTAATACTAGGGGATGCAGGCACTTTCAGGGGAGTATTGACAAGCGAGAAGACGGGCCTTTCCATTTCTACCAATTATTCCTTGCAAATGTCCTTCTTGTTCCTCTGAATTTTTTTCCCCAGCTAGGCTTTTCTACCCAATTTGTGAGTGGCTTGATGAACCTGACTGAGTTGAATCTGGACCACTTCATAGTTAGGTCCACTAAATATTAATCTGAAACAGCACTTTCTAACTTTAAAGTCTTGCTTCGTAAGGCTGGAGTATTTTCAATTTGCATTTTCTAAGATTTGAGATAAAGTGCTATTGCCCAGGTTGGCGAATATCTGCCTGGGTCATATTCTGTCCATTTCCAAAGTGTGGAGGCAGGAGCATTTTCCCAGAGCTGGCCAGAGTAATCCCAATGCAATTTATTAGTGTGTTTGAGTCAAAGAGAATCAAAGAAATTAAACTGTTTGAAAGAGAATTAAGTCACTTTCAGAGAAGATAGGATCAGGGTGACCATATAGAATGGAAGACAGGGTGCCTCTACCTTTAACCATTACATAGAAGAGGGAATTGAGGCAGGTGCTGCTTTTTAAACCCTTCAGTGATTAG
The DNA here is from genome assembly GCA_030015325.1 of Cryptoblepharus egeriae. Taxonomy (NCBI): domain Eukaryota; kingdom Metazoa; phylum Chordata; class Lepidosauria; order Squamata; family Scincidae; genus Cryptoblepharus; species Cryptoblepharus egeriae. The sequence continues at coordinate 87,888,374 of JAREYC010000003.1, read as the reverse complement.
CTGAACCTGACTCAATTCTCTCTTCTATGCAATGGTTAAAGGTAGAAGCACTCCATCCTCCATTCTATATGGTCACCTTTTATTGGTTAGGATAGGATGCAAACCTAAAACATACAGAAAATATCACTAACAATGACGACAGAAGTACAGAAGTTGCAGGAAGACACAAAACTGCAATATAGCACACATAAACAATACATACTGGAGAGAAGAAAGTGAACTTACATATAGATCTTGGCAAGCACCATTCAAGGAAATAACCATCAACCAGAGAACTAACTCTGGAGACGTAAAAACTTGTGCTTGGACCCCTAATACTATTCACTTTTCAAGCAAAGAAATAGCTCAACTCCATATATTACCAGTTAATACAGGCTTCAAAAGTATGCTTCTCTCTTTCTGAGAAAGTCCCCCTGATATATTCCTCTACATTCCTCCCTTTCTGTCCTCTCATCTGCCAGCTTCAAATGGCACTGTTCACTGAGAAGTCTTGAGAGAGTGCTATGTAAGAAGCCACTCCTTTATAGGAGGTGTTCAAAATATTGTTTGGTCACCCTGGGTAAGGTAGGAGCAGAAGTGTTTTAGGCTATAACAGCTTAATAATAGCCAGTGTCATTGCAGCAATTACTATTTTGAATAATAGCACAATCCTAAGCCTGTCTACTCAAAAGTAAGCCCTTTAATTCAATGTGCTTTACTCCCAGGAAAGTGTCTTTAGGATTGCAGGGTAATAAACATAATTGCAGCCACTGAGAGCCCAGTCCCATCCAAGGTCTCCACCTGTGGCATGTCTCACAGGTTGCCACAAAAGCACAGTAAAGCGTAGGAAGCTGGTATGGTGGCAGCAAGGATAGAGCCTTCCCACACATGTTGGCAGACTACACGGGCAGATTGAAATGGCATGGAAGGGCTTGAATGGAGGGATGTGGAAATGGAGAAGCTTTTTCCTGGGTCTGATCTACCTGTATGGATCAACAAAGATTTGCTTCAGCAATATCCAGGTCCAGGTCCAAGTTGACCCATTGTGGCTATTGAGCCTTATCCCAGAACAAGGGAAGTCAGATGTCCACTTGAATCATAACAGAAACTTTCACTTATTTCCAGCCAAATGATCTGCAGGGCTGCCCAGATCCCCCAGACCTTGGTACAGACAGGTGCGACCCCAGCAGAGGCAAACACCCCATTTCCCTGCAGGGGCATGATTCTGATGATTATGCTGCTGCTTTCCCCCTTTTCCTTAAAGGGAGAAGAGGTCTTTCACAAATGGGGGGGGGTCACAACCCACCCCCCTGTTTGAGTAACACTGCCCTGGGGGATGCAAAACAACTCCCCACCATGCAGGGATTTAGTCAGGGTTGGGTTGTCCAGGGTTGTTGTTGTTTTTACTTCATGCATACGATTAAGTGGACAGTAGTCCCCAAAAGCATAGGGTGAAATTATTGATTCATCTCTAAAGGCACTGTGGGTGCTATAAAAGTTATGCCGTTTTACATCAAGTAGTAGAAGAGGTTTATGGTTGTCTGGATTGATTGTTCAAGGTGCGTGATGGTTCAGGGTGCTTATAGGTATCATAAAGTATCATTTATGTTAACCATACTTTTAAACATGTTCCACCTTTCTGTCTTCTCACTCATCATATCTGGTGCATGTGATATCAGGTAGGCATTCCTTGAGAATCAGGCATTCCTTGAGATGTACAGAAAAGAAGCTCAAGGAAAAAGTTATCTGGAATGTGGCCCAGGCCTGGGAATGTGGCCACATCTGGAATGTGATTCAAGCCACAGCTGTAGGTGACTCTATGATACATTTGAAACTGCATTATAAGGACATGATGGGATACAAATAGCTTTGACCCTTTTTTATCCTTCATTCTCCATCAGGCTGAGATATTGACATGACAAAGTATTCTTTAATTTCCATTTTACTAAAAAGCGTCTTCACAACCATTCAATCAACTAAAGAGTGTGTTTTAAGAATAAGAGATATTAGGCAAGAGTGATTATAGGCTGGCATTAGGCCCAGCCCAATCTTATCCTGCCCTCCTGGGAGTAAGACCTATTGAACACAAAGGGGCTTACTTTTGAGTAGACATGGTTAGGATTGTGCTTTATCTGTATTTGATCTCTTCTGTCTACCAGTTAGGATTATCATCAGACTGAGGGCATAATACTAACTAATTTAGGCTGCCATATCTCACGTGGCATATCTTCCTGCGGTGATGTGGGGATGTTGGCACAGGCTTAACTCTTTCAGGAGTGGTGCACTCTTCTGACACTCCCAGGTCAGCACAGGACTTATGGCAGGGCTTATGCTGGCCTAACTGGAGATAGGATTGCAGCCTTAATTACAAAATGAAGCCAGATTGGTAGCAGTTGTTTTAGGGGTACTGGTAAATAGCAAGTAGAAGCAACAAAATGGTGAAAATGCAGTAGTGGGAGGAAGCCTGTCAAAGTTTGCTTGCATGATAGCTTGAGCCCAGTTGTACCCTTCCCATTATTTTTCAATGAAAAAACAATTCAGTTGACTTTCAAGCAGAAAATTGTGGCAGTTAGGGTTGATGTCTATGAAAACCAGAATTGTTCCAGTTTTCAGGGATTGCGTTCAAATACTGCGTTCAAAGTTTGACTTAGGCTACAATCCTAAAGACACTTTCCTGGGAGTAAGACCTATTGAACACAATGGGGCTTACTTTTGAGTAGACAGGGTTAGGATTGCACCCCAAGAGTCCTATCCCGGTTTTGTGGAAGAGAATTCTGGCAACCCTAGCTACAGGATTTAGGGTTAGTCAAAGAGATGGTGGAAGCAAAGCATTATTCAAAAATAAAAATTGTAGCAATTTAATAGAAATTATAGTAATTTTTCAAGTGTCTTATGTGTAAATGAATTGTTTTCTTCTTGTTATAATAGGTCTTCCTCACTTTCCCTATATATTTATAGGCTTTCTGAAGGCACATTGACATTCATTGTTAAAGCACTGTAAACCCCATTGACAGAAGGAGGGCGGAAGAAATGGTAATAATACTCAGGCAATAATCCATGCAGCTATACAAGTAAAACAGGATCCATATTAGAACTCTGGAGTGATTTCCCCTTACTGCTGTAAGCTTATAACAATACACATGGCTGTGTCAGCCATATATAAATCCAGCTCACCTATTTTTCACACAAGTTATGCTCACAGGCTGCTGTTGCTTATGTGTGGACAAATGGAAGTCCACTAAGGGCACAAACCTAACCATGTCTACTCAAAAATAAGCTCCATTGTGTTCAATGGGTCTTACTCCCAGGAAAGTGTCTTTAGGATTGCAGCCAAAATAAATCTGCTCAGGTCACAGGTTCCGTTCTGCGGGTCTTTACAGCCTCTGAAAGGTCTCTGCATAGTAGATAACAAGACCAGAAGTGCAAACGATTTTTGAACATAGCAATTCTGCCCCACGCAGAAAAGTGAATTTGCAGATAGCAGATTCACAAATAAAGAGAACTAACCACGTATAAGTTTCTATTTAGCCAAAGATAATGATTTTCCAAAGAAAGGTAAAAATTTGAAATTGGTCCAAAACCTCTGTCCTGTTTGCTTTGTTGGATCAAGTTTAATGATGATACAATTTTAAACAAATAAATAAGCACATTTATAGGAAAATATATAGAAAATGATCACAATGACGTAACAAAGAGAAGCTGATGTATGTATGGAGAGTTCTTGCTCCGGTGTAAGAACAACTTACTCTGGATTCCAATATGAATTTCCCATAGGTTTTTACTAGGTAGTGCAGTAACTACGGGTGCACGTAAAGTCTCTTATGTGCTCCCGTAGTTACTCTGGATTTGGGGGCTAGTCATCCATAAGAACGGATAAATTATTTCAGTTGTAAAATTCATCGTTGCTTGTGATAAGATCTTCCACAGAACCACCAGAGGGTGTTCTTTCCGCTCTTTCCGGCTTCCCTGATTTTGTCAGAAGCACAAAATTTTCTCTCAGTGGATTCACAAACCCTTTTCAGTATGGAAAGGAAAAAAAAAAACCAGAATTAACCAAGAAAAAAATGTCTTCTGAGTCTCCGGGCTTTGCAACAGACCTATGGCTGCAATTCTATGCACTTGTAGCAATAAATCCCATTAAATTGAGGCATTTTTTTCTGAGTAATCATGCACCAAATCAGAGCATTGGGATTTGTGTGTGTTTTCATCATTCAGTCATAAATTGACAGGTGGGGTTTTTCTGGCTTGTGCAGCAAGTTCTGCCATTTTTGAAGAAGACATATTTATTTTGCTGTACAAAAAGATGGTGGGATGTTGATGTATGCAGGGAAAATATCTTTATTTAAAAGATGTATACACTGCCTTTCCTATGCTCAGGTGTGAAAACAGTGCAAAAGCTTGAATACAACAGCAGAATACAACACATTTTCAGACTCTACAGACGCATATAATTCAGTGTACAGAAAAAGCATGTGATAGCAGCAAAGAGAGCTGAATTTAGGAGGAAAGTGAGCCATGTGGAGAGTAATGATGATCATTCTATTAACCAAAGGGAAAGCCATGGAAATGTGGCGGATTTAATACCAGCTTTCTGTTTCTCACTTAAGTGGCACCTGAATTGCAAGACAGATACTGTAATGTGCTTTGCAGAGTCGTAGTTTGTTATTTTTTTTAAACTACTGTACAAAGTAACAATATTTTATTACAGCTGGGAAGCTGATATTGCTAATTCATGGATCACCATTATTTCAGTGGTGGGATTCAAATAAATTAACAACAGGTTCTATGTACTAATCAATTAACAACAGGTTCTATGTCCCATTAGTAACTGGTTCTCAGAAGCAGGCACAAAGGATTCTATAGAACCTGTGAGAACCCCCCAAAGCCCAACACAGGCTCTATTTATTATATACCACAGCACTATTTGGAATGGGAGAGCATTCTGATAGTGAAGTATATGAAGGACACAATTGAGAGTGCCCATTTGTGCCAGCCCAGGGTGTCACAAATGTGCCATAAAGCATGGAGTTGTGCCAGCTTCCTCCACACCACTGCAGGTCCTGGACAATGGTAAGTTGATCTCATCAGTGCAGGAGTCTGGGGGTGGGAATGGATGTGGGAGAAAGGAATTTTGAGGCAGGAGGAGGGCGGGCAGGACTATGGGTGAGCAGACAGGTAGTGGAGAACAGGGCAACCTGTGGGAATCATGGCTGTTTAGATCTGTGCAATTGAAATGGATGGCACAGATCCAAGTAGAACCATTGGGACTGCTGTAGCACTGCCCAGGTAAGAGGAAACGTTTCATTCAAGTTGAATATTCAAGTTGAGAACTTGAATATTGTACATTCAAACTACATTTTCAAAGGAAGAGAATAACTTTACAAAATTTTTCAGTTTTCTCCTCCAAATCTGCAGTTGATCCATGGTGAAAATACATCTGTACGTTATGTCCATAGGTTTCTGTTCATAGGATTTGCAACCATACATTCATTGCCATCCAAAAAATACTACAGGATTACTCCTGCACTGCACTACTGCAGAACTACTCCTCCTGCACTGCCAACCATCCATAGGCTTCCTGGCTCTGCAGGAATTACAAGACCATTTGCACACCAAAGGTGGTGGGAGGCTTGTTCATTCTCAATGCAATGCACTTACTGGTATAGCTGGGGTACCCAAACCCTGGCCTGAGGATGAGATGTGGCCCACAGTCAGAGTGAACATGTCATCTTTTTCCAGGACATGTCCTCTTTTTAAGACTTGTATGCTGGAAAAAATCTCCATTGATGTCCTTTTCTTTGAGAACAAGCATCATGTAGCCTTTTTGTAATTAATATATTATAAGTAATAGCTTTAAATTTAATAATAATATAGTGTTTAAATTAACCACATGAAAACAATACACGTGTGAGTTTTTAGCTTTTATTTTGTCATATCCTACATTTTGATTTGGTGTCCTACATTTGGGGAGCTCCTTGTCCTCTTTTGTGGTTATGACACATGGTCACCCTGCCCACAGGAAGCCCCCTCCATCCAGCTCACAGGTAAGTTCCCCTCACCTCCAGAAGGCCAAGGAAACACACACATCTTGGTCATCCTGAAACTATGGGATCTTCTGGATATGTATGCTAAAGAAATCAGCACCAGAAACAACCACTTCTGCCAGTTTCTCACATTCTCTCCACAATGGTCAATTGTGTTTTCTATTGCTTCTGCAAAACAGATCACAGTTTTGGTACTTGTTGCCCACTGCACCCCCCGCTGCACCAGGTTTACCATCTGACTGAGTACACTGTAGATCTTCATTTCACGGTAGGGTCACCTTGGTAATTCATGACGTATGAGCCAAGTTCGGGCGTACAAATATTCACTTACTTGATCACAACCAGAAAGTACAAGGCTGAAACTGCAGATGTATTTGAGACAGCAATGAAATTAAAGTGGAGGAAAGGTAAATCAAGATTAACTCCCAAGGGAATAATCAATTTTTTCTATACACAAGAAAAACATGGAGAGAACCAGGAGTGGCCTGCTAGAAGTCTGAAAGAAAGGCTTTTATGTCTTCACAAAAGGCTACTGGTGAGGAGGAGACTGCCAGCTTTCTTTTTTCCTTTTTCGGCTGGGGAGTAAGTGCATGAATATCACACTACTCCTCCACTGTCTTTAGTAAATATATTTTTGTTTTCCTGCAATCAGACACAGCTGTAGCACTTAGGTGTACATTCCGTATTTGGGAAATTTTGACCCCTTTTTGAATGCTTAGCAAAATACTAACCAACATTGCATGCTGGCAAATACAATCAAATAATGAAATCAGATATCAAAGCCAAAATTGAATGTGGTACATTAAATACCTAAGAATGATTCACTTGGGGGTGGCACAGAGATTTATGCTTTCCAGAGCATGAACCAGTGAATCAGTAAATCAAATAACACTCTGCAAAGACATGTAGAAAGTCATCCTCAGTGTTTTCCTAATTCCCTCTCTTTGGAGGTCTGCCAAAAACCAAGCCTCTACAATTTCCAGATGTGACAACTGTATTCAAGCATGCTGTGGTCCCTGGTATAGAGACATTTTAGTCTTTTTTTAGTCTTCAGTTTCATAGTCCTAAATATTAAAATCAACACTGCACAGAAAGTCATATAATGCCATGTGGCATTATGTGATGGAATGTCACATCCTATGTGAAGAATTCTTTGTGAGTCTCAGGTCGCTACATAAATTTGTAGTGTGATCTGTTAACAGTTCAGTACAACTTGAAATGGTTTGAGGAACACAGACTATCATGATATTCCCCAAAACTCCAGTATAGGGTGCAAAGGAAATATAGGCAGCAATCCTAAAGACACTTTTCTGGAAGTAAGAGCCATTGAACACAATGGGGCTTACCACTGAGTAGACATGGTGAGGATTGTGGACCTATCTTATCCATAGGTCTGACATCTGTGGACTTCACTATCACAGGTTCCACTGATGTGGAGTGATAGTTGTGTCACATGATAAGAGTGTCTAGGTGAAGCCAAATCCAGGGGAAGTGATCTTGTGACCTGAAAGTGACTTACAGGAGAGCAGAAGACTGTCCTGGAAATGGCATGATTTTATAGCACAAAAGTAGGGAAGACTTTTGGATATTAATTTTTACTTTTTAAAAATGTTTTCTGTATCAGTCAGTATCAGTATCTGGAAAGGGTGAGCCAGAAAGAAAGTCCCCCACTCATATCTCCACCACTTATTTGTCCAGGTGAGTGCCATGCGTGGAACATTAACCCAGTTCTGGAGCAGTTCCTTCCCCCCATGGGGGAAGCTCTGCACTGGGTCAGTGCTAAGAGATGATGTTGGATGTAGCTCTCAGAAGCAGGACAAAGCAAATTGGGAGCAGGTAAGCAGGGCCATGATGCACCAATCATAATTGCAAGTATTTGAGCAAGAGCATTTTTCATGCACCCACGCTGAAATGATCACTACCTCCCCCATCGTCAGATCTGTCACAGGACAATCCAAACTGTATTGGTGTATTGGTGTCAAAGCAGTAATCTACTGAGTTGGGCTCAAGGAACTATGGTTAACTCACCTTTAGTTACACCAACAAACTCTCCAAATTGGGCAATTAATGAAGGTTACCTATCACGTAGCAATCTCATTATTGTTTGGAACCCCTCTTCATAACGTGTTCAACTTTTGATGGTGTTTCAAAATATGCTTTTGATGGCATTGTCTACTTTGTATGATAAAAAGTTTTAATTAGTTCCAAATCCTCAGTTTACAACATTCTGGCTTGACTGATATTTTCTTCATTCCTATAATATCCGTTTCAGAGGAACTCAAATGCAGCCTACTGATGTACCCGAATCAATAAAGAGAAAGCGCTGCAAGAGATAAAGAGCTTGAAGGAAATTAAATATGAGAAAAGAAAGTTAAATAAGTATAGCTTGGGAAATGGGAGATGAACGGATAAGGTGAACACCTATAAACACACAAAATATGTCAAGAAGAAGAAGTAGGAAAAGTGCAAGGAGACAGAAGAACTAGAAGCAATGCTACAAAATGAATTGGGGCAGAACACAAAGACAATGGATACCAGAAGAGGTAATGCCTACATCTGGATCTCTGCAAGGTCAGGCAGGAAATTTTATTTAGAAATAAAGCCATCATTCTGATAAATGATTTCATTGTTCAGGTGAAAGAAAATCACCAAGCCCCTGATCTCGAACTCTACCACACTCTAATACAAGTCTGTATTAGAGTTTGCCCCTTGTTGCCCCTTAACCCCTATGTAATAGGGGAACAATGGAGATGGCAATGTCCACATACAAATAAGCACTTCGAGATTGCCAGGATAGGGATGAGGGCAGAACAGGAGCAGTGGAGGGTTGGACAAAGCAGCAACAGCAGTGGGGGAAAGGGTGGAAAGTCAGTGGAAGTGATGGATCCAGTGGCTTTGGAGGATGCTGAATCCTATCCCCTCCTTTTCAAGCTTCTCCATCCTTTTCTTCTCAGACTTGCACCAGCTAAAGAGCTAAAGCTAAAGATGGGTAAGGGGAAATAAATCCCCTTTCCCCAAAAAATCTCATCCATCCATCTATATACCACTTTTCAACTAAAACGTTGAAAAGAAAGAAAATAAAAAGAAATAAAAAATTAATGGCTAATGATAGCCTTTCAGCTGGATGGAGCACAATTGCACCCTGCAGTTGGGGGACCACTACAGAGTCCTCCTCAGTCTTTATTCTCTTACCTTGTGCATTGTTTGTATCTCGGTCTTAGAAAATGGATTAAGATTGTGCCCTTGGTCGGGTGGCAAAGGACTTGAGCTGGCCTAACTTAGGGTCAGGATTACAGTCTAGGGTTAGGTACAGTCTCAGGGACTGTACCTAACCAATTTAGACTGGCATTGCCCATCTGTCTCCTTGTTCCCATGATGTTGTGGGGAGACTGGCACATGTCCATACACTAACCTAAGCCCAACAGCAAATGTGCCTTATGACACTTTGTGACACTTCCAGGCCAGGAAACGACTTGTACCAGGACTTATGCCAGCCTTACTGGATGTTAGTGAGTTACAATTTGTGATTCTTTCATATCACCAACACAAAGTAATTTCCTTGTACTTGATACATGCCAGACGTGAAGGAGGACATGAAAAGTCTTTATCTAAGCAAGGCTTGTGGTAGGAACGTTCTGAGGTACACTATGCTTCAGAATCCCAAATCTGAGATACACTATAAGTATCCACAGAATCTGAGAACCCCAAACCTGAGATACACTATAAGTATCCACAGAATCTGAGGTAAACAGTACTTCAGAATCCCAAATCTGTGATACACTAAAAGTATCCACAGAATCTGAGGATCCCAAACCTGAGATACACTATAAGTATCCACAGAATCTGAGGTAAACAGTACTTCAGAATCGCAAATCTAAGGGTGAAATCCAGAGTAACTACGGGGAGTCCTTGCTCCAGAGTAAGAACAAGTTACTCTGGATTGCAATATGAATTTCCCATAGGTTTTCACTAGGTGGTGCAGTAACTACTGGTGCACATAATGTCTCTTACGTACTCCCGTAGTTACTCTGGATTGTGCCCTAAGATACACTATATGTATCCACAGAATCTGAGGTAAACAGTACTTCAGAATCCCAAATCTGAGATACACTGTAAGTATCCACAGAATCTGAGAATCCCAAACCTGAGATACAGTATGAGTGTCCCAAGAATCTGAGGTAGTAGTAGTAGTAGTATACCTTTATTATGGTCATTAGACCAGCACAAAACATTAAAAAGAGCTTAATTACAAATATGTCCAGGAGAAATACATAATAAAAGTATAAACATAAGAATTATCATTATGGGAGTGTAAAAGTCATAATATATCCTACAAAACCTTGGGTTAAAACCTCAGCCAAGATTAGACATAATGTGATGGCCTAATGTAGGCCAATGAATCTGAGGTAAATGGTACTTCAGAATCTCAAACCTGAGATACACTGCAGGTATCCACAGATTCTGAGGTACACTATACCTCAGAATCCCAAGGCAGCGTAAGACAGAACCCATAGGTTCAAAAACCCATAGGTTTAAAAAATTCAGCCATATAGGTTCTTCACATAGAACCCTAGAAACATGAGGTGTAACAAACAAAATACTTGGAAGATCCACTGTCAGAAGTGATTGATAGCATGATGGGGGTAGCTGTATCTGTCACCCTACATAAGAAACAGAAAAATCCTATATGGCTGAATTTTTTAAAAAATGAACCAAACCACGCAAATATCACACAGAACAACCACCTCAATATTTAAATGGAATATGAACATGCAAATCAGACCTCTGCAAACCCTCTAAAAGAAATCTGACTCTTGCCAGAATAGGTACTTTAAAAATGAGAGCATTTGAAGATTAAGCAGCTGCACAAAATTAGAAAATCTCATCCCAGAATCCTACAGTGAGTGCCAGAGGAAATGGGGCAATATTAGCATACACAGTGAGAATATATGTGGAAGCTAAAATCACTTAAAGAGTGTCTAGTGTCACACCTTTACATATTTTTTTAAAAAATACTAACAACCACAGGAGCTTGAAGACTCCTAGTTTATGGGAAATGGGCCAGTTCTGGCACTAAGGGCAGCTGGAGATTCTGATTTAATTAAGGCAAGTTGGACTGAGTAGGATTCACACATGAAGGATTATTCCCTGCAAATCTGATAAAATATTACACAGTACTTCCAAATGCTAGAAATGAAATTGTGGAGCTGTATAATCACCTGACAGTTCAGACTAGGTTAGATGTAATGAGGCACCCTCATCTGTATAATTAAAGTTAAAAAGCACAAATACACGCTTACATAAGAAAATAAAAGTTAATGCAACTGTATGGGCACCTAAGAACCAAACTCATCTAGCATCCTATCTTACTAGATCCAATAAAGCTATTTTTTTCCTTTATCTTCATTCAGCCAACACAGAGCAGTAGGATAAAATTTTAGGCTAATCCTTGCAGTTTCAACCATGAAATCTGTGTCACAAACAGCACTCTCAATAATCCCCATGTCTAAGTGTACCTGAGAACCTGTAAGGTCTAAACTGTTCAGGGGCAACGCTTCATGGGCCAGCTTTCGAACATGGCCACTATTCATGTCAAAATGCTGGTACATTTTTTTCTCCGATCAACAATTAGCTCAGCAAGGGCTGCAACCCATAAACATTCCTCCTTCTTCCCAACGTACCTTACGATGGAGGAAGAGGAGGAATACCAAGGAGGACTACTCTGAGGCAGAGGCACCATCGGTAAGTTTCCATCAGCTGTAAAGAGTATGCATGAAAGCATCCATATGTGTTGGCAAGCCTAAAAGCTATCATTTTCCATTGCTCCTAGCTCTATGGAGTGAGCAAAGTGGAACTAGCAGTCGCAATTTCCAGGCATTCTGACTGCCATGTATGGGTTTTTACTACTTTTTGAGTTCCTGATTTTATTCCCTTCTACTTTTCATAATAGGAGTAAATTTGATTGGTGTCAGTTTGAGCCTTTAATGGTTGGTACCTTCGGGCAGATTGAATTTTGCTTATAATGGTCTTCAGAACTGACAAAGTTCCCTAAACAACCCAATTCTACTATTGACTGGCTATGCTGGAGACCAGGTCAGTGTTGAGAATAAAGACTTTTCACTTACTTCCTCCTCCTCCTCCTCCTCCTCTCCTTGACTCCCAAGGGTCTATTCAGACCTACACCAGCTATTTTGCTGGATAGAACCAAGAAGGTGTGTGAAGATGAGTGCTCTGGATCTTGCAGTTCCCCTGTCTCTGGATTAACCAAATCCAGACTCCAGCCTGACCCCACTGCCATCCTACCTGCTCCAGCAGCCAGTGTGCTGCCTACCACTGCTGCTGTAGAACTTCTGGTTTCTGGGGCATTGGCAGTGAGCCACCCACCATCAGAGCCTTTTTGAGCAATGTTGGGCCACATTTTATAATGGTAGATTGCAAGATCTGCCATTGTATCGCAAAGATAGAATTAGCTGTAAGGTACTGACTACTTTTTTGTATTATTTGTACTACTACTTTTGCAGTAGTAGAACATCATCCCTCATCCCTCAACACTTGCCTTGGGGAGTTCTGTTTGACTATGTCTTTATTAAACATGCCTCCGTCAAGAAACCTGCTTTTTTCTTCTTAACAACATAATCCAGAGTAACTATGGGAGCTCTTACCTCAAAGTAAGAAAAAATTTACTCTGGATTGCTCTGTGAATTTCCCATAGGTTTCTGCTAGGTGGCGCCGTAACTACGTCGACGTAAATGTCTCCTGTAGTCTCTCGCAGTCGACGTAAAAGCTCCTGTAGTTACTCTGGATTCTGCTGTTAGTCTGTTTAATCATTTATATATTACTCAAAGGCAACTGAAGGGCTGCAGTGGCTCAATGGTTAAGAACAAGCATTGTGCTTGTGAACCTGAAACTTCATGCACATGTTTATGTGAACTTGGTGCTGAATAACTAACATGCACTGAATTCTGTATATTAATATTGAACACATTTTTAAGGATTCTTTTTAATTGGCATCTGACTTTGAACTTGCACTTTAATCACTTTTGATTAGTTGGCTAGACAACACTAGCACAATTCTGAAATGTTTAACAAAGCAAATACTTTGCTATGTGAGAACTATTAAGCCTGGAAAGGGTAGATTTAGACAATCATCCTCAGATAACAGAAAGAAAAGAAATGAAAGATTGTAATGATGGCTAATCTAGTCACTTTATTTTGCAACATTCTTATCAGCTCCAGTGGTCATTTTAAAATACCCTAATATTTTGGAGGAAATTAAAAGTAGACTTTGACTCCTATCAGTACAAAAAATCATAGCTGTGGAATCATAATAATAAAGTTTTTGCCCTTGTTCACAGCATCTGTGGGCTCTGTTTGGCAACACTCAGGCTTCCCAGAAAGCCGGAATTGGCTGGACTTGTCCAGTTTTTGGCTATTGAACCAGACTGTCCAGCCCAATAGCCAAGTGTCTGGCCTTCTGGGGGTGGGTGGGAAGATGCTTGGGGGTTCTGGGTGGCAGATACAGGCTGCTGTGGCTTGGTGTGGCTAAGTCCGGCCAGCAGCAGCAGCCATTTTTAAAAGAATTACTGTGCTCATGGACACGCATTCTTTCCCTTCCTAAAGGGTTCTGCTGGAGAGCGTTACTCCATGGGTGGAGCATCCCCTCCTGACTTCGCTAGCACACACCTCCACTTTCACTTTCCTAAGTGGAGGCAAATGCCGGTGAAGCCCCAGAGAGGAGGAAGAACTCTGATGCCTGCTCAGTCTCCTCTGAAGCCGAAAGGCTTCAGGAGAGTACTGCACTGGCATCAGAGTTGGCGCCTGTGCAGTACTCTTTCTGAAGCCAGTTGGATTCAAAACTGATTGTGCAGGCTCCAAGCGTGGCACCTGTGCAGTCCCGGAAAGGGGCGTGCGCACGTCCCAGGGGTGACACACTGTGCCCCCACACCGGGTCAAACATGCATTTGAGTCGCCCCTGCATACTGGCACTCTTCAAATTCCTGCTGAAGTCCCAAGCGGTCTTTTTGTTAGGTCTTCATATCTTTATCGTTAATATTGGTTGACTGTGGTCCCCCATTTGTCTTTTTTAACCTCTTATCTTTGGCTTTGATTTTATTAATTTTATTAATTTATTTTATTGGTAACATTGTTTTTGATGGTTTATATGTCAGCTGCCATGAATCAGTGGGAAAGGAGCAGACTTAAAATGTTTTAAATAAATAAATGACCACAAGCCACAAAATAAATAAATGACCTCTGGTCAGAGATGCAAGGAAATAGAAAGATGCCCAGACTCTGATTCATCAAAATGGGGGAGATCTGCCAACTTAGGATGGAACTGGGTGTATTCTTCAAAACAACCTTGTACTTCGTTGAGAGCAGGAGTGTCCAAATATTTAGGCAGGAGGGCCACATCATCTCTCTGACACTGTGTCCGGGGCTGGAAGGAAAAAGAATTGATTTACATTTCAAATTTGAATAAATTTACATAAATGTATATAGTAGAAACAGAATTTATTAATCAACAACCAAAGTCAAGGGGGTGTCAAACTCAGGAGGGTTCTATTATTTATCACCTGAATCCTTTTTTTCCCTAGACAGGACCATGCCGTGCTCTCTGGCATTCACAGTCCGTATGGTATCCATACTGCTGCTATGGACATGCAGGGGGAAAAAGAATTACAGAGAAAACTGAAATTTCTTGTTAAGACAAAGGGGTCCTCATTCACCTCAACATCCTGTGTGGATTGTTACCATCATCAAGAAAGTTGAACCCTTCTCTATGACACCAAGTTTTTATACAGAAGGCATGTTCCATATAAAACATGGAACATACATACAGTATATATGGAAGGCATGTTCCAGGCATGGAGAAGCCCTCATTTGTCATGTCAGTCTCTAAATGCAGATTGCAGCAGTCCAGCCCAGGCATAGGTTTACCATCTCAGGATTGACTATGCCGCAGTCTGATCCATGTCTTCAATAGATCTTTACAAAGGGACGTTTCAGCATCAAGGATGAGGAAAAATGCAGCCCACTTAAGGTGCTCTTCTGTGACTTCTCAGCAATGTGGCCATCACAACCTATGACAAGATCGGGGAGATTTTGCAATATCTGGGGAGTCTGTGCAGCAATCCCCAATAGACTCATTTTTTTCAGTGCAGGGCTTGCATGAATGGAGGTGCATTGAAGTATATTCTTCTGTGTGTATGCGTCAAATTAGAGCAGGAGGTCACAGATGGACTTGGGAGCCCATTTGAGTGAAGTGCATTTTGATACTGCCAGCATCAGCAATCTTCAGTCAGTGTAAACCACTTGCGTTGTGGAGATGCCTTTAGCCTCTGTCTGCCCCATGAAAGAGTGGATCCCCAGAGTTATACCTGGCCTTTAAAATCCAGCACCTGTCAGTTTACATTAACTTTGCTTCTCTTCATGGCTAGCAGCGATTTAATGCAAAGGCATGCAGGTGCTCTATAGAATCCACCATTTAAAAACAAAAACAAAAAACACAACTCCTCTGGCTATTGCAATAAGCAAGGGAACAAAAAAATCAAGGTTTAAAGCAGATGAGAGAGAATCCATAAATCCATTGTATGCAGATCATGTTGCAATAACTGCTACTGGTTCTGATTATTCCTTGAGGGCCTGTTGCAAATTAATTAATTCATACCATGATGTCTCTGGGCAGAAGGTAAGGAAGACTTTATCTGAACTGTGGGGTCTTAATTTAACAAACTATGAAAAAAAAACTAGTAGAAGAATTAATCGGCACATTAAAGGGGAACAGTACAAACAATACCACCGAGATACCTGGATATAAAAACGGCAACAGACAACAAGGGTGTGTTTAAACCGAATTATTTATCAGTGAAAATGGAAGTACAAAATTAGAGATCTAAAGATGGTCCTACATTACAGAAATACCTTTTGGATGGTCAATGTAGCTTCAATTACAGTGCTTGGGCATTCAAATGAAACTTTTCCCAAATCATTAAGATTTAAGTTTATTTCAGTTTTGACCACAGTTCCACTTACTACATCAAAAGAATTTAATGTTCTGTTGTTAAAATTCATTTGGGTTTTTTTAAGCTGAGTGTTGCAAGGCATGGTTTGCAAAACTAAAGGGAAGATTAAAAAATGGCTTTCCAAAGCACTGCCAATTACTAATACACATGTCAACTCCAATAGCAGTAATAGTGCATGACCAGCTCCCATTAACTCTGAATTTTCTTATTAGAGCGCAGCTTTCCCCTCCATCCCAACCAGCTTCCCCCCTCCCTCCTGAACCAATCTCTCATTCCCAGGCCACATTTTCTTTATATATTGTTTGTGACACATTTCATAACTCTTTCACTCTTTTTTGTCTCCCCTCCCCATTTTAATAGATATAATTTCAAAGTTATCAAGTTAGTGAAGAAAAAATAAGTGATGACCTGCCGCATAGTATGTAATTTTCCCCCATCCCTTGACATAGCCATTTTCCACCACTTTGCTGTGACACACTGGTATGCCCAAATGGTCTACTAATGTGCCACAGGAGTTTGTGAGATTCATTTATCAATAGGGCCATTAAGGCATATGGAGCCCCTACCTACAGCATTGTGTTCCTTATCAATTTTCAAAAATACTGATGTTATTTTGAGAACCTTGTCAGTGTGCCGTGAAAAATAAAGGTTGAAAATCACTGCTGTAACAGGAATGTTGGATTGTTGCAGAAAATTTCAGGACACTTTGCGATCATCGTCCCCATCCACCTAAAACCAGTTCATGATTAGAATTGGTATAGCACTAGAGGGATCAGGTTCAGGCATGCTGCCAAACCTAAGCTTGAGTGTTTTATGGCTCTCAGGCGGAGGCAGCAGATTTTTGGATAGGCAACAGGCTTCTGATAACAAACTGTTGTTGTGAAACATGGAGCCCAATCCTATTCATGTCTACAAAAAAGTAAGTCCTGTTGTGTTCAATGGGTCTTACTCCCAGGAAGTAAGGATTGTAGCCACAACCACAGAATTTGAAGCAAAATTTATATAGTATGGTGCTGAAATCCCAACTGTGGAAGGAAAGCATTTGTTACCCATGGTTTAAACAGTGTTTCCCATCACCTGGACACAATATTTAAAGCTGTTAACTGAAGTGCATTTAAAAGGTAAGGTAAAAAGCAAAAAAAAAAATAAATTTACTAGCATAAAACATTTATTGGCCAGCATAAAACATTTTGTACCTCAGGGTCAACAGGTTAATAGGGTTAGGTTTAACACTATTAATGTCTCAAGACAAAAGTCTCCAAAAAGAAGACCCCTGTTAAAATTGCCCACTGACACCACCCATAATTTGATATGGTGATTTCAAAATGGCCACCAGTGGCAAGCTGGGCACAGAGTTAAGTGGCCATTTACGTGAGTGGAACTGTGTTCTGCTGTCAAAAATCTGAGATTTGGGTTGGGTTGGAAGCTGATGTTAAAGTAATTATTCATTACAGGTAAATGATGGATGATTTGAAGAAAAAAGTGGGCAAAGGGCAAAAGTTGTCCCCCTTCCTGGCATCCATCAGTCAACAGACTATGGTATCGTGCTCGACGCTGAATGCAAAGCACGAAGGCCTGGGTAGATTGATATGGAGGATAGGCTGTTACCCAAACAGCAAATCCCCCCTCTCCACACAACTCAAATAGTCCAATGGAATGGCAGAGCCAATACAAATGGTTCAAGCTGCGTCACAGAGCTGGGCTAAGGAAAGGAGCTCACCCTGTTTTGTGGGGACCCAGCTCTCGAACCCTGGCCTATTGGTTAACAGGCACAGTGTCTTAACCACTTCTATGTGAGCATTTATTTTCTTGGCATTTCCTTAGATAGGGCTTCCCATATAGGATAACAAATTCGGGATTGTTTTTTTTCTATCCAGGTAAAACAACACAAGGATACCTCCTCTGGACAGTTTCAGGCATTCATTTCAGAGTCTTTTGACAATTCAAGAGAAGCTTTCCAGACGTCATGTGCCTCTAGACAGTGACACAGTTCCCTGGCTGAAGAGGCAGTTCATGTCTTGAAGCCTGCCTTCCTCTGAAGTGCTCCAAACAGCTGGTACAGTGGCTAGCTGCCTGAACACATGTGGCTTGTAGACATCAGCTCTTCAGCGGAGAGACCCGTTTTCCTCCCTATGCTCAACCACTTTGTCCAGGAAAGCAGCAGCAGAAGCCCTTGACACTGTGAAGGTCATGGGCAGCTGACACTATGAAGAACCACAGTCACTGCTCTCCTGTCCAACTGCCTCTCTCTAAAGAGGCACTCAAGGTGATGTGGCTGGGTTGTCACCCCCAGGCTGGTGCTGAAAATTGTCAACATCTCTTGCAGAGCACCTAACGCCAGGCTTTCTTCCTGACCTGATTCAACAAAACACAAAATGTGTGATTTTAGTGGGTGAGAAGCAAACACATGAATGCAATCACTGGCATATGCTGAAACTCTCTTCCCCTCCCATTCTGCTTCCTTTTATCTGATGCTTGTGGTATGGGAACAGTGTGGAAACTCTGCTGAGTGATTTCTTCTTACACCACCAGTAAGAATCCCTTGCAAGATGGAACTGCAAGAAGGCACTGCAAGTAGCTCCTGCATCACCCCCATAATGTAAGAAATGGTTCTTGGAAGGGGACCTTAGGGCACAATCCAGAAGTGCACTTGGTTTACCCTATGTGTAACTGGACTGACCTAACTGCAAGATGGGCCACCCTAGTTATTCTGGAAAAGGCTTGGGTGCAGCCTAAGGCAACATAGGCTGCTTCAAGTCAGCTGGGCCTGGGCTGCCCTAGCTTGAGCAGCATAGGCAGTGCAGGAAAGGCACGTTGAGGGCATGTTGAGCATTGCCTATGGCCAGGGTGACCATAAACAATGGAGGATAGAGTGCCTCTACCTTTAACTACTGCATAGAAGAGGGTATTCAGGCATGTGCTGCTTTTTAAACCCTTATATCATGAGCTATACCTTCCATAATTCCCTCTTCTATTCAATGGTTAAAGGTAGAGGCACTCTGTCCTCCATTCTATATGGTCACCCTGCCTAGGGCAGAGCAGTTACTCTATATCCAGAGCCTATTTCCAGGGCAAGAATTCCCTCTTGGAGTTATACCACCTCAGGTGCAAGCATAACAACGAGTAGACCCATAGGGGTCCATGACAAGACAAAGTAAGAAAGGCAGTGTTGACCAAAAATCCGAGTTCATGGCCAGCCTAGCTGCAACCCCTGCCTATCAACTTCAGGATATGGAACAACTACGACAGCCACTAACCTGGGGATACAGCAGGCCACTCCAAGAAGCCCCTTGTATTCACTGTGAACTGTATTGGCATCTCATCAGGGACTCCTTATAAGGCAGGCACTACTGCTGTTCCTTGTTCAGTGTGATATGAGGGGGGGGTCTCCTCAGGAGCAAGCCCTCCCCAGTTGTTACTGACTTGATGCCTTCTGAGCATGCTCTGGAGCAGCTAGGACAGCCCAGGCTTCCTGACTCTCTGGATCTAGCACAAGTTTCTGCTTTGGATTCAGAATAGTTGAGGCAGCCCAGCTAGGGCTTTCTCTAGATAGCAGCTTTAGTAAGTTTAGAGGAGGGGGACGATCACTGCAGCAGTTTTTTTGTCTCTAAATCAGTGTAAGGAGGTATACAGTAATAGTCCATACATGCCTTACTTGCAACTTAAAGCCCAGAAGCCCCCTTCTTCCCATGTCCCCTGCATGCAGGGGTAGAAAATATGGTATCAAGATAAGAGTTACATTTAACATATCGTGGATAGTGTTCATTGTCTCATTAAAAAGGTATCATAGAACTGGAAACAGTGGGAAATGAGCAAGAAAAATGATCCCAAAAATGGACAACCATTGTCACCCTTGAACCTTCAGAGACAGCATGAGGTTCAGTGCCCAGAGTGAGTTGACCACACCAAGAGAAGGTATAGCAGAACACCATCCTTACAAGGAACTGACAGCACCCGGGGCTCTTTAGTTTAGGAAACTAAGGAAAGACATGTAATTTTATGTATGGTGCACACAAAGGTAAAGGTTAAAGTGTCCCCCCAGATTGTGCTGCCAGTTGTAACTGACTGTAGGGTGCAGTGCTCATCCCAGTTTCTAAGCCAAAGAACCAGCACTATCCAAGGATGTCTTCATGATCATGTGGCTGGCAGGATTATACAGCGAGCTCCATGGAATGTTGTTACCTTCCCACTGAAGTGGTACCTATTTATCTACTTGCATTCACATTATTTAGAACTGCTCGGTTGGCAGGTGCGCATCCAGTAGCATTAAGTACGGTGTGGAGAAATTGGGCAGAAAGAATTTTGTCTCTCTCTTGTACCAACGAAGAGCTGAATCACCCCAATAAAACTGAGCAGCAGTAGATACTGATTAGCAGCAGTCGATTAGCAGTTAGATAAAACAACAATCATGCCACATAGCGCATGATTCTGTTCTTCAGTGCCACAAGATGTGCTGGCCACGAAGCTAATTCGTTTTCAAAGGGGATTTGATAGATCTGTGGAGAACTCGCTTGTCCCACAAAACCGAGGATGCTTCCTTTCAGCGACAGCTATTAGCCGTGACAGAGGCCAGCGTAGCTGTGCGCAGCGCATAAGTGTTGTTGCTTAGCAACAACAGCCTATATCTATGCCCATTGCTAAAGCGCAAGCAACAGGGGAGGGCTGTTGCCTTCCATCCCCATTTGTAGGTTTCATAGAGCCGTTGTCTGGCCACTGCTGGTTGCAGGATAAGGTGGACAACATTGGACAAGGTGCGCCCTGGGCTTAATAATTGGGCAGGTTGCTTTTGTGGGAAGACAAAACGAATCAGGCAGTACCTTTTGTCTTCAATCTGATTTTAGAGGATCAAAAGACAGGCAGGATCCGAGGCTTATAAAACATCTATCATGGGCTCTAAGTGGTCAGATTGGGGGAAAAAATGGACAGCCCTAGGGAGTCAAAAGAAAAAGCCTCTCAACAAAAGTTCTACAAATATACAGCAGATTTGTCTTGTGGATATTAAATTTGCTATAGGATATCATATGCCCTATTCATTTCATTATTTCCTGGTAGTCTTCTTCAGAGAAAACTTTATTCGGGGGTATCCCATTGCTTTGTTAAAGTGCTTTATTTAAAGCTTTTCTTTAGCTCATGGGAGGGGAAGGAACTTGTAATCACTGAAGCACTACTTTGTAGTTATCTCATTATTATGCACAGAACCACTTCAGAATAAGAAATAAGAAATTCTGTAGACGAATTTCTTGGGTTGTTTAAAGGGTGTTCTCCAATACACACTCGCTTGGAAATAAATTTGATTGAACCCCAGAAAGCATTCAAAAGTAAAGATGCTGCTTCCAGGAGGAGAGGGAATGGAAACACGCCAGCTAGACATTCCTCAGTGTTGACATGCTCCTTGGACTCACACCCCATGTCTTTGGGTTCAGCATCTATCTGAGGAAGACAGTGCTGAACTCAGGGACACCACCTTTCAGCGCTTTAAAATCCATGGCATTCATTGTTCTCAGTTTCATCAAGAAAGTAGCCTAGGTTCGGCACTGACTTTGTCAGAGAAATGCAAAATTCAGAAAGACCAGAGGCTGTGGCTAAGGAGCACGGCAATGCTAGAGACTGGACTAACCAGGACATTGTGTGCCCCTCTACTTGAGTCCATCATATTTATTTATTTATTTAAGTAATTTTTATCCCGCCTTTCTTCCCCCACAGGGGGGAACTCAAGGCGGCCAAACAATTAAAAAACAATAAAACACCACTAAAATTACATATGATAATAAATAGAGATAAAAACACATTAAAATGTAATTAAAATACAATTAGATTAAAGCTAAAAACGTAGACTAAAAACGATAAAACAGAAAAGATAAAAAAGATAAAAACCCCCCAACCTCTGCCCCCATTTAAAAAGCTTTTTTAAAATAAAAGGTTTTAAGGCTCCGCCTGAAGCTCTGTAGTGAGGGAGCTTTCCTCAGTTCTAAGGGGAGGGAGTTCCAAAGCCGGGGTGCCACCACCGAGAAGGCCCTATCTCTGGCCGCCACACCTCTCCCGTCTCTTAGTGGCGGCACAGTCAGAAGGGCCCCCTCAGATGACCTTAGGTGACGGGTCGGATTGTACGGAAGAAGACGGTCCCTCAGATACCCTGGACCCAAACCGTTTAGGGCTTTAAAGGTCAGGACCAGCACTTTGAATTCAGCCCGGAAACGAATGGGCAGCCAGTGTAGTCGCTGAAGCAGTGGCCTGACAGAGTCGAACCGACGAGCCCCAGCAACCACACGGGCCGCCGCATTCTGTACTAGTTGCAGTTTCCGAACCATCTTCAGAGGCAGCCCCACGTAGAGCGCGTTGCAATAATCTAGTCTCGATGTCACTAGGGCATGGGTCACCGTGGCCAGATCCAAGCGACTCAGATATGGTTGCAGCTGGCGGATCAGCCGAAGCTGAGCAAAGGCTCGCCTGGCCACAGCCACCATCTGGGACTCCAGGAGCAGCTGCGAATCCAGGAGAACCCCCAAGCTGCGAACCTGCTCCTTCAGAGGGAGTGCAACCCCATCCAGAACAGGATGATATTCCAATACCCGAGTCGAGGACTTCCGGACCAGGAGAACCTCTGTCTTATCAGGATTTAATCTCAGCTTGTTCACCCTCATCCAGTCCCCCACTGCCTCCAGACAACGATTCAGGACTTCAACTGCCTCCTTGGACTCAGGAGGAAAGGAGAGATAGAGCTGGGTGTCATCAGCGTACTGGTGACACCTCACTCCAAACTTCCGGATGACCTCTCCCAGCGGCTTCATGTAGATGTTGAATAGCATGGGGGATAGAATGGAACCTTGTGGCACCCCGCACCGAAGAGGCCAGGGTGCCGAACAAGCATCCCCCAGCACCACCTTCTGGGACCGGTCAGCCAGGAAGGAGTGGAACCACTGCAAAACAGTGCCTCCAATCCCCAACCCGGCCAATCGACCCAAAAGGACACCATGGTCGATGGTGTCGAAGGCCGCTGAGAGGTCCAGCAGGACCAACAGGGACGCACTCCCCCTGTCCATTCCCCGGTGTAGGTCATCCACCAAGGTGACCAAGGCAGTCTCTGTCCCAAACCCCGGTCTGAAACCAGATTGGAAGGGATCCAGATAATCAGCTTCATCCAGGACCCTCTGAAGCTGAGACGCTACTACCCGCTCTACCACTTTACCCAGAAATGGGATGTTTGAGACTGGCCGATAATTGTTTAAATTTTTAGGGTCCAGGGAGGGTTTCTTCAGGAGGGGTCGAACCACCGCCTGCTTTAATGCAGGTGGCAACACCCCCTCCCTCAGAGAGGAGTTCACCACCCTCCCTGTCCATTCGGCCAGTCCATCTCGGGCCAATCTAATTAGCCAGGCTGGGCAGGGGTCGAGCGGGCAAGCAGATGGTCTCACACTACAGAGAATCCTGTCCACATCCTCAGGTTCTACAAGCTGAAAAGAATCCCAAAAGATGGATAAGACAGGTGCCCCAGAGACATCGTTGGATGTTGTTAAAGTGGCGTCCAAGTCATGCCGGATCTGGTCGACCTTGTCCGCAAAGTGTTGCACGAACTCACCACAGTGAGCCTCCGTGTGCTCTACCACATCAGCGAGGGGGGCCAGATGGAGTAGGCCCTGGACCACACGGAAGAGCTCCGCTGGACGGTTCTCTGCGGATGCGATGGTGGTAGCAAAGTATTCCTTTTTAGCTACCACCACCGCTGCAGAGTAGGCTCGCCAGTGAGCCCTGGCCTCTGCCCGATCAGAAACGACACGAGTCTTTCGCCACCGTCGCTCTAAACGTCGACCTTGCTGTTTCAAAGCCCGCAGCTCCCCAGAAAACCAAGGAGCTGCGTTTGATCTACGGCAGGGTCGAGGTCACTCAGGAGCGATCACATCCAGGGCCCTGGTCATCTCCGTGTTCCAGAGATTGACCAAGGAGCCGGGTGAGTCGCCAGCTCTGGCAGCAGGAAAATCCCCCAGAGCCATCAGGAAACCATTTGGATCCATCAGTCTCCGGGGGCGGACCATGGAATGCAGTCCCCCGCCTGTGCAGAGGCTACCGGCTGCGATAAGCCTAAATCCCACCAGGTAGTGATCTGTCCATGGCAATGGGGTGATGGAGATGTCCTTCACATCCAGATCACCATCAACCTGCCCAGCAGTGAACACCAGGTCCAGTGTGTGCCCCGCATCATGAGAAGGGGCAGATATTCTTTGAGACAGACCCATGGTTGCCATGGAGGCCATGAAATCC
The DNA here is from genome assembly GCA_030015325.1 of Cryptoblepharus egeriae. Taxonomy (NCBI): domain Eukaryota; kingdom Metazoa; phylum Chordata; class Lepidosauria; order Squamata; family Scincidae; genus Cryptoblepharus; species Cryptoblepharus egeriae. The sequence goes on along the minus strand of JAREYC010000003.1, from coordinate 87,864,073 downwards.
TGAGCTGCAGATGTTTGGGGTGCCTTGGCATGGACATTGAAGTCCCCCAGCACTAAAAGGCGAGGGCACTCCAACGCCACACTCGAGATCACCCCGGTCAGCTCAGGCAGGGAGACTGTTGGGCAGCACGGCGGGCGGTACACCAACAGAATCCCTATTCTGTCTCGCCCCTCCAGCACAACACGGAGGCACTCAAACCCTGTGAAACGCTGGACAGGGGACCTGGCGAGAGGGATAGAATCACGGTAGACTATCGCAACCCCACCTCCCCGCCCCTGAAGTCTTGGCTGCTGCAGGACCCGGAAACCTGGTGGACAGATCTGGGAGAGGCCCACACCTCCGGCCTCATCCAACCAGGTCTCCGTAATGCAGGCCAGGTCAGCTTTCTGGTCCAGAATCAAATCCTGGACCAGGCAGGTCTTATTGTTTACTGACCTGGCATTAAGGAGTAGCAGGTTCAGACTCAGGGGGCTGCTGCTCAGGCTGCCTAAGGTCAGAGGGTTGAGGGGAGGGCCAGAAAGAGGGACAGTCTGTCTACGACTGACCCTCCTTCTCCTGTTACGGCCTGCACGACCCCTCCCACCATATCTTCCATGACCCGTCACTCTACTAATGGTGGCAGCACTCCCAGCTGACTTCCCCTCCCCTGAGCTCCCTCCAGTTAGTAAACACATTATGGCAGAGCAACAGGCGGAGCCAAGCAGCTGTGGGCAGGTTGTACTGGTATTTTTCCCTCAGTAGGGAGGCACACAGTTTGCTGACAATGGCAGAAGTCCTCAGCCTGGTCCAGTGGCCCAGGAAACAAAGCGCAGCTGTCTTCCCACCAGGCTAGTTGTTCTTCAGCCTGCCAGGCCCAGCACCTCTCTCCCTCAAGTGCCCAGGGGCTGTTTGTACCTGAGGAGAAGGGTGGAGCCACTCAGGGGATGAAGCACAGCTGTCCTCCCTCCAGGCAAGTTCTTCAGCCTGCCAGATACCCAGCACCTGGCTATCCAGGTTGAATAGCCCTTCAGTGTGTTTGTAAATAAATGATACATATCAGATTTTAGATTCTCTATAATATGACTAATCACACGTCCCATTTAAATGCTGTTTTAGTGATGAACAAGCTTGTTTTGGTTCAATTCAAAATCAACTTGTTATTTACAAGACTATTTTTGAAAGACATTTGGCTGCAGTCCTAGCCACACTTTCCTAAGAGCACTTTCTGTTGAATTCAGGGTGCCAAACCCAAAATTCCTGATGCCAAACCCAAACCAGGGTGCCAAACCCAAACCAGATGCCAAACCCAAAATTCCTGAACCCCAAGGCCAAAATTCCTAATTCCAGGCCAAATTCCTACCTGCGTAAAAAAATTGCCAAAAAATGTATTTTTGTTTTTTGACCATAACTTTTGATAGAAAGGAAATATCTCAAAACAAATTTTTGCATTGGATTCTGCTCTTCAGTACGAATCCAACAACTTATGGCATGATGGGGTATTATGCACTATTGCTAAGTTTCAAAAAGAAGCCAAAATGTAGGACAATGAAGCCAAAATGTAGGACACCTGACAGGAGGCTAAAAATCCAGACAAATCCAGGTTTTTCCGGTCATATGGTCACCCTGGTTGAATTCAGTGAGACTTACTTCTGAGTAGACATGCCTAGGATTGTGTCATTTGGTGAATTCATAGCATTGTCACGTGTACAGTGATGGAACCACATTCATGTACATCATTGTCACTATCAACCAAGTAACTGTAGTTTGGTTCAATCATTTTTGTACTTACCCCACAGTACTAATGCTAGAAAGTAGCTTAGAAATTCAACACACTCACATGCACAGAGGGAGAGAGAGGAAGAGGCTGTCCATCTGGTTAACAACCACATGAAATGAAAACAGTGTAGTTAATATATAGACTAAGATACTCACCAAATAAAAGGCTGGTGGGACAGACGGTTGGGTCACAGAGATGGTTGGGTCACAGCAATCATGGAAAGAACTGACTTCAAGTGCCTGAGCTTCGGAATATTGACCACAACCTGAGTGTCCGCACAATATTGACCACAACCTTTCCTTCCTCTGCTTGGCATGGACACTCATGCACCCATCATCGATGTGGGGGAAGGGTGGGTAGGTGGATAAGCTGGTTCACCTTCATGTGAGATCCAGATGATCATGTGAGAGCCAGATGATCATGGCATGAGAAGAATTTCAGCAGTACCATAGACAGCACAGGTAGCACAAGCATCTTTGCTACTTGTGGTAAATACACTTAACAAAGAACAAGTTCTAGATAAGGTTTGGGTGATATCCTGCAAGGCCCACATGCGCAGAGAAATATGTGCTTTATAGAATTTAGCCAAACCCTTACACTCCTTGCAAAGGCTCCTCAGTATAGTATAGTATAGTATAGTATAGTATAGTATAGTATAGTATAGTATAGTATAGTAAGGAAGTTTATTCAAAGTCAAGTTCTGTGCCTCTCCTAGAATTAACCTACAATTGTGACTTTCCCAAAGCCTCTGCATGTGTATAGACAACTACTTTCTTTTCCTGGAACAACTACCCTCTTTTCTGATCAGGGTCTGGAGAAGTATAGAGAAGTATCCAGGGTCTGGAGAAGTATAGGTTTGCTGATAGCTGAAAGGGAGGCACAGAAAAGTCTGTCTTGTAATAAAGAGACCAGATTTGAAATGCTATGTGTTTGGCAGGAAGGAAAAGGGAAAAGGAAGGTTTCTACTGGCTTCGATGGACATGCTCCACAGGCTATTTTGAGCATCCAGCTGGTTGTTTGCAGGATTGGTATCCAAACTCTATTGATGATAACACTGTCTTGATGTATCACCTCAAAGATTTAAAGACTGCAATCCTAAAGACACTTTCCTGGGAATAAGTCCCACTGAACATAATAAGGGCTTACTTTTGAGTAGATACAGTTAGGATTGTATTCTAAAAGATTAGTTGTGGCATTAATCATTTATGGACCAAAGGCCATTTTATCAGATATGTAAAGTGCTATTTTAAATTCTACTTGTGCATATAAAATTTTAATTCTACCTGTACGTAAAAATAAACACAGATTTATTTTTAAAGAATTACAACTATAGAACCAAAAGATCATTCAGTACTAGCAACAAAATAGTAAGTCTCTGATCAGTCTGTACAAACATTAGATGTACAGAAGATTCGCAATAACCCCATAATAGGATATAGTATAAATATTATGTCTTTTTGCTATGTTGATTTAGCACCAATCGCTAGTTGGCAAGCATAGCTATGTCAGCAGAGCAAAATTAGGACTGCATTATTACCAGGCAGTTGTGAATAGACACTGTTCTTATTTCGTATACATAAGCCAAGTTTTTTAGTTCTGCACAGAAATGCAGGCATCGTTTTCTTCCAATTTAGCACAATTTATCACCATATGTGAGTATTTTTCCCCTCCGTGTTCAGTCCACGTCCACAGTTGTTTTCACATTCAGGTAGATCAAGGGACTGCATAACCCTCTCTCTACAGTATAAAGGGCTCCAGAACAAAGCTCCACACTTGGGCTTCTTGGCACTCCTTTTTATCCCCTGATAACACATTGGGACTATTACCGGTATGGTGGATTCAAGCGTGAGCTTGGCCAGGTGGGCCTTCTGATATGGATGGGCTCTCAGCCAATGCCCAATTTGACTCCATGATGCCAACCTAATGGCTCTTGCTTTAGTATTTATTGCCACTTTTTGCTATTTTATTGCTGTTACATTTGATTCTGTTGCTACTCTTGATGATTTTGTTGTTTATTGGATTAAGGTTTGCTTTTAATTCATGGTTGTTTATTTTGTTAGCTGCCTCGGCACAGGCTTCACAGATTACTGGAAACGGCCGGAAATGTCTGGCTTTTGCTTACTGAACCGGACCATCCGGTCCAGTAAGCAAATGTCTGGCCACCTGGGGGTGGGAGGGTGCTTGGGGGCACTTAGGGGCAGCCGCGGCATGGCATGGCTGAGTTTTGGCAGCCCGGGCAGCCATTATGGATAGCATTACAGTGCGCAGTGGCACGGAGCATTGGAGACTGCAGAGCGCACATGTGCACATTGTTTCTATGTCGGAAGCAGCGCTTCCTACTATGGGAGCCAGCGAGGTCCCCAGAGTAGATGCCCACTCTGGCTCCCACAGTAGGAAGTGTTGCTTCCTACATAGAATCAAGGTGCACATGCATGCTCTGCAGTCTCTAATGCTGCACGTGCATGTGCACTGTAATCCTACCCATAATGGCTACCTAGGCAGCCAAAACTCAGCCGCTCAGCTCCAGGGCAGCCTGTAAAGTGCCCCCAAGCACCTTCCACCTCCAAGCCGCACTCCAGTCCAGGTAAGCCCTCTCCTATCCTTTCCACTCAGAAGTAAGCCCATTAAGTCAATGGAGCTTACTCCTGAGTAAAGGGTGACCATATGTTGGAACCCAAAAAAGAGGACATTTTTTTAAATGACCAGATTTTCAGTGTAAAATCTGGACTATTGGGGAACCCTGTCCTCCTTTTTGGGTTTCCAGCATATGGTCACCCTTCCTAGGCAGTGATGGAGTGTAGAAAGATGAGGCAGAAACACATGGAGAAAATAAATATGAACAGCTCATAAACATGATAAAAAAGGAAAATCCTGCACAGATTTTTGTGGCAGTTAGCATGGCACTGTTTTCAAATAAAGCTGCTTGTACAGTGTTGCATGGCAATCAATATATTGCCAACGACAGCATGATTATTGATCAGATTAGAAAGGCACGTGATTTAGTGAAATGCACCACTGAACTGATAACCATAGCTATTTGCACATTGATTTATTCTGAGTATGTTTTCTGTTAGCCCTACTGGTGTCTGTCTGTGCATTTGTGAACATGGAATCATGCATAATTGAATGGGTTGCTTTTACTGCAGGTGCCTCAATCATCACACGAAAAAGTGCATGAAGTTTCAAAGTACTTTTTTGCAAGATGAAGCATGTTTGCTATTGCAAAAATCAAAATTACTGGATATTTGGCAGTACAGTAAAGCAGACAATAGGGACTGCCTGGCCCAGAGGTCCATTAAGGAAACAATCTATATGAGCAGCGCTGCAGCTTTCACTTTAAAAGATGAATGCTTTCTATGTGACTTGTGAAACTGGATCAATTGCTGCAAGATGAACACAGTTTTCATTAGTAGATAAACAGCCGGATGGTCTGACTCTCTTCCTCATCCGCAGGAGCAAAGTGATCACAAGCCTGGATCAAGCCAAATTATTGCAGTCCTATAGATAGTGGGTTTAGAAACATGAGTTAAGCAGCATTCCTAGGAATGCTGTATCACTGATATGGGTGTCTCTATGAACTTTATAGGTCTCTGTGAATTTACCTAAATCAGTAGTCTCATCTATATCCTGTGGTAGGATGTGTAATGATTTTATGATACAGAGACTGAAAAAATAGATTTTCATACTGTAATAGTAACTCTCAAAGCATTCAGTCATATCAATTACTCTATTTACCCGAATCTAATGCTCAGCTTTTCCAGCCGAATTTAGTCTCCACAATCAGGGTACGCATTAGATTTTATGGTTAACTGAATTCAAGTAAATGTGGTGTTTTGATTATAAATATAGGGTGCACATTAGATTTGATGGCACAAAAGATTCAAGTAAATACAGTACCTTTTTGTGATGCTTAGTTGAGTAAAAAGATGTTGAGGTAGGACAGATCTACATGAAGAGTAGGATTTTGTAACAAATTATCATATGATTGCTGGTGTTTAATAATATTGAACATTTTTGGTATAGTAACCACATAGGAGCAGTTTTTTTCCCCTCACTATATTAATTTGTTTCATGCAAGAAGTTCTAATGGATAGATAACTGGTGACTCTTCCTGTTCCTCAGAGACATCCTGATGTTATACCCACAAATGAAAGCAACCCTGAAAAACAGAGCCCCTTTTGCAGCATAAAATGGTTGAACAGTGATGACTCTATAGGATTCCTGCAATGCCTGCATGAACATTGCTGCTGTACAACGTAAAAATATGTTGAATGGAGTTATCCAGGAATTTTGTAAGTCTAGAACTTCACAGTGTTAACTGCAATACTTCTTTTGATCAGGAGAATCTCTAAAGAAAGAAGGCGTCAATATGATGAGTAATTCCCAGGACTCAAAATTGTAAGTAGTAAAACATAGGTAAAAGGTAAAGGTTCTCCTGCCGGCTTCCCTGCTAGTCATGAGCAACTTTAAGGTGTGATCATCCCCATTACAAGACTGGAGATCCAGCATTGTCTGAAGACATCTCTGTGGCCATGTGGTCGGCATGACTAAATGCCAAAGGGGCACAGAACGGTGTTACCTTCTCACCAAAGTGGTACCTTTTTATTTGCATTTACAGGCTTTCAAACTGCGAGGTTGCAGAAGCTGGACAGGCAATGGGAGCTCACTCTGTTGTGCAGTACTCAGGTCTTAAGCAACCAACCTGCCGACCTTCAGGTTGACAAGCACAGTGTCTTTAACCACTGAGCCATTGCAGCCCTTAGGAAAGTATGTATATATTACATACTTTGTGATATTTTGTGATAGCAACAATTTGATTCCTCACTTAATTATAGGCCAAAAACATGTCATAGGCTGCAATCCTAAACACACCTTTCTGGGAGTAAGTAAACAATGGGGTTTACTTTTGAGTAGACATACTGATCAGGCTCTCAACAGTTAATGAAGTTAGTAACATTTTGAAACAATGTTCCAAAATATAGGGAACCAAACTTTTTTTTCCATTATGGAGTGGTGGTGGAGAAAATAAGTGAAATAGAACTGCTGCTAAATCTGGTTCTTGGTTTTCAAGATTTCAGCTCTGGAAAAAAATGTCAATGCTTGCATTTTAAAAGAAGAATGAGCTGATTCTTTTTCATCACCGGCTGTACTTCAAATATGAATCAGTTGATATTTCATCATACAGTTAACATAATTGAAAATGCTGCAACAGAGAGATCTTATTGCAACAACATGCAATAAGAAGCTGGACAGGCAATGGGAGCTCATAGAGAAGTCAACATAGGCTAGTGAGAATATTTTTAGAAATTTCAATTATATTATTCCCCAAATTATTCTCTAAACACATAACCTTGCAATATGTTCTGATAAGCTGAATGGAACTTACTACTAACCAGATGTGCCTGACTAGAATAGAGATGGTAGGCTGTTTTTTTCAAACTTCCTACATTAAAACTTCCTACACTACCTCCAATTAGATTTCTCAAAATAATTTGAGAAACTCAATTTTACTGCACAAAATTGAGGCATGGTTTTGACAATTTGTAACTTTTTAAACTGAATAAACTGCCGGAAATTTGAAACCATGTAAGATTGTTCTATCAAAAACAATCCAAAATGTTCTCTGTACTATAAAATAAATAAACATGAGCATTAAAAAACTGAAGTTTTGTAGCTCACACATTTTGGATTCACAGAAAATGGAGCTATAGGCTAGTACTGAAGAGATACTCATGTGCAAAACCTCTGATTTCCTTCTTTAACTGTAGTTTCATGTGCTGTGTCAGAAGTCACATGGGAGGCTCCTCTGATTTTCAAAGTTGAATATTTTGGGTGGTGAGGGAAGATACAGCAGAAAGAGGGATTTGTAGAAGCTCCTCACATATCCCTCCTCATATACCCTTTGATATGTCACAGATGAATACGCAGATGATCTATTTTCTGTAGTAATCTGTACAAGGATCATTGCCTAAGTGCCACTCCATCCCCCTCTCTACACTATTCCACTTCTAGTGTTATGGCAGTAAATGAGCAAAATTTGATTTCTTTTCATAATAAGTAAATAAAAAATGTTAGTCTGGGATTCAGCTCAAAATATGCTCAACAGCACATTCTTCTTTTCCTTAAATTCTTCCATCTGATCAGAGATTTACAGTCTCATTCTATCCATATTTACTCAGAAGGAAGTTCCACTGCATTCAGTGAAGATGACTCCCGACAGAGCCATACAGCACTCTATACAGCAGTATAGCCTAAGTCAGTAGGCTAAAACCTATAGCAGTAGTTTTTAGCATTGTGATCAACCAAAAAATTTCACTTTACCAGTTTCTTGAACCTCTGTGCTATAATGGTCATTGGACAGCAATGCTTCCCTCCCCTGAAGTAGCAGGTCTTTTAACCCTTCATGTACATAGCCTAATTTACCTTGTCAGTTTTGCAAACTAAGAGCACAATGCTAAACATGCCTACTCAAAAGTAAGTCCCATTATGTTTAATGGGTCTTACTCTCAGGAAAGTGTCTTTCGGATTGCACCTAAGAATTGGGTCATGATTGGCTGGTGGACCACAGACCTACAGTTTGAGAATCATGATCTAGAGACGTGGAAAAGGGGACGGACACCTCATACTTCACAACATTAAACATCTTTTCAAAATTTTTGGAAAAGTCACTCCCATAAGGCAACAGTGGAAAAAACACTTGCTAGAAAAGAAACCAGAAAAAGGGGTCATCCTTGGGAAATAGACCAGTATGAATGCTGAATGGGTCATCCTTGGGAAATAGACCAGCATGAATGTTGAATGGGTCATCCTTGGGAAATAGACCAGTATGAATGTTTGCTTTGATCCCAGCTTTATTCTGTGGAGAAAGGAATAGTTAATTCATTTTATAGCATCTTTCATGCTGTTAATGTACTTCCTGTGTTCAGTCCAGAACATATTCTGGTATACAAATCAGTTGTGCCTTTGTCTTTCAGGAGACAAGAGAGATTCATAACCCCCACCTCCACCCCTCCCGTAACCCATTCCCACTGAAATAATAACCTGTGATTTACTGATTTCTTGATTTAAGAAAGATATTTTACTTGTGTTTCAATTCATACACAAAAACTGGTAACTAACAGTGGCTGAAAAATATTAACACTACTCCACTTTTTCACAAGCGTACAAAAAAAGAAAAAGAAAAAAAGAATGGATTTACATTCAACAGTAAAGCTTAATGTCCACGCTAGGTAATAGTTGCATTGACATTCACATACACAAGCACAGAATAAATATTTCAGGATACTTATAAGAGCATACAGCATACATACAGTACTTGAAGTTTACATAATGAGTGTTAGTTGTAGGGTCTGTAAATTCATGAACTCATAGAGAAGTCAAACAAAAGCCCAAGGAGGTCCTGTGGGAGATCTTAACACCAAGACACTGCACAGAACTAGCACATTAGTAGATCTGCTCGTGTGAGAAAGGGTTTGCTTCCACCTCCTCCCATGAAAATTGTTTTGCAAATTTTGTTGTATACTCAAAGTGCAGAGTAAAGAATGCAGAAAGAGAAAGAGAAAAATCTTTTTTTTAATGCATGCAAGAGGCAGCCCCCCACCCTACCCAGTGACTTGACAGAATAAAGCTGTGATTGGCAGATATAATACAGATGTTTTCAGGCAAATTTTTCTAAAGCACTTCAATAGCAGCAATTATATTTTCTAATGGCTGTAAATTTTCTTGTTTGGGTTCAAGGACGTCGCATTTCTTCTACATTTACAGCTATATTCCCTTTATAAAGATATCAAATCACAAAGCGCATAGATAAGGTTTCTTTTTTTCTTTTTTTGTCCTTACTTTTGCATATCTGTTATGGAAAATACTCTGACCTTTTCAGAGACATTATGTGCAAAAGAATGTTAAATAGAGTGGAAACAAGGACATAAAGGAAACATCACAGTCAGTTACATTCCTGAGATGTCAGCCCTTCTTTCCCTTGTTAAACTCTGAGGGCATGTCTGCACAGTGGTTTCAAGACGCGTCAGATGTGCCCTGGATGGACATCCAACTCCCTGCGGTACATGCATGCCAAGGTCTGGGTTACAGGACCAGTGCTATCTACACAGCTGAATTCAAGATGTGAGCAAGGGAATCCCCACTCCCCAAGTTCCCGTCGGGGTTTTCTTTAGAGAAAGATTTCCCACACTTCCCGTTTATCAGTAAAGCACAAAGCCAAGAGCATGGGAGGTTGCCGTGCAGACGTTCCCTGAGGGACATCCTGGCTAGGAGAACAAAGGCCTTACTGTGGCAACATGGCCAATGGCTTGGAAGAAGATATACTTCACGGTATCTCATAAGAGCCTCTTTTTATTTTTTATTTTTATTTTTTGCTGGAGTGTGTATATAAAATATATAAAAGCTCCAGCATACTACACACTAAATCGAGTGCATTAAGAAAACTCTAATTGCAAATTTAAATGTAGTTCCCCAAGTCACAGGATTGCACATTAATTTCAGAAGGAACATCATTTGTTCATGGTTTAGGAACTCTTCTTGTATCGTATTAAACTGGTCTTGCATCACCTAGCCAATAATCAGCTCACAAAGGTTTCCCAAATCAGATACAGGGTGTACAATACTAAAAAAATGTTTTAAGGTGTCCCCCCCTATAAGTGTCATCAAGACAGGATCATAGGAACCACAATGCAAAGAGTCCAACCTCTCACTGGCTGTATTGTGAAGAGTCTCCTTTTCGGCGTAGGAGAAAAGAAACTTGTGTCTGCTTTTTAGATTCTGAAAACAAGCCAGAGTGGAGAAAAAGAGTTAACACCAGGCTTAATAAAGCTTTCAAGACAACACCTGTTAAGCAATCTAGACAGACATTGTGAATTCCCTGTGGATTTTTGAAGTCTTGCACATACAGGAAATTGGTTAACAGTAGGAAGAAGTTGGGAGTTGCTACATAGGAGAGATCTTCCATGATTACAAAAATTGGCTAAGTAGATTGTTCAGTATAAACCCCTCACTGGTCACTGTTGTCAGTGGTGCTGTTGCCCTTTTCTTTTTTCTCCTGAGCCTTGTTTCCCTTCTTCTTTTTCTTCTTTTTCTTGGTCTCCTCCTTCTTGCCAAAGGTTATGAAGTCACTTTTGTCAGTTTGGTTATTTGGTGGGTCCTGCCGGATGGAGATGATTGCAGGAGATCCGGGGATAATGAATTTGTCTGGCAACTCACCGGGACCAGGCTGTTTGGAGTTGCCAGGTCCAGGTCCATATTTAAAGGTCCAGCTGTTGCTGTTGACGCCAGCTCCCACTGGAGGGGACACCTCACCGGCTTCGGGTTCTGAAAAAAAAGGCAAACAGTTGAAATTCTGTGGCACTAATATTATAGTGCAGGGGTGTCCAAACTTTCAAGACCATTAAATGTGTGAAGGTGGGAATTTAAGCTGGTGTAGCTTCTTATCTCACAGATCCCAAGCTGAACCTGCTGAAATTCCCTCTTTTTCACGGTTGTTAAAGGTCCAGGCACCCTAAACTTGAAAGTTTGGACACTTATGTATAGTGTCTTGTCACACATTTGCAAGACAGAATCATCTCAAAAAGAAGGCCACGATTACACTCTGACTCCTTCTCAGATTGGGCTAATCTTTAAATAGGGCTGCCATAATTTCCTTCCGAAAAATTGGGACAGGACCCTCTATCCCATTTGCCAGTAGGTGAAGAAAATCCCCCCAAATCGGGACTGTCCCTGTTTTTCAGGCATATGGCAACCCTATTGTTAAAGTGAAGGTTATATTGTAAGCTCTCTTCCAAAACACCCAAAAATAATAAAAGGCAGGGAATGCAAAGTCATGACTACAAATGGCAAATTTGGCATGATATGAGGAACAAACATTTCAGGGAATGGAATGGCTGGAAAAATTAAAGTACCCTTTTATCATATTACAGCTATTACTACATCTATAGTACTACATCAAGCGAATAATAATAATAAGTTCCTCAGAAGTGGAATCTTGTTTTATTTCAAGCTATATTTTGGAGGTACTCATGCATATTTAGTTTCATGAACTCAGATTCAACTAAATGCATCTGTCAAAGTAGGCTCTCATCCAGAAAAGCTGATATTTATCTGAAATTTTTCCATTTAGGGTGGCAGTTCCAAAATGGCCATTGGCAGTGCACTCCTCATGCTGCCATATGGTCTGTTAGAACAGTGGGACTCTGTTCCACTGTCGTAACAAGCCCAATAGTGTTGGGCTGACAAAGTGTGACAATACGCTAGTTCACTTGGTGCTCAGTTAGTTAGGCTGCAACCCTAACCACACTTTCCTGGGAGTAAGGACTATTGAACGCAATGGGACTTGCCTCTGAGTAGACATGCTTAGGATTGCCGTCAATTTACTTTGTACCTGGCAATAGTTGTGTAACCCTACTTGCAGAAATGGGAGACCACCAATGGACATTTCTAAGAGATGTAAGCAAGCAAACTATATTTATATAAAGCAAGTGATCAGCCTTTGCATGCCTGAGTGCCATCCCATAACTAACAGCTGCGGGGCACCCATGATTAGCGGGGTGGGGGTGGAGAAGGACTTTTATCCTTTGCCCTACCATAGACCAGATTTGGATCTGACCCCAATGCAGCATCTATTTGTCCCATGAAGGATGCTCCTGTTGCAATAGACAACAATGCATATTTCCTATAAATTCAGACATTTCTGATGTGAACAAATTCCTATTTTATCTGGGAATGGATTAAAGTTTATTTGGTCCAACTTAATAACAAATTATCTTCCATTTAGTATTTCATTACACAGTGTAATAGACTGCTTAAATATAGGTTAATTTTTTGGAGGGTATTGGGGGAAGTATGGTAAACATTAGGCAGTGCAATCTCACTTGCCTGCACTGCACCCAGGGCAAGTTTCATGCTGCTTTTGTGCCAGCCCAAAGTATGGGGAACTGTTTCCCTTTACCTCAATGGGGCTACTTAGACCTGTGCCACCAAAATCAGTGGCACAAATGTGAGCAACCCAAGACTACCCCAGGCTGCCCTGGAATGGAACAAAGATCTGGCATAAATGCTAGGTCCTTACCTTCCTCCCACTCCTTGCCCACCAGCCCATATATCTAACCAACACCCACCTTCTCCCATCCTGGAATACTTCTCACCTCCCTGCCCTCCCCATTCCCCCAAGGCCCCTCACTTGTTAAGCTCAAGCAGAACTCATCCCATCTTGGGACTTGTGATGGTGCCGGAAGCTGGCACAAATCCTTGCACTGGTCTTCCCTCCTTTCTGGGTTGCACAAGGGACTTGCACCAGCCCAAGCTTGCATTAGGTTGTGCCCTTACTTTATTTTAGGATTGTTTGCTTATGTTGACGCCAATGTTCCAAAAAATGACTTTGAGATCTAGAGCCCTGATATATCGCCAGCACTTTTTTTTGTCTGAGGATTGTGTATTCTTCTCATTTCTTTGAAACAATAAATTATGCAGCCTGAACATTAAGTTTCTTGGCCTAACACACATCATGAGTCAATTTTCTTTGCCACTGTGCAGTGAGAAAAAACCAGTTTTCTGAATATTAAATTAACGCTATTTGATAAATAATAGCATACTTGTCCATAACTTCTGTAATGGGTACCAACATGATGCGGAGATCATTTTTCTGAAGTGATCAGGAGGAAAAACAGGCAAAACAAAAAATAGTAAAATGGTCAGCCACTATTGCTGGTCTCTCTCACCTTCTCCTTGCCCCAGACACATCATGCCATTTAGTGGCAGACTCACCACTGAGGGCTACAAGGTTGTCTTTGACTCATCCAGTGTTTGCCTGTACTGATCTCCATGCCTTCGCCTCCACAAAATTTCATGACAACCATCTTCCTAGCAGCATGCACAAGCCGACACTACCAAAAAGCAGGATTTGGCAGTAGTTTTTCAGCTGCTAATAAAATATACTTAGGTGCTCGGTAGCCAAATCTGATCTTTAAACAAGGGAGTTCCACGTGGGTGATCAGAAAAAGACCTCCCATGTATTATCATTAGCTGAGCAAGAAGCAGTTTGGAACCAGAGAGTGCAATCCTAACCAATTTAGGTTAACACAACTCACTCCCTGATCCCTTGGTAGTGTGGGGGAGGCTAGTGCATACTTGTACACATGAACCCCAGGAGTAATAAAGAGGCTGTTTTGGGTATCTTTTTTAGTGGCCTTGGATATCCTTTTTAGGTATAAAGGAGGAATAGAATGAATGAACGAACAAACAAACAAATGAATAAATGAATAAGTGCATTATGGCACTTTTACGACACCTCCCCTGGCCAGCACAAGAATTGTGCTGGGACCTCTGCTGCCCTAACTGGGGATTAGCATTGCAGCCAGACTTGTGTAGGTTGGATGCAGTCTTGAGTTTGAGCCATTTCCATGTTGTTCAGTCAGATCAGTGGCAAAAATCCCCCTGCCTGTAGACCCTGCACATCAGCTCTTCCTCGGCATAGAAGTCACGGTTCTTTGGCACAATTCGATACCTGCCCTGATGACAGAGTTATCTCGACCCGAACACAGAAAGTGTAAATGCACTCAGTTGGAGAAGATGGGTTTTGCTTGCTTGTAATCCATTTTAAATGAAGTGCAAGTAGAACAAAGCTGACAATATGGAGTGACAGGTAAGAATAGCCTCCAACAGAGATGCCTCAACAGACAGGCAAGATGGCTGTTTTACTGCACACAATGTGGGCTGTCACTCAGTCAGTCAGCAATTCAGTGTTCCAACAATACCAGAAAGAGTATTTTTCTTTAACTGGCATGAAGTCCCATCCGGGGGGAGAGGGGCGGGCACTGGTTTGTATGTGCTTGTCATCTCCATGCAGCCCTTAGGCCACAATCTGTCATTTTCAAGGAACAGGTGGGGGTTCACTCTAACTAATGAAAACCGTATGATGAGATGCAACGTACTTTGTCTCTGCCTCGCGTCTCTCTGTTGCTTGCTCTTAATCATTCTTTGTCACGAAAAAGGGAGCCTAATGCAAGAGCATTACAAGGAGAGACGGCACAGGCTTCCCTTTCCCTGCAGACATTTGTCTCTCGGTGGCAGGTTCAACGCAAACGGCAGCTTTTTCATGCGGCTCCATCTCTTTCCAGTGATAACCCCCTTCTTTTGTAGAGATTGACACCTTACTCATCTGAGAGGTCAGAGAACAGCAGCTATCATCCAAAATGCAGCTATTATATCCGAGGATCAATTTTTTTGGAAGTCACTACCAGAACCTGCGCCATAAATAAATACTGTATATATTTAGGACGAGCCCACTCATTACCTAAGGGTGCTAGTAAAACACCACCATCATTATTAATCAAATGCATGCCTTTAAAACAAAGTCAGTAGAAGGCAGGCTGGGAGGAAATTGCAGAGAAAACCAGTCATTAACCTGATTTTTCCTCTTTCCTGCCTCTGTTTATGCTGTACCGGCTGCTGCTTCTGGCTGGCCTGATGAATATTCACAGCTACAAAGGAGGCCTACATTCTGTCCTGGAGTTGTGGAATAGCTCTCAGATGAGGAACATTATATACTGGCTGTGAAACTGTGTGTTGGGGGGGCACACACGCATCCACACACGCATCCCCACTTGCGACCGAGATATATTTGCAAATATTCTGAATGTACTTTAAGCTTTTCAGGATTAAAATATCTAAGCAGTGTTCTTGATAATGAAAAATAATATTTATTGGGACTGAAAGAGAAACATAGGGGGTACAAAACTTTCATATTCATTTTTCTAGGAAGAAAGGAGGGATATAAATCGAGACACGAGACTCCCCAGAACCCCAGACCCTGGCAGGAGGTAAAGCTTGGTCAGAAAAAGCTACCGAAGTGGCTACAGCAACACAATCCTCGAGAGTGCATCACTGCCTTTTCCCAACCCCAATATACTTAGAGCAGCTCAAATTATCCTTGAGAGTTTGTGAACCACTGCCCTTGAGTAATTAAAGGTTCCTGACTCCTGCGACTGATCTCCCAGAAGATACAGCACGTGCTCCATTGGCACAGCTGCATTGGCAGGAAGGGGTTTTGTTAGGATTGGTCCCCAAGACATTTCCTTCCATATACGAGCGGTCCCAGGTATCACTGGGAATCGCAGATAATGCAAGAAGCAATTTCCATGGTTGCAGCCACTGGAAAGCTGCTGCTGTGATCATGGGAATTCTTGAGAGCTGAAACTGTTATCACCTGGTCTCGGCTGTTTGTCTGCACGCATATGATTAAGAGCAAGCAGGATTTCTGCCTTGGAGGGTTTTTGTGGGGAGAAAAACCTTTTGTGGGGACCTAATATTTTTGTGTCCTAATGTATTTGATTTGGGGGAAGAGAGGTGAGCTGCTTCTCTACCTCCCTTTCCACCTACAGACCTTATGAGTGTGTCCCTCCCTTCCCATTCTCACTGAGTCTGCCTCAGAGTGTAGTTAGCACACAGTATAAAACAACGTATTCCTCTTTTTACCTAAGGGAGGTGGGAATGAGGGTGAACAACTGAATGGCTCCTTGGGGAGCCCAACCCATCTGTTGCTGTTAAATTTACCCGTTTGTTTCCCCTTGCCTGAAAAAATGGAGATCAATCTACACATGTAGATTAAAAAGACAATAAAACAATACTGCGTATCCATCATCAGGGTGCAGTTGCCTCATCAGGTATAAGCAAATCATTCTCAGATGTCAGAATTCAGATACATTTTCCAAGCGACACTTCAGGGACTACATCTTCATAATTATGTTTTAAAATAAATTTAAAATGGGTTGCATCACACAAGAAGGAATTTCTGCAAACACCTCCCCCCAAATCAGGGCAGTAGCTAAGGGGAGGCAAGGAGGGGTTCCTTCAAAACCAGCCAGCAGTTTGGCTCCATCCTGGAGTTGAGTTACAGCTCTTTGTTTCACCATTATTTATTCCTTTTATTTTGCACACTAGTATAGAAACCTGTTATTAGTGGCAAAGCTAATGGGATGTAGGGTGCAGTTACATCATGCTGAAAGTTTTAGGGGGGAGCAACAAGATGAGCTTGATAATAGTGGCTAAAATTATGAAAAGCAGGGTATGTATACATCATGTTATATATCAGGGATCTCCAAACCCTTTCCCCGGGGGCCAGATGCGGTCCTCGGGGGTGGGGGGCTCAACGTGGCCTCCAAAAGACCCCTCTATCCAGCAATTGGGCAAGCCTTGTAATCCAGTCCAATACATTCTTATGTGTAAATTTATATAAATTTATTCAAATTTGAAATGTAAATTAGTTTTCTGTCCTCCAACATAGTGTTAGAGAGATGATGTGGCCCTCCTGCCAAAAAGTTTGGAGACCCCTGTTAGTATATCATTGGAAAGATAATTTAATGCAGAATGCAATGAAACAAAATGCAGTGGAATACCTATAGTCTATCAAATGCTATGGCCCATTAACCACAAAATGAAGACACAAAAGCCTATGGAACAAAAAGTGGATTTTCTTAACTCAAAACTTTCCCATGTGACTGACTGCTCTGCGAGCTGATTGAGATGTAATTCTGATACAATACAGAACTAATAAAATGTTAATATGAATCAGCTCTCCTTTCCATATACAGTGGCACATCACATAACAAACACCTCATGTAAAGTATGTTCCACGTAACAAACAAAAATTTCTCTAGGATTCTGCTTCACTTAACAAACCGTGATTCACGTAACAAACAAATTCGTTGGCAGTTGGGACAGACTCACTGGCTGGCAGCCCTTTTAAAAAGCATCAGGCTGCCTAACACACCTGCCCATAGCGAAAGCAACACTTCCGCACTGTTCCTCCTGAGGCTGGGCGTTCGCTGGGCAAGGGGAAAGAACAGCAGTGGAGAAGAGGGAAGCAGCTCAGGGCTAGGCAGAAGGGAGCAGGGGAGAGAGAGGCTCAGGATGAAGAGAAGGAGAAAGTGGGGAGACACTTTGAAAGTGTCTTGGATTGCAGCCACCTAACCATGTTAAATGGGGCTTACTCCCATGTTTAACACCCATGTTAAATGTTTAAGTGTTCAACTTCCATATTAAATGGGGCTTACTCCATGTATTAAATAGGGTTTACTCCCAGGAAAGTGTCTTTAGGATTGCAGCCTAAAGGCACAATCCAGAGTAACTACGGGGAGTCCTTGCTCCAGTGTAAGAACAATTTACTCTGGATTGCAATTTGAATTTCCCATAGGTGTTCACTAGGTGATACAGTAACTACAGGTGCACGTAATGTCTCTTATGTGCTCCCATAGTTACTCTGGATTGTAGGGCAAGTAGACTTCATAGGTCATGCACATTGAATACATGTTTTGAATTCAATTCCAGTGTTTTGTCATCATTTTTACATCCAGTTAATATTTTTATATGAATATTTTTTGGGTTGTGGAGCCAATCGTCTGAGTTTCCGTTATTTCCTATGGGAAAATCCGCTTCACGTAAAGAACATTTCACGTAATAAACATGCCTCCGGAAAGAATTAAATTTGTTACGTGAGGTACCACTGTACATATATAACAATATACTTACGCACGCTAACTGGGTTTACAGGCACTTCTAAGTGGTGCTCCTTTCATACTTAGCAGGGAAAGAATAACCATTCCTCTTTGCCCCAGCACAGTTTCCCTAACCAATAATGGACACCATTTTTTTAATTCATTATATTTGATTTTGTTGTTTGGGGTTGTGTAACAAAATCTTCTTTGACTCTAGAGAGCAAATAGATGCTTTAGCTATGCCACTAGCAGAGCAAATGGGTGGTGAAGTGCTGAGGAAGAGGAGGCAGGTTTTCCCCAAATTTCTTTTTTTTTTTCTTTGTTCTCCTGACGTAATGTATCTTCCTTCTCTTTCTTTTGATACATTAAAGCTTTTTTCTCTTTTTTAGGATGTCCGTCTCTACTTCCTTCTATTCTCAGCCAACTGTTCGTGTCTGTTTAATTCCCTTGACCCCACCCTGCTTTTTTTAACATCTGAATTTTCTTCCTCTTTCACAAACCATTGCCCTAATCCAGAACTTTCTCTATTGGCTTTATGTTTCATTTGAGTGGGTTTTCCATCTCATGGGGCACTGAAAGCTCATACTAATTGATGTTTGCTAACAAGGGAGGGCTTCCAGCTCGATTGCCAGGGGTTCACTTACACACTCTGAGATCCTGCTGCTTTAGTCCTGCTGTGCTACTGTGATCCTGTGACTGATTTGCTACCAATGTTTGACAGTGACTATACAATCAGGCACCATAGGACGCTTCCTCAGTCAGGGTGGGATTTCGGCACAGTTCTCAGACGAAATCAGATGTGATGGGGCAGTCACCATTGTTCTTCACATGTCTGCTTAATTCATAAGATGGAGGGTGAGCTCCTATTTTTGCAACGGTAAGTGCACAAGGGAAGAAGGAGCACAGCCTTGCCCCCTTGACCCGCTTCCCACACCACGCTTCATTGCATCAGGCAGAACTGAGCTGGGCTGGTGGGCAGCCACTTTCCCAGCCTCCAGGACAACCGCTAAGATCCACCCCAGATGGGCAAAATAAATATTTAGAAGTCCCTTTCCCCTTCTGGATACAGAGAAAGAGTAGTAACATGGCTGATGAATCAACTTTTAACTGAACGTGGATGAATCTTTGAACTGGAGTCAAACTACACATTGCTTTTAAAATGTGCTATGCAGTAGTGTTCCTTTTTAATGTGTAAAAATGGTGCGTGCAAAGCCCTAAATCAGATCTAGGGCCATTAGAAGGGAAGTTGTAAACCTTTTACTTATTGATTTAATTGTATTTTAGTATGGGTACCCTTCAGGGAGAAAGGAGGAGTACAAATCGAATGAATGAATGAATGAATGAATGAATGAATGAATGAATGAATGAATGAATTTTGTTTCTCCCATGATCCCTGCCATGGTCCTGATTCTGAACCCCACCTATGTGGCTCCTATTTCATCTTGATTTGAATTGGACTCATGGAGCAAAGTATTCAGGCGCCCATTTTGTTCCATCTGAAGTGTGAGAGTGATGGCAGAAGTGACATTCTGCTAGTGATCTCAATGAAGCTGGCTGGGCAATGGCTGGCAGTTGCAAGCACAGGCCATGGATGGGAAGAAATGCCACCCATCTGTTGGTGTCAGTGAACAGGTAATGGAGTGGCAAGAATGGGAACATTTCTGGGTGGGCAGGAGGGAAAAACTGGAGGAAAGACGTGGGAAGGCATGGATCTGGAGGCAATGGTGAATGCTGGATTTTATCCCTTCTTTTGTATACCACCTTCTCCCCTTTCCCTCCTCAGATATATGCCACCATAATAAGTGGCATTATATTGAGGAGACCCAAGGCATCCCCAGTACATATGGATATAAAAAGAAATTATGTATCCCCTGTGTGCCTTTGGGTTGCTGTCTATCATAAGATGCAGCCCATGCCTTTTTGGTGATGTTGGATCTGTGCTGGTCGCTTGGGGAACAGGACTGAGATGTAAGACCCTATCATGATCCCAATCTGGATCACACACAAAACCCACCCACAATGCCACAAGAAAAGGGGGCAGCATAACTCTCACACTGCTCCACATGCAAGAGAGAAGTGAACTGTACCCATAGTTTTTTATTGTATTTCAGAACACATGTACCTTCAAGGACCTGCAACTGGAAACATGTGGCCCTAGAATACTTTGGGCTCAATCCTGTTTAATTTTGCAGCAACAGTGCAGCTCCAAAGTAAGGGAACAAATATTCCCTTACCTTGAGGAGGCCTTTGTGATTGCCCTACCACCATCACAACAGGTTGCAGCACACAACCCCTACCCTTGGAAGATTCTGCTTTCCTAATGTACCATGTGAGATGATTCACACTGCAAAGACTAACTAAACATGTCTTAATGTTCACCATACATTTCACGTCTGTAAGACAAACATTTACTCTGCAGTCTCATTAAAACTGTACCTTCCTTGTGTAATCAAGTCTGAGTCGGCGGAACCAGAACTGGAGAAGAATATCTATCCTCACAATATGCAAGTCATTTTATATTAGCTGTTTTCTATCGCCCGCTGTTACAATCATTATTATTCCTTTTATGGATGTGCGGCAAACAAGGTTGGTGTGGCAGTTCATATTTGCACAAATAAAGACTATTAATTAGATATGATGGGTGGTTGCTGCTACAATCTGATAAGCCCTCTGGAGAGGGCATATTATACATTTTCTCCCTTTCCCTCAAGAAACTTCTATAGACATAAAAGTAGGATTGGTGTGCTTGTGAGGAAGGGCAATGAATGCCTCCCAGCTCTTCCCAATTATTATTTTGAAAACATCTTGGTAGGCTAACCAATGCAAAGGGAATTATTTTGTTTTCATGAAGGAATTCAATTTACTTTGGGGCTCACATTGTCAATGACCACCTATTTAAAACATTAACACAAATTCCTCTCTAATTACTCTAAGAGCTTAATTTTTTCATAAGCTGCTATCCCAAGATGCTAATCCTTTATCTCTCATCAATCTCTGATTTATTAATGCAATCAAGGGGTCAATCCAAGGCTGCCGTGAGTTCAGAACAAGACAAAACACTGATGTGGTTGGAAGCTCTTGTCTTAATTCTTGTTTTTATCCTCAAAAGTGGCATGCATGGACAACCATTTTGTTATTATGAATTAAGGGAAAAGAAGTGAATTTTAAAAATGCAGGTATATTGCTGGTTTTAATCTTCTTAGTATGTCATTTCAGGAGAACTTATAAATTGTCTGATTAACTTATCTTAAAATATATACGTGATAAATAAATAAATAAATAAATAAAAACTATAGCATTTCCTTCACTGCTGGTGGTATTCCATAAATTTGGAAAGAACCTTGTCGAACCTTCCCTAACCTGATGCAAGGAATCCAAACCTAGAACATTCCCAACAGATAGTTGCCCTGTGTCTGCACGAAAACTTACAACAGAAGAGAGATATTTGGAATTCTCCCCTAATTCTCTCTTAGGTATTTGGTCAGGCTTATTTATTTTGTTCACTTATGTCCTGATTTTAGGACCAGCCCAAGACCTCTTGCAAATGGCTACCACCCCTTAATCACGGTGACCAGATGCCCCAACCCAAAAAAGCGGACAAGGTCTGCCCAAATTCCTGACATCCAAGCAAAATTCCTGACATGTTAAAAAAATGCCTACATAAAAAATGTCCTACATTTGTCCTACATAAAAAAATATGTAGGACAAATGTAGGACATGTTAAAATAAAATCTAAAAACACTCATATTGCTTTCCTGTACTTAATTTCAACAACTGTCTATCTATCTACAGTATTTATATTAACTATTATTAGCACCATCTTTGCAAGAGCTGTTTCCCAAACCAAAGGGCACATGTTTAGGTTTCTCAGGCAGGCTGAGTGTCCCAAACGTGCTATACAAGCACGTTTGCAGGGCCCAGCACCTGTCTAACACTGGTAGAACATCAGCACCAGCTAGTGATGGAATATCATTAGTCCAATGCCAGAACTCTGCAGTCGCCTGGACCACAGGGCAGTGGAGACATGACTGGGGGAGGTGGAGAGGAGGTGTTTCAAGGTGTGGGAAGGAGGGGAAAAAACAGGGAAGAAGTGTGGCGAGGAAGGGAGTGTGGTGTGACGTGGAGCTCAGTTCTGCCAGAACAGGAGCCTCAATGTAGGGCATTCTGGTGCTAATACAGAGGCTCTTGATTCTAAGACAACCAAAGTCTTGCTGCAATATTGTGTAGACTTATCACAGGGCTACTTCCCTTATTTGGGGCAAAGAAAATCCCCTTGTCCTATGGAGCCACTGGCATTAGCCAGTAGCATTCAGGATACCACAGGATCCATTTCAGTGCTGCAGTCGTCCTGCCGTCATAGCCAGCATAGGATTTGGCGGCCCATCAGGTACCTACAATGCACAGCAACTTTGGAGAGCTCATATACCAAAAGTGCAGAACGCCCCGGTGACTGAACAGCAATGATTTTTGCATGAATCAGACTGAAAAATACAAAACAGGACAGTCAAAAGATAAATAATCCAGTAAGTCCTATCATCAACTAGATCATTTCCCTTGGCATTTTTCTTCTCCCCTCGTCCCTTAAACCCATATGTTTGTGCCTGGCTCCCATTCATAAAATATGAAGTCTATTTAAATAAATTTTATCTCTAGAGAAGGCTTTGCATGTTATGGACTAAAAGAAAAGGTGAAAAAAGATTATATGGTTTGTATATAAGGATTATAAGGATCATATGAGCATGTACATATGAACATATGAAACAACCCTCTTTGGAATCAGACAACTGCTTGAGAGAGCCCAGCGTGATCAGCTCTGACAGGCAGTGGCTCTCTAGGGCTTCGGGTTGGGGTCTTTTTGGTTTTGTTCCTTGAGGTTCTTACAGATGGACTTTTAGGAGGAATTGAATTTGTACCCTGAGCCCAACTCTACTGCTTCCCAAATATTTGGGAGATGATATGGACTCTAGGACAGAAGCTCCATTACAGGTTGACCATATAGAATGGAGGACACCTCTAACTTTAAGCATGACATAGAAGAGGGAATTGTGGCAGGTGCTGCTTCTTAAACCTTTCTATGTTGAGCTACGCCTGCCTCAATTCCCTCTTCTATGCCATGCTTAAAAGTAGAAGCAATCTGTCCTCCATTCTATATGGTCACCCCACTCCATTATCATGTACATTGACTGTGGAATTCACAACTGAGCATCCAATGAGTATCTGTGTTGGCAACTGGGGTATGGAATATCTATAGTTCACACTCTACATACATTGATTCCTCCCGCAGACTGCTTTTAAAAAATTGAATGCTCTTTTTTGTCAATGGCTCATTTTGTCAATGTCAATAGAGAAGCAATGTAAAATCGCTGCCTTATTCAGCTTGTAGTCATGGACTTTTATCAGTGACAGTATGTCATAATCACAAATAGAGGACGAGGCACTCCCAAAATGTAGGAGACCCAAGAAAAATTGAGGACATGACAAAATAAAAGCCAAAACATATTGCTTTCACGTGGTTAATTTAAACACTATATTGCTTATTAAATTTAAAATGAATACATATATTTATTCATTACAAGAAGGCTACATGCTGCCTGCTTTCAAGAAAAAGGAGAACACTGAAGTTTTTCAGGACACAAGGCTAAAATCCAGGACATGTCCTGGAAAAGAAGGACATATAGTCCACCCTGACCTTTATCATACATGTCTCCATATTTCTACGTCTCTGCTACACAATTCTGTAGCAAATACAATTGGAATGCTATCAAATGTGGCACTCTCCTCCCCTTGGTCAGTCTCTCTCCTCTCCCTCTTCCCATTTGAACAGCTTACATCCCAGAATCACAGGACTGCTTACTCAATAATCATGGTCTGCAAGACCGAAGAAAATGTCTACCAAAGGCTTCCTTCCGATTTCCGCAGATGCCTCTCCTCTCTTTTTTAGCATTCCAGTATTATGCTCCTTCCCTAAAGGCTGCAAGGACCTACACTATTCCCCTGCATAACTGCATCTGGCACTTGACCTGAATATGTTTCTCCCGATTAGGCAATGACATTCTCATCTGGAAGCTCCATTTGTACGTGGCAGACTGTTATTTCAGTACAGGGGGCATACTCCAGCTCTTCTGGAAAGCACTGTCTGGAAATGAATGTCTCTGTGTGTGTGCATTTGCATGCGCATGTGCGTCCGCATGCATGTGCATGTTTGTGTGCTTACAGCTTAAACCTCTAGAGCTGCAATGATATGGACCCTTTCACCTCTAGATCACTGGCCTGAATACCACATAATACTGTGATGGCCTCATGCCTCCTTGGTAATCCATGTGAAATAAGGTTGATAGATCTGTGTCACAATCTGATGAAACAGACCCAGATCTCCATGTCACTAAAATGTATTGTAATAAAAATGATCAGATACCTGTCCTATTTGCTCAGAAGCAGATTATCATGCAGGCTATAAGGGAATGCTTGGAGGTGGATACCCTAAGTCTCTATGCTAAGCCTTTATGCACATGTAAGGATATATTCACATACTCCTTGGGGAGGCATACAACTGTGGCCTTACTGAATCCTCCATATTCATACAAACAGGAGAAGCACCAGGAAATCCATTCATTGCAATCCTGCATTGCAAATCCTCCTCTGCAAAATAATTTGCAGCTCCAGTAATGCTTTAGAGCATTTCCTGAGAAATGTATAGCATGATGCTATCATGGCAGCTAATAAATTATTCTAAGTATTTGGGGGAGAAGGGCAGAATCCCTTAATGATATCCTCAAGATATGCCAGTGTATCTCAGTGTATGCTTGTGCAATAGCAACCCCTCCAGAATACCCTTTGATACAATGCAACTGCAATGTTGGAAAAATGTCTTGCCAACGCAGTTCAGACATCACTTGGAAGCTAGTAGTCACCAACAGACTAGCTAAAACAGACAGATGATGGGCATGACACAGGAGGATAAAGCGGTCAGTCTATACTAACCCCCATTTGGACAATGGACATGCCCCTGATACAGGAAAAATTGAATGACGATGACAATGTTGGCAAAGGTAGGAATGACCTAATAAGGAAGGATGATACGGGAAAGACAGAAGAAAACTGCATCTCCTGCCACCTCTTGCCACACCCCACTTTCAAAGATGCATAGAATTTGATTGATTTCAGTGGCAATCATTACGGACATACATTCACAAGGAAGACGGACAAGCGTTGGAAGTATACTGATGGGAGCTCACATTTACTGCTCTTTGAACAAATGCCACAAAATGCAGTGAATGGGTACTGAGACCACCTTCTCTGAAACCTCCATGTCCACTGTTAGTGCAATCATAACCCCTGGTTAGGGTGGCACAGGTCCCGGCACAAGGCCTATACTGGTATGGGAGTGTCACAAAAGTGCTGTAAGGCATTTTACGCTACTCCTTGAGGAGGGGGGTTAGGTCAGTGCACAGGCATGCACTGGCCTCCCCATATCACTGTGAATCAGGGTGAGATGTGCCACCCTAAACTGATAGGATTGCGTCCTGTGACTGCCTTTTCTTGTCTACTAGATCGCAGGTGCAGGGTGACCAGATACCCAACCTCAAAAGCAGGACAAGCTCTTTGATTCCTCTCAGCCTGGCCTTTCCGGCAGACAATAGAACATTTGCTTACTCACCAGTAAAGCCACAATATTGGGCACTTTCACTTTCCCATAGGCCTTTCCTTGCATATTTTTTATTTTTAGTTTTTTGGCCATAACTTTTGATACGAAGGAGATATTATAAAACGGATTTTTGCACAGGAGTCTGCTCTTCAATACGAAACCATCAACATGTGACATGATGGGGTACTGCACACCATTGCAAAGTACCAAAATGAAGTCAAAATGGAGGACAATGAAGCCCTTTTGGAGGACTCCCAGACAGAAGGCTGAAAAAAGAGGACAAATCCAGAAATTTCCAGTCATATGATCACCCTGCGCAAGTTACATGTTCCATATGATGTTGTAGGATTCTGTTTTCTCAACATATTACTCTGCTCACAATCATTTTTGCCTTGGCAGAGAACACACTCTCTGCCAGTGCTCCCATTTCATCCAAAGGAAACCATTTCACAGGCATTTCAGAATCTAATATTCTGGGGCAACTACACTAAATTCCCTGCTTAGTGTTATCAAAAAAGAAGGCCTCCAGTCAGGATTGACCCCATTTTTAATCTACAAAAGACCCAGATGATGTTTTCAAGTTGTCTGTCACAAATGCCTGTTTTAAAAGAGCCCCTCTCGGTTATTGTGCAATGAAGAGGAAAGAAAAGAATGATTTTCAATAATTGAGGATGTTAATTGCAGTGTTTCATATATTCATGTATTTTGATTCTGGGTGCTCCTGCAAATCTTAAAAAGAAGGCATGTAGAAAATCCTAATTTTAAATTTGCTGTTCTACAGAAAAGCTAGTTTATTTCTTTACAATTGATCAAGTAACTCTCATTTGAAATCTGCAGCTTAACCAGAAATAACATTTGCCCATGTAGCAAATACAAGGCACGCAAAGGAAGTACAGCCTTAGATGGGCATTGCAAATCCAGCTGTGCTTCAAAGCATGACCTTAGTTTGACTTCCAAGGGATTCAGACTCCCTGACCCATTAGCTCCACTACTAAGACAGGCAATTATTATAGCTTATATGAGAGTATTTCCTATCATGTGACTGCATGCCTGCGGAGAGTGAGGCTAGACTCAGAGTATGGCCTGAAGGGAAAAGATGCTGAAGCTGAGCAGGTCTGATCCTGAGCACAGGCTAAATGGGAGGAGCATTCATAAGCTGCTCTGAAGAACGAGCGAGGATGATCATCACCTCATTTTGCCCGCAGATCCAGACTTGAACGGCTCCTTAGATTATTGGTGCCACACACTTTCCACGCATCATGTGGAGCCAGCTTGAAATGGAATTCCCAAGTGCCACCTTCATGCTGTGGTTGTAATATATTTAGCCTACCACATCCTTCAAAAAGAGTTTCTACATCATTGCCACACACTCATGGTAGAATTACTGTGGAAACTCTGCAGGCAACACAGGATAAGTTACGCCGGCAGAATGGAGATGATATCACCAGAGTGATGTTTCCAGAGGGTAGTCAAAATAATATGATGGCCCTTTCTCAGGTTGTATCTCTGAAACTTAAATAAGGAAACACAGAAGTTAGAAACTGAGGTTGCAATCCTAAGCTCCAGTTAGGCCAGCACAAGTACCATGCTGGAATGGGGGTTTTGCAAAAATGTGGTAAGATATTTCTGCATCACTTCTGGGAAAGGATTAGATCAGTTAACAGAGATGCACTGGCCTCCCCACACCACCACGGAACAGGGAGATGGATGTGTTGTACTGACCTTAATTTGTTAGTACTGCACTCTGAGGCTGCAATCCTAACCCTCATTTAGGCCAGAACAAGTCCTGTGGTGGCCTGGGAGTGTCACAAAACTGACATTAAAATGTCATCTTGGTGAGTGAATTAGGCTGAGGGCCGCTAGCACCAGAGCTGCTGTTCCCGCCAGAAAAGTGTATGATGGCCACCAGAAAAGCACATTTGCAACAACTAGGAGCACTGTCAAGAAGCCCTGCACATCTTGCTGGCACTGAATCCAGACCTGTGGTGAGTACAGCACTAGGTGGCACAGGGATGGGGAAAGCGGAATGAAGGCAAGGAGGATTGCAACAGTGTAGGAGCAGAAAGCTGAGGCTCAGTATGGGTGGGATCAGCATAGGAGGCCTTCACCATTTCCTAAACTCCTTCCCAGGTGTGAATGCCATACATAGGGCTTTTTGGACTTGTGCTAGCAATGGCCTGCTCAGTTCTAGCACTGTACACAACAAGGGCTGTGCCATTCTTCTGTGCCACACAGGATCGAATTAGGCAGCCCATTGTACATCTGAAGGCCTGGATTCAAAAATTACAGTCAATGACTTCTTTTGGTTTCATGCTATTCACTTAAGCTTGATCTGACAGGTGATACCTAGTTCACAGTCAGATGGCCTTTTCAAGTTGGACATCTATCAAAGTTGCAGTTGTCGCTTGTTTCTTTTGTTGGATCCAGGCATCTCTTCCCCAAGGAACTGCTTCTATTTTTATAACATGAAGATCATTGGAAAATGGCACTCTTCCTTCAGCTAAGCATGACCCATTGCGATTTGCATGCTGTCTGAAAATACAGTGACATGAGTGTCATTCATAGAATTCTCAAGACAGCTGGAACAGAACAGCCTCAACGTCAATCGGCTATGGTGACAGGATATGTGTGACTCTGACAGAAATTGCGACAGAGGCAGAAATGGCACTGGCCAGTGCACTGAATCCCTTCTGCTGCTGAATGAGTTACATCGGAGTCAGAAAGCCTACACTGAGCACAATCCTAACCATGTCTATTCAAAAGTAAGCCCCGTTGTTTTCAATGGGTCTTACTCCCAGGAAAGTGTCTTGAGGATTGCAGCCATTGTCATATATAGGAAACTGTTCCCTCTTGATACTGTCCCACATGTGCATTATATATGCAAATATTGCAACTACAGGGATACTAAAGGGGATGACAGTTGGGGAAATCTCAGGTGCTACTGGTTTACATAAAAATGCAGCAGGAGTCGCCATTTTGGTGTTCCATGTGTGTGTGTGTGTGTGAGAGAGAGAGAGAGAGAGAGAGAGAGAGAGAGAAAGAGAGCGAGCGAGTGTGTGTGTGAGGAGTTGCCATTTTGGTGTTCCGTGTATGTGTGTGTGTGTGTGCATGTGTGTGTGTGTGTGTGTGTGTATGTGTGTGTGTGTGAGAGAGAGAGAGAGAGTGAGTGAGTGAGTGAGTGAGTGTGTGTGTGTGTGTGTGTGTGTGTGTGTGTGTGTGTGTGAGAGAGAGAGAGAGAGAGAGAGAGAGAGAGAGAGAGAGAGAGATTGGGCCATTAATATTTTTTAAGTAACACTTTACCTAAATATTCTTTAAAACATATGTTACTTATTTCTATCAAAGGTGGAAGCCAAAAACTCAACAGTTCTCTAATCTAGCCAGAGTGTGGCCACAAGCTGGACACAATTAAGCTATTCACATTTTTGCTACACTATCCCAGGCTGTTCATGTCTGTTTTAATTTAAAGAATTAAAAGCTCCATGGTACATGAGCAGAGACCCTCCAGAGACCCTTTGCCTTTTCATGGATGAGGCAATCTACCTGCACAACTGCTCTCAATTGCTTTCAGCGAAAGCAGAGCCAGACAATTTCCACAGTGGCTTACAAGGCAGGTTTTAGGTTTTTTTTTTTTAACTCTCCAGCTAATCCATCTTCCTTCTTGACTGTTTGTGCTTGATGGAAGGAGATGCTTTTAGGGATACGTGAATCTAATTACACAAGACAACAAGCCAGACAATGCATTCCCTCCATATCCGGAGCCTTGGCTTTCTGGGAACTAAATCCCCATAATGAAGAGCAAGCTGCTGAGTGCCGTTGGGACTGTTCTGCATCCTTCATTACCCCCTCGGAGAGTGCATGCAAGTAATGACTGAACAGCTCAGAGTTTACGGATTGCACAGCACATGTAGCATCTTTAGGTCAGTGTCATGTAAAAAAAAAATCAAATTATGCTCCAAAGAGGCAAAAAAAATGCAGCATAGTTTTGCTCAGCCCAGCAAAGGTGAACCTAAGCTGGGAGAATAAGGAAGTAAAATGTCACTGTTATCATGGGAAAGAGCCATAGATTCATTTTAAGTAGCGACCACACAATTCCTTGCTTAGTTTGTGGCTTCTGACAAGATGACAAATCCAAGGACATAGAGCTGCAAGGCAGTGGTATATATTATGTTCCCTTGAACTTCCTACAGCCAGTAAAAAATTAAAAGGAATCCATGCACTCTCTCTCTCTCTCTCTCTCTCTCTCTCTCTCTCTCTCTCTCTCTCTCTCTCTCTCTCTCTCTGTGTGTGTGTGTGTGTGTGTGTGTGTGTGTGTGTGTGTGTGTGTGTGTAAAAACTACCATTACCAGTACTACAAGGCATTAAAGACATCAGCTATAAATATTGGTAGCTGACATAGCTATTGTTGTTGCACAAGAGTGAATTAAAACATCCATGTCAAGCACTTGTTGCCCTCAAAACCTGGTTCAGCGTGAAAATGTAATTTTCTAAATGATAAGGTTTGAACATACTTTCCTGCTCTAAAAACATATGGAATGCAACACTTGTGTACTCAAGATACTTCCACCAAACCATAGAACATTATATTTGCCTGCCCACGGGATTAGGCCAAGGGCGCATCTAATCCAGCTTCTTGTATCTGACACTGGTCCTCCAAATGTCCTCCTATGCCTCCTATGGCTTTTAGGAGCCATAAGGCAACAAGATACAGTGATGCCTCACGTAAAGAACGCCTCACGTAAAGTAAGTTTCACGTAACAAAAAAAATTTCTCTAGGATTCTGCTTCACGTAAAGAAAGTGCTTCACGTAAAGAAAACATTCGTTGGCAGTTAGGGCAGACACGCTGGCCAGCAACCTCTTTAAAAAGTGTCAGGGCTGCCTAGCGCACCTGCCCATAGTGAAAGCAACACTTCCATGCTGTTCCTCCTGTGGCCAGACATCCTCTGGGCAGAGGGAGAGAACAGCAGTGGAGAAGAGGGAAGCAGCTCAGGGCCAGCCAGAAGAGAGCAGAGAGAGAGAGAGAGGCTCAGGATGAAGAGAAGGAGAAAGTGGGGAGAATGTCTTGGATTACAGAAGAAAGTGTCTTTGATTGCAGCCTCCTACCCATGTCTACATAGAAGTCTACCTCATTGTGTTAAATGGGTCCTACTCCCAGGAAAGTGTCTTTAGGATTGCAGCCTATGTAGACTTCATAGGATCATGCCCATTGAATGCATGTTTTGAATTCAATTACAGTGTTTTGTCATCATTTTTACATCCAGTTAATATTTTTATATAAATATTTTTGGGGTTGTGGAACCCATCATCTGCATTTCCATTATTTCCTATGGGAAAATCCGCTTCACGTAAAGAAAGTTTCATGTAAAGGAACTGCCTCTGGAACGAATTAATTCTGTTACATGAGGTACCACTGTACCTGCATCCTATTGCTGTTCCTTGGCATCTGTATAAGTCTAAAACCTGGAAGCTGCATTGAGTCACCATGACTATATTCACCCTCCATCGGGGAACTTAGAAAAAAATGTAGATAAAAATGAATAAAATCTTCAGAGTTCTACATGAACAACTCAATCAAATAAATGTTAAAAAAATTCTTAAATTTCCATTTTGTCTCTTTCCCCCTTGATTAATCAAAATACTATACCATGAGTTTGTAAAATAAGTTAGGCTTGAATCCTAACCACACTTTCCTGGGAGTAAGTATTTTTATCACAATGAGACTTACTTCTGAGTAGACATGCTTAGGATTGCACTTAGTCACATCCAGAGTAGACTCAACCATTCATGCCCTTGCAGTTGCTTCAAACTGTAACCCTGGATGCTCAAACCCTGGACCAGTGAGAAATATGGCAGTATGCTCAGCAGTCAACTAGAAACTACATTTCTAAATCCATTTCCATATTTTTTTCAGTTGTCATTGCTGCAGTAGACATGTCAAGCTATTTATACGTTTGATACACCCACAAAGATAGAGAGTGGCATAGCTAAAAGAGGGTGCAAAGCATTACGTTTTTCAGGGAGCCTCAGCAAAGTGTGCAAGTGCTCCCCCTTCTGTGGAGCCACTCCAAAAGTTTGACCCCTTTAGCTATGCCACTCAAGAGAGAGCTTCCCTTTTGTATGCACAGTTGTAGTTTCCAGACAAGGACTGAAGCTCCTGCAAAGAAATTGCTGGACCAAACCATAAGCACATATACTACTCTTTCCCCGCCACTCCCTGCCAGCCAGAAACTCCTTAAGACAGTGGTTCTCAAAGTGGGACACCCTTATTATTATTATTAACAGGATTGCTTTACCAAATTTCTATACTTATAAACAATAAGTTTCCAAAGTGGTTGACAAAGAAAATGAAATCACTCATGACTTCATTTTGGGTGGCTGTAAAAAGCTAGGCACTGCCGTCTTGGAATCTGGCCCTAGGTACTGCCATCTTGGAATGGCACACTCAGGATGCAATCCATAGTTTCCTGGCGTTAAGGCTGCAATCTGAAAAACACTTTCCTGGGAGTAAGACCCATTTAACACAATGGTACGTTGTTTTTTTTAAGTAGATATGGTTAGAATTGTGCTCTAAGTCTCATTGAACACAATGGAACTTAGTTCTAAGTAAACATGGAGGAGCTCCGACATCACAGTGATGTCACTTCTGGCCATTACATCACTTCCAGGTTGATGACATCACTTCTAGGGGCGACGGGTCCCAGACAGATTGTCATTCTCAGAAGGGGGTCTTGGATTGCAGTGCTTAAAAACCATTATGTGAAGAGAACTGAGAGCTCCTTAGAACTCGGAACTCCTTTAAGAACCGGAGCTTAGTCTTTGAGACTAGGGGCAAAATCCAGAATAACTACGGGGAGTCCTTGCTCCAGTGTAAGAACAACTTACTTTGGATTCCAATATGAATTTCCCATAGGTTTTCACTAGGTGGTGCAGTAACTACGGGGACACGTAATGTCTCTTACGTGCTCCCGTAGTTACTCAGGATTGTAGGGAAAGTCTCTCACATGCTCCCGTAGTTACTCTGAATTTGGGGGCTCCTCTTCCGCAACATGTGAAATTGCATTAGAAAAATAAGTGCCTTGAGCACATACAGAGCTCCTCCAGTCACCTTCATATGCCATCTGTCCGCATGCTTTGCCAATAAAACTTATCACTTTTCTTGCTATTTATCCCAAGGAAAGTGAGGGGAGGAAGACATTTTTATATATCCTTGAAAATGAGAACTCTGGCTGCTTTTTCAGGGTTGCTATGGTCACCGCAGCATCTTTATCCTATCATGGAGGTTTAATTCTACGACATGAAAGGTTCAGAGCGGATTTCTTTGTGGAGCCTCGTCCGTGTGATGGCACCGAAGAAAACAGTATTCTGAGCTTGAGGAGATATTTATCAGACTGAAAAGGAAATCTTGCCCCATCTTTGTCATTAAAAAGATAAAGACAGTATTCCCTGGCTTCGGATACAATCCAGAGCAACTACGGGAGCGCATAAGAGACATTATGTGCACCCGTAGTTACTGTACCACCTAGTGAAAACCAATGGGAAATTCATATTGCAACCCAGAGTAAATTGTTTTTACTCTGGAGCAAGGACTCCCCGTAGTTACTCTGGATTGTGTCCTTCTTCACAGGTATACCTCCAAGATGGCAGTTCCCAGCGCCAGATTCCAAGATGGCAGTGCCCAGCTTTTCACAGCCACCCAAAATGAAGACATGAGTTATTTCATTTTCTTTGACAACCACTTTGTAAACTTATAGTTTATAAGTATAGAAATTTGTTATAGAAATCCTGTTAATAATAATAATAATAATAATAATAATAATAATAATAATAATAATAATAATAATAATAATACCTCCATTCATGCATAAAACAAAAATTGCATAAAGCATCTAAGGGCGAAATCCAGAGTAACTACAGGGAGTCCTTACTCCAGTGTAAGAACAATTTACTCTGGATTGCAATATGAATTTCCCATAGGTTTTCACTAGGTGGTACAGTAACTACGGGTGCACGTAATGTATCTTACGTGCTCACGTAGTTACTCTGGATTTGGCTGTAATTTTAACAGCATATAGGTGAGTGGTGCTGAACCTTCTCCCTTGCTTTACTTCACCTCCCTGAGAACTTTGTCTTAACCCAGCTCACTTCTGGTATGGCTGGGAAGAATACGTCTGCAAATGACAAAGCACGGTGGAGTAAGGCAGAGAAGCTATTCTTGCTAATACAACGCTTAAATGTAAAAATCAAGCTTCAGTAACAATCACCCCTCATTTTATATGTGATCAAACACATGAATGAACAAATATGCCCATCCCCATCACGTCTAGTTTGGTTCACATGTGCAGAAATGTTCACATGTCCAACAATGATGTGCCCAGAAAGCATTCTTGGGGATCCTCGTTGGGCATGAAACGCATCCCCATCTGACCACCAGAGGTCTGCATTTAGAGAACAGTGTAAGGTCCTTCCTGCCCTGATTTTAATTGAAACTAACTTAAAAGCCACACTCCATGTGGACTTTTAAGCCAGCTCCTCCTGGCCCAAAACTAAAAAAAACCTGTAGTCCAGCTTAGAAAACAGCAATTTTGAAGAAATAACTTTGAATTCCACAATTTAGTCCAAAACTTCACTGTAGGTTGTGTCAGTTATTTTCAAATTTGAATTTTTAACTGTTCCCTCCTCATCCAGAACAAATCCCGGTGCTGGATGATATAATTATGTAGAGCAACTATGTAGAGCAAACTCAATGTAAATTAAAAACTTAAAATCACAAATTTTTCCAATTATTTTAAAATTTGAATTTGAATTCAAAAATTTGAATTTTTAACTCTACCTTCCTCATCCAGACAGAAATTCCAATGCTGGATGTTATGTCTACGTGGAGTAACTTTAAAGTCAATATAAATCAAAAACTTTTGAAATAAAAAAATTTTAACAGTTAAAAATTTTTTAAAAACTTTTAAAATAAAATGTGTGGGAGGTTGGGATTAGGTTGTGTGTGTGGGAAAGAATGTGGGTTAGTTTGTGTGTGTGTGTATAGAGTTGGGTTTTGTGTAGGGGGTTGAAATACATTGTGTGCGTATGCAGTTGTGTTGTGAGTATGCGGTTGAGTTGTGTGTGGGGGTTGGCCTATGTTGTGCATGAAAGAGTGGATTAGCATGTGTGTGTGTGTGTGTGTGTGTGTGTGTGTGTGTGGAGTATGGGGATTGGTTGTGTGGGGGGGTTTGGCTACATCATGTGTCTGTGAAAGAGTAGGTTAGCTTGTGTGTGGGGTTGTGTTGTGTGTATAGAGTCTGGGATTGGGAATGTGGAGTTGTGTGTGTGTGGAGTGTGGGTTTGGGTTTGGTTGTGTGAGGGGGTTGGGCTACATTGTGTGTGAAAGAGTAGGTTAGCATGTGTGTGCTGAGTTGTGTTATGTGTGTGGAGTGTGGGGTTGTGTGTGTGGAGTGCAGAGTTGGGTTGTGTGTGGGGTTGGGCTACGTTGTGTGTTTGAGAAAGCCTGGGTTAGATTGTAGGTGTGAGAAGTGTGGGGTTGTGTATGTGTGGAGAGTGGATTTGGATTGTGTGTGGTGTGTGTGGGGTCAATCGATTGTGTGTGAGGGTTGGGCTACATTGTGTGTATGTAAAAGAGTGGATTAGCATCTGTGTGTGTATGGGCAAAATCCAGAGTAACTATGGGGAGTCCTTGCTCCAGTGTAAGAACAACTTACTCTGGATTCCAATATGAATTTCCCATAGGTTTTCACTAGGCAGTGCAGTAACTACGGGTGCATGTAAAGTCTCTTACAGGCTCCCGTAGTTACTCTGGATTTGGGGGTAAGTTGGTTGTGTTGTGCATATGTGCGTGTGTAGGGGGCTTGGGCTACATCATGTGTGTGTGAAAGAGTAGGTTAGTGTGTGTGTAATTGTGTTGTGTGTGTGTGTGGAGTGTGTGTGGAGATGTGTTGTGTATGAGTGTGTCTGGAGTGTGGGGTTGGGTTCTGTATGGGGATGGGCTGAATTGTGTGTGTGTGAAAGAGTGGGTTAGGGTGTGTGTGTGTGTGTGTGTGTGTGTGTGTGTGTGTGTGGAATGTGAAGTTGTGTGTGTATGTGTGGAGTATGGATTTGGGTTGTGTCTGGGTGTCAATCCCGGGATCATCTCGATTCCAAATAGGTATAATATGTCTATGTAGAGCAAGTATGGGTGGAGCTAGAGGGGTTTAGGACATATGTGGAGTTGTGTTGTGAGTGTGTTGGTGCGGGTGTGGAGTTGTGTTGTGTGTGGGTGTCAATCCCGGGATCATCCCGATTCCAAAAATGTATAATACGTATGTAGAGCAGGAGTTGGCGGAGCTAGAGGGTTAGAGGACAGATGGACAGACAGAATTAATACAGAAGTAAGCAGGGACAATTTTTATTTAAAAGATGTTATATTTTATAGGTGTTTTGTTATGTATTTTATGTAACTATACGGCTTGTATACCTTAAATTGTATACCGCACTGAGCTTGGGGAAAAGTGGTATAGAAATCTTTTAAATAAATGAAATCAAAGGAACTTGCCATTGTACAACCTGCCAGTATTACCTCTGTGTATTTTAGAAATGTACTCGTTATTCTTTGTGGTTCCTGTCCTTGGGTCACCCAGTAACATTTCCTTACATGCCATTTAATCCTCCACTCTGAGCTCAATTCTCTGAATTAGTAAAGCCAATCAGAATAAAGTGTACAAATTAAACGAATGTATTAAGTTATGCATTCTTAATTGCAACAATATGAACAAAGAACTAGTAGTTGCTTGTATAGGACATGATGCTTCAGTCCCCTTCCTTTCTTCCTTCCTTCTTCACATTTTAATAGAGAACTGTGTTAATATTATTTCTCGCAGGCCAGTATTCTAAAGTGTTGAAAGACAGTCTTGACACCGGTTGAGAAAAATCAGAAATTCAATAAGCTATTATACAAGCCGCATATTAACTGCATTTTCTGCTTCATACATAGGGACTCCTTGGCAAAAAGTCCTCAGCCATGGATTTAAAAAGCAGCTCAACCACTCTTATTCAGCTTGGAGTATGCTCTTTACGCCAGAGTGAAATTCGGGACATGGCATTAGCTTAAAAGGAATAAGCATCAACAGGATCAACTCTGCTGTTCTTTGCTTAGGTGAAACTCCCTTTGAATCCCAATGCAAGTTTGATCCATGTAACTGAGAACGGGCTTTAATGCTAACCGTACAGAACTGCCGTGATGCCACACAAATTCAGAGTGCAGCTGTGTGCAAGGAATTAAGGCTTTGCTGGCTTAACGATTAACTTCTTTATCCTTCTTAAAACTTACTGTGACATCATCTTTTGAAGCTTTCATTGATTGACTCTCTGATTCTTTCACCATGAAGCCCTTTGGCCAAAGCTCTTGCAGACGGCTCAGTTAAATGAATGGTTTAGTGACCCGCCTATTGGAATTAATCAATTGAGTAAACAGGTTACACGGAGCATGACTATCTATAATTGGGATCCAAAGAACTTGATTCTAGTTAGAGGCCAAGAGTTGCAGTCACTGGCTTCAGAAAAAATAAGCAGCTAATTAAGCCACAATAAGCCACAACTCTGTGGCAGTGAACATGGCACAACATAAGCAAATATTTGATTGGTTCATCGTAGTATAATTGCATGAATCTGGTCAATTGTCTGATGAAAATTATATCTTTTCACTTTAATGGCATGAGTTCATGGATATGGGCACCAGAACAGAAAGAAACAACTGACACATGAGGTTCTTGGGAGGACAGAGAGCTTCAATTATTACAAATGACATATGACATTTTAAAAAGATTTTTTAATATTACCCTGGTTGTTACTTCTCAAAAGGTACCTCCATGTACAAATCACCCCTTGATGATCTTAAAAAATGGCTTCAGATTTGCATACTAATGTCCTCACCAGTTAGTGCTGCCAGATATAGTTCCGGAACTGAGGATAATCATTTTATGAAAGAATTATTTCTCTGTTGTAATGGTATAGGAAAAGAACGGGAGGCAAAACTTGCAAAAATTTCACCTTTATACAAGCTAGTAAAGATACAAATACTCAATATTGAAATTGGTAACACTACCAGCAACAGACATACACTGAAGAGTCTGCCATTAAAACTACTCTGACAGCATCACATTGATCATGATCCACAATCTGGGTACATTAGTAATCCAGGGATTTTTTTGAAGTGATCCAAACTTTAATTTCAATAAAGTAATTTTATACTCTGCTGGTGACCTCCTTATTGTTAAATCTTTTTGAGAAGTCAGGAGAGGTACAGGAACTCTTCCTCTAAGGTTATGAAAACAGAAACAGGAAGATAAATTCCATTCTGCAGTAATTACTTGTTTTCTTCTTTTGTAAGACAGGAATTTTTCATATTAACCTTTTTAACCATAACAAAATTCCTGCCCTAATTATTCCAAAATTATCTTCTGGTGAATACTGCCTTAGTTCACTATCTGTATCCATCTGTTACCCAACTGTTTTGTTTATTTTTCCCTCTTCGCAAGCTTCTTTGATAAAAAAAGAAACATGGAGCTGAAAGACAGGAACAATCCAGCTGAAGCTAAAGATCTGAGACCAAGATCTCCTGCTTATGAGGAAAGACATCCCACTATGATTACACTCATTCCCTAACCTGTTGTTGCACTGGATACTGTTGGCCACTGCTGCTCAGGTCCTCCAGGTCCTCCACGTAGGCCTCCTGCCTCTTCCATGTGCACAGCACTAAACAAATGTACACAGTGATTAGATTATACACATCTCAACAAAACATCATTGTCCCTGTTTGCATAGCCAATAATTTTTGCAGCCCTTATTTGATTGGCAATATATAAAATCGCAGTTGTTCATAAAATAAGTCCTACCTGTTCAATGGCAATGCGATGCCCAGAAGTGTAGTGCTGACAACTCTAATGTTTCAGTAGAGTGCTGCAAATTTTGTAGCAATGGGCCTTCATTACATATTTGCATTTAACAGCTTAATGCAAGGATCCCATGTTGCACAAAGATGGTCCTGACAGAATCGTTTGTTTCCCTTAACAAGATGTGACATCTCTAACATGGCTGGGAAATCCATAGTGTTTATGCCTCACTGTTTAAGTAAATAATGAATCACTGTCCTGTCGGTTCCAAGCATCCTTCAGCCTACTATCATTTTAACTAAACTCTTTTAGTAAGTATTCTGTTGTAATTTACAACACTCGGCAGGGATTGCACTTTGGGTCTATGGCCAACCAAAAGATGAAACATTCAGAAACATGCTACACTATCTTCATGTGACACATGATTTCGTGAATATTCTGCCAGAAGACCAGCAAGTGTAGGTGCCATGCATTATCAAGGTATAAACTAAGAGATAATAGCAAAAGGAATTTGCTACTGGAAAAAATTTGCTATTTGGAAAAAGTATGCGTACTTTATTGTAGAAAGAATTGTGATCCAGAATGCTGATGTAAATTATTCACTTACATTGTTGGCTGAATGATCGTCAATTTCGAAGCCAATTTTTCTTAAACAGGGATAATTTCTTGGCCCAATTGTTTTCCATAATAGCAAAATAAATCTGTAATAACTTCTCAATCTATCCTGGGCTTATGTTGATGGATCTTGTGATCTGCCACCATTATGTCCAGGGCTAACAACATGAAAACATTGGCACTGTTGTATAGTCCAGAGACACCAATGCAAATGGCTTTGCAGATGCCTTGCTGAAGCAGATAGAGTGGCAGGTTGTTCATGGGAGATTTTTGGGAAGTTCAAGTTAGGAAGTGGGTTGGAAGTGGACAAGGAAGTGGGCAAGAGGGAATGAGAGGGGTGGATCTCAGAGGGAGTTGTATATGCTGAAATCCTATCCCCCTTTCCCCAGCCTGAACCACCTCTTGAATCTCTTGGACTTGTGCCTGCTAAATAGCTGACATAGGGCCAAGGAGACCAACTGAAAGCCAGGTGGCCAACAGGGAAGTAAGTAAGAAGTAACTCTTCTGGGATATCTCATTACTCCCCCACCAAGCATCAACACATTAGCATGCATGTTATGGACTGGCAGGGGATAGATTTAGGTCCTAAGTAACCAGATACCATTTATGGTACCTGATTCCCCTTATGCTACCTTCTGTTGATGCCACCACAGGTGTTATTGTTAGGATACTATACACTATAAAACATATATAGTGTTGGTTCTGACTGAGGCAGATGCATTGGTGATCATGGAGGGGGCAAAAAGTAAGTTTTTTCAGACTCTGAAAGCAGCTCTTCCACAGTTTCCAAACCAGTTATAGCTCTAAAAGCACACGGGAAGCATCTTCCCTTCTTTGTTCTTGCCTTTCCAAAAGCTCAGAAGCTGAAGAGGACAGGCTACTTTCCCAAGGTGTCCTGATGCATCCTGAAGCTTACTGATTTGCTCTCCCTCAAGGAACAGTGGGCAGATATGCTGGATGCAAATTTCTCAACCACAAACCTCATTTTGTGTGGTATGGTTAAGGTCATTCCATCTCCATCTAACATACCTCACATGCCTACTGGGCAGATATATAACAATGCTTCATACAGTGAACAGAAAAGATTGTAAAAGCGGTGATAATGATTACTAATTGCTAAGACCATGTGTAGGGATTGATATTTTCTGAAATAATTGCTGCTGTTAGTTATGATGAGCTTCAATGGGGTACAATAATTCAGTCTCTGTAGCAATCACTCATGAACGCATAAGCAAAGTGGGCATGTAACCGAAATGCACATAGTACATTCTAACATGGTGTGAACAACTATTAAAATGAGGTTAGAAACTAATCTGATAAATGTAATGGCGAAGGAGCAGGACTTGGATGCTCCTCTCACTGCTTATAGGCAAAGTCCACCAGGAAGTTCTCCTTCACAAACATCAAGAGCAGGACCATGTTTTGCACAGCTTCCAATCATTTCAGTGGAGCACATGCGGAACTTCCCATGCAGCTTATAGTAGTCAGGCTGCAGAACGGCAGATCCCTTCACAGAACAGTTGACGTGTATATAGCCTTTAAAATGAGGATATAGTACATACCCTTGCATTCCAGCCCTTAAGGATGCAGAGTAACGCCAATCAGGATTGGGTGGTTTTGGCTGCAAAACAAAGGGGGGAACAATATTAATTGGAGCTTTAAACTATTTAAAAAGCAACGCATTCTAATTTAGGATTCCATCCAAAGTTCTTTAACTTCTTTTTTTTAATTTCTGGCCAAAGGATTTCAGAAATATGAGCATTAACTTTTTTTAAATGTAACAGTAGCTGCCAACCCTTCACCACTACATATTTCCTTGACATATTTTTGTAAGTATACCAGAGGCGCTGTAGATGGGATTCAGAGTTTGTAAAAGCCAATATTAAATTTAACAATTTTAAATAAAATTAACAACACTGGGTGATCACTGTCCTTGTATAGGAAGTACCTTACATTATTTCTACCTGCAGTAGCCAAGGTTGAGTTGATTTGTTTGCGCTTTGCTTGCAAAGCCCATCCAAATATTATCTATCCAGATGTGCCCTGGGCATTTTAATGCTAAAATCTCTACCTCATAGGATGCTAAACTTGCTTTACTTTGATATCTCTAGACAAATGTTCAACAAGATATCTACAAGTCCTCATAGCCTGGTCATTTCTACAGCCTCCCTGTCCACCATTATCAGGTACATCATTTTAAAACCCATATGGCACATATATTTTCCCAATCACTTGTCATCAAAATCACATCCTTTTCAATCCCCTCTGACCCTCCTGCTTTAGATTTTTCAAATATCATCAAAGCCAGCCATGTCTAACAATAATGTATTTCATTTACAGTATGTATTTATACAACTTCTGTAATGATTGGGGCATCTTCCATCCACTGAAATGCACATTATAGCAAAATTTTATTTTAAGGGGCATCTAAAAGGAAGCCTGGATCTGCTACCAGAACTGTGGCTACTCCCCTATGCTTCTTTTAGCCTTGTTACTATACAGTTAATAGTATGAAAGTGGATGAATGGCTGCCATTTCTAGTAGCAGCCTCTTGGCATTAATAAAGTGATTCATCTTACAAGCCATCATTACAAGCAATTACACTAATAAGAGCAATGATAAAA
The DNA here is from genome assembly GCA_030015325.1 of Cryptoblepharus egeriae. Classification (NCBI taxonomy): domain Eukaryota; kingdom Metazoa; phylum Chordata; class Lepidosauria; order Squamata; family Scincidae; genus Cryptoblepharus; species Cryptoblepharus egeriae. Next base: position 87,822,067 of record JAREYC010000003.1, on the reverse strand, counting down.
ATATACATAGACTGTCTACACATTTTACATTAGTTTTTTTAACTTTAAAACAAGCAGGCCTCCGTCAGTCTTGGAAGACTATGGTATCTTGTTCGGCGCTGCATATACTGCATGCAAAGCACGAAAGCCTGGGTTGGATTGTTATGGAGGATAGGCTGTTACCCAAGCAGCAAATCCACCCCTCTCCACACCACTGAATTAGACCAATGGAAAGGCAGAGCCAAAACGATTGGATCCAGCTGGCGTCGCAGAGCTGGGCTAAGGACAGGAGCTCACCCTGTCTTGTGGGGCCGACCTGGGAATCGAACCCTGGCCTGCTGGTTAACAGCACAGTGTCTTAGCCACTTGCGCCACCCACAGCAAAAGCCTAAAAGCACAAGCAAAAGCCTAGGAAATACTAGGAGGAGGAAATGCACGTGATGTGATTTATAAGATTCAAAAAGCATGTAGTGAGAGATGAGAAAACAAATGTTATGGCTGAAATCCCAAGCAAACTTGGCCCTTGCTTCAGAGCAAATATAATTAGGATTGGACAGTTAAAGGTTACTATAATATGTATGGAGAAAGAGAACACAGAGGTTTGCTTTGTTGTTTTAAAATACACTTTGCTTGCTTCTCCTAAGGAAATTAGAAAATGCTGCTCTTTGACTGGAAGGTGATTTTTTTTCTGAGTTCCTATAAAGTGCAGCCTCCTGTGAAGAGAGAACTTGAGCCAGCCGGCTTGTAATGAGTTTTCAGCTAGGTTTATGGACTGCAGAGAACTGCACCAGATTATATCAGGCATGCCGAGTGCAGCAGTTTTTCGTAGGAGGCAGACATGTTTTCTTGCAGCAGCAGGCATTTGTACGTGGACAAACATGGCTCAGAAAGAGGAGGAAGGAACAGGAAATAAAATCCAACAATCACAAATCTCTGCATTGACTAAGGTCATCTCAGCTTGCTCTGTCAGAGCTGCATCAAGGCCCAATCCTATCCTTGAGATACGCCTATGCTATTTCCACATATGCCAATGCAGTGACAGATCTGTCATTGTGGAAACCTGCCCGCCGACAGATGCTCCACAAATGCTGACACAGTGCCGGAAAAAACTCTGCGTCGATTCTACTCTTACGTCTCTTGGACGCCAGTGGAACTCTGCCAGCAGAGAGGCCAAAATAGCAAAGACATTGGAGTGTGACATGGGAAGGATGTAGGAATGACGTGGGATGGAGGAGGAGGAGTTGAAGTACACCATGTCCTAACCCCTCTTCAGACAACAAACACGTCCTAACACCAAAAAAAAGTTAGCAGGCTGCAAAGGGATGCATCCAGCAATGGCACGTACCAGATCCTATCTTCCTGTTTCTCATCCTCCCTCCCCTTTGTCTCCTCAGACTGTCGATGGGTATACACAATTCATGAGGGGTATATTGGGATCATACCCATCAGCCATCCCCCCATTTTGCTGATGCGCACAACCCATGGGCCCTTCACATTCAGCATCTGTCTCCAAAGGGCTATGCTGAACGAGGGAAGGGTTCTTCATGAGATCTGAAACAAGAGCCTGTCAAGATTCCCTGGGGAGGAATTTTTGCTGGCTCCAATACAGCTCCCAAAGGGCATAGTTAAAGCATCGGCCTCAGGGTGATCATATGACCACAAATGAAGTCAAAAGCCATCCAAAATGTTGGACACCCAAGAAAAATATGGGACATGACAAAATGAATATGGGACATGACAAAATAAAAGCTACAACACTCATATATATATATATATATATATATATATATATATATATATATATATATATATATATATATATATATATATATATATATATATATATAGCGTTCCTGGGTTAATTTAAACACTGTATTGTTTGTGACTGAACCACAGTGTTACCATATAATTTATTACAAATAATTTATTAATTAATAGATAACATTCTACATGCTCACAAGAAAAAGGAGGACAACAAAGGGTTTTCCAGGACACAAGGCTAAAAAAGAGGACATGTCCTGGGGGAAAAAGGGACATACGGTCAACCTGATCAGCACTGGGAAGGTGCCTAATAGGTACCATTCTGCTGTGTCCCTCATGCATAGGCTGCACCTGGGATAATTTTTGCCTGTAGTAGTTTGGATGGTACAAATAGCTTCGGAAGTGTTAAATTAGTTTTATGTGTTTAGAATGGAAAAATTTGTCATAAATAAGAATGGTATATTCTTCTTCAGTAATAAAATCTGTCTTAGCAGCTAAGCGACTTGTGACCCAGTTTCATTTCATGTATCATTAGTATCCTGCTCTTCATCCAAGTAATTCAGGGAGGAACACATGTGGTTTTGCATTTCATCGTCACAAATACAGCTGGCAATATGATTGTCATTCAGTTTGCGTTCAGGGCCTCTGTTTGTGCCCTGTGAATACATCTCCTTTTTCCTTTGGGTTCTCTTTCAACTCATAACTGTCAATCCCACATCTTCTCCAATTGTTCAGTCAAATTGTTAAATTTTTCATCATATAAAATACAGTATACAGGGTTATGTAGAAATCCCACATATATGATATGTGACTATTAAATCTTCATATTAGGCTTACCAGAAATGCTAGCACTTCATTCAGTAATTCTGCTTAATATCAAAACAAATCTGAAATCATTTCAACCATTCAGGTGACTGAAGGAGAAAAAGCAACTGCTTATACTTCACAGTAGCAAAAATCAAAAGAGGGGAATGCATGTCAAATTAAACTTGCAGCGCAATCCTAACAAGTAGTGGAGCAAACAAGCTGACATGCCGGAGCTGAATACAGCAATTGATTGGGGCTGCTGCTGTGCTACCATGGGGCAAGAGAAAACTTTCTCCCTTATCCCAGATAAGGTGGCAGAAACCCCAAAAGGTCTACTTGGCTCTGTCCCACTGCTGGTGGTGGTGCAGAACCAAGCCGACACATGCAACAGCACAGCGCTCCCTCCCTCATACACCATGTGGCTGCAGGGGGAAAGGGAAAGAGGAGAAGAACGTCCCTCAGATAAGGGAGCACCCGCACCACCTTCCCAGTTCTGAACCACACCACTCCAAACAAACAAACACAGAAACAAACTAAGAGGAAGAATTTTGATTTTATATATCTATACATATAAAACTGAAGAGTCACTGACTGACTCACTGACTCATCAATGCCCAGCTAAACCGCCAGACCTAGAGGTGTGAAGTTTGGGGAGGGTGTTCCTTCCATGATGGAGGTACCCATTAAGACCCAATTTTTGGAAATTCCAACTGGAAGGGGGTAAAAAGGGGTGCAATGCATTTTTGTCCCTATACTTTACATTGAAGAATTGATGACTGATCATCCCCTGAACTAGAACCATGAAATTTGGAGAGGGTATTCCTTATGTGATGGGAGCACCCAATGAGAACCAATTTCTAGAAATTTAACCCCTAAGGGGGTAAAAAGGAGTGCAATGCATTTTCATCCTATACTTAACACTGAAGACTGATAAAACCCAGCCCCAAAGGTCCTGATAATGTACTCAAAACTCCTCCATTTCCCTTGGACTAACCTGCCCTTGTTTAATGTCAAAAGTCCATGTTTTGTCTCCACTATGTCTCCATATCATAATGAATAAGCATTCATTCTAGCACACTGCAAAGCACACAAATAATACATGATAATAAGAGTGTCACTGTAGTGAAATTGTTGGAAACAGACCTGGGATGAAAGCCCAGTCCTGTTAAAAAAACATGTGTTGAGCACCATCCATTATTTAAAGCTCGTTCTGCCTTTCCGCTTGGGAGTCTTGAAGAACGCTCTCCTGGATCAATACACTTTGTACAAATAAAGATGGTTCAACAGCCACCTCCCTCCTTTATTTAATTAGAGTCCACAGATTACCTGTGTGGCAATCTATGCTTTGCCATTTTGTAGATATGAGAAAGGTTTCATTTAATGCAGCAAGACTATAAGCTCTTGTGGTTTGCTGCAAAGAGGAGAAGGGGGAGAAGTGTGTAAGGTGTACTGTGTGTCAGTGTGTGTGCATGTGGACCCATGTCTTCCACCATTCTACTGCATCTAATCTCTAGCACCATTGATGGCTCTTCAGTAAGCAGACTGTCTTATAAACAGGAAGCAGAGTCAGGCTTGAGCAAGACTACTACATAAGGCAGCTGATGTCTGGGCTTCATAAAACCCACACAGTGGCATATCTAAAGTGGTGCAAGCTAAGCATGACATTAGTGGGACACTAATGATACTTTTGTATCTTTTTAGATTGTGAACCTTTTTTGGGACAGGGACCCATTAGACATTAATTATTTTATTTTCTTGGCGCAAGTGGTTAAGTCACTGTGTGTGTTAATCAGCGGGCCAGGGTTCAAGACCCGGGTCGGCCCCACAAGACAGGGTGAGCTCCTGTCCTTAGCCCAGCTCTGCGACGCCAGCTGGATCCAATCGTATTGGCTCTGCCTTTTCATTGGACTAATTCAGTGGTGTGGAGAGTGGGGATTTGCTGCTTGGGTAACAGCCTATCCTCCATAACAATTTAACCCAGGCTTTCATGCACCGAGCATGATACCATAGTCATTCAAGACTGACGGAGGCCTGTTTTGTGACGGAGACCTGCATGTGACGGAGGTCTGCATTCAAGACTGACGGAGGCCTGTAAACTGCTTTATGAACTTATTAGTTTAAAAGAGATAGAGAGATAGATAGATAGATAGATAGATAGATAGATAGATAGATAGATAGATAGATAGATAGATAGATAGATAGATAGATAGATAGATAGATAGATAGATGGGAGGGAGGGAGGGAGGGAGGGAGGGAGGGACCAGAATTGTGAAAAATGGGATATATACAAATAATACCACAATGTTATATATCACTGGATAGGTAGAATGAAATAGAATGCAGAATGAAATGAAACAAACTGCACTGGAATATTTGTATTCTATAAAATGTTGTGGCTGATTAACTAAATATGAATATGCAACAGTTTAATGGAAGAAATAGTGGATTTTTGAAAACTCAAAACTTAAGTTTGATTAAAATTCAAAACTTAAGATTGTTTGCTCTGAGAGTCAATGAGATTTTATAACACAGCATGGATTCAACAAGGTGTTAATATGAGCCAGCTCTCAATTTCATGTATCATAATATATTTAATATAGTTACCCATCAGAACTGGATAGAGGCACTTTTTCACATGATGTATCTCTTATTTTTAACAAGGAGAGAATAGCCATCTCTCTTCATGCCACCACAATGTCTCTAACCAATAAGAAGCACATTTTTATTTACTTACTTAAATTTGGTTTTGTTGTTAAGTGGGCTATAAAATCCTATTTGATCCCAGGTAGCAGAAGGATAACCAAGCTATGCCATTGGCTGGGGAGAGGTGACAGAGCAAGTAGGTGGTGAGCTGTTAGGGGAGAAGATTAATTTTCCCTAATTTTCACTGTTTTGAAAGGCAACATGTGGCATAACTTCCAGTAGTTATACAACAGGCAGCGCAATACTAACTTCCTCTGGAACAGGCAGGCTGTGTGCCTGCTCAGTGGCATAGCTAATGATCATGTAGCCCAGTGCAAAGCTCAAAATGTTGCCCCAGGAGTGATGTAACAACCAGAAGTTATGTCATCCCTGGGTATTTTTAAAAAGAACCTGCCCTGCTAGTAGCATAGCTAAAATAGCCCTCCTTGCCCTGTAACAACAAAATCAATTATGGAAACTGTGCTGTAGATAAGAAGAACTGTTATTCTTTCTCTGCTAAACAGAAGAGAGGCAGCGCTAAGAATCTTGCTTCACATAACAAGTTCCACTTCACTTAACAAGCACTTATGCAGCCCTGACGCTCCGCATGGAGGCTCTTTAACAAGGCTGCCGGCCAGTGCTGCTGCCTCTAACTGCCCCCAACTTGGGGGCAGTTGCCTGGAGGTGCCAGAGGCAGCTGCCTCTAATTGCCCCCAAGTGCCCCTACCGACTACCTTGAACCTCCAGCAGCAGCCCAGGTAAGCCTCCCAGGAAAGTGTCTTTGATTGTAGTCTCCTAACTATGTCCACTCAGAAGTAAGCTCCATTGTGTTAAATGTACAATCCAAATTCTTGAGGGCGATTTTAGGTGTCCCCAGAGATGTCTCCAATACTAAGATTCGGCTGGAGACGGGGCAGATCAAAGTTGAAGCCATGTTCTGGATAAATATACTTTTCTTTTGGCTCAGGCTGTTATTCAATTCAGAAGGTATTGTTACTCTAATTTTAAGGGATGATGTGCATCACGGCTGGTTAAAGAACATTAAAAAAAACTAGCACAGTTGGGGCTCTCAATGTGTGATTTGCCCCTTCTGGGTCTTGAACCGGCTAGGTTAGTCATCAAACAACGTATATGAGACATTGAATGGCAGAATGACCTCGCAAGTGTTGCAGATCCTTTTCTTAAAGCCGAGTTTAGACCACAGGCCACAGCGCTATACCTGACCCATCTAGAAATATATAGTTATAGGAGGGCCTTCACTCTAGCTCGCTTCAACACCCTACCCTCTGCTGTTGTAGAGGGACGATATAAGAAAATCCCTTATGATGAGCGGTTTTGTCCTTGTGGACAGGATGAGGTTGAAACTACGGAGCACGTTCTTTTACGTTGCACTTTTTATAAAGATCTGCGCACTCTGCTTATTTATCCATTGCTGTCTAATCTGCCTGAGAGATCTAGCTGTCAACTTTTGCACATGCTCTTGATTGACAGAAATCCAACTTCCGTGTATGTTGTTGCAAAATTTCTCGCTGCTGCCATGAGAATCAGGATTGCAGCTATGAATGTTTCAGTTTAAATGACTGCCAATTTTTATCATTTTCTATACATTATTAGGCCATTATTTTATGTGCAATCTTGGCTGAGGTTTTAACCCAAGGCTTTTATATATGATTTTATATATGACCTTTGCACTTTATATTGATAATTTCTACGTTTTTATTGTGCTCTTTTCCTTTTGGATATTTGTAATTAAGCTGTTTTTTTACTGTTTTGTGCTGGTCTAAGACCGTAATAAAGGTTTATTATTATTATTATTGTGTTAAATGGGGCTTACTCCCAGGACAGTGTCTTTGATTGCAGCCTCTTAACCATGTCTACCCAGAAGTAAGCCCCATTGTGATAAATGGGGCTTACTCCCAGGAAAGTGTCTTTAGGATTGCAGCCTAAGGGTGAAATCCAGAGTAACTATGGGGAGTCCTCGCTCCGAAGTAAGAACAAGTTACTCTGGATTGCAATATGAATTTCCCATAGGTTTTCACTAGGTGGTGCAGTAACTATGGGTGCATGTAACGTCTCTTACGTGCTCCCGTAGTTACTCTGGATTGTGCCCTAAGTAGACTTCATAGGATCATGCACATTAAATGCATGTTTTGAATTCAATTCCCGTGTTTTGTCATCATTTTTACATCCAGTTAATATTTTTATATGAATGTTTTTTGGGATGTGGAACCAATCGTCTGAGTTTCCATTATTTCCCATGGAAAAATCTGCTTCACTTAAAGAGCGTTTCACTTAAAGAGCATGCCTCCAAAACGAATTAAGCTCTTTATGTGAGGCACCACTGTATCTGTTTTTTCTTTCCTTTTCCTGTTTTTCTCTTCAAAAAAATCAATAAAAATTAAATGAGAATCAACTCTGCATAGCTCTGGCATATGCTTGCTTCTTTCGGAGAAAGAGTGAAGAAAATCCCAGTTCAGCATCAAAACATTCCATGCTAATAATAATCACCATTTGCATTCCCATGATGAAGAAGGCAGAAGTGAAACTTACAAGGCAATGCTTTGGAAATGCACTTAATGAGTTCAGTTTCAGCATGTGAGGCTTGTGAAGGAGTGTGCGAAAAAAGTAGTTTTTCAGCTACTGTTGTCTTGGGTTCTTATGCCTGTTTCCCAAGGCCTCCATGTGAGAGAAAAGCCAGTCACCTTTATCCTTCACCTCTTCTTTTTACTGGATTGCTTTTCAGTTTGGGGCAGAGCTGCAGAATTTTCCCCCACAACTTCTCCCTTCCTCTGCTTTTTATCAGCAATTCCAAGGCTCTGCTCATTTCCTATTTTGCTGACATTTGAGTAGTTCTCCTGTTTCCCTTTCCTTGTTCTAAAGTTGCTGTACTTGCAGGGTGATCATGTCCTCTTTTTCAGGACATGCCCTCTTTCTTTATCCTTGTGTCCTGAAAAAAAAAATCTTCATTCTCCTTTTCCTTGTGAGCAGGCGGTATTTAGCCTTCTTGTCATATATGAATTATGTGCAATAAACTACTGTATTTCTTGACTCTCACACCTTTTCCAGCCAAATTTAGGCTGCATTCCTAACCACATTTTCCTGGGAATACATACTAATGAACACAATGGGAATTACTTCTGAGTAGATATGCTTAGGATTGCACTCTAAGGGCAAAATCCAGAATTACTACGGGAAGTCCTTGCTCCAGTGTAAGAACAACTTACTCTGAATTCCAATATGATTTTCCCATAGGTTTTCACTAGGTGGTGCAATAACTATGGGTGCACGTAAAGTCTCTTGCATGCTCCTGTAGTTATTCTGGATTTGGGGGAAAGTCTCCAAAATCAGGGTATGATTGGATAGTGCATTCGATTAGAGTACATATGGTATTTTGATTATAAATATAATCAGTATTTAGTTTACCATTTTGTAATAAAAAATGTAACATAAACCCATTGTTGTATTAAGAAGTGCAATTAGGTAAAAATCATAGCATAAACCCATTGTCATATTAGTATTATTATCATATAACTCATTGTTATATGCAGTAAAATTAAATTTTGCAGCTGGTTTGCAGCTGTGCATTACATTTGTCAGAAACTTTTTATCCCAAGCATTTTTAAATCTGGGTGCACATTTGATGGAGCATTAGATTTGAGTACATTCAGGTATGTATAATAGTTTTTAATTTAATAATGAGTAATATAAAGTTTAAATTAACCACATAGAAGCTAAAAAAATAAATTGTTTTCTCACCCTCCATGGGTGGTGTATGTATGTTATCCTCAATCTCGGGTCCTCTACCAGAGGCCTGGGAGCTTGAGGGTTTTGTGCAGTATCTTAGCTGTTCCTAGCAATGCACTTTTCTGGATATATATATAAGTGTTTTTAATTTTTATTCTGCTATGACCTATATTTTTCTTGGGTATCCTACTTTCTTGGGTGTCCACTTTTTTGGTTATAACATATGAACACACTGTGTACTTGCCATATCCAGATATCCCTGTCACCTTTTAAGCTGCCAGTGACACAGCCATAAACCTCATACAAACCTCTCTTTCAGGAAGGGCATACCCTGCCAGGTGGAACCATAAAGTCCTTCACACTGACACAGGTAAGGAGAGCCAGCATACAGAAAAAAAAATTGCCACATGAATACATATGAAAAAATTAAGCACCTCAACTACAGCTCTAGGTTTTCTCATCCACAGTGAGCAAGAATTCATGCTGTAAAGTGTATTTGGTGCATTAGTCAGCAGACTTCTAGAACAGGCAGCTCTCTGAGCATTCTCAATATTATGGCCACAGAAGGCCAAAGCTCAAACCGAGTTTCCTCTTCTCAAGCCAAATTTCCATATACCCAACTGGGCACTCATATTATCCTATCATATATACTTTTTGCCAAGGGCAATGTTTTGAAGCCAAAAGCCACTTTGCTGGTTTAGCCCTGCACTAAAAAGCAAGAGTGGCCATAACAGCCAAGACAAATGGAACAGTCTTAACTGCATCTGAAGAGAGCAACAGATGATGAAAGTCAAAACATTGATCAAAGTGCTTTATGTCAGGAAGGCACTGCTGAAGGTTGAAAGACAAAGTGTAGATACTTGGAACATTCAAGTCATGGCAAAGGGCAGCCTACCAGCCTCATCATCAGCTAAGAATCCTTCCCTCCCTGTGCAAAAAACGCCATTGCAAGTGCCGGCTTTTATCTCCCAGTATTTCAGCAGCGAAGCCAAGATAGCTTGCCAGGGCTTGTTGTTCCCCTTAGGTAATTATCTTGCCCTGACTGCCCTGTTCATCCAGTGGTGATGATTATAACACTAGACATTCATTAAATTCCATGCCTTGATCCTTTGCCCCTGCAGTGCCACTGACAATCTCTCTACTGCCTGCTGGATACTAGGCTACTAATGCTGCCGAAATACCCCAGAGCCTTTCTGTTTGTGTTATACATAGCAAAGTCAGTCCACTTTAAAAAAATTGCCATTTGCAGACAGACAAGACAGTTTTAATACCATCAGGATGTGCTTTTTCAAAGGCTGCTGGATTACAGCCTTGAATTCACACCCTATTCACTGTGCAGGGCCAGCATAACCATAAAGCAGGCAGCTCCGCACCACCAGTGGGAGAAAATGGTCCCTTCTATTTTAGAAAACTCTAGAAGGAAAGAATCCAGAAGAAAAGTGCCATCTTTGATGAAAAAATATTCCTATCTTCCATTGGAGATGAAAGGTAAGAGTGATCTGCCAGTTTTATTTTCCATTTTCCCTGGCACTTTCTCTGTGTTATTGCCTGGTTGTTTTCTTAATAACCAGGTTTTCACTGAATCTCAGCCTTTTGTGATTTATTCCTTTGTATCATTTTCATTCATTCATTCATTCAATTGGGGAGCATATATCACCTTTCCACTTTAAAACAAAAGCACTTTAGGGAATTAACATAAAAAATAAACAATAGGTAACTGTATCTCTATTCAAGATGCACCAGGTGCAGAAAAGGAATTGTTCATTTGCCAATATCAAGAAGAGAAGGAATGATTCAACTATCATGTGGCAACCACAAAGCCTACTCGCTGGTTTGACCTTCCCCACCATACACACATATATCCCAGTCTTCTTATCTTCTCCATCTACTGACACATAGCCACCTTCTGTCCACATGCCTGCATTCTACCCCAAGCATGGCCACATCACAGAACTGACCTGCCCTGTTACTCATTCCCTCTACCCAGAAAAGCAAAAAACTGTAAATTCAAATGGGTGGAAAGCAGAGCCATCCCAAGACCTCTTGATGCCTGAGATATTGATAAATGCTGCCCCTTTTACACAGTGATGCAGCAACCTCTGATCCTCCCACTCTTCATAATCAGCATTCACCTCTCCTCCACAATTCTTCTTCCTCTCTGTTGTCCTCCAGTTTCCAGTTCAAGAAGTGGGAAGGAGGAGGAGGAGGAGTGGAGGCAAGTAGACAGGCAGAGCTAGGTAATTCCCTACTAATCTGCTGACGGAGACAACTGTTTCTGTTGGCCTGATGGATGGACTGGCTAAGGGAACAACACCAAGGGATCTCAAAGAGAACATTCTCAGTGTTGGAATAGCAAAAGGGTGCAACTACCTTGCAAAGTATCTTGCACCCAAAGGGTTTAATAGCTAGTTACCGTAATACTCAAATTATATTAATTATCAAATAATAATAATTAATAGTTCAAAGTTTAATAACTAGTTAGCTCAGTAGAAGGGTTCTCTCTCTCTCTCTCTCTCTCTCTCTCTCTCTCTCTCTCTCGTTTTTCTTTTCAGTAAGTCTTCTTTAGTACTCAGATTGCTATTCTTTGGATTTCTTCTATCTCTCTCTTTCTGTCTCTTTGCTGGACATGCAGACTCTGTTTCTTTTCCATCCAATAAAAGTATGTAAGGTAAAATGGTGTCCCCCACAGATTATACTGCAAGTTGTGACTGACTGTAGGGTGCAGTGCTCATCCTCATTTCTATGCCTTTAGAGCCACTGTTGCCAAAGACTCTTCCATGGTTATGGAAGCTGCACAGAATACTATTTTTAACTTCCCACCAAGATGGTACCTATTTATCAACTTGCTTTTGCATGCTTTTGAACTGGTAGGTTGGCAGGAGCTTATTTTTTGGAAATAAATGTATTTCCTTCAATAATTTTTTAATTAAAATAACCCCAAGCCTTAAATAGACCTCTCCCAATGCATGTTACCTAAATCAGGTATGCCAGCCCTTGTCAATAAACTAGAATTCCCAGAACTGTTTGTGGGACATCATGAAAGTTAAATCTATACAGCAGTTATAGGTTTGTGGAACAAATGTACCTTCTCAATCTCATCTTGACTGATCACTGTAGTACCCAGGTGATCAGATGTAATGGAGGATAGATTGCCTCTACCTTTATCTATTGCATAGGAGAAGGAATCAAGGCAGGTTTAGCTTCTCATAGAAAGGTTTATAAAGGTTTCCCTCTTCTATGCAATGCTTAAAGGTAGAGGCACTCTGTCCTCCATTACATCTGGTCACCCTGTGTAGTACCATGAATTGCAGAGTAGCAGAAAGACTATGGGTGCAATCCTAACTTAGGCGAGCACAACTCATTGGTCCTCCTGTTCTCCTGGTAATGTAAGGAGGCAAACACAAGTCTGCACTGGCCTAACCCTCCCCCATGAGTGGTGCAGAAGTGCCTTATGACACTTTGGTGACACCCCTAGGCAAGCATGGCTTCTAGGTGAGGCTAGAGGCTTCTAGGTCAGCCTAACTCGGGATTAGGTTTGCTGAGGCTTCTAGGTCAGCCTAACTCGGGATTAGGTTTTCAGCCTCTGTATCAGTAGTCCAATCACTTCCTTAAGCCTCAGTAAATCCCAGACATTCCCCACTTGTGCTGTCTCTTGAAAAAAAAAAAACTCCAAAGGAGATACAAAAGCTGACTCAGCAACTTATTCTATTGTTGCACTGCAGTTGGAGGGAGCAAGATAGCCTAACATTTAACCTGAATTCAGCTTGAGCTTCCTGTTCTAGCACCACATAGCTCCGGGAGGGCTTTCCAAACAGCTCAGTTTCTAATTAAGCAGCTTGCCAAGACTTTCTAAAAATCTGAGCATAGGTGACCTGCTGGAAGCTACTTGGGTGTACTCAGCACCTTTTGAAAAATTGACCTTGGTTTTGAATGCTGATCATGTAAAACTCTGGTTCACATCTTTGCAGGGGTGGAATAGGGGACAAGAAAAAAAAGTGAAGTGTCATTGTTGAATGCTCTCTCTCTCTCTCTCTCTCTCTCTCTCTCTCTCTCTCTCTCTCACGCACACACACACTACAAATGCTGTGATTATCTATGAACTATCCATCATTGAACTATGGCAGGTGTCTCCAAACCCCGGCCCTGGGGCCAGATGGGGCCCTCAGCAAGCCTCCATCCAGCTCTTGGCAAGTCCCTGCCATCAGGACATCAGGCAAGCACTGTAATCCTAGAGGAGAAGGGAACTCTGCTCTCCACACCCCAGGAGGTACTGTATTTTGAGGGATGGGAAGGCTATACACACCTCCTCTCTCTTTGAGTGCTCATGAACTGGTTTGAAGATCACCCTCTCTGTGTGTTTATGAACTGATTTGAATTCATTTATTCATTCACAAATTATGTCACTAATATGTTTTATTTATTCAAATTTGAAATGTAAATCAATTCTTTTTTTACTTCCAGCCCGACACAGTATCAGAAGGATGATGTGGCCCTCCTGCCATTATATTTAGAGACCCCTGGACTATGGAAAAGGTGGATTGAACCCTTTCTTCTGAACCAGTTTCCTGATCTAAATTAAACACACATATCTACACTTGTGTACACCCATTTGCATGCATACACACACATAGACTATTATTATTTAGCCTAGGGGAAGAGATGGTAATTCCAGTCCTTCCCCCCCCCCCCCCCCAAGCTGGTGCCACTGCATCAAAAACAAGGCACTATTCAGGAGGGACGGTGGTATCCTGAGGCTTTGGAAATATAGGGTGCAATCCTAACCATGTCTACTCAGGTGTAAGCCCCATTGTGCTCATTGGGTCTTATCCCAGGAAAGTGTCTTTAGGACTGCAGCCATAGGCATACTCCAGCCTAGTTAGGATTGGGCTGTTAATCATGTTTCCTTAGCATTTACTGGCTCCCCTGGTTTAATCATACTTTAACTTCCACATACCCTATGGTAATTTCCATAGAATAATGGAAAATATGTCTAAGCGTCCTCTTCACTTTAATGATGGGGCAATTTCTCAGACAATGGGGTGCATAGAACAAGGTCCACCTGTCATTGAGGAGACTACAGAAACAACTCTTATACTTAAGCTGCAATCCTAAAGACACTTTCCTGGGAGTAAGACCCATTGAACACAGTGGGGCTTACTTTTGAGTAGACTTGTTCAGGATTGCCTCTTAGTGAGAGTTCTGTGTTTGCACTGGAGCATTCAAATGATCAGGAAAGAACCATAAGATTACTTATGCTAGGGATTTAGATAACTACTAGTAAAATTTGCTTCCATCTGTTCATTTCAAGAATGTTATTTTAACTTAAAAGTTTATAACTCTAAAACTGACTTAATAAACTTTGCAAGAATCCATTAAAAATACGCCAGATCTTGTTATTATGCAGTGTACACAGTGGATGGCCTTTGGGAAAATGTCAGTTCTTTGACTGCTTATGAAAAGATTAAAATAAAGGTTTATAAAAGCTACAAAGGAAAATAATTACATGCTCTTAGCAGTTTTCAACCTTTTCAAACTTTTTCAACCTATCTTGTTTCAAGGCACACTGACACAGCACTAAAATCAAAAGGGCACACTATCAGTTTATAAAAAGATAAGGCACATGATGCTGTTGGTTGGGGGTCACTTCCCCCAATGACCTTCTCCCAAACTCCAGTTGCAGACCTGCAGATCATTCATGGCACATTAGCGTGCCATGGCACATGGGTTGAAAATCACTGCTCTAAGCAATACTCTCCTGTAAGTCATTGCATGCTCCTAAATAATTTGGCCTCTCATGTAAGTGGAAAGCTGAGTGATGTCTATCAGAATTAAACCCTATTGAAATGAATAGGATTTACTTCCATGTTAGTATGCAGTCTTTACCGAACTCACCCAAACTTAGCCAAACCTACCCAACTTTCCAGTGCCAATCCAGCCTCAATATAAAGAAACAAACCTCTGAAGGGGCCTACAGACTGCCCCATCACCTCCACAGGGTGCAGTACATACCCAGTTGGCACAGCTGCATCAGCAGTAGAAAGCTGGATCGGATTGGGCCCTGATATAGATAACTGAGATCCATTATTTCATCTTATGTCTCTTTAAATTTTATTCCTAGCTGCCACATGGCCTCCAGACTGGAATCAGAATAATGGCACTGGGAAGGGAAGAGTTTTTAGCTCTTATCTTTGCATCATTTTCCTGACTAAAATCCCACTGCAATTTTCCCCAGTAAGGCAAATATTTGCCAATAGAGTTATCAGGAAAATTATATAGAGGGAAAGATTCAGCCCCTCCTTCTCCAATACCTCAGTCTAGATTAATTTCAAGACCTTTTACTGCAGGTGGAGAGCTGATTCTTTTAAAAAATGAATCAATTTTATCTCAGAACATTCAATAGAAAATATTTTCAATTCTCTTCCTGATCTCAGACACAGATTTTCTTGCTTTTCCTATGAGGAGGAGAAAATCCACCCCAGCAGATTACATAAAGGAATATATTAGTGTTAAAACAATAGTACAGAAGAAACAATCTGGAAATCCATATACCTTATAGGGCTTCTGACATAAACTACACACCTATGCACCCATGCATTCTTTATTATTACTTTATTCAAGGTATCAAAACAAATACTGAGGCAGCAATCTTATGCACACTTTATTGGGAATTAGCCCTATTTTACACAATAGGGCTTTCTCTTTGGAGTAGGCATGCATAGGATTGTGCTGTTAATGAGGACTGCACATAGCAGCTTCTGTAATAAGTTGCTAAAGAGCCCTATTCAAGACCAAACAGCAGAGCTTCTGTTTTATTTTCCAAGTTCATATGCAAGATCTTTAAGTACAGTATATAAATATATATGATGTATCTATATACTGTAATATAATTGAATATATCTTTAAATTCTCGGTGTTGAGTATTAACTTTTGCCTTTCATAAACTCAGGCAACACTACTAAGCTAAAACGTGATCCTTTTTTATTCAGAATAATTCAAAAACATGTGCTACAACACCGCAAAATAGCCAAAGCTGTATTCCTGTGTTCAGTTTCTAAAAATATAAAATGGAAATATTGTACAGGCTCATTTGCAAACCTGATTCATGTAAGTAAAAATGGATACATGGATGTATCACTACTGAAAAGTACAGCTGATTAATGGCCAGACTATAGGTAGGGATTAAACAGATTTCAGGTTGCAAACTGAATTACTGAAATATATCACTGGCCTTACATAGAAAGAAAGCAATAGGAAAGAAGGAGACAACACCAAACTGTTAGTTAAAAAAAACCAACATCTTAAATATTCTTTGTGTGTTCCAAGGTGTCTGGAAAACACAGAACTGTAAAATCAAGCCTATCTGCCTTGTGATTCATTTCCTGGTTCTGAGGTGATGGAATTGATCAATATATTGCCAAGTGCTGTAAATTCTGGCTTTTAGACAGATTGTTTCTCTCTGACATGAATATTTTGTGTCACTGTGTTATCTGGAAGAGTGGACTTTCTCCCACTGGTAGAAAGAAACGTAGGTAGAAAGAGAATAAGAAAGCAAGCAAGAATGAAAGAAAGAAGGAAAGATACTGTTCTTAAGATAAGGAAAATAAGTCCAGATGAGAAATGCAATATTTCACATCCAATAAAAGATCTAAGTTTTGCTCAGCACAATAATGAATGATATTGCTTATAGTTTCATTTTTACACTCTAGTTTCCTGTCATCCCTGAACATAAGTTTTTAAAAGACAAACACTTACATTCCGAATCAGAAGATATTCAGCACACAAAACCATTTGATCCTCACCTCATTTGGAGTAATGGGTTCACTTTTAAGTATGATCAGATTTTGTGAGCTCTGTCCACTCTGTCCAGTCAGATGTCTCTCAGCCATCATAGCCTGAGGGGTGATTCCTGCAGGAGCCCCAGTATTGTAAAACATGAAAGTGTCACTTCCTGATCCCGCAGTCAGGCAAGCTTTATAGCAGTAAGTTTTGGAGAGAGACCCATTGCCCCGCACTTCAATGAAGTGGGGCTGAACTTTTAAACTGTGTGGCGTTCTGGCATCAAGGTTGTTGTTGGCTTGTTTGTACATTTCAACTGGGTACCGTTCTCTGTGGGTCCCACAGATACCGCCACAGCAGGAGTTACAATGCATACTGTACCTGTAGCACTTGATCACGGTAAGGACAACTATGCTCAACAGAAAAATAAATGAGACAGAGCTCAGCGCAATGATGAGATAAAGGGTTATCTCAGAATAGTTTCTGGAACTTTTGATGTGCCTCCTGCTATCAGGAATGATTTTGGAAATCCTATCCACCACAGCAATAACGATAGACACAGAGGAAGACAAAGGTGGTTCTCCATTGTCTCTTGCCACCACGGTAAGGTTGAAAGTGGTCCCACTGTCATCCTCCAGTTTTTGAGTAGTCCTAATTTCCCCACTGTGGACTTCCACACGAAAGAAGTCCAGAGCAGAGGTCTGAGCCAAGTGAAAGAAGAGCCAGGCATTCTGCCCAGCGTCTGCATCAATGGCTATGATTTTGGTGACAAGGTATCCAGCACTGGCTGAGCGAGGGATCATCTCCATGGCTGCAGAGCCATTCACTGAGGTAGGGTACAGAATCTGCGGCGCATGGTCATTCTGATCCACCACAAAGATGTGCACAGTTGCTGTGCTACTGAGTACTGGCACTCCCGAGTCCTGGGCCTGCACCACAACCTGGAACTCCCTCAGCTTCTCATAGTCAAATGAAATGACAGCATAAATCTCACCAGTATCTGATTTAATGGAGACATAGGAGGTGACCGGTAATCCTTGAATCACTCCATTCAGGAGACTGTAGGAAACATAGGCATTTTCATCGGCATCAGTGTCAGTGGCCTTGGCTGTGCATAGAGAGACCCCAGGGACGTTGTTTTCAGGGATGTAAACAAAGTATGCCGGCTCTTCAAACCGTGGTGGGTTGTCATTGATATCAGAGATGTCCACCTGGATGACTTTGTGGGAAGAGAGTGGAGGGGTCCCGGCATCCGTGGCTGTCACCGTGATGTTGTAAGTGGAAGCCTTTTCACGGTCAAGAGGCCCCTGGGTGACCATGGTATAAGAGTTTCTGAATGAATTAAGCTTGAAAGGGAGGTTTGCAGGAATGGTCAAGTTGACTTGCCTGTTCTGGCCAGAGTCCTGGTCAGTGACGCTCATTAAGGCCACCACCGTTTCCGTGTGGGCATCTTCAGGCACTGGACTGTACAAAGAAGTCAGCTCCACCTCAGGGGCATTGTCGTTGACATCCACAATGTTCACCAGCACCTTGCAGTGTCCAGCCATAGGGACAGAGCCCCTGTCGGTGGCTTGCACATATATCTCATAGGACGAGGCCTCCTCGTAGTCCAAGGTGCCATTGATCCTCACCTCTCCAGATACTGGATCTACGCTGAAGAGTTGGCGCACTTTCTGTGGGGTGTAACTGCTGAAGGTGTAGAGCAGATCTCCATTGGATCCTTCATCTGGATCAGAGGCATTCAGCTTGACCACCAGTGTACCCAGGGGTGCATTTTCCACCAGAGTGGCTCTATAAGTGCCCTGATCGAACTCTGGGGAGTTGTCATTGGTGTCCAAGACCAGCACTGAGATATGGGCTGTGGCAGACTTGGCAGGGTTTCCCCCATCAAGGGCAGTGAGCACCAATTGCTGGAAGGGGCTCTGTTCCCGGTCCAAGGGCTGCAGCAACACCAACTCCAGGAGTTTGCTGCCCCTCTCAAAACCCCGAAGGTCCAAGGCAAAGTGCTGGTTGGGGCTTAGACGGTAGCTCTGTACTGAGTTGGATCCCACGTCTGGATCCTGAGCACCCTCGACGGGGAAGCGGGCACCCAACACTGCAGACTCGCTGATCCTCAGCCTGTACTGGGGACGTGGGAATCGAGGTGCGTTGTCGTTGATGTCCAGCACCTCCACCTCCACTTGGTGCACCTCGACGGGTTGTTCGATGACCAGCTCCAAGCCCAGGAAGCAGGAGGGGTTGAGTTGGCACAGAGCCTCCCTGTCCATGCGAGCCTTCACCAGCAGCAGCCCGCGACCCCGATCAAGAGCCACGTAGGGCTTCCCGCTGCCGGAGCTTAGACGGGCACCCCTCTCCTCCAGGCGCTGCGGGTCCAGGCTCAGATCTCGGGCCACGTCCCCCACCAAAGCGCCCCTCTGCAGCTCCTCCGCCACCGCGTAGCGCAGCTGCCCATCCACAGATCCCAACATCAGCATCAACAGGGTCTCCGCCCCGACGAAGAACCAGATTCCAGGCACAGGCATGGCAGGAGAGGAGCCCACCCGAAGGCACACTCTCAGCCGTCGGGGAGGGTCATGAGAGAGGGTCTCAAGGGGTGCCCAGCAGCACCACCGCCCCCCAGCACTGCACTGGGGCTGCCTCTCCTCCCTGCAGCCCCTCCATGCTCGCCCCCCGTCGGGCCAGCGCTGCCTCTCCAGGGCCTCTCCAGGGCGGCTGCTCTCCTCCTCTTCCTCCTCCTTCCCTGGCGGCTGACGCGGAGGAAAGGCTGCCGCTGCTGCTGGGAGCGCACGTCGGGGAGGGGCGCGTTAAGCTCCAAGGCTCGTCCCTTTCAGCACCTGAGCTCTGGACAGCGACTTAGAGCAGCACCGACAAGGCGGGGCACTGAGAAGGAGGTTCAGCACCTGGGGGTGGACAGCGACTTGGGCCAAGGGGAAAGAGGGCGGGCAGGGACACAAGGAAGGGACTAAGCTGGTGCACATACACACTGTAGTTACAAGCCTGAAGACACTTTCCTGGGAGTAAGACCCATTGAACACAATGGGGCTTACTTTTGAGTAGACATGCTTAGGATTGTGCTCTAACAGGCATTCACAGGCTACTTTAGACAGCACCCAAACCAGACATGGAGTTCAGTGCTGTGTCACTCACTGAAGATGCACCCTTTCCCAACCCTTGCAGGGTAAACATATCCCCCCATATTCATCCAACAGAAATAGGCTCCCCCCAAAATGCAGAACGTCCAAGAAAAATATAGAACATGATAAAATAAAAAATATATATATTAGACCACTGCTAACTGAGCAAGAGGCACTCTTTCAAGTGAGTGTTCCTCTTTTATTTATCAGGGGGAGAGTAACTGGCCCTCCACACCCCAGCAGTGTCTGTTCAAGTGGCTTCTGCTGGTGTTCTTTTTTGCATTTTAGATTGTGAGCCCTTTTGGCACAGGGACCCATTAGCTTTTAATTAGCTATTATTATTTTTCAATTTTCTTTGTAAACCGCTTTGTGAACTTGTTAGTTGAAAAGCGGTATATAAATACTGTAGGTAGGTAGGTAGAAACTATGACTGACTGACTGACTGACAGACAGACAGACAGACAGATAGGTCTTTTATGTACAGGATGATTGAAAAGTAACTCTCTATATTGTAATTTATAAGTATTTTAAAATAGGGAGTTACTTTCCAATCACCCTGTAATATAGCTTCTATACATACACACACACACACACACACACACACAGAGAGAGAGAGAGAGAGAGAGAGAGAGAGAGAGAGAGAGAGAGAGAGAGAGAGAGAAAGAGAGAGTTTGCACACACATATTGTCAATTTAAACACTATGGGTGCAATCCTAACCTAGGCCAGCACAACTCATCGGTATTCCCTTTCCTGTGGTGATGTAGGGAAGCAAGCACATGTCTGTGCACTGGCCTAACCCTCCCCCAGAAGTGGCACAGAAAGTATCTTGCAGCAGTTTTGCGACATGCCCAGGCCAGCATGGGACATATGCTGGGTCTTATGCCAACCTCACTGGGGTTTAGGATTGCAACCCTATTAATTAATTTATCCAGTAATTTATTAATTACTGGAAAGTTCCAAGCTCATAAGGAGAAATTGGACAGTGAAGTTTTTTTCGAGGGCACAGGGTTAAAAAATAGGACATATTCTGGAAAAAAAACATGCCATCCCTGCCACCATCATTTGTATCAGACCACTGGGCTCTTCTTCACAATGGCACTTGGGCTGCAGTCCTTCCCAAATGTATCTAGAAGTAAGCCCCTTTGACTATGAGACTTATTTCTGAGTAGGCATGCATAGGACTGGACACTTGGGATCCTGAGTAGTGATTCAAAGCCCCCCCCCTCCCCCCATAGACGCTGTGGTTGAAAGTCCTACAACAACCCTGACTTATCATTACAGTAGATGGGGTTAATTCTGAGAGGGTGTGGTTTGCCTCAGATCACCCAGTGAGTTTATGGCAGGGGTGAGAGTCAAAATGAGGAGGTTAAATTGTGGGCTTGCAGCATCTTAGCACCCAGGAAGGATCTCTCCACCAAACTTGCAACCTTAAAAACAGAGAAAAATAGGAGAGCGGCATTCTGCTCCTAAATAATGCCTCTTTCATCAGCCTGTACTGGACACTCCTTTTGCCTACTTCAATGCATCACTGCAACATCCTTAAACCACTGCTGGTATGAATGTTGCTCCATTTTGACATGCACTTTAATGAGTTTCAGCAGCTCCACACAACCTGCAACCCACTGAACTAAATTCTCACCCAGCCAACCAGCTGCCTGCCTATGACTCTTTAAAGTAGGGAAACAAAGTCAGATATCAGGCAGCCCATTTGATAGTGTTTCAGTAATGTTTGTTGGGGGTGGGGGGACTGTAAATGATTGAGGATGAAAACCCGGATAGCTAGTGTGCATCTGTCAGTGGGCTGGATTCAGTATAAAGCAGTTTTCTGTGACTCTATGGGGGAAAATGTGGAGTCTGGAAACTACCAATTGCATTTTCATCTTGTCTGTAGAGCAAGTGATAGTAACTCCATGTAGTTGCCAAGACTGTTCTCAGTGCTAAGCTTGGAGCTTTCATGTACAGAACAATTTCTAGGGTTCAAAAAAGCTATTTCCCCGAATTCCCTACTGGTCATATCACAAATATTTCCTCACGGAAATGTGTGTAGGGAGGACCTATACTGAAAACTTTAATATAAATAGCAATACCTTCTCTATAGGTTGCATCATGGTAGCTGAGTATAAATTATAGGTAGCTGAGTATAAATTATGTGATTTAAAAATAATTAAGCAGAATCACAAGAAGCAGAAGGACAAATGGAGATTGTTCCTTAAAACTCTTCATCAGTTGTGCCACAGAATCAATGCACTAGACCAGTGGTTCCCCTATTTTTATATTTGTATACCCCTTGGCAGCCCATTTTCATAGACTGTACCCCTCATATTAGCCCCAAGAGGCATTCCAATAATACCTGACTTTTCCTATCATCATTCAAATTGTACCCCATCACAGGTTATTCTGAGAGGCAATCCCAGGCCTCGAGGTCTTCAAGAGATGGTTTTGCACCTTTCCTCTATGAAAACAGACTGTGTAGCCTCATTTTCAGCGGGGTGGAAAAACAACGCTGTTCATTTCAGATTGCACACAGTGCCTCGCATCACTGAGTGTTCTTCCATACAAAAACAAATATTTCTACCCAGAAAATCAGCTTGTCAGAGAGAAAGAGTCTAACACAGCCTTTTCTCTGACATCCCATTTTCTATCTGGAGCGATTTTAGCCTATGCAGGAGCATTGCATAATGTCAGCCCCCACCAGCAATCCAAAGTGATCCAGCTGAGACACACATTAACCACCTCCGTGAGAAAGTAGAACTTGGCCTGCATTTTCCCCTGCTGTTGAACACCAAACACCTTCAGGAGAATTACAGCTTGGGAATCATCAGGTTTCTTCAACACTGGAATTAGAATCAGACTCTTTGCAGTGGACACTGCAGATCTCCCTGGACTGTATGGAATTTTGCTACCAGGATAATCTCCTCATAAAGCTTCTGGTTCTCCCCGTTTCTAAATATATTTCTAAGCCCCTCCTGAGCTGGTATGTGTGTTTCTTGTTCTTATTTTGCTCAGAGGTTTGTTTCATGCTTCAATCCTCTTTGATGCCTGACTTGCTTTTTTTATATTTTCTTTCACCATCCAAAGCACTTGGGCTACAATCCAACACCAGCTTACCTATGAGTAAAACACAGTGAATTACTACTGAGTTGAAATGCACACAGTTGTGTCCTGTCTCTGTTTTGTACAAATGTAGGTTTATTAAATTGATCATTAGTACTTCTCTGTCCTCACCCTTAGCTTTATCTTTCAAAGTGAATAACTGATAATGAAAATCACCTCATCTTTGATGTAAACCTCATTAGTCCAACTTTTTCTTTGTTGTGTTTAATAAATCAGGAACCAGGCTATTTCAAACACAGCTGGTTTTGTAATCAAAGCTGCCGGCCAACCGGAGAAAAAGCTGTATGAACACTGACTCAATTTAGGTTGCATTTTTTAAAAATTTTAGGTCATTGCTGACTTTGCTGTTGTTTCAGAAATTAGTACACACAAAAAATAGCTCATCCTACATCTCTCTGCAATTGGCTCAACTTGTATATGAGACTCCAAGATGAGATTTGGATTTAGGTACCATTGTAATGCTTTAGGGCACAATCTTAACCAATTTTCCAGTTCTAGAACAAGGACAACCAGCAGGCCAGGGTTCGAGACCCAGGTCCCCACAAAAAGATTTCCTATTACAGGCAGAGGGTTGGACTAAATGATCCACTGGGTCATTTCCAACTCTATGATTTTATGACAATGCAATTCCTAAGTAAAAGAACAAGCATTGCCTTACCTTGAGGAGGCCTCCATGACTGCCCCCCAACTGAAGGATGCAGCATATGCCGCACTGACACAGCTATGCCAGTGCTGGAAAGTTGGTTAGGATTGCGTTAAGTTAGCAATATGATTTGAGCAGCCACACTCTGTGCCTCAGATTGCAGTCACATGAAATAACCAAATGTGTTGCCTTACATAGTTTAACTGGAAGGGTGGGTATAAATTCATTAAATAAATTTACACAAACAAAATTTTACACTGCTGATAGCTTCTCTGAAGTTGCAATCCTATGCACACTTCCTTGGGAATAGGCCCCCTTTAACATAATGGTACTTACTTCTGTATAGACATATAAAGAGGATGTCAGCCTATTGTCAACCTATAGGTTGTCAGCCTATTTCTTACTGATGTGTTCTACCCCTTCAGTTTGGGGGTTCATATGGCAGGCAGTGCAATCCTAACTTGTGCTGGACCAGGCAAGCTAACTTTGTGCTGAATCCAGTGCAAGTTTTGGAGCTGCTGCTGTGCTATGATGGAGAAGGCAAAGTAGCACCAATGGAACTAATTAGCTTTATGTTACCTCTAGAGGAGGCCTAAACCCAAGCAAAAAGGACTGCTACCATGGATGAAGGTTTGGGTTCGGCATAACTGTCTTTTACTGCCCACTTTGGGGACATCCTCCTCCCACCCTCCCTCCACATCAGAGTGCCACCCTCTCCAACCTACGCCTCATCCTCCCCAGGTTCCTGTACTGGCCGAATTCGACCAGCACAACTCCACAGTAGAAGACCACCAGCACATATGCATGTGCTGGCCTAACAATCCCTTCAGTGGCATAGATGTGCCTTATTGTGACACTTTGGTGCCAGTGCAAGTGACTTCTGCAAGCCCAAAAATGCTCCAGATTGCACTCTGAGTCCTCTTCCACATTAAAACCATTTTCTGTACATAGAAAATCATTGTGTCATGGGTAAACGCTAGGTTTCTTCTTAACATTTTTGAGAATATATATATTATATATATAATATCACATATAATATCACATGTTGCCATTTGAAGCCCACCTGTACTCCAGATGCAAATTGGTCACATCCATGGTCATCCATGGTCATACTGACATTCGTTCTTTCTCTCTGTTCCTCCCTCTTTTCATCGTTCAGATTTTTTGGTCTCAGTGCTCCTTACTCATTTTCTGGCTATGCTGTGAGCTAAATGGAGACAAGCTAATTGAAACTGAATTCAGACAATGCAGAGGTAATGGTGGCTGACAGAGGGGATAAGGACACTCATTAGAGAGGATAACCTTCTCCATTTGCAGCACAGGTTCCTAGCTACAGGGGGTTCCTAAGTTGATCTGGGAATAGCCTTGGTCCTTTTCCTGGATGACTAAACATGCTGTATGTATACAGTATTCGAACCATCGCAATTCTTCTACCCCTTCCTCCTTTGCCATTAAAAACTTGCAGTGCTGATCTGTCTTTGATACCATTCAGGGTTCTTAATATCTATCTACTGCACAAAAAGTCAAATCAAGATGCAGAGGACTGGATTGGGGGAGGAGCTATGCTTTAGTGTGCCCCAGGATGCAGGGTAACAAGGTGTCATAACCATAAAAGAGGACAGGTTTCCCCCAAAATGTAGGACACAACAAAATAAAGGCTAAAAATACTCATAAATATTGTTTTCATGTGGTTAATTTAAAGACTAAGGCTGCAATTCTATGAGCAAAAAAATACTAATATATATTGTTTTCATATATATTGTTTGGGCTGTGGGTGGCGCAAGTGGCTAAGACACTGTGCTGTTAACCAGCAGGCCAGGGTTCGATTCCCAGGTCGGCCCCACAAGACAGGGTGAGCTCCTGTCCTTAGCCCAGCTCTGCGACGCCAGCTGAATCCAATCGTATTGGCTCTGCCTTTCCATTGGACTAATTCAATGGCGTAGAGAGGGGGGATTTGCTGCTTGGGTAACAGCATATCCTCCATAACAATCTAACCCAGGCTTTCGTGCTTCACATGCAGCGTATGCAGTGCCAAGCATGATACCATAGTCTTTCAAGACTGAAGGAGGCCTACTTTTAATTG
This sequence comes from Cryptoblepharus egeriae, assembly GCA_030015325.1. Classification (NCBI taxonomy): domain Eukaryota; kingdom Metazoa; phylum Chordata; class Lepidosauria; order Squamata; family Scincidae; genus Cryptoblepharus; species Cryptoblepharus egeriae. The sequence continues at coordinate 87,796,343 of JAREYC010000003.1, read as the reverse complement.
TTTCCATGTGGTTAATTTAAAGACTAAGGCTGCAATTCCATGTAGGCAGGCATAAAAAAAACTTGGCATCCATCAGTCTTGAAAGACTATGGTATCATGCTCGATACTGCATGCAAAGCACAAAGGCCTGGGTAGATTAATATGGAGAATAGGCTCTTACCCAAGCAGCAAATCCCCCCTCTCCACGCCACTGAAATAGTCCAACGGAAAGGCAGAGCCAATACTATTGGTTCCAGCCACATCGCAGAGCTGGGCTAAGGAAAGGAGCTCACCCTGTCTTGTGGGGACCCAGGTCTTGAACCCTGGCCTACTGGTTAAAGGCACAGTGCCTTAACCACTTGCGACACCCACATGGCATAAGTCCTGTGCTGACCTGGGGATATCACAAAAGTGCTCTAATACACTTCTACCACACTCATGGGAGGTTAAGGCCACTGCACAGGCACACATTGACCTCCTCACACCACCATGGGAAGATATGCCAAAAAATTTAGGCCATGCACTGGCCAACCTGGCCCCACAATCAGTAGTGTGACAGAAGTACCTTATGGCACTTTTTGTGACACTCCCAGGTCACCACAGGACTAATACTGGAGGTTATGCAAGCCTAACTGGAGATTAGGATTGTGGCCACACCCCCAAAAAATATCCTGATGTTCATTGAAAGCCTACAGTTCAGGCAAAGGATACTAACTTCTCTCTGACACTTGCATGTAATATTTAATTCATGCTTTATTGCTCTCAGAATTCCTTACTGTAAAACTCTGCTCACTGAACTGCTTAATAGTTCTTAATGTATTTTTAGACTTCAAAGAATGTCACAGTCCTTTCCCTGACCCAAGAAACAAGACAGAAGTACAGCAGCTTCTCAGCTGTTCCACTTTTCATGACTGCTTTGAGGCTGATGCTTCAATATAGTGTTTCCCAAATTGTGGGTCAGGACCCACCACTGTGTTGCAACCTGATTGTTGTTACATTGTGAAACTGAAACTGACAAGCTCAGACCCGAAAAAATGTATTGAGAGCTACAAGTGAAATTGAACAGGCATACACACTTACCTGTGAGTAGCAAAAGTGACTCAGGGCACAATCTTAAACAATTTAGGCCAGCACAACTCATCCTACTCCCCATACTTGTGGTGGGGTGGGGAGGCTGACACATGTCTGTGCATTGGCCTAATCCTCCCAGGAGTGGCACAAAAGTGACTCACGGCACTTTTGCTACATCCCCTGGCTAGTATGAAACTTGTGCTGGCCTAACTGATGCTTATGATTACAGCCTCAATCTGCAATCCTAGCTACACTTTCCTGGAAGTAAGTACTGTTGACTATAATGGGACTTCTGAGTAGACATCTCAGTCTACTTTGAAGGGTGGCAGAAGAGGAACACAACACCATCACAATGGTCTTGATCTGATAAACACAGATCCATAGAAAACTCTTCTCCAAAGTGAGAGCTTCATGTATGTGTTTACTTGTGTGTAGGCAAACCTGCCTTAGCTCCCATCAAAAAGGTGAAAGGAAACACAAGGCCATCAAAATGGTTCAGATTCAATGAATGTAGAACAAATGTTCCAGAAGACATTTGGCCTCCATAGTAAAAATGCCCTCCATAGTAAAAATGATAAAAACCAAGGCTTGAGCAGTTGGTAAGGGGAAACATGTTTAAGGCTGCAATTCTAATCTTCAGTTAGGCTGGCATAAACACTGGCATAAGTCCTGTCCTGACCTGAGGGTGTCACAAAAGTGGCATAAGGCACTTCTGCCCCCCTCGTGGAGGGGGGAGTTAGGCCAGTGCACAGGCATACATCGACCTCCTCACATCACCATAAAAAGATATGCCAATGAATTAAGCTGGCCTAAATTGATTAGGATTCTGCCTTTTGTCTTATAAAACTAGGTGAGTCCCAAATAGAGTGTCATTTTTAGCACGAGGGTTCTGGTGCTAAAATGTTTGGGAACCACTGCTTTAGCATATGATACAAGCCACAAAATATAAACTACTATCTCTCATAGCCTCAGCCTCTTTTTATATATTATTTATATTTATTTATTTTTATTTGGAAGGAAAAATATGGTTTTAACTTCTTCCACCCTATTCATCATTGCTATTGGGGGGCAGGAAGGTAAGAGAAGCAGACCTATGACCAAATGTCAAAATAATATATTTCTAGAAGAGCTGATTCAATTTTGACTCCTGAATTTTCATTAGGATTGGAGATAAACGATTTTTACAGTGCCTGCTGTGAATCCTTTCCGGCACAGCCATATGCTTGATGGAAAGCTGTGAGGCTACAGTTACTCTACAGCTGCAGGCTCAAAAAAATTCTTCTAGGATTGCTCTGTGTGATTATGATTATGTCTGCACCCTAATCCACAGCAGCTTCTTTGATAACTCTCTTTATTGATTACAGAGGTTTTAGTGTCTGTGTATGCACTTTCTGACCATACAGAAGCTGTGCTGAAATTCCATACTGAGACATAAATGTCTGAGCAAGTGAATATAATTCACTAATAACAAATACAGGCTTTGAAAAGCCTGTAATAAGAGAGGCCTGGAATTTTATCACTGAGAAAAACACATTTCCTTATCTGCAGGAACAGAAAGCACCAGGTTTTGTTACCTACGGAAAAGTGGTATATAAATCAAACCACACAAAACAAAATAAATAGATGAAAGGCTTTATTCCAACTTAGCCCAACTAAGGAAAACTACAAGATAAGTGGTAGGTTGAGTTCAGAATCTACCCTATATATGTCCAGCTGTCAGCACACAGGCGGGTTTGTAGAGGCTTGGACAATACTATAACATTAGCCCAGTTGGGGTTGAGACCCAAAGAGTCAAGAGCTGGTGTTCGCATTAAAAATGAAGGATTAGTGGCCACTTGATACAAACTCTCTTTCCTACATGTGCTCATTGTGCTTTGGCTCTAGAATGACATGTCAATTAATAAAAATGGTAAAATCTTTAATGGCAATCTTTTCCTAAACTGTTTTGCAAAGATGTAATGTAGATTAAACCATCTTTTACCATCTTATTAAAAACATCTGAAAATCCTCTTCCTTGTGCTCCAATTACAAAGTTGACTTTATAAAGAAAAAACGTATAGATTTCACTAATAACTAGAAAAGGAAAGCCTTTCATGGACACAGACATGATTCTAGGTCATAAGCATTTTGGGGGGGTGGACCGGGTTGGACTAGACTAGATCATGGGATGGGTGCCCAAACAGGGTAGGGTGTAATGTCCTGTCATGAGTCTCCACATGGCCTGCGGCAAGCCCCTTCCATTCAGCCCACAGTCAAGCCCTGTAAATTCTGCTCCACTCATCTCTGAGGAGTATTCTGAGGGCCAGGAGGCTGCACGCACTTCCTCTCTCTATGTATGAAAGTCTTTATGAACTGATTTGAATTCATTCATAAGTTTTGTCTCTCACAGTGCAGTCTTAAGCATGTCTACTCCAAAGTGAGTCCCATTGTGTTCAATAGTACTTACTCCCAGGAAGGTGTGGTTAGGATAGAAGCCTAAATTTATGCAAATTTATTCAAATTTGAAATGTAAATCAATTTTTTTATCCCAATACAGTGTCAGAGAAATGTTGTAGCCCTCCTGCCAAAATGTTCAGACATCCCTGGACTCGATGATCCCCAAGATACCTTCCATCTCTATGTTTTACGAAAAGCATACAGTGGTAAGCTACATAAAAGTTTGTCCCAGTTAATAATAATGTCCTTCCAATGGGAGAACCAAAATAGAGAAGGAATAAGCTGTTATTTAGGGACACAAATATCTTGATGGATTTGACAATGTTATTCTGAAATTGAGCCAGCTTGGAGAAATGTCTTGTCCAAGAAGAAGGCCTTTGTAAGGGTGCGGCAAGGGCAGAAAAACATCCTTTTTTACTTGCATCAACAAAAGCAGGAAAACTGCAGCTCTTGTTCAGTAAGTGGATCAAGAACTACAAGATTGTTTAATCAATTATTTAAATCCACCCAAACGTGCAGATGAAGAAGCTGAGCCACAGTAATCAGAATCACCAAGGTCATGCAAAGGGTTTGTGCAAGAGTTAACAAACAGCAATCTTAGCTTATTCCGAAATTACATTCTAATTCATGGAATCTGAGTGTGAGAGTGTGAGTGTACACACACACACACACACACACACACACACACACACACACACACACACAAACAGAGCCTTGCCTAGATTAGAGAACAGGCACATCTAGAAACATCCTGTTTCCAATGGCGGCCAACCAGACATTTCAAGAAGTTTGCAAATAGGATATGAAGGCCATAGCCCCTACATCACTATCGCTTGTTCATAGCAACTGGAATTCAGATATAGTGCCTGGTCATGATTGCTTATCCAGAAACTTCTTTCTAGTGATTTCAGTTTTCAAATATAACCTTGCCAATGAAACCAAGAGTAAACCAATTCTCCAGTTCTGAGCTTGCATGAACTTTCATTTTCTTTGTCCCTACCAATGTCATTGATGCATCAGCTTGACAACACAGTGGTGACACTTCACTGTCAACATTCATTATTTCTTTGCTGACAGATATTTCAGCTGGAGAATCAGGAAATAAGGCTGAAACGAAGCCTACACAGAGGTGGGAAGGGCTAGCAGCAACAAGGAAGGACAAACAAAAGAGGAAATTGGGGGAGAAGCTGGAGCATAGGAAAGAGGCCAAGAAAAGAATAGGAAAAAGGAGAGGGCAAGTTGACAGGCGGACGTGTAGAGACATTGTACATCTTGAGCTGCATTCCTATGGACTCTTGCCAAGAGTAAGGAAAATAAAGAAGCATAGGCTTGTGCTGTTCACATGACTTTCTTGTCTACCTGAGTTCCCAAGTTACAAAAACCCAAGTTACGGACAGCAGCATTGCTGCTTTTGCACAGGTGCAGTACATCCATTGTTGAGTTTTTGCATAGGCACACAGCAAGAATCAGTTGCAAGCTAGCTATCAATCCATACATCTTCTATACAATTTCCGGGCAGTGTGGATCCAATACCTTTGTTGGGGACTTAACCTACAATCCAGAGTAACTACGGGAGCATGTAAGAGACATTACGTGCACCCGTAGTTACTGTACTATCTGGTGAAAACCTATGGGAAATTCACATTGCAATCCAGAGTAAATTATTCTTACACCAGAGCAAGGACTCCCCGTAGTTACTCTGGATTGCGCCCTTACTCATATATCCTATATTTTCAACCCAAAATTAAAAGTTCACAAAGCACTTTATATTGCAAAGTGAAAACGCCACTTTTTCTCATCACCTATCTCACCCAGGGGACCGTTTTAATATATTTTAATTTATCTTAAATGTTTTTAATATATCTTTAAAGGTGTATGGGTTAAAATTCTGATGATATCAATTCTAGGCCTATTTTAAGTATTCAAAGAACCTACCATTCTATGAACAGATGCTGTAACCAAGGCTGCAGTCTTTGTACACTTACCTGGGAGTAAGTCCTGTTGAAATCAGTCACTTACTTCTGACTAGTCACAGAAATGATTGTGCTGGAAGGGAAGCCTTTCCTCTGGTCAGGCAAGGGATGCTGAAAGATTTGTCCCTACTTATGAGTTGCAGTAGCACAGTGGCAAAGGTACAGCGGGGCAAGCCCATGATTCAAATCTCATATCTCACCACAGCATCTCCAAGGGTGCCAAAATCTCCTACCATTTATGAAATTTCAGAGTGTACTAATTTACTGCCCTGCTATGACTGGGCCAAAATGTAGATAGAACAGTTATTAGGCTACAATCCAGAGTAACTACGTGACCTTTTACACTGACGTAGTAACAGTGCTACTTATGGGAAACCTATGGGAAATGCATAGAGCAATCCAGAGTAAGTGCCTCTTATATCTTCCCATAGTTACTCTGGATTGTAGGGTAAACAACAACAGCAATTTGAATATAAGCTTAAAAGAAGCCACATCATCAGCTTTGGACCATCTCTAGGGACACTCACATGGGAACAAAGGGAAAGGAGCAGATCTCAAATCATTTCAGTGTTTTAAAAGAGAAGGCTTGTGCTGGCAAGTTTCATGGATTACAATGGTCTTCCAAGATATTTCTCACCAAAGACCTTTCAAATTATTTCTTTAAATTTTGGCACAGATTGTTTCTATTCCACAGCTAATTCACTGACCCAAGCAAATTGCTGATGTCTGTGCAATGTATTCACTCAGACTCATTCAGTGTTCCACAAAAGGGAGCATCAAACAGACTCGAATAACTCAAGTATAAATGTAAGATGCTTTAGAGGAGACAACAAAGCATTCTTATAAATGTGCTTATTTGGCACTGTCTACTGCCTTTCACTCCTATAAAAAAATTACATTGCTATACTGGTGATATGGTGAGGGAAAAAGCCTGAGGTCCATCTCCTGGGGAATGTCCAGTTTTGAGTGACAAGAACACTTTGATGCATAGGGGTATATGCATAATTTAGGGCTAAATCCATAGTAGTTACAGGTCCACGCAGTTACATCACCCTCTAGTTTTATCTTATGGAAAGTCATCTTAACTGCTCTGGAGCAAGGGGCTTAATTTCGCTTTAGGATACAGGCCGAACTAGGCATAGGTGTCCTACTTGCACATGTAGTGCCATTTATATGGATGGATGCCTTACTTTTCTCTTTCTCTCCCTCTGTCCATTACAATCTAAAGCAACCAGAAAACCAACCCTAACCAAACCAAATCCAAGATGAGGTTCTACTAATGAAAGGAAAAGGATATTTAGATGGCCTCAGACTTAATTCTCAGTGGCTAAAACATGTTCACTGACTGATGTTTCTAAGTACATTAGTTTATTTTCTGCCAGTTTAGTAAGTGGTTGCCATTACCTCTGATGGGAAAACTAAAGTGATGCATTTGATGACAGTGATACAATGAAAACCTAAGGGGAGGGGGAGAGAGAGAGAGAACCAATTTTGTGTAACACAAAATCTGTATCCATTCCACACATCATGCTAGTTTCTTAGCACATGCCAAAAAGCAACGTGATATCAGCACTACATTATCACAATGGTGAAGCTGAACACATAGTGTGAAGCGCAGATTCTCACATAGTGCAGGTTTGAAAGTATAGCTTGAAATATAAGTAAACATGCAAAGCCACTCCAATCTATTTATGTAGCAGGAGCCATAAAGACTTGCCATGAATGGCAAGATTTTAATTTGTCCCATGTATAAAATGACAGTTATTGTGAGACACCCAGTAACTCGGGGCACAATCCTAATAAATTTTCCAGCACTGGCATAGCTGTACCAGTAGGGCATGTACTCAAGTATGGGCAATGATTGATCCCTTACCTTAGAGTTGAATTGCCCTTACCCCAGAGCCAGATTAGGATTTCACCCTCAGGGCACAATCCTAACCAATTTAGGTCAGCATAATTCACCCATCTCTGCATTCCTATGGTGGTGTGGGGAGGCTGGTACATGTCTGGCTGGCACATAACCTCCCAGAAGTGGTACAGAAGTGCCTTACAGCACATTAGCGACATCCCCTGGCAAGATGGGACTTATGTTGGCCTAACCAGGTCTTAGGATAGCACTGTCAGGACTTGTAAGTGCATGAGATTTTTCCAGAATTAAGGTGGGAAAAATTGCCACTTTTTACACAGTTGTCTCTCATCTTACACAAGGGTTATGTTCTACGGTCAGTCTCAAAAGTTAAAATCACATGCAATCCTAACCTAGGCCAGCACAACCGATTGGTCTTCCCATTCCCATGGTGATGTGGGGAGGCAAAGTGCATGTCTATGCACTGGTCTAATCCTCCCCCAGGAGTGGTGCAGAAGTGTCGTACATCACTTTTGTGACACCCCCAGGCCAGAACAGGACCTGTGCTGGGACTTACGCTTGTCTAACTTGAGGTTAGGATAGCAGCCACATACTAAAATTGCCTTGAAGATCCTTTAGATGCAGAAAACACATACTAAAAGTTATGACAACCAGGAAAAAATCCCCCAGAAGGAACAGCACTTTCAGCCATCAATCTTACACTCATTCTCGGATAGGTACTCAGTAAGTGGAAAGGTAAGCAGAATCACCTGCACTGTTGAAACTGTTGGATTTTGTTTTGGTTTGCCAACTGTGAAGTCAAATTCAGAATAGTCAACTGTAGCTTAGGCAAGGGGCAAGAGTATAAGAGATGAGATACTATGGCCATAGATGGCCAACTCTCCAACTACTATATGGTTCCTGATAGAGCTTCTCAATCAGCACTCATTCTTTTGCTGGTGCAGATTTGAGGAGTATTAAAAGACCATGGTATCATGCTAATAATAATAATAATAATAATAATAATAATAATAATAATAATAATAATAATAATATGTAGACCATGGTAGGATGATTGTATGATGCAAGAATGGAATTTTGTATTAGATGCAGAATTAATCATTGTCAAAATTTCAACTTTCATTTTATATTTTTAAAAGAAGTTCCTGGTCTTTATGCTGAGGAAGTCAATTCTGAATCTTTATGTATAGTGGGTTCTAGCAGAAAAGAAAAAAGACACAAATTTTGTCTCACTGATATTAATTACTTTAATTTAATAACAACCAAATTGTTTCCATTGATGCTTAGCTACAATACAACTCAATGATTCATGCAAACTGTGATGCCACATATAGGAGAGCAAGGCAAAAGGATCAGCAATGAATTGGGTAAGGTTTTTCTGTGTTATGTACAGAATCCTTTTCTTTACAAACTGTGAAACATATATGTAAGAGATTGTTGTGATGTATGGTATATTGTGAATTTATATAAAATGTAAAGGTAAATGTTAAATTTTGTAATTTTGTTGTATTAGACAGTTCATTATATTAAGAATTTTTTAAAAATAGATTTAGTACAGTCAGGGAATAATGAAAAATCAGTACAGTATAGGAAAAATTAATTAACAATGGTAAGTGAAAATAATCTTAAGGATTGTTTATTTAATTGGACTTTGATGAATGATCTTAAGGCTGAAATCTTAAAAGGAATTTCCTGGGAGTAAGAGCCATTGCACACAATGGGGCTTACTTTGGAGTAGATATGATTAGGATTGTGTTCTAAGTGAATTTGGCCCAATTTGATAAATAAATAGATTTAAGGAAGAAAGAAAAAGAAAATATAGTACATGCATTTGAAATTATATAGAATTTTTAAAATAAATGTAGATGTTTGATGACACAGGCTGCAATCTTAAACACACTTTCATGGGAGTAAGACCCAATGAACACAATGGAGCTTACTTCTGAGTAGACTGTGTTCATTATTATGTTGTTATATAGATAAGCTACCACATTTAAAAAAAACAGAAACATTTAAAAAAAACAGAACATTTAAAAAAAACAGAAAGAAAGAAAGAAAGAAAGAAATAAAGAAAGAAAGAAAGAAGTATTTTATGTATACAAGTATAGATAATTTAAGAAGAATATGTTGAAAATAAAGGTGGTTGTCAGTGAATAGTTGGATAAGAGAAAATTTAAGTGATTGAACTTGAGGCTTTGCTGTTGTTGTAATGTATTTTTATTTAATATAATTATTTGAATAAAAATATTATTTAAAAAATAATCCTTTCCTTTACAAACCTACTAGAAGCAGAATGTTTAATGCAAAATAAGGAAAAGGTTGTAAATTTTGACAGATTTGCATAATTCGTCCAGACAATAAAATTCAGCTTTCCTCATAGAAATGGACTGTTGGAAGCTCAAAGTGCCTGGGTGTGTGACATGCTTTCCATTTGGCAGTTCTGAACACCATAGGGCACACATTGAAGCAAGATAGCCTGACATGTCGTTCGGCTCCCTCTCACTTCCTCTCCTGAACGTCTACATGAGGTTCTATTTTTAGAGGCATGGCCTGGATTTCACAGACAAAACACTGCAGGATCACAAATTCCATTTGTGAAAATGGCACCAAAGCCCCACAGCTCACTGAACGGATATTACGAAGATGAGTTTAAAAAACAAGAATATACACACGCTCAAATTAACTAATTAAGATTATCTTTTTTTCTTTCCTTTCATTTAATATGTAGGTTAAGTGAACTCTGGCATGTTTCATCCCTACAACCGTGAGGAAGTGTAGAATCTAATGACATAGGACAAGTGGACAAATATGGTATTTGCAGCTCAACCACATAAATATTTACTTAGAAGCAAGTCCCACTGGCTTCCATGGGAATTTCCCACGTAAGCAAGCATAGAATCAAACCCACAAAATGCACCTGCGTTTACAGTGTAAAAAATGGAAGATTTTTTCATACACTGAAAGAGGTGCAGTAAAGGCAGAATAAGGACTCTAGAATAAGGATGGAGGTACTCTAGACCGCAGCAGAGATAAAGAGTTCTGCAAAAGATGAGCTTGGCTGATGTGGGGCTCGGAGTGGGGGGAATGGGGAGGAGGGAATGGAAGGCAGATACAGCACTTTTGATGGATCCAAGTCCTGTTTCTGGGCAGCACAGAGCAGCTCCAGAGGTGGCACAGATCCAAGGAGACACACTGGAGCTGCTGCTTCATTACAAAGAGTAAGGAGAAAATGTTTTCCTAGCCCCATGGTAGCACAACAGCCTGCCTGAACCAGCACAAGTTTAGGGTTGCACTGTTACTTACCTCCCAGTACACAGTATGGTCTCCAATGGGTCTTCTTGGGATTGTGCCGGTGTTCATCCAAGTAGACTTAGGTGTCAGGGAAATGGTTGCAGACTCTCAAAATGCAACACATTTCTTATAGCAACCCAAAGCAATGAAAAATACAATGAGTGAACATCCGCATACTCATGCCAAGAGTATGAAATATTGGATATTTCATGAAATATTAAATATTGGATATTTGATATTGGATATTGGACATCAGGGTGACCATATGACCAGAAAAACCCGGATTTGTCTGGATTTTTAGCCTCCTGCTCGGGTGTCCTACATTTTGGCTTCGTTTTGAAACTTTGTGATAGTGCACAGTAGCCCATCATGCCATATGTTGTTGGATTCAAATTGAAGAGCAGAATCCAGTGCAAAAATCAGTTTTGAGATATCTCCTTCCTATCAAAATTCATGGCCAAAACACCGAAAAACAAAAATTATAAAAACAAAAAAAACCATTTTTTTGGCAATTTTTTTAAGCGGGTAGGAATTTTGGGTTTTTCAGGAATTTTGGTTTTGGCATCTGGTCACCCTGATATTTCATGAAATATTGGATAAGTGACTTGCACATGAGTTTCTGCCCAGGAACAGACTCAGAGGAAACCTTTTTTGTGTCTGAGAAAATTCAGAGTTGTCTGGAGCAAACTGACTACCTTTGTGTCAATCATGATGCAATTTCTTCCATACCTTCAGAGAAAGGGTCTCCACAGTATTGATTGGCTAGCCTTTAGTTAGGAAACTACCTGCCCCACCACACTTCAAAATGCAAAAATAACAATGTTAAGCTGTGCTCAGACAATCATGCCAGGTAAACATTAAAAAAACCTGGGCAACTCAAATTATGTTGTATAAAAACTTCTCACCTCTTATCCAGTTCAAACCCAAGTCTGATGGTTCAAATACTGATAAAAATATTTAAAAAAATCTTACAGTAAGACTAGAACTAGTGGAGAAAACTATAAATGCTCAAGCCAGCAAATTCATGCTCCAAATCTTGCTTTTAGAAAACCCTTCTAACGAGAAGATCTATGGTCCAACCATATTAAATTTATAATGCGAACATTGTTCATAGAAATCAGCATTATGTCCACCCTTGGGATGGAGGACGAATCTAGCATAGATTGAAGCCTCAGACTGAGAGGCCAGTCAGGATGCCCAGAGTAGTGGCTATTTATGAAAACCCCACATCCAAAGTAGGTGGGCTTCAAGGGGTTTTCACAGGTTCTACAGAATCCTTTGCTAATGAGCACCTGGTTCTGAGAACCGGTTACTAATGGGACATAGAACCTGTTGTTAAGTTAGGTTATTAGGACATAGAACCTGTTGTTAATTTATTTGAATCCCACCACTGATCCAAAGGCATTCTTCTGGCAGAAGCTCAGCACCAACCAGCAAGCCAAGATCTCAAGCAGGAATAGCCTTAAGTGTTCCCTTTCACCCAGATTGGCCAAAAGTGGGAGAGATTTTTTGTTTTTCCCCTATTCTGTGACACGGATAGGAAGTACTGCAGATGTTTGTAATTTGTATAGTCCTTTCATCAAAACTGATGGATCACTGTGGATAGATATAAAGGACTTAAAGTGCGATCCTAAGCATGTCTACTCAGAAGTAAGTCCCAATGCATTGAATAGTTCTTAATCCCAGGAAAGTGTGGTTAGGATTGCAGTCTAAATGTAAAATGCTCATTGATGAGCCTTCAAAGACACTACAGAAATTAGAAAAGGAAAATTCCACAGATCAACATCTCAGCGCTTGGAGACCTGGAGGTGATTGAGAAAGAAACCCATTTTGTGGGATTGTGCTGCCAAAGCCTCATAGCCTAGTAACTCATGAAAAATTTAAATTGTCACAATTTGCTGTGTGTGATGAGGAGCCTGGAGCAGTCTGTTACTCCAGGATTTAGAGCAAGGGCTACTGCCACCCCCCCCCCCCCTAAAAAAAGGGAACTATGGGTCTTTAGGAAGCATCTTCATTTTCCACAGTTCAGTTTATTACACTGCACATTTCTGCAAATAAGTTAACATCATATTGGACCCATCTTTAACACACTTTCTTTATCTTAGTTCTTCTTTCTAGGTGTGGATGTAGTACAAATTTTTACACTCTAACATTAAAGGCACTAGTGATCTGTGTTAAAAATGAGTGCTTTGATGGATCGAAATGAGAAACATTTAGTCCAGAAGACTTAGCAAGACTTCTAGAGATTATCAAAAAATGGTACACCAACAATCCAGAGCAATCCCAAACTGTACACGACAGCACGTGAATTCATAATGACACCATAGGATGTCTGGAAGCTGCCATCTTTGCTGGCCCAAAATCACACAATATCCAAGATCTCACATGATTTCACGAAAATACTGGCTGATGCCAACACCGCCAGAGGAGTGCTGGCCTCCACCGGTAAGTTAGAGAACCTCTGCACTAGTGGATGCCAATCTGCTACAGCCTAAACTCATTCCATTGGGTAAGTTACCCATTAAGAAGTATCATTAGGTAGATCACATTGGAGTTCTGGAATATTAGAAATAAAAAACCGAAAAATATCCAAAATGCATCTTTCATTCTGCTACCTAGTAAAAAGTCTTCATTATACATTTTGAATTTATTCTGCAAAATTTACTTAAGATGATGAATATTTGGCCTTTATCAATTCATATAATTGACACATTACAGTCTTTAGCGAAACCGTTAGCCAACCTAAGGAATTCATTTTAATTTCATTAAACATGGTGAAGGGCTAGGATAAACTGAATACTATATGTTAACCAAATAATCATTTTCCTACAACTGAGTACAAATCTATTCTATAATTCCCATAGTGGTAACTAGAGAAACAAAGAGCACCACCACGCCAGCGCTCTCCATAGCTTATGCCCTCACTCACTCTCAGGGGACATTCAAATAGGCTCTTTTATTTTTATTTTATTATTTTTTGAGCATGCATTCAAATGCAGACTTTAAGTGTTCTTCCACACAACAGTAAATACAGTATAGTGTGTTAGGGTCAAAGCATACTAATCCACATTTTTTAACCCATCTGACAAGTATTTTAAATTTTTTTTCTCTCTCTCTCTAAAAAAAAAAAAAAGAGAGAGAACAGTGGCACTAATGGTGCACACCTGTAATTATTCTGTGGTTCTTTAAAAAGTCAGATTTTTCCCATTTAGAAAATGTAACAATTTACATCCAAGGGTGTGCAGAATACAGGTTGGCTATAAATGGACGGCAACTTCATGAGAACCCCCTTTAAAGAGAACCAAGTGGGTCTATCCCAGACTAAGACCCCATCTGGAAAGATCCTCAGATATAAAAAGCTTCAACACAGACACTAGCATTACAAGAGAAATAGAAACTTTAAAACATGGGAGATACAATTCTTTTCGTTGTTTGTTCTTTCATTTTATCCTTTTGTTTATCAAACGCAAATACAATTTTCATTTTTAGCACCGGAAGCCAGTTTTTCGAAAGAGAATCTGTCTGGACCAACCAAAGTGATGTCATGACTAGAAGTGACATCATCAAGCAGGAAAATTTTTAACAGTCCTATTCTGCAATCCTACCCACAAAACCCAGGTAAGTCCTACTTGCTAATGGTATAATTGTTAAAAGCATAGACATAGTAGCCTATTAAAAATACAGATCTATATAACATTTCCCCAAATGCAGTCACATTCTACATCAAGCATCATGTGTATATTAAAAATAAAATATTGAAATAATTAGGAAGACATCTGAAATTGGTTAGTGACGCACACGGTGGGTCCCAACCCACGGTTTGAGGAACACGGTGATTAATGGATGTTATGACATTCACACATCCCTTTCTTCTTTAAATTTCTGCTTTCTTAATCTTTCACTGTGGACTTTACTTATCCCCCAAAACAAAGCATATCTATCATTTTGGGGGGGGGGAATCTTTCTCCCCATCCCACCCATAGAGATCTAACTTTTAAAAAAGAAGAAAGAAAGGCCTGCTTACCACCAGAATGGCATTAAAATGGTCACTCTTCACTTTTTGCACTTGAATGCAGGATGCTGGCACTTGTAATAATCCTGCCCCTTTGGAAAGATTTCCGGCATCTCCATTGGGCATGAGGTTGTTATTGCTGGGCCCAACACCTAGGGCCGCTCGATACAAATAAGTGTGTGTAAGTTTTCCCATCCCTGCAACCTCAACCATCTCTGGTGTAAAATGAGAACTTGGGAGCATGCGCACGTTGTAGCGATACTTCTCGTAGTCATCTATGGGACAACAGCAGCTACAGCAGCTGTTGTAGGATGGGCTAGTCCTACAGTGGAAAAGTCTAATGGCAAGAAGGAAGAGGAGAAACCCAAGGAAGACAAAGGAAAGACATGCCAGAGAGATGATCAAGTAAAAGTTCAAGGGGGTCAACTGCTGCCCACGAGCATCCAGACTGTCATCAAAGTCCGGGAGTGCTTGTGGGAGAGAGTCAGCAAGTAGGATACCCAAAGTTACAGAAGTGGAAAGTGGGGGCTCCCCGTTGTCCTTCACCAGGACCACCACTTTGTGCTTGACGGGATCACTTGACCTCATGGAGCGACTAGTCCTAAGCTCTCCAACATTAGGCGAAATCCGAAACAGACTGGAGTCGGAAGACTGCAGGAGGTGATAAGAAAGCCAGGCATTCTGTCCACTATCCGGGTCATGGGCCACCACTTTGGTCACCAGATAATCAGCATCTGCCAAGCGGGGCACAATTTCAACTGCCACCGAACTATTCCTAATCTCTGGGTAAAGGATGATTGGAGCATTGTCGTTCTGGTCAAGTACAGTAATGCTGACAATGAAGGCGGCTGCCAAGGCTGGAGAACCATGATCCTTGGCCTCCACTTGGAAGTGGAAGCTCTGGAGCTGTTCAAAATCAAACGTTCCTTTTGCATAGATGACTCCACTGTCAGCATCAATATCCAAATAGCTGGACAAGGAGCTGCCTTGGATATCAATGTCCCTGAGTAGGTAGGAGACATGGCCATTTTCCCCAAGGTCTGGATCAGAGGCCGATACGCGGAAAAGTGACACCCCAGGCTTGTTATTCTCAGTTACTGAAATTTCCCGCATCTGGTTGAGAAATTTGGGTGGGTTGTCATTTACATCCGCAATTTGTACATGTAGCACCTTTTGTGTGGCAATCGGAGGGGAACCCAGATCGGAGGCCGTGACGGAAATGTTGTATTCACTGACCCTTTCCCGATCCAGAAGGCCGCTGGTGACCAGACTGTAGTAGCTATCAAAAGAAGACTTGAGTTGGAAGGGAATGTTAGTGGGGACCTGACAGATGACTTTCCCATTCTCTCCTGGGTCTTTGTCAGTAATACTCAAAAGAGCAATCACTGTACCCAGCGAGGAATCCTCTGGGATCGGGCTGGAAAGAGAGGTCACGGTGATCTCTGGGGCGTTGTTGTTCACGTCAGTGATCTCCACCAGCAGCTTGGCAACACTGGACATCCCAAAGACCCCCTTATCCTTTGCTTCAATGAATATCTCCAGGAGGGGTTTCTGGACATTTAAAACCCCATTGACTCTGACATCCCCGGTCTGGGGGTCAATGCGGAACATCTTCTGGAGTTCAGCGGGTGTACTGTTGCTGAAAGAATACCGGACTTCTCCGTTTTGGCCCTCATCCAAGTCCGTAGCATGCACTTGCGTGACCAGGGTGCCATTGCGACAGTTTTCCAAGATGCTGGCCCTGTAGACAGAGTGCTCAAAAACCGGAGTGTTGTCATTGGTGTCAAGAACGGTGATCACAACCTGGGCGTTCCCGGACCTTTGAGGAACCCCTCCATCTTTGGCGGTGAGAACAAGCCTGTGCATGGCTTTGTCTTCCCGATCCAAAGGTTTTTCAAGCACCAGCTCAGGATACTTGCTCCCATCCCCCCGGGTCTGCATCTCCACGCGGAAATGTTCATTGGGGCTCAGGATGTAGCTCTGGACAGCGTTGACACCTTCATCAGGATCTTGGGCATTGGGGAGGGTGAATCGGGCTCCCTGAGACAGAAACTCTGCCACGTTCAAATGGTACTCCTCCAGTGGGAAGACTGGGGAATTGTCATTGACATCCAGGATTTTGAACTGCATTTTGTACAGCTCCAGGGGGTTCTCCAGCACCAGCTCGTAATTCAAAGAGCAAGTGGGTTGAAGGGCACAGATCTGCTCGCGATCCACCGGTTCCTGGACCAACAAGGCTCCGGTGCTAGCATTGAGACTGAAATATTGCTTACTGGTGCTGGTGATCATGCGAAACCTCCTAGATGGGAGTGTGGCTGCATCTATGCCCAGATCCTTAGCCAGATTCCCAACAGCTGCTCCTCGCTCTGTTTCCTCCGGGACGGAGTACTCCACTTGTCCGCTCACGGTGTAGGAAATCAGGCAGCACACCATCAGATAGACCCGCATGCTTCCTTCCCCTGGCTTCTCCTCAGCTCCCTGCAGCAGATCCAGCCAGCAGGTACATAATCAGCCTTTGCAGCAGCAGAAGCAGTAGGCGGCTGCAACCCTACACCCTGGGAGTAAGCCCTATGGAGAACAATAGGACTTACTTCTGAGTAGATGTGCACCCTGGAGCATGGTAGGACTTACTTCTGAGTAGACGTGCATAGGCTTGCACCCTGGTAGGACTTACTTCTCAGTAGATGTGCATAGGCTTGCACCCTGGATCACCCTGGAAGGACTTGCTTCTGAGTAGACGTGCATAGGCTTGCACGCTGGAGCAACCCTGGAGCAGCATGCACAGGCTTGCACCTTGGAGTAACCCTGGAGCAGCATGCATAGGCTTGCACACCGCACCCTGGAGCAGCGGCTACAGCCCAGGAAGGGAGCATCGGCTCCGGCTGGCTGGAGTCATGGCTGGCTGGATCTCTCCGCTGCCTTCTCTTGTGCTGAGCCAGCTCCAGCCAGCCTTTGGCTCAGATGAGATCATGTGCAAGGGATGCTCCTCAGTCACAGCACACTCCACACTGCAGCCTGCTTAGCGCGCAGCGACGCCTAGAGGCAGCCCGAGAACTGCAAGTCCCTTATGCTCAGCTCTGCTGGCTCAGTAGGTCAGCAAGGGAAGCAGCCTGGATGCTGCACCTGCAGGGGGGAGGGGGTGTTTCTAGAGTGACTACACGTCCTCTTTTTCCAGGACACGTCCTCTTTTTTAGCCTTGTGTCCTGGAGGGAAAATCATCATTGTACTCCTTTTCCTTGTGAACAGGCAGTGTGTGGACTTCTTGTCACACGTAAATTATATGTAATAAATTATATATATTAGTTTAATAATAATTTAATAATAGTTTAATAAGTTTAATAAGAAGCAATTGAGAGCACATGCCTAACCATGTCTACTCAAAAGTAAACTCCATGGTGTGCAATGGGTTTTCCTGCCAGAAAAGTGTGTTTAGGATCGCAGGAACAGAGTTTAAATTAATCACGATAGCAATATGTATGAATGTTTTTAGGTTTAATATTGTCATGTCCTACATTTTTGAATGGGGGGGCAACTCGTCTTTTTTATTATGACATTTGGTCTCCTTGTGTTAGAGTCACTCAGGGTGAACATATGTCATAATTGCAAAAGAGGACAAGGATCCCCCAAATGTAGGACACCCCCCAAAAAAGTGTAAGACACAGGACAACATAAAAGTGATAGATAGATAGATAGATAGATAGATAGATAGATAGATAGATAGATAGATAGATAGATAGATAGCACAATCCTAACTGTCTACTCAAAAATAAGCCCTATTCTGTTCAATGGGACAGTTTCCCAGGAAACTGTCTTTAGGATTGCAGTCTTTTACTGGTTAGTGTAAACACTATCAGTGCAATCCTGAGCCTGTCTACTCAGAAGTAAATCCCATTGTATTCAATAGTATTTACTCCTGGGAAAGTGTGGTTAGGATTGTATCCTATGTGTCTAAGGTTGCAATGCTAAGAGAGCAATTTCCTGGGAGTAAGCCCCATTGAACACAATGGAGCTTACTACTGAGTAGACACAAATAGGATTGCACTGTAGGGGTGCAACCCTAAGCATTTTTACTCAGAAGTCCCACTGTAGTTCTGTGGACCTTAGGAAAGTGTGCATAGGATAGCAGCCTTATTGAATTTAAAGACAGTATTTATTGCACACTGATTTATGAACTGCAAGCAGGTCCCTGCTGCCTGCTCACAAGGCAAAGGAGGACAATGAAGATTTTTTTCCCTAGGCTAAAAAAGGAGGACATGTCCTGGGAAAGGGGGACATAAAGAAGACATGTCCTGGAAAAGGAGGACATCTGGTCACTCTGCCTGGGGGGCATAGTCTTTGCAAGGAGATCACACTGGCTGGATGTTTTTTGCAGCGTCTGCTGCAATGGAAAACGCCCTTGCCAGCCATGTTGCCTTGCCTTGCCTGCCTACTGCGGTGGGGAGGGGGCTTGGAAGGGGGGGCGGTGGAGCTGCACGTAGCTGGAAGGAGGCATCGATCTGCAGACCTGGCTGAGCTCAGCAAGAGTCTTCTGGGCGGCTCCTCCAAGACAGGGATGCTGGAGCGCAGCTTCCCCTGCTTGATCCACACTTTGTGCACCCCCACCCCATTTCCTCCCCAGGGAACAATCTTTGGGGTCCCCTAGGCAGGGAGTTTCTTTCTGGGTTTGGTCTCCCTTAATAACACCCAAAGGGTTCATGTAGATTGGGGAAGAGGGAAATCTTAGCGCTCAATCCTATGCTGTTCTACTCAGAAGTAAATCCCACCGTAGTCAACGGAGCTAACTCCCACGAAACTCTGGATAGGACTGCAGCCTTAGAGGCTATTCCCATGCTTGTCTACTCAGAATCAGACAATGGGACTTACTCACAGGAAACTGTGGAAAGGTTTGCAGCCGTGGGGGTTAGTCCCATGCTGGTCTACTCGGAAGTAAATCCCACCATAGTCAATGGAGCTTACTCCCAGGAAACTGTGGATGGGATTGCAGCCTTAGAGGCTATTCCCATGCTTGTCTACTCAGAAGTAAATCCCACTATAGACCATGGGGCTTACTCACACAAAACTGTGGATGGGACTGCAGCCTTAGGGGCTATTCCCATGCTTGTCTACTCAGAAGTAAATCCCACCACAGTCAGTGGAGCTTATTCCCAGGAAACTCTGGATAAGATTGCAACCTTAGAGGCTATTCACATGCTTGTCTACTCAGAAGTAAATCCCACCATAGTCAATGCAGCTTACTCCCAGGAAACTCTGGATATGATTGCCGCCTCAGAACCCAATCTTATGCATGTCTACTCAGGAGCAGACTACTTAGAAGAGTCAATGGGGTTTACTTCCAGAAATGTGTGGATAGGAGGATTGCATCCTTAAAGGCTACTCCTAAGTACTGTAAGTCCAACTATGGTCAATGGGGCTTACTTCCAGGAAAGTGTGGATGTGATTGCAGCCTCAGAGCCCAATAACATGCATGTCTACTCAGAAATAAGTCCCATTATAATCAATGGGGCTCACTCCTAGAAAAGTGTGCCTAGAATTACAGCCTTAGCCAATGCAACTTGGTAGATCCCCCCAAAAAGGCTGTAGTCTGCACCCAGTTCTTCATCTATCTCATCCTACTCAGCCCTGCTCATGGTCACCCTCTGTTGGAGAAGGTGTTGAAGTTTCTTGCATTGAGTGGGGTGGTTGAACTTGATGACCTTCGAAGGTCCTTCCAGCTTCTGTAGGGTGTTTCATCTTCACTTTCTGCTTGCTGGTCCCATCCTTGCCCACTTTCCAAACCCTGGACCAGGAGTGGCTGGTTCACTGATGAGCCATTCAGTACTGGTGCAGAAGTTTGGGGAGAGCTCTCTGAACCCTGATGTGCTTTATGGACCCCAATATTTTTCCCCAAAATGGTTATGTAGATGCTGTCCTAGGCAGCCAAAGAGTTTGGACTAGAGGTAGATAGATATGATATGATGGGCTAGAACTGAATGGTCTCTGACTCAAAATACTGTACTTTACTTTGTTTGAAGAATGATGTGCTAAAAGGAATCACACCAAAAAGCTGTGGAAATGTTTCAGAAAAGAACCTGCAGGGCTCCCATCCTCATCACCCCCTCCTCATCACCCACATGGCTGGTCTCACAGTTGTTGTACTCAATGTGCCAGCTGGGTAGGGCTTTGCCCTCTGGTTTCCAGAAAACTGGTACAGTACTAGGGGTGGGATTTTAGGTTTTTAAGGAGATTTGGAAACTATCTCAAATGTTTTGGAGCACAGTGATCAGCTGTCCTAAAATATCTCTCACAATATAGCAAAAGCAAAGCTGAAAATTCTAATTACTTACCGCTTTATATAATAATCTAATTTCTATCCAATATCTCCAACAGTTCTTCTTGCGACTAATCTTCAAATCCAAAACTCATTAAAACATTACTTTCTCTTGCCAAAAAAAGAACATGTGGTTTCCAGTTGGTCATAAAATTGTTGTTGATTGTTCTTTAAGTAAAGTTATAAATTAATCAATTTCTGCAAAGTCCATAAATTTTGTTAACCATTTTTCTATAAACAGAATCTCCGTGGTTTTCCAATATTGTGCATACAATATTCTAGTGTCACAAAAACAGTTTCCCTTCTTTTTCCACGTACTATCATGCTCTACATATGAATATACTCAATATATTGTATACTCAACTGTATACATCTTAAAAATATATATACTCAATTGTACATTTTTTTAAATCAGCCATATCTGTGCATATAACTGTTGCCAATTTTGCATGCTTTGAGCATGTCCACCACATAGGATAAAAAATTCCTCCTGTTTTTTACATTTTCAACATCTATTTGATTTACGTTCATACATTTTTACTAACTGACTTTGCATCTTATATCATCTACAGATGTTCTCTTTTTTTAGCCTCAAGTCCTGGAAAAGAACATAAATGTCTTCATTTTCTCTGTGTGTGCATACTTAACCTTCTTGTGATTAATAAATTGTATGTATTATATATAGTAATAACTATATGTAATATAAAATTTATTAATAATGTAGTGTTTTAAACACTAAGGGCAAAATTCAGAGTAACTACGGGGAGTCCTTGCTCCGGTGTAAGAACAACTTACTCTGGATTCCAATATGAATTTCCCATAGGTTTTTACTAGGTGGTGCAGTAACTACAGGTGCACGTAAAGTCTTTTACGTGCTCCCGTATTTACTCTGGATTTAAAGCAGGCCTCCATCAGTCTTGGAAGACTATTGTATCGTGCTTGGCGCTGCATCCGCTGCATGCAAAGCACGAAAGCCTGGATTGTTATGGAGGATAGGCTGTTACCCAAGCAGCAAATCCCCCCTCTCCAGGCCACTGAATTAGTCCAGTGGAAAGGCAGAGCCAATATGATTGGATCCATCTGGTGTCGCAGAGTTGGGCTAAGGACAGGAGCTCACCCTGTCTTGTGGGGCCAACCTGGGTCTCGAACCCTGGCCTGCTGGTTAACAGGCACAGCGTCTTAACCGCTTGCGCCACCCACAGCCCACACTCTGGATTTGGGGGTTAATTAATTAAATTAAAACCATAGAGCAAATTAGTAGTAGTATTGAGCATATGTGGTTAGCTTTTGGCAACCTAAGGTGGAAGAAGCCTTCGTCTTCATGGAAGGAGCCAACTGGGAGCCCAAACCTAGGCATTTCTACTCAGAAACAAGACCCATTGAAGTCAAAGGGGCTTATTCCCAGGAAAGTGTGTTTAGGAACCGCTGTTGGGTTGCAATGTTATTTACACTTTATCCCTTTCCTGGAAGTAAGCCACATTAAGTTCAATGGGTCTTGCTTCTGAGTAGACTAGTGTAGGTTTGGGCTGTGTACATCACATTTGGGCAATAAGCTCTGATTGACCATATGTTACAACTGCAAAAAGAGAACAAGGGTCCCCCCCAAATTTTTTTAGGACAACCTACAAAAATTGACAAAATAAAAGCTAAAACCACTCATATACAGTGGTGCCTTACATAACAAGTTTAATTCGTTCTGGAAGCATGCTTGTTATGTGAAACTCTTTTTATGTGAAGTGGATTTTCCCATAGGAAATAATGGAAACTCAGGCAATTGGTTTCACAACCCAAAAAATATTCATATAAAATATTAACTGGATGTAAAAATGATGACAAAACACTGGAATTGAATTCAAAACATTCATTCAATGTGCATGATCCTATGAAGTCTACTTAGGCTGCAATCCTAAAGACACTTTCCTGGGAGTAAGCCACATTTAACACAATGGGGCTTACTTCTGGGTAGACATGGTTAGGAGGTTGCAATCAAGGACATTTTCTTCTCCTATCCAAGACACTTTCAAAGTGACTCCCCACTTTCTCCTTCTCTTAATCCTGAGCATCTCTCTCCCCTGCTCCCTTCTGGTTAGCCCTGAGCTGCTTCCCTCTTCTCCACTGCTCTTCTCTCCCTCTGCCCAGTGGACACCCAGCCACAGGAGGAACAGCGTGAAAGTATTGCTTTCGCTATGGGTAGGCATGCTAGGCAGCCCCAATGCTTTTTTAAAGGGCTGCTGGCCAGCATGTCTGCCCCAACTGCCAACGAGTGTGCTTGTTATGTGAAGCAACACTTGTTATGTGAGGCAGAATCCAAGAGAAATTTTTGCTTGTTATGTGGATCACTTGTTAAGCGAGACACTTGTTAAGCAAGGTACCACTGTATATTAATTTAAACGCTATATTACTTATTATTAAATTTAAAACTATTGCATACAATTTATTGAGTATAATTTATTAATTACAAGAATGTTACATGCTACTTGTTCACAAGGAAATGAGAACAGTGATGATTTTTTTTCCAGGACACAAGGCTAAAAAGGAGGACATGTCCTGGAAAAAGAGGACATATGGTCACCCTGAACAATTATGGAGAGGGCAGGAGGCAGTTGCCTTCAAGCCAGTGAGGGAGCTAAAGCAGCCTCTCCACAATTTTCAGGTAGGAGTAGGTAGGAGTAGAGACGGCTCTAGCTGTGTAGTCAAAGCTGTCCTATAGGACCCAAGAAGACAGTCACTTCTGTAGGTTCTTCTCAGCAGCCTAGACTGGAAGAGAAGAAAGGGGCAGCCCAGCTGAATGCAAGGAACTCCCCAGACTCATAGAGGAGAGTGACTTCTGCAGCAGATTCTCCCTCCCTGAATGCAGCAACTACATCATGCAAGATCCGACTGACTTCTAGTACTTCTCTAGCTCTGTCCATGGTACTAGTGGTCCAGCTCCAGGCATGTCTACTCAGATGTAAGTCCCATGGTGTAGGTACCTTGAATGCCACTCAATGGCTTGGGAAATGTATATGGTCTTAAGAACCATCTTCTCCCTTGGTTCTCTCCACTCTGCTCAAGATTTATACTCTGCTCAAAAAAATTTATAAAATGGAGTTTATAAAAAATTATGTATGTATATATATGTATGTATATGTGTGTGTGTGTGTGTGTATAAAACATTTACTATGCATTTCTCACAGGATTCTATACCTCGCACACGTTATTATAGCTTAAAACATAAAGCGTGGCACTGAAGATGCCAAGATGGGACACACAACAAACCTAAAAACACAAAGTTTTGGTCCTAAACTTGCCATTGTTTTTAATAAAAATTACACATGCAAGCTTCAACGCACCAGTGAGAATGCCCCTAAAACCCTAAACAGCACCCAGGAGCAGGTATTGGGATCACCAACCATGCGCCTACGACACCTTGCTATGCCACACCCACATCACTTCAGCAGTGAGAAATATTAAGACATAAGCGAAAGCTTGACTTAGTTATTATTAAGAATGGTCAGTAAATTTTGTGCCAGCCACCACGGTTATACGAAAGACCAGAAATAATGGCCCACGGCGTAAAGAGTGATAAAAGAAACACCACAACTTAAAACTGCAACAAAGTTGTAAAATACTACTGTCTTCAAGAACAACAACAATAAAATGTCTTTAAACCACTCAACCTAACGAAAGCTAAGAAACAAACTGGGATTAGATACCCCACTATGCTCAGCCATAAACACAGACAGTACAAACACAATACTGTCCGCCAAGCAAGCAAAAACTTGCTTGGACTTACAAGCAAAAACTTGAAACTCCAAGGACTTGGCGGTTTTGCTTCAGACGTTGGTCCTCCATCTCCCATTGAAGTTGGAAAGTAAGTACAAGGGACAGAGCCTTTTCCACTATGGCATCTACATTATTAATTGCACGCACTGATTTATCACCCCCCTTTCACTCACCCCCATTTTTGTTCTGGTTTGCTGCCTTGTTACAGAGTATTGTTAAATCAGCCCATCGTTGCATTAAAATGTTCACCTATTTAAACTAAACCAGGAATTCCCTATCTAAATATGTACAAAAGGTGCAATTCTCTATACATCAGAAGCAAAATTCCTGGGACTGACTTACTTCTTCTGCAAGAAGTAAGGGATTTACTTGTGAGGAGACATGTACAGGCTTACATGGTAAGTGCGCCTTTTCTTTCCAACTTCTGATCACTTCTTAGAATGAGAATTCCACCTTTGGACCAATTATTAACTCATTCACCATCACCCCCAACTTTAACAAAGTCCAAGTACTTGTAATATATTCATGTCAATTCCTTGCTGCCTTTTCTTTTCTCTTCCTCTACTTTCTTCTTAAATGTCAAAATTTAGATTGTAGCTTTTGGATGAGAGGCACATGTTTTTTATTTATTTAATTTATTTAAGTAATTTTTATCCCGCCTATCTTCCCCCACAGGGGGGAACTCAAAGTGGCCAAACAATTAAAAAACAATAAAACACCACTAAAATTACATATGATAATAGAGATAAAAACACATTAAAATGTAATTAAAATACAATTAGATTAAAGCTAAAAACGTAGACTAAAAACGATAAAACAGAAACGATAAAAAAGATAAAAGCCCCTCAACCTCTGCCCCCATTTAAAAAGTTTTCTTTGTACTATATTTGCAACAAAACTTACTGTAAGGTTGAACTTATGAACATGTTCAACTTATTGTGACAAAGTGATTCATGATTCATGACACATGCAGCCTTCTATTAATAAAAGAAAATACTGAACAGAATTTGTCTAGTTTCTGTTATTTGGCTTGGAATTAGCAATAGTCAAACAATTTATTTCCCCATTCATGTATTGCAGTGGCAGAAAATATTCAATATAGGCACAATCCAGAGTAACTATAGGGAGTCCTTGCTCCGGTGTAAGAAAACTTTGCTCTGGATTGCAATATGAATTTCCCATAGATTTTTATTAGGTGGTGCAGTAACTACAGGTACACGTAATGTTTCTTACGTGCTCCCATAGTTACTCTGGATTGTGGGGTATGTCTGGATATGTAACTTATAAAAATGATACAAAAGCTAACAGGCATAGGGCACAATCCTGAAGTGCACTTGGGCCAGACTATCTGCACCAGAAAAGGTCTGGGCTGGTGTAAGTCCACCTAGGCTGGCACAAAACAGATGGACCTGCGCTGGCCTAGCAATGCCTAGATATGGCGTAATTACAACAGCCCACTCCAGCAGCCAATCCTCTTGCACCCACCCTACACTACAGGGACTATAGTGTTTCCATGAACCATATGACAATAGGTATGGATGTTCCCAGCTTTCTCTGGTCCTGTCCCACATTTATCCTGGGTACCCTACATATGTTGCTCTCTTTCTTTCGAAGTTCAGGCATCCCAAACAACCATGCCTTTCCATCACCCCCCCCCCCAAGAAGTGGGGCAGTGCCTTAAGGCACTTTCATATCACCTCCAGGATACCAAAGGACTTGTGCATCAGTTTATGCCAGCCTAACTGAAAGTTAGAATTGCAGCCTCAATCAGCAAGTTGAATTTCCTGGGTTAAATCCCTACTAGGAACTAATTAAGGAAAGACAAACAAAACTGCTGTAAATACTGGGGTAAGAATACAGTTCTACTTTACTTTTTGCAATTCTTTCAAAAATTGTATTCATATCATTTTATCACTTTAAAAATACTAAATGAATATTTAAAGAATTGTCTCTCTGAAAGAATGATATGTAAAATGAGTTCATAATGACTGAAAAAGCTTATCTTTTGTATAGGTTAAAACAATAGAGACTAGCTTTATTCCTGTTTCTTTCCTTTACCATTTCAATTGCTATCATAGTTTCTTTACCCTTGGGCTGGTCCACCAAATGGAGAGAGGGC
Source organism: Cryptoblepharus egeriae (assembly GCA_030015325.1). NCBI lineage: Eukaryota > Metazoa > Chordata > Lepidosauria > Squamata > Scincidae > Cryptoblepharus > Cryptoblepharus egeriae. The sequence goes on along the minus strand of JAREYC010000003.1, from coordinate 87,769,523 downwards.
AGGGGGGTTAACTAAAAAGTGGTGTCCAAATATTAAATACATTTAAAATAAAAAATAAAAGAACAGTACATCTGATGGGATTTCTGAGTGCAGTACTTTATAGAATTGGACCTAATAGGTAATCTAAACCAACTCCCTGCCTTTAGGATTCCCACCACAAGATGAAGCACATACACCCTGTTGGCATGGTTGCTTCATTGCCAGAAAGTTGGAAAGGGTTGGGCCCTTAGAAAGCAAACTACAAATATGCATCTGAGAAGAGAAAGAGGTTGATCAAATAGAAAATACCTAATATATTAAAAAAGAGTTTATGCAGCTGTTACAAGCTGATTTTTGCCATCTCTTTCCATCAGCATCAGCCCCTGGCTATGAGAGGACTACTTTAAATATTCATATTCAGTAAATGTTCCTTGATCTTAGATAAAACAGGCCCCTCTTTTTAAAAAGGAGATGAAGCAAGTTAAGTTAAAGTGAAGTAATTAATTCAGGTGAAAAGGTTTAGGTCTATTCCTTTGCATTAAAAGTACCAATATTTTTCTACCTCCCACGATGTCTTTGAATCAATATGAGAAACAAACCCTACAATCCAGACTAACTACAGGAGCACATAAGAGCCATTTATGTTGACGTAGTTACAGCACCACCTAGTGAAAACCTATGGGAAATTCATATTACAATCCAGAGTAAATTGTTCTTATGTCGGAGGAAGGACTCCCCCTAGTTACCTACTCTGGACTGCGCCCATAGAATCATAGAGTTGGAAGGGACCCAGTGGATCATCTAGTCCAACCCTCTGCCTGTAGCAGGAAATCCTCATCTTGCGGGGACCCAGGTCTCAAATCCTGGCCTGCTGGTTAACAGGCACAGTGTCTTAATCACTTACACCGCTTTGGTTTATGTGTGACAAAAGCCTGAGACATGCAGATCATCGTTGCAACTCCCATGCAATTTAACTGAACTAATTTATTCATGGTTAAGGGTAAGGAAAGTGCATGTGCAAGACAAGGCATTGGAACAGAAGGAGCATATGCAGTATGTCTGACAGGTAGACATGGCAAATAAAGACAACACTTGCCAAAGCAGTAACACTGAAAGAGGAGAGTATGTCCCTAGAGCCCAGAAATCCTGGAAAGAAGCAGCTGTTCCAAGACTCAAGACTCCAAGGCTGTCTCTCGCAGCCAAATCATCACAAGCTAAAACAAGTCAAAAGACTAAGTGCACAATTCTATATAAGTCTGCACAAAAGTAAGCCCCACTTAGCTTAGTGTGACTTCCTCCAACGCAAGTGTTTATAGGATGGCAACCTAAAGGGGAATCAACTGTCTTCTGGTTCAAAGAGGTCAAAAGACTAGCACAGAAGACGGGACAACATAATTTCTAGCCAGTCCCAATTCTCCTTCCTTGAACATTCAGTGTAAATTAGATATATAGATATGCACATTTCCTACCAAAAAAAAAATCCTTCATCCGATAAGATTATAATTTTAACAGGATGTTCTTGGAAAGTGTTCTGAATTCTGGATTTTAAGAATTAAGCCATTATTGCAAAACTTTTCAATTGGCAGCTCCCCTGACTTCTCATCCGAACATTCTGTTGTTTATACATTGGATAGAGTGCTAGATTTTTGTGACATTTTCACTGGTTTGTGGCTCCCAAAAGAGCCACAATTCACAATTTGGGAACCAATGAATTAAGCTAATGAGACTTCTGCATCCCAGTACAGAACTACTGAGATTATTGTTGTGGCTCAGCCGTTAAGACAAATGTAGCTACATTGTTTTACAATGTTTTGCACTGGCAGAACATGAAAAGAGTAATCCATCCAGCGGAAGAAAAATATTCAGGTTAATGATACGGGTATACATATTTATCATTGCAGGCCATTTCCCTGTTGACCTTTGAATTTCCTTGGCAAAGAGAACATGGCTGTTCTTGTGCTTTATAAGGTCACAAACAAATCTGAATTTCTACAGACAGATATACAGTGAAGATTTCCTATATACAGAAAATAAAACAACATTTGAATGCTGCTATGTCACCATGGAACTAACATAACCAAGGCTGCAATCCTCACTTCCAGTTAGGCTGGCCTAAGCCCTTGCATTAGTCCTGTGCTGACCTTGGGGTGTCACAACAGTGCCATAAGACACTGCACGACTCCTGGAGGAGGGTTAGGCCAGTGCACAGACATGCACTTACCTCCCTACATCACCACTGGAATGGGGAAGACTGATAAATTATGCCAGCCTAGATTAGGATTGCAGAAAAAGACAATAAAGGACAAGGAGGACACTTCCACATTTTGCACATCATATCATGTTCATGTTAGAAATAATAAGGAGAAACTGCTTGAAAACATGGAAAAGGAATTAAAGGGTTGTCACTGAACTATGTGATCAAATACCCATATGAGAAATTAATTTCAAAGAACATTTGAATTAAATTCAAACATTGGAATGAAAAGAAAACATACTGATTGACTTAATTCTGTGGGAGTTATAATATGTAGCTGCTTTTTCACAGATATCATATAGGTTTTGTGGTATAAGACACACGTATAAGATCCATTTTGTCAATAAATGTACGGCAATTCTGAATTGCCCTTGGGCCAGTGCAATCCCTTACATTGGACTAGGAGTATCACAGTTGAGCCATAAGACACATTTGCACCTCCTTCTGAATTGGCTGGGCCAGCACAAGCATGTGCACTAACCTATGCACTGGGATGTGACCTCTGCAATAATGTGGATCAGTGGCTCATGCCACCCTCCCTAGGCCAGTGTGGGGCTTAGGGATGGTGGGGGCAGAACAGCAGAATTATGGTGCGGGGAGAGGGCAGGCAGTGGACAGGACAGCTTGGGGAGTGGATTGTTACCAAGATCTGGCAGTGAGGACTGATCCTGAACCCTCAATCCTCCAGCCCAGATGGCCTTACATGGGCTGGTCAGATTTGTTCCAGGAATTTTGATTGTGCAAATTTAGAAATGCTTGGGACATTGGGGTCAGTGGACATAAGTCCCCTTACACTGCACTATACCCTGTGGTGGCAGCCAAAGAAATTAACAACAGGTTCTAAGTCCTATTAACCTAAATTAACAACAGGCTCTATGTCCATAGAACAACAGGTTCTATGTCCCATTAGTAACCAGTTCTCAGAACCAGGCACTCATTACCGAAGGGTTCTATAGAACCTGTGAGAACCCCCTGAAGCCCACCACTTATTATACCCTACCATACCCATACAGTTGGCCTGCCTTGTCCAGCACAGGTTAGGATTACACAGTTCCTCTCTTAACTTACTGTCACCTACAAAGTTGAAATTTCAAGACGGGTTTGGAGGGGCAAATACTGGAGGTTTCACAGATGGAGTCAATGGTGTCATTGGAATCTGATAATATCATATGGTCCCCAACTATTGAATAGTGAACGAAAAAACTGGGCCTCAGCAGAGCCCTGTGGCAAAGGAACAGAGTCCAAAATGTAAAGGAAAATGGAAAACGAAAATTTTCCAAGGAAAATGGAAAACAATCTTTAATCTTTATTTGGGGAGGGGGCTGAGAAATTTTCTTAGCAGAAATATTGCAATGTTGTCTTTTCCAGAATAATCAGTGGGATATTTTTATAAGTAGTGATTTAACTTAATATTAAAGGCATTTGCATCACTGGAAAACATCTAGATTGTGATTATTTTTTCTGTAAATTAGACTGCAGAATTTTTTTAATTGTGAGCCCTTTTGGGACAAGGAACTATTTAAACTGCTTTGTGAACCACTCTTGTTCTTAATTCTGAATATTGTAATAGATCTAACATTTGAAGATAGTAATATTAATGATGATAACATTGTTACTACTTCTAGATAACTACACCATTCCCTCCAAGATATATGACTTTGGGTGAAATCCGGAGTAACTACGGGGAGTCCTTGCTCCAGAGTAAGAACAAGTTACTCTGGATTGCAATATGAATTTCCCATAGGTTTTCACTGGGTGGTGCAGTAACTACGGGTGCACGTAATGTCTCTTATGTGCTCCCATAGTTACTCTGGATTGTGCCCGTTAAGGCTGCAATCCAAAGGGCACTTGGGCTGCCCTATCTATCACTGAGGTTGCCCAAATCCAAGATCGGGCTGCCCAGTTATGCTAGAGAAGGTTTGGGGCAGCCGAAGGCAACATTGGCTGTCCCAAGACAGGTGGACCTGGACTGCTTTAGCTGTGCCAGCCTACGTTGTTCAAGAGAAGCATGTTGAGGACATGTTCAGCATTGCCTAGGGCAGAGCAGTTACACTGTATCCAGAGCCTGTTTCCAGGGCAGAAATGCCTTCTTCCAGCTCCTCAGAGTTAAGCCACCTCTGGATCAGGTATAACAATGAGTAGACCCATAGAGGTCCATGATAAGGCAGATTAAGAATCGCAGTGTTGACAAAAAAAATCTGAGTTCTTGGCCAGCCTAGCTTCCTTCCTGGTTCAGTGTGACCTGGGGGGGTCTCCTCGGGAGCAAGCCCTCCCCTCCCCAGGTGTCACTGACTTGGTGCCTACTGAGCATGCCCTGGAGCAGTAAGGGTAGCCCAGGCTTCCTGACTCTCTGGATCCAGCATGGGTCTCTGCTCTGGATTCAGAATGGATGGGTCAGCCCAGCAAAGGCACTCCTCACTGCCCAAACTCTGGATTGTGTCCTTAGATACGGTCATACCACCTGTAACACCACCAAGAATTGCTGTCCAAGCTTCTACTCCCCGCTTGACCTGCTACAGTAGCTTGTCCCACAGTAATGTAACATCCGAAACAGTATTTGTTATACAGTTTTGGCTTTAAAATATTTTTGCAAATAACTTTAGCCTACAATAAATTATCAACAATTCAAAATGAGTCTCAATGATGTGTGAAATTTGTATGCACAAAACATTGCACATTTACATACACAGACTCTCCTGCTTGTCCCCTGGGAGGGATCTCAGTCCTGAAAACTGACATTTCCCAAAGGCAAAAATAAGAACAGTGATTTACTAGAGAACTGGTACACAAAATAGGGAGAATCAGAGCTAAACACGGTATTAGAAAAGTGCTTTCAAATTATAAACCCTCAGATATTTGGTCCACACTGTCTGCTAAGCATATAAAACATCTCTGAACAACACAGCCTATATCTCCTCCTGCTTCTCATTTGTTTCAGCATCTTTTCCATAAATGATATTAACAAATGTTTGAAGAAAACTTACATATGTAACCTGATGACTGAATTTTTCTGGCAAAGCATTGAGAAGAATTTATTTATAGCAGAAAAGTATTATGTTTATGTGGATGGATAGGGGCTTAATCTTTTTTGCCACTTCCTTCCTGCAGGACCCCAGGGCCGGCTTTTACCCACTGTTTCTGCACTGCATATTGCCACCTCTGGAAACTGCTTTTCAGCCTGTTGTCTAAAAGAATTGTTGATGAAGTCGTATGCACAGAAAAGAAAGAAAATAACTTGGTAGAGAAAATGACATGGTAAAGAAAATAACTTCCCTGATATTTTGATGCATATCATATTTTTATGGAGGAGACAATCATGGCAAAAATGGAAGGAATTGAGTAAAAGCAAACAGAATATACAGCAGCTATACAAATTTCAGAAATCCAAAATAATCAACAGCACAATACTATGTTTACTTAGAAGTAAGTTGCTTGCATTGAATGAGAGGTGCTTCCAAGCAAGTATATTTAGAATTGGAGCCTAAAATAAAAAGGATAATCCAAGTTCAGGGTTTCCTCAGGTTTCATGAGGCCTGTGTAAAGGCATAAAATGTCACCTTTTTATAAAATCATAAAAAATCACATTTTTACAGAGACATAAAACATCAATAAACAATTCTCATTCATTTCTTTGATTCTTCTTAATTATTCTTCTTGATTTCTTTTTCTTCATTAGCTTCTTGTTCCTGTTTTAATCTTCCTGCCATAAGCAGCCATAACCAATTGCTTCTATTATTCTTACATTGCAGCATTTATACAGAATATTTTGTGCAACTCAGCTTCCCTGTGACTTGAGCTGCAATCCTAAACTCCAATTAGGCCAGCTTAAGTCCCAGCACAAGTCCTGTACTGGCCTAGGGGTATCACAAAAGTTCTGTAAGTCACTTTTGCACCACTCCTGGGGGAAGTTAGGCCAATGCACAACATGCGCTGGCTTCCCTACAGTACCACAGGAATGGAGAGCAGGTGAATTATGCCAGCCAAAATTGGTTAGGATTGTGACCTGAGTTGTGTTTTCCACAGCTCTGCTAACACTGGATAAGTTTAATGAAGGGTTAATGATGAAGTTAAATATCACCCATCCTTGTTGATTGGGATACTGTATGTACTGAGAACAATAGAGAGAGCTAATAAACTTAGTGTTCATTTTATAAGGGGATTTTTCTAGCCACAAAAAATATCAGATTTTCTTACCTGAATAAACTAAAGCAAATTCATCTCACCCAACAGTAATAAATAATTCAGATACAATGCTAGCCTAGGGTGCTGCGTGGCAAATATCTGGAAAACCTTTTTAAAAAAAAAACCCAATAGTTGCTTACTAATAAGCTGACTATAATCTGAAACAGAAACGGATGTGTTTCTTATTTAAGACAATGCAACAACCTTTTTAAATTACATTACCAGATGCTGGAAGAACTGAAAAGCAGATGCCAGAAATGCAAAGATGTCAAAAAGCATGGATCCTATAACTGCAGAATATGCTACTCAAGCAAATTTGGATAATTTCCCCAGCCAAATTGCAAAAATTGTGCACAGAGTGCTAGCAGTAAAATAGTGACTACTTCTTACTGAATCTGCCGTGTATTATAAATGTGCTCCTCTTTGGTCAGCACAATTTAATTTACAGTGGCGCCTCATGTAAAGTATGTTTCACGTAACAAACAAAAATTTCTCTAGGATTCTGCTTCGCGTAAAGAAAGTGCTTCACATAAAGAAAACATTTGTTGGCAGTTGGGGCAGACGCGCTGGCCGGCAGCCTGTTTAAAAAGCGTCAAGGCTGCCTACCACACCTGCCCATAGTGAAAGCAACACTTCTGCGCTGTTCCTCCTGTGGCCGGGTGTCTGCTGGGCAGATGGAGAGAAGACCAGTGGGGAAGAGGGAAGAAGCTCAGGGCTAGCCAGAAGGGAGCAGGGGGGAGAGAGGCTCAGGATGGAGAGAAGGAGAAAGTGGGGAGACACTTTGAAGATAGATAGATAGATAGATAGATAGATAGATAGATAGATAGATAGATAGATAGATAGATAGATAGATAGATAGATAGATAGATAGATAGATAGATGTGCTTTGGCAATGGCTGCGTACATACAAACACCAACTCATAAATAACAAACAATACACAGATGCCTTGGACTGCAGCCTCCTAACCATGTCTACCCAGAAGTAAACCCCCATTGTGTTAAATGGGTCTTACTCTCAGGAAAGTGTCTTTAGGACTGCAGCCTAAGTAGATTTCATAAGATCATGCACATTGAATGCATGTTTTTAATTCAATCCCAGTGTTCTGTCATCATTTTTACATCCAGTTAATATTTTTATATGAATATTTTTGGGGTTGTGGAACCAATCGTCTGAGTTTCCATTATTTCCTATGGGAAAATCCGCTTCACATAAAGAATGTTTCACGTAAAGAACATGCCTCTGGAACGAATTAAATTTGTTACGTGAGGCACCACTGCACTTGTTTAAAACTAATGTTCATCAAAAGAAAGGAAGCCATTCTCCCTAAAGAGTATTTGAAGTAAAGGGTTTCCATGCTAGTATACCACACTTTTGCTGCGCATGGACACACACACACACTTAAAAACACATATGCATACAGAAAAGTCTGCTTTTTTTCTTACAATCATCAGTCAACAGTACTCTAGTTATATACCACTTTTCAGTGAAATGAGCATAATCCACAGTAGTGATAAGTCAGTTTTGCATAACTCCTGCAGTTCCATGCAGCTTCAGTAATGGGATGTATGCTGCATCCCACATGGGAGTTTCAGGCCCTGAAGTAGGGTTGCCATATGTCCCGAAAAACAGGGACAGTTCCAATTTTTGGGAATTGTGTTCACATATTGGCAAGTGGGACAGAGACAATCCTATCCTGATTTTGAGGAAGAGATTTATGACAACTCTACCAGTGGAGGGATTCAAATAAATTAACAACAGGTTCTATGTCTTAATAACCTAAATTAACAACAGGTTCTATGTCCCATTAGTGACAGGTTCTCACCAGACACTCATTAGCAAAGGGTTCTATAGAACCTGTGAAAATCCCCTAAAGCCCACCACTGAACCCTACCCTGGAGACCCTTGAAGGTAACATTTGTAACTTTGCCTCTGCTGCTGGGATGGTCTTCATGGACCTGCACCATCTACTGCATGGACATGGATTAGTGAATCAAAGCCAGGAAGGAGAATAAGATATTGGTGATGTGATGTTTGCAATACTGCCCCTTCCCAGCCTTGATCTGCACCCCTTCCCTACACCCAATTCTTCACCCTCCCCACCCTGTATTACCCATCCTTCTCCTCTTGCTCGCTCCCAGTGCTGTCTTGCCAGTGCCAAGCCTCATTGGTGAGCCACAAGTGCATGGTGCCAGCTGCTCACAACAGGCGAAGTCGTCTTTTATAACTTCCAAAAAGCACACTATGCCTCTGGAATTTCCAGCAATATAGCAGGTCATTAGACTTGGGTCTACATTTTGCCAAAAACATTTCTGCCAGCAAACGCATGACAAATTCCAACCAAGAATACTAGAGTCTGCACCCAATTGACCATGCGTTCTAATAATCTTTTTAACATTGGCCCCAAAACATATTTACAGGACTTTTCACATCTTTCCTTCCAAATTGATGTTTAGTATAGTCTGAAACTGAACAGCCATCATGCAGAAAAATATTCTGTTGTTATACAACAGAATATTATACAAATATACAAAGACAAATGTACAATTGTCTTGTATTTCAAAATTGGAATTGATATAAGCATTACACAGTGTGTACATGAGTTGAACAGGCTGAATCTCAGCCCTTACTCTCATCATAGCTAAAGGGTGCTGTGATATATGAGTAAAATGTTCTTAAAAATAATCTTGAATTCTTTCCATTTTTGTTAAATCAGTCACATCACATAGTTCTGCACCATAAATGAGGTGTGAAATTTTTTTTGCCCAGAAAAGATTTTAATACTGTGGGCAACATTTATTACTGGCTGGACTGATTTAAAAGCATGGAACTGTATAGCCAGTAGGTTACAAACAGAAGAACTATTCCTTACTAAAATTAATCCTAGGGCTTTTAACTCGTTCAGTATTTTCATCATCAGTCTTCTTCTTAGGGCAAAATCCAGAGTAACTACAGGGAGTCCTTGCTCCGGTATAAGAACAACTTACTCTGGATTCCAATATGAATTTCCCATAGGTTTTCACTATGTGGTGCAGTAACTACAGGTGCACATAAAGTCTCTTACGTGCTCCCGTAGTTACTCTGGATTTGAGAGCAAGTCTTTTACCCCAAACCTTTTTTATTTTTCTATGGCTTCACACCTCTCTTACAAGAAGCTTACAAAATTAGTTTGTATATTTTATATTTTATTTAAAATATATTTATTTAAAATATTTATATTTTATTTAAAATGCTTCTGGCCCCAATATTTGGGGTTCTTACAAAGCCTTATAGTAAAAATTGTAAAACATCATATATAAGTAAAAACAGAGCCTTAAAATATTAGAACAACCACAGTACAAATCAAAGTTCTATAACATGCAGAAGATAAAAACAACAGAGGCGATTTAGAAAAAAACTTAAGAGCTAAAGAAAACGCAAAAGGAAAAGCAAGGCAAAAAGGTTTTTAGATTATGAAAAATAAGCCCTAAATCAGCATATAACTGGGCTGAAAATTTTAATCTGCATTGATGTTTGAAAGTATTGACGCCTTAAAGAAAGCGTATCTTGTACATATGAAGTTGGCAAAACAAAGCTCAAATTCCCCTGGTATGGGGAATATAGTGGGGCAGTTACCCAGTCAGATCCGTTCTAAGGGTCCAACTATACGTTACACAAAATCACATGGTATGGGGAATATAGTGGGGCAGTTACCCAGTCAGATCCGTTCTAAGGGTCCAACTACACGTTACACAAAATCACACGCATCAGAGGAGGAGAGAATGGATAGGAATGGGCTGTCTGTCTTCATGTTATCTTATACAAGTTTTCTCAGCAATATTCCAAACCTCAGAAAATGTTTCTTTAATCACTTTCCACCAATCATTTTCCATCAAAGCATGGCCACTGCTGGTAATAGGTTCCAGGTAAGTCCCAAATGATTCTACAGCACATGTTCTCTCAAATGAGCCAACAAAGTTACCAATGGACATTACATGACATAATAGTCTAAAATAAGAGCTCTAGATAGAGGTGAATGAAAACAGTTTTTTGTGGATTTTTGGGCATTTTTGTCAGAAATGCAGAAAGTGATATTATGTGGTTTTTATTTCAAGGGTGCATTTTTATAAATTATAATTATAAATTAAATTCATTTAAAAAAATACTAAGTAGGCGACAGAGGTGGAGCAGTATCAGCAGTTGCAGTCACATGCATGGAAAGGACAGAGAATATATAGTGTTGATTTTTTCCTCACGTATTCCAGGTCTTTTTTTTTTAATTTTTATGAAAAAGAGAAGCGCAGAAAGCAGTGTTTTTATTTTGTTATCACTGAAAAACCTAAACCATATGAAACCATTTTATTTCAATTCAGTCCTATCAAACTGATTTTTTACACACACCACAACTACAATCATTATAAACTTTGCTGATTTGAAAGTAGATACCACAGGTACAACAATTAAGCCATTTTCCTACTTGTCGCATATTATGTCTAGTTAGGTGATTATCATGCCAGTTTTTACCATTACCAGTTTGGTAGTGGTTACCATTACCAGTTTTTAAAGAAACTTTAAAGAAAAATATTATCCAATATGCTTTATGAAAAAGGAACAGATTTTTAATTTATATAATTTCTATGATTAGGTCCCAAATCCATCCATCTCCTGCCCTACCTCTTCCCCTTTCCACCTTTCCTCGCCCCTTTCAAACTCCTTCCTGCCTCCCTCCCACCCATTACACAACCTTATTGTACCAGCAGGCATACAGCATGCACATTCCTGTAGGCCTACTGTGCACCACTTGCCATACAGCAGTTTATTGTTATTGTTTTTAACACCACCAAAACATGTGTTGCTGAAGTGTAGAAGCCCTTCAGGATTGGGCTATTCATATACCCTCGCAAGAGATTGGAGGGATCCTCATTTTAGCAACAAAAAGACACGCATCTTCTAACAAGCAAAAATATCTATTGGTTTTGTGTCAAAGAATTTAATATAATAACATGTATATTAACATGATTCAATTTCCCTAAAAAAGAAAATGAAGAACAAAAAATTAATTATAACTGTCAATAGTACTTTTTTAGAGCCGTCAAGAAATTCATTCCCTAAAGATAATCTCATGGGTGATGTTAATTTTGCATTTAGATAGCATTATGATTCAATAAAACACTACAATGGGAAAAACTAAAGAATGCAAAATCTATTCTTCAACTCACCTGGCCAGATGCATTTGGGACCAATTCCTTCCCATTTTGCATTTCCCCATTCTCTGCAAAGACAGGAATGTTGGGGCTGAAAACCATGAGGTCACTTTTGCCATTCGCCTCCCCACTCACTCCTGCAAGGATGTGGCTATGACGATTCGAATATGACCAGCTACCCACTTCACTGGCACAAACCAGAGTGGCTGTGCCAGGACCATACATCATAGCTTCCTTGGGCTGACACTGGCATCGCAGGGCTACATATACTATGATCACCAACAGGAACAAGCTGGACACCGAGCAGATGGCAATAATCAGGTAGATGTTGGCATTGTTCACAAAGGCCCCTGGGCTCACTCCTGATCCGGGAAGGCGAGCATCAGTGTGAGTGGCCTGGGCATTTGCTAGCAGCGATATACTAAACGTTGCTGTGGATGACAACACCGGCATGCCATGATCCTTCACTAGAATCAGCAGATTCTGGCTACTACTACCTTCTGTCTCATCCAGAGCACGTGTGGTACTGATCTCACCACTGTACATCCCCACCCGCCAAGGACCACTTGTTGCCTCAAGCAGCTCATAGCGCAGCCATGCATTGTAGCCTGAGTCAGCATCCAAGGCATGGATCTTGCCCAACATGTGCCCAGCTGCCACAGGGACTACCAGAAGAGTGGGGGAATCTTCTGCTGGTACAGTTACTGCAGGTGCATTGTCATTTTCATCCACCACAAAGACTTGCACTGTCACATTGCCACACAGGGAGGGCAGCCCAGCATCCTTAGCCCTCACTTGAAACTCCAGAAGCTTTATCTCCTCAAAGTCCAAGGGCTGCAAAGCATAGAGCTTCCCACTTTCTGAGTGCACTGAGATGTAGCTTGACAGTGGCCAAAGCTTCTCATCCAACCAGTAGCTGACCAATGCATTCTCTGCCATGTCTGGGTCTGAGGCAGACACAGTGAAGATGTGAGCACCAGGTGGGTTATTCTCTTTCACAAAAACTGTATAGGTGGGCTGTGCAAAAGTCGGCGCATTATCATTTATGTCACTGATGGGCACAACCAGGTTGATGCTGGATGACAGCAATGGGTCCCCTTGATCTTGTGCAACTACAGTTAACCCATATTGAGTTACCTGCTCCCGATCTAGGGAGTCAGCAAGCACTAATGAATAATAGTTCTTGAAGGTGGACACCAGCTTGAAGGGGACATCAGGAGGCCACAAGGAACAACTCACTTGCCCATTGGCCCCAGAATCTCTGTCAGAAATACTGAGCAGGGCTACCACTGTTCCTGCAGGAGAATCCTCTGGCACTGGCACTGACAAAGATGACACTGACACTTCTGGAGCATTGTCATTCACATCCAACACCTCAATCAGAACTTTGCAGTGTCCTTTCAATGGTGGAGAGCCTTTGTCTGTTGCTTCAACTCCAACTTCACCCAATTTTATGCTTTCAAAATCAAGTCCTCCATTTAATCTGATTTGTCCACTGCTTGGATCTAAAATAATCAAGGCACCTAAACTGTAGGGATTAATAGTTCGAATTGAATATGTAATTTCTTGGTTAATTCCCTCATCAAGATCAGTTGCATTGAGAGAAATTATTATGGTTCCATTTTTTGCATTTTCAAAAAGTCTTACTTTATAGACAGACTGATTAAAAACTGGTGCATTATCATTCACATCTAGCACATTGATCACCAACTGAGCAGTGCCAGTTTGCGCTGGCTTGCCTCCATCCGTGGCTGTGAGTAATAAATTATATACACGAGCTAACTCTCTGTCAAGAGGCTTCCTTAACACAAGTACTAGAGACTCACCATGCTCTTCATTGTTTTGAACATCCAAGGTGAAATATTCATTTGGACTGATTTTGTAGTTGAGTTGAGAATTGGAACCAATATCGTCATCAGAGGCTCCCTCTAGTGGGAAAGATGAGCCCTGAAGTCTAGATTCTGCAATCATCAGGTTTTGCTCAGCAGATGGGAATATTGGAGCATTGTCATTTATATCCTTGATCTCCACTTCCACATGGAAGACTCTCAAAGGTTTATCCAGGATCATCTCCAGATGAATGCTGCATATAGGAATCTTGGTGCACAGCTCCTCTCGGTCTATCCGGGAATTAACAAATAGAATTCCATTCTGGACATTCACCTCCATATAATCCCCTTGACCTTGGGACACCATCCGAAACATCCGAGGAATGAGCTCTTCCACCTCCAGCCCAAGATCCTGTGCAATGCGTCCCACAAAGGTGCCATGTTGGGATTCTTCTGGAACAGAGTAATGCAGCTGTCCACTTCCCATTTCCCAGACTCCATGGATCAGAATTAATTGCAGCAGCCAGCTCTTCACCAGGGGGCATAGGTCCAAGACAACCATAGTAATGGTAGGTTCAACTGCTGTTTTTAAAAATTAGATCCACCCTCCAGGTTGGCATTAAATAGTATGAAGCAGTCCATTGTTACACTGCAATATCCATGCCATCATCTTGAGCTTCTCACAGTCTCTTGCTCCTACTGTATTGCTGGGAGGGGCTTTGATCTTTGTCTGAACTGAACATTTTGATTTTAAGTGGGTAGCGACATCTTGTGACAATTGGTATAAATGCCATACATTTTTATTTTTCCCAATTTGTTAGATTTCTTTCACAAATTTCTTTTATTTTCATAAATCTTGTTGTTTTATTTTCTAAAACATCTCCCTATATGTCTCTATTTTATTTTTTCAAAATCCAATAAATAGATTAGGAATATTAACTTATTTTAGTCAAAATAAATGTAGATCAATGTAGAATGTCTCCCAAAGGATTGTGTATTGAGGAACCCAAAATAATATTCAAAAATATATCACCCATTTTAGAAGTTACCATAATGGATACCTATGATAATGGGTGCAATCCAGAGTAAAGACAGGGACACCCTGCTCCAGTGTAAGAACAATTTACTCTGAATTGCAATATGAATTTCCCATAGGTTTTCACTAGGTGATGCTGTAACTACGGGCACACGTAATGTCTCTTACATGCACCCGTAGTTACTCTGCATTGTAGGGCTAGTAACTTATTCTTTTACTATGTAAGGACAAAGAACTTAGTTAGTTCTTATTCTTTTACTATGTAAGGACAAAGAACCAAATGTACCTTCTTCTTGACTTGCAATCCAAAATCAAGGCTATCAAGTCCACCAAACTGCTTAACTAATGATTCAAACCCATATTATAGACATGTTTTATATAGACATGTTTTATTATAGACAGAAAATGATGCTGTTATATAAAGCCAGTTTGGGAAAAAAATTGCTCGTTTTGTCATCATTTGAATACTAATGCATCATAATTTTAAAACAGAGTTGTCTTTGTAGGGAAAATTTTGAATTCTTCATTGGTTATTGGTTATCAATGAAAAATTAAAACAATTTTTCTATACTTTTTAAAATGATTTTTTAAAAATGAGAAATTTTTTCTTGATGTTATTGTATTTGATATTTTTGTTCATATTTATTATTTTGCCAATAGCTAACTAATAAATTACCTGTAATTCTTTGGTTTTGCAGTGCAAAATGAGTGTATATGCCCCCATAACACAATTTTTTTTTAAATGTTATTAGATTACCCACCTGGAAGATGTGGCTCCAGAGGGCAGTCTCAGAAAGATAGATCTATCCGGCAAGTGGTTCTGGCTTCAAGTCCGGCAGAAGCACAGGTCTACCTGCCTGGTAGGTGTGGGTTCAGAGAGCAATCCAGACAGAAGTTTCAGAATTCCAGGTCTAAATGGAAGTTAGATCTGGTCTTCAAGTGTGGACAGAAGCTAAGGCCTATCCCCTCCCACCGAGGCTCTACTGGGCAGTTCCAAGGGCCATCTTTGAAATGGAGCACAGGTCTACCTAGATTAGGAGGCAGCTATGCACAACTCATATTAAGGGAGGAGAATCAGCCACACCTATGGGGCTACTTGGATGTGCGCCAAGGAAATGCCAATGCAAATTCAAGCAGCCCTCTGTAACAGTAGGGGGGTTAGGATCCTGCCTAAGGCATTGAGGCTAATCCCAGTAAGGCACAATCTGCCAACCAAACCACTCTCCTCCACCAAAAATGCCCTGTTCTGCCTTCCCACCACCTTCTCCAACCCTCAGCATCGGCCTGTCTCAGCCTGCACAAATGTACCCAGTTGGGCTTTGAATCCAGCAAGGGAAAGCAAGACCAGCTCCTTATGCTGGCCAGCCTCCTCTAGAGAAGCTTTTTTGCATGTTCGTGAAACACCTGGGCTGGTGCAAGGGACTATGCTATTCTGATATGAATTTATGTGAATGAATGAGAAAACGTTCAAGACTGCGTGTTCAGATTTACTATTATTATTAAAGATACCACTTCTCAACTAAAACGTTCACAAGCAATTGACATAGCAAAATAAATACATAAACAAATTCATGGATGGCTTGAGGAACTGGAAGAATCAGTGAATTCATGAACTGCCAGGTAGAGAATAGAAGTAGCATTATAGAATTACATCCTTATTTACTGAACTGGAAGTTAGGTGAATTTATTCAGTCAGACAAGCTGACACAGAAGGCTGTCATAGATGAAAAATAAATAGATCAGAACAAAAAAAAACTCAGAAAACTTTGCTGGATCAGGCAAAAAGGTCAATCTAGTCTAGCATTCTGCTTCCCACTGTGACCCATCAGCTTCCTCTGGGAAGCCAACAATCAGGAAAAGAGGCATATTTATCTTCATCATTGGCCCCCCTTCCAGGGTTGGCTCCCAATTGGGCTCCATATCAAAGGGGACCCTGAAGTAGGGTAAAAATAAAAAATAAAATTAATATTCTTATTACTAAATTCAGTCACTAAGACCAGTGATTTTGTAACTACTTTTCAAAGGCAATCTACACATTTTGTTCATTACTTGAAGGCTCAAATCTATGCAATTTTATATTAAAATATGCTCAGTTCCATTTGGTCCATACACACATTTTGATGGTTCTCCATTTTACCATCAAAATATAAAGTCTATAATAAATTTTATATTTCTAAGATTCTACAGGCCTTGACTATGAAGCTGGGGCCCTGCAAAAAAATTTCCAAATGAGTCCAGCATCTCCTAAGGCCAGCCCTATCTCCTGCAACTGGTATTCAGACACATACTGACACAGTACTAGCAGTCATTATGACAAGTATCCATTGTTAGGATCTGTTCTCCACTAATCTGTCTAACTCTGCAATCCTAAAGACACTTTCCTGGGAGTAAGACCCATTGGACACAATAAGGCTTACTTTTGAGAAGATGTGGTTAGGATTGTGCTCTAAGCTATCCAAGAAGGAAGCCGTCACCATATTTTGTGACAATGATTCCACATTTATGAACTATGTGAAGAGGGAGCTCCTTTCAAGCTTATCTCTTGCCCATCTGAGTCTGCCTCTCTCCATATCAAGCATAATCCTATAAGCAGAGGTGTAACTAGATTGGCAGCAGAGTAACTAGAGTGTAACTAAAAGGGCATGTTATGCATAGACAGGGTGCATGATGGCCCATCAGGCTCTATTCTAACTATGGAGTAGGCTCTCGTGGCTTCCTGGCCCCAGTTTATTCTCCTGTGGAAGATATGCTGGAGAAGGAGGCACTGGCTGCTTTGAACTATCCTTCCAGGGTAACCTCTACAAAAAAAGGAAAGGGCAGCTGAAGCTAGTGTGTTATATGACACAATGTCATGTGCCCCACAATGTACCCATCTGGTCTCCTGTTTCCTCAAAACACTGCAAAACACTTTCCCATTTGCTAGTAGCCCACCACAAGTGCACAACTACTTTCTGCCAGTGCTGCTGGAGATCCAGAGGCAGTCACAAGTCCCCTGATCTGGCCTTCCAACTTACCCAAAGTTTCCTTACAACACTTTTGCAACACCAGGAGGATGCCCTAATTTTGTTATGTTTTCTGTAATTTACCAGTAACAGACATAAAACTAATGAGCTAATCATTTCCTTCTTCAAATATTGGTGTTACATTGGCCATCTTCCTATTTTGTTAAAAAATTAACTTTCACATTTGAGATTTTAAGGAAAGTTTTGGTGGGTTTCATCCGTATTCAGTGATCTGATTATTTTTAATTTATCAATATCCTTTAACTTTATCCCTTACCAATTCAATTTGATTTATTTCTTTCCTCCCTAAGTAGGTAGGTTGGATATCTGTCATGCCATAGCAAAAATTCATTCAGCTTCTCCACAACTCCAATGTCTTTTTTAACCTTGCTTTTTACTCCTTCAGTAGCAGTCTAGCCACCTCATTGCCAGATTTCCTGATTTTATTGTCTGCCTTGATGTGTTTAGCCATTCATGCCTCATATTCTATAACTCTTCTTGACACATATTGCACAGAGCAAAGTTGTAAAGCTAATTGAATCATGGCCCTCTGCCAGGATACATATATATCCAATATAAATATATTTATCTGCCAAGATATAAATGTAGTCATTTAGAAACCAGGAACTATCTTAAAAGGAGAACAGTGCTGGAAAGTAAGGTGATGTGGTATTCACAGATGGTCAGTCCCAATGTTCAAGAACTGAGAAGTACAGAGTCCACACCTTTATCAGTGGACATTGTGCAGTGGAATAGATGCCAAGATTATCAGCCCTTGTCAGTGTAGGTATCTGCTGGCCAGTTAGCAGCCACAACAGTGCCTTCAAGGTGTTGATCATACTATCTCTGAGGAGGAACAGGCACTGTCCGCAAGAAGCAGAGAGATGAAGCGAGGAATGGAAAGGAAGGTACCAAATTACTACCCTGGTACTCTGAGGTACCAAATTGTTTTGGACTGGAACAGGCAGGTATGGACTTGAGGCGCATGTGACATGTGTCATGACTTCTTTCCATGGATCTGAGCTTGCTTTCCTGAAGCAATGGGATGGGGACACAGAGGATATCCCAGAATAACCCTTTTGATGCCATTCTACCATCCTTCTCTTGAGATGAGATGCCTCAGAGATATCAAAGCGCCCCTTCATCAAAGGAAAGCTATCCAGCATGACTACATTTTCAACAATATTTAACAGTATTTGTTTTCTTCAAAATTTGTTTTCTTCAAAATTATATTCCACAGCAGTGCATGAGAAGGATTACAAAGGGAAGAACAAAACAAAAATATGCTTAATACAGCTTTCAAATCCAATGAAATACAAGCCAACAACATTAATAGCCCAATCCTACAGAGGCCTATGACAATGGATCCCTCCACTCACATCATCATCATCATGACATCATAATGACAATCATGCTAATTTTCTTTATTAACTTAAATTCTATTCAGTATTTTAATTCCAAATCTGAAATATTTCATTACAGCATTACCTGTCATACTCTACAATCCAGAGTAACTACGGGAAGAAGTAAGAGGCACTCTGGATTGTTCTATGCATTTCCCATAGGTTTCCCATCGGTGGCTCCGTAACTACATCAGTGTAAAAGGTCCAGTAGTTACTCTGGATTGTAGCCATAAACTCTTTATTGTAATATCCATGAATTACTTGAAAGTTTATGGATCAAATAATTTTTGTTAAAACTCAACTGGCTTGACTTTTTTGAGCATGTAGACTTGTTCTATAAGGACTTTGGCCTAGAAAGGTGAGCTGATCCTTTTTCTAGTTGATGGAATGTTTTATTGAATTGGTGGCTAAATTTGCTGATATTTTGAATTTGTTTTTATTACATATTGTTTTCATACTTTACAGTCAGGGACTGTCTGGTTCAAGTAGGATAAATATGAATAAAAATTAAAATGTGCAAACTGACATTTTTTTTAAAAAAAAGTCAGAAATTTTTTCCAAAAGATTTCAAGAAAAGAGGAATGATTTCTCTTAAAAATTTATGGATCATTTAATACCAAAGATACATTAAATTAGAGCCAACATACACCACAGATCTACTGCACAGACTAAGCTGCAATCAGGAAATCATATTATTTGGAGTCTTCTTCAATAAGAAAAGCAGACCACCTCCAAACCGCCACTTTCCCCATATATTCTAACTGAAAATCTACCAAAGATTATGAATATGAATCAAATATTCATTTATAATTATGCTTTGTTGTATCTGCTTTGCATCAGGAGAAAAAGGCAGATGGAAGAAATTCAACATACTGAAGACTAACCCTACAATCCAGAGTAACTACAGGTGCACATAAGAGACATTATGTGTACCCGTAGTTACTGCACCACCTAGTGAAAACCTATGGGAAATTCATTTTGCAATCCAGAGCAAATTGTTCTTACACTGGAGCAAGGACTCCTCGTAGTTACTCTGGATTGCACCCTAAATTACATATTGAGAAATATAGAGGTCAAAATTAACACTGAGCATGATACGCATGAAAGTCTGCTGCCCTAATAAAATGATATAACTTGCTTCTGTATTCCCTGCCAAAAGGAATAAACCAGTACCAAAACATGTAAAAGATGCAAATGTCAAGCCAAGCACTCACCTGTCCAGCTGAATTTGCTCCTGGATCCTTCATGCTTCCCGTCTCCCCATTCTCCATACAGAGTGGGACATTGGGGCTGAAAACCATAAGGTCACTCTTGGTACCAACTTCCCCGTTCACGCTTGCCAGGATATGACTGTGGCGGTTTGAATATGACCAGCTTCCCACTTCACTGGCACATACCAATGTTGCTGTGCCAGGGCCATACACCATTGGCTCCTTCACCTGACACCTACATCGCAGGGCCACATAGGAGATAACTGCCAGCAGGAACAAGCTGGACACTGAGCAGATGGCTATGATCAAGTAGACATTGACAGAGTCCATCAGCGGCTTTGGACTCCCTCCCATCTTAGAAAAGTGAGCATCAGAATGGCCAGTCTGGGCACTTGCAATCAGTGACAAACTCAAAGTGGCTGTGGCTGAAAGTGCTGGCTTGCCATGGTCCTTCACTAAAACCAGCAGTCTTTGACTGTTACTAATCTCTGTTTCATCCAGAGTACGTGTACTGCTAATTTCACCACTGTAAAGCCCTACCCTCCAAGAGCCACTACTTCCTTCAAGCAGCTCATAGCGCAGCCAGGCATTATAGCCTGAATCAGCATCCAAGGCATGAATCTTGCCCACCACATGGCCTGCAGCCACAGGGACCGCCAGCAAGATGGGTGTTTCGTCTAGCCCAGACACTGCAGGAACATTGTCATTTTCATCCACCACAAAGACTTGAATTGTGACATTGCCACATAATGAGGGCAGCCCAGCATCTTTAGCATTCACCTGGAACTCCAGCAGCTTCAGCTCCTCATAGTCCAAGGGCTGCAAGGCATAGAGCTTCCCACTCTCTGAGTGCACTGAGATGTAGCTTGACAGTGGCCACAACTTCTCATCCAGCCAGTAGGTAATCAGGCCATTCTCAGCCACGTCCGGGTCTGAGGCAGACACAGTGAAGATGTGAGTACCAGGTGGATTGTTCTCCTTCACGAAGACTGTGTAGGAAGGTTGTGTGAAAGCAGGTGCATTGTCATTCACATCACTGACTGGCACCATCAAGTTGCTGGTGGTTGACAGTGATGGAGCACCTTGATCTTGAGCTGTCACCACCAGCCTATATTCAGCCACTTGTTCCCGATCTAAAGCTTCAGTAAGCACTAGAGAATAGTAATTCTTGAAGGTGGACACTAGTTTGAAGGGGGGCCCAGATGGCCACAAGGAACTGCTCACTTGTCCGTTGGCACCAGTGTCGCGGTCTGAGATACTGATCAGAGCCACCACTGTTCCCAATGGGGAGTCTTCTGGAATGGGTGTCAACAGGGACATCACTGAAATCTCTGGAGCATTATCGTTCTCATCCAGAACCTCAATCAAAACCTTACAGTGTCCTGATAATGGGGGATTACCCTTATCTCTTGCCTCAACTTGTATTTCATAAAAATTTGTGTCTTCAAAGTCAATTTTTCCTCTCAGGTGAATCTCACCAGTCTTTTGATCTAGGATAAATATTTCTTTTCCCTTTGGAGGAGAAAACGTGTTTGATATGTATGAAAGTTCCTTATTTGTTCCTTCATCTATATCTGTTGCATTGAGCTTAATTATTATTAACCCTTCTGCTGAGTTTTCTAATAATTGGACTTTGTAGACAGATTGGTTAAACACCGGGGGGTTATCATTTGCATCCAGCACTTTGATCACCAGTTGTACTGTGCCTGTGAGCTGGGGCTGGCCTCCATCAGTGGCTGTGAGTAACAAATGGTGAACAGTGCATTCTTCTCTATCAAGAGGTTTCTTTAAAACAAGGAATAAAGATGCACTACGTTCTTGATTTTCCTTTACCTCAAGATTGAAATGCAGATTTGGGCTAAGTTTATAGTTCAGCAGGGCGTTTGCAGTGATATCTGGATCAGAGGCTCCCTCTAGAGGGAAACGAGTATCACGAATGCTCAGTTCAGCAATGGAAAAATGCTTCTCTGTGACAGGGAAAAGAGGGGCATTATCATTAATGTCTGCAATCTCCACTTCCACATGGAAAACCTGCAAGGGTTTATCCACAAGTGCCTCCAGATTAATAATACACACAACACTCTTGGCACATAGCTCTTCCCTGTCTATCCGGGAATTCACAAACAGAATCCCATTCTGCACATTCACCTCAAAATAGTCCCCATGTCCTTTGGACACCATCCGGAACAGCCGAGGCACCAAGTCACCTACCTCCAGCCCTAGATCCTGAGCAATGCGACCCACAAAAGTGCCATGCTGGGATTCCTCTGGCACAGAATAATGGAGTTGGCTGGTCCCCATTTCCCAGGCTGTGTGGAGCAGAATCAGTTGCAGCAGCCATCTCTTTACAGAATCCACCTTCCAAGCAAGCATGGCAAGCTGCAACACAAAAGCCAGCTGAGCCTTTTCTTTGGTATATATCCTGTGCCTTGAAAAGCAGAATCTAGGAAGCTCATCCAAATTTGTGTAATATTTTGAATCTATTTAAATGATGTAGCATCCGGCATCTGATATCTTCATTATAGGATCTCAAGTAGGATTTTCTGGCACATTTGAGGGAGGAGCTCTGAATGTTCTGTCATCCTTAACTATTTTCTTAGGCAACAGTGACCCCTAGTGACTGAATTTAGAAAAGAGGAACCAGACTATTTACATTTTTAATCTTGGTTATGCAAACATAGTTGATTTGATACCCTTTTACTTTCAAGAAAACTCTTTAGCTTCTATTTATCTTTATTTTAGTGCTTTATTTAGCTATCTGGTTACTTTCCATTAACATTGTCGAATCTTCAGTTAATTGCTTCATGCAATTATGTACAGTTCGTTTTTATTCTATAACTGGATGTTTCCAGTTTCCATAAACACTTTCAGAAGGAAAAATTTTTTGGATACATTTCATGTTCAGGTCTTTTTTGCTTCTTCAGAGGATGTTCACAATGTTAAAACAGTCATGACATTTTTCTGACTTTTACTTTTTTTTTGGTACAAAATTATTTGACAGAATGTTGAAACATTGCCATCTTTCCATTTCTTTCCAATGCTAAGATTAGGAGTGTTATGCAGTGAAATTGTAAATCAATCATGAATCTGTGGTTATTATTGTTATCCCACACACCTGGTATTCTTCATCCAGCATCTCCTTTTCATGTGATCTTTTGTAACTTTTTGATGTTCGTAAGTAAAAAGGGGTTGTACATCAAGGCTCCATTTTGATGATGACTCAGTGCAGGAAGCAGTGGTTACTCCTCTCTGTTGTTTCTTTCCACTCTTTCTTGCTAGAAAAAGGAGACTTGATTTTTTTATTTGAAATGTGGTTGATTGGTTTCAATGGATTTCACACCGCAGGTATTATTGAAATACATAGGAATGAAGAGTGTGCCAATTGCAGCATGATGTTAAGAAAGAAATGTGCCTTGTAGATATAACGTAGCAAGTCCTTCTTATAACCTTCTTGATCAGTTTCTGCTTTTGGAAAGCATCTTTGAAAACCTTTAGATAATCTGTAGCACATTACTTGATTCTGTTTCTCTGAGCTACAACACCTCCACATGTTCAAGAAAGGGATCCTGTAACTATGGTTTGAACAGAGTTCAACCACCTTGGTTCAACCTGCCACCTTGCCACCTTGGTTCAACCACCTGCCACCTTGGTTCAAACACACCATAGTTTGTCCAGTTCTGCTGTAATGGTAAATCATGGTTTGCACCCAATTAGGAATGAGAGAGGAAGAAACAAGTGAGAATGGGATGGAACACACAGTTCCGAACAGATTCTAGTTCTTTCCCCAATTCATAATATGCATGAATTTTATCTTTTTCAATACTGTCAGGAGTCTTTGCTGATTTTAATCTTTTACTTCATGTTTAGGTGCATTTACAGCCTTTAAAGCAAAGCATGTGGAGCATGTTTATAATCTATCTGCTCAATCCAATTAATACTCTTACTCAGAAGTTGTTGAGGCTTCCTCGCAGGTAAGTGTGCATAAGCTTTAAGCTAATTAAATAAAGACCTGTGCTGCCGTCTGGCAGTGTTGGATATATTGTACTGTCTGCAGAAACAAAGTAGACTCTATATGGGCACATCTAGTTCCCTTGGCCTGATTTGCCTCTTGACATTCTGAGATTCGGTCCTCCTTGCCCCTTCCCTGCTTCAAAGACCACGTCAGAGTGCCTCAATGAGCAAGTTAAACCACAACAGTTTTCTGAAGAGACAGTCAGCTGCTGGGACAACTAGAGTGCTTCTCATAGAATACAGGCTCCAATACAGCTTCGACAGACTTGGTTCAATGTATTCAAATGCAAGGTTGATGAGAATTTAAAAAGAACAGGTTGATGAGAATCAGCCTCTTATAGAGCTTGGCCAGAAGATTGCTATCCCTTAAAAGAGTAGGTCCCAAACTTTTTGACAGGCAGCTTTCTTGATCTATTGGGCCGTTGGATGTGGCTCACCATAAGGTCTACAGTTCTGTACAATATGTAGGATGGTGGATTTGATGAGGTTCTCTGGGGGTTTCTGCAATTCCCTGGGGAGCCCTGGCACACACTTTGGGAACCACTGCTTTAAAAGATTTGCTCCTGGCCTGTGATAATGGCAAAGAAGAATGCAAAGTTCAAAGTTTGCTCTGGAGTTTCTTTTAGGAAAACTATTTCTTCCAGAGGGAGAGGAGGATTTTGGTACTTGTGAATCCTTTTCTCTCACCCCCCCAACAAAGACTGATGTCCCATTAAAAGCATGCTGCATGATATATAAACTCACTTAAGTTAAAGTTGTGGGCTTACCCACTGTGAAAGATTGAGCAATGGGGGTCCCTTCCCCCACACAGGACTCATTGTACACAAAAATCAGACTCAGTGTGTATAAAATACCACAAATTACAAGATACCTATCTCTGAGGTAAGGCAGCAAACATACATATACAGTTTAGCTTCTAGCAAACTTGGAGCCACTGCCCCCATTTAAAAATGGGGCACAATCTTAGGGCACACTCTTAGGGCACAATCCAGAGTAACTACAGGGAGTCCTTGCTCCAGTGTAAGAACAATTTACTCTGGATTACTCTTGAGAAATTTCCCATATGTTTTCACTAGGTGGTGCCATAACTACGTCAACATAAATGTCTCTT
This sequence comes from Cryptoblepharus egeriae, assembly GCA_030015325.1. Classification (NCBI taxonomy): domain Eukaryota; kingdom Metazoa; phylum Chordata; class Lepidosauria; order Squamata; family Scincidae; genus Cryptoblepharus; species Cryptoblepharus egeriae. The sequence goes on along the minus strand of JAREYC010000003.1, from coordinate 87,744,324 downwards.
ATGTGCTCCCGTAGTTACTCTGGATTGTAGGGTAAGGCTGCAATCCTAAAGACACTTTCCTGGGAGTAAGACTCACTGAACACAATGGGGATTACTTTTGAGTTGACATGGTTAGGATTGTGCTCTTAATGACACAAAAATATTGTAGTTATTAACTAATCTAATCACTTAACTTATTAACTAACTTATTAGTTAATTAACTAATAACTAATCTTAATTAGTTAATTATCTAATCTTCTATGTGGGAGAATATTGTCATACTCTGTTTAGGACTGAACTTCTTTTGTTTATAGACAAGCCAACCTGTCTCTGGTAAGAGTTAACCTGAGAGGAAGAACCTAGTAAGGCAAACGTGACTGCATGAGTACCCTACCCCAAAGCCACAGGATAAGAGAAAACATCATATCTATGGAAAACATATCCAGGTCATGCACAGCTTAAATTAAGACATACATTTTGCTGCTGCTGCTACTGCCACCTAAAAAGCCACAGCAGCAGCAATCCAGCAGTCTACCTACCCCATCAATTCATTCCTTCCACACATGGTCCCATTTAAAAAGCAGAAAGAGCCAAAAGTAGAAAATCTAATGCTCCCTGAAACTCATTATTTGATACAAGCTACATTATCTCCTTCATTTACATTACTTTGTATATTATCTAGACTAAGGATGAAACATGTATGCGGATGTGTGCTTTCGATTCTCACTTTTTTAAATATAGGTTGTGTACAAAAAAGATCAAAACTGAAGTGGAAGAATAAGGAGCACTTTATAAGATAAAAACGTTCCAGCGGGAAAAAATACAGTAACTTCCCTACTTACGAACATTCAGGATGCAAACTTTCACACATACAAACATACCTTCAAGATAATAACTTTTACTTGTCTGCTGCATTTAAGGTCCAATAACAGTATTTTAATAGTTTTGTAAAAAAAATTAACAGTAAACAGTATTAACAGTAAAAAGTATTTTTTAAAAGTAAAGATATTTAATTTACACTACTTTTTCATTTTTTACTTTTTTACATTGGGTCAAACTGGGTCAACAATTAACATCAATGGTGTTGGATTTGCGAAAAAAATTGACATATGAACGTTTCCAGAACGGAACTCATTTGTTAATAGGGGACTTGCTGTAGATGGATTCCTGTCATCTCAGTCATGTGTTCATGGCTCCCAGTATTCCAAACATCCAAATGTGGGCCATTTAATTTGGATAGGGCATTTAAAATTAACTTCAATGCATAGATTTATTCTTGTAATTTATTTGACATTTTATTTCTAATTTGTTTATATCACAAAAATCTATTCAAAACAATCAATATGTCATGATATGAAATATATGTGATGAAATCTTTTTGATCAACAGATTTCCTATTAATTTCATTAAAATGACATATTTATTAATTGAAATGTAATGATCCAGGTCCAAGGAACAAGGCTGCAGCAGCAAGGACTGGGCATATATAGCCCTGTTTTTAAATGCCAGAATTCTGCCATTTGGCAGGGAAATTTAATGAGGTAAACCTAAAGTTCAAACCTATGGGCCACTTATGGCACATCTGTTGCCTATGGGCACAATCCCAAGTTAGGGCAGTGAGGAGAGCCCTAGCTGGGCTGCCCCAACTATTCTGAATCCAGAGCAGAAAGTTATGCTGCATCCAGAGAGTCAGGAAGCCTGGGCTGCCCTAACTGCTCCAGAGCATGCTCAGTAGGCACCAAGTCAGTGACACTTGGGGAGGGCTTGCTCCTGAGGAGACACCCCCCCTCAGATCACACTGAACAAGGAACAGCTGTGGTGCCTGCCTTAGAAGGAGTAACTGATGAGAAGCCAGTACAGTCTACAGTGAATACAAGGGGCTCCTTGGAGTGGCCTGCTGTATCCCCTGGTTAGTGGGCTGTCATAGCTGTGCCATATCCTGAAGTTGAGAGACATGGGTTGCAGCTAGGCTGGTCAAGAACTCAGATTTTTGGTCAACACTGCCATTCTTACTCTGTCAAATCATGGACCATTAAGGGTCTACTCATTACTATAACTGCTCCTGAGGTGGTTTAACTCTGAGGAGCTGGAAGAGGGCTTTCTGCCCTGGAAACAGGCTCTGGATACAGCATAACTGCTCTGCCCTAGGCAATGCTGAATGTGCCCTCAACATGCCTCTCCTGAACTGCCTAGGCTGCCCCAGCTAAGTCACCTGTCTTGGGGCAGCCTACGTTGCTTTCTTCTAGAACAAATAGGGTGGCCTATTTTGGGTCAGCCCAGTGATAGACAAGGTAACCCCAAGTGCACTTCTGGATTGTGCCCTAAGTCACTTTGCAACGGCAGATCTGCCATGTCATTGTTGTCGGCTATGGTGTGGCCAGCAAATACATTCTGTGCACACACAAGAACCACACAGATGCTCCACAAGTGTAGGAAGGTGGAAGAGGAAGCAATCTGTGGGCACTTCACAGAACGATTGAAGGAGTGACCCAAAAGGTACAGTCCAAGGGCAGGAGGAGATTTCTCTGTATGTGTGTCTGAAGAGATCAGACAACCACCTAGGAGATCAGGCAAGCACCACTTTTACTACCCCCAAAATCCAGAGTAAGTACGGGAGCATGTGAGAGACTTTACGTGTACCCGTAATTACTGCACCACCTACTGAAAACCTATGGGAAATTCATATTGCAATCCAAAGTTGTTCTTACACTGGAGCAAGGACTTCCCGTAGTTACTCTGGATTTTGCCCATAATCTCACTGACTGTCCATTAGACTCCCGCACCAAATGCCATTGGTTGGCATTGTATGTTATGTCTACTAATCTCTCCCAAACAGCCAGTTAGCTTGTAGGCATGTAGGGAAAGTCTTTATATACAAAAGTGTGGTTTTTCAGCATTTAATTTTTAAAGAGTAGGCATTTAACCTTTTGTGTATAGAGATAGAAAGAAAAGCACTTGAGAAATCTTGTGTTTGCTTCATAAAAAGGTACTGTAAATCGCCTTCTTACCTCTTGTATTTTGACCAGCCAATCCAAAAGCTGATAAGCACATGGACCATATTGAATATTTCAATAAGAACTATGGAAGTACTAGACTACTTGTATTTAAGGTTTGCAGATCTGCAAAGTAGGTTGCAAATAAAACAGCCTAGTTTTGAATTTATTCCTAGAAATAGGATAATTTACAATACTCAAACACACCTTCTTTGGTTTCTTAAGGTATTTCCAAGAAAACTACAGCAGGTGGTTTCTCCATTGTATACCTAGATGAGCCAAGTCTACCTGTATTGACATTCTGGTGCAGCTGACCAAAGGTGCAAACATTTTGGAAGCAAATGTATTTTTATATGTATAAATATGATTTTAAGTCATCAGATCTGCAGTTCTCCCCGTTTTGACAACTCAGTTGACTACAGAATATTATTTTCACAAGATAACAGGATGACACTGTTATTTCTTATGAAATCATAACTTAAACATATTGAAACATGGAGTCTTGATTAATTCTATTAATGAATCTATGATTGTACAAAATTTAGTTTCTCTTTATTATGCAGAAGTTCTCACATAAAATTACAAATGGAATGAGGATTTGTGATCCAATTCCCCATAAACATACAATCATTTTCTAACTTATTCTGCCTGCCAATAAAACTAGTTTTTTTATATCAGTACTTACAAACTTACATAACTGAATTTTCATTATTCACCTATAATAAAGACTTAACTCATCTGGGCTAATCCTAAATTGACAGAGCAGATATATGGTAAGAAAAATTAGAAGGAAAAAATGTATCATTTCAAGGATTCAAAGGATTCCATGTGACTCACCTCTCCTGATGAGTTTGGGATCAGCTCCTTTCCATTCCTGACCTCCCCATTCTCTGCAAAGACAGGGATGTTGGGGCTGAAAACCATGAGATCATTTTTGGCATTGGCATCCCCACTCACTCCTGCCAAGATATGGCTGTGACGATTTGAGTACGACCAGCTTCCCACTTCACTAGCACATACCAATGTAGCTGTACCAGGTCCATACATAACTGCCTCTTTCACTTGGTTCTTACATCGCATGGCCACATATAAGATGATCGCAAGGAGGAATAAGCTGGATACTGAACAGATTGCGATGATCAGGTAAACATTGACATTATCCACCAGGGGTTTTGGGCCCCCTCCTGTCCTAGAAAGGTGGTTGTCAGTTTTAATGGCCTGGGCTTTTGCCACCAGTGATACACTTAGTGTAGCGGTAGCTGAGAGTGCAGGCTTGCCATGGTCCTTCACTAAAACCAACAGTCTTTGACTGTTACTGCCCTCTGCCTCATCCAGGGCACGTGTAGTGCTAATTTCACCACTGTAAAGTCCTACCCTCCAAGGGCCATTAATTCCTTCATGCAGCTCATATCGCAGCCATGCATTATAGCCTGAATCCGCATCCAAGGCATGGATCTTGCCCACCATATGTCCAGCTGCCAGAGGAACCACCAAAATAGTAGTGGAATCATCAGCTAGTGTGGACACTGCTGGTGCGTTGTCATTTTCATCCACAACAAAGACTTGCACCGTCACATTGCCACATAGTGAGGGCAGCCCAGCATCTCTGGCACTCACTTGAAATTCCAACAGCTTCAGCTCTTCATAGTCCAAGGGCTGCAAAGCATAGAGCTTCCCACTTTCCGAGTGCACTGAGATGTAGCTTGACAGTGGCCAGAGCTTCTCATCCAACCAGTAGGTAATAAGGCCATTCTCAGCCACATCTGGGTCTGAGGCAGACATAGTGAAGATATGAGCACCAGGTGGGTTGTTCTCTTTCACAAAGACTGTGTAGGAAGGCTGTGCAAAAGCAGGGGCGTTGTCATTCACATCACTAATTGGTACTAGCAAACTACTGGTAGCAGACAATGGAGGCTCTCCATGATCTTGAGCCATCACTACCAACCTGTACTCGGCCAACTGCTCTCGATCCACAGGCTCAGCCAATGTTAGTGAGTAGTAATTCTTGAATGTGGATACCAGTTTGAACGGTAGTCCATGAGGCCACAAGAAACAACTCACTTGCCCATTGGCTCCAGAGTCCCCATCTGAGACACTGATGAGGGCCACCACGGTTCCTGGTGGGGAATCCTCTGGCACTGGCACAGACAGAGAAGTCACTGACACTTCTGGAAAGTTGTCATTTATATCTAAAACCTCAACAAGAACTTTGCAGTGTCCTTTCATTGGCGGGGTGCCTTTGTCTTCTGCAACAATTTTTAGTTCAAATAAATTAATATCTTCGAAATCCACATTTCCAACCACTCTGATTTCCCCTGAATTGAAATTTACACTAAAAATCTTTGTAAAACCTGGAGGTACATTATTACTAAAAAAATAGGAGATTTCTTTATTAATTCCTTCATCGGCATCTGTAGCATTCAATTTAATGACTAATGTTCCATTGGCTGCATTTTCTTGCAACTTAACTCTGTAAAGCGACTGGTTAAAAACAGGAGGGTTGTCATTAGCATCCAACACATTGATCACCAACTGGACGGTGCCTGTAAGTTTCACCTTTCCCCCATCAGTGGCTGTGAGCACTAGATGATGTGCAGGACTCTGCTCTCTGTCCAGTGGATTTTTCAGAATAAGCACTGGAGATTTATTCTGCTCCTCATCACTTCCTGAATCAAGAATGAAATGATCATTCAAACTGAGTTTGTAGGTTAGCAAGGCATTGGCATCTGAATCTGCATCAGAGGCTTCTGCCAGAGGGAAACGAGAACCTGGGAGTCTTGATTCTGCAATGGATAAATGCTGTTCATTTACTGAAAAAACAGGAGCATTATCATTGATGTCCTTGATCTCCACCTCCACATGGAAGACTCTCAGAGGTTTATCCACAATCACTTCAAGATGAACAGAACACACAGGATTCTTGCTGCAAAGCTCCTCCCTATCTATCCGAGAATTAACAAATAAAATCCCATTCTGCACATTTACCTCAAAATAGTCTTTGCGTGCTTTGGACACCATCCGGAACAGCCGAGGCACCAGGTCATTCACTTCCAGCCCTAGATCCTGGGCTACGCGGCCCACAAATGTGCCATGCTGGGATTCCTCAGGGATAGAATAATGAAGCTGACTGGTCCCCACCTCCCAGGCTACATGGAGAAGAGTCAGCTGCAGCAGACGCTTTGCCATAGAATCACTCTGCCAGGCATCCATTGTGAATGCATACACAAAATCCAGCAGTGTCTTTATGGAAAATGCCTTTCCTCAAAGAGATGAAGAACAAAAATCCAAGAGGCTCATCCAAGGTAGTGGACATGAAATCATTTGAATCCGATCCAGTGATGTTGCATCTGTCTTGTGATATTCCTCTTTTTGTAGATCTGACAGGCAGGGTTTTCGGTCACTTAGAGGGAGGAGCTCTGAATTTTCTCTGTCCTCAAATATTTCCTTAGCCTACACTGACCCCTTGTGACTGCATTTTGAAATGAACAGCCAACTATTATTATATTATCTATTTTTCAACTATTTTTCTGTCTTTTATTATTCTTTTTCCTGCTTTATTATTATTTCTAAAATATTTAAAGAGATACACATAGATTGCAAAAGGATACAAGCCTGACCGTAGACTTACAATCTAATACCAAAGGGAAAAAAAGAAGAACCAGTTCAGGAATCTATATTTTCTAATTCCATAAAGACCAGTAGGAAGGTATTTTGGTCTGAATCTGCAAGAATTCACCTTTATATCTCATCGAAGGAACCCTTACAAAGAAAGAGCAACTTCACCCATTATGTCTTCTAAGATGATCACCTAAGATTATTAAACAGCGAAAATCTAACACATAAGTTTTACCCCACATATGTTTGCCAATACTAATTAAAAATATGTATCAAGTAACCAGTATTACTTGGCAGATTCCTGCTGAGTCTACGTTTTCAGGCAGATTTGGGTTGTTGACATGCAACATGTGAAAGAATCAGTAATTGTTCTGTATGTTCTATATTGATCATAGAAGAGCCATAAAGAGTCATGATTCCACTTCTGAATTGAATTTAGCCTTGGGTTCATACTCTCCTATGTGTCTTGAGTAAACTAACCAGCTAATGCTTACCAGTTGTATATCTGATGCTGGGGTTCCTAAATTATTTGTTTAAACAGTGGGTCAACATTATCCACAAGTTCTGAATTTGAAGATTTGACTAACCGTGGGTGCTGACCCAATAACTGGAGGGCCTCAGAGGACCTCTGGACACAAAAGGAAGTTGCTTCCAGTCACATCTAGCTGGTCCTCTAAAACATGTGAAAGTCATGACCTCCAAAGGCCTGAGAAGGCCTATAAGAGCCTTTTGAAAGACATTTCACATTTTTCCAGCAGGAGCTCTCAATGAATTTAATGATCTATGAAATTTGGTATATGCATGAGGTGTCCTGTAAAGGATTCCACATGGATACCAAGGGCCCACTGTAATATTTCTTTACTGCTTTTATACTCCATAAGATATAATCAAGATGTAATTAAAGATAAAATCAAGGCAGTTTACAAAAGAAGACAGATAAATTTACAATATCTAATTCTAATTTATAATAAATATTTCAAAATATATAATTCTAACTACAAACAGCAGCAACCAAAGCAGAGCAAACATAAAATATGTAACACAGAATATTTATTAAACAAAAGCTCAAATAAAACAGAAAAGTCTTTACTAATCTTATGAAAGCTGGTAGTGATGGAGTACAATTGGACCTCATAGGTAAATGTCCCTTTATCTCAAGGTCACCTCCAGCCTTCCCAAATCATAGTCCCACCGGCCATACTGCATCAGTATAAGGTTAAGATTAGCTGCCTATCCCGGACAAGACAAATATGGAGGCATCTCTGTGATCACCTCTTGTAATCATCAATTGCCATCTACTCTGTTCTGGTTGGCTCTGTTGTTCCATGGTTTGAAATAAAGCGGTAGTGTATAGAAAAGAATGGAAGTAGGAAAAGCAGCTTCCACTTGCCTTTTCCTATCCTTGATGTTTTGCTACTTCAAACAGCCTGACAGAACAAGGAGGAGAAAGCTGGAAGGGAGGTAGGTAGACTGTAGCAATGACCCAGCATGAAGGACTTACAAAGGCTGAGGGGCTGCTGTTTGCCACCGCCTCTTCCTATATTAAATAGTTATCTATTTACTCAGCAACAAGGCTTACAAGTGGCCCATATTTAGTGAAGCATATATTGCGAGAAATAGCAAGAAAGGGAGAAAGCGGCAGGTTGACCATATAGAATGGAGGACAGAGTGCCTCTGTGTTGAACCACTGCATAGAAAAGGGAATTGAGGTTTAGCTCATTATAGAAGGGTTTAAAAAGTAGCACCTCAATTCCCTCGTATGTAGTGTTAAAGGTAGAGGTACTCTGTCCTCCCTTCTGTATGGTCACCCTGGAAAGTGGGGATAGTCTGCTCAAGTCCCTAATAGCTCAAAGTCAGTGTTCTGCAAGGAGGAGCGCCGGAGAATGAAGGTTCGGAGGATGACCTGACAATTTTTTAAAACCCACTATGCAGAGATATTTTAAGAGGTGGAAAAGAAGGAAACCACTATTCATCCTCATTTTCGACAGTATTTATATACCACTTTCCAATGAAAAGTTCACAACGTAGTTTACAGAGAAAATTAAATAACTAATACTTCCTTGCTTGCTGTATAACAATAAAATGTTCTGTATAATAGCAGACAGCCACAACCATACACCCCTGATGTGCACTATATGTTACAGCAGATGAAGGCCTCAAGTAGCGGAAAAGGGGGGAAAAAGTTAACTTTAAACTTTTACAAGTTTTTTCCTGAAACACCACTTCCCCAGTACTGTCTAAAAAGTATTTCATGGGTAGGGCCAATCTGCTGATGAGGACTCTAGGGGGATTTCCTGCTGCAGGCAGGGGGCTGGATTAGATGACCTACTAGGTCCCTTCCAACTCTATGATTCCATGATTCTGACTTGTGAAGTGGCTGTTTTGTCATAGCTTGTGGGGGAGATTCCCACATCCACATCCACACACTGCTTCCACTAGCCCACAATCAGATTCTTACTCAGTTCTCTATGATGTTCATACCCCGTCTCCTTCCAGTGAGGAAAGAGAAGTGCAAGTGAGTACTTTGGTTCTTTTGCTGTGATCTACCTCTCACATACGGTATTTGCCTGCTTCCCTATCCTTGGTTATCAGGAAGAAAACAGTGCTGATTTACTTGACATTTCCATCCTCCCCAAACAACAGGTCCATAGAACAAAACAAAAAAGTTTTGTTTTGTTTTGGCCTAAGATCAACCTGTAAGTCTTATTGATTTCAAAAGCTTGTTTGACAGCTTTCTTGGGAGTAAGCCCAAGAAACTCTGAGTTCAGAGAGGCATACTTCTGAGCAGATATGCATGGGTCTGTGCTATAAATATTTCCCAGTTAAATTAATTGAATATGAAAATATTTAACTTTTTCTCAATCATTCCTAATGCAAGTAGTTCTTTGATCAGACCTGCACAATGTTTTATTTTTCCTCACAGTCAACTATCACCACCTTATAGCATTTCCTGAGAAAAATCTTGGTTCTACCTCACAATCTTGGTTCTACCTCACAAAGAGGTTTAACTTAAAGGTACAAAACATTAAATAGAACCACCATGTACTAATGTGCTGAGCTCTGAACCAACAAGTCCAAAATTCAGGTTTGGCCTTTGGCATGATGTGATCTCAGGATTATATAAGACATGCATCCAAATGTGTGCTTCCGAGTATTAAATTTTTTATTTTTAAAAAATCGAAAGCACAAGAAGGATTTTGCAAACAGCTGAAACTCTATGGCACTGTTAGCTCACAGTAATTGCAATGGTTTCAAGCCTAATTGTACCTCAACTCTAGGTGATTTTCATAGTTCAACTTTAAATTAAAATTTTCTAGCGGCCCTATGATATTTCTTCAAAAGAAATTTGCATGTCAGGCAAACTCTTAAGTGTCAGGCATACTCTTAAGCCATACTAATCTCAACTTCGATTCCTCCTCCATCTGCAAATATGGGGTAATCAAATGACTCCATTTGCAGGTTTGCTGTGGGAATTACTGATGTAAAATGTGTGAAGTGCTTTCAACATTGAAATCCTAAAAGCTATCATTGAATGCAACTGCATTGAGAAGTTAGCATGTTAGCACTGTAGGAAATGTGAAACTATGTTATTTCTTGGCAACGCAAAGGAAGGAAAGGGAAATGAAAGGGGGAACAAAAGGAAATTTTAGTTAATTATTCTTTATTGTTGAGAAAAAGTGACAAAAATTATGAATATTTCAAAGATATATTATCCTCTGAGATATTACATTGAGCTACTTACGGGTGAAATCCAGAGTAACTATGGGGAGTCCTTGCTCTGGAGTAAGAACAAGTTACTCTGGATTGCAATATGAATTTCCCATAGGTTTTCACTAGGTGGTGCAGTAACTACGGGTGCACATAATGTCTCTTACGTGCTCCTGTAGTTACTCTGGATTGTGCCCTATGACATAAATTCGTAAATGGTTTTTATTAAGATTTCACTGGAAATTCCAGCATAGTATAGGCAGTTCTAGATTAATGCAGATTTAGAGTACAATCTTAATCCATTTAGGCTGGCATAACTCACCTGTTCCTCAGTCCCATGGTGGTGTGGGGAGGCCAACACATGTCTGTGCACTGGCTTAAACCCCCCAGAAGTGGTGCCGAAGTGCTTGACGGCACTTGAATGATACCCCCAGGCCAGCACGGGACTTGAGCCAACCTAACTGGGGTTTAGGATTGCAGCCTGAATTTGACATTTTCAAAATGGATTAATTAGCAAATTAAAATAGGAAGTCTAATTTATGCTGGCAAATTTTAAAATAACACAGTTAGTGTTAATAAGTAAATGTTAGATTCTAGCAGTTTTTCATGGGAAGAAGAGTCTCTTCAGAAGATACAAAATAGAGAAAGAAAATGTGTTCACAGAATGTAAAGAACTGCTGCTTACCACTTTCTCAGTTTCTTTACTCTCATCTTTGTTTTCATCAATACTTTCTCAGCCATGAACATTCCCAATCCCAGTAGCCACAACCCTCCCTTAATGCCATCTTGGACAAGCATAAGGGCGCAATCCAGAGTAACTACAGGGAGTCCTTGCTCCGGTGTAAGAACAATTTGCTCTGGATTGCAATATGAATTTCCCATAGGTTTTCATTAGGTGGTGCAGTAACTACGGGTGCATGTAATGTCTCTTACGTGCTCCCGTAGTTACTCTGGATTGTAGGGTAAGTCTCCAGTTATCAGCATGAGGGTTCAATGACTTTTCCTCTAATATATACCAGTTATATTGGTTCCTCCGAGGAAACAAAAAAAATGCACAAATGCAATTTATGCAATATATACATAAATTGAGAGCAGCCTTCTATATAAATTTATACCATAAGAACCTAGTAAGGGGAAATGGTAAGGCAATAAAGAAGTAGATTCAGAATGAGGCACCCTGGACAATATTTTAGGAGCACTCCATCAATACAGCTGGTAGCCATCTTGGATATTCTCAAAGCAAAAAGGCAATAAATAATATTGGACTAGAATTTGGGACTGAATATTGTAGTCCAGAATTCTGTTAAGTGAAAATTTTTATGGTTAATGAATTAATTTTCACATTATTTAGACTCTATTGAGATTATTGAGATTTGAATTGAAGCAAAAGTTAAATTAATTTCTCAGTTGGATAAAGATTGGGGAAAAATATGATATTTTGACATATAATGTTTCTAAGTCTTAATTATCACACTGTAATTACTTGAATCTAATGTGCCATCTTAAAAGCCTATTTTAAAAAGCTTGAGATGTTTAAAAAATGTTTACTGGTGATTGTAATGCGCAGCTGTAAACTAGGTACAAAATGTAATTTAACTGCATATAATAATAATGTTATATAACAATAAAATGACAATGGATTTTTATTATTATTTTTACCTAGTTGCACTACTTTATACAACAATGAGTTTATGTTTTAATCACAATATAGTAAAATGTTAAACTAAATACTGACCTATACTGATAATAAAAATATCTGTATTTACTCAAATATAAAGCACCATCAAATCCAATGGGCACCTCAATTTTGGAGACTTACAGCACAATCCTAACCATGTCTACTCAAAAGTACGCACCATTGTGTTCAATGGGTCTTACTCCCAGGAAAGTGTCTTTAGGATTGCAGCATAAATTTGGCTGGAAAAGGTGACTGTTATATTCAAGTAAATAGGGTTTTTGATAAGTATAATAATGTATTATTATTATTATAATACATTGTTCTAAAACTGTTCATCAGTTTTAGAACAGTGGTTTTCAGCCTGTGTGCCAAAAGTGGTTCATGGGTGTGCTAAGGGAATTTATTGATTTATTTCATTAATAATTTACGAATACAGTGGTGCCTCACATAACATGTTTAATTCGTTCCAGAAGCATGCATGTTATGTGAAATGCTCTTTATGTGAAGCGGATTTTCCCATAGGAAATAATGGAAACTTAGATGATTGGTTCCACAACCCAAAAAATATTCATATAAAAATATTAACTTTATGTTAAAAGATGACAAAACACTCTAACTGAATTCAAAACATGCATTCAATGTGCATGATCCTATAAAGTCTATTTACTGCAATCCTAAAGAACACAATGGGGCTTACTTCTCAGTAGACATGCTTAAGAGGCTGCAATCCAAAAGACACTTTCCTGTTAGTAAGCCCCATTGAACACAATAGGGCTTACTTCTCAGTAGACATTGTTAGGAGGCTGCATGGAGGCTAGGGGGCTTACTTGGGCTGCGGCTAGAAGCTGATGGGGACACTTGGGGGCTATTGGAGGCAGCCTAAGGTAGCAGTGTGCTGGCCAGCAGCCCTTTAAAACAGGCTCCACATGGAGCATCAGGGCTGCCTAGCGCACAACTCATTAAGAAGCAATGCTTCCTGTTTCTCTGTGCGCTTGCCTTTCACGTCCCCAGATGACCTGGCCAGGTCACTTTCAGGTTGCCTGGGGCTTGTTAAGTGAAGCGGGCTTGTTAAGAGGACCACACTCCCAATGGGAATTTGTTCTTGTTATGTGAATCACTTGGTATGTGGTGCACCTGTTATGCGAGGTACCAGTGTACGGCCATTGGTTAATATTAATCCCTCACCAGCAGCATAATGTGTCTTTTCAATTGTCAAAAGAATGGTGTGCTTTTACAATTTAGTGCCATGGGATGAAAAAGGTTGAAAATCACAGGTTTAGAATATTATATTTGCAGGAAACAATTAGATTTTCTGAATGTAGATAACTTACTGAAAATATAACAAAAGTGATTAGTGGAATTAATTCACTTTAATTATACAGAAAACTAGGTACAGTATATTATATTCTGCAAGTAACAAGATGGCATTTGACAAAATAGAATGCCCTTTAATGAAAGAAGTTATGGAGGCAATAGTATTTGTCTTAATGTTCACAAAAATTGAATTGATTTTTCTGCACACTTTATGCAAACATAACTGTCAACAGGCAACGCTTAAAATGTTGTAGACCAACAGGGTACTTCTATATGCCTACTCAGAAATAAATCTCATTTAATTCTTATTCCCAAGAAGTTTACAATAATTTATAAATATGATTTAAGACTACAATCCTATGTATAATTATCATAAATACCACTGAACTCAATGTGATTTACTTGTGAGTAAACATTAATTGCATTGTTAAATTTAAAACACCCTAAGATATCGCATGTCTACTGCAAGGTCCGTCCCATTAAATTTTTGCTTAAATGTGTATAGGATTGCAGAGTAAGACAAAGTAGCCACATTCACTTTTGATGTTTTATTTACCATAGAAATATTGAAAATCAGACCTTCCCCAACCCAAAAAAATGCTCAAATGGTAATCCTATTTCTCTACTGGGCAAACGTGCTGTCTATGTTGAACTTTGCAAATTGGAAGCATAGGCAGGGAGGCTTGTACCAGTCCGCTTGCACTGTATCATCCAGTCATTGGCAGAGGTATGTATGTCAGTGCAGGAGGAGGGTGGCAGAAAGGTAAGGAAGGAGTATTTGAGGCAGGGAAGTGTTGATCAGGCCCAAGTGACAGCTGGCTATCCTAATACCCTTCTCAGGCCCTGTAGCATTGTACCAGGATTCCCAGATTTTCCTTTACGTACATTTAATGTCAGAAGAGACAATCAACAGCCCTGTCATACTTGTCTATTCAGTGGTAATATTTTTGAGCATTCCATTTACTACTAATTTTGCTACAGAATTATACGATGGGTCAATCCAAGTATTTAAAATAAATTCCCAGGCCAAACTTCTTCAATGTAACTTTAATGAAATCCCACCCAATTTTATCAAATGCCTTTTCTGAAATATTTATGATGTTCATAAGCCTTTCTGGTTGCAATCAAACACACATTTTACCTATAGTAAATTTCATTATGTAAATTTCATTCATTCAGAAGTAAATTTCATTATGTCCGTTCTAAAGAGACATGTATGACAACTTTTTAGAAATGCCATTCTACTCTATCAAAAGCCTTTGGAGCATCTAGAAACACCAGAACTCTTTTCATGTTCTAAGCTAAAATGATTGAATTATACAGCCTTAAGTATTGACTGATGGCATTCTAGTCATATATATTGAAAAGTAGTCTTATTTAAAGTGGCTGAACAATAGATGCCAGAATAGATGTCAATATGATTGTGTGGCACCATGGACTTAGGTAGGATACATGATTATCACCTCTTTACCTTCTTTTTTTTATTTTCCAGTAAAAAATCAATGATTACATTTTATAATCAATAATTGCTAAACCAACCAAAAGAAAAATAAACAATTTGTATTACTTGGGTAGAAATCTGCAATTATTCCACTTTAATAATCATTATATTTCATTTATTTTAAAAAGTTCAGTGCAGTATTTCAGTGTCAGAGTTTTCATTTGTAGTTTCTGACCATGAGGCATTGACATGAGACAGCCAGGTTGAAATTACCTTACAACAGTAAGACCTGTTGGGTACCCTTCAATCAGTAAATCTCTCAGTCTTACCTCCCTCACAAGGTGTGACATGGAGAAATAATATACAGTTTTCTGTGCTCCTTGGAGGAGAGATAAAAATGAAATATATAAATAGAATCTGTAGAAGGAAAACAGAGAAGAAGGCAGACAGAAAGTTTGGGAGCTCCTCCCATTTTTAGAAAATAATACTTGGAATGCAGTTCTAACCTAGGCTGGCACAACTCTTTGGTCTTCCCATTACTATGGTGATATACCCTACAATCCAGAGTAACTACGGGAGCACGTAAGAGACATTACGTGTACCTGTAGTTACTGCACCATCTAATGAAAACCTATGGGAAATTCATACTGCAATCCACAGCAAATTGTTCTTACACCGGAGCAAGGACTCCCTGTAGTTACTCTGGATTATGCCCATAGTGAGATAAGCGCATGCCTGTGCACTGGCCTATCCCCTCTCCAGGAGTGGAGCAGAAGTGTCTTATATACCTTTTGTGACTTCCCCAAGTCAGTATTTATGCCAGGGCTTAAGCAAGCCTAACTGGAGTTTAGGATTGCAACCTTTGTTTGCTTTTTGCTTACAGTTTGCAACCTTTGTTTGCTGTTTGCTTACAGCAGCCTTAAATAGCTTCCAGTGTTCAAAGTACTTTGCATACACAATTTTGGACAAGTTTATATGGAAAATCTGCATATTATCCCCAAATTGGTTAAATTTGCTTAAATTTACCTTGTGAGTTTATTGCAGAGGTGAGATATCAATTGAAGACTTCTTGCCTTTTGATCTCCTAGCCACTATTTATGGAGTAGTAGTAAAATATTTCTGCTAACATTTAAAAAACAATATAATAAAATAAGCAGCTTGTGCCTCATCAACACACAGCTTGCTTGCTTACTTGCCTTTACTGCAGCCATACATAATTTTTTATACCCTGGAAAACACCTTAACACATTATGACTATAAAATAATAATACAACACAAATCCAATCCAATTCAATCTCATGAGATGGAAACTTACAATGCTGGAAAACGTTTTGCCACATCCAAAGAAAAAGCTACTACTAATGGATGCCCCAACTACATTTTATCAATCAATCAATCAATCAATCAATCAATAGTATTTACTGTATATACCACTTTTCAACAAAAAAGATCACAAAGCAGTTTACAGAGAAAATGAAATAACTAATGGCACACACATTTAAATTATCATGTGCTGCCTTTGACCTCCAAATAGTCACTTGCCAGAGCCAAGAATCTCAACCTGATGTCAATACCTGCCAAGTATTTTCCCTGTCTAAAGCAAAGCGAGCTTCCAAAAGATCGTATGGTGCATGACATTCTACAGTGAAAGTTTCTAAGTATGTGCTGAAACTCAGTTTTCAGTAGGAACTCCAGCAACTGACCCTACAATCCAGAGTAGCTATGGGAGCACATTAGAGACATTTACGTTGACGTAGTTACAGGACCACCTGGTGAAAACCTATGGGAAATTCATATTGCAATCCAGAGTAAATTGTTCTTATGTGGGAGCAAGGACTCCCCGTAGTTACTCTGGATTGCGTCCTGAACCGTTATCCTTCCTGGCTAAGTGACCAAGAAGAATAAAACAGCTACAGTTCACAAAGTTCCCATAAACAACAGAGGCTCTCACTAAAAACCCCAACTGCAAACAAGATTACAGAATAAGCCCTTTGATTTAGCAACCTTTCTCAATTCTTCACAATGACCATTTTCTCTCTCCCATCACCTCCTCCCCTTCTTACCCTAGTCAGTTTGGGAAAGTGAATGAAAGTGGAAGAAACTACAGATCACCAGATCTGGATTTGTCTATGTCCTGGAAAGCTCATGGAGCGAGCCTAAGCTTTCTCCAAGAGTTAAGTACAAGCCCATTCCAAATTAAGATGGAAGAATAATAAAAACCAAATAAACAAAAGTCTAGAAGAAAAGGAAGTTGTTAGATCATCCATGACTAACAGAATGATTTGAATATCCTCCTTCCATGCGACAGTGATTCTAGCAAGCAATTCCTGAAAGACATAGGGTGAAATCCAGAGTCCTTGCTCCGGAGTAAGAACAAGTTACTCTGGATTGCAATATGAATTTCCCATAGGTTTTCACTAGGTGGTGCAGTAACTATGGGTGCACGTAATGTCTCTTACGTGCTCCCATAGTTACTCTGGAATGTGCCCATAGCCTACCAGGCAACAATGTGTCAGACATATTTTTAATCATATTCAATGATTAAAAATTCTGCACAGATAATTATGTAGCTTAATTATATATCTAATTATATAGCGTAATTATACCAGGAGCCTGCACAAGTACATTCCAGAAAGGTGTTATAAAAGAAAACACAAAATACCACTCCTGCACAAAAAAATTATATTGTGTCACAAGGAAACACTTGTTGCACATTCACATTTTTTAAAAATCACATTTTTAAAAAATAAATTCACATTTTTTTAAATTCGCATTTATTTTGAAAAATAAATTCAATTTTAAAAAATTCACATTTAAAAAAATAAAAGCAAAAATCTCTCCTGGAACTTACGTGCCCAGATGCAATGGAGACCATATCATTCACATTTCGAATATCTCCATTCTCCAGAAAAACGGGAATGTTGGGACTGAAAACCATGAGATCATTTTTAGCACCAGGTTCTCCGGATACACCTCCCAGGTTGCAGCTGTGTCGTTGAGAATATGACCAGGTACCCACTTCACTGGCACACACTAGAGTGGCTGTGCCAGGACCATACACCACTTCTTCTTTGGGTTGGCATCGACATTGTAGGGCCACATACACAATGATTGAGAGAAGGAACAAGCTAGACACTGAGCAGATAGCAATGATCAGGTAAACATTTGTGTTCTCTGCAAGTGAATTTGAGCTTCCTCCAGTTCTAGAAAGATGGGCATTACTGTGGCTGGACTGAGAATTAACCACTAGTGATACTGTCAGTGTAGCTGTGGTTGACAACATTGGCTTGCCATGATCCTTCACCAACACAAGCAAACTATGGCTGACACCGTCACCCTCTGCCACATCCAAGGCACGTGTGGTACTGATCTCCCCACTGTATAATCCCACCTGCCAAGGGCCAATAGTTGTGTCATGAAGCTCATAATGAAGCCATGCATTATAACCAGAGTCAGCATCGAGGGCATGGATCTTGCCCACCATCTGCCCAGCCACCACAGGAACTACCAGTAGGATGGGAGTCTCTGGCCCAGATACTTTTGGGGAGTTGTCATTTTCATCCACCACAAATACTTGCACCATCACATTGCTGCTCAGGGAAGGCAGCCCAGCGTCTTTGGCACTCACTTGGAATTCCAGAAGCTTCAGTTCCTCATAATCCAAAGGCTGCAAAGCATAAACCTTTCCACTTTCCGAGTGCACTGAGATGTAGCTTGACAATGGCCAGAGCTTTTCATCCATCCTGTAGCTGATCAAGGAATTCTCAGCCATGTCTGGATCTGATGCTAGTACTGTGAATATGTGAGCACCTGGAGGGTTATTCTCTTTCACAAAGACTGTGTAGGAGGGCTGTGCAAAAGTGGGTGCATTGTCATTCACATCACCAATGGACACTACCAGGCTGCTGCTGGATGACAACGTTGGAACACCTTGATCTTCTGCTTTCACCACCAGCTTATATTCAGCCACTTGCTCTCGATCCAGTGGTTTGTATAGCACCAACGAGTAGTAATTCTTAAAGGTAGACATCAGCTTGAAGGGGAGTCCAGGAGGCCACAAAGAGCATCTCAATTGTCCATTGGTGCCAGAATCCCTGTCGGACACACTGATCAGGGCCACTACTGTCTCAAGAGGAGAATCCTCTGGCACTGACTCTAACAGGGATGTCACTGATACCTCTGGCATGTTATCATTCATGTCCATTATCTCTATTATGACATTGCAGTGGCCAAACAGAGGAGGGCTTCCATTGTCTTTTGCCTCAATTTCAAAATCATACAGATTAATATCTTCATAATCCACTTTTCCTTTTACTCTAATCTCACCTATATCAGAATCTATTCTAAACATATTTTTTACATTGGAAGATACTTGCTTGCTGAATGAGTAGGAGATTTCCCTATTGATTCCCTCATCTGAATCTGTTGCATTGAGCTGAATAACCAATGTTCCATCTTCTGCATTCTCTAATAACTTTATTCTATACACAGACTGATTGAATACAGGTGCATTATCATTTGCATCTAACACAGTGATCTCCAAATGGATTGTGCCTGTGAGTGCCGGCTGACCCCCATCGGTAGCTGTCAGCACAAGATGATGCACAGGGATTTTCTCTCTGTCCAGAGGTTTCTTTAGCACAAGCACTAATGAGTTACTGTGTTTGTCATTCATTTTCTCTTCCACAAGAAAATATTCAGTGGAACTGAGTTTGTATTTCAATTGAGCATTGACACCAACATCTGCATCAGAGGCTCCCTCTAGAGGGAAACGGGCACCAGGCAGTGTGGATTCTGCCACTGTCAAAACCTCCTCACTTACAGAGAAAACAGGGGCATTATCATTTACATCTGTGATCTCTACTTCCACATGGAAGAGCCTCAAGGGCTTATCCAAGACCACCTCCAGATGAATGGTGCACAAGGGGCTCTGAGCACACATTTCTTCCCTGTCTATCCTGGAATTCACAAACAAGATCCCATTCTGTACATTTACCTCTAAATAATCCCTGTGGTCCTTAGAAACCAACCGGAACATCCGAGGCACCAGCTCTCCTACCTCCAGCTCCAGATCCTGGGCAATGCGGCCAACAAAGGTACCATGCTGGGATTCCTCTTGCACAGAATAATGGAGCTGGCCGCTCCCCATTTCCCAGGCTGTGTGGAGCAGAATCAGCTGAAGCAGTAGCTGCATCATCACCTGGAAATCTCCTTGGACAGACAAATGCAAGTACCCTTGTTCCGTTGCAAATTATCTTGTGATAACTGAGCAAATGATGAGTTATCTTGAGAGAAAAGAGCCTTTTTTCATCCAGGATCAGAGGTTTCCAATGTAGTAAGTGGCAGGCAAATTTTTATCCAGTCTTAAGGAGGAGCTCAGTCCTTCAGAAAATGTCTTGTTAGTCAATGGCTCCCCCCTGTGTTACATGCAAGAATTTTTTTAAGCAATAGACAATTTATTCGTCTGATCGATACAAACTTAATGTATGTTTTCGCACAAAGTATGTCTTCCAGAACTCTAGGATGCTTCATGTGCATAAAATAGTAAGGAAAAGATATTCTGCCAAGTAAACGATTTATTAAGAATACAATGGCGTATTTTTTAAAAAATATAGGAAACTGTTTTCCAATAATATTTTTTCTTATGTAGTCACATTGATAATTGTGCGTTTAATATGATACCGTTAGCTTCTTCAGAAAAGAAATATGCACATATTTTCTAGTCATCAGTTTTATAAAACAAAAATTCAGACGTTCCAAAAATCTCTCCTTTGGAATCATGTTTCAGTATGTGCATTATGACATTTTCGCTCTCAACTTGTACACCGTAGGGATCAAATAGTTGTGACTTAGGGAGCAATCCAGAGTAAATACGGGGAGTCCTTGCTCCAGTGTAAGAACAATTTGCTCTGGATTGCAATATGAATTTCCCATAGGTTTTCACCAGGTGGTGGCTTAACTACGTCAACGTAAATGTCTCTTACATGCTCCTGTAGTTACTCTGGATTTTAGGGTTCGTTCCTCAATGCTGCAGCTTACCTGCATAAAGAACCTTCACTGGCCATTTTCATAGGACTATTTTCAAAAATAAGGAGGATGTTTCAATAACTTTCTGCATTTCAAGAGTATATGAATTCCTTTACAAGTCTGTAGTTCATGCTTACAAAGGAAGTTATACTTTGAATTTGGTGCCCATGTTTTGTACTGAATTAACAGGACTTACCAAGATTCAATTTTAACTACAGTGTACAAAGATTTACAGTGGTGCATTGCATAAAGAGCTTAATTCGTTCCGGAGGACTGCTCTTTAAGTGAAATGCTCTTTAAGTGAAGCAGATTTTTCCATAGGAAATAATGTAAACTCAGATGATTGGTTCCACAACCCCCAAAATATTCATATAAAAATATTAACTGGATGTAAAAATGATGACAAAACACTGGAATTGAATTCAAAACATGCATTCAATGTGCATGATCCTATGAAGTCTACTTAGGCTGCAATCCTAAAGACACTTTCCTGGGAGTAAGATCCATTTAACACAATGGTGCTTACTCCTGGGTAGACATGGTTAAGAGGCTGCAATCAAAGATACTTTCCTGGGAGTAAGCCCCATTTAACACAATGGGGCTTCTGAGTATACATAGCTAGGAGACTGCAATCGAAGATGCATTTCCTGGGAGGCTTTCCTGGGAGGCTTACCTGGGCTGCTGCTGGAGGTTCAAGGTGGCTGGTGGGGGCACTTGCGGGCAGTTAGGGGCAGCTGCCTCTGGCACCTCCAGGCAACTGCCCCCAAGTTGGGGGCAGAGGCAGCAGCACTGGCCGGCAGCCCTTTTAAGGAGCCTCCATGCGGAGCGTCAGGGCTGCATAGCACGCATGCCCATAGTGCGCTATGGTGGAACTATAGTGCGCTATAGTGGAACATAGTGAAGCGGAACTTGTTATGTGAAGCAAGATTTCTTGGAAATTTTTGCTTGTTGTGTGAAACACTTGTTAAGCGAGGCACTCATTAAACAAGGTACCACTGTATAAGGGTCATTTATAACCATTTTGACATAAATATTTTCAGTTGTGCTATTCTAATCAGTTTTTCTGGTTGTATTACTAAAAACCAGCAGCTATCGGGCTCAGAGTGCTGAGTTGACCGTCACAAACTTCAAGCTCCATTCCTAAAGATACCATTTTGAAACTGTGGCATGAGGAAAAAAACTGTTTAGAGTGAAAATATGCCTATTAAAACAACCTTATGAATGTTCCTTAATAACCAGAATTTTTTCCCTATAGTGGTGGGCTCCAGCAGGTTCGCACGTACTCTATAGAACCAGTTGTTAACGAGAGATAGGACATATAAAGTTTAAAAATAGCCATTTAAAACCGGTTGTTAATTTCTTTGAATCCCATCACTGCCTATCAATTACAAATACTTTTTGAAAGAATGCATCATGCTGAGAATCTTTTCAACAGGCAATATAGTTGGAGAAATCTGTTAAGGGTGTCTTTTTAAGATGAGCTTGACTACTGGTGACTATACACTCAAAGTTTTGTCAGCGCAATCCTAACTTGCACTGGAACAGGCAGGCTTGCATTCCTGAGCTGTAACCAGTGCAAGTTAAAAAGGTTGCTGCCATGCTACCCTGGAAAGGGAAGGCGTTTCCCCTTCCCCAGCTGCCTCTTTAGGTCTGCATGGACTTACACCACCTCTGGAGGTGGCCTAAGTCCAAATATTTTGGAGCAGTGATGAGCATAATGGAGTGCTCCCACCTGCCCAGACAGAAGGGGCAGGATCCAACAGAACAGCGGATCCTGCTCCCGACCCCCACTCTCTTCCCGCCCTCATTCCATTCCTCAGCTCAGTCAGGCAAATGCAAAAGGTCCTTTATTTTTCTAACGCTGACTGCCTCTCTACAACAGTAAGAAAAGCTGTTTTAAAACAGTGGTAAAGTGACACACTTTACATTGGAGGAGCAAGAAATCGGAGCCTTTAAACCTATTTTTCCATTGTTTCTTAATCCATTGATTTTTTTAATCCACAGGAGGTTCTGGAAGAAAACCCTAGTGGATAATAAGAGACACCTGTACAATATTTTCTAATTTAGAATGATCCACCCAAAAAAAGGCATTGTATCCACATATGTTTTAGTGTACTTCAGAGTACATTATGATCTTCTTGATTTTACTAAGAACAAGCACACAGCTAAACAACATGGGCATTTTCTCAGTGACTCTTGTTATCTGCCATCTCAATGCTAAACACATTTATTTGCAGCTGCCATCAACGTTAATCAGACAATATAATTCACTCTAAAAAGAAAATGATGACACGAAGGTCCAATCTTAAGTACCTGCAGTGCCAGGACTACTGTAGACTCCTGTAGTCTACTGTAGTCTACTACTGTAGTCTAGAGCTGTGTGCTGAATCAAGGTTTTTTAAAATAAGGTTTTTTATTTTAAAAAATAAGGTGGATGTTTCAATAACTTTCTGCATTCCAATGGTACATTAATTCCTTACAAGTCTGCTTTTCATGCTGACAAAGAAAGTTATACTTTGAATTTGGTGCCCGTGTTTTGTACTGAATTAACAGGACTTACCAAGATTCAATTTGAACTGCAGTGTACAAAGATATATAAGGGTCATTTATAACCGTTTTGACATAAATATTTCCAGTTGAACTATTCTAGTTATCAGTTTTTCTGGTTGTATCACTAAAAATCAGTGAGCTATCGGGGTCAAGAGTGCTGAATTGACTTTCACAAACTTCAAGCTCCATTTCTAAAGATAGTGTTTTGAAAGCTGTGGCATATAGAATGTTTAGAATGAGAACGCACAGACAAATTCAATGCATAAATAATACTGGTTCCCTTGAGAATTTTTTTAGGGTAAATGTTGTTAGTAATGCAACCTAAGTAACTGACAGCAGAAGTAATACATATTTAACAATACAAAGAAGTTAATAGTCAAAGGGTGCAATCCTAACCAATTTTCCAGCTCAGGCATAGAAGTGGCAGTGGGGCATGTGCTGCAGTTTGGAGGCAGCATCCTCCTCAAAGTATGGCAATATTTGTTCTCTTATCTTGGAGTTGCACTGCCCTTTAGCCAGTGCTGGAAAGTTGGTTGGACTGTGCCTAAAGTTTCACTACTCTGTTGTTAACATGTCTATTCAGACCTAAATAGGTTGATCACTGACTCCCCAAGAAAGTAGTTCAGAAAGGAGATTATAGTTGCACAATCAGAATTATATAGCACAATCAGAAAGTTGTATTTCCTAAGATTCTTGGGGTAACCCATACCACTTATAAATTTGCCACCGTGCATGTCCTGAATTGATAAGAAGAATAACTGTAAATAAACTAAATGGGGTCTAATTATCAACTAAAAAATTCATATTCACAATTGAATTACTAGAATCGAATTGAATTGATCATTGCTTCAGAAATTCCATAATCCCCAAGGAGAAAAACTATAATCAATTACTAACCATTGCACAGAGCAGGTCCAGCTGCTTTCCATTCTCTGTAGAAGCAGGAACGTTGGGGCTGAAAACCATGAGGTCACTTTTAGCACCGCCTTCTCCGCTCACACCTGCCAGGATGTGACTGTGGCGATTTGAATATGACCAGCTTCCCACTTCACTTGCACATACCAATGTAGCTGTGCCAGGGCCATATACCATTGCTTCCTTTGCAGGGCACTGGCATCTCATGGCCACGTACAAGAGGATCGCCAGTACAAACAAGCTGGAGACTGAACAGATGGCTATGATCAAGTAGACATTGATTTTGGCATTGTCCCCCAGAGGTTTCAAGCTGTCACCTGTTCTAGGTAGCTGGGCATCAGTTTTAAGAGCCTGACCACTTGTCACCAGTGATACACTCAGTGTGGCTGTTGCTGAGAGTGGAGGCTTACCATGATCCTTCACCAGAACTAGCAAGCGTTCACTGCTACTCCCCCCAGCTTCGTCCACAGTACGCGTTGAACTGATTTCACCACTGTGCAGACCAACCCTCCAAAGGTTACTTGTTGCTTCATGCAGCTCATAGCGCAGCCATGCATTGTAGCCTGAGTCTGCATCCAGAGCATGAATTTTCCCCACCATGTGTCCTGCAGGCACAGGGACCACCAGAACACTGGGTGCATCATCTGTTGATGTAAACACTGTAGGAGCATTGTCATTTTCATCCACCACAAAGACTTGCACTGTCACATTGCCACACAGAGAGGGCATGCCAGCATCTTTAGCATTGACCTGGAACTCCAGAAGCTTCAATTCCTCATAATCCAATGGCTGCAAGGCATAGAGCTTCCCACTCTCCGAATGCACTGAGATGTAACTTGATAGAGGCCACAGCTTCTCATCCAGCCAATAGCTGACCAAGGAGTTCTCAGCTACATCTGGGTCTGAGGCAGAGATAGTGAATATATGAGCACCTGGTGGGTTGTTCTCCTTCACAAAGACTGTATAGGTGGGCTGTGCAAAGGTGGGTGCATTGTCATTCACATCACTGATGGGCACCACCAGGCTGCTGCTAGTAGACAGTGATGGATCACCTTGGTCTTTGGCTATCACAATCAACCCATACTCAGCTACCTTTTCCCGATCCAGAGGCTCAGCAACCACTAATGAGTAGTAATTCCTGTAGGTTGATACTAGATTGAAAGGAAGCCCAGGAGGCCACAGGGAAGAACTTACTTGCCCATTGGCTCCAGAATCTCTGTCTGAAACACTGATCAAGGCCACCACTGTACCTGGTAGCGAATCCTCAGGCACAGGTACAGACACAGATGAGATTGTGATCTCTGGAACATTGTCATTCATGTCCAGCACTTCAATGACAACTTCACAATGCCCAGACAAGGGAAGTGTGCCTTTATCTTCTGCTACAATGTGCAGATCATACTCAGTAACTTCTTCAAAATCCACTCTTCCTTTTACTCTTATTTCCCCTGTGTGGGAATTTATGCTAAAAACCTTTTGGAAATTTGGAGGTACATGATTACTAAATGAGTAGGATATTTCCTTATTAATTCCCTCATCTACATCAGTGGCACTCAGTTTAATCACTAATGTCTCATTAGCTGCATTTTCCAGTAATTTTACTTTGTAAACTGACTCATTGAAAACAGGAGGGTTATCATTTGCATCCAGCACATTGATCATCAACTGGACTGTGCCTGTGAGCTCTGGTTTTCCCCCATCAGTGGCTGTAAGTAATAAATGGTGCACAGGGGTCTCTTCCCTGTCCAATGGCTTTTTCAAAATAATTGCCAAGGGTTTATTGCGTTGATCGACTGCCTGCTGCTCTACAACAAAATATTCATTGGGCCTGAGTTTATAGGTTAGTTGAGCATTAGTCCCCATGTCTGCATCAGACGCTCCCTCTAATGGGAATCTAGTGCCAGGTGCTGTTATAACTTCTGCTATGCTCAGGATTTGTTCACTGGCAGAGAAAATAGGGGCATTGTCATTTATGTCTGCAATCTCCACCTCTATGTGGAAGACTCTCAGGGGTTTATCCACAATCACCTCCTGGTGAATGACACACTCAGCATTCTTGCCACACATCTCCTCCCTGTCTATCCGGGAATTCACAAACAAGATCCCATTCTGCACATTTACCTCAAAGTAATCCCCATGTCCTTTGGACACCATCCGGAACATCCGAGGCACCAGCTCTCCTACCTCCAGTCCAAGATCCTGGGCAATACGGCCCACAAAAGTGCCATGCTGGGATTCTTCTGGTACAGAATAATGGAGCTGGCCGCTCCCCATTTTCCAAGCTGTGTGAAGAAGAACCAGCTGCAGCAGGCGCCTTGTCACACAATCTGCTTTCCAAGCAACCATTGTAAATGCAGACTCAAAATCCATCAGTGACTCGTCCTTTTTATAAATCCCTTTCTTGAAGGAAGAGCTGAATCCAAGGATCTCCTCCAAACTGATGCTTGTCAAATCATTTGAATAGATTCCAGTAGCATTGTATTCTCCATTTGGTACAGTGATTGCGAATGTGACGGTCAGGATTTTCAGAAGCGGTGAAGGAGGAGCTCTGACTTTTTAGAGCTTTCATATATTTTCTTAGGCAACAGTGTCCTCTAGTGACTGAATCTTGAAAATGAGATGCCGATAACGTTCTATATGTTGTTTGTTATCAACATTGCTTTTCCAATTTAACTGACACACTTGTACTTTTAAATGAAGTTTTTTTTTCTCATGGTCAGTTCACTACTCTACACCTGGCTGTATTTGATATATAGTTTACAGCTTGTGAACTCGTAACGTTTCAAACCACTGTATCAAGTGGCATCAAAGTTCCTTCTGTTAAATCTTTGAATCACCCATTTTCCATCTGATGTTGAAATGATGACGTTCTTGATAACTTTGAAGTGAATACAGATCATTTTCTTTTTAAATGGCTTAAGCACAAAAAGTTCTTGTATATCTCAGGACAAATCTGACCTGTTATTCGTAATGGCAGAAGATAGTCTCCTATCTCACTAAAGGAAAATCTGTATCTCACTAAGGGCAAAACTGTCTATAGTTAAGCTAAACGCATAACATGGCATGTCAGGGTGTTAATTTAATAAACAGCATATGCGAACCCTATTGTGAAACCATGTTGGAGGAGGTAGGCCACTATCACCTCACACTTTTTTCTTCACAAAATTAGCACTTGAAGCATCAAAGCCAGACAGGATCAAAATCTTGAAGTCTCTCATGTCCTATAAATATATTTTACAAATTTTAAAAATTAAACCTTTACAAAACCTTGTTATTCCTTTAGCATCCTTTAGTATTATTTGGCTCTTACCTTGATGTAATTGCTTCTCATCTGTGGCAAACTCTTTTTTGTGGTCTGTGTATTCGGGACTTGGAGAAGAGTTCTTGATGCCATTTGATGAGTGTATGAGGGATCCAATAGACACCAGACATTATGTACATAAAAGTTAATAATCTTGACATTGCAGACTGCAACCTTTTGAGCAGAAGGATGGCAGAGGAATGAGGTGTTTTCTACTCTAGCCATTTTTCTGTTCAAAAAGACAATAACCCAAACCTGCTTTTTGAATATATTAAGTCGACATTTTAGTTGACTTTTAAAACCACTGTTACAATATTATAGGAAAATACAAAAAAAAAAACAATACAACTAGTCATAGTAGGTAAAAATGTACAAATTTGTATGTAACATTCAATATGGAGCAGCCTCCCCTCACCCCTCAAATTCTCACATTATTGTCTATCATCTCTTCAACCAGTGCATTTATGGTGCAATCTTAACCTAGGCCAGCACAACTCATTGGTATTCCCATTCCCATGGTAATGGGACGGCAAGCGCATGTCTGTGCCCTGGCCTAACTCTCACTGAGTAGTGGCACAGAAATGTCTTACGGCGCATTGGTGACACCCCCAGGTCAGCACAGGATTTCTGCCGGGAAGATTAGAATTGCAGCCCTGTTGACTTTGGCACTTCAGTCAACCTCTAAATTTGCTCTAACTATTCTTTCAATAAATATTTCCTGTACAGAATAGTCTAGATTAAATCAAAGCATTGTTTCTTAATCATTTTATTCAATTATTACCAGTGAGCCCAAAAGAAAGATAAAAAACTATTACAGTAATATAAAACTATAATATTATAATCTGTACACCCCCCCCCCCAAATCTCTGGGCAACTCCTCCAAGCATCATAAATTTAGTCAACATTATTAATGATTTGGGGTAGATTTGTAGCTCAGTTCTATTTCTTACAGAAAAAGGAATTGAGCTGTATCTGAAAACAAAGGCTGGGAATATTTTTGTGTGGGAAATTAAAGTGTATTGTACCCTTGTACAAATTAGGGACACCCACAAACTCATCCAAGACATATCCTACAATCCAGAGTAACTACAGGAGCACATAAGAGACATGTACGGTACTTTGATGTAGTTATGGCACCGCCTAGTGAAAACCTATGGGAAATTCATATTCCAATCCAAAGTAAATTGTTCTTACATTGGAGCTAGGACTCCCCATAGTCACTCTGGATTGCATCCATAGTCTGGTTCTCTACAACAGATATTATTCAACTACAAAGTATTTGAAAGAACACTATATTTTAGAATTAAATTGCCACTGGAGTAGCAGCTCCAGTGGGTCTTTTCAGATCTGTACAACCTCAGGAGCTGAGCAGACCAGAGCAGCCTAGGGTTACACTGAATTGCACTGCCAATGGAATGAGCTTGGAAATGGCACAAGTGCTGGGTCCCAGCCCCTACTCCCAGTCCCTGCCCATCCACCCTCAGAAATGATCTCCACCCTACTGTGAAACAGGAATCAGGACAGTTTTCTTCCTGTTAATATTCTGTTAATCTCTTTTCACAATGCGGTCTGGTTGCCTGCACATTCAGTTATGCCATTAGTGATTTCATTTGCTCTGTAAATCAATTTGGGATTTGGTTGAAAAGCGGCACATAAATACTGTTACTATTAAATACTAATAATAGTAATTCAGTTAAATAAGAATGTTCCTTGATCAACAAGCAACACCATACTTCCAACACTGCTAAACAAAAACTAAGGTATCATAAAGGGTGTGGGTGGCACAGGAGCTGCTATCAACATTCCCCCATATCTGTGGTTTCTGTATCGGGGGGATGGGGTTTAATTGTTCTCTCATGGAATGGGAGTGCCTGGATAAACTGTGATGATTTTTAATGGGATGCAAATGTATTCAATATACAAATTTCAATCAGGTTTGGAATATATCTCTACTCTACCCATTAGTGTTCTTAAATAAATGGCAAATAGCATCTGGCTATATTTTGGGAACGTCATGTAACAATGTATTGGTGACAATATGGTCAGCAATGTTGCTGAACCACTGACTTTTAGGTTTGGGCTAAAGATATGCCTTTAGAGTGGTAAAAACAGGAATCTAGGCTGAGCCTAATATTGCCAGCATTTTTTCTATTTGATCTTAGGTGAATTCTGTCCTGCATTTTCAAAGGCCATCAAAAGGTAGTACTTTGGAGATAACATGCCCCTATGCTTCCATTCACATTATTATTTTAAAGAACACAATACATTTTAACAAGACTGTCATGCAGAACTGCATACCATAAACTGTTGTTATGGCTTGTTCTAGAAATGCTCAGCAAATGAAATAGCAGTGTCTTGTACCATGGTTAACTCTTCTCTATGTTTATCTCAAATAAGAAGAATACTTGTGTAATGAGGACTTTAAGACCCCAAACCCTTCAAGACTAGGGAAGATGTTTTACAGTGGTGCAAAGATGGCTCACTGTTATGCACTGCCACGTTTTTGTCACAAATGGCACAGCACAGTTGAGTTGTGTTATACTGGCTGCAATACTGAACACATCTTTCTGGGAGTATGCCCCACTGAATATAATGGGACTTACTTCTGAATAGACAGGTATAGGATTGCACCCATAGTCAACTTTTACTGTTAATCATTATTATGACATGCATCTATTCTAGACTGATATAATAAAGATTGACTAATATAACATAATAAAGACTGACTAATATAATATAATGTAGACATATATTGACTGACATAGACATATAATATAATATTATGACATAATATAATTTGACATAAATTATATAATATCACACACACACACACACACACACACACACACACACACACCGGGTATTCAAAAAAAATGTACTCACACCTTTGTTTAGAAAATGGTGGAAATCAATTTGAACCTTTGCAAACATGCATGAATGTGCAATCAACTTGTGGAGAAGATGAATCTACACCATAATGTCATTGCCTTTTGTTAATTTATCCTTTTAGACCTGTACATATGTCAATAAACACCTTCATCAAAGTTAAATATATGTGTGTAACAGCCAGTTACCCTAACCACACTTTCCTGGGAATAAGAACTATTGAATACAATGGGACTTATTTCTGAGTAGATATGCTTAGGATTGCACTGCAAACATTATACAGAATCACTGACATAATTTAAAAATTTATTCCCAAATGCAAACTGTTTGAAAGTCCTTAATAAAGTTTGAAAATTCTTAATAAAAAAGTTCCACTCTTCTCAGTCGAAAGCCTTTTCAGAATCTAGAAAAATTTTATTAGTTTGCTCTTCTTTATCTCATTTTTACTTTTATTACCTATATTTGCAGCCCCTATGCTGCATAAATATTAATCAAATACAAGTCACTCCTATAATTAAAGTTGGCCGCAATCCTATCCACACTTACTTGGAAGTAAATGCCATTGCCTATAACAGAACAATTCTGAATAGAAATGCATGGGATTTAGTGTTTTGTCCAGTACAAGAGCATTTAACTGTTCACTCAAGCACATATTTCCCTGCACTGACATAGCAACACTAGGACAACTTGCACTTCATCCTGTATAGGAATTTTGCATGCTGAAAGTCTCATCAAGGTAGGGGAACATTTGTCCCCTTGCTCTGACAAAGAAGAAGATAGGTCAGGAGCCAGTGCCATCAATTCCATCCCCCTCCCAGGTCCTATCCACCTATTTCCTTCCCCTTTCTCACCCCCTTTCTGAAATAACGTACTGTATGTAAGAAGAGTTTTGCCATTGTTCTTTTGCCTGAGCTACATTTCAAATTCTTCTAATTCTTGCAATGTTTCAAATAAAACAGAGTGTAGAAATCCACAGAACACTAATTTGGGTCAGTCCGAATATATTTTTAAATAGACGACTAGCTGAAGAATATGTACATGTTAACAGATTTAAACAGCACTTCTCAACTTGTTTACAGTTTAATACAACCATTCTCACTTTTTTTAAACAGCCCCCTAGGAGAACCCTGACTACAGAAGTATACAAGATGAACACAGAAATGCAGACCTCTGGGCCTAAAAAAGCCTTCCTGATGCAACTGGAAGACACTTCCAGTCATGTGCAGGTGGTAAGGCTCATGGTTATTCAGAATGGGTCTGACACCTGTACAGAATCAAATCCATGGGTTCCAAACCCACAGATAAGGGGCCTCCACCTGTATATTTTGCATTTAGAGCAGCTGTCTGGGTTTGATTTAATATCTAAAACAATATATTCAGGCATTGTTTCTGTACACAATGCATAAAATTGCATTCATATGCAAATAGATGATGCATGTACCATTCTACTATCTGATTCAATAGATGATGCTTCGCACAAATTGCTATTAAAAGAAAAATGGAATACCACCAATTGGGTTGCTGCAAATGGATTCAGCCAACACAATTCAGTCCCATTCTGTCCTCCTCCTCCCCCAAAAATAGTTGAATGACACAGTTCTAGGTTTCTTTAAAAGGATATTTACATGCTGAGATTGTAAGCTTTGGGGACAGAGGAACCTGTTACAAGTACAAGTCTAGAGGAAAGCCCTCAAATTTAATTTCAGCAAGTCATCTTGGATACCTCAGTTATTTTAATTGATGTAAGTATGATGGAAATATTTTTAAGATCACAACCTGTGGAAAGTAAGACAGTTCTAGTCAACTAGTACCCCTACATTCAGCAATGAAAAGAAAGATGTAAAACAAAGGAAAAAAGCTGGCAAATCAAAAACACTGAGTCTGGACTTCAAAAATGAAACAACACATAAGAAATTTCAATTAAAGATCATTTCCAAAAAATATTTTCTCTGGGTCCCTTTCATACTTTGATGCTCTATAGCAGTGGTTCTCAATCTTCCTAATGCCATGATCCCTTTATAAGTGCCTCATGTTGTGGGGACCCCCAACCATAAAATTATTTTGATTGCTACTTTATAACTGTAATTTTGCTACTGGTATAAATCATAATGTAAATATCCAATATGCAGGATTATTTTCATTGTTACAAATGAAATGTGTGTTCTATGCACACATTGAACACAATGGGATTTATTTCAGAGCAGGCATGCATAGGATTGGGCCCTGAGGCTGCAATCCTATCCATATTTACATGGGAGTAAAGGCCACCCTGACTATAATGGGATTTATTTCAGAGTAGGCATGCATAGGATTGGGCCCTGAGGCTGCAATCCTATCCATATTTACATGGGAGTAAAGGCCACCCTGACTATAATGGGATTTATTTCAGAGTAGGCATGCATAGGATTGGGCCCTGAGGCCGTCAGTCAGCCCCAGTGTGCGCGCAGCTACAGCCTGACCTGGCCCCTGCACCAGGGATCTTTCGGTGACCCCCAGGAAAGCTCTAGGCAACCCCCCAGGGGGTCCCAACCCCTACTTTGAGAAATGCTGCTCTATAGAGTGAAGCTCTCTGAGAAAAAGAATGCTCTGCTATCATTGCCTTGCCTAGAATTTGGGTAAGAGGCAGTTTCTGTTCATGAACTATCCTTCTGTTTACAAAAGTATGACTATGCATGTGACCTTTGCATCTCTATAGAATAAGAAAGTTGGGCAAAACGCTGCAGTATTAAACCAAAAGGATAAGTCTAGGTGGATTCTTTGACATCACAATGTGTAATTTCTGGAGTAATATAACAGAAGTACTAATACTGCTAGACATCAGTTAGTGTTTCATCTGTAGATTTTTTTCAATACAGACATCCCTCACTTATTGGACAGGTTAAGGACTGGAGTACCGTCCAAAAGTGAAAACCGATGAAAAGTGGAACCCAGTCTTATTCAGCGTGCAAATGAAAAATAGCCACCCAAAAACCTTAAACATCACTTACAAAAGACTATATAACACATATTTATCAACACTTAGCCAAAATACATACCAAATTATACTAAAATAAACAAAGGCAAATGTGTGAAATTAATATATGATATATTTGAATGACTGTGATTTACAGAAGAAAGTCATAAGGAAATTGAATTAAATATATTTCAGCCTTCATAATTCAATGAATAATGTCAGGGCTTAAACCTGCGTTATGTGGTTGATATTCGACCTAATCTGGCATTGAATCCAGATTTAAAAGTTTTTCCAAAATGGCAATGAGTATGTTTAATAACTTTCCCTGAAATTTCCCCTGGAAGTTGAAAATTTCCCTGAAATTTTTCCTGAAAGTAGAAATTACACCTTCTTGTATTTCTGCCAGACTCTCAGCTGGCCCTATAAATACAGGCACAAATCTAAGGAAAGGGAAAACTTCAGACAAGGAACAAACACTTCCAGATATATAAAAGTGGATATCAGTTCCTATAAAAGTCTATTGAAAACAAGTCATTCTATTGAAAAGAAATTCATGTTGAGTGTGAAACATCACCATCTAGTGGTCAGTTGTGCAAATTACATCTTTTTTTAAACAGGAATCAGTGAGTCTCTCTTGATGAAAAACTTCTGGATATATTTTTTTAAGACTGACAAAAGAGTGAATCAACAAATAACAGACTGACAGAAAGTGGAAGACACCTGTATATGAATTTAGTATTGTCCAGCTACTAAGATTGAATGGCTTTCCACCTAAAACTCCCAAAAGATATCAAAATTGACATGTCCAAAAGATTTCTTTTTGGAAATAGCTACAGCGTTATAACAGTATATTCTTTAATTTATTCAATCAGAGTAGTCCTTCACCTTCCACTTCTGCAATATTCTCACTGGAATTTAGGCCAAGATTAATGAATAAAGCAATTTTTTAAATTTAAATAGCACAGTACATGCCTTTCTCCAGGAGGGACAGTAGGTGGATGGTATTCATTAAATGAAGAAAAAATCATTGTATATAATATGATGATGAGCTCAGTATGACAATAATGAAACAATAATTGCAAATCATAAAGAATTACAAGCATATCAATCTGCAGGACCTTAAAGTTCCCATGTAACTTACCTCACCAGATGAATTTGTAATAAGTTCTGTTGTATTTCCTACTTCCCCATTCACAGCAAAGACAGGAATGTTGGGACTGAAAACCATGAGGTCATTCTTGGCACCAGCTTCTCCAGACAGACCTCCTGCAAGGATGTGACTATGACGATTTGAGTATGACCAGCTGCCCACTTCACTGGCACACACCAGCGTAGTTGTCCCTGGACCATACATCATTTCCTCCTTGGACTGGCATTGGCATCGCATGGCCAGATATACAATGATGACAAGAAGGAAGAGGCTGGACACCGAACAGATGGCAATGATCAGATAAACATTGACATTCTCCACTAGAGGCTTTGAACCCCCTCCCATCTTGGGAAGATGACCTTCAGCCTGAACAGCCTGGGCATTTGATACAAGTGACACACTCACTGTGGCTGTAGCCGACAGCACAGGCTTACCATGGTCCTTCACCAGCACCAGGACAGTCTTGCTGGTACCTATAATCTCTGCTTCATCCAGAGCACGTGTTGTGCTAATCTCACCACTGTAAAGTCCCACTCGCCATACACCACCACTTCCTTCCTGTAGCTCATAACGCAGCCATGCATTGTAGCCTGAGTCAGCATCCAAAGCACGGACTTTACCCACCATATGCCCAGCTGCCACAGGAAACACCAACTGGATAGGAGCATCCTCAGCTGGCGCAGATACTGCAGGGGTGTTGTCATTTTCATCCACCACAAAGACTTGCACTGTCACATTGCCATACATGGTGGGCAGTCCAGCATCCTTGGCACTCACTTGGAACTCCAGCAGCTTTGTCTCCTCATAGTCCAAGGGCTGTAATGCATACAGCTTCCCACTCTCTGAGTGCACTGAAATGTAGCTTGATAGAGGCCAAAGTTTCTCATCCAGCCAGTAACTGATCAGGCCATTCTCAGCCATATCTGGGTCTGAGGCAGATACTGTGAAGATGTGAGCACCAGGTGGGTTGTTTTCCTTTACAAACACTGTATAAGTGTGTTGGGCAAAAGTTGGTGCATTATCATTCACATCACCAATAGGCACCACCAGGCTGCTGCTAGCTGACAAAGAAGGAGTCCCTTCATCCCGGGCCATCACTACTAACATATATTCGGCCACTTGTTCCCTATCCAGGGGCTTCTCCAGCACAAGTGAGTAGTAATTCTTAAAGTTGGATATCAGCATGAAGGGAAGCCCAGAAGGCTGTATTGAACAGCTCACTTGTCCATTGGCACCAGAGTCCCTATCTGAAACACTGATCAAGGCCACCATTGTTCCTGGTAAGGAGTCCTCCAGGACTGGCACTGACAAGGACTTTAGTGACAACTCAGGGGCATTGTCATTCAAGTCTAGAATCTCTATATTAACTTTGCAATGCCCAGCTAGTGGAGGATTGCCTTTATCTTCTGCCACAATCTGAATTTCCCACAAATTAATATCTTCATAATCCAGTGGTCCTATTACTTTGATTTCCCCAGTACTTTCACTTATTTGGAAGGTGCGCTTCACTTTGGCAGAAACAAGGCTGCTAAAAGAATATGCAATCTCCTTAAAAATTCCTTCATCCTTATCTGTGGCATTGAGTGTAATTATGAGGGTCCCATTTGCAGCATTCTCTGACAGCCTGATTTTATAAACAGACTGATTGAATAGTGGAGCATTATCATTTACATCCTGCACATTTATCAGCAGCTGGATTGTTCCTGTGAGTTCTGATTTGCCTCCGTCTGTAGCTGTGAGCAATAAATGATGCACAGAGATGTCTTCTCTGTCTAGAGGTTTTTTTAATTCCAGCCCAACAGATTTACTGTGATCTTCATTTGTTACTATATTCAGCTTAAAATAATCACTTGGACTGATCTTATAAGTTAACAGAGCATTGGTGCCAATATCTGCATCAGAAGCACTCTCCAGTGGGAAAGGAGAATGTGGCAATCTTGATTCTGCAATAACCAGTTTTTGCTCACTGACAGAGAAAACAGGAGCATTATCATTTATGTCAGCAATCTCCACTTCCACATGGAAGACCTTCATAGGTTTATCGATAATCACCTCCAGATGAACAGAGCAGAAAGGGCTCTTGGCACACAGCTCCTCCCGGTCTATTCGGGAATTAACAAACAAAATCCCATTCTGAACATTTACCCTAAAATACTCCTCATGTCCTTGGGATTCCATCCGGAAAAGCCGAGGCACGAGCTCACTCACCTCCAGTCCCAGATCCTGGGCGATGCGGCCCACAAAGGTGCCATGCTGAGATTCTTCAGGCACAGAATAATGGAGCTGGCCGCTCCCCACCTTCCAGGCTGTGTGGAGAAGAACCAGCTGCAGCAGCCGCCTCTTCACCAAGGAGTCTATCCACATAATAACCATGGAGATGTAAAATTAGGATGCTTCTGAAATCTTTGCATCAAAAGCAGCTAATCTAGATGGTCTCAGGAATACTGGAAAGGCGTATCCATGAAAAATTTCTCTGGATTTTATCATCATGTATGGATGCCTTCTGACATTTTTTCCTAATGCATTTTACGAGGTGACCAGAGAAAGATGCCTTTTGAGGTTTCCAAGAAGATTATTTAGGCAATTGCGACACCATGTGCCTGACTATGTTAAGTGCAGACAAACCACATTTCCACTTTTTGCCTGCTTTTTCAATGTCTGACATGGATTCCTTTCAAGAGTATAAAAGCACTGATAACTTCATGTGAATGGAAGACCCCAAGAATCTACAGGAAATAATTCAGTACGACTTTATATTTTTATATATGATGAATTTCACTATTCATTTTTCAATTATACAAAATTTTAGGTGTATGTGTATTACATAGTTCTCTTAAAACACAAAGAAACTAACATGTGGCTGAGAAATAGCAGATTTATGACATACTAGTAAATTGATGTTTAATATTTATTTTATTCAGTAGTTTTCCTCGCAGTAACCTAATGGTACGGGGAGATGGTATGGGGAGATGGTATGGGGAGATGGGAGATGGTACGGGTACTTGAAATCTTTCAAGAAAAAAATAAATTTCTTTTTATTCATGTTTCTTTACAGAGATTTTTTCAACTATTTACACTGATTGCTCCTGAAGTCAGTTAAAAAGCCAATTAATTTTAAACAAATAAAATTTTAAACAATTAAAAATTAAGTGGAAAAATTAATGCCAATGTGTGCTGGTCAGAACATCACACTAAGATCAAGAGGAATTGGATTTCAAATCCCACTCAGCCACTCATACTGACCAACTGAAACATCATAACTGAGGGTGGTGGGGAATCCTACTCTGAATTTCTTGGAAGAAGAATGAAATAATATAATTAATAAAAAATTATGGGGGTTGAACAGCTTCCCTGACTACAGACTGCATTTAGAGCTGTGCAACAATATAGACCAGATCTCAGGTGTTTGAGGTTTTCTGTACCTCAGGGGTTTCTACTGGTGCTGATCACAGCAGTATGGTGCAGTTTATTGCTGATACTGTTCAGTACTGCTGTCAGATGTTTGTTTCTGTTTTTTATAATGTTGCTTTTTATATTTTAAGCTTTAATACTTTGGGCGAATTTTACAAAAAAAAATTGTATTTTCATAATAGTTGGTGAATTACAACCCAAACCCATTTTCTTCCATTATTTTGATTATTTTGATTATTATTCCATTTTTTGATTATAAACTATTTTGTGTCCACACATGTAATACAACTTTAAATATCTGTTTCTTCTTTTTCTTTTTTTAAAATAATGATAATTATTTTTCAATAGTTTTGAATAACTGTACCAAATACCAAAAAGTATGCCAATATGCTAATGAAATTTACCTTCAAGATAGTGAAACTCCTTTATTATCATAATATTGGTAAGCATTACTTTGTACGGAGTTGCCTTCAAATTTAAAAATAGGTATTTGTAAACTGGAGCCTAAATACTCATGAAGTCTAGCTGCCATATACTGAAAAAAGGGAGATCCTAAGGCAGCTCTTTCCCAAGCGGTCAATAGGCAGGCTATTGGAAAAGTATTTGTCTGTGTACATATTCTGTGCATCTACTTTCATATGAAAACATGCTTATCTCATAGTTTGGTCTATTTATGTATACAGTTAGCAAATTGCTGGTGTAATCTTACATACATATGCATCAATTCACATGGTAAATGCACTTATTTGTGTGTGAAGTGATTCATACAGAATCGGTGGTGCTTTACCCATGAATGCCATTAACATGTCTGTTTTGTCTGTCCTGTTACCAAGTTGCCCTCAATAGGGTACACTCCTAACCAATTGAGGCTGGCACAACTCACTCCCTGTTCCTGTGGTGATGGGAGGGAGAGCATGTCTGAGCACTGGCCTAAGCCCTCTAGGAGAGGCGCTATAGCAATTTTTGCAACACCCCCAGGCCAGTACAGGACTTGTGCCAGGACTTATGCCAGCCTAACTGGGCACTAGGATCGCAGCCATAATGAAACATCCACGCTGTCAGCTCACTTTTCTTCCATTTGTTGGTGAAAAGCTCTGAGATTAACTCAAATATTTAATTCTTAGATAATAAATCTAATTTCAGAGTTTCTCAAAATCCATTTGGAGCCCAATCCTATCCAGCTTTCCAGCACTGACACAGCTGCAATGTAGCTCTGAGATAGAAATATCTCAAAGAAATATTCAAATAAATATTCCCGTACCTTGAGACGACATCTGTGACTGCCCTTCACTTCAGCCCCATTGCTACAGCTAGAAATTTTGATAGAATTGGACCCTTTTTTCTTTAATCTTTCTATGATTACCCAGGCTTTTGTGCTTCACATTTAGCGTCAAGCACGATACCATAGTCTTTCAAGGCTGATGGATGCCAAGACCCCAATAGATTGTCCAGTATGTCCTCATACCATCTTTGGTATGTGGTGTCAAAATCAACATCATCCCCAGTCTTCTTAGGTACAACTTCAAAAAATGTCAAAAGCTTTAAGGTTTTGCTTGACACCCAGGAAAAAGAATGTCTCAATTCATATTGATAATGGTTCAAGTTAATAATCTAATCTAGCAACAATGTTTTTAATTGTTCAGAGATCAAAATGCACAATGTGCATTTGGGGGAGATCAATGTGCCTTCGGGGGCATGGAAATATATAGGTACCCATATGGAAAAAAAATATAAAACAGATGATTGATTGCAATCAAGGGCGCAATCCTGAGTAACTACGGGGAGTCCTTGCTCTGGTGTAAGAACAATTTGCTCTGGATTGCAATATGAATTTCCCATAGGTTTTCACTAGGTGCTGCAGTAACTACAGGTGCACTTAAAGTCTCTTACGTGCTCCTGTAGTTACTCTGGATTGTAGAGCAAGTCAACTATGTAAGAGTCTACTGGAATAATGTTACACAGTCCAGTCCAATCAAAATTCCTGTGCACCAATGCATCTGTACCAGTGTGAGCTATGGTGCATACCACAGGGGATTTTGGCTGCTGCAGGTGTCCTCAGAGTAAGGGGACATTGTCCCCTAGCTCTGGAGCAAGCCCCAGCAACTGCAACAGATTTATGCCAGCAGTACTGCTGGTGCAAGAACACATTGATCTATGCAGGAAGATCTGGCCTGGGAAGGTCATCAGTATTCTGAGTATCCCATTCCCCTCTTAGGTCCTCTTAGGCCCTATACACCCCAGCAGTGTCTGTTCAAGTGGCTTCTGCTGGCATTCTTTTTTGCATTTTAGTTTGTGAGCCCTTTTGGGACAGGGACCCATTAGCTTTTAATTAGTTATTATTATTTTTCCATTTTCTTTGTAAACCACTTTGTGAACTTGTTAGTTGAAAAGTGATAGATAGATAGATAGATAGATAGATAGATAGATAGATAGATAGATAGATAGATAGATAGATAGATAGATAGATTGATTGATTGATTGATTGATTGATAGATAGATAGATAGATAGATTGATTGATTGATTGATTGATTGATTGATTGATTGATTGATTGATTAGGTCCAATCCAGTACTTCTCTGGCTTGTATTTTAATCTGAGCCAGATAACAATTCTCCTACCATTCCTCCATTCTCCCAGTTATACTACAAACATCCATCACCCTTTCCTCCCACCCCACTTACAATAAAAGCTTTGCATTATGTTTTCGACTTCCTGAGTTAAGAAGGCCAATAACTGAAACAACAACATAACCAACAAATAATTTTGTGGCTTTTTAATATACTTTGTTCTTGTATATCATTCTTTTATATTATCCTTGTATTGGTAAAGTTTGAAGGAGCTGGACATGTTTTGTTTGAGATCAGCTAAAAATGGCATGGTCATGCGGTGGTCATGGGGAAGTTGGAGCAAATTTGTTCTCTGTTGCTCCAGAGTTTAGGAGTAGGATAAGCAATTAAAATTATAAAATTATTTAAATCATAAAACATTTATGAAGAACTTCCTGATGGTAAGAACTTCTCAGATGTTCCTTGTTAGAGACGCATTGCAGAAGATGAAGCTTACAGAGGAGAAAGGAGATTTAAAACACCTTTCCTTCCTGAACCCTTCCTGTCTTCCCTTTCCCTTCCCACTGAATACAGTCCATTGTTTTAGCTTGGTTGGACCAGTATGGAAGAAAGGACTGGGGTGTAAATGTTTTTAAATTCAACTATTTCCAAGAATTGCTCTAAAAATGGCCATTCTAATGTATCAAAGGCCTTCTGAATAACAGCAGACATCAAAATGAAACTGCTTCTCACTTTTCTTTTGGAGTTACAATGATTATCAAATAAGCAATAGTATTTATTAAACCTTATCAAGTTTTATCAAAATCTATACAAGAATGTAAGCAGCTACAAAGAGAAGTCTTGAAGGATGTTAGGATCTTTTACAGTAGTCTTCAGAGAAATGGTTGTATAAAAATCTTAGAAGGTATGATGGGGTTTTTTGTTTGTTTATGTATAGCTATCCATTTTTCATTAATCCAAATCTAATGTGCTGTCATTGTGAATTTCAGTGAGCACTTAAGTAAGTAAGTAAGTAGTATTCTGAAGTAAGAAAACTATCTTATTTGAGAATGTTTGGTGATCCTTCTAGTCTAGATCAGGAAATTTATTAATTTTCAACACTTCTCAGTTCTCTGTATTCTTTGTTGCTGTAGTAGATTGACTTACTAACCTAATAATTTTACGGCACAAACCTAAACATATTTACTCCGAAGTCCCATTGTATTATTTAAGGCTTACTCTCAGGTAAGTGTGTATAAAATTGGGGTACAGACATTGCAGTCCATCCTCTCCTTCTCCCTCTTGAAGCGAGCCCAGCATCTTGCCCAACCCTTCAGCCTGTCCCAGCTACCACAAGACACAACCCCATTACTGGTGGCAGAGCAAATATTTACCAATAGAAAATACAAATTGATAAAGCAATACATGACTACATAATTGTGCAAAAGAAAGACATGATGTCATGGAAATTAGCAGGTTCATTTATGGACTGATAACTGGTTATGGAACAAGAAGCAGAGAGTAGGAATAAATGGGCATTTTTTCTTGTGCAGCAAATCAGAAATGGAATTCACGGAGGATCTGCATTGGGAGTGGTTTTTGACTTGTATATAGTTGAAATAAACTACAATATGGCCACGTTTGCAGGTGTTCAAACTATTCAGGGTGAAAAATAGCAAAGTAGATTGTGAAATGCTCTGAAAAGATATCTCCAAGCTAATATACATACATATAAGTTCTTATTGCAGTAGTTAGTATTTACATT
This sequence comes from Cryptoblepharus egeriae, assembly GCA_030015325.1. Lineage (NCBI taxonomy): Eukaryota > Metazoa > Chordata > Lepidosauria > Squamata > Scincidae > Cryptoblepharus > Cryptoblepharus egeriae. Next base: position 87,702,092 of record JAREYC010000003.1, on the reverse strand, counting down.
TTTCAGTTATCTTGGAAGTGAACACTTTAATTTTTTGAAAGAGGAAGATAACAATCAGTGATTTTGCAGTACATACCCCAACTCTCATATTCAAAGTCCTTGCCTGTCACTTCAACATTAATGTTCAGTCATTAAAGATATAATTTACCATGCCTACAATTATGTACAGTATACTATAATAAATAAAAAGCAGGCCTCCAGTCTTTAAAGACTATGGTATCGTGCTCAGCGCTGCATACGCTGCATGCGAAGCACAAAAGCCTGGGTTGGATTGTTATGGAGGATAGGCTGTTACCCAAGCAGCAAATCCCCCCTCTCCACGCCACTGAATTAGTCCAATGGAAAGGCAGAGCCAATACGACTGGATCCAGTTGCGTCGCAGAGCTGGGCTAAGGACAGGAGCTCACCCTGTCTTGTGAGGCCAACATAAATACAAGCATAATAAATACATACATAATAAACACAGCATAATAAATACTGTACACCAAAATGTATTGCCTCCACTACAGTATGTATTATACAGCATATAAGCTGCAGTCCAGTATTCTGTAAATGTGCTGTCACTGATCTGAAATTCTATACATATTTAAGCAATAGTAAGATCCACTGCAGATAGTGAAATTTACTTCTGAGTAAATGTGTACAGAATTATGCTGTCCATCTTTTATTTTATTACTATTACATTACTTGCCAGGAGAAAAAATCTTTGTTTTGTTAAAAAGTAATTCTAAAAAATGTTTCTCAACATGCAGAACTCACCTGAACTGATGAATCACAAAGTATTTGTTCCTGTTTCTCACTGCCCGGAGGAGGAGGAATGTTGGGGCTGAAAGCTATGAGGTCACTCTTGATGCCAGCTTCACCACCAACCCCTGCCAGGATATGGCTGTGACGATTTGAATATGACCAGCTCCCCACTTCACTGGCACATACGAGTGTAGCAGTACCAGGCCCATATATCATTGCTTCCTTTGTATGGCTCTGACATCGCAAAGCTATGTATATTATGATCACCAGCAGGAAGAGGCTAGACACTGAGCAGATAGCGATAATCAGATAGACATTCACATTGTCCGCTAAAGGCTTTGGGTTCCCTCCTGTCCTGGGAACATGTATATCAGTATGAGTAATCTGGGCATTTGTCACCAATGACACACTCAGTGTTGCAGTAACAGACAACATTGGCTTGCCATGGTCCTTCACCAGCACCAGCACGTTCTGACCATTACCACTGCCATCCATCTCATCCATGACACGTGTTGTACTGATCTCACCACTATACAGCCCCACCCGCCATGGGCCAGTGGTTGCCTCATGTAGCTCATAGCACAACCATGCATTGTAACCTGAATCCGCATCGAGGGCACGTATCTTTCCCACTACTTGGCCAGCTTTCACTGGGAGCACTAGCATGACAGCTGGGTCTTCTGACTGCACAGACACTGCTGGTGCATTGTCATTTTCATCAATTACAAAGACTTGCACTGTTACGTTGCCATTTAAGGAGGGTAGCCCAGCATCTTTAGCATTCACCTGGAACTCCAGCAGCTTCAGCTCTTCATAGTCCAAGGGCTGCAAGGCATAGACCTTCCCACTCTCTGAGTGCACAGAGATGTAGCTTGATAGTTGCCAGAGCTTCTCATCCAGCCAATAGCTGACCAGGGAGTTCTCAGCTACATCTGGGTCAGAGGCAGATACAGTGAAGATGTGAGCACCTGGTGGGTTGTTCTCTTTTATGAAGACTGTGTAGGAAGGTTGTGAAAAAGTGGGTGCGTTGTCATTCACATCACCAATGGGTACTACCAGGCTAGTGGTGGCAGTCAACGATGGAGCCCCTTGGTCTTGTGCTATCATGACTAACCTATATTCAGCCACCTGCTCTCGATCCAAAGGCTCAGCCACCTCTAAAGAGTAGTAATTCTTGAAATTAGACACTAGTTTGAAAGGGATCCTCGGGGGATGTAATGAACAACTCACTTGCCCATTAGCCCCAGAATCCCTATCTGAGACACTGATCAGGGCAACAACCATCCCTGGTGGGGAGTCTTCTGGTACTGGTACAGACAAAGACTTTAGCAAAATTTCAGGGGTGTTGTCATTGACGTCCAGTACTTCAATCACAACACTACAATATCCAGTCATTGGGTTGCTTCCTTTATCAGTAGCTTGCACCTGAATCTCATACTGATGATTTTCCTCAAAGTCTAATTTTTCTCTTATTCTTATTTCCCCTGTAATAGAATCTAAGGTGAATATGTATTTTAATTTATTAGGCACACGGTTCTGAAATGAATATGTAATATCCTTATTAATTCCCTCATCCAAATCTGTAGCATTCAGTTTAATCACTAATGTCCCATTTTGAACATCTTCAGCCATTTGGACTTTGTAAAGGGATTGATTAAAGGCCGGTGCATTATCATTTTCATCCAGCACAAAAATCACCAGATGTGCTGTGCCACTGAGCTCAGGTTTTCCTCCATCAGTGGCAGTCAGCAGCAAACGATGTACAGCCTTGACCTCTCTGTCTAAAGATGTTTTCAGAAGAAGTCTTAATAATTGGGTTTCATCATGCTTCCTCTGAATATCTAATGTAAAAAATTCACTAGGGCTGAGAGTATAGGTGAGATGAGAGTTTGAACCGATATCTGCATCAGATGCTCCATCCAGTGGGAAAAATGAGCCTGGTGTTCTTATTTCTGAAACATATACATTTTGTTCCTTTTGAGAAAATACTGGAGCATTATCATTTATGTCCTTGATCTCCACCTCTATATGAAAAACCCTCAGGGGTTTATCTATAATCACCTCCAGGTGAATGGAGCACAAAGGATTCTTGGCACACAGCACCTCCCTATCTATCCGAGAATTAACAAACAAGATTCCATTCTGGATATTTACCTCTAAATAGTTTCCATCCCCTTGGGATTCCATCCGGAACATCCGAGGCACCAGTTCCTCCACCTCCAGTCCCAGGTCCTGAGCAATGCGGCCCACAAAGGTGCCATGCTGGGATTCCTCAAGCACAGAATAATGAAGCTGGCCATTCCCCATTTCCAAAGCAATGCAGAGAAAAAAAAGCTGCAGCAACTGCCTTCTTGCTAGGCAGCACTGGAGAAAAACAACCATAGCAATGAGAAACTTTACTCCTTCTGTTAAAAATTAAATCCACCTTCTTTCATCGACACAAAATGCTAGGAAATCGTCAATAATTATGCTGCTATATCCATTCTTTCTTCTGATTCTCAGTTCTTGCTGGACAGCTGGGAGGGGCTTTGGTCTTTCTCTCCAAGAATCATTTTGATTTTCAGTGCGTAGCGACATCTTGTGACAACTGGTATAAATGACATAAAAATCTTTCTTCTTTTTGAAATTTTTAAAAAAATATTCCCAAAGATTTAATAGTGGTATTCTACAATTGATATGCAACTTGCCAATATTATATTCTAATATTGTTCCTTGAAAAGTCAACTTGTACATCTAAAAGAATTAATTTGAATCATTTTTAACAACTGAGAGTATCATTTGCAGATTAGAGTACAGTACAGGACTTTAACTGGCTAAAATAAAATTAGATCAAAACATCTTGGCTTCCATACAGATTGGGTTACCCACATTGAAAGACGTTTTTGCTAGTAATGTACTAGCAATATTTTTGAAATCATTTGAAATGTTTTTTGATTTTATATTTTTGAAATTATATTTTTGAAATCCCTAATATTCTGATTAGGAAAGGAGATGTAGCTTAGTAGCAATGCATAACATGTGCACCACATGCAGAAGGAACCTGGCATCTCTAGTTAGGATTATGAAAGAGCCTAAGGGCTAAATCCAGAGCAGTTACAGGTCCACGCAGCTACGTCACCCTCTAGTGTTATCTTATGGAAAATTAACAAGCAAGGGGCTTGTTGGGACTTGGAAAGCAGGGCAAGGGGCTTAATTTCACTTTAGGATATAGGCCTAAAAGGATTAGGAAAGAGCCTGCTTTGCCACTTCCATTAATTGTAGAAAACACTGACCTAGGTGGAGCATGATCCAACATCAGGCTCCTTCACATACAGTGGCGCCTCACATAAAGAACGCCTCACGTAAAGTATGTTTCATGTAACAAACAAAAATTTCTCTAGGATTCTGCTTCACATAACAAACTGTGCTTCACGTAAAGAACACATTCGTTGGCAGTTGGGGCAGACGCGCTGGCCGGCAGCCTGTTTAAAAAGCGTCAGGGCTGCCTAGCACACCTGCCCATAGTGAAAGCAACACTTCTGCGCTGTTCGTCCTGTGGCCGGGCATCTGCTGGGCAGAGGGAGAGAAGAGCAGTGGAGAAGAGGGAAGCAGCTCAGGGCTAGGCAGAAGGGAGCAGGGGAGAGAGAGGCTCAGGATGGAGAGAAGGAGAAAGTGGGGAGACACTTTGAAGGTGTCTTGGATTGCAGCCTCCTAACCATGTCTACCCAGAAGTAAGCCCCATTGTGTTAAATGGGTCTTACTCCCAGGAAAGTGTCTTTAGGACTGCAGCCTAAGTAGACTTCATAAGATCATGCACATTGAATGCATGTTTTGAATTCAATCCCAGTGTTCTGTCATCATTTTTACATCCAGTTAATATTTTTATATGAATATTTTTGGGGTTGTGGAACCAATCGTCTGAGTTACCATTATTTCCTATGGGAAAATCCGCGTCACATAAGGAATGTTTCGTGTAACAAACATACCTCCAGAACGAATTAAATTTGTTACATGAGGCATCACTGTATTTCTCTTTCACAGCATATTTGCAAGAGATCAAAACAATTAAGTCCCAATCCATCTAGTGCAGCAGTCGACATCTCCCCGGCAGTCTATACAATTAATATATAGCAAATATATGTATTTAATAGTAAATATGTGGTATATATTTCTATATACTTTTCTATATCTATATATATCTCAGACCAAGAGTATGCACATGACTAATATGGCCCACAGAGCACAGAGGTTGGAAATCTTTTCATACCCCAACTATCACAGATACATTCTGAAGGAAATTCATTTTCCAAGAAAAAAAAAGAGGGAGAGAGAATCCACATCCTACCTATGGAAATCGATATGTCCCAGAAGGAAGAGAATTGGTCACAAGAGAAGAAGCATAAGACGATATGGCAAGTTATCCTTCTTACATGTGTTTTATACTCTGTATTTGTTCAAATCATCTTGCTCTTGAGAAATCCCAGATCCTCACACTGTTCTAGACTTATTTGAGTTTTATTCCATTGTACTACTGGGAAGAAGAACCATTTACCCACAAGTGATCCATTTATGCAATCCAAGACACCATATGAAGGAAGCATAGATTCAGTAGAAAGAGTGCTGCCAGAGGAGCACTCTAGGACCAGATGATTCTTGCAAGTCAGGCATTATATTGAATAAAGAATAAATATGAGTTTTCTTGCAGCATAAGCAGTTTAAAATTAAGATTCCTTGACCTAAAAAAGTTATTTAAAATGGACCGTGTCTGGATGATGATCTTTAAAATTGCTTTCATATTAAATGTAGAATGATAGTGTTGCTAATACTGGGAAATCAGCCCTGAACAGCCTTTAAGTTACGCAGCAGGTAGCCTTGTAGCTACAGTTGAACCTCTGCACAGGTGAACAAGGTTACAGGAACAGCCCACAACTGCATGGCTTCGCTGTTACAGATTCCTCTTTTTAAGAGAAGAAACCAAAAATAACAAATTGCAAATTTTATTACTATATATATTTTCATATTGTCCATGTTATAACATGCAGTCAGTTCCTGTTATATTGTGGGGTAAGGCTTCTGGACAGTCTAGTGCAGGGGTCTCCAAACCCAGGGCCTGGGGCCATATGCGGCCCTCGGCAAGCCTCGAGATCCTTCTCTCCAGCCCCTGGATAAGCCCTGTAATCCACTCCAATACATTCTTATATGTAAATTTATTCAAATTTGAAATGTAAATTAGTTTATTTGGCCTCTGACACAGTGTCAGAGTGATGATGTGGCCCTCCTGCCAAAAAGTTTGGAGACCCCTAGTCTAGTGGTTACAAAATAAGCAGATACTGAATCATTGAGCCTATGGGTAAAATGGAGTTAGGTTATACTTTTCATCACATGCACTATAAACTTTATGAATCTGCATCTTCACTTGAAATTTATTGGGATATGTGATATCAAGGGGACATCTAAATCTCCTGATGCTTCCTTCTCTGTGCTGGATAACGCTTGATGCATTGAAGGTTGTGGTGATTTCTCCATGCTGGATATTTCCCAACTCTGAAACAGCAGTGGGATGGGAATTGCTTCACGTGTCCTCCAACGCCTCAGTCTGTCTTTTGGCTCTTTCCTTTGGATTGCCCAGCCTCAGAGCAATCCTCAGATAGCCTTCCAAAGAACTCTCACCATCAGCTTTTCATCACTGCCAGAGTTATGAAGATTCAGATAGAATCTGAATATGTTCCCAAATGATGGGGCAAGTCTGGAAGATAGTGCCCAAAGGATGATGGAAAAAGTCTGGAAGCAGACACAAATGTGTCTGACTTTTCTCATGGGCCAATAACAATGCAACACCAGCACACTATTAGCAAATAATAAGAAAAGAGTCACAGATAACAAGGGGCAGATGGCAATTTTCCCCTTGCATTTAAGCAAATTTGAAGGAAACAAATTTGCATATAAAGAGTTGGCTATGGGTACAATCCAGAGTAACTACGGGACCTTTTACACTGACATAGTTATGGTGCCACCTATGGAAAACCTATGGGAAATGCATACAGCAAACCAGAGTAAATGCCTCTTACATCTTCCCATAGTTGCTCTGGATTGTAGGGGTGCGTTCCTGAGACTAATCAGTGGACTTCCCTCTGAGTAAATATGCCTTGGCTTGTACTATTATTTCTTACAGTTATATGCTATTTTTTCCTCTAATGATAGAATCATCCAATCTTATTCTCACATTTGTGAAGTACTAATGTTCATTTAATGCAGTTGAAGGAGATCTGTACACAGTTCTAAATCAGGGGTGTCCAAACTTTCTAGCAAGAGGGTCACATTCTGACATTCTGTCAATATTACATTTCAAATTTGAATATATTTACATAAATGACTGTATTGCAAACAGAACATATGAATGGATTCAAATCAGTTCAAAAACACTTTCTAAAACAGAAAGAATGGGTGGTCTTCAACCCAGTTCATAAACGCTTTTATACAGAGAGAGAGGAGGTGCATGCAGCCTCCATAGTGCTCAGAATACCCTCCAGAGGTGAAGAGAGTGGAGCTTCCATCATCTCCAGAGTATAACAGGGCTTAATACAACAATTCAGCTGTTAAGAATTTTTAGTCCAATTTATCTCTTTCCATATGTGACATCTCAATCAATATGTGATAATTGAATAAGAATTCAGTAAAGTAGGATAATCAGAATACAATCCTGAAATGGAGATGGGCCAGCACAAGTCCCCAGGCATGTCACTAACGTACCATAAAGCACATCCACAGCTTCTTCGTAGTCAGCTAAGGTGGCACACAGATGTTTGCAGGCTCAGGGAAGCCAAATCCAGCCTCTGTGTCACTAGAAAAAGGTAAATTGGCACCAGCCTAAGGCAGCCAGTGGGAAGGGGAGAGGTTGGAGAGGGTGGGAGGAGGATGGAATTGGGGTCTTTTTAGGTGATGGGACGATGGTTTGGTGAATGTACCAGTGAATCATGTACCAGGCCTGGGAAAGAGGTGGCCCCAGCCTGGGTGACTTAGGCCTGACCCTAACCTCCCAGGCACCAAAAACAGCTATAGTTTCTTACCACTTTTCAAGCAAAATTGCTTCAGCATACAATATCTGAATGTTTATATACTTAGAGCCTCCATTACATGTATAGCTACAATCAGCCTATGGCTGCAATCCAGAGCAAATTCAGCCTGCTCTGACCTAACTGCATTCTCCTAACTATTCTGTATCCAGAGCAGAAAGTTATGCTGAATCCAGAGAGTCAGGAAGCCTGGGCTGCCCTAACTGCTCCAGAGCATGCTAAGTAATTGACACAAGGGGAAGACTTGCTCCTGAGGAGACACCCCTCAGATCACACTGAACAAGGAACAGCTGTGGTGCCTACAGTGGTGACATGACTCTGCACATCACCTGGTGCGGAAGTCTGTGCGTCATCCCTGGGATGCGCCCCCCACCCACCTGGACTGCGCAGTCACCAAAGTTGGCGCCTGTGCAGTTGTTTCTGAAACCAACTGGCTTCAGAAAGAGTACTGCACAGGCACCATCTCTGACACCTGCGCAGTACTTTTCTGAAGCCTCCTGAGTGAGGCTGAATGGCTGTGCAGAGGCGCGGACTTTCTCTGCTCTAAGGAAGTCTCCTCTGAAGCTGTTCGGCATGCTCAGTGTGTTTCTGCGCAGTGCAGATGGCCGTTCAGGCCAGCTCCTCAGACAAGTGTCAGCTTCTGGCTGATTCTCCGCCTTGGAGCAGGCCTGAATGGGGGTGCTGACGCCCGGGGCCTGCCAAAGGACAGTCAAACTCCTCCGGCACATCACCCCATACGGAGCGCATCCCCAATGCAGCCCACACCAGCCGCACCAGTCTGGTGACGCCACTGGGTGCCTGCCTTATAAGGAGTCCCTGATGAGATGCCAGTACATTCTACAGTGAATACAAGGGGCTTCTTGGAGTGGCCTGCTGTATCCTGAGCTTTGTGGGCAGCCGTAGTTTGTTCCATATCCTGAGGTTGAGAGGAAGGGGTTGCAGCTAGGCTGGCCAAGAACTCAGATTTTTGGTCAGCACTGCCATTTTTACTCGGGCCTTATCATGGACCCCTATGGGTCTACTCATTACTATACCTGCTCCTGAGGTGGTATAACTCTGAGGGCTGGAAGAGGGCATTTCTGCCTTGGAAACAGGCTTTGGATACAGAGTAACTGCTCTGCCCTAGGCAATGCTCAACATGCCCTCAACTTGCCTCTCCTGAGCTGCTTGGGCTGCCCCAGTTAGGGCAGAACAGGTCCACCTCTCTTAGGGCACCCTATCTTGCCTTGCTCTGCCCTAAGCCTTCTTCAGAGTAACTGGGCTGGAGCATCTTGCAGTTGCTCCAACCTAGTGTTAGATAGGGCAACCTAAGGGCTCTTATGTGGACAGATTAGTTGCTCTGGATTGGGCTGTAAGGCTGTTATTCCCTTTTGCACACCCCACATCTGTGCTGCTCTCACGTGCCTACCACAAATTAAAAGCATTAATCACAATAATAAGTTTTTAACTCCAGCAACATTATAACTACTACAGGCCAAAATGGAAAAGTACTCAAGAATTTAATAAATGGAAAGAAAAATTAGATTTTAAAAAGTGCATTGAACATTCAAGCCATGTGCTGTGCAAGACATACCCCATAATCCAGTATTTGCTAACAACAATGCTACTCAAGATTATTGATGTCAAAAATCATGGTTCCCAGATGACTCACCTCACCAGATGAATTTGTAATAAGTTCTGTTGTATTTCCTACTTCCCCATTCACTGCAAAGACAGGAATGTTGGGACTGAAAACCATGAGATCATTCTTGGCACCACCTTCTCCAGCCATCCCTCCTGCAAGGATGTGACTATGACGATTTGAGTATGACCAGCTGCCCACTTCACTGGCACACACCAGCGTAGTTGTCCCCGGACCATACATCATTTCCTCCTTGGCCTGGCATTGGCATCGCAAGGCCACATATACAATGATGACAAGAAGGAAGAGGCTGGACACTGAGCAGATGGCAACAATCAGATATATATTGATATTGTCTGCAATTGGCTTTGGATTGCCTCCCATCCTGAGAAGGTGGGCATCCGACTGAACCACCTGGGCATTTGACACAAGTGATACACTCAGTGTGGCTGTGGCTGACAACACAGGCTTACCATGGTCCTTCACCAGCACCAGGACAGTCTTGCTGGTACCTATAATCTCTGCTTCATCCAGGGCACGTGCTGTGCTAATCTCACCACTGTAAAGTCCCACTCGCCACAGGCCATCACTTCCTTCCTGCAGCTCATAACGCAGCCATGCATTGTAGCCCGAGTCAGCATCCAAAGCACGGACTTTACCCACCATATGCCCAGCTGCCACTGGAAACACCAACTGAATAGGAGCATCCTCAGCTGGCACAGATACTGCAGGGGTGTTGTCATTTTCATCCACCACAAAGACCTGCACTGTCACATTGCCATACAAGGTGGGTAGTCCAGCATCCTTGGCGCTCACTTGGAACTCCAGCAGCTTTGTCTCCTCATAGTCCAATGACTGTAATGCATAGAGTTTCCCACTCTCCGAGTGCACTGAAATGTAGCTTGACAATGGCCACAGCTTTTCATCCATCCAATAGCTGATCAGGCCATTCTCATCCACATCTGGATCTGAGGCAGATACTGTGAAGATGTGAGCACCAGGTGGATTGTTCTCCTTCACAAAGACTGTATAAAAAGGCTGCGCAAAAGTTGGTGCATTATCATTCACATCACTAACGGGTATCACTAGGCTGCTGCTAGCAGACAGTGAGGGATCTCCTTGGTCATGGGCCATCAGCACCACCCTATACTCAGTCACCTGCTCCCGATCCAAGGGTTCAGCCACTACTAGTGAGTAATAATTCTTGAAGGTAGACAAGAGCTTGAAGGGAAGCCCAGGAGGCCATAGGGAGCAGCTCACGTGTGCATTGATGCCACTATCCCTGTCTGAGATACTGATCAGAGCCACCACAGTTCCTGATGGAGAGTTTTCCAGGACTGGCACAGACAGGGATGTCAGAGACAATTCTGGGGCATTATCATTCACATCCAAAATGTGGATTAGAACTTTGCAGTGTCCAACCATAGGGTATGGGGTTTTATCAGCAGCTTCAACTTGTAATTCAAATAGGCTTGTATCTTCAAAGTCTATCTCTCCTTTCATTTTGATTTCCCCTGTGGCTGGATCTATAGAAAAAATGTGTCTTACATGGGGAGGCACCATATTGCTGAATGAATACTGTATTTCCTTATTAATTCCCTCATCCAAATCATAAGCATTCAGCATAAGGACTGATGTTCCCTGTGTGATGTTCTCTAGCAGATAAACCTCATACACAGACTGGTTAAACACTGGCACATTGTCATTTACATCTAGTACTGTTATCTCCAGCTGTAACGTGCCAGTTAGCTCTGGTTGTCCCCCATCAGTGGCTGTAAGAAATAAATGGTGTACAGGGGATTTTTCTCGGTCCAGACTGTTCTGTAGCACTAGTGCTAAAGATTTGCTGTGGTCACCGTGCTTTTCTTCACGTAGCTGAAAATAATCATTCCGTCTAAGATTGTAGCTAAGCAAGCCATTGGAACCAATGTCTGCATCCGAAGCACCCTCTAGAGGGAAATAGGATCCCGGCAGCCGAGATTCTAAAATAAACAATTTATATTCATTTACTGGAAAAATGGGAACATTGTCATTTATATCCCTGATCTCCACCTCTGTGTGGAAGATCCTCAGAGGTTTATCGACAATCACCTCTAAGTGAATGATGCATATGGGATTCTGGGCACACAATTCTTCCCTGTCTATTCGAGAATTAACAAACAGAATCCCATTCTGAATATTTACCTCAAAATAGTCTGCTGGGCCTTTGGAAATCATCCGGAACATCCGAGGCACAAGCTCTCCTATCTCCAGTCCTAAATCCTGGGCAATATGACCCACAAATGTGCCATGCTGGGATTCTTCGGGCACAGAATAATGGAGCTGGCCACTTCCCACCAACCAAGCTGTGTGGAACAGAACCAGCTGCAGTAGCTGTCTTCTCCCCATCGAGTTGAAGTTTATGACCAAAATGTGAAGTTCCTCCATGTTATTAATCCATCCTTTGGTTAACGTATCTGCTTTGTTGAAATAAAAAGACTTAATCCCGTTCTGTTCCGTTTTGTGACATCTGGGTATTCCTAGTGCATCAAATGATTTGCTTTTCATCTGTAGGTGGAGTGAGACATTCTCCAGGGTTCCTAAACAGATTTTACAGGCAAGGGCGACATCATGTGTCTAAATTTAGAAGCACGAGTATGTTTGGTGTGTGCAGTATGGTGTGTGCATCTGGGGAATTGCATAGTTTATAAGACTGTTTCCCAACATTAGAAATTCTTCTCATGATTTGGAGTCATGCTTTAAAATTATTAAGCAAATAGTTCATTTTAGCCCAAAAATTATAATGATGGTCTAAACCTTGTTAACAAAACACATCACATTTAATAGGTCACACGCAACCAACCCCACAACAAGATGGGTTTCAGATAGACAAAACATAAATAATCAATCTTAAATTTAAGTATTTTGCTAAACACTCAAAGAAGAATTTTATAATGTACAGTATTTCCATGTTTTTATTTTTCTATCAGTGACATTCATCATTAGAAACTGTAGAAAATTCCAGAAAAAATATTTGCCCAATTTTTGGCTTGCCTTCAAAGCTTCTGATATCATCTCAGCAATTCACTAGCTTACCCACCCACCCACAAGGCATCAGGCAGGGCCAGAATCTTATTAACCAACAAGATGCCATCTTCTGCCCTCATCTAGTTAAGTTAGGATACCCAGCAACCCAGGGTACTTTGTGGGTTGCTTGAAAGAGAATTGAATATTCTATTTTGCAACTATTATTTTCCAGTCATACCGAATAGCTCCAATAGTGACTTCTGCTCTCCTGTTTTGTGAGGTGCTTCGGGGGTCCATCCCAACATTTGTACTCTTATCTTTTTTAATCCACTGGAAAAATTTATTTGGCACTTGAGGTTGGTAGTAAGTTTTATCTATGAATAGTATAAAGGTATTGTGGTTTTTTCAGCTAATCTAGGAATAATTCAGTTGTTTGAATGCTGAATGCTGTCATGATGGATGAGTGAATGAGTAATGGCAAACTGAAGATGAATCCAAAAAAGCAGATGAAAATTGGTGATCTGATTGATCTAGCAGAGTCCTATGTTCTGGATGGTATCACACTTTTCCTGAAAGAAATGGTCACAATCTGGCTAGATTCCTAGATTTGGATATTCTACTAGATGTCCTGATGATAACGTCATCATTCATTACATGAAATATAGATAGATGCCGTCTTTGAACAGGAACAAAGACCCCTTGATGTCTAACCCAATGCTTTCAGTGTCAAACACTCTAGTAAAAATGTTTTTGATATAAATGTTTGAAATTTCCTCCAGACATATTATCATTAATTTATTTATGAACACTTCTTTTACATGCTCTTCATCCCATCATTTGATCCCATTAGCAAACCAAGTTCCTCCTACACTCTAAAGATGGAAGGGTAGAAAGAGGTGCCAAAGATTTCCCTTCTTTTACTGATAGGAACAGTGGAAGGAGCCACTACTCATTGACTCATTGCCCAATAACCTCCACCAGTAATATAGGATATGTGTATGTAGGGCTGTCCCTTCTTTGCATAGAGTGTGTTATAAATCAAACTGAATACATACTGCCAATTATATTTTTTTTAATCTTCCTTTTTCCCTACAAACCAGTCTTCAGGAGAAGATAAATTTGACAATTTTGGACCAATTTTTAATCTGAAGAATTTGCTTAGAAGTGTCATCCTCAAAATGTGTTTCAACTCTACACAGTCTAGTCTATATGGGCTTTCTCTCATTGGAGGATTTCAAGCAGAGGATGTTATAGCAGTACCCTATACAGAGCAAAGGGTTAAATTAGATGGTCTCAAAGTCCCTTCCAATTTGAACATTCTATGATTCAGAGATAATCTTTTGAAACCCTAGCTGTCTTGTATGGATATTAACATGGTTCACACATGCGTGTTCACCACTTGATCACAGCAGCATCCGTTAATGAACAGGATATTAAACAAACCACTGGATTAAGTCTTGGTCTAAAAATAGAGTGCCATTATCATGTACAAAATACCTATCCAGTCAATACTGAGACATTTTAACTGGATTCCACATACTAGACACAACAATGAACCTGGGAGGAAGGGGTCGGAAGGTGCAAGTGCCGCATCTGACATGGGAACACTTGCACTATGCCTCCCAATTCCACACCACTCTGAGGAAATGTTTTTGTCCCACTGATCACATTCACAGGTCTTCTGAAAGGCCTTTCCAGCAATCAGAAAACCTTCAGACGAGACCTGTTGGGGGAAGGGTAGTATTTCTAGGCTTACCTGGGTTAGCACCACATCATACTAGGCCTGATCTTGTGGTACATAAAGCATGATCTCCAGTTCGGCTTTTGTCCCCCTGAATCTTGAAATGAATCTTTTCATTTCAAAAGATTTAAGAAGAGACTTTATTATTTTTATCCAAATACACTTAAAACCTGGAATCTACATTCCTTTTCCAAAATTTGTTCCAGTAAGATCAGAACACGGTTGCCTTTTCATGAATCTTTTTGGGCCTGGCAAAGGTGATGAAATATTGTTTTCCAAGCAAAAGATTGCACACCAGATTATCCGCTGAGACCTTATGGGGACTTTCCACTGAGAACTCCCTAATGTGCTCATCTACTAGGACAATGTGAAAGCTCATGTTCACATCAAGGCAGAAAACAGTTTCTTCATTTTGTTTTCTGCTTACAGAAAGAGTCAGAAAGAGTGTTCCAAATCACTTCGGGGAAATTTCTCCAAGATTAAATATTCGTGCTCAGGAGACAAAATGCACAATCCTAACCTAGGCCTGTACAAAGCATCGATCCTCCCATTCCCATGGTGGTGTGGGAAGGCAAGCACATGTCTGTGCACTGGCCTAACCCTCCCCCAACAGTGGCACAGACATTCCTTTATAGCACTTTTATGACACACTCAGACCAGCACAGGACTTGTGCTGTTGCTTATGCTGGCGTAACTGGAAGTTAGGAATGCAGCCTAAGTGAATAATTCTACTTTCAAGCCATACTCAGGGGAAGGAAGACAAATCATTATGCTTTTCTGTTAAGGTTAACATCATAAAATTAGCAAATAAAGAAGGCACTTTTACACAGAGTTTCCACAATTAGAAATAATGGACACTATGCTATTAATACAGTAGTAAAACAGTGACACCACAAGTGACATTTAAATTTGTTGACTTGGAAATTCAGTGGAAACTAAACGATTATGTGGCAAATCCAAATAAAACTATGAACAAACGCAAAAGTAAATATTAACAATTAAATGTCCCTCTATACTGAGGAGAATGTCATTATTAATTTCTTTTTCAAAAGTGCTCATATTGGAATAGGAAAAAATAAAAAAGTAGTAAGAAATAAAATATTTCACTAATATTTTCAACATGAAACTTCACTATATGAGTTGAAATTGGGATCACTGACCGTGGCACAGAGCAAATCCTGCTGTTTCCCATTCTCTGCAAACACGGGGATGTTCGGACTGAAAACCATCAGGTCACTTTTGCCATTGGCCTCCCCATTCACTCCTGCCAGGATGTGGCTGTGACGATTCGAGTACGACCAGCTTCCCACTTCACTGGCACATACAAGTGTGGCCGTGCCAGGACCATACATCATTTCCTCTTTAGCTTGACACTGGCATCTCAGGGCCACATACACAATGATCACCAGCAGGAACAAGCTGGACACTGAGCAGATGGCAATGATCAAGTAGACATTGACAGAGTCCCCCAACGGCTTTGCGCCTTCTCCTGTCCTCAGATGGTGAATGTCACTATTAAGAGCCTGAGCACTTGCCACCAAGGAAATGCTCAGAGTGGCCGTGACGGACAGAGATGGTTTCCCATGATCCTTTACCAGAATCAGCAAATTATGGCTGCTGCTGCCCTCTGTCTCTTCCAGGACACGTGTTGTACTGATCTCACCACTGTACAATCCCACCCTCCACGGACCTGTGGTCAACTCATGCAACTCGTAGCGCAGCCAAGCATTGTAGCCTGAATCGGCATCCAGTGCACGGATTTTCCCCACCATGTGCCCAGCAGCCACAGGGACCACCAGGACACTTGGCGCATCTTCTGCTGCTGGAGACACTGCAGGAGCATTGTCATTTTCGTCCACCACAAACACCTGGACTGTCACATTGCCACGCAAGGAGGGAAGCCCAGCATCTCTAGCGTTCACCTGAAATTCCAGCAGCTTGATTTCCTCATAGTCCAAGGGCTGCAAGGCATACAGCTTCCCACTCTCTGAATGCACTGAGATGTAGCTTGACAGAGGCCATTGCTTCGCATCCAGCCAGTAGCTGACCTGGGCATTCTCAGCCACATCTGGGTCTGAGGCAGACACAGTGAAGATGTGAGCACCAGGAGGGTTATTCTCCTTGACAAAGATGGTATAAGTGGGCTGTGGGAAACTGGGTGCGTTGTCATTCACATCCCCAATGGGCACTACTAGACTGCTGCTTGTGGACAGTGATGGAGTCCCTTGGTCTTGAGCTGTCAGAACCAGCTTGTATTCTGCTTCCCGTTCTCGATCCAGCTGCTCAGATAGCACCAGTGAGTAGTAGTTCTTGAAAGTGGACTGTAGCTTGAAGGGTAGTCTGGCTGCATTCAAAAAACAGGTCACTTGCCCATTGACCCCAGAATCCCTGTCTGAAATGCTGATCAGGGCTACCACAGTTCCCAGTGGGGAGTCCTCTGGCACTGGCACTGACAGTGACTTCAACGACATCTCAGGAGTGTTGTCATTCACATCCAATACCTCAATATGAACTTTGCAATGTCCAGACAGGGGATAACCACCTTTATCAGTTGCTTCAACTTGAATATCGTATGCAGCACTCTCTTCATAGTCCACATTTCCTTTCACCCTAACATCCCCACTATTGGGATCAATGCTAAACAGTTCCTTTATATTGGGAGCAACAAGGGTACTAAATGAATACGAAATCTCCTGATTAATTCCATCATCCATATCTCTTGCCTCCAATTTAATCACTAACGTTCCAAGTGCAGAGTTTTCCAATAATTTGACTTTGTAGACTGACTGATTAAATGCTGGTGCATTGTCATTAACATCCACAACAGTGATCACCAGCTGGACTGTACCAGTGAGTGCTGGCTGGCCACTGTCTGTTGCTGTCAGTAACAAATGATGCTCTGGTGTTTCTTCACGATCTAGTGGTTTATTTAATGTCAGAACCAAAGAATGACTGTCCTCGTTATTCTTTTTGTCTTCTACAGAGAAATATTCATTGCGAGTGAGCTTGTAGGTCACCTGGCCATTGCTACTGATGTCTGCATCTGATGCAGCTTCTATTGGGAAATAAGAGCCTTGGACTCTTGATTCTAAAATGGCTATATTCTGCTCTCTGACGGAGAAAAGGGGGGCATTGTCATTTATGTCTACAATCTCCACTTCCACATGAAAAACCCTCAGGGGTTTATCCACAATCACCTCCAAGTGAATGGTACAGATGGGGCTCTTGCCACACAGCTCCTCCCTGTCTACCCGAGAATTAACAAACAGAATCCCATTCTGCTCATTTACCTTGAAATAGTCCCCATCTCCTTGGGATTCCATCCGAAACATCCGAGGCATCAGATCTTCCACCTCCAGCCCCAGATCCTGGGCAATGCGGCCCACAAAGGTGCCATGCTGGGATTCCTCAGGCACAGAATAATGGAGCTGGCCGCTCCCCATCTTCCAGGCTGTGTGGAGCAAAATCAGCTGCAGCAGCTGCCTTCTTACCATTGAAGATTCTCCTTTCAATGGATCAACCATGTCATAAAAATACCACTAAATCCTTCTGTTTGTGGTATATTGTTTTAAAAAATGAGTTTAAAATTTAATCCAGTCTGGGAATCTCCCTTTTGCTCTTCCAGTTACATGCAGTAAATGACCAGTTACTCGCAATAAAGCCAACGAAGAGCCTTTTGTCTCTTTTTTTCTCAACAAGATGTTTAAGTGGAGAGCGACATCATGTGACTAAATGGATA
Source organism: Cryptoblepharus egeriae (assembly GCA_030015325.1). Lineage (NCBI taxonomy): Eukaryota > Metazoa > Chordata > Lepidosauria > Squamata > Scincidae > Cryptoblepharus > Cryptoblepharus egeriae. The sequence continues at coordinate 87,684,186 of JAREYC010000003.1, read as the reverse complement.
AATGCAATTTGTGGGTGTTTTTTTAAAAATTATATCAAGCTTATTTATAGATATTTTTCCATGCAAAGAAACAGGGCAGGTGGGAAAACAACACATTCTAATTCAGGCTTTGTGGATGAGGATCATTCTCTCAGGTTTGTCTCTCAGGGTTTCCTGTACTAAATCTCTAAAAAACATTGTGGGAGAATCTTTATAATCAAATAGGAAACAAGAAACTGCATCTAAGGAATTGGGAACTAACATCAAGTTCAACTTCGAGTTATACAGCACAAAACAGAAGAGGGAAGAAAGTGAAGAAACATGAGACAGATACCCTACAATCCAGAGTAACAACGGGAGCACATAAGAGACATTACGTGCACCCGTAGTTATGGCACCATCTAGTGAAAACCTATGGGAAATTCATATTGTAATCCAGAGCAAATTGTTCTTACACCAGAGCAAAGACTCCCCGTAGTTACTCTGGATTGTGCCCTAGTGGTTTTAAGAAGCTCTTGAGAAACTGTGGGTTTTTTCACTTCACTATGCTTTATCTTATGCACTACATTTCTCTTGTTTCTGAGCATTATAATTCAAGAAAACTAATACAGTATATGCAGCTTGAGAAGTTTCCAAGTTATCTACATTTGAGTGACTGCCCTGTCCCAGGTTTGCTAAAGTATTCACACAGGATTGCCCCAGAATGTTTGTTCCCTAAACCAGGTATATCATTCCCTTTCGAGAATCCTGTTTCCATCCTATAAATAATCATATACCGTGTGTGGGTTTGATAATTCTTGAATCTTTTTTCCACATCTTATTCTGTGCCTTGCCAAGTCAATAAGAAACATGTGTGTTCGTTAAAATGAAGGTCTGGAATTTGAAGAATTTCTCCTTAGGTCAGGAAAAGCATTTTAGACTACCAGAAATTATAAATTTCAAATAACTCATGTTAAACATCCATCCATGTTCTCTATCACATATGTAGGCTACAATCATACACACACTTCCATGGACATCATAAAATCATACACACACATCCATACACACATTTCACTTCAACTGGGCTCAATGGAACTTGTTTCTGAGTAGACATACAGAAGATTTTGCTGTAACTACACTAGAATCACACACAGTGAATGAAACAGACTTGAATCCTATATGGCAAGAATTTCCTGATTCTTCAAATCAACAAATTCAGCTTCCTGCCTCAGCACCTATTGCTACTTGGTTTTCATTGCCCATATCCAATGCTCCACTAGACATGGATATTGTAATTAGGAGAATATGAAACATTTAGCGTCGAAATTGTGAGTCTAGTTCTGTTTCATAACAAAAGTTGAAACAAAAGAGATATTTGTGAAGCAAAAATAGCATTTTTAAAAATCCGAAACCATTTTAAAAACAGAAAGATTGGGAAATTGAATATTTCATCCTCCTCCAAATATTTGGGTGTCTGTTACTGCATTCAACAAATTAGATTCATTCCTCATAGAATTGGGCAAAACATATTTATTCCATCTAAATCCAGGAGACCCTAAGACACAGGTGAAACCATGCTTCGGACCACCATGGTGCACAGGACTATCAAATCAAATTTATTTGGACTGAGTAACTTAAACTCGTCGGTAATTCCTGACATCCTACTAATTCAGCGCAATGGTTTGGAGATACATATATGTCCCAATATCTCCAGGAGTTCAGTTCCACAACCCCCTGCTGATAAATGACACCATGGGTGCAGGTGAAAGCCCTCCCCCTACCTCCGGAGTTGAGGGGAGCTCAGGGTGATCAGATGCTCAAACCTCAAAAGGAGGACAAAGTCATGAGTTCCTCTTAGCCTGGTCTTTCAGGCAGAAAAATGACATTTTTGCATAGTCATGAGTAAAGTCACTATATTGGAAACTTTCACTTTCCCATAGAGCTCAATGAATATTTTTGATTTTTAGTTTTTTGATCATAACTTTGATAGGAAGGAGATATTTTAAAAAGGAATGTTGCATTGGATTCTGCTCTTCAATATGAATCCAACGACATATGACATGATGGGGGTACTACACATCATTGCAAAGTTCCAAAATGAAGTCAAAATGGAGGACAATGAAGCCTATTTGGAGGACACCCAGACAAGAGGCTAAAAAAGAGGACAAATCCGGAAACTTCCTGTCATATGGTCACGCTGGCCTGGGAGCTTCTGCGCACAGCTGGAACCAATCGTAATGCCTCTGCCTTACCACTGGACTTTTTCAGTGGCGAGGAGAGGGGGGATTTGCTGCATGGGTAACAGTCTGTCCTCCATATTAATCCACCCAGGCCATTAAGAGGACACTCAGAGCACAATACCATAGTCTTTCGAGACTGAGGAGGCCAATGAATGAATATACTATTAATACAGGAGCATTAATCACAGTATAATTAACAACATTTTGAAAAATTGCTGACTTGGAATGGAAGCTTCAGTGGAAGCTAAACAATTACTTTATAAAGTCCAAATAAAACTATGAACAAACAGAAAACCAAAAAATTTAAATAAACCACTATAATATTAAGGTGAATGTCATTATTAATTACTTATTTAAAAGTGCTCATATAGAAATAGGAAAATATTAAAACAGATGTAATAAAAAATATTTCACAAATATTTTCAACATGAAACTTCACTATATGAGTTGAAATTGGGATCACTGACCGTGGCACAGAGCAAATCCTGCTGTTTCCCATTCTCTGCAAACACTGGGATGTTGGGGCTGAAAACCATCAGGTCACTTTTGCCATTGGCCTCCCCACTCACTCCTGCCAGGACGTGGCTGTGGCGATTCGAGTACGACCAGCTTCCCACTTCACTGGCACATACCAGTGTGGCCGTGCCAGGACCATACATCATTTCCTCTTTAGCCTGACACTGGCATCTCAGGGCCACATACACAATGATCACCAGCAGGAACAAGCTGGACACTGAGCAGATGGCAATGATCAAGTAGACATTGACAGAGTCCCCCAATGGCTTGGCGCCTTCTCCTGTCCTCAGATGGTGAATGTCACTATTAAGAGCCTGAGCACTTGCCACCAAGGAAATGCTCAGAGTGGCCGTGACAGACAGAACTGGTTTCCCATGATCCTTCACCAGAATGAGCAAATTATGGCTGCTGATGCCCTCTGTCTCTTCCAGGGCACGTGTTGTACTGATCTCACCACTGTACAATCCCACCCGCCATGGACCTGTGGTCAACTCATGCAACTCATAGCGCAGCCAAGCATTGTAGCCTGAATCGGCATCCAGTGCACGGATTTTCCCCACCATGTGCCCAGCAGCCACAGGGACCACCAGGACACTTGGCGCATCTTCTGCTGCTGGAGACACTGCAGGAGCATTGTCATTTTCGTCCACCACAAACACCTGGACTGTCACATTGCCACGCAAGGAGGGAAGCCCAGCATCTCTGGCATTCACCTGAAATTCCAGCAGCTTGATTTCCTCATAGTCCAAGGGCTGCAAGGCATACAGCTTCCCACTCTCTGAATGCACTGAGATGTAGCTTGACAGCGGCCATTGCTTCTCGTCCAACCAGTACGTAATAAGGCCATTCTCAGCCACATCTGGGTCCGAGGCAGACACAGTAAAGATGTGAGCACCAGGAGGGTTATTCTCCTTCACAAAGATGGTGTATGTGGGCTGTGGAAAAGTGGGTGCGTTGTCATTTACATCCCCAATGGGCACTACTAGACTGCTGCTGGTAGACAGCGATGGAGTTCCTTGGTCTTGGGCTATCAGCACCAGCTTGTATTCTGCTTCCCGTTCTCGATCCAGCTTCTCAGATAGCACCAGTGAGTAGTAGTTCTTGAAAGTGGACTGTAGTTTGAAAGGTAGTCTGGCAGGATGTATGGAACAGGTCACTTGCCCATTGACCCCAGAATCCCTGTCTGAAATGCTGATCAGGGCTACCACAGTTCCCAGTGGGGAGTCCTCTGGCACTGGCACTGATAGTGACTTCAACGACATCTCGGGGGAATTGTCATTCTCATCTAACACAGCTATCAAAACCTTGCAGTTACCTTGCATTGGTGCATGGCCTTTGTCAATAGCTAATACTTGAATTTCATATAAGTTCACTTCCTCAAAGTCTAGTTTTCTTTTCAACCTAACCTCTCCAGTATTTTGGTCAAGATCAAATGTTGTTTGAACATTTGGGGCCAGAGGTGTGCTAAATGCATATATAATTTCTTTGCTTATGCCCTCATCAAGATCTGTTGCTTCTACCTTAACCACAACTGTCCCCTCTCCTGCATCTTCTGATAAGCTCACTTCATAGACTGATTGATTAAAAACAGGACTGTTGTCATTAACATCCAAGACAGTGATCACAATCTGTACAGTCCCTGTGAGCTCTGGATCTCCCCCATCTACTGCTGTCAACCATAAATGATGCAAAGAAATATCTTCTCTGTCCAAAGCCTTTTTTAAAACAAGCTCTGGTGACATGCTTTTGTCATTCCTACTCTGAGTATCCAGAACAAAATATTCATTTGAGCTGATCCTATATGCTAGAAGAGCATTAATACCAACATCTGCATCTGAAGCACTTCTTAGTGAGAACCGAGACCCAGATGCTGTTGATTCTGATATAAGGAGATTTAACTGGTTTACAGAAAAAATGGGAGCATTGTCATTTATATCCTTAATTTCCACTTCTACATGGAAGATCCTCAGGGGTTTATCCACAATCACCTCCAAATGAATGGCACAAATAGGGTTCTTGCTGCAAAGCTCCTCCCTGTCTATCCGGGAATTAACAAACAAAATCCCATTCTGGATATTTACCTCAAAATAGTCCCCATGTTCTGCAGACTCCATCCGGAAGAGCCGAGGCACCAGCTCGTCCAGTTCCAGTCCCAAATCCTGGGCTATGCGGCCCACAAAGGTGCCGTGCTGGGATTCCTCAGGCACAGAATAATGGAGTTGGCTGCTCCCCATTTCCCAAGCTGTATGGAGCAGAACCAGCTGCAGCAGACGCCTCCTCAGCAAACAGCCCTGATGCCAAACAATCATTGTAAATTGTATTCATCCAGAAATCACAGGAAGACACAACTCTGGCTTCTTTGTAGCTTCCAAATAGAGAAAAGGGGGTTTCACTGTATCCTAAATGTCCATTTCAGATCCTACTTCAAGCAGTCATCATGGTTCATTTACTTGCTGCAGATTTCTGCACAAAGGAGGGAGGAGCAGACTCGTCCTTCCTCTGATACTATTTTTTATTAAACAGCGACACCGTGTGATGGAAGCATTTAAGATGGTAAGGATGCTGCTCTTCTTTTCGGGTGCAAGTCCATATATTTTCATGTAGAAATGAACTCAAGATTTACTGAATCTTTGCCTTTTAATAAAATCCTTTTAATGCAGTTGATTGCAGTATCCATCTAGTTTTCCTGTAAAGTGGTAATGTAGCTTTGTATTCCAGCAGATATTCTGCAGTGACATTGACACATGCAGTTAATATGCAGGTTTATATCATGCCCATTAGGCCAAGACCCTTCTCATGCTTCATTTTATTTACTAATTGAAGAAATTTGCATTTCACACTTCATCATAAATATTTGTTGACTGTAAAACACTGTCATTATGCTCAGTTCCATCATGGGGCATGGGGTTTTTCTGCCCTCGATGGTGGGAGACAGATGTTTGATAGACAGTGCTGGTTTAGATTTGTTTGAAGAACATCACTCTTTGGGCTGATTCACTTTTGCCTTTACTGGTGTAGAAGGTAGTTCCTGTAACCTGCTCCCCTACTGCTCTGGCGACATGTATCTAAAGAAATCACTTAGGCCACTGGAATATTTATTTTCCATGCAAACTCTGGTTCCCTGAGTGGGAGAATCTGACAAACTTGTCATTTGTCAGTCATGTCATTGGTCCACCTTCTTTCAGGCTTGTGTTCCCGGTGTGGTTTCGGCATTTATAGTTGACAAGCAACTCTGAAATCATCATGGTTATTCCTAACTGATTTATGCAGATGGGCAATGTAATAGTGTCGTTGGCTTGTTTCTGTTTCTGAAATTCAAGCTAAGTGTAGGGCAGTCTGGGATTCACATGCTGGAATGCAAAGTCTGTGATTCACAAGCTAGGATGTACCAGAACAGCTGGGCAAACAGAACCAAATATGCTTTGCATTCTGCATCCTGTATGATAAACTGAGTCTTCACTCTTTCTACTCAAATCTGAATCCTTTCCCAGCAGCACCAGCACAGATATTTAAACAACCAGATTTTTTTAAACTCCCAGTAGAGTTTGTTAGTTGTAATAGAAGCTGGAATTTGTGAAGGGGACATATACAACCTTTTTCACAAGTTCAAGGAGGCTTGAAGTATGCATAGGTTTGTGCAATCATATCCATCGTTGTAGAAGAATTTTAAGAACTTGCAAGACTAGGTTTACAAAAAGAAAGCAATGGAAGAAATGTACACACACCAAAAATACAGTTTGTTTTTGTTTGTTTGTCTGGTTGGTTGGCTGGTTGGGTGGGTGGTTGATGCTAAGTGATGCTTCTCATTTATACAACCCAACCCCTTACTTCAGAAGTTCTCACTAGGTGCTGCTGCCTGGAAGATGGGCCAAAGATTGGCACAGAAATTATGAATGGAAAACTGGAAAGATCAAGAATGAGAACAAGAAGTCTATGCCTGGATAATGTAAGTTGGCTTCATGTAATGCCTATATCACTCTCTCTTCCTGGAATATTGTATTCTTTCTGTTAGTACTGTGTGGGGTGGGGTTGTGCAATTCTTTATTGGGAAGCTGCAACAAAAGGATGGCTACATGAAATTCACATTAATAGTTCCAGTAAGAGAGCCTTGTATTGCTCCTGACACCAGCAATGTTTGTTATAGTGGCTTCTGCTGATGTTCTTTTGCATCTTTTTTGATTGTGAGCCCTTTGGGACAGGAACCCATTAGCCATTAATTTTTTTCATTTTCCTTGTAAACAGTTTTCTGAACTTTTTAGATAGATAGATAGATAGATAGATAGATAGATAGATAGATAGATAGATAGATAGATAGATAGATAGATAGATAGATAGATAGATAGATAGATAGATAGATAACATACTAACAGAATACGGAAGGACTCCAGTTGGATTAGTGGTTAAAGGAGCTCTGCCTGTCAGTCTGAAGATCAGCAGGTCAGTGATTCAAACCTGAGTACTGTAAGACAGAGTGAGCTCCCATACTTAGCCCAGCTCCTACCAATCTAGTTGTTTGAAAGCATGGAAATGAAAGTAGATAAATAGGTACCACCTTGGGGGAAAGGTAACAGCATTCCATGCGCATACGAGCCAGATATCCACATAGTCATCTTTGGACAATACTGGCTCATTTTTTCTAGACACAATGGATGACCACCACAACCTCCAGTCAGTCACAACTAGCAGAACTATCTTTGGGGGACCGCTTTATCTTTAACAGCATACTACCATACTAACATCTATATATGAACAGCATACTTTATGTGAATACATCATCTGATCTAAAGAAGCCAACATACGTCTACCCCACTGCATGTGAACACAAAAGCAGAAATGAACGGGAGAGAATCGGCTTGAGTTTGCTTATTAATTCTGATGAAAATTCAGCTCTGAAGAACTACTCAAAATATGCTCAAGAAGTAAAGATGGAAATTGAGCTGCCACCACCCAACCTTTCACAACCATGCCATTCTCAACCCCACCCACAACACCAACACAAGAAGGCTTCTGTAGGTGCACCAGTACACACCAAAGGTCTCCACAGTACTATGCAGCACAGAGAACACAAGAGTTAACATAAGTACATACAGAACCACAGAACAAATTTCTCATAAACAGTATTCTGTAAATTGACAAGTACGTGTCAAACTACAAAAAATGCAGGCATCCATCAGTCTTGAGAGACTATGGTATCGTGCTTGGCGCTGCATACACTGAACGCGAAGCACGAAGGCCTGGGTTAGATTGATATGGAGGATAAGCTGTTACCCAAGCAGCAAATCCCCTATACCCAAAAACAAAACCAATAAAATTAAAAGTCCCTCCATAATATTGAGGATGAAATTATAAATTTTAAGTTCTAAATTTAAATTAAGAAACTATAAAAATGAAAATGATTAAAAATACATTATTTAACAGAAATGTAGAACAAGCAACTTCACTATATGAGTTGAAATTGGGATCACTGACCGTGGCACAGAGCAAATCCTGCTGTTTCCCATTCTCTGCAAACACTGGGATGTTGGGGCTGAAAACCATCAGGTCACTTTTGCCATTGGCCTCCCCACTCACTCCTGCCAGGACGTGGCTGTGGCGATTCGAGTACGACCAGCTTCCCACTTCACTGGCACATACCAGTGTGGCCGTGCCAGGACCATACATCATTTCCTCCTTAGCCTGACACTGGCATCTCAGGGCCACATACACAATGATCACCAGCAGGAACAAGCTGGACACTGAGCAGATGGCAATGATCAAGTAGACATTGACAGAGTCCCCCAATGGCTTGGCACCTTCTCCTGTCCTCAGATGGTGAATGTCACTATTAAGAGCCTGAGCACTTGCCACCAAGGAAATGCTCAGAGTGGCCGTGACAGACAGAACTGGTTTCCCATGATCCTTCACCAGAATGAGCAAATTATGGCTGTTGATGCCCTCTGTCTCTTCCAGGGCACGTGTTGTACTGATCTCACCACTGTACAATCCCACCCTCCATGGACCTGTGGTCAACTCATGCAACTCGTAGCGCAGCCAAGCATTGTAGCCTGAATCGGCATCCAGTGCACGGATTTTCCCCACCATGTGCCCAGCAGCCACAGGGACCACCAGGACACTGGGCGCATCTTCTGCTGCTGGAGACACTGCAGGAGCATTGTCATTTTCGTCCACCACAAACACCTGGACTGTCACATTGCCACGCAAGGAGGGCAGCCCAGCATCTCTGGCATTCACCTGAAATTCCAGCAGCTTGATTTCCTCATAGTCCAGGGGCTGCAAGGCATACAGCTTCCCACTCTCTGAATGCACTGAGATGTAGCTTGACAGCGGCCATTGCTTCTCGTCCAACCAGTACATAATAAGGCCATTCTCAGCCACATCTGGGTCCGAGGCAGACACAGTGAAGATGTGAGCACCAGGAGGGTTATTCTCCTTCACAAAGATGGTGTACGTGGGCTGGGGAAAAGTGGGTGCGTTGTCATTTACATCCCCAATGGGCACCACAAGGCTGCTGCTGGTGGACAGCGATGGAGTCCCTTGGTCTTGGGCTATCAGCAGCAGCTTATATTCTGCTTCCTGTTCTCGATCCAGCTGCTCAGATAGCACCAGTGAATAGTAATTCTTGAAAGTGGACTGTAGCTTGAAGGGTTGTCTGGCAGGATGTATGGAACAGGTCACTTGCCCATTGACCCCAGAATCCCTGTCTGAAATGCTGATCAGGGCTACCACAGTTCCCAGTGGGGAGTCCTCTGGCACTGGCACTGACAGTGACTTCAACGACATCTCGGGGGAATTGTCATTCTCATCTAACACAGCTATCAAAACCTTGCAATTACCTTGCATTGGTGCATGGCCTTTGTCAATAGCTAATACTTGAATTTCATATAAGTTCACTTCCTCAAAGTCTAGTTTTCCTTTCAACCTGATCTCTCCAGTGTTTTGATTAAGATCAAATGCTGTTTCAACCTTTGGGGATAGTGGTGTTTTGAAAGCATATACAATTTCCTTGTTAATGCCCTCATCAAGATCGGTTGCTTCGAGCTTAACAACAAGTGTCCTGTTTGCTGAATTTTCTGATAAGCTCACTTCATAGACTGATTGATTAAAAACTGGTCTGTTGTCATTAAAGTCCAAGACAGTGATCACTATCTGTACAGTCCCTGTGAGCTCTGGATCTCCCCCATCTACTGCTGTCAACCATAAATGATGCAAAGAAATATCTTCCCTGTCCAGAGCCTTTTTTAAAACAAGCTCTAGTGAAATGCTTTTGTCATTCCTACTATGAGTATCGAGAGCAAAATATTCATTTGAGCTGATCCTGTATGCTAGAAGAGCATTTTTACCAACATCTGCATCTGAAGCTGTCTCTAAGGAGAAGCGAGACCCAGATGCTGTTGATTCTGATATAAGGAGATTTATCTGGTTTACAGAAAAAATGGGAGCATTGTCATTTATATCCTTAATTTCCACTTCTACGTGGAAGATCCTCAGGGGTTTATCCACAATCACCTCCAAATGAATGGCACAAATAGGGTTCTTGCTGCAAAGCTCCTCCCTGTCTATCCGGGAATTAACAAACAAAATCCCATTCTGGATATTTACCTCAAAATAGTCCCCATGTTCTGCAGACTCCATCCGGAAGAGCCGAGGCACCAGCTCGTCCAGTTCCAGTCCCAAATCCTGGGCTATGCGGCCCACAAAGGTGCCGTGCTGGGATTCCTCAGGCACAGAATAATGGAGTTGGCTGCTCCCCATTTCCCAAGCTGTATGGAGCAGAACCAGCTGCAGCAGACGCCTCCTCACCAAACAGCCCTGATGCCAAACAATCATTGTAAATTGTATTCATCCAGAAATCACAGGAAGACACAACTCTGGCTTCTTTGTAGCTTCCAAAAAGATAGAAAGGGGTTTCACTGTATCCTAAATGTCCACTTCAGATTCTCCATCAAGCAGTCATCATGGTTCATTTACTTGCTGCAGATTTCTGCACAAAGGAGGGAGGAGCAGACTCGTCCTTCCTCTGATACTATTTTTTATTAAACAGCGACACCGTGTGATGGAAGCATTTAAGATGGTAAGGATGCTGCTCTTCTTTTCGGGTGCAAATCTTTAAGTAGTCTTCATGCACGTAGATTAAGATGTTAATCATGCTTAATATGAAGATAATGTAGACTCAAGAGTTACGGAATTCTTAGCCTTTTAATAAAATACCTTTAATGTACAGTAGTTGAATGCGGTGTCAATCCAGTTTTCATGAAAGGGGTTAATGTGGCTTTGTATTCCATCAGATATTCTGCAGTGACTTTGACACAAGTAGTTATATGCATGTTTATATCATGCCAGTTATGCCTCAATCCTTCTCATGTTTAATTCTATTTAATAACTGAAGATATTTGCATTTTGCCATTCATCATAAACAAAAAGCTGGCCTCCGTCAGTTCTTGGAAGTCTATGGTATAGCGCTCGGTGCTACATACGCTGCATGCAAAGCACAAAAGCCTGGGTTGGATTGTTATGGAGGATAGGCTGTTACCCAAGCAGCAAATCCCCCCTCTCCACGCCACTGAATTAGTCCAGTGGAAAGGCAGAGCCAATATGATTGGATCCAGCTGGTGTCGCAGAGCCACCCTGTCTTGTGGGGCCAACCCGGGTCTCAAACCCTGGCGTGCTGGTTAACAGGCACAGCGTCATAACCACTTGCACAACCCACAGCCCATAACATCATCATAAACATTTGTTGACTATAAAATGCTGACATTATTCTTTTTTTCCATCACAGGGCAAGGGGTTTTCTGCCCTGGATGGTGGGAGACAGAAGTTTGATAGACAGTGCTGGTAAGTGACTGTTTTGATTTGTTTGAAAATGGTCAGTCTTTGGGCTGATTCACTTTTGCCTTCACTGGTGTGGAGGGCAGTTCCTGTAACCTGCTCCCCTACTGTTCTGGTGACATGTATCCAAAGAAATCACTTAGGCCACTGGAATATTTATTTTTTATGCAAACGCTGGTTCCCTGAAAGGGAGAAAACCTGACAAACCTGTTAGTTACCAGTCATGTCAATGGTCCACTTTCTTTCATGCTTGTGTTCCCAGAGTGGTGTGGGCATTTTTACTGGACAAGCAACTTTGAAACCATCATACCTAGTCGTAACTGATTTATGCATATGGGCAACATTGGCTTGTTTCTGTTCAAGCTAAGTGTAGGGCAGTCAGTACAAACTCTGGGATTCACATGCTAAGGTTTCCAGAACAACTGGGCAAACCGAACCAAATATGCTTTGCACTCTGCATCCTGTATGATTAACTGAGTCTTTACTCTTTCTACTCAGATCTAAATCCTTTCCCAGCAACACCAGCACAGATATTTAAAGTTGTAAACAGCCAGATTTTTTGGTTGTTGAATGCCCAATTGTTGCATCTAGAGTTTGTTGATTGTAATCAGGCTGGATCGCCTGAACCGGTTGTCCCCAGGACCAAAACCCAGGGGTTGTTCCCAGGACCAGAACCCGGGGTTGCCTGAAAACCCAGCGTACCGGTTCGGACGCTGGGGGAGGAGACACACTGCGCATGCACTGACCTCTGCGCATGCGCAGTACATCTCCTCCTAGTGGGGAAGATGCACAGAGCGCGCACCGGGGTCGGCGCGCGCGTTGTGCATCTCCTCTCACGAGAGAAGATGCTCTGCCTCTCCTCCAGCAGGCGGCGTGTGCGTAGAGCATCTCATCCAGCCAGAGATGACACACTGTGCATGCGCAAACCCTGGCATTTGTCTGGGGTTGGCACATGTTCAGTGCACCGGGGTTGGGGCTCGCCCAGCCCACTGACCCCAGCCCCGCCCCCTGACCCCGGCCCCGCCCCCAACATCCGGTGAACCAGTTGTTGGTGTGGGCTGGGCGCATCTCTGATTGTAATGGAGTGTGGAACTTTGGGGGGGGTTGCTATACAACCTTTCTGACAATTTAAAGGAGGTCTGAAGTATGCTTAGGTTTGTGCATTCATATCTATCAGGGTAGAAGTGTTTTAAGAACTTGCAAGACCAGATTTGGCCAAGATAAAGCAATGAAAGAAATGTACATACACCAAAAATACAGTTGGTTGCTTGACTGGTTGGTTGGGTGGTTGAGGCTAAGTAATGCTTCTAATTTATAGAACCAAACTCCTTACTTCAGAAGTTCTCACAATGAACTGCTGCTTGGAAGACTTATTTTTACTGCCGAAATGTTCTGTTCCACATATTAATGTGACTGTGATAAATTTTTTTACATCACTTGGAAAGCCCCTTCTTATTATAAAAATGTTATATGTTTTGAAATAAGTCAGAATTGATAGATAATTCCCAGTGCCAAGTATCAAATTCTAAAGTTATCAAAGCTAGCACTTTCATCATGGTTTTACATTTCAGTATTTCCCATCAACAAGAATGTGCCAGGATGCTGTCGATTCTACCAATTTCCCAAGTCCTGGATCCCAATAGGGATCAAACCTACATAAAGTTTGGTCGTGTATAAAAAACAACACTGATGGGCTGGCTTCACATAATGCCTAAATCACTCTCTCTTCCTGGAATATTATGTTCTTTCTGTTAGTATTGTGTGGGCTGGGATTGTGGGATTCTTAATCGGGAAGGTGCAACAAAAGGATGGCTACATGAAATTAAAATTAATAGTTCCAGTAATGAAGTCTTGTATTGCCCTCAGAAAAGCTGGTCCCCCTCACCTCAGAAATGTCTGTTATAGAGGCTTCGGCTGGTGTTCTTCTGTATCTCTTTAGATTGTGATCCCATTTGGGACAGGGACCCATAAGTCATTAATTTTTTCATTTTCTTAGTAAACTGTTTTGTGAACTTTTAATTTGAAAAGCAGTAGATGACAGACAGACAGACAGACAGACAGACAGACAGACAGACAGACAGACAGACAGACAGACAGACAGATATGGAAGGACTGCAGATATGGAAGGACTGCAGTTGGAAGATCTGCAGTTGTGCCTGTCAGTCTGAAGATCAACAGATCAGTGGTTCAAGACCTGAGTACTTCAAGACAGAGAGAGCTCCCATCGTTAGTTCAGCTCCTGCCAAAGTAGCAGTTTGAAAGCATGGAAATGCAAGTAGATAAATAAGTACCACCATGGAGGTGAGGTAACAGCATTCCGTGGCATGTGGGCCACATGTCCACACAGGCATCTTTGGACAATTAAAGCAGGCCTCCGTCAGTCTTGAAAGACTATAGTATCGTGCTTGGCGCTGCATACGCTGCATGCGAAGCACGAAAGCCTGGGTTGGATTGTTATGGAGGATAGGCTGTTACCCAAGCAGCAAATCCCCCCTCTCCACACCACTGAATTAGTCCAATGGAAAGGCAAAGCCAATACAGTTGGATCCAGCTGGCGTTGCAGAGCTGGGTAAGGACAGGAGCTCACCCTATCTTGTGGGGCTGACCCGGGAATAGAACCCTGGCCTGCTGGTTAACAAGCATAGCATCTTTACTGCTTGCGCCACCCACAGCCCGTGGACAACACTGGCATATTAGCTCTAGAAAGAGTAGATGATCACCACACCATAGAGTAAGTCACGACTAGTAGGGAAATCTGCAGGGGACACCTTTACCTTTAACAGCATACTTACATAACAACATCTATATACTAATAGCATACTTTATGTAAATACGTCATCTGATCTACAGCAGCCAATATATATCTACCCCACTGGAAGTGAACATTCAAACAGGAATGAACTGGGGAGAATCAGTTTGAGTTTGCTTACCAACTTTTGACAGAAATTTAGCTTTGAAGAACTACTCAAAATATGTTCAAGAAGTGCAGAAGGAAGTTGAGCTGCCGCCACCCAACTTTTGACAACCATGCCATTCTCAACCCCACCCTGGCACGGCCACATTCAGCATGAAGGCTTCTGTACATGCAGCAGTACACACCAAAGGTCTCCATAATATTATGCAGTACAGAGAACACAGAGAGTTAACATATGTACATACATAGCCATAGAAAATATTTCTTATAAATATTATTCTGTAAATTGACAATTAATTGTCAAAGTACATAAAAACCCTATAACCCTATAAATTATGTTCTAACTTTGAATTAAGAAACTATAGAAACAAATTAATATGATTAAAAATAAATTATTTAACAGTTGTGTTGAACAAGCAACTTCACTATATGAATTGAAATTGAGATCACTGACCGTGGCACAGAGCAAATCCTGCTGTTTCCCATTCTCTGCAAACACTGGGATGTTGGGGCTGAAAACCATCAGGTCACTTTTGCCATTGGCCTCCCCACTCACTCCTGCCAGGACGTGGCTGTGGCGATTCGAGTACGACCAGCTTCCCACTTCACTGGCACATACCAGTGTGGCCGTGCCAGGACCATACATCATTTCCTCTTTAGCCTGACACTGGCATCTCAGGGCCACATACACAATGATCACCAGCAGGAACAAGCTGGACACGGAGCAGATGGCAATGATCAAGTAGACATTGACAGAGTCCCCCAACGGCTTGGCGCCTTCTCCTGTCCTCAGATGGTGAATGTCACTATTAAGAGCCTGAGCACTTGCCACCAAGGAAATGCTCAGAGTGGCCGTGACGGACAGAACTGGTTTCCCATGATCCTTCACCAGAACCAGCAAATTATGGCTGCTGATGCCCTCTGTCTCTTCCAGGGCACGTGTTGTACTGATCTCACCACTGTACAATCCCACCCTCCACGGACCTGTGGTCAACTCATGCAACTCGTAGCGCAGCCAAGCATTGTAGCCTGAATCGGCATCCAGTGCACGGATTTTACCCACCATGTGCCCAGCAGCCACAGGGACCACCAGGACACTGGGCGCATCTTCTGCTGCTGGAGACACTGCAGGAGCATTGTCATTTTCGTCCACCACAAACACCTGGACTGTCACATTGCCACGCAAGGAGGGAAGCCCAGCATCTCTGGCATTCACCTGAAATTCCAGCAGCTTGATTTCCTCATAGTCCAGGGGCTGCAAGGCATACAGCTTCCCACTCTCTGAATGCACTGAGATGTAGCTTGACAGAGGCCATTGCTTCTCGTCCAACCAGTACGTAATAAGGCCATTCTCAGCCACATCTGGGTCCGAGGCAGACACAGTGAAGATGTGAGCACCAGGAGGGTTATTCTCCTTCACAAAGATGGTGTATGTGGGCTGTGGAAAAGTGGGTGCGTTGTCATTTACATCCCCAATGGGCACTACTAAACTGCTGCTGGTAGACAGCAATGGAGTCCCTTGGTCTTGGGCTATCAGCACCAGCTTGTATTCTGCTTCCCGTTCTCGATCCAGCTTCTCAGATAGCACCAGTGAGTAGTAGTTCTTGAAAGTGGACTGTAGTTTGAAAGGTAGTCTGGCAGGATGTATGGAACAGGTCACTTGCCCATTGACCCCAGAATCCCTGTCTGAAATGCTGATCAGGGCTACCACAGTTCCCAGTGGGGAGTCCTCTGGCACTGGCACTGATAGTGACTTCAACGACATCTCGGGGGAATTGTCATTCTCATCTAACACGGCTATCAAAACCTTGCAATTACCTTGCATTGGTGCATGGCCTTTGTCAATAGCTAGTACTTGAATTTCATATAAGTTCACTTCCTCAAAGTCTAGTTTTCCTTTCAACCTGATCTCTCCAGTATTTTGGTCAAGATCAAATACTGTTTCAACTGTTGGGGACAGGGGAGTTTTAAAAGCATACACAATTTCCTTGTTAATGCCCTCATCAAGATCTGTTGCTTCTACCTTAACCACAACTGTCCCTTCTCCTGCATTTTCTGATAAGCTCACTTCATAGATTGACTGATTAAAAACTGGTCTATTGTCATTAACATCCAAGACAGTGATCACTATCTGTACAGTCCCTGTGAGCTCTGGATCCCCCCCATCTACTGCTGTCAACCATAAATGATGCAAAGAAATATCTTCCCTGTCCAGAGCCTTTTTTAAAACAAGCTCTAGTGAAATGCTTTTGTCATTCCTACTCTGAGTATCCAGAACAAAATATTCATTTGAGCTGATCCTATATGCTAGAAGAGCATTTTTACCAACGTCTGCATCTGAAGCTGTCTCTAAGGAGAAGCGAGACCCAGATGCTGTTGATTCTGATATAAGGAGATTTATCTGGTTTACAGAAAATATGGGAGCATTGTCATTTATATCCTTAATTTCCACTTCTACGTGGAAGATCCTCAGGGGTTTATCCACAATCACCTCCAAATGAATGGCACAAATAGGGTTCTTGCTGCAAAGCTCCTCCCTGTCTATCCGGGAATTAACAAACAAAATCCCATTCTGGATATTTACCTCAAAATAGTCCCCACGTTCTGCAGACTCCATCCGGAAGAGCCGAGGCACCAGCTCGTCCAGTTCCAGTCCCAAATCCTGGGCTATGCGGCCCACAAAGGTGCCGTGCTGGGATTCCTCAGGCACAGAATAATGGAGTTGGCTGCTCCCCATTTCCCAAGCTGTATGGAGCAGAACCAGCTGCAGCAGACGCCTCCTCACCAAACAGCCCTGATGCCAAACAATCATTGTAAATTGTATTCATCCAGAAATCACAGGAAGACACAACTCTGGCTTCTTTGTAGCTTCCAAAAAGATAAAAAGGGGTTTCACTGTATCCTAAATGTCCACTTCAGATTCTCCATCAAGCAGTCATCATGGTTCATTTACTTGCTGCAGATTTCTGCACAAAGGAGGGAGGAGCAGACTCGTCCTTCCTCTGATACTATTTTTTATTAAACAGCGACACCGTGTGATGGAAGCATTTAAGAAGGTAAGGATGCTGCTCTTCTTTTCGGGTGCAAGTCTTTAAGTAGTCTTCATGCACATAGATTTAGATTAAGATGTTAATCATGCTTAATATGAAGATAATGTAGACTCAAGAGTTACGGAATTCTTAGCCTTTTAATAATTTTTTTTATGTAGTTGAATGCAGTGTCCATCCATTTTTTGTGAAAAGGATCAACCTGGCTTTATATTCTGGCGGATGTGCTGCAGTGACTTTGACACACGTGGTTTATAGGCATATTGATATCATGCCACTTACGTCATGACCCTTCTCATGCCTCATTTTATTTATTAATTTATTTCATCCTTCTTTATATATATTTGTTTGATCCTTCTTTATATGTATTTGTTGACTTTATACACTGACTTGCTGTTGTTAGATATCTCTCCCAGAACTGCTTTTTTTCTTTCATGGGCCTAAAGGTTTTTCTGTCCTGGGTTGGGGGAGAAAGATGTTTCATAGATATTGCTGGCAAAGGCCTGTTTTAATTTGTTTGAAGTGTGTGGATCTTTTACCTTCTCTGGTGTGGAAGGCAGTTTTGGTAGTATGTTCCCATACTGCTTTGGTAACATGTATCTGAAGATATGTCAGCTACATATTGGCTACTGGTAGAATTTCCTGTGTGATAGAGAAGCTGAGAAATTTGTCCTTTGTTAATCTTGTCATTTGTCCTACAAACCTCCTTTCATGCTCACATTCACATAGTGGTGTAGGCATTTATAGTGGAGAAACATGTCTATCACCTTCGCACCTAGTCCTAACCAATTTATGCCAATGGGCAAGGTAATAGTGTCATTAGCTTGTCTCTGAGTCCATATGAACCAGTGATGAACAGCTTCCCTCTGAAATTCAAGCTAAGCAAAGTTAGTACACTACAAATTCAGGGAAGCACATGCTAGGATGTGCCAGAACAGCTGGGCAGAACAGAATCAAATATGCTTTGCAACTGTGCATTATACATGATGGACTGATTTTTCACTCTTTTCTTCAGAACTAAATCCTTTCCCAGCAGCAGCACCATAGATATTTGAACTAAATATCCAGATTTTTCTAATGTATCACACCCAAATGCAACATCTAGAGTCTAGTTGGTTATTATGGAGGCGAAAGAGATGAGACTTTACTGAAAAGAGAGGAACCTGGCAAGGAAGGAGCTACAGACAACCTATTTTTTTTACCAAGGAGGGTTGAAAGAGGCATAGATTTGTGGCACAGTGAAAGCATTTTATGTGGCTTATATGTTGCCTATAATTCCTTGAATGTGAATCAACTATGCAAAATAAGTGGGATTTAATGGTTAATACCATTAAAATGAAGAAAACATCTTTGTTCAATTCACATAAAACCAAGCTGATGGTAATTTCTTGTGACAATTCCTAGCACAGGAAGATACCTTATATGAGTCAGACCATTGGTTCATATAGCTCAGTTGTGTCAATGGCTGTTTCTAGTCCAGGGATGTCCAGGTGCCAGATGCAGCCTGTGATGAGCCTCAATACAAGACCCTCCCATCCGGCCCACGAGCATACCCTGTAATCCTCCAGATCTGTCTCTAATATATAAAAATTTATGTAAATTTATTCAAATTTGAAATGTAAATCATTTTTCTGCCACCTGACACAGAGTCAGAGAGATGGTGTGGCCCTCCTGCCACAATGTTTGGACACCTTTGGTCTAGCCAAACAAGTGGAACCTGCTGAGGCAGAAATAAAGCAAAGACATGGAAGACTCTGTGCTGATTGGCAATGAATCTTTAAGCTTTCTGCAGGAATCTTTCTCAGCCTATCTGAAAATATCAAGCACCCACTGCATGTAAAGCATGTACTCCTTGAATCTTCGTAAGCATCAGAAGTCATATGAAACCACTAGCAGAGGTTTCTGAACCTGGGAGAGACAAGTCACATCAACAGACCTATGGAAAAAGCCTTAAGGAAGGGAGAACCTCTTCACTGGAATAGTAACTGTTATTACAAGATCGAGCATCCACCTTATTGTTTTTCCCCTGGTATAAAGTACGAGTATTATCACAAAGCATGTGGAAAAATACCTAACAAGGTTTGAGAGGGTTAAGTACTCAATGTCATGGATAAATACTCTATATATTGTTCTTTTGTATCAAACAGATGTTGATTCTCTTCAACAGGTGCTACCATTTCTCCAGTACACCACAGCAAACTGACAAACCCCCAGATCCAGAATAACTATGGGAGGACATAAGAGACTTTACGTGCACCCATAGTTACTGCACCATCAAGTGAAAACCTATGGGAAATTCATATTGGAATCCAGAGTAAGTTGTTCTTACACTGGGGCAAGGACTCCGCGTAGTTACTCTGGATTTTGCCCAAGGAAAGCTAGCAATCCAACCCCCTTATTTCAAAAGTTCTCTCTAGGAACTGCTGTTTGGAAGACTGTAGCCAAAGAATGAAACCAAATTACGAATGGAAAAGTGGGAAAGGTTCAAGAATGAGGGCAGAAAGTCGATGCCTGAATAATCCTGGTACAATGTGGAAACCATATTACTTTTACTACTGAAATATTCTGTTCCAGAATAAATGTGATAATTTTTTATCACAATTTTTTGTGATAAACTGTGCAACTGTGATAATTTTTTACATTACTTGGAAACCCCTTGGTATTATAAAAGTATGGTTAAATTTTGAAATAAATCAGAATTGATCAACAGATAATTCCCAGTGCCAAGTATCAAATTCTAAAATAGCCAAAGCTAGCACTTTGATCATGGTTCTACATTTCAGTATTTCCCATCAAACAAGACTGTGCCGGGATATTGTAGATTCTACCAACTTCCCAACTCCTAGATCTCAACAGGGATTAGACCTACATAAAATTTTCTTGAGTTTCAAAAAACAACACTGGTTGGTTGGCTCCACATAAAGCTTAAATCACTGTCTCTTCTTGGAATATTGTGTTCTTTCTTTCACTGTAGGAGAGGTTGTGGGATTCTTTATTGGAAAGCTGCAATGTAATTGCGTGAAATTCAATAACTATACGATTGTCTTGTACTGGTCTCCAAATAGCTGTCAAATGTAAAATACTTGGTGTATATATATACTAACAGCATACATTTTGTGAACACACCATCTAATCGAAAGCAGCCAGTATATGTCTACCTCTCTGCGTGTGCTGAAAAGCAGAAATGAACCAGGGAGAATCTGGAGAAAATTATTCTCGAATGAGTTTGCTTACAAATGTTGACATAAATTTAGCTTTGAAGAACTATTCCATATATGTTCAAGAAGTGCAGATGGAAGTTGAATTAACCCACCCAACATTGACAACCAGGCTTCTCTCAACATCCACATACTCAGTACTGATGGCTTCTGTACATGTAGTTGTACACATCTAAGGTATCTACAGTATTATGAAAATAATACTGTACAGAAAACACAGAAAGTCAACATATGTACACATACAACCATAGATAACATCTTTCTGATAAATGTTATTCTACAAGGCGTTTCTACAAGATTTTAATATTGATTTTTTATCTTTGCTAGTTCATATTTTGAATGGATGTGTTGTTCATTTTATTGTGGTTTTACTATCATATTGTTATGTTGGTGTTTTTATTTTGAAAGTCACCTTCTGAATATTTTATCTAAAAATATTTAAATGTTTTAACAAACGTTTCAATGTTTTAACAAATAAATTTATCCTTTGTGTGCTGGAATGCTGAAAACAAGAAGAATTTCACCCGAATTCACCCTTCACTATTTCACAAGGGTGTAATGGGGTAACGGGAATGAGCACCTCTCCCTAGAGTCGTTCACGACTAGTAGGGCAACCAGCGGGGGACACCTTTACTTTTAAGATGATGAAAGGTCAAAAGAAAAGTTTAAAATACCAAATATTTGTAGCTGAGTCGCCAAATGGAAAAACAATCAAAGGCTGCAATCCTAAACACACTTTCCTGGGAGTAAATCCATAGAACACAATGGGGCTTACTTCTGAGTAGACATGCATAGGATTGCAGCCATAGTCTCGTGCAACTTTTCATTTTCTTACTATGTCACAAGAACAGGGCATCATTTCCACACTCCAAACTTCCCCTTACCTAGAAAACTCTAAACAAAATTGTAAAGAGTGAGACTTCCTTAAAAATATAGAGAGGGATCAGGAGTGTTCATAATTTCAGAGGGGGAAATTGTATTGAGAATTATCAAAATATGAAGGCAAATGAATTTTTTATATTATACAAACATGCATAAACACAACAGGTCATCAAAGAAATGTAAAAGTGATCACTAACCGTTGCACAAAGCAAATCCTGCTGCTTCCCATTTTCTGCAGTGGCAAGAACGCTAGGACTGAACACCATCAGATCGTTTTTGGCAACTGCCTCGCTGTTCCCAGTTGCCAGGATGTGGCTGTGGCGATTTGAATAAGACCAGCTGCCCACTTCACTGGCACATACAAGAGTGGCAGTACCAGGTCCATAAGTTGTTGGCTCCTTAGGCTGACACTGGCATCGCAGAGCCATATATACTATGATCACCAGAAGGAACAAGCTGGACACTGAGCAGATGGCAATGATCAAATAGACATTGACATTGTCCACCAGGGGTTTTGGGTTCCCTCCCATCCTTGGAAGGTTAGCATCAGTGTGGATAACCTGAGAGCTTGCCACCAAAGACACACTCAGCGTAGCTGTGGCTGACAGTGGTGGCTTGCCATGATCCTTCACCAGCACCAGCACATTCTGACTGCTACCACCACCATCCAACTCATCCATGGCACGCAGGGTGCTGATCTCACCACTATACAATCCCACCCGCCAGGGGCCTCTGCTGTCTTCATGTAGCTCATAGCGCAGCCATGCATTATAGCCTGAGTCAGCATCCAAAGCACGGATCTTGCCCAACATGTGCCCAGCTGCCACAGGGACCACCAAAAGAGTGGGGCCATCTTCTGCTGGTGGAGACACTGCAGGGGCATTGTCATTTTCATCCAATACAAAGACTTGCACTGTCACATTGCCACATAAAGTGGGCAGCCCAGAATCTTTAGCATTTACCTGGAACTCCAGGAGCTTCAGCTCTTCATAGTCCAAGGGCTGCAAGGCATAGAGCTTCCCACTTTCTGAGTGTACCGAAATGTAGCTTGAAAGTGGCCAGAGCTTCTCATCCAGCCAATAGCTGACTTGAGCATTCTCAGCCACATCTGGGTCTGAGGCAGATACGGTGAAGATGTGAGCACCAGGAGGGTTGTTTTCCTTCACAAAAACTGTGTAGGTGGACTGTGAAAAAGTTGGTGCATTGTCATTCACATCCCCAATGGGCACTACTAGACTGCTGGTGGCTGAAAGCGATGGCGATCCTTGGTCTTGCGCTGTCACTATCAGCCTGTACTCTGCCACCTGTTCCCGATCCAGTGGTTCAGACAGCGTCAGCGAGTAGTAATTCTTGAAAGTTGATACCAGCTTGAAAGGGACCCGCGTGGGCCACAGGGAACAGCTCACTTGTCCATTTGTCCCAGAGTCCCTGTCTGAAACACTGATTAAAGCCACCACTGTCCCCACTGAAGAATCCTCTGGTACTGGTATCAACAGAACAGACACTGACACTTCTGGAGCATTATCATTCACATCCAAAACATCTATTAAAACTTTGCAATGTCCAGATAATGGGTAACCACTTTTATCTGTTGCCTCTGCCCGAATTTCATATAAATTAGTGTCCTCATAATCCAATTCTCCATTCAGTACAATCTGCCCAGTATTTTGATCTATCCTAAATACAGTACTTAATTTGGATGGATTTATACTGCGAATGGAATATGTAATGTCCTTATTAATACCATCATCCAGATCAGTAGCATTGAGTTTAATTACTGGTGTGCCATTGGAGGCATTTTCAAACATTTGGATCTTATACACTGACTGGTTAAAGACAGGAGGGTTGTCATTCACATCAAGCACTGTGATCACCAGCTGAACTGATCCTGTAAGTGCTGGGTGCCCACCATCAGTGGCTGTGAGCAGTAAGCGATGCACAGAAATGTCTTCTCTGTCTAAAGGCTTTTTAATTACAATGCCTAAGGAGTTATCACCACTGTTTTGGAAGTCTAACTTAAAATGCTCACTGGAGCTGAGATGATAGCTTAACTGTGCATTTGTACCAATGTCAGCATCTAAGGCTCCTTCTAGAGGGAATGAGGATCCTGTGAGTCTTGATTCTAGAATAGAGAGGTTTTCCTCCCCTGCTGTGAAAAATGGAGCATTGTCATTTATGTCCGTAATCTCCACTTCCACATGAAAGACCCTCAAAGGTTTATCCACAATCACCTCCAAATGCAAAGGACAAACAGAGCTTCTGCCACACAACTCCTCTCTATCTATCCTTGAATTTACAAACAAGATCCCATTTTGCACATTTACCTCTAAATAATCCCTGGAGTCTTTGGAAACCATCCGGAACATCCGAGGCACCAGCTCCCCCACTTCCAGCCCCAGATCCTGGGCGATGCGGCCCACAAAGGTGCCGTGCTGGGATTCCTCAGGGACAGAATAATGGAGCTGGCCGCTCCCCATCTTCCAAGCTGTATGGAGCAGAATCAACTGCAGCAGCTGCCTTCTTCTCATTGAGAAGACTGTTCTCCATGGATCAACCATCTCAGATGTATTCCTTTAAATCCCTTTGTTGTGCTTTATCCTTGGGAAAAAAAATATTAATCCATCTTGCTGATATCCTTTTGTGTCCCTTCAGTTTCAAGTGCTGTCTGTTTTCTGATGACAATGAAAAGGAGGAGCTCCTCTTTAGGTCTGATCAAGATATTTCAGAGTAAAGAGCGACACCATGTGAAGAGAGTTAAAAATGCAATCATATTTTTGGGGCCTATCTGCATACATTTTGATGCTCCAAACATTTCAAACATACTCCATACATTATTTCACGGACCTTTTTGTTGTGGTTCCAAACACTCATTTTAATATATGTGAATTTATCCTTTGATAATTCAACAAATATGAACATATTTCGATACACTGAAATGCAGTACTACATGCGATAGTGATCGTTTCATGTCGAGTTCCCTGCTTGTGAAAATTTTCTTTGCTAAAAGTTGGTTCAGGGCAAATATGAACATGATAAATTAAAGGCAACTGAATATGAAAGAGGAAAAGGATGAAGTGAGAGGGCAGAAAAAAGCAACTGTGATTGCAATCTTATAAACACTTACCTGGAATTCAACCTGATTGAAAACAATGGGACCACCTGCTTCTTACACACATAGGCTGAGATGATAGAGATGTTTAGTGGTCATTCTAGAAAGTGGAACATTCCTTTTTTATTTCAGAAAGATAATTGTATGGCAGATAATGTCAGTGTTCCTAGAATAACAGGAAGCTAGTATAGTTCATGAAGAATATACGAGTATTTCCATTTCCTTTTTGTTATTTATTTATTTACTTATTTGATTTCTATTCCACCTTTCTTCCTAACAGAAGGATACCCAATATATATACCCAGCTATATATAATTTATATATTTTTCTCCCACCTTTCTTTCTGAGCACTTTTATTGAGTCTTTAGAGGTACATGCTATGTGATATCATACTTTATCCACTCAAATAATTTCTGTGATATCCCGCTTGGATGTACGCAATGCCATAATATTAACAAGTTAGCACCTCTGACATTATGGTCCAGAAAAGTGTATAAGATCATTCTTGAGGAGATTCTATACAATTGTATTTTAGCCACAAATAGTATCATGCTCATGAGTTCTTTCCATATGAAAATGAGGTGGTTTGTACTTGCTCTTCATTGCATTTCAAAACAATTTCATGCTCAGCTGTACATGGCCTTCATGGCTTTGTTTCCAATAACGCCATAATGTTCCCTGGTGTATCCCTCTCTATGGCCTTCATGCCCCAGGTTTACCAACCTCAAATTTTTGATGGCCACCACTATCCACTTATTCCTCAGTTACTTCTGCCCCTTTTTATTCATGGCCGCTGCCCTAGTTAACCACTGTTAATGGGTCTTTTCCGGCTATCATGCACAGGACCTCCAATGCATCCCTGCCTGCAGACCAAAAGCATGTAGCTATGCATGCTTCAAGATATCATTTGTAATGGCTGTAAAATGCTAGCATTCTAGCAGCAGTACGTCTGTATAGGATTGGGTCATTAGGATGTAAGGGTGCAATCCAGAGTTACTACGTGGAGTCCTTGCTCCAGTGTAAGAACAATTTGCTCTGGATTGCAATATGAATTTCCCATAGGTTTTTACTAGATGGTGCAGTAACTAAGGGTACACGTAATGTCTCTTACGTGCTCCTGTAGTTACTCTGGATTGTAGGGTAAGCTTCTTTTGCCTGTATAACCTGTGTAACCTTGACGAAGTCCTCCTTCCTCCCCTCTCCTGGTAACTACTTCCAGTCACCACAACACCTTGGTTTGCTGAAGTTCTTGAGCGTGGCAGCTACACACCAGTCTTCAATATCTCAAGTTGTTCCCATTCCAAAAATCCTCATGAGTCTGTTTGATTATCTGTCAACCAATTGGTTGGTCTGTTTGCCGGTAGCAGGTCCAATAATCCCATTTGTCAGTCAGCAGTTCCATCAACCAGTGTGTTAGTCCCTCAATCCATTAATTTTTAATTTTAAAAAATTAAACTGGCTACCACCAATCAGGTAGCTTCAAGCTCCTTCCTTCTGCTCTCTATCTTTCCAAACTCTTTCCATTCCTAAAGCTTTCCATTTAAAGCTACACCCTTTTTCTTCCTCCTGGAAAGGTTCCAGGGGGATGCAGCTGTGCAGAAGATGAGAACTGAGATTGGACCCATTCTAATAATGGATATTCTTTTTATTATACATTAGAGTGTTTTAAATATTCTATGTTTTAAATGTATAATAACACATTGAGAATGTGTGGACTAAAAATAGCACAGAAGATGTGGTTTGAATAATACAGTTAGATGCGTCCTTTTAGGCCATATGGGCCAACCCTTTACTTGATGCAGTCAATTCAGAACTACAGAATCACCATCAGATCATTAGACCAGCAGCATCAGCTATTCATGATGCTAATGAGACAATTGCCAATATCCCCCACTCATTTGACAAATTAGGGACTGGAGCAATGTTGAAAAGTGGAACATGTTGAAAAGCAGAACCCAGTCTTTTTAGTTTACAAATGTTGTTTCCAATGCTTCTTAAGCTAGCAAACTGCAAATGCCTTTTATATTTTGCAAATTCCTGTGGTCACACAAAATTTCAGCAAATGGACACTCAGTGCCTTTGAGAATGGAAATAAACCCAGATCTAATGTTGGCTCTCTCTCTCTCTCTCTCTCTCTCTCTCTCTCTCTCTCTCTCTCTCTCTCTCATTGTATACACACAAACACACACCCCAGAACAGTTTGAGTCATCATATCATATGTAGATATACTTGGGCAAGGGGCAGTTTAAACGTTTAGACTAGCAGAGAGAAGTTGAAAGAAGAGGAATGTGCGTTGAATGAAAGACTTCCAGATATAATTTAAATGTGTTCAGAGCAGATCATCAGACAAGAAATAATCAGAAAACAGAGTACACCTGTATTAACAGGTGAATTTTTTTCAAATTTCCATACAACTGAGTAAATGTTTCTGCAATAACTTTAAATGTTACTTAAGAAGATTGCTTCTAAAATACTCTCAATATATCCTAGATTTTTATATAGAACTAGGGTTGCCATAATTCTCTTCCACAAAATCCTCAAAATGGGACCCTCTGTCCCATTTGCCAGTATGCGAACACAATCCCCTACCATTGGGACTGTCCCTGTTTTTTGGGACACGTGGCAACCTTATATAGAACTTTAACTTTTTAAATAATGAACTGGCATATTTCAGCCAGATGCATTTTGTGCTGGAATTCTCTCAGCAGCATTGTTAATACAATTATTTGTGTTACCCTTCTACCATCGAAAGACAAACCATGTATATTCATGTTCGGTTCCCTTACAATATATATACAGTATCATGATACAGTGAAATGCTTCACAGCAGTACTTTTCAGGATGATAGTAGGGACTCACCTGCATAGAAGAATCTGAGATAAGCTCCTTCATATTTCCCACTTCCCCATTCTCTGCAAAGATGGGGATGTTGGGACTGAAAACCATGAGGTCACTTTTGGCACCAGCCTCTCCACTGACTCCTGCCAGGATGTGGCTGTGGCGATTTGAGTAAGACCAGCTTCCCACTTCACTGGCACATACAAGTGTGGCCGTGCCAGGACCATATATCATTTCCTCCTTCGCCAGGCCCTGGCATCGCTGAGCCACATACAAGATGATTGCAAGCAGGAACAAGCTGGACACTGAGCAGATGGCAATTATTAGGTAGATGTTGACATTGTCAACCAGAGGTCCTGGACTACCTGCCATCCTGGGCAGATTAGCATCAGCATGTACCTTCTGTGTGTTCGCCACCAGTGACACACTTAGCGTGGTTGTAGCTGACCGTGGTGGTTTGCCATGGTCCTTCACTAACACCACCAGGTTTTGAGTACTGCTTCCCTCTGCTTCATCCAGGGCACGTGCTGTACTGATCTCACCACTATACAGCCCTACTCGCCAAGGGCCACTGCTTCTTTCATGCAGCTCATATCGCAGCCATGCATTATAACCTGAGTCAGCATCTAAGGCATGGATCTTGCCCACCATGTGCCCAGCCATCACAGGGACCACCACCAGAATGGGAGATTCTTCTGATCCAAAGAGTGCTGGGGCATTGTCATTCTCATCCACCACAAAAACTTGTACTGTCACGTTGCTGCACAGGGAAGGCAGTCCAGCATCCTTGGCACTCACCTGGAACTCTAGAAGCTTCAGCTCCTCAAAGTCAAAGGGCTGCAAGGCATAGACTTTCCCACTCTCTGAGTTCACTGAAACATAACTTGACAGGGGCCAGAGTTTCTCATCCAACCAATAACTGATCAAGGAATTCTCAGCCAAGTCTGGATCAGAGGCAGACATTGTAAATATATGAGCACCAGGTGGGTTGTTTTCCTTTACAAAGACTGTGTAGGAGGGCTGCGCAAAAGCAGGTGCATTGTCATTCACATCACTGATGGACACCTTCAGGCTGCTGCTTGCTGACAGCGATGGAACCCCTTCATCTCGGGCTACCACCACCAGTTCAAATTCAGCCACTTGCTCTCGATCCACAGGCTCAGCAAGTACCAATGAGTAATAATTTTTGAAGGTAGACACCAGCTTGAACGGAAGCCCAGTGGGCCACAAAGAGCAACTCACTTGCCCATTGGCCCCAGAGTCTCTGTCTGAAATGCTAACTAGTGCCACCACTACACCAGGTAAAGAGTCCTCTGGCACTGGAATCAACATGGATTTCAATGACATCTCAGGGGCATTATCATTTACATCTAAAATTTCAATAAAAACATTGCAGTGTCCAGATAGTGGAGGGCTACCTTTATCTTTTGCCTCAATTTCAATGTTATACAAATTAATATCTTCAAAATCTACTTTCCCTTTCACTCTGATCTCACCAGTATCTGAATGTATACTGAATACATTAGAAGGAATACTGTTACTGAAGGAATAAATAATTTCCTTATTCATTCCCTCATCTAAGTCTGTTGCACTGGGCTGAATGACTAGTGTTCCATCTGCCACATTTTCTAATAGTTTCACCCTATAAACAGACTGATTGAATACTGGTGCATTATCATTTGCATCCATCACTGTGATCTCAAGAAGTACAGTGCCGGTGAGTTCTGGCTGACCCCCATCAGTAGCTGTAAGTAATAAATGATGCACTGATATTTTTTCCCGGTCCAAAGGTTTACTTAAAAGTAGTACCAGTGATGTGCTGTGCAGATCATTTGTTTTCTCTTCAACAACAAAATATTCTGTGGAATTGAGCTTGTACTTCAGCTGAGCATTAGAACCAATGTCTGCATCAGAAGCTGCTTTCAGAGGAAAACGGGCACCAGGCATTGTTGTTAATTCTGCAACACTGAGATTGTGTTTACTTGTTGAAAAAAGGGGGGAATTGTCATTTATATCCTTGATTTCCACCTCTACATGGAAGACCCTGAGAGGTTTATCCACAATCACCTCCAAGTGAATCATACAAATGGGGCTCTTGCCACACAACAACTCCCTGTCTACTGGAGAATTAACAAACAGAATCCCATTCTGCTCATTTACCTTGAAATAGTCCCCATCTCCTTGGGATTCCATCCGAAACATCCGAGGCATCAGATCTTCCACCTCCAGCCCCAGATCCTGGGCAATGCGACCCACAAAGGTGCCATGCTGGGATTCCTCAGGCACAGAATAATGGAGCTGGCTGATCCCCATTTCCCAGACTGTGTGGAGCAGAATCAGCTGCAGCAGCTGTCTTCTTCCCTTTGATGAGTCTCCTCTCCATCGATCAGCCATCTCAAAAATATACCATTAAAATTCCTGTTGGTGATATATCTTTTAAAAAAAATTAAAGATGTAATCCAGTCTGGTAATCTCTCTTTAGCTCTGCCAGTTACATGCTGTAAATGATCTCTGATGACAAAGCAAGGAGGAGTCTTTTTGTCTCCCCTTTCTCAACAATGTAGTCGAGTGGAGAGCGACATCAAGCGACTGAATGAATAAATACAATAGATATTCAGTATTTTAATTTGAGATATTTGGATATTGGAGTCTGTTTTCAGTGCAGTCTCTTTTCAATGGAGTCTATTTTCATAGAGAGAAATTCAAATTTAAAACCTACGCGAAGCATTTTTCTTGAAAAAATATATTATTGTTACATATATTTTCACTTGCTGGAGATTACTTTTGAATTTTTCCGTCTCTTAGAATTGATTTAACCTACAGTATAGTCCAAACAGCATGGCTAAATGAATGCTCTTTTCCTTCTCCCACACCACCAGAACAACGGGGCATCCACTAAAACTGAGTGTTGGAAGAGTTAGGATAGACAAAAGAAGCTACTTCTTTACCCAGTGTGTAATTTGTGGAATTCCTTGCCACAACATGTTGTGTTGGCATCTAACCTAGATGGCTTTAAGTGAGGATTGGCATATCTGGAAGAAAAGTCCATCAGAGATTACAAGACATGATGGATATGTGCAATCTTCTTATTTTAGATGCCAAGTGCAGGGGAGAGCACAAGGATACAGGTGTCTTGTCTTGAGTGTTCCCTGTGGCATTTGATGGGCCGCTGTGAGATACCAAGGACTATATAGGCCTAGGATTGATCCAACAGGGTTCTTCTTAAATTCATATGTATAGCATGAATACTTTTTCATGTCACGGAATGAAAAGTTCTTTTGCATGCTCTTTTAAGGATTTTGACATGGCAAACTTCTTTCCAGGAGTAGGTCCAACAGTGGCTAAGAAATCTCATGAATACATTGTAATTCTAGAGAGTAACAATGTATAGAGTTGTGGTCATCAGGACTTGTGGCACAAATATTCTTTCCCAAGTTTATATCTCAATAAACATCTCATATAGTTGGTATTGTAAAAGAGATTATATTAAATTTCCTGATTTCCAGTTGTACTTTAATTCCAAAGCGATGATGATTGCAGGGAATAAGAAAGAAGTTCCAAGTCACATTTTGAATTTGAAATATTTTCACTTCTATACTTCAGTAGAAAAGAGTGACTTCCCAAACAGAAAATGAGTTTATAGTTTTAACTGCTAGGAACAGTTAGAAAACATTAAGCAGAGAAATGTTTGTGGAATTTCCTCCCTTATGAAATGATATCTGTTCCTTTCAGTAAAGTCTGAAGACTTTTTTGCTTAGACTTTTTTCTGTTCTTGTATGATGTTCTAAGCTTGGGTTTGTATTCTTGTTGGAAGATTGATTACTGTTTGTTTTGTTCGATTCTGATTCTTGAGCTGGATTGAGAAAAACCACACGTGATTTTACTGTATCTTGTTATTATATTTTTAATCTGGATTTTTAAATATTATAAACCACTTTGGATAACTTTTTTAAAAGGGGAAAGGTAAGGTATAAATGTTTTAAAATAAATATATTCTCTAAATGTTTTAGAAAGCAAGCACCAACATGATTATTCATATTAATGTTATCCCTTTCAAATGCCTGGTGCCGAGGATACTTCATACGTTTTACTTCCAGTTTCAATTTGTTATTTTCTTCATAATCCAGACCACCTTCAAGACATTCTGTAACATTCTGGTCTACAGGAAATATTTAAGTACCTCATTGCAGTGTTGCTTCCCAGTGACTTCTTTTTTTATCCATATCTCTCAAACTAATTATTGTGCTTTTGCCCAAGTTTTCAAGTAAACAGAAGTGTAGATATTTAGATTAATGCAAGAGAGTTGCACTGAAATCCAGTACAATCTAGTACAATGGTGCTGATATTGAGAATGCTGACTGTTAGGAGGATCGTTCATCCTTTGTCGCTTATCATATTGTGATCAGATTCTCTATTAATGTCTGGAAACAGGAGACTCATTACTACTACCTCGGATCTTAGAAACAATATCATCATAAAAAGGAAACTAGGTGAATTATCATTCATGTTGGAAAGTTTTCTCTTTAATTCATTTCGAAATGACATAATACAAACATACAGAGTACATACATACAAGCAGGCTAATTTCGTATCTAGTCATGCTGCACACATAAAACAATTTACATACATGTAAAATATTTCCTTTAAGCTAACAATAAATCATTTTTAATATTAATGATTTTGAAGTCCAGATAAGACAATGCAAATCATAAGCTCAGATTTTACAGATCACTTACTGTCTGCCCATGCAGCTCCTCCACTGGTTTGATTATCATGCACCCCAATAGTTGGCTGAGAACTGCCCATTTTCTCATATCTACTGGCTGCTGTGGACTCAGTGACACCACTATATTCCACCTTCTCCAGGATCAAACAACAAGCTTTTCTGCCAAAGGCACACCATGGCAATAGGCAGCAAACAGAATTATGATACACCAGTCCTGCAATCGACATGTTGGGTTGCTTGTTTCTTCATAGCAGCAGCAAAATAAAGGTTTCGCAATAAAATCATTTCCTTCTGTTGCAACTTTAGTTCACCAACACTTCTCCTAGCAAAATAAGAAACTTTGGGATACTGAATCTGTGGCAGGTTCTTAAAAAATTGTTCTTTTGTTCTGATTTATGCTTGAATTCTGAGCTGCTGAGAGATTTGCTTTCTTAAAAATGGCTGGTTGTTCCTTTCTAGTCGTGGACAACAGCAACACCTAGCGTCTAGATCACGACTGTGCGCCATCCACTGCACATGATCTTTTTTATATGAAGTAACAACATGTAGGTCAGCATCAAGGTGGAATTATATGATTTGGCACCATAATTGTGAGCTTTTACATATATCATCACCCTGGGTTTTTAGTAGCCAGTTGAAAGTCATGATTCCTCGCACACGTATACGTTAAATAATTTCCCTTGTACTGTAATTCTTTCATGTTAATGTAGACTTATTTCATGATTTTCTCTGTGAGACTTTCCTCTGACAGAGGACAAAGAATCAGCATTGTCCGAAGAAGCCTCTGTGGTCATAAGGCTGGCATGGTGCATGGAATGCTGCTTACCTTCCCAATGAAGTGGCACGTATTTATCTACTTGCATTTACATGCTTTCAAACTTCTATGTTCAGCCCCTGAAACAGAGATTAGCATCAACCATACAGTCAGTCACAGCTAGAAGACTAACCTGCAACGGTTTACCTTACTTTACCTTACAGTTGAACTGAAGCTGATTTCTCAGGTACTTTGTTACAGAGGGTTCCACTGAAGTATAGTTTATTTTTTCAACTCATATTATACCACAATCATTTAATAAGTGTGTACTTCCTATGCATATATATCAGGCCCTGTCCAAATTAAAGTGTTATCCAAAGGTGTGTGTAAATTCTGTCCCTCTTTTACCTGATCCCTGTGAAAAATTTGACCTACTGCTTCTGCCTCTTCCGGGCACTCTTTGCAACACACCTGGCTGCTTGGGACAGCAGTGGGGGGACAAAAAAAGGAAGGTACAGCAAACCATCTCTAATTGACTTACCTGGAGCTTTGCCTCATTCCTCTGCCTCAAAACAGGAAGAGTGGAACATTCTGGGAACACTGGATTTGGACCACTGCACCCTACTGCAGCTCTTTGCTCTCTTAGGCTGCAATCCTAAACTCCAGGTAGGCCAGCCTAAGCCCCATTTTTTGCCCTGTACTGACCTGAGAGTGTCACAAAAGTGCTGTAAGATACTTCTGCGCCATTCCTGGGGAATAGTTAGGCCAGTGCACAGACATACACTTGCCTCCCTACATCACCATGGGTATGGGAAGATTGATGAGCTGTGTAGGCCTAGATTAGGATTGTTCCCTTAGCTGCTGTCCTAGGTAACCAAGTGTAGATGAGCAAGGAGGCAGTGGAGGTGCTTCTAGCCAGTAGTACTAGCTAGAAGTACTAGATAGAAGAAGTGGAACTTTTCTGGTCCAGTCCTCTTTCTGCTCATCCCCAGCATGAGAGAAGAGAATCTATGAGCCTGTTGAAGCTTAGAGTTAGTATGTATTAGACCAGAGAGGTCTAATGTATTATGGGTTAGTATGTATTAGACCAGATATGTCTAATTAGTATGTCTAATGTATCTAGGGTTAGTATGTATTAGACCAGAGAGGTATGCTTAGGGTTAGTATGTATTAGACCAGAGAGGGGGTAGTAGGCAGAGGCAGGGGGCACTGAACCCTTCACTGGTTCATCATTGAACCCTTCACAATGCTCACAGTGAGCATTTCAGTTGGCCTCATCACTAGAGCAGACCTCTTCAGAGGAAGCTCCAGCATGGTGGGACTGCATGTCCTGGAAGGTGCACCTGTCATCTATGCTGTCTATGGCTACAATCCAAAGTGACTACGGGACCCTTTACACCAACATAGTTACAGTGCCACCTATAAGTGTACAAGTTATAGTGCCACCTATACAGTGCCACCATAGGGAAATGCATAGAACAATCCAGAGTAAGTGCCTGTTACATCTTCCCGTAGTTACTCTGGATTGTAGGGTATGTTTCACACCTATTAAAGACCTAGAGGTAGGGTTAAGCAGTGAGGTGGCCAAGTTCATGGATGACACCAAACTATTCCAAGTTGTGAGCACCAAAAGAGACTGTGAAGAGCTCCAGAGGGATCTCTCCATACTGGAAGAATGGGCAACAAAATGGCAAATGCGTTTTAATGTGAGTAAATGTAATGTTATGCACATTGGGGCAAAGAATCCTAACAAGGAGCACAATCCTAACCATGTCTACTCAAAAGTAAGCCCCATTGTGTTCAATGGATCTTACTCCCAGGAAATTGTCATTAGGATTGCAGCAAACATGGGCTCTGAGCTATCTGTAACAGAGCAGGAGAGAGATCTAGAGGTGCAAGTGGAGAGCCCGATGAAGGTGTTGGCCCAATGTCCAGCGGCAGTGAAGAAGGCAAATTACATGCTTGGGGTTATTAGAAAAGGGATTGAGAATAAACCTCAAAAATTATGATGTCTTTGTACAAATCAATGGTGAGGCCACATTTAGTGTACTGTGTCCAGTTCTGGTCACCACATCTCAAAAAGGATTTAGAGGAAATGGAGAAGGTTCAGAGGACAGCGACCAAAATGATTGATGGTCTGGGATACCTTCTGTATGAGGAAAGGCTACTGCGTTTTCAATCTTGAAAAGAGGCACTTGAGAGGGGACATGATTGAGATGTACAAAATTATGCAAGGGATGGATAGAGTGGTTAGGGTGATGTTCTCTTCCCTTTCACATAACACCAGAACTAGGGGACATCCACTAAAATTGATTATTGGGAGGGTTAGGACAGACAAAAGAAAATATTTCTTTACCCAGCATGTAGTTGGTCTGAGGAACTCCCTGCCACAGGATGAGGTGATGGCATCTAGCCTCAATGCCTTTAAGAAGGGACTGGACAAATCCCTAGAGGAAAGGATCGGGACAGGCTACAAGCCGTGAGAGGTGTGTGTAGAGGTGGATAACCTCAAAATGCCAGATGTAGGGGAGGGCACCTGGAGGCAGGTATTATATGTGCTCCCTGAAGCATCTGATGGGCTGCTGTGTGATACAGGAAGCTGGGCTAGATGGCCCTTTGGCCTGATCCAGTGGACAGTCTTCTTATGTTCTTATCTGCAGTGAAATATTTTCATGCATCTGTGAAAGAGGTTCTCAGTGTTGTTGATCCATCTTGCCTTCTGTTCCTTTGTGGTTTTATTACTGCTATTAATTTCATTCCATTTTAGTTTCTTTAGTATTTTTTGCAACTTATACAGTACATTTTTAAAGTAAATTAATAAATATTACATTTGGCACCAGATTCTTAACAGATTACAGTTAACTGATTACTAAAAGATAAACTAAAATGATCAAGAAACTGGAGCACCTTATCTATGAACGATTTGAGGAACTGAGGAGCACTGATGTGGTCCACAGTGACAATGCTGCCATTGCAGTAATTTCTTATAAGGGGTGACTTGAACAGAGAATATCAGCTCAGAAGAACATTTTCCATGGCTGGTTTCTACACTAGAAGACAAACTGGAAATTAAATGGGACACAACATCTCCAGAACAGTTTACAGTAAAATGTCAGTAGTTCAGCATCCACTAGTACAGCATTCTCAATAGTTTGGCTTCTAAGAAACTAGGGATTGGCAATCCCTCCAAGCCACTATGGCTGCCCAAACAATATAGGCAGTACCCAAAGCTGGCACAAGCCTCCACGTCTCTTCCACTCCTGCCCCTGGCTTTACTGGAATGGTTAGGAAGAGAAATACCTGCTCTCTCCCAAGGCCAGCCCCATGACCAACACAGCAAGCTCAGTCCCATCTACCAGCACTGCCTGGTGCCCCACCTGAAGAAAAGATCCTGGCCAGGCAAATACAGCAAGTAGTTACATATATACAGTATTGTATATACCTTATACAATTTCTTGGGTAGCCTACCATTCAGCATATCCAGCAATCCAGCATCATGAAGGTGCTAGACTAGCACAGCGATGCCTGTGGTAAAAAGTAGGTTAGAACTGCATCCCTTATTCTATCTAATCTTATAGACAGTCAGTATAGCAAACCATCTCTCTATATATCCTGAACAGATAAGAACAGGCCAAGATACAGCTTCCTGTATATCACATTGACCGATCAGATGGCTCTGAGAGTATACAAGAAACCTGTTGCGATTCACATTCACCTGGTATTTAGAGAAAGGATACCTCAAAAATCAAGAGGATGCATAGAGGTTAACCATTCCACCACAGTTAGGCACATGATTAATGCATATGTCATTTAACATTTTTTTGCTGGTTCAAGGATAATACATCATCCAAATCAGGTTGATGAGTTCATAAGAGAGAAGTGGATTCAAACTTCTTGATTCATTGTTCAGCCTCTTAGGGTGCAATCCTAACTTAGGCTGGTACAACTCATTGGTCTTTCCATTCCCGTAGTGATGTAGAGAGGCAAGCACATGCCTATACACTGGCCTAATGCTCCCCAGGAGTGACGCAGAAGTGTCTTACAGCACTTTTGTGACACCCCAGGTCAGCCCAGGATTTATGCCAGGGGCTGTGGGTGGCGCAAGCGGTTAAGACACTGTGCCTGTTAACCAGCAGGCCAGGGTTCGAGACCCAGGTCAGCCCCATGAGACAGGGTGAGCTCCTGTCCTTAGCCCAGCTCTGCGACGCCAGTTGGATCCAATCATATCGGCTCTGCCTTCAGTGGCGTGGAGAGGGGGGACTAATTCAGTGGCGTGGAGAGGGGGGATTTGCTGCTTGGATAACAGCCTATCCTCCATAACAATCTAACTCAGGCTTTTGTGCTTCACATGCAGCTTATGCAGTGTAGAGCGCAATACCATAGTCTTTCAAGACTGACAGAGGCCTGCTTTAGGCTGGCCTAACTAGGAGTTAGAATTGCAGCCTTAGATATTACAGTACACCAACTCCAAAGTTAATGTGAAATCACCATAGCAAGACCCTCTCTGTGTAATGTGAAGATCGTGCCATACATAGGATTATTTGAATTTTTTAGCACAGACCCTTTTCTGCAAAGCTGGCACATAAGAAACCATTTTTATCCTGCAAGCATCTAGCCTGCTGTATCCCTTCAGATTGTTGATCTCTTATATCATCTCCAACTGTACAATTACTACCTTAAACGAGGGGCTCCATCTGCTTTATGAATAAACCTGCCTTTACAACAGACCCAACCCAGTATTGCTTACATCACCTCCTGAGATTGAGAAGTAGGGACTCCATTTGTTGCAGGAATCAGCATCACAGTCTGTGAACCGGAGACAAAATAGAGCTGCAACACTTGCCTTTTTTGGAAATTGATCCTCTGCTGACACCTGGTGGTCTTTTCCATGCAACATACCCTGCAATCTTAAACAATATCTGCACTCTTAGCCACTTTTTTCTTTTATATATTTAGAAAAGTCACTGACTCACTGACTGACTGACTGACTGACTCACTCACTCACTCATCAACGCCCTGCCAAAACCGCCAGCCCTAGAAGCATGAAATTTGAGATGGGTGTTCCTTCCGTGACTGAGGGGTGCACTAAGAACCAGTTTTCGGAAATTCCAACCAGAAGGGGGTGAAAGGGGGCGCAACGCATTTTCCTCCCTATACTTTGCATTGAGAATTGCTGACTCATCAACATTCCTCCCCAACTGCTGGGCCTGAAGCATGGAATTCTGGGAGTTCCTTCTGTCACCTGAACTCCCACCAAGAACCATCTGGAGAAATTTAACCCTTCAGGGGCTGAAAAGGGGGCAACGTGTTTCTCTCCTATACTTAACAAGGGAGACTGAACCACATCCAGCCAATTTGGCCCTCAGTGTCTGGTGCACTGTGGGGATGTTGTTAGGAGGAATAGGTTGCACTGTGGAGGATGCTGCGCATGGGGGGGGTTGTGCACATGGGGGAAGTTGTGCATGGGGGGGAAGTTGCGCATGGGAGGAAGTTAAGCATGGGGGCTGATGCGCATGGGAGTAGTTGTGCATGGGGGTTGATGCGCATGGGAGTAGTTGTGCATGGGGGGTTGATGTGCATGGAGGAAGTTGTGCATGGGGGGTTGATGCGCATGGGGGAAGTTGCGCATGGAGGGTTGATGCTCATGGGGGAGTTGCGCATGGGAGGAAGTTGTGCATGGGGGGTTGATTCGCAAGGGGGGTTGATGCGCATGGGGGAAGTTGCGCATGGGGGTTGATGCGCATGGGGGAAGTTGCGCAAGGGGGGTTGATGCTCATGGGGGGGAGTTGCGCATGGGGGTTGATGTGCATGGGGAAGTTGCGCATGGGGGTTGATGCGCATGGGGGGATGGCAAACAGGGAAATTTTACTCCAGCAACGCGTCTATGGCTTTCGCTAGTAAATGAATATATTAGTAACGGAACTTGTGAATCAATGAATGAATTCAAATCAGTTCATAAATACAGTGGCGTCTCACGTAACAAATTTAATTCATTCCAGAGGCATATTTGTTACGTGAAATGTTCTTTACATGAAGCAGATTTTCCCATAGGAAATAATGGAAACTCAGATGATTGGTTCCACAACCCAAAAAATATTCATATAAAAATATTAACGATAAAATGTAAAAATGATGACAAAACACTGGAATTGAATTCAGTGTAAATGATCCTATGAATGATGTGCATGATCCTTAGGCTGCAATCCTAAAGACACTTTCCTGGGAGTAAGACCCATTTAACACAGTGGGGCTTACTTCTGGGTGTAGACATGGTTAGGAGGCTGCAATCTAAGACAGCTTCAAAGTGTCTCCCCATTTTCTCCTTCTCTTCATCCTGAGCCTCTCTCTCCCCTGCTCCCTTCTGTCTAGCCCAGAACTGCTTTCTTCTTCTCCACTGCTGTTCTCTCCCTCTGCCCAGCGGACGCCCGGCCACAGGAGGAACAGTGCGGAAGTGTTGCTTTCGCTATGGGCAGGTGCGCTAAACAGCCCTGATTATTTTGAAAAGGGTTGCCAGCCAGCACGTCTGCCCCAACTGCCAATGAGTGTGTTTGTTACATGAAGCACGGTTTGTTACGTGAAGCAGAATCCCAGAGATATTTTTGTTCGTTACGTGGAACATACTTTACGTGAGGCAGTTGTTACATGAAGGCGCCACTGTACTTTCAAACACACAGAGAGAGGGTGACCTTCAAACCAGTTCATAAGCACTTTCATACACTGAGGAGGTGTGTGCATTCTCCCCAGACCCCAAAATACCCCTCGCCTCTGGAAGATCACAGAGCTTCCCCAAGGGCTGGATGGCAGCAATTTGCTGAGGGCTGGATGAAGGTTCACCATGGGCTGCATCTGGATCCAGCCAGGGGACATTTGGTCCTTGTTGCATATAAAGTAAACAACTTGGGAGAAATGGGTAAAAATTATCATCCTCAGTTTCAATAAGAAGGCTTTAGAGTACTGTATATGGAATAAGATTTAGAAAGTTCTGGCATAAGCCTAGAAAAGAGGGTGAGCAGCATGGAAAGAGTAAAGAAAGTTGAAGGAACAGAAAGACCTTAATTTAAAGAGTTGAAATACCTAATTAGAAAGTCTGAAAGGAAGAGATCTTCAAGCAACAGAGACCTTGCTATCAGTTGTGCCTCACTTCTCCTGAGCCTTTTAGAGAGATTATGAGAGAGAGAGAGAAGATAATTATTGGAACATATAAATAATGTTGCTGAGACCAATATCAAACTGGGTAGTATTTTGTATAGATTTGTATATTTAATTGATGCCTAAACTTTCTCAATCTCATCTCAATCTAATTCATTGTTGTTACTTTGCCTCAGTGTAATGCAAAGTTACAGTTTAAAACACAATCACAAACAGTCCGTTTGTTTAGGACTAACAGAGCCAGTTTTCCCAACATACAAGCCAATCTAAATTTTCTAACCTTTGAGCGGTAGAATGTTATTTTTTAGTGTTCTTAGCCAACAGCACCAGGGGTGCACTCCTAATCAACTGTGCTGGTGGGGCATGTGCTGCATCCTGCAGTTGTGGGACTGTCACGGAGGCCTCCTCAAGGTAAGGGAATCTTAGTTCCCTCACCTCAGAGTTACATTGGCCTTACTCTGGAGCAGGAAAATAGATTAGGATTGCATTTTGAGAATCTGGGAGATGTACAGCGTAATTCTAATCTTCACTGGAACAGGCAGGCTGGAATGCCTGCAATGAATCATCATCAGAGGTGGGCCCAGGCTGGTTCGCACCGGTTCTACAGAACCGGTTGTTAAATTGGGCCCGACACTAGCAAACCGGTTGCTAACGTCAGGCCCAATTCCCGGCGCCCACCCGTTCTGGCTAGCTCCAAGGCAGAGCAGCAGCCAGAAGCTGCTGCTCCATCTCGGAGCTAGAAGGAATGGCACTGTGCGCAAAGACGCACCCATTGGGCCTTGCTCCGGAGGCGGGGCCAGCTGCTCCACCTCCGGAGCAAGGCCCAATGGCTGCGAAGATGCACTAGGCATGTCCGAAGTCTCGGACATGCGCAGTGCGTCCCTCTGTGGGGCCATTTGGCCTCGCTAGGGAGGCGAAGCAGCAAGTGCCATTCCGCCTCTCTAGCAAGACCAAATGGCCCCACAGAGGCGCAGACCTCCTCCTCTCCAAGGAGGAGCCAGTGGCTCCTCTTGGAGAGGAGGAAGTCTCCTCTGAAGCCGACCGGCTTCAGAAGAGACTGCGCAGGCGCCAACCTTGGCACTTGCGCAGTGCGTCTCCTGACACCGGCCAGCTTCAGAAGGCGCACTGCGCAGGTGCAAAGGTTGGCGCTTGCACAGTGCGTCTTCTGAAGCCAACTGGCGCCAGAAGACGCACTGCACATGCGCTAACCTTTGGCGCATGCGCAGTGGCTGCGAACCGGTTGTTAGCCGGTTTGCAGCCCACCATTGATCATCATATGTTTGCAACTTCTGTTGAGCCAACCTGAGGCCCAGGTAATGCAGCAGCAGCCCCAATGGATCTACTCAGATCTGCACCACCATTCTGAGCAGCTCAGCACTTCCTCGGGCTGCCTGAGAATAGGACTAAGATGTTGGGTCCTAACTGCAATTCCTGCTCCCTGCCCACAGTCCCACATGCCTTCTCGCCACCACCAGAGGGTATTCTAACAGCAAAGGGGGGATGCACAGCCAACGGGGGATGTGTGTGAAGGTGCTTATGAACTGGTTTAAAGAACAACCCCTCTCACTATGTGTCAAAGAGCTTATGAATTGGTTTGAATTCATTCATAAAAGTATCATCTCTAACATATTTATTTATGTAAATGTATGTAAATTTGAAATGTAAATTAATTATTTTTTTCTGGCCTTTACAAAGTCTCTGAGAGAGTCGATGCGGGCCTCCTGCCAAAAAGTTTGCACACCATGGGGATGGAAAAAAACCACAGACTTATTAATGACTAGTCTGCCCACTATCCGCCAAGGAGACTTTTGTGCTCTTTCTAACTCTTAATGTTTCCCTTCCCTCTGACAGAATTGACAAGGAATCAACTAAAAAATTCAGGATAGCTGATCCAGTCTGATCAACAAAATTCAGCCTGTTGAATTTATTGTCCCAATATAAGGCAACTTCCTAATACATTGTTGCCGAACATAAGGAAACTTTCATTCATTCATTCATTCATTCATTCATTCATTCATTCATTCATTCATATGATTTATATCCTGCCTTTTTCCACAAGCGGACCCAAGGCACACCCTGGGGATGGAGGATGGAAGTGGACCCACAGCAGCTAGCAAAATAAGTAAAGCACATGAAATCAGTTAATGTTATTTTGTATGTTTTTTATGCTGACATAAGAAGCAAAGATAGGAATAATTACTCTGCCCAATTCAAATCTTACTTTGTGTAAAAAAAATGTGAGGACGTTAGGTTATAACTATTTAAAAATTTATTCTGTAAATGCAAATAATTTTATCATTAATATCATTGTATTAATGAGAGGTGTCCCTGAAAGAACTCTGAAATATGTCTAGTGTTATCACAACCATGTTACTAGGAAGAATAATCAAGACAGTTATAGATGAGAACCCTGTAATGTAATCAAATGTTATTATCTACTCCCTGCAGGTGGTCTTTTTATTTTTAGGAAAATGCAGGGTAGGGGGGAACTGCAAAGCTGATTGCAGCAATGGCAGTGAGGCATAATTATTTTATCTGCTGTGCTTGTATTTTTGTGTTACTTTAACGACTTTTTTGTGTTGGCTTTAA
Organism: Cryptoblepharus egeriae; assembly: GCA_030015325.1. Classification (NCBI taxonomy): domain Eukaryota; kingdom Metazoa; phylum Chordata; class Lepidosauria; order Squamata; family Scincidae; genus Cryptoblepharus; species Cryptoblepharus egeriae. The sequence goes on along the minus strand of JAREYC010000003.1, from coordinate 87,641,417 downwards.
ATTTGTATTTGTGAGACATCTTTACTAGGACTATATCAGGGTTTCTCAACCCCCAATCTGGGGACCACTGGAGGTCCTTGGCAGCTGCCTGACCGGTCTACGAGAGGACTCCTCTAAGTGCCTCTTCACCTCCTCACAGCAAGAATGCTCTGTCAGAGGACTGCAGCCTCAGAGCCCAATCCTATGCCTGTCTACTCATTAGTAAGTCCCATTGTAGTCAGTGGAGCTTACTCCCAGTAAAATGTGAACAGGATCGCAGTCTCAGAGCCTGATCCTATGCCTCTCTACTCAGAAATAAGTCCCATTGTAGTCAGTAGTCCCAGGAAAGCGTGGATAGGATTGTAGCCTCAGAGTTCAATCCAATGCCTGTTACTCAGATATAAGTCCCATTATAGTCAATGAGGCTTACTCTCCAGTAAGAGTGACTAGGATGGCTTTGTCAAAGAAATTAACAACCGGTTCTCTGCCCATCTGGCAGCCACTTTTAAATGGCTATTTTTAAATTTTATATGTCCTATCTCTCATTAACAACCGTTTCTATAGAGTAGGTGCGAACCTGCTGGAGCCCACTACTGAGTAGGATCCATTTAACACAATGAGGTAGACTTCTGGGAAGACATGGGTAGGAGGCTGCAATCAAAGACACTTTCTTCTGCAATCCAAGACACTTTCCAAGTGTCTCCCCACTTTCTCCTTCTCTTCATCCTGAGCCTCTCTCTCCCTTGCTGCCTTCTGGCTAGCCCTGAGTTGCTTCCCTCTTCTCCACTGCTGTTCTCTCCCTCTGCCCAGAGGAGGTCTGGCCACAGGAGGAACAGCATGGAAGTGTTGCTTTCACTATGGGCAGGTGCGCTAGGCACTCCTGACACTTTTTAAACAGGTTACTGCCAGCACGTCTGCCCTAACTGCCAACGAATGTCTTCTTTACGTGAAGCACTTTCTTTACGTGAAACAGAATCCTAGAGAAATTTTTTTTTGTTACGTGAAACTTACTTTACGTGAGGCGTTCTTTATGTGAGGCGTCACTGTATTTAGAATCACAGTCCAAAAAGTACAGTAAAACTTTGGATTGGGAGTAACTTAAATTGAGAGTGTTCCACATCACAAGCAAACATTTCTAATAAATTTTAACTTGAGAAACTCAAGTACAAGTACAGTGGTACCTTGCTCATAATCCAAAATGCTCATATATCAAAGCAAATTTTCCCATATGAAATAATAGAAATGCAGACAATTTGTTCCGCAACCCTGGGATGCTGGGCTGCCTCATCACATGCACGGTGAGGCAGCCCAACATCCTTGGGCTGGAGATGCCAGTCTTCCTCATTGTACACACAGTGAGGCAGCCCAGCTTCTCCAGCCCTGCTTATATTGCAAGACATTGCCTATAAACATCTTGCAAAACACTCACAGTCGAGGATGCTCACATACTCACTATGGTATGTAATGCCGTATATCACTTGATCACAAATGAGTGAATGATTCCTCTCTCTCTCTCTCTCTCTCTCATTGAGGGATTGTGGGTGATCATCTCCCATGCTTTGATGAGGAACTTTCCCCAGCAGCACCTTCCTGGAGGAAGCAGGAGTGCGCACATAGGCAGCCAGTCAGTGAATCCGTTCTCCCTCTGCTCTAAGGTCCTATGGGTGCCGCTTGAGCAAGAGGAAAAGGGATTGCAGCCTTGCATGCCTATATTGAAGTAAGCCCTATTAGAGACACTGGGGCTTAATCCTGTGTAAAGGAGACAATGGAAAGGAGCCACAGAGACCAGCCCCCAAATCCAGAGCACGTAAGAGACTTTATGGGTACCCGTAGTTACTGCACCACCTAGTGAAAACCTATGGGAAATTCATATTGGAATCCTGAGTAAGTTGTTCTTACACCGGAACAAGGACTCCCTGTAGTTACTCTGGATATTGCCACTAGTAAAGATAGTTACTCTGGATTTTGCCCTTCAAGTCTTGCATGCCTGCTTCTATTTTGTATTATATTACAGCATTGTAATCATTTTTATATGAATATAAAACGTGGAATGAATCGTCTGAGTTTCCATTATTTCTCATGGGGAAATTTGCTTGGATATATAGGTGTTCAGGATTACAAGCATGTGTCCAGAATGAATCAGGCTCACAAACCAAAGTTTTTCTATATGTAAATCACTGTTCCAGACAAAAGCATTTGAAAGAGGGATTGGGGAAAATATTCAAATAATTCCCCACCCTACAAGACATTCATAGAAACATCCAAGAAGCATACAATTTCTAAGTAACCAGTAATGGGAGAAGTCAGCCACTTGTGGGATTGATCTGTTTTCTTACAGGCACATGTTTTAAATAAGGCCACTGTCACCAGATGGTTATTTAAGCTTCTTACAAGCAGCAGCATTCACAATGTGGATATTTGCCACACCAGATGAAACAGAGCTGGACCTCAGAAGCGAGGTGCACAGATCCTTAAAGACTGGATGTTTTCTGGGGCTATCCTAACCACTAATGTTACTATAACACCTAGACTCATGTCCGATGCTCTGTCAAATTCTACACAGGACAATAATATGCTTTATATCTTTGCTGGCAGGCAATTCATTTCTCTCTGGACATTAAGTTCTCTCTATTTTGAATTTATTGCCAAAAGATTCCAGGAACCATTAGGATTAATGCTCTACAGCAGATGGTTTAGTCACTCATTTGGATTTCCCTCCTTTACAGATTGCATACAATTTATTAATAATCTGCCAGATGCTGGGGCATTTTTTAGGTGCACAGATTATATTTAATGATTGCTGAAATTTGTGTAGCTGGAAGAGTTGCTAATTTTTTTTAAAAAAATTAATCTTAATTGCAATAGTTCTAATTCATGACAGTAAAGAGCCGGGTCAGTTTCCTTTTTAAAAATATTAATTTTGACCTGATTTAAATACACTGTGATGACTGCAAAAGGCTGGTACAATTAGCAAATAAGAATGTTGGGGGGATCATGCTTTGGCCTGAGCTGCCCAGCACCCAAGGCAAGCCACAGGGGTGTCACAAGAAGGTACGAGGGTGCAGCCCACACCAAGTGATGTGCCCATGGAGTGACGGTGGGGCTGGGAAACCCCAAAACTGTCACTTCACAACAGTGCACAATACCCTATCATGTCATATACCATTGACTACAGAATGTAAAACAGAATACATTGCAAAAATCTGTTATGAAATATCTCTTCAAAGATATGGCCAAAACCCTTTTATAACAATTATGCACTGATCTCGATGGAAAGTGAAAGTGACCTGTGTCATGGCTTTACTTGCAAGAAGGTGAACATGCCATAGTCTTTTGGAAAGGGCAGGCTGAGAGGAATCCAAGGAAACCAGAATCGTCCAGATCCAATAAACATAACCCTCTCAAAGCACCCCCAAAGTTTTGAGAACTTTCCCACGACAATGCAGAAATGGGGTGCATTGCATAACTTGATTAGGATTGCGCTCTCCATCACTGCATCATGTTTTCTCTCTGTTTCGTTGCCACCGCAATTCCTATTTAACACTAAAATCCGTAAACTCTTCCTCCCGACCTCGCCAGATTTTGTGATTAAAACTCACACTGAATTAGCCTATATTTGGCCCAGAATTGTATAAGTAGCCAATGAAGCGAGAATAAAACTGGTACACAATGTTCCAACTGACTTGTGTTTGGGCAACAATATTCAGCATCACCAGTTGAAGCTTCTGAGGTATGTTTAAAGGAAACATTATGGTTAACACATTATGTAGCTATGAGGGAAAACTTACCATGTGCCATGATACAAAGCTGTAAGGGGATAACTAATACCATAGAACAGAGTTGTCCAAACACCAGCCCGGAGGTCACAGGCAACCTGTGGCGAGCCTCTATATGGCCTGCGTCAAAGCTCCCCACCATGGGTGAGCCCTGTAATCCTTTGAGGTAGGGAGCCCTGTAAAACCCGGAGGTAAGGAGAGTTCTGAGGCAGGGAGAGAATGAGCAAAGGGTATTTCCAGGGACTATCAGGCAGGAACTGGTGATATGCCAGATCCTAACCCACTTCCCTATTCAGTGGCTATTTGTCTACTCAGTTCTACACCAGGCCAGAAGCTGTGAAGGTTGGTGGTGCATACATTTTCTCCTGCTTGGCTGGTGGCTTTTCTTACATAGCCTATTGGGGCTTCACTCCAAGGAGACACAGAAGAGCACTAGCTAGAAGAGCATCTAGCCTGGGAACCACTTTCAAACTTAAATATCTGTCTGAGACCCTCTGTCAAACTTGCCAGAATGTGATGCCAGAGCTCCTCCATGTCTTCTCAGAAGTAAGTCCCATTGAGTTCAATGAGACTGACTCCCAGGAAAGCCCAGTGCCACATTCCAAGATGGCAGATCCCACTACCTTGCAACCTCCCTAATCCAAGGTTGCAACTCCCAAGGGTGTCCCAACCCTCAGTTTGAATACCTCTGCAGTAGAGAACAAGAGAAGCTGGCTGCCTACAAGAGTAAGTGGGGAGCAAGAGGCTGTCCCCCTGAGAGTGTGGGGGCTGCGGAAACTAAGTCAGCAGCAAGAAGGAGGAGGACCCCAAAGAAGAGCAAGAGAGGCCACACTGCCTGGCTGGGCTAGACAGAGCAGATGAATATCTCTGGGACCAACCTGAAAAAATTGGTGGCTGTTCCAAGCAATGCATAGAATATAGAGAGTCCCACAAGTAATTGCAGTGATGTCACCACAATTACTTCTAGGTCAAGGGGTGGCATCTACAGGGCAGTCCTGGGGCAGCAGAAGCCCCAGGACCGCAAATGTTAGAAGGTCCAGGACTGCAGCCTGTCCAGTTGCCCACCTCATAGCATGCAATGCATGTTCTATTGGTGTGGTGCAAGCTATAATGAAGGGGGAGAAAAGATTGGGGACTGTGAAGCCAGGGGACAGGACTACAACCCATTGCTTCAATGGGTTGCAAGCAACGACAGGGAAATCAATTCAGGCTAGGGATGAGGAGGAATTTCCTGACTATCCAGCTGTCTATCTGACTTTTTAAAGCTGGCACTAGAACAGCCTGCCTCATTCAGTAGTGGGATCTGTAATTGCTGTAACAATCGCTTGCACTGATCAGGAGGTTGGAATAGATTACGTCCAAGGTCCCTTACAACTCTAACATGTGTGTGTGATGTGTGAGTGAGAGAGAGCGAAAGAGTGAGAGAGAGAGAGAAAAAAAATGGTATGCCAGTTCTAAACTTTAAAAAGTCTGCAAATTGGACCACAGAAAGGTATAATTAGTTCAAAAACACATAAATATACTAACTGGGAAATATGCTAACTTTATTTTATACTGGCTTCTGCTGGTGTTCTTTTAAATCTTTTAGACTGTGAGCCCTTTCGAGGCAGCGAGCCATTCATTATTTAATTTTCTCTATAAACCACTGTGAATTTTTCATTGAAAAGTGGCATGTAAATACTGTTGACTGGCTGGCTGGCTGACTGACTGACTCACTCACTCACTCACTCACTGGTTGGTTGGTTGGTTGGTTGGTTGATAAATAGTTAACATCTAAAAAAGTAAAAAAATCCCAAACATGAATAAAATCCAAATAGGAACATCATTGTGATAATCCAGCTCCTCCTCCCTGAGGAGCTGTCTATCTTTCATATACTTATCTGTTTGAACAGGTAGTGTGGCTCATGGGAGAATAGAAAAGGTTAGATTGATGCAGTCATTACGAAATGCAATCCAAGCTCTGCCAATAAATCTTTTTGAGTGATAGGAATATGTACAGAGGGCCAACAAGTGCTAGAGGGTTTCACAGAGACTTCTTCTGCCACAGCTCAATGGGATTTCTACGGTGGAAGCGTGGAGTAGCTGCGTTCTACCTGCCATTTTAAAACTTGACATTAGGAAGTTTGGAATTTATTTGCGCGTGGGTTATTATTACCCGGGCTTATCTAATTGGGTTGCAAAATAATGACATTTTTCCGCATACTTTTCCATAGCTCTCTGCCTGCTGGGGAGAGAAACAAAAGGAAATTAAAGTAGTTCATCACTAGAACTGTCATCTTTCTTGATAATTAGACTTTCCTTAGCAAACTCCAAAGGTAAGGTCAGAGAGAAGATGGATAAAGAGACTCAGCTGAGCTCCTTTTGGGAGGCCCAAGGGCAGGCAGGGATTGTTTTGAGTGAGTAAAGGTTATTTTCTCCAGGTCGGGGACCTATTTGAGCTGGACAAGCTGATCGGAGATTGCAAGGTAGCACAAGAGGAGCTTCTGCTTTCCCCAGCTTTGTATTAAATATTAACGACTCGCATAAGCTTCCCTATCTACTACACATATTGCAGTAAAAAGGAGAGTACCTGCAAGGCTTTTATTTATCCTACTGAATAAACCAAAGATGTTTCACAGAGGGATGCTATGTAAATGACTTTATCTTGAAAAATAATCCCACATGGGGAATTGGCTTTGGGGGAAGCCTCAATAGCTCCTTAATGTTTTACATCTTCAAGGAGCATTGCAAAATTCATGTTTACTATTGTTGCCAGTGCATTAAAATAAGCATTTGGTTTTGATTTAGCATGAAAGGCTTGGTGCAAAGATTTGCTGAGGATTCTGTATAGTATATATTGGTGGGTTTACTGCACTGGTGGGCAACTGGTGGGTTATGGATCCAGGCTGCTAGCAGCATAATATCATTGGGAGCTCTGGCAGTGGCAGGTCTGACCCAGCTGTCATCTCAGACAGGAAATTGGTGGTGGGTATCTTTGTTTGCCAACTTGCTTTGACTGCTCTCCTCCTTTTTTGACTCCCCAGATTGGAAAAGAAAGAATAGGAAAAAGAGAAAGAGAAGGTGGAAATGTGGAGGGAAATGCTGAAATGCTATTCTCCATCATTGTAGAGTGTGCAGCACAGAAGGTGGCATATTATTGGATAAGCAGGGCAGAATTTGGCATGACATCTGTCAAAGGTTTGGGGTAGCGGGAAGGGGTGGCAATCTGCTGACTAGTTTTGGGTAACTAATAATAATTTTGTCCTACTGCCTCACTTCAGGAAAAAACCAAAATTTGGAGCTCGTATTCAATTTAAGAAGAAATTCTCCTCCAATCAGAATAACTTCCATAGAAAAGGAGTGGCCCATCCAAAGAACTGTGTTCTGTTCTGGTGCAGCATTTCTCCCATCTAAAAATAGCCGAATTTGCATACATTATAAATTTGGGTCTAATGGACCCAGTTGGTCAACTACGATCAGGAGGAACACACACACCCCGAATATCTATCTGTCTGTCTTCATATGATTCTCCCACAGACCTTGGTCCATCCTGTAAAGCATGCACACATCCCATATGGCAACAAATGTGCTTGTCTACAATAATTTGTCACATAGGATCCAATCCTGAAGTGCAGCTAGGCTAGCCTATCTTCATCAGCTGGCCTAATTCCAAGATAGACCAGCTTAGCTCCACCAGAGAAGGCTTGGGCCAGTGTACGTATACTTAGGCTGGCCCAAAACAGATAAATCTGGGCTGGCCAAGTAGGGCTAGGGGTGCTGGATGCAGCAGGGGTGTGTTGAGGGCATGTGGAGCATGGCTTGGAACAGTGCTTGGGCTGCATCCAGAGCCTGTTTCCAGGGCAGACATGCCCCCTCCCAGCTCCTCAGAATTAGGCCACCTCAGGAGCAGGCATAAATCTGAGTAGACCCATAGGGGCCTATAATAAGCCAGTGTAAAAATAGAAGAAAAAAAAAAAGTTCTAAGTTTTAGGCTAGCCTAATTACCACTCCTGCCACTAAATCTCAGGATACAGCACAACACCAGCCCTCCTCAGGATATGGCACAACTACACCAGTCCAGTGAGCTTGCTGCCCTTGCACTGCAACAGTTAGGCCAGTGTAGAGGCCTCCTAGCCCTGTGGATTTGGCCTAACTGTAAGCTTAGGATATGGCCTACTCAGGATTGCACCCTTAATATCATAGAACAATTGTTTTTTTTTTAAATACTTCACTGAAATCTCATTGCAATTGACAGTACTGTTAGGTTATGAGCCCATGTTTCTTTTTACTGGTATGCATTGCACGACTATTTTATAGCCAGCAGTGGATCATATACATGACATTGGTCCCATAATTATACTGTAGTGGAGGTTTGTCCCACAGGTTTGCAGCCTTTGAACAATATGTTATACAAGATTGACCCACTAGATGGTGCTGTGTAAATGAAGCATACACAAGTACGTTATCACCTGTATTTTTTCTATACCGTGGACTCTGGAGCCTTGGTTTACGAGCATAGTTCATTGTGGAAGCACGCTTGCAATCCAAAATGCTTGCAATCCAAAATGCATGTAATCCAAAGTGGATTTTCCCATTGGATTTTCCCATTGGAAATAATGGAAACTCAGATGATTTGTTCCATTTATATAAAATACTAGCAAAAAGCGTACCCGCATTGTGGGAGTAACACTTCCCCATACGACATCCCCTCACGGTGCATCAACACCCCATGCGCAACTTCCCCCATGCACAACTTCCCCCATGTGCATCATCCCCTATGTGCCTGAACTCCTCATTTGCAACATCACTCATCTGCATCAGTCCCCCTTGCACAACTTCCCCCATGCGCAACTTCCCCCATGCACATCATCCCCCCTGCGCAACTTCCCCATGGGCAACTTCCCCCATGCGAAATTTCCCCCATGCGCAATTTCCCCCATGCGCAATTTCCCTCCATGCGCATCAAACCCCATGCGCATCATCCCCCATGCGCATCAGTCCCCCATGCGCAACTTCCCCATGTGCATCATCCCCCATGCACAACTTCCCCCATGCGCATCAGTCCCCCATGTACATCAGTCCCCCAAGCACAATTTCCCCCCAAGCGCAACTTCCCCATGCGCATCAGTCCCCCATGCGCATCAGTCCCCTATGCGCATCAGTCCACTATGCGCTACTTTCCCCCATGTGCAACTTCCCCCCATGCACATCAGACCCCCATGCACAAATTCCCCCCATGCGCAACTTCCCCCATGCATATCAGTCCCCCATGCGCAACTTCCCCCCATGCACAGCATCCTTGCCAGTGCAACCTCTTCCTCCTAACAACAACCCCCCCCCCCCAGTGCACCAGGCACTGAGCACCAAATGGGCTGGTGCTCCCATGTTAAGTATAGTACAGTCTCCCATGTTAAGTATAGTACAAAAACACATTGCCCCCTTTTCAGCCCCTGAAGGGTTAAATTTCTCCACATGGGTTCTTGGTGGGTGTTCAGGTGACAGAAGGAACTCCCAGAATTCCATGCTTCAGGCCAAGCAGTTGGGGAGGAATGTTGATGAGTCATCCATTCTCCAATGCAAAGTATAGGGAGGAAAATGCGTTGCGCCCCTTTTCACCCCCTTCCGGTTGGAATTTCCAAAAACCGGATCTTAGTGCACCCCTCCGTCACGGAAGGAACATCCACCCCAAATTTCACACTTCTAGGCCCACCAGTTTTGGCAGGGCGGTGATGAGTCAGTCAGTCAGTAAGTCAGTCAGTGAGTCAGTTAGTGACTTTTCTCTTTTATATATATAGATTTAAGCAGGCCTCCGTCAGTCTTGAAAGACTATGGTATTGTGCTTGGCGCTGCATACGCTGCATTGCGAAGCACGAAAGCCTGGGTTGGATTTTTTATGGAGGATTGGCTGTTACCCAAGCAGCAGATCCCCCCTCTCCACGCCACTGAATTAGTCCAATGGAAAGGCAGAGCCAATACAATTGGATCCAGCTGGCGTCGCAGAGCTGGGCTAAGGACAGGAGCTCACCCTGTCTTGTGGGGCCAACCCGGGAATCGAACCCTGGCTTTCTGGTTAACAGGCACAGCGTCTTTACCGCTTGCACCACCCACAGCCCTTAAAGACCACCCACAGCCCTTAAAGCTTGCGTCCTGAGCACACTCTTGTACTGCAGTGAGTCTTGGACCCTTTATGCATGGCAGGAGAGGAAGCTGAACACCTTCCATATGCGCTGTTTCTGACGTATTCTTGGAATCACCTGGCATGACAAAGTCTCAAATGACACAGTATTGGAACGTGCTGGAATCTCTAGCATGTTCACACTTCTGAAACAGCGGCGTCTACGCTGGCTTGGGCATGTCGTGAGAATGGCTGATGGTCGGATTCCAAAAGATCTCTTATATGGAGAATTAGTGCAGGGAAAGCGCCCAAGAAGGAGACCACAGCTGCGATACAAGGACATCTGCAAGAGGGATCTAAAGGCCTTGGGAATGGACATCAACAGCTGGGAAACCTTGACCTCTGACCGCTCAGCGTGGAGGCAAAAGACCCAGCATGGCCTTCTCCAACTGGAAGAGACACTTGTTCGGCAGGCTGAAGCAAAGAGACAGACCAGAAAGCAGCAAAACCTGGGACCTGGGCAGGGGACGGAATTTATTTGTCCAAGTGTGGAAGGGGCTGCCACTCTTGAATTGGCCTTTTTAGCCACACTAGATGTTGTTTCAGGACCTCCAATCAGAGCACGATACCATAGTCTTTCGAGACTGAAGGATGCCAATAATAATATATAGATTTACAGTATATAAAAAAATGGGCTGTGGGTGGCGCAGTTGGTTAAGACACTGTGCCTGTTAACCAGCAGGCCAGGGTTCGAGACCTGGGTCGGCCCCACAAGACAGGTTGAGTTCCTGTCTTTAGCCCAGCTCTGCGACGCCAGCTGGATCCAATCGTATGGGCTCTGCCTTTCCATTGGACTAATTCAGTGGCATGGAGAGGGGGGATTTGCTGCTTGGGTAACAGCCTATCCTCCATAGCAATCCAACCCAGGCTTTCGTGCTTCGCATGCAGCATGTGCAGCGCAGAGCACGATACCATAGTCTTTCAAGACTGATGGAGGCCTGCTTACTGTATATAATAATGATTCTGAAACACTGTAATACACAGTAATACAAAACACTGTAATAAAGAAAATGCTGTACAGTACTGGATTGTACTGTACCTTTGAAAACCTTCATGGCTGGTGTGAGGGAGACAAGAGAGGAGGGTGTAGGATGACTTTCACTATCATTAAGAGAGTCACTGCTATCCATTGGCTCAGTGGAATATGTCTTTTTGTGCAACTTTAACATTCCCATGCTGCTGATGGGGAGCAGCACTCGAACATTGATAAGGCACACCTTCCACACTGCCACTCACAGATCCAATACACACACATGGCTCAGGCTGCTCTCCCTCCAGATCCCCCCATCAAATCCCACCTCAGGTGCCTTCTTTCTAAACTGAATACACTCACTCAAACACACTATTTCATGTTTCAAGAGGAAGAAATCGGACACAAAATGCTAATGAACAACTCAGCCCATCAATCAATAATTTATTTTCTTCCCCTCTCTTGTCACCATTTTTTTAAAATTGCTGTTTTTCAGCTCCCAATTAATTTCAGGAACCTAGAAATGTGCTCCTCCCCTCCCCTTTTTCTTCTCTCCTCCTGATTCTCTGTTTCTTCTTATAATTCAGAACAAAATTAAACTAATAACTCTATGAATATCTGCACGTTTCTAAAGATGCCGCCTTTCAAGAATTAAATAGGCAGAGATCCAATTCTGTTATTCAGAAGATGTATGTTTTTGTTTCCAGGATTCTAAAAATGTGCAGACCAGAACACCAGGGGTGGGGGTTGTCAATGCTAAAACACCACCTGAATGATGGCCTTTCCCCTATCCCTCTCCCATGTGTGTGTGCATGTGTGTGTGCGTGCATGTGTGCGTGCACATATGCCCCCCCCCTCCGCTCATAATCACCCACCTACGCACACAATGAAGATGGAGTCAGACACCTGGCAGGTTGCAGGCTGGATGAGGCAGTGGGCAAGCTCTGGCTATTGGGTACCCTCTGTCTGCCAGAATGGTGTTATGGATCAGGATTAAGACCCAGATTCAAATTCTTCTAGGCCATGAAGCTTCTTGTATGATCAGTCATGCAGACCCACCTTCCTCACAAGGTTATTGTGCAGAAGAGGAGGATCTAAAGCTTTGTAGGCCACTTTGGGCTCTTCTTAGTTTCTTTTGTTCTTATTTGTTTCAGCATAGGAAAAGCAGGGTATAAACCAAATAAATAAATAATGCCTTCCTTAAGTCACCATCTGATGACAGGCTTTCAGCATTCCTCCTGAATGGGACTGAATGTCCTTTTCATGACTTTTTCAATTCTAGCTTCAGACAGCACTAAGAATTATGACGGACTCTCATTCTCCGTCTGATTTCTGATTCTGATTTAAAGACTAGAAGGTCTATAAGAGGTAGATCTCTAACAAAGGGCTTCCAGACAGGGTGACCATATAGAATGGAGTACCTATATCTTTACCACTGCAATGAGAGAGAATTTAGACAGGTTTAGCTCATAGAAGGGTTTAAAAAGCAGCACCTGCCTCAATTCCCTCTTCTATGCAATGGTTAAAGGTAGAGACACTGTCCTTCATTCTATATTGTCACCATGTTCCAGAATAGTTTCCTCTTGATTTTTTGGGGGGCAATTGAAAAGGATATTGGACTATTAATTAGTAAAGTATGGGTAGAAGTTGGGGTTTGTGTGTGTGTGTTTTTGTTAAAAACTCACAAAAAACCACCTTTTTGTGTTAAAATATCCAAATAAAAACATAAAGCAGCACCTGCTGGTGTTTAAGATATTTTCCAGAAATCAAAACAGAAATAATACTGTGGCTGCATCTGCAAACACTACATTGCCTATAACACCAACCAAGTACATTTTAAAGCAACTATAATTTAAAATTATTCCTTTTAAAAATGTGCCCTTAGGAAAAAATACATTACATTGCAATTTGCTATTTTAATTAAGGCATTTTGGGGGGGAACACCCCAAAAACCACTCCCCTAAGAATAGGCATTACATCATTATTTTTATTATTATTATTATTATTATCCATAAATACACAGCGAACAATTTCATGCTGGTTTCATTCACATCACCAGTTGGACCCTTCCCAAGAGTCTAGGACTGTGTGATGTAGCGGTGTATAATTCATGCTGATCCCAGAAGAGCGGCTTTCTGCAGTTGGCAGAGTGATATTTTGTCAATGCCAAGAGTTTTCAGGTGCCTGCCAAGGTCTTTGGGCACTGCACCCAGTGTGCCCATTACCACTGGAACCACCTGCACTGGCTTACACCAGATACGCTGTAATTCGATTCTTAGGTCTTGGTAGTAGGAGATCTTTTCCAGTTGTTTGTCCTCAATTCTGCTGTCACCTGGTATGGCGATGTCAACAAGCCACACCTGACTGCTTTCTATGATGGTGATATCTGGAGTATTGTGTTCCAAGACCTTGTCCGTCTGTATCCTGAAGTCCCACAGAAGCTTGACCTGCTCATTTGCAACCACTTTTTCAGGCTTGTGGTCGCACCAGTTTTTGCCACTGGCAGATGATACTTTTGGCATAGATTCCAGTGGATCATCTGGGCAACAGAGTCATGCCTCAGTTTGTAGTCAGTCTGTGTGTTCTTCTTGCAGCCACTTAGAATGTGGTTGATGGTTTCATCCACTTCTTTGCAGAGCCAGCATTTTGGGTCATGGGCTGATTTTTCAATTCTGACCTTGATGGCATTTGTCCCGATTGCCTGATCTTGGGCAGCAAGTCTCAGGCCTTCTGTCTCCTTCTTCAGTGTTCCACTCGTGAGCCACAACCAGGTCTTATCCTCATCAACCTTTCTTTCGATCTTGGCAAGAAATTGGCCATGCAATACTTTATTCTGCCAGCTGGCAGTCCGAGCCTGAATTGCACTATTGCGATATTCATAGTTGGTCTGCTGCACTTTCAACAACTTTCTCTTGCTGACTTCAATCAGAGCAGATTCCTGGCTCTCTCGCACAACATCTGCTAGGGCATGTTTTTCGTCTTCCACCGACTGCTTCACTTGCAAAAGTCCTCTGCCCCCTATTATTATTATTATTATTATTATTATTATTATTATTATTATTATTATTATTATTATTATTAAGAGCAGTGCTATCTTTCTGGAAAAATAGGTCCCAGTTCTCACTTGCCGGTACTCACAGGTACTCACCTATATGGGTGGGTACCAGTACTCCATATGCATGTGTACCTCCTAAAAAAAGACTTCTGATTAAGAGGTATTTATATGCCTCTTTTCAACAGATATTAGGGAATATTTCAAGATGGGGGCAGGGAGGAGATGGTGCAGGCCTGGGTTGGGGGCAGGGACGGCAGAAGATGCATCTTTAATATCCTACCCCCAGTCTGAATCTATACAAGGCTTCTTGGACATTTTGGATCCCAGTAGCCTCATCAGGCAGACTGGGACTCAAAACAGGGTAAGAAAAAAAAATGTTTCCTTACCCACAAGGAGAACGCCAGCCTATTCAATTTCAACATTAGATATAGTTTGGGCCATGTGGTCCCACAGCATCACCACTGAATAGGATTGGAATGTAAATGTTACTTATAATGTTCAGAACAACCTTGTGTAATAGATGCACCCAATTTAAATGAAGTTTCTGAACTACTCAAGCTGCAACTCTAGAGTAGTCCAATGGGTATCATTAGAACCATTCTGGAATGCATTTACGGCTGCTACATCACCAGCATCCTGGTACCGAGCAGACTTCCCTCATTGATTTTAGCAAAATCTACTCCCAAAGAAGTGCACTTGGGAATATAACAGCAGAGAGGGCTTTCCTTCTTTCAGTGACACATTGCCAGGAAGGAAGTAGATTTTTCTTGATTTGTGAGGTGAGGATGACATCTAATGACTGCGTAGATTTATGTTGCAAATATTTTTATCAGCAAAAACACAAAAACAGAATGATAGCTTTCTACCCTGCAAGGCTATATAAAATTGGTGCCTTTTGCTCACATCTGTTATCGGAAATGTTCCTTCTGGGCATGTAAGTGAAAATAAAAAGAACATTAAATAGTCTGCATCAATAGTGGCTTACAATACAATCCCATATTTAGAATAAAAAGGGGTGGAAGAAGTGTGGTTGCTTCTTACTTCCAGGACATTTTCTCTGGAATTAATTTCTCCTTGTTGTCTTCCTAACTTTGTAAACACTATGTGACAATTCTCTCCCACAGTAGTGTGTGGGCTAAAAAGGCAGTCTCATGCATCTGGGAGAAGGAATGATCAGTTAAATGCAGCTGCCAGTGGGAAGATCTTTGTAGATTGAGTGCCTCACATTTTCTAGATCAGGATGTGACTTACTTTTAAGTAGGAACTTGTTTTCTCAAGTGGCATTGGAGATTTGTATCAGTACAATGAATCCTCAATTTAATGGATCTTGATAAATAGACTGGAAGTTGCAAACATGGGTGCTTCTTTAAAAAACTAGTCTGTGATTTGTGCACGAACATGTGCATTGTCATAATGCATTTGGATTGAACAGATTTTTAATTAATAGAAACCCTTTCCCCCATTAGTCTGTTAAGTTTAAGATTCTCTTTAAAATAATGCTATTTGAAGTTCTATGTAAAGCAGCATTTTAAGTGCGATGTGAAACCACTTTTGTAATTCTATTTCTAGCTGACTGCAGATGAGCAACGTCTCAGCAGCACTGATGTGGAAAGGGCCTTTAAATGATAAATAGATGGGCATTAAGAGGAATGAGTGCGGAAGACTAGGATCTACATAGAATCCAGACCAGGACTTGCTTTTTGAAATATCAGGCAGTGGAGTATATACATTGCCAGCCATGAGAACTTAGAGCCTAACCATAGCTACTCCTAACCATGTCTACTCAAAAGTAAGCACTATTGTGTTCAGATGGGCTTAGAGCCCAATCCTGTGCATGTCAACTGAAAAGTCTCATTATAGTCAATAAGGCTTAATCCCAATGGCTGGCATTGCAACCCTATTTTTGTAAGCCACCACTTAGGGCCCAATCCTTTCTGCAGAATATTTATTTACTTATCATATTTATCTCCTGCCTTTCTCCCACACAAAGGGGACTCAAGGTGGCTAAGAATGGAGCATAAATACATAAAAACAATACAACATTTAAAAGCATTTAAAAATTTAAAATGTTTTAACATCCCAATTAAAATCACAATAACACACCAGCCTCAGCATTAGTTAAAAGCTCTTGCAAACAGAAATAGCTTAAGCTCAGCGCCTAAAGCTCTGCAAAGAGGGAACTGTTCTCAATTCGAGGGGAAGGGAATTCCATAGCTGGGGTGCAGCCATTGAGAAGGCCTACTCTTAGCTGCCACATCCCTCAACTTTGGCAGAACAGTCAACAGGGTCCCCTCAGATGACCTTAGATGACGGGTAGGATGTATGGATGAAGGCAGTCCCACAAATACCCTGGATCCAAACCATAGGGAGCATTAAAGGTCAAAATTAGCACTTGGAATTCAGCCTGGAACCAAATGGGCAGCCAGTGCAGCCAGCTATGCAGTAGCCTGACCAAGTTAGACCAACAAGCTCCAGCAACTACACAAGCCACCACATTCTGCACAAGTTGTAGTTTCCAAATTGTCTTTAGAGGCAGCCCCATATATAGGGTTGCCATATGTCCCAAAAACAGGGACAATCCCAATTTTGGGGGATTGTGCTCACATATTGGCAAATGGGACAGAGGGTCCTGTCCCAATTTTGTGGAAGAGAATTATGGCAACCCTACCTACGTAGAGCATGTTGCACAAATCTAATCTAAATGTCACGAAGGTATGGGTCACCATGGCCAGATCTGAGTAACCAAATATGGTTGCAGGTGGCAGATCCACAAAAGTGGAACAAAGGCTCCCCTGGCCACAGCCGACACCTGAGACTCTAGGAGCAGCTCAGGAGAACCCCAAACTGCGGACAATCCAGGAGAACCCCAAACTGCGGGCATGCTCCTTCAGAGGGAGCACAACCCCATTCAGAGCAAGATGATAGTCCGATATCCAAGTCATGGATTTCCAAACCAGGAAAACCTCTATCAGATTTCAATTTCAGCTTGTTTGCCCAAATCCAGCTTCCAACTGCCTCCAGACAGAAATCCAGGGACTCGGCTGCCCCAACCGAACACAGGAAGAAAGGAAATAAATAGCTGGGTGTCATCAGCATACTGATGGCACCCCACTCGAAACTTCCAGATGACCTCTCCCAACAGCTTCATGTAGATGTTAAACAACATGGTGGATACAATACTGTGGATAGAATGGAGCCTTGTGGCACCCCACACCAAATATGTTATTATATCTTAAGATCTGCCAGTCTGCCATTCTACAGAAAACTGCTGCCAGTGGAAGGGCCAGATGGTGGTGCGCAAGGAATAGTGATGCACAGATCAGTTGCCAAACCAGGGAAGTTAGCAGAGGGGGAGGATCAGGGCAGGGATCATGTCAGGAGGGTGTGAGGTAAGACTAGACATACCCCCTTGGACCTAGAATCATAGAATCACAGAGTTGGAAGGGACCCAGTACGTCATCTAGTCCAACCCTCCCCTGTAGCAGGAAACCTTCCTAGAGCTGAATTACAGACCAAACAGATTTACACCAATAAAAAGGTTAACAGAGACCTGAATAGCTCATAGGGGATCAGAGAGTGGTAAATAAAGCAATTTTTGTTTTTCTTACCCCTTCTGCTTTACTAAGCTCTCCCTGAAAAAAAACATTCTTTTCGTACCACTTTTGGCCAGCATGATTCAGAGCGGTCTCAAGTATGAAGAAAAGGCTACTTCAGATCTTTGCATCCTGAAACCCAGTTGAGGATAGGATTGGACTGTTAATTCTATTTGTCAGTGGGAAGGTAAACTACAAATAATGTTAAGGATGAAAACAAACATTAAATTTTAAGAGCTTTGGGCCAGCCTGAAAGGGTCCTCAGTGCGTTCATTACAAATGTATACGTACATTACAAAATGTACTACAATTACACATTACATTTTTTTTTAATAAGATAAATGATTAATATAAAGTATATGCTTCTAAATATATAAATACGTCTTTCAAATGCCTCTAATGAAAGACAAGCTTCCTAAAGAATGAGGAGACTAGCAAACCTGGTGGCTGAAGCATCATCTGGTTTGCTAGTACATATGTGCCTAAGGTACACTTCAGGCAAAATAGTGGTCACCACTGTTAAAATGCTATTAATGCCTCCACCCAGAATACATTTATCCCTTCCTAATAAACCTCAAGGGGGCAACCACTGTCAGTTTCATGCACCCATTGCAGAGTTCTGTCACCACATCATCTGGCTATGAGAGTCCAAATTGTCCTACTCCTGACTTTTCATGTACATAAGGTAGACAATTGTTGATTTCAGTAAAAATGAGGAATGAATCAAGTTCACATATTTTTTACAATAGTTCAAGGTACTGCAGCATGTATTGGCAGGTGTGCAGAAAAGTCTATTGATGGCCTTTGCATTCATTCCTTATGGCAGGCACCTATGGAGTACTTTGCCACTAGAAGGCACTCAAATTCCATACCAAAGAGCAAATGCAAAGTGAAGAAGAAGAAAAAGACATCCCAATAGTCCTTTTCTCAGATCGGTGGACACTTCTGGATAATAGTCATTACATCCACAAATTATACTGATGGGAAACAGTATGCTAAGTGTAAATTTCAGATAGTTTGTGTTTGGTTGCATTGCTTAAACCTCTTGTAACAGTAGATTTGAACTAGGATGGTGCACAGAGACTGCTTATATTGGATAACTGCAGGCTGTATTTTTCTTTGGGTACTGAGTCATTCAGCCAAACAAATAAAACTATTGGGCCCTATTCCCTGCACAATTGCACTTGCCCAATGACTTGCTGCCCACTGAAGATTTCTAGGTCTATTATTTATTTATTTTACATATTTTATTTGATCTGCTGCTGCTGCCGCCGCCGCCACTGCTCATCGCTACCATCTATACAGTAAGAACATATGTCCATTTTCACAAACAAGATGGAACCCATTATGCACAGCACTATATTTATGCACAGCAGCTGTACAATGATATGTGGGCACAATACAATATCCACTAAGGTGTGTCCCTCAATATTGTCAAGTTTGCCATGCCATCATAAAATTTGTTTTAAATTGTATCAGCAGGCATGGGCCCAAGCCGGTTCGCACTGGATCGCCCGAACCGGTTGTTCCCATGACCCCGCCGCTACCGAACCAGTAGCAGCAGGGTCGCCTGAAAACCCGGCGTACTGGTTCGGACACTGGGCAGAGGAGACACACTCCGCATGCGTTCGGGGTTGGTGCATGCGCAGTGTGCCAAGGTTGGGGCCCGCCCTTGCCCCATCCCCGGCTCCGCCCCTGGCCCTGGCCCCACCCCCTGACCCTGGCCCCACCCCCAACTTCCAGGGAACCGGTTGTTGGGGTGGCCTGGGCCCATCCCTGGGTATCAGCATCCTCTTCATATTACTCTTCCCCCTGGCATACCTCGGAGGGGCATCAGTGAGTACAGATGTCCCTAGGCAGCAAGGCTGAAAAACAAGTAGTACCTTACTAAAGCCTTCAGCAGGCTTTAGAACATGGCCTCTCCAACCCTCAAAACACCTCCAAACATGAGGTGGGTGCAGCATTTACAGGGACAGCCCTGTGGCAGCAGAATGCTCAGGATCACCACTGCCAGTGTTTTCCAGGTGATCAGACAACAAAATTGCTCTATGGGTTTGTATACACAGTTACCATTTTATCACCCTTACCAGAATTTTTGGGCCACTCTCTCCTTCACTCTCTTACTGGTTCTTCCTCCTGTCCTTTCTCAGCAAATGAAAATATCAAAAATCCATCCTTCCTCCAATGATCATCCATTCTTTCTTCATATCAGAACTGGGCAAAGGAGCCTATTCCCACCTCCCTTGCCCTCAGGTTGAAACGGAGCATTACCCCTTCCCTGCCTTGTGGCTGGAATTCCCTGCTGTTCACCCAGTCTGAATGATGGCTCCCTGAATGATGCTCACCCAGTTCAAAATGATTTCTCCAAATGCACCCAAACATAGGCAGTTTCAAGTCTGTTGGTGTGATGCAGGGAGGCCCTGATGGAAGTGCTTTTCTTTGCATGCAACTCATGAGTCACTAAGGCCTATATCCTAAAGTGAAATTAAGCCCCTGGCTCCAGAGCAGTTAAGATGACTTTCCATAAGATAACACTTATGGAAAATAACACTTTCCATAGATGACACTAAAGGGTGACATAACTGTGTGGACCCATAACTGCTATGGATTTTGCCCTAAATCAGCAAAAAAATGCACGTTTTCACAATTCGAGTCCAAGTCATCTGAGTCAATTTCCCAATCCAAGCAAAAAGTTGCAGAACATGATTATTTGGGAGGGTGTACCTGACACCCTTTATCTCAAGTGGATCAGTCAGTTAAAACAATAAAACATAATGAGTTTATTAAAATACTGGAAGAACAAAACAAGGGAGAATTCAAGGGACCAAGGCAAACCAGCTATCAAAAAGCAAGCTTGACCACCAAGAGGAGTTATTGGCAATGGCTGACAAAAAGATTAAAATGCAAGTGGCAAATAAAACAAATTTCCTGATCTGATTAACTGGATATGGTCTCTGTTCTAGTTATTCATACTGGCTCTGGTCCCTGCACTTACACAATGCGTGTGTATATCTTTTGCCGACTTTCAACAACAGCTGTGGAGAGAGAGACACACACACAAAAATATCCTTATATATATCTTTTTTTAAAAAAAAAACTCTAAGATTAATCATTTCATCCAAGCATCTTTTCCTGCCCCTTGACCTGTCAGGTGTGCTTGGTTGCCCCCATCCTAGCAGGAGTGCTGGTTATGGTCTATTGTTCTCAGAGGAAGCCAGATGCAAAGACAAGTAATCCAAGTCTTGGGAAGATGCTACAAAAATCCAAAAATAGGGAGAAATAGGCAAAAAGAATAGGGAATAATCAGTGATTTTCACCACAGGGAATGTCATTGAAACAAGAAGGAGAAATATCAAGTCAGAACATACAGAAAACATTCCAGGCAGAAAGGAAGCTTCAAAAACAATGAGTGATGGAAAGCAACGCTGAGATGAAAGCGATATTATTAGAACAGAAAAGACAGCTGAGTGTGCTTCATAATTCTGAAGGAGCCAAGTATTGAGAAGGCTGAACTAGAATCTAGATGACAATATAGTTGTGACAAGGCCAGCTACACACCATGCGGCAGAATAAGCCTGGCTAGCTGCCTGGGGAAGTGTGTTTGGAGCACCATTAATAGGTGGCAAAGTGTCAGCTACTTCAGTTATTGCTTTTTTTTACCATGAAAAAAGAACCCAGTTGGATTTTTTTTCTCTTAGGTGCCAAGATATCTTGTACCATTTCTGACTGAGCTTTGCTGAACAACAGAGAGAGAGAGAGAGAGAGAGAGAGAGAGAGAGAGAGAGAGAGAGAGAGAGAGAGATTCCTCCTCCTTCCTTCTAATACCACACTTGATCCTGTGTCTATCAGATCAGCAAAGAAATAGAGCCACTCATAAACCAAATTGCGATTTCTGCATCTGAGGGCAGGGTGACCAGATGACTGGAAAAACCCAGATCTGTCCGGATTTTTAGCCTCCTGTCCGTGTATCCTATATTTTGGCATAATTGTCCTACATTTTGGCTTCATTTTGAAACTTTGTGATAGTGCACAGTACCCCATCATGCCATATGTCGTTGGATTCATATTGAAGAGCAGAATCCAATGCAAAAATCAGTTTGGAGCTATCTCCTTCCTATCAAACGTTATGGTCAAAAAACCAAAACACAAAAACCAAAAAAATATATATTTTGGCAATTTTTTTCAGCGGGTAGGAATTTTGGCCTGGGATCAGGAATTTTGGCCTTGGGGTTCAGGAATTTTGGGTTTGGCATCTGGTCACCCTGTCTGAGGGATTACAGAGAAATATATTTCTTTGTAAATTCAAGGGAGAGAAGCAAATCAATTCAGTCCAGTGGGGACTGAATCATGCTTACAAGGAACATGGGTCACTGAGAGTATCATGTGAAAGGAAAGCTGGAAATTGACCTGATCAAGCTTCTAACAGCTTGTGGGAACTTGGGATTAGGGTAGGATGCCATGATCAATGTAGCTTTAGGGTGGCATCAGATCAAGCAAGCAGCTGTGTCACCCTTGACAGAAGTACCACCCAATGTGTCAGCAGGAAGCAACCTACGGGATATTGTGGAGTACACAGTATAGCTCTTTACCCCATTGCCCTGAGCAATCAGCAACAAACCACACTGCATTCATGCCCTGACCCTCCTTTTTTCCCCCAGGTTCAGGATTCTGTATGCTTACTTTAAAGGGCTCTCACTACTGTTCTTGTAAGCTGAAAGTGTTGAGAGGGTCAGTGTGTGGGAAGACATTTTATTCATTCTTGGATCATACAAAGGATTCTGAATACTGCAAAATGGACAAAGCCCTCAACAGATCAAAATACCCTGTTAAGAAGAGTAACATTAAGGTCTCGGGATGCATGCTATGAAGTGCACATCCCCGACCTCTTTTCTACCAAAGTCCCCCATGCACAGGGTGACCATATAGAATGGAGGACAGAGAGCCTAGGCTGTACCTTTAACCATTGCCTAGAAGAGGGAATTGAGGCAGGTGCTGCTTTTTAAACCTTCTATGATGAGCTAAATCTACTTCAATTCCCTCTTCTAGGCAATGGTTAAAGGTACAGGCTCTCTGTCCTCCATTCTATATGGTCACCCTGCCCATGCATTATGAAGGGATTGGTAAACATACTCCCCTACCAAACACTGTTACCACAAAGGTGTAGGGCTAGTTGAATGGTTTCCAACTCAGCAATCAGCACTAATAGGTAACTGCCCTATTGCACTAGAATCTAGTGACCAGATTGCTAAGGATCAGGGCTAGTAGCATAACATTATTGATCTACTGTAACTTCAGAGCAAAACCACATGTTGTACTAAGATGACTAGATTTCCCAATCATTATTTCCCACCCAATCCAACATAAATCCCCAGTGTGGATTTTGGGGCATCATCAAGGCAAGGGAAAAATTGCTGTCTTACCTTGGGGCAAGCCTCCACTGCCTGATAAGTTTACTCAGACTTGTGCCAAATATTTTGCTGGTGCATGTCTGAGTGGATCTGGGTAGGTGGATCAAGGCCAGAAATGGGAAATAGGACATTCAGCAGAGCTGCAACAATGCATTCTTACCTTTGACTCGCCTCCCTCACTCCCAGTTTCCATTCTATTCTTCCCCTTCCCTGCTACTCCTGCCCAACCCCACACACTGCTCACATCCCCATTTTAATGGCACATAGTCACTACCAGTGGTGGGCTCCAGCAGGTTCACACCTACTCTACAGAACCGGTTCTTAATGAGAGATAGGACATATAAAGTTTAGAAATAGCCATTTAAAATGTTTGCCAGATGGGCATAGAAATGGTTAATTTCTTTGAATCCCATCACTGGTCACGTCCAGATAAGGTAACATTTTTATATACATGGCAGAACAGCCCATCCATGAGGCCAAATGAAGATGGCACTTCAGGCAGCTTTTTTCCAAGTTAGGGTGACCATCTCTGCTTATTTGTCTTCACTGCTTCCCCTTCTCCTTTCAGTCTCTTGATTGAAGAGACGGAAGTGTGGAGGAGAAGATGCCAAACTAGAGCATTGGAGATTGGGAAGAGCACAGTTGGCTCATCATTGGATGAGACGCAGTGGTGGGCTTCACGGGGTTCTCACAGATTCTATAGAACCCTTTGCTAATGAGCACTTGGTTCTGAGAACCAGGTTACTAATGGGACATAGAACCTGTTGTTCTATGGACATAGACCAGTGGTAGGCTGAGGCCAGTTTGGGCCAGATCGCCCGAACCGCTTCCTCTTTCTGACCCGTCGCCACCGATCCGGTGGCTATGGGAGGGCCAGAAAACCAGGCGCACCGGTTCGGCGACCGGCCCCACCACTGCACTGTGCATGCGTCAACCTTCCAACGAAGGTTGACACATGCACAGTGCATCCTGAAGCTGGCCGGACAGCTTCAGGAGTGCATCCTGAAGCTAGCTGGCTGGCTGGCTTCAGGATGCACTGTGCTTGCGCCAAGGTCGGCGCAAGCACAGTGCGTCCTGAAGCTTGCTGCTTCAGGTCGCACAGTGCGCTTGTGCTGAGGTCGGCACAAGCGCAGTGCGCCGGGATTGGGGCCTGCCCCTCACCCCTCTCCCCGCTCACCCACACCAGCAGCACGCTGGGGTGGGTGGTGTGCCCTCCCCGGCCCTGTCCCTGACCCTGACCCTCCCTGGCCCCCCCCTGACCTGCCCCTGGCCCTGCCCCCTTGCCCCACCATGGCCCCACCCTGTCTCCACCCACTTCCAGCGAACTGGATGTTGGGCCAGGCCAGGCCCACCTCTGCATAGATCCTGTTGTTAATTTAGATTATTAGAACATAGAACCTGTTGTTAATTTATTTGAATCCCACCACTGATTACACCCCTTCCCGCCCTGTAACAACTGGAGGTATATCTATTTGCAGTGCTTTTCTAGTCCCCAGCAAGAACATTCCCATTCATGACTCGATGAATTCTGGAGACCATTCAGGAGTCTTTGCAGTTCAGGGCTGCAAAGTTGTAGGCAGAGATTCAAAAGAAAGAAAAGGAAAAAGAACATCTTTGTTATTTCCTCCCTTACCAGATAACTTTCCTATGTTATCCTTTAAAAATGCTCAAGCCCTGATTGGGGCCAACTTCTGAGCCGAGATTTGCCTCACATGGTCCAAAAGCCTACTGCCAAACTTCCCTCTTTCACCATTTAAAGGTTGTTATGTATGGCACAATCAATGTATAAAATTGTGCCACTCCTTCCCTTTCTCTCCGTGCCCATCCTTATAGGTATAATATCCTCATTATAGTATATAAATAATATCCTTCTAACTCTTTTACTCTCTTAACTTGACAACAAAATGAACTGTTCGCTACAAGTGGAAGATGCTGTGTTGCTTTCTACCTGAAATAGTTTAAATGTGGCTTGTGGAGTGGGACACAGAAACGTTCACTATGTGCAAGTTGCCGCAAATGAAACAAAGAAAACACCATCACAAATTAAAAATTAAAAGCTTTCTTTATCCCTAAGGATGAAGCTAAAGGACAGGAAGGAAACAATAAGCATGCAATCCCATGTTTTCCTAATAACTCAAATTAAGCACCAGGAGAGTGCTATGGTGGGTGCAACAGGGGTGCTTCATCCTTTCCTTCTTTAGCAATTATCTCCTGGTGCTGGTCTCTGCCCCACACCCATGTCTTACAGTTTGGGGCTATGAGCCCTTAATGGCTATGGAGGAATTTACAATGGTGGATTGGCAGGCATGGGAAGGGCTACGTTTTCCCCATCAGTTTTCCATCCAAATATCTGCCATCTCTCTTTATGTTAACTGACAATCCTATTTGTAAGAAATATGTGCTTGGTGTCCTCGTGTTAACTCACTCTGAGAGAGGCCAGAAACAGCCACAGAGAAGGACACTGAAGTTGCTTCCATAAATGCCTTTCTTTGCATGTGTGGATTGGTCTGTGGGGTGGAGGAGGAGGAAAGAGAAATAAGGGCACTGTCTCTGCTATATAATTCTTTTTTTGATCTTTCATGGACAATCAAATGCTCCTTGCATAAACTGCACCCAGAAAAGAGTGCATTTCTGGACACTTCTATAAATAAGGACTCAACTCAGGCTCTAATGGATGTGACGTAGTAGTGGAATATCTGTGATTAGAACTCTATTTTATTTTTATTTAAAGCAGGTGCAGTGGTGTAAGGCAAGCCAAACGTTTTTGCAGGAGAGCCACATCATTCTCTGACATAGTGTTGGGAGCTGGCAAACTAATATATGTTTCAAATTTGAATAAATTTACATAAATTTATATTTAAGAATGCACTGGAATGGATTACAAGGCTTGCCCAAGGGCTGGATAGAGGGGTCTTGCCCAGTGGTGGGATTCAAATAAATTAACAGCAGGTTCTCTGTCCTTATAACCTAACCTAACAACAGGTTCTATGTCCCATGAGTAACCAGTTCTCAGAACCAGGCACTCATTAGCAAAGAGTTCAATAGAACCTGTGAGAACTCCCTGAAGTCCACCACTGGTCTTGCCAGGGGCAACACTGAGGCTCGGCAAGGGCCGCATTTGGCCTCCAAATCCCCTGATCTAAGGTTTCAATGAAATTAGGGTGATAGAAGATTAGGGTTCGCCTCCCCTTCCTTGCACCATTTCAACAGAGCTCAAACAGACTTCCAAGACTATTATCCTCACAATGGGTGGGGGGGACATGCACAAGATTAACTACATGACTGTACCTGTACATTTTTCCCCATGAGGATGATAGCACATGTATTCAGGAGAGCAATTAAGTTGAACAAGTGAAGTGAGGAAGAAAGGGTTAAAACCACCAGTGTCTCTACTCTGATCAAAACTGGATTCTTCTGCTGGGCTCTTTTTCATCCACTCAGTATGGTATCCTATGCAGGGGTACAATGGGTTAAAAAAGAAAGTAAAGGACCATGAAACAGGGAAACAGTAAAAGATCATGCAACTTCTCAGCGTGTAGCTTGAACCTCTTCCTTTGCTTTCAGATCTGCTTCGTTTTCAGAGAGAACCACCTCTGGTTTCAGGAAGTTCTCTCTCCAGAGCCCAGTTTTCAAGTGCCCTCTTTTCAGTCTCTCGCTCAGATGACCTTTTCTTCTGTAGTTCTCATGGCAACCAGAACTAGTTAGCAGCCTGCTTTGTACCTGTTTCCATTCATTTCCACCCGGCCACTGTTCACTTCAAGGTTCACTATACCTGGGGATGCCACATTTCTTGTCGGAGGCCCCAGAATCCCAACGTGTGGCACAACAGGTACGAGGCTGAGTTACATTACAATCAGTCCTTGAAAGGTGGGCAATTATGAGCGCAGAAGTGGCAGAGGAGCGTAGCAATACGAAACAACTTATAAACATTACTAGGAAACATGAGGTAGCTGACTGCAATAGGGGAATTTATCTTGATACCTATTGGGAGACTGACCCTACAATCCAGAGTAATTATGGGAGCACGTAAGAGATATTTACATCGATATAGTTATGGCACCACCTAGTGAAAACCTATGGAAATTCATATTGCAATCCAGAGTAAATTGTTCTTACGTCGGAGCAAGGACTCCCCGTAGTTAGTCTAGATTGCATCCTAACCTAGGCCGCCACAATTCATTGGTCTTCCTGTTCCTGTGAGGTTGTGGTGAGGCAAGCGTATGTGTGTAACCCTTTCCCAGGAGTGGCATAAAAGTGCCTTACAGCACTTTTGTGACACCCCCAAGTCAGCATGAGACTTATGCTGGGGTTTAGGCCTGCCTAACTGGGAGTTAGAATTGCAGCCTTAGAGTCTAGTCCTAAGGGCTCTCTGGCAGTCCATTATGTAGTCCGCAAACAGGTGTAAGGCGTGGGCATGAGTCTCCTAGTGTTGGGGTGCACCAAGGGTGCTAGAGCCAGGGATGTAGGGGTTCCTGTGGGTCACAGAACAGCAGAGAGCTGAGAGGGGGCATGGTGGGAGGAGGGGAAGAGGCGTTATGGGGTGGAGAAGGGCAGGGGGTGAGTCAGTTGGGTCTGGAGTTGCTCCATGTTGGGTCCAGAGCCTCTGTGAAGGACATTTCACCCTTAAAGGCAGGCTTCTTCTCTCCACCAGCGAAAGAGCTGCTGCAGAAAGGAACAGAAAGGACTTCTCCTCCCCCTGCCCAGTAAACTTCAGGCAGCTGCTGTGACAGACTGCTTGCCCACAGGATATGGTGGTGGCCGTTCTGGTGCTGTTGGAGCCCTGCCACCTCAGGCAGCTCAGGATTGGGATGTTAGGGTACAATCTTAACTTTTCCAGCCAGTGGGACATGTGCTGCATCCTGCAGTTGGGTGTCGTGTCAGTCATGGAGACCTCCTCAAGGTATGGCAAGGTTTGTTACCTTACCTTGGAACTGTATTGCCATTACCCCAGATATGGAAAATTATTTAGGGCCAAATCTTATCCCATTTTCCCATGCATCTGTGCCAGTGGGACATGCACTGCATCCTCTGGTGGGAAGTCCTCCTCAAGATATGGGTACATTTGTTTCCTTACCTCAGAGCTGTTGGAAAGTTGGATAAGTCCTATGGGCCCAATCCTTTCCAACTTTTTGGTACAAATGCAACTGCAGAGCAGCACTGAGTAAGGGAACAAACATTCCTTTGCCTTGAAGTGGCCTCATTGACTGCATCCCCCTACCACATGATGCAACATATACTCCATTGGAATGATTGCATAAGTTGGATAGAATTAGGTCCTTACTCAGCCAAGCACGGGAGCACCAATAAGTTCCTGTTGTGCCTGCAGGATAGCGTTTCTTCCATAAAGTGGAAGAAAAGAACAAGGCCATGCTCAACCTTGATCTGAACCAACAGGGAGGAATTGGTGAGATCAAGTAGTAGGAACAAATACGTACATGAACGTGATGAACTGATGGGATTCTATGTCTCAGGGGAGTGAAATGCACTGAATATGCAGTGAAACCTTTGAATTTCAGGAAGGCTGATTTTAACAAGTTCTGATAAATGATAGTAGGATTCCCCGGGTAGATGAACTAATGCAAAAAAGGGCCTAAGGTGGATGGAAGCAGCTACTACAGGCACAGTGAAAAACAATTCCTATGAGGAGGGGTGTTTGTTTTTGGTGAATAAGAAAAGATTACAGCCTAAGGGTGAAATCCACAGTAACTTTAAGCACAATCCTAACCATGTCTACTCAAAAGTAAGCCCCCTTGTGTTCAATGGTCTGACTCCCAGAAAAGTGTCTTTAGGATTACAGCCTATGCAGAGTCCTTGCTCCGGAGTAAGAACAAGTTACTCTGGATTGCTATATGAATTTCCCATAGGTTTTCACTAGGTGATGCAGTAACTACGGGTACACGTAATGTCTCTTACATGCTCCCATAGTTACTCTGGATTGTGCCCTAAGTCTTACTGAATGCAGTGGGCTTACTCCTGTGTCAAGTATAAATCACCATTTTCAAGCACCTCTCTTTATGAGAAAAAGGCCAGTATGGCTGCCCAAGAATCTTAGCAGTGATTGAAGATTTTGAAAAGACATGTATAGGAAATGGAAGATGAGATTGATTGCTAGGAGAAGCGCAGACAGACAGCTCGGACTTGTGGAGTGAAGGTTCGGAATGCGAAAGCTCAGTATGAGCTGAGGCTGGCCAGGCATGTCAGAAGCAACGAAAAGGGCTGGCTTGCTTGGTATGCTCAAAGGAAGAGGAAGAAAAATGAGAGGGTGCCGCTCAATAAGGATGGCGAATTGGCATCTGGTGACAAAGAGAACAGTTCAACTCCTACTTTGTATCTGTCTTCTTTAGAATGAGGATTATGCAAATATTGATGCTGGTTCATTGGCCAATTGGAAGAAATGTGTATAGCCTAGAGAGGCAATGCAAATAGAAA
Organism: Cryptoblepharus egeriae; assembly: GCA_030015325.1. Classification (NCBI taxonomy): domain Eukaryota; kingdom Metazoa; phylum Chordata; class Lepidosauria; order Squamata; family Scincidae; genus Cryptoblepharus; species Cryptoblepharus egeriae. Next base: position 87,612,053 of record JAREYC010000003.1, on the reverse strand, counting down.
CAGCACAAGTCTGTGGATTAAGACTGATTGCTCAGACAGACAGCTACCTAATGAAGTGCGGGGAGCACCAGTAGAGAGGCCTGAAGCTTCCTGTTCATGCCGTTGCATTCCCTGCCACAAGCTGGTGAAGGGAAGTCAGTGGCAGTGGCAAGGGTGGTTCCGAGGTAGGGAGAGGGCAGGCAGATGGCGGGCCTCGGGCAGGAGCAAGAGATCTCAGATTTGACAATTATGTTGGATCTTAGTCTCATTCCGAGGTAGTTGAGAGCCTCTGTGTGTGAGTGTTGGTAGATCCCTGGGGGAAGGAAATTTGTGGCTTTAGAAATCACCCTAGAAGCCAAGAATATTGGTTGACAAGGTGCCCTCTTTTTCCAAGACATGTCCTCTTTTTTAACCTCATGTCCTGAAAAAGAACAAAAATACACCCTTTTCCCCTGTAAGGTCCTTTTTGTAATGAATAAATTACACATAATAAAGTATATGTAATATAATTTTAATATAATAGTAATCACATAAAATCAGAATATGAGTGTTTTTAGCTTTTGTCATGTCCTACATTTTTGGGTGTGCCTTGTCCTCTTTTGCAGTTATAAAATCAGGTCACCCCAGTGGTGGGATTCAAATAAATTAACAACAGGTTCGATGTCCTAATAACCTAAATTAATAACAGGTTCTATGTCCCGTTAGTAACCGGTTCTCAAAACCAGGCGCTCACTAGCAAAGGGTTCTATACAATCTGTGAGAATCCCCTGACGCCCACCATTGGGTCACCCTGACTGTGTACACTGAACATGCCCAGTTCTTGTCCATCACCTGCTACCATCTTGTTGCTGATGTTTGAACTTTTGTTGAAAATTTCCACTAATCCTTAACATTTCCGCAAGGCTTTCGAGTGCTGCAAAGTGCTTCACATGATTATGGTGGTGATCACATAATCACAGTTATGGTCTTTGTGGAATCCTTAACAAAATAGAGATAAAGAGTTATGTTGGTTTCCATACAGCAGCTGAGACTGAGAGAGAGAGGCTTGTCAAGTCCTCCAAGTAAGTGCATGTCAGAGGCAAGATCTGAACTACAGAAGGCCTGATCTTCAGATCAGTCTTTTTAGCGCACTATTGCACCAGCACTCATGCAGACCATGTGCTCTTTAATTAGGGTGTGACTCACCATCTTTTCCCCCTTCTTGGATCCTCCTCAAATAGCATGGAAATTGTTCAACCTCAGGGCACACATCCCTGTGACCCTAATCCCTCTTTCTAGTAAATAGATGATAAGCTGTTACAGTTTTGAGCAGGCTGATTCCTTCCACTGCCAGTTCTCTCTGTCAGAAAACAAAACACGATGCAAAATTGGCTTCAACATCGTTTGGCTTCGGAGCATGCTTGTCAGGCCATTTTGTCAGTTTTCCTGTATTTCTTTTGCTTTACAAACTGCTCCAAATGTGAACCAGACCAAATTTGAGCATCCTATTTCTCACAATCTGAGACTAAGGGCCTGATCCTATCCAGGTTTCCATTACTGGTGCAGCTCTGTCAATGTTGCAGGTGCTGTATCTTGCAGTGAAAGAGGAATCATGGTGGCCTCAAGGTATGGGAACATATGTTCTAGAGAGGTTGCATTGCAGCCTCCTCAAAGCTGGAAAGATGGATAGAATTGAGCCCTCAGGGTGCAAGCGTAACCAACTTTCAAGCACTGATATAGTTGTGCCAGTGTGGTGTGCACTGCGTCCTGCAGTGGAAAGGCAGTCAAAGAAGCTTCCATAACATAGGGACAAGTTTGTTACCTTAACTTGTGACTGCATTGCAGATAATACATTGTCTCTGTATTGAAGGCAATAGAAGCCCAGAAGCAGGCCATGTCGCTCTTTTACCAAAAGGCTGGTGAGTCTCCTAAGCAGGGCTGGCCTAAATTCTCTTGACACATGAGGAACATGCCTCTCAACCAGTGTCTCATTTCACACTTTCCAGCCTCATCCTCTTGCATTGACCACAGTGCCTTAAAACAAAGATAATGCAGAACTGCAAAGACATGGACTGTTTAATTATGAAAAGGATGCTCAATGTACTCAAAACAATTCCAGTTTTGAAATGCCTTCTCCAAACTATTTCCTAAAGATGGTGTCTCTTAAAACAAATAACTGTAATTGATAATTGTTTGCCTGTGTTCTGTCCTAAAGTTGTTAAGGACACCCTGTTGTAATATTTTGTTACGTCCGAAAGACCCAGACCCAGATGGGAGGAATGGAGGAGTGTTTGAGCAAGGAAGGGGAACAGGTATGAGGCAAGTAGAAGAGATCCAGTGGTGGGCTCCATCAGGTTCACACCTACTCTATAGAACCGGTTGTTAACAAGAGATAGGATATATAAAGTTTTAAAATCGCCATTTAAAAGTGGCTGCCAGATGGGCATAGAACCGGTTGTTAATTACTTTGAATCCCATCACTGATCCTATCCCCTCGGCCTTCTGCTGCACTAGTAAAATAGCCAGCACAAACCTGAGGAGTCACAGGACCCAATCCCATCCAACTTTCCAAATCTGGTGTAGCCACAATACAGTCTCATGGTAAGGGAACACATGTTCTCATACTTTCAAAAAGCACCAGACTGCCATTCCACCACAGGATGCAGGGCACACCTCATTGGTACAACTGCATGAACAGTGGAAAATTAGATAGGATTGGGTTCTCATTCAAGGCTTGCCCCAGGATATGGAAATACAGTGGAGTAGCTAATGATCATGTAGCCCGGTACAAAGCTCAAAATGTTGCCCCAGTAATGATGTCACCAGCGGAAATGATGTCATCCCTGGGTATTTTAAAAAAGAAAATTGGAGGAAAAACCTCCTTCCTCCTCCTCAGCACTTCACCACCCATTTACTCTGTTAGTGGCACAGTTAAAGCATCCACTTGCTACCTGGAGTTAAAGAAGATTTTGTTCCCCCACCCCCCTCCAACAAAATCAAATTTAAGTAAAAAAATGAAAGTGTGTCCCTTGTTGGTTTGGGAAACTATTGGGGTAAAGAGGAATGGCTGTTCTTTCCCTGCTAAATATAAGAGGAGCACTACTTAGAAGTGCCTATAAACTGAGAGCTGATCCATATTCACACCTTATTAGTTGCATACAGTATCAGAATTACATCTCATTGGCTCTCAGAGCAATCAGTATCATGGGAAAGTTTGAGTTAAGAAAATCCACTTTTTGTTCCATCAGCTTTCGTGTTTTAATTTTCTGGTTAATTGGTCATAACATTTGGTAGAATATAGATATTACAGTGCCATTTATTTCATTGCATTCTGCATTAAATAACTAAATAACCAATAATTAATTAATTATTAATATTAAATTAATAATTTAACTATTAATTAAATAATCAAATAACCAGTGAGATATAATATGACGGAATTCTCAGTCATACATACCCCATTTTTTCACAATTTTAGTCACGAGTGTCAAGCTCAGCTTGTAGCCCCCCTAAAGGTTGTAGCCCGGTGCAACTGCACCCCCTGCATCTTCTCTAGCTACGCCACTGAGGACATAAACAGCTCCCTTAGCTTGAGGAGACCTGTGAGTGCCCTCCCTGCGAGTTGCAGTGCACCCGGCTGCATTGACGAGGGGGGTGTAGTTAAAAATTGGGCTGTAAGTTGGATGTATTCTTAACAGATTCTGTAAGAAATAGCAGGCATCAGTGTCAAGAGCAACAAAATTGGTTTTTGTTCACAAGAGCTAGATAAAATGGCATGACACTCTACACATCTGATCACCGTAGTTCTGATTTAAGCAGCAAGTGGTACAAGCTGAAATGAGGTTTCAAGTGGAGCAGGAGGACAGAAATATGGCTGGGAGCAGTGCTGTGATAGATATAATGTGATAACAAAAAAGGGGTGAAGAAGCAGTGCTTCAGAAAAGGGAAGGCAGAACCACAGGACATCATGGGGGAGTCTTCCCCTAAGATAAGAAGAATTCTAGCTGAGCAAAGATATGGCACCCCCAGCATTACAAGGCCCAAAGATGGGTTGCTTGATCTTTTGTCTCCTTAATAGAGGCAGGATTAGGAGTGCTTTAAAGACGCCTGTATGCTTGTGTGACAGATGAAGATATGGTCCAAAAGAATAATTGTATTGCTCCCACTCAGACATAAGGTTTTGACCAGGATAATATAAAAGTAGCAGGAAGGAATGGAGGGTCCCTGTTAAAAAAGGTTCTGTTAACCAGGATTTTGATGACATTGATTAACAAATACAAGTATGCGGACTAACTTGGAAAAACCCAGGGATATGGCTGGGGAGAGCCTGAGAAAACCTGAAAGCCCTCTGTGCAGATTACAGTAGGTTCATTTTACTTTCCTCCATGCTACCCATGCTGTGGTTTTGTTTTTTGTTGTTGTTGTTTTGTTTTTTGCAACATTGGGCAAAATTTTTATTCCCACAGTTAGTTCCCAGGCTTATTCCCAGTTAGTCCCACAGTTAGTTCCCAGTTAGTTCCCAAAAACAAAGTTACGCCTCATTAATTCCCAGTGGATTAAAAAATCCTTGTTTAATCCCGAGTGGATTAAAAAAAATCGGTGGATACCAAATGAGTGGAAAAATTGCTTTGAAGACCCACTTTCAGTTTTTCTGCTCTTCTGTTGTCACTCCAGAATGCGCAGGTATAGACATACTACATTCAGCCACTAGATGGGGTGAATGATGGTATCTAATGGAATGAAATTATAATTATTTAACAAAGCAAAGGTAATAAATTGTTTTTTTGTTTTGTTTTCTTGTTACATGGCATTTAAAGGTGGACCCCCATATCAGTGTTGAGTCAGTGGATACCAAGGCAGTTTGTTACAAATTATTTCTACAAATATATGCACAAAACAGAGAGAAAATAAAAAGTGATACACAGTGCACATTTATTCAGAAGTAAGTCCAACTGTTTTCAAAGGGGCCTACACACAAGTAAATGTATATATGACTTTAGCCATAAGGTGGCTTAAAATTACCTGGAAAGCATATCCTTACTTTAAGGTGACCTGGAATGCAATGGTAAAGATAAGACAAAAAAATTATTAAGTTGCAATCAAATCACTACAACAAGACATATTCATAATTCTTTTCATTTCTTTGTAAACTGCTTTGTGGACGTTTTAGTTGAAAAGCAGGCAGGCAGGCAGGCAGAAAAGAAAGAAAGAAAGAAAGAAAGAAAGAAAGAAAGAAAGAAAGAAAGAAAGAAAGAAAGAAAGAAAGAAAGAAAGAAAGAAAGAAAGAAAGAAAGATCTGGTAACAGACTGCATGCCTGGTGAATACAGGTATGCCAATATGCGGAGGCTGCATCCAGTCTTGCAGTGACATAAAGCAAGACCTCCATGCCAGCACAACCTCTGGAATGGAGGCTTGGGGGAGGAAGGAAGAGGGCAGGGAGCAGGTGGGAGGGGGTATTCTGAGGCAGGGGATGACTGGGGAAGAGCAATCCTGAGGGTGGACGGATTGCAACTGGGAGGTACTGGGACCCAGCAATATACTCGATCCCAACCCCAGTCCCCAAGCTGCATGGAGTGGCCTTGGGCTGCTCCCATCTATTCTCCCCTGCACCACCTCCTGAGGTAGCAAAGACCCAAGTAGGCCCATTGGGTCCTCTTGCCCCACAGTAGCACAGCAGCAGCTCCAACCAAGTGCTGGATGCAGCGCAGGCATGTCAGCCTGCCTGCGCCAGCACTTGTTCGGATTGCGCTATCAATAGAAGAAATGTTGGCCTAACCTTTGCTGCTTTGCAGCTCCAACCAGGTAATGGCCAGAAAGGTGTACAGCAGTTCATCAGTCAAACCAAGCCAGGTAATATGGAGACCTAAAAGGAGCCTGTTATATAAATTTGGATTTTCCAGCTTAAAGAACTGTCAGATGAAACATCTGCTCCAGATGTTCCTGTGCTATGTTGTGCCACTTACTTTTTGAAATTTGACCGCCTGTATTGAATTATGTCACCTCCTTCTGGCCCTTCAGGTCTATACAGTTGCTGCTTTGGGTTTTAGTCTCGTATCTTCCTCAGACTACACCTACACCAGCACCTTGAATGCTATCTTTAACCTGACCAATCCTAACCTCCTAAGACTGCAATTCTAACGTCACTTATTTGAGAGTAAGACCCATTGACTGTAATGGGGCTTACATCTGAGTAGACAGGATAGGATCACACTTTAATGCTTGCCTATGCATTCTTGCTTCAGTATTAGCAATCACATCACACTTCCATGATGTTAATAAACATGCATTTATGTGTGTCCCCAAACATGAATCTCCAGGGTCTTGTCCTTTTTGGTCAGGATGCGCACACCCCGCAATCTGTCCCGCAATTAAAAAGAATAAAAAGAAATAAGAATAAAAGAATAAAATAAGAATAAAAGAATAAGAATAAAATAAGAATAAAAAGAAAATAGGAAGTGACTCAGAATCCAATCAGTTCCAAACTAATTCATTGAGGCACCATTCATATAACAACTAGAAGCAATGATATCATCTATAAAAATGGATATATAGTAGTGTCTCACATAACAAGTTTAATTCATTTCGGAAGCATGCTTGTTATGTGAACTGCTCTTTATGTGAAGCGGATTTTCCCATAGGAAATAATGGAAACTTAGACAATTGGTTCTACAACCCAAAAAATATTCATATAAAAATATTAACTGTATATTAAAATGATGACAAAGCACTGTAATTGAATTCAAAACATGCATTCAGTGTGCATGATCCTATGAAGTGAACTTAGGCTGCAATCCTAAAGACACTTTCCTAGGAGTAGGACCCATTTAACACAATGGAGCTTACTTCTGAGTAGACATGGTTAGGAGGCTTCATGGAGGATAGAGGCCTTACCTGGGCTGCTGCTGGTGGCTGGAGGCCAGTGGGGGAACTTGGGGGCAGTTAGGGGCAACTGCCCCCAAGTGGGGACAGTTAGAGGCACACAAGCTGGGGGCAGTTAGAGGCAGCAGCATGCTGGCCGGCAGCCCTTTAAAACAGGCTCCACGCAGAGCGTCAGGGCTGCCTAGTGCACTGCCCGTTAGGAAGCATGCTTCCTGTTTCTCCATTCGCCAGATGACCCGGCCAGGTTGCTTTCAGGTTCCCTGGGGCTTGTTAAGTGAAGCGGGCTTGTTAAGAGGAGCACACTCCCAATGGGAATTTGTGCTTGTTATGTGAATTACTTGTTATGTGGGGCACTTGTTATGCGAGGTACCACTGTACTGAACTACCGAAATAGCATACTGTTATTAAGCTGTTGATAACTATAAGCAATTGTCATTTATATGGGTGAGAATGGTTCCAAAACTTAATTAGAAGTGGAAAAACTGCTAATAATTAGAAATAAAAGAACCAGAAAGATGCTTCTTTAATATACAGATGAAAGTTCTCCCAGAAATAACTCTAGCATTAAAGAGGAGTTGGCAGGGATGGGGAGGTGTGGGGGAGAAAACTAAGGTGGAACAAAAGAAGGGATGTTATCTGTTCTTTATTAAGCATGTGAGTAATTTGACTCCAAAAGAGAGTTTGTTGAAATGATCTCTTCATGCACATGCGTGTGCACACCCTTACGTCTCTGCCCACATTCTTTTTTTATAGGATCTCATAGGTTATATGAGAAGGGGACATCAAGACCTACAAGAGGGATGGTGAGGATGCACACCAGCCCACAAAAAACATTCTTTTCCTTCATGACCAGATGAAAGTAAGGTTGTGCCAGCTAACAGCAGCCAACACAGAAGTTTGTAGAGGGTGAAACAGGAGCATTTAAAGGCAGGCAGTGGGCAACCCTGTGGGTTAATCAGGTCTGGAGGAGTTGGGATCAGCCTCTGACACTTAAATAAACTTTTAACATCAAGATTATGTTAAAGATTATGGTATTGAAAGATTATGGTATTGTGCTCAACACTGCATGCAGAGCACAAAGGCCTGGGTAGACTGATATGGAGGATAGATAGGCTATTACCCCAGCAGCAAATACCCCCTCTCCACGCCACTGATATAGTCCAATGGAACGGCAGAGTAGATACAATTGATTCCAGCTGCATCGCAGAGCGGGCTAAAGACAGAAGCTCACCCTGTCTTGTGGGGACCCAGGTCTCAAACCCTGGCCTGCTGGTTTACAGGCAAAGGTTTTCTCCACCAGTTGTATTACTAGTTGTGATTTAATGCAGGGTGAGCAACTTTAATGCAGATGATGAGCATCAGCTCATCCCTTTTTCTAAGCCAAAGAGCCTGCACTGTCTGAAGATGTGTCCATGGTCATGTGGCCAGCCTGACTATATACAAAAGCACAAGGCATTTAGACCAGATCTTAACTAGATTTTACACTGGGCTGTTCTAGACCAGTGTTTCTTTGTCCTCTACTGTAACACTTCACATTGTCCACCTATTCAAGTACTGTGCCTTCTCAAAGTACCACTGGAAGTAACTGGTGATGTCATCATCACCAGTTATTTCAGGTTTATGAGGCCAGAAGCGACATGCCAGATACCAGTAAGAGGCTCAGGGTGGGTGGGAAGCCTTTTTCATTCATGGAAAAGCATACTTGGGAGCTCTACCCACTGAGCTCTTACCATAGTCTGTTCTGTCCCAATCCTGGTTTTGCTGTTCAGGGGTCCCACATGGTCTTGTTCAAGGGTCCCACATGTACTACCAGACACTGCCTCAAGTACCACTAGTGATATCCATACCAGTGGTTGAGAAACACTGAGTTAGAACAATAGTCTCCTGGTTGAGTATAAAGCAGTTTCCTATGTTCCAAATTTTTACAAAAGCCCACACTGTGTCTATATTGCAGATCGGCATTGAGGCTTATTGCCTAAAGCCACCTCCTAATGTTTCTGGCTGAGATGGGATTTCCAGTTCTCATACTCATAGCCACTACAGTATACCAAGTTTGTTTGTTTGGGTTTTTTTTAGCCAGACAGAGGAGCCTTGGAAACTTGTGACTTTTCATTTAATATATCCTTCCTCACCAGGGTGACCAGATGACTGGAAAAACCCGGATTTGTCCAGATTTTTAGCCTTCAGTCCGGGTGTCCTACATTTTGGCATCATTGTCCTACATTTTGGCTTCATTTTGAAACTTCGTGATAGTGCACAGTACCCCATCATGCCATATGTTGTTGGATTCGTATTGAAGAGCAGAATCCAATGCAAAAATCAGTTTGGAGATATCTCCTTCCTATCAGACATTATGGTCAAAAAAACGGAAAACAAAACCAAAAAAATTACATTTTTTGGCAATTTTTTTCAGTGGGTAGGAATTTTGGCCTGGGATTAGGAATTTTGGCCTTGGGGTTCAGGAATTTTGGGTTTGGCATCTGGTCACCCTGTTCCTCACCAATTATTTACTCACTATGTTTAATAATACAGTGTGCACAAAACACTGGAAATCAGCAATAGAACCAAAAAGTCTGATGACTTTTTGTCATTATAGGAGTTTTGTGGCTCAATCTGCATGGTATAATAGAGGTCCAACAAAATATCATGAAGTACACTGTCACTGCGGTCTCTACCAGTCTGTGGAGCATTGCCACCGGTGCAAGGCCCAGAACACTGTGCATCACCAACAGTGCCCTGCACACTGGATGCTGGCAGCGTTGTTCCAGCAGAGAGGCAAGTTCGAAAACAAATTGGGGCAGAGTGGGGGTAGATTGTGGCAGCAATGACAAATATGGAACCATAAACTCCTATTGTGGGCCTGATCCCCCCCCCCAGTATATTCCTTAGAGTTACCACCCTTTTTTCTGGCATCACTTCAAAGAGTCCCACTGGGAACAATGCAGCAACTGGGAAGACAAGTAATATATTTCTTTTCTTACTTCTCTTGGTCAGCCTGATCCCCTGCTGGTTTGCAGAATATAGCTGATGCTCCATCAGCAGCCCTAAATCCTGTACACCAGCAGGGGATAGGATTGGGGTGTTAGACTAACTGTCAAAAAATATGTGGAGATTTTGAAAAACAAGTCTGTCATGTCTAAAGACCTGCAACATCCAGTAGTTCAGGAAAACGTGGAAGGATAATTATAATGGTAGTAGTAGCTATTGTTTTAACTCGGTGCAGATATACTATAATATAGTATAGTAATGTCTTGTTATACGTAATTTTGGGTACTGAACTTGTTATGCATACTTTTGTATTTGGTAAAAATTATATAACTTTTCCAAGGATGTCTGACTCTTACCAGGAGATGCTGTATTTACACAAATATAGTGTGCCATCAAATATAATGCACACCCCATTTTGAAAGATTTGAGATTAAGAAACAGTTTACTGGCAATTATAATGTGCAGCCTTTTAAAATGAAGTGTGCATTATATTCGATGGCGCATTGGGGTCCTTGAAGTGCAGGGGGAAGGTGCCACTGCCAGTGCCCCTCCTCCTCCTCCTCCTCCTCCTCCTCCTCAGGTGCCGTCAGGCAAGGTGGGCAGGGTGGTGATGCCTGATGGTGGGGGCTGGCCCCAGGGCGCTCTTTACCTACTCCCCGTCACAGCCACTGCTTCCACTATTGGCCACCATCACAAATACACAACAGGCAGATTTAGAGCCCAATCCTGCCAATGAAGTCAAAACCAAAACCGCAAGTCCAAGGAGAAGAAAGGGGTGGGCAGCCTCGAAAAGGATGAGATAAAATGCAGCGTGTGCCTCTACTGTCAGATCCACCCCGTACTGCTGCCTCTCTCCCCCATTCCTCCCCATCCACTTTCTATCCACATTCCTCCACAACCACTTCCTTACTTCAGCAGTATCTGCTCCAGATCCTGGTACCTTTGTGGATTCTCCAGCAACAGACAGAAACACACAGTTCCTCACAAGCCCATAAAGCCACTTCTGACAGTCATAAAGTAAACCCCACTGCCATGGGGAGAGGGGATAGGACTGTGACATTAGTAGCACTCCTAAGACACTGACTATCACTGATTTCACAAATAAAGGTGGCTGAAGGAAATCCTTCTATAAATAATTGTTTTTCAACTGCTATAAAGCAGTTTGGCAGTGATTATTCTTCTACAACCAGAGCAAACATAGCCTGCCTCTCATTTCCTTCAGGTTCAAACAGCGATTTAACCCCAATTCATGCGCTTTCAGATGTACCTGCCATTCTTCCATCCTTGGCAACACAGCCTATCTGAAATGCTGCTACAGCTTAGAATGTTCCCCTCCATTGACAATTGCTTCTCCCGATTTTCTGCCCTTATCTTTTCTTTAGATATAACATTTTTTTTCTGAATAAGTCAAATGTATGATAAAGAATCACTGTCGATATTTCTCCATTGTACGCATTATTAAAATGAGAAGACCTGATATGATCAGGGCGCTTCAATCCTGACCTTTCCTGGAAGCCTCTCACTCTTCTGATTTCTTGCTATTCTTTTTTCACCTGCTGTAGATATTCCAAGCAATGAACTAAAAAGAAAAAGAAAAACCTTATCACAAATGCCTCCGGACCCTTTGAATGTATTTCTGATGGCTGACTGCACAAATATTTTATTTTTCAATTCATTTAGCATGGACTTGTTTGCCCTGTTTCTTGGGACTGAAGCAGCACTTTGAATTCCAATGTCTGCAATAAAAATGCTGCTATTGTTTAAAGCATGTTTAAAATCTATCATTTATTTAACTGTAAGATTTGTACATCATTGAATTTCATGGGAGAAGAGTCATTAGGCAAAGTGAAGCCTGCACTGGAGGTCATGTTTAATTTATTTTCTGGGGCTTGATTTGTGCTCTTTGAACAAAAAATGTCATAAGTTATTCAATGCACAAAGGTGTCTACTTTCATCTCACAATAATTAAGCTGATTAATTCGTATTATCACTAACAAGAAACATTCATTCCAGCAGAGTGAGCGCTCCAAACAGAACCTGTGACATTTCCACCACTTTAGACTGAAAATACATTATAGGCAAACTGGGAGTTACAAGATCTGCTCAACAAAGGCCACATTCAACATTTTATCTTTGTAGAGAATGCGGGATGTGATACTTGTGGCTGTGCATAAAAATAAAAGGAACGGAAATTGCAATGTGAGGCAATCACACCTCGCAGCTTTGAAGTTAAGTATTTATTTATTTTCACCATGTGCATTCCAGTTTTCAACAGACAAGCTTCCCTGAGCTGTTAGGGGTGGGATAACAATTCTTTCATTCGGTGGCTTTCTTTCCTATGAACAAGGATATAAGGCCAAGTCTAACTGATCAGGAAGAAGGCAATTAATGGCACAAACCTAAATACAGGATTTAAATCCCAGGGAGAAAATGGGGAAGAGAGGTTGGGATGCAAACATTTGCTACCTTATGGAATGACTCTTAAGATATGCTTATGAAAAACAGTGAAACCAAGTTATTGTGAGATATATGAGACTAAGGGCAAAATCCAAAGTAACTACAGGGAGTCCTTGCTCCGGTGTAAGAACAACTTACTCTGGATTCCAATATGAATTTCCCATAGGTTTTCACTCGGTGTAGTAACTACAGGTGCACGTAAAGTCTCTTACGTGCTCTCGTAGTTACTCTGGATTTGGGGGTAATTTAGGGCACAATCCAGAGTAACTGTAGAATATCCTTGTTCTGGTGTAAGAAAAATTTACTCTGGATTGCAATATGAATTTCATTAGTTTTTCATAAGGTAGTGCCATAACTACCTAATGTCTCTTAGGTGCTCCCGTAGTTGCTCTGGATTGTAGGGTCAGGCTGCAATCCTAAAGACACTTTCCTGGGAGTAAGATTCATTGAACACAGTGGGGCTTACTTTTGAGTAGACCTGGTTAGGATTGTGCTCTAGGGCTGCATTCCTAGCCACACTTTCCTGGGAGTAAGTTCTACTGAACACAATGGGACTTACTTCGGACTAGACATGGTTAGGATTGCACTGTAAATATGAGAATATAATAAGAGAACACTGTGTAAGAATCGGGATGCAATCCTAACCAGTTTAGGCCAGCACAATTCACCCATCTCTTTGTTCCTGTGGTGATGTGGAAGGCTGGCACACGTCTGTGCACTGGCCTGACACCCAACACACACACACACATGCGCGCGCACCAAATGACATAAAAGTGACACCCCCAGACCAGACACAGGACTTGTGCCAGGACTTGCGCTGGCCAAATCGGGGATTAGGATTGCACTCTCATTTCTGAACAAAACACTAGAACATTGGGGTGGGGAAACCATTCTTTTCTCTACCTCTGTGTGCTGCAGTCAGATAAGGGTGCCAAGTTGTGGACTTCATGCAAAGCCTCTTAAAAAACTCTTCTACTTATTTTCAGTTCCCATCAGCTGAATGCTGCTTGGCACTTTCACGCTGTGTAAACGTGCGGAGTGGCACATTTAGAATTCTGTGTTATTAGCATATTGATGTTTGGAAAGAGCAATGGGGGAGCTAGCCCGTAGACATTTATACAGGCTTCTGACATTGGTGAAAGTAAGCAGTTGCCTAACATTTTGCAAGAACTAGGTCTTAGAATCCCTCCTGCATATACACCAATTGCTGTTACATTTTAAGTAATCAAATCTTGACTATTGCTGAGCGCACTATGGACACAGGTAGCAAAGGATGGTAACAAAGGATGGATTACTGCTACTGTTATTTTAAAAATGGGGACACTAAAAGGACTTTCCAATTCTGTGCTTCAAGTCCCATCAATTGCATATATGCAAGCTGGGTTGGAGGTACAGCAACACATCGCAACCTGTGTATCACATAACCTGTACATAACTTGATATCACATAACCTGTACATGTCACAACCTGTACATATATCACAACCTGTATTTTTGAACTGTCTCATGAATTAATCCACAATGTGCTCCAACACAGCAAATGAGTCGTGGTTATTTCTGTACAAGAGCTACAGTAGAGTTGGGCAAAAAAGTTGAATGTGTGGAGAAGGTATGCGGGAAGCAACATTGACTCACCTACGCAGGATTCAAAGTGTATTTTGATCAGATGACTCAAGTTATGTCAGTCCACATAGCTAATGTTTGACTCTTGCTCTCAATGTGGAACTCAGAAAACACACAACATGGAAGGAGGGTATCATAAGCAGGGTGCAGTAACATTGTGGCTACGTTAGTGCGAGCCAGCCTGTGCACCTCTACAGCTATGAATATCTGTAGGATGAGGACCTTGGCCTGCTTAAATCCTACATGGTGTTTTCAAGCATGCAATAGTAAATGCACACTGCAGAATCACTCTATATTTAATTTTCATCAGTCTTGACAATATTTCAGAGTAGCCTCATGAGTTTTGTATATCCCAAGTACTAAGAGCAAGTGCATATGGAATGCATTTCAGCACTTGCTTTGGGTAGGGATATAAAAATAAATGGATTGTAGGACTAAGATGTTACATTTTTAATCATACTGTTCCCCTCGGGGAGGTCTTCAAACATAGAGATATTTTAGACATACACGCTTAACACTGGTTTGTCTTTTGAAAGGCTGCAGAGTCCTCGTATAGCAAAATTTTTAAACTGGGACTGTTGATATAAAAAAAATCACAGATTCTGTTTTATACCAGGTTTTAAATTCCTTGGTATAAGAGCTTTTTTCTGTTAGAATTCAATTTCATAAAATATAGTCATGACCATCAAAATGGTCAGGGAAGATGGTCTTTCTTGCATTTGATCTCTTTTGGCAATGTTCAAAAAAGAGACAAAACAAGGTCAGAGTAAGCGGCTCCTATAAAGGCTTTCTCTTTTCCATATCAGTCAAAGCTCTCCCACCTTCCGTAATGGCACGCAACCTTAAGGGAAGAGATGCAAATCTACTGTATTTCATAGAAGCAAAGATTCTGTTTCTTATGGAGTATATAGGATTATGTCTTCCTTCTGCTCTTAATTTTACTTATTTTATTGAAGGGATATTTATGACCCACCTTTTAAATGCTAACGCAAATGCCCAAAGTGGCATACAAAGCTTTTAAAATCAAGTACAGAGTAATACAACAAGTAAAAACCTCAAACATGGCACTAGAATATTAATTTTTACACATAAAAAAATCAAGCAAAGCATGAAAAACATTAAACCTTAGAAGAGGAAAAAAGTATTGAAACATAAAATTTTGGCATTTTGTTGAAAGACTAATCTAAAAACAAGTTTATGAGAATCTTAAGAAAACCAATAGGGAACATTTAAGAGTCCAAAGAAACCTATACAAGGCATAAAACAATATGCACAGGGCGCAAATAAGGTCTCAGCAACCAAATACAGTGGTGCCTCACATAACAAATGACATAAAAATGATGACAAAATACTGGAATTGAATTCAAAACATGCATTCAATGTGCATGATCCTATGAAGTCCACTAAGGCTGCAATCCAAGACACTTTCCTGGGAGTAAGACCATTTAACACAATGGCGCTTACTTCTGGGTAGACATGGTTAGGAGGCTACAATCCAAGACACTTTCAAAGTGTCTCCCCACTTTCTCCTTCTCTTCATCCTGAGCCTCTCTCTCTCCTGCTCCCTTTTGGCTAGCCCTGAGCTGCTTCCCTCTTCAAAACTCCCTCTGCCCAGCGGACGCCCGGCCACAGTTGGAACAGCGTACAAGTGTGGCTTTCACTATGGACAGGCGTGCTAGGCAGCCCTGATACGTTATAAAAGGGCTGCCGGCCAGTGCATCTGCCCCAACTGCCAACGAGTGCATTTGTTACATGAAGCACAGTTTGTTATGTGAAGCAGAATCCAAGAGAAATTTTTGTTTGTTACATGAAACATACTTTACATGAGGCATTTGTTATGTGAAGGCACCACTGTACCAGATGAAAAGTCACAGGAGAGGATATATTTCTCAGTTTCCTTGGGAGGGCATTCCATAGTTGTGGTGCCACTGCAAAGAAGGCTTGCCCCAAAACTGCCTCTTCTCTAAAACGGGACATAGGGAAGCACCTTTTTAGCAGACCTAAGAGGACAGGCTGGAATGTACGGAATTAGGCAGCCTTTTAGGTACCACAGGCCTAGGTTATATAGGGCCTTAACCTTTAAAGCCAGCACTTTGAATTGGGTCAGGAAACAAATGGGCAGCCAGTATAGCTGCTGAAGCAGCAGTCCAGGTGAGTTATAATATCTAGCCTTGTAAACACTCAGGCTGCTGCATTCTGAAGTGCAGTTTCTGAATTGTAGTTCATAGCAGGCAGGGTGACCATATAGAATGGAGGACAGAGTGCCTCTATCTTTAAGCATTGCCTAGAAGAGGAACTGAGGCAGGTTTAGCTCAACATAGAAGGGTTTTTAAAAGCAGCACCAGCCTAAATTCCCTCTTATGTGCAGTGAATATATATGCACTCTTATAGTAGCAGGCCTCCGTCAGTCTTGCGAGATTATGGTATTGTGTTCAGCGCTGCATACGCTGCATGTGAAACACAAAAGCCTGGGTTGGATTGTTATGGAGGATGGGCTGTTACCCAAGCAGCAAATCCCCCCTCTCCACGCCACTGAATTAGTCCAATGGAAAGGCAAGGCCAGTACGATTGGATCCAGCTGGCGTCGCAGAGCTGGGCTAAGGACAGGAGCTCACCCTGTCTTGTGGAGCCGACCTGGGTCTCGAACCCTGGCCTGTTGGATAACAGGCACAGTGTCTTAGCCACTTGCACACTCTTATATGCACTGAAGAATCTGAAAGGACATTGAAGCCACACTCCCATCTCCTTAATAGATATGTGCCCTAATCCAGAAAACAACTTGCATAGTTTGCCCTTCCTTGTCTTCCTACAGGAGCTCCTTGACCCATTATTATTTGACAATCAGCCTCTTCCTCTTCGCATTTGCTAAAATGGTTGTGGTTCCCTATGCAATGAAGATGAACATCTTCTGGCAAGAGATGAGATGCACATACATCATGATGCCTGGGAAGACTTTATTCAGGAGTGTGCTTGCCACTATGATAGGGAGGACTTTCTGTGAAGCTGCATGGGGGAGAGGGATGATTCTGTAACGGAAGCAACACTGAAGGCTGGAAAAGGGAATGTGAGATATTTAAATGGCATAGTGATACTTTCTATTTTGCTTTCAATGCCTGCAGCGAAGAGAAGTTTGGAGGGTAAGATATGCAGAGCATATAGTGATTAGCAATGGCTCTTTTCCCCTGCCTCCTCTTCCTCTTACTGGGCAGACTGGATGTAATTGGGTAGTATTCTGCTACTGCCATCCACTGCTAGAGGTCCTTCACTTGACAAGGAGGTTAAGGTGCACACAAGAAATAAAACTTCCCTTAGTGTGCGCTCCTAACCCTTTTTCCAGCACTGAACTTAGGGCAATACAACTCCAAGGTAAAGGACTAACTAAGCATTGCCTTCCTTACCCAACAACGGGATGCAGCACATGCCCCACTGGCCACAGCTATGCCAGTGCAAGAAGGTTGTCTTAGGATTATGTATTGGCATCCATCAGTCTCGAAAGACTATGGTATTGTGCTCGACATTGTATGCACCCAATACAAATAATGGAATAACTCCTTCCCCTGATGATTGGTTAGACCCTTTGATAAAAACACAGCCGTTGATTAATTTAAATGATTTCTCTCCCTCCTTTCCCCTCCAAATAAACAGAGCTTTATTTTCTAGGTGGTGCTTTCCGTTGATTTCAATGATGAACCCATACATCCCTATGCATCCTTTAACAAATCATCAGTAATGGTACCAGTGATTTCATGCATTTCCTCAGCTGCTGGATACTTGAATACCTTTATCTGCTCCTTCATCTTGTCAGGTGGTGCCCAATTGGCTGGCACATGCCAAGCCCAGCAGGAAAACTAGCTATGTTCAGGGAGCCAAACAAGAAGAAAATGAATTCACACGCTGACCTGCCTGCCCTGACATGTGGCTTTTCTGCAATGAGGCTGAATTCAAAGAGGCTCTTGCAAGATAATATTTCAGCAGCATCATTTAAAAGACTGAAGCATCACAAAAAAGGTTTGGAAGGATCCAAATGATCTAAAGGGTTTGAAGGGGGGAAAGCAGAAAATAGGAGGAAATCAAAGATTTCATGATCCCTTTCATAGTAATTCCTAGACATTGCTTTTTTATATTAAACCACAGTTTAGCAGACGGTGGTGAAATTTCCAGTGAGCAATTCCCCAGTGACCCCAAGACCTCTTTCATGGGAAGCCATTGTCAGATGATGCCCAATCATGATCTATTTGCGGTTGGGATTATTTATCTCGGTGTGCATCATTTGCACTTACCTATATACCCATGTTGTTCCTCCCTGACAAATCACATGTTTCTCTCACTGCTTTGCAGCTGTTTGATGGTGACCTGGGTGCCCAGACCTGTGGCTGTTTCTGAATGTCTAGTTCATCCCTTGGAGGAACTTGTTTGCCAAGCAGAACTAAGGTCAGCTCTGACACAGAGAAGAGGGCAAGTCGAATGGACTCGGGCTTTTGAAGAGGCATGTCTCAGAGACTGCCAACTCCGCTGCTTAAGTAGCAACTGTCTGTCACCATTTTGGGAAAGCTCGGGTCAGATTCTTGTTATTGTTCTGTCTTTATTTCTATTCAAAAATAAAGGAGGGGGGAAAGGAAGGATCTTCACACTTGACTGCTCTCAGGTTAGAGTAGACACTAGTGAGTGCTCCTTAATAGCATTGTTGCTGTTATTTTCCTTTGCGGAGCAGATTGTCAACATTTTTTCCACTGTTGCGTTCATCCATGAAAGACGGCATGCAATCCGATCTTCCTGTTATTCCCAGGGCCTGTTGCTAGCTGGTGAAAAGCTCATAGGAAGATTACTGTTGATGAAACAATAAGCTGGCAACTTTTATCTCAAAAGCCTCCAAACTCAGTTTTAAATAATACTGGATCATTAAGTTTAGGGTTGGGCAGAAGTCTAAATGCATACCAGTTGAGCCTTTGAGCACACCTGGGAATCTGTATCTCCACAGCAAACTTGCAACCCAAGTTGTGCCTTAATTATACAGTATTATCAGTACAACATGATATCCAAGGATTGGAGCCCTGATTAAAGATTAATCATTAATTAATGCATGATTAAAGGACAGGGAGGCTGAAGGGCCCAAGGAGGGAATCTGGGAGGCCACTCTCATTATACCCCTAATGTTATTTTATATAAATTTTAAAAGCAAGATCCTGATGCCCCATACTCACCAGCCTTTGAATGAGAAGAGGCATGTGGCATGTGGAGTAATCCGATACATCCAGTGATGGGATTAAAAGAAATTAACAACCGGTTCTATGCCCATCTGGCAGCCACTTTTAAATGGCTATTTTTAAACTTTTTATGTCCTACCTCTCGATAACAACCGGTTCTTTAGAGTAGGTGTGAAACTGCTGGAGCCCACCACTGGATTCGTCTGAGTCAGCAGTGACCACATGTTCGTGAATGCACTGCAAAGTGGGCCGTGCCTCTCATGCATCACCTTAAATACCCCCCACCTGGTTCTGCCCATGGGGGCTTTCCTATCCATGTCTGGGGGAATCGTGCATTTCCCAATCAGGCCAGACAAAGGTGGCACCATCCCGCCTATGGCAG
Organism: Cryptoblepharus egeriae; assembly: GCA_030015325.1. Taxonomy (NCBI): domain Eukaryota; kingdom Metazoa; phylum Chordata; class Lepidosauria; order Squamata; family Scincidae; genus Cryptoblepharus; species Cryptoblepharus egeriae. The sequence goes on along the minus strand of JAREYC010000003.1, from coordinate 87,592,562 downwards.
AGTGCCGGCACTATCAGTACAACATGATATCGCTTCAAAAGTTTTTTTCATAATTTTCCTAAAACTCTAGAAAATCTTTCTCTGGTCGTTCACCAAAAACTTCACAGACCATCTTATCTGAAGTGCCATTAATCAGGAATTAATACTGATACAGTTTGGAGTTTAAAAATTTAACAGTTTTACAGCCCCATCCTAATCTCTGCTGGAACAAGCAAAGGTTGACTGGTCTGCATTGTATCCAGTTGCGGGAAAGATGTGGCTGCTATGCAACTCAGGATGCAATCCTAAAGAAACCTTCCTGGGAGTAAGACCCATTGGACACAATGAGGCTTACTTTTGAGTAGACATGATTAGGAATGTGATCTCAGAGTAATTTCCTTTTTCTCAGTGTGAGGAATGTCTGGCATGTCTGAGCCTCTGGGAGCAGATCCACACCAGAACAGAGGTGTTAAGGTTTACTATATATTGCTGCTGCCAGGATTCGCTCTACTCCCACCCCCAAATCACACTGGTGTGGACCCCTCTCTGGCCTAATCTGCCCACTGCCAACTTACCTGTGGTGCTGGCCAATCTGCACAAAATCTTCTGGGCCTTGCTCTTGTGGCATCTCTCTGCAAAATAGCTGAGTGACCACCATGCCTGCTTCCCAGACAACACAATAGTGGATAGCGAGAATAGGATTGGGCCATTTGTTTAAATAAAATATGAGGGTCTGGTTCACTGTCCCACCAAATCCATGCTCTATCCCTGCTGTTCCTCTCCATCTAAGAATGTTTCTTCTATCAGACCAAAAAAGACAGCCCCAACTAACTCAAAATTCCTCCTTTGATGAAGGAGGGCTTCAGGCTGTGGATTTAAACATGTTTTCCACCAACTGCCATCTTTAACAGCAGTCTAAGTGGCCCAGATATATACAGAGATAACTTCACCCGTAGTGAAAGTTAAGCAATCTTGGCATTCAAGGTCCATCATTCTGCAATAAAGTTGCCCAGCAGGGATTGAAGAAGGAGAGTACATTTCCTCTTTCCTGAAAACGGCAAGATGAAGTAGTTTAATATTGCTCACATCTGAGACTGTAATTGCAACAAGTAACTGCTCTTCCAAAGAGTGCTATAGAAAGCTGTCACTGAACTACAGCTCGGGGGCTCTCAAGCTCTGTCCTCAAAGCCAAAGCTACCTCCGTCCACCCCGAAACAGCCATTTCTCACATCCGTGTCCGCAATCGCAATCAATACTAATGACAAAGCAAAACCAATCAGGTTTCCGTGTTGGATTATTAAGAACAATTTTATTGTTATAAATTAAACGTTGTGAAATAAACTGTTGTTCATTTAAAAAGAAATTTTTCATGCACTGCATGTTTTGCTCAAAAAGGCAATAAGCTGTAATTCAGCAAAAAAAACACATTTTTCTTCTTGTGATTCTGGCACGCTTGTCAACACAGTTTCCATGCATACAGGACAAAAAGGTATCTTTGTAAGAGAGATGATTCTCACCTGCTTATTACCTTCAGTAGTCAGACAACTGTTCAGTAAATAACTTACACAGAGAAAGGTGAGTGTCGAGTCTACATCTGAAGTGCCTACTAAAAGCACACACTGACAAATGCAAATCTCTTGAGCTGAAGAGCCCTGGTTATCTTGAATTCCAGTTCTAGCATCCATTCTTCCTAATTATGTACTATATCAAGGACGTCTACAAACAAGATGGAGTAAGGGAAATCCCTGCCATTTTCCCACAGGCCAAAATGGCACCCATTATCATACCACTTACATCAGCGGTAAATTAACAACAGGTTCTATGTCCTGATAACCTAAATCAACAACAGGTTCTATGTCTCATGAGTAACCAGTTCTCAGAACCAGGAGCTCATTAGCAAAGGGTTCTATAGAACCCGTGAGAACCCCCTGATGCCCACCACTAACTTACATGATCTTTTGCCATAATTCTCTTTCACAAAATTGAGACAGGACCCTTGGTCCCATTTGCCAGTATGTGAACACAATCCCCCAAAATTGGGATTGTCCCTGTTTTATGGGACATATGGCAACCCTATCTGATGTGGACTTGTGTGCACTTCTTTTTTTCCCTTCCTGGCAAATTTTTATGGCAAAAGGGATCTTGAAGCAAACACCCCACAAACACCCCACTAAAATGTGGTCAGACAACAGAAAATGGAGAAAGGAACAATGTCAACATTACCTTAAGGGTAATGTTGGGGCAAAAGGGGCAAAAGGGTAAAGTTGGGGCAAAAGGGGCAAAAGTAGCCTATTGAAAGTCTTGCATTCAACTACCTCTCACAAGCCTCCATCTTCACTACCACAGCCACTGAGCACAAAACTAACCATGTCTACTCAAAAGTAAGCCCCATTATGTTCAATAGGGCTTACTCCCAGGAAAGTATGTGTAGGATTGCAGCCAATATTATTTTTCTGCCTTCTAATCCACTGGCCTGCTCTCTGTAGCAAAAGGCACCTATAATTTGGTCTTGTTTACATTTTCTTCATATTGCTAAGGCTTTAAAACAGCAGCTGAATTGATTAGTTGGAGATTACCAGTTAGGGGGCCAACTAGAATAGCAGGGGACCCTCATTATCCAAGAATATCAGAGATGGAAAAATTAACTCAGTGATCTGCAGTGGATATCCCCCCCCCCCCCCCAAAAAAAAAGAAGTAATGGGATAGGCTCCAACTGGTATCAGATTTGAAACAACCCCGACAAATCTATTTTGAAATATTAAAGCATTTATACTTTAGGAACCAGTGCCTTATGAATTATTTTTACTGCTTCAAGATCCCTTTTGCCATGAAAATTAGCCAAGCTTAGGAAGGAGAGCAAGAGAAGCTTGGCCTATTTGATGATCCATCATTGCCACCAGTTACCAAAATTGGACTATTTGTATGACTTGTACAGTGTGATAATACTGAAAATGCTTGGCAACTCTTAGCTATCATCTGACTTGTGCCAGGAATGCTTGCAGGAAAGAAAGCAGCATAGCATAGCATGCTTAGCATGTTATGCATAGCATCAGTGGTGGGATTCAAATAAATTAACAACAGGTTCTATGTCCCATTAGTAACAAGTTCTCAGAACCAGGTGCGCATTAGCAAAGGGTTCTATAGAACCTGTGGGAACCCCCTTACGCCCATCACTGCATAGCATGCTTAGCATAAAATGCATAGCTTGTTCCCTAAACCTGATTGTTTGCAGGATCCTTGTGAGAGAAGCACAGGCATTCATTCTTCCTAAAGGTTTCATGGTGTCCTTCAGGACTGCAGAATTGTCTCCTTGGTATCCTTTCCCTTACAAGCCCTCCTCAGTAGAATGGCCTATGTATGCAGGTTCCACAAAAGCCCAGAAAAAAAATTGCATGTATAACTAGATGTAAAAATTTGACTTCCTGAGTTTTTTTTTCAATTTGTACTGAAACTTGGACTAGGTGTAGTGCTTTGCATTGTCTTTCTCATGTTCTGATTAGTGATATTACTAGAATACAATGTGCAAAATAAACAGGGCAAAATAAGTTATGCAGAACAAGATAAATAAAATTTTGTGTTGTTCAGGTCACACTTCTCTTAGTTAAGGATTTGGACTGCCCATGTATGGGGATTAAACTCATCTCATAATACAGCCCTGTGTTGGGAAAATGCCGTTCTTAAGATATTAAGGCCCTTTGCTCTGGAGCAGTTAAGATGACTTTCCATAAAATAACACTAGAGGGTGACATGACTGCATGGACCTGTAACTGCTATGGAGTGAGTTGGATCCCACTTAGGGTGCAATCCAGAGTAGCTACGGGGAGTCCTTGCTCCGGTGTAAGAACAATTTACTCTGGATTTCAATATGAATTTCCCATAGGTTTTCACTAGGTAGTGCAGTAACCACGGGTGCAAGTAACGTCTCTTACATGCTCCCGTAGTTACTCTGGATTGTAGGGTGTGTGAGTTGGATCCCACTTAGTTTCTCATTCACCACCAAAACCAGCGATTGATCCAAAATTAGTATGATGGGCAATGGTGATGGCTGCATGACCATTGCTAGTACTCTTTAAAGGTTATAACAATATAACCAAATTTAGGCTGGCACAACTCACCCATCTCTCCATTCCCATGATAGTGTGGGGAGGCCAGCACATATCTCTGCACTGTTCTACCCCACCCACCAGGAGTGGTGCAGAAGTCCTTTATAGAACTTTTGTGACACCTCCAGGCGAGCACAGAAGTTGTGCCAGGACTTGTGCCAGTCCAGGGGTTTGGGTTGCATTGTTTTTCAGACTGTTGTACCAGCCCACAGGTGGGATTGCACCAACCGGGGATTAGGATTGCACTGTTTGAGCCCAAGCGTATACATTTCTACTCAGAAGTAAGTCCCATTATGGTCAATGGAGTTTGCTTCCAGGTAAACGTGGATAGATTTGCAGCCTTCCTCCATTTCATCTCTCTCCCAGACATCAAATCACAACACTCTGTTCTCAAGAAAACAAATCCTTTTCTAACCCGGTCCTTTCCAATAACAATGTTAACGTCAATTGAAGAGTCTTTCTATCCAAGCATTATGTTGTTTTGCTTCACATTCTAATGAGTGTAATCAAAAAATCAACCACCAGGCAATGTTTTGACTTACGACGAAATAGGAAATAAATTGATTGGTTTTTGCATGCTGGGCGCTATCCCGTCTCCAATAAGAAATTATTCACACTTTCTGAAGAAGTCAGATCTTCTTGCTGAGGGTGCACAAATCTCTACCAGCTTTACTTCAAATATTTTTCTAGGCTTCCCAGGACTTTTTTCATTTGGCAGCCATTGTGGTGTACTAACAAAATGGGAAACACTAGTGTACATGTGAAACATTCACTTGGACCCAGAAGAAAATAAGCCACAACATATACAAAACTGAGCTGTTGCTCTAAGACTGATTGAGATGTACAGGACACCACACTGTTCTGACTTCCAGAACCGTTAACCCTCCGTTAACCCTCATGAGACCTATTATGTTTCATAGTATAAGACAAAAGTGTTCGTGTTATGCAGGGTGACCAGTAGCAATGTGCCAGGCATGTAGTTTTTTCTACTCAGAAGTGCCTCCAGTTTCTAATGAAACAGAAATAATTCAATTTGTGTTCTTTTGATTTCACTCCTTCTCTCAATCCCAAAGCTTTCCGTCATTGTCCACCTCCGCTTCTCTTTAGTTTCATGACCAGTTGCAGTTGACGGAAATTAATGCCCTCAATGGCAGTTGATGTCATAACAACACAGTGTTCTGTGTTCATCAAGCTTTCAAGGAAGGTGGTTCATAGAGAAGATCCAGCCTCAGCCTTTCGTATTAGGCATGTGGCTAAGGCCAAAAATATCATCCTGGCTTCTCCAGCAACAAGGACAGCACCTGGGCATCTTCCGCACCCTCTATTGACCACAAACAAGCATCATTTCAGGTTATTGTTAATTACCATGTTGTCATGTATATCACAATAGGTGGTCATTTTCTTCCTTTTTCCAAAAGTGGAGAAGCTATTCTTGGCCTCCTGCTCCAAATAACCGTGTCCATCCTTGTGGGCGTGCATGGTTGGTGTCCCTGGGATATATACATTGTGTTGGTAATCTAGAGGTGAGATGTGCTGTGGGTACAGAGGGGCATAGCGAGGAGTCCAGACACTGTTGGAGGCTCCGGGTGCTTTCTGGAGCTCTATGAAAAACAAAATCTTATTTAGTAGCAGAAAGAAAACATCAGATGAACAGAGCACACCAAACACCACCCAAATTGCAAGTCTAGCAAAAAATCCTGCTCCATATTTCCAAAGACTTCAATCATACTTACCTGGGAGTAAGATTCATTGTAAGATCCATTAGTCCTGAGTAATCATATAGGACTATGCTGTAAGATGTCATAATTAAATGGCTTCTATAGATTATAAACACTACAGATCAGGGGTCTCTAAATTTAAAACTTAATAGCTCCTGGGCCTTTAACAATTGTGTTGAGGAGAGAATTTCAACAGGTACAGTTTGTGATCTGTGAGATGAAAAGGTACATGCACCTCCTGTATGAGTATGAAAGTGTTTTTGAACTGGTTTTAAATCACCTTCTCTCTGTGTCAATCCTAACCATGTCTACTCAAGAGTAAGCCCCATTGTGTTCAGTGGGTCTTACTCCCAGAGAAAGTGTCTTTAGAATTGCAGCCTTAGAGAAGTGTTTATGAAATGATCTGCATTTATTTATTCATTCATTCATAAGTTCCATCTTTAATATATTCACTTATGTAAATTTATTCAAATTTAATACATAAATGTATTTATTTTTTCTTCCAGCCAAAAAGTTTGGACACTTTTGCCCTATAGCATGAATGGTAAACAGGAGACCTCCAAGAGAAGAACAGAGGAAAACCCTTGATGAGAGTTTGTCAACACATAAGTTGTAGGGCTCAATTTTGGGGCACTGAGGCTGCAATCCCCCATTTAGGCTGGCCTAAGCCACAGCAAAAGTCCCTTGCTGGCCTGGGGGTGTCACAAAAGTGCTATAAGGTACTTCTGCACTAGTCCTAAGGGAGGGTTAGGCCAGTGCACAGACATGAGCTTGCCTCCCTACATCACTACGAGAATGGGAAGACCAATGACTTGTGCTGGCTTAGGTTAGGATTTGCACCCTAAGGTCCAAAACTCACCAGAGACTGGAGTGACCAATGTGCGCAACCTATCATGTTCTTTCTGAGTTCCTCGCCGGATGCCCCCGACGTCCTCGAGGCTTTGTGAGCTAGAAACAAAGAGCGAGCAAGGAAACAGAGATAGCCTAGATTAAGGTCATTGCTCCTAACAGGATCAGCAATAATTGCTCTGAGCTGGAATGACCCAGGCTAGCCCCCGTACCTCTTCAACGTTGATTGCTTAGATGGCAACCGGTCTGTATTGGGCTGTTTCATCTGCAAAGGAGAGACAAAAGTGTTGAACAGAATGTCCATCTTCATGATGCTTGACCCGTGATTGCTGAATTATCAGGACTTTGAGCTTCCAATAGGCTGCTTGCTACAGTGATAGCAAGTAGTCATGCTTGACAGCAAGGGGCATTAAAGATAAGCCCTGGTGAGGGCCTTATTAGTTTCCAATACCACACTTCAAAAAAAAATTAAGGAACCGCTTTCAAGGCTCAGATAAGAAACTGGTGACTTCAGCAAGGTGAAGAGGCTGATTTGCCAATGGCTGCTGCTTCCCCTTTCCTACCCCCATTCCTTCTAAACTACAGCGTGAATGTCAAGGATTGTGACAAAAATAGAAGAGTACAAAACAGCCAAGCGGAGTGGAATCAGGTCTTTGCTCTTTGCCAACATTTGCAAAGAGGATGCAGGGGGTGACCTGAGGCCATCAGAAAAAGAGACTGGGATAACAAGGATATTTGGGCTGGGAAAACTGAAATACTCTGTTTTGGCAAGTGAGACAATGTTGGTGGGTAAGCAGTAATGTACGGAAATGGGTGTTGCGGTGAAAACCTCTCCTAATTTTGTATATTTTCTGTTATTTATGAACATATCTAGTCCTCCCCCAAAAACCCTTTCGGAAGCTGTAGCTTCCAAAGACTCATAGAACACTAGAGTTTGAAGGTACCCTTGAAGTCATATAGTCCACCCCCTTGCTTAGTGCAGACAACTGAGACAACAGCTCTGATACAAGGCTTTGCTTGAAAACATCCTATGAGGACAAGCTCACAACAACACAATGTATAGATTGCCTGGTATCACTGATACGACAGACAATATTTTGGGATGCTCCTCTGTGGTTCTTTGTTTGAAATGTCACTCCCAGTAAGCCAGTGCAGAATTCAGATGAATCTGAGTTTCTTCAGAGATAATAGCTTCTAGTCAATCATCCTGCTGAGACTGGCATGATCCCAACAGCCAAGCCATGACTGGGTAAAAGAGAAGGCTGGAACAGCCACGAGGCTTCCCTTAAGTAACCACACAACATCATCAAACCAGGAGGCTTTCTTAAGATCAAGAACAAAAATGCTTGGACACGTTTGCCCTTAGAACCAGCTGCTGGTTTGCAGAAGGCACACCAGGCAAGAATGTATTTCTACTGTTGTCAGAGCACAATCCGAACCATGTCTACTCAAAAGTAAGATCCATTGTGTTCAGTGGATCTTACTCCCAGGAAAGCATCTTTAGGATTGCAGCCATAGATGCATTTAGGGAATTAGTTTTGTTTTACGTGCTCTTTCCTTTCCAAACCAACCTGCAATCAATGCTGGGTTTTGTGCACGTTTTTAAGTAACAGTCTGATTCTCCAGGCTGAGCATTTCTCTTACTGCATCCAATTTTGTCAAGCTCTTTCTTTGTGGCCATCCAGCCAACTACAAACATTTTCACCAGCCTGCTTGTTGTATTTCTTTCCACCCCTTCCCCCGTTTTATTTAGCCGCCTTGGATGCCCTTCAGGGAGAAAGGCAGAGTACAAATCAGATCAAATCAATCAATAATTCATTTTTCTTTGGGTTTTTAATAAACTGAGGGTGCACTACTAAAAACACTTTCCTGGGAGTAAGACCCATTGAACACAATGGGGCTTACTTTTCGGTAGACATGTTTAAGATTGTTCTCTATGTTGTAATTTTTTATGTTGTTGTTTTCTCCTGGGTTAAGAGGTTCTTCCCAGATTCTCCCTACTTAGATTCCCCTGCATGGAATCATTGCAACAGATTGTCTAGCAAACTTGAACCCCATTTAACAACTGCCCAGTAAATCAGTGAAGCAAGAAAGTTGAAAGCGGGGGGGGGGGGGGTACTAACCTCAAATCTCTTGGTGCTAAGTCAGCTTCAAATACAGTGACGCCTCACGTAACAAACGCCTCATGTAAAGTATGTTTCACGTAACAAACAAAAATTTCTCCAGGATTCTGCTTCACATAACAAACTGTGCTTCACATAAAGAACACATTCATTGGCAGTTGGGGCAGACACGCTGGCTGGCAGCCTGTTTAAAAAGCATCAGGGCTGCCTCCTTAGTGAAAGCAACACTTCCGCGCTATTCCTCCTGTGGCTGGGCGCTGCTGGGCAGAGGGAGAGAAGAGCAGTGGAGGAGAGGGAAGCAGCTCAGGGCTAGCCAGAAGGGAGCAGGGGAGAGAGAGGCTCATGATGGAGAGAAGGAGAAAGTGGGGAGACATTTGGAAAGTGTCTTGGATTGCATCCTCCTAACCATGTCTACCCAGAAGACCCATTGTGTTCAATGGGGCTTACTCACAGGAAAGTGTCTTTGATTACAGCCTCCTAACCACATCTACCTAGATGTAAGCCCCATTGTGTTCAATGGGGCTTACTCCCAGGAAAGTGTTTTTAGGATTGCAGCCTAAGTAGACTTCATAGGATCATGCATCTTGAATGCATGTTTTGAATTCAGTTCCAGTGTTTTGTAATCATTTTTATAAACAGTTAATATTTTTCTATGAATATTTTTGGGGTGTGGAACTAATTATCTGAGTTTCCATTATTTCCTATGGGAAAATCCACTTCACATAAAGAACGTTTAACGTAACAAACATGCCTCCAGAACAAATTGAATTTGTTATGTGGGGCGCCACTGTACCTATAACAGGGAGTTAAATGGCAAGGAGTTGTGATTTTTTGGAGTTCCTCAGGAGGACAACATCCTAAGGCAAAGGGGGGAACAGCAGGCCAAAGACAGCAGGACAATTTATTAAAGGATTGGGATTAACAGGAGAATTTGGGCAGGTGGAATTGATATTTTGATCTGGAGAAATAAGGCACTGCAAGGAGACCTGTTGCATAGTCCATCCCTAGCTTAGTTAAGAGGAGCACTGGAAGTATTATGGGAAGAAAGTAATATGGGAAGTAATAGATGCCAGAAAGTAACAGAACAAGTAAAAATAGTAGATCTTAGATCTTATGTCAGAGCTAGTAAAAATATTTTGGCAGACAAGACGGGCAAACAGAAAGAAGCATAAGTTGGCAGATTGTTTAAGGGAAGTTGCCAAAGCTAGGAAATGCAACCAACCTGGAAAGCAATGCTGGAACTCAATCCTTCTTAAAATTTCTGTTCTTTACTACTAGCCTATGGAGGTGAAGGAAGGATTTGTGCATGAGCAGAAGCACACATTGGGTCTGATCCTACATTTCAGTGCTGATGCAATTGGTGTACAGGTACGGAGGTGGCCTCCATGACTGTCCACCTCTACTGGCTGCAACACAGGAATACAAGTGAGCCCTTTGTTATCATCACCTGGTTAATCCATAGTTGAGCTCTATTCCTGCACTGCTCAGTGTAGAACTTACATGTTTGTTACACTATACTTTACAACACAGTGTGGTTGATCTTACAATATCCACTGCTTTTTACACTAGTACTGGCAGGTCAGCACAGGCCTTCCACTGTGGGCCTAGTCAGTGTGCTAACATGCTTTACAACATGTCTGCAACACAGGAATGTTGTATGGAGGAGCAGTTGCTCAGCCAGCACAGAGAACTATAGGTTTGTGCCATAAGTTTGATGCACCTGCTTTGAAGCAAAAGCTGTCTCATTAGAGTTAGACAATCTGAGGAAACTGACACGTCCAAGGGGAAAGAAGTCAACAAAGCAGTGCCCATCATTTGGTGTTTCATCAGTCCATGACTCAGCACTTGATTACTCTCAGCTGAATGTGTGAACTGTTTCCCTTGAAGAGCATTGTGCTTGAACTGACATTGACTGACAAGGAACTTCCTGCTTGTGGTGAATCATCCATTATAGTTGATTTGCACATGCATCCTCTAATGCTACAGTCAATAAGTAGTCAATAAGGACATGCATGAGTGAACTAGCCCAAACAAGACCAAGTTCCAAGAGATATGAAAGATGTCCATTTTTGCAAAAATTGCCTGTGCTTTTGAAAGCAGGGAGAAGGAGCAGAAGAAACCACGTAGATTTCATCTATCCATCCGGTCCTTCACCTGATTTTTCTGCACTGGATTACTGTACACTGGGTGATTATAGCTGAATGTTTGACTCCATTGACTCATGTGGTATCAGATGGAGTGAATCCAAGTGGGGCCTTGGGTATATGGCCCTCACCGAACTGTTGCACCAGTGAATAGAATCATAGAATCCTAGAATTGGAAGGGACCCAGTAGGTCATCCAGTCCAAACCCCTACCTGTAGCAGAAAATTCTCCAAAAGCATCTCTGATGCTCTTTGAGTGTCTGCTTGAAGATCCCCAGTGAGGGAGAGTCCACCACCTCCTTTGGCAACCTGTTTCCACTGCCGAACCACCCTCACCGTCAGGAATTTTTTTCCTGATATCATCCTTCCTAGATGAAGGCCACCAGCTAGGATGGAGGAGCAGACCAAGCATGGCTAGGAGCACAGATTTTTCTGGCTTGAAGAAATGGCTCCAATTTCAGAATGGGAGCCTAGGACTACCTAGCAGGAAAATCTGGATTCAGAGCATGAACTCAGATAAACCAATATAGCAAATCTCAACCACAGAGACCCTGTCTGGTTGACCTAGGCTGTGGAGTTAAGACTTGTGCTCATGGCCCAAACACTGGATACACCAGTGCAATCGAAATGAATGAATGAATGAATGAATGAATGAATGAATGAATGAATGAATGAATGAATGAAAATTCTACTTCTCCTTCTGCAGTGGACCAGCCTTAAGTCCAGGATGATCTTTGCTGCATGTTGAAGTCCTCCAGAGATGTATTAAACATAGCTCATAAAACATAGCCCCATAAAACACAGGCCCCTCAACTTTCATAAACTCAGTGCTGGAGCTGGAGGCCTTGAATCTAAGAGAATAATTGTTGGGGAAGCAGAGGTTCAGCCGATTCCTAGGAAGAATGGGTAATCTTGGGCCTCCGATGCTTTGAGCCTTGCCTGGGGGTCCTCTGACACCAAGGGCTAGGGGATGCAGGCTTGACTGCAAGGTGCTGAGGAAAGCACCATAACAAGGTGATCGTATGTCATAACTATAAAAACAGAACAAGGACCCAAAAAATGTAGGGCACCTAACAAAAATATAGGACAAAAAGTTGGACAAAAGAAAAGCTAAAAACACTCAAATATATTGCTTTCATGTGGTTAATTAAAACACTGCGGGTACAGTCCTAACCAATTTAGGCCAGCATAACATCCCATGGTGGTGTGAGAAAGCTAGCACATGCCTAACACTGCCAGGAATAGGGCCTTCTGGCACTTTTGTGACACCCCCAGTCCAGCACAGGACATATGCCTGGATTTATGCTGGATTAACTGAGGTTTAGGATTGCAATCAGAATAACTTATTATTACATTTAAAATTATTACCATATAATTTATTACATACCATTTATTAATTACAAGAAGGCTACATAATGCTGTTCACAAGGAAATGGAGGGCAATCAATATTTTTTTCCAGGACACAAAGCTAAAAAGGGGGGCATGTCCTGCAAAAAGAAGACATCTGATTATTCTGTGCTGGAGAGCTCTGAGCAGTGAGGCGAGGCAATGAGCTCTTCACCAAGGGGGAGCCCATTGGGATTCCGCTTCCCCAAGCATACTCCCTCCGCCTGGGCTTCAGAATCCAGAGTGCTTCTTGTAATCTGGGTGTCAGGCTCGCTGACTTGTGAAATGGAAGCACAGCTCTGCAAATCCCCCATTATTGCCCTCTTGTGATGTGCTTTGACTTAATGGGCCCACCTTGTTAGCGGGGGGGGGGGTCACATCCCGGCATACGCAGGCGATCCTTCGCCTCCTGGCTCTCCAAAAGAGAACTAGCTCTTCCAGGTAGATCTGGACTACTCTTGACCATGTTGTGGCTGGTCCCCATCCTAGCTGGTGGCCACCTGGCTGGAGAGTGCTCTGCCAAGCAGGCCAGAGACTCACCATCTCTCTGCTGCCAAATAGGGGGAGAGATCATATGGCCCCAGGATCTGATCTGGACGGGTCAAGACCTAACTCTGGAGGAAATAAGTGGTGGCTTAGCTAGAGGGACAAAGCACTAAGTTTGGCTGGTCATATTATCCCCAGAGTGACCTTATGTCCTCTTTTTCCAGGATGTGCCCTCTTTATTGGCTTTACGTCCTGGAAAAGAATCTTTATTGTCTCCCTTTTCCTTGTGACCAGGCAGCATGTAGCCTTTTTGAAATTAATAAATTATATGCAATGGTTTTTAATTTAATAAGTTATATAGTGTTTCAATTAACCACTTGAAAGCAATATGAGTGTTTTTAGCTTTTATTTTATAATGTCCTACATTTTTCTTGGGTGTCCTACATTTTGGGGGTCCTTATCTATTTTTTTGGTTATGACATGTGTCCGCCATGATTATGCCTCACCTAAAAAAAAAACCAGGCCAGCTGATAGGCATAATGATGAAGGAGCAGCAGACCTTTCCCAGGAGCTCCTGGCATCAGTGGCATAGCTGGAGGGGGTACAAAGCACTTGGTTTGGCAGGGAGAGAAAACCTCATAGCACTATGCAGGTGGCGCATCCCAATGTGGCCAATCTGGGCCTGGGAGCAAAACAGAGATAAATCCTCCAGAATGGCTCCAAAGGGGAGGTGAGGGTCTCCTTGCACACTATGATAAGGTTCCCTGCCAAACCTAGTACTTTGCACCCCGTCTATCCATGCAACTGGTACCAGGAGTTCCTACGAATGGCCTGATGCTCCTCCTTTGCTGGGACTTCCAGCTGGCATGGTATTGGAGAGGAGGCAGGGTGAGCATATGCCATAACCAAAAAAAGAGGATAAGGGCTCTCCCCCCAAAATGTAGGATGTCCAAGCAAAATGTAGGGCATAAAAAATAAAATCTGAAAACACTCATATGCTGAAAACACCCAAATGCTGCCTTGTGGAGCAGTTGTTAAGCTCCAAGTGCACAGGATCAGGACCATTCTGGAAGCCTTGCACTCTCTGGATTGACCTTCCACACCAGCAAGGAATTCTTGCTTACTCATGAGTAAAAGCAGCTGCGCAGTCTCACTTTCAAAAGGGTTTAATGCAGTGGAGCTTGGAGGAAGGGTTTCCTTGTGAGGTGCCAGGTTGGGACTTCATTTATTGGATCATGACCAGATTTCTCTCAGCCTGCCCAAAATATCTAAGGCATGTTTGCCTGTCTGTGAGTAAAGGCGCAATAGGGCTCCCTTTCAGTTCCCATAGAGATTAATGCAAATATCAGGGACATTTTTGAGGTGATTTTGGAGGCTCCATTCATTGGATCAGGACCATTATGGTGATCTTGGATTCCTCTCAGCCTGGCAGTCTATGGCATGTTCGCCTACTCATGAGTAAAGCCATGATATGGGGAACTTTTCTTTCCTATGGAGCTTAATGCATATTTTTGTTTTTCAGTTTTTTTGCCATAACATTTGATAGGAAGGAGATATTTCAAAACCAATTTTTGCTTTGGATTCTGTTCTTCAGTACAAATTCAACAACATACAATATTATGGGGTACAGCACACCATTGCAAAGTTCCAAAATGAAGCCAAAATATAGGACAATGAAGCCCTTAGGAGGACACCTAGACAGGAGGCTGACAATCCGGACAAATCCAGGAAATTACAGTCATATGATCACCCTGAGATGAGGGTGCTAAGCACTGACGACACTAGGGTGGTGCAGGGTGTGCAGCCCGCACCAAATGACAAGCCCACGGGGGTGACATGCACTGCGGGTCTGTGGCAACCCAAAAAAGGAACTTTGTGATGGTGTGCACTATCCCCTCGAGTCATATGTCGTTGGATTCATCCTGGAGAGCAGAGTTGTCCCACCCACTGCATGGGGGTGATGCGCCAGTCTCCTGCACCAGGTGACATGGACCCTAGTGATGGCCCTGGTGCTAATGAGATGACATGATCATGGCATTGTTCCCCGTGGTTCCAAACACGGTGGCCCTTTCTGCTTGAAGCAGCAGTTCTCGGGCATTTCAGACCAGGACCCCCTCCTGAGAATTATCATCTGTCTGGGTCCCAGAAGTGATGTAATCAAAATGGAAGTAGCATCACAAAGTGCCAGTGATCCTCCATGTCTATTCAGAAGTCCCATTATGTTCAACTAAACTTACTCCCATGTAAGTAAGGACTGCTAGCCTGAGTGCTCCATTCCAAGAATGTGGTGCCCAGCTTTTCAGGACTTCCCGAAATGATGTCATGAGGCTCCCCAAGGTGCTCCTGACCACCACTTTGACCATCACTGGTTTGGAAGATACTTCTGCCTTACTGGAATCTCCCTGCCCATTCTGCATGAGAGAGAACTGAGGTGGAGGCCAAATATAAAAACCTGGAGTCTTCCGGTGGTTGTTGCTGGTGTCTCTTGTGCGTTATGTTTCAAAGATTATGAACCCTCTGGGGACGGAATGATTGGTTGATTGATTTTATTGATCAATTGATTGATTCGCTTTATGAACCATCCTGAGTAGCAATATACAATTACTTATGAATCAAGCCCTCTTTTTTAGATATTCTATCTATTAATCTTAAAGCTATGCGTGTCAACTCATACATAAGTCCTACAATGATCAATAGTGCATACTCCCAGGTAACTATCGATAGGATTTTACTGTAAATCTCTACCTCTATAATAACTTTCAGCTGTGGGACATACTGTATTTACTCAAATCTAATGCACCTTCGGATCTAATGTGCACGCTATAATAATAAAAATACTGTATTTACACAAATCTAATTTACCATTGAATCTAATGCGCACCCTGATTTTGGAGACTGGCTGAAAAGGATGAGTGTTTGATTCAAGTAAATACAGTATAACCCTCTCATATCAGCACCTCCCTGGAGCAGGATGGGGTAATTTAAGCCACAATCCTATGCACACTTTCCTGGGAGTAAGTCCCGTTGAATTCAATAGGATTTACTTCTGAATAGATTAATTGGACAATTAAGCTGCTATCCTATTCACACTTAGCTGGAAAACAGGGAGGCAATGATGGGAAATTTCCAGATTTGTCCTCTTTTTTAGACTCCTGTCCAGGGGTCCTCCAAAAGGGCTTCATTGTCCTCCATTTTGGCTCCATTTTGCAAAGGTGTGCAGTACCCCATCATGTCATATGTCCTTGGATTCGTATTGAAGAGCAGAATCCAATGCAATATTCGTTTTTAAAATATTTCCTTCCTATCAAAAGTTATGGTAATAATAAAAATATGCATTGAGCTCTATAGGAAAGTGAAAATGCCCAATATTGTGGCTTTACTCTTAAGTAGGCTAACCGTATCATTGTCTGCCAGAAAGGCCAGGCTGAGAGGAACCCAAGACCTTGTCCTCCTTTTGAGGTTTGGGCTTCTGTTCTCTCTGAGTAAGCATCATTGAGTAGACAAGCATAGGAATGGGCTGTGAGATCCTTCCTAACCTAGATCCAATTCTATGCATGTCTACCCAGAATCAGGTTCCATTGTAGTCAATGGGACTTACTCCCAGGAAATGTGCACAGGCTTGTAGCCTTAGTGCCAGGAGTGCTGCTTTTTCTTTGGTTTGCCCATGGCGGAGAGGTGTGGAAATCAAGCTCCTCACATCAAGTCACTAGGGGGAGTTTGTAACTGACTAGAGGAAAATCGCATTAACATATTAGACAACTGTGTCCAATGATCCAAGGGAAAATGTAGAAAGAAGACCTGTCTCCAGAATGTCTTGTGCTCATTTTAAAAAGGGTTATTTGGTTAAAAGTTTTTTCCCCTAACGTTTGTAAGTGGATTAGACTTTTCATCCTCATCCATCCTGAGTAATCGCGTTATTGAGAGAGTATTTCATCGGAAAAATTAGACGTTATTCATTTATCTGCTTAACAAATGTTGACATAAAAATCTCTTTCAATCTGTCATATTTTTGCTGCCTCCCTCCCAGAGCAGCCAATCTAGCCTGTTTCTTCTGCACCATCCCAGTGATCAGCACTGCTTTGGTCTCCCCACCAAGTGCCTTCCTCTCCCTCCTCCTCCTCCACTGACAGGGCTTCAGCATTCAGGAGATGGCAGGAGGGTAGTAGGTCCTCAGCAAATGGCATCACCCTGGCAAAAGGGGGCAAATAGGGCTGAGCCTTCCTGAGTAGAAGGATCTGGCTGGCAAGCACCACCTTAACCCTTTCCCTGCCTAATTCAGGAAGAAGAAGGTCTGAGTAACCCCAGGGCACAGCCAAGGCCCCACTGATTTCATTTTCTACTCATTTCAACCAATAGACTGTGCTAATCCACAGAGAGAGCTTGGTAAAAAGAAAACACAGCCCTTTTCAGGCCCATCAAAACTGCCAGGTCTTGGCCCTGTGCCTGCCACCAGGATCCCTGGTGCCACACATGTTTACTCTGACGTAATTCCCAGTGTGGCTTGTTTCCAGGTAAAGGTGCAGAGATCTACAGCTTCAGAGCCAATCCTATATATGTCTTCTTGGAAGTAAGTCCCATTATAGTCAATGGGACTTACACACAGGTAAATTTGGATAGGATTGCAGCCTCAGAGCCCAGTCCTATGCATGACAACTCAGCAGCAAGTCCTTAGTCAATGGAATGTGGAAAGTGGATAGGATTGGGCTGGGAGGCTGCAATCCTGTGCACTTACCTGGGAGTAAGTCTCATTGACACTAATGGGACAAGTATAGGGCTGGTAGTCTGGTGGTGTCTGCTTGATTATCTTCTCTGCTCTTGGTCAAAGAGCCCACTCCTATGCATTATTCAAAAGTCAGTCCCATTATAGTCAATGGGGCTTACTCCTAGGGAAGTGTGGATAGGATTGCAACCTGAGAGCCCACTCCTTTGCATGCCTACTCAGTAGTAGACCCCATTATACTCAATGGGGCTTATCCCAGGAAAGTGTGGATAGGATTGCAACCTTAGAGCCCACTGCTATGCATGTCTACTCAGAAGTAAGTCCCATTATACTTAGTGGTGCTTAACCCAGGAAAGTGTGGATTGCAGGCCTGAGATTGCAGGATAGGATTGCAGCCTGAGAGCCCACTGCTATGCATGTCTACTCAGAAGTAAATCCCATTATACTCAATGGGGCTTAACCCAGGAAAGTGCGGATAGGATTGCAGCCTGAGAGCCCACTGCTATGCATGTCTTCAGTAGCAAGTCTCATTATAGTGAATGGGGCTTACTCCCAGATAAGTGTGGCTAGGATGGTAACCTAGCGCTTACCTGGTAAGCTACTCACACACTACACTTACCTGGGAGTAAGCCGTATTAGCTACAATGGGACTTACTTCTGCATAGACCCCGATTGTGATGCTCCTTGGCTTGCGGGGAGAGCGTGTTAAGGAGGTTTGGGAGGGGGCAGCAGAAGAGAGAGCTGAGCTGAGAGGAGAGCTGAGCTGAGCTGAGCTGCTGTCATCTCCAGCGCCAGAGCAGAGCTGGCCCGGATTGCTGGGCGGGCTCCGGCATTGATGGGCTCGGGAGTCTCTCTGCGCTCGTCCCACTAATTCAAAACGAGCCTGACGTTTTCCAAATAATTAAGTAAAACGGCGAGAAGCCTGCTGGAGAAGCTCTCGCCGCTGATGGTTACTCGTGTCGACGCTGCCACTTGATCAAAGCGCCCGGTAATTAGCTTTAAAAAGTAGCGCCGCAATGAAGAGATAGACGCTCGCATTTCATTCACGTCGGGTCGGGGGGAGTTGAAGGCCATCGCAAGAGGGAGCTGCCAGGAGGGGGACTGGCAGGCAACTCCCCCCCCCATCTTCCTCTTCCTCACCCAGGGTGAACAGATCCCATAACCAAAAAACAGAGGGTAAACCCCCCCCCCAAAATGTAGAACACCCAAGAAAAATGTAGGACCCGACAGAATAAAAGCTAAAAACACTCATGTATATGGCTTTCATCATGTGCGTAATTAAACACTATAAGAGCACAAGCCTAACCATGTCTACTCAGAAGTAAGCCCCATTGTGTCTTCCAGGAAAGTAACTCCATTGGCTGCAATCCTAAAGACACTTTCCGGGGAGTAAGGAAGTAAGCCGCAATGGGGATTACTTCTGAGTAGACATTGTTAAGACTGTGCTCTTAGGGCTGCAAATCCCAAACACACTTTCATGGGAGTAGGCCCCATTGAATACAATAGAACTTGAGTAGACATGCTTAGGATTGCACTGTACTTCTTAAATTTAAAACTATTACATCCAGGGTGACCATATAGAATGGAGGACAAGCCTAACCATGTCTACTCAAACGTAAGCCCCATTGTGTTCAATGGTTCTTACTCCCAGGAAAGTGTCTTTAGGATTGCAGCCAAAGTGCCTTTACCTTTCACTATTGCATCGAAGAGGAAATTTAGGCAACATGGAAGGGTTTTAAAAGCAGCACCTGCCAAAATGCCCCCTTCTATACAATGCACATACAATACTTTTCTATACCTTCTGTACAGGTAGAGTATTGTCTACAGGGGCTGTAGTATACAGGTGCTGTGGGTGGCACAAGTGGCTAAGACACTGTGCCTGTTAACCAGCAGGCCAGGGTTTAATTCCTGGGTCGGCCCCACAAGACAGGGTGAGCTCCTGTCCTTAGCCCAGCTCTGCGACGCCAGCTGGATCCAATCGTATTGGCTCTGCCTTTCCATTGGACTAATTCAGTGGCGTGGAGAGGGGGGATTTGCTGCTTGGGTAACAGCTTATCCTCCATAACAATCCAACCCAGGCTTTCGTGCTGCGTATGCAGCACCGAGCACGATACCATAGTCTTCCAAGACTGACGGAGTGTCACCCTGAATAGATTATATGGTCACCCATTTGTATGATCATCCTGAATAGATTGAATATAATTTATTAATTCCAGGAGGGCTACGTTCTACCTCCTCGCAAGGAAAAGGAGGACAATGAGGATTTTTTTTTTCCAGGACATACAGCGGCAAAGGGGGGGAAGAAAAAGAAGAGAGGTGGTCACCCCGACCCCCAAGGATTACCTGGCTGGAGGGCTGCATGGCTGAGTTGTTGGCGCCCTTTTGAGCCTTGGGGGGCAGGTTCTCGACGGCTTTCTCGTTGTTCCTGGAAGGGGCAGCCGGACTATAGGGTTTCAGGAACATGAAGTCACTTTTGGCCGACTCTGGGGTCAGGCAGACTTTGTAGCAGTATCCAGGTGGTCCCCCGAGAGCAGATCCCTCCCCGCAGTTGGTGGCCACCTTGTTCCCGGAGGAGATCTGCGGATTGATGTTGTTAGAGTTTTTGAAGACATCCGACGGGGGGGCCGAGGAGCGATCGCAGGCGCAGCAGCAGCAGCCCCCAGACACACAAGGGGGTAAGGAGCAGGTATAGTCCTGCAAGGTGAACCTATCCTTGTGGCACTTGATGGCCGTAAGGATGACGATGGCCACCAAGAAGGTAAAGGAGACGGAGCCCAGTGAGACGATCAGGTAGAGGGTGAGGGTGGAGGAGGCAGACTCGGGTCCCAAAGGGAACTCACTGAAGTCCGACAAGACGTCGGGGACGCTGTCCACCACCGACAACAGAAGGGAAACGGAGGCAGAGAGAGGGGGCTGCCCGTTGTCCCGTACCTGGACCAGGAGCCTGTGCCTGGGGACGTCCTTCTCTAGGAAAGCGCGGAGGGTGCGCACCTCTCCCGTGTAAAGAGCCACGCTGAAGAGGCTGGGATCGGTGGCTTGGAGGATCTGGTAGGATAGACGTGAGTTCTGCCCGGCATCCGCATCCACCGCGGATACTTTCCCCACTAAGTAACCGGGGTCTGCCGAGCGGGGGACAAGCTCGACGGCAACCGAACCATTGCGGGGAACCGGAGCCACGATGACGGGCGAGTTGTCGTTTTGGTCCAACACAAAAACGTGGACGGTGACGTTGCTGCTGAGCGGAGGGAAACCGGCATCCTGAGCCAAGACTCGCACTTGGAAGTTGCGGATCTGCTCGTAATCGAGGGAGCGCAAGGCGTACATGTGGCCGCTGTCGGAGTTGATGGAGACGTAGGTGGCCACCGGCATGCCCTGGATCTGGCCCTCGGCGATGGAGTAAGACAGGTAGGCGTTCTGCTTGCAGTCGGGATCCAAAGCGGTGACGGAGCAGATGGAGGCCCCCGGGGCGTTGTTCTCCATCACATACACGCTGTAGGAAGGTTGGAGGAACCGGGGCGCGTTGTCATTGATGTCGGAGACTTGGACCGTCAGCACTTTTTTGGTGGACAGCGCCGGAGAGCCGAAGTCCCTCGACGTGATGCTGAGGTTGTACTCCGCCACCGCTTCCCGATCCAAAGCCTCGGTAGTCACCAAGGTGTAATAGTTGTGGAACGAGGACTGGAGTCGGAAAGGCACGTCGGGGGGGATCTCGCAACTCACCTTCCCGTTGTCTCCGGAGTCTCGATCCAGCACGCTGATGACCGCGATGACCGTCCCCGGGGGAGCGTCCTCCAGCACCGGAGTGGAGACGGAGGTGAGAGTCACCTCCGGAGCGTTGTCGTTCACGTCCAAGAGGTGCACCAACACCCGGCAATGGACGGCGACCGCAGAGGGGCCCCGATCCTTGGCCTGCACGTAGAGCTCGTGGAGACTGGCCCGCTCGTAGTCCAGCTGGCCTTTCAGGCGCACCTGCCCGCTGCGGGGCTCCACGCTGAAGAGCTCCCGCACCCTCGGGGGAGCGTGTCCGCTGAAAGAGTACTCGATCTCCCCGTTGGGACCCTCGTCTAAATCGGTAGCGTTTAGCCGGATCACCAGCGTCCCTTTAGGGGCGTCCTCGGGGAGGCTCACGCTGTAGGAGGATTGATCGAAGGCGGGGACGTTATCGTTGGCGTCCAGCACCGTCACCACCACCCTAGCCGTCCCCGACCTCTCCGGGAGCCCCCCGTCTAAAGCCGTCAAGAGGACTCGGTGGCTGCGTTGCTGCTCCCGATCCAAGCTCCTCTCCAGCACCAGCTCCGCGAACTTGCTACCGTCGCTGCGGGTCTGCACCTCCAGGGAGAAGAACCCGTTGGGGCTGAGCCTGTAAGTGCGGAGGGAGTTGGAACCCACGTCGGGGTCTTGAGCGCTCTCCAAGGGGAACCGAGCCCCGGGGAGAGCCGACTCGGTCACCTCCAACACGTACTCCTGCCAAGGGAAGCTGGGGGCGTTGTCGTTGATGTCCAGCACCTCCACCTCGATGCGGTACAGCTCCAGGGGGTTCTCGATGACCAGCTGGAGGTGCAAGAGGCAGGGTCCGCCGGCCTCGCACACCTCCTCTCGGTCGATCTTCTCGTTCACGAAAAGGATCCCGTTCTCCAGGTTCACCTCTAGGTGCTGTTTGCTCCCAGCCCGGGATACGATACGGAACCGTCGAGCGGACAGCTTGGACACATCCAGCCCTAGATCCTCAGCGATGTTAGCCACGAAAGCTCCGTGCTCCAGCTCCTCCGGGACCGAATAGCGGAGCTGCCCGGCTGCAGGAGCCAGAGCCAGGCAAGAAGAAGTTAGAAGGGGCGGCAACAGCACCAGAAGACCCCAGATCCCCGGTCCCGTCGAGGCTCCTCCCGCCCAGCCCCGGCGGGGAGTCCCGCGGTCTCCAGCGGGCGCAGGCATCGGCGGGCTCCGGTGTGGACGCGGCACTGCAGCCTCAACATCAATTGACTTGGACTTCCAAGTACTTGGAGGTGCCGCCTACCGATTCACCACCGCATTGGTGGACGGCGCCGTCGAGGACC